>CM018101.1:0-5697500 GCA_008658365.1 Alca torda
CTACGAAGGACGAGTCCTTCTCCGGAGGGACAAGCTTTTTGTACTTAGAAGTCCTAGACTGAAGGCTCCGCAGAACGTGCATCGAGCCACAGAAAAACATGCCATCACCACTCTTAATAAAAAGAAAAGTTGAATAAAAATCAAGCAACGCATCCGTTGCCACCACGTTTCACTCGTTACGTTTCTACCGGCATCTAGGTGCTCAAAAATAACCTACACTGACACCATATCCTAATAAATATTTAGTTATGCATCAAAAAAGAAGCGGCTGTTTCCACTTTGCCCATGAAATCAGTATGAACAAACAGAAGAGAAACACCTGACCCTAAAGAAGGTAACGGGCAACTCTTAATTTACCCAAGGGGAAAGTTCACTCTTTTACCCCAAAGGAAAACACTCCGAACTACCAAGGCACCAGCTCGGGAAGGAGGCACTCTCTGTGAACTGCAGCTCCTCCTCATCAGCTTTCCCGCACCGGCAGCAAAGTCGCCTTTCCTGCAGGTTTGACGTGGACTGTCTGTAGCATCCCCAAACTCACCAACGGGTCTCCCCGCTCCCCCAGCCCCACACGTGCCATTACCTGAGCGGCAAACGCCATCAGCCGTGCAGGATTCTCTTCCCGGGACGCAGATGGTGACCCTGGGAAAAGAGGAGGCGAGAAATGAGCCTGTTTCTCACACCCAGCCAACAGGGACAAGCTGGGGGACCCCCACCCCACCTCTGCCCTCGGGAGCAGGGCGAGGACAGACCCACCACACAGAGAGAAGCACCCGGCGTGGATTTCACCTTGGCCCCTCTTCCCGAGACCAAAGCCACGCAACTCCCTCCCTTTCTCAGCCCCAAAAACAGCCACACGAGCCCCTTTGCCAGCCCCGGGAGCAAAAGACCTGGTCTCCAGGGGGGCCCCAAACCGGCTCCCCCTCTCTGCTTCCTCACCGCCTCTGCAACCCCCCTGGCCGATACCGAGGGGCGGGGGGAGCGCAGCCGCCCCACGGCCCGCCACCCCCAGGAGCCCCCACGGGCAGTTTTGGGGAGCGATGGAGAACAGCTGAGGGCCCGGCCCCGCGTCTCTGCGGGGCGGCACCAGCTCGGACCGCCCGCCGCTCAGTTCCCGCCGCTCCGGGTTTCATTGCTCCGGCATCGCCAGCAGCGCACCCCAGCCCCTCCAGGCCGAAGGGACCCCGCGGGAAGCCGGGCCCAGCCAGCCCCCTCCGGCACTACGATGCCCCACTGAGACCCCGCAGGGCCCCTCAGGGACCCCTCAGGCTCCCCGTGCCCTCCTCGGCTCCCCGCCAGCTTCCCCCGCCGCCCCGCGCTCACCTTCACGCGCTCCAGGCGCTTCACGACGGGCTCGCGGCGGGCCCGCGGGCCCGGCCCGGCCGACGACCCGCCCGCCGGGCCCCGCTTCCTCCCCGAGCCGCCCCGCGCCCGCTTCCACCTGCCCGCCATTTTCCCCAGGCCCCCTCCGCTTCCGGAGCGCCGCGGCCCGCCTACGCCGCGCGCCCATTGGCCATCGCCCACTCCGCTCCTGGGCGGCTCAGCTCCAGTGGCCCTTCGCCGCCGTCAATCCCCACCGCGCACCGCCCCGGCGATCCGATCCGACCAATCGAAGCGCGGCGAGACGATCCGACCAATCGAAGCGCGGCGAGGCGATCCGACCAATGGGAGCGCGGCGCCAGCGCTGTGGTCGGCCCACTCTCTCGCGCATGCGCGCCAGCGCGGTTGCCATGGTGAGGACGCTCCGGCGGAGGTCGGGGCCGTTGCCATGGCGACGGTGCCCTGCGGCCGGGCAGGACGGGCGGGGGGAATTCACCGAAACCCGTCTTTTTCTTCTTAAAATCTGTAGAGAGTTGTTTGCCAAAGCACGAAATAAGCCTGGCGCACTGCCCGGCCTCCCCGCAGCGCTCCCTGGGGTCCCGAGCTTCGAGGGCGGACGGGGCTCCCGCAGCTCGGGGGCAGCGGCCGCTGCGGCTGCGTGTGGGGCAGCGCCTGCGGGGGGGACAGGGCGGTGGCGGGCGGCACGGGCGGGGCCGTGATCGGGGAGACTCCGGGGGAGCTCCGGCGAGCTGGGCAGGCGCCCGGCGTCTGCGCCCGCGGGGTGTCCGCCTTCTTCCCGGCTTGCCTTCCGTCGGCTCTCGGCTAACTCCCCGGGGCTGCCCGGACGCGGCTCGCCTCCTGCGCCCCGGTAGCCTTCCGCAGCGAGCGGTTTGGAGCTTCCCGCCCCGCCAGCCCCGGGCGGCCGTCGGGCAGGAGACACCCCCGCCCCGGCCGAAGGGGCTCGCTCGCCTCCCCGATGGGCCCGGCCCGGCACCGCCGGCGGGGATGGCGCCCGGCAGCTGCCCGTGCGTGACGGGCGCTGCAGTACCGCGCTGTGGCCACGCGGGGGCAGCACCAGTGAGAGAGGGGCGGGGGCGGGGCCGAGGGAGAGCGGGGGCGTAACCGAGGGCGGGGGCGGGGCCGAGGGAGGGCTGGAGCGGGGCCGAAGGCGGGCGGGGGCGGGGCCGAGGCCGAGGGGGCGGGGGCGGGGCCGAGGCCGAGGGCGGGGGCGGTGTCACGGCGCACGCGCTGCTTCCCACCCGGCCTCCGGGCGACAGCACCCCATTTTTCTTCTTAAAATCTGTAGAGAGTTGTTTGCCAAAGCACGAAATAAGCCTGGCGCACTGCCCGGTCCCCCCGCAGCGCTCCCTGGGGTCCCGAGCTTCGAGGGCGGACGGGGCTCCCGCAGCTCGGGGGCAGCGGCCGCTGCGGCTGCGTGTGGGGCAGCGCCTGCGGGGGGGACAGGGCGGTGGCGGGCGGCACGGGCGGGGCCGTGATCGGGGAGACTCCGGGGGAGCTCCGGCGAGCTGGGCAGGCGCCCGGCGTCTGCGCCCGCGGGGTGTCCGCCTTCTTCCCGGCTTGCCTTCCGTCGGCTCTCGGCTAACTCCCCGGGACCGCTCAGACCCGGCTCGCCGCCGGCGCCCCGGCAGCCTGCCGCAGCGGGCGGTTTGGAGCTTCCCGCCCCGCCAGCCCCGGGCGGCCGTCGGGCAGGAGACACCCCCGCCCCGGCCGAAGGGGCTCGCTCGCCTCCCCGCTGAGCCCGGCCCTGCCTCGCCGCTGGGGATGGGGGGCCGGCGCTGCAGTACCGCGCTTTGTCCACAGGAGGGCAGCAAAAGCGACAGCGCCACGGGGCGGGGCCGAGGGCGGGCGGGGGGCGGGGCCGAGGGCGGGCGGGGGGCGGGGCCGAGGCACACGGGCGGCTTCCACCTGCAGGAACGGCGTCCGGCCGCCGGGCGGCAGCCCCCCCCCTTTTAATTATCCCCTTCTCGGCGCTCATTAGGGTGATGAGCGGTGGCCGCTCTCAGCCCGCTTTAGTCCAGCCACCGACCGGAACCACTTACCGGGCTGCGGGGCTCCCATCCCTCTACCGTGTCCGCACTCGCAGCCCAGGCAGCGACAGCCAGCGCCTCTGCACCAAAAAACCTGCGGAACTGGGGGTTTTGCCCCAGAACAAGCCCCAGGGACGCTGCATCGCCCTGCGCGGGGCACCAGGGCTGGGGGCGGTTGTGTAGCTGGAGGACTAAAGTGCCATAGAGACGCGCGTCGGAGGACTGAGGGGACCCCTGGAGGACCAAAGTGCCATAGAGACGCGCGTCGGAGGACTGAGGGGGCCCCTGGAGGACCAAAGTGCCATAGAGACGCGCGTCGGAGGACTGAGGGGACCCCTGGAGGACCAAAGTGCCATAGAGACGCGCGTCGGAGGACTGAGGGGACCCCTGGAGGACCAAAGTGCCATAGAGACGCGCGTCGCAGGACTGAGGGGACCCCTGGAGGACCAAAGTGCCATAGAGACGCGCGTCGCAGGACTGAGGGGGCACTGCGGCGTCTTGGAGGATCGCGTTGCCATGGAGATGGGCACCCGGAAATCTGCCGGGCACCGATGGCGGCGCAGTAACGCCTCAGAGCCGATACTGGAGCGCCGAGGGCCGCTCTCGGGGGCAGGCGGGGGGCACCGATCGCGGAGCTCGCCGGAGCCCCGGCGGTCTCCGTTCGCCCTCTGGCCGCCGCTCACTCCAGACTGTCACCGGCCCGGCCTCCGCGAAGCCGCGCGTCCGCACGAGCTCCGGAACCAGCGCACGGCGCCGCCAGGGGCGGGGGACAGGGCGGGCCGGGGGCGGGGACAGGGAGGGCGGGAGGCGGGGCCCCCTCACCCCCACACCCCCCACTCACCTGCTCCTCCGCCGCATCATCGCATCCCTGCCCCGGTGACGTCGCCGTGTCCCACATGACACCGTCGCCCCCCCCCAGCCACACACACACACACACACACACACACGTCCCCTTTTTTTATTCCCCCCAAAAAAAGGAACACAACGCCCAGACGCGGGGCTGGCCCCTTCCCCTCAGGGGGGCTCTGCCACCGGCTGCAAACCTGGGCTGGGGCATCTCTCCAGCAGCACGAGACACCTACGACGAGGCACCTGGAAAACAAAAATCCCCAATTATAGCTCGGCATCTTAAAAAATAGCCGGGAAGGGAGCAGGGGAATCCCCTCAGACCGAGGGACGGGACGGGAGCTGAGCTACAGAAGGATTCTAGGGAAACGCCTCAGCTCTAAATACAGCACAGCCTGCAAAAGCCAGCGCCAGCTCAGCTCTTAAAGTCAGGATTCAGGCTCACCGCTACCATTTTGAACACGTTCCGAGCGTAACAGCAAACCTTCTCACTGGTGTCGGGAAACGCCTTGTCCCTTCCCCTTCGGTGAAAAGGCGTGCGTTAGGTTTATGCGCACCAAATAAAAATACTTACACTGTAAAAGCACTTGACTTTCCTCTGGCACTAATGTCACTTGCACAGCTGGGAACTGACACCAGAACACTCTCTCTCCAAAATACATGGTTATCGTTGGACTACGAGGTTTTTTGTGTGCTGCGCAAGGAGGGGGCACATCTGGCCGGCGGCACTGCCCGAGAGAGATGCCGCCGGGCTGCCGGGGAAACGCGCCGCTGAAAGCCAGACAGAAATAAAGCACCTCAGAGCACACTGTCTAAATATCAGGGGAAAATAAAACCGTTACATTCGGTTGCCTCTTTTTAAAGCTTTAGAGAGAATACCTTCCTCCATCTCCGAGGCAGCTCGTAGCGCTTCATCTCCCTTTCCCTCCCCACCGTCCCATCAGAGCCCCCGTTGGTCTCTGCTCCACAGCTCCTTTATCCTCCTTTCTGCATCCAGGGGGTCCCTGCTCGCTTCGTCTCTCACTCGCTCTTCTCTCCTTTGCCCAGATGCTCTGTGGGGCTCCGGCGCTCCCAGAGCATTTGGCAGGAGCTGGTGTCCCCTGGGAGGGGGAAGCAGGTGTAATGGGGGCCACAGTGGGATGTGGGGGGGACTGGGGGGGACTCCAGGAGGTCGCAGAGGGTTCTGGGGGGGGCCCAGGGGACTCTGGGGTATTCTGGGGGGTGTGCGGAAGGGTCCCAGGGGGAACGTGGGGGGTCCCAGAAGGCTCCAGGGAGTCCTGGGGGAACACGACAGGTCCCAGGGAGATCCTGGAGGGCCCTGGGGGGGCTCTCAGGGGTGGGGTCCCAGGCGGATGTGGCAGGTACCGGCAGGGGCTCCAGGGGGTGCCAGAGGGCTCTGGGGTGTCCTGGGGGGCTCCAGAGGACTCTGGAAGATCCTGGGGGGGTGTGGGAGGGTCCCAAGGCATCCTACATAGCTCTAAGGGAGCTCTCCGGTGGTGTGGTGGCTCCCAGGGGGATGTGGGGCATACCATGGAGGAGTCCAGGGGTCCCAGTGGGGAGTGGGGGGGTCCCACGAGGGTCCCAGGGGGCTCTGGGTTGTCCTGGGGGAGTGTGGATGCGTCCCAGGGGGAAGGTGGGAGGGTCTCAGGGTGCTCCAGGGAGTCCCGGGGATGAATGTGGGGGGTCCCAGAAGGCCCCAGAGAGTCCTGGGGGAATATGAGGGGTCCATGGGGTCCTGGAGGGCTCCAGGGGGAGGGTGTAAGAGGGTCCCAGGAGGCTCCAGGGGATCCTGGAAGGCACCAGGAGCGCTCTCAGGAGATGTGGGGGGTCCCAACGGGATGTGGGGGGTAGCAGGGGGGTGCTCCAGGGAGTCCCAGAGGTCTCTGGGGCATCCTGTGGGGCATCTGTGGGGTGCCGGCGAGGGTGTGGGAGGGTCCCAGGGGGCTACAGGGAGTCCTGGGGGAATGTGGGGGGTCCCATGAGGGTCCCAGAGAGTCCTGGGGGAAGACAAAGGGTCCCAGTGGGTCCTGGAGAACTCTGAGGGGCTCTCATGGCGTTGCGGGGAGGTCGCAGAAGGGTCCCAGGGGGATGTGGGGGATACCAGGGGTGGGCTCCAGTGGGTCCCAGAGGGCTCTGGGGGGCTCTAGGGGATCTTAGAGCAGGTGTCAGAGTGACCCAGAGGACTCCAGGGGATCCTGAAGGGCTTGGAGGGGTCCCAGAAGTCTCCAGGGAGCCCTGGGGGAAACATGAGGGGCCCCAGGAGATCCTGGTGTGATCTCAGGGGGTGCGGAGAGGTCCCATGAGGGCCCCACAGAGATGGGGGGGGTGTACTGGGGGGAGCTCCCAGAAGGCTCGGGGGGGTCCACGGGGGCTCAGGGAGGTCCTGGAGGGTGTGGAGGAGGGTCCCAGGGGTCCTGGAGGCCTCTGGGGGGCTCTCAGGGGGTAAGAGGGTGGTCCCAGGGGGAGGTGGGGGGTACTGGGGAGGAGTTCCAGGGGGTCCCAGAGGGCTCTGGGGTTTTCTGGGGAGCTCCAGGGGGGATCTGTGGCGTCCTGGAGGGGGTGTGGGAGGGTCCTAGAGGGGTTCTGGGGGGAATGTGGCGGGTTCCAGAAGGGTCCAGGGATCCCTGGGCGGAACACAGAGGTCCTAGAGAGTCCCGGATAGTTCCAGAGGGGTCCTTAGAGAAGATGAAGGGTCGCGGGACATCCTGCGGCGGGGGTGGGGGGGGGAGGGGGGGCGGGGCAGGGGTTCCCAGGAGATTCTACGGGGTCTCAGGGGGATCCTGGGGGGTTTGGGGGATCCCACGGGTTATCAGAGGGCTCCGGGGGGTCCCAGGCTGTCTCAGAGAGCTCCGGGGGGGTCCCAATATCCCCATACCTGTAACATGGACGGCAATGGCACAGAGCCCCGAGGAACAACTGGTGTGGAAGCAGCAGCCTGCGCTGGGAGCAGGAAATGTGGCAGTGACGGGGGACGCTCCCTTGAAGCCGAAAACAATGACCTTGAAGGAGTAGCTGAGCCCCTCGCAGACCCTCGGGTGCAGCTCGCTGTAAGGCTCCTCATCCTGTGGGAGGGGGCACGATGGGGGGAGGGTCATGGGGACCCCCAAACGCCGGGGGATGCCTCGACCCTCCCCTCTCACCCCCAGCCCCCTGCGCCCCCCCCATCACCCCTCAGCCCGTACCCATCTCCCCTTCACAGCCCCTCTCCAACTCAGCACTCACTTCAGGCCACAGCCCCCCTCCCCAAACTAAGGGTTCACCCGGCACACCCCCCCCCACCACGCCCCCCCCCGGGGCTCCCTTCAGCCCCCCACGTCCCCATCCCAACCCACTTCAGTGCCACCCCCTCAGACCCCCCCGTTTGCCCCCAACACACTCTCAGGACCCCCCTCCCCACTGTCTGGGCCTCCTCAGGCCTCCCGTTCCCCCAGCCCCCCTCAAGGCCCCCCCTCACCCCTCCGGACCCCCTCAGCCCCCTCGTTCCCCCCCCAAAGTTTCCCCCCCGAAGAGTCCCTTCAGCCCCCCCCCCCCCCATCCCTCAATCCCCCTCGGGGACCCCTCAGGAGCCCCCAGCCCCTCTCAAGGCCTCCCCATTACCCTCAGGACCCCCGTCCCCCGCCTCAGCCACTCCCGAGGGACAACTCAGCGCCCCCGTTCCCCCCCACTCCCCCCAGCCTCCTTCAAGTCCCACCCTCAACCCCCCAGTCCCCTTCGGGATCCCCCCAGTTACCCGTCGGGGCCCCCTCAAGCCCCCCGCCGCTAGCCACCACCTTCGCCGCCGCCCTCCGCTCACCTCCCTGCGGTCCGGCCCACGGGCACGCCCCAAGCCGACCCGGCCGCATGCGCAGTAGAACTGTACGGCACCAGCGGGCGCGCATGCGCACTACAGCCGTACGGCGGAAGGGGGGCGGGAGTGCGCAGTACGGCCGTACGGCACTAGGGGGCGCACATGCGCGGTAAAACTGTACGGCCCTGGGGGGAGGGCGCCTGCGCAGTATAGCTGTACGGCACTGGCCCCCTCATGCACAGTAGAGGCTGTACGGCGGAAGGAGGCGCGCATATGCAGTATAGCTGTACGGCGGAAGGAGATGCACATGCGCAGTATAGCTGGACGGAGGAGAAGACGCGCATGCGCAGTATAGCTGTACGGCGGAAGGAGGCGCGCATGCGCAGTATAGCTGTACGGCGGAAGGAGGCGCGCATGCGCAGTATAGCCGTACGACACTACGAGGCGCGCATGCGCAATAAAAGTGTACGGCGGGGAGGGCGCATGCGCAGTAAAAATGTACGGCACGAGGGGGAACCGCATGCGCAGTACAGCTGTACGGAGGAAGGAGGCGCGCATGCGCAGTACAGCCACACGGCAGCGTATGGTGCGCATGCGCAGTAAAAAAAGTACGTCGCAAAGAAACGCGCATGCGCATTACAGCATTACGGCACTAGGGGGCGCACATGAGCACTACAGCTTTACAGCAGAAGGGTGACGCGCATTCGCAGTACAGCTGTACGGCAAAAATAGACGCACATGCGCAGTACAGATATACGGCAAAAGCGGGGACGCGCATTCGCAGTCGCAGTACAGATATACGGCACGGGGGGTGCGCATACGCACTACAGATATACAGCAAAAAGGGACTCGCATTCGCAGTACAGCTGTACGGCACTGGCGCGCGCATGCGCAGCAAAACTGCACGGCCCAAAGATATGCGCATGCGCAGTACAACTTTACGACAGAATAGGGTCGCCCATGCTCAGTACAGCTTTACGGCAGAAAGGAAGCACGCATGCGCAGTACAGCTGTACGGCAAGAATAGACGCGCGTCCGCAGTACAAATGCACGGCACTGGGGCACACATGCGCAGCAGAACTTTACAGCACTGGGGCATGCATGCGCAGTTGAGCTGTAGGGGGGTCACGCATGCGCAGAAGCACTTCCGGTCCCTGGAGGACTAAAGTGCCATAGAGACGCGCGTCGGAGGACTGAGGGGACCCCTGGAGGACCAAAGTGCCATAGAGACGCGCGTCGGAGGACTGAGGGGGCCCCTGAAGGACCAAAGTGCCATAGAGACGCGCGTCGGAGGACTGAGGGGGCCCCTGGAGGACTAAAGTGCCATAGAGACGCGCGTCGGAGGACTAAGTGGACCCCTGGAGGACCAAAGTGCCATAGAGACGCGCGTCGCAGGACTGAGGGGGCCCCTGGACGACCAAAGTGCCATAGAGACGCGCGTCGCAGGACTGAGGGGGCACTGCGGCGTCTTGGAGGATCGCGTTGCCATGGAGATGGGCACCCGGAAATCTGCCGGGCACCGATGGCGGCGCAGTAACGCCTCAGAGCCGATACTGGAGCGCCGAGGGCCGCTCTCGGGGGCAGGCGGGGGGCACCGATCGCGGAGCTCGCCGGAGCCCCGGCGGTCTCCGTTCGCCCTCTGGCCGCCGCTCACTCCAGACTGTCACCGGCCCGGCCTCCGCGAAGCCGCGCGTCCGCACGAGCTCCGGAAGCAGCGCACGGCGCCGCCAGGGGCGGGGGACAGGGCGGGCCGGGGGCGGGGACAGGGAGGGCGGGAGGCGGGGCCCCCTCACCCCCCACTCACCTGCTCCTCCGCCGCATCATCGCATCCCTGCCCCGGTGACGTCGCCGTGTCCCACATGACACCGTCGCCCCCCCCAGCCACACACACACACACACACACGTCCCCTTTTTTTATTCCCCCCAAAAAAAGGAACACAACGCCCAGACCCGGGGCTGGCCCCTTCCCCTCAGGGGGGCTCTGCCACCGGCTGCAAACCTGGGCTGGGGCATCTCTCCAGCAGCACGAGACACCTACGACGAGGCACCTGGAAAACAAAAATCCCCAATTATAGCTCGGCATCTTAAAAAATAGCCGGGAAGGGAGCAGGGGAATCCCCTCAGACCGAGGGACGGGACGGGAGCTGAGCTACAGAAGGATTCTAGGGAAACGCCTCAGCTCTAAATACAGCACAGCCTGCAAAAGCCAGCGCCAGCTCAGCTCTTAAAGCCAGGATTCAGGCTGCTCGATGCCACTTTGAACGCATTCTTAGCATAAGGGCGAACCCTCAGCCAGCGCTGGGAAACGCCTGGCCCCTTCCTCCCAGCGCGGCCACAGGGAGATCCTTCACCCTGGGTGCGGGGCGGCAGGACCGGGCTGGGCCGTAACCAGGATCCACGCTGACGGAGCCACCGCCGCAGCTACAGCCCTCGCGCTGCCGCCGCCGCTCATCTCGTTCGCTGGGTTGATGCAGACGAGGGGGACGGGTCTGTTGTGTGGAAAGAGCCAAAGCGGTTTTGGCAGAAGGTAAACCCCCTTACGTTCTAACACTCCTCACCGAGGTGGGAGGCTCGGTGCGGCTGGGTTTAAATTCTGAGCGATACCTAATTCAGCACTATCGGTCCAATCGCGTTTAATATGTCTTAAACTATTACGATTTGGATACACTAATAGTGGACGGCGCCTTCAGTGTAGTCGTGCTCGTGAACCAGCACGGCCACTCTCGAATCTTTGGTCGCGTTCAATGAGGAACCGGAACGACCAGCTACTTAAACAGTGCGGTTTATTTAAACAACAGAATTTGGCGTAGTCGGCGGGATTGCCATGGATAAACTGTCTGCAAAAATATGACTGTGCCCCTTCCCAGGCTGGGAAGGAGTGGGCCCAAAAATTTTGGAAGGATGAAGAGAAAGTGGTGGAACGTATTGAAGAGTGTCGAGCTTCACTAAAGCTCACAACGGGGAAAGGCAAGGGTGTGATCTGTGCAGTGTCAGGCGCCTGTTTATCTTGTGCACAACAAGAAGCCAGGGAAACCCCTGCTCCTAATCTGATCTCAGCCGGAGAATATGCAACACTGACATCGGAGAATGAGGTGCTGAAGTCATCATTAGCTTTTCAGAAGGAGACCGGAGAAAAATTAAGAACTCAAGTTGATAAGCTTGTGAGTGAGAATGAATGTTTAGGAAACCAAAACGCTCGACTCAGGAGTGAAAATCTCCAACTTAAAATGTTACTGGAAAGAGCGACTGGGCTCTTAGTTAAATGCAGCCCTTGACCCAGGTCCAACAAATTTGTAAGTTAACATGTTATCCAAATTCCGGAACCCAGACCGGAGATTTCTGGTCTAATAGTGAGGACGAGGAAGAAGATGAGGCGGAAGGGACTTGGCGGAAGCCAGAGGTTGTTCAGGAAAGATACACCAGATCAGTGCCCAGTGGATCTCACCCTCTCTCTAACCCCGTCAGTCAAATAAGACCGAGCAGATTCTCATCTCTTTTGTGTCTTACAGGAACCTCAGATGAACTGTACGTGGGCAGACGAACTCTTACCCCCTCACGACGACTGAAGAGAGATGCGACTGGTATCTTAGGAACAGGACTGGGAGTCCTAAATAGTATGCTGAGATACTTGCCAACAAACTAGTCATGACCACTAGTGATCTAGACAAATTCAGACATCCCCTACAGTCCTCTCTATCAGCATTGGGAAACCACCGATGGCTTTTATCAAATATGTTGCCTCAGTGGGAAGAAATGGGTGAAAAAGACCATCAGCTGATCACAGATGCACTTGGTACAACCCAAAACAACGTTTCCTTGGCTCTTAGTTGTATCCAAGCCCAATTGTGGATGCAATCTATGACAGCCACAATCATAAGGGAAGGTGAAGAAGGTGCCTTGCCCACCAAAATTCGAAAAATAATATGGGATAATGCAACTGAATTTGAGAAAAAGTTTCAGTCCTGGTGGTACCTGGTTAATTTCACCTGTGATCCCATGGAGAGCAAGGCCACAGCTTTTGTCTTAACAATACACAGTGCTTTGGTACACACCACGTACCAAATCATCGCACTGGGGTTGAATCACCACGGAGCCATACTCTAGCCAATAGAGCGTGGAGCGTGGGCACAACAAAGTGAGAATAAATGGCGACCTGTTGATGTTGACGCATGCGTTTCACGAGACCGACAAGGATTCATTTGTGAGAGTAATACTCTCAAAGCACAAGACATTTGTCTTGACGCCAACCAAAATGTCTGTCATTGTGACATACATCCCGATGAAACCCCAGAAACTGTGCTTGTCTATATTGGGAAAGGGTGCGTAGATGACACAGTAGTTGATATAAGTAATCACTCAAATCTTTGCGTTTGTAACTTTACTAACATTATCGGATGTGACTTCAATTATTCAGCTCCTGTTACGTCTTTTCGATTGCTACATTCTAATTATATATTGATCCCAGATTTGTTGCCTACCCCTATCAGGATGAGTCTCTCATTGGTGAAGGAGCTGCTACAAGACGATGACTTGAAGCGACTGTTGAAAGAGGCCCAAGGAAATGGACAGAGAACTTTGATTACTGTCCATCACGATGTTGAAGAAATACACCGAGTACTGGAAAGAGTCAAGAAAGACGGAGGACGTGAATGGTGGGACGCTCTTTTTGGATGGTCGCCAACAGCTACAGGAAACTTTTAACAAGATGCCCCATCCTGTTGTTGTTTTACTAGTACTCGCCGCATTGTGCTTTGCTTTGACAATTGTTTTGTATGTTAAACTTTGGATTATGATGAAAAGCTTAACTCACTTGACCGCTCCACAAGATGTACTTGTACTTGATAACCCTCACCACAAGAGCACACGTGATATTCCCAATCAGTTTTAAATATCGTGGAGCTCGAGTGACTGTAGTCATGGGGTGGATTATGTGGAATAATTACTAAATTGGCTAAAAATACACAAGTACAGCACTGTTCACACATTCAGGAAAAGTATAAAATCAAGAGGCTTCTGAGGTAGAGAACAGCCGCAGCTGGCATGAAGAACACAACATCCGCGGTTCACTCAAACTCCACCTTGAAGGTAAAGAATAGTATAAAAATAGCCCAAGAAAGGGGGGATACCCAGGGAAGACACCACTGCGAGTAAGTCGAGGAGAACTCCATCACCGACTTCCGGGATCAGTCGACAGGCTGAGCCTTTCTTCCCCCCCCCCATAGGGACGCCTTTGGGTAAGACTTAGATTATACCGAGTGCTTTCTCGGGGAACTTAGAAATTTCTCTAGAGAATCTCTTTCCTACATTTATAGCCAGGCTGTATCGTTTATAACTGTCGCGCGTTTGATATCTGTAATAATACTTTCATTTGCACGTGCTCTGCAGACAGTGTATTTATCACCGGCAATCCTAAGAACCTCTATATCTGTTGTTTAAATAAACCGCACTGTTTAAGTAGCTGGTCGTTCCGGTTCCTCATTGAACGCGACCAAAGATTCGAGAGTGGCCGTGCTGGTTCACGAGCACGACTAGACTGAAGGTGCCGTCCACTGTTAGTGTATCCAAATCGTAATAGTTTAAGACATATTAAACGCGATTGGACCGATAGTGCTGAATTGGGTATTGCTCAGAATTTAAACCCAGCTGCACCGAGCCTCCCACCTCGGTGAGGAGTGTTAGAACGCAAGGGGGTTTATCTTCTGCCAAAACCGCTTTGTCTCTTTCCACGCAACAGGGTCAAACCCTGAAGAGCCAAAGGAGCAATAAAGAACAAAGCTCGGTCATTCGCTCCATGCTGAAAAGGAGTGCCTGTGTTTACAGATGCTCTTTAAAAATACTCTAAAAGTATTTGACTTTCCTGGGGCACTAGTTCAACTTGCACAGCTGTGAACTGATACCATTAAACTACCCCTCTCCAAAATACACACTTGTCATTTGACTGCAGGTTTTTTTGGGTGTTACACAAGGAGGAGGGACATCCGGCCAGCGGCACTGCCCGAGGGAGATGCCACTGGGGAAACGCGCCACTGAAAGCCAGACAGAAATAAAGTATCTCAGAGCACTCTGTCATAATAGTGGGGAAAACCTGGTAACATTCAGTCGCCTCTCTTTTTAAACCTTTAGAACCGACACCTAACCGCTTCGCTCCGCCTCATAAAGCGTATGCTACAGCTATTGGGCAGTTGCACTTTCAACAACGCGAGTCAGTGGGTAAATTATACAACGTTCCCTTTTTTGGTTTTTCAGTTTAAATTTGCATCGAAAAATCAGCAATGTAAAACCCCCAAATGGTTTTACTTTTGAGGGTCGGGGGGGGAAATCAAATCCCCGGTGCCACAATCCACCAGGCTACCAAAAAGCACCAGCAGATGGGCGAATGCTTTTGGCTGCCTGACATGCTTCGGAAAAGACCTTATGTTGTTTTTAGTGTTTTCTAAAAATATTTCGTACAAAAACTATAGAAGGAGAGCTGACGAAGCCTTCCTGTTAACTTCAAAGTCCACGCTTAGGGAAAAAGCAGACGCACATCGCAGACGTACCTCATACTCGCAGAGCACTCCGGATCCTTTCCGTCTGTCCTGCACCGTCACGGCACCGCAAAAGGGCGACCACGGGGAAACGCTGGCAGTTGACGTTCTGCTGAGAGAGGGGAAAAAACCTAAACAAAATTTTGAGCACAAAGCTAGGTAGGAATCTAAAGCTTCCTTCTTTCGGGAAGGTTTGCGAAGACTACGGCCGAGTGGAGGAAAAAGTATTCGGCACCATCTCTGGCACAGTCGTCGATACGGGTCACTAGACCTTTGCATTTTTTTTACACAACCCTGCCTTTTTCGACTCACTGACAGGTTTAGTTGCGCTGCAGCCACTTTCCCAGGTAACCCTGGGGCTCTTAAGTCACATTCCTGGTGACTTCATCCTCAAAAACACCTTATTTCACTCTCCCAGGGCTGGGACAAAAACATCAAACCTCCAGCGACTGCTCCCACACCAAAGGTGTCAGGAGGCAAAGCTGTGGCTTGTCCTCGCTGTCCCTTGCCAGCGCTTTCATCACCTCAGAAAACCTTGGGGCTCCACGCTTTCCTGGGGAATTCATCCTCCTCCTCCCCCTGCCCCCCCAAAAAAAACCCACCAAAACAAAATATTTTTTTTTCCTGCACAGGGAATAATTTTTCCCTTCCGTCCACTCTCAGGCAACTCCCCGGGCTGCCAGAAAACACACGCCACTGAAAGCCAGACAGAAATGCAGAACTTCAGGGGACGCAAAATATCAGAGGAAAATAGCCCGTTACATTCAGTCACCTCTCATTTTAAACAAGTACAACAAATACCGAACTGCTTCAGTACGCCTTATAAAATGTACGCCACAGCTATTCGGCAGCGGCAGTTTAAAGAACGCGAGTCAGTTTGTAAGTTATACAAATTCAGCCTTTTTTTTTTTTTTTTTAAGTTTCACTTAGCATAGAAAAATCAGTGAGATAAGAGATCCCCCCCAAATGGTTTTACTTTTGAGGGTGGGGGGGCAGAAATCAAATCCCCAGTGCCGCAATCCACCAGGCTACCAAAAAGCACCGGCAGATGGGCGAATGCTTTTGGCCGTGCTGAACACGCGGAGGAACAGGGTTTTATGAGGTCTCGACTGTAACAACCGAGAACCCAAAGGCCGGCAAAGAAGCGCAAAGAGAGCGCAAAGTCTCGGTGCTCGTGACTTCTGCTGCCCAGCGCTTCGTCTCGGAGGACCCGCTCTGACGGGAACTTCATAGAAAGGCAACTGCTTTGAGCGAGAAACGTTTCCATTTCCGAAAATCTCTTTCCAACCGACGTCAAAATGACACACCATAGGTTACAGACAAAGGACATGATGGAAGCGACAACTCACCAAAACCACAGCAGGACTCACCGTCACTAGTTACGAGGCTGCTGGCGCTTCGTGGGAACACCCGGAAAACACGCAGAAGCGACGCCGCTTTGTCCCAGTTCGTCCGTGTCTCTCCTTCGACCTCGATGGCCTTTAGGACAGATGCCAGTATCTCAAGTGAGGCTTCTCCACTCCCGCTGTAAGGTATCCTAAAGACTTATTGACTGAAAAAGCATAAAGCTTTTATCGTGAAGTGCTTCTCCTGAACATCTGAACTCTTATGAGCAGCTTCTTCCCCCTTTTAGTACACAGTTTTTTTCACAGCATCGCTTAACGGCAAGCACACTGAAAGAGAAGACTGTGCTTTCAGGAGGAGAAAATAAACGCAGGGAAGCAAGCCTTGCATGGGCGTAACATCCTCCAGAACGGACCTTATACTCTTTTTAGTGGTTTCTTAAACTATTTCAAACACAAACCAGAGAAGGAGAGATGACAAAGCCTTCATGTTAACTTCAAAGTCCGCTACGAGGACCTTCCGGTCCTTCCCGGTATCGCCAGCCCTTTTATGCAGGCGAGTCACTTCATCGCTCATCTAAAATTATCCAAACAAAAGCTGTAGCCGTGAAAGACGAGTGACAAAGAAAAGGAGAGGTCGGGCAGCAAGAGAGCTCGGCAGGCTGCCACCTGAGGTCAACAGTGCACTCTGGTTTTGAAAGCACAGGCGCCCCCGCCCCCACCCCAGAAAACAAGCAGACAGACAGACAAAAACCCCAGGACCTCGAGTCTTTTCTGGCTGCCGGAGCTCATCCCTGTCTCAGTGTATCGTCTCATCAGAGCACCAGGCGCAAGAGATAGCCCGGATCTCTAAGAGCAGTGCAATTTTTCTGGCTGAAGAATCCTAACTCAATTTTAGTCACTGGCACGGTTGGGAGGAAACTAATGAATTTTTAAACGTAGCCTCTCCCTGGGGACAAAAAAACGTGTTAAGAGACTGAAAAAAAAAATTAAGGATGATTCAGAGCTCCCACCCGTGACGGAGCTGCAGGGATGTTAGCGAAAGGGAAGACCGACAGCAGCAACATCCAGTGAAGTTTGGCTTTCATTCTGACCGCGTACTTAAGAGACACTCCGAGTCTACACCTCAGCCCTAGGAAGGACTAGTCCTCTTCTGGAACGACAAACTTTTTCTGCTTAAAAGTCCGAGACTGAAGGCTCCACGGAACAGTGTGGACTGAGCCACAGAAAAACACGCCCTCCACAGTCAAGCAATAATAATAACAAAAAAGAATAAAAATCAAGCGACGCATCCGCTTCCATCACGTTTCAGTCGGTATGTTTCTACTGGTACCCAGGTGCTCAAACACGAACGAGACTGACACCACACACTAGCCCAAATTGAGTTACACGTAGGAAAAGAAAAGGCTATTTCCCACTTGCCCCTGGAACCGGTAGGAACACACAGAAGAGAAACGCTTGAGCCTAACGAAGGTAACAGGCAGCTCGTAATTTATCCTAGCTGAAAGTTCAAGCTTTGACCCCAAAGTAAACCGTTCCTAACTACCAAGGGCCCTGCTCAGGCAGGAGACAGGCTCTGTTCACTGCAGCTCCTCGTCAGCTTCTCCACGCTGGCAGCAAACGTGCCTTTTCTGCGGCTTTGACGTGGAGTATCTGTAGTGACCCTGAACTCGCAAATGTGTCTCAGCCCCACGTGTGCCATTACCTGAGCAGCAAGCAGAATCAGCCGTGCAGGATTCTCTTCCCATGCTGCAGAAGGTGACCCCAGGAAAAGAGGAGGCAAGAAATGAGCCTGTTTGTCACACCCAGCCAAGGGGGACGAGCCTGGGGACCCCCACCCCACCTCTTCCCCTCAGGAGTGGGACCAGGACGGACCCTCCACGCAGAGACAGGGGGCTTGGCAGGGATTTCACCTCGAGCCCTCTTCCTGAGCCCAAAGCCACACAACTCCCGCTTTTTCTCAGCCCCAAAACCAGTCACACGAGCCCCTTTGCCAGCCGCGGCAGCAAGAGACCCGCTGTGTTGGGCCCCAAACCAGCCCCACCCCCCCAGCTTCCTCCCCCCGCTCTGCAGCCCCCCTGGGCGACGCTGAGGGAGTGCAGCCACCCCACAGCCCGGCATCTCCAGGCCCCACGGGCGCTTTGGGGGTAGCGCTGGGGAACTGCGGAGAGCGGCACCAGCACGTCCCGGGCACTGCTTTCTTACTGCCCTGCTGGGCTTTATTTCTCCGGCATCACCGGCACCGCACCCCCAGCTCCCCAAGTGGAAGGGACCCCGCGAAGACCCGGTCCCAGCCACCCCCCTCCGACCCAACAATTGCCCCCGTCAGGCCCCTCGTTCCCCCAGCCTCACTCAGGGCCCTCCCGCCGCCCGCCATCGCCCCTCGGGGCCCCCTGCCGCTCACCTTGACGCGGTCCAGCTGCCTCACGACGTGCTCGCGGCGGCACCGCGGGCCCGGCCCGACCGAGCAGCCGCCCGCTGGGCCCAGCTTTCCGCCCGGCCCGCTCCGATTTCGAGCCGGCCGCCATTTTCCGCCCGGCCCCCTCCGCTTCCGGAGTGGTCCGGCCTGGCCACGGCGCGCGCCCATTAGCCACGGCCCCTCCGCCCGCCCCCCCTTATTTGAAGCAGCCCCGCTCCATTGGCTTGTCGCCGCCGTCAATCCCTACGGCGTCCCACCCCCGGCGAGGCGATCCGACCACTGGGAGCGCGGTGTGGCGATCCGACCAATGGAAGCGCGGCGCCCGCGCTCTGATTGGCCTATTCTCCCGCCCATCCGCCCGGGAGCGGTTGCCATGGTGAAGACGCCCCGCCGGGGCAGAGGGCCGTCGCCGTGGCAACGGGGCCGTGCGCCGGGCCCGCCGGCGGGGAATTCACCCAAACCCGGCTTTTTCTCCTTAAAAACCCGTTGCGCTCCCTGGGGTCCGGCACTTCGAAGGCGAGCCGGGCTCCCGCAGCTCGAGGGTGGCACCGGCCGCTGCGGCTGCGTGTGAGCCAGCAGCTGCGCGTCGGGGCGGGAGGCGGCGCTGGGGAGGGCTGGAGGCGGCATGTTTAGTACATTTGGGGAGGTTACCCGATTAGCATGCTTATTATTCAGAAAGGGTTGTGTATTTCAGCATTATAATTACCCAAGGTTAGTCTGAGATACACTCTTGGTTCAAATTTGATCCAGAAGTTACATTTTGCTGTCTTATGTCCAAGTCAGCAAATGCAAAAGCATGTGTAAGATGCATTGGATTGTTTCACATCCCATTCAAGGCTGAGTACGTTCCTTGACGCCCCAAGCACGTCCCAACCAAAACTTCTTGATAAACTTTTGACTTTGTTCTTTCAGCTTCGGTCTGGGTCCCAGCGTGTAGCGCTTGGCGCTGGCTCTGTGCTCCGGGCCCTGCCCTGGTGGGGTGGTGAACACCACACTCGCGGCAGTAGCCCAGCTCAGCAGCCCCTGGTCTGCAGCTGTGGCCCATGGCACGCGGGCATCGTGGCCATCAGCCCTGGTCATCTCCAGGCCCTCGTCCCCACAGCTCCATCCCGCAGAGAACACAGGGCTGTTGCCACCAGCCCCACTGGGGACAGCAGAGCTGTGTTCCAGCTCCTGAGGGCAGCCCGGCAAAGGCCAAAGGGAGGTGCACCGGGAGGCAAAAGGGGACAGGAACAAGGGGAGAGGTTTGGAGTGCAATATTGAGGGGTGGGGAAATATCAGCAAGTGACAAGGACAACACAGGACTCTTAAAAATGTGCCTTCTTCCATCACTGAAGCCTGATTTATGCATGTGTAAGGAAGAAGTTTCCTACACACATATTTACCTTTTTTACCTTGTAGTTAAGATCCTTCCTGACACTGTTTATTCCTACTCCCTGTTCACTTAGTTTTTTTACCACAAAGTGATAAGCCCTTGTGACAGCTTAATGGCTAGCTTTTCTCTGCTCATTTTCTTTTCTTTATTGGTGTTGCTCCAGCTCCCTGATGAAGATCTTCAAAAACAAAATGTGTTGAGTATTTTCAAAACAGGAACTATCACTCTATAGCTTGCTAGTTTCCCCTAGTGTCACTGCTGCTCTCTGTTAGGAAAATGACTGATTTTACTTGCTGAGAGTGACCGATTTACTTCTATTAACCCCCTTGCATATCGCATGCAAATACATACACCACAGACCTGAGTGGAACTTAAACCTGTTCCACCAAAGCATTGCGTTAATCACTACTTTCCTTCTCCTGCAGTCACCCAGCCCACCGGTTCTGGGCACTCAGACTACGTTCTGTTACATGACCACCTTTTAGTAGGTGATGTGAACTTCTAGCCTGCCCTCACCATAACCCCCTTGCTGTCACTGTGGTGCAGGGGCTATGCAGAATACTGGTGTCTCCTCCTCATTGTCTGGCTCTGTGCAGAACACAGCTGACCCACTTACAAGAAGCAGGGTTTTCTTAATACCCTAACTTAGCCCTACAAAGAATCTTTTCTTCTTCTTTCATCTGCCTTTAGTTCCCACAGGCCCTCATTATGAAGGTTTCAATCAATTGCTGTTAACATATATTTGAATTCAAATATTTGTGCTATTCATGGTGAAATGCTCGTTCCGCTAAATGCTTGGCTGTGTCAGGGCTCTCTGAATCAAACTGAGTAAAAGACTTGACCAGGTATTCTGCACAGCCCCAGGTCATACAGAGGAGCTCACCAGAGCAGGGACCACAT
Organism: Alca torda; assembly: GCA_008658365.1. NCBI lineage: Eukaryota > Metazoa > Chordata > Aves > Charadriiformes > Alcidae > Alca > Alca torda. The sequence continues at coordinate 20,563 of CM018101.1, forward strand.
GCCATATGCAAAGCAGATCACGTCCAGGGCTCCAGCAGACAGAAGGAAAGATTCTGCCAGGGCAGGGCTTGATCTGACTTTAGAAGCCTTTAAGGGCATCATCTAAGTGGGAGGCAGAGACAGGTAGATAAGTGTTTCCAAGTAAGATGGTTCTTGTGATACAGAGAGTGAAGCGCAGGCTTCATGCAGACGCATTACCCATTCATTCTGAGTGTTTGACTTTTGTCCTCTTTCCTGAGGACTGCGGAGAAATTCGGTGTTATACTTGACTCCCATTACCCACCTCAGTGGGGGTATTTAAAAGACAGGCAGAGGTGGTGTTGAGGGACATGGTTTAGTGGTGGACTTGTCAGAGTTAGGTTGATGGTTGGACTCGATGATCTGAAAGGTGTTTCCACTCTGGACAATTCCATGATTCTGTGATATTTCAGTGATGGGACCCCCACTCTTCCACACTTCACTGTCACCACAGCTCCTTGTTCCCCTCCACTCCCTGGATCTAGAGGATGGGGAGGATGGAGAAGGCAGGGGACTGGTCTGTAGAGCACAGACAGGCCTATGTGCTCCCACAGTCACCAGACAGAGCGCCGCTCCATCAGACCCAGTGGTGTTGCTTATGTTCTCATGCTACGTGACAGAGATCTTTCATCTCTTCTCAGGCTCTTTGCTGTGCCTGAGCGATGTGTTACCCTAGAGCCTGCTGATGTTACACGTCGGCCATTTTTCTGGCCAAGGTAATGCAGAACGAGGTTCCACCTGCCCACCTTTCTGCTCTGTGGTTGCACAGGTCTCCCAATTCTCCTTGCGCTGTTCTTCCAGTGTCGGCGCTTTGTAACTCGTCTTCCTGGCTTCTTCAGCCTCTCCTGTTACATGCCACTTTTCCCACTGTAGAATCCACCTTTCAACGCTGTGAAGCCTTTCTTCTGTGTACGATTCCCTCCCAGCTCCGAAAGTCGCGTTAGAGCAAAAGGGGGCAGTCGCGCACTGCGGTCCCGTCCGTGCGGGCTGTGTCAGCCCGGCAAATGCTGTCTCTGGCGTGAAAAGCTCTGACCAGCAATCGTCCACCAGCGGGTGGTTAATTCTCTGATTTGCAACTGACTGCCTGTGTTAAGCATCCTTCTGGATGAATGGATGGCAAAAACACGCTCCTCAGGTGCGTGTCCTTCCTTAAAGCTGCTTTAAACTGTCTCCTCCTCAGGGAGAGACAAGCTTTTCCATCAATGGCTAAGACACGGTCAGTCTGTCTGTCTCATCCTCCTCTGCTGCTCTTTCTGCCTCCTGCTGCCCACGGATAGTCAGGGACAGTGCAATGAACTCCAACGGGAAACTTAAAATTAACTTGGCAACGAAGGCCGGGGGTGTGGGCACTATTTTTAACCTAACTCATTGCCTGGTCCCACAATCAGTTTAATACCACAAGGGTGGGAGCAAACGGCAGGAGTGTGCCACCACTGCCTGACATGGCACGTCAGCATGGTGAAGCTGCCACTGCTGATGGACACGGCACATCGGTGCGGTGAAGCGGTGAAGCACTGAAGCACTGCCCATGCTCTTCCCTCAAAGGCTTTGTGCCAGGGCCACCAAGGACGGGCCCGGGCTGGCCCTGCTGGGCTTTCACCTCTCCTGGGCAGCACAAGGTTTCCCTGAGACCCCTGGGCCCAGCCCATCGCTGAGAGCTCTGCTGGCCTTTCCCTCCTTTCTCTCCTTATCTCTGCCCCATATGCCCAGATTCTGCCGTTTCTTTGTGTTCCACACTCACTGAGGAAAGAGTGTTTGAACTGTCACTTCAGCTGGTGCTTGTGGGTTTTTGGTTGTGATTCTCGCTGGTCATCCTTAGTGCTTCCCTTCATCTGCCCAAGAACAGGCACAGGCACCTGCCAGAGGTTACATCTGTGTGTCCTGCAGTGTCTTCAAGCTGTAGCAAATAAGGATTGGGATCAGCACTCAGACCGAGCCCAGTTTTTCACTGAGCCACTCTCCGTAGCCAGTCAGTTTTACCCCTGGGCTCACCAAAACCAATGTGCTCTTTTGAAGAACAGGCTCCCCAGCTGCTCTCCGTATCTGGTACTGCCCAGAGCAGAGGGAGCGGAAGCTGAGCTCTTTAGGTGACTCCTGTGATCGTGGTATCCTGCAGCAAGGACACTCACCTTGGAGAGAGGACTCCAGGTTCCTTGTCTCTCTTTTCCTAGTACTATATTATTTTATTAAATAATCATACAAGCATAAAACACAGGGACAGCTCTTGGAGCAGAGACCAAACACAGCTCTGTCTCTGAGCCTGAGCGTCTTGTCTGCTCTCTCTGACTTTTTCTGCATAATGCCATGTTTCAGAGGGAAAGAAGTGGACAGCAAGAACCATTCCTTCCCCTTTTTCCTAGAAAGACAGGGTGTGGTGGTTTGAAATGTCCACACCTCCTGGAGCTGAGGAGAGAGCTGGGCTGGCTATCTTGCTTCTTGAGCCTGTGCTTCAGTCACAGGACTCACAGGGAACTGGGGGAGATGCTGTTGGACGTTAGGAGAAGACCAGGTTTCACAGCATACATTATGTTGAGAAAACTCCCTGGACAGGGGCCTTCACGTGGCACAGAGAAACACTTCGTATCTGGATAATGACTGGACTTAAGCTAGCTTTTCATAAGCCACCCACACTGTTCTTAGCTGACCTAGAACAGGAACAGGACTTTATGGCATGTTCTCACTGCAAAATAAGCCAAAGCCAGAGAGCGAGCTCAGCTTTTGGACCTCAGCCACGCACACTGCCTAACTGCCAGCATGGGTTTGGCCCCTGCTAAGCAGCCATTTATGAGAAGGCTTTGGTGCACCACGGAGCAATAGCACACACTGGGGATCACTGACAACGAGCAGGATGGACGAGACAGTATCAGAACCAGTTCCCCAAACGCTTTGCAGCCACCTTCTGCATGTTTGATGCTTCAAACCACATTATACACGCTAACACCATGCTGCGCAGCAGGCAATGCACAGTCTCCAGGCTTAGAGCTCTTGCTCTGTCTCAGGCACTCTGAACTGGAAAAGCATAGGTGCAAAAAACCCCCATGTCTTATGGCCAGATGGTCCTCACATGAAACCCAGCAGAAGCCCAGTTCGGAGTCAACTGATGGGGACAAGTCCAGTCTGCACAGCATGGACTCATGGCAGAAAGCAGTTCCTGGCACATTCTCATCTGGGGTACAGGTGCAGCTGATGCACCATCTGAACCAAGGGGCCAAACAGGCTGGTCCCAAAGTGCTGCAAAGGGCAGCAGCAGAAGGGACTTTTTGCGTGGCAGAGCAGGGGTCGCACCCGTCACTTCCCTCCTGTCTCTCCTCAGCCACCAGCAGCCATCCCGGCCACATCCTCGCTCCACGCAAAGTGAGACCTGAATATACGCACTCTGTAGGGAAAGGTAACCTGGGAAAGGTAACCTGAGAAAGGTAACCTGCATACTCTTATAATAAATTTATATAATAGAATTATACTGTGTTATTTAAATAATATCATAAAATAAGCATATAATAATTGTATAATATATTGTACAAGCATCGTAGGTGATATTAAATACATATATCAAATATGTATAATAAATATAATATGTAATACATTATAACAAAGTTACAATTTATGTTAATTTACAAAACGTTATCATAGCAAGTTATCATATCTAATGTTTGCATTGAAAATATAATAATTTCCTTATAATTGCATAAGCAAAACATCACTACGGAGGCGGGTAAAGACTGGAACAGGGGTCCAGAGGCATTGTAGGATCTCTGGGGAAAAGAATTTTGGGGCAGTAGTTAGCAGGGCTCATTGACAGGGCTTTAAACTAGATATGAGGGGGGAAGGGGAGATAACTGGGCCTGTCAGGAGTAAACCCAAGGGAAGCATGCCAGGGCTTGAAGGATGGCGGACTAGTGAGGACTCTCGCTCTGCCATTTCATTTGAGAGAAGGGGTAGACGTTTAGAAATCACAGAAGCACCTGAGAAGGGTCTGGTAGGAAATGCGCCCCACACTCACAAAAAGGTGTTGGAATCATTAGCTCATCTAAAGTGCGTCTATACCAATGCACGCAGTATGAGCAACAAACAGGGGGAGCCTGAAGCCATGATGCACCAGGACACTATGACATAGTGGCTATCACAGAAACGTGGTGGGATGCCTCACACGACTGGAGTGCCACAATCGATGGCTACAAGCTCTTCAGGAGGAACAGACAGGAAAGGAGAGGTGGCGGAGCGGCCCCATACGTTAGAGAATGCTCTGAGAGCTCAGAAATCAAGTATAGTGATGATGGGATCGAGAGTGTTTGGATTCGGTTAAGGGCCGATACAGCTGATATTGCTGTGGGAGTCTGCTACAGACCTCCCAACCAAAGCAGTGAGGCGGATGAAGCTTTCTATAAGCAGCTGGGGAAAATCTCGCAGTCACTTGCCGTTGTTCTTGTGGGGGACTCTAACCTCCCGGATATCTGCTGGGAATACAACACAGCACAGAGGGAACAATCCAGGAGGTTCCTGGAATGTGTGGAGGATAACTTCCTAACACAGCTGGTAAGTGAGCCGACCAGGGAAGGTGCCCTCCTGGACCTGCTTCTTGTGAACAGGGAAGAACTTGTGGGGGAAGTAAAGGTTGGTGGCCGTCTAGGGCACAGTGATCATGAGATGACTGAGTTTTTGATTCGTGGAGAAACAAGGAGAGAGGTTAGTAAAACTGCCACCTTAGACTTCCAGAACTTTGACCTGTTCAGAAGACTGCTTGACAAAATCCCTTGGGAGGTTGCCCTGAAGGAGATAGGAGCCCAGGAAGGCTGGACGTACTTCAAGAGAGAAGTCTTAAAGGCACAGGAGGAGGCTGTCCCCGTGTACCGAAAAACAAGTAGGCGGGGAAGGAGACCAGCCTGGCTAAATAGGGACCTTTGGCTGGACCTCAAGAACAAAAGGAGAGTCTATGACCTTTGGAAGAGGGGGCAGGTCTCTCGCGAAGGCTATAAGGATGTAGTGAAGCTATGCAGGGAGAAAATTAGGAGAGCCAAAGTGCAGCTAGAGCTCAACCTAGCTACAGTCATTAAGGATAACAAAAAATGTTTCTATAAATTCATTAACAACAAAAGGAGGATTAGGGAAAATCTCCCTCCCTTATTGGATGCAGAGGGAAGCATGGTCACAAAGGATGAGGAAAAGGCTGAGGTGCTCAACGCCTACTTTGCCTCAGTCTTCAGCAGTGGAACTAGCTGTTCCCTGGGCACCCAGCCTCATGAGCTAGGAGACAGGGAGGGGAAGCTGGACGAGGTCATCACAATTAAAGAGGAAGTGATCAGTGACCTGCTACACCGCTTGGATGCACACAAGTCTATGGGACCGGATGGGTTACATCCAAGAGTGCTGAAAGAGTTGGCAGACGTGCTCACCAAGCCACTTTCCATTATCTACCTGAAGTCATGGCTAACTGGGGAGGTCCCAATGGACTGGAGGGTAGCAAATGTAGCACACACCTACAAGAAAGGCAGAAAGGAGGATCCCGGAAACTATAGACCTGTCAGTCTGACCTCGGTACCAGGGAAGGTCACAGAGGAGATCATCTTGAGTGCCATTACATGTCATATGATGGACAAGCAGGGGATCAGGCCTAGTCAGCATGGGTTTATGAAAGGCAGGTCCTGCCTGACGAACCTGATCTCCTTCTATGACAAGATGACCTGATTATTGGACGAGGGAAAGGCTGTGGATATTGTCTACCTAGAGTTTTGAAAAGCATTTGACACTGTTCCCCATAGACTTCTCATGGAAAAACTGGCTGCTCATGGCCTGGATGAGCATACGATCTGCTGGATCAAGCACTGGCTGGATGAACAGTCCCAAAGAGTGGTGGTCAATGGAGTTAAATCCAGCTGGCGGCCAGTCACAAGTGGTGTTCCTCAGGGCCCAGTGTTGGGACCATTTCTGTTTAACATCTTTATTGATGATCTTGCTAAGGACATAGAGTGTATCATCAGTAAGTTTGCAGATGACACCAAGTTAAGTGGGAGTGTTGATCTGCATGAGCATAGGGGGGCTCTACAGAAGGACTTGGATAGATTGGATCGATGGGCCAACGCTAATGGAATGAGCTTCAACAAGGCCAGGTGCCAGGTCCTGCACTTGGGCCACAACAGCTCCATGCATTGCTACAGGCTGGGGGAAGTGTGGCTGGAGAGCTGCCTGGCAGAAAAGGACCCGGGGGTTCTAATTGACAAGCGGCTGAACATGAGCCAGCAGCGTGCCCAGGTGGCCAAGAAAGCCAATGGCATCCTGGCTTATATTAGAAATAGTGTGACCAGCAGAAGTAGGGAGGTGATTGTCCCTCTGTACTCAACACTGGTGAGGCCACACCTTGAGTATTGTGTCCAGTTTGGGGCACCTCAATACGAGAGAGATCTCGAGGTGCTGGAGCGAGGGCAGAAGAGGGCAACGGAGCTGGTGAAGGGCCTGGAGAATAAATCTGATGAGGAGCGATTGAAGGAGCTGGGACTGTTTAGTTTGAGGAAGAGGAGGCTGAGGGGAGACCTCATCACTCTCTACAACTACTTGAAAGGACATTGTAGGGAGGTTGGTGCTGGTCTCTTCTCACAGGTAATTAGTGATAGAACAAGAGGGAATGGCTTCAAGCTGCAACAGGGTAGGTTTAGACTGGACATCAGGAAAAAATTCTTCCCAGAAAGAGGGGTCAGACACTGGAATAGGCTGCCCAGGGAGGTGGTGGAGTCACCATCCCTGAATGTGTTTAAGACTCGTTTAGATGTGGTGTTGGGGGATATGGTGTAGGGGAGAACTTTGTAGAGTGGGGTTAATGGTTGGACTTGATGATCCCAAGGGTCTTTTCCAACCTAAATGATTCTATGATTCTATGATCTCCATCCTTGGAGGTGCTCAAAACGTAAAGGCCCTGGACAACCAGACAAGGCTGTGAGCAAGCTGATGGGACTGTGCTTGCTTTTAGCAGAGGGTTACACCAGAGTCCTCCAGAGGTCCTGTCCCCAGGTATGTGGCTCTGATTTTTGACCTCTGGTAGCACTGCAGCCACACAATAAACTGTAATACGCACACGCCAAGCAGACTAGATGTTGCTTAGGTCTTCTGACACGCATGTTTCGCCAACATGTCTCAGACATTTTGTAACATGAGTTGTAAATGAAAGGAGGGAGAAGCGTGAGTATTAAAGATCAAGGATTAGATGTTAAATCCTGCCTGCTCAGTTGCTGGTATCAAAACAGTTTGTGCATTCACCATTAATAGCAGACACACTTTGTCCCACTGTACTCGGCAAGCAAATAGTCAGTGTGGTCAAACATGGCTAGGGTGGTTTCTGTTTGACAATATTTAGAACACAGTAGTTCTTGCAAATAAAAGGCCTTACCCTGCTGGCCAGGCACAGGCCAGTCTCCAGCAAGATTTCGCAGGACCGTAAGTGCAGGATGAGCCCCTGTGTCAGCAGCACTAACCAAGCAATGAGGTCACTACAGGATAATGGGGAAAACTGAACTCTGCTACAACTAAATGTCATGTTGATAAACGCAACTTCACCGGGTTTTATAAACAAAATTAAACTTAATTTGCTTCACAGTAGCTAAGGTGCTGTTAATTCAAAACCCACAGAGTAACTCATTGGACACAGTTAATAGTCAGCAGACCACATAGGCCAGGCTTTGAAAGCATTTAATATTCACTGAAGTGCTGCTTGTATCCAATTATAACTCACTACTTGCCATCTTAATAATTTAAATCTGTCCACTCTTTAGAGAGAAAAAAATGCACTAATCAAAGACATGAATGCACCTTTTGCTTTTGACAGCATTAAATTAAAACTAAATGGTAGATCTTGAATGAGTTACTCCGCAAGAATAAAGGCATTAATGAGGTAATTTCATTATAGAGGCTCATCCAAGCCTATGTGAAAACAAGGGAAGTAAATGGAGAGGAAAGCCGCCGAGGAAATTAGGGTTCCTTCCACACTAATTAATGTTTTGGGGCATTTAGTACAGGCAGCAAATTAACTGCTCCAAAGAACTCCATTGAAAAAAAAAATACATTGTTGCCCTGCCATGTAATTAGAAGACAGTACAAGCAGAACACTTAATGAGTATAAAGCCAGCCTTTAACTTATTCTGCCCAGCTTCTCAAAACATGCCATTGTGGAGGCCTAAGTTTAAGGAAGCACTAGGCGTACAATATAGGATTGTTTAGGTCCTTCTGTTCGGTGAGCTGTAAACAGGTAGCCCTGAATGAGAGACTCTGAGACTCCTGGGAGGCCCGGCTTCCCAGCAGAAGGGGGAGGGGGGGGGAAGGAAAAAAAAAAAAAAGAAGTCTTAAATGCATCCAGAGAGAAGGAAAAAAGGTGAATAGGCCCGGCACAGCCAGCGCAGTGAATGCTCACCGCTGTCTTAAGTGATTACATGATGTTGTGCCACCCCCTCTCATTGAGTTATCTTTACACTGCTTTTGTCTCCTCTAATTGGAGCTGATGAGGTGCTAATTGGTTGCTTTTTTAAAAAAGCACTACTTAAGCACTGGCAAACAGAGTAAGACAGCGTGAGTGGAGTTAATGAGGGCTTAGGAGGAAAAAAAAAACCACCACCACCCAAAACCCAACCAACCTCAAAAAACCCAACCCAAACCTCAAACAACCCCATAGAAACGTGTACACAAACACATATGTAGGCATGCCTTCCTGTTGATATAAACAAAAACGCTAAGGGAAATGACGGAATTTAGGCAAATGGCTGCGAGGATTTGCGTTCTGTGGGAAAAGGGTCAGTACGAGGAATAAGGAAATGGCAGTGGCTTTGGTTGGCATCACTGGCACCCGGAGGTTGCCGGAGCAGGACAGTACCTGGCGGCATCACTCGCAATCCCTGTGCCATGCATGACGCTGCCCTGCCAGCCCAGCCCTCCACCGCCACGTCCTGCCTGCCAGGTTGCTCAGGCATGGGGGCCAGTGGCCGGCTGCCAGCATGGCCAACACAAGCCCCGGCAGCCACGAAGGCTCGTCTTGTGAGGGCTGCCCTGCGGGGGATCTCTGCCCTCTGGCAGAGGGTGCTGAGGTGAGGTTTGCCTCTGCCTCAGCCTCAGAAAAATGGGGGCTACGGGGTTGAATTCGTCTCAGCCCATGGTGACTGGTTTGCCATGGCCCCCTTCGTGGCCCAGGGAGATGCTGGCATTTTTGGGGTGTGACAGCTCGGCCTCGCTAAGCCACCGGGGCAGCCCTGGCACACTGTGGCAGATGTGGCATGGCAGCCATGGGACAGGTGACACCGAGGTGGCTGCAGTGCGTGCCAGCTCTGCCCCTGCGGGCTGCACCCTGCGGAACAGCCGCCTCGCAGATTGGTTCAAAATAATTTACTATCTTTGCTTTTAAATTGTGGTAGGAGCAGGTCAGACATAGCCTAAGCACCCGTGTCACATCTAACAGGCTGCACTTGCGGTCAGTGCCAGCCCTGTACAGCAGAACTGCCCGTGCCTGGGCAGGGCAGGCTGCATTCTGCCCTCCCAGAGGGTCCACGGGAAACCACTGGGCTTTGGGCAACCCGGTCTAGTGGGAGGTGTCCCTGCCCAGGGCAGGGGGCTGGAACTGGATGGTCTTTAATGTCCCTTCCAACCCAAACCATTCGATGATTCTATGACACCGGCCTTGGGAGCGGCGAGGCTGGGCGGGCAGGGCTGCAGGGGAGGCTGGCGTGGAGCGCTCCTCCGGCCACTCTGCCGCGTCTGCAGTTAGCACTGAAACCAGCCTTTGCTCACTGAATTCCTGTCACCTTCCTTCTGTTTACCCTCAAACCAGGACAAATGTACAGCCACGATTTACGTGAAAGCAGTAACACATATTGGGGAAGGCTTCTGCATGACCTTATTGTCAACAAATGATCTTGTATTAAACAATGAATCTGTAACGCGTTACCTTTAAAAATGTTTAAATGCCTAGGTTTTTGGTAACTTTGTGTTTTGAAAATATTCTTCATATAGTTGCTTAATTTGGGTATGTAATTAATAACTTTGACAATGCTTTCAATAACAGCTTGTATACGGAAATACCCTGAATATTTTGAACCCCATGAAGAAAAGGAAAAGATTTATTTTTAAATGCTTTGCGTGGTTTTACCTTTTTTTTTTTTGGCCAGCTTTATGCAGAGTATTGTGAGTAGAGTATATAGTGTTAAACCTGTTGGTACTAGAGCTAGATCCAGAGCTCCTAGTTTTGCCATACCCATATGCATTTCCTATAAAAGGCTTTGAGTACCATTAGGTCTTCTGCATTTTACATGTATTCTGCAGATGGGTTGATAACACCTCCTGCATTTCTAGACCAATTCTGAAGTTCCCCGCTACTGAAAGTATTCTGAATCCTTAAGGAGAGTACAAAGTACCTCGTTTCTTGCTGATGTTGCCTGACAATACACAAAAATAATTCTGCAAGCTTTTTGAAAATGACGCTGCAAACGTCTATGTTAAACACAGTCTTCTGCCGCTCCTGAATTTGTTTATATAAAATCTACACAGACATGTGGGCAGAGAAAGCTTTTTCAGTAGCTGCAAGGCTGCGTTTTTTACGAGTGAGTGATACCTCTGGGTCTCCAGGGAGGGGTTGCCCCATGATGACAAGTTTGTCCTCTCTGTCACGGACTCAGTACCACCAGGCAATTCTCAAAATCTTTTAAAACTCCTCTGCTGAGCAGTTTCGTAGTGGACAAAAAGAGGAAAGTGGAGTTGAAACTATAAAACCTACAGTCAGCTCAAGAAGACAGTGCACCTTTTATTAAGGCAACTCAGATGATCTATTTATGCTGAAGAGAAATAAACAGTCAGGGGTCCTCCTTTCCTCACTTTTGTTCTTTTTTTTTCTTTTCCGCCTGTGTTAGAAAAACCAATTAGTTTGCAAACAGCCAGTTACTTGGGTATGTGTTTATGCTAGGTAATTTGTACCCCTATTCACATTCTAAACCGGATTCTTTTCACTCTAATGCACAGTCACTTGCTTTTCTTTCTGTTGTCATGAAAACGAGGGATTTCTTGCTGGCTGGTAGAAAGAAACTTAGTAGTGGACAAAGTTACAATTAATTCCTCTAAACATGTGTTCCTAGAGCCATCCATCTGTAAAATAGGCAACAAAGCAGAGCTCCTTGCTTTAAGAAGTCCTAAAAGACACAGAGCTGAAGAAAAGCTTGGATCCCTTAAGGCTAATTGATAATTGAGCAAATACCTTTTTTTTTTTTCCCCTTTTGCAATTTCATGCACTTGAAAGTCTTCATGTGTTTTCCAAGGCAGGTATGACCGTGCCCGCAGAGATCTGCGTTTCCTCGCTGCTGCCTGCTGCGCTCTCACAGAACGCTTGCAGGAGGTAGTCCCTCGGGTTTCCTTTGTTTCCCATGGGATTAGTAGCTTCTGGTTTACCACAAGGCAGTGTGACATGAGTTGTGAAATTGCATGCTGTGCAAGCTAAGACGTAATCCTTAAGCATGTTCTACCACCCTCTTTTACACTTCCTCCTCCAGTTTACTTTTTGCCTCACTGCTGTTGGGAAAGATGCTTCCCAGGCCCCCTCCTCCCTAATGACCACGGCCGATTGTGCACCGATTTAAATAGGCATGACCTTCATTTTCTGAAGGTGAAGGTGATCCTATTCTTAAGGAACAAAGAGGCAAGAGGGCTCCCAATGTTCCCAGTCCTACCGAGTGGTGGCTTCGTTGCTCTGGCGGTTGCTTCAGCACATGCAGAGGATGAACGCAGCCTTACCACACTGGAGGCGGGGGAAAGGTAGGAACCACTTGCCTGAGCCCATGGGATGGCATATCTCATCAGCTGCTGCTAATGAGGCAGCTAAAGGCGCCTTAAACCACCTCCTCTTGTTGGTAGGTTTGGATCTGGAAACCTTGTCTTTTCCTGCAGAAGTGGCGAGTTGTTTAGTGGTTGCAAAGTGCATGGAGTAGATGTCATGTGGCAAAGGCAAAATCACATGTGTAATTAGTGTTGCACCTGCCAGAGCAGAAGCAACTTTTGATTCCTGCTGGGAATTGTTCCTGAATGCATTTTCAGGCCGTCTCATCGGTGAGCCTGAGCCAGCAGCTCCTGCCATCAATGACAATAAATCTGTCATCTTTGACGTCAGAGGGAATTCGGCATCTACACCTGCATGAGAGGTAGCACATGGCAGCGTGTGCCCAGCACAGTGTCACAGTGCCTTGTGCTGAAAGAGGGAAGCATCAAAGCCACTTGCCCACAGCTTGCCCACCACTGCTGCCATCAATAATGTCCCCGGAGAAAGCAAGCAGCAGAGGGGAGGCAGGTAAGTGAAACCTCCCTGCCTTTCCCTGTCCTCCTTCCTGCTGCTTTGTCCCACTGAGTCTGAAAATGGCTCTTCCTCAATATCGATCACTCTGGAAATGTTAGTTCAGCACAAATTCACTTGGACTAATGTTTAATGGATAAGCCCTCTCAAAAGGAAGTAAAGCCTTTACAAATTTCATGTGAAGGGAAAAGACACAAGGGGTGACAGCAAAGGACTCTTAACATACACCAGGCAATCTTTGAAAGTGAAAAATTGCTGTTTCCAAAGGAAATACCTTAAAAGTATCACAGAAGGTTCCAAAAATACACAAAAGTTGGAAAGAATCATTCATAGGGAAGGATGGGCAGGTTTTCACTCCTGTCCTTTCAAACCCCTCCTCAGTGCAGGTTGCCCCGGGCAGAGGCTGTTGGTGAATTGGGTCCAAAAGCTGGGTGCAGCGTGTGGCGGCCTGAGACACCACTGACACAGAGAGCGATCGGAAAAGCTGCAGGATCGATGGTTATGGTAATACTGTGAGCTGGACTCACTGGCTTTAAAAGAATTAATTGGGTTGCCTAAAGTTGATGAGAGCAAAAGAAATGGCATACTGTCAGTAAAGTGCACAAAGCAAAAGACACCTGATTTTTCAGGCTCCGTCTTCTGTTTGCACTCCTGGGCTCTGCCCACTGCACCTCACAAGCTGGCGAAGTGCTCCCACATGTGCTACCGCCTTTCCCAGAGTTAAAGTACAGCATCAGGCAGGTGCTGCTGTTAGAGCCTGCTCCTTTGGTTTGCGATGACTGGAAACTGATGGGCGTACCAGTAATGAGGAATTCACTTGACAGCTCAGGGATGTGGCTCTCCAGGATACTGCAGACACCACTTGTCACAAGCTCGGCACTCCAGGAAAAGCAAGTGGTATCTGCGAGAAAGGCGAGAAGTGGCTCCTGCGATGCAAGATCAGTTATCTTCACTGGGATGATTCCAGCTAACAGAGAATGAAAGGGCAATGTTGTGAAATGCACAAGACCTCTTCTTTTTAATGCTGAAAGGACTAAGAAATCTCTCCATCCCTTAGGTAATACTGGATGCTAAAAATATGAACTGTGTGAACCCACACTGAAATAGTTGCCACGTGGGCTGAAACAGGCTTTGCAGCTTTCAGTGCGACTGAGGAAAGATGAGTGAGCCATGGCCAAGGTCAGTGGGAACCAGCTGCAAATGGAAGATGTGGGCTTTGAATGCAATCAGGAAAAGCACAGCCTGAGTCCGTGGGGGCTCAGCAGAGCAGGGGCAGGGTGTGCAAGTGTGGCTGGCCAAGGGCAGACAGGGATGGGCTCTGGAAAATGTTTTCCTGTGTCGGGAGCTCTGACAGCCTCAGTCCTTGGGCCACGGTGGTGTGAGCGTCTCGCTGCGTGTGTCTGTACGCCCTGAATTCTGCACATTTCCCCCTTCTGTTTCAGAGAGCTAGTCTCGATAAAACTAAATTGAATGGGGCTTTTATCTGACAAGTTATTCCTTTGGGTAAATCACTGAGAACTCCTTCCTACTCACATGTAGAAATTAAAGGGGAAACGCGTGCAGTGTACGTGCCTGTGTTGGAAACAAGGAAACGATCTGGATGGTTCTCCATCCATCAATTGATGCTTTAGGGATCATTCCTTATATTGTCCTCCCCATTGAGACTGGCAGTTGTATTGCATCAGAGAAACAATGAATTATCTGAAAACACGTCCAGCTGCTGCGGAAAGCCTGTTGTCAGGAGGCAGATAAATATACCAGAGAAAGCACACCAGAAAAAGAAGGGAGGTGAGGTGAAACAAGTGAGAGAGCATAAGTGTAGCAGAGGCAAGGCTCAAAGTCTGGGGCAGACACCTGACAAGTGACAGGGAATCACCACGCAGACAGAAGAGAGGCAGCAGTGAGAAAAGCTGCGCTGTGCTGAGGATCACATGAGCGGTTCCCCAAGGGGCCGTGCTCAAGAAGCCAAAGTTCAAAGCCAGGGATGCTTCCATGTTTTTCATGGTTCACTTCCAGGTCATTTGATTGAAAAGATTCTAAATTTGACAACTTCTAATGTTCAAAGAGGCTCAGATGGTTTTAAATCCATTCAGCTCATCCCTGCTTGAGATAAACAAGAATGGGTCAAATGTTCATTTTAATAAAATTTGACTCAAAAATAGCCATTCAGAGCCACAGAGGTCTCTCACTCAAGAGGAAAGCGAGGATGTTAAATTTTTAAAATGCTCAATAAAATCAGGGAGGAACTGGCTGAATGTTGTCACTCTGACGCCCTAAAGCTGAGTAAAGCATGAAAGGAGGTAAGTATGAGACAGAAGATGAATCATAGAATCGTCGAATGTCTCAAGGGACCCATAAGGATCATTGAGTCCAACTCCCTGCCCCTCGCAGGACTACCTAAAACTAAACCATATGACGAAGAGCATCATCCAGACATTCCTTGAACTCTGACAGGCTTGGTGTCATGACCACTTCCCTGGGGAGCCGGTTCCAAGGACCAACCACCCTCTCCGTGAAGAACCTTTTCCTCATGTCCAATCTGAACTGCCCCTGACAGCTCCCTTCCATTCCCTTGTGTCCTGTCGCTGCTCACCAGAGAGCAGAGATCAGCGCCTCCCCACTGCCACCCCCCTTGAGGAAGGTGTAGACTGTGATGAGGTCCCCCCTCAGCCTTCTCTTCTCCAGGCTGAACAAGCCAGGTGACCTCAGCCGCTCCTCCTATGTCTTGCCCTTGAGAGCTTTCACCATCTTGGTCACCTTCCTCTGGACACACTCTAATAGTTTGATGTTCTTATATTGAGGTGCCCAAAACTGGACACAGAGCTCGGGGTGGGGCTGCAACAATGCAGTGCAGAGTGGGACAGTGACCTCCCTCAACCAGCTGGCGATGCTGTGCTTGATGTACCCCAGGACACGGCTGGCCCTTTGGGCTGCCAGGGCACACTGTTGACTCATAGTCAACATTCCATCAACCCAAACTCCCAGATCTCTTTCCGTGGGGCTGCTCTCCACTCTCTTGTCCCCTGGTTCATACATATAACCAGGATTGCCCTGTCCCAGGTGCAGAATCCGACACTTGGTCTTGTGTGGTTGGTGACTGCCCAGCTCTCTGGTCTATCCAGATCTCTCTTTGAGGCTTCTCTACCCTTGAGGGAGTCCATAGCTCCTCCTAGTTTAGTATCGTCAGCGAACTTACTTAATGTACATCCAGTTCCTGTGTCCAGATCATTTATAAAAACATGGAAGAGAACTAGCCCTAAAATTGAGCCCTGGGGAGCCCCACTGGTAACTGGCCACCAGTCTGATGTTACCCCATTTACTGTAACTCCTTGAGCCTGACCCAACAGCCAATTGCTCACCCAGCAGATCATGGAATTGTCTCGCTGTGTGCTGGATAGTTTACCCAGAAGGATACTGTGAGAGAGAGTACCAAAGCTCTTCTGAAATCCAAACCCACCACATCTACTGGCTTCCCTTGTCAACTAGATCGAGGACCTTGTCATAAAAGGAAATTAAGTTCGTTAAGCAGGACTTCCCCCTCATGAACCCGTGATGGCTACGACCAATGACTGTGTTGTCTCTGAAGTGTTTTTCAGTAACTCCCAGAACAACCTTCTCCATAATTTTACCGGGCACTGAAGTGAGACTAATGGGCCTGTCATTACTAGGGTCTTCTCTCTTTCCCTTCTTAAAAACTGGGACAACATTTGCCAGCTTCCAGCCAACTGGGACCTCTCCAGATTCCCAAGACCATTGAAAAATAACAGAGAGAGATCCTGCGATGACATCAGCCAGCTCTTCCAGTGCCCTGGGATGAATCCCATGAGCTGCTGTGCCACTCTGCTCGCACCTTGGAGATCAAAAAGAATTCTTGCACGGTGAGATACTCCCACCAATTTCCAGTGGACATTTATGAAAGCTAAGACTACCAAAATAGTAATTGCTACCATGGGGCTGCTACAGGCCAAATTTAGATTAAGTCATTTAATTTTCCAAACACGTTAAGCTCTCAGCAGTTCATTTATTCATGTGTTTGTGGATTTAGCCACCCAATTTATGCATCCTTTTGAAATCTAGCCTCTTATGCTGGGTGGGCTGTAGAAGGGCTGATGCCTTTTATTAATTGATGGCTACGCATTATTTCTAAGATTTAGTCCTCTGGCAGTAATAATTAGCAAATTGTGTTTCCTGAAAGAAAATGTATCTGTGATGGTACCCACGAACTGGTGGCTGAGAAGGATGTGCCTTGCCTTTATCTCATACTCATGTAATTTGGTTAACTAACCTGCTATTATTTTGGGAACCGGGGCAAATATGAACATAAATCTGTCTGCACAGCGAAAAGCTTTTCCTTCCTTTGCTATGGAATGCCAGCATCAGCAGTATTTCCTTAAGAAAAGTGAAAAAAAGAAGGAGGCTGGAATCATTTAAGAAATAAGGAGCTTGCTGAATAATAACTGACCCCTACATGGAAGCTACAAAGCCTCACTGTAACCTGTTTGTGTATTTCCCACCACTTGCAGAGTGTCTGAATTAATCCCAGGGTTCACTTGCTCCCCTTGATAAAATTTTGGCTGGTACACCTGCCAGATCAAATGCTGAACTCAATCTGGTTAAGCTAAACGCTTTCTTTCTATCTAAATTTTCCAGTGGTGTTGGGATTCTGAGACTGCCTCAATACACTAATATGACTCAGAGAAGGTAGGTACCAACATTGCGTTCCAGCCCGAGCTCTGTTAACTCAGGCAGGTTATGTTTATTTGTTCCAAGATAGATTCATACCAAAGAACCTGCAAGCGATTTTTGGCACAGCCAAAAGTTTTACGTGGGCTCGCTCAGCAGTCACCTGCAATAAACAGACCACAGCAACATGTGGGAGACAATTCACAGCCAAGAGGTATGTTACAGAGTATTTTCTGCAGCTCACCTTCCTCACAGCCTTATTTTTATTGACAGCGCATGTTTGAGAGGGCAGAGTGGCTAAATACCCCAGCGCAAGCAGAGGTGGTCTAACCCAAAATGGCCTGATTTTATGCTAAGGTTGTACATTTAAAAAAACCCCCAAACATAAGGTGGCATCAAAAATTGTCCTGATTTATATATCCACAATGGATACACATTTCCAAAAAGCGTGGCACAAAGTTAGAGGTACCTGCGTCCCAGACGCAAGGATGACCCAGCTGTTACAGCGTATTGTATGACATTAATGTCACCCGATTGTAGCAAAAAGTAGAGAATGCTGACTTGCTTTAGAGAAAGCTTTGGAAAACACCTGTGCAATTCTTTCTCTCACTGATCACAAGGTGTAGCTATGGTGCAAGTGAACTGAGAAAGCATTTAATATCTGATGGGTGATTCCTACTCTTTGTACTCTGCAATATTTCCGTTCTGCTGCTTTATAGCAAAATAAGATGATTCCCAAATGTTTCTTGCATTATGCAATGCCTGCATATTAACAGAAAATGTTAACTTATTTGCTTGTTAAAAAGCCTCTTCCACTGGGAATTTTATATATTTTTATAGGAATAAAAGCTGGTGAGAAAAGAAATTTCTGAAATTAGGGGGATTAATTTTAAATTAGACAGAAATATGAAAATTTCTCTGGAATTAAAAAGAAAAACATTGCTTTCTTTTCATAAGGTTAAAAATACTGAATTTCTATAATGTTCCTTTGGTTAATAAATGACATTAAAATCCTATACATATACATAATATTGTATCAAAATTGAAGCTATAAAGGTCAAAATATCCTATTTCAAAATGTTACAGTGCTAAGATAAAAGAAGATGTTTTTGCCGTCTTGTGAAGTAAGTCGGAATATTCTTCCCATCATCCAAAGTATAGCTGAAATTAATTACCTTAAAAAAATACTCAATTTTGCAATACAACGTTTTTTCCCCCAGAAATCCTGTTTTGAAGTGCTTTGATTACCTCCAGATGAAAACATTTTGCTTCCCCTAAGTCTATTGCTGTGTTTGTATGTAGGGTCATTGCTCCCTTGGCTTAGCTATCTTCAGAGACAGATTAGTCGCAAGTATTGAAAACAAATTAAAAATTTACATCCAACTCTGCAAGCTGCACAGGCTTACGGGTAGCAAGACATCTTAGAGATGAATTCAAGTCCCTGAAAAATCAGGTATGACTTCTGGATAACCCGCACCTCCTTTGGTTAGTTCTGGAACTTGTTATTGTATACTCCCAGTATACAGTGCATCCGGGAGTTTTTCGACATTGTAGGAAGAAAAGTAAAGAAGTTCTTCCTGCTGCCAGCAATATGTGGTTACAGAGTTAAAGGAGCACAATCTTTATTTGTCAAAGCCTGCTGGTTATCGGGAAAAGTGGCTGGAGACTGAGCCTACGCACTGTTCATAAAGCATCAAAATTAAGGTTATGAGATTTGCAGAAAACCCCCCCCATGTAATATTCCATTTAAAAATATTAACGTGCTTTAATAAATCAGCTAATGTTTGCTGCCTATGAGCTGTGTGGACGTTTTAGCGGTGTCCATGATGTTTGTGTGTTTGCCCTGTCGAATCTTCCATGAGATTAGTTCCCAGAGCCCTATGAGAAGGTGTTACACCCCGAGCTCCTGGCAGCCCCGTGTCCTGCTTTTCAGTGTGCTAAATCCGTCAGGCTGGTTCCACTCCCACAGCGTTACACAGGCAGCAGCGTCCCTCAGGACTGACCTCGGTGAGGAATGAACGTCCAGCGCTCAGGGCATGTGTTATAGCAACGGCAGCTTACGCAAACATTGACAGCTTCACACTGAGAACCCGCAAAACCCATGAATGATGACTAAAGTAATTTTAGCATAAAAAAAAAAGAGGCTTGTCAAGCGTCATTGTTTTGGACTTCTGCTGACCTCACTTAGTAGAATGGTCCCACTGCCTGTAACCTTTGTCTCCAGTATTTTCAGTGATAACTAGCTTTGTAGCCATTTGTTTTCTATCATCAAATCATTAAATGGTAATGCAATTGTTAGTTTCATTTCCCCGGTTCTAATACGTTTTGCAGCCAGTAACCATTCCCAGTTCATTAACTGACTGACCTCAGCATTAACACCCCCTCTGCTCAGGTTGCCTTGGAAACAAAGCTTCCTGTGCGTAATCCAAGCTTATCTAGCTCTTTATCCTACATGTGACCCTTAATTACTTGCTAAATTAGAATGGTTTTCTGAAAATCACAAGAGGAGGTTAATATGTTCTTCCAGAGCTGGTCAAGCTAAGATGACACTAAATTCACAGGGAATTCAAATTACATGATCCCTGAAGGCGTCTCTTTCAGAAGGAAGATGAACTTTCCCAATGGGAGGCAGTGTGCCATGATAATGCTCCTGTCACTCACTTTTCCTTGCCCTGCTTGTCCAGCTACGGCTTAATCCCCTATGAACAATGTAGTAAGTAAATATCAGGTTGATTAATTATGGTGCAAGATTCAGTAACCACTTGTCTTCTGTAATTAACATTGTAATTGAAATTAAGTAATACACTTCATACACGGATTTCTGGACTAGGATGAGGAACAAGGGAGAATCCTCAAGGCTGCGACAGTGAAATTAAGAAAAGAATAACAGGGGTCAAAATACTAATTGTCTCTTTAAAATTGTGGCACATTTTAAGAAACTCTTTGGTCAAAAAGAAAAATTACTTTATTACTTCCAGATGTCTTGGATTAGAGAAGAAATGGGGTTGGTTTGTCAGAATATTGCTTGCAATTTCTGAAAATACACATTTCCTTCACCGATCTGATAAATGGAAATCATAAGAAAAGGTGATGGTCTCCAGGACACCCAGTGGTTTTCCTCTCCCTTGTTTCCAGTGGCACATTACTTAAAGGAGAGCGAGTCTTTTGCTTACGTGAGAGGCTCTATAAAGCTGTGCTAAGGCTAAAGCGCTATCGCCTGGTCTCAGAAAAAACCAAAACCTCTTACTGTATTTGAATTCAAATGTAATTTTCAGGATATAATTCAAGAAATTTCTTACAAATACATGTTCCAATAGTGAGCTCATGTAGTCAAAGCAACTTGAAGGGACAGTTCCCTGTCTCAACTGCTAATTTCTGTAATTTGGCAGTCTCTGGATGTTTTCCCGTGTGTCACAGTGGACTGTAGGGCAGCTTTTCGTGCCTGGAAAGGAGACTTTTAATGGAGTGAGTTTCCATTTTCAAATGAGGTTTTAAAAATCCTCCATGCACAATTGCTAATACAGCCGAGTAACCATGATAAAAGCTTTGGATGCCATCCAGGTTCTTGAAGGCCGGCTAGGTGTTCATGTGAGCTCACACACACACACACAGATATGCACACAACCTTTTTCCCTCCCTTGGAATATTAGATTATATACATTTCATCTTCACCTCATGTGGTTATTCCTCGCCAGTTGCGGGACTTTGCATTTCTCTTTGTTGAACTTCACGAGATTCCTGCTGGCCCATTTCTCCAGCCTGTCCAGTCCCTCCCGAAACAGCCCCCCTGTTGCACCCAGGCCTAGGGAACAGGTCCACTTTCTTCTGTCTTCTTCTAGGGCTCAGAATGGAAATGGGAGTGTGTATGTGGTAAGCAGTGAAACTCCGGTTGTTCACGATACTCCATATTCTGAAGATTTAAAGCCATAGCTGTGCTGAAGGTTGCCTTTTTGCTTAAGTAACCCACAGAGGTTTGTTTCTCCTCTTGGACTGGTTAGACAAAAACTTTTAATTAGGAGAAAAGCCTGAAAAAGCCATAAGAATAATACTTATAGAAAAAAAAAATCAGTCTGTGATTTTCCTTCTTGCAGAAAACTAAATATTTTGAAGAATTCTGTTCTGCCTTGGCACAGCCATGCATAAAAAGCTTGACGAGACCACTGGTCTGTTATTTTCAAGCATTACCATAGCCACCGACAGAGTAACTGAAACATGTGCATGTTTTCTTCGCAAGGTCTTCTAATATTTGTACCTCCAAATTGAAAACTCCTTTTTGGAAAGCTAGTACATGATCAAAGTCTGGCTGTTGGATTGTCTGTGGCTGCCTGGAAGTGAACTGAGAGCTCATCTAATAAATAAAACAATTTATTTTTGTGTTTGAACAAATACAGATAATGCTGACAAGTACTTTCCTTACCATGGGTCTAGCCTGTAACAAGCAGGAAACTCTGCAGAGTGATGTTGCTGAAGGATGGTGAGAAAAGGAGAGGAGGGTGACCAACTACCAAGCTATTCGATGCAAGGTTATCTCAAATGAAGGTACGTGTGATAGAGAGGTCTGCTCCAGACCTTGCCTGCTCTACCACCGATATGAGGAAACCAGTATTCCATGGTAGTTTGTTCGATGTCTTTTTGGCATCCGCTGAAGATGAGCTGATCCTTGCCCTTTTTAGTACTCATTTCCCTGTCCTCGCTGTACAGGGAGCTTAGGGTGGTCACAGCAGAGGCTCACACCTATCCTGCAGATGTACCTGTCTAAAAAGTGAGGCGAGATTAATCCACTGTATAACCACAGACAAGCCACTTACTACCTACCTGAGGCTACGACCACACTCCAGAACTGTGACCTGTTATGGGGTCGTGTTCTCAACTAACAGATATACTGCCCCACCTTCCCATGCACGTGCAATTTTAACCTGCAAAAACCTCTTTTGCTAAGTTTACTGGTAGTTTATGCTGTTGTAGAAGATGGCTTACATGCATTGGTAACAGTCCTTTGTGCACAGTAAATTGTGCACAGTACTGTCCATTCTAGAGAAAAACTGGGGGTGCAATGCCTTTGCAGACTTGGTACAACGATAAATAGGTCCACGATAACAGAACATTATACAAACTGCAATGTACACTTGTACAGCTAGCCTGTTGAGAGACATGTCTGGCAGAGATTCCATTTTCTGAGATAGAAGTTATCTCCGTGAGACCACAGTGATCTTGACAGTGGGCATTGCAACAAACGTGGGCTTTAATGAAGATTTTCATGCAGTTTGCAGTGCGGGGAGGGGTGTGTGTGTTCCCCGAATAGCTACATGGTTACACACAGGTTCACATGAATGGGTCAAACTTACTTGGCATTAATCAAACCTCCTTGGCACAAAGAGGGATGAGAGTTTAAGAGCGTAAGTGCAAGGGCCACAACGGGAAGAGATGATGAAAACTGGTCATTCACTGTTTTTTTAAATCACGTGTTTTGAAGTTGGATATCCCTAGACTTTATGCCACTTAGCCAATGTATGTTCAAAATATGTATTTATACATGTGCAAGTTTGCATGTGTGCACATACACATACAGTTCAATTACATCATTTTCTTCTTCAGCTGAGGAAAATGAGTAGCCCAACTGAGACAGTTGCTGGAGTATAGAGGAGCCATTCTGTACAGAGTGATCATACAAACTAATTGGTGTTTTCCTTTTTGACAGTATGGTAATTAAGAGATAACCACACGGTGATCCAGGAAATCCTGTTCCTTGACTACAGACAGCTGTCAAGTACTCTGGAGTTTTGTATGCTCTGTGACAATTTTGAAACAATGATGAAGTATTCTATAAAACAAAGGGGCACAATCAGTCAAATGACAGACGAGTTGATAGCAAGAATGACATAGGCAAAAGTAGCTGCATCATGTTCTCTTTTACCTACTAATAAGTGGAGACATTTAAATATAACGTCATAAAGTTATGCAGTATGGCATCTGTTCTCTTAAATCATGTATTGCTTCTAGGCTAGTGCCTCTAAGTGGCAGAATTTCAGACCTGCTTATGCATGTGGGTGAGTGGGTCAGAGAGAGATTTGTTCCAAGGCTAGTGCTTTTGGCTTTCTAGTTTCTTGCAGTGTGGCTCCGTTATTTTATTGGTATGACAAGTTCCAAGATTACTGCCAAAAGTATGAAGCAGACAGGATAGGGCTTCATGCTGTTTTGTTTGGATCTCTGACGCATACACCATTTTATCCTCCTGAAGTAATTGCAACATACTGTATTGCTCCGGTGTCCTAGAATTTTACCTGAAAAATTACTTTCTAGATCTTTATAGAACTGAAAAACAGCTGAGCTTTCTGTGTCTAGTTAGCTGCCAAGAAGAGACTCCCAATTCCCCTACTACCTCCCACAGATGTATTCTAAAAAAAAAAATCTTCTTAAAGATATTTTAAAATATAGTTAGATGGAAGACACTATACAAAATATCAAGTCCTTCTTTCGCTATATTAACAAGTATTAACTTATGAAGAATACTCAAGATACTTATATAAATTATTCTAAAATTTATCTCAGAAATACTTTCCTTGCATGTCTCATCCAATCAATGTATTTCCTGAATCCTTTCTGCAACTCAGAAAGAGAATGTACCTTTCCCAGTGAATATGTAAGGTTTTAATTTCATCCATGCTGAAGTAGATGTATGCCATTTTAAACAAAGAACTTAATCTCTCCAGAACGACTCCAAGATCATCCTCTTCTTTAGCAGGCTCTGAACCTACTTACTGACTCTTAAATTACTCATATTCACAGATTAGGTAAGAGGAAAAGGGAAGTCAGAAACAAATGGATATGTAAAAGGTAGAACAAAACACAAGGGCAAAGAAATTGAAAAAAAACCACTCCAGGTAATTATTTTCTTCTGGAATGAGGCTGTAGGACAGAGAGATAGATGGAATGCAGGAATGAAAAAGGATGTTCTAACTGTTGGTTTAGTCATTGGTTTAACAGGGGCAGACTCCGGTCAGGTGGACTGTAGTTCCAGTGAAAAAAAGGCGACACCGGCCCCTGCTCTGCGGTGCTGCTCACTAAACAAACATCCCTATTCCTCACCTTTACGAGCTTGACCCTCTCTGAGGCAGTGTCCAGATCACTAACCGCCCTGCACCACTGTCTGCTCACATCACCGAGGGCGAGTGTCACCAAAGGTCTGCTTTGCGTACATCCATGAAAGAAGGTTGGTCTCGTCCGTTGTGAGAAACGGTATAATTTTTCCTGCAGGATTTCCGACTGTTGTAAAAAATGAACAGATACAGCCTGTGTAAGCGGGATCTTTGCTAAGGAAGTAATACTGAGGGAAAAGCACGGATTATTTACCCCTCACACCCTGCAAACCGTTAACGGCACGCAGCTGTGCGAAAGGCCGCGGTACGAGGCAGAGAAGGCAGCCGCAGGCTCCGCTGGGCCCGGCGAGCCGCCGAGGAGAAGGCGGCCGGCCCGTGGGGGACCTCCACGCGGCTCTGAGGGGATGGGACGGGGCGCGGCCTCGGCAGGGCCGGCAGCCTGGCTCCCTCGCAGAGGCCGATTCTGGGGTTCTCCGCTCCCAGAGAAGCGCCATCCCGCGGGTCCTCCGCGGCGCCCGCCAGCAGAGCAGGTCCCCCTGCCGAGCTGGAGCGAGAGCAGGCGGCAGCGCAGCCCTCACAGACGCGGCGCCGGCCCATCGCCCCTCAGAACGGTCCTGCCCGGCCCGCTGCCCCTCAAAACGGCCCTGCCCGCCCCGCCTCCCCTCAGAACCGCCCGCCTCCCCGGGCCCGCCCCGCCCCGCCCCGCCCCGCCCCGCCCCGCCCGGGCCCGGCCCCCGCGCGCGGCCAATCGCGAGCCGCCCTGTTGGCTGTGCGCGGCGTCCGCAGCACGGCCCAAGATGGCGGCGCGCGCGCAGCGGGGCGGCCTGGCGGCGGCCCTCCTGGCCGGTGCCTTGCTCGCCCTCGGCCGCCCGCCGCTCGCCCTCGGGCAGGCGGCGGACGGCTCGGCGGCGGCCGCGCCCCACCGGCGCTTTGAGTACAAGTACAGCTTCAAGGGGCCGCACCTGGTGCAGGCAGACGGGACGGTGCCGTTCTGGGTGCACACGGGCAGTAAGTGCCGGGCGGGGGTCGGCGGGGCCGCGCCGCGCCACGTTCCCACCGCGCGGCCGGCCCCGTGAGGGAAAGGCGCGGGAAGGAGCCGCCGCGGCCGGGAGCCGCACGCTGCGCCGCACGGCGAAGATGGCCGGGGCCGGTCAGCCCCGCCTGGGCTCCGGGGACCGCCGAGGCGGCGGGTGGGGGCGGCGGGGGCTGCCGCGGCCTGCGGCGGGCGAGGGCCGACAGGGCACCTTTAGGCCGGAGCGCTGGCCGTGCCGCCCGCCCCGCCAAGCCCCCCACAGCCCCTTGGGGACGGGGAGGGCCCCGGTCGGTGTGACCCTCCCGGTCGGTGTGACACGCTGCCGGGAGTGATGATGTGTCACTGGGCCAGGAGGAGCCCGGCCCGAGGCCAGCGAAACCCTGGAAAGCCTGTTGAATTTCGTAGTATAAAAGCTTAAAATGGAAATCGTGCCTTGGCGAATACGACTTTGTTGGACGTAGTTTATGTATCCTCTGCAGTATCGGTTGAGGATTTAAGGCACCTAGCCTTCTGCAAGTCCCCCCCTTGTAAAATGTATTGATAGTGACTGTACATAAGGCCCTACCTTCGTATAGTTTCTCTGCGGTAACTTCTGGTGTGTTTTTATTTTTTGACAGGTTTTAATTTAGTTTATATTGGTTAATTCACGAGTGTTAATTTTTGCCTTTTACTTGACATTATGCTACAAGTGACATGGAGGAAACTGCATAAGCTTTTAAGCAGATAGTCACAAAAAAAAATGTTATTTAATACAGGTGAATTAATTTCTCTAAATGTATGCTTATTATTCTTTTAAACTATGAAACAGAAAATTAGAACATGTGTTTTTAAAGAGCGGAACAGAAATCTGTGATTTGTGAAAAGTCATGTGAGATACAGCAGAAAGCTAAACATGATTATTTTTTTTCATAGTTAATTTATTGCATATCTTAACAGCAGCACCAGTGTTCTATTTAAGTTATACATTGTCTTCCCAAATGGAAGTTGATCAAGTCTTCTGTAAAGCAGTGATAATCAAGTTGGTGAAAGTAAATGTGTGTTGGTTGGTTTGGGTTTTGTTCCCCTCTCAAGTGGTTGAGTACTCCACTAAAAAGTTTTTTTGAAAACTGTTAACTAGTTGAGGAGAAAATTCTGTGAGTTTGGAAGATTTGCTAATTGGCTAGTTAGACACTTGCAATACTTTTTGATGTATTTAGTGTTGGTTTCTTTCCTTTCTAGATGCCATACCAAGTGCAGATCAGATTCGTATAACAACATCTTTGAAAAGCCAAAGAGGATCAGTGTGGACAAAAACCAAATCAATATTTGAATATTGGGAAGTTGAAGTGACCTTTCGAGTTACAGGAAGAGGCCGCATTGGAGCTGATGGATTGGTATTAAGAATTTCATCTCACTGAAAAAAATCAGGCGTGCTCTAAAAAGTGAATCTTAACTTATGAGTCTTACTTGGTTTTTATGATAGGCAATCTGGTTTACAGAAGAGCAAGGCTTGGAAGGTCCTGTTTTCGGGGCAGCTGATAAATGGAACGGTGTTGGAATTTTCTTTGATTCCTTTGACAATGATGGAAAGGTTAGTGGGAAGCAGTCTTCTGCCAAAGACTATAAATTAATTTCGTGCTTGTTTTGTACATATAACTTTGTGGAAAAAAATAGTATGTTATTTTCCTACTCTCCTCCTCTTCACTTCAAAGGGATAAATTAAAATAGTCAAGTTTCCCTTTTAGTGTTTTTACTAGACTTTTTCACACTTCTTTTTTTTTAAGCTTAAAAGTTGAAGCGTAACACATAATGAATCTCCACTGAAGATTGGTTCATGCATGAGGTTTGGAGGGAAAAATACCATGTACATATGTGCAAACTGAAATTTGGAATGTCCATGCACAATTTGAAACGTTGATATGTCTGAAGAGGTGTGCTTTGGAAGAGGCGTATTGTACCAAAATATGATACTGTGGAAACACAAGTTTCTATGTCTGTCATCAGAGATGCTCTTTTACTTGGAACAAATCTGCCTTGAATAGTTGGAGAGCAAAAAATCTGTAGCAGGTGGGGGTGACAGTTGCTGTTTTGAATTTCGAGTTTTCCAGTCCAGAATGATCCTGCGAAACTTTTTACAATACATAGTAGGTCTGCTTTGCTTTTCTTGCTTTTCCTACACTACTTTGGCTTGCTTTTAAAATGTTTTAGATACATTTTTGTAGGTTTACAAGCTTTTTTCCTACAGATGGCTTTTGATATACAGTAAACTTCAACATACATAAATGTCAAAAGACTGAAGATGACGTTTATGTTTCTGATCTTCAAAGACAAGACATAAAATTAGAGTATCGTTCAACTTACTAAGAGTTTTTAAATCTTTTTTTTTTTTCCTGACTTCTGTCATGAATATGGAAACTGGTGTAGTTTAGCTGGCTGAAGAGGCCATCTAATAAAAATTGCATGTGGACGACACTATTTGCCAGAACTTTGATAGCGCTGAGACTCTGATCGTGACAGGTTTAGTCAGTGTGGCGTGAAACCCTTTTTTAGAAAGTGATGATGTGTCACTTCTAGTCAAAACGAAAGTCTTTGTCATGCCTGTATTGATCTGACGTGTCTTAAATACTGGAGTTCTTAAGACTATTTTTAATGACAGCCTGTTGCTTTCTTGACTCCCAGTATGGAGAAATTCTTCTTGTTGCTGTTTCAGTGTGTTCAGTGGGAGATGTTTGGTGCTGTAACTGGTCCTCAGCCTAACGTGCTAGCATCCAGAAGTATACTTCATCTAGTACTGCCAACTCAAAGCGCCCTGCTTATGATGCTGATCTTAAAACTGCACAGCCTTTTTTTCTCTTCCTTCTAAGCCTGCAGGTTATACCAGAGCTGAATTCTTATTTCTTTGTAGAAGTAGTGACAAGAGCTTTTTAAAAAGAGAAATATAAGTTCATAGTCTGAACACCTGAAATTGTAAGAACCACACTAAATGTCACAAGAGTTTGCAGCACGTCTTTCCTGTGACCTTTGGAGGCAAAAAACTGAGAAGTTATTCCCCGCTTTGGATTCTCTACTGTCTTTCAAGTTCTTGCATGTGCTTGCATCCAGACATGATCCCCAGCAGAAACTGGACCGTCCATTGACCGTTATCATTGAATACTTTTGTTTGTAGCTGTCTATTGTGCTCTAAGGTAGATTAGACTTGGGTTGCATTCATGAAGGCTTTGAAATTGAACTGTTTGTACACACTTTGTGCAAAATATATGCAAGTATTCTCTGAACTAATTCAGTAATAGTGTTGTTAAACCAAAAAAAGCAGTAAGAAGATGATATTAAAGTATTCCAGTGGTACTGAGCAGGCAATACTGATGTCAAAGCAATTCAGCTAACCAGTCTCCATTGCTGAAGAGTAAAAACACTGGTGTATTTCTCTATGCTGGTGTACCGTTCTGTTGTTGTTACAATCTATGTGATGAAGGAAAAGAGACAGATAGTTTGGTTGTAGTGTTTTTTTGAAGACAAAGGTCCATCCTGCTCCACCACTGTGAATTGAGAAGGACATTATTTCTTGAATTCTTGAAGTCTGAGTCTTGCCACCTTTTGTCAAGAGCTGGCAATCTGTCCAGTGGGAGTGTATATTCCTTTATGTTGTGGTTTAACCCTGGTAAGCAGCTAAGCACCACACAGGGTGGAGATGGGGAAGAGAATCAGAAGGGTAAAAGTGAGAAAATTTGTGGGTTTAGGTAAACGCAGTTTAGTAGGTAAAGCAAAAGCTGTGTGCTCAAGCAAAGCAAAATGAGGAATTAATTCACTACTTCCCATTGTCAGGCAGGTGTTTGGCCATCTCCAGGACAGCAGGGCTCCATCGCGCATAACAATGACTTAGGAAGACAAATGCCATAACTCTGCATGTTCCCCCTTCCTCCTCCTTCCCTGTCCTGGTTTGAGGAGGAAGCTTTTATTGCTGAGGGTGATGCCATATGATCTGGGATACCCCTTGGTGGTTGGGGTCAGCTGTCCCAGCTGTGTACCCTCACAACTTCTTGTGCACCCCCAGCCTGCTCACTGGTGAGGACTGTGAGAAACAGAAAAGGCCTTGAGGCTGTGTAAGCAGTAACTAAAACTTCACTGTATTATCAACACTGTTTTCATCATAAATCCAAAACATAGCCCCATACAACCTACTATGAAGAAATTTAACTCTGTCCCAGCCAAAACCAGTACGCTTTAGGAGATGATGAATTGAAATGTTGAAGGGGAAGGGAGATTAACTCTGAAATCTTGTGCTGCTGTAAAAAACGAGTTCATTTCATAAACTCCTGGAGGCAACAAGAATAGCACTGTAAATCTGTTCTGCCATTATCGTTTTAGCTTGTTCTCATCCTCTAGCAATTTAAATAACTGGGCATGTGTTCAATAGACTTTGTTTAGTTTCTGACAGATAGCTCCTGATGTTTTTCTAATGACTGTGACAAGGTGAGGAGGATGTCAACATAGTGTGTGTTTGGATGTTTTTCCCAGTGCTATGTAGCCAAAGTTGGCTGTACTAAGTCATCTATTAGTTTTAAGGTCTATATCTTTACTACATGTGAATTTCTCCTGTCTGTGGCTTTTATAGTCCTGTATTTGTCAAATGATGGTAATTGGTAGTATATCCAGAAACTTAATTTGTGTGAGGTTTTTTTCACCCCTAACTATGTAAAGAATGAGCAGTCTCTTGCAAAGCATGCAGCATGACACAGCGCTACTCAGTCATTTTGTATAGGTAGTCCTGAAGTACAGAGAGAATAAAAACATCTGTGGCGTATCTGTAGTATAATGACTTTAGGTGCTTTATTGCAGAAGGGCTATTGGTGATGTTACTTACGTTTTAGTTTGAATTAAACTATTCCATTTGTTTGCTATTTCTTTCTCTAGAAAAACAATCCTGGAGTGATTGTTGTAGGCAACAATGGAAAACTTCTGTATGACCACCAGAAGTAAGTTTATTTTCAGTGTTAATGATAAATGTTTGCTTTTGAATGGTGAAATGCTGCATGAAACTTTGAGAAACATTATAAAGGTCTCTTTCATGTGAAACTTTGTTATTTCCTTTGAGTTTTTCTATTTGTTAAAACACTGTTTTGGCAGTAACAGCACAGAAATTGGCAACTATTTAAATGGCATATGCCGTTTGGGATGGGTGAACTCGGATACATGGAGCCTTTTTACCTCTTTATTGCTTATGGGTATCTTCCACACACAGCTAATAACTGACAAAAGTGACTAACTGAAAGCTAATTGCCTGTTACTAAAATTAATTGGTTTAATTTTGATTTCTGATTGTTTATTGTCAACAGCACAATTGACATCTTTTTAGATTCTCTGAGAAGAGAGGTGTCTAGCTTAGTTGGTGCAATCCAGGCTATAGCTTATTTCCACCTCAGTTCACAGGTGCAGGAGTATATCTTGGAAGCAGACAGATCTCCCCGTTACTGCATTCTGTCTACATTGTGTCCTGTGTAAAGCATCTAGTACTGTTGATCTCCAGACCTCAGAAAAGCTCAGTGCAGCTGTGGGACAGCTTTTGAAAAACTTGCATACTGAAAAACTGTCATGATGTTGCTTAGTGATACATTGATGCTTTTTTGTCTTAGCTGATGATAAATCATAAGATATAGTTTCATGCAAGTTGTCTTCTTGCATAGTGATGGTTCCACGCAAGCATTGGCATCCTGTCAGAGGGACTTTCGTAACAAGCCCTATCCCGTTCGAGTAAAGATAACATACTACCAAAAAACATTGACTGTAAGTACTCTGAAATAACATAATTACTCCTGTTTCTCAGCTTTTTAAGTGTGAGATTGTTGCAACTATTTGAAAACTCAAAGACCCCACATGTTAATTCCAATATTCTTGAAAATGTTGAGCTCGGTAGCAGAAGCTGAAGGAGGTGCAGTATGTTCAAATGCTAAACAGGTTCTTTTAACTACATTAGTGCATCTGTAGTTTCCCGAGGCGATTGCTGATTTTTCTGATGTTACTTAGGAGTGAGTCTCGCTAACATACTTGTGTGTGCTCAGACCCTTCTGTTGCTGTCGACTTGCCTGTAGAGGTGTCTCAAAGCCGGCATCTGTTCCTCAGCTTCCAAGTGTTTGAGCAGCTCCTCAACTTGAATGGTATTTCTCAAGCTGATCTGAGAGCTACAGAGGGTTTTGTGGCTGATTGGAAGAGGTTCTTGAAATGTGACTATAAAACCAGAGCTCATTCTTTGACAGTAGATTTAAATTTGCCACTTGAGTCTTCCCGCCTCCAAGAAATAGTAGGGCTTTGAAAATTAAAGAAGATAGAAAACCACTGGTATAAGGAATATAAGGAAAACCACTTATCAGGGTATAAGACTTCTTAAATACTATTCAGATGATTGTGAATTCCTTCTAGGTAAGGAGAGAAAAATATTTATGTGGTGCTGGGTTGTGACAGCTATGAAGTGTGTTTTTATTGGCTTCTCATTTCTTCTGAAAAGGTACTGTTCATAGGTATTAGCCATAGAACACAGCTGTCATTTTGTAGTAAAAGTTTCTCTAAAAGTAAACATGAATGCACGTAAAAGAGGGTGGACCTTGTACTGTGTTGTAATGGTAAAAGCTATTTGTTACTCTTGAATGAAAATTAAATTTCAGGCTCCAAGGCTGCTGTCTTTGTGAATGCACCTGGTCACTGATGCCTTATCTAGGAACTCCTCTGGCCCAAATGTTGCTGCTAACCTTAGTAGTTCTGCAAATGCATATGTGGAGGAAGAGAGAATCTCTCTAAGCTTAGAATCAACCTAAGAACAGCAAGGGACAACTCTTCTAGATCAGACCAAAAATTTGTTACCCAAAACCTTATTGGGATGTATGCTTTTCATAGACTGGCCTTTAATGATCCCTGAGTCAGGGATTTCTTGAACCAGAGATGATACCGTTAAGCCATGATCAGTTTTAGAATGGAATGGAATAGAATAGATCAGATCCATTTGGAAGGAACCTGCAAGGACCTCCAACTGCCTGACCACTTCAGGGCTGACCAAAACTTAAAGCATGTTATTAAGGGCATTGTCCAAATGCCGCTTCCACACTGCCAGGCGTGGGGCATGGGCCACCTCTCCAGGAAGCCCGTTCCAGGGTTTGACCACTCTCTAGGTAAAGAAATGCTTCCTCATGTCCAGTCTGAGCCCCCCTGGTGCAGCTTTGAACCTTTCCAAGTTGTCCTGTCCCTGGGTCGCAGGGAGAAGAGCTCAGCACCTCCCTCTCCACGTCCTCTCCTCAGGAAGCTGCAGAGAGCCATGAGGCGGCCCCTCAGCCTCCTTCTCTCCAAACCACACAAACCCAGAGTTCTCAGCCTTCCCTGAGTAGATGAAGGTTTGCTCTCTTGAAATCCCGGGTAGCAACTCTGCTGACCTTTTTTCTCATTACACCAAAAATTTTTAAATCTACCATTTCATGATCACTGTGGCCAAGACAGCCACCTGCCATCACGCCTCCCCCGAGTCCTCCTCTGCTCACAAACAAGTCTAGGAAGGCATCTTTCCTAGTTGGCTCCCTGAGTACTCATTCTTACCTTCCTCTTCAGGAATTTCCCAGACTTGCTTGTCACAGCAGTATGGTATTCCCAGGTGATGTTGGGGAAGTGGAAATCTCCCACAAAGACAAGGACTAATGATCCATAGATTTCTCCTCATTGCCTACAGGATAACTCACCAGTGCTATCATCCCGGCTGGGTGATCAATAGTGTGGATGCCCAGAATGACATCTGCTTTGTTTTCCATCCCCCTAATCCTCATCCTGAGGCTCTCAACCACATCATCTCTACCTGTGAGGGCTGTACAGTCAAACCTGTCCATTACCTACAGCATGACACCTCCCCCGGCCCTGCTCTGCCTGTCCATCCTGAGAGCAATAGCCTTCTGTCCCCGCACTACGGGTGTGGGACTTGTTTCACCAAGTCTCACCAATACCAATGACATCATAGCTCTGGGAACAGACCAATGCTTCCAGTTTGTCTTGTTTGTTTCTTAAACTGCGTGTGTTGGTGTACAAGTGTTTCAGGTGTGCCCCAAAACCCTTGGTACTCCCTGGAATGGTGTAAATGCTTCCATTCGCACCCTCAGGCGGTGCCGTGACACCCCTTGGCTTACCTTCATCTCTTCCGGTGGTATCCCGTTCCCCAATGTGTTCCTTTCCACGCACTAATTTGTCTTGCTGCTTCTTATAACTGAAATGAATAAATTCTTACATGTGTCTGAATTCTATGTGGTATGTCCTCTTAGAGGATGAATAGAAAATGTTGAATTTTGGTCATGCTCAATGGTGAAATCGGCCTTTTTTTTTTTTTTCCTTTTTCAAATAGAAAGCTTTTGCATTTTCTTTGTAAAAAGTGTCTTTCAGAAAAGATGCTTCTTCTGGTTTCTAGTATCAGCTGCAGAATTACTCGATAAGTGTATTTATGACCATTACTGTAAACTGACAAAGCAATTGACACAAATAGCTTTATGTGGTAAAAATTGTGTTTATCCTTTTAGGTATTAATTAACAATGGCTTCACTCCGGATAAGGAAGACTATGAATTCTGTGCGAAAGTGGAAGATATGGTGTTGCCATCACAAGGATATTTTGGAATATCTGCAGCAACAGGGGGACTTGCAGGTAGCAAATGTTAAAAACTGTGACAAGTGGTGCGGAGGCTTGCAGGGTTTGCAAGAGAGGCATTTTTGCTGCTAGTGTTGATCCATTACACCAATTTTTGACTGTGATGATGGAAGTAAGCCTCTCCCATTCCCAAATTGCTGGTATGGTTAGGCCTTTTCCTGGCTAGAGCAGAAGGACTTTCCTTTTGTCCTTACAAAGACATTGTGTGGTCTCATTCCCCACTGCATAAACTCCTGGGAGGACTTTGGGAGGATTCTGTTGCCTGAAGATCATTTGCAAGCGCAAGGTTGACTTGGGAAGTAACAGCGTTTTTTTGTTTTGTTTGTTGAATACAGATGATCACGATGTCCTGTCTTTTCTGACCTTCCAGTTGACTGAGCCTGGGAAGGAAGTAGTAAGCATCTTTATGCATGATTAGTAAAACATGTTATTATATATGTTTTACATGTAGCAGCAGATTATGGCATTTCCTCTGAAGTTATACTTGGCATCCCTGTTCCAGGATTTTGGCATGTAGCTGTGCTATCATCCGTTTTAGAAAAACGAGACTAATAACTGTAATGTTTTGGTAATATATTAATTAATGTTTTCAACACCAGAATTCTTGAAGCAACACTGAATCAACAAAAATCCTGATGATAAATCAAAACATGCAGAGAAAACAACCCAAAAAGTACACTTTGTTTGGAAAGTGGAGAAATAACCAGTTCTTGCTTTCAACTTGCCATACTTCTAGAACACTTCTGTACTGTTAAACAGCATCTATCCTTGTAAAACTCGATTTTGTTTTAATCACAGAAAGTACTCGTGTATCAGGAAAAAGCTATGGGTCTCCATTGGGATGTCTGGTTCCTCACTTCAGCTTAATATATTAATGTGTTCCACTAATTGTGTTATGTCTTCAAATCTGAAATCTGAACAGCCTTGCTGGAGAATAAGTTATATAGGAGTGATGGAGACCATGAAAAAATCTCTCTCCCTGCCCCCCCCCCCCCTTGATAATGTTTTAAAGCCAACACCAGATGCAGAAATTCCTCAAAAAGATAAAGAGAAGTATCAAGAAGAGTTTGAACACTTTCAACAAGAATTGGATAAAAAGAAAGAAGAATTTCAGAAGGAACATCCTGATGTGCAAGGACAGCCAGGCAAGTTATTTGGGTAATTTTTCAGTTGCCAAGGAAGGTGTTTGCTTTCTGGGATATTCAGAACTAGGGCCTGATAATCTGACTGATTTTACTAAGTTCCTACTAATGTTATTTACTTCATTTAAGAATCTTTGCTCTTTTGTTTGTGAAGTGTTTTCTGAAATATGAAGTCCCTTTTGTCATGCCTGGATTAAGAACAAAAGAAATGAAGGGAAACATGATGGGAATGATGAGAATCATCACGGAACGGTGGAAGGGAGAGATGGTCACGCATCTCTCTGTACAGTGATGACTAAGGAAGCGTGGCCTTTTTGGTTCTTTGAAAATGTATTTGAAACGTCATCGCTTTGGTCTGTTTCTGCACATTCATAACAATTTTTTTTTTTTTCCCATCTTGGTTTTTGGATTATTATTAAAGGTGGGCTAGTGGATGTGCTGGAATTTAGGTTTACTTGGAAAAGCCTTTTAATGCTTGCCCAATAACTGGGCATGTGTTGTGTTTTGTCAGTTTCAGCACCACAGCATTAGCTGGCATTCAGTCTTGGTGTTTGGCTTGGCTAATAACCAAATATCCAGCTTGATGTCGTTAAAAACTGTGGCATTTATTTTTACATTTTAAGCTATTGACAATAAATTGAGGTTTGTCTGGGTAAGGCAGAATTTCCCTTTCCACTATTGAGGCCAT
Organism: Alca torda; assembly: GCA_008658365.1. Taxonomy (NCBI): domain Eukaryota; kingdom Metazoa; phylum Chordata; class Aves; order Charadriiformes; family Alcidae; genus Alca; species Alca torda. The sequence goes on from CM018101.1 coordinate 56,165, forward strand.
GCATCCGCAGCTGTCAGCAAGCATTGGTTTAAAGATATTTCAGACAGAATAGTGTTTTTCCACTGATTGCAAATGACATTTAAATTGGGAAAATTATAATAATGACTCTTGCCCACTTTTTTGAGAGTTTAGCCACAGGGCTTTGACTTTGATTGTTCTGCTACGGGACACGATGGGGGGTTTGTTTATTTGCTTGGGTTGTTTGGGGCTTTTTAATTTATTTTTTTTAGACCTGGGCAAAAAAGAATCTGCTTATTTGAAAATATAATGGAAGTCAGTCTATTTCTTACTCTTGTGGATTGAATTAGCTGTATTTGAACACAGACTGTCAGGAATGTACTTCAGGCATCTAGACCTGAAATTTCAGGTGGTTGGGTTTGGTTTTTTGTTGTTTGTTTTTTTTTTTTCCACAGTGCTAAGTTATGACTGTTCTAAAGGTCCTTCACCATTTTAACTTCATTTATGTTTTCGAAATATTGTCCAGCCTTCCACTGATAAGAAATAATAATCTTTTTTGCCACAGAGTCTTTTGGACTTTCTGATGTTGTGAAGGTGTGAAGGACCTCACTCAAAATGTGCGATCACTTCTCTATTTACTTTTTAAAGCTTACTTTTTCTAAAAAGTAGCTGTTAGTTAATACCTGCAAATCTCTTCTGAACGACAGTTGGTAATACAATGCTAGCTTAGGCAAAGACAGCTGCCTCCTAATAATAACAGCATCCTGTTTCCATTTTGTGTTGCACATTACCCAAGTACTGAAATAGGAACTCTAAGATGGAATCTGGGTTTGAATGTGTGGTTATCTCTGTTCAGTTGTTCTGATCCCACTTGGGTATATCCTTTGCTATGGCAATGGTGATGAATAAACACCAAATATATCAAATTATGGGAAAACACTATATCCATGTGGAAACTTTTAAGGGTGCAAAAAAAAAATGATACAATGCAACTTATGAGGAATGCAAATGTCTAAGAACTGCGTGTCCTTTTTTCTTATCAGCGGATGATCTTTTTGAAACTGTAAGTGATCGTGAACTGAGGCAAATCTTCGAGGGGCAGAATCGAATTCATCTTGAAATCAAACAGCTTAATAGGCAGTTGGACATGATTCTGGATGAGCAGAGACGATACGTCTCTGCAGTCACAGATGAGATTGCAAAAAGAGGCGCTGGTGTTCCAGGTCAACAAGGACAGGTAAATAAAAAAAAACAACCAAGCACTGTGATTGATAGCTTAGCCTAATTTCAGCAGCATGATCGATTTGCTTTTTCCAAGATCTGTTGATCTTTTTCTCTGCTCCCCCTTCCCCCTGCCCTGCCAGGTTTCCCAGCAAGAGATTGAGACAGTTGTGAAAAATCAAGAAGAGGTCATTAGACAAGTAAATGAAATAAGGTAAGTGTTTTCTAAAGGTTAAGTCTATGTTTTGAATTTTATATTAGTTCCACCTTTTAAATCCTATTTATTATTTCAGTAGGAGAATATTGACAAACTTGAAATTTTTGTTTCCGTTCCTTAGTGATGATTGTCCGCATACATTTAATTTCTATAATAAAGTAAGTTCATGTCCCTAGGATGGATAAGCCTGCTAATTTGCTTCCTTTTTTTTTTGTCATGAGGTTCCACTTCAACAGGTAAGTCCATTCCCTCTAAAAATGATCAATTTCTGCTAATGTGATAACCTGCTACCTCATGGAAATTTGTTGCTCGGATTTTGGAGTATTGATAATAACATTGAGCATAAATGCCTTTGATTTATAGCTAGTGAACCTAAAAAAAAAAAGGTGTATCTCCTGATATAATTATTATATGAGTTTATTATTATATAGTATTATGAATCAAATATATACTATTATATGAAATATATTTGAGGTTTTGTTTAGTGTAAACAACCTATAAAGGCATGTAAGTAATTCTTAGAAATAGTTCTATACAAGTGAAAATGTTTGTGCATATAATAAAAGTTGCTGAGATTCATTGCTTATTCTTCTAATTATTATTTTTGTTTTCAAAATATATTACCAAATGAAGAAAAAAAAATCTTATCTTGAAGGTGCTATACTGCTGAAATGGATTTGAGAAAATTCCTATTTTTGATAGGGATGTCTGTGTACCGGTGTCTTACAGTTGCTGTCTTTAGCAGGAATGTCTTTAAATTGGTTTAAGCCTTCGTTTACAGTAGTTAAAACATTCCTTATCTTGGGCTTAAAAAAAAGGAGAAAAACAATCCCTACAACTTGATGTTGTAGTATATAAGCAGTCGTGGGTTTTTTTCCTGTGTTAGTTCAGGGGCAGCTCTTGTGATTTGTCTAAGTAGGTCAGGTTTTTTTGTAGAATGAAGATTAGAGTGCTTCCATTTTTGCACTCGTTCTTCCACGAAAGCTTTTATGGTAATATTCTTGACAAATCTTTATACCTTGCAAGCAAATTAGATTTTGCTGTTAACATTGGCAGTCTGCCCTTTTTGTGACTACTTATTAGGTATGAGTTTGCGTAACATCATCTTAATATTTTTCTTAGATTAAAGAAATGTTTTATTTATAGATAGAAATGAACAGCCCGCTGTTGCATTGCCGGTCATCCCGGAGGAAAAGGACTTACTGCCTAAGTAATTTTCTTGTCAAGATTTGTGGATTTCTTAATCATCTGATTACAGAAGAATCTTGCATGTTCATACGATAGAAACTATCAGCATGGTATTGTTCATGCAAAAGTAAATGTAAATTAAATACAGACCATGTCTACTTAGGGAACTTATTTTGCTTTTAACAAACCGTGGATCAGTCAGGGGGGAGGTGGGTGTGCAGACTTCTGTTAATTACACAGGGATGGTGATATTAGGAGGGAGAGGAACAAAATGAGAGTTATACGTGCTCTAGCACTGAGAATAGTGGGGGCAGATAAACAATGTGATGGATGTGGACAGACAGAATTACTATCAGCATTAGCTAGGCAGTGGTCGTGATGGTCGTTGCATGGGTTATTTAAGAAAAACAATCTTCCAGTGAAAAACCTACTTCTAAAATAGGTTATTATAACACTGATTCAAAGTACAGGTAAATATTAATCAATTTCTTTTAAATAATCTATACAATGACAATACAAAAATATAAAATAATTTCTGAATAACGTATATGCTAATTTAAGTTAAGACAGATGAGAGGGTTTTGCATTTGTTTTCTAAGTGTAAGTTACAGACCAGAAACGTAGAATGAGAGAAGGTAAGAGCAGCTTTGATTAGTTTTGTTAGCAGTGGCTTACAGAAGCAAACAACTGGGTTTTGGTGACTTCTTTTGATAACTTTGCAATATTAGAAATAAGCTTATTGAGGTGAGAGTTGAGAGTTTTGCAGAAATCCGCGGCTAACTCCGCCTGGCCTAGCACGCAGTGCATTATCTGGAATAACTGGGAGTGTAAGCGATCTCCTAATGTGTGCTGGAAGTGGGGTTGAGCTTCTACAAAGGTGACAGGACAAGGTGGATTCTTGGATCTTTTTGTTACTGTAAGCAGAAAGAATTTTTTTTGGTTATGTGGGAAGTAAGCAGAATACTTGTAGTCTAGTATGTTAAGTTGATTTGTGTGTTTTAGTGATATTTGTAAGAAAAACTGGTAGTCTTCAGTTTGAAGAAAAGTATATTGTTAATCCAGCATTTAGTAGCGGCTGTAATTACTAAAGGCCTCTTCATTAAAGTGGTGTATCTGCAACCTGATGTAATTGCGTAGATTAATTTAGTGTATACCTTTGACTTAGTATGTAGCTGCTTAAAGTAATTTAAACGCACCGCATAGTTCTTACAAGGGAGCGAAAGCTGCTGTAACACTAACATAGTATGTCTATGCTTGCAAGTCTTACTTCTGGAGAGTTGTCATAGTGCCTTTGAAGAGATATGTACCTTGCTAGTTTTCTCTCTGCTCCTGGCTTGGCTTTTTTTAAATTTTATTTTTAGTTCTGTGATTTTTGCATTTTAATGGCGTGAAGAGTAACTGATGCAAAGCTAAAAGATGGGCAGCATCTTTATGAAGATTATTTGTAAACATTTAAGTTTTGATGCTTGTCATTTTCACAATGATTGTGAGCCATTTAAAAACCAGTAATGTAATTTTGTATAACACTTACAAATACGATTATATGTTGCTGTTGCCAGTTTACTCAATGAATAGTATTCAAGCCAGGTTTGCTTTTGTGTTTTTTTTCCTATGTGAAAGTTACAACTGAGAGTGTTAAAGGCCAGGCTGGATGGGGCTTTGAGCAACCAGCTCTAGTGAAAGACGTCCCTGCCCAGGGCAGGGGGGTTGGACCCGATGATCTTTAAAGGTCCTTTCCAACCCAAACCCTTCTGTGATACTGTGATAAATTGCTGACAGCTGTACAAAGAGTTAGGACTTTACCTTGGAGGCATCAAAGTAAGCTCTCATCTGAACAAAATGTAAAGTTTTAAGTAAATGAAAAAGAAATATCCAAAGACATACATTTTGATTGTTTATTCTGTTAATAATGAGGAGATTAACATTCACATGATAAATATTTTAGCTGTAGAATAATCCTCTTTGCAACTGAAAAGAGACATCACAGTAGGGGAAAATTATATAAGCATATTGATTAGAGATTTAAGTATTTTTCTCTCATTGACTAGTTTATCTCAACCAAAAGTTGTTATGGAACCTCAACTTTTTACGGATTTAATTTGATTTGTTGTAGAAGCCAAATGAATTCATATGAAGACAATATTAAGTATTATGGCAATACATATGGGAAATGAGTTTCTCGTATAAATGATAATCATGAAACAAGGATGTATCTAAATCTTTTCTTATCCCTAAAGCCTCTTCTTTATTTTTATTTCTTACACGACTGCTTTTATTTATTTATTTTTCAAACAGCTTTTGGTTTTCTTCAAAGATTGCATTAAACTCTGCTTATCCTAAAGCCATGTCAAGAGCCTCAAATAAAACACTTGTTTTAGACTTCATCAGTCAGGCAAAGCAGATGTCTAGCAATAGAATTTTTGCCAGATCTTGTTTTCAGCGTGGCTTTGGGAGATGGTGCAGTGTACAAATTGAAACTGTCTGTGGAATTAAATATTTTTAAAAAATCATACTTTGATTAAGGAGTTCTTTCTTGATAGGTATTCCTGGAAGCTGGAAAAAACTGTTTTCTGTGTTTTGGGGCCACTGTGTATTTTGAATTAATTTTAATGGACTAAAAGGTGTCCAGAATAACTGCTGTGCGTAGAAAAGCTGCTCTGTGCTGAAAGATGTTTTGTTGTTTGTCTTGTTTCAGAAATTCCATGTCTGATGCTCTGAGGTTGATCACTGGAGCTCAGCATCCTGGCTCTCCTGCAGGAGTCTATGAAACAACTCAGCACTTCAATGACATCAAAGAACACCTTCATGTAGTAAAGAGGGACATTGAGCATTTAGTACAACGAAATATGGTAATTTATGTGCTGGTAGTGGAAAGCATGACTGTAATACTTCTTTATTTGGCTGTTAGTGAAAAGCTAGGATGAGCCAGCATGCAATTTACAGAGCAATTAATCCTTCATTAAGCTGCTTCGCTAAAACTGCACTGCCTTGACCTAACTGCATGATCTGTGTCTTGATGAGAAGTTTTGCACAAAGAGCATGATTTTTAGTCTTAATTTCCTGTGGAAACAAGGTCAAGCAATTAGGTTTTCTGGGTGCGTTTTTTTGTGTTTGTCCCTCTACTTAACAGCTCTATACAGAGGAGATTCTCTGCTGCTTCTGCACAGAAGGGAGAGCTTTAATCAGGGGAAACTCAGGCAGGCTCCGCTTACGGTCTCTTAAGCATGAAGGATGACTGCGTTCACATTCAGGAGCACCTTAGTCTAGCCTAGGTAGCAATTCAGCTGAACTAGCTTGTGATGCCACGGAAGGTTCTTGATTTCTGGGTTAATTTACCAAGGATTTATTCTTTTCCCCTCTAATGCTCAAATTAGCAGCAGTCAGTTTGTCTGAGAAACATAAAGGTGAAAGGGGAAAGTGAGATGGTGAGTAAAACTACGATTTTTCAGAGTAGTGTCATTTCTGTCTGTTTTCTGCTTCTGTTCCGACTTTCAGATCGTGTTGCAAAGACCTTGTTTTGCTTCTTGCGTATAACAGTCTTTCAATGGCATGTCTTGTTTGCTCTTTTCTCAAATATTGTTTTTCTTGGTTTTTAGCCATCTGGTGAGAAAGTGAAGTGTCCAGATTTGCCACCGTTCCCATCGTGCTTATCTACAGTGCACTTCTTCATATTTGTAGCGGTGCAAACAGTGTTATTCATTGGTTATATCATGTATAGGTAAGCATGTTTTTCTGGAAAGACAACAGGGCGAATGCTTTTCAGAACTTCTGACTGGAATTGCAATTGCAATGGCATGATTATGTTAATCTTCTTTAAAACAAACAATCATTCAGATTGGAAGAGACCTGGGGAGGTCTCCAGTTCGACCCTCTGCTCAAAGCAGGGTCGACACTGAATTCAGACCAGGTCGCTTAGTGTTTAGACTGATCAGGTCTTAAAAACCTCCAAGAATGGAAAATTTACCACTGTTAGGGTCCCCACTGGAAATGTTTAATGATCATAATGAAGTTTGTTTTATTCTCCCCTGTCTCCACAGTGTATCTAATGGAAACCTGCCCCATTTCAGTTTGACTGTTGTGTTTCTTTCTTATAATGTGCATCTCCGTAAAGAAACTGTCCCTGTCCCCTCAATAACATCTTGTGGGGATTAGAAAGCTGCTGTTTGACCTCTTGAAACCTTCTGTTGTCCACGATGAACAAGCCACGTTCCCTCCCTCTTCTTCTGTTGAGGCATGTGCTTCAGCTCTCGACCACCATCCTTGTGGTCCTCTGCTGGACTTACTGAAGTTTATTAATATCTTAACAAAATATGATGGGATTCAAATTTTTTTTTTTTTTTTTTTTGCTATGCATACCTACAAGCTACTTATCCCATTTCACAAATTCCTCAGTGAACGTTTTTACGATACATATGCCTTCATCCCTGTCCTACGTATGATATTGATAGTGTATGGACTTTTGGCTCCCCCCGACCCCGCAAGCTAACTGGGATGTTTTCTCTCTTCGCTTTCTCCTCATTGTAATGTCATAATGTTCAAATTAAATTTACGTTGATGGAAAGAAAAACCTATTGAGAGTAAGGACTTGCTTGGTAGTTGTCCCTCCTGCTTCTCCCACAAGCTGATCGGGATAAGGAGTAGAGACCAAAATAGCTGTGTTGCCCTTCAAAGGGAAAATGCTGTTTGCTACTTCTGTGGAAGGATAACCAGTATTAATAAAAGACCAGTGCAGCTGCTAGCACTAACTTTTATTGTGTGTCTGCTTCCCCACAAAGCAGGGAGAGTGCCTTTCTTATGTCTGTCATGTTACGCCATCATCTGGGAAGGTGGCTTCCAAGACACATGAGGAGCTGGTCCCCTCCGGTTCTTTTTGATGCCCTTCTGATTCTAGCATCAGTGTGTGGTTGATGCACAGTGTCTGTATCCACTCAGAAAATAAATATGTTCCCTGTCAGAGGCAAAAGGAAATCCCATTTCGAGTGAAATCTTTCACTGCTTACTTGCATGTGTTTCCTTTTCTATGATGATCCTTAGGCCAATCACATACTGAGAAGCTTTAGAAAATTTTAGTTGAAGTATTTAAAAAATCTGTTCATATATTCTTTCACGGTTTCTGGCTTCTGTCCAGAATGTTTTGTTTCCTTCTGTGTCTGATGCAAAATTGGAACTATAGTGACGCTACCGATGTCTTTGTAAATAGAAAAAATTCTGTCCTATTTTTGTGATATGACTTATATTAGATTTTCCTAAGTCTCCGTTGACAAGGAATGAAATATTTCAATCCCCAAATAAGTGAAATATTTATTTATTTAAACCAGTTAGCTAGTTTTATACCATAAGTACTTAATGAATTCTCTTCTGCTTTTTCTTTCAGGAGTCAGCAAGAAGCAGCAGCCAAAAAGTTCTTTTGATGACCTGTTCCTTTTGTGCGTACATAACAGCAGTATGTATGCACAGAAAATGATACACTTGTGTAAATGAGGGAAATTTTAGTGTTTGATATACTTGAATATTGTAAATTATTGAATTTTGGTAAACAAAGTAAGTTCTCTTTAAACTGTTAATGCTAAAGTTAAAAAAAACCCAAACCAAAACACACTGGGGAGCAGCGGAGCAAATGCTAGACAGGGCAAGACTGCAGACCCTCTCTAGGTCTATGTTTTCAGCCCACTTTCTCATAAATACTGGAAGGCAAATGCCATATTCCTCTTCTTCTGTTAAGATTCCAGAGGATGGAATTGAAACACCCAAGTTTGGTTGTCGTTCATAGTGAGAATTGCGGATGGATTTGTGCAGAAAGCTTGCCGCTAAGTGTCCTGACATACCAGTTTAAAAAAAAAACAAAAGCAAACAAACAAAACAATGAGACAAACAAAAAAAAAACAACCTCCAAGCAACTGCTCTTCTCTCTCTTTTTTTTTTTTTTTTAGGTGGTAAAAAATTTGTTATAAACATTTATTTTCTTTACCACTTGGATTTAACGGTTTAAGAATTATGTAGTTAATTCTAAATCTTCATGAAATTTAAACACTTTCTAATGTGGACATAAAGACAGGCCTTTAACAGTCTGACTGTTGATACCTGATATAGAAAACAAACTATACAGAACAAGGAAATAAAAGTTTATCTCCTGATTTTGCGTTTTGGTTTTAGGCAGAGAAAATGTGAGAAAGTAGTTTCTTCAAATATACTGTGGGACTGATTTCTTTTTTGTAGTTTCAAGTCTGTCTGTAATTTTTTTTAGAAATTTGTGCAACTTTTCCAGCAAAGGTATCATTGCTTTATACCTCTTCAAATCTGATTTTATTAAGCATGTGTTTAGTGTATGAATATGTCTTTACTTTTATAAAGCTGTCTTGTGTCTTTCATGTATCAAATACAGATGCTTTGATTTAAATCTTGACATGGCAAGTATTCTAAACTACACATACTGAGTTTTATCTCTTTTCTTCACAAGCTGATGCTTCAGACATGTTTGTTAATCCAACGGCTATTGTAGAACCAGTTCTGTGTGTCAATTCCTGCTTTAATATCAAAAGCATAAGACGGAACATGTGTTTTTGGTACTGCTTATCGGGTGAACATTTGCTTCAGGAAAGAAACAAAGCAGATAGCCCAAATTAGGAATGTGAAATGAATTAATTTTGTCTTGTTTACATATCTGTGGTAACTTTGTCCTTGAGTTGTTTGTGTATAGAGTTAGAATAGGGGGGTTGGGTTTTTTTTAAAATTCTATAAAATACACAAATGCATCAGGATGTTTCACTTTTTAATTATTAATCTGTTGGTCTGAATCTGCAGAAATCATTTGGAATCTAACATACAAATACTGCATTCCTACAACCTACTGCCTTGGAGTGCAACACGTGCTGCCAAATTCGCTGTAATGAAGAACACTTCAGTATTGTGCCTGCCAGTTTGGAGAAATAATAAATCTATGCAATATATTTTGTTACTTAAAATACAGTGTCCAAAAAGTGGATGTTTATGCCATACCAGTAAAACGATACTACCTACACACCAATTTACGTAGCTACAGTATGTAGTATACTGTAAGTGGTATGGCTTTATAAATTAATTTCTAAATTTGAGAAGATTTTGCTGTACTGATTGGAGAAACTCCTGCCTCGAGCTAATCTTGCTGGATAAATAGGGTGAATCAATGAAGAAAACTTTTTGCATAAGCCAGCATAACACACAGGAATTTATCCATTCAGTTCTTTCAACACCAGCAAATATTTACAGGTGCCTTGAGTCTAAGCTGTTACCACCCTGACTCTTCTACCTAAACTTAATATATTTTTTTAAGTTGTTGTGAAAATGCACAGAGTTGTTCCTTCCAATTGCAAGCCTTCCTGCGTCAGTGCAACAGCCCAACAGAACTCCCTTCCTCTCAGCCGGCTTTGCAAGAGCCCTTACACAGACAGGCTAGCAGTTGTGTCTTGGTAGGTAGGTGCGAGCATCTGGCATGAGGAGGAACAGCTGTAATGTGTCAGTCAGAGGAAGCCTGTATTTTTTTGTTACTGTGAATTTATCCAACTGTAGCTTTGTTTTAAAGCTGGAGCAGCCCATGCTTTTGTGTCTTTTGTTAGAAAAGGGACGGTGTCTAGGGGAAAAATTGAACCTACAACTGTATGGTCAGTACGAGGCTCAGCTTGTGTTTATGCTGCTAATAGACCTGACCCATCTCCCGCCCGCAGCCGGGAAACGGTTGTATTAGGGAGCAGAAGGTCTAAAGCGTACCCTCCAAAAAGTGGTAACTTTGCCTCATGCTTCATTTCACAGTCGTCTCTCCTTGGAACTTCCGTAATTGCCTCGTCCCTCGCTGGATCAAAGGAAAGCTCCCAGTTGCCCAGCTCACATTCCGTCCTGTCTGTTCTTGAAGTGATAGCAGCAAATTCGAACTTTAAGAACATTTGTCATTCAGTGTAGCCTCCTGTTATGGCTGACTACTAGAAGTTTCTTTGAACACTGATAGCATATTTGATTCTTATAAAGTAAGATTGCCGACTAGGAGGAGAAGACTTCTTGGAATCCAGTTTGGCAGTGGGGGGGGACGACACGAGTCTAATAATTGTAATGAAATGTGGATGATAAGTAGCAAATATTTGGCAGTGACAAGAGAATCTCGTTGTACTGGTCAGGGTATATTAAATACACGGCCATTCCTGAATCTTTCAAAAGTAAAATTCACAATATGGTTTGTCAATTACCTAACTTCCTGTTTGAAGAAAATTTGACGTTTTTCCATGCATCGATTACTGTAACACCGAAGACTGTCTATGGTTTTTTTAAAATTCAAACAGCTGACATTTTGATATGTTTGTTTCTGACTAATGTAAATTGACACTTGGAGTTCAGAGATAACCTTATTTGAATAAAGATGCATATTTTTAGTAAGCTTTTTTTCTTTTAATTTGGTACACATCCATGAAATCCAAGGAAGTGCATTTGAAGCGTTTTTTACCCTCTGTTGTTGGAGAGCGTGAGCGCTCTGAGGTCTGGGTTCAGTCCCGCCAGGTCCTGGAGAGCCGGCGGCGTTCGGGGGCTCGCCTTGAGCGTCAGGCACTCGGGGCCAAACGCAAAGCAGCACGTCGGCTTCTAGGTCTCCCAACAGCAAATCGAGTTATTTTCTGTTTAATCTGAGTGTTCAAAGTACCTCCTTTTTCTGAGTGTAGATTGCCTGATCGCTGAAGTTCTTCCTTCACGTTCCGCAGACTGCCTTCAGCTGGGTGCTTGCTCCTGTTTGTTGGAATGCGACATGCCTCCCCAGAACAAGTCGGACTGTCTCTCCTTGGGTTATTTTTGTTTTTCTTGTTTGGTTTGGGATTTTGTTTGTTTGTTTGTTTGTTTTTTAAACTGTTCTATCCAGTAAACTGTGTTTGTCTGTGGTGACCTCCCACAGGAGGAGTAAGAATTCCCTCATTGACCACCATTTCCCCCCCAGCCAGGAGCAATTTCTCTAATCAGTGTAGGAAGCCCTAAACTATTTATTTCTCTCTTTCTGTGCAAGAGATCCAATGTTCCGACTTGTATAAAAGGCGACATCCTCTTCTAGATGGATGAAGGGGGGGGGAGAGTCTTGGGCCTCTCAAGGAACGCTGAGATACTTTGGAATTAGGTGGTCGGAGTTGTTACTGTGGCTGTTTTGGGCACAGTCTCTAGCAAAGGCTGGGAATTTGTGTGCTTGCCTGCCTGCAGCAATTTTGTGCTGGTCGCTCTGTGAGGCTTTTGGATTTTGCTTTTTGTGATTTGCCTGTTTGGAGACCCTGGATTCTGTCCTGGGGCTGGAGACACCTACATTCCTTGAGTACGGAACGCAGGCCTTTTCGTATCGCCCAGCTCCACCGGACAAAACGGGAACTGAGCCTTTAATTTTGATTTCACTTAAGCAAGAGGGAAAGGATGTTGATTTAAAGCAAAGGAAGTGGCAACATGAGTACGTAATTAGCAGCTGTCTGTATGTTTTCATTAAGCCTGTGATCCCTGTAACCAACAAAAAGCAGTAAGTGGGTTTTAACTTTGATACAGGCAATAGTTAAAGCACCTGTCAGGAACGGGAATTACTCTGGAGGTGCCGGTCCTTGTCGACGCCCAAGGTAGGTGCCTAAAACTTGATGCTTTTGGTACCCTGTAAGCAATTGGTTCCTTATCAGGCTATTCATTACTTCTATACAAATGCTGTATGTATAAACTTAATGCTGCATTTTTAGCTTTTAAATATTGCCAAATAACAAATTTTACTTAATTTTATGCATTCAACTTCAGACCAATGCGTGCTCCAGTTCAGCATTCTCTGCTTACTTTCGGATTGGCTATCTAAGGTCTGTGATCTCCGTTCTGTTGGCCATTTGGGCAAATACAATAGGGTTTTGGTAATCGAGGTCGGACTTGGTCAGATGTAAAAAGTTGATTCTTCCCACGAATTCTTGCATCTTACGAATAGTTCTGAAAGTGCACAGTGATTATAAAAAACAATTTTGATTTAAGAAAAATGCTTTCTAGGTATTTGTAGTATATCAGAGTAGTTTTGTTCTGATTTGGAGTTTGCACTTATGTGTGATACTCTATCTCAAAAAGAAATTTAAAGTTTCTTGTTTAATCGCTAATAAACCAGGATTACAGAACGTCATGGAGATTTTTTGTTTGGTGGTTTTTTGTTTGTTTTTTTGTTTTTTTTTTTTTAATAGTAACAGGTCTGCTTTAATTAGAAAGGCTTTAATACAGATTAAGGCATTAGGCAAACTGGAATCCTTCCATCTCTCAGGGAAATTATGAGAGTGCTGGGAGAACCATTTAGATAATCAAAGTTACAGAATGTTTCATTAAGGCATGCAGTCGGTCATAGTAGGATAAATGCTCAAACCCCAAAATCATGACCTTTTGAGACCCAGCAGATGATTTTCTTTCCCAGAATCGTCTATGATGTAGGTAGCAGATCCTGCACATCTTCAGCTGAACAGACGTGGTGAGGCTGATGACGGGAATAAAGGTTGGAAAGATGAGGACCTACACAAGCGATCCACAGACGAAAGGTACCAGGGCTGTGTTACAAAATATAGAATTAGATTAATTTCTCCTTTACTGACAGTTAAGACTAAAAGCACCGGTTTTCATTAAGCAAAAAACGCAATCCTTTTCATCCATTAATATTTTATCACGTTGGGCAGAAAGTATATTGAATGATTTTTCTTCATCCACTTTCCATATGGCTGGTTTGTCTCACAGATGAACGGGGCACTACTGCTGTCATTACTTTTTTTTTTTTTTTCCAAGAAAGTAATCACAAAAAAAAAGCAGATCTCATCTTCCTACTTTTCGTTCCTTAGGGTTTATTTCAGCTGTTCCCCAGGCTGTGTCCACGTACATCACCGCTTTGGCTGGTGCTGCACAGAATACCTGGTGGATTTAGTAAAGCCAAAGGGGTTTTCTGCTCAGTAGCCCAAATTTTACAATTTTACTATGGCCATTTAGTCAACCAGGTTTTTAATTCAGATCCAGTGTGTTCCGGGGAATGTTTTCGTCTCTCTGAAAGTGAGAGTTTCAAAACTGAAGAAGTCAAAATGCACACTATAATTGATTTTTGTGTGCATGTACAATTAGCTTAAGGTATTAATATAAAAAGTAGGTAGCTGCATCTAATGATTTTTTTTTTTTTTGAGTAATCTGAACCATCTGCCTCTAGATATTAAGGAGTTCACTCTTTAATCCAGATTATGGCTGACAAACTGGTTTTGGCATTCACGTTTCACTAGCGCTGTGCCCTTGAAGAGCTGATGTGGCTGTAGAAACTCTCTTGCTTACAACTGTTGGTTTTGAAAACAGCTTTGGTTTGGTTTGCCTTTCTTGTAGTTGTTTTCTTGTAGCTCCTGTTTTTTCTTGAGAAGATGGCCTTTCTAATGAAAAGTATGTTGAGCAACCAGGTAAAGAATTTGGGACTTGGAGGTGGAGGGGAAGAAAACAAAGAAGAAACCACTCCTTCTGATCCGGCAGCAGCCGCAGGGATGACCAGGGAGGAGTATGAGGAATATCAAAAGCAAATGGTTGAGGAGAAGTGAGTACCCGTTCCCTTGTTACCAGCATGGGGCTGATTCTCGGTAGCTTTAAATAACCCAGGAAAAAGCCAAGCTCTCTTCCTTTTTTTTTTTTTTTTTTTTTTTTTTAAAGCAGACGAATCTTTGCTAAAGAGACTTTCCAAAATAAAAGTTCACCAACTGGAAATGATAAAATATTATGTTCCCCCTTCCCCCCTGCTCACATCCTGCAACTCTCCTGCGCTTTCCTGCTGTCTCCATGTCGTGATACGCTGGATGCATCCCTGGTGGATGTTACTTTATCTATCGATTTTATTTATTTTTTTCCATAGGTAGAAAACTGTAGTGCAGCAGTTCATTCTAAAATATGCATGATTTGTTCTCTGAGAACTCGGTGTGGAGTACACTTTCAATACATAATCTTTTCTTTGTCCACCTTTATTATGGCAGACATGAAAAAGCAATGAGTGCTATATTAAATGGATGATATTTATCTGGAGAAGAGTTTTAAGATGATTATTTTTTGTAGTTGCATTTTCAGTTATTTTTTTTCTAAAATCTACTAAATAAAGTAGAAGTCTTCAGCTGATTAAATCTCAATTTTATTTTGTCTGCAATGGTAGTCTTCACCACTTGCTGTATTTATCAAAACAAGTAAACTAAAGGACTTAACATGTAGGAGTTCAAATCATACATAATTATAAATAAAACAATTGACTTTTAAATCTCAAATGCATCTGTTCCTCTAATGGTCAATTACATAATGGTTGTGTAAATCCTTCATGTAAGATGATTATAGGTGAAAGGTTAATGACTGACGGAATTTGAGGTATCCAGGTCTGTATTTAGCAGCAGCCATTTCTATCATAAAACCTTGAATAGGTATCACTTGGTTTGGAATAAAATATAGAATGTTTTGCTGTGCGTTTTGTCAAGGGTAGTTTTAAAAGAGAAATAACCACCTGCCAGCAGGAAGATGCTTTATTGAGACAGAGAAGTGAAACGGGATTCCTGGGATAGGGAAAATACTTGGAAAAAGAATTATTTCTATAATGTTTTCAAGCATGGCATGCGTGCGTTACACACTGAACTGTGGTGGGGAATCGGCGCCGGAGCACTTCTGGGAGTAGTCTGGAACTGAAATAGGAACATTTAGAATACTTTCAAAGAGACAGCACACACTGGCATGCGTACTTATCTAAATGTGTGTCCGAACCTGTTCTCCTGCTTCTCAGGAAAACGTGTAATGCGCAGGAGCAAACGGGTGGCTGGTGCTGGAGGTCTCCAGCACTGCCATGGGCAATTTGCTTCCAGCACAAGAGGTTAAGCCTGAGGGGAGCAACAGTTTGTGCTGAACATCACAGGCTCTTGACTGGATGAAAGAAGTTTAAGATGGCTTCAAGTTAATGTGAAACTTTTGTTTGGTTGGTTTTTTGGTTTTGTTTTTGTATTTTTTTTTTTTAGAGAGTAAGAGAGAAGTAAGAGAAGAAGTAAGAGAGAGAGAGAAACTCAAACACTCATTTGTGGAAACAGAGGAAAAATAACATTTCATCTTGCAAGTAGCTTTTATGTGACAAAATACCTATTCTGGAAAAAAATCAATTTTGCCCAAGAATTTCCATGACAATGCTTCTGGGGAAAAAAAAATAAGGGAAAGAGGAGAAGGTGAATATTATCAAATGTTACCAAAAATCTTTGAGGAGAAGCATTTTGCAAATAAATACATAAGTAATCTAACCAAAAATTGTGCTGAACAGTTCTTAAATCTAATGAAAGCATTTTATCAAATCACAGAAGAAAGAAGTAGTTTTCTACACAGGGAAGCCATGGAATTCATTGCCGTAGGATGTTCTGAAACAACAAATGGATGCAGAAAAGACTAGGAAAATTCATAGGTGAAAGAGGCCATCCAGGGCTATTAAAGACAATGATGTGGAGCCAGCTTCCAGCGCCAGTACCCTACGCCACTGGTTTTTGGAAGCTGGGCAGTTTTGATAAGGGTGCTTATCCTCTTCCTAATTCCTTTCCCTAAGTGTCTGCTGCTATTGGAGATGGGCTCCAGGATGGGTAAACTTTTGGTCTGACTCAGAAAGACCATTCTGCTGCCATGCATGCGTGTGTTTTACGCTGTGAGAATGTCACGTTTGTAGAACAGGAGCACTGGCAGGCCTCTGCGGCTCTGTAAGTGCCCCAGTGGAATAAGCAAGGAATAAGCGTAACTTTTTTTGTTCTGCTTACTGGAATTATTCACTGTTACAGTGAGCAATAACAGCCAGTGCAGGTACAAACTCCAGACAAGCAGTATTGGCTTATCCTTCATTCTTCACAGGACGCGAGGGAACTGTTCTGAGAACAAGCTTGGGGTATAGGAAGTCCCTGTATTTACACCTAAATAAAAGCAATTTATTTAAAAATCCCCAGTAAAGCATCCCTTTATTGATAGCGCTTCTTTTGTGCCTTTGGACAACTTTCACAGCTTTGGGAATAACTCCTGCCTGTAGCTTTTTGCAGCCAAGCAACTCAGCTCAGTGTAAAAAAAAAAAAAAAAAAAAAAAGATTTTATTAGTATCTTGAAGAAACATTTTTTCTGATTTCCAGGATGGAAAGAGATGCAGCGTTTGCACAGAAAAAAGCAGAGCGAGCCTGTCTGAGGGTTCATCTGAGAGAAAAATACAGGCTCCCTAAGGTAAGCCTGCAGTTCCTGATCTCATCTCGTTCCATGGCCAGTTTTAAAACAAACTGGCTGCCAATGCAGAGTTCTGAAAATGGCAAATCGCCTTCGTCAGTGGGATCCCCGCTGCAGCTCAGTACAGAAATGGAGGAGGCCAGAGACATGGTTTTCCCTGGTGGCTGCTGCCTTTGCATCCTTTTTCCTCTGCTCAGTAGATGAATCTAGTGGAAAGATTCTTGTAACCCCTCTCAGAGGGAGTATCTGCTGCAGTTTAAGAGCTGCTTCCTTCCACCCTGACACAGAGAAGTAGGCCGTGTGCTCCCACAGCCTGTGATTCCAACGAGAGCCTTCCCTCTGCTAAAACCTGGGTTGCATCCGTCCCTGAACTTGAGTCAATCTAGGTAATGAAAAGAGCTTATTTCTGGAAAGCCTTTGGAGACTCAGGTTTGCGTAGGCTCCTTATTCGTAGATGGTTAAAATGTCATGTGAGTTCTCCCAGGAATAACTAATCTTAGAACGGTGGTGATTTATGTGCTATTAAACTGCTCTTAGCCTGGTCACTCCTTCATTGCTGTTAAAAGATTTCTAAAGAGATTTATTTTTCCAGCTTCATTAAGATATCCTTCACGTACAGTTATGTCCAATATGACTTCAGTGTCTTGCTGAAAGTGTATCATTTGAGAAAACGCCTCCTGGAAATAACGGCTGTTACCTGGAGTTCTCTGGTTGCTTTTCCCTTTGCAGACGGTGTTATGACCGTCTGATCGGTGCTCGCTCTGTCTTTTTCATTCCATCTCCCCCAGCCAGCAGAGCTCGGGGCTTGCTGGTTCATCAGTCACGTGAACATACGGACTTCTTTGTGTTTTGGTGGTCTTTTTCCTATCACCCAATTTCCAGATAGGATCAACTGAGATGTGTGTAACTAAAGGCCTGGGTCGCTGCTCTGTGGCACAAAACTGCAAAGGTATTTAGGTGCTGGACACCAAGGAAATTAAGAGCCTTTATGCCCCAGGTAGGCAGAAATCTGATTATTCTATCAGTGTAATTAAAATAGTCTAGCAGTATATGGCTTGCATTTCCCAGACTCTTCTGTCCTGGGATGATGGCCCCAGTCAAGGTTGAGATCTCTCCATGCCACTTTCTAGTCTCTATTAATTAAGCAGCAGTAATGACATTAACTATCAACAGGGAGTTCAACACATTCAAAATATGCTCAGCTAACAAAATAATAATGCCTCGGGGTACTTCAGAACTGCGACCACAGAGCTCACCCAGCCGCAGGGCACCAAGTCAGCCCAAGGCCTGCGGGCGCCTGCCTCCTTGGGACCCAAAAGTCTTCCCCGGAGCTGTCGAGTCTTGTGATTTTTAGCTTTGTAAAAGCACAGAAAGCCTTGTGAAGGCATTGGCCAAGACTGAAGTACCTATCGCATCTTCTAGCACCTGCAGGAGGAAGGTGCAAGGTTGCGCACACAGGCCCTGCCCTCGGAAGGCTGCCGATACCCTGCGTCAGGCAGTGCCCTTCACCGGCCAGCGATTGCCTGTACGCTTTCGCTGGTTTTTATCTGCTCAGCATCCACACAAATACGGGTTCTAGTTGGATGGAATAAGGTGTGACATAAAAGCCAGCTCATCTATAATGTATAATATTATGTAATCTAAACACAAATTGTAAATCATGTATTTTTTTGACAGTGTTGGTTTGATGCTGTTTCGAAGCCTGAGCCGTCAAAGGCCCTCTAGTGCCACGTTCATAAAATTGCACCACTCTTAATCATTTGCTTGAACCCTAAAGGCAAATTACAATTTGGATGAAAAGTGAATCAAGCCTCGTGACTTAGATAAAATTATACCATCTGTATTTAACCATTCAGGCAGGCTTCGTTCATAACCACGGATGAAAAAGGTACTTTTCTCTAACTTTAAAAACATGGGGTTTGCAACCAAAACCTTGCTAGCTGACTTTCCAAGAAAGAGAAGTGCTGTCTTAAAAAAGTATGGCAGAATGTTTTGAGACGGGTACTGAGGGGGGGGAAAAACAAGGGAAAAAATGGTGTGGAGAAACCTCAATTAAACTACCTCTACTTGCCCTCCCACTGTGCCAGTGTTGAACAGAGCAAATTGAAGTGAATACAGTTCTATATAGCAACTCATTTCAGATCAACAAACTCTCTGTAAGGACGTTTGACTTTTAAAATTATCTGACAGTTTGTCATCTTCAGAAATGAAGGCGTTATTGCTACACCTACAGCTTCTCATTCAAATTACCCCTTTAAATGGAAGTATTATTAGCCCATCAGTCTTTCGCAGATGGTAATCAAGGTCACACACGTACTTGCACTTGAGCTTTGATCTCTTTTTCACTCCCTAGAGGTGCTCTATAATGGCTGCAGGTCCCTCTGTAGAATCGCTCGTGCCAGTGCTGTGTGGTCCAACGCTTCCAGGCGTGACCAAACCTACGTTTCTCCTGCAAACTGGGCAGAGCCTGCAATGCCTCAGGCTCATCGGGGTGAACTGGAGGTGCCGAAAATATCAAAAAAATACTTTTTGATCTGGTATCAAAAAGACTAGGGAAATTTACCACGTTCTTCAGATTCCCTCTAGACAGAGTATCTGTCTGGAAGAGATGGAGACATGCCTGGAGAAATGTGGATGTGTGTTAGTGCATGGCCGGTGTCATCCACAGGGGTAGAAGGAGCAGGGGCAGGTTATCCACCATGCTCGTCTGTGTCCACCAGGTGCAATACTCCGTTTGTTCTGGGCCGTGGGTGCTCAGCACCGTGACAAGAAAGAGGAAAACATATCCTGAGGGCAAGTTTAATTACAGAAAGATTAATTATGAAAAAAAAAAATTGAGTACAAGATTTTGAGTGGTTGATTGGATTGTAAGCCTAAATCTCTAAACACCAGCATTTTAATTAGCAGCTGAGTAGTAAAATATCATTAGGCTTTGTTTTCCTTTTGGAGGCGTATGCTGAGCCGGCTACTGAACAGCATTTCCCCACCGCGCCCTGTGAGGCCCCAGATTTAAGGGCTGGTTTCAAAGGTTTCAGGACACTTATGTGCCCGACTCTCAACCGACAGCCAGTGGAGCTGGGCGTATCTCTGATTTTGAATGTCTCCCCCCATAGTGCTTTTGTCCAGTTCTGAGATGGTGTTCGGGTCTCCCCGGCGCACCCAGAGCATACTGTGGTGACCTGCCCCATCTCCAGCAGCATCTTGACTTTGGTACACCCCATGTGCTCTTTGGGGCTTGCCTCCAAGGTAGGAGAGGGGCTCTAAGCTGTCAAAGAAGATATTAAGCATATACTTAACTTTGCTGATTTGCGGCAGTTGCAAGTAAATTTTGCAGGACATGCCTTTCTGCATTTCTGACTACCTATATAGCATTTCTTGGCTGAAGGTCTGCTTTCTTTTCATCAGCCCTTATCAAAACATATGTTATATCAGGAAGAAAATGAAATTATTATGTGCACGCTATGTGTCTCTGAAAAAAATTCAACTCTCTGATACAACATTATAGCAGCAAAATGCTCTCAGACCTGTGATGATAATGCATTGTTCTGAAAAATGAAAGTCATTTCAGGTAGCCTGGTATGGGATAGAAACCCTGAATATTACCAGTATCAATCACTAGAACACACTGTAAATGAAAGCATGAAGTTCAGGACTAAGCAGGGCCCCCTTTCTGTGCAAAGTCTAAAGCTCCATGCTATCTGGGCCAGATTTATAAGAGAAAGCAGTTCCCTAATGAACCTAATCCTATTAACAGAATTGTCAACTTAGGTTTGTCATCAGAAAGATGTTTTTAGCCATGAGACATTTGATCCGTGGACAACTTTTTCATCTTTGGAGTGTTCAATGCATCACCTTCATACAAAGCATTTTTTTTTAAATTAAATAAATACCTAAATAAATATTTTAATAAAAAATCCCCACGCCAAACTCTTTTAGGTGCTTACTGCTGTTTTCCTGAAGTGGGATCCAGTAATCACTTCTGCAGGGTCTGAGCACAGGGGCTTGAGGTGATGATGGTGCCTGTGATGCAGGAGAGGAACATCTGACCACAGGCCCATCCACCCTGTCCGAAGGCCTCATCTGCAGCACGGCGACCTCTCCCCATGGGCCCCACCACCCCTTCCACATCACATATACCCACCGTGTCACCTCAAATGCCACTGCTCTCTGTCAGAGCATGGCCACGTCAGTGCTGTTCTTCTAAGTGCTGGGGGTGGGTTGCGTTATGTGAGTTTCTAGCACCTCAGGAAGGGGCTGTGTCATCTCCTCCAAGCAGGTGGGCGCCTTCCCGGAATCAAAGCACTTCTGTGGGCACTGCTCTGCAAGACTCTCAGTTACTGAACAGCAGGATGTGTTTCCTTCACTGGTATTTAGAGGGAAAGAGTATTCAGATGCAATCAGGTGTCTTTTCAATAACAGGCGCTGCTAAAGACATTGAAAAGGAAAGCTTATCGCCATGAAAGGGACATGTAGTCATGTAATCTCAAACAGCTCTTGCTCTATTGTGCTGTGATGGGAATATTGTCAAGACTTGATTTAATGAATAGCGCCGTTCCAGAATTAAAGGATTTTTTACTTGTATGCAGCCATTACACAGGGATGCGTATTGACCAGGCAGGAAGAGAAACTTGTCTCAGGAGAAGCTCTTCAGCGCATACAGGCTTTTGATGAGTATCTGAAAACAAGTATTTGCTAAGCTGGAAGAATTGTTTTGCTGATCTAAATGTTTTCTTGATAGGCCAGGGTGAAACAGCTGTGGATCCACTGTAGAAAAACAGAGCCAGAGTGTGGCTGTCAGGAGGCAGCGGGATCAGGACCGGCCCCTGAGAAGGTCCCGGCGATGGGGGACACCGGCAGTGTCCCGCAGGCTCAGAGGCTGCAGTCCCGCAGGCTCAGAAGGGGGCCGGCAGCAGGGCCCAGCGACACCGTGGTCCTCAGGCGGGCAAGCACAGGCCAGCGTGGAGAGCCGGCCAACCAGCCGGGCTCGGACTGCCCGGGCACGGCACGGCATGGCTGCGGCATAGCTATGGGCAGGACTGGGCCTGGCAAGAGCTGGATTGGGGTTTCTGCACCCCGGGGGCAATGGAGTTCTCCTTGGAGCCCGTCTGGGCAGTGACACGGCGGTGCCTCACGGGCCAAGCAGCCTCCACACTCCTTCCCTGCGATCGCCTGTGTGGGGATGGCACAAGGGGGTGTTTGTGGGGCGGGAGGCTGGTGTTTCCCACCTGTGGATCCTTGTACCTACCTGTGGGGTACCTGCAGCCCTCGGATGGCATAGGTCAGTATGGGGCTGCTGTGTGGCTCACCAAAGTCACCTTGCTGGTCAAGGCGAGATGAACTCTGATTTTGTAGGTAACTGGTACATTATAGGTGGTGGATCATGGGATTCACCTAAGGGTCTCTGCGCGTGGCCATATGTAGGTTTTATGACAGGATAACTTAAGGAAAGTAGGACATCACACAGTGATGCTGGAGAACAGTTTGGCTCCCTTGTGGATTAGTCTGTGAGCTTTGATCTCTTTTGTTTGCAATCAGACCATATAAGCAGATGTTTAGACTACCTGTTTTCTGCTTACACCTGTTTATCGTGTATGTATAAAGAACTCGGTACTATATTGCACCTGTAAGAGAATGTATTTGAGTCTGACCACATCAGAGGCATAATCAGGGTCAAAGAATACGACAAGGCAGTAGGAGCCTGTCGCCCATGCTGCTGAATTGTCAGAGTAGTGTCTGACCCAGTTCTGGCCTGGGCACTCTCCCAAGCAGTTCCCAGGGCCGGTTTGGGAGGTGGGACAGGCATTCCCAACAGGGACCACCCTGTTTGGTAGGGCGAGAGAGTTCAATAGCATGGCAGTGGGCTGTTCCAGGCCAGCTGGCCTTGGGGCAAGAGACCAGTGCCAGGCATATTTAATTTACTAGAATAGATGTTGCTTCTGTGTTCTCGGAGATGCTAAAAGGGTGGCTGAACACTTGCAGAGACCTGGAGAGCATGGAGATTGAAGTCATCAGGAGAGAGGCCACCCAGTCTGGCACAGGTTTGCCAGGGTCCTGAGGGTTTCTGTATGGGTTTGTTAGAGCCCATGGCCCCATCTGTCCTGTCCATGAGTTCTGCCTGGTTTGGGTGCTCTCTGAGTCCAAGCTGAGTGTATTCTGAGGCAGGGTGGTGACTCCGTCACTGTCAGAGCCATGTCTGACCTCAGGCAAGCAGCAGTCCCCAGGCGTGTGTGTGCTGGGACGGTGGCACCTGCTCGTGCTCTGGTGGCAGGCTGCTGCCTGCAGCTCCCCGACACCACGCATTGCCAGCACGACGTTTCTCAGCCTGACTTCCAGAAGCGAGCGCTTGGAGCTGCCGGCTCAGTGTGCACTTGGACACTTGCAGCATTAGCCGGACCTTAAAAACATCCCGTGGGAAAATCTTCTGGTCTCTCCTTGTGAGAAAACGAGCTTTAACGTCTTTCCACCAGACTTAAAAAAAACAAACAAACCAAACAAAACCAACAGGTAAAATCGGAAACTTAATCCTACATTTCCATTTCAAATCAAAGTAACAGAACTAGATCTGTCAAATTTTAGAAGAAAGTGAAGAAGCCATACACATCGTCTGTGCTTCTTGGCTTCTTGTTGAGCAGCCCTACCACGCCGAAGCTCAGCCGAGGTCTGTTCAGGGACAGGCTAAATGCCAAGTGAGTAGAGGCAGGTGACTTGGGCAGAGCTGTACTGCTTTAGATTGTGTCTGAATATGTTCTTCTTTGGTCAGGGAACACTGAACCCCCAAACTGTGCTGTGCATCACACCTCGGGTGTCAGCAGGACACGGGGCTTTGGTGCAAGAACGTGCCAAACAGTTGTTCACATCGCCAAAGTGGCCTTTGTGTGCCTGTATGGGCATCTCTCCACGTAACATGCAGTAGCATGCAGTGATTATGTCTTAAATTATAACTAGTTCTAAAGAAAAGAACAAGTGTCGTTGTCTGCTTAGGGGGACTTTTTCAGTAATTAGCCCAGTATCTTTTTTTATCATCCTCTCCTGCTACTTGGGAGAATTTCAAAAGGTCTGACTCCTCTGGTAGCCAGCACTTGCTGATTAAAAGCTTAACACATTTTTTCCTGCTAGACAATCAATAAAGAACGCTTCTGCCAATGGGGATATTGTTTCTAGCTCCCACGAATCTGACAGCAGCGGCCCTTAGCCAAAGGGATTGAGAGACCTCCTCACACATTCACTATATAGTATTAACTAACAATCATGATACACCTCGCCATATTTTCATAAGAGATATTGGGAGAAATTGGGATAAGGGGAGTTATTGCAAACATAAAGCTGTGCAAATGTATGTAAGGGTACACAGTGGCTATGCAGTCAAGCATCCCAGTCTGCCCGTCCTCGCGAAGGCCTGGAACTGCAGACATTGCTCATGTACGTCTTCCCATTCATTCTTGCATTCATTCATTCATGCAAACCCAAGACCCCTCTCACTCTCGAAAACACCTCCTGCTGACAGCATTGCTGCTTATTCATATCAGGCCTTTGCTGCTGTCATGCTTCATTTTGGAGATGTAATGAGGCATTAATGCTTATCTTTGATGTGTGAACTGTGTCAAAATACTCTCTTCCTCTGAGCTCTGGATCCATCAGAATCCACCACAAAATGTGAACAAAATCACCATTGTTTGAAAAATTGCCATAGCCCCACTGACAGAGCGTTTCAGCGGGCAGGCAGGGCGCAAGTGTGTGCAGCGCTAGCTGCGTCCCAGCCCTTTAATTGCTTAACCAGTTCCTTCTCCTTTTGCTTTCTCAGACTGACCCCCAACCTCCATCCTCTCCTCTGTTGCCCGAGTCCTCCCGTTACCCCGTTTACCAGCGCTGCTCTGGTTACGTGCCAGGCAGCCCCTGCTCGCCATCACAACTCAAGAGATGCCATCCAAAGACCTAGATATAGTTTAGACACGGTTTGGGGAAGATGGGGACCTTTTTTCCAGTAATTCTTCCCTAGGTTTAATGCATCTTTCTTCAGGAAGGCTTCAGTTTAGTGCTGATAGGTAAAAATAGCCACCTACAAATGAATGGGGGAATGGTGGCCACACAGTTTTTCTAAAGCTGTTGCTCCATCGACCAAATGGCACCAGAGCTGACAGCCTCGGCGGAATATTGCAGCACGTCTTCGGTGGAGACAACTAACTCTTAGTGGATTTCCTGCAGTATCAGCATGTTAGCACAGCTAATGCACGCAGCAAAGATTTCTAAAATGGCAAGTGACACGGAGGGCTTCAGTTTTGACACTACTGAAACCCTCCAAAGAAATATAATTGACATTGTCTGAAAAATCTTAGCACTAGTATGGGGGCTGATTGAGTCTCTGAATTCCCAAGCTCTATCTAAAAACTTTGACTGCAAAATCTGTGCATATGTTTTGGTTCTCCCTGAAAGAAGCAAACAAAAAAAGAGACTCCTTGGTAGATCCTGGGGTGGCAGAAATACTCTCATGTACTGTTTTTATTTTCTGCCTTTTGTATCAGAGTGAATTGGACGAGAATCAAATACAGATGGCTGGAGATGACGTGGGTTTGCCAGAAGACCTTCAGAAGATGGTGGCAGAAGATCAGGTGGAGGAGGAGGACAAGGACTCTATCCTGGGACAGCTGCAGAACATCCAGAATATGGACATGGATGCCATCAAAGAAAAGGCACAAGCCACCTTCACCGAAATGAAACAGGCTGCTGAGCAGAAGTGTTGCGTGATGTAGAAGAGCCCCCGCCGTCCAAGGGCTGCGAGTTCGGCCCTGTCTCACAGGGGCTGCGGAGCGGGGGCAGGCGGAGGAATGCACTTAGCTCTATAGCATTACATGTACATATAGAAAAGCGACAGAGAGAGAGAGAGACTTTAAAACCCCGCAGGGGAGGGGTCGAAACTTACATGCTGTGACTGCTTAGTGCGAAGTTAGAACTGATCCGCATTTGTTAACATAACATTTTTCCCCATGGAAAATAAACGGTTTTAAAAAAGATAATATCGGGGAAAAAATGTGCCTTTTCCCATTTTTTTTGAAGTGATCAAAATGCTATTACATGTGTATTTTTTAGCAAAATCATGCTTCTGATGCATAACATAGAGGTAACCACTCATTTAATACTACTTGCAGAAATAAATACATATATTTCTAATAAAAACGTGTCTGTTTCAAAAATTTTGAAACAAACCCGGTATTCAAATGGTGACATTTTCTGCAAAAACTTAAACGAAAGGTTTTGACCATCTCTATACTAAACATATCAGAAGGCAAAAAGTGAAGCGTATAACTCTACACCTTGGGACAAAAATGTCAATGTGTACAGGACGCAGTGGGGACTTGTGGGAAACCGAGGCCTGGCAGCTACAGCGAAGCATGGTCAGTCAGCAGCCCAGGCTTCTCCAGGCTGCTTTAATTTCGCAGCCTCTCGGCCTTCAAATGCAGTTCAAACGTCGAGTGACAGCAGTGGCCCTCTGCTCGGCTGCCACGTGTGCCAAATTCTGGGGCTTGGGCTACCAGCAAACAACTTGCATAGGCCAAAATGAGCTCACCACATTTATTCTAGGAGTTATCTCCACGTAAGGCTACACATAGGTCTGGCCAGCCTGGGAGATTATGCCAGGGTAGGGCACCTAAACCCTGAGAAAAAGCTTTCACTGTGCTAAATCCAACTGAGTCTGGGACAGCAGTGGTCACCTCCACCAGGCCACCGTGGGACAGCAGCCCTGTGAGCAGGGTCCTGCGGTTACGGCAGTGGGGGCATCAGCCCGTCTCTGCACTCGCGCAGCCACAGGAATTATCACACACGATAACCCACACAGAAGCTGTACAGCCCTTGCACGCGGATGATGTACACAATGCTGCTCCCGCGGGGCTCAGACATTCTATAAAATGAAGGACTTTGTAAGTTCTCCAAGAGCTAGTCTGTGAATGAAATTTGCAAATGAATACATGCAGCACCTTCCTACAGGTTTTTAAGTCTCTCTTTCTTGCTCTCTCTCTATCTCCACCCAATCAAGTAAAAATATTCATTTTAAATGAATAAACGCACTCAGTATGATTTGTTTTTTTCCTTTCTTTCTCTCTTTTCCTTCATTCCTTCCTTCCTTCCTGCCTCCCTTCCTTTCTGTCTCATTCTGTCTCTTTCTCTGTCTTCTCCCTTTTTCATCTCCTCTCCTCTCCTCTCCCTCTCCCTTGATCCTGGCCTCAGATATTGGTCCACAAAGTGCAAAAGATACAATTACAATGCAGCCCAGCTGTGAAGTGCACTCTGTGCTGAGCCCCCTTTGCCTGGGCTGGGTGATGTTCTCCATCCCCGCAGAAGAGTGGTGGCTCTGCCAAGCCCCGGTGAGTGACAGCGCTTTGCTGAGAGAAGCTGGATGATCCCATGGACCTGCTTTCTGGAAGGTCCTGTCACCAAGAGGGAGGATCCGCTGGGGGCTGCAGAAGACAGCTGGGTGCCCCCAGTACTAGATGCAGGAAAAACACCTGCCTTTGCATCTGGTGATGTAAATCATGACTTGTAAACACCGTTATTGCCTTCATTGGTCATTCCCTGGGGCACTCACCGTGAGAGGACTTGGCTGTCCTACCTGGCAGCCCCATCTAACACCTCTGGCTGCTGCAGGCCCAGAGGGACCAAGGCTGCTGCTGCTGAGAGTCCGCACGGCAGCACCCTCCCGGCTGCCAGCGGCTTTGGAACCAGCTCCTGGGTGAAGGGCAACGCTGGTGGGGACACCACGGCCGGCGCTCGGTAAAACTGTGCCTTCACCAGGCAGCCCCTGGCACTGAGCTGGGCAGAGCATCTCCCCATGCTTCCTGGGGTGGTCCTTCTCCCTGGGGATGGGGACAGCCGTCACCCACAGCGACGCGGCTCAGCACCAGGGGCAGGCAGACGCATGGGATCTCAGGGGGGATTTCAGCCGGTGCCATGGAGGCAGAGGAGAGCGAGGGAGGGAGGAGGGTCACCCCTCCCCTGCCAGGATGCTGGGTCCGAGGCTACCAGGGAGGGTCCCACCACCTTCCACCGCACCGCTGGCACGGACACCACGACACAGGAAAAGGAGGGAGAAAATCAGATACATTTAAAAAGCCCGTTGTCACCAATGGGTGTAACTGTGTCCTCCTCCATGAATGCAAAGGGACAGAGGGGGCACTGCGTAGCTTTATGTGTTCATCATATATGGATCAGGTTTTATTAATCTGGGCTAATACATTTATTTGTATGTCTTTTATCTGTTTTCTACTAGAATCCTTTATAGAATGATAGAATCCCAGTATTCACCATTTTCCCCCTAATCTACCAGTGAGCACACAGGCAAATACTTTCTAAAAACACTCCTCACACAAATTCATTGAAATATGGCTCCCTGGCAGCAACGCTGGAGTTACCAGCTTAGGGACAGGGGGAGGTGGCAGGTGTCGGTCCTGTCCTCCGTGGGACAGCCCTGTGTAGGGGGGTTCTTGGATGCAAGAGATCATCTTGGAAAAGCTCTTTCAGCAGCCAGTATTCAAATATAAGGTGCATAGACTTGTTTGAAAACCTGTTATCAGATTATTTTCCCCACTGCAGTCCCAAGAAAATATGCCTTTTCTTCTTGCTCACTTCTTTCTTACTTAAGGAACACAGAAGTTGTCAAGTTTACCTTCCTTGTTTTTTCCAGAGGATGCCCTGGTCCGTTCAGAGGGATGTCAGTGGGTCTTGCACTGTCACAGGTCATTCCTTCAGCGCGTTCATCAAGCACCAGAGCCAGCAAGTGCTAACTCAGTCTCAAACACCGCCTAAAACCCCCAAGAGTTCTGGTCCCGTTTCTGTCTCTTGAGATCCTTCTCTTACATGTCACCAGAGAACTTAATTATCTATGAGGAAAGACAAGTGGGCTCTTTTAGGAGGTCTTTACATAAAGCAGTTATAGTTGCCACCTCAATCAGCCTTTGGTTTGATCAAGCCATTTCCCTCTGTATACGTATAAACCTGGTAGGTGTCTCCATGCGGTTCTGTTCCTTTACAGACTGAATTGTCTTATCTATAAAACACCAAAGGCCTAAGGCTTTCGACCTTTGAATTAAAATGTGCCTGGGACATCCTGAAAATCTTACTGAAAGCACCTGGTGGTTTAAAGGAGCTAATTAAATTCATCAGCACATACAGGATCAGCATTTTCACGGTTTAAGGGTTCAGAGAAAAAAGTACAGTCAGAATCACCAAACAAGCGATTAATGAGATTCCAAAAAATGTGTCGGGGCTGGCGGAGGGGAGCGGGACCTGGGGGGGGGGTTGGGACTGGCACCAGGCTGGGAGCAGGAGCGGTGGGACATGGTGGGTCCTGGCCCCCGGCGCCGTGTCCCCAGACATCCCCGTGAGCTGCCGGGCAGGGCAGCGCGATGGCCAGGGCACGGCTGCGAGTCTGTCCTGCCCTCACCGCGCCGCAGGTGGCTGCCCCGCTCCCCGCGGCACCCGCAGGGCTCATCCCTCCCTCCCACGGCTGTCCCTGTCCTCGGGCACCAGCGCGGGCCTGGGGGGGCACACAGGCAGGAGGTGGCAGGGCCACACGGGGAACACGTCACTGGCCATGCAGGTCTCCAGATGCTCAGCCCTGGGGACTGAGGGGGTGCCTGGCGCAGAACGGGGTGGCAGACAGCACGCTGGTTCTGCTGCAAGGCTTAAGAAAAAAAGGAAAGACCTTTCTCCAAGGTCTTTCTCCAACGTCTTGCACTGAACAACCTTTCTCCCAAGGCTGCTGGAGCCTTCAGAGGTAGCCACTGCACGTGTGTGTGTACGGGGATGCACTTGGGTGCACTTCTGTGCAGGAACAGGACATATGTGCACACGCTTATGGGCATGTGTGTGCACGTATATGTGTGTGTGTGTGTGTGTGCGCGCGCGCGCGTGTGTGTGTGTGTGTGCGCGCCGCACGGAAGAGCAGCAGATTAAAGCGTCACATGGGAGCCGCTGCTGGACGGACCCTACCTGGGATTTGGGGTTCTTATAGTTAATAGGATCGCTGGAGCTCAAGGCCGTCATCCCATCAAGATAAACGTCTCTAGTGCCCACTTTTAAGCAATCCGAATTCAATTAGGCTAATTGGAAAACAAGTAAAGAAGGATTGCATTAATATAGCCTTATAGCATGAACCTGCGCTCCCTGCCTCCGGAGGGACGGCCGAGCATGGTGAGCCCCATGTCAGAGCCCTCACACCAGGTCCATGCTGCTCATGGCCCAGAACGGGCTGCCCCCCTCCCGGAGCAGCCGCGGCCACCCCCAGCCGGGATGGGCACGGGGACAGCACGCTCCAGGGAGGCTCCGGCACCACTCGCTGTGGGGCTGCTGCTGCCACTGCGCACCTTGTCGGGGTGGAGAGAACACAACCAGACCTCCCAGGGGCAGGGAAAGAAAAGTCCCACCAGAAGAAAAGTAGGAGATGATGGTCAAGGTACAAGTGATGCAGTGACGGGAGGAGGCAGCAGCTTCCTCATACGCCACACTTTCAAGAAGGCTCTTGACCTGCGCACTTGGGAACTTCTGGGGAGGAAAAAAGCACAGCCAGTTTTCGTCATTTTTAACGATCTGTTGGAAGACACCGGGTATGCAAACTGCAGCAGGACACAGGTTCCCGCTGGGTGAATATTTCCCCCTTTTCCTTATCCCCTCGCCCGTCCCACCCCTTGCAGATCTGCTGTCTGACCTTGAAGGTGCCGTTTCTCTCCCAGGCCGGTGCTCCCTGCTGCACATCACTGCTCCGGAGAGCCACGTCCCACCTGCAGCGGGACTGGAGCTTCAAATGGCTGCTCTGCAAGGCAGCAATTATTTCAGCTTGACATAAAGAAAAGGCAGGAGGAAAGGAGGCAAGAATCTGCGGCACTTTATGGTGGCGATTTCATCGTATGAAGCCACATCCCACACATGTGCCTCAACAGCCCCCACAGGATCAAAACTATCCTGATTTAGTCTTCGCTATGCACGTGCAGGAAGGGGGTCTAGCGGACAAATGTGCTTTAGAGGTTGTCCACCTTGAGAATTTTTGTTAGCTTCCAAACATAATTTCAGCAGTAAATGTTGTAATAATACATTGCAAAAAAACCCTAAAAAAGGTAATGGAATGGGGAGGCTATCTTTTGGAAAGGCAAGTAGCAAATCCCACCTATTCCATCCCCGAATGAACACTCTCAAATTTGATCCTTGTTGCTCCTGTAGATTTCCAAAGGTAAACATTCTTTGCGAAGCTGCCATGTACCACAGTACCAATTCCTGAGGCTTCACGCCAGTGCGACACCCGTCCAGGGGAATCCGTGGCAGCAGGGGACTGAGCAAACAGCCCCAAAGGGAAACGTCTAGACGGTTCCCTTTCTTTGCCAGCCTACACTCTCTGTGCGAGTCTCCGACTACCAGAGCAATCCTTAGACTTCGTCTCCCCCCCGAGCAGCGCGATGCCTCACGTGCGTGTCAGGGCAGCACAGTCCATGCCTGAAGCACGGCGAGAGAAAAGGTGGATCTGGAGACGGAACAGGCGGAGCTGCTCTCTGCTCTGCTACCGGGACGGGGTTTTTTTCAGATTTTTGTGACTGAGGGAGTTGCTTCGTCTTTCAACAACTCCTCTCCCCTGCAAGAAGGATGCTACAGTGGCAAATGCAGTTCCATATGGCAAATACAACTGTAATCATCCACTGCCGAGAGAAGAAGATCCTTCTCTACTAGGGAGGAAGGTCTTCTGTGTGGGATGTGTACCCTGCTTTGGCGGGGGAGTTTTTTTGCTGTACATTTGCACTGTGATTGACAGCAAAAAAATTGAGTCTTGTCCCTGTCTGTATTCGACCATTTTGACAGGTGCCCTAAAAGCAGGACCCAGTGCTCTTTATGGCACTTGCTGCCACAGCAGAGTCTGGCTAAAGGGGTTTTGCTCCTTCGTCTCACCTTGCTATCTTTTTTTTTTTTTTTTTTTTTTTTTTTGCTACAACAAGCAAAAACGATTCCCGAGTTTGCCCAGGGCTTCTGGAGGGACAGGCATGTTTTGTGCTGGTTGTGAGTGCCATAAAACCCAGGCTCCAAATTAGAAGAAATTAGGGACATTGCACAGTTCATTCATCTTCACTAATAGAGTTCTTGGGAAATACACATGTAGATTAAAGGGACACAATGGCCCCTGGCTGATTGCTTTGAGTACCCTCCAATGCCCCTACAATGGTATTGACTTGCTTTTCATATTGCGCACAAAAGCCACACTAACCTTTTCTTGTCTCTTCTGTTGGTCTCTTCCCTCTTTGGCAACGGATGGCTGAGTTCTTTCGGCCCCAACCTCCCCCCCTTCGCCCCCCACCCCATGCCCCCCCCGAAGCAGCCAGTGAAGGCAAACCTCACCTGGAGCAAGCAGAAAAAGCTGAGCTGAGCACTTCTAAAAGGAATTAAGTTTGGGACATCAGACCATAAACCTTAGAAAGGTGTGGGCACCGGCAGAGGCAAGCACTGCCAATCTTTGTTTTGAAGCGATTCTTTTGGAAAAATCTACACAAAACACATCTTGTTGGGGCGGGGGAAGCAAAAATGAAGATTTGTTGAGAGAGGTCACACCTTTTATTAGACTAGCCAACATATGTGGAAGAAGCAGCAGCAGCAGTGTTCTTCATTCACACAGACTCTCCTCAGGCCTGAAATGGAAGCTCCTTCAAAGCTAAGTGCAGGCTGAAAACCACTCTGGATGTCACTGTGTTTGTCACTTAAACCAGCTGGGACAAAAGACGGCTGGTGCCTCAGAGGAACTGGCAAGTGCTAGCATAAAAAGTGATAAAGTGACAGAAAGAGAAAAGCTGGGAAAATATTGATGCAGGAAGGAGGATGCTGGAGGCAGGAGACACGATGCTGTTGCTTGGTCAGAACTGTGCTGAGTCCCCGTCCTCCACCAAGCCACGCACAAAGTGAGGTGTGGGATGTGGTGCTCTGCCTTACCTCCAGAAGCATTTGGCAGGTGTCCCATGAAGCCGTGCCCTGCCCTGGAGCCTCCCAGCCACGCTCCCACCGCAGGGGACAGGGTCACAGTACCTGCTTTTCTCACAGGGTCTGTCCTATCCCGATTACACTGGAAAATTCCCTCAGAAATATTGCCTTGCGCTTTCCCCAGACTTGTGAAGGCTGAAAGGCCGAGCCCAGCTCCTTCAGGTGTCTCCAGAGCCCATCCTCCCCACAGCCCGCTCCTTCCCCCGCTCTGTACACCTGGCTCCGCAGGCGGCAGGCGCCGGACAGGGGTCCCGACGGGGGACCGGGGCACCCGCTTCTGCCCCCAGTGCCCTTCACCCTGCGCACAGACACGAAGCGCTGCCACGGCGTCCTCCTGCCCCTCACCTTTAGGGAGGCCGCCGGTGGAACCGTCGCACTCAAAAAGCGCCGGGGACGGACGTCGGCTGGAGCCGCCGAGCCAGAGAGCTGCGGAGAGGCTCCGAGGGCCGGCAGCGCAGCGCCGGGGCACCCGCTGCCCGCCGCCCCCCCCCCCCCCGGGGCTCCGGGCGCTCCCCAGCCCCTCCGCGGAGCCCCTGTCCCGGCTGCGTCCCCCGCGCCCGGCGCGCCGGCAGATTCCCGACGGCGCCCTGCCCGGGCAGCGCAGCCCCGCGGCTGCGGCGGAGCTCGGCGGGGCGCCCGGCCCGGCCCCCGGCCCGCCCCGCCCCGGGGGCCCCGGGTGGCATCGCCCGGCGCCGTCTGGGGCCGGGGCCGGCGGGGCGGGGCGGCGGGCGAGGGGGGGGGCGGCGGGCGCTGCCGGCGGGGCCCGGGGGATGCCCTGCCTCCCCCGCCATGCCGGAGCGGCGCGGGGGCCTCGCCTTCCCCCTGGCCCGCCGCCCCCCGGCACTCCTCCCCCGCCCCGAGGAGGCCAGCTCGCCAGAGCCGCCCCGGGGCCGGGCGGGACCGCAGCGCCGCGGCGGGGCCCCGGGCCGGCCGCCCCATGCACCCGCCCGCCGCCCCGCTCGCCATGGCCGAGGGCGCCTTCTCGCTGTCCGCTCCGGCGGCGCGGAGCCCCGGGGGGAACCCGTCGAGGCTGCACAGCATCGAGGCCATCCTGGGCTTCACCAAGGAGGACGGGCTGCTGGGCCCCTTCCCGCCCGACGGCAGCGCCGGCAGCGCCAAGGAGGCGGAGAGGCGCGGGGCCCGGCTCTGCCTGCCCAAGGGGCCCGGGGAGCCGCCGCCGGCAGAGCCCCCGGGCCGCGCCGAGCGCTTCCAAGGTGAGCGGGGTGGGAGGCTCCCCTCCGCGCCCCCGGGCGACCCCCGCGGGGAGACCGCCCCCCCGGTGACCGCCCGTCTCCCCCGCCCAGAGCCTTACTGCCCCGGCAGCGCCAGCCCCGAGCTGCCCGCCGGCAGCGGCGGCGAGGGGAAGCCGTCGGAGGAGGAGCAGCCCAAGAAGAAGCACCGGCGGAACCGCACCACCTTCACCACCTACCAGCTCCACGAGCTGGAGCGCGCCTTCGAGAAGTCCCACTACCCCGACGTCTACAGCCGGGAGGAGCTGGCCATGAAGGTCAACCTGCCCGAGGTCCGCGTCCAGGTAACGCCCGACCCGCCGCCCCGAGCCGCGCTCCGGCCGCCCCGCCGCCGGCCCCGCTCGCAGCCCGCCCCGGCGCGGCGCAGCCCCGCTTCCCGGCGCCGGGAGCCCCCGGCCCGGCGTGCACTCGCCATCCCGGCGGCCGGAGCCCCGTGAACCCAGCCCGGCGCCGGCCGGGCGGCCCCACGGCCACCGCCGGGCGTCCCTGCAGCTGCCGCCGCCCCCACGGCCCCGACGCGGCGGCCCCGGCCCGGCCCGGCCGGCGGGACACCGCGGAGCCCGGGGCCGTTTTCCCTCCGGCAGCCGCGGGGTCGCGCCGCTGCCCGTTGCCTGGCGTGTCCCGGCCCGGGGCTACCGAGGCCGCTGTGCGCCGGGGCGGTGGCTAGCGGGCGGCCAGCGGGTGGCTATCGGATGGCCAGCAGCCGGGCGGGCGATCCGGGCGGGCTGGCCCCGCCGCCGAGCTCTCCCCACGCTGCTACCCCGCGGCACCGCTCCCCACCGAGCCCGGGGCTGCCGAGCCCGGGGCTACCGAGCCCGGCTGATCCCGCTCCTGCCCCGGCGCAGCCGGGCACGCCATGTCTGCGGCTCCATCGTGTCAGTGGCGGCGTTTTGTGTGCCCTGCTGTGGCCGTGGCAGAGCCGGCATGGCACCGCTGTGCTGCCCTAACGCGGCTGTGCTTGCAGGTGTGGTTTCAGAACAGACGGGCCAAGTGGAGGCGTCAGGAGAAGCTGGAGGTGACCTCCATGAAGCTGCAGGACTCACCCATCCTCTCCTTCAACCGCTCGCCGCAGGGAACACCCATGGGTCCTCTCAGCAGCAACCTGCCCCTGGAGACGTGGCTGAGCCCGCCGGTGCCCAGTGGCACGGCCCTGCAGAGCCTGCCCGGCTTCGTGGCCTCGCCGCAGAGCCTGCCCGGCAGCTACACGCCGCCACCATTCCTGAACTCTCCGGCAGTGACCCACGCGCTGCAGCCCCTGGGTGCCATGGGACCACCGCCACCTTACCAGTGCGGGGCCACCTTTGTGGACAAGTTCCCCTTGGACGAGGCAGACCCACGCAACACCAGCATTGCCGCTTTGCGGATGAAAGCCAAGGAGCACATCCAGTCCATTGGCAAACCCTGGCAGACAATCTGAACTCCCTCCGCAGCACCTGGGAGAATCCCGCAGGGAAAGGCCGGTCCTGAGACAACCAAGGGACACCCTCGCCCTGCTCCGGCTCCCCTGGATGGCCGGGCACGGCAGTGCTGTCCCTTGCACCAGCCTTTCCCCAATGCCTTGACTTGCTTTGTATTTTGCGGTCCTTTTAATTCCCTTTTCCACATGCCCTGCAGAGTTAGGGCCCTGATCATAGCTTAGGAAAACAGTCTCCTTTGCGCTCCCTCCTTGACTGGACGCCATAGTTGCAATAAAAGCTGCAGTAGGGCGAAGCGCTGTGTGAGGTGGCTGGGAACCGCGGCCTGCGTTGCCTGGGGAGGGTTTTCTGCTTTTGCGCCGTGAAGTGGCACCACCTGCGTGAACTGGGGCTGTGCAGCGTGTCTCTGCGCCCGAGTGGGCCACGGGGGCCAGACCCTGTGGCCAGAGGGGTGGGACAGGCCTGGCTGTGTCCCTCCTCCCACCCCCCCAGCAGCAGGACCCTGCCCGAGCTGGCTGTGGGCTCCGGGGGTGCAGTCCCATGGTGGGAGCGGGCCCAGCTGGGGGGTCCTCGCTCGGAAAGCGGGGGCTGGAGTCCGGGCAGCCTCAGGTTGGGACGGGCTTTGCCCACCCCTGCCCCAGCGGGCCGGCGTCAGTGCCGTCCTCCTTGCTGCCCCTCGGGGAGGGGACCTGGAGGTGCCGCGGGGGGGACGGGCGGTAGCTGTTGGGGCGCTGGGTGTCTGGAGCTGTTGGGGGGTCCCACTGGCTGCGTCCTGCTGGGAGCAGCCCCCGGAGGCTGGCACAGTGCTGGGCCCTGCTCGCCCCCCCCTGCCCATCGCCAGGCTGCCGAAACTAAAACTACGGCATCTTTATTTTCCATTATCTCCGTTACTGCCTGTAATGGGGCTGAGAAGCTGTAATGAAACACCCCTTCTCTGCTGGGCACGGGGTGCTCTACACACTCTGGAGGTTGTGGCAATTAATGTTTCTCATTAGGGAAGAGAGAAGGATGCACAAGCACCCTCATTGTGTCCTGGGGATGATTCAATGCAGACTGGGAGACCTCTCCTTTCACCATTTCCCACTCATTGTGGCCAGACAAAAGCTGGCATCTAATTATATTTTCACAATCTCTGCGTATCTTTTAAGAGTCCTGTCAGAAACAAGTATGTCAGCTTTGTTCAGCTTCACTTCAGAGAGCTTTTTAACCTTAGACAGCAGTTTCTAAACATCCCTTCACAGCCTTGTCCACAGCAGCCCCCACCTATTGTCTGGAGAGCTTCTTTTATGGATAATAATAGGAATCCCTCTACTTTGAAACGCCCTTTCCTCTCCCCCCGGGCCTCCCTGCAGATCCGACCTGCCTCTGGACCGCAGCACACGCTGTGCCCGGGCCCCCTGGCTTCCCTTCCCCGAGCTGCGCGGGTCCAGGGGGTGCAGGGACCCCCAGTGAGTGGTCCCCGCTGAGCCCAGGGGGATGTAGCCCTGCTGGGGCCAGACCCTCCCGCTGGGCTCCGGACCCCTCCGTGCTGCTCTGTGTGTGCCTGCGACGGAGCCCAGCTCCCCAGCACACAGCTCTGCTTCCCAGGCAAAGAAACGCCGTGCGGTCAGGAGCAGAGAGTGCTGCCGCTGTCGGGACCAGGGAAACGTGTTGCTAACTTCCAGTAAGGACACCTGAGTGAACTTCTGGGGGGAAAGAGAACAAAAACTGTATTGCTTCAGTTTTCATGTTACTCCAGCGGTCCTTTCACAGGTGAGCTGTGTTTGCATGACTGAGGATGCTGGGCTTGCAAGAAGGCGCATCTCCCCCGGTGTCTCTTGGCGTGGTTGGGAAGTGCCTGCCCGCCCCGGGCTGTGTCCGCACGCTCATCCTCAGTGGGGGCAGGAGCAATCCCACTTGCCACGGCTTCGCTGCGGTCCCGATGCTGAGAACCCTCCTGCCTGCGAGCACGTTCAGCTCCTGCCGCGAAGCTCTTACCTGTGCTTATTGCTCATGCGTAACGCGCAGCCCCTCGGGATTTCAGTGGTGCTCTCCCACGCTTCAACGCCGCTGCCCTTCCTCCCTGTTGCCTCCAGTTCTTCTGTATCCAAAGCCACTGGAGAGCCCCTCCCCGAGTTTTTGGTGAGCGCGGTGACCAGCACTGACGCTCGGTTACTTGAGGTAGTCAGAGACTAACAGTGACAGCAGCACAGTGACAGGACGGCAGAAAGAGCAGCTGAAGACGCCCCTTCACTTACATTAAGCTCCTGATCCAACACCTGTGAGCGAAACCTGAAAGATTATGTCAAGCCACGTTTTATTGACATATATTTAAGCGGGTCTTTTGTTATACGTTGTACATGTGAACCCTGTAATGGATAAACTGTGCGCAGTCGTGTCCTTCAAGGAAAGCTATGAGTTTACTGCTAAAAATAAATATTTTAACCAGCTAAACATTAAGTGGGCACAGCCAAGTAAATATTTTTCAAACAAATAAAGGGACAGAAGCATATGCAAACTCATACCTTTCTTGTACCCAGTCCAATTTTCTCTGTTCCTACACTTTCTTTCAAATTGTCCCATTCCATTTTAAAAGCTCATTTGTTCATTTTGTTGTAAATATCTTTTCCTTCTTAATTGGGTGCTGAGTCTAATAATCCTGCCTCGGCTTGTTAACTGTACAATAGCAGTCAGAGTTAATGACCCATTAGTGATTAATTCCTTAAACAGCATCTAATTGCTCACTGTAAAACCTTTTCTTAAAACTGGATTAAATCATCTAGATCCTTAACCACTTCTTTACTCTAACTTTGCTAAGGCTATTAGCCTGGCCTTTTCTGAATGATCTATTTCTTCTTTTGCTTAAACTGTATTAGCAAGACAGTATTTTTAGTGCCTATATTTGACTTCTTTGCAACATCTGGAGTTATAAGGAAAAATAATACCGATAAAAGACCGCCAGCGGAAATATTAAGACATTTACTCCTTTGCAATGGGACAAGTGCAGACAGTGAATGCTGGGGAAATGCCAGAAAATGGGATGCCACCTTTGGGAGAGGTGGAGGTGCAGGACAGGGTTTGTGAGGGGTAGTGGCTGCTCCTGGAAGTGTGTAGGGTTCATGAGGCTGTAAATGCTTCTTAGAGTTTTTCCAGGAGT
Source organism: Alca torda (assembly GCA_008658365.1). Classification (NCBI taxonomy): domain Eukaryota; kingdom Metazoa; phylum Chordata; class Aves; order Charadriiformes; family Alcidae; genus Alca; species Alca torda. The sequence continues at coordinate 94,769 of CM018101.1, forward strand.
AATTTGGTCTTTGCTCAGTGTCCTGAACACTGGGCAGTGGGCAAGGACTGCTCCAGGAGACTCTGGATGGATGGCCAGGAGGGATGGCTGCCTGGCGAGGAATCCTCGCTGCCGTTCCGTGGGCACAGAGCCCTGCTCCTGGGGCTACCGCACCTCCCCTCCCGATACAGGGCAAACGGCTCGGGACGGGGGGCAAACCTTGCTGGTGGGTCTGCTACGGCCCAACTGGGCTCTCCCGCCGTCTGACGCCGAGGAGCTCTTTTTCCTTTCCCTCCCTGTTGCCTTTCACTGGGTGAACAGGCTGAACTTAGCTGTGTTTTATTTTAGTTCATTCCCAGGCAAATCCCACGTGACTGGTCTGAGCTTCCTGGTTTTTTAACTGGGGAGAAGATGGATGGATGGATGGATCAACATTTCTTTATATTATGCAAACCCTTAAATTGTCCGCTTTGCATTTGCTTCAAAGTTCTGGAAAAGTAAAATCAAATCCCCATCTCTGCATCTGCTTCACCTGTAGCGATGGCTTCACTGGCAAATGAGGTTAATCCTGGGTGCTTTCCCGTTAAGATGTGAAATGCAGAGAGGTAGGCTGTTTTTCGTGAGAAGCCTTCCCGTTAGGCCTGGATGTCTTTCCCCAGCCCAGAAATCCCAGGCATAACGTACAGAAGTGTAAATTTTTGCACAAAACATAAAAAAATGTTGAAAACATTGAAAAAAACATGAGCTATGCAGGAAAGAAGGCAATCACTATAAAGAGCTTTGAAGATCTCTGAGTTAATAATTATGAGGAAAGTGCCATCATGAAACTCGGTCTCAATGGCACGATTTCTTGGCAGAAAGTGTCTTCTAATCTGTCTTCCTTCCCACCCCTGTTCAAAATCCTTCCTTCCCACCCCTGTTCAAAATCCTGTCAGTGTTCAAGAGAACTACCAAAGACACCTGACCTATTTAAGCCAAGAAGCGTTTTGGCACAGAGTTTGGCTCAGTTGGTTTCCAGTGGAGCAGGACCAGCTCCGTGTCCAGGGCTGACCCCCAGTCCCTGCCAGACGGGGCCGGGAGAAGCTGCCGTCCCCGCTGGAGACGCGGGACGGACGCCGTGTTCGCTCCACGAACGCCGGGTCTCGGCCCCCGCGAGGTGAAGACACACAGAGCTCGGTCACAGTTCAATGTGTGTTGGGAGCTGTCGGGGCCGGGGGCAGCGCTGTTCCTTCCTCTGTGGAGGACGTGTCGGTGTCTGCAGGCGAGACGGAAGGTTGAAGGATCTTCTTTCCATCTGCCTCAGCTATATCTGACAGGGATTTCGAGTAAGGACATTTAACTACTTAGTATTGAAAAATCTCAAGTATCTGTTCAAAGCTCCTGGCTACGTCTTTCTTCATTTCAGTCTGTTGGGGCGTACCGCGAAGTCCAACTCCAACGGGCATTAATTCGAGGTGCTTCCCTTCAGCTACAGTGTTTTTGGGCTGGACGCTCAGGTTCTTTCTTTTATGCAATCAGCATCTTCCTGTGTCACTGATGCCGTGGGTTATAAACCTTGGGACTTCAGCAGCTTCCTTCAGTAGCTTGCCCACCACAGAGTACCCATTTACAAAATCCTACCGTAGCCGAAAATGGCGGAATAAAACAAAAGTGATCAGAACGAAAAGCTGGTTAGAGCAGGATGGTGGTCGCTCCGATAACATCACTGTTTTTTCGTGGCAGAATGAATATTGTGTCTCCTCTCCCTGAGCATCTCTGTGTTCCGCCAGGGCGTGATGTGAAAACTGGCGACATTTGGCAGCCACCCCGCTGTCATATGACATTTCTGCCCCACTAAGAACTGCAAAATCAGCTCTGAAACATTTGTTTCTGTGTAGAAATGCAGTCAAAGTCAGCTAGGCAAGGCACTCCGGAGAGAGTTTAAATGGAGGCAGCAGAAATTTGGATGGAGGCAAGAAGAGGTAAGAGCCGAAGCTTTGCCCGCAGATCCAGAAGGGGATGTTGAGGTAAAGGGAGGATGGTGTCCCGCCGCTGGGCAGGGCAGGCAGGTCCAACGTCCCTCTTTCGACTTTGTGTAATGTGGGTAATTTGCACCCCGATGGGAAACCGAGACCCTGCCCCCCACCCTGCCCCAGGAAGAGCTGTGTCCTGCTCCTCTGGGGATTCCTCCTATCCATTGTCTTTCTGTCTCCTTCTGGTACAGCTGTCCCCGTTGGGCCCTGCACTGAGCCAAAATTAAACCACTTGACGGCAGAACCCAGATTGCACGGGAGCTTTCTCACACCGCCTTTTTCGCAGGTCCTTCCTCCAGGAGGGAAGAGGGCCTTGGAGAGAGGGAAGGAAAGACGGGCACAGCACAGGAGCCGGGGGGTGTTCTGAAGCGCTAATCCTAACTCCTGGCAAGACTTCGCATTGTCTTCAGGCAAGGTGGCAAACAGGGACAAAAAGAGAAAGGCAAAGCTGAAAAAGATAAGCATTTTTTAAGTTATAAAAATCCTGGGACAGCAATTAAGTACACTGGGTATTCCTTTTGGCTGGCATAGGTTGGGATGTTGAGATAAATCTGATTTCCCCTGGAACTCAGAATACCTAGGATGAAGCACGCGGGTAATCGCTAGAGCTCTAACTGACTACTGGCACCACTAATTGCCATTGGCGCTGCGGTGCCTTTTCCTCTGCCCGAGAAGACGCGCCGGGCTCCCGAGCGCGCTGCCCCGAGCCCGGTCGGACGCGAGCTCGTCCTCACCTCGCGCTGCCGCTGCTGCTCCGGGAACGGCTCCGCGAGAGGGAACGAGGAGTGGAACGCGCGCTGCGCCACGCGGCCACGAGCGGGACGAGCGTCACCTCCCGATGCCACACGCGGGGGGGCAGCGGCCCGTCGCGTCACACACGCGCAGCGCCCCCGGTTCGGGCAGGACAAACCCGCGCGGTGAAGCCTGAACCCCGCCGTGCCCGGGGGGAGGCTCCCCGCGCCGCCCCCCCCCAGCGCCCAGACCCCCGCCTGGGCCCCGGCTGCTTCCCCAGGGGCGACCGGCCCGGCCCCCGGCTCCCCCCGCGGCTGCGGGCACCGGGACCCCCCGGGGCCCTCGGCCCCGCCTGTCGCCCGCCCCCCCCGCCCCCCGCGGGTCGCCCATCCGCGGACCGAGGGCGCCCCCTGCTGGAGGCGGCCGGCGCAGGCGCTGCCCCGGGTCCCCCCGGCTCCGCGGGGTCCGCAGCCGGACGGAGCCCCCGCGGTGGCCCCTGCGTTGGACAGGGCGTTTGCACCAACGCCGTTATTCGTGCAAAAACATGCATTTGACTAATTCGCCTCCGCTTCAGAGAATGGTTGAGGTCGGCAGGGACCTCTGGAGGTCACCTTGTCCAACCCCCTGGTCAAGCAGGGTCACCTACGAACCTACAACTAGTTGCCCAGGACCACGTCCAGATGGCTTTTGACTGTCTCCAAGGATGGAGACTCCACCACCTCTCTGGGCAACCTGTGCCAGGGCTAAAGTCGCCCCCACAGTGAAAAAGCGTTTCCTGATGCTCAGAGATGCCTGTTGCCTCTGGCCCATCACTGGGTATCACCGGAACGAGCCTGGCCCTCCCTTCTCTATGCCCTCCCTTCTCGATGCCCTCCCGCCGGGTGTTGTACCCATTGGTGACACCCCTGAGCTTCTCTGCCCCACGCTGAACAGCTGCAGCCCTTCCTCAGAGAAGAGGTGCTCCAAGCCCCGTCATCATCTTTTGTGGCCCTTTGTTGGCCTCTCTCCAGTTTGTCCATGCCCCTCTTGTACTGGGATGCTCAGAACTGGACACAGCGCTGCAGGGGTGGCCCCACCAGTGCTGAGCAGTGTCACCTCCTTACCCAGACCTGCTTCTCCTGCTCTGTGTTGAGCTGTGCAGCTCGTCCTCACCATCTGGTCTGTCGGTGCTCTCCTTGGAGGAAGGGTGGCAGCACCGTCTCTCCTTGTCGTGGCCGCTGGTGGTGTGACTGCCCAGGCCAGAGAACTACAGGTGAGCACGGAGCACTGCTCAGTGCGCTGTGCCCCACAAAAGATGGCACCAGCTCATTCTCCTGGAAGGCAACGTTCTTCCTTTGGTCCCGTGTGGCCACACAACAGGTACTAGACCTGCTCACACGTGGCCAGGAGTGTGGTGGGAGCACATCGCTCAGAGGCAGAGCATCTCGGGGGTCTCCAGGATGCCTGCCCGTGGAAGGGCATCACCTGCCCCGTCCTTGTCCCACCGACACCTCGGGGGGGCAGCGGCAGCTTGCCTCTGCTGAAGAACCACTACGGACCGGGGAGCGATTCAAGAAGGAGAAGAGCTTCAGCAGAAAATTAATCATTCGGCGTTTTCTTTGTTATTGGCTGTGGCACAGCCAATTTCCATTTTATTGACTCAAACAAAAGCATAAATGCAGCCTTTTTATTGGTACTATTTATTGCGAATGTTGAAATGTCATGTAGTTTTGAACTAAGAGATGAGCTGATTAGATAGGTAAGTCATATAATTAATTGGAAGACCCTTCCATGACAATTATATATATCAAAGCCATTCAAGTGAGAAAAATGCAACCTTGAAAATGAAGTAGAGAGTTTAGTCATTGCTGAAACATACAAGAATATGTGTATTTAGGTATTTTACACAAGGGAAATCTTGTTTACAGAAAAGAGACCTTGTTGATTATCTGATACAATCAAGTGCTTGTGAAATAGTCTCTTACGGAAAGTATTCAATTTCTTCACGATTTAGAGACCTTCTTTCAGCTTGGAGTGCTCTCTTTCGCATTCACAACTTGAAGCAGATAGTCCATCATCTGAGAAAAAGAGAAAAATATTATTTATACTCCGGTCCTGAAAAAAGTAATTCACTAAGTTAATAATCCTAATGTATATCTCCTCTGTGTATTCACATAACAAACACATTCCTAATAATCTTTCCAAAACAGACCTCATTTGTCTTGGTTAGCGTAACAACCAGCTGCCAAAGGACGAGGGAAGTCATTCTCCCAAATAATTCTGGCTGCCATCTCATTTATATAGTGGCTCATTAGTGTTAAAAAGACAAGTCATAGAAACAATTTAAAGCTTATTTTCCAACTTACTTTCACACTTAGGCCAACTTGCAGGAGAGATTTCCCTTCTGACCCTTAACTACTTTAACTGTAATTTACTCACGGAATAAAGAGCAGGCAAGATCTTCATTTGCCTGTTGTTAACCGAAAACACAGGAAAATAACTCAAGTGCACCACCCTAAGCCTGATTCCCAGAACTATTATGCTCATGGCTTTGGCTGTTTTGGCTATTTGTGAGCTGCGGCACTTTCCCTACTCCGGGTGACTTTCAGAAAGAAACGTACAGCACTGAGCACTCGTGGTGAATAACGCACGGGATGGATTTGAGCTAATAAGCAAGACCTTGAACCGAGTTACCTGAAGTGCACATCCAGCCGTATTTACTTCTGCAGCCTTTAGCTTTGGGGATTTAAAATTCAAATTTTAAATTAAAGGTCATTTATGCTCTTGTATCACCGCATACGTGTATGACTGAATTACATATATATATATATATATAAGGATTCCACCTTTATAAATAAACAAGGCATCCTTTATTAAAAATAACGATTATCATTCTTTAGATGTTTAGGAAACGGTCACAGGCCTCAAAACCCACAAAGCACATTCCCTTCCATCTTCAGGTCCTCTCCACCCGGAAGGCGGATCTCAAGAAGAAACAGAGCGTAACTTTCAGGGGCTGGGTTTTTACTTGCTGAAGCCACAGGAACAGCAAGGCACCGTGTCTTGTCTGGGCGGCAGACAGTCGGCTATCTGCGCCCAACAGCACGAAAGGTCACGTGTTACTTTCACGATTATGTTTTACTTCAAGATGTAGGCAAAATAACTGCTAACTGCTGGAAATCAAAGCTTCTATGATAAAATGAAGTTCTGCAAGTTGTCATATATCTTGGTCACATGAAAGACACAATTTTTTTATCAATCATTGCAGAAATCCATACATTTAAGGCAATAATCTCACTATTCCACGTATATATTCAATGTCTGACCACAAAAATGTGGTTATTAATTTAGGGTAACAGTACATGCATATGGGTATGATTCAACTTACTGGAGGCAACTTTGAGCCTTCGCGAGTACTATTTATTACCAGATACTTTTGGAAGCCAAAATATTTCCCTCTTTCCATGGCATAATGGAATTTGTTCATCTGATTTGATTACAAAGCTGCACACCGCAGAGCTGAAGATGAGATAAACAGTTTTCTTTTTAGGTAGTATTAATCACCGTTATTATAGGCACCACTGTCGTAAAGCCATCGCCAGAAAGAAACCCGTGGGCAGGGTTCATATCAGGGGTGTAAGAGACTTAAATCGTGGCTTAATTTAATGGGTAATTCTTTTACCTGTATTCAAGTCAAAACCAAAGCATGCACTGACTTCACTGCACCAGGATTTCAGGAGGAATACTGGGCTGAAGTTAGCCCGGGAATATTAATTACACCGTACTGCAGTAGAATATGGGAAGAAAAAAAATCTTCCCGTTAATGTCTTTAAGGGGGTGTATTAACTTTTTTCTTCTATCTCAATGCCACCCAAAAGAATTCTGCAGCTCTATCAATATTCCTGTACTCGGTGCATTATAAGGAAAGTTTTCTAGTAAATTCTGCAATTTACATTACGTCATTTAGACCCTGATTGCTTTCTGTAAAACCTCACCAATACCCTTCCCAGCGCATTTCACGGGATTTTCCAAGAGTAGGGGCGAATCTGTTGTTACCTTGTGGAACAGTGCTGATAAGGACGCTATCCCGAGGGAAGAAGAGGTGGGTCCTGGGCACACATTGTAGCGCATCGGTAGCCACAGGCTCGTTTTGCAAGCCCGCAAAGGACCACAGCAGTGGCCAGCACCACCCGCTGCGGGGGAAAGGCTTGTGTGAGGCAAAGACCCAGCTGGGAACAGGAGAAACTCTGTGACCGGCCGCGGGGCCCGCTGACGGGCAACCTCACAGGCCAGGCAGGGAAACGACAGCCAGAATGGCCACTGAGGGTGACAGTCACCACGGTGTTGCTTTATACACAATTTGCCTTCTTCCCGCCCCCGGGACTCACACCTGCTTTTCACACCGGCTTGTTTTTCCTGGGTTTACACAGAACTGGGTGCCGACGTGCTCATCTGAGCGTGAAGTGCTGGGAAAGAGAAGAGTGGAACCACCAAGCGACTTGAAGGGAATGCAGACACTAAAACCTGCTTAACCCTTGCTGAGCTTATGCCCGGTAGCAAATTAATTCATAAAAAGTACCGCCTGTGAGTGACAATCTGTAATCAAGAGCAGAGTCTTACTTTACTGAACGCGCGACATGGATTTCTGCTACTTTTCTGGACAATCCACAAATTAGAGGAAGCTGGTATGTTGCTATAAAACAAAATTTGAATATATGGAGGTTTTTTTACAGGTTTTATCTTACTTACGTCTTTCCAGCTGCTATTGTCATCTGTCTCCCATGTGTTCCTGGTATACCAGGGAAGCCCCCCTTTTAAAAAGTGAGCACTTTTATTTTCATTCCCTTCCAGCAGCCGTAGCAAATATTTTGAGATTTCTTCCCACTGTAGGTGGTCTTCCAGCTGCTTGATATTTTCAGGTAATGCTGAAAACGGGGTCTTGTTTTCTTCTTCATAAGCATAAGGAAAATCTCCAGTGCTCTTTTTCCCCATTAAGTGTCCTGTAAGAACAATGGCGGTAGCATGAAATTAACCAAAGCAGGCACAGATTTGGTTGTTCCGACAGCAGCTGGAAGTCGTTATTGACTGATACTATGGAGAGAAGGGAAGGGGTTGGATGATGCCAAAGTGGGAGCGCAGCTGGGACCGGAGATTTTGTCACGGTGTCGGACACACACAATTAATTTCCTCTGACTACATTGTCAGAGAAAACGCTGCCGAGAACAGGGCAGAGATAACCGAGCGTTTTGCCAGGGCAGGCACCTATTAGGATTTGCTGGAATAAGAAGTGGAATGAGAAGCGGTAGGGTTTAGACTTTCCTTGCCTTGACACGGGATGCGTGAGCCGTGGTGCCAGCCTGTGTTCCAGCGCCTTTCAAGGGGCTAAACTGGAGCCACTTGGGATATACCGGTCACCAGAACGAAATCATAGCCGGATTTAGGCTGCAACGGAGGCTTCCGGGAAGGGGAAGGGGAGAGGTAGCACCGGAGGAGCCTCCTCCATCCATCCAAGCGCCCCAGGGCGCCCCGAGGTGCTGACTGCGCCCTGGGGGGCTGGGGGTCCCCTTGGGTTCGGGTTCCTGCATCGCTGACGGGAGGTCGCGGTAGGAAGCGACCGCCGAAAAAACACGCCAAGGGGAGCGGTAAAGTGGTCGCCCCCGGGCTGCCGGTTCCCGGGGAGCGCCCTGCCGCCGCCGGCCGGTACCGGGGAGCGACCGTCGGGGACGCGCTGCGGCGGCGCCGGGGCGCACGGAGGGACGGGACCCGCGGCCCGGAGCCAAGCGGCACCGGCGGCGCGACCAGCATCGGAGGCGACCGGGACCGGCGGGGCGAGCGGGACCGGGAGGCAGCTCCGCCGGCAGCCCGGCGCGGCGACGGCGGGGAAAAGTCGCAACCCTGCCCCGGCCCCGGGCTGTCCGCGGAGGCGCAGGGAGCCGTCGGGGCGAGGCGCTGCCGGGACCGGTCGAAGCGGGGGGGAGCGACTGGTGCGGCGGCGGAGCGTCCATCCGCGGCGGGGACGGCGACTTACCCACAGCCCAGTGGCTACCGCGGGGGTAGATCTTGGTGAGCCCGGGGGACCCGCCGGGCTGCAGCGGGGCCGCGCCGCCCTGAGCCGCCAGCAGCGCCAGCGCCAGCAGCGGCAAAGCTCCGGGACGCCGGGGGCCACCGCCTCCGCCCATCCTACCGGTGCCGGTACCGCCGCCGGTGCCGCCCCTCCGGCTCCGTCTGGGCGAAGCGCTGCCCGCTGCCGCCCCCCCATTTATACGGAGCCGGGACCGGGAGAGAGCGGAGATCCGGCGCCTGACGCCTCCTCACGGGGACGGGGATGCGGCCGCCCCCGGCCCCCCCGTGGGTGGCTACCGGTAGCCCCCCTCCCCCCGCCCGCCTCCTCGCTCCCGGCGGGGGGGTCGCGACCCCGAGGCTCAGCCCTCCGAGGCGTCGGGCTGCCCTAGACCAGGTTGCTCCAAGCCCCGTCCAGCCTGGCCTTGAACCCCTCCAGGGATGGGGCAGCCACAGCTTCTCTGGGCAACCTGGGCCAGGGGCTCACCCCCCTCACAGCAAACAATTTCTTCCCGATATCTCATCTAAATCTCCCCTCTTCCAGTTTAAAACCATTCCTCCTCGTCCCATGGCTCCCCTCCCTGATCCAGAGTCCCTCCCCAGCTTTCCTGGAGCCCCTTGAGGAACTGGAAGGGGCTGGAAGGTCTCCCCGGAGCCTTCTCTTCTCCAGGCTGACCCCCCCCAGCTCTCTCAGCCTGTCCTCCCAGCAGAGGGGCTCCAGCCCTCCCAGCATCTCCGGGGCCTCCTCTGGCCCCGCTCCAACAGGTCCATGTCCATCCTGTGCTGAGGGCTCCAGAGCTGGACACAGTGCTCCAGATGGGGTCTCACCAGAGCCGGGGGGGGCTCTGGTAAGTGTGTGTGGGGCTCTGAGGTGGCCTAGGCGGCTGAGAGGGACCACCGAGATGGGACAGGTGCTGCTGGTGATGGTGCCCAGTACGACCCATCCTCACCTTGTCAGGGGTTGAAAACAGCCCCAGCCACCGCACAGGCGGTGACAGAGAGGGATGTCCCTGCTGCAGGAGCCTGCAGTTTGCGAGGGGACATGGGGGGCTTTGACAAATGCGGAGGAGGTGGGTGAGGGAATGCTGATGACACTCTGCAGTTTTTTACCCTCACCATGTGGGGCTGTGTGTCCTCCTGCTAAGCTTTGCTGGGTAAAAAGGGTTGCCACAAACTGCTGGACCAGGGAGCCAGGGTGTCGTGGTTACACTTCTATTACAGGAACTGGTTTTCTGAAGAAGAAGTTTCTGTTAAAATGAATCTCTCTTCTTTACAGAAAGCATAAAAGTATTCACAGAACTGGTTTGCTGCTCTAGACTAAAATGACCAAACAGGTTGAAAAATTTTTTACAAGAGCTTGTGGGAAAAAAAATGCTCCAGCATTTTTTAAGAGGAAGGAATTGCTGTAAAATGACCAAACTCAAACCGACATCACTTGAAGCTCGTTGAAATAGAAGCTCTTGTGCAAAGCGTTTCTTTTAGTTTCCAATATCATGTACATTTATTGCCACAGGTGACAGCGAGGTGACTCACAGATTTACAGGATTTTCTTCTTTCCTTGCACAGAGACCCTGTAATCTTTCTGGCACTCTAGGGCACCTGGAACTGGCCAACTTTGTAATAGTTAACGGGTGGGAAGATTTCCATCCTGAAGAGGCAGTGCCGAGGAAAGGATGGGTGAATCACTGAAGGAGATGATATACGACTGTAAAGGCCACGTAGAAGCGGAACGCTTAAACGCATACTCAGCTTCAGGCGTAAGTGGCTCAGTGAAGTGAGGGTGGGTGAGCAGCGCAGGGGTGTCGCGTCCCCACGTGCCGATTGTCCCAGAGGGGGACGACAGAGGCAGGGATGGAAGAAGTCATGTGGAACTGGTGCAGCTTGTGTGATGGTTTTGCTGCCTGGAGAACTGTGCCAGGAAGCAGGAGGCACAGTAACAGAGATGACTGTGAGGAACTTGCCAGATCCTTCAGCGAACCCCGCACGACTGGAACTGAACTGTACCCAATGGAAACTACGTGGATGTGAATTAACATAATTACCGGGCAGACTATCTAGTACAATCACGTTTGAAGGCAATTGTGTATCCTACATACGAGCTAAATTGTTCCCTTGTTTAGTCTTAGTTTATTGCATCTTCTTTTACTGATTAATGCAATTCATTCTTTTATTTGGGTTATTAATTATGCATTCTTGTTCAATTTACAATAGTATTCTCATGCCTCAATCAGGGGTTTCGCTGAGCAGCTCGCAGACCGACCACATGTGCTCTCTGCGGAGCGACGGCTCATCAAACACAATATTCCCATCCCTGGGAAACTCTGATTGTTCCCTGCCATTCAAGACAGGAAAATGAAAAATTCAGGAAGCCACCCGTTTTCAGACCCCGCGGCCCCATGGGAAGCCCTGGGACTGTCCTCACCTCCCCAGGCTGCTGTGCCGGACCCACCGTTGTGTCCCAGGCCTCCCGGTGGCCTCGTGGACGGCGGTGACACGCAGCACGTCTGCAGGTGACCCGGGCTCCAGCCCTGGTCACTCCAGAAGCCACCGACATGGGTCCCCCCAGACCCTGCTCCACCAGACCGAGGGGAGTCATCAGCAGGTTGTCTCCCTGAAACTGCCACATTTGCACAAATTAACCTGGGAAGCCAGTGGTTTCCTCGTTGTGTGTGTGACACGGAGCTTTTGCTACTTTCAGCTGTTTACAGTGGTTTTGCTTCTGTTGCTTTATGCAGGGCTTACTGAGGATGAGCAACATAAAGCAATGTTGAAACCTGGTCGGCGAGTCCCACGTCGCTGCAGGTAACGCCCCGCGTGCTGTCCGCGGGCTTCGGCCGGTAACGCCAGACCGTGGACTCCTACTCTGTTCCTCGTTGCCCAACAGTCCCAAGCCCCTTTTACCACAAACACCGTGCAAACAAAACAACCTTCTTCATATTTTGTATACATACTACGCCTTCTATACAGTTCATGTGCTAAAGGCTCTGTCTCCACGCTAAATCTCATTTTGCGCTGCCTTGAGCTACTTTCGTTTGAGATTGTTCCTCATACACTCCCATTTTCATACTGGGTATAAGGGACTTAATGAAAGTTTAAATTAGTTTGACCTTTAGGTGATTAAACTTACAGTGAAAAATACTGATTTAGAAAGTTGATCGAATTTGGGGTTGAATTTTCTTTTGAATTAAGATTAGCTTTTTGAGTGGAGGGATAGTTTTGCCAAGAAAAACATTTTCAGGGTTTTGTCATAAAACAAATGAACATAAATTAAAGGTACAAAAATCTGTTTAACTCCTCTAAACAAGCGAACTGGGTTATTTGAAGCAAGCCAACAACAAAAAACTCAGTTTGAGGATTTTCTGTTTTTCTGGAAAAGAAAAACAATAATTTTCCCAAACTCGAGCAACCCTACAGGCCTGTTTGTCTCCTTTAGTTTTACCTTTGCTTTTATACTGAGCGCCATCAGGAGAGCCTTCTCTCTTCACTGCGTATGTTCAGTGGAAGCTTATTCTTACTGTTTTCAAAAGAAACAGACCCCAGTAAAATATTTAATCCCGTAATTTGCACGTCTCTTGATTCCTGCATACACAGAACCGACACCCGTGGTAACAGACCTGAAATACTGAGCCCTCAGCAGGCTCCCGAAGGTGTCTGCAGGGAATGTCAGAGCCAGGCTTGTATTTTTCCAAAGCATCCTCAGCTGCACGACTTAACACTTTCCCCAAAATCTATTGCGTTATTTGTGCTGGACACATCACAAACGCTGCTTCGCTGGTCTACAGGACACAGCTGGGGTTTTCTGCTGCCTGGTGAAACGCTTTTGGGATCAAATGTCTATCAAGGCATTCTGAGGACCTTCCTCGTCCCCTCTCAGAACATCTGGCAACCGGTTTTGCAACTGAAATTCACTGGAGCGCAGGGGCTGGGGTAACCGGGGCTGAAGAAAAGGTGATGCTGGAGTGGTGGCTGTTTCGGGAGGAGCCGCTGCCCGAGCACTCACACGCCGTCTCAGGCATGGGACTGCATAAAATAATTGATTTAATTGAAAGGTACCACAGCAAGGGCAGCCCGGGCTGGGCGCCCCCACGGAGAGGGACCGGAATGAAGGAACCCCTGGACAACGGTGCCCTTGAAGTCCACACCCCCGCCCCTCGCGTGCTGGCCACGCGTCTGCTAGCCCAAGGGTGACTTTTGGTCTGGGGTCTTCTAACGTCTCATGGGGTTCTTCTTCTGTGTCCAGGCCGGCTCTTACCTCGTTGATTTGCAGTTTCAGCTGAGGGTTGGAGCCCCCACATCTCCTGGGTCACACTCCTCGTGTGCCTGCGCTTGCTGGCAGAACAGGGAGAGCTGACGAGCCCCAGACTTGGGGAAAACACCACCAAAACATCAGTGAGGTATCAGACCACCTTCCCATACTAAAAGACTAAACGCAGCACTGCGCCAGCTGCTGGGAGAATTGCTGAGAGAAATAACTCTATCGCAGCCTAAAGGCTTCAGCAAATCCTGCTAAGCAAAGCTCAGCAGACAGCCTGAATCACACCGTATTATAATCCGAAGTAATTTATTCTCATTAAAGCTTACTCATTTACGCTAAACAACTAATATTCCTCAGCAGTTGTCCCCAGGCTGTCATGGGGAGCCTTGGGGCTGGCGGGGTTGTCATCGGGGTGTGCCGATGGCAGGGAGCGCTAGTGGCACTGGCGGGGCTGGGGATGAGGACGCTGCTGCCATCGCTGGTTATCGCAGGCTCTGCCCGCGGCTGGTGGCGGGGGAGCGGAGCGACGGTGGTCCCGAGCACCGTCAGCTCTGCTGCGGAGAGAAGCATCCCTTCATCCCCGCGGGGCACCTGCCTGAGCAGCGCCGCTTGCTCGTGGCCTCACGGGAATTAGGCAGCTACGTTAATTAAACGACCTAACTGAATCTGCAACAAATACTCTTGTGGCTTTACACAACCCCCTCAGGCCCTTAGTGGCTTTTGTCGAGCAGGAGAAAATGTATAATTTGCTTTTTTAATGGGCAGTACATGTGCGGTCCTTGCCCGTGGTGAGGTGACGGGACCAGATTTGCCCCTGGGTCCGTCTGGCACCGTCCCAGACCCAACTGCTGGCCCACGGGGTCCGCTGCTGGCTACAGCCGATGGCTCTGGGAGCAGGTGGAGCTGTGAAGGAAGAAGCCGCCCCTGGACCTATTTATTATGGCATGATCCCTGTAGGCCTTGGTGACTTTTCATGGGCAGGATTATCGTCTGCGTGCCACGGCTCATGTCCCCTCCAGCTGTGGGCATCCACCTGGCCGGGGATGGCAGTTGCTCTTTCCATCGTGTGCCTTCCCCTGCTGGCACCTCTGGTCTAACAGGGCACTAATTAGTGCATTTTGTACCCAAAAACCCGCCCTTCCTCCTTGGCCTCGCCACCTCTTCCTCAGCCCAGCTGAGGGCCCAGCCCACTCTTTAAACACATTTGTGCACTGTGAGTATTTATTTACTTGCTCATAAGGATAAAAAAGGCAATATGAATTTATTCTATTTATTCTTATTTTTATTAACCTTTTCAGAAAAATAATAATTTCATAATACACAGAAAGACTATATGGGATCCCCCCCAACAGAGAAGGATCCGGGCACAACAAATGCATGTTATCAACTGTGAGTCACTCGTTCATTTGAGACAACCTTTCCTTCTTGTAGAAGAAATCCGATAACATAAATTTGTGTGTGAACATCAAGAAACACCTCTCCATTTTAAAATACCTTTCTACTTTTCATCTATCCCATGACAAAGCGAACTATTATTGCGGTTCATGGCAGGAAAATATTAATGGGTTTTAAATGTTATTACCACAATAACACTCTTTAATTTCCTTCCTTTACATTTTAGACAACTATGATTGTTCTATCAGCAAGGCAGATTTTATGGAAATAAAAAGGGACAAAAGAAAAACGGTGTGCCTTTCATCGTCTTCTTTGTGGTGATCCTGACGTTGGAGACAGCTATAATATATGTACAGAGCAAACAATGGTTTCAGCGTATCACCAGTGTAATAACAGGGCGCGATCACTAAGGAATACTTTGTAAATGTTGAAGATGCTGAATAGACTAATCTGCAGCACTTCGGACCCGCCGTCAGGGCGGGCGATCGGCAAATAACCTGAAAATTGACTCTCTGCAGCCTCAGCTCCCTGAAGAACTGAAGACATTTTTCAGAAAAGAGCTCCACAACTATACACGGGCTGAACAATATGAAATAATAAACATTTATTTAATAAGGCGCAGTTTAAGATATTTGATACTGTTTGTGCTGCATTTTAGGAAGCCCTAGACCGAGGCAGTTGAAGCTGAACTAAAGTCATCACTTATTGCACTTCAGTGGCATCAGCCACCACATTTATTGTGACTTTTGTGGTGGAGGGCTTCAGTATTTTGAGAAATGGGAAGCATTTATGTTTCTGAATTCTCGGGAAATGCTGCTGTCGGGGCAGAGGCAGCCGCGGCTGAGCCTCCCACGAGAAAACAAAATGCCCAAAGGGACATGGCTGCACTCACGGTCCCGGGGGCACGGAACAATGGGGAGGTGGGCTGCAGGGCAGGGAGAGGTCGTCTTCATGGAGCCACAGACTCACAGCACAGTTTGGGTGGGAAGGGACCTTCAAAGGTCATCCGGTCCCACCCCCTGCCCTGGGCAGGGACACCTCCCACCAGCCCAGGTTGCTCCAAGCCCCGTCCAACCTGGCCTTGAACCCCTCCAGGGATGGGGCAGCCACAGCTTCTCTGGGCAACCTGGGCCTGTGCCCCACACCTGCTCCCTTTCAGCTGGGAGGGCAATTCCAGACTCCGTGTTGGCTGCCACACGTGCTCCGCGTCCGCCTGCAAACACGAGGCAGCAGCATGACCGAGCCGTGGGTTCCGCCGCCAGCCGCGCGTGTGTGGAAGGGCGTGGGGAGCAGGTCGGGCAGGGGGTCCATGGCGAGGGGAAGGGCTCGTCGTCCCTGCGCAGCCCCAGCCCCTTCAGCAGGGTTTCCCCAGGACCTGGGGCTGGGATTGTGCAGCCACCAGCAGGTGACTCATCTGCCCATTTGTCAGTTTGCAACTAAATCTATGGAAAATAGCCACTGAGGAAATTTAAACTACAAGTTTTGTTTCCCAAATGTCAACTTTCTTCCACATATAGCTGCTGCTGCTGCTGCTGGGCTTGTAAACACCATATATGTTGGAGAAAATAGAGCTGAGAACCTGCATGCAACAAGTCCGGAGAGCAGACAGACAGCACGACAAGTGCAGGTGGCAGAAAGGACATTAGCAAACCACACAGCTACCGGGTGGTCCTAGACCCCCGTCACAGGAAGTGAAGTGGGAAAGTGGTGCCGCATCCAGCAGCTGGCGGAGAGGTCACTGTCCCTTGGAAGCAGGGAGCTACCGTGGCCAGCCACGAGCCCCTGGGCCACCATCAGGTGCCCAACACAGCCCAGGGGCAGAGTCACCCAGTGCCTCCTTTCAGGGAACACAAATTCCAAACAGATCTCAGGCGCTGCTCAGTCCACGCCAGCTTTCAGTATACCTGCACACAGACACAGACTATATGCAGCATTTGTATACAGCCTCTGCTGAGAGCGCATTCAACCCAAATGATAGGCGGCAGAGCGGTTCTATATACAAAAGCGGTGCACTGGAGCATAAGTGATGGCAGAAGAGAGGGAATATACTTATTTAAGCCAAGCTGTGTAGCAGAGAAACCCACTGAATTTTCGTCATGCGGGTGGCTTACATTTTGGTTGCTTTTGACCCCCAAGATGTTCAAAGAAGCACTGATAACAATCCACGCACACAGAGGGAAATGTCCTTTTCCATCACCGTTACTCACTCCCTTGATTAAACACAGAGAGAAGCGACTCGCTAAACAAGGCTTACGTCACCGCCACCTCGGGCACCCACGGCCGGAGAAGCGGCGGGGAGCGAACAAAGCCAACCTCCAAGGCTTTTCCCTTGAGCACACCCCGTCCATGGCACGGGGACCAGCCTGGGGGGCCCGGCCATGCCTGCAGCCCCCTCCGCACCCCGCACGGCTCCGGGTGCACAGGGACAGTTTTCAGCCGGGCTGTGGAAAGGCAGCCAAGCAGAAAGAAAAAACAAACGGCTTCCATCAAAGTCTGAGCTTCTCCTCCCAACTGCTAGTTAAAAACATACTGCTTGTGCCTGGAGCATCTTCATCTTTCTCAAAAAAAAAAAAAAAAAGAATTGTCCAGAGGCCTTGTTAGGATGGAGGCGTTTGCTTTAAAATGCTTTTCTTTTCCCCAGTGACACAACGCACAGTATTTCACACCAACAGCCAAGCCAGCCGGTCGTCCCAGGGGGTATCGATGTCTCAGCAGCGTGTGAGCCGAGGTGAACCCGTCACCGCCGCTCCCCGGATCAACGCAGCGCTGCGCCGCCAGCTAACGAGTCAGTGCATCCGCCAGTTATACCCGTCGTCCGCTCTGGCTTCAAAGGGAAGCTGCAGCCCAGAAGCGGAGCAGGTAACTGAAGAAAGTGTTTGTAGAAAAGGGAAAGCACCTTGGATGCATCAAATACATAGGATCTTAACTCACTTCCTTTTATTCGCCAGCCCCGTCTATAACCTAAGGAAACACGTGCAGAAGCACAGTCTGTCCCTCACCTCTGAAGGGTGCACGTAAAGCTCTGCTGGAAGCACAAGGAGCAGCAATACACATAAATTTAATTTGGGGCTGGCCTGTGTCCTCACTGCAAATTCTTTTGGAGGTGATAAACAGATAAATGGGATAGAACAGAAGCCCGTCCAGCTGGAAGGGACCTACAAGGATCATCTAGTCCAACTGCCTGACCACTTCAGGGCTGACCAAAACTTAAAGTGTGTTATTAAGGGCATTGTCCAAATGCCGCTTCCACACTGCCAGGCGTGGGGCATGGGCCACCTCTCCAGGAAGCCCGTTCCAAGGTTTGACCACCCTCTCAGTTAAAGAAATGCTTCCTCATGTCCAGTCTGAGCCCCCCTGGTGCAGCTTTGAACCTTTCCACGTTGTCCTGTCCCTGGGTCGCAGGGAGAAGAGCTCGGCACCTCCCTCTCCACGTCCTCTCCTCAGGAAGCTGCAGAGAGCCATGAGGCGGCCCCTCAGCCTCCTTCTCTCCAAACCAGACAAACCCAGGGCCCTCCGCCGCTCCTCACAGGCCGCACCTTCCAGACCCTTCACAGCTCGGTTGTCCTCCTCTGGACACGTTCAAGTACCTCCACATCCTTCTTAAATTTTAATCACAAAGTTACATGCTATAGTTGGGAAAACGTAACAGTTCCCAAAGGCTAAACCCGTTCCTCCTCCTCTGCCTCCATCAAGCTCCTTGTTTCCCCCACCCCCTGTGCTTTGCTGAGCTGCTCAGCTCTCACACCCAGCTGAAAACTAACTTCTTCCCTGCTTCACAAGTTGTGTTTAGAAACAATTATGAGATTCCTAAATCTGAAGAAAAAAAAAAAGTATTTTATCCTACGTAAGAGTAGCTGTACCATGTTTTAGTCATTTCACCATGTTTTTAGCCCGCTTTAGAGTTCAACCACCTGCACAGTAAAAATTACTTTTTTTAATGTTCAGAGGGAATTGTCTCTTGCCGTGTCACAGGCACCGCTGAGAAGAGTCTGGCTCCATCTTCTTCACACCCTTCCCAGGCAGGCGGGAACGTCTCACATTTACGTAAGATTTATCATTACAGCATCTGGTCCTACGGGCTGAAAAAACCCTTTTATCACAAAAGAGAAAGTAGATTATCTCTACAGTTGAACAAGTTACTGTACGTGGCTGACCAAAGCTGTCTTGGTGGCTGCAACCAGCAGCTCCTGAGGCAGCAGCGGACGGGCCGGGCCCCGCGTTCCGCTGACGGCAGACACGGCCACGGCCACCTCTCGCCCTCCGCCAGCCCACGCTGCAGGCGGGGGTTTATCAGGAAGAGTTAACACAAGACACCGGGTATCGCACCCAAGGAATACAACATTTATTTGTTTTTTTTTCTCTGAGCATGAGCCCACATATTTAGATGTATCATTTTACTAATTCACATTTCCTCAACACAAGAAGAAATTCCCATAATAATGGGTCAAATTTGTCGTTTGGGTTATGTCCAACACGCCCCTCTCAAAGTCGGAGGTGACTGTGGCAGCACTGGGGGAGGCAGATACGAACAAACTGATTTCAGCAATACTGGGGGGGAAAAAATAAAGAAAATATCTTGCTACACATAAACTGTCTCTAAAAATTAAATTATTTTTTCTTAACTGGTGATACGCTTCTGGGAAGACTGCATTAAGGATACCTACATTATTCTGACATGCCATTTATTATACTCAATTTTATTTCTGCACAATTTGACACAAAGTAAGTCATTTTTATAATACAGTTTGTCATGAAAACTGCTTAGTAGGACACAAAAGAAGTAATATTACTTGGAAAAATTCAGCAGTTGTCTGCCTTTCAGCACCAGCAGTTACAACGGAAGAGGTGCCATTATTGTATAATAGTATATTTTTGTAGAGGTACGGGATTATAGAAGAAACAAAACTCCATAGGAAAAAAGCATCATGCTGTTCCTTCTCAAAGCCGCAAAACCAAAGCAAGCGAGGAAAACAAGTTCTGCTTTGTTGAAGGAACAACACTGACATTTGAAGCCGAGAAAAATCCAGAATTTCATGTAAGACAGGTATCAGGTAAGTTTTAAAATCAAAAAAAATCAATTTTATAGTTTAACACTAGTTTAACACTATTTAAGAGTTTAACACTATTTAAGAGTTTATTTAAGAGTTTAACACTATCCAGGTATCACATGACAGAAGAGAACAATACATTCTCAAAACTGGAATATGAATTATGTCTTATTTGGTAATGTTACCTAAGGACACTACCATGCTATTAATGCAGGAATTTACAAGTGTTAATAAAGCCCCATAAAATCTTGTTTTCAGTTTGTTTTATAGCTAGGGAGGTAAAGGCAGGATGTTTAACAGCCTGAACTCTGGGAACACACACAGTCCCTAAAAATCAGGCCTCTAAAAACCAGGCCATTAGGTTTTTTGTCCCTAAATCACAAAGGAGGTGGGAAATGCAGGGAAAAAGCTCCAAGTTTCCATTTCTCAGTTCTTAATCAGAATGAAAGACCCTTTCTTGCCTAGTTTTGTCAGATGGTATCTAGACAACTTTTCTTTAGGTACAAGTCTGACTAAACCCCTACAACTCACTACCTGTTCCAGCCCAGCTGCTGTGTCCTACAAACACTGATAAAAACACTTTGTGTGGTCGTGAAGAGAGCGGGCGCTGACAGAGATTAAAAATAATCAAGAAAAAAGAAAGAAGCGAGCGACAGGAGGGAGCAAGTGGGCTGAGACGCAGCGGCACGCCAGAACAGCACGGCGTGTGACGGAGGGCCAGGAGCGGCGCCGGCACACGGAGTCGGCGCCCTGCAGACGAGCAACAGGTGGACTGAAGGCAGCATCTATTTAAGACAGTAAATGCGCCATTGTATAAATAACCGACAGCCAAAAGCTTTACTCGTTAGTTGTACAGTTTATTTAGACAAGACAAAAGCTTGCACAGTTTTGTAACTGTTTACAGAAATGAAAACATCTGAAATATATTAGGTTTTTTTCCGCCCCTTATATTTAATTCTTGGAAAAGTGTCTTTTTTTTTTTTTAGGATTCCCGTTTCAGCAGTACGTATGCTCCCATTACTGCCAGAAGAGCATACTGCAAAAGAACACAGAGAATAAAGTCCGGTTAGAATCTATCTCCACAGAAGCTCTAAAATTGCAAATTGTTCAAAATGTGCCCTCTCCAACATTACACCTTCTAGATAAGTACACAATTACAGAGTTGTGTTCCTACAGAATTACCGGAATATTTTAATGTGATCAGATTCATTATAAATAGACATCACAACTACATGCACTTAACTTATGACATTCCGATAAATTAAATGTTTTCAAATGATACTAAGTTCCACTGGATAACAGACAAGCTAAAATAAGCAAGAAAACAGTTCATTTCAGAGTAGGTACCAAACTACAGAAACAAATTTATTAACATGTATTCTTACACACAAGGGTCTTACTACCTTTATTTGCGATTTTATAGTTTTAAATTTAAGTATTCAAAGTGCCTGTATACGTACCTTAAATTTTGGATAGTCGTTCATTATTATAGTGACCATACCAACATAAGGCAAAAATCTGTCATTGACAAGAGAGACGAATGCAAAATTAACCATCAAATATTACACGGAAGTGTTTCAGTGTTACTCAGTCTTCAGGATTTTAGATAACAGATTTCAGAGAAAAAAAATGATCAGACAGACAGCAAGAGCGTTAAAGACAATATGTACTTTATGAAAATTTGGGAGCAAGATCTCTCAGCTTTCCCTCTCCTCCCATGCTTCATCTTGCTGCGCATCATTTATAGCGTTAAAAATATCCATGATCCAGCAATGGCAAGTAAATATCATCATAATGAGGGGCACGCGCAAAAGCCTAACATCCCACAGCACCCGGGAATCAGCCTCCTAGGGTCTCCTGTTGTTCTGCAGCTATAAAAGCCACACAATTAACACAGAAAGGCTTTAAAACTAACACAGAAAGTATTTAAAATTAGCATTTAACCTAGCCTGGCAGCGTTAAAGGTCTAGAGGGGCACTTGTTCTGGTTCTTGTATTTAACTTGAAGGCAGGGGCAGAATCTAAACGATGATTAGTAAGTATTCTTGCAGAAAAGCGTTTTGTACTGTTACCAAGTTAACCCTATCGCTATGACAACTTACAGAACTCTTAAACAAGGATAAATTGGTTAATTTTGCATTTACTGTTGAATTATTTGTTAAATGTGCCATTTTTTCAGAAAATTCATTTCCACTCTCCACATCAGTGAAAGGACTACTTTTCCAGGTAAAGTATGTTTTTTATTATCATTTTATTTAAGAAATTCAAAAAATACCATACCAGATCTCGTTTGTACCAACAGGAAAACTCATTTAAATTCTAAATCTTCTTTCAGTTACAAAGAACACAGACATTTTGCATTACTTACCCTCGGGCCCTTCCAACAACATCTTTCTTCTCTAACCAGTTCTGACCTTCTTTGTACAAGCCTCTATCATCAACTTCATTATTATCCCCTTTCGTCAGAAATTTGATGTTCCCATTTTCTCTAGAAGGCAATGAGATGATGAACTAAGTACCGCTTAATTTTAAAGCCTCAATTAACATCTACTAAGCACAATGAGGATGAAAAGTGCTACGAGATTAGATAAGAATGTTTACTTCCAGTCCTGCTTATTTAACAAACACCATTAAATCATCAACATTACGGACTGTACTGACAGAGTCAATAGATTTTTAACAAGAAATGTTTTTTAAAACACTCCTAGATTGTCATTTGATGTAATCAATTACACAATGAACATGCAGAGCAGGCACTAAACTTCCTCAACAAAAGCAGTATGTGAACAAAAGCAGCATCTGGGAAAAAAACCTCCAACCCTCTGCATTGTCAACAGAACAGAAATTTAACTGAAATACTGAATAATACCCTACTAAGAGGTTGGGTTTTTTTGTTTGTTTGGTTTTTTTTTTTAATTGTGGAATAAGGTCCTGTGAAGTCATCATGCATTAGAGAATTAATTTAACTGAATTTGAATTGCTAATTTCAGATGAGGTAGACCCTAAAAGTCTTCCCTTCGGAAAGAAAGTGGTATAATAATGCAATGCTTTAGGCAATTTTCTTCTAAGTTCTACACACTTGTTTAACTCTCAGTAATCATGTCAAAATAAAGCTTTGTCCTCCTTTTGATGGAAATAAATATTGAAGAGTCTCTAAAGTAGCTGCAAATCTGCATCAAATTCAGTATTTTGTCACTAACGCTGCAATGCAGTTTTAGGCCACTCATTAATTGTTAAACAATATGGTGAGTTCCAGGCAAAACCTCACTTACATTTGATATTTATTAATGTGGGAAATAAAAAAAATACATGTAACCACATAACCTTTCCCTGCTGTTTCAGATGAGCAAAGCATCTTGCGTTATGTTTTGAACATGATGCAATTTAACCCCTGCTGATAAAAAACCTGCCACATTTCGCTCCCTTTCAAGCATTCGGCATATGTGCAGGTGATACATGTAAGACTTCGGCTCAACACTCCCATTTAAATAGAGTTAGTTACAGTCTTCAAAATCGTTTTGCTCGAGAAGCTGCTACTTGCAAGCAATGATATCGAGAAACAAGGAGTTTTTACGAAGACAAATTAGGCATAAAAAAAAAGAAGAGGTAATTCTTTGGTATACGTATTTGTTTAAAAAAAAACTTTGAACAGATACTAGTCAAAAGATAAACACCTTCGGTTCACAGCCAGGACTTCTGAGGAGCAAATATGTCAATGCTTGCCACCTCCAGGTCAGCTTTTCGCTGTGCAGAATTAGAGACAGAATCGCCTCTTTCAGAAGGAACTGTTTATCGTACCAGGCACAGGCAACAAGGGCAAAAGCAGGTAATCTACCTCTTGCTTTTCAGCATGAATTGTTGGCATTTGACTAATAGACACAAAAAGTATAAGAATCTCTTTTCTGGAAAGCTTCATTTAGAAAAGATCACATACTTGTCAAACTGCATCTACAGTTCTGATCCTGAATCTCCACCTTCTCGCAGAGATTTGCTTTTAGAAGTAGCTATTTCTCATAACCAAAATCCCAATTCAACACAAGTCAGGACAGAAGTGGACTCTGCTCCCATATGTATCGCCACCACTGGCAAAACCAATGTGTACAGCTGGCGTTACTGGGCTCCTCTTTGGCACAGGTTCACCTGCTTCGAACTCCAGCAGCTTCCGTGAGGGCCAGGAGTCGGGGTCTCAAGAATCGTGGACAAAAGCGGATTGCACCCTAGAGATAAGTTTTATCTTACGGCATATTCTCACTTGCTTTTTTCAGAAAACGCTACCAAATTAAAATGTAAGTGAAAGTCGCAGTGAAGGAAACTATGTTTAGAAACAAGGAAAATGCCAAGTTGCATTACTTTTCATGTATTTTGATTACTCTGTGAACTATTGGAATGTCTCTGCCTTCAACTTTAAAAACAATTATTTCACCAGCTCTGATTGGGTCATCGTGGAAATTTGTTAAGAACAACAGGTCTCCCCTGTGAAAAGCTGGTTCCATGCTGCCACTACAAACAAAAAGAAAGAGAGAGTTTATTAGTATTATGGTAAATGAAAGAACCACCGTGAAAACAAAGGACACCTAATTCTTAGAGATAAACTCATAATTTTAACTGAAATCTGTAGCTTCACCCATTCAGTAGCACCACACAGACATTTAACACAACCCAAACCTCAGCAAGTCCCAAGCTGAGCCAGCCTTACTTCCTTACTGCCTCAGTGAAAGAAAGCAAGCAGCAGATAATTTACTCATAAACGGAGTTTTACCTTAATACAATTTTAAAATAAATACACATATGGTAAAAAAAAAAAATTAACAAATAGACCAGAAACTGTTCAGTGGCTTCTGGAAGTGCAACACTCATTTTCTTCAGGAGAGCACAGAAACGTCATAGGATTACACACATTTCTATGAAAGCAGAATTAATTTTTTTTGGAATCGTAACACCTATAGAGGGATTACTATCCCTAGGTAGCAGTATGTATATGCTCGAGTAGTTTATCCATTAATTAAACGAACAAACCTAGATGTTCAAAGGTTTCACATATCTACTGCTTCCACAAACTTCAATGGAAACTAGACTGCCATTACAAAAGCAGCCTTTGCTAAGTGTCCAAAAACAGAGTTAGTAGAAAATAAGTGTCTGGGTATTTCTTAAAGTAGGCGAGACTTCAAACTCCAAATCTTTCCAAGCGGGAAGGGGAGGAGACAAAGGACAAAACAGTATTTGGACTTTAACAAAAAAGCCTTTACATCGACTTACCTCAGCACCACAACAATAGGGCTTTCACTTCCAGTAACGACGATCAGCCCTTTCCATATCATGAGGGCAGAAGACACTATCATTGCAAAATTCAAGACTTGGTAATACAGCTATACGAAACAAGAAAATTGTTTTTAAAAGTTACTGTGCTGTACTTAGAAGCACAACATAGGATTTCAACCCATATGCACCGCTGAATCACAATCCAGGCACATGGGCTTTCATGCTAAAATCACATTCCAAGAGAAGCCCCATGGAACAGATGCCCCTACCGGCAACCCAACCACCCAAACCACACTGCAGCACGCAGTGACGTCCTGTAAGACAGTACTTTTGTTTAAAAAGAGGAGCTGTTGGGGTAGAAGAGAGACAACAAAAGATAACTTCCTGCTATAGTCAAGCAGAAATTTCTCATGTGGAAAATCTTTTATTGATTTGACTAACTTTCTGCCCCAAAATGTGACTGCTTTGCCAGCCATTACAGCAGCGGATACTTTTTCTTCACACTACCTCCTTTTTTTTTTTCTTGCCAGCATATGAAGATTCTCTGGTGGAAAACGGCCTGAACTATCTCCACTTATCATCTGTCCCACTGATGTGAGAGACGGAACCGGAGATTTCCAGGACATCATTCGAGTTTGAAAATACGGATGCTGGGATTTCCAGGTGTATGACCCACTTAACAGCACTGGCCAAGCTTCAATATTTGCTCTGAATTTTGGGGTTTTTTTTAAACATGGTTGATAGATATTAAAAACTACCCACAACAAGGAACTGTCGCAGCCTGGAGATGAGGTTTGTCACCAGTGTTACAGTCTCCCTTCCAACCAGTTCTTTGCGCAAACACACCGTAACGACAGAACTCAGACATCCATCCTGAACTACCACCCGTTTGCTTCCACGCGCTCCAAAACGAAGCCGATTACTGACATTAACGTAAAAACACGATTTCCCAGCTTTAAGCCCCAGGCCCGGGCCGGGGCACGGCCCAGCCGGTGGCGGAGCGGCCTCACCGGCAGCACACGCGGAGAGCCCGGCCGGCCCCGGCGGGCCGCAGGCTCCGGACCCCCGGGACCCCCCGCACCCCGCCCCGGTCCGGCCCCCGGCCCGCACGCCCCGGGACCCCCGCTACCTGCCGCTTGTTCATGCGCCGCAAGTCCCCGAAGAGGTCCATGGCGGCCCGCGGGGACGGCCCGCGCCGCCCGGCGGCTCCTCAGCGGGTGGCGGCGGAGGCCGTCGGCAGCCCGAGCCCCAGCGCCGACCGCGACCCGCGACTGCTGCCGGCCCGGGGAGGGGGCACCGCTCTGCTCCCCGGGAGTTGTAGTCTCCCGCCGCCGCCGCCCCGCCGGCCTCTACGGCCAAACGGACTGCAACTCCCAGCATGCACTGCGACAGCGGGCCCTGAGGGCGAGGCCCCTCCCCTGCTGCCCCCAGAGGTGCCTGACCAGTTTGCTCTCCGAGGGGGCTCCCGGTGGGCGCCAAGACCTCACGATAGGGCGGATCGAACCAGACGCGCCTGCGGAGACATAGAACGGCGGCACCGGCCTCCTCAGCCGCCATCCCTTTGGGTCAGGCGGCCGCCGGCCAGCTCTCCCCGCCGCCGGTCTGCGTGTGCGCGGCCCATTGGCTGGCGGGCGGGCGGGGCGGGGCCCGGAGCACGCCAAAGTCAATGGGTGATAAGATTCGTCCTTGTGGCTCTTGGGCAGCGGCTGCGCTCGGGGGTGGGTGGTGGGGCGGGCACGGAGAAGAGGAATACGCGAGGGCAATCTCAGCGATGGCCAGAAGGTCTCTGAATTAGCTCTGTGTAATTAAGATTTTTTTAATTAAAAAGGTGTGGAACGAAGTTATCTATTCTTTACAATCTGAAATGTTGGATAGATTCGTGCACAGAAAAAGGTTTTCTGCAACTCCCCTGATGTAGGTTTTTTATACCGTGCAATACGTAGATACCTTTTTTTTTTTTTTAATGAGAAAGAAAGATTAAAAATGGCGATTGGGAGAAAATGATGGGGAAGCACAATCGATACAAGGGAGACTAACAAATCCGTCTCCTGTGGGTGGCTGATACCCACAAAATCTGGAGCCGCGTATTGTTTTTCATGCTTTTTTTTTTTCTGGGACGTATTGAGCCCTTGTGCAGAGTCTACCGATTGCGCGTGTGTTGTCGTTAGACGCGTTCCGTGATGACAGTTTAGAGCCCAGGCCTATTGATGAGCCCGTGAACCTTCTCAGTGCCGGCTAAATCCTGCTTTTCAGCCTCCGGCTGCTCTGTGAGTGCGTTCCCCACGCGTCCGGTATTCATACAGCTGGGAAACAACGATCACAAAGCTACTAATTAACATATACAACACAAGAACTACCCATTGTCTAATGACATTTCTCTCCCAGGAAACTGTGCCTCTCAAGCAAAAAAAAAAGGCCAAATTCTCATTCACACCAGAAATAATTGTACCTGGGGTAAATCTGAGCCCCTCACTGAATATACCACTAATTTACATGAGGGTGGCGGAACTGAGTTCACACCAGTAACTCACTGGCAATTATAAACAATCTGACAATTAAATCTTTGTTAAATTTACTTTGCCATTGGAATGAAAGCTTTATGTTACTTCTTGTGGCTACAAGTGTACATTTCTCTGAAAATAATTCATTGTACTAATGTTGCGGGGTTTTGCTTGGGGAGGCTGAGGACGCTCCTGCGCCCCCGGCTGTCCCTGCGCACCCGTCTCACCGAGCTCAGGAGCCACAAAACCAGCGGCTGACGATAAAGGGAAGAATTTGCATCCCGGACCGGAGTTGTGATGCTGCAACGCATGGAATGAAGGCAAGCGGCTGTGATGGGAGAATGATCTCCGAGTGTTATTTGTAGGTTAGTGCTTTAGTTCGCAAAACAGGCAGTAAAATATTCTGGCCTGCCTGTTGTGAAGTAGGAACGCGGTAATTCTGGAGCCGCCAGACAGGCCATTTGGCAGGGAAATGGCAGCGCCCGAGAGAAAGCAAACGGCACAGACTGGGCAGTGTTAGAGCAGCTCCTCGCAGTCGTTCCTGGGGGAGAGAACTAAAAGTGGAAGTTCGGACGATAAAATCTAATTTTGTAACAAGCAGAGCTGGCGTACGGAGGATTTAGAAAAGCAAGAAGGCAGCGTTGCGGTGAGACCAGGTAGGATCGAAGCCGCTTAGATTTTTGTTCACAGAGATGCTGCGTTCTGTTGTCCAAGGCACAAACCACACTTAATTCTGAGACGGCGGTGCCTTTGCCAGTATCTTTGCCTGTCAATTTGCTATTAATTAGGGTTCCAAAGTTTGGAAAACACTTTTGTTCACCCATTGTTCATGGTGAGTCAGAGGAAACATACTAGGAATGTGCTTTTGTTCCTTCTCCACAGACACTAGGAATCACCCACTCTTCTGTTGGGGGCTTTGTTATTTTACCATCCAGATGATATAGATTATTAAAGGTTACATGTATTTTGAAATCCTCCCATACTCTGGATGTTTGACTTCAATATTTGTACAGCAGATCTTTTGGAACTCTGCAGCTGGAAAATTATGCTGATTTTTTAGTACACAGGAAAATGTAGCTCTTGACATTCTGGCTGATTTGCCAGACCTTTGCAAACATCCAGGCGCCAGTGCTACCTGTATGTATAATATTTGACTTACAGCTCTTTGTTTTCAAAGAGACTGGTCATGGGCAAATAACGAGCGCCTTGCTCCTGAGCTGAAAAATGCAGGTTAATGGGCAAAGCCATAGAAGTCCATTTGCAGCCACCAGGAGTAAAGCACAGAAGAACTGCAACAACAGTGAGCACTCTCTTCTCCCAAACACGTCTGGAACTATTCTGCTTCCTGTTCCTGTTGCTCCACGGGCTGTTAGAGCAGCCAGGGCTGTCCGAAGGCAGCAGGCTGCCGCTTACGCCAATGCCACGCTCTCTTGGGGATAATTTTTGTACCTGGAGCACTTTGCTGCACCCCAGTGCGGGTAAGTGGCAATCACAGAATCATAGAGTCGCTGAGGTTGGAAGGGACCTTCAAGATCATCAAGTCCAACCATTAACCTGCCCTGACAAGAACCACTTCTAAACCGTGTCCCTAAGCACCACATCTACCCTTTTTTTAAACACCTCCAGGGATGGTGAAGCCACCACCTCCCTGGGCAGCCTGTTCCAATGTTTAATAACCCTTTCAGTGAAAAAATGTTTCCTAATATCCAATCTAAACCTCCCCTGCCATAACTTGAACCCGTTTCCTCTTGTCCTGTCACTTGTCACCAGGGAGAAGAGGTCAGCCCCCATCTCTCTACACCCTCCTTTCAGGTAGTTGTAGAGGGTGAGAAGGTCTCCCCTCAGCCTCCTCTTCTCCAGGCTGAACAACCCCAGTTCCCTCAGTCGTTCCTCAGAAGGTTTGTCCTCCAGACCCCTCCCCAGCTTTGTAGCCCTTCTCTGGACATGCTCCAACACCTCAGTGTCCATCTTGCAGCGAGGGGCCCAAAACTGAACGCGGGACTCGAGGTGGGGCCTCCCCAGTGCCGAGTCCAGGGGGATGATCACTTCCCTAGTCCGGCTCACCACACTGTTCCTGATACAGGCCAGGATGCTGTTGGCCTCCTTGGCCACCTGGGCACACTGCTGGCTCATATCCAGCCGGCCGTCCACCAGCACCCCCAGGTCCTTCTCCGCCGGGCAGCTCTCCAGCCACTCCGCCCCAGGCCTGGAGCGTCCATGGGGTTGTTGTGACCCAAGTGCAGGACCCGGCCCTTGGCCTTGTTGAACCTCACACCATTGGCCTCAGCCCATCGGTCCAGCCTGTCCAGGTCCCTCTGCAGAGCCAACCTACCCTCGAGCAGATAAACTCACCCGCCTGGTTTAGTGTCACCTGCGAACTTACTGAGGGTGCGTTCGATCCCCTCATCCAGATCATTGATACAGATATTAAGGAGAACCGGCCCCAGCACCGAGCCGTGCGGGACACCACTTGTGACCGGACACCAACTGGATGTAACTCCATTTACCACCACTCTCGGCACGGCCATCCAGCCAGTTTTTTACCCAGCCAGTTTTTTCACCCCCCTTTGCTCTGAAAGGAGCTTCTGCCGTATCAGCCAAGCAACAGCGCTGACAGGGAAAAGATGTGTCAGGGGAGGGATCTCAGGGGAAAGGAACCAAAGTATGAATGACAACAGCAACTTGGGCCTTCACTAAAGACATCTCGTTTGAACCCGCTGCTTTGGAAGCAGCACTGGCCCACGCGCACGCAGCAGACAATTCTGTGCGTCACCTTCTTGGCCAGCCCCAGTTTGATTTTCTTTTACCACGTCCATAAACAGGATCACGACCCTCACACTTCCTCCTGTTCCTCTTTTAGCTAGAGGAACGCTGCAGGGCCAGGTGCCTCCATCTTCAGCTGTCGTCACTCCACGTTTGCACCCAACGTCGCACGGCTGAGCAAAGCTGCAGGGGACTCTGCTCCAGACCCGGTGCCTAATTCTCTTCAGTTTCTCAGAAAAATCAGTCTCTTAACACTACACCATTCTCCGAGCCACAGAGCTGAGCTGATGATATGGGCCGGGATAGCCAGGCTGCTGGGAACCTGACCCTGACTCCGTGTCCTCCTCCTGCAGGAAAGCACAAGTTTCTGACAGCGACAGGAACGCCGGCAGCTCCCCTGCGGCAGCCCTGGGCGTCGTAGGGACCTCCTTCCCCCTCCTGGTGTGCTTTACGTGGGGCTTCGTTCTCCTCAGCACGGCAGGCCCATTCATCTTCACACGCACAATGTCCATCCCCTGACGCGCTGAAGGGCTGCTTTTTCTGAGTGTGAAAAACAGGACAGTGGAAAATGGCCCCAGGTGCACACCTTTGCTCTTAAAAGTGGTTTTTGAAGTAATTATTTCAGCTGCTTCTGTTAGACCACACACCAAGTAGTCTCAGGCAATACCGCGTGCCTCGCCTTTGAAATCCCATTAAGGTTCCTTAAAATTGGGCACCCAACAGGCAAGACTCTCGGAATGGCCCCCCGCTGTGGAAATGCAGGCCTCCACGTCGGGGGTTATCAACGGGACTTTCTGGCTTAAGCCTGGCTCTTCTTTTTTTCAGAAGAAAACCTAAGTACATTCATTTCCCTGGGGCTTCGTGGAGGCTCGGGTTTATCTAATGTTTTTGGTGTGTGCCTCCAAGGGACGTTCTTATTTTGCCATTATGTCTTATTTTGGTTTTATGTTGCATTCAAATTTATCTGCCCGTTATCTCAATAAAATTCCTTTCTTTGCTTCAAGGGTAAGTGTTAGCTGGGCAGCAAGGACTTTATAATTTAAAACATCTCAGGCAGGATTCCTTTGTGAACAGCCCTTGGCAGCTCCTGCTCCCTCAGCCCAGAGTGGGGAGCGCGGAACAGCAGGGGTGAGGGTGAGGAGGGGGAGCAGGAACATCCCAAAAGCCTCCGTCGCTTCCAGATTGGGATGAGACTGTTCTGAGAGCCATGGCTGGGATGTGCCGGAAAGCCTTGGGGCTGGCGGTAATTTCTCCGTGGAGGAAAAGTCACGTCGCTTCTGTGCCTTCCCAACGCGTTCTAATTACTAAACAGTTTTGACTTTTTTTTTTTCCCAAAGCTTACCTACAGCTCTTCATCTCTTGTCACCTCAGTGTCGTGAACTGTTTATGACTTTTCCACAGTCTCTTCTCTCTTCTGTAACTGCGTTACCTGGGAAGATCAGCAGTGCTGCGCCAGCAGCCAAGCTGGCTGCTAAGAATGCTCATTTACTTTGCGATTTGCTTGGCCTGCACTGGAAGAGCCGAGGCTCAAACGCTGCCCAGGAAAACAAAAAAGAAATTACACAGGTGATGGCACTTGAAGACCTCAATCACAGCAGCATCATAGACGATCTGGCGGCTGGTCACTGAGTTCAGCGGACAGGAGTTTGGCCTCTGGCCATCGACTCTGCTATTTCACGCTTGTGCCTTGACTTTTATGAGCATTTGGAAATTGCTTGAATTGCAGGCGCGGAGCACACCCTGTGTGGGAAGCGTCGCAGTGAGGTAAACCACCCGGAGCAACGCTGGTGATGGGGAGATGTGTCTCGGCGTATAAAGGGCTCTGCTCATTTTGCTAACAGTATGTAAATGTAATGACCAAGTGATATTTTGAGACAGTAGCTCCTCCAATTACAGCCTGATTGCATTCGCCGGGGGCTGCTCTGCATTTTAACTGAGAAAGTGACAGTCACTTAAAGCAGGAAATATTGTTGTACTTGACCTTCAATATTAATCTGGCACGCAGAGCTATGGCAATGTTGGCCAAGTGGTGGACGGACTCGGAGAGAGCAACACTTATAATGCAGCACGTCCATATCCCCGCATTAGAATCATTGAATACAAAATAGCAGAATTTGAGAATATAAAACAAATGAAGTGGATAAAGGCTTCTGCCAAATCACATTAGGAGACATTATTTGTGAAGGATACAATGCTCAGATTATTTTGCTAATAGTCACATTACTGCACCAAATACATTTTTTCCTTCAAAGCAGAAACGAGGGGGTCAGAGAAGAAAACCGCAGTGCCTCCAGTTCATTTTCCAGACGAATTTGGGTCATTTCCGATGCCCTGCTTCCCAAAACCCCCCATGGCAGAGGAGGAGAGCGGGTGCTTCAGCACAGGGCGCTGCTCTGGGCCCCGGCTGGCATCAGTCACCCCGGGAGATGGTTCCGGCGGGGACGGGGATCTCCGCACGTCTCCAGAGCTGACGGGTTTGCCTGCCGAGCCCAGGGATGGAGGTCGGGCACACTCCTGCCTGCTGTGTGTGCCATATTCTGTACTTAGTTCTCTTTTCACTCCATTACGCACCCGTGGTCCTTCTGGGCGCCTAGACAGGTAACCTTTTAGTAATAATCTGAAATTCAAATACAAAGAATTGACTCCTGAACTGCCCTAATATTTGAGAAAGGTTTTAAAATAAAATGGGTTTTTCTGTGTCCCATTATTGGCCTGGCAGCTGCGTGTGTATGCGAGGTGTACTGAGAAAGGTAATATTAACAGAATGAAAAGGTCAGAGTTATATAAAAATCCTTTTAAAACTAAATAGACCTGCCGTACTGAATTCCCCACAGATACACCGAGGTTAAGAACTGGGAACGTTTGGGCCTTTGGCAGGTCAGGTTGTGCGTCTGTAAATGCCCTCCAGAAACAAAAAAGAAAAGCAGACAAGTCTAGAAGTCGAGGGATTGTGGTCAGCCATACCCGGCGTCTGCCGTACCCGGCTCTGCAAAGGGCTGCCAGCCGGGGCACGGCCAGACGCCCCCCTGGGCAAGGCAGGGCCAGCCCTGCGAGTGCCGGGGGGTGCGTGGGACGCACAGCGGGACGCGCGAGGGTCCGGACTGCACCGCAGACCCCACGGCTGGGGGCAGAGGGAGGACAGACAGCCCAGGGGCGCGGGGACGGACATATCCTGCCCTTGGGTCAGGGCCAGAGGGGCTGCAGGGGACATCCGTCAGGAGGGGAAGACGGTGTGCGGAGCTCAGCTTGCAGGAAAAAGCTGCAGCTGGGATAAGGAAGAGTCTAAAGCCACCCTGCCCTGATCAGACCAAGGGTGTGTCTGGCTCAAGGCCTCTCTCTGACAAAGCCAAAGCCACCGGATGCCTGGAAGATGCTGGTGGGAGAAACCACCGCCCTCCTGGACACGCCATCGCCTCCCTGCACCACCCCACGCCGGCACGGCCATGGCACCGTGTGGTGCAGTGTCCCAGGGATGGCCGGGGCTTGCGCTGGGACGGGACACACCGCAGGGCTGGGGCGCTCGTCCTGGAGCCCTTGGCTGTGCCGGGCCCTGGGCTGTGCCAGAGCGAAGGCCATCGGCCAGGCTCGGCAGGGAGGTGCCGCGCTCGCGGCTCCCCGAGGCTATGGCTGCCACCCGGCTCTGCTGCGGCCCAGCCTTCTGCTGCCTGCGGGGCTGATGCAGGGAACGAGGTGTCCCTGCCTGACCCAGTGTCCCACTTCCCTCGCTATTGTCCCTTCCCACCGGTCTCACAGCCTTTCTCAAGGGCATTTTAGTTGCTGGCGAATTGAACGCTCTGGAAAGCGTCCCAGCACGGTGCTGTGACAAAGCGACGGGCCGGCTCCACTCTGCCTCGCTGGCTATGGCGAGCCCCCATGCTGCCATTTTCTGTCACCCTCCCACTGGTAAGCGAGTGTGTGTCCCCATGACGATACATTCAACTCCTTCCCCAGTGCCCCGTGTGGTTTTTTCCCACAGGTACGACAGCCTCACTGACCCGTTTCCGTGCCATTTCCCGCAGACCCCGTGCACACCCAGCCCTGGGGACAGCCCGGGGCCAGGCGGGACGACCCACCATGCCGCAGCCAGACCCCGCGGACCCCTCGGCAAAAGGGCTGTGCGCCGGGAAGCCCAGCAGCTGAGGAGGGCTCACCCCCTCCGAGAGGTTTGGTCTGAAACACCGAAGCACACTTCGGTCAGCTGAGGGGGCCTGAGGGGGGCACGTGTTCGGACGTTCAGCCACGAGGCCAGAGTTAACCGGTATTAGCAGGGGAAAAATCAGTTTTATTCGGGCTGTGCTGGCAGGTGGGCCCGAGCCTTGTGGTGCAGGGGCTGCACGGGTCATGAATGGCCGGGAGCGGTGGGACCAGCGCAGCCCCCCGGCACCCCCACGCTCCCGGGCCGGTGGCCGCCATCCTGGTCAGGCCATTTCTCTGCAGCCGGATATGTGGGAAGAGGCCTCGGCAAGTGCCATTCCTCACCGGAGAGCAGAAGGGCTTGCATGGGAAGGCACGCAACAGGAACAGATATATATATTTATGCATATACACACATACGTATATACCTGTCAGGCACTGCCGCCACGGAGGTCAGAAATCCCCGCCTGTGCGCGGGGTGAACGCGGTGAAGCAGCCACACGTTAACCCCAGACCTGACACTAACGCTCGGTTCTGTCTGCCCAAATGCTCCCTGAAGCCCTAATTAGTATTTCTGTTCTAATCTGCCGGCTGGAGTTGCTGTGCAGTGTTAAGTACCTCTGTGTTCAGCCAAAAGAGTGGCTGCAAAACAGTGGAGGCTGAATGATCCCTTTCCTACCTCACAGGTTTTATGAGGTTTAATCCATTATTGTTAAATCCTCAGAGGAAAGAAGGTGTAGAAAAGAGGAGGATTAATGTCATCATTGTAATTGACTGTCAGTGTCACGACGTTAATTAAAAGCAAACAATTCAAATGTCAGATCTCAGGGAAAAAGATGTTTAAATATTTTCTTTATAGTTTACAAGAGGAAATAATTCCCCTAGGCGTACAAACTGAGATTTTGGCCGTCTTGCTGCTGTCTCACGTTGCTTTATGTTGTTCTGTTCCCTTCCTGGTCTCCAGGGAATCACTAGGGAATCGTCTGTGGGAGGCCCCGGCAGAGGCGGTGCAGGCTGGAGGGTGTCCCGGGGGTCCTGGGAGTATCTGCAATGGCAGAGGCAGCCCAGTGCCCTGGAACCGGGGGGGTCCCCACAGCGGGTGACCACGGCACCCGTGTTGGCATGCCCATGTCCCCCGGCCCTCTCTGCTCCGTGTTGGTGTCCCCATGTCCCCTGGCCCTCTCTGCTCCATGTTGGTGGGGCCCGTCCGGTTCCCGCGGCAGAGCCGGGCTCAGCTGGGGCTGGTGGTTCGGGTTTGGGGCTGCAGAGGGCCAGGTAGAACGCGCTGCCCGTGATGGGTGCCGCTGCACGGCGTGCGGGAGACCTGCCTTCCCATCGCTCCTGGCCTTCCTCCTCTTCCCACATGGTGGGAATCTCTCCAGGGAACAGCCACCCTCACAGTCAGTCAAAAACCGGTTCATTAATAAGGCACTACCCTCCCGACGTGCCTGCCTTGCATTTGGGGTCACTATTTGCTTTTGCTTTTCCATCTGATAAGCACGCATGGCCCCTGAGGGCTGGGTGGACACGGAGGCGAGACCAGCACACGCAGGACCACGACAGACGCGCACCGAGGGGCTTCGAGCAGCAAAGGAGCCATAATTTCTGAAAGGGGCAGCCAAAGTGTGAAACTTTTTGCCCAAGATCAAGTAAAACAGCAATAAAGGAACAGGTTGGTCATTCCCAGAAAATCTCTGCTTGGATGAAACCAGCTTCCAGGCAGAAGACTCTCAGAAGGGAACTGGCAGAAGCATCGCCGCTGGAGTAACGCTTGGACACTGGAGGTCTCCCTGGGGAGAGAGAGGTACCCAACAGGCCTCTCTCATTACTGGTATCTGATCTTGAATTACTCAGGAGATACAGAAGAAAAAGCCCCAACATCTGGAGGAGCTGGAGAATGAGGCAAGAAATACTATGTGAGAAACACAATGGTCTTAATTATCACACTAAATGCCCCGTCCCCTGGGTCTGGTATTTGGAAAAAGCCATAGTCCTCAAAACAGCCCCCCTTCTGCACCAGTCGGGTGAGTTTCTGCCTGCAAAAAGGAACCGCTACTGGGGGAAAAGTTACCCTTTCCTGCCATTCCCCAGTGCGGACAAGCTCTGACACACAAACGTGTCTAGACATTACGGGACAGTTCAAGACCCACCATCCCTTAAACCTTTCAAGAGGTTACCAGGAGAGTCAAATCGACCTTCCAGTGAAAACCAAACGGAGCCCACAGCCAAGGAGCTGAGCTCCGCTCCCCGGCTGTGGAAACCGCGCCCGTCGTGCCAGTCGCGGGGCAAGGGCAGCGTGGGACCTGGGGGGAGGGCTGTGACCACGGCGCCGTTTCACACCCTGCCCAACAGCTTTCGGATGACTTGTCAGAAACTTTTGGCGTTTTGCCTCTTGGCAGCACCAACAATGACTTAAAGTCGCTGGTTCACAGCATCCCTTGGCAGATGCAAGACAGGGAAAAGGGAAAAAAACCAAAAGTATTAATAATGGCTGTGAAAATTTAATTTTTATTATCTGTTCACTGTATACAAAACACCATTCTGCATAGTGATAACTCATTTGTTGTACAGTTGACAGTGCACATCAACAAACAAGTGTTAGGAGGTATACACTCAATGGGAAGGGCAGTGACGGGCAGTGTACGTTACACACGTGGATCCTGCGATGCCAGCCGTATGGTTTGGGATGGAGAAGTGCCTCATAACCACTCAATACGCCAGTAATATAAACAGGTAACAAGCATTTACCAACGAACCAAATTAAGGGTGAGGATGAAGAGAGAAAGCGGAACTAATGTATCCCATACACAGTTTCCAGAGTGATTTAGAAGTTTTACAGAGGTGGCTGAGAAGGATCCATATTTTTTTCAAACACGTCCATTTTTAAAACTGTTAAAATTTAATGATAAATAACAGAATCTCACAAATCTTTAGGGGCAAAATGCTCCACATTTATTTACATATGAAATGTGTTTAATACAGTTGTAATGGACATAGTGTATAGTAACATCAGACAGCAGCAAGACTTCTAAGGAACCAAACAATTACTACCGTATATCATGCAGCTATCTATATATACACAATTTGTTTTAAAAAAAAGTACAAAAGTTTTTTTCAGGGATACATACAAGGTATAAAATGCAAAAACAAACCAAAAATATAACTCTCACAGAGAACTATATACGAAAGGGACAGCATGGTACCTTTTTGTACGTTGTGAAAGCGCAACTAGTGATATTAATACAAGTTTGAAATGGCGGAATGAGCTTCGTAGGGTCTGTGCGGAAGCCGAAAGCCCCAGTTACGCTGCCACGGACCGCGTGGGTGAGCTTCGGGACAGCTGTGGCTGCGTGGGACACTGAGCACCAGAACATTTGGCATTAGCATACGGAGCCGGGACATACCAACCCCTGCAGTAAGGGTTAACTATTCTCTCTCAATAACCAGAGATAAAGGAAAATACATAATGCTGTGTGGTCGCTTCTATAGAATGTTTAATAAATTACATGACAAAAAACATCATCATTATAAACCTATTCCTCTAATTACATCTTATTTGTTAAATCCAGAGCAGCCCAGCCCTTTTGTAACAATGTGAGCTTTGATCACAAGCACCTGATGGCCTAAAAAATCACTTCATGATACATAGAGTTGTGCAATTATACTTTTCAAAAGTACTTTATCATTCTAGGGGGTCTGCACCTGTTCTGGTGTTGCCACCTAAAACCAGCACTGCATTTTACGTATGCAGAGGTACTTTTTCTTCTCTTTTTTTTTTTTTATATTATATATATTTTTAACAGAAAGTTTAAAAGCTTCCTTAGACATTTAGAAGCACAAGATCTTAGAATTTAAAATCTCCCCTTAGCCTGCCTGCCCTCCCCACTCTCCTCCACGCGCTGCCTTCCGATGCACTTCCATGAGCTAAACTTTCTTTCGGAAGCATTCCAAGAAGAAACAGCTTAAGAGAACCCACGGAACTGCCCCAGCATCCAGAACTCTGTTTTAAAGAAACTTACTAGAAAAAAAAACAGAAACAAAACCAGAAGAACCCAAATTTTCCACTAGATACCAATACAAACACATAACAAAGAGTATAAAAGTTATTAGTTTAAATATATACAAACTCTTTTCAACTCAAATACTGCTTCGATGGTTTTGAGGGTAGAGACAATGAGGTGAAGGGGACACTTTTATGCAGAATATATTGCAACAGCCTGAACAGTACTGTTAACACTATTATACCTTGAGCTTTCTGTAGCAAAAATGTCATTAGTATTCCAATGTGGAGAGAGATTCCTGCATCCCAGATGATCTGATCACTTTTCAGCCGAACTCATCCTTTTCGACTTGATGAAGGCCATGCCATGTGTTCTCATGTGAGTGTTTAAGGCCGCTTCAGTTTCAAAAGTCTTTGCGCACACTTTGCACCTCCTGTCCGATGCCGTACTGTCAGACGATTCATCCTCATGATTGGGTTTATTTTCCTGCTGATTATCCTCCCCAGACCCATTTTGTTTTGACACCGGCTGAGGCTCCTTCAGCTTATGTACAATGAAGAGGTGTCTGGAGAGGGACACGTGGGACGTGTAGCAGAGTCCACACTCCCTGCACTGGTACGAAGAGCCATCAGATTTATGCTGAGGAATGTGTTCATGAAACTGGAGAAGATTTTCTGTTGTAAAGCCACAAACAGCACACTTGTGAACTTTAAAAACATTTATCTTTAGCTTCTTCAATGGCTGAGTGATTGCACCTCGTGGAGGCCTGAACTCCAGTACAGGTTCTTCCAATTTACGCTTTGGACTAGGAACCTAAAAAAATGCCATAAACGGTACATTATGTAAGCATAAATACGCAGTTCTTTTCATAACTATTTGTGACTCGCAAACTTTAAAATCTTTCCTTTGGTAGATTCCAGTACAACTTTGATAAATACAATATTTGAAATAATACAAGCAAATATGTGCTGTACGTGTTGGAAAACCAGGGGTTTTCTTTACTATAAATTGCACATAAAATTTGTTCTGTCAGCTCTGAGAGAGCTGCAGTATCTAATACGCTGTACAAACTTGAATACGTATTTGCCAGCGTAACTGCATCCAAGTACACAACCAACGGGACTTCAGTCGTGTACAGACTGTGGAGTACCAGCCTCGGAACTTTTCAGCACTACCTTCTGGAACTCCATTTTAATTACTTAATATTATTTCATGCCTGAAATTTGACTCGACAGGTTATCTCCTGGTTGCTAGTAACCAAACTAACATATTTGCAGAATTTTTAAAACTAATTAAACTGATCATTTTTTATATTCTTGTTATTCTTCTGACAAGAATATTTCTCAAGAATCCTCTGCATCCTCTGTGGCTCAGATACGCTCCATGATGTTTATGAAGACAATGTTTATAGCTGCCACATTTTCAACACGTAAATAAGACAACAATATGTTGGGCTGAAAGAGAGTCATGTAAAGAACAACAGTATGTGTGTGTCTCTGCTGTCAGCCCTGGACATGCTGGGTGAAATTCTGGACAGGTGTAATTCTTTATCATACAGAGCCCAAACCACTTAAAAACGTTGTTAATTTCTGCATGTAACAAGTCTTTTGGGCGGGCAGGGGGGGCTCTACTTCACAGATGATCAGACATTTATGGGATCAAAATACCTGCACCTATTTAAAGATGTATACCCACAAAAAAAAAAAAAAAATCATTCTCAGTGACTGAATGAATCTTCTAAGTGATTACCTTTGTGTCTTCTTTTACTTCCCTTTCTTCCATATTGGTTGATTCAGTCATTTCTTTCACATCAGGGTCTTTAATGCCATGCATCAACTGAATATGCTTCTCCAACATCAACCGCTTGGTAAAAGTACGTCTTGAATCTGGGCAGTGCCTACAGGAACACAAAGCAGACATGCACAGACTCAAATGTCAGGCCGAACAAAAGCCATAGTGTTCGGAAGAATATAAATAGGATTAGTAAATAAATCCAGTCTAGAGTACAAGCTATTAAAGACAGCAACATTTTTCCAATCAACTGCAAAGGTAAGTATTATAAGAAAATGAGCATAATTAGAAAATAAAACTAGAAATGCTTGAGCAATTTATACACTGAGCAAACGAGAAGTTCTCTGAAGGTAATAGTCAAAATGGTACAAAGCCTGATCTGAGTTTGTTTCTTGGACCTCTGCTAACATCACCAAACTGTACGTTCTATTAGACACATTCCCAAGTTCTCCTTAATTTAAATTTCATAGGGAAAGCAATCACTTTCCAGGTAGGATGAATGCTAGCTCCAAACGACACTTAATTCTGCATTCAAATCCAAATACTTTATCTCCTTGGCACTAGTAATTCCTTCTCAGCTCCCTTTCCAACCTCAAGCTAACCAGCCTAACAAACTTGTCTTTCACAATCTGTGCTTCGTTCTCCCAAACGGACCCAGCCGCATTGCTTCCAAACCTCTCACGTGCTTTTGGGAAGTGTATTTCTCCTGAGCTCCCATCTTGTAACATATTGTACACAAAACTTGTATTGTGTATCTTATCTGACTGATGTGGATTTCTCTATTAAGTCACGCATTGTCTCTCCAGCCACTTAAACATCACTAAGGATTTTTAGATACTACGCGCTGTTTTATGTATGAGAAAAATACTACAAATACTGGCTTTTGTAGATGGGAAGAGTGGGTTGGATATTTGAGAGACCACTGAAAAGCAAGTTCACCACCACGGAACGATCAGCCATGCAAACTCTCAGCGCAGTGAAGTGTCAGATTTGCTCGCCAAAGCCCCTGAAAGACAGCAGGCTTCACGTACCTGCACTCTCCGAGGCCTGATAGGTTTTTAGGACAGCCTCAACAGTTTGGCCCGCCTACGTATCTGAATACCGGATCCATTTGGAAGAATGGGACACTGGCTTTTATACAATTAAGAAAAGAAATTCAACTAACAACATTTTTTGTAGGTTTATGTTCTGTTTCTAAATAAATAAAAGTAGAACTTACGAGCATGTATAAACCTTCCTAATGCCTTTGTGCTTGATACGATTGTGACGACATAAACTATGGGAGGAACTGAAAGATTTGTCACATTGTCGACACGGGTGTTTCTTCATTTGCTTAAAAAAAAAGAAGAAAAACAGCATCAATTAAAAAAGCTCCGTACAAGTAGTGCGTGTGTTGAACCTTTTGATAATAGCAAAGAAACACGACTTACCAGGCTCTGGCACTGTCTCTTCAGGAACATGGCACTCCTACAGCAACACTGCAGGAGTCAGAGGACCTGGACTCTTTCGGAGCAGTGTGGCCAGCGCGAGTTACACACAGCTACCACCAGTTGGAAACTGGTGGCACAGACTGTGGATGAAGGGAATTTCTTCCACCAAAGAAGCAGGGAAGATGAGCGGATTATTTCTGGCTCAGTAAAGGCCGTACGGCTTTCACTCTAACGTAACCTTTCCCTTCCCATCACCAAACTACGTCTGCAGCTGCTGACTGAGAGCTTATCAGTCACCTACAAGGAGGGGTGAAGAGCACACGGTAAGGACCAAAGCGCAACGTCACGGACACTGACACACCAACAGGGCTCCGACAAGTCGTGAAGAAATGAGAGGGCCAACTTGAGGGCCACCTGTTTGGGGAATTCTGTGGGTTTTATACTAGTTTGTTACGTGGAAGGAGAAAGAAAAGGAAGGAAGCTGGAAAGGATGGAGTGGTCTCCATCTATGTCATTCCAGCTGAACACGGATGCAGGAGCTCTAGTATCTGAAGAAATACCATCTCCAAAACTGCAGACTATACGAGCCCCAAGAATGAATGACATAGCCCTGTCCGTTAAATTCCATCAGTCCTAGACCTCAGTTCAAATGGCACGTCCTATCAACGGCAGTAGTTTCATATGATCAGTCAAGTGTCTAGAAGGAAAATCCGGTCCCTTGGATTGCTTTTTCCTGCTCTAGCAGAGATCATAGTTTTCCTTCATAGCATCAGTAACATTCTCTTTCCTGCACTTATTGGGAAACTGAAAAAAAAACAGATTTTATTCTACTATTCCAACTGAGGCCACTGAGCAAAAGACTTGTATCAACACCTGAATTTGGACCCTTCTTGACTCTTCTGGAGTGTCCATCCAAGATCCGTCCCTACGTTCCAAATAGCAAAGACTTTCTTCACAGAATAATATAAAGGGTCACTTATTCTTACCTTCTTCGGAAGTGACAAATTCCTAAAAAATGGAGATGCACAATAATCCACGTGCCTAATATTAATCAGTAATAATAATAAAAGAATTCTCAATCCTAAATACTCAAGCCACACAGAAATGCTTCAGGAACCGAGAAACATCCATCTTATTCTTGTGCTCCGAGTGCTGACCTTTATGTTGCTGTTCATATGCTCTCTAATGGCTACGTTGCCCAGGAACAGCTACAGACAAGGCAGTGGAGATCTATAGAGGTGATGGCATTACTGGAAATTGTCATTTACTGCAAAGTTTGGAGCGAATGGTGGCAGGTTTGTACACAGGAAAAAGCGATGTCTGGAACGGCTAAAGCAGTAAGAGCGGATGCAGCGAGATGAGAGACCTTTCGCTATCAAGACCAAAATCACACGGAGTGTGGGGGAAGGAAAGCAAAGCAGTTCCGAAAGGTCATTCATGCAAATGTGAAGCAGCCCATTAGGAACCATGATATGGTAATTTTATTGGGGCGAGTCAACATAATGCTGTTAGAGGTGCAGTACTGTTCAGCCTAGACTTCCTTTTCACGTTTAAAGGCCAATTAAAACAAAAGGAAATCAACATATTTCGCTCTTAAATTGTTACAGGTGAAAACCTTACAGTGTGTACACACGGTGCGTGCTCATTAATGCTAATGCATTAATCAATACGTCTTGCATTATGGTTTTGCAGCGTGCTTATGACTGCACTGCTCTGGGAAGAATTTATAAAATAAAATAAAATAGAATAGAATGTGAAGTCCCATTAGGGCTGTTACCGAGAACCAGCCCTGCACTGTGCCGTACGAACACACAGGCTCACCCACAGCAGCCCACGTCTCTCTGCCGAGGCCACTGCGCGGCGCAGAGCCATCCAGCATTTAGTCAGAAAAGCAGCAGAAGGACCATGCTCCGTTGGACCCCGTCCCTCCCAGAGCACCGAGGGCACCACCCCGGGAATATCCATGACACCACACTCATCCTACGCTTGTTGGGAAGATTCCAGACAGAGACCCAAATGGGATTTCGGATGTTTTAGTTTCTGCAGCGGCAGCCAAAACCAAAAGAACTAAAAAATTAGTTCTGTAATTAGGTGCAGAAGGACCTGTTCTACAGCATCTTTACAGGAAGAAAGAGGATGTTCAATTAGATGCACAGCACGTCGGAATTGGTAAAGCAGCTCCTGCTTAGAAAACATCTGTCCTTTCACAGAAACACAGCCAAGTCCCAGGAAGCTCAGCATATGTCTGCCTGGCCGAGTGCAGACATACGTGATCCAGTTTCAAGCCAGGAGTTGTACAGAGGTGTTAGAACCACACTTTGGCTGGGCTAATAACATTTTTTTTTTTTTTTTTTTTAACACAGCACTGTTAAGATGAGGCAGAGAGCCACACCAAGGTGGCTGCACATTCTCCTACCCTACAGCTGGCTCACCTTCAACCAGCTCAGGAAGAGGATACAGAAAACGTGAGGGAGTCTGTCTGTCTGCGTAGAGATTTCCCAGCCAGGTCTGGAAACGGAAGAACCTGTCCAAAGAGGCAATACCTCTGCTGTGAACACCTCTGAATAACCCAGCTAAGAAGGGTTACAGCTCCAGACTTTCACTCTTACCCTGCAAAACCAGCAATCAGAAGTTTGAAACTATCTTCAAATACCTTACATGACAATGGACTTTGAGAACAGCTCATTAATTGCTTAAAGTAAGTTTTTAACAAACACTC
Organism: Alca torda; assembly: GCA_008658365.1. Lineage (NCBI taxonomy): Eukaryota > Metazoa > Chordata > Aves > Charadriiformes > Alcidae > Alca > Alca torda. The sequence continues at coordinate 138,826 of CM018101.1, forward strand.
TCCATAGATCATTTTAGAGCATTTAAACCGCACCTATCATTCTTAAGATAGCAACGTTCTTAACTTAGCAACTGATCTTTATCTCCCATTTCTGAAAGACATGGAGTTGCACCTCTGTTCATTTTAAAATATATATGCCTTCTGTGTTACTTGAGGAACCGCTTGAATAGGGGTAAAAAATAGCACATAAATGTAAGCAATGAAACAGGCCTTTAGGCCAGTATTTGAGTGCAACCATTACCTAATATTTCATAATAAGGGCTGTTCTTGAAGTAACATTGCACATTCTCAATAAACATCAGAGACAGAAAGATCCATATTTAAAGGTCATATTTGGAAAGCCTTATCAATGTGCTACTAACCTTATTTTACACGCCTTCTGCCACTTTGCTGCAGATGTGCTCAGACTGGGTGTCATTCTACAGTTCACCCTGAAGTGACAGTTTCACAGGGAGGTTGTGTTCTTTTGTTTTTAAGAATTGCATCAATGTAAAATGCATCTGGCCTTAAAATTACTCCTGTTTGCCGGTAAAAGCACTGATCGAGTTAGTTGGACTAACAGCAAAACATAGCGGACCAGCAGTTTTTATACGCTGCTAAAGAGACTGATTTTGAGAGAAAATGAAGCCATGATTGTATGAGTGTTACAAGATCAGACACGAATCCTCAGTGCATCGGCACACCGCAGGGACTGGAACGTGTTTTATGGAGTTTCTTTACAGACACTACCTACCAGCAGAAGTGTCAGGAATACACCTGCTAGGCTTGAAACTCCAGCAATTAGCAGTTCCTCAGTGACTTCAAGGGACAGAAATGCAAAAATGGTCTTTTAAAGCAACTGGAGAAATCAAATGGAGACCAATGATCTCAGCTGTCTGTCTGCTTTTCAAGCCCTCAAGCTGTAAAAACAGTGCCAGGTAAAAGAAAATGTAGTTCTGTGAATCCTAATCCTTTGGTTTTCTGTGTTTCCTCCCGGGGGCGACTGGCGAAGTAGTTACAGGGCTCTACAGCAGGAAGGCTGACAGAACAGAGTGGGAGCTATGAGAAACACGGAAATAGCCTCCTGTCAGTCAGGCGTGGGTGCTATTTGCTAGAAGTTGTTGTAGGGAAATTAGAGATGACACTCAGTAATCTGCCATTTTCAGCGTTCCCATAAAATGTTTATAAACAGAGTGAAATAATTTGCACAACAGCTTTAGAGATAAGCACTGTAATTTGAAGGGACACAGAAACCTCTGGAAACGCGCTGTCATTTATTTAAGGAGTCTGTTATCCCTTCCAGTTCTGCTCCTTTTCTGCAGTGCAGCACAGTACAGGAGTTTAGTTCCCTGTTTCCCAGCTGATAAAAGAATCAGATGGTTTTCAGGAGCAAAGGGCAGGACCTGACCGCAGAGGATGCCGAGTGCCAGCATCCAGCCTCCATGGAGCTTGCTGCAGCCTGCCTCAGCCACAGCCAACCCGAGGGTCCGTTTCACCACCGCCTACCTGCCAGTCCTCTTAATTCCATGTCATTGGAAAAGCTAGGGGATGCAGCAAGGACATCAAGCTGTCTTTCTGCTGACTTGAGAATACAGCGTTCCCGTATTTCACTTCAATCCATTTTAAGTAAGCTCTCTCAAATCCAGCTGTTTTGAACACAAAATTCAACTTGTTCAACTGGGCCGACTTATTGGCCGAACCTGCAAGTGTAAGATTGGAGCAACGGCTCGACCTCAGAGCCAGGTCTGCCTTTAAAATGAAATGCTGTTTGCCACTCATTGGACAAACAAAACAAGACTCCATTACCCGAGTCTAACAGTTAACAAATTACCGAGAGGGAACTGAGAAGGCACAAAGGAAGAAATAAGAACCCGGATCAGAGTAGATGACTTGGACGAAATACCGGAACATCTTTCACTCTTTCCATCTTGAAATTCTGGTACTGGATGAACAAGTCTACAATTAAGTAAGAGCGTGTGGACTTTCTCAGTAGAACTATGCAGAAAATGACAAAAACTAAGCAGCAAAAGAGAGAAAGATGAAATAGATATAAGAACAAAGAAGAACAACGCTGGAACTTAAAGGCATTATTTGCAAACACACAACCGACCTTGGAAAAAAATTACTTCGTATTTCAGGTTTAATTCACTTTTTTGTAATTGAATATTATTCATTTACCTTTCCATGTTCTTTCCTCATGTGAGAGATGTAAACGTCTCTCTGAGTGAAGAGCCTATCGCACTCCCAACATGTCCAGCCAGGATTAGCGACTTTTTTAGGCTCTGCTTTCTTCATGGGAGACGGAGATTTCTTCTCCAACTTTTCTGTTCCGTTGACAGATTTTGTGTCCTCTTTGTTGTGACTGGCTGAGTTCTGAGTTGTGGGTTTAGTACTGAGAGGCAGATTTATCCCCAGGTTTGGTGGCCCCTCAACACTTTTCAAAGTTCCATGCATAGACTACAATAAAAGAGAAAAAAAAAAAGTACAAAACTAACACAGATGTATACAGTTGTATTGACAAAATGCAAAGACCCTCTGAATCAAAAGTCTTCATTTACTTCCTTGTCATACTATCGTCAGATCACATTCTTAACTTAAAGAAACATGATTAAGTAACGGCAAGGCCTAGCATAAAGAGAAACTAGTCAACAGCACTAACAGACACCATCCGTAGCTAAAGAGACGTTTTCTTCAGTGGCTGGACATTTTCACCAAAAAAAAAAAAAAAAAAAGGAGACTTTTTAGGTTAGGTTTAAATTGCTGTTCAATAGGGAGGAAAAAAGGGCTAAAGAGGCACTTTATGTTAAGTTTAATTTCTTGCTTTACTTACCTAATATAGTTAGTTGAGCATCCTCATTTCAAACTACGCGACTAGAGATTTCCAAGAAGGAAAAGTTTTTACCAACAAATTTTGACTTGGCACATTGGTAAATAAGACAAGAAAAGGCATCTCTGGAAAGAATATTGTACGTTAAGGCTGAGTTAAGCCCTGTCTTACCCCATGCTCAGGTTACGAGCACCCTAACCTGGGGCTCGGTTGCTAACAGCCCTTAGAGGCAAAGGTGTGCGGGGCTGATGGGGTCCCCAAGACCAGGGCACAGCTGAGAGGTGTCCAACAAGCTGCTCTCAAGCAGCCTGCGGCTCTTCGGTAGTGGCGCTTCCTCACTGAGTTCCTTCTAGACGTTAAGTAAACTACCAGTAAGAAGGGAAGAACTCTTCCACCTCCTCCTTCCCCCATTTCTGCAGCCAGTGTCACGTGCTGGTGTGGTACCTGAGCCTACCAAAAAGGGCACCCATTCAGGATGACCTGGCCTTCAGCTGTGTCTGAGTTCCGTATGTGAACGTGGACACAAGAGGACTGAGTCAGCAGGGTTCTGCGCCAACAAAGATGACTGCGGCCCAGATTTACCACGCTTTGACCATGGATCCCCCTCTCAAGGTCTCTCTCACATTTAAGACTAGCCATCCCAAACATAATTATTTTTCCTACAGGTAACTTCAGAAACAGAAGAACACATTCAATACATTCTTGAATCTGGGAATACAAGAATACAAATCTGATACTCCAGTACAATACTTCATTATGAAGTTCTTCCGTAAATCCTGTGGCTTTTGGGACTACGCGCTGACTCTACAGCAAATATCAACCTGATCTGTAGAACATGTTCTTCTATTTAACAACTTTTAAAAGAAAAGCCAGTAATTTAAAAAACTAAAATGTTATTAAAAAGCAAAGCACACGGGACCAACTGACTGGCTCTAAGAACACATGGAAGCTGTGCAGTAAAGGAGGGGGTTGCTAAACGTCTTTTAAATACAATACTTGAAATGTAATTTGTTATTTGAAAACAAACAAAAAGCATTAACGCGTTAACATGGAGTCCCCGTGACCAGGGCAGACCCCACTAGCAGCACGGGGAGTGCTGCACCTCCAGCCCAGACCTTCCCCACCTGGTCCCACCGGCTGATAGAGACCTTCTCACAGCTCACCGTTATGGGAAAACCAGACATACATTTTGCCAGGAAGAAACACTCACATCTGCAGGAATTATTGCAGGTTATTTTTTATAGCTTTAAATAACCTCCTTCTGAGCTTCTTTCTATCCCTTTCTGTTCTACTTTCAGCCAGGTCTTCTCTGCCTTGATAGCCTATGTCTAGCCATACCAAACAATTACTTTTTGTGCAGCTGGGCTGAGCTCTGCCCCTGTCTGGCGCTCGCCCTCTCCCCGAGTCCTTTTCTGTGTTTATCCATACCCTGTTACTGGCTCTTCCATTTCCCCTTAACTGAAGTCCAGCTTCTACCTGTTTGCTGCTGTCCCTACTGCTATACACACATCCTAAACATAAAAGCACTAGCAATTCTGAATAAAAGCAGTAATACTGTTACTGCACGTGTATGTTCTACGCCCCTGACTTTATTCTCAAAGATGTCTGAAACAAAGAAAATATCCAGTCCTTGAATTTCTGAATGTTTAAGATTGGCTTTAAGACCAACTGTTTTTTCAAGACCAGCGATCTTGTTTTTCAACACAACTTCATAGTTGAGACTAAAACGCAAAATGATGGTGTTACCAGACAAGAAAGATGTCTGGTGCTCCACTACTCTGTATACAAATTTTACTAAGTCTTATGCGTCACTGCAGGAGAAACCCACTGAATTAAGTGCTACCATTCCGCATTCAAATGCTTTGCAATGCCGTAAATAACTTCAGCTCTTACCAGGCACTGGATCTTGTTAATAAGGCATAAGAAATTTCAGCAGTGCTAACAGATTCGGTATATATAAAACAAAGTAACACAGCACATTTAAAATACACAGCTAACAAATTACAGCCAGGGGACTGTTGATTCTTAATAACATGATTTGCAAGGACGACAGTAAATCCTCCTCAGTTATTAAGGGCCTTTATGAGAAAATCCACTTCGAGTTGTTGTTTTTTTTTTTTTTAAATCACATATGTGTTCATGTTCGTATGTAAACACACACACAAATAACCTCTATGTCTATTCAAGAAACATACTTGTTCCTACCAGTGAATTCTGAACATCAGAGGTTTGATTTTATAACGTACTCAGCATTCTCAGCTCCTGACACTGGAATAGTACTTACAGTACTGTAAATAAGGCTCAATACTTATTAGGATCGGACTAATTTGCTTCACTATTATTTTGATAAAATGACCAATTGAACGCAATGCACTGAGATACTCCTAGTATACCAAACCCCAACATTCATATAGAAAAGCCCAGTTAGTGATAACATCACAGATACACATAGCATTTTAACATTTGAGAACGTTATTCACAGATTCCTCTTTTGGAATTATTAACCTCTCTATCTTTCAGCAGTTGTCTTGTTATTCTGTGCCTTTTTACAGTATTTTCTCACAGCATATATTGCACGACACATGGTATCTACGAACGAAACAAGAGAAGATGCCTACACACCTTGATATGATCCATCATAAGCTGTTTCTGTGCATATAGAAGAGAACAGTCTGGACACTTGAAAACAGACACCTTCTGGTTTTCAATGTGCTGATCAAAGTGGCGATAGAGCAAAGGTTGTAGAGTAAACACAGTGTCACACATAGAGCATTTATATATTATTCTAAAAACAGAAGTACAATAAACAATGTCAGTCACGTTGATGATCTATTTGCAAGAATCATGATGTTAACTTTTTTTCTCAGCAGAGACAAGATCTGACACGTTTAAGCAATCATTTCACACCGCCTGAAAAATGTTGAAATTAAACTAATTCAACACCCCCCAATTTCAAAATACGGGAGCAGTAGGAAAAAAAAAACCAACAACAGAAGAATAGAAAAAAAATCATTAAAAAGTGCAAACAAGAAGCCAGAAAACAATAGCATATGCCAGTCACATATAATACACCAACAGCTGCTTAGGATACTCTGAAAGTTACGTGTCTTCAGTTTCTGAACTCATGTTATAAGTAAAGGACAGTATCTGTTATACAAAGGCAACACGTTTTAAGGGAGTGATTGATTCGACCATAATCGGTAATACACTTCAAGATAAATTTCTTTTTGGCGACGTATATGGCTTTGAACCTCCTGCCTGCCGAGCCTTGACCCTGTTAATGCCCTGAAGCTGAAACGTGCCCGGGGGGCATTTCCCGCCCTGCAGCTACAAGCCGTTAAGAGCCCGCCTGTCAAAGCTGTGCAGCGACAGCGCCAAAACCACCGCCTCCTCTCTCACAGCCTGCGCCACTTCTGAAGTCAGCTACCTAAAGCTCCCGTCCTGACAGGCAACATTCCCATTAAAACTGTAACAAAAGCCATTCACGTTTTAGTAGCTGTGTAACTGGTGAAGCAACGCATCTATTAATATCATTTCAAAAGTGCTTTAGAAACAGGTAATACTAATTAACAAAGAACCAGGTAAGTACTGGATACTAAAAGCATAGTCCCTGAAAAAGAACATGGTAGCCAAAGCCTGCATCACAAAAGCCTAAGCACATTATTAAACAATCTGAAAATAGTTGTATTTTTAGCAGATCCATGTCAAGTGTCTGTCCAACAGACAAAAACCACAGGGAAACCAGAAACATAATCAATCCTCTGATCTAAACGCTGCAGCAACTACTACATGAACAAGAGTTTGAAGCTGGCTTCATTTTGCTGATGATTTTGTAATAACAAGTATAGTTTCAGTTGCATTCTAGGTAATTATTTACTTGATAGTTTGCTTGCTGTTTTTTCTTATCTGTATGTTTGATTGGATTAAAAATGATTTCCCTGGCAACTAAAGGTGAGTGAAGATTAGCCACTCAAACCGCAACCCTTAAACGTATCCGTTTATAACTAGTAAATAACTCTATTCTTTCAGAAACATCACACTTTCGTTTAACTCAGAAAATGAACGAAAGGAACTGACACATGAAAGAAAAGTAACAAAGAAACCTGCCACGACGCTCAGACAGAGCAGTGCAATCCATCAGCCACCAGCAGTGGCAGCACTGCAGAAGTTCAGCTCACGTCAGAGAAACCCAGGGACTGGCGCCGGGTACGACGACAGGCACCTCCTCTGCCAAAGCTGTCGTCCTAATCCCATCCATTCGAGGCTGAGCTCTATCCTAAAGAATGTCTTTCCATTAAAAAAAACAACACAACGCACCCTGCTTGGTGGAGTGCTGAATTTTCTCATTATCCACATAAATGTTCCCAGTCCTTTCTAGATCTCTCTAAGCAATTATCATCCATAGTATGTTGTTCAAGAGCTCTAAAGACTGCTCCGCGCTGTGTTTGGAGATGACAAGAACAGGGACCTCCCTTTGATGTCTGAGCCGTTCTGTGAGTCAAAATATTCGACATAATGAAAAATAGTACACTTAATCGTATTAATTATGAAAATCATTACTTTTGTGGTCTGTCAAGTGGTCCCAGTCTCTCACGCACGCTAAGATAAATCTGTTATTCACCGAGCGTCCTGCGAGGACCTACACAGTGCCGCCCTGCCTGCGGCGAGCCCCGCGTGGGACGACGCTGTGCGGAGGCACAGCACCCACTGGCTTCACCTCTTCGAGCGGGGAGCCCCCTCCCCATCCTCTGACCCCCACATTATGGCCCATGAAAGCTTCTTCAACATTATTCAAAACAAGTATTTTAGTTTGTCACGTTATTACTGATCTATTCCCCTTCCGAATCCCAACTTGTTGGGTAACTCCCGTACAGAAGGCGTTAAAGAGCTTGCCAGAAATAGAAAATGCTTCTTGATAATAACTGGTAAGAAAGAAATCCCAGGTTCCTAAAATGCAGTTTCACCTCACCTACCTCGCATCAGTATAAGCCCACGCATCTTATTAATAGTTTTAAGTGGGATCATGAGAGACATCTTCTGGGGAAAGAAGCCAATGGACCACCACCCCAGCAGGTCAGGTGAACTGAGTGCACCCAGAGACGGGGAACCTTCTCCCTGCGCGGTGCTGTCACCGGCACACTCTGTGGGACACACTATTCAAGGTCCAAGGGTGGGAAGAGCCCAAGGATTTGCTACACCAGGGATCGTTTCCCTTGGCCCAGCCCACACAGCTGAGCACCTACGCACGCTCCGCCGCCTTGTTCCCATCTCAGCAGAGCAGCTGGAGAGAACTTAAAGCAGTGGTTTTACTGTCAGCCCTCTTCACTCCACCCAAGACAAAACCTGGTTTCCTCAGCAAAGTACCTGCTGCAGTTGTGCAGTGAATCCGCCTGTAGCGTCACAAGCCAGAGCGCTGGCACTAACCACACGCATCCCCTAGTCCTGGGGCACCACGTATTTTTCTTCTGTCCCTTATGTCCTGTCTCTTAGACCACTGTCTCACACCGCCATCAGCAGCTTTGTCCACAGCTCAGGAAGCCTCCAGCCCATGCCTAACCAAGCAGGCAAACACACCGAGGCACGAGGCCGTACCACAGCCTGCTCCCGGCAGGGCGATCCTCGCCCTTCTGCTCCATTGCTCACATCCCACTGCCAACACTCAGAATCCCGGCATTCTGGTGCCTGTTGCCAAGCAGTCGATACCAAGGCCAAACATCAGTAAAATCGCATTGTTCCAGGTTAACAAGATCTAAATAAAGACTGGCAGAATTAAAAATAATTCTCTGATTACTTCATGATGTATATTTCTATTAGAACCGTACCTTGCAAATAAAATTAGACACAAGAAATTAGAAAAACTGCTTTATCATCTGTGGTGGAACTAGACGGTGATCTCCGCTGGAATGATTTCAGGGCTGTAGTGTATAAATTTATCATCTCAGGGTTACATAATTTAACCAAATAAACTATGCTCTACTATATGCTTCAGATTCTTCTTGTACCTAGAGTCAGGAACAGACGACTACAGAATGGCTGAGGCTGGAAGGGAGCTCCCGAGGCCACCTAGTCCCAGCCCCACTGCCCAGGACCATCTCCCGTCGGGTTTCCAATGTCTCCACAGGCTGAGACTCCACAGCCTCCGGGCAGCCCGTTCCCATGTTTGACCACCCTCACGGCAAAAAAGTGACTTGTGCTCAGGTGGAAATTCTTGTGTTGCAGTTTGTGCCCACTGATCCCTGTCCTGTCTCTGGGCACCATGGAGAAGAGTCGGGCTCCCTCTTCTTCGTGCCTTCCCATATGGTATTTATACACATCAACAATGTCCTCCTGAGCCTTCTCCTCTCCAGCCTGAACAGTCCCAGCTCCCTCAGCCTCTCTGCACATGAGAGATGCTCCAATCCTTTATTCATCTTCATGTCCCTTTGCTGGCCTTGCTTATATTATCTTACAATAAAGAAAGACACAGAAAAGATGTTTAGCGGTTTCAAAACTTTGGCACCAGAGTATGGTATTGCTTCTTTCCGAATTCTTTTTCTCTTAAAAAATGGTACTTGCGGGATAATATATTTTGTACCAGTAGTACAGTATATATCCATAATTTGGCTTGATAATCAAGAATTTCTCCAATATCCAAAAAGAGCTCAGCCATGAAAAATATTTTGTGCCATTCCTATGAAATTACACTGTTTACTGACAAAAGAAAATCACGTATAAGCTTTGGTTCCCCATAAAACCCACGGAGCGTGTTTGTGCAGCTCTCTCCTGTAGCATAGCTAAGCTGAAAGACAAGACAGCCATCCATTTCCCTGTATTAAAATGATCTAATTTCATCCCACCGAGAATCGCTGCACATAAACTTCATTTTTCATACAGCAAATAGTTTACTGTAGCTGTTCTGAAACAACCATTTGCAATGTAATAAGTCGCACATTTCCAGTAACTGCCAGAGGCACGCAGCCATTTACCCAGCGAGCCCCGTTCCCCTCAACCAGCACAGTCCCTCAGGCCGGACCGTCCCCAGCCCACCCGCGGGACCTCCCCAGCCCCCCGACGTGCTGCCATGCCGGGACGTGCTTCGGGCTGCACCTCCGCGATGGCCAGAGGAACACCTGGAAGCCCAGCTGCACATCTGCCAGCCGGGGGAGGTCTGAGGCTCACGTTCAAGGGTCAGACACCTTTTATACGTGCAGTGAAAACTCAAAAGCTTCACGTTTCCAAACACAGAAGGCTTCTTTTCATTTGCTTGAAAAAGCATACTTAGAAGAACAAAAATTTAACTGAGCTTATGTGGTTGTATCTATAGTGTTATATGACTGTATTACAATCCCTCCTTTCAGTAATGAATTTGGTAAGCTTTCAAACGTACGCCAGTCACACGCAAACCAGATGCTAGTTAATATGACACAGACAAACCAGCAGCAGCAGGTTGGTCAAATGTGAATGTACTTCCTCAAATACAACAGCTCTACTCAGTGCGGGTGAGGACACAGCTGGACCACTGTGTCCGGTTCTGGTCCCCCCAACTCAAGACAGACATGGATGGACTGGAGAGGGTCCAAAGGAAGGCCACCAAGATGATCAAGGGGCTGGAGAACGTGCCCCACGAGGAAAGACTGAAGGACTTGGGTCTCTTGTCCCTGGAGAAGGCTCATGGGGACCTCATCACAGTGCTCCAGCACTTAAAGGGCAGCTACAAAGCAGACAGAGGGTCTCTTTCCACAAGGAGACGGAGGGAGAAGACAAGGGGCAATGGGTACAAGTTGCACAAGGAGAGGTTTCGTCTCGATACGAGAAATTTTTTACAGTGAGAACAGTCACTCACTGGAAGAACCTCTCCAGGAAGGTGGTGGAGTCTTTCAAGATGGGGTTGGACAGGGCGCCGGACAACCTCACCTTGGCTCCCCTTCCCATGAAAGGCTGGACCCGATGATCTTCCGAGGTCCCTTCCAACCTGGGCTGTTCTGTGATTTTAACACAGAACATTGCAGCAGATAAACCAGAATTTCAGCTAGGTCACAAACATTTGATGTCAACTTGACCAAGACATGTGACAAACATCCTCAGAAACTAATTTAAACAAAAACATTTCCTTTTTAAATTGCTACTAAGTAGCAGAAATACATGCAGCTAACTCTGAGGGGAACCACAGGTCCTGATAGCTTGAAATAGACCTTATTAAATGGTGCAAGAGCAGGCAATTGGTGGTAACACTGTACTACCGACAGATGCTTGTGGAATGGAAGCAGAGAGCTCCAAACACTGCAAAGACGGGAAAAATCCCACTAGTCACTCTGCGCGCATTTAAGACAGCATCCTGATTAAAACTGGCAAATTTAAAGAATGCACCCCTCCTTAAGAGAAGCACGCAACTATGAATTCTATGATTTATTACAATACAATAGTACTGCATAAAACTTTATTTTAGTCTTTTTATAACCAAAATAAATTCATAAAAGAATACAACTGTAAGCACATCTATACAGAAAGAAAACTAATGCAAAATACTTAATTCAAAAAGTTGATCAGAAACAGCTCAGCAGATCCAAGCACAATAGAAGAAATCTTCCGCACTTTTCGTATGTGAAGTATCTTACACAAATGGTGACCTCAGTCTTTCGGTTTTCTCTAATGAAACTTATGGGAATCTGAAACAAGTTTTAGATGAAATGTTGGTATTTTGAAGCCCCTCACCGAAGACACCACCCTGAATTAAAACAAGGTACCATTTCTCACTGGGTGGAAATGTCTTAATTTGGTATCAGACAAAGTAAGTTCATTGCCATTTTGATTTAATTTAGCTTTAAACACCCTAAAGAATATATTTCCTGTAAATATGTTAGAAGAAACAGTGGTAAACTAAATTCTCCTGAAATCTGGTTATTACATTACATAGGATCTTATTTCCCTCATCTGCCTTCTATTTTCTTGAGTCTGCAAGTTGTTAAAATGCACTAGTGTGCTCTGCGTGCCCCAGAGAAACAGCAGAGTTCAATACAGGGGTATTTACTCTGCGTACGGCACTCGCACCAACAGAGGGCAAAGAAGACAGAAGAAAAAGGTCTGCCCCGAGAAGGGATCAGGCCAAGACCAATGGGATCTGAAGCCTGACTTCCACAGGCATCGGCACCTGCAGCTCCCACTGCCTTCAGCGGAGGCCTTGAATATTCAACACCTTACAAACAAAGACCCTGCAGCCGAGCTCCTAATTGTGCCCTGTGTTACCATCTTCAGCAAAACACCGTGTTTATGCACAACTTTCCTAGCTACAGAACGGAATCAGCTCTGCTTTAAACTGGAAAAAAAACAGATTACGCATCGGAAAAAAGCTTATATAAAGAGCTCTATGAAGGCACCTATTTTGATTTGGAGGGTCAAGGCTGCAAAAGGTCTACAGGCTGGCACCTCTCACGCACTGGCATCGCCCTCCTTCAGACACGACCGTCTTAGGGGAGCAAAAGCCTAGGCTCACCAATCCCAAACCCTATGGCTTCCATGAAGAAAAATGTAGTAGACAGACAGAGGAGAAGAGATCCTACAGGGAAAGCGAGCGGGCGGCGGCGACCCAACCAACGGGTACAGCAGGCTGTAGCCCAACAGAATGGCCCGAGGTCAGCCCTGAGACGATGACTGCTGCTTCCAACACCATTTCCCACAAGCACGCACCCACACCCCCACGAGCCGATGCACCGGGAGACACAGTTTTCCCAGTTCACCCAGCTGACTGTCTGTGAGCACGTAAGAGAAAAAAAAAAAAAGGAAGTAACTTTTTCCCACCTTTTCAACCAGCTGTTATGAAAATCACTGCATAAACGCTGATGAGTCTTGGCTGTTCTTTTTGGCATGCCATTATTCTAATTCACAGCAAAAACGCAGACGAGCTAAGCAAATTAAAAGATAAGGAGCAACACACTAGCTGCCTGTCCGAATCATTTTTGTAATTACTGTATTACTCTCTTGTAGTGCGCAGCGTTTGAAGAACTGCTATTGCTATGTTCATAGAAATTTAACCTTTGCCAAATAAACTGCCAGCTAAAAACTCATGAAAGCATGACACGAACTCCACCCATCACCAACAGGATGAAAAACTGTTGGTGGTACGGTATGCAACATTTAAGATTATAAGCATAGGACAGAATGCAATTTCACAAGTTACTAAAATGCAGGCAAGTGCAGTAGAAGATTAATTTTGCTTACTTTGGTTCGCCTATCTTGATACCCGGGTGTTGTGTGTAGGCATGGGAGTGTGTGCTGGGAGCAGATTTAAATGCCATGGGACAGATAGGACACTTGTAAAAGACTTCACAGTGAGAACCTTGAATATGAGACTTGAGTGCCGCCACATCAGAGTAAACGACATTGCAATGCACGCAGCTGCAAGAGAGTGGAAAAGAGTCAGTTCAGCCTCGCTCCAAGCAGTACTGAAAGAAATGGAATAAACACCGATTTTCAAGCAAGTGGAAGAGATAAACATATATATACACAACTGGGTAAAACTACGTTATTCTGTCAATTTAAACAACTCGTTAAGAATCAACATAAACAGAGATCTGAGTATCAGAAAGGAAGAAAAAAGAAATTTCCCAAATTTAATTTGAAAATCTAAGAGATATGAAGTCAGAACATGTTTTTATGGCATTACGACAAAACAGACAGAAGGGTCGACAGAGGAATACTCTACTGATTGCAAAAAGAATGCTTACATCCTCTGCAAATTTGTAGAGAGATTTTACAAAATGCGTTTTTATCACATGCACTGGATTGTATAAGGTACGCCACAGCAATTTAGAAACTACCACCAAAATGGAAAACCAGTAAGGAAAACATTTCCAGCATTTCCTCGTTTAGATTTAATGAAGACAAACCGGTAATGATTTTCTGTACATGTAATCAAATCAGCGCTTGGATTTAAGAACAAAAAAAAAAGAGTAATTTAAACTCAGGACAACCAAACCGAATCTCTACAATCAGATCAATTTATCAGATTGGAATTCTGAAAATATTTTTCAAAAACATACTTCTGCTGTGTCGAAAATTTGTGACCTTTCCGCATCTATTCTAAAATGAAATGATTAAAAAATTGAATTAATATTAGTACATAAGAATTTCTATACACAACGGTCCCTTTTAGCGCCATACATCTCCAGTACTAAATGCTACCAAGTCAGTCCAAGAACATTCTGCAAGAAGCAATTACAAAATAACCTGGCAAATGAACACATTTCTCATTGACCAGTGTTTTGCAGTAAGAGCTTTAAAGTTTAAACATAGAAGGCCTCCACCCTTCCACTACGATTGTTGTCATATAAACGTCAAATCATTTTTTGACAGTTCTAATGCCATGAGGATAGCAATAAAGCAGGAAATAGTTATACATTGCATTCAAGAGTCCCGTTTTCCTTTTAAAATGTATGACCTTTGAATTTTATGAAATGTCATCCTTTCTTTTCTGAGCACTTCATTTATATTCTTAATACTATCAATCAAGCTTATATCTATCTAGTCTCTGCTTACCGATGCATTTTCTAAAGTAAATCATCCTTTTTTGGGTGTGTTAACATCTTCTCTGCTCATAGAGATGAACATTTCTTCGTAGCGGTACAGAGCAGGATCCTCACATTAACACATCTCCTGTAAGGTGTCACCTCAAGAGAGCAGGGTCACCTCTCGCCTCCCCACCCCATCCTGCCTGGACTTTATTCTCTAGTGATGCCACGTAATAGATGATCCTCAGCATCCACCATGGTGTATGAAAACAGCTCTTAAGGACCGAGCCTTCCTTTCTTGGACTGCTGTAACAGCTTTCCTGCTTTCAACTTGGGAGGCTGCAATTAAACTTAAGGTTGACATTTTCTGCAGATTTAGTTCAGACAACTATCCTAAATCACTGAAATTAAACTGATCGTTCTCACAGAGGTCCTCCGGAAAGGCAAGGCAGGTCATGCTGTTCCTCGAGCAAATGCACCGTGGTCATCGGGAGATGCTGAGGAGTCTAAGAAGGGAGAAATCAACTTTCCCAGATACTGCTTTTCTTTGCCTAGGTATTTTTGGTTTAGCCTCACCATATAGAGAAATTCTGACTTAGGGTGACGTGAGACGTTTATGACACAAATTGAAAAGTTTAGTAACTTTAGCTTAGATTCACAGTGCAGGATTTATGAGTCTTCTGATGTTACTGGTGTGTGCCAGGAGTCCCTGAAGCTGATTCTATCCATGTACAAGTCCCCGAGACACAGACTGGAGGCAAGGGAAGTAGCGTGGAGGCAGCAGATGTGAGAAATTTAGGACAAGACAGACTACTGCTTGGGAGGAAAGAACAAAAGAGATCAACCCAAAGAAATGCAGAGAGCTGAGAGCTGTGTCAGGCCATGGGTTCAATCTGAAAACAGACTGCCACAGCAGCTGGCTTGGTGCAGTAAAAATGCTTTCTTCCCTTAGTGGGAGATTTCACAGCGTCCTAGTAAATGAACTGGTGCCACCTGACAAGGGAAGAAGCTGCCTACTGGTACGATTTTAAATCGTCCTTCTCCAGCCAGCCAGGATGAAGCGGAGATGTTTCAGGACGGCTGAGCAAAGCTGGGCTGCTCGGGTCCCTCTTCCGATCTCTTGCTGTGCTGCCTGCCATCCAGTGCCAGTCAAAGTCTAAGATGAAACAATTTTTCAACACTTTCAAAACTTAACGTTTCCATGAAATGCCTCTGATCCCCATTTTCTCAGTCAGTTGCCATTACAGGGAAACAGAAGTATAAAAGGGAAACTGAAGAGTAACAAAGAACCAAAAGACCAGGCTGTTTGAATGAGAAAGGTAATTTTCAAGTAATGAAAAGCTGAGGAATTCTGAATTCCCACAGAAAAGACAGCAACCAGACAGGTGCAGTACACCCATCAGCACCTCGACAATAAATCCTGGCAGTAAATACTGAAAATGACTGTTCAACCAGAGAGAACAATCTAAAATCCAATGTTTTGAGAAAATGCAGAAGGTTTTTTAAGAATCTGAAATTAAGAAAATAATCGGAATTATCTAGACCTTATAAACTGTGAACTCCTGAATCTGACATTTTACAGCTGGATGAGATTAGCTAATATTCTGATACAGTAACATACAAAAGCAGGTGCCCAAAACAAAGCAGAATCCCAATGTGGCATTTATTCCAAAATCTGTAATACTAATAGCATTGTTGCCGTGACAACCTTACACCTATGAAGCTGTATTCTACAAACAATGCTTATGAAAATGGAAAATTACTTTTAAAAGCATAAATCACACATTAATTGACAACAAAAGTAATCATTATACTGACCGAAAACCAACTCTTCGGGTATAATGCAGGCAGTTCTTAGTGACATGAGTCTGGAAGTGGACAGATCTGCAGATTGCTCCACATTCAGGACACGTGTATGGAGATTTATGCTGATGAATTCTCTGGTGTGATGCAAAACTGCACTGGTTAGGAAGCAGCATCTGGCAGATATTGCATGTCTTCTAAACGATAAACCAAAACAGATGAAACAAAAGGTTTGGTTCAGCTATACGTACTGTCTTGTGTCAAACACTGTAATACATCAAATAAAAGGTTACACATTAGGACTGCGATGGGAACCACGAGAAGCAGGCAGGTACTAACTGCAGGCCCTACTGACCAAGCGGGTAGGACAGAGCTGGCAGACACTGGCCACCAGACACACTGGCACTCTGGGCCACCCGGGTACAGCACAGCTCTTTCATGTGCCACTCGCCACGGCAGGGGCGTGTTGGCTTCCATCAATCTTACTTAGGTGCCTCAAAGATTACTGTAATAGGGCAAGGGGCCTACGTACAACTTGAGAATCAAACCTTATGGTTTTAACTCAGTGCACCACACACAGTGGAAAAAAAGCAAACCAAACCCACCAAATACACTATCTACACTTTCTTTCATCCTTGCTCCTGACGAATTCTTATGGTAATATCCATAATACCAATAAGATGGGAGTATTATCAGGCAAAAGTTTGCAGATATTTTCAAAACATATTTCTTGGGCTAGAATACAACACCTGCACTATATCAACATATTGTACATCTGAGTAAAAACTAAATACGCAAACTGTTTACAAAACTCTTCTTTGCAGGGCAATCTTTCTACATGCAGGAGTAACTTACTAAGCTAATTCTTTTCTTGTAACTTGTTATATAAATAATTTAAAAAAAAATCTTAAGCTACATGTTGACTATGTGCCACATCAGAAACACTGAAATTCTCTGTGTGCTTTGTGCCATCCTCGGGATGAAATGCACATGATACAACCCAGCTGCACACAGGCTTCGCTTTGGCTCACAGTTACTTTGCATCACTGGAGGGCACAAAGAGCCAAACCTGTAAAAGCGTTCCAGAAGATGTCTCATTTACAACAATGCACCTCTAAAACCTGTGGGCAGGTAGCTGACACCCCGTACGGAGCTACGCTTCTGTCTAGCTTTGATCACGGAAGCTGCTTCACCGCCTTCAACAGGAACACTCGTGGCCTCACAGTCAAGCAGAACAGGACTTTAACTCAACTTCATTTCAGAGACTTTGCTTTGTAAGGCTTTTCAAATGATTATTTCTTATGATTTGGGACTTAACAACCCCACCAGTGACTTGGGAAGATTGAAAAACAAAACCAAGACTCCTTCGTGACATGGGTATCTTTTTAACGGAGATTTGCATATTTTTAGAAATGTTATCTGTAAGTCTTGCAGATGTAGCGATGTGTACACTTTGCAAGAATACGGAACAAAACAAGCTCTCCAGAGCTGCATTATAAAGTATTTATTAACCTGAAGAAATCCTGAAATAAATAATTAAGAAATAACGCCTCTCCTCAGGGTAAAACAGTTTCTTGCTAAAAGATAGGTGCTTCACAAAGTTACCCCCTTCCAATTTAGGCGACTCTTCTTTAAATCTAAGAACAGTAAGATCCAGATCATATAACAGCAGAACCAAAGCTACCATTAAGGAAGAAATCATACAGCATTACAAACAGCTTTCATAGGAGTCTCACTTACTGGTATTAGCAACTCTGCCAGTAAAAAAAGTAACCTGTTCCCATTCAATCAGTAGGAGACAGACTAACTCCAAAGACGGAAGGAAAAAGCCTTTACAGTCACTGCAAAAAATGATTATTTTTTTCCCTAATAGAAGACTATTTAATATCAATGTCTAAAGTAATTTGTCTTAGCATTTATACAATATTAATGATATTCTAAGAACAAGTATATTTTTGCATTACAATCTGTATATTCCATTTTTAATCTTTTTCCAAAATAGCCTAATCTAAATGCTTTTTTTTGAGGGCGCATGCAAATACTTTGATTCTTTTTTAAAAACCAGTAATTTTAAGTAGAAATGTTAACATGAAACATCTTGTGGTCACGCACGCAGGAGCAAGGAGCGTATTTTCACACGGTTTACTCTGTGAACAGGGTGGCCTGAACTGTTTGAACATGGTCTCCATCCAAACATAGCTCTCAAACGTCCTGACCACAGCAAGATGGTGAAATGCAAAACATTCAAATAGAGGAAGTTAAGCAGAGAAAATCTACCATTACTGAAATCCAGGTTCAATATTAGCCCTACCGCCAGCCCAAAGGATTAGTAGGTAGCATGGACACACGTGGCTGAGGTTAATGATCTGCAGGGACCTGGAACTCTCACCCCGACCGGAGCATTTGTGACGCAGTATGCCTGAAACTCTGTTCAGACACAAATAAATACTCACTTTGAAATGCCAATCGTTTGTCCTCAACTGACCAAACAGTATGGCGGGCACCACCGCCTCGTGCCCTCCAGCACTGACAGAACTGGTCTGGGATGTCAACTTTGCCTTCAGCTCAGGCTTAAAGGCACACCCCTGACTAACCACAGCTCTGCTTAACACATGCTTGTCACGTTTACTTGGCTCCGGTACCTTTCCTAAAATGTACCTTTTGCCATTTATGTATTAAGAAGCAGCACTATAATACTGGAGAATCTGGAGTACTATTTGATTAGGTAAGAAAACAGCAAAACAGAACTTCTTATTCCAGTAATAGAAACATACGGGGTTTTCAGAGTCCTTCCAAAGCCTTAGTCTGCAGCACTACAAAAGGAAATCACAGAATTGCAGAACGGTTTGGGCTGGAAGGGACCTTAAAGACCACCCAGTGCCACCCCTGCCCTGGGCAGGGACACCTCCCACCAGCCCAGGTTGCTCCAAGCCCCGTCCAACCTGGCCTTGAACCCCTCCAGGGATGGGGCAGCCACAGCTTCTCTGGGCAACCTGGGCCAGGGGCTCACCCCCCTCACAGCAAACAATTTCTTCCCGATATCTCATCTCAGTCTCCCCTCTTGCAGTTTAAAACCCTTCTCCCTCGTCCCATGGCTCCCCTCCCTGATCCAGAGTCCCTCCCCAGCTTTCCTGGAGCCCCTTGAGGGACTGGAAGGGGCTCTAAGGGAACTGGGGACACAGAAGATCCATCAACATTCCAACCCCAACAAAGCGTTACCTCCCTGACTTCGCACCAAGCACCTGAGAGATTTATCTGGAATGCTAGTGACTCCAACTGACACCAAATGCCGACAGTGCTACTTGTTAAGGCCACTGGTTTGCTATTTGGAGAGTGCAATAAACTGTTTAATTGATTACAGTAGAACAAGAAGAATCCACTGGGAAATTCTGAAATTCAGCATGTTTGCTTACCATTTTATTTTGGGGTTAAGGTGGCATTAACTTCCAGTTCTCTCATTCCAACCCATACCAAAATAAAACAGTTTGTGAAAATCATCACCCGCCTGCATTTAAAGTCAAAGTTTCAGAAAAAAAAAAGGGTTAGAAGAAAAAATGGTGGAGGTGGAAAATAAAGATACACAAGAACTATGAGTATGAAGGGAAACGAGCTATGTAGTTTCCATGGGAGCTATACACTTACATCTGTAAATAAGACGGACACTAACATTAATTAGCTCAGGTTTCCTATTTTTTTTCCCCCAGTAAGTCGATGAGGGTTTTATTCAGCCAGGAAACCTGTGAGTGACTTGTCCTATTCCCTTTAACAGGAATATTGATTGAAGTAATATATTACAGAAAGGTAATAACTTATAGGGAACATCTTTTAATTGCTAGGGCTGTGTTACTGTTGTTTATTTTAAAAGAAACATTCTACCCTCGTAAAAGGAGTTTAAGAACAAGAAGTGACAGCTACTTACTGCTTAGACTCACTGAAAACATAAACCAGTGCACAAATTCCATTTCAAGAGCAATTAGCTAGGCACTAGGAAGAACAGTAAGTTGCAAATAGTAACTTTTTTCCTATTATTTGTTTGCATAAACGCAATGTTTGTTTTTATTCTTTCTTCCTTCCAAAGTTAAAATATCAATTCCATCTAACTTTCCCGTCTTTCTCCCCCATAATAAAGGTAGTTTTACAACAAAAAGCCATTGCCAAGCACTAAGAAAGAAAACAGAACTCAGAGTATTTCTTGTCCAAGCTTTTCAAGGGGTAACATACAATTAAAAAGTACCAAAATGTTTATTCATAAATGCCTGTACAGAGTCTTCCTTCAGCAAACGCTACCCTTGCAGCAATGCTTGGGACAAAAGATGGACAAAAAGATAACTTATTGAGAAAGCAGGATGTATTGCTCTCGCTAAAGCAACTGTTCAGTTCAACAGTTCCCACGCTGGGCACTTCAGTATAGCTACAACACTACAGTATGTAGTAAAACGCAACGTAAAAAAACCCTGCACAGAACTGAAAACTGCTGCTTTATACATGAAAAGGACTAAGAAAAATATTTAATTAATTTTAAGAGGATATTTCAACACAGAACATTTAAAACTACATTTATTGCGTTACTTTAAAATGGAACAACATGAAATCGCCTCTTTTCCTCCAGTGCTTTGCAGCAACAAGGCTTTTTTTAAAAAAACAGCCTTGGAAATCCATGGCCTAGTAAGCAGGTATTAAGGCCTTGTTCATCCCTCAGCTCCTAGGAGAAAGCAAGTTTCCAACAAGAGACACGCGCACATCGGCAGGCAGCAGGCAGTGCTGTTTTCTGTACCTTCACGAGCCTTCCTCCCTGAACAGCAGCGTCTGCGCACCCCTCCTGATCTCTCCCCCTGACTGCACGTGTATTTTGACCTTGTATAAGATCTCAGCTGCTTTCCCGCAGAAAATCAGCGGGGCAAACAGCATCTAACGACATGCAGAGAGCAAACTCGGCTGCAACAGGGCAAAAGCATCAGGCAGAGGTAGCAGGAAAGGGCAAAATGCATTTCTACAAATCTGCTTAGTTTACCTGTCCATGCAAAAAAAGACCCCCCAGAAAGCCAGTACCTCACTTTTTATTCTTGCTATTTTTTTCATTTTATCCTTACCTCATCCTCCCAGCCTATTCTCAGTATATTTGTCTGTCTCTCAAGCGCTTGCTTTGTCTTAGCGCCTTCTTAATTGCTGGATTTTATAGTACCAAGAACAACAGGGATTTCACAAGGACTACTGGATCTTATCATGCTAAATGATACCTAACGCACCTATTATGGAAAAAAACCAAGATAAATCTAACACCAATAAGCACCAGCAAAGCAGTTAGCTAAAAACCAATTACTGAGTATTAACTAATTCAAGAGCTGGTGCAGAATATACTCATGGTCAGCCATTAGATACTGTTCAAAACCACAGCAAGATCCAAGGACAGAATACATTCTGATAACTTCTTTCTGACGAAAACCTTAAACAAACTCACTTGAGGCAGGCACATCTGTGGTATCTTACAAAGAGAAATTCACAGACATGGCATTTCACTGGGAATCCAGGCAATTTCAGCCTAAATCCACTAGTCCATTAGTAAAGTGGAGCCGAGGCAGAGCCACATAATCCAGACAGTCCAGATTATTTCCCCATCCAAAGATCTTCACATGACTGCTGTAGTGTGGGCGCAGGGAGCTGCCGCACAGCCACAGAACAGGGCTTAAGTTTAGTAAACAGACTCCGACAGGAACCCGCCTGTGCTTCTAGGACTAGTGAATTTTTCCCTAACTGCAGGACTTAAAAACCTCTATCCTGAATACTGCCGTGCAATTCCCAGAATATTCCTGGGGCTTTCCTGTCTTGGGCACGTTTGAGCACGTTTGCAGGTTTTCAGCTTCTCACATAGCAAGGAGTTGCAACACGGAACTCAACTGAATGCTTTGAAACACACCAGAATCCCTTTTAATTGGCACGCCCCAACGCAAATCCAACTCTTCTAATTAACAATCTTAACTCTTAGAGGATTATAAAATACATCGCACACTGATTAATATTAGCTTTTATTGAATGACGTGTTTCTTTCAGATTAGGCCACATACATTAGTAAAGAATTTTAAAATGCTTTGTAAATTTAACCCATTAGCAATCATTAAGAGGAAAGGAAAACCAACACAAATAAACAAACGGTCACACAGGAAGAAATGCATGCCAGTGAACACCACTTTCACTTCCGTTTACGAAAGACTTGAAGAAAACAGCATGCATATCCTTTCCGAAGGATCAGTGTGCCATTTATTCATTGCCTAGAGCCCCCCTAGGTAAGAGGAACGCCTAGCTCGCTTCTGGTGCTGTGCGAAACAGTAGGAACTGAAGACAAATCAAGAATGAATCACTTAAAACTATCATTCAGATTCAATAGATGGGCTGCTAATGAGGGTGCCAATTAAGTGGATTCCACAGGTTACTTGAATTCCAAAGCACAGAAAGAAGCATTAAAAATTCTTGGTGAAGACTACTATTAATTTCAGTATTACAATGTTCAGCTGTAAGAAAGCTAATGCTGAATTTTAGCAAAAATATACAGTGTAAATTTCAGACTTCAGGGCCCTAAAAAATCCTAAGAAAACTTGTATTTAAAATATGTTGACATTCACTAAGTAAGCGCTTGCAACATTTTTTGTGGCTTTCGTTTATACTTTTTAATCATGGAGGTTCGGATAATTAATAGCTAAATGAAAGTAAAACCATATCCAAAGTCTCCTAGGCTTATAGATCAAACATTGGAATTGAAACATAGGATACTCTACTTGTCCACTTGTGTCTGCAGCCTGCTGGAAATGAGTTGCGAGAGATGTCTCATCTTGGAAAACTTCATTACACTCCAAACACTTTAGACTATGCCTACAGAGTTTGGAGGGATCTTCGTCCAGTGGCATAGCTGGGATGACAGGCGTACTCGCTGGGGCCGATATGACCGTCCCAGTTATGCCAGACTGTATCTTCGTTACCGCATGCGTGCCAGCTCCCACGGGGCTCTGAAGCATAGACGTCGCGGTATTGCTGGAAGGAGATGCTATCATTTGATCTGCTGGGACTGGTTTTAGAATTAGATGCGAACACTGCATTACAACTCCTTTCTCCTTGTGCCCACGAGCATGGGAAAGAAGACTGCATTTATTGTAGAAAACTAAATTCTTTGTGCAATGATTACACGTCACTTCAATTCGCACGCTCCTCCTGTCGTAATGCTGGGTCAGGCTCTTCTCAAGAGCAAAGGAGTCGCCACACTCCAAACACTTGTACCCTCGCATTGGTAACGTTATTCCGGCATTGGCAGGGGGACTAAGGTTTGGGATGTAAACCGGCACGGGATTGACACTACTCAGCACCTTATTGAACGCTTCCACTACAGAACTTTGTAGAGATGACACCACCTGGACTCGAGACACTTTTTTCGAAGGCTGTGAGGCTGCTGCAGAAATTATTGCCTGCTTTATTTGTTGCTGAGGTTTCGTTAGCACTTGGCGGAGTTCAGAGGTGGTTTGAGCACCTTGAGGCAAAAGATTAAGGTTGGCAAGATGGACCGTCTTTGGCACAAGTTTAGCACTGGCGAGGCTCGATGCTGGCACCACGACCGTCTGCTGTTGTATAGCATTGGCAGCTTTTATAATGGCGCTACTGGCACTCTGCACCGAAGCAGCCGAGATTACAGTAGCTTTCACTGTAGTATTGTTAGCGAGCTTCAAATTAATAACTTGTGAACCTGCTGTTTTAACTGCTGAAACAGGGAGAAAGGCAGTAGCCACAGGTTTGATAGTGACCTGTTTTGGTGCAAGTTCTGCAGATGCAACCGCATTGGTGACAACTGTGGACTGGAGAGGAGCTCGAGGAGGAGAGGAAAGAACAGCAGCAGAATTCGGTGAGGACAGGAGAGATGTCACGGAAGTTACCATAGAAGCGGTCTGCTCTGGCTTTTTACCAGAGTCCAAATCAACTTCTGGCAACACCCTGGTAACAGTTCTCTTGATCTCCCCAGAAGAAGTCTTGATGGTTTTTATGCGAACTTTAGGAATTGCTGGTGTTGACCCCGCAGGAGAAGATGGAGACCCTTTGCTACTGTTTTCACTCGATACACTTCTGGGACTATCAGGTGGTTTGATAGATGGCTTTTTAGCACCATCAATGAGACTCTGAGATTCAGGTGATTTTTCAATAGCCCGGGGACTTTCACTCATGTCTTTTGGTAATGGAGAAGATTCTCCCGAATGAGACTGTAAATCTTTACTGCTATCTGTAGCTGCCTTTTTAGCACTCAGTGCTGCAATTGCAGCAATGCACGAAGAAAGCTTTGCTGATGACTTTGCTTTGGACTGTGAAATGCTGGCAAGATTTGTTTCACTTTTTTCAGTACTCAGTTTTCCATCAAGTACTCTGTTTTCAAGAAGCTTCTCAGAATTGTCTTTTAGCAATTTGTCCTCCGTTTTTCGAGCTTTAAAAGGCTCATAGACACTTAAGTTCATGGAATTTGTCTCTGTCTCTCGTTTAGCAACTTTATTTTTATCTATACTACTTGAAACTGAGATTCCAGATTTAATCAAGTTCTCCCCTCCAAGTGCCTTTAGTTTGTCATATTGCTGCTGAGATACAGATCCTGCCAAGACATTTGCTCTGAATTTGCACGTATCTCCTCTTTATCCGGAGGGTCATCCACCTCAATTTTTTCATCATCATCAAATTCTTCAGCACTTGATATTGGGCTAAACTGGTTGAAAGCTGAATCCTTCAGTGTAGTCTCAGACACTGACCCATCATCTTTAAGCACCTTCCCTTCATCCTTACTGTAACTATCGAGAGCTGATGACGTTAGAAAGCCATTATGCAAGCCATTGCCTGTGGAATGGTGGCCATCCTTGTCCACTCCTTCGGAAGAATCAATAGTACGCACATTTTTCACAATGACACTCACGCCGACATCAGATGATGGGGCGTGAGAATCTTCATCTGGGTGAGCATTTGGTTTTATGTGGCTTTCATGGTCGTCATGTCCAGATTCAATAGCTGCTTTTGGATCAACCATGTCTGGTATGTCAAAGGCTGCAAGAAGGTCATCGAAATCTGGGGTCTTCATATCCCCCATGGTCATGTATTTGATTGTAAGAAAATCTGTAAAATAAGCAGAAAGCCATCATCTCAGTATTTTAAGCTCTAATAGCACAATTTTACACAAAATAAGCTTATGTTCACATATGTCATGTAAAACGGTGTTATTTCACTTCTGAAGTAATATTTTCAGAAACTATACATTACAGAACAGTGTTCCAGTGCAAGTGTACAGTCAAAGGATTAGACCAAGAGCTCTAGGAATCCATCAGCCTCACAGACTGTAACCTAGTCATGTCATTCTAGGCACAAATTTCTCTTCGGTGACCTTCTTCCTGTCCCCCTCCGACACTCCCTCCTACCCTCTCCCACACTCACTGTGACTACAGCAGGATACCCAGACTTGCATGAAAATAACATGAGGCACTTGCAATTCCTCCTAAGTCTAGATTTTCCTTGACATTTGCATTACCAAGCTGATGAGCCTTCTTGAAGATGGCAACAAATGTGTTTCTACTAACAGTTGCGCTGTTTTCTATAAATTAAATTGCTTTATCAAAATTATGGAAAAAGTGTCTCCCAGTGTTCACAATGCTTTTTTTCAGCAACTCTAATGAAGGATCTGCTGTATCTACAGTATTCCTGACAGGTGTCTCACCTACTTTAAAGACCTCCCATAACAGAGGTTCTACAACCTCCAATGTAATTTATTCCAGTCATTCACAACTCTGTTATATGCTTCCTACTGCATAATCTGAATCTTTCTTGATGCAATCTGATTTGAACTACATATGGTTCTATTCATCCATCCTCTTTGCATCAGCACTTTACTCCAAGGTCATTCTCTCTCTTCAATCTTCTCCTTTTTGGGCTACCCAACACCAGATCTTTAGGGTTTTTTTTTTCCCCCTCACAGAAAACATTTTCCATTTCCAGATCCTGTTCTTTTAGTTTGCCGCTGGCCTCTATTGTTGGGTTTTTTCCTTCCAATTCCCAAACCAAAGAGGTAACTCAAAACTGAAACTTTACAAATGCTGTGTAAAAAGAAAAACTAACTTTGAGTGTACTTTTAGATTTAAATCCCACTATAACATTTGCCTTTTTCCAGATGTTCCAATAACATGCAGAGATGTGCGGGGGGAATCGCTCGCAAAGATCTAAAAAAATCAGTTACAGAAAGCACAGACAGACATTTTTTCATCCTCTTTCATAACTATGCACAGGTATGACTTGTATTGTTGTGACAGAGCTGGTTTTAATGTACTTTTATTGTTCGGTAATTATCAGGCCAAAGTCAGTATTCAATGCGAAAAGACACTTAACCAAATAAGTGTTATTGTTAGCAAGTGCCCGTTTGGGAAGCATCCTGTCTGTCCTCTTGCCTTTGTATCGGCCCTAAAGGGTTGGAAAACGTTCTTATTACATAGCTCAATGTTCTGTCGCCAGTATCAATTAACACAGGCCATCAGAGAACCACGGTGTGACTACCTGCAACAGTGCTCTCCAAGCTCCTCATATGAGCTCAGGTAAGCAAGAAGCTACATGCCCCAGGGCAGGTCTGCTGGAAGCCACTTGCCAATGGAGATGCACCCTGCAACTTCACTTCCTCCTCCTCTGAGCTCCTTATCTCGAGCTCTGGAGAGGAACTTCTGCTGACTGTTGAATTCAGCTCTAACAATGCTAAGAAAAACTAATCAAAATGCATATATATTTAAATACATATTTCTATGCAGATCATTAGCAACACAGGCAGCACTAACTGTTCCTCAGAAAGATGCAGTTTATTCAAATGGTATAATCCCTTTGCTTGACAAAAATTTGTAAGATGTCCATATTTATCAACGCTGGCTGCCTGGAAGTCCTTGTGGACTCTAAGAAAGGCAACTGAGGATTTTTCAAGGATACTGGAATACACACAGACATTTCACATAATACCTTTGTATAAACATATAACGGTTTTGAAAATTGTTTACATGGTCCACTTAATGGCTTTGTTGCTTTGTCTAACTTACTAACTCCTTTTCTTTGCACCAAGTCCTTCTGCAGAGCTGAACTCGGCATGTGATTCGCTATGACTATTCCATTGCAACTGACAAATTTACTCTCTTAATTAACTCATAATTCCTTTACTTAATCGACAACATATAGTAGCCTGTCATGGTAAATGCTGATCATCAAGACTTCACTACTTTTGTAAAGCATATGGTTATAATTTATACTTATCAGACATAAGATTGTTTCATAATGCTGGTAGTTCTAGTTTTATTATATATGTGGTTTTAATTATAAAATTTAAAAATCCGCTTGTTCAAAAGCAAGTTTCTAGTCCTGGTGCATTTAAAACTAGTAACTGGGATAAAACAAACATAAAGATTTAAGAACAGAGACTAGACAAGTAACCAGTAGAGCTCAACTCGTGCAGGATAACCAGCAGCTAACTCATTGCGTTCAGCACACGTGGCAGCAGATGCCTTTCCTACCCCAAAGATGATGATCACACTCAGCCCAGGGCTGCAGACCTGGACGTCGGTCTGCCCTCTGCCTGGAGGATTGCAAGATCCTGTGAAAGGGCCGCAATTACAAAGGCAGTTATCTAATAAACGCAAAACCACGTACACATATAATAACAAAATTACAAAGACAGTTATAAGAATTAAACGGAAAATATTCGGAGACCAAAGCACATAAAATCCATGTAAAACCACACAAATAAAGCCTCAATTGACAGTTTTTCTTGATTTGAGATACTAATTATTTGCACTCTGATTGTACCTCTGTCCGTAGGTGTCTTTTTACAGTTATTATATACACTGAAAAAGAACTAGAAAGTCCTCCTAGCCTAAAACTTCCTCTAATTACATATAGTGGAGATTAATTAACATTTAGCAATAGCAGCGAATTAAGTAAAGGCCCACTTACACAGTGTTTCATCCAAGTACGTTTAAGAGCAAAACTGTGTATCAGCGGCGATACATTTGTCCTTTACTGAGAAAATTGGTGAGGCTAGTTCCGGAATGGGAAAATATCTCAAAAGAATTCAGAGGTCTGCAGAGCTAGGACATAAATTAATTGACAGAGAGCACAGTGCATAAAGTTGCAACCATCTTTCAAGTGTGTGCAGAAGGAATGACTCCCATGCTCTACCAGAACAGGACAATGGAATGGTTTCTTCTACATGGGGGACGCAGAGTTGCTGCTGCCCTTATGAAGAATCTCTCCCATTCTTCAAACTTCTAAAGCAATCTAAGTCAAACAAAAAGGGACAAAAGACATTGCCAGACTTGATAAACAAGTAAGCAAAGTTGTAACCTGGCCATTTTATTCATCTCTTCCTCACTGTTCTAGTATACCATTTTAAGATTCAGTATATGAACTGTGCTTCCACCACAACTGCCAGGACTCTGAAGTCACGTTCCTCCTTTTTCCTCCGAAAACCTTTCAGTAACTCCTTCCCATAAGGAAAAAACCCCGCCTTTTATCCAAGATCAAAATCAACCGACACCTTGGCTGCCAGACAAGCTGTTAGTCTATTCCTTCTCTGGGCCAATATGATGCCTGTAAATACTTCAGAACAGGAAATGAGGCAAGTTCCTGGTTCCCTAGGAAATCGTGATTTTCCAGGAACTGGAATTTCTTTGAGAACTGCTTCTAAAGTGCTGAGAGCAAAGCTCAGTGCCTCCAAAGAGACACAGCAAGGTGTAAAAATCTAGCATCAGAGGAATGCCATTGCGATGATCTTCAGAATCGAACTGAGGAACAGTCCACAAGGTGTGTAATCAAGGACACATTCCTCAGACTAAACAAACAAAACATATTTAAAGAAACAACCTGCAAGTCACCCACCTCCTCACACATCTTTGTCCCAAATAGAATTTTTTCCATTTTAGTTTCTGAACAATAGAAACAAAATTCACCTCAAAACAGGGGAATGCTGACTTAAAGCATCATGAAGAACAATGGATAGACGATACAAGAAATCAAGCACTCCTAATTTTGTGGGTACTCATATAAAGAGTCAGTTCTTAGATCTACTGACCCTGTCCAAAGTACTATGTCATTTTCAGTCTCCTTTTGTAACCTTCCTTTTCCTTCCCAGGACGAGTTCCATTGCCTGCCTCTCCACCTGGCCCTCTGCTGATAGTTTATCACGAAAATGCCACAAAAAACCTATCATCTTTGTTGTAAGATCTGTCACCCTTAGGACGCTTGAATTACTTAGAAAAGTTATCAAAGAAAACCAGTTCCTTTAAAAATTCAACCATTACTTTGCTTACCGATTATTCAACGATAAAAGTAAGTAAAGAGGAAAAAAATTCTGAGTATGTCTGGTAGGGATTACACAGCTAGAGAGCCATGGAGCAGTGAGGTGCAATGCTTCTGGGTTCTGCTTCTTTGATGGGGGACGAGAGGACTCCTGGGAAGATACCACAGAGTCTTAAAAACTTAAGAGAGCAGATTCTGAATATGTTTACTCATGATTGCCATTGATCCCTTCAGTGACAACATCCAGCCCCACGTGCATCAATATCTTACTGAAACGTAAAGTGCGGATTAAGTTCTGGAGGACAAATCAAGATTGGTTTGTTTGTGTTCATGCTTCTTTCAAAACACGTGTGCACGACTTTCTACGTTATTCTCTCTTTGGAAACGCATCTCCTGAAATAGGAGCTTCCTTTGAACAGCATGAAGAAAATGGCACAGGTTTCAGCCAAAGGAAGACACCCCTTGACTGTTCCACTATCTTACTTCTCCCAGTTAGCCTTTTCACTCCAGCTCATCTGATAACACATTCCAGTGAAGCACTCACTTGGCTCATTATGTCAAAACACGAGCCAGCCCATGAGAACACTCTACTCACAGTGGAAGAAGCAAGCAGGCCAAGAATTCGATGCTACACCCATGAGAAATAGTTAAATTCTTGTAAATCTTTGGGGGCCTCCATATCCCAGCTGTTAAGATGGAAAGCCTACAGATGTATTCCAAGATTTGAAAAGGCTGATCTCCAGAAAAAGGGGAAAACATCTGCAAGATGTAGTGCATGTGGGAGCTTCTGCCCTATTACCAGGGATTCCAGAGACCATGCTGAAATACTGCTGTCTTACAGCAACTATTTGTGTAGATGCGAGGAAGGCTCAAATATGCAATGACATAAATACCAACCAAAGAAATATCAGGGCTTAGAAGTAAACAGCTGCTTCTGAAGGAATAATAAAGGCAGTTTTGTTTACCACATGGAATTTTTGTCACTCCTCCTCAAGCCCTGTATTTATACTCGTTCCAGGTGGAGGAACTCCAGCCCTATGAGGAAAACCAAACCAGCCCACACTTTCAAGTACTCTGTCAAGGGAGAGGGGAGCAGGTAAACACACAGAAGAAAGTATTTTTTCTCACTTTCTAAATATGATTTATCTTGTGGCCTGGGCTTCAGGACAGCTGCAGACGGGGCTGTCTTTCTCCACAAGAAAGATCAAGCTGCCTATAAACTGGTGCTGAAATTAAAAGGTACTTTTTGGTGTAAAGCTAAGCAACTGTAACACTCAAAACAGACTCATTTTGGGGAAGTTCAACAGCCCAACGAAGACAAGGAAAACAGAATCATCTGGCAGCTCCCAGACAGGTCCTATCTCCAAAAGCGCTCAGAACTCTCATTTTTGTCCGTCAGGTACAAGAACAACTCAGGCTTTCCAGGCCTAGCAATGACAAAAAATCCTCCCCCATTTCCAATACTTTTCCAATTAATATTCTCTATACATGAAGGCTTCTAACTATTGTTTCTGGATCACAAGCATGGTCTCACATGCTCAATTTTTATTCTTCTATTTCATCATTAATCTTTAAAGAACTGACCAACTTTTGCACCTTGATACTCACCCTCCGGCTCATCCAAATCTCTGTTGCTCAACCACAAGTCTAGGGACTCCATGCAATTGCTTTAACTGTCTGTACTAGCCCCGTCTTTTCTACCGTCTTTTCTACCGTATTAAATTTAAATTCCTACCCTCTGCCTTCAAATCCCACATAACTGTCTATACTTAAAATATGTAACTCCATGCTTTTGTTCAAACAACTACTCAACTCAAGCTTCTCTCAGCAGCAAGTCTGTTTATTATTTAAGGAAACAGGGAAAAACCCAACTTTAATTTTCATCTACCTATGGAACTCATGTTCTTGTGACTACATTCCTTTACCTTCCCTAAACTCTCCCTACAGTTTTTACCTCCGTTTGTGCTATGGACAGTCATGGATTGTTCACTCTTAGGGCAGAGAACTTTTCTTTTGTATGTTCTTCAAAGAAAATCAGTTCTCTTCAGTACTGTGAAAACAAGAGCATTGAGACACCACTTTTCAGTGTCTAGCACATGGTAATGTCTTGATTCTGGAAGAATACTTCTGGTGTAACCATATATAACAATTATTCTGTTAAAGTTAGACTGGTATAAATTCCCAGTTAGACACACTATTCCAGAACAAATTCTGATAATCTGGTATAATTACTCCACTTCCAAAAACATGAGTAGTGATGCCTAAATAACATCATCCTCATTCTGGATAAAATGCCTACACAGGGACTAATACCAGCCTAATGAGCATAAAAGCGTGTTTTGGTTTTTTTTTTTTAGTTTCTGTATTGTTATGCCAAGAAATTTCATCAGGTAGAGAAGACTGAAGCGATTCAATCAGCATTACAGTAGTAGATATCCTAACATTAGGCAAACATCAGCCTAATACACAGATTATGAGCAGTTCATTAGTTATTCAACATATATTAGTAATTATACCTGACTAAACCTACTGATTAGTTTCTTTGAAAGCTAAGTATCTGAAAGAAAGACAAAAGCAATATGCTAATTCAAACCACCAAACCTTCTTCAGGAAACGAGAACCACATCTCAAATCACAACTCGATGTGGTTTGAAACACACAGTGGGCGAATAGGATATGCAAGAGGCCACTTTAACCACAATCAGCAACGTCTATCACAGTCACATAAAATACAGGTTCCTTTTCGTGTATCAAAGGTCCCATGACTTGTTACTGTCGCAAAACTCAGGTAGATTCCTGCTTCCAGAAATATAACTTTCATAATAGGCAGCATTTTGATTTCTTAGATAAAGGTCTTATTTACAATCCACAGTATCAAGAAGGTCGTGTCAGTCCTTATGTAAACATCTTTGTGAAGTATGGAGTGTTTTACAGTTAAAATTTATACCAACCAATCTGATGTTGCAACATTATATACACTGTATCTATCTGCCTTAAAAAAAAAAAAAAAGAAAAAAGAAAAATCCAATTTGCCTCCATGCACGGGCCTCAATGAGCAAGAGAAATCTGAATTTGCACTTCTGGTTTTCTAGGAGACATTGTACCTCCCTCTTCCCCCTCAAAAAAAGCTGTGGAAGGAGTTAGCCCAGTATTTTAAGTCTTAAATTTTTTCACTTTTTTTTTTTTTTTACTCAATGCAGTAACCTCGCTGTTGCCAGTTTCAGGAGAATTTCAAGATTTATTCTTTACTTGCGCAAAGAAGTTTTCAACGGGCATTTTGCCCAATCTCAGGATAGCTGAGGTTGAAGGGGACCTCTGGAACTACAACCTCCCTGCGCACAGCAGGGACAGCTACCGCAGGACTTCAGGACACTGCCCAGTCAGGTGTTGAGTGCTTCCAAACACGGGGACGCCAAAACCTCTCAAGGCAACATGCTCCAGCATTTCACCACCCTCACAGTAAAACAGATTTAAAACCGTTTATTAGCATTCAGACCTACTCCCGTTCCCTTGCCTTACCGCCCACTTATGACAATGTCGAAATGCATTTTCAGGTGCACCATCAAACGGAACAAGCCACGGAAGCTTGTGAAACCACTGCCCATAGGCTGCTGATGCAGAGCACAGTCCAGCTCACACCACGGTCAGGTGGAACATTCTGGAACTGGGACAGGGTAAGAAGCTACACAAACCTCGGCCAGAGGTGGGGATTACCAGGCTGCCTCTGTGGCCCGTTTCCCCCCAGCAGACGGTACCAGTTCACATTTGACTTTGATCTACTTTCATGCGAGCTGTACAATTAGGATGCTATAAACAAATCTGGATGTTGTAAGGAGGAAAAAAAACCCTTGAACACCAATCTTTCACAGCTATTAATCCAAAATACTGTTCAGTATTATACACAAAGACAATATTATTTTAGAATGATCGCTAACTATTTACAAATTATAAAAAATTATTTAACTAACCCATTCCTCCAGTCATTCTACTTTATTCATCTAGTTCTAAGATACCACAGAAGCCTATTAATCCACACACTGGCTGCAAGAGTTGTTTTAAACTAGCAAATGCTGAAAACAAGCTAGCAATAAACCCACCAAAGTCAATGCATTACCAGGTGTATTCTGTTGATTTGAATAAAAGTGCAGTTTGGTTGTAATTGTTTATAATATTTTTAATTTTTCAATTCAGGAGTGTCTTCCATACAAATTTTGGAAGTTCAAACCACATATGCCAGGAATGAAAGCAATGGCAGCAAATTACATTTGGGGTGGCAGAAGATGGAAGTCATGGAAAAAATCATGAAGATACTGAAGAGCACTTGCGGACGTTCACGGGGTATTGCTGTAAGCTGGCACAGAGACAGACCTACAGTGCGCGTGTACGCACATTGTCTTCTCTGGTAAACACAACACTTTGGGAATCCCCAGAGGCCACGAGGATGATACTTATCTCCACGTACAGAACACAGATGCAGTTGCAGCCAGACTAAAGCTCAAGAAATTTATGCTGCTGTTTTGCTGTTAATTCATGCAGACAAAACTTTTTTCCAATTGGTTTGCCCATGGATTCAAGTTTTGAGCCTTAGGAAACACAAGATCTCTGCAGAGGAACTCTCTTATTCAGTCTTTAACGTGAGGTATGGCAAAGTGCCTATTTGTGCTTATCGCTTAGCTGAGGTTCTGCACTTACGGATCACCAAGCCATGCCAAACCAGCAAGTAAGACATCCCCAAAAGGAGCCTGAGTTGTTTACAACTGTAAGCATGTTACCGACATTTTCAAAACATTGATAATTGTCCTCTTTTCTACTAGATCCTACACCTGATTAGGATCCTTCTTATCTGATCTGTTAAAAGATGAATGCTTTCCCACTGCAATAGGTATAATTAAGTAAAGACAGTTATTGAAAATTCTTGTTTTGTTTTCTTAAACAAATTTCCACAGGGTTTTTCTGACAGCCAAAACAGAATTACTTGTAGTTTATGACTCCTTAGAAGCCTCATCTTGCAGTCTAACTCCTCCATTTTTGAACTTATTTTTTTGCAAAACGGGTATCTCAAGTTCTCTTTGGGTAGGAGGAAACAGGAAGGGAAAGAGAAGGTGTTATCTTCTGAAGTCTGTCCGTTTCCTCTTCTCACACCACCACTGACCTACCTCTAGCACAGTTTAAAGACAACCACATGCAACCGGTTCAAAGCTCACTATTACCAGCCTTTGGCTGGCAAAAAGTACAGGGATATTTTAACACACAGGCAAGGCATCTCCTTCCCACACCGTATGGAGCTGACAGACCATCTCTATCCACAGCTGGCCAATGAAAACCACCTATACCTACTGAGAGATCCAGTTAAGGTTTTCAGCCTAGCAACTTCCCGAATTTCTCATAAAATGGACATGAACTAATGAAAAGCAGGTAAATCCCCATACCATTCTTTGTGCACTTGACTTAAAAATGAATTATAAAATTGGCTTAATTTTGTACTTCTATATGTAAAATGGGCTGGGACAATAACATGTGAATAATCCAGATGTACAAAAATAATGAATAGGATTTTGAGATTCCCTATTTAATGAAAATTTGAACCACATTCTAAATGACACTTGCTTCCTGCCCATTTTCTTTAATGTACTTTTTTTTTCAGTGGATGGCAATTCTTGCTCAAAGCCAGCGTGAAGCAGCTGCAGACAATCTCGGTGAGAGCACTCCCAGTCTGGCAGGGCCCGCATGCGCAACACTCGCAACAAACAGGCCCTAAAATGTTAGGGTCAAGCTTTGTTTTGTTGTTTTTTAAACATACATTCCCAGCAATCTGTATGCATATTTATATGTTAACACCCATTCACACTTCTAAGAAAATCAAAGTCAGTTAATTCATTCAAAAGAGGCTTGGAACTTGATAAATCGTTACCCTTAAGATCAACTACCTGAGACAAGCCTCAGTGCAAAATGAGATCATGATTGCTGATATAGAGGACCAACCCCCCAGCACTAAGCAGCATTTTCTTCTGGAAAGCTGGCCTACGTGCAAAATCAGAATCTCCTGCTGAAGAGCACTTAAATATTATTAGACTATAAAATAAAACTCACCAAGAACACTGCGGACTCCAGCATCTATTCAGGTTTCTCATCTTACAGCCTACAAAAATCCCTGCAAATTCAAAACCTCCTTTGCTAAAAATTCATAGTACAAATCGTGTTCAAAAATCCAAACAAAGCAGACACATTGAGTTCCGTGACAATTCAAGAAATCACAATTTTAAAATTGCTTACTATTCTGGTAGAGAGAAAAAATAAATTGAAGAGGTGCTCTCATGTAACGTATGAATTTTAGCTGACACTTGGAAAAGAACATGCATCAGCAGCAGCAATAGATACCGTTCCTATCATGCAACAAGAATTCATGTTTGCAAGCATAATTTTGCTATGGGTGTCTATACTCAAATATAGAACCTCTGCATCCAAATTATGAAAAATATGAACAGAAATCAGCACAGTATATGTTAGGCACATAAGCTGTTTACTGCCCCATCAAATCTGAGAAACAACACATTGTAGCTGTATTAAAAGCACAAAACCATAATTTCAGGCTAAACATCAGCATGCTATTCTCGCTTTTCTACAATTAGTATCTAAATACCTTACGTAATCTACTGCAGTCAGAAATGAAAAGGTTCCCTTGTATTGTCACACTCTGATGCAGGCACCCTGCCTATCATCAGCCACCATACAACTTACCCAATATCCA
This sequence comes from Alca torda, assembly GCA_008658365.1. NCBI lineage: Eukaryota > Metazoa > Chordata > Aves > Charadriiformes > Alcidae > Alca > Alca torda. Next base: position 174,992 of record CM018101.1, read on the forward strand.
TAACCTCTCAAGGCTTTTAAGACCGTCTACTTTATTCTGCTGAGCACAGAGGATAAAGATCCTCGTTGCACACTAGAACAGAACATTTTCAGTGTTTTGCCTCCATATTTATCTTGATTGTAGATTACCAAACCAGCTAACACAGCCGGAACTGGTCAGATTTTTCAAAAATCATACTGGGTAAGATTCTAGAGTTGCTGATTTCCTGTTATAGGAAGTAACAGTTCTAGCAAAAGAATCCCCAAGGCAAAATGTTTAGTGTTCCAATGTGTAAGCTCTAACAGCCTTTGTTCTTCCCTTTGCTATATTCATTACTGCTTTCTTCTGTCTCCCCCTCGCCCTCTCTCTGAATCCTTCAGCTTTCACTATAAGATACAAATGCCAACTCAAATCAAAGTACACATTATTTTTTTAGATAAGCGGAAAAAAAAAATCCTATCCATTATCTATTGCTTAGAGTTAAAAGTAGTCACCTCAGGAGCTGATGCACTGCCCATCCGGTTTCCTATTCTTATTTCATTACTGCACAACATTATAATTCATGCCACTATAACCCACTGGAGCTCCATCAAACCTCTAAAATACATCTTTCCACTCGGCTGCTGCAAAATCCTCCCTGGGTTACAACAGTTTAAGAAACACTGTCCATACTATTTATTTCCTATGTTGGTTTTTTTTTCCATGTAGGCTATATTAAGTACACGTTTAGCACTGAAGACCTTAATTCCGAATTAAGTATTGGGTTACCCAGATATGTCCAAACAAGCAATCTTTAAATAATCAGGCAGCAAATTCTGAATGTGCAATGCTGTAAAACAACACAGAACAGTTCACTGCCATGTGGTTCACAATTTATGATTGTCACTCAGAGGCCTAATCCATATCACTGCATTGTGAAAAAACGTCTATCTGGCTATAAGATATTTCAGTGATAATACTGTATTTAGCTAAGATATCCGTCTTTACAAATAATAGCTTTAATCCTATTAAAACTGGAGGATGTTAATAGCATTTCTTTAGTAACACTTAAACAATTGTCTCCTTACTAGCGTGCCAAGCGTGCAATCAGGAGCCAGATTTACTTTTCACATACATGTACCTTCATGCTATTGTTATATTCATACCCAAAACACCACATCTCACCTTGTGAACCTTGACCTTTGAAAGATTTTTTTAGCCAATGCTCAGTTACTGCCACAGATGCATTACCTCTGCAAATATGAAAGGGTTAAAGGCAGCCCCAATCAATAGGCCTACAAGGAAAAAAGAAAAAAAAAAAAAGGGAAAACGGGTATGCCTTACAGCATCTTTGCAATGCTTTTATGCACAATTCTACAACAATATTGTTTTCTTTTGGCCTTAGAGAAAGGCACGGCACCCCCCCCCACACTTAACGTCTCCTAAAGAAGAAAACCACAAGACAGCACCCTGTAAATAAAACAGCATGCAAAGCAGCATTCTTCAGTCACAAGCATAACTACAATTACAATCATTCAATCAATTTTATTTAGTTTAGTTTTAAAATAGACTGCATAACCAGTGTCCCACCCTTGCAAAGCAAAAATATTTTAATAAGGGTCATAAATCTCAGCTCTTGCCCATTCCTTAAGCATAAAAAGGCACGAAAAGCCAAAGTAATCTCAGTTACTGCAAATATGTACATTTATATACAGAATCCTTTATGACTATATTAGCCACATACCAGTGCTGTGTGTCTAAAGTGTGCATTCACATACTGTTTTGGGATGGTATCTTTCTGCAAGCTCCTCTGCTTTTGGCTGCCATGAAGGGAGGAAGCTATCCCACTGTAGTAGCTCAGTGACTGCATTGTGTTCAGGAGCTGATCTGCCTCAAACCAGTTCCAGCCGGTTCTGGTCACCCTACATAAAAAGCTATGGCAACCCTCGCTGAGTTGCCAACAAGTCCCTGGAAATCGCAGGGGCTGTTTTTTCAGTGGCGGCGGGGCCAGCGGCGGCCCTGTGCCCCTGCTGCCCTCCTGCCCGGCCCGCGCAGCCCCCTTGCTCCCCAGAGCCGCCCCACACGCTCCCCTCCCCCCCCCACCCCCCCCACTTACCTCCCACAACCTGGCTGAAAGCTGGGAGTGTGTGCGTGCCTGTCTGTAGCTAACAAAGAGACCGCAATAAAAATCCTCACAGGATCTCTCTTGCAGCACCAGGCAGGCTCGGCCACAGCCCTGGGAGACAGCCTGCTAGCCACGGGCTGCTCCCCCCTCTCTGCCCCCCTCAGCACACGGGGCGGCTGCCCATCGCCGCCACATCGGCCCCCTCACGCCCGTGGCCGTGGGGCGGCCCATCCAGCGCTTCTCCCGGCCGCCCTCCCCACTCCTCGCCGCCTCTGGGGCCGCCCGGGTGGCATTTTCTGCTCTCTGCACAGCGCTGCTACCGAGATCGCCCGCAGGCGCGGCTCCCTCCCCTCAAGAAATCCATTTCCGCAGCAGAGAGATGCCTGCAAAATAGTTCCTTTGCCCCCTCCTCGCAGCACCGAGCTGGCTGCTGAGCTCTTTTTTTTTTTTTTTTTTTTTTTTTTCCCCCCTTGCTATTCAGCTATCCTTGAGGCACTGCAAAGCAGCAGGCTGCAGCCCCCCCGCCTGCCCACGCCGGGGGAGGCCCGGGCACCCCGCAAAGATGGCTGCTAGGCGCAGCCTGCCCTCGGCCCCACGCCCGGCTCCGGGCGGCTCCTCGCCGAGGTCACGGCTCCCTGCGGGGCCTCGGTCCCTCCAGAGGGCCCTGCACCCGCCTTGGCCCACAGCAGCCTCTTCCTGGCCCGCTCCCCCTTTCCTCCCTGCCACCCAGGGCCTTCGGGCTGCGGGGCCGCCGGTCGCCCCCGGCTCAGGCGCTGTTCACCCGGCTCCTCTGTGGCTACTCACCCTGGCACTGGCAAAACCAGCCACTACCTCCGCCTACGCGCCCGGCCCCATCCTCTGCGGGCTCTGCCGTGCGATGGCTCCTCAGCACGGCTCTCCTCCAAGCCGGCTGCCAGGCTCGGCCCCGCCGGCCGGCCCTCAGCGCTGCGGGCTGCACCTGTAACCGTGAGCAGAGGTCTCGGGCACAACCCCTCGCCCCCCTTCCCCGGAGACGGCTCGGATCTGGCACTTTCTCCACATCCCTCATCCCCACCCCGTTCTGGGGAAAACGACCATGTTCTTCCGCTGCCTCAGCCCCGTCTCCTCGGCACAGGCGGCCGCCGCCGGCCCTCCCGCAGCCCGGGCGGGCCGCTCGCGCCTCTGCGGGCCGCCGCCGCGGGCACCTCGCCGCCGGACCGCGGCCCCCTCCCCTCGGCGCGGCGCCCGCGTTCCCCCCCCGCGCCGGGCCCGGGTCGGCCCTACCGAGCGGGCCCCGGGGGAAGAACGGCCCCGCCACGGGCGGGGAGGCCGCGGCCCCTCCGGCCGAGCGGGAGAAGTGGGGAGGCGGCCACGTCCGAACGATGCGCCCCCCCGCCCAGCCGGCCCGGAGCTGCCGGCCCTGGCGGTGCTGGGGTGGGCGCGGGCCTGCGGCAGCCGCCGCCCTGTCAGCGCCCCGGCCCGCGGCGCGGCGAGCAGGCGGCGGCGCTCCAGCGCAGGCTGCCCGCGGCGCGGCGGGGCCGGGCGAGGCGACCCCCACCGCATGCAAACGGCGCTCCCCCATGCAAACACACCTGCTGCGGGCCGGCCGCCACGGTCCGGCCGGCGGCCTCAGGCGGGCATGGCTAGGGTCGGCGCTGCCTCGGCCGCCCGCCGAGCGGCCTGGCCAGGCGGTGGTGGAACATAATGGCAGGGAGGCTCTGCCGGGACTGAGGAGAAGGTGGTGGGGTGGGGGTGCCTCGGCTCGCACAGATGGGGGAGACGCTCCCGTGCGATTCCCTGTGAAACGGCTCCCTGGAGTGTGCCGGGGGCGGGGAGGGCTGCGCTGCCGCCGAGCGCTCCGCCGGCGCCACCAGCAGGTCGCGGCCTCCCGCAGCCCGGGGGGTGTCCTCACTCCGCCGCCGGGGCAGTGGGTCTCGCTGGGGTAGGGCAGCCCCGCGGCCGGCCCCGATCCCTCCCCGGGCCCGCACCGCGGCCCCACCGGTAGGGACGGGGCAGGCCCGCCGCGGCCCCACGGGAGCCCTGCCCGCAGCGGCGCGGTCCTGCGCCGTGGGGGGCCGCCGTGCCGGGCCGGGCCGCGCTGTCCCCGGGCGCCTCAGGCTCCGGCGCAGCGAGGGCAGAGCCGCCGCTCCCCGCCGTTCGGGCTCAACAGAGGGCGGGAGACAGGACACGGTGCCCAGGCGGCTCCGCCCGCCGTGCGGCTCGGCTGCGGGGCCGCCGCGTCCTGGCGAGGGAGGCGGCGGGCCCGCTGGCCCGGCCCGGGCTGGGCTGTCCCTGCCGGCCCCGGGCCCGGTGCGGGGACGGGAGCCGGGGCGGCACCGGGAAATGCCGGGCTTTGCCCTGGACGGGCGCTGTGGTTCCTCACAGAAACGGGGCATCGTGAAGCCATGAGGCCCTTCCCGGGGATGGCTCGGCCGTTTGGCCGTTGTCTCTTGGGTCCAGCTGCCTTTGGTGACAGGCTTTTGTTTGGCGCAAAGCAGCCTGGCCTTAATGCCGTTGTTATAAACTTTAATATGAAATTTGCCCCCTTTCTGTCACGGGACAGCCTGTTTTGCAAGTGTGCAGCATGGTCTCAAGAATTCAGTTTTGCATGTGAATCACTTTATTGGATCATATTAATGGCTTTAAATAGGTAACACCCCTCTCAAGTTTATGCTATGAGCTTGTGTTTTTCTACAGGCTATACAGCAATAGCTACATATTCTGTTTGAGATAACACCAGGTTCTGACTTGTTCCAGTTGACCCACACGACAGCAAACCACTCCATGGCCAGCTGAGGCAATCAGTGAGCCTGACAAGTTCATAGAATTTGGATATAATCAATTGATTTGGTGATTTATATAAAAATAAATGGATTTGTGTTCTGCACTGGTTTCAGTGTTCAAGAAGGACCACGAAATTCAGCTCGCACAAGCCTAGGGCTCATCCTGCAAGTGACTTGGAGAATTAGGTCATAATATTTATAGCTCCCTATTTCTTCCCAATTAACTAGTAAACTAATTTGATAAAAGAGGTGAAACTACAGGCTGTTTTCTGTAGTTTTCTACTACTACAGGCTGTTTTCTTACATTGCATTTCTGTGGTCAGCTTGCATAATAGCATAAAGAAGATGGCAGCTGCTACTACTACTTTTGTATTCATATCTGAAATGTTGATAGGTTTCACAGGTTATACACGGCACAAAGGCCCTGGTGCATGCTGCCTTTCAGACAGATTTACTTGTTTTCCTTCCAGCCAGGTGTCCTTGACATCTTCATGGCAGAAAAGCTCTGTCACTCTAGGTATTTGACTTTCAAAAAATGAAATGAAGAGAATTTTAAGTATCATTTACAAGTGCTGCCAGGCTGATAGCTCTCCTCCAATGGCTTTTCAGTTCAAACAGAAAAAACAGCTGGCAATTGCAATGCAAGTGTCCCTATGGTGTCACTTCTGCATCGTGAGGCTTCGGTAGGTTTTTAGCATGTTGACCTTACATCTTAGGACTGAGATTGGGTCCCTAAGTCACTTCAGGAGTGCTGTGACCCTGCAGATAAAGCTGTTTCAGTTAGCTGCTGGGGAGCCAGCAGCTGGTTTGAGGTTACTCCAGCATTTCCAGCGGCAGGAACTGGAGTCCCTCGCTTTATCCCCTCCCGGCAGCTGGGGCTGTACAGGATGTAACTCATGAATTAGGAGAGTTTCGGTTCCCTGCAGCTGCTGGATCTCCACCCCTGGAGGTTCCATCCAAAAGTACTCCTCCCCACGCCGCAGCCAGGTGGACGTGCGTGGCGTGGTGGCCCCTCTCAGTGGGCGGGGAAGGAAAGGGCCCTGGGGAGGGCTGGAAGAGGGTGGTGGGGCTGGGGGAGCCTGTGCCCCCGCAGCGAGGGGCTCCAGCAGCTCACATGGAGCTGACAGCCCGGGCTGGAGTAGGACCTGATCTTCTGTGTCAGGTGACGAGTGTCCGAAACAGAGGTCCCAGCCACTCCCCCACGGACACTGCCATGTAGTCCTTAGAACCAGTGCCGGAAGAAATTACTGTTTTTTAAGATGATTCTGTTTTCTCCATTGGCTTTGCAGTGGTGAGGAGCAGAGCCTTCGACACCGCCGGCCTCGCCATGGAGAGTCTCAGTCAAGACAAATGAAACCACCAGTGTTTTCCTTCCACTTCCACTCCAGAAGAGCACTGAGAGGGGATTGCTTGGGTGCCTGCGCTGACGGAGCCCTGAACTTTGCTATCAGGTCACGTACTAGGTATTTCATTCTCCAGGAACTGGGAATTTTAACCCCACCTTTTCTTTTTCCTGCTAAACCTAAAACCTAAGACCAGCCCGCTATTACTTCCCAGCAGTCAGCAAGGAGCGCTGCCAATTCAAAACATTTTCCCTTTGATGCTGCAGTGAATGCTGAACTCGTCTGCAGTAATCACTTCTTCATTATTTAACTTCTTAAGGATTTTAAGGCTCTTGAAATCCAGAACTCTAAACTGTGGTGTATTCATCCCACACTTTCCGTACAGGAATCGGTTTTAACTGTATCAAATATAATTAGCTACAAACATAGCTTTTACACATTCAGCATGTGCTGGGGCCAAAGGCGATTTTGCAGGTGGATTGACGCAACAAAAAATAAGGTCAATTTACGTTTAATTTTTTTATGTCAGAATAAATGATGCCCTTTTTGTCCTCCCCAAGTTTTGTTTGTTGTTTCTACTCGGTAACAAAACAGTTCCTTCCTGGCTAGTGAAGCATCCCAAAGCTTACCCCAAGAAGGGTAAAATGCAGATTCCATATTTCCAATCCTAAATTTCTTTTTTAGACTAACAGCTTTACAACTTTTGGCAAAATCTTAATACTGTCTGTTACTTAAGTGGCTTTTTTAGGTTTTCACCTTAAAATTTCCTATATTGTATTACCCACAAGATCAGAGCAGAAGCCTGCATTTCTTGTTTAGAATATGTATGTTTTTCTTTTTATCACTGTTTAGAATACAATGGTACTTTAATCACTATATTTAAACGTTCAGTATTAAAAAACACCAGCGTACAACTAAACTTCCTATTACTATTCTCTAGACATTTTCTAGGCAAAAAAAACCCAAACCATTTCCTTTCCTGGTTATTAGAGTAAGTCTCATATTATATTTTGGACTAAAGCTCTAGGATTGCTTTTAGAAAGATGGGATTTATTAAAAGAAGGGGATCTTGTGAGACAAGATGAAGGACTTTGGTAGGGAGAAATCTATAACCAGACTCAAAATACATCTTAACTACTGCTGAGGTCAAGTAAAAATTAATATCTAGGATGGTTTTGAATGGCAATCACAAGCGAGTGCTGCAAGGACAGGTTTGCTGCTCCGAAAGTAAATGAATAAACTGAGGACTGATGACTTGGTTTTTAGCTTTCATTTTTTAAAACCAAAATAATTAAAAGATGTGCCAATTCTACTGCCTTTGGAGGCATAGTTTGGTCATTCTTGTCCAGAATATTCTGCAGAAGCAATGCAGTTTGCATTTTCCGCTGGGATTAGCTCAGAAAAAGAGCACAGAATGGTTGTGAGTAATAGCAAAACTAGAGTGGTAGAAAAGGTGTGCAGGCAGTGTCCGGAGCTATTCTGTCTCCTGAGCCTTGAAGTGTAAGCTCTGGTCTGATGAGAGAGGTCTTACTATTTAATAAAGGTGATTTGCAAGTTGGTTTTAAATTTGGGGGTAGTGAAATGACTTTTACTCCACTCATTAAAGGTTAATGAAGACCACACTTACGTAAATGTATGAATAGCTGCTTAATTTAGGAAGCAAGAGGACCTTTAATCTGCAAATTGTCCAACTCTGTGATGATTTTGTGGCAATGCCTATGTTGCAACATAAAAAATTAGAGCCATTTTTCCACTGGAGAAGATAAATCACTGGATCCAGTGTTGGTCTCTTCTCGGGTCTGGTTATGCTACGAAAACTACCAGGCGGGACTGTTCAGGATTCTCTCCTCCTCATTGAAAAGCCATCAATGATTTTTAGGCCCAGCAACCCTTGGTCACTCCGGACTGGGAGCGGACATGACAGAGGGAGCAGGAGAGGCACAGGGATCCGCTCCCATCTGCAGGGGACATTTCCCCCTGTCGGTGGTCGCCTCTTTCAAAGGTGCCTGTTGCTGCCTTCGCAGGTTGGGTGTACACTCAGCAGCCGGCAGCCAGTTTTATATCGCTGCTGCCTCTGGCACCGGCACTTACCAATGCAAATAACCAGCACCTGGCTCGGAACAATGGGACTTCTGTGCACAGTTTAAATGTAAGCGCAAACCACAGCAAACTAGTTAAAACGTACGTGGGGCAAGTATAACCCGTAAATACGTATATATTTATATATGCCCATATGTAGCAGATATGTATTTGAAAATGATGCTGAATTAGATTTATGGTCAGAAAGTGAGAAATCTGTTGAAACCCATTCTTAACTACAGATTTTCTCTTTGACGTTGAGCTGTCTTCCTTGGCCGTGTCTCCCTGCTTGGCTTTGAAGACCATCTGTCTTGCAGAGAAACCAGAGGAACAGGAGGAAAAGAAGCGTGCCTAAGGAGTAGATGCAACCCAAGGTAAATGTCCCCAGTCTCGAGGCAGGGGGAATGTAAGAGCGTAACATTAGCGCAGTCTCTGTGGGGCGGGGAGCGTTCACATCCTAACTGCTGCATCGTCTCTGCTTGTGCCCCCGGCAAACGGGACTACATCTCGCAACAGGCAATTTCCCCCAGATTTAAAGAATGTCTTGGACAAAGGCTAATGGCCTTGATAACTCTTGTTATCTCTCTGCAGAAGAGAATCTCAAACTACAAAGTGAACATCTGCCATGCCCAGGTAGCATGAAGAGAGAGAAACTGTAATAACTCTCAGGATGTTAAATGCTGGAAAAAACAGAATGCAGTAATGTCTTGAACAACAAAAGACTCAGATTCTTAATCATCTGTAGAAGAGATGCTGAGTTCAGATGTAATACACAGCCAGGAGGATTTGACAGGGCTTAAGAATTTTTTTTTTCTGTCTGTTAACAAGCCAGAGCAAACTAACTGTTATCCAAAGAAATCCTGGTTAGTTAGCCACATCGTGGGCTTAAAATGGCTCTTAAGGGAGTGGCAGTCAATACCTCAACTCTTCCATGTATTAGAGGTGCCAGCGTGATGCCGTGCTGGAGGTCGCAGCCCCTGTGGATGGTGTCCGAGGAGCCGTGGCTGCTGGGCCCTGAGCAGAGGAATGAAACCTCTGAAGGCCACGGCCAGCAGTAATGGCAACAGCGACAGCCCTCCTCCTCCTCCTCTTCCTCCAGGCCTTGGGAAGGGCAGGAACTGCAGCCGAGGGGCTGACACACGCACCGTGACAGTGGGGCAGCTCCGTCCATGGCTGCACACGGGGGGCGGCGGCAGCAGGACGAGGCCTGCACCGGCGGGACGCCATGCAGCAGGAAACCTGTGGCGCTCAGTGGGAAGGAGCACAGGAGGACACCCCACGCCTGATCCCAGCGGCACAGGACATGGCAGAAGGCCAGACCTGGACCTGGGCTTTCCCAGCCGTCACCTCACAAACTCCATCCTCCACCTGCATCACCAGTGAGTTACACAACAGGCCACGCGCATATTGCAAATCGTAAGGCTGATGGATTTTCCCATCAGCACCGTGGTCTTTTCCGCTTACTAACACCTTCCAAATGCTGGGCAGCACCCCCTCAGTCAGCTTCTCTTCAGGCATTAGCCACCTGCCTGATTAACATCCAGTGCAACACAGCTCATCAGCCTAGGACATTGAAAATGTCTGGTTTGTTCCTTAACGTGCCACCATGTATGGGTTTTTTTCCTTCCTCCTCCTGATATTTATTCAAGTATACGAGGATTATTTCTGAATTATTCATCATACAATATCCTGATTAGACTGTGGCTGTGCAGACTCCCACTGCTTAATGAATGAGCGTGAGCCTTTTGCAGATGGTGCTATCAACAGCTATTTGAACGCTGTATGTTCACCTGCATTTACACAGCGCTGTGAGCAAAAGGAGAGAGATGAACCTAAACATGGGGTTGGGAGATGATTTTTTACTGTAATATCCGTGAAGTGTCACATCACATCCAGCACTCCCCGGCTCACTCGCTGACAAGGTCCCGGGCATGGGTGACCTCATCAGGGACTCCCTGTAGGAGCCACGGGTGGAGTTTCCGCAGGGCACCTTCTGACGCTGGACGCACCTTCTCTCGAGGCTGGAATCCTACAAACTGCACAAGGAGAGGAAGCATTTTTGCAGCACTTAAATTCTGTTTTAGACAGTATCTAATACAATTTTCTCAGAACAGAAAATCTTTGTGTAGTTGAGTATATATCTTACCAAACTACTCATTACATCCCTTCAAACAATGGAGTAAAGTACATAAAAAGAAAATAGCTAGCAGTTGTGGTCATTTAGGTATACACTGTCTTTCTGCACCATCACGTGCTGCAGGGTTTGGTCACCGCTGCCATTTCAGAGTCACGGCTCACCTGTGTGAGCAGAGGCCGACACCGGCCATGTGCTCCCGATACTGCTTTCTCCTAAAGATGCTGTTCGAGACACTGCAGAAGAAGATGCTGTTTGACATAACCCGGGCAGTGGATGGCACAGCTGGCACAGGCACACCCCTGCTCTGGGAAGGGCACTGACGGATGTTGGAAGACTTTATCTGTTGAACTGGGGGACACTGTGTAGCTGGCTCACAGTGCCAGCGAGCTTGTGAAACTCAACCCAGCACACACAGCGTGCTCGTACATGCCTGCTGGGCAGGGTTCCTGGGCAGGCTGGCACGGAACAGCCGGGGACGAGATCCAGGAGGAGGCCATTCCTCGTGGGACGCAGCCACCCGCTGCCACCAGCCCCACGGCGTGACTGCCCCTCTGCAGTTCAGGCAGGCACTCGGTACCCACAGCAGCACCGCTTTTACTCCGGCTTTCCATAGCCTGCCCCATAAAATGGAATAAGCACGTAAAAAAGTAAGAATAAAGGGGACTCCAAAACATCCAGAGCTGGACTCTAAGCAAGTCATCAGAAGAACTAATTGAAAGCCGCTAGCAGTCAATTAAGAAACCTCTGCAGCTGGAAGCAGCTCAACTCGGTGCAGCCTTGTTTCCAGCAAGAGCGATTTTTCTGCTGCTTTTCTTCTGTTCACCTCAGGAAACGCTGTCCTCGCGGCTGAGGATGTCAGCAGCGGCTCAGCCTGCCTGTGCTTGCTGATTTCGAGCTGCCGGTGATGTTCTTCCTACAGTTGAAGCATAAACAAAAATAAAGGCGGCTTGCTGATCCGCAGCCAGCGCAGCCGGGGAGTCTTTCAAGCAATCTCAGACTTTCAGTGCTGGTACTTGGTGTCTCCTGCTGGAGGAAGGACGTCTGATTCATCAGCACCAAAGGCTACAGCAGATGAGTCAGGATTAGACAAATTCCATTTAGTTTGTGTAACAACACTACTTTCTGTATTGAAAACTTCTGCTGCCATAAAGATCTGTACTGAACAAAACCTTAAATACGCAGGGATCAGCAAGCTGTCACCCAGGCGGGGCTGGTGGCTCGTGAGACTCGTTTTTTGGTGTTTGCGGGGTGCGGGCTGCGAGGGGCCGCGGGGCTGTGGCGGGGGCACGGAGCCAGCAGGACGCTGGGGAAAGAAAACTGGAACTGAAGTGTCAGAAGAGCAGAGAAGCGTGTCAGATCGTGTGAAAAGCTGCCCGAGAGCAGTAAGAGACACCCAGCTCCTGTAATGAGTCAAATCAAAAGCAGAAATAACTTTGATCAAAACTTTTTATAAGGTATGGGAGAAAATGCGTGCATAGTTTGCTCTTGAGTACTAAACTCTGTATATATTGATTTAAAACCCTGGATTAATCCAGAATATTTAAATATTGGCAAGCTCATATTTATGTTAAACAGTTAATAATAAAAAAATAATCCCCCAAGCCTGTTACAAGCTTTGCTCTTATACACATCATTTTCCCTAGTGATCATTTTAAGAAAATATGATTTTACAAATGGCTAGAAGACATCTAAATTCTTCAAAACGCTGTACCGACCGTTTTCTAAGGAAAATGAAATGTCTGCAGCCATCAGCCAGAGGGGCTTTAAGGAAGGTGGCTGGTTTGCAGACCCAAACAACAGGAACCACTGGCATTAATAGCCTGTTCCCTGCCTTCCACCACCGCCATGGACCCAAGGTCTGCTGCAGACAGTCCTCGAGCTCAAGCTGCATCTCCTGTCCCTGCCAGCTAACTGAAATCAGTGCTGGGCTTTGGCATTACCCCAAATGCACACTTTAAAGCCTCCTTTGAGCCAGAGTCGCAGCCTCTGGAGGCTTTCCCCTCTTTTGTGCAGAAGGGCGGGTGGTGCGGCTCTTTTGGTTTGTTTCACATAAAGGAAACAGCTGGAGGGTAGTTATCTCGCTGGAAGGGGCCCTGGTGACAGAGTATTTGTCCCCGTGGGACACGCGGTGGGGCGGCAGCATGCCCCCCCTGACTGCTCTGGCCTGGTTACCCCCCAGGAAACCAGGGTGTTTTTGCTGCGCGGCCGGTGGCTGACCATTGTCCGTTGGTCGCGCACCCCTCGCTGTCAGCAGCGACAATACCTGTGTCTGCCGACACATGCTGCCGCCCCAATTAGATTGTGTTTAATTGCTGCTGCTCGGGGAGATTACGAGCCAGTCGTGGGCACGGGCTCCTGCAGCATCCGCACACAATGTCTGCGGGGGCTGATCTGCCCTTTCACACCTGTTTGTGCCCCCCCCCGGGCAATCGGGCTCCCACACGTCCTCACCTGGGGTCCCGCTCCCGCCGCTGGTGGCACATCGCAGTCGCTGTGAGCCTGGGCAATACTTTGAAGGAAGTACCAAGCCAAAAAAAAAAAACCCTGTGAAATCATACTGGAAATTAAATGGTTTAATAAAAATTTAAGTTTGATACGAAAGCGCACAGTCTGAGCCAGTCTGTTGAGTTCCCACCTCAAGGCGCAGCCCTTCGTTAGGCACCCAGCGTTTCCCCCGCTGCAAGGCAAGGTGTCCAAGAAACCAGCAGGAGGTCTCAGAGGTCGGGGTGCCGCGGGGCCGGGGCTGCCCCACCGGGGGCTGGGGAGGGGGGGCCCACAGGGACCCCAGGGCGGGCAGTGCCCCCAGCCACAGGCACGGTCCCACCTCTCACCCTGGCGCCTGGAGCTGGGGTGGGCAGCAGGGCCCCTGATAATTTGGGAAGGGAAAATAACCTCACAGCCTTATTTTTATAATTTTGACCGTTAAAGATGGGTAAAAGCTATTCAGTGAGTGAGTTACGGAGTTGTGCTAAGAGCCCGATGCAAACCCGGCTCAGCCTGTCACGCCGCCGGGCCGGGTTCAAACGCCGCAGCACCATTGTTGCAGGAGAAACTGGATTGACCCATTCCGAAAGCCTCCCTCCGTGGGAACAATACGAACAATTACACAAGCCCAACGTGCAAGAAATGGCATGGCTTCAGATAAGGCAAAAATTAACATTTTGCGCTGCATACACGCAAATAACAATCTAGGCAGCAAAGTCAACTGCTGAGCATCGTCTCTACTCACTGTGTCTTTTTGTTACTTCTTCTTAGAGCTGTCCAAAAATGCCCGTCTCACATAATTAAAGCCAACTCCAGTTTGTGATACATCAGAATTCTAATTATGCCTTTTGTTCCTTCTCTATAGCACGGTTTGACCACCTCCAGCTCTGGCAGGCAGACGGAGTTTACCAGGAAACGTTACCCCAGCAGACGCCACTCCCGAGTCAGCTGTGCTCAGCCCGGGAATGACTGGGAGGTGAGGCCGGGAACGCGGTCTCTGACAGAGCCGCCATCTGCTCCTTGAGAAGCTGCTGCCGCTGACGACTCAGGATCACTCGTATGTGTACAAGGATTACTAATATCGTTCTCAAGACAGCTGTTATTAGATATTAACTTTATTATAACTATTGACTAGCACCAAGATGATAGCGATATGAAAATATTGTAACTAATGAGTCTAAAAGGAAAATAACTTTAAACAGAATTAGTGGAGAATGGGCAGTTATTTCTCTTGCGAACCTTTAGATAACAAACCTGTCTTTTGTCCTTTTTTACTATCATATTCTGTTAGGAAAGGGAAAAGTTTGTCGCTTGGCATCTGGCAGAGATTTTCCAGTTCTGGAAACTTACAGTCTAAAAAAGAAAAAAGAGGGGGTGGTGTTTGTCAGGGTTTATAAAGAGAAGAGCTGATTATTGGATTGCCAGCAGCAGAGGTGAGGAGTTACAATTATTTGTCTTAAAAAAGGAGATGATGGGAGCCCGCGAGGCGTAAGGGGACACGCAGCATCCCAGCACACGCGGGGCCTGCCGGCACGCAGCCAGCACACGGCTCGCTCCCGTGTGTCCCACCAGAGGAAAGCCTCTTGCAGCACGAGGGGCCGCCGCGTTATCCCCAGGATTACGCCAGTGAGGACGGAATGACCAATACTGGCAGGGAGTCTCCCCTGTGACAAGTCCTGCCTCCCGTTTCTGTGCTGCGAAACCCACCCCGCCTTCAGCCAGCACGTCACTTCTGCCATCGCGGTGCGACAGCTGCTCTCTGCCTGCCGGGACAGGTAAATGGCTCGATAGGAAGCACAGCTGTTTTCTGATTAAAATGAACCCATTATTCCCACTAAAAGCAGAGCTGGTAATCTAATGAGTGCTTCAATGAAATGTTTTCTTGGCAGCTGGAACAGTCTCTGCGGCAGTTTCTGCATTTCACCAAAACAGGCCTAAAGCAAAACCTACGAAACTTTGAGAATCAGCAAATCAATGTTCTATTGTATTCTGTACTTCCTTGAAAGGCTGCAACGCTTCTTACAGCCAAAAAAATGATCGAGTTTGGTACGTTCTGGCAATCTCAAAGCAGTTCTTAAACACCTCTGGACCGGTTCTCAGTTGGTCGCGTGGGGCAGACATCGCGGGTACTGCTGGCCCTGGACGGAAGGGAAAAGAAAGGAGAAAAGCTGACAGGCACGAAGGAGGCGGGATGCAAACAGAGACGAGCCCTGGGGCCGCTTTAAAAACCTGCAGCACTGAAACCCGGCACGTTGAGAGGGGAATTAACCCGAGCAGTTTCAGCTCTGTGACAGAGGCCGGGGGCTCCTCCAGGTCTCCGGGCTGCCCCGTGGCAATCAGCAGGAGAGGTGCCACCTGCCCAGGGTGACCGGGGCTGTCCCACCGCGCACGCCCAACACACCTCCTCTCATGGACATGGGAACGTAGAGCCACACCACCTGTAGGGAGGTGAAAGAGATCCTACGCACCGACCGCAGCAAGTGGTAAGAGAGCCCAGGGAGCACCCGAGAGCTCTTTGATCTTAGGTGCAGGGAGGCCATTTGCGTAACAGGTTGAAGACGTTTCATGCTGATTTCAACTGGCTTTGAGAAACCGGGCGGTAGCAAAAGCCTGCAAGGATTGTGCCTGATGCAGGGATGGGGAAGCCCGAGTCGCTCCTGCATCCGCTGCGGATGCCGTGCGGGGCCGGTTGCTGTGGAAACGCGCCCACGTGGATCCTGGCCTCACGCTCCCGGTGTGTGGCAACCACGAGGACGGGAGGCAGTGTGTTTTCTTATTAGCTCTTAAAATAAGCCTGGTGTGACTGAACTGCAGCAGTGGTACCTCAGAAATTTAATAACTGCTTGATTTCCACAACATGGAGGTGTTCTTGCTCCATTCCTAGACTATTGCAATTACTAAAATAAAAGGATGATCAAACTTTAAAAAAAAAAACCAAACACAAAACCAAACCTACACCCAAACCCCCCCAAATTCCCAAGCCCTTCTCCCACCGCCGACACCCTAAACCTATCTCCAGTTCATAGCAAACACCTCGGGTCTCAAAATGCCACGCTCCAGAAAGCGAGCAGACCTGACTCGGCCTGAATGAAAACCCCGTGCAAGGAGGGAGCGACACGGAAAGGCGTTGTAACTACAGTGACACGGAAAGGCGTTGTAACTACAGTGACACGGAAAGGCGTTGTACTTACAGTGCTCGGGGACACGTGTCAAGGTGAACACAGCCCTGAAGCCTGATGCATGTGAGAGCTGCCAAAGCTATTTATAATTAGCCGACAGAACGAGGAGAAGCAGTCGATGCATGAACAAAAGCAGTAACTTCCCAGACAGCGGATCCGGCCCTGCAGCCTCCTAGCGAGGAGTCACAGCGCGGATCGTCTCCCGCAGCCCAGAGCCAGCGGAGGGGCTCCCGGGATAAGGGGCTGCTTTACTGAGGAGGCGGCTTGCAGAGCTTTACGTAGGTAGAGAAGGTAATTTCACTCCTACTGTTTCCGTGGAAGATATTTCTCCAATCCAACATGAAGAGCGCTTTGACCGGGCGGCAAGAGGAAATGGCTCAAGCAAGTGAAAGGACGGCGCTATTGGGATCCCTCCTGCTGTTCAAACAGTTGCATTGTGAGAGAAAGAACAAGGTCTCACCCTGGGCAAAGAATACTTGAAAAGCTCCATTAGGCCCGTGCACTACCTGAACTAGGCGGAGGATAAAACTTCACCCACGGTGTTTGCCTGTCCCTCTTCCCACAGCCTCAGCGTTAGGGATGAAGCTCACCGGTTTCCATGATCTGGTGTTAAACAGTGCAAGCCAGGAACACCAGCTGATCATCTCCACCACGGGAAGGTTTCAGATCTCAGCCACGCCGAAATCAGGTCAGGGCGTGACGTGAGTTAACACTTCCAACCCGGGTCAGCCTGAGCTCCGGAACGATGTTCTGGCTACCTGGTGCCTTCACCACGTAACAGCTGTTCTGAGGGCCCCACAGCGCCTGACGAACGGGTCACGGAGCACTAGGACAGGCCTAGGCAGGACTGTAAAATCCTCCCCACGAAACCTACCGACAGCATTGTGATTTCAGAGTGCTATTCCAGAAACACCTCTGCAGAGAAATCCTCTGCCCTACAGAACGCGTACAAAGCGGAGAGGACAGAAACCCAAGTGGACCGGCAGAGAAAGATGCTCACAGAGGACAATACGAATGTCTCGCTGCTAGTGACGGTAGGGACGTCCTTTGGCGGTTTGCCACCACACAGAAAGACGCCAGAGGATGCCTACCCAAAGCTGGCGGCAGCTGGTGCCGCGTTGACTCCCAGCACCGTCTCCTACAGACAGGAGAGCACGGCCAGCACGGTCAGCAAAGGCCAAGGGCGTGAAACTCAAAATGCCAAAGAGCAAATGAATCCCAGACCATTAATTCTGGAGTGTCGTGGTTTAACCCGAGCTCGCTCTTTATAAGCCTCTCGTGCTCCTCCGTTCCTATCCTTTGCTAGAAATAGGATCACTTGCAGTTTATTGCTGCACTAATAGCAGCGTCTTGCATTTAAATTAGCCCACCTTACTGCAGAGCGGGGGGAAAACAGAAGTGTATTGGCCTTTCTGAAGCACGTGAACTCTCCCTTTGCCAGAGAAGCCCGAGACTGTTTGGACCACCTTAACACCGTTCTTCCAAACCTGTTCAACATCCAAACCCAAATATCAAACACAGAAGTAAGTTAGCCCAGCAGATACTTCAAGCAAAATATAAGTATTATCCCCAAACAATTGCACTTCAGGCAAAAAACCCCAAGTTCAGAAAGGGCATCACAAGCCAAAGAAAACTTTAACAAATGCCTAGGTTTGGTCACGTATTTTAATCCCACTGATTTCCCTGGGATTTAAATGTTGGCTTAATTTATGCATGCTGAGCTTTCACAGTGCTTTACTGGACGTGGGCCAAAGGAAACGGATGCCTCTTGCAGCTTGTCCTGAAGAACCGGAGTATTTCACCCTTAACATCAATGATTAAAACAGTTGAAGCAGTTCCTAAAGGCAGCGATACAGTAAGAAAATGCCTTTCCATCACCACCCCCTTTCTAAACAGGGCTCAAACCAGAGTTTTCCTGCACAGACCCTGCTGCCACAGGTAGCGTTTGTCAGAGGTTGTGCACAGGTCCCTCCCCAGTCTCCAGAGCCCTGGGACGTTCTCTTCACCACCTTCTGCTTACGCTTCAGGCAGCTTGGGCACTGACCCTGCCAGGCTACGCTGTTCCTGCCCAGGCTGACAAAGGCTGGGAGCCACCGGACCACGTCCTAAACTTGAGAGTTAATCAATGTGTGTTAGAGCTCTCTAGTAGCAGAAAATTCAGTGAGCGCTGAGCAGCCATTCCACCGCGAGGCGCCGGCTGGCTCCCCACGGCTGGCTGCAACTCTGGCATCGGCACGGCCGCTCCCGGGCCAGGAGAAGCTACTCCCGCATCGGCACGGCCGCTCCCGGGCCAGGAGAAGCTACTCCCGCACCGGCACGGCCGCTCCCGGGCCAGGAGAAGCTACTCCTGCATCGGCACGGCCGCTCCAGGGCCAGGAGAAGCTACTCCCGCATCGGCACGGCCGCTCCCGGGCCAGGAGAAGCTACTCCCGCATGGGCACGGCCGCTCCCGGGCCAGGAGAAGCTACTCCCGCACCGGCACGGCCGCTCCCGGGCCAGGAGAAGCTACTCCCGCATCGGCACGGCCGCTCCCGGGCCAGGAGAAGCTACTCCCGCACCGGCACGGCCGCTCCCGGGCCAGGAGAAGCTACTCCTGCATCGGCACGGCCGCTCCAGGGCCAGGAGAAGCTACTCCCGCATCGGCACGGCCGCTCCCGGGCCAGGAGAAGCTACTCCCGCATGGGCACGGCCGCTCCCGGGCCAGGAGAAGCTACTCCCGCATGGGCACGGCCGCTCCCGGGCCAGGAGAAGCTACTCCCGCATCGGCACGGCCGCTCCCGGGCCAGGAGAAGCTACTCCCGCATCGGCACGGCCGCTCCCAGGCCAGGAGAAGCTACTCCCGCATCGGCACGGCCGCTCCCGGGCCAGAAGCTACTCCCGCACCGGCACGGCCGCTCCCGGGCCAGGAGAAGCTACTCCCGCACCGGCACGGCCGCTCCCGGGCCAGGAGAAGCTACTCCCGCACCGGCACGGCCGCTCCCGGGCCAGGAGAAGCTACTCCCGCACCGGCACGGCCGCTCCCGGGCCAGGAGAAGCTACTCCCGCACCGGCACGGCCGCTCCCGGGCCAGGAGAAGCTACTCCCGCATCGGCACGGCCGCTCCCGGGCCAGGAGAAGCTACTCCCGCACCGGCACGGCCGCTCCCGGGACAAGAGAAGCTACTCCCGCATGGGCACGGCCGCTCCCGGGCCAGGAGAAGCTACTCCCGCATCGGCACGGCCGCTCCCGGGCCAGAAGCTACTCCCGCATCGGCACGGCCGCTCCCGGGCCAGAAGCTACTCCCGCACCGGCACGGCCGCTCCCGGGCCAGGAGAAGCTACTCCCGCACCGGCACGGCCGCTCCCGGGCCAGGAGAAGCTACTCCCGCACCGGCACGGCCGCTCCCGGGCCAGGAGAAGCTACTCCCGCACCGGCACGGCCGCTCCCGGGCCAGGAGAAGCTACTCCCGCACCGGCACGGCCGCTCCCGGGCCAGGAGAAGCTACTCCCGCACCGGCACGGCCGCTCCCGGGCCAGGAGAAGCTACTCCCGCACCGGCACGGCCGCTCCCGGGCCAGGAGAAGCTACTCCCGCACCGGCACGGCCGCTCCCGGGCCAGGAGAAGCTACTCCCGCATCGGCACGGCCGCTCCCGGGCCAGGAGAAGCTACTCCCGCATCGGCACGGCCGCTCCCGGGCCAGGAGAAGCTACTCCCGCACCGGCACGGCCGCTCCCGGGCCAGGAGAAGCTACTCCCGCATCGGCACGGCCGCTCCCGGGCCAGGAGAAGCTACTCCCGCATCGGCACGGCCGCTCCCGGGCCAGGAGAAGCTACTCCCGCACCGGCACGGCCGCTCCCGGGCCAGAAGCTACTCCCGCACCGGCACGGCCGCTCCCGGGCCAGGAGAAGCTACTCCCGCACCGGCACGGCCGCTCCCGGGCCAGGAGAAGCTACTCCCGCACCGGCACGGCCGCTCCCGGGACAAGAGAAGCTACTCCCGCACCGGCACGGCCGCTCCCGGGCCAGGAGAAGCTACTCCCGCACCGGCACGGCCGCTCCGGGCCAGGAGAAGCTACTCCCGCATCGGCACGGCCGCTCCCGGGCCAGGAGAAGCTACTCCCGCACCGGCACGGCCGCTCCCGGGCCAGGAGAAGCTACTCCCGCCCCGGCACGGCCGCTCCCGGGCCAGGAGAAGCTACTCCCGCACCGGCACGGCCGCTCCCGGGCCAGGAGAAGCTACTCCCGCATCGGCACGGCCGCTCCCGGGCCAGGAGAAGCTACTCCCGCACCGGCACGGCCGCTCCCGGGCCAGGAGAAGCTACTCCCGCACCGGCACGGCCGCTCCCGGGCCAGGAGAAGCTACTCCCGCACCGGCACGGCCGCTCCCGGGCCAGGAGAAGCTACTCCTGCATCGGCACGGCCGCTCCCGGGCCAGGAGAAGCTACTCCTGCATCGGCACGGCCGCTCCCGGGCCAGGAGAAGCTACTCCCGCACCGGCACGGCCGCTCCCGGGCCAGAAGCTACTCCCGCACCGGCACGGCCGCTCCCGGGCCAGGAGAAGCTACTCCCGCACCGGCACGGCCGCTCCCGGGCCAGGAGAAGCTACTCCCGCACCGGCACGGCCGCTCCCGGGCCAGGAGAAGCTACTCCCGCATCGGCACGGCCGCTCCCGGGCCAGGAGAAGCTACTCCCGCACCGGCACGGCCGCTCCTGGAAGCCCTTCCCACGCCGTGAAGGAGCGCCCCTGCAAAGAGACAACAGGTGCAGCCAGTGAGCTCCGTGCCTCTCTCCGGACTTCTCAGGTTTAATATTTGGATTCTTTCTCTATCCATATTTCTCAAGGAAATTGCCCAAGTATTACTGAAACTCGTTTGGATACCTGTGAAGCGATGGAGAAGGATCATTAGGTTTAGGCACGGATACAGGGGGATATCAGAAGCCTAGAAGGCATAAAGACTTGCAAAAAAAAAAAAAAAAGAGAAAAAAATCTTCTAAGTGCAGAATTTGAGAAACCTTTTGAAAAACCCGCCCAGGACGCAGACAGGTTTAACTTGAGCTGGAGCTCACGATCCAGATCTCCCCTTCTGTTTTGTTAAGGAAACTATTTTATTATATGTATTGTTTTCAAACAATTTGAGTTTTTTTAAACTGGGAACTGGGAGGAGTAGAAGCAACTACAGATGCACAGATATATGGTTTGGGGGAGAACAGTTTATTACAAAGTAAAAAACAGAATAAGCTTTTACACAAATTAGAAAACCGTGACAAAGTATCAGCTAAATATTACAGTACTAGATCATATCTCAAGCTTTAATTTTTGATTTATAAGTCAGTTACACAGAATAATTAATGCACAGGTAACATCTCATTCATCAATACATATTTCACTGTTTAACACCCTCCGAAGGAGGAAGGCGGAGACTCAAGCTCATTTGCAGATTTCTTCAAGCACGGCTGTCATTTTGGAAATACCTACGTTAGGGTCCAGTACGTACATCCCCCTTCCAGCAGGGATGAAGAGGAGCAGACGCAGCAATAGCGCGTTGCCGTGCCCACCGACAGCGGCTCCGCCTCGGCCCCCGCCAGCCGCTGCCCGGCCGACAGCCCTCCGGAGGGGCGGATCTCAGCTGGAGACTTATGTCCACCACCTCAGCGAGGTGCCAGTTTTTTGCTTTTTGCTACCTACCTAATGAAGAGCGTTACCATAGTTTTTCTAGAGTAAAAAAAGTTATTTCACGATGGGGATTTTAATTAAAGCAATACTGCTTATCAGTGTTTCCTGGGCAGGAAAGGCTGCTAGCCATATCTGAAAATTCCCTGGAATTTTAATTACCTCACACCCCAGTATTTTCAAGCTTTCATGGCATCAAGACTTCTAAAGACCTAAGAAGACATCAGTGTTCTCACACGTGTCCCCAGACACACGTAAGCAAGTCACAGATTCTTCAGCATTCTGAAACAAAACCAAACAAAAAAAACCTTACATGTATTTTTTGACCAAAGTATTCAACCTGAGTATTGCAAAGCAGCCCGGTGAGCAAACTGCCCTCTCCTGAAGACAGATGAAAAGATTTTGCAACATGTAAGGGGTTGGGCAGCAAGCCCAGGCCAGGTCTGTCTGAGCCCTTGTCCAGCGGAGCAGTAAAGCACCACGAGACAGCAGCTCCGCTGGCGTTCAGAGGAGCTGCCGAAGGAGCTGCAGCTCTGCCGGCAGTGGCGAGCTGCTGGGCTGGGAGGCTGCGGGACCTAGAAGAGCAGCCCACTTCTGGCGTCTCGTCTGGGGAGAGACGAGCTCCACCACGGTCCGGAGCCAACGTGCACACGCAGGGCTACACACCACCTGTCAGTCGTGACATGAAGCCAGCGTCCCTCGCCTCCGGCAGACTGCACGAAAAGGGGCTTTATCCTTTGTAAGTCTGCGTGTGCTGGAATCTTTATCTTGGATTTTCATAGTTCTAGGGTAGACTTTTAGCAAATTCATTTGGCCTGGAAAACAGCTGAGGAGGCTTGGGTTTGGTTTTTTTTTTTTTGTTTTGTTTTGTTTGGGTTTTTTTGTTTGGTTTTTTTTTTTAAAAGGGCCCCAGAAAAGCAATGGCTGGTGCCCCCGTAGCATCCCTGTACTTCGGCCTGAAGGACCCTGAAGTTCTCACTCATCTCACCCATCCATTTTCAGCCTTCAGCATGTCTTACTGCGTGACTACCTGCACAATACTTTGCTTGTTATGAACAGGCACTTTTCCCTCACATTTCCATTTAGTGTTCTTCCAGAACAGGAAAAGACCACCCCCTTCCAGAAATCAGATCAGCAAAAGTCTTAAGTACGTTACATAAGAGAACGATTGTCATAATCGGAACAATCCACCACAGTAGGAACCTGGGACTTTGCTCCCTCTGATGATTTGTCATCGAGTTCTCAAAAAAAAAAAACAACCACAAACCAACCAACCCACCCAAAAAAAGAAAGAAAAAAAAGAAAAAAGTGATAATATTAGTTTACTGTCTGGGTTCAGGTTCTGTCTCCTTGCACAGCCTTTCACCCATGCGCTGCCCGGCCCGGACACGTGCCCATGAGAGGAGAACGCAGTCACGGCTGGGTAGTGGCTACAGCCAAGGGACTGGAATGGCTGTGACTGATCCCAATACGTACATCAGGAAGCAAAGAAACTGGGGCTTGAGAGAGACGTGTTCTTAACACCAGAGTATTAAAACACAATATCTTCACTTCTGTAAGAGCTCCCTCTTTGCAGAGTTCATTTACATTATGTGCCATCTTAAATACTCAAAGAGGAGGCTGTTCAAACATATATAAATACATAAAACTTTCTTTTAATGCAGTATCTAAAAAGAAATCCCTGGATATTGAACAACTGAAACTGAAAGATAGAATAGAGAAAGGAATCCTTATCATTTCGGGGCTAATAGATTTTTAAAAATCATGTTAAATCATAGAGGACATGGAAATTAGTTTTCCTGCTTAATTCTGCCAACATTTTTCCCTCTGACGGCTATACCTGTTTGTCTTGGTTTTGCATAGGACGAGCAATTCCCCTCTGAAAACAGAAGATTTAGGAAACACACATTTACAGTAAATCTTTTAAGTCCAATAGGTACTGGAGAAGCAGCTGGGAAGATGCAAGGCTTTGCTATGTCAAGAGAACCTTTGACGCCACAGCCGGGCTGTTACGCGTTCATCCCCTAACAGAGGCAGGCAGCTTCCTCCCAGAAACGCGGGATTGCCTCTGTTCGTTAGCTGCTTGACAGCTGGAGAACGGAGTAAGAAACTCTGGCAAGTTCAGGTTTTTCCCTGTATCAAACATCAAATAGGAGAAAAAATTAAAAATCATGCCTTTTTCATTCCCAAATCCATCAGTCCAGATTTGTCTCTTTGGATCTGAGAACTGTTCATCGCAACCTCATTCCCAGTACCACCTCCAGACTCCCCAGCCCCTTTGTCCTGAAGCCCCCAGACTCCAGAAGGCACATAAGCAGTGGGGAAGGTCCCCCCTTCCGGAATGATCCTCGGGTCTGTTCTGAACACATCACAGCTACTGCTGTTTGGAGAATCTGAGGCTGTCAGAGAGAAGGAATTCCAGTTCAACAGTATCGTCAGTGGTCTCTACTGGTACGTTACTCTTTTCCACAGGGGGGGAGTAATTCCGTGCTTCGTGTCTTGAAGCTAATATCCTTGAAGTCCCATTGCAAGGACATGCCTCTGGTTGTCGCATGCTGTCCGAGCAAACGCGGTTCAGCTGGTAAACGCCTGGACAGGAATTTGGTTGGCCATGACTGGGAACATAGAATTTAGTTGCCACTGGACTTGATTCAATTTGATTATGGAAAGGATTATTAGCCATGCAACAGGTCTGGAGACAGTTTTTATTCCTGAATCCATGATGAAGGCCTAATTTAGCAATAAGGGGCTTCCCAACATTCACTTCCTTTCTTTCATCCATTGTATCTTCTATTCCTGGATATTCATAGTGCAAGCAAACAGTGAAGATCAAGTGTTCCTGCAAAAGCAGAAAGAGACAGGGGGAAATTAAAATAAAAAAAGATGTTACACTTCCTCCCCAAAAAAACAATGGAGGAAACTCTTAAAGAGGCATAGTCTACTGGAAAAGATAACTAACATTTTTATGAGCTAACGACATATATTTGGCAAGACTTGTTTCCTGAGGCCCTCTTTTGGTTAATACTTGCTCGCCTGACAGTCTTTATTTCTAGAATCACTCGTATTACACCAGCTGCCAAAAGCGCTGAAGAAGAGGTACCAAGCGACAGCCAGCACAGATGTGCATGACACAACGAGGCGGAGATAAACTTAACTGTGCCACAGCGTGTTGAAGTGAGACCCTTTCAAAACCTGCATGCCCAAGAGCACAGGTTGGGCTGGAAGGAGACGAAAAGTAACATTTACATCTCCTGCTAATGACTTTGGGGATGTTCCTGTGCCCTGTAGTACCAGAAGAACGTGACCTGAAGCACAGCAGCATCTTACACAGTGCAATAGCTGATCTTCACAAAAATAACCATCTTGTCAAAGTTCAGTACGGGCCTGGAAAACACGACGTGCCTTGCACGACGCTATCAGGATCGCGTATGCGCTGATTCCCTGGCTTTTATTTTTCAGCTAAGAATCTAAAGTCACCAAGTTGTGCTACTAGCCATCTTTTCCTCCAAAGAGGATGTTCCTCATGCAGACAGTACACAGCTACCTCAACTGCAAAGCAACATGACTAAACTGAATTAAACTTGTGAGGAATAGTCTATCTGTTACCCTTAGTTTCTGCAGTGAACTTAGCCTGGTGTAGAGGCAGTGTTTGGGAAGGTCCTTAGATACTAAATAGCTTCCAGTTTCCTCGGGAGTTCCTTTATTGGCCTCTTTAGGATCCACATCCAGGTCCTGTTGCAAGAAAGAAATGAGAACTTAATTGAGGGTACAGAATGTGTAGATCATAAAATAGTTACCAGTATTTCTTTTTATACAGCCAGCATTTTCTTCTTCCTATAGGGAAGGAAAACACCAACCTTCGATGACTTGCAAAAGCTGCGAGACCACTGTTGGTCGCAGGCAGAAGGGGCTACGTTGGAGTAGGTGACCCTCTGCTGCTCCTGGCTCCTGCCAAACTTGCTGTGCTCGCTTCAGCATTGCCCTCTTTTACTTAACTTCTGTGACGCACAGTACTACAACACTAATTCTGTGGCTAAACACACGTGTATTTATTATGCACATTAACTCAAATATTTTATTCATAAAGCATCAGAAGTGTCCTGTTTGTTCTACCTAAAAAGGTTTTCTGCCCCACGTCCTCTTTCACAGACATCAGAAAAGAAGGTTTTTTGTCCCAAGGAGCTTTCTGTTTCTCTCTTATCCTTCACGTTACTGTCATCAGCTGAGAAACGTCAATGGAATTGGGCAGGATCACCCAGGTGCAAAGAACTGTAAAACTGAAGCTTAAGAAACCTTGTCCTGCAAGGCAGAGGTCTCCTCAGCTCAGGTAACAGCGACTGACATTTAACATCTTTAATTAAGTATAACAAATACTGGATATTAGACAATGAAAAACAAAGGGTATTTTGAAAAAGATGAGCTCAGATTCATTCTAATGTATTTTTATATATATTAAAAATATGCATTAACAAAAAGTAAATGTAAGCACCTGATTCCAACAGTTCAGACCCATTCTATTACAAAAGATGCAGTTTGACATGGGCAGACCAAACAGCTTTCAATTTCAGTGGAAGGAGATGCCAAAAGGAAGCACTTACGAGCGCAAAGTCTGTAACGTAGGCTCTGCAAACTACTATTTCAGGTGGCTTCTTTACTATTCGCGTGTAAATTATCATGACATTGGAAAACTCGGCTGCAAAGCCCAACTGAATCTGAACACCACATTTGAATTCAAGATACATACTTTCTGGAAGCTCTGCAAATAAATAACACATCATTACATTCTAAATAAAACTTGGCACAGGTATTTTCTTTTTTTCTTAATTTTGTTTTTAAATTCAGAAGTTTCAAAAGGTACAGACCTCTTCCTCCTGCCCTCCCTCTGGCTGTCACTCGTCTATTTACCCTGCAGCAAAGCAGGGTGGAAGGCAGGCCGGCAGCCACGCGGTGTGCTGCTGCCACACGGTAACAGGCAGACACCGCCGGAGAGCTGACTGCTGCTGCTTCGCGGGTTTCTTCACAGTCTCTGTGCAACTAGCAAGGCAAGGCTTACTGTAACTAGCATATAGCTTACTGACCCAAGAATTTGTTTCCATGTCTGTAATCAAATCAGCAAGGTGAATATGGTATTTCCATATATGTATATATGAATATATATAGGAGACACAGCTACAGCATTATAGGAGCCTTTGAATTTGACAGCCGAACAAGTTCCAGGTTCATTTTTTCCCTTTCACAGCCTATGCACACATTGACAAGGCCTAGCCCACAGCATTTGTCTTCCATAGGACTATATCTGAAAGCGCTCAGGGGTCGATGACATCATTCTGCGTCTGCATGCTTTGTATGGATTTTTCTACTCCCACTGGAAGTGGATTATTAACATTATCTTAGACATACCTTTATACAAATATAAAGGCTATTCTCTTCCCAAATTCCAAACACATTCTCTTCTATGCATGGCTTAAAACAAATAAACCGTAAAATAACATTATGCCTTTATAATTTTTGTTTTGCATTTCAATCATTTAACAAACAAGAATTAAGGCCTAGTTTCCACAAATAAAAACCTACATCTGTGAGTCTGCCTACACGACTAGTTAAGCCTTAAAAATGCCACCCCTGACCCTCTGCCAAATCTGTCAAAGAAATTTTAAGATTTACTCCAACATATTTAGGTAAAAAAAAAATAAAAGGGTCTTAAACACCACCGCCCTTCTTAAAAGAAGTCTAGAAAGCCTAGAACTGATCTCACCCTTATTTTAGTTTTGAAAACTCCTCATCACGCACTTTTACCATCCAGTTCACCTGGCTGTTTTGGGCGATGACTTCAGAATGAGATTAGTGATGCCTTACAAGTGTCACTGTTAGACACAAACAGATCCCTGGGAGACCATCCCACCACACAGGCCTACCCTTCAGTGTGTGAGTGGTCTGAAACACACTTACTCAGGGTGAATTCTGCATGTCTCCTGTTCATTAAAGTCTTACATAGAGGTAAACCCCAACACAAAAATTTCCAAGACCTGAACGTACTAATGAAAATTCAGATATGAACTTAATTTTTACCATTGCCATTCAGTATCACAACCCACCGACTAGAGATTATTAAGGAAGTAGATCCTCTTGTTTTTCCGATTGCGCAAGGGTCATCTAAAAGTAGACTGTACTATACCATGAGCTTTGGCCCACTGTAGGTTCCGTGCCAGAGACTCTGCAGAAGATACGGTTTGTTGAATGGGATCAGTTAATGCCCTTTTCTCAGACAAACTGCTGCGGATCTCCAAAGCTTGCTTGCCTTTGGTAAGGTGACATTTGCCCATATCTAAAAATAAGATGATATAGTTTCTCTCAAAATCAATGCTGCTGAAGTGCTAACTACATGAAGTACACCGCGGCAATGCTGTCTGGTTGCTATGGTTACGTCAGTGTCAGCACCTCCATAAAAACTCGCAGTTTCAGAAGGATTCATCGCCCAGCTATCTGCTCACTTCAGGCTCCAACAGCAGGCCAGATGCCTGCAGGGAACCCTGAGGATTCTGCTGGTGTCCCAGTCAACACGCTCACGTGAATTTCAAAACCAGTTCAAGCAATATCACAGCTCAGATTCAGTAAGGTCCTAATTAAAGTGACTAACTTAAAGCATCTGAATAATACCATTGGAGGGGATTTCTAAAGAATTGGAGGCAAGTGGAGTATTTTAGGGGTTGATAAAGAGGCCAATACTGTTTATTTAACATCATCACAAATGATCCGGATAACAGGACAGAGCGTACCCTCAGTAAGCGTGCAGATGATTAAAAACTGAGAGGAGCGGCTGATATACCAGAGGGTTGTGCTGCCATCCAGAGGGACCTGGAAAGGATGGAGAATTGGGCAGAGAGGAATCTCATGAAGTTCAACAAGGGGAAACATCGAGTCCCACACGTGGGCAGGAATAACCCCACGCCCCAGTACAGAGAGGGGACTGGCTCGCTGTAAAGCAGCTCTGCGGAGAAGGACGTTGGGGACCTGGAGGACACCAAGCTGACCATTAGCCAGCAAGGCATTCCTGCGGCAAAGGCAGCCCGCGGGCCAAGGGAGGTGATCGTCCCTCTCTGGTCAGCACTGGCGAGGCCACTTCTGGAGCGCTGGGTCCAGTGCTGGGCTCACCAGTACAAGAATGACATGTACATACTGGAGAGAGGGCAGTGAAGGAACTCCCTTTGGAACACTTTCAAGGGTCATCGGGGCACCAATGTAGTAACAGCCAATATTGGGTAATACTGACAACAACAGTTGTCACGCTGCCTGACAAATCAATCCTTCTCTCCACTCCGAGTTCAAGAATGAGATAAGTCATAGGTCACACGTCAGAACATCTACAGCACATGATATTAACCTGGCAGTACAGACGAAGCAGTAAGAGTCAGGCATATTTTACAGGACATTTGGGAAAGCGTAGGGAAAACAGCTGCTGGCAGAATTGTGACATGTTCTTATGGGGAAGCCATGAATGTGAGGGGGAAGAAGAGAGAGAAATCTCAGAGAACACTAACCCACTCAAGAACACCCCAAAGCAATGACAAAAAGGATGGGGGGAAGAAAAGGGTGAGAATGTTATTTGTTCACGATAAAATTTGTAAACTTCTTTAGCAAACGAGCATCCAGCAGGAGGAGCCCTGTTAGAGCTGCTGCCAGGCTTTCAGCAAACACAGCTACAGCCAGCTCGGGGTTCTACCGCTGCAAAGGAGAGCGCAGCAAGTCCTCAAACTGTTCCTTTGGATTTAGGTAACGGCAAAATTGAGCAGTACTGTACGCAAAC
The DNA here is from genome assembly GCA_008658365.1 of Alca torda. Taxonomy (NCBI): domain Eukaryota; kingdom Metazoa; phylum Chordata; class Aves; order Charadriiformes; family Alcidae; genus Alca; species Alca torda. The sequence goes on from CM018101.1 coordinate 204,512, forward strand.
AAGAAGTGCAAATCGTAAAGCAAAAAGCATTCTGCTTGAATGCACCTGGCAAAAGAAGAAAAACACATCGCCCTGTGGAAAAAAAACCCCAACAAACAAAAAAATTCAGCCTTTGGAATAATCCGTTTTACCATCTACAGATCCTATTTCTTCAGGATAATTCTGATATCTTCTGAAATTTTATTTAGCTTTTCACAGAAACTTCATGAAAAGTTTAACAGATAAGACCTAAAATGCAGACTGGTAAGTTTGTTTTATGGGGTCTAGTCAAGCAGCGTACCAACGATAAGCAAAAAGACAGAGAATACACACCAGACAAACACGCAAACGGTAACCAAGAACCATCACACTTCAGTGCACATCCTGGGGTGTGCTCGATTCCTGGGGCCATCAATTTGACATAAATTCCATGCTTGTATCTCAGCTAATGCCTTTCCTCAGCAGGGCACCGATGGAAGCTCTGTCAGTTTAATCTCTGCATTTCATTTTCAACAGCCTGACCTGTTGACAGCAGAACTTTACTGTGCATTTAGGATCCTCTTGCATTTTTTCTGCTTTTTGGATCCCTGTCAAAAGACAGACTGGGCAAATTCTGAGACCTGCAGTTGCATCAAGTACACACCAAGAAAATACAGCAGAACTTGGCTGACTGTGTGCAATACCTGCAAATAACAGAATCGTACGCAGGCAGCTCTTTGTTAGTGGCCGTATCTATTCTATGTTTCGAGCAAATGTTTGCACAGAAGCAATACATTCTCCCTCAGCAGTTTTCACTTTACACTTCTCTCATCAATTATAAAGGACAAATTACTGAACCAGGCATATTAAAACAGTGGATTGCCCTTTATAATGCCTTTACACCCTTTGATAGAGAGTAAATAATTACCATCACTATAGCACTCTGAGGTAGGTAGGCCTCAGTTAATTGTTTAAATGAATGTGGAAATGACTGGACTATCACCAGCAGCTGACACCGCAAAACACCAGAGTAATTTCTGTGGATGGATAATTCATAGCTCCATGCAGAAAGAGACTCAGAACAAATAAGGTTCACTAAAAAGGAGAGTATAAATCAATCACTATTGAAGAAACTCAGATCCCTTTATAATATTATGAACTTTGTTAGTGTGCTGCCCAGTAGCACCTGCTTCTTGATAAAAGATGTTATTTTAACAAAATGCAACACGAAAGATCTTAAAATAGTGTAACACATTCGCCATGAGAAGAACGACATTTAAAATTTTTAGTAATGCAGGCTGAGAAGAGTGTTAGTGCAGTAAGCTGGAGTTCACCTTCTGCAACCTCATCAAGCAGTACAGTAATCTTCTTGTCTTCTAACAAACGGTCCTTCAAGAACTTCATGAAGATTCCATTGGCCAACCCCGACTGCTGAATTTCAAAAGCTTCTGCTCCTTGGCACCTATGAGATCATCAGTATCAAAGAAAAAATCACTGACCCATCTGCAGGATTAAGACCAACATGAGGGCAAAAGGAGCAAAGTTGTGGTGGGAACGGGGGAAAGAAACCCTACAGTTTGAAAACCAGGTTGTGTCTAAGGCCAACCTGCTCTTCACGTCCATTTGCAAGCAACTCGTCCTGGGCAGATTTCACTTACGATCAAGCCACTGACCAGAGCTTATGTCAAACTGTTTATATGAGAAGCTTAAATTTCTCTAAAGGAGAATTCATTAAAGCTCTTGACTACTTCTATTCAACAGCTTTTGCACTTGACTTGAAAACTGATAGAGGGAGGTTATTTAGCTTTCTGCATAAGTAACCTCTTCAAGTAGTTTCAAATGCAGCTGTAACTTTATTCTTTACCCTTCGAATAAGAAACACAGGGGCCAATGCATATGCTACTCCTCAAATAATTCACTAATTTATATTTCTAACACATTTTTTCCTAGAAATTTAACTTGCATGAACAGAGGAGACACACAACCGAAGAGGGTACAGTATGTAGATGATAGTTAATCAAATGTTCCACAGTACTTGACTGCACTGTGAGCTTGGATAGAAGGTAAGTACCATTAGGAACACACAGGACACAACTGCCCCCTCCCCATTGGCACAAAGAAACAGAACGTTATGGGTCTGAGAGGAAAATTTGCTTTTTTCATCTCTAAGAAATAATATTTAGAGCAATATTTAAGAAATGAGTAGAGCATTCCTACAAGTAACCATTAAAAAAAAAGATCAGGAACCCTGTCCGGCAGTTTCCGGACTCACTGGAGTTACCCTCTATCTGAACAGGCACGTTAACTACTGGGAATCACTACAAACGCATTGCCACAGTCAGTTAGGCTGCGGAATGATTCAATCGGCTAAGTAACAGAGATAGTATCAGGACACAGATATGGATACAAATTACTAGTCTTTTAACACCACAGTTAGTATTTCTCTGTAAAAGATTAGCTATACAATCTCAGTGGTCACTTCTGGCTTCAAAACCTCTTTGGCATGGCAGAAGGAAAATTTCCTTACGTTGCATATCCAAAAACAATGTTGGCCGTAACCTTCAGAGCATCTAAGATAAGAATTGTGTCATCATATTCATTTCTGCAACAAATGGAAACACAAAAAAGTAAAATAATAATTTGAGAACTAATAATGGTAACAAACTCGACAGTTGTTCAAAATTCCAAAACAGCATAGTTCAGAAACAGTCATTTTTTTCTCTCTTACAATTCCTGAATGAATCCTGACAGCTAAAAGACAAAAAAATCAGTTATCATCCCCACTCTTCATGAAGACAATGTAAAGACACAGTCAGATATCACACAGTACCCAGATGAGGGGATGCTATATTAACCAATACACAGTTTGGCTACAATCTTTTAAAAAATGACTTCTTATTTGTTTTCAAAACATGGCGTCTGCATAGTTAAGATGAGGCTTATGGAGCCGTATTTTCTATTTGGACAGCAGATTGTGAAGCTGAACTGGGTCCCTGGAATTTCATTAGCAGTGAAGTTCAGAGGCTCCACAAATACTGAAGCACTCACAATTTCCTATTATGAAACGTTCCTTAGAGACCAGTTTTCAGAAGTGCTGACTGAAGAGCTGATTTCAAGTGCAAGTTTAATCAGGCATAGTAGTCTCTTAACATGGAAAGAAAATAGCACTTTGGTTAGAGAAATCCGATAAACCAGCTGATTTTTAAGCTCTAAATAAAGACACAACAACCCCAGCATAAAAGCAGTTGACAAAATCCATGCCTCTGAAAAGTTCCAAAATAAGCATCTCACTTGAGCCCTGCCGTCAAATTAACATGCCTTTGATCATATGGGTTCCCCTTCCTCCCTGTAATGATGAAGATGGTTAATGATGCAAGGGGGAACAGTCATTTTTCTTCTTTAAGATGCTTAATTTCACTTTTATCTAGTAAGACTGAGGCTTTGTAACTTTTAAACAACAACAAAAAATAGAGGAAATAAGTGTCATTCAATCAAGAGGCAAGTATCTACCCATGGAAACAGGAAGTCTGATCACCAGCTTCACATTTCCATCCAAGGCCAAGGGCACAGTACGTCTGTGAATGAATCCTACTGACTTTAGCGGCACCCAGGTGCAGGCTGGGGATTCTTGGCACCATGAACTTTCAAGGGAATTCTCAGCCTAGACTAAAGATTTCTGCTCAGTGTGAAGTCCAGCTTTCTCTCAAGATCCCTTGCTGTTCTCTCGAAGTGGCTGTTCGGTTTTGTTTGCTCATTTTTCAAATAGGTTCAGTTTTAGCCTGTTGCTGCAGTGAATAAACTGAACTTCACAGTTGGTTCCTAGTATTACAGTCGTTTACCCTCTCCCTCTATCGTGAAGCAAAAACATCCCTCACACATCTAATGTCAGTTCTCACTATTCATGAATTATGAGATTATACCTTTTCCGACACATATCCAGGAGGAATACATTCAGTCCCGTCTCTTTTTCCTGCATTCGTTTGAGGATGTTCTGCACACACAGACAGTTTGCAGATCGGTAGGGATTTGGAGCATCAATAGGAACCATGAAACTGTTTCCATAGTTTTCGTAGCCATGGCCAGCATAGTATAACAAACCTGAGAGTTCAAAAACACGTGTGACTGAAAACACAGGTCAAGAGTACATGGGAACATTTCTACCAATTTCAGCGTGGTCAAAAACTTCGTGCACTATGCGTCTGTGGGAGATGAAGATCATTCAAGCTACTCCAAGCTTATATTGACAGGCCTTTGTAAGTACAGCAAGGAAGGGCAGGTGGGGGGGAATCACCTCAACATCAATTTCACAATACACAAACATAGGAAATAAAAAAAAAAGTTACTCATGCAACAGAATTTGACTTCCACAGAGTTCAGCTTTTATATATACACATATGAGCATATGTTAGATAAGTAATTGGACTAAGGAAACAAATCTAATGTAAAGCACAATTTACCAGAGTATTTCCTCAATTAACAGAAATATTTCAGAAACGGCAACTACGTTTCTTTTCTATCCTTGAGCAGATGACTGCGCCATGCTTCTGTGATGAGTACCTGCAACAGTTAATATGTTGAGCTCAAGATCAGAAATAAACCTCTGCATACCAAAGTCAGCAGAGTAAACATGTTCTGAGGGCTTCATTAGACACTTTGACACAACAATTTTAAGTAGGCTCAAGTTCCTCATAGACGTCAGCATCTAAGTGATCTCTGTCTCTCTTTTTTTTTTTTAAAGAAAGCAGCCTAACTATTTTTAGCCTTCAAAACATATGGGTCTATGCTTTTACTCTTTGTGGGATACAATAGTAATTGCATCCTACATTTAGAATAACATAAACTAAGACTTTAGGAGACAATCATCATCTCTTTGTTTACTACTCCTGCTCTGGATGAGCAGTATCTGAAATGCCATTTTCCCCGCAGTAAGCAAGAATTACACAATGTCATATCACGAATATGTGTAACAGGGACTAAAGAGGAGTAGCCACTGTGCCTCTTCTATTTGGAGCTATGCCCACTAAAAAGGCAATAAATCATTATCTATTTGTGCACTGACAGCATCTTTGATATGCTTTAAGCCATTAATAGCCACTCTCCAGAAAGAGCAAAGTGACCATTTACATCAGAGTAGTTATTGCCAACGGTACTGAAAGAATGCTCTGCTTACCTTTCAGAAACATCAACTTGCTGGAAACATATAACTGTAAAAATATGCCTTATGAGCTTTCGTATGGTGCTGGCGAGAAACTCATTAAAGCCTTTCAGTACTTTATTTTCTAAATTCATGTCAACGATTATAGAAAAAAAAAATTAAGGTGCAACAACCTAAAAGCTCACTCAAATGTATAAGCACATCTATTTCCCAGGGAACAAAACCAGAAAACTGCTCTCAGAAAGTCTACTCCGCTCTACTGCCATAATTAGTCTTCACGTCATGCAAGTTTTGGCACTGACACAGATGCCCAAATGTCAGATCAGCCAGTTCTGCACAGACAGAGCATCAGGTAACACACCATTTAAAAAGCCATGCTAAGAAATAATCTGACCTTGTGTTCCAAAAAAGAATCAAATAATGTTTTCTCAGGTGGCCATTACTATAGGAATTCTGCGATTTAAACAGGACAACTGCCAGAAGGCTTTGGTCCCTGTTCTAAATCATTTCTGGAGTCATTTATGCAATCTTAGCTGTTAGAAAAATGACAAAAAACATGGATTTCAGCAGCAAACTCCTCAAAGCCCACAGAATAATGTTTCTTACACTCCAAGCCAGGTTATTCTAGGCCTTTTCCATGCAAGACATGGAGGTTTTTGCTCTGTGCATCAATTCCACCATGCTCTCCCCCAGCTGGCACAGCCACCAGTTCTGCCTTGTGCTTTGTCCCTCAAAATCAAGTCTATGCCAGACAAGAAATCCCAATATATGAGTGCAATATATATATCTCTCTAAGGATCAAGGCACATCAGCTCTAGCAATGCATACCAGACCCGGTTGGTCAGCCATTATCCCAGCAGGAGACACTTCCTGTGCAGCATGTGGAGGAGATCGTAAAATTGTTATTAATATTCTATAACAGGTAGCTTATAAATGGATGTATGACACAAATAACAAAAACCTGGGGGGGGGGAAGAGAAACGTGATAAACATGCATACTTTACTTAATTTGTCCTCCTATAACTTAAACCAATAATGATGAGATGCTGCAGTACAATCATTAAAGCCATGCTGCAATTTAAAGGTGAGAGCCTTGGATTTTTGTGGGGTGTTATTTTTAAGTCTCAAGAGTTTAATGAGGGGGGAAAAAAAAAAAGAGGGCTGCTGCCTGCTTAAGCAGCATACCCACTATCAAGCTTTCCATCTAATGTGCAAAGACACACAGAAAGAATAAGTTTTATACTTTCTATTCAGACCTTCCACAGAGCTGCGAAACAATAGTGGTACCTGAGTTCTGCCTAAACAGGAATCTTAGCATTCAACTCAGCCAAAAGTCCTTTATTATTGGCAACTGCAGAAAGTCAGAACCTGAAGTCCATAGCTCACCAATTTCTCAGCTAATGCCTTTCCTTAGACAAGGTATATTCTGAAAAGGATAATGTAAATTCTTCTCTGTTATATTTTACTTCTTTAAAGTGCATAGACATAACTTTAGAGAACTACATTTTCATTTTACATAAACTTCTTTTCAATTTGCTTTTTGAAGTAGAAATCCAGGTTTGCACAACTCACTCTCCCTGTGAAGCACATTATGAAAAACTCTGTGCTTGCCAGGCCAGTACCACAATAACTGAAAGGAACCAGCAATTCAAAATAAGGATTTCTACTTAACCTGAAAACTTGGCAAAAAAGATTGCACCTGATCTGTTGAGTGTTGTGCTCTAATTGTAAAGCACAATGTTTTCCTCTTATTTCCATACTGCATATTTTAGTTCATAACATCTTCATGAGAGATACGCTTTGCTACTGTGTCCCACTGTCCTCCCCCCCAGCAGACCTGGCAGGAGAGCCAGGGAAAAGCACAGCACCCTCTTCCTCCATTCCTTACAGAGCTGGCGGGCAATGACTGAGAGAGCAGAGCAGCCCCCACCCGCAGAGCCCCAAGAGGACGGGAATCTGGAGGGAAAGAGCATTCTGCAGATATCCAGCAGGAAGAGAGGGGATGAACGGAAGGGCCCCAGCAGCCGGCCCAGAACACGTTCCATGCTGCACTTCAGGCTGCTCCCCACCTCAAATGCACCCAGCAGGGTACGTGCGCCGAGGGACTGGCCAGCCCGGACCACACCGGTAACTCCTAGGCGCAGGGCATCGTCTGCGGAGCACGCTGGCAAATACGCTACACAGAGGCAGCAGCTTTTATCAGACAGACACATCAGTACTACCAAACAAAAAAGCGCACTGCAGTTTTAGGCGTGGTTAAAGGAAAAAAGTTCAAACGTTTCATCTGTTCGAAGATTAAAGAAACAATAACATTTTAACCAAAGTCAAAGGATATGCTGGTGGGTGTTTAAAACTTACTTTTCCCATCATACATACATGCTGTTTACCATTAAGTTTGTTTTGTTATCACATGCAGTGATCTGTCAGAGGTAAATACCAGATGTTTGTGTACCTGATACATCACAAAACTGACCTACTTGAGAAGGGATATCCTGTGTTCTTACCATATACTCCTTTGTCCAGGAGAAGTAAAAATTCATCCACTGCATTTCGCATCTCGGACTCAGTAAGATCCAGCAAAGAAACAACTTTGAAATCCAGCTGCCTTAGCAAATTAGTCAGTTCATAGACATCCACCATCGGAGCCTTGAGCTGGGGGTGGTTCCAGTAGCTCATATTTCCTATTAGCAAAGCTACCTTGTCTGTTGCTGCAGAGACAAAGGGAAAACAAAACCACAGCACATTTACAGATTCCATCGCTTCAATACCTTTAAGTGTCCTGCCTCTCTAAAACATGGTACATTTAGGTGGAAACTTTTACAGGTCAGAATTAAAAAGTCTTATTGTTATTTGTTAAGGTTTCTTTTTACTGTTCCTCTGATTAAAAACAGTTATATAGAGATACAAGAAATCTACAAAATTCAGAGAGAAATCTACTGATATTCTCATAGTTTGAGTTACTTTCACATTGATTTTAATAAAGTCGCAAGTAATTCTGTCATGACTAAACAAAGCTGCAATGAAAGGGGAAAAAAGTCACATTGACAGAAATGCTTTTGAGACCGCTAGCCGATTTTTATCACAGAATTGCACACAGTTACAAAACGCACTTCCTTCCTGCTTTGTTACTCCCATAAGGAATTTTCAATGGGAATTATTGTCCCCCAGCTCTGGTGGCAAATGAGCTCATGTGAATGCCCCAAACCTGCTTTGGAGTCAGGAACCCCGCACAGCCGGATCCCGAGAGAATCCCTGTCCATAGTCTCCATGCCTAACATTCCACCTCCTTCAAACAAGATGTTTTCGACATTTTTGCAGCTGCAAAACCTCCAAGGTCTTGAACAGTGTAAACTATTTCAAACAGCAGAGCCTGAGTGCCAGTGGCATACTGTCATTGAAAAACACTTTTTAAAGTTAAGCTTTCTAATGAATTTAGAAAAGATGAACCAGGACTGGGGAGCACTTACACTCCCTCTCACACTGATGATCCCGAAAGAGTGGTGAAGTTTTGACAGAGGCCAGCAGCCTTTCCACCTGGTTTAGTATCGACATAACAACAGGCCTGACCACAGTTGAGTTTACCACGCGAATTTAAGAATGTGATTAAAATACCATTCTCCGGCAACTACTCTTCATAACACGCATAGGCCATCCATCTATCTATGAGCTTTAGCTCAGGACCAAAGCATGCCCACACTGTGCACTGGAAGAGCTGAGCTTGCAGGGACAGCACACCCTCAGCAGACAGAGTACCAAGCCTTTTTATCACATCTTTCTAATTACCACCATCTCCAATTGTCAAAGGATTCAAAACAATGGAGTAACACACTTGCTAAGGAATTTGAAACAGTAAACCGAAACAGAAGTTGTAGACGTTCCACCAAGTCACTAAAAATACTGGTGCCCTCCCCCTAGTTTACTGCTGAAAGGGCATGCAAGCATTATAAAGGACTTGAAAAATACAGAGAACTCTCCCTCCTGGCAGCTCTTTACACGCACTACCGTTATTTCACTAGCAGTGGCAGGAGAAGCAATACACAGAAGCAGCAAAAGCTACTTCCTAGATATGAAACACACACGTGCATTACAGCTACAAAACTACTTACCAACAGGTCTGTGATGGGATTGTTCTTGTAGGTCTGCTTGAAATAGATTAAAAGAACAGATCATCAGTAACTACAGTCATCGTTGCCAATGTCCGCAAACACACCCCATGTTCCATACAGCCATAGTCTATTGGCACTGCTTTTTAGTTATTAGTTTAAAGTAAAAAAAGTACTCTTTTTTTTGTTTTGGTGGGGCTTTGCGGTGTTGTGTTGTTGCTGTTTACCTGATTTCCTTCACCCTCTTCCAGCAAACATAGCCCAATAGGATATGAGTAGCTAGTTCTATAAATTAAGTAGTAACAGATGCTTACGGTACGATTCCGAATCTCACAATTTTCAGTAACATCCCAAAGAGTTCATCCTCTCCAAATGAAATGCAGCCATGCAAGATGGGGGGTGTTTAGCGGGGATGCCCATCTGTATGTGAAAACTCTTTTATTTTGCACTTCACAAAGGCATGGCAGAGCCAACGCTCTGCCAAGAGGAGCGGGTAAGCGACATGCCAGTGGTACACTTTGGATAACGTTACGCATCATGGCAGTACTACTTCAGTGACTAAAACTAAGTCTTGGAGAAAGTAAACCTATCTTTGATGTCTAACTCAGGAAACTATATGACCTTTGTGATTTGAGATTTTGGGAACACTGCATCAGGGATAATGCCTTATGCAGCACTATTCCAGATCTATGTTTCTATAATAAACATCAAACAGGCTTCAAATCACAGTAGCTCACTCCAACATTAATTTAAGAAATATACCAATTCAACACATCATGGGTGACAGCCAGACACCTTACATTTTTTCACCTTAATCATCTGAAAAAGCAGCAACATACTAAAACTTAACAGACAAGAAAGCAAAAGATAATTTCTTCCGTATTTGTATAAATACACATGCAGTATAAGAGAGCAGCTTTGTGTGATTTTACAAAGATAATAGCAGCCCTATGATTCACTATATTCTTCAAGTTAATTTATTGGAACCAGAAAGCTGTGCCGCTCTTAACATGACATCTGCCCCTATTAAATCCCCAGTTATAAATACATACGAATAATGTAAACTAGATATTGTAACCCAGCTGGGCTTACGTGATTTGTAACATAAAATGAAGATGCAAAATTAAAGTGTTTCAAAACTTGTCACTTACCTGATTTTTGAAAATCACTTAGATCTTCTGTGAAGAAATACACCAATAAAATCATAGTTTAAACAAGAAGCAAGAAATAAATTTTGTATTAATAAAAATATAATTAAGTATCATGCCATTATTAATTGAAGCCAAACATTAGAAAACAAACTGCCTTTCTAAAATACTTTTGGCTTTGCATTTCTGTAAATCTAACCTTTCATATGTTTATTCCACATGCAGAGAAGAGAAAATCCTACATCAATATACTAAGCTGTGCCTGACATAGCATTATAATATAGCAGATCTCAAAACAAAGGAGAAACACATGCTATGCCTCAATCCCACAGGCATGCAAGCAGTGAATGAATAAGGAGCAAGAGGTCAGAATCACCCTTTTGAAAAGTAGATGTTTGAAGGACTGATGAAAAAGCACCATCCTGAGCAAGAAATCTTGCTTTGTAAAAGCATGTGTATTCAGAAAGGCTTCAGATACAATTTTCAAACATTCTAAGCTACCACAGGTTTCATCTAATTATTGTGAGAACACTGGAAACTATGGAAAAGAAAATAATTTATCTGAAGCCCCAGAGGTTCGTCGGAGCAGGGCTGCTCCATGCCCAGAGCCCTGGGCAGACCTCTTCCGACACAAAAGCTCATCTATCCATGTGGGAGACTGCAGTGACCTGAGGGGATACTACTGTAGGTGTTACTGTAGATTGGTAGCAGAATGATGTTGCATCCAAGTAAACTCTAGTTTGGGTGTAGACCCCCACTGACAACACAGTGGTTATCCTCTGCTTCAAGGGCCAGTTAAATTACAGGTAACTAGGAGGCTTTTGCACAGCACTCCATCAGGGAATGCAGACACCCCCAAGCCAGAAAAGGTGTGAAGGCTCAAAGAGATGACGGGTCTCGGAAGCTATGCCATGGAAGGGGCTGACACTGAAATGCCTGTCACTTACATGTTCCAGTGAGTGATAGTACACAGTCCCCTCACAACATTAAACCTTTAACAAAAGGGCTAGAAAGGAACATCCGCTCTGCTTAAACTTCAAACAAGAAATGCTGGAAGTTGCTGGAAACACCTCTTGCAGACAGCAAGCTGCCAGTGGAACTAGCTCTATCCAGCTCTCTAAGGTCACCCAGGCTCCTAAACATCTTCAGCGTTTCTTGCGAGGATGTTGCCTCCTGAGCCCAGCCACAGAAATCTCAAGATCTTTAGATTTCACTGGAAAACGTAAGCGCGGAACACAAAAGCAGTGCAAAAGAGCAATCAACTTTGAATGCCACAGAAGAAGAAAGTAGCTTGGTTTTTCTCCTTATCAAGGCAAGGAGGAGAGAAGCACATGCAGAAGGAATGCTGCATCACACATCAGTCTTTTAAAATAGACTGAAGCTCTTAACCCACGCATGCTTTTCAGCAACGCACTCAATGATCCGTCACCCCCACCGTTAATTTTTAAGAATTGATTCACAACTAAAGATTTACTTTACCTTCTGTGCACTCCACTGCCATAGCTTTCCTTCCTTGTGTTTTAAGGGGGGGAAAAAATTGGAAGACAATTGCTCTCAGTTATGAGAGTTAGCACACAAAGTGGAAAGCAAAGGTCACTTCTAAGCTTCTCTGCAGTCTGGCTCATTTTATAGCAGTATAAGTCAGCACCTATCACAATGCTGTATAGTAATTATTACTAAACTCAGGAGTACTAAACTAGAGTATTTCTTAGGATAGGAAAAAACTTTTCCTATGAATTATGCAATAGTGTACCCAGATATATCCAAAACCTATACAAACAGATCTTCTCTTTAGTTTACTGCAAATACACGCACACACACTAAGCCATGTTATACGCATTTATTCTGCATGCTATGAATAATCTCACCTGTCCTGATTGCTGAGGGAGTGTAACACAGTTCATATCCCCAACAACAGTTAAACTGGTTTTTGGTTTTGAAAAAACAGAAAGAAATCAGCTTGCAATCTTCTGACAAGCTGTTTACCTGCTAGCAATGTCAAAAAGCGGTAGCATTTCTATCCTGGGTCCTATAAAAGCCCAAAACAGTTTACAGCTGATAAAGCTCTAAAATTCCATTTGCTGCAAGCATGCACAGCTGTTTTAACAAATGGATAAACTAAAAAAACAGAAGGCTACATATACTTGGCTTAATACTGAAAGCTTCAAAAATCAGTTCTAATAATAGGGAAGAAATTGATAAATCAACTGACCTATATCAAACTGAAAAACTCCTTACCTATAACGACTTCTATCTTCTTGCTGTCTTGATCTTCCTGGTCATTGTATACATGACACCAATATGTCCCCTGATGTTCCACATCCACGTAAGTTACCTAAACAAGCATCACCACGGTCACCCCACCAGACCCCCAAAAAATACCTGTATCAGTTTCATTTAAGCCCACAAGCAAGAAAGAGTAAAAACTGAAAGCAGAGCCTAACAAAATCCAAAAGCTCACTCTTCAGTAAGCTGGATAGCACGTGTGTTCTAGAACTGCTTTCCAGGATTGAAGAAGGAATGCAAATCCACCTCACAGGGTTGAGATGCATTACGCACTGAATGCAACAGCTCATGTAAATCAGTACTTTGCAGCGTGGATAGAAAGAGAAGCTTTCACTTTTACTGATACTTAATCTTTGCTATCTCAATACATCACACTAACCCAAAATCCACTATAGCCTTCCACCCCATGACTACAGCCTGAAACGTGTTCAGGATTAAAATTATGCACCCAAGAGCCTCAGAACAACATGGGCAAGTGAGGAACGACAGAACAGGAGAGCAACTTATAGCGTGCACTTCCATAAGAGGTTGTCAAAGCTACGAAGAAGTTATTTTGTTCAAGGAGAGATGTGTGATAAGTTAAAGGTCGTTACACATTAGTCCTCCAAGGCTGGCACTTTGCAGCAACTTACCACGTAGACATTTTTGCTCCCATTTGCCAAGGGAAATCCATTTCTGAACCACTGGTAATGAGGAATTGGGTTTCCAACAGCTCCACATTCTAGTACCAAAGTATCCCCCACCGTCAGGTTTTGTGGCTGAGGCTGAACACAAATGCATAACTTGTTTTCGGCCAAACCAATTAAGCTCCCTTAAAAAAGAAAAAAAGAAAAAAGGAAGAAAAAAGAAAAGACAAAATAAAAGTGAGTGAGACAAAAAAAAAAGTGAGACAGTCTAACCACACAGACTAACAACAATTGAAAACATTCAGAATAGGCTGTGTGTGTCCAGTCACTAGCAAGTTACAACAAGAGGTAAACAACAAGAAAGTTAGAGAATTGCTTTTTTGGTCCAAGAATCCTCTAAGAATTAAAAGGATCTGAGACTGTGTATGTTTTCCATCTATCTATTCTTATCCACCACTGTGGAACTTCATTTCTCTTCTGCTTTTGTGACCAGCACAAGAGCCCAATAGTTGGAAACCACATTTTTAATCAGCCCTTTTTCACATCTGTGCAAGACAGCAATGAGGACCCAAGTTCCTCTAACAAGTGAGAAGACAGACTTTCAGAAAACAATGTTTTTGCCACTCACCATGAGATGTACCCTGAAGATCACAAACTTCAAGTTGTGCCCACCGACTGAACACAAAGGAAGATTCGCTGTTCACTCGACAGATGTAAAAGCCAGAATCACTTACATTCACTGGATTCAAAACCAGCTCTGGAGAATTACCATGGGGAACCTGAATTACAGGTGAACCAAGACATACTTAAGTTTAGATTGATTTAATCTAAACCAGGATCAAACATTAGAGTATTTATTTCAATGTCCATAACACCAGCCTGAACTCCTTCACTTACTTGAAACTTTTGGATGAGAAAGTCTTGTTCTAGGTATTTAGTAGCTGAGAGAGAGGCTTTCTTCCAAGAATAATTCATATACCTCTACTTAAGACAACTCTGAGCTTTTAAGGCAGTTGAACAGCTATTCCTGAAATTAATAATTTTTACCTTTCTCCACAAATAACTCAGAATAATTTCTTAAGAACCACTCCAACCAGCCTGAGTGCTACGTTCAGCTCTAGTCTTAAGATATATTCAGCTACGACCAGGAAAAGGTAACATTCTTTCACAGAAAAATAATTTTTTGCTACATCTATATTTCAACTGTAATGAGCAGGAAATGACTGTAATCATATTTTTCAAGCCATGGTTCACATGATCTAGCTAAATCTTTAGAAAAGTGCAGAAAATGAGTTAAAAATTTCAGTCCTAACAGCAATTAAAAATACCATAAACTTACTGCATTTTTAAAAATAGTACTTACAATAAAACAACATTAAGAAAAAAGTGCGTTCATCCTGTAGAAAGATAACCAGGACCAGAAATACAGGCACAAGTGCTACCATTCAAATTCCAGAGACACCAGCTCATGTGCATCCCAGTATTTTACTGAAGAAATCTGTGGCACGACTGAGTTCAGGCCTTCAACTCTTCATTCTTAGGAAACCAGTTTGCACCTGTCTAAGGCCAACAGCAACTCACATTTGCTCCAGTGTGGCAGTTTCTCAGCAGCCTTTGTTAAATTTCTTGGTAGCCTGAGAGGCAAATAAACTTGCCGTTTCCTTACTGTCACGTTCCAAGATTAGCCTCCCAGGATGAAGTGGTTGGAATATAAGGAACGACCTTATATTCTGATCAACAGTCTTAAAAAAACCCCAACAACTATCATCCAAAATCTTTTCACCACTTATATTCTGTGTCAACTATTACCTCTTTTTCCTGTTTGAACCACTGGTAATGCACAAATGGGTGTCCTGTTGCCCAACAACACAGCTTGACGACCTGCCCAGAGAGCACTGCTTGAGAGTTGGGCTGCACAACAATCTTTATACCTTTAAAAAAGAATTTACACATACGAAAGTTATTAAGAATTACAATTCCACAATTTAAATTTGCGCTTAATTGTCCTCTGAGCAAAGAGGACATTTCTGTTTCTGTCATTAAATATACTTGAAAATAATTTATTTGTATTGTGTATGCATGCAGTTCCCATTAGTTATATGACTTTAAGACACTCAAAATTGTCTTCCATTACACAAAGTCCATGCTTAAATTGGTTAGTACTCTACAGAGTTTGTCGAAGATTTAAAGTAGATTTTTCAGGCATTTTAACTTTAGGATACTTCAGTTCCTCTTGCTCTCTACTCACTAAAGCAAATAATACTTCCAATGGCATCACAGATCCCTTCTGGGAAAGCTACCCCCGGTTTTAAGAGTTTGCTCACTCCCAACAACTTCTTTGAGATGTTAATCTTCAGATTAAGATTAAACTGATGGGATGGATCAAACCAGTAAGAGTTAGTTTAACTACAACATAGCCTGTTTTTCTACTATTCCTCATGCAACCTTATCAGCTGAAGTATTGGTTTCAGCGTCACGCCTTTACTCCTGTAGAACACAGGGCTGGGGTTTTCTTTTGCCAGTCTGCAAGGTAAAAATTTTGCACTTCAAATTTTACCTTGCCAGGTATGAGCAAAATTCTGACACCGGACTGATATGATCCAGTTGTTTTCTTAACCTAGACCATTCCAGAGATATAGTTACAGCATGACCCCAAATACAGATCCTGGTATAACCAAGGTCATCAGAAGAAGGGGGGGGGGGGGGGGGGGAAGTCAACTACAGAACAGAAAGTTTAACCTCACATTGCTGTCAAAAAATACATGGACCTATGCCCAAGGTGTTCACCAACACTGAGCTGATAAGCCATCAAATATCACTAGTTTAAAACATTATTTGCAATGGATGGTAAAAAGCATTTAACAACCACAGTGGGACCGCGAGCACTTGTACATATTAATGACTAGTTAATAACTCACAATACTAGTGGTGTGGGTTAACCCTGGTGAGCTGATAAACACCACGCAGTTCCCCACCAGCAGTGAGATGGGGGAAGAAGGAAAGGGAGAATAAAAACAAGAAAACTTGGAGGTCAAAATAAAACAAAGAAACAAAAAATAATAATTGTTTAATAAGTGAAGGATGAGTGGAAGAACAGGGAAGAAAAGCGACGCAAAGGCAACCACTCACTACCTCCCATGGGCAGACTGATGCCCAACCAGTTCCCAAGCAAAAGATGGCCAGGCCCTCCAAAACTCACACTTTTCCCTTTTATTGCTGAGCATGCTGTTATATGGTATGGAACATCTCTTTGGTTAGTTTTTTTTGGTTAGTTCTGCCCAATTGTGTCCCCTCCCTGCCTACCGCACACCTCAAATCTATTCACTGGGGAGGGCAGAGCGAGAAACAGAGAAGACTTTGATGCTGTGCAAACTGTTCAGCAAAAGCTAGAACACTGTCCCATTAGCAGTGCTGATTTGGTCAAAAATCTAAAGCACAGCACCATATGAGCTGCTATGAAGAGAATCAACTCTATCCCAGCTAGGCCCTGTACAACTAGTTACCGAAAAAGCACAGAAACAGTGAACGGTACAGAGGCACTTCTTCACCATTTCATTACTCTCAGAAATGAACAATCAGATAAGAGTTAGTACTTCTACCTATTTTGTATTTTTATTTTTTTTTTGAGTCAGTCTAACTTCCCTGTTTTGGGAGAATGTAGTTCCTTCTTCATAGTTTAATGAAAACACACTGCAGAAGCGTAAAGCGTAATCTGGTACAGAAGCAGTACTCCAGATTGCTGAAGAAATAATCTTACAGAAGAGTATAGAGTAAACCAGAAGCTGAATAAAAAAAAATAGCTGCAAAGAGATCAAAAATATCCCCATACAAGACTCAAGATTATCATTTGCTCCACGCCTTCTTATTACAGTCTGCCAGTTTTCTTTTCATCTGCTTTTTTCCCCCCCCTCATGTTTAATGGCTTAGTCACACATCAGAACTTTTTCCTAACAGAGAATCTTTGAGGAAAGAAACCATAACAATTTGATCAACGGGCTGTAACCTGAGCAGAAACCCATGTAGTCAACAGACTGAAACAGAGATCATACAACATTTGGAAATCACAGAATCTTTGTCTAGCAGCGAAGCGGGTTATATTGACTTCCTCCACACACAATGTTATTCTGAAATACTTGATCACACAGGCAGCTACACAAAAGTAGCTACAGGACTTGAAATTTCCCTGCCCTTCTTGCTCTGAAGTAACTTCACTCTATACCCTAGCCCTGAAGATCGCTACCTCAGTTCCCCATTTAACACTTCCTCCGCTGTTCTTCATAGTTAAAGGGAGCGTGTTAAGTACAGTTTATAAGCATCACAATCACTTAACATTAACAAACAGGAATTACATTATTGCAATTTAAAGGACAAAAAAATTAAGAAGACTTGCCCTTTCCAAAGATATCCATTTTTTCTTAAAAAAAAAAGTCTCTCCCGAGATCACTAACATCTCTTAAGAAAGTAGTTGAGAACAACAAATTATCCGAAAGATTAGTATTTTGCACTCCTTGGAAGTATTACAAACAATTTCTAAGAAATCTGATTCATAATCTCTTCCCAGTTTCATTTATTTTCCTGCAATTCATTCAGCACTAAGCTACTTCCTGCAAGCACCACAGAATTCAATGGTTCAAAAAGAAAACCTTCTGTCTCAATTTTTTGGATAATTACAAAGATACAAAAATACTTCTTCAATTTTCATTGGAAAATGCAAAGCTCAAATGTTACCATCAAGGATGGCAAACTGATATTTATGGTTACCAGATGCTGAAATATGCGGTGCAACTTAAATACTCATAATCTTAACTATAACCCAACTGTTACATTCTTAGTTTACACACAGGTAAACATTTTCAGTCATTTCTGGAAACTCGGCCTCAATTACTCACATTCAGACTGAAGTGCCTAAACCGCTGCAGAAGAGCCTGCAGAGGGAAAACACCTCTTTGGTCTTGTTTCAATCACCACAACTCAGTGAGGCTGGACAAGGACTAGACTGTAATACCACAAATTGCGTAATAAGCCTTTTTCCTTCTTAGCTTGGGAGAAAGCTTGTCACACTTCATCCATTTCCAGCAAGTTCACAACATGACAAGTTAAAAGGGGAAGAAAAGAGACAGAGAGGTAACTCAAGGAACAAGATGCCTAGGCTTTCCCACTACCAAAAAGGAGAACTTTTAAAGTTATTATTACTTCTATTTTGTGCCTTTATAGGAAGATGATCTTCTACAGAGTTAACCCAATGTGACAGGCAAGGCTTTAAGTTCTGAGAGACAAACAAGATCTGGAACTTGTTTCTGGGAGCCTATGATTCTCCAAGAGATCCTTTCTATTGCTGCAAACGGCCTCAAGTTGCAACTGGGGAGATTTAGGATGAATATTAGGAAGAATTTCTTCACCAAAAGGGTTGTCAAGCATTGGAACAGGCTGCCCAGGGAAGCGGTTAAGACACCATCCCTGGAGGTATTTAAAAGACGTGTGGATGTGGCACTTAAGGACATAGTTTAGATTTGGACTTGGCAGTGTTAGGTTTATGGTTGGACTCGATGATCTTATAGGTCTTTTCCAACCTAAATGATTCTATGATCCTATAAGGAAAGCAAATACATCTTGTACCAATACATCCCTGCCATAAACGTACTGAAGTGGTATCACTGCCAAAATGCACCACTAAGCAGCATCAAAACTCTTCTCTCATTAACCAGTACACTCACAGGCTCACAAAGGTTTGCGTCTTTTTAACCACATCAACTAAGCTGGTAGAAAACAGTCTAACAAACCAGTATGCCAGCTGTAGAGGTCTAATATTAAACAACCCCATCCTAAAGGATCTTGAGCAACACTTAAGCTTTTTTGGTGTATTAGAACAAATGGGCAGTTATGAATTTGTCCTTAGACTGCAAGCATCACCCACCCCTGAATATTTAAATAAACTCACCACAAATAACAGGGCCTACCACTTCTCTCTAAATAGTTTAAAATTCTTTTTGACCTAAACTTTCTTCAAATACCCTTTGCTTTCGTTTCTCTTGGTTCCAGTTTCTCAATCTCTGTGAAACTACCCAGTGCTCCTCAGAGGAGGCTGAATGCATTCTATCACAGATCATAATGTTCTGCAAAATATGAATTTATAACAAGACCATCTCTGCAGTTCCAAGAGGTCTTGACAAAAGTCTGCTTATTGGCTGGTTCTCCTCAATACAAGAACATCTCAGCTATCTATCCAGCTCCCTAGTCAATACCACTGTCTCACAATTCTGCTATGTAGAGAGTTCCTGTTTTAGCCAGGATTTAGTCTTCATTACATATTTCAAAACATAACTTGACTGACAGCCACACAAAAATCCTCAATTCAACGGTAGTGATACTCGAGATGATCACAGATCAAGTAAGCACAACATTTTGGCTCAGCGCAAGCACCCTGTAGCACAAACGCTAACCAGGAGCATTCTTGTTTTCAGTCCCCACCCTGTAAGCACCATACGGAGAATAAAAAGGAACAGGCATTCATAGAGCAGGACGGTCCATGCCTCCACCACAACTCCTGCCCCTGTGAGCCTAATCCACTCACAGTGCTATAACACCAATACCCCTCTGCCTGCCAAGCCTGCAGTGGTATACTTCAGTTGGACTGAGCTAGCATGTAACTCAGTCACACCGCATTCAACACACCATGATCCTCCTAGCACAGCAAGAAGCAGCAGCCTTAAGTAGGTGAAACAGCTGCGAAGCATTACTATAATCTACTTGAAAAATTCCAAGGTTGTCTTAACAATGGTTCTCAGCCCATGGGTTCTTTTCTCAGACTGTCCAAAGAATAGGACGCCTATCAGTATGGCAAGGCAAGGAGCTTGCTAGTCTCATTCCACTCCCTGCTCTGAAGAGAAGCTTTTGGGACTTCCTACTAGGCTGAATATCACCACATCCTGAAGGAGGAGGATGTAAAAAAGGGCCCTGGATTTACCCATGAATTCCTTGCATTGCCCCACTTCTAGACCTTTTGCAAAGAAGCATGCTGCATATGTTAGCAGCAAACAATCTAGTTCTATCCTAAGTTAGTCTGTTTTTCTGTCCAATTAGCAATTCAGACTGAATCCAACATGCACCAGAACTGGCACTAACTGGACCCTTCCCCTTCAATTGGGGTAAGCTATGAAATGCAGTTAAAACCTGTACACCAAACAGATGGCTGGCAACACTACTTGTCTTTCCAACTCAACCGTTTCAGTTCTATAAGCATCTCCCAAAGGTATAGCTTGACACAGAACCCAAGTCAGCACCTGTCATACCCATGCAGTCAAGTCCAAATCTACAACAATACTGCGTTAAGCCTGCTTATCTACTTGGCTTACTTTTAATCTCAGAGACAATTACTATGGTAATCATATAAATACCAATCACTAGATGTTTTTACTTACTGTAGAAAATAAATACTCCAGTGCTTCCAGCGTAAAACGAGTTGCAGTGAAAGCACAAACCAGAACTGACCTGAATGGCTGAGACACTGGAGAGCCTCCGTATGCTCCAGGGCCTGCAAGAACTCCACAAGCTCCACCACAGTGCAACCCCGATCTCCCAGGAGTTTCAGGAGACTCCAGCTGGGACTTCCTTCTGGCTCCAGCACTTTGAGGGAACACTGTTCTAAATCCAGAGGGCTACAAAATAACATGAGAAAGACATGGCATAGATCTTCTTAGTACTTCTTCCTCAGAAAGGAGATGAGTTAAAAATCACTTGTAGGCAAACAAAAAGATTGAAAAAACCCAACCCCAGAGATGGGAAATTCCTAGCCAATTTGGAATATTTGCAGTATTTCCTTCAAGTTTCAGGAATTCAGAAGTTATACAGTGACTTCTCTACAGACAGAAAATGGTATAAGTGAGTTGCATGCTACAAAACAAGAGATGCTCATACCTAACAATTCTGGTCAAATGTATTAAGAAATCTTCTAATTTTCATTTTTAAAAGTCTCATCAGAAAAGCAAGTACAGCACCTTTAATTTTCGTGTGTCTGATTCAGAAGCGGTAAAGAGTGAGTCAGAACCTAACTTGAAAGTCCAGGAAGACTTTGATTTTCAGAGTACTTGTTAAAACAAGAGATTGCTGCAGGTTAACTGATACACACATCTACTGTCACAGTGCAGTTACTGTCCCAATATGTTCATCCCCAGGTATAAACATGCATAGTTTGAAATTTTGGTGTTAAGTCTTCATGGGCTTTCAATCACAGCCAACTAAAATAACACAGACAACAAGGAAATGAATACAGTTATGGAAAGGGAATGCAAGTTTATGTATTCCTACTAAAAAAGATTCAATAATGTTTTCTGCATTAAATCGCAGTGCCATGCAAACCTGGAGGCAAGATATTTTCGCTTATCATGTAGACTTTCATAGTATTTTACTGGATAATACAGAGAAACAAACATAGCAAGAGGGCCTACAGAGGGGTCACACTGTTGTCCTCAGGTTCTATTTCGCTATATTAATAAATACAATCATAATAGAGAAAGAACACATCTTCATGATGTGCGTACTGTGCTGCACTTGAAAAGCCTCATTTTTTCAGATACTGCCCTCTAAACAAAACCTTGAAAAGCCACAGGAAGTGAAGTGATCAGGAAGCGATCTAGAGAATGTGACCCAGGCAGAAAGAGCTGAAGGAAACGAACATGTTTACTGTAATGCAGACAGAGGAGCTGCAGGGAACAGTCAAAAAACATTTTCCATGTTCCCTGTCCAGGGCAGGCAGCTGGCTAGCTTTGTGCTGAGGAAAGCCAGGTGAGCTACAAGGGAATGCTTTCCAACTACAGCGGTGGCAAAGCAAAACACCACAGAACTTGCACCCTGTTGCTTCTTCACTGGGAGCCCTCACATGGGACTCAGCAAACATCTCCCAGGGTGGGGATAGGCGTCCTTGGTCCCATCTGCCCAGCGAAGGGGCCTCGGTTGGGGATGGATGCTCCCTTCTTCGTACCAGCAAGGTACGGGTTTGTGGGGATGGATGGATGGTGCCACCAGGGCAGGCTGGGTCACGCCGGGTTCAGGGAGAAGCAGCAGCAAAACCAGCGCAGCGCTCAGCTGTTCTCCGCTCCGGCACAAACTTACCCGGGAGCTGGAAAGCAAAGGGGAACCCACACCTGTGGCCCACATCCCTCACGGCCCCTCTGCCTTCCCTCACGGGTGCGCAGACCGGGGCCTCGGACAGAGCCGGGAGGGACCCCGCGGCCGCCCCCCCGCCGGCGGCGGCACCACGGCCTCAGCCCGGCCCCGCCGCCCGGGGCTGCCCCCCCTCAGCCCCACGGCCCCCCCGCCGTAGGAGCCCGTCCCGCCGGGGCCCTCCCACCGCCTCGCAGCTGCCGCCGCGCCCCGCAGGCCGCCCTCACCTCAGCCGGACCCTGCCGCGGCTCCCCGCTCGCTGCGCCAGGTCCCGCCAGCCCTTGCCAGGCGCCGCTCGGTCCAGCAGCTCGCTGAGCCTCCGGAGCAGCGGCTCCGCCAGGCGGCTGAGGGGCAGGGACCCCGGCGCGCTCCGGACCGGCTCCGACATCGCCCCACTCCTACCTCCCCGGTGGCTGCGATTTATGGCCCGTCCGGGGCGGCGCTCCCGCCCGGAAGGACGCGCCGAGCGCAGCCGCGCCGTGCGGCGCGGCGGGGCAGGGCAGGGTGCGGCGCGCCTGAGGCGCGGCAGGGCCCGGCGGGGCGGGGCGGGGCGGGGCGGGGCGCGGCGCGCCTCAGGCGGGGCGGGGCGGGGCGGGGCAGGGCGCGGGACGCGGCTTCCCGCCCTTCCCTGAGGGGACGCTCGCCATGTCTGTGCCCGGGAGGGCCGTGTCCCTTCAGAAGGGGGAGGTGTCCTCGCGTCCCGCGGGTGCGCGCTCTGGCGCTGCTGCCAGCGTGAGGGAACAGGTCAGGGGTTTGTTTTACACATTTTGAAGCGGTGGAAGTGGAGCGTGTGAGGGGGAGACCTGCCGGCGTGGGCAGCTGGCGCTGAGGAGGCCAGACATGGCCGGAGAGCCGGGAGCAGCTCTCCTGTGAGATGGAGAACAGTTGCGCATGGGGGTAAACCGAGCCAAAATCATACAATACTGAGGGCAGGGGTCTCGTTTTGAGGAGAAACAGCTTTATCTAACTGCAGCTAACACAGCCACGGGCTCTTCTCTGTGACACATCCTTTCCCCCCACTCTGCTGTCAGTTCCCAGACAAGCAAGCACCCAGCTTAAGGGTCAGGCGCCTTACGTGTCTGTTAGCAAGGGAGAGGAGGCACTGCTTGTGTCTTAAGAGTCTCCTAAGGAGAGATGCTTCCATGATCGCTTCTCCATCACCACTAATGGACAGATGAGTGTGGTGATGATGTAAGGGGAATTCTCATTTCTCTGTAATTACAGCTTGCTCAAAGTGGAGTGAAAGTGCCTTAGAAAGTAATTTTACTAACATTTTTAATCAGTGATCAAGCATTCAAGTGGGGCTGCCTGTATTTCTGCAGTATTTTTTCATGTGACTGCAAGCTTGCCTTACTTTCCCAGTGAACAAGCTGGAAGTGCGGTGGCTGCAGTAGCATAGCATTGAGACCAAACCAGTAACTGTTGGTGTTCAGCAGAGTCTGTCTCATGAGTTGCCTTGCTCTCGTCAAACAGGCTTACATCTGCTTGGAGGTACACATCTGCCTGCAGAGCAGTGACGGTATAGCAGCTCTCCTGACTCCTCTGGGGTCAAGCATCTCTGAAAAACATGCTGTTTAATTAGACTTAGCTTGAAGAAATTGCACTGAGTGGCTTTTTCCTGCATTGTTAACCAATAGTTTATTTCTCCTGATTTAGGTGGAAAATCGATCTGCATGGCAAAATGAATACAGGTAAGACAGTGAATTTGGCTTCTTGATGATATGTAGTTATCCACAGCTATGTATGACAGCTGCTAAAAAATCAGGCAGGTGCCTTTCACCCACCTCAGCCTATGGTCTGTGCTTGTTGGGTGTCTTCCTACAGTGTCAAACAGTTAAATTGCCTCAGGTTGAATATGGCTTTAAATCTTGGTCTCTCATTTCTTTTGGGGATTGTTTTGACTATTAGGCTATTACATAAAACATAGATATCACTGCTGCTATTTCTGAATGAGGGTGGTTGTAGGTGCTATTTTTGTTGCTGAACACACCAGTTTCCTATCTGGGTCTAGATAACACTGGGAGCAAGAAGTATTTAGCACCATGGTATCTCATAACCAGTTTTAGCTGTGCTTTAGCAAAATGCTCAAAACTTGGCACAAAACTTGCTTTTCAGCCTTTTCTAGATCACTTGAGCTCAGAGCAGTTTGTGTAGTTCAGTCAAGTTCCTCCTGTGTGAGAATCAGCTTCTGGGTAACAGGAGTGGGAATAATTTCTTCAGGATTCACTTATTTGCCTTTAAGGAATGTGAATTGTTAGGTGAATTTTCCTGTAGTGATTGTTGAAACTTCACTGTCCACCTTTGGTTTCCTACTTGTTAGGGATTGCAGTTTTTCTCATGTTCGGCAGAACTTTTGTGTGCTTAAGTTCAAGCAAGTAAGAAATTCCCAACGTGCCAGGCAAAGCAGTTAAGCACACTTAAGCATGTGCTTTAAAAAACAACCCAGTGCTTTATTATGAAAAGCTAAGGCCAACGCTTCCTCTCTCTCAAGGCCATGAGGAAATTCCTGTGGACTTCTATGGAAGTAGGGTGTACCCTTTTGTCGCTGCCAACTCTCTCTCTTGCTCTGTCTGGCTGAGGTTTTCCCAGGAAGAGCCATGTGCTGCATGTAATGAAATAGTCTCTCTTGAAAGTCAAACTGTTCTCTGATCAGACTCACCATACTAAGGTCACACTAGCAAAACAGCACTAAAGCTTGCAGCTAGCTTCTCAGCTCTGAAACAACATGCGTAAATTAAATCTCTTTTGTCTTGTAACACAGGGTCAAACCACAGGCCTGGCCCACTTCTAGAACTTAAAGAAAGAGCAGTCAAGGGTAAGTGTGCATTTATCGTTTGAGAGGTCAAATTGTTTATACTTTTAAAATTACTTGCCTACTTTTTTTCCTGTGTGCAAATAGAACGTGTATCATAAAGATAAATGAATCATAAAGATAAATGAACGAAGAGGAGCAAGTTATTTTATTCTTAATGCACTACATGAATATAGTGATTTATACGGTCATTGAACAGGAAATATTTGTTTTGGATTTGTTATTTGCTTCTGCTAAGGTATAGTAATTTTTGCTCATTTTGATAGATTTTTTTTTTGTACACGTTGCACTTAGAATTCTGCTATATGTTTCTGAAATTACACTCCGGTACTATTTGTACTGACTTTCAGCAAGACAAACAAAATTGCAAGAATCATACCAAAGCAAGCTTCCTTCTCTAAAGAATGTGTGACACTAGGTATCCTGAAATATGTATTTCATTCTTTCTAAATATATATTGCATAGCATAATACTCATTAGATAAAAATTTCCTCCATTCCTGAGAAAAATCTGATCACTTGGTAGCATGTAGATGATTATCAGGCTGCATGAATTGCTCATGCTGACAGTGTCAGATGCTTGACAAATGTTAAAAATAGATTAAGACAGATCGGTGTTAAGAGTTGTGCTGTGATTGCTTATTTTAATTACTCTATATTAAGGTCTTTGTTAGAGATACACAGAGCAAGTCATTTATTCTTCTTACATTTAGCCAATGCATTATAGTTGTGGTGTTTTCTTTATACTGTGGTGCTGTTCACAATGGGTAGTACACTAATGTAAAAGTTGTCAAAAAGCCTCAGATGTCAGAAGTTGAAGAAACACAATATACTACAGTATATTTGGCAAGGACATGTTTTCCAGTCATTTGCTTTTTGAACAGCCAAAACTTCACTGATTTTTTTTTATCCAAACCTTGTTAATACAATAGATATATGATAATTGGTTTAGATAATACAGGATTTTGCTACTTTGGTTTCTGACATTACACGCTCTTTGACAAGTGTGTTGCTCTAAATGCTGGATTTGGTTGCAGTGTCTTGAAGGAGCTATAGAAGAAAAATATGGTTATTGTTTGTGTTCCAGACAGAAGTGAGTCAGGCAGAACTGCTGTGAGATATAGAAACAAATAGAAAATGCAGTCACTGTAAATCCTTACATTCACGGGTTCTCACTACTCTTACCCCATCAAATGTTAGACTCTGTAGTAAGCAATCTGCTGTATAAATACCTACTAGAGCCCTATTGTGAATAGAGTTCACAAAGTTATAATTACAGAATTCCAGTTTCTGTTGTCTTGGAGATTTTAACTTTTACAAGTTAACAACATTTAAGAATCTAGGCATGATCACAACACTTTCAGAAAATTTTTTTATGGCTGTCTGGCACAGTCACTTTGGAAAGCTTTGGAAGTCACTTTGGAAAGGAGTGGAGGAAAGCGGCTCAGAAATTTCACGTGGAATTTGATTCCATCAGTACTGATGGATGCACAGGGAAAAAAAAGATTCATGGAAACATGCCCATGTTGATGAAACTTTTAGAGGAAATCTTTTAATAAAAGCTTTGATTTCTGTTAAAGTAAGAGTTTACAAAGAGAATACGAAAATAAGCATTTAAATATGGCAAAACATGTATGGCAGCCTATTTGGAAAAAAAGGTTGTATGTTTCTGATTGTAAATATAAATATATTGTATGTATTTTCATACAGGGAATATAATACCTCATTTAAGAAATCTAAATTGGTGTGTAATGTGTTTATTACATAACAGGAAAAGTCCATGTTTTGTTTTGTTTTGGAAGAAGAAGGATACTAAACTTAGGGAATTCGCTAAAAAAATTCTGTTGAGAGATGCCCTGGATGAGGAAGTGAAAAAAAAGTGTATATTCCCAAGTATTCCCAAACACAAAACAGTTGGCAAGCTGGGAACGGGGAGTGGATGGAATATAGCTATTGATTTCTTAGAGGAACGTTACAGCTATACAAACGGTATGCACACTCTTTGCAAGAAAGCTAAGAAGTATTTGAGAAATATTTCCAGGGAGAATGGAAAGGGAATTAGCATTAACCTTGGAATGTAACTGTATTTGAGCAGGACCCTAAAGTTTCACAGATGACTGGATGAGAGGATATACATTATACATGTAGTGCCACAGTTGGTCATTCTGGAAAGGTTCTGTAACATTATTTGAGTGATTAGGCCTATGACGTCTTTGTATCTCTGAAATCCAAGAGTCATAAAAACACAAGCAATTCAAAACCTGGGGTCATAAAAACCCAAGCTTTGTTAGCAGTAATCTTTCATTTTAAGCTACGTTTGCTACTGCAAGTTATTTGCTCTGCAAGCTATTGCAGTAAGTGTTATTCTTTCAGTTCTCATATACATATTCTAGGAATTGCTATGATGTGTCTGTGATATGTGGCTTTTCATGCCTAATCTTAAACAGTACGGTCATGTTTATTGGCAGAAATGCATGTAAAGTTCGGTTTCCCTGAGCAGCATAGAAATCAATAATCACATATATAAGTCTCTTGTGGCCAGCACTTCATCCTAAAATTTCCTGTTTGTATCTAGACTAAAGCACCTTTGCATTCCTCAGCATTGCCTCAGTCCTTGGTCACACAGACTGAGGGCCTGGCCAGGCTGCGGCAGGACTTCGTTATATCCCACGTGCTCGTGTGTTCTGTCTGTGCCAAATCAGGGCAAGAGAAAAGCAGCGTGTGCAACGCTCCTTCCAACATGGTGCCAGCGTGAGGCAGGGGCATGGATACAGATCCAGGCAGTGGGGAGTTCCATCTAGTCCCACCTGTTAGACAGTGCCTCTTTTTAGTTTTTTCTTGGGATCGTGTGGTTGGTGGAGATTACTTTCTTTTTTTTTTTGTTGTTGTTCCTGTTCTGCTTTTGCTGCTTTCTCTCCCTTTAATCGATATAATATTTATAACATCCTGCTGTCCATACCAGCTAGCTTTCTGATTGGATCTGCATAGTGTATGGCCATTTATGTTCATCATAAAGAAAGGTTTTGTGGTTATTAGTGTTTTGGTTTGGAGATTTTTCATGTTTATCTTAAATGAAGTCTAATTATATCCACCAGCTTCCTTTGTGGTTGAGCTACGTGCCAATACAACATCTCTATAAAGGGATGTATGAAAATGTATATAATATGCCAAGGCACATTGAGAAAGAGCTAGTGATAAATTTAAAGTTTAGTAGCATAGTCTAGGGGATAATAATTGTTTTTCAAAAGGGCAAATCCAGATCCCAAAGTTTGGCCTATGGAATGGAGGTGATAGTGGGAAACTGCTGGCATTTGGGGAGTTTGTTGTCTCAGACGAAGTATCTCAGAATAAGCAATGAAGCACATAAGCAAATACTCCACTGATTTTCTAAACAAGATCATTCTGATGGAGAAGTTTTAAAAGAATAGGTGAGCAGACTGTATTATGCATGGATCCACATCCTCCTCATATACACACACGTACAAAGGAGAAAGATTGTGCTTTCTCTATGTAGGTTTGTGTGTAGAAGTTCAATGAAAGTTAATCCTTGACCAGATTTTTTGTGGCCCCACAAATTGGATAACGGCAGATTAGTTACTGAAGACATGGTGTGTGTGATCTAAGGCTATTACAAACAGACGTTATTTATGTAGCTATCCATTTTTCTCGTGTTTTCAGGTGTCCCAGACCCAGTGTGAACTTGGTATAAAGAGACCAAAATATTAGTTGATGGAAGGATATTTCTTAATAGAAAACATAGGAGGATTATCAGTTTCATTCCTCCTGTGTGTTTAGCTAAGATAACCCTTTGCGTGGGCCAGTGCAGGTTCTTCTTTCCCACTCCTTTGCACTGCCGTGGGCGTAAAGCGGGGCATGTGCAGAATACATGCAGCCATATGGGGGTATTTATGCACTGATGTGGAGCTTTTAACGTACCTAGACAATGCTTGGGTTGTTTAGCTGACCATGTTTAGATAGATTAATTGCACTGCAGAACTATACAAGGTTTAGGCATAGATCAGGTGGCCATTGTGCCCGGCAGCACGTGAATACCAGAATGGTCCCTGCCCCACAGGCTTGTGTGGCAACGATAAGGAGAGAGACAGTATGTGGGTATAGACTGACAGGTCCTGTGAAAGAGAGGGAGGAGGAAGTGCCTCTGAAAGATAGAAATAAATCCCGTTGAATAAGGGTTTGAGCTGAGTAGGGGTGTACAGAGAACAGAGATTACATGATGAATACATAGTACATAAGAGAAAAAGTCTTCAGAGAGGTAGGAAAGGGAATTTTTTCCACTAACTGCATAGGAAATGAACCTCACAGAAAGATACCATTACCTCCTAAACTTGTAAAATACGTAAGCTTTCTGTAGAAATAACTTCTGCGAATGTAAAATTGCTTACAAAAGAAGGTTTCCATTTTGGTTGTAACTAAATAAAGTAGAAGAAAATGTGATGTAAGAGAGGAAAATTAATGGCCACTTTTTAAGTTTAATCAGATTTGTATATTTTTGTCAGTTAAAAATTTTTTGTGGACATGAGAACTGGAATTTCAGACAGTTTTTTCACTATGAGTAAGTTTTTCGAAACCAAGATGGAATTATGACAAAGTATGAATTTTAAATAACAAAAGCATTTTTTTCTGAAAATTTAGTTGAATTTGTTTTACGTATTTTCCTTAGAGAAATGTTGTATGATTATTTTAGCCATTTTGATGCTTTTTCTAGCCATTCATTTGCATACTATTATTTGAAACTGATTGTTTTTCACAAACACTTTGATTATTTCCTGCCATAAAAGGGTTTTGGTGAAGCATCTACAAATATCTCTACTGTCCTTTGCTGCCTTGTTAATTGGACCATTCCAGGCTTTCATCAATTCTATATTTCTCCTAAATCATATCCAACCACAGTTCTCAGGTTACCGTTTTCATGCTGCTGCCAGCTTTCTTTTCCCTTATCCTTGCTTCCTAGGAAATTAAGCTTAGGCAACACAGACCCTAAATGGCTTTCTTCGTGGGAATGGGAAGAGGCCCGAGTGGTGGCTGGAGGAAGGGGAAGGGGGAAGCCAACATATCCAGGGATAGCGAAGGGGAAATTCAAATTGTAGCTGCTCAGCAGTGGTAAATTTGTGACTGAGGAGTGATCTGTCATGGAGGGCAAGAAGGCCCAGCTGCAGAAGGGGTTAAGCTGGCTGGGAGCAGGAATTCCAGAGACCAAACTGCTCCCTGTAAGGGAATGAAGTTTCCCTTGGTGATAAGAAACAGGCAGGGTATTGTCTTGTAGCCATCCTGCACTGTGAGTGCCCAGGGGCCACCTCTGGGCAGCAGAGCTGGGCTGGGGATGGACCCAGGGCCAGGCTAAGGCGCCCATGCAGCCACTCACGGGATGGTGCTGTGCAGGTCTGTGTCAGGAATGGGCTCCTGGTGGTCTTTGCAGACCCTTGTAGAACCGCTTATAGCCGTAGGACTCTGCCCAATGCGTTGTTCTTTTTCTTATTTTTATTTCTTATTTAAGCACAAAAGTGTGTTTAATTCACCTCAAGGGGTCCCATAAAGTTCTCCAGCAATCACCACTGTTCTGATAAGAGATGGAAAATGTGATTCCAGATCATTAGAGAACTAAAATAGGCACCTTTCTTACCATTACCTGCTAAAACCTGGTGGTGTTCATTTCTCCTGCGTGGCTCTGCTTCACCGTCCTTCTGTCATTAGCTAGTACCTGATTCACCAAGTAGCATCACTGGTTTCCAGAGCAAGACTTGAGACAAGCAGCCAGAACACCTTTACACATTGAAATGTTCTCTTGTCTTCTCTGCACCAAATGTTCAAAACCCAGTTTACTAGAAATTGAGCGTATTTTCAGGTTATAGTCAATAGCTGATGGTAAATTATCATCATGATCTCCCATTCATCTTTCCTCAGTGAATTTCTTTATGCATCTTCTGTCAAAAGTTTTCTGAGGAGCTGGGAGGGTACTATACTGACAGTTCTCTTTCCATTTTCTATCTAAATTCAATAATTGAAATTATGTTTTTATCTATATCTTCTGTTTTCTCTCCAGATTTTAAAACAATAATGTCTCTCTGTCTTGGGTGGAAGACCAGCATTTATTGCAGTTTTCCTCATGGAAAATTATTTTGCTTTAATTTCCATTGTTGGATCTGACAAAATGCACAGCAATCTAATCTAATTTTCATATCGAGAAATCTGACAGCTCTTTCCCCCTCGATGTCAAAATGCAGCTGAACTAAGATCATGGTAACTGTATAGTACAATTGCTTTAGTAAGGAGTATTCATGAGTCAATCTGCATTAAAAAAATGTTGCCAAATCTCTCTTCAGCTGGGAAAATTACCATGCTTTTGGAATAACTTATAGCCTTCAAAAAAGAGAAAAGAGGCATCTGGTCTTCTGAAAAGCAAAGATGAAAGCAGATTTGAAAGAATACAACAGGGAGCATTAGGCAAATAGATATTTAAGAGGAGATGGGTGAATGCTGGGGGGTAATTCCATCGACATGTAATAAAATGGATGACGAAAAGAGTAATCTCTACTGCTCCATTTTTTTTTCTCTTAAATATTTATATTTCTTTGAGTTGAAATGGAAAGCAAAATGTGATCAGGGATCTGAAAGGCTGAAAATAACGGGATCTGATGCCTGTTTTTCTCCGGGCTGTTGTTGTATGCATGGTCTAGATTGTAGTTCAAAGGTCTGCATGAAGCAAGTGTAGAGTATTGGCCCAGGGCTAGTCGACAGGTGTCCCTGTTATTTAAAACCACTACAATATGCGCTCATTGCCCTCCTCTTATTATCTGCAGCAGGGAAGTCCATATTGTGAGCGATTTTGAATGAGACTGCTTCTCAGGCTGAAAGGTGGTAGTGTGAGGAAGCCTGCACACCAGCTTCCTGCCCTGTACCTCCTGTGTGGATAACCTGAAACCTTCTGTACGTCAGCAGCACTGTACGGCGGCGCATGTTTGCCCTCTTAGTTTCACGCTGCCAAGCATCTCTAGTTCAGCCACTGTGACCAGGCTGGCTTGCACTGTTGCAAAGCTATTTTGTCGTCTTCTGGCAACTTCCCAGCTACACCTCCTAGCTGACAGTACACCTTTGTGGCACATCAGGCTTGCTCTTCAAACCATTCCTTCCCATTAGCATCCACCTCTTTGTGTGCTGGGCCTTTGCCAATTTATTCCAAGACTGAATTGACAAGACATGTTGCCTCTTTGCTGCCTTTTTACTGTCTCGTCCCGCTTCCCCTTCTTCTTGTACTGCAAATACTGAGCTCTCCTCTCCGTCTCCTCCCTTCATGCACTGCAGAGGCCCTGTGCTGACCTGGGTTGCCTGTTGGGAGGTGCAGAGGCCAGCAGCCTTACAGCAAGGCTGCTGCAGCTCCATGCCACAAGTCCAACCAGTGAGGCAGAGCACGTGCACTCAGTAGGTACATACACGCGTGTATACAACACCCACATATGTTGTGTGCTGGGAGAGGGTGCTGGTCTGGTTCCCCAGCAGCTGTTGTTCCTCTGCACTCCTTTGTTACACAGCCTAACGTTGTCCCTTCTAGTATCCTTCCCATTAACCACCACCTCTTCCTTCTTTTTGCCTCACAGGTAACTCTGTGGAAAAGGTGTCTGTGGCAGGGTTTGCCTGAAGGAAATTAAAATATATCTAGCTGCTTTATGCTCTTTACATGAGGGGCAGATTCCAAGCAAGCCATGCAAGCCCCTTGCTATTTAGCCATTAATCTCTAATCTGGCTCCCACATATTTTCTTACTGACTGACTTTGATCAGTGTCTGCAGTGGACTGACACGAAGCTGGGTGCTGACAGGCGCAATGACTGCTCTGCTTGTGGCCCTGCAGAGAGCAGACAGAGTGCTATGGAGCGCTTGAAAGGGCGCTGGGAAAGGTTGCTGTGCTCGGGGGCTAGTGGCTGGTGATCGTGCAGCCAGGAGAGAAACGTGAGCTGAAAAAGGTCACAATGGGAGAAGCAGAGAGAAGGAAAAGGAGAATGAATAGAGGTGTCTTTAAATTGCTTCATCAGATTAGCAGGATGGCAAGAAAGCTTTTCCTGCTGTTCTTCATGTCATACCAGTTCTGTGAATAAAAGTAGGTCACTATTTTTCAGAGCTTTTAGTCTGGCATCCTTCATGGGGTCAAATGTACTTGAAACTCAGTTCTGCTACACTGCTTTCCCTGATGAGTGGATCCCTGGATGGTGGAAGAGTCCTGCTGTGATTAGTGTGGGTACTCTGGTGAAGAATGACCCAGAGTGCCTCCTAGTAGTATACAAAAACATATCAGGTATCTAAAATCCTAAGATTTGGGGATGCTTAGGAAACAAGGTTTTTTTTTACAAGGAGAGAGACACAATTTCATATTTATTTGGATTCAGCTAATGGAAGTGGTGTGTTTCACTTTGTTCTTATGTAAATTCTGCATTGCCATACTATTTTGCTACTGCACGGCTGTTTGAAAGTAAGACTCCATATGAACAGGAAATTGAAGCTAACCAGCCTCGTTTCATTGTTCTCTCACCACAGAAATTACAGACATCAAGCCAACGTACACAGAATTACTTTAAACAGAAATAGCCCTATAAAAATCTAACCAGACTAATTGTTCCAGGTATTTCTACAAACAGATTTTAGAATTTATGTCCCTATGATGCCAATTCAAGGAATGGCCTACTGTTGTGCCGATGTGACTACCAAAATAGCAGGTACTTGGTACCATGCACATGTGAAAATTTACATTGTTTGCAGATTACTATTTGCGTTTAGAAATGTCTAAACGACATGTGCTAAAGCCTCTTTTGTGCTGCTACTTACATGAGCAGGCGTGCTTAAGATTTTGTTTTCCTAGCACAAATCCCTCCAGACAGTTACAATGCGTTGCCTTTAAGTGCCATTGCATAGATAGCTGGGTTATAGTTGCTGCCTGAATGTTTGGTCTTGACTTTTAAATAATGATTTATCTTTTTTTTCAATGCTTGCAACTATGTGTCAACTGACTACCTTTTAGAAAATATGTATACCCATTTTGAAGTAATTTTAAACTTTGTGTTTCTTTTATTTGCAGGTGCACAGAGCGAGACCTGTGCTTTACTGGACAGTACTTGGAAACAGTTTGACAGCTAGAATGACCTGGCATTCAACTTTTGTTGAACTGAAATCAGATATAAAAAACAAAACTTCCCCAGAATTTGTCGCTGACCTAAATGACAGTGTGGGAAACTTCAGGGTGAAACGAGCACAACGAGAAACATTTTGCACAACACAAGAGTTACCCCTGTGAAGGTGACCCCACCTTAATTTCACCAGAGTCTAACTCTTCAGAAACCAGTGGTTTACTGATTGAGAAGGTCAGAAAAGCATCAGTATTGTCCCCATTTGAGAAATTCCACAAACACTTGCCTAACAGGGAAGAGAACATGGATGTAAAGAATGTATTTAAAACTCAGGAAAATATTTCCTGCCTAAGGGATTTTTCAGAGAATGGTGATGACCTAATTCATTTTAACAGTATGGTCAGTGTCACTGCTGGAAAAGCAGAGAAATACTGCAGCGGACAGGTGCATTCCCACCCTTCAAATGTAATCACTTATCACACAGACAACTGTTGCCTTAACACGGAAGACCCTGTATCTGGCCAGTCTCTGGCAGGTGTCCAAGCATGTAAAAAGAGTGGGCTCAGTAGACCTCTAAATATGAATACCATGTTCAGTGATCAGGCAGATACTCCCATAATAAATCACAATTGTTTTGTAAAGGATGATTCTGAAAATTCTGCCACTATTCTGGAGATTTATGCAGAGAAAATTCCAAGTGTAAGTGATGACTTTTCTGATGATGACCTAGAGTATTTTGAATGTTCAGATGTGCTGACAGTGCATGAAAATGAAATCTGGAAAAAGAAATTACAATTTTTATTAGAAAGTGATGATGAAGATGATTTAAAACTGAGTAAGGATTGTGATGGGTGTGCTCACTTCCTCGGTGAAATGCCTTGTCTGTTCCAAGTGTCAGATAACACTACGCCTATGGATACCACCATTGGCTTCTGTGGTCATCACTCAAAATTCGAAGGAGTAAATGTAAGGAGAGACCCCTCTATGTACAGCCAGTCAACTTTGCAGACAGAGATGACTCTCACTGTTGGACAGCACCGAGATAAAAGTTCCAGTTGGAAAGACAAAGAAAAAGTGCCTGTTGCATCTGCAGCCATTGAAAATGACCATCACAGGACTGAAGAAAAAAATGGAAGTGGCCACTCAGCTACAGATTTCCCAACTGACAAATCAAAGAACAAGGATAATGTACGTGCCGAGGTGGACTCCGCTACTAGTGGCGTAGGTGCTTCTTTGACAAATCAGGCTTCAGAGACGGTGACAGAAAACAGTACAGACAAGGACTTGCTGGGTGAAAGCTCTTCGCTTCTAGAGGAGAGGGGAAGAAATTTGCCGGAGGAAAATGCAAGGCATGCTGTCTGTACCTTAACAGAAAGTCTAAGAAGAAACCTTTTAAAGTTGTTAAACCCTAAAGAGCTTTGCAGATATGTAAGTAGTATAGGACAATCTTTCCAGACTGCAGCACAGGTTAGGGAATCCAGTGCTTTGTTTCCCAGTCAGGAAGGTGTCGTTTCAACTCAGATCCCGGAGGAGACAGAAAGCTTGCAAATGCAGGCTGGCTTGTGTCATACAGAAGAGGCAGATAAAGACTGTCATTGGGAGAGGCAAAGGACTTGGGGCCTGTCTGAGCAAAATCAGGTGCCAAATGAACACGTCTCACTCAGGGTAAGTAAAGTGTTTATCATTTATTTGAAAGAGCTGCTCTACTGATTTGAATGCATTTTGTTCCTATTTGTCACAAAATAATGTAAAATTTAAATTACTTTGAAAGGTACTATTCATGTATTTCTGAATGACAGCTGCGGCTGGGACGGAAATCTGGTTTTGAAAAAGGCCCAAATAAACCATAAGCTGTTCTAATTATAGAGTGAGACTGGCAATAGTAAGAGTCACTAATGGGACTCTGGACAGCTGGATAGGGAAATCCGATACGTGGGCTGTTGCACAGGTCTTACAAAGTAATATTTCTTTCAACCTAGAAAGTTTCTCGAATACCTATTGTGAGTGGAGAATGTTTTGATTTACTTTCTTTTCAGTTTATGCTCAAAGAACAAAATTGTCATCCGCTGGTGGTGCTAGAAATCTAAAACAAATCAGCGGAGGTTTTCTCTGAATTTATAACAAGGAGGGGAGTTTAATCCAGAGAGTTCATGTTACAGAGGTGAATGGAGCTTTTCTTTTAAAAATAAAACAATGAAAGAGTCAGATATTCCAGTTGAAATGTAAAAAACAGTAAAAAATAAAAAACTCAAAGTGGTACTTGCATATTTTATTCTGTTGGTAGGAAATCAACTAGGGAAATCAGTACAGTTGTACAGACTGATATGATGTCCCACCAGCCTTCATTAAGTGGGAGAATTGGATCATACTTTTTATTTCATGTAGTAAAGACTGAAGATATATAAATATATAAATATATGAATATGAAATAATGAATAATCTTATTATCACTGACTTTACTGATTTGAAGGTGCATAGCTAATTACACAGAAAAAAACATTTATGACAAATAAACACAAGCTTTTTCCAGTTCCACATGCTTTTCTTCATCTATATTATTTAAGTAAAAATGTCTCCCAGTTCTGTGCAGTAGACTGACTCAAATCTCACCACTGGGATGTCTTAAAGCAGTCAAAAATCACTGAATTCTTCTGCCTGAAAAAAATCCACAGGTTTCTCTGTTTTTATAGTACATAAAATTCCAATCACATTTTAGCAGCGCATAATGTTCTTATGATGGGGAATACCCACCCGGTTGAAATTAACCTACTGAGAATTTCTTGACAGTATGTATTACCATGGTTTGCAAGAGGCATTGTTTCATTTTTTTTCAAGTGCAGTACAATAATTTTAATCCCAGAAGCCTCTTCTCAAAGAGCAGCTGTTACATTTCTGTGAGTGCCGTGCCCAGATTTCAGGTTGGCTAGTTAGACTCTTGCTACCTGCAGTCAGCATGTATTTCTTCTGTTTGTGTGTCCGTGACCAAAACTTTACATGAGATAGAAATGAAGTAGGAACGAAGTATTGGTGTGCACAAAAGGGCTAGAGATGAGCACAAACCAAACACCTGGTTTTAAACACGCATGAATGAAGATGAAATTTAGGTGCAGGTTCAAAATCATGTGGTCTTGAAAATGAGCCAAACCAAAGCATCCCATCTGGAAACTACTCTTTATAGCACAAAGAAAATGTGGACAGCTTCTCACAGCTCCTGAATAGTATGCCAGAAACTGCTCAGCAATCTGCTTGTGTAACCTAAGAAAGGCAAGACAGAATCAACCACCTATTGCTGCACACAGGTTTATGTAAAAGTGCACGTGGTACTAGCTGGAGCTCAGCATTTGAGACAGCTCTGCCAGGAGCAAGGTGAGGGGCTCATAGCAAAAGCCACAGCTGACCGCTTTTGAAGGGCGTTGTATTTTCCCTGTCCATGCCGTGAATCAGGTCTGCTGAGAGGTACATAGCAGACACAGAACCACAGCACTAATTACCCAAGGATTTACACTTCCCCGTAGTGCCAAGTCGCCTCTGACTGGAACAACCTTTGCAGTCTGTCTTGTGCAGCAACTGCTGTTCTGGGTGACTTCTCCTTCTGTTAGATGGTCAATGTGGGAGGCTCCTGACTTCTCTCATGACCTCATGGTCTAGCCCCAGGTGAAATTCTTTATTTATATAATGCTTCAAAAAAGCTTAATTAGTAATAGATCCTAAAAGCCAACGGTGCCAGCTGTATGATATTACATACTGCACAGAGAGCCAGGAGGCTTCAAGGTGGCAGCGTGTCATTCAAGAGCTGGTCTCTGTTTAGTGGTCAGCCAGCACCCTCAGCACAAAGTACTGGTATCACTCCTGAATTACAGAGCCCGTGTGGCCTGCCGAGTGCCAGTGATGTTCGTGAAGTCCTGCTGGCAGTGGCAGGTTCAGAGGGATTCCAGGGCATATACAAAATACTTAATGTTTATACTGATACCCCAGGAAGAATGGCGTGTGGTGTTTCTGTATTTCTATAGTGTTTTTTTTCCTGCTGATTAGATCTATTATTCATCCTGACATGATTTTGTTTTTGCTCAGACAGCCTGTTCTCATAAAATTTGAGGTACTTGGTTTGACCTTCTTGACATAAATTTATGTCACTTCTAGATGAAATGTAAATTTTATTGTACAAAAAGGAGAGAAGCAGAAGTGACACAGAACTTGCAAATAATTGGGTAATCTGGTTGTGCACAAGAAGTATTTTGCCTAGTACATCATACCTCTGCTTTATTAGATTCCAGGGTAGCTGAACCATTTCTGTTAATGAAAGCAAGAAGTTCATCTCTGAAATGAGATGATTAATTTTACCTCACGGTTCCTCACTGTTTTTTAAGAGGAAATAGTTTAGCAAGGTAATTCTCCACTGTAAGTAAAGTCTCCATTTATATGGAGACCTCTGTTTGTACAAAACTCACATGGAAAAGGGTAATTTTAACTCCAACTTTACTCATACCTTTTTATCCCACAGCAGTTAGGGGATTTAGCTGCCTTTCTGTTCTTTGCTTTATCACAACCTAATGCATTTGGCTTTCTTTAATGCTTTCTCATATTCTGTCATTCTGAGGTCCTAGTTTTATATATTTATTTAGGAGATAATTATGATGTGCTTGTCCATTTTGATATCAAGAAATACTGATAAGTAAAGATAGTGCCAGCATCACTACTGGCTCTAGCTAACTACATAGAGTTTCTGCCTTAATTCCAAATCAAAGCACTTGTACTGATGTTTCTGTTTTACCTTCACTGTATCTTTTAATGAGTCTCTGAACATTATTTGTTGTGAGACGTCAAGAAAGAAAATTGTAGCTCTGGTCCTGTATCATACCACAACCTCCATTGACCTTATTATTACCTGCCATATTTAGTTTTTCCCTCTGTTATCTATATGTCTTGGTCAGCAGTGTAGTTTACCCCTGATATCTTTCCTCTTGGCATGTATGTATTGTATTCCCATGTGCCTTACTTTCCTTTTTCCAAATCAAATTTTATTTAATTTCCTGCTCAGATTCATAATTCTGGGGGTTTTCTGTATAGGTATGTGTGGATCACCTGTTGAGGTGCGATGGCTCTTCTGGCTTCCTCCTTTGAATGGAAACCTGGGTGAAAAAGGGACCAGCAAGAGCCCAGACCTTGTCTTGAAATGGGCCTGGAATGTGGCTGAGGCGCACTGGGTCCCAGGAACTGGGAGCACTCCCAGGCCGCCTGGCTCAGTGTAGTCTTCGAGTTCCTCTATGCTGTTCTAGAACAGAAGCTTGCTGTTCTCACAAGTGTGCTCACTCTTTTTTTCTTCGAGATCAGTAACGAAATTAAATAACACAGTTTGCTCAGGTGCTACATTCCCGTGCCTCGTACATTGAAAACTCTCCTTAAGAATCAAGTATTTCTTTAATGAAACCCTCCCAGATATGGTACTAATTGTATTTTGTTCAAGTTCTTGAACTGCCCCAGTCTCCTTAGTATCCAATATCATTTGGCCTCTCTGTAGATGCTTTTATTAGATGGCCCAAACAATGGCTGATGGGGGTAATTACCTGAACTTCCCTCTGAACACCAACAATAATCCTTCCCGGTCGGGCTTCCTGCACTGTTTTTCCTGTTTTGTAAACGTGGATTTCAGAGTATTAATTCATCACCTTCTACAGGCTGAATTGTCTTATCTTAAAAATCATAAAACAAGCTAAAAATGAAAACGAGCCACACTCCCGGCTGCACCAGATTGAAGTTTACTTCTGTGTAACAAGTGACTGCTGCCTTTGACTTGGGGTCAGTTTCAACCCTGGCACAAGTCTGGACCCAGAGTACCCATAGGATTGCATCCTGTTGATGCAGTTATGTATGTTGAAGCACAGCCAATCTATACCACATTTCTTAGAATGCCCCCCAAGTATTTGCTATTGCTTGTTAAGTCAGTGTTATTTAAAGCAAATCACCGAAAACCACACAGCCTGCCAAGTTTAAGAGCCTGTCAGATCCAGGAGTGATCTCTTTTAGCGTCAGAGAAGCTGTCATTCATACCAAAATGTGATCCACTACGACTCATAAAGCCAAGAGTGGCTATGGGATACTAAGTGCAAATACCAAACCAGGAGGCAGGGTGCAAGGCTGCTAGACAACATAAACGTCTCTTTATTGCCACAAGAGAGTCAATGGTTTTCAGAGCCAGAGCGTTGTTTTCAGAAAATTATATTTTTAATCTAGGCCTTATTTAAAGTTCTAGGACTGTGTTAGCTGAAATAAATCCAATCTAAGAAAATACCAAAGTTAAAGCCAGCAAGGTTTCCTAAAATATGTTTAAAGGATTTGGGTATAAGTACTTTCAAACAAAAATAACATGGAGCTGATTACCACATATCCTAGGAGCACATATCCCTGTTAAATATCAATTAAAAAATTAATGAATGTGCCATTATGAGGCTTCAAATTGCACTCTGCTTTCAGACCTACTTCTGTCAAACGCAAGGCAAGGCATTCTATTGCGAGCCCTCTTTCGTCTTTGTCTTTATTTTCCGGCCATCAAAATGTGTGTCTAGACTCTACAGTGCTGCCTGTCCATAAATGCTTGAGACAGACAGATGCCAACATGACAGACACACAGATGAGATAGATAAAAGGGTTCTTGAGATAATCAGCCCACTTCCCAGTGGGCATGAGAGAGCTGTCTATTTTCAGTTTCATACCAACAGCAGGGAGGGACTGGCTGATCATTTGTCTAACGTACTTAGCACGAATTCCACAGGTTGTAGTGAAAGCTGTGATTGAGGCTGCTGTGACTATAAGGAATAGAAAAATAAACTCTGCTTTCCGGAGGTTTGAGTGGGAAGCGGAAGTGGCAGAAGGAATGCTAGGCTGAGACCAAATGCTCAGAACTGCCTGAGGAGAAAACTGGAACCGACTGTAGAGACATTGTCCAGGCTCACATCCCCCTTCACTTGAGAGAAGGTGTGCCTTTAAACTCAAAAGACCTAGAGACTGGCATCTTCTCCTGCAGAGCAGGCTTGAGCAGGAGACCAAGGCATTGGGAATCGGAGGGGACTGCAGCTGTGGAGCTGAGGTTCCTGGGCTCAGGGTTTCTAGGTAAGTATGCACTGGCCAAGGAGTTTTGAAGACAGTGTGGTGGCAACGGCGTGGTGCTTGGGGTGGGGTCAGCAGTTA
Source organism: Alca torda (assembly GCA_008658365.1). Taxonomy (NCBI): domain Eukaryota; kingdom Metazoa; phylum Chordata; class Aves; order Charadriiformes; family Alcidae; genus Alca; species Alca torda. The sequence goes on from CM018101.1 coordinate 246,075, forward strand.
AAAGTCATTGACAAAAATTTTCTATATCTCTTCCTTCCCCATTGTCCACAGCATGTAGTCAGCTCCACATCCTACTCAAGCTGAATGGAGAAACAGAAAGGAGGAAAGGAATTGCAGCTGAAGTGGGTGGCTTTTGCAGCAAAGGAAAGCAATTTTTACTACAGCCGGTAATCCTTTTACCATGCACTTATGGAAACTAAGAACCTAGTGTCCAAGCAGCTCCTACCTCTACCTGAGCACACAGCAACTCATGGGAAATCCTTCATTACATATCCTGCACTAAGTAACGACACTTGCATCTTTTCAGAATTGCTTCTCTGGATTATGTGTCTACCAGCACTCATTACACATTTACAGCTCTGCTGTAACCCAGAGGAACTCACCCATTATGGATCACAGTTGTTAATTTCAGCCATCCAGCACGTCATTACAAGTTAACAAATAACCATGGAACTGGGACTCATGTGGCGAAAAAAAAAAAACCCCAAACAGTTATGAAGTTGAGTATGTGGCTGGATAAAAGCTAAAAAATTAAAAATGTCTACAAATATTGCTGTTTTTTAAACTCAGTCTGTTGTCTTTTAGCATTTCTTCATTTTTACTGAGGGTAGGTGCAAAGCTTCAGACAACCACTAGAAAGATACAGGGTCAAATGTACAAACTAATTAATGAGGTCCATGTTATTGTAACCCATTAATGACTACTTGAAAGTAAATCTTTTTTTTCAAATGTTGACTGCTAAATTGCCCTATACTTTTACAGATTGTTCTGGCAACCAAATGCTTAAAGCATAATTCATTTAGGAAACAAAGTATTTTTGTGTAGTAAAAAATTGCAGACTTCTCCATCTATGATTTGCTATGAGTGAAACATGCTCACCACCTCCATGGAATTGATTTAGTGCTGAAGAGGACCAGAGAAAATCCTGGAGAACAAAAGCTTTGCATGGACACCAGGACAAGATTTTAAGAGTGAAAGCTCAGTTCTGAGGGGAATGGTGAACAATTTAACAGATTTTGTATGCCAGGCAGATGGCAGCACTTCCTTAATCCCATGCAAGCCCAAACATCAGCCAGTTGTTGTCTTCAATAAGGTCTGCGCTCCTTGCATAAATTAATTTCAGTTTGGCTTAGTTTAATTGAGGAATGGATTGTTTCTACCTAAAGTGACAATTTGGCATATTTTGATATGGAAGAATAAAAGAGATGCAGGAGGGATATAGATTTTTATTTCCCGCCCCAATTTTCCCAGCAGGACCCCTAAGGTTGCAATGCATGTCTCTGCTAGAGGAGGGCTGAATATGCCTTACACTGAGCAATTAATTACCGCTTGGACAGAGGCAAGATCTGGACTGATGTCTGGCACTCCCTTTTGAAGTGGGACTTGTCACCTCAAGGGGTCAGAGGTGACGAAAGACAAATTTTGAAGATGGCTTAAAACTTACCCAGAAATGTTCATTTCTTGGTAGCAGTCTCGTTCTGAAGTACGTAGCAGGGCAGGCGTGGGGGGCATTCTCTGAAACTTTTCAAGACTGATACATACTAAGAAAGCGTCTTTGGGAAACTTAAGATAACAATGCCCATGATGGAAGCAAAGGGGGAGGCAAGCTCCCAAAAAACTAGTCTGGGTAGTTCCAGAAACTCAACAGTTTGGATTATGTGGTAATTGCATAAGTATGGTGTGACATTCTGACTATTAGCAAAAGGCATGGACATGACTGTTTTATATTGTATTGGTTATTTTATTTTATTTTATTTTATTTTATCTGGTTTTAACTAGCTGGACTATATCAGTCATTGATCTTTGTCTTGATTAAATTTTATATTCCTCAGCACTTGGATCCAGATCTGAAACTTAGCAGGGTTCAAGGCTGTTAAGACTCAGGTGTTTGATTTCAATCCATTAGATTGATAGCTACAAATCAGAAACTTGACTGTTGACAAATATTTTAAAAAATAGAAAATAAAAAATTAGGTACATTTCAAGGCAGGACTCTAGTTCAGGCCTGTATCAAGCAACAATTCTAATTTTTAATTACATTTGTCTTTTTTTCTTCTTTGTAGAATCAAGGTGCTAATCTTAAAATCTTTACCCAGAATTGTGAGAGACTATGTATGGAGCCTGAAATAGAAAAGGAAGGCGTATTCATGACTTGTGAGAGTGCAGGAACCATCCCTCCAGCTTCAGAAATGCTCTGTACTGAAAAGACATTACAAGCAAAAAATGCAAATTTACAGACTTATTCTCAACACCATGCTCCTTGTGATAAGAGAGAAAGTTGTCACCAACAAGTCTTTGGTGAACAAGGAATTAAGATTATTAGTGATGGCAACGGATCAAAGAGTGACGTTTCACCTTTTCCTTTATGGGACACGAACTCTGTTCCTGATAAACAAGAACGTTTATGTGCTGTTCTCTCTTCTGCAAAGCTGTGCGATGAGCCAAGGGAGGCAGAGCAAGGGTATAGTTTTGACTCACACGATAGTAACGACACAGATGTTCTCTCTAGTCTGTCACGTGATGAATCTCTGCTTCAAGCTAATCCCAAGTCAGTCCTGGAATCTGGAGAACCTGGGTGCAAAGGAGATGCTGATACATCTGCAGTGCATGACAAGCTGTGGAAACTTCTTCATGAAGATGACTCAGACTATCAAATCCCATTCGAAAACCGGGGGATCACAAGTTTAGAAATTAGGCCGACAAATACTGAAGTCACAGAACTGAACTTTGTACAGGAGACCTGTTCTGCTCAGCCTTTGCCAATAAATGTGATAGAGGAGCAGGAACCTATTACGCAGCCAGCTAGTAGCCAAGGAACAGAGAAAGACGACTGCAATGTTTCTGACATCCTACTTAAAGCAGATGAAGCATATAACAGTGCATCCATGGGAAACATTCGTCTTGCACAAGTGGTAGAAACAGATGGTATATGTCTAGATTCTAGCACTGGAAATAAAACGGAAGAACCATCCATTTGTCTTTCAGCAAACAGCATCATCTTAAATACAGGGGACTGCTTGGAGCAGAAGCCAAATCACACGTTAGCTGACAGTAATGGATCCATTCAAATGACTGTTGCTTGGGAAGGAAAGCTTGACATTAATAATGCTTCACAAACGTGTGATGCAGATTCTCCTCAAAGATTAAGAAATGCTCAGAGTAGTAGTTTAGCACATGAGAAAGAAAACCAGCTTATGTCACATAAGTCGCATGGGATAATTGGACAATTACTTCATACTGGGCGCAACATATCCTTGATAAATGAGTCTGTACCTGGGAAAAGGTGTAATTTTAGAAACTGTTATCCAGCAAGAAAAGAACTGGCTTATTTCCCTGAAGAGAAAGACATTTTCCCCAGTGAAAATACCAATCAATTTACACATGAAGAACACTCTTCTGTAGAGACCATACATAAAAGTTATGAAGAGAATTTACAAGAAAATAGAAATCACTCAGACTTGAATGCACAAAATGACATTAATTCTGACAGTTATCATCTTTCAGAAAATAACGACTGTCAAGATTCTCAAGTTGTTTCTAATGCACAGAAATACGGTTACCTAATGCAATTGCCTGATTTAAGCAAGGCTCCCGAAACCATAACACGTAAGAATCTACTCCAAAATATAGACCAACTGACAGAAATAGAAAAACAAGAAGTGACATTCACTCCCTCTTCTGAGGATCCATTTTTAAGAGATTTTTACATAGAGACGCCCAGATATGAACCATGTAAAACAGAAGAACAGAGAGAGATATGCATAGGTGATGAACAAAGGTCTGAAACATCCTGTGAGTCAGGAGTTAGTCATGTTTCAGAGAGTCAGACTGCAGTTTCCCCTCATAATACATCAGAACAGCATGTATTTTTTGTTGACAGCACCTTTAATTCTGATGAAGAGTTAAAAACAGATTCTTCAGAACATTACACATATGCACCTGGAAGTGTAACATCAGTTAGTACTCCACTGCCTAGAGAGGCTCAAAATGAGAACCACAGCATTGCAAGTGAGGATTACAGAGGTATCAGTCATCAGTTAGATGTCCATGCAAAAGAAACATTACCGTTCTTCACACCTGAACACCAGTCAGAGGGCCTTCTTACCAGTGTGTCAGCAATGGGCCGTCCTGGCACAGGAAGTCAGGTAAAAACTGAATCCACACAAACTGCAGTGGAAGTAGATGAAAATTTGGGTACGCTGGAAACTTTCTGCAAAGCATTGCAGGATCAATTCCATCGGGTACCCAAAGAAAACAAGGAGGAAGCAGTCTTGTGTGGAAACAAACAAGAGATTCAAAGAGCTATTGAATGTAACCCAGATGAAGCTGAAACAAAGCCTCCTTTGCACACTTTAATTAGCTCCAAGGCTCAGAGACAGGCTATGAATATTAGCACTAAGCAGTCCTGTCCTGACTTTATCTCTTCCAGCAAGCTAACCGAGGTTGATAATTCGGTTAAGTCTACGGAGCATGATAAAGATGAAGAAGTCATTACATCAGAGAGCGTAGTAAGTGGTTTAGTTAATGCGCCCCCGGTTGATTCAGGGAACAACCAGTATTTTCAAGAGCAGCCACCCTGCAGCAGAAGTCAGTCATTCTCCTTAGCGTTGACCACAAATGATCCATTCCCAGTCGACGCGGAAAGGCTGAGAAATCAAGAAGGGTCAAAATCCTACCAGACACCGCCAACTGCTGCTGAGCCTGAGCCCATCAAATGTAAACAAGACACAGCAAAAAGTGGGCTTTTTGCTACTGGAGCTAAGAAGAAATTGCCACCAGCAATGCTGTCAAAAAAGCCCCGCCTGGAGGAGAGCGGAAATGTCAGCAAGGATCCTAGCTGTGTGAAAAAGTCTGTGAAGAGCGAGGCAGGCATGATTCATAAAGAAGATAGAAAAGAGCAAAGGAAACTCATTTTGAAAAAGGATAGCAAAGGTAAGAGAAAACTGGCTTTCATTTCTCTCCTTTCCCGTGGTTCTGGCTACAGTATGAAATTTAAATTCATTAAACACACTGCAAACCTCCTTTAGTCTGAATCATGTCAGCTGAAGGGGTCCTGCCCTCACCGATTTCAATTTCCAGTTCTATGAAGTTAATGACTAGTGCTGTGCCCATGGCACAGAGCTGAACCCTCCCTAGCATCCTTTTCCTAGCTGGCAAATATATTTAATTTATGAACTTTTTAGCCTGTTTGAAATAGTTACTTCTCCATTTGTCTCCTGAAGTAACTGTTCAGGGATTTGTAGCATAACGGTAGCACATAGCTACCTAAACACAATATAGCAACTGCAAGCCCGGTACATGCATGTTGTTATGTTCCTGCAGGGCTGTGTTCCCAGTTATGCCTCTACACTGTGGCTCCCGAATGCAATTACCCTCTCTTGGTTACCAAATGGTTTTATTACTAGTAAAGTATTATTGTTATTAGTAGGGTGCCACTGACAAACACAATGTTTTGCAGTTCTATCTGATGACTGATGGCTGGTTCTGCATTGCTTTTCACAACTGTTGGTCATAAATGACACTGATGAAATTAGCAATATTAAGCTGACATAGAAAAGTTATAACTGAAATGGGATTCAGGTTGCATGTCAGAGCCTCTGGGGGGTTGCTAACAGGTACAACAAAATGCAGACGGGGGTAGCAAGAGCGTAACAGCTAGACAGATGAGGTACTTGTGGTTTCTATGGATACTTTGCAAGGACCAAGGTCTTATTTTTACCTTCTGATATTACATTTCATGTTCACAGCATAAAATAATTTAATAGGTCAGAGCAAGACTGAACAGTGACTAAAGATAAGCTACACAACTATGAAGCTCTTCGGAGATTCTAATGACTGTGCAGTCTGGTAGGAGTTCCACTTTTCCAGTAACATTTAAAAAAACCACAAACGTTTCTGTTCGAACACGTGTCCTTTGCCAGAGAATCGAATGTGTGGGAGGAGAGACACATTCCTTCAAAGCAGAGCAAACAAACTGCAATTGTTGAGAAATTCCTGGTCTTTTTCCATGTACCTGAGGCTATGCTTGAAAATGATTTAAACATTCAGGCTTGAATCAGATAAGACTGAATTTTCTTAACCTGCTTGTACTCTGCTTCAGTCTAGACTGAAGCGAATGTATGTTTGCACTTCGTTGTGGGGACCTTTGCCCAGCATTATGGGAAGGCTGGTATGGTTGGTCTGGTATATACTCAGTGTTCTCTTTTGTGTTATTTTCAGCTGCAGGAGGGACGACTTTGTGGTTAGGGCAGGGAATCTGGAGCCGTTAGTTCTATTTACAGTTTTATCACATACTGTCTGTGTCATTTTAGCCCTGATTCAGCAAGATTCTTAGGCCTAAGGACTTAAGTGACTACAAGTTAAACATAGCAGTGAATCCCAGGTGCCTGACCCTTCAAGTTGGATCCAGCATTAGACGGGGAAAGTTAGACTGCTGGAATGGGATCCCTGAGGGAGATGTGTCATGCCAGCTCATTCAGAGTGCAGCAGCACAGAATTCACACAGTAGGAAACATAACATCTTGCATTTTACATCCCTTACATCCAGCAGGGACATCTCATTTGAGCACAGGGATGTGTCATGATCCCAAAACCTTTCCCTAAGTATATGTTGATTCCCTTTCTTTCCAAGTACCCTTCATCCTCCCGCTCAGGCCATGCCCGGGTGCAGAAAGATGCTGGAGCACTCTGTGAGCCAGTAAACAAGTCTTAGCAGAGAAGCAGGTTGTCAGGACTTTCCCCAAAGCGAGCGAGTGCTCTTTCTGTAACCTGAATGACTCTTGGATTTGTTCTGCGTAATGGTCAAGGTTTAGCAAAGGGACGTGCCCTGTGGCTGGAAAGGTAGGGACTTTCTTTAGAGGCGGGAAATGAATCCTTTGAAACTGCAGAGGGAAGCAAAGGCCACTGACATTACCAAATGCAAATATCTAACCACTGAGTGTGGGTTCCTCCCTCCGGCAGTGTTTTGAAGGAAGTGGTGCCACCACTGCATCTTGCAAAGAGTCTCATCCCACCAGTGTGTTTTAGCGATGTTCCAAGAACATCTTGGAGCATGTGCTGGGACTTAAAGTCTTTTCTCTGAAAGGCTGCGATCAGTTAAAAAATCTACTAGTTACAAGTATTCAGTTAATAGGAATTCTCATTATGTAGCCGTACGGTATGCTGTACCTTTGCGGTGTCTTTTTTTACTGATAAAACCAGCTGCTCCTTCAGTCAGAGAATGTATTTTGATTAATAAGTTATTTTATGTTGATGCCTTTTCAGGCTAGAACTTCCCTTGGGTCCTTTTCCATAAATTCAGAATGTCTTTGCATTGAAAACATTTCCATTGACTGTGTGGGGCACTGAATCAGTATTTTAAAACCTCCGTATTTTGAAGCCTTGATTTCTGCATCAGAAGAAATCATCATTGTTTACCAGTGTTGTCAGATTGGTATTCTTAACATCTGCAAATCATTCTGGGATTCCTTTAAAATGCCAAAACAATGTCATTATCTTCTAATCCTAAACCGCGGCTCTTCTCTTTCAAGCTCCCAAGCTGCTGAAGAAAATCCAAGCAGAGTTGTTCCCTGACTGCTCTGGAAATATTAAGCTATGCTGTCAATTTGGGGACATTCATGGTGACTCCACCATTACATGGACTAAAGATTCCAAGTTACTAGCTCGACTGCAGAGAAGGTGAGTGAATGTTTCTGAAGGACTGGTAGTTTCTAAATAGCTTTTGGGGAAATATGCCAGTGATTCACTCTGTACCTGTTAGGAGGGTTAGTATGATAGGTGCAAAAAATAAGTTTAAACAGGGTAATTAAGAAGCATATCTTCACACAGTGCATTACTATTGTCGTAGTTTGCATTCCATCACCGCTGATTCCTCTCAGCCTGTTCATAACCAGTCTCATCCAACTTTGGAGTAGTGTAAAAGATCAGATGAAGTTCGAACCTCAGCACCCAGCCAAACAACATAAACACCCTTGGTTAATATGTGGGAGGCTCTCTGGCCTTGTGTGGTGGAAGGAAATCGCTGAAACAACTAACATGCAATGCAGAGCTTGCCATGATTATTCCACAGTATCAATACAGAGTGGGGGATGAATTGATTGAGAGTAGCCCTGCAGAGAAGGACTTGGGATATTGGTGAACAAAAAATTGCACATGAGCTGGCAATGTGCACTTGCAGCCCAGGAAGCCAATCATATCCTGGGCTGCATCTGAAGAAGCGTGGCCAAGTGATTCTCCTCCTCTGCTCTGCTCTCGTGAGACCCCAGCTGGAGTACCACGTCCAGTTCTGGGGTACGGTGTTCTGGGGTCCCTAGCCCAACAAAGACCTGGACCTGTTAAAGCAGGGCCACAGAAATGATCCAAGGACTGGATCACCTCTCCTGTGAAGAAAGGCACGAAGAGTTCAGGTTGTGCAGCCTGAAGAAGAGACAGCTCCAGGGAGACCTTCTTGTGGCCTTTCGGTATTTAAAGGGGGCTTCACTAATTAACTTCACAAAAGCTTTAAAACACAATAGCCAGGTCTCTGTAATCCCTGCACAGATTATCTGGTTTGCTGATAAATACTTCCATGGACATCCACTGTGGTAGATGGGAAAACCCTCATGGTCTAAGAGGACTTTTCACTCCGGCATAGCACTGCTGCAGTGTAGTTTTATTGCTCCCAGGGCCAGCTTGGGTCTGCGAGTACTGTAGCTGCATTCACATGTCATTGCGCCCCTGATAACAGCTGCCTCTGAGCTGTTTGTGACGGTGCATACACAGACATCCCAGAGCAAATACATGGCTTGAAAAAGCAAAGGAACAGAGAAAGCTGAGTGAGGAGTCAATATTGAGGAACAGCATACAACATTTTCGGCTTTCATATATCCATTCTTTATATATTTAGCCATGATATTGATAGGAATATTAGAATGCCTTTCATCATGATTTAATTATTTTTGGATTTGACTGAGGTACTTTTCTGTCAGAATGTAGCAGGATCATCTTTTGAGAAACATGTAATAGTCTGAATTCTTCTAAGTAGGGTGAAATAAAATATTTTGTCTACTTACATCACATTTGAATCAGTCTTTGCAGTGAGGGACAGAAATTACAGGGACAAGAGGAGAGATACATGGAATAATCAGGACAGATCTTTTAAAAGTATTAATGTGGAAAATTAACATTTTGTTACAGTGCCCAGGATGACTCTCCCGTCTCTTTGGCAATAGCTAAAGCCAGTAACAAAGACCAGGGAATGTATTATTGCTGCTTGAATAATGTGTATGGAAAGGTGACTGCTGAGTTTAATCTGACCTCTGAAGGTAAACCCCAGTTTATAATTTTGATTAATAATAATGACAATGGCAGTTTCCATTCGTATTTTTTTTTACTACAAAATCTGTTTCTCTGTTTCCTTGTAGTATTGGAACATCTCTCAAGTTTTCAGAATTGGGAAGGTAAGTACACACATCTTCTTGAGTGTGTGCTCAAATCTTTGTTCCTTCTGATTTTCCAATAGAACAAAGGATGGAAAAATATATCAGACTGAGACATTTTGACAGTTATCCCATGGGAAACTCATGTAGGATGGAATGGTTTGTGCAGAGTGACGGCGTACCCGCCGTGACAAACTACTGGTTTGAACTTGACTGTGTAACTTCTCGTTAGCTGGCTGCAGTAGCATTTCACACACAGTAGACAGTGAAAGAGCATCGCATCGCATCGCATCATACAGAGACACAGACACACACAGAGTACCAAAAGCTCTTTTGGCAGAAAAACTTGCCAGTGGTGCTTGAACACATGGTCTTTGCAAGTCACCTGCTATGTAACTTTACTCCAAGAGAAAGACGGTCGTGAAGATTTGGAACGCTTTCCCCATATGTTAACTTGTGTTTAATCACACTCCGCATATGTCTTGCTGTGCTGCAGCTAAAGATAGACAGTGCGTTGCAAATTGGTTTATCATTTCCGTACACACTGTACTAATGAAGTACTTCATTTGGCCAATTGATTTGTCTTTCTTTTTCTAAAAAGAATAAAATTAAACATTTAGTTCTTTGTTAAAATAAAGACGGGACTTTTCATGCAACAGCACTGTGTAACTTTGACCAACAGAGAATTTTAGGTGGAGTTAAGGAGCCTTCTAGTTCTAGCTTTATATGTGCGCTGGTTCCTCTGTGCTTCAAAGAGAGGTAATAGAACCCAGAGATACCTACAGAGGGGAGCTGGAAGGACGTCATTGCTGGGTAGTATAGACTGGTTGTTCTCCTGTTTATCTTTTCCACTGATGTTCCTTGAAATGTTATGATTAGAGAGACTTGAAGTGCAGTTAGAATTTTTTAGTTTCTCTCAGTGCTTAACCTTAACCACTTCCCCTCTCCTATATTTTTTTTTCCATTTGTATTCCAATGATCATTTGAAAGGGTGAAATCCATAATCCTGCTTGATTTCAGCTGTAACAAACTTAGGCACACATTCTTATACTACTGGTCCCTTCAAAAGCCACAGGTGGGGATAAGAGAAATATTATTTTCCTAATTTCTCCGGAATATAAAGATCGCTAAAATTGATGTATTTGCTTTTTGATTGACTCTGACATGGTCATTTATAGACATGTGGTTCTTACTCAAAATCACTTATGAAATAAAAATCTTGTTATTTTCTTCTGCCTTTGCTAATCAACCTGTTTTTAAGCTGGTGCTTGCCGGATTGAAAAGCAGTAAACATGTTAACATGCCAGTCTGCAACTCTGGAGCTGATGTAGTGAATGTGGTTGGTACTAGGAAAGGCATGTTTCCATCATGGTTGTATCGGGTAAGGACTGAGATCTCTTTCAGCTGAATGCCTCTATGAACATGTTGGCAGAATCTTTCCCTGAAAAGATTCCAGGCTGAAATCTAAAACAAGCTCCGGTTGTACCAGCAATTTCTGGCTTTTCTGAAAAGACAGGCTAGCTCCAGAAGAATGTGCTCTGAGCACTTTGGGCACATAACTGCGTTCTACTTTTAAATTCATATCTACATACACTGCTGCACATTGGCTTTTTACTGTCTCTGGCTTCCCAAAAAAACAGAGTTGTCAGGATTACCTCAGTGCCTCTTTAGTTCTCAGTCAGCTTGACTTATTCACATTCATTTGAAGCGCCAGTTTACAATAGGTGTTTTTGTTTTGAAAACTATTAGCTTCTGTGATCTTTACCTCTGTTTTTTGTGTGCTACACTCTGTATTCTCTCCTTATGAACCTGAACTGCCACCTTTCTCCGTGCTGGCTTTAGATGTTAGAGGCAACAAGCAACATTTAGAGGAGCAGGGTCCCAACCCCATATTAACACAAGTGAGGCCATGTATTCTGTTTCCATTGAGCATTTTCTTTAATAACTCTATGGAAAGATGCATTTGTTCTCCCATGCGCACCCCTTTCCCCGTGACTGCAGAAGGATGTTGTGCAGAGCAAAGTGGCATTGTGTTTTAGGTGTGGAAGAAATTGAATTCATGCAGCTCATGTTCAGAGAAGATTTCATCAGTGACAGCTATTTTGGTGGGAACCTGCATGGAGTAATAGCTACAGAAGAGCTTCACTTTGGTGAAGGCATGCACCGGAAAGCCTTCCGGAGTAAAGTGATGCAAGGCCTCGTGCCAGTGTTCAGTCCTGGCCACCCCTGTGTTCTCAAAGTGCACAATGCTATCACGTATGGGACCAAGAGTAAGGATGATCTAGTTCAAAAGAACTACAAACTAGCACTGCAGGTAAGCTTCCCCTGTCCTTTGTAAGCAAGAATTGTGGGGAAAAGCTGTCTTGCAAATATTCACGCAGACAATCTGTTAAAAGTTTTGAGTAATATTCCATGGGCATCTGTTTGTAATATAGGAATGCTACATCCAAAATACTGCAAGAGAGTATGCGAAGATATATGCAGCTGAAGCTGAGCCCTTGGAAGGCTTTGGGGAAGTACCGGAGTGAGTATATATATATATTTTTATACACATTCACACGTATGCGTATATATATTGTCCTGTGCCACAGCTGCCCACTGACTGCTAGGTGTAATTACTAAAGAAGAAGAAAGAGTAATCCTGAGAACAGTGTTATAGCTGGAATCGTGACCTAAATAATACTGAATATCAAGGTGGTGGGGAAGATTCCCAAGGTGGTGGGAAAGATTCCATTCCCATTACAGAAGGATAATAAGGAGTAAAGACAGTAAATAGCAGGCAAAAGGCATGATTTTGATATAAATTTAGAGGAAATGATTCATGTTAGTGAAGTAACACCAGTAGGTGATACTACCAGTATCACCTAGTAACAGCAGTAGGGGATAAGTCAAGCCTTCCAACTTTCCATTAAAAATGAAATCTTGAGAGAAATCATACTCATTCTGCAGCTGGTATGAAGTCACTCCTTAGGCAAGTTTTCTATGTAAAGAGAGGCTTAAGCCAGAAAGCTCAACTCTGATTCTAGGTTTCCCCAAAGACTGGTTTATTTCATTTCAGAAGTTTCCGTTTCTTCAATACGTGTACATCAGACCAATAGCTCAATACAGGTTTGCCTCTGCCTCTGAGGCTGGGAAGTGGCACCTTGAGGATTTGGTAATAAATCTTTCCAAGGATTTGCTGTTCCAGTGTCAGGCTACTGTGTAGAGTTGAATTTGCAATGGATGGTTGAAATTCCATCTGCCTTGCTTCAAAGATAAGACCTACATGCTTGGCAGCAGGCTAAATCTCCATCTCAGTTTAGGTGACACAAGGTCTACTTAGCTGCATCAATTCCCTGAAAAAAAGGACCACTTAAACCACAGCTTCTGGAATGGTTCCTCAAAGGCACTTTTTCGGAATTAGAAATAGTGATGGAGATGGCAGTGAAATCTTGTGGGAAAAATATTTGTGCAAGTCAGCTTCTTTTCTGGAATTACACTGCTCTTGGTAAAATTTGTGTTTGAGAGATTTTTCTAGGCATGGGATATAACTTCTAGTTTTGATATGAAAGAGAGAGCATGTACCCTACAAACTGTAGAAGTCTGGCGCAAATAGCAGGCACATGGAAGGTTCAGATCTGGTGCCTTAGTCTAAACAATTGGCTGGAAGACAGCAGATAGGAGCAAAAAGGGATAATATGCGTATGTTTTTGGTTTGCTTTTTAATTTCAAAATTTTAAAGCTAGATTCTAGCCAGCCCTTGTGAGACCAAACTTGTATTTAAAAGAGGGTATATTCCTTGCAACATTTTATAAGATAAATAGAGCAAGCCTAGTCTGAGAAATCCTCCACTTACACAGGTCTTGGGCAAAGCTCTTTCTGGAGTGGATCAAATTTGCAGGTACTTAATACCTCACAAAGACTGAATCATGTATCAGTCAGCATGAGCAGCTAAAGCTCCGAAATAAGCCAGCACCCTTTATTGCGCAGAGTTTAGGGTTTGGGATGTAGTAGGACAACATTAGAAAGCATGCTTTGGAAAAGTTTAAATCTGAGTAAATAATACAAAGAAATAAGCACATAGAGGATAATGCAATTATGTCCTAGAGCTGCCTAGAAGTTCCCAACCTTATCTGGGTATATCTCCTGGCTTGGTTTAAACTTGGTAGCTGTTCATTCACTCTCTGAGATCACTGGCCACTTTGTCTGTTTCTTACTCCTTCATTGACAGAATTCTCTGGATTTTATTAGTTTCTATCCCTTGATTTCAGGATCATTCCTATTTTTCTTGTTCATCGCCCTGGTAATAACATCCCCTATGCGACAGTGGAGGAGGAGCTGGTCGGGGAATTTGTGAAATACTCTGTCAGGGATGGCAAGGAAGTGAATTTCCTGAGAAGAGACTCAGAGGCTGGCCAGAAGTGTTGCACCTTCCAGCACTGGGTGTACGAGAAGACCAATGGGAGCTTGCTTGTCACTGACCTGCAAGGTGAGTCGTCTGAGTGGGGGCAAGAAAATGTCTTTCCTGTGATACCGGCTGGTGACCACTCACAGTCAGTCCCTCTAGCTGCAGAACTTCCAGAGGCTTATTTCTGAGCAATGTTACTCTTGGCTTTCTGTGTCCCATTGGCAATGCTGAATGTGCTCCTTCCATTACCTTGTAATGGGCAGAGTCTTCTCCAGATGCGGACAGTACCCTGGCCCTGGAACTGTTTCGTTCAGCATCTCATGCAGATCAGAATAAAAGATGGGAGAGAGAGTTAGGATATTTTATTTTTTAGCATTTTTTAAGTGCACTGTGTTTATTTCTGTGTCTGTGTTACCCTAGGGAACAGAAAGACATTAACTAATTGCCTCCTGGGGTAGCAGGGGGTATTAACCTATGCAGTATTACGATGTTTATCTAATCAGCAGAGAAAGGGAATTTTTGCCTAGCTGACGTTCTTGTAAGAAGACAGTTTGGAAAAGAAAAACCAAACCTTACACTTTTAATGGGAGAGTTGTTCTTCCACATATCCTCTTAGTAAATCAGGACACTCAATACAAGTCAAATCTGGCCTATTGTCTCACTTCCCAGGAGCTAATGAAATGTCTTGTGAATTAAAGACTTCAGTCGTTAATAACATCCTAGTCCTTCACTTTTTCTTGTATTTAAATACTTACCAACAGCCTCTCAACAGTGGAATGCAGTGGAACAAAGAGCAATATACCTGCTGCTGTTGAAGAGAAACATCCTTCCTCTCTTACCGTGTTTGCATTTGAGTACCTAGGCTGCATTTTTCAGGCACACCAGTTGAGATTTCTGAGGGTATTCTCCAAGGAAAATGGTCTTAGGAGCTTCATTTTCCCGTGCAGGAAAAATTGCATACTCTAAGACTGGATTTTGCCTATAAACTAGTCAAAAAAGGGACAGGTTAAAACCCCCAATATTTTGGAAATACTGAATGAGAAAGGGATTTTGGATCTCACACCCAAAAAGTAAAAAGGTTGACTGACCTGTTGCTATTTGATCAGCAAAGCAAATATGCAATTCCTACTGATACACATTGTAGTCCAAGTTTGCAAAGCATCAAAACCACAAACCCCATAAATAAATATACACATCTCAGGGCAGGGGCATGAGCAAAGATTTTGTATGTTTCTTAAAATGCAGTCATCAAAGTGCAGTGCATCAAAAGCACTCACCCCTCTCCCACCCCTGGCCCCGACTATGAAGCACAGGGAACAAATTATGCTCTATTTATCACCTTGCTATCTGTAAACTACTGGTATGAGACTGACTTCTAGAAATTGCTAGTGGTACAGAGCACAAACACACTATTTTTTATTGGGGTACTTGAAAATGTTTTGAAAAAATGGTTATAAATAATTAAAATTAAACCCATGAATCAATAAATAATATTTAATGCCTCTATATATGGTGCTCTTGAATCTCAAGATATTCCTAGAAATTCTGGTGTAACATAAACCCTCTGTTTCCTTGGTGCCTTGTAGGTGTAGGAATGAAGTTAACTGACGTTGGCATAGCAACATTGGCCAAAGGGTGAGTGAAAAATTATTTCTCAACTGCACGGTTCTGCTTTACACATCAATCTCTTCACAGTGTAAATATGTTGGGGGAGGGTGTACTGGAAATTTATTCTTGCTTTAACTTTGGAAGAAAACAATCCTCATCTGACTCTCTTAGTTTGCTTTTGTTCATATTTATGGGAATCTGCCTATAAGGGAACCACATTTATTTTGTTCTAAAAGGATGGGGCTACACTGTAGATTGAGCTTTGCTTTTCCTTCATGCCACCCTTAAAATAGGCTACTTAAAGGGCATTTCAAGAGTGAAATCAAGGTCTCTGGTGACTTAAAGCAAGTATGGCACTTTACTTGGTGGTACATCAGCTAGAGGAAGGTAGGGCTAAAAATGCAGGGCCACCACTGGCTCCAGCCTGGGGTACAGTGAAAGACGTGGTGTTTGTGCTGGCCAGAGCTTCTGAGGATGGAGAAAACACCTCAAACCCCAGCACGCTGTTGGGGCCGGAGCTCCAGCCATGCGTCACTCACTAGCACCTGCCCCAGCGAATGCAAGGACAAGCGCTTATGCCTATCTAGCCCTACTGCTACCTCCTGCTGCCGGTAGCCAAGGAGATTCTTCTGCCCTCCTAGAAGAGAGGATGTCTACCACAGTACTGCGGGAACTAGAGAAGGAGATGCCCCAAAGGGGCCAAAGTTTGTATTGCCCTTTTTGAAAGGAATTTGCAGCTGAAATCCCTCTTGCAGCCAGCAAAAGTGCCAAAGCTTTAGGCTATGTATTTATGACACAAGCTTTCTTAGACTCTTTTCTCAGTTTAGAACTTGGAGTTACTTTTCTTCCTATAGCAGGCAGTGACTGCAGGCTTTTCTTGAGCTGACATTCTTGTCAACTGCATGGGGGGAGGGTAGGTGTCTGTTTAGCTTTGTATAGGCCGCTTATCTGTTAAAAAATGAAATATATTAAGGGATTTGATGGTATCTCTTTCCCGTCTCTCTCAAAAGCAGTAATTCTGGGCTATAACAAAAGAGCTGTTCATAATATTTAAAAAGGCCTGTTTCCTAGTAGTTTTGCAATGGCTTCGGGTCTTCTTGGGGACTTCAGCATGTATGTAAAAATACAGGCCTTTAATGTTCTAACTTTCTTCCACTTCTCTTAAGTTTCTGTTAATTAAAGCTTCTAGTCATACCACAGGTCAAAAGAGCCATTGATAGAAATGGGCAGTGTAGGAGTCATTCAAATCAGCTGGCTGATGGAAAGGGAAAGGGGATGGGTGAAAGTGCCTGTGACCAATGCTTTAAATTCATAGTCTTTTTTGAGAAACTGATAGAAAAAACCAAACACATGTATTTGGTCTTGATACTAAACTGGAGCTTGCCTATATACCCATGGTATGGGAAAAAATCCTCATAATATCTTTTAAATTATTAAAAATTTGACACCAGAATATTCTGGGAAAATCCTTAACATTTGCAGGTTGGCATCCATTCAGAATTTACATTGATTTACTCTCTTAGGTGTGGATCCAAAGTGAAATCAGTTGAAATTAAGTTGCATCATCCTGTTATAAAACAAAAAAGTCATAAAAATTTTATTGAGGCAAAGCTGTTTTCTGGAACCAGAAGATTTATAGGAATGCCTTAATGGATGTTATTGTCCACCTCACTATGGGAAATTACTCCTATAAAAGCACATGTTGGATTAGGGAAGAAGAAGGTGAAGTAAGAAAATGAATATGCAGTGCAAGCTGTAGTAAGGATCACCTCAGTCAGATAAGGGAATATCATTTCCTTTCATCAACAACCTCTTGAAAATGTTGAGTATCATTTTGTTTGTCATTTAGCTAATGATACTGCTACAAGACAACAGATTTTTCCTGGTCCTGTATTTTTCTGTTATGCTCCTTTCCCAGAAAGGACACCTCTGCATTAGTATCTTTAGTTTGATTTTTAATTCTGTGAGCCTGGATGGGGAAAACAAAGAAGTACACAGAATTCATCTGTATTACTGGCTGTTGCTGCTTTTGGTAGTGTGGAGCCATGGTGTTGAGAGACTGTCTGTCTCACATGTTGGGGAGAACATACATAGTCCTACTTAACTAAAAATATACTATGATACTGCCATTATTTTAACTGTATTGTTAGAGAAGATACAAAGCTGATTTTTGGTGTAATTGCCTATAGAAATTCCCATAGTTTCCTCAAGCACTCTTTGCAGAGGTAGTGACCTCACTGATGACAGACGGCTCCTCTGCCTCCACTTCTTTGAGCCTGGGCCAGTCACATCAGAGCAGACGAAAAACATCCTTGGGAAATGCTTCTGTGATCCCTGATGAACAGAAAAACATTCATATTGTTCCTGGTTGGAATGTAAATTAAATACAATTCTAATCTCATGCTAAGATTAAACTTGTGATCAGGGGGAAAAAAATCCTGAAAAAACATAATCCATCTCCCCCACCCCCTCCATGCCCATGGAATAACCAAGCTTTCAAATAATCTGTCATAGGGAAACTGTCATTGATGAATTTGCAAAAGACAGTATGGCAACTGTCATGAATTATTCATGGACACTATTTATCCCCCAGTGTTTCTTGTAAGCCAAGCACAGTAAGCACCATATAGTACCTATCGTACCTATAGTCAGCATTGCTCATTGCTGTTAATGATTCTTTGGGGGGATCCAGACTCACGTTCCAACTCCGAACAAACATTTCTGATGAGATTTTATGTATCCTTTGTCTTCATCCTTCCCCTCCTTCCTGTGGAGGCTGTGGGGAGATGGATGTTTCCAACAATTAGCTGTCTTCAGAGTAACTCTGATCTTCTCTCCTCTCTGTGTCTGCTTTGCCGTGAGCTGGGAACCAAAGGAACCCAGCGCGGAGGGTCAGTAATGTGATGCGCGGAAGTGGCTGCGCTGCAGTTTCTGTCAGCAGAGGGCGAAGCCCAACTAGAAACCGAGAAGCCTGGAAAGTATTTTTAGTGTAGCCACTGGGGCGCACCACAGTCAGGCGATCAACCCTTTAAATAAGCTACTTAGTAGATTCTTTGGCCAACGTAAACAAAAATAATACACCACAGTGACAGGCTTCTAAGTGCAACCAGTGAACCAGTGGAGGAGCTGTGCACGAGTGCCTGGCTATTTATCCAAGGCTGGTAAACACAAAGATGAAGGAGTCAGGAATATGGTGACCCATGGTCATGATGATTACCAGGAGTGCTCTTTGCCAAATGTGGGTCTGACAGTGTGTCTGATTTCAGGGCACTGACAAATTTAGTTTTACTCAACATGGCAACAAGAGGCATTGGGGAGTTTAAGCCTGGAGACAAATCCAACATTTCCCCTTCAGATTTAAGCAAGATTTGGTTAGTGCCAACCCCCAGCTGTCAAGTTTTATTTATCAGTCACCTAGTGAGTGAATTAATAGCGTGTGCTGTGCAAAATAACAGATTCATATTTTTCAAGGCTTGGAATGGTCAATAGTTTGGCGTTCCTGAGCACAAAACATACGAGTGCCGTACGAACTGTATAATTTAGAAGCCATTCACTGTTGGAGATCTTCCCCCAGTTACACATACCACAAGCCGTAACAGCACAGAATGGTTTGAATTAAGCTCACAAGTCCTGCCAAATTACAGCAGAGCTATGGTCATTAGGTCTGTCCAGAACAAATGATGCAGTCTGGAAGCGCACAAGGGGGGCTCTGTGGAAGCGGTGACTAACAAGCAGCAGCCAGCTGGGAGAACTCAGATGCACAACTTTGGTCTTGCATCTGCCGACTTGTTTTCCTATGGCGCGCTGTGAGACCTGGGGCTGTCTGCGCACCACAGAGCCAGACGCGGCTCGTTCTGGTCTCGCAGCTTCCCAAACGGATAAGGAGTGTCACCTGGGCCACGTCTGCAGCCACAAGATCAAATGCAAACCTGTTATTTCAAGAGAAGGGAAATGAGGATGGCTTGATTTAGGAGCAAAGCTAGTAAGATAAAAATAATCATGTGTTTTTAATATAAATGTTCTGTCTCTTGTTCACAAGGTATTTATGCTCATACTTTCACTGCAAATATTTCTGTTGAATTCTAAAGCTAAAGTTAGTTAGCAGAGCATTCGGTTGTCCATTTAAAGTGGCTCTTACTCATACTGTCATCTGAGCAAATGCTGCCCTTTCTGCTCTTTGTTTAGGTGTTCCTTCACAGACATACAGGAGGTGAGAAACAGCAAATACAGATAGGAAAGCCATTTAGACAGACTTTGTGAGAAAAGTGGATTTTTTTTAGCTCAACTTTTTCTTTCCAAGGTTATTTACACAAAGAAATGAATATTATCATAATTTTATAACAAGAGAAAAAGAGATGAAGAAATTTTCTTTAGCTGCAATAAAATGGCTACCTAGGAAAAAATAAGAAAGGAAGAGCAAGAGTGTATGGCCATTTTGCAGCCACAAATTAAATAGCAAGCACTCAGTGTGGCGAAACTTCTCACCTAATTGATAGCCCTGGAGGTGCCAAATCATTAATATTTCTGCCGGAAGAGACCTACACACAGTGCAGGAGCCATGCTGCTTCCCAGGCAGCAGAACTGGCGGGTTGCAGCTGCAGGGTACGCAGACGCACGGCGCCTCGTCACCTGCTCGGACCCTGCCGCTCCCTCGCGTCACACACACCACTGCTGCGGCACCCAGCACTCCCCACGGCTGCTGTTGCCACGGGCACTCCCTGGAGAGATCCAATGGTTAACTGAATATTTATGATGAATTCATCGGAATATTTTGATCTCAGTTATTGCTCTCTGCTGACAGCGCGTTGCTCTGCTTTAACTAGTTTCTGGAGTCAGGGTCAATGCTTGATATAAAGAGATTTTCTTGCTGAGCACAGGCGTGTTTTTGCCCATGGAACTCATGTTCTGCTGATGTGTCTGCAGCACGGACCTGACGGCTCTAGGAAAGGAGCTCAAGTATAAAGTCTCAAGTCTGGTATTTCTCCAAAGGAGTTTGAGAACAGTTCATTATTGTGCTCAACTCCAGGGGATAGCCCTGAAGTAACAATGGCAGTACCATAGAACCATAGAACCGTAGGGTTGGAAGGGACCTCTGGAGATCATCTAGTCCAACCCCCAAGTAGGAGGCTTAAACTTCCTTTGGGTAAAGAAGCACTTACCTTACTTGGAGAGGAGAGGAAAAAAAAAATTATTAAGACTTTGAGGTTCATGTGTCTGTTTATAGCAAGCTGTCTGAGTGGTTTCTCTAGTGCAGTGCAGGCTTGCTACCTCTAACTTAGGGGGTAACTTGGTCTGGTATGAACAGCTTCACGTGACATATGATAGTAAAATACATTTGGAGGTTTACTCTATTGAAACACATATTTAACATTCAAAAACTCTGACTTCAAAGAATCTGAAAATAAAATATTGGTATGAGAAGACAAAAAAGACTCCTAAATACTTATGATGAGAAAGGTGAACTCCAGAATAGTTTTTCTTATTGAAGTTAACCAGCAGTAATTATCTAATTCCTTAGAAGATTAAGGTGTGCTGTTCACTTTACAATTATCTGCAGAGTCTTCATCACCATGGCTGCAACAGCTTGTCTGAAATAATTGGGGGCCCATCCTCCATGGTTAGGCAATTGCGACAATGTTTAAAAGCAGCAGCAGCGAAATGTATAGATGACTTGTTTTGGCTGTAGGGGGGACTGCCAATATACATTACCGTTTTGGTATGTGCCGAACAAGCAATGAATATTAGCTTTTAGATATACTAGAGAAACTTTCAGAATCACATTGTCCGCCAAAGAGATTCCTTTCCTCCTGGGGTGGAATTACTGATGCTGGGAAAGCAGTCAGCATGAGGTTTCAGCTTTTCTACTCCTTCTATGCAGAGGAAGACTAGAGATGCAAAATGGGGCAGTGAGATATAAATGCAGGCAGATATCATCCCCTTTTGTCACAAGGTATTTTATTATATTTTCACCACTGGCACCATTCTTTTGTAGAAGAAAGTTTGGCAAACTATGTTGCAATGAAGAGGCTGATCTGTCAGATTTTGACCTTCTCAGAGCAACAGCACTCTGCAACCTGCATAGCCGTTCTCTGGAATGCCGTGCAGTGAGCACGTTGTGTTCATTTCAATGCTAAATCTTGTTATTTTTTTGTGCAGTGGTAACTCACAGTTCATATCTCAGGACATTGTATGTCCAGTGAACCAAGAGAATAGGGTAGAACATGCACCTATTAAGGTTACCGAAAAAGGAGAGGAGCACCCTGGCCTGCCTTCTCCCTTCTCCACCCTGGTAATTTGACCAAAAATTACTACTTGAAAAAGCAGGTGCAGCTTTTAGAAAAAGCTGATTCAGCTTAAACAGCAGGCACCAGGAGGGATGTCAGCAGCCAGTGGCAGGGTGAGGATAAGACGGGTGTAGGTGCTGGGCCTACTCCCTGGCTTTGCTAGCCCGCTGAAGAAGGGAGAAGCAGCAGCAGGAGATACGGTGGTGGCTTGGGAACTGTGAAGGCTGGATGAGACTGCCTTCCGCAGGAACGCTCCTTACAGCCTTCTTCCCCGAGAGGCTTGGCTCCTTAGAATCACAGAGAGAATCATGGAATAGTTTGGGTTGGAGGGGACCTTTAAAGGCCATTTAGTCCAACCTCCCCTGCCATGAGCGGGGTCATCTTCAACTAGATCAGGTTGCTCAGTGCCCCATCCAACCTGGCCTGGAATGTGTCCAGGGACGGCGCAAAGATCCTTGAGATCTTGCAGTCAAGCCTGGCTGAGGGAGGAGCGTAGCGCAGAACTTATGTACATGGTTTGGGTGAAAACAGCTTCTGGTCTGCCAACACCTTGTGCGGCAACCTTGCCTCTTCGTGGTAGTCGAAAGAACTGTTTTAGAGAATGATCTATAATTGATTTCATTTATATGTTACTGAGAAAAAGTTAGCCAGTGGACAATTATATTCTCAACTAAGTGAAATGAAAATAGTAGCCAGGACACAGACCACAGAACTATGCCTCTTTAACCCTTTTCCCTCTTCTGCCGCTACTTATTACCTGGTTTCCTTCACCTCTCAACGGCTCGGTTTGGTTTTCTGTGACAGTTAGTGCTTTTCAGAACAGCATGGGTGGAAGAGACTTGCTTAGTGTTTTTAAGTTGCTTCTGAGTGAACAGTAATACTCTGCCTCCCTGTGCTGAAAATGAATCTTGAAATCCCATTTGGCTTTTTTTTTCTTTGTTGCTACAGATACAAAGGCTTTAAAGGCAACTGCTCGATTTCCTTCATTGAGCAGTTCAGAGCCCTCCACCAGTGCAATAAGTACTGTGAGATGCTGGGGCTGAAATCTCTCCGAACCACTCATCAAAAACAGTGGAAAGCAACATCCATGAAAATCAAAAATCTACCAAACTCATCAACTATAAAGAAAGCAGTGCCCAAGAAAGCAAGAGAACCTAGAGACTTCATTTCTTCAGAGCACTGAGTTGCACTTTGCCATCTTGCGAAAACTCCTCTTGAAGATACGTAGTAGTGACAGGCACCAATGACCCGCTGGGCGATAACTTTAGTCTTTTGCCTCGTGACATTATTTTGAAGTCATCCAGATGCTGATGCCAGCAACAAAGAAAGGAGCTGATTCTATGGTCTCAGTACCTGAGATTTAACACCTGGGCAAGGTTTTGAAGACAAACTAATCCATCTGCCTGGATTATCTTGTAACCCTTCTCTGTATTGGTACCTGCACATCTTGAGTCTTGGACACTGAGTGCACCACAGTTCACTGGAGAACATCTTCCCTTCTGTGTGTCTGCACCTGTGACCCTGTGGGTTCAGCTGCTACGTAAACATCAATATATTGAAGATGCCACTTAGTAATAAGTTTTGCACAGTATTGTTGCTCAGACTGCTGTAGAAAACTTGTTTTATTTCCCCGATTTTTCCATATTGTAGTACTACTATAACCCTATTCTTGTATTTTTTTCTCCCACTTACACGTCTTTAATACAAGACAAAGCCACTCATGATTGCACATTTCTGTCTTCTGCTCACCACAAAATTAGCTAGCATCTTTAAGGTCCTCACAAAGTGATGTCATCAGCTTAAAGATGGGCAACTTGTGTGATTCTTCATAGAATTCCTTGCTTTTGATGCAAGCTTCCTTGAATCTACACTTAACCCCATGGCACAGTACTGTTACGCTTGCGCTGATCCTACTGTAGGATAGGGGTTTGGAGTCTGCATGTTGCCAAGCAGCTACCATCTGAAATTAACCATTACATACAGAGGGTATTTCAGTACCCTGCAGCATTCTCAACTGGAATAACTACAATGACTTTTCGGTGTAGCATAGAGTTGTTTTTTAAAGGAACATGACGGGTGCCCTGGGCCAGTACCTGTCTGCTGAAGATTCATGATTTATCCAAAGTGCCTAGGCAGGGCCAGAACTGAAAAAAGATACTGTGCTCCATTAAACGTAAGCGTAGCTTATGTGGCAGTTCGCAGCCAGACGAGGGAACTGCATGTCAGAGGGCTGCAGCCAGTTTACTGGAGGAGGCAGTTGAAAACCCAGCCTGCAGCGCCTAACACAGCATACAAACGCTGAACGTCGTCAGTGTGATCGCTAAATACCAGGTGGTGCCAGAAACCAGTACCTATGTGTAAGAGTCCCATCAGTGCTGAGGAAGATAAAAGCCATTTCAGACTGGGCTGTGCTTTGTATTGGTAAGCAGTGGGTGCCAGGTAAGAGAGAAACTGCTGGGGACTAGCTGACACTAGGGACGGAAACTCATCTGACTGCAATGCAGATGTACCACCTAGGCTTGTCATCCTGGGCTCCCGTCATGGTTAATGGAGGTCTTCTCAATGGAATTTACAGCAAAGTGCAGGTCACCTGAAAAACAAACATTTGAAATAGTTTAGATTAACTGTACCAAGAACGTGCCTGTGTCTCTCCACTGAGGGGAAAGGAAGCAATGTCAGACAGACATCTGTATTTTAAATTCCTACTGTTACATGGGATGAGGTTCACCAGAGCTGTTCTCAAGCATTTGAGTTTTTAATAGTTTTCAGCTAACTTGGGGGAAACCAACTACAAAATGGTATTGCAGAAACTAGGATGGTATTGTAGTCCATGTAAAATTACATATATGAAAGGCTATTTGAAAGATGAGTTTTTAAATAGAAAATGCCAAAGAAAGGCAAAAACTTAGAGCGTGAGTGAAATCTGGATCAAAACATTGGGAATGAAACCTTGACAAAACGATTGCAATGTACTGAGGATGGGAAGCCATTAATTTCAAAATCAAGGTTAATGACGATGCTGTGCTACTGCAGAGAATCTGAAGCATCACAGGAGAATGGAGGTAGAAAAGTGCCCAGAGCAGAAGTTTTGAGGGAGTTACGCAGCACAGCAGGCAGAGGGAGGTGAGGCACAGGTGAGGCAGATGGGCTTATTGGTACCGGCTGTGCTGTAGGGAAGAGGTTTTTCCAGGGAAGTGCCATTGTTCTGGTGTCTCAGTTGTTCAGACCAGGAACCAGCCTGGCTTTACCCACACCTCTCTCTCACCCAAAGGAGGTTGACACCGTGCACGGCCAGACAGCACAGCTCGCGATGGGGGTGGCAGCAAGCCACTTTCCACTGCCACCTGGTAGTCATCAGTGCAGCACGGATTGGAGCCTGGAATTCCGTACTCTGTCGGTGCTTATTGCTGCCTGTGGTTCTGGGTAGCTTTGGTGGGGAAGAGATGTTGGGAACGGGGCATAACCGGGTGCTCTGCCATGTTGCAACTGGAACTGTTGGGTCAGTCAGGGGCATGAATGTCAGTGCCGGGCAGTTAGCATGAAGCTGGCCACCCAGCGCAGGGGACCATGCAGTTTGGCCAACGCTGTGTCACCGCCTGGCTGAGTGGCCCTTTCCTCTTCTGTGGTGATGAGAGAGGGTCTCAACAATAGCTCTGCTCTTGACAGCTTTCCATCCACAGAGAGTGCCAGTATGGGAAGGAGAGCTTACCAGAGGTCTCTCCAGTTTGCCCGTAGCCATGTGTGTCAGTAGTGTGCTGGACGGTGTAACACACCCCAGTTCTGAGGCGGCTCACCAAAGCCGAGGGACAGCGTGAGACGCCTGCATAAAAAAGATGAGGTCTGGTACAGCCATTGAACTTGAACTCCCTCGTGCGCCGCCCTAACTAGAGCAGGCTCCCGTGGGGGCTACTGCCTGATGCAGGTGCTGCACGTGTGCACGTGTGTGTGTTTGCAGGCTGCCCGCGCTTCACCTCAGCTGCTCTTGTCTGTCTGTCGTGTAGGAGCTGAAAAGTGGTGCCTGAGCTTTCTAAAGTAGACAGTTTCTGGTCGTTCAAGAAACATCAAGTATGATAGTGGCACGTAGCATCTTTGGGGAGGAAATTTGCTCCCGTCTCCCCTCTTTCTGATCTCTAAGAGAGGGGGTATTGGGAAACCAACACTCCCCCACTGCCACAACTTCAGAGAATTAATGCCGTTGAGATTTCATGTTATATAATAACAAGCCATCATATTTGGATTAAATAGATACACACCCAGCTAAAACGGATGATTTTCCACTGCTCAGGAGTTTATTGAAGGTATTTTGTTTGTTAATGGACATATTACATTGCTGATGTATTACAATACCGTGTGAGTCATAGTGCCTGAATTGCTGTCAGTGGAAATTCTAACTGACGATAACAGGCAAAACTAGCAATACACTGGCTTAAAGCAGTCATTTTTCTGTAACAGAGAAAAAGCTTCAATTATAATAATGTCACATGATCGTGTTAAAATTCAGTCATTGCCCTTGAGTTCAGCTACACATGCAATTCCATTGAAATAATTATACATAAACAGCTACCAAAAGTAGAAGATGCTTGCCGGATTACCTCAGGTTAAAGCCATCTGGACAAGTTTTAAAACCTTGCTCTGTCGTGGTGCTCAGATGATTGCTCTTTGGCGCGTCTAAGGGAAGTAGAGAACGGAGTCTTCGCCTTTTGTTCGTTGCCTTGTTGCCCCATGCTCTTTCACACCTGCCGGGCTCTCTGGGCTGCCCTCCTCTGCTGGGCTGGCAGGTGGGAGCTCCGGCAGGAGCACCTTGTCTGTGCAGTAACACAACCATCCTCAGTTCCTCACTGTCCTGGTCACGGTATAAAGAGTTTAAACTTTAGATAGTCTGACAGTGACAGAGAGGGCTCCAGTGGGCATGTGAAAAACTGATGGGAAATGACGATTAGCAGACTGTTTCTCTGCCCATGTCCAAATTTTCATGTCAGATTTTTTTGAAAAAGACTTTGCTAATAATTGCTGTTCTTTGTAGACTGGTAACTAGCCACTCTACCCACCTTAGTCTTGCTGTTACAGAAAGTACATATATACCCTGTATCAGGAAGTATTTCCTGGCTATCTGAAAAAGAATGAAACCTGAGTGCACCTGAACTCCACTTTATACAAAGGTCTAGACCAAGAAATCAGTCTGGGAAAAGAAAGCTTGCTCCTATTTATGTCAGTTGACTTCAATGGCAGAAGAAAGATTCACCTGTAGAACTACGGCTTTACCTTGGTGTTACCAATACACATTAGCTGGATGCCTGCAAAGTTAAAAAAGGTGAATAACAGTTATGAGTAGGGTAAGCAGTATTCTCATTGGGCTCTAGGCTGACTGGCCCACTGAGATGAATGGGAGAGACAGCTACCTGTTTTACAGACAGGGTTTTAATCTGAGCCAAAGCCTGCTTTTTGCCTTTTACATGAGGGAACCAAAGCATGGGGTTTGTGAGCAAGTCAAGTAACTGTATTCTAATCTCAGCAGAGGCGTCAGCAAAGCAGAAGCTGGAAGCCATTTTTTTAAGGAGCGCGTAGAGGTTACTTCTTGCTGCTAGCACTTGCGTTAATATATTAATATTCTTAAGCACACACAGAATGAATGAATTGCACTGTGTCCTGATAGCAATTTTAAAATGCTATGCTTTTCATAGGGCACCACTGTAGTTTAGGCTGAAGCACTAATGCTTTGTGATTTAAATCCTATTACACAGACTGACAATGATAAAATACTCAAGACCGGAGTCAATAAAGCTTCTACAGGGTGTTCCTTCTTTTTCAAAAGTAATTAATCACATGAATGGTATTGGGTTTTTAGATGTATGTGTCCCTATAGATAAGCTGATAGTTCTCGCTGTTCTTTCA
Organism: Alca torda; assembly: GCA_008658365.1. Classification (NCBI taxonomy): domain Eukaryota; kingdom Metazoa; phylum Chordata; class Aves; order Charadriiformes; family Alcidae; genus Alca; species Alca torda. The sequence goes on from CM018101.1 coordinate 273,662, forward strand.
CAGTTTTTCATAGAATCATAGAATAGTTTGGGTTGGAAGGGACCTTTAAAGATCAAAAGTGCTTTAAGTGCTTTAAAAAAAAAAATCTGAGTTCCAGTGGTAATGTTTTTCAAAAACAACTAAGAGATTTCAGTGTATAGGTTCATATCCACAAACTATTAGGCACATAAGCCTTAAGTTGATCTTTTTTCAAGAGGTGTCTTAGAACTTTACTGCTCAGTGAAAACTCGCCACCTCTGTCCCTTTTGAAATAGAGCCTTGAGTACGTTTGAAAATGTCAGCTGCGTGTTCAGAAGTGTTCAATGGTGAATGAACATCAGTCCTCCCCAGATTCAACACTACAGCTTCCACTTTTGAATACCCAGGCACGGTTGCTGGGAATTGGCTGCAGGCTCTGGTTCCAGCTTTAGATCTCAAATAACAATCTCACCCACAAGGACAAAGGCCATGGGTATAGAAAACAGTCAGCCTGGTCCTGAAATATGGGAAGATAAGTCTTGAGTGCAGAAGAATTGTCTCTGAAACTGGAAAAATGAGAAACTTTTAACCAAAACCTCTGCAGCATTTTTTAACCTGTGCAGGAAGATAGATCCTTGACACAGAAGTTAGATTATCCTTTATTTCAAGTTTCCAAATGCAAAAAGTCAAACTGCTAAGCTTCAGGATTTGAATGTATGACTGACTAGTCTGCAGCGCTGTGATACGTATCTCCAGTCCTTATGCATACTCCCGCTGTACACATTGTTGGCCCCAGGTCTCCAGCGGATGCAGCATCAGAAGGCAGCTGATGTGTTTTGAATGCCGTGCCTTGAATACTTACCCACTTGAAGGAGATGTAAGATGCAGGATCCCCTGAGAAAACAGGCAGCATGTTTCCCAATCCATTCCTTATCCCACATAGCAAGAGAAAATTGTACGCAACTCCTACTGGAGGAACTTTCCAGTATAACTCCCACAGCTTAACCTCACATAACCTAACAGTGAACTGCAGGGATGCTGCTCCGTTATGCCCTAATTTCCTTTTTTTTCTCTTCAAGAAACTTCAGTGTATCTAATATTTGTGTGGGTGTTGGAAAGGTCATGTTGCTCTACAATAAAAGCCTCAGTAAATAACTTTTCATTTTTGAGTTTTAAGAGCCCAGTAGTAAGAAAGCAATAGGAAGAGAGAATTAATCTACGCTGCTATCCTGGCACAGAGCACCAGGGGAAGGTTAGGAACTGTTTCCCACGTGGATGTTTGACTGAATATTTGAAATGGGTTTCCTTTAATAACATCACAAGTAGAAGCTGGGGAGCCTGTACTGCCACTCCACTGCTGGAGTACCAGCAGCAGAGATTCGTGCTTTGCATCTCTAAAACACCGAATGATGTGGAATAAGCCGTGATGACACTGCAAATGGTAGAGCTTGTCCAAACCGACAGACCTCATCTCCAGCTCCTTCTGTTGAAATGGTATGGATATTGTCTCAGGCAAGCAGCACGTGAGGCTCACTGAGTGGGAGGAGAGAAACAGCGTAAGATGGTCTTCAAACAAGAAAAACGGCAGCACCAGTAATCAGGAGAAGGGCGAGCAAGTCTGGGACGGGCTCTCTAGGAAGCACCGCAGGCGTGGTGAAGGAGGGAAGGGGCTTCATTTCTCTCTCAATCACAGGCTGAGAAGGAAAGGAGCTGCCGTGAAAACATTACACAGACTCAAATCATCCACACAGTTGTGACATGCAAGGGAACAAAGCTGAAAGCACTTGAAACCTGAATAAATGATGTTTCGAGTTAGAAGTAATAGCTTTTTATCAGAATTTTGGAAACGTTTGAAAAATGTCATGAGCCTCTCACTGAATTAATGTTCCAAACGTATGTTTTAATTTGGTGTCAGAATAAGAGCCAGAGTTTCACTGCATCAGCTAGTTGGCTTCAGTATTCTATTATCATGGTCAATCCAACAGGAAAAAGAAAATCCCAAACTGGCCTTGTTTTTCAGAGGTAATCGCAACCCCGTCAATTCCACTGAAATCCACATTCCTAATGATGACACTGTAATGATGATTCCTTAAGAAGACTCGTGTGCTTTACGGTGAGAACCTGGAAGTGCACGTAGCAGAGTATGTGTTTCCCACATATTATGGTGGGGTTGCTTATGAAAGAAAGAGCAGAGTCGTCCTGACATACATGTAAAAAGGTTATTTATTCCTCAGCAAGGTGGGAAAAGGAATTGCTACAGTTCACATTCTTTTCTGACTTGATGTCTTGTCTACCAGTAGCTATTTAGTGTGATAATGGCGTTTGATAGACTGGACACAAACACCATTGTCACACTCCACAGCTCTGGTAGTAGTGGATCGTTAGTCCATGGAAGACGTAATACACACACATTGCAGACTTCAGCATGGGGACTTCAAAGATCTGCAAAACACAGAGAAAAGACCATGTTTATGCATATTTATACGTGGTACATCAGGATTCTCATCAAGGAAGTGGGAGACAGGATTCCAAATTTCTTTGAGGTGAATATTTTGTCTCAGTTAGCTGTAGAGCTCTAAGTGGGCTTTGAAGTAGCTTTAAGGTCCCGTCTCTTCTAAGGAGATGGAGAAGCACCTTGAGAAAGAAATCTGTCCTCTCCTAAGAGAGAGATTTATGAAGGGAGGGATGAATCACGCTCTGCGGGGACCTGTGTCTTTCTCTCGTCCACGGAGACAGCTCAAAATAAGCGCCTGACTTTTATGGAGCTATGTTAGACCTGAGGAATCACAATGCTAAAGATTAGATGGAGACGTCTTTCTGTGCCAAGAGATGAGGACGGAACATCTTGTTATAATGCTTTTGCACTATCCATCTCATTTTTTTTTAAGCTGGGTAAATACATTCCTATTTTTACATAATCGGGAGCATTAGTTACCCATTTTTAATACAACTAGACTTTCCAATAGTCTTCTGGATCTGGTTGCCTTTTAGCAAAAGATGGTTAAGCAAGTTAAAGCATTCAAAAGGCACTCTCAGATGCTCAGAGAACTCCTCCCATGGGCTCAGCCTCCCTGTCACTCCCATTTTTTATCTTTCCTAATTCAGGGCCCTGGTGGTGGGTCACTCCCACACGGCACGGCCTTAGTGCCCCTGCTTTATTCTCGCGCTGCTCTCAGCACTCCCAGTGTGCCTTCCAGCTGCGAAACGGGACACAGGCACAAACCTCTGTCATCAGCTCTTTGTAAAATCTGTGTTTGAGGTATGTATGCTGAATGCGGTACAGTATGGAGGAAAATCACATTTCTATACTTGTTGAGACCAAGTGGCCGCCATTTGAAGTATCGGCTTTTGTAAGTAGGAGAGGCAGTCCCTAGCTTGAATCAGGGCATGCTGCAATCTGTGAAAAGCGCAGCTCTGTGTGCCCCAAAATAAGGGATTGTGTATGGGCAGCTACCTCTAGGCGAGCTGAAGCCCTGGAGCTTGTGGGCAGTAGAACGTGGCGCTCTGAAGGAAAGGATCCAGAAAAGAATCTGCTCTCCAGATGAGATGCAGAAAGAGCATCATGGTTTGAGAGAGTGGAAGGAGCTGTAATAAGAAATGATTGAGGACAGGGGCACAGGGCTCTCCAATAAAGACGTTTATGTGCAGATCATCAGGTAGGGAAATTTATCTCACTCTATTCTGCAGCATCCAAAGTTGAAGTGCCAGCAGAGGAGACACTTACATGCACCAACTGGGTGGCTGGCACATGTACTGAGTACATCTGAACCACCAGCATACCCTGCGCAGTGTAACAAGTCGTTTTGTCTGCAATCCTTACCTTTTGATCCAACTTTGTGTCTTTTCTGCATCTTTTTCTTAAATGTAATCTGGTTCAACCAGTGTTGATCAGTTAGTGCAGACTCACCGGGGCTCAGGACTAGTTTAACTGCAGATTTGCAAGTGCATCTAATCGAACCTGGGTGAAAGCATGAGCCGGCAGTATGAGCTGGAGTTCTGGGTGCCCCTTGGCTGGTAAACAGCAGAGAGATGAACCTTCGCTGGCTGGTTACCAGACTGTTTTGTTTCTCAAAGGTGATTATTGCAACTGCTCTGTCATTCCCATCCTTGTCAAGGAAGAAAGCCTATAAATGCTTGGGCAGGGCTGAAGCTTTTCCAAGCACTTTTCATCTCTCACCGATTTTATCTCTGTTTTGAGTCTGTACGTGCCGTAGTGGGAAAGAGCTGTGCATTTGAATGCATGCGCAGAGCTGTCAGGCAGATTTGCAGATCCGCAGGTCAGGCCACTGGGAAATCACAGCTACAAGGCAGACATCTCTAAAAGAAGGTACGGAGCTGCAGCACACCCTGTGCAGCAAAGTGGCACTGAGGCTTTTGAATTAATGATGGCAAATACAGAGTCACACCCAGAACATATTCCGTCTAGTTAGGATGCAGCTTGCAGTTGTAGACCTGGGGTCCACGAGGTTATTTTTAATAAATATGCCCATGCCTATAGGTGATAATGAGATATGAACGCCAAAGGAACGCAAGTACTGTACGTTACTTTCTAATTCATCACAATATTAGTGTTTTTTCCCTTACCTCTCCTCATACACATCCTACTCTAGTGAAGCTCTCTGAGGAAAAGGCTGACAGCTGCTGGCAGCTGCCGTGCAAAGAGCGGTAGGGCCCTGGCAGAAGCTCCTCTAGAGTTTACTGTGAAACGTGTCTGACAGTAGAGAGCCAGGCAAATGATGCGGGGCACGCAGGCAGCTTTCGAGTTCCACAACTACGCAGAAGCTTCTGACAATTCAACAGGAATATTTCCAAGACAAAAGGTAATGGAAGAAAGAGAAATGGCCACTAGTTTTTAGTACCGCAATGGGGGAAAAAAAAACCAAAACAAGGGGAAGTTACTAGACAGGACAGGGAGAAAGCAAAGTATAAACATCAGTGAAAAAAACCAAACCACTTTTTGCTTCTCTTCTGCTAGACGTTTGTATAAAGAATATTATTGGAAGGTTCCAGTTGAGAAGATCATTGTGAAGAACAGGAGGGTTTTTCAAGAAGCATTTTGATGGACCACAGAACCTGTCCTTTTTGTATATCTGGGCTTGAAAGCATTCCTGTTACACCGAAGTCTAACCACGCTTGCTGTCAGCTTCCCTGCCCCTCTTTTATTTTTTTTAACAATAAACATTTAGGGTGGCTTGCCCACTGACACGAATAAAAGCCTCATCTCTTTAAAGTGCAGGCAGAGATCACTATGCAGAAGACATTAAAGCCTGTTAAATTACACAGATGGGCCACAGGCATTTGCGGATATTTTGGTATGCTGAAGTGCCTTGTATTCAAAATTCACCTGCACTATTTTATTTTTGTTAGTACATTTTAGCATTTCCTTTTCCTCACACGAATCAGGCACAGGAAGGCACTTACCATCGGACACAACTGCCTAATGCTCCTCTGCTGTGTCGCGAGCGCTTGGCAGAACTGAGATTCTCTCGTGGCGCTTTGCTGAATAGCGCTGTGTGCGGGTCTCTGGAGGTCTTGGGTTTCTTTTGTGAGTCCCCAGCAGTGGTCAGCTCTTGAAAGCCTCTGTTTCCAGTGGACACCTTTCCCTCGCCCTTTATGGGATCCTGAGGTTTTAAAGTAAACAATTCATTCTCTTTCTGATAAGCCATATTAAAATATTGATCTGGGGGAGGGAGACGGCCCTCACTGCACAGAGCCAGAGGCACCTTTAGTCAAACAGACTAAGACATGGAAAAAACGCTCTGAAATCTCAATTTTCTCTGTCCCTTCAGAGACAGCATATGTGGGTAGGGGAAAATGCACACTATAGGTTTTATTCAGCTGCCTGTTTTGCTTAAGCCTGAGATGAAGAGTATTTACCCTGTCTTCATATTAATTGCTTACTTCTTCCAGCGAGACTGGTTTCATCAGTTCCTCAGATCGCAGTGCTAATCTTCCTGTTCAGTGCTGGCTCTTACCGATCTTTTTTCATTTTTTAATTTTGATCTACTGTCTTTTCTGCACAGGGATTTTCGGAACTCTCAAAGATCCTGTCACATTTTTAATAGGTTTTACTTTCCAGCACACCTGTGAAATGGGGGGAAATGTCTGACTGCAGTTGAGCCTATCTGAGCACCTATGGCAAACCAGGAATTAAACACCCGATTCAGGACCTCATCCAGATAATCGACAACTAGACCATTGCATAAACCCCCCCATTCAGGGCATGATAAATTTCACACTGTTTGTGAAGGCTAGGATGGGATTTGAACCTGAGATTTCTCTAAACATGAATTAAAATCACACCTTCAGTATGATAACCTTCCTGATAGTTAACTCAACTAATTAGTATGTCACTGCTTGCCTCTATTACCATGCTTCTGTTCCATTAGAATATGTATTTTGTAACAGTCTTCAGTAAAACTAATGTATTTTTTTTTTTTAAGAAAAGCGAAGTTTTCAATATAATACCTCACAAAAGTGAGGAATGAGGTCACTTTACCGGTTTTGGCTGGATGTCTCCATCTGGCAGCAGAAAACCACTGCAAAACCAGATCTGGAAGAACTCCTGCATCTTGCACTCTCCCTGCTTTCCAGCTTTGGTATAGCTGGGCTTGGATGGAGCCCAAATGCAGCTCCTGTCCTTGTTCAGACACCTTCCCGCGCCACTGCCAGGGGGAGATGGAAGGGGCCAGTGCGTGAGCTCTGAGCGTCAGAGCTCTCCTTGTGCGAGAAGGGTCCTGCATGTGACCAGTTCAAACACATAATGCAATACTGTGTAATGGAAAAAACCCTGCACTACGAAGCCACTAGAGCACCCTCATCTTTACCAATTTATGGCACGCCATTTCTCCTTTTAGGTTGTCACGTATTTGGGCTGCAGATTTGTCGTGGCAAGAACTATCTCCTAGTGTTTCCTGAAAAGCTGTTTTCTACTCACAGTGTAGCTCCAGTCTCAGAGACACCAGTAACATAAATAATAACGTCAGCAGTCGGGAATATAAGAACTATGCTTTCTATGCAATAGTGAAGCTATATTTATAGGTTATTAGCAGTCTTCTCACTGCATATGCAGTTCAAGAATAGCTTTTCCCCCTTATGAAAAACTCCAGAATTTATAATTCTTAGGGATTTAATGGCATATTTTATAACCTTAGTGGTAAAAGCAGTGTTAGATGCTTAATGTAGGTGATCTGACTGCTTCACTGTAATCTTTTCCAGTTTTGTTAAAGAAAAGGGTTTTAATGAGCACAAAGTGCAAATTAATAATGCTAACAGGTGACATTTACTAGGGAAGCAGAGAATTAAATGACATGGGAAAAGAAAAAGAGCACATGCCAGAGTTTTAGCTTTCATATTCTGTGCTATGTGACAGGATATTGGAGAAACATAGTGAAATGAAGGGTTTTGTAACAACACAATCCGAGTCGCTTGCTTTTAGTGTAAAAGTGTCAGCGATGTTTGGACCTAACTTCAGGTGCTGTACAAGAATGGGAGAGCACGGCTGCGCGTCGATCTCAGCTGGCCACACCGCCCTTGGATGTACTGATACAGTCTCACTTTTTGTCCGTATGAAGCCCTTACCAGGAAGATAACTGGGGAAGTTCTGGAGTGAATCACCATCTGGCGGATCACTAAACGTCAGACAAAACCAGGATCTATTGAAGTCAAAAGAAACATTTCCACTGACTTCTGCAGGATCAGGGTAGCATCTACAGCGTTATAGGTCTGTCTGTCCTTTGTTCACGCAGACATCCTGCGCAGTGGGGCCCAACGGTGCCACGATTGTTACTACTGATAGACTTCCTGTAATATCTGGAAAAATACACCCCCAATTTCAGCTATTTCCTTTGCTTAGAGTCCCCGTGGCTCGGGCTTTTCCATGGTGCTCTGAACCTTTGTGTTACCTTCCGCCTTTGGTCTATTTAGAAAACCCTCCCGAAGCAGGGACTGCTTTTCATTTGGTCTTGATAGTGCTTGGTTTTTGGTGAAAAGTCTCTCACCTGGGACTTGTACAGGCACACAGTATAAAGACAAGAGAATTACTAGTAGTAGTAGTAGTAGTAGTAGTAGTAGTAGTAGTTCATAGTGTGCCTGCAATAGTAGAACAAGTTTTGGGGAAAATATTGATTTAAAAATTACCTGTACAATTATAGCAGAATCCTGTGTGCAAACTCCATATGCCGTTCTGAAAACATGGATGTGCATTCTAAATCTAGAGAAGGTATCTGACAATCTGCTTAATCATAAAAAGGGGGGAAATACCCTAAATTAAAAAAAACAAAAACAAAACCAAACACAAAATACCACATGCTGTCCAAAAACAGCAGAGAAAGAGTAAAATGTGCAGCTTCTAACCACAGAGGAAACACCACTTACTTGGTATTTCTGGGGTTGTGTTTCTGGGAAAAAAGCTGTTTTCCTCAAAATGGCCACCTGGGATTGTAAGTGGAGTCCTGCCCACTACACATGGAGGGAGCCACTGGTAAGAGTCTGAAACAGCATTGCAACATTCATTACTGTTGCAGACTGGTTTGGGTCAAATTCTTTGAAATTGAATGCCAAATTATTTGGAAATTCCTGAAAAAAAAAAGGAACCGTTTTGTTTAAATGTTAGTAAAGGTGACACAAGGACAAATAATGCAATACAGATTGCACATGCATCTGGGGGCCAAATTCTACTCTGAAAATAAGTAGATATGACCCCAAGCAAAATTATCTCACTTTGAACTTGGCACTGGTCAGAGCAGAGGGCTGAATCCTGTGACCTCCAACGGTCCCTTCCAACCTAAATTATTCTGTGTTTCTGTGATTCCATTTTATGTGCATAGCTCCAGTTGACTAAGATGTCATTATACAAAGAATGAAATTTGATCCATACAAAAGTTCTTTCCTGTCATTTTTCTTACATAAAATGTGGAGGATATGAAGACTGAAACAGAAATCTGGGGAAGGGAGTCTTTTCTATGTGGAAAGAGTGAAACAACTCCGAAACTGAAGGAATAATGACTTACCACAGAGGCAAAAATAGGGCTATTTTAGGAAGTTTTTCACGCTAGGAAGATTTAGCAAACAGTAAGAAGCTATGGTTTGGCTCTGCAATACCTTAATTATGAAATTCTTCTATTAAGAACAACAATTTTGGCAAAAAAGGGGTTAAATATTCTGTGCATGAAGATCTCACTCGTGTATTAGGAGAATTGTTTTATTCTGTTTGGAAATGATATGGACTTACAAGGGTTTGTGAGCGGTATCAATCCCTTTGGAAGAATAAACCTTTTTTACAGCTGGTTAATTTTGATCATAAATACATCACGTGTTCAACAAAGCTCACCTAGAAAGCCTGTTTAAAAGGGCTTAAAAACCACAATTGCTTTGTTTATTTAGAGTAGATTTCAAAAGCCAGTTGCACCATTCGGTTCAAACTGAAGACTTTCAAATCAGGGTTCATTCACATGACCTGAAAGAGGCTCACCTGAATCAGTTCTTACTCTTCTTTTTCTCTACACTTAAAATCAGAATAGCCTGAACTTTATATGAAAGGAAGAATAACACAGAGAAGGATCATGGTGTGCATGTAGAGCAAGTGGGGAAAAGCGCGTGGATTGGGAAGAGCTTTCTCTTCCTCATTTGGATGACCTGATATCTCATGTTATCCAGCTGATTTATCACAAGCCTCAGGTTAAAGTCAGTTGTGGTTTTGAGAGAGATGGGAAACTAGACCCTCAGTTGAGGAGGGAGGGAGAACAAAAGATTCTGATCTGAAAAATCTGATGCTATAAGGTGCAGAGGTGTAAGAAGGAACTGCTGAGACACCAGTCCAGGGAGACCCCAATTCTGCAATCCTCTGGAACCCTGGTATTTTTAATGATTTTCCTTCCCTAGATTCCAGCCTCAGAACTTGACTGTTGCACTAATGGCCATTCACATATGAGAATTTGAGTTGTATCTTTATGTCTTTACCCCAGCTCTATCTTTAATGAGCATATAATCAATACTTTTAGACTGATTTGCGGTTGGCTATTTCATCTATGGAAAAATCCTGTTACAATCCACCAGCTGTGGGCATGGCTGGCTTGGTGTAAAACTTGCAAACAAATCTGGGTCAAAGATTTAGGCTGGATCTTTTTATGGAGAAAACTGACACGTATCCAACAATGTAACTGCATTCATCCCATTGCTATGACCTGTTAATTTCAGTGAATCTGTGCTGGCTTACATCAGTTTAGGACATGACCATATGATTTTTGAGAGGAAATTGCTACAGGAATTCTTGGTCTCCAAGTGGGCAAAGCTGGTATTTATCTGTTTATCCCAGGTTACCTCAGTATTCAAGGGGCATCAGCCTTCACAGACATTCAAGGAAGCACATTTACCAGCACTAATACCACAATATAATAGACAAAGGTGAGGCATATGTAGTGCTAGGACCACGTAGAGCACAGAAGGGAAGATGTTGTGACCCTTGTAAGTCAATGGCTAGTGGTTAAAGATTACCTGTTCTGGTCATTCTGACTACTAGATAGAGAAAGATTAACTTAGAGCAGTATAAAGTAGAGCAAAGGTATTTAACCTGGAAACCATGATCTCTTCTGATTTCTGCTGGGGCTCAGTAAACGAAATTGATTTGAGTTTCCCAATCATCAAACTCATTACATCAGTTCTTGATCATCCTGGCATTCCCCGTAATGATTCACCGTCTGACACAAAGAATTCAGGTTGAGGATTATCTGCAGATTAAGGGTGTAAAGTCTGACTATTAATGTACCATCCGTGAAATTTCTGTTTCCCCAGCAAAATAGTTGTGGATAGAATTTAAGCCACTTTGATGTAAGCAGACGGCTAACAGATAAAACTTATGTTTATTTACCGGTCCCAGGGGGGAACTCCCCACCCCCCAGGAAAGCTGCTCCCTCTGCAAACACCGTTATTCGGCTCCTTAGCACCAAGTCTCATGCCCAGCTCGGCTCTCCTGCTTCCATTAGCCTGAGAAATTAACTGTCCATCGGTGGTTATCGAAGGCACAGAACTTCCTTTTTCCTGTCAACTGCTGCTGCAGCCTACACATTTCAGGCAAAGCATTAATCCTATAAATCCCAAACCACAGCAAAATAAACTGCTTAGTAATGGACATTCACAAAGAACATAAGATTTTTGTCACTTGCTTTCCTTCCTACGTTTTACCGGGAGGTGGACAGGCCGCCCTCTCCCATCCAGCCAGCAGAAAGGGGCACGGTCATAAACCTGCCCGGCCCCGCATGATAGACAGTATTTTCCTAAATTTGGGTCAGTATCAGTTCACTATGGTGCTGTATGGCGACGTCTTTTTGCCTGGCAGCCATTACCTGCATGGAATTTAGTCATAAGTGCCATAAGTGGTTCTGTGATCAGAGAGATGTGTGTCACCACCTCTCTGTCCGTGACTTCAGCCCCTCCATACCACATGAGGTACTGACATGCTACACATGTGGGATACAGAACAGTTAATCTTAGAACAGTAAATAAAGGATAGTCATTCCAAGACTGTTGCCCTGAATCATTTTGGAGTCCAAATTCGAGTGGGATTATTATCTTCAGGAATTGCCATCATAGTAAATCAAACCTTTGCTCAGCAGTGGCCTGTGCCACCTACCTCAGAAAAGACAAAAAACCCCACTCAGCATTTGCCACCTTCTCAGGTCTACAGATTAGTTTACTATCTTACTCTTCACCTGTCACGTACCAGCATGGTAGCTCTGCACCGAGCACAGAAGGTGTGCAGAGCTTTACCTGAGGGTTTTCCACACACGGCAGCCATGACAGTGGACTCGAGGTGAGCATCCACCACCTTTTCTGTAACACCGCCTGAGCTGCAGGTAAAACAGAGTAGACAAAGCACAATGTGAAGGTCTTTGTGTAGATGAGGATAAGCAACTTTATTCATTTTTCATATTTGCAAGTAAAAAAGCTGTTGAAATCCTCTTCTCAGAACTTGAAGAGATTTTGGTGTCCCGGAAGCTATTAATCAGCAGTCTAACCACCTCAGGAAAGACACGGAGCACCACATGCTCATGGGGCAGAGGGCACACACTTTGCTCCATGAAGGGCAGGGTCACCTCAGCCGAGAGCCCCCCGCCCCAGGGGCAGGGCAGGTGGGGCAGCAGAACCTTCTAGAAGGGGCAGGGCTGAGGAGGCCAGCTTACCTGGGCGCCATCTTGCCACAGGCAGTTTGGGCCCGCTGGCACCGCTGGCCGTGCGTGCTGGGAGGAGAGGCCGCCGTGAGGCGCCAGCCTGGCCCGGGCACCCGGAGCCAAAATGTCTCCTTCTGGAAAGAAAGGTCTGTGGGGATGAAGCATTGCACAGGTGAATTCAACTCCAGCGGCCAGCACTGAAGCAGGCGGGGAAAAGCTAACTGTGGTAGAAAGCATTGGAAGTAGGGTGGAAAGGGTGCTCAGTGCCTTTTGCTTGCTGTAGCCAACCATAATTAATCATTATTTATTTAAACTTCTCAGTCATTGGTGAAGTTCATTCTAGATGCAAGGAGTCACAATGTGCTCTTCCCCTGCCTCCTCTTCGCTTCAGGTGAAACATTTCAGCTTGCACAATTAAAAGGATTCATTATAGACTTTCATACACTTTTAATCATTTTTGCTCTTTTTATAAAAATTTCAGACTTAGAAATTGGTTTGACCTCTTGAAAAATCATGAAGACAAAGTTTTTATAATTTCATGTTGCAACTTTACCCTATTCTTGCTCTGCCAGTTTGACCTGGCTCTGGCCAAACGGTGACTGGAAAAAGAGCTCCCTGCGGCTGGCCTATATGCTAAAAGTGCCTGAAGTAAAAGCCAAGAAGTAGCCAAGATAAAGCTACTTGAATACAGTTTGGTAGGGTGGGTTGTTTTTTTTTTCCTTTTCTATATTCTTCTGACCTATTCCTCCAATTAAACAGAAAAATAAGGTGGCTATAATATCAATGTTTTGAAGACAAAGAGTACTGATAAAATAAATAAAAAAAAGTCATCAATTATTTTATGTGACGTTGCAGACACTTTCCTTGCTAAGTGTAAACTTTACGCAGATATCACATTTAGTCTAATCAGATAATTTACTAGTCTGTGCAGCATGAAATTGAATTTCACATGGTTAGTCCAGTCCTGGATGCCATAGCTCTGCTGAACTCAAGTATTTTTCACAAAAGCATGATTTCAAGACCTCAGAGAAAATAAATCTGCTCTTTCTTTTTCTAGTCTGTCTCTATGGATAATTGCTGTCCTGTCAACAGAAGGTGTCTGTTGGGGAGGGTATGGGCCTCTCAAGTGCAGCTGGTCTTTATTTGCTTAGATTAATGCAGGTGCTGAGCACCAGGCATTGCGAGTTCTCGTTTTTTGTTAAAAGAGATTTCTACAGTGAAAAGAGAAAGGACTAAAGCAGGGAGAAAAGGCAGGCAGCTGGTCCTGTAAAAGAGCTCTCTCCCTCTTTCAACAAGAAAAGTTTATTTGTTAATGCTATGGAAAGAATATTCTTTCCGCAAGCAGAAGCTGGTTTTCAGTTGGAAGCCTGAATGGCTCTAGCATTCCGTGTTGCAGATAACTTGCACATAGAAACAACAGGTGAGTGAAAACTGGATCTTGAGCTCAAGATAAAATGAAGTAGTGGCAATTTCTGGCCTAGCACTGAGAATTGCGATGTTATTTAAGAAAAGTATTGAAAGAGGAATTATTAATCTACTTTACAGGCTGTAGAAACAGGGTGTGAGTGTTACACAGCTGTTTAGACAAATAGGCAATTAGGAAGTCTTCATTGAGATCAGGTGTGAGGGTGGCTCTGGGACCTTTCTAGAGACTTTTGAATCTGTAAAGTGATACTCGGTGTGGCTAGGTCTTCAGAATAGTCTGTTAAACTGGAGCAGCTTACCTATTGCACTGACTATTGAATTTACTGATAGTAACAGCTCTGGAGGTCTTGAGGCCCCTCTCCTGGACTGACTTGGCTGGGCTGAGGAATCTGACAACTGACAGGTAAGTAGACTTTTAATCTTTGGTTGTAATGGGATGACTCTGAGGTTCTGGTACTCGCCAATTGAAATAGGAGGTGTTTTTCCCTTGGTATGTGTTAAATGTGTTGCCCTTTATAGAATGGATGTTTATGGGAAATTAGGAAACTTGTTGTCCCCGTCCTATCCCCCACCCCTGGCTCCCTCCCCCCGCCCCCCCACCTTCATGCTATCTCTGTGTAGTTAATGGAATCAGAGGTGGCCTTGTGTTTTGGCCTCTGGGTAGTGTGATAACGTCCAGATCCCTGCCACTTCTGTGGGGTTTGTGCCCTGAATGGCAGGGAGGCTAGCATCTGCAGTGATGGAAGATCTTCACTGTATGTGAAACAGGAATCGTGACACTGGAGTTCCGGTAGCTGAGACAAGAGTTCATCGTCTCCCTTGTTGGACTTGATGATCTTAAAGGTCTTTTCTGGCCTACATGATTCTATGATTGTTTGTGAGTCCTCCTTGACTGGAGACCTTTCATTTAAAGGCTGGAGGGTAGCTACAGAATGCCAGATCTCATGCAGGTGTCAAGGGATCCTTAGTCAAAACATGGTCTGGTATATTGTGAAGCTGAGGAAGAGGCTCGATTTAGCTGAGTTTTGCTGAGGAGTTGTTCAGCCCATACAGTGTTTGAAAGACCAGTATTTAGGGGTGTGTCACTCTTATGGAGGCAGAGCAGAGCCATAACAAATGGCAGGGCCCACTTGAAGTCCTGAGGTACGTTATGGTACGTTGTGGATCATGAGACTTGCCTACCAGGGCAGTGTTGAAGGCGTAATGGTTAACTCATGGGCTTGTTACCCTGTCCAGTAGGCAATGGGTGGTAGTATATGTAAATACTTTTTTGGTGTAATGCCCTACAACTCTGGAATTTTAAAATTTTTTTCTAAGTGAATATTCTCAACAAAGCTTCAGGGAATGCTTTTGCTCGTGTTTGAGAATGAAGAATATCCTATCCTCTACCTCACCATGAAATATCTGCCATGAGAACAAAAACATTCAATGATACAGTTGTTCCTTGTCTATATTGTTATAATACACTATTGATATGTGTCTCTGTGCAAATGTGGGCTTGTTTTCAAAAGGAGCTTGAGCTCAGTATAAAAAGGAAGAGTTTCTTGTTGTCTCATTGAGTGGGGAGGGGGAGATAAGTGATTGAATGCATAAGCTCTTTAAGAAAAACACCTAGCTCTTTTTAAGCTATTAGGAATTGGATGCAAATAATAGGAATTAGCTGTGTATATAATCACATACCAATCCAGATCACCAGATCTTGAAATCTATTGCCATGAGCTCGCTAGTTTTCCAGGTTATACAATGTTTTGCTCAGCGTACAGTTAAAAGGAAAATGATTTTGAGACTTCCTTTTTTCTGTGCTTCACTTCTTAATATCTCATTTCATTGGTATTAGTGTTTGAAACAGGAATTAGTTTGCTGGTCAAATAATTTTTTTTTTTTTGTTTTCTGAAATGGAGAAATGAAGATCCACTTGTGAAAGAGTTGGGTTTTTTTAAAAAAAAAAACAAAAAAAACAAAGTGGGGGAGGAGGGAGGAAAGTTCTGCTTGGTTTGCCACAAATGCCTACTTTAAATATCTATGTCTTGAAAACATTTTTATTTGGAGATACTGCAAAGATGTTTCAGTAACTTTTTTGGACCGAGGCATCTGCTGTATTAGCCTATAATAGTCCCTATAGGGATTATATTTCATAGCCACCGCATAGTCCCCAAAATGCACTATGACACCTGTCTTTTGCTGAATCATTGATATCATTTGCTGTTGTTGCTCAGATCACAAAGCTACAATTTTCTCCACATCATGTGAACTTTTTAAAATATATGTTTAGTCTCAGAGGAGCCTTCAGCTGAAGAAGCCTGTTTTTTCTGGGTTGGTTTTTATTTATTTATTTTTATTTTGAAAGCTAATACTTCCTACTGGCATTAAAATCAAACAATGCTTTCCAACCTCTTTTAATTTTTCTTTTGCATTCAAAATATCAATTCAACACATGCAATTCTTTTGTTTTAGTAATCTCAGTGAATTAATTTTTATTTTTATTAAATAGAAGTTAGGCTTGAGTTCATATAAAGATCAAGTAAGAACTAGATATTTTCATGTCCATGTGAAGACTCTTAAACTATGCAATCTGCAGGCACTTCAACATTATTTACTTTGAAGGGATTCAGAGATTATTTTTTTTTCTGCTTACCAATTAAAAGAAAAATTAATTTTATACTTGTAGGATAAATTCTGTATGAAATGAAATTTGGAACTCACCTGCTGTTCCTAGAATTCTCCTGAAAACTTGTTTTTCTTCTGAGGAAGTTTATTATGACTGGAAAAACCAAAACACAGCATATACAAATCTTAATCTTTATCCCCAGTGGAAAGTGGGTTATTTCCTCCAGATATTAGCTGACGTTTTTCCAAGGTGCATTAGAACGTTACGCTACTGTCTATGCTACGCAGCTGCCGTTAGCACCGTGTGGTAGGGACGGCACTGTACAAAGGTGGCAGTTGTACCTGCTGTGCCAGAGCCACAGACTGCATGTGCTGCTCGGGGTCAGAGCGGACCCTTTCCCTGCAGTCTGGCTTTGTTAAAGATTACTCAGTCTGAAACGTATCAAGCGCAGGCCTTCTCTTAGATTTGACTATTGCTGCGGGTATTATTTCTCTGCGACTCACCAGTCTGGACTGTTGTTTACCCTTGTGACAGGGCTTCCTTTCTCAGGGTGGCATTTGGCAAGGTCTGTTCTCTAGAAAAATTCATAGCAGTTTGAACACCCGTCATCGGGTTTGGTCACTGGGAGCCTGTTCTCGTGTCCCAGCTCGTTGAGGCTGTTAGGTTTTACGAGCGCAGTGCTGCTCTTCAGTGCCTCTGGGATAAGAGAGGTGGTAACTGCGCTGCTCGGGCTCTCTCAGCAGACTGACAATGTGCTGACTGAGGTGTGCTCTAGTTCTGTGTGGTCGCCGAAACGGAGAGGAACGTACATTTTTTAATGTTGTGAAATATGCCTTCTGGTGGGGAAAATGCACATGCGTTTCCAGTGTGACTGGTGAATTAAGGTATGATATTCTCATGGATAGCTGCTTGGAGCTATTTCACATATGTGAACCTGAGAATGTTAAATATTAATCACTCTTATCAGCCCTCTGTAAGCAGTAAGCCAGTGCTGGGTTTTAACCAGGTAAATGAACAAACGCTCTGGGGTGATTCATGAAACTAAGTGGTTTGCGTAGCAAGATTCAGTTTGTTTCACAATTCTTAAATGCTAGTGGAACATAAAGTTCCATTTTAATTTAGGAGTGGTGAGTAACTCAACCAGACACAAGTACCATACTGCTGTACAAGCAAGTCTGGGAAATTCCTTAAGTTTGCGAAGATAACTTCTTGTCAGGAATGCTCAGGGAGCCAAGTAGGAGAGAGGCCCTCCTAGACTTGTTTGTGACAAGGAAAGGACTTGCGGGAGGTGTGATAGCAGGCGGCTGTCTTGGCCGCAGTGATCGTGAAATGGTAGAGCTTAAAATTCTTGATGTAATGAGAAAAAAGGTCAGCAGAGTGGCTAACCTGGACTGCAAGAGAGCAAACTTTAAGCTACCCAGGGAGCTAGTTAGCAATGTCCCCTGAGAAACGGTGTTTGAGGGCTTAGGGAATCCATGAGTGTTGGTCAGTTTTTAAGAACCGCTTTATTTTATTTTAAGAATCTTGCACAGGAGCAGGCAATCCCACTGTGTCAAAATTCAAGCAAATGGGACAGACAGCCAGCTTGGCTGAACAGGGAACTCCTCTTGTATGATCTCTGGAAGCCAGGTCAGGCTTTGCAGGACTATTACAGAGCTGTGGTTTGCCGTGGTGTTCCTCAGGGCTCAATTTTAGGGCCAATGCTGTCCAACATTTTTATCAATGATCCGCATGCAGGAATTGAATGCACCCTTAGTAAGTTTGCTAACAATACTAAACTGGGAGGTGCTATCGACTCAAGGGACAAGAGGCCTTGCGGAGGGCTCCGGATAGATTGAAGCATTGGGAATCATCACCAACGTGAAATTGAACAAGTCCAAATGCCAGATTCTGCACCTGGGACAAAGTAACACTGGATACAGGTATAAACTGGGAGAGGAGTGACTGGGGAGCAGCCCTGCAGAACGGGATCTGGGGGTGCTGGTTGATGGTAGGCTTGATAGCAGTCAGCAGTGTGCCCTGGCAGCCAAGAGAGCAAACCACATCCTATCGAAGCAATGAGAAAAGAGCACCGCTCTATCTGCTGGTAGGATTACTGAGCATTAACTGCACAGTAAGATTGTATGATCTGAGGATAATTCAGGTTGCGAAGGCTGTCAGGAAGTCTCTAGTTCAACCTCCCGCTCAAAACAGTGTTAGCTGTAGGGTTGGACTGGGCTGGCCAGGGCTTTATCCAGTTGGACCTTGAAATCCACCCCAGATGGAGACTGCAGAGCCTCTCTGGGCAACGTGTTCCCAGCTTGAAGAGATGTGATCCTGCAGATCAGCTGTGTAACTACCAGTTACCAAACAAAATAACATCAGATAAAACAACTGCTCTTTGACCTGAAATATTCCCTAGGAAATTGGTAATGCAGTTTCCTATTTTTTTGACCTACACACAAACCATCAGTGCTTTCTCTCAACTTTCATACGTCAAACAATTTCAGGTGAGCTGCATTGTCAAAGAGCAACCTACTCAAATCAAGGGATGCTTTCTACAGAATGCAGTGGGTGCAGAGACCTCTCTTCCGAAGTCTGCAAGAAGTAATGGACAGTGGCTAAAAGGCCTGGGTGACAGGGAATTGCATACAAGATTATCAGTTTTGTGGGCAGGTAGCGCTGGCCAATGTGTTCTTCTGTTCGTTTAGTGAACAAAACCAGAATATCTGAAGTGTGTGCAGTGAAAATGATGGTTTCTTCCATAAGGTTTTTACAGTCTCGGTAAAAGATGAATGAGAACTTCATGAAGAAGCACATGGAAACAGCGAGATTTGCATTCTTTTAAATACACTAGCATCTGCCATGGTATGTTGTGGGGTTTGGTTTGTGTGTTTGGTTTTTTTCTTCTGTGTGTGTCATTTATTTCTGTAGCCTCATGAAGAAAGAGACAATACAGAGGCTTTTGAAGGCTGCTGATACGTCAGTGCTCTCAAAACCCAATATCTGTTCTATCAGGTGTGAAAGAATGAAAGCACTTCATTACACATTGAATTGTTTACGGTGATGGGTCCCTTTCCAAGTGGTAGGCAGAGCTGACACCCAGTGTGGAATGTGAGTGTGTAGTAGTGTGAGGCCAGGCACAGGGGCTCTGAGAAGGGGTAGAGTCTATACTTGGGCTTGAGAAGATTTACAAAGAGCAAGATGATGTCATCAAAGCAGCAGCAGGTGAGAAATAGTTGAAACAACATTCAGCATCGGGTTTTTTTGTGATTTTACTTCTCAAGCCTGCTGTTTAGGAGGTTCCTTGGCACCACTGCAGTATGTGTGGTGATACTGCTTTACTGGGGCCCTGAAGAGGAAATGTCAAATAGCATAATTGTTAGTAAAAACTGATTAAAAGGAAGATCAGAGATATTAATTAGGATATCACACACTCAATTTTCTGAAGTTACTTTGAGGCTTATTTCAAAGTCTGAAAAATATTGACTGATAAGTGACTTATTTGTATTTTTGTGGTTAATGTCTGGAAAGACATTAAGAGGGGGGGAAAGTTCTGTTCTTACAGCTTTTCTCAGCTCTGTCTCAGATGGTGTTACATACCCGCAATAGCTGTCCAGAGGACAGCATGTCTGCTTCCCAGGACAGGCTGCAAGGACTTTCAAACTTGAGCGGTTTGTTATTTGTAAAATAAGTCTTGGGCTGTCCAGGCCTTTTTCTCAAACCCATCTGCGCTGGTGGAGTTTACGGGAGTTCTTTGGGAGTAACACATCTCACACAGCACTGGGTGCTGAAGAAACGCTCGGGAAATGTAGTGGGGAAGTACCAGAGACTCTGAGGGAGCAACCAGAGGCTCTGGGTCAGGACCTGGAGCATGTGGAGCGTGGAGAGAATTGTAACCAACCGTTGTCACCTTGGTTGTGACAGACATTGGTGAATATTCTGGGGAAAACCCCCATGGCAGCACCACTGGCAGAAGAATTCCTGATGCTTTCCCTAGGGCCTGCATTTTTATTTAATTCTTGAAAGCTGGCATGAATATTGCAGTTTGAATTAAAATAAAAAAAAAAGTTGCTTTTAAGTGTTATTTAAGATTATTATAATTTTTGTTTTATTTGCATGAAGTTTTTGAGGTTTGGTGTTTTTTTTTTTAATCCAGGTTTCAGATAGTGTGGTTGGGAGCATGAGGAGAGCAGGAGGAAACTGAGCACAGGCTAGCGAAGGGTGCTGTGTATTGCTTATTGGAGATCTCTCGTCCACCGCCCGAGGAAGTGATTGGTATTGAAAGTGAAGGGTATTGGATTAAGTCCTTAATTTTTAATAAAAATCAACAATGTCTCTCTGTTTCTTTAATTCGGCAGTTTTAAGGATGAATTTCTCAAACCAGAGGACCTTGTGTTCCACGCATGACCATTTTAACAAGTTCATTTGATTGGCCTATTAAAACTGGTGGTATGACAGTTTAGATTTAAAGACTTTTTTCATCTTCCTAGCTATACCTCATGAATGAATGTATGTACATAAAAATGCAGTTACAAATTAAATAGAAACTTCTTAGGTGTCGTGTCTGACAGATGAAGTGTAGAAATTAGTGAGGAAAAAAGAAGTATGATACTGGGAATGAGTTGGAATGCTTTCGTTTGGAAAAAATCACGCATCCCAAATCTGAAGGATGCCAGAGGAGGATTCAGAGAAGGGAAACCTGCTTGATATGGACCTTTTTGTATTTGCAAGAAATATAACAAATTCATAAAGAACTGAGGCTGATGGGGCATGAAAGGGGACGTCTTCGTATAACCAGAAGTCAAGCCATAGGAGAGAAAACAAAATGGAGGCAGTAGCTGTCAGTTTTGTCTCTAGGAGTTTCTCGAGGATCTATAATGGGCTTTTTAGTGTATTTTAGGATATAACTCACATTTCACAATGTGAAAGGTTTTGGTGAATCCCTGGCTTGAGTTTTTTGGGTGGTGTTACCCTCCCGCCCTCCCTTTTGTTCTGCCAATAGAAACTGATAGCCAAGAACAAACACGGTACTCGGTAGCCGAACTGACTGACTGGTCGTTGGACTCCTGGCCTTCAGGATATGGACAGATGTGCTCAAACAAAGCTATTTAAACAGATGCCAGTGGCACAGATAAAAGCTGGTACAGATATATACGTGTATACATACATCGGCCTTAGAGGCAAAAAAGAAAAAAGGCTTGCTTTTTTTTTTTAAACTGCCCGAGAAGAAAACATGATGACAACTCTTTCTGCACATTAACTCAACGTTGCTGTGACAGTCAAATGAGCCTCGGTTCTCTCTGTTAAATGCCACTCGTGCTGGTATCCTGTGGTGTTAGATATTCTTAGGTTTTTAAATGTTCTGGATTTTCTTGGCTAACACTTATTTGTGCATGCCGTAGGTGTAAAACCCTCTGACTCCCTTGAAGATTGTGGTTGTTTCCCTAGAAGTGTGTTCCCTGGCAGCCTGATGTGGGCTGCGACTTACACTGGCAGTCTGACTAGTTCTTCCTTTGTTCCCCGCACCCCAGTGCTGTCTTATGGTGCCTGGTTTCTTTTCCTGGGCAAAAGATGCACGGGGTCCGTACCAGAAGTATGTCCATAGAAGCTGCTGTAGATCAAACTGTCATTCAATACAAACTGTAAGAAAATGTCACTTCCTAAACTGGTGAACATAAGTGCTCTCTGAAATGCTTTGAATTGCTTTAATCCATTCTTTTTTTCTGTGAGTTTAGATATTCGTGGTAGGCTTGGGTTTGACAGTTATTTGTCCTGCGAACAAAGGAGCAAGAGTAAGGGATGCAACGTGTTCAGGCTTTGTGAACGAGAGCTAAAATAGGTTTAGGAGTGGATGTAGTGCAGTTTCTTCACCCTCTTCTCTTCTTGCAGAGCCAAGTGAAAGCTGTGTAAGGTAACGTTAAGAAAATGGATCTTTGCACTGATGTTGGAAGGAACGTTCCAATCAGTGCTGCTCAGAGTCAAGCCTGACTCTGTGCTTACTGCTCCGTGCAACTACTGGCAGTGAAGAATCATGCTTTTATCACCAGAAAGAAAAAAAAAAAAAACAAAACAAAAAAAACAAACAAAAAACCAAACAACCCCAAAACTAAGCTACTCGTACTGATGCTGTTAGAAGACTGTTTGCCATGCAACAAAAATAAGTTTGTAGTAAGAATAAGCAGAAATTGAAATGATGAAGGTATCCTTCACAAATCTATAATTATTTATGGTAAAATTATCAATATATATTAGATATGTATCAGCAAACCATAGTTCAGGGGTTTGATGTGCTCTGTAAATGCATCAGAGGCCAGAGGTTTGGGAACTGGATCTGACCTGAGTTTTCTGGCTCCTGCATTCGAGATGTGAGAGAGGCTAGACACTAAAGCACTGTTAAAAATTGTAAGGAGAAGGGGTCTCCTTGGGAAGCAGGGGGATTTTTTCGTTTGTTTTTCATCTACGTTAGAGATGAAGCAAAATCTTGCTTCCAGGAATCCACACTGGGTGAGATTCAAATTCTGGCCTAAACTTCTGGTTTAGGAGAACTGATACTGACTCTCTTTAGTGTTTGTCTCTACATTTAAGTCCTGATTAATTTCTTTGTGTTCTAAAAGCCACTGAAGGAAATACAACGCTGATGACAGTTCACTATAAAAGGTTTTCTTAGCAAACAGTACATCAGCTTCTCCATTATCCTGAGAATTCAGAGTCCAAAAAATCTAAAGGTAGTTGCATTTTTTTATCTCACTAGAGTTCTTACCAGTTCTTCTCTGTGCCGGTGTTCTGCCAAACTGTAGTTGTTACCAGCAGATAAGCACAGAGCCTTTGCACCTGCGCTTAAACCGTTCTGTTCGTATTCTTCTGGTACAGTGCCCCTGCCCTCATCGAGGCCGAGAGCGTGTGTCGAATCCAGGTTTCTGAGGAACACTGATTTGTCTTGGGCTGCTGCCTCTCTGTCCTGGGGGGTCATTCTCCCTGAATATTGGGTGATCTGCAAACCCTAGTGTTAGGGTTGGTACTGTTGTTACAAATAAAAGGCAGAAAGGAGTGACAGGGAGCTGTTTTCTGCCTCGCTATCAAATGAAGAAGTCCTTTATAAAAGGAGGGAAAAAAGAATTTGTAATTTGGACTGCATGCTCCTGTGTTTTCTTTTTTTTCTTTTTTTTTTTTGACTTTTTTTAAACCTGGGGGCACAATTGGGAAATATTGAGTCCAAGATGTGCATGTTGTAACATGAGATAACATGTTATTGAGATAACAACATGTAATCACAATTTCTATTTACATTATTATTAAATAATCAGAGACAGTGAACCATCTGCATGCTTGATTAGGAAATAAAACTGCTTAAAACCTGACAATTTTCTTAAAAGCTGTTAGTCACAGAAGTAAAGCACTAGAGCATAGGAAACTACTGGGATGGTAGGGAAAATGTCAGTTGTGGGAACAAGTAGCCCTCAATCCCCTGAATTCTAGATGGACTGCAGAGGAAGGAAATTCCTAGACTTGCACAAAATGTTAACCTCTAGCTGCTTCAAAGTGGGTTTTGGTCTTTGTTCTGTGTAAAGAAACAAAACTAAAGGTATGTTCTGCCTCAGGATACCGAAATATTTAGAGGTACAGCAGAGAAGCGTCTATCCACTGCATGCGGCTAACATTTGCCAATATTGATCTAGCATCCGTCTCTGTTATTCTTTAACTTTAGTCCAAGGTGCAAAGTTTACATTTTGTTTAAAAACTGATTTCACAGGGAGGTCGTGTCCTCTAGCTAACCCAGTTGTGACAGAGGTCTGTGGAATAACAATAGAGTTTACCACCACTTGGAGGAAAATTCTAAAGCCCATAGAGAAAAGCTTTATGAGTACATATCCACAAACGCAGCAGTGCGCAGTGAGCCTGAAAAAGCCACAAAATGGAGAAAGTAATTAGCCCAAATTAGCAGAACAAGCAGAAGCCCCAGGCTTGTCCCACCTATTTCTGCACAGAGGTGGTGAAAATGAAGTTGTGTTTATAACTCAGGCAATTGCATCTGTGCTAGCTGAAGCTAGCAAGACTAGATAGTAATAAACTGGAAACCAGAGCACAAATGTTAGGTTTGTATCTTTGCGTGTTACTGTGACTTTGATACCTGAGTTATTTGCACTAGTTTGAGGCAGTGGTTATTGCTCACTTTGCTTGTTAAATGTACATTACAGCTAAATTTCTTGTTAGCTGCGAGGGAGTGCATTCTCTCCACAGGATCGAGCTCACTGTATTCAAGTCATAGAACCATCGACTCACAGAACGGTTTGGGTGGGAAGGGACCTTAAAGCCCACCCAGTGCCACCCCCTGCCCTGGGCAGGGACACCTCCCACCAGCCCAGGCTGCTCCAAGCCCCGTCCAACCTGGCCTTGAACCCCTCCAGGGATGGGGCAGCCACAGCTTCTCTGGGCAACCTGGGCCGGGGGCTCACCACCCTCACAGCAAACAATTTCTTCCTCTGATCTCATCTCAATCTCCCTCTTACAGTTTGAAGCTGTTACCCCTCCTCCTAACACCACAACGGCATAAGTCTTCAGCTTCCTGAATGTTCAGACCTGCAGAGTCACCAAGGGTCTGTCTCTGTTCAGGTGTTGGAGCTGGACCCGCATCCCCAGTGGGGCTGGACTTCGCCCCTGCGAAATCCAGCCACTAGTGAGGTGGCTGTTGCTTTTCTCTTTGCTTTCATTGTATAACTAGATGTGGTAGAAGTGGTAAATGTTTCGGTCAGCTTCTAGGTTATTAGCATTGTGGCACATTAGTAGAACATTTAAAAACTTGAAAATATTTCAATTTGAAAAAATGAGCTACCAGCATAAAATTTTAAAGTGGTTGCATTGTTATACACTACTGATAGAGAATTATCAAAGAGAGGAAAATGCACTGAAATTTAAACTCCAAAACTTGTATTAATAAGGCTGAGCTATGACAGGGTAAAAGATAAGATTTGTGTATATATGTAATGAATATATCTTTAGTGTCTATTGTATCGCACTTTAAACTTAAGAGTCTAGTCTGTCGAATTAATGAAACTCCCACAGCAAACAGCAGAAAATAAGTTGGGTGAAAATACCAGATGTATTTGAGCAAGAATAAATGGAATTTAAACAAGGCTCCCAATCAAAAGCTGGGAAAAATAATCAACAGTAATCATCAAGAGATTATTTATCTTTGTGATCCTTGTATTGGAGATGTTTGAAACAGGAGCGTTTCCTGTTGGGTTGCCATAGCAAACCCTGGGTGCCTTTCTCTTGATCGTATTATGTAGGAACGTAAATGGTAGTGGGTTTTATGTAGACTCCACCCTGGAATGAGAGAGAAGCATGAAATTCAGCTTGTCATTCAGCAGGATTTGAAAGACTGAAGGTTGCTGAAGCAGAGAAGAGGTTGGCTTTGAGAAGAGGGTATGGACCAGAATTTTTGTAAAGGCATTTCAGCCTTTTGTCTTTGCCAGTAGGTTTTCAATGCCCGAATACTCATTAAATATAGTTATAACTAAGTCTTCAACAAAAACTGTCATTCTCACATGCACAATTGCTCTGCTGTGTTGTCCCTACCTAATTAATGTCATAATATACGTAATGAATTTCTGGGTGTTAGCATACACCAGCTGCAAGGTGTCTCTGCCCTGCCGTTCTGCGGGGCGGATGAAGTGCAGCCGAGCACCGGGCACAGAGAGTTCGTGTGATGGTGGCAGTGGGTGCCTGATGCTGTCACGGCACCCCTGTGTCCTTTTCTCTGTAGCTACGCCCTGGGAGCTGTTTTGCACCAGAATTGCCGTAGGCATGACGAGAAATTCTTTGGCAACCTGCAGAGTTGATGGACTTGCTGCTCCGTTTGTCGGCAGTGACATAAATATGACTGTACGTCTTGTCAGCTCTGTTTCCCTGGGCTGGGTCCCGAACCACGGCTCGGACTGGTTCTCACGTGAGGGAGCCAGCTCCGGAGGCCGCGGACATCAGGCTGTATGGCCGTGGGCCTGCGGTCAGCCCTCGTCTGAGAGACCGTGTGTGGGGCACGGGCGAGCGTCAGGGCCCCTGCTGACATCCGCCTGAGGTGGCTCCGACAGCCTTCCAGATGGGAAGCCATGGCGGGAGAAGGAAACCAGAGACCTCTGCACTGCCTACACAGAGACAGCAACCAGCGACGAGGTGTCTAAGGAACACCAGGGGGAATGTCTGTTAGATAAAAAGAGGCGACCGGTTCAAAGCAAAAGGAGATGCTCCTTCACACTGAAAATGATCACAGACACTGAGCTCAAGCAGCTGTAAATACTAGAATTTCCCATGACATCAGAAACTATCTCTTTAAAAATATATATAAATTATATTGCTATTTATGTACACAAAAAACCGAGAAGCCATCACCTCTGTAGGAGGGCCTTGAGCTGCGTGTCACTCGTGTGTGAAAGACACTTGTCCAGCTGCACCTTTGATCTAGTATAGCTGTTCTCATTAATGACAGGAAGCTTAAAAAAAGAAAGGGAATTAGTTTGGATGATGTAGGATTTTTTTCCCTTGGCAGGAGTAGGGAATGTCAGGATAGGGAGCAACAAGTTTCAGGGCTGTCAGGAGAGGTGTGTTCCCTGGCGATACAGTCACTGCAGCGTCCCCTGTGGGTGGCTGCAGGGTTGCGTGGATGCATAGGGATTGGTTTGGGATTTATTGTATTCCCATGGTTTCTCTTTTTCTTTGTTCGCTTGTTTCTCAAGGGCACCAAAACCTTACTAGCCATATACAAACAGCGTATAGTAGGGATTTGCACGGACATTCTGTAACACCTTAGAATGCTACCTTGCCGCAACTTATTTTTAATTTCCAATTAGAAAGACCAATGGAATCATGTGGGGTGTTTTTTGTGGGTGGAGTTGGTGTTTTGTTTTTTTTTTTTTGTTCGTTTGTTTTTTGAAACCTGTGGGACGTAAGTATGCCAGAACGTTAATACACATGTGGGTATCACTGGAAGAGAGGTGTGTGGAGGTGTTTTTTGTTTGTTTTTACACTTTTGCTGTAAAGAGTGCTGGCTAATTGCGTGTTTCAGCATTACCCGGTTTGTGACTTTCCAGTCCGGCGCTGTTTGCTGGTGTAAAGGAGTACATTAAGGGTAGAGCTGCGTTAGTTCCAGTGCAGGGAGGCTGCAGCCAACGGAATGACTTGGGAGCTGTCTCCGGCTGCTCTGGTTAGGCAGAGGTGGTGGCTTGGGGAAAGGGGAGGAGATGGGCAGCCCTTTCAGAACCCAGCGCCCAAGGGAGCAAAATGCAGACGGGCACAAATAAAGCTTAGACAAAGCACATTAGCTGCTGCTCTGTGGTGTCGATACAGCTGAACAGCACAGAGACCGGTGCATTAATTACCAAAGCAGACGAAGTTGTGCTGCAACGGCAAGTGGAGATGACGTGCCCCAACATCACCCCAGCACAGAAATAACTGGGTTGCAAAGCTGAACGGGCTGAGCCGGCCAGGGGAGCGGGGTCTGGGAGAGGCCGTAGGCAGCACCAGTGCGCTCCTAGTGACCTTGGTCCTAACAGGCATTCTCCTCCCTTGGGAGCTGGGCAGTGGTTCTGATGGCAGTGTGTCTCTGGGTCCTATGAAGAGGTTTCTCTTTTGGCTGGTCGCCCTTCGGCCTCTTCCAGTTCCTGCACTCCTGGGCACTTGCTGCAGCGGATGCTGAGGGGCAGTGGTGGTGCATCCTTTTTTGTTTTTCTTCCCTTTTTTCTTCAGCAAATTGCAGCTGAAGGTGGCTGCAGAGTCCGCTACAGGACCCTTTGTGTGTGCTAGTGTCAGGCAGACCAGTGTCGCGTGTGAAGCTCCAAAGCGACGAGGCAGCTTGTTGCATACACCCTGGTTCTATATTTAAGACTAACAGACAACTTAGTCCATCTGCAACTCTCCTAAGCCCCGATGTTAGCTGAGGAGCAACGTGCTGCATTCCTGAAGTGAGCTTTTACGTCAAAACATACTTGCGGTGGTTTTCTTTTTTTGGTTAGGTTTGGGGTTTTTCTGTGCCTTTTGGTTTTGTTACTGTTGGGTTTTGCTTTCTCTGTAGCTGTCTGTTGGGTTTCTTTTTTGTAAGTTAGGTATTTACACTGCTTAACAGAAAAGGTAACCTCAGTTCCATTGCTGTTCATAAGAAGTTGTTATTAGTACTACGTTGGAATTCTAACAGTGAAAATCAAAACAAATTTACCAGCGCACGGACTCGCATTGTTAAACTGAACTTTGAGTTTGTTGCAAGTAGGGTATTTTGTTTGTAGTACATCCATCATTGTGGGCTGCAGAGAATTCTGCTGTAAACATAGAAAATATGCAAAAAAAAAAAAGATAGAAAATACACACACACTTCAGGTATGGCTTAAACAGGAAAAGTTTGTAAGTGTGCTGCTTTGGATGGTGACTGCAGAACTGGATAATTGGGGAACAGAACTTTTCATGGAAGTCTGTACTACAGGTTTTGTATTATACATGATGATGGAACTGGAGATAGATACAAAAATTGCACCTCGAACTTCTGATTGGTATTAGTTATCTAAGGACACCTCTTTAGAGAACACCGCGTAATCACTGACCTCCTATCAATTGTTCAGATCCTCACGAAGTTCCCTTGAATCGTGCCTCCTGAAGGTGGCCGTGCAGCAGTGACCACCGGCCACTGCAGGCTTTTCTCAGGGACATGTTCTGATTTGGCTGGAACATCGGGCACGGCACCGTTTCATGGACACGGGGAGGGGTGGCGGGGAAAACCTGGGAACCACTTCTACAGGAGCTGAACTATGTGGATGGTGGGTTTAGTCACTTAAATCGGGTACAGATGTGACTGCACGTGGGCTCCCCCCGCCCCCAGGTTGTGAAAGCCTTCCTGCAAATTGTGACCTTAAGGCAATTTTTTTAACAAAACAAAACAAAGCTTCAGTTAGACAAAAAATATATTTGAAGTATAAAATGCTGTAGCTTCCATAGTTCTTTATTAAATATTTAATTAAGTTGCATCATTTCATTATAACAACTTCATTTTGTCACATTGAGCTTTTGCCATCAGGGAAACAAGCTACGATTTCTTTCACTGCTCCTCCGAAAATAAATGGGAAAAAATGACTTTTGTCCATAAATAAATCCTTTCCCCACAGCGTATCAAATCCAACCACGGTTTAAAGCTGTATTAACTGTGAAAATGAGCATTACTTGTAAGTAGTACTTTATTTTAAAAGTTTAAGGTAGCTTAGCATATTTTGAATAGCCTTCTAGTATGAGGTGACTTTTAAAAAAAATTATTAAACAGTGTGAATTTAAGCTGGAATGTTTGACGCTACTAATAATCTCACTCTTAAATTTGATTTAAAATGTATGTTTACAAACATAGACATAGCAACATCGTATTCTGGTGGTTTCCGTTTGGGTGTTGAGAATCATAACCTATTCCCTCTGGCGCGGTGGAGACAGACGGTCCACCAGCCTCTTCAGAGCCAACAGAATGGATTAAAGTATAAAAATGCAACGCGATTTAAGTATAAAAATGTGAATGCATACTGCGTATATTATTACAACTATGTATTAAAACATTAAGAGGAAGAAAAACCCCAAAGGTTTATGTGAAAATAATACAGAAAAGGGAAACCCCTCAGGTTGTCAGCAGAGGAGAAATGTGGAGGGCCAGGTGGGCGGAAGCGTGCAGCGACAGGCACGCGACGTGGCGGGGCTTGTGCTGGGGGTGTCACAGGGCTCTAGGGGACGTTAATAGGGTTAGATCCCAGTTTTGGGGTTTCCCATGCAGTGCAAGTGTGCAGTGCTTCGTAGTGCAGCATCCTAACACGTGGGTGAAGACTGTAGGGCTGTTTCTTTGTTGTAATTTTACCTACATAAGGAAAAGTTCTTATTTATTAAAAAGATAAGAAAATCTATGCATTAAGATGTCCAATCTGGTAATTGATGTTTTTTATACATGCTGATAATTAGCCCTTGCAATGACATGGGTATGATTGCTTATTTTTGGCTCTTAAACGTGCAGGCTAAGGCTCTGGCTCCCCAGTGCTCACAATTGCTGGCCCCTTACTGTGATGTACGCGCTCCCCCGCAGCACCGGGACTGGATTACCGGCGGCTGCGGCAGTCGGGATTCCCAGCTGGATGGGGCTGAGCGGGTGGCACCATCACCGTGTCCCTCGGGTGCGGGACAGGCGCCGGCTGCCCGGGCACCTGCCGCAGCCTCCTCTGCCCGCTCGGCAGCACACTCCTCACGCCGGCAGGGAGAGGGCAGCATGAGAGAGACAGAAATAAGGTAAATCTTGCGGTAACAGAGGGTTGTGGCTTTGTTGTTGCTTTTGGAGGGTCAAAGAAAAGGCAGCGGTTTCCGGCAGCTGGGCTGGCCAGCGGGAGTTCAGGGGCGGGTACGGTGTGCACCATACCCGTACAGGGCACAGATCTGTGGGTCTTAATGTGACCGGGAGGTGACAGCTGCAGACCCTGCCTTCTGACCAGAATTTTTATGGATGTTTTGCGTTAAGGCTTCTTGAGAGCAAACAAATAACGGTTTAGGTACCACCCTTGTGATTGCCATTTATTAACCAAAAAAAGTAGCTGAATAGAACCTTTTAAAATACTGTTGGGCGACTTTGCGGGGAACGGACTGAACTGTCGTTAAACCAGTGTACATACTGTGTTGAGAAAGGCACAACGCTATGGTACGGGAGTCCCACTGGACTGTTAGTTGCTTTGTGGTTTTAGATGTTTTGGGGTAAATGACATTTAGCTACTTCTTTTCCTAGAAAGATTCCTTGAAACTTAGCTTCAGGAGCTCCAAAGGGACCGGTAGATGGCAAGGCTGGATCCAGCTTAGGCTGTCCTAACAGCACTACGGCTTTGTGTTTAAAGAGCCCTGCAAAAGAGAAGCCATTTCCCCTGCAGCTGCTGCCTTGCACAGCCAATGCCTTAGCCTTGCACTTTATTGCAAAACTGAAGGTAATGGCCTGGGTTTTGTCACAGCATAGAAGATCTTAACAAAAATAAGGAGCCGGCTTAACTGGTGTGTTTCCCGGGCTGTCAGGAACGGTACCTTCACTGAGCACTGACCATCAACAGGGATGGCTGTGTGCGGGGCTGCACTGGCGCTGCACCGACGGCAGCTCTGCAATGCCGGCCAGAGCCGTGGCTGCAAGGTCTAGGGTGCAAGAAGCACAGATAGCATTTATTCAGTTGTTTGCATTAATTGCAAGACAGCCAAAATAGTACTAATTTCAACCGGAGCTGTACAAGTCTGTCAGTGCTGCCCTCCAAGCTGCCACCCTGATGGCACCCCCTGGGGGAGACAAGGGCTTCCTCGTAATGTTAAACTGTTGCCTAAAATTGAAAACCCTTCTCTAAAGTAAACCACAACAGTCCAAGTGCGTGTTAATTACAATTCATACAGTGGAATTCACCTCACTGTTTTAATACCTAGTGAATGCTTTTGGCGCGTCTGTCAGTTGGTGAGATAAGGGATCTGAGTAGGAGTGGCTCTGAGACCATGTTAGGCTAAGTCATTCCAAATTTTCTTTAAAGAAGAAGAATCCAAACAACAAAAATGTCCTTTCCAGTCAGGTGTTACTGCATAATTCTTGACAGCTGAAAGGGCTTTGGTGCTGGTAAGTATTAGTAAACCTGTTTCGGAAGCCAAGGGTGAGGGGAGGGAAGGGACCAAAGCAAGATCACAAGAGAAATGGCAGATTCTTAAACGTGACCTGACCTCACCTCTGGCTCTACCTCTGCTGCACCACCCCCAGCTCACAGCCCTCGTCTCTACACAAGGTCACGTTGACGCTTCGCAACCAAAGCAGCCTCAGGACTCCTACAGTACTGGCACGAACAGAGCCTCCAACCACACCAACATCCCCCAGGTGAAGGCAGAAAGGAAGCAAATTTTGGAGTACGAGAGTTCCCTCCAAGGAGCCCATGTCACAACCAGCCGTGCTCAACGTGCTGCAGGTCAGTGGAAATATCTGGATTTACCTCATTCCTACTTCCCCCGGTGTGTCTCTGCTCAGATGCAGTCCCCTCTCCTGTCCCAGCTCACTCATCCAACGTACAAGGTCAGGAAGGAATGTCAGGAAACTTATTCAATAGAAAATGGATCTTGACCCGTGTTCAAGTAACGGAATAACCTTCCTCACGCATCTCCTAGGGCTGCAGCCTTTGTTAGCACGCACCACTTGCTGAAGGCTGCTCTCCAGCTGCAGTATTACTGCTTCAAGTCTCCGCAGTGTGGCTGTTCCTTCTCGGGCGCAGCTGGCACTTGCTGGGGGGGCCGGGGAGGGGGCAAGGGCAGGGCCGAGGAAGCTGCTGGCAATGAGGTGACATTGTGTTCTGGCACGTGGTGTCATCCTGCGTCACAAGCACTGGGCGGCTTCTTGGGGGAGAGCCTCTCTCTAGGTAAGTCTGCGGGCAAAACTTCCCAAGCCGAAGCCCCCTCAGACCTCTCTGGCAGTGTTGGAACCATCTCACTTAAGTGGATCAAATGCAAATCTTTCACTTTTAATCCATCACAAAAGAGATGCAACTCAGACATTATAGTTTAAGCATGCAACATGTCATAGGTAACAAAATTGATTAGATAGCAGTGTATATTAAATAAATCTTTGTGATTAAGTAAAAAATAAATCACAAAACCAATTGCTGAGGAACATGTCTGCAGGCTCAGCTCTACATCTGTTTGTGTTTTTCCTTTTATACATCAGCAGCAGCCAAATTCACGATAGATATTGCACCAGAAAGACATGTGCAGTGAGAAGGAATATAATCACATTGTTTATGATAAAAAACAGATATGACTTCCATGTGTTACATAAAGTGCCTTTAGAGTTGGTGCAGTTAGAAACAAACAAAAAAACCGTTGTTATTTAGATATCATTAGCAAATGCATACAAATAGGAGACAAACCAGACCTGTTTTCCATAGTGCCAAATCACATAGTGCCGGGTTTCATTCAAAATGCCTCCGTTGCAAACAGTAAGAGGAAAGGATAATAAAAGAATCACTATACAAAGATAATGACAGGGTTAAGCATATTTTCCTGACATCGCTAATGCCAACCCTACCCCAAAATGCTGTATAGTACATGTAAGTATTACCAAAAATGAGGCGACTTCGTTATTGAAGATGAGATTTGGCATGCTATGGTATGATTCTCCCATGACTTGTAGCTATTCTAGTATTTATACAAAAATGCAACATCCAGTCCGTACTTCTGGATACAGAAAAATATTTATGTGCTGAATGAGGAGAGTTGCTCTAGGTACACAGCCCACGTAGAGAAAAGTTCCAACATAGCTTTCTCCTACTTTCTTAATGGTTTGGGAACACAAGGCTCAAAATGGGCTTTGAAAAAATGACACTGGCATCTAAGTCTGGTATGAAATTAAGAAAAATGCTCGTTTTTCCAAGTATATGATATTTAATTGGCATGAAATAAAATCTGAAAATGTCTAAATCAATTAAGAAGTAAACATGAGTTGTAATACTATACCTGTAAAATGATTAATTCCATTCATTGTCATTAGAAAGTATGTAAAATATTTATTAAGGGCTTTGCCTACAGAGGCACAACATAAATAGAGTAAGTCCTGCTGAAATGTCACCAGAGTTGGGGTTGGGCTGTGGGGAGTCGGCGGGGAACGGGCGGAGGAGCCGCCGCCGCCAGTTCAGCCGCTGGGGCCCAGGCAGCCGCGCGGCCGGAGGCTCTGCCCCGTGAGCCAGCGCCGGGCGGCTGCTCTGCCAGAGTCACGCCAGGCCGTTCCGCAAGCGCAGAGTGCAGCAGAACTTGCTTGAAGGGGGAAAAACCGACGCCGTTTTAATCCACTCCTTCAAATCCTTGAGCGTTTTCAACTGCCATAAGGAGCTTCTCTCGCAAATCTTCAAAAGATTCATAAAGAGGTAAGTCTAGGCGATTAAAGCTGAAATTTAGAAGGAGAAGAAACATTTAATAATCCATTGAAAAATACACATAATTTGAATGAAATAGAAAACGTTAAATAATTTGGGTGCCTTAGCAGAGGATAGCTCTTGTTGCCCGAACGGGGGCAATCTCCGGTGTCCTTTGCAAACCAAACCAGCGCTTGTGCTCCCCGCAGGCGCCTTCCGAAACCAGCCCTGCCCGCACCGGCGTTGCCACAGATACCTCTCTGCCTCCTTTCTTTTCAGAGCTGAAAGTGGGAATTTGTTTAAGAGCCACTTAGGAAAGGGAAATAACCCCATGGCAGAACCCCCTCTCCACATTTAGTTGACTGAAAACCTTTCATCTTTGTCGAAAGGCTGGTTTCCTAACACTCAGCAAAGATGTTCTGAGTTCAGGCATCCAAAAGGAGGTTTTGAAAAGGTCCTGTAAAATCTAACACATAATTGAAACATAAAGAGGATGATCTGATGTTTAGAGTTCTGTTGGTGTTTTTTCTTTTTAAATGAAACTTTTCAGTCTATAGACTGATTATGTTTATGGAAAGCTCACCATTCTGTACTACTGTTCTAAAAATTAATTTTCCTATACAGCACAATTTAAAGTGACCTTAAAAAAGCCAAATTCTTGATCTGCAACAGATCAAGACAAAGATTGCTATTGAATTCTTTCAACACTTGCAAATTCTATAAATTAGGATTAAATTAAGTCAGCTGGACTATGACCTCCCATTTTTAGGGAATTGTCCAGGGCCTTTACGTAGCACAGCTGGCTGTGGCGATGTTTTGTTACCTCAGACTTTCTGCAGCTCCTTATACCCGCTTACTAGGACGAGGGAAAAATAAAATCATGGAAAATGAGAAAGGGAAATTGATGGTGAGAGTAAAACCTGCCCACAGCATGGCGGTACCTGAAGCAGAACCACAGCACCACAGGGAAAAGAAAGCATCAACCCATATCTGTACAAATTGTAGTCTTGCTTTTCCCGCTCAGGGCTATCCTTCAATGTCTTAGTTTTCCAAAAGGAAAGAGGAAGAGGTGATAAATTTCTAAGAAGTATAAAAGAAGGCAACGCACAGTATTGGCCTCGCAAGGGGGGGCACTATCTTTCCTTCCAGTATGCCCTGTTACACCCCGCTAACCCTGTGAGCAGTCCCTCTCGGACAGGTTATTGCTGGTCTTGTATTTTTCAAAGCCTTCAGGCTGACAGAAAAGAACCGAGCCCGTTTAACACTCATAAATTGCTAAAGCATAACATGTAATTGCTCTTGCTCTTTCTTCCCTACCCCAGTTGTGGCAGGAACCACCACATGGACAACTGCTCCCATCCTGCCTCTGCCAGGACTCTGCGGCGTCACCGAGTCGTCACCAGACTGCTCTGGGACTGTGTCCTCACCTCTAACCTTTGCTTGTTGCTTCCCAGGAAATGGGGTAGGGATTATAAAGTTCTCCTAACGTGAAAGGCACTGGGAACCTGTGAGGTGTTTGTGGTGGGAGGGCCGGCAGCCCGAAGAGGGGGTGACACTGTGGCTCCGGGACTCTCCCCAGCACAGCACCCCCGCGTACCGCGTGCTTCTCTGCTGGGCTTTGCGGGCTCTCCTTTGCATCATGTTGCCAGTACCTTACGTGAAGGGACTCTTGCCTATTTGATGTGGGAAAAGTCTTCTAGCAGAAGGGATTCATATTGCTTCCTTTTTGTCAGAGTGCTGGTTTAATTGGCCAGTGCTTAAAGCAATTAGCAGGCTACTATATGGCTTCAACTAGGAGTGAACATTTGGTATATACATGAGCAGCAATTGCTTCCACCGCAGCGTAAGATGGAGCAGGGAAAAGCTCTCTCTTCTCTCTAGCACACATTTTAACACAGCAGCAGTCACTACAAGAAAAGTCCTGACTTGAAAGGGTCACTTGCAATACAATAAAATAGCGTTAAGAGGCCGTCACCAGAAAGGCTGTGATGGGAAGAATTTATTTTGGATTAATTCACCTGCATTTCTTGCAGAACCCCTGCTAACGCAGCCTCGCTCAGGCCCAGAGGAAGGCAAAGCCACGGGCTGAGAGCAGGGGCCTGAGCGGAGCCTCGCTGCCGCCTGTCCCACCCCACAGCCGCGTGCCGCACATCAGCACACGAAGCTGCTCGCCCCCTGCACACACAGCAGCCCATTCTATGAAAAGCTGTGTGATTTAGAGCTAAAATAGTTTCGAGATAAGCACAGTCATCAGTTTCCCCCTGACTTGGCAGAATAAGCTGTATTATTTTATGCTTTTATGACTTACCATGTGTGAGCTCTGGGCAGTTTATCAGGACTTCCCCATTGCTCTATTGTAAACAGCTGAGGACCATTTGAACCTGGTTGAAAATGAAAACCACATGAAATATAAATTGCTGGATGCTACGGAGACTGCCTAGATAGTATTTTTAACATTAAATGTTTGCATAATTCATAGGCTGGACTCTTCAACTGGTACGAAATACCTGGTACAAGCTCTCTTAATTAAAACTACATTAAAGCAAACAGGAAGGGGGATATTTATTGGCAAGATAGCTGGGAAGTTCAGCTAATTACCTTTGCGTAGAGTACGTGTAATGCAAAAGTACGCTCAGACATTAACACTTAAAAATCAAAGTGCTTGGTTAAACAACCATTCTCCTCCTCTTCATATGACATGAATATTATTATTATTACATGAATATTATTCCAAAATATTATACATAGGACGTGAATGTTATTCCTGTTGACAGCTGTTTCCTGTGGGAGCTGGGAGAGTGTCTATGTAACACCCCCGTGTACAAAACTGTACTCCTCAGTGTGCCCCCCACGTCCTCCAGTGCTCTCGGCATCCCGAAGGAGAATTGGTCCCTGGGGGTGGAGGGCTGGCTGCCACTAAGTTTCCCTTGTGCCCAGGGCTTCGTGTCCGTGTTGAGCAGAGGCCTGGGGAGCCGCGAGCATCATCTGCAGGCGGCTGAAAGGGAGCTCACCGTAAAGTTCAGCAAATCCATTCATAGGCACGCGTGACGTCCCGGTGACAAACTGCAGTAACCGAATCCGCTTCTCCGCATCCATCAGTAGAACGGCCTGTGACAAACACACACAGTCACCCTCCCTTCACTTTCACTGCTGGAGATGGCTTTGTTAAAAAACCACCCAAACCCTCAGTGAATGATCTGTATCAGAGTGTAACAGGCAGGAGACTCGGGCAGGTGCGATATAGGTCCCACTCCAGGTTTTCTCTGATTAAATACGGAGCACCCTTGTCCCGCTGTCCCTGGGCCACAGACACGGCTGTGGGAAGGGTGGGCGCCCCGTACCCGCTGGGGGTGCGGGCACAACGAGGGCACTGCAGTGGTGAACGTGCCCGAGGGGGGCAGAGAAACGGAGACGGCACAAAAGCTGTGAGGGTCAGACAAAGCCCGCAGAGTTCACAGAAAATCAGGTCAGTGCTACAGTGGCCACCACTCGGAATCGAGCCTCTTGGGGCCGTGTCACCACGGGGGACCGATACAAGCACATCATCCGGATGTGTGTCACCCCTGGTCAGGACAAGGAGGCAAGACACCCAGAAACAGAGCCTGAAGTGCATCCACGAAGCTGTAAGATTCCGGTATTTTTAAGAAAACCAGACACCCCTTTGAAAAATCCACAGCTCTTACGGGAAAAAGTATTTTTGTAGTTTTTCTGGGGACGCACACTTTTCATAAAAGTATTTTACTTCATAAATAGTGCAAGACACTTCAGATAAAACCCAAGATCCAGACTTCCCACCTTGGGTCTATTTCTAGTAGAGTCTCTAATTTTCCAGCACACAGCTGGGTTCCTCAGCAGTTTTCACGAAGAAAAAAGATTCCATAACAGACCCCACAAAACAACACAGAAACTTTCACTTTTAGGAACAGTCAGAGAAGCCCGACACAGTGAACAGTATTACCTTCCAGAACCACTGGATAACGGGATGATTCGGGCAGTAACCATTTTTGTAGATGGTATGTTGTCTCCAGTCGTTAACGTCGACATCGCCAAGGCCACACATGAGTAACTGCGCAGGGAGACGGGGACAGCAGTGAGTGACCCCGAGCGCTCCCCCCTCTGCCGCCCGGCCCTTCCGCCAGCCGAGCCGTGCTAACAGAAATGCAAACCTAAAGCAGGGCCTGAGCTTCCCTTCCCGAGAATTCCCCCAAAATGTTTCATTTTCCTGGAGAAACACTACCCTCTAATGCACGTATGCTTTGTGTGCCACCATCTTTTATGCTGTTTTGCTCAAAATATGGCTGGTATAGGCATAATGGCATTAATTCAGTAAGTTACTCACATGCTTTTAGAAGCACATACTCAACCACCTCCCTGAATACAATTTTTTTGTGCTTTTAGTGATCAGTAGATTTGTTAATTTGGGAGAAAAATTTCATTTCCCACTATAGGCAAAACATCTTTGTCTGCAAATTCACTTAGGATGAGTAAGCGGCGAATGACGAGCCTAAAACACACGCGTCTTCTTGTGGTCTGTTGGCTCTGGGTGTCAATTAAACAAACTCACCTCGAGTTCGTTTTCATCAAAAATTTTAATCAGATCAATGGGAAGAAGTTCTGTGAATCCCTGAAAGAAAGCAAAGCAAAGTTACAATTCTCACACCATGTAAAATTAAGTTTTTATCTAACGGGATCTTTGGCTTCAGGGAACCTCAGTAAATGAGAGAACAAAGAAGGGTTTTGAAAATTAAATACACAGTAGCTGAAGTAGGATTCCCTCATTAAAAAAAATAATCACTAAATTATTTCAAGCTCAAATAATTTAAGCTTGAAAGAGAATGACCTTGTTCTCCTAAGGGAACGATTACATACTGTTGTATACATGTTCTCATACAAGGTAAAGCCGTACAAACATAAAATAGAAGCATTCCAGAATGCGTGCGGTTGTGCAACACCTCCCCTCCCTTGGCGCAGCCGGGGTGAACAACAAGTCTGCATTAAAAAACAATCTGTGGGGGGGAAAGAAAACCAGGTAAGGAACCTCACCTCCAGGAAAGCGTTCATTTGTTTCTGAACTCTGTTTACAAACCTCCACTGGATGACCAGGCTGTAAGACACAGACAAGCGCGCTCATTAGGCGATGGCAAACGAAGTGGCGGAG
This sequence comes from Alca torda, assembly GCA_008658365.1. Classification (NCBI taxonomy): domain Eukaryota; kingdom Metazoa; phylum Chordata; class Aves; order Charadriiformes; family Alcidae; genus Alca; species Alca torda. The sequence continues at coordinate 312,863 of CM018101.1, forward strand.
AGACTTTGGCCACCCTCATAGCTCTGTTCCTCATTTACAGCTTCAGGCCCCGCCCGAGCGCGCTCTGGGGTCACGGAACCCGAGCAGCGTTTTAGTCCTAATTTGCATGAATGGAGCAATTACAACGTTTTCTCCCCTTTGAAGAGGCACTAATTAAAACTGCCAGCAAATGTAGTTGAGTTTATTATTTCACGTTCTGCCAGGCAGAGAAACAGAGGAAGCTTGAAATGAAAACTGAAGAGCCTGTGCGGATTTGGCTGGTGTTTGCCAGCAGCCAGCACTGGCACTGCCATCACCGGCACAGCCGTCACTGACACTGCCACCACTCACCGACACTGCCATCACCGGCACAGCCGTCACTCACTGACACTGCCATCACCGGCACAGCCGTCACTGACACTGCCACCACTCACCGACACTGCCATCACCGGCACAGCCGTCACTCACCGACACTGCCATCACTCACTGGCACTGCCATCACCGGCACAGCCGTCACTGACACTGCCACCACTCACCGACACTGCCATCACCGGCACAGCCGTCACTCACCGACACTGCCATCACCGGCACAGCCATCACTCACCGACACTGCCACCACTCACCGACACTGCCATCACCGGCACAGCCATCACTCACCGACACTGCCATCACTCACTGGCACTGCCATCACCGGCACAGCCGTCACTGACACTGCCATCACCGGCACAGCCGTCACTCACCGACACTGCCATCACCGGCACAGCCATCACTCACCGACACTGCCATCACTCACTGACACTGCCATCACCGGCACAGCCGTCACTGACACTGCCACCACTCACCGACACTGCCATCACCGGCACAGCCGTCACTCACCGACACTGCCATCACCGGCACAGCCATCACTCACCGACACTGCCATCACTCACTGACACTGCCATCACCGGCACAGCCGTCACTGACACTGCCACCACTCACCGACACTGCCATCACCGGCACAGCCGTCACTCACCGACACTGCCATCACTCACTGGCACTGCCATCACCGGCACAGCCGTCACTCACTGGCACTGCCGTCACTCACTGGCACTGCCATCACCGGCACAGCCGTCACTCACTGACACTGCCATCACCGGCACAGCCGTCACTCACTGACACTGCCGTCACTCACTGACACTGCCATCACCGGCACAGCCGTCACTCACTGACACTGCCGTCACTCACTGACACTGCCATCACCGGCACAGCCGTCACTCACTGACACTGCCATCACTCACTGACACTGCCATCACCGGCACAGCCGTCACTCACTGACACTGCCGTCACTCACTGGCACTGCCATCACCGGCACAGCCGTCACTCACTGGCACTGCCGTCACTCACTGGCACTGCCATCACCGGCACAGCCGTCACTCACCGACACTGCCATCACCGGCACAGCCGTCACTGACACTGCCACCACTCACCGACACTGCCACCACCGTCACTGCCATCACTAACCGACACTGCCACCACCGACACTGCCGTCACTCAATAATACTGCCATCACTGGCAGTGCCATCACTCACCATCACTGCTGTCACTCACCGGCACCGCCATCACTGGCAGTGCCATCACTCACCATCACTGCTGTCACTCACCGGCACCGCCATCACTGGAACTGCCACCACTCACCATCACTGCTGTCACTCACCGGCACCGCCATCACTGGCAGTGCCATCACTCACAGTACTGCCATCACGGGCTGGTCCCCGTAACGAGCAGGAGAACAGGACGTGCTGCAATTGAACTTGGGCGCTTTGAGCCGCGCTTTGGAGAAGGCTCTTTCCTTTGTGGGGTCTCAGGAAAATCAAGGAGTTCATTTTATTTATTTTTGTTCTACTGTTGGCCATTGTTACCTAAGCTGAATCTCCAAAGGCGGCATTACAACATGGCGTAACGTTCGACACTTACTAGAAAATTCCTAGTGTCATCTTCTCATAACGATTAAAGAAATAACACTGATTTTTAATTAGCAGCTATTTAGTCCCTCTATCTCTTTTCCTTCGTTTCTGCAATAAACATAACAAACTAATGCGAACAGAGCAGCGGATTCTCTGTTAGACAACGACTGTCCCTCATACGATGATACCCTGGAAGCGCTACACCTGCGTGAGAACGCAGCATTTGCATGTGCAGAGAGGCAAAAATAAAATGACATTTCTGACCCTACCTGCAGTTTGGTGGTTAGTTTGGGGTTTTTTTAAGCCTAACAACCAGCCTACTTCTACCATAAGGGAATTCTGAGGAAAAGTATTTGAAAACTTTAAGCTGCGTGAATCATTTCCAAATGAGAGCACACAAGTACTGACTCTAAAGTTATAAAAATGCTGTGACTAGCATGAAAGAATTATCTAGATGTAAACCTAACGCAATTCGGAATTTTGGCCTGCGCATTTTCAAAGGGCCTTTTGTTTCTGCACTGTCTGAGACTATGGAGATAAGTTTATGTTGGCTAATATTTTGCATCTGAAAACTGAAAAAAAGATATACCTGAAAAAATTAAAGAGCTGACAGTGCGAATACATTACACACAAAGTAATGGAAAATAATAATAATCATAAAAGCAGAAATTCTTATTGTTCCACCATTACAGCCAAATCTCTGTCCCACAGGACTGCAGATCGGATTCCCAGGCAAGCACAAAGTTCTCCCCTTCGGGGAAGGCTTAAACACTGCCCTGAGCGAAGGCCACAATGGCCAGCAAACACGGACTTGCTCCATCGGACACCCCGTTCTGTTCCCTAGCTCCGGCCGGGCGCTCGGGTCTGCACCCCTTCTCCAGCTCTACTCTGCTGCCCGGCAGCTCAGCTAAATCCCAGGGCAGAAACTCATCCCTGCTCTGGCGACGCACGAGGCAGAGCTGGTTCCGCCGGGCTCTGCGGCAGGGAAGTGGGCACAACCCCTGCGGCTCCTTGCGTTCGCCAAGCGTGGCCTGCAGGAGCCAGCCCTTCTCAGCCAGCAGCCTGGATGCACAAACCTCTCCCTCCCGGCAGATTCTCCCCTAGACAATGGTTGTTCCTGATACAGACGATATCCTCCCTCGCTGTCCCGCTGCCGGCCCCTCCAGAAAAGAGCCTCCTATCAGCTCACAGACTCCCCTCGTCAGTGTAATTCAGAGAACAGTAACAGTTAAAATTCAAACTTTCTAAGGATTAGGGTACAAACAATGTTAACGGTAAGATTTTCCTTCAAAAGGTTCTCTGATGATTTAGCACGGTACAAGCTACAGCAATTGCAGTAGGGGGAATTCTAAGACAAGTACAACTGTCACGATAAATTCCATAAATATATACGTACTCAATGTACTCCCTTTTGTTTTCATTTGTTACCATGATTTCGGACCCATTTGGCTTCAGGTCGACTTGATATGTCTGTATTTCAAAAGAAAAAAAAAAACAAACCAAACCACAACATTATTTCAAGACCCATTTCTCACAAAATCCACTTTCCTTGAGCAGCATTTTACAAGTAAATGTTGTGTTCAAGACAAAAGAAATCACAAATGCCATTAGTTACTTTGCACCCACGATACACAGAAACAACAGAGGAGAGATTTAATAAAAAAGTAAAGCAAGAAATGAGCCAGTGCACCTCAAGCTGCAGCTGTGTGTAACATCAGTTCGTAGTTTCCCCGAGAGCATGAACGCTCCCGGCCAGTCCGCAACTTCTTTTAATTCCGTGTCACCCTTCAGCAGTGACCTGCTTCTGGCCTACCCAGCGCTGCCCTGCTGAAGGATGGCAGCTAAGAGATTAATCTCTTCTGGAATCAGACGCGCCTATTGCAAATTAAACAAAAATCCGTCTTGCTGATAGTGCCAGAATTAGCTATTAGAGGTACTGAAGAGGCAGGAAGAAGAGCAGAAAGTATCTCCAAGTAAGTCGATTTATGCTTTGAGCCAGAAAACAAAGTTCTGCCAGCAGAAGTGAAAGCTGGCAGCGCAAGGCTATCTCTAATTTGAAGCTAAATCATTACAGAACAGAAGACAATGAAAATTACCACAAACAACTCAGTGTATTACAGAAACTTTTCATCCTGTGTCTTTAATGTTCTCCCTAATTTTCCATGTAACTGATAAACTTACGCTGCTTCAGGAAAAAAGTAGTAAGCGCCAAGAGGATCACAATGTTCCTGACAGTCTGTTGTGTGCGTACGTTTTGAAATGCTCGTAGTCTGCCTATACTGGTCATTAACATTCAACAGTCCCGATCAAGTGCCCAACCACAAGATAATGCTCCGTATTTACTTATTTTTTGGCAATAACCAATAATAAGATGGAAATATGAACTTTTGGGATAACCTTTACATACCTGCCCAAAGTTTTCCTCATCTATGCAAAACATGAGATCCAACTCTGTCGGGTCATTTTCCAGGATCCACTTCAGAGAGTTGTAGTATTCGCTGTCCTACAGGAATTGGAATTAAACAAAGTTTGAAAATGTGAACATTAAATGTATAGTTTAACTTTAAATTGAACAAATAAAAACATTTAAAACGAGAACTCCAAAGGGACTGGAAAGATGAGAACTCATTTCTTTGCGCAGCTACTGCAAAGCAGGGTAAGGCTGATTACTTTACTCATATGTATTTTTCTTAGATGCTGTATTTTTAGATTCATGTAACTTTTCTTAGTTGACTTGTAATTGCATTATCATACAACACAATAAATTGATTCTATGTATCTATTTGGTTAAAAGACAAACCAAGTATCGTCCTGTTAACTTAATGGAAGCCATTTGTATTTAGCTACGGGACATATCTGAGATGTCCTGCGTTTCAATACCGGTCCCCCACACGTCTAGATGAGGCACCTGCAGGATCCTAGCTGCTGTTGCCCTTCATTTTACAATACAAAGTTAGAGATTACTAACTTGTAAAACAATTCGGTTTTCTCCCAGGCAGTGCCAAACACGAAAGTACCTGATTGCAATTAATGTTGAAGGTGTGAAAATAGAGGGTGTGCAGGGAACAAAACCAAAACAGACGTAAGGGCATCAGCTGTGCTGTATTCATGAAGCGTTCTGGAGAGAAGCCCTTCTCCTTCCAGCACTGTGGGGAACCTCCCGTGTTGGCCGGACAGAACTGAGCCCTTGCATCCCCCTCTTCCTGCTCCACAGCCTGAGAAGAAAGCTGTAGGGCTGGGCGGGGGTGCTCCTCTAACAGGGAGAGCGCTGACCCAGTGGAAAAAGTGAAAGTAATGTTAGACGGCTTATGGTGCATTTCTTACTGGCCTGTTCCTGACTCTTGTCCCTCTCATCACTGTTACTGCACCCGTGCCGAAAGAGCTGTCCTAGCAGGGAAAATTTCTTTTATTAAAAAACTACATGCATAGCCTTCTAAAGTAGTTGCAATGTGACCTTGTCTTTTCCACCATGCAGTTTACTGGAATTGTTGGCTCTTGTAAATTTCCCCAGAGGAAAAAACCCACGTAATTGCTAACGCTGATACGGCTTAAATGTTATCTTACCACTGACTCCATGTCTTTCAGAGTTATCGGTTTCCCCAGCATCATCTTGTAAAAGGGTCTGATGAAGAAGCCTAGGAGAGAGGGAAGAGTGTTACCTCCGCTCTTCCACATTTTCCCTTCGCTAACGACACGAGTGCTCAAGTGGAACACACCACGGTATTCGCCCAGTGCCGGCAAGAGAGAGACCTCCCGAAAGTAACAGCGCCATAACTGCTCGAGTTAACACAGCAGGCTCATTTCTCATTTAGGCAAAGAAAGCCCAATTTTTCAATCAGAAGAATTATGCCATTAATTACCGTATGCCATTAAACACTATAACATTAACGGCAGAGAGACACAAAAGAGGGGAGCTGAGCTGGAGGTACTCTCATCCGTTTACAGCTGCCACTCTTCTCTCAAAGGAGATGCTAGAAAAACAGGATGGAGAGCTTCCTCTGCTGCACTACTGCTAAATGAAATACAGCCAGTTTACAACGTTCGCTTGCTTCTTGTGGGATTTCAAAGTTGAGCAGAAATCATACTTTCTCATTAAATCATTCAGTAGTAATTTTACAGATCAAAATACGCTGCAAGAGACAGGCACACAACTGCTTTGGCTGCAGGTTTGCATGGAAATGGCTGATATAAATTTAGTGATTTTCTTTCAGGGATAGTGATTATTTAGCAATGCTGATTCTGTAGTTTTAACAGGAGTGGAGAAAGTAGCAAAAATTTACATGAAATGTATTTGTGGGTAAGACACTGTAATTTTTGAATCACCGTTCACATCAGGAATGCAATTTCCAACAGTTCCATTACTTTTCTCTCATACTTTGTCTCCAGAAATACTACGCTCTAAAGCATATGAATTATCGAAGTGACTTATTTCATTTAATAAAAATCCAGAAACAGTAACGTAGCCATACAGTGTAGTAACTCACCATCCAACAGCTTCCCGTGATACACTGCCAGACCAGCAACCCGCCCAATGAATGTGAAATACGACAGATGATCTTCATTACAAAGACCTGAATTAGGATTAATCTGAAGTGTATAGTTGTCCCTTTTTTGGGGAAAGAAAAAAAATATCTAAATAACCAAGTCTTTAAATAAGCAGATACTCAGATACGTTAATAAATAATTTGAGCTTAGGGCCATTTCCTGTTCATTTTTGCAAGAGTGTAATAACGTCATTTATCCGGGTGTTCCTCAACACAAGTATCGGACAGTCTGTGCCTGGGCTGACCTAATCGCATCTCTCTGGCCACGACCAGAACGATTATTTGACAAAGGTAAATAAAACTACTGCTTGTGGGGTAACAGGGTTCCACCTGTGGCAAGTGTGTGAGCTCCGTTAACCTCTCCAAGGGATAAAAGCCTGGCCCCTCTGAGAGCAGTAACGTTCTGCCATCAGCTCCAGTGGGGTGAGAATTTCCCTTCTGCCGGGCTTCAGCATTCACTCTTTCCAGCCAAATTTCAGGGCTTAAAATGTTAGGATTCTCTTTTGCAGTAGTTGCTTTTAGTTTGTGAAATATCTGAAGGTACTGAAGTGGAATGCAGTTTAGACCCATGGTCCAGCCCTCCTAGGATAAGGAATGTTTTCTTACTGGCATCTTAAACTACACGTACTAGAGAACGCCTCTGAAATATGCTTTACCCCCAGGATACTGGAAAAACCATCAAAGCACTAAGATGTTTGAACTGGGTCAAAAAGCATTGAGACTTGTGTGAAAATGCATGTCACAATAAGATATTAGTGTATTTTTAATTTGTAGTATATTCTTAATCTGTGAAGCAAGATACAGGGTTTTTAGGTAGATTGTTTTTTCTTATTTCTTAAAATAACTAGATTTCTGAACCTAAAATGAAATAACATTGTATTTAGAATATCTGCAGTGACCTATACCCGTAAGTGGAAATATTTCCAACCAAATGTTTATCCAGTGAACTCTGTTCAAAGACACAGGCATTCTGCGCTCCCCGACGTTGTGTAAGTTGTGTTTCCCTTCAACAGCAGAATGTGTCTTTTCTGAGACACAAATGCGAGAAAACTCATTGTGCGGTCTTTGTTCATCTCCTTTACAAAGGAGAGAGCTTGATATTGATAGATAGACATCAAAACTATTGCCTGCAATTAAGGAACCCGCCCTCACAATGTGGAATTACACACAGCATATTAAGCCAAATGTACTTCAGGCAAGCGGCTTGCTCTCTCAGTTACACTAATGGATTGCTCAAAGATTTTAAAATTGGATAAAACCAAATTTTAACTTCTGTAAGGCCACTGCTGTGTAACTACTGAAATGTAACCGAGCAGCTGTTTTATGAGCTAATTGTAAAGGAGCACTGTAATTCTGGATGGCAGGTGTTTTACAACGTCAGGGAGGGCATAAAAAGAATCTTTTGTCTGACATCGCTCCTTTCACTATTACTAGTCTCAAAAATTGCAGTTTTGCTGCAAGCGAGGCAACACTGAATATTGTCTTAATAAAGATTTTTTTAAAAATGAGATGTCAACAAGAATCTGAAAGCTTCTCTGAAAAGCAAGTAAGAAATGATAGTAGAGAAGAGCGAGACGTGGCTGAGAAGGGTGCGTACCGATGCACCGCGAAGGATGCTCTAACTACTTTCCAGTGTAACTATGGCTCTTCTGCAAAACGTAACGTATACCCCTTAGGAATGGAAAGAATCGAATGGACACTTACGTTGCTGAATATTCAAAGAGACCATAGTAAGGGTTAAACATCTCCTTGGACAAGAGAAAAAACCATTCTCTGGCCACACCTCCATAGTCAAGTCCTTTTTCTGACTCAAATTCAATCCAGAGCCTGGCTTTTAGTACATCAGGTCTCTTCACAGACATGATTCTTCTGTAGGACTCCTCAAAAATATTATTTCTGTGTAGCTTCATCTCAAATCTGTTCGGTATGTCAGCCTATGTGAAAGGAGATTGTATTATACTTATTAGTCTCAATAAATAAGTCTTCAGGCAAATTACTGACCAGTCGCAACGACTAAATGACGGATTAGACAACCGATAGGTCAAGTTTCCCCTTATTTTTGTTTCCCAGTGCTCTGGAAGCCTACAGGTTGATAGCATGCGGTGAACTAGGTAAGCTCCAGTACAGTGGTTCAGAGATTTCTATGATATTTGACAAAATAATGAAAACAACAAGAAAAGTAACAACCAACCAACCAAAAAAGTGAGAAAATTATTACTATTACTAGGCTCTATTTTAAGGGCATTTTAACTTCAAATGGTAAGAAATGCAAGAGACTTTGCAACTGCTTTACTCCCATAGCTGTAAAGGCCAGGACAGTTTCACAACAAGAACACCTACAGTACCAGACACACAACAGAACTCAACCGCAAAGATGTAAACAAAACAGAATCGGGCTGCCAAAATGTTTCAGAAGCTCCGTCTAAATGGGAAGGAGCTAACGCCCAGTAGGATTTCGCCCAGGGAGCTAAAGGCAGAGAAGACAGGAGAGAATTGAGCGAGGAATTTCCAGAAAGAAGACTGGATGAACAGATAAACAGGACTGGTGCAGGCATGTGTAGTTTTCCTGATAAAATTGACTTGAAACAACCGTTTCAGAAGGTTTGCTTTTTACTGACAACTCGAAGTGCTTACTGTGCACAGTCACTGGTCAAACCCCAGGTGAGAATCCAAGGAGCTGTCAATCAACGGGTAAAGACACTGGCAAGTCCCTCTCCAAACTCCAGCTGGCGTTGCCCAGGCTGTTTCCTGTTAATGCTGAGTCACCATCATGTGCAAGCTAACACCGGGTGCTCTCTTATGGTAGAGGTGTTACTGAAAATACTTTTTTTTCACAGAGCACTGGAAGCTTGTGCCAGATCCAAACTTGGGACAGCCTGTCGCTTCTCCCAGACACAGCGTTAATTGACTCCAACACAAAGCCGCACGTTTCTACTCACCGGTTTCTTTAACTTCTTCCGGAAATAGTCATATTTCTGTTTGAACTCCCTGGAATATGGAACTGCCTATCAGAGAGAGAATCACAAATACAGATTATTCCAGCTATTTGGCAGTTTGATATTCCAACATTATTGAAACAAAAATGAAGTTTAAAGACATGCCCTCTACGTACGTATGCCACAGGTCACCTAATGAAACCCACCGTGCACGAAGTACAGCAGCCAAAACGGTCCCATTTCTCAGTGTGTAATTTTAGTTAAATGGTATGAAAACTTTCAAGCCAGTTCTTCTGTTTATCAACTACTTATGCCCCTTTTCTTTCTTCTTTTAGGAACAGTAAAGAGAAAAGCAATTTTTAACACAGGCAAAAAAATTGGGATGTATTGCTGCCATCCATGTACCTCATTAAGAAATAATGAGCATGCCGTATAATGCTGAACTTTAAAAATGACTAGTGGTACCACAGAAGATGGATTTGCACAGCTCAAGGTGCAAAGCATTGTCAGAATTTTGAAAATGAACCTACAAACAAGTTACAGGGCCCCAGTAAAGCTACAAGCTTACCAAAGACCCCTGTTTGCCCTCCCACAGGCGCAGGCCACGACGTATACCTCCGGAGCGGAGTCAGCCAGGTGGGGCAATGCCCACGGCTACAAATATCTCTTCAGCCCAATGTGAATGAATCTAATTCTTAATGGTTAGCAAACTAGCATCAAACTATATCAAAACTATTTTGTAAATTACTTACAATGAAAATATACACCTTCATAATGTCTTTAACCAGAATCCGAAAGCATTTAATAAACAAATTAACATTCTTTTGAATGCTGGTGAGTTACACCACATTTTTAAGTAACAGCAGCATAACATAACAATTTTAGAAGTTTAAAAATAAAAAAGGCACAGTGAAGGCTGGTAGAAGTACATTAACCAGCAGAGCTGGAAATTGGTTTCTGGCACATGTAAACACCCCTTAACAAATGCCACAGGTCTCTGAAGTATTTCCGTGGATTTCCAGGTACCTGAAAAGCATGGCGGGATGATTCCAGGCACGCGCAAACCCAGGTTCAACAAAGGCTCTCCCAAGCTCTCTCATTCAGTTTGGAGAGCCATGTCTATTTTAACACTGTGCTCCTCTTCCTCGCTGTACAGGCAGGCCAGCCTTTGACACTAAGGCGGAAGTTTGCCATGTTTGACGGTAATCCCCACGCCGCTCGCTGACCGTGACAGCAGTCAGTAAGATGACAGTGTTCTTTTCTGCTACCTACTGGTCTTCCTCAGCTTCCCTTGCTTTTGCACCGGGCAGGACATGTGCACAGACGGCTGGAAAGGCCAAGCCGTTTAAGGCACCAAGTAGTACCAGAGCCAAAAGCCGTGATGTGCAGCAGCCACCAGGCAGCAGCAGGGAGGAGAGCCACCCATACTGCTGACTGCCAGCCCTAGCGCTCCGGCCCACATTATTCAGCCCTCAGATGAAACGCCATCAAACAAAGTTGTGAATTAAACTAACGAGCAGGAATAGGCTGGAAAAGTGAACCTACGACAGGTACAAGTCTGGCTGTAACAGATAACTGCTAGGTATTTAACGGAGATTCTTTACTTCTCTGTGGGTTTTTTGACAATTTTCTGAAAATTAAGTATCCTTAATTCTCTGGTTTTTGACACCACATAAAACATCAATTTAATCAGAGTTTGGAAAAAGACTTGGGGAAAAAAAAAAAGGCTTCCTGGCTTTGATCATACTATTTTCCAACTACATCCCATCCCTACTTTCCTTTGCTCTACTGTTCCTTCAAGATGAAAGGGCAGACCTAGTAAAACAACTAGCTAAACAAATACATGTGATTTTTTGGGAGCAAAAGAACGATTTTGAATTCCACAGGACTGCAAAAGTTACATTCTCTGTTCTCTGAAGGCTGAATCTCTAATTGCAAAGCTCTGGTTCAAGCTGTTTCTGGGTGAGGACTGGGAATTTGGGGAAGGGTAGGTACAGGCTGCTCTTGAAGCAGATTCATGACTGGATGTAGAGGAGAGCAGGAGGCGGAAATATTTCTATAGGGGTTTTCTCTTGTGGACGGTAAGACACGAAAAATTCAAAATCAAACTACGTCATTTTATCCTGATGATAATATGACTTTACTACGGCCATTAAATAATCTTTCAACACGTTTCCATTGTTTAAATACAACGTGAAATGCAATTTAAGTAGTTCTTTGTTCCTGTCATGGCATCAAAAATACTATTAAAAGCATTAAGACAAATCCCTAATATTTATGTGGCTGTAAAATGGATTTGATCTTGCTTTCTCTTTAAGGAAACCCCAAACACACAAATAACTGTTATTTACTCAATGGGATCCTGATTGACCCTTATTACCTTGAAAGAAAGTTTCCCAGATAGTCTTTCTCATTTATGCTTAGCATTTCTGGGAAAAACATTAAGAATTGGTATAGCATTCTGTATATTAGTATCTCAAGCATTAAGTGCATGTTAAATGGGTAAATCACTCCAAAAGCAACTATGTTCAAACAAGTGATTATTATTCATCTTATTAATAAACAAGAGGAACTGGAATTACACCATGCAGTAGTTAACCTGCTGTGTCCTGAGACCCTTAAAAATCCTGAGGATTTACCCAAAATAAAAAGGTATTCTGGGTGCCTGGAAACATCTCAGGGTTGGAACTCTGATCACTCAGAATACCATAAAATGGGATAAATTGGCATAAGCTTCCAAACCCATCACATTCAAACCTATTGTCTGACCCGGGAATAGTGTGCACAGCGCTGTGGTTCCAGATGTTCCAGTGATTGCTAACGAGCCCACTACTGCTTTGGACCACTGGCAGCAGGCTGGAAGAGTCCCCAGTGCACTCCAGCCTGTGCGCAACAAAACAGGGTCCAGAGCGTGGTACAAGCACTTGAATGCCGGGGACAAGGCATCAGTTTTGGGGCACCCTGGCAGGCTGTCACATGGTGGCAGCTCCCCCTCCCCTTGCAGACTCACTAAAGCTGGCCCTGAGCCTCCCACGTCTCTCAGGCAGAGGTTCTGCCTCCCGGTCTGTTCATCAGGCAGAGTCTGCTCCGATCTGCAGCACGGGCACGACCCCCTGCTCAATAACACCTCGGCCCGTACCAAATGTACCTGAGTCACAGCATTCAATGGAACAAAACCATGGCCGTACTTACTGGACCAGTAATTGCTGGGTTCTGCAGTCTGGGGTCTTCCCACTGGGTAATTTTATTATCTGTAAGTAACAAAAGAAATTATATCATTACTTCTCTGTTACCACACTGTGAATTTATGGGTTTTTTTTCTCCCTATAACTGTTTTCCCTACCATTCCCACAACTTAGTATTTCAGGGTTAGAAAAGGCTGCATTCCCCCACCCATGTCAAACCCCCATCACACTGTTTAGTTGAAAACACTCAAAAATGCAAAACTACAATAGAATCCAGTGTATTGACACTGCTTTTATTTCAACGTCTGTAGTAGTAAACATGTTCTATTTGAACATGGGCTTGGATTCAACTCATATTAGAAATACACAGACTTCATGCCGGAAAGGTAAAGAAACCCAAAAACTTTGCCAAGTGACAGACTTGACTTTACTTTTTGGAAAATTTGCATAAAGGTAGCCAAAATGTAATACTTATAAAAGACAGTCTGTATTTAAATTTGGAGGGAATAGCATATCTTAAAAAAAATGTCCTAGACACTGATTTAATGAAAAGGTTATAGGACCATTAAGGGAGGCAAAATTATACGGTTATGGTATAAGAGATCATTCCCTTTTGACCAAAGCAGATTTTGGCAGTAACACGACAGAATCCATGTCTTTTTGTCTATAGCTTTTAAGAGCACCAGGAGGGTGATACAGAAGGTTAGAGAGGACCATGGTGAGACTCTCCCTGCCTCCAGACAACTGCTCCTCACAAGATTCTGAACACAACAGAATCACAACAGAATGATGATGTTGCAACAATAAGACAATGCTCCAAAAACCAAACTAGATGCCACCTGCAACGGCAAGGCTTAAGTCATCCATTTCCTGCACTGAAAGGGCAATAACAATACATCTGTTTGTTGCGTGTGCTGCTTTGATTTATGAACTGTGAATTAGGATACTAGTCCAGATCTTAAGCTTTGTAATTGAAAAACCTGTAAGTTTTGAGCATCCCAAGCTGGTTTGAAAATGGACTTGGATTTCAAAGGTGACATTCGTTAAATGCTAACCGAAGAAAATGTAAAAAGATCACACGCACATTTCAAGAAATGTGATCTATTAGTTAATTCGATATTAAAATATTACTTTATTTCCCTAGACACACTAAGTCTATTTAGCGCTTATGGCAACTGTGGAGGAAGGCTGGTAGACTGACAGCTCCCGAAACCACACCAGCTCCACAGAGCAGAGCCTGCCATAAAGGCGTGATGCCCAATCTGGCCCTTTCCATCAGGCTTCAACCTCTTCAGCCAAAGTTCCTTCTACAAAGTTTAGTGGTTTTATACCAATCCATTTCTTGTACCTACTTGACATGGACAGCCACAAGCCATGGTGGTGATTTTCTGTGGAATCGAAGACAGAACTGGAAATGACTGCAAGTTTGTCAATTCTGTCTTATTGCCCTACGTACTTAGGAGTGTACAATGTTACTGACAAATCTTTGTATAAATTTTTTCAGAGTATTACAGTGACAGGGACTTCATATTATAAATGCTATTCCAGGGCTTAAATGCCCCAACCATTAGAAGGGTCTAACCTGAACCGCTCTACCTGGAACTGTAGCTCAGGATTCTCTGTCTTATCCAAAGCGGATGGGGATAACAAATTAATTCCTTTTGCAGGACCTTTTCAAAAATCTACCATCTCTCTTGAGTCTCCACACAAATACAATACTCTGCCTTTCCTCTTTGAAGAAAGCCTTTCAGGATTCCCTCTTTTCGTCTTGTTTCCTCTGGTCCCTTTCCAAGTGGTCCAGTATTTTCTTGAAGTTTGGGCCCCAATGATACAGCATTATCACAGCCGAGACATTACCAGTGCTCGCGAGACTAGAAGGATTACTTCAGGCCTTATTTAAGACACTCCTGCTGATACATGTTCATGATACGTGAACTCACGTTCAGTTGATGATATATTTTTCATGCCCTTTTCAACCAAGTTTCTGCTAATTATTCCCTTTCTGAATAATACTTTGCAATTCTTATCAAACAGCATCTTACTTCCCACTACGGTGGCAATTTGCCAGACTCATTCTGATTTCTTACCCTGTTCCAGCGAGCCCCTCTCACCTCTCCTACACTGTTGTTTTCTCTACTGAACTAGTGAGTACATTCCCCCTCATTCACTGTTCAAATCACTAAGGAATATATTGAAAAATGGCGGATCCAAGATGGGCTTTGAGGGGAACCCATTTAACATATCCATCCTCTGCCAGTGAACCACTGATAACTGTCCTGCGTATGGTTGGAAAGCCTTTGCATTTTCCTTCGTGACACCTCCCAACAGAAGATTGTGTTTTCCTGTAAGGCTCCCGGGAAATGCAGAAGTATAAGCACGCTACAATGAGTAGGAGAATATTATTTTATTCATGGATGGTAAGTAATGTTGACTTCGCTAGCTAAGGGCCAATCATGGAGAACTAGAGACTATTTTTTTGTTAAAAGATTGATGCTGCAGAAATTGGAACCATTTACAAAAAATCTAAAAATATTATATTTTCAGGCTACTACGTTACACGTAATACCGAAATTATTTTTATGGTACTTTGCTTTACTAGTTTATATGGCATGCTTAGTGGCAGTTTGTATTGTCCACAAGAGGAGGTTTCTGTGCTGGCTGCATTACTTTTTTACAGTTTCTCTCAGGGATGAGAAAAACATTTCAAAAATAGGACAACAATATTGGATATTTATGCAGAAGAATTACAAAATGTATCTGAGGCACCAGGACATTAATAGCAGCTAAATCTGTTAAAACTTTCAACATTTATATTGTATTCTAACCATGAAAATAACAACATGTGTTGTATCTTAACTAAGCACTTTAGCAGAGGACTGAACCGATGGCCAGTTTATGGTGGTAACGGGCACCCAGACCTGCATGTTTAGGGTGAGCTGATCACAGTTGATCACGGCCACGCCTGATTTCAGCGTACGCTCTCAAGTTAGCCATGAAACAAGTAAGAGTCCGCAGGCTCTGTCACAAACCTATCGGTATGGTCAAATGTCATCGCGCTTCCTTACCAATACTGTGAAAACAAAGGCTACTGTTGAGATCGCTCAAGCCAAATAGATCACCGAGCACTGAAAGCTGTCTGCACTCATTCCCTAAATGCTGAGCACAACTTTATCCCAATGGAGCTGCAGCGTGTCCCTGGTAACGCAACTGGCACCACCTCTGCTCCCGGAGTCCGCTTGTCATTGCAACGGTGCGGCACCAGGGTGCCAGCCAAAGGGTATTTGCTGGAAACAAGCGGCACTATAGAAAAAGGTCTCTAAACTTTTGTAGAGACCGCTACATAAAAAGCTAAGAAAACTCAGATCAAAAGAGGGACTAGAGAGAGATTTCAGATGCCAATAAAATTAGTTTTATAATCATTATCAATTCTTTGGGGAATTCTAATTAATGTACAACTTTAACACTCCATTTACTTTTAGAGACTAATATGTGCTTAAGCAGATTTAGGAGACTGAAAAATAAAAACTTTTTAAAGGAGGTTGAGAGGCTTAACAATTATACAGATATTTAAATAAGACAGTTTTATTCTGTGACTCTCCAGCGGCAGTAGTTTAGAATAATTTGCCATATTTAAGTTTCCAAACAACTGTTGGGAAAACGAATTCAGAAGGTATAAAAGAATAGTAATTCTGTACTGATGTTTCAAAGAGGTTAATCTTGTGCCTGACGAGTGCATTATTTCTAATTTTTATTTAAAACTATTTATACAATTTCAAAATTTGTATTTCTTTAGAGACAGTCTTTTAATAATGATTTAGTAATGTCCTATATACAACTGCAGATAAGCATTGGAGTCAGTGTTACTGATACTGAAGGAAAAGCGTAATACTATCAAATATGTATAATAGTTGAAGATTTTAATTCTTTAAGTTTGCATAGCGTATGAACTGTCTTCTAATGGTTTTGTGAGTTATCTGTTTCTGTGAAGATTATGCCATCTGTAGAAATACCTCATTAAAAAGTCCAGCTGAAGTCTTAAACAAAAAAAGAAAAAAAAAGGGGGGGGGAGGAAAGAACCAAACCTTTCTGGGCTGCTTTATTTTCAAACAACAACAAAAACTCACACAGTAGTTCTGAGATGCTGTAATAAGACAGGTCTACAATGAAACATCACTTACACTAGAACTTCACTAACAGAACTGAATAATATTAATGGGCTGGGTGCAGTTTAACATGCTATAAATAGGAAATAAGATCAGAATCAGCACTGCCACGAGATCTTCTTAAAGGAGAGGAAAAAGTACTTAGTGCTAATTTCTCCACTGCCTATATGTGGAGTTGTGGCTATATGATCTTTTCTCATCTTATTTTCTATTCCTAGTGTATATTTTAATTTATTAAGTGCAAATAAGCCATGGGATCATCAACAACAACGACGACGAATCCAAAATATCAACAAGAACAAAAGAAACCACAAAGAAGAAATGTTAATGCTTCACAAGTCAGAGAGGGACAAAGCTTGATGAGCCAATTAAAAGCAAGCTTTCAGTGAATATACAGTACCGTATGAGGGCACTAAGTCTCTGGTATCAATGTCTCCACATATCAACACCTGGCTTCCTAAATGAAGAGTAAAATTATAAAGCTTTCACTTCAATATTTATTACCTCCCTTTGTCTATTTGCTGTAGTACCTGAGTGGTTACTTACTATGGTCTATATAAAACGTTCTTCCATCCAAATGTATTCTTTCCTCCCAACCAGGCTGGAATTGGGAAATAAAAAAGAGAGAAAATAAGTGAAATACTACCCCTCTCCCACAGCTTGAAGCAATACATTGTCCACACCTACTTAAACTGTAGGTCTGATGGATGCTTGAGGTAGAAAACACAAAATGATCACAGATGCATTATGTCAAGGACAAAAATCTAGGAAGATTCAAAGAACTGGCTATTTATACAGGTAACTGTATCCAATACAGTATACAGTAAATATTTTTTTAAAGCTTGGAAGTGGAAACTTCTTGCATCAGTGCTTATACCCATTTCCTACTATGAGGCAATGATCACAAAGAATAGATTGTCCATCATTGGTTAGGTTTGAGAGTTTCTACTTCTGAAACACGTGTGGGTTATTTACTGTACACGTGTAAGCCGGGATCCCATTGCAGTGGGACAAGAATGGCTAACCTAGTCCTCAGTTCCTCCCTTTTCCTCCATTCCCTTTTCTCATCTTCCCAATCACTGTGGCATAGAGAGGACAAGAGACGGCGCACGTTGGTATGCGCAATGCTGCCCAGTCTAGCACTCATTCCAGCTGTACGCTCTACACCACCTTCAGACTTCTATAAAGTACAGAGGAGAAATGATTTCATTTCAATCTTTTTTGAGAAACTCATGTTAAATTCTGTAGTCATTCTTATCTCACTCAAAAAATGGATTGTTTAACTCAGTTTAAATCTGTTACTAATTATACATTTCCAGTGATATGTCTGGCTATCCTGATTTCACTGCATGTTCTACCTCTTGCAATTAACGTAATAAATTGTAAATTGGTCCCCGAGTTACTCCCATGCAGTGTCTCCTATCTAAGCAACGTGTCCCTGAAGATTAAGGCATGCTCAATGTATCTGAAGAACTGCAAAAGAACAGCTACTTCCACAGCTGCTGTCTTAAAGACGCAGTGCATTACTGCCGCGTTGTAAGCAGGAAATGCAGCGGAATAAATATTTTCAACCGCGCAGAGTTTTGGATCTAACCCGTGATTGAAGACACTGGGCCTGCCAAGAGGCCTAGCTTGATTTAATACAAGGCAAAACTTTTTGCTAATCGAGACAAGGGCGGTGAGATTTTAGGATGTTTTAGAGGAGGATGTTTTATTGTAGGTGGTGACAGAGGTTATTGCCCCTCTCAAAAGGTACCATTTGTCACTGCTCTTGCCCAAAAGCAGCACTCGTTTTGGTCTGCTGTCAGAGAGGTTCCTCTAAGTAAACTGTGACCCAGCTCAATGACTAAAGGCGTTTTATTCAAACTGCTTAAAATTCAAATCATGTAAGCTGCCATGTTCTGTAGGGTGGACAGTAGCCTCTTCTGCTGGCTCAGCTGCTTGCAGACAGCCTGCCCGTAATGCACGTGGAGCACCGAGAGTGCTGGTGACAATTAGTGGCTCGTCACCACTAAGGTTTCCAGTGTTGCAAATAAAATTTCAATGGCAATTTCTAGAAGTACGCTTAGTATATACGAGGCAATGAGCTGAATCAACACTACACCGTAAAAATGAGCACCTTAGAAAAAGCGTTAGCTTTCATAACATAGTCTCTGCCATTAAGGATGCAGTTTTTTAAAAACAAAGCAAAGCTCTGTATTTGACATGGCTGTAAATCAATATTATACTTTGGTTACAAGCGTGACAAAACTTCTGACGTTAAAACAATAATTTTCTCTGCAGAATATGGAAGTTTCATTGAAAAAAATCTAAATTTATTTAGATTTCTGAATGCCAATATATGCTGGTACAGTAATAGAGCTCACTTTGAACAATCTGCTCCACCAACAGGTAATTATTTCAAAGCACACAGTCAGAGACAAAACGAAGGTAAGTTTCTTCAAAGCTCAAAGCTTCAGATACGCAAAGAAACATGTGATCGTTTCAGAAATACTGCGGGCTGGCTTCAAAGACCCTGACTGATCGACAGCTCACAATAAAGCTTTTTGGTGCTATAAATAAACATAGCTTTTATATCTTCAGAAAAGCGATGACAGGAACGTTTGTGTCCACATACAATATATGACTGCAATAATAGATCATATCACATAAGATAGCAGGTATATATTAAAATACAGAAACTCCACTTACAGGAAGAGGGCCCAAATCATTAGGGTTCAAAGATGCTTTTGATCTCAAATGCACTGGAAATTTCAGTCGTGGATCCTCCTGTAACAGAAATACAAAAATATAATACATTAATAAAAAAGCAGTGCTATTCACAGCAAAATACAACAGAATTATGGACAGTCTCAAACTAAACAATCCAAATCTCCATTGCACTGTGTGCCTCTAAACCCCAAATCTGGGGAATTAGAGAACAGTACTGTATGCAATGATTTGTCAAGTATAAAAAGGTCAAATACAAAATGCAAACCACTATTGCATGGTATATGATGTATGATTGCACCAAAATCTAGGAGGATATGAAGGAATAAGTTTCCTTTCTCTGAGTGTAGCAATAGCAGCACTGTAGTCATTTCATGAAATTAGCTGCTCAAGTCCATTGCTACTCTGTGCTCCGCGACTGCACGGAGGATTCAGGGGGATTCCTGCATCAGTTTTATGAAAAGTTAGGCTGACAATCCCCTCTTAAAGACAAGACAAATGCCACAATAAAATGGGGGGTATATAGGCAGAAAAACAAAGAGATAAACATTTATAAGATGGCATCTGATTTAAAATTCATTATCTAGAATTTCTCTTACCCACGTAGTAGTTTTAGTATTATGATCAATGAAGAAGGGCCTGCCATTGGGCGCTATTCGCATCTCCCAGCCAGGAGGAAGGAAGCTTTGTGCAACTTTGTGCTGTGGTTTCGGGGAGTTGTAAGGCGAGGGCTGTGGAGACTGGGGATTGGAAAGGGTGTCCTTCACCGCTCTGCGCACAGGGGAGTCCTTCATACCCTGAGGAAAAGGAAAGATATTAAGATTTATCACATAACACTCAAGAACGTAAAATGAATAAAACTTGGTGTCACGGCAAATAGTTTTTCATTCCAGATCTAATTAATACTAGAATTAAGTGCTGGAACTGATTTCCTAGAACTTACTTAGCTAAAGTCTGCTTCTTATAACATACTGAGCTTTTTTTATCACTTCCCTCTGCAATGATAATACCCGTGGATTTCCCAAACTCAATTGCACATATTATTTTCAGTTATTAGCATCAAAATAAAGGTTTCAACTTAAAAATCCTAGCACTTGAAGGGAGTCACAACAATGTATGTTTCAGACTTGCACACAGATTATGTTTTAGCTGCCCAAACCAAATAGTCATATGAAATACATCATTCAATGACCATAAAAGTTAAGTAATACTATTGTATAATATAAAGATCCAGATGGAAAACCGCTAAAGAAAACAGCAATACATTAGGGCAAAATCAATAATGGGGAAAAATGGCGGTGTCACGTAAGTGAAAAGGAAATAAGAAGTTCTAAGGAGAACAAAGAAAGAGGAGTCAGACGTAAGGGATCTTTCCTGGTAGCAGCGTTTCTCACCTCGAGTGGAGCAGATAAAGTTACAGTGGGTGAACTGAGGCTACGAGGCCGTCTTATCTGGGGTTCACTTAAATGGTTGCTGCTGTTTGCTGCTGACCCAATCATGCCGTCTTCTGCAAGCTAGTTCAGAAGTAAAACCAAGTGAGCAGATTGTCAGAAATACAGCTCATCCGGAGTTAGGACACTTAAAAATGCTGCAAATATTTATTATTATTAGGAAATACTAAATATACTTTCTTAAAGATGAAATATTTAATTTAACTCCACTGGAAGGGCAAATAATGTATTGTACTATTAATAGATCAACACAACTGTCAAATTCAATCCTAAGAATGCTTTTGCCTCCTTTTGTCAGTTCATATGTACCTCGCTGTAAATTCCTTTCACTGTAGCAATCAACTTCATCTGTACCCTAATATAGTTACGGTAACAAAAAAATCCCAATCATTGAAATTTTTTATGATTATCCTGAGTTGTCATGACAATGCTTAGGATTATTTTTTGAATTTCAGAGTTCTGAAGAACTGCTTCAATGGAAATTATACGCAACACATGCTAAGTCAGTGTTTTCTATCCGAATTAAGCATTATAACAGATCTTCATACCTGCATAATGGGCCGTGTCCACGTTGTGGTTCGATTGTTGTGATTGACATAGTAAGTCCGGCCCTTGGCATCCTTCCTTTCTTCCCAGCCTGAAGGTAAGCCTGGTGTAGTATGTACATAGGCCACGGAAGGCTGTTCAAGCAAGAAATTACTGTTGTTATTTTATAATTGCTAAAAAAAAATTTCATAAGTCCATTTTTTAAAAAAAAAAAAACCCACTTGTTAACTTACAACATTCTTAAAAAAGCATACAAAAAAATACGGTTTCTGATTTCATTTAATATAAGCTCTTCCTCATGCACCTTTGAGTTAAATAATTTTTTCTCACAGTAGATCTTTTGATTGACTTTTGCACAGATTGAGGTATTTTGTTCAGAAAACAGCTAAGCTTTTATGCCCTTAAACTTTTTAATTTGTAGATTACATGTAACGACAAAAAGGAACTTTGCAGTTTAATTTTTTTCCTTTAAAAAGGTGGGGTTTTTTCCTTTTGTGAGTATGGCTACATTAGAATTGAAGTAACCATGCAGTCGAGTCAAGCTCCGTTCTTTTCTTTACCACAGGGTGCCTTGAATCAGTTGCCAGAAAAGGTTTAAAAACTGCAGTTTAACCATTTTGTTATAGTTACAAACGTTGCATTCAGGGTTAGGTGTCCTGAAGACACAAGATACACCCCAAATTGGAGCCCCAAATTTAGTATGAAAACATTTTTTGACTAGAAGTTCCATGAGAAAGACACCGTCCTAATGAAAATACACAGACAACGATAACTGTGCCAAAGGCACTAACTTCATTGAACATGTCACTATACAACACAATAATTATATTACTGTGTGCTGCTCATGTTGTCTTGTGGACTTCCTGTGAGGAAAATAATCAATGCTTAAAGCCAAGCTTCTTGAAGAAATATGGCCTAGAGAGAGTTTTTAACGTTAACCCTGTCTGTATCTGAGTATCTAACCACAAAGCAAGCAAAGAACTTA
The DNA here is from genome assembly GCA_008658365.1 of Alca torda. NCBI lineage: Eukaryota > Metazoa > Chordata > Aves > Charadriiformes > Alcidae > Alca > Alca torda. The sequence continues at coordinate 335,304 of CM018101.1, forward strand.
CTCTTTCCACGTCCTTATAAACAGTGATTTGTGTTTTATGACCATTCCATTTAAAAATATGTACACAGTGGAAAATTACTACCCAAAGCGCAGTAGATGTGAACTACACTGCACAGTAGGATTTGGTATCTCCCTTTAGGCCTCTGAAGGCTCCTCTTGAAATTGAGGATACATTCTTTTTCTACACTTGTCATTCTTGGCTCCAGCAAAGTAATTAACTGTAATTCTTGTTCTTGCTTCATGTTCTTAAGACCTCTGTCCCAGGACTCCTGCTTAAGTCAGCATATTTGCTTTTTAAGAGAAGAGCACAGTTGACACAATGAGCTGGAGAACTGCCTAGGTAATCAAGGAAGGAAATAAGAAAAGATCCTGAATGGGTCAGAAAGCTGACATGCTACAATTGGAAACAGAAAACAGAGGAAAACCAGATGAGGAAACTAATAAATACCCACTGAAACAAACTATGAGACTCTGATTTCTTTCTTTCCTAAATAGTCAGGTGCTGGAAAGACTGTGCTATTTGCCCACTCGTCTTAGTTCACAGAGCTGGCAGGCAACAAGACGATGACTACCTTTTCCAAGGCCGTGTAATGGTTTCCAAACTGTTAACTAGTGGTTAACAAGGCCACGGTAAGTGGTCTGAAAACAGTGCACAGACAATGTTTTAGTTAAAAATTTGATAATTAAGATATATGATGTTCTGGGAGAAATTGAGAGGGCTGGCCGTGATTCACAGATTTTCTGGACCAACGAATGACGGCTGCACGTTCTTCCATCTTTGCTTGTTTCAGGCTATTAATGTTGTCTATAGTACAGAGAAAACCTAAGGCGGGGATGATTCAGAGATTTTAAATTACAAAATGGAATCATTTAGTTGTAATAATACACAATCTTCACTATCTGATGGCGTGCTGCAAATGATCAAATTTGACTGTGAGGATACAGAAAGACAAGAAAGATGCTCTAGTTATGCCACCTGATCTTGCCTTTAACACTCTGCCAAAATAAATCCAGCTGTCAGCAGCCTTCCTCCTTACTCTTCATTGTGGGTATTAACAACTGCATTAGCAACCCATAGCGCAACCTGCAAACCAGAGTCTGCTCTTCCATCTCCTTTCCATATAGAGATACCACATAGAGTAGAAACGTGGGAGATTTATCAAGAGCCTTTTACCCCCAAACTGAACACTTTCTAACAACTGTCTTCAGTAATAGTGGTGGGAAAAAGTATTATGGTTAAGGACAAAATGTCATGAGAACGGAGATGCTGGCACACATGACGCATTAACTCATGTTTTGCTCAGAGTAGTTTCACTGTGTAGCCTTCACAGAGGAATGGTAAAGGTTCTTGGGGACTTAAAAAAAAAATAATTTAAAAATTCCTGAAAAGCAAAGTGGTTAATAACCGCAGATATATTTACCCAAATATGCACTTTATCTACAATCATCAACACCTACTTTACCACACACACTCAATTAACACCTTTACTCATCTTCTTCCACTGACCAATATAAAAAGTCAGCCATGCCAATTGTAGGGCAGATATAACATTTTTACAGTTACACATAACAGTTACCGTATCAATTTCTTGTGAGCTATCTAAATGCTTAGACTCGGACCCACAGTGGGGAAAAATCAGGTAGCATCGGTTTGCATGAATACGCCTTTAACAGCCTCCTCAGGCCCCAAGGCTGGCTGAGACAAGCACAAACTGACACCACCTGTTCCCTGCCCCACGCGCACCCTAAAGCAGACAGGGGCCCCATGGCGGGCACACCAGCTCTCACGCAAACCATCAGCGATTAATGAGCAATCCATCAGGATCAGCCACTCTTGGGCAGAGCCAAGCAGGGTGATCGCTCCCTTGCCGGTGCAACACCTCTCGTTCTGGCTGCAAAGCAGATCCCAGCGGACAGCCGGCCCTGCGCTGGGGCTGCTCCTGAAGAGCCACTGGAGTTACACACCTCACCCACAGCAGGGCTCGGGACTTGCTGCTTGCTGCTCTTAACTAGCTCAGCTAAGCCAGTGACGAAAAGGGGCATCACCACTTCTTCCTAAGATGCCACAGCATCGCATTTTGGTGTGGTCTGCCCCCGGGTGTCTGCGTTAATTATGCTCGTTAGGGACCAAGGCTGAAGAACGTCAAACTTGTGGGTCCCATCCAATGAAGGGTTTTGCAGAGATTCTGAAAGCAAAACTAAAGTGACCCAGAAACTTCTACTACTGACAGACTGTATGTCTACAAACCTTCGGCGCCTGAAGGACAACGAGAATGGCAACCTTTGAAGATAATGCTTTTAGATTTAAATGCACAAATCCTATTTAAGTCCTAAGGACTCTACGGATTTGGGTTTCAGAGCATAAACACGTGCTGAATGAAGACGAAGTCGGGGGTAGGGTCCCATTAGTAAGCTGCAATATAATTAGGTAAAACATCTATGATATAGCTGTCTTAAATTATGAGCTAGTGAAGTCTGAATTCAGTAATTTGCAGAAAAATATTAATATTTTGATCTAAAAAGTATAATCAAGACAAGATATTCTGCCAACAAAAGACATTACAGTTCAATATAGCACACATTTTAACTAACGATTAACGAGTCAAGCAGGTTTTGAAAGGACACAAAAAATTGCTATTTGCCGGAACAAAATAGAAGTATGCTCCTCGGATTCTAAAATTCAAAACACAGTAAATATAGACAGTATTACAGAATGATGCATCGACACCCAAATGAACATCTGACATTACCACATATAAATAGGAAACATACCAAGTTTAAATTACATTTCTTTCCCTGAAACAAATTATTTAGGAGCGCATATCAAGGGATGCCATCCAGAGGGACCTTGACAGGCTAGAGAGGTAGGCCCAAGCACTTGCCAAGTGCAAGGTCCTGCACCTGGGTCATGGCAATCTATGATTCTATGATACCATAGATCCATAGAATGGTTTGGGTGGGAAAGGACCTTAAAGCCCACCCAGTGCCACCCCCTGCCCCGGGCAGGGACACCTCCCACCAGCCCAGGTTGCTCCAAGCCCCGTCCAACCTGGCCTTGAACCCCTCCAGGGATGGGGCAGCCACAGCTTCTCTGGGCAACCTGGGCCGGGGGCTCACCACCCTCACAGTCAAGAATTTAAAAAAAAATATTCATAAAAGCTATTTATGATAGTTAGTGTAAAACAAATTTCTATGAAATAACTTGTTTCAGATTGACATTTAATCGGGTTAAAAAAGAATGGGATGAATTTGACAAAGTCCAAAGGCCCTTACCACTTTCAGAAAAGCACTTCAAGAATTTTATTGGATGATCAAGGTAAAAATTCAGCCTTGGACTGCTGAACAACTACTGGAAAATGAAAACTGGCATTAAATAAGACCATTAAGAACTATATGATATATCACTGTAGCTCCACGGTTCTCAAATTAAGATCAACTTAAAAGAATTTAAATGAATGAGTCTAATGAAGAGTAAGGGAAGACAGATGCAAGCTAAAACCACAGCTACATGTATACTACTTTGATGTCTCTAATCCCCGATTCTTTCAATATCAGTTTTTAAAGAATTAGCTATTGTATCTTTCATTTCTTAGAAGCCTGTGGTATTTCCTTAGTGCATAGCCCTGTTGAAACTCAGTGGCATATTCACATCATTAAAACATGCTAGTATTTGAGGGAAATTTTAATGTTTTGAGAAATTTTGAGAAAATTTTAAACAAAACCAAAAAATATAACCATTCAGTGGTTGTATTTCATTCAACACAGCTACTTTGTTAAAAAAAAAAAAAAAAAGTCTTTTATTGTACAAGACCTAAATCTACCTATATTTTATTTAGAGATAGTGTTTGATAAAGAGTATTATTACCGTTGGTTCCTCACCACCTGTGACAGTTGAAGAACGAGCTCTCCTAGATGGACCACTCTGCTGTTAAATGATAATTAATATTACAGATAAGTATATTTAGCAATGAAGGTCACAGATACCGTCACATCTTTAGGAATAAGGAATCACAGACACTTAAATTTATTAAAAGAGAGCAATTAGATGGAAAGGACGTTTAAGATAATAGCAAAAAAGATGAGTCATCAGTCACTGACAACCAAGTCAGAATCTCATACAAAAACCACCACGGGAACTAATTTCCAAAGTTCTTGTATCCAATTCTATACGTTCAGTATTGTTAATGATGATGATAAGAACATTTATACTAAGTGTAACATGATTCCCCCCACAACCGAATTTTGCACGTTCTGCCCATAAACATGGTATTTAAAAACAAAATGGATACATTCTGGTCATCAGTGAGTGCACAGAAGAAGTCAGATGAAGAAGATGGAACCGACACTGTGAATTTTCAGTAAGGATTAATACAGTCAAGAAGAGCACTGCATTTAGAAAGAAGGCATGTATTTAGTTGCTAGAAGACAAATTATCATTAGCTCAGTAAGGATTAAATATGGTTAAGATCCAGTAACATCCCTGCTTTAGAGTAATGCTTTCAATTCTGCTGTTTTGAACACCTGCTAATCAGATGAGCGTTCTACAATAACAAAGTTCAAGACATATCACCAATCCCAATCTGATTCTGCTGGTTAAAGAACCCCAGAGTCCATACAGTGAGATGAAAGAAAGAAGGAGAACATCTCTGGAACAGACTGCATTAGGAGTCAGCTTTGTCTAGTAGAGAGAGAAGACAGTTAAGGTGTAACTGTGCTGGAAACCACACCATTGTGCACCCAGAAGAGAAAGTAAAGAACAGATAATACTTCAGAAGCAGCTCTTTGAACAACAGCTATTAGATGCATCTGTAAGCAGCAAATGTAGATACACTAAACAACTTGTAGAACATGTGAAAAAATTAAACAGAGAAAAACACTACTGTTATTGTAAATATCTGCCCAGTAGCAACAGAAAGAACAAGCCAAGGAGAGACATCGCCTCTAATAACAAACTTAAACTTACTGATATACTCTATTTACTCAGTATTTCCATAAAAAAGATACATGAATTTGCTATCTGTAAATTCATATGTAATACATTTCTAATAAAAAAACTGGGGGAAATATTCCTGGAAGTATAATTTTTAACAAAATTAAATTGTTTTGAAAATCAGAACAGTTTTATTCAAAAGCATACCTTGCACAATCCTATTTAAAGTAGTGTCTCTACAGTCTACCACCTTTGCAATCTTCATACTTGGGTTGTAGGACAAAATACGTACAATATTTTGTACTTTCTATCAATTAGAATAAAGGTGTGTATGCTTATGATGTGAAAGAGAAACTTTTTTTAAAAAACACCTTTGTATCTTTTCCTGTTTGAAGAATCTACTTAAATAAAATTGCAGAAGGTGCTGCTTATCTAAACTACTCATTGAAAAAGTACAACAGATGCAATTCTGTTCAGTTCTATCATACGAGGCTCCTTTTAACTACACGTAGGTAAAACACCAATCCTTTTTAATATTATACACATTTATATGTCCCAAGTAAAATCAATTTATGGGACACAAAAACATACTTGATAGGAGAGTCCTGTGGCTGCTACAGTTCCAAGTATAGATGGTGCTACTGCCCCCTCCTATCCCAGCTGAGATAAACCCAGTTTTTTGCTCTCCACTGACTATATAGCTAGAGTTTAGTAAACTAAGTTTCTATGTTAGATAACTAAAGTTAGAGTGACTATGGTCTCCATCTCAAAACGTTTCTCTCTCTCTCATGAATGTCCTCATTTTAGTTGCTGACCATGACGAGATCAATTTGGTACCCATTCCTATTCGGGACAGTCATCAGCCCATGCTGGTTACTGAGCTATATTGGACAAACTGACCTAAGAAAAGGTATTATTCAGAATCAGAGAATGTTTGAACAAAAAGAAACAGAAGTTAGCTTTGGTTTACCAAGGATAATTGAGACTGCTCGGCAACTGCGTCTGTTACACTGCAAGATCTTAATCTTGAAGAAGGATCTCTTTGCTGGAAAAAAAAAGAAAAAAGATGTCTTTAAGTTAAGGTGTCTTAAAACATGGGGGTTTATTCAGTAATTTTACTTTTCTGCTATTTAATCCAAACACCTAAAAAACAGTACTTATGTTGCAATGTCTTTAGTTTTAATATTTCTACGGAAACAAGGCAAGCAATGAAAAATCTGAATTTTCCGCATTCCATCCTGGACTCTTTCAGATGAACTGAGAAAAGGAAAGTACTCGGATACACATCTTGTACTCATCTTTAGCATCAAAGTTACAATGTTTTACTGACGGAATCTAAGAGAAGAGGATAGGCAATCCCACCTGGGAAAACACGCAGGAAAATTAACAGTTGTGGAATCAGCAGTAAAGAGGAAGGTTAACTAAAGACATAACGGGACATGAAACCGCCATGGAGCTTTTGAAAAGCTATTTTCAAGTATGTTTGGAAGACACTTTAGAGAACCTGGAGGGAGCATAAGCAGTATAAAGAAACTAAAACTTCGGGCTGACTACTGGCAATGCAGCCCGTGGAAATCAATAGGCTAGAGCTGACAGCTGTCTCGGTAGGGCTCACGGCTCCAGCTAACCCCTACAGGCGTTACTGGCATGGGGGCGCGAGGTGCTGCCAGTCCCACACAGGGGACGATTCTGTGGTTCCCACGTCTGTGACATCCTGAGCCTGGGGCTGGGAAAGCAGCAAGTTCTGCAGAACTTTCACTGGGATTACAGCCTCAGTGGGAGCCTTGCTGAGACCATCTGGTGGCATATTAAGAAATTTCCAAATTTGCATCACAGTACATGGTTAGCTTACTCTTCAGTAATAGCATTAAGAATAGCTTTAAAGTTTACTGTTTAACAAATGGCAGAGAAGTCCTCAGAACTTTGCTGGCTGGAGTTTATTCAGAAATTTCATACGAAACCAAACTAACTCCTAGAGATAGAACTCTATATTGTAATGATCGTTAGGGCACCTATAAATATAATACAAATAATACCAAACAAAAGGACATCAGAATATAGGTCATTACTAGACAGATTACTTATGTTTTACAGGTACAAACCTCTTTGTAACAAAATCTCCTGTAAACACTTAGTATCTATTCTATCTAGGTAGTGGTATATACGGTTTCTCTGTTGACAATGACTCTTCATATATAGTAATAAAAAAAGGGCTCATTCACTTTTCTAAAGGAGAATTGTCAACATGAACAAATTCTGATAGAAAAAAGATGCGACTTCTTTTTTTTTTCCTGCTATCATAAAACCAGTGGCAGAATGCAGCAGTGTTACCCCAGGTCAAAATACTAACATTAAGGTGTGAGTATGAATGCGCTAACAAACAAGCAAACGACCTAGCCCATTTATAACCACTCACATGGGCACCCTGATGTACCACTGAAAGATAACGAAGCAACAACTATTAGAGAGGCATATCAGAAAATCTGGCTCTTACTTGAAAACATCAGTCCTAAGAGCACATTCTGTTAAAAGATCACAGTTTAAAAAAAAATACAGAAAAAAAGATGTAATTACACCTTGCTTGTATGTTATGCTAAAGATTAATGTGAAAGGATTTGTCTGACAAATGCACTGATCCACAAGTCTGCAGTGTTTTCTGGCATTACACAGTTACATGAGGAGAGTGACAAAATACTTTAACACACACCCAATCACTCCTCAACTATCTGTTGGCAATTTTGCCGTGTTGTAGATTAAGCATGTATGGATGTGGTGACATGGGAGCTGTCTCTGCATAGAGCTCCCAATGGTCAGGCTGGATACACCAGTGTAGGCACGCTGTGGGGGAAATGCAACTTGTAGGGGCTTCTGCCTTCAGCCCACAACCTGCAGCTCTGGGCCAGCTTTATTAAACTCGCCAGTTTAGAGCTGGTGGGTTTGGAAGAAACCCTAGACCCAAGCCTCCTCCATGCAAAGTCATGAAGCTGATCTCAGAAGCCTCTGGGAATCTGGATCAAAAGGAAATGTCATGTGGACATACCTGAGCACATGGATTATAGCTCACGTTCAGCTGTAAGTGCCAAACTTTTCCTGCCTGCCTGGCTCAATCCAAACGAATCTCATGGCTGTCTCTGTACGGAGCTTGCTGACCTCCAAACCAGGAGGATCTATTAGCCCAAGGTAAGCACTGGCGATCCACGTGGAACCACTCAGACTCAAGTGCTGGAGCCGTGCAGTGAGTCCTCACAGGGGCCAGAGCGCTGGGAAGCCCAGCTCAGAGACGTGAGCTCCCCGAGTTCCCCACCGAACACTGCTGCCCACCAGCCTCTGCACACAGACTGCTGCCTGCCTCAGCGAGCCTCCCAGAGCAATTTCACGGCCTGCTTTGTTACAGTTCCGGGATCCCAACAACCTTACACTGGACCATGCCCAGTAACAGAGACTTTAAATGCTTTGACAATTTCCTACTTTGCAATGTGGTCTGAGCATAATTTTTCTTGCACTGGTAAGAAAGATGCTATCACATAATGGTTCACAAGAGAGCTAGTTTGTATAGGAACATAATTATTGAATTATTTTAATTAAGGTAGCTTTGCAGCTATGCCATTTATTTATTTAATGTAAAAAAATGTAAGCTCTGATCTTGCCGCTGCAACTATTTGATTACCCTCCTGCCCTCCAAGTGAAGGTCTACTAAAATCTGCAGTTATCTACAAAAGCACAAGCAACTCGTTATGCAGATGGTCAGCCAGAGCTATGATTTGCTAACTAACCTCCAGATAACATTCAAATCATTACAAGACACCTGCTGCACAGGGTCTTTGTGAAAAACTTGCACCTAGTCAAGATTCCATTTAATCAGACCAAGAGTAAATATGATTTCTTATCTCCTGAGTTGCAAAGGTACCTTCGTGGTATATATCAAGAATTAAAAAATGAATAAATCTCAGCATGATGTACTGTCTAATACTTAAAGTTGTTTGCTTCATCAAAGACATATAAGGCACTTTCCTTCTTGCAAGTGTATTATCCTTATTTTTTGTGGTATCATCAATCTGACAAACTAATGGCTAACACAAATGTAGAGAACAAGTTTTTGGTTTACCTCAAGTAAACTCTTATTGTGAGAGACAATTTTTTCCAGACTAGCCATTTACGAACTTGTGGTGGATTGCACCAGAACTACCTACTTCTAGTCCTAATCCTTTGTTAGTCTTATAATAGTTGATCCAGTAAACTATGAGGGGTTTATAAAGTCCTAATGCAAGAAAGCACATGCTTTAATATAAACATGTACAGTTAAAATACTGAACTTCAGAAAAATTATTATGCAGTAAAATGGAAGAAAATTGAAAGAGCATAAGCAGTTTATCCTCTTTTCTTTGGAAATTCTTAACTTGATATTCTAGTATTACATATTTTGTTTCACTAAAGGTAAAACAGTAGCAGAGTCTGAAGTTTAACTCACACAGAAGAAAACATTAAATCTAAACTGAAGAATTCTGTTGTTCGAGGCAGTTCGCTTTATGGTGAAATCACGATGCATTTTTTGGAAGATAACTTTAACTGCACGCTCAGGTTTTCCTGAGACCAGCAATTACTACCCATCCGTGTAAATGACTGAGATTAGGTCAAACTAACAGAAGGTTACAGTAATAGAGGTTTCTATAGACAGAGCAGCACGTCACGTACAATCAAAGAACTGAGTTGTTCCCCATTGGAATCAGGAGTGACCTGAAGTCTTCTGCTCAGTTCCTCAGACAGCTCCTGAGGACTGGTACGGGATACTGGAGATGCAGGAGGGGGTGGCAACGACAAGCTTAAGGAATCTCCACTTGCACTCGCCTCCTCCGAAATGGTTTCCCAAGGCTAAGAAAAGAGAAGAAACTACGTTAAGGGTTTATAAAGACAAGTGGTGTCTTCTTTCCCTTCACCGTCTATGTGACCACCTCATTGTGACAAACACAGGCATGATAATCAGCCTTACTATTTAACGAAATAAACCAACCCCCAGAACACATAAACACACACTCTACTCAGCGTGAAGCAGTCACAGGGGAAAGTGGGTTTCATGTTGACTTCAAAAAAATCTTCATGTTGTTACCGACACAATGCTTTATTATTCAACACAGGAAATGATGTAGATGAAAAGAAGCATAAAAAAGAGCTCTCATTAAATAAATTCTATCTGAAATTTTGTCCAAAATGTAACTAATTCTGCACTTTTACTAAAAACTTGTAAGAAACAACTGTTAATTTTAATTTAGAATAAAATGCATAATAGAAGGTACTCATTAGTATCTGCAAATCAAATATTACCAGGTGACGAGTGCAACAACAGTTTCAGCAATCTATTTGTTGCTCTGAATAACATTTAGAGAACCAAAACTAGCTTTCACGAAGAATTTTGTCTGTGATTCACATAATGAAATATTTCTTAAAGTTGAATGGGATTAGAGCTTTCTACAAACTCTCGCTTAGGCCTACAAATATCTACCAGATTTAATTTATTTAGACTAGTTATAAATTAAAAAAACACTCACCCTGATTGGTAAGATCTCAGAATTCCAACCAAACCCAAGTATTTGGGGAAAAAACCCAACAGCTTCTCTTTTCTCTAAATCAAGTCACTAAAGCAAACTGAAGTACATGCAGTTCCAGCCAGTCCATTTCCTTTCTTTTTACAACTTATTCCACTGCTATTCGAAGCAGAATATTGAAAGTGTTTCTATTAACAAATATATAACAAGAAATGCTTGGAATTCTAAATTTTTCTCCCAGCATTTGCACAGTATTTAATATTGTGCATAAATTATCAGGCACCCACAGATGCATGGGACCTTGAAAGTATAGCTCTGTTCAGGACTTGTGTTGTTTTACTGGTATTTTACTTACGCAGTTTCCATAAATACCACATAAAAACATTACTATGAATGTTGCATAGTAATTAGTTTACACATCAACTTGAAGTTTAGTCAACTTCTTAAACTCAAGACCTTTCCATACCTCTGGAATGTCTCCACTCTCCATAGGCTCCGGTTCCAAATCCTCACTAATGTGTCTCCGAGAGCGGAACCTCCTATGGGCTGCTTCCTGGTTTATTTGTCTGATATTGTTATCTGACTCAGATCCCACATCACTGGAGAGCGGGGAAATGAAAGCATGGGAAGAAGAAAAGAACAAGAAAATAATGAATGCTAAACTAAAACACCTACTTTGTCCATTCTTTCAAAACCTCATTAATGCTTTTGATTATAAAAATCATTATTCTTGCATATGTCAGGCTTCATAAATAGAAGCTCGATTAATCCCTCAATCCAAAGTAAATAAAACTGGAAGCACTTCACCAATGTCGTGTAACACTGGAAATTAACATTCTTTATGCATCGAAGTTGGGTGAGCAGAAAAGTCCACACTGAAATATACTAACCCATCCTTACTCATCCTGTCCTGCCATGACCAGAATCGCTCCCGACACAGAGATTTTACTTTTGCCCCTGTCTTTTTGTCAACTACTGTTTTCCCTTTTGCGATAGCCAACGCAAATGCAAGCTGTTGCAGTATGGATAACTTTTTGAACTGGCTGCAACCGCTAGCTTAGCTCACACCATCAGTGGTGGAAATGGAAAATACCCTAGTTCCGCTGATGGGAGACCTGCCTGGCTTGTTCTCAACGGGCACAGCTGGGTACAAATCTCTGCTACAGTCCTCGATGGGCAGATGTTGTTAGAAGGCAGTATTGCATTTGAGCCTCTCCTTCAGGATGAGGGACTGTAACTTTGAGAGATGGTTCCATTGAGGAAAAACTTGTGTGTGCAATCAGTTTACCATTGCACATTCTAAAGAACTATGAGAAACGAACTACTCATCTTCCTACTGCAGCCATGGACTGTACAGCACTCTATGTTCTTCCTCGATGACCAACTTAGTATCTGAGTTACTGGCCTAAAAGTGAGTGGTTACATATCCTACTTTCAACCTCTTTGAGACCTTCCGCTCCTAGTGGTTTCACGAATTCGTAGAATTTAAAAGCTAAAAATTCTAAAGTCTTCGCTCTTCACTGGTGTCATGCATAAAGTTTATCAATAGTAATTATGCGTTTGTGTCCAAACTCCCTGCGGTGATACCTAGCTAAAAGTGAACCTCTGAGGCCTTCATTACACACCCATCCGCTGATGGCGCTTTCTAGTAATGATTATTTGATTATTACATTTCCAGTAATGATTATTTTTTGGTATCTGCTAGTCAAACATTTCTGAATCCATGTACTCTTTACTTCATGTAGCATAATCAGATTACAAGGAGGTGCTAAATCAAGTAATTTACAAAACCTGCTTTTTTACACTTACTGACCATTAGCAATCATAATGATAGTAGTTGATGAGATTTACTTGACAAAATACACATTGTTTAGTAAATAGCTCAAATAGTTCAATACTAAATATTTCAAAACATACAGAACAAAATCTAATTCAGTTCTAAGATAAAAGCATCAGAGAAGAACAAATAGGGCCTTAAACAAGGACAACACACATTTGTGTAATTTAGCTATGATTCTGAATATTTGAGAAAGAATAACCATTACTGTTGTAATAAGCAATAGTGGAAGAATAGCCGCCATGTAAAAATAACGCAAGATGTTTAACCAATACAGGATTTCAGTATAACTCTTAACATTGTCAATTACACATACTTTAAAAAATGTAAGCTTGCTACAGCTTTATAAGTCTAATCATAAGAAACATATAATGAAGGCTTGAACAGGAGCTGCACATTAGCACAACCAGTGTACACAGGTAATGTAGTCTATATACTGTGTAAGAATTAGGACCTCCTCAAAGCTAACCGGTTTAACTTAATTAAAAATTAATAGAGTTGACTTTTCCCCCCCTTAGTTTTCCAACAGTCTCTACAGAAGAAAATAATTTATTCTTGTTAAATTACTTACTGACAAATTCCACATCTGTCTCCCAATATTCTAAGGTACGTTGTTAATGCACTGACTTCCTTCCCATCCCTAGAAACTTCCTAGAATTTCCCAGGATGCCTATGTGTATGTGATTTGCTGGGGGTGGGGAAGTCTCATTCTTAAAAACAGAAGATGCTTCCTTTTTAACTGAAGATATCCAGACTTTGATTCTCAACTTACTAGTGCATCTGTGAAAATTTTTCCATGAATAAAATATAGTTTCAGACATGTAGCACAGCACCAAAATCATGATTAATCTATTACTGAAAAGAATCATGTGCCTTTATGAACTGCTTCATAGAAGTCTTGCCTAAGACTTTTTCCAGCCTTGAATCTGTAAATTCAAAATGGTTATGTTTGCTTGAAAAAATCACTACCCTTTGTGATAATTTTGCACGCATCCACAAAACATTGCACCACACTGCCACTTACATTAAACTGGGTCGATGCCACTGAGTAGTCCTGTTGTTATGGTTGACATAGTAAGTCCGCCCCAGGTTGTCCACCTTTTCTTCCCATCCAGGAGGCAGCGGAGGAGGTGGTAACTCCTCCTGACGTTGAGATGCAGAGTCACTGGAATCAACCACATCCCACCCATGCTTAGGAATGAAGAAAAAAAAAAATTAAAATTTTAAAGTTGAAGTGAAAAAGAACTTATTTCATCGTTGCTTACATTAGCATATAGGCGCAGATTCTGAAAGTTTTCCAGAAACGTTCAAAATTGCTTAAATGTAAACTGTATAGAAATAGAATTAACTCCGCGGTTATAGTGTGCACTTCATTTCAATGATAAAACACCTAAAATCCCACGAGTCTATTATAACAGGGATTCCCAAATGTATTTGAGTGGTTGCTTGTTCTAGCGGTGCAGACGCCCAGTGAAGAAGCCAAAGAGAATCAGCTGCTAACTGCTGAACTCAGGGACGCATGGCTTGAGTTGAGAGCCCTCATTCCCAAGTCACAGACAACTGCTGCACACTATTACTAAGGCAAACTTACTAATTAGAGCTGACAGAGTGACTGTCAGCCCTAATTGCAGCAAATTATTAAAATGGATGACGGCTGACAGAGTGCTGTGAAGTCTTTAAACTTGCTGTGCTTGCATGAGCTTTATTCTCCGCAGTCAACGCTGCCAAGGAAATAAAGAAAGATGTTATAACGCTGGTTTTGAAACGGCCTCTGAAGAAGATGTACCTAATACAGACCATTACGTTTATAAATTACTTGCTTATACTTTCTGAATTTTTCTACTTGGCATGACTTCCACTTATACTTGCTCACAAATTGAGTCAGGCAGACTTTAGAATTCATTGTGGCAGCTGAAATACTTTGAAATACTTGAAATGGTTGAAAAAACACCGTGTTACAGTAAAAAAAAGAGCTGGGGGGAGGAGAGTAAGCTGCTACTAACACTGCTACCAGGGTTTTATCTTTAGAATGTACTACTTTTTCTATAATTATACCTAAATCTCTTAATAACTTGAATGCTTCCACAAGCATTAAGCCTTACCTCAGAATCATCCCTTTGATCATTGTTATCTTCCTCTTGGCCACCATTTTTAGGCATATAAGCCATCTTCAGTCTCAAGAAACCCTTTACGCGAGATTTGTGGCTAGAAGGCAAAGTAGTATATTTCATTCAACAACCCTTTAATAGTTGCAAATAACAAACCTTGAAGGAAGACATGTTTTAAAATACAAAGGTCCTGCCCCTCACCTTCTTGGTCTGAGAAGGAAATCCTTAAATGTGTACGGCCTTTCCATGGTTGGGTCTTCAGTCTAAAAGCATTTAAAAAAATGGCAAATTAAAGGGCTTGCCCACAAGTACAGAGACATATAAAGAACATTCACATCACAGATGCGGTAGAAATGCTGGAGAAGACATTTAAATAACGAAGTTATAGCAGGCAGACCTCTACCAGTGTGTCACCATCAGCCGTTCATACACAGTTGCAGAAGCAGCCCACGAGATGTCACTGCACATATCAGTGACGGGCTGAACCCAGTCTCATTTCTAAGTGCACACAACACTCACAATTCAGAAGAAGGTGGAAAAGACCAAACAAACAAATCCCAACTCTTTCCAGTCACTCAACAGCAGTGTCAGAAAAGGTGGCGTGAACTGAGTTACACTGAAAGAGTACGCACATTATCATACGCACTCCAGTAAGAGTAGAGATCTACTACCTCAGATTAATACCAAACTTTCTCAGAACAAGTACACCATTAGTGGGTACTTCTCAGAACGTTGTGCCTGTCTGCTATCCACTAAAGCCCCCCGATAGTGTACCTGAAAAACCCTTCCCAGCCCCAGCCCTACAAACTGGAATACTTCTCCAGTCCAACCCTTTAAGTAAATCTTTCTAAACACAGAATAATCTAACTCCAGACTGTTATTCATTAAAAGCTTTGTTGTCTGTTCTATTTTGAAGTCAATAAAAAAGGATTTAAAAATCAATCCTAACGCATTATCTCAGACATTCTATCAAATGCCATACAGACTTTCTTGTCATGGAATGAACTCTTATCCTGCGAGGAATTTCCTGCCTTGAGTGTCCTCTTCAGCTGTGAGACAGACTTCCCATTTTTCCAGAGACATAGTAGTAGATTTTAACCAAATCAACAGGACATCAAAGCATGCACGATTAAGAAGTGCTGCTTTTTAGTACTCAACTGGATGTAACGTAGATAAAATAAGCAGCTGTATAATTTAACTAAATTTTGTAGGTAGTAATTAGATAGCATTAGAGAAAACAAAGATTTTAACAAACAAATGCGTACTACAGCTAGAATGAGAAAGCAAACATTTGTTACTAAATATCCCACAATGTCTCTTACTAAGGTACTGGAAGGATGAATGAGGAAAATATCAATTAGAACATGAAGATATACAGTACGTTTCCCTGAACATCAAAATTAGCACACACCCCTTAATAAGCATATAAAACCCTAATTCTAACAGAGTATGAGAAGAGACCCCCAGGCAGGTAGGTGAGCACCCTGGGGAGACACTGCTGCCTTCCACCTACAGAAAGAACGACTCTTCTGAGATATGTATTGTGACTTTTCCCAGAGGAAATTTTTGGGGAAAAAAGTGGCTTCCGGAGCTGAAGAAATTTGCTGCAAAGGTGGAGAGTGAGAGAAGATTTTGCACAGGAATCACATTCACTTTCTAGTGAAGGAAATGGGAAGCTCTGGACTGCAAAACTGCATCCTTTTAGCAGAATGGATTTTATTCTTCAATGCCAGTTAAGTAGCCGATCCAGGAAATTTTACAATCTTGGATTTTCTATATAGACAGTAGAAGACTTGAAAACAATTTGAAAAAGTTTAGTGTTCCACTCAAATATGAGCTAGAAAGAGATATGCAGTCTCGTGTTCTACGTAAGTCCCCAGTGAGAGGAGAGTTGTTCTCTTCCTACAGAATACGGAAGGAAAACAAAAAGTTGCTAATTCTTCAGAACAGCTCACAGAAAGCGTGTGACTTGTCTACAGCTCTATCTCAAATCTTGCTGATGATTTTTAATGATTAAAACCAATATTTACTAAAAAGGAACTTTAACATACTACCTGAGTCTGCAAAATAGGCATGCACAAATATGTCCCTCATCATTTTATATTTCCTAGTACATTGTTTGCAGGACACACGCAGCTTAACACTGGAGGACTTCTACAGTTATGTATGGGCTGTTTAGCTACTGTCTGGGCATAAGGGTACATTTAAATGGAAATATACACATCAGCAGGGATAAAATAATACTACACAATACAGCTCATATGAGAATGGAATGATGCTTTTTTCATCAGAATACATTTCTGATTGTTCCATCATATTTTTCAACTATTATAGTTTACACACCACCACCAACAGCAGCATTATGACTCATGATTAACCGTAACAGACACATCGAAATAAGCATCACTGTGCAAGTCATTACGAAGCCATTTTCCTCCTACAATAACATCCATCAATAGGAAGAAGTCAAATTCAGGCACAAATAGCGGCAGTCACGCTCAAATCGACACCTTATTTTGATGTCAAGATGTTCAGTAACTTCCACCATTCCCATGCTCACCCATTCAAACACAAAAAAACCCTCCAAGTTCACGGAAGTAAGATTAACTTGTACAACGTTTTAAAAATATTAACTACATCCAGATGATGTTAGTCATCCAAAACATTATATAGTATCAGAAAACACTTATAGCAAGCATAAAACAATTAATAGGACAATAATCACCAACAGTAAGGTGAGAAACAACCAGTCTCTTGGCCACATGTTGTTTATGAATTGACTCAGACCAGACAAGGATTTTAAGAAGGAACCAGGATGAGAAGTGAATCCTGGATGTTGAGAAATGTAAAAGAGACCAGAGAGCAACTGTCTTCCTTGTCCCTGCAAAGGGAACCATTTCTCCCAGTTCCTGTGCATGGTGGGGCTTTGCTGTCCACAGCATTTTTCTTTAGGCCTCTAATGCTATGCTGGGAATGCTTGCTTTAAGAAAATTTACCTGGACTACTTATGGAAATAAATTCTACATAACACCTGGGTTTTTCCCATCTGTTGATGAGAAAAAAAAGCACGCTGAGACAAAAGCACTGCTTACTGGAAGGTGACTAAGCGGCACATCCACTTGACCCAGGAAGTCGTCTCTAGTCTGTCAAACAGAAAAAAGAAAGCAGAAAAAGGAGTAATTTTACATCAGAAAAGCAAAAAATTATAAACGTCAATCCAGTCACAATGAAACAAAAATGAAGATGGTTGAGTACCATTATTTTAACAATTACTGGTTTCTACCCCTTTATTATTGCACATTATCTGCTGTTGTAATTTATCTATTTCAGCAGAGCATTTTCTGTGACAGTCCAAAATGGCTTCGTAGCCCACAGAATGTATGTTAAGTACTGACGAAATTCTGTTTCCTCTGACAACCAACGCATAATTTAAAGCACAAAGTAATAATCCACTCTTTCCATGAATTAGGCTCCACAGGCATTAAAAAGCAGAGTGAAATTACTGTTCACCATGTCATTGAAATGATCGTGTCAAACCTTTTTTCTTTTTTTTTTTCTTCCCTTTTTTTTTAAAGGAAAACCTCACATGCACCTCTGACATGGAAGGGAGGGGAACCCAATATCCAAACACTGAAGATAGAACTGTATGAATTGTAAAGCTTTTTCCCCAAAATAAGAAATTATTTTATCACTTTCCCAAACAGAAACCAAAGTATTAAAACTTTTGGATTTTTTTTTTCCAGAATGCCGTTCCATTAATTCCGCATGTTTACTTTCTCAGGAACAATTATAAACCCTCATAAGCAGCCTTTTCAGTAATCCTGTATTTCCCACTTGAAGACTTGACCACTCATACATCACTTTAAGTTAGCATGCGGATGTGGTTAGATCACATTTGGGCCACATAGCGCCATCACAAATTCACTTATGCACAGTTCTGTCCATATAGAAGTGATAAACACTGCTTTTCTGCATCTTCTTCACTATCTCTTTGACCACCACCTTCTCTCAGAGTGAACAAGCCACAGGCACCATCTCCCACGCAGGTAACCACTGACAAACTGACAGCGTGACCTGGTCTCCACCCGACTATACCTTTATTATTACTGGCTATTTGAACCATTATTCATACCTCCACTAACTATATTCCATACCCATTTTACATCTATGAATATGACAGGATAAAGAGGGTCTGGAAGTTCAAAGATCTCTCTGATCTTTGCAATAGTCAGTGGTTGTTGAAGATGCTCAGACTGGGTGGCATGCAGCGGCCTAATCACCCATTCATACCAACCACTTTGAAGAGCATAAAAATTCACACAAGATATCTCAGGGCACTTCTAGCAATCCGCTTACAAGGACAGACAGAAGAAAAGGAACATGGAACGTTAGCAGAGGTGGACAAACCAAGGGAAAACGTGTACTGTTATCACTCACTTGGCAGCTCAATAAAGCCTAGAAAGAAACAGCTCTCATCAGTTTTCCCACCAAACGATAAAGTCTGTTCATTTGATAGAGTCAATTACACTAGATAAAACATTCCTAGATGAAAATATTTTCATACTGAATGGACTGCGATTGCTTTAAATAAATTATAACTCTAAAGCACTGCTCAGGTGTTATCTTTACCACTTAGAGACACCTCAAAATGACTTCAGCATTTAACAATCTTTATGATGAACAGTGCCACCTGAAGAGCAGAGCTGCACTGGTACCTTTTATTGTCCATTAGTCTAAATCTCAGGGGTGATTTTTCTTTAAAATGTGGCTGTTACTATCCATGCAACTTCAACATGTCCCTGTGCAAATCAAAAAACACAGGCCATCTCCCTGTTTGAATCACATACACATGGACCAGTTGATCTTCCCTGCTGGTAAGTAACAGAGGGCAACCCAGAAATCAGATCAATAAAAAGCACGGGCAGTATAGTCAGGCACTGCAGGGAGAGACTCCTTTTAGCACTGCATTACCTCAAAATGCCATGTGTCCGAGTAGCTTACTGGTATTACACAGTACCCCAGAACGTGACAGAGTACTCACACACTGAAAATTAATCATCACACACTCCCATCAAAATCTAGCTCCTACTGGAAATCAGAGCACCAGCAGCAGTGTACCGGCCTGCCACGCCAGGCCCAGGATAATCCCTTTTACCATCTACAGATCCTATTTCTTCAGGATAATTCTGACATCTTCTGAAGTTTTATTTAACTTTTCACAGAAACTTCATGAAAAGTTTAACAGATAAGACCTAAAATACAGACTGTAATACATGAAATCTAAAATTCATGCCACTGAATTGGGGTGGTTCTGTTCTTGCAGCTACTCTATCCCAAACTCCCCTGTAACCATGACGTTATACATCAGATAACAGTAAGTTAATAAAACAGAACAATGAAGCAGAAAACACTGAGCTTGAAAAATGAAGGGAAAGCTTTCCTAAAGATTTTTAAAGGCCTATTTAACTGAATACAAATCTATAATGTTCCACAAGTAAAAACTCCTTTTAAAATGAATTTATTTTAAAGCCAGACTTAAACCATATATTGACCATCTTATGCCCATCAATCATTTCAGTATCTTACCTAAACACGATGAATTCTAGCATTTTGATCTAGATTGGAAATGTTATATTCAACAGTCAAAGGAAGGAAATTTTGGCAACAGAAGAGGCATAAAGTAGTTAAATAGCATATGTGTGTTTGCTTTGTGAGCTGGTCACTGTGCTCGATGGATTCTTGGTATTCATTGGTAAGGTATGAGTTTTCAAAAAAAAGCATATTGCATTCTGCAAAAATCAACTGTCAGGGAAAACAATTTCTCCCAGATACTGTTTATGATACCAGATATCAGCCCTAGCGATTCCCAAATAACCTGCTGCTTATTTATAACCACGCTATGCACAGAATTCCAGGAAGTGCATACTACTGCTCCAAAGCCAAGTTTACATATTTCTCATAGCAGAGCATTAAGTTTAATATTAAAATTCATATTTTATATGATAACATCACAAGAACTCTGTTTCTGCTACAAAGATAGCATAAAGTCCCGTGGATCCTCAAAGCACAGACACATACTGCTGTGCTATATGCCCGAGGAACAACACAAAAAGAATATCTGCGCCAAGGAGCCTGAGTTTTTCCCAAATTTAAGTAAAAATAGCTAACACATTTTTTCATCACAGAATTTTGATTAGTAAACTTCTTCCTAGCAACTACTGGAACAACCTGGTAGTGTGCACTGCTTTTAGAGAATTCCTGTATTTCTCCCTTAATATTGGCAAATATCGAGTACCTTCCACCTCCTGCTTCAATACCGTTACTCAAATATCAACCACTCAGCAGAAAATATTTACACCTATTTCTAGATCTGTTCCTGCAGCTTTTAGTTCAAGAAAAATGCAACTTGTGGACATGGAAAATTTTCACGTTGGTTAGAAACAGGACTGACCAGACATGGGTGCAGTTTCACTATGTGGGGAAGAGCGTCCTTCCTCTGTGCCTGAGATGGGGAGGACAGCCCACCATGGGCTGGTGCAGATGGTGGGGAGACAGAGACGCGTCTACGAAGTTCCCTTGGGTATTTTTCTCAACAGACACACACACAGGTGACTTACAAGTACCAAGTCTGAGATACCCGATATATTCTGTAAGTAGACATGCTGTAAGTATACCACATATTTATCTGATTTTAACATATCTAGAAATCATGAGACCTGCTGCATCTACACTGAATAACTGATTTTATCTGCTATTTCCAGATGCTCTGTAGCCTGGCTGTGGCCACAGCCACAACGGTAAACTGGGCTGTAAGAACTGTGCAAATTCCAGACTGATGTTAAAAGTCTTCACTGCTACCCAGGCCAAGTTTTCAGGAGTAGAAAATAAACCCAACCTCAAAAGCAGATGAAGCAACAAAATCTCTTTGTCTGTGGATTAGAGTAGAACTGGAAAATCCTTAGTTCTAGCCTGGCTCTGCCAGTGAGCTGCAGTGACAGTTTAAAAAACTCAGTTCCTCAGCTGCTCCTAGCATGGATACGGTCACCTTTACCAGTACTACGCTTCTTGTAAAACTGCATCTTTATGCAATACTTGACTATACACATACATTTATAAGAAAAATTATTTAGCGGTGGTTAGTACACTGATACTTAGCATTTTAAGACATCTTTATTCTGTGAAAAGAATTTTGTCTTGCAGGCCTCCACATTTCTAATCTAATCTTGCGGCTTCCTGCTTCCAGAAAATGCACTTCACAACCTGCATCAGCCTTCTTCCTCCTCTAACGTAAACTGAATTTTCAGTACCTTATTTTTCACATTTCTCATGATAACAATGTCTGTTCCTCGAACCTCCTTCTCACTAAAATAACAAGGGCTCTCCGATCCACAAGCTTGCCTGTTTGGTTGCATATTACACTGCTAATTCCTGCTCAGGTCTGACCCCCCCCAACAGCGAGTAATCCACTCTTAACAGCAAAGACACAGGATGCCGATGCCTATCAACCTACAACTTGAAACACATTTTAGCAATCAGAATTACTGAACTATTTTTCAGAGCTGTTGCCTAGAAAATGATGCTTCTATGTATCACTATAACCTTTATTTTATATAGGTCATTATGTAACATATGAAGGCAAGCAGTTATTTAATGTTTTTAAGCAATAAACAGAAGAAAAAGTCAGTTCACTGGCGAGAGCCTGCAGCTGCCAGCAAAATCTTTACCGCCAGTTTTATTGTTTCAGGTTTATGAGAAAATCTGAATGACCAGCTGGAGCTGTCAGAAATAGTCACTCTCAACATATGGCCTGCTCAGTGGAAGGCCCCGGCAGCCCCCGGGGCTGTGTAACGCCAGCAGCCGCATCCCTGCAGGACCAGGAGACGCCCGAGTAAAGCCCTGCACAAGTGACATGGCTTGGGAAGGACCACAAAGGGACAATAAAACCGCCAGCATGTGCTGCCTTTTGGAGGGGCCGACCCCTGCCTAAATGTCACCGTGCTCCCAGTATTCATTCTGTGCTACCTGCAAGGTATGGGCCAGGTCAGACAGGAAACGTGCCTGGCAGCGAGGGGTGGAAGCACACCTTAGATGCTTTTAAACAGTCTTGCTGCAAATTGTAAAACAAAGTATAACAAAAGCTATCCCAAAATTTCCTATTTAGTCTCTAACACTCCAGAGTAATTTTTAGAAGTTACGGCCACTTACCAGATGGGGCTTGGTTGGTTGGTTTTGTACATTTACTTCTGAAGAGAAGAAAGTCAGTGAAAAGCTGAACCAATCTGCTTGGTAAAGAACAGACTCCCAGAAAGTTTTGGGTTTATTTTGCATACCACATCACAAACTGAGAAGTATTCCTCACCATCCACTTTAATTTGGAATTGAAGGAGGACAAAAGCCCATTTTACGATAACGATATTTGAAAGTAATAAAAAAGCTCACAGCTATTCGAGTTAGTAAATGAGCATTATTTTTAAAAACTGGTATTTATTCAGTTTTACAAAGGATGTAATATCTCACTACTTCAAATGCTGTCCCATTTTCCTGCTAGCTCTCTCAAAATGAAAGGTAATCACTTCTATTTTTTGGGAGAGATATAAATACATCTTGTCTATTTACGAAACCTGAATCTGTCCAACCATCTAGTTTATTTACGTACGGATCTTGTAGAAAAGCAGTCCTAATGCAAGAATCCTCTCATTTCTCTTCCGTGTGCTCAAACGCATCAGGCACATTAGGTATTCTGTAAGCTGAATTTTCTTGAGCGTGTAACAGTTACCCGTTACGTCAGTGCAGACATGGCAATGAAACCTGGTCACTATCACCAAATCCCAAGGGTAGACAAAATCTCAGCTATCCCACAAATTACAATGGGAAAAGGCTGCTTTACCTGTTGAGGTTCATGGAACCCTTCCAGTACAATACATTTGTTTTAGGCAATGTCCAACATAAGGGAAATAAAGGGAGACACTCCTGCTTCAATACTCAAATGAGTCAGTTCTACATTAAAATATAATCTAATGTTAAATATTTCAGCTCAATCTGCAAGTTAAACCGATCGCTGAATATCATTCACCTCCATAAACAATATCAAAGAGTCAGTAAGTCAAGTGGCTGCTGAAATGCTCAGGAGCAAAGTTAATAAAATGTCATACAAGAACCACTCAACACGGGCCCTCAAAGTTCCCAGAAGTCTTGAGCAGAAATAGATTAATTACCCTTTCTAGCTCAAACTCACAAAAATAACTGCAAACCCAAAAGATTGCAGACAGGTATGCTGCCCCATTGCAAGGAGGACTGAAGCTGCATAGGGAGAGCCAACAGCAGGAAGGATTTCGCTATCAACCACTCGGCCATGGTGCCTATCTCAGCCAGCCAGCACAGACGGCAGTAGAAGCTCAGAAGAACCAACAATTAAAGAATGATTCACTTCTTCCTTGATGTCTTCTATTCCCTCTCATCCCACCTCCCAAAAACCATCAGGAAACTTCAAGGTCAACAAATTGCTTCCTCTTCGGCACAGCTCACATGGACTCCATGTAAAGGAACCATTAGACTGACAGCAGCCAGAGTGGCAAGGTTCAGGCACCTGATTTTCCTTTGAATTTAGAAAAGGAGATAAGTGCAATTGAGGAGGATAAGGACAAGAACCATAACTGCTGGAAGAAAGAAGACAGTAGTTAGTTTAGATAGTTTAAAATAGACTTACAACAGAGTAAACGTGTAATTTTACGATGTAGTAGAGTTTGTATTTTACCTATGGTATCATTAAAGATCAAAATTAGAAGATAGCTATCATTAAAGGCAATGGCATGAGAGAACACCTCATTAGTAATAAGTGTTATTACTAGTCAGTGACTTGAAAAGCTTTATAAAACAACAGAACCACTTCAGAATTCTAACTTGTGCCAAACAACTTACAATGTGAAACAACTGTTCAGCATGTGAGATTTAGATGACAACGTGACACTCGCAAGCCAAATGCATATAAAAATTAGTCTGCAACTTGATCTATATCCGAGCTGTAAAGCCAGTAAGAAAGGCCTGGGATAAAGTTACACCACCTGAAAAGCCCTCAGTCTAGTAAAAAGTATAGAAAGACAAGCAGCCATCAACATCTAGGTACAAACCATGAAAACGTCACTGAAACTTAGGATGGTATACGCGCACCTCCATTTTACTCGGTACTGACACGCAATGGGAGTCACATTTACAAAGAAAAACTATGAATAAAGCATTGTATTGATCTTAATTTCAAACATTGAAGTTTGTTGTTTTCCAGAAGGGAAAGTGTCTATAGTTAACAGTTAAGCTGTTACAGACCCTTAACAATTGACAGCTAATTTTTAAATAAAACTAGAGAATAATCTCAAGTTCAGAAAGACAACGCTTCAAGAAGGGTTCTAATAAGCTTCCAAGAAGGACAGACATACTGATTTGTCTGAAAAAGTGTCACACAGACAAAGCAGCTCTTTGGAGAAGGAAATGCCAAGTAAAACTGGAACACTACTCAGGATATGTGAGATTCTAGATGAGCACGTATCAATGAAAGTCTTCCCTTATATTTTCCTGTAAGACATGTTCTTGCAGGAGTACCTGCTTATTTCAATTCTGGAATAAAAGATAAATATTACCTCAGATGTACACCTATTATTTAATCTTAACGCTTTTAGTATGCCTAACTAGAGTATTCACTATAAGACAAAACAGTAACCATTGCAAAGTAAGACAAGATCTGAGTAACAGCTGAGCACATATGAGGAACTACTACAGGCGGCTTAAGTCCGCTTAGCTTTATTCCAGCCTAAATGCAAATCAGAAATTCAGAAAATAACAGAGGTACAAAACAGGTCAGTCAGGACTTTCACCAAAAGGCTGCATGACTGATGCGAAGGACCTGCAGGAGGAGTGGGCAGATCTCGCAGGTCATCAACTGGTTGCCACAGCTGGTATTGAGAGCTTTTAGCTGTATAAATACCTGACTGGGGAGAGTGAAGATGATTAAGCCAGACTTTGCAGCACCCAGCGACAGGATAAGCAGAAATAGGCAGAAATTGAAACACAGGAAATTCCATTTAAACAGAAGACAAAACTTCTTTACTGTGAGACTGGTCCAAGACTGGAACAGGCTGCCTGAAGACACTGGATTTTCCACCACTGGAGGTACTCAAAACCCAAGCAGACAAGGCCCTGAGCCACCTGCTCTGTTTGACCCCGATTTGAGCAGGGGTGGACGAGACAATCTCCAGAGGTCCCTTCCAGCCTCACCCATTCAGTGATTCTCTGATCACCAAGTGGAAACCAATGCTCTCTTTGAATTGCTTTAGTTTTGGTCAGACGGTACGGTGCTGTCCGAGCAGCTGGAGGCACAGTGCATGGAGGGCGCCCCGCCTGCAGCTGCGGTTCTCTCCTGCCACTTGGGCTCACGCAGAGGCTCCCAGCTCCAGGCACTCAACACCTACCGAAAACTTTACTGCTGCACTCAAGTATGTCAGGCAGCTTCGAGTAGATAATTTCCCTGTTAGCAGTTCTTTAAATACACTTTCCTGCTGAATTTTCACACATACCTTTCTGGTTTATGTTTTTATTTTCATCTTGCATCTTCATAATGACTATTCACATATGTATCTCCACGTAAGTTCTGAGAGCAGCATTAACACATTATCATACAATAAATATGCCTTAGAGGACTTGAAAAGCAAAAAAATCCTCATCAACAGAAAAATACTATTTAAAAACCCCATATGTGTAACAAACCCTCCTAATTCACAAATTCTCCTCCCAAGCAGACTGTAATGCTGCAATTTAGTAACAGGTCGATGTAGTGAAATCCTGTGTTGCATCTTCGGATCCCTAAGATGCACTTCCGTCATTGACAACTGTCTCAATAGCCTTGTACTTTTGAAAACCTTCCTGTTTTTAGAATCAGAACAGTATACCACATTGGTAAAACTGATCACAAATAACGCAGCACAAACTTCTGAAAATGCCTGAAAAATTTACAGTTTCTAAACAGCAGTAAAAAAAAGCATTTTGGCTATGCAGCAAAACTTCATAAATATGTACTTAGTTATGCCAAATGCACAACTCACTCTGCGTATCTTAAGACCTTCCTTCCAGGTCAATGAATTCATGTCAGTGACAGGAATCTAAAAAGTCAACAGCCAGGATACTTTGAGTGGTCTCCAAGCCATCACCTGCGATGTGGTACCTCAAACACCTACACGTTGTTATGGTGTCAATACAGAGATGTGATTGTGAAACAGTGTGACTCAGGGATTCACTCGATATTGGAAGTAGCACATCAACAGCTGCATCCAGTCATTTACTAAGTAAACATAAGAAAACAATTTAGATAAAAGATTGACTGATGTAAGAGTTCCAGTCCATGCAATGAAATTCCCATTTACAATCATTACCATCAGCGTTTTGTGACACAAGCAGACCAAGTCACTCCTGATCCCATACTCCCTGGCACTGCACTGTCTTGCACCTCCCATTGTGCTTGCATGAACTAGATCAAGAAATTAAGCTGGCTTTAAAACCAGAACATTCATTGCCTGATCTAGTGCGCTACGTGACCCTATCAAGAAATTCCCTGGCATAACTGAGGAGGATGGATGGTGGAGCAGAGAGTTGGAGCCAGAGCAGGAAGAGTAGGACAGACGTGTGTTGGGAACAGTCACCAACGGGTTCTGACTGACACTCTTGTTGTGTGCAAATGTGCTGGTGGTCACCCTGGCCTGGGAACCAGCAACACCTGCCAACCACTGGAGTGATGTCACATCGTTACCTGTGGGTGAAACTGAAGTAGTGGACAGAGAGACAGGGGAGACGCAAAAAGGAAGACATTTAAAAGATACAAGAGGATCGGTATTGCTGGATGCTGACACTCCCCTGAGATGCGGAGGTGAGTCCTGATCAGCTGTGGTTACCAACAATCCCACAGAAGTTTTCAGAGATGTTTTGGTTCCCTGGCCAAATACCAGATTGGGTAATAACACTCCACCCACCTATGATTCCCTTGGCATTTTCAGTTGATCATGATGTTCCCGGCTTCCTGACCTAAAAATTGTTGTGTACTATTCCTGTGCACTGTTTAAACAGATGCCACATTCCAACCCAGATATTGCTTGATTTCAGAACTGGGTGACACGATCCCTGTAGGTGACAAGAAAGCTGTTCTGAGATCACCCTCTCCCAGCAGTGCTCCATCACAAATATATGGAATGGAGAGGTAAATGCATGAAAAGACTGCAGAACCACAGCTGTGCATACTTCTGCATTGTCCTCACCAACTCTAACTGGGTTGTACTGGAGGCATGTGAATGCAAGACCTTCAAGCTGCAAACAGAGTTAGACAACAAAAAATACAAGATGTTTTGTATTATAAACTCAGATCTCATGTACCGTGGGTGCCCGAGGGTCAAACCTTCATTTTCTGTTGTTTAGCTCCTCATCTTTCTCTCGTGCCTAATGCCAGGAGCTCCTGGCCGGGAGAGAGACAGTCCCGCAGCGGCTGCAGCCACGTGCCCTGTCACCCAACCAAACAAGGCTGCGGGGCTATTATCATTATGGGACAATTTTAACACTGGCAGCTCTAGTTGCAAAGAACGATCAGTATGTCAGCGTACATCAGCCCCTCAAGGTGCAGAAGTGCATGAGGCTTTGGGGACACACAGCCAAGCTTTAAGCTGATATTTTCTAAAAGCCAAAAGCTAACGGCACAGTTTAAGCTGGGATAAACTGGCAAAATAACCCAACCCGGCAAAGAAAACCACAAGACTGGAAAGAGGTGGTTACCACTGTTGAGCAAATTCAGCAGCCAGATTGTTAGAGCACAAAGTGTAAAATTAAGCAACAATTAAGCAAATTTTACTTATGTATTACTTAAGCCCTGCTCTTGAGCTATGAGGTACCATCCTTGCCAAGCGCCAGGGAAGCCATTCCAAGAGTTAAAGACTGTCCCACTTACATAGCACCAAATTATCACAACATAAATACAAGAGAGCTGCACATACCAAAAAGAAAAATACCAACCCAATAGCAGAAAATACCTGCTGCCTTTAGATAAAACTACATAAAAATCACACATTTTACCTTGATAGAGAAAGCTCATTTCCCCCCCTTAATTAGCAAACACAGAAACACATTACAGTGGTATAACAACATAGCAAAGTCCTGGTCTTGTTACCTTATGAACAAAACCAGCATTCATTTGATAAAAGCAATTATTCTAATATAGGAAGCCATTGTTGCATTAAAAATATTTTTACAGATAACAGTAAAAACCACTCATTTTGCCCTCAACAGGGGAACGTGCTTAAAGAAAACAACAGAAGCAACAACAAACGAAGACACATACATTCCCTGTTCCACACAAATACAATTACTTCTCCAGTTTCCTTCTTTTGTCCCAACTCCCAGAGCCCTTAGATTTGTAATAACGTAGATGAATGGGGAAGCCACAGAACTTTACTTTTACTGAAGGCTTTAAAAATGGAAGAGATCCCAAAAAACAAAAAAGGATTTGTGTTCATACAAGTTTGGGCTTGGTTTTTTTTTTTAAAAAAACTAGCAGCAAAACATGATTTTATTAATGGAAAAAAAGCACACTTATCTTTAACTGCTTTTGACTATAATCTTAAAATATTATTAGCCATGACATGTCTTTCTACACGTAAGGCATATCAACTCCCTGATCTCATTTGCACGAATAACACTACAGTGATAAGATTTGTACAACAGAACCTTAAACTCTGCTTTCAGTTAAGGAGGAAACCTCATATACCAGTTTAATTAGCTAATTTGTCTAACTACTTACAGTCTCTCCTTCCTTCCACAATCATCATAAAAATAGCTTAAAATAAAGAAGAACTATCACTCATTCTGCATTTTAGACCAAATGAAACACTTTCTTCCTTGTAAAATTATTCTTGTACCCAGCTTTTATTAAAATTGCATTATTACAAAAGGCTAAGCTTCTTCACATACAGAACTCACGCTGTATTTCTGCACTTAAGACATGACAAAGTAGGAACTAAAAGCAAGAGGAGGAATAGGTAACACTAAAATTATCATTTAGAAATCATTAGATTAGAACTAATTATAGTCTATTACTACTAGAATTATTAGAACTTTTATTTAAAGGGTGGTATTTTAAATTGTATTCCAAACACTGACAAAACAGGTAAATATTCATAACTCTAAACTTAGGGTTCCCAAAAGCACAACCAAGATGGAGCAGTAGCTACATCAGTCCTTACTAACTGCTTTCGTACTTGGAAAGGATTGTGCTGGAAAATGTTTTTCTCATTAGCAGCGCTGCCTTCCCAGGGAGCCCGTTCAACAGCAAATCCCAGATACCCTGTCTGCTTCCAGCCTCGCCAAATACCAAGACCCCTCATTAACATCCTCCACAGATTTCCCAAATCTCACTACCTCATCTGTGTTAGATATGACTTCACAAAAAAGGCACCCTCAGCACCTTGTGTCTTGCAGAATTCCATGCTGTGCTTTTCTTTTTTCTGGAAGCTTCCAACCCGCCATCGTTCGGCTTCATGCCAAATGGGGAGAAAGCAGAAGTGTAAAACGGGGAGTGATAGCTCCAACCTGTAACTGACTAAAAGCTTTTTACGTAGTACCTTCAGCATGTACAATTTGACTGTATCTTTCTTAAACACATAAATAAAGCTTTCCTTCCCCCTTGCCGCCCTTTGCAGGAAACACTAAGCATTGCTAAGTGCTGCTCTGCACTGTGGCACGAAACATGCCAGACCCCCCCCTTCTGGGCACACCAGCCAGCCCGTCCCATCCACCCGCACCCCTGTGCTCAGCACAGAGCCCCCCTTCTGGGCACGTCCCATCCACCCGCACCCCTGTGCTCAGCACAGAGCCCCCCTTCTGGGCACGTCAGCCAGCCCGTCCCATCCACCCGCACCCCTGTGCTCAGCACACTGCTCTGCTCCCCATTCACTGCTAAACACACCAACAAAGCAGCAAGCCAGGCAGCCTCTCTGCTGCGCCAGGCGGGACAGCAGAACTGCCTGAGGGACCAAAACTGATGATATACAAAAGGCACAAATCATTTGTCTTGTCCTCCTAGTTCTAGCACGTATGGTGATCACAACGAAGGGATACTCATCATTCATAAGCAGGTTGCAAATTGGCTATTCCAACAAAAAAAAAAAGAGAGTTACCGACTTCCCCAGTACTTTAAGGATGCCACTGGAAAATTAAACTCCTAAATAACTACTGCAAACTTTCTGTTCCTGTAGAAGCTGCTAATGAGCCTGAAGGCTTGGGGTCACCCCTACACTCAGGCAGGTGCCCAAAACAAACCAGCGGTGTTTTGTTCTACTGACCAAAAGCAGACCCTTCACACAAGGTCACCAAATGGCTAATCTCTAGGTAGCTGAAGTTTGGTAGAGTTACTTTCATCCTAAATTTTGCATTTCTTTTTTTAATGCCTGATCCGACACGTTGTTCATGACATCCAGGATAACGGTCTTTTAGTAAGTCTCTTTCCTAACAAATAACAGGTGACTTGAGAGCACACATGACTTATTGAGTCGCTTCTCTCAGGTTCTTTGGGTAGGTATGTATCTTCCATTTTTCAACCAATATGTCTGAATGATGGATTATTTTTTTTTCCAATCTATTTTTTTCACTATTTCTTTTTGTGACATAATACATTCAAGATATCTATTAAAAAAAAAAAAGATGTTTCAGTAATTCTTTCTAGAAAGCAAAATATTTTAGAAAAAATATTTTACACTGCAAACTTAAGTTTTGTTGTTAAACGTATAATTTTTTTTGGACTTGGTATTATCTGTTTTTAATTCATTTTTACAAACAGCTCTGCTGATAGAGGCTCCACGTGAAATTCTGATTTGGGACAGTATTTACTACCTAACAGTAATCTAACGGTATTTAGTGTTTGTGTTCAACTGTAAGGCACACAAGTTAACCACGGAATAAAACAGAAGAAATTCTGGTGGTAGTGGTTTTTCCTACTGCAAATCTCGAAGTGAAGGTAGAGCAGAATACAAAGACTAGTTTATTTCCTAAACAATTATCTTCTGTTATTCATTTATACAAAAATAAATAAATACTTACTGTTCCTTTAATAGCGTTCACAGAAATGTAATGCAAGAAGAGTCTGAGTTATATTTTTGTTTCCATACTACTTTCTTTCTCAAGGCCCAGGCCAGGCTGTGGTGGGGACACACTGATGGGCAGAGCGCCTCCCCACTACGGGCTAACTTTTGCAAATTTATCACTGACAATGCTTTGTAACCACTTGGAAATGGTAAAGAAAAAACAGGGTACTTCAGGTATATTAATAGACTCCAAGAGATTTGTATGGCTTATCCTGTAGGAATTAATGATACCCCCTAGAATACTGCTGCACAGCAGAAGGAATTTATTCTCCTTCAACCGCATCTATCACATGTTAAGACTTTTACCTTAAGAGTTAACTACTATAAACCCTGTGGTATCATTTCCATCCATTAAGGATAGTTAATGAGGAGCCACTGCCCAGGTGGTTCCCAGGATATTACCTACACTGGTGCATGCTTGCTCAAGACCAATGATCTTTGACAAGACCAAAACGTGTCACATGCAGACAGAGGCCCTTCACGAATCCAACCAGAAATAAAAGACGTGTTTAAGTTGCAATTTCAGACATGAGGCAGTAGCGCTCCAATCACAGCTGAATGAAAAAAGTCTGTCACCTAGCAAGCATGGACAACCAAGGCAGCTAGATCCTTAAACGGACTAAGCAATCTGCAGTACATAAATTCTAAAATATTTTGCTTGCGTTGCCACTACTTATTTAAACATACTGAAAAACACTGGGCACTTATGCCAAGATCTAATGCATTCCTGAAACATGACTAACATCCAAAAAAAACTCTGGACAATGCCAGGGAGAAGACAGCAAGTTAAAGATTTATTCCATTCATTATAATAAAATGGCTTCCTATTTAGATCCCTCTTATAATTAAATGTATGACACAGGAGTGCTGGAAACAGACTTCTATTTCCTCGCTCTACCATGGGTCGCAGTTATAAAAGGCTGTATCTGTGACGTACAGCAAGAGTGAATACCTGCTATTATTAGTAGTGCTGCATTAGGAACAGCCTCTGGAAAGATGAGAATCCGTTTTTCTTCCGATATTGGACAGACCAAAAGGGGAATAAGGAAAGGAGAAGCCTTGGCAGGAGGAGGGAGGTGATGCCTGAGAGATCCTCAAATTGGGCCTGAGTTGTGAGAGGGTGTGGAAAATAGGAACAGAATCAATGTGCGTAAGTAAAAGAATGGGTAGAAAGTCTAGAACAAATTAAATGTGTTAGGACAGTTTCTGCCCCTTGTTCTGTAAGACACGAAACAATTATTGACTAAAAAAAATATTTCAGAACAAAAATGAAATAATCTTCTCATGAATTTTCATTACAACTCTTCAAGAAAGAACAGCGAAGCACAGCAAACAGATGACACTGAAATGGACTACAGGTTCACAATGTGATAATCAAGTAAGCACCACTAAGTTCCAAAGTATCCAAAATACTGTGGATGAGCTGATTTCACTTGCATCCCAAGAGCTGAAATCACACTAGCCACAAATTAAAACGAACAAGTGAAGCCGTAAGTTTACGGCTTCTCATTAAAATTGGGATGGGGGATCCCAACACAGCAGCCATAATGCTGAGAGTTGTATGTTCTCGATGACAGAAACTCATCTGTAATTACCAAATGATTTGAAGTCAGTGGCAAAAGGTGAAGTATTTGCCACCAGGAGTTCAGCTGAAGAACCACAGCTGTATTATGGAATACGCTTCACCTGTTAGGGATGTTTAGCTGTACTTTTTCTTTTAACATAAGTTTCCATAGTTGAAAAAAGATGGGACTAATGTGTCTCTGTCTTTCAGCAGCTACTAATGCAGAAGGAACAGTAAGAACTGTAAGCCGCTGGGGCAATTCTGCACAACAGTCTGCTCTATGACATAACAGAACCCCCTGACCTCTCCAACCTAGAGCAATAACTTCAGCCCCCGATGCTAAACGAGTACTTCCGTAATAGTTAGCTGCAGTCAGGAGAGCAGCACAGAACTGCGGAAATCTCTAACTTGTCCAGACCAGTTCATCTATTCGAAATCACCAGACTGCAGGTAAAGGCATTGCATTTTGATAGTTAATTTGCAAAACTGTGTAACAAGCCAATCTCAACCTGTTTACTTCACATTAGATTTGTCACATTTATGAAAAGGGCAGCACTGTAAGAGCAGTTTTCCAAAGAACTCTTGCTGAAACCCTTTTTTCTTGACAGAGTTACATGAAGTAGCTTCAAGTTACACAGAGTACAATCTTGCATATAAACCTAACTTAACTGATGACTGTATTTTAAGTCAAGGTATCTATAAATTTTAGCAGCTATAACCCATTCCATGCAAGTCAAATCTTTTTAATTTCCCTGGGACATGAAAACATTTCTAGCAGTCAAAATTTCTGAGCCATCCACCAGCTGGAGGCCAGTCAATAGTGGAACACCCTAGGCATCGATACTGGGTCCTGGAGTGTTTAACGTCCTAATTAGTGACCTGGCTGATAGAGAGAATGCACCCTCAGCAAGCGTGTAGGTGATGCAAACCTGGGAGCGGCTGACAGCCCACTGCCTTGTGCTGCCATTCCGAAGAACCCAGACAGGCTGGAGAAACAGGCCGAGAGGAATCTTGTGGAGTTGAAAGGAAAACGCCACATCCTGACTTGGGGAGGAACAGCCCCGTTGCCCAGGCGAGGCCTGGGGCTGAGCAGCTGGGAAGCTGCCCTGCAGCGCGGGGCCAGAGGACCTGTGGACACCAGGCCGAGCGTGGCCCAGCAGCACGTCCTCGCTGGGACGCAGTGGCCAGCAGCCTGCTGGGCTGCAACCGGCAGCCGAGGGGCGAGCCTGCCCTCTGCTCAAAGGCCTCCAGCCTTCCTCACCTGAGCTACGGAGCCAGAGAACGATGGAAGAAAGTAACGTTCTCTCTTGCAGGTTTGGAAAATGTGGCAAAGAAAACCAGCAAAGAAACGCTTGGTTTATGAAGCGGAAGAAAAGCACATGCAACGCTCCAGCAAATGGTACAGAACACAAACACGGGCACAACTCTTACTAGCTGAGGAACCCCTCTATTTCCCAATGCGTCCTACTCAGGCCTTGAGGCCTCTCCAAGAACGGTTTACTAAACTGTGCTTGAAATTCTTGGATATTTCAAGATCTTGGCATTCTACCATTATTCTACCATTATTCTTTCCATTAATACTCTAACGGCTCTAAAAATTTTTTACCAAGTGCCCCAATACTTTTTGCCCTCAAAGCTGTATGCCTGCTGCCTCTATCAAATTAAATACATACTGGTATGGAGCACAGAGACTAAAGCACTTTTCATACTGTATGTTTGAGACCGCACAGAAGCATTCACCAAGAAGTCACTATCCCTCCTATCTAGCGGAGTAAACTTTATTCAAGTTCTGTATTTTTGTGTATGAGGTACAGAATTTAGAAAACAATGACATTCAAAATTGAAAAATTTTAGATGAGAGGCTAACTTGGTCAAGTCAGAGAGCAAAATGAAGGCAGGTTTACAACAGGAGGATTGTTCCAAGGAAGAGGCTGGTGGCTCCAAAGCACAAACAGCTGCACTTTACTACTTGGAACTTTCACAGAGGCCCAAAAATTCTTCATTTGCTCAGACTCATATTTAGCATTGCTTCTTGCCTGGCAGAGGGCAGCCCTGGGGGCGATGCACAGCAGCATACTGCAGCATACTGCAGCACACAGTATTTGTCAACTGACACACAACCTACCCACAGCTACTTGTATCATACAACCAGGAATATCGGTGGCGTGTGACCTTGAAATTCCATGTTTATACTGTAGAAAAACGATGATAAATCAACACAATGGAGAGACAGAAAACATCAACAACCTTTTTTGTGACCACGTGAAGAAAATGACTAAAAAGTTATGACACTTCACAAAAACTTGTGAAACAGTTAAATGGAAAGTATCAGATCCGTCATTGTGTGATCCAATGTGGTCCAATTGAGGGTCAGAGAAATGCATTTTTTTCTTTCAGATGCACAGACTGGCTGCACTTTACTACTTGGAACTTTCACAGAGGCCCAAAAATTCTTCATTTGCTCAGACTCATATTT
Source organism: Alca torda (assembly GCA_008658365.1). Classification (NCBI taxonomy): domain Eukaryota; kingdom Metazoa; phylum Chordata; class Aves; order Charadriiformes; family Alcidae; genus Alca; species Alca torda. The sequence continues at coordinate 370,918 of CM018101.1, forward strand.
AGCTCAGACTCATATATTAGATCTAAGACTGAGAACCTCAGTCAAGTTTCGTTGGAGCTGACTTGGAGCATCAACATAGAAGGGCAGCTGCCTTCACGTCCCCCCACCAGTGAAGAGGTGCAGTCAGGCAGACTAACAGCTTTTCCCATCTGCTCACAGCTCTATCCATGATGGACCACAGCCTCCAGTAACTGCATTTCTCAATCAGCTTGATGCTCAAAGTTAGCTGCCCTGAACACAAGACCTCGTGCTCACAACACGTGAATTCTGTCATCTTCCCCAGAGAAGTGTCTATTTTATTTAAACTCACTCCTTGTGCACTAGCAAACACCTGTCTTGCTTCCTTTCAGAATTATTCCCTATGAAGTACTGCTGCTCACAGAGCTCACCTTCAAAAACCAGTAATTCACAAAACTATAGCGAAGGGATTTCTGCAGTGAAGTGTAACTGTAGCTGGGAACTATTTCCGCCAATACTGGGGAGCAAGTGAGGTAGGCTTGGTAAACTCTGCTATGGCGTACACTATTAAGCAGACTAAAGAGAGTCTAATTAGTTGGCCAATTGTTCATTAATATTGCCTTATGTTGCAGACACTTTGAACCACTCAAATCACACAGAGCTTTTATTGTCTCTATTACCATCTCTTCTCCTCTTCACTAATCTATTTATCCTACTTTTTTCTTTTGCTCAAAGAGATGTCCTACTTTTTCTGTTTCTTTTCCTCACCAACAGCCGTTCAGCCTTTTATTCTGACTTTTGGATTTCCCTACACATCCGTCATGACCGGTTTTTCTATGTACGTGCTTTCTTGGCAGAAAGGAATTAGGAAATATAATCCTCAGAAAAGCCAAGTACTGTAAGAGTAAAAATGCTCTAGTGTGCTGGGGCGGGGTTATATTCCCTCTAAAGCTATTCCAATGCCTATAATATACCCTGAAGAACTGCAGCAACTGAGATCCGAAAGACGCAACAGCTCAAGATGCAGAATGTATGCCACTCTTGCAAGATTAGCAACGGGGTAGCAAAAAAAGAGTTAAAAATGGACATCGCCCTCTCTTAAAACGTTAACTTTTGCCTCCTGCTGCTTTTTGAGGAAGGGAGCTGAAAAGTATGACAGCAATCTTTTCCTATGCTGTCTCGACCATACACTGAGATTCGCCGGGGGAAATCACAGGTTTAGAGCCTGTTGGAATGCAGCCGCCTTTGAAAAATGCTGACTGTGACTTGTATGGGAATTGAACATGGACAAAACTGAAAAAATACATGAGTCATAATTTCTTTCTCTTAAAATCGGTCAAAAATGGAATTGCTATTTTAATAAAAAGTAGAGGGATCAGAGGTGCATCACTTCCATAATGCACAATCTATACATATTCTGCATACACACAGAATCGTAGAATCGCCTAGGGTGGAAGGGGCCTTTAAGATCACGGAGACCAATGAGGAACCTGACACTGCCAAACCCACCACATGTCTGACAAGCAAAACAGTCTACTTTGTAAATTTTCAGACTACTGATTCTTCCCTCTGCAGCCCTTCTCCCACAATTTCTGTTCAAGTTTCCTGGCTTTCTCCATATAAATAAGAACAATTTTCAAGCAAAGAACTCTGCAGCAAAGAACTGTTTCAATGGTGCAAAAATGTTCTTGAAGAACAATCATATTTTTAGTCATCCATCACACACATCATTACACTGATGTAATATTCCTTTATTACCAAATACTATTCCTGAATTTGTTTTCCTCCATATGCACACTCCCATGCTAATTTCAAAGTAGCAGTAATATATAACAAAACATGACTCAAGGCGAAATAAAAGTCCCCAATTTTCCATTCAGTAGACACACTAATTTCTGCTATTTCATCCTCTCCTTAAACACGCTATACGCTTGGGCGTAAGCCACTATAAACAGTTCAGGGCAGCCTGAAAGACCAGTAATCCCTGTAGTGCTTTGAAATTCACTGTAACTTGACCACATAACACAACGTACTCAAATGACCAGAGACAGTTTTTGAAAGCCACTAAATGTTTATCTGACCCCTTGTGAACTCCTAATAAAATACTTGGCTGTATGGGCAGACAAACAACAACTAACATTTATACAAGCTACAATTCCCACTGAGAGCGCGTGGGTTACGTCCAGCTACCAGGATTACAGCTCCTTCACCTCAAAGCTGAATTCTCTTACTCTGGAGAAGCTGAAGGTGCATCTTTATTAGCAACATTCAAAGAAAACTGCAATTGAAGTCAGCCTCAGTAAAATGTAGGCTTTTGTTTAGAAATTACACGCTAGAGCTCCAGCAGTACTTTGAAAATTCTGTTCCTCCTAACTGATGTGTGAGTGTCCTATAAATCGCGAGGGCTGAAAGGGAGCAGAAGTCCCGTTAAGCACCTTCTCCAAGTATTCCGTTATATTACATTAGGACCCATCAACATGTTTATCTTGGACCGTGATGCAGCGCTTTAGGTATGTGGCTGATGGAAGAATTGTAGACTGAGGTTAATCAACAGAGAACAGTGACAAAGGGAAAAAAAAGTCGTGGAAGTATCAGGAGTCAGAGAAATGAGATAGCAGTAACGGAATCGGAGAAAGCATGCTGACATTTATTCAGACTAAATTTTCCAACAGTACTAAGTACGTTCTTTCAACCATCTGATCCAAGTAGCACTTATGTTCAGGAAGGCATTAGACTTGGCAATGTAGTATTTTTGCTTTAATTATTTTCCTACTGTTAAGGAAAAAAACCAAAACACATAGTAAGAATTCTAAATGCCAAGTTTATCCGACCCAAGAATACACTATAGCTGTTATTTATTAGAACACTGAGGGGAAACTCGGCTATGGACTGACTAGAGAGAAATAGAAAACTACTGTGTGTTGAGGTCATTGAAATGCTGATTAGCAGACAGTTAACTAAGGCAGTCTTCTTAATTTCTTTAAATGAATGATCATTTACACTAATACATGTTCAACCACTTTTTTTCTTGCTGAGACAAAGAACCTTGAGACCTGCTGAATTTTAAAAGTTAGAAATAACACATTTGTTCCTGACAGAAAGGACAGCCAAAAATTATGTTAACTTACTGGTCTTGAACATGTTCAGTTCTGAAACAGCCATGCCCATGCTTCTACAAGGGCTTGTTCAGGAGCCCCTTTGTAACTGGGGTTATATTTTGCACAGAGGAAGAATGCAGTGTCTTATATTATACTTCAAATTGTTTGATGAATTATACTTTTACTAGATTATTCCTCAGAAGTGACCTTTTGGAGAGTTCACCTACAAACAATCTATATTCTTACCCTAGCTCATACATTATGACAGACAACCAAAACCATACCGATTTTAACTATTTCCTTTGGTCAATGATTTTTTCCTCTAATATAACTTGTTTCTGATGGAATTTAGGAAGGTATGAAAATTCAACTTAGAATAATATGAATTTTTGTGTAATTAACTCTCCAAGAAAAGGATAGTTACCAGTTCATGTAGATCAATCAATAATATTTACTGCAAGGTCTTTATGGTGGGTAATTACTACTTTAAGTTTCAGTCAGTAAAAAACCCAAACAGTAGGTAACTGGTAATACACTCTCTCAGGGTGAAAAATAAAGAACACAGGAAAAAAACTTGAAAAGTTTGTTTCATGTTGTGCATGTTTTTTTAAAATCAGCTACCAATCTATTTTGTTTGTATCCTGAAATTCTGCACAAGGAGTTGATGCTTATATATATTTTAAATTTGATTATAAGAAAAAGCAGGAAGGCCAGAAGTCCAGAAATATTTGCTGCAAATGTTTGTCAGGAATGCTAATCCCCGTAAAACACAGGAACATAACAAAAGCCAAGCAAGCCCTCTCTCCAGCTCCAAGCTCACAGGGTCTCATTTGGAGGAGACGGCATTTGCTGCGGAAGGGAACACAACACAAGGCAAACACACACAGCAGCTCCATGGAGAATGGAGCTGGCGCTGCAAACACACAACTCCACATTCTTTTCTCCCTCTTCTTCCCACATCTGTTTTGGCTGGCATCTGACACAAGAAATCCAAGGGATGGCACCTGCCCAAGCCAGCGCTGCTCCAACGCACTGTGCAAGGCACAACCCAACCCGAAAAGCAGCCGATGGCTCCCCAGTTTAGGGCCAAGAGAGGCAGTATCTGTGGAACTGCCGCCTGAAGCAGTCCAGTGGGAACCCCCCGGGGACGGCTCCTGCTCTGTCACCCCCAGATCCCCCCTCCTGCTCTTCAGGAACAGGCTCAGGGCAGCAGGCAGTGAGTCATGTAACAAATAAATCAGTACCAAATGCTGATCGTAGCAGATGTAAAAAGAATCAAGTATTTTGAAGCAACATGTGGGGAACAGGTCACACGCAAGCTCTGGGAGGCAACGTGTTCCACAAACAGCACTCGGAGGCTCAGGATTTCCATAAGGATGGAAGGGGCTGTTCTCCCATGTAACGCTTTCAAGCAGAGGTACCTTCTCGCGTACCCCACAGGTCCAAAGGTTAACTGCCTGCGCTGCTTCCATGTGCTTCTAGCTTCACGATAGGGGCACTATTGAAGGTAAGATAACACTCCGTAACTCCAACTATTTGTTACTATAAATTAGGTGTGTATTGTAATAACACCCAGGTTTTAGGAACAGGGAAAATTAGGCAGGATTGGTAAATTTCAAAGATATCAGGTCCTACCCTGGGATAAAGATGCATCCATTTAATGGAAAATTAAAATATTTTACATTTTTACATACAGATACACTCTGCAAAGTTGGGCAAATATTTAATTGTATCGAATTCACGCTATTTACAAGTCCATATAGGGAGAGCAACCAAATTCTCTACAGAAACCCTCCTCTACCCCCTTTATTTCTCTTAACACAAAACTAAATAGGAAAAAACCTAGCACAATACAATGCTAATTCTCTAACATAAAACCACCACGAGGTTTACTGTGGGGATGGCAACAGTAAGACACAGTTTTATTTTCAGTTCTCTCCTTAAATTTAAAGCAGATAAAGCTTGCTTTCACTTAGGATGTTTGAATTAGGGCGGATATTGCAAAGCCAGAAAGATACTAAAAAACGGTGACATCAGACAAAAAGAAATCTATTCAGACCAGTTTCCCACATCCGAACGGCTACTGTGAGGCTTTCCGATACTCGGCTACTGTATCATTACCCACAAAGCCCGCATCCGCAAAGAACAAAAAAGTTATCTTCCCTTGTTCGGTTAAGGTCAGATATTTTAATACAGTAAATTAAACATGTAATAGATCTCAAATAATGTCACCACAAATTAATTCCTATCTGAAAACCCCTTTGGTTCTGGCTTTAAGGACCAAATTGTAGCTGCTTTTTTTGCATTTCATCCTGAAGCTGCTGGTATATCACCGCACTTCAAAGAAATGGCAATTGTTTGAAAACAGAAATACTACTTATTTCATTATGAAATTTTTATGCCCAGAATTGGCTCACAAAAGTATATTTAGGCCCCAGATAACATCCAAGCTGATAATTAATTATGTTTTAAACTGCTTCCATTGTAGTTCCTAATATTCCTCATTTTACTTGTTATTTTTCAGTGCTGTGCACATGACCGCACACAACTGGAGAGCAAAACAGGCAGCAACATCAGAAACCAGGGGAGACTGACTGTTCAGTGGACATACATTAAGAGACGAAAGTAACCGCAGAGTTGGCAACAGATACGTTTTCTAAAATTCAGAACCAGAAGATTAGTCCTAAAATAAAATGTCTGTCTTTGAGGCGCTTACTGAACCACAGTGCCATAATACTGTTCATCCTGGAATCGTAAGAAAAGCTTCCACATATTTCTGAACATAAATCAATAAAACAAGCAAGTATTAAGTACATTAATATCTCCCTGTCAAAGAGACAGCAAAGTCTGCCTTTTCAAAGGTGCAGCAGCCCCAGTAGCAGCAGGAAAACGCAGACAGATTTGCATGTCTCCTTTAAAACAGTTTTTCTTCCCCGATGGTTGCCATGCAAATAGAAGCAACCTTTTATTGAGAGTACAGCTTGTCCTTTTAGATGAACAACCGTCTGCAGCACATTTCCTTCATTCAGTAGCATTCATTTACTGAATCTTTCCCACAGAGAAGCATGTTTAGAGAAAGCTCAATTTACAGTTCAGAGTGGTTTGGGTTTTTTCCTTTTTTCCCCAGAGCTGAATGGTAACACTTTATCTAGAGTAGGAAACAAAGCAAACAATCTGCAGTATGTTGCCAATATATGAACAAATCAAACTAATTATTTACTTTAAATATGTGAGATTTAAAAAATTCTTCCAATGCCTCAGACTGACAATTGCAGGAGTGGACAGGCATAATCCTGAGGACTAGATGACCTGCTACTGCTTTTGAAGATGTTAGAAATTTCTGCACGCTCACCTGTCAAGTAGAGAACCGACTGAAATATATAGCGAATTGAGAGCTACAGACTTGTCGCTGAGCAAATGGATTCTGCAATGTAAGTCAGATTGGTCAAGATTTAGCCCCAGACCTTCAAATCATACAAACCAGCTAAAATCTTGTATTAATGCCTGAACCTTCAACACATGCGTGCGAAACGCAAATGAGCTTAACTTCCTGGAAGATCAGGCAAGGACCCCTCTGCTACCTGCACTACACCTTTTAGTTGACCATGGTTATGATCGGTTCTTTACAGGAAGCAATTCGTCCAGCTGGTTTCTCATTTCTGCTAGTAGATTCTCTCTCAACCTGTTCCGTGACGCACCCAGAGCCGGCTGAGAGCGAAGTCACACGGCATCCAAAAGGGCGTCTCACAAGACTGGACGTGAATCGGGAAAGCTGATAATGTCACAAGTACTGTAAACTATATAAATAAATAAAATCTTCCAGAGTTACGCTGTAGCTTGATTAGAGTGCCTTGTAGAGTATCGCTTGCAATCCTACACCGTAAAATGTCAAATATTACAAAAAACCTTCATGAGTCTGTCTAGGGCTGGAACCCCAGATTATGGATTGCTGAACTGCAAAACACTGCCTGTGAGTAAACACTCTGCTCCATAACTGCAAGCTGCATCACCAACCATACCACAAGCCTCTCCCAACAAGCAGGGTTCACTCGTGTTTATGATAATTCAGTGTGCTGGCAAGCACCCTCTGATAGAGCTTCTAAAAATAATGCAGTGTTCCTAACACAGCAACTACGGCAGCCTCCACTCCCAAAGCTCTGGGCAGAGAGCACGAGGCTGCCTGTGTGCGAGCTGAAGGAGATTCTGCTCCACTTCCCAATGGTAAAGCTGAGTTCCACTTTCACAGAATTTGAAGCAAATAAATACCTTGTAGCAATATGATGCTGTGAATATAAAATCATGCTTGCAGCAGATATCAAATAACTAAATGGTTAGCATTATTTGTAATTTAAAATCTCTACCGCATTAAGTATTAAAAGAAAACTGGTAAAAAGCACAAAACAAATTAGAGGAGCTTTTCACCATCCAGGATGATATGTGCCAAATGTAATGGATATAATTCTTAGCTTTGATCATAACGCTTAAAATTTTATTTAGCAACATGCAAATATTTTAAATAATTGTGATTTAACATAATCCCTCAAATAATATTGCTATTGCCACATCTTGATAAGCTGTGGGTTTTAGTGACAGAATGTGAAGTAGAAATAATTTTAAAAGCAGAAAAATGTTTTTCTTTTTAAATTATGTAAACTGTTTTAAACACTCAGGAGGTAAAACTTAGGCTAACTCTCTCAAGAAGGATTAGTATCAGCCTCTAATGTCATGTTTGAAAGGATTTGCACTGTTTGATTAATACCTTCCTTTTCATTTTTAAAGTAGATTGCTTTTGACAATAAAAACATTTAAAATACCACGTTCCAGAATTTTATGCTTGTGGCCAGCAATTTGTTGAATACTAAAGTTAATGCTGAGTATGTAGGCTCCTGTTGCCTTATTATAAACAATGATTACTTATTATTCTTTGCCATTAAAAAAAACAACCAACCAAAACTCTTTACATAATAGGACTAAGAGTATAAGACTTCAACAAGTACCTGAAAAAGCGGCCAGTCAGGTCACAGAAATTTATAGCTGAATCTCTCCTTTACTGAAGATTAAAATCCCACCTTTTAACAAAGTTTATATTCTCTTTTCCTTTTCTAGCATACATCAAGTACAGCCTGGAAATGCAAGTCACCCAGGAGGTTATTCTTTTCAGCCTGGTGTGAAAGGGAAGATGAAGCATTCTACCAACGCAACTGCAAAACTCTGCATTTACACCACAGTGTACAGTGCAGTAGGGATTTTATTTGCACAACTCATCAGAAACAAGTTTTTCATTAGACTTTCATGTCCAATGCACTGTACACCCCCTGCGCCCACGGCCTGAGCAGCCAGCACACCACAGACCTGGAGACTGGAGGGGTATTTTCGTAGCAACAGTGCCTGGGACTTCAGCTCTAGCATTACCTTTTCCCACATATGTAAGACACAGCCCAGCATTTTGCTAGGTTTATAGCATCAGGAGATTTAACTAGAGCAAAGATGAGGGTTTTCCTTTTCATTCATTCATTCTTTTTGGAGACAGAAACCTGCATAGTCATACTGCTGATTTTATTAATGTATTTTTCTGTACATGGTTTCTAACTTTTGGAAGCTACCAATGCCATCCTGTTAGATGAAAAAACAGATAAAAGCACCAGATTTTACATGAATGTATGCATTAACACATTTTACAACAAGATTTAATCTGGAAACTAAGTAAACAGGATGGATTGGGATTTAGAATAGCTTTCTGAACTAGAACAGTCATGAAACATGCACATTCCTAAATTCTTCATTACTCGACAGATTTTCTCAAATAAGAAAACAGCTAAATAGTGTAAAAAGTAATCAAGACTCTATATCTGGTATATTATCCGCAATTTTCTGTGGCTGGATCTATAGCAGAGTTGCTCTGGCTGGCACCTTCATTGTTAAGACTGCGTCAGCATTTCCATTATAAATTGAGGGCCTTATAAACTCAGCGCCTTGTAAACTCAGCTTTACAGAGATCACTGTGTACTGAAACTCAGCACACAATTTTTCCACGCAGAAGCACATAGTTTATTACTGTTATTAAAAAGAGTGATGTTATTTCCAGCTCTTCTGCTCGATGTTTTATTCTCATTTCTTTACAGAGAAATACCAAAAAGTTACAGCTTTCAGGGAAAAAAAATGCCTAACAATAAAATGCAGAATTGTTTCCCGGGGAACTCTGAGAATGTGTAGGGACAGGGTAAAGACAGCACTGCCAATTCTTGACTCTCTGAAAACTCGTCTAAAAATTCCGGGCTAGCTAATTTGCACCACTTGCAATGTGCTATTTGTCCTCCACTCACATGGCGAAAACACAAGACCAAAAATCAGTCTGCTCCTTGGTACTTTCCTTCTTGTCACACCAGCTTCTGCCCTGCACGTGCCTGAACCCGATGGCCTGCCCCTGCCAGGGCAGGGAAGTCTCTTCAGAAGAGATGTGCAAGCTGATGGGAAGGCTAATTAGGAAGGGGGCCAGGTGATTTCTGGAGGGAAGTAAGAAAAGAAAGAAAAAATGAGGGGTGTGTGTCTGTTTTTTTTCCACATGAGGGAAATGCCCAAAGTGGGCTGTAGACCAGGGCAGATCCCTGAATAGAAAAGGATGAGAAAAGTAGTAGTCTCTAGGCACAGGCTGTTGTGGTCAGGAGATACCTTTCTTCCCATGCAACCTAGAGGTAGGCTTGTTGGGGAGACAGGAGGGAAGAAGAATCAGGCTTATCCTCGACAGAAAACCTAAAAAGACACGAGGGATGGACTTCATCACCTCTACCTGCAGATGTCAAAAAAGTCCTCGCCTGCACAGGACAGAGGCTTTCCAGGTAGGTATCTGCACTCCTTGTAGAGCAACTGGAGAGACGGGATATTCATAGCACTGTTCATTTGAGCTATTTTAAACACCTAGCTAAGAGCAACAGGAATTATGTTCTAGAAATGCTTATTAGAGCCCAGACAGCAATCCCTGAAGTAGGTCTCCAAAGTTCGACATGTGCAATAGAGAAGAGCATTAGTCCTGTGTAGCACTGCTGAGAGAGAAGAGCGTTAGTCCTGTGTAGCACTGCTGAGAGGGAAGAGCGTTAGTCCTGTGTAGCACTGCTGAGAAAGCAGCCTCTGAAAGGTGCACAAGACGTTCCACACCATTCGCCTACTGATGCCCACGGCAGAGCAGCTGCACTGGTTCAGCTCTTCTTGAAGAGACTTGGGAAGAAACACTTGCTTCTGACATAGCTTTTGCCTGTTTTAAAGACCTCTGAATTTTCAAGAACATGCTCCTGGTATAATGAAGGCTGGCAAATAAACTGTTAACAATTTGGCTTTCCTTGGTTTGTACCATTTAGACTGCTGTACCGCTGCAGTGGAAGCTGCAGAACCAGCCATAGTTTACAGTGAAACATTGAAGGATTTTTTCTTTTTTTTTTTTCCTTTTTTTTTTATAAAATGGATCAGTTTATGTACAAAAGTAAAAATCCAGAAAATTCAATCCAGAGTTGAATTTCATACTATCCAAAATATGGCTCATATTTTGCAAATCACACTGGTAAAAAATGCAGAACAAAGTTATTCTTCCACTGCCCTTTTTAATTGTGATACAGTGGTACGTGCCTTAGAAATGAAGGCTTAGCACAGGGCAAGCGTGGACAATTGCTGCTGGACTGCAGAGCCAGGCTATGGAATTGCCAGATAAGAAATTCTTGGATCCAAGACAGAGTAGAAATTTGAAACAAATAGGTAAGGAAAGGAAATACTATGGTAGAGATACAGCTTAAAGATACGGCCAACCAAAGCTCCTCTACAAATTCATCATCTTCAAAGGACTGCGAACAATGAAATTTATTTCATTTTCTTTTGCTTCTTCCAGTGAAGGCTTAGCTAGTAACAGTGGTTCAGATGTTTCTTCCTCAAATATCACTGTGCACAGAAAACTACCTCCAGTTAGAGAACGGTGATCCACAACGCTGAGAGTAGTAACTCCTGAGGCAGTCATATATAGAAATATAAAGAAGATAGTGGCACTAAAGCAGACACCTGGTATTGAAAACACTGTAATTTGTGAGATTGTCTAAAGAATAAATATTCAAGCTAAAAAAAGCACAATGTTGTACATCCCTTAACTAGTATTTATTTTTAATTTAAATGTATTACAATTTTTCCAATGTGTGAAATTGAATAAAACTGTATTTCCCTCATTTGATTTTTTTTTTTCCCCTAGCTGTGGAAAAAAACCCCAAACTATTCCAAGACTTCCATATTCACAGACTATGAATATCACGAAGCATGGTGTGTCAAGAGCTTTTGACCAAAAACAGGATCACAGTAAACACCAATCTATAAGGCGAGTTAATTGACATTTTTCCCCTTCTATTTGATAATATATGATATAGTATGTCATGATCACATCCCCTTTCTGACAAATTGCTGTTAATATAGACAGCTGATGGGTCAGCCTTATGTCGTTTTCTGCATGGAGACTCTGTATGCATTTCTGGACACAAGTTCCTATATATCTGATATTAATTCACAGGCCAACTAAGGTAGAAATCTTGTAGGGTCTCAGTATGTAAGGAGGGTCTATAAAAGTGTTGAATTCTTTAGATATACATTTCTAATCCTAGAGAGCAGAAATGTGCATCTTTTATACACACAATTTACCGTTAGATACCATTTGAGTAACACTGTTGAAGACTAGAAAATTTTCACCAGCAGCTCTTCTAAATCAATCAACAATCTCATTGACCTGCTTTCTCTGAGGTCAAACCCACAAATAAGTAGTCCCCAATATGATTAAACAGATTCCACTCATAGCTCTCCTAGTGGGATGTGAAAGAGGATGGTTCAAGGTTTAAAACTCACCTAGTAGTAGCAATTTTCCTTCGCAAAGTTTTGCCCTGGGAGAAATCCATTCCCAATGACAGGAAATCACTATGGTAAGAACAGATTACTAGCAACCTTTTTACACTGAGGAGGTATCACTGAAACTAAGAAAAACAGCGAGTGGAACCAAGAGGAGCATTAATCTCCTTTGGAAAAATAAATTGTCAAAATCCATTATGACATATGGCATAATATAATAACACATTAAAATACATTTTAATTACATTTTTCTTATGTGCATTGCGGTCATGCAATTGTCAGCTGCTAATTACTAATTCTGTAGAAGGATTCCAGCAAACAACTCTGCCTTTCCCCTGCACAGTTTTATCAACTGGAACTGGCTCTGCTCTAGGTGACAAAAATTATTCCTGATCAAACACAGAGCTCAGCACTGACACATCTGAAGTTCACTGCCTGAGCGACAGGCAGAGCTCTCCCACAAAGCATTTCCATTAAAACAGCAGCACTGGTACACCTTTCCCCACCAAAATTCAGGGTATCAACAGAAGCACAAAGCTTTGCATGAGCTCCAAGGAAGGGCAGAGAGAGGCAGGGCAGTGGATGCCACAGCCTTTGGGAGAGGCAGGGGAGCAGCAGTTCTAGTGCCTTAATTACACTGAGTTCCATATTCTTCAGAGGACCTTTTTAGCCACTTCCCACAGAGTCCCTATGAAAGCCACCATGTGCACTGCATGTGTTCACCAGCCCTGCTTCTGATTTCGTGTAAAGGAACTTTTGCCAAAGACAGCGTCTCAGCTAGAGTTCAGGCAACCCGTCGCTGGTCTGCCACACAGCACCAGCCTGAATGAGGCCCACGTCAGAGGTGCCCACATCCAAGTCTTCTAGGCACCGTGCAACCCAGAACCCTTCGTGACTGCTGAACTGCTCCTTTGGGTTTACATGCCCCAATCCCAGCTGGGATCTTTAGGAGCATAAGTAGGTTCTCTGTACTTTCACAAAAATATTTATTCTACAATTATTTCTAAGGAAGGAAAATAAAAGCTGAGTTGTGAGAAATGAAGGGTCGAGAGTTAACTAAATATAATTCAATACTAGTACTACAACATTTTGTTAAGGCACTTTGTATTTTTATCACAACAAAGATGCCTTTGTCAGGTCTCTGAAACAGTTGTCCAAGATACGAGATTTTTGAAGTGTTTCCCACAAATACAGCTATGCACTCACAGCCCCCAATTATAAACAATGTGAGTATTTGTTGTATGCCACAGTACATACACACACTTCCCAGTAGCCTATTGCATTACACATAAATATCATCGTAGTCAAAGGAATTTGTAACAAGGCTTCCAAATAAAATTTTTCACAATTGGATGTAAGCTTATGCTTTACTTAATATTTTATAATGACTTGTAATGAAATACATCCTGCTTGCCCCAAACTGCTTCTGTCTAAAACAGAAGATATTTGAAAGGTCATAAACACTTGGGAGCAGTAGGACTGCAGACGCCCGCCTGAATGTTTGCACTCCAGATAAATACGGCTGTAGCAGCTGCTCACAGCCCCAGGTCCATGCCCGATATCAATCAAATACACACCAACTTGTTTAACTGCAAGAGATGAGATTTTTTTTTTAAGCTAACAACTATAAAACATGACAACTTTTCCCCTCAGCTTAACAGAGCAAATATTTCAGGCACACCCTTGCTTAGTATCCTAGGTCCTCCAAACAAACTTCTGTGGGATAGATTAAAAATAACACTCTACTAAAGAATGTTTTATATGTAGACAAAATAAAGCAAAACTTTCACCAAAATGCTTTCATTGCCCACACTTCCTGTGGCATCTTGCCTAGCCAATCACCTCTACCCACAGTATTTCTGGGCTTACTACAAATATGAGAAAACACCATGAAAAAGTTTTAAGTTTCAATTAATTCTTTATTTTTGAAACTTTTTGTACTAAAGAATGCAAGTACCATTTGTACTGAGCGCCTCTGCGACTGCCATGCTTCATGGCTGACTAAATTGATTTCCCATGGTAACTAAAACTAAGAGCACACAGGAACAAATTTCATAATTCTCCTCTGGAAACACTGAAGTATGTCTTTGGTATGTGAGTCACTACTACAGTGAAGATCAAAGAAGTGACTTTGGGGGGCACATCTCTCTCCTGTAGGAAAATGAGAACTACTGCAGAGACAGTGGGGCACATCTCTCTGCAAGCTGCACAGCCATGTGTACTACTGGGTTTGACACACTACAGCTACTTACGGAATTGGTTATGGTGCTTCTCCGTAACAGCTATGACTGGGAAGGAACATGGGATAATTAACAGGAAAGGGAAAAAATCAGATATACTTTTTTTCCCCCTCCATTTAATTTTTAGTTTGAGATTTAGATTCATTTTAGTATGAGAACACTCAACATACTGTACTGCATACATGAAAGTCAAATGAAGAAGAAAATCAGTGACGTGTCTGTATTCCAAATTTTCCTGCTGAGATGTTCTCAGGCTGGCAGGAGAGACACTATGTACTAAACAAAACTGCTAGCTTACAGACAGAAATAAAACCTGTAACTGGCAAGGGATTTTTAATTTTACTTTTTTAAAATAAAAGCTTAGCACAACTTTGTGATTTTCTACTCACAAAGTCTAATGAAAAACTAAAGAGAAGGTTATACTGGAGTAACTTTAGGACTCTTAGCTTTTTGAGAGGAAAGCTGCAGAGTCATCAGAGAGCCCTGCTGCAATGAGCAGCTGTCCCTGCGCTACATTTCACCGAAGGAAAGCACAGAGAACGAGCACACGCAGGCACTGAAGACCAAAATCTCTTCTAGTGACTCTGTTTTCACAGCTGGAGCCAGAGTGCTTACTATTCTATATACAGCATCACTCGGCTTAGGAACTCAAGTGGGCAGTGTTAGATTGCACAGGAAAGCAATTTAAGCAAATGACTAATCTAAACCCTTAAGTTTCATTCCTACTTTGGTCTTTTCAAAAGTGGCTTAAAAACATAAAACATTGATCCTCTCCCATTATAACAAAAAAACCCCATAAGATTAATTTTGTCATCTTAAAGCAAAATCAAGGCAAATACAAACAACAAGACCGTTTACTGAGTCGTGCTGAGCTACTTGTGCAGTTGTTTGATTAGCACTTGTGGCACACAAAAAAGAGGACATGGTTTTTAATTTCCAGAAGGCCAAAAAAAAAAAGACTATAAGAAATATTTATTTTTTTTCTAACTTCTTGGTACCTTATCTGCTAAGTCAATATCTTGATGGAATTATTGCAAGATTTCTATAGTCTTAGCAGTCTTTCTATAGTCTTATTGCATTACAATAGACATTTTAAAATCGTGTAGAAGTACACACGCATGTACATTATACTTAGAAACTGTCAAAGTATTTGTTTTTAAAAACAGAGCATGAAGAATTCTTCATGCAGCAAGGTCTCAGCCAACTAAATTAACATAAGCACTTAATCTGCCATTTCAATGTTCTGATTTTTAGAAATCTTTCCAGCTGATGTAACACTGAATTAAGAAAACACGTGTGACATTAGGATCTCAAAATATTACACTGGGTGTAATCATTAACTGAGAGCAAAGTTACATTAGATTAGAAATAGACATGATTCGTGGCTTGCTCCAGAGAAATGCAGAACATTCTAGTGCTAACAATGGAAGTGCTTCAGTTGCCTCAACCCTAGAAAAGCCTTTCTACAGCAATTCCGTATTTTATAGCATAGCATACTCAGCATCATACTTACTGCGGTGCTGGCTGTTGTAGGACCAGGGGTGCCACGACCCTCTTTACCAACAACCTGATTTTGTTCTTCAGGACCACGGGTGACAAGAATTCTGAAGTGCTGCTGCCTCGTGTTTTGATCTGGTCTGATTTTAAACAAGCATCCCTGCCCTTGAGGAATCCGTTCTACTGAACTGCTTCTAGACATTTCCGACCCGTTCCTGCCATTTCCATGCAGCTCTGAATTCAATCCACCATTTGTGGGGCTAATTTCTTCTGTTGGCGGCTGGACAGGGTATGAAGTACTCCTTTCTAGCCGTATCCGAGGATACCTGACCAATCTGTCCCCTTTTGTTCCAGTAAAACCAAAGTTATATTCGCCTCCTGCACCTGTACCACTTGCCTGTGGTTGCTGTAACTGGAGAACAAAGAACTTTTTCCCTGAATTTGCTGACATATCTGGCACGTGTTGCAAAGACCAACGCCGGGGTTCAGGGGTGGGAGCATTATTTTGAGCCTCAGTACCAAAGGGTAGTAGAGTAACCTGAGGCACATCTGCACTTGAAGCCCGATGCTGAATCCTCACGCCACTTATGTTTAAACCTGAAGCTGCTTCATTTGCCTCACCTTCTTGGGTAGTTGATGAAGCATCCTCACTCTGGTTGTTAGAAGGCACAGTACAAAATATTCTACGATTACAGCAAACAGTTCCATTAATCTGTTGCCCTAACTCTTCCGTCAGGCGGGGCGGAGAATTTTCAGGAGTCGCCTCTGAACTGTTTGGAGAAGAACGGTTTTCAACAGGGGATGCATAATGCTCCCTGAAGTCCGAGAATTTACAAGGAAGTGTCTCCTCAGGCGATTCCAGGGTTGCGCACTCGTCCGCGCAGCCGTTCGCAGCTTTGCGCTGAAGAGAGATCTGCATTGACGAGCTTCTCGTTGGACGCACATCAATACTGTTCAGCAGCTGGGGAATAAACATGGATGTACTCCTTTTTAAGGAGCCCACTTCTTGCAAATCACCACCACCACCATAATCTGCTCCATGTCGGGAGAAGGCGTGAGGACTGTTTCTTCTTGGCAAAGTGTGGAATGCCATGAAAAAGTCATCTTCTCTCTCCCGGTCGAGGATCTCCGATTCGGGGGCTGTGTTGCTTCGCCCAGAGCCAAAATGAAACCGCAGCCGATGGGCCATGGTTTTACAGAGAGAAGAAAAGGAGAGGGAGAACAGCAACAATTCAGGCACTGCCAGAAGTTAAAAACCAAAGACATAAACTCCAAGAAAAAGTGTCCCATCTGCCAAACTGTTAGCACTGCAGCCCTGATAGCGACAGATAGCAGAAATAGCCCAAGTGGCAAGCAGCATTCCAGGCATGATTGGGTAAGAGCAATCAGCGCTCCTACACACTGGGACATAGGGTAGGATGGTGGGAGTCACGTGGCCTGGTTCCCCCTCTCCAGTGTAAGCTAGTGGGGGTTTGGGGTTTTTTTTCTTTCCTTTTTTTTTTTTTTTTTAGTGCCAGCAAGAGCCTGAAACAGCACCTTCACAGCTGCTCCTTTTCCATCAGAGAGGAGCGGCCCCAGCGGGAGAGCTCTCACAGCTGACTAAGGCAGCAAACACACTCGGCACTGCTATAAATCTAAACCACATCATATTCACACAGCACATTTGTATAAAGCACACACACCAAAATTTAACTACAACAAAACCACTCGGTGCTAAAAGTTTAAGTCAACTCCACATGCAGATGAGAAAAATTATTCACGCTTAACATTTTGGTGTGTGTTACAGCATTAGGCTATCATGGCAGAACACAAATAAATATAGCACGGTTACACTTTCAGTTTTAACCGAGCTCATAACATCATTAAGGAACAAACTTCTTGCCTTTAAAAAGCCACAACTTTTACATCGCCCCTATGAACGCAATATAACCTACGCTGCCCTGCGCAGTCTCTTTTAAGAATTAGAAATTACAACAAACAAAGCAATCGTACATATGGCAAAGATTTCTCACACAATAAAAACAGCAGAAATGTGCAAGATGGCAGGAGACAAAGTTTCTTTTTCAGTTTTACCAGCCAGTAAAGATGAGGGAAAACCGGAGACGGGTGTTGCATGTCGTTTTGTACTGATTTGTCTAAAACACTGTACAGAAACTCTGCCCATTGCTGGCCAGCCTCCAGTGAGAAAGTTAGCAATATTACCACGAGTGCAATTGCCAGCATGGAGTACAGTTACGCTCTCCGAGAGCCAAAAGACCTCAGAAGAAGAACAGACAAACAGGATACACCAAAACATAAACCGAACACCCTAAATCAGCTCTATTACAACGCAGAAACTCAGTGGTCTAAGAATACTCACATTTGAAGAGTGCTCACAATTGCACTTGTAGCGCATACTGGAAAAGAAATTGTTTAACAAGAAGCGCAGCTTCGTTTCAATACATGGCCATTTGTTCCCTGGGAGAACTTCAAGGCGTAAGTTTTGACAGCAGCTCTGAAAATTTGTAGGTGGAGGGTCAATACTCTATCTAGACATTTAAACCTCTGTTTGCAAGCAGCTTGTTTTCAAACGACAGAAAATGACCAATCACAAGAGAAATGGAAGCTTAAAACGATAAAACTGCCAACAGACAGCACAATCCCCTATTGTTTTAAGTGGACTATGAGCCAACCAGAAAAACATGAATCACTTCTACAATGCAACAGTATTGTACGCTGCCTTGTGGAAGCACAGGTGTTGATATCATTTTATCTTATTTTTCAGATAAAAATGTATTATCCAAGGACACAGTCTCTCTCTGCCAGAAGATGAAGCTCGCATCATATATTCTCTAATTTGATTGGGAGAAGAAAGGGAAGGACGCACTGCAAAGACAGAAAGTGCTTCGATAATTTGGGAGCATGAAGAAGAAACGAAGTTCTTGCAATAAAAACCATGCAAGCATTGACAATAAGTTTTTCAGAGTACAGCAAAAGTAATCAGTTGAATGACTCCCCAATTCTGTAAACATAACCTGATGGAAATCTGCTGCTCTAAAAACCCTAATGTATTTGCTTTGTCAAGTAGCTCAGAACACCTTCTGGAAAGAAACAACAGCTCTTAAGCCCCAGGTTGGTGGCTTTGCAAGGAGGTTAAGAGCCCAAGGGCAGACTGCCATCAGAAGTAGGGACACAGGAAGAACAAAGAGAAAACGCTTCAACAATAAAGTAGTACTGAAACCGTCAGTATAAGGCCACGTACTGCATAAAGAAACTCGAAAATCTTAAGCAATATATCTGAAACAAGTCTACCAAAACCATCTCTCAGCTGTCACTGCGGACAGAATTTTTTTCCTGAACCACCATCCCATTACTGTCACCCACAAACATCCCTGTGCCACTGCCCTCTCCAGGCCAGAGCCAAACCTCTTCTGGGAGTTGTGCTTTGTCCTCCACCCCAACACAAACATATTCCAACCCCCCGCAATCCACATGCACGCCATGCAGTAATGTCACCACAGCCCCGAGCCCGGGCTTACAGCCACTGCCACACAGTTACAGTGACAGGAGTTCTGCTGCAGCATTGTTTGCACCAGCTGGCAATGGAAGAGGACCTTAACACTGGGAAGAACTGACCAATGATGTCCTTTTAAGTTCAAAAGGCACAGGACAGTTTTAATAGTGCAAGTGATCATTGTATGTCAATGAATATGCTCACAGTCAGCCCACTCTAAATACATAGTCACAGATTTACCAATTTACTTCCTCCTAAAGGAAGATACAATCATTTAGCTGTAAGTCCTCTTTTTCCCCACAAGATTACAGCTTGTATGTCTTTATTTGCTCTATATTTAATATGAAGCCAGAGAAAAAGAATACATTTTTTTCAAGACAGATGTTTCCATACTGAGGTTTTTTGAGTAAAAGGATCTTCACAACACTGATTCTAATCTTCACAAAGCAGACAAGTTTTGTAAAGGTTGTACTGCACCCAACGAAGAAAACATTAACACCTGATCTCAAAACCAAAGAGATGGCGTTACAATTCTCAAAAGACAAAACCCCCACGGAGTCATTCACCCAGTAGGCCATTGCACTGGCATTTTAACCTAGTATGTTCCGAATGACAGTGTCGCTTATTCCATAGATACCTGTGTGAAAACCTTATCTACTTAATCATAACAAAGCAAGCAGTAAGATGTTGGAAGACTTCTCTAGAAGAGCTACTACATCAGACAAATTAAGTTCAAGACTAAAACCACTAACAATATGCAGGGCATTATGAGGCGGAGAACTGAAAACATAACAGAGACTATGATTTTGTCATTACCTTAAACCTTCATACACCCACATCTTGAGCACACGGTGCAGCTCTGGCAACCACATCCCAAAAACCGATGCAGAAGTATTAAAAGGTACAGGAAAGAGACACTAAAATGACCAGGGGATGAAGCAGCTGCCTTGTAAGTGACTGAAAAGGTTGTGACTTTACTGCTTTGCAGGGGAGATGCCTAAGGAAGAATATGAGGTTTTCACTGTGAGGATACTGGGTTAAGGAGGACTATTTTGGTCTGATCCAACAGGGTACTAACTGTCGTGTTTAATGCTCTATTAGTCCCAAAAACCAGATACTTTTAATGCTTCTAGCTACATTTCTTAGCACACTTACTTAAACAACAGGCAAAAAAACACCTTTAAAATTTGTTGTATTTTCATCAGCTGCGTTACACAGAGCCTTGTGATTAGTAAAACACAATCAACAAGCACTCACCAATCTGTTTTCATCAAACACTTCAAACAGGAGACGATGATTGGTTGGGTTCACCTATGAGAAAATTAAAATAATATCACTTTAGGTTCATGAGCTTGATGGTAACTATATATAGGGACTAGTTCATACAGTGATTAAACCAAGGCAAACAGAACAGGACTAATGGGGTTTGTGTAAATCTTTAGTTTTACTTAAGCTGGCGCATTAGACCACTTTGTTTCTAAACCCTACTGCAACCAGCAGTTAGCCCAGCAGTTAACACTAAAAGCCCTCACTTACCGTGTTCAATGCAAGACCCTTACTGCACTTCTCTGTCTACAGAAAGCTCGGGAGAGGAACGCACTGCTGATCCACGCTGAATTGCTTCTCTCCCATGTCACCACAGCACGTGCTGCAGCCAGAAGGGCCAGCAGGGTGGCTTCAGCTGCCTCCAGCACACCAGCCAAGCTACCGTGGTCTCAGGAGAAGTGGCCTGCCACACAAGTGCTGTGCCTTGGGAACAAGTCCCAGGTTGGACAAATTATCAGAGCTCCCAGATTTTTGTTCTACAGCTGCAAAGCTCAACTAAACTATAGGGAGCAAGAGTTTTACTGCATTTCTTTCAGAATTCCACGATCATCTGTATTTTGCACTGCCCATCGCTCACCATTTCCAGCCCATGTATCACACATGCCTGTGGAAAAGCCAACAGAAGTCTCTCCAACACTTGCAAACAGCAAATATACCTCCAGAAAGTTATTTACATTGAAGTAAATTTAAGCAGAAAGATTAACAACATTTAAAAGGAAAACAAACAAACAAACAAAACACTCTGGCAGAAAGACAACAGCCACGATTAAACAAGAAAAGAGTTCTATAGTGTTTGATCCACTTGTTACATTTTTTTCAGAAAACCTTTGTAAGCCAGGTTTCACTATGTCCAACTTGTTTAATTAAGAAAACTTAGAAACAATATTCCACAATGGGCTGATAATTCTGTGGGGGTGGCAATGGACTTCCCAGTTTTGAGAAATCAGAGAATTGTGGCACAAAAAAAGGGGTATGCGTTACTTTATATATTCACATTACTGTTTAGGATTTTCAAGATATTTTAACAGAGCTTTTATGAACTAGATCTGTAGTTTAAGCAACACTAATTGTGGCAGTTTTGCGTATTCTCTTTTTCTGGGAAAAGTATACAATTAAAAAGACTACCCTGAATAATACCACTTAAAATTATAAGCATAAATACACATAACATGCTTGCTTAATCCCGAGGAAATATATTTCACTTTAAAACACATGAATTTGTTCCTTCCAGTCTGTCTTACAACTCAGCATGTTTATGAGACCAGTATTCATAGAGATGGGCTTATGGAGGAGAGGTCATCCATTTATGAATCACGTGTGCAGTCGGGATTGGATCTGGGAGAGCCTGAAGTGTCTTCAAATAGATAGACAGTCTAAAACTTTTTTTCGCTTCCCTTTCCTGTGCAATGGGCAGGACGGCAACCTGTCTCTATAATTTGTCCTCTATGCTGAAGGCAAAGACATTTAAATGCTTTACCATAAAATGCTCTCTTACTAGGGCAACAACTTTCTAGGGAAATTATGGTATTGAAATGCCTCTGCATTTTGACAGGCAGGTAGCTTAAGTTACCCCAGGGCAGGGCCACCTCTGTAACAAGAGGTGGGCAAACATCAAAACCATTGAGATGAAAATAGAAAACCTTAGGCCCGGTTGTAATTTAGTGTCAAGACAGCTACTATGGCTCTGCAGAACTTTAAACAGTGTAAGTCCATTTTTTCCCTTTTGAGTACGTTATAAAAACCAAAAGATTTCATTAGATAAAGATGATTTTACATATGTATTACCCAGCTGCAAAACCTAGAAAAGCTATTTGGTACACATTTAAAAATAAAAATTGCACTTAAACCCCAAAACCTGTGTATTAACAGTTATTTTGGTGGGAACTATCTATCTAAAAGATCCTATTAGCAAGACAGTCAATTGCTAAGACTCTGTAAACAACGTTCAATACGATACCCGTATTTAACAATCTACAATGACATCTTTTCTCAAGCAGCTGTTTAAGATTAAATTTTAAAAAATACTGAAATTCTACCTAACCTTCTTTTGTGAAAGCTACAGCTGCACTAAAATTAAGTCATTCTTCTTTGGAAAAATATTTTCAGCAACTAAATAACAAAGTTGCCATTGCCCTTCTCATTTATATTACGTTGTTTTTGATATTCACTGTCTTAACCCCTCCTTTAGCACTTTCAAATATTTAAAATTATTTTTTCTGATAAAAATCACTCAGTTTTAGCTATGACTTGGTTTTTGTTTTAAACAAGATCTAGAAATAGTAAAATGGAACTACAGAAAAAAAAAAACATATTTTGACCTTTTTGGCAAGTAACATAAAGGCCAAGAGAAATTTTTCTGTCTTCTTTCTCTACATGTGTATTTCATTATTTTTTGCCATGATAACTTAAATTTCATACAGCTTTTGGAAATAACTCTGATTGTTTGCCACTGCATTAACATTTTAAAACCACAGCAAATGTGCTCTGCTAAAAATACATTTTCAAGTAAAAAGCTTTTTTTATTTGTCAGATGAATTAACTCTAAACTTACTCTAAATACAATCCCAAATTAGGAAACAGTGCATTTCTAATTAACATTATGCCAATTTCTGCTGATCATTCCATCGCTACAGAAGCAGAAGAGCAATTACACCAGGACAAGCATTTTTTAATGTAAACATATAAACAACAAGTAAAAAATAAGCTTCTTCCCAACTTTATAAAAAGCCATGTGATTAATTGTACATGTTATAATGATGATTGCAAGTAAAGGGAAACTTACTCTAAAATAAAATTCTTCATTCCATTTTGGATTCAGTGTCTGTAAAAGAAATAAACATATTTACATACTAAAATTTCTTTAGGTTTGCCATTTTGTAATCATCAAAATGTGCATGCAAGAGACAATTTTCTAGGAAAAAAAAAAAGGAGAAAACAGCATGACATAAAAAAATTGGAAAAAAATATTGCCATCAAATTATTTAGAAATTCTCTACTCAGTAAACCAAACGTGGGAGAATATTTGAGTCAGATGATCCTAAAATAGATGTTAAGTATAAACAGGATTCCATGAGTAAAAGGAAAGTCACTGAGAACCTATAGAAATAAAACCTGGAGACATTTCGTTCTTGAGATTCATTTAAACTCAGATGAAAAAAAGAATAATAAGTGTGTTTTTTTTAAACACAAGGACAACTTTAGGGCTACAAAAATGAGGACAAGACTTACACTGGAAATAAAACAGAAAAAAGAAAAAAGGAACAAAAGGAAAGGTTATTTCGTTTGAATAGGTATGATACTCTACCTAATCTCCCTCAAGCCTATGGC
The DNA here is from genome assembly GCA_008658365.1 of Alca torda. Lineage (NCBI taxonomy): Eukaryota > Metazoa > Chordata > Aves > Charadriiformes > Alcidae > Alca > Alca torda. Next base: position 394,722 of record CM018101.1, read on the forward strand.
GGATTTTAATTTTGTTTTAATAACGTGAATGAAATGTACAGAATAAATATGCATATAGATCGCAATCTTAAGGGAGCTTAAGCATGAAATAATAAATTGGTAATACACTACAAACTATAATAATAACTACAAACATTAATAATATGGGCAATTCAAATTTGGATAACTTTAAAAACAAGTTTGATCTGTCCAATGGTTTTGTTTTCACGCCAAATCATTCCCTCATTCTCTCACATAGCACAGATTTACCAGACGAGCTGACAGTAAAAATTGGCTCTCCACCCAGCAGCATTTTGTTGAGCAGAGCAAGAAAGTCAGGGCTGTTTAACTTCACTCGGTGACACGGATCCAAGAGGTGTAGGAGGCCCAGGACAGAGCGGCTCCCTGCACTGCATCTCTCCACACAAGGGAAACAGAGGGGCCACACTGCAGCTTCCCACGCGCTCCTGTCACCCCAGCTTGTGCCTTCCTGCTGCAACACGCGCCTGAATCCCAGCCCAACAGACATGAAACTAGTTATCAATGAAATCAAATACTGAAATTTGAAAACCCTGCTCTAGAAAATTTAGGGGGAAAAAGGAGGACAAAAGGAAATAATAGTATAAAAAAAGTATAAGAAAATATATGAAACTCTAAACCTCTATAAACAGCAATGCATTCGGTTAACAGCTGTACTCTCAGGAAAGTTCTACCTGCTTATCCTAAACAATCTTATGACAGAGCAGGAAAATATTTCATGAAAGGAAAGACTGCTGTAAAGGGTAGAGGAAAAGAATAAAGTGAGTGCAGGTAAAAGGCAGGGGGGCTAGGGGTTGGGGGCAGAGAGGAATTTTCAGCTTTTTTGCCTTAAGGAGTACAAATGTACTCAGTAAAAAAAAAAAAAGTAATAAGGAAAAAAAAAGTTACTTTTTAAATAGTTGGATTAATCAAATCTGGCTGTTATTGGCAAGAGTGGTTCCATGTAATTTAACAAATGAAGCATGGTCTCATACTAAATTTGAGGGCATGACTGTCCATCAATAATGCATTAATTTTGCATGTTGCTTAACCACAAATACGAATTTCAGGAAATAATTGATGAATATTACGCAGTACAATTTTTGGTAAATGCCCTATAACTGGCAGAAATTTCTTCCACCTTCACAAGTCAAACAATTAGTAGGTCAAGTCAGCAAGTACAAACACCAGAATCCTAGCAAAGGAGAAAACCACTTGTAAAGAAAGGTTCCAGAAATAAATGCATGAATAACTTCATAAAGGACATTAGCAGGGAAACAACAACAAAAAGACTCATCAGCAAAAAGAGCTACATCCTAAAAAGGGCAAGTATTGTACAGATAAAGAACTGCCAAGAGTCAAGCTGAGTTACATCTTCCACAGGATATTAGGACAAACACAAAGAAGGTTTTTCAACCATATAAATAAAATGAGAACACGGAAAGAAATGATGCTACTAAGCAATGAAGCTCAATGGGAAAACTAAGCACGTTTAGATATGGGAAATTATGTTTAACATCACATACGGCAACGGCAGAATAACTAAGAGGGACTGGTACAAAGATAGATGTTGTCACAACTGATGTAGAAGTGAAGTCTTCAGATCTCAGCACAGTCAAATTGAGAAACTGGATAATCTTCATCCAGACATTTGAAAGAATCACAAGTCTAGTAGCCGGAATTTAAAAAACATACTGAGCATCTTACAAGATCATAAGGAAGTAAAGAGCAAATACAGCTTTTTCTACTGCAGAAAGGAGAGCATTTCTATCAGGCCATTCCAAACACAGCTCCAAAAGCAAACACAAGGCATTAATCAAATCTTACAGTTGGAATAACTAAATGTGTGGAGGGAGGTAAAGCAAAACAAAAAGCCTCAGAAATTCAACATAGCTAGATCATGCCAACTGAATCTGAAATTTTCCTGATAACTTTATTTTTTCAGAGTAAGGAAACAAGGTGCATTGAATCCCTTTCGCTGTGAGCGAGCACTTCCTAAGGCTGGGTGCACCTGGACAGCAGGGTACGTGTCAGACAAACACACAGGTAACGTGAAAGCAGAATAAAAAGGGCAAGCTCCAGCTCTCTTGAAGGCACTCCTGCAAGACAGTGCCACACAAAGTCACCCACTAAACTGGGGAAGACAAAAATGAGTAGAAAAATAAGAAACTAGTGAAGGGTTAGATGCCGTCATGTTAAAAGAAAAGTTACAGAGCTGAGGAGATAATTGGCGGTGTCTTTCAGAATCACCCCTGAGACTGATTTTCTTCAGTATTTTTGCGTTAATGATTTTAACTCAAAATCAAGATATACTAATGATGTTTGCTATTTATGAAATTATTAAATAGAGATTGCAAATTGCACAGGAAAAATATTGCTTTGAGGGCAGAAGTCTTCAGATGAAATTTAACAATTCAAAACAGAAATTACTTACTAGAACTTTCCAATAGATGAGTTAATGTTACTATTATGGAAATGACTGAGAAAGTCCAGGCTTTAAATGACAGTTAAAAGAAACAGTGAAAAAAGGCAGATGCAATCCCAGGAATACATCATCATCATCTCATCCTCAGCCCTGCCTACAGTTGGATGATTGTGCAAACATTGTCCTTTTTCTCTTCCTTCCCAGGGCAGTGCTAAGATCCATGAGTTTGTCTCTTCCTTGATACAGTCAGTACAATACCTTCCCATCTTTACTACATTTTATCTTATTTACAGTGGTCTTCTTGGAAGCTTTATTATTCTCCTTTCCCATGGATCCAAAGCAGGTAAGTATCACTTCAGATCAGCAGTAATTTCTTTCCAATCTAATGCTCTCATTTCAACTTTTTGCACTGCAGCCATTACATCTCAAATGTGTAGGAGCCAAATATGCCATGTCTTTAGCAATCATGCTTTTATAGCTGCAACATCTTTTCAAATAAGGGCAATGTTATTCTAATAATAATTAAGAAATTATTTAAAATATTGAATTTATTTAAAAAAAAATCAGAAATTGAATAAAGCTCTGGATGTGATCAACATCTTTTAAAATTATTTTTACTTTCCTACATCAAACATGCCCCGAGTCCTGTGAAAAGTTCTGCCTCAAACTTCCACGCTTCCAAGATTTCACATCGGGTTTCTCATGACACCTAATGTTCTGATTTTAGAACAGCATCGTGCTATTTTGTGTTTTCAATAACAAAATTTTCCTCACTACTCAGTTTTGCAATAATGATTTCAGTTGAATCATTGTTGATTCTAAATGCCTTCACAAAAATGACAACTCATTATTTTTCCCTTACTTTTCATATGGGTTATGAGTTTTTTTCCTCTCTGCCATCACTACCAGAAAATGTTAAAAAATAGAAAATAAAAGAAACCATCCTTCTAAAATCTTAGGGCCCTAATAATGACAAATATTCCCTGGTGGAATTTTGTTTTGGGGTGGAATGAACTTAAACCAAATAAAATTTAGTTCTGGTTCTAATTGGAAATGAAAACAAAAACATTTCCAGTGCATTTCCCAGCTTTTCTTACAGCATATCTTCCGTTATTTGGCTATTTTAAATTCCCATATTAGGAGAATATTTTGAAAATGGAAATTTTGAAGGGCAACATGAAAGAATGATCATTTTTGCTAAAAGTCAAATAAATTATAATTAAAGCAGAGTTTCTTAGTTCTTTATTTCAGCTATGTCTTTCATTAAAATATGACTGAAGAAAAGAAACAGTGAATGATGTAATGAGATTTGATAAGCCAAGCTTTAGAGAGCAGTATACAACATATTAGATCCTATCAACAGATCATGCACACTGAAAATGCATGCACTTATTTTGGTTTGAAAAAAAAATACATTATTCAGTTGCTATACATGCATGCAACAATTTAAATAAGTGTTGTATTATATTATAGAATTCTCTTCCATTATTCCTAATATTTCCAAAACAATGGAATTAAAGAAGAGTATATACATACCTTTTTAATAGTTTTTGTCTGCACAAGAGCAAGTTCTCTGTTCTCATCTGCTACATACAAGGAAAGTTTCACGTACGGGTCACTGCAAAAGAAGATGCCATATTTAATAGGAATATAGTTTTACAGCCAAATATAATTTCAGTATATATATGTCACTTAATTGGATAATAACAGCTCTAAACACTTCCAGTGAAAGTGTTTTCAGTGAAACCTAGGAACTGTAGTAAGCTACTGAAACATTTAAGATATGTGTTTGAATACGCTCAATTAAATACTGACCATAGCATTAAAGATTATTTAACTTGCAGCTTTGTCCCATTGCTATGGCCAAGAACACCTGCCTGCACACAACTTCTGCTCATGAGCACGCACATGGTAGTCCATTAAAACAAGTCAAGAAAAAAATCCGAGCTATGGGTTTTAGAAGAGACTCACTGGAACTAACCGCTTGCGGTTGACAGGAAAGGGAACAAGAATTATCTTGAAGAAGTGGTTCCAATTTTATTGACCCACAAGATCAAGCTGCATGGTATCAGTGGTGATACCAGTATGGCACTTCTGTCCATCTGATAGCCGTGCCCAGTTCCTGAGCTCTCCTGCCCACGCCATGGGTCTCCTCCTCACCAGCTGGTGCACTGTGGTACTCGCTGCAAACAGACGTGCTCATACACTTGTCTCACAGGAAACCCACACTCCTGGGTCCCCCTCCGAATCCTCTCCCCATCTGGTGCCCTTGCCCGGACCCAGGGGCTCCTGCTCACTGGCTAGTCCAACTTGAGGTATGCTTGTGAATGCCCTGTGTCCTCTCCCACGCACACCAGGTCTGCGGGAGATACACTCACTCTGCCCCCCAACAGCCGGCACCCACACTGACCAGCAGCCCCACTCCTGCCACTGGCACTGAGCCCCTCACCTGCATCCTGGATAATCTTAATGAAGCAGATGCTCCCACCTTCCATACCAAATAGATACCCTTCCATACTGTAAGAGCACACTGACCCTGCGCTTCAACTTTTCAGGCCCTTCTCATTGCCAGGTCGCTGAAGATCAAACACTATCATAAAGGTTTGCACAAATGCTTCAGCCTCCATTCAAATCTGGTTTCCAAGGTCAATGAAGCAGAGTGAACATTAGATTTGGAGCTATGGGGTATTATAACCGCTACCTTGAGCTCTACAGAGTAGTAAGCAGAACCATCACTAGAGATATTTTCCATGACAGTTTATCTGCACTTCGGGAGTGCCTTGACCACTGAGCCAGAACCAGCCAGCATGGACAACCCTGGCCTCGGATGTCGCCCTCCCCCCTGGCCCTGCTTCCTCTTTTCAGAAGGAGAAGGAAGTCGAGCTATTCCAGAGTACGTACAGCTCCCTACGTCAGACATCTTTCAGATATAAACCATGCCACTGCTTTCACCCTAACTCCAGCTGCTTATCCCTGTTGCTGTGCTGCAGGTTTCTAGCCTGTGCTTTCTAATTTCTTCCAGCAGGGAGACAGTAGCTACCAGTAAGGGGTGATGTGGAGGAAGGCTCCATGACACCAGTATGAGCTGACAGTCCGCTACATCTTTCCCAGTACCAGTAGAAGAATACCACATCTGTAGAATTCCAATTTACTTAGAAAATAAAATACCACAGTAAGGTGTGAATAAAGTAAGAATAAACAAGACATCATGTTGGATTGATTATTTGTATCAGTAGATGCACATGAATGCATCTACTTAAACTGCCATTAAATTCCGCATTAAGCACCAAGGTTTAGTAGAAAACAAAGCATCATTGTGATTAAAAAGAAATGCTGATACTGCTTTGAACTGCTTAACGTACTGTGCTGCCTAACATTTACTGGCAAAATAGCCTATTACAAGAAGCGGTAGAAACCAGATATTCATTGAAGCCTGCAGTTTGTAGTGTGGGTGAGGAATCAAACAGAGCCCTTCTGCTATAAGCCAATGTGAAGAAAGACGTTTGCATGGAAGAAGGAGAATTAAAAGGCAAAATTAAGAATCTTACAGGGCTGTGAAACGAAAGTCTTAACCCCAACACTGCACAGCATTAAGAAACTAAGATGGACTGCTAACATTTAAATTCACAGAAGCATTTAGGCATGTTCATGGATCTCACACACAAGCTTTTCTACAGTCACAATGTAATCTTAATGTTTTCTAAAGTCTACCATCTGACTTACTCTGTCAACAAATTGAACATTGCAAATAAACAGAAATCAGCACTTGTTAAGGACATCTTTAAGCCACATAAAATGCACTGCCAGCTCGGTTTTTTGTTTTTCTTCTTAGCTTTTTGAATTGCAATGAGCATTTTTAAAAAGATAGAAGAAAACTGTTAAATAGAACATAAGGAAACAAGTCAAGAGGAAAAGAAAGACCTGAAATTTACCACTACAGTTTCTTATCCAGAAGCTGTGACTGATGTGATTTGATGACAGCTTATAGAAAAAGTTGTTTAAGTCACCTCATCTGCTTTTCATACTGCTAAATTCAGCATTTCATTCACAACTCTGCAAGCTGCAGCTGCCTAAACAGACCTGACAGTTGGTAATTTTTTCTGTGCTTTGAACTCATGATCTGTCCTAGAGAGCAGTGAACCTTCATGTGATGAGGACCAGAGCGACAAACTCATTTAGCGAGAGTGGCAGAGACAGCATCTCATTCACTGACTGTAGCTTCCAGGCCAAAGTTTCCTAAAAGAATTTAGTTATCTGAAGAATAATCACCACACACGCTTCTGTTCATGCCATCAGAAAGTAAGCAGACATGAGGATCAGATACCACAGAACAGGACACTGAATTTGTAACAGTTTTCTTCTCCACTTGGAATTATCGGTAATTAAGAAATATCGCTGAAGTCTATTAGGTTGCTTCTCTCACCACATAATTCTAATTCAGCAAAAGTTTACAGGAAATCATCTAATTTTTCTTCATTAGGATGCAGTATCATGGTAATCACACTGAGGCATGGCAAGGGCTGAAACCAGACATACTTCCAAAATCATGAATCTGGGAATCTTCGGCATCCAGATAAAACACAGATTGAAACTTATTTTCAAGCACCATACACACTAGTTCTTAGTTTAAAAGATACTGCAGAGGCCAAATGCTCAAGGAAGCATTTCAGTCAATCTTCTTGAACTACGTTTTTTTTCAGAGAAAGCTGTGTTTTTACATTAGTCAATTCAAAGGAAGGTCTTAATGAAAACAAGACCGTTTGTTATAGCTTACAGGTTTCAGCCAAGTCCACTGGGGACAAGGTTCCACCACATCTAATTTCAGTGAAGTTAATGTCTAAATTAAATTGAAATATAGCAAAAGAAATTGTTTAAATCAGCAGATCTTAAAAAAAAAATTAAAAAATGGGATGACTCACGTGTCTTTCTACTGCAGTATCTAGCCCTCCAGAGTTCAGCTCAGCACAATGCTGAACTGAGCTATTTCCAAACATGTGAATAGGGTTATGACTCGGCTAATAAACCCACTGAGAAAGAAAACGCTGAGAAGAAAGCCGATGCTCCAAGGTGGCTCTGCAAAAACCTGCCCTGCCCAGCAGGGCTGGTGCCAAATTCACTGGCTTCAGAGCTGGCACTCCAGCCAGGTGATGCCCATGCCCTCCGACACCCGCAGCATCCCAGCACCCGTGCTGCTCAGGCGACGGGAACACTCCCATCTGAGCAGACTGCCTTCCCTGCAGCTCCAGAACAGAGGCAATCTGCAGAGAGCGAGCCTCTCCATTACTTCTAGTTGTTATCCTGTACAAACTTGGTAAAAAGTACCAAGGTGAAGTGAATGTTTACTACAACTTTTCTCTAACCATGTCTTTTTCAAAATACTGCTAAATTACATGTTACATTGCCACAAGGATTTCACTTCCCTCCCATAAAACACGATTGATTCTTACAAGAAAATGGCTAAACAAAACTTCCACAAACTACAAGATTGTGCTTGAAGAACAAAACACCTCGTAACCCGAATGCGTCAATGTTAAAGAACATAATCTTTCTGAAGAGAAGGAGCCATTAAAGACATTACTGTACAATAAGTAATCACTTTTTTATACTAGGAACATACTCTGACACTTTAAACTTAAGACTTCATAAGCTCGAAGACTTTTTTATGAGAAGTATTGTTAAAGAAAAGGTCAAGTTTACAATAATTAAGGCTGGGCTTTGTTCATTTGGTTTTGTTTTTACAGTTTCTTTGGGATATTCCTCTTATACCCTGGTGCCGTGCCATCTTTAACTTCTCCTGTTGATCACAAATGAAGGCTCATCCTCCTGAATTCTAGCATTACCTGCAGAACTTCTTCAGGCCATTCAAAACTTATCTCTGGGCAGAGACACAGGAGACCAACATCTCCTTAATGAAAACATACATGAGAGCAGGAGCCTTCTAACAAAGTGAATTCACTGCACCTTCAAGGGCCTGCAACTGCAAATGCCATGCCCCTATTTTAGAAAAGTTAACTGCTATTAAAATCTAAGCAAAATATTCAACTGCTCTAGTCATGAAAACACAATCACATGGATCCATCACTAGAACACTTGCTCTCAGATGTTGATTTAGCTAGAAAACACAAACCACAACCAAACACAAACACACACAAACCACCACGTCTAACCTGTCTTTTTAGACTCTGAGAAAGAACAACAGAAACACAAGAAACAAAGATGAAAGGTTCGGGACTTTTGAATTCCTCTGAAATATATAAATACAGTCAGCCTGCCTGTGTTTCTCATGGAGAGACTGTACAATCTACTCAAACCTAATCTCAGGTGTTTTACCTAAAGGGCGTACAAAAAGCAATTAGCAATGGTTATCCCTATATATAAAATGCCTGTTACAAGCCAGTCGCCAATCAGAACCGATCTGCCGAGCAAAATTCAGAATACACACAGCCATACCAGGTCTCAATAAGTTAAAATAATGTGTGCCTAACATTGAGATACAGGTTAATACCTGCAGAATGGTGCTCGTCCCTTCCTTCTGATTATTAAGAAATCTCATCCCATACATGTCTGTCAGTAAGTAATAAAATAGAAGTTCCTGAAACCAATACATTTACTAGGAAAAACTAAACAAAACACAAACAGACTAGCTGAGCCTTCTTGGAGAGCAGACATGGTAAAAGCATTGAGCAAAGTGGTAAAGAAATAAAAGAATGGGAAAGGAATGGAAGAAACAGACCCACAATTAAGAGTATAACTACAGCAGCAAAACAAAATATATAAAAGGTATCCCAGAGGGCCGACACTAAACGTCAAAGGAGTAGCAGAAGCACTGAAGGAACTTCACAATGGCTAATTGCACCCTGAAGTCCTATCTAAAAACAAGTATTCTAGATGAACACGGCATCTTTGCAAGGGAAAACTGCTACTGACATGGAAGATTTGCTAGACAACAACATGAAGATCAGCAAAATTGGGGAAAATTTGTAGAAAAACAAAATATAGCATCTGATCTGTAAAAAAAAAAAACAAACTACCAGCAAATTGGAAAGAAATATACAGGAAGACAAGAGGAAATACCAGATTCCTGTCTAACAGCAGTATTCGTAGAAATGTTAAAGAAAGGAAATCCTGATGATCCAGATCAGAAGACACAATGATAAGTGAGACACCTGCTGAGAGTACTCAGAAAAAGCAACAAACCAAGGAGGTTAGAGGGAACATCAGAGCACAGAAAGCAGACTCTCATGAGTTTGAAGTTGTACCTGCCAGATACTTTCACCCTGAAACTGATGGATTAAAAGGAGGGGAGGCAAGGGATTAAAATGAAGTATTGTCGTCTTGACTTTTATAAGGCAGATTCATTCTTGAAGAAAGCATTATTAAAAAAACCAACATATGACACTCCTGGTAACCACAATTACAAGTGATGTATGAATGCTTTCATTGTGCTCTAAAAATAAGTTGAAAATAAACCAACCCATTTCAGAGTTCCTTGTGAGCATCAGTCTCTGACTTGAACCACTGCTGATTTGCATCACGTTTTAAAACGGAATGCCAGGTAAGTTTAAAAGCATGACACTGGATGACCAGAATTAAGTCCTTTAGTTCATGTAGATGATATCGCACATCTGACATACGTTTGAACTAACAGTTTTGCAAATTGCTTGGAAAACTCAGTGTAGAGGTTTGCTTTGAAGAAGCTTTGAGAAGAAGCTTTTTTGCCTTGGGAAGAGGGTAAAATATTAAATGAAGAAACGAGAAACGTAGCAAGATAATAAAGTAGAAAACTACAAGTAGAGAACTTGATCTGTATGAATGTTTACACCAGTACCGGTGTTAAAATGCAATCTTAATGAAACCTGCAACAGAACAAATTGACAAAAATCACAGCCTTCTAGAAAGCTGTTAATATAGTTAATATCCAAGTGAAAATTTACACAGGTATTCTAGTAGAATTACTGTAGTAACAGAAAGTGGACATAGAAAGTGAAACATAAGTCTGGAGCCTGGGGACAGTACAGATGGCAGTTCTTCATAGCCAGCCCACTACCCGACTTTACACTGGCCAGCTTTCAACTGGGAGGATTTACAACACCAGCAAAGAGAGAGGAGAGACTGACTCAGCCACACAATGCATGCAAGGTCACTGTGACCAACAGGCTGTCCACTAAAGAGACGACCCAACTGTAACAGTAGGACATAATAAACCTACACTTAGTGGAACAAAGAGCAATGTTATAATACCCTCTTCATCTGTGAAGGTATTTCTTGATGACAGAGAGGCTATTTTTATAATGAAGATTGGGGGGGGGGGTGTAAGTAAAAGTTTCTTTTACCTGCTACAGGTCTCCTATTTTACAGATAGTGCTGCAGAAATCACACCAAAAAAGCCAACTTCAGGTGCACTCGTAATAAAATGCAACAACATAAGGGGGGGGGCCCAGAAACCTCCAGGTGCAGTGAAGGAGACAGGCACAGCTGTAGTCATAGTCTGAGAGGTTACAGTTTTTAACGCTTTAAATTTCTTATACTTGACTCTGTCATCACCCACTAATATCAGAAGTCGGTGGATATATTCAGTGTGTATTATTAGGCACTCAAAGGACTAAGTCAGGTTTTTGTAAAGAGAAACGAGCCCAGTCATTATCATACTAGTGACTGGAGATGAACGGGCGTTGATTTCTTGAACACTTATCTATAATATTCCTCTTTACAAAATTCCAAAATGATTAAAACCAATAATCTCATCTACCCTGACACGATCTGCCTAAACCTAAAGAGAATGTCAATGCCTGCTCAGATTAGCAGAACTTTGAAGGTGATAACAGTTCTTTGGAGAATAAACTGGAATCCTAAGAAAATTATATTAATAAGAAAAGTTATGTTAATCATAATCACAAGTTACTGAGAGTTTGGCAGAGCAACAGCCATTAAAAAAAAAAAAATCAGATGTCTTAAGAAATCCTTTTCCTGACCTTCTGAAATCCCTCAGACATTCAAAATTACCTATTTGCCATGGTTTTGCCAACTCTCAGTATTTGGTATTTTCTTAAACTCAAGCAATTGTGGATATATAATCACCATCGTTCATTTGAACATCAGCTTGAAAAGGCAAGCTTCCAGCACTAGTTCTTCTGCAGGACAACAGAAAGCACTGATGACTTAAAAGCTCTGAAAATTAAAAAAAAACCCAACCAACCCACCAAACAGATCAGCATACTTTAAAAGGTATGTGATATCAGAGTACTGTGAAACTGTGGCCCATGAATAGTTTCCTATTTGTTCACTTGAGTCTGGAAATGCGTTTGCGATATATTCTTGAAGCAGCTTTGAAAGCAAGTCTCAAAACATCTTTTGCCAGTGCCCTAATGTATTATTTATTTATTTTAAGGCACAAAAGAAGGGGGCAGAGAGCACAGGCATATGTGAAAGGACAATGAAACTACTAAGCCCTACACTGCTCTATTTTTATTTTAAAAGCTGAAACGGCCTCGCCAAGTATAAAATTTAGTATCCCTTGTTATGCAAGTGCGTGCATGCCAAGCTTGTCACATGAAGGCAAACTTCACATTTCAAAATAGCCCTATTGTTTCAAAGGAAACATGTCTTGCACGAGATGATAATTTTGCTTCTATAAGAAACGCAGGCGCATTCTCTTTGTGTTGTCCCTTTCCTGCCTCTGTTCTACACACATGAAAGGAACTCCTCAACAGCTCATGTAATTCTGTCTAGAGAAATACTAATACCCTCAAACATGAAGGCAGAGAAGGCTTTTTCTTGAAGCAACATCCAAATTCACTTCTTTCCATGGTCTTGAGGGGACCTCTATGTGGCTATTGGCCAGTTTTCACCCAACACCTTTTCCTGCCCACTCACCCATGAAACCTATCTGCACTCTCTTTAGTGCCCAGTGATGGGGGATATAATAAAATCCTTCTTGAGCCCTGGAAGGCACATGCTTCCCTCTATGCCTAAGTAACGTAAAGTTGAATGTTTTAATATTCCCCAAAAAGACCAGCTTCAGATTTATGTCAAGTACCTTGATGACCTTGTAGGCCTCAGGTCATCATCTTCCCATGGATCTGGGAAGGCTGAGGACTCTGGGTTTGTCTGGTTTGGAGAGAAGGAGGCTGAGGGGCCGCCTCATGGCTCTCTGCAGCTTCCTGAGGAGAGGATGTGGAGAGGGAGGTGCCGAGCTCTTCTCCCTGCGACCCAGGGACAGGACAACGTGGAACTATTCAAAGCTGCACCAGGGGAGCTCAGACTGGACAAGAGGAAGCATTTCTTTAACTGAGAGGGTGGTCAAACCCTGGAACGGGCTTCCTGGAGAGGTGGCCCATGCCCCACACCTGGCAGTGTGGAAGCGGCATTTGGACAATGCCCTTAATAACACACTTTAAGTTTTGGTCAGCCCTCAAGTGGTCACGCAGTTGGACTAGATGATCCTTGTAGGCCCCTTCCAACTGAAATACTCTATTCCATAGCTGTGACTCCTTCATGCCCAGTTCTAACAACCTATATGCAAGAAGATTGATCTGTTTCTGCAGTTTAGTTTCAAACTCTGAGACTTGTCAAAAGCCTTGTTTACATCACTTTGCAGAAAGAAGGAAGCAAGCACTATCCCACCTGCCTGCAGCCCTAACCCTCTTTCCATTGTTGCAGAGAGCAGTCACTGCAAACCTTGGCGTTCACCAGTCATGGTTAACCATAACGGAGGCAGACCAGGACAGACAGAATTCCAGTATTTTAACCTCTGCGAAATTTGAAAGAAGGAGAATAAGGAGAATGCATTTGAAATTGCTACTGTCTTACACTATTGCACTGAAATCTGAGGAAGCTCTACACAGTTTACCAGTGCTTATCCCCTCCTTAACTGGAACAACACAAACACACCATCCTGCCACTTTCCAGGCATGACAGATAAAATACAAGAGAAGTAAAATGTACAGGTACAGGGAAAGGGACACCAGCGCAATTAAACCTGCCAGAGCTCACTCGTCAGATTTATTTTTTTTAATAACATATTTATGTTACCACAGTCTTAAAGCGAGTAATATTTATTCTCAGCAGGATATTGTAAAGATTAGAAAATACCAGGCCTAGCACAATTCATTAAGATGCACAAAAAAAAATCCTCGCAGTTACTCAAGACAAAGCAAACGCTAGGCTTCATTTCACACTGAGATTTGTGCCTTACAAGCAGCATCTCCCCAGCTGTAAGACATACCTGCTAGGGAGGCGAAGAGCCCAGCCAGGACGTATCTGAAAGTGCTGCATGTTTCTCCAGACCTGCTCTTTTAAACTGGCATGGGGGCACGATCTGAAACAGCTTTCTCGAGAAAGGGCTCGATATTTCAGAACCTTTGCCATATAAAACTTTTTAGTACTAACAACCATGCACACCATTTGATACAAGCACCTACAGATACAGCTATGCTGTACAGAGGTAGACATGTAAAGGTGTCTGAATTAGCTCTACTTATGGCAGCTCAGTGCTTTGTATGAATTAATTTACTCCAATAGGACACTGGGTCTATATGTACTATTATAGATGCATTTTTACAGCCAATATGCCATAATTTACAAATTCAGAAATGTTAATCTCAACGAGTCTCCATAAAATTATGGGAGCCCCATGAACAGCAATTAATATCAGGGCTGAAGCAGATTATACTTGTCAAGAGGAGGTTCCTTGAACTTGAAAATGTTTTCCAGAATCATTTAAACTCTGCGTGTGCATGCACTTAGTTAAGCTTAAAAACTGATCAATAGTTTTTAAAAACCCCAGTTTTGTTTGGTGACTTTTAGATGAAAGAGATGATGGAAACAATGACCAAGATATGCACCATTAAATAAGGTTAGAATAATAATGAGATACTTCTAACAAAGTTGTATGAGGAGTAGTAAAAACAATGTTACAAAGCAAAATATCTTTTAGAGTCACTATCATTTTTATCCCAATAACCATTTTCCCTGGAAAATTTCACCATTCCTGCAACTGTAAGAAGGGAGAAGCACAATGAAAATATACAGAAATTAACTACAAGGAATGCCTCAGAGCATATCGTCTGCATTTGCTCACTGTTTTTTATTTTAGCATGAGCCTTCTGGGGTGCATCTTCCTGTCTGTACCGCATAAAATCCATTACCAGTTTTCTAAAAAAGAAATGAGATTTTGCTCTCACTGTCATACAAGTCTCATGTACTGTGACTAAAGCAAAGCATGAAGTGACTAACTAGAATAAAGGAACATCTGCTTTGAAGAAGAAAAGAAAACCTTACCTTATCCTCCACTGAAAAGCCAAACTTGCAATCCATTGTGTCTAAGCATCCTAAAATCTCACCTCTCCATACTAAATCCCAGAGCCATTTTACAGGCCTCACATTTTCCTTCTAGTTTTTTTATTTTCCAAGGAAAGGCTCACACCTCATCCAGCACTACAAGCAATCTAGCAAGGCTTTATTCAAAGAGCTGCTAGAGATAATGACTCACATCACAGACAGCTGCAAAGAAGTGCCTGTGGGTGAAAGAGGGAGTTAAAAATTATCTATCAAACTCCACCTACAGTGTCTCCACCTTCCTAGGTTGTTCCTTTAAAATGCTGGGTTCTAATAGAGTAAGAAGACCAGGTTCCTTTTGCATTTTTCTGTATTGAAAAAACTCGCAGAGCATAAAGAAAAGCTCCGTTTTCTAAACACATCTTAAAAAAAGTAATACATCTCTCTTAAAATCAAAAAGATAAGTGTAAACATATGTATTTTTTCATTTTCCTTGAGGCCATTTTTTGTGATTGTAAGGCAAAGGTAAATTAATGCTGTAACAGAGAATCTGCATACATCAGCCCTAGATCTGAATTCTTCCCATGCTGTTTCACACTCCCAAAACAAGACTTAACAAGTTCTAAAATCCAGCAGGAAAAAAAAAAAAAAAAAGAAAATTC
This sequence comes from Alca torda, assembly GCA_008658365.1. NCBI lineage: Eukaryota > Metazoa > Chordata > Aves > Charadriiformes > Alcidae > Alca > Alca torda. Next base: position 410,082 of record CM018101.1, read on the forward strand.
AATGACACCTGACTTTTGGAACAGAGAAGTTCCACACAGGAACTCTAGGCAGCATCCCTACCAATGAATACCACACACACTGGTTGTGTTCAGAACACGCTTACCCAGCTTGACACAAAGGGCCAAGAGAGGCCACAATCTCAGAGACGCTTTAAATGACCTAATTGAGCACCGCTGCTAGAAGGTGGCTCACCCCACCACTTGCTCCTGTCCCTGTGCTATCCCCTCTTCTGTCACCAAACACGTACCTCACACAACAAAGATGAAACAGAGGGGCAAACAAACTTGGATTAAGCCTTCCTTCCTTCAGTCCAGGCTGTCATAAACCCAGACTACGTCCTTCATCCAGTTCACTGCAAAGCCTCGTAAATGTTTGTGCTGGTCGGTGGAAGAGTTGGTGAAGGTGGAATGAGCAGCTAAGGCAGAGAACAATAGGACTTGTCTCTGCCATGTGATGTGCAGGACTCGTCGAGACTCTCGGACAGAGATGCTGGGGTCTCACCCTACTGCCCCAAAGAGTCCCACTGCTGCCACCCCCTTTGTGTCTAGACGGGACAAGGTGAGCCATTTCACAGGACCAAACTGAAGACGACATTAGCTATTTTTGCCAGGTTTTCTGCTCAGCAAAGGAAGGAGTGGTATGAGAAAGACTCTGGCAGTAGTGATTTAGCAGGTGTAAATTGCCATCTCATCCCCAGAAAGCTTGGCTCACCACCGAGGCTGTTAGCCCATCCATCGGCCACAGGAGCCCCCTGTGTCCTCGGCTGCTGCAGGCAGACGCATGAATCCTGACATGGGAGCAGAATGATATTTGATGAAAGTAAAAGGCAGAAAGCAAAGGAAATGTATAATTAGTCTGCGGAATTCACTGTGGTTAGGGAATTAGCTGGGTTCAAAAGGAACCAAGCTGGTCATGTGCATAACAAGAGTATTCAGCTAAGTACATCAAAAACTTTGGAATCCTCTTGCCTGAAGGCTGATGTTAATCTTTAGTTACTGAGGTAAAACTCAAACTTCTGAGAAGCACATTATTTTATTACTAACACAGGTTGAATTAGCCAGTAGAGGTCACTGTGAAGGCCAGACTTCCAACAACCTCAGATTAAAAAATACTGAATTCACACTTACAAGAAAATTAACTCAGGACAGCCTGCTAAGCTGAAGTTTTCAGTGCAAAATAAAGATCTCGCTATCTTTTATCTAAATATATTCAGTGATCCTGATTCTGCAACACACACTAGGAAAGCCAATAATACCCTCACAGGCAGGGAGGAAGGTTATTTATCTAGCTATTTCATCCCCTTCCCATATGAAGTCTTTACCAAGAGCAAACAGGTTTCACAGCAATTCCTCCTCTTTTTTTCAGCACCATTCAAACCCACCCCATAGCCTGGAAAACACTATCACAGGTTAAAGACCACCAAGAAAGAAGAAAACATAGCACTGTAAATCACTTATCCCGGGGATGCTACTTCTACCAGTTGGATTTCAGTGCAGCCCACAGCTGCTATTGGTGAGCCTCATTTACGTCTTTCAGAAAGAACATCTTCTGTTCTGTGCAGGTGGAAACACCATGAAATTTGCTACTAAAGAAAGTAATTTTGAAACGCTCCGAAGCATGCTGTGTGTTAATGGGAATGGGAAACAGCAACCAGACCAGAAAAGTAAAAGTGATATGGACTGCCACATATCCTAGAATGTCTCAAAGTGCAAAGCAGTGTCATGTGGTTACTACTGGACAGACACATTTGCCAGCTTCCCTCCTAAATGTGTCTGTGCTCACAAGGTCGAGATTTACAGGCAGCTCAGCCACCATAACCCCCAGTGCTAGAACAGACCTAAGGGACAAGCAATATGCTGTGCTTGAGCTCACGGTCTGACTAGCGCTTTCCAGGACAGCTGAGATCCCTATGAACATCTACCTTAAAAGCAACAGAAATTGGTAAGAGAGAGAGATCTGCTAGTCTCCCTTACGTAAATATCTACCTTTGCAAAACTGTAATTCTTATGGATGATCAGGTCACACGAAATAGGTAAATGAAGACCTCCTCACCTATTACAATTTATCATTAGAAATTTACATGGTAGATCCCAAATAACTCTAACTTCAGTGTTGTAAGCTATCCCAGTGGAAGTCTTTAAATCTGTCTCTCTGAAACCGCATAAACCATGCCAAATGCAACAGCAAATACCCTGCAAAAGAAAGAACTGTATTTCACATTGTGTTATCCTCTGTGTTACCAAAATAAACTGAAGAAGTGTAAGCTGATGCAAGCAAACGTATCATTAAAGCCAGTGATGTTACCCCTATTTCCAATAACTCAAGACTGGATCTTCTGCCATTTCAGCAAAAACCCCCACATACTGATTGTCTCAAATTCAATGTAAATTTCTAACCAGAAATGTGTATTTTAGCAGTATCAACTTGCAAGTGACATCTTGTCATAACCAGCCACAGAAATTTTGTATAGAATTGAGTCAAGCGCAAAACATAGGCAAAATAAAGGAACTAAACCACCATTCAGTAACTTCCACCCTCAGCTCGGTATCTTTAGCTCTTTGGGGCTGCATCAGGTATATCAGAACATCTTCTCACGCCCATTCTTTGTCACACGCATCATGACATCACTATGGTGAGTCCTCCTGCTGCCTCATTTATGGGGACACTTCCACCACCAGCCAGCCAGCCTTAACACAGGTGAATTTACACAACAGTGAACAGTGCTCTCACAAGTCCTCTGTGCTTAGACTGATCCATTACTCTCCCCTTCAACCCACTCCCAGCTGACACACCAAACATATTTTCGACTAAGAAAACTAACAGAAGCAGCAATTCTTTTCCTTCCATAGCATGGTCCACCATGTAGGATAGGCTCAATGAAAAGATAAACAGTCCTGAAACTGTTAATCAGACTGGAAACGCCATTCCTTGGTGTTAAACAAACCACATTATTATTCTACAGGAGCATGGTATAAGCTGAATCATTAGCATGTGAAACCAGGTAAAACATTCAAGACAATCAATGGAGACAAATTACCAGTAAGTCAGGGATGATCAAGTGTAGCATGCTGAATACTAGGACAAATGACAGAAGAATACAGCAAAGAATGAAAAATTAATTATTTACATTGTGTAACACAACATCTTTTTAAGTCTTGACTTTCACAGCCACAGAGGACATAGATGGAGACATAAACTAACAATTCACAACATAAATGACATTTCTATCATGTTTAAATTTCAAGGGAAGCAGCGGAAGGAAAAGTTTCACGCTATTTATCCCAAGTACAGAAGATAGTAAGTTCTGTACAAAAGTACTACCATTAAGAGACTTGAACCATTGACCTCTACAACAGGAGGGGAACTTGGCAACAAGGGTTGGGTTTAATGAATTAAATTCCCCAGCGATTACTGTGTCAACAGTTGAATGAAAAATGCAAGTTATGCAAACACCTAATAGAAGGCAACTAGCTTCTATTGTTTCCAATGACTGGCAGTGACCGACATCCTACAGGTTGGGCAATGACACGCGCCCACATCCTTTGCTGGTGCCGGCCAACCTCATTCACATCTGCCACATAAACATCCAAATGGCACGTGCACTATTAAAGGCCACAAACCTTTAAAGCCATTAGTAAGTAGAAGGCCAAAACTGTTACACAACACAAACATTGTTCAATCTGCCTTTCCCCGCCGTGGCTGATATATAAATGTCTAACTCCATTGTTTCTCCTTGAAATATCCCATTTTATTATTTTCTTTCCTATGTGAAAATTGAAGAGGCTGTAATCTCCAGGGTCAGTGTGCTCTCTTAGCCACTACCCTTGGCAAGCCAAAGCCAGCCTTTAGCTAATGCTACTCAAGGATGTGGCAACACAACTATGTAAAAGTCTCCACCCACCAGAAAAGGAGATGCACATCACGTGCTTATTGCCCAGAAACAAAATTTCATTTATTACTCCTAAGAAATGCTACATCACTCTTCACACAACTGTATGAGGAAAGTCTCAACTTGCCTGAGCAGCCCCTTCCAAAAGGCTTTCTCCCAGAAATGCAGATGTATACTTTTGAACAGAACTTAACCTGGATCTGAAGAAAGATTTTTTTTTATTTTTTTTTTTAAAATCTCTAGTGCAGAGAGGGCTACAGCTTCAAGACAGCATGCATTTGCTATCTACAAGACAGTTTCTGAGACTGAAGTTTAATTAAACTGCCATTCTACATCTCGAGTGGACAGGAACCATAAGTTGCCAAAAGTTCCCAGAAACTAACATTTACGGGTGCCACAGGAAGTCCACTTAATTAAAAAGGAATTCCTACTAAACAACCGAGAGTTGTTTAGTATAAGTGTAACCCAGCCTAGCAATATCTCAATTAAGATTGTCCTTTTCTCAGACCTGCCTCTCCTTCCAGTCTCCCCCAGCCCCAGCAGCCGACTCCAGCCCTCCATGGGAGGCCACATTTCCAGCATGGTGCAAGGCCCGAACTGAACACAGCGGTGGCACCTGGTAGCTGACACTATCAATATAAAATAGAAATTCCTGATGCAAATGACCGGTTTGGTCTCCAGCTCCCCTGCATGGCATTGCCAGGTGCCCTGGGCCTGGCTGCTCCCTCACGTCCACATGCCACCGCTGCCGGCAAACCACAGCTCTGGGGCCTGCTGCTGTAACCACAACCCTCTGCCTTTTAGTATAAAAATGCACCAAAAACTGTATTAGACAAGTTATTGTGTTCACAAAGCACTGTGAATCTGCACATGGAAGGTCAAACAGGCTTTTGCCTCCCACAGCTGCAGCTTCTGCAACTTTGCATGCAACCTGTGCCCACATTTTTTATTCGTCCCAGTTTATTTTATTTGGTGTTTAGCCTTGTTCTGAAGACTGTGTGATTAGTTTCCTCATAGACTTTTCTCAGGCTCTGATTTCCAGGGACTATTTCACAAGCATTAATCCTGCCCGCCTCACACCCATGGAAACCAAGGGCTGGCGTTTTTCCACATTTTACAATTAGCTATCCCAGACACTGCAAAGGAAAAAAAACAAAACAGAACAAAACAAAACCCCCATACAGTAGTTTTCTGTACTGCTGCTCTGACCTTGATGTTTGCAGGGCTGTTTCTCACACTTTTTCCCTCACTCCTGTCCAGTGTTTTTGCCCTTTCTTGAATCGGCTGTTGCAGAGGTGCCTGGGCTGTGCCTGGCCTGAGGGCGGCTGCAGAACCGGCTGGAACCGGCCAGGACCAGCCCTGTCCGGCACGGGGCAGCCCGGGCTCCCCTCACAGAGGTCCCCCCAGCACCTGGATCGGACACCCAATGTGCCGGCACACTTAAAATACAATTTTTGAAGAGTACTTAGCATTCCACAGCACTTTATGACTATATTAATGTCATTTTTGCAGGCAGATGCAAGCTATTTCTGTACTCCAGGCCACACAGATACGAACTATAGTTTGCGTCAGCTCTGACACGTCAGACAACATTGTGAGCTGACTCAGCCAACTAAACTCAACAAAAAATGGGCTTCTCCGCCATTTGCCACCTGAAAATGTGGCTTCCAAGGGAGGCACGATCCCACCACCATCTTGCTGAGAACCAGTGGTACAGGAGACTGGAGGAGGCCCTTCAGGTTCACCTCCTGAAGACAGCACTTACACAAAGCCATAAATGGGAAAATCCATTTCCTCTCCATCTCACAACAGGATTTTAGGTATTAGGTATTCACCCGTATTGCAACCACATCCATAAACACATACAAAATTTACAGGGTTAAGTGAACTCATGCCATTAGAGGAGCCAACAGGACCATGCTTTGGGATGCTGAGGAAAGGCATGGCTTTCATCAGATGCCTCCATCCAGCTGTGACTGAAGAGATCCCACCCACAGCCTGTCCCCATCGGTCGCTGTCACCTCCCAGCTGGGAGCAGCCATCCCAACACCTCCCCGCTTACCGTCTGCTCCCGCCCCAGCTCCCATCCCAGCTCCTGCCCTGCCGGCAGCAGGCAGGCTTCGGCAAGGGCCGGGCAGCAGCCACCCACAGCCCGCCCCGCCGGCGGGTCCGCAGGGGCAAGAGCCCTCCCTGGGGGACAGAAGTAATTCCAGGACAGGTAACCCTCTTCAGCTGGAATCACACCGACAGCACTTAAAACACCCATTCTCCACGGCTGCATCAGGAAGGCAGTTCAAGGAGGAACTAAGGGAAATCTTGAATGCACAGGGCACCTTTAGTAACAGAATTATCACCTTTAGTAACAGAAACACACTTCACAGCAACATTTTGTATGCCAGAATAGGAGGAAAAAACAAATCAAGCCACGAAAATTCTTCCTTATTTTAAGAGATGATAGGAAGTCTGCCACGAGTCATCACCTAAGATTAAGTTCTTAGTTATAAAGACGGTTATTTGTCATAAGAATGCGTTTATTAAAATGGCTTTAAGAAAAGCTTGTGTGTACAGGGGTTAGTGGTTGGCTGTCAAAGCTCTGCAGCTACATCTGTAAAAGAGAAGGCAGCTGCTTTCAAATAAGGCAAAGGCAGGCTGCAGACATGAAAGAGAACAGCTTCAAGAACAGTAATCAAAAACCGCTAAGAGGGGGAGTTCAGCTTTGTTCTTGTGTGCTATTACTCATCGTTACAATGGGGTTTTGATGAGATTCACCACCACGCTTTCCATCTTATCAAAAGGCTCCTTCTGGCAAAGAAGGTACCAGGGAAGAGAGCGAAGTGCAGGGCAAAGAGCAGTGATTTCCCCACAAGACAGTTTCACATCGGTCTACAGAGTCCCAACTCAGTAAATATTTACAAATCTCCTTGGACATACAACTAACGGCTAAAATTGAGAAGTAATCTTTTAAAATAGCTAGTTTTCCACACCTGGTCACATAGGTCAACGTTATCTCTCAAATACAGGACTCCTGAATAAGCCCCATTCTTAATTTTATTTCTACTCTCCATTGATATTTATTAAATTTGTATGAATTTATAAAACATTCACATGCAACACAGCATGTTAAAAGTCACACAGTTTGCTCTGTTAATAATGGGCATTGGGTAGAGAAATAAGTGACCGAGCAACATTTTAATGGCACCAACAAAAGCTACAAGTGACCATCCAAAGGCAGAAGAGGCAGAAAAAGGAGAACGAAGCCCTGTCACTCTAAGCCAGCTGTGATACAATCAAACTTACAGTCACTATAGAAATACTTCTGACGAGAGAGTCCAACAAAGGGCCACAAAGCTGATGAAGGGACTAGAACATCTATCACACAAGGACAGAGAGAGATCTGGGACTGTTCACCTGGAGAAGAGAAGGCTCAGGGGGACCTTATCCATGTGTATAAAAACACCTGATGGGAAGGGATGAAGACGAGGGAGCTGGACTCTTCTCAGCTGTGCCCTGAGACAGGCACAACCTGAAATACGTGAAATTCCACCTGAACACAAGAAGTCACTTTTTTACTGTGAGGGTGGTCAAACACTGGAATGGGCTGCCCAGGGCTACACACAGACACACACTTCCACACTCTTTGCTATTCTAATAAGTCTACCAATAAAGGGAATCAAAAGTTAGGTCTGCCACACAGTCCCTAACTCACCCGACGATGATCCCATAGCGAACCCCTGAGAATACAGAATGACGGACTGGTTCTTGGCAGTGTGTCCAAAACAAAGCTTTGGGCTGAGAGTGCACATCACTTCCTCTCGCCAGTAGTGGAACAGTATTTATGGAGTAATAATACATGATTGCCCTAGGGGAAAAAAAAAAACCAAGGAGGCTTTAAAGCACAATAGAGCATCAGCTGCGCAGTCACACAGGCAACACCCGTGCAGGCTTGCCAACCTGATGAAAGAGAGCACGGTTTCTTGGGCTAATGGCAGTCTGGGTCCACAAACTCACTCAGGGCAGCAGTCTCGGCCCAGCAGCAAGTCTGGTCCTACCAGGCCCCTGGGGCAGTGACCTGTTCCCTCAGGAGGGCTCCTCTCTTTGCAGAAGAGGACAGTTCTGTCACCTCCGGCATCCCTGCCCATCTGTGTACCCGCACGCTCCACCCTCCCTGCAAAGGGGGCAAGCGAAGGGCTGGTTGCACACCCCAACATCACAGCTGCCAGCATGGGAGTCTTGAGACAAAAAGGGAGAAATGAGTAGTTGCAGCACCCTGGTTAAATTTACACCAAAAAAAATCCTATTTAGAGGGCTAATCCACTATTTATTACCTCCTAAAACATGGACACAGGTAGCTGGGTGGATGCTTTTCCTTCTCTTAGGTAGCATTGGCAGGCATCAAACAACGGCATGCCGCTATATTCAAGCTCCTTGAGGTATTATTTTTGAAATTATTTCAAAAATGGAACTCACAAGTTAGGACAGGCTGAGATGCATTTATATCCTGCTTTTTATGCACACAGAGAGTAACTGGGATAACTGAAATTTTTCTGGATAAACTCATCTTGACTAAAATCTATCCTCTGGAAATACTAAACCTGCATCAGGATTTCCATCAGGGGAAGCAAGGAGGGAAACAGCTCAGCTCTTTAGTTCACTGACAATGACAAATGCATGTAGAATCCGTTGGGTTTTAATGCACATCAGAAGGATTTACAGCAATAGAAACAATATTGGCCAGCAGCAAAATTTGAAAAAAAAAAAAAAAAAAAATTGAACAAAACCTAACCACCAAGTTATACCTGCTCCAGTTACTCACAGAGAACTCGGGGAAAAAACGCCAGTGCTAAAGCAGTTATTTTTGGAAGCGTCTGCATTCCTCTCTACTTTCTTCTCACTGTGTTTGCCCACACTGCAATGGCTCATGCGGCCCATCACTTTCTACAGATCTCCACCTCAGCAGCTCCCAGACTTTACCGCAGCCACAGCCTGCAGCCACACCACTGCCGCGGGGCTCGCTGCCCCCAGTCCTGCTCTCCTGACCCGGCATTCGCCCCCCTCGCCGCATGCAGGGCACTTCGAGACAGAACAGCACCTGCATGGGGACACTGCAGACTGTCCTGAACTGACCGTTTGAAGAAAACGCCTCAAGAGACACTGGTCCCATTAACCAGGGTCAGCTCACCTCTTCACTCGCAGCTCTTGCTACACCAGTCACCGTGGGCAGCTGATGGAGACAGTCTCCGACACCAGGCAGCCGTGGTCCTCCTGTCCTTCCCATCTTCCCATCAAAGCCAGGTGATGCGCCACATCCGTAAGCTACCAAGTGGCTTTCATCGTATGTTCATTTTCAACCAAACCACCTCCCTACCGACGTGCAGTCCTGCTCGCCCTTCCGTGAGCACGCAGATGCACACACAGCAAGCAGGAACCAGCACCGCAGCGGCCGCTACTTAGGTCAGCTTAAACTGCCACGAGTCTGCACCTGATGTTGCAAGAGCCAGCCCTCTTCCAAGTGACAATAATCACCATTTAATGGCATCAACATGTGTTGCTCATCAGTAATTACTGTTCTGAACTCATCATTGGTGGTACTGACCACACAGGCACACTGGCTGCTCCGATTCAATGGCAACACCCAACAGCTGCGGCAAGGGCTAGGTTTGAGGAGAAATGCTTCTGGCAACTTCCTTGGTTTTGACATGGTTATGCCAGAATCTCCTCACATCTTACCTCAATAAAAAAATAACTGTTGTGCTACCAAGACATGCAAAATGTTTTTCCAAGTTTTCTCAGGGCAAAAACCATTGTTTGCAGCACTTGTATTCCCTATTTCACTGGTCTTGACTTCCATAAAACTAGAGCATGTTCTTAACCACAAATTATGATATTATTTATGTATTTATTTTTACCAGCTAGGTGAAGATTTGGACAACTCTAGGAGGGGCAAGTAAGCAGCTGGGAGAAAAGGCAAAGCTGCAAGAAAAGAGTACTGTCTGGGGCGGCACAAGAGCCCTCACACCACCTTGGCCACCACCAGGGTTTGCTGCTGCCCCAGCTGTCCCCTCCTGGGGACATCCACGCCAGCGCTCCGTGCTGGCAGGCACCAGCATGGTGCAAAACACCGCCCTGGGCTCCCTCACACCTCCTGCATCTGCCCATGGCTCCCAGTGCTCCAGTTTGCCTCTGACCATCCATGACAAGCCACCACACCTTATTGTCACTCAAGGAGACACTCAAAATGGGTTTTGTTTTTCACTTACATAAATTATTGGTTCAATTGTAATTTCTGTAAAAGCAAAAACAATTGCTGTGGTGTCTTTAAATGTGCAAAAATGTGTGGACAAATACGGAACAGAAAAATGGTCCATGACCCTAAGAGGCGACAACCCAAGCATGAGATGAGATCCAACAGAAACAGATGGGTGAGTACAAGGAAACAACAGACAGCACCAGACAGCGTGATGGGATACTGCCAAGAAAGGTTGGACCAGATCATCCTTGAGGTCCCTTCCAACCTGGTGTTCTATGATTCCATGATATATATCAGCACCAGCCCCTTTGGCTATTAGCTAGGCATTTGCAAGCTTCACCGCCAGAACAAGAGTTTTATGATGACCCACACAGCTGAAGTACAGTAAGCAAAATCTTGTTTAAAAACTAAATGGATTGTTTAGAGAGCCAGACCTCATGAAGCAATGGCTGACAGTAGCTAACAACCTCAGACAACTGAGAGCAGGAGTTTCAAAGAAAGTAGGGTGATGCTGTCAAAGCGGCCAGTTACAGGAAATTGGTCCCTCTGCACCAAACAAATCAATGCATACCAGCCCAAGCAAGAAGAACAGGCTGTGGAAGTAAATGAGATGTATGATGGTGAGAGGCAAGGAGGGCTCCAACTTATCAATTTATACTGAAGAGATCCACAAACTTCACAGACTGGACACGCAGTCCCAAGCGATGCAGGCATGGAACAGGCAGGATGCTGCTGTGAACAGAGAGACGTGAGGCAGCACAACGCTCAAGGGAGCCGAAGGCTAGATATCCACAAGAGATCCAAACCACAATCACGGCGTGTATCTCTCACAAGAGAGGCATGACCTGCACCAACGTTCAGACTCACGTGTTATCACCACAGACACGGCTGAATTTGTAATTGCAGATGGGAAAATGAGTATGGGAAAAGGGAAAGGTCCAGGAAACAGACATGCCCAGAAGCAGATTTTTCTCTTTCACCAGCTGGTAGGCATATACTGAATCCATAGCTCTATATGCAAAAAAATAAGCTATTCAGCAGCAATACCACTTCCTAGCCAAGACCTGAGGCTCGTGGCCTGCTTGCTGCCTTCCTATGAAACTTTCCAGCTCTCTGTTTCTTAGGGCCTCCTTCACATCCGAGGGAAGTGGAGGGAAGACAACCTTGGAGAAGGAGAGGATGGGAAATAAAGAGTCAGAGAGCCCTCAGCTGGGCGTTCCTGCTTCAGAGCAAGCACCCAGAAAGGTCAGTTGGCAGGATCAAGCAGAGCAGCACGGAAGGGGGGAATCCCCAACCATTCTCCTGTCCAGAAGGTCTAAGCGTACCTCCGTATGAGCAGGGTTACCAATTCTCATTAAATAAAGACTGAAAATAGAATAAGAGCCATTTGAAATCTAAAGTGCCTGACATCCTTAAATGCATAGGCACAATCCCGGGCCTGAAAATTTTGGACAGAAAGAAATACTTCACACACAAAAGACGACCTCCACTAAAGAAAGCTTCTCCAAGTCTACAGACAGCACTTGCAAACGATGGGTAAGCAGCTGTACTTTTGTAATAGAACACCACCTGTGGCTGTTGAATGCTTTCCACAGCTATGAGATGAAAATGTACTTACAGGCTCACACCGTTGAGCTACTCATAGCAAGGTTTATATTCATTTGTCAGAAGAGAAACAATATAATTATGCTGGGACTGTTGATTAGTTCAAGTGAAGTGGAAATCAATATACAGTGCATCCTGGGAAACTGTCAGATATGGACAATCTTTCAACTATAAGATATGACACATTACTAAATTTAGGAGGAAAAATTAAAATACATAAAAAGTAGAAGCTGCTGATCATTTCAATCCATTCTGCTTAATGATTTAATGTGATCAGTAGAAGAGGAAGAAAAGACAGAAGTTCTGCCTCAAATATTTAAGATCTATTCTAAGGTTTTCCTTAAAAGATTTTGTCCACATGCCCCCCCCCCCCGTTTTTTCTTTTAAGGATATCAGATTGAGGTGAACTAGGCTGGTAGAAAAAAATGAGTGGCTGAATAGGCACTTCCTTTTTCAAACAATGAGAAATATTTTACATTTCTGTATCTGTACACAGAAACTTTTCAGTGAACAATTATCTGATGGAAATTATTCTTCACTGTGACATTATGAACTTCAGGAATTGTTACTAAATCCTCTTACTCATTAGCAAGACCACATACTCGAATAAGCAATATTTCTCCATTTACAGCAACTGAAATATATACCCACTGCATCCTGAAGAACAGATGTATAAATGGATAAAGCCCTGATGATTTTGGAGAAAACCATGAAAGCCTAACTTCCATAAAAGCCATCAAAGTACCAGCTCATGGTACCTTGCTGAGGAAATTCTCTGGTGCCCTCTGGTGCCAGCTCCCCAGAGTGACCTGGAGCTGATGGCACCATCACTGGGAGCCACCACACTCCCACCCTGCAGGAGCCACCGAACTAAAGCCACCGGGCCAATTCAATGAATATACTGATATGCCTTATGCCCACACCTGGCAGCCTGATAATCCATCACTTCCCTCACCTGTATGAGGCAAAATCAACATTAAGGTTTCACAAATAAAAATACCTGTTATCCAACATATTTATTCTGAGCAGGCTTTAATCTCTCCTGATATCTCCACCCTCTACCATCCACTAGTCGTACGTATTGTTTCACTGTGCCTATAAGTGCTTTCCTGAAGTAGAGCCCCAAACACCTTCTGTGCCCGTTGCCTGAGACGAGGTGCCCGGAGCTGCCAGTGCACTCGGCCATCGCCCACTGCGTCTTACCAGGTTGTGGGTCCCTGTCCCCTTGCGCCTGGCCAGCGGGACCAGGTGTCACCCAGTCACCCCAGGACAGAGTAAGGGATGAATCCAGCCGCTGGAGCGGGCAGACAGCGACTTCGGCTTTCTGTTGCTTAAAAATACACAGGCTGGAGTGCCTTTACCTTTCCTCAACACCACCATCGAGAATGCCTTGAGGAAAGCTGCTGAACAAGTGAAAGGTCTGCCCCAGGACTACCTGATACCACGATTATTTCAGCATGTATCTGGCAAATCTCTCAGGAGCAGCTTAACAAGACAAGAAATTACAAGGGGACCTACGAACAGCAGGAGTGAGAAGGAATGAGACAGCTCTGGCTCTTGCAATTAGAGGTTATATATTGCACGTACTGAGGATGTGCTACCACTGACAACTTCTCCTGTCAGAAAAAAACCACCTCTGCCTATGTTTGGACCATTTCTCCTTCTTTCCAGGCAGGCACGCACACCTTTAAACACAACACTGAATGAGTTCATTTCAACATTTCCCAAGGCTGCTCCGATTGCCTTGCAGCTTTTATTTAAGCATACTAATTTGCTGGGTAAAGCAGAAGCTGCGTGTGCTAGTGAAGTTAAGTAGAGCAGATGCTAGATCCTGCTTTCTTCAGGACATCCTCACCATTTTACTGTCAGCCTCTGAGCTTTTTTTTCCCCCCTCTTTTGCCTTCCAAAGTACAGCCTGGTTTAGATTAAATGAAGTTCTCAACTGGTTTCTTTCCCTTCCCCCTACTCTGTCAATAACATGTTCATTTCTACTACACTACATTTCTACTTCACTTTTTCATTGCAAATTGAGTCCTCTCTTGGAATACATCGCAAGCAAATGTCCCCCCTCCAATGCAAAGCTATGACTAACTGCCATGTGTTGAATCATTCATCGTTTAAAGAAAAGTAAAGACAGCGGTGATGGGAACTCATCGAGGCTTCATCCCAATGCCTCCTAGAGCACTCTTTCAAGTCTGCAAGAACTAAAAGTCTTATTTGATTCTTATTTTTGTTGAAGCACCAGAACACATCAAGATTTTCTAGTGAAATTCAACATGGATTTCCCAGTGCTCCCTCGGAACACAGCAAGTGCCCGGCAAATGAGAAAATTCCATAGGTCCGGGGTGCAGAAAGCAGAGGCAGGGAGCAAGCAGACTGCTCTGCGGAAGAGTAAACCCTCTTACTCATCAATGGCATTGCACAGAACTCAAAACGCGCAACGTTTGTATCGCTTTGAATATTCCGTTTCTAAAAGCCTTAAACCAGCAGGAAAGTGGTTTTCCATACTTTTTTTCCCCAACTAGAAAAAGGAAAAAGAAACAGCGTATGAACTCTCTCCTACTTGAGCAAGTGCCATCTGGTCAAGTGGCTTTGTTGAATTCGGTCATTTGAGAGGTTTGGGATGCAGAACTCCCTAGCTTTGCTCCACCTCCAGCAGCTCCCTGAGACAGGATACAGGCAGGATTTTCACGCTGGCACATTGGACGTTTTGCACTACTGAAACATTTCCCCAGGAATTACACCTATGAATCTAGCTAATGTAACATTTGACCAAGCAAGAAAGATTTTTGACTGATGGCTGATGTTAAAATCCATTTCATTAGACCCACCACAAAAAAAATCAATTAAGAGTTTGAGTTTTGTCTGTTTTTACATACAGTAAATAATTTTAAAGGAAACAGGCCCCTTCCTTGCTGAGCTGGGCAGGAGACAGGCAGCAGCGTGAGCGTTCCCGCTCGCTGGGATAGTCCTGGATTGCAGGGCACCGCAGAGGCACTTCACTATCAGCCAGACTACTGTAAAAAAAAATGTTTGGTGAAGTTTTGAGAGACATTCACTTTAATTAATGTGTCTGTGCTGGACAAAGGAGATATCAGCATGAGGAGAACCGGCGGTTTTTAAAACCCAGTTCCAAGGTAGCACACTCGCTAGGAGGGATAGTGCCAGGGGTATAGCTGTCACCAGAATTCTTCCATTAGTTAAAACAGGATGTACCATAATTCGAATTGGGCTAGAAACAGCGATAGCGAACTTAAAAGAATAGCTAAAAGATAAACATCTGCTATCTTTGTCATCTGCAATGCATATTCACAGTCACATGTGCTCTCCTTCCATTGCCAATTCACAGAATACACATGAATTAAAGAATTCAGCCCCATTTCAACTAGCCTTGTTCTCCCCAGGGCCAGACAGTACGATTTCAAACGCCGCCAGGACCCGCACCACCCCCACTGCCGCTGCACCACTCATCCCAGAGGCAGGAAAGCACAACACAAAAGCCGCTTGTGCCTTGGCTGCCGGCTTTCCAGAAAAGAGCAGGTAGAAGCAATAAACCCGGAGGCAACCCACAAGAAGCTATCATGTCATTAGCAGCGTAGCTTCCTGTTCATGAAAAACAGACATAATTTTAACTGAAAAGCACTTTGCCTTTTTCAACTTCCAGACAGCCACGATTTCCACTTACTTCATGATTTAGAAGGCAAAAGTAGCAACTAAGAAATTCCATCAGATATACCCATTTACAGTATACACACAATCCCTTCTTTCTTTCCAAAACTATTAGTTTAACTAAGAACACCCACACCATAAGGTCTTATTTCACACTACCCATAATAACCAGAAGACATTTTCTTCTTGTTTATACATATGCACTCACCTTTACTTCTTGTGAGTGCATTTGTCTGTACATGCAGAAACCCGATTTATAAGAAGTGTGTCAGCACTGTGCCAAATAACCCAATGGCCATCCCAGTGCTACTTTCAGAAGTGCCGGATTCTACCTATTTCTATTTTTTTAGAAGTGGAAAAAACCCCAACAATCAAAAACCCAAGTCCGCATGGGACATACCTTCGGGGAAAGGCATGAACTTGTCCGCTGAGGCAGACCACGCTCAGCAAATAGACCCGGTCACTAGAGAAGCCCTTCTACTTAGACTTCAGTAATATGTGAAGACATTAGCCGCCAGTATATATCAAAGGCTTGCGATTTTACAGGGCAGAGCATAAAACAGGTTATAAAACCCACTTACACCTAAACCGACCAGCCACTTACATCCACCTCAACTGAAACTATGCAGATGAACTTCATCCCATTTAACCATCACCCCGCGCTGCTCATAGCTTCTATCTCATTCTACATTCTCGTATACTTTGTCACCGTAATCGTAACTCTATACATTTCTGAACCCATATATCATTACTTACTATTGAAATTATTTCATAAGCCTAAAGGAACTTCAAAAAAGCAAAATCAAAAGCACTGAGTTTTCTTCATTGTTACAGTCTTCAGAAGGAAAATGCTAGTTTCTCTCGTGCTTGACACTGGTAGGAGACCTTCCTTGGATTTAATCAGGCAAGAAATGGCTTTCAGCATTTGCAAGCCTACAGGCAGTGTTTTATAATGGTAAAGTTGATTAAAAGCAGCAAGGAAAACCCACTGCGATGCCAAACGCAATGTATGCCTTGTAGTTAATCTTTCACAGTGACATGGTAACGTGCCATTCTGCCCCAGCACTGAGCTCGGCACGACTCCACCACCAAGAGGCACAGCAGCTGCTGGGGCCACAACTTTGCAATTCTAACGTGTTTTCAAATGACTTTAGATTAACTCATTCTGAAGTGTGCAACTATCTAAAATATTTAGCAGTTCACTTGACCTTCTTTCTCCTAAAAAGGACATTACAAAGACCAGGAATTTGTCCTCAACACTTGGCTTAATTTCTGAAGAGAGAGAGACACACACACGCAAAAAGTATTTGTCCGTAATTCAGAAGTGCTGGTTAGGAGCCACATGCAGAAACGCTAATGTTTCATAGCGGGCAGGATACTGAGTGTGTTAAAATCCTCAGGCCATGCTGTTGTGTCTTTGGGTGCTGACGACTTCTTTTCTCTTTGCTACGACCACAGCAAAGGCACAACACAACCCCGTAAGTCAACCCTGTCCAAATCCACAGCGGGCTGAGTCCCAGGGCATTCTCCTTGGCTCTCAAGTGTTTGTTGTTCAGAGCACAGCCTATTTACCTGCTTCCAAAGACAGAGCCTGTGCGGAGCTGCCTCACAGCTGCACCCCAGCGCTTCCCAGTGGCACTCCCCGCCGCCCCGGCACCTCCGGCACAGAGGGACAGGTGCCCACTGCTGCTCCGTCCGTGTGTCCCCTTGGCAGAGGGACGGGAGCATCGCCCTGGCAGCCAGGGACACCCAGCCCCGGCCCCGCAGCCTCGGGGACACTGGGCAGCCACCTCCCACGGGCAGGAAGGGGCGTTGTGGGGCAGGCAGAACAGAACCAGCTGCTGCGGGTAAGAAGAGGAATGGGGGAAGCATGGAGATTTAAGAGGAGACCAGCCGCTGGGAGAGACCCCTTCGTCACAAGCGCAGAAAGGACGTCCAGGACTTGGCTGCTCCTCCTTCCCCAGCCGCACCACTGGGTGGCACCAATGGGTGCCCTGCACCTACCAGGGGGTGTCCTGCACCTCACAAGAAGGTCCCAGCACAGCCCACTTGGTCACCGCGTCTGCTGACAAGGGTCTCGCTTACCATGTGGCACCGAGCAGCCACATTCGCTTTCACATCAGGTATTGCTCTGTGTGCTAAAAGTTACACCATCACAAAAATTCACTTGAAAGAGATTTTTGATCTCATGGGAAGTATTTATGGGACAGCGTCAGGGTCTACATCCACACCAGGAGAAGAAAACACACATAGGCAGGATTAGTTATTGCTATGTTTTAGGGAACCTGAACAGGTTACACTGCAGAGTAAAAAACTATGTTACAGTTTTAACATGCATACATTTTCTTTATCCTCTTGCTTTGGTCAAACATTACACGTTTCTCCTCCTTCGCCCCAAATGAGAATTTAATCAGCTCCTCCATACTGATCCTCATCAGAGCTGTTACTGGGACACTCGCTACACAGCACTGTTTGATACTCACAGCTTTGTTAGAATGATACTATCTGTAGCAACTTAAATCACACTAAAGGTTCAAGCAGCATGAAACGTTAATAACTCAGCAAGGTATGGAGGGCCCCTAAAACAAACAGAAAAATTAGACTGGAACTTTAGCCAAAAAAGAAAACTTTCTGAAAGCTTGCTGACACAGCAATTTAAGCATTTCACTAAGTTTTTAATATACGATGCTGTCAGTCTCAACTTTTACTAAGGAGCTATTTAAAACGAAGTTAAAAACATAAGTTGGGAATATGCTTTTAACTCTCTGGTTTTATGGAAATCCTACTGACTTGAGACCAATTTACTTAAGGGCCACATCAATAGAACTCAGTTAAATGTCACTTACCTTTTATCTTTAAAAATGCATAAAGTTAAAACTATTTTTACAATTTATCAATTCCTAAGCAAATCTTAGGAGTTCTTTTGAACACGACATCTTAAATATTTACCAAAGTTCTATGAGAAGTATGGCCAAAGGAGATACGACAATGTCGGGGATTCAGCTGTGAAGTTTCCAATGTGTCCTTTCACGAATCAAATGAACACTAAAAAGATTCTCACTTGTCTCAGATTACTTCTGTGAATTTGCCACGCGCTTCAATAAAGTTCCTCTTAATGAGCAGGTTCAATATTCCAATCACTAGCTTTGCTTGTTTCAAAAGAAGTGGTAAAATTTAGAGCTCTGGAAATAATGCAGAAACAAAATCCAGCCAATTAAATATATCGAGTAAACCATACATCTGTAATCTTATGAAAAAGCCAAATTAAACAAGATCTAGAAAAAGCAAAGTTAGCACGTGAACACGGCAATTCTAGGATTAGTATTTGCAATAGAAATCTTGTTTCCTCTGTGCCTCAGCCCCATCTCTTGTCTAGAATTTGCTCCTGCTCTCTTTTATTTCGGCAGTGCAGCACCTCAGCGCCAACTGCCGGAGCCCGAGGTAGACGCTAACGTCGCGAGCCAGCAGCAGCACTGCTCCAGCGCCACCAGCGCCACCAGCAACGGTACTACCTGGGAGCTCCTCAGCGAGCGCTACCTGCCCGACTACGTCTACATGCCAGCTGCTGCTTTTGCTGCTTATAGGCAACGTCAAAAGCTGTTCTTCAAAGAAAATAAAAAAAAAACCAACTTTGTCTTACCATATTCTGCACACAGCTACCAAAGGAACGTTTGTTGCAAATTTCACCAAAAAAATTATGGTTGATTAAACTTTCGATTGCTGCTTTCATGTAGTTTCAAGCTAGATACGTAAACTAATGAACAATTTGTAAGCATCTTTAAAGAAATACAGGAAAATCCACAGGGAGGCTCGCTGATACATGAAGCAATTAGTCATTTCAATAAGAGCTAAATTGGATACCACTAATTTCAAACTGATAAAAAAAATTCTAAGTAGATTGGAGCATTTACAGTAAAGCATTTCCTCACACTTAGGCTTGAGAGAGCAAGAATGTCAAACCTGTATTAATCTTTGGAAAAAAATTTCAGGATTTCCTGTTCGTTTTGGCTTCAGAACCAGCTTCTCCCCAAGAACTACCTGATTTGATTCTGTAAGTCATTGCACAGCAAGCCCAGACTTGGGGGAAAGCTATTCCTACATCTGTGACTAATTCTTTCAAAACAAAAGACTTGAGAACATACAAAGTGACTGTATCTGTATCTTTCCATTAGGCCATTTAAAACCAGCTTTCTTGTTTGACAGTTGTTATTTTGGACAAAGACCAGTGCAAACTACGGTCTGTTTGCCCCATCCTTTGCTACACAGGCGAACAGGGAAGCAATCACATGAAGACTGCCCTATGCGCTCCAAAACCTTCTGTTTTCCCTCTCAAGTCCCCAGTTTGAAACTCAAAGTGGTTCAAGGCTCAACTGGAATTAAAACCTGGACTTGCCATAGCCTAACAGGAAAGCACCAAGCCAGCACAGTTCTCGCAGAAGCCTTTGCTACATTCGTTCTTACCCGCTCGCCTTCTCCTGGCACAGGCTGGACAGGAGAAAACGCTTTTATCACCTTTCTCTCGATGATCCTTATGGGTTCCCTCCAACCTGAGATATTCTACGATTCTAAGGTGCCATCCTCAGGAGCTGCAACAGTGGCACCTTGGTCCGAGACCAAGACAATTCACAGCCTGGCCACCGAGTCAGGCTTCAACGCCTGGCACCTGAGAGGGCGGCACTGGAAGCCCCCACGGAAAGCAGAGCTTCCTCAATGTAAGAGAGAGGGTAGCGCTGGCTTTTGGTCCTTCTTCCGTTATGTGGGGCACATGGGGAGATAGCTGGGTGTCATTTTAAGTAATGCCAAATAGTGCCAAAGTCGAGCTGCTCCCCAGACACTCGGAGAGCAAAGGCAGACAGTGAACTTGGGAATGGCCTCCTGTGGTGGGTGAGGGCATCAACAGCCACCGCCGCGAGCAATGGCTCTTGCCAACACAGTCCGTAACTCACATCGGCTGTAATCGAGTAACAGGATCTCTCATCTTCAATTATAAAACATCCTCACTCTGCTAAGTTTATTCTGTTTAAACCCATAAAACAGTCAACGCTGAACACCCACCTGGCGCCGAAGATGTCTTTTTTCGCTAGATCAATGCCAGAAACCACCTTTACCCTGAGGATACGAGACTCCTCCTGTTAACAGAAAAGAAAAACGGGTTTAATGTTTGTTCTGTAATTCAGTTTGAAGGTCAACAGTTCGCAAGAGGTTAAGCTGTGAATGAACTCCCAGCCTTTAGACAGCAGGAGTCTCTCCTGGGTAAGATTTTGAAAAGAAAAACCTCTTGGAAGGAGGTGTATACTTTATCTGCTAAAGAACATCCCGAGTCCAAACATGAAAAGCATCCAACTCCAGTCAGGGCTGTTAAAGCGTTACATAAAAGCACAATAAGAGTACAGAATAGCAATAATGTCATAGTCATAATAATTTAACTATAATAGTAATAAAAGGAGACGATAATTTGCTGAGCAGGGCCATTTCAAATCCTCAAGGATCCATACTCCACGGAAATTCATTCTTAGATTCTAAAGCTGTCTCTTCAACCACAAGGGAAAATATAACATTTTTGTCCAATAATGCTAATACCTTTTGATCAGAGAAACATCTGCAGTTTAAAA
Source organism: Alca torda (assembly GCA_008658365.1). Lineage (NCBI taxonomy): Eukaryota > Metazoa > Chordata > Aves > Charadriiformes > Alcidae > Alca > Alca torda. The sequence continues at coordinate 431,105 of CM018101.1, forward strand.
AAAGGGTGCAAGCTTAAAAAGAAATTCTTAAAATTACATTTTCTAAACCTGCCTCACCACCTTGGTATCTACAGAGCTCAAAACCACCTGTCAATGACACATGGCAATTTCTGAGGATGCCTATCGCTAAGACACCGACCCGATGCCCAGTTTGTCACTTCATTGCATTAAGCTCCTGAGGAACATTGGTATAAATGGTATTTTTTACTTGATTTTTTTCACCCTTTGACCAGTTAATTTTTGCTACAAAAAGAGGCCACCAAAATGAGATCTGGAAAGGATCCTACAGAAACAGGTTCTGCAGTCACCTGTATCAGTTATACCGCTTTCTGCTCTGATAAGCCTTCCAGACCTGCAAGATACAAGATTCAATTACAGTAATTTGAGACTCCGTTCCTTGAAGCCTGCTCAGAAAACAATACTGTTTTCCCACAAGTTTATCCTGGCATGACCACGCTACAACTGCTCTATTTGCTTTAGCTAGCTAAAGGCGAGAGACAGATATGTCACCTGTATCTGAGGTTTTGGAGATTATTAGGAAGGTCAGAAACCCCCCAGAAGCAAAGCCGTGCCTGTCCGGTCTAATACCATTCCTCTGGAAGGAGTCACAAACACGTTACTTCAGAGAAAGAAAAACAAAAGTCTCATTGAACCTGTCTGCAGGGCGAGTTTCATCCTGAAGCACACCCTCCCTAGTAACTGTGCGGCGTTAAAACAAACGCTTGAGGATTTCAATCCTTTCTTAAAATCTGTTTGTTGGTATTCTTTCCAGCAGCATTCATACTGTCCAAAGCAGCTTCTAATTAAGAAAACAGGATTCTTTCCCGAAAGAGCTTAAAGCTTACCACACAGGTGAACAAAACATGATGTGAAAATTCAGTGGTGCTACGGTAGTGGATATTGACCCTTTTTTTCATATGTTAATTTTTCTCAATCTGTTAATGTCAACACAACATGCTTGGTCTTCTAGAAGGGTCTGAATAGACAAAAGGCAATTAACTCGCAAATTGTGACCAAGAAAATTCCTTCATTAAGAGAAGACAGCACAGAGAAAAAAGACAGAAATGCAGACTACTCTGACCTTACTGTATGAGAACTGGAGGATAAGAAGTTGTAATACTAAGTAAAGAGGGATTTCTGACAGTTACTACATTAGCAATGATACTCAGATTTCCTCCCACAAAGTCCAACATCAGCTTTGCTAGAGTGGCATCTTATTTCTGCATTAAAATCATCTCTGTGTATTAACTGCATAACCCCCCCCCCATATTTTAAAAAAATAAATTACAGAGCAGGATGAAGTCCAAGTACAGGGGGGTCCCTAATTCGTGTTCTGAAAGACACACCACCCTCTGTAGGGGAAGATCAAGTACAAGACCATCTAAGGAACCTGAAGGTACACAAGCCCATGGGACCTGATGAAATCCATCCATGGGTCCCAAGGGAGCCGGCAGATGAAGTCGCTAAGCCACTGTCCATCATATTTGAGAAGTCGTGGCAGTCCAGTGAAGTTCCCACTGACTGGAAAAGGGGAAATGTAACCTCCGTTATCAAAAAGGGAAAAAAGGAAGACCCAGGGAACTACAGACTGGTCAGTCTCACCTCTGTGCCCGGCAAGATCATGGAGCAGATCCTCCTGGAATCTCTGCTAAGGCACATGAAAAATAAGGAGGTGATCGGTGACAGTCAACATGGCTTCACCAAGGGCAACTCATGCCTGACAAATTTGGTGGCCTTCTACAATGGTGCCGCAGCACCGGTGGCATAAGATAAGGGGAGAACAACCAACGTCATCTACCTGGACTTATGCAAAGCATTTGACACTGTCCCGCATGACATCCTGGTCTCTAAATTGGAGAGACACAGATTTGATGGATGGACCACTCAGTGGACAAGGAACTGGATGGATGACCACACTCAAAGGATTGCGGTCAATGGCTTGACATCCAAGTGGAGATCAGTGACGAGTGGTGTTCCACAGGGGTCAGTACTGGGACCAGTGCTGTTTAACATCTATTGTCGGTGACATAGACAGGGGGATCGAGTGCACCCTCAGCAAGCTTGCTGACGACACCAAGCTGTGTGGTGCGGTTGACACGCTGGACATATCTAACTGCAATTTTTGTATTCCACTCAGTTCCATTCATTTTGAAAAGAATATGTCATAAGCTTCTTTTTGAAATGCACTCTTTGAAAAAGAAGTTAAGCTCGCCCCACAGAGGAATTTTTTCTGTCATTTTAAAACCTTGCCTGTAGCGCCCTAAGCCCGGAAGGGTCTCCTTAGGAAGCCAGGCGCTGCCACTGCCTTGTCCCTCCAAGAGCTGCAGCTGAGCAGCCCGTGGCTCCCGCTCCGGTGGATGGGGCGCGCTCCCCCGACACCTGGCACTGAAACGACATTCCACCCTCCGTTCACCCGTTTTTGCGACTACAACACAGAACACGTCTCAGAATTTAAGAAAACTATGTCCTTCGGAGTACTTGGATTACACGAATTTCACAACCCTTCTGCCAGAAATGCAAAGCTGTGCGTGCACATCGGGGAGGCGGCTGTTGGCTGGCTGTTAGCAGTTAAGCAGTAAAACGCTAACATTTATGAAGCCTCGCTTGTCAAAGCTATTTATGCCTATACTCTTTCGTCCTCGCCCCGCTAACCTGAGCCCACCTCACCCACGGCAGCAGGGGTGCCATAAAGGGCTCAGTTAGGCATTAATGGCGAGTTCCACCGCTAACCACATTCATACCTACTTCTGCTTTGTCCAATGATTAACATGAAGTTTATGTATTCTTGCCTCCCTGAAAAATGTCAGAGGTTACATAGTTCTCTTCTTTGCTGAAGGATAACCTTTATATGGATTCTGTTTCTCTTCTGTTTCACGTTGCCATTTCAGAAGACATGGCTGATTTAGGTAGAACCGAGCTCTGAAACCAAAAGCAAAGACCAGGCTTCACCGACAATGAACAGACTCCAGTTCACCCCAGAAAACACATAAGAGAATACAGATGTGTTTACAGATGCAGGAGACTTTTGTATGTATACTTATGTGCATGATTAACATTTTTAAATTCATTTTTAAGTGAATAACACTTTTACTTTCTCCAGGTGCTCTGAAAAGCAAAGTAATTTCTAAAACCTAATAAAGTATTCACATAAATAAAATTTATTAAAAAGTCCTCCTGCCCTTGGATTAATAAAATATCCTGGACCTGGGAAGTTTAGGGAAGAGCTATGGCAGCAACAGGGAAAAGGCAGTGCCCTGAGCTGTGCGCTTCTTCCCCACCGGCGAGGATACAATGCCACCCCTCCGAGGGACGACCCAGGGAGGCGGCACAGTCCACAGCTGATAAAAGAAGAACAGCCAGGCTATAAAAACCAAGCTGAACGAGTATCAGAATATACATCTGTATGTTCTAAATAGACACATAAAAAGAAAGCCACAGCAATCCAGAGTCCGGTGTAAGAAGGAAAGCTGTAGACGTCAACTTCCTATAGAACAGAAAATCTCACGATACATTCAGAGTACAGATTAAGAGAGTAGCACTGAAATAACAATCAACATGGGTATAAAATTAGAAACTTAGCTTTTTTTAAACAAACAGTCAAGTGTGAAAGGCACAGCGTTTGGATCAATGCAAACCAGTATTTGACCAGATGCCACGCAGACCAGAGAAGATTAAACATTCAACATGTTCTTCCACAACCACCTTTTAAAAGGTCAAACCCCTCAAGATGGACAAATCCCCCTACATATTTTCCGAGCCGCGCCGCACCCCAGCCAGCCTTTGCCGCACCCGCGTGGGGGTCCCCATCGGCCGGCACCCAGCCGCCCCGCCGCCCGCGGGTCCCGCCGCCACCGAAGCCCAACTCACCCCGCGCTGCCCGGCTGCTCGGGCGCCAGCCCGTCCCCGGCAGCGCCGCGAGGCACCGCCGGCCACCGCGCAGGCTTAGGGACGGAAGCAATCAGTGTCCCTCTCCAAGGCAACCAGGACGGCAATCTAGGGTTTCACCTGGAGACAGCTTAACCTGAACCGCGGAGGGGGAGTGTTGCTTTGGTTTTGTTTTGGGGTTGGTTTTTTTTCTTCTCCCTGTGTAGAGACATTTTTGATTTCAAACCAAGATAGGCGTCAGCGAGGTAAATTTCCACTAACTGGAAGGAGGGAAACCAGATCACGCTGGAAAGTTACCTGCACCCAGGGACTCTGTGAACCCGCTTTCATCCCCTGAGTACCTCATCTCTATTTTATTATACCTGAAAGTTTGCAAAACATAACAAAACAGAAACGACAACAGATCTTTAACTCAATGTTTTGGTTGCAAAACACATTAGGGTGGAAGAGACAACAAATCTTTAACCCAATGTTTTAACTGCTGGAACTTTTGTTATCCTGAATGAAAAAACACACACAGAGCCCCTGCTGTGCCGGACATAAAAACATACAGTCACCCAGACAAACTGCTCTGTAATTCTCCCCATTATTGTGAAAAACCAACCAGCATTTGCAGTTTCAAAACAAAACAGAATATTTGTCATCCTTTTAAAAAAAAGAGCAAAAATGTTGTCTAGTGCAAACCTAACAGCATTAGGCACTCCTAAATCTTTTAGCAACTGAGAAGGCAGGAGACAAGCCGGATTGCGGAAGAGCTGTGCCGATTCCTACTTTGCTTTGTTGGTGGATTAAACCAACCCCCATTACAGCCGAGTGAAAAAGACGTACTCGAGGAAGCTCTCCCACATCTCACAGCGTCCTGCCCCGGCACGTCACCCGCTCCTCTGACAGACAGGCACCTGCCAACGCCAACACGGCGAGGGCAGCCCGGCAGCGAGAACCCGCGCCCCGAGCCAGCCGAGGGCAACTCCGGCTGCGGAGGGGAGAAGCGCCTGGCCGAGCTGTCCCTGACACCAGGGGCTCTCCCCACTGCCACTGCCAGCCCCTCTCATCCACCAGAAGGAGCCCCGGGCTCTGCCCACTAAACTCCAGCGACCCAACGCTCTGCTTTCAAGTTAAAATCTCTGCGAACCGTTAAAGGAAAAACAACAAAACAACAGAAAAGCGACCACAGTTTGGAAGGAAGGCCACGAGCCAAGCAAGGAAGCCAGTCAACATACACCACTGCCCTCACTATCTCCCACCGGCACAGGCAGTCGGAGCAGGGAGAAGCTGCTTTTCTTTCTGGAGACGTGGGGAGAAGAGAGGCGTCCAAAAGTGAACAGTTCAGCCTCTGGGGACATCACAGTGATTTTCTGAAGGCCATAGCAACAGTACGTGGTAAGTCTCAGTATAATCCTTGTAATATCTTAATAATCTTGAAATTTGTCAGTGGCAATTTTGCAAACAGTCTCTGATAAAATCTCCGTTCTGCAATGAAAACAAGAATGGGCACCAAGGGTACTAACCACATCTCCACTCTCCTCTGCAAAGTTCAGCACAGGAAAAGAAACAGAGAGCAAAGGCAACTAGGTTATGAGCACCTACTTATCTGGCTCAAGCACGGAAATTAAAATCTCGTTTCAGGTAGCTTCACATGAGCAACCTGAGAACCCAACTCAGACCTTCCTCCCTTGAAGCGCTGATCACACTCCCCCTTGTGAAGTCTGAGTCTAAAACAAATTGTGCCTTTTCTTCCCTGCAGAATTACCAACTCTCGTTGCATGATGCAAAGTATTTAGAAAAACCACATTATTTTGTGTAAAGCAGATCTCAAAACAAGAGCAACTAAACCTAGAAGCTTCTGGAAGCAAGAAGGCCATGTAATTTGGCTCAGAAGGACCCTCCTGACTATAGGGAGTCGGTCAGTTCGCACCTGCTGCGGCGAGGGCTTCCCACACAGCACGGTGGCAAATCCCCGCAAACCCACCTTCTGAGGAAACTAGAACTCTGCTGCCGAGCAGAACCTGGCTTCTTGTCTACATGCGACGATGCCCCGAGCTGAGGGGACCTGCTCATTTTCACACTAGACGAAGGTGTGCGCCCAGCAGCGCCCTGTGCCGGAGCTGGAGGCTGCAGCATGGTCCTTCTGCGGGGGGTTCTGCAGGGCTGGCAGAAAGGACGAGAGGTTTGAGTTCACGGGGTGGTCGGATGTAGCCAAGCTCCTCACGTGTAGCCACAGGCCAGCTCAGTCTACGCTTAAAAGGCTCTGATTATCCCACAATGCTACACAATTTATTACGTTTTACTAGAGTATCTTACTAATGCACACCAGAAGACACCAACCACATCAACAGATGAAGCAAACACCAGTAAGCATTAAAAGAACTGCAGGGTTTGGAGAACTGTGGGAATCTTAATCTCATACAACAAAAAACCATTAAATGTTTTACAATAATGGTTCCAGTATTACTTCTAGGACTTAGGACCTCTAGGAAGAGGCACCATATTCATGTTTTCCTCCCTTAGACTAATATAGTTGGGGGGAAAAAACACCAGACAAAATTTCAGAAAGGCAGGAGTTTGTCTTCGAGGGACATACCCCGATGCTGCTCTTGCATGGAGACAAAACGGCAGACAACACTGAAGTGAGCAAGTTAAAAACACACACCTCAGGAGCGGTGCATGGAGATCAAAGGTATGCGTGTATCAGCGATGGGGTTAGGAACCCTAAAACTCCCACTCCAACCTTGGAAGCACACTATTAAGAAACAGGCTCCAATCACCGTACTGACCTCATGAAAATCTGCTTACAAGGTATTTTTACCGCACGTTTAAAAAAAAGTAAGTGTTCCAAGTGAACTGTGATCTATTTTTATAAAAATCAGTTGAACTCCATGCAGCTAGATATACTTGAGCAATTTTAGCAAGTATGTTGAACCAGGTCACCTGTGCTCTGTAGAAATACCTAAGAGAATGAAAAAGAACTTTAAATTAATGGACTTGCTGTGCTGCACAAGACACTATTTTCCTTACTTAACATTTAGACCTATTTATATCACTCACTAAAGGAATTCTTCTAACCGACACGTTGTTTTCTGCACAACCTAATTCACTAGACTCCCCAGTAGGCTCCTGCAGGCTGTGCACAGATGTCTTCTACACCCAGCTGTGCCAGTAAAGAAAACAATTCTTATCCAACAGCCGCCTCCCCATTTTTTAACCCTGGCAGAGGTTACCATCTCTGCCCTCCAGCTGACAGCAGAGAGCGTGGATTCATTGCACTCGCTCCCAGGGACGGCTTCGAGCTCCTGAGCGCAGGCTGGGGAGGAGACACGACCCGCACCAAGGGGCTGTGACTGCTCACTGCTGTCCCTTTGCCTTCTCCTGTTCTGGGCTCAGACTCGGTGGTTACCTGGATTTCCATCTTCTTGGCTCTTCAACCAAACAGACTGACACTGGTCTAAATACCCGCTCTTCTCATTCATAGGACAGGAAGGACTACCCCTGAGAAGCTCACAATAGCAACGATCACTCACGTCTGCTTAACTTAGCACCATTTTGTGCCAAGTATCTCCAAGGAAGGAAAAAAACCAGCGCAGCATGAGAAAGGAGGGTATGTTTGCTGAATCATCCGTATACATCACAGATTTATGGTATAGGAAATTCTCTTTCTGAAGGACCCCGTCAATCTGCTTTTCCCTGGACAAGCCAAGAGGGGTACACAATCTCTGGTGGGAGCAAAGAAATAGGAAGAGCATTTGGTACGCATTGTTATTAAAAATATGAACGAAGCTTTGGCGAGGAGTTACTGGTGCATTTGCAGAAGCCTGTGACCTGAAAGTAACTCTCCTGTATTGACTTAGTTTTAAAAAGAAAAGAAACCAAACCAAAAACCCACCCACCCACCCCTGATGTCGCCCCAGAGACCAGCACCAAGACCATCTGCATCCAAACTGAAAATTTACTGCAAGTTTAAATGGAAAATTCATAAAGGAAAATCTGACAGTAAGTTCTTTTTCTTCCCTTAGAGGATACAGAAACTCAACTGATTCATTAAAACCTCAAGCTTTTATTTAAACAAACGTCTAACTTTCTGGCATACCAAAACAGCCCTTTGAGTATGAACTACCATAAAATAAAGGAACAATGTTTTTACATGTAGGATGATTTCACTACGCTGGCCCTGACGCTCGTAAAAGCTTTGCCAACCAGAGAGTGAAACAAGGCCAGCTGGTTTAATTTCAGATATTCATTATCCTCGGGTCAATGTCCGGACAGATCTATTACTTTCCAGCACACAGAAGAGAGCAGTACTTCAAAATTTATTAGCTAAAGAGAAACACAAAAAATCCAATTCCCCAGAGAACGTCTACCAATTTTGCCCAATAACGAAGAACGGACTGAATTCCCAATAAGAGCCTGCAGTAAGAAGCCACAGAAGGACACAACAGCCTTGTTTTCAAAGCATCTTTTCTAGCATGACAATTAAGCTTTTACCTTTCACTAAGCCAACCTCCGATACAATTAAATTTTTATACTTTTTTTTTTTTTAAGGTAAACATATTGAAGCGGTGGTTTTGAGATAACGAAATCCATGCGGCTGTTAAAATTCAAAATTTTTTAAAGTAAAAACTTTGAATTACGCTTAATACAACCCTCTTAATTTTTCCTATGTCAGGCCCATCCCCTCCTGGAGCATGGGCTGTTCCTGGGCTACTCCTGCCCAGGTGCAGGACATGCACTTCCCTGTGCTGAGCCCCAGGAGACTCCTGCTAGCCCGTGTCCCCAGCCTGCCCAGGGCCCCCTGCACGGCAGCACAACCCTCTGCTGTATCAGCCTCTCCTCCCAGTTTGTACCTCCTCCAACTCAAAGTTTGCTGACAAACAGCAAATTAGACTGGGGCACAAAGGAGAAGGCAGTGTTTTCAAATTCAGATAATAATAGTACTACAAATGACTTGGAAACAGATAAAAACAAAATTCCCAGAAAAACAGCTTGAAAAAAGCTGTGGTTAGGAGCCAGGCAGGTAGGAAAACATTAAGCTCAGGTTTTATTTGTCGGCAGTGACACGTGCAAGGCTCCAAGGAGATCCACGGGGGCTGCTGGCCAAAGGGCGCTTACGCTTGCACGCGGCCAAAAGCTGTTCCGGACAGGGACGGCTCTCGCTGCTGCTAGGAACGCTTGCCTGGACCCGCACTTCGTGATGCTCCTGGTTTGCAAAACCTCTCAGCATCACCCAGAACAGCACCAGGACCAAAGTGTTTCCTGGTAACTCCATTGCTACTTGTTTAAACTGGATTTGAATAGTCACAGTATCATCACATGGCTACTACTGCTACTGTTTCAAGGATTAAAACCACACTGAAGGTCACCAGATTGGTGAATTTGGGAAGAGCTCTTTATCCCAAACTGTCGAAAGAAAACCACGCGGTAAGAATAAAGTCTGCTTCAGCCTTCGCAAATATCACTGCCTTTATGTCCAGAAAAAACCCCAAACACCTCAGCATGATTCTTCCGTAATTAGCTATTAGACATTGGAATGACTGTCTTGGGATGCACCACAACAACTGAAACTCCTGGTGCATCGTAGGAGTATTTTAAATAAGGCCAGACAGAGGGATTGTCACGACCACCCTGCCGGCAGGGCAGGGCCGAGGCGGGGGGATGCCCTGAGCCGCTTTGCACCATCACAAGCCGTCAGGTCCTAAGATTAACCAGAACCAGCGTGATTTCAATGCTCCTTTCACTTCTGATTTCCAGGTTGGGGCAGGCACACGCCCATCCGCCAGCCACCCTCCCGTGGGTGAGAAGCCTGCGTTACAGTGCCACATCTGCACCCACAGAGCAAGCAGCCCCAGGAACCGTTCCTGCCCCGCGGGACCGTCCCCGGCATAACCCCGACTCATGCAGTGACTCCCGAACAACCTCTGAGCAGGGGATGGGGACTGTCCCCAGCCCCGTCTGCCTGTGGCCAGTGGTAACGGCCCGGCCACCAGCTCCCTAGCACACACACGGGAGCGACTGCTGCCTGCAACCATGCATGGACACAACACTCATCAGCTGCAAGAGATGGGAGTTGTCCACACATATAGGAATAAATCATTATATATACAAAAATCCAAGGGTTACACACACTTCTACGTTTACACATGGGTACCTTGTTTTCTGTGACCAAGATTTTAATTATTTTTGGCATTTGACTAGACTTAAGACTTGTGCACTTTGTTTGCAAGACAAACCTGACAATGACAAAATAAATTCAGAAATGGGAATATTATTTTACCAGTCAAGAGAAGATCATTCATGAGCTCATGAAATGAGTTACAGTTTTGTTAGTCACAGAGGTGGGTTTTGGTTTGGTTTGTAGGGTTTTGTTTGTTGTTGTGTTTTTTGTTTGGTTGGTTTTCACTCCCTGGGTCTGAAGATCATGATCCTGTATTTCAGAAACTCATGACAAAAGGTTTACATGTGGTCTTCTGCAGTGGAACAGCAGTATGAGAAGAGGATCTCTGAAAGACGCTCTTCCCTCACAGAGGAAAAAAACACCCTTTCTGATGATCAGTTGTTCCTCTTCTGGAAAAGGAGGAAGATGTTCAGTAGAACAAAAATGGAACTCACCTAGGTTTCTGTAAAGGCGATACAACCAATGCACACACCTCCCCCCCAAATTCAGCAGCGGTATTAGTTTGATTGACAGTGCAGACCGGCACCTGCGGCCTCACTTCAGCTGCTCATCCTGACCAACAATTAACAGCGCCGAGCTATCGAGGAGCACTGTCCCGAGCAGCTTTGGAGGCAGCACCGCGGTGGCAGGCAGGGCTGGGGCGGGGGCGGGCTGGAGGCACGCGTTTCCTTCAGGCCACGGAGTGAGGAATGGCAGCAGTTCCTCAGAAGCTCACCTGCGAGTAACACCAGTGCTGGAGAGCCAAACGTGTCAAGAAAGGTGGGACTAAAGCTCAGGTTAACACATTTCAAAGACCTTCCTTAAGAGCCTCTGCATTGGCCAACAGTTAATTTCAGAAGTTCTTAAGAATGGGCTATTCAATTGCCGAGCAGAAAAAGCCAACAAACCTCAGAAGAAAATGACACTATTTTATCTCACGTTATGCTCATTATCAACCAGTATTTTACCCCTGCCGTTTCACACGCTTCCAAATGCAACTTTAAAGCTTCTATAATTTCACATGATAGCTTGAAATTAAGCCCTGGATAACAACTTTCCCACCAGGGCCCAAGTGATGGGCTGTGAACTGCACACTGAGTCAGGATCCAGCCCCTTGGCTGCAAACCAGGCGAGAGGTAAGTCAGCAGGATTTCCCCGCTCCCACCCCTCTCCAGGGAGGCACTTTCATTTTCACATACACGCTATTTTCATACACGTATTCTGATAGACCAGACGTCAAGATATTTATGTTTCAGTGAAGCAACTCTTTCCTGCGCACACAGGATACTCTAGACACCCTTTGTCTAAAGCAAGTTTTATGAAAACTCTGTTATCTTCTTTCTTTAATCTCTGAGGACATGGACAGCTGTGATTAAAAAAAAGCCAGTGTTGATTGTTATCATGTCATAGACTGATATTCACACTTCCGTAGTGAAAAACCGAGGAAGTGGCTACAGATAACTCAAAAACTTGGCATCTTAGTTTTATGCATAGAAAATGTACATTCACAAGGGTGGCAATGGATTTATTTTTTTTTTTTTAAAGACATGTACATTTCAGTTACGTAATAAACTTTTCACCATTTCTGATTATGCACACAAAATGTACAAAAACAAGATCCAGTATCAAATGGGGAGGTTTAATTGTACTTCATTTCAGTAGCCCAGTTAGTGGCCAGCTGATCATACAAGCATGTTTATGTAACCACAATCTATATTCTTGTTAGATATTTAATGATTTTAGACCATAAACAGTCAGCTTTGACGCGGCTGCACTGTTTAACGGGAGAAGAAGCACTCAAAAACGTAAGCCAAGAGTAACGGGGGACTGGGGGTCACTGCCGACCCGGACAAGCTCCATCCTCTGCTCAGGAGCACAGAGCCGGTGACCCACGGGGCAGCACTGGCTGTTGCAGCTGGAAAGCGGCCGCAGGGCCGGCAAGGAACGGAACGAACCATGTCACTAAGAAAAAAAAAAATGCTGAAAAAGCCTTGGTGGCAGGAAAACGGCACGAACTGACACAAAACCGCCAGTGAGCCTCTCAGCACCTTAAATACCTCTACAAGGAGAGCTTCTTACAATATTGGCGAGGCTGAGGTGCTGCAGCATCAGGCACGTTTTCAGAATGGGAACAGGTCTTAGGCACTCTCAAGGCCTGGGGCTCTGAAGATCTAACACCGCTTTAGCGGAGGGCAACACCTGCTTTATCTCGGTTCACTGCAATGCATAAAACAACACTCTTCAAAAGATTTTGTAGAGACGCACAAACAAAATACTGCAGAGATAATACATGAGCTTGACTGAATCCACGCAGTTTGCAGCAAGAGGAGGGAAAAAAGCTCTTGAAAAATGAAAAAAAAATGGAAAAGAGCAAAATGTAAAGCAAGTTCCAAGGTGTTTTGTTTTTTTTTTTTTTTTTTTTAAATAGTTTGATTTTTCTCTTCTGTTTCAAACCAGAGATCAAGTATGCTTGTAACATCAGTAATTACACCTTCCAATCCTAAAGTACTAATCCTGGATTATTAAATTTACTGCAATTCATCGCAATTAATTCAGCAGCGGTAACTTCAAGCATACTAAGAGAACAGTACCATAGAAGATTAGTGCTTAACTAACACGGTGGGAAATCATTAGGTATAATGTGTTGTATTCCTATTCATCCTGGTTTGAGCTGGGAGGGAAAAAAATAAGCAAAGCTGTTAAAAAGCAATATGAAGTGCTAACAAATCCAAAAGACGTATCTGAAAGCAATTTTAGAAAGATTAGTGAACATCGCTGGTGCTAAACCTTCATTTACAATTTCAGTGCTCAGTGTATTAATTTACTACAAAAAGACCTTATTTGAAACTTGGTTCATAGCAAGCCTGTCACGGTAAAAAGAATGAAATATAGCTATAATCCCACAACTTGATCAGGCACTGGATTCATGCATTTTGGACAGCTTCACCAATTCCTCTGGTGTTCTGTGACGAGGGTACATGGAATGTTCTCCAGATTTACCTGGCTAAATGAAAACACTATACTAAATCAAGTGAATGCAAAACATCTCGCATTATCGCTCTCTGCAACTCCCTGAAAGGAGGGTGTAGCCAGGGAGGGTCGGTCTCTGCTCCCAAGGAACAGGCGATAGGACAACAGAAAACGGCCTCAAGTTGCACCAGGGGAGGTTTAGGATGGATATTAGGAAGTTTCTTCACGGAAAGGGTTATTAAGCACTGGAACAGGCTGCCCAGGGCAGTGGTGGAGTCACCATCCCTGGAGGGATTTAAAAGCCGGGCAGACGCGGTGCTGAGGGACGTGGGTTAGGGGTGGGTTTTGTCAGAGTTAGGTTGATGGTTGGACTCAATGACCTGAAAGGTCCCTTCCAAACTAGACAACTCTATGATTCTATGAAAAGGTGAAAAATACAGGCTGAATTCCCACCAGACTTTCAGTGGGAAGGTCTGGGGTCTGTCTTTGGCCTCTGGCTCTGTATCTCCCCATGTTTCACACCATCCGCTGGTTTGCCCGCCGGCCCTGGCAGACCCATGAGCCATGCATCTCTCCTGCATCTCGCTGCATCCCCAGGGATGCAAACTTCTTAGTTGGTTTTTTTTTTTTTTTTTTTTTTTTTTTTAACTCTTGTAATAGCTCAACTGCAGTAGGCTTCAGCTCAGAGCAGAAGTCAGGAATGTCAGTTTTCAGAGAAAGACTCCATTTTCTGACACAATTTGTTTTCTTGCATGAATCATTCTATTATCCAACCAGAAATGAAATTAGCTCTTCCAGCTCTCAACTGGAGTTAATAATTAATGCTACTGTACGAGTTTCCAGTCTTTCCTGGTGAAGAAACTCTGCCGGAGACATTAACATTTCAATGAGCGCTGCTGTCAGTCAGCCCAGCAGTTCACTCCTTTGGCCTCTCTTCTCCATCTTGATCGAGTTTCTTTTTTTTAAAAAAACATCAAGTCATATCCTCCAGCAGTACCTCTTTTCCCCTAGTGCAAACCCAACCATAAGCTCTGCTCCCCAAGGATTTCTAGGTTTGGGAGATGAATTACTCCTGTCCCAGTCCCTGCCCAGATGAGGGGAGGAACATCCCACCACCCAAACCAGTGCCCAAGCCAAGCTGATGGAGAAGGGATCCACTCTCGCCATCAACATCTAGTGCTCAAGCTTTCTATCCCGGTCGTGCTCTCGCCGTTCGCAACATACTGCACTCCCACCGCTTTCTCCCCTTTTCTTTCCTACTCTTTAAAAACACAGCAGCCCTTTGACAAAGACTTGACTTTTTTTGCTCGCAAACAGGATTTGTCATTTAAGTGTATACTCTAGGGCTAACAAGCTCTTAAAGTTGAAAACTATGGTGTCTCATGAGAGACTGGGAAACCCATGCAGTTTCTGATTGGGGCTTAGACTGATTAGATCTGGGAAGTTAAGCAGTGAGCAGACACAGACCCTTCTGGCTGGAAGGACAGCACATCCCACCACGCAGTTCAACTCTTTCCTTCTCCAGTGTGTCCTCCGACACAGAAGGATACATTATGAACAGCCAAAGACACGAACAAAAGTTAAAGTATTGTGAAAAACAGCTGCAGTTAAAAAAAAATTATTAACAAGAACATGACCAATGCAGGAGACTAAATTTCAGTAATTTACCCAAAGAAGTTATTTCCTATGCATATATGCATTCAAGGTGTGTTTCAGGAGGAAGAAAAGTAGTTGCTATCTTTCTTTTAATTAAAGACATACAATCACTGCTCAAAAATGCCAACGGCGCACCTGTGTTAATAGAAACAGTCAAAATAATCAATTACAGCAAGTTCATCACTAGCAAAACAGGATTGGGTAAAAAATCCATTACTTCTGCTTGGAGGAAAAGCACTCGTTTAACAGTTAAAAAATGGTTTACTGTAGTTTTTAAAAATTAAGTTACGCAACCGCAGAGCTGCGTCAGTGTTCATTTGTCCGTATGATCTTCAGCGTGGCCAGCAGCATTTAGATCCGCGGCTCACTTTCAGTGTGCAGAGCCGTGAGCCAGGGAGCTGCCCTTGCACCATGGAAGTGCTGGTAACACCCAAGGCATTACTTTTCCCTTAATGAAATATGCTCATCTTTTTCACATTGTAAAAGAGACCCATATAAAAAAGGGGGGGGAAATACAGTGGTACTGAGAACTTTTTTGTTTGTTTTATATAAATAATATCTGCACACACACTGAGGGTGGAAGGCTTGGAGTGTTTTGGTCTTGGGAGGTTTGGTGTGTCGTTTGCTTTGGGTTTGGTTTTTTGATTTTTTTTTTTTTAAATTGTATTAATTGCTCATAGGGAACTCCTTAAGAATTTGTGAAATCCTATAAATAAGTGGATTGTTGCTGGACAAAGCTCAGAGGTTAGCTCAGTCACTTGTTCCCAAAATGGTACTTGACACTGACTAGACTAAGAAACACTCATTAAAATATTCAACACTCATTATCCAAAACAAAGGACGGACTTTGTGTTCTGCCAGGCATTCTGGATGCAAAACGTGGCTCAATGCACCGAACAAAAGCCACATTCAGAATCAATGTATTGCAGAAGATCAGCAATAAGGTCAGTCATTCATCATCTCCGAGCAGGACCTCGTCCCAGAGAAGCGCAGATGCATGTTCTTGGAAGAAACAGAAAAAGAAGGGAGCAGAGGGCACAGCAATTCCAAATTCCTTCGCCAAACTACAAGGCAATTGAACAGCTTCTACCTCATCTTCCGTGGTGTCAGCAAAGCCATATGGGGTCAGGGACAGGCAGGGTGGGGAGCTGACACATCGAAGGGTGCGCTGCTAACGCCATTGAGTCTTTTACCTTTACACAGCTCAGTCAGGAACATCGAGAATCAGGGACAGGATTTATTTGGTTTTTCCCCCACGACAACAAATGAATATTACGGTGAATGAAGTACAGCAGCGAAAAACTCTTGGGATAATACAAATTAACAGATGAAGTCTGAAGAACAAAGTCAGTTTCCTCCAGGCAGGTTTAACTGAAGTTATGTCCCCTTTCAGAAATAACAAAGACAATCTACAGAAAGTCCAGTTTTGCTTCTAAAGTATCACTGTGGCCACAGACAGCGAAGGGAGAAAAACAGCTAAGAGCTGCTGCAGCGATACCAAAATCCAGCTGCACACAGAATTGCCTCCTTTAACAGGCATAACTTTTTTATATATTAGCAGTTTCAAAACAATATATAGCCCTAAACCTTTTATGTAATATTAGCTGGCCTTTACACAATTTCATATTGCAGTCGCTTATACTGAACGTAGCAAAATCTGCCCAGAAGATCGGGTAACAGCTCCAGAAAATGCAACTGCCGGTAAGGAACTTATGACACTAAGAAAAATGCTAAATTGGTCAGCAAAAGAGAGTCAAGTGAAGCTGACAGGCACCAACAGTGCTGCAAGGCAAACAAAATAAAACCATCCCTCCCGTATCTCTTCTCTCCCCCGCCACACTTGTTCCAACCTAACTAAAAGCAGCTTTAAGTTGTTGCCCAAAGGAACCCCAAAACTTAGGAAAAGCAGAAGGTACCCACAAAACCACACTGCCATGGCCCTAGATTAGAACCGGAGCCATCAGTACGGGAATAAAGCTGTAGGATGTTCAGAGATGCCATCACGAAGGATTACAAAGAAAATATTTCTGCAAACACCACTCAGGCAGTACTAGTGTGCAATACCTGGGCAAGCCATTCTGTTTGTCACGACTTTAGACGGACTGTGTTAAATCACCAAACACTAAATAAGAACGAGGGTGGCTGTGATGACGTTTATTTGGCAAGCAGAAAGTTTGGTGCAAAAAGGAAAAAAAAAAAATCAAAGGAAAAAAATTCCCAACTTCCCAGAATTGCTATACTTCCCATTCCCAGCTGAATACCACCCAGACAACAAGAATAATCTCAAAAGCAACAGCGTTCTCACCAGTTCCAACAGAGGATTTAGCGGGGAGAACCAGTCCAGCAGACAGGAACTGCACTACTAAGTCCAAGTCTGTTAACAAAGTCTTCCGGGCTCCCCTCTCCTCCCAGGTGCCATGGGGAACATTAGGGAGTGCTTAAAACTTAAAAACACATTCTCTCTGCATGCAAGATCTCCAACAAACAACACGTACAACTCACAAGCAATTGCCAAGAAAATTCAGTTAAGGAAAGTATCTGAACATTTTGTCAAACTTGGCTTTTTCATAAAACCTCCACAAAGCATCATGAAGAAATTTAGCTGAATTTGTGTTTTGCACAAAACAAGCGAAGATGCAGCATTTTACTCTGTGTGTTCAATCACGGAAGTCCCACAGATGAATCTGCTAAAGCAATATAGAGGGATCGGTGCAGACATGTCTCCTAAAATGAAAGCGACTTAAGCTCAATATACTTTGCCCAAGACATCAAATAGACTTTCAGATCCCCAAGCAAACCTACACAGATATCAACAGTTTACAAGCAAAAAGGAAGCTTTAACACATTAAAAACAGAAAAAAAAGACTCATACACAGTGGGCTCTGAGTGACCAAACTGTATTACACTGGGTGAAGCCCAAGTGCAGTCACCCCAAAGAGCGCCTGTCCCGTCCACCACCACGCGCTCGCGATGCCTTCCCTGCACCTGATCCACCGCTCCGACAAACGCGGAGTAAGCCTGGACAGAAGGTCAATTTGATGGAAATACAACCCAACAAGAGATTCCTTTTGTGCCAGTTCAATTCACTGAGCTGACTGGCTTTGCTGCTCTCGGTCGCTACAGCTGATGGAAGGGAAGGGGTCAAGTTGGATTAATCAATTCAACGTGACTCTACACTGCCGTAACTTATCCTTCTGCTTCTTGGTAGGAAGCTGTAGAGCACACATTCCTACTGTACACAGAAGGGGAAGAAAATGGGTTGAAAGGTTTGCTGAGTACAAAGTAAGTGTTTTGTGAATGGGTGAGCCTTGCTTGTTCAAAAATCTGCAACCCTCAATCCAACGTTGGGTTTTTAAGTTTCTGAGAAAAAAAAAATGGTGTTTGAGTTCAGGGGGTTTTATGTGGTGTTTTTAAAATAGCATTTTTTTCAGTAGTGTTTTTAAAGGCATGTAATTAAAGCACTCTACAAGCTAATTCTGTGATTGCAAACAGACGGAGCTGTTTGGCTGCAGGGGATGAGGACATTGCACACGGGCTGCCCTCCCACTTTGGGACGAGGAGTATTTGGGGGAGGAAAACTTAGTTCCAGCTACGTTCTGCTACAATTACACCTTTCCAAATTGCTTCCTCAGTGATTACTCACAAGCAATCAAAAAAAGGAGGGTGGGGTTGTGTACTTTTTAGCCTAACCCCTGTTGGTTTGGGAGGCATGGCCGCCTGGTGACAGCGACAGCAGGGCCTGGGGTAAGTGGCCGCTCAGAAGAGGCAGTGGTTATTCTGGTAACCAGTCTCAGGGGTTATTCTGGTAACCAGTCTTGGGCTTTTCCCCTGCAGGGGGAAGTTTGCTTAAAACCCCCCCCCCCCCCACCATCAGAGAGCTAGGCTTCAGCAGAGCCATCTCCTCCAGTGGTGGTCTGCAGGTCCACGGCAGTGACTCCTAACCCAAGGAGCCAGCCTGTGTCCAGCCTACCCAGAATCTGCTGAACCTGGGCTTGCTTTCCAACACAGGCTGCGGGGATAATGGGAACAGACCTGGCCCTGGGCAGGGAAAAAAGACAGTCACTTGTGTGGCACAAACTACAGCCCATCTCACCAAGGGAGGCTTCGCTACCAGGGAAATCTGAAAATCACTGGCCGGGAGAGAGAGTGCCAAAGAACAGCTCTGTGAAGCAGGTATCATTCAGAGGTATTTATTCTCTATTCCTAAGCATTTTCATAGCAAGGAAAAAACTAAACCAAAGCGAAATGCAAAGCTTTGTTATCTAGTTAAACTGGCGACCTCGGAGTGATGCTGCAGAGAATGACAGAATGAGCAGGCGGGAGAAAGCAGTGCTAGAGGAAAAGTACAAGTTCCTCCCATGTAACGAGTAATACCAAGGGATGGGAAGATGACTAAAACAGAAAAAAGTCACAGTACAATAGGTAGGTTGCCAAAGATGCAAGGCAGTAACGAGAGCAAGAAATTAACATTAATCACTAAGCCTTCAGCCTTTTGCAACAACTTTGTCTTGTTTCATTTTGATCTTCTCGGAGGAAGAAGCACGGCAGCTTTTTAGCTCAGTAATTTTCCAACTAGACCACACTCCATCCCAGCAGCAGCACAGCCAGAAGAACGACCACTCAAGTGTAAGCCAGCTGAAACAAATGGGAGAATCTCACAAGTACACTTTCCCAAGTCATTGCTTGAATGCAAAAGGGTAATTTTTGTTTAATATTCTTTAAGAGTGCTGGCCAGCCCAGCAGACTGTTTCACTGGCATGCAAAGCCTACTAAATTTGCTACTACTTTCTGAGGGGAATATCTAAACATTTCTGCATCCATCAGCAGTAAAGTGCTACCTCCTCTCAACATTTTTAGGTCTTGAACAGTGGTATGACCATGCTATTCTTTTCTCATCCAGCCTTCCCTAAAACCAACAAGACAGGTCAGAAAATTGTAAAAGGTAACAGTAAATCAATACACCCCCTGTCCTGTGCTCTCATACACCTCCTGCCTTTAACGTAACTTTCAGGTATTTCAAGCCTTTATGGACTATTATGGGGGGGGAAAACTCCCTGTGAAAAAGCTTTTCTAAGGTGATTGCATAGTGCAGATCATTCTCTGCTTCCACTTACCAATAACCATGTCTTCACATTTGACTGGGACACTCTGGTCCAAAAAGAAAATCTCTTTAGCGTTAGTAAAGCAGGAAGTAAGCTTCAGTCTAAGCTACATTAGACTACACACTTACACAACATTAATGGCCAGCTTAACAGTGGAGAAGGTCTTAAACCTCTTCTGAAAAGTGTGATGCACACCACCTTTATCTAAGACGACATAAAGAGCAGAGATTGCAACCAGAGATCAGATGTGAAATCCAAAGGTCAAGCACTGCACCCATCCCCAGGCACCGCAGTGCCCCGGCCGCTGGTCCCCGCTCGGTGCCGGGCACTGACACCACAGGCACAGGGCGGGAGAGCACCACCGCCCCCGTCACAGGCAGGGAGACGAGACCGCCATACCCGGCAGGAAGAAAAACAGAAAGAGCCTCAAAATGAAAAAAGCTGTTGCTAGGCAAACACATGACTTACATGAACGCCAGAGCTAGAAAAACTCAGGAAGTCAGATAAGAGCTGTGGACGGCTTTTTCCACACAGAGGTCCTGCATTTTCAGAGATACCACCCTTAGCACAACCAAACCACAGCACACGTTCCTGATAACGGGTTCTTGCCCCACAGTCTGTCTTCTGCACAGCCAGAGGGAGCTCAGGCGAGGGACGGGGCTCCCAGTGAGCTCTGCCCTGCTGCGGCCCGGCCGAGGGCCATGTCCGGGCCTTGGGGCCAGCGCGGCCCACAGCAGGCCCAGCCCACCCCAGGACATGAGCCGGCAGAAGGCGCCTTGGACAGCAAGGCCAGCCCGGGACACACCTGCAGAGGGTCTGACCCCCCCGAGGGGAGCCGTGGCACACCAGGCACCCCGCAGCGCCAGCCACGACGTCTGCCGGGCCCGGCGTGCAACCCCAGGCTGGCGGACATGGGCTGCAGCCCTGCCTCTCTGATAAACGTCGGGATGCCGAGCGCCAAACACACCGAAACCAGATGGTGCTAAAATTCGGGTTTCCACAGCAACGCTAGCAATGACACAGAGTGCTGCCGTAGTGCATTCCTGCGTTATCAAACACTATCGGCATGTGTGCTCCAGCCTGCCGAGGGACACCCGTTTGAGGGCCCTCAGTCCCTTCTCCAAACGCTGCAGTCCCGGCATGTGCAGCCCGGAGCCCCAGGGGGTCTCGGAGCTCCGCAAGACCCCCCACCAGTTCCAGGCTGTGGTGCTCCCTTCACCCCCAAGCCCCCTCTCATGCGGGTTGATGGCTTTGCTTCTTGTGCAAGTTTTAGGAACCTGACAGAAAGCCTCCATCCCTCCCAGGGCCGGCGGGCCAGCCGGCCGGGAGCTGTGCAGCACAGCACACGCTCACACGGGTTACGGTCACCTCCGCCCAGCTACCTCAAATCGTCCCTCACAGGAGCGAAATGAGCAGAAATGAACGCAGCTACCAACAGTTCAGAACTGAACTGACCAGACCTAAAACAAAAAAATCAGACCTCATGACAGCAGCACAACAGACTGAAGGGAAATTTTCATAATGTCAGCAGGATGAGAGACCAATAAAAAATTTTGCTAAATCAATTAATGCAAGCGTCAGAGGCGTTTCTTTAATAACAGTGTCAGTCAATCAAAAGACAATGAGTGAAATGCTTTAAAATACGCACCAGTTCCAACACAAAATTTGGACAATATTCTACAGAAAAAGCAACAAAGGTAGGCACATGATACCAGAGGATCTCCACAAGACTTGAAAACACATTAAGATACAAACTTTACCATCTGAACTCTGAGGGCTTTGAGACTGCTGGTTAAGGGTTTTGGAGGCCCCGGGGCTCTGATGGCTCCCAAAGGGTCTCTCTCCCAGGACCTCGCATTAAGAGCACGCAGGCCTACGGTGACTAATGACCTCGCAGGGAATCCACACCCAGCTCGTAACCGCTTAGCGGCAGCCTCTTTTACAACATTTGACTTTTAAACTACAACAGAAACTAGTAAGACAAAACCAGAACCTGACTGTGCGGCTTCACGTCACACGACCTCTGGTTCAACTGCAGGACGTCCCTGGAAATGGCAGCTCTGACCGCGGCCGGGCCTGGCTAGCCCAGCACGAGCAGGGCAGGAGCTCTGCCGGGCCCTCCCCGCCGCTCCCACCTCTCCCCTTCCCGGGGTCCCAGATGGGCAGAGCCACCACCCCATGGGGGCAGCGGGGCCCTCCACTGCATTAGGTGCAAAGGAAATCACACCCTCAAACCAGGGGAGGAAGACGGAAGAGCTTCTCTATCACGTTAATTAGACCACAGAACGAGAACGTGCCTTCCGGATAAGAGAGGCAACAGAACAGCACCATCAGGATAATCCACTAAGTAAAGGAAAAAAAAAATATGGAAAAAACATATGTAGTGTTACCTTAAAAAAAGAGAGAGATTTATTCAAGTTAACTGCCCGTTATTTCTATTAAAGGCTGTTTTGAAACACTACTGGCCCCCACGTTTATGTCTGGTTTTCAAGCCTTCAGGCCAGCCTTCCTGGTGGCCAGGTTATGCCCGTTTCTGTTTCTGCCCAGGTCATTAACAAGCATCCATGCATCCAAAGTCACATCCAAGCATCCACCTGGAGTCAGGACACGCCACTGGTACCCCACCAGCTCGCTCGTGCAGGTACACAGCCAGCCCGATGAGGAAGCCCAACAAATCAAACAAAATCTTTCACTGATTCCTTGAGCAAACAGTCACTGGCCAAAGGAGATGCTATTTTAAAGGTGGCTTTGACAGCTATTACAATCAGAAAGCACTCAAAAAATCATCAATCAGTTAGCCCAAAGCCACCTCCTAATCAGTAGGATAAACCAAGGCACACGACAAATCTAGAATACAATAAACTCTGAAAAGTGGAAAAAACATGCTCTGAGAAACTATACATCTGTTACAGTACTTCAGCAGCCCTGGAGACTTCAGTGTCATTGAGTAATTTGGATTGGAAGGGACATCTCCAGTCAAACTCCTGTGCCCCCAGGGTCAACACTGACTTCAGACCAGCTGGCCTGGGGCTCCGTCCAGTTGGGTCTTCAAAAGCGACTCCTCAACCGCTCTGCCCCAGTGCTGATCGGTACTGCAAACTGAGGAACGGATGCACAAAGAGATACACGGCAGGTAAAATGTTCTGGGCTTACTAAAGGTAGCGCCCCATGAAGTTAACAGAGTGTATTTCTTCAATGAGTTGAAAAAGAATTGCTACCCAAAGTGTATGTTGTAACTCTTACTCATCACGACTTCAGTGAAGCGACAACACAGCAAAGACTACTGTTAGTTAAATATCCGGTTATGGTTACAACCACAAAGAAGCTTGTGAGGAAGGAGAAATACCTGCGGTAGTCTCAGGCTGCTAATACCCTAAGAATGTCTAGTTTTTAATGAGAATGCTCTTGGACTCATCTCCTACAAGCCTCTAATCAACCATTACTGTTAGAGACGATTAGCACCAGAACTGTGGGCGAGAACTAGCAGAAGATCTAGCAAAGGAGACGACAATCTTCCTTGCAGAAGCAAGCCCTCCTGCTGGGTAAGACCATGAGGTTCAGAGGCAGGGAGGTACTACCAAGGGAGAAGACAGGAAACACGACTCATCCTACTTACTGTGCTGTCTAATAAGCCTCTGCTCAAACGGCAAGTACTGGTGAGTCACCGTGAAGGACATTGTCAGGACAGAGGTGTGTCACAGCACGGTTGAGACCAGCCTACCCTGCAAGGGATAACGAAACCACAAAGCTCCTTTGCGCACGAAATGGAAATGAGAAGTGCCTCCTCAGGCCAAGGCTGTGGGAGCAGGCATCATTCACCCAGAATCCTGGCTGAACTTGCACATGAACTTTTAGCATCGTGTTTGTTATGTCCTACCTGACCTCCAGGAGTTAACTTTTTTCTATAGACACTGGAAATGAGGAATAAAATATTAAGTGACAAGACCTGACCAGATGGAACCAAACCAAAACAGACAGCAAGGGTGAAAATACAGGTCTTTCTCCCGCCCATCCAACCACACACCCCCACCGCTTACCTGAGACAACCGCAGGACTGTACGACTGCATCGCAGACAAACTCAACTCACCGGGACAGCAGAAAGCAAACCTGTCCTAAACTGTGACTTATTTCTAATCCTTTCTGGTTAACCTGTATCAATTCGCCTATGAGGAGAGTGCCAGCACAAAGGGCAGGGAGGGATCACAGCTGGAGCTGAGGAAGGGGAAGAGGAAGGCAAAGCCATCCTGCCTCCCCACTCAGGCCGCAACGAGATGTTAATTTAGCTCCTTTGATACACCAAAAATAAATCGCATCTGAAGAGCAACCATTTTTGTCATAGGTGGTGAACGTCTCCTAACCATAAGGAGAGTCAGTAACTTCCACTCAGTCAGTAACTTGATGAGATTCAAAGAAGTTTCCACAAGTTTAGATAAGTAACTGCACCTCCACAGTGCCTAGACTGTGCCGGGTTTAAATATCTTTGTAGCCATTAAAAATGGGAAAATTCCCTACTCAGTACAATGCAATGTACAGTACTGATGTAATTCTTAAAAATACAAACACAATACTTAGTTTCTGGCATTCCAATAAGCAACATCACAAATAACTGGAAAAACCACCCCAAAAGCTCCAGATACTTAGTACTTTGAGTGTTAGAGAGTTACAGGCAGCAACAGAGAGCCCTGATCGAGAACGGGTAACGTAAGGAGTGAAGCAGTTCCCCCACCACGGCACACACCTCCTCGGGCGCGCCTGGAGTCTGTCCTCCCGAACCCGCTTCTCGGCCAGCGCAGGGTTTGCCATCTCCTCAGGTGTCCATCTACTGACCCGCTTGCGCGTCAACATTAGCACTAAGATTGCATTTTGAAAAGGAGAGGGGAAAAAAGCACACACAAAGCCAGGGAGGAGAACCTAGTAATACTGAGACTTTAAACAATTACAACATTACCACAGCTATAAAACGAAATGGCATATACACCATTTAAATATTCCACACCATCTGCAGCTGTCGTTTAGTTCACTAAAGCAAGACTTGGCCAAAACAGAGTATTTTCAAGTTCTTTTGGCTCAACAGTTATAAGTAACAACTAAGCCAATATTTTATAATACACACACCGCCATCTTACTGAGAACAGAGGTTAAGCAAGTACATTGCCGCTTGCTCTTTCCAAAGCAGCAATTCTGTTGCTTTGTTAATAAGGCTAAATTAGCATACGCAGAAAGGACAGACGTGTGGTTTGGTCCACACACCATGTGTCCCTCTCACCACTCCCATCACTACAAACATCATCACAGGCAAACCCAGGAAACCTTTATTTTCTCCCTTGCTTGCTAGGGCGTTCGTCCATTTAGCATTTCCAGAAGGCTACCGATGAGCTGCCTTTAGACAAACTTACTATGGATTTCATCCGGTTCAGGATTCCAGCCAAAGCTTTGGATTCATGAGACCCAGACAGCCAACCTGAAAAGCTCACGGCCACCAAATAGCAAGTGTCCTGCCCTCCCTTCTTCACACAGCCCCTCCACCACCACCCCAGCAGCTCCTGCCACATACCTCTGACTCCTATCACCTCTGCGGCAGCTACTGCAATTCAACAGCCCAGCAAAGGAATGGGTGGCTGCCTGCAAATTAGCCCTTCATACTGGTTCCCTGAAGGTCCCAAGATGTACAGAAGAAAGCAGGACCTCCCTTTCAGCAGTGCAAATCCACTAGATCCATATCGGCTGGTCCAGAAGCCACCACCTAACAGCAGCAGCCTCCAGTCCCTCTGCCAAACAGGGGTGGCACACGGGCACTGCCCACAGGTAACGACTCACAGGTGGCAGCAGATGACCCTCAGCTGAAGGCCCTCAGCCCACTCAGCTGTGCCTGCCCCAGCCTCCCCAGGAGTAGGGAATCAGGGTAACGAGGGAGCCACGGCATTACAGCCAACCCAGAAATCCAGGTTTCAGTTCATTTTAGTAAACTGGGCTAAAGGACCTCTTTTCAGCCTCATTTCCAGATGCCTGGGCTGTCTCCATCACCAATGGCTTCAGCCTGGCCACCTCCTTCCCACCGCAAAAACGTGGCACTTCTCTTCCACACCAGAACCTGCGAAGACTTCATCTTCCTCCACTTGGCCCAGAGCTAGCATGCTGGGACCACCCGGCCACCTCCCCTCCACCAGTCCCGCACCACAATGAGCAATTAGCTCTTCTAACACCATCAGACTTTGCCATTTGACAATTGTGTGAGGACTGAAAAGCTTTAAAAATAATTTGGTATTTAGTAGCGTATCTGAGTGACACTCTGTGATCTACTAGACACACAATGCCAGCCGAGATTGGAGATGACATCATCTCCCTGACCCTAAAGGCCACACATCGAAACCCTTGCAAGAGGTGCAACACACACACACACACACAAAGCTTCAAGGCTTTCTCAACATTTGGGCAACGACAGCAGCCTTCCAGTGATCCCCACCTAAAACTGCCAAGCAGATCCCGCTCCACTTCGTGGACAACCGGGTGGCAGCACCCAGGGAGCATGTCTGCTCTGGAGTGGACCGAGTTTACCCAGCAAGTCCCTGTAACTCACAAGTGTAGATACACCAGCCAAAGGTACAACTGGGCCAGCAAATGCCTTCCTATACTGACTGGAAGCAAACACTAAAGAGAGTAAGATACAGGCAAAACCCTGGCAACAACGAAATGGTATTACCTCCCAGCTTCCAGGGACCTCAGGCTCAAGGACCTGTCAGAGACCAGATCTGTACCTCTGAATTCAAAACCAAGAAAGCGAGGCAATCTGTTTATAATAGAAAGTCAAACCTTTTTCATTCAGATTTTTTATTACTATTATTTCTTTTTGGGCACGGCAGAATCAGGATCTGATGACTGCAAGACTATGGTTTCCATTACACGCGGGCCAGAATGCCTTATCACTTGCTGGCCATAAGGAGGAGTGGTGAAAATATCAGCCAAGAATTTTTTTTTTGAAAAAATAAATGGTCATTTATTAAGTTTATTCAAATAAACAGACAAAAAAGTTTGAGTGAAATGTCTCTGCTTTCATTTAGCAGTAGAAGTGAAGCAAGATTTCACATAGACATACCAAAAGCTAGGAA
This sequence comes from Alca torda, assembly GCA_008658365.1. Classification (NCBI taxonomy): domain Eukaryota; kingdom Metazoa; phylum Chordata; class Aves; order Charadriiformes; family Alcidae; genus Alca; species Alca torda. The sequence continues at coordinate 457,970 of CM018101.1, forward strand.
AAAACGAAGCCTGGCTAGTGTTCAGCAGAAAAAAAATAAAATGCTGAGATTGTGAAGCAATGTCTCTATTGTAATTTCTCAATGATTAAAAAGTTAAATACTTTTGTTGACTTATTTCAGAAGTTGATGACAGTTTACGTAAGTTACTCCATGGCATGGACGAGACCTGACATTCTCTCCCCCATCTGAGGAACTGCATAAACAGATAGAGGAGGAGGAGGACTGCAAACAGAGCAGAAAACCAAAAAAAAATTCCTTTGGCTCTCCTCCCTTCAACATATCCCAAAAAACTTCTTCCTTGCTGTTAGTTTATCTTCCACAGCACTTCATTCTTGGCAAATAAAATGCTTCTTCATCCTCCGAAGACCTTAAACACAACCACAACCCACGCCGCAGGGGAAGAGAAGAGCAGAGCACCCTTCGAGCCGCGATGAGCGCCTGACGTGCGCACGGACACCCACCACGGCTCACGGAGCAGCGTGCTCAGGACCTCGCGCCCAGCCTCACCAGGAAGAGGCCAGAAGCGGAGCTTCTCCCCGCCACACCAGTTACCAGATGGACAGTCAATGAGGATGTCATCCCAGGACACCTTCTGCTGAGAGTTACTCATCACTCCTATCTCTCCATAATCCTGCCATCAACGCAGTGTGATCATCGACATCAGGATGCTTAAGAGTGAGACTTCGAACTGCTTTCAATTAAAAACACACACAGAGAAGCACAGATTATATTAACGTACTTCCCTCCTCAAGCCAGGATTATTCAAGACGGGGAACTGCCAAAGGAGAGGACGGCATGATTGTGCACCATTCTCAACAATTCTGCTCTTTTCCAGTAGATAAATTACATTAAAAAAAGAAAACCTGTCTTGAGTTAGCATGACACCAATAAAACAGCACTAATCCATGCAGTTGGGCACAAAAATAAGGTACTATAGCTTAATTGCAAACAACGTCTCATTCATGGAATTATTCCTCATGTCCTGCCAGTGTTCTCAGAATTGTAGCTATTTCTTTTGTTACAGGCAAGGTTCCTAACTCCTAGAAATCAGGATTCTGACAAATATCTACATCCTGCCAGTGCACAGGAATTAAGGTTAAAAGAACAGAGGGAGGGAAAAATGAACAATCACAAATTCACACGCTGAGTTTGCTGCCAGTCAAGACATTATCTGGAAGACAGACATTTCATAACACATTTCAAGAATCAAGTTTTTGGATGTGTTTCATTGGGGTTTGGGTTGGTTTGGTGGTTTGTTGTTTTGGGGTTTTTTTTTTAAACTATTTTAACTACAGTTAGCTTCCAGGCCTGTGCAATTTAACCACATCTCTTATTTTAAAGTGAATTACTAGTAAATTGCTGGTTCTTTGCAGAAAACAATCCCTTTCCTAAGGTTTTGGTTTTCTTCCTTCTTTATGGGAGGGGAGAGGAAGAGACGGAGGGAGCAGGGGAAGGGAGCAGTTTAAGAACCCCATGCTGGAAAAAGCTGGCATGGCAGCGGGTTAAACACTTCTGAAAGCTCCAGCTCCAGCCCTGGCTGAAGGTAAAAACCCCGGCAGGTTGTAATAATGAAATGGCAACAGCTCAAGTCCTGAGCTGAGCTGAGCAGGCCAGCAGTAAAACCACATTCCTTTCAAGTCTGAGAAGTCACCCAACCTGCCGCTGCATTCTTACCCAGCTTACTGAAAATAACAGTGTTTACAAGATTACACTTCATTGCTTCCTAAAAGGGGACAGAGCTGCCTAGTAGCATTTCTTCTACTGCTACAGTAAAATTCTCTTATTCAACACAATTAAAACAAACACTTAAGAGGAAGTAGAAATGAAAGCAAAAGATGAAGAAATTTATAATAGATTTTCTCTGTTCACCGACACCAAAATTTACAAAACTGTAACTAAACCAAGCTACTACCGCACATTGATTTTGCACCCACAACTTTTTACTGACCGAAGCCAGTAGACAATCCGTCCCTCACTGCTTTGAAGAGGCCTGGAGGTTTCCCACTTTCTCAGGAAAGTCCCAGTTTATATGCCGCGGAGTTTAATTAAGGAAGAGGTCTTGGCCCCGTATATTCCCCCAGGACTGAGAGGCTGTCGGTTTAGCCTGATTCAGCTGAAATCAGCCAGCTGCCAAACCGGCTGCACCCACGGCAGCCCTTGCAACACCGGTGCCCAGCGGCTGCAGAGCCCCGCAGCAGGTGCCTTCTTCAGCTCCGCACAGCATCACCCACGGGCATGCCACGGATGAAGATAATAGCACCCAGTCCCACAACCCCCGACGTGGCCTCCAGATCTCACAGCACCTCTGGAGATAGTCCGCCTTGCACAATGAGCTGTATCTGGTTTAGAAAGGATAAATATTATAACCCATTGAGCCTCTCACTGTCTGAAGACGCAACTCTAACCTAGAAGCTGCAGTGGTGCACTCTTTCTTCCCATAACATCTTAAGATATTCATTTTATTCCCTTCTGAAAGGTAAGCTCATTTGGCACTCCTATCATGCCCAGTTATATTTTCAAAACAAAGCACGCCACCAGAGATCCACTGAGCGTAACTCCTGCGAAAGCGGTGTCCCCACGGCTGCGGAGGCTGCTGTGGCGGCAGAAGGGCTTTGCTCAGCAGCTGAGGGGCTCACAGTCCATGTTTACTTCCCAGGAAAATGGAATCTGTGCACAAACAGAGGATAACCTTGAGTTTACATTTACCACTACACAGTGCCCTCCGATGGCCAGCCCACAACACGGATCTTGAAACTATGAACCCAGGGAGATGGTTATGGTCCCTTCCCCGAAGGCGGTGTCCGGGCGGCAAGGACAGGGGCGGCCGAACCCCCTGCAGCAGCAGCATCCCTCGCCGGACCGTAAAACACCCACTCGCGCTACCAGAGGGCGGGGGCGGAGGACAGACAGAGCTCTCTGAATGGGCGTACATATAAAACTCAAATTTCTTCACTCCCTCAGACCCACATTTTAATATAAACCACCTTAAATGTCCTTAAATTAATTTTACATTAAAACTAGAGTTTACTCAGTGTCAGTAACAGTGGCCAAAATATGCTGATAACTCATTAAAAGCAGGTTTAAAATGCAAGCTTTTATAAAAATCTATTGACCTACTGAGAACCACAGCCTATTAATTTTGTTATTATGCCACAACAAGTAGATATGCGGGCCCTTTCATTTATGAAATGCTTCCTTATCTGGAGTTTTTAATCATCATTTAAAGTTTTACGTGCTATCCCTGGGAAGCCAATGCACTTAGAATCTATAAAACCAATCCAGATTTTTTTTTCCATTTAAAAAGTCAATAAAAAAGTTACTATTCTGAATTGCTTATTACTAGGACACTGTGTCACTGCTGTGACCCTGCTCACACTCCGATGAGTTACGCTGTTACATAGCCAGAGTACTCGCAGCACAAACAACAGACCTCTGTTTGAAGAGCGCGTTCATGGTGCTGTTCACTAAAGGTGTCTCTTCTCAGGAGCTCCAGTTTTTCCTGCACAAGAGCCTTCTGGCTCCCGCGGGCAGCAGCAGAGCCGGAATGGGGGCGGATGCTGCACCAGGCAGGCTGGCCCCGCGCTGCTCGGCCCCTTGCCCTCCTTGTGGCCTCCACAAGGAACCCCCGCTGCCTACCAACTGCTCCTCAGCACGGCACAGCACCCACAGCGATGCCCGTGACCTCTGAAAGGCGGCCATCCATCCATCCATCCATCCAAGGCTCTTCCAGTGCTGCTGCTCCAGGCTCTGAAAAACTTTGGCTGTACCGCAGCAATGCAGAAGCACGGTGAGCAGCCAGAGACAGCTTCACCATGGAGGCAACGTTATCAGAAACATTACCTCGAAACTAATTGCAACCACTTCCCCCCAGCAACTCACCATCAGGCTTATTTCACAGATTTACGGTTTGCTTAAAATGCAAAGTAGAGAAACCCAACACTGAACTCCACTGTGTCACTGCTCTGTCATCTACTCAAGTGGGGGAGGAAAAATGGAAGCCTTTTTCCTCAGTAATGCATCAAGTGACTCAGCAAGCACTGTGATAACATATTCCTTCTGAGGCCTTCGTAGCCCATCTCGTGGGCCACACCAGAACACACACACAGACAAACTTCATTAACACCACATTCGAGTACAGGGAACGAGACACCCTCAAGGGAGACAATTCCAGAGGAACAAACCCCCCAGGAACAGGAAAACACAGGACACACAAGCCCCCTGCCCACAGGCCTCCTTTTGAAACAGTCTGCACAAAAAGAGGCAGTTTACCCCCTCTATTGCAGCCGTATTCCTCGTCACCTCACGGCCCAAGCTGTACTTCGCCATGACATCATTGTGGCAAATCTTATTTTTGTTCTTCACGCTGATGTTAGGTAAAGTATAGATAAGCCTACGCTTCACAGGAATTCATCCCATCCGCAGGTACTATTTCCATCATACCCAAAAACTGGTTTTGCATGCATTTACCAAAAGCATGTCTCATTAAAAGCAGCGTGCCGTGGAGGCTCCCGAGGTCTTGAAATCCTTCAGGATTCATTTCTCACACACAATGCTTTGCCCAGTACACTACACAAGAACTAAGATGAGAAAAAAAGGTTAAGCTGCAGTGCCTATATCCAGAGCTATTTATTTTAAGGCATATGCAATTATATCTCATGCATCAAGATATTTTCATGAACATAAGCTCCTTTTTGACAATTTCTAATGCGTGACAAAATGTCATCTCAGTAGGAAGCTTGTAATTTCAGTTTATTCAATCACAAGTCATGGAAGTTGAACAGAACTTGGGAAGAGAAGAATGCTGGAATTGGAGAGAGCAGTTTCACATACGAACCCCTTTTTTGCCTACATTTTGAAATGTAAAGAGATACTCTACCTTCAAGGATCTTTTTCTGAAGACACATTATTTACTCAACCAAACAAGATACAAGAAGCTGCACGTTTTTCTTCTACCCGAGCACACTGAGAAGGGCGAAGGGAATACTTGGGGAAACTTCCGTTTTGCTTGGCCCACGTTCAATTCCACGACTCTCCAGAAACCTCAACTGAAATGAGCGAGAGGTGCACTTCTCTAAAGGACGTATCACTGCTTTTCTTCTTGCGGGGAAAAAAAGTAAAGATGACTAAAAAGCAGATTTAAGTTTATGAGATTACTCCAGTAGTTCCTAGAAATCAAGGGTCCCGATGTATTCAACGGTTCAGGGATGCCCTAAACAAACAAGCGCTGGAGGAAATCACTTCCGTCGCTTGGGCCGGTGCTCCCGTTCCTGCTGCCGAGGCCAGTGCTGAAGACCCGTCACTGCTACAGCAGGAGCGATTAACAAACAGCCATCTCAAAACCCAGCGTGTGCAATGGGCACAACAGCTTCCGTCAGGAGCGCTCTACGTCCACGCACATTTTCAGCTACTCAGGGGTTTAAGTTTTTAAATATACTGCCATTTAAAGATTGCATGAGAGCACCTAAGCTTCCAGTAGACTATGTAAATATGATTTCATGGAATCACAGGCTGGTTGACAGACTGTCATCTGGCCCACCCCCTTCTCCAGCAAGGGCCGGTTGCCCAGGACCACGTCCAGATGGCTCCTGAATGGCTCCAAGGATGGAGACTCTACTGCCTCTCCAGGCAAGCTGCACCAGGGCTAAAGTCGCCCTCACGGTGAAAAATTCATAGGAAGTGAATTTGATTTACAGCTAATTTTAACTAATAAACTTTTTTTATAGCTCATATTTACAAAGTGGAGGGTTTCTGAAAACAACATTTGAAGAAAAATGCAGTCTGTCAGTGGCTAAATGCAACGGTTGGTTTGTCATCTGTGACTCAGTAAGTCCCTGAACTACCGAGTGTCTTAACGCTTATCACGGTATTTGAACAAAATAAGAACAGATGTCCATATTGAAGGTATCCACTGAGAATTACAGCTATTTACAGCCATTAATGTAGGCACAAACTCTGCAAACACTTAAGCATATGCTTAATTTAAGACAAGAAGTAGGCCTACTGACACATACATCTACTGAGCAAGTAGAAGTTAAGCCTATGCTTAATTATTTGTCAGAGATACTGCTATTTTTATGGGAAGCCATTAAGCAAGTCTAGCTTACGTTTAAATAACTACTTTTCCCAATCAGCAATTGTGCTAGGACAGGTAGGCCTACATGAGGCCTACTTAAAGCCCTACATAAAACACAAAAGCATACAACAGAACTGCAAACTGATTTTAAACCGAGGTAGGAACAAAGAAAAATTAATAGCCTAAATATGCCCACATACATGATTTGGCCTCTCAAGAGTAGCAAAGAGATTTTGCTTTTCAAAACAAAGAGACGAGTCAAGCCCGAGCCAATGCTAATGGGAAGCCATTATCCACAAAAGCCAGTGCGCAATCAAACTGTAAACATACCTGCCTTTCACAACCGCTCTTGAGATGTGCCTGCAATGGAGCTCACGTACGGCCGCCTTCCCCGGGAGATTCCCCTCCTTCACTGCTTTCCTTTGCCCATATGTTCACCACAGGCTCAACAGCGGTTCAGGCTGTCGGCGTATTGAAACACCGCCCGTGTTCTCCATGTCCTTCTGCACCCTGCCCCTTCCTCCTCTTTCTTCCACCCTATTTCCACTCGCGGTCTCCTGTCACATTTTCAGATGATCACTGTGCTGGTCCAGCACCGTCACGATCTACAGCAATACAGGAACAAAGAACCGCTCCGCTGTTCCTCACAGGTACGGCGACTGCAGTCACCACTGCACCCGCGACGTGGGACCACCGTGGGTCATCGCGGAGAGACCAAAGGCTCGCTTTTCCAAGAGGTTCTTTTGCAAACAGCTTGGCTTTACATGGGGAGGTGAGTGACGGACACCCCTCCTTACACGGACCGCCGTGCCCACCCTGGAGCAGGCCGGGTCCCTCGTACCAGCTGGGGACATGAGCACCATCACAACGCCTGCCCTGGCTCTCCGAGCCCCCGTCCACCCTGGAGCCAGGGGTCCAGCTGAGTCGCCGTGTCTGCAGCTGCACTCCCCCATCCAGTGGATTTCTCCGTGCATTCGCTCCTCTTTAACATTCTGTGCGAGTACCAGCGTATGTCGAGGAAGGAGGCAAGGACAAAAGATACCAGGGAGTACACATGCAACAAAAACAGCAGCAGCCAGGCTCCAGGATTATGTTCTCAACCACCCACCCAGGGCACGGCAGGATGGCTCCCAGGTTTCCCTTCCCTCACTGATCACACCTGCTGATGCACTCAGATCCATCAAAGCATGTAACCGCCACCAAGCCGGTGTTTTGGGGTGCCAGCACTGGGATGGCCAGCCCCGCCAGCCTGGCTGTGCCCCCCACCCACACCGGCACCCCGGGAGCAGGCGGATCACTGCCACCCAGGCCACCCCAAGAGAACGGTGAGGCACCGGCACCCCGGGAGCAGGCGGATCACCTCCACCCAGGTCACCCCAAGGGACCGTGAGGCAGTAGCATTCCCACTGCCCAGAGGCTCCCAAAGCACGGTGGCCGCCAGCCGGCCCTGCCCTCACATCAAGGCTTGGGGAAACAACCCCAGGAGGAAAAGATTCCCCTTGATGTTGTGCTTGCTACCTGAAGCGCCCGAGGCCCTTGCAGCACGCTCTCCTCTCCCCTACCTCCACACACACACAGCATTTCATAGCTCTGTACATCACCAAAAGCAGAACTCACCACCCCCCTTTATAAAGACACCCACCACAGCCAAAGAACCTCCTTTCCAACTGGAATTAAATGGTGCAGTCATCTAGATTCGGTGCCGCTCAAATATAATAGGTAATAAAATTGTCTGGCAGCTTCTACAGCCAGAAGATTTTTTTAACGCCAGTTTCTCCTATACCACAAACACACCGACAGATAGCCCTTCACGTTTAGTCCCATAAGACCGGAGGTAACATTTTTATAATTATTATTATTCACTCCTGTAAAAATACAACCCAGGCAAGCAACATGCCTGATCCTAACAGCTGATACCCTGAAATCACAGAGCAGTGATAGAGGTTGTCCCTTTTCTGACGCTTTATTATACTGCCTGCTAAGAAAAAAAAAGAGCACCTGGCCAAGGCAATGAAATAAAAAGGGCATTAACTACAAATTTTATCATTCACTTAAGATAAAGCGGGCTGTTCTGCTTATGCATATTTAATTTGTTAGCATGGCTTCTGCAGAACCATATGCCGTCGGTTGATAAGGCCGGAGCACGGCGATTAGCTATCGCCAGTCCTCCCTAGGTGACCAAGCTCCATCCGCACCGGGCACCAGGCGGGGGATGACACGGGGGGGGCCGTCCCGCTCCCGGGGGCGCCGGCAGAGCCTCCCACCGACGGCATCCCGGTCGCCAGCCCCGGCTCTTTGTTCGCCACCAGCCCCTGCCGAGGCGCGGCGGGGCGAGGGGCGGCGGCGGGGACCGGCGGCGGGGACCGGCGGCGGGGTCGGGGCACGGCCCGGTACGGGCTCCGCGGCGGGGGCCGGTGGCAAACCCCGCCGGACCCGCCCCCGCGGCGACGCGCCCCGGCCCGCCCGGCAGCCAGGCCGCGGAGCGGGTTGCCGGGGGGCTGCGGCCGCCCCCGGCCCCTCACAAGCGGCGGCACCTGCCGGGGCGGCGGCGCTCAGCGGTCCGGGCCGCCCCGCTCGGGCACCGACCCGCCGCCCGCCACGTCTCCCCGCCCGCGGCTGCTGCCGGACGGGGGCGCGGAGCCCCGCGGGGCGGGGCGGGCTCCCGGTCCGACCCTCGACCTTCGCCCCCCGCCGGGGCCGGCTCCCCGGCCTCCCCTCCGCGCCCGGGGCGATGGCGAGGTGGGGGGGGGGGGGGGGGGGGGGCGAAGGGCGCCCGTCCCCCCGCACCCCTCCACACACCGACCCACGCCGCCGCCCCCGCGGGGGCTCCCCAGCGCCCCCCGCCCCGACCCACCTCGTCTTCCGAGAGCCCGTAGACCGGCTCCACCGCCGCGGTCGCCATGGAGCCGCCGCGCGGCGCGTCCCGCCCGCCCCAGGTGAGCCGCCGCCGCTGCTGCTGCTGCTGGCCCGCGGGCGGCGGAAGGCGGCCGCCGGGAGCCGGGCGCCGGCGGGAAGGGGCCGGGGGCGGCGCTGCCCGCTCGGGGGCGGCGCTGGGGCCCGCCCGCGCTGCCGCCGCCGCCGCCGGCTGAGGGCGGCCGCAGGAACGGGGAGCCCCGGCGGCGGCCCAGCGGGGCGGGCGGAGGGAGGGCGGGCCGGGCCGGCCCAATGGCGGAGGCGGCGGCCGGGGGCGGGCGGCCCTGCCGGGACGGGCTGATTTGCTGCCGCCCTCCCCCCGCCGGCCGCCGCGGGCTGGGGGAGGAAGGGGCGGGGGGCGGCGGGCGGTGCTCCCCCCTCAGATCCCCCGCACCGCACCGCCCCGCCCCGCCCGGCCGCCGCCGTGGAGCCCGCGCCCCCCGGCGGGCGGGAGCGGGATCGCTGTCGTCCGGGGGCTGCGGTGCGGTGGGGGCCCCGACGCGGCGGCCGAGTTGCAGCGGGGGTTTCCCGGGAGGTTTCGCGGGGAGGGTCGGCACCTCGGCCCCGCGGTGCCGGTGCTGCTCAGCGCCGCCCCCCCCCCGCCCGGTGCGGGCTCCGTGCCGGCCCGGCGCCCCCCCCTCCACGGGCAGGCCCGGGTTTGGGGCTCTTCGAGAGAAACCCGCGGGGGCGGCGAGAGAAGGGCACAGGCTGCCCGCAAGTCGCTGCAGCGGCTTTTACATCGCTCAGCCTCCTGGTTTTTTAAGGAAACAAAACATACGGGGTTACTGCTGGGCAAAAGCAAGGCGCACTTCAGTTCTAAATGACTTCCTTACTTCATTTCTGCTCCTTCCTCAATTGGCTTGGCTCGCCTCCCCTCCCCGGCCTTGCCCCACCCCACGCCAATCTCTCCCTTATTATCTATCTGATATCTTTTGGCAATATGATAGTACTTAAGTAGAGGCTAATGAGCTAAAGTTTACGTGAAAGCTGTTCTGAAACCCATTTATGCCTCTACAGGGCAGCAATTGATTTCTACTACGTTTACTTTTAAGAGCACAATGCATTAATAAAGCAATGTAGAGCTGATGACACTGGGAAATATGGTGCTGCATCACAAAACAGGGCTGTCCCCACTGCCTTTGGCCTCGCCGGCCGGAGCAGGGCCAGGATCGGGGAGCTCGGAGCACCCCTGGGGTCAGCATGGTCCATGGGACCCAGCAGCAGTTGCGGGAGGGCATCGGGCTCCGAGCTGTGGCAGTGTAGAAACTCGCTCATCTCCTGCGCCCTGTGTCTCCCATTCAGCAAACGCGAGCGAAGCATTGGGGATGTGCAGTAGGAGCAAATATATTGGCAAATAACCAAAACTGGCCTATCACAAACAGAAAACCATCAGGACGGCCCAGTAACTGTTTTCCCCTTACTGCGTTTTTACGGGAAAGGGTAAATTGTCCACTAACAAAAACCCCATCCCTAGAGGAGCTTCCAACTGACTGCTTGTCAGACAGACCGACCTCCCTGTGCCAGAGATCATCTTACACCTGTTTTCTGCTCCACGGGCCGAGGGGAAGGGAAATAGGAGATCCCTTTTTCTGGAGAGATTCCACAAGCAGTCCGTAAGCCAGAAAGTTTTTTTCCCAGCCTTTACGAAAGCTTTTCCTGGGGAAGGGAGGATTTGACCTCTGCCCAGACAACAGTGCACGGAGCGAAAATGGCAAGCTGTTAAAGTACAGCTTATGAAGGCACTAGCCTTTGTACTCACGTGAATGTCTCCTGGTCGTAAACTCCGTATGATGTAGTTAATAGCTGGCACATCTCCGCAGGGTCTTCCCCAGCACCATGCTCTGAACCCGCCTGTTCCCCTTCCTCAGAGGACCTGTCAAGGTGTCCCTCGAATGGTCGGCTCTAAAGGAGTGCCCGGGCACCAGGCTCATTTGGCAGTTCTAATGCTAAGATAAATTCAGTTTTAATCCTCTTTCTCCTCAACTCAGCAGATCATTCTCAAATCTGGATCTAGCTTTTTTCACATGCTTTTCAGTCACCTACTTTGATGCCTTAACAGAAGCAGCTCCACCACCTCTCATCCCCTGGATGCCAGCAAAGTCAGGATTCTCCCATCACCCCCTCCCCAAGGGTCTTCCTCCTCAGTTACCTCTCTCTTGCTTTAACTCCTCCTATTGCAGCTTCGGAGCTCTGGGCAGGAGCACAAGTCACTTCAGGCTTTCTCAACAGGCTCCTCTTCAATGGTCTTCTGGGCCAGTTTGCCGCCACACAAGCCCTGCCTCATCACCGGGCTCTGACCAGAAGGCGGGGGTAAACTGAGTCCAAATCACCTGGGAAATTCAGGTGACACTTGGATATCTCAAACTGTGTGATCTCTGGATCCGAATCCTTTCTGCAATGCGTGATCCTGAAGGGTGAGCTCTAGACAGGTGTGCGCTGCCGGCCGTCTCCGGGCCTCTGGAACCACAGCAATGGCTTTTACTGCCTCATTACAGCATCCCCACGGCTGGTTTTGCAGCATCAGACAGTGCTCCCATCAACAGGTCCCCCCAAGGAAAAATCCCCGTGTACGCACGCTGAATGAAGGGAGCTCTGATGACAGAGCAGAACAGCAGCACTCTGCCACGAACACATCAACCTTCGTGGATTGTAAAGCTTTAGTATCAAATCCATGGTGGAGATTACTCGTTTATTTCCTCGTGACTATTACATGCCTAATTCCTCTTCAGAATTGTGTTTAGAGAATAGATGGCCCTGGAGAGATGGAATTCATCTGAGAATGCTAACATCAAAAATCTCTAGGTGCAGCTCGGATGATTTATGTCTGGCTTCTTTATATAACAAGGGTCCATTAATTATTTAAAATTCTCAGAGCAAAAATAGATTAAGTATATATTATGGATGGCAATCCTCAATTAAAGATTAAGCTTTGTAAGCAGTGTAAGGCAGGATGCAGTCGGGAGCGATGAGGACACAGCACTCCTGGCAGCTATACGCCAGAGGTGTAACGGGAGGCATTCCCATGCCGGAGCAGGCGTCTGGCCGCGGATAGTGGCAGGGAATTGATCACAGAACCACAGAATCGCCTAGCTTGGAAGGGACCTTTCAGATCATCGAGTCCAGCCATCAACCCATCACTAAACCATATCTCTAAGCGCTACGTCTGCCTGGCTTTTACATACCTCCAGTGACGGTGACTCCACCACTGCCCTGGGCAGCCTGTTCCAGCGCTTGACAACCCTTCCAGTGTAAAAGTTTTTCCTAATATGATTCTTTTCCCCTTCAGCAGTGTCCCCCACAGAAGTGCAGCTGTGCCAAGGAGGCGGCGAGGGGCTTCCTCCCCTGTCCTGGTGATTAGCTTACGGTGATTCCCTCCTAATTCCTCTGCCCGCAGCAGCGCGCCAGCCAGAGCTGCTCCTCTTCGTACAAATGCCCAATCCTGTTCTAAATCTCTCCAAGCACTTCCTCAGCAATATCCTCCAGCAGCCGCCTCCCCTGGGCTGACTATGCAATTAAGACAAAAATTTCAGCCCTTTAACGCATGCATGTGCTTGCCGCCCGTTCTTTTGCTCATACTAAATAGCCAAATAATGCCAATATGTACTTTTCTGTAGAAAAAAGGAAAATGCTTTATCTACTTTCTTGCTTGGACCCACAGTCCAATGGCTTTTAATTCTCTTATATGGCAAATAAAAGTCATAAAAATACCTGAGCACGTGCCCATTTTTAGCCTCCAATCAGTTCTCTGTGGAGGAGATTTGCTCAGGAAATCGTTATTGTTGATGTGTCTTTTTTTCTCCTTGGTATTACGGCGTAAATGTTCAAACATCCTCCAAGTACAACAGGGATTTTTTTTCTGCTCCTCAATGCCAAGTGATACACCATACAGCACAAAAAAATGTCTTTTAGTGGGAAGGATCAGAATTATCGGCTTCTGGACTAGCTTGGATGAGCAGGGCGCTCCCTTGCAATCCAGCGTCCACTGGTGGAGGATAGAGGGGCTGTGCTGAGCAGGCAGAAAACATAAATAGCATTTTTGTTTTTATCAGGTACCAGTGTAAACCATGGGAAAATTAAGGTAACAATAAGCTGGTAAACAGGAAAACTTCCCACTTCGGGCTCAAGATATCCTTAAAATCCTACTCATGGAACTCGCACTATCCCAATGTATACCAGACCTCTTCCAAATCTCAAGCAGATACTGCAAATCTTTTCCTCAGAACGTGTGTGAAAGATAAGAGGAAGGAGATCAGAAATGCTCATTTACCCAGGAACACACTTGCTCCCTGTCTCTTTCAATTACTTTTTTCTGTGTACTCTGAACGTAAGTTTCGTAATGTACTTTTCTTTTTCCTGCATTGCACCATCAACATTCATTTATATCAGATACATAGTTTTGTTTCATTTTTAGCTCAGACTGAAATATAACACTTACTCTAGCTTTGGTAGTAATATTGGTCTTATCCCTTCCTAGGTAATTCTTCTGGTTTTCCCACAATGAATCAATGGCATTTGGTATCAGGGCCTATGAGCTATGAGCTCCTCCAGTGTGAGAAAGCTTACGGCCCCATTGCGCTTGAAGTGAATTAGTTCCAATTACAATTATTACAGTTACAATAATTAAAATAAACTTTAGCTTTTAGGTTTTTTATTAATGAGACAACATTTATGGGAGGTTCATGCCATATTCTGCGATTTTTAAATAGTGGTACCAGATTTAATGAGGTAAGCAGCTTTTACTTTCTCAATCACTTTAGAAACATAGAATCATTTAGGTTGGAAAAGACCTTTAAGATCACGGAGTCCAACCGTTGACCCAGCCCTGCCAAGGCCACCGCTACCCCACGTCCCTCAGCACCGCCTCTGCCCGGCTTTTAGGTACCTCCAGGGATGGCGACTCCCCCACTGCCCTGGGCAGCCTGTTCAGTGCTTGGTAACTCTTTCTGTGAGGAAATTTTTCCTGATAAAAAATTCAGCTCTGCATTTCACTGCTGCCTGTTTCTACAGTTCCATTTTTATGGACACAGGGATGAAATTCATCTGACCTAGTCACTCTGGGAGCCTTTTATCCCCAACAGAGAGAAACAGGAGCTTCTGAAATGCAATTCATCTCATCATCCTGAAGCAGACATCTGAAAAATGTCAAATGAATGTTACCATGAAAGTGGCAGTTTCTCCCTATTGCCTGTAAGAAGGCGCAGGGCAACGAGCTCCAGGAACGGCACCCGCGTCACGGGCGGCAGGTGGGACGGGCCTGTCTTTCACAGGCAGCCTAGATTCACCTGACCCAATTTCCATAATGTTTACAACCCAAAGGCAATAGTTTAAGAACGCATTTCCCTTCAACACGCTGAAATCCGAGTAGGGAGTATTGAGTGTTTTAAGTCACCTTCCTAACAAGCAAACCCGCCACCCACCTGGTGCCCTTCACGCGGAGAAAAGCCGGGGCAGAGCGTAAAGCCCTTCACCGCGCTCTGCCTGCAGGACAGCGCTCGCTTCCTGCGCCGAGGATTGTGTCCCATTAGTGGGCGCCAAGGAAATGCACTTGACAGAAAACCTTGCCCTCAGAACTAAGCGGTTGCCAAAGCTGCTCGGACACCGTTCAGCCAAACGCTTACATGCTCTGCTAAACCGGAATGGATTTAAGCGTGTGCTTAAGATGAAGCACATGCTGTATTTCCTTGCTACGTCAGGGCCCCTAAGATTAACTCCTATATTTTTTTACATTAACTTGGAAATATTTCCCAAACTATTCTGTGTCAATTGCATGTTAAAAGAAGTTAAAACAACACCTCCTATTAGTAATCCGATCAGGTTCACTACAATGAACAACAGAGTTAAAAAGTGTTCCGAGCTCTGCCAGTCGTCTTGTGCTGCCAATGCACCTAGGAAATGCATGTCAGCACCCAAGCAAATCCTAATGTCAACATCAGCATCAGATGGAAAATAATTCCTTAAATTTCCACATTTCAGGAGCCTACGTTGCTGTAAGGGCTCATCCCAAAGCCATTCTCAGCAGAAGTGACCCAAGTGTGAACGCCGAGCTCACTTCCTCCAGCTCGCGCTTCCCGGCTGTGTGTGACGCTGAGTCGGCACGTTACAAACACTGCGGCGTGCCCCTTAAAACAGAGCGGGGTAATAACAGTAACCACAGAAGAGTTTGCCCCCCTGCATTTCTTGGCTGCTCTGCGCCTCATGTCAGCTCTGGCACAGCAGCTCCCCCCCGCACGGAGCCACCAGGCGCAGCCCAGCCACCCACCCGTGGGGTACCACCTTCCCCCGCCTCGGCCATCCTTCGCTTCTACCGTTTCACAAGAGCACGCGGAAGGAAAACCAAGCATCACGGCTTGGATTCGCAGGCGATGCGTGTTTGCAGACAGCTGGTATGCTGAACGGGTCCAGCCCGGGCTGCTGAGATGATGCGGGGCTGGGGCACACGGGGGGCTGAGATGATGCGGGGCTGGGGCACACGGGGGGCTGAGATGATGTGGGGCGGGGACACGCAGCGGGGCTGTGTTGTTGTATGTTTGTATGGTACCTGTGCATGTAGGTATAGTAAAAAACATGAAGGAATGCCTTCTTACCAAGTCATGCAACAGAAACTAAGTTAGTGTTACTTTCGGGAGAGAGGCAGGAGAAAATTAGAGGCGGGGGAGAAAAAAGGAAACCTTAGCCAAGGGAGCTAACAATATATTAACACAAATCCTACAGGAGTCCTCTCTGGGGCCTGCAACAAGCTTGTTGGGACAGATCTTTAGTGACTGCTTCATCATTTGCCTAGAAACAGCATGCACACGATACACAAATGTTAACTAAACATTGCTGTGTATTTAACAAGAAAACTTCAGTAATTACGAATAAAACAAAAGCCTAGTGAATCAGCTGAAACACTGCAAAAGCTTTCCTATTTCTACTACTTGCAGCCATTATACGCTGCAAAAGCTTAGCTATTTCCATTATTTGTAGCCACTATTTGTTTTCCTGCTGGACTTAACTGTACCAGGTGTTACTCAAACACTGGGAGACGCTACTTAGAAGGTCACTGTACCGTGCCAATATATAGACTTTACACTGTAAGTCCCTAGTACTTTTAATCACCCACTAACAGTAGACACAAAGAAAATCTAAATAAACCATGATCTTCACAAATACAGATGGTTTACGTTTTATAAAATTGGCTTGAACAGATTAATAGAGCCACAAGCTAAGCAGAAAATGCTCTTTAGGAAATCGGAGGGATGGTTCAGTGGCTTACCAACAGCATTATGAGAACAAACTGCTGCCAGAGTCCCTCCAAAACGACATGCTATTCTATTTACTGGGGGCTGTACATTCACAGCAACAGTTTCTTAACAGCTGGGGTGAGCTACGCAATGAAGTGCAGAAGTCCCCAGCCAGAGTTGGTGCGTACCTACCTGTGCATGGACCCGGCCATGGCTTCCCCAGCTGGAACCCTCCGAGCTGCTCCGACTGCCGCGGCGTGCAGAGGGCTCTGATTGCTTCTCCTGCAGGAGATAGGATCATGGAATCACGGAATTGTCTGGGTTGGAAAAGACCTTTAAGATCATCGAGTCCAACCATCAACCCAACACTGCCAAAACCACCACTAACCCACGTCCCTCAGCACCACGTCTGCCCGGCTTTTAGATACCTCCAGGGATGGTGACTCCACCACTGCCCTGGGCAGCCTCTTCCAAGGCTTGACAACCCTTTCTGTGAAGAAATTTTTCCTAATATCCATCCTAAACCTCCCCTGGTGCAACTTGAGGCCGTTTCCTGGGAGAAGAAGCCAACCCCCCCGGATACAACCTCCTTCCAGGGAGCTGTAGGGAGCGAGAAGGTCTCCCCTCAGCCTCCTTTTCTCCAGGCTGAACACCCCCAGCTCCCTCAGCCGCTCCTCACAAGGCTTGTGCTCCAGACCCCTCACTGTTGCCCTTCTCTGGACACGCTCCAGCCCCTCAATGTCTTTCTTGCAGTGAGGGGCCCAAAATTGGACACAGCCCTCGAGGTGGGGCCTCCCCAGTGCCGAGGACGGGGGGACGGTCGCTGCCCCGGTCCTGCTGGTCACGCTGTTCCTCACACAGGTCAGGAAAAAAAATAGTTAAAATAGCTTGGCGCTGGGCAGCCCGTACAGTGCCCGGGCGACGCTGCCACCACCGACATGAAAGACACCTCGTTAATTACGTGAGCAATCAGGCTATTTTTAAACGAGCGGTGTTACGATGGAGGTATTGAGCGCCGGCTGCAGGACCGATTGACGACCCAGCCTCGTTAGAGGCAGAAGGCAAACAGGCTGGCGTGAAAGTAGGCCACACCGCGCTCTCTCCCTCCTGCAGCTTTCACGTCTTTAGATGCTGGGTACGACAAAGGTAGTTAAAAATCACGCAGACAAGACTACGTTTCATTTGATGGGGCACAAGCTGCGTGTTGGTTTTTGTCATTCCTGTGTCTTTTAAATGATTATTGCACTTCAGTGATTTCAAAGGGGATTTTAAAAGTGTTCTATTCGCAACAGTATCGCTAGTTCCGCTGAGCTTAACAAATCGTAAAAGTAATAATGGAAAGTTACAGATTTTATCCTCCTACTGTCTTTCCAGCCCTTGGTTTAAAATAGAATCTCATTATTCTATTTCCACAGAGGAGAAAATAAATCTCTGTCATACTGAGCCGAAAGAAGGCTGTTTACAGACACACTTCAACATAGTTCAATATTTAATGTTGTTACTGAACAATCTTTTGCTCAAGAAAAAGGCTTTTCTCACTGTAAAGCTTGTAAACAGTGATCATTTTTCTCCTTTTTTCTGGAAAAATTTCATAAGAAATTTTAATATTTTATCAGGTTTACGTTTGAATGACAACATTGCATCTATTTTTTCAGTACATATCTTTCCTAAAGCGTTATTAAAGTGTCCAGGGGCTGAATACGATTCTAAACACAGAAAACTGGTTCTGAACGTATAAGATTAACTATTTAAAAACATGTTAGTATTTTGTAATACATTATTGAAAAATGTCATAGAAAACTCGTGAAAGCTATAAACCAAGTTGAATCAAATTCCCGCAAAACATAAAGAGCTTTTAATATTTTATTACTGAGTTATTGTCTCAATTCTGTTCTTTTCTGGTTTCATTACTTTATGAGGACGAAACAGCAATCCCCTGGCCTATAGCAAGAGATCTGTTTTAAAAGGTTTGCGGTACGGCGTGGTAAAACCACCCAGGTAAGCACCTCGAAAGACAGAAACCTTCCCGTTGTTGGGATTGGACCGAGTGTCCTCGAATTACGGTAACATCGTGTGTCAACCAGTTAAAAATCGTGCACTAAAATTTCCTTCAGCTGTATGTCATCAGCAGAGAGGGTTAAAGTATGAAATAGCTTCAGACGACACAAGCTGAGGCTTTGGAGTGGCCACTTTTTAAGTTGATCCACGTCATTAGTATTATCCACTAAATGCAAAGGGTG
Organism: Alca torda; assembly: GCA_008658365.1. Taxonomy (NCBI): domain Eukaryota; kingdom Metazoa; phylum Chordata; class Aves; order Charadriiformes; family Alcidae; genus Alca; species Alca torda. Next base: position 476,419 of record CM018101.1, read on the forward strand.
GATTCGTCTCACCTTTGGGCCGGGCTTCACCCTCTGTCGAGTCAGTGGAATTTTTCTAACTGTCTCCAATGGCAGGAAGGTCTGACCCGACTTTTGGCGAGGTTAATTGTTATTCAGTTTCCAGTAACAATATAATACTTCAGGCATGAGCAAGATGCTTGCCCCTCCTTTAACAGGATTCTACTGTGTCGTAACTTCCCTGTGGTTTTGAAGGTTTTGGATGTGTGTCAAACAGGCACAGGCGCAGGCGCTGATACATTATACATAAAGGTCTGCTTTCCGAACTTCCTACCGAATGCCAGCGATAATGCAAAATAACCAAAACAATTGCCAAAGCAAGATAAATCATTTTCTTTCTTGACTCAAGATGCGGCGCAGTGTTGCCGAGCGGAGCCGGGGCTGCGGCAGGGAAGGACGGAAGGACCCCCGTTTCCAGCAGCAGCATGCGGCCGCGCCGCGCGGCCGGACCAGGCACAGACCCGCCGTGGGGCGGACGCACGCCAGCAGCCCTCCGGGGCTGGGGTGGTCCCTCACCCGAGAAGAGAACTGGTCACGGCTGGGGTGGTCTCTTAGTCGGAGAAGAGACCTGCCATGGTACCAGTAGCTTCTTCGGGGGGGATTCTGGGACAAGGAGATGGATTAAACACAGATCTAAGGAAAACGAAGCAGAGAACATTCAGATTTACTGGGAAAATGTGTTTTCCTGAAAATACCAGGAGAAAATCAGTATGAACATTGACGATTATTTTTGTTGGGCATTTCTTTACAAAATTGTTCTGCTTCTGAACTAATATTTACGCTACCGTGGCATATCGAGACTGCTAGGACAATTATATAATTTTTAAATAAATACTAAATAAAATTTACCATATATCACCTAAGAGCAAACATTCTACCTTTTTTTTTCTTTTTCTTTTAGCTCATTTAAACAAAGCATTCATTTTTCAAGTTGTCTCATCTTGTTAACTAACTGCTTTCTTGAATGGCCAAAGAAACTTTGTAAAATTCCATCGATCTACGTTGCTTATAGGGCACGTAGGGTCAGTCAGGAAAAGTCAGTTGATCTGCTCCATTTTCAGCAATCAACTCCTGTTTTTAAGGAGTTTTAGGTACATCTAAATGCTCCTACTTAGGTCCTGAACTTACAAACACTGAAGTCCATGAAGCCAATTTTGTATTTAGGATGACTCCACCAGGTGTAGTCCTTGCCTCCTACAGCAAGGAATATAATATCTGACCTGATGTTGGCTGCTGTGCTGACAGTCTGTGGGGTTTGTTCTGAAGGAGTGGGTTGAAAATGCACGTCTCTCCTGTTTCCTGAAACAGTATTTCTCAGAAGTAGCAGGTTTTTTCCCTTCATGACAAATCTCGAAATTCTGTTTCTTTGTAAATTTGAGTCAATAAGCAACATTAACATTAAAGAAGTTGAGAGAAGGTCTGTGTTTCTCTCAGTAATTCATAGTTTAGAGAAAATGAAAAAGAAAAACCCAAAACATTTTTGGGATATTTTAAAAAGAGTCTTAATAGAATTGTATGACCTGATCTGTGAGGTGTGGTGTCACAAAGGCTTTGAAAAGTGGCTGCTAATTATTCTTAAAGGTCTTTGACGGAGTCAGTGGCCTGTTTTTTGGACAATACAGGACATCCTTAGAGTTTACTGTCTTTCATGGTACGTCAGCTTTGCAGTCAGAGGAGTAACTTAATCGTCAGCTTTGCAGTCAGAGGAGTAACTTAATCGGTTGGGTGCAGGGAGGGTGCCCGTCCCCAGAGAGCAGCGTCAGGCTGGCAGAAAGCCCCGAGCCGATGAGAGACAGAGTATTGCCGTGGCGGTGCACAGGCTTTTCTTCTTTCTTGGCAATCAAGCTGAGAATGTCTTACCTTGCTTAGTTTAGGAGGAATGCAAATCTCAGGACATTTGTTATGCAAACTGTTTCTTTCACTTGGATTTCATGTTCCGCCCGTGTTTAATAAATCTTGGTTTTGTTCAGATGACTGTGGTGCTGATAACCCCAGGCAGACGTCCCCGGGGAGAAAAAAAAAAGGGGGGGGAAATAAAAGAATGGTGGAAAAAAAAAATCTGAAACCTTTATGGAAAAGTGATGAAAAGTAAAGTTTCTCAAATTTACACGTCCTGTCAGGCTCAGTCAGCGACGCAGGAGTCTAATCTCCACGTGATCCCCACCAGCGTAGGCAGGTGGTAGGTGAGGGAGAGCATCCACCAGACCAAGAGGCGAGATCTGACGATAGACTTAACACGGAACCTTTTCACAGATTCCCTGAGAAATGCAGTTGTTTCCAATGAGTCACAGCCAACACTGATTGTAGCGCCGCCTGACTCAGGACGACAGCCTCTCATCCCTGTGGCAGCCACGGAGCAATGCCGTCTCTCCTGTCACACCACCCAGGGCAGGTGCCACGCCACATGCCACCCCTCAGGGCCACTGCCCTTTAGCACCCGAGCCCCAGCCTCACCGCCCTCACCTCCTTACTAATCTCTATGTGCTGTTCACCCCTTGCAGGGAAAAAAAAAACCAAAAACCAAACCCATAAGACTGGTGTAACTAATGTTCAGGCTCATCTAGTTTGGGATCTCGTCTCTGCCGGTGGCCAGTAGCAAATAAGGCACAGTGACACTTCTGCTGTGCCGCCTCCCGGCTCCCGATAGCTTGCAGCTCAAAGGCGTCCTGAACCAGAGTCCGTATCTTTGGAGTTTGTAGGCTTTGATGTGTTTTTCTTCTCTGAACTGGTCAAAATCTTCTTTGAACCTATGTAAATTTTTGGCATTATCCTGGAATAACAAATTCCAACATCCTGTGTGAAAAATTACCTCCTTCTGTTAACTTCTCTATAATTTTAACTATTTAATTTTGTTTCTCCTGTTTCTTATATTATGGCTAATAGTGAACACTTACCAGCTGTTCAGCTTCTCCCGGGATTGATGCTTTTGCTGGCTCATAACCCCCTCTTTCAGCTCCTCTCTAGGCGGACCACACCTAGTCCCTCCAAGCGCACAAGCTTTTCTTAACCTTTGCTCATCTCTGTGGCCCTCTCACACCTTTTGTTAAGTCTGTTACATCTATTCTAGGCTTTAGTTTCTAGGATTTTGGCTAGGAGATCGGCTGTAATCACGGTGAGGGCGCAGAGGGATTTGTACTGTAGCATTTTAGTGTGTTCAGTTTGCTGTTTCCTTCTTGGTTATTCTGAACGGGCCTGCTTGGGAGGGCTGGTTTGGGTTTGTTTGACAGCTACAGGGTATTTAGCAGATGTTTCCATAAACCTACTTACAGCAATGTTAAGAACCTGAGTAGAGCAGAGCACATCACTGAATTTTTGTGTTGGAGTCGGCTCTCTGCATTACTTTGCGTTTATCCATATTAAATGTCACCTTGCTGTGCTACTGCCCGCTCATTCACTCACACCGTAAAGAGCCATTTGTTGTGCTCTCGGCGAATCCTTGCTTTAGTCTCCAGCCACTGAGCTGCTCGCAGCTTGCTGCTCTCTGCTCTCACGGCTTTGCTCCGGGGCCTCTTCTGCAGATCCCACCGCTCCGAGACCTCTCCCGCGGGGCTCTCCCTGCGGAGGGGCTGCTGACGTGGGCTCCTCTCTCAGCTCCCCACGAGCGAGCACTGAGGAGAAGATCCCGGCCAGCTTTTCTGCCAGGACCTCATCCTCCATGAAAGTACTCCTTTTGTGCGTCGGTCCTCAAGAGACGCTGCAAGGTCTCCTGCTTTCTGAGGTGTTTGAGAAACACGTATGAACTTTCACACCTCACAGTCTTGTCTTGATTATCTTTTTTTGATTTTATATTTAACTTAAGAAATCTATGTTTTTCTCTCCTTTCCTCAACTGGGCACAATTTAAATTTGGGAGATACAATGTTTACTTAAGGAAGCTTGTTGTTCATCCACGCTTCTTTGCTCTTTTCAAAGGTTCTTTCAAATCAGAAATATACCCTTAGATTCTAATACAGTTTTTTTAAATAATATCCACCCTGCCTGCATGCGGTCTGCCCTTCTGACTCTTCTTTTTAATTACCTGTTCTACCAGCTTTCTTAGTCTTGTGTAGTTCTTCAATCGGAAAGTCCTACAACGGATCCCTCTCTGCATCTATAAAGGTATTCAGTCCGAGCCCGTTGGGTCACTATGCGACCTTTAGAGTGACCTTTAAACGAATCCATTTCAGCATTTTTGGTTCTAAGCAGTGCTGGCTTGGGTTTTGATTTACTTAAAAATAAGAAGAGGCTCCTCTTCTCCCGTCTGTCCATACACGGCCGATAGAAGGATTCACGTTTTACATCCTGGAACATTTTTATTTCTCTGTAAAGTACCACGTATGATTTTTAGGTTAAGTATAAGACATGGACAATGTCATAAATTGTGTACCAAATTACCATGCTGAATGTGTGATAAGACTGAAAAAAGATCAGAAGATGTCGTTTGATGCTATTGCCCTTGTAGTAGTCAGCCTGAAGCTCAGCTATCTCCCTTTTTGAATTTCCACATGAAAGGCTTTTCTACTCCTCAGCCAGACAGCTCGTTTCTACATTTTTAGCTGCAGAGGATCCATAGCCTGATTTAGAAAATAGGTGGAAGAAGCAACTCACCGGATAGGCCCCCCACTCTCCCAGTATCTGCTGCAGGCAGGAAGGTGCATCTGTCCCCCACGCGGGAAAGGACCTGAGGCAGAGGACACGCTCACGACTGTCCATAAGCATCATTCCTGCCCAGCTCCACCGGCAGGGGCACAGCACTAGCCAAAGCCTTCCAAAGAGAATACGCGGGATTTCTGTCAATGACTGCCACACACCTCCTAACACTCAGCTTTAAGTTTCACAGGAACAGCAGGCTTTTTTCTTACCAATTTCCTTTTATTTTTCATCGGAGTGCAGCACGGAGGTAGGTGACCCATTCATTATGATCAACCCCTGAGAAATGGCAAGCCCGCTTTTGCCAATTTCCAGCAAGAGCCAAGTCGCAAGTGATGGCAAACGTTATGTTCAGCATGGATCTAGATGAAGTCCTGGGGGCGAGCACACAGGTGAAGACTGAAAATACACCATGCTCAAGCCAGTATTTGTTTAAAAACTCTGCTGGTCCCCTGCATTTTACGGCAAATGCATAACTTGTGTATGGGGAGATAGTTATCAGCTGCTGTGATAAATCTTGCCCAAAAGTCATTATTTGCCATTATTAAGAGGCTGTGCCTCAAGGCTATGATTTCGAGCGACCGTGTTCTGTTGCCCCTTGTGTTACTAATAGATTTTGTACGCCACCTGACTTTTTAATCCCCCATCCTCTTTTTTTTTTCTTTTTTTTTTTTTTTCTCTAGCACAAGCCCTTTACCCCCTCCTAGCCCACCACTGGTTGGCTATTTGGGAATAAGAGCACTGACAAACACAATCCTGTGTCAACAGGCCTGCAGCTTTCTATAAAAGGGACTTTTGGCTGAAGATTTGGTACTTTCAGCATTAGGAAGGCTGTCCTACTAAATATGTCTTTTCTTAGCTCATATGTCCTATTAAAGCTGGTGTACCACCTTGAGAACTGGCATAATGCCACTCCAACACATGGGCATGGCGGTACACTCTGTATAAGCCTGAAATGTGTTTGCCAAGGGTAGGATTCCAAGCCTAGGATACTGCAATGATATTTTTGGCTGGCATACTCACAGTGAAAACCCAGAGCCAATGTTTTCTATGTTCACTAACCTCCAGCACTCAATTTTAGGCATCTCATGTCTGATTAACAGAGATAGCAAGACTTAGGCGGTTCCAGCTTACCTCAATGCCCCTGAGCAATATTTCTGCCAATGCAGAAAAGCTGAGCAATAGTTTTCTTCGCCCCCCGCCATGCTGGAGCTGGTCTGCAACACTTGGGACAACACAGACAAGCTATCTGCAGTGAAAGTTGCCTTTCACTGTTGAGAATTCAACAATAAACAGCGTTTATACAACCGGGTCTGGGCTCTGGCCAAGAGGAAGGAGGAAGGAAGGAAGAGAGGGGTCAGCTCAAGTTCTGAAGCCCTGCCCACGGGAAGAGGGACGTGTGAATTTAGGTCTCACGGACGTTTCCAGATCATTGCCTGTATCGCTCATTCTCTGCAGGATTATAAATGAGGAAATTTGCACTGTTTGAACTTGACGAATGGTAAAAGGCTGCATTGCTGGGAAGCTCTGGGAAGGAGCACAACCTATCCAAATGGCTCTCCTCTATCATTCCTGCCCTAAACAGTAATGAGCAAAACCACCCCACCCGTCCCATTTGAATTCCAAACCAGGCATGCATATCACTTGGTTTAGGGTGGAGATCTCTCCCTGTATTTTGGGTTTCCAAATCAGTGTTTGTGTTGCAGATGACTCTGTCATCTGTGTCTGTAGTGTTCTCCCATCCTAAGTGGCAGCACAGTAGCTCTGGAGAGGTTTATCCCAGTTATGACAAGTCCTTCTGCTACTCCTGGGAGTTTTTAGAAGCAAAAGGACAGCTTTTTCTCTAGACTAATCCGTTGCTTGGCTCCTAGGCTTTGGTAACTAGATTGCACAGCAAGCGCACTCATGTTTTTTGCTCCTACCACTACCCAGACCAAGGGATGAGGCCAACATGTGCTGCAGCGATTTTTCATCCCGCAGGCTTGGGTATCCTTCCTAATGCAGGTCCTAAGCATGAACAACAGCGCCGGCTTGGCCCCTGTCTTGGCAGACAGGCTGCGGTGCACAGCTGGCTCCCTCAGGTTGTCTAACCAGTAAGGGAGCCTGTGCTAGAGGGGTTTTCCTGCCATGCACCAGGCCTAGGACAAACACGCAACTAGGGCAAAAGAAGAACAGTTCGTACTGGTTGCTAATTTGGCCCATGGTGTCACTGTTTTGCATACGTACACTCACAGTGCATTTGCCATAGAATAGTATGTGTCCATACAAATATCAGAGGGTCACACACCTATTACAGGGGTTTTTTTGTACGCTGTTCTGCATTACTGTTTGAAATCACAGACGCTGCCGTAGGTGGAAGCATTATCCTTGGCACATCACATATGCTAGCATCTTCCACCTTACTTTCACTACCTTCCAGTCTCCAACTATGATTACGGTGTTAACTGGTCAGCGCGGAGAGGGACTCTTCAAAAGAGCAGAGAGGTGTGGTGACAGTCCCACCAGTGATTCCGATGGGAGACGATAACAGGAATTACAAACAGCACAAAGGCAGTGCAGAAGAATGGGAGTTTAGTGTGCACCTGCGCACATGGCATTGCTTGGCATTTAAGTAACAGGTAAACTGCATGCAAGTGAAAGAACACGCACAGATTATCCTAAGAGTCAGTAACTTTTGTTTCTCACCTTTTGAACTATTAAGAAATACATTGCCTTTAGTAACCTTTTCCCCGATATGGTTTCCGGCTATGTTTTTGTGTGCAAACTGCACTTGCTTTGAACTCTGGGGTATTTTGGACTGGCCTCGGCTGCAGCAGCAGAGAGAGGGCGGTGATTCAGTGTTGCGTGTTGGCTCACAAATCACACCTCTCAACTGCTCTGTATTAGCAGCGCCTGCTTTTGGTTTAGAGCATATTTGCCTCCGTCCCACACAGATCTGGCATCTTATTTTCACTACTCTAAACCACTTGTGTGCTAGACACAAAACTAAGGTGTCGGGCACTATTATTTATGCTAATCCTACACCCTTTGCTCTCTTATTGCTGAATTCCTTTATCTTGTCCCCATCAGTGATGATTAATGCATACATTTCAAAAAGGTCCATTATGCTGAGGTGAAAAGATGCCACGCAGTAGCAGGAGACACCCAGCACACGCCTGCCCCCCACCATCGCACCCAGCCTACGTTCTTCCTAACGGAGATGAGACCTGCAGCGCTGAGCCAGGGCTCCTAAACTCTTCCAGGTGTTACAGACATATGATCTGTCTTGTTTTTCCTACTTCTTTCATTTTGTTAAAATAAACTAGCATTAAGGACAAACCACGGAGAGGGACGCTTAAAAATTCTACTTTATAAGTACACCAACATGAAAGCTAAATGCAATCACTGACGTACTGTTACCTGAGATCCTATTGACATGACTCAGGAGATTTATATGTATTTTAGTATCTGATATTTTTTTCTTAATCCAAATCAATTCAACTGACTTTTACAACCTCTTTACAACCCCTGAAATTCTTAAGAGCTTTTTTATAGCAGAACTGCCCCTTCCTAGCAGGCAGTTAGGTTAATTGCTAGCCCCAGATGAAGGGATGTCGTAAGGGATCCGTGCCGACAGCCACGCCAGGAGTGAGGGTGCTGAGGACAGGAGTGCCTGTAGCAGCACGCCAGCTCATTTACACAAAGCGGTACAAAGCAGCGCTCGGTAATTGCAGAGCACGTGCACGCGTATTCAACACCCCGCATGTTGATAACGGCCAACTCCATATGTGCTGCCAAGAAAGTGACACGATCTGCACCGCGATGATGAAGCCAGAGAGGAGCTGCAATTAAACTGCTGCGAACGCACCAGAAGGAAAGTCCTGGTCAACAGCCGTGAGGCAAGCAGGGCCCTGCTGAAAGGATTTGCATGAAGTCACCGCCTGCAGGGCAGAGCAGTCAGCATTTGCAAATACTAGTGACTCTGTTGCTCACTCCTGTGGTTCTAGGTGTTGTTCTCACTCATACTGAGCTCCGCTATTTCTCTGGTTTCTGTAGTCCAGGTTAGGTCCATAAATTAGGTTAGGCAAATATTGGTTAGGTAAATATTCAGGGAGTCGTGTATCTTGATTTATCTGATGGCATTTTCTACAAGTCTTGTGTACCCTTATCTGATTTTTCATCTTATGTTGTAGCTTTTATAGATCCAGTAATTAGAAATACTACAGCCATTTCCATGCTCTCTTTTGATCAACTGTTTAGGATTGCCTCTGACCAAACTGAAATCTTGCGCGCTCGCACACAGACACACACACACACTCCATTTTAAGACCCTTACATTAACCCAATCGAAATGCTGTTTCCCACTTTATCAGCACAGGCAGTCTACTAAGGAATATAGAATATATTGCTACTTCTTCTGTCAGAAATGTATAGATTGATGGGGAAAATCATTAAAGTTGAAGCTAGGAAAGGCTAATTAGATAATCCAACCCTCCTCCTAGTGTATGTCAGCTTATATTAATAAAGCAATACATTATTAGGGCTATCCCTACTTTTTTAATGTCATCTTTATGAAGGAGAATTGGTTTGCTTACCAAAAATTCAGACGACCTCAGGAATTTACTCCTAGTAGAATTCAAGGCAGGTCAGCCAAAACGGATCTGTTCCACAATCTTTTGTATTCTCCTGGTAGAGTCACAGCTCCCACCTCATCATGCCTGAAGTTTCAGGAGGAGCAGCAGTGGATCCCAAAAAGATGACCTTTTAGATCCTTTAAAATGTGACAAACATACAATTAATAACATGCAAACTACTTCAAGGGGGTATGTCAAGAAATTTCAGCCCCACCGTCTTTTTTCCCGTCATAGAGAGAGAGGTTTGATCTCCCTCTCTCAACAGCAGCAATGACCTTTACCATTTCTGTGCCTTCGTTTTGCGTACATGAATTAAGACAATATTAACAGAGGCTCTGGGGAGTTTCCAAGGCACATGGAGGTCTTCAGGTGAAAAGCCTGAGACAGAAATGATAATTTCTATTAGTGTCCTCTACAGTTTCTAATGTTTGATTTTCTTCGTCATGGGGAAACCAGCCTTTCCTCTGTTTTGTATCTCGGCCATCTCAGACCGAGAGCCACACCTCTGCCAGCAGTTCTGGGATTTGTGCGGTTAGCTGCTGCCTGTAGAGAGGTCAGTGATCTGAGAAAGCCTGAGGACTTCATTCAGATTACACAGGAACTAATTTTACTGCAGTCCAAGCAAACGGAAAAAGGATGACTTTTTTCAACCGAAGGACTCACATAGTTATTTCTTCCCCCAGAGCCGTTACCTGCCCTGCCTCCCAGCGGTGCTAAGGCTCAGAGCAGCCCAGGAAATCTCATCCGTCCCCCCACTTCCAGCAAACCCAGCAACACCACTGACAAACTCACGCTGGCGAGGTGTGCTCTGCTGAAACACCTTGTTCCTAAACAAGGTTTCAAGCATATTAATACAGGGCTACGAAAATTTGGAACAAGGTGACCTTTTCTGGTTTCCTCCAAGTAATGTCCCCAAATAAAATCTTTGAGAAAATACCTGTTCTTGAATAACACATGCTACATTAAAAGAAGCACAATTATTCTTATGGTGTTTTGTTTTTTTTTTGTGAAGCCAGAGGGTTTAGTCACCTCTAGCTATAGCAAAGCAAAGTTTTGTAAGGAGCAGGTCACCCGCCTTCTCTGTTGTCTGGCTGCAGAAAGCTGCAGAAAGCCCTGGCAGATCCTCGGCACAGAAAATAACAGCATCACTCTGAAAGGGATGGAAGATTAGGCTCCAGCCCCACAGGGCGATTGTCAGGATATGGCATAAATCCCATCAGCTCAAGCTGAGGCATTTAGATATTAGTGTTTAATGAGCTGTTTGGTTCCATTTAGTTCCGTATTGCTTTTAAGTATTTCTGTGCATTCGACCAAAGAAAATTGCAATAGCACAATTTATTAAATGAACTTCTCAAAGAATCTTAAAATAGGAGAGTACTGTAGCAATGAATACTGCAGCAATAATATTTTAGAATGTAAAGGAAACTTGTAAGTATTTCAATAGAATTTTCATGACTGTGATTGCAGCATGAAAATTAATCAGTCATCTGTATGTTAGTTGAATTATCTTTATAAACAGCTCATTTGCAGACTGAGGAAACGGGGATGCATACCATGAAATCAGTGATGTGTAAAATACATCTGAAATATTTTCCTTCTGTTTTCCCACGCTGTTTGTCTAACTTAAACTCAAGCTGCAAATGCATTTGTGTATCATCAACAATACTAGCCATAAATGCAGTCTGTATGTCTGCCTGTTAATGAGATTACAGCAGAAATATATATGAATGAACACGGAGCCGGGCCAGCATACAGCACTGTGTACGTGCCGCAGTGGGAGGTGTGTGTTGGGGGTCAGCCCCGGTGGGCGGCACAGCCCCCCCAGCCGCTCGCTCGCTCCCCCAGCGGGATGGGGGAGAATCAGACGGTAAAAGTGCCAAAATTGGTGGGTTGAGACACAGACAGTTTAACAGGTAAAGCAAAAGCCGCACGCGCAAGCACAGCAGAAGGAGGAATTCCTTCTCTCCTTCCCATGGCAGGCGTCCGGCCCCCCCAGGACAGCTGGGCTCCATCACGCCTAACGGTGGCTGGGGAAGACAAGCGCCATGGCCCCAAACATCCCCTTCCTCCTCCTTCCCCAGCTTCCTCCGCTGAGCGTGATGCCGTGTGGCCCGGGACATCCCTCGGACAGCGGGGTCGGCTGTCCCGGCTGGGTCCCCTCCCCGCCCTCGTGCCCCCCGGCCTGCTCGCTGGTGGGGTGGGGTGAGGAGCAGAGAAGACCCTGGGGCTGGGCAAGGCCCGCTCAGCAAAAGCTATAACACCCTTGTGTTATCAACACCGCTCGGGTCCCAAATCCACTATCTTTATCCAGACACTGGAGACAAAGATGATTTGTGAGATGAAGTATCTCTCTTCGAACACAGATTCAGAACCTTCTAATAATTATAGAATCCTAGAATCCTAGAATGGTTTGGGTTGGAAGGGACCTTTAAAGGTCATCTAGCCCACCTCCCCTGCCATGGGCACCTCCCACTAGACCGGGCTGCTCAAAGCCCCATCCAGCTTGGCCTTGAATGTTTCCAGGGATGGAGTATCGACCACCTCTCTGGGCAACCTGGGCCAGCATCTCACCACTCTCATTGCAAAAAATTTCTCCCTTATATCTAGTCTAATCTTCCCTCTTTCAGTTTAAAGCTGTTCCCCCTCATCCCATGGCTCCCCTCCCTGATCCAGAGTCCCTCCCCAGCTTTCCTGGAGCCTCTTTAGGGACTGGAAGGGGCTCTAAGGTCTGTACTTTAGGAGCCTTAATTGGAGTAGACCTCACTGATTACTCACCAGCTCCTTTTCCAAGAGCTACTGTCACTAAACAACCTCATAACAGCAGGTTTTCTCAACCCCAAGCATTTTGTGCACATCAGAAATAAGCACTTTATGAGTACGCATCACAGGGATATCTGGTGATAGCTGTCATAACAACCACTATAACCTACACACTTCTGTAAGTATATCCATAAGCCTGACAAAAGCCATCTAGATGTCTTGCTACTTAGGATTAACATTACAAGAGAGTTATGGCGTGGGATAAGCAATAACAGTCAAGAAAATCCATATACCAAAACACTCATGGAAGCAGCTGGTGTAAGTCTTTCTAGGAGATCAAAATGGCACCTCACCCTTGGTTGTAAAGTCCACATTGGACCCTTGGCCCAGCATCCCACCAGCTAGACACTCCAAGCACCAGAGATGAGGGAAGAAGAAGAAGAGGGAACAAATGAAACAGAGCAGAGGAAAAAGAGATGAAGGGATTAGTTAGAGGAGAACTGGGAGGAGTGTAGTGAGCAAAAGGGTGAGTAGGAGGAAAATAAATCTGAGATGTAGGCGGGTGAGAGGTACATAAAGCCATGAAGATGATACCAGATTACAGAGTCGTGAGTCAAACACTGAAGCATGAAGCAAGTCTACAAAGGGTATCCCAGATTCTTCTAATTCACACAAAAACTTCTTCAAATAACACTCTCTGCCAGAGGTATGTTACGCAAAATCAATATTCATCTTTGTGGGTTAAGTAATGCTTGAAGAGTGAGTCACACAGCTGATGCACGTTTGTGAGCCTGCGTGGTTACATAGGTTCAAAATGTGCACAAAATACAATAAGGGAAAAGAGTGGGATTAAATACTGTGCAAAATGTAAAAACTGAAATTGTTTTGAAAAGTCTCACCCTGAAAAAGGAGGAATTTGCATGGGTCATACTTATGTGCCACATAGGGCCGGTTTTCCATGATCTTGCCACTGTCCCACAGCTCACTGAAATCAGCTCTCCAGAATACAGAATTACTTTCCTCCAGACTTGTTTTTGCCCCCTCAGTAGTCTGGTATTTGTGTACCTCGGAGCAGGGATGTCTTTCTCCTAAACATGCCTGCAAAATAGGGAGTAATAGAAATAATCTTTTTTTAAAAATGAAGGCCACGCGTACAGACATAGCCTGGGATGGCCGGGCAGAGCCACGGGGATGGGGCTGGGATGTCAGCCCACCGAAAAACAAGCTCTTTGCAACAAATGGAGCAAATTTAGGCTCTGAAAAGGAATCAGTTCAATCCATCCACCCTCTCAACTACCTTAATGGACATTTCTTTCTTCATCAACCACACAGTGAGCTAAGACACTTAACCTGGCAAACAAAAATTGGCCAAAAACAGATTACGTGTGACACCTGTGATGTTTTCTCTTGACTTAAAACCTTATCTACACTTATTATTTATTTCTGTAAGTTTACACTTCCTTACAGCATCTCCTAAACTTCTTGGCCTCACAGACAGCAGTCAACCCAATTTTCTTCCCAGACCATCAAATACTCCTATCTGTAATTACCCTTTTTATGTCTTGTCTTTACGTGGGCTATTTATAACTAACCATGGACTTGCAGACCACCACTGCTGTATGAACCAGAGCTTTTCAAAATGCAATCCTGTATTAAATACAGTGTGGGACTGGTCCAGCATTCCCAAGCTGCTCATCCTCTGTGCTGCTAAGGAAATCACTGAAATTTTAGACAAATACAGATTTTGATGGAGAAATTTTATTTCCTTTCTTAGGTGCTTTAGTGGCTATTTCACTTCTTGTTTCAGAGTATTGCCTCTGTGGAAATTAAAGTGATTCAGGATTTCATTCCATATTTCTATCTTCCCAATATCCTTCTTCAGAGCTGCAGCGCCATGGAGGACTCATTAATAACTAAGCACTTGCTCTGACTGAGAGACTTTTGAAACTGGAATTAATTTTCCTGATCCGTAATCCTCTCGTGTTGGCCACTCGATCCTTGACCTGACAATGTGCAGGCTCAAAGCAGCAGCATTTTGCTGGCAGCGGCAGCATCTGTTGCAGCAGCATTAGCCGTATGGACTGAGACCGTACGCCCCTCAGCCAGCTTCTGCTCCATCCTCACCCACTGGAGCTGCTGGCCCTGCTGACTCTGGACTGCGTGTGTGCAGCAGAGGAAATATTTCATCCATCCTGCAAAGGCAAGAGTGGAAATGCTGCACATTCATGCCACCACCTTCCGGCAAGTATTCCTTCAGTGTTACTGGAGCACATTCATCATTTTACCTGAAAATAAGACTGAGATTATAATCAAGCCTACTAAAATAAGAACTACGGTGGCTGTAGGGTGTCATGAGAAAGTCGTGTGTTTGGCAGTCACAGAGCCTGCGGTGGCACCAGCAGTGCTGCCGGGAGCATCAGAAAGCTGCAGCCGGGTGACGGCAGGGCGATGCTGCTGGCCCAGCACCAGCAAGGACTGGGGAAGGGCCGGGGAGGGCAGGAGCAGAGCTAAAGGACAGGTCTGTGCCTGAGCAAGTTCACAGATGGGCTGCAAAGCCCAACACCTTTGATGTGGCTGCCAGGAAAGAGAGCAGAGGTGGCAGAAGCACAGCGCACAAGGGGCGATTTCAAACAGGCTGCTTGGCTAAAACAAATCTCCTCCATCACACCTTGCTGAGCAGCTATTGCACAGACTCCTCCTCCTCGTCGTCCTTCTCTTCGTAAACATTTGGTAATGGCTTTGAGACAAGTCAGGACTTTCTGCCTGCTCCGTTCTTGGCAGAGCAGCGAGGCATTTCGTGCAGGGACTGTGCCGCCCAGCTCTCCGCTTCCAAACACAGAGCAGTAACTGGGGCTCCCTCTACGAGCACGTTCTACTAGCTCAGAAACAAACTGAAACACAACTAGAAGGCATCTTTTGACAGACAACACATCTCTGGTGATTTTTACTTATTCATGCTGCTCTAGGTATTTACATTGCTAGCTTGGGATGTAACATTTTCAGTGGAAAACTGGGGGTGATGTTTCTGCAGCTGAGAACTACTCTGAAAGCCTTGCAGGATTTTATGTAAATATTTTCAGACTGGATTCGAATAGCCTTTTCTCCTCCGCAGATTCAATTAATAAGTACAGGATAGTAAGGTATAGCCAAGAATGATTCTAGAAGGAAGTGCTCCCCCCAGTTCTTTAGTATTTGCAGAGTCGGTGTATTTCACTAGAAACGCAAGGGCAGCTTTTGAGACCACGGCTTTACCCCCACACAACCCAGGCTGGTCTCCCTGGGAAATGTCCACACATGCCGAGAACACCCAGCTGTGCACGCGAGGGGAGACAAGTGTGCAGAGAGGCCAGCGGGTATGTAACGATATGTCGTTCAGCACGCCAAAACCTCTCTGCAGGACAGTGGAACACTAAGGATCCACCCACGAACAAGGTCTTGAGCAGCACATGGGATTATCACCTACCTGATATAAACAGGAAGCTTAATTATGAAATTGTAAGCTGTGGAGAATGATAAACAAGCTTAGACCAGCTTTTATTGCTTTGCTAGGAGGAGCCAAACCTTAGCTTACTTGTGCAGCCACTTGGGATCCACAGAGGTCCCAGGCAGGGCGCTGGTAAGACATAATGTAAAATACGTATGAACCCATTCAGTGCCTGGCTTCAGAGTGCGGTGTGTGTTCTGAACTCCACCACAGCTAACGCCTGAGATAAAGCCTTTATTTCTTTTCACCACCAAGGGCACGGGAAAAAGCAAAAGCTGAGCACGACTGGGACAACAAGCATAGCAGTTCTTGTGAAATAAGACAAAGTATTAGAACCACTGTGTCCTTAGCTATTCAGTTCCTGTTCTTCAGTCTTGTTAGCGCTCCCTGTGGTACAAATGTTAATGCACTAGAACCATAAACCCAGGAGAACTAAGAGTGAAACTCCTCTGGTATTTTCGAGGATGAAACATTGTGTGCTGCAGGAGCTCTGTTTGAAGACTCGGGATGTTGATCTTTCCGGATGAAATTCAGTCCTGACTGGCTAAACATCATGTGGAGACTGTTCTCCTGGCGTTTCTATATTCGTCTCCATCTGGTGTGCTTGGAAGAAGAGCCGGAAGAATGCAGTGAGCGATACCTCTTCTTGCCAGAAGACCCTCCAGGTAGCAGATAATGCCAATAGCAGGACATGTTCTTCAGGGAGGGAATCACATATCTCCTTGTCTCAAACAACCCTCAGAAGAGCAAACTCCTCCTCTGACACTGAAAGATCTGTATGTAAATCTTCATCAGCAAGGAAGACCTATAAATCCATTAGAAATACTAAATCTTAAGCTACCTAAGGTTCAGCAGGTTTGCATTTCTGTACCAGAAAAACATTTTCTGCTCATCTGTTTTTTAAATTCTGAACACAGTCTTTTCTGCTGACACTTAACGGGGATCTGGCAGAGGGAAGCTGGGGGCAGGACATCTCAACCCATTGAAATCAGGCTCTTCAGACCTCCTCTGCCGAGACAATAATGTGCAGCAATTCTGAGAGCATGATGGTTGCCATTTACATGCTGCCAAAAGAACAGAATAATCAGATATATGTGAAATGTTTATGCCATTATTTCCTTACTGGTTATTTCCAGTGACTTGCAGCTCGGAGGCTTTTCAGTGGCATGCCGGGGTCTCCAGCTGGGCAGCATCGCTACGGAAGCGGAACCAGAACCTAAACTTCTTGATTATCTGAGGATACAGGTTGAACACTCCACGAAATCCGATTCTCAACCCACCCAAGCAAGAGTCAGGAATAATTCTTCAGAGATGTGTTAAATAATTCTAGAATAAGACTTAGAATGTGACATTTGGGTAAGCCTTTGCAGTTAATTTTCTTGCCGAGTGGGAGGAGGATTAGTAAAGAGAGAAAAAAGATATTAGTTAAGGTATTGAGTCTTCTGTGCTGTCAAAAACTGAAGTATGTGTAGCTCTGTAGACGGCTATACATCTTTACATAGTCAACACAGATTTCTGCCTGGTTCTGTCTGATTTTTATCAGCCATAGCTTTATTGTATACCTATGATTTTCTGTCTCATAAAGCTGATCAGTCATATGAACTTTTTTTTAATGATCTTAAATAGAAATATTGGGGTTTTTTTAATTAAAAGATTTAAAAAAACTGTAGTTTTACTCACTCATTACAAGCACCTCAGCAAAAGCTCTCCGGCTTCAAAGTACACAAATGGACTCTCCCATTTTCCAGAACCCCCCATCCTTCTTTAAAATTGTAAATGAATAAAAACTCTGGAATGAAATTAAGTTTTCTTGACATCATTTTCCACCAAGGCAATGGTGGAAGGTAGGCGTCTCCCTCCAGGAGCACCCATGTTTCCCGGCTGCAGCCCTGCTGGGAAGCCCGCGGTGCTGGCTGGCCAGGCTGCCCCGAGTGCTTGCCGCTGCCCACCCGGCTCCGTGCCCAGGAGGGGAGAGGGTCCTGTGCCCAGGTGGGCCAGCGGGGCCACGGCACATGGTCGGGCAGCCACCAGGGCCATGCTGGGACAAGCTGCCGTCCACCCGCACGCAGACCTGCGCCCGGTGAGAACTCCTGCAGCGGGTGTTCCCTGCACACCTCTCAATTCCCCACTCTCCCAATAGCCTTCCTCAGCCTTCTCCAACCGCCGACCTTTGCCTGCGCTCCCCAAACACACAGACCCCTTTGTCCCCAGAGCACAGGTCCCACAGCAAGGACTAACCACCTTCTCCTTCTCCACTTCGCTCCCTTTGGATTTTCCTTTTCCACTTGAGTCATCCCCGCATTCTCCCCAGTTCTTCTTCCACTTCTCTCTCTCTTCTAGGCTCCCTGTCTCCTTAACTTATTTTCCTCAACCATATTTTTCTGCTTTGATGGACATATCTTTACGGTTTGAAAGCCACAGTATACTCAAGATAGACCTAAACACGTCACTTGTAAATACCATCCCCCAGCAAGCAGCCCGGCTGACGAGATGCGTACCAGAAATGGTCTGGTTCAGCAGCAATAGCTGAAATAATTGAAATAAACCTGCCTTTGAAGCAAGCTAAGTCAATAGATGCTAACTCACCAAACCTAAGAATTACATGCTTCCTCCTGTGAAACTTGGAATATAAAGGTCTATTTCCAAGACACTGTATTTAAGCAAATCAACAAAGAGAAAAAGAGAATGCATGTTTATGTGGGTGCACATATATAATATAAATATATTATTGAATATTTTTTAGTGCAAATAGCAGCACTTTTGGAGAAGCTGCAAAAATTTAATGCAGATGTGTCTACATTAAAATTGCTGACATTTTTATAGAACACAACACATAAAGCATAAATCACATTTACCAGCAATCCAGCGCTTAGGCATTCCTATTTTGCTTACTTCGGGAACTTCATCAAATGAATGCTATCAACCTCTAACATCATAAATCAGCCATTTTAAGAAGTCACGGGGGCTTAAAGTAGCATGAGTGAATGAATTTCTAGTTAGCTCATGCTTCTCTGCATAGTAATTTTAAGTCTTGAATTTTCTCCAAATGCCTATCAGGAAAAAAAAAATCAAAGGGCGATACATTTTTACTGGGTAGATGTCTGATAATAATGAATTCTCATTTATTACAGCACTAAATATGTGATTCTCTCTGCTTTGCAATTCAAGAGCACCCTGAAAAATTCCAGTGTTCAGAGATAACATAAAAATGAGCCAGCTGTAGGAGATGCCACGCTGCAGCACTGTGTACAAATGCTCCAGCGCCATCTTCAACCCGTATGAAAATGCTACAAGCCCAGATGTTATAGTCCTCAGGCTAGGAATTACAATGGTGAGAGGAGCACCCCAAGTCCCAGCTGTTATTAGTGCAGCTGATGGGCAAGTACAACCTCTCCCTCCCCTCATTATTTTTTAAACCAATGTTTCCCGCAGCTCAGGGAATTTAACATGAACTCTGCTGTGTGATTTCTTTTCTGGAATACTTCCCCCTTTGTTTCAGGCTTCAAGCCATGTCTGTAGGGAACAGCATTTTAACTTCCATAAAGCACCTTTCCGTAGAGATGTGGAACACAGAAAGAGGAAAAAGACTGAAATGATTTATTTTCACTGTGCATGAAGTTTAGTCGATCAAGTCGGTCCTTCCTGTCCTGTTATATTTCAGCAAAGACCGAATAGATTTTTTGACTACAGTTAAATGGATGCAAACTTGCCATTACTACTTGAAATCCTTCTTCATCTGAACATGTGTGCTCCGCTGGCTAATTGCTAAACAGCACAAAACAAAGTGCCCGCTGCCCTGCTGACTCTCCTATGTACACGTGTTGAAGTTATGCACCCACAAAAAATGATACGTAGCCTGCAAAAGAACCACAGAAGCTACAAGACAGGAAAAGAAGAAGGATGCCGTGACCAGTTTTTTAGAAAGACTATATGTGGCCACTTTATTGTAATGCCTCTAAAATATATATAGCCGTGGCTGCTGATATAAGCCCACTCATGAAAATGTTACATAAAATCACTCTTGAGAGGTTGCTAAAAGCAGCAACTTCCCTTAAAAACAAACAAACTGACTCACTTTCACATGGCATGTCTCTGGTAAAACAGAGGGATGCTGCTACGTGATGAATAAACACCGTGACTCCTCGAGACAACGGCAGCCCCAGCCCTGGGGCTGAACCGTGCGGGTACCAGGGCGGGGTGGGATGCGGGTGATGCTGCCCTCGGTACCACCGACACAGGCTGGTCACGGGCACAGCAGGGGTTCCTTACCTCTTGCCCAGCACCCACCTGCCCAGGGAGACCTTGCTAGAAGTCCCGGTGAAGATAGGATATATCACACAGTGCTGGCTGTGATCCTTACCCTCTTTTTGAAACAGACAAATAAAAAGATCCACACAGAATCACCGAATCGCCTAGCTTGGAAGGGACCTTTCAGATCATCGAGTCCAACCATCAGCCCAACACTGACAAAAACCATCACTAAACCATATCTCTAAGCACTATGTCTACCCAGCTTTTACATACCTTCAGGGACGGTGCCTCAACCACTGCCCTGGGCAGCCTGTTCCAGTGCTTGACAACCCTTTCAGTGTAAAAATTTTTCCTAATATCCATCTAAACCTCCCCTAGTGCAACTTGAGGCCATTTCCTCTTGTCCTATCACCTGTTCCTTGGGAGAAGAGACCAACCCCCAATATAACCCCCACATAACCTATTAATAGTTTCACGTCTTAAAACTGAGGTAGCCTGTCCAGACATGCCAGACTGCGCGGCAAGAGAGCAATTGTAGGGTACAAGTCCATGACTTAATAATCCATTAGGAGCATCTGGATGCATAGCCTGCAGCCACAATCATTTGTCCTTGGTATTCTTCTACTTTATTCTTTGTAATCACATTCAATGCCTGCCAGAGTGTGCAGCAGCATTTAAGTCACTAAAATTACTTTACTAGAACATATCTCTTGGAACTGCTTTAAGGATTATTTAATGTTTGTACAATACTTTGAATTTGTAAGTAATATTATTGCTTTAATACCTTTCTTTCTCCTGGGGGATTCCATTGTTACAGTGAATTTTCATGCAATTATTACTAAAATTGCCTGGCAGACTAGTTTCTCCCATCTTTCTAGCAGGCCAGGAAGTCAGGAGTACATTAATAACCAATGTATTCTATCTGGGATAACAGTCCTAAGGAAACCCTGCACAAAGGACTCTAGGAATAATATTACGGTAATTTCTGATCATAGAAGTGCCTCCAACAGTAGCTGCAGGGAAGCACAAGATGGATTCCCTTTGTAAGCTCCATAAAATAATAGCAGGGTTTTGTTGCTGCTTCAGTCAAGCGGCATTACCTTCTCTCAGAAAGTATGAAAGCAGCAAATTACCCAAAACGTGCACAGCTTTGTGCATCCAACAATGCAGGTCACAAAATCAATAATACACAAAAACAACTGCTCAGAGATGAACAATGAAATACATTATGCACGAGCTAAACACGAATAGTGCTCCCTTCAGGAAAGACTCATCAAAACCACAAAAGACAGCTTGCTATACAGACTGCAGAAAAGTGACAGGCAGAAAATACAGAATTTTGATTTGTGGAAACACAGACTCACAGGGAGAAAAAAATAAAAAAAAATCCTTCTACAGGAAAAAAAAAAACGAAAAAGGCAGACTTACTAAGTGTACTCTGATGGTCAAATTTTGGGTTTCAAAAGGGTCTAGAGATCAGTTAGTTCTGTAAGAAAATCTAAGGCCAAAGGTAAAACCTGAAGTCTATAACACAAGACTGCCATATTTACATCTTTTCCTTTTTTAACCCAGCTAAACAAACAGCGGCGCTCGCCCAAGGCAGGGGCCACTCACACAGCATGGCGAATCCGTGAGCAAAACTAAGCTGCCCACTGAAACACCAAATGGGAACCCCAGTAGGAATGGAGATGAAGAAGAAGATTAAGAAGAAATTATCTTCCATGAAAACTGTATTAAGCGCTGAATTATGGACCTGCATAGCAAAACCCACTAAGATCCAAACTGGGTCCCATCAAGGTGCAGGAGTAACAAACGTCTCCCCATCTCCGTAGTGGTTTAGTGGTGACTGGCACAGGGAGAAGCCCCTGCTTTGCCTCTCTTAGCACAATCCTCTCCCCTGGTCACAGGCAAATCCTAACAGTGGTCGCTGGCAAATTCCCCCCATCAGAAAGGAAATACAATGAGAACCCACACAGAAATCAGGTCACTTGCTTTTCAGTTCCTTGGTCTTATCCAAGAGTCCTTCATTTCCAAATATTTCTGTGAGAGCTTGAGTGTATTCTACTATTCTGAATTTATCACTAAAACCAATACCATTTGTAATTTCACAGACTTCAGTAACTCACAGAGCACTGCAACAGCTGAACGTAAGCCTGAAATTTATCCAAACCGTGCAGGATTCCCATTCCCTTCTGCTTCCTGAACTAATCTTGAGTGACAGTAAATATATCTAATGCTTTAAAAGCATTATTTTAAAACTTCACAGCTAAGATTCTCAAAAGTGTGCAATGAAGGTAGCTGTCTTGAGTTTTAGATATTTTGTTCAAGCCTGTACTTAGTGAGACTGAATCTCCAGGTGGGTCGGTACCTGTTCCCTGAAAAGTCTGGCTTCTTCCAAGTGTCTTAAAATCGAGTTCATAAAAACCTTCAAAGCAAATAACAATTATTTTCCAAAGCTACTTAACACGACAATTGGATCCTATTGCAAATCCAGTTACAGAGGACCAAATTTTGACACATCATCTCTCAGCCATCCCACACATTCAAGAAAAATCAATTTTCTGCTGCATAAATGCAAGCTGCTACTAAAGTGGGTGCCCCCACCTTCTCTCTCCTTGGCTCTGCTCCTCCCTCCCAGTTCTTTACGCTGGGGCACCCTTCAGGCAGCCCTGTGACAAGCCGCATTAGGCAACCGATCCAGCTGAAGATGAAGCTTTTTAAATTAGTTTTCAGCCTGGTCATTTAGCGGATCCAGCGCATGGCACAGATGCACAAATGCTCCTGCCGTTACAAAGGAGACGGGAAGAGCTAGCAGCCGCTGATGGGAAAGAGAGCGTGGCCTCCTGTGAGAGGAGGCTCCCATTTATGGCCCGTTGACATGCTGGTGTAACCTTGGCTTTGGAGCACAATGTGCGCGGTAAGGAACTGCAGCAACCTGAGAATCAACACATCTGTCAGTGCCCAGCGGTGGCATCCCGGAGCTGATGGCCGCGTTTCCGCGGTGTGGTCCTCCCTCCATCTACGGGCCAGAGCGAGCAATGGCACCCACACGGCAGGCACGGTGCTCATGAGGCGCTGTGCCTTCCAGGGCCGACACCTCACCAGGCTGGGGTAAAACGCTCCGATAGATGAATGTGTACTTACAATATACCGAGCCTTTCCTTTTTTCTTTCTTTTTTTTTTCCTGCTAAAAAACCGTATCGTTTTAGGAAAAGCATTAGCACGTAAAATGTACAGAAACAAGTGGTTTTGAATGATACATTCCTTTCTCTGTGTAAAAGCCACCTACTGATTTATTCTTTGTGGTTTATGAAAATGAATCTCAAGTATTTTGTATAGTTTTTGGAGATGAGATTAAACACTATTTTCCTTTAAAAGCCAACAACATCATCGTACACATAGAAAACAAGTGGAGTCAAGGGTTCCTTCTGTATCTGTCAGAAATATTAAGTACCGATGTTACAACTAGATCACTTTGGGAAAAAGTTGCCCTCCTCATGTGAAACATCACTAGCTTGCTTGGTTGGGAAGAGCTTTCTTTACAGAAACAGGAACTTCTATAAAATTCATGCGTATGTATTTGGTGGATCACAGTCAGGAAAGGGAATGTATGGGAAACAAAATTCGTTGAGTAGTTGGAACTGGAAATGACTTCTATTCTCTGCAATGGATACAGTTAAAAACTGAGCCCACTGTTATTTTTAGCCCTCTCGCAAAGCTGCTATACTATAGTTTATACTACAGTCTCTTGCCACTGAGTCTTCACATATGTCACCAGTGCTCACATATGTCACCAGTACAAGCTGAAATCGCTGTGGGTGACCTCCCACTGCCACCACCAGCAGAACTACAGAAACACTCGACTAAGAAATTCCGGCATTCACAGGTATGGTAAGGCAAAGCCGAGGAGGCAGTGGGGTCTCACACAGCTCCGTCAGCAGTGCTCACCGGGAAAAAACCCTTGGATTTGGGTTATCTCCAAACCTATTACAGCACGTGAGACAGAGGAGTAAAATGTGGACAGCACCCTGCGCAGGATTCCAGCTGTGAAGCGGATCACAGCCGCACCACATCTGCACAAAGGGAACGGAGATCAGTACCTCATCTAACTGACACCTGCAGGTGCCCGTTCCTGCAGGCGGAGTCGGAAAGTACGTTCTGATATCACCTATTGCGCCAGGATTTAGATTAAAAATACACTGAATACACTCCATTAATAAAGTAATACATCAATTAGTAACTTGATAATAAAATTAAAGTCAATTAACAAATAAGCAACAGCTACCAGTCTATTAGTGGAGAATGATCCTTCCATTTCTGCAGAATGCAGGGTCAAACTTCCTCCACACCTCTATGACTATGCCATGAAAATTGGACTAGCATTTCTTTATGTGTATACGCACGATATAAGAGAAGATCCCATAGAACAGGGAATAATGAAGCGTGCCCTAAGTGCAGTTTAGCAGGCACTTCATCTTGTGGAATCCCCTGCTGAGCTGCACTAACCCCAGCACCGCTAATTAACAATCAAATTGGAAAGGACACCTCATTTAAAGCAGAGCTATCGCTAGCAAGTACAAAACATCAGGCAGGAAAATGTATCTCCAGAGAGATGACCTTCAGGAAGGAACTTGTATTGCGAACACACACGTCGCCTGCGAGCAAGGAAAGGTTAGAAATACCTGCTCCTGTATTTTGATAGATTATCCGGTCCCTGTGTTGTAAGTTACTGTAGAAAAGTCTCTTTGCTCATCCTGTTAATGATACTTTCATTTTTACAGTATCGAGCTTTGGGGGGAAAAAAACCCAAACCAAAACAAAAAAACCTTGCAAAACTTAAGACTTCTGTTATTAGAAGAATTTTTAAGGTTGTGGCACAAAATGACACCACCCCTTTTCTTGATTTTAGTGACTAATATTCCATCTGAAATCACATTACTCTGTGAAGAGACATGAAGGCATGGGTTTTCTTATGCCCTGAGAATTATGTCTAGAGTTCCGTCTACTATTGATTTGTGCATTCCTTCACTTTAAATATTGACTTTACGATATTGAATCTTCCAAAGCTGAGGCAGTAAAAGGTCTAGACTCAGCCCCTTTGACACTCAAACAAGGCTTTAACCTAGGAAAACCTCTAATCTACCAATTTTGTCTGAAAGCTTTTAATTTGAATAGTGAAAAAAAGCAAAAAGAGGATAAAAACCCATAAATATTACAAGTGCCTCACTTCCAACTTTAGCTCTGAGGAACAAATGGTTAAACACTGCCTATCTTCTGCTTCAGTCCACCAAGCTATTGACTCATGCAACCTGCAGGGAGGAGGAGGAAAAAAATAGTCCTATGTAAAAACATATAGTATAAGGAGAGGGACTACTTTGGGGCTCTCAAACCTTTCTTCAGATCTGAAAGAGAGCCAGCAAACACCAAACTAAGCACAGGATAGGAACACTCACTCTCAGCTTAACTGATGATTGAGATAGTTCAGTTAAGCCCTGTATATTGTTCCCAAGCTGCTCTTCGCCTGCAGTCTTCTGTTTCAGAAGAAAGGGCTTATGTATCCCAAAAGCTGACCATTCTTCAGATTCAAAAGTTGCTATTAAAAGAAAATACTACCTCTGTACAAGCTTTCTTTTTCCTTTTAGCCTCAACGATGAGAGCCCTAACGTTATCATTATTACAGGATGGATACAATTATATTTTTTATGGCTGCATCACTCAGGAGGGTCTGGTGCTCACTGGTGGCATTGCAAAGTGTGCCTAGTGATTCAGCCTGAACCTCTGCCACACTGGATGTAAGCCACTTGGAAATATAATCTGACAGCAGAAATTTCTTAATCAAGTTATCAGAGCAAGTCTGAGTAAAAAAACCCAAACAAACAGACCCAAACCCATGCATTTTGCATGCAATTGTTGCATACAGAAAAACGTGTCTTTCCATTAAGCTTTTATGAAAAATGGTCACAGAGAACAAAAATCCCTATTTTTGAAAAAATGCCACAACCAAATCTTCATCTACATCAGGAATACTTTAAATCAGGATATTTTAAATCAATTTAGATTAGCCTTTTTGAACACTGAAAAAAAAATCCAATCTGTCCAAAGCTACCTGTGAATCAACAACATAACGTTAACCCTGCATCTAGAAATCCTGCAATTATACATTTTCAAAACAGGCAGACCAGTGCACCTTTCACACATGTTAATCAGCATAGAAACACATGATTATTTTAGCATACAGTGTTGTCACAATTCATTTTCTGGCACATTTTCTGTTACAAACTATACAAGTTCTAGCATGCAGATTTTCATCAAATTAATAATTTTCAAAATTACTGTCTAAGTTACTTTTGCTTCCAGACTAGCTAAAAGATATAGAGAACTTTTTTTTTTTTCCCATTTGGGTTAATTGGTAGAGAAACCAATGGCGAGACGAACAGGGAGAAGACAACTGTTTCCACAGCACAGCCTGTGAACCAGAGAGGCTTCAGTCTGGAAATTCCAACGGCTTCAAGTCACGCTGTCAGAGGCGCCTACAGCCAGGTGCGGGTACCCGTCCTGCTCGGGGCCGCACGGGACATCTACGGGGTTTGGGGACATCGTCGTTGCCTGAACATGTCAAGAAAGAGTCCTACTCCAGCTCATGGCAAGAAATCTGTCTCCAAAGATGGAAGTCTGGCACAGAAATCATTGGTCGTTTCACAAAATTACAGTTGGTCTTTGTTTAATAAAGCCAGTCAAAGTAAACTGAGACCATGCTGGGATGAGACAACTTTGTTATGTGTTTAATACCCTGACAGTAAGTAATGTCCTTCTCAGCCCCCAAAAGAGCTTTTCTAGTTGAATGACAGGTTTCAAAAATGGAGTTATATATAAAACATTAATAGAAAGAAAAGCCACATTATTCCCTGTGATGTGGGGGATTCAATGATTCAAATGATTTCAATTTAATGATTCAAATAAAAATGTGAATAAATATGTGTCACAGAGCTGCTTAAATATATTAAGTGTTACATATAACTCTTGCTAAACAGGAACAACTGTTAGTGTTAGGTTCAAGTCAAGTGCCCATCAATATCTTGAACAATAAGTTATCAGCAAGAGTGAAGCCTGCCTTGACACTGTGCTCAGTTACTTAAATCAAGACCTGCTCAGTGCTTTAAAAAAACCCCCAACATTAAAACTGACAACCGAAGGTGGCTATTGTAATACGTTATACTTATTTTATACAGCTCATTCTGAAAAGGACTGTATTGGTGATCAAAATAAAAGATAGCTTTTGGTTTTGAGAGGCTAGACCAATACTCAGCAAGTTTTGGGTGCGATTTCAAGTTTAGCCATAAACTGCTAGTATGATTTGAAGAAAAAGAAATTCAGTGTTTGTGCCCTTTTTTTCCCCCCTATGCAACATGTGGCTACAATTCCCACTTCTCAAAAAAGAAATAATGCCTGAAGCTCTAAGACATGCTGGTGATGAGGATTACAACGAGACCAAACAAACTCAAGTCATGCAACTTTATATTCACCTTGGGGGTTGTGCAGAAAACTGCAGGAAAAATAACAGCCTGTCTGGCAGATTCAAAACAGTACCAGAGCTGTGCTTGTTTTCTGTTTGCTTATCTCTAAGTGATTGTGTTTATTAAAAACAAACTTGCTTTCCATCCACCAGGAATTAACAGATGCCAGGGTTAACTTCTCCAGACAACAGCAGCTCCTCTTGCAAGGCTTTGAAGGACACACCGGTTTGTTATGGAGGGTTCATCCTTTGGCAGGATGCTCCCTTGTCCCCTGTGCTCCCTTCCCTAAAATCTCCAGCGGAGAGTAGAGCAGGAGGCTGATCAGGCAGCAGAAGCACAGCAGGGACGCGGACACAAGGACCATTTCTGCTCCAGGAAATTTCAGCTCTGACGTGGTGAGTCCCAAACACTGACAAAATGGGACAAACAGGAACCATGAGTAAAGGGAGGGAAAGAGAGAAGGAGCAACAGTGCAGAAATGAGTGCATTTTGGACTAGAGCATGTTGGTATCTGGGGGCAACGGGGCCTGAGTGAAAGATGAGACTGAGGGATAAGGAAAAGGAAGGAAGTATACAGGAGAAAAATCCAGGAACATAATTGGAGGTACTTGCTGGACCAACCAAGATCAGGGTCTGTGAGCAGCAGCAACGGAAGTTTCTTCATCATGCCTGCTATTTACAGACCGGCTGCTGCATTTCCCTCAAGCACAGACCAGTACTTTGTTACGTGTAAAAAGTAACATTTGGACAGGGTCATTGGTCACTGCTATAGCAGTTAATCACTGCTAAGGGACCTTTTTATCTCTAATAACCTTCTTCCTGAAAGGGCGTCATGCAAACCTTGCTGTGCATACAGTTACCTAATGAAAACTGATGTAGAAACCAAACATTCAGCCCTGGACATGAATTAACTTCCTGGACAGAAATGGAATTGTCAAAGGCATAAGTAAACCTCTGCTGCTTTGTTAAGCCAGAATGTTACTGATTTTTAATTAACTTTGGTTTTTTCCTGTGTCAGGAATTTGAGGCAGGTAGCAAAAGAGAAAGGTGCTGAAAGACACAACTTTGGAATCCAGCATCACATTTTAGGTCTAGGAAAAAAAAGTCTATTTGAACAAGACTTTTCCTGGCACAGAAAAATTGAGCATTGTTGCTACTGAAAAATAAACGAAGCAATCTCTTACATATCTGTCAGTCCAAAACAAAGATCACTTTTATTATACAGCAGCATCCACAAGTGGGCAGATTCTATTCCTGCAACAGCTACTTATAAATTAATAGCTAAACCTCAGCCAGGGTCTCCCATATGTATAATGATCAAACACTTTTATTAGCTAAGCCTGCAGCAAGGGATCAAAAGCTACGATGGTTTGGTGGTGTACTGATTAAAAACTGCAAGATACCAGCCTTTTTCTTATTTCCCCCTGCTTGTATACCTGTTCAGTAATAAGACTGGTGTTATGCCAAACTGAGAACGTATGTTAAGGTAGAAACTGCATTTCTCATTTCAAGAATAGAAGACATTCTACTGTGGTCTTTCTCACTCATTTTTGTAATATGACTTGAGTAACAAAGGCAACACATCAGATGCTGGTATTACCACAGCCACATGGAAACTATTTCCTGGACACAGTCCCTTGAAGCTCACCGCGTTCACACATGGATAACGTCCGCTTCAGGAGGGAGTCTGGGTAAAGGGGAGCAAACTGGATGCCTTCCCAGGGAATTACGTTTCCTCCCCCCCTATTGAAAGACAAAGGGATTTTGCATTACTAAAATATTCTGATGTATGAAGAAGCTTTTCATTCCACTTAGGTTTGATCAATATGGAAAACTTCAGCCCAAGAGGCAGGTGGGTGCTGGTTTTAAAACGGATGACAATGCTGGAAATTCTTGCAAGCACTAGCCACAGCTTTGATTCTACCTTCTGTGGGTAAGAAGTGGAGTTGGAATAAAGCAGCTGGTTCTTGAGGAGAAATTAACCCAAACCATACAAACTGGTAGCATAACAAAGACACCAAAGCTGTACTTGCTGTGCATTTAAACCAGTATTGCTGCCCAAATGTCACTTCTTCCCAATTTTGAGCACCTTTCCCAACGGCTTTCCTCCACCCCTGTACCACTCTCTGCCCCATGCAATGCAAACATTTGAGTTCACGGATAACCTGAACAACCTGGATGAGAGAACCAGCCCTGGTGAAATTTTACCCAACAAAACACCAGAAGTGATTTGTTTCAGCCTCATTAATCCCCTTGATGCAGTTCCCTGTGACAGCATAAGACTTTTGCTGCTGACGAGCAAGGTGCTGTAAGGAGATGGTACCACGTAACTGGGACGCGAGAGCAGAGACAACTACTTAGTGTGGCAGCAGCCTCAGCCTGCGTACACACCCGAACCTCCGCAGTCATCACCTCAGCAGGCCAAAATGACAATCTGGTGATGGCGCCTGGGGATGCGACTCCGTTCTCTGCCTAGGAGCACTCACTGTGTCGGTAGGTACTTCAGAACTCATCAACAGCGGTCACACAAAGCATAGAAGAGATATAACAAGAATGGATCCAAACATCACAAACAGTTATTATGATACCGTAACAATCAGCTTTTACCCTGTCTTTAATGAGATACAGCACTGTGGATGCTGATAGATCCGTCTCATTTCGCATTAGCGTACACAGCTTCAAAAAGGAGCTGGCAGGATAGGTATAACGAAACAAACCCAGGACAGAATGCAGTGAAATAATTTTCAGTAAAGTTCTGGAGGTTTCACTTATACAAAAAAAGGTCAAATTAAAAAAATAAATAAAGCTTCATTTAAAAGAAAATAAAGAAGCTGGGCTGGTTTAGAAAGAAAACATGACAGAAGCACATGTTTAATTTACAGTGGCCAGACACTGAGAAAAAAATTGAAAGTATTATTGCACAAAGAGCGTATTAAACACTAGAGCATTTGTCTTATGTTACAGTTCCCATCATCACTTTAAGAGATAACTAATATTTTCCATTTTTTCTATTTAATCAGATCAGTAAACATATCTGCATTTCACTTGCCATAAACTCCATTATTTGCGAATAAAAGTGTATGCAAAAATTTCATAATAATTTAAAAAATATTTCTTTATTCTTTACGAGCACTTAGTGACCATTTTCCTCTAAGCTGGGATGTATAATAAACTTTTAAAATCTTTATAATAGCACTGCAGGAAACAGATTTCTGGAAAACAGTAAAAAGGGTCTAGACAATTCTTCCTGCTACACAGACTGGTGCAGGCTACCATCAGCAGCTTCACCAACAGCCTTTCCTAACACCACCATTCCTGACACCTGGATCAAACCTTAATTTCTTGGCTCGTATCAGCACTCTGCACTGCTTCAAAATTGCCCTTGGACCCTGGTGTGCCCAGGACATTCATGGGGTGAGGGTTAATTTCTCCTCTTAGGTTATGCCCTGAAAACCTCGTCTCCCCACACACAAAGGAGCAGAGGGGGTCAGGCTTCCTCACCCAGCCAGAGGAACAGAACCTCTGCTGCAGCCCCCAGGTCTGGGGGTGACACCCATCACAGCGGATCATCATAACCGTACAGACTGATGGGCACATTATGGGATACAGGGAAGGGCCTATGGGGATAGCACAAGGTGGGATGGATGGGGGAAGAACCACAGCAGCAGAAGGGAGGGATCCAGCTGGTCTGGGGAAGAACTGCCTGAGCAGCGCAGTCTGTCCTGAATTCTCATTAAACTCCATTTCTAAATACTCTCCTGGGTGAGGGACTCTCTATTCTCTGTGCACCAGTGTATATGGAGGTCGAAATGCCAGCAGGATGAGGCCATCGGTGCTGTTTCCTCCCGGATACCTCCTGCAAGCAGGACGGTTGCCAGGGCTGCCACACGAATGCAGATACCAGGCAGGTGCCTCTCTGTGCCTGTGGCAGCAAAACAATAGTGTGAAGGCCTTTGAGACAGGGTGACCCGATCAGCAAACCCAGGATACAAACAAACCAGCAAAACTTCTCAATCTCCAGATTTCAAGCCAGGGGAACTAACAGCCAAGTACAGCACCATCCAGGATCCCATTAGTATGGCTTATGAAAACTCACTGAATTAAAACTTACAGTTGGAGCTTGTCACGTTCATTTGACAAGTTCCCAGTAGGCTCCGGAGATGTTTACATGTATTTTGCTGCAGTCTGAAAGAAGAAAAATACAGTGAAGAGGATTGCAAATAGATACAGCACATAGCAGAATTGCACTATGGTCAACTGCTTCATTCATTACTTAATTAACAAGAGCAGAACTATCGGTCTCAAGTGTTAGCAACGTCATGATTGAGCCTCCTCCAACTCTACAGTCCTTAAAAGGACTTGGGGACCAGGAGTCCATTTTGACCTTTTACAAAGGCCAAAAGGTTGAAGTCTTAAACCTCTTACAAAGTTTTCTCTATAACACCGTATAGCCATTCTAATTAAGATGGGATAAGTAATTGTGTCACTTAAAACAACACTGGGCGGGAGGTCCCACCTTTCTCAGGCGCAGCCCGTGTGGGGAGCAGAGCCCTGCCAAGCACCCAAGAGCCCCATGCTGTGCTAGATGCTGTCCTCGTCCCAGACAGAGCACGTCTGCCAAGGGCGGCGGGGTGAGGAGCGGAGGGCGGGAGCCATTGCCCCAGCTGCCATTGGCACGGGGCTGGGTTCTGTCACCCGTCCCGCAGCGGTGAGCTGTGGAATGGGGCTGGGCTCCCTTGGCGCAGGCCTCTGTCCCACCAGTGCTGGGCCTTTGTCAGCAGGACCTGGGGCTGTGTCCTCGTCCCCCACAGCAGTTCGGGAGACACTGCTCCCCGGCCTTCAGGGGGATGTGGCCCAACACACTGCACAAGCCGCTTCACGCCAATCTGAGAGAAATGGCATCTCTGGGTGACGGAACCGCCACTGACACCATGGACCGCAGTGCAGACACAGAGGAAGGGGGATGTCGAAGTCTCTCTCTCTGGGGTAATGATTTCTGTTTGTTCTTTATTACCGCGGCTATCAACGGTTTCACCTCAGGATTCACCTTTCCGCCCTTCGGGCCCGGGGGCCCACCCTGCTCCTTCCTGAGCCCCGGCTGTGATCGGCCGCCTGTCCCACCTTTCCCGAGGCGGCAGCGGCGGGAAGAGGCCCCAGGGGCCAGGGGGGGTTCCAGGCCCGTGCGCGGGGCCTGCTCTGGGCCCGGCGCCTCCCCACCTGCCGAGGGGAGGAACCACAGCCCTGGCGCGGGCCCAGGGGGGTCCCGCCGCCGCCGGTAGCGGCTGTACCTGGTGTGATGGGAACGGCAACAGGTCCGGGGCCGGCGCGGCCCCTCCTCTCCTCCTGCGCGGCGGGGCCGGCCCGGCCAACTGGGGGAACCCGTTTGTCCGGTCTGACGGCGGCTGCCGCGGGGAGGCCGGGCGGGAGCGAGGCCGTCGGAGGCGTGAGAGGGCCCTGAGCGAGCGAGCGGCGCCGGGACCCGCGCCCCCAGGTGCTGCGGGCGGGCAGGGGCGGTGGCAGCGGGGCGGGCGGGGCCGCGGCTGCCGAAACTCGGGCGGCGGGGCAGCGGGGCTGGTCCTCAGCCGCGCCCGCGGGGCTGCCCCGGTTCCTCTCGCCTTCGCGCCGGTAGTAAAGTCCGGCTGAGGCGGGCGGCCGTGCCGGGGAGCGGCTACACCGGCAGGTAGGTCCGCCCTGTCGGGCTGCCCCGTGGCGGGTCGGGGCTGGGGGGTCCAGACCAGAGCTCTATCACAAACCGCCTCCGCTGCTACAGGGGACCTGACCTGAAACGCTTTTATTTCTCAAAATCTCACCTCCTTAATCTGTAGCCCGATGGTTTTTTGGTTGGGTTTTTTTTGTTGCTGTTTGTTTGTTGGTAGATTGAAAAGCTGGAAGGTCTCGCTCTGCCCGCTCGGGCTCCGGGTGTGAAGGTGGCGATGGCCGGTACCTCACGGCCGCTGGCTGCGCCTCAGGGCGCGGAGGCTGTGAGCTGGGCCCCAGGGGAGCTCTTTTTCTTTCCATTGGACTGGGGAGGTCCAGTAGTGCAATGAATATTTAAACAATTAAGTATTAATTCGGAGACGAGTGGCTTCCTCAGGGGACTGTGAGGTGGTTGGCCCGAGGGCCATTCTACCAGGTGAAGAGGCCTTTGCTTGGGGACAGCATAGGGCCCAGCTGGGACCCGTGGTGGCCCAGCTGGGACCCGCGGCGGCCTGGTTGGGCCACCACGCGTCCCGACCAGGCCACTACTGCCTCCCACACACACGAGGGGCTCTTCTCACCTTTGTGCCTCACAGGATAGCAGGTTTGGGGAGTGTCTATCTAAACACTCGCAGAGATTTGAGTCTCTTTTCTTTATCTTCCACCCAAAAAGATGTGCCTCAGTTGATCGGTGGACTTCCCGCAGTGTCTTCCCAGTCCGAAACTTTGGGTTAAGGAAAGAATTAAGGATTTAGCGGGAGGTAAGGCATGGGGGAACAAATGCTGCTTAGCTTTCTCCGTGAGCTCTGGCAAATACCACCATTTTACTGAGTTGCTTTTGTGGCCTTGGGCTAGTTATTCTGCTTCTGGCTTTTTTCCTATATTTTATTTTTTCCCCCACATCTATAAATGAGGAAAATAGCTTTCGTGGCTGTGGGGTGATTAGTCATTAGTCAATGTTTATACAGCCTTTAGAGCAGTAATAGATGTTTTTAGGAATGGTCATAATTCTGCAACAGAAAATACTGGAAAAATTGCTTGTGAGGTGGGTTGGTAGATGCAAAGCATTTTTTGAACTCCCAAATCAGTATCTCAGTCATGTTTCCTACTGCTTTGTGTCTATAGCTTAAATAACATCCCTTCTCTTAGAGTCTGAATGGAACTGTGTTAAATGGAGCAGCTAATGAAGCATTTCACCACTGACTTGAATGTCAGCAGAAACGTTTGAAGCTGAAGAAGCCATACTGTACAGGGAGCTTCTGGCAATAAATAGTTTCTGGTAATGAGTAACAGTTTGGTGTCTTTTATGTTGTGTGTGTGGGGGGGGGGGGTCTGGGTGCAAATGGCTGAAGAATGCCCTGGGCGAGTCAGTGGGACTTAAGGCTGACCTGGTTCTTGTACGGTCCCTACCTGTGTAACTGCTGCTAGAGTCCTTGGGTTTAACTCCCTCTCCCTGCGTAAGTGTCCACACTGGCTCAGATTTGCTCACAATTTTCTGTTTTTTTTTCAGTTGTTTTTTTTTTATTTTTGTCTTCAAAGTCTGGTTCAGGTGTCAAATGGTATTTGGTTGTTTTGTGTTTTTCCTTGTCAGCTTCTGCGTTGCTGTTACTGACATTCACATTAGTGTGTGGTTGATTTTCTATCTGTCCCAGAGCTGTATTTGTCTCTTTGTTAACTTATAGGTATCATAAAGATTATTTTTTATAAGTTCTAAACTGTTCTCTTTAATTCTCCCCTGTGAGACAGACTGTGAGCATTGTAGTCCCTTGCTGTGCAGTTTGTGGTGGTGAATTCAAAAAGCCACTTGCTTGCTTTGCGTTGAAGCTCTCTTTTTAAATTAGCTCTTACTTCTTTTCCATGCTTTTTTGTTGTTGTGGCTTTTATTTTGATGGCATAGGTAATCATATTGGGCCCGAGTGTAACATGCTACCGCCATTTAAATATGGGGAGGGGTTTGATTGATTTTGTTTTAATTATGAGGGGGTTTGATGTTCTTCCTTGGCTATTTCCTTTATGTGGCCCCTGTTAAATGAGATGCTTTGTGTAGATGTAATTGAATGCAGGATATTAGCCAGGAGCTTCTGAAACCTAACCCTAGCTCTGTCTGTGACTTACCGTATGACCTTGGGCAAATCACTTAACCTCTCTGTGTTTCTGTACTTGTCGGGGTGAAGAACATGGTTCTCATTATGTCCCTCGGAGACTGATGGTGCATGAGCTCTCAGCCCTGCTTTGGAGATG
This sequence comes from Alca torda, assembly GCA_008658365.1. Taxonomy (NCBI): domain Eukaryota; kingdom Metazoa; phylum Chordata; class Aves; order Charadriiformes; family Alcidae; genus Alca; species Alca torda. The sequence goes on from CM018101.1 coordinate 511,625, forward strand.
CTGTGCTCTGTGACAGAGCTTTGGCAAGCTTACAGAATTATTCTGTAATGTGTAGTGGTGTGTTTAGTGCTGTGTGGATTTTCCGCATGTGTTCTTATATAAATTAGAAATATATTTTTAATTTGACAGTAGAGATGGGCAATTTTCAGCAAGTTCATGAATGCTTTTGTTGACAAAATGGCGTACAGTTATGCACAATAAGATGGACAACAAAAACAACACCTAAAAGAAAAAAAAAAGAAGGAGGGGGAAGAATAAGCAGTGTAGAGAAAACAAAGGAAACAAATCAAGGAAAGAACCAGGTCAGTTGCCAAAGTGACTTTCTGCGTGAGAGGAGGAAGAGGAGGTAGCATGAAAGGGTTTGGAGAACTAACCAGAAATATCTCTTTTTGTGAAGAAGGCTTTGCTGGACAAGATAATTTCACTATTTGCCTAAAAAGAAATATTCCTTTGTTATTGCATGCACGTAGTCTCATGAGGTGGAAGTCAGCCCCAGAAACCATTTTAAAATATTGTTTTGTTACAGATGGAGCCTAATTGAAAGTCCAGTACGGGGGATTCTTCTTGAGCGGCCAGTGGTCTCTCTGCACTGACGGTAGAAGCCTTTCAAGCTACACCTGTAATGCAGTCTCTTGGTTCAGCCACAAACTGCAGTGGATAAAGGTCAGTTTGGGAAAATATCTTTAGTGTCATTTTTAGATGCTGACGGAAAAGGTGTATTACTGTGTAACCTCCAACCTTGTTAGCATGAAGTAACCTGTATTTTTTACAGTTAAAAATACCTGCTGGTTTTGATAGGGGAGGGTAATATCTAGGAAAATAACTATTTAAAGCTCAAAAATTTTTCCATGCCAAACAATATGGTTTCTGTGTGCACAAAAATCATTATATTTTCCTTTATTAAAACAAAGATATGCAGTTTTAGAACATGAACCTTGAAAGGCAATGTAACTATCTCTCTAAAAGGCACGTTGAAACCCCTTCGGAGTACCCTTGAGCCTACAGCTTGAACAAAGGTTACCAGCTTTGTTATCTTCTGCAAAGATAACTTGTCTTGACTTGGACTTTAAATGATGGAAAGTCTGCATATCTGTTAATGAAAAATCCTAGTGCAGATAATGGATAGAATTATTATTTTGTTTCTGGAAGTGGCCCATCTTCAGCCATCCTTGCTTAGCCTCAGGCAGCTTGGACTGTAGGCTATGGATGTCTGTTATTATTTCCTACTAAAAAAAGAACTGCCAATTCCATTCAGCCATGTTTGAAAAGAATCTTACTTTTGGAGAAAGTAAGATTTCACAGAGCTTGGTGTTACCAAAGTGTTACAGTTTTACACTGGTGTTTAGCTCCTGATGGTGCAGGTAATATGTGTCATTAAGGCATCCAAGGAGGGACTGGAGTGATTCCTTGTAAAAGAAAGATCTGTGGATGTTACAAGGTTGGCTGTGCATGATACCAATAAAAAAACCTCTTAGAGCTGGAAGTAGTTCAGTTCAGTAAGTCCTTGATCCTCACAGTTAAAAACGTATAGCTGAAACACCTTTTTGGAAACTCCTTTTTTAATGAGTGGTTGCCCTCGGTACATCGTACGAGGCTGGGTGTGTGTGTTTCCGATGGCAGTATGAGCTAAAGAGATGCTGTCGCTGTCTCCCAGGGCTGTGCCAAGGCACTTCTTCATGGCAGAACAGCCCCATTCCAGTACATGTTTTGACAAAGCAGTTTGTTTATATAGCGGGAAATAACAGTGCAACTTTGCTTATGTCTTTATTTCTCCACCATCCTTGTTCTGCACAATTATGGCACTTCTCTTTTCCCACTTCAAACGTGGGTGAGTTGATTAACATAACATTAAAGTTTTGAGTGAGGCACTGAGGGTTTACGACATCTTAGCATGTAGCTGTATACACACAACTCTCTCATCAGTTGTCTGCACTGTGGTATTCCCAGATTTTTGTCCTGGCGCTAAAATTTCAAGATTCACGATAAGGGGATATAAGGAGAAATCAATTATTCACTGGAGTTTAACCATCTTCAGGTCTTCCTCTGGTGGATATTAATGCTGATGTTGTTGCTCATTCTCTGTTAGTATACAGATTGTGTAAGATTCATTATTTCTAACCAATTGATACAACAAGTTACCTTTACAATGCTATTGCTTGTGGAAAGTGAAATGAACCATTGCTATTCAGACTAAATTTTAAGTAGCCTCTGCACAATTTGTGGTTGCGAATTTCTTGAAATGACCTTTGTTATAAATGTTTTCTGTGAGATTAGGTACTGTTGTGAATCAAAATATATATACTTTATATTTAAAAATTGTGTGTGTATTTATACATGCATACGCATATAAAACTTGGGGCTGGGTGAACAACAGCAATAGATAATATAACCAAGCTGACTCTCATGAGACAAAACAGGTTCTCCAAGGATTTCTCGTGTTGCAGTGATAGCTTGAGTCTCCAAAAGCATTGTTTGAATCTTTTGTGGTTCTGCTGTGTGGTGAAGATCTCGGACTCGTCAGGTATGACGTATGTTCTGGTGTCCTGGGATTTGTAGATGCACTACTTCACCACGAGCATTTTATCTGTAGCTGTGTTTTAATGACTTGAATTTTAACCTTTTTTTTGGTGGGAATTCTGAGTCACCTGATATTAGGCATGTGTTGGCAGTTTCAAGGTGGGAACTTTCTCCAGGGTCACAGTGCAATGAAGAAGGTGTGTAAGGTCAGGAGTCATTTGTTTCCTTACTACCTTGCTTTTGATTAGCTTATGGTCTCAAGTGTGGTTTGAGCATACTTATTTCAGAAAAGCATGCCTGAGCCAGAATGTCTTTACTGTAGGTGGAATTGTTGAGCTGTGGGAGCTCTGACAGACAAGCAAACCTCTGCTTATTTCCTCAGCTCTGATGTCTTTCCATTGGAGCAGTTTGGCTGTGAGGTGACCCGTTTGCAATGCACGATGTAAGTGCTCAGCAGTTCTGTTTTCCTGAAGCAGTGCTGGGAAACGGGGTGTGCCTCTACGTCAGCTGCCAGGAACCTGGAACCTAATTGTCCATGATGTTTGGGCAGAGTCTGCTTGTCAGTTGTACCAAACATCAAGCGTGCCATTTCTGATACTCATTGGGAGCACTTAGGATGACACTAAAGGGCACACACCATATATGAGATGTTCTGAATTATACGGTATGTTTTTTGCCTAATGAAAAGTGTACGTGGTTGGCTTGGAGGAGTTGAGGCTTCAGCTTCAGAAGTCAGTTAGCCCCACTTCTGATGTACTGCTTTGATGGTACTTGATGGTGACTGCCTCAGGTGAGCAAGAGCATGCTTCCAGTCACAGCTGCCTTAAAATAGTTATCTGAACTGGTGAGGTTGCCTTTCTTTCTCCAAGGCGTTTCAAGAGCTGGGCTTTACCACGGTCATGGCATACTTGAAGGATGCGTACAAAAGTCAGTGTCTTTCAGAACAAGTTGGCTGATCGAAATCACTCCCATTGAAGATGTAATTTCGGGGCTGTTCAGTTATTTTAAAATAGTCATTCAATGAAGTAAATAGAACCGTTATGTATGAAGTAGCTATATGAATTGATGAGCTTAAGGCGTGTCATTTGCATGGCAATCTAGCTGAAGCTTAGTAGTGTTTGGAATGAAGGTTATTTCCTTGGCCCATTTGTGCTGATTCATGCTATTTTGAGTAACTACTTTTTTCTTTTTTTTTAAGTGTCATAAAGATTAGCTAGAAGATCTGAGTTGTTCAGAAGATACTCTATCAGCCTGTCCAAGCGCTTGTTGCCAGTAGAATTTCATATCTCTTCCAAGTAATATGTGATCTGTCTCATATTTTGGAAGTAAATCTAGTTTTATTATTTGCCTGTTTCCTTGTAGAAGCTCTTGTTACAGGTAGGTTAGTTGATTAATACATTTTTAATGAAGGACGATACTCTATTAAAGCATTTGGCTGGGATCACTGAAGTGAAAATAGAAATGCAATATCCCACCATCGAAGGACTTCGGTTCTGACTGCTGCTTTGTGAGGATTAAATAGCGAGCATTAACTGAACCCATGTTACCAATTTGATGATATCAGGCTGGGAGATGGAGTGCCACGCAGTGTCCCAAGGTAACAGTTCTTTTGGAGATCCTGTAATGCTCACCTACAGCTATTACCTCATCTGTTGTTTGTACCAGCCAGTAGAAAGTTAGCAACTACTTTTTTGGCTGTAGGAATCTCACCTTACAAATAAAACAAATAGTATTTTGTTTTCTCCCTGGTATTTACAGAACCCTCTGAGAATTAGTGTGATGAGAATTTGGGCACCTGGTGTTTTTGCTACCCCTTCCTCTGTGTTTCACAGTGTAAAAACATCTGGCGTTTAAGCAACTGCATTGGATGTATTCATCCCATAATTCACGAGGATCCTCTTTCTTTTCTTATGCCCTAAAAATAGCAATAACTAGTAATAGTCTTATGAATTGCTGCCACCAGGTGAAAAAAAAATCTTTGCATGTTGACTGAATGAACCCTCCCTGTGCTTTGAATTGTGCTGAATTGCCTCTGTGCTGTTTTAAGCTGATTTTTTTTCCTTCTGTTTGAAGCCTACTGCTGTCTTTTTAGATGGAGAATGCTATCATTAAGACAAAATGCATGCACCTCTGTATACCTCCTGCTTTGCTGTGTAAAGCAGAGCTTCCGTTTTCTAAAGCAGTCTCTGTTCCTCAGAGTCCTGCCGAATTTGCTGGTTTTGTTAGTGTGAAGAGGTGGGGAATATGCATCGTGTCTTGGTGTGCCCTACCTAGCCATTTCAGAGCCCGTTTCCCACAGCCAGGTTTACAAAATGGTCATCTGGATTAAATACTTTGCTTGCTATCTGCATTGTCAGAAAGGATGGATAAATTGATCCTTAGGAAGCAGTTGTTTTGTTTTGCTTGCCCAGGACTTGATGTTGGTGACCAGGTTATTCTAAAGGAAACAAAACTGCCACCTTACCCAAGAGTGGATCATAAGCTGTCTTTTCAGTTACAGACATCACTTCTCAAACATTGTTAAGAGCCGTTCTTTTAAAGGTGTGCTCATAGATGAAAAATCATTCCTAAATCTATCAGCGTATAAGCTGGGCCATGGACTTGAGTCTCCTAAATACAGGCATCTGTTTTGATAGAGCCATCAAAGTACGCTGTGGGCTCCGATTTCTTTTTTGGCTGTTTGGATTGCAGTCCTGCAAGCGTCTGTTCAGTTCCTCTATTTCCCAAACAGGCTGTCTTTGTTCCATGCTCCCTTTCTAGCTTAAAATCTCAGTTATTGGCAAGATGAACAATGTGTTACAGCTGAAGATGGCAGAATAATTACTTCTATCTCTTAGGGGAAAATGTAGTTGCAGTAGTAGTGCATCTGCTAGAAAGCATGGGAAAGCTTTTAAAGAACAGGCAAATTGATAAACACAGAAATTCTACCTGTGTGGAGAAATTTCAAATTTTATTTATTTTTTTACTGTTACTCTATGGCAGGACTACTCCTGCTGACAAGGAAAGCAGGTATCGTTTGACTAGTTCCTTGTTGGAGCTCCAGGTAGAGTACTGGCTTTAAAATGTTTAATGGAGTTTCCCAAGTGGGATTGAAATACGTTCTCATTTTATTGAACAGGACACTGGTGTTACTGTGTTTTACAACTATGGTTTTGCTGTTTTATTGGAGAAGACTCTTTCCCTATTGGTTTGGCAAAATGCATTTCCTTGTTTCACAACAATACGAAGCCCAAAAGCTTTATATTTGGATTACGTTGTTAAGGGCTCGGCAGCTGATCACGACTCAATAAATGCTGAGTTGGAGCAGCTCTGGGAGTTTCAGTATTTGCCTGCTGCCTGCCCAGGCAGTGATTAGCCAGTGCGGTTAAGATTGCCTCTTGGGATCCTCTCCACACATGCCCGAGACAGACTTCAGCCAGGGGCCTACTGAGGCAGGAAGCCTCTTTGCATTTACCAGCTTTTTGCTTTGGTTTGGTTCTTAATATGTAGTGATGGCTTTTGTAATCTTTCTAGAGTGAAGAAATATGGGACAAACCCAAAACATCTGAGGAACAGGCCTTTCATTTATTTACTTTTTTAAATATGTAGTTAAATATCAGTGAAACATTTTGATGCAGCTTTTTTGTCCTATTTTAGCTCCAGAGACATAAAGTAATTCAGAAAGGTCTCTCTGAGCTTGTTTTTTGTACTATTTAAGTTTGTTTTATGACTCTTGTCTAAAATGTTGTTGTTGTTAAGTTGTAAAACAACAGTCCATGGCAAGGTTTGAGGAAGTGTTGTGCTAGGCACTGCATGAACCTGCGAGATGGCTGTGCAGAACAACCTGCTCAGGAGACCGCCGCAGGCTGTGCACATGTTGCGAAGGGACTGAGGACTGATGGGTATGACATTGTGAGGCTCGTTCTGCTTCACATTGTAAGTTTCTATATCCACAATAAGTAAAAATAACAAATTTAGTAGCATTTTAATTCTTTTACTGTAGATATGACTTGTTCTAGATGGATCTGTAATTGTTTTAGGGCCACTTTGAGTGAGTGACTATCTGATTTGCAGCATTACAGTTACGCTCCCTGTGACCCCAAGTTCTTGCAACAGTGTCACATGCAGTGACTCTCCAGGGGAGAATTTAGAGTAAGATCTGTTGGTGTTGTTTACGGCTTTGAGACAAATGCAGTAAATGCTTTTTTTACAAGGTTTAAGTTATTCCCAATTAGCTGGTATTTGCCCTGAAGCATGAGGAGACACAAAACCTGAGTGACCAAAGCACTGTGAAATTTGCACCTGAATTTTCTGCCCTTTTAGTAAATAAACTCAGGCAGACATAATTAAACTTGTGTTTAATACTATTTTCCTCTCCTTTACTTCTCCATACATCAACCCAGCTGTTGGATAAGCTTAATTTTGTAAGATAAGGAGACTGTTAGCCTGGCTTGTGCCTGCTGTGCCAGAACCGGAGCTGACCATTGCTTCCCACTGCCCCGGTGGATGCCCGCCAAGCTCAGAGCTGGCCCCAGCCTTGCCAAGGGAGACGATTCTTGTTGCCACACTGGTCTTGCTGGAAGCGAGGTGAAATCAGCTGCACTTCACGTTGTCGGTACCCTGTGTGCCCACTCGGGGGCTGGCTGGTACTCATGGATGGTTGTGGGGTGAGTGGCTACTGAGCTGCTGGGAATCCGCTTGAGTTCTTCTAATACTTTCTCTAGACTGAAGTTTGGTTTAATGTAAGGGTTTCTGATTTTACGACTTCTCCGAAATGGAGTGAAAGCCCCTGTCTTTAAATCAGGAGCTAGAAAATGAGGACCGTACAACCAAGAAACAACTGTTTTAAGTGTTCTTTTGAGTATTTCATCAAGCACCAGGTAACAACGGTGTTCTTCTGTCTCAGACCCTCCAAGAACTGTTTCCACAGGCCCCAAAAATTCTCTTTGTAAATTTTGGCAGCGTTAGAAGTTAATTCAGAATTTAGCAAAGTTATTTGTGTGTAGTGCTTCTACTGGGATGGAGTCTGCTGCCCTTGAAAATGCATAGCTCGATCCCCGGGCAGCAGGAGCCTTTGGGGCTTAAGCGTGTAGCTTGCATTACGTGCAGGCAAGTAGATCTCGTTTTATGAAATGCTCCTCCTGTCTCTGAGAGAAACTGTGCAGCTTTTCTTGTGTTGGAATTTTGGTTTGCTAATTATTTTTCTTTCCCTCTGCATATGTTCAAACATTACTAATTATTGGTTGAATCTAAGCTTGATGAAAGAGATGGTGCCTTCAGAGAGATTTCTAAAGCGCATTTATTTGTAGGTTTTTTTATTAGTCCATTCAATGCAAGATCTGTAAAAGCAGTGTTCATTTTGGATTATATTATTGTGAAATGGAAAGAGTAGGTGGGATCTTGTTTGAAACAGTTTTACCCCCAGCTCCAGCAAACCAAACATGTTTTGCCGTATTTGAAAGACAGTTTTGTAAGCAATTGTTATTTCAGCTCAAGTCTGACCATAAGCAGTGCACACAAACATAAGAAATTGTCTTTCTCTCTTCTGGGAGGAGATCCTTTTAAGAGTGGCCCATTGCTATTATTTTATTTCAACATTGTTCATAAATAGTTTGTTTCTCCTGCATGGCATACCCTTTTTAGCCTTTTTGTTTTTCTTTTTTAAATTGTGATGCCTTTTTTCTCCTCAGAACAGTGACCACTGCAAAAATCATCAGCAGATGCCTTTCTTCCTCCCATGTTTAATTCACCTTTGGTTTCTGTTGTGTCCATCCCGCATCCCGGTGCCAGTGGATGTGCGTTCTCCTCTCTTTCCGTCCCCTGCTGGCTCAGTATTAGTTGGCATCTCTGCTGCTCCGTGCTGTCAGTTCCTCCCGTCTCCTCTTTCACCTCGTGATCGCTCCCCACCTTCTTCTGAACTCCTGACATCGCTTTGACGTCCCAGCTAGCCCTTTTCATGCAGACTAGGTGTCAAGAAACTTAACTCTAAACCAGTTTGTCGTCCTGTCACCGGAGGACTCCTTCACCCTTGGTCCCGTAACACCTCTTCTCTGACTGTGGGTGCCTTTCTGCAGTCTCCCAGCCAGGTGCTCGCCAACAGCCGCCCCCTGTGCTCCCCATCAGTCGGACCACCGTCCCGTCAGCTGCTCCTGGTCCCCGAGGGCAGGATACGTACAGGGCAGGCAGGCAGCCATGCTTCCCAGGAGACTCTGCTGGCCACTGGGGATGTTAGCGATCAGAGGTTAGTGCTTGGGTGCAGAGCCCATGCCCTCTGCATTTCGTGGTGTCAGGGTTAGTAAATGCTGCCTGAAATCACTGACGTGTGCAATTTTATTGCCTTCTGCAGAACTGATAACGGTGCTGCCTTTGGCACAGAGCAGCTCAGCGGACAGAGGTGTGCTGCCTGCGGGGTAGCAGTTCATGGGATCTCCTCTAGTAGCGGGGTTTTCCACTTGGCAGTTTAGTTCTTTGAGAGGGTAAAATGAATACAATTAGTTTGAACTTCCCCCCAACAAGCTGTTGCCCCGGCATTCCCAGCTAGCGTCACAGGCTGCTTCTGTTTGTATTTTAGGTATTCCCAGTTAGCTATGCATCTATAATAAACAACAAATACAGCGTTTTTTGGCATCTTATCTAACCCTTTGTGTGGTCAATTAGTTCAGTAACCAGTTAATGAGTAAAGATTAATAGACTAAAGGCTGAATCTCTTTGTGCTGTGGGTATGAGCTTATTTTGTTTGTCTTGGAGTGAGAGCAATTCAAAGATCCTGTGATATTTTTTGCTTTAAGGACTGTGCATGTAAGGATCTCCAGCTCTTCCCCTCCAGTGATCCCCGTGTAAGGTATTAGCAGGGCAGAATCCTTGACTTCTGCAGGGCTTCTTGCAGTCATGTATGTTTTATATATGTTTCAAAGAGTAATTGAGCATTATGTCCTGCTCTAAAAGGACTTTGTCTAACATTCAAACAATTTGGAATTGAAAACAAGGAATTTCTTCTGCCTGAACAGGCATTCAGCGCAAAGAAAATCTAAGTGTCTGTAAGCCTGAAAGTAGACGTGTGGGTGAAGAGTCTGATGCTGGCCTGCTTGAAAAGCAAAGGCTTTGATGGCTAAGGGCAGGATTGTCCATGTCCCTGTTCAGATAGAAAATATTGGAAAAAGTCAGTGTTTGTGTTGGCTGTAATTATTGCTCAGCAAGTCAGAGTTTGCAGGATTGTTAAGAGGCAAGGCTAATACCCGATTCAGAGTGTCTGCCTGGCTTGCCGAGGGAATGAAACCTGGATGTAACCTGGGGCCCCTGAGCGCCGACACGGGGCTCTCTCGGAGCTCACTGCGCTCGGCGAGGGCTGCGCAGCACTGCGGGTGAGGAACCCCCCCGGATTGCACCACGGACCCCTTCCCTAGTGATGGCTGGGCCAGTTGTCCTGGCCATGTGCTCCAAGCTGTTAATGAGCAGATTGCTCTGGAGATAAATTTTTGGTTCAGGTTTCTGGTTAATACTTTCCTTCCTTTCTGTATCAGGTGAAAGAGGAGATTTTATGGGGATGGGGTGGTAGTCGAGAAAGAACAAAAGGAGTAAAAAGAGGAGGAATAAACCAAAATATCATGGTGAGGTATTCAGGTGCCTGAGTCTGAGCTTGAATCTCTTGAGTCTTGAGGTGAATTACCCAACTCCGAGGCAGTTTAGGAAAACAAATGATCCTTCATGTCATGAAAGTTTCAGGATCCACAGCTGTGTTAGTGACTAGCTGTCATATTCCCGGCTAATCGCATCCGTGAGCAGCCTCTAACGGCTTGAATGGGTCTTGGGAGAAGTTGTATTAATTCATATTAAATCAAACTGTGCATTCACGTGACACCTGCTGGTTTTGGTTTATTTTGTAAACTGTCAGTCTTGAAACATTACTCTGTGTGCTGGGCAAGCACTGCAGAGCTGCGGCTCGGGAGTGTTGCATGCTTTGGGCTCCCAGCCAACAGCCGTGTCATTTGAGTAGCATATTAAGTGCTCATGTAATATTTACATCTCTCTTATAAGAGAGATTAAGGAGGGGAGACAATTCAGCTTTGCAAAAATAGAAACCAAGGTGGATGTCAGTAGGGTTTGGTGTCAGCCCCAATGATTGCTGTTTTGTTAGCAACAGCATATTGGGGCACAGGGTGTCGCTGGCCTTCTTCCACACCGTCTTCTTGCAAGATGGGTCAACAGACGTGTACTTGGTAGCTAGCTGCTGTGCACATTATGTTACTTGGCTTCAGCGATCTTTTAACTTGGTTTTGTTTTGAAGTTGCCAGGGAGGAGCAAGAGCAGAGGTGCTCCCCATGGGAGAGCAAGTGGATGTGCGAGGCAAGTGGGACAGACCCCAAGATGGTGACCAGGCCCAGCCAGAGTCCAGGCCATAAGGCAACACCACAGTGATGAGGCTGGTCCAGGGTCAAGCTGGGAAGTGGATGGGTAGCTCAGGGTTAGGGTCAGGCCCAGTGATGGCTGAAGAGGTCTACAGTGTTGAGGCAGAGCTGAAGGGGCATGGACATGGCCACAGCTCAGCTGGAGGCTGGTCCTCCTTCAATGCAGCTCAGACAGGGCCTGCAGGCTGAGACAAAATGTGGTTCCTACTCCCATGGGTGCGAGGGGGCCGGGGCATGGCTGGTCGGGGCTGGAGAGGCTTATTGGTGCCCTGCGGGCCCTGGCAGAAATGGGTGAGGTGAGGGATCCCCCTCCTCTCCTCACAGTTTTTAATTTTCTTACAGTTGTTATGGTGCCTAGCACAGACAGGACAGAACCTGTTTGGGAGTGTTGATCTGCACAAACGAGTACAAGTGACTTAAGCTTCCGTACCACAAATCTGGGTATTGCATGGTTAGGAATGAACAGGACACGCTCATCAGAACAGCCTGAACCCTTGTGCCAGATTGGTTATTAAAATGCCAGGACACCCAGCAAGGTGACTAACTGGCCAAATGTAGATGAAGACCACCTAGGAGTTGTGCAGGTGGTTATTTGTATTTGTTTGTTGGACGGGAGTTACACAGGAGTAGATGGTTTCTGGATTTTGTTTAATCGGATGCTGTCTGTTGCAGCAGATAGCTTAAGCTTTAGGAATTGTCTCAGTGATCTAGAAATGCTGCAGGAGGCTGGGATCCCTTATTGCAGATCTTGCTCCTGTCTGAGATCCGCCAACTGCAGCAGCCCAAGTCACAACAAAATTGAGAGTTTTTAAGGAGCTATAATTTGAATAAACTTTATGGAAAGTGCAGATCCCAGATCCAGTTTGGGAGATAATGTGCTAGTGCTCGAGGCTCAGGGAACACGTGTGCTTTCTGAGAAGCTTCAGGCAGAGGTATGCACACACACATCACGGCTTTGACTGGCCTTGTGTGTTGAACCACAAATTAGTTATAAACTTCCTCGGGTATTTGGACACCAAGATGTGGGATCTTGCAATGACAAACACTGACGTTCAGCCTGTGGGGAGGGGAGAGGAAGCGAGGGCTGGTTTGGGCGAGACTGGGCAGACTGGGATGGAGGACCAGCTGTGTGACCCGAACTGGGCCCTTGATGGCGCGATCTGCGCTGGCCCGGCTCTTGGTGCCCAGTTCCTTGCCCCGCTGTGGCCAAGCGGGGCTCTGGCTCCCATGACTCCGCAGGGAATGATGTAGTGGCCACCGGGAGTCAGGTGTTTGCAGGCTCCCTAATTCCTACGTCCCACTCAAGGTGCGCTGCGTCACGAGCACAGGGCGTTCCTTAGTCTGTTGTGTGAGCATGTGTAATTACATACAGCAGAACAGTAATGAAGGACTTGCTGTGAAAATAACTGCCTTGTGACTTTGGTCTGTGTTTGAAAACTGAGCTCGTACTGTACGCTGTTCCAGGGAAGCTGGTTTCAAACATGGGTTTTGGTGACTAGCATCAACAGAGGAAAATTACGGAGATGTGGTTTCTAGCACTTGCTACATTAACCCCTTTCCCTAACTTTTATAAAAGGCTCACAGGGCGCTAGCAGCATGATCTCAGAAAGGGATTCGGAGACCACCTTTGATGAGGATTCCCAGCCTAACGATGAGGTGATGCCATACAGCGACGATGAAACAGAGGATGAGTTGGACAGTCGGCAGCCTACAGTCGAACCAGGACAAAACCAAATCAACAGAGACACAAAGGAGAGACGAGAGACATTGAAAAAAGGTAACGTTATGACAGAAACTTCATTTGGGTAACAAATGATCCTGAATAAAGAGGCTGAGCCATGCGTAGATCAATTTGACTTTTGTGCTTATTTGTTAGGTAGGATTTGAAATGGCTTATCTGAATCCGTGGAGTAGGAATTAATTGGTGGCAGCGCAGTTTAACGAATGTCAGAACGGAAATCAGCTTCATTCCAGCTGCAACCAGAGTTCTGTGCTACTGCTTGTTGCGTAAAGCTAATGATCTGCACGGTGACCTCGTCTTAATTAAGGCAGGTCCTAGATGTACATAGCCTGTGGTCTGAGAATTGCTTCAACAGAACTTCAGATACTTGTCTTCCCCATCAACTGGAAACTTGAACCAGCATAAGCCAGCTTGCTGTGTTTAGTCAGATGGTTCGCATGTATACTTGCTTTCTGAGTCTTGCACAGATGAGATTTCAGCTTCAATGCTAATCTTGTAGCTTCATGGTTTTCTTTATTTGCAGTAGTTTCAGAATCACAGAAAGGTAAGGCGAGTAGGAGGAGTTCGAAGAAACCCGTCAAGTGCCGCCAGCGTAGGAACATGAATGGGAGGAGCCTCTCTGACATGTTTTAGACATACCTGTTCTTTACCTCTGTCCAAGGGAAGTCTGTAACTCCCCTAAATACACCTTTTTGAGTGTTGCAATGTGAGTAACTTTTATTTAACCAAGGCCGGTTTAATATATATAGATTTCTTCCTGTTTGTGTGGCAATAGGGAACAGTTGATCACCTCTCATTTTATAACCACCTATTACATGTTTAGTTTTGTTTTTTTTTTATGATGGCTGAGATAACATAGACTATAGAACAAACACAGTTGCCTTAGCCTTTCACCATCCATCATATTTTCTTGAGTTCTCATCATGACAGTTGCTCTGTTCACCTGCTCCCCCTGTTTTTTTTTTTTTTTGATACTTTATTTTGTAGACCCAGTACATCAGCAACCACAAGTTTGCTTTGTGGCCTAGTATAAGCACAAGAAAAAGAAAAAAGAGAGAAACAAAACTAAAACAGGACCTCCTACACCTTCAGTTTAGTTTCTGAAGCATACCGTGCCTTTTCCTTTTTCCTGGAGAGAGTCTGAAATCAGAGATGAGTTTTGATTCTGCCCTCCAAAGGGCTTGTAGCTCCCGCTAGTTCAGTGTAACCACAAGGCTCTGCTGTCTATACAGTTAATGTTACCCAAGTTGTTATCCAAAGTATGGACTAGAGCTATGGATATAGCAGAGTTCTTTGAACTCCGATCTAGGGCAAAAGCTTTAAGGAGTTAAAAGATGTAACCATGCACGCTTGGTATGCCAGTACTCTAATCATAGACTCACAGAATGGTTTGGGTGGGAGGGGACCTTAAAGGCCACCCAGTGCCACCCCCTGCCCCGGGCAGGGACACCTCCCACCAGCCCAGGTTGCTCCAAGCCCCGTCCAACCTGGCCTTGAACCCCACCAGGGATGGGGCAGCCACAGCTTCTCTGGGCAACCTGGGCCAGGGGCTCACCACCCTCACAGCAAACAATTTCTTCCTCTGATCTCATCTCAATCTCCCCTCTTCCAGTTTGAAACCATTCCCCCTTGTTCTATTGCTCCACTCCCTGACGGAGAAATATTTATCTCGTTGTAGCACTCTTTATCTCTTCTGAGATTGCAACCAATATGCCGGAAATGAAAGTTGTATAGTCACAGTAAAGTCCCAGATGCATCAAATGTGAACTTGCTTTATGTGTTGGGTGGAAAGGAAAAAAAAAAAAAAGGCTTTGTGCCTAGATTTGAGTTTTTAAGTCTTAGTCAGCCTTACCAGACATAACTACCTTACAGCGGGCCCTTAGCACCCCGTGGGTCCCTGGCAGCGTTGCCAGTCCCCACCCCACACCTCTGTCCACCCATGCTCTGCAGTGCTGGGTGTGCTTAGGTCACAAGAATCCCATGAAACCAAAAAGAACACCCATTAAGGACAATTACTGTGGGCTGGAGGAAAGGGGGAGGTACTTGGCTGATGAGCCCAGAAAGCTGGATTTCAAAATACTGTCTGCCTCATCCTTCCCAGGCAGGCAAAGCACTCCCAGGAGTTGGCTTCAAAACTTGTAGGAGGGGTTGAGCGGGGAGTTCCTTTGATGTGGGCAAGACCTGAACTTGTGGGCGTGGGTAGGAGGATTAATAGGGCTATCGGTGATGCAGGCTTGAGGGCAGGAATAGGATCTGAAGGATTTTTGGGGGGGGAAAGAGGTAGCCTGTGAAAGAGGGGGCACAGATATCTGAAGAAATAGAGTGAGTGCTTCAGATTTTTACTTTTTTTATGGTTGTAAATGAAAACCATTGCACAGTATAGTTATATGAAATGATTGTTTTCAAAAATTGAGCAGACCTTTTCATTTCTAGAAAGTCTGAGAAACCCTGTTTTGGGTGCTTAGTGCTTCACAGGTGTAACAAAAGCAAACCAGAAGAGGGGAATAATGGGAATTTAGCACGAATAAATGTTACTCTGATAGTTTTTCAGTTTCTCATAGGACTTCCAAATTGTTAATCACTTCTTCCTACCTCAGATTTATATTTTAATTGTTAATAAAGACAAATAGCCTGGAAACTTCTTGAAAACCTTTTTTTAGACTATGTACTAAAAAGCAGGTACCGTTTTTTCTTCAGTTCGAAAGTACCTTTAAAATGTGGCATTTGAGAGAAAACCTGAAACTGTCAGATTTGTTCTCGTGTGTTTATATCGGATGTTGACCCATTTTGCCTTGTCTCTTCCAGACTGCAGCTGGCAAGTTAAAGCAAATGATCCACGCTTCTACGAGCAGCCCCAGTTTAAGAAAACAACATTTCTGTGCTTCAAAAAAAGCAAATATGCAGTAAGTTTTCTTTATCTCAATTATGTGCAAATAGTATTTGTCAGGGTGAATACTCTTAATCTCAGTAAGATCTTTCAAACTGCTGGTGATTAGTGTAAAAGCAACAATTAACACTTCCTTATGATTTCCAACAAATGTGGGGAGGTATAACTGGTTTTGGGTTTATGAATGGAAAATCAAGGTATCAAGAGACTTGTTTAAGATGAGACACAGAATTAGAAGCCGGGTCTCCTCAGTCCAAATTCCGAGTTTTATCAGTCCAAATTCCGAATTCTATCTGCTCAGCTGCAGCTGTTGCAAACACTCACATAGGTGTCATCTTCCATAGAAGAAGTCTCAGTCTAGTATTAAGCAATATCCTGATTAAGCTAGACTGGGACAGTTTTAAAAATAGACATTTAGGAATGTCTAATCATTTAAACAGTGTCATTCTAAATCCACCTTATTACGATAAAGGCAACATTTTTATCTCATTTGTCAAGACAAAAGGTTGATTTTTTATTTTTTCCTATTCCTAATTTTTTAACTTTTCAAAGTAATAAAGCTGTGGTGCTTGTATGTGGGGCTGGTTGCGAGTGACAGAGGCTTGGACTGCGGGGTTGTCTGTGATGCATTGGCTCATGTGATTCCCTCGTACCTACTGAGATACCTGCCTCGCAGACTTGGGGCAGTTTGGGTTATCTCATGCATGAGTATGAACATTTCATAGTAAAACTTCTGCAACTGGAGCCATTCAGATGGAAGTCCTTCATGGTTGGACTAGGTAGGGACTGGCACTCATGAGAGTTGCCATTGCTGGATCTGGCATAGTCCCTCCTGAATAAGTCTAATTAACAGGCCTTCGTATCTGGATTCATAATTTGTAGTTTGATGCCTGAGACCAATTATATTGCTAATAGTGATGTTGTGTATTTAGCAAATGCTGTCGGGAGGCATTACAGAGAAGATTGCCTAGGAGGAGGAGAGCACTGAAGTTTCCCCCCCTCTCTGTGCTCATCTGGTAGTGCCATGTGCACAGTGACATTTACCTGGGGAGAGGCTGTAACCTTTCCAGACTATGCCTGCGCAGTGCCCTGTAGCTAAAGCTTCAGTCTGAGATGCCTTTTGGGGTATGTTCATGTCAGTGGAACAGACCTTTTTTGCCTTGTTTCATTGAGACGGTGACCCATGTTAAACTGTTGAGGAAAGGTACGTATCTAACCAAGTGTATAGGAAAGATTTCACTAGCAAAATGCTTTACTTAAAAATGTGCATTGTATGTTTGTAACATCAGAAGAACCTGCTGTTGTGAATGATGTTTGGCTTTCTTCAACAGGGAAATGCAATTAAGACGTACAAGTACAACCCTATCACTTTTTTACCACTGAATCTGTTTGAACAGTTTAAAAGAGCAGCCAACTTCTATTTCCTTGTTCTTCTCATTTTGCAGGTAAGAGAGAGAGAGAGAATAATAACTGTGAAGTGAATTTGAGGTGCTCATCTACTGAGCTGAATAATCCTTATGACACAACTCAGGGCTATCCTGTCAGGACGTTGCAGGGTACTTTGTAAGGGACTGTAGCTGAACTACTGCAGAAACTAAGCCCATATTAACAGAAATCTGGAACAACTTACCCTAGCTTTGCAGTAGCTAGGGTGAGCTAGTTGCAAAGTTCATGAATTTCATGGGGAAGAGACGTTTCTTTTGGTTGTTAATCTGTAAAACATGATGGCCTTAAGTTCCACTCATGAATCAGAAGTACCAACAGAAAATACGAGCACCTACAATTGTTAAAGAGAAGCCGATGCTGAGGGAGGGCAGCACGGTCAAACTCTCCCCTGAGAGTTTCGTGTATCTCCAGAACCTCACTTAAAACTCTCTCTGATGTGTTGCTTTTTTTTCTTATGTTGTAGTCAGATCACTATTAAATGTCTCTGAATTGAGCTTGATTGATAATCCTGTACTGAGCTGATTTTATTTGTCTTTTGTAGTCGATTCCCCAAATAACTACCCTGTCATGGTATACAACGCTGGTGCCCTTACTCTTGGTGCTGGGAATAACTGCAGTCAAAGACCTAGTGGATGACATTGTAAGAAACACATTTTTTAATATGACAAGCAAAAGACAGCACTATAGTTCATTTGTTTAATTGGGATACACAGTATGGAGTACATTCTCTGCTTCTCGTTTTCAGACTCGTCACAGGATGGATAACGAGGTTAATAATAGGACATGCGAAGTCATCAGGGACGGAAGGTTTGTACTGTTCCCTTCTTAACTATGTAAGTAATGTTTGCTGCCTTGTGACTACGTTTCATCACAGATCTTAAACCATAGATGACAGGGAAAGTTCAGCTTGTTGTTCTTTACTCCGTGTGTGAAAACCTAATTGAAAATGGAAAAGAATTGCCCAAATGAGGAATTTAAACTTAATTCTGTGGCAGTAAATCTGCTAAGAGCAACTTCTTTGTCAGGAAGGACAGAAATTCACGTATAGGTGAAGAGGGAAAAGAAGAGGTAGGTTGACCTCTAAGTTGTAGACCCTCAATTAAATTGCAGTTTCCAAAAAGAAAAAACACACCAAGATGTAATGTTGTTGTACTAAGGAAAGTTCAATATTTCAAGAATTATAGAGTGGATAGTGTTCTAGATTAAATAGTAATAATGATTAAACTATCTTGATATTAGGTTCAAAAACACAAAATGGAAAGATATTAAAGTTGGTGATATCATTCGTCTGAAGAAAAATACTTTCGTTCCTGTAAGTGCTTTAGATATATTTGTTTTATGTTTCTACAGAGGTCTGTACGAATCGCGAGTTGGATTTATTTGACACGTATTTATTTGTTTTTATAGGCTGATATTTTGCTGCTATCCAGCTCAGAACCAAACAGTCTCTGCTATGTAGAGACAGCTGAACTAGATGGGTAAGGCTCTATTTAAGGATTTCTTGGATTTAATTTTGGCTTACTGGTAAGAGTGTGTATTTCAAACTCTACTAGTCACTTGCTGAGCCACACCTGGAAAACTGTCCAGTTTTTGATTCCCGCAATTCAAGGGTCATTCAAAATTGGTGAGGGTCCACTGGAGTGCCACAAAGATGTCTGAGGTGTTGGAGAACATGACGTGTGAAGAAAGGGTGAAGGACTTGGATTTATTCAGCCTGGAGAAGAGAATGATTTAACCAGTCTTTAGAAGAGTGATTTAATCAGTCTTCCAGTATCCCAAAGATAGTTCCAGAGAAGATGCTCTGTTCACAAGGATGCACATTGACAGAACAAGAAGCCGTGGATACGAGTTGCTTCAGATGAAATTCTGTCTGCATTCAAGAATAATTGTTCTCCTGGTGGATGATTTTTACTATTGGAAGAGGTGCCCAGAGACGTGACGGAGTTTCTCTCACTGGGAACAGTCAAGGCTTGGCTTGACAGGGCCCTGGAGAACCTCAGCTGAAGTCCTGCCTCCAACAGGAGGTTGGACTTTTGATTACCAGAGGTCTCTTCCAACCTGGACTTTTCTATTATTTTAAACTTTTTTTACTCCCCGTCAGAATGGGAAAACAAAAATATATCTGTCTTTGTGGAAGTTTTTCATAGAAACCGCTTAGATAGCGTAAATCTTAGTCTCTGTCATGTTGCTATGTAAATGTTGTTTTAGTTCATATTGTCAGTTCTGAATTCCTCTAGAAAAGTCTGTAATGACACAGGCTTCTCCTAATGAGGTGAAATGGTAGCTTTTCTCAGTGAGCAGTGGATTCCTCCCTCAACCTTTAGTATCTTAAAAATGATAACTTATCATGCAAAAGAAGGATCTCTTGTGTTGCGAAAGTTTCTTCTCTACTGGAGCTTTTAACAGCATCAGTTATTAATTATTGCTTTCAAATAACCAAAAAAACAATTAGTTAAAACTTAATTATTACTAGTAAAGCCGTGCTTGTGAGAAGCTTCACTTATGCGCAGTGAGCAGAGGTAAAGGGGTAAGATTTCACTTGTGAAGAAAAGCAGCCGGTGTGAGCTAGTCGTGAGGGTCAGGAATGTTTCCTGTCTGTGCAAATGCGTGGCTTTGCCATTGCTTCAAAGTAGGAGGTTGGTACCTACGGCATATTGATTTGCTTAATTTAATTTTGTTCAAACTTCCCTTCCTGTATCCATGTTTATAGTAAAATGATCTTTTTATCCTTTCTTCTTAGTGAGACTAACTTAAAATTCAAAATGGCACTTGAGGTAACGCACAGATATCTTCAAGAAGAAAGCGCGATGGCAGACTTTAATGGTTTGTACAGTTACATTCCTACAACTATTCAGATGTTGCTCACACAGTTTACAGCACAAGTAAATAAAACATGGGTGGGGACGGAAGCGTTGACAATGGTGCCTGTGATGCTGGAGTTTGTGGCTTCCTGGCTTTTGTCAAGAGGCGGCGTAAGCAAGTTGCACGAGGAAATTGTGCTGCTGAGCAAAATACAGTGTGTGTGAAGATGAGACCTTTGCCATGACTGAGCTACGGGTATCTGCGCCCTGTAGCAGTGCGTATCTGCAGCAGCATGGTGTGGGAAGGTTGTCTTCCCCCTGTGGGATCATTGCTAGGGAGTCCTTAATGGCAAAATGAGCTGAACGCTACGTGCATGCTAGAGTGTGAGATGCAGAGAGACGGACACTCTTGTTGGCAGGCCTTTGTTAAAACTTGAGAAATATTAAAAGAAAAGGTGAACAAGAAGTGCCCTATTTGGCAGTAAATGCTGCGTGTACCGGTCTTGGTGCAGAAATGAATTCTTTCTGCTATTTCAATCTGGAAAGCAAAACACCACCCTAAGATACCACATGTAAATTATCAGCAATACAGCACTGAATATTTGTACACCCTAAATTTCAAAGAAGTCGTTTATTCAGAACACTCATTTTCTCAAAAAAACAACCTCATGAAGTAAAACTACTTCTATGGTGGGTACAGCTCAATGCATTTTTATTTAACATATTTGTATAACGTATATTAATCATATTCTCCAATTTTGTTAGGTCTGATTGAATGTGAAGAACCTAATAACCGGCTGGATAAGTTTGCAGGAACATTATTCTGGAGAAACACAAGTTATTCACTGGATGCTGATAAGATTTTATTACGTGGCTGTAAAATCAGGAATACAGACTTCTGCCATGGAATGGTTATATTTGCAGGTATTTATGAATTGAACATGTGTAATATTTACCAACTAAATAGCAACCAAAAGCATGCCCTAGAGAGTGAAAGGACATCTTTATCTTATAAACATTGACTGTATTTTATGTCCTAGTTTTGTAAAATAGTAATACTAGCACTTGTTTATGTATTGTATCTTTCCTTTTTTTTTTCTTTTAGGTGCTGATACAAAAATAATGAAAAACAGTGGAAAGACAAGATTTAAGAGGACAAAGATTGACTCCCTTATGAATTACATGGTTTATACTGTAAGCCTTTTTGTTTAAAATTCAGATGTTTGAGTTCATTTTTAAGTGAATAGAGTGAATGCAAATTTAGGAAACTTTTTTTTTTTCTTTTGGTGTAATAAATATGTTTCCACTTTATGTCCTGATGAGTTGGGATGAAGTAGGAGGAGATCTAAAAAAGGTGCCTCGCTGTTGGCGGAATCCGTGACCCTAAACTGCAGGCGTAGGGCAGCCTATGTGATGCGGCAAAGTGCTTCAAACCCAGTGTTGCAGGTGCTTCTGCTTGTCTGCGCTAAACTGCTGGGCAGACCTGAGGTCCCAGAGGTCCGTTCAGCCTGAAGAGTTCACCGTCTGTGGTTTTTGTCCTTGGTTGGCACTTGCGGGGTGTGTGTGTGAGGAATGCCTGCCGTCCTACAACCATGCTCTACCGAGTCACTCCCCAGGACGGGAAGGGGGGGAGAGGAGCTGGCCTCTTGGCAGGCAGAGGCACTTACCTCAGCACGACTGCG
The DNA here is from genome assembly GCA_008658365.1 of Alca torda. Taxonomy (NCBI): domain Eukaryota; kingdom Metazoa; phylum Chordata; class Aves; order Charadriiformes; family Alcidae; genus Alca; species Alca torda. Next base: position 533,083 of record CM018101.1, read on the forward strand.
GTTCTGCCCCTGCTCTGAGCACGTTCATGTACCCTGTTTGCTGCCTGCTTAAATAACTGTAAAAACATGAAAACGATGCTTGGAGAATACACTAAAATTAGAACCCTGCTTATTTGAAGAGATCACTTTGCGGGAAAGGTTTGCTCCCCTTCTTCTTACTTACCAATACATGTAGTAGTCTATTTTGAATGTGGAGATTTGGGATTTAAGTCGAGTAAATGTTTCTGAAGCGTCACAAGCCACTGTGTGTACACTGTAGATTTTTGTCATCCTTATCCTGCTGTCGGCTGGCCTTGCCATTGGACACACTTACTGGGAGCAGCAGATTGGCAACTCGTCTTGGTACCTCTATGATGCGCAAGACTTAAGTCCTCCGTATCGTGGCTTCCTTAACTTTTGGGGATATATCATTGTTCTGAACACCATGGTTCCCATTTCCCTCTATGTGAGGTAGGTAAATACCTTGGCCTTTAATAGCTGAACTGGTGACACGGTTGAATTACTTAACTTATGGATTAATGGTGAATGGACCTAATTTCCCATTAGTGGTAACAAATGCAGCTTCACGTTGGATGGGAAAGCATATTAATTCTCTGTCTTACTGAAGAGACGTTGGATGCACTCACCTTCGCTGAGATTTTACAAGAAAGTGATCTGTGATTCTGTGTATTGCTTTAGTATAAAATCACCACTCAAGGATCTCTGACTCAGAATGTAAAGATACCAAGCTTTTCCTACGGTATTAAGCATATCTGCTCTATACTTTGACTAATGAAAAAATTCTCCCAAGCAATGATCTCTGACAAAATGGGAGGCTTGATCCTGCTAGTATTTAACTTCTCAGTCTAATTCTGCATGAAGGAAGCTACTTGAAAAAAATTAAAATAGAAAAACCATATTTTCCAGATGTATTCCTCAAAAGAGAGGCCTTACTGCTCCATGAAGTATGAATACTTTTGTCTTTGACAAACCTATCTGTAATGCATTTGAAGTCCTCCAGCGTCCTACCTGCTCTTCTCCAAATTGTACTTAAAACGCTATTCACGAGTGTGATTTTGATTTGTTATGGGAGCAGCGCCATCAATACTTTTGGCTTGATAAGGCTGTAGAGGCTTTTCCCGTTACTGTGGTGTTGCTGAAGCTGAGTGGTGTGGTCCAACGTCAGTTTGAGTGGCCTGTGTAGGGGTGATGGTGCTCTGTACTGTGCTGGGAAACGTCATTGTTTTGTCTTAAGCTCCTGGCTGGCTGAGCAATCTGAGTCCTGGAAAACAGTCAGAGTCCACTGGATCTGATAATATGTCGTTATTTTGGAATATGAGATGCAGCTGGGAGTGAGAGCATTCATTTTATTTCATTTAGTGTTGAAGTGATTCGTTTGGGACAAAGCTATTTTATCAACTGGGACCTGCAAATGTATTACCCTGAGAAGGACACGGCTGCGAAGGCCAGAACCACCACGCTGAACGAGCAGCTGGGGCAGGTCCACTACATCTTCTCTGACAAGACGGGAACGCTTACACAGAACGTCATGACATTTAAAAAATGCTGCATCAATGGCCAAAGATACGGTAAGTCCCGCTGCAGTGAAAACTATGGCTAGCCCCGGAGCGCTGGCTTGTGACGGGAGCGCAGAGGGGAGACAGCTGGCAGCCTCTGACCGGTCTGTACAAATGAGTAGGAATTTTAATGCTTGTTTGAAATCAGGTGCATACGAATCCTTTTAGATCCAGCTGAACTACCACAATTTAGCCCTGGTATTGAGTAAAACCCCTATAAAATTGAACTGTTGGCTTTTCTCACTTTTTACCCTTTTAAAAAGTGGAAGCTGGTGGACTTGAGTGGGAACTTCCCAGCAGAAAAGTCAGAAATGAATAATTTACAGAATACTTTACTTTTGGTAGAAACACTTCAGGGACAAAAATAATCTAGAAACAAATAAGAAAATGTAGTAAGAGCAGCAGTTTTTCATTTTAGTGTTAGTTACTTCCATTTTCACTCTTGTCTGGATTTCAGTATTTCGAATATGCAGCATATGTACTCCAAAACTATTGTCTGGTCAGTTCAAATAACAAAGAACACAGTGTGCTAACGCCACGTGCTTTTTTAAACATCCTACTTTTGAAGACAGATGAGGAATTCCTGACAGTTAAAGCTGTGTTAAGCCAACATGGATGTTCTATGACAATTCCACCACATGCTTTTTTTTTTCTCTTTATATTTGCTTTGGTGTCACTAGTACGCAGCTGTTCATGAATTTTTTTTTTTTTTTAAGTCTGTGCTGTTCTAGTGCAGTAGCTGTTCTATATATTTTTTACTTTGTGAATGAGTCATAAAAACTTTGCTGTTCTGTCCTGTGCCTTCTAACCGATGGTGCTTGTGTTGCAGGAGACTGCCGGGATGGAGCGGGGCAGCTGCAGCGCTACCCAGAGGTAGGTTGGTCCAGTCTGGCGCTGGAGTCCCTGTGGTCAGTAGAACTGGGAATGCTCCCTTGCCAAAGTATGGAGAGATGCAGGTAGGCACAAAGCAATTGCACATGAGAACTCAAACTCTCTCTTCTTCTATTTGCTAAGCAGCAAGTGGATTTCAGCTGGAACACATACGCAGACGGAAAGTTCTCATTCTATGATCACTATCTGATAGAGCAAATAAAATCTGGAAAGGAGCCAGAAATTCAAAAGTTCTTTTTTCTGCTTGCCATTTGTCACACAGTCATGGTTGACAGTGCTGATGGTGAGTACGTTTTTGGGTGTTGGTTGTTGGGGTTTTTCTGCGTAAGGAGAAACAGTAATTCAAAGCCAGTTGCACAAGGGAGAGGTCCAAAAGCAATGCCGATCCCATAAGTGAGAAGGAGTGTTAGGCTGCTCTTAAATTAAACAAAAGCAAGAGCTGATGCTATTCCCTATGCTGAATTTATCTGGCCCTTTATGGAAGGAGGTCTGTTTTTATGATAGGTAAAGTTGTGGCAAATGCACATCTTAAATAACAGCAGGTTTAGAAAGGTGGGGGAACAGTTTATACAGACGTCTTGTGTTTTATGTTACGGGTCTTTTCTCTGTTCAAATACATCTTTAAAATCTCAAAAGCATGAACCTTAAATGAAATGATAATGACATTAGCATAGTCTCTGGTTCCACATACGTATGCGGGAGTACAAACACATTTGGAAACGTTTTCAGTGTGGAAAAATGAGTGTTTTCAGCACGAGGGTTTCATGCTCTTACTCCTTGACTCACAGCCGCATAGACATACACAAATCACGTATGTCTGACCTAAGAGTACTGGCAGCAAATAAGCAAAATTAATAACAAAAATGTGATGGAAACTGAATTTAGAGGTGAACAGCTATTGAAGAAATCAGAAACGTGAAAAATAAGGCTGGAAGAGTCAAATAAAACACTGACGAGTAATATTGCTTTACTCTCACCTTTGCGAGATCTCTGTGGAACTGGCAGTCTCCTGTCCTTTCTTGCTCTTCCTGCTGATATTTTCAGGGTTGTTTCCATTCTGTTATAGTGGTGTCTGTGGCCAAGGATTTGTCTTTTGGAGCTCCCTTTGCAAATGGGATTGCTCAGGTACATCCTGGCTTCTCTTCTGTTTCCTGTTTCAATGATACAGGTCAGCTCAATTACCAAGCAGCTTCCCCAGATGAAGGGGCCCTGGTTACAGCAGCCAGAAACTTTGGCTATGTTTTTCTTTCACGAACACAAAATACTATCACTATAAGTGAAATGGGGATTGAAAGAACTTACGACGTCCTTGCTATCTTGGATTTCAACAGCGATAGAAAACGGATGTCTGTCATTGGTAAGCTGTTTACAACCAACCGCTATAGAAAAGCTCACTCGTATTTCATAGGTGAAAAAGTACGTGCAAGGGAAGTTGAAGTCAACAATTATGGCTGTGTAATACACAGTCCTAGGACAGATTTTACTCCACATAGCTCTGGATAGCAAAAGAGAGGCTTTGTAATTAGATGCAAATGTGTCCACTAGACAGTCCTGGTGATCGGGCATCGCCTCTGCTGAAAAAAATCTTGGGTGCCTTTAGTGGAACCTTGAAGACATGCTGCAAAGGTGATTTATTGCCCCTTTTCCCCAGAGAACAAACAAGTTGTATATTCCTCTAGCTATTGGAGTACTAGGTATGCAGGTTGAGGTATATATAAACAGCTCTTTAGTTTTGATTTTAACTATCTTTAAAGTGGTCAGTCTTGAATCAGAGATGTGTTGTTTTAAGGCTGTAATTCTGGTGCCTCGTGTCTCCAGCGTATGTCTCTGCCTAGCTCCTATGGGCGAGTGAGATGTTAATACTATTAACAGTTATCAAAAACATAATCCTTGGGGGTTTAAATCTCCTCTCCTGTCATGAAAGAGAAGAGGAAATGGCACTTGTCAGCCAGGTTACTTAATTGAACATTATTAGAGATGATGAAGAAGAAAAGTGGTCTTGTAGTTTTGGTCCTTAACAGCAGTAGACTGAAAAATCTAATCTGAAAGTATTGCTTTATTTAAATGCACTCTAACCTTTTGTCGCACCTCTCCTATTTTACTCCACAGTAAGAGAATCAGGTGGAAATATCCGGCTATATTGTAAAGGGGCTGATACAGTAATTTATGAACGGTTGCACCCAAGGAATCTAAAGAAAGAAGCTACAGAAGAAGCACTAGATGTACGTTTGTATTTTGTGTGCCGTTTTTAAATTAGAAATTGTTTATTTCTGACTATAATTTTATTTATTTCCTTTTCCTAAAGAATTAAAACAAATGCAGACCTATCATTGGTTCTGCAACTCATCCCAAACTTGAGAAATAATCAAAACAATATAAGTTTTCATGCATGGTCTTAAAAATGCATTCATTGTCCTCTCACGAGAAGTGAACTTAAATCTTGTCTACGTGCTTTTTTTCGTAGTTATCAATATTCCAGCTCACTACACTCCATTCTGTTTCTCACCTCTTCAGTCTTTCAGTTCAGACTGCCTTGTCAGCTATAAGTTAGTTTGTGGCATTTCTGAAATACCCAGGACCAATTGCGCAGTCAGATTTGTATCAGACTTACTAAGTGCTTGTGATCTTAACGCTTATGTTTAGATTGCAAATAAAGAGTTTTGGTTTGTGGATGTTTTATTTTTAATTGTTTTTCAGATTTTTGCAAGTGAAACTCTCAGGACACTCTGCCTGTGCTATAGAGACGTTAGTCATGATGAATTTGAAGCATGGAATAAGAAGCTTGCGGAGGCCAGTGTAGCTACAACTAATCGTGATGAAGCTCTGGACAAAGTATATGAGGAAATAGAAAAAAACTTGATTGTAAGTCAAGTTTTAAATTTTTAGTGTACTTTCATGCTTATATAAGAAGAAACAGATCTTTTTGAAAACAAAATATCCTTGTTTATTTGGACATTTTGATTTAGATCTTTTCAGTATCTTATTGGCTTTATAGCCAAGCCAAACTTTAGAGTTTAATAGAATGGATGGAAATGTATATACGTGTGTTTCCGTGTCGTCATTTCTGTACGCGAGAATTTGTCTTTACTGAATTCTTAGCTAGAGCGGTAGCCTGGCTTGAAGATATATCCAGAATAGTTTCATTCTCTTCTGAAAATGAATCAGTTTTCTATACATGTTTATCCTACTAAATACCTAGATTTTGTATATCTTCCAGCTGCTTGGTGCAACGGCTATTGAGGACAAACTGCAGGATGGAGTTCCAGAAACTATCTCCAGACTTTCAAAAGCAGACATTAAAATATGGGTGCTTACTGGTGACAAAAAAGGTGGGTGTACTTACAGCCAGAGCGCTAGCAAAACCAGGGTAAGGGCTACAAGATAAACTGGGACAAATGCAGACTAGAAATAAAGCATAAGCTTTTCTAAAAACATAGTATGAAAGTCCATTTAAATCACAACTGGAGGAATTTCTACAACATGCAGAATTTCATCCCAGCTGTTCCCCGTCCAGAATTACCGGATGTGCTTCTGTGTAACTTCTGTTCCTCCAACAGCTCAGCCTAGATGACTGATTTTGTGACTGTCTTTTGTAGGGAAATACCCAGCTACTGCTTTTACCAGTGCAAAGCAAACGCAGGACAACTTGCTTTTAACAGCAGACTTGCTCTGCTCTGAGGGCAGGTGACAAAACTTGTCTTTTTGCAGTGAAAATTTCCTTTTCAAATAATCGCAAGTGCTGCTGACAGACTGATTTGCTTTTCTTTTGGTAGTTGGCTAGTCTGCAGTCTGGCAACACATTTTGTTAAGTCAGTTCAAAAAAAGGCATTAAATTTGTAAGTAAGAGTGGCTGTACTGCAGCCTGGCTGGAGGTGCAGCCAGATCATCATCTCTCTGACGCTGGACACAGCCTTGGTTCAGGCAATCCAGAGTGGGCAGGGCGAGACAGTGTGGCGTACCCTGTGGCTGATTCTGGCGGTGCCTTTGGTTCACGGCGCTCTGACACGGAGACAGAATCTCTGCCATCAAGTTAAATGGGCTCTGGTAGATCTTTCTTCTGTGAATTGGCTGATGGACTTTTCAAGGTCACTAACAGTTTTTGCATTCAGAACATCTTGTGACATCGCATTCCACCTCAGTAATGTACATTTTATAGGAAATGTTGCATAGGAAATATAATTCCCTGGCTTTAAATCCATTGCCCACTGTGCCTTCATTGCCACACAACTGGTGTATGACAAATAATTAACGAGCGTTCCCTCAACTTCTCTGTGCTGTGCATGATTTTCTTTTCCTGTTCATCCACACTTCTCATATTGAAACGTAACTTCAAAAACTACTTAAGAGGGCTTCTGGTACTTCTGGCTGCTCCCAACAGTTACTCATGACAGAACTTTAGGTAAATGCTTTCCTTTCTTATTTTTTTATTTTAGAAACTGCTGAAAATATTGGATTTTCTTGTGAACTCTTAACAGATGAAACAACAATTTGCTATGGAGAAGATATCAGGTAAGTGAAAAGCACAAAGGATTTCTTTAGTGGGAATTAAAAATGTTCCACTTTTAAAATTAACCCAGCAGTAACAATGGTTTATCCCACCGTCACTCTTCAATAACTGAACAGTATTTCTTGGCAGTTGGTCAGCTGTTGTCAAAAGGGTTAGACCCAAGGAAAAACAACATGGGGCTGGGAGAAGAACGAGGGCCTTGTAAGTGTGTCACAACTATCCAAATTTTTCCTTATTTGCAAACCAGCAAGGATATCAGACCAGTGTGATCCTCTTTTCACTGTTGCTCTAGCACTGCTTAGAACATCACCTAATATATGGCAAAAAAAGTCCTTGCAGCATGTAGTGCATTTGTTTCTTGCAGACTTTCAGTCTGGGACTGATCTAGCTTAAAGCTTACCCTTGACTTTTCTGTAATAGTATCCACCTCTCTTTCCAGTGCTCTTCTTCAAACTAGGCTGGAAAACCAGAGGAACAGAGCTGGATCAAGTACCCATTCTTCTCTAAGAATGAACGAGCCCTTCTTCCAGGGGAGTAGAGATCGTGCCTTAATAATCACTGGCTCCTGGTTGGTACGTACAAAAGATAATCTCCTGTGTGTTTGAGATTTTGGGGGTGCCACCAAGTCACAGTGTCCTTCGCTGAGGACTCTGTTCATATGTCTGCTTTGCTAAACCAGTCAATGAAAATTCTTTGGCTGTTGTGCCACAGACAGAACACATCTCTTTGGTATTCACGTTCAGAAGGATTTTTGGTTTTGAAGGTTGAAAATAGCGCTCAATAAAATAAGGTATTTCTTGGGCCTTTCAGATCACCCTGATAACTGCCATCAAAGTAAAGCCAAGCCCCTGCGAAAGCACAGTCTGTTTTTCAGTGTGTTTATTCTTCATGGGGATTCTGGTCTAATGGGAAAAAAAAGGAGAAAGAGATACTACCAGCGCTACAGGATGCATGGCTTCAGTATAGGCACAGAAATCGTGCTTGAAACGAGAGAAGGGAGTGAAAGGGTGGAAACAAAAGACAAGTTTCCTGCTCAGTCCTGCAATACAGTGCTCTCACAGGAGCTTAGAAAGCAGAAAAGAGGTTTTAGCAGAGAGGTGACTAGCAGTAATTCAGTGGCTATTACCCACCCTGTTGGCAGGCTGCTGTTACACCTGTAAAGGAGAAGGTCCAGTGAACAGCTAAGGACCATCTGCCACGTTTCAGTGTTCCAGCCCTAAACCTTTACTGGTATAAAGCAACGTACATCTATGTATAAGGCATAGGAAGCAGGCTGGGGACGCATAAAGGAAGTCCAGCAGGAACATCAGATAAAATTGCAGGTCTCTGTTACCTCCTGCTCCAGCTGAGCTACCCCAGAGCTAACCCGGGTATTTATAGGACACTTCCGCATGTGTTGGACATGGTCACGCTTCCTTTAGGAGATGGGGAAATAGGAGAGAGGGAAGCTTAAATACCAGAATGGTTTCAAAAGTGGATTTGTTCCCATCAGAAGAAATATTCCTTTGAACTCTGCAAGAAGGGCTGTGACACTAAATACAAGCATTTTGCTTTTGTTAATCCCACCAAGTACATTCTTTTCATTATTTCCGTAGCTCTTTGTTCACGCCTCTGCACGAGCATTTTATTAAAACGCTATAAAGGGGTGATGGGAGCATAGTGACGTTAAGCGTGTTGTATAGGCAGCACTTGGAGTGCAATTTGAAACAGGGTAGAGGGGAACATAATATATTTTTGTTACACAGAATGAAATCCTGCTAGAGAAGAAAAAGAAGAAAAAGAAACTTAAACTGAAATTCCCTAGAACAGCAGAAGAGGAAAAAAAGCAATCTGAGAAGAGAAGAAGGGCTGAAGCTTACAAAGAACAGCAGCAGAAGAACTTTGTTGATTTGGCCTGCGAATGCAGGGCTGTGATCTGCTGTCGAGTGACTCCGAAGCAGAAAGCCATGGTGGTTGAGCTTGTGAAGAAATACAAGAAAGCTATTACTCTGGCTATTGGGGATGGTGCCAATGATGTAAACATGATTAAAAGTAAGGCAGCTGTAGAACTTCTCTCAGTAGGAAAGATCTCTCCTGGGCGTTCTTCTGCAGTCTCTTCACTATTACTCTTTGTTCAGAAGACTCTACCGTCTGTTTCATTACCCACGTTAACATAACTTGACTTTCGTTAGCTTCTATGCCTGTGCTTTCACTTTTGAGGAAGCCCTTTATGAAATGGTTAGTGGTTTTTGCTGATATATTTTAGCTTTTTCTGTAGACGTTCCCTGAGAAGGGACTTGAATTACATGTGTTATTATGTTGTGGGTTACAAAAGTGTAATACATAGAGCAAAGCAATAGCTTGGCTGCCCCTTGCTTGGAGGCATTAGCCATCCTGTATTGCAACTGGTGCTCTTTGAACTGCTTCCAGAGAAATCCCACTGAGAAAGAAACTGCTGGGATATGGTTTATGCTACGAGTGTGTTTGTAAACTGCCTGGCCAGTTCGTTCAGGGTTTGCTTCCTCTGTCTCATCACTTAGTTCTCCCTTAGTCGAATTTCCCGGCATCCATTCGGATGAAACAAGCACTAAGAGAGAATCCAAGCGACAGTGGATACATAAGCAGTAAATAACAGGGCAAAGAAGGGGTAATGCGCTATTGTGTTAGTCTTTAATGCAGCCTTTTGTGCTATATACAGACATAAAATGGGGCAGAAGAGCAGAGAATAGGAACCATTAGAAGACCTTTTGCCCTAGGTCATATTTTTCCTCTCCCTTTGTTCAACATATGTGTGATGTTTGTTTCATTAACTTAGCTGCCCACATTGGAGTTGGAATCAGTGGCCAAGAAGGGATGCAAGCCGTCATGTCAAGTGACTACTCTTTTGGGCAATTCCGCTACCTCCAAAGACTCCTGCTGGTCCACGGACGATGGTCTTACATTAGGATGTGCAAGTTTTTAAGATATTTTTTCTACAAGAACTTTGCTTTTACGCTAGTCCACATCTGGTACTCATTCTTTAATGGCTTTTCTGCCCAGGTAAGGAGGCATGCTCGTGTGCAATATTAACAAGCACATCTTCCTTTTTGTGGGTGCAGAATAGCAAAGGCTTAACCTGGGAAGTGATGGGAGCCTGAAGTTATCATCAGTAACTTCTGCGGGAGAACAGGTGATAATGACTAAGCTAGTTAGTTACACACTAAGCAGTTGGTTGTGATTTCAAAACACTCAAGTCAGTATCATGATTGTACAGGGAGGAAGAGATTGTTATATAGCGGTTTGGGAAACCTTTCCCAACCCTGCTACTTAAAATATTCCTAGGTGAAGTTGGACGCTGCATGAATATTTCAGTAGGAAACCAAATCCAAAAGTCAGGTAACACTGATGGTTTGTAAGGAGTGCACCAGCTTTATACAGGTAAAAAAAGTTTCAACAGAGCTTTGAGCTAAGGTGCTGCTTGTCTTTGGGGTAAACACCGAGCCAAGTAATTTAATGCTATAGCAGAGCACGTGTGGTTTTTCTCAGGAATTGGAAGGAAAAGGTGTAATCAAAAAGAAGTCATTAACTACTGAAACTCCTCTTCTTGCAGACAGCCTACGAAGACTGGTTCATCACGCTGTACAATGTGTTGTATTCGAGTCTCCCGGTCCTGCTGGTTGGCTTGCTTGACCAGGTATTCTCCATGTTAACAACAGGTGACTTCAAAGGCACCTAACATCAAGTCTTTAATTACACTGAAACTGGTTGCTTCGGTTTATGTACAAGGCATTTTGGGCGGGGGGGGGGGTGTTTGGTTTTGGGCCTTTTAAAAATGTATTCCTCTTCCCAGTGTGTGAGGTAACGAGGGACAATAAGCAGAGGGTTAGTGAAATAGCCAAAGTTAATCGATCTTTAGAGCTAATAACGTTTGGTAAAAATATTGCCAAGTGCCTGCTATTCCATGCCATCATTCACACGGTGCAGCAACGGGCGGCTTTGTTAATGGAAGAGACATTCCTTGCTTAGCCTCCTGAGCTGAAGATGTAGGGACTGAACAGTTTCGAATGACTGTTTGACAGGAAGTCTTGGTGTGTAGCATTTGTTTTAATTCAGTGGGACACAAGTGCTTTTGGCCTTCTCCACATGTTTTCCCAAACAAGGCTTACCTGCTGATTAGGCAAATCAATGTTTCTGCTTTCTATTGTGATAAAAGCTAAGAAATTCAGTACCAAATTCAGATCTCACCTGAGTATTTGTTAGAGACTTAAAGGCAGGATGTGCAATGATAGCCCTCGTCTTCTGCTTATTCACCGTGTAGGGAAAAGACCCAACGCAATACATAGCTGTAAAGAGCTGCGCAACTGTGGACATTCTTGTCTTGGCAAATAATGGGCTAAAAGTCTAGAAGCCTGGAAGGGGGTATGTGATAGCTTTGTGAGAGATGTCCTCCAGGCCTGGCTCTTCCTAGTTGCACGTGTTGCTCTGTGTGGAGCCCTGCTGCCCACACAGCAATTTGAAGAGGAAAAAGAAATCTGCCATTCCCTTTGGGACATTGGGTAGTTGAGCTTCTTACTCTTCAAAGCTCACACTGAGAACAAGAAATTGCAGCAACTTTTTTTTTTTTTTTTCCCTTTTCCTGCTTAATTAAGGACGTGAGCGACAAACTGAGTCTTCGGTTCCCTAGACTGTATGTTTTAGGACAGAAAGATTTACTTTTTAACTACAAGAAGTTCTTTTTAAGTCTGCTTTATGGAGCTGTAACTTCATTGATAATCTTCTTCGTACCATATGGAGCTTACCTTAAAACTATGGGACAAGATGGAGAAGCACCTTCAGATTATCAGTCGTTTGCTGTCACAGCAGCATCTTCTCTTATATTTGTTGTCAACTTTCAGGCAAGTAAGCTTAGCTTCCTCATCTCTGTTGCTCTGAGAACACCTTCTGGTCCTGTTTCTGAATTTGTCTACTAAAAACTTAACAATATAAAAAAGCTTCCCCCTTTTGCCTTCTCTCTTCTCTGTTGATGCTCTCTCTCCGACTGACGTGTAACTGGATGAGAGGTGACTTGACCAAAACGCTGTCAGTCTTCAGAGTCGTTGACATTATTTTGAATTAATAAACTCATTTGGAGCTTTTGTTTGCTTTCAGATTGGCTTGGATACATCTTACTGGACTTTTGTTAATGCTTTTTCAGTATTTGGGAGTATTGCACTTTACTTTGGGATCACGTTTGACTTGCACAGTGCTGGAATCCATGTTCTCTTTCCTTCTGGCTTTCAGTTCACAGGTCAGTCCTTGTGTGTGTGTTTCTTTGTCCTGTCTCACACAGCAGAACTATGGCCCAAATGTCATGGCACGAACCTTTTCTTTCACTGAAAATGAGCTGGAACTTGAAGTTGCTCAGCAGTAGGAGTCTGCAAATGAAAACTAAGTTAAAATTGGGGGGGCACCTTAAAAGAAAGGGAATGCGATGATCTGGCAGGGTATGCGTTTGCCAAGTTGCTCTAACTGATCAGCGGAAGGTAAAACCCCAAAGTAAGCCGGAGCCAAGTGCTGTTAGCAGCTCCTGGGGATTTTGCTGGAACTCCAGGGAGGTGTAAGTAGCAGCCAGTTGGAAAACTTTTTCTGAGGAAAACTGTTCTTCCTAACTTTCCTAGTGACAAATCTTTCATATGTTGCCTTGGATCTAAATATCCCCCCCTTCCCCCAAAATACCAAACTCCCTCAATTTTATCTTCTCATTTTTACGTTGAACCCAATTGAAAAAAGGTAGTTGCCTCTAATACAGTGTTTTTATTTGACCTTTGGTAAAGTTTTAGACTTCTTTTATAATTTCCTTCTGAAACGCACAAAGCATTCAGGTAGAAGTTGATAGACTGCTACTTAGTTTGATAGAAAGTTCCAGGACATTGGGGGGGTGGCTACTAAATATCACTTGCCTTCTAGACCACGTATATACTGATAATATGAGGAATTTTCTTGCTTTGCATGCTTTAAAGCAGGACAAAAGCCCTGAACCTCAGCCAAGCGTTTGTCTTGCAGCCTCCCGTAACTCTCAAAAGGGCTTTGACGCCAATATGGCTATGTTGTAATGGAAGTGCTTTATAAAATTCTTTCCTATTATGCTCTCTTCAGAGTAGAGTCTCTGCATCAAAGCTTGATGGTGTGATAGACAACAGAATACCTGAACGTAATCTTCTCAGGAAAGAAGCTGTGGCTTTTAGTACCCTATAACTATAGTTTTATAACTAGTTACTTGATCATGTCATAAACTAGTTTTTGCTCTTCTTATTGCTAGGAACCGCTCCAAATGCTCTGAGACAACCGTACCTCTGGCTGACCATGATTTTATCAATTGCTATTTGCTTGCTTCCCATCGTGGCACAGCGTTTTTTATCAATGACAATTTGGCCTTCAGAAAGTGATAAAGTGAGTAAAGTCTTGCATTATTTTGGTTAATTGGGCGTGTATTTACTGAGAGGAGTCAGTACTGGTTACAGTTTCTAACAAAGTCAAATTTAAAGAGGAGAACCCTCCTGTTAAGCAGTTTAGGGATGTAAAAAAGTATGGGGTTGTTTCCCGGATAGTAAACGCAAACAAGCTGTTTTCCCTTGTAATCCATAAACTAATCTGTCTTTGCATGCATGAAGATTCAGAAGAACCGCAAGAAATACGTGGCAGAAGAACAAGAGTGGAAGCGAAGGCAGAGTGCTTTTCGCCGAGGCGTGTCTGGCCGCCGTTCTGCCTACGCGTTCTCCCATCAGCGGGGATACGCTGATCTCATTGCTTCCGGCCGCAGCATACGGAAGAAGCGGGCTCCTTTGGACGCAGTGCTGGGCAGCAGCATCGCGCAAGGCACAGATGCTCATCGAACAAGCTGATTTACTGCGTTTGGGGGAGAAGCTTTTTATCCCAATAATTGCACGAATTTTTTTTTTTTAACAAACTCAGGATATTTTTTTAACCAAATGGCAGAAGGATGTGAAGATTTTTATGTTTTATCGCAGAACTTCCTGGCTTTGGACTACTGGCAACGTAGAAAGGTCAGGAGTTCTCTACTGAGCTACTAATCCTCGTGCGACTGATTTCTGTGTAATGCGACAGTGAAGGATATGTGTGCTAGGGAATGAAACCCCAGAATTGTCATTTTATTTTTTTTTTTTTAAGTGATGCCTGGAATTGCAAACTTTTTTCACATTTTAATAATATGTTGGTATAAAACTGCAGCTACATTTCATATTTTGTCTTTGAAAGCAAACTGCGAAGTAGCAGTTACCTTGTGTGCGCCATTTCATTACGTTGCACAGTCATAATGGCAAACCAGATGATCAGTCTTTTGAGAGGGCCCGAGCTATTCTCAGCTGAGCTTGTACAGCCTGAGATTAGGATAGAGCTGGTGATAAACTTCAGTCTCAGATTTTATTAGGAACTCTGGCATTTATAGGTGTGGTTTCTGTTCCTTTCTCTTTCTTCAACGTCTGACTACAGCTTGCTGCACTAAAGGGAGAGAGATCGTTCTTTGCACCTCGTTAGTACGAGTGATATGCCATTGCTCTTTCATAGCCCATTCCTTCCTTTCCCCTGGAATAAAGAGATCCCAGTCAAGAGTTAAGAGGTTTTTTTCCTCGCTTGCTCTTTGTTTCTCTGCCCATCTCTTTCCAACCCTAGACTATGTGTCTGCTTACACAGCGCGTTTATGAACAGGTATGTCTGATCTCTGGAAAGCTGCCCTTTAGCCAGCTCAAAGTTTGTTCATTTCACTTTTCGATAAAACAGTCAAAGGACAACTAGGAAACACTCACTTTCAGGTGGAACATATTTCACTCGTGAGTGAGTCCATTCTTACAATGTAAAAAGTGTTTTTATGAGAGTCTCTTTACGTTGGCACATACTTTTACTCTTCAAGGTGAGGGGTATGAATGTTTCACTTTTATTTTATCTATGTCCAACTCCCGGAGGAAGGCTGATTACTGGAATGGTTTTATCATAAAAATCATGATATTCAGCTCTTGTTTAATGGAATGTACATTTCAAAAATATAATGCAAATAAATACGCTAAACTTTACAGCTTCTCTTCTAATGAGCGTGCGGGTAAGGAAAGAACTGTGAGAGTTTAAATAGGCGAGGGAGAGAGCCGCTCTCCCAGTGAGCCCGATGGGGATGGTCTTTAAAAACAGACGAAGACCCCAAACCCCACCACACGCTGATCCTCGCAACAGCTTTTTTGTCACCCCTGCGCCGCTGTCCCAGCGGGGCCGCCCCGCTCCCCGCCGCCGCCCGCCTGCCCCCAGGGCCGGGCCCGGGTACCGGGCGTGGCCGGGCGGCTGACGCAAGGCTGCGGCGGATTGGCTGAGGGCGGCGGAAGCGCGGTGACGGCACTTCCGGCGGGGGGCTGCGGCAGTGCGGCGGCGGTCATGGCCGGAGAGGTGCTGGGGCGGACGGCGGCGCTGGCCCTGGGTGAGGCCGGCGGGCGGCGCGGGGCCGTGCGGGGCGGCTGGGCGGGCCCGGGCCGCGCCCCCGGCCGCAGGCGGGACATGGCGGCAGCGGCGGGTGGCTGCTGGCCCCGGTGGTTCTGGCGGGCGGCCGCAGGAGAGGCCGGGTTTCGGGTGGGGATGAAGGACGCCGTGGGAGCGGCGGGAGGGTTGGAGGCGCGCCTTGGTGGGGTGGGGAACGTGGCCCCGGTCAGCGCCGCGGGGAGGGTGGGGCGGCGGCCCCGTGGGGGCCGGGGCCCGGTGTGTGTCCTGGAGGCTGCACCGGCGCTGAGCCCGGGAGCTGGGAGCGGAGGCTGGCGCGTCGGTGCCTGGGAGCGGCTGGGCAGGGGGCCGCGGGGACGCGCAGGGCCTGTGTGCCCGGCCCTGGCGAGAGGAGGCGGCCTTGTCTGTTGGTCTGAACTCGCTGACTTTTCTCAGTTTACTGTTTCCCCGCTTGCCTAGAAGAAGGTATTTCTGTAAAAGGCTGCTTCCATTTTGGTTCCTGAAGCTCAGCCGGTGACTTTCAGGAGTTCAGTGCCTTTGGAGTCTATGAGGCTTCAGTATAACACACTTACTGCATGGTTTGATTTTTAGAATGGAAAATATGAAATAATTCTTATCTATCTGACCATCTGGTTGGTTTTGAAGGTTTATTGCTGCTGCTAACCGTGAAGATTTTATATCCTTGTGTGTTTCTGGTTTCTTCCTGAACACTTCTGTAGCTGATTATTTCTTTTTTAGTAATTGCCTGTGTTTGTCATGTATTACAGAAGAGCTGTATGTTTCTGAACGAGAGGGCAACGATTCCACCGGTGATGGGACACAAAAGAAACCGTTCAAGACTGTTCTAAAGGTAATTGTGGAAAAGACTTGCTCTTTGTTTTGAAGAGTGTGAACTGCACTTTAGCTCAAGTGATTGGCCTGTATTTCCAGTGTAAATTTTATACCTGTTCTTGCAGCTCTGAGCACCAGGGTCAGAAGTAGGATATCTGCTCAGTCTCTGTAGGGATGATTCAGTTCACTTGCAGTGCCATTGATTCTCTTGTTTTCTCCCCCTTTTAGGCCTTGATGACAGCAGGAAAGGAACCGTTTCCTACTATTTATGTGGATTCGCAAAAAGAAAATGAGGTACTGTAGCATTAGAGCTTCCTAGTAGAAATTATTGAATGCTCTTTTGTGTGAAGGGACACAAATGTAATCTTTTATCTTCTGCTCTCTTCTTGGATTCATTTAGAGATGGGCCATTATTTCAAAGTCACAGATGAAAAACGTCAAAAAACTGTGGCACAGGGAACAAATGAAGAATGAAGCCAAGGAGAAGAAGGAGGTAGGTTGCAGATGGTGCCAAGTTGGAGGAAGGATACCACATTTTTTTTCCAAAATCAGTAAGCAGCATTGTTGTCATTCCCACCCCTCCAAAAAAGCTTCAGTTTGTTCTTATTAGTGTATAGAAATGTTCTTCATCAGTAATTGTGAAGAGTGGGAATCTTACAAAGCCTGGTTACAGCTGTTTAATACTTTTTTTTTTTTTTTACACCAGGCAGAAGATCTCTTGAGAAGAGAGAAGAACCTGGAGGAAGCTAAAAAAGTTGTTATCAAGAATGATCCTAGTCTTCCAGAGCCAAAATGTGTAAGATCCAGTGCGCTTGATACATGGCCGGTGTTAGAGCGTCTTGTCTGCACAAAGATAGAGTCTGTCTCTGCTTTCTGGCTCTGGCAGCTGTTGAAGGCCACTCTCTTTTTGCTGCCCATAAATGTAGCTTTGTTTTTCTGGTTACCTGTGTCCTCTAGTACATGGACTTCAGTCGTTCGCGTGCACTTGGTGGGTATCTGAACCTTAGTTCACGCATCAGACTTCTCTGTGTCTGTGTTTGTCTGCTGGTAGAGACCATACTTCTCTTTTAGAAAGTTTGTTAGTTTTGCTTGATTTGTAATAAGTTATTGAAGCATGTTCTTATTTGGCTGTTGTAGAGTGCTGATGGATTTGGTGGTTTGGTGCAGTCCTTCGCTTAGTCAGCAGACACTGTGTGCCGCTCTGCGATGGGTTTTTGGGTGGACCCTGCGTAGAAGGGGTTTCTAGTACACATGTAGAAGGTGGTTTTGATTGGAGCCCTGCGCTCTCATGGCTGCTCTTTGGGAGAGGGGCAGCCGGGCCCAGCTGTGCTGAAATCACAGTCTCTTCTACACCAGTGCACTGTAGCAGGCTTTAACTGCCTCAGCCATGATCCGTTTTGAAGGTGCCCATTGGGTTTACGGACTCTGGAAATGCTGTCTGAATGTACTGCCTGCGATATAACTCGCTAAAATACTCTTTCCTTACTAAACAGCTGTTCAGTATTGACAGCTGTGCTTACACCCTGGGTGGAACTTCACTTCAGGTGCTTCTGGGAGGAGCCGTTTTGGGGAGGGTGGTGTCCTATACACTTGCATTCTGAGTAATTATGTGAGAAATACCATTTAAATGGTGAATAATTTCTCTATTTCATTGCTTTTATCCCCTGCTTTACAGGTGAAGATTGATGCTCTGAAGGCTTACAGAGGCCAGAGAGTGAAGATTTTTGGCTGGATTCACAGATTACGGAGACAAGGTAAACCACAGGCATTTAGAAGTTACTGAACCTGCGCAGAGAGATGGAACACATTTGGTAGCCGTCAGAATTTGGATGCTTTATATGAATCAGCACCTATTCTTAAATTTTTAAACCACCAATTAGGTGCCTTCTTTGGTTTATCACAGTGGTTGCTACAACACTGAAAATACTGCATGATGTATGAGCATATAGACAATTCCTAGTTGAGATCTTACGGGATTGTCAGTTTGGAGGCCAGTCTTGCAGAATTTCTTCAGAAGACTTGGTTTGTGTTTTAAACTGTTCCTGCAAACTGAGGAGCTAACTAGTAGTGAAATCAGCAAATTGGAATTTTGAAGTTATATAAAGTAGCATGACTTTTAAAATAAATTTAGCGAGTAATACCTGCTATCAAAGTGGTGGGTATTCTGGTCAGCACGGTGGCTTCGGTCGGGGCATGGAAGTGCAGGGCAGAGGTGGTTCTGACTCCCCAGGAATTGGTTCAAGTTATCACTGAAGAACTTGACGAAGCGGTTGTGGATCTGGATATTATGAGCAGTTTCTAGCAAATTCTTTTTGTAAGTAGATGTTTCTGCAGAGAGGTGGGTGAGCAGAGTGACATCACTTTATCTGTGTTAGGTGTACCCTGGGCCTGGGCGTTCAGCGTTTCTGCACGCGGACTCATAGTCCCTCCGGGCGTCTGAGGCTATGTCGCGGCCAAACAATCTCAACCCTGTTGAGGATGGAGCAGGCTTTGCTCTTGATGTCTGTTGAAACTTATTTTAACTTGTTACACAGAGCGCAGCTCTGTGAAAGGCTTCCGTAACTGTGCTAATGATTCAGTGTTTACCTGGAGCATTTTTGTTTTTTAAAGTGGAAGAATGTGATCACAGTCCTGCAATGATCTCCATATCAGTGATTAATATGTCTTGGGACATATTGTCCCAATGCTGCCTGTTCAGATTGATCCATGAATATAGCTGAGACTCTCTGGGGTTTTTTTCTTCTCTTTCTAACTAGGAAAAAATTTGATGTTCGTTGTTTTGAGAGATGGCACGGGTTTTCTCCAGTGTGTCCTGTCAGATGAACTGGTAAGTTGTGATGATATAGTTATGTTCTGTCATTAAATAAGCAAAGTGCTCATACCTCATCTGTTTTCCTTCTATATAGACATTTGGAAGTTCTCCTAAACCTACTGAGGAAATTGTATGATTGTTAAATTGTACCTCCTACCACTAGAGTTTTTTGTCAGTGTGAGAACTATTTATAAGTGACTGTGAGTTAATCATGTCTGTTACTCCAATATATGTCATAGGAAAAATAAAGAATTACCGTAATTATGCCTTTGTTTCTTTTTCTCTCTGTAGTGCCAGTGTTACAACGGGCTAATTCTCTCTACGGAGAGCAGTGTTGCAGTGTATGGTACGCTCAACCTTGTTCCAGAAGGCAAGCAGGTATGGGAGTTGGCGTGTTTGGGTTCTCCCTCCCTTCAACAGTTTATCACTTTCCTGATGGAAGGAGAAGCAGAGGTGAAAATAATTATTAGATTATTTCGGTGGGAATTTGGTTTAGAGAAAAGAAAACTGCCAAAGCTGCTGCTGTCCCCCCCAGTTCAGCGTGACAGGTGAACTATGTGACTGTTCTCACGGTATGGTACTGCTCACAACGTTTCGGATATTGAGAACACATCATGTTTTCATGTCTCATCACAATGATGCAATGCTTTTATGGAAACAAACTCACCAGATTTGTAAAATCTGTTGAGTAGATTTTGAAAATCTGCATTTATACCCTGAAATACTGTGAATGAAAAAATACCATTTTATGGAGAGAAGCCCGGTGTGACCCACACGGGGGAGCCGGTGAGAGCAGAAATGGAGAGGTGTGTTCTGCAGCCGGGCAGGGCTGAGCCTGGCGTGGGGACACACCTCCGCTTGCTGTAGGGCAGCAGATAGGGCAGGGGAGATTAGCCGGCATGGAACCGCTGTTTTCACACTGGGGTGAGGGGCTGCCTGGTGCAGAGAGATTGATTGTTCGGGTGTCTGACAGAGAAACTCAAAGGTGCCATAGTCTGCTGTGATCTAAGCAAGCTTTTTTCAACTTGTTTGAAGTTTGTGTGCAGCAGGAGAATGTGGCTCAAATAGTACAAAGACGTTGACATCCAAGAGGCAAAAAGTGGGCTTCTGAAATTTTTATTTCTCTTCAAATTGGCAGGCTCCAGGAGGACACGAGCTGAACTGTGATTACTGGGAGCTTATTGGTCTGGCCCCCGCAGGAGGGGCTGACAATCTGCTCAATGAGGATTCAGAGGTTGATGTGCAACTTAACAACAGGCACATGATGATTCGAGGGGAGAATATGTCCAAAATCTTCAAGGTGCGCTCCATGGTAGTACAGGCCTTCAGGGACCATTTCTTTGCCAATGGATATTATGAAGTAAGTCTGTTTTCCTTTGTCAGCAAATGACTACTTGAACGTCCTGACTTCAAGGCTATCTTTTTCCTGGAAAAACTGTAGACTTTCTAATTGACCTGAAAGGGGCAAAAGAAAAGCTGTATATTAGGAAACTATTACTTGGTTGCTTTCATAGACATAGACACTCAAAGGTGTGTAGGCACACTGAGGCATGTAAGTGTTACAGCGTGATTCACAAACAGCCTGCATTCCTCTTTGTAACGTGCGGAGGGGTATCAGACTGGAGTACTTGTGTGTGTGCGTAACAGGCTTTGTGGGTGGTGTTCTGGAAGAGTGTGTCTTACAGCACTGCTCTTGTGTGGTGTCGTCATTGTCCTTAATTCTTCACCTTCATTACTCAGGTAATGACATCCTGTTCTTTAACAGGTCACTCCACCAACTTTAGTCCAGACGCAGGTGGAGGGAGGCTCAACCCTATTCAAATTGGATTATTTTGGTGAAGAGGCGTACTTGACACAATCGTCCCAGCTCTATCTGGAGACCTGCATTCCAGCGTTAGGAGATGTCTTCTGTGTTGCTCAGTCATACAGAGCTGAGCAGTCCCGGACCCGCAGGCACTTGGCAGAGTATGGACAGACTATACTTCTTTGCTCTTTATGTAGAAGTGAATTTATAAAGCAGGGGGGTGGCAGGCAGTTGGATGACAGAACGTAGAGTGAGCAGACAGCATCATGCTGACGCGGAAGGACTGAGCAAAAGTCTGTTTGGGGGAGGGAGATAATACCTTGTCTCCGTGAATGTCCAGCTGGTCATAATATGTTGACGTTTAGTCCAGGAAGATCTGGGCGAAACAGAGTTCACATATTCTTAGGAAGCTTTGTCTCTTTAGAAAATACAGTTCATCAGTTCACGCTGTTGTCTTCTTTTTTTTTTTTTTTAGGCTTCATTTTCTTTACAGTGTAAAGTGGGAGAAATGAAAAGGGGGACAAAAGTGTGTATTCTTGGGTTGTGGGGGCTTTTCCTCTCGTGAGAATTTTTTTCATAACTAAAGATCTATTGCTTGGGTGTGCTTTTGTAACGGCATGACTTTGTGTTTCAGATACACTCACGTTGAAGCTGAATGTCCTTTTATAACTTTTGAGGATTTATTGGACCGTCTGGAGAGCTTGGTTTGTGACGTAGTGGACAGAGTCTTGAATCACCTGCATCAAGCTTACTCTATGACCTCAACCCGGTAGGCACAATGGGGAACAGTCGGGAATAGCCAAGAAAACATAATCTTCAGCCTTTCCTGATCAGCATGTTCATCTGGGGAAGGCAGGGCATGGCAGCGAGCTCTGCTTGCTTACTGTTATTAAGAATAAGAAAAAATACTGATAACATCAAAAGATGAAAATGCTGCGAGGCTGGTCATGACTCTTCCAGAAGCAGGGGGCTGTAGGGAAGAAGCTCCCTGCCAGCGAGTTCCAGGAGCCAGCAGTGTGCTGGGATTTATTGCAATGTGCACTGTAACCAGTGGTAATAAACCCCTCTAACCCAGAGCTCGTAATATTGATCGGCTGGTACTTGCAGATTGAGCACAAGGGAGCAATGGAAACAACTGGTGTTTTACTTTCTACCCTGGAATGTGGAGCTCTGCGAAGCTATTTTCATTTGTTAGAGACCCTTTGTCTTCTGGTGCCTTTGCAAGAAGATGGCTTTAAGGGACTGCTGACTTTATGTCCATCGCTAGCTTTTCTCTCAGAGCGCATAGAAATTCAGTCATCTCTGTTATTTTGAGCTGTTTTCCTGATAAACACTGGGAGGTTCAGTTTAAATTTGAGCTGAGACAGGGGCAGGAGGTAGGAGATAGCAGAAGCACAACCCCCCTCACAAAGGCGGGTTCTGAAGCCGATCTGTGCGCAGGGAAACAAAAATGTTCTTCTGTGGCCTTGCGCGTGAACCTCTGCTAATGGCTGAGTTTGAAACACACTGCGCATGCAACGAATTTGTACAGAAAAGGAAACAGCTTTGAAAATTCTTCCTCTCTTCTCTCCTGCCATCTTTTTTGGCATCTTTTCTGTGAGCTTTACTGGGCTTGGAAGTTGGTTGGGTTTGATTCTTGCTTTTTAGTACTGAGCTTGATTTGTTTGTTTGTTTATTTATTAAGTAATAATTCGTTGATGCATGAGCTGGAAAGAGTAGTGTGTGTGCTTCAAGCCTGGAAGTGGACTTGCTGATCAACTAGAAAAGTAGTATTCTTTAAAACTGATACTCTTCGACCGTCTGCTCTTATTTACAGGGGTTCCAGCCCCCTAACGTCCTTTCCGACGAATGAACTATACTGAAGCCATTGAGTGGTTAAAGGAACACGATGTGAAGAAGGAAGATGGCACTTACTATGAGTTTGGGGAAGTAAGTCTTTCTGAGGCTCCGTAGGAATTACAACCAAACAAAATGCCACTGCCCCACACTAAGGGTGTGCAAGTCCCTTGAAGAACAGCATGTTTGGACCATGGCGCTACTGGGCGTACTGTTGGTGTGTGTCTGGTGTGTTTGTGTGGAATGAGAGCGTAAGGTGGAAGTTCTAATCCCGTGTAAGTTAAAGGGAGTTTTGCTGTAAACTTCAGCAGGGCCTGGATTTTTGTCTGGACTGCGCTGGCAGGTGTAGTGATGTTGTATTGAGGAGGGCAAGTGTGGGATGGGTTTTCACGTGATGTCTTTGAACATTGGAATCAAAATCTGCGTTATCTGTCCGTCTGTTCTGTCTTGCTCTTCTCCAACATGCAAGGCAAAGTGATTTGAATCTCAAGAGGACTTGATGGTGTAGCCGCAGTCATCAAAGGATTTAAGACAAATGAGATTTTTAGGAGGAGATTATGCAATTATTAAACTTCAAAGTCTACACAGCATATTCTGGGGGAACCTTGGCAGCTCAAACAGATGTGTTGGGTTTTTGTGTTACTGCTTTTCCTATCTGCATCAAAGATGACAGAGATGAAGGGAGGGAAGGGCCTTCATACTGCCCTGAACCGAAGGTTCTGGAGGGAAATAAGGATTCTTCCCTTTTCTCCCCCATTGTGGGCTGATACGTGCTTTGTGAGCTGCCCTTGCACAAGGCCTGTGTTCCTTGCATTTTCCTTGCTGTGCGTGCTCTAGTGGCTCCTCCTGACCCTTTCCACAGCAGTCCGTGCTGTAGCACAGTGTGCGGTTGGATTAAAGCAGGTAACAGGTATGGCTGTCTTCTCCTATGAAAGAAAAAATCTAATCTTCTGACTTTAACTCAGAATCTAAGAAAAGTGTGACACCATTGGCGCAATAGAAGTTTAAATTAAACCTTTCAGGGATAGGCAGGGTTTTTTGACTAAACCAAGAGTGTTTGCGTAACAAGCCATGATCACATCATCACTGATGTTCCCTGTCTGTCAGTGTAACTGGTGCCATCCTTCACTTCTCCCAGTTTTGAACAGTAAAATTGCTGAATTGATCAAAATGAAACTTCTGCTAGGTGTTTCACAGTTTATCAAATTTCAGTCTGAAAACTTAACCTAACACTAACCTCTTCTATGTAACTCATCAGTTGAGGTTTTTAGAAGTAGCCCATATACATAACAAGAAAACACTGAAACTTCTTAGTCTTGAGGTTTGTGGAAAACGGTATTGGGAAGGAAGGAGATAAGGCTCTTCAGTGTTTGCTGGTTGTTTGGGAAGTCTACATTTCAGGTTAGGTTTTCCTCAGATTTCTGTCAGAAACATTGGGAAGACTTGGATTTTAATTGAACAGATTTTTTTTCCCGTGCTATTTATGTTTTTAAATATATTTTTTCTAGGATAAGTTTGTTTTAAAAGTATAGGTGTATTAGGATGAATGTGCGGATAAGCGTGGTCTGAAACTGTCTTTGTTTCATGCCTGATACATGTGGGACTCAAGGTGTTGGAGTGGTTTTGGTTTCAAATATTAATTAAGCCTTCTTTAACCTTAGGATATTCCTGAAGCTCCTGAGAGGCTGATGACAGACGCCATTAACGAGCCCATCTTGTTGTGCCGATTTCCTGCAGAGATCAAGTCTTTCTACATGCAGCGCTGCCGCCGATTCCCGGCTTACCGATCTGTGAGTTGGTGTTTGGCGTAGAGTTGCAGGCCTCTAAGCGGAGTGAGGAGTGTCAGCGTGAGTGAGCACAGAATGAGTCAGTACGACGGAAAATCGTGGAGGATTCTTCCCGGGTTTTGGTTGGATGTCTCTTGGCATGGCTTGTTGAGCCTACAGAAATAAACACAGCAACTCCGAAGTGCTAATAAAACGTGGGTAGATCACAGTGAGCATGCTCTTCTCCCACCTCGGGTACCTGCTAGTCTCTTGGCAATACTTCCCTGGCTTCTCGGAGACTGTATTGTCTGAACACTGGCTGGCTGGCAGCCAGGGGCAGGGGTGCTTGTTAGGGGCTGCTGTGCTGCTGGGGTTTTGGGGGAGCTTTTTTGGAGTTTTGGGGTTTTTTTTTAATGTTGTTGTTGGGTTTTGGTGTTATTTTTACAATTGAGTGTATCCAAGAGTATTAGGGGTTAACCTAGTTGGTTAGTTTATTCCATCTATAAGTTGGGTCCAGAAGGAATTGCCTGCCTTCCTGTCACAGAGAATTAAAATTATGTGGTAAAATGTGTTATGGGAATACAGTTTTAAGTTTGGGCTATTTTTCCTCCCCCTCCTGCAGGCAGCTTAATTGCATAGTTTGATGTCGTGTTGTAGGTTGATGTGCTGATGCCTAACGTTGGTGAAATCGTTGGAGGCTCCATGCGTACCTGGGACAGTGAGGAGCTACTTGAAGGCTACAGGAGAGAGGGCATCGATCCCACGCCGTACTACTGGTACACTGACCAGGTTTGTGAAACGGATTACATGTGCTGCTTGTCACATATGGTAGTTGATTTTTATTTTTTTAAACTGTTCTTAAGATGATGCAGTCTAAATTGGAAACATTTTTGGTGGCCCAAAGTAGGTACTCATTTAACCACTGGCAAGAAGCAATGGGTAGGAGCTTGCGTTTGGCTGTAATCGCTGCTGTTTGCTGCGGTTGCTCGCTGCCCTTACCAGATCCCCTGCCGTAGCCTGGGCTGTGCGGGTGCATTCCTCTTGTAACGACTTCTGCAGTGGTTATGGTTACATAAAAAGAGGTTGATCTTCACAGGCTTGAATGGCTGAGCTGTAGCTAGCGGAAGGGGAAGGGGTGGCCGAAAAAGAATCGTTAAGACTTTCTCTTTCACCTTCCATTTTCCTCTTCTTGTCCTTACACTGCCTCAGGAAACTCAGGACAACTAAACACAAGTGCCTTGCCTGAAAAGAGCACAGTCTGTTTTCCTCATTGTTCAGAAAATAACCTTGGAATGGTTTTGTGGGGTTTTTCTGGTGGTATTACTGCAATTATAATATAAATAACAAGAAAATGTTTACCTACTCTCTGATTTTAATTTCACAGAGAAAATATGGTACATGCCCCCATGGTGGCTATGGTTTGGGATTAGAACGGTTCCTAACCTGGATTCTGAACAGACACCATATCCGAGATGTCTGTCTCTATCCACGCTTTGTCCAGCGCTGCAAACCTTAGCCATCCTTGGGAAAAACTCCTAGAAAACCGAGCAACTGGTGCTTGGAAAAGAATGATACACTCTGCTATACTACAGCCTGGCTGAGAACAAGACTTATTGCAACCTGTTGCTAATACAAATACTAATTTAGGATGTGAAAAGGAAAATAAAACAAACCACTTTTTTAAAGGAAAATGCTACCAATTAACTGGAAGAAGCTTTAGAAAAAATTGTTAGGTGCATTTACGCTCTCAACTCAACATAAAACAAAGATCCTGATAAACTGTCATTTAAAAAACCAACGATACACTTCTGCTTTTAATTTCTGTGACTTAAAAGAAATATGCTGGGCATTTGTTTGGTTTTTTTTTTTTTAATTTGCTTTCGGTTTCTCTTGTGGTTTCCTGTTGGAGAAATCGGGAGTTCAAGCTCTTTGAATTCCCAATAATGACCTCTGAGAATGGTATGAAAAGACATCATCTGAACAGCTCAGCAAAGTATAAAAATGGGAATAATTATATAAGCGCTGCACTTTTTTAGCTCCTGCTGTTTTTAATGGAAGTTCCGTTTGAGTTTATGCAGTAGCAAGGTATATAGTATTGAACACAAAATTCTGCTGCAAGAGACATGGTTGGGTTTTTTCCCCACATTATTTATTGGTTAGTAATGGTGAGGCTGCTGGTGAGGTATCCTTTGCTCCTTTCCTGATACCTGGACGAAGCGCCGCAGTGGGTCCGTGCACACCCAACCTCTGCTGAATTGCAGTAGGAGGGGACGTGTTCCTAGAGCCTCGTCTGTTGGCTCGTGGACACGGGATGTCTGTGGTGCCTTCCCAATGAAGGTTCTGCCACCTCTTTCAAACCAGAAATTGGCCGATTGAAGACCCAAAGAAACTGGTGAGTTTGAAATACAGTTGGATTTTGGCATTGTGTGCTGACTGACTGTCCTTTCCGGATGAGTTGTAGTTCAAGCAGGGCTTTCCCACTTCATGCTAAAGTATGTTTTAGTAGTAGAGCAGTTCCACCTTTCCTCGCTGGCTCCGTGTTCTCTTGTGCTACTGCAGCTGAGCAGATTCTCTGGCTGTAATCAAGTTATCAAACAGGTTAATTAAATATTAATGTGTTGAGTCATCTGTGTGCTTTTTAGTCATAAATAAAGTAATTCCTTTTACTAGAGAGAAAAAAAATTGGTAGGTGCATCATTTGCTACCAGCACTGAGACTTGATTTGGATTTGCCGTTCATAGTTCTTGAGCTGTGTGATATCCATATTTTTGTAATAAACGATTGATTTTCTTCATCTTGCATGTTACATATGTAACTGATCTAAATCAGCAACCAATAAATTATGGCAACATCAGTTTGTGTGAGACAGTAGTTCTTGACCTTTCCTTTCACTTAGCCTGTGTTCCCAGTCCCTTTGTAGCCATAACAGGAAAATTCTGCACAGTAACATGCCTCAGTTCTCTCACTCAGCATTTTTGATGGGTTGTTCTCTGAATGTAGAACTTAAAAAGATTCCTTTAAATACCTGCAAAGGTATAGTCAACTGTAAATTCCCCGTGGGTTGAGGGTTGTTGCGTATGCGTTAAGTACATAAGCTAGAGGAAGAGGAGAAAAATTAACAAGCTTGACCGCAACAAAATGCTAGCAATTTCTTCCTTCTAAACTGAGATACTGGACAGCTTACTAACAGTGAGTTACAGGAAACGTCACCCCAGTCCAAAGTTGAACCCCTTGGGGTCGTGTTTTTGTGGGATTTATTTCGTTGGTGGGTTTTTTTTTTTTTGGGGGGGGGGGGGGGGGGATCTGGGGATAAGTGAGGGAGCTGAAGAGGCTGCTGTAATTCAGAATACTGAGGAATTTATGAGCATATAAAGACTTCTATAAAAAAAGGTCCTTCAAGAGCCTGAAGTCATGGGAAGGAGGAGAAAGGTTGGGAAAAGATACGACTAGAAAAACATCGCTTGTTGGCAGTTGATTTTCTGCTCTTAAAACTGGCAGGGCTGAGCTGCTTTGTAAAGGTTAAAAGCCTCCGTATCAGGGGAGCTACTAGAGGAAGGGCTGAGGACTTAAGAGGTGCTTCTGGCAGAGGCAGATCAGATAAGAGCTTAAAAGGTGACTGGGATGAAAGGTGCTGTGGAGTGGAACTCGCGGAGACTGCTGTGCGGTACCCTAATCTGCTGGGGCAGCAGAGGTGGTGCTGGGCAAGCCTCTGTCCGGGAAATATCCTCAAATTAAGTAAAAGCCCGTGCAAATCTACCGGGGGGTAATGGGGAGTAAATTCTGTAGGCAGCTGCTGAAACCAAACAAATGTGGTGATGTTCAAATGCTGCTTCAAACCAACCTTTTTTATGTTAAAGAGGATCGGTGCAGTTCCTCATTTATCACTGAGGTTCAATGCAGGTCTTCTATCATTAAGAAAAAAAAAATTACTCTTAGAGATTGAAAAATTATAAATGTAGTGTGGTTTTATTCTGTGCTCCATCAGTTGTGGTTTTGTATGGTGTCTTCTTTTTTTTATTGTGTTCTAAAAAATTTGCTGAGTTTGATTAAGTCTCCAGTGATGATCCTGGGTGTTTCTGGCAGCTATCCGGAAAGCTCCTTTCCAAGCTATCCGGCAGTAAACTTTCTGATTCTAAGTTCTTATTTGGGCTGATTTAATCACGCTTGCTGTCTGTGTGTTCTGTGGGCTGCAGTGCTCCCAGGGCCTTCCTGTCCGAGTTCGGTGTTGTCCTCCATACTAACAGGTACTTTGTGTACGTGGGCAGTGGTGGTCAGTCCTGGGGGAAGCAAAGCGGCGGTTGGTCTCGCCGGCTGTGAGGACTTCAGGGACCGGAGGGAGCAGCAGTTTCCTCTGGGCTCCGCCACGAATTCCTGCGCAGCTTACAGCCCTTGCAAATTGTGGTTGTTAGTAATACTGCAGCTGGTTGGAATGCAAGAATACTTGGTTTTATTTTTATTAGAAACAGTAAACAAATCTGCAAAAGAGGAGAAAATGTGCAATCAGAACTTGGATTTCTCCTATCCTTACTTTCCTTCCTTCAAGGTATTTCCTCACAGTCGGCTTGGTAATTGAATTGGTAATCGGTAAACTGGACTGCCAGCACTGGCTCCAAGGCCCTTTCAGCCTTGTGACTGGCAGCTTTGAGATCATTTGTGTACTTTTGTTTAGATTGCTCTCCTTACCTGCATTATTTTATATTATCTATTTTGAAACTCATCTGGCCACCCTTTCTAAGGACCTTTGAAGTTCCTTGCCACTGGTGTGGCACTAGAGAGCCCAGCATCCTTTACAAATTTGGGTTTCTCCTCGTCGCTCACTTCCCCATCGGGCAGTTGGGACTGAAAGAGCCATTGCTCGCCGGAGGGATGAAGACACGCATGGGGCTGCCAGGCCTTGGGCAGCGAGAGCTGAGTCTGGTTTTGGCCTTCCCAGCTGTCCACGGAGTGACTGAAACTGCTGCTGAGAAGGTGTGGGATGCAAACCAAACATTTGTGTGCAGGATAATTGTTCTGGTATTTCTGCACAGGTCCTGCAGTGCTGCTGTCTAAACGTATGATGTGGAAAATGGGCAAGGATGACAGCGTGCCAGTGACAGCCCTAGAGCTCAAATCAGCGGCGGGGCCAGCAGTACCTCCCTGTCTGACCCCTCCTGCCACCAAACAGCACCCTTTGATTCCCAGAATCCACAAACTGCGCTGGGCGGTGACCAGGCCAGTGAGGAGAAGCACAACTTGTGCTGAAACGGTGTGTGGAGGTGCTGCTGGTGATAAATCCAGGTCTGTGGATGTCTGCCCCCAGCTGAGAAATGCTGTTCCTCCCAGCACGCGAAGGAAATCTTCTCATAAATCATGCACCGTAAACACAGTGCGCGTCCCTGTGTGCCATGTGCAGCCCTGTTGCAGAGCTTTTCCACTGGGCCCTGGCAGAGGCAGAATTTGAGCTTTGAAAAGTATGTTCCATCTCTTAAATTAAAACCTCCACTGTGGTGAGCTTCCCCTGCAGCGCTGCCTCCAGCTCTGGGGCACCAACACCAGAAGGACACGGAGCTGTTGGAGCGGGGCCAGAGGAGGCCCCGGAGATGCTGGGAGGCTGGAGCCCCTCTGCTGTGGGGACAGGCTGAGAGAGCTGGGGGGGTTCAGCCTGGAGAAGAGAAGGCTCCGGGGAGACCTTAGAGCCCCTTCCAGTCCCTCAAGGGGCTCCAGGAAAGCGGGGGAGGGACTCTGGATCAGGGAAGGGAGCCGTGGGATGAGGGGGAAGGGTTTTACACTGGAAGAGGGGAGATTTAGATGAGATATTGGGAAGAAATTGTTTGCTGTGAGGGTGGTGAGCCCCTGGCCCAGGTTGCCCAGAGAAGCTGTGGCTGCCCCATCCCTGGAGGGGTTCAAGGCCAGGTTGGACGGGGCTTGGAGCAACCTGGGCTGGTGGGAGGTGTCCCTGCCCAGGGCAGGGGGTGGCACTGGGTGGGCTTCAAGGTCCTTTCCCACCCAAACCGTTCTACCATTCAAACTGTGTGTCCATCTCCTGCACTACCAACAAG
Organism: Alca torda; assembly: GCA_008658365.1. Classification (NCBI taxonomy): domain Eukaryota; kingdom Metazoa; phylum Chordata; class Aves; order Charadriiformes; family Alcidae; genus Alca; species Alca torda. Next base: position 563,557 of record CM018101.1, read on the forward strand.
AGCCATGTCCCTCCCTTTCCGGACAGGGTCACCTCCATCCCCAAAGCTTCAGGACTGTCCACTTAGAGGGGACTAAACCGGGTGATAGGGCACGGCGACGGCCCCCTGTATATAAAATCTGATTTTTTAAGGATATTGCGGTCTTTTGGTTCGCGGGGTGTTTGATCCCTCGTTCCCGAGCCCCCGCTCTCCTGTGGTACCCGTCACACACAGGGACTGTGGAGGAGAACCGTGGGCGGGGCAGCCTGAGGGACTCCCCGCTCGGCCCCCGCCGCCACCGCCCCCCGGCACCGCCCTCGCTGCCGTACGGCAGCGAGGGCGGTGCCGGGGGGCGGTGGCGGCGGCAGCGGGGTAGTGGCGGCTGAGGGGCGGTGGCGGTGCCGTCTGAGGGAATGCGGGCGGCCGCCGCCAAGATGGCCGCCGCCGCGGGCGCTGCGGGCCGCCGCCGCCGGACGGGCGCGTCAGGGTGAGTTCAGTGAGCTCCGGCCGCCGCCGGACGGGAACGGGGGGCTGAGGCGGGGAGACGGTGTCGGGGAAAGGGCTGAGGGCTGCCGGTGTGGCCGGGGGGGGGGGCGTGAGGGCGGCGGGACGGCGTTACACAACGGTGCCTTTGCGTAACGCTGCCGGTGGAGCCGGGGCCTCCCCGCAGCCCGCGGCGGGGCCGCCCCTGCCCCGGGGGTCCCGTCCCCTCGCCGCGGTATCCGCGCTGCGGAGACCTTCATTAAGTCCGGCTTAATTACCGGGAAGCGGCGGGCGGGCTGGTGGTGGTTTTACCTCTAAACGCAGTGAGGGCTGTGAGGCTCGGGCTGCTTTCCTCGGAGAGAGATTTGTCCTTTGCTGCCATCGGGCTCAGGGTTTCATTGTTCGGTTTGGGTTGGTTTTGGGTTGGTTTGTTTTTTCCCCCCCCCTCTCATGAGTTTAATTGTAAACGAGGCACTTTCCGTTTTCGAAGGTGCTTGCGTGAAAGTTGTGCTTCTTTAAATCTTCTTTTATTAAGGGAGATTTTTCAAAATAAGGGCAGGCAGGTGAGGCGGTGTGAGTAGTGAATAGAGCTGCACGTCAGTGTCACGCCCATCCTCACCACAGAGCCCTCTGGCTTGGAAAGGACCGTTCAGGTCATCGAGTCCAACCATCAATCCAACACTGCCAAAACCACCACTAACCCACATCCCTCAGCACTGCGTCAGCCTGGCTTTTAGATACCTCCAGGGATGGTGACTCCACCACTGCCCTGGGCAGCCTCTTCCAAGGCTTGACAAACCTTTTGGTGAAGAAATTTTTCCTGATGTCCATCCTAAACCTCCCCTGGTGCAACTTGAGGCCGTTTCCTCTTGTCCTAATGCTGCAAATGCGTGTTATATGTGCTACATACAGATAGGCATGCATTGCAGTTTTTGCAGTATGCAGTTTTTACAGTATGCGCCCAAAGGAGCAGCTTTGGGTGCTGCTCTGCAGGAGCCCTGTTCCTCACTCTCTGTAGTTACAGCGTGTCACCCACTGTATAACTGTAATCGCTGTAAGGCTGTAGCGGCGAAGCAACCTTCTGAGGGACACCGAGAACGGCGGGAGTGCGGGCACGCACCCACCACCAGCTTCATCTGGCCTTGTCTCTAGAGGCTGCTACGATAATGCCACTTCTGAAACTTACAGAACACTTTAATCAATCTTTCCATCAAGCTGGAAGCATCGTTGTTGCACGTCCTGTGTCTGCATCATGTGCTTTATGGTGCAGACAGAAATGGGCCCAAACCTCACCTCAAGTAAAACAAATGCTTTCCAGTATTTATTTAGAGCGTGGAAGGATCAATACAGCCATTGAAACTTCTCTTTTTCATTGTTCTATATAATTAACATATAGTGTCAGTGCTTCAAAAAATAATAACCTAAGAACTGGAAGAAGAATAAATATTTGAGAAGTCTTTCAGGCATCAGCGACGCTTGAGTTGAAGTTCTTTAGTTTCCAGCCTTTTATATTGCTACAGACACAGGCATCCACAGCTACACACTCTTAATCCCGAGTAAGAAGCTGGATTTGCAAGATGCTTTTCACTGTCATTGATTTCAGCAGGTTTTGAGGGCGTTCAGCATCTGTTCAGAATGTTATTAGGGACCTGTGAACCGTAAGATGCTCTTCGCAGCGGGTGGATCGGCTGCTGGGGAGGTCTGTGCTATTGGGGCTCGATTGCTGCTGGAACTCCTGCAGTCTGACAAGGGAAGTGTCGCACCAAACGATTGCTGCAGAGCTAGGGATGCAGAATTTAACAATTTTTTTTCATCTTGGGCAATTCATAGTATTGTTGCACTGAAAAAGACCATGTAATCACTATGAACTCCTACGGAAAACAAAGCGTGCTTTTGAAAAACCAGACTGTAGCCAGCATGTGGGAAGTAAAGTACCCGTTTTTTGGCTAATGCTGAAATCCGGGAATAATAGAAGTTGCCTAGCTGGGTAGCGAGAAAGAAGGCTGCCCGCGTCCCTGGGTAAATGGATTCTGAAACTGCTGCTCAGTGTACCCGGCACGGGGTCAAACTAAGGAGCTGTGTGCTTGCGGCTCGCAGGTGCTGGCCTACGCTGCTGAAGTTTGCTGGTGACCCTAAATTAACAAGTGTCTAACCTATGTTGCAGAGCTGCTGTAGAAATACTTTGCTTTTCTAGTGTTAGCCCAGGTACGTCTGTACCACGAGGAGTTAGGCAGCTTGACATCCTTCCTTCCTTAGCGTGTCAGCCCTGCATAGTTTCTCTTGTGTTGTCACCAGTTATTTTGGACTTAGGATTGGAGCTTAAAGATTAGTGAGGCTTTTGTTTGGTTTTAGGTTACTACCTGCTATCTGAAAAGCTGTTAGTATACTGAGTGTTTAAAGAAAGGCAGAAGCTTGCAATTTCATGACTTTCTTTGATTCCAGGACCTGGAGCTTAAGGGAGAAAATGCCAAGCAGCGTGATACTGCCAAGTGTGTTTATGCAGCTCTTGGGGGATTAGTGCCTATCTGGTGAAAAGGCCCCTCAGCACGGTGTAAGGTTATCAATGTGCTGTTATCTTTCTTCCAGTTGTAAAAACCAGCAGTCAGCTGAGGGTCCCGGTACGATGGAGAGGCCAGGCAACTGCAGCCGCAGTGACGGAAAGCACAAAGCTTCAAATTCAGCCAGAAGTGCGGTAAGTTTGCGATGAGGCGTGGTGGGTGTGGCCTGCTGCCGTTGCCCTCTGTCGCTCTCTGATATGGTATGCTGCTTTACTTGCAGAGCAAAGCTGGTTATGTAGTAAAACGTGGCAGTCACGGGGCTTGATCTAGGCTTTTTGTGTGTATAATTGCTTTTATCTGTCTAGCTGCATTCACCAAGCCTCTTGTTTTCACAGTTCTGTGGGGCAAGGACGGCCTGCCTTGTTCTTTGCGGAGCGCAGTGAGGCAGTGGCCCATGGTAAAGCCTGGGGCAGTGCAGCGGCAATAGAACAAACAGTAGGATATTACTGTTACTTGAGGTTCTGGTTCCTGCTTCCTAGGTTTTATTCAACAACCGCCTGATAGACACTCTAGGAGGAGGGGAATGGAAACTGAGGTCCCGACCCATCGGGGCAAGCCTAGGCTCCTCGTGGTGCCCCTTTTCAGGGCTTTGGCTTTAACAAGAGGAGGGCAAAGCTCCCTGTGCATCCGCGGCTCTGTCTGCTCAGGAGGCAAGAGATCCTGGTCACTGGGCTCCCCCAGGCAGGGGAAGCGATTCGATGGGGAAATCCACCTCTTGGGTGAGCGTTGTGATCGGCAGCCGTTTCTGTAAAAGCTGATACTGCCATCTGCTCCGCTCTGCTGGGCTGTGAGGGGTGTTATCCTTGGAACAGCGTGCTGGACCTGCACCTGGATAGAAAACCTATTGTGGAAAAAAACCCCAAACCCAACAACCCAAACAAAAACCAACTTTGTGCTTATTTTATGTGTAGAGTTGCTCTTTGCTGCTTTCACTGCTTTGGGAGATGAGATGTGTCTCCAAAGTAATGAAGACAAAGACCTCTGTGGGTAGCTCATCTGTTTTCTGTGGAAGTTGATGCTTGGTTGGAATTTTGAATTGGAATCTACAGCTAGCGTTCAGCTGAGATAGTTCCGTAGACCCTATTTTATAACCTCCCTTATGGCCTTCAGCTGCGAGATAATTTTCTCAGTATATTTCCAGTTAAACTCTGTGTTGCAAAGTGATTACTTTTTAAAAAAAAAATCATGTAAATACTTGTTCTCTGGCTGTTCATGCTTGTGGTTCATATTTTTACATAAACAGGATGAGCTTCTAAATAGGATGCTGCTTTTGCAAAAGACATGCAGAAGGATAAACTGATTGTTTTGTAATAATAATAACAACAAAAAAAAGCAGTCGGTCACTCGGGTTTGAAATATCTCTTGTCTCCCTAGGAAACCTAAAACAGGAATCTTGATGTTAAACATGGGAGGTCCAGAACGGCTGGATGATGTGCATGATTTCTTACTTCGCCTCTTCCTGGACAGAGATTTAATGACAATGCCAGCTCAAAAGTGAGAAACACTGTTAACTCCTGTGTTAACAGTCAGTGTTGGGTGTTGCTGTCTTAGCTGTAGGCGTGAACATTTAACTTCTGTTTAAATCAGCATTTCTTAAGATCGTTTCATCTTGGGACCAGTCAGTGTAAGAAATGGTGTTATAATTCTCTGGAAATAGGCATGCCAAAATTGTTCTCTTCTAATTGCAAATCGTGATTTCCTGTCACTTACTATGTTTGGTAAGGGTGATGGAATGTAACATCAAATAGCCATGCAATGCTTGTTTGCTATAATTTGGGGAGATTGCCATGGAAAACCCACTGCAGTGGAGAGATTTGGAGAAAGGGCTGGTGATTTGGGGTGTGATGTTAATTTGTGTACCTTTTGAATGCTTTAGTAAATTGGCACCATTCATTGCCAAACGCCGCACACCAAAAATCCAGGAGCAGTACAGCAGGATTGGAGGTGGATCCCCAATCAAGAAGTGGACGGCGGTGCAGGGAGAAGGCATGGTGAAACTGCTGGACAGCATGTCTCCTCGCACCGGTACTTCTTTACTCTACTCTGCTCGTTAAAAGTTGCTTTTGCTTCATGTGTTGAAACTATACACTTGTAAAGCAGCTTCTACTTCTCCGTTTTTATTGTGAGTGCGAACAGTGTTCTCAGTCCTGCTAGGAAATCATGACAAAGATATTGCAGAAGTTCTTATTCATTAAAAACTAAGCATATACAAAAGCATGAGGTTCCCACACATGCAAATATATTTCTGTGCGATGGTCACTTCTGTGGCTGTATTGGAGAATGGCTTTGATTTCGGAAAGTACTGTGGGTACTCATTCAGCCTGCAGTAACACAGTGTAGCACCAAAAGCCAACAACCAAACATGTATCCACCTTCTCAGACGGGATACAGTATGTGCTGGGGTCCAGCTGTCACCTCTGTCTGTGCCCAAGGTAACTAACTTAAAAGCTGCTCTGGGTAAGTCCACCCTTAGATGCTGTTGGCATGTTTCATCTTGCGTAACTTCAGCCAGCAGGAAATCAGGTCTCTGCTCCCTCTTTCATCGAGAGAGAGTAGGGCTTGGAGAGAAAGTAATTCAGTTCATCCTAAGGTCATTATCAAAGATGGGGGTCACCCTCTACAGGTACGCTTAGCTCTCCCTTTTGATTATGGAAGAAATCAACATGACTATAATGGACAAAGTATCTTATTTTCAAATGGCGGAAGCTGGGTGACAGGAGTCTCCATGGTGTGTATGACAGCAAGGTGTCCACACCTAGCCTGTAAGTCTTGCTTGAGCTCGAAGAAGTTACACTGAAGACAAGTGCTTGAGCCTAGGTGATAAGGAAGGGGAATGTTATTTCATGTGAACAAATAAGGCAGGCATGGGAGAAGATGTTCAGAGTGGCATTCTCCCTAGCATAATTGAGGTGGAGGTTCATGACCGTTGGCAGTGGCAGTATAATCTCATGTAATTCTCCTGTCTTGTGTGAAGAGGTAGAGTGGAGAATGACGATCCTCGTAGGGCTGCGCGTGTGCGGTCCACATACAGCACAAAAAAAATGCCTGTCGATCTAGGGTTTCCTGGCTGTTCATGTTCTGCCCGCTGGTGCTATTGAGTTTCACAGGGGGTGGGATCTCCCGCTGTAAAATGCGGGGGCACCTTGTCCTGGCTGCTCCTGGTAGCTAGCTGCAGGACAGTGTCGCTCGGCTGCCGCACGCTCGCAGCAGCCAGCAGTTAGGGATCAGAGGCCGGTGCAGCGTTCCCTGCTCCTGCTGCTTCCTCCAAGTGCCTTTCCGTGCTCAGGGCCAGCTCTGCCGGGGAGCTGTGCAGGGACTGTCTGGTACAGAACAGCTCTGAGGCCAGAATGTAACGCTGTGAAAACTTTTGCATTTTCCTTTTGTTACCCCAGCCTGAGCCTAAAGAATAAGTGACTGCATGGGAGTCTGACTGTTGTTCAAAGCTGCAGGCGTCTCTCAATCCTCTGAAATGTCCCTCTGCAATTAGTGCTTGGATGTAATCAGAGCTTTCGGAACTTTGTCTGAATCTGTAACTATTAATAATGGATAAAAGAATTAACACCAATTAGGCCTGATTTCAGGACTGAAGAGGAGGTTGTTGGGAAGAAAAGGCAAGGTTTTGTAGCTGGACAATGCAGGGCTTGGTTGAGTGATAGCAGTGGGCTGCACCCGAGGGCATGAGCAGGAGATAAGCCTAACGGTTTGCCTTGGGTGGAAGTAGATGCTGTCTTTGCCAGTTCTTCCTTGACAATAACAAAATTCGAAAGGTGAATACAACCTCCCTCCCCTCTCTTGGGATCACAGAATCTCTCTGAATCTTGCTCCCATCGCAGCAAGGAGCTGTGACTTGTATGGATTACCCTGTGCCAAGCTACCTCGTAGCACTATTATGATGGGAAATTGTGCGGATGCTTCTGTGAATGTCCTTTTACTAAGGGCTTGGGCTAACACGTTTTATCATGCAATTGCAATGGGCTAGGTGTGCAAACATAGACAACTGTGGTCATTCCCATAGTGTTAATTGCTGTGATTCAGCCACGTTCAATCTCTCTACTAAACCTCCAGCCAAATTTATACGAGTCATTTTTCACCCAGGTTGAAAGTATTCATGGTGGAATGCGCACCAGTGTAGCTGAATTGCTTTCAAAGGGGTTGTTGGTTGAATTGGCTTCAGTTTGTATTGTTGCTCCCTTAGCAGCTATGAACTAGAAGTCTGTTTCTCCTCTGTCGCTTGGTGAAGGCAATAGGTCATTTTCTTACAGTACCTTTTATGCTAGTTTCTTGCTATGTGACATTAAAACCATGGTGTTAATAAACGTGAGGGGCCGCACTAGAAATTAAACTTCCACATTCACGTAGCAGCTCAAGGGTGATGGCCATCTTCTGTGTCTTGCCTCTCATGGTACAGACAAAAAAAGACAGTGAATCACCACTGCTTTGACAAAAGCCAGGAGAAACAGTAGCGTGGTGGTGGTCTCTCTGAAGTGACCTGTCTGGGGGTCACCTTTGTTCCGATAAGGTATTTCTCTGCATTATGCTTTTTGGCCTTGAAGCGGCAGACTTCTTTGTGAGTAGAAGGAACTGATGAGATCACTAAGCTGCCTGCTGAATTCCTCACTGATGCGTTAGCTACAGATAATACTTCTCATCCTGCCACTCCAATAGGAACACTAAACATGTTGAAAAGAACGCCTGCTGGAGTAAGAGAAGCCAAAGAGGAGAGCTCTCCATTCTCTTCAGCTCAGCAGCTTTACAACGCCTGGTGCTGCAAGCCTCCTCCTCCCTTCAGTTTCCATAGCCGGTGCTGGTGTGTCAGGGAATCCCCCTTCATGTTTGACGATATGCGTTATTTGATTCGTAGCTATTTTGTAATTCTTTGTGGGACCTGCTTCAGACTTGGGTAGAAAAGGGCTAGAGGTAGAAGACTGGTAAAAGGCTCTGGAAGGTGAAAAGTGACGCTCTTGGAAGGCTAGAACCAAATTTGTTTCATTCGTTCATCATGAATGTGTCACTAATGCCTTCATTCGGGTAATATTTGATCCTTTTTTCCACAGATGCTACTCTCTAGCTTAATTCCAGCTGTGGTCCCTGTGAGTGTAGTCAAAGCCTGAAGCCAAAAACACGTGTTTTAGCAGCAGTAGCCCCTGAAGGGTCAGGCTTGCAACAGGTTCTGAAGATAAGCTCAGAAAGTTTATCTGCTTTTCTCAGCATAGCACTCCTCTTGCTTTTGTTTGGTGACCGCTTTTGTGTAGTCACACCCGCCTCTGTGCAGTTCTTGCACCTGATAAGTCCTTCAGAGACCTCCTTTTTTACGTAACGGTATGTGCAGTTTTAAAAATTGACGGTGCTAACCATTGCTAACAGTTGAATTTAGTGCCAGCTGTTTCCTTAAGCATTTCGAGTAACCTTGCAGCGACACAGAGTACTGTGCTGCTTCAGAACAGCTTGGAACAGTTGCTTCCAGACTGAGCTAGGTGGTTGGGAATATCGTGTACTCTTCCTTCCGAATGAGTGGGGTTGGGTAGGTTTAGTAATCTGTAAGAATAAATCACACAAACATGGCAATAAGAAAATCCATGTCTATTGTTGGTTTGTTCGGGGTTTTTTTAATGCTGGCATCAAGTAGGCTAATGTCTTGCAATGGTAATGATATTTTAAGAAGGCATGTCTTGCTTTTTTATTGTTTTTAATTGTAGTGGGTTTTAGTATTTCTTACAAGCTGTATTTTAGCTGAGATTCCCTTGACAGCAAAATGAAAGCTCACAGGATGAGGGGCCATATTTCCCGGGTTAAACTCGTACTGTCTTTGCTCTGGTTACTCAGACTTTTGTTTTTAATGCCATTTAAAAATGTTAATGAGGTTACTGGCTCCTGGTGCTCCTGAAGTTGGGTCATTATTTGCTACTGCTCCCAGCTGGGAGCTCTTTTGCCTCCTGCAGAGACCTGGGGCTGACTGAACCTGTTTTCTGAATCCTGTATAAATGTTTGGAGTGGAGACCAAGTACAGGACATCTGCTTCCTTCAGAAACCTCTTAAATGTTATCCCAGAGCTAATGACCTGGAAACCCTGAAAAAGAAACTTCACTTTTGTTCTTCTAAGAACCTCTGTCCTCTACTTAAAAAAAAAACAAACCAAACAAACAAAAACCCCAACCAAAATAAAACAAGAAACTTCCCTCCCTCCCTGCCCCTAACCAAACCATACTGCCCAAACCTTGAAGCCAACACCCAAAAGATAGAGGCAAAAAATGGAAAAACCTGAAATGTTGTCCTTGGAGACAATAATACTGCCTTCAAAATAAAGTGTTTCAAGGCATGAAAAACGCCCAGAAACCAGAATGAAAGAGCACGTGACCCATATTCAGTACCACCGATTTCCTGCCCCAAAGGGCAGTCCCGGCGCTTGGGGGTTTATGTGCAAAGGGAGCAGCCTCACCGGGGTGGGGGAAGGCAGCGTCTTCTCTCGCGAGGATGGTGACCAGAGCAGTTGCATCAAATGGTGGTTTCACCTTGTCTTCTTTTTAGCTTTGTGTTTTAATGTGGTTAACTGGAGGCAAGGAAGTGGAAAGAAGTGAATTACATCTGCGTAAAATGGCGAAGGAGAAGATAGAGTAGGTGAAGGAAATGCAAGGGAGCCAGGTCTGCTGCTAGAGGGCAAGGGAGGGAGGGCATGCGAAGCAAACGGTCGGTACCTGGGAATTCTGCCCAAACGCCCCTGCGGTGCTGGGACCAAGGCCTGTCCCAGCAGAGGCATATGAATCTTTCACTCACGGAAGGCATCCTGTTTTGATGACTTCTCTATTGGCACCCGGAGCATGAAAGGGATAAAATTATCTGATTTTCTCTAAATGCCTTTTAGGCAGCTAATGTCTGTAAGGCGCAGGGCCTTGGCCTGTTTGAAGGTGATCCCTGTAGAGCAGAATATCTCAGTGCTGGCACACAAAATTGCAGCCCGATTATATTTGAAAGTTTAGGTAAATAAAATTACCTGGAATGTACAAACTGCTTAAGCAACGTGTTTCCTTTTGTGTGGCAGAATGAAGAAAGCCTTGTCTTTCCTCAGATTTTGACATTTTAATTACACTGGTGTATTTAAAACATCTGACTCCTGATTTCAGTAAGCGAGTTGAGGTATGCTGTTAGGAAGTCTACAGCATGTCTGTAGCTGTCATCTGTATTAGGGCACAGGAGTGTAATTTAGCGTCTCGTAGTGACGCTTTTTTACCAATACATCCTTTAAATCCGGACTTGCCCAGTAAAACGTCAGAGCTCTGTGCAGTCAGGAAACCACGCCTCAGCTAAACTAAGTAAAAGCAGAAGAGTGGTGCTTCCTGCAGAAGCCAACAATAGTATAAATCACTTTTAAATTCTAATAACAGCAAAGTGAATTACCAGAAAAATACTTGGCCAAAGAAAGCTGTGTTTATACGGCAGTGGTTTAGAAAAGTAGCCAGAAAATTATCAACAAGTTTATTTCAGCAGTGTCAGTCTGCCTGATTCTGTACTTTGTACTTATTAATGATGTATCATTGAGAGTCCTTGGGTTTTTTCTGCAATTTCTTTTCCTGTGCTTTGGCTGGCAGCGCCTCACAAATACTATATTGGCTTCCGGTACGTCCATCCTCTGACAGAAGAAGCAATTGAAGAGATGGAGAAAGATGGCATTGAAAGGGCTATCGCTTTCACGCAGTACCCACAGTACAGTTGTTCTACCACAGGTGAGTCTCTGCGCGGGAGCAGGGCACGGACAGAGGTGCATGTCCGGGAGCCTTGGGAGCATGTGGAGGGTCAGTGCAAGCTCTCCTGTCTTCTCAAAGTGCCCCTTCCTGTGGCTTCGTTGCCAGCTCCAGACCCTCTGTATTTACTACAGTTCCGAATCTTAGGTAGCAACTTTTAAACTAAGGATAGCTTTACGTGACCATTGTTATTGTGCGATAACATAAACCGAAGGCTCAGGAACACGACTGAGTAAGCTTTCTTCATGGGAACTAGAGCAATAATTGTTCTGTAGCTAAAGAATAGCTTAGCAAATTGTTCTTGGCTTGTACGTTGTATGAACTTTGATATAATTGTTCCCATTTGAGGCACTCAGTTCTTTGTTTCGGTTGCATTTTACATATATAGTATTTTAAAATATTATAGCACCTTACTACAAAACTGTTTTCACCTGACAAGTTGCTAATGCATTGGCTGAACTTATGTTCTTAATTCTCTGCATTTCAGGAAGTAGTTTAAATGCCATTTATCGCTACTATAATAAAAAAGGAGAGAAGCCGAAGATGAAGTGGAGTATAATTGACCGATGGCCCACACATCCCCTTCTTATTCAGGTATGGATTTGTGTGAGAGTCTTTGAAAATAGCAGCCAGAATGAGAGGCGTGAAGCGAGCAGGTCTGATGTGTTATCAGATTGGCATTCCCTGGGCTTTTCTAGATTGGTTGATGTAGGAGAAACTTAGTACCTTGGCATTGCCAGCTAACTTTAAAACACAAAGAACTAAGTAAATACAGATATTTTTGAGTTTCCTTTTTAGAAATATTTGCTACCAGTAGAAACACAGTGTAGTGTTAAACAACAGAAACATTCTGAGGAAACACTTCACTTAGATCAAGTCTTAGTTTCTAAGAAAGCTTACAAGATATTTAGCTATAGAATGTACTAAAAGAAGAAAAAGAACTTGAGAAGAATAAAAGGAATGCTTCCGTTTGAGTGTACATTTTAGTTATGGTAATGAAATGTGTCTTGTCTGGTATGTATGAGATTACAGGAGAAGGATGGTTATTTCATGCCAGATGTTTTGGCATGATAATGTGTGTAAGTGACCACCATGCACATCTTGATTCAAAAGTGTGCTTGTATTATCATAACAGTGTTTGCTGGAAGGGACCTCTAGAGGTCATTAGTCCAAATGCCTGCTCAGAGCGGGTCTATGGCCGACACACAGATCACGTTGGTTTGTCAGGTTCTCATCCAGCAACAAAGAGGTAATTCCAGGCACAGCACTGACAGTGGCAGGAGCAATTAAGGGAAGCCTTCCTCCTTCCTTTACAGCATCTTAAAACAACTGGGATGATCAAAAGTTCATGGGAGCCTTTGGTGTGTTGGGACTGGGCACTGTGTGGTAATGTATAGTAAGAGCATGTAATATGTGCTGTCTCTCCCTTTTGCCCCACGCATACCGAATTTTGGAGTTTTGGAGTTCTTAAGGCAACCTGGAACATTGAAGCTGCCTGTCTCATGTCATTCAAGAGCACATAATGCCTCTCAGTGGTTCTGATTCAGGGCTTTGCTTTTTTTTTTCTGAACAGTGCTTCACCGATCACATACAGAAGGAACTGAACCTGTTTCCACCCGACAAAAGGAAAGACGTCGTCATCCTCTTCTCGGCTCACTCGCTGCCCATGTCTGTGAGTTACATCAGGTCCTTTCTGACACTCTTAGACCAGAGTCACACTGGCCGGGCGGAATGGAAAGGCATGAGGCTCGCACGCCCGTGGGGTAGAGCCACAGTTGTGGAAGTGCCAGGCAAATGTAAAAGACAAATAAGAAGGTGAGTTAGTGAGTTGGAGGTGGAAGCCTGACGCGGAGCTGAAGGTGAAGCATGTGAGCTGTGTGCAGCACACTCACCCAGGTCTGTGCTGTGGGCCACCATTGAGGATGGGGCGCTGGGTTACGTCGGGCTCGGTATGGCTGCTTTCACAGCCTCACGAATTTTCCAGCTTAAACTCAGATGGTAATGGAAGGGAAAATTTGATTGTTTTCTCACCTCTAGAAAGCAGTAATAATGCTTTCCCTGAAGGAATGAAAGTATAAAAAAGGCTGCAATAAATGGCTTAATCCTCTGTCAGCAACCAGCAACTGCAGTGAAATGGCTCTTGGAGCATTTTTCAAAAATGCAGTGCTGTTACCATAATGTAACCATATCTATGTACAATGGTATAATAATTTATCTTTTGTCATGGGAAGGAGGAGTAGATGTTCTGGTAAAGCAGCTTCATCATGGAGTTTGCTAGGCAAGGATGCAGTTTTTCTTGCCTGTTTCAGATGAGCCAGGCATTTCATTTGGCCTGTCCCTGGCGCAGCTGCATCACGCGCAGCATGGTTGCCTTCCCCAGTCTTTAGGTGATCTTTGCCCAAACGTGTTCACTGGAAGAAAAAGGTCTGGTGTTTCTGTGTTGAAGGTAGTGAACCGTGGTGATCCGTATCCTCAAGAAGTGGGAGCTACTGTGCAGAGAGTCATGGAGAAGCTGAACTACTCCAACCCGTACAGGCTTGTGTGGCAGTCCAAGGTAAGTGCTCAGGGAAGCTGCAGAGCCACCTGCCACTGTAAAGCTCTTCAGGTGATGGAGTTTATGATCTTACGGCTTAAGAAGAGCATAACCTCAGTGCCTTTTTCCCATTTTCAGCAAGTATTTCTGCTAGAACATAATCCCCATCTTTTACTCAAATTCAGTCTTTGCAGGTACTCTATCCGCAGTTTCTTGCCTTTTTTTGTATATTGCATCATTTTAAAGTAGATTTTTGATGTGTCTGTTAGAAAACCTGTGATCTCATACATCTAGTTTGGCATTTGTCTCTGCCAGAAATAAGACTCGAGCGCTCACTGGATTTTTAAGGTGTTGCTTTTTGAGGATCTGTGAGCAATTTTTCTGAAGTCATCACTATGATACAGGCATTCTTAATAATAATACGAAGCTAAACGGGCTTCATTATTCTTGACAAGGACTGTTTGCATTACTTTGTACTACTTATTACTACTGCAAATAGCAAGGAACTAAGTTTTACCAGAATTATGTAGTACAAGTAACCTTATATCTCAGAGGCGTGACACCTATCGTGCCATTATTGTCTTGTTCTTAAAGTCGCATTTTACGGTACAGCAGCAAATACTTCATGGATAGCAAAGGGATTAGGACAGTTTGCTACAGAATGGTAACTTTAAAAGGCAGGCAAACCCTGTGCAGTAGTGGTCAGGGTTTTATTGAACTGGAAACAGCAGACCTTTATTTAAATTTTCGTTTATTTTAATGAAAGTCTCATTTAGGCCAGCCCAGGTTCTGTTTCTTTGGGATTTAAATGACAGGACAGTATTTCTTCATAAAAAAAAAAATTGATGGAGAAAGTGAGAGGTACTGGCAGAAACAGGAAAATACAAATAACTGGCTCCATCTTAAGCATAATCTGGCCTGTGTGGTCCTGCTTAAGAAAAAGTGAGGGTTCTTTGTAAAAGTTTTTTTTCTTTATTTCTCTTCCCCTTTTCTCACAGGTTGGACCGATGCCTTGGCTTGGCCCGCAGACAGATGAGACCATTAAAGGGCTGTGCCAAAGAGGAAAGAAGAACATGTTGTTGGTCCCAATAGCGTTTACAAGTGACCACATTGAAACACTTTATGAACTGGATATTGAGTATGCCCAAGTTTTAGCGAATGAGGTGAATGCTTTATAGTTTTTATAACTGTTTGGATAGTGGTGCTGTGAAATTACTTTTCCTGTTTTGAAATTTCCTTTGTACTTGCTCTTTGCAATATACAGATTTTATTTTTCTGTAAATTGAACGTTAATCTGAACTGGTTTAGCTCCAATTGATTTTAGCAACACAAAACAGGTGGGATTTTGTCTTTCTAGGTTTAACTCTTTAGGCCACTACTATCCTTACTAAAAAGAATCATTTAATTTTTGGCAGCAAAGTGAAATTTTGCATCATAGTTATTTTTCCTGTATTGAAAAAACATGATATTGCATTCAGTGCCATCATTTTGGGGCAACTTCTGAATGAAGCAGAAGGGAAGATTTTGAAGGCTAACTAGTGAAGGCTCTGTCAGACTTAACTTTCTTCTCCTTATTTTTCATTCAGTGTGGAGTTGAAAATATCAGAAGAGCAGAATCTCTTAATGGAAATCCACTGTTCTCCAAGGTATCTTCTTTGTTGCAATAGTTGTAAAAGTTTGCAGTTGTGCGTTTCCTACTAGATTATGGATTTCTTATTTTAGTTTTAAAGTATTTTGAGTTTAAGAGTAAAAACGGAAAGCCCTGTAATTAATCTGTATACCACAAAGTTTTATTTTACCATAGTTCATGGTGGTGGTTTTTTTTAAAAAAAAAAAAAAGTTCAGAAGTTTGGCTTGACAAAAAAGAAAAACAGTTTTGTATTAATTTTTAGTAATCTTTTAATGAAATATTTGTCTTAAGATACTGTGCCAATACAGCTTTAAAGCAGGATTTTCCCCTGAAGTAAAGGAGGGTGATGCTTAAAAAGGGTAGGCTGATGGATACACAATTTGGCAATCTCACTAGCCAGTGTGACGCATGTTAAGGCATTTTTTTATTGTAGGTAGATAGGTTTGCTCACCTCTGTTTTTTAATTAACTGTCTTTCAGGCTCTGGCAGACTTGGTCTGTTCCCACATCCAGTCGAATGAGATCTGCTCTAGGCAGTTAACCCTCTGCTGCCCGCTCTGTGTGAATCCCGTCTGCAGGGAGACAAAAGCCTTCTTCACTGGCCAGCAGCCGTGATGGGCGCTGGGGAGGGCACCGCTGGCTCCAGCAGCAGCATCGCCCTGGTGAAGCAGTGCAAAGGGAAGAAACCGCTTGACCACACTCTGCGCTGTTAGATACAGGCTTGTAGTCTGTAACATTAACCTCATGGTAGTGAGGAGAACTTGACTTTTTATGGTTTTTTTTCTTATGTTTTCTTTGTTTAAGAAGAGTTTGCAGAAAGTAGGAAAATAAGGCGTTTTTCCTGTGAGATGTGAAAAGATCTCCTTTCATCTGATTCTGACGGGACTTAGCATGAGCCCATAAATACGCACTGAAAAACTTAAAAAAATTTTCTACAAATTGGCTTCTATTTCCTGTGCAGGGATTTATTTGTATGCAGTTTTGTCTTGAGTGCATTAATTGTGACTTTCCAGGTCAAGCATATGATTATTTGTTTTGTTTATGCTTAAGGTACTGTATAACCAGCATAGTCACCGATTGTCTCTCTGAGAGTGATTTTTCAGATGGCTTTGGAGATCAAGTGACTTCTAACGCTTTTTAAATAATGTGTGTATTTTTTTAGAACATAAAGATAAGGCTTTGTTTTGTTTTGTTTTTTTCCTCCTGCCAGAAACTTCTGGTGCAAGCTTAGCTGGGATAGTAGAACGCACAAGATTTGTTTACATTTTCTAGCAAAAATACTCTCGTTATCTGCAGGAAAGCCTCTGCATTTGAAGAGCATAAAATGAAAGGAATAAGCCTGTTTGGGTGATGCTGAAGGGCATGCTTAGTTGAAACAAACGGTGTACGTTTCAAGTCTAGCAGCTATCAGCAGCGTGTATGGAAACACGTTGGTTTATCTTTTAAGCAAAATGGCTTTTTAAAATTTTTATTAAAAAGGGCTTTCTCTGTTTGGTTAAGTAAATTTAGAAAGTCAGGCTTGGTCTCCAGAGGTTTATAGATCTGCTCTGTGCTGTCTACTGTGCCACAGTGCTGTGGTTTTTGTGGGATACCTACGGAGTTCTGTAGGTACAATTGATCTAGCTTAATTGATGTTGTTATTTAAAAGTGAGATGGTAAGTCAGGAGTAATTTACATAGCAGATGCCTGAGAGCCGGCAGCGCTGCAGGCTGACAGCTGTGTGCGAGCGCGTACCTTTGCAACAGCTGAATTTGGTCTGTTAGATTCTTGGCACTGATCGTGGGCCGGGAGTACGCACTCGTAACCCAGCTAAACTTCTTGCTTGTTTTGGCAGGCGTTTGGGTGCAGCAGGACTGCTGAATCCACTCCTAAGTAGTGGTAGTTTTGTAGTGACAAACCTTTTTAGGGCAGTATTCCCTCACTGTCAGCACCGGGACCGGTGTCCAGGTTAGTCTCGGGATAGGAGAGGCCTTTTCCGAAAGGCTGGTCGCTGCACAGCAAGCCTGAGCTTGGCGCTGGAAGTAGTTCAGGGCAGAAGTGCCGCAGCACCTCCCTCAGTGGTCCCCTCGCGCGGGGACCTCTCCTCCTGGGTGGGACAGAGGAGGAGCAAAGCTGTGACAGTGTTCTGTGGGACTGAGCCATACGTCTATGAGCCTCGCTGTCAACTTCATGGGCAGAAATGTTTACTTTACGTAATTAGCACTGAAATGCCAGTACTTTGGCAATGCAGGTTGTTTTCTGCAATTGGCGATTCAGCTAATGGTGATGTTTGAGAAGCAGATGCCATGCTGCTCAGACAGTTTTATTTGCTAATGTAATTATGAGGCACGAGCAGTGTGTACCTCTGATCTTTCAAGGATAGGGCTGTTTAAAAAGAAAACAGGCCTCTGTTGGCATAGCAGGGGTTTATCTTCTTCAATTTTATGATGAAAGAATGAAATGTGGGATACTAAATGGACGCTGTGTCGATCAGCCAGTGGGCCCAGTACTGCCATGGAGCAATGTAAATCCTACTGCACAGCCTCGCTGGGGCCTGCGGCGTAACACGTCTTGAGAGGTGATTGCCGTGTCTCCACTGCCATACTGCAGCTTCCCAGTGTGATTGTGGTGGGACAGACCGAAACTCCTTCAGCGCCAGAACCTCCGACATCACTGCTGCCCCTCCTTGCTTTGGCAGAAAGAAGTCTTCCTTGACCCTTCGTACCGGTGCCTGTTTCAGTGGCAGGGAGCCAGCAGCCAGGACTTCTCCCTCTCTTGCTCCGTTCTTGGTGTCTGCTCGCTGCCTTGGCGGGAAAAAGGAACGCAAAGCTGACTCCTGCCCTTGCTCAGGTGGAGTAGGTGGTTGGCACATGCGTATGGAAGGGTGTCATTTTCATGGAAAAGCTTTGAATCAATGTCAAAAAGTAAAAATGTCTGCAGTATGTGTGGGAAGGGAACACTGGCCTTATCTCTCCTTGGACAAAGCACTTTTCTCTGGTCCCATTTCTCTGCTTGACACTTACGGGTCAGTGGAAAACAGCCTGTTTTGTAGAATCTTCCTACTTATACCTCTTCAGGTATACCTTCAAATCCGGGTTGTGACCAGCACATTTCAAAGTGTGGCTGAAGCTGGCAACTGAAGGTTAACTTTATATGAACGTTGTGATGCTATAAATATAGATTGCCTCTTAATTTCCATACTGGAGAGAGTACTGAATATATTAGCCGGCACTAACGATGAGGCATTACGTTTGTCCCCAGTTGTAAAAGGTATTTAAAATTCACTTTTTAGTATGCTAACCACAAGTGAGATAATTGCTAAGCCTATTGCTGCGATTAGACCGTAATGTAGAAATCACTTAATTTTCTAGCTTTTAGCAGATGGATCTCATCTCATGGAGTGGGGGGGTTCTTCATTTTGCTGAACAGATCTTGTAATACCACTTTGTCCTGCTGTGTAACACGCATAATTTTGTCCTAGTGCAGCATCAAAAGCCTGTTGAAAAACTACCTGAGCGAGTTAGCTAGCAGCTCCGCTTAATGTTTGTAATAGAAATCAAGAGAACTGAGACTGGTAACGGTGGGAATTCTGCTGCCGTTGAAATCTTCTAATCCTGTGGTTTCTGTTTGGGAGTGTTTCTGACTATGCTAACTAACAGTGGAATTCGTCTGACCTTACTTCAGATGCTTCCGATGTACATGCCGACATCTGAGCTGGTTTCCTAGGTACTATTTATGGTCAAAAGATTGCTTTAATATGCGATTCTGAGAAACTATTCATCTCTCAAAGCGGATGTCCACAGCAGGTTGGATGAGTTTCAGTCTGTTGCTGCCTCTGAGCGTGAAGGGAGCGTGGGGGACTAACTCGGAGGTAGTTAGCTACGTTACACACGTCTAACGTGAGGAGAGATGAATCCCATCCGTTATGTGCCTTCTTCAGCACTCTGACAGTGATGTGTAGCCGCTGCATTTGGGAGACTGCAGTCTTAACCCATAGTTATGCATTCAGTTTCCCTCTGGCAGATTTTAAACGTCTGGTGCTATGAAGTCAGGACCCCGTCTCGCCAGATCCTGAGCCCTTTCTGCTCTGGCTGAATTGACTTGAGCACGTGGAAGCGTCAGCATCTGGCAGACTCTAGTCCTGGGACAATAATCTAGTTTGATTTTTTCGTTA
This sequence comes from Alca torda, assembly GCA_008658365.1. Classification (NCBI taxonomy): domain Eukaryota; kingdom Metazoa; phylum Chordata; class Aves; order Charadriiformes; family Alcidae; genus Alca; species Alca torda. The sequence continues at coordinate 582,628 of CM018101.1, forward strand.
TCAATTATGCTCCTTTTGCAGTACTTTATTTCATTTGCAAGTATCGTTTACATGTGCCCTGACAAAAAGCACCCAGTTGGAAGTGAGCTGAAGCGATGTATTGAGCAGCGTTGTATCCCAAGATTTGGTTGGTGAGAGCCGAGTCCTCGGGCTGGACGCGAGCAGCGGGGCGGCTGCGGGGACGGTGCGGTGTCACTGTCCCCTTGCCCAGGCTGCTGGCTCCCCCCCGCTGATGCTGGGGGTGCCGGTTGCGGCGCGGGCTGGCAAACAGCCGCACAACCAAGGCTGCACCTCAGCGCAGGGTGAGAGCTGGGGAGAGGAACCTTCGCACCAGCGCGCCCAGCGCCGGCCTGAGGATATCGACTGGAAAATAGGGGAGTTCAGAAGCAGAGCCCTTGGTGTCCTAAGGGAAGTAAAGTGGGAAGTAAAAGTGCTTGCAAATGGAATGTTTTGAAGAATTTGCTCGCAATTAGGCTGTTCTCCTGATTTAACTCTGCAATTTTGCTTTTTTCTTTTTTTGTGTGTTCAGTTGGAGTTTTCCTCTTTTGGGGTTTATGTAATCTCTGTTATTACTGGCTGCATTTCAGAAAATGTGATAGCTTCCAAAAGTGGTGCTGTAATGTTAAAAGGTGTGTGGATAGCCTGTGAGCTAACCTGCTCCCGCGGGGAAGAGGATGTTACAGCTGAGCTCGGTGGGGCCGGCATTTCCCTGGGAATATCTAAAAGCTCACTTTATTTTCCCTTTCTACCACACCCAGAGAGCTGGAAATCAATATGAAGTGTAAGATGCGAGAGAGAGAAGTTCCTTTTATTTTTAATACTAGATGTGTACAAATACTTGCTTTTAGTCCAACATACGTGTTTCAGATTGAACAAGGACTTCCATTTAATGCAACACAAAAAATGTGTATAATCTTACTGTGTATCATTCACCATAAAGGTGGAATTTCAATTAAATTTTTTGGAAGAAATAACTGAGCTGTGTGTCTTTAGTAAGAGCCCTCTGTGATGGTGTTTGATGTCCTCTGTTCCTTTCCTTCCCTCTGCACCAGAAGGCAAAGGCGTTTGGGCACGTACCGGGCAGCGCTGTGACTCGGATCAGCGTGTGGCGCGATGATTCCCCGGACAGAGTGCCGATGCCGATTCGCTTTGTGCTGGAGAGGCTCAGGCCCTGGGTGCCTCTGGGAGGAAGCACTCCAGGTGTGCACCGAGCATTCCCGCTGCGTGTGGGTCTCGGCCAAATCCTGTTTGAGTGCTCAGTCCAAGGAACCGGACCGATGTTACCTGGAGCAGGGCCTCAGCACCCACCCAGACGTACCGGCCGGCTCCTGCTGTGCCGAATCGCTTGCTGAAGTGGCCGAGCTGTGGTGGTCCGTGCCTTCGGTGTGCAGGGGAAATAGGGGCACTGCAGCCCCGCGGGCTCGCAGCCCTTCGGGGTCAAGTTGGCGTGCAGGAGGGCAGAGTTCACCAATGAAGTTCTGTGAGCAGCAGCCTTTTTCTGGGGATTTATGCATGTTTTTGCAGATGGACGTCCGCGGTAGTCAAAGCTGCTTATTGCGCTGCCCCGGGAGCGCCTGTGTACGTAATCTTTCAGCAGCTGGTACAACGTTGGGCTGATGGTTTCACGCTGCCCTCGCCCCCGTGACTTCCCACCGGGGGTAACAAACTCCAGTATCGGGTAAACTGGTCCCTCGGTGGAGGTGACAACTGCACAGCGAGGCTTTTGCACAAACTAGTGCCTTCCTCTGTACTTCTCTGGAGAAGGGGCCAAATTCAGCCTGAGCCTTTGTTTCGAAGGTCTGTTCCCCCTGGATGAGCACATTCAGGCGGGGTGAGTTACCCCCCGGCCTGCCTCTTCGGTTCCGTTTGCCACGACCTCGCTGAGTGTCCGGGACGATGCCGAGTGGTGCTTCAGGACGTGGAAGGGGATATAGAACACCTGGATGCATGTGGTGCGCCTTCCTCGTGGCAAGGCCCAGCTCCACGGGGCTGCACGCTGGGAGGACGTGTGGAAGTGAGTGTGTCCGTCTGCTTTCTGTGGAAACGGGGGCTTTGTGTGCTTTCTGGGCTCAAGAAGATGGTGAGTAAAAGACTTGCACTAGTTCTGAATCCCACCTGTGACTTAATTTATTCAGTTATCTATTAACAGTCTCTAGGCAGCTTATTTCTTACGTTAAAAATTAAGTGCTTGATTGATTATTTTCTAGAACAGTGATGAGAGCTGTTGTATACTTAAGCTGCTCCATTAGTGAGCTCTCATTACTAGGCTGTGGTGGGGGGCAGACGAATGGATGGAAGATGGGAAGGATGAAGGAGAGCGGAGCTTTTGCTTCTTTTCCGCTGGTGTTTCCGTCAGTGGCTTTGCCATTTTGCGTCTGAACGGGGACTGGGCTGGGGAAGTGTGGCAGAGCTTAAGGGGTGTCATATTTGTTTGAATCCAAAAAAATCTCTAACCTTGTGGAAGCGTGGGCTCGCTCTCCCTTTAGAAAGCTGTAGTAGGGTCAAAAATCGCATCGCTTGCATGGGTTGGCGTGTGGCCACGGGCTGCCTGCGGGCTGTCACCTTTGCGTCCCCCAGGTGTGGCAGCGGAGAGAGCGCAGCTCCTCCGCGTTCGGCAGCAGCCACAGTCCCTCCACCGCGGCCGCAGCTGAGACGCTGGTTTGGGCGGCTCCTCGCCCTGCGGTAAATCAGCTTCTTGCTGGTTTCTGCTGAGATCTGTGTGACCTCGGGGCAGCTGCGGGTGAGCCCCACACGCCTCGGTGCCCTGCTGGGACCAGCGGGACGCGGCTGAGCGACGGGCGCTGCTGCAGGCTCGCGGGCGCTGCGCGGCATGTGCTTTCCCTAAACTAATCCTGGGAAGTTATGGGATTGTCTTGGCAACGAGGTCACTTTGTGTTGGATAGACGGGGTTTAGGTTGCAGGAGGATGAATGTTCGCGTCCTGTTAACAGCAGGCAAGCTGAACTCCCTGCTGCAACCCTGGGACTGTGGCTGACAACCGCGTCCTCGCACCTCTCTGCTCAGCACGGGCTGGTCAAAGGCTTAATCTGAGCTGTGCTTACCGGCTGGGTCAGGCCACCGTCGGGGCCGTCTGAGCAGGTACGGGCTGTGCTGCCACTGTCCCCCTCTGTCAGCAAAGTACTCATCTGTCGATACCCCCCGTGATGCGCTGGGCAAGCCGTTTATTTGTAATTCATAACTTCCAAGCCCTCACAGGCAAGCTCTGCTCTTGCACGCAGAGCACAGGGATTTGTAAATTTGGACCAGGTCTAAAATCTGCCTTTTGTTTTCCTCCTAAATCCGTGTTCATCAGTAAGTGCCAGGAAAAGGTTATTTAATTTGCATCCCTTGGCCTGGCTGACGGGCGTCCTTTACGTGACTGCACGGAGATGGATGGTCCCTGAGACGCGCGGCCTTTTGTCCCCCCGCGCTGAGAGGTCGCGTCGGGAGCGGCCGCCCGCTGACATCTGCGCCCCGAAGGCCAAGAGATCAGGAGGCCATATCGTGGCGGGGAAAGCGCTGAGGGTGTCGCTGCCGTTGTCCTCGGAGGAGGGGACCGTGCCGGCGATGGCAGCGCTCATGGGGCAGGGAGAAGGGCCAGATGTCGCGGGGATGGGGACGGGGACGCACGGCAGAGCCCATGCCCGGCGGTGGCGGGTGCTTTTCACCGGCCCCAAGGACGTCTGCGAGGGCTCCTCCCTCCCCGGACCAGACCCACCGCGCAGGACGCGGAGCTGGAAGTCAAACCTCTGTCTCATTACCTTGATGTCAAAATACATTACCCACAAAGTACTAAAGAGCGACATTACCTCCCGCTGATTTATGGCAAGGTTTCCGGGGTCTCTCAGAAATGCATGTGAAGACACATTTACACTCCCTAGTGGCGAGGAAAACCTGACACAGCGGCGGAGAGCAGCAATACGCCGGCGGAGCTGAAAGCATAACCCCCGCACCTACGCCGCAGTGCCCGGAAAAAGCCATCATAAATAGCGCCCGCTGCCCAGCCAGCGCTCCCAGGGCCAGCCGCTGGGCACGGAACGCCAGGCCAGAAAGGCTTGGAAAGGTCTCGGACCGCGGGGCTGGGGGGGGCAGCTGGGAGGGAGAGGGGTGGTCGGGACATCGTCCTCCCAGCGGCTGGGGGGGTCTGGGGGGGCCGGGGACCACGGGCGTCCCCCCAGGAGCGTGCAAAGGGCGGCCGGCCTGAGGCGGGCCAGAGCAGAGCTTCACGTCAGAGTTTATTTACTGGCGGTTGGGACAACTTGCTGCTGTTCGTTTTGGCCGGAGTAAATAACTTGAAGTCAATATACCTGCTTGAATAATTACGTCAGCGTGATTTCTCTCAGAAGACAGCCCGTTACACCAAACCGCAGCACTCTGCTTCCGTTAACAGAGATAAACTGAAGGCATCAAGTGAGACTTCGGGATGATTGAGCCCGTGTGTACGATTTAGACTGATGGTACCTGGCGTTATCCTGCCGGACAGCGTGTGGTTCCCCAGCAGCGCGGCGGTGCCTCAGTGCATTGGCCTGAACTGCAGCGACTGCCATGGGCCTAAAGCCTCAAACTCGGGAAAATGTGGCAAAAAACGTGCTTCTGGAAAATCTTCTGGATTTTACAAAAATCCGTGCTTCTGGAGACGTTCTGACGCTGTGCGAGGCGGGCTCAGAACCTGCAGTGGGGCCGGGGCGGCCGCGCTGCCCGGGGTGCGGGAGGGGGGGCTGCCGTGCAGGACCCAGAGCCTTGGCCATCCTTTTCCTGTCATTTTTAAGGATGATCCATAATGTGTGAATATCACCCGCAGTCGGGGCCTAATTGCGTTTCTCAAGTGGGCGCGCTGCATTTTCAAGGAAGTCTTAAACGAGCACTTAAGCCGTACCGCGGCTGAGGGGTCCGGGGAGGCTCCGCATCCCGCCCCGGGCTCCTCGCAGCCAACTCCCACAAGTACTTTTATCGCAGAGTTATTAGGCCATTATGGTCTACGATCGTCTTTTACTGCCTTTGATTTCTTCTGTTGTCAGGCGTGAGGAAAGTGATGTGTAATATGATCCAAAGTGTTCCTGTTTGTTTTAATCTACTGTTTTAATATATTATGGCTTCCTGCCATTATGCCTTTCTGAGACGGGCCCTGGAGTCACTCGCCGAGGTTTTATATGTGCCGAAGCTGCAAGGCGTTTTTCCAGTGGGTACATCTGATGGTAGGCAGAGCTAATCTTGGGTTTTCCTCCTGTGTGTGTGTGTGTGCGCGCGTTGGCGCTGGTTGTTCCCACCTGAGCACTGACAATCCCGCTGCCGTGTCCTGCCACGCTGCCGATCACAAGTGTGTTTTTTCCACCCGGTGGTTGTTTTTAGGCACCTCCATGCCACGTGTGCCGAGACGTGTCAGCGGCATTGCAAAAGCTTCTGCGGTTCCTCCCCAGAGCAAGCCAGTTTCCTGGCAGCGACGCGGGGTGCAGCTCTCCCTGCACGCTGCCTCCCAGGCTTTTCCCCGAGGGAATCCCCGCCAGGCTTCAAGTTGTGCTGGGCGTTTGGATCGGAAAAGACGGCAATACCGTAAGTTAGAAACCCCGTTGCCAGCACTTCATCTGCAGTCAGGAGGGACCCGTGCCATGATCACCGCGGGGTCCCTCACAGCGCATCGTGACTGTCAAGTCCAGCCTGACGGATGCACTGCCGTCCCCGGCACCGCTCCGGGAGGAGGGGGGGGGGGGATCATGGCGCCCGCCTCTTCGGCCCAGGCTGCTCTGCCCTGCCCGCAAGTGCAAGTGGACGTTTCGGGGAGCGCCGTGGGGTCCCAGCGCGCTCCGTGGAGCCCTGCTGGGGAGCAGCCTGGCCGCCCCACAGCGTCCCCGCGTCCCCACCGTGTGAGTGCAACATTTTGCTGTGGGTTTTTTTAACATTGGTGACAAAACTGAGGGTTTTTTTTAAGGCGTTTTAACCTGGAATGATCACATGAGCCCCGGCAGGGTTAAGAAGCAGCGAATCGAGGTGAATTCACAGGGACGAGCTGCTCCGACGGGCAAGTTGGTCCCCTCGCCACGGGTGTGAAGTCTGCCCTCGACCCGAGCGCAGGCATCACGAGCCGGCACTGGGAAAAGCCACCGAGGGAGGGAGCAGCAACTCTTGTCTCGGGAGGCTTCCAGCTGCTGCCCGCTGGCCGGCGGAGGGGAGCGGGAGCGGTGGCGGAGGGGAGCCGGGAGACAGGAGCAGCTCTGCTCTGGGGATGCTGCTCCAACCCCCGCAGCTCCTGCGCTGCCTGCGCTCGGGGCGTCGAGGGGTCAGAGAGCACGCAGAGAGACACCGTGGCTGTCTAACGCCCTTCGGGCCCATTCTGGTGTGTTTTTCAGGCCCACATTTGGCTCACACACGCGCCAATAAATGGAGGTGGGTGAAGAAGAGTCTCAGGTAGGTGGTGTGGGTCCCCCGGTGCCATGTGGGACACAGCCGGTGCCGTGTGTGCCCGCTGTGGCTGCTGTGCGCGGGCAGGAGCTGCCACCAGGACAATGGGAGGAGCTGGAGCATCGAATCCTCCTGGGGTTCCTTGGCTGAGTGCCGCCACTTCTCCGTCCCCTGGAAGTGCCCGCTGCGGGATGCAGAGGGGCCTGGCCGCGGCTGCTCCTGGGCTGTGCTGGGGATGCTCCGGACGCTGCCCGGCGCTGGGTTGGATCAGCCGCCCCCAGTCGCGGGCTTGGTGGGTAATGCCCAGTGTTTTGGCATCTCCCACTGCTGCGGCACAGCCCGGCGACCACCCAGGCCAGTGGCTTCAGTGCCCGCGCAGCTGGGCACCCGCAGAGCCGAAGGCGACCCTTTGCTTGGGGGATTTTCCGCAGTTCTTCAGCATTTGCAGCTGAAGCCGAGCAGATACGGCTTTGCAGCCCAGCTGAAGTCCTGCCACACGCTCGGGTCATCCCTCAGCTTTTTGTCAGCTTAATGAAATGGTCCCGTTTCCTTCTTCCAGATGTGCCCCCTGCTAAGTGCCTGGAAAATGCATTCCCGGGGGAAGGATCCTGCAAGTGAAATGGAAATGACCTACCGTGGGCTGCGTTAGTTCCAGTGTCATGGCTTTTATTTCTTTGCTGTTGCAGTGGTTTTGCCCTTCCAGTGGTCAGCCACCGTCCTGCCCTCCCCCGGGCCCAGCGGCCATCCCGGCGGCACTCACTCCCTCACCACCGCCTTCCCCCGGGGGAGCTGCCCCGGAGCTCTGCAGGGGGACGGGGGCAGGAAGATCCATCCAGCCCTGCTTGTTCCCTCTGGCTCTCCCCGCGGAGCCCGGCACCAGGCTCCGGTTTGGGTCAAAGCCCGTTGCCCTGTGTGTGGTTGCAGGTCGGAGCGCGTGGAGCCGGGCGCTCGGAGGGATGCTGAGCCCCGTGCCCGGCTGGAGGCAGCGCCTGCGCTGCCGGGAGCACGGGGCTCGGGGGGGGTCGCTTCCCTCCTCTTCCTCGGGAGCCCCCACCGCACCCCTGCCGGAGGGTGAAGGTGGGAAGGAGACTTGAACGAACAGCAGCGTTCTGGGCTCTTTGAGACGAAATGCTGAAGAGGCAGGTCTGCTTTTATTTGCACCGGTAGCCACTCAGCAAAGTTAAATGAAGCAGCTTAAATTTAATTAACGGCAGAATCTGGCTTAGCGTCGAGAGAGGGATATGAAGAGACCGAGCATGAAAACGAATTCTTCTTGTGATTTCATTAACCCCAAGGTTAAAAATCGGTGCTAAGGTTAGATTCAAGATAAACCCCACAGTGGCTTTTTTACTGGCGACGGTGCTGCGGCCCCGGCTGCCCTGTGCCCGGCCCGCGCTCCCCCCGGCCTGCTGCGCCCTCCCGGGGGGGGACGGGGGGCTCTGCCAACGCTGCCGAAAGGTTGAGGAGGGAAAGAGCCATTTTCATGGGCTTTTTTTTAAGATATAAACATAGGAAAGTGCTTTCCCTTTTTCATTTAGTTTTGCATTTGATCTGCTCATTATGAGATTGCTCAAGGAGAAAAATGCTGGAGTAAAATGAGCGAACGGATGCAAACCTGCTACATTCTCCTCGCCGTGAAATTTCAGCTCGAGGAACCTCCTGCCTCCTCCGGGAGTGCTGCCTCAGGGAACGACAGTGCGAGAATTTGCTTAATTTTATGGTAATTACATTGCATCATGTAATTCCATGATTTAGATAACAAACATCTTCACTGCTCTAATGTAGGCAGTGAGTTACCACCGACTGAACGAATTTTTGGAATTTTCTTGGGAAAAGCAGTGGCCACTGGGAGAGGAGAAGGATAAAGAAGCCGGGGCTGATGATGTCTGTCCTTGCCGGCCCCCCCTCAGCTGGTTTGCCCTGGGCACTGCCTGCCCTGTCAGTGACTTGCAGAAGGATGGTGGCTCCTCGGAGGAGCTGCCCTCTCCGAACGGGACCCGATGTGTCCCGGCCAGGCCGAGAGAGGATTCTGCACCCAAGTGACCAAGCTGGGCTTGCGAGTGCGGTTGCTCCCGCCCCGGCGTTACGGCTGTGAATGCAGGGCTCCGTTTCGTTTTCAGCCAGCCTGCATCATTACAGAACTTGCCTGCATAATTCCAGGATTTTTCTTTACAAAAGACCTTAAATACTGGCATGCCAGAGCCCCAGGCCCCTGTCTCGCGAAGGGCCCCGAGCAGCGGCAGCGAGTGGATGCGCGCAGCGTCCCGCGCACGGTAAGCAGCAGGAGTGAAGGTTAATGCACCGGGAAGGGTGTGCGAGGGCAGAGCGGGGCCAGGGGGGCTGCAGAACGCTCCGCCTGGGAAACCCCCCGCGGGATAACGAACCTGCACGTCTCCCCCGGCTTGGATTTGTCCCCGTTCCACGATAACCCGTCTCTGGCACCAGCTGTGGGCACAGAAGGACGGGCCGCATCTCTTTCCAAGCACGTTTTGCTCACGCCTGGCCAGATGTGACGTGCAGTGGCGTGTTCTGGGGACGCGGTCCCGCGCTGGTGTGGCTGTGCTCGGCTCTGCGTCCCCCGCAGCGGTGTCAGCCGCAGCCGTGCCGGGGCCGGAGCAGCGCCGCGCCGCTGCGTGGTGCAGGGCCAGGCCGGGGGAGCAGCCAGGCGCCTGGAAAAAAGACAGGAACGTCTCATCGCACAAGGAAGCGGAAGCGTTGTTTTCCTCCTTTATTGAACTTTGGCAAATAATATGTGTGTGTGGGTTTTACATCAATAGCTATAAATAAAACTTTGAAAGCAATGTAATACTTGTCATTAGGATAAAGGACATCTATTGGCACAAATCATTGAGTAAAAACCCTTTAATGATAAAATAACATTCACTCTTTAGCTACTTTATTTGTCTGAAAAACTCAGCTTACACTCAGTTCAACATATCACCTTCCACAAAGTTAAAAAATGACATAAAATGACATAATAAAATATACCTTAAATTTCATAATACAAGGACCTTGGCAAATTTTAGCAAGCTGGACCACCTACTGTTGGCCGCAGCAGTGACCGTTGCCATTGTCTCACGTACCCCGTGTTGCCTTTGGACTGAAACCTGGAGGTGAGCTCGGCGTGTAGGTATTACAGCAACCGCGTGTGCCTGAGCAGCGTCGGGCCCTGCTAGCGTGAGTCGAGGCTGCCCAAACAAATGTCGAGTCTGCTTATTGCGGAAGAACATAGAAAGCTTTCTGGAAGATTAAACGCTATTACAATCATTAACTGTCTTACAAAAAAAACCCTATTTAAAATTCTTGTATCCATTACCGTCTTTGGCAGATAAATAAGAAAAAAAAATAAACAGACTATATTACAAAGCTTTCATTATCACAATCTACCGCATAAGGCCAAATAAAAATATGTTTCTTTGCACTAATGAAAGCACATCTCTAATATATCCTTAATGACAGACAATATAAACACTCTACCGACGTTACTTCAGATGCCTCGTTAGAAGACTGCGACTTCCGTGCTCCTGCTCCCCAAGTGGCACTCTTCTACGCAAAGTGTATTTAGCAGTTCATTTGGCTTTACGTCCGGCACGACCGGTGAGTCGGGGTTACGCTAGGAGCCGGCTATAAAGGACAATCAATTTGCCAGCCCGCTCGCGGTACCGTGAGACTGGGGGGGCTGCGCAGGAAACCCGTCTGTGACACGAGGGGTAACTCAAAGGGGGCGCAACGCATTTTAATGAGCGTGAACCCCGCGGCGAGGGGCCGGGGGGGGCTGGGGGAGCGCTGCGGACCCCGCGCCCGTGGGTGTCCTGCCGAGCGCCCGCCGGGACGGGCAGGAGGCAGCGGGCGGGCGAGGGGGCGCCGCGGCGCGTCCCCCGCACCCCCCGCGCGGCCCGTCCCCCGTGCCCTGCCCCGCCGTGCCCGCCGGGCTGCCATAAAGCCAAAGGAACTCCCGAGCCTGGGAAAAGACGCACAGTTGGCTCCGTTCTGAGCAAGATGTCTGTTTTCACGCGACTGACTGATGGATCCAATCGGCTGGGGCCAGTTGGCCAAACTTCTCCCCAAATACAAATTTAACGGGAATCAGTTTGCGCCCGCATTTAAAACACGGACAGATCAGAACTGATGTACGCCTCAGCCCTCGTCAGTACGTAGCGTATGAGGCAAAACTGTGCGTGTTTTCCCAGCTTAAACGTACTCACAACTGCGCCACAACTGCTAACAGGTAACAGGCTCCATGCATAAATAAATACCGTCAACGCAAAAGGCCTATTTTCAAATCCAAAAGAAGAAGTTGCCATTAAGAACCACGATGCATCACACTGCTAAGGTTTTGACTCATGCATAAAAATGGTAGCGCTGATTGGCAGTTGCTAATTATAATACTACACCGTCACACAGAACAATTAGCTGTTCAGACCAAGTAGCACAAATGTAGAAAATAATCTTTTTTTTTTTCTTTTTTTTTTCAACAGAGCAAATCAACACAGATTGTTTCTTCAGCAAAATATGAAACTGTAAACTTTGGGCTCATTCTGCAACTTTTCCCCAATCCGTAATAAACAAAAAAACCCAACGGGAAGAAAGACTGACGTACATTTTTAAGCGCACCTTTTCCGTCTATTACAAAAGCACAACCTAAAACGTATAAAGCTTTTTCTTTTTTAAATCACAGTTACCAAAAAGAAACAGTGAATAATTTATTACATACGCTATAATAACATTACTCTAAACAACTATTCTCTATGAGGTATATCTGAGAAAATTCGGTAAGGGATTGCACGGTCTGCGTTGCCAACATGCCCAGTTTTATATTAAAGCTTTGGAACCATGAAGAAATAGAGAAGGAGAGGAGAGGGAGGGGAGAAGAGAGGAGAAGGAGAAGCAGGAGGAGGGAGAGGAAAAGGAGGAGAAGGAGGAATAAGAGGAGGGGGAGGAGGAGGAGGAGGAGGAGGAGAAGGAGAAGGAGAAGGAGAAAGAAGGAGGAGGAGTAGGAGGAGAGGAAGGAAGAGGAAAAGAAGAAGGAGAAGGAGAAGGAGGAGGAGGAGGAGAAGGAGGAGGAGGAGAAGGAGAAGGAGAAAGAGAAGGAGAAAGGAGGAGGAGGAGTAGGAGGAGAAGAAGGAAGAGGAGAAGAAGGAGAAGGAGGAGAAGAAGGAGAAGGAGAAGGAAGAGGACAAGAAGGAGAAGGAGGAGGAGAAGGAGGAAAAGGAGAAGAAGGAGAAAGAGGAGGAGAAGGAGGAAAAGGAGAAGGAGGAGGAGAAGGAGGAAGAGGAGAAGAAGAAGGAGAAGGAGGAAGAGAAGAAGAAGGAGAAGGAGAAGGAGGAAAAGGAGAAGAAGGAGGAGAAGGAGGAAAAGGAGAAGGAGAAGAAGGAACAGAAGAAGGAGAAGGAGGAAGAGGAGAAGAAGGAGGAGAAGGAGGAAGAGGAGGAGGAGGAGGAAGAGGAGAAGAAGAAGGAGAAGGAGGAAGAGGAGAAGGAGGAGGAGAAGGAGGAAAAGGAGAAGAAGGAGAAGGAGGAGGAGAAGAAGGAAAAGGAGAAGGAGAAGAAGGAAGAGGAGAAGAAGAAGGAGAAGGAGGAAGAGGAGAAGAAGAAGGAGAAGGAGGAAGAGGAGAAGGAGAGAGGAGCCTTTGGTATTATTAGGAGTTTTGTTCTTTGCAGGGCTGCATTGCAAAGCACCACAGTACAAAAAGCCCACCAGGTACGATTCGGCGGCCCAGTTGAAGCTGAGGTATTCACAGGAAGAATAAAAAAAAGCACAGAGAGGTCTAGACTGGCAAAATCGTTGCTTTGGTTCAAGCAAGGCACTCGTCCCGTGGTAATGTCACACTTTGCAAGTGAAGCACGAGCCTGGTGAGAACCGCGACTGCTGGGGGGACCCTGCCAGCTCTGGGGCTTCTGTGCCCAGCCCGCCCCCGCCGGGCAGGGGGGACAGGGACGGCGGGAAGGCTTCGCCTACACCAGGACAGATCGTCTCCTCCACGCCCGGAAGGCATCCTGAGAACTATTATAGCTTTTTAGTGAAGGAATACAGAGAGAGAGAGAGAGAGAGAGAGAAAGCACACTTGTCAAGTCCCGATCTTTTCCAACACAGACTGGAAACCAGAAAGAAATACGAAATAAAAGGCAACACTGAACTGAAGCGGAGCTGTTGTGCTGAGCCGTCGGCAATCTGTGGGGTGAATCCAGAGGCGCTGCTCAGGCAGATTTCCTGGGGAAAGGCTGAGGCCCCGGCCCCGCCGCCATGCTGCGCCGCGGTGGCCCGGCCTGCCGTCACCCTCAGCGCCGCCAGGCGCTTGGGCGGGGCAGGCCCAGGGGTTTACGAACCGGCTTTTAAGCTCAGCCAAAAGTGCACACCTGCGATCTCAAGCAGGTTTTTTTTCCCTCTTTTAAATTTACCCACCGGCCAGCGCTCACCTTCTCCTTGTTTTTCACTGCGGAACAGGCTCCGCTGTCGGCGGGATGAGGGGGCTCCCAGGGAAAAGCTGAGCTCGTGGCTGCCGGGGCCCGCGGGGAGCTGCGGGGCGGTGGGAGCAGCGAGCAGAGCTCCCCGTCGGATAAACAGGATAGAACAGGATAAAAGGAGCAAATGCTAAAGGGCACCGCTAATCCCCCAAGGACAAACAACCAACTTTTAAGTAACCACTTAGGAACGTCATACTAATGGAGCTTAATGCAGCTTTGTTTCATTGCTAACTTGAGAAAAAATAATTAATTGATTTTCATATGAAAACTGTAATTGCAAACACCACCACCACGTAGGCAGGAGCGAGCAGCCTCCGTCTCCGCTGTGCCCTCCGCGTTCCCCGGGCCCGCTGCTGGCTGTCCAGGTGGCCAAAGCGGGGAGGGATCCCCCTCCCCTCAGCCGACCTGTTCAGGAACGGCGTTGCCTGAAAACCGTCATGTCTAGCGCTAATTTCTGCTGCTGGCGCGAAGGCGCACCCCTGAATCCATGAGCGGGACCGGCGCGGGTGGCAGCTCGCGGGTCCCCTTCCCCAGGGAATCGTCCGCCGGATAAAGCCCGGATTCACCTCAGCTCAACACAACCGCTCCGTCCCCCGGGACCTGGCGTGGGGAGGGACGTGAAGGGGTTCCACGTCTCCAAACGTTTTTGGCTGGCGGGAAGGCGTAAGGGAAACACAGAAAATGTCGTCACCAGGACTGGCAGCTTCCGCGAGAAGCATCTCTTTGGGTGTCTGGTTGCAGCTGTACGTTGCCGTGTGTAGGAGAGAACAGTTGAAACTACAACAGAGCACAAGCAAAATGCAGACCGCACAGAGAAAGAAATCTTTGGTATCTTTGGTATCATCAACACGATTAAAATTACAAATGGAAAAAGTCAGTGAGGTAGCCTCTTTGGTTCTCACTAGAAATAGAAAGGTTTTTTCTTTTTTTCTTTTTTCCTTTTTTTTTTTCCTTTTTTCTTTTTTTACACACACAGAAGTTCATTCTTGGAAGCAGCTAGTTTAAGGGTTTCTCTCTTTTCGCTTGGCATTATTATTTTTTCCCCCAGCTTAAGTTTTAAGAAGCCACAAAGTTCAGGCAAAGTATCCCAGTGTCTTTTTTTTCTTTTTTCCCTATTGTTTCTGAATGCACAGTTTTAGGTTGAATATTCATTGCTTGTCCTCAAAATTCACTCTGTTGTTCTTACAGAAAATCAGCTGTAGTGCTTTAAAGGTGATTCTAAATAAAAACCAAAAGCTATACAAGGGCATCCTCAGATGATTATGAATAAGTTAAATAAATAAGTTATATTATGAAGGTTTTATGTGCCATAATAAAGGTATGTCACACTTCCTAATCGGATGGGAAGAGATTAACTTAAATAATTTAAACAACTGAAATTAATTAAAAGAAGAAATTAAAACTAGACTCCTGTTTTATGGAACTCGTTATTTTTCTCCTGTCTGTAACAGAACGTGGCTGCTCTATGAAGCAATACTAACTTTTAAGCGTATTTACTAACATAGGCTTCGCATCTCTGATGCGCTACAACAGTAAAATGGATAAATAAACAAAATTAATCCCAAATTAATTCATAAATGATCGAATTAAATAGTTACAAATAACTCACATTGGAGCCTGATCCCGCAGTCCGCATTCAGGCAGAACCCCCATTGCATTTCAAAGCTGAAATGAAACTCGATGGGATTTAGCCTGAACAGAGATTTCAGGACCTACTCTAAGACTAAATTAAATAAATTACATTACTGATAGATAATATATTGGGTTAAAACCCGCAAGTGTCTGGAAAAAAATAAAACCATTTTAAGCTTTACCTTTTTTAAAAAATTAAACAATAAAAATTCCCCATAATAAATATAAAGGAGGCCAAGTATAAAGTTTCCCCGTGTCTTAAAAATACTCAGGTATTGTGACAAGCAAGAAAACCATTGGGTTTTGTCCGAAGCTAGCACACTCTTTGCAGTACCATGTCGTTACCGTGTCTTGCTCTGGAAGAGGAGATCCCTATTCCCTTCCGCAGTTTGAGCGTCGTTTGCTGGTTTAGTCCTTCTCAGGTCTTTGGATTCAGCTTTAGGTAAGAGAGATGCGGAATAAAGCTATTCAACCGAAGTCATCAAGCACATTCTTTGTTCCTTCACGGATGATTAAGCAATATCCAAGGTTTCTTGAAAGTTGAATTCATCTTGGATGTGCCCATGGTAGTAACTCCAAGTCCACGGTACAGAAGATGCCGGGATACTATCTGTACGTGCCAGTCTTTCGTATCAGAATAAATAAAAGGAACAAGTTACATTACGCGGCTCTATAGATTCATAAATATATGGTATATAAACGTAACATATCTATTTGAGTTTTTTTTTAGTGTGGGCAGAATAGAGCGTGTATTCTGCTCACACGTGTACATACAAATCTATCTACCCACAGTATATGCTATCGACACTCCTCTTCTGAGATAGCTGCTACATAAAAGCCTACGAGAGTTGACAGTGAAACGGAAGACGTAACACAGGGCCATGAAAGATGCAGGGACAGAAAATGCAGCAGCAGTTTCAGATGTTCAGATGAAAATGACTTTTGGCGAACATGGAGGAAACGCGGGCACTGACGTGTTTGCAGTCCCAGCGCAGAGAAGCCTCTGTGTTTTGCTAAACAAGCGCCGCAGCGCGGGCAGTCGGGTCAGCCAAGGCGCTGTCATTAGATTGTTCCCGGTGGGAGACCGCGGATCAACATTTGAAAGAGCCAAGTAAAAACTTAAGCCATAATATTGCATAACAAAAACTTCCACAATTTGGAGAGAATTACTGATTTCATTGAGGATGTATTTTTTTGTAATTCAGCAATTGATCTAGACTTACATCGTTATGGCGATTGGGATGAACTCCGATCAGAAATAAAAAGCCCAGGTCTCTGCTCACAGACTTCAGGAGAAGCCCAGGGCAGGCTCCCCTCCGCCCCTAAGGACGGTGGTACGTGGGAGGCCCAACCCAGGGTGTCCCTAAGGTGGTGTCCCATGTGCCCGTCTCTGCGGTGGGACGCCGGCTGCTGAGAGGAGGCCTGGGACTCGTTCCTCGTCCCGGATGATGCACTGCTCTGCCCCGCGGCTGCAGTCAGGGAAGGGGCGGTAAGGAACGACAGTTGGGGTTTTCACTGGTGGTGTGTCACCTCCCGCAGTGGTTACAGGGGCACTATGGGACGGAGCATGAGAAAAGTGACCAAAACCCAGCATCACCTGACACTGCTGCAGATTGCGGGAGGACACTGTCAGGATGAGACACTTCCCGAGGGGGCGACGCCACGTTCAGGATGCACATGGAGAGGCTGCTTTGAGCGGACACTCTTGGATGGGAATGAAGGTGAAGCTCCAAGATGACCAAACCACCTCAGCTGGGCGCTGCTCTACAGCGAGCTGGCTCAGAACCCCTCACGCAAACACCCCGAGGCGCTGGTACGCGTCAGCTCAGACCTGAACCATTTTTTGGCAGCTTTAGTCCTGACTCCCAGGCTTCTTTAGATTATTTTCAAATCATGCCCAATCTTTCTGGGAAATCTATGTTTTGCTTCCCACAGCTGGTATGTGCTGTCAGTTTAGCTGTGAGGATCCCGAATTTACTTTTCGGAAACCTTTCCTGTCCTGAGCAGACAAGGCTTTTTGATTTTCTTTCTTTTTTTAAATGCAAAAATTGGAAGATGACTGCAGCGGTTTTCCAAAGCAGTTAAAAAGAAGCCTTCATTTAAATGTAGAGATGGAGCACAATGGTACCACGGAGCTCCAGCTCTGAAGAGAAATTTAGACCAAGGTCTGCATGGCATGACTTGGATCGTCAGGACTTTGAGCAACCAACATAATGTGTCTAATACATCAAAACGAACTACTGAACTGCCACATCAACTGCCGAAACCTCAGTTTTGGTTCAGATCGGGATCTGACCTCGGTGAGCCAGCCTGTGGTGGTGCTCAGCACTTACAATGACATAAACCGGTACATACATATATTGCAAGTTGTATCCCTGGGGAAGAGAAAGAAGAGTGTAGGTTACTCAACCCATTTCACAGACAGAAGGATGGGTGTTCAAAGCTCTAGACATACAGGAGACCAAATCTACCTGACAAAACAAGTCATACCCAACGGACATGTTTTCCCTGCGTGGCTCTGGAGAGAGGAGATGTACCAGTGTAGTATCCCAACATCTTGCGCTTGGAGTCCATGCAGCTCGTGGAGAGATCCCGTGTGAGGCAGAAACAGGAAAAACGTAAATAAACCCACCCTTTTGGTTGCTCAGAGAAACAGAAGTGATTACCTGTACACAGATCGATGGTGCTATATGCATTCAGTCGTGCAAGAGGAGATAATGAACTGAAATAAAAGTAGTGAGAATCCTCATCTTTGGTATTGTAGCTGTTGAGGTTTTGGTTGCTCTGTTCCTTGTTCTTTTGAAAAAACTGCATAGGCACAAATTAAAGACAATCTTCAACTTTAAGATGACTGAGTTGTCAAATGAAGCAGCAATCGTATTGGCTTTGCTTTGTTCTCGTTCTTGTCAACCCTTTCTTTGAGATCTGCTTCCTAAAATGTCCAAGATGTCTGTCAAAACACAGTGTGTTACTCGTTTGCTTCCTGACGTCCTTACTTGGTTTTTTTTTTACTTTTATTTTTATTTTATTTTTAAATGGAACAGTTTGTTGCAGAAGAAGTAGGTGCAGAAAACGTTTCTTTGGTTTCGATTAAGTAGTACATAAAAAAAGTCTCAAGTGTCTCTAAAGAACCACGACCGCGCTTGGCTTTGCTGCCGGGGCCCCGGCGGGCGCTGCAGGAGGGGCCGTTCTCGGGTAAAGGCGCACGTCGAGCGGCCGCTGCCATCCCGCCGTCGGTGCGGCGGCTGCGGCCGGGGCTCGGCATCGGCTCAGCTGGGCTGCCGGCCCGCCGGAGGTGGAGAGAGGGCTTGGAGTTTGTGAGGCTCCCCCATCGCCACACAACCACCCGCACCAGCGATGACGAAGAGAAAATGGCAAGTTATAAACATCTTTGGCTTGCAGTAATCCTGTCTCTTTGGTGTGCTGTGTTCCCGCCAGCTTGGGTAGCTGGGGGGTAAAAGGAACTTAGGGATGCAATAGATTTAGATGGTGTATTGAAGTCATACGCGGCACATCTGAAATGGTCAGTGGCATCTGACGGGCTCGTTTCTGGTTTTTTCCTGCTTGAAAGTACCATAAAATACCGAAAAAAAAGGAACAAAAATACACTGAATGCTAAATACATTTCAGTAATAAGGACGTTGTCGAGGAGAAATTAGATTCCTGGTAACTAAAAAGGACGCATTAATGACCTAAAAAAATCTAGATCTTCCAAAACGTTGTGTTTGCTCCATGTACTGTAGCAGTTAAATTATTGACCTCCTGAGTGTGCATCTGCATTAGGTACAAACACAGAACTTGTGACAAACTGCAAACTGTGCTTGAGGCTCGCGTGGTCGCAGAGGTGTTCCCTCCCGGCCCGGGAAGCCGGGCTGCATGGCGCAACAGTCGCTGCCGGGAGTCCGGGGTCGTACCTATTCCTATAGCTACTGGCTTTGTGCTTGATACTTTGAGCTCAAGTGAACGGAATTTTTCTGATCCAAGATCAAGCTATACTCGCTGATTAAATTAAAGAAACTAAAAAAAAAAAAACAAAATCCAAACAAAAACTTAAATTTGATCTTTTTTTTTTTTTTTCCCTAAAACACTTAACAAAACCATGCCTGAGTTTTAAAAAGAGATTCTCGGATTCTTTAGCATCTACGTGTCAGACTTTGTGCTCCGTTCTGGCGTGGCCGCGCCACGGCGGCGAGCTTTGGTGCAGGGCGGTGTGGCCAGCACGGGCGCCCTGCCGGCAAGCGCTGGGCACGGGCAGGCGGCCCGGGCTCGCAGTGGCACCCCGCCGGCCGCGGCTCTTTGGGGCTCAGGAGAAACTTGCCTCACGGACGACTCCCCTACGTTTCAGACCTGCTTCGCCTGTCCTGAGCAAAGTATTGTAGAGAAAGAGGTTAATTTTTGACTTGCGCCTGCTAAGACTGACTAAAAGCCGTAAGAAGTGTCCTCTGTTACAGCTGGGCTGGGGTTCGTTTCCGGGAGGATTGTGCTTTAAGTCACCAGTGACGGGCCCCGCTGTGAAGCCGCTCTCTCCGCCGCGCCGTGCCGCACCGCGCCGTGCCATGCCGTGCCGCACCGCGCCGTGCCGGCCGCTCCCCATCACGCTTTGGTACAGGTGCTGGGGGCCGAGGAGGAGCCCCCGGAGCTCAGGTCGTCCTGCCACTTCTCCAGGCTGCGCCGGCGGGCGTTCATGAAGAAGTTGCTGACGGTGGTGAGCTCCAGGCCCAGCTGCTGGGAGATGGTGATCTGCATTTCTTTGGAGGGGCGCTTGTTCTCCTTGAAGATGGCGAAAAGTGTTCTGCGCTGGAGGTCTGTGAAAACCAGGCGGGATTTCTTCTGGGAGTTGTTCCGCTCTTTGTTCGGCTCTTGCTCTTTGCGTTTGCAGGCTGGGGAAGGGGTGGGCAGAGACAGAGAGAGAGCGAGCGTCAGGACGCGCCTGGCTGCCGCAGACCCCGCCACGGACCCCGCAGCCCCCCCGGACGCGCGTGGCCGTGCCGGGCACGGAGACCTCCCGCAGGACCCGCAGCGCCAGCGGCGCACGGCCGAGCCAGCACCATGCCGGACCCGGGGGCTGGCGGAGGAACCCCAGGGGGTCACGCTGGTGACTGCACTCACGTCCCAAAGACCTGCATTTTCAGAAATTATTTTGGTTGGGCACCTGACTGTTGGGCATTCCGGCACTGAATTCCGAGGCAACTGGAGCACTCCCCCCCTCCATCCCCAGACAGAGCCCTGGAATTCACCTGCTGTTTCTGGCCAGTGCCCAACTTTGAGATTTCCCACACTTTTTATAAAGCCACCATCTGAGAAGCGCGTTGCTCCCCTGTCACAGCAGCATTAGGATTAACAAGTTACCTTACCTGATGTCAGCCCGGGAAAGAAAATGCAAAGCACATCCTTTTTTTCCCTTCAGTAGCTAAGACAAAGATTAATCCTTTGGAGAAACTTCTCATGTGCCGTAGCATATAACAACCGCAGATGACTGTTTTTTAACGGGCACTGTGCCGTAACATAAACTCCACCCCATGCGTAATCTACAGGAAATACAATTGGAAATTGCTCTTCTT
The DNA here is from genome assembly GCA_008658365.1 of Alca torda. Lineage (NCBI taxonomy): Eukaryota > Metazoa > Chordata > Aves > Charadriiformes > Alcidae > Alca > Alca torda. The sequence continues at coordinate 602,680 of CM018101.1, forward strand.
GCCTTTTGAATAAACCTTCCACCCATGTTTTGGGACAGATCGGCGGGGCGGGCCGGAGGGATGCTCGCAGCATCCTCTCCCAGCGATGTCCACAGGATGGAGAGGTGCTGGCCACGGACACGGTGGGACAGGTAAAGCCGCACGCAGGGGAGGGCGCGTGGTGGAGGCCTGGGGCAGCCTCCCCAGCAGCCAGGTCTAACGTTTGTACGGGAGTTTTATTACTTTAAACACCCCAAAGCAAACCCCGCTCAAAGCTCCCCTGGCAGCAACTTCATGTGACCACCACTGGGGGAAAATCATGTTCAATAGCAGGAACTGCCGCCGTCCAGCTGAACCTCCTGTTTGCGTCTTTTCTCCAGAAAGAGACCTCTGTGGCCACTTTTTAACCATTTACCGATTTATTTGTGGCTTCTATCCACTGCTGCAACAGCTGCTGTCCGAAAAACCTGCCAAAACTTCAGAAATCTGCTGTGAGACAAACTCACGACTTCTGCCGTGGGACCGTCCACTTACGGCCTCGGACAGAAATAACCGCACACCACCTCACGTGCCTCACACTCTACAGCTCCGTAGGCTTGCGCTTTCATGCGGTCTCTCACGTGTTGAAAAGCTATGAAAAAAGACAAAGTGAAACTGCAGCTTTCTGAGGCGGAACGGCAGCAGTGCCTGCTGTTCAGGCAAAGTCCCTCATCAGCTCTCCCCGCATCCCTAGACTGTGGACACCCCGGCAGCCCCCGGCAGCCCCCGGCAGCCCCTGGGCGAGCCGGCAGGGCTCTGCGGGGACCAGCGCCATCCCCCTCCCCGGGGCATCTCCCGAGGCCGAGGGCGAAGCCAGCCAGAAGCGCCCGTCAGAGCTCAGGTCAGGCCGGGCAGCAGCGCCGGACCAGCGCTGCGCCAGGCCATGCTAATGCATCCTAAAAAAAATCAGTATTAATAGCTGATCTGTATTTATTAGCACAGAGAGAACATCAAGTGCTGAAACCAATACCGCTGCCGTAGCGTACCCAGGTTTAAAAATAGCCTGATAGGGCTGTCTACACAGGGCAGTAAGATAAAAAAAAATCCATATGTTGACATGGTTAGGTAATGCGCTGGGACAAAATAAGTGGAGTGAATTGATAAGTGGACGGGTTCTTAAGCAGCCCTATTAAATAATTCTGCAGGTCTAGAATGTGAAATGAGAACCTGGCCCAAAAGGTAGAACTCAGACTGTGGAAATGTCTGTAATTAACCCGAAGCCAGGACTGTCCCTGTCTCCCTGTGCCTGAGCGGGGCAGAGCAGGGAGCCTGGCTCAGCCGGGTGCGTGGCTACACCGACCAGCTTAGTGTGGTGCGTGGGACAGTATTCCACTGGGTTTCTGCAGGAAACTGGAATATTGTGTTGGAACGGCTGATCCTCATCTTGCATCCTTTCTCGGCTGCCAAACTCCCGTGGCTGCGGCGGAGCTGCCTCTGGGAGGCAGGTCGGGCTGGGACCGTTTGAAAAGCCCAGGAGGGACAAAATGTAAGAGGAGGATGCTCTGGAGAGCCGGGTCCAAGCCCAGACTTACAGGATACGGGCGAGCGTCGCCGGGAGGAGCTCAGAGCACAGCTCCCAAGGCAGCGGCACCAGCACAGGGCTCCTGCCGGCACCCGTGGGAGTGGGGGGCAGCAAGGACCCTCCTGTCCGGGCACGCTGTAGGTGCCGGGGTGAGCCCGTAGCTGCCTCCCCATGGCCGGACTTGGGTCTCCGGAGGCGATTAGCCCAAAGGCTAATCTGGGTTCTCTGACCGCACCTCTAACGCACTCCACAGATAATGTTTTACTGCCCGTCTGAGGTGAAAAAGCAGATTTTAGGCTGGATTTCTGCACTCGATACCTTACTCCGCCTTTTGTCTGGAATCCATGCGGCAGTACCCCCAGCACGGGGGATGTGACGAGCACCCGCATCTTTGCCGCAGTTTCTAATAGGTTCCGGGACACTGGGAAGAGTCTAGTGTTTCCTAACATCACTAATTTATGTCCAGAGATACTCTGCGTTTTACAGTTATTGGTATCTTATAATAAATAATGCAAAGGTATGTGCTTTTCAATGCATTCAGTAAATACTTTCCTTGAACTGTTAAGTTTGCTCTTGAAAAGGCACCATAAAGGCAAATGTTGTTCCTTGACATGCATTTATCAGAAGAGAAAAATGGAGTGAGCACTCTAATAAAATAAAGTTATTATCCAGGAAACCTGCCTACAGAAAGAGAAATGTTTTAACAGCAGAGGGAAGAGAAGCAGCCATCTTGATTCTAAGACCAATTTGATTTATTAACTGCAGTTAATGCGGAACATATTCTATGGAAGAGAACGGACAACTGGCAAGAACTGAAAGCCGTAACTGTGGAAAAAAAATATAATTCTTCTCTTTTCTTCTACACTGGACTAAAGACACTGTACATAGAAACAATCTAGAAAGAGCTCAGAAATAGATTCAGTGCTGCCTCGCTTAATTTTGGCTGACGCGGAACCCCAGGGGTTTAAAGGGCATTAAGAGCGGTGCAGAGACCCGACCCAGCGGGGCCGCGTCCCCAGGGAGGGACAGGCTCTCTTCAGCGAGCAGGGTTTCGTCCCGCAGCTAAAACTAAGGGAATGTTTAAAAAACGTAGCTTTAAAGCAGAATTAGGTATTGCTTAGGAATAAAAAGGAAATAAATCAAAGCATTCAGCGTTAAGTGTGGAGAGGCGGGAGGCGAGGCAGCCGAGGCACCAGGAGGTAACGGGAACGAGCCCCAAAATCTCTGCAGCTCTCAGCGCCAAGAAGGTTCCTCTCCACGAAGACAACAACTATTCAGATGTTCAGCTTTAAATATGCAAGACACTCCATTGATTTTTTATTAGCGCGTTCGCAAGCCTGAGGTCAAGCACGTGCTCAAATGTGTTGCCAGCCGCCGGCGGCAGGCAGGCAGCCGCACCTCCTGGAGCAGCGCTCGGCCCGTCTCCCCCGGCCCCACCGTTCTGTGGGGACATGAGCCAGCCGAGCACCCAGCCCTCTTTCCCAGCCAAGGACGCAAATTCCAGCCACGGGTCCGGGCTGCCCTGTGCGGCTGCAGCTCCGGGAGCTGGGTAAAACCCCACCGCTCCCGGCTTGTCCGCCTGTCACTGCAGAGCCTTGTCCCCCCACATCCCCTGCTCTCGTAAGCCAGCTCCCCCATCAGTAAGGCCGGCGCTCGTTTCACCTAACGATAGCCAGGGAAAAGCAGGGCATCCCACGTGCCGGCTTCCCCTGCAGCCGGGCACAATGTCGGATGCTGCCGGGCTGCGTCCCCCCTGGCAGGCAGGCGCCTGGCTGCGAGCGGGTGGCAGCGGGGAAGGACACGGCCTCTGCTCCATCGCCTCTCGGGACACACCTCTCTTTTGCGAAGAAGATTTGCTCTAAACTGCCGGCAGTTAATAGCTTTCCAGGCAATTCACATGAGAACAAGAATTGTATCCCACCGCTTTGGAAGACTGACGACCCCACCGCAACCAGGCGCTGCAGTGACCGACGCGTGCTGCATCAGCCCCAGCATCTGCAGCCCCATCTGCCCCGGAGGCAGCCGCAGGAAAGCGGGCATTTTTTGGACTTCATTCTGCAAGCCCCTCTGAGTTTTGGTTTCCTTCTGAACTTCACACGCTTCTAATTTAAGCTCAATTTTTTTTTGTCGCTGAGTATCGTTAAATTGAATATTTCTACTAATAGTTCATTTGTCTTATTTTCTGCAACAATAACTCTTATTTTCCATTTTCCTCCAGAGGAGAGAGGAACCTAGCCAGCCCCTGCATTACAGACAGCTATAAATCCTGAAAAACATCTAGAAGCGTTTCAGTTGGTAAGTATTGTCTTTAAAACGTCCGTTTATAAAGGCTGAAGCACTGGGAAACGTACTCTACCGTTAAAGACGATGCATGGCAGCTACCAGCAGACGGCAGTGGGGTCAGCGATGCCGCCGTGGGGGTCTCCCCTCTGCCCCGCTGCCATGAGTCGCATCCCCCAGGAGCTGCGGTGGTCCCCGGCGCCCAGCCCACCCATGGGGCCCAGCGCCCACCCCCAGCTGGGCATCCCACCCCGCTCCGGCACTGGCCCGGCTGGCTCGGGAGAGCTGCGGTGGCCGGTGGATCCCTGCCGGGGGGTGGGGAAACACAGTCCAAGGCAAGTCCTCCACCGAGCTGGGGAGAACTCCACGAAATGCAAACGGTTCAGATCAGACAATCTGGCATTTTCTCAGGACGATTTTTTTCACTGGAAGATATTCACAGGGCTCCAGCGTTAATGGCTGAAACAACGCGTGGCTCAGCGCAATCAATCTGCCCTACGACAGCCCGCGGCAGCGCTGCCTATCCCTACGGGCAGCAGTGGTTCCTGCAGCTGTTTATGCACGCACAGAAAGACCTTTCCTTTTTATGGAAAAATTTTTTTTTTATTTCCTTTTCCTTTTTATGGAAACTGCTTTTGCCACATGTCGGCCAAAATTGATTGATACGGAGCTCATCACTGTGAGTGGCAGCGCTGCCATAGTGTTCAGCCAAATCCCACCCTCCGGACCCTCTGGCACGGGGCAGGGATGCTACTGGAGTGAGCCAGGGCCTCTCTCCTCCCTCTGCTCCTCCGCTTCCCCCTCACTGGTGCCAGGAGCAAGACAGCCGGGGGACAAGGACATGAGGGTCACCAGCATGAGGAGGAGGAGGAGCAGGACAGGGAGGGGTCCCGGCGGCTGGGGTGGGCTGGGTGCTTTGTGCCAGCGAACGGGCTCAGCAGGGATTTCAGAAAGTGGGATCTGCAGAGCCTGGGCACGTGCGTGCTCACGAGAATGCCGCTGGTGGCTAGTACATCCAGAGGAAGCCCCTGTCCGCCATCCCACACCAGAGAGAGGATGGGGACTGCGCCGCTGGCAGAGGATGGGGCGAGCACCGCTCCTCTGCCTCAGCGCTGCTTGCGGCTGTGCTTGTGGCCAGCATGCCAACACAGAAATAACGATTGCTCAAGCAAAGGAGAGGTGTTGATGTGAAGTCTCCCAGTGGCTAATGCCACACAGCCGGAGCTGCGGGGAGTCCGGGAAGAGACGTCCCAGAGGTGCGGGAGCTGGTCCATAAGGGGGCCCTGGGTGGTGATGCTTACGGGCAGGGGGCTTTGCCAGTCAGGCTGGAATACAGTAATAACACATGTAACTGTAGAGACAGGCACAGAGGGACTACAGAGCCGTCCCGTTTCATTCCGAGTCCTGACACCGGTTTCCTTTGGATACTGGAAATGTTAAAGAAAGAGCTGGTGTGATTTTCTGTCCTGGGAAGCACAGTGTAGCCCCGCTCCGAACACACACAAAACCCCAACATGACTCTGACGCCAATCCATCTCCCCCCTCAGGTATCTCTGCTTTTAACCCAATTAGGCGAGGGGGTTTTAATCCAAAATCCTAGAGGATTATTTAGCAGTCTGAAATTTCTTCATGGTCTGCTTTTGCTGAAAAAAGCCTCCCTTTGGCCTCACCTCCTCTAGATTGGTTCCCTGCAGCTCCGCAGGTTAAGTAACACCCTCAGATAATCACTGGGTTTATGATGTTTTTACTCTAATGGCAAAGGTGGCTCTGGCCCTGTGAAACGAACAGTAGCTGTTAAGAAGGAGCCGAGTAGAGAACGGTATTCCCTTAACCCAGCAGTGAGTCATTTATCGCTCTCGTTCGTAAGGATAAGCCATGAATATTGATCTCTCGTATGTGGTTTCATGCGGGTGTAGGACAAAGTCAACCAAACCCAGTTATCTGCCTGATGGAACTAAAAAATGTTCCTCAATTTGATTTCGGAGAGAACTCAATGTGGGGGAAATTTAATTATGCTAGTAATACTGAACACAATGAAATGACCATCGAAACGTTTTCCAGAGGTTTAAAATGTTTTTCCTTCGCTATGATTCACTTAAAGCAACCTCTTGTATATCTGTGTTACTACAATCTCTTAAAAACTAGGCCTGAAAAATCAATTTGATTACCTCTCTGAATTAAGTATGCACAAATGAAAGCAATTGAGATCAATACAAATTAGGTTAAGTACTCCGCTGTGTACAGGATCATTATGTAACAAGGAACAATTTGAATGAAGATGCAAATAATCACGTTGTCGGGGTGCGCAGCCCCTGCGCCTTCACCGGCTCCTTTCCCCCGGCTGCACGCCCACGGACCCCTCCCGCGCTCTGCAATCCCCGCCAGTGCCCTCGGACGGCATTCCTCCAGGAAAACGGAGTATGCCCACCCAGGAGAAGTGCAGCACAAAGTGTTAATTCCTTTCCTGCAGGGAAGATCTGCCGCTATTGGAGAAGATCTCTTTCCTCGCCCAAACCAACCCTCCTGCAGCAGCAAGATGCTCCCCGCACTGCAATTCCTATTTGGAGATACCGGGATTCCTGCAAGGCTCCGAGAAAGCAGCACAAAGCCTCGCCGCTTCCTGCCAGGAATGGGTTTTCTTGGTACTCAACCTGATTTTTCTCTCCCTTAGTTCTGTCACGGGAGGAACGCCCTCCTCTCTCTGGGTTTTGCATCCTTCAGCGATTTGAGAAGAAAAGATGAATGGGTTCGGGGACTTGGTTCTTTTATATTTCTCGCTGGCATGTAGCAGGTCTCAGGCTATTTGTGTCGCATCTCTTGTAAATCTGCTGGGCGGCAGAAATTGGGCTGTAAATTCTGCGGGGCAGGGACTGCTCCCTCCCGTGCAGTGCTGCAACACCCAAGGCAGTGCGGGACCTCTGACAGGGGCCTCCAAGTACAACTGTAATATACTCCCATCATTAATACAGAATAATAAATAATAGATGGGATAGGGCCAATTTATTGCACTCTGGGGTGAGAATGAGTGGAGGCTTGGTGACCGTGCAGTACAGTTTCCATGCACCCCTTGTCACCGGGCGGTTACAAGCTCTAACCGCCACCGAAGCAGTTTCGGCAAGGCAGCCCCCCAGGTTCTCTGCTGTAGCCGAGGCAGGGGGCATCCCCTCACACCCAATATCCAGCCCTCTCTACAAACAAGCTTTTCTGCCAGCTGCAAAAGGAACAGACCCGATTTCGGACAGATTTCTGTTTCAGAGTTGATCGTGAGCGGGTAAGGTCTCCTTTCCAACAGCTGGGGGACACAAAAGCTGTCCCCCCTGCCGGGACCAGCGTCCAGCTGGTGCGAGCTCCCACCGCAGCCCTGTTGCAGGGCGGGCACAGAGATCCTCCTCCTCCCCACGTACTCCTGTTTTCACAAGAAGGGGCTCAACCCCCCCGGTTACCTGTGTGAGCGCTGGTCCTGGGTGCGGTGACACCCCGGGTACCCCGCAGGGTAGCAGTGACATTGTCCCACGACAGGGACAGACAGACACATGGCATCATTGCATCAACCTCGTCGAGCTGCCAAAACACACTTGTGCTGGTGGGAGTCCCAGCTGCTTTCAGAAGCACAAGCTGACGGAAACTGTGCAGCAGCAGCAGCAGCAGCAGCATTTAAATGCCACCCCCGGACTGTGACAGCAGCGTGGCCCCGCTGGCAGCGCTGGTGTCGCACCCGCCGGCTCTGGCGGCAGCACAAGGCTGCTCGGCCGCTCTGCCCAGTCCCAGCAAAACACTGGAGCCTTCAAACCGCGCTCTGCCAGTCCTCCACTTCTAACACCTGGGAGATTTATGTTTCCTCTTGTTCTGGAGATTCTCCCTTTTGAATCCCAAAATAGTTTCCAGCTGAATTATAACACTTTTCTGTAACGAGGATTTATATTCCCCTTGTCAGAGCACGGAGCTGAAACCAGACTGTCCCCCCACAGAGAGCTCTGCCTGTTGCAGCAGCATCCGCCAAGTGATGCGCCAGCACATCCCCTCAAGTACCGCAACGCAGCTGTGACCTCCCTGTGGGGAAAGGGAAGCGCTTCGGGCACCTTTTCCAAGCAAGGACTGGGAATTTAAAGTTGAGGAAGGTGAGCGAGCACTGAATAGGAGTCTGAAATCTTAGAGGGGATGAGAATTTGAAATATTTTGCTTTCTTGTTTTCTGCCGATTGCATCTAGCAGCTTTCCCACAGCTATGTGGCTTCGACAGCCTCCCACGCCGCGGTTCCCTCCTGGCACCTCACACTTACAAGGCAGGGTTGAGAGCCAAGTCCCATGGGCCCTACTGCAGGGGGAAGTATGGATCTACCGAGTTCCTGCTGTGTGCCTCCAGAAACGGTTTGTTTTCAGAAATTCTGACTCATGGAAGAAAGCAGGAAATGATTATTTCCTTTTAATGGCTGTAAACGATAGGGTGCAATTATGAAGAACAGCAGAGAACGGGAGCAAAGCTCTGCCAACTTCTCTGGCAAAGCCAGACCTGTGCTGCCCTCCTGGCTCTCCGAGCTCTCCCTGCACTTCGGACAACGAGTGCAGAATGCAGAATGCAAGAGCAGGCTGGGAGGAGTGATGTCCTTTGCCATACAGCCAGGTTCCCATTTCCTTCTTCCCAGGGGCTTAGGAAAGCGCAGCTCCAGCAGCAGAGGTAAGCGTCCCTCCTCCCCGAGCACCACCGAGGTCACGTGTGGAGGTGAGGAAGGAACTGAGACCCTCCAGGCAGAGGGCTGTGGGTCTCCCACCTCCGCAGCGAACGTGCCACCACGCAGCTGCTGGAAGTGGGACGGGATGGCTCATCAGCGGGCTATGGGGGTGAAAGCAACTGCCTACAGTAGAGCTCCTATCACCCCCGTGGCATGAGCTAGCTGACACTGAGCGTGGCTCCAGCGGCGGGTCTGTGGGGCCATGCCCCATAGGACACCTCTGCGGTGCACCCGCAGGGCTGGATGTGAGAAGACACCAAGGTGCTGCATCCTCGCAGGATCTGGGCATGACAGAGGAGAAAATTGGCACTAAAGATGCCAGAAGGACAGGGGGAAAGCTGTGGGAGCTTATACCTAATTTGTGTGAACCTCTTCACATCGGGAGCCTGTGGTCGGGGCTGTCACGGTGCCGTGGTGCCACTGGTCCTTACCAGCGATAGCTGGAGGAAAGATGCTGAGACACTGGCTGCCGAGGGAAGCAGTGGCATCCTCACCTGGTACAGGAACGAGTGGGCATGACAAGCACAGAGGAGAAGGAAAATGGAGAAGGTGGTGTGTGGGAAGCTCTCCGAGGAAGACTTCCTCATGCTCTTCCTTTATCTTCTTCAGCTACATGCTGCTTGCCAAAGCTTAATGCCTCAGCGCAGGGCCCCGATCTTAAATGCCCATTATGACAAGATGAGATCTGCTGGAAAATCACCGCTACTCATAAATATGTTCCCTGCTTACTTAGAGATATTTTGGTCCCAGAGACAATTTGCGTTTTGGGAAACTGCCAGCCTCTATCGCTTGTCTAATAATTCCTTTGTGCAGCATTTAACAGTGGTTTGACTCCCCTTTTTTCACAATGGAGTAGTTTGATTTTATAGCTCAAAAAACCCAAACAACCCCAAAACACTCCAATTTCTTTTTTGATCGCGTTTCTATCTGCCATCAGTGAGTTGTCTTGTTGATCTTATCACTGAGCACGTTTCACGTTTGAGATTAGTCTATTTTGTATGATTTCTGCGTACAAAAATCCTCTATAAATCAGAGAGCCTTTTATGCAAAAGTCTGCAAGATTGATAGAGCTGGATACAAAATCTTTTACCTTGGAAAAAGAAATGTATTATCTGTCCCCTTGGACATAATGCTTTCTCTGCATATTCATCTCCTAAGTATGATGGGGCTTTTTCTAGAGAAGACAGGAGACAAGATAGCAGTCTTAAATACAAACAGATTACTATCAGAAGAAAGGGAGTCATTTTTTTTGCTGTGTCTAGCAGGGATAAGATGAGAAGCAAAGGATTTAAAAGACAAAAAGGGAGATTAAGGCTCGTCATTAAGGATTTTTTTGTACCTGTAAGCCCTGGAAGAGATTGCCTAGGTAGCTGGAGAAATCCCCATCACTGGAGATTCTCGAAGAACGGGGCAGACTGTCAGGACAAGTGATGTCTCAAGTCCCTTTCAGCCCTGCTTTCCCTGTTAGATGAATTCTCCGTACACCTGCAGAGCCCTGTTTCCACTCTGAAGGCAGCCACAGGGGAGCTCCTCTGATGCGAGGAGTTTGCTGCTGTTAGTGCTCGGAGACTCAGAATAGACGTGTTGGGTTACTGGCAAGAAGCTTGTCATGTCTGAGTAATGTCTAATTGGAAGGGATGAAAAAGCCACTTGTAACTGGTGGACGGCAGGAACATCTAGGACAAGACTTAGTGACTAATACAAGGGAGGAGCGCTAAGGATGGGGCCACAGTGCAGAAAAAGGCAGTGCAAAGTTTGAGTCAAAACACCCCTATAAAGAGCAAGGGAAGGAACAGCATCAGCTGATGGAAAATAATCCTTTTGGCAAAAATGTTCTCTCCTTTATGTGATCCTTGCCAGAAATAAATTCCTCCAGTGTTCAAATGCAGAGAAATATTTGAGTTTGGGATATTTAATTTCAAATGGTGATGGTCAAGAGATACTAGGGGAAAAATGAGATGCTGGAAAAAAACTAATAAGGAAATAGCAAAGAACAGATCGGAAAAGTTCAGAATGATCAACACATCTTGACAGACTAAGTGATTCTTAAAAACTTAGAGGAAAAAAGAAGATACAAATGCATTTAATGAGAAAGATGGTCAGATTTATCTGCATCAACCAATCAAGAAACCGATAAAAACTGTTTGCTTAACAAAAATGGTATTCAAATTTCTGTAGGGCAGAAATGTCTTCAGAAATAATCTGGAACAAAAAGATAGGGCAGGATATTATTTCAGAAAGTGGGTACAAGAGAAATATAATTTATCACCCAGCACCACAATTTACCGCATGGATTGTTCAAACATAACCACTAATCTATATCTGAAGAGAGTACTAATATTTCAAGCCACTAAGCACCTTTCAAAGAATCTTTATGTACCTGTATATTTAGTTCAGCACTAAGAAATAGTTTTATATATAGATAACGCACTGGATACAGATGTTATTATGCCTTAATTTTTAGCTGTAGCTACAGACAACAAAATAGGCTCAAAATCCAGAGAAAGGAGCTTTAGGTATGGCACAAAGAGGCAGAGGACAGCGAGCCAACAACAGTCTGCTTGTACACAACCCACCCCTGGCAATCAGCTACAGCACGGGGGCTCTCCCGGGCACTGGAGGGTGGACGGGTGCTGTGGGGTCTGCTGCACTTTCGCAGCCCTGGCCTTGGTGGGGTGTGGAGCCACCATCCCTCTGTCCTCTGCTGTCACCTTGGTGGGGTGTGGAGCCACCATCCCTCTGTCCTCTGCTGTCACCTTGGTGGGGTGTGGAGCCACCATCCCTCTGTCCTCTGCTATGGCCCTCCCGGCTCACCAGGCTCTGGGCCAAGGAGAGGCCGCAGCCGCCGCCTGCCCCGGCGCTCCTCGCCCCTCTCTGCTCCCCTCTCTCCCCCTTTGCCTGTCCCTCCATCCATCCCTGTTCCCCTCCATCCCTCCCTGTTCCCTTCCATCCCTCTCCCATTCCCCCCCATCCCTCCCGGCTCCGCTCCCCGCCGCTGTCCGTGGTGCTGACGGTGCCGCCGCCGCCGCCGCTCCGGGGCTCTGCCCGCCGCTCGCGCCGGCGGGGCCTGACCCCCCCGCCCCGTCGGGCACCGCTCCCTGAGCCCCTCTGCGTGGCGGCACCCGTCCTGTCCGCAGCAGGCGGAGGTCACGGGGGGGAAGCAGAGCTTGTCCCTGCGTGGGCCACACGCTCCCGGGACCAGAGGACCGGAGTGTCGCCGCCCGCCATCCCCGAGCACTCGCGGGGAGCAAGGACCAGACACGGCCGGGGGGGGACCTCCAGCGCAGCTACCGCGAAACCAAGCCCGTGGGTGGGCACGTCCCCGGCCGCCCCCCGGGGCTGCCCCCCCAGGGATCCGCGGAGAGAGATGGAGCCCCCCGGCAGCCGCCGCTGCCCCTTGGCCGAGGGCAGGCGAAAAGGTGCGGGGCCGACACAGCCCCCCCCTACCCCCTCTTCTCCCGAACCGCGCTGCGATCCAAGGGATGTAAAGACGGCGAGGTCAGCGCGCCTGTTCTGCACAAATGAATCATTGATGGTGTTTTGGTACAAAAATGTTTAATCATCAATAAGGTGATTCAGCAATCGGGAAATGTAAACAAGCAGTGCGAGCGTTTTGCTGATGGGCCCGGGAAGACGGAAGAGGCACCTGCGGGGTGCAGGCTGGCCCGGCCGGGCCCGGCCTTGCCCACGGCCACCGGGGCGAGCTGTCACCGCGGCTGCTCGGGGGGCACAACCCCCGCGCGCTCAGAAACACCCCGGGCTCTGCACCGGCATCTCCGAACCCCGTCCTGCCCGGGAATACGGCAGGGGGCTATTTTAATGGCAGGGGAACACGGCACGGAGCTATTTCAATGGCAGGGGAATACGACACGGAGCTGTTTCACTTGCATTCTTCCCGTGTTTACCGAGCAGGGATTCGGCGACAAAGCCCCGGTTCCGCGCTGCGCAGGCAGCCCGGCCGTGAGGAGGCGGCTCCGTGTTCAGTCAACCCGAACCGCGGTTGAACCCTGCCCTCTGAACTCGCCGCCCTGATAAATACCTTGACTCACCCAAGAGATCGTTAATATTTTTCACCTCGGCAGGAATTTAGGGACTGCCCGACGGGGCCGCACCAGCCGCGGCACAAGCGCTTGTCCGAAGCCCAGGGCAGGTCCCCCAAAGCCCCGTCCCTGCTCCAGCTGCCCCGGGGCGAGCCCGGTGTCCCCGGGAGGGCACTCACGCCGTCACGCCAGAACGATGTTTTTACTCTCGGACCCCCAAAACACGCACCGAGCTGCCTATTCACAGCGTGAGCTGCCCGCAACTCTGCCTGGGCTGCCCGCACCGCTCCGAGCACCACAGCGCCCGAGCACCCTCCGCCAGCTTAGGAGTCTCTGAAAGACTCCCAGGAAGAGATAATAAGCACAGAAATAATAAGAAAAAATAGACTTGACTAGACTAGAACAGAATTATATATTTTTTATAATAAGAATAATAATAAGCACACACGACTGCTACAGTTCCTACAGGGAGAGGGGGAATTTCCCTCAAAGGACAGCAGATTTTCATCCCGTTCAGGAAAAACTTACAGGAAGGACAGGGCAAACTGGCCATTTTTCAGAGATCTCAAGTACTTTTGGCTTATTCCCCGGATTATTGCTCGGAGGGGAGTAAAGGGGAAGAAGGAAGCACTGAGGCAATGAGGCTGCATATTCACACGTGGTAATAATAATAACAATAAAAATAACAACAACAACAAGAAAAAAATGGTTTCCTGAAGGGTAATTTGCAAAGGTCTTTCCCACTCCGCAGGGAACCTGTGCCCACTCAGCCACCCAGTTCTCTCCAAACTTTACTCCTGGGTGCAAAGGCATTCAGGGGGAACTGGGAAAGTGGAGATGCAGAATTATCTCTGCATAACTCCATGTGTACGGTAGAAAATCAGAAATCACATCTACGCAGTCGCCGGGCGACAGCTCACAGCAGAAAATCAGAAATCGCACCTACGCACCCATGGGGCAACAGCAAAGCTGTCACCTGGCGGGTGCGTAGATGCGATTTCTGATCTTCTGCCCCATATGTAGGGCTCCGTGGGAAACCCCCCACCAGGGACTGGTGCTGGGAAGGAAAAGCACCGGCAGCATTACTGGAAACGAGCCGGCTCAGGTTCCAGATCAATGAAAACTGGGTCCACGCGTTTATGCTCCTGTTGCCAGCATTAATGCTCTTTTAATCTTCTAAACATTATCTGCATCGATTTCCCTCTAGATACGTGTTTGTTTGAGGAGGCGACATCACCGCGTGCTCCGGAAAAAAAAAACAACCAACACAACACAACCCCAAACCCTTTCTGTTCCTCTGATGCTGACGTTGCAGACAAACCTCGGGACCTTCATTTGGTTGATAATACGGAAGAACTGGATGGTGTTGGGAAGGACGGGAGGAGTTTGCAGAGCGCAGAGCTAATCAATAACGCGCGAGGATGGGTCCATCCAGGTTGGAAGCAATCGAAATAAAGGAACAGTGGACTTGGCGGAGCAAACACCCCCAGGTTTCTAAATTGTGCAGGTGGACGTGTCGCTGTCACGGCAGAGAGCCGAGCCGGACACGGGCACACTACGGTGCGCCTGCCCACGCGTGTCTGCCCGTGTCACCGCCCGCCCCTTTACCATCGAGACACATCCACCAGGCGACCGATTTCCACGGAGGGGGAGCCGGGGAGGGGTGTGACAGGCCATGTCCCGGGGTCCTGTGCGACCGTGGGACCGGACAGCCCACGTCCCTGCCGCCCGCCCCCCCGCCCTGTGTCCCCCCCCCCGCCCCGCACGGTCAGCGCTGTCGCCGGGTCACCCCGGCTCACCCCACCGCGGGGGGGCGATACCGGGGGTCGCTGCCCCCCCGTCGCCGCTGTCCCCCCCCCGGCCCCGCGCCCGCAGAACAATGGGGGCTGCGGCGCCCCGCCACCGCGCCAGGGGGCGCCCGCGGACCCTCCGCGGGACAATGCGGCCGGCGCGCGGGGCTGCGCGGGGCCGCCGGCCCCCCCCGCCGCTCCGCCCGGCCCCGGGACGCGGCGCGGTGCGCCCGGCAGCGCCGGGAGGGATGGTGGCGGGGCGGCGCGGGGGCGGGGGGGACCCTTCAGCACCCGGCCCCAGAGAGCTGCCCCGGCCCCGCCGACCGGCTGCGGCCGCGGGGGGCTCCGCGCCGGCCCCGTCCGCGGAGAGCGCTCCTCCGCCAGCCGCGCCGCGGGTGCCCGGCCGCTGAGAGCCGGCGAGGCGGAACGCGGAAAGGGGGCGAGGGGGGTGTCGCCGAGTCAGGCCGGTACCGGCGGGGAGCGCCCTGCGGAGGCGGCCGGGGGTCGCGCTCCGCTCCCCGCTCTTCCCGCACCTACCTGCCAACCGCAGGGCCGACATCCTCTGGAACTCCGGCTCCTGCAGCCACTTCCACATCCTCCGGAAGGTCTCCCGGCCGGACTTGAGTTTACTCCAAGGCTTAGGGTTCCGCAGCAAGTCCGAGAGGGTGCCCTGAGAGCGGCACAGCACCCGCTGGGCGAAGATGGCCTGGGGGATGCTGTAGCGCTTCAGCTCCGCCGTGATCCTTTGTGCCACTTCTTTGGTGTTGATTTCCTCCAGCTGCCCCGAGCTGCTCACCTGCGAGCCGGAGGAGGAGGAGGGCGGCCGCTCCCGGCCGGCGGGCAGCGCGGGCCCGTGGGGCGGCGGGTGGCCCGGGTGCGCGGGGTGGTGCATGCCGTTCAGGTGGGGCATCATGGCCGGGGGCGTCCCCAGCCCCCGGGAGAGGTGCTGCTCCCCCCGCGCCAGCATGGCGGCGTGGGCGTCGAAGTTGGGGCTGAGCATCTTCTCGTGGCCGGGCGGCCCGTAGCCGTGGAGGCCCTGCTGGGCGTTGTGGAGGGGGCCCAGCCCGTTGCCCAGCGGCGAGAGGCTCTGCCCCATGCCGGGCATCTCCTTGTAGGGCCCGTAGAGGTTGTTGACGGCGGGCAGCCCGCGCTCGTCCCGCATGAGGGCGAAGCTGCCGCTGACGTTGCCCGAGAGGCGCTGGTGGTGGTGGTGGTGGTGGGCGTGCGGGTGGGCGTGCGGGTGGTGGAACTTGTCGGAGACGGTGGAGATGGGCGGCAGGGGCTGGAGTGGCGTCAGGGTGGTGTAGGTGCTGCTCATGCCCATGCCGGGCGGCGAGGACTCGCAGGGCATGCTCATGGCGTGGTGCAGCGGGATGGAGAGCTCGGGGCGGTACTCGGCGGCGCCGTCCAGCAGCGAGGCCATGCTGGACACCATAGCCGGCCGGGCGGCGGCGGGGGCCAGCTCCTGGTGCGGCGGCGGCGGCGGAGGCGGGGGGGGCACCCGGAGCGGCCCGGCGCTGCGGCCGCCGTGGTGGGGGCTGGGGCTGCCCATCAGCTCCGGCTCATGGCCGGCCGCCCCGTGCAGGCTGCCCAGCGGCTCCATCGCCATCTCGGGGTTCATGGCGCAGGCACCCGGCTCCCTGGCGAGGCATCGACGGGCGCCGCGGCTGCTCCTCATTCACTCATGGGGGCGGCGGCCGCCCGGGGGAGGGGGGGCAGCGCGCCGGAGCCCGAGGCCGCCCGCTCCGCCGGCCCCGCGGGCAGCGGGCAGCGGCGGCTCAGCCGGGCCCGCGGCGGCCCCGCGCCATGTCCTCGCCTCGCCGCCGCCGCCGCCGTCTGCGGGCGGCGGGAGCTGTCCAGGGCGCGCCGCGCGCACCGCCTGGCCTCGCCCGCGGGGCCGGGCCTGCGCCGTTGACGGCGTCCGCCAATGGCGGCGCGGGGCGGGGCGGGGCGGCCGCCGCCGGGCCCTTAAAGATGCCGCGGCCCTTTGTAAGCGTGCGGGGGGGTGGCTCGCCGCTGGGGACGGAGCGGGGCTGTTGCGTACCGCAGCCGCGGGGGGCCGCAGCCGGCGAGGCTCCTCCTGGGGGCGGCCCGGCCCGGCCCGGCCCGGCCCGGCCCGGCCCGGGCCCCTCCGGCTCGCGGTGTCCCCTCAGGTGCCTCAGGCTCCTGGCGTCCCCTCCGGTGCCCCAGCTGCTTCAGGCTCCTCGCGTGCTCTCAGGTCCCCTCAGCCGCCGCCGCCGCCGCCTCCTCAGAGCCTCGCTCCCCTGAACGGGGCCGCGCCGAGTCCCGGCAGGCGGCGATCCCGCCCAGCCCGGCGGTGCCGGTGCGGGCCGGCGGCGCAGATGTCGCCTTTGTGCGAAGGCGGTGATGGGGCCCGGCGAGCCCTGAACCATTGCTCGGGCCCGGCCAGACAGCGCCCCGGCCGCCGCGCCCGCGGGGAGATCCCCCCGGAGCGGGCCGGGGCCGCCGCGGGGCTCGGGGGGACGCCTCGTCCCGCGCCCTCGCTCGGCCGGTCCCCGGCGGAGCAGCGTGAGGCGCGGGCAGGTCCCCGGTCCGCAGCCTGCGGCTCCCGGGGGTCCCCGCACGGTCTTCTGCTTCCCCTCGTGCTGTTCCAAACCAAGGTGCGGTGTCCACCTGCGCTATTAGTTGCATTAAACATGGCAGAAAGTACGGCTTGGTAAAAACACATCACGGGCATAGATGACCTGGTACGGTGACAAAAGAAACCCGTGTCCCCATGTCAGCCTGCTTTCACAGGGCTGCCCGGCTCCCCTCACTAGTGCGCACACCCCTGCGCACAGACATGCACGTTTTCCCTCTTTCTGCGGAAGGGACGGGTGCCCAGGCCGCTCCGAGCCGCGGCAGCGGGAAGGGGCAGCAGCACCCACAGCTCTGCTGCGGGGGTCCGAGCCGGCAGGCACCCACCGGCGTACAAGCGAGCGGGCTTCAACTGTTTCATGTTTGCCCTTGCCAAAACCATCTGGTGTGTGACTGCAGGGCCATCGATCCGGAGCTGCGAGCTGCCAGCCCCCGTGCCGGCCCAGCACGTTACTGGCAGCCGGCTTCGCTCGGCGCAGCGCCCGCCTCACAGCCCCCAAGGTCCCCGAGCGCCCCGTCCCCAGGGGTGCCACTGCGTGGGGGACCCCACCGCCCTCCTGCCGGGCAGCCCACGGGTTCGCGGAGGGGCTTCAAGTGTGGCTGTAGCCTCGGCACACGGCGTGGTGTGGCACCGCGGCGGCTGTGGAAGGATGGAAGCAGGCAGGCAGGCCACAGAGGGGCAGTGGGCAGCGCGCAGGTGGGCAGGTGAGGGGGTGGGCAGGGGGGGCCTGACGGGAGCAGCGCCCATGGGGGCAGGAGCCCCCGGCACAGAGCTGGCAAGTAGGGACCTGCCTGCTCTGGCCAGGCCGTGTGCCCCCCGCATACCCCGCTGCAGGGCATCTGTGCCGAGACATGTCGGGCTGTGCCATGCCACCCCCGGCTGGACCGTGCTGGACGGTGCCACGCCGTGCCAGGCTGTGCCAGAGCCTGCCATGCCGAGCCACGCTGTGCCAGACTGTCGGGCCGTGCCATGCCGTGCCAGGCCATGCAGCTCCTGCCAGCCATGCGGTTCTCTCTGCTGTCCCCCCCCCTCCTCCCGCCCTTTAATCAGTAACGCAGCGACGGCAGCTCCGAGCAGCCGTGTCCTTGCGTTTTATGTCATCCTTATCTCAGGCCCCGATAACCATCTCTACGTTTGTAAAGGTCCCACCCCCACTCTGTCTTTCTGGTAACGAAATGGGGGGAAATGGGGGGAAATGTCACCTTTTTGATAGGATCAGCGAGAGCTCAGCCTGGCTTAGACATCGGGGAGTAAAATTCTGCAAAGGGCGGAGGGGGAGAGGTGTGCAGGGGTGGTGTGGTGGGGGGCTGCAGGGAGATTGGTGTGGGCAGCGCGGTGTGGGCAGGGTGCTGAGCCGCCCGCCTGGCCCTGGGTACAGGCAGGGATGGGTCATGGGTGCGGGGCATCTCTCTGCTTTGGGACATGTAGAAATAGCGTGGGGCTTGTAAAGAAATGCAGCTGGCGAGTGAAAATGGCTGAACCCAGTCCAAAAACAGCTGTATTTTATATTCTTCTGAGGCAAGACACCGCACATTACCGGGCCACTCTCCAGGGCAGCCGGAGCCTCTTTACGAGCAGGTTGTGTATGACAGCACCCAGTTTCCCTACAGATTTCCGCTATGGATCCCAAAGGCTAATGATCCGTTTCTCTCCACACCGCCGTGCGTCTCTGGAGCTCACGGTATTTTCCAACCACTTTTTGGCACTAACCAAGTGGGTATAAAGTGAAGCTCCCCCCACCCCAGCTACCCCTGCCCTCGTCAGCCTGTGGTGGAAAAGAAAAGAAAGAAAGAAGAAAAAAGAAAGCCCTGGCGTGAGGTGCCTTTGTTCAGGGCAAGTTATGCGTGAAATCTTTTTGTCCTTCCTAAAGGAAGGCAAAAGTTGCAGTTGATTTGGGGAAAAGAGAGGCGAGTGCAGCCCTCCGGAGGCGGCGGGCAGGCGGGGAGGGGAGCGGGTAGGCAGACCCCGATGGGAGCCAGGCAGATGTGCCGGCGTCCTTCTCCCTCTTTTCCTTTTCCCCTGTTCCTTTCCCTTTCCCTCTCCCTCTCCCTTTCCTTTTCCCTTTCCCTTTCTCTCTCCCTCTCCCTTTCCTTTTCCCTTTCCCTTTCTCTTTCCTCGTTCCCTTCCCCTTTCCCAGAAGAGCTGAGGTTGGGGACCAGGCACTCCAGCCCCTGCTCAAACGGTGTCACACAAGCGTGAGCTGGTGGCAGGATGTGCCATGCGTTTTTAGGTACTCAACGCCATCCCCTCCTGCCGCTCCTGGGAACTGCCAGCACTCTCTTTACGGAGTGGGAACCGTTACCTAAAAATTAAGATGAATCACACTTTGAATTTTAGCTCCATAGGTTTGCAAAGATCTTCTACCACGTTTCACAACTTCAACGAAATACAACTTTTCGTTGCACAAAAACCGCACGACACTGTTTTACTGGATTGGGTATCGATCCCCTTTGCTTTGAGGAACGCCAGCTGCATTCAGCTCTCTCAGTGGGCACCTCGCCCCCCTTTTCCTTGGTTGGGGGGGTGCTTGGCTTTACTGGGTGTGTGCTGGTCGGCATAAGACGGGGTTCCCGGCCAGGGCAGCGCGGCAGGAGCGCGGCAGGGCGCAGGGCGGCCGTCTGCCCGCCGTGGTGGGGCGCAGGGTGGCGCGGGGGGGTGCAGCTGGCAGGGGCATTTGCCAGCGCCTTCGCTGCGCCACTCATTTCGATCAATTATGCTCTCTTTAAGTTAACAGAGTAAAGATGAGAAATTGATTTTTTTTTTTTTGCCTGAATAAATGATATTTTCCAAATTCAGGAGATAAGGCCCGACTTTGACCTTTTCTTTTTAAACGCGCGCCTGATTACTGCGTTCCATGATTATGTTATATTACAGCTCGTGGCACCTAATTCTGGCCTCTTGCCAAATTGATGTCAAAATCTTTCTGTGGCTAATCAGCCCCCCAAACGTATAAATAGCAGCGCGGCGGGGCAGCCGTAGCCGGGGCGGTGGGTGCGTGGCGGCACGGCGCTGCTCGGGCGCCGCGGTGCCTGTCCTCCGCCGGCGGTGCGAGGGGAGAGCTCTGCCCTTCTGCCCCGCGCCTGCCGCCTGCCTCGGCCCCCCGAGGCCCCCGCGCCCCGTGGACGTTTCTCCCTGTGCGACGGAGGATGCTGGCGTGTCCTTTGGCACCCGCGGGAGGCCGTGTGGCGCGGGCAGGGCTGGCAGGAGCGGTGCCGGAGAGCCAGGGCGGCCGCTCGCTGCTTCCAGCCTAACGAGCTTTGGCTGCCCAGCGGGAAGCGGCGTTCCCTGCCTGCATGGCTGCCTTTGCCAGAGGCTTTCCCTCTGCTCTTGGGGGAGGGAGGAGGGAGGTTTCTTTGTTAGTTTTCCTCTTTCTCCTTGCCTGCAGCCAGGACTCCCTGAGCCGCTTCCCCTTCCCCCGGACCAGGCAGCGGTGCGGGGCCCAGGAGCCGCTAGGACGGGATGGACCTGGGGCTGACCTGGCCTGGCCGCGTTCGCCCCAGGCTTGGCATCCTTCTTTTCTTTGGCCGTGGCTCCCCTGGGTATTTGAATTTTGTTTCCTCTCCTCTTTTGTTCACCAGGGGTTGGACCCCGTGGTTTCCTCCAGCACCCGCAGCCATCTCTGCGCGCGGGGAAGAGAGGCGCCTGGCCCTTCAGTGCTGCAAAGCTGGCTGGCTGACCCAAACCGCCCGAAAAGGGCACGTCCGGGGGTTCATCACCTGCGCTCGCAGCCCCACACACACCCTCGCGCGGGTGCAGGACCTGGCTTTCCCAGCTTTCCCTTAAAACAGCTGGCAGGAGCTGGGCAGGGACGGCGCACATCGTTTTCACCTGCTTTTAAACAAATATTGCAAGTGTTTTCTTTTGGTATTTTGAAATTGCTCTTGGACCTCTTTTCGTCTCTGCAGAGGGCAGAGGGGCCGGCTCCAGCCCCCAGTGACATCTTCCCAGTGACGGCAGTGCAGCTGGACGTGGGTCCAGAGGGGACCTAAACCCGTATTGGCCCCAGGCGTATCTGCTGCCCAGGGACTAAGTTTTGCTCCTGAGAAGCAGAACCAACCTTCCTTGTGATTTTTCTCCTCCCAGACAGGATTTCAGTTATTTAGAAGTAAAAGACAAGTCGGACAATACGGGATGTTTTTCCCTGAGTCTTTCAGGGGGCAGTTTAGAGGGTAAAACATGCCTGCGAATGCCGAATCCAGCTTCAACAGGGCAAACTGATAAACAGGAAAAAGGGCTCAGGGGCTGCCTGGGGCAAGTGAAACCCTGGCTGGGCTACTTGCCTCCACTGCTGGCACCCTCCAGCTCTGGAACCAAGGGACAGAGGCTCTGGGGAGCCTCCCTTGGGTTTCTCAGTGGGAAGATGAAGGGAAAGATTTTCCCTCTCCCATCGCTACACCAGAAATTGGGTTTGGGGGCAATAAATCCCAGCTGGAGTGGTGCTTGCCAGGGGCTTCCTGAGCAGCTGCCAGCCCCAGTGTCCCTGTCCCCGGGCATCCTCGCCAGGCAGAAGCAGCAGCTCTCGCGGATGGGGAGTGCAGTCCCTGCGGCACAGCGTGGCAAAACCAGGAGGTGCCGGGCTGCGGCGGGGACCGGGGCAGCGGGTGGGTGGTTGCTCACTTGGGGGTTTCAGCTCTGCATCTCTCACGGGACACCCCTGGCTCGGCGCATCCCGTCCCCCGCTGCAAGAGGGGCATCGTGGCCGCCCCGGCGTGGCTGATGGCACACTTGGCTGGCGAGGACCATGGTTAAAGATTAAAACTGGATCCAGTTTGCAATATTTATCTGGGGAGCAGGAGGGCCCCAGCTTGTTTGGTTTGTGGGAAGTGTTGGGAAACAGTGATGCCGGTGGGGAGGGAGCCGGCAGGGCTGGCCCCGGCGGGGGCGCGGGGTCCCGGCAGTCCCCACGCAGCGAGCGGGGCTTCGGTGGCGCCGGCGTGGGCAGGACAGGGAGAAAAGCCGGGGCAGGGACCCACATCGGCGGCGAGCCCTGCAGTCAGGGGGCGGCTGCTCCCCTCCCACGCTCGGCACAGTGTCCTGCCTCTCAGCAGGGACAGGGGCACCACCGTGGTTTCAAGGATAAATATAAGAGATGCATTAGATATTAGGGGTGGGAAGCATGCAGGTAGCATAGACAGGTAATGCTTTTTCATTTATATTGCACCAAACATTACCTGCTGAAGCATTTTTCAAAGATTGATAACTGGTTGCCCAGACTATTAGCCCTACTCCGGAAACAGCCACACAGGTGCCGGGACAGTGAGCCCTCCAGTTTGTACGGGAATGTGGCGTTAAGTGTATTTTGGTGGCTGGCCGGGGGATGTGGGGCCGAGACCACGGGCCGTGGACGTCGGGGAGCGGCGTGGGCAGCTCTGGGACCCTCTGTGGGGGTCTGTGTGCCAGGCAGAGCGAGGCACACGCCGTGTCGACCACAGAGCGTCTGTCACGGTGTCCTGAGAGGAACCAGCAGCGCCAAACCCTCACCCCTCTCACCACCGACTCCTCTCGGGCCAGCACCTCAAGTACAGCGTGGGCCGCATGAAGCCGTGCTCGTATTTTGCTAGGGGGGAGCATCCGTGGCGTGCTTTCATACAATTTGAGCGCATTTCCAACCCCACAGCATATCCTTTAAAATATGGAAGGCTTTTTCATTAAAATGACGATCTGGCGCTCAGTGGAGTGTGCCTACAGCGCGGAAACCCTCCCAGCGCAGGCCCTTCGTTACTATTGACAGTTCAGGAAGTAATAAGAAGGACGAAGCGGACACAGCTGAGTTTTACAGACTTTCAATGCACAATAAAACATTTTATTTAAAAACAACGCATTCAATATTGTGTTTTGGCACGAGTCAATGTTGCAGGCACATTCACACCAAAGAACCACATTGCTGAGAGATCCCAAAGGAATCGCCGCGTTGTTCTCCACAAGCGATGCTGAGGACGAGGATGCGGTACCCCGCCAGGAGAAGAGCCAGGGCCTGGCTGGCCAGCATGCCGGGGGCACGACGCGCGGCGCGGCCGCGGCTGGCAGGGAGGCGCCCGCCTGCGCGCCCGGTCCCGGTCCCGGTCCTGCCGATGCCGCAGAGGCTCTGCCGGGGAGCCAGGCTTGGACACCAGCTCGGCTTGCAACGGATTTCACACCCTGTGCGGCTCTGCCCTTCACCTGAGACTGTGCCCTGGCCCTTTGTGAATATTAGCCATTGAAAAATAAATAATGCTTTTAGTATGGCCGTCAAATAACGAATCCTTTATTACAATTATGGCATTTTTTTTTCTTTTTTTAAAATATTTAAATTTTTATTGAAAACAACTCCATCAGGCGTTGAACTGTATAGCCATTAGAATAAAGACACATTCATTTACAGAAAACCTGCTTTTTTCTAAACGACCTGTTTTCGCAACCTCCATTCACAGTTATATTTCACAAACGCTTGCTTTTTGGTATACTCCACAATTAAAACCAGTAGCCAAAATGACTTCGTTTTAATGTATCTTGCTACCATTCACTGAAAAGATGCAAGCAACGCAAATACAAACCCAAGATGTGTAAAAGAAGAGAAGGTCACACACGTATTTCCACCCTTATGTACACCCCCTCTTCACGTCCCCTGCCCGGCGGCCGGATCCCCCCGCACAGCGCCCGTCCCCGGCTCCCCCGGACCCCGCAGCCCCTCGGCAGAGGGGATGGAGCAGGATGCGGCCACCACTCGCCCCCGGTGGCCACAGCACGGGGGACACTGTCCTGGCAGCCTGGGGGCGAGTGGGCTCCGTGTCCCGCCAAAGCCTTCCCCTGGCGCTGCTCGGAAGGGCTTCTCCTGACTTTGAAAACTCAAATGTTCCGTACTGACAAATACCGGTCACGCTGCATTACGCATACGTTCATTTAGCTGGATTCGCTTGTCTGGACGTTCAGTAATGACAGCGAGCGCTGTCCCTCAGCCGTCAGGAATTCGTTTTGGTAGAGAGAGGCAGGAAGATTTTGGGCCAAAGAGATGGGAAGGAAGAGTCCGGCCGAGGCGGTACCCAATGCAGGTCCTGTCCCGTCCTGGCAGGGAGGGCGGCAGCCGGCACTTCCCTGCCCCACGGACCCGCATTCCATAGCGGGGACCAGCTCGGGACACCTGATTTTCTACAAAACCAGAATTACCCGGGCCATACGCCCGGCACAGAGAGAAAAGGGCGCCGAGCCCAGAGCTGTCAGGGCAAACACCGGGGGGACACCCCACGTCGCCGCTCTGGGAGGCACAGTGCCCCAAACGCCAGGTCCCACCAGAAAAACCAGCCTGAAAACGGGGGTTTGGGAAAGAGCCCAGTCTGAGCGCGAGGTGTCGGGGGGTCCGAGCCCACCCTGGGCCACTGCTGGTCCCACCGGTCGGCACAAGCTGCCCCCCACCTCCCGTCTCCCTGTAAAAGCAGAATTCAAAGAGCATCTAGGAAAACAGGCAAAAACAAAAGATGCACATTTTAAGATGGTTTTCCACATTGCCAGAGCTCGGACAAAAAATATTGATACTAAGAAGCAATTTACTTTGGGCTGTATTGTGCCATTGATTTTGGGGCAGAACTCCCCATTAAAATCAATGATTCTGAAATGTTCAATGTGGTTCTGAAAAATCGATGGGGAGTTTTGCTTAAAAATCAATGATATAATATGGCGCTCTGTCAATAATTTTTCTGTATTCCCATTTCCGAATATTTGCAGTCGTTTTTGTGCTTCCTTCTCTGCGCTCGGTGCCTCTTTGTGCCTCTGGAAAGTTCCAGCTGCGCTGCCAGCGCCATCCCCGGCACCGAGGGGGGGTCCCGTCCCTCTCCGGGGGCAGGAGGGGGATGCAGAGCACCGGGGCTCCCCCCCCGAAGCGGGGTCTGCTGCCTTTGGTCATCCCGGGACCTCCCCGCAAATGGGACGAGCCTGAGAGAGACGCTCCCTTTGATTACATTTAGCAGGATCAAAATAAGGTACCGTGCGTTAAAACCCCTTTCTGTCACCATCCTCTCCACAATGTGGGGGCGCAGCGGGGCGCCCCAGCCCCCCCGAGCACAGCCGCGGGGAACAGGCTGGGGCTGCGAGTTGTGGGGAGAACAGAAATCCCAACTGTGGGCAACTTCCCCAGGTTTATTGTGACTGGGAAGGCAATTAGAATTTTTTACAATAAATGATGAAAAATTAAAAAAACTACCCTGGGGCAATTTAGGGTTTTGGTTTCAGCCTGTAATTTTTATATTTTATTTTCTTTCCTGGGTGCTCTAAAGCAGTAGCTTGAGGGGAGAGAAGATGTGCCCTTCTCAGGAGCAACCGGCCGAGGCCTCGGGCGTGCGGGGGCTCTGGGGAGAGGCAGGAGGCCGCAGCTCTGCCCGAACCAGCTCCACACAAGCTTTGCCGCGCAGGTGCAGCAGCCACACACGCCTGCAGCACGGGGACACCCGCTTCTGCCACCAGCCCTCGCTGGGGACGCCGGGGACAGGGCTGGGTCACAGCAGGTGGCCCATTCCCTGTGGCTTCCCGGCATCTCACAGTGCACCCGCGGCCAGTTTGACTCTGGAGATGTTCCCATCCCAGTTACACGGATACACGGCAGGTTCCTCTGTTCCCAGTGCCCTGCCAGCGGCCCCGATGCCATCAGGGAGGAGCTGCAGGGGGAGACGTGTGATGAACCACCTCGCCCCGGGCTGAGCGTCCCCACTGCAGAAAGGGCACGAGGTGCGCAGATGGAAATACATTTGTTTAGGCTAATGAGTGTTTACTCGCGACTACATCTAATTTAAAGTAGTTATGTCGCGTAAACGCTGTGCAGCAGCCAAGCGGGATCTGCCAGTGCAATTTCCCATTGGGAGCCAGCAGCCAAAAACTGTACAGAGCATGCTGGCCTCCACTTTCATGCCAGTATAATGATAATAGTTCACATTTCCTTAATCTGCTGATTAAAAATGGTCGCTCCCTACATGCAATTTATAAAATGCCTCTTAATTAAAATACCTGGCATTAACCACGAGCCAACAGGCGTCACTCGGGGTTCGGGGGGACCCTTCTCCCCTGGTGGGCTCTTTGCCGAGCTGGCCGCCGGGCACAGCTTCACCCCGCGCCCAGCGACCTGCAGAGCCATCCGCCCGCCTTGGCCAACATGCGTCTGCCCTGCAGCTCAGCAGGAAACGATATCGGAAATGATTAATTGCGGTACTTCATTAACCACCAGTGCAGCATTCCTTCCCTGTGCAATTCCTCCGTTCGGTTTTTGGGCAAAAGCAGCCTGCGTGCTCCAGCACTTGGAGAAGGGTTCCCGCGGGACTCGGTCAGGGCTGGCGCTGCCCGGCTGCTCCCGGCCCCACAGCTCCCCGCTCCGACACGCCGTCCCGGCGCCCGGTGATCCCGCAGACCCTCGCCAAGAGGGCCTGCAGGGTCGGGGGGGCTCAGTCCTTCCCCGGGGACGCCTGTCCTCGCGCCCTGCGGGGGTCTGTGCCCAGCACAGCCCAACTGCTGCCTGGCCCGGGCCCTCGCGCGCAACCACGACACAAAGAACGCGTGATAATATCAAGAACGACTCATATGGCACCATATGGCATAAGACACCACCATCACTGCACAACTATGTCTTCATAATAACAGTTGCGAGAGGTCGTACTCTGCTGTAGGAGCGGTGATGAGCACGGGACCGACACGACAGCACGGAGAGCCGGAGCCCAGGAACGCCGAGCCAGGCTTGGCACAGGGAGGGAAGCGCCGCAGTTCCCTGCGGGAGCAGGTCTGTGCACGCCGCGGCACCGGGGAGACCCTCCACAGCGCGCCCCAGCCCTAAACAGCCTTTGAAAAAGCAAAAGCCAGAAAATGTGGGATAATTAAAATGGGGAAGAGAGCCGCCAGCTCCTCTTCCAGCCGGGGCACGGGGAGAGGAATGCGGCTTCAGCAGTGCCGCGGCGGTGGGCACCGGGAGGTGCTCCGGGCCGCTCAGGTTTGGTGTTGTACTCGAGATCTCCTTCCTCACCTCCTACGTCTGCTTGTAGGCAAAGAGGCTGAGAAAAATTAAAATGTGCCATTTTAAAGTATGATTTTAAATTGGATTTTGCATCTTCTTTCAGTGTGTAGTCAGTTCTCAGTGTCATACAGAAGAGTAGAAAAATGTTAAAATACTTGTAAGCATACTTACTGTAACAAGAAACCCAGTTATTTTACAGGCTCCTTTATCCTGAGTCATAATGGCCAACATTTTCAAACCATAAGTGACCCTAAGGTTTGTCCCCTCTACAAACAGCCTGATTTTCAGCGGTACCGAGGCAGCCGTGTCCTCCTGTGACTGCCTGGGACGGCTGTAGGCGACCGGAAAACGGGGGCACTAACTTAGTTGTCTGACCGTGGGTTTAGAGATGTAAATGGGGTAAATCTGATGACTGTATTTCCTCTTCCCTGCGCCCCTGCCATGCTCATTTCCCTTTAAAAGCCATTTTTAAAAATCCCGGCGCCCGGCTGGGGTGGCTCCCGGGCCAGTGGGTCCCTGCCCAGCTAGCCATGCTCGCCGAGCCAGGGCCGGGCACAGGGCAGGCTGGGCACCCTGACCCTCGGGGGGACCACCCTGGCCACGGCGGGGGGACAACCCGAGCCTCGCTGACCTGAGGGGCTGGCCGGCCCGTCTGCCCCGTTGCCGTTAATTGGGCTAATGAAGGCTATTACTGCTCCTTAGAGACTTGGCATCGCTGGGCACCCATCGCCCCCATGGGATGGATGGCATTTTGGGTGGGACGCACCGAAACGCAGAGGGTGCCTGCTCTTGCAGCTCCGCACGGGGAAACACCAGGTACCACCGCGGCGGGGCCACGCGCACCGGGAGAGGGGGACAGGGATCTGTGGGTGCACAGGGACAGGCGGGAGCCCCCGTGCTCCCCGCTCGGGGGGATCGTCCTCCCGAAGGACCCCCCTCGTCGGGGGTGCGGAGAGCAGGCGCAGAGGGAGGTACCCCGCGCCAGGGCTTGGGGCTCTTCTCACCCAACGCATCTCCAGAGAAACCCAATTCCGTTTATCGTGGCGGTTTAACTTTAAAATCAAAAGACCAAATAGTATTGCACGGATGGGAATGACCATGTTTCCGCCTGGCTGATTTGGACTCGGATTTGGCCCAAACTGAATTAAAGCGCTGAAGAGTTCTGAGAGCAATATAAACGTCTAGCTAAGGTACAAGCCATATCGTGATCATCTTCTTTACGTTATTCTTTAAAAAATGTAAAATTCAGTAAATACGAAAATATGCAAGAGGTGGAAATCAGGATCCACACAGAAGAACTTGCAAGGGACGATGGACTGGAATTCAGAGTGGCCTTCTCAATCGGCCACGGCAATGTATGTGTGCTGAGCTACTGATAGCAACATATACAAGAGGAGCAAAACCTTTTAAAATTAGCATTTCTAAATCTAATAGGGAAGGGATAATAAAATTAAGAGATTTAGGGCATTTTGTGGAATGCTAAAATATGAAAATATCTTAAAACATACTTAGTAGCGTATCTATAAATGCAAAATATTTCAACTTTGCTGCTGCATGAATAGCATCCACAGAATTTGATAAATGCTTCCGCACTGCTAAATATGCTTAAACCCTTCCATGAGCAGTGACAAGGGTGACTAAAAAGGATCTTTATATTATGGAAAATATTTTAAGGTGGGGTGTTTTTTTTTTTTTATTTTTTAGAATTATATCTGAAGAATGTTTAATTCGGTTTTGGGCACTTTTTAGACAATCATTTGGCACTTCAAGATTTAGGTTCTTAGGCACAATGCGACAAGGTGAGTTTGGCCAGTCCTTCACCGTGCATCCTGTAGAGCAGCTGGAACTCTGCAGGCAGCTGGTGGGACTCCTGCCACTTGGTCGTGAACTTGGTTCCCTTCTTATCATAGTAGTGGTACGGGAGGTCCTCCCGCGTGTTGGGGTCGAACCCAAAGGGCCAGAATCCGTACAAGTGTATCTCCTCGCAAACGGCAGAAGCGAGGGTGTACATGAGAATACCTGTGCTCAGCCGCTTGGGTGACAAGTGCTTGTTCTTCCAGTACCTGTGAAAAAAACAAAGGTGCGTTAGTTTGGGGTGCAAGTAACGCCACGGGTGTGCTGGAAGAAAAACATAATGTTACTGCCGGGAGACCATGAGCGCTGAGAGTGACAGCCTGGATAAGGCAAGGGCTGCTCTTCAGGTCAGTCTGGAACGACCAGGAGTGAAAAGCAACCTTAGCAGCACCCTGACCGATAGTCCCCTGTGGTCTCCTCCTGAACGTGTCCGGTTTTTAACCAGGAGAGGTAGTGCCTCCTCCAGAAAAGTGCGATTCCCCGCCTTCTCCTCACACGTGCATTTGCTAAAGAGGTGGCAACGTTATCCTCCTTGGATTTATTAATTTATCCTCAGACCACCTTTCAGCTGCCTGGCAGCATCCCTGTTTGCTCGCTGAGAAGAGAAGCTCTTCCGTAAGCAGTGTGTCGATTACGCAGCAGCTCCCTCACCCCCCCGGACTCCTCCTGCCTCTGGAAGCAGAAGCAGCGGCGGGAGCAGCGGTCAGGAATGGACCCTGCCCCGGTGCGACCGACCAACCCACCGCTGCTGCGCTGGGCATACGCTGGAAAGAAACCACTCAAGTACGTACTGAAGCAATAACAAACCCCAATTTATCTAAAATAATGCAGTATCGGGTCCTGACTTGTGAGACGGTGCCCACCAGATCAGGCATGAACAGAGAAATAAATACACTTGTATTTGTACAGAGGGAGACGTATTTTGACACGTTAAAAACAAGGCAAAAATACACACCTGTTAACATGCTGCATTATATTTCCTGGCCAAGCCAACTGGACCTTTAGTTGCCCTCTGTGCTCAACAAAGAAGTCAACCAGTGTTCTCGTGACTGTTGCTGACGTGTGGAAGAAAAAAGCGGGGATCCAAAGAATGGCCCCATCAAGCTTTTTCAAACTTAAAAAGAAGTTGTTGCGATCCTGAATGGTCAAAAGATTGTTGTAATACTTTTCCAGGATGCTGGGGTTGAAGGTCGTAAGGTTGGTTTTCCTTCCAACATCTTTCTGGAAAGCCTCAGTTGGAGCAAAATTGCAGCGAAAAACAAAATCGGATTTATCTATCTCTTGCCCGCACTGACTCCCAGTCAGGATCCCACTATTTCCAACCACGGCGCAAATGTTGTAATGCTTGTTGAGGATCGGCGACATGTCGGGAAGCAGCGACCTGAAGTTATTGCTAATAGAGAAAACATACTTGTGGCTGGAATAATCGTAATGCATCAGCTGTCCAATCCGAACACTATTCTTGGTCAAGGAAAAATTTTTTATTACGTCGACATGCTGAAGGATTTCTTGCCTAAAATAAAACAGGAAAAGAAAAGAAAACGTGGAGTTGTATTTCCCCTCTTTCTGCGGTGGAGAGATTTTCTTTCCAGCTAGACTTAAATTTTTCTTCTTTTTTTTTTTTTAAATGTAGTAAAGTAGCTTCCTGAGCAATGTGGTGCAATGGTTTTAGTTAATATAAATAGATGGAATTATGGATCTGGCTCCTCACCTAGAGCTCTGCTTGGCTTTACTGGGAGGTCCTGACTGACGCCAGCAGAGGATGCGTGCGTGTCTTTTGGAACGGCATCAGGATTAAAGTATTGGATTCCCTGCGGAAGGCCGCGGCACGCAGCTAATGGCACACCCTCCCGCAGTCCCCTTGCTGAGGGGCGACGTGCAGCACGGTCCCGTGTGTGCTGTGCCACGGGCCTGGTGGGCAAGTCTGCTGCCGGGGCCCGCCGCAGGCACCTCGCTCTTGGTACGGGCCCACCCATCACTGGCAATGGTGGGCGCCGTGTTTGCAAGCCCAAGCAGCTCAGGATATTCAGTTGAGTTAACAGTGGCTGATTTTTAAATACATATATTTTTGTGTGTTCTCGTTAAGAAGCTTTGAATCACAAAAACAAGTGCCTGTCACTGTCTCCATTTATGTAAACATAGTTCCTTAATGTCTGATTTGGGCAAGCACACTGGCATTTTTACAAGGGTCATTAGAGACACTTACAAACCAAACAAAACCAACCCTGCTCAGGAATTTCCCTTGCAGGGCATAAAATTAGAAAACCAATACCACTTTATTTGTTCATGTTTATGGAAAACAAACAACCTTTCTTCCAGCTCGCATCCTCCAATGTCTAAGCATTAATGGAGTCCCACTGGGTGCCCTAATTATTGGTTATGCCTAACGGACAAGTGCAAAGGCAGATCCTGAGGCATTAGCTAAAGTCTCCAGTGGGGTGGCACGGAGATAGACTCATGAAGGGTGAGCTGGTGGTGCCAGGAATGAAGCAATAACTGAGGGGTGGCCACTGTCACGCCAGCCTGGGAGGTCCCTGGGAAATGATGGGGCAGGCAAAGTGCCATCTCCTTTCTGTGGCCCACAGCTCCTCAGGGCCTCGGGCAGTGTTTGTTGGCACTAGAAGGCCGTTATTTGCCCTTCTGTGCTGGCAGCAGCGCTGACCTGGGACCGGGGAGTGACCAGAAGGGAGGAAAGAAGCCCAAGCCCTGCCCGCCAGCACCCAGGGGTGCAGCAGTCCCATCCCGACTGCCAGCGGCCTGGCCACAGAGCTGAGGGTCTGGGCTCCTGCTCCTCAGGCAGGCATTTGTCAGGATAAAATTACAGTCCAAGATGGTAGTAGCTATCTTATCAGTAAATATATATGTATATAAAAATGTATGAAGTATATATTTACTGATACATGTATCTCTCAGTAAAGCAAATGAATAAAAGAGGTTGGCCAGACACCACCAAGTTCACATCACAGTGAGAAAACTGAAAGCACATTTTACTTCTTTGTAGCTTTGAGGAAGCTGGAGGAACGGAGAAACCCTTTCCATTGCCACGCAGCAGGGAAGTCAGTGCAACCTGCGAACAGCCGGCAGAAGGCAATGCACAAAGAGAGTGCCTCCAGTGGATCCGGGCTCTAAGCCCCATCCGAACCCCCAGCTCTGCCCACCCCCTCAGCCGGAGCAGTGCTGGAAGGCAGAACAGCACGGCTCTTGCTCAGAACTGCCGTCAGCTGGGAAGTTTCGCTGGGCGTGTGTTGGCCTCCATGAACCTGGCATTTCATGGCTGTTACAGTCCAATTTGTTTCAAGTTTTAAAACCCCAGTCATTTATCTGGAAGTAATGACAATTTCACTTGCACCCTGGGAAACTGGGTCACGTTCTGTTTGGTAAAATAATGTGTGTTGCAGCCTGGTGTCCTGCTCTGAAATAATCAATTCTTCCAAGATAGCTGTAACCATCTGGGGAATGCCTTCGTCTCTTGCCGCTGGCAAATTACTCAGCTCAGAGTATTTAGCAGTCCCTGATTGTATTTTCTTAAATCTTGGGGGGAAGGGGACACATCAAGGAGGGTGAGAAGGGGAGGCCCAGGTGCAGCACCTGGCCGGCCACTCACCTCTGGTGTGCGAATGCCGTTCGGTTGAAGGCCCACCTGGAGGGCTTGTCCTGCAGCTCCTGGCTCAGGGAGTTGGTGATGGGGACGAAGGAGGGGTCCAGGAACTTCAGCGCGAACTGCGACCTGGAAATGAGCGCACAGACCCACGCAGACCCACACACACACAGACCCACGCAGACACACAGACACACGCACAGACACACAGAGACACACAGAGACACAGACCCACGCAGACACACAGACCCGCCGCCGTTACTGGCCGTGCCCGCCCCCGCTGTCGGCCGCCGTCAGCACCGCGGACAGCGCCGGCCGCGCCGCGCCGGGCCGGGCAGCACCGGGCTGTACCGGGATATACCGGGCTGTACCGGGCTGCACCGGGATGTGCCGGGCTGTACCGGGCTGCACCGGGATGTGCCGGGCTGTACCGGGCTGTACCAGGCTCCACCGGGCTATCCCGGGCTGTGTCGGGCTGTACCAGGCTCCACCGAGCTGCACCGGGCTCCACCGAGCTGCACCGGGCTGCATCGGGCTGTACCGGGCTGGGCCGTGCCGGGCTGCACTGGGTTGTACCAGGCCGGGCTGCTGCTGGGCACGGTGCTGTCGGGCTGCTCCCCATCCTTCAGCACCTCCGGGGTATTTGCGGTTCCCTCGCCCGCCCCCCCACCCCCAACCCGGTACCGCGGTTCCCCGGGGGTCCCTCCCGCTCCCCGCAGGCCCCGGGGCACCTCCACGGGGCGCGGAGGAAGGCCGGGGCTGGGCGCGGGGGGAGCCGCATCCCTGCTGCGGGCGAGGGCCGTGGCCGCGGGGCCCTCCGGGGCCCGCCCGCCCAGCCGGAGCTCTCCCCGGGCGACAGCGGGGCCGGCGGGGGTCGGAAGGGATGGGCATGGGGATGGGGATGGGATGGGACGGAAAGGCAAGGGAAGGGATGGGATGGCGGCCCCCCGCCCCCGGGCCGCGCCGGGCCGCGCCGCGCCCTCACCTGAATCCCGCGTGGAACATGTACATGCGGGGCCCCCCCGGGCCGGCGGCGCGGGGCGCGCCGAAGATGTTGTCCTTCTTGAGCGAGACGTAGCTGATGAGGGAGAGGATGAGCAGCGCGATGCTCAGCATCACCAGCCCCAGCACGCTGGCCACACGCACCATCTTGCAGCTCCTCATGCCGGGAGGCGGCCCCGCGGCTGGGCGTGTGCGGGGGGAGCCGCCGCGGGGCTACATGGAGGGGGGGCGGCGGGCGCGGGGGCGGCGGGCGCGGGACGGCGGCGGGGACCGGGCCGGCACCGCCGGCTGCCGGAGAGAAAATGGAGGGACCGAGCGGCGGCGCGATGAAATGGCAGCCGGGAGCGGCCGCCCCGCCGTCCCGGCCCCGGCAACCCCGCCAGCGCCGCCGTCTCCCCCCCCGGCAGGCCCCCCCCGGCAGCCCCGGCCCACGCACCGGCAGCCCCGTTGCCCCCCACAGCCCCGGTGCACCCCGGACAGCCCCCGTGCCACCCCAGCACTCCCAGTAGCCCCCCGACAGCCCCAGTGTGCCCCCCCGACAGTCGCAGTGTGCCCCCAACAACCTTGCTACCCCTCCCACAGCCCCGATAACCCCCGACAGCCCTGCTGTGCCCCCCTGACAGCCGCAGCGTGCCCCCCAACAACCTTGCTACCCCTCCCACAGCCCCGATACCCCCCCGACAGCCCCAGTGTGCCCCCCCGACAGCCACAGCGTGCCCCCCAACAACCTTGCTACCCCTCCCACAGCCCCGATACCCCCTCGACAGCCCTGCTGTGCCCCCCTGACAGCCGCAGCGTGCCCCCCAACAACCTTGCTACCCCTCCCACAGCCCCGATACCCCCTCGACAGCCCTGCTGTGCCCCCCTGACAGCCGCAGCGTGCCCCCCAACAGCCCCAGGTTTCCTCCGGCACAGCCCCGGGGTGTTCCCCCCAGCAGCACCAGGTACACGACCTGGCATCCCAAGTGTGTCCCCCCCCAACATCCCCGGGGGTGCCTCTGACAACCCTGGGGTGCCCAGAGTGCCCTTCCCACTGCCTTGGGAGCCCCTGTAGTGACTGTCCCGAAGACTGGGGGTGGCCCAGCCTGGCAGCCACAGTGACCCCCCAACAGCTCCAGTGCCGCAGTGACCCCTGAGCCCCGTGGGTGCACGTGGGGGCTGAGCATGGCTGCAAGCTGCGCCAGCGGGGAGCCGGGGCTGCCGGGGACCCAGTGCCTTGGCTGGGGGACCAGTGTCCGGGTGGGTGTACAAGGTCCCCCTGCTCAGCACAGGGCCGTGGGGACGTGGCGTTTGCACTTCCCTGTGACACTGTAGGTCACTGTATGGCACGTACAGTGCTGTGGGAGCCGACGCCACAGCCTGCACCCGGGCAAGGCAAAGCCCGATGCTGGCTCAGAAGACCCCTTGTTCTTTAAAAGCCTGGTGTTGAGGGCATGCTACCGTCTAAAAGAACCCTACTGGTAATTAAACTGCCCCATAAATCACACAGCAAATTTCATGTGAACTCCAAGCGAGCCTGACTTCTGTAGTCTGAGGGATGTCTCTTACGAACATGCCTTCTGCATGCCGCAATACTTCCAGTGTTTCTTCAAGCTACCTTTTCTTTCCTGACAAAGCTCGCCCCCATAGACAGCTCTGCCTCTGAGCCCTGAGTTCATAGAAGTGCCTTATAAATAATAAATACTGTCTTTGTAGCACCATCCTTGCTCTGGGCTATATCCTACAAGCTCTCCATGCATGAAGCTCTCTTTGAAGAGGAGGAACATGAGGACCTCGCAGGGTTGGGTTTTACGTCACAGTGTGGTTCTTCAGCCTTCAGTGGGAGTTCGGCCTGAGTACGGCCTGGAGGTCTATATCCCAGTCCTGTGGGATGCCTGTGGCTTTGGTGGAGAGAGAAAAGGATGGGAATGTAGGAAATCACACTGTTTTGATATAGGAGTTAGGTTTTTTATGTGACTCTTCACAGGGTTTCTGTTGTTGTCCACCTAGGACATGGTGTCCCTAGCTTCAGCATGTCCACCCAGGTGTCCCAGGACATACCATCCACAACTTCTCGCCTTCAGATATTTTGGAACTCAGTTCGATATCACTTTGTCTTGTATATGTCTGACCATGCATCCCGGGGCATGGACTGTACATCCCTCGTGCCGCACACCTTTCCACTTCTCTAGCGCTCCTCCGGCAGAAGAAGAACCCCCAGCTGTTGGGCTTTGTACAAACCTCCCAAGTGCCTCCGTGAAAGCTAGCGAGTGAGAGCAGAGTGTTTATTGCCCACAGGCTGCTGGGCCAGTGGGGCTCTTCCCCGCCTGCAGCTGGCCCTGCGATGTCCCGGAGCACACGTGGTGTGTCACCCGGTGGTCGGGGACAGGCTGTGAGGGGATCAGAGGCTTTTTGTCACGAGCGGGTGAGCAGCACGGGACGGCCACCACGGTCCTGGGGGCCCGGGCAAAGCCCCTGGGGGCAGGGGCAGATGAGCCCTGTTGGGACACACTGCCCAGGCAGGTCTTTGGTGCTCGGAGAGGGATGTGTTGGCAATGTCAGGACAGCGGGAGCAGCAGCAGTGCTCCCGTGTCACTGCTGTTGGGGACAGCTCTGCGAGAACCGTGTGGATTTGGAGGAAGGAGGTGGATGGCATGCCAGCCCCAGGTTTTGGACCCATTTTGGCCCCTGATCCTGCCCAATCTCTGTGCAAATGAGATCTGAGAGGACACTGGAAAGGTGCTTTGGCAAGAAATGTTTAAAAACCCTGCTGCATGCCGCAGCCACTCTCCTTTTGACCCCGTTGCGAGCCCCAGCCCCGGCAGCACCGTCCCCGGAGCCTGTGCGCGCCAACAAGTTGCAGTGGAAACAAAGGCAGTTCTTGCTTCAGATTCTTCAGAGATAGCAATATGTCAGGAGCCCCTGGAGAGGCTGAAAGTAAATGAATCAGTGCTAGAAAGTGAAGGATATCATCCGCGCTGAATGGTGAAAAGGAGTCCTGAACAGTATCTTCATTGATTTTCCTGTAATTGACACAGAAGCTCGGCTCGCCGGAGGCTGCGGGCGAGAGGAGTGGGGAGGCCCAGGTACGGCGCTCCGTGCCCCGCATCCTGGGAGCGCTTCTCCTCAATTAGGCGCCTTGTTTTTTGTGTGAAGCTTTGAAGGGGGCGGTGGGTTGGTAAAGCCAGCTTTTTCACTATCCACAGGGTGTTCTGCAAGCCGCGGTGAAGCCAAGGGGCAGAGAAGGATGTGTCCCCTGCCTTCATGTCACCAGCCGCTCCCCACCACCCTGCGGCAGCGGCGAAAGCCCCGGCGTGCGGGTTACACCGAGTCCTTGCCTGGTGACCAATACCCGTCCTTAAGCGAGCGTGTTTGCTAGAAAATACAATTGCGGCACAGAGTAGGAAATTTGTAGGAATTGCTGTTCAGATTAGATTTGAGGCTCTCCAAGGAGGAATGTATGAAGCCTGCAGCGCCCCGGCGCAGCTGACGGAGCCGGCTGCCTGGGCGCGGGGTGGACACCTTGCCCTGCCGGCCGGCAGCCGGCTGCTGATGAGAAAACAACATCCAGCAGAGGCATCTGATGGGATTTTTACTGGTGCTAGAAGTCTGAATTAGAGAAGAAATGTGCTTGAAACAGAGACAAAGATTCCACCAGCCGGAGCAGGGGAGGGTCGGTGTTTCAGCGGAGGAGAAGCGCAGCTACACTGCATGAAAGAAACCAGGAGCATCCATTCGCTTTCAAGCCCGACGGAGGAAACACCCATTGGGTCGGGTGTGCGCTTAGGACCTTAGGAAAAGGTTCCCGCTTCTTGACTTATTCATGGAAATGGGACATGGTCTCTTTAACATTACAGGAAAGTTGTGCTTTGAAGATTTGCCCCCACCGAAATCAACCTTTTCCAGGCTATCTTTGCAGTTTCCTTCCCTCCTTTGAAGCTGGTGTTTAGGGTCTCCAAGCACAAGGGGGTCTCGGCCTGACTGACTGCACCCAAAATAGTTTTAAAGTCTCTTTAAAGCCAGGCACTTGTCAGCCTGCTGGGGTGTGAAGATCTATGAATGCATAACCAGAAGCATTCTCCCGCAGCCGCGGTTAGCAGCCGAGGCTGCTGGTTCGCGGCGTCTCCGGTTGTACTGAAAACGCGTTCCCCGGGGAAGGCGGTGAGGAACGAGCCACCTGCGGCTCCCGTCACGCCGCCCTGCTAACGAGCCACCTCTCCCCAACTCTTAGAGCAGTTGCAGCAGCCAACAGAGGCAGGAGCCAGCTGCAGATGGAGCGGCACAGGCGATGGCACCGCGGTGGGTCCCTGGGGCTTGGTTCTCGCCCCAGCAGGGACACCCGGCCTGGGGCTATCCTGGCAGGCGAATGTGGCAGAGCTACCCGAAATGGGGTGGGCATCCCACAGGCTTTGCCATCCCTGCCTGGCAGGGGCATGGCACCACCCATGGGCCCTCACGGCGGCAGAGGATGCCTGCAGAAATCGCTGTTTGGTGGCCACGTAAGCCTGAGAGCAGGACCCAGACCAGGCCCGGGGGGACGCAGGGGGACCCAGGCGGGACCC
Source organism: Alca torda (assembly GCA_008658365.1). Taxonomy (NCBI): domain Eukaryota; kingdom Metazoa; phylum Chordata; class Aves; order Charadriiformes; family Alcidae; genus Alca; species Alca torda. Next base: position 640,617 of record CM018101.1, read on the forward strand.
GGCCATCTCAGCACCAAGCCCCTGCGTTTCCCTGAGTCACTCCCCTCAGCGGAGGCCCCGGGGTTTCTGCTGATGCAGCGCCGGGGCAGCTAAATGCTTTGTTGAACGCCTGCCCGAGTGTGCCTAAGTGCTTTCAGCCTGGGTGGCTGCTGAATTGGGCTTCCTGGGACAATTATTTTGAAAATAAGTACCCGAAGTCTGCTCCAGTCCTGTTCTAAGTGCTTATGTTATTTTGTTTTAAAAATCTGGCACTGCATCCTTAGGCCTGCGGTCAGGCCAGCCCCAGATATGTATTCATTTTAATTATATTTGCGAAAACGCCTGCTGGACATAAAGGGCACGCATCTCTTTCTGACTTTACTGCGTACGGTATTTTCTTTCAGCCTTTGAGCCCTCACTCTTCTGGCAGCCCCAGGAGCCCGGTGCCCATCTCCCTGAGCCCCAGGCACGGGCTGGCTCACACGTTCCTCGCGTCCCACTGGGAACATGCGGGAATTCAGCCCCAAGCCTCAGCGGGAAATGACATCAAACCCCGGGAATAATCCTGGGGTGCCAACGGGGAGGGAGCGGTGTGCGTGTGGTTACCTGCTCCGCTCACGGCTGCTATAAACACAAGACAGGGGTTAGTTAAGCGGGGCTTGGCCGGCCTGGCGGGTGGGAGTTTGGCAGAAGTGACAGCCTGGCAGCGGGGGAAGCTCATGGGCACGCAGGGGATGGGAAGAGAAAGGCTGCAGGCGTTTGCGCCAGCGTGGTGGGCGCCATCCCCTCGTCCCCACCTCCAGCTTTCCAGCCAGGCACACCAGGGAGGGCTGCTGGGCAGTGCGGGCAGGCAGGAGGGCCCTGGGGACACAGGGGACCACAGGGACAACTGCCCCGGGGCTGGGGAAATCATCAGCTCCCAGATTGTTATTCACGTTTCATCTAGTTAAACCACCAGGAATTTACTGAAGGCTTCAGGACATAAACTAGTCATCTCTTTTAACAGTTTACTAGGTTTTAAAAAGATCCCACCAGCTGGTTTGTGGCACTGCGTGAGAAGTTTCCCATGCCCATTACTGCACCTCCCTCCCCAAGCAAAGCGGAAGATCCCAGAGTGAAGGACATGAGCAGTCCCACGCTGGAGGCGCCTCTCTGGAGCCGAGCAAGGGGGAGTGAGCCCCGCTGTGCCCCAGCCCCGCTCCGCTGCTTGCTGCGGGGATGCAGGACACGGCAGTGATGCAGGGCACTGCAGGGATGCACGGCACTGCAGGGATACATGGCACTGCAGGGATACGTGGCACTGCAGGGATGCACGGCACTGCAGGGATACATGGCACTGCAGGGATGCACGGCACTGCAGGGATGCATGGCACTGCAGGGATGCACGGCACTTAAGGACTCAGGACATGGCAGTGATGCACGGCACTGCAGGGATGCATGGCACTGCCGGGATGCATGGCACTGCAGGGATGCATGGCACCGCAAGGATGCAGGGCACTGCAGGAATGCAGGGCATGCCGGGATGTATGGCACTGCAGGGATGTATGGCACTGCAGGGATGCAGGGCATGCCGGGATGTATGGCACTGCAGGGATGCAGGGCACTGTCGCTTGCCCGGGCTGCTGCTGCAGACGTTGTCCTCTGCCCCTGTCCTCTGCCCCTGTCCTCTGGGCTGGCACATGGCCGCGGCCCTCGGGACGTGTCTGACTGTCTGCGCCGGCCTGACCTCAGCAAGGACAAACAGCCCTCCCATGGAAAATACTAATGAAAGGGCTAAAGCTTGGAAGAGTAAGGCAGCGATTAGTGGTGTGCATGCAGCTGAGCTTTATGCAGATTACTTGTATTTAGGCCTAATCCTCTGCATTGAAAAAAATCCCAAATCTCTTCATTTTTTTTTATGGAGCGATTATTATAGACTCCAGAATGATTGTGTAAAAATTAATCCTGGGGGATGAGATCGGTTTTGGAGCTGCAGTGTGGTGCTTGCCAGACATACGAGAAGCTGGTAAACAAACCTTTCCCTGAGCGAGGGAATGAAGCTCCGGCCGGGCTCCCTTGGATTCGATGCGCTGTGGGTGTTTAGCCCTGGCTTCAGTTGGGTGCGGGAGCAGGGTTTCACGGGCGGGTCGGGGATGCCCTCCAAAGGGCTTCCCAGGGTTTCCCGGGAGGCTGCGATGGAGACGGGTGGGGGGGCTTTGATGGGAAAGAGCCATGCTGCCGGCGTGGGGCACCTCGGTGCCCTTGTGCTGAAGGGGACACAGGCGAGACGGGCTGGTGACACTGCCCGGTGGCCCTCGTCCCCTCCCACAGACCCTTGCCTTTTCTTACGGGAAACATCTCAGAAGGGACTCCAGCCTCGTCAGCACCGCCAGAGGAGACTCCGGGCTGCCCGTGTCCCCCTGGCAAACCCTGGCCACCGCGGGCACGGCCGCCCCGTCGGCGGTGTGGTCATCCTCAGGGCTCCGGTTCAAAAAGGTGCTTAAGCCCAGCATTAGGAACGCGCGCCGTCCTGCTGCCAAGTGTGATGGATCTGTAACTATTCTGAAGTGATCCATGAATATTGCATGTGGATCCACTTATTGGAGCCTCCGCTGCATGGATGCCTGGCTCTGCTTTAATCGGCGGCTGTCAGGAAATGCAAGCAAGGGAGGAATAGTTCCAGATAAGCCCTTTTGCTGCCAGCGGCGGAGGGCTCCCAGTGGGCAGCTGGGCAGGGGAAGGGGGGAACGGTGGGTCACCGCTTGGCTGAGCCTGGGGGGGACAGTGGCAGACATGGGCGCTCTTGGCTGCTTTAAACCCCTTTTCCCCCCGAGCTGTTCAATTCCTAGTGCTAAAGCGAGCCGCACACGGGGCTGGGATGGCTGCCTGTGGGCAGAGCCCTGGGCAGGAGCGGGGGGACGGGGACCCCATCACGGTCCTGCCTGGACCTGTGGCACAGCCTGGGGGGCGCGAGGAAGGATGGAGGGTGCCCAGCGCCAGGGGATGAGCGTCCAACAGCTCAGAGGGACCGGGAGGAATAGGGAAGGAGAGGTGACAGTGGCCTTGGCGTCTCACTGCAAACTTCTTTTTTAATCCCCAAAAGCAAAGCCACGAGATCCAGCACCGGCCGGCGCGATGGCAGAGCCGCTGCTGGTTTCCAGGGTTTCAGCTGAGCATCCCAGTTCAGTTCGGTCCGGGCAGATGGAGGGGAAGGAGCAAGATTCAGACTGCACATGGAAAAGCCACGCGGGGCGGGGGGTGTGTGTGCAGTAATTTACTCAGTGACGTTTAGTCATAAGTTGGAGATTATGCCTTGGTTTAATTTTACGCGTTAATCAATAAGAGAGGGAACACTTTATTTTGACGTAGATGGCCACCGTCCCTCTCCCATTTACACCGTGCGGCTCCATTGATTTCATTAGGATCTGCCAGGCAGAAATGAGAGCGGAACTTGGCCCCCTTAATTAAGACGACTGTTGCTAAAGGCCAAATGATGGAAAATAATTAACCCTGTAAAAAACAGATGATGCTGAGAAGAAGAAATACATAATTTAGGAATCAGGAGGCCGTTATGCAATATTAATTGCAGACAGCATGTCTGAACAGCACGACATGCCGAGAGTCGTGCCGCACGTCACAAAGCCGCTGAAGAAGGCCAATTTTGCCCTTGGCGTTAAGCGAAGAGCCCAAAAAAGGCATCTCTGGAGTAAATGGCGGGGGGTCGGGCTGTGTCTGGAGCGGGGTCGGGCTGTGTCTGGCGCGGAGCCGGGGTCTGCACGGCTCTGCCCAGGGCTGTGCCGGCCCCGAGAGCCCACCGCCCCACGGCACGGGGAGCTGGTCTCTCCCCTCCCACGTCTCTGCTGGGCAGGGACAAATACACTGCCTCTGCTGGTGGAGGCTCAACCAATTTCATTAATTAAAGTTCTAATTGTGCTAAGGGAGCTTTGACCTCCTAGGAGGACCCCTTGCCCTTCTTCGTGAAGGAAATTGGATTATTCCTGCTAGTGCTGATTGTCAGTGCCTTCTTTGCTGCTAAAATATTCTCTCTACTTCCTAATCAAATGACTTAAAAAGGCCAAACATGGAACTTTCAACAGCAATAACAAATACGCCTATTTATTTAAACAGGCACAAGAAATAGTAATTCAATAGGCAATTTCTAGAGAAGGCTATAAATGAATGCAAACAGAAGGTCCGCTTGTCTCTGATGATGCTTTAGGGGTTGGATACTGGATTTAAAAGCTCCTTCGGTGCTTTCTTTTAAACACAAAAGCATTACTTAGGAACCAGAGAAACGCCTTTGAGATTGGGATTGTTCGTCACACCAGGGATGGGGATACCAGCGGCGAGCGGCTGGATAATTTCAGGAGGAGGGCATGGCCACGGCTGCACGGCAGGCAGGACCAGGGCTGTAAATACGCTTCTGCGTGGTGTAGACCAGCGGCAAATGAGCACCGGGGGGGGTTTGGGTGCCCTGGGGGGGCTGTGCCAAAGGCAGGGCCGCAGCAGCAGGGCAGGGAGGGCTCCCGTCCCCTCTCCCATGGCCGTGGGTGCAGCACCCGCATCCCGCCGGCTCCGGCAATGAGCGCTTGTGCCCGCAGAGGGGGGCATCGCGGCAGCATTTCGCCATGTATGAAACTTTTTTATCATATTGGCGCCAATATTTTACACTCAAAAGGCAGCTCCATAATTGTGGGAGGGAAAGATATTGGTGAAAAATCAATTAATGCTCCTTTCCCGTATTATTGTCATTAATGGCAAAACTGATTAGAACCATCTTCTTCTTTAACTGTTAGCAGATAAAAGTGGTTACATGGGAATCTTGGTTGCCATTTACCTCCTGCTTACAGAGAAAAGGGTTGGGATGTGACCAGCACAGGAGGGCAGATGTAGATAAACCAACAAGACAATCCTCAGATTGGCTTAAAATCTCACCACGGTTAAGTCGGTGGGGTTCAGGGGCTGAACGGAGACCGCTGAACCATTCAATCTGATGGAACTCTGCACTTCTCCGCTGCCTTAGGCACTTCAGCCTGGAGAAAAACACGTTGCTTTTTATGTAAATCTCAACTTCTGAAGCCGGCCCCAACCTGGAGTTCCCCAGATCTACGTTTTGCTGGCGTACCAGAAGAAGACATCTTTTTTTAAGGTGCTCCTTCAAGGTCATTGTTCTTCGTCCCCACTGCAGCACCCGGTACAAGGCTGTTTGGACCCGGCAGCAGGTGCACGGGGAGGATCTACGCGATATACAGTCATGGTAAAAAGCTGCCAGCAGTTACTCATGAGCATGAAATAAATAACACGATAACGAAATTGTTAGACATAACTTGTGTTAGAGATTTCCCCTGCCGAGTCCTCCCGCTGCTGACGGTGCCGTAGGACAGCAGCTCCGAGGACGCGGTGGTGGCCCGGGGGGACCCAGAGCCCAGGGATTTTGACCGAGCCGGCGCTGCAGGCGCTGCGCTGGCCTTTGATGAGTCGATGGGCACTTCCCTCGGCTCCGGGGCGGCTGCTGTGATCGTTCCCCACCTTTTTGTTTACATTTATGAATAACAGGCCAAACTTCAACCAGACAGAGACATGTCTGTACAATTAAAATGTTACCTATTATTATCCACCACTTTTAACAAATTATTTATGGTTGTTTTATAGCACGGGTAAGCGCAAAGGTGAAATAAAGTCAGCACTTAGGGTTCTAGCGTTGCTGAGCTGCTGCAAGGCTCACAGTGAGGGGGACTTTGGAGCTGAGGCTGGCAAAGCCTGGGCTGCTGTTCATCCCGAGGCAATGCCCGGCGCCAGTTTTTATCCCTGAGCCATTGTGTCCCAAATGTGGCACGGTTCCCATGTACCCGGAGGATGCCATCCTTCACCCGGAGCCAGCTCAGGTGTTGGCGATGCTCCCGGGATGCTGGTGAGACCCGCGGCCCCTCCGTGGAGGTGAGCCGGTGCCGTCCTGCAGTGCCGGGCAGGGACGCGGTGGCGGCCGGGCAGAGCTGGCCGAGGGCGGAGGTGGCTCAGCCTCCCCAGGGAGGCAGGGCTGGAGGCTGTGCCGAGCCCCCGGACCCCGTGCCGAGCCCCCCCGGCAGAGCCCCGCTGTCCCCGTTGGGCGTCACACGCTTCCTCTGCCCCGCAGCCTCCTCTTCTTAAACACTAAATCAAAGAATTATTCCTTAAATGACTGTAATTTTATTTTCCAGCCCTAGCTAACGAGCTCTTTGTGTAATGAATCATAAATTACTTAGAGCAAGATCTTTCTTTTACTTAGAATGGGTAAAAAATAGGTGGCGTCTCCAGCCTGCGCCCGCTGTGCCCACACGGGAGTGGATTTTTCCAGCTGAAGCTCAGATATGCGCAAGCCCTAATTTTGCAGATAAACAGCTTCTATTTCATTAAATGAGCTCTGCACAGAATGTTTGTCTTAGTTATTTCCAGAAAATTAATTCATAGAGTTTAATCTGTTTAGCATCTGATTAATGGGATTTTTAATCACCCATAATAATGATAATAAAAGGCTTAAAGTAATAACCGAGGAAAAGGTGTGTATTTGTCTTTGCTATGCCCATTGTCCTGACAGTCATCAGCGCTGCACAATAACTCACAATATTTGGCATTGTTTCTTTCGGATCTATTGATCAGATGGAAAAAACAGACCTTGTTTGAATCTGATTCATTTAACCATTTTTGTAAAATTACCTATTATCAGGAGAGGTAGTTTTGAAGCCAGCGTTTCGGTCTCCTTGAGTCAAGATACATCTGTACCGTTCACTCCTGTGACACAAATACCATTAAGCCCATGTCTCCAATAATTAAATGCCTGCTGCATGACACCTAAAATCATATTTGTTGTCAGATCTGGCACAGGGTACAATAGTGATGCATTATAGCATAAATTCAGGGCAAGAGTAACCCCGCTGCGGCAAAGCCATTTGCCTCTAGAACGTTACGCTGGAGTGTGTGTATAAAATAGCTTTTATTTTCTTAAACCTCTAAAAAAGTGTGCGTCCTGCGGTACGCCAGAGCAACCGGCGTTGTTAGAGGTCCCGCCTGGCAGTGAAACTACAGAGCAGCTGAAATGAAACGCAACGGGACAGGGCCGGGCCTTCTCCTTCTCCTTCTCCTAAATCCGTCCTTGAATTCTGTGGTGTTGCAGAACGGCCCGGTGCGGGACGGCCACCTCCGCGCCAGGAGGGGCTGGGGACAGATGGGGTGCTAGGGAGCGCCAGGCTTTGTCCCCGTGGTGCAAACGGGAGCGGCTGCCTGAGAAATGTGCTTTTTTAAAAATTTTTGTTATTTGTTTGCTTCCTTGTTTTTTAAAGGAAAAGATGGTTTCCCTGAGATCAATCATTTTTCCTGTACGTGCGTGTAAATGTGATGCAGGAATGTCACCAAAATGTAGAAATAATGGAAAGATGGAAAATGGGGAGCGGCTCCGGGGGCGTGCTGGGTTGGCGGCGTTGGTGGCAGCCGCTGCCACCCGCCACTGCTGTCCTGGCTGGGACAGCCTTCACCTGCTCCGGGGCAGAAACCGCGACTTCTCTGTCTGTGGGGGGGTTGGAGCTGCGTATTTTCGGCTGTGGCAGGGTGAGCGGGAGGTCAGGGTGCAAGCACTGCCTGCTGCACTTTCCGGGGAGGAATCAATATTCCGAGCAGCCGCACGCTCTGCGCGGGGAGGCACACAGACAGGCATGTGCCGAGAGTGGCGAAAGGCATCCTCTGCCTCTCCCCGGGCTCCTTCCCTCTCCCCGGCTGAAATTGGAAAGAAATGGATCGATTTTTTACTCTTTTCGGGGTGAGGGGAAATTGCAGAATGAAGATGGCTTGAAAGAGTGAGATGGATGGGAGTAACTGGAGCTCATCCTCCACGGGGGAGAAAAATGCAGCACAAATGATGGTGTTAGCTCTCCATCCTTCCGTCAGGGGTTTATACGGAGGTCCATCACCGAAGGACCCGAGCGTGGGATGAGCGTGGGCTCTGCTAATGCAGGTGCCTGCACAGCCTTAATAAACCGTTGCCAGCAAATATTCACAAATGGTAAAAAACTTTTAAAAATCGCCATGGGGCTGTCCGTGGGATGGGCTGAGGGTTCCCTGGCTCTGCCCTGGAACGTCGGTGTCTGTGGCCACGCTGTCACCCCAGCAGCGAGGGGACGGGGCCAGGCTTCGGTAGGGACTTGCTCCGGGGGGGCAGTGCCACCGAGCAGAGCGGGGGACCATGGCGACCTCACGCCGAGTCACTCCCCGCCATTCAGACCAGGCCGGGGAGGGGAGTGAAAAGGGCCGCAGAAGGGGAGGGGAGGGCACTCGCCGTCCCTGCCACGGGCCCTGCCAGCCCCACCGCTTTGCCAGCAGCAGGTCCCATAAATAGAACCAGTCAACCACAACCGTCATGTTTGCTCCCTGGAGGCTGGCAGAGCCGGGTGGGAGACACGGCTGGGGACACAGAGGGACACCCCGCTCCATGCAGGCCGGGAGGTGCCGCAGGAACGGAGGGTTTCCACTGGCGGGTGCGGATGTCCCCCCTGATGTGGGCGGCGGGTGCAGACCTTGGGTGGCCGTCTCAGGAAGGGGGCAGTCCGGCTTCGGTGCTTCTGGTCGTTGCGGGCGCTAGACCTTGCTGGGGCGCCGGGGGTCCACGTGCCCACGGGAAGGAGGAGGAGGAGGCGTCCGCGCCGGGCTGCAGCGAGGCTGCTCCAACCGCCAACACCCACAGCTGCGTCCTTCTCCAGCAGAAGAGGCAACAGCCCAGGTGGCATCCCCAGGTCCAGGGGCTTGGCAGCACCTCCCAAACACGCTTCTTCCCTCTTTTTTCACCATGAGAATTCCCTTTTGCCCACTGGAGACAGGAAGGCGTATTCCTAACGGAGGTGCTCCCGGCTAGTTCCACAGATGGCTGTTTCCCAGTGGAGGCTGGTTAGGAAGTCCATCGCCATGTTAATGACTGGACTTAGAGCTTCTCCGAGGGGGGCTGCTGGGGACAGGGGAGCGCCGGTGGGAGCGTGTCCCCGGGGGTCCCCGCGGCTCCCGGTGCTGCTTCTGCGGCTGCTGCGGAGCGGAGGGACGAGCTCTCCCTTGCAGAGCAGTTATAAATTCCCAGCTTAGCAGGTTTCAAGCTGATTGCCTTTCCTCACGGTGTCTCTCTGTAAATGAGGCTTTTCACAGATGACAGATAGAGCTGCGCCTCCGGAGCATAAATCCTCCCCAGCCCAAAGTGCCGCCACAACCTGTTTAACAGCCCTGCTTCCCAGCCAGCCCAGGGTTCAACTCCTCCGGATGACACAGCGCTCCGGCGGCAATTCCTCATCAATTAGCCCTGTCTGCTCCGCTGGGTCTCCCCGCCGCAGCCGCTGCCTCGGGAGCCGCTCCGCTTTGAGCCGGGTACCAACCCCAGCTCCCAGCAAACCCTCCTGCCAAGGGTCACCCGTGTCTCCCTCCGGCCAACCCGGTGCTCACCGCCGCCGAGGGACGGGGCTCCCTTGTCCCTGCAGGCTGAAATGTGGTTTCCCCTCCTCTGTTGGGTTCTCCAGGAGAGCTTTCTGCTCCTCTTCCTCTCTCCCCTGGCTGGCTGTCAGATGTTTATCCCTGTTTATCAGTTTATCCCGGTTGCTGACCGCTGGAGAAGATGGCACTGGGGGGGTCACAGCACATCCCTGCACACCCTGCTACTGGCACCACGGAACAGCCGCCAAGCTTCCTCGCTGCAATTAGTCCTGGGGGCCATCTACCCCCATCAGTGACCTCCCGCGCAGCACCAAACCCCTCCAGCGATGCCGATCAGTCTCCCCAGCCCCTGCCTCCACCCCGCTCCCTTGCCACGGGGCTGTGGGGACGGGGACACCCCGGCCCCGCGTCCCTGCAGGGCCTGGCCACCCCCACAGACCCCGGCCCTCTGGCTTCCTGCTGCATCCATGTATTTTGAAAGTAATCCCTGTCCCCTACCGCTGTTCCCTCTCCTCCATCCTCCCCAGCTCCTCTGTTTTTAATGCCTCCCACAGCACACCGGCTTGGGGGGGATCAGAAACTAACAACCCTCAGCCCTGCTCCTCCCTTTGTAACCTAAGCAGGACATTAAGCTCAGTATTTCTTCACATTACAATTTATACAAGTTTCATCTTTGATTTATTGTTCGAGCATCTTTCCCCCAGAGGATTTCAGGGTAGTTTTAGTCTCCAGGCCCATTTTTGTGGGCTTTCGGAGGGCTTTCCCCATGCTATTGGCTTCCTTTGGTACCTTATTGGTGCGCAGAGATTTTCCCTGGGGTTTCAGACCCAAGGGCTGGAGGAGAACCCTGTGGTTCAAGCCTCGTTCAGCGCAGGGACAGCCTGTGCGGGGCGGCCTCCAGGCACGACACCTGTAGGTGTGTACCCGGCCCTGCGCGGGGGGCACGGCCGTGCCTCTGGGTGCCTGTCCCGGCAGCCGGGGGTGCCGGTGGGGGGGACCATGCTTCACGCGCACACAGACACCGTCTCCCGCCGGACCGGGCTGGGGGGGGCTGCAGCAGGCTGGCTGCTTTGCTGGCCAAAACAATGGGAGTTTTTTCCTGCTCTACGAGACACATCAAGCCTGGTAAGACCGCTGTGTAAAAGCTTTGTAATTGTTTTATAGCAGAAAAGCGAAGCGATCCCACTTTGTCTGTGCAAATCAAGCCCCTTCCCTCGGCCAGGGCCATGGGGCAGCGGAGCCGAACCCCCACGAGGCGCAGGGCTGGGGGGCTGCGGGGGGGTCTCCCTGTGCGTCACTCAGTGCGCATTTATTCACCCAGCAGGGCGAATTTGCAGACAAAATGCCGAGGCCACCTTTAAGAGTGGTCAGGAGCTGCCGGGGGAGCCCTGGCAGAGCTGCAGGGGGTCGGTGTGTGCCGGGACCCCCGGGGCACGGCCGGAGAGGGTGGGCGGCAGTATCACAGCCATGGCGCAGGGATGCTGCCGGTGCCGGAGCACTGTGGTGGACCTGCCACAGCCACGATGGGCAGTGCCCAATCCACCGGCGTGTACATTGCTGTAGTTCACCTGAGATCTGCTGAGATCTGCTGAGATCTGCTGAGCGATGCTGATTCACACGCAGGAGAGTGTTGCTAGACCAGAAGGCACAGCAGAGCATCCCCTCACCCCGTAGACACAGCTTCCAGCCCGGCCCTGAGCCCCTTCTCTGCCAATGCAGATCGGGCACGATGCTACCGCGGCGTGATTTGGAGGAAGGGGTTTTGCCAGCGATTCGGCACACTTCTTTCTGCAGGACCGCGCCACGCGCAAAATTTGCAATGGAAAGCAAACTCTTAGGAACTAAACTCTCTTTCCAAAGGCAAGCTGGCTATGAACCTGTTCGAGAGCGAGCCCGCATTCCTGCCGAGGAAGGAGACACAGCCCGGTGCTCATTACTCTGCTCCCAGATGAACAGTAAGTCTCTGGAACAGTACTTACAGCCTGTAATAATATTACTGCTCGGTCTGCTACATGGTCCCTCAGTCATTTTTTCAATTAAAAAAGGACCAATGCTCTATTAACCTTTTGCCTGCTACTCCATTCTTCATACAGCCGCTGCCCTGAGATTGCAAGCCATGTATTAAAAGAGGCATATATTACTGTAAACCATCTCCCAAGTTTTCTGTCATTAGAAAGATGAAGTATCATTTTTTCATTTAAAAATATGAGACAGTTTATCAAATTCACAACCTCTGAACTGGCGGAGAAATCTCTTTGTCGGGGGTGAGGCAGGCGGCGGCGGGTGTGCAGCCCGCCTCGCGCGGGGGTGCCCAGCCGGCCGGGGTGCCGGGGGGCCGCTGGGGCCGGCGCTGGGGCTCGTGCTCAGGACGGGGGCTAGCGGTGATCCTGATCCTGACAGCCTTTCCCATAGGCACAGACGCGTTCTGCCTACAAATTCCTTTGGCAAGGAATATCAGCGGCCGGAGTAAACAATATAGATACACACATCTATTTTCGTCACACTGGTGTATGGATCCCGGGGATGTTCGGAACTAGGAATGTTGTCCCTGGCCACCCCAGGGCAGTGTCAGCGTGCCCTTTCCCCTCAGCCCTGCCTCGCGCTTCTGTGGCTCGGTACCTTCATTTCACTTACGCTTTGACGAGGGTTTTACGGGACGGAATTTGACATACAGACCTCGGGATGGTGCCGCTGTCCCCTGGGCTGCAGCAGCGGTGGCGGGACCCCGACGTCCCATCCCCTCCGCCACCAGCAAGCACAGCTGAGCCCCGAAGCACGCTGGCTTTCATTTTGTTTTGAGGTTGATTTGTTGCTTTTATCCCTTTTCTCAAGGCAGCGCCTACCAGCTGTAAGTACAGAGACCCGTTAGACAACCGCTCGTACGTAAGAGCCCCAGATCCAGCCTCGCTGGTGCATCATCCCTCTGGCCAGCCCGGGGCAGCCGGGGGTCCCTGCCCCGCACAGCACGCCCCGGGCAACGGCCACGCCGACAGCCACCGCTCTCCGTGTGCCGGACCCTGCGCGCCGCCCCCCCGGCACCTCCCTGCCCGGGGACGGTGCTGCCCGCTTCGCAGCAGCCCGGCGGGCCCTCACAAATACCCAGCTAATTGAGCACTAATTTTGCAGAAAACACAGAAGCTGGTTGATGGTGCACAGATCACGCTGGAGTTTTTGCTTGGCAATATATAAGCCAATTTATAAGCAATTTATGTAAGTTTTAGATACTTACCACGAGGTTGTGTTTGGTTCTTTTATACTTTCCATGGCATCCACAGCAAAGTATACAAACTGACTGGTCTGAATTCCTGATCTGGGCTTTTTTCTTTCCGCTGACACCATTACACCGGTGTTTTCACTCTGTGTTTTAGGGCATCTCCTTTTTGGTGCCGTAAATTTGTGCCGGCCTCCTCCGTGCTGCCCCGGGGTGTGAAGCCACAGACACGTTCTCCGCAGGGTCCCTTGAGCGTGATGCCGTGCCCGAGCCAGCCCTGCCGGGGCTGCACTGGCCCACAGTGGCCAAACCAAACCCTTCCTCGCTCCCCTCTTTCCCAGGTCAGTCATGGCTCCATCCCCTGCACCGACCCACAGCTGGTGCCCGGGGGTCAGTTTCTCTCCCCCTTTACCCCAAAGTGCAGCATTTAAGGTAACACGTCCCTCCCTCTGTTTCACACCCCCTTCTCTCAAGTCCTCTCTCAGGGTCCCCCGGCTGCCCCACAGCCCCCGGCAGCTCCCGTGGGGTCTCTGCTTTCCTCCGCACACCCCCCCTTTGCCTTTGTTTGATGGCAAATGAACCAGAAGCATTTGTGCACCCAGAGAGCGGGCCGGCGTGCTCTGGCAGCGACCGGCCCCTTGTCACCAGAGTCTGCTCTTAAATAAGCGTGTACAGGCAAGACCCGTCCGCTTCGGTTCGATCTCCAGGATCCACAAATAATGGCGAACGGTACATCATTGTTTGCTAGAAATCACCCGAAGCTCAGCCCTTCTGAGATGTCTCTGCTGTTCAGAAAAGAGACCCTGTTGCAATCAATAGGTTTTCCATGGTCTCCGCCTGTCCACCGGCCATTATTTCACTGGTTGGATGTTGCTTGTTGTGCCAGCTGCATCAATATAAGCATGCCAACTGTTTCTGCTTTAATTGTAGCAGCAGTGATAAGGTTCCAATTTTTTTTTTCATTTGAGCTCTAGCCCTTTCCCTGGCAAGGTTACAGGTCCTTCGTCTGGAGAGAAGGAGGCAGTGGGAGACAGAGGGGGAAGAACGCGCTCCCCGAGCTTTGTCCTGACTCACAGTGGTTCCTCGTTCCTGGAAGCACCAGCCTCCTCCGTCCACCCTGCCCGGCGTGATTCCTCACCGCTCGCCAGGGAACCAACGAGCCACGTGTATTTGGAAAAGATGACACCCATACACTACTGCTTCACAGTGGTCCAGCTGTTAGGTGGGCAAACATGCACAGCTCCATCCCAGCGGCGGAGAGTGCAAAAGAAGAGATAATTTGCAGCATAATCTCAGTTTTGGGCAGCTCCTACATAAGTCTGCTTCCCAAGGATGTATGAAATGATTCCGATTAAACGAGAGTCAAACCCGTCAATCTTATGCACCATAAATGGGGAGATAACTCAATATGAATATTGCTATTGAGTTTTGATACTGCAATGCCGTATTGAAGTTCAGAGATTGTTCATTTATGAAAAGTCTTTGAATTTCACTTATTAATCTTACGTCGTGCCCAATAGCTTATGCCTGGGTAGAAGGTCCGTGGAGAAGGGCACCCAGCCTGGCAGAAGACACCAAATCTGTCCCCTCCTCGGGTACTTTGTCCCCATGGCTTTAAAGGCCCTCTTTCCTTGTGGAGCTGGCTTCAACTTAAAGATGCCTTGTTATTCCATCGTTTTTTCCTGCAAAACTTCCCATATTCTGAAGTCAGGACATCTTTCACTCTTTTCTTGACAGGTTCAACATGGCAGGCTCTTTTAGCTGGTTTCTGTGCAGTGTATTTTTGGCTTGCAAGTAATTTTTATGGCTATTTTCTGTTCCCTCCCCAGTTTCTCAACATGCCTTTGAGCCGTTAGTACCACAACAGGCTATAGCACTGCAATATCTGTCTACAAGTGCCACACGCTGAGACAGGAGCAGCTCACCTCCCCCTCACCCACCGTGTTCGCATTTAGCCAGGGCTTCCATTAGCCCATTTTTCCACAGCAGCTTTTCGGGTATCATGTTCCATTATTTATTTGAGGATAAACACCTAAAAGCTCGATGTTTTTCAGAGCCGTTGCTCCCCAGAGCAGTCTCCTCTGCAGCAGACGGCGTTGAGCTGCCTTGGTCCGAGCGACCCTGCCGCAGCAGGAGACCTGTGCCGGTCCCCGGGGCTGCCTCCGGGAGCCCTCGCTGGGGCACATTCTAAGTGTTTAATGGAATTTATCACTTATTTTCATCTTCAGGTCTTGCTGTTTCCCTTCTGGCTCCTTGACTCTCTCCCTGCTGTTCCTCTCGCTGGCCGGGGCGGGCCGGGGGTGCCGGGTGGGCAGATTCCACTGCCCTTGCCCCAGCATCACCCTCTGGCCCGCGGGATGGACGCTCCTTCCGCTCCTCACCTTCTCTCTAACCGTCAGGTGGCTGATGGTGAAGATCAATGTGCCTGAAGGAAATTTTATTTACTTTTTCTCCTGCGCAGGGAGGCCCTGTAGCCAATATCCCTGGCCATAAATTTAATTCAGGTGCTTGCGAGGACTAACAGCGCTCCTGAGAGGAGCGGCTCACGCTGTCAGCGCTCAACGGGCTTCTTTTAACTTTCTCCATTTGGCAGCGCCTTGCATCATGGCACTTTACATCCCAGCGTGCTGGAACCCAGCGTGACACGGCGCGACGCGGCCGAGGAGCGTGTGGGAGCACACAAAGCCCTTAATAAAAGAGAGGCTGCTGCCAGGAGCTGGCAGCGGTTCAGCCCTCTCTGTCACCTGCCGGTCCCCTCCGCCTCCCCTCAAAGGCAGCTCCCGTGCTGGGGGCGGGCTGGGGACCTGCTGGGTGGCTGTGGCACCCAGGGATGCTCACAGAATCTTGGGACGACTGGTGGGGGTTGGAAGGGACCTCTGGAGATCACCCAGTCCAACCCCCGGCCAGAGCAGGGTCACCCAGAGCAAGTGGCACAGGAATGCGTCCAGGCGGGGTTGGGATGTCTCCAGAGACGGAGACTCCTCCACCTCTCTGGGCAGCCTGTGCCAGGGCTCTGCCACCCTCACAGGAAGGAAGTTTTTCTTTCAGATGGAATTTCCCGTGTTCCAGTTTGTGCCCAGTGCCGCTGGGCACCACTGGGAAGAGTCTGGCCCCGTCCTCTTGCCCCCCCGCCCTTTAGCTATTGCTGAGCATTGATGAGGTCCCCTCTCAGCCTTTTCCTCTCCAGGCTGAACAGCCCCTGGGCTCTCAGCCTGTCCTCAGCGGAGATGCTCCCCTCTCCCCAGCCCGGGCACCCCCTGGCCAGCTCGGGCTCTGCTTCCTCATTTGAGTGCCGTGCCCCATCTCCTTCCTAATCTTCTCTCTCTCCCACATCTTGCGTGGATTAGCAGGACCCTTCCTATTAGCCATAAACCTCCTTGATCCCTGAATGACTCCTCTAATGGGATTGAGCCCACCTTTTGCAGGCTGGCTGCGTACCTTTTGTCTTGAAGACGGGCTGACGTAGCTGCCACCTGCCCCCATGGGCATGCTGGCATGGGGACCCGGCTCTGTACGGGGATGTCGGCGTGGGGACCCGGCTCTGTACGGGGATGCTGGCATGGGGACCCGGCTCTGTACGGGGATGTCAGCGTGGGGACCCGGCTCTGTACGGGGATGCCAGCATGGGGACCCGGCTGTGTACGGGGATGTCGGCGTGGGGACCCGGCTGTGTATGGGGATGTCGGCGTGGGGACCCGGCTGTGTACGGGGATGTCGGCGTGGGGACCCGGCTGTGTATGGGGATGTCGGCGTGGGGACCCGGCTGTGTACGGGGATGTCGGCGTGGGGACCCGGCTGTGTATGGGGATGTCGGCGTGGGGACCCGGCTCTGTACGGGGATGTCGGCGTGGGGACCCGGCTGTGTATGGGGATGTCGGCGTGGGGACCCGGCTGTGTACGGGGATGTCGGCGTGGGGACCCGGCTGTGTATGGGGATGTCGGCGTGGGGACCCGGCTGTGTACGGGGATGTCGGCGTGGGGACCCGGCTGTGTACGGGGATGTCGGCGTGGGGACCCGGCTGTGTACGGGGATGCCGGTCTGGGGACCGGGCTCTGCTGGGACTCGGGGGTCAGGGGCTGCCCCCCGTGCTGCCGCTCGCTGATCCTCCCGCCGATATCCCTCCTTTTACTTCTTCGCCCCTAGATTTATTATTCTACAGTGATTGTGTTGAATTGCATTTGAAATCAATTAGCACAGGTACTCAAAGATGAATGTTCATGCTCTGAAAAAAGGTGATGAAAACATACCATTTAAATAGAAATCAATTTCCCTTTCATGTATTTCTTCCTAGCTGCTGCCCGAAATTAATAGTTTTTAGATATTTGTGCGCGAAGAGGAGCCTCTCCCCTCGTAAAGCACTTCCCTCTCCTCCTCCTGCCTCCCGGGCTGCCCGCGGCCGCCGCCGCCTTTTCCATGGCAGGCAGCGGAGGAGGCTGTTTTGTTTGCCTGAGCCGGAGCCGCTAGGTCAGGAGCAGCTGTAATTGCCTCCTCCCTCCTCATATTTTAGTGACATCATTAGCCATTTCTCCATGGGAAACTATTTAATTCTAGCAATAATAAACACAGGAACTGCAGCAAATGAACCCCAGGCAGCTACAGTACTTGCCATTACCCGGTGGGCTTGATCTTTATCACAAACCTCGATGTACCAATTAGACTAACAATGAGCAGAGAGCCAAAAAGGAGAACAAGAGAGGGATTAAGCAGCCGTCCCTCCGGATCTCGGGGGCAGCACCAACCTTCCCGAGCACGGCAAGTGTTACGAGCTGGCGGGAGTCTCCCCAGACCTCCACCACCCCCCAGGCACCCCGAAAGCCAGCTGCAAAGGTCCGGGGATGGGTTCCCACCTTGGCTCCAGCTCTGATGACAAGTGGGGCCACTCGCGCCATTTCCTCACCCAAAGCTTGTGACAAAAGCAAGGAAAAAAACCCAAAAGACCCCCAAAGCACCTATTTCTTTGGGGCGCTTCTCTGAGTGTAAAGCCTGGGGACAGCCAGCCGAGCCGATGGTGCCCTGGCTTTGTGGGGAGCAGGGGGTCCGGGGAAGCCCCGGAGCCTGCCCAAAGCCAGGCAGAGCCTGCCCATGGGGCTGCGCTGGATCCAGCGCCATTGCCCACTCCTGCCTGGACAGCCTCGGGGTTTCCTGTGTCCTCCCCCTTTCAATGATGGCAGTAAGATGCTCCTGTCGCTGCCTTACCATCATACACCCGGACCGTCCCACTAAAATGACATGACCTTTACAAAAGACCAAAGCCCAAACAGTGCAAGAGCCAGATAAAAAGAAGAAAAGAGGTGTGCTGTGCTAAACTTTCCTCGAAAGTTGTGGCAAAAGGGTCCTGTTCCCATGCCCCAGGGAACCCTTGAAGAATGAGTTTTCACTGGGCTGAAGTGCCTCTCTCACATCTCTTATTATTTTACTGTTTGCGTGCGCATTCAAATAAGTTGCTAAACATCAAATAAGTTGCTAAACAACTAACAGCTGTAGAACCCAGCCCACCTCGGAGCTTTACGCATTCACCTCAAACCATTCCCACAATCTGACTGGCTTCAACGCCACGAAGGTGGCAGCATTAATGGCTATTGTCCCTGCCTGACAGCAGCCCAGGGCACCGGCATCCTCCAGGTGCTGAGATGCTCCACCTGGTGCCCAGATTCCCAGATTCGGGACGGGATGCACAGCGCACGTCCTTGCTGGGACCCGGGGGGAGGCAGAAGAGAGGGGCCAGGGATGGCTCTGCCACCGTCACAGCTCGGGGAGCTCTTCTGGCCAAAGCCTGTGCAAAAACCCCGTCAGGAAGGGCTTTTGTGGTTCCGGGTGCTGCGGGCAGCAGGGAGCAGTGCCGAGAGCGCGGGAGGCTCCTGCTCTCCCTCCGCCTTTCCAGGCTGCCAGGGGCCACGCGGCGCGGGGCAAGGCAGCACGACCTGGTGCTGTGGGACACTACTCGTTGTCCATGATGGGGTTTGGGGTTTGTCACTGCTCCCTGCCAGAGGAGCTGAGATGCCACGTGAGGGCGGGCAGGGCTGGGGGCGAGGGGGACGCCACCGGGCTGGGGACATCGGCACCGCCACCCCACTTGGCCAGCAGTGCCCTAAAACTCAACCCTGCCTGTCCCAAGGACCTGTCCCCGGCTCTTAATGACAAGGGTCTTTCTAAACTGCTTGTCCACTGGAGGACCAACATTTTAATACCATAATCATTTCGTTTATTATCTTCCTTAGTCTACAAAATCTAATCCCTAAATTTAAGCAAGCATCTGTCCTCTTCATTTACTGCAGAGGCATCAAATTATTGTCCAGCCCCTCTGTTATGTCCTGATCCCTTCGATCTAGTTTTCCATCAGTATTATTATTAATCTCCTCCAATCATTTTTCCTTACCATCTGTTTTACAGCAGGAGTCCTGTGCTTAGGCTGGTTCAGGAGAAGACCATGAACCCTGGGACTCCCCGGCTCTAATCCTGACTGTGCCAACGCGGCGCTCGGTGACGCTGACCGAGCCGGTCCCTTGACCTCCTTGTCACCCAGATGGAGCCGGCGTGGAAGTAGGACAGCACCAAAACTGAGATGCTGCATTGCTGCTAAGGAAGCACAGGGAAGATTTAGGTTAATTTTCTGGGAAATGTCGGGAATTTTCCTAATGGCGAGGATGGCTGAGCACCAGCGCAGGTCTCCTGGAGAGGCTGTGGGATCCCATAGCTGGAGGTCTGGAGCCTGTCACCAGCGTGGGGTCTGATCGAGAGCCCCAGCGCCTGGTAGCAAGTCCCGCACTGCAATTATACGCTGCGTGACGACACATCTCCTCCTGCTCTGAGCTCTCCCCTGCTCGTTTCTTTCTTACTTCATTCAGTGGAAGGGATGGAGAATGGTTGTTCCCCATCCACTTTCTGTGGTGGTGCTCGGGACCTCATGAACCCACAGGCTCATGGTGATGCAAGCCACAACCACCACCTCTGGGCACTGCTTCTTCAACCTGAGCTCTGTATATCGTTTTATGAAAACATATATGTTGTTGCCGTTGCCCGATGTGATGGGTTCAGCGCTGTGTTTGCCGATACGCTGCGGTGTGGTGGCACAGTCGTGCTGTGGCTCGTGGGCAGGGCTGGGCGAACACGATGGTCACAGCTGGCTGCGGGACCCCGGCCCCTGCCGGCGCTCGGGGAGGCCGTGCCGCCTTCTCCGCTCCCAGGGCAGCAGCAGCCGTCAGCCGGTGACTGTTTTGGGATGGGGACACATTCCTGTTGTGACTGTTTTGGGATGGGGACACATTCCTGTTGTGTCAGGACCTCCATCCAGGTCGGCAGCGTGAGCCGTTCAGGAGTGCTAAATGCACGGGAGAGACGCTGCAGTCGATGCCCTCATTTAAATCTGTTTCATCTTTTGACTACGCCTACACTTTAAGAGAAAGCAGGTTTTCAGTTCAGGCCCCTGGTTGCATAAGTCAGGAATAAAAATTGCTCACAGTTCTCTTTTTTTTTTTTTTCTGGTCTTCAGGTATTGATCACCTTCTCCATTTCCCCCGCTCTCGGCTGTATTCCTGCCACTGCGCATCTTTGGTTTATGCTTCTTGCCAGCAGCTCCTTCTGAAGCTTTCCTCAGGCTCCTGATTTGCCTCCCGCTGTCACTGCAGCATCTAAGAGCCCTTTCCAGGTCCCTGCTGGCTCCCCGTGCCCTCCGCTCGCGCCGGGTCCCCGCGCCGTGCCCACGAGCTGCCAACAGCGCGCGTTTGTGCTGCCGGCGCCTGGGGTTTGCAATCACCGCATAGCACATGTTCATATAGCCTTTCATATTTTAATCCGGATATCCAGTTCATCTTCTAACTCCTCCGTATCGCTGTTACTTAAATTTGTATTCCGTTTTTATTTTTAGATATACTTCTGCAAAAAGTATAGATTTTTACCTTGGACTTTCCCACGGACCGGTAACCACTAGTGGGTTTGAGTAGGACTGCAAAACTGAGTTATTAAACCTTTCTATACCCATGGTACCATGTTAAAGGCTAATTTTGGGTAATCACCTGGTTTACGTTTGTTTATAGAGGTGTAAATGACAAACCGGTACCCAAATCTCTGTTTGTCCCCCATCCCTTGTGCTGAGGGAGCGCTTGATGCATTCGTTTTCCCGTGACTGTAATCTCCTTTTTGATTTCCTAATTTTTCCTTCTCTTCGCTGTGTTATTTGTTACCATCTTCAGCTAAGCACAGGCTGGTAGACTCAGAAATCAATTCAGCGCTGGAGTTTCAGTCTCGGAAGAGCTATATGGGAAAGGCCTGCCACCTTCCCGGGATAGCCAGTGACAGGAGATAAATCATTGCAGATTTTTTGCCAACATGCCATATTTCAAACTCATAATCAGTCCACTATCACCCTTAGGTTTCCTTCAGCAATGTGTGATCTCCTTCCAACCCACTGTGATTTATGTTCCCAGGTACTGACACCAATTGTACATTTTTAATCCTCTCTTGTATAATTTCTCTTCGCTGCGTTTTCCTTAATTGCCCTCTTTCTGACCTTCCTTTTCCTTCCTCACTCCTCCTTCCAGCTTGCTCTTGGGCTTCCTTGCCCTCCATTGACTCCTTCTCTCGATTTACTGCGCGAGCATGGTTTATGAGCGCCCTCGAGCCCCGGTGGGGCTGGGGTTTTGGGGGCAGCGTGCTCCCCCCCATCCAGGCTGGAGCCAGGCACGGTGCTTGACGAAGGACACGGAGAATCCCTCATTCGGGGCTTTTAAACCACTGTGGCCTCCCTTCCCCATGCGTAAATGACTTCCTGACCCCGGCGCTGGGGCTTGTCACCTCTGACGCCAGTAATTCCCACCAGCAGAAGCGATGGAGACATCCCGCTCGTCCGGTGTGCGGAGGGCCTGGGCTGAAGAGAGCACCGCGGGGACACCGCGGAGCCCACGGCCGGGTTGTGTCCCTCAGCCCACCCTGCCTTCCTCACGCTGAGCTGCGTCGGCCGCGCGGGCGCAGCGGCCGCGGGGACATCCGTGCTGGCCGCGGACGGCCCGAGTGCTGCCTGCCCCGCCATGCCGGCTGCCTTGCCTGGCTTTATCAGGATGAGTTTCTTTCCCTCTGTGTTCATCCCGTGGAAACCCTCAAAGCACGGAGGCAAAATCTGTTTTCCGAGGTTGCCCAGCGGTGGTGTGGTAATTAAATCATTAGGCTGGCAGATGTGAGGCAGCAGCTTTAATCCGTAGCTCTGCCTCGGACCTCCTGTGTGACACTGGCCAAAGCACGTCATCTTTCTGTGGCCCTAATTTATCTGTAAAGTGGTGCCAGCCATTCTCTGCTGTGTCCGAGTAACGGTACGTACCCCATGGTGGAGCTCGTCTTTTCATGCTGCTTTTTTGTCACGCCCTGCCCGAGCCTAGGACTTCCAAACCAGTACAAAGCCGGGGCGGATCAGAGATGCTGCCGGCTGCCTTCCCAAGGAGGAGGAATTGGATAACTCATGCCAAGTGAAGAGCACCCAAATCCGCTGTTGCTCTTGGGAGACGAGCCAGCTGAGGTCCTCCCGAGCAGGTCCGTGTGGAGCAGAAGTGTCCATCCCCGCAGTGCCGGGGAGCGCAGGGCAGAGCCTTCCTGGCCGGGCTGGGAGGGCTGAGGGAGGGGGGAAAACACAACAGTTAACTTTAAGAAATCACTGGAACATCTTCTTCATAATTAATAAATGAAAAATGTTACTGTAGCTAATCAATAAAGTTGTTAGAGAGAATTGATCGGAGGGGGAACTCTTTGTGGGTACAATTTTTCACCTATTCAGAACAAAAGGCTCCCCGGGGTGCTATCAAACAGATCGGCGCTTGGGAGCCTGACCCAAACGGTGGGGGGAAAAAAAAAAAAGCAAGACAATTAATTAAAACCTGAGAGAACGAGCAGGAGGGGACGGGCCCAGGCGTGGCGGCCACGCACGTGCCGCGCTCGAGGGCAGCCCGGGGTACGTTTGGGGTAGTCCCAAGCCGAGATGAGGCACCCTGGGGCTGCGTCTGTGGCGAGGGGGTGCTGGGCCTGGGGTGGAAGGAGAAAGTCCTCCTGGGCAGGACCATGCACCTCACCGAGCCCTGCTGGGCTGGGTCCGCTTTCCCATGACAAACCCTCGCGCAGGGAGTTTATAGGGTGATAATGAGCCTCAGAAAACCTTGGGACCAACATTCGACATTCAAGTATTTGCCTTGGGAGATGTAATTTAAAGATCTAGTTAAGCTGGTGGGTTTTTTTTTTTAAAAAATTGGTTTGTTTGTTTTTCCTCTTGGAAACGCAAATCTGTTTTCGGGCCAGCATCTTAGTCTTCATTTCTGTTCCTGCTGAAGGCAGATGCTCCTTGACTGCAGCAGGCACAGAATAGCTCCTCTTCCCGCGGGCGCTTCCCTTCCTCCTGCTCAGCAAACGCCACCGCGTTTGGTCTGGGCGCTGAACGGGCCAGGGTGCGCGGGGACGCTCGCACCAACAAAGCATGAACACCTGCAAGCCCAGGGCCACCTCCATCCTTCCGAACATCTCTGTTCATTTTTTGTGCGGCTTTGATTTTCCGTTGCTTTAATATGTGCAGTGATGAAGGGCTGGAAAAATGATGAAGAATTAAAATAAGTGCTCAGTTTAAGCTTTAACGTGAAACCCAGATTTTGTGATGAGCTGCGTAACGGAGCTGGGGCATCGCTGTTTTGCAGGGGGATGCAGGGGACGCTCTCCTGCTGCCCTCCCCCTTGCTATCCTTGGCCGATGCTCTTCTGGTTAAAGCCAGACAGCCCCGCAGGCAGGGCAGGCAGGGCAGGCAGGGACGGTGTCCCTGCTCCGGCAGCACGGCTGGGCACCGCGGACCCCTGTCACCCCCGCCGGCATCCCTCACCTCCAGCCACGGCGGCTGAGGAGCACCTCGGCAGAGCTGCTGTCAACCTGGGGGGATCAATGGACAATTAATTACTGTCGTCAAGCGGGACTCTGCTCGGGGAAGACAGCACACTTATATTTATCAATTACTAATTAGTAGCTCTTGCCTGGCTGGCAGTTGTCTGTCAGCCAAGAGGAGAGCGGCAGAGGGGCTCGCGCAGGGTCACTTTCTTAGCGGTAATTAAGGATGGATAAACTTGTTTGGAAAAGGCTGGAAGCCTGAACTACAGCTGGGAGGTAGGAAAAGAAACCTGAACAATTAAGACTAGGCTCTTTACAGGATCTTTTAGATGTCAAAGCCGCCAGCATTTCACTTGGGTTAAGTGCCTTGCTCCCGCAAGATCATGAAAATCCCAGTCCCAAATTAATTTTTTAGATGTGTGTTGGCTCTGAAACAAGGTGGTTCCTTTCCCTTCTGCCTCCTGCCTCCCCTTCCTGGGGAAGGGACCCTGCCTGGGGCCTCCATGGGGGGGGCACAAAAGGTTGTGAGGGGACACAAGAAGTTGTGAGGGGACACAGCCGGGAGAGGTGACCCCAAATGACCGTTACCGTGGGATGAAATGCCCGAGGCGGCGCCGGGTGCGTTGCCGAAGCGGTGACTTTGCTGGGAAGTTATGCTGAACAGCTCGTGGGAGAGCAAGGAGATGGCGCAAACGCTTTCCAACGTTGTGTTGGGTTTGGAAAGAGAGGCAAAGTGTGAGGAAATGCTGGGAGAAGGACGGGTGCGGGGGTGCTTGCCCGTGTCCCCACGGTGTCGGGGCTGGGCAGGACCAGCCCCGGGTCTGGTTTTCATGGCGCCGGGCTCTTCACCTGTAACGCTTTAGCTCTGCCTGTACTGAGTCCTCCGGCTCCGCGTCAAGTTGATTACTGATGGTGATAACTACTTTATCTGCGGCAGGTAACGGATCCCAGACCATGGGGTGAAGCAGGCACAAGCCCGTATCTTATCACTTTGCTGGTGTTATCGCCCCCCGAACGGCGGCAGCAGGACCTGGCTGCCAGGCTTCCCAAGCAGCCAGCGCAGTAACTTATTGTTTGTAATTAACTCGATCAAGCAAAACTCCTATAAATCAATCACGGCTTGGCTAATAAATAAATCTTTGATCAATTACTACCTGCAAAATGTGTAGACAAGGGTCAGTATCTCTGATTTACCACTTTCCTTGTGCTGAATTGGAAGATCAAAGATTAATGTCAGGAGGGACATCAGCGATCTGAATGCAATGCATTATTTAAAACTTCAGAGATAATAAAATTTTTGAGGAGACTGGCCCATTAGTTCAGTGCTCATATTGACATTTATCCCACTGTATTAGAAGTTTTGTTAATGATTTTATATTCCACAACCTCCCCCCGCCCCTGACTCCCCATTCATTTTTCTTTGTCCTTTTGTCTTTTTTCCTGGGGCGGCCGGACGCGTTCCCGTGGCCGGGAGCCCCCGCGGTCCCTCGGGGCTGAGCGCCCTCCACCCTGCCCGGTGTCCCCGTCTCCGCCGGATGGCACGTGGTGGCTCACCCCGCTCCTGCGGGCCCCGCGGGAGCCCTCGCGCCGCCGCCTCAGCATCACACGCGCCTTTGCTAATTCCGGGGCCGCGTTTCTTAATCTAACAACTAATTCCAGGAACCTGGCCGCGCCGTAATGGGCTGCTGCCTCCGGGGACTCGCTGGGGGCGGTTTCGCTCGGTCTGGCGCTGAGAAGCAGAACAGGGGGGTCTGCCTCCAGAGGAGCGAGGATGCTGCCGGGCTTTCAGACGCGGGGGAAGCCGGCCAGAGTTGCCTCATTAGCTCATTAAGTAGCTAATCGCGAGGTATTTGGTAGAGCCCAGAAAATTTCCTGGAAACGGAGGAAATGGAGGGAGCCCCCCAGCTAGGAGGAGCAAGGTCCCACGTGCTCCACGGGAGGTGCCACATGTGCTGGGAACACCTGAAGAGGTCTTATCCCCCCAAAAAGGGAAACGCACCATCCGAAACGTACCTTGTTGGAGGGATGTGTCCACGGGGTGGTCCATCCTTTGGCCGTCTGAGCGTGGTGCAGGCGCCAGCAGCTCGCCCTGTGCCCAGAAACACGGACCTGCTCTCTGCCCCACCATCGCTGGCACGCAGAGGCCTCCCGGCAGCCTGACGGGAAGGGACCTGTGCAAACATGGCATGTGGTAAGAAGTCAAGTGGAGGAATAAGAGAGGGCGCTTACAGCCGAGCTGTGTGCCGGAGGAACACGGGGTTGGTCAAGCCCTTTGTGGGCTCCCGCGACGGTCAGCCCAGCCGGGGTGGCCCTGGGGACACGTCCTGAGGGAGTCCGACACTCCTGCGGGGACAGGTCCCTGCCCCTCGGCAGCCAGGGACGCCCGGGAGGCTGGTCCGGGTGGCACACAGGCTGGTCCGGGTGGCACACAGGCTGGTCCGGGTGGCACACAGGCTGGCAGCACTGCCTGGACGAGCGGAAGAAGCAGCAGGAGCCGTTGGCGTTGGTTATCTCCCCTTCAAACAATGCAGTCCTGGCTCATATATTTTTCATCCCAGTTGAGGGTACAGTGTCAGCCGATGACCTTTGTCACACCCCAGTGCTTTCTGGGATGTAAATTAGGGTCTTTTTTTTCCCCCCCATCTGGACAGATAAGATGGACTCTTACTTGCACGTCTTGGAAGCAGATATTTATTGTAAGCCCACCGCTATTCTCAGCAGGTGGACAAAGATAATACTGTCATTATGTGCTCAGAAAATGCTTTGTAAAATTTGGTAAAGTATGCAGCGGACTCTGGAGCAGATAGCATCTGCCTTAAAGGACTGTACTGCTGTAAACAGGGTTTAGAAAAATAGCACCCACTGCTTCTCCACGGGAGTATTGATTTTTGGTGTTGGAAAGGGTCAAATTCAAATTGCAGGCACAAAGAGCGGCTGCATCTCCTCAACTGCGTGTCTTTTAACAAAGAACAAAGTCATGCGACGGGAGGGAGGCAGAAAAGGGGACGGAGCGGAGGGCGGCCGCACGCCAGCGCGCCTTTCCCATGGGAGCGGCCAGCTGCTGCCCCGCGGGGACCGGCACCGGGCTGGGGGGGCCGAGGCTCCTGGCAGGGGAGCCCCCAAACCGCTCCCCCCGCTGCAGCCCCTGCCCCGCGGCAGCCCCCGGAGCATCCCGCCGGCAGCCGCAGAGCTCGCTGCAGAGGGGCTGGCTGCGAGGCACCGCCGGTTTTTCAGCCCACCCCTGCCCCCGGGAAAGCCCGACTCCTGCCCTGTGCCTCAGTTTCTCCAGCTGTTGGTCAGAGATAACTCCATAAAGGGCTTCGAAACCCGCTCCTGATGTGGGCTGGGTGGGACTGGGTGTATCTACACCCGGTGAAGGAGGATGTGAAGAAGGAGGGAGATCTGCCCTGGCTGCTGCTGCTGCATTGCAGCGGAGACAGCTGGGGACAGTGACATTTTATTGCCTGGCTCCAAGGAGCAAAGGGTTTTCCCTTTCTTTACAGGTGAAGACGAGCTAGAAGTGTCTGCATCGCCGCTGGAGATCCTGGGCAAGCCGCTCACGAGCTGGGAGAGGGGGAAAAAAGCAGAGGGACCCCCAGAGCAGCGTGGCATGTCCCGGTGCCCCAGGTATGCCCTGGTGCCCGTGGCTGGCTGTGGGACACACGGGGACACCTGCACCCGCGGGGCAGGAGGTGGCTCTCGGGGCCAGCTGTGCTGAGCCGTGCCCGTGCCCCGCGCTGCAGAGCCCAGGGTGCCCAACACCACCCATCTCCCCAGACCTTTCCCAGCAGACGCTGTCCCAACTCCTCTGCTGGACCCCCCACGGCCCCGTGCCACCGTGGGAGCTGTGCCCAGCCACCGGCGTGCTGCCTGACCCGGCCTGGGACCTCGGCTTCGGCTCAGAGGGAGCCTGGCGTCAGCAATCGCTGCCAGCCGCTCGGCTGCAGCGCCTCGTCCTGCCCGAGGGCACCCGGCCGAGCATCCCGGCCACCTCGCTTTGAGTTCCTCCTGGAGTAAACGCATCCGGAGGCTACGCAAGCAGTGACAGAAGTTACAGTAAAGGTACCCTTACCTTGCCAGGAGCTAAGAGCCTTCCTGTGACCTTGGCGAGAGCTCCCAGGCTGGGACAGCCTCCCCCGGCAGCCCTGTGCTGCAGGAGGACCCTGCGGAGTGGGATGCAGCAAGCCAGTTCGGAGCGGGAATGCTTCTATCCCCAGACCGGTTCTGCAGGGACCATGGAGACCCAGCCCAGTTCAACCCCTTCCCCGTCCACCTGTCGTAGGCTGGAGAAGCCCGCTGAAGCCCATGGTCCTGCCCACCCAGATGGTCCCCATCTGCTCCCCATCCCTCCAGCACCCGCTGTGGGCAGCAGCACAGGGCAGGACACGGGCAGCACCATCCCGCAGACACCTCTCCCCATGGCACCCACCCCAGGGGGTGACGGTGACCCCAACTGCTGCCCCTGCTGGCATTTGGGCAACCGGACGCGCCGCGGCAGAGCGACTCGGCGTTCCCGTTGCCCGCACTGGTGCGAACGCATGCTTGCTGTGATGGAAAGCCAGGCCCCTGTAGCGAAGCGTCACCCCGCGGCACGGCCCCAGGCACAGATGCTCTTCCCTGCCTTCGCCTTAGGTTGGGAATTGCCGAGCCCCCCGTCGGGCGGGGGCCCGGGGCTCGGCGTGCGCGGGCGGCCGGGGCCGTCGCTGCAGCACAGCCAGCCAACGGAGATCAGGCTGCAGGACCTGGAGCACTTACAGCATAATGTCAGTTGTGGAAATTCACCGTCCAAGTTATCCTCCCACAGGAATGCCTTGAAAATGTTTCCTAGACACAGTCTAACGGGAAGCAATATCCTCTGCAGCAGAAAATAAAACGCAGAAGTGGCACATGCAAAGGCTAATGTTTAAAGTAAAGAATTTTACCCAAAGAGCATGTGGCAGTTCCAAATCCCCTTCATCCAAATGTCATTATTTATTAATATTCACATTGTACATACTGTTGATTTGTAAGAGACACAATCGATTGCTACCTCTCATAAAGCACAAAAAAGGGAAACCTGCTATGCGGGGTTAGGCTGGAACGGGAAGGAGAAATGGCAATGGGCTCTTGCAAACCCAGCCCTGAAAGTGAGAAGTGAAATTTCAGATTTTCTGCAAAAGAAGAAATGATGACTGGCGTGTTGTAAAAATTAAAAAGAATAACAACCGGTATTGTTGCTCCAAGCCAATGGTCAAACCTACCCCGCACACAGTACCTTCCCTCTGACATGCTTGTCCCCTCAGCGCAGCACAGCCGGCTCCCTGGGCGTGGGGAGAGGGGACAGCCCCCACCCGGGGTCCTCCGGCGCAGAGCAGGGTCCCCAGACAGACGTGTGGGGCCGGAGGACACCATGTACCACGGCATTGCTGGGACTCGGGTACCGCAGGGCAGCACCCCCGGCTGTCGGAGCAGGGACACACACCGTGTACCGCAGCATCGCTGGGCCTCGGGTACCGCAGGGCAGCACCCCCGGCTGTCGGAGCAGGGACACACACCGTGTACCGCAGCATCGCCGGGACTCGGGTACCGCAGGGCAGCACCCCCGGCTGTCGGAGCAGGGACACACACCGTGTACCGCAGCATCGCCGGGACTCGGGTACCGCAGGGCAGCACCCCCGGCTGTCGGAGCAGGGACACACACCGTGTACCGCAGCATCGCTGGGCCTCGGGTACCGCAGGGCAGCACCCCCGGCTGTCGGAGCAGGGACACACACCGTGTACCGCAGCATCGCCGGGACTCGGGTACCGCAGGGCAGCACCCCCGGCTGTCGGAGCAGGGACACACACCGTGTACCGCAGCATCGCCGGGACTCGGGTACCGCAGGGCAGCACCCCCGGCTGTCGGAGCAGGGACACACACCGTGTACCGCAGCATCACCGGGACTCGGGTACCGCAGGGCAGCACCCCCGGCTGTCGGAGCAGGGACACACACCGTGTACCGCAGCATCGCCGGGACTCGGGTACCGCAGCGTCACAGCGGCAGTAGGTGCCACGGGAGCGGTGTGACAGCAGCCCCCGCACAGCCCTCAGAGGCAGGGATGTGCCACCACTCCGGGGTGCCCGGCCATCCCCTCCGGCCCTGCTCGGCTCAAGAGGGCACAAGTAGCAAAACAGACGGCGGCGAATCACCGAGCACGAACAAGGCGGCTGCATCCAATAAAGATGGAGGAAATGAATGATTCGGGGCAGTATGATCATCCTGGCCCAGCGGCGGAAAGCCTGCGCACCACCGACACCCAATCCCTAACTCCATACCCCCATCCCTAACCCTGCCGCACAGCAGGGGGGTCTCCCGAGCTCGATTGGGCGCAGCCCCACGTCAAGCAGGCGCCGCGGCCCCGGAGCGGGGTGGGCTGGGTGCGGGGCTCCGCAGGCACCGCCGTTACGTGCAGGAGGGAGGTGGTGGTGTCTTTTAAGGGGAAAAAATAAATGTCTTTCCCACTCAATTAAATGTAACTTAAGGCACTGGAAAAGAAAATGGGCTCCCCTTTACGGCTTCGGGATGGCAGGAGGGCAAGCACGTGATAACGAAATCGTGACGGGAGCCCATTTGAGCGCGGGGCTGTTTGTTTAGCATATCGATCGACTTTTATTGCGCAAAGCAATTAACACGCATTACTCAAACTCCACAGTTTTCCAAAGCAAACCGCTTCGTATGATATTTTCCAGCGACACGCTAGCAGCTGGCAGCACGAGGGAAGAGCCGGTGGGGAATCGCAGCAGCGAGAAGAGCTGCGAGGCCGGCAGGGCAGCGGCAAGGGCATGCCGAGGCGCGCTCCACGCCGAGCGGCTTCCCGGCCTTCAGCATCCTTGCCCCTCCTAAGACACGGGTATGTGGATGCACAGGAGATTTCCTTCTCCCCGGTGCCATGGATCTGCACCCAGGAGCCTGCCGGGATAATGGCTCAACCAGCACCGAATCCGAGAGGAATCCTCCGTGGCAGAAGCTGCCCTTCGCCCCGTGCCATGTGAAGGACAGCCCCGGTCACGCCGCACGCGACATCTGATGGTCCTTTGAAGCCCAGCCCGCACCTGCCTGCATCCCGCGAGCCCTGCCTGCTCCCTGCCTGCTCCCTGCCGGCTCCGACGGGCAGCGGGAGGAGAGCAATCCGCCGCCAGCCACCCGGAGCAGGGCGATCTTTCAACTTCACACAGCAAAACCCAGGCAGGTCGCCCCAAATCCCCCACGCTGCCGCGGCAGCTGTGAAGAGTGGGTTTAAGCCGTTTAAAAATCCATCTCCCGGCTCATTATTATGCAGACCAATTTTTCATTCATCGGGAATCTACGGCAGCATTTTAATGTGAGAAGCTCCCTACTCTGTTTCTCTTCCCCTGAAGAAAAATAGCTTAATTTCTCCAGTTTGATAGATTTTCCTGATCCTTCAAAAGGTAGAAAAAGACTCTTGAAAATCGGTCGTTGAACTATCCACAGGCATTTTATAATGGCCGTAAATAGGTCTATACTGAATAGCTCTCCAGGCATCAACTTGAATGGTGTCCTTGACACTGTTATTATTATCCCCACTGAAAAAAAAAAAAAAAAAAAGAAAAAGAAAGTCTGGGAGCCTCTCCACACCGCAGTTTGTATGTCTCTGCATCGCGAGAAGGCTGGAAGAGCTAAATTCCCCTCGCCGTATATACGCCCCCGGAGATGGGCCATCCGTGCCATTTCTCACTTCCCAGAATTGTCATAAATTTCATGGAATTTCATGCATAAAAAAATCAATGCACATGAGAAATTTTGCAAACTCCGGAACAAATGGAGTACAAGAAGAAGTTTGGGGTAATTTATTTTCTGCCTTTTGCCCCTTTGTCCATTTTCAGTTGTCCATCTAACCCCCCCGTCAGTTTCCATTGGAGAATCTCTTTTCGTAACCTCTCGCGCTAGCGTGCCCCATTGCTCTTTGCTGACGAACAGCCACTGAGCTCCAGCTTTGGGGTGGTTATTCTTCAGGGTAACCGTTCTAGAGCATTACAATACATCCCCACGTTCAGCAGCTGCAAGAGGCTTTCAGCTGTAAAACCCATTTTGGCCCTCCACCACGGCATCTTCAAACTTGCCCCCCTAAACCTGTCCTTTTAACCTTACGTCTCGTGGGATTAAGTCTTATGTCATGAGAGACACGGCGGAAAAGCTTGAGGTTAATCAGTAAGAGCTATTTTCTCAGAATAAATAAGGTGCTTTCATTTCTTGAAAGCCACTCTGATTTCTCCAGCCCACTCATAAGGCAAAAATAGCGTGCCCTAAAAATGTCACCGTGTGCGTATAGATTTCTCTCTATTGAAAACGAGCACAGCCATCAGCTACTTCTCTCCCGGAGCAGCCTCGGGGCCCTTCCCAGGCTTGTCCCCTGGACCGAGGGTCTCGGGACCCCCCGGCAAGAACCTCCATAGCCCCGGAGAGGGACACGGACACGGACAGACATGGCCGTCCCAGCCCGACCGTCCCACCTCCAGCAGAAGGAGCGGGTGCTCGGGTGGCACCGCCTGCCATCAGGATTTTGCTGAGCATCCTTACCTAGGGCAGAAAATCGATTCTAAATGGAAAATAGAGGGTAAGGCGAGGCTGCAGATACCTGCGTAGTTTGGTGCACAGTTAAAGTGCAGTTAAAACAAGGCTAAAGATGGGGGGTTCATCTCAAGAACGCGGGAAGCTAATGACGGTGTCCCCGAGAGCCCCTAACCCATGTTTTCCTTGCACGGGGGTCTCCTCGGCGCCCCCCCGGTGCCTGCCTTCCCCTGCAGCTCGCCTGCTCCCCTGCCCGGCCGCTGCCGGCTGTCAAACAAAGCCACGAATTGCGTTTGTTCTTCAGAGAAGGAAGAGCGGGGCAGGTGTCTCTGGATTAATTTTGTGCCCCGGATTTTCCCCCCCCCATCTCCTGTCGCGTTTTAGCGTTGGCCAAATGCTAAATTTCAATGCGATGCAGAGGCCCATCGCCTCTGCCGCGGTTTCGGTGGGAGCGACGAGCCCCGCTGCGGCCGCTGGTGTGAATCCAACGCCGCTGCAGCACGCGGGAGCTTCGGGGTCCTCAGACTTTTCCATGCGAGCTGTTTAGAAACAAAACGAGATAGCAAACACAAATCAATTCAATTGTCCTAGAATATGACAGCCTGACGTGCGACCCGTCTCATCTGCTACATGACAACGTTGTTTGCATCCTATTAAAGCGGATGACTTGTGCGCTATTTATGCGGAGCAGAGGTTCCTCTTGGTGACAGCTTTTGAATCATGGCGCTTTCTTCACCATACAATTCACCAGCAAACCCCTCCGCCCATTGACACTGCAACACGGCTGTCACCGCGCGCAGCAGTTTATCCTCCAGCACCAGGGATGCCCGGGGGAGGTTTCCATCCCCTCGGCGCTCCCCG
The DNA here is from genome assembly GCA_008658365.1 of Alca torda. NCBI lineage: Eukaryota > Metazoa > Chordata > Aves > Charadriiformes > Alcidae > Alca > Alca torda. The sequence goes on from CM018101.1 coordinate 673,480, forward strand.
CTCCGCCGCAGGCTCTCCACCGCGCAGCCGGGCAGCGCTGAGGCCTTCTGCCAGCCACCGCCCGTGCCGGCAGGGCGTGAAGCTTCCAGGAGCGCCTCAGAAGTTGGAATATTTAATCTAACATCTGCCCAGGGAAGCGGTGGAATCGTCATCCCTGGAGGTATTTAAAAGATGAGTAGACATAGTGCTTAGCCATATGGTTTAGGTGGTTTCTGTCAGCGTTAGGTTGATGGTTGGACTTGGTGATCTTAAAGTCTCTTCCAACCCAGGCAACTCTATGATTCCATGATCTCTGTGAGCATCTAAACCGTCTTTTATAATCGTGGGTCTGAGCAGTCTGTCCGGAGCGGGGTCTGTGCCTCCAGCCGTTCTCCCGGGGCACCGTGCACGTCTTGGGAGCCACCCTGGTGTGTGAACACCGGGGAGAATCCGCTTCGTGCGCAAGGGCTGCCCGGCACAGCCGCCGGCTGCGGGCACAGGGACACCGTGCACAGGTTTAGACCCCGGCGGCACACCAAACCTGAGCCCTGCGTGCGGGCGGCCAGCACTGGGGACCATCCCCTACCCCCGGGAGCAGGAGGTGCCCCCCCTGGAAGCACCGCTGAGCGGGGCAGCTGGCCATGCCCAGCCCTCTGCCATGGCCAAAGCAGAACTGCTGAGAGGCACAGTCTCGCGGCAAGGCTGGAGTAATGGGGTCATGAATAATTAAGGCTGGCAGGGATTTCTGGAGGTCTCCAGCCCAACTGCCTGCTCAAAGCAGGGCTGGCCTGCAGCCGGCCCTGCCCCCGGCCACCCAGGGGTGACCTTGCTGTCTGCCGGCCGAGCGGCGGTGGGACGCCCGTCCCCCTCGCCCCGGGTGACAGCGGCGGTGCCCCCGGGCAGCAGCAGCCGGTGGGATCCAGGGGGGTCCCGGGAAGGGCTGAGGCCGTGGACACACCGACCGCCCTCTCCTAACGCTCCCCTGGGGCCAGGCGTGCCCCGTGCCACGCACCTGCGTGTCCCCTGTCCCTGCAGAGCCTGAAACTCCTCCTGCCAGGAACTGCACACGCAGCGATGTGCACGCTTAGCTGCCCTACATCTAACACCCTAAATATAACTGTAGGGCAGATGCACCGAAATTCATGCATGCTCTATTTTGCTAATTTACAATTCAAGATCTACGTTTTTTTTTTAATTTGCTTCATTTAAAAATTCAGATTGTGTTAGAAACTGCTGCATGTTCCTTGTTAGACCAGGTCAGATCCCAGCAGGGCTCCTGACTCCTTTTGCCCTTCTGGTTCCCGTCTCTGAACCTCCACACGCAGCAGCGTCCCGGGCTGCATCACCGGCGGTAGCAAAGCCAAACAAGTAATTCCTAATCCCTGATCATCCAGCAAATTTTGGCTGCTCCTGTCTCTGGACTGCTCCTGCCCAGGATCCGGGCTCCCTCTCCCACCCAAACCAGTACGCAGGCAGCAAGACGTGCTAGTTAATAGAGCTGTGCCAGAACTACGGTAATTAGGTTAAAACTCTCTTTTTTTTTTTTGACGCCTTCACTATGCGGTAGCCGAGCCTGGGGGACGCTCCGCACCACCTACCCTTCCTGTGGGCGGGTAGAAATACTTAAATCTTGATTCCACCTCATGCACCACTCTGACTGCGTCTGACTCTGCCCGTCGGCCCTGGGGACACCTCCTCCTGCCACGGCTGCTGCCTCCTCGGGACACAGCGGAGGGAAGGGTCGGCTCATGCTGATTTTTATTCCAAAGCAGGAAGTTTCTTATTTCCCTCCTTGAATTAGTTCGGTTCCCCCTTTACCTGGAATCACCACCGCGGGTGAGAGCTCTCTCGCTGCCCATGGCTTTCCTTCCCCGACAGCGCTGCTGCTCCCACCAGCACGTGGGCTCGCGCCTCTGCCTCCCCGTTGAAATGAGCGCCCGACCCCTTTCCCTCCAGGGTGGCACTCCGGGTTGTCTGCTGCAGCAAGTCCTCCTGCCTAACGCTGCTCTAACAGCATTTTTTTCTATTGCAAGATGCTGCTGGACCTTCACAAAGTGCTCCCTGCCTCTCCCTCGGGCGGCACGCTCTCCTGACGCCACCCCCTGCGTCGCTCTTTCTCAGCTCCCATCCCGAGCCCTGTATGTTTTCCAGCTCTGTTGGATCTTTAGCTGCTTTTTATTCCCAGCCAGGTTTTGTTTGGCTTTATTTTGTTTAAACTCCTGGTCCCAGTAACCACCGTGGACCTGGGGTGCTTAGAAGCCTCCGCTACCCCCCTGCCTCTTCCACCTCTGCAGCTGTATTTCCAGCCTTTGTACTTCTCTGCTGGCATCGTTAGGGTCTTCCTTCATCATCCCTGTCTCCGGCGACGAGGCGTCTCCGAGCCCAGGGCACAGCTGGCCCTGGTCCCCGAGGCACGCATCCTGCCCAGGGTGGCTGCAAGGGACGCAGCAAAGCAGCAGAGCTTACCAATAGCCCCAAAGCCTTTTCTTGCCCCGAAAGCTGGGCTTTTTTTTCTCTAGAAAATTTGAATTCCACTTTACTTTGCAGAAATATAACTCTGCAGGTTAGCAAGTAACTGTAAAATGCCGGGTACCCAAACTTGGCCTGGAGCAAGGTGGGCGGGTGAGACCCGGCCCAGGGGCTGGCAGCAAAGTGGGCGACCTGCGAGCCACCGCGTCCCCCCTCTCCGCACCCTCGGGGATCCACTCAGTCCCCCACAGCACGTCCTCCAGCAACTTATTCAGGGATGGCTTCACGCTCCCGACAAATTAAAGCCGCTTGACACCCACCACCCGCCCCCGGGTGCCACCGTCCCTGCAGCCCCTCCTGGCTCTGCCCTCGCCCCCTCGCAAACGCACGCCAGGACACCTGGCTGGCGGCAGCCCCGCGGTCACCCTGGAAGTGGCCCTGGGGACAAGTCCCCATCCCGGTCCCGCTGCCCCCGCGCCTGCCGCAGCCCCGCCGCACAGAGCAGATGGCATTTGGCCAGGGCAGTTTAAGCCCACCAGGATTTAGATTAACCCAGAAAGAGGAGTGGACAAATCGAGAGCACTGAATTGGGACGTTTAGCTGCAAATTACAAACTTTGGTCTAAAAACTGTGTAATGTCAGACAACGGAAGCCCCCACATTGGGCAGACCAGCCCCTCTCCATCGGCACCCCCAGTGCCGGCGCTGGGCGTCTGCCCTTTTCACAGGGAGGCTCCTTCTCCTGAGCTCTGCCGGCGAAGTGCCTGCCCCCACGCCCGGCAGCAGCCCCAGAGGGGTCCCGGGGGGTCCCGGGGGTCCCTGCAGCCCAGGCGGCCAGGGTGAGCCCCCAGGCACGGGCCGTCGTCCCGCTCCCCGCTGCAGCATCCCCGCCTCAGGGTGCGAATGCCGACCACAGCTACTCCAGCATGGGCTGCCCCGGCTGAAAAAACCCAAATACAGCTTTCTAACACCAGTTTTACTGATGGTTGTTCCTTTTCCTTTTTTTCCCCAAATTCGGGCCTGGGTTTTGCAGCTACCTCTTTCATATATGACTGGGAACTGAATTTTCAGCTGTATCAATCCCCTGCCTTGCTGGGAAACCTAATATCCCAAAATAAAAATCTATATTTAATACCCTAAGCACATCCAATAGTTACATAATTCACATCTATTAGCTAAGTACAGTAATGAGTGCTCGGCATTTTTAAAACATCAGTTAATTGTCTCTCTCCCTCCTGGCAGCGCAGAAGAAGAGACAGAAAAGGCACAAAATGAATCCCACAAAACCACATCTGACAGGTTTAAAAATCTATTTTCCTACAAGGAAATATGGGAAGGACGGGTGATTAATGAAAGACTATGAAGAAAAGGTTTTATCCAGCAGATTAATTTCAACGTGTGTTTAAATCCTTGGCGGAGTTGGACGAGATGCTGGGAGGCGAAGTCGTGGGGACTCCCAGGGGCTGACTGGGCGCCCGTCCTGCCCAGATCCATCGCCCTGCCCGGCTCCATCGCCCTGCCCCGATCCATCGCCCTGCCCAGATCCATCGCCCTGCTTGCATTGATCGCCCTGACCGGCTCCATCGCCCTGCCCCGATCCATCGCCCTGCCCGGCTCCATCACCCTGCCCAGATTCATTGCCCTGACCCAATCCATCACCCTGCTCAGATCCATCGCCCTGCTCAGATCCATCACCCTGCCCGGCTCCATCGCCCTGACCCGATCCATCGCCCTGTCCCGATCCATTGCCCTGCCCGGCTCCATCGCCCTGCCCCGATCCATCGCCCTGCCCGGCTCCATCACCCTGCCCAGATTCATTGCCCTGACCCAATCCATCACCCTGCTCAGATCCATCGCCCTGCCCGGCTCCATCGCCCTGACCCAATCCATCGCCCTGACCCAATCCATCGCCCTGCTCAGATCCATCACCCTGCTCAGATCCATCGCCCTGCCCGGCTCCATCGCCCTGACCCAATCCATCGCCCTGACCCAATCCATCACCCTGCTCAGATCCATCACCCTGCCCGGCTCCATCGCCCTGACCCAATCCATCGCCCTGACCCAATCCATCGCCCTGACCCAATCCATCGCCCTGCCCGGCTCCATCACCCTGCTCAGATCCATCACCCTGCCCCAATCCATCGCCCTGCCCCGATCCATCACCCTGCCTGGCTCCATCGCCCTGTCCCGATCCATCACCCTGCCTGGCTCCATCGCCCTGTCCCGATCCATTGCCCTGTCCCGATCCATCGCCCTGCTCAGATCCATCACCCTGCCCGGCTCCAGAGGGAAACCGAAGGGGGAAGCCTATAAAGAGGGTGGGGAGACAAAAAAAAAAAAAAAAAAAAAAAAAAAAATCCATCTCATGTTAAAACACTGGATTTCTTTGAGAGATCCAGGAAGGCGCCCGGTAAATCTGAGCCATGCTGCACGGCATTTACCTTGGGATGCTTTTGCAGACGCCTTTTGTTGTGCTGCCCACCTTCCCAGCCGCGCAACATCTTCCCAGCTGCCGTCAGCGCCCAGAGCTCAGCCCGCAGCACCCACGCTCCTGTGGGGAGGGTTTTTTCTCTTTTCCCTGTGGGAAGAGGTCCATTAGGTTCGAGGGTGGCGATGCTGTTGGGGAGGGAGGGTTCCGGTGTTTAAGGCAGCAGGAGGCGGCCGTGCCCTCGGCAGCGGGCTGCTGGCCCCTGCCTGTCACAGGGCGCTGGGCTGCGGTGCCCGTCCCGAGCAGTTTGGACAGGATTTGTAGGAATTCTTAATTTTAAGCCTCGTATTGATTTACCTGAAAAATCCAGTAAGCAAAATTTTAACTTTTTAGAGCTGGCCCCTGTTCTGAATAATGCTGACCGTGTTTCACAAAAAGAGAAATACTTTTTAACGTCTGCATGTATTTTCCCCTGCAGAGACAAATAACGAGGGCAGGAGAATGAACCTGGCATGTATGGAGGGCAATCATGTAAAGCTTTCATTTTTAGGGAGCAATTAATTATCCAAACCTCCAGTTTTGGAGAAGGAGATATTTAATCTCTTTTAATCCCTTGTGACTCGGACCTCTGACCTGAAAACCGCGACCTTCGGCATCCCACGCTGCCTCCCCTGGGACGGGACGGGATGGAACGAAAGGCTGTTGTTCTGTAAACAATCCTTCCGTAAATCCCGGGAAGCCTTGCCCAGGAAGGCTTTGCTGTTGGCCGCCTCACAAAACGGGCTCTTAAATGTGTGACACCGAAGCCAGCGAGGGGCCGGCCGAGCCCCGGGGCTCGCAGGGGCTGGGGCATCGCTGTCGGGGGCCGGGGCTCCAAACCCCCGTGGAGCAAGGGCAGGACCTGGAAGCTGAGCGGTGCCGCGTACACCCGGCTCGCGGCGCGTTGTCAGCCCGGGGACTGACGTCAGTCCTAAGGACTTGTGCTCTCCCTCACCTGCGTAACTGAAAGCGGCACCGCCTGTGCGGAACGGACCCGGCACAGCGAGCGGGGGCTGCCGCGCGCCCCCCAGCCCAGCCCTCCGCTCGCCCCCTGCTCACTGAGCTGCGGAGCTGGGCAGGGCCTTATGAGCTGCTGTTGTGCAAAAAGAGACTTTGATGAAGGGTCGTAAAAGCTCTAGAACCCACCCCCTGGAAAAATCACTCAGTTTTTAGGTTAATCTCTTTTAAAATAACAAAAGATGGCACGATCTGGTTTTTCTCCCATACATTTTCCCTGCATCCTCTTGGTCCCAGAGCACCCATCGGTCGTCACGGGGCAGGGGGTTTCTTCCGAAGCCGCTGGGAGAGCCTGGCCCGTGCCCGACCCAGTGGGGATGGCGAGGGCCGGGGCACCGACGGGCGACAGGCGGGTACCGAACCGCAGCCATCGCTCCCTCCCAAAGGGGATCGCTACCAGTCATTGCAGATGGGATAAGCAAGCTCTCCCTGACAGGCGGCTTGGGGTTCCAAGTTCACGGGTCCCATTTATGCTCCTTCCACGTACCCTCTATCATTTGTAGGACAGCAGGCCGTTAGGGAGTTGATATCAGCCTTACCTGCAGGCTCATGTGCGAAAACCAATTGCTGTATGTAGTCAAAGCACCTCTTCTGCGGGAAAACCTACACCGGGATACAAGTGAGGAAAATGGGAACACCGAGTGATGTTTTCATTCGGTTTGTCTGTGGATGGTGCGATGTGCTCCCATTAACCGTGGGGTGTCATACGTACCTGAGCCGTGGCGAGGGCCGCGCAGGCTTTGCTAATTAACCTCCGGCTCGTGGACGGGAAGAATGTCCCTCCCGCAGCCGGAGCTCTGCAGCACTCCACGAGCAGGTGGATGTCTTCAGGAAAGGGAAAGGTGCAGAAAATTGACACTGAAACAAGTAATCACGGTGGCGCTGGCTGAAGCTCGCTCCGCTTCCCATTTCCCATGGTAAGCGTTCCCCCGGGAATGCGTGCGCCTGACCCTAAACTTTCCCCATTTTCCAAGCCAATGCACTTGATGGGAACTCATCTCGCTGCTCTCCCCCTGATTGCAAACCCCGCGGATCCCCCGGGCTGGGACCGCTGCCCATGTCGAGGGGGCTGAATCCATTTCACTTCCGCAGCCCTTCGGAGATTGAGTTCGGGCTGGGGCTCTGGGTTTCATCGGTTTGTTTCCACCCCTTGCAGCTCAGCAGATGACCTCGCTCGTGAAATAAACGCCATTCCGTGTTACGCAGAAGACACGGATGCATATGTCGTGTTTCCTTTAAACCAAACCCACGTTGGGGAACGACCGCTCAGGGAACGGTGCTTTAATGCCAGCTTTTTGAGGGCGCGTGCTCCCCTCTTTTCAATTTTTAGCAAGCTAGTAAAAATCAATGGGCCCGTGTTCCCATCTGCACGCCACCTGACATCCCGGGAGTGATCAACGGGGCTGACGGGGGTCTCGCAGGAAAGCCCAGCGCTGCCGTGGCCACGGCAGACCCAGGTCCCGGCGCTTTGGCTTCCTCCTCTCCCCGGTTCGGTCCTTAGTCCCGTCAGGCCACGGTCCAGCTGAGCGAGACCAGCCCCGGGCACGCAGCGGCAGCAGCTCTGCGGACAGACCCCTCCACCGGCTCCACGCGGGGATCGCCCCAGAAGCAGCACCGGGGCCACCGAGGCTCAAGCGCTACCTGGGGAAAATCCTTCCCCAGCAGTTCCTCGGGGAGCCGGGGACGCTGCCTGCGAGGAGGCAAAACACACCGAGACCCTGCCGAAAACACGACCCCCATCTCAGCCTGGAGCGGAGGCTCCTGCGCCGGTGGGGGCCGGGAAGGGATGGGGTGGGAAGGGCAGGAGCGGGGAGGCACCTCCATCTCACCTCTCTCCCTGCCGAGACGAGCGGAGTTTTATTTCTGGAAGCAATTTAATGGTTTGCTGATAACTTTGATTGGTTTCGTGTCAGGTTGGCTTTTAATCTCTGCTCTGGTCCGCTTCGTTCTTTAAAATAACTGTGATTAAAAGATGCTGTTCCAGCGCCGCGCACGCTCATGGGCACGCGTGTGGCGGTGCGCGGGCAGACGGCCCCTGCCCTGTCCCTCCTGCCCGCGGCTGTCCCCGCTGGGGCTCCGGGTGGGACCACGCCGCCGCTCCTCCTGAGGAAGGATGGGGAGAAAATGGCTGTGGCGGAAGGAAAGCTGTTTGGATGGAAGAGGCAGCAGAGACACTGACAGCTCCGGCTCTGCAACGCGCGGGGAGGTGCACCCGCACCCCGGGGAGATGCGCCCGCCTGGGGCACAGCCCCACCACCTTCCCACCCTCCCGACCCCGATGTTTCCCCGTCCCCTCCGCCATGCCCGGTCCCCGTTCCGGCCCAGACGACTCTCGCGCGTCCTCTCCAATTGCCGCCCCACACCCAGCTTTGTTCTCCAGGTCCCTCGAGTTAACCAGAGGGGCGCCTGCACCGCGCTCTGGTAAGGCAGACGATGCTGCGCCCCCCGCGATGCTCCTTCAGCTCTGCTTCCCGCCTCCTGCCCCCTCCCAAACCACCCCCACCCCAGGAACAGGCTTTCCCGTCCCAGCCTGCCTGGTTTGCCTTGGCCGGGTCCCTGGCGGGGGTTTAACCGTCATTTCTCGGGCCCCCCCTGCCACGAGGCCGGCCGGGCAGAACATGCTGCTGCTCGGGGGCGAGCTCCCACCTCTGCCTCCGGCCGGGCAGAGCAGGGTGAAGCTCAGGCCCACGCACGGCTAAACACCGGTATGGGCTGGGAAGAGTTAGGAATGATGGGTTTGGGGTGTGAGACCCCCCCGCAGCCCTCGGGCAGACCCTCACGCCCGTGGGGGTGCTGAGCATCCTTTGGGAGAGGGCACCGCCGGCTGCTGAGCGTCTCCCCAGCCCCGGAGCCCCCCCGACCTACCGCATCTCTCACACCCCCAACGGACTTTCTTCAGATGCAACCGCCGGGCAGCAAACAGACCTGTTCTGGGCAAACACACCAGGAGGGGAAAGAAAAGCCCGGGCTGAAGTCCCTGAGCAGGCCGATGGTTTCCTTCACTCCGGGGCAGATGCAGATTTTAATCAATGAGATCGATGGCGGAGGCTCGCGGCTGCAGGGACGGGGAAGGGGCTGCTGGCGAGCGGCCGCAAGATGGATGGCTGGTGGCAGAGGACCTGGGGGAGGTCAGAGGTGGCTGTCACCTTGAGATCCAATCTGCAGCTCACCCCTCCGTGCCGGACACTGCCCGGGCTCGCTCGGCTCCTGCCCTCTTGCTGCCGGACCGCGGGCAGCCCTTGCCTGCCCTCTCCCACGGCCCCTTTGCCTTTACGTTCCCATTCCGGCTCCCCGGGAGCCATCAGAGACCCTTTCCTGAGGCCCTGGAGCCACCCACTCCAGAACCCAGCCCTGGGGCCACCTGGTGTGACCCCCACGGAAGCACGACTGGCCACCCGGGGCCATGTCCAGTTGGGTTTGGAGCACCTCCAGGGATGGAGACAGCTCTCCTGCAGCCACCTCCGTCCCCTTCTCCCCTCGTTTGCTACCAGGCGCCGGCTAGGAAGCTCTCCTGGCTGTGAAACCCAGGCTCAGACCCCCACGTCCCCCGGGGGGGATGAGGACAAACTGGGCTGCTTCGAGAGGGTGTCTCTGGCTCTCCTCCCGAAAACGCTCCAGCCGTACGAAAGGCGTGAACGCCCATTCAGCCCCATTCCCACCCTGCCAATGGGCCGCTGCAGCCCAGGCGTCCCCTCCAAACCGGGAGGAGGCTGAGCGCTCCCGTCCCCCAGCGCCTGCCCCAGCCCCCCCATGGCGTCCCTCCCCAGCCCCCCGCAAACCCCCCGCACCAGCGCCGCTGGGGGTCACTGCCCCGGGTGTGGGTGGTGAGCGCCCTTTGCCAGCGTCACCTTCACTGTCCGAGTAGCGTGGCTGCACGGAACAGCCTTTTCCAGAAAAACAGTGATTTGCTGAAATGGCTCTGCCCGGCCCGAGTGTTTTGGCAGAGCTCGCAGGAGGCCGAGCAGCCCGCCCTCATAAAAAAAACATGGCCCGGGTTTGCAAACACGGCCGGGGAGCCCAGGGAAACGGCTCGGCTCGGCTCGGCCCGGCGGGTCGCGCTGGGACGGAGTTTGGCCCCGCTGCGTCTGGCGCTGGCTCCCAGGGCTCCCGCTCGTCCCGCCGGCGCTCGGCTCCCGGCGCCCCTTCTGCCCCCCATCCTCCTCCCGGGGCGGGCAGCCCGGCAGCCGCGGGACCACAGCGGCATTGCTTTCTGCGATAGGCCTGGGGCTGCTCTAAAATGGATTTTAATCCACTTTCTGGCTAAACTGCAAACACAGTCACAATATGGAGCCTGGCTGAATACCTGCTCTGCCCTTAAAGCAGAAGCACAGACCTTTTGCGACTGCAGCAGCGCGGTGCCTTGCTGAGCACGTTCCCGTGTGCCTCCGCGCTGTTCTGCATTTCATTGCCATTCATTACCATACAATCTCTGTCTTGAAATATCATAAAATCCACCTTTGAGATCCTCCCGGAGTAACAGGATAATGAAAAATGGGTCAACATTATCCTTCAAGGTAGAAAACACCTTCTGCCCCGGCGGCGGCGCGGCGGGGGGGCGGCTGGCTGCAAGGCGGCCCGCGCAGGGGCGGCACCGTCCCCTCTCCAGGGGTCCCCCCCGAGCACCGCGCTCCCCCTCACCCCTGCCCACCCCCGTTCAGCGCCGGAGGGTCGCCGGGACTTGTTTATGAACCCAGGTGACCACGGAACTGGACCTAACGGCCCGCTGCTGCTCCTCGTCCCTGCAGGCTGCTAGAGGAGGCTTTATCTTTTAATGAGACCCAAGTGAAAGAAATAGCATTCCTGCTATCATCTGGGCTAAATTTATAAGCGGTGCCACCCCGCTCCCTGCAGTGGGAGGGGGTGAGGGCTGGGGCTGGACCCAGAGCCTCAGCTGGATTTTACAATGCAACTATTAAATACGATACACAACATTTCCTGACGTAGAGAATAACAGCAGTCAGGTGCAGCGAGAACTGCGAAACGTTATTCCTGACGCTCACTAACCATCAAACCCACCTCCACGGACCCGGCCAACAGCGATGGTCGCGGCTATCCCACCAACAGCGATGGTCGCGGCTATCCCACCAACAGCGATGGTCGCGGCTAACCCCGCCAACAGCGATGGTCACGGCTAACCCCACCAACAGCGATGGTCACGGCTAACCCCGCCAACAGCGATGGTCGCAGCTAACCCCGCCAACAGCGATGGTCGCGGCAACCCCGACCCTGGGGACACTTCTCGTCTGGGTTTCCCTTCTCCTCGGGCAGCTCGGTCCCAGCACCCCGATGGCCAGGGCAGGGGCTGTGCTCCGGGACGAAGCCCCCGCCGCGTTTCAGACAAGGTGGGGGGCTCCCTCAAACGCTGCCTTCTGCTGGCCTGGGCCGGGCGTCGGTGGCCCCAGCGTACCTACAGACAGCTGCTGTATTTCTCACATGGCTGCCAGATCTCAACTGACAAACCAGCCAGGGGGTGAGAACACAGGACACAGAGAGTAACAGCAGAAATAAAGCCAGAAACCTCTGAGATATTGGGGATGTAAATGCCGTAACACCGCGCCGGGTCCCGGGTGGGTTGTGGAAGGGGAGCTGGGGTACGCGGGCAGTCCCGGCCCAGTGGATCACCGGCACACCCCGTCAGAGCTCCGGCCCTCGGACACCTTCCTGGGAGTAGCCCCACAGGAGTGAATAAAGGCCTGATTAAAGCCAGCTACTTCAGTAAATAAATATCCACCCCACCCCCGCCCCCCCATTTTAAGCTGCTCCAGTCCTTTGCAAATAGGTTTCCAATTTACGGAAATCAATTAAAATCATATATTCTAAATGTAACAACCAACAATGATCTTCCCGTAGATGTCATTCTGCCTTCATTTTGAAAACAAAATCAACATTCAAAAAGCTATGCTGCTGCAGCAGAAAGTTTCACCTTTTAATTTTTCATACAGGATTAATTTTTAATTTTCAGACATCAGAGCTAGAGGGAGGTTCCCCAGGAGCCCTCCTGTTCAAAGAGCACTCCAGGCAACTATTGCCATCAAGTGTCAATTTATCACACTGAAGCCTCTGATGCAGATTTTTAGGGAGATTTTTTTGTTCAGACAGAAGTATTATCGCTGGGAAAAGTTTTGGTGTTTGCTAGAAGCCGGGCACAGCCCGGACAGCTTGCTGGGAGAAGAGGGGAAACCCCAGTTTTCCTTTCTCCTCAGCTCCCTGGAAGCCCCATTGAGGCCCGTCCCTGTGTTGGGCACCGGGACCTTCCGAGTCCCCTCACCGCAGGTCACACCAGGCAACGCTGGTACGAAATCAGGGTGGCACAGGTGTCGTCGGATGTGTGCTCCTTCCACCCACGCCCAAAACACGGGAAGGAATCGGAGAGGTTCAATTTACAAACCGGGATGCGCTTGAGCTTCTTACAGAGCCGATGTCCCACACATCCCACCAAGGGGGATTTGGGACCGAATACCCATCATGGCCCCGCTCGGTTTGCCGTGAGCACCCCGGTGCCCGCGACCTCCCCGAGGCTCCCATGCAGACAACAAACCCGGCCATCCCTTTTGCTGCCCCTCACGGATGGACCGGGGGGGGCTGGAGCACCTCTCCTGTGAGGATAGACTGAGGGAGTTGGGGTGTTCAGTCTGGAGAAAAGGTGGCTCCGAGGAGACCTTAGAGTGGCCTACCAGTATCTTAAGAGGGCCTACAAGAAAGCTGGGGAGGGACTTTTTAGGATGTCGGGTAATGGTAGGACTAGAGGGAATGGATTAAAACTAGAGATGGGTCGATTCAGACTGGACGTTGGGAAGAAGTTCTTCACCATGAGGGCGGTGAGCCCCTGGCCCAGGTTGCCCAGAGAAGCTGTGGCTGCCCCATCCCTGGAGGGGTTCAAGGCCAGGTTGGACGGGGCTTGGAGCAACCTGGGCTGGTGGGAGGTGTCCCTGCCCAGGGCAGATGATCTTTAAGGTCCCTTCCAACCCTGACAATTCTATAATTCTACGTTAAAAGTCTTCCATTTACACTTCCTTGCTTGCGTATGGCTTGCCAAATCGAGAAAGTATTTTGGCTACAAAAATCACTATTTGAAACCAGATCCAGCCCACGCGCAAACAATTCACGTTCCGAGCGCTGGCCGTACCCCGCCGGCGTCTGAGGGGGCACATCCAGCACGTGAGGAACGTCCCGAGCGCTGGGGGGGTGTCATGGCCGTGCCCCCCCACGGGGAGGGAAGCCTTGCTCCCAGGACAGAGGGACCGGGATGCTCAGGCAGGCGCCCGCCCGGCCGGCGGCAGGGTGCCATGGTCCCGAGGGGAGCCCATCCTGGGGTCCTGCGAGGCACCTGCGGGGAATTCTGCCGGCTGGGGAGAGGCCACACCCCGCCTTCCCGTCAGGCCGGAGGGAGGGAGGTGCCCGTGGATGGGTTTCCGGGTTATCCGTGAGGGATGCTGATCCTCGGCAAGACACACGCCACATGCAACCCCAACGTTGCGCGCTCTGGACAAAAACCTTTGATCGATACGTTTGACGGGGCTTACACCGACCTCAGCGGTCTGCATCTTCAAATAGCCTTGGGTTTAGGCACGATCAACGTGTTTTGAGGAAGATGCCCCCCCCCCCCCTCCCAAATACACACTTCGCATGCAACCTGGCTCCTGCTGCGGGCAGCAGCACTGCCGTGGGATGCGGCTCCTCTGCCCCGGCTCCCCACGCCTCCGGAGAGGCACGGACACGGCACTGACAGAGCCCCTTCGCGCCCCCCGCCAGCCCCCGGCTGAGGAGCCATGAGGTGGGAAAGCCGGCGAGCCCCCCCTCATGCTTTATCTAACAGAAAGCAGCAAATTTGGAGTGCCTGGTATGATTTTTCTAGAGGGTTTTTTTTCCTATAAATCTCAGGTGACCTCTCATTTCCAGTATCTTACTCCAAATAACGCTCATTAGTGGACAGCCAATCTCCATTGCGCCAGTTCAGGCGGAATATTGTGTGACAGTCGGGAGACAATTGCGCATGCGCAATTAATAATGTACAAGTCCATCGCTCCGTCTCCCAGTCACCTTCTCTCAGGTCGGCTGGTTTCCCTCGGCCCAAACACATGCTCTTTCAAGCCGGGGAAGGGAGCACCTTCCCGTTTGATCTCATCTGCCCCTCCCTCCGCCCCCGCTCCTCTGTGCCAGGAGCCGTCCGTCCATCCGTCTGTCTGTCCATCCCTCCCCCGCGCGCTGCCCAGACGCTCCCCGGCACCTTCTCAAGGCTGGTCCAGCTGCTCCATCCCCAACGATGTCCCGACCAGCCCCGGTGCTGCACCTCCTCGGGTTGTGGCACACAACGGGGCCCATTCCACCCCTGCCCCTCCTTACCTCCGGCCGCGAGCTCCTCGCCCCTGCCATGAACATCCCGCTCCGTCCTTCACGCTCCCAGCCGTGGTGAAGGTAGCGCGTCCTTCCTCCTCCTCCCAAGGCCACGCAAGACGCTGCTTGCCTTTATGCGACACTTAGGGCAGTTCTGCTCCTTGGATAAAGTATTAAATGAATCCCGCGCAACGTCCTAACCATACGCACTGCTCTGCGCTGCGCTCCTCACGCAGCGTTAGCCTTCATGTGCTTTTACACCCCTTGGCCACCGGTGGGCCAGCCCCCCCCAGCCGGCGCGGCGTTAAGCCGAGGGGGGCCACCTCCTCCATGGCTGCCCTCGCCCACACCCTGCCCAGAGCCGGGGCCGGCTCGGTGCCACGCCGGCAGCGCTCGGCTGGGGACCACGGACCACCCCACGGCTGGCGGTGCCCTACCCGGCACCGCGGCAGCACCCTCGGCCCCGCGCCCCCTCCCGAAAGGGCAGCGCTGGGGGCCAAGGCCGCCGCGGTCGAGGAGCAAAGAGAAGGGCCGAAGCGCTTTGGAGCGTTTTCGTGCAGTACCCGAGCACACCGCCAGCTGTTCAATTATCAAAAAAATGATGCTGCATAAATGAAAAAAAAAAAAAAAAAAAAAATCGATCTTTTTGCATCAAAATGCAATCACACCAAATCAGAAACAATTAATGTCCTTGAATGCAGACGTATAGCAGGAAATAGGCACACACGTCTTACCACTAAATTGCTTAAGGTATAATCTAGGCTTTAGTATATTTTCATTTCTGTTAACTGAGGAGACGGCAGGGAACACTGAGCTCGCTACATTTGACCATAGCTCTACACCAATCAAAGGGGTTATATTTTGCGAAGTAAACAGCAAAACTGGCGCATCTGATTTTTGAAATTATTCTGGCTTTTCTTTCTGACCTTTGGTATTTGTGCGTATCGATGCTCTCTCTAAACCATCGCACAAAACCACCTTGAAGTGTCAAGCTTTAAAAATGAGTCTTCTTTTCTCTTTCTCCTGTGCAGCTCGGATTATCTTGGCCTTGTCAAAATACATTCTCTAGTTAGAGGTTGGAAATATTTCCCTCCTGGCTCCCACGTATTGATTTTTGGAGGCCGGGCTCTGCTGACCAGCCCGGAGGGGAGAGGTGAGGCTGTGCCGGCGCTGGCCGTGCCCCGCAGGGACACGCCGCAGCCCCCCGCGCTTTAGCACTCCCGCACCTCCAGACGGGAGGGTTCACGCCGTCCCCTGGGGGGTTTCTCGCTTTAGAGGCCGATGGGGCCGTGTCTGACCCGGCCCCGGCCTTCCCTGGGCGCTGGGGCTGCCTCTGCGGGCACACACAGCCCGCTTTGAAAAATAACGTGTATCGCAAGTTCCAACCCAAACCCCACGTGACACGAAATACCTCTTGCAACCCTGCACCGCACCTCGGCAAAATCTGAGCCGTTTCACTGACTTGCTCCAGGGAAGGTGAACCAGAGCAGCGAGCATCGCCTGCACGCGCCGGTGCTGGGGGACTTCTGGATGATGGATAAATATCCCTGAGTTTGGTTCGGGTACGTTGTTTTGGGAGCAAAGAGAACTTTACTCTCAGCTCCCTCCTGCCTTCGCTGTTTGTAACAAAGGCTGAAGTCCCCTCCCTGTGCCCCCCGCCTGCTCTGACGGTGACTCCTTCTGCTCTCCTTCATCCTGATTTTCGAATGACAAGAGTGAAGTTTCTTCTATGGTGGAAAGATGTCAGATTCCTGGCCCGGAAATCAGCAGCAGGCAATTATTTACACACCACCAGGCTGATGCCACAAAACCAATGCTCTTCAGTACAATTCAGTTTTATTTCAGAAGCATATTTACACCAGGAAGTCTAATACGTACAGAGGACGGGGAGCGGATTCATCAAGAAGTTGCCCGAGAAGCAGACACCGAACCACTCACCGTATGCAGCGACTTCAATCATCACAACATTTTCATACAGGTGTCTCATCATGTCATCTTTCGCTTGTAAACTGCCAACGAAGCCACATACGTCTCCACGTTCACAAGGACAAGTCCAAACACAGCACTAACAAATCAATAAAGCACTAAAAGCGTACACCGGAATGACAATCCGCGTTTCACCGCGGCGCGGAGCGAGCCGGGCCGGGCAGAGGGGCAGGATGGGGCTGAGGAGCCACCGGAGCGCAGGCCGGGGCTACCCAGGGGAGGGGACCTCCGCTGGGGACACGTCCCCCAGCCCGAGACACCACGGGGGTCAGCGACTCCCCGGCAAACCCGTCTCTCACTCCCAGCGCTCCGGCTCCGGGAACCAATTCTGGGGAGAGGGAGCAAAACTCCCAGTGCCCTTCTGCGTTTGAGAAAATCCGTGACACTTCCAGCTTCAAACAAGCATTTTAACGCACACGTAGTTTGCTCGCTGTGCCACAGGGAATCACTGCCAGGGCACGGCCCGCATTCCCACTGGGACCACGTTTTGTTTTCCAAGCGAACGCACACCTCCACGTGACGCCTACGGGAAGCTGACGCGTGTGGGACAGCGGAGGGAGGACGCTGCCAGGGCCCCCTCCGCTCCCCTGGGGAGCCCGCACTGCGCCTTACAGCGTGTCGCTCTACGGATGGAAAGGCCCTCCGCTTTTTTTGGTTTTATTTTATTTGTAATCTCCGGGGTTACATATATATCTGTATAAACACAATGTACATGCACGTTGCATTAGTTCACTTAGAAAAGACCCTGATATTCTACTACAGAGCTCTCCACTATACACTACATTCCCGCCAGAGAAAAGATCAACTTCACGGCAGTTCGAGTTAAACATTCCTAATGGTCTTAATTTCTTGCTTTTACATTTTTTTTTTAAATTACTTTTAAACAGCAAACAGATATGTAGCTTGTGACTGTAAATCTCACTGCCATGTACAGTATACTACACAGACCACCTAAAAAAAAAAAAATCAATGCTTTTTATATTTAGAAGCTATTTTTAAAATTCATTTATTCCTTTTTGGGGAAGGGAAGATTCTCTAAGTACCATTTTTACTTCATTATGTAAAGACAGCCTTCTTACTTCTGTGAGCTTTTCAGACAAAAAATGGCAAAGAAAAAGCTATACAAACATATACATCAATATGTTTAAATAAAATAGTATTTTATAGATTTTTTTTTTCTTTACTGTGAGCATAAACCAGCATACTTTCACACTATTAAATATTTCACACAATTAGATATGTAAGAAGAGGGAAACACAGTCATGGCTGATGTTACACAGGAATATTCCCACTGAAGAAACTGTTTCAATATATCCATTCAAATAACTTACCTCCTACACGCTTTCCAGCATTTTTCCTGCCGGGATCGCTCCCCACCGATGCCATTTGTGCCGTGTCCTTGCCCTCTGGCGGCAGTGCCGCCGGCGCGGGGGGGGGACAGGGTGGCACGCGGAATCGCTGCCCGGCACAAATGGCAGCGGCTTTTGCAAGAAAAAAGCTTTTGGACTTTTTTTTTTTTAAATAAATACCTGCATTGGTAGCAAAAAACACCTTTATATATAAATACTCCTTTTTTCAAGTTTGCTATTCCATCTTCAAGAGATTTGCTTTTTTATTTATTTACACGTGGACTATTATTCTTCCTTCCAGACTACAGCAAACAGTGACTGGGCAATGGCAGCTCTTCCCACCCACCTGCAAACTGGGACCGGGTGTACGGAAACAAGCCCTGTGGGTCCCAACACAGGCCGCCCCCCCCGAAGCTCAACCCCCCCCACCCCATCCCTCCATCCGACCCCAGGTGCCCCGCTCCGAGACGCGTCACCCACCATCATTCAGTGGTCACTAGGAGAAAGTACATGTAAACACGAGCCTTTTTGGTAAACACCGAGATTCTGCCGGAGTCTCCAAAGGAAAAACGCGGTTAGTGAGGGCTGCTGCGTGAACTCGGCTGCCGGCGAGGCAGGGGCAGGTCCAGCCCCCCCGCAGAGCCCGCTGGGATCCCAGCCGCCGCGGGGCTGGCCGGGGAGCGCCCTCCGTGTCACTGATCCCCTGCTTCTGCTGCGCCGCGCAAGGAGCACCTTCCCCAGTGCCGACGCTGTCCTCCTCCCGGCTGCAAGGGAAAACCAGCCGGCGTCAGCGCGGCCACCCCGCAGGGCCGGGCAGGAGCCCACCATCACGAGCATCGGTGCGAGGAGCGACAGGGAGAGGGAGAACTACGAGGAACTTTGAAAGAGAAATTGGGTTTCTAGCGCGGGGGATTTACCCTAGACCATAAAGCGATGCTCCTTGCCGTCGTGAGCCATGAGGATGACGTTGCGGTTGGAGGTCCAGATGAGGCGCGCCAGCCGGAGGGCGTTGTGGGAGCCCGGCGAGGCCGGCTGGACGGGGGGCACCTGGTAGGTTTTGATGCAGCGGAGCTGGGGCGCGGAGTTCAGCATGCCGATGCTCCCCAGGAGAGAGGTGTTCATCTGCAGGGACACCCACCGGTCACCCACCCGGCCCGGGGCTGCTGGGGAGGGTCACCAAACCACGACATGCACCCTGAGCTCACCCAAACCTCAACAGCCCTGCCCGTCCCCGGGACCAGCCCTGTCTCAAACCAAGATTAATCAAAGTTTTGTTAGAGTGAAGCCAAGCAACTCCGTTTCCTGGAGGGGAGCAGTGTGCTGGGTGGTCTGGATGGTGGCTAACGGCCACGACACACGACCGTGCGCAGTGGCAGACCTGATGAACTCAGCGGGCATGTCTTACTGCGCTCCCGGGAGGCAATCTAAAAAGGCACGCTAGCATAAGCATACGCCCTCAGAACATAAGGGAAAAAAATTGATAATATTATATTTATGCTAGAATATTATTTATCCAAACCATAAACCCACTAGAACTGAAGACAGGCAGAAGAAAGAGCAGTCGTCGCGATAGCTGCAAACAGAAGAAACCCAACAGCAAGAGGTTTTTTATTGCCTGGCAGATGAAGAGGCCGTTGAGAAGAGATCTGTTGAGTTACGCTCTTTGGAGAGCAGGCCAATTATTGCTGATGCGCCTCGTCTAGCTCTGCATTTTTAAATACGAGATTCTCTGACCTAACCCACCGAGATACGCAAAATCCTACACTTTCTGAAACGCTGCTTTACTTTCCAAAACCTTTCCACCCTCGCGCGTGGCAGCCCCAGGATTTCCAGCAGCAGGCAGATGGCCGGCCGCATCCCTGAGACGTGCCCCGTGAAACCTTGGCAAATCCGGGGACATTTAAGGCGTGTTATTGCTGATGCCACGTCCTGAATTCTGATCAGTACAAAGTACAAGCCATTACTTTTTCCCAGCTCTTCTCGGCAGCAGAGCGGTGTCAGAGAGTGTAAATCATGGCATCTCTAGCAGGGAGCATGCGAGCACCACTGACATTTTCACAATTTAAATCATCTTGAGTAATAACCCTTTTAAGATGACTAATGCTACTGATTTTCCTGCATTAATAATAGTGCCAAATAGAACACAGAAGGGAAAAATCACTAGTGCACGAGGTCACATTTTAAAACTAAATGCGTAGGTATATTTAACCCTTTATGTAAAAGCCACTTTAACGAGAACATTTATACACCTGGAAGAGCGTGGCAGATCACAATTTAAAACTTGTGCCGGACTTTTTTTTTTTTCCCCTATCAATTCTCGAAGACCTGGTCTGATTGCTTTCCGGATTTTCCCTGAGCACTTAAATTGAATGAACCTAACTGATGGACGAAGATTCTTGCTGTTCTCGTTTACTGTTTCAGAAATCACAATATAGCCATGGATAATTATTATTTTTTTAATGGCACCTGTAGAAGTACTGAATGATGCAGAAAGCTGGGGAAGCGCGTTAAAGAGTGGTACTTATGGGCATACTGGGTTTCAGCTTCTGCCCTAACTTCTGGGGCTCCCCTGTTGTCAGCATCGCCTTAGGTCCATCACGGAACGATGCTGAAGGAAGTCCCAAACACGAGTTCATTAACGACGTGTGTGCAGACAGCCGGACGGAGCCGCATCCTTACCTGCCAGAAGGAGAGGTGGCTGTCGGAATTGGAGTACGTGGCGAGGTACCGGCCGTCGGGGGCGAAAGCCACCGCCGTTATGGGTCCTTTGTGGCCGTGGATAGTCTGGCAAGAGGGGGAGACAACAGGAACGTGCAAGAATCACTACCCGTCACCACGAAGATGCTGAACAGACTTTTGACCAAACGCAAACGCACATGAAATTCTAGAAACCTTTTCTGGAAGCCTGAGGGACACCATTACCATCAGTAAAAATTAAATAGTACGTGGAAATACCTCTTCATTTTCACCTGTGTTTTGTGTTACTCTAGCACTCATTTTCTGACCGTCACTGAATCAATTGGCAAACACCACTGAGGTGCAAAGCCAAGCCCTTTTCCAGAGGTTTTTCCCCATGGGTCGGGGAGGGGACAGAATAGTGGCACACGCTGCTCCCGCGCTCCTGAAGGAACGGCAGGAACATAACCCCAGCCATGTCCCATACCGGGACTTGTGCTGAGAACTGACAATGCCCCTTCCTCTGGGTGCTTAAATGCCCCCGGACAACGCGAAACATGAGAGCACGCCACTGAACGGACAACCCGAAACACGAGAGCACGCCACTGAACGGACAACCCGAAACACGAGAGCACACCACTGAACGGACAACCCGAAACACGAGAGCACGCCACTGAACGGACAACCCGAAACACGAGAGCACGCCACTGAAAGGTCTTATCAGGCAGGACTTAAGCACCCACTGCTCAGTATTAAATGCCACGACAATTTCTCTTAAGCATTCTAATAGCTGCTTAGCCAATAAAACGGAATTAAATCATCATATGAACACATTCCCTGCCAAATCTGGTTTTTAAACCAAAGTAATTTGTCAGGAATATGAGCATAAATGTCTCTTTAAAGGGAATTTTTTTTAAAAAAAATCTAATAGTTCCACCCCCCAAAGGAGCTGTAAGCTGGATGCCTGGGAGCCTCCAGCTGGCGAGGGGGTGTCAGAGGAGGGCGAGCAGCACAAACCCACCCATTCCCAGTGCTGAGGTTCCCAGCTCTTCCCCCGGCCCGGCAGGAGAGGCGGCTGAAAGGCGGGGGCAGAGCTGGGGACACCACTTGTTACTTGAGGTTACTGTTTGATAACGGCAAAATACGCTTTACACAAGACTGAGACTCGTTAGTTTTGTGTTCTCTAATGCTTTGGAAATCTTAAAATGGGCAAACCCCGGTGGCTGAGCTCCCCTCACACCCCCCCGCCCCGGCGGTACAGCCCCCAGAGCATCTCCCGCGGGTGCCGGCAGCACCGAGGTGTTCTCCGTCCCGCAGGTCCCCAGGGACCCGGCCCGAGGACGGGCTCCCGCCGGCGCTGGTATGGGCAACCCACAAAGTATTTCTTCCAAACTACCTAACAGCAGCTCTGTCTGCATTAGGAGGCTCTGGGCCAACGCTAAATTGGCAGGGCTTAACTGTGCCGAGAAAAGACTTTGTAATATTCACTGAATAAAATTAGGCTGCAAAAATAAAAGTAGTGCTCCTGTACCCACCACTGGGACATAAAAGATGAAGATCTACTCAGAATGGTATCCTGCATCTAAAATTAGTCTTACATATTAAGAACGCATTAACATATTCATTTCTTGTTCATCATGTAAAAGGCGAGCGAACTCCAATAGAGCCCCAAACCTCTCTCTTTAATGTAATCACCGCAGCTTAGGATAGAAGTTTGAAAGGGCAATTAATTAGATGATCCGATGTTTAGACCCATCAAACTCTTTAGCACTTAACAAGCAAGTAATACTTGTCAATAAAATATGTTTTGGTAATACAAAGGTAGAAAATCAATAGTACTAGCACACTTGTTGCTCTTTTGACTACTGAAAATGTGTTCCAATAAGTACAATCCTTAAGGGAATTAATCTGCTTTGTTATTTAAAGGAAGTGCCTCTCTAATTGATGCTAATCCTTCCAAGCCAAGATTTATTTTTTAGTGCACTATCTAAACGCGTGCTTTGCAATGCTCATCTCGTGTTCCCAGGCCAAAGAGCAAGCGCAACAAAACCAAATTGCTGCTGCTCATTCTAAATGTTCTGCTCGCGCCCAGCCCTTGGCCCCGCTTTGCTGCGGTGCCGAGCGCCGCGCTAACGATTATAGCAGTAACGCCTCAGAACAGAGAGCTCGCAGCACGCGCCCCGGCCTGGCGAGGGCCTTCAGGCCACCACGTGCGGTTTCTCAGCTCCGAAGCCGCCGTGTTAGCACACAATGAAAAGCACGCAAAAATCTGAGCGATTCTGCCTTGAAAACAGTCTTAATTCTGAAGGGCAGAGGCGGTGGGACGCGGTGCAGCTGCGTGCAGCTTCCCTCTGCCCAGGCAATTGGTTTTTAATGGGAGGATGCTCCTGGGAGACTATTTGACTTCTGCACCTGCCACCGTTGTCGTCCTGTAACACATGATATACTGAAGCTATGACAACCTAATTCGAAGTCCAATAGTCGGTAAACTCTACATTGAATTGCAATATTCTGTTAAAGGTGACATAAAAAAATAATCACTGTATCACTGCAGCAATTTTATTTTCATAAATATACTGAAATGCATACTTTGAATTGATAAAGCAACTTATGTACTGCTGTAGAGACATGCTAATACTTTACCACCTTTATTATTAGATATTTATATCCCCAATCTCTAGGGCTACCGTAACTAAAGCGAACAAAAAATTTTCGTCCTGAGAAAGCAGCGTGTCCAACGCATCCCCAGAACATCCCCTTCCAGCGCCCATCACGTGAGAGACACACAGAACAGCTACGCAATACCCTTAAAACTATCTGCCTGCTTTTAGCATGGAACAGTATGAAAATATCAGCTCCAGCTTTTGCATGGGACACAAACATCGCTGGGTGAGGAACAGCTACTGGAAAATTGAGGAGGTGATTGTGTGACTCCTTCGTGGATCAGCGGGGAGTCACCGGCGGTGATTTCATGGGCAAACTCAGCAGCCGACCTGGGGCAATCAGCCACAGCCACCTCCTCCAAGTGTTCTCCAAAGCAGGCACAAACGCAACTGTACACAGCAACATAATCAAATCAGAAATCTAAAGCTCGTTATGCTAACGGCAAAGCTTAATAAAAGACAGTGAACAACGGAAATGTTAAGTTGAAAATCACTGGTGTCAATGGCACTACTGAAAAGAGTAACCCTCCCTCTACTTTCCCCCCACCCCGCAACTAAATAAAAACGATGCACTTTTAGAATCGAACTTAACGAAGAGAGGCAGGTCTGACAGATCAGTCATTCTTAGAAACGAGCCACAAAGAAAAGCCAGGTTGGTAGTGCTGTACTGACATGCGCGTACCTCTCTGAGGTCCCCCGGCGGTGGCACGCACTGGGCGATTCCGCGTCACGCAAACAGAAGTGGTTCTTTTTTTTCTTTTTTTTTTTTTTTAATTAAAAATCAAAGTTGGTGCAAAACCCTGCAGAACACATATAGAGCCCAAACTGCGCAGAGGAATAAATATCAGCCTTTGAGATAAGGATAAAAACGGCAGCTCCCTGAAGTGAATATCCGAGAACAGCTCCTTCGGCTGGCTGCCACACAGGTGAAGACAAGCCCCGCGGTGCCGGCTCGCCTGCTCTCACCTCAGGCACGAGGAGATTAACAGCACCTTCGCCAGGCTGCCGTGTACCATGCCCAGGACCCATTTGTCTTTTTTCTTTGGAGATTGTGAATCTTATCTGTGTTTAGAGCAGCACTCCTTCCTGGGCTCCTGCACATCTGTCTTCTCTTGCTACATGCTTCTTCACATCTACCTCCATGCGCCAAACTTACTTATTTCAGAATAAATGCACTCAAGATGGGTACCTACAATGCAGGGGGTACTGGGGATCTCCAGCAGAGGGTAGGAAGTCCATGGTAGGTTTCCCATTCCGTCCCTGACCTTTCATTCCCAGCAGCAGCTGTGTAGCTGTGCCTCTTCAACTTGCAGCCAAGAGGTTTTGGGGGTCTCCAGCATGGACCCCCCCGGCAGGGGGGGCACACAGAGAGAGTATTTCCACACAGCAGGCACCATCTGCTCCTGGGCCGCAACACCAGTAGGTTTTATAGAATCACAGAACGGTTTGGGTGGGAAGGGACCTTAAAGCCCCCGCAGTGCCACCCCCTGCCCTGGGCAGGGACACCTCCCACCAGCCCAGGTTGCTCCAAGCTCTGTCTTTCTGACTCTATTCCAGATCTGGTTTTATAGAAATATAATGCATTCTCAGTAATACGAAACTAAAAAG
Source organism: Alca torda (assembly GCA_008658365.1). Classification (NCBI taxonomy): domain Eukaryota; kingdom Metazoa; phylum Chordata; class Aves; order Charadriiformes; family Alcidae; genus Alca; species Alca torda. The sequence continues at coordinate 698,027 of CM018101.1, forward strand.
TCTTGAATAATGCAAGTATGCTAATTTTTGTGTTTAGAAAAGAAGGAAACACACTTGCCCCCAGCTGTCCTGGCGGGACGGACCAGCCGCGCGACGTCTCTCCCTGCAGACGTGCCTTGCCCTGGCCGAGGTTGGGCATCCACAGCTTTGGGCTTTTATAAAAACAAAGCCAGACAAAACCAAACGGCTTCACCTGAAAAGATAGCTGAAATATCATCTCGTTTTTCATACCAAAAGTAAATTCTTCCAAGATGGCCCTTCAGAGGTTTTTATGAGCACTTTAAAAAAGAAATCCCTACTTTCCAAGCAATTTAGTGGAAATATCTAAAATACTATTAACTTAAAACAGTTTCAGCATCTTTAATAATTTAATTTCTATGTTAGTTCCAGGAATACTAACAATGGCAGTAAAAATTTCAGGACTGTACTGAGACGAAGAGTATATTTGCATCTTTAAATTAATTTTCTTCCTGTCCTTCAAGTGGCTTCTCAATAATACCAAGATAAAGTCAAAGCGCATGTATTACGTTTTTTAACTTAATAAAATCCGTAACTTAATTTCTGACCTTACAGTAATACAGTTTTGCATCAGCCATTACAATTACTCAGTATTCAAATGTGCCGTGCACGATCTGCGAGGCAGATTCAGTGGGAGCAGAAAGTGCCCTTGGCCGGCGGCGGATAAGAATACATTTCTCAGCGGCGTGGCAGGCCGGCTGCCAGTCAATATGTGCCTCTCGTTTGTTCGGAGCTTCTCCTGCTGGGAGTCCCTCGGAACAATTTGCTTTTACTTCCTGGGCAAATGACAACCAGAAAATGAGGTGGCTTCTTTCTTGACCAAACTTAATCCAGAAAAAATTAGCTGACAGCTGCAGCCACCCAAGTGTTACGGGATGGTTTAAAACCGGTCCCAAATCGTACAGCTCCGGTCCCAAAGCACCTCCTGGCACCGCACGGAAGAGCCCAGACCTGGCCTTCTCCTCCCCAAACCACGCCGTGAGAAAAGGGTGCGCCTGGATGTGGGCTGTGCAAACCCGGCCCGGGCTGCCTTTCAAACAGCCCCAAATGTTCGTAAGCGTCCAACGCCAGCTCGCGCTTTAGGAACGTACTTGGCAGCTCAAGGCTTTCACGTGGACCATCAAAATCCATAGGGCAACTAATTGCCCCCCAACACGTAAACTGGCCTCTCCATAATGCCAGCAGGGATTTTTGAAACTAACGCGGCTGCGCTTTATCGGAAGGTTCGTAATACTGTAACGTAACCTCAGAACAGCTGCAGCAGCACGTGTTAGGCAACTCGGTATTCTTATTGAAACCCGGATCTCCTTGCCAATTACCGTTCTAAAAGGGCTTTCAGCAGCTCACAGGCAAGCCTTATGTTTAACTTCTAGGAAAATCATTTAAAGTATGAATTCTGAGTACGGTTAGGATATTCTTACCAATGAAATTGGAAGAAGAAAGTGCTTAATATTTTTTCCATGTTTTTAAATAGTATTTTGTGAGATACAAAAGAATTAATTTAAAGCACTATTAAAAGGGGTATAATAAGAACTGCAAACAGTTTGTGTAAAAAACCAAAAAACAAAATATAGATAAGAATCTAGACAAGAGATCATGCTGGACAAACACCGGATCCCTGGATTTGCTCATGCTCGCTGCCGGGAAGCCCTGGAAAGCTTTAGATCTTGAACCACAAATCCCTCAAGGCTGATACTCACCGGTGGTGAGGAAGTTAGGGCTGACAGCCCAGCGCCAGACAGCACCCTGCAGGGAGACGAGACACTGAACGCTCTCCAAAAAATCCCAACGTGGGCCAGATTTACCATTTATTACACGGATTTCATCCAACCAACTACCAAAATGCAAATCACATCCTTAATGGGAAGAGCTGGTGGAAGGGTAACGAGGGGAGCATAGCCAGCAGGAGGCCGGGGTAGGAGCACGCGGTTCACCGAAGAAAGTCTTTTTTAAACATAAGAAACAAATAAAGAAATAAATTGTCACCTAGATAACCCTGTATGGCTCACCGCGCCAGAGAGTGATGAGAGAAGGTGCTCTCTTACAGATACTGTTCTTCAAAACTCATAATTTTCATTAAAAATCAGTCCCTATTTAAAGAAAAAGCTATTAAAAATTCTAATTAGACTAAGAATGAAACACTGCCCTACAGTGAGTTAACAGGAGCTGGGAATACATGGAGCATCCCCTCTCCCTGTGCAGTTACTTACTGTTAGGGAAATACGGCTTGATAATAAGAGTTAAACTGATCAAACCCCTGCTTTTCACCTGCCTACATATGCCAGCTCCTATTCGATAGCTGATCATCAGAGCATGAAACATTTCCAACCTTTAAAACTCCGGTGACAAGCCAGATGTGGTCGCAGCAGCCCCGTTTTTCCTCCTGTCCTATCCAGGCAGCTGTCACGAGATCCACAGCCCGGCACGACATTCCCAGAAGTTTCCCACTCTTTCCAGCCAAAGCGCGTTTCGCTAAGGTACCCTTTGGCTAAAATTCCTTCCCAGCTGTGTCAGAGCGAGGGGATTTTTGGCACCGCAAGGACACTCACGCTCAGACAGCTCTGTTAGATGCAGCTCTTCCCACTCAGCTCCAGCTTCACCCACCCAAGTTTTAAAGAAAACCAGTTAGAACAATGTCACAGTCACATTGGGAGCACCGGAGTATTTTTAACCTTTGACTTCAGAGCCTTCAATGCACTTGCAAAACACAGAAATCCGTCATTCCCAAGTGACCCAAGACTTTAAAGAAAAGCGTTCAGCAACTCCAACGGTGGAGGACAAGCTAATGAGATCAGTGCTTCCTGCCAGGACACTGGGGTTTGGGGACTTAATTATCCTTCTAGAAGTGTCTTCTGCCCTGCGGACTCTGGGAAAGCAACTCTGCTGTCAGTTTTGAAGCCAGTCTTCTGATTTTTGCCGCTCCTCGCTCTAATTTTCTAATCAGCACAGCCGTACTTCCAGACCTTCTGCGGTTCCTGGGCAAACTGTCACCTGCTGCAGAACTCCCCGATGCTGCTTGTGCTTTCCACGCTCACTGCTCGCGTCCTCTCCAAGGGTCACAGGCATCAGCGTCGAGATCACCAGAACAAGCGGAAGTTTGAAAATCGCAGCCCTTAATCTTAAAATATTTGGAGAACAATTTCTTACAAGCCTAAATCTTTCTTACAAGTAGTCTGTGTACGATGGGTTACGCTTAGTGATGCAATGTCATTGCCTTTGAAAAACACAGCAGCTTTTTGACTTTTTAACATTTATTTATTTAAATAATTTATGCTTCTGTTGAGACCCCCTTTACCTAACTGGGAACACTGGCAAGACCCCCATGTGCAAACAGGCACACGCAGTGACGTCCCCCAGGACACCGTGCCACGCTCTCGCGGGGTCGGTGGGAACGGCAGAACTGCAGCGCGTAATGACTGTCCTCCTCCTCATCATCACAGCCCCAAAACCACTCTTCTACCTAACAAGACTTTCACTTTTCTACCATCAAGCAAGCATACATTTTTATGTGATGCAGATCACGGGCATTAGCATATTCCAGAATATTTTGCAATTAACACTTTGCTAAGGCCTGGTGGGGATGGGCCGAGAGGCAGAGGGTGAAGTGCTCTCCAAAACACACCGGGGTGTTCAGAAACCCCATGAATAGTATCAGGGCCGCTTATTCACATGACCGCTCTAAATTGTAGGAAAATTCATTCATGATAACAGTAATAATACCTGGAGCATAATATGCCGTTGTACAACTATAAAATCTTCAAGCAAACTAGTGATCAATAATTCCTCAATAGCTGACAAAGTGTAAGAGATATGTTCACACGTTTCTGTGGTTATGAGTTATTAAATATGTTCAGGGCACAGATTTTCCTTGCTTGAAGTTAATTGTTTCAGTTCCTCCCCAAACGTACTTTGGTATCTGGGTTAAAAGCTTTACTTTGAGCGCAGATTTTCCCGAGTCCCTCTCTCTCGGGAAAGCCCCTCTGCAGCCGCTGGCAGCCGCGCTGGGCTGACTCACAGGCGGGCGTCCCCATGTCCCCAGGACAAACGCAGCCCTGGCCCGCAGCTCCCACCTGTCGCTGCTCTGGGGGGGGTCCCAGCCCTTCCCAAGCTGTGACGCCCACGGGTGGCACACTCAGGGATGCGGGAAGCAAAGCAGGAAGCAGTCGGGCACAAAGGCTCAGCTCAGGACCAGGTTCTTCCCTAACAGAGAACAAACCCCCCAAAGCAAAAACGCAGTCACGAAGGTCTTGTCTAGACTGGAGAAATCGGGCAGTTAAAAAACGTGTTGGCAACACGATTTTCAACAGTTCTGCACATCTACAGAGAGTGGCGTTTAAATTTGTGCTTGTTGGCCACGGGCAACCCGAAAGGGAGAAACCCAGACTGACCATCACCATTTAATGCGTATTAGTGCTCTGTGTCTACTTAACTATGGGACAGAAATGAAATGGGGTTTTGCAAGTTATGAATTGTGAGTTAACATCAGACTTAAATTTTGGGTTTCAAAGGTATTTACATAGACTCTTGTTCCAGCTTTTCTTTGACGGAAGTGATAGGCCTTTAGGAAAAGGGACGATGGTTCTTACGCACCGAGGCGACTGACAACGAGCTATGGAAAACATTGCCAAACCTGCATGGCGTAACCTAGGGATTCTCTCTCACAAAAATAGCGTTTCTGAGAAATTAGTTCCTATCAAAGTTATAAGAACAATGTAAAAAAAAAAAAGAAAAAAATCCTTATTCCCCTTCCCAGCTGGATGGGTCCGTGCACAGCTCCAGAAAACTGCTTTAGCAGCACCTGAAGAAAAAAAGCCTTTTATAGAGGGGAAAAAGAAGAGTCAAGGTCACTTTTTGTGTAGGAAATAGTGTCTGAATAGGAAGTAACAGCTAAATTAGATATAATTTTAGATACATGGAAACTCAATTTGCTGTACAGAGCTTGGTATAAAATCTGTACAGCTGCCGTTCTGTCACTGCTCCTGGGGGTGCCAGGAGCCTGGTGCTGCAATAAATCTGTAACTCAGCAGGGGGGGGGGGGTTGTGGCCCCCGAGGCTGGTCAGCAACTTTTAATATCCTTTTCCAGTCTATTTGACTTTTGGATACTGAATTGTACGGCTTCACAATGAAAAAAACCCGCAGTGGAATGGATCACACTGCTGGTTGAGGCATAGGAGCTAAGTAGAAAGCCGTAGCTGAATCAGTTTTTTATTTAGTTTTTACTAACTTTGGTTATTCAGGAGCAGTCCTGATTTCTGTGCTCGGACTCACAGTCCTGACTCGGCATCTCCCCCTGCTTCCCGCTTCCGAGGAGATGCTCCTGTGCCTGCAAAAGCAGCACGCTCGCGAAGGCAGAGTGCCGTTAAACCAGCCTCCACGTCAACTACAACAAAAGGGCGGAAAGAGAAAACACTGCCTTTTAGCAAACTGGCGCTGCTCATCAGCGTGACCTGGAAAGCAAATCTGGTGATTCCCGAGGCCTCATTCCTTCGCCTCCCGAGGCTGGGAAGTTGGAGTGGAGTGAGGGTATGGATTTATCATGCCCTCGCTGGGCTGCACGTGAGCACTCTCAGATGCGTTACTTGGAGCTTAATGCATATATTTATATGTGCAAAGTAGGTTTATCTGTGATGCAGAGAGGCAGATTTGGTGCAGATCAACAACATCCAAGTGGAGAGTTAATGCAGAGGAATGAGCGTGCTGTAAATTCACACCTTGGCTAAATCCCCACAAGCCTCCTGTGTAGAAGCTGCATATCAGTGCAGTTTACTCCCGTAAAATCTGCTGCTAAATTACCGCCAGCTAACCAACCCGGCATCATTAAACACTGGTTTTAAAAGACATTTGAGAAACTTGAAAAAAAGTGGCTGTTTTGCTGTTGCATCCCTAATGTAGCTGGGATTTGCTGTTGATAGGACCAGACCATTTCTTGTTACAGTAAAAATGAATAAAATCCCTCAACTGTATTATTGGGCTTGTTTAGAAATATCAGCTCAGGGTAAAGCTACCGCAGCCCGTAGGGAAGAGGGGTCTGCCCCACACACGGTGCCTTCCTCCTGCTGTGAGCCCACCTTGCACTGCAGATAGAATGGGAATAGAAGTAAAGAACGAGGTTGGCACCTGTATCGCTGAGGACACGAAAACATGAAGTCCTGGTGCAGCCACAGCACGTCCCCTCAAGTGCCAGCGATGCCTCATTACTGTCTCCGATTCCCTTACTGTGGATTTTCCCTTGTGAACTATTGCTTGGGTGAGTCAGATTCTAAACAAAACAGAACAGAATCACCCCCAGCCGCCCTGCACGTCACCGTGGCCGTCTGTACCCCAGCCAGGGCCCAACGGGGTGTTTCTGGAGCAGGACACCGCAGTAAACGCTTGCCCTGGAGGGCAGCCCCACGGCACTCGCGCTGCAGCCCCGCAGCTCCCCTTCTCCTCCCGCCTCCAGCACGAGGAGGAGTTTGGCCTATAGAATTAAAAGGTTATACCCAGTAATTATCTTTTATCTGCAATTTGAGGATGCGTGTTTCTACTAGCAAGTTTTCCTGCCTCATCTGAACTTGTCAGCGTGACAGTGTCAGTAAATGCCCTCACAGCTTCAAGATTGCAGGATAACTATCTTTCTTTTTCTACCTTTAAAACACTGTATTACAGAACAGCGTCTTTTATTCGGTAATCAAGCTTAACTAAAACAAACCATCTGGCATCAGCAACTATTCATTCCAAAGATAATATGAAATCATTTTCTGCTTTATATAAGAATAAAAATTTGCAAAGGCATCTAGGCACTGAAATAAAATAATCCTGTGCACAATTCAATTATGGCTTTGACTGCTGAAGCTCTGCTTGTAATTCTGCAGCGAGCCAAATACAGTACCGCGGACCAAACAGTATTGATTCCAGCCAACGTTTAAAAGCATCTTTTGCTTTGAAACAAACTGAACCAAAACTCAGGCTTCTCTTTAATCTTCAGGTAAAAATGTCAGGTTTTATGTACAAAAGCTGGTATCGGCATCACCCGCAGCCTCCTGGCGGGGAGATGCAGCAAAGCGATGCTCGTGGCAGCGATGCCGGGGGCTCCCCGGCCGGGCACCCCCTCCCCAGGGACCCCTGGCTGTAGACATCACCATATCAGCAACAGCAAGGACATCACCTTCAACAGGTGTCTTTACAGGAGACAACGCTTTCATAAATCACACACCAAAATATACAGCCCCATACACAACTCTGCATCATCTCCAGCTCAATGTTGGTGAAGAGTTTCTGCCTTCGGAGGGGCTCCTCCGCGCTTCCAAGACTGGAGCCACCAGCCAAGCAGGAACACAAAGTACCCAGGCTGATGGCAACAGCCAAAAATCTCCTAAAAATGAGAACAGTACTGGAGGTAGATGGATGTTTTCCCATAAAATTCATGGACCTGTTCAGTTCGAGCCCCGTCGGTGGGAAGAGCAGAAGACGTGTTTTCTGGAAAAGGCTTCAGCTGCCCAGGTAAGGGGCAGACACCTTACGGAGCCAGAGGAAACGCCTGCTGCCCACCCGCACAAGGAGGAAAAGCCCCCTCCCCCCCCCCCCCCCCCCCAAAAGAATGCTTATGGATTATCATAATTAATGAATAATGACACTAAATCTGTTTTGGCTATAAAATAGTGCTAGCGACACCGATGAACAAAATACTACTAAGCAACTGTCAGCCATTAACATTTTCCCATCGTTCCACAATCAGTAACAATCATGTACCCTAAAATCTAGTTACCTGAAATACACCTACAGTCTGGTAACACTGATTTAGTGTTCCATCTGGAAAGGAAGTAGCAGAACATCACTCTTTTTCTGTGTTACTGCACCTCCAAAGAAAGGAATTTCAATTTTATGTTGATGATAATTTGCAACATTATGCAAAATATTATTTGTTTTGAATTTAACATGACCCTTTAGTTGCATTCAACCTGCTGAGACAGCTTGTAGCCTGGCAAAAATGACTACGCTTTTTTTTTTTTTTTGGTAAGCATATTCTTAATAAATATGTTTCTTTAAAAAAAAAAAAATAAAGCAGCATATCTCCTGGGTCATGACTTTGCACAGTATGTAAGTCACTTCAGAAAGCCTCAAAACTGTCAAGTTTGTAAAATCAATGGGAAAAATGCTGTTTGGAATGGGAAGTGTAACTCAGGCCGGCCGGCAGCGGCAGGAGCGCACTGCGTTGGCGTCCCCGCGCTGCAAGGTGGCACGTTTATCACGAGATAATCGCTCCCCCGGAGGATTAGCAGCACACAGATGAACCCTGCGCCACGCAGCACACTTGGGGTGTCATTAGCTCGTGATAACCCCGCTCCCTGCCATCTCCTATCGCTTAATTAGGGGTTACAGAGGTTGTAATAGGACTAAAAGAACTTGGGCGAACAGAACTTGCGATGAGTGATACCTTAATCAATTCAAAACCGGGGGCTGCACGTCTGTAGTCAACAAAGGCGGAGATGGGAGGCCAGAAGCATGCACTGTGTTTTAAATTAACGACCTAAAACTTCGGGAGAGTGAAGAAATCTGGACCCACACTGTGCCTTATTTTCCCTTGGCAAATTTCATCTTTTTCAAGTAGCATTTTGCCTAATTCAAGCATCATGTATAAATAAATAAATAGATGTTAAAAAAGCAGGGTTTTAGGACACCAGCTCACCTGAAACAAATTATGAAGTAGATCCCCAGCACAGACACGAGATCTCCGGGTGTCCCAGCAGAAGCACGCTAAGCTACATACCCGCTGGAGAAATTTCATCCCGACCGCCAAATCCCAACTGGCACTTCTCAGTGTCAGTGGTTGGTTTTTGGCCACCACCTGCCGTCCCCGCTGCGGCGGTGCCTTCGGCACAGAGCGGGGTGGCCGCAGGTCCCACGGCGTGGCTTCTGCCGCCTCTTGTAAACAAAGGCCACGTTTGCAGATGCAGCCGCCACAGACCTGCCACGCTCAGAACTGTTTTCCAATTCACTGCGAAACATCAATTATCTTTATCAAATAACAGTATCTCATCGCAGTCCATTATCAAGATGGAGTCTTATTTTAGCCGGACTGCGGCCCTATCTGTATATCAAGGCTGGCCGCGGTGCCAGAGTGAGTGAAAGGCTGTGAAATAATCAATAATCATCATCAAATTGTGGTCGACAGGTTGTGAGGATGGAAGTTTTTGATGAAACCTCAACGTTTTTTTGTGCAGCTGGTAAAGCTTAACCTTTGCAGTCCCTGATAAGTATGACTCAGTTAAAGGCAGCTCTGCAGCCACTTAAAGCCCCGCTGGAGCCGCCGGGCTGAAGCCGAGAGCACCCTCATGCCGTCAGACATCCCTCCGGTTCCCAGCAAGGCAGTGAACACAGCACCACCGCAAACCTGTGTCGGGGTTATTTATACAGCCTAAAAAGGACAACCTGTGCGTAACGACCAACAGGAACAGGAGAAGAACTGCCAGCAAGTATTTGTCTATTTAAATGTAGGCAGCTTTCTGCTATCCAGAATAAAGCAGCGCGAGATCACACAGATAAAGGAAGAAGATAAAAGTATAAAACCACACATGCACTAGGCTAATCGCGTAGCAGCCCTTCTGTTAAAGTTGTTATTCAGCCCTTTTCTTATGATAATTTCTTTTCGAAATAGAATTAAGGCACAGAATGAGGCTGTAAGCATTTTGTACCAGGTTTTCATTTTTGAGCATAGCGTGAGTAATCTGCAACCTGAATATAACCTCTGTGCAGAACGGAGAGGTGATGCAGCCATACGTTTTCCCTTTCACCTATCCATCCCTTTCACTGTAAATAGAAATCTGAGCAAATTTGTCAAAAGTCACATGAACAAGCAGAATAGGAATTTCGAGAAGAATGTACATTTCTATTTTTCTGGGCTGGAACAGAGATTAGGTAAAGCATGGAAACCAAAAGGGCACCAGCCAAACCACATGTAAGCACAAACTTATGGCTATGTTTATATTTGCTACCTTAAAAAAAACCACCCACCCAACCCAACCCAACCACACCACCTCGACCAGCTCTCCCAGCACTCACGACAACCGCCAAGTTCCCTGCTGGTCAGGCTGAGCAAGAAACACAAGAACTGCTGGGCACTGACCCAACAGCTGGAAAACCTTCATAAACTTGAACAAATTCCGTGGGGTCTGGCACTACCACCTCCAGGGACGGTGACTCGACCACTGCCCTGGGCAGCCTGTTCCAATGCTTAATAACCCTTTGAGGGTAAAATTTTTTTCCTAATATCCAATCTAAACCCCTTCTGGCGCAACTTGAGGCCGTTTCCTCTTGTCATCCCAAGGAGCCTCATGTCTTTGGTTTGTCAAGGACGATGGTGGGACTCTGACCATGTTTAGAGCACTCACGTGCAGAAAATAAATTAATTTCTTATGCAAACTAACAGTTAAATATAAAATAAGACCTAGTGGCCAGAAGCTGAAGCTAAAGCAAAGTCAAACTAGAAACAAAACACAGCATTTTTAATGAAAATCACTAACTCCTGAAACAAATTATGACATTTCTGGCACTGGAAAATTTAAGATCAAGATAAGACAATCTCCTGAAGACGCAGGTTGCCCAGTGGTGCTGGATGCCCGTGCAGGAGGTCAGACCTGATGACGGCAGGGATCCCTTCCCACCTCTCTCCCTGCCTCTGCCCGGGGGCCGCCACTCATCGGCTCCCTCCATTTACAATCGTGCTTTCCTGAGAGAGACATCACCTGTGATGAATACGCCCTGAACTGCCAAATGCCGCTCTGGAGACCGCCGATGTCACGCTGATGGATGTGGCACCAGGCACAATTAAAAAAAAAAAAAAAAAAAAAAAAAAAAAAGGAAAAACCTGCCCTTCCAGGGGACATGGGTCCCCCCCGAGGTGCGGAGGGGGGCTGAGCATCTCCCCAAGGGCTGCTCCACATCCCACTGTGCTGGGAAACCCTCCTAGGGAGCCTTTACCTCCCAGCGTCTGTCTGGGCATACCGCGCTCTTGGGGGATTTAAACGTATTGTGCTCACAAACCACCACTTCTCCAGCAGCAGAAAATGCTAAACGGATTCAACAGCAGGGGCTGTATGAAAATATGCCAAAGTTCAGGTAGTATTTCTAATAATTCCAATGTAAGCTTCAGAACAGAGTTCCTAGTGCAGTTTAATACTAGAAGGCTGCTTATTGTGGAACAGTCCTGTTTATGGAAAAAACCAAAGAAATCCCCTCAAAGCGGCAGTTCAGAGTCATAGTCTAAAGCACAGTGCAAAATAATATTAGCGAAATAGAGGAAAGTATTGGAAAGCATTCCTTCCCATAATCTCCTCCAAGATGTGGCGATTTAATAGTAAATTATAATGTAAAGAATTTGAAAAAAGGTGGTTTAGCTTACTGGCTAAAAACAAAGCAGCTAACAGTTTGATATTTCCGTTTGCCATAATTATTTTGGAACTTATTATCAAAGCATTTAAATTTTTATATCCATCTTGACATTTTTATATCATCTCACTTTTCATAACAGGTTATTTTGTTGGTTTTGGGTTTGGTTTTTTTTTTCTTTTCTTTCCCTTGAAATCCCTCACGACTCGGTTTGATTGTTCGAGCACTTCAGAAGCCGTGCTGACCCAGCTTCTCTGCGGTTCGCAGTAACGAAGCCCAGGCAAAGGAGCCCCTTCCCTGTGGGTCCCCTCTGCGGGGCGCAGAGCCAGACCCCAGCGCCTCGCTCACCAAGGGCTCTCCGGAACGCCAGCAGTTGTTCCACGGGTGGATCGGCGGCTTCCGGAGCGCGCGGCACTAAGACGGTGTGTTTTATTACGAGCGTCATGGAGACGGCGTGAAAAATCAAGAGCCAGAGGCAGCGAGCGGCGATGGGTCAATACTCTTCCCCGAGACATTGTGTAGATAATCAACAACACGGCCCCGGGTTCTCCGCGCTGCAAACAGCTGAAGGGCAAATCAATACCGCCATGGGAAGGACGGACATTGCCCGGCCCCACTGCCGCCGCAGGAAAGCGCCGCGGAACCCACAGCAATTCCAGCCCCGCTCCCGTCCCACGCCGGGCACTGGGAATTGCGAGCAACGCTCGGGAAACATTTAATAAATAATGTAACAGAAAAGAGAAAAAGAGAAAGAACCAAATCTCCAGGTTAAATTGTGGTAAAAATTAGGAACAAAAAAAAAAAATACCCATTTGGAATTGTCATGATGTAATACACAAGGGCTGCTATTTTCATGCCGATGTAACGCTTTAAAAATAAACTAAAATCCAAAAACCCTGAAATTAGATAATTGCTTGAAAGCAGGATTAAATGTAGAAGAGTTTAAAAATTTGAAGTGTTATAATTAATGAACTATCTCTTAAAAACATTAGCAAGAATTTACACATTAATAGGCACAACAGCAATAATGCAAACCAAAAGCAAAATACTGAAATGCAGGTAACTGGCTCTGAGGCAGCATTTTACTGGTAGTATTAATAATTGACACCTTCTTAAATAAGTGATACTAATATTGTAGATTTTACTGGAAAAAACCTATCATATATAAATGTTGATTTATTATTTGTTCAAAAAGGTGATCCTTGACATCCATCATTCTATTAATCATTAGATGTAATTTCTCCGTCAGCACATACAACCACCTTTCTTTGAAACAAAATAAAAATGTGCTGGAAGGAAAAAAAACCCAACCATACAAAATGTTTTTGTTTCCTATTATTACAGTTAAAAAATGCCTCCCTTTTTCCTTCAAGCAGGCAGATCAAGAGACTCCTCTCATTAGCACCCTATTTCACCTGTAACGCAAAAATGAAGTAACCGCATTTGGAGCGCGTATTCAGGCCAGCCGTTTGCTCTGCTGCCGATAATTACTGCAAAATTTTCTACCAGCTATGAACTGTGTTAAATCTGTGACGCAATTTCAGTAACACAAAGCCCTATGCTGCTCAGATCTTGCCATCAACTGAATTTAAAAGGGATTATTGTTTTTAGCACGGCTGCGAGACATGAAGACCCAACATTTTAAGCTTTATTTCCATCCCCATAACTATGTTAGTATGCACGTGGGTAAGATACCAGGTTATATTTTCATGAATTATTCAATGCAAACATCCCCAAATCAAAAGCAGCCGCAAACAAAGAAATCTCTCCCCTTTATGAGGATTTCTGCTATTTTCTCCAGGCATTCCCAGAGGATGTGGCTCTGGCGCAGGGGGGTGACACCCGTCGTGGCGGTGACCCCGCTGCCCGCCCACTCTGTCCCCCATGGGCTGGGGGACAACATCTTGGAGCGAGGCGAGGGACGCAGCACGGAACTGCTGGCACTTCTGTGCTGAGCCAGCAGATAGGGCTTGCAGGAACGGTGAGCTAGCCCTGGGGCTACCAGCCCTGAGGCCACCAGCCCACCTTGCCCTCCTGCCCTGGCCCCCTCTCCCACCACCGCTCCCCGCCGCAGATGGACCCCCAGCAGCTCCAGCAGACACGGGGCGGACACCCCCTTGCAGACAAGGCTCCCTCGGCCCACCGGAGCTTGTGTTTTTGATCTCAGAAATCAAAAATGTTGCCCCTAAAAGCAGGTTTCCAGTTTGAGGCACCAGAGCAGAGCTGCTGCACAGACTGGGCAGGCAGGAAAAGATGTTCAGCTCCAGGAAGAAGGAAGCAGAAAGCCCTTCTCTGGCTCTACTTCTGCGTGTGACCCAAAGGAATGGGAGCCCGGAGCACAGGTTCCCTCCTGCGAGCACCAGGCAGAGGGCTGATGGAGCACAGTCCTCTACTGCACGCCAGGGCGCATCACCCCATCCCACCCCGTTTTCAGGAAAGGCAAACACAGGGAGCTCGGAGAAACCCACTGTTCTCGCGGCTTCTTGAGAAATGTGAAGAACAACATTTTGTAGCGATGCCCTGAGCTGGGGGACCGTGTGCTGACACCCCTGCTCAGGAGAGCTTCTGAGCCACAGAAGACCCCCACCCTACGGGACGGCCCCCACAGCAACTGGTAACCAGCCACCAAAGGATGGATCAGGAGTGAGCAACGAATCTAAGGGAGGAGAGGAGGTTCTGCATCACAGGAACACGCACAGGCACAACCACCACACATTAAAAACTGTGAGCCTTGACACCCAGTTTCATCTGGAAAAGTAACATTCAGATAAAAAACCTTCCAAAGCTCTGCTTTTGTGTGGTTTCATCGAAGGCAAGAAGGGAAAGAAGATTTGGGGAAGCTGAGCAGCAAGACTGGAATAAACACTGAAGTCGGTGCGTGTGCAGCCCAGAACATAAATGACTATTTTGCCTAAGGAGGATTCAGAGAAACGGAGAGTACATTACAGAGAAGGAGCTTTTAGACTTCTCTGTTCTTTTCACCTTTCAAAGCAAAGGCTGAAAGTGAGCGTTAAGGCTGCTTGTAAATAAGGCGGCAGGGTAAAAACCAAGGAGAGGAACCAGTTATTTTAGCTGAAGGTCAATGATGGTACAAAGACTTAACTGTAGTGGTGTGGGAATAAAAAAAAAGATATTTCTAACCCTTGATATTTTAAGCCATCAATATTCTGTAACACCCTTCCACCGGGTGTCGAGAAGCCCTGGGGTTTGTCAGACAGCGCTTGCTCAGCTCTTCCAAAAGAAAATTTGAGCTTTTTTCCAATTTCAAAACTTTTTCACCTACACAATCCTGAAGTTATTTCACGTCTTCTGAGTAGCCCGAAATCTGCAACTATGAGACATAACTTAAAAGATCAGAACTGGAATGAGAAACCTGTACCCAATAGATGGCGTTGCTACCTAATAAGCATATGCATGGCACTGACCACATTCTTCTATCTCATGTATAATAAAATCTGCAAAGGACCCTGCCCTAATTATCCTGAAAGTCTCTTCAGTCATCCCCATCTCTGCTTTCCATGATCGTTTGGAAGCTTGGTAGGAAAGTAAGAAAAGTGTTGTGAGTATTCACCAAGGCATCAAATCAGTGGAGGGGATGGCTGGGCCGATTCCCTGGCAGGAATGCGGATTAACTGCGGGAGCCCGGGAGAGCAGGCTGCAGCTGCCACGGAGGAGAGTGCGCCGGGGAAAGGGCTGGCAAACACCAGCTACGCACAATCCCCTCCAGCAGCCGGTGGGGATTACACAGAATCTGCTTTAAAAGAAACGAAGGAAGAAGTAAAGAAAAGAAAAATAAGGTATTTCAGCACGCCTGCCAAACCCAGGGCAAATCAAGGCAGAGGGATGGTTTCCAGGGATGGTTTGTCCCTAGACGCAGACGTAGGCACACTTTGCTGTCTCCCGGGTGTCTGCAGAGCCGCTGCGGCCCACCAGGCTGTGCAGGACGCGGTACAGACCCACCTGGAACCCACAGTGAAGCCAGAGACGCTGGAATCACCCCCTGTACAACAACCTCCTCCGCCCACCTCGGGGCCAGCTCAGCAGCTGAAGCAGGAACCGGACAAAGGTAAAAGCGCAGGGACGACAGCACTGGTTAAACGCTGCTGCTAAATGGAAGGACGGGTCTTGTCACCACTCTCCTTGCGCTCTGCTATCAGACATAAGGAAGCACACGGCCATGCTCTTCACCTCTCCCTCTCCAGCAGCATCAGGAATTAGCTGCTACTGTGAGACGCCAAGGGCTCCCAGGCTGATCTGGACTCCGCACCCTGAATTTCCAGTGGGATGACGCCCACTGACAGGGACTGCAGCCAGTGCCTCCAGCAGGAGATGTTCAGCTCTTCATCAGCCTGGCAGAGGAAGAGGTGGGGGAAAGTCCCGCAACACGCGTGGGCTCCTGGCACCGACAGCCAAGGAGATTATGTGGGAAGCGGGACACGGTGCAGCACGGCGCTCATCCTGGACAGCAAAAACACTCAGCGACATCGGATATATCAACATACAGCGGTCCTTCTGGACCCATTTTCTAGTTAAATTAATAAATCATGAGCCAAATGACTTCAGCTAAAACAAGACAGAGCTGTCCACACTTCCTATCTGCCTGCATTATATAGCTATTTACAAAACAAATCTGGCCATCTCAGCTTCCACAGGACGGCTGATTTAACAAAAAATACTGGAACATACCATGCTGTCAGGTACTAGATTTGGGAAATAAACCCCAGAATTCCAGCACAGCCGGGTGTACCAGAGCCGGCGGTTCTGCCAGCGCAGTACTGAGTGACGCTGCAGACCAAGCAGGAAGAAGTCTACCCCACCTTCTCTACAATGCACATTTTGTAAAGACTAAAGATAACAGCTCTTAGAAACAACAAAAAAGTTATACTTACACACACAAAAGAATAAGGTAGATTCAAAATACAGTTATTTTATCCAAGCTTTACATAAAGACTATTGAAATTCGATGAGAACTAATAGCTGATCCCATAATACAAGGAATAATAAGGACATTACCAATGAACTTTTCTGAAAAGGCAAATTGCCATTTAAACATTCTTAAATCTGAGCACTCATTTCAATGTTAGCCTTAAGTATATCCTCTTCTAGGTCACTGGTAACTGGTAAGAAAATATGTCTTATTTAACCTCAGAAAAGTGTCAATACCTCAAACATAAGCATAATGGCATTTGTAAAGAACTTTAGGAAAAAAAAAAGCTCAGTGCATTTTCTCAGTGACTTCTATAGTAGATAAGTATACTGCTATGAACCCTAACTTTTAAAAATCAAATTTTTCATTTATTTCAGAGCAGGGATATCACCTAACTTTAGGCTTCCATTATTAACCCATCTGTGGCACCCACTCAGTTCCAGTGAATGAAGACAGTAGGGCTCTATATACTTTGAGTCCTTCATTAAACTATTGATCCCCTCAGCATTATCCATAATGTTCCAGCAGCTCAGCATGTCAACTGATGCAGAGCTCGCTGCTCTTTCCTTTCAATAACTTCCACACTTTATGGGGAGGAAGTCACAATGATTTATTTACCTGACATTTCCCGGTCCGGATGTCGTAGAGGGCCACTGAACCATGGCGAGCTCCCACTGCTATTCTGTGACTCCGCTCGTAATAGCTGACCATGTAGAACCTGAATTGAACGTTAGAACAAGTAACAGGTGAGATCTGACCTGCCTGCGTGATGTTAAAATTAATTTGCAATGCCGTTGGGTAATTAACATTAGTGCTAGAACAGAGATTTGATTTAAAAATCCATCAGCTGCCAGTTTTCATACTTGGCATTCAGCAAACAAAGCCAACTGATGTTTGATACATCACCGCAGAATCCCACCAGATTTATTTATTTCTCTTATGGAGTGCTGAACATTTCCATTGAGCCTGGGAGAAATCTCTGCGATAACCGCCAGGTCCCCGAATGTCCCTGGGCACATCTTGTTTACAGTCCAACACCACAACAACGCTGGCTGGCAAATGGTTAAACAAGACAATCTTAACACCCCGAATGACTTAAAAGTGCTTTTGCTTGAAAATCAAATGAGAAAGAATGAGAGAAAACACATGGAGAAATATGTAAACTGATAAATTGTTGTTTGGCACTGAGAGGGGGAGAGGAAAATTTATCAAACACACTCTCATCTAATAAGACCCTTCAGGTGAAAAGCAACTGAGAAGCATGAAATAGTCCTTAACGTTCAGGCGTTGATTTGAATTCGAACAATTGCAAAATTCAAGGAATTTCTACACCTCGAAACACAAGAGTCAAAATCCTTATTTCAGATTCAAATCTTTAGGAATGTCATTGTGCCTTTCTTCCAAAAGGGAGAGCAGACCTGTGAAAACTGCCAACTGCGTTCCCCATTAAGTTTTAATTTTACAGGTAAATTTTACTATAACAACGCCCGCCAGAGATTTCTAGAATCAGCCTACAAAAGTACGCTGCTGACCATATTTATGGCTTCCAGCAACAAATCTTACAATGATCTATCCTCTTGTTCCTCAGGATTCCCAGAGCACCATAGCAACTGCTCTCACACAGGTAGGATACACTTGTTTCTGCAGCGCAGGATGGCAGTCGGGAAGAAAACCAGCATGAAACACAGTGTTACAGGAAAAAAAAAAGAAAAAATAAGAGGAAGGAAATTGCTAGTTGTTGTGCAGAAGAGAAGGGCAGGAGTGAGCAGAACTCTCCCTTCCCACCAGCAGGATGGCGGGCAGCTTTTCAACACTCCCTTTTCGAGAGATATGGAAATATTTCCAGGCCACATACCACCTCTGTTACCTTCTCTTGCAGCCAGCATCTGCCTCCTCAATTTGCTTTTCACGTGCCTTTGGTCAGTGGTGGCCACACAACTTATCTATTCATTATTCAATAATAATAATAGTTTCTCATTTATTAAGACGACAAAAAGGAGTGCTTAGAAGGAATCAAAAGCTGTTGGTAAACAGCCAGGGAGCAGGAGAGGCAGGAGCCAGGCAGGAGGAAAAAGAAGAGAAAAGGGATGATGCTGTGGGCAAACTGGTCCCCGCAGGGCCCAGAGCCCACCATATGTGGTGCATGAGGCACGGGACCGGAGTCGGACAGCACTCACAATTTTCACCATTTCAGGTCAATCTGCAAACACCCGCACAATCACAGTGGAGGGGGCTGGTTTTAAGGCTATTTTCTATAACCGGCAAACTCAGGATTTATATATAAACTTACCAAAAAAACCCACATGGCTTGATCATTACGAGTAAAATGGACTACAACAAAGTTTCTACATAAAACGTTTTCTCTCCCCATTAATCGCATTCCACTAGTGCATGGGCACAGAGCACTTGTCTCCAACAGATGCAGAGCGAGAGTATCACACACCACCATACATACGCAAACAGCGTTTCTCTCCTTACTGCATTTAAATGCCTGTTTAGACAGAGCGCTGAGTCGGTGGTTTTCTTTGAAAAGAAGAATCCATCAGACTGCACAACAACAGAGGGGTTGGGGGGAAAAAAGCTTCAAGGAAATGGGTGTTTTTGAGTCCAGTTTTCTAAAAAAAGATTACTCCTTAAACTGACATTCAGTTGTCAGCTCTTTAGCTTCATTCTTTATCTTTTAGTTAGCTTAGCATTCTTACAACCACACACAGATTGAAATCTTTGAATCCTTTGCACCCCTTTCTAGCATCTGCATGGTAGAGTTCAACAGAGAACGATGTGCCAGCATATATTTAGAATATGCTACAAATTTGGTTTTGCGCGCTGAAACATCCATATCCACAGCTGGCATCTTAATGGAGACCCTGCTCTGAGCCCTGCCCACGGCTGCTCCGTGGAGAACCTTCCGTTGGTCAACAGAGCACTTCTCCCAGCGCCGAGAGGAATCCACGGCTGGTGCCGGTACCAGCTAACCCTCACCATTAAAGGACATTTGGTGCAGGCCACCAAGTCTTTAAAAATCCAAATATAGCCATATAAAACACTTGCTATTTTAAATTTGATCTATCCTCCTGTGCGAGCGTACACCACCACAGACCGCTTTAACTCGGCAGCCGGCACTGACCACAGGACCTGACCAAGCAGAGCCCATCAGGGACCGCTCGGCTCCGATGTAACTGCTGAATCTGGAAAATGCTCGAGTCGAACAGAATTTTGCAGCCTTCAGTATTACCCTTCACAATTTTAAAGGAATTCGGAAATATTTCATGTTCATTGCATTGTGCTTCAATGCGTCTGTTATTTTGATAAGCGATGGGTTTGCACAGAGCATGCCAAAAGGCGTTACGAGCCTCCATAAAGAGTAACCCTCATGGGAAAAACAAACAGACACCATAATCCTATGCTGCAAGATACGATAGCCAAAAATGCCCACCGCGATGGATTTACCTCACCACCACCCATCAGGACTGAGTCACACTCGCAGCAATTAGCGGCATGACTGCTACATTTGTACAACAGCGAAAAAGCCTGAAAACGCGAGAGGAATGCTAATCATGTACTGTAACCCAGCACACGGCTGCTCCCAGCCCCGGGCTTAAAGCTCCGCTGAAACAGGAACGTCGCTTCCAGGGAACGGCGGAGGCACCAACAGCTATTTGCCTTATTGCCACAAGGAAGGTACTTCTGTAACGTCCTCCGAGGAAGAAGAGCTTCCACACCAAGCACCGAGACACCCGCATGATTTCGCCACAACAGCGGCGCTCATAGCGCTGAATGGCAGGAAGAGCACTGCGAGACTGAAAGAATTAACAGCAGGATTCTGTCACGGTGCTTCCACTTGGAATCTCTCCAGAGATTCAACCATTTGCTAAAATCTGATGCAAATTTCCATTGGGCTGAATGATGGCATCAGTGGGGTGCTGTATCATTTTTACAATGGCTATAACTATGTAGAATAGGAAATATTACTAGTAATTTAACAAAATTTTAAGAGAATGTAGCACTATAAAAATACAAGAGGAACAGGGAGATTTTTGCACTAATTCCCACTTACCCTTGCGTTTATACTTTAAGGTAAGCCTTTTAAAGTACCAGGAAGAAGGAAGATTACCTCTATCAGTATCCTACCTGTCAACAGGATAATTGTTCTTTTCTTGAAACTACTCAAGATTTTAATAGCTTATTAAATTAAAATGTAACGGTCGACAGATGATTATTATAATTTATTGGTTGTACCAGTTTAGTAGTACAACTGGGATATTTATCGTAGTCTAAAGATCCTGTAAGTGTTCCCATTTTATAAATCCCATTTTACTATGTAAAAGTACCATTTTCAGAGCGAAGCGGAACTAGCCCAAGACAAAGACGACGGATGCTGCTGAACTCCCGCTGATGGGCAGGGGGAGCTGGCGGCTGAACTGCCACCCAGGCCTTTGGGCGTCCTCCCAGCTGCCGCGGCACCGACAGTGCGAGCACAAGGCAGCCACCACGCTTCTCCTTCCCTTTGATATTTTGCAAGTTCATACTTGTTATTTTACTAAGCTGCCTGTTATTTTACCGAGATGGAGAGCTTTAAACACTGCCGAAGCTGTTTCCACATGCTGCAGAGCGCAGGGCAGCTCTAAGTCACCACCAGAGATCTCTGCAAGGTTTAATTTCAACTCGATCTCCTGCGTCCAGTGCGAGCATCCCAAAAACCTTTCTAAAACCTGGGGTGAAGGCAGCCTCTCTGAGGGCAAGGGTGACATTCGCTGCCTACGACAACAATTTTGGAGCACAAGCGGCTCCCTTGGAGGACGCCTGGGAGAGGGTCACAGGGCAGCAAAACAAGGCTCTGTTCCAGGAAAGCACTTGGTACTTTCTGTTCCTTCTCATCTCCGTTTCACTGCCCCGGCACACTGGGAAGTCTCGCTCTGACCTTACCCGGCTGCTCGTGGCTTGGGCAGAGCGCACTAAGGCATGGTACTGATGGTGGTGACTAATTCACTCAGGTGGCTTGTGCACATTGCAATCTCACTTGTTACTCAAGTACATTATTCTCGTTTTTGTAACAGCCAAGATATTGATAAATCCTTTGAAGGAAGCTGCTTGGCTTGTGGGGCTGTTCCAGGGGAGCAGCTGGGATATATGGAGGGGCAGCAGGACAGAGCTTTTCATGAGATTACACAATATTTTCCTGGTTTTTGACTTAAAATACCCAAACTTCAGGGAGCTGTTAATGCTTTTCTTTTCTGATCCACACCTCTGTCAGATGGGGCAGAGAACTAAAAGCCTACCAAGGCTATGGGTGAGCTAAAACCGCTCTTCATGTTTGCTGTTTTAAGGGCCAAGCATCATGTAAAAGACTGTTTTGCTCTTAAGAAAGAAATATATCCCGTTAGTGACCGTACAGTTTTCTTCACAGTAGTGTTGGAGGAAGAGCTCACCTGCAGATGGCTGGAAAGCATTCCTGAAGACCCTTTTTCTTAACTAAAGATCCTTCCAGGCAATACATGATGATGTCCATAACCTTGGAAATAAAAATTAAAATCATTTGAAATACCATATTTTATGTTTCATAATAAAACTTCTACCAGGCAAAAATAGAGAATTTTCTGTGCCTGACTGCATCTCTGATATCTAACTTTAAAATTCAGTGGGGATAAAACAAAGACCTGTCTTGCATACGACGGAGTTTACAACAGCCATGGTACTGGCAACTGGAACCACGCAAGCTACTGGTAAACACAAGCTATTGGAGCTCCAGAAATAGCTCTGCTTTGCAAAAGCCCTCTGGGCATCAGTATCAAAGTTACAAGTCTGTTACATCATTTGTACCATTCTTCAACAACATTCATCAGCACCAGTGAATGCAACAGATAAAACCACCCACATGCCCCTCCCAGCGCCTCCAAGTGTCAGCGCCACGAGCACAATGTACCTCCAGCAAGTTCTCTTGCTTGTGCTTTTCCCCCCAACAATGCAATTTAAATGCAATTTAAGCTTTTAAACTGGAAAAAAATGAGCTGGGTGGTATAAGACAAACCCTCTTCACACACAAAAACGTTTATGGTCCATGTAGAACTTCTCCAGGCCACCACATTACTCACTGCTGCACCAAATCCCCAGCAGATATGGCAGAACAGCCTTACCTCCACCAGAAGGTCCACAACGTCAGTTGGCATCTTCTCGATAAGGATCTCAATGACTCTCAAGATCTCTCCTTTAGCCCGAGCAAGAGTGGTGGTGTGAATATTCTGCTGAGACTGCGTGTTGGCCGCGAGGGCGGTGTGTCTGTGCACCTACCAAAGAGCAGGGGTACATGGGGAAACGCCCACTCGCTAAATATTCTCCATCTGCGCTTACAGTTCTACGCAGGTGTCACCTTCACAAAGCCTGTACTAGGCAGAATGTTTTGCTTTACTTAGAGACCTAAGGATTATTTCCCCTGCTCAGTTGCTCATAATCAGTAGAGACACTAATGGTTACCCTTGATGTAGTTTTTAAACAAGGGTTTACCTGTTTTAAGTCATTCTTAATCTCCTAAAACTAAAGGTCAAGCTAAGCAAATGCCTGGGTCTGGATTACATGATTTTCACATACTTGAGCATCCATCTTTAGGCATTAGACAGCTGCTTTGTAACGGGCTATTTGTAATGGTCCATCTACGGCCTGAGCTCAGCCAAAGCTCCAGGCTGTGCCTGGGCTCACCGGCACAACTCTCAGCCAGACCGTCCCCAGCCGCACCAACCTCCCAGCAGCGTCCCTTCCCCCTCGCCCTCCACACCCCACAGCTCAGCCCCCGCTCCGTTTTCATTCAGGCTTAACGGGGTCATGTGTGCATCGCGTAAAGAAAGGAGGATTTTACACATTCCTACTGGAAGTTTATCTAACCAGGGTACAACAAATTAAGACAGACACAACTCATGAGACTTGGTTAAATATCGCTCCGGTCAAAAACGATGGGGGATTGGGATTCCTGCAGGCACACAAACACCACACTCGCGGCTTCCCTCTGTGGGGAGGGACGTTTGATTCCGTCGCTAAGCCTGGAGCCCCAGCGTGGGGGGAAGCTGCTGGTGCCCTGCTCACCTCCTTGGCGATGGTGGTGATGAAGGCGGGCGGCCTGGCGGTGGCGATGAGGGAGAGAGCGTGCCGCGCCGAGCGGGCAGAGTCGGCGGCTGGGCTCAGGGGCAGCCCCATTGTGATGCTAAACGGGCACCAGACAAAGAGGGGAGAAAGAAAAGGAGCATTAGAAATATAGAGTGAAAAGATTAGAAACAGCTTATAATGTCAGTTCAAGGTCAACGGGAGCACTCAAACAGTTAGAATATAATGGACTTCCAACAATGAGCAGTGATTAGGAGTCAGGGTGTTCTATCATCAAATACAAAATCGAATAATTAACCATGAAGATTGAAAACAGTATGCGCATCTGTCCAAAGTGTTAAAAAGGCCTTGTTAACAAATTATCTGTATGTGCTGAATACATATCACCCAACTGAGGCCGAGGCAAACACAGAATGCCTTCCCAAGAATTTATGGTTTATTCTTTTACAACATTATAAACGCAGGCTGACAAATACCCTGTTCATAGTGATTCTCCTTAATTCAGCCAAGCACTGGCTATAGGAGAGAAAAGAAAAAGCTTCTTGAAGAACTAAACCCACGAAACCCCCCTGGTTTGATTTTCTTTACTGCATGAGCCAGTCGCAGCAGCGCGATGAGATGACAGGCAGCCCCGTACCTTATGCTTTCTGATTACCGAAATTATTCAAAAGCTCTTCAGAATTTCTAACACTGAGGTTTTAACTGCAATTCTTTGGATAACAGTAAGGGATTAACTGGCACCCAAATTTTCCACACACAATGCTCGTATTTGCTATGACAAGATAAATGCAAGAAACAATAAGGTAGTAAGTACCCAACAAGTACTTTAAGCAAAAATAAAATCTGGTACTTGGTAATTCAGAGCATACGCACCTGACAAAGACAACACACGTTTTTTTCTGAAAGCTTCCTTTCTTAAAACTATACTATTTTTGCTATCACTGTTGTATGTACCACAGCAGAGCCCAGTTTTGGTAGGTTAGTTGTACGTTATCCGGCAATTCTACAAACCCTTCCTCAGCTCCCACCCACGGGCCACCCACAGCCTTCCCAGCCTGTGGCCCAGAGCACAGGTACCTCCCCGGCTACCAACTCTGTGCCTTTGGCACACCAAGCTGATCCATCAAGCTCCATCTGGTCCGTGCCCCCGCACCACAAGAGCAGAGTGTCCGGCAGCACCGAGAGGCGCGGGGGCCAGGAGGGTGACAGAGTAGGGCAGAGCAGCGCGGTGGCACGGCACTGGCTCCCTGGGAGAGGACATCCCACTGGGGAGAACCAGTGGGGAAAGAGGTACGGGAAAGCAGGGATGAACGTGCTCCCATATGGAACTGGGCTTTTACAGAAGGGGAGGGGACACCTGGGAACCAGCGTGCGTTGGGATTAACCTGGAACATTCAGCCTTCCCCACAAAGGAAACCTTCTCTGATGTGACTACTGCAGCCCGGGGAGACGACAAACCAGTCTGCCAGCTCCAGAACATTTTAACATCTTCCTATAACATATAGTCTGACCGATCCCGCTGCTATGACCACACTTCCACCAAGCAGTAGCCCTAAAGATTGTGGTTTGTTTTGTTTTTAATGAAGAAAAGACAACAAAAAGAAAGCTAGTTTCTTTTGGTCATTCCTGGTATCAGTCCAGCATTCGAATAAGCTGTAATTCCTCACGGATTTTGCTAAATCATGAAAAATTATGTTTGAGAATGCACTGAAATGGCTCCTCAGCTATCCTTTCTTTGCTATTTTACTTAGAGATGAAGTAACAAAGAAGGTATTAAGCTGTAAACGACACACATAGGTTTACTCTTTTTCTGTGGAAATGAGGTACTTTTCTGCAGAGGAGCCCGGCAGCAGTCGCTGTTCCGGAGGCCCAGAGGGGCAGCGGGACAGGCAGATCGCTGCTCCCGAACACACGCAAGTCAACAGCACTAACCCACCAACATCGAGTTTTAAAGCCATTCCGACACCTCGGCTGCTTGTATTACATTTAGCATCGTGCGAATGCTAAGTGTTAATAAAAGTGAAGCTTGTCGTTAAAGCAACTATGTCATTCAAGCGCGCATTAACAATACGAGATAGTTTTATTACATGAAAAAAGATAACATCTGCAGCTTCCTCTGCTATCAGTGGGGTTTGGGATGCTTTAATACTTTGACTGATGTACCTGAGATAAAAATACATTCAACAAAACGAGTACTAGAGCAGTGAAACAGTCTCTAGGCTCTGCAGTTTCCCAGAACCCCGCGCACCTCTCCAGGCCGAGGATGCCCAGCCGGGTAAGGGCTGGCTCGGCACCACGCACGGAATGGGGACAACAGCACCAGAAGCCATTAGCGACTCTGCCCCACCAGCCATCACCAGGCATCCCATTCTGCAACCTCCCTGCCAGGCAAGCCCCAGGAAATAAATCCAGAGGCATGGAGAAGACTACAATCCACACTTCTATCCCTTTAGTATCTCTGTGTCCTTCCAAATTGGTAAAAATTGGTTTATCAGGGTCAACAAAATTCATTCTGCTCTGAAAACAAGGAGTCCGACACAACCAGAAAAGAAACAAGGGAAAGGAGAAACTGAAACAACCCAGAAGAGGTGGAAATCACAATACAGGTTTGGTATTCCAGGTGCACCAACCCCCCCCAAACAAGCCAGCGCCAGCGGTGCCATCACGCCATGCCACAAAGCCCACCTAAGTCCAAACCCTCAGGACTCCAAATGGCAAGCAAAAGCATTGGTTCACTTGGTCAAACTCCAAAAATATTTGGGTTAATCTGTCTATTCACCCTGTGATGTTAACATTTGAGAGCTGCTCTTCTTTTGGGCTACACCAGAAAAATTATTTATCTTCGACAGAAGTTATTCTGCTGCTTCCTAGCCCAGATTTTACAATGACATTATCTGGCAGTGAGACAGGAGGAAATCTGCATTTTCAGAGCCAGGACGGAGAACACAAAAGGTGGGCTTTTTTCCCCCCCAACACTTCAACAAGAGACCACATGTGCAAATGTCAGTAAGAGAAAATAAGCGTGACACGGCGCTTCCCCGGACGCACTGAAAATCTCCTCTTGGGGTTTTTGAAAGGGGTCCCTCCTCCCCGTGCTCTTCTACTGAATATTTTGGTAAAGATTAACAGAAGTTTACAAACTCAACCAGCTTACTGCAAAGTCTATTTATGATTTTGTAGAGGATTTAGGTAGCACATGGTAACTGAATAGTTACATTACTGATTTCTTTAATTTTTCTAGTTTTTGAGAGAGGTGTCTATAGAGGAGAACACATTCTCTTAATTTCTTTAAGTGTCTTTAAAGATAATTCTTGATGCAATATCTGATTTAATACTGTGAAAGCTTACAAATTGAATACTTTGCAACAAAGAACTTCAGGGTAGTTAAAGCATTCTCTGCCAAATTAACTCTTTTTCCAGAGCAACAAGAAGATGAGGTATGGATCGATCACCGTTTTATAGACCTGAATTCACATAAATGCAAACCAAAGTTTATTATAATTTTCTTTCCCATTCCTCACCAACATTCTATGCATTAAAGTTACTGAATTCGAAAACCAGTGAAGCCTCTGGGACAATAAAGATGTCCCCATTGGCCTTTTACTCGTAAGACCGTATTTGACTTTAACTAGAAGTGCTGTTTGGCTGTTAGAGCCAGAGGTGATGAAGCAGGAGGAGGAAGGTTTCAAAGTCAGGCTTTCTGAGGGGCTCGTTATCTCCCGAAAGCAATCAAACCCCCAGCCCTTGGCACTTTTTTTTTTTCCTTTCTCTGAAAAGGCTTGGTGCTTCTGCCAGCAGTCCTCTTCCTTACAAGATGCTTGCTAAAGCGTGCATTTTCCTGAAAAGCAACAGGCTTTTTGTTAATTCATCAGCATGTGGGCAGAGATTAGCCCCCTCCGGGCCGGGCCAGCTGCTCGTGCCCCGCCAGAGGGGACCGGCTCCCCCACACCGCCCCGACAAAACCCGGCAGATGCACAACTAACGCACAGGGGGAAAGCTGCCCTGCACACCCAGGCTTCTGTTCTCTATGGACGAGCTTCAGGACTTCTCTACGTCCAGCAGGAGTCGGCAGCACGTGGCGTCCCTCTTGTCCTCATCCTGCCCTGACATCCTGCCACGGCAGTGTAAGGGACATTCGAGGAATCATTTCTGTACACGTCACACAGACAAAATGGATGCAGCCTGTCCCGTAACGCATGCCTTTAACAGCAGAGACGACAGTCTACCTGCAAACCACAGTAAAAACCTCAGATCTATCACTGTATTTATTTGTGCTTTTGATTTGTGCCTTTTAGCTGATTTCTCGAAGGCCGGTTCTCAGTGGCCAGCACCCTCCTCATCAGGGCACAATGCTCTCTCTTTTCCCAAATCCATCACCAGCATCCCCCGCGTCAGTAATCTGAACATCTTGATGGTTTTGGCAACCAATATGCTATTTGAATAATGTTTTCAATGAAATATAGACTTTAACAGGTAACTTGTTTATATGTTTAGCACAAGTTATCACAACGTCAGAGTACTGTTTATGTACTTCACTATCTACAAAAAAATAAGGAAGATGCATTTAAAAAGCTGATCCTTAGACCAAGTGGAAAGCAACAAGCTACTTGGGGAGAGCTGTAGGTCATACCTAGGAAAAAGGTAGATGGAAAAGGTTTTGATGGCGATGACCAGAAAACGTAGCAAGCGGATGTCTGCAAGTTTTGACTTCCCTAAAGCAACGCCAGACAAAGACTTCATGGGACCGAGAGTGGTCTCTCGGTCAGAGAATTCACGTGCCACATCACCTTCGGGACCAAGATCCCAGCTCGCTTTCTCCTTTAAAACCTCAATTGCAGCAATTGTTTAGGCTGTGTTCTAAAAACAGTCCACCGTACTTGAGCGCTAGGGATGGCCCTACTATATACAATAGGATGGCTCCACAGACAGAATCCATAAGATTATAAAAGTATAGTAAAGTTTTCCACTAAACACAGTCAAAACTAAAGAGATTTAGCCTAATTATTTTAGTACTCACACATATATAAAACCATATAGATCGATTAGAATGCAATTTGCTAATTTGGGTATATTATATCATAATCTGTATCAAAGTGTAGCTTGTAATTCAAAGAGCAAAAATACCGGACAGCAATGATCCCTACCGTCACCCACGCCAAGAAATCAAAGCCGAATAAACGCTAGAGAAATACTCTTAATCCTCACAAGCGAGTGGTTTCATTCGGCATGGCAGGCTAGCACAGGGCAGCCTTTGGGGACCAGGAGGAACTGGGAGAGCGGAGGAGTTATAAATACCGGAGTCTTGGATAACAGCTCAGATATTTATTTAATTCAGAAGGGAAAAAAGAAAAACGCTGCTTTTTTTTTTGTCAATAAACGTGATTTTTTTTTTTTTAAAGCAGGAGCTTGACATAAAAAGCTCTTTCATAAAACGTTCTTAACATCAGGGAGAGGAGCCAGGCAGCTGTGCGCTGTTATTGTGTACACGGTAAATCAGGCACAAAAAGGGGCAGCTCAGCAGGGCACCGGGAGGGTAAGATGCACACTTAACCCCCTGCACACATTGTTGCTCTATTTCTCTCCATCTTCGGCTGTCTGCAGTCGGTACTGTATCTGTCATGAATGTAACAGGCCATTTTCAATCTAAACCTTGTTATGGATTAATAAGCAAACACTTTCTCGCTTATTATGCAATTTATCATGATGAAAATTGCATTGGGCTCCTCAAGGCTACATGCTGATACATTCATTTATTCAGTGCTCCGCGGATCGAGAGCCATACTAATCTTTATGACAGCTAAGGATGTAATCGCAAGATGAAAATGACTTTCTGAAGAACTGCGGTCGCCTGGCTTCTCTACATCTGCATTTACATACAATAGGGCTTAGAGATTCTCTGGGAAGGCAAAACGGTTTGGTTCCTTTTCTCACACTACGAGCAATAATTGAAGTTCAGACAAATAACAACATTAATCCAGTTCATACGTGTTTCTCCAATAACACCCCCCCAACGCACGGCAATCATTCGTTCTCCAAATCTTGAGGAAATTAGAACTAGTGTATAAAACGCGTAATATCTGCCTTAGTATAACGTAAAAGAAAGTCAGGAACTTTACCCCCTCCACAGACGGACGACAAAACGCGTACTTGGTAGGTATTAAGGCAACCCCCCTCAGTTCCTCCTTGCATGTAGCATTTAAAATGTGTGTGTTTATAAACAAACACTTGTAAGTATATTTGTAGAGTAAAATTCATTCATAATAGAGCACTGTATGACTTGAAACTGACTTCTAAGGTTAAATGCTACTACGGGTGCGTAAAAGTGCTCAGTGTTATTGCTACAGGCAAAAGAAATGGAAAAGTAACTAAAAATATAAATGCATAGTTTAAACAGCTGGCTAATTTCTAATTAGAAGGACATTCTACAGTTTCACATAGTGAGACAAACCAGCAGCATTTACCGTGATTTAGCAAAAAAATAGCCTTAGAATAAATCAGAAAACCAGCCAATTGTTTCAGGCTTTTTTTTTTTTAATACCTGAGGTAATATTATGCTGTAAACAAAACCAGCCGTCTTCCTGGAGGAAAGAAACCGTTCCCCCATTAACCAGTGGTTCATCAATTCCTGGATGGTTTACAAATCAACACTTAAGGAACACCACTAATTAAAGTCCTACTTCGAAGGCAGTACAGGATGCTCTGCCTGCACCCAGCCCAGCAGCACAGCCCCCAGAGGCAGCACCGCCACGGCCCGGCGCCGAGCACCACAGACTGGCTCAACAGCAACGCCGCGCTGCTTTGTTAGGAAGAACATCTGTGATTTCTGTATTTTATGTCATGAAAGTTATCATTACATTTAAATATTTTCAGTAACAGCCATTTTCCAAGTGGAAGTCTGCAGAACTTTATTACTAGAGCATTACTTCATACCGACAACCAAACAAACATGACCTCTGTATTTGCTGGAGGCAGAGCGCTGCGTGTCCCGCAGGCCCTGGCCGGGCACCAGCCTGTTCCTGTGCCGGAGCCGTGCACCTACCAACGACAACTTGGTCCCAGTGGCACCAGTGCATACCCACTTACACTTCTCACCGCTTTCCCTTAAAAGCAGGAAGCTCGAAATAGCTTTCAGAGGCAATTACATAAAGTACACTATCATTGGTTTATTTCACATAAGCAGCCTACTGTGGTTGCTTCTTACAGTGACTTTTTGTTTTTTCTTTATACATAGAAATCAGAGCCTCTCCTTTTGCACATTGAAGTAGTTTGCTTTTTTTTTAAAAAAACTAAACACAGAACAAATTGTTCAGATAGAGATTTAGAATAAATTCCAGATGAGATGAGCAATTTTACAACAAACAACAATAACAATAAGAACTATATTGTAAAACTCTTTCCTGTGCAAATAGTCCCGTTGTCATTAATCGGATTAATGGTGTGAATAAAAACTGTTCATGTGAGAATGGGGGCCCTGGTTGAAATTTACTACTTTCTAGGCCTCAAAGCATAAAATTCGTAGTTACTCAACAAAAATGCTACTCATGTCCTGCAAAGTTGCACTCATTAAATAAAGCCCAAATGCTAGTATTCAAGAATCCCATTATCTTAACACAAAACGCTTTAAAAGAGGGCAAGACACTCCCTTTATTACACAAGTCATGGCAATGACCTCACTTATGCATTTAGCCGTAATTATTTGATTTAGCCATAATTATTTGATGGCATGATTGATAGTACACAGCACTACCAAGTGTAACAACGCGTACACATACCTGTGTGAGCATAACGGGAAGTTGCACAATTAGAGTAATTTGCAAGAAACGGAACAAATTCGCAGTTAGAGTTCCATGCACAAGAAATACATAAATAAACATTTTAAATTTTTGTCAATATATTACACTTTTGCTGTGCATTTTAATTCAAAGTGTCAGACTTCCTTATGAAATCTGGCCCCCCCCCACCCCCCCCAGCCTCAATTACAAACCCTAATCGAAAGATTTTATTTGAAGGAGGTTAGAGCGGAGGTACACGACAGCATTCCATATAAATCTTGATTTAGGACATTTTAATAAGTTGTTCTCTGACCCTAGAGACAGGCTGTGGTCTGTTGAGTTTATGATTTCTTTCCTTAAACCTACAAGTTACCTTGGTAGGATTAATAGCGATGCTACTGATAAAATAACTACCTTTTCCAAAATGTACTTTCCGAAACAATTCCCATCCTGACAGGATGGCTTGTAAAACCATGGAAAAAAATAATCCATGTATTCTGACAAACTGGTGGAAAATACCTTCCAAAAATACTATTTTTACAGTTAAGAAAGGGTAAAAAAAGATACGTTAAAAAAATTATGTTAAAGACAGACAGACATCTTGCATGCAGAACTTGAAGCAAGGAGTTATCCCGTGGCAAGCACCTCAGCCAGCAGGATTTGGTAATTTGGTAAACTGACTGCAGCAAAAATGGGACGCACAGAAGTGATGCAAGGGGGTTGTAAGTGAACAAATGGGCTACCTACTTGGCAAGCTGTTTCTCGGCGTCGGCGCAGAGCTCCAGCAGGCCCATCAGCACGGCGGAGACGTCCATGTAGGGCTCCCAGACGGTGAAGCCGCGGCCGATGAGGTCGATGGCGGTCCTGCGGATGGTGCTGTGTGCGGGCAGCTTGGGGCTGGGCGGCTGCAGCAGCAGGAACGTCAGCGCCTTGCCTGTGTGCAGAGAGCGACAGACCCACCGTCAGGAGGACAAACGGCTCCAACACACCTGAATGCCGAGCCGGGCTCTGCGTAGCAAGGGAACGTGATTAATAATTTCATTTAATAGACTGTTTTTTTTATAAAAATAATTACACAGATATAAATGCAAAGGGGGGCTAAACCAAGCAACACTCCCAGATAAAGATAACTGAGCGTTATATCTACATAGTTATTTGTTACCTCTTAACAAATTTCATTTAGCTTGCTATTATGATAAAGATAACCTATTGATTTTACCGGGTTTTTCTGTAGTTTTCAGAACTCTCCGCTATGAGTTGCTTGTTTTGTTTCTTAACCAAACTGCCTGTCATTTTTAGCACTCAGAAAAGCCAACAGACATGCTTTTCTCGTCCATTCACACCAAGCCCTTAGAGGCGTGGAACAAAAGAACTGAAAGTTTCTCCTTGGCAGGCCACGACACTCCACTTTGTGTGAGTTTTACGTCTCAAATCTAAGAACCTTATTAAAAAGCGTGACTGCTCAAACATTACTCCACTGAAATATGCCTACCTTTTCCATAGGACTCCTCCTAGCACTGCTCCTGCTGACACCTACCTTGTGGAAATTGAGCTAAGGAAAAAGATGAACTAAACAAAAGTCATTCTGCTGCCCGTTTCTCAGCCTCGACATCTTTGTTTAAGCTTTGACTTGGCTTAAATGAACGAATTAATATTGACAAAAACATCAACTAAGCTAATGAGTTGTTAGTTAAGGCAATAAACATGTCACATTAGAGTCAGCGCAGTAAAGAGGTAATTAGCCCTGGAAAAGCTCTGCCGATTGGGGCTGCGGAGATGCTTTGCTGGGAAGCTTTGAGCTGCCGCGGAGCCCCTGCACCCGCAGCCTCCCCGGGCAGGTCCTGAACCCCCGCGCTACCGCTAAACGGGCAAAACAACCACCGGACGAAGGCGTTTTAGGAGAAGTTTGTGCCAAGACGGTGACATGAGGGAAGAGGTCCCACCGAACCAGAATGCAGCTGGTGACAGCACTCGGCCGTGCTCCTCCGGCTTTCCCAAGGGCTCGGCCGCTCAGTGCACCCTGAAAGCACAGTAAGCGGGGGGGGTGCTTTTCTTGCTGGAAACCTAGATAACACCAGACTCTTTAAACCAAAAATAAAAAATCTACCCTAGTAAGAACTAAGTTTCGATGACTTACAAGTACCTTCTGTTAGAAAAAAATCATTAAGAAACAAACCGACAAAAGCTCCTTTCATTAACAATTAGGGTGCGACTTACAATACAGAATTCCTTCAAGCAGTAACTTAGCAGAAATGGAAATGACATTCCTATATAAATTTCTATTAAAATATAATTTTGTTCCAGATGCAGTGGCACACGTATGCCACAAGCGTATGGAAACAGAGAAGAGCAGCAGCGGAGGTAACGCAGGGCACGGAAAGCAGTGATTTTGTCCCTGGGCAGAACCGACCACCTTGTCAGTACCAGGGAGTCACTGGGAGCACCAACACCGGACCGGAGTTTTCTCAGCCGGTAGAGAAGGGTAAGATTTTGGACACGAGCACTGAAGTGCTTTCACCGTTTAGGAGCGAGCGAGCCTGCCAGTGCTCTGCACCCATTTCTGTGCGTCCTCCCAGGAAACCCTCCAGGCGCCGGCACAGACACCCCACAACAACCCGCAGCCAGCCGGCCCTGGCGGAGTTAAAAACCTGCCGACCTTCCCATGTGTCCACCCCAACGCTACAATAGAACTTTCAGTCTTTAATCCTCATGTCATTTTTATTAATGAAAATACGACGTGAATACTAAAGCTTATCAGTTATTTTCAATGCATGTAGCCCCTTGGATTTCTAAAATGTCTCTCCTTGCTGAGTCTCCGGAGCTTTAACCGTATGACATCAGTCAGCATTGTTATCCCCATTTTGCCGATAGATTTAAAAAAATTAAATAATTTGCCCAGGAAAATCAATAGCACCGGCATGAACAAGACACTGATAACTCTGATTCCCATTCTCATAATTTGCCACGACATCAAGTTCCAACTAAATAAAAATGATGGACTCCAAGAATATGATTTAACTTGCTTTGCACCTTTTTCTGATTTCATGTTAAAAAAAAAAGTGAAGAATCATAGCTGTGTTTTGTTTCAGCCTGCCCTCTCTCCCCTTGGCCGTGGGCATAGTGGTTTTCTACAGGAAATGAAACCAAGTTGTGAGCCTTTCCGGATGGTATTTTCCTGCTGTGACACATACCTGTGCCACAGAAAGACAGAAATATAAATTTGGATAGTTGGGTTAAAAACCCATACCCCTTAATCCCTCCCTCCTTCTAGTGCAGTGAATTTTTATTACTTATCTTCTCTCATCTTCCAGACAGGTATAAAATCAGAGGATAGTTTTAGGCCTAAGTTACAAATTAACTAGTTGTATTATTTGAAGAATTTTTTCTAAAGATGTAACGATGAAAAAATATATATATTTTTTTAATCATACTCAATGTCAAATTTCCCAATTTTTACAGAATTCATTTTCAGCCTTTTTTTTTTTTGGCCTTTAATGTAATGCTGACACTTGCACTTTTTCTGAACTTATGCTAGGAGAGAGCTCCCTCCAAGTAATTAAGTACCCTTCCTGCAGTCCTACCTAGAGAACGGCAGTCCCCGCTTGCTTCCTCAGGAGATCCAAACTGCTCCTTGAGGCTCCCCTTCGCTGAAAAAAGGGCTAAAGCTGGGATTAGCAAAAACGTACATTTACAACGACGTCTATGACTTGCCGTAGGTCCTTTTGCTCGTTGACATGGAAGAGGGGAACGTTTGTGGGTGCAGCAAGGCGGGGAGGTGGGTGAGCGGAGCGGAGCAGAGGGGATCGCGCAGCACACAGCAGGGGACGCCATCGCGTCCCCCCGTCCCAGCCGCAAACACAGTGCGTCCTGGGATCTGTGACAGCCTCTCAGGGGCTTGAAAACTGAGTGCTTCCTCATCAAATGAGGATCTGCAGCACACATAACTCGGTGCTTTATTGGACAGTTTGGATTTCATTTTTTAACATCACAAGAAAAAAAAATAAAGGGGTTTTTGCCTTATATGTAATCAGAAAGGAAGTCTTCCCATGCATTTTGAAGCCTTAAAAACATCAGAAATCTTAAAGGTAACATTTCCTCCCTGTTAATTATCCATGTAAATTCTGGAAAATTAACAGAGGTTTAACAGGTCAGAACAGCCAATCCTAGATGCAATAAATTCCCAGCGTTTCTATTAGACAGCATAACATATATTGCTTTTTATATGAAGCAACCAGACAGCAAAGAATATTCCTGAGTGGGGCCAGACAAACGCTGCCCCTGAGTTGTTTTAAATTTCTGTAAGATTTTGCATAATTCATTAGAAAGGGAAACAAAGGCAAAAGAAGAAAGTGTTTATAAGAGCTGGTTTCCTGGCCTTTTCAGGCTGGCTCTGCTCTAGTTAGACCCACCTAACAACGCCATTTTTCTTCCTTTCAAAATCTGCAGTGGGGGAATCAAATGTGAAAGCAAGATCAATTCTGTTCCAAGACAGTAAATGAGTTTTAGATCAGACTTCTTTCAATTTATGGAGAGAACTCAACTATGCTGGCTTAAATGCATTCTTCCTCTAACTATGAAATTATATTACAGTGCTATAGAAAGAGTAAGCTATCATTATTTTAATCCAAAATTTGTTTATAATCTAGCAGGAAGGAGAAAGCCAATATGACTTGGGTCATAACTGTGCATTAAACTTTGTATTTTCATTCCTGTTAATTGCATAATTCCATTAAACCACGCTATTTATTTTAATCTGAATTATATAATGTTTTCTAAATAAAACTATTTCCATAAAAATGATCATCATTGCATAGGAAGCAGCAGTTTTTTCCCATCACAGTGCTGACCAAACTACACGTTACTCTTAGAGGTTTTCTCCTGTTACACATAATTGTAACGAGTTTTCTTAAGCAGTTTGGACAACCCATGACCTACGGGACCGTGGAAGACGCACAATATCAACGAAACCAGTCAAGCCAACGCGACAACCCTCAGGATTCAGGGATCCCAACTTAACCTTCTCCATAGCGCCGGCGTCTGAGACACAAACGTGCCCATATCAACAATGATGTGTTTTGTTCTCACCTCCTGCACAGCCGCGAGAGCAATACGTGGCAGTCCAGCTATTTTAAGTTGCTCCTTCATCACCCCAAAGGTGCCCGTCCCCTCAATTTTGGCAGCACACCCAGAGCTGGGTCCCCGCTGCAGCTGATGTCACCGTCATTAGGCTCTGTACAGGGCAACTCGCTAATTGATTCAACTAGATTGATCTGTGGAGCACGTAAAACCTGAGTGACTGGGGTTGTGTTTGCGCGTACTTGAGCAGTTTTGAAGATGAAATCAGAGCTCTCCAAAGGCTGAGATGTAGGCTAAAACCGGCTCCTGTCCTTTTTGGCTATTGCTACACATTTTGAATTACAACCCGTTCAAGCCATAGCTTGAAACCAAGATGCTGGCAATAACATCCCTTATGCTAAACTGGTAACTACAGCAACAGAAAGATAACCACACAAGCGGCAATTAGTTTTCCAACACGGAGATCTCCAAATCAGCTTACTCCGGTGTCAGCCCCGTGCTGATGGATTGCTTCCCTGGCAGCAGCTCACTGGGTTAGACAGTCCGAAATTGTTCTCCTAGACAACGTGCCATCGTCTTTACGCTGCGGGGGACACAAGGACCAGCTGAAGGACTGGCTGAAGGAGCTGGGTCTCTTCTCCCTGGAGAAGAGAAGGCTCAGGGGGACCTTGTCACAGTGTTCAGTACTTAAAGGGCGGCTACAAAGAGGACGGAGGCTCTCCCTTCACAAGGAGCCACACTGAGAAGACAAGGGGCAACAGGGACAAGATGCACTGTGAGAGGTTTCGTAGCAACATAAGAAAGAGGGTTTTTTACAAGGAGAACAGTCATTCCCTGGAACAACCTCCCCAGTGACACGGTGGAGTCCCCACCGCTGGAGGTTTTCAAGAGGCGATTGGACAACAATGAGTAATGAGAAAACAACTACGATTGTCATACACTTCCTACTCAGCAAATCCCACCTTCTTCCAAATGAAAGCAGAAGCTCCCAGCAAGTACTATTAATTAAAAAAAAAAAAAAGAAGGTCAAGAGAAACTCCAAAACAGTTAAGAAAAATTGTTTCCAATAATTATAATAGTAAGCATTCATCAACCTATCCCTGGTAAATCCAAATCCCTGCTAGTTGCCTCAAAAACAATATTATGCCAACTATTTTTGCACATTCTCTCCCACATTTCTCGTTCTTAAAATGAGCAAGTGTAATATCTCCCAAGTGTTTTTCTGGGTTCATGATTATTCTTATTACACATATCTGCAAGACAGTAAAACTCCGATTCCTCTCCTATTTTAAGGTAAGGATGCTTGGCTCAGCACCTGCAACCCTAATGAGGGAATAACGTTAATTTGGGTGATGAATTAAATTAGTTTCAGTTTCTCTTCATCTCACTCATTACAAAGGCAAGCACAGGCTGATTTATTGACTTGTCACAGCTTATGAAGCAGCAGTTCATAAAGAAGTTATTCTGAAGTGTTCTTTTTATCCATGCAAACTATCGATTGACAATGTTTGGGCACTATTTTCTCAGATACAGACACTGAACAGCAAAAAGCACGTGTAGCTTTGGTCTTCCCATTCGACACATGAAGAATACACATTTTCAGGTGGCAATACTGCGTGTAGATAACGTAACTGAATCCTCCAACACACTATTGCTTGCTGGTTCAGCCCTCTGTAACATTCAAATGCGGCTTACCTGCCGTGTCAAACACACCTCCAAATGTAACACAGAGAGCAGGTATCAGCCACACAGAACACAGCAAAATAAAACCAGTTTTCTGAGATTTTTCTCCAGGGGAAGAATTCCTCTTTTCCCTTTAGCACGGCTATCCCAGCTAGAACGTATGTGTGACCAACACGGAACGATAATCTAGCCTCTGTGCATGATCCGTCTTACTGAAGACTGTTATTGCTTGTTGTGCCATCAATGGCACTCGGTGCCTTTCATCAGCCTCCCAACCGCCTGGCTGCTTGTGCAAAATGGAAATTGTAATCAGATTCCAATCGAGAGGACCTTTCACCACCCACCTCAGGAAGGAAAGAATGCATCTCCGATAATACGCCTGATCACAATGCTCTGTGGCCAGAAAACATCTATTGCAATTACGAACCATGGCTGCAAAATATGAAAATATAAATCTAAAAATGATCCAGCGCAGCAAACAGGTAAGCATCCCTGCTTTCCGTTCTCTTTGTTACCTGGCTCGGAGCCGAAGCTGCACCTTCTTTCAGATATGCACAGTACTGGCAGCATCGGTTCTGTTTCTCTGGCAATAAACTTCTTAATAAAAAA
The DNA here is from genome assembly GCA_008658365.1 of Alca torda. NCBI lineage: Eukaryota > Metazoa > Chordata > Aves > Charadriiformes > Alcidae > Alca > Alca torda. Next base: position 736,572 of record CM018101.1, read on the forward strand.
ATACGCAAAACAGTAAACAAAAAAATGAATTTCCCACCTAAATGCAAAAATTGATATTACAGGAACTGCTTTTAAGCACTCAGACAGTGATAGGCAAGGAGTGTTGCTAAGGAGAGCCCCAGCGGGAGGCGGGAGGGGAGGCCAGCCCAGCTGATGGAGCGGGTACCACCTGGGCTGGCACAGGAGCAGCCCCCCAGATCTGCTCAGCGCCCACCGCCGCTGGCCACCGGACTGCCATCTTTACATCAACGCTGTTTCTAAGGAGCCCAAACACATATACACTTGCAAACCTGTGGAAATGAAAACCATTCAAATTAATCACGGTACATCCTGCTAGCCTGATATTACATTTACTCGGTATTCTCCTCTCGAACTACAGCCGCTTCCTGTACATACATTTCCCTCAGGACATTAAACACACGCCTGTAAGCCTGAACTCATAAGAGCTTAAATTGGGAATTATACACCTCACAAATGCCGTGAGGTTTTGGGCAATGTTCCACTCTCCCTGGCTGGCGGAGGGGCTGTGAAGAGCAGTGGGAACAGCACGGCTCAGCTCATCCCTCCGCTGCCCCGTGCCACACGAGGCACTGGGTCGGGCAAGGCACGCTGCGGAGAACCAGGGGCTGAAGTGAGACGTGGCTGGAGCGGGAAGGGGATCTGGGATGGCAGAAGGGAGCTCTCGCATCTGGACCAAAAAGAGAGAATCCCACTTTAACCGCCTCTCCGCATAAAACACCATCTACGCAGGTGGAAAAGCCACGGGGGCTGTGCTCTCCGGGCCTTTCCATTGGCCATCAACACGATCCCCACGCCTCTCCAACCACCCGCTTGCACAAGAACTGCAGAAAACTACAATCTCCAACTCTGCTGGCATCAGCGGTGCTTTCAAAGACTGCTAGGGGATGGCATGGTCAGACCAGCAGCAAAATCACATGCATTTTGTTTCCTTAGGAAATGACTGATGTGTGTATCTCCTCTGCTACTCTTTGTTCAAATCGATATCTGAGTTACCCTCCCACACTTCTACAAGAAAAACTTGTGTTCCTTATCTGGGAAACGGGAATAATATTGTCCACACTCATATCGGACACATTTGGAGAGCAGGTTTTTCAGGATATTTGGTACTGCACTGAACCTTTTATCTTAAAGTAGCTTCCCCCACAACCAGCTGCCCCCACCAACGCTCGGCTGCCGGCAGAGCGGACCCGACTTGCCCCACAAGCAGCCTGAAAAAAACAGGCTGTTTTGGTTTCTTTCATGTTAGATGAAAACGTAAGTGTTCTCTGGTGGAAGTGTTCACATTTTGCCCAGAATTTCATAGGAGAGCCCATGCTCAAACGTTTGGAAACGGGGAGCAGGTAGAGCAAAGGTCCATGGACACAAACGCGGTTACGGATGGCCATCACCAAGCCACTGGTCTGACAGTTCCTGGGGAACGGCCTCAGGCTCCTCTGAGCAGCCTGCAGGACTCCAGAAAGCTGAAGTGGGAGGAAAAAATACACTGTCTTGAATTTTTATCACCACCAAATGTGGTATCAGTCTCAAGGCTGAGCCTTCACCTACGGAGGTGTATGGATGGGTGGAGAACACAACTGACGGGGATTTGTTTGGTGCTGAGGCTTCCTCATAGTCCAAACACAAAGAGAGACTTCAGTTTGTGAGATACAGCCCGTTACAATAGCCAGAGTATGAAATATCCAAAAAAGAAACTTCTGATTAAAAATAGAGAATTCAAATCACTTAGCCCCTAGAGGATTTGGGGGAAAAGGTGAATATAATTTTTAAGATTTGATTTTGTTGCTAAAGCCAAAAACCAGATTTAAATTAGAGCATAATATCTGCCACAAAGATTGACCGTTTTCTGCCATACCGATTGACTATTTTTTCTAAATACTATCTCTGAGGCTAAGATATAGATTTTCATAAACCACCATTTTTCCATATTTTTTTTTTCCTTCAGGGACAAAATTCTGCTGGAGACACAGATCTAATCACAGCAGCTCGAGGAAGAAAAGCACACTTTAGACTTACCAGAACGCTGAATTTCACAGCATCCCGACTGAAACGTATGGATTCAAATAAGGAGAATCACATCATGAACCGCGGGATGCAAATCTGAGTAGCTTTCTGCATACGTGATCTAAAAATCGAGCCAAGAAAAGGGCCCGTGCTGCTAGCAGGCTCATTACGAACAATAAAATCAGTTCCTTGCTTTAATCACGCTGTTGTGTTTTTGGGTTTGTTCAAATTAAGTTACTGAGCCAGTTTGCCTAATTTGCTCTGAAAGGCTGCTGTTCAGGTGCTCAGCTGATTTATTGCTTCTGTAGGCGATGAGCCCGAGTGCTCGCTCGTCTGTATTAATTGCTGCCGCAAGCTCAGCCTATGGGCTCGGCAGTAGGTGCATCCATCAGCGGGAGAGACCTCCTCTCCCGGTGCCGCCGCCGCCTCCTCGCTGGAGTGGCCGCTTCAGTATTTTCACAGCGCAGAACTAAGGCATCAAAAGACATTAGAAAAGGTTTCGAGGTAGGCGATGGAGCAAGAAATCCCATGTTCACCAAGAGGCTCATGTTTATCCTGTGTCAAATTCCATTTTCAGATGAAATACATTTGGGATACTATACAAAAATCTGTAATGCTGGAACCCCCAAATTAACACAACACGGGAAATACCTGACTGCACACCCCAAGTGATCTTGTGCTTGCTTACTTTTTGCGTGCCTACATACGTGTAAAACCGGACTGCAAAGCCACAGCGCACCTCGGAAGGTAAATCTGTCTCTGACCTACACAGACACAACCCCAGCAGCAACAGAAATATTGTGAAGATAAACGTACTGCTTAGAAAAGGCATTCATAGGCTGCAGTGACGGGACTTTTAGAAGACACTACTGAGCGGTGAAGAGAAATAATAAGTAAATAATGCAAAAGAGCAAAAATCCGAAATAGAGGACAATAGCAACATGTGCCACATCTCATGCACTTCGTATGGCAACAGTCCTGTACTAGGAGAGACCTGACCTGCGACGCTCACCACACGCTGCTCGTCCTCTCCCAGCCTGGAAACGGGTATTGAAATTGTATTTACTTTGAAGAATAAATATTTTCTTCATCCTAAGCTAATGACCAAATTGTTTTGGCTGAGGGTTTCCAGAGACATGGCCGAGCAGCCCGAAGGTGTAACGTTTCACAGACACGGCTCTGTAAGGGCAAGCGTCTGAAGAGCAGGCAGCACAGCCCTACACAATTACCCAGACGCGTATATTTGTATAGATTTCTGCTTCTGCCCAGGAATCTCACTTGCTTCCCCTCCTGCCCAACAGGCAAGAAGGTCAGCTGTGGGGAATTTGGGACATCATAATTAAAAAATTAAAAATGGGATCCTGAGTCTGCATTAGGGACCTAATCGCTGGCTAGCTTATTATTCCCGAAACCAGCAGAACTGGAGTGACTGCCATGGATTAGGGAATGGGGAAACCCTGCAATTGGCTTTGGAAGGAAGCATGTCCGCGCAGCCTGCAAAACCAATATAAGTAACTCGATGCTGCGAACACGCTGTCGCATACGACACTGAGTGAGTTAAAGGGCAAAGCGCTTATCGTTAATAACTATATTGATGGCAGATGCTTTGAAAAATACACTGCATTAACAACGGAATCAAGCATTTTCATATTCAGGACAGAAACGTCATTCAGATTTATCAGCCCATTAACTTTATAAACACAGCATTAGCTGCAGTTTAAGTGCGATGTGGTGCATCTGTAATGAGAAATTCTTTGGGTGGCATTTTATAATTAAATATCTCATGAACTATTTGTAAGGTCAACAGAGATTAATGCAGGATGTCAGGCAAGGTCACCGTGTGGATTTCTAGAGAATTCCACTCTCTCAAAAAGGCATTATCACAATTATTATTTTCTTAAATACAGTAAATCACAACGTGCACCATTTATACAGCAAAAATGCTGCATAAGGAGTAATTAGTTTTGATAACTTATTTTGAAATAGAAAATATTGTGGCTTTAGGCTACGTGCAATTCTCCTGTAGCTTTGGGTAACTCACAGCATATAGTTTCAGTATACGATAACAAAATATGACGATTAAAACCTCCTCAGAGGTTCGCAGGCAGCTTTGGTCAGCACGCACAGTGTGCTGCAGCACCAGCGCGCCCAACGTACAACCTGAAATGGAGTCTTTAACGAAGTGCTGCTGGTTACACCATCACTTCTGCCCTACAGCCAGCTTCCAGAAGAGCAGGCTACACCTTATCCACTCCCCAGCTGTTCTGAAGGGCCAAAACCACTTCTGTGTCACTGGAAGACAAAGAAATAACCTGTACGTATTTTAGTATGGTGTCTGAAAGTCATAACAGGACACATAACAAAAAGAAAAAATATAAGTCTGAGTACGTACTAGGAATTTTGCTTTTTCTTGTTCGAAGAATGGAATTTCTGAACAACTGTCCAATTTCCAAAGTAATTCCTTCTGCGGTATTACATATGTGGAGTAAAGATGAGAATGGCCTTTTAACAAGTACGATCATATAAAGAAAAAAGACATCCTGAGAGCAGCATTTCCTGGCAAGCGATATTTCCATTTTCGGCGAGCCTTCGCCTGTCCTTTGGGGGCACCTTGCTGGGGTGAATGTCCCCCGCTGTGCTGGGGACCAGGCTCACACGGCCCAGAGCAGACCCCCAGCCACAGACAGCAGGCTGGGGCATCACGCCAACACCCTTCTGCTTCGTGGTTACCCGAATAACCTGCTCCAGGTGAGATGTGGCACCGATGGGTAGGGTGGAAACGCCTCCAAACAAAGTACGGTTCCCAACACCATACCTGCTGTCGGAGGTACTGCCGTATCGTGCTCTACTTGAGCAAAATAGCTGAGAAAATAGTAACTTCTCAACTTGGCGGAAATGTGACATTGCGCTGTGGGTTCAGGGCAGGTCACACCTGATTTACATCAAATCCTTACAGCAAGGAAGGGCTGGATGTAAAATGTCATAAAGAAGATCAACTTCAGCGCTAATGCCATCACCAACCAAAAGTACAACCTAGTATCTCCTGTATTTTTTTCCTCCAACTAGTCTTTATTTCTCGATCTTCCTCTGGCTCTTGATCTGTTTCAGATATTACTTTATAGCCTTGATCTAAATTTTCAGCATTTAACACGTCAAGCTTCATCTACACTAAAGACTGAATTTCGACCTATCTGTCAGCTGGACAGTCGCGCAGTGTTTCTGAGATTATCATTAATGGGCGTTCGAAGCGGGAGTTTATAACTCTGCTAAGCCCGATGTAACAGAAATAACATGCAAATAGATAGACAAAGACACTGGAGGAAAGAACTTGTGAGGACCAAAGCCAGGTCCAAGCGCCTCAGCCATGCTTCTGACCAAGCAACACCACCAACCGCGGGCTCCCATCAGACCTGTACAATTGGGAGAGCGGCAAAGAGAAGGTGCTGTTGATGGAAATTACGTGGCTTCTTTTGCATGGAAGATTGGGCAATGTTAGGCTCGACAGCCTTTTGGAAGTGAAATGCTGCTTGTGGAGTGTGCCACTGGAAGACTGGAGAAGCCAAAGCTGACCTCTGCACCACCAAGAGCTTCCAAGTGCTGTAGAAAGCGCTCTGCACTGCTTAGAGTCTAATCAGGATGTCAGCAGCCTCTTATTTTAGGAAACTCCAAAAGACAAACAAAGCTTATTTTGACTCTGTGCCCAAATACAGGCCCGGAAAGCTAAGAAGACTGACTGTAACAGAAAAACGGGGAAGAACCTGCTTTGTCCACCTTGTGCTGGCTCATCCAGAGACGTGGGAAAGTCTTCTCCGTCCTTTCATTTCCTGATGCCGTCTGAAGGGACAAACAGCTTAGAAACTGAAACCGGGCAATAATGCAGAAAACACGAGAAAGCAAATACACAAATAACCCCAGTTAAAAAAAATAAAATTAAAAATAAAAGTATTTAAAGCAGAATTCCGTATATGTGTGAGAAACTGTAAAAGAAGAGGAAGCGGAGAACTGCCAGACTTTTTCTTTCTGTTTGCAAAGGGCTGAGAGAAGAGTCCTGTTTACTAAAGCAGCGGATCTGCAAGTGAGTTATATGAAGATGTCGGCTGAAAAAAATGATAGCCTTTTCCCTCGGTCTCTCAGAAACAGGACTCGATGTGTGAGGTGCTGCACAGCCAGCCCTACAGTTTCACCATCCCAGCCAGGACCGGACATTTTTCAGCTGCGTGCACCGTGCTGTGTCTGTGCTCTCTCAACCGGCCTTTCCTTTGCCTTTCGGAAGTCAGTGGAAGCAGCACCACACTTCACGGAAGATGAACTCCGACCATCTGCTGCGTGGAAGATGGAGGCTGTGCCTACACCAGTGACGTCAGCATTGCTTCATCATGTTCCTCGGCTTCTGAGCAGGTTCCTCCCCAACGCAGGTGACGTGGCTGCTCGCTCAGGGCTGTCGGGTGCCAGCTAACTCCCCCCGGGCAGCGCCTGGGCACGGGGCCCTTCCCCACCAGCACCACCTTTGCTGGAGGCTAAGGGAATTTGCCAGCATGGGGCAAACCATCCCACACCAGCAGACCTCAACAGAAGGGAAGGGCCTACAATACGTTTAACTATTAGTGTCCTAGAATCACAGAACGGTTTGGGTTGGAAGGGACCTTAAAGACCATCCAGTGCCACCCCCTGCCCTGGGCAGGGACACCAGCAATGAGTCTGCAGCGCTTCAGAGAGATCTTACTGAGATGACAGAGGGGACTTTTGCCAGACTCCACATAAAACAAACAGCCAGCAGCATGGACAGGAACCTGGCCAAAATAACTGGGCACTGTACTTGCATTTGCTTCTAAGAGATTTTGCGCTATTAACAACAAATAGTCAGTGCGTAGATATGTTACCATCTTCGGTAAGATGACTTCTACTGTCCATACTAAGCATAATTAATATAGGACCAGAACGTAACACTTCATACAGCATACCTTGAATTCCACCGTTTTCCATTAAATTCATCTCACACTTTCTCTACTAACCCAAGGGATGTTTTCAGGGTGAAAAAAAAAAAAAAAAAGAACAAATTACATAAAAGCAGTTGTAAGTGCAAGTGTTTTGGTTTAAGCGGGAGGAGAAGAAAGGGTGTCAGAATTTCAGCAGAAGAGCTGGACGACAGCAGAAAGCGCCGGACTGGTTCTGGTTCTCCCCCATGGCCAGTGCCTGTCTCCTGGCACCAGCTCCACCGCTCCGTTCCGCTCCCTCTGTCAGCACCGATTCCTTGGCAACCTCTTATTGTGGTGGTGCTTATTTTGCATTCCAAATTTCTCATCTCTACCTTTTCCAGTGAAAGAATAATTTAAATTAACTGGTTTGTACTGAGACGTGAATAACACCCCTTCCTCCCCACCCCACCGCCCCCCACACCAGAGCAAGGGAAGAGTGTCCTGGGTTACTCACACGTATGCCTCGCCAAAGAATAATTCGATCCACCGCTCGTCAAACCAAATCCCTCGGGAATTTGACTGGAACTGCGCGGCCGAGTGAGAAGTTTGGGAGGTTCGATTTCAGCTCCAAACTCTGCCCCGATCACCCCCAGCAGGACGATGGCCGTGGCTTGCTTCCGTCTCTCTTCATAGGACGTGGAGATTTTCTTCATTTGTGGGAGAGCAGACAGACAACCTGAAACGAAAAGTAAGAAATATGAGACAAAAATCAAAAGCAGGGCTGTTCTGTAATACTCCAAACGACATCATGTTTCCCAGAGAAAATAAAAGAGGTTTCCATTTAACTTAAATCAGGTCTCCAGGACTGTTACAGCATTTTCAGCTGCTAGAGATGATTCCATTTGACTTCTCAAAACCTACAACACACGATAAAAGCCTAAATACCACCGAGTGCAAGGTCTGTCTCCAATGAAACCCACCCTTCAAAAACTGTCAACATCTCACAGAAAAAAGAGCCACCAGAAAACTGTCTAATTTCATAGTTTTATTTGTTCAGTTGACAAAAGATCTGTGGAATTCTGCATTTGGCTATGTTTCGTGAAAGGCGATTTTTGGTTTGCTTCTTGGCAACTTTAAATTTGCGTAACGAGTTGTTTTGGTTTTTTTAAAATATTTTTAGGTTAATTTACTTGTATTATATAAAAGCTTCTTTTTCTATTAGGAGCCACCATCACATTTGGATTCTTACTAAATTTTGTTTAATGGTATATGCCATAAAACCAACTAGGGGGTTTTGTTTGTTTGTTTTGGGTTTTTTTTGTTTTGTTTTTACACTAAAATGTTACACGTGGTATTTTAACAAACATTCTTAAGAACAGTGAGAAAACCTCATTGTATTATGAATTTTAAATGCAACTGAAGTGTACATCATTAGTCTAATATAGCCCAGGGATGTTTAATTTCACTAAGCAGATGAAGTTTATTTTTTTGGGGAGTAAAGACAGAAAATCTTCGAAGAAATTGACTGGAATGAAAATACCATATTCATTTACTCTGACAAGTACAATTCACGTTTACCTACAGCATCAATCCCCAGCATACTAGGGAATGCCCTACCACATATTCTACACAAATAATCAAGTTTTAATCCCCCTTAGAGCACATCGCTGTTAAACCTTTGCCGAGAAGTCAGAAGGCACCACCTGGCACTGAATGAGACTTATGGGCTTGTGGATTAATGAAGGGTGAATTAACGAGGTGCCCTGTACGTGTGTCTCTGCTAATGACAATCAGGCGGCTCGCGAGGAGGGCAACGGTACCTACGAGAAATCTAACCAGGTTTAGAGCCAGCGTTAGCCCACCCTTGTCCAGGCGCCCACGCTGCGGCGTGACGGCGACGTGCCAGCCAGAAGGGAGAGAAAAACAACAGAAAACTTAACAATGGTAGGGGAGAGAAAAAAAAAAAAAGAAAGGAGAAAAATCAATAGTAACTGCCTTCAGAAGAAGAAGGATGAAAACAGGCTGTAACAGACAAAGCAAAAAATGTAGCAGTTTTAATTGTTTGGCAATCGCTTACCAGGCTCCGGCCACCTGCAGACCCCCGTTTCTCATTAACATCTGCATAGTGTCCACCTGCACATGGTACCCCCGGCATCCTCTGCACCCCCCCAACACCCCCGATCCCATGCCAGGCACCCCGCCACCGGGCACCTCTCCCTCCCCGCTCTCAGCACCCCCGTTCCAGTGCCGTGCACCCCGCCACCGGGCACCTCTCCCTCCCCGTTCCCAGCACCCCCGTTCCAGTGCCGTGCACCCCACCACAGGGCACCGCTCCCTCCCCGCTCCCCCCCAGCACCCCCGTTCCCATGCCAGGCACCCCACCACCGGGCACTGCTCGCTGATGGCTCCCAGCAGCCCCCCCATTCCCATGACACGCACCCCACCATGGGGCACTGCTCCCCCCAGCCGCCCCCAGCCCAGGTGCTCAGCCAGCGCCTGCCCTGACATCTCAGATCAAGACGAATTGGCACAAACTCCCCATCCAAGATTGTTTTATACCATTTAATTTAGTTTCTTCCCCTGCTTGGCTGAGCACAGCTCTGTTATGGATTTCTATTCTAATGGGCTGCAGCAGGCGCGGGAGCGGGCAGCGGAGCAGATGCTGGAGCCGGGGCGGCGGGATGCGGATCGATGGGCGAGGCGTGACCCCGGCCCACGGCCCGCGCCGCCCGCTCCGGGCCAGCCAGAGAGGAAGAGCGAACACATGTGCTGCTTCCAGTAGGAAATTAAACCGCGGGGGCACTCGGTGTGCACGCTCTCCCCCTGCCCGCCTCTCATTTGATTACAGCGATATGAAGTTAACCCTTCATCACATCCCCCAGCATGGATTTGGGAGCATTGTGCTACCAACAGAACTTTCACAGTGCAGCTTAAACTGGCAAATTTGCTTAGCGATCCGATTTAATGTTTTTTTGTCAGTGTGAGGTTGAAGGTTGGATGAGATGATCTGAAAGGTCCCTTCCAACCTAGGCAATTCTACGAGTCCATGAAATAACGGAGTAGTGGGCGCCCACAAGCTGCGTCCCATCCCTCGGACAGACAGGACCGGCATCGCCCGGCACGCGATGCTACGTGTCCTCAGCAATTAATAGAGGATCCCGCAGGAAACCCCCCGGGCCCAGCGCGGACTGAGCCGATTCCTCCCGCTGACCCCGCCGCGCCAGCACCCAGATGCCGAGGAGATAACTCTTTGTTAACCAAACAATAAATTCCAACCACAACAGGGTGGGAAATATTCTTGAGTGTTTCATCAGCAGCCTGGTGTATCGTAGTCTTTATGCTGCTCACTGCTGCAGCACAGGGTTCTCTACCTCAAAAAAAACCCAAATCCAAGAAACTAAACATAAACCAAACCCCCCCCAAAACAATGACATCCCAACTCTCCCCCCAGCAACATTCCTCCCCAAAACCTCTAGATGAGAGGGGGGAAAAAACCCTTAAATATTTTTGCCTTTACTTTTTTTTTTTTTAATTACTAGCAGAAACACACAATTAATTGTAATGATTTCCTACAAATAAACTGACAGCCATTTGGGAGATTTTAAAATGAAATAACGTCTATAAAAGTAGTCCTTTCTACAGTTTCATTTGTCTCATGAAAATTTGGTATTTTCTCACAGCGACGTGCCTCCATTTAATCATGCTAAAGGGTGACACAGAGATCCATTTTCTTGACAGGACGGTTGATCACCCTATCACAGTAAGAAAATTAATAACCTCAAATAGCCCTATGTGGAAAACAGAAGCTACACCAGTGAAAGGACAAAAACGTTCTACATTTTAGTTGTAAAAATAACACACACCAACAGAGAAACCTATCGGTCCATGCATTTACCCAGCTGGCTTTTCCTTAGACACAACGACCACCTTACGTATTTCAAAATGTCTCAGTTTTTGAGAAAGAAACATCCACACCTGCCTAGAGGAGACAGCTTTACGGAGAGCATGAAGCATATTTATGAAGTGTTTAAAATATAGGTAAAATATTTCAGAAGTTTAAATTGTTTAAAAGGCTGGGAGATATTGATTGCTTCATTTAAAAAGCAGTCAGAGAGTGCAGCCATGAGGTCAGGATAAATTTAACAGTTTGAAGCACTTTACTAAATAACTCTAAAGATCACGTTAATTGGCTTTGCACAGTTCTTGGGTAAAATTAATTTTATCCCAGCTTACAATAAAAGGATTAAAAGACAAATTAAGTTCTCCAGGTTTAACTGGAATAGGAATCAATGAATTTGAATTAAGGCTGAAGGCGGTTTTATGAGAGATGGAGTGCCACCAGACCCTTTCTATCTGCTGTTAGGCGCTGCTGCGGGGACTCCCGCACTGTACCAGGCCCCTAAGCCTCGCAGAAGCAGGTGCCAGACCCGTTTATTGCTATCAAACACTCTGGCTGCACGCGGTGGGTCTGAGCGCAGGAGGTGGCCTCCGGCAGCCCCGGTCCACCAGAACCACGTCCCAGCGCCAGCCACCGTCACCGAGAACCACCCGGCCACAGCCTGGTGCGCAACAACCCAACACAATTAACGATGGGGTTGCAATCACATCTGTTAATTTGTACATAATCACCAAGATTTAGTCACAACATTTCATGTGCATAAAATTCTGTAAAGGGAAAAATCCTAGGGAAGATGTCGCAGTGGCCGCATTTCCATTGCCCCACGCTCCGACAGCTGAGAGAATCCTCATCGGAGCTCAAGTACAGCACAGAAGCACAGCGCCAGGCTCTGCGGGCTTCTGGCAGCAGAAAGTCCACTAGAAGATACAGTATTTTGAAAAATATATGTTTGAAATGAGTGAAATATTTTGCTCGAGACCACAAATGCACTTTGACTCAGACGAGGCAGAGAACTCGGACCTTGCGTCCCAGCCTGGTATTTTAAGGGTACAAAGAAAACTGACACCCAAAGCCCTCCTGATATTTGTCCCAGTTCGTATTCTCCAGCACTGAATGCACACAGCCAGAATTCACAGTCTACAGACAAAAGCTTGCGAACTGCACTCCACAAAAAGCACCGTCCCTTTTCCCTCCTGTCTGCCAGGCCCCTCTCTGCATTCCTTTTGGCAGGTTTTCTCTTTATTTATGAAGGGCAGGTTTGTAACTGGCTGGGTTGGGATAAGGGTTTCCATCCATCCTTCCCTTTTCCTCTCTCTCTTTCAGGCCTGAAAAAGTATATATTTGGTTAAATCCAGAGAATTCTCACTGTTCTTCCATCAGATGCCAGGGAGGAGGCAAACACACCCCAAAACGTGGCAGAGACAGGACTCCTTGGCCACAACCAGTGAAACCGCTCACATCTGCGGCTGGAACCGTCTCGCTGTTTATAATAAGAGAGCGCACAAGAGCTATGCGGGAAAACGCAATTTTGCTTACATTCATCTTGGCTGTCAAGAATTTGAAACATTTCTTCCTCTCAATTCTACTATTTCCTTACAGTAAATGAATTTACATAATGCTCCGCTTGCGACCTAGACAGGAGATAGCAAAAACCTTACAGAAAACTACATACTGAACGTGCCCAGGAGAGATACTCATCCTTACCTTCAAGCCTTCGCGACTCGTCAACCAGTCAAAGCCACGCTACGGGTCTGCCCACATTTCTAGTTTTTAAGATTATATACAGAAGAATAATTACAGTAATTTCAGCACCTCCTGAAAGCTTATAAAACCAGAGAGCTCACAATAAATCAGAACTGAAAAATACCATAAAAAAAAACAACAAGAGAAGGTGACCATGAGGAAAATGCAGAAAGACAGGAAACAATCTGTTTTATCTAACGTTATGAACACTGTGGTTACTCATTACTAACCTCACGTTATTAAAAGCACTTTGATGCTCGGTGCCGCAGCCATTCCTATATCCACAGCTCCCTCCGCTGGCCCCGCAGAGAAGGCTCCTCCGAGAGCCCAGCAGGGAACCGGGGATTCTGGAGAAGGAGGGATGCTCTGGGTCAGGCAGGCAGCAGCCCCTGCACCCAATCGAGCTCCTCACAGCTTAATTTCAATCCATTAGTAAAAAAACAGTAAGTGACTCCATACAGTCTCTTCTCATCTCAACAGCGTGGCTTAGTTTGGAATAACCACCTTGTTTTTTAAGAAAATTAAGCACCGTCCCATCACAGCAACTACAGCAGCAACAAAAACCAAGCAAAAACCCAACCACCGCCCAAAAACACAACGTGGATTTTGGATGTGGGTTTTTAGCATACAAGTGGTCTTTGCTAAATACACTTCTGGTAATTCATAGAATGGTTTGGGTGGGAAGGGAGCTTAAAGGCCACCCAGTGCCACCCCCTGCCCTGGGCAGGGACACCTCCCACCAGCCCAGGTTGCTCCGAGCCCCGTCCAACCTGGTTACATTTCAAGTTACATTTCCTTAAATATTATTTGTGCCTATTATCAGAGGGTAAATGCAATACACGTGAGAAAATTTGGTCCAACAGAAGGAAAACCAAACCTGTGTGTAAGGTACCTGCTGTGGGACTCTTTCCTGCTGAAGGTCCTGCCCAAAGGGCCAATGCTTCATCAGCTCATCCCCATGACAGAAACCTCTCACAGTGTAGTTCCTTATTTCCTCAGGCTCTACATGCGCTCAGAATGCTTGGACTAAAGCTAAATACCATGGAAAAACCTCTTCTGGTAAAATAACCCATGAAGAAGACTTGTGAAAGGACATTCCCCTGGTGAGATACACCACCCAGTGCTGCCCAGTGCCCGCCAAGGTTAGAGCTACCTTTGCCGAGATTTACCTTACGCACTCATTCTCCTACCACTTACAAGAAAAAGGCAGATATATAAACCTTTTTCTCTGGAGCAACTTGTTTCTATTTTCAGTCTTTTGTTCACTGATAGCGAAAAAAATACCTGCAAATCTGGAAAACTGACACCTTCCTGAAGTTGTGACCCTTACCTCTTAGAAACTGGAGCAACTCCAGCGTTTTCAATAGATTTATGAGATGTACCTGAATGCAGACAGAAAGCTCACGTATTTTGTGAATTTAATTATTTTTCCCTCCCACATAAAAAAAAAAAAATCTCTTCCAACTTGACTGCCACCATGAGAGTCAGTACGTGGCGGCTGAGCACAGCCCGGAAATCTGGGAATACGCTGGCCAGTCAGAGAGGCCTTGTCTGCGATGGCTAGCTCAGAAATCCAGTCTTCATCTTCTATCCTTATTAAGCATTTTTTATCCCTTTCATCTTTGCTGTTTTCACATGGCTGTTCCAGGAAGCACACGCGAACTGAAGAATCAAGCACGGATTTCAAACGCTAGCTTGTTCATTAAGACATAACACATCTTGTCATTAATCTTTTTACTATTCCTCTAATTGAGACCAGAACTAGAAAAGATTAAAACCAAACTACACCGCAGCATTATCTATATCTAATTCAAATGCGCACCGTTTGAATTACATTTGCTCAAGAGAAGTACAAGCACTTTAGTGTCATAACAATAAGTATTTTGAAATGAAATCTTTTTCTGTGTTTTAGGAAGGTATCTGCTTTCAAACTATTAGATAGGGAAAACAAATACATAAAAAGAAACCAAGATGTTTTATGAAAATTTCCTGTATATTTTTATTATACTTACTGATAAGGCACATGTATTTTAAAGTGAGATATGTGTATGTTTAGATAACGAAAGAGGACTTGATAACACCACTTGAAAATACATGTAGGTAAAGGTGTGCAAAAGAATTGCTCTGGAATCAAAATAAAAGCTGCGATTTAGGTGTTGGGGTTTTTATTAGGTCGGTTTGCTTTGCTTTTTTCCCTGCCCCAAGGGCCCCCTCCCTACTGGCATGCTGAGCTGCTTTAGTTGGTAACGCCTGTCTTCTTATTTTCTTTTCCTGTCCACAGCAAAGTATTTGAAATAATGGAGCATTGTTACTACTGTAAAAACTGGAAGTGTTAAACTGTATTTTTCTAGTATTTCATAGGGCATCTTACAACAGACAAGTTTAATTATTAAATACCAACAAGTCACATAGCTTTCTATTATTAAAAGCAGGACATTTCCTGGTTTACTTTTTGATAACATATTCCCTGTGTGATGCGTAAAGTGGTTTCACACAGGTAGCCAGCCGCAGCAGAGAGGAGAATTATAAAACCTCTCCTGGTAAGTTATAATATTTATTAGGTGAGTATAGAGTATTGTTTTTAGAAAAGACTGTTGCAGCCACCAACAGATTTACAAAAACTGGGGGGAAAAAATATTAATCTTTGTTAAATCTTTCATTTAAGACCCTATCTCAAATGAAAGGGTCTGACCCCACCGAGGACATAGGGGTCAGACACCCGGGGGGGTCAGAGCCCTCCCGTAAATCCCACAGGTTATCCACACCCTACACCCAAACACGCGCTACCGAACAACAGCAATGCACTCCTTCATTAAAAATGGCAGTTTTCAGGATAACGAAACCTGTTGGGAATCTGTTCGCCTCCAATCAAAGCATTACAGAGGAGCGACTGGCAGCCTGAAGGGTTAAGACAGTGATTTTCTTCTGCATAGGTGGTGCTATTTTAAGCCAATAGTGTGGTTAAATCCACCCCAATGAAATCGATACAGCACTGCTCTGCTCAAGGTGAGACCAAATAAACCTGTCGGAAGCGCTGAGAAATAGGCTTTGCAGTACACACCGAGTGCTAAGTGCCTTTCAGCCCAGAGATCTGTCATTAAATAATCATTAGCCATCATTCAGTCTTCCTAAAAAGCTAAAGCCCAAAGGTGTTGGGTACCCACCGGGCACCAGTGCCCCAGGAGGGCTGCATGGCTCCGGGACAGGGCTGCTGTGGTCCAGCGCCCCTGGAACCACAGCACACACGTCTCCCAGCCCACTGAGCCGGCTGCATGCTCCCAGCAAGCCATACGTGACTTTGTCTTACCATAAAACAAGAAGACGAAGGTGTAGGATAGCTTCATTTGTGTTTTCCCCACACACTAGGATCCACCGAAACAGTTCCGTACCTTAGAGAGCTGAAGAGCGCTGCCTAAATCCCCCCGTGTTCCTATTAACGCTAGTGACAGATGACATGCATTAATTACTTTCACACAGTTACAGAATCTTATCTGACCTCACTGCAACTTTTTTTTTTATAACGAAGCTGTATGAAACTAGAGCAAACTGATTTCATCCGTGTAACTGCGAACACAGAGGCTGCTGCTGTCAGTCACTCTGTCTGTAACATGCTAATGAAACCCCCCCAAAATTTAATAGTTACTGAATACCTGCAAGTAAAGCAATAATAAATTTCATTTTTGGAATATACAGGCTTCGCGAACTCTGTGCTGAAAACGTCTGTTTGCTTTCAAAAAGCAAGCGAACAAATGAGGTGTTCCCTTCAGTACGCGTGTGCTTCCACCATCAAGCATCGTCTCAAACTAAGTTAATTCTGTTGCAAGCCACGCAGCCCAAAGTATTTAATAACTTGGGAATTAATTTTACCACAGCGACATTTGGTTGTTTCATATCACACGTGAGAACCACAGACGTCAGTTCAGCAGGTAATTATTGTCCCCTTACCTTGCTGTTTCACTTTTTAGATGCAGTTTTGTGCTCAAATTTCCAGAAATCTGTATTTCTCTTCATTACTGTCTACATAATTGAGTCAGAACCAAAAGCATTTTCAATGTTCATCATACCTTTTCAAATTTTTGGTTAGAATCACTTTAATGTCACTTCTAACGAGGGAAGTTTTGGTGCATTAACTGGGTGCTTTACAAGCCGGGGGTCACCCCGAGCAGAACATGCCCGCTGTCCCCCCTCTGCAGAGCAGAGAATCCATTTTGTCTCTGCCTCGCTCCCTGCTCAGCCCTGCCGGGAAGCAGCATCCTCACCCATCTTGTGTTCCAGCCCTGCAGCACGGGCAAACGCTCCCTCACAAAAGCAACGGCAGAAGAGAAAATTCCAGTGAAGTGCAGCAGACGAGAATGGTGGCTGCAGAATGTACTCACTCCGTGCAGAAACGCACACTTTCTCCGCGAGCCCGACAGCCGTATGAAAATTACAGCGATGCCTGTCTTGCAGCTTTCTAAATGTAGCACGACTCTCAGCGTTTAGATAACTAAATATTATATAATATTTAAATAACTCTAAATATAACTTTAAATAACTCTACCACTAATATATACACAATATATATACACAATCTGTAATTCCATCAGGGAAATCAAATATTACAGAATAGGGAACGACAGCGTTATTAATGCTTGTATTAGAAGTAACTGATTTGCACACAACTAAAGCCAGATAAATGTAAGCATAAGATGGACTTTTTCAACAGCATTTAATGAGCTGTTAATAAGAGCCAATTAAACAAAACATTATTGAGGTTCAGATCTCTCTAGACCTAGGCAAGACTTCAACAAAACCTGTACAGATCTGGACTTCACATTCTGAAGTATGATTATTAGTTTATCGAAAGAACCATTAAAACTATTTTACATTATAGTCATTTTGAAACCAAATGGCAACTTTTCTGATGCTTTATGAAAAGATGTTGTTCCTATTGGAAATCAATAGGGAAGCAGAAGAAATTAGATAGCTATGATTTGCCAAGAAATCAATAAGAAATACAGCAATATCAGAACCCACGTTCTTTAAATTTTACATATTAGAATTTGACTTCCATGTGAACAGAACTTTAAGAACTTACAAGAGAAAACACGTGAGGTGCCATTATATTTTTCTGACCTAAGGTCTATTGTCTATTCTGACTATTTAAGGTATTTTACTTGCAAGACCTTTCTGATTTTGACAGATTAAAATACATTCCCTCTGCTTAAAGGCCTTATCTGTACTGACCGTATACATCCTGTATACAAATGTACTGATTTAACACATCCTTAAGACAGTTCTGTAACACACAAAAATCACGGCCAAGTATTTCTTTGCAGGCGTCTCCCCTGGTGCTCAGCATGAGCCGCCACTGACGGGGAGGGGGAGTTTCGGCTGCAAAGGCCCCAAACTTGTGCTCCGGGAGCGGGGTGGCGGCGAGCTGCCCCCTGCAGCAAAACCAGTCTTTCCAGATAGAAATACCTGGGGAAAAGGGAAAGCTTTCAGCAGGGTAAGAAAGAGGATTTAGACTGGGATGAGGGTTGTAATTAATCAGGAATTTCTTCCCGCAACTTAAGCCCCAAAGAAAGGCGCGGGGCGGTGCTTTGCAGCACTGTTCAGAGCCCTTGCGTCGAGGCTTTGCACCCTGGCTACGGCCCACTGCGGCAGCGGAGGTACACACACCCCCTTGAGATCGTCCCCCACACCTAACGCATGGAAAGGAATCCCACTACTACCGTGAAACACATTTTCATATTTATCTGTTGCTTGTTTAGCAACAGAGAAAGTCCTTAGACCAATATTCTTTAATAGTCATAAAAATTTTATTCAAACTATAGTAGACTTTACCTTTCGGTAGGATCATTTTAATCAAATAGTGACACCAATGCGACTTAATGCTCATTTTCTGATTCGTTATCACCTAACACAGCTAGAAAGATGACCATCCCTTTGAAAGGCAGGTGCGGGTTTGCGCAGGAGCCAGGAGGGGGGAAGCCCCCGGGCAGTGCCAGACCCGCACTGGCCCTGCAGTAGCCAAAGGTCCTCGGTGGTAGCCAGGGGGGATGCAGGACCCCGGTGCAGGCAGAGGGACCCGCGCTGCCGTTCAGCACGCGCCATTTACACACGGCTTTAGCGAGGGCTCTGGCGCTGAGGGCTCCGGCGCTGAATACAGAACACACTCTATTTGGCTTTCAGTCAATTAAGCTTTAAGCTGTCAGCAAACAAGACTTTTAAGTTAATTTTGAATCACCACAAATCAAGTTGAAGGTTGAGAAAGGGCACGCTCACATGCCGGCATGAAAAAAGGCAGTTTAATTGCCTCTGAATAGCTATTATATGCTGCGATTGGCCTATTGAGCCCTAGGTGATCTATTTATTTATCAAAATGCAAAGACTGGTAAAAGAATAAAATGTATGAACTTTAATCATCTTCTCTCTTGTGTAAGTAGGTAAAATTAAAGGTTCTGCATATAAGAAGTACTATTGAAATTACAATCTTTTAACACAGTTTGATATGTTTGCATTGTATTTTATTTTTGAATAGTTACAGCTGTCCAAAGTACAGCTGAAATGTGAAAACAAGTGATTTCCAATACATCGTATTGCCTTTTTTTTTTTTTAAACTTCTTGCAGGTTTTTCATACACTATGTAGGTGACTGTTACCTGTTAGCTTGAAAACCTGACTATCCAGAAGAAGGTACAGAAAAAAAGCTATAAAACCAGCTACTATTAAAACACGTTACAAAAAACTGCCCCACATTTCCTCCCAGACCTCTGTCCTCGTGAAAGACTTCTGTTTAGAATGGAATGACACCAGGCAGCACCCACAGGAATGCGTCTCCAGAACTTACAAGTTCTTTTCACCAATCTACCCAGAAAAAATGTGACACAAACTACAGAAATACCATTTTTTTTAAATGTATCAGTAGAACTAATTAATTTTAAGAATAACATCTTCTAACTTTGCTGTGACTAAGCCTATGCTTTAAATACACAGTTAACCATGGAAAGAGTCCAGCTGGTTTCTTAAAACGTTGCATTTATATATACATATATATACACACACACACATCAAACTAAAGTCTATAATTATTGCAAATGGACACAATTTCCCTTTTTGTAGCTAACTACAATAAGATGCTTTCAAACGTGACCAGTCCAACCAGCTGCAATTCTTCACTTCTTAAAGGATGCGGTATTTTGACAAGGTAATTCTCCTTCCCTTCAAACCCCACCCATGGAGCAAGCCGGCCTGGGGGAATTCCCAGCACGTGCTTTAGTTACCCAAAGGGCAACCCAGGACTTTAATTTCCTTGCATTACTGGGAAGAGGTAGGGAAGAAAATTCAAAACACCAAAGTCAGGAGGCCTAAAGGTGCAAATTGGTGCCCACTGTTTATTGCTCTAAACGTCAGGCCAGTACCTTGTACAGCTTTTGCTTTTCATTGCTCCTGTCACCCTGGGGGAACATTCACAATCTGGAATTGTGGTAACAGCCCCCTTTGTCCACTTAACATTGACCTCAGCCAAACCCCTCCATGTCTTATGTTCTTCCTATCATCAAAGTCCTGCAAAACTTGAGTGAAGCAGTGTGGTTTGCATATAAAAACTGAAGAACTATGCACAGCTAAAAAATGCCTTCAAAAAAAATATTGAGAAGCAGTAAATAAGATCTGCTGATGATGGAAAAAGTAACCAAAAGTAAGCATGTGAAAAGTTTACTCTTCCAGCATTGGAAGAGACCGCGTGTAATAAAGTGATGTGGTTACGCCTACATCTCTCATCTCACATCTGCGGTTAACCAAGCTGTGGCATACCATGAGGAAAGTCCAGCTGGAGCTCGGGAGAAAGAGGCCCCTGCTCCAGCGACTGCTCAGGAAGGTGAAGCATGGGGGTTTTAGGGTGAATATTTACAGTCTTACCCTGGCACGCCACGCTGGCGGGTACAGACCACAGTCCCGCTATGACAGACAACAACCTGCTCGACAGTTTCTGCGCAGCAGGTTGTTGTGCTGCTGGGTGCCTGTAGCTGCTGCTGGGATTTCAACACAGAGAAATATTTTCTTCAAGTCCAACATAGACTTACTTAGCGCTGAGACAACATGGGATATTTTTCAGAAAGAAAATAGGTCGGAGGAGGTGATAAGGAATTAAAGTCACAAGAGCAGTACAGAGTAAATGTGTTTAAAACTGATAAAGTGGGGACCGCTGAAAGGATCACCCCAACAATCATAGCCTACGTATTGCCAGGGTGACAGAAAGTGTTCAGGTGACACATGAACGGCTTATGCACCTGGGGTGAGGAGGCCCCCAGATCCACACAGACCTGGGCTCCTCCTTCACGAGTCAAGGCAGTCCCTACAGCACCAGCAGTTAACGCTGAGACAAGAGATGTTCTGTCCCCTCACAAGTACGCTCTGCCCAGGTTTGGTTCTTTTAATAAGCTATATGTAATTATAAATGAACTTGTGGCTTGACATTTTAAACCTTATTTAACATCTATGCCATTTTTCAATGGAGAGTCCAAAACCATAAATTAAAATAGTGCAGAGCTTTCAAGTCTTTGCTTTCCATCACTACCTCATTGCCTCAGGAATTAGTACAACCCCAGGGCAATAGCATTTAGATATCTAAGTAACAAACACAGCAATTTCAGAATTGCCATTACTGCTGTTGACGCAGTAAATTCATACTCTGCAGTGAGCCTACTGGGTTACAGACGGAAACCAGCTCACTAGTGCACAAAATGGTAGACAGGGATCTCAAACTACAGCAGCCTTAAACACAAAAAAACCTCCCCTGATTTCAGAAGTTGCTTCCAAGAATGAAGGAAGTCTTAAAGAAGTTGTACATTATATTTAACAATATAATGGTCATCAAGTAAAATGATTCATGCACTAATAACCAGCATGAGCTTCTGGGAGAGTAATCTCCACGTGGAAATTCCCAGGCTCCAGTAGTTCTTATACTGCAGAGGAAGAACTGTCTTCTGCATGGAAGTGGTTAATTTATGCAAATAAATGCTGCTAAAAGCAGCAGACAGCATGCACGTCAATAGCCAAACAGCTCTCTGAGGTGTGCGCTCCATGATTAAAGCTAACACCCCAAGACACTCACACCTTGCCAGCACTGTGAGATTCAGCACGTGCCACCAGGCAACTTACTGAGGCAGACGAAGGGAAAGTGGTGATGTTTGCAGCTGTTTGTCGTGGTTTAATACATGTCTTTTATAACCTATGCCTCTTTAAAACTCCACATCCACACCTGAAGACATTATTCTAAATAATTGTCTTTTGACTGTAATAATTGCTCAAAACCCTTTGACCAAGTCAAAGAAAACATGCTGAAGCCTTTCTGCCTAACGTCTCTGAGAGAAGATGAGCAGCCAGGAAAATACAATTAAGGTATAAATGTTTTTCTAAGACAAAGAGAAGTAACTTCCCAAGTTAATACGATTTTTCAGAGTACCTGTGGCACAAAGGGGAACTGCGCAGCGCTGGAAGAAGACATCTGCCACCAAACCAACAAAAGAATTTCAAACAGGAGCCCCAGACTGATTTTCCCAAAGTGCTGCCGTATAAAGCACACACTGGTGCTGACTTCTCACTTTCACACCCAAAATAAAACCATGGAAGGACTGATACTACTTAGACCCATTATGCAAAGTTTAGTATTAAGCTGTATATCACCAAATAAGAATAGATATCAGAAAGCATACAAAACTAAATGAAGAAGTCCTACTTCCAACTACAAAAGCAAGCATTTGTAGATGAATGCATGTTAAAAAACTGCTTCTCCTGCTACACTAAAGAAATCAGTATTTAACACAGTCTATATTCAAAACCGGACTGTGTGCAAATATGGCTTTCAGATACTGTATGGACTTCATTGAAATATGTGCTAGATGAAATAAATATTTTAAAATTTGACAAGTTCCTTGCTCTTGTGATGTAAGTTGTGGCCTCTAAATTAGTACATCACAGTGTAAATGCACAGAGATAACGATGAACTCAATTAACGCCCCGAGACGCCCACGCTCTGCCCCCAGCAGCTCCGCCGCGGCTGCCCGCGGGCTGTGCTGTGTCCCCGGCCAGCAGCTCTGCTCGTCCCCAGCCACACAAGGCCCAGCTCCGTGCACCCCGGCGGGCAGCTCCCGAGGTGACACCCCCCGGCCGCACCGTGGGGCTGGCACACGGGGACAGGGCCCCAACTTCCACTTTCTGCGGTCCCCCGGACTCACAACCTGAACAGAAACCGATGCTGCTCCCCACAGAGGAGAAAGATATTTAACAACGCTGCAATCCCAGTTACGGCTTAAAACCTATGCATATTGCCTTTTCTTAAGGAAATCATTTTGAAATTTATATTCATATAAATATATATTTTTATATATATATTTATTGTTAGCTTTTTCAGGAAAAGCATTTTTATTTTTTTTTTTTAAATCTACAATCATTTTAGAAGTGCCAGTTCTTTCCAAGTCAATATAAATATGATAACTGAACCCGGGTAGTCCCTGGCCCTGCGGCAGCCGTCACCCACTGCTGAGGACGGACCCTGCCACTGTGAACGGTGGCTCCTAGCTCTGCCGCTGCGCTACCCTTCTCCAGTAATTAGAGACCACCCCACCAGCCCCCCAGACAAACCCCTTTGCTTGAATTAGTACTTCCTTAACGAACACACGCAGCTCTCTCCCAAGGCTGACAGCTGCCACTCAGACAGATGTCAAGCCCATAACCCCTCGCAGGGAGCACAACTCAACGGCCTGCACGGGGCGACATCTGCTTGACTGGCAGATGCCCATGTATTTTCAAATACATGCAGCTTTGTTGAAAAACAAATTTCACATGAATTATGTTTCCTTAAAAAAAAAAAACCACAAGGAACAGAATTTTACCCATAATTTCATGCTTCCTTGTAGACACCTAACTGCAAATTGTAGGAGCCTAGATTCTCAATTAACTTGGTATACAATTATCGAGTAGACACTTTTCTCGAAGTGTTTCAGAACTCCTGTTAGGACACACCTTAAAAATTAATTTTAAAAATTAATAGTAACTTAAAATAACATTAAAAAATAACTCTTACATGCTAAATAACCTGCATCTGTGAATTCACATTCCATTTTTAATTGTAACAGAAAAGATCAAGTGACAGAGATGAGTCAGGGTGCATTTCCTCTATTATCGTAATTAGCATCTGAAAGGGATGAAGTTTGCTTTAGATGATAAAACCTCACTTTTCTGGTGTTTTACACAATAGTCAGTGCATGATATGGTAGATGGTTTTCCAATGAGTGACTAAATACAAATTAAAAGCTTCTTTGATCTCTCGATGGTGGGCTTTGCAGATACAAAACTGTATGTGACAGCGTTTGTGGAAGGTGCTCAGGTCCAGTCTAACCCACTTAAAAGAAACCCAGCAGGAACTTTGTCTAGAGACTGACTGTTTTGGCACCCTCATTGTGCTGAACAGTGGGCCACTGGCTGGTTTGCTGGGGCTGGCAGATGGTTCCAGCCCACATGTGCAGTGGAGTCTGGCTGGTAACCGGAGGGACGCGCTGGGCAACGGCACCTGGCACTCCCACTCCCAAGTCCAGCTCCAGCAGTAAGAAAGAGAATGAAGAGAAACCACCAAAGTAGTCCAGAAGCAATATTTAAAAAGTTATTAAAACTGTAACAAAAGAAAAAAAAAGGCACAGTATATGACTTAACAGATGACTGTCCACAACTTTCAGTTTGCAGTTTGTTGAAATATTGTCTTCCTTTACAGTGTAAGCCTTGGAGTAAGAAGTTGTAGTGACACCCAGAAAAAAGTAATACATCACCTAAGAACTAATTTAAAACTACTTCAAATAGTTAGATGGTACCAAAACCAGGAAGTCTAGACAGGGTAAAATAAGAATTGCTCAAAATATGAGAAAATGCTGGAAGTTAGGAATGTCTGCCAGTGCATTCCGAGTACTGCTGCACTTCACCGGCAGCGATGCTGTGGTAAGATACACAACAAATCACAAGAAACACAATCCCTGCCCTTACACTACCGTATCTTTAACACAGACAAATACTGTCACTGATTAAAGAGCTATTTTTAAGTTTAGAGTAAGGGTTAATCTAGCAATATTTCTTACTTCTGACTTTGCCAGTTAAAGGATAGTTATTGCTTAAAAAACACTACTCATCATGCACAAAAATAGATTTGTGAGTATCGACAGAAGAGATTTAAAAGATTAAATTTTCAAGTTGATGAACAGTTACCAGTAGCACTCCTAGGTTTTATTTTCCATATAAAGCTTTGTAAGTGCTGGAACTCTCTCGTAACAGAAATGAGTGCCTGTGCCATGCACAAGTGAGAGGGGAGAGTCTGCCTGACTGAGGCTCCTTGTGGTTTCACAGCAAAACAAAGGGTATTTTTACAGCACCTATTTACTGCCTTACCCTGCCACAAGACATTTCCAAACACATCTTTCTCTCTCTGTGCAAGGGATCAGCAGGGGACGAGGAGAAGGCTGACCATTATTTCCTCCCGCTCTGTGCACTAACACGTCGTGGCAGCAGCAGGAGAAAACGGACTGGACCAAACAGTAACCCTTATCTCTGCAGCTAAAGCAGTCCCCCACCTCCCAGCCTTTTAGAATGACAGATCCTTAGGAATGAATTCCATTTCAATTCAATTTCCCACTATCCTGATGCAGCAATTGACTGTGTTGTATCACAGTGTTTCTTAAAATAATAAATATTTATGTTGGCTCAAGCAGAAGTGAATGAAGATTTTATCTATTACTGTTTGTTTTTATGGAAATACCAAAACAGAATAAGTGGTCCAATAACAGAGTATTTAACTTTGTTACCTGTCAGGCATCTGTTGGAGCGTTGCCATTTCAGCAGCAAGACGGGTTAAGGGAGGTGTCAGTGCTGTGTTTCTGTTCCCCAGGGCAGTGTCCCTCCTAGGAGCAGGCACAATGGCTGCCACAGCAGCCTGTGCCTCGAATTTCGCACCCACCAACATTTTATTTTCATATAGCTATTCAAAACAAAGTGTAAGAAACCCATAAACCATTTACTGTTCAATAGCAGACACCAGATTTCATACTCAAACCGATTAGGGGGCCCAAAATCCGTTTGCTAAGGTCGGAATGAGATGCCAAGGCCATCTAACCCCCTCTCCCCGAGAGCCCTCTGTCTTACATCAAACTCCTCCACATCTCCCAGAACAGGACCAAACCCTGCAGCAGAATCTGGGCTGGCACCTGCTCCCACCTCGCACACACGTCCGTGGCCCCACTGCTTCAAACCATGGCAAAAGATGGGGCCAAATGAGTCCCAACACGAACCTCTTTCTCCAGCAGAGCAGCAGCAGCTCGGCTGAGCCTGCGGTGCGGGAAGCACAGGTGGCTGAGGTGGGCCAGGTGCAGGTCTAACACAGAGGGGTAGTTCTGAAAACCTTCTACCTAAAAAACTGAGGCCATCTACACTTCTAGTCTTTTTAGCTGAGGTGTCTGTCTGACATCAGGGCTCATGGAAAGGGGGGGAAAGTGTGTAAAAAAAATTAGTGTTTAATTAGAACCAGGGATGGGTTTATGCTTTGCAAGTGTCATTGTCAACACTAACATGAATAAGGTCATTCTTACAAAAGAAGGGGTACAAAAAAAGGGAAGTGGTGGAGTCACCGTCCCTGGAGGTATTTAAAAGCCGGGCAGATGTAGTGCTTAGAGACACGGTTTAGTGATGGTTTTTGGCAGTGTTGGGTTGATGGTTGGACTCAATGCTCTGATGATCTGAAGGTCCCTTCCAAGCTAGGCGATTCTATGATTCTAAAATGTGATTGCCACAGAAAAATCCCGCATTATGCAATGCTGAAGAGGCTGGCGGTATTATCTGGGTTAGTGGAACAGAGATTAGAATAAGCTTTTCATGGCAAGAGTCATCTTTCATTGTATGTGGCACCACCAGCAGCAAGGTCTTAACCGAAAGCTGGCATTCCTGTTACAACACGCAATACCCAATGCCATCGACAGGGCAGTCGCAAAAGTCTGGAATCATCTACAGTTACCCTGGGGATTAAAGAATTAAGTAATGCTAAACTTGCTAGAAATTTTCTGTTGATTAGATATAGGAGTAATCCATGCAATATTCAGAATATATATATATCGTATTGTGCCCCAGTAGGTTGCTGATTTCCATTACTAAGCTCATGTTGCACAGCTCGGAGACAAACACTTCTGCAACCTAGAAGTTACTTCCTTGAAGTTCTGCATTTCCAAAAGAGCCCCACACAGTAAACTTGGTGGATTTTTAAAGACAGTCTATTTACGCAGTTCAACCATTTGCTTTGTAAGTAAATAAATGTCAGAGGTCGTGATGCACTACGATGCCGCCTTTCTCACAGCTGTGGGGACATCTGAGCATTTATCCCTGCCACGTGCGCAGTCACATCCTTCTTTTACTGCCCCTGCTGACGCTGCTGCACTTGCGTTGAAACAAAGACAAATAGTCACATTTCCAAATATGTACCAGTACTATGTTGGTGGTGTCTTTTTTTTTTCCCCCCTTAAAGTATTCCGCTCTTCCTTTAATTATTGGAAAAACATATTTGGATAGCTAAAATAAAACTTAGATGCTATCACGGATCCTAGAATTACACCGAAAATACAAAGAGATTACAAATTGCGAAATAAAAAAAAATTTGAAAAAGCCAATTTACCATCATGATGAACTGTAGAATTTTGACTACTGAAGACAGTAGATTTTATGCTCAACTAGGAAAAAATGCTGTTGTCCACACGTGAATTATTTAGGCAAAACATTTACTCTACTTTTAGTTATCCAGAAGAACCTTTCAGGCATTAAAGACAGCAATAAATACCACTACATCGGAAGACTACTCTTGCATGTATTTTCAGTGCATTTGAAGATCGTGCCAATTCTCTAAATAACTCCTGCGTGTGTGTTTTGCAGTGCTTCAGAGGCACGGTAGTGTATTACTGAAGGCTTTTCCAGCACCAAGCTTCAGCGCGTTTCAGCCAGCTAAGCTA
Source organism: Alca torda (assembly GCA_008658365.1). Classification (NCBI taxonomy): domain Eukaryota; kingdom Metazoa; phylum Chordata; class Aves; order Charadriiformes; family Alcidae; genus Alca; species Alca torda. The sequence continues at coordinate 764,164 of CM018101.1, forward strand.
AAAGGCTTTAATCTCTAAAAGGACTGATGTGAAAGTGATCCTTTTAAAAAATTATTTGGATAAATGAAAGCATTTGGCAAATCTCAATTTGAACTGAAAAAAATCCTGTTGACCACTGCACACCAGCATTACTTTGTGCAATCAATAAATATTAGCCTTAGTAGGACCTATAGAAAGAAGCTGCATCTTCTTTTTTCTAAAAGAAAGTTAAGTTGTCTCAAAAGTTTTTTTTTTTTATTCTACCAACACAAAACCAATTGTATTCAATTGTAGAACAAAATTTCATCTTTACTCAGGATACTTTTGTAAAGCTCAACTGCTCTTAATAACAGAAAGACTTTCTCTGTAAATAGAACTGTTAATACCACCAGCCTCTACCAACATAGCAGATAGCTTTCTGAAAGCCCCCAAACTCAACAGTCCAGCACATAGCAAAAAAAGCCATACGTGATTTGAAACTTACTCCACTAAAGCATCCATCTTCAGTCTCTTTCCCGTGAAAAGAACATACGACACCAGAGGGGCAAAAAGCTGTCCCAGATACAACACCCAATTGTTTCTAACACTGCTATTGCGAAAGCTTCCAGAAGAAGCAGCAGAAGGTCTCTAAGAGCCAAGGAGATGGTGGGGTCCATCCTCTATTCATTGCTGTTTCTCGAAAAGTCCTGCATCGTCCCCCAGCTGCTAACGGTGTTCCCAGCATCCTTCCTCCCTCTTGCCTATTTCCAGTCAGCCTTTATTCTTCAAGAACTACAAGCTAAACACGTCAGTTGCAGGCAGACTTAAAAACTCAAACCACATATATTAAAATATAGAAAATGATTCAGAACTAATGCAGTAATATTAGGGTAGTTACAGTTCATCAGGTATGTAGTTTTTTTCTACAGCTCTTTTCTACTTTCAAATAACTTCACTTCTAATAGTTCACGCTTCTTTATAAAGCAGCCTTAGTATTTTATTTTCTCATGAAAAATACGCTATTTGGCAGAAAGTGTTCCATCTCCTCTGCACAGTACCTATTATGTCAAGAAATAACATATTCATTATATTAATGCTCACCTGCTGCAATGTCATCATCAACCAGATCGTGCTCCTCTTCCTGGACTTTCGCTTCTGTCCCCGATGTGTCTGGGCTTGCAGTACCAGCCTGAATGGCTTCTGTGGTCACTCCAGCTGAAAGAAACAACCCAACACCAAAGTCAGTGATTTTGGTAGGTAGCATCCTTAGATCGGGGAAAAAAAAAAAAAGTAATTATCTTTTGATATTCTGAACCATACAACGTAACTCTGTGAAACACACACAAAGCAAAGAGCAACTATTTCTGGTTTCCCTTCATACTGTATGCAGACTTTTCACAAACCTAGCCTTTAAAAATCTTTTCCACACTGTAAATCTCTCTTCTGTATTTTCCTTTTTTTCTGCCGTCTTCTAGCATCATTAAAAATATTGCATACACATTATTACACACTAACAACTTACTGAGCCACAAAATCAGAGTTCCAGCACAACTTCTCTTACATCTCCTCTCAACACTTCATCTCTCGCCAAAAAAAGTGCGGCTCTTCCAGGCTACCTTCAGAGTATATTAATTCAGCTGACTCATTCCGTCTCATTTGAGTCGGGATGCATCTGTTAGTTCCTATGAGAAACTACACAACGAACGCCAAATCGTGCCACATAACACCACGCGATTAGAGTTACAATTCACCCGTTTATACTCTGCCTGGTTATAATCTTTGATTATTCCCTAGATGAGCCTTACCACAATGCAATCCAGGCATTACCAAAAGAAGTGTTTTACTAAGGGACTTTGCATTAAGGCCCCGTTAAAAGGCAGGACCACAGCCCTTTGTCACGCCAACCATTTCAACCAGAAGTTCAGTCGCAGTAGACAGCTCCGCCCTGCAGAAGGGAGCAGCGAGCGATGGCCTGGCAGCGCGGAGCTGCCCGCCGGACCTGCCGCTGCTGCTCTTCTGCTCCCACATCCTCTGTGTGGAACCTGCACTGCTTCCCTTCTCAGTAGCCTTCATGTAACCACTTGCTAGTCTTCTCCAAACAGCTGAATGTCACCGATAAATGGAAAGATGATGGTATCATAATAGATCGCCGGGGGGAATCTATCAGCTGTGTACAACAAGGTTTGCGAATCCACACCTTCAAGCCATCTAACTCTGGGTCATCTAAACCAGTTCAGAACATTAACATTCTTGCAAGTATTCCAGATGTTAATTTTTTAGTACTGTTTTTAAATACCAACTATTCATGGCAAAGTAATTACTTAAACAGATTGACTGTGTGACAGCAGTTTCTAACCTTACTCTGACATACCTCTTTATAAATAAACTAGTACCTTTTAATAACTTTCTGAACGTCCTTCCCGTTGCATCAACATGTATAAAAAAACCCAGTGACAACAAATATACAACCAGACTGGAACACACTGCTGAATCTATCGCGTATCACTTCATTAAGCATGCCAGCAGGGCTGCACAGGGATCACATGCAATCACAAATTGCACACGAACCTTATGCAGGACAATTTCAAAAATACAGTTCCTTTCATTTCTTTCCACATCCAGGGAAAGGCGAAGGGTTTGCATGCCTTTTGAAAAGTGTAGTATGGATGCTCTGACCGAAGAGCTTTCCACTCCGAGGAGTGTTTTCTGTGGTTAAGCACCCAAGCTGGTAGAAGCCAAGGGTCTACCGCTCCCTAAACAGTAGGTTTAGGCTGGGCCAAAATTCAAAGCCTTTGATTTATTTACTTATTACCTCACCTCTTTCCCTGCTTTCTAGCCCTGAGTTGCTGAGAAGAGACTGATTTTCCTTATTAGATGCGCTACATCTTTCTAAAGAGCTTCACGGTACTAGTTAGATTGCAACGGAGTGAAGGGAGTGCCTTTGCATGAGCTGATTCTAACTACAGCGTATACAAACAATTAGAAGAGTTTCTTACAATTTTATACAATTAAAATAAAAAAGTAAAAATGTATTTAGTCAGAATGATTAAACATTCCCCCCAAAACACTGAATAAAGCCAAAAGGGGAGGAAAAATGACCATCACGCAAATATGCCAGGCAACACATTATCATTTCCTCTCAGTGAAATCCAGTAAGAAGGACCATGTATTCTGGATACAAGTGGTTTATACGTAATTCACCAAAAGTGTCTTAGAAGTGAAAAGACCATAAAACTCTCAATGTATTAGAAATAAAATGGTTGACATATTAGAAAATATCAGAAAACTAAGTAAGATATACTTGTATTATAAACTCACACCATTATTACAATTTACTACTTACTGCAGCATCCTAAACTCATTATTCATTTACTACATTAAAATGTTGTAGCACAGAAATATTTGCCTTACTTCCCTGTGCTCCTTTAAGTCAAACCTTGCGCGAGGAAGATGATCAACCATATATATAAACAGCAAAGTCTTCGGGGTCCAATCAACCTAGCCTTACTCAGTGAAAACTCCCATTTAAATCGATGGAAGTTTAATTAAGTTTTACTCCATTAATCTGACTTTAAATAACATTTTCTAACAGAAATATAAGTCTACCAGAAATACATTCGTAAAAACTGACAACAGCGTGTTTATTATAGACGTTTCATATTTATTTTGTTTTCCAGTGATAACATGGATTATTATTTGAGTAGAGATACACCATTTAAGGCTATCTGCTTAAATTTCTTTAATCTCATGCTGTCACATTTAAGATTTTTACTTAAAAAGAAACTAATTTGGTACAAACGTTTACCTGAATGAATTGGATGCTAGCAATACGGGAGGCAGGAGAAGTGCCTGCGCTCAGTGTCTGGGCAGGATGTCTTGGAGGAGGCGTCCGCAGCGGCGGGGCAGCGGGTGACAGCAGCCTGGCCGCCTCGCATTAATTCACCCCGCTCCCATCCGCTCCGCTCCGATCGATGCCGGGCAGCTCCCAGTGCTGCCTGCTCCAGCCACATCCCACTCCCACACAAAGGCTGGGGCAAGATAACCTTTTGCTTTCCATTAAAGCCAGAGCAGCCATTTTTCTATCTGCACTAACGTCACATATTTAAAAATATATCTGTCCCTCCAGGGCTCGGCGGACAGACCCACCACCAAGCGCTGCTTTAATTTGCAGAATGTGTTTGACACTGAAGATAGCCCTTCCTCTTAAAAACAAGCAGGTAGAAAAAGGCAGTAGCATTTTCCCTTTTTGAACCTTCCCTGCAAACACATCTTAGAGACAAATGCCCCACGGACTATGCGGCATTTCAGAGACAACTGTGTGCTGTGAAAGCGAGGAGCAGACAAGGCCACCGCAAATATTTACAGTCGCATGACACAATCTTAGTAGATACAAGATGAAGCTTTGAAAGCTTAACTGTTTTCCTCCCTTGGGGAGCCTGAAAAACACCAACACCCACAACATCCCTCCCAGGTTTAATTCATAGCATCACTTACACATCCATTCCCATTCAACGGGGGGTCAACAAGCCGACATGCCAATTTTGGATTTGAAGGCCCAAATAAAACAAAGATTTATTGTCCCCCCCCTACAAGGCGTGGTGAAACGAAGCCTAATGTGTCCGAACACCCAAACTGCAAGTTGTGTGAAGCAGGAGGCGTGCCGGCAGCTGGAAACCAGCCGCTGGGAGCAGTGCAGTACCGGGGCCCACTGAGGTGGCCCCCGCAGCGCGAGTGGGTGCTGTGCTGGCACCCACACCAGGGAAAATAAGATCTGCTTGGCTTTCTCCTGGCTCCTCCAGCCCACCCGCCGCAGGGGGACAATCAGCTCTCTTGCATCAGTTAAGATTATTGAAGGATAACCCTATGCAAGTTTGCCTGTCTTTCAAGTCTCCTGAACACGCTGTATGAAGACACTGGGACACACACCAGTCGCTTGATCTGTACCAGTAAGGTCATGTCCCAGAACTGGTATTGGATCTGAGCACCGATATGGGAAAAGATTTCATCTCTGATTGCTGGTACCACACACTCGATGCATTCCAGAGCCAGTTAAATGCATATGACAAAGTATCTCTTATCAGCAGCAGGCTTCTATTAGCGATTACCACATCTTTTTAATCAAAACAAAACCTGTTAATGTGCAAGAGAAGCACTATTTCTACATCATGCATATAAAAACCACTGCAGAGTAGTAACATATGCTGGACACAAAATATGCTGATAATAATTTATGCCCATATCAAGAAGTGAAATTGGGAGAAGTGGAGGATGAAGGAATCAAAGCAGTATTTATCTTTCATATTTCTTCTCCTTACCTTTCTAGCAGAAAGCTATACTGTTCAGAAATCCATTGCATGTATTTTGTCCACCCTAAATAACTCTTATCACCTTTAATTCCTCACCAGATCTTTAAAAATGTCATTTTTTTATTCCTGTCTTACAATGTAACTAATACATACACTTAACTCTTTACCCATAACAGCAACATTTGTAGCTCCTTATTTTGTTTCTCCTTTCTGATATCATTATTATTCTTCTTCTTCAGTGTCAGCATCTTTGTGTGTGTTCATACAGACAACACAATTAAACGCCTTCTCAGTCCTGTTATTCAGGAAAACCAGAAATTCTGGAACCTTAATTTACATAGTTTTTAACACTGTTAATATAAAAAAATAATTTCCAATTTGCTAGTCATGACCCATTTGAAAGGTTTTTAATATCAGCACTTTCCCAATATTGAACATTTACATTCATTCAGCCATGCTCAGCTGATCCCTCTATTTCATATTTTCTTCCCCTGTTTTAAAACTTTCATGTTCTGATAGATAAGGACATCCTAATTTAGTGTTAAAACAAATGCTATGCTTTGATTTGCTAAGGACTAACAGAAGCCAAACTACTGCTGTATGTATACTTACTTGTAGCGAATGTGTACGAAATAATCAAGTTTTTTCCTAAACCAGTCAGTCCCTGACTATTGCTGTAAAACTGCATGCCATGCTTATAACCTGAGCACAAACATAAGCACAAGAGGCCGAACGAATATTGTCGTTCCAACGAATGCACACGTAGAATAGAACTGGATGATTTACTCTAACGTTAATTTCCAAATGTAATTACGTAATGAGGAGTACCAGAAACAGCAAACTATTGGAACTAATATGAATTACCAGTTGTTTTCAAGTCTGTTAAAAGTAGGTTCCTTTTTTGGAAACAGTCAGCTGGCTAAAACAGGCAGTGCAGAGTGGTTTATATACACTTCCCCAACACAATTATGTCCATAACCTTGCACCCAACAAGGTCGTTCAGCATCACTCCAGAGAAAAGAAATTAGTAACCGTCAACAGTTGCTAGAGCAGCTACTCCTGAGAGTAAAGGGCAGCTATGGCTGTATTCTACAAACTGAGAATAACCAACCTCTAAAGAAGATCAATTAAAAAATACTTCCTAATATACAAAATGGCACAAACATCAAGATATCAAGATGAAGAAAGGCTCTTTGGCACGTATATACAACAGACGTTCACTTATTATTCCCTGCTCGGCTGCACATCTAACTGTGCAACAACATCCCCGTAATAAGGCGAATGCTACATGGCTAAAGGCTGTAATTAACAACAGCTTAGTCTTACCAACAAATTCTCAACATCGCTTTAAAGTACTGTGTTCCATGTAATTTATGCACTCAATTTAGATTTAATAAGATTATTACACACATTTCAAAGATCAATTGGTATTTAATAGAGATCTTTCTCTGAATAGAAACTACAGCCTTCAGTGGAAAAAATCTCATTTTAAGGAAGATGAACACCTACAACTTTAAAGCAAACAAACGTTCACAAAAATACACATTTTTTTTCTGGTTTGTTACATGAGGTAGATGCGTTTGGACATTACTCTATAAAGGCAAGTTTCTACACAGATAATTGAGTGGAGTATCTCATGATGCTGACAGATCTTACAAGAACATACTCTTAAAAGTCTGTACAACCTCTGCTTTAATAACAATGAATAAGTAAAAATAGCTATTTTGGAGAAAAATACAACAGATTAAATAGTGGTCAGTAGCCACTGAACTTATTTGGAGAATAATCTTTACCCAATACCTCCCTGCAGCAGCTGGCAACCAATGGCTTTGAACACCCGACCGAGCAGGCGTTGCATCAAACGGTTAATGGCCTCTGATGGACATACGCTGCACCACCCTGCACCAGCTCTTTTCATACTCTTGGGAAGCCAAAGCATCTCCTTCCAACAATTTCTATAATTTAATTATACATTCTTTGAAAAGGAACGCCAGTGTTTTACCACCAGTACTTGGAATTTTATCAGCCCTTTTCCTAGCAGGTTGCTACCCCGAAACCTCTCAACAACAGCCTAGCCCCTCCACAGCAGGGATAGCCTTTCCAGTCCCAGGGGTAAGTACTGAAGCGTTCCATTTACCTAATCACCATTAATGGCCTTAAGTGATTTCGTGATTGTGAAATTACTTTGAAAATTTCAAGAAACTTTTCTATATAACCCTAGATTTTTCCTCCAGATTTTTCTCCTAAATTGTAGCACTCTTCATAATTTTGTTTACAAAATGCCTTTCTTTTTTCTCTTTTATCTAGCAACCAAGTTATCTTCAGCATTACTTACGTGATATAACGCTGTCAATGTACTGCGGTAAATAAGGAGCCCAGGCATCAATGGTTTCTTTCCGACCCGCCTGCTCAATTCTTCTCAGTTCTGCCAGCAACAAGGCCTGGGCAGCCTCTCTTACCTGCAAAGCCAACAGCAACGTCACACAAACTCAAATATCAAATATTTACCAGTATGCTTTCAGTGTAATTTATTAAGAAGAAAAAACTTCTACAGAAAACTAAACCGAGCTTTTAGGAAAACCTTCATTTTTTCCCACCCCTCTCCACCATAAGCACAGAAGCAAAGTAACAATGAAGAAGGTTTCTCACTCAAGGAAATAAGGCTAAACCTTTCGTTTGCACTGACGCATTGAAAGGCCACCAAATGTCTAGTTTTCTAGAAGCAATTTGTAATCCCCCTTCTCTACAGCATTCCCAAAGTTGGGTCCAAAATTCCAAATGTGCAATAAGTGAAGTTTTTCTAAGCATCATGAATGTTGCAATACAAAAGCAAAACAAACAATCTTAAGAAAAAAAAATACTTTTTCACATGAAATTTACTCATTTACTACACATTACGGAAGATTGAACAATGAAAGCAAATAAAAATATATAAACATAAATGGAATTGTTATTTTCAGTCTAAAAGACTTAACATACAAGGAAGCGATTTGATCATGGTAAAATAAAAAATTGTGGGCAACCAGAATATAAATATGCTACCCTGACAGCTAAGGATATCAGGTAACTGGATGTCTGTTGCTTACAAATTTTAATGAGTTTCAAATTAATTAGTCTCCCAGGAAACCATCTCACAGTATATCCCATCTAGCAAAGGAACAGGTGATCAGGTAGCAAAAACCACATTCCCAATTAAGTTAGAGGACTGCTGAGGGTCCCCACTCCGCAGCCCCGCTCTGCTCCTCCTTCCCCTCTCGGAAAGCTGCACCGTCGACACATTTTTTGCCAGAACAGCACAGGTGTAGTCTTAAGGCCCACTAGTCATTTATCAAACAGTTGGGTGACAAACCATTTACTGCCTGCTGTATACACGCTCCAAAAAATAAAGCGACTCAGCAGTCTCTTGAAAAATACAGGGGAGGGCTTTTTAATCCTAATAAGATTCTTAATGGAATCATGGAAGTTTTTAATCCAATAATACATTTAAAAAAAAATGTATAGTATCCAGAAGGTGAAAAAAGAAAAGATACGTATATTTAGACATGATAACTTTTTCAACATTTTGACAGGTTAACCGGAAAATTAACTTACTGAGTCTGAAATAAAAACTGCAGGAACTTGTGTCAGAAGAGAGTAATTTTTATTTTTTTTTATATTAAGGGAAAACGTGATCCGTAAAAAAACAACATAAACCCCCCAAAACCTAGCAGTACAAAAATCCTACTGAAATCACCTCCAAGCATCGATCCTGCCACCTGCGAGCCAGCATCTCCAGCAGAGGAGGTCGGAATTTATCCAGTCCCAACAGGTCAGGGAGCATCACACAGTGCATAGCAGCGAGCTGGCTCCACCCTGTTAAAACACATCACAACAGGGAGATAAACATAATCAATGCTGAAGCAATTTTCAGTTTGAAAATGCCATCAAGTAAATTTACGTTGGCCACTGGCCTGGTACACAGTAGATTTTCAGGAGAAGGTGGGACAAAGAGGGAGAGAAAAAAAAAATAGAACCAATTTTGCAGCAGAACAAGAGAATTGTTTCTTCTGCCGTGGGAGCCTGGGGCTCACCCCATCACGGGCTGCACCCCGTCGTTACCGATGCCAGCCGAACCTCAGGGTTCAGTACATGTGCTTTCCGTATCGGACAGGAACGAGCTCTTCCAGGCAGAAATCCTGCCTCCTGAACAAGCTGCTCACAGCTCGAACACATGCAAGGGGCAAATGAGACAGCAGCAGCAGACTGCCTCAAATCAGTCCTGATTAAACGCAAACATCCCTCTTCCTCCCCAGCACCTCTCGAAAGGACTTTAGGATCTAGTTGGGTGCTTGGGTTTTAAACTTGCAGCCTTAAGAATATACTCAACATCCATGCTCAATACAAAAAAAGTCCCCAACACATTATGGCCAATTTTTGGCAAAAGCATAAGCCATGGTTCTGAGTGCAAGATTTAGAAGCCCTGTTCAAACCATAATTAGCATTATTTATCATGATAGTTAATATCCTACATGTAAGTGTGATATAATTCAATTACAGAAAACTTAGCATATGAATTACGACTAGAAAGTTTACATAGAATTTTCTGTCCCTCTTTAAGACGTATGCAAATATGTACAGTGTGTGTTTGCTCGCCTTATCTCTCCATCTAAATCCGAGTTCACTGTGCTTACCTTGGGGGCACTCATCCTGCCAGCCTGCAATATTGCCTAGTTAAATCCAGGAAAGATAAACTCAAACCACACAGCTTGTAAAAATGCTTGTGAAGTACTCTACGCAAAAGAATGCTCTACATTGACTTGAGAAACCAGAGAAATACTTCAGGTGAGCATACAGATCTATGGTTTGAGATTGTCAACAATACTGAGCAGAGAAATCTAAACATTTTAACTAATAAAGCTCTTCGTGGTGCTACAAGAAAAGAAATCATTATGTCAATTTTCCTTAAAGAAAAATGGATTAAAAAGAGGAATTTCCAGTTTAAGAGAGTGCGTTTCTACTACTTGAGGTGTATGAAAGCAGGAATTTATAGCTTAGTAATACAGCATAAAAATTCTGATTTAAAGCGGTTTGCCAACAGGACTACAAAGGGGTTTTATTTGTGCCAATCTTGTTGTCAGAAAACATTCTTCATAATGCGGATAAACATTTATTAGAAAAAAAAAATCAACCCCAACACAAAACTCAAGTAGTTTAAATGAACACTAAGTTGTCATAAGCATCAAAAATACAATTTAAGTGACACGTAACTGATTTTGTTTGTTTCATTTTGAAAGGAGCAGTACATTTTTAGTCTTGGCCTAGGGAGCGCTGGTGCTGTCTCCTCTCAGGAGCGGGAGGCCCATCCCGCGCTCCTCTGGTGTCTGCCAGCTGCGGCTGGGCCTGAGCCTTTGTCCCAGGGAGCAGCTCCCGCAGCGAGGGCTGGGACACGCCACGGGGCTCGTGGGTCCTCTCCTGCACACACCGCCGACGGGTAAGGCCACCTGCCTTTTCCCTACCTACAATGGGCTGAGGTTTTATGCCAAAAGAGCAAACCCCAACAAGATGCGGAAGGTCATCTTTGATACACTAGTTGAGAACTGAATTTACAGACAGCCAAGACACACAATCTGAATCTGCTCACCCTCTACCAGTGTCAATCCCTCTTTTTTGCAAAGAAAAATTCCTACGTACATCAAATTAAAGTCATGTCATAACAATGATAAGGGACATTAGTTGAAAGTAAAAGACAAATAGAAAAGTGAGGAAAGAATACCTTCATTGACTAAGAAACAGGTATGTAAAGCAGGAGCAGTGTCAGAGCCAGAGTGACCAGCTTCAGTGCTAGAAGAAACAGCAGGAGCAACTTGCAGAGGAAAGAAGAAAAAATAAAGAGAAAAAAAATAGGAAAGTGAGGAGAGCAGCTTCTGAAAAACAGATTAGTATTACTGAAGAATGAAAAACAAAACTGGAGGAAACTGTGATAATATTAAACTTAAAAAAAATTCTAGGTTTTACAAGAAGTGCAATGCCAGTGAGAGGAGGACATGCAACTGCAGAGAAACACAGATACACTGACAGAAACCTGCACGGTTTGAAAACACAAAAGTACCTGTAAGGAAAGTGATTACAAATGTGTCTTTAGATAGCTAGATTTGGGTTGACAGCATGGCTGACTATGAATTTTAAAAACAGGAGTTTTACTGCTTCTTCTTGTGCTTTTCCTGTATTTAGATAGATTTGGAATTTGCACTACTCATTAATTACCCCAGAAATAACCCCTTTTAAACTCAGGCTGCCCCATCTGTCACTCTAAAATGCCACAGAATGTATTACTGATGGCTAGTTTTAATACAGGTTCATTTTAAACATCTCTCCATTCAAATAATTTTACACCTATACCAAAGAAAGGGCTCAGAATCTAAAGCAGCCGCAGACAAAGCGCACTACGGGCAAGTGCGCGGTTCCAGCGTGTTACTCAGAGTGGTATCCGTGACATTTATTTTGTGAACTGCAGCGTTTCCTGGTGCAAACGTAATTTAAAAGCAGTTCTAAACATTATACCTCCACTAATGCTTCATGACTTAATATTATCACATGAAAAGATGCGCAGACCTTATGGCATACACATTCTACAACCCGAGGTCAACATGGAGATTTAGAGGTCACTATCCGACACTTCCTTCCTATAGAGAAATTACCATATGTCATGCACAAGCATCTTCAAATTAATCCCCCTCTTTTATTCCGTTGCAGAACAACAATGGGTTCAAGCTCCTGAACCGATTACGCATTGTCTTCTGAATGGTCTGTTTGCTTTTCGTGCAGTGAACTTCTTTTGTCACTGTGGGACATCTGCACCAAAACTACTTTTTCCATACTTTCCACGCAAATGCATCACGATGGCACGTGCGCAATGACGGGACGACTAGCCTAAATCACTTCATGACAGCAAAACCTACTTTTGGTAGATGTATAAAAAAAACCTATTTATTTTATGAAAAAGATCGTTTGTAAAAACACAAGCCCATCCTACACTGAAACTAGAGTCTTACTCTGAAGTGTCTTTTTTGCCGTGTTGCGCCGTATTTGGCAGCTCTCTTCCAGCATCAGTAATTAAACCATCGCTGCAATGGAAGCAGCTGTCCCAGCGGCTGAGCAACAGAGCTGTGCTCATCTCCAGACACATACAGGTCACACTGATGGACATCAAGCACATCATAATGTGCATTAATTGTATCTCTAACTGATTTTTAAGAACAATAGCACTAGAAATACACGAGTAGCAAGATATCGCAAATAGAGCACAAGGGGACGTAAAGGTAAGACGTGGAAGAAGCTTACGGCCTGAGAGTACCGCTAAGAAGCAAACCCATCTTCCCCAAGGGCGTGCAAGACATGCCACCAGACACAGAAAAAGATGACAATTTAGGAATAGCAGTATTTTTCTCTATTTTTGACAGCACACAGAATTTCATTTTTATCATTTATAACTTCCTGAGAAGTAATTATTTCCACTGGGTAACTAAAGTATGTCTACCCCCAAAATTAGCAAAGCTATTTCAAAGGAAAATTGCAGAGTTATCATTTGGGAAAGAAAAACTATAATGGAACAATATCTTTAAAAACAAAACACACACCGCCTCTGTGACAAATATGTTTTCTCTCGTTTTGCCTTTGCCATATAGACACCACCTCTGAGAAATCCTGACCTTTCAAATAATTCTCTTTCACGGAGGAAAAGTAAACGGCTACAAAAAACCAAAACAAAGTGAAAAAACAAAACCGAAACAGCCCCACATGTTGGGACAAGAGCCCTGATTATCTATATTGTTTAATTTTATTTCAGCTTTTTGCTGCTGACTGCTACTTCTCCATTTATGTAGCACCCTTGATCATGGAAAAAGCTTGATGCATAGCACTCCTGAAACTGGTTTTCCCTTTGCAACCAAAGATCACAGTAAATTAATATTTATGTTTAGGAAAAGAATACACACATACGTTCTCCCCAGGCCATTAAAAACCACGCAGACCCCATTCCCCTGTCACCCCCGTGGGCAAGTACCTCCCCTCCTCTCTGGGGCACATGCGCTGCACCGCGCTGCCTCCCCGTTGCCCCACACTCTCCCCAGCATGTTCCCTTGCTCCTCAGTTTTCAGCTCAAGTCAGAATTGGCCACATTGCAGCGGTTTATGTTTGCTTTAGGCATGAAGAGTGGTAGCTCGTTTGCCCCATCAAACAGCAGCTCTACCGAGAGAGCGAGCAGGAGGGTGCCTCCTCTTCCTCTGCCACCTCTCCGTGTTTCCATGTGCTCCTGCCACCCACAGGAAGCTCTAATCCCCGCTCCACTCTACTCCAGCAGAAAATTCATGTCTAATCTTCTGTACATCCTTCTTTTACATCACAGGTTCTACACCTTGTGCTTAACCTTTATTACACTTATGAAAGACACAATGCAGACTATTAAAGGACCCTTCAGTGTCACCCACTGCCATCTTTCCTAACTGCAAGTGATTAAAAAAGCAGCAGCGGTAGAAGCAGCGTTAAAATGAAATAATTTCTTCATAAAAAGGAGAGGAAATGTATACATACTACTTAGATGAGTTTACCTTTATGCTTTAGTTTATAACATACATGAACATTTTTGTATTAGTTTGTATAGCCCTTAGTTACAGACTTTAAGCCTCTTACACCTCAACACCAGAATGTTTGGGAGCACATAAATATGCAAAAAATCCATTGTCAGGGAATGGCTTCATGACAGTATCAGCACCTTATATTGATTCTTAGAAAGATCTTAGTCATTAAAATTTTTATCCAGAATATTACACTACATTTTCTTCCCACATAGAAGGTAGCAATATTTTTACTACTTGCTAGTAAGGTGATAACTTTAGTGTCAAGAGCTGAAATGACATATCAAATTGTTCCAAAGCAAGTGATTTTTACCTTGCTTAATTTGTCCTTGGGCTGCATGACTTGAAATTGAAGGGGGCGCCTTCACTTTTGACATCTCAGGAGTGCCTGGCCTAGGCGGCCTAAACACAAAATGTACGTAAGGGGGAAAACAAGGAGGTGAGGGGGGGTAAAAAAGAAAAGAAAAAAAAAAGAGAGATTATTTGCTAAAGATGCTGTGACTAAACAAACTTTGAAAAGCAACCCAATAAAAAACAGTTGGTTTGACAGAAAAAAATACATATATCCATCTCATTTACAATTCCTAGGTAAAACTTACTTTCTACTGTTAAAAATTCATCGGTATGTTTTGATTTATTTAGAATTTGACCTATTCATTATAAAAAATCTTTAAAAAAAAATAAGCACTAAGGAGGAGAAAAATGGCCTCTCAGACCTACTGGCGCGTATGTTAATACACCTCCATGTTCTGTTAGAGCTGTAAGTTAGATAACAGAGCAACATCTTTATCTTAGCATAAAAAAATACTATATTCAAGAAAGAAGAAATACACTCAGTTCCCTCTAGGTGCCAAAGGTTTTCATAGCCATTTAATACATCACAACCCACAGTAAAATTAAACAAAATAAAATGTTGTATTAAAATAAAGACAGTTATGCAAAGTTCAAGGGCCTATTTGCCATACCTGGTTGGACCTTTCTTCATGTGGTCTCCAATGAAGGTGGCGTTGGTCATACTCATCAGTGTGTTGGCCAGTGAGATAACAGAGAGGAGGTGTTGAGTGGTGACAGCACGTGATACACCATACGTCCCCTTTCCCAGTCCTTCTGTAATGGACATTTTCCTGCCTAACTCCACGCTATCGTACGGCGGTTTGCCTACAGGCTGGTTATAGCCAGGAAGCATCAGGGACATGTGGCCTCCTCTAGACAGGAGGCCAAAAGACACTGAGCAGTGTGGCTTGAGCATCCCGAGACGATCAAGGCAAAGCTCATCTAGAACAGAATTCAGGCCCCAGGCATGAAGACAGGACATAAAAAGCTTTGCTGTATCCATGGTTAGATTATATTCTAATAAAGTCAATGGCTTAGATTTGCTAGAGCGATATTCTGGGTCACCGTCTTCTCTTCTCTGTCTTATCGATTCTTCATCCTCATCTTCATCATCAAGAAGGTGCTCTTTTATATTCTCTTTGATTGTTTCCTTGACCTGCTGGAAGAGGACAGCTGCTCGTTTACCAGTCAAAAAGGAGCCTCCTTTGTCAGACCCGCCGGAGGCTTTCTGTAAATTCTCCGGAGAAATGAGCGCAGTGTTGGGTCTGGAGGCCTCCTCCGTCAGCAGCTGAATAATCAGGGCTTCTACATCAAAGAACAGCACATGTATATCGGGATCTGTTAAGTTAGTCTTTATAGCTTGAACCATCAGGGAGTTATGTGAATATTTAGGTAAGTTCCCCTGAAAAAAAGAAAAAAAAGAAAAAATTTTGAAGTTTCAATTGGATTACTTTCTTAACACTTTTAACAAAGTTAGTTCACAAATTAAGGAAGCTGTGGATGATTAAAGTTAGAAAACTCACATGGGGTATAAAACATGTTATGACAAACGTTATGAAAAGATCAGTAAAGAATTTCACTGCAATTTTTACACCACCAGGAATGTCAGACTTGTGATCAAGTGTTACACCCCTAAAACATGGGAATTTCGCAGAAGTGTATTAGATAAATAGAACTCTCTAGATAAGACAGAAGTTCACATTTCTTTCTTGTGAATTCTGAAACATAACAGCTATACGCTGAGGAAGAATAAAATGTCAATATTTAGTTATTAATCTTAAAACACATTGAATGCTTCCTATTTGGATACTGAAGTATAGCATCAATTTATGCCATTGGAAAATAAGCTAAATAAGCCTCTACTAGATTTGTCCAGATATGCAATTAGTGCGGCACTTGTTCACTCCACTACTTAAGTCCATCTTCTTCCTCCTTCCCTTCCTCCCGAGGAGAGGAAAAAAAAAAAAAGGTCAGAAAAGGAGACTGGACAAAAG
The DNA here is from genome assembly GCA_008658365.1 of Alca torda. Lineage (NCBI taxonomy): Eukaryota > Metazoa > Chordata > Aves > Charadriiformes > Alcidae > Alca > Alca torda. Next base: position 780,367 of record CM018101.1, read on the forward strand.
AACATCAACATAAGTTTTTAAGTATTGTGAGAAATTCATTCTCTCCATAACCAACACAAAATTATGCTCAAGGACTTAGTTTCCTCAAACAAATGAAAACGAGAATCTTAACAGAAATAAACCCTGTTCAAATGTGAGTAAAATACAGGCTGAATAGTTTGTTCAGAAAACATCACCCTTTACTGAAAGTAGAATTAGCCCATAAGTTCTTAATATATCTCCAATAAAATTAATACAGTCAAGGCTCCTATGTCTTTTCTCATCTATAACTCAACTGCCTTAACATAAACTTTTTCAGTTTCGTAGTCTCTAAAAATTCCATTCTCTGTGGTCTTTTTTAAAGCACATTTTACAGCAGGATAGTTACTTATAAAAACTGCAAGCCTCGTTAATTTCTATGTACACCATATATGTACTTACAAATAGATATGCATAGGTATACACACACTATAAATATATACACACTATACAAATAACTAACATATACTACATACCATGCAAAAAATGGAATATTCTGTATATATCCACTAATTTACAACAGGTTTTTACCCTATCCTATATACATCCTGATATATTGCTTCCTTTATTCAGTGCCACGAAGGAACGTGGCATCTTACGAAGCCTTAAATAGCCTGGGCCATAGGAGTGGGCACCACGGACACTCTGCTGAGCTGTAAAACTCCATTTTTCTACCAACGCCCATTATCTTGCATTTTTCAACCCTTCTTGTTCTACTTCTGAACACTAGCAAATGTATTTATTGCTATGAATCACAGGAATAAATGTATATTCTACTTAACATCTTATAAACTGGAACACTGGACATGCATATGTACCATTTATTTTCTCTCAAGGACTTTTTTCAATACAGTAAGCATTTCTAGTCCTACGACTACTTGGCCGCTTTAACTTTTGTACAAATTTCATAGCATGTGTTTGGAAACGGAAATAATGTTTATATATATTCTTTTTCCATTAGAGCCGTAAAGACCCCCAAAATGCTGTTGGCATGAAAGAACAGAATATCCACCACATCATGTTCAATTATTGTTTCAGTGCATGAACCTGAAATAAGCATATTATTTTAATTCTCAAAGTCCTCATTCACACAGATTTGTCTCTCGTAAAGCACTCTGCTTTTTCTGTGGCTATTAGTTACTGTATATCCCTGAAGAGTGTCAGAGTGCTTTTTGCAGTAAAAATCTTCAAAGGAAAAAGTAACCTCTCCAAAGTTTTACATGAGCTTTATATTTGGAAACTGATGCCTCCAGAAGGGGCTCGGGTACCCTGACCTGCCATCAAGAGCAGCTGATGATCCAGAGGATGATTCTCAACAAATACACACAAATATTTCACGTTACACTAATTTTGTAACAAACCAACCAGCCAAATACCAAAAGCACACACACAGAGCAATCTTCAAAACATTATCAAAAGACACTAACAAAAAACTGCAGACCTGCCAAAATCTTCAATACCATCTGCTATTCTACTAGAGTCAAATAATTTTTCATTTCTATCTTTCCCCAAATTAAAATTAATTTCACTTATACGATGAAGTTAAGGTAGTACCAGAAGGAAAATTCACGTTTTGTCACAGGGAATATGAAAGAAAAATTAAAGAGAGACCATCCTCCTCACTCCCTGCTCCTACATCTCTTGGAGGAGCTGCAGCGCAGGCTGGCTCACCGTGCCAAACAGCCAGAGCCTAACGCAGCCAGCAAATGGCCAAGTTCTGCTCCTTCCTTCCCGTGCTCAACTCGGAGAATGAATAAACTATGCTTATGAAACAAGTTTCCCATGAGAAGCAAATAATGGGTAATTGAAACTAGAATCGGAATAATTAAATGCCAATAAATAATAGCTGCAAACTGTGTTCTACAAAGCACTGGTTTACTGATATATTCCTTATTTATTAAAAAAATCTAATTATTTTCTCAGAATGTAACATAGGTAACTTTTTATGAAATCGTCTCTGGTAATGGTCACAATAGTAAAGTGAAAAGCAACGATATAACCCAAATATTTTAGCTATCAATCATCATTGTCCGCTGGTACAGAACAAATTTTGCTGTGCCATGTATAGTAATGGGTTTTGTCAGCGTTGGGTTGGTGGTTGGACTCGGTGATCTGAAAGGTCCTTCCCACCTAGGCAACTTATGGTTCTATGCAATACCTTTATTAGAGGTGAGGAACCTGCACGTAAACACATACACATGCAACACTGATACTCAGTGGATGCAGCAGGACGCGCGTAAATTTGTAGAGACAGGCTGGTGCTGTTCTAAGGAACAGTCCCTTGAAGCGACATTCCCTTTCCAAAGGGAATCCAGCCAGGAAAGCACAGCCAGTGCCGGTCCCCGCACAGGGCTCTGCTGCTCTCTGCCGGCCAAGGCCTGGGAATCAGTGGAACACCACCTCTTCCTGCCGGAGCTCGGGAACACTGAACGGCACCGACACACGAAACAACTGTAGTACCCGGCCACTCCAACAGGCCTTCGTTAGGAAACCAGTTACGATGAGTGGGAGAGAACTGGACTTGCCAATGAGAGCACAGATGAGCAGGGTGGTCACAGCACTGCCAAGGGTGGCCGCCCTCCAAGCCACGCCTGCCCCAAGCACCATCATTGCAGCGAGTTGCCCAGGACACGGAAAGCCTCTTACGTACTCCTCTAACACACGACTCTAAGGGTATTTTTCTCCAGTTTCCTTCAAGAGAAGTTTGCACTTCTGTCCATTAATCTTTAACAGCAAGATAAAAATGTAAGTCGGGGTCATAGTCTTCCTGTGACAAAGTTCATAAACCCCTCACAAAGTCAGGACTTACCTTTCCTCTGTCTGGCCAAACCACAGCCCAAGAGAAAGCTCTTCCTTCAAGCTCTCCTCTGGCAATCTGCACTGACACACTATCGAGCCCACCAGCCAAACCACCATCAACAGTTAAGCCGATTTCCAAAGTTTACTGTTTGCTTTTTTGTTCCATCTCTACAATGTGATACTGTGAGACACCTGTTACTTTTCAAAATGGTCGTTCCAAATCCATCAGACTGAGTAATAATTAGGCACGTTAAAATTCACAGGATATTTAGAACAAATTCTTGTACCGTTCTGTCCTCCATACTAGGGTTGCTTCAAATTTCTTCACTGTACTAGCTTTTCTTGGGCTACATGCTACATTGTCCTCTATTTGCTCTTCGGAATAATGAAATTAATGCTGAAATGTAAAAATTACTCTTTATACAATTTGAAATCCAAGTTATTTCTTATTGTGAGGTAATCAATTTGAAAACAGAACTCCTCACTAGTTGTTAAAAAAGGAACCTGCCCACATCTCAAAATATTTAAGGTGCTTCCAGCTTGTGCAATAACAACCAGGATGGAGAAAAATCATCCTCTGACTCCAGAGACTCACATGCAGACTCACCGTCCTGCTATCGCTCGAACTGCTGAACAACTCTTATCGTCAGGATGTTATCAGAAAGGTTTGCTTACCGGAGATCTTGGTAAGAAGCCTGTTGCTGTACTCGTAACATCCCTAAGTTGTAAAGTTTTGTATCTAAATGAACACGCATAAACACGCCGTGGATCACGCACACTCTCTACACACAGACACACAGCGCTCAGAACCCTTAATGAATGCTTTTAACAAGTTACTACAGACAGTTTCATTTGAATTCATCACTTAAATCCTAAAATACAATTTTAAAACTCCTTAAACATTAAGCATTGAAATATTTAGGAATCAACTAAGCCCATCAATATCTTCTAGCATTAAACACTTAAGATCTCTCTCAAACTGCAAATCATTTTCAGCGTTCAAAGTTTTCAGTTTTCAACTGCAAATCATTTTCAAAGTTCCTTTGGCTCCATTTATATCTATTTGCACATATATTTCAGTCACACTTTTCCTGAACTGTCACACAGCAACAATTACCAAAACAAAACAAAATCAAGCTCTAGCTCCACCTTTAGCAAGATGTATAGGAACGTATAAAGCATGTTCAATATGGGCGGAAAAGGGGAAAAAGACAGATCAATGCTGATTCTATTCCTCAAAGTTCGCACAAAACGAAAAGGGTGAGACTTGCTTCTGATGGATATGGATCACAGCCTGGTTCCTTGTCTACCCACCAATACTACAAATTAACCGAATGTATAAAATTCAGCAAATATTTCAGATTTTATGAAATGCTGCTAAATCCAGATTTTAAATAAACTCAACCTCAAAAAAACCCTAGTAGAATGCACACTGATGTGGGAGGTGGCATCACGAACAGTAACATAAACTGGGGAACAGCATCCAGAGAGATGTGGTTGGTTGATATTAAAAATATATTACTACCCATCTAGAAAAAGGTAAGTTTATTTGGTGCATAACCACAGTTCTTACTGAACCTAGAGAAAAAGACAGTACAGAGTTATAGACAGTGAAGAGGAAGTTTAGAAGCATTAGACTCCAATAAAGACACCACTACCACTGAGAACACAAAATAGAGAAAACCGAAGTGAAATGTAACTCTAGATAACACCACCTGCATTGGAAACCGCACAATGACGATGAAGGCTGATACTTTTTGTTCAAGGAAAGCAAACTCCTAGGATTGACCCAAGGCCAGGTAAAACTAGATTAGGTCTTTCTATGAAAATTTCAGAGAGCATTGGATAAGATCCTTTCAGTTGGAACGATAAAGGCTTCCCATATCTTATTCAATTATTTATGGAAATAAATGTTTCAGGTACTGCATTAAAACTGGAGTGCAACACTGCTTACCTTGTCGGAGGCTTCGGAAGCGAGCAGGTTAGTGGCCAGAGTCTGTAGTTTCTGGTGCGCCACGTTTTTCAGAGCGGCCAGGCTGCGCCGCGTCATGGCCTGCTTCAGGTTGACAGCAGGATGGCTGAGGGCGTCCACCGCTGCTGGGACGGTCTCGTCACACGCATTCAGGATTTCCACTGCCGTTATGCCCATCACACACCTGTCCAGTGCACCTGCAAATGTTTTGAAAAGCATGAGTTTAAGCAGAAGCAGTTCAGAGTGTCCAAAATATCACAACAATGGGTGAAAATAATTTACACCACAGGATGCAATGCATAAGAGTTCCCCTTGTGTTAACAGTTATTTTTAAATCTAATATTCCTAAAGGGATGGGATTTTCCTAAATATCCATGAAGTTGAAGTGTATAAGGAAAAAAACACGTTAACAAAAATCAAGACAAATTCAAAAACCCCACGGTATGATTCTGTGCTGGCCAGAGAGCGATGACTGCAGCTGCTCCACGTCTTTAGCAGAAGGCTGCTTTCAATCATTTGGAATTCCCTCTCCCACCCAACTACCTGCGTGGATTAAATCTTCCACGCTGGATCTCAGGTTCCTCTTTGCTTCCTAGAGCTTCAATAAAAAACAATTCGCTTCTAATTTTCACAGTAAGCTGAAAATAATATTCAGGCATTACTGCAGGTTTGTGGGTTTTTTTGTTCTTAAGGGAGTTAAGGAGTCAAAAGGTAATTACATACTGCATATATTTTGATGCATTTTTTCCTTACTTTCTCCCTTTCAGATACCACAAAATTTTCTACCACAAAGCTGTTTTTATTTTATGCCTTGCTGCCTATTCTGTTCAGGCTCATTTTTAGTTTTATTCTAAACTAAGCATTAGTTCCTTTTTAAAAAAAACCCCACACCAAACAACAAAAACAATATAAAAAAACCAGTCAAACACTTTCTTCATTCTGCAGATGAGGAGACTATTGTGGATTCAGGGTGCTGTGCTTTTACACCAAGCTTTCAGGGAAATTGCTGAGGAAGCATGGACAGGGATCAACTGAGAAGACACCACGTGTGCAGCCAACATTGTAACTGGTGTCTCTAAAGGTAACTAGGAGAAGATGCAGGGGGAAGACAGCCACAGCAAGCCATACTTCTCCAAAACTAAATGAGTTATTCCAAATACCAAACTATGTATTTAGCAAAAGCTTACATAATCTAGAAATTTTGGGAATATGTGGAGTGCTAAATATCTAAGTATCAATGTGCAAAAAAATTTCACCTTTTCTCTCAGATGCAACTGATCCAGAACTATAGCCAAACATACATATATTAAAAAAAAAAATGTTTAATCAACATCTTTGAACTTAGCCTTACCGGTATCCATTTGCCAGACGTACACAGAGCCATCTGAACATCCTACCACCAGATAGTCATCAGAAGGCCTCCATTTTATGACTTGGATAGGGAAAAGGTGACGGGATGCCAGCATGATGCATTTTTTCTCCCGCAGGCTCAGAAGACCTACTGAGTGATCACTGGCAACAGAGCAAATGCAGTGCTGGACTCTTGCCTAATAAAAGAAAAAAAAAGAAAATAGATCTTAATCATAATGCGGACAGTTTGCATCTCCTCTTCAGTGGACCAAGCATGGTGATCAACAACTATTTTACAACCAAAAGCCAGGCACATAAGTCTATGGCTAAACTCACTGAGCTCACTAGAAACAGAATCTCACTTGCAGGAATTCTCTTGAACCCAATCTCTTGCACATCACGAAGAGCAAACAGGTATTAGAACCAGTCTTGTTGAGCCAAAAAGAGAAACCACGGTTTTCAAGTAAATCAATGTCATTTTGTTCATTAAATTCTACCTACTCATCCAAGTTGCGAAAGCCGAAATTGCCTTTAAAACCTATGAGCTGCCTGGTGGGGAACGCTTGCCTGTCACATTTGCAAACGGCTTCAGGGGAAAGACTGCTTCCACGTCATGGAAATCCTCTCCCACTGTCAGTGCTCTATACCAGAAAGTGCCAAGCATTATCCGTAGCTAGCTAGGTTTTCATATCCAGGTTTTCCACTATTTTTAATCCTTTACGTAGCCAAAACATGATGTGAACAAACCCAAGATTAATAGGAAAATTAAACTCTTTAAGTGTCTGCAAAAATTATACATTGAGTCAGTGCTAAATCTTCAGTATTTCATGCTACATTCACATTCTGAAGGATTTGAGGAGCTGTACCATTTATGAAAAATGCGAGACAGGTTATCAGACATATTATGTAAAACTTACGCTACAGCTTTCTGGTGGAACTAGAAGCTGTGTAATTTCTCCACCATGTACACAGAAGATATGTTTCATCTCTCCAGAAAATATATCCCATATGATGACTGAGAAATCCACACCACCTGAGATCAAATACCTTTGATCATAACGAGAAGAAACCTGATGAGGATACAGTAAACATGTAATTTTGTTTCGATGGCCTCGGAGAGTCCGGTGAGGTGGCCAACCTGAGAAATCGGGTAAGGGATGAAAGCGGAGGGGAAGAGAGAGAGAGAGAGAAACATAATTCAACAGAACAGTTAACAATCCAAAACACTGTTCTTGATTAAAAAATGAATAAATACAGACATACTGCAATTTCTGACAGAAGTTCTTATACAATTAGTCCTCTCTTTTTTTAAATGTTCGTAATTTCTTTTACTGGACATGGACTGAATACTTCCTTTGGTCTCGCTGTACAATCTCACTTTAAAGTAATTTAGCTGTCTTAAAACAGCTTGCTCCCCCCAAAAAAAATCCCAGAAAAAAATAATTAAAAAGGCCACAAAGATGTGAAAAAATAAATTCCCTTCCCCATCAAACATTAATTTATCCAAGGTTATAACCAAAAGGACCAGCACCAGGAAAACTGCATAATCTTACTCCACACTGGCCACAACAGTGGCATTCCAGTCTGTGGTGTTATGTGTTTGGTGCTTGTGCAGAATAGGTTAATGACAGCAAATCTAAATAGGAAAATAATTTTTGTGAAACACACAGCAAGAATGGTGAGCCTTCTGTTCACGGAGATCACATACATTGGTTAAATCATTCTCATTCTAACCTTTTAACTATTGCAATAGATGCTTAGAAAAACTGTCTTTTTAGATAGCAAGTTTGACAAAATGGGTCAAATAAATTCAATACCAGAATCAAGTATTCTATGCAATATCTGCATGACATAGCTGAACTTCTTCCTCTTCGTGACTATGCCTTCTAGAAAGTACAGCAAACCTCACGTAGAATACACACAAGCACTTCTGTATTTTTATGAGGATACAAATCATCAGTGCTTGTTTGTGGAATAATGTAGCTATTTTGAGGCAATCCAACTTCACGTTAAGAAAAAAGTCATTTTTTTATAAAGTAAATCAGTTATATAAAGGAAACAGTGCAACCAACAGCCTTGTACGTAACTGACAAGCTCATAGGTATATTTACAGAAAAATAGTTACATGTCTCTCATTTATCAGCATTTGTAAGAATCAAAACCCAAATATTTGTTCTGAAACTACAATCACAAAAGCATTAAAATAACGTTATCTAGAACCAAAATATACAACAGCTGGCCAACGTATAACACTCAACTAACTACAGAATACAGAGAGGAGTTCTCTGTTACATGATTTATATCTGTAAAATGATTCAATGCTCACTTTGTGAAACTATTTCTTACTTAAGCATATCTCGTACATGACAGGTGCATCCTGTAATCCAGCCGTGCTTTTCCAAAGCTTATTTACATACCTCTCCTGAGCATGTGCTCTCCCTGCAGCAGCTGAACTATAGCCGTTTGTGTTGCTGGCACAATAACGATGCTGCCATCCTCACGCCCACAAACCAGCCGCCCGTGTGCTGGGATATACACGCTGGCCGTAACTTTAAGTGGTTCATTGATGTTTGGAATTAGGCTTAGTTGGTCTATAATCCCAGCAGGGCGAGGAGTAAGTTTATCAAAAGCTTCCTGGAGGGATATTGAAGTTGTTGTTTGCAGTCCTGTTCAAAAAGAAAAAAGGAAGGGGTGAGGCAGGAGGGGGATTTAAATAAAAAAAAAAATTAAAAAAATCAAGAACAGAAGTTAGGAATGCTTTTCTGAGAAGATATCAAAGTTTAAATACACCATGTAACAACACTTTGAACAAAGTAAAAGGTACATACTGGAAACTAATTTACTGACTATGGAAAACATGTGAGAACTGGAAAAGCATATGATTTAAACTACAAGTTACACAGGCCGAGGGCAATGTCCATAGCTAATATTTGGAAAAAAAAAAAAAAACAAAACAACAACAGTTAAAGCTTAATACCTGAAAAATATTAATAGTAAATTAAGATTTTGATCACATATGAAAAAAATCAAGTTACTGTGACTCTTACAAGAAGCTAACAAAAAAAGCCAACCCAGCTTCATGGATTTGTAGGAAAAGCAGCAGTGCTTTATAACCAGCACCAAACCACTGTTTTTTGTTATGAGATGCCCGTTAAAAGACTTGGCAACAAGACTGTTCATTAGGTATACCTTTTGCACTATCCTGGTGTTCCAGAGTATCAGGCACGCTCCAAACACACAGTCTCCCTGAAGAGTCTCCTTGGATTAACAGCTTATAGGAAAACTCCCTATGCCCATAGAAGAAGCGAGTAACTGGCGGACATATTAGTAGCTGTTAAAAAGATAAATTAACAACTTCAGAACGCATGCAAACCATGTAGTAACCTCAAAATTTACTTTCCCTTTTAAAAGCAGGACAAAAACTAGCTACTTTATGCTTTATCTTTCTTGCAGGAGAAAGAATAAATATAACAATATGAATGAGAAGAAATTGTGGTTTAGTTACAAAGCAAGTCACAGGCTTAGGGGAGAGGAAAAAAGGATTTTTATATATATAAATATAATTAGAACCAATCCAAATATATTTAGAATATTTTATATGTGTGTATGCGCATTCTAAAATTGTCAACATCCTAACTACAATGGTGAACTGAAGATACATTACTCAGGAAGGAACATGGTCCACAACAGAAGCAAAGAAATTTTAATATTGGTTGACAACATAAAGAAAATAATAATCAAATATGTAAATGTTTCAATGTCCAAATCTGGCAACAATTCAAATGGTTAAGATAAAAAAAAGGATTCCTACAATAGTCTTGTAATAAAAGCATTTGTAGACCAGACAGTTACTTATACCTAGTAGCACAGGTATAAGTACTAGATATATCATACAGCAGCTTTAGATCCATTATCTTATAGCAGATGCAGTTCACAGTGCAATATAAAATGAAGTATAGCTCAAAGAGGACTTTGGCCTACAAAACTGAATTTTCTTTACTTTGCAAGGATTTAAGCTTCCAGATGCTAAGAGCTCTTGCTCAGTTATTGCCTAATCATCATGCACATCCCAACTTAACTTCTAATTCTCCAGGCCCTGATGAATGATAAACCGTTGGTATACAGGAACTGAAGATTCACTTGACCAGAGACTAACCTCTGCATTTATTTGAAAACCAACAACAACCAAACCAAACAGCAGGCAATTTGCCTCTGTCTACTTTCTTCAGCAAATGAAGAAATCCTAAAGGCCTACTTTGAAAGAGGAAAAACTGGTCATGATGTACGTATGTTTCAACTCTCTAAAGAAATGCAGTCCATAAAAGAAACCCCAAAGATTTTACCTGTTTGTCTGCTCTGTCCAACACACTGTACAATAAAGGTGGAATTAAATTTTCTACTGCTTTCCCCACATCTCTGCGAAATGAATCACTAGCTGGTAGACAGCTGGGTTTAAGAACAAATAGAAAGGAAAGAAAAAAATCGTTATATTAGTGGAGAGTGATTACTACATCACTAGCTAACTAAATAATACTATGCAAAACCAACCCTCAAACCCTTGAACATTACATTTTTCAACTGTTAACACAGCGTATAGCAGATCATTACTCTAATTGTAGTGTACAGGATATGCTTCGTCAATTAATAGCTGCTCCAAAGTGTGTCCAGCTCAGTTCCCCTACACGCTTGGAACTGATGGAAAAAAGAATGAAGGGAGCCTGGTTTTAGGGTGCTTTGGACTTCAACAGATCTGGCCTCAGACTCAGGACCAAAACACACCAAACCCAAGGATTCCTCCAACAGATCAGCAGAGAGCTCTGCTCCCCCCGTTATGCTCTGATCACATCAGGGGCTGAGAAAGGAGTCCCTGCCTGATTTATGTGAGAATATTCAAGGACGTCCAAGATAAAACTATCTCTACCCAGAACAGAGAGATGTTTGCAGGTCATGAAGATGTCAGAAGAAATTAGAAAAGTTTTTTATTTTACTTTTGTCATTCTACATTTATTTAACCTCTTTGATACTTAATTTTAAATTAATTTTATGTTTTCACATTTATGTGCACAAACTCAGCTGTTCATGTCTTCCCTTAATGGATTGAAAGAGTCCTCTGTTACAATAATACACTCATCGTTTACATTCTGCTCGATAGAGCAAAATCTTATTTCTTTCTTATAGGGACCTGGTTAAGGAAATATTGAAATTATATTTTATTTTAATTCATGACATTTGTTCAACAGCAAAACACACCTCTTCCCATCACACAGCTCCACTAGGAAGTGAAAAAGTTAGCGTAATATCAGAAAATAGTGAAGCAGTCTTGGCTGAGGCAGTCTGAATTACTGAGCATTGCTCCCACATGATACATTTGGTGATACACACTTTAAAATATGCTGATGAAATACTAGTTTCTGCAACATCCATATGATTTTTGTAACAAAATAAAAGCCAAAGATACTCAATATTTCTTCAAAGTTGCTTGTGTTTTTATCTCAAAAAATAAATAAATGGAATCTTTCACTGTTGAATACCTGGCTGGTAATTTATATATGAAACTTTGTCCATCTTCTGTCCATACAATCACTTTATCAGCCGACACGAAGTCGCCCCCAGTCCAGGTCTGATCATTTTCACTAGGGACTGAACATAAGAGGGAATAATCTCCAGCATCAAAAACCTGAAAAGACACAGAAAAGTCTGTTGTCATTAACCGATTACAGATTAAGATGCCCAGACAGCAGCTGATTTCAGTTTCAGTATAGCCACATGAAAAGGACTTAAAGCATCTTGATTTAAATGTCTTACTGGCAATTTAATAAAATCAGCCTCTAGAGTGAAAAGCAGGCAGGTGTTGTTGAGCTAGCTTGCCTTACCCTCCAGTACTTGGAACACACTACCAACAGCGACCGCTGGGTAAACGCACAGAACGAAATGCTTTGACAGTTCTGGCAATAAATAGGTTTTGACTCCTCTTCAAATACTGGTGTTGTATCCTGAAAACATACAAACAAAACCAAAGTTAAGTTAACTGCATTTTATTTAAAACTATAAATCTGAAATTAAATAGAGCCATATTACCTTCTGTAATAACATCTTCAAAAAAGGCATTTCTTGATGGTTTTAAATTTGCTCAAGTCATGAGCTTGTCAATGTTTCTGTAAATTTTAACTGAAATACACACTTCTGTTTGATTTTGATATTCCTATGTGTATACTGTATCTTGAATACCAACTTTCCTGTGATAAAGAGCCAAGTCTGCAGACTGTCACAAGTACAAGAGTAGCAAATGTGCAGAAAAGCAGAACTGAAGAAGTGGCAGGTAAGAAATTGGCTGTAGAGACAGACAAAACCAACCCCAAGAGGAGGTTATCACTTTTCTTTAGACAGCATACGGATATAGCCATAATCGGGCACAAGCACTGACCAGCATGCCAGCGGAGCTGAACTGCTGAACACACGAGCCCGTTCCCTTCCTCGTGTCCACTGGCATGACCACATCTCAAAGGTTTCAGCTGGAGACTGCCCTTGGCCAGAGGGTTATGGTTCAGTCAGTGCTGACCATGTTCTTCTGAGATTCATCTTAGCACTGTCAAATAGCACGGGATCTTGACCATTTGGCCAAACACCCTCTGCTGAGTCTGAGTCTCAGACTGGTCTATCACATCAGTGCTGTACTTTGATTAATGTGGGCCCACCTCAAAGCAAAACCTTCTCTCCTGGTTGTACTGAGGATGGTCACTGCTACCCTGTTGAGATCCAGAACACACAGCTCCCAAGCTAATCCTCAACTTTGACTGACTATCCATCTTCACTCTGACTTGGGATACCTTCAAGGAAGGACAGCCATGCCATTCATCATCTGAGAAGTTTGGCTTACAGTTATAAAAACCTGGAGAAGGCTGCAGATACCCTGCTGTGGGTATAAACAGGAGACTCACAGAAAGACCTGGCTGCAATGCCACTCACTCAAACTGATTTCACAGGGCTCTTCACTTTCATAAAAACACACCTTATGTATCGAGACAGGGCAGAGAAAAATCAGGATAGTCGTGCAATTAAGGCAGAAGCAGGGGCTCAGATGTCCTAGATCACAACTCCTTTCCTGTTACAGATCTCTGTGCAAAACAATATTTTACTGAAATATTATTTCCTCATCTTCAAGATGGGCAGTTAGCATTCTGTCCTACACAGAAACCATTGAAGTGCTCAGACAGTGCGACAGCAACCAGCATCTGAAACTGAGAGTCTCTACACAGAATGACATACAGATGGAAATCAGAAAATACCCAGCTGATTTTTCGTCTTGTTCAAATTGAACTTAGGGACATGACAGAGACCATGTGATGGAAATGCGACTATGCTGTTTCACAAGATGCCAGATGGCCAACTTGAAAGGAAAAGCCAAACACTTGTAGCAGTTCTCATTCTATTATTTCTCATAAGAAGATCTGCAAGAGCATGTGGTATCCTCTTTTGTCACTTAAGTCTAACAAATTCCCCAGCTGTGCAGATTAGTGGTGCCTATTTAGTATCATCACTGTCAATGAATTACCTTGCATCCAGACAGTCAGTGAAACTAAGCAGATTCAGCTCACATTTCATTCTCTCAAGGTTCCCCATATCCCAAACAGACTAGACTGTGATAAGCTCCCGTTTAGTTATGTCTTTGTGTTCCTTACTTTCCTAACAGCCAATATTCCTCACTGCTCCCAGCTGCCTAAAGCGTGACTGTTAAACATGATGTTAGCTAAAACCCCACTCCCTGCACGACAAGGGCTTTCCAGAAAATGCTTTGAGAGCAAACATACTCTCATCAAATTTGAAACCATGAAACACAAAAAGTGAATACCACCTCTGTCCCCTGATGGGGTCAAAAGCTAGGAATCCATTATATCGGTCTTCCAAGCTACTGCGAACTGTGTTGCTTTTGCATTATAAATATTATGGAAATAAACAAATTCATAAAAATAGTTCATTTATATATCGTAAGGTTGTTTTTCCACAGTTGCTAAACATCTATAGTAAGGCGTCTCTTTTACAAGAGGTTTGTGTGAATAGGTAGTTTCCCAGAAGTCTATGAGATGCATAGCAAGCCTCCTTTAAGGCTTTTATTCATTAGTACACAGGAAGGCAGGAGCTGCCAAATAACAGAGAGCTGTAGGTAATCCCTAGTAATGAATATTCCTAAAACTATTCCCTGCTCAGCAAGCCCTTCAGGCATCTCCAAATCACACTTCTTATCCTTCTCAAATAAAATACTACATTTAATAATAAATGTAATACTAAACATTTAGCACTAAATTTAATAATATTAGTAATACAGTATGATATAATAAAACTATAATGAAAAATTCTAAAAAACTACATACAGATATCTCTAGGAGCATAAGAAATGCAGCTGGAGAACTTAATTTAAAAAAAAAAAAAGTACTGTGATAAAGTCATTTCTATAATCCCGCCATTGTATTAAAAGACACACAATTCCTACACAGTACAGGGCAAGCTTTAACTCTGAATTATTTCTTCAACCTGTACTATACAGAGTAAACACGTAATTGTTAGCATCACCTCTTTCAACTAATGAGTACTTATACTGCAAGTTCTTGTATATGAAAGTTTTGCCTGTACTGTATAAAGTTACGGATGCAGCGCAGCATCCACATCAGTTTGGAACGTTAAACATTACTGTAACAGTCTTTGTTACTAAATTCCCTTTGGAACTCAGAACTCCTGTGAAATGTAGTACAAGACGACTTAACTAAAGAAAAGGACTTTTAAAGAGGGAAAAATTAAAAGAAAAATGTTTGTATGTTATCAAGAATATTTGTTTATTAGTATTAGTCACTATGTGGTACAAATAAAAAAGAATAGACTTGTAGATATTGGGAGATTATCCTACTCTTAATTTTGAAATAAGTTCTCCGAGTCAAACATGAGAAAGATAAGGAGTTCTACTGGTAACTTGAAGAATCGGTAAAGAAAAATTAAGGAAGTTGATTTTTGAATGGCAAAGAGGGGAAAAAAAACCCGTAATATCATTAGGTAGCTGGGAGAACAGGAAACAGCATTAATAGAAGTTCTCCCTTCATCACAACAGGAAATATCATTAATTCAGAAGCCTTTGTTTACCTGCATGCGACTAACTTCAGAGGTTATTATCCATACTTTCAGGATGCCAGTCACCGAAACTGCTACAACAGTATCCTCTGGGGGGAAAAACAAACATTAGGCTGATAAGTACAAGGACATCTTCATTTTGTTGCACACTTGTACATATCCGAATACAAAAATATATTTAGAGTACCTCAACATTAAAGTTTATCAAAACATTCCTGAAGTGTTTGCTTCAAAATCAAACGCTTATTTGCAAAGTGGAATTCCAGAAGCACGTATGCACATGCACAAACACAGATTCCATGGTTTTGTGTTTAGTCTCATTCTCATCTCTCTTAATTAATACAAGGGCTCAAATTAAATGGGGGGAAGGGAAGCCACAGTTGTTTCTAGTATTGGTATGAGGCACCGCGGGCTGTCCCATCGCACTCCCCAAAGGCAAGGAGATTTCTTGCCCATGCCTAGCTGCGTGCCTGCCACAGCCTATAAGGACACGGCGGTTTAATGGGAAGCACACTCTAGCCGTGCAGCTGCCCAAGCATCTCTCGGCTGCGGTTTCCCAAAGGCCACCTCTGCAAAATGACTCCGTAAAGAGTCATTACCTTCACAAAAAACAAAGTATATCAAGTGCTAGTCATTCATGTTTCTACCAGAGAAGTCTGGTGTAAGATCAAAATCCAAGGGGACCAAAATCCTTCTAGATTACAACATAAGAACAATTACAAAAAAAAAAGAAATAAAATTAAATGCAATATCAAGAAACAGTACCAGAGTTCACTTGCAATTGTTCCAGCAACTCCAGATGTTGTGGGGATAGCAACTGAGCTTTCCCACTCCAGGACTTTGGAAGCACTCAGTTTACAACTGCTGTCAGCCTTAACTCAAGATAAAAGTCCCTCCTTTTGTCAGGATCTTCTTCCTTAGCGTTCCCCAAACCTCTTAGGAATTACAGACTCCACAAGAGGAAAACCTGAATGAGACACCTCTCCTCCTCAGCTGCCAGAATTTAAAGCCTCACAAATTAACACAAACTAGCAGAGCAACACAGATGTGTGGACAGGTATCACCTCAAACCATGTCAACTAATCCACTTCCAAACAGGAGCCCACTCACACATCTCCCCCTAAACTGTCATCACCTTTAGAAGTTCCTCCCTCTACACTCTTCGGGTTTTTTAACCCTATTGTGTACTTCTATCAGCACATTCCTTAAACGCATTTCCTACAATAATAGCTTTGAAAATGTTATGACAGCCCTTTTTGTAAAGCTACCAATCACAAGAAATACTCATGGTATGCATGTATCTTGTCAAAAATTACAACGTATCGCTTGCCAAGCGATGACGATGTATACTACACATCCCGTTGGTAATGCAGATGACAGCCTGAGCATTTACAGTGCCTGCGCCCCTTCCTCCCATCTTGTGCCAGTTTCCAGGCTCTTGCTCTCAGAGTGCTCTCCAGAGCTCTTTCTCAATTCTCAAAGAGAAAATAAGTTATCACCCTGGTGGAATGTGCTTTTATTCAAAATAAAAGCAATCACTCGTCCTGGAGGAAGGCTCCTTGTGCTTCAGGTTTCAGCACATGCACACACTGAAGATGACAGAACTGAATCCTTTTACTAGGTGAGCCTGGATCCTGCCGAGCGCACACACAGAGCCATTTGGCTAGATTTTAGGTTCTGTTTGGGAGAAAGCAGCTACATTTTAGTCAGAGCCAGAACTCCCATTTAATAGAACAGCAACAGAGACAATACTGCATAGATATTAACCTTGCCTCTTTTTCCAGGTACTAGAAACAACTATGTATACACTATATATGCTTTGCTTTTCAGAAAGGTTAATGCTTGCCGGGTGTTGCCCAAGGTCACAAGAAGCAACATTCTAGTTCCTCCCCAGGTTCTTGAAAAAGTTGAAAATACTGTTTCTCTTACAGGGAGGCAAAGCCATAACAACAACAACAAAGATAATTACCTTGTGTTCTATTGGATCGAATGATAGTCATGGAGCTGATCCAGTCGGGAGATATCTTTGATAATAAAGAATAAAGAACTTCAAGGCTCGTAGCATCCACAACAAGAATTTCTGGATAGTGCCCATGGCATAATAGTCTCCCTTCACGCTGAGTCCCAACTGTAAACTGATAGAACTAAATGGATATTAACAAAATACAGAAGGTTATACTCTGTGTGAGACATCGATTACTCCATTTTTCATCAAAACCATGATTTCATAAGTATAGTCTAATGCCTTGTGTTTAAAAATCTCTACTCTGCACTGCTGAGGAGAGCTTTTCGCAGAGGCCCCCTCTGTCCTGTTACCTTCCCAAGGCAACCCTTACCCTGCACACCCAGCTCCTGCAGCTGACAGCACCTGCCTCCGCCTTCCCTGCCAAGGTCATCCTCACGCTCCCACCTCCCCGGCAGGACTCCTCCAAAAACGTTCTCCTTTCCTCCTTTCTTTCCAGCCTCTCTCATTATTTTTTTTTTCCACAATGCTGAAGCACAGCACATATTTCCAGCTCTAGGGCATTTGATGACACAGCATTAACTATGAGATACTTCAGTATGCATATAATGTCGTTATTAAACTTAAAAAGAAACAAACCAGCCTTGCTTTGATAACCGATCCGTAGTTATCTGCAATATGAATAGGAGCTCTGAAGCATACACAAAGTACTAACCTGTATGCCAGTATGTGTGCAGGCTAGTTTAGTAAACTCTATGCACCTCCCATCATTCACGTCCCACAGACACATCTCCCTAAAATATAAAAGGCAGATTAAAACTACGTGAAAAATATTTCAATCTTTCAAAGGCTTAAAAATCATTTACATTGGGAGAAACAACAATTTGAACCATTTGTTAGTGACTATGAATTGTATTTAGACAAAGGAAACTCAAAATCAACTTGAATTTCTAGTCCTGTCTGAATCTACACCACCTCTTCCCTACAGAGATAAGAGGAAACAAGTGAAATGCCAAGGTTCATCATGAACAATCAATATTAAGTAAATGTAAGTATATAACTGAGAATTTCTCACTTCTCTCACAAATGTTTCAAGGCATTATATACTACTGCTGCACCCGCTAAGTCGCCCAAAGACTAGCTTGCCTTCTCCACGTTTGCGAGGAAGAACACAGCGTTACAGCAGAGAGAACTGTGTCAGACGGCAGGGAACCTGCGGGTTTTTCTGAGGCTGTTGGGAGGCAGAAGCATCACCTGGGACTCGTCAGCACTTCTAAGACCAAACTGAAAGCACTCAACAAGTTACAAATGGTACCAGTAGTGATACTTTTCTGGCTTGCCTTATGAGCAGAGATTACAGCTACCTCTATGAATTCATTCCAATTAGCAGCCATTCCCTCTATTTACAGTACATAAAAAAAATTACTTTTAAAATTTTATATTAAAATTTCACCTGAACAGAATCTGTCAGCTGCTTCCTACCTTTTTTCCACCCCTTACATCAGATATATAATTTCACAATGAAAAGATATTTTGGTTCTAACTCCAAAGGAAAAGATTACTTAGTACTGAAATCAGTACAAGGCGAAAATTCTAAATTCTGGCACATTCTACTCTCAATTTCTGTGTTAAAAGGTTATTCAGTCATATAGTTCCCTGTCTTTTCCAGATAAAAAACTTCTTTATTTTACTTGGATACTGCCTTTATATAGGCAGAGGTTAAGGAATTTCTTCCTCAACCAGAGTTGGTCAAATGGGCCTCAGCCTGGAGGTCCACCTTTTGGTAAACAGCCTTTTAAAAACAAAGCAAATAACCAAACAAAACAAAAAAAACCCACCTCAGACTCACAAACTTCTTTTTGCTTTTATAAGCTTGTTTTGCATACCAGAAAAATCTGTCGAATGACAGTAAGTTCTGTAGATGAATGAGAAAGCAACCCTCAAGAACAGTCTGACGCTCTAGGAAGAAATACCTTTGCAAATACTTTCAGGTCAAATATTTTGCCTAATGAGAGACAACCGAGTTGGAAATGCTGACTTTGAAACGGCAAAGTGGAAAGTCATACTGTAAAAACAAGTTACACATGCATACCACATTAAATCTCAGAACGTTCAAAGTTTCCACTAGTTTAAGAGGGAATATCATAACATGTAATTGCAACTTCTTTCCAAAGTTACTTTTATTCCAGAATAACAGTCTCCACAGAGAGAGATAGTCCATTTTAAACCCATCCACACCTCGGTACGCAGAGAGATGGTAGAAATCAGCAGCATTATGAGCTGGCTTGCTCAAGGCAACCCAGCTTGTTCAGTGCAAGTCCGTGGAGGAAGACCCCTCATTGATAACTGAAGTGCTGGTATCTCTGCTTAGAGACTCAAGAGCTATCCTAGACTCTTGCTACCAACAGTAGTTTCTCCAACTCCCTGAACCAAAACTAGGCTCCTGTTTTGGGGAAAAAAAAGCTCCTGCCTTCCAGAATGACTCTAGGAGAAGAAGACGACCATAGCACGTTTCCTAGAAACTGCTTGCTGGTAACAAGGACATTTGTTATTAATGACAAAACTAGTTGGCCCCGAAGTTTTGACCTATAATGTATCAAATTCTGTATCTTTTCAAGAAATTAGCCCAAAATCTAGGCTAAAATGTGAGTGTATGAAGTGTATTTTATTCTAAAGTTACGAAGTATGACTTTTTTTTTCTTTAAATTACCTGACTGCAATCCCTATTAATGTCAATTTCATGAGAAATCCATCCATCTCCCAAACAGTTACTCTGATTAGTAATTAAAACCTCTTAAAAAATAAAATGGATTTGCTGATGTATCTTTTCTGAAGGATAAAAAAAATCAAACACTGCAACAGAAATATAGATAAAGTGTGTGACAGGTTTCCAAGTTTTAAAACATGTATTAGGCATTGTTTCCTGCCAAAAAAGCTACATTACAACTCAAGCTTGCTTCCAGTCAAGAAACAGATCTTGGATAAGCAGAGAAAAAGGAGCAAAACATGGATCCACTGTCAACTGAAGTGACAAACTCGCGCAAGCGAAAAGATGACAGAAAGCACAGAAGTGCCTTGACTGAAGGAGACAGCGTCACACATCTCATTGCCCATCCAAACATAAGTCACACATTTATGCTCCACGTACTGCTTTACACACAACTGTGCGGCACCCCGCCGCTGACTCCGAAGGTCCAACAAGCATCAAAGGAAGCCCTGCAGGACCTCAGGCACCTCCCAATGCTCCTGGCAGGCCATGAATCCAAAATTCACACCGCACTCGGTATCTACAGTGGAGAAGCCCCATCATTTGGAATATTTATAGACATTAGATTAAGTAAAAAAATACTGGGTGCGTAAACAACCTGATCTCTCCTCTACCCTCAATTTCCATTATTTAGCAGATCTGCATATTAATAAATCCTCAGGAAACTCACCCGCTTTCTGATGCACTCACTATATACTGCTTTTCACTGGAAGCAGAGGCCTTTGATAAACAAGTAATTGAGGCTGTATGACCAAACAACAGAGCTCTGGGATTAATCTAGAATCAGGGAAATAAAACGTGAAGTAAAAGTAACATAGGCACTATTAGTTAACCAGAATATACATATTCCAGATTTCCATTTTATGTATTATATCTAAATATATATGTGTTAATATATATACAGACACATACACATTTAATTAGCACAGCAGCAGATATATAATCTTGAGTTTGCACAGAATGCTGCCATAGTACATGGGGAGAAAAAAAAGGGTTTCTACCCAATACTGTAATGCAAATTTGTGAAAAAATGCATTTTGCATCAAACTGATGCTATCATTAATTTTAAATCATGGGCCGAATTTGGCCCAACTTGAACAAAAAAAAAAATCATGTACTACTGCAACAATATTTCACCCCCAAATCAAGTATAGTTCACAATCTGATATATTCATAAATAAGTTTATATAAAGCCCATGCTTAGATTAAAGAAAAAAAAAAAGAGAACTGCCCTCTATTTGTCCTTTCTAGAAAAGACTAGTCACTTTTTCCTCTTCTTTGGTGTTAAATAGATCAGACATGAAAAAATTTATGGGTGTAACTCACAGACAGTGAGATTTTTAGGTATTCAGTATAAACTCTTCCTGAAGCATGCTGCGATTTTTGCAAGAAATGATTGTTTTGCTATTCCATTCCAAGATTTTAAAGCCCTTTGCACCATGGCAAACTACAAGACTATATTCAAAATAGATATTTGCAGATTTCGACTCTAGGGCAGCCACTGGCATAAAACAATTAATGATCAACCTTCATCTCTGCTACTAGGTTTTTTTCTATTCAATTTTCATGGAAAAAAAATAGTTGAGTAAAATAATAACCTTAAAAAGTTCTCTAAGTACAGTCCTCTGATCACTGGAATCTGTTTTCGCAAAACAATATCGAGCAGCTAAACTTGAAAGTACCAACTAGTTTAGAGTAGCTCCAGAAAAGAGGAAGTAATTACTTCAAAAAATTACTGCAGGAGCAGCAACAAAGTTCAAAAGCAAAATCATCTTTTTCTAAGTGTCTATCCAGGCCTCATGAGAGGGAGGAAGAAAGGACAAGTGAACAGGGCATAGAAAGAACTGAAGACCAGAGTGGATACTATATCGAAGAGTAAAATCACACTGGCAGCTACAATACACACTTTAAACACAAAGAAAATTAAGATCATACAGAATTTAGTTTTACCTCCAAATCCAAAGAAAGGTCCCAGAGACATATCTGTCCATCGTGGCATCCCGTGACGATCATCGAGGCGTCCTCCATGAGCAGCAGGGTGGATATGCAATGCGTGGGGGCCTTCCGGCCCCACAGGACGATGGGCAGAACAAGGCTGTTCCCTGCCATTTTGCTTTCACGCCTGTCAATTTAATCACGATAAGAAATATTACGTCTCAGCACATATGCCATTCCCGCACTTAGCACGTTCTTATCCTCACAAAAACTTAAAATACTAGTTTGAAGTGACTTCATAAACATTTTATACCAAAAACCCATAGTCCCTATATATGCCATTCTTCAGATAAAATACAGTGTACAACCATCGCTCATCAGGGAACATGGTATTTTCATAGATGGATTAAATAACATACTTTAACAGTCACTTGAAAAACACAGTGAACTGTGGTAGTACTAAAACTTCACAATTTTGATTTCTTACACATTTTGCAAAAGATACTTTTCAAAGTGGCCTTTCCCTACGTGTACAGATACTTTTACCAAGTAGCATTTCCCTATGCACACAGGTACTTTTGCCAAAATCATTCCTTTCACAATAATCTTGCAGTAATGAATGCTTTATGTCCCAGGGCTGCAGCAGCTATTACATGCCTGATAGTAGAGTTCATCCCCATTTGCAAATGCAACAACTTTTAGTCAAAAATAGGCTCTGGAGTTTTCTACAGATGACTATGCACTTTTCAAAAACACTGTTCTGTTAGAACAGCTTTTTCAAATGGATATTTATGTTGGAACACGGAGTATCCTGCATTAGGTGAAATTAGACATAGAAATGATTTTCAAGGTTAATGACATCCCTTAATTCATACTCCTACTCTCATAGTTCATTCCCCCTCACACACACAGCTAAAGAGGCTAACTAAACAAACAAAAGCAAGTTAGAAACAGCCTAACACATGTTAGTTTTGGACCTTTCAGTTTCTGGATTCTAAGCCTGAGTGCTAAATGTTTTCAAAGCAACGTCTCTAATGTTGGTGGCTCAAGATTTACTTCTACAGCAGGCAGAGCCACCTGCAAGCAAGAGCTGCTTATGTGGGATGATGGAAAAGGAATTGGAATATGCAATATCTAAAGATGTGGTTTGAGGGGAAAAAATTCTTACCAGCATTATCAATACTATTTAGAACTAAAGAAAACTGGGAAAGGAATAAATACAGCTATCACCATGATTTGCCATATGAACTAGATTCTGGCCACTGTCCAACAAGAAATAGATGCAACATCATCTTTATAGCAACATTTATTATCTTATAAATATTGACACAACTAACATGGCAAAATTTTTACCTGTCACAAAGCCAAAGTTTTCTTGTGAACTGGGAAATAAAGAACAACAAATGTGTTTCAATCTTAACCCCAGAGAGAAAGAAAACAGCATAGAAACTGACACTGTCAGAATAAAAAGCAGTTAGGGGGATTAGCACAAGATTTAAACACCAAAACACACCACTGTTTGTATTAGCAACATTCTGAGTTTGCCAACCACTTAAGTGTTGTTATGATGTGGGATCCTTGAATGAGTTTGCTTACACTGAGCTTGGCAATGTATTGTCTGTTCTCTTCAGTTACGGAAAGTCGTTTCTTGGAGCATTTTGTGATTAATGAGTGGGCAAAATGCTTGTGCTAAATAAATAAAAGAAATCCTCCTTATGTACCATCTTGTGGAAGTTTCTGTTCTGAACTTAACCACGGCTCAAACCAGCGCAGAATTTCTGATTTAGAGGAGTATAAACGCACCAGACACAGGCAGGATTCACTCACGAAATATTTAAAAAAATAAATGCACATTTTCCTGTCTTTCTATAGATACATACATATTCTTCTAGCTTGAGCGATCCAGCAATGTTTGCATCTGTTCACAGATATGTAAACCTATTTTACAGCATTTCAAAAGGGGGAAAAAATTATTAATTATGACAAAATAAATAAAGGTCATGCTGAATCTACGCCAGGCTCGCTATAACTGCCCTTCCCCGCTGCGATAAGCACAGTCCCCCCTGTGTCCCTGCGACCTTAGCCCGTCAGACCTCAGCGGTGGTTGTAAGGAGCTAACTGGGAGAGGAGCAGAGTCCTGCTGAGCCACTGCCCAGCCGCTGACAAACCCTGCACAAACCAGTCCCCCTGCCCTTCTTCTCCAAGGGAGCCCAAGCACCAGCTTCACGCTGCCGTGGGAATTCCACTCAATAATCTGCAGTTCCACTGAAAACCATTGTGCAAGCCTTAGCATCTCCCCTTCAATACAAACTCAGAGTCGATATAAGCAGAGGCAACTACAGAAATCTTGCTCGCACCAGCCACAAACTTCACTTTTTGACCTTACATGACCCAGGGGGACTCCCACACTGAAACAAGTGCTTTCTGCATCCAAAATACTGATGTCTATTTCAAAACATTGTTCTTTACTGTACTTCCAACCTACATGGTTCTGTGGAGTTCAACATCAATTAACATCATCTCTCACCTATATAAAAATTACAATGCAATTTCTTCAAGAAGAATAATTTTTATTTTGATAAATGCTGCTTATACTCCCAGAGCAAACAACCTCTGCGGCCAGAGCAATCGAACATGATAGTGTACATGGAAAAATGGGGGAAGGGAAGCCAGCAAGAGTAGAATAATGTACAGCTAAGTATTACAGGCTGTCAAACAGCTTCCAGGGCCAGCTAGACCTACCAAGCCTCAAACTGCTGAAAAGTAAGAGATGCATTATGTTTTTTTTCATTTTTTTTTTTCCACAAAATCCATACCAGTAAAACAGTAATATCACTTACATGAAGTGCCATTTTATGCCAACTCATTTCTTGCATCCAACTGGACTATCTTTATTAACAACTATTTATTTTATTAAGTGTTATTATTTAATGAACAAGTACAAATAAAGACCAACAATCAAACATTTAATCTACTGCACCATACTACAAGCTACCATGGAATCAGTAGTTGTAAAACATGCCTGTAAATGTAGCGTTAATTGTTATGCAATGCTAGATCAATTGTTCTGTCTGGGTGATCACAATACAGAACTGTAAAATTAGAAAAATTTAAAGAATACAGTGACCTTACTAAAGAGCTATGACTCTAAGAGCACTTGATTTATAGTGAAATAGTAATAAAAATATAGTGAAAACCATAAAGTGTCTAGATGTAATAGATAAAAAATGCAAGAAAAAAAAAAATCAACAAAACAAGCAAAAATACCCATTTGACTCTTTCACCACCCACTTTTTGTAGTAAAATAAAATGAAAGAGACACTGGGAAAGGTGGGGAGAGATGGAAATTTCTTCCCCTTATATATATTAAAGCACCTGAATAGCAATCAAGGTACAACGCTCTTTACAAATTGTTCTTCCCTTGCCACCTGCAACAGCAGCTCCACTGCTGTGGACTAGAAATGCAAAGCTGCCCAAGTGAAGCCTGAGAGAAGCCCCATCTGCAGCCCCCCCAGGTACCGCACCCAGCACTCCTCTGCCCCTGACCAGGGGACACGCTGGTGATGGCGAGCTCAAAAGGACCTGTTTGACCACACTTCCTCCAAGAGGCTATTTTCATGACGGTAAATGCTATTTCATCATCAGTGCAATCTAGGAACTAAGTTTTAATGGCTAATAAAGCAATCCAGCAACAATTTCAGAGCTGAAAAATCTGATTAGCAACCTAAAAATCTCCTCTCATTCCTTTCATTTCCTATTGCTCACAGTGCAGGGACCAAGTCACAGTATTTATGTGGCACCCAATTGTTTCAGTGATGCAAATGGCTGCAATTTTGAATAAATATTCAAAAATTGTTCAAAATTACACAAAATTGTTCCTTGAAATTTTACAGTCAGCTTAATGCTCTTCCACCCAAACTACTTACAAAAACTTTAAAATCAACAGCACTGTAAACATATACTTAAACTGAATTTTCAACATGAATGCAAATGATATTACAACGTACAAAAGTACCAGCACATACAAGTAACCTAATGTATTTTATATTTCCATGCAGAAAAATGTGAAAGAAAGCACTGAAAACATTAACAGCAAAATACTTTCTAATGGCCTACAGATAGTCACATTTCAAAACTTTTACCCAAGAGAAACAGAATATTTCATGCCAACCACTGGGAGAGAGAGCAAAAAGAAAAACTACCTCTTTCCTTCTAGTTTTTTATTATGGTACCGCAATGCCTTCATTAAAAACTTCATTTTCAGAAAGCACCACAACCTCATTTTAACAGCTGAAGAATTCAGTCTACAAAGAACAATCCTTCTCTATCATTGGCGAACACCGAGTACATCCCCTGCAAAAACCAAAACTCACTTATTGTCTGTAAACAATCAATTTTTTTTACATCAATGATGACAAACTACAGTAGCAAATAAACACTGTACCATTGACAAATAGTCAAAAAGCATGCAGCGAATCATTACAAATGAAATCCCACACTTTAGTTATTTATACCTCTCTAGCATAAACTATTTTTGCAGAAAAGGGAACTGGAACTTTGAACTGGGAAAGGGAGATGCCAAACTGAGCAGAGTTCCTCCTGATTAATATCCCTCTGTCTTCATTGGGATTGTTTTCTCTTGTCACTTCCACAAGCATCAGAATCACAGTTTCCTTCCCCAAAGATGCAATGAAAGAACGAGTTTGTGTTATTGCATGCCCGTAGGGAGTAAATATGTGTGTATATATGTATAAAAGCATACTTCTATTTATTTTGCCTCACTTTCAAATTACCTCTCTCAAAGAGACAATAAATAAATGATGCAGGGATGTGGGAAAAGACCTTCCTGAAAAGACCTGACAAAAGCAGAGGCTCTTTTTCATTCTCTGCCCCACAACAAAGGATCCTTCCTCTCCCTCATATTTGCTTTTCCTGAGGTGAGTGTCACAATGTAGAACATTTGCAGTGCCTTAGGAAGTTACTTCCACTGTGTCTTTGGAGTCACAAAGCCCCTCTTCTTCAGCCCCTTTGCACAGCCCTGAGAGGTGCCACTTCGTACGCCAAACCCACGCAGTCTCCTGTCCCTCTAAATAAAGCTGGCTCCTGCGCGCCAACACCTACAGCAGGTAACTGTTACTTATACCCATAAGCCGCCATCTCTCTGAGGATGGTCCCAGAATGGTCCAGAGTAGAGGGCATGTTTCACCAGACACAATGACTCCAAAAATATAAAACAAAGATGTGTTTCTTTTTTTCGTTCAAACTAAAGTACCTATACCCAGCTCCTCTCCTGCGAAGCTGCTCTCCATCCCACCTCGTGCCGTTCCACATGCAGGGCTTTCCACAGTCAGCAGGAACTTCCGCCGTCACCACAGCCTCCCAACCATACAGAGCAGTCTCCCAACCACAGGAGACACTGACTGGTCCTATGGAGTTTTATTTTCCTCAGGAAAGCCAAGGCAAAAATGGCACTGAGTACCTCAGCCTTTTTCATGCTTTTGTTACGAGGTCCACTATATCATCAAAATATAATCCAATTAGAGTTATATACACATATATCTGTTATGTTCTTTGTATTTAAAGAGACAGCGACTCTTCAGATTAGCAGATGATCCAAAAAATTAAAAATAATTCACTAATCTGGTAGAATAGTCAAGTGACTCAACAGCACTGCTTAAGGCTGGCCTTTAGGCAAATTTCATAAGCTGGGATAAATTCCTATTTCAGTAAAGCTATTGAACTGATTTCTTAAGTACAACATATCAAATACTGGCTCAAAAGACTAACATAAACATCTTTATCATGCCACAGTCCTCTAAACGCTACCTAGCACTTTCAGGACTAGTAAACTATTCACAGCTAACTTATTGAACCAAACTACAATCAGAAAACATAATACTCATTTCAAATCAAAGTCTGATGATGAAGTCACAAGGCAGATGCACAGAAAATTTGAGTTAACAGTAGGTCATTGTTCAGTATAACGAGGGGAATGACCAGGTAGGACAGCCACGGGTATAAAGACAAAGGTCAGGCGTACAGTCAGAGAGCTTTATAGCAATTGTTTCTATAACAGATTAAAGGTCGAGTCATGTAATCTTTCTGGTCCTCTGCCTCACCTGGCCTACAAAATAAACCTAACATGCAGCAAGTCAGAATAACACCTAAACAAAAAGATTCTGCGGACACACCACAGCAGGATTCAAAGCCTTTATCATATGGGTTATTACCTGCCTCCACAACTCACGCTTGGAAACTATTTCCAGTATTTTAGAAAATGATTAGCATTCCTGTACGTCTGGTTTTTGCATATGCTTTTATCTTTCCAAGTGACAGCAAAAGACAGGCAAAAAAATCCACAAGCCTTTCTCCACCTGTATACAAACTGTTCCTGAAACAGGAACATTTTATTTGCAGTTTCCTCAAGTTTTCCTACAACTTTCAGTTATGATAGGAAGCCTCGAGACCTCATTAAACCTTGTAAGCCTCAAGTTATTTACCCTGCAACAGCATCCATAATAAAGAATTTTTACAGCCAGAAAAAGCACCCAAACAAAATCAATTTATGGTAGGAAGCCCAGCAGCTAGTAAGAGTGACTTTTCCCCTCTGTGTTGCCCTGGGGCAACAAAACCAGTTTCCTTTCGCGCTTGTCACTAGCAAGTGGATATAACCCTCTAGCTGGTGGCATTTCTGTGCCCTGTGTGCAGGGAAAGGGAAGCAGTTGTGGCCAGTACACCATCGGGGGCCCACGTAGATTTCCTTGCCCTCATATATTCCAGTGGGTAGACAGATGAGGAAAGGTTTAAAAAGAAGCAGGGATAATGATGTTGCGGAATGCATAAGTAGAAAACAAAGTTAAAGGAGAGGAAGGAAGAACAGTACATAGGACTGGAGATGTCTCCAGCAGAGATAATCAAAAGGCACAATTAATATTGTCCTTCAGACATCCTTCGACCAAACACGCTACCCGACTGAACCAAGAGTGTAACTTCAGTTCTGTCACCACAAAGCAACCTGGTTTAGGTTTAGTCTGCGCACACCAACACTAAGCAACCATCGCGTTCCTGATCTGACACAGGTGACCCCACTGGAATTCAGTTACCTGGGCGCTTTCAGAAGCGCATCTAAATGCTATGGATTGCTCCGGGCTGGAGCAAGTCACAGTGGTACCTCCCAAACAGAGCCTGAATTTCAGCTGTGCATAAACCCAGCTGGGTTCAGGGAATATTTCAGTATTCTGTCCTGTTAAAGCCCTGTGGCGTGATGCTGCCCAGACCGAGCTCAATGAGCCCCATGCTGCGCTTGAGCCCGTCTCCTGAGGGAGATGGATCGAGGTACACCAGGAGCACAGGAAGGATACGAAGCAGGCCAGGAGAAAGGAATGCTTCTTTGGGGAAAGAAGTAAAAAGATAAGTAAATTACCTGAACAGAGCAAAAGCCAAGAAGAGCTCTTTCCAAACACTTATTTCAATTAAAGCACATGCATAAAGAATTAATCAGGATATGTGTGGCCACTAAAAGAATCTCCCAAAAAAATACATCTATGAATTGACTGTTTTCTTTATCATACATACTCTCAGTATGTAACAGCTCCAAAACAAACCATTAAAGGCTGCCAAATGAACATCTGCTTTTAAATAAATGTAACTGTGCTTATGTTCAAAGCAACTCAGAAAGGTTAAGAATAAATAATTCCTTTCCCTATCAATGTTTACCACATGTTAATGCCATTTTTCTGTATTTTCAGCAGAATTTAAATTATGTTATTATTCAGATTTGCTACCAATAAGTACAGAGATGGCTGCCATCCATGACATCAGGAAAAACCTTCTAAGTGGATTGCATATTTTCAAGCAAACAGCAATTTTTATGCCTAATATTTTTCACGCATACAGAATCCTTCATTCAAAAAGACATTAGTTAAGCAATGTAACACCCCTCCTAAACCATTTACATAAAGACAATCATACATTTATGGTTAAAGGCTCATTTCTGTTACATCATGGCTTCCATCTGAAAAATGCAATGCATTTTATAAAAATCTGATGATTTTAAATTTAATTACAAATGGCCTTTTCCATTTAATATTTGTGGATGGAGAAAAAGGATTAATGAGGTAGGGAAAAAACATTAAGTACTTTACTCAGAGTTGCAGAAATCTTTCACTATCAGAACCCACATATTTAGACAATAAATAAATAATTTTGAATAAACATTGAATTTTGAATAAACAAAAACTTGTTATTAAATACAAATGGTCAGTAAAGTTTGCTACGTCAATTAAATTTTGCTTGTTTCTGAAGGTCTGTCAGCAATTTTCAGCAATTTTCAGAGTCTTTTGGACTACAAAGGGACCAAATACAAAATACGTTTGCTTTCTTAAGCTATCATTAATCTAACAAAATCAGTTTGAATCACAGAACAGCAGAGGTTGGCAGGCACCTTGGGAGATCATACCCTCCCCAACTCCCTGCAAAAGCTGGGTCAGCTGCAGCAGGTTGCCCCAGACCGTGTCCGGTCGAGTTCTGGATGTCTCCAAGGATGGAGACTCCACAACCCCATCCTGACCAACCTCTTCCAGTGCTCAGCTACCTTCCAGCTGGACTTCATGCTGCCATCGGCAACCCTTTGAGCCTGACCATTCCATGGGTTTTCAGTCCACTTCACTGTCCACTTATCCAGACCCACACATCATGAGCTTGTCTGTAAGGATCTTACGGGAAATGGTGTCAAAACTTTACTGCAGTCAAGACCAGCAACACTTGCTGCTCGCCCTCCTCCACCAAGCTGCTCAGCTCATCCTGGGAAGCCATCAGCTTGGTTACAAGCAACTTGCCCTTTGTAAATCCATGCCAACCAAGAAAGCTTTTAAAAAGGTAATACTTTTTCAGCAAATAAATCCCCGGACCATATCTGCCGGATACAAAATACTATAAAGCAAATCTGTCAGGTCTTACACTTTGACACATGCAGCAAATTATTATCATTTCAGCTTGCATCTGATAAGCACTGAATACAAAACTTAGAGAACAATAACCATATCGTTATACCATTATACAGCACACCTTTCGGATTTGCAACTACAAAAGGATTATTGCAACACTATGCTAAAAATTACTTATAAAAAAAAGTATTTAAAAATTTATTTTTCCACTAAGAGAGTATTACGAGGAAACAGGTGAAGAATGCAATCAATTTTGTTAGCTGTACAACCAAGAAACAATTTGTTCATGATGACAGCAAAGTCAGGAAACTAGCTTAGCAAAAAGATCGGTAAAGCAGCAGTTTTAATGCCACCCCTGTGGACATGGACATGCATGCACACACAAATACACACACAAAATGGGACAGCAGCTAGGGAGTTAAACCAGCAACTACATTCATTTTGATACTCAACTTTACTTGTTCCAATACACACAAAAAAGCCCCCAACAGCTATCAGTAAGAACTGACCTATCCCTGCACAAGGAGGAGGTGCAAGGTCTTCTCAAAGGCCTCACTTGCATAAACACAGCACACCCAATTTTACTACTATGAATATTCACACTGCTCTCACTAACGCTACTCATTAAAACAGCACTGAGCATATCTGCAGGAGAGAACTAACCTACTGTTTTGAACTTGGTTGAAACTGTTAGGCTACACAGAAATTTATGTGACATGAAAAGGTGATTTCAATCCAGGTAATAATGACTAGCAAATCAGACTGTAGCTCTCATTATGCTCATCAAGGATTAAAAGATTATGGGCACCTGGGCCTTCTTTTATCCCCATCTACTTTGTTGATTCAGAATTCATCACCTTGAGTCTTCTCTGCCTTTTCCCTAAATCAGGAGCTTTCCCATAACGTTGTGCAGCCAGTACCTCTACATCCCCTTCGTCAATTTATCTGTAATAGCTATCTCCAAATGCAGTGCTACGTCACATAACATAGCTGTATTTCAAGCACCCTGCCACAATACTTGTCACAGGGCTCTATGTCTTGAATTGGCCATTACATATAACAGTAGTCTAAATAAAAAGATCATAAATGTTACTGTCGAACCTTCCGAATACACTCACAATCAAAATTAAATTCAACAAATACAAACTTGTGTTCCAGAACAGGAATTGAAAAGTAACTAGTTAAGACGCAAGCTCTTCCTTAATCTTTAGGTGGCAAAACAGCGATAATGCAATGAAAGATTATTGCTTGCTCCAGCTGAGCAAATGACTACAGAAGCCTGATTTAAAAGTATATGAAGATAAGATTGGTTATCCTGTCTCCCTCAGAAAAACACCACCCCCTGTATACGTCGCTTATAAAACAAAAAAGAAGAGGAAATAATAATTTAGGACTCTAAATTCCTCATTATAGTTAACAGATACCTTTGAAAGCCATTTGCAGATTTTTCTGTCACTTAATTTGATGACACATTAAATCCGCATCTGTTTTTCCTGTTTAAAACTGTCACGATCACATGAAGGACAGTTACCCAAAGCAGTTGCAAAATAAACTCTAAATCATATCCCTAGCTGCCAATAATATCATGGCTATCACAGAAAAAGGAAATAGAGAGGCCACGACATAATGAAAATTGGGCATTAAAGGAAATTCAAGTTCCTACAAAGGATTATTTCGGTATGAAGAGTCACTCCTCAGATAACTTTCCGTTAACAGAGAAAGAGCTCTCCATCCCATTAATAATCGGTCACTTATTACTGACTCTCGTGACACATCCAAGCGCCAGCCCACGGTGTGCACCGGAGGGTGGTGCATTTTAGGTTGAAACTTGTTAAAAGGACAAACCCCGAGACCTGCAAGCCTTACGGTGGAGAGCCGGTACCCAGCACTGCCCAGGCAGGTGAAGCCACCCGCCGCAGGGAACCGCCAGTGCGGATGCGGCCGGGGCTGTGGGCCGCTGCCATCGCCCCCAGGCAGGTGCCGCCGCCGCCCCCTCCCGCACAACAACATGGCGGCCCCCGGGGAGGATACCCGCTACCCGAGCGTTGCCGGTAACCGGCGGGGACTCACCTATATCCCCGCCGGGGCGGTGGGGAGGGTCGCCGGGCGCCGCGCTCCGTCGCCCGGTGCGGCGACCAGCTGACACACCGCCGGCTGCCGTGACTCCTTACCGCCGCTGTCGCAAAGCCCCCGCCGTCGTGATTGACGGCAGGCAGCGGCAACGGGCGACGCCATGGAAACCGGGCGGCCACTGGCGCTCCCTCTCCCGCCCCCGCCCCCCCCCCGGCGCGCCCCGGCGGAGGGGCCCGTGAGAGAGAGCACCTGTGCGTGGGTTCCCTGTGGAAAAAAAACCCTAAAAATCCAATTTTTGCCTGCAAAAGGCAAATGTCGTCCCCACAATGTCACAGAAAAATCGTGATGAGACTAGGGGAGTTTTTAAGTTGTCACGTTCTGAGGGAATTCCCGCCCCAGGTGATAGCCCCCATGAGGGCTTGGAAACTGCTGGGTGTGTTCTGTGGGCCACGTGAAGAAGCTTATTGACTTTATTTCTTTATTTATTTCTTTAACCAAAACAACGTTTTTACTCTTAGATGTATGGACGATGAGTTTTAGCTACATACAAATCACTGAAGATGCCGATGCTGACAGCAGGTCAGTAGCGGATTCCTTTTTTCCTATCACCTCTTCATCAGGGCACATAAATACATCACAGCTGTTTAGGACAGAAAGGGAAAATTATTTCTGCAGTTGAAACCAAAGAGAACATTTTCTCTCAGCCAGAAGTAATTAAAATAATGAAACAAGTTCACAAATTGTTTTGCTATATGTTGCCACTGAACACATACCTATATGGGGACCTGGTATCCGATACATTCCATACCACCAGTTCCCAAAAGACAAAACAACTCCAAATTTTTATTGCTGTTGATTTAGTAAGCAATTTCAGTTCAACTGTGGAATAGAGAATTATGGACAAACATTGTTATTATGTTGGTGTACTTTTGATGATCAGTGTAATGCTGAGCTGTATCAATGTATCTGTATAGAGGAATTACATAGAGCCACGTGGCTCCTGGCAAGCGAGCGTGAATGCCCTGTCATCCAAGAGGAACAGATGCCTGCCTGTAACAGCAGCCTATTTAGCATGTGAATTACTTTCAGCTGGGAGAATGGAGAGTCTGCAGTTGTCCTATAATAAATTTCTGAAGCCAATGTGGGTTGAAGCTATGCAGCATTTTATCACAACAGAGGTAGGTGTGTTTTTCTTGCTCTCGTATTTAGGGAAGCTGTTTTAAACTAGATGCTATAAAAGGCTCAAGGATGTTTTTTGAGTTACAGAAAGCATTACGCTTTCTTAAAGTTAAGGTGCTAATAAAGTCAAACACTTTTGTTACTTTAAACATTAATTGTGCTGTTTTATCTGTGTCACCAACATACACATTAACGAGAAGGCTTGAGGAGACATTCTTTACCTCAGGGTGGTCAGAGACTGGGCCAGGTCTCCAAATCTCCCATCCATGGAGATGCTGGTAACTGCCTGGCCACCAGCAGCAGCAGCTCTTCTACCTTGTTATAGCATGCCACATCTTAGCGAGCTTCAGACGCAGGCTGCTGCGGAGGTGTGGTGGGATATTTTGACAGCCAAGTGAGTTTCCTTGCTGATTTTGCACATATGGTGCTAGTAGTCCCAGAGGCAGCTTCAGCAGCTACCGTTGGTCAGTACTGCTTCACTCATCCTCAGAAATCACAGTAGAACAGGAAAATCTACCTTCCTCTGTTTTAATTCTTGGTAACAGAAGATCTGCAGGATAAAACATGGCTTATTTTTAATTCCTACTTTTCTAGAACCAATTCTGCCCAAAGCATTGGTGTGGGCCCCAGAACGGGAAGGCCAAGTGCAGGTTCTCCTCCCTGTTCCTGAGGAGGGGATGGTGCCCTATCCCTTACCAGCCTGGCCAGTCTCCGCAGCTGCTCCCAGCCGCAGTGCTTAACCTATACCTTAACCTTATTTTCCTCTTCCTCCTCAGCCACCTTCTGCCCCAAGCCAAGATGGCGCACCTCCCCTCCCGCCATTCGCTGCGCTTGCCCCTAACTAAAATGGCTGACGGCCTAGCTGCCCTCTCTCAAAATGGCGGCGCCCACTCGTCGCTCCCCGTCCCGCCCTCAAGATGGCCGCCCGGCGAGCCGGGGCGGGGAGCGGGCGCGGCGGGCGGCGCCTGCGCCTTGCGGTGCATGCCGGGCTCCCCGTTCCCGCCGTGACGCTGCAGATAGCAGGCCGGTTCCGCCGCCGCTGCCGCCCCTCAGCGCGGGCCCTGCCGCGCCGTGAGGATGGTGGGGGTGAAGGTGATCGCGAACGACACCGAGTTCCAGCCCGAGCTCAGCGCTGCCGGCTCCCGCTTGGCTGTGGTGAAGTTCACCATGCGGGGGTGAGTGAGGGCGGGATGCGGGCTCCCGGTTCCCCTCGCGGGTGGGCAGGGGCGACGCGGGGAGCGCCCCGCGGCGGCGGTCGCCGCCCCGGGGCGCTCCCCGCGTCGCCCCTGCCGCCATGTACCTCACCGCGGCCTCCTTCTTGCTGGGGCGGTGGAGAGTGGGAGTGGGGCCTGCCCCACCGGGAGGCGTCTCCCCGCCGCCCCAGCCTGGGGCTGAGGAGGCTCCCCGGGGCCGAGAGAACCGCTGTGGGGCCTTGAAGCGTTTGGGTGTTTTCATTTATTTCTGAGGCGAGGCACGGCTTCAAACTTGAGAAGTGCAGTTAGGTGGTGAAGTGCTGTATCATTTTGGTCCCTGGCCAGCTGCCGCGGGTAAGAGCTGTGAATTAATTGGAGGTTTTTTGAGCGTTAGTGACATTCCTTATCTGTAGGATATGGATATGGCCACAGCATCAGAATGGTGTTTCCTATTTCTGGTGTTAAATTCACCTTTTTGCGGCGGAGCCAACTTCCCCTGCCCTCTGGACCTGTCGCTCTGCAGGTGCGCTGAGGAGATGGGGTGCTGCGCTGGCTGGAAGGCCAGTTGCAGGTCAGGAGGGCACAGGCAACTGCATCTTGCTTGGTTTATGTTAAAAACATCTTCTGCCTTAACAAAACGTAGCTAGATCCTCATCCTTCTTGCCCAGGGCAAGCAGGTGTTCTGTTTTCCCCTACTCAGCAGGGATTTGAAGTACAGCTGTGGTGTAGTCAGGATGAACTGGTGACCAAAGGAAATCTCAGCAATTTGGTTATTCACAGTAATCTGTGGAATTAGGGAGAATAGTGATAGTGTTGGAGGTCCTGGGCTTCACAGTGCACCTCACTGTTGTCAGAGTCCTCGCTCTTAGTGCCTATACTCCTTCCTTATCCTTCCACCCCTTATTTATACGTACAGTTGAACCATTCCACTTCCAATGGCTATTTGAAGCTCAAAAGAATTGGGGTCTAATGTTATGAAAGAGCTGGCGAGAGGTGTTGTATGTGGGTAGAAGAGGCCACAAGAATTACAAGCTGTGTGTCTGAGTGGGTACTGAAAAGAGCTTTGATATAGACGCATCTGATGTCTGATTGCTGCTGCTTAGTTGTGTTTTTAGGTAAGTCAACTTCACCCGTAACTGCAGAGGGGTTGGTGAGCTCAGTAGTACTTTGTACATGTGTGCCCAGGAAAATGTTTTGATTACAGACGGCCCAATGTACTAGGTTGCAGTTAGATTAATGTCTGGATGTCTTAGCGGATAAATATCTGCGAGTTTGCCTTGCTACGCTGCTACGGAGAGAGAGAATAGGGAAGGTGGAGCAGGTCTCGTCTGTGCTGGTTTCCAGCTGTGTGTGTTGGCAGGTTCACATTGGCACAGCTCTCTGGTTTAGGTACGGCCTAGGTGGATATGCTGTTGGAGGGAGTTTCCGCGGGGATTTTCTTGCTGTTTCGCTTTTTAATTCTTTCTTTTACAGCAAGCTCAGTTGTGAGAATATTCATTTGCAGGAATGGTTGTGTCTGTACACTTCATATACGCCAGCAAAGGTATCATAATAAACAAATACATATTTTCAGCTAAGGTGATACAGTTATGTCAGTTAAGTCAGGTCTGTTCCACCACGATCAAAAAAGTATGGTAGTAACTGGTTACAGTTGTAGTGAGATTTACTATAGTAAGAATTTTATGATTCCTGCTAAAGGTTTGATACATTATTGCTGTTAAGTATTTCAAGTCATATTTAGTGTAGATACTGTTGTTTCACAGCAGGCAATGTGGAGTGCTAGTACTAGTTTTCTGTTAAAAGTATTTTTTGCTGTTTCAGGAAAAGCAGGCAACTCTTTTGCCCTCCCTTATGTCACTTTGATTAGCAGGATTTTGGCTTGCTGTAAAAGATGCAGGAGCTAAACCCATTAGATGAAAATACGAAGTTAGTATTAATTAATAGGTGAAGCTAATCATGTGACATTGAAGCTGTCTGAGGAAGTGGGAATTAACACTTCATAATGTGTTTCTAAATGTCATTCTTAATTGTATCACCAGGATTGCTCACCATCTGTCAGCCAGGTAGGAAGGTTATTTTTATGTGTACCAAGGATATCAGTAAGAAGATAAATGTGCTAATTCTATTTGGGGCGGACATTTTTCAAAAAAAGATTGAGTTAACTTAAACTGTATTTTGTTTTCACAGATGTGGCCCTTGTTTAAGGATAGCCCCAGCTTTCAATGCCCTGAGTAACAAATATCCCCAGGCAACTTTTTTGGAAGTAGATGTACATCAGTGCCAGGTTGGTATTCGAAAATGTATTTTCAGTTGTAAGAAAAAGAGCCGAAAATGTGGTGAATGAGAAACGTGAAGAAAAACTGTTCAGACAGTATACCAAGAGTAGTATCCTGTGGCTATTCACGTTTGGTGAATCACAAGTAGCTGTATTGTGAAATTCTCAAAATCAGGATACGCACAAAGATGTGAAGAAACAACACTTGTATTTTGAAACCTATTATTGCAGTTGTGATGTCCTTCATTTAAGCAGTGTAGAAACAGTTTAACAGTTCTTGCTGCTTGTACTATTTAGATAATACCACTAAATGCAGAACATAGCACCAGTATGAATAAAAAAGAGTAAGTCTTTCTCAACAAATATTGGCATAATGATTGAGCAAAATGAAAAATGCAATAAACTGATCTGATTAGTGGGACGAGATTCCTCTCAAGTACTACTCAGCTGTTTTTAACAGACAACAGCGTTGCAAATGAGCTATTGATTGACTTAAGGGTTGTTAACAAAAATTAACAATGGTATGTTGAAAGCAAGTGTCTTGAATTACTACAAATTATAATGGAGAGAGATGAATATAGAAGTGGTAACAATGTTTGCAAATGACAGTAAATTATGGAAAGTTTTGGGAAAGCTACTGTGGGTGCCTAACAGGTATGAGTACAGGTGGAAATCAAATGGCACTCGCCTTTCACAGCAGCAGGCTGCAGTTCCTGGGCGTGCATGAATGTGGCTTGGGAGAGGAAGGACTGCAGGTGTAAAGAAAGCTTGTAAAATAAAAGTATTAAATTAAGCCGTCCTCCACTTTGAAGAGGAAGTGGGTGATAAGATTTTTATGGTGTACCAACAAATCTACTGCCAATGTGAAGTCCATTCAAAAAATGCCTAAATGTGTAAAGGTTTAGGAGGATCTGAAGAATTTAAATGCATTTAAAATTGTTGTCTGAGTTAAAGCTGTTTATAAAATAACAAATATTGTTTGTGATGTTTGAGGTGATGTAGCTTGATTAATATCTTGTGTGTGCCTTCTCATCCAGGTGAAGCAAGCTAATGTTTCTGTCTAATATTGGTAATACTCTGTTAGGTAACACTTGTAACTAATTTATGCATTCTAGGGAACAGCTGCTACCAATAATATATCAGCGACGCCGACATTTCTGTTTTTCCGAAACAAAGTGCGAATCGACCAATATCAAGGAGCAGATGCTGTAGGCTTAGAAGAAAAAATTAAACAGCACCTGGAGAATGATCCTGGAAACAGTGAAGATACAGATATCCCAAAAGGATATGTATGCATCTCTTAAGATGTTTTTGTTTGGTTGGTTCGTTTGCATGACTTGAACATTTAGAAAATATCTCTGGCTTTTTAAACATACCCTAAGCCAAATAATACTACTTGAATCAAAACTGTGAGTTTCCCATGGCTTTGAGAAGATCGATTGTCTGGGTTTCCTTCTTCAGATAAAACTTTAAAATTAATATGTATATATTTAGTGAGTATGGTTATAGAATTGTAAAATGTTTTAAGAAAAGTCTCCATGCATAGCCCTTAGTCATAAAAATAATGAATTTCATGTTTAGGGATGAACTTTTTGC
Organism: Alca torda; assembly: GCA_008658365.1. Taxonomy (NCBI): domain Eukaryota; kingdom Metazoa; phylum Chordata; class Aves; order Charadriiformes; family Alcidae; genus Alca; species Alca torda. The sequence continues at coordinate 819,549 of CM018101.1, forward strand.
TTGGGATGAACTTACTCTGCTTCTTTCTTCTCAGACATCCCAATTGTCTTCTCAAAATGTTTTTTAAAGTGTAAAAACGTCCATGGGAAAAGACTGGGCTGTCAAAAATGTTGAAAAGTTGCTCTGGTTTTCCTTAAGAAATCCTCTCTTACTTATGTGGTGGTAGGGTCATTTAGGGTTTTTACTTTTTTCTCCTCGCTTCCTACCCTTTCTTTAATCCTCTTTATCTCTTTGAAAAAAAAAAAAGAGAGGCAGAGATTCTGTTGCCAAAGGAATTAACCTTCCTAGCAGTTCAGCTCCATCTTCCTCTATAGCAGCTTGCCTGAAAATAGGGTGCCTTTGGCAGGGTGTTGTTACGTAAACAATATCTTGTGATATATTTTCTTCTGCCTAATTGCTAATGTTTACAGAAGTGGATGGTACAACAAAGTGTTCTCTTTAGATTTCTTCTTGCTTGTAAAAGCATGGCAAGGATATGAAAATACATAAAGTAAGAACTACATCACAGGAATATTTGGAAAAGATTATGTGCCTGGTCTGAGTGGCGTACAAGAATTGCTTCTTGCTGACTCTGAATTTGCTTTCAATTTAATGCTCAATGCGCATTGTTTCGCTTCTCTAGGGGCACTGCCTATCACTCCAGTAATCGCTGATCAGGCATTCGCAAATAGTCTAAACTAAGTAAATAACTTAAAACTTTGTAGTAATTTGTAAAAAAGAAAAGTGAACACTTCTAAATATATGTTCTCAGACTGAATGCTTTTTAAACCTTGCATCAAAATCTCTCATAACTAAAATTTATTTTAAAATTTTTTCAAAGAATTTTAAATTTCTATTCATGAACAAATTTTTTTATCATTGTGTGGTTTGCCCATGTCTTCTAGGTAAACCAAAACTTTGTAGGGATGCTTGAATTTTTGGCCAAAATTTCAATAAGAGAGCAATCCGCTTAGAAATATTGGTGCTCTCGGGAAATGATTTCCACCGTGTTCTGTGTGTTTCCATGTTACCTCAAGGCAATTATGCGTTACGAATCATAAGCCTGTCTGACAGCTGTACTAACAAACACATGTAAATTAGAACTCTGATGTGACAAAACACTTTCCTAGAGCTGTCCTCTTAGGTGGTATTCTCCAAGCAGCCCTCGGTGTAATATTACTCCTTAAATGCGATTGTCTATTGTCCTACCCAAAGTATAAACACAGTTAGTGATGTGGTGTATTACATTTCACGTAAATCATATGTTACAGTTCAGTGCTTAGCTAGTTGCTGTAGTGCGTGTGTTACTTTGCGTTAGCAAATCCAGTACGTTAAATTTAGCTGTGATGAGTTATCTCTAGAACCCCAAATTATGTTGTTAAATGTAATACCAGGCTTTTTGGAGGTTAAGTATTTTAAATTTATAACTGACCATATCCTATCAGGCAGATGTAAGCAGGGCGCAAATCCAGCTGAATACTTCTCATTTAAATAAACTGCAGGGGACAGGTAGCTTGAATTTCTAGCAGTTCAGCTGCTTGCTAACTGTTCCATTGCATGCATTGTGCTTCACTTTAAATGTGAATGGTTGCTTTTATAATTATTGTGAAATCCCCTGTGGAACTATGGGAATGTCAAAAGATAAAGGTTCAGCTTGTTAGCTTCAGAGTCCAAAACACACTGAAAATCATTCGGGTAGCAATTGCAGGTCTGCTTAGATTGGTTTTGAGATGAACGCACCATCTTCTATTTAAAGTTAATCTTGTAGGAGATGGTGTCTTATCCCTACGAATCGCATCCTGAGTATGTTCAGGGCTGTATGAGCGCAGCAGGAATTCCATTTGACCTGTAGGTAGTAGGCTGAAATGCCATTTTAGGATATCTTTGACCCAGACTGGCCTGCCGTTGGCTCTAAGAAAGCATGCTTATGGCAGCTCTGTGCTCCTTCTCATACCTTGTGCCTCTACTGAGCATGGGAGTCACAAGCTAAGCCTTCATTTGGATGTTGGGAGGGGAGTAAGTATTTTTTGCTCAGAATAACATAGTTGTAAGAGCTAAGGGAAGTGGGGTATGGGAAACGAGTTGTTTTCTCTCAGCAGCCCATTTTCAGATTGTGTTTATATCGTGAAGCTATAGCCTGAGTTGTAGTGTGTAGTAATCTTTGAGCTGGTGTGTGCTTTTTCTCTTTCCAAGAGTGGTATATTATTGTTTGGGACTTAATATATGCCTTTGAGAAGGGTATTTTTGGGTTGTCATCCTAAAAGTTCCTTTAGTTTTTTTATGTCTGGACTGTTCAATGACTGTACATTGATCTCGAGTTTGTACTTTTACCATGTGAGATGGTGATACTGTGTCTTCAGGCCTTAAGATATGACATACTTGATTTTTAGCCTGGCTCACTGTGCTTCCGTTGGACTTGGTTTACTTTAGTTGCAGGCAAAAAAATGCTGTTTATCTGGAAATTGATAGAGATTATTCTGTCTCTGCAATAATACCAACTTTTAAATGGTTGAGGCTTGGAGCATGGATGGCGGTCTGTTTTAATCTGAGAATGTGTATATGTTAAAGCTTTTAGTTGGACCCTTTACGAAAGAGCTGAGCAATAAAACAAACTGAAAAAGTAGTAAAATAAGACTAGCTTTGCATATAAAGCCTGGTAAGAACTATAGTGGTGATCTTTTAATTTGTTCTGCAGTATATAGTATATTTTGGGGGAGGCCCATTTCTCTTTGTCGGTGTTTTTTTCTTGTGAAGTTGTTGATGGCTCCAGCCTAATGTCAGTTAGTCTGTGTTGTGGTGTGATTTACTATGCTGTAGTCTGAAAATTCACCCTGTGCCCAATTTCTTATTCTCAGAATGGCAAGCACGTGCTCCGGGGGTGCGGGGTTTTGCATGGAGGGGAAAAATGTCGTTCAGTTATGAACAGGACACATCCGAGTACTGTAGTATGTGTCGTTTTTGTTTGTAATGTCTTTTGATGTAAACCCCTGAGGTTTTCTGGGTGTCTTGTTATTTAATCTGTTGAATGAAGAATTTCATTCATTGCAACACTTGCTAATCCCAGATGAGTTCATGGTGCACTTATCATGCGCTCAGCAATGCTCTTGCTTTTACTTTCAGATGGATTTAATGCCATTTATCAATAAAGCCGGCTGTGAATGTCTTAATGAGAGTGATGAGCATGGATTTGATAATTGTTTACGTAAAGACTCTACCTACTTGGAATCAGACTGTGATGAGCAGGTACAGTAGATATTTTTAAGTGAGATATTTTCAGTGATGGTCTGGTCTACAAGCATTTTTTTTTTTAAGAACTTGCCTACTTTTTATGGTAGTGTAAGTAAGAGTGGGAGAAAGTAGTAAGATGCAAATAAAATTAGTATACGAAGGTCGCTGTAGCATTTCCAGTTTCACATCCCTCTATGTATGGGAAAGATTCTAAGCGGAGTAGCATTTGCTGATACTTTAAAGAGACAGACTCGTGCGTGTGTGGAATATCGTGAAAGTAAGTACTTAATTTTATTTCAAAGTTCAGACTTATTTCTAGGTAATTATTGTGCTATGTTGGTGTTTAAGGATGAAGAAAACAATATTTAACAGGAACTTTTTTCTTCACAGCTGCTTATTACTGTAGCTTTTAGTCAACCTGTCAAGCTTTATTCTATGAAACTTCAGGGGCCAGATAATGGTGAGTGAAGTGTCTGTTTAATCATATCTTTGAAACCAAAGCTTTGCCCATGTTTAGCTGAATTTTCTAAAAATGACACTGTTGTCCCTAGAACCTTTTACCTTCTGAGAATCCCACGGTAGCTTCAGTGCATTTGTTGTAAATGAATTACATAACAAATGATCTCATTAATTTTTTGCTGACCTCATGCATGGGTATTTGGTATGATGGGCTGTAAGTATTTACTATAGTTTGATATGCTGCAAAGAGAAAATTACATTTAATTCAAGAATTAATGTGAGAGCTACCAAAAGGCATAGCGTAGTAACTCAGTTCACATTATTAAATGGCATAAAATGTTTGGGTGTTATGTGACACAACAAAACTATTATTTCTAGACTTTTTATTGGATTTTTTGTGGAATTCTGTCCCTGACACATAGATGAGTAGTGCAGTTCTGGATGTCCTTCAGTGTTCAGGGTGGTGATGTAGGATTGGCAGATACTAGAACTGTAGAAGCTCCTGCCTTCCTTGAGTGATACCTAGAGACTGTGATAAATGAGGGCTTCTCAAGCAGTGTTTTGAAAATGTGTTTAAACAATGGAATACCACTCCTATATTTTAACACAGGGCAAGGTCCAAAGTACATAAAAATCTTCATCAACCTTCCTCGATCTATGGATTTTGAAGAAGCAGAAAGAAGTGAACCAACTCAAGCCCTGGAGCTGACACCAGATGATATTAAAGAAGATGGTATTGTCCAGCTTCGCTATGTAAAATTTCAGAATGTTAACAGTGTAACTGTAAGTAAAGTTTCTGTTCTGAGGTCTGTGCAGGTTGAAAACTTCATAGGCTTTTAAAGCAGTGTGCATGTTTGATTTCATTGCAAATGTTCCTAGTTTCTCTCTGCTGATTGCAAACTGCATGTTTACACTAAAAGTATTTTAGGAATCTGAGGTGAGACAAGGCCATGTGTGTGCAATGTCTATTTTGACCTCGTATGAGACATAAGGTTCACTTTCACCTCTTCATGAGCTGGTGTGCTGTTTAACACACCTTGTGTTTTTACTAACATACCTTCTTGAAAGGCATCTTGTCTTTGTTTGAAGAGCTGAGGAGACACAGAATCCAGTTTCTCAGTAATCTGATTGCAGAAATAGTTTCAAGTGTCACACTTGCCATGTCTTTAAACTCAGTATCTGCACTCTGAGGGTTCTTAAATGCTGTAATCAAAGCACCTTTGTCTTTTAATGAGCTCTCTCATTCTCTTGCTCTAAGAGGGTTTCCACAGGTTTCACATAGGCTTTCTCACTCTTAAGTGCAGGTGCGGTTTCTCCTCTCCCATTTTAAAAATACAGGTTGTAGTGCAATGTGTGCAATGACTAAACTGATGCTGGAATTGCTTTATGCTTGGCATCATCCTGGTAGTGTGCTAGCCTTGTTTCCTGCAGTATTGCATGGAACTGTTTTTCCAGTATGACCCCTGAATACTTTTCTGTGGAAATACTTTTCATGGCCTGAATTATGCATTTGCAAACGTATGGACTTACAGTTGATTGAATTAAGCTGTATTTTATTGGGCTGGCCACAGAAATCACCAGCTTATCAGTTACAGGTAACCCCAAATCGTTGATCCACCCTCGATCTCTTCATCACACTTTTTCTTCTGTAAAAAGGTTTCTGGTAAATTTCTAAACTACTATGTGGACTATGTAGATCAGTTGGCTACTTTCATGTTTAGTGGTGGTTTACTAGCAATTATTTTAAATGTAATGAACCTAAAAAACTTCTTTTCATATCTGTTATTTCTGTGGAGTTACCTTTGCAACCAACTTTATCCTCTCCCAAATGAAATGGAGATCATCACAAAGGCTTATATTCTACAAAGCTGTGCTGACAAGTACAAGTTACGTATTTGTTCTTTAATAAAATCCTGTGTCAGCTTTAGACAGGATGACATGCCAACACCAGACAAGTGATAAGGTGATTAAATAGATGTTCTGCTTGTTTGCAGTCTTTGCATGTGGGCACTGCAGCAGCACTCCCCTAGTTTCCTAGCTAAACCTGGATTCTGTATTGAAGACCTCCTGAAAATGAGATGGCCAGTCATCTTGTCCACCACCTGGCTTTTCAGTGTGGGTGATGAAGTTGTCCCGTGGATAAAAATCTTCCACTTGGTTCCTAATGAACTGGAGGAGGCATGGTTGTCATATACACCAATTGTGCTGCTTTTCTGCTATGTATAATCAGAAATACTTATTGAACATTTGCATGTCAGTATTAGCAAGTTCATACTTCACTTATACATATCACTGCTAGGTTTGTTAGTTAACTTACCTGGTTTTTTAATTAGTAATTCTATACCCTGTAGTTTCAACTCCATATAATTGATACCTAATGCTGGTTTTCCACGTTTGTGAGCTTCTCTTCATTACTGCTACTTCAGTGGCATTTGTTTTTCTCTATACTTATTGAACTTTTCATATCATTGCTGAGACAGAACCTCTGAACAAATTGCAGTTCACCTCTGTTTGACAAAAGTTGGTCCTTGACGTGTTTTTTTGGTTGTCTTTGTCCAAAGAGTACTTTCTTCAGCATTTCAACACTCACTTCCCATACATCTTGTTCGTATAGGAAAATACATGGTCTTCCAACTACACAGAAGCCTCTCGGAGGGGTGAATGTCTGCACTGGTTTAGATCAGCAATCTGTCTTGCTTGCAAGCATCTGGTGTTGTCACACAAAAATGTTTAAGTATAGGGCAGGCATGTAGTGATTCATATGTACCTTCCAGCATTTGGTGGCCTGCGGCACAGGCAATTTCTGAGGCAGAAAGGGCATCTTCATAGATAGCGGCTATGGCTTGTGGAAAGGGCGTGATGTGTGCTGTCCCTTGCCCAGCTGTTGTCCTCCTTCCACTCTCTGCTCCTGATGCCGCTGTTTGCTTGCTTTCTCATCCTCCTTTCTCCATGCTCACAATAAAGTGTAGAAAAATCCATGAACACCTTATTGCTCTTCTAACTCCAAAGTTTCTTACTAATACTGCTTCATGCAGAAAATTCTTCTTTCATTTGTCCACTTTACAAAGTGTAGTGGTTCCAGCCATGATTCCTTAGTTCATATTTATAAAAAACCTGGTATTTGTTTGAAACCCTAAGATAACTTCATAGATCTAGTATTCATGCTCTAAAAGATATAATTATGCAAACTGTAGCAGTAAACTGCATGTGAATAGTCTTAGGAGCTTCAGCAAGCATGCTTAAATTGACATTTAACTTCAAGTCAGATTCCACTGAACAGTGAATTTTGATTTCTTAGATCCTGTTTTTGCTTGCTGAATGTGGTCTCGGGGCAGAAGCTGGGAAAATCCAAGCTTTGTGGGTTTTTTAACAAACTAACAGGAAAATAACAGCATTCTATTTAATTATCTAAAATAAGAGGACGGTAGCTCCTCTAAAGGTTATAGAGGCTTTTATAATTGGAAAGACTGTTAATTTGGTTAGTTCAAAAATTTTGGGTGCCTGATGTTTTCATCCATTCAGGATGGACTGTTTAACTCTTACGTTTGGTGTGTTTTCTTTAGTTGTTTGTCCAATCCAATCATGGTGATGAAGAGACAACAAGAATTACATACTTCACATTTATTGGAACTCCAGTCCAAGCAACAAATATGAATGACTTCAAACGAGTGAGTCCTCTTTCATAAAAGCACTTTTGAATGTTTTAAACTGACTCAGAAACAGGTTGGGGGAACAAATACACTTGTTTGTTACTACAGTTCCACAACTTAAGGTAGTTTTGGCATCCAAAAGAAAATGTGTAGCTTTATCTTATGGATCTTTGGTCTTGCTTACAAGTTTTAGTTCATCAACTTTTTAAAAATAACTGGTAAGAATGTACATATGAAAACTTGAGGGACTGTCAAGTTATATACACTATAGGTAACGTTGGATTTTCTTTGATAGCTGTGACATTTATGTCTTGATTTCGAAACTTGCTTTCTGATGGTTTTCAGGAAGTAGAGAAGAAATTGCATATACAAGTTAAACAGACTCGTGATTGACTTCTGCTTTGAAAGATTTATTCACTGGGTAACATTAAGCTTGAGATCTGAAAAATATTTGGTCATAAGTGTCTTATATTTAACATACATGCTTTATAAAGAGGAAATGAAGCAAACACCTTGTTACAGTATGACTTTAGACACTAGTGCTGAACAATAAGGTACTCTCAATCTTGAATTTGTTTTTTTGAGAATGTGAAAGAGGTTTGAAAGGATTGAAACTTTTAAGCTACTCAAAGCTTTTCAAAATGTAGTAAGTCTTTTTAAAATAAACAGCTTTAAAACTTGGTGGCCTTTGTAAAAGGGCAAATACTGCTGTAACACCAGCCTAGGAACTACTGTGTGGGTGACCAATAAATTCAAAAGCACCACAGAATTTATTACAAAAACTATCTGTAACTTCAGAAGGTTAAAATCACTAACACTCACCAACATGTCATGTACTTGAAACTTTTAACGTCAAAACCTGGTCTTAACTTCTACATGTAAAACATAATATCTTTGCAGGTAATTAGTAAGTTAATAAATAAAAGTTTACAGGTTTTGCTGCCTTTCAATGAAACATTGAAAAAGTTTTCCTATTCCTAATGTACTAAAACTAACTGGATATCAATTTTAGACCTTCCTAATGTAGCATTTCCAGTTCTCCTAAAACTAGAAATATGTTAATCGATTTACAATCTGCTTACATTTTTTGGTTTATATGGCTTTTCTGTCAGTACTTACAGTATTAGGGCATCCCCTGCAATGAGCTGTGCAATTGCTGCTTTAATATTGTTAATCTGCTGTAGTTCCTGGTATCTGTGAGGGGGGTGGGACTCTGACTCAGTATTTGATCTCTGTCTGACTTTCAGTTCTCTGTGAACTCTCTAAGTTAGTTTTGCTTTCAAAAGTACTGAAAGTCTATTGTCAACAAGTGCACTCTTTAAACCTGATCTTCTGGTTGTTTAAGTACTATTTTATTTTTTTTTTTAATTGATGGTCCTGATTGAGGTGCGCTTGGTAAAGCAATTCAGTTTTTCTTTTTGTGGAAGGTTCCGTGGGTTTGAGACTAGTGTTGAGCCTGCACAACATGTATTTTCCAGTTGCATGGACAAAATGTTAGTTTGGTGGCCACAGTACTGACTTAGACTGAAGCTGCCTGCTGTAACAATCTGAGCTGCAGGCAGTGTTTGTGTGGGGAGTGGGGTTTTTAATTCACACCTGCCCTCACGCAGCCCTACAAAGGCATTAAAAATAGCGTGGGTCTCCAGGTGTCTCGGCCCTCTACTGTAGTTAGAGTGGATTTACAGGTATCTTTCAGTTCTAGGTGGAGTGTGGATGCTTGGAAGCTGCTGTATGGCCTGGTAAATACTATGCCAGTTAACAGTTTTGGTTTCCTTAAAGTTTGTAGGTGTGTGTCTTGGCACCATCAAGGAGTGTGCCCTTCTATCTTGTGACATCCATTTGAATGGAAGGGGAGGTGAACAAATCTACAAGACTATGTATACCCCAGTCCCACGGTGTTAGCATTGTGCTGGGAACGTCAGGATATTAAGGAACTGGTCAGAACAGCCTTGAATATAGGAGCAGGTGTTACTGGGTTATGAAGTGGCTAATCCTGTCTCAATTCAGATGCTGCTCAACACTATATGTAGTATTCCTGCTTTGCTTCCTGAACATGTAGTTTTAATATTAGGCTGTTAAAATATTTAATCATAACAAATGGGATGGGTAGTCTGGCAGAGTTGCAGTGCTCTTAGAATTTTGTTTCCTTTCTTCCAGTGATCCTGTCAGTTATGAAACCTTAATATAGCGTTGGGCATTAATTATATTTAGGCTTGCAGATTAACTGGGAAACCTTATTTTTCTTCTCATTTCCTTGAGTAGTTACCCACACTACTCCTCACTGCTTTCATCTGTCTCGCTCCCTCATCTCACTGTCTCTACTGCTCATGTTCCTCTTCTAATTATAATAGAAATAGTATTGTGCTATGATTAACACGATGAGGGAATGCTTTTTTTTCCCCTGAGTTTGAGAAGTGTTTGTAAGAAATCTGTTAAATATCTTATTTGAAGGGCTTGAATTAAGAAGTGGACATGAATGTGATTCCAGTCATGTTTTTATGATTGATCATGTTGCTGCTCGGTTGATTGTGTGCACGTTCAGTTTCAAAGTAAAGAAAACCACCAAACCACCACATTGGTTTGAATGACTTCTCCTAAGGATCAGGCTAATGTATTTTGCTTCCCAGCTGGGATGGGATCTGAAAGTACGCTTAGTTACAGCAGCTTACTGCTCAGCAGCTGATGATCAAGGGGCATACCTGCAGCTCCCGTGTCCTTCAGACACTCAAGGAAAACTCACAGTAGCTTGTGTAGTGCTCTGCTAACAGCAACAGGGCTGTAAGAAGAACCGTCTCGTCTTGATCAGGGAGTCGGTTCGTGTGTTTAATATAAATGAGGCATTGTTTCTGTTAATTATGCTATCAAATACAAAGCTAAAATTCATCTACTCCAAAAAATAACAGAAGCACTAAGCAGGTGTAGTTAAGTCAGTCCTTCATTAGTAATTTTGTCCTCAAGTTAGTTTGGACTTACATAGAATCACAGAACAGCCCAGGTTGGAAGGGACCCTAAAAGATCACCTGGTCCAACTTCTCATGGGAAAGGGAGCCTAGATGAGAATATCTAGCACCTTCTCCGATCCCATTTTGACAACCTCCAGCAATGGGGACTGCCACGTCCCTGCGGAGGTTGTTCCAGTATTGACCGGGCTCGCTAAAAAATTTCTTTCATTTTATTGCATGTAGTTGGTATTGCTGGACTGAGTGAGTAAAGTTATAAAAGCTGCTTTCACACTTGTTTTAATAATGTTGTGTGTATCCTGCTCCTTGTACAACTTTATTTTTAACCTCTGGGGAGGAGGGATGTCTTCAGAGTGACAGAAGAGGGGGACAGAAATATTTCTTGGCCACGCAAGGCCTGACTTAAGGTATAACTGATCACGCAAACTGCTACAGTAGACTGTATTTGAGACTTGCTTCCAACGCACAAAGCCATTTCTTAGTTGGACTACTTTGTTGGGCAGACAGCTGAAAGTGTAGAGTAAAGGTGGAAGTTCCGTGTTTCTCACTGCTGACTGATAGCTTAGTATTAGGGAGGTTCTGGTAAATCTTGTGGTGAACTTGTAAATATGTTTTTGTTTTTGGAAGAGCATGCAACTGTTGATGTCCAGTATAGTTCTTGTTTATTTCTGGTATTAATGAATAAAACATACTGCTGCTCAGTTTTGAGGTTGGGGCATAGATGAATAGTGACAGGTTGTGGGATATTTTTTTATGTCCCCTCTTGAATGAAGGCTTTCTTTCTACTCAGAACTACTTATTTGCGCTACATGCTGCTGCTTTTTTTCTTGTAACATTTTGTTTGTTTGTTTTTCAGCTTAACTTCCCATTTCTAAAGAACTAAAAAGGCAGAAGAAATTAAAAAGTAATAATAAGATTGAAGTGGTCTTGCACTACTCCCTCCCTTGCTCCCTCTGCTCATCTAGCATCTCTTTCACCCTTTCCACAATCTCAGCACTGATGCAAGAGCCGCCTTCTCTGCACCTTCTACCATCAGGAGCAGCCTTCGCTACCTTCTGACTCATCAACTCATCTTTCCCCTCCACTCCCCGCTCCAAATCTTACCTTATGCACTTCTCTTTACCTTTGTCTTACCAAACTGCCGTCCCACTGTTAACCTGAACTTGACGTTTTAAAGGCATGCTATACAGTACTTCTACAAATTATTTTCTGTAACTGATTTTTCAGCCTGTATTGAATTTTGTAAAGCTGCTTGAGATGCAGCTTGTGAAATGCTCTGCCAAGACTTGACTTTTTTTAATATCTTAGTGGAGGTTAGTGTTCTTTGTTGTGACCCTTCAATATGTAGTACGTAGCCAGAACAGGCTGCAAAGTACTGCTCTCTATTGTCCCTCTAGTGGCACTGGGCACCTGCTCAGGGAAGACACAGCAAGGAGTTGGTGAGTGTTTGTACATATGTGGCCTGATTAGGGCTCTCCAGCAGCATCCTGCTAATTTTACTTGCTTGACCTTGTTAAAAAAAAAAAAAAAAACACCACACAAAAAAACCCAAACAAACACAAAAAACCAACCCAAAACAAAACCCCCAAAGTAAAACCAACTGTGCTCCAGAAGGTTCAGTAATAGTCTTTCCAGTCTTACTTTTGGTAATGAACCATAGAGTTGGTTGTGGTTTTGCCGCTGTCAGGCTCTGGAGTGATGCTTGTGGAAAAGCCAAATGATTGGAAAAAAAGCCTGCTCCAAAAACTCTGATCTTTTGTGTGGGAACTACAGGCTGTAACCACTCCCTTAGAATGCACAGGATGGCAGTTGTTTCTGTAAAAGGAAGGCAAATGGATCTACTTCCAAGAAAAGAATAATGCCAGTTGTTTGGTTTAAGTTTAAATAGCCTGTTCCTTTTTGGGAAGGTGGAGTGGCATAGTCAGAAAATGGGTTTCTTTGACCTGCGATGACAAAATATACGTATTGGTGTGATTGATTTTCACAGATAATACACATGGGCGAGTTGTCAATTTCTGCCTCAGACTGGTACAGCAATATTTTTTATTGATGTTCCACACTTGCTAACACCTAATCTTTAATCTTTTAACTGTGTTTTTTCTCTTTTTCTTTTTTTTTTCTTAATCTGTGTGTGAACACAGTTTGGTGCTTTGAAAACACACAAAGAATAAATGTTGCTTCTTGACATGTTTAACTGTATTTTTTTTTAACTTGATTAATTAGATCTTAATGCAAGTGATTGGGCTTTTAATTTTTTTTTTTCTTCTTTCTTCACATTGTCAGATTGGAATTTTCCTGACCTTAAGCATTAGGTTGAATTTACAGCTTGGTGAAATGCTCCTGGTCAAGGGTGAAAATGGTCTTTAAAAGTACTTTTCTTCATTAGATATCAGTTACTTTGTGATGGTGATAACTCAGCTGACCAAAAGCAGCTGCGTAATGAAAAATTCTCCCTCTTGAAGTTTGACAAGAAATGGAAAAAGGGGTAGGGATCCTGAAGAATACTTGCAGGGTCCATGAGCCTTCCCTAGTTCAGGGCTGTGGGGGTTTGGGGGTTTTTGCTTGTTTTGTTTTTCCCCCTAGTTCTATTATTTCACTATTGACCGTGTGAATTTTGTGGGATATATTGTCTCTTAACTGCAGAGGTAATTAACGCCTAACACACTTGCTATAGCAGTCAATTGGCTAGAATACAAGACAGGTTTTACTCCTTCGTTTTCAGCATTATTATGAGTAATAACGGGAAGTTCTGTGCTCCATTAGTGTAATCTTCAAATCTCTGTTCATGTAAATTCTGGCTACATCTTGTCAGAGCCGTAAGTGCTGCTCTCTGGTTAGATGGAAAAGAAGTGGGAATCAGTGCCTTGCCTAAGCTCCCTCCTGAAGTCTTAAACTTTAAGACCTATTTTCTTTTTACTTTGGCTTATAAATGGATATTTTTTTCAAGGGTCTGGAAGAGCACTAGAATTATGCCTGAAACCTTTCAGAAAAGTGACTAAATGGCATCGTTTTCTACTCTCAGGATTTTGTGTTGAGTTATCTTAACGAAGGGGCCTGGATACCCTTCTGCAGTGAACCACGCTAACTTTAACCCCGCGTAGCAGTATCTAGAGTGCTGGAGTTATGCTTGCTGTTGGCTGGCAGATGGACTCGCCAAAGTGGTGGCAGTGGTGATCTTCTCTGAAAAGGGAAGCGCTAAGCTGCCTCTGATTCCAGGTGGAGTTTGCAGAATTGGAGATTGGAAGGAGACTTGGTAAGGAATAATGTTTTGAGGAGGAATAACTGAAAATTGGGTGACTTTCAGATTTCTTTATAGGTTTGAGCTGCATTCTAAGGTAAATGCTCTCAGTGAGGTACATGGATGCCAAGGGAAATGAACAAACTTCGATTTGAGCACCCAGTGGTTCTTCCCACTATAATATTTTATATAGTGGATTAAGGTTGAGTGCTTGGTGTATAACACATACCTTCTTAAGCGTGGTCTGTTCTGTTGCAGTTACAGCCTTCTAACTCTTCTCAAAATGTGCCTGATGTTTGCTGTCTGTATGAGTACTAAAGATAAGGTTTCTTGTGTGTCTTGCATCCCTCTTAACCCTTCAGAGGGATCCACAGCTTCTGCAGGTGCTACAATAATGCATGCTTAAATGCATTGATTTAGTTGGAAATTCAGTTGCACTTGTTTATTTTGAGACTGACTTTAAAAAATACTCGGCAGAACTTTTTTGGTTAAACATTCTTCTTATTTTTGTCTCTTATCAGGTAGTTGGCAAAAAAGGAGAGAGCCACTAGGACGCAAAAGACACTGGAAGGCCTTATCGCAATCAGAGATCTTCACTTTTCTCTACAACTCCTGGACAATTGCTTGACCATAACCAGAGACTGTCAATCTGTTCATTTAATGCCATTACCAATAAATCATTGCTTTTGTTGAGATGGAGTTTCCCTAGTGTGTTTCTGTTGTAATCCTCGTACATGTATTTGTAAATAAAAATTGTTACTTTTGCCAAGTTTAATTTTGTTATTCTAGTAACTGTGGCTCTTCCCTTCTTCCATTTAAACTTCAAAACTCCACTGGCTTATCTTTAGAAACGGAGAAATAACGTAGCTTGCACTTGTTCAGAGAGTTTGAAATGTCAAACGTAAGTAAAACATGGATGGCCTTCAGAAGCCATCTAAAGATAAAACCATCTAAAGAGCTATTTTGTTATAAGACCGAGTGAACCTAGGATCATTGTTTGCACAAAATACTGATATTTCTCAGATAGAAATAACTTCACCTGTTTGGGAATTTTCCATTTCCCTCCCCACCTCAAAAAGCATAGGAGGAGGAAGCGTGTTTTAAGTTACCGTTCCATTAACTCGCAGGTTTGTCACAAACGGTGTGCTGATGCAAGCTGTTCGGCACTGACAGTTCTTGAGTCTTTTGGAAGTGTTTGGTTTTTATTAGAAAATGATGACCTCATTTCCCAGGCAGACTCTGGCAAGCTGTGCAGTTACGGGGATTTAGATGTTTGTGCACCCCACCTTAACGTGGATTCCTTATTTCTTTTATGGGGTGTGTTTTCCTCTCTCTGGATATCTTGATAAGGAAATGTTTATTGCAGGTATTAATTTTACATCTTAATTGGAATTCCTATACTGCTTTGGTAAATTTTCTTGGAAGCGTGCCCTAAGTAATTTTAATAAATGGGGCATCGATCAGCACCGTATACATATAATACTGTATAAATTCCCAGTAAAACTTGCTAAGTGTTTTAGTTGGCATAATTAATTTCTTTGTAAAGTTAAATTTGTTACAATTCTAATTACCATAAGTCCCAGTAAGGCTTAAATCCTGCCCTAATTGGCATTCCTTCCTTGAACACAGCAGGGTGATTCTCTTCTGCCTTGGCAGACGTGTGTGTTAATACCAAGTTAACTTTCTGTTCCCGTAGGTATTTTTTTCTGAACAGAAAACTGGGGATTGTCTAGAAAAATGGTCTTTCTGGGAGGCACTGTGTCACTGCGTCCTCCAGCGTCCTCCTCTCCCAGAGTTACTGTCACTGGCACGCCATGGTGATGATAACTTGATTTCTTTCATACTTCCTTAACGTTTTGCTTCGGTGGGGGGTGGCAGGCATGTAACGCACTGTATATAGAATATAAATCATTTTTAAATATAATTGAGGGCAATATGAATAACTGTTCCTGTTTATAATTTTGTACACTTAATTATCTTCTGGGTTATTGTTTAAGTGCCTCATCTTAAGTATTGCTTACCTCATAATATTTATACCTGAGAGATTTGATAACCTAGTGATTCTCATCTTTGTAAAAGATCAGTCAAATTTATATTGTTTATGAGACTCTTCTGTGATTTCCCTGGTTGCATGATGCATACCTTCCATAATGATGCTCTGTACATAGATCTAAATAAATGTTTAGAGGTAACTGTCACACGTTTCACTTAATGGAGAATGGGGTAGAATTATGCGCAAGGAGCTAAAAATCACAACCCTGAAGTGATGATGCAGCACTGTCTGTGGCGTTACCTGTATGTGGGGATCCCGTGGGATGTGTGCTTGCGGTGCAACTGCTGGGCATGGGGCTTTTGAGTCTTGTTCTTGATGGGAAAAGTCATGCTGAGAAGTCGATCTGTTTGATAACTGAGGAGGAGCCTGTAAAGGGGACCGTGATGCTGCTGGTGTTTGGTAGTGCTGAGGCTGGGATAACAGATTTGTTACTGGTCTAAGCTGCCGCTGCTCACTGTTGTTGGGTTAAATCAGTTCCCTGCTCAGTTCACTGCTTTTTATGTATCCTAAGGCTGGTGTTCGTTTGGGACAGGCGGGTGCAATAAGCTGTTGGAGTGTTGAGAACTTTCGCCGAGCTGTGCCACGCATGTGCAGAATTGTTTACGCGCTTTGATGCACTAGCAAGGTCCTGTCCCCTTGGTCCCCTTCACCCGCCCGCCCCTTGCTGCTTTGTTTCTGGCACAGGTTGAGAAATGCTGAAAATCTGTGGGTGCACGTGTGTTTTACAACAAGTGCCCTAGTCCAACGGGTAGCTTAAAGGATAGTTTTGGCTGGCATCTTCTCTGGCTCCCGTCGTGGCGTCAGGCTGGTTGGGAGGTTTGCTCGGTGTCTCTGGGTGCGCAAAGGCTCTCTAGTCATGGGGTTCCCCAGGACTGAGCGTGTTGGTGGGGACTGCGCAATAATTACTCTGCAGTGCGACGCCTTAATTAGAGGATCGCGGTGTAAACTGTTCCTGTGCGGATGGACTGAAAAGGCTGGGAAGGGGGACTTGAGCTGGCAGCAGATACTGGGTGCCTTTGGTATAGGCTTGTCTCTGCTTTATGGTGCTTGATAAGGATATGTTACCCGAGAGCTGCTGGGCTTCGTCTACGGACTGCCAGAGAGAGCAAATACAGCACTGGGGAAGTTGTTTATTTTCATGTTTATAGTCCTCAATGTTTTTATTTCTGATAAGAGTTTGAGGTGGTGGAAGACTAACCTAAATATCACTTGGCTTCTACGTGAATGGAGAAAGCATAAGCAGTAGTAACAGTTAGAAGCTAAAGCCTGGAAAAGTGCTTGTGGTCGAGGGGGTACATCTTTAATCTGCCTGATTCCTTCCAAATACCACGCGTCCTACTTCTATCGTCATTTTGGCTAGCTGGAGATGCGTGTAAGGTTTTGTAGGCAGTAGGAGAGCTAACGTGAGACATGCTCTTAAATGTGGGGAGGGGGAAAGCCAGAGTGTGGTCACAGGCGATAAAGAGGTAGGACTGGGTCGACTCTTCCTCCTCCTCCTCCTCCTGCTCCTCAGCTGGGCGTTGCGGTGCTGGAGCCGTGGAATGGCTCAGAGCCGGAATGGGTAGGTGAGGAACCCAGGGCTGCTTCTGCGGATGTGGTGCTTTATTTTAGCTACAGTATTCAAAGTACTTTATACGTACAAGGAACATCAGAGGTGATAAAATGAGAGAAGACTTCCAACGTCCAAAGGGTTACCAACCAGCAGGAAACCCCACTTTTGAAAAGTTATAGGGTTTTTTTCTGTAACAGCCAGTTTGTAACTGGATTTAGAAGAGGATTTTTGGGATATGCCAATAAAATGCCGAGGTGCTGACTCAAATATCAGCACTTCGCATAGGATAAAATTCACTTGTGTTGGGGACCGTGGGTATTTATCCCTGCATTTATCTCGAGCCTAGTCTGGCATGAACTCTAGCGTGTTCTGTGCATCTTAACCATCCACTTCTCAGTTTCTTAAAGGTTTTACTCTCTGATACCAAATATATCTTCTTCCGGTGGTGGAAACTTTGAAGGGTCTTTTCTACTTGGGTATTTCTTAACAAAGTGTCTTCCTTCGTGCCGTGCATTTCTGCATGCACTGAAAAGAAAGTGGCTTGTTCTATGCGTAATACTCAAAACAAGCACTTATTTTAAAGTTCGGGAGAGCATTCCCCTGCCTGATGCTAGCGTGTTGCAAAGGTGGTTTGGAAATATACAAGTAGGTGTAAATTTCTTTGCAATATATTTTTTAAAGTACTTAACCTGTTTTACTGATGTCAGAATGCTGGTTTTTATCAGAAAGTTGAGGATAGAATAAATAAATACCTAAATTACCTTTCTGAGGGTGGAATCTTGCTAAAAACATGTTTAAATTGCGTGATAACGTCGTATTTTTTATAAAGCTGTGTTGACTAGCATTAACTGTGGTCCTGCCTTCTGATTATCTTTTGATAATCTCCAAATTTGTGTTGTTCTGGTGGTTTTTTTGCATCGGGACTGGTGTCGAAGCAACCTCTACTTCATTGGCCTTGAATATCGGCACAATTTTGAAAGTTTTTCACTTCTTGATTTTTTATTTCGTTGAAATGCGGGGTGTTGCTGAACCAAGGCAAGCGAGGGTGCGCGGATATCGCCCCACAGCGCTGGCTGAACGTACGTGTCCATGAGACCTTGCTTGAAGGCACCCACCCGAGGGCTGGGGCTGGCGTAACTGAGGTCGTGTTTGTTCACCCCTAATCCTGGGCAGATACTGTTTCTCTAAGCTGAAGTGGCTACAGCTTTCTTATAACGGCTGACCTTCTTTAAATGTTAAAAGACAACTCATTTTTTTTTTTTTTTTCTTCTTGGAAGTCCGTTTGGAGAAGCGGAATATTCCACAGAAAACTCTTTCTTTGCAGAAAACCCCGTTTTCCCTGGAGCCCCTTTAGGCACTGGAAGGGGCTCCAAGGCCCTCCCGGACCCTTCTCTTCTCCAGGCTGAACCCCCCCAGCCGCCCTGGATCCCGCTGTCCGTGTCGCCGACAGAGGCGACACCCACCCGCCCTGGCCGTGCCGGGGGCGGCCGGTCCCCGCCGGGCGCTGCCGCCCGCCGCCAGCAGGGGGCGCTGCCGGCCCGGCGGAGCGACAAACGGACAAAAAGCGGACAAACCCCACAAAAACCGGGCGAAAAAGCGGAGGGTGGCGGTGTCAGCGGCCGTCGGGCCGCGGAGGGGGAGCAGCGCTGAGGTCTCGGCAGCCCCCCCCGCCCCGGGTTGGAGTTTGGGGCTGGGAAACAGGAAAGGAGAAGGGAAAAACCGATCCGCAGCAATTAAATCAAGTGGGTGCGAAAGGCAGAGGAACCTGCCTCGGTGTGCAGGCCGGTGACGGCAAGGGAAAGTTTAACGAGCCCCCCAGCTATGGCAGGGGGCACAGGGCAGCTGCGTGGGGGACCCCAAAGTGTCCCCTCTCTGTCCCCCAGCTTCTGTGTTCCTGGGAATGTCCCCCCTGGGGAGGAGCACCAGGGGAGGATGGGCAACCTGTCTAGTGCCTATGAAGAGTCTGTTTGCATGTATAATTTAAAAAAA
The DNA here is from genome assembly GCA_008658365.1 of Alca torda. Taxonomy (NCBI): domain Eukaryota; kingdom Metazoa; phylum Chordata; class Aves; order Charadriiformes; family Alcidae; genus Alca; species Alca torda. Next base: position 838,657 of record CM018101.1, read on the forward strand.
AAAAAAACAAACTTCATGTGGATTATGGTAAACACTAGTTTATGCAAGACGATCAAATTAAAAAAAAAAGTTGAAAATACTCAAAATTAGCACTCTACTCTCAGATTGAAAAAATACCATCTCAAGCGGGGTCAGGAGAAGTCAGGAGGTGGCTCGATGTCCTCTTAGGCTTGTGCTGAGCTCACGTTCCTCTTGTGTTCGTTTGGAACGGCAGAGCGCTGCGGAGGTTTAGGTGATTAAGTTCAATTAATTACGCTACCTTAAAATATACAATCTGAACGTTGGGTGTTCTGGAACCTTGCAGGTGTGAAATTTGCTAGACAATTTGTTGCGTTTTGGACTAGTTTGGTGTTTCCTTTCCCCAGCACCTCCCATGGCTGGATGTGAACGCTTTAAAAAGAAAAAGAAAAAGCCGGAACGCACGCCATAAAGTGAGTGCGTGTGGGCGATGCTGCTGGGAGCTGCGCAGAAACCAACCTCTGGAACAAGCGCTGGGCTCCGTCCTCGCACTGTGCACTGAGTGACGCCCGGTGCCGGTCATCGGTGCGCCAGGGTTTCCAGAGAGATTGTCCTTGCCCATCTTCTCCCTGGAAATATTACTCTTATATTGTTATGCCAGAATCTGGAGGTGGTGGTCGGGCAGGTATTTGCCAAAATGATTTTTCCCTGATACAACGTGTTCCATCTTTTGTCGTTCATTTCCAGAGGGCTGCAGAATGTGCAGGGCCAGAGAAAAATAACCTGAATTCACTAGCAGAGGGCTTTGGCCATATTTAATTTAGTAGAAACCTGAGTTTTAATCCAACAGAAGATATCACAATTAATCCTTCCTGTGGTGGCCACTTGTCCAGCCTGAGCAACTTGCCCCAGAGTTCCGCGGGTGCCTCCTGCAGCTTGTATGGAAGCGCCGGTGGAGTCGGGAGCCATCGCTGCTGTTAGCCATCAGGTACGGCTCTTAGTGACAATGCGGTTACCAATGCGACCTGATCGCTGTTTAATCAGGTCACGATTACCTGAAGGGTGTTATCCGCGATGGATGTGAGCGCGTGCGTGCTTTTATGCCAAGGCGAGCGTGTACGCAACCAGCGCCACAAAAATGCCCTCAATCAGAAATTATGCTATTTAAGATTAAATTTGTAAAACTCAGTCTAGACAACGCACAACTGTAAGAGGATGCATGTTACCGGAGTTTTAAAATGTCGCACGTAGTCCTACGCTGGATACTAATGGTGCTGAGGAATCTGCAGCTGTCTGTGTTGGATGTGAGCAGAGCCTGTCCTCGGAGAGTGGGAAATGGCAGGAACTGCCTCTAACTGTTGCAATCTACAAGATTATCCCATTAATCATATTTGTCTCTGGGAGTACCTTAGTTCTAACTCTAAGTGTTGTTTTTCCCTTGGTGCGTCACATGCAAAAAAAGCCTCTAATTGAAAACAATGTGGAGCCGAAATCACGCTGTTGGTAAATGTGTGCTGGGTCCTGGCTCCTGCGGGGAGCGGAGCGGATGGCACACACAGACACCCGGCCGCGGGCACCGCCAGCCTCCCTCCGCACCTCTAAAACCTTATTTTTCCTTTGAATGTTGCCGGTGTTCTCAGCGTACAGCCGGGGCTGACGCTGCTGCTCCCACAGAGAAAGGACGCGGAGCAGGAGGGGGAGACGGCAGAGATGCTTTTGGCAGGGCCTGCCTTCTGCGCAGGGGTGAAAACAGTGGGAGATGCAGGTAAATCTAGGGAAATCCTCAAATATTCCAGCACCCAGGTAAATCTCTGGAAGCCCTCAAAGCTCCGGCACGCCGAGGGCCAGGACTGCTGTCAGTGAGGGGGTGTTGAATAGCCCCGGCTCTGTTACCCTCAATTTCCTTTCAGCTGCTGTAACAGCTACGTTTGATCCCGGAAATTTCCTCTCCATTCGGAGACGCGAAAAGGAGAGGAAATCAAATGTATCTGGTTAAAAGCTTAACTTGTATGATTTTGCATGTGTGTGTCATTTTGAATTAATTCACCTAAATTTCAGAGGTATTTGAACTATGTGTCTCTATTAGGCGCTCTGACAGACTGTCTAATTGTTTTTTCTAATTCAGGTCTGTGGCTGCCAGAGTGAACCTACATGTGGGTGGATTACCCAGACCCCGGCTGCTGCTGCAGGACGCTCTGGTGAGACGTGTGTCAGGGGAAATAACTTGGCTTTTGTTTCCCAGCCGGCGTCTCTGGTTCCAGCAGGCCCCCGCAAGACGGAGGGTGTAATCCTGGCGTCTCCTCCGACGGCGGGTACCTAACTCACCTGGTACCCACGGCGGGGTGGGGAAGGTCTCCCCGGGCTCCCAGCAGCGCCTGCCCGGCCCCAGCACTGCATGCCAGGGTGTCCCAGGCTGGCCAAGGGATGCTGCTGGGGTTGGCTTTGCAATTCCATCAGAGAAGGGAAAGGTGTTCCTCGCCTTGGCCAAGCAGGAAAACTCTCGGTTGCGGTGTTGTTGCTCCCAGCACTCAAAAATGGAGTTAGAGGTACTCCCTAGCAAGCAATAGGTTGATAAATAGTAGGTAACAGTTAAAACCCACGTGCTGTGTTGTATTTGGCCCTGTCTCTTGGCAGACACTGTGTCAGTGCCTTATGCCGCACACCGGCCTCTTCTCCTGAAAGGATCTGCTCGTGGGGACGCCTGGCCCCGCCGGGTCCCATCCCGGTGGCTCTTCCTGCTGCCAGCGAGCTCTTCGTCCAGCATCAGGCCCCCTCTGAGATGGATTACCAAACAAAATGCGGTCAGTGGGGCCGGGCAGGTGCCTGTGTCAGTCTGGCACGGCATCAGGCTGTGCTTGGCTGAATCCAGCCAAAAACCACCAAACTCCACGACCCCATCTTTCTACTGCCACTTCCTATTCCCAAGCCCGAGTTCTTCTGAGATAAGTCAGCTTTTCCTTTCCTCAAAATCAGCAAAGCGACAGTGAATTTGGTACATATGCGTGAGTCTGTGCAGAGCAGGGTGCTTGCGTGGTGCTGGGCCAGCAGGTCCCACACGTACTGCCCGGCGCAGGGAGCTCTGCTGGGCTGACCCTGCAGCCGTCGGGGACCGTGCAGGGACAGTCACGGTGAGCTCAGGGCCTCGGGTCGCAAGGAGGAACTGAAGCAAGAGCTGACGGCAATTCTGGTGCAACCTCCATGATCTGCTCACTTGGATGTGAAAGTGGCGCCTGTGTACGTATACGTATATACACACACGTCTATATCCATGTTTGTGTGTGTATAATACAGACAAAAAATAAAAATCCCTGTGGGCAAATTACAGAAGTATTTTAAAGTTACAAATAAACCTAAATGCATTCAGTACATAACATGAGTTGGTAATCATTATCAGACCCTGTTAATCGCAGTTAAGCATTATTTTGGAAGCTTGCGTCTCGGGCTGCATCAGTTCTGAGTTCTGTGTGAGCCAGAATTCTGCTTCATCCTGAGATTCGTGACAGAATACACCAAACGGGCAGGAAAAACCAAGTGTTTTGGAACGGCGGCGTGCCCCGTTGGGTCTGTGTGGGAACCTACCTGACCCTGCTCCCTGCTGTGTTTTCTTTGCCAGAGCGAAGTGTCCAGCTGGAAAGGCCTCGGCAGTTCAGGAGGGCCTTGGCCACGACACCTTCAACGTCGAACGGGTGGAACGTGGACCCCTTTCCAGGCGTAGGTACGTCTGCAGTACGTGGTTGAAGCTGTTGTATGGCTTTTATCTTGGCGTGTGAACGTGTCTTTTCTTATTTTTCACTCTTTCCCTTTCCTCTAAGTTTTCTGTGTCCTTGTTTCTAGGAGCGTTACGTGCAAATGGTGGCAAGGAAGCAGCTTGCTGAAGGGCCTGACGGCATGCTGACCCACCGGCAGAGCCAGCGGCAGTTCGGACCCTGCGGGTGAGCTCCTGCTCATTCCTATTTTAACCCGAGTGCCGATACACACAGGTACAGGGGAACGTCAAAGAATAATGGGGTCCATTTTGCATTCTCCATAGAACCCCCCCTTTTACCTCTTGCTCAAGGCTCTCTGTTTCCCCGCGGCCTGACGGGAAGCCCTGACTGTGGCTGCTCTGAGCCCCTCCTCGTCCCAGCCCCGCGGGTCTCGCTGTGGTAAAAAGCCTCCTTACTTGGGGGTGTGAGAGGACCTGGTGGGGTCCAGAAGCAGGACAGCAGAAGAGGCCTTGGTCACCTCTGTGCTCGAGTTACAGACCCTGCTCTGCTTCCCTTGCGCTTGCCGTTCCCCAGCGCTCTGGTGGGCTTGATGTTCAGGTAGAAGGAGCGGCTGGAGTTCGTCCCGTTTGGCCCACCGGGGTTGGTGGGTCTGGAAGGGATGGGACCAAGACATGGATTAGCTCTGTGTTTCTTGACAGTCCGGCTCTACCGGCAGAGCAGGCTGCCCGCCATAACCAGGTTTTGGCAGTGGGAGTGCGGATTCCCTCAGCACAGGAGAGAGTCGGGGTCTTGGCTTGCTCTGCTAAGCGTTACCATATTTCTTCCAACTTCCATTTCCTCTGGGCTGAGTTTCAGCTCAGCTTTCTTCCTCCAGATGCTCCTCTCTCACAGACATCTCGTTCCTTGTGACGAAGCTCGTTGAACCAGATGAGAAGACGGTGTGTATTCAAACACCCATGTCAACTTGGTGGCACTGGAGATGTAGTCCCAGATCTTGAGAAGGAGGAGGAGCAGGGGACTGCAGTGCTTCACACGCCTCTGGACAGTAAAAATCACCTTCTGTTTCCTGCAGACTGTCAAAAGGAAAGTGAACTGATAGCGAACCATCCCCTTCAGCTGTGTCCTATGTGGGAATGTGTTGAAGATCCCAGGTCAGGTCCCGGTTAGCTCTGGGAGCCGGGAGTTGCTCACAGGGTTCAGCAAACATGATTCAAGGATCCTTCACCCTTCGGCGCGAGCAGCATGGCATGCAACTGGAGAACGCTAACACACCCGAATAATGTTATAACATATTAGTGCCGGGCCCTGAACTTTGAGTTCTGGTTAGATGCTCGGTTCCGCTCCACCAGACACCGAACTGCCCAAGTTACCGCTTTACCCACGTAACGTGAATTTCCCGAGTGCCCGGTCGGCTTTGGGCTCCCTCCCTGGGCTCCCCCCTGCCCCTGAGCTGTTCCCCGGATTCAAAATGCCTGACAGCACGTGCGAAACTGCGAGAGCTCCGACGGATTCAAGGCGTTGGTCACGCAAATGGCTAGTGTTTGCTATTCTGGACGCTAATTTCATAAAATTAATCTAACACATCTTGGGGGAAATTAGTGCATGCAGATGCTATCATTTATCACAATTATTTTAAAAGCCCTAATCTAGCACTTCATCAAATTCTTCACATCCACTTGAGTGTCTCTCCCCATGGAAGCGCCGCATCCCGTCCCTGGCTGGCTCTGCGGAGGGGTGGTGGGACACCCGGGCGCAGCCCCCCTCGCTCCCCAGGGAGGGGACACCACCGTCCCATGATAACCGGGGAACCTTCTTGCTGTGTACATGCCGCCCCTCTTCTCGGTGTGGTGTCGGAGGGACCAGTCTCGCCATCTCTTCATGCCACAGGGAGCGCCTCCAGCGCCGCTATCCTGCAGCTATCAGCCGTGAACACCTGGGCAGGGAACCTGCTCCTGGTCCCACCACAGTTTTCTAGGCTCCAACGATGCTGTTAGCCCAAACTGGGGCAAAAACTGCCCGAATTTCCGATGAATCAACAAACTGAAGGAAAAAAAATTGAAAGCCGTCAAAACGTTCCTTGGTGAACCCTGTAGTGCTTAACTTGAACGTCGACTTTTTCTTTTAGGGGAAAAAAAATAATTGAACTAAATATGTCTTAAAAACCTGTTGGTTTGAAAAAGCTGAAATGATCAGGTTTCCCTGAAAGGAAAAAAACCAAACCACAACAGATAGGAAACTACTTCTATTTTGTGACTCTTTCAGTTAAATGGATAAGCTTTTTGCAGTGATTTTCATCTGCAGAATGTGCAGTGATTTTTTTGGCTGCAGTCGGGGTTTTCATCTGCAAAATGTGCAGTGATTTTTTTGGCTGCAGTTGGGGTTTTCATCTGCAAAATGTGCAGTGCTTTTTGGCTGCAGTGGGGAGGCAGACGGGAGCAGAGAGGGGTGTTGCTGGAGGCCGGAGCAGCTGCGTTGCCCCGGTGCTCGCGGGGAGGTGGGGGGCAGAGGCTGGGGGCAGCGAGGGGGGATGCGGGCGCAGCCGCGGGGTCCCTGGACCGGGTTTGGCGATGGTTGGTGATGGCGAGATGCAGTCGCGCTTTGTACTAACTCGTCCGTGCTTCTCTCCTGTACGTCTCAGGGCCCGCGGGTTGCGCCGATAGACACTTACCTGGGACATAACCGGCTCCTCCGACAAGGCTACCAACACCTCGAGGTACAACAGGCCTTTTTTACTGTGGAATGGAATAGAGATGCGATTTCAAATGTCACATTTTGGATAGTCACTCAGCACTTCCAATAGCATGCATAAACAATAAATTATGTTATGATGTAATTTAATATAATTCTGCTTCCAGTACAGGAGGCAGAGGCGGAAAAAAGCTATATTCAGAAATTCAGTCAAACAGCTTGATTTTTTCAGAGGCGCAAAGCACCTGAGAGATCCCAGTGACTCCCCATGTTAGCAGAGATTTTCCTCTCGATAAAGAACTCGTGATAATGAGCTGCGAGGCTGAATGGTTAAAACAATTATCCCCAAGAAATTCCCAGAGCTTTTTTCAACAAGTCAGAGCAGTTAAAGCTGGCAGAAAAGAAATCATTTGAACAATTTTTCATTGGAAAATGTACTTTTGATGAAACTGAAATGGTTTACGGGAACATTGCACTCTTCATAAAATTTTCAGTGAAAGAATTTTGAAAGGATTCGCAAACAAAATGGAAAATTACCTTTCCAATTGATTTTAGGATTGCTTTTTCTACTATCAAAAAAGCATGTAGAATTGTCAGAATGCTTCATTTCCATAAGGTCCTGTTGATATTTTCAAACTGAGATATTTGGGAGTTTCCATGACAGAAGTATTTTCAGTATTTGGATTTTCCTGATTCAATGGAAAGCCAAATTTTTCCATGGAGGAATTCCTCTAAGGGCAAAAATGTCGCTTTTCTGGATGCAGTTGTTATTTCGGTGTCGTGTCACCTGCCCTTTTCCCACGTGCCGTGTGAGTCTTGGCTCGGCGCTGTGAAGGCTGGCACGAGGTGGTTGCTGAGCCCCACTCTGCGAGTGCTCCGGGGAAAACGAAACATCGGCCTTGATAGTGTGATCTTTATTTAAAGAAAAAAAAAGTCAGGAAAAACTGGGAAGAACTGCTGTTGCTGCTGTAGGTTCCTGTCCGAGGGAGCGCGTAGGCGTGGAGGTAAGGTCAGGCTGGCCAGTGGTCCCACTCTGCCCAGTGGGGCTCCGTCGCTGGGTGGGAGCGGTCCCGTACTGGGGAGCAGCGGGTCCAGTTCACTCCTCGGTGCTCCCGCTGGATCGCCAGGTTTCAGTCCCTTTTGCTCTGGTTTGTGCCAACGTGTTATTTGCGTTACTGACGTGTTACATGTGGAAATGAACGGCTTCTTTTGAATTCGGCGCAAACGTGTCGCGTCTAGAAGCAATAATACAAAAAATGAAGGCGAACTGGCTGCTTCCAGGCTGTGTAATTGCAGAACAAGATGCTAATGTTCCTCAAAAACGCAGGCTTTTGCCTAAATGACATGCTTTGTGGGAGTAATTAATTTGTATTTAATTATTATCTAACTTGTGAAGAAATGTTCTGAAGAAGTCATATCTTCAGCACAAGTCTTTCAACTTTTTTCTTTTAGATAAAGTTCTTATTTAGACTCCCAGCATTTTATATTTTGTATGATAACACCAACAGGAGACTCCTTAGCAAAAGTCACTGCTTACAATTTTTGCCTTTAAGGCTATCTCATAATTATGTATTTAACTAATCAGCACTCCAGAACTTCCAGATGCAACAGATACAGGGTTTGTGAATGATTTCCCTATATACATCTTAATTTCCTAGCAGCAGCTGTAATTTATGGGATTCCACGTGGAATAACAGGGCTAATGATGAGCAAATGTGTTTTTAAAATTGTGCCGGATGCAAAGGCTGGTATATGGCGAAAGGGATGAAAGGGATGACTTCGGAGTGTCAAAGCTCCCACCTCTTGTCCATAAATGCTCCCAAATCTTGGGCTGGCAAAGCGGAGCTCCAGAGTTGTTCGGAGTGAAACTCCTGGTTTGATGTAGCTGAGGTGGGACTCATCTGAACGGGCTTGGGACTGCCTGTCCATATTGCTGTGGGACGATCCACGTGCGATTGAGCCCGTATTCCTCAGGAAAGTGGCTGGTTTTGGCAATGACATTCCTGAAAGAGCAGAGGACACCCTTCTTATGATTTTTGTCTGCGGTTGTACTGGGTTTGGCTGGATAGAGTGTTTTCTTCTGGATTTGTGACCCGAGCGGTGTTGATAACACAGGGATGATGCAAGCGGGCCTTGCCCAGCCCCAGGGTCTTCTCTGCTCCTCACCCCACCCCACCAGCGAGCAGGCCGGGGGGCACGAGGGCGGGGAGGGGACCCAGCCGGGACAGCCGACCCCGCTGTCCGAGGGATGTCCCGGGCCACACGGCATCACGCTCAGCGGAGGAAGCTGGGGAAGGAGGAGGAAGGGGGTGTTTGGGGCCATGGCGCTTGTCTTCCCCAGCCACCGTTAGGCGTGATGGAGCCCAGCTGTCCTGGGGGGGCCGGACGCCTGCCATGGGAAGGAGAGAAGGAATTCCTCTTTCTGCTGTGCTTGCGCGCGCGGCTTGTGCTTTACCTGTAAAACTGTCTGTGTCTCAACCCACCAATTTTGGCACTTTTACCGTCTGATTCTCCCCCATCCCGCTGGGGGAGCGAGCGAGCGGCTGGGGGGGCTGTGCTGCCCACCGGGGCTGACCCCCAACAGCTCTCCCAGGTGAGACGTGGGACACGGCATGGAGACGGAGAAAGGGGAGGAAAGCTCTCCCTGGCGCGTTCACAGCCAGCGTAAAGCCAGGGGAGGTGCCCGGCCCTGCGCTGGGCTGCACCGGCTGCGTGGCCGGGGGCTCACCCAGGGACCTCTCCCCAGCCACAACGCTGGCTGCACAACAGGGAAGGCTGGGGAAGGTGAATTTCCAGGATCCCTTCTATCTCCAGTGAATATTAGCCACGGAGTTTGTTGGTGCTCATAAAAATCATATTGTTGTATCTACTAAAGAGCATGTGAATGCTTAAGTTACAGCTAATTTCTGCTAGAAACGCTTCCAATTTATTTCGCTAAATCAACTGGGCCTTTCTCGTTGGTATACAACCAGTGTAGCCAAATACAGAACATGGCAAATATTTAGCATCTAGTGCAGAGGGAGATTGAGTTTCCTCAGCTCCCGTGATGATGATATGTGATGTGAACTTCCCTGACAGCCCTGGATTTACAGAGGGGTAGGAATCGTCATGCGGGAGCTGCCAGGGAAACCTGCCTGGTCCTGCGAAGCGAGGGATCCGCTGCTGAGCGTGCTGAGTGCCGCCCGCTCTGCCCACCTTCCCTCGGGAAATCCCTTTTCTTGATAGAGCCTGTTTTCTTTGGAAATTCTCAGCAGTAGATTTTCACTTGTGAACCCGCAAATCCTCAAAACAAGTGATCTGGACCCATCTGAGCTCTATCGGTTTATAGGGGAGTATCCGTGCATTAAGATAACAGCCTAACACTCGGATGCGTTTTTTTTTTCACGTGGGAATTGTTTAGGAATTTTATCTTCGAATTACCCAGTCCCACAATTTCCCAAATCTTCCCCTTGGAGCAGATATTCCTGCGGTACGTTTTGCAAATTCTCAGAGTTCAAAACAGCGCTTGGTCTGCGTTAAGGCTCCTCTCATGCTAAATACTGACCTGTATTGCAAATTATGGAGGCTTTGGTTCTCTTAAATAGCTGGCGGCTGGAGAAACTCAGGTCAGAGTGAGCAGGAGCCGTGCTGGTTTAACTCCAGTAAAGCGGCCATGTGTCACTAATACTGTATTATTAACACGGGGGGAAATTTTCAACTTTCAGCATTTCGACAAAAAAACAGACAATAAAAATTGCTCGGTGACTTTTTCTAGCCTTTGTAACCTGTATTTTACTCACCAAGAGCACTGCCTCTCCACCCCGCCGTCTCAGGCAGTGAAACAGAGAGATTAGATGTATACTCTTCACTGGGAAAACGCCTCTTTTTTTTTTTTTTTGTGAAGTGAACTCTCAGGAAATATTAATTTATTCATTCTCACGTTTATAATCTTTTTGCGCTTTCATTTTGCGTGGTTTGTATCTTCGTAAGTCTGAAGTCCTGCATGGTGATCTTCGGTATCGAGGTAAGCGCGGGCACGGGACGACGATCTGATCATCGCTCAGGTCACCAAAACACAGACAGGCCTTGCGTCCTGCAAAAAGTGACGTTTAAATGGCCAAACGCGTGCAAAATCAGCCCAACCGCGTGCCTGGCTGTCCCGCCTGGCCCCCTCCCTGGCCCACCTCGCACGCTGGGCTCTCATGCCTTAAGAGCAGTTCGCACTTAGGTGCAAAACTGATGCTTATAAAAGTCTAATGTGTCTGGGCTGCTTCTGGAGCCAGAAGAGGTCAGTAAGCGGAAGCGACACTGTCCCACCGGTGGACAGTGTCTGTCCTAGGGCTGGCAAGGGCCGTGGGACTTCAGCGATAGGGAAACTGAAAACTTGTCCCTGAGGGAAAACAAAACCAAGTGTGTTTGGAAAAGGATGGTTTACAACTGAAAAATGGTAGTTTTAATGGGAAGTTTTCATCCCGCTCTATTCAGAACAGAAATGCCGTTGTGTGGAGGATATTACCATCATGGCTGTTATTGTACTGCCTCTCTTATGAGGCATTTGGAAATAATTCTCGGTTATATTCAATCTTTACACTGTCAAGAAATGATAAGGGCTGTGTTCTCGTCTTGTAAAATTGTGAGCAGTGGCACCTAGAGAAGGAAAAATCTAAAAACTTCTTACAACAGGCAGAGAGCAAGAGGAGGAGATGATGTAGCAGGAGAAGAGCAGTGTAGGATTTTTACCTGAGTAGCTAACTTTTAACGTGAAAGCAGCAAGTAGCTGGTTTTAAAGTTAATGCCTGTGAATTTTGTTAATTTTCTTAACAGCAAACAAGTGTTTTTTCTCTATTTACCCATCCTAGTGTCTGAGGGGCCCTTGGTGACGCTGCAGCCTGCCAAGACGTGCTGATGGGATGGGTGCTGAAGGAGTTGAGTGGACCATGGCCACCAATGTCCCAACGTGGGACTCCAAACCCTGGCTCCTGTCCCTGCTTGCAGCGGGGTTTGCTCTGTACAGCTGCCAGGTCCTCTGCGCATCTTCGTTGACGTGGATGCAGGACCGTGCTCCGGCTGTTCCCGTGCCCAGGACCGCTCTGGACATCTTCCCTGCTGTGCCTTGCCCAGGTGTGCCACACCGGTTTTCCCCTTCCAACCCTTCTCTTATTACTCGGCTAAAAGCTGTTGGCGTTTCAGATGAGATGGATTTCAAAGGGGTATTTGACAGAGGAAAGTACTTAGCCTGGAGAGGTGAGAACTTCAGCAGACGAAGGAGGGGCTGGAGAGAGCAAAAAACAATTATGCGTGAGCACGTGTGTGGAGTATTTTCTGAAGTGCTTTAACCTGGGGAGGTTTTTTCCTGAAGGGGATGGTGCTAAATCAAAGAAAAAGGGGGGGATTCATAATTTTGGGATTAACTTGTGGACTATTTTGAGAGCTGGCAAGATCTCTTTGGAGATCTAAAATATGTATTTTATCAGTCCATTTTTCTGAAGAGCCAGACCTTGCTTGCAACTGTGAGTAATCTGTATTACAAGTCCCAGGGAAACAAGTTTCATATATCACTTTAGTTCACTGGGTGACCCTAGCTAGTGCCTGGTGCTGAACTGCGGTCTTCGCAACCAGGTGATATGTTATTTATAGTCTAAAATAACGAGCCATGGCTTGGGAAAACACATTCTCTGAAAGCTCCCGGGGCAGGTTTGGCACATATTTCCGCGGTGAGTTGTACCTTACATCACCCCGCTTCTTTCCCCGTTGCTTCCCAGACAGCGTTAAGGAGCTATTGGCCTGTCTGACGCTGCTCCTGAAGGGCTTGAACATGGGAATGTGGCGATGGCCCGTGTCCTGCCAGCCCTGCCTCGGGGAAGCCAGCGTCTCCAGCAACAGCCTGGATGGATGACGGAGAGGAGCAAACGCGCGTTGGGACTGCATTGAGAGCGACTGCCCCAGGAGAGGTGCGGAGGGGTGGAGGATGTGTGTGGAGGTGGCATGGGACATGGCGTGGTTTGTCCCCGGCAGAACGACGGCTTCACCGACCGGCTCGAGTGCGGGCTCAGCAGAGCAAATCCAGGCTGCGAGCGCGGGAGCTTGATCTGGTGGCTAGGAATCCATCACAGCCTGGACACGAGGAGTCAATCGCGTCATGAGCAAAGGTAAACTCTATGAAGCGGCATCCAGTTCCCTCCGCAAACGGAGGCATCTAACGCAGAGCAGCCGTTGTGCTTCTTCCTGCAGCAGCTACAGCGCCCGCGCTGCCGCAGGCTGGGACCGTGGTCCTGGCACTGCGGAACTCGGCGCTGTTTCAGCCTCCAACACTTCATCTGTGCTAATACTTTTTTCTTTTTTTTTTTTTTGAATACGGAACTACTGTTTTTCAAGTTTGTCTTTCTTATGTGCACATGCACACGTTTGGATCAGCTGTATGCGCTGCACACAGATAGGCAGGTTGCTTAAAAATTTATTCGATCTAAGAAATTACTATTATTTTTTTTTTTTCCCCTCTGACAAGTTCTCCTGGCTCTGGTTTTCAGTGGTGGAAAAAGCCAGCTCCAGCCCTGGAGAGCTGGGAGAGTGAGACATCTCCGGTGTGCTCCAGAATGGGAAGAAATCGAGACGTCATTTTCAGGCCATGCATCATTCCCTGAAAATAAGCTTGCATATTTTACATAAGAATTGCATAATTACTTTCTACCTCTGCACAAGGCTAGTTCTTTTGCATCTCATAATACCAGGAGTTTTTAATAGACATCTTAAAGACTGCGTTATCTTTGGCAGCATCCTGGCAGCTTGGCACGCAGCGCAAGCTGTAACAATGACACCAGCTCCCTTTTCCCCCCCTCCTTAACCACCGCGTCACCAAGAATATGTGAAATTTGGCAGAAGCCAGCGGTTTCCTCCTCTCACCCCTGTCTGTGGGAGGCTGCCGGCAGGGAGGAACAGTGTCGTCCCGGGGTGCCCCGTCCCCTGTTTCGAGCAGAGGGGTGCGTTTGCCTCTGGGACCTGAGAAATGTGCCTGGGGCAGGGGCGAGCCAAAGGCTGACCGGGTGCGTGTGTGAGCGACGAGCCCAGTCGCTGGGCCTCCTTAGGATTTCGCGTGTGTTATTTTGGCCTGCAATTTGCTTTAGCTCTCTCTCTTTCTAATGTTTTTTTTTTTTTTTTTTTTTACCCCATGCTGGAAGCCGCTCCTTGTCTCAGATATGTCCACGTAGCTTGTTTCTAAACCAGTTGCAATATTCCCTTAAGGCAGCAGGGGATAAGGGGGGCTTTCAAACTGGAGTTTATGGGGGAAATCCTTCTTTTGGCAATTTATTTCACTGGCTTTGTCTGCCCGATCTGCAGCGGTGAAGGCTGTGGCCGTACCTCGGCAGTGGCTTCACGGGCAGTTGGATTGCCGTAGCCGGTGCTCTACGCAGGGGTGGCTTTTTCTTTGTCCCTTTGCAGGGGCTGGTTTTGGTTATTGGGGGCTGGTGGTGTCCTGGGAACTGCCAATGTTTGTGCAAGCCATCCCAGGCACCATGACCACAGGGCGAGCACCCAGGTGATCTGAATGCTGCATTAAATAGGATTGTTATAAACACAGAGCCCTGTGGGCGCTGGAAGTGTGGAGACTGTGCTCCTGGGGCGAGCACCGGCTGCCCAAAGCACCGATGGCCGGGTGATGCTCCAGCAGCTCTGTTACAGCTATTTTCTGTTCAGCTGCAAGCGGGCCAGAAGCCAGAAATATTGCCATAGTTTCCCCATCAAATAGTAAAGATTCCAGATTCTCTTCCTGAAATTTTCCATAGCTCTACGGCCTCTTTCTGATGGCTGGTGGTGCCTCTGCAGCACGGGGTGGCAGGCGGTGACCGGCAGCTCATTTGTACGGCCAGGGAGGTTGTGGCCCTCAGAAGCACCTGATGAGGCTTGGGAGGGGAACGGTGTGCTCTGCAGGGCTTCACGGCAACAGCCGTCTCGCGGAGTGAAGCATTGCAATCACAGAATGGTTTGGGTTGGAAGGGACCTTAAAGGCCACCCAGTGCCACCCCCTGCCCTGGGCAGGGACACCTCCCACCAGCCCAGGTTGCTCCAAGCCCCGTCCAACCTGGCCTGGAACCCCTCCAGGGATGGGGCAGCCACAGCTTCTCTGGGCAACCTGGGCCAGGGGCTCACCCCCCTCACAGCAAACAATTTCTTCCCAATATCTCATCTAAATCTTTCCATTTAAACCCCTTCCCCCTCGTCCTATCACTACACCTGCCACAGGCGTAGGCGTGGGCTCAAAAACCATCAGAGCAGGCAAAATGTGTTGTTTTTTTTTTTTTTTCCCATAAAAGTGATTCTTAGAAATCATCCATAGTTTTTAATAATTATTTTTTATTAATGATCGAGAATAGCTCTGTGAATCACTGAACGCAAAAGAAACAGAGTTTGAGGTGGTGTGCATTTCTGAATCCCTGTTTATCACATTCTAATGTTTATGGGAAAAGGGAGAAAAACGTTGACGGCATTTTTGTGAAATTCCACCAGTTTATGACCATATGAAATTAAAGCTTTTTATACAGTTATAAAGAAGCTCCAAAGGGAACAAATATGTTTTTCCCACTGAAGTCTGCTTAAAGCATATAACAAATATGATTGCGCAGCTCAATATTTTATATAAAACAATATGCTCTACCATTTTAATTTTCCCGTACAAAATTGATTTTATATGAATTCATGTTGCATTATTTTCCGATTCCAACCAAATTAGAACTGTATAGATATAAATGATATACATTACATTTATTGTACATAATCTGGGTAAATAGGAACTAATTCATCAACCATACCTCAGCTGTCGTACAAATTGTCTTGGTGGCATTTTTGCTTCTATATAAAGTCTTACAGTGGAAGGATGATCTGCCTCTGTTTGTAACTATCGCAGCACCGGTTTAATTGCGTTTCTAGGTAGGAGTTTGCGAGGTGGAGCCGGCCGCAGCCCGGGGTGCGGTGGCCGCGGGGGGTGACAGCATCTCACGGGCGAGCTGCCCGAAGCGGCCGGGGGGGCCGGGCGCCGGGCTGTCATCTCCATCACGCGGAAATTGGTCTTTTGGTGTAATTTTCCTCCAGTAATTAGTCTCTCTGTGATTTTTTTAGGCTTTGTGTCATGGTGTGAATGCAACATGTTCGACAGCATACCTGCCGGGGAAAATATCGTCTGCGATGGGTAAGGAAATATCATTTTTCATGAAAGACATCAGAAAAATTGAGTGTGAAACTTCTGAACAGCTGGGGGCACGGTGACTTTCAACGACAGGGAGGACTCTATCCGGGCCAGTCCGTGTGTGATAAACTGCGCTATCCTGCCTTTTCCTTGGCCATTTGGGCTTTTTTGTTCTGCGCAGGGCAGCACGGGCTTCGTTAACGCCCGGTCCCGGGTGCAAACGGGATGGCGGCAGGCGGGAGGCGTTTCGCTGCCTAAACCACCTGTGGCTGTAGCAGGCACCGGGGCAGGGGAGTGAAAAGCTGGGGGAGCCGAAGAGCGCTGCGGGAGCGAGGGGCTCGCTGCCGCTCAGGACTCTATCGCAGGGGTGGGGATGGGAAGAGAGTACTTGACTTCTGTGCAAGTAATTGCCGTTCCGTAAACTTAAGCTTGGGTATTGCATTGGGTCTTAATATTGTAAGTGAGGTACGTACATATGTTTGGGGTTTTTTTTTTTAATACTGAGCCAACCTTATTGGGAAATGGTCATTTCCAATGGGAGGCAGAGCGGGGAAGGGGAGAGGGATGCTGCCAGAGGGGCTCAGTGGGGGCGGACGGCTCCAAGCCGACCCTGTTCTTTGCACCAAGGAGCGGAGCCGGGCTCCGGGGCCGCTGCCGGCACGGAGCGGGAGCACCAATGGGCCCGCTGCAGAACAGTGTCCGTGGGCTTTGGCTGGAAGAGCTGTGCAGGGCGGGTATGGAGCCCCTTCCTGGGCTGGAAATCAACTCAGAGCACCGCATCCATCATGCCCAAATTGTTCAGCAACCTCCAGGACAGCGTGAGCAGCAAGGCAGCATCTGTTCCTCCCCACCAGAGCCGCCGTGATGGACTGCCAAGGACAGAGCTCCCTCCTCCCAACTTCCTGCTGTCTGGAAGCCGAGGTAAGATGGAGCCGACATAAAGCAGGGCGGGGGGTGCAGACCCCGCTCCCCTCAAGGAGTCGTGGCGCGGTGCAACCCCTGCCGAATCTCTGGGGTCTCCCGTGGCTCTTTGGTGGGGACTGGGTGAAGGACCGTCCCTCTCGCGCCTCACCCAGTGCGAACGCCTCCTGAAATAAGGCCTAATACTGCTTTTATACAGGGACGTGCGACTAGATAATCTACGATACTCGCACTTGATTCAGTGGAAGTTAAAATGCCATATGTGTTCGGACTTGCAGGATACTATGTTATTTTTAACATCCACACGTTTGTAGGAATTGTAACCAAATATGTTTTCCAACAGGAATAAAAGTAGAGGCTTAGGTATTCTATGAATGGCAGCTGTGTCCAGCGCAAGTCAATAAAAATCTGTGCACAGTGCTATTAATCCACGCAGGAATTTCGCCGGCGCTGGGCAGGGTGTCTGGAGCGGGTTAAGGTTAAGGGGGACGTTTTCGCAGAGCATCAACTGGACGGTGTCCCTGCAGAAAGCCGTAGGGCTGTCTGGCCACCCGCTGCTGAGGGGAGGCTGGCGAAAGCGCTTTGACTCTATGGGGAGACACTGGTCTCTGCCAGCGAGGCAGAAAAAAGATGCTCGCCCTTTTCTGCCTTCAAACTGCACCTTTTTTCGCAATAGTTAGAAGAACTGATTTCTTACAGTTAGTTTACCTTGGAAATGACTTATATCTGCACCCCGTGAAAGGGATGGTGATGCAAACGGCAATAAATAAATCACGCGGGGCGGGTAGCAGGCAGGGATATTAAGGCTAATAGCAGCGTGGCTGTTGCACCTGCGTGCGCCACGCTCGTTAGTCGAGTTAGGCACAAGCATAAAAGAAAATATTATTGTTATTGTTGTTGCTGTTATTATTGTGGTGATTACTCCCGTGCCCCGCTGGGGAGCGGAGGTGTGGAGCCCCGGGTGGCAGCTCCACGGGGCGCTTGGAGACCCGCGGGGGGTGAGTTTCTGTGTCCCTGCATGGTGGGGAGAGGGTGGCCCCGGCCCTGCGGACCCCCCAGCTCTCCCAGAATCAGTGGCGGTGGCGATGTGGGGCCAGGGCTGCCCCCTGCAAGGGGCAGGGCTGGGTGGGTGCTGGCAGAGCTGCTTTTGGGTCTCTTCCCACACTGGACCATCCCAGTCTTTCAGACCTGCCCCGAGCGCACCACGCACCCATGAGGAGCGGTGGGACCCGTGTGCCACCCTGGTGCAGTGTGACAGCACACATGGTGCGTGCTGGCGGCACCTCACCTGCCTGTGGCAGCGTGTCCCCAGCGCAGGCAGTGCCTCAGTTTACCACCAAGGGCCACCACAAGCCCTCCACCGGGGTCTGGGGCACCCCACGCCTCCCGCGTCCCCTCTGGACACTGTAGCCAGCCTTTCCCCTGTGCCTGGGGCCGTCCCACCCCGGTGGGAGCGCAGGGGGCCGGTGCCCGCGCTGCGGGAAATGCCAGCCTGCCCGCGCTTCCCATCGCTAAGCAACGGCGGGTGAGATATATCCCCATTTCTGCTGCTCCCATTTGGCACCTCCCACCATGTTCTTTCATGTGCAGTTGCACAGTGTAGCGGATAAAAAGCCCGTTTTCTATCTTTGGGTGCCAGTGCACATTGTAGCCATCGGCGGGAGGACAGGCAAATCAATTGGCAAAGAGTAAATCATGACATTGGGTGACACTGAGTGACTGCCTGTACCGAGACGCTGTTATTCATCTCGGGGCCGGGTGCTGCCAAGCAAAAGTCCAAAAAGTTGGTTTTTTTTTTTTTTTCACATCAGAACTTCAAGCTGATCAAAGAAACAAACACTTTTAATGAAACATATGCAAGATACTTAGAAGGAGAAGATTCACAATGCATCTGCTGCGGGACCAGAAGGCTTATCAAAAGTGTGAAGTAGGAGGAGAAAAATTACTAGCGTATGATGCCAGAGAAGATTACAGAAATATTAAGCAGAAGGAATGTAAACACATATAGCTGGTGATAGCTGGCGCGGGGCTCGCCGCGCACAAAGAGCCGCTGTGCAGTGTGGGGCTGGGGATGCTCTTGCTGGTGCGTGCAAGGGCCAACGTGCAGGGGATGGGGGCCGGTACCCGGGTACCCAACCCTCCCCTCCCGGCCCCGATGGGCTCCGTGGGATCAGGCAGGGCCGGCCACGGCCACATCCACCCGTTGGAGGACAGTCCCCTCCCAGGAGCCCCCCTCTCCTGCCGCCTGGCTCCGGCTTGACGCCAGGACACGAGCACAGGGCTCACCACGCCGGCCGGTCAGCTGTCCTCAAAGCCCAGCGGCCTTGCAGTGGCGATTTGTTGGCATTTTCCTCATGGAACAAAAACTTCAATGCGATATCCATTTTCTTGCAACATATTTTATTGAAAACGTAAATATTGTGGAAAAACTGTAATTTCTGTTGCTAATAGAGTAGGTTTATTATCAGCGGGAATATCGCGCAATTATTTCTGTTCCACATTCAGGAGTGAGCAGACATATGGCTTTATCTATTTCAGCCACTGGCCAAATTCTGCTCTCCCTTAACCCTTGCCACCTCGGTGAATTCAGCGAGGCTTCACAATTATAGCTGGCAGCAGGATCTGGCGCTCTTATTTCTTGTTAAACGACTATTTTTTTCATTTCAGAGCTACCTTCCTGCCCCCCCCGGCCCCGCAGGCTGCCCCCCTTGCTGTGCACTGCAGCTTTGCTTCTCCCTTGATGGCGCTGGCGGTTGCCTGCAATGGGCTTGCTCTGCCAGTAAGTGCCACCGACGGCTCTGCCGCGGGGCAGAGCTGGGGTGTCCCAGCGGGGGCTCTGCCCCCTCCCCAGCTTTGGGGCAGCCCAGTGAGGGCAGGGGCAGGGCACGGTGCCCTCGGGATGGCAGCTGGGCAGATGGGGCCGCTGTACTACCGCCGGTCTTTGCATAACCTCTGAAGGGCTGGACCAGCAGCGCGTTTACCTCGGTGGCCTCCTCTGGCCCAGCGTGGGCCAGGGGCGAGAGGCAGCAGTGCTGTCCCCAGGCTCGGGCCTTCCCCGATGGAGGTGGCTGCCGTGTGCCATGATGCTCTGTTTCCCTCTGCTGACCTGGCAGGATGAGAGACCTCATAGGCAGTGCCGTGTCCGGGTACTATCAAATAATCAGCCATCACCGTCCGTCAGGACTGACTGTCCCGTCTCTGTCACTGTTCTCTCCCATCTCTTTTCCTAACACCCACTCAGGAGAATGCCTGGTATTCCCTTTGCCTGAGAAAGCTGACGCTCCGGTTTCCCTCTTGGCATGGCTCCACAGGCGGATGGGGGACGAGTCGAGGGGACGCGGCAGGTCCCGGCTGCCAGGTCAGTTTTGCCCGAGGTTACCAGCCACAGAAGAGCCACCAGCATATGCCGAGGTGGCCAGGAGGCAGGTTTAATGTATGCTCCTGACCTTTCCAATCCCTCTGCTGAGCTCTGCGTCTGCGAGGCTGCCTGGCTGCCCAAGAGGGGCGGGCGTCCTCGCTCTGCCCTGTTCGGGAGATGAAGCCGCCGCTGCATCCCCAACTCCTTGACCGGAGAAGGAGAGGAAGAGGCAGCAGCCTCTGAAACCAGCGGGCATCACCACCACTGTCACCTCTTCCTGAAACTGCTGGCAGGTGCTGCCTTGCCTTTTGGGGACATGGCTGCCAATGGGAGTAGAATTGAACAATCTCGGCTGGAAGGGACCTACAAGGATCATCTGGTCCAACGGCCTGACCCCTCCAGGACCGACCAAGTGTGTTATTAAGGGCATTGTCCAAATGCCACTTCAACACTGCCAGGCGTGGGGCATCCACCGCCTCTCCAGGAAGCCCGTTCCAGGGTCTGACCACCCTCTTGGTAAAGAAATGCTTCCTAATGTGCAATCCGGAAGGTTCAAGACTTCAAGGAAGGTTGCCATGCTGCTGTCCGTGGACCACCAGTGGTCCAAGGAGCAGAAACTGGGGCCCTTTCCTCTTATTTCCAAGCAGTTATTCTGGGTTTGCAACACGGTTGTGAAGAAGCACTTCCAAACTCCGCATTCAGGTAAAGAGCAGTGTCTGCTTCGGAAAAGCTCAAGCGTTCCTTATAAATGTGCTGTTTATTGTGTTTTATAAATAGCTCTCATGGTGACATGCAAAGCCTGAAGTGTTGCGTTCCGCTCAGCACAGTGGTGCTTGTTGGAGAAGGAGCCCTAGCAAAGTCACATTTCTCTGAGGTTTTCAGCATTTGTAAAAGCAAGCTGGAAACGAAAATAAATAAAGACAGGCAAATAAAATTCTTTCCAAAACACCCATGCTCAAGTGGGTTTTTTTTCTACCACTGTTTTTAAAAAAGCATCTGGCAAGCCTTTCTCCAAATTTATTTTAGCTAAATGCAAACAAACAACAACTCTAATAAGCATAGTAGCATATTCATCGACAGTTCTGGCTACAGCTTTTGAAGATAAGGTGAGGAAAAAGTACTTTAATTTTACTTGTGGAAAAGTATACGGCCACCATGAAAGGGATCTTAACGTTAGCTGACAAGGAGTCAGAATGCTAGCAGCGGCATCGCCGTGTCTGCTTCTCGTAGTGGCGGAGCTGCGGGACGAGCCCCAGCCCTGTAGGGCGGGCGCTGCATTGCTCGGCTCTTCTGGGCTGCTCGGGCATTGGGGTGGACACCGGGCTTCACCCTGGTCTAAAGCCAAACTGTAAAAGGAAATCACCCCATTAGAGACAAACTACCTCTTCCGGCCTCATACGCTCTCCCGCCAGCAAAACCCCTGTGGTTTTTGCTTCTTGATGGGCCTGTGTGAAGTAGATTGTGATGTTTAATGGCTCCAAACTGTCCCCTTTGCTTCTCTTTCTGAAAGACCCGCCCCGGTGGAAGGGCTGGCCCTGGCTGCGGGACGTTGCCGCCCCCCGGGCAGGGGTGTCCTGGGCATGGCCAAGGGCAAGGGCCACGGCGCCTGGCGGGGGTTTTCCTCATTTTGCACCATTTTGGTCCACGGATTCAGAATAGCAGGAGCTTGTGTTTATTGTTGGCAATATTTGTCAATGAACTCCCACTGAAGTGGCCGGCAGAAATATTCAAGGTTCCTTTTTTACAGTGTTTTCTGTATGCAACGAACGTCTCGATTACAGCAGAACTCTTTGTGCTCATATCCCCCATCTTAAACTGTTTCATTTGCATGCACAGGGTGACTATATTTTGTTGTTGAAAAGTTAGCCTTCAGAAATGAAATTCAAAAATCCATCAACTCAAAAAGAGCTGTTGGGCATAGAGATCTTTTGATCGTTGCTCCGCAGGGTCTCTGACACCAGCAATCCCAGCTACTCAAAGAGCCTGGCAGCCCCACCGAGCAGCAGGCGGATGGGGAACCCCTTTTCCGAGATCCCGGGATCTCCAGAAACCCCTTCTCCGGGACCACCCCAGGCCGGCACCCGGTGAAGGAGATGCCGGCAGATGGCAAAGCGTGGGCATGTGAACCACACGGGATGCTGCAAGTGCTGGTCCAGCCACGGATCCCGTTGCCTCTGAGTGCGAGGTGGCTGTCAACAACAGGATACGGCTATGAAAATGTCATTTGTTGAACATTATGGTCATGCTTTTCGAAGGTCAGCGTCGCGCTGCCTGAATTGGCTTCGCAGGGTTTTGTACGAGGCAAGGTAAGAGCAACAACCTGTGGGCACGGTCCCTAATGAAAAATATTTCCACTTGTAAATTGATGCGTCATCCTGCCTCTTGCATTCCCCAGCACGGCTGTCCTTAGCACCCAGCGGAAGCTCCCGGCTCCTTCCCCTTCTCAGCCCCACGGAAGCTGGTGCACGGACTCCAGAATTACAGAGAAATAATGAGGAAAATGTGTTTGCCACAGTATAAATGAGACTCATTAGGAAGCAAATGGAAAAGACGGGGCTGATCTGAGGCATCAGGACTAAGAGTTTCCCAGATTCGTTTAATATTCATCCTGCCTCGCTTGTAAGAAGTCATCGCATCTTAGCAAAAATTGCACCGCGCACCTGCATATCGCGACGGTTGTTTCGGGCCTCGATCACGCGATGCCTTCCCCAAGCCATTGATAATCACGTCGGGTTACTCGGGAGAAGCCGGTAGTTCTGTGCGAAGCTCAGACAGTAGCAGGTGATGAGTATTCCCATCTCAGCAGATTTCTAATGCAAACTCATACAGAGAAATATTACACATTAGCCTCCTTTAGAGGAAGCTCATTAAAATAGGAGTGTTTGCACTCCCACTGCTGTATGAAGATGTTGCATTTTTCAAATCTGATTCCTAAACCAATTAGTTTTCCGTACTATAAACGCCTGCCTTCGCGCGCTAGGCATTATGCGGCAGGCTTGTCGTTTCTTTAATGGGCACCGTTATTTTGCGCTGAAACCTTAGGTCTGGGGAGCCAAGTTGTTTTTCCAGCGTGTAAAGTAAAAGCGTTCCTTCTCGTTTGCCTGCTGTTTCTTGCTGCCATGGTTTCAGCATCCAGAGGGTGCTCAGGCCTGCATCCCATGGGATCCCCTCCGGGCAGCGGCACGCCTGGGCGGGCGACGGGCGCAGATGCGCCCGTCGCCCACCCAGGCGTGCCGCTGCCCGGAGGGGATCCCATCCTTGTTTTTTCACTTTTTCTGGCATCAACCAAAGTTTAATGCTGCTGAAAAAATGTCCTCGGAGTGCCGCGAGGTGTCTGCGTCGTCTGAATGAGAGCGCGGTCCCTTTTCATTCTTGAAAACCATCATGGTTTCCATGAATGGTCAATGGAAGGTGGTACCCATCCCAAGTGTTCAACTCGCATTGGGGGACCCGTGTTGGGGTCGCATGGCTTTCCCTGGGCAGGGATTCCCAGGTGGGAAGGAGGATGCGAGGATGCAACACCTCATCCCTGGGAAATACGCTTGAGTAGGTGAATAATACATTTTTACTTTACCCTGTCTTTAAAGTATCGAGCTAGCGTAAAGTCCTGTGCCGTTTTAGACGGATGCGTTGCAAGAAGCTGGAGATGTTTCGAAGACATACACGAGGAATCTGTTAAATTACATTTGCATTAAATTAACTTGGGTGGTCCCCGCCTTATCGAACATCTAAAGGAGCGGAGAAAATGTATGGCTTAAGAAATGTATTATCGCGTCTAGCGTGGCAGTGACCTGTTTAGCTGATGTCAATGTGTTTTCTTTTAGGAGGACTCCTTCATTTTAGCTCGTAGTGAAACTCTCCAGCCTCCCCGAAACATCTCGATGGGTGGTTCTGGGTGTTTTGCAACATGTGTGGGGTGACGGCTGCTCTCTGCGGTGGTTACCGGAGGTCGTGACTAAGAGCCGTCAGACACGGATAACGCCAGCGCTGTCTTTGGGAAAGAACAATGGAAAATTCTCTTCATTTCTGCAGCAAAACAGAGCGATTGCCACATGATTGCTCATTAGCAGCAAACAATAATTCTCTTTATATTTGTCCACGTTTAGTGCAGCTTTATGAAAAGGCAGTGCCTGATAGACTAAATCATTGAAATGAAGACAGTGAGCCAAATTCCGCTTTCATTTACTGCCCTCAGGAGAGATGACCAGAATGTCATTAATAAAGTAAACAGCAGTAGGTGGCTTACGAGTAAAAGACATTAATTCCTGAAAGCAGGACACACATGGCATCGTGTACGTTGGCCAATAGTTTAAAAATAATTATGTCTGAGTTGTTTATACAAACATGGCTAGATTTTGGTTTTATCTGAACCGATCAGATCTGCCTTGCAAACCAATCTCAGTTCTGATTTCTATCCGGTCTAATGGTTCCCTGACCTATATCTCCCATGTGCAACAACGGCGGAAAACACGCGTACTGCCTGTCTGCACATGCTTAGGGGAGAATGCGGCTCAGGCAGCCATATGCTTTTGTTGGCAGTGACGGCATGCGGCGTCAGGTGGAGGTGACAGTGGCGGAGAGGTGGCAGGAGGGCCGTGCCCCCCCCGGCATCCCCCTGCTTCGGGTCACGGGCAGCTCGCTGCAGTGGAGGAATACGTTCCTATCATAAGAACGCAAAATGGTTATAATATACATGCTTTTTTTCCAAGCTGGTGGTCAGCTCCTGCATTTTGGGCAGGTCCAGGCATTGAAGAACCCCTACAGAAAATCCTCCTAGCCACAGGGACGTGCTTGCTGTGGCAAGTGATCCTGGAGGAGCATGTGCCGCACCCGATGCATCCACATCTCAGAGAGCCGCCAACTTAGTATCTGTGGTTCATGTGCTCCAAACCCCTTTTAATAATGCTAGGAATGATTTGAATAGCTACACCCTCACCGGCTGAGGACTTCAGCCCGGCAGCAAGACTTCTACAAAGCCAGCCCAACGCAGGCATCCAGGAGCGTCGGGAAGCCAGAGCCAGGTGCCCGGGCACGGTCTCGTGTCCCGCTCCGGCTGCAGGAGAGGAGCCGCTCCGCGTCCCTGGGCACCTCCTGCGCTTTGCTGCCTGCTCAGAAGTGGTCTGCGGGGAGGTGTTTTGTGCACAGCTGTGAGACAGCCTGCCAGATGTTTGGTAAGGCTGGATGTGATGGTCTGACCAGGGTGCCGCTGGACTCAGTCCCCACATGCTCCGTCATCTTTCTTAATAGATATGGACGAATATTTTGCTCTTCTGTTTCCCTCATGGGAAGCGACTGCAGACGCCCTGAGGGTCAAGCCCTGGGACACGGGACAACACCTTGACCCGCCCCCTAGATATATTGTTTGGCCAGACCCCCTCGTTTGTGGCCGGCCCTTAATGATGGAGCAGTGTCCCGCAGGGCTTGGGGAAGCCATGGCAGGAGCGTTCCCAGCAGCTCCATCCAGCCTTCCTGACCCTGGTCGGCTGCTCCCCATCTACACAGCGCTCTGCGAGCCCCCAAAATTCACAAAAGTCATTCCAATTATTCAGTTAGGTGAATGCTTGACGAGAAGTGCAATGAACTTGGAAACTAGCTGTATATAAAATATACGTTATTAAATATAGGTTTTAAAGTACTGTAATATGACGGTAAAGAGCTTACAGGTTCTTGTAATTAAATGGGCTACATGTAAACGACGGTGCTGGCAGCTTAACTGGCCCCAGCAGCCACCAAGTAGGAGACTTCTTGAGGAAGCCAAGAGGAGAGATGCCGTTTGCATTATTATCTCTCTTATTTATTAACTCCCAAATACGCAATAAACTTGCCCGACGCATTAGTCTGCAATCAATAGCACTCTTTGGGCATAAGGCTTTATGTCTTCTTCCGTGCCATCTGAAATAGGAAGCCAAACCGGGTACGACGGCAAGCTCCATGCGCTGAGTTAGGAAAGTCATTTTTCATTTCAGGAGAAGTCCTCTCCAATAATGGAAGTGCTGAAGGTTATTACAATAATAAATGAGTTGGCAGTGCGATTTATATAAGAAACTAATGTACTTTCTTACGGAGCGCTGTTTAATTCCTTGTAAATCTTGCACTTACTGGACAAGGCCCGACTCCCGAGCGTCTCTGCGGAAAGCCTGCAGAACCGGGAGTTCGTGTGGTTCATTTCTTGTTGTCCAAACAGCTGTTCCTGATCGTCCTCCCTGCAGGTATCTGTTTGGGGATTAGTAATGCTTCGCGTGCTCGTACATCACAAGAAGTGGATGTGTAATTACATTAAACATGCTTCATCTCCTTGGACTCACTTATCCTGAATCGCTGATATTGGCTCAACTCAATGAATTTTCTTCACAGACTCCTATTTTTTAGCATAAGGTACTATTAGCAGGAGGAAGCCCCACATCGGGTAGCACCTTTCAGCTTTCTCACCAGGTGCCCCAGCTTTCAGCCCAACGGCTCCTCCTCTGACATGGCTTTGGGTTTTTTGCCCGTTTCCTGGGAACGGCTGGCCCGCTCTGGCCAACGTTGTCCCTGGTGGAGACGCTGGCTGCTTCCCACCGGGGCTGCTCCGGCTGCCCCTGGGCAGGCTGCAGGAATAAAGCTGCAAACCTTGAAGCGTCTCATCACAGGGATGTCGCGTGCGTCAACCCGTTGGTCGAAGGAAAAGGGGTGAAACCTCCTAAGAGGGTGAGTCCGCCCCGTCCCACCTCAGTGCTCACCATGGTCTCCGTGGTTCGACCTGCGTCT
Source organism: Alca torda (assembly GCA_008658365.1). NCBI lineage: Eukaryota > Metazoa > Chordata > Aves > Charadriiformes > Alcidae > Alca > Alca torda. The sequence continues at coordinate 865,193 of CM018101.1, forward strand.
CAGGTCCTGCTGGACGGAAAGCCGTGATGGAAGAAAAGGAGCCCTGGCTATGGCTGGGTGCTTGGGATGGGCTTATTTCCTAAACATGGTACCTGCGGCGGCTACTGCCTCGCTCATCAAATGCCGTCTCCTGCTCCAACTTACCAGGAGCGTCAGGTACCGAGAAAGTAGGTTCCGAACCTTCAGACTTACCAGGCAAGTCCTGTAAAGGACGGGCACCCCCCAGCCAGATGGCAGAAGCGTTTTTCCAGACGACGCTGGTTTCTCACAGAGCGGCTGCGGAACACGCGCATCTGCAGCGCTCTGGTTAAGGAAACACGAGTCACACTTAGATGCCCAATGCATTTTTCATTTTCCTTGGGGGTCTAATCAGAAAAATCTACGATTGAAATAGATGAAGCCAGTCACTCCAGTCTTTATTGCAGACAAAAAGAAAATAAATGAAACAAAAAAATTAAAAGGGAAAGAGGAGAGGCATGAAAACTTTAAATGAGAACCTCATGCCCCTGGAGTGATTCACATCTCCGGGTGCTTCAGCCCCCCTGTAGCTGCACAGCAAAATCCATAAAGATTTAGCGTACTCCTAAATACAACCCCCCTTCCCACTCATCTTTCGCGACCGAGTCTCCTTGATTAAATCGTGTTTATTTTAGTTTATCTCAGTCCTAGGAAACCACAGATTTGCCTACATCGGAGTCCTAACAAAATAAAAAAAGAGAAGTCCCAGATCTGGGAAGTTGCCCTGAGAGAGTATGAAGTTTTTCCCAGGGAAGATGTGGATCCCAAGCGCCGGAATGGCTCCCGTGCCTGGGACAGGCGCAGCCAAATGCGGGTGCTGGGCAGGCGGGACGCCCCGCGTGGGCTCAGCGCTGGTGCGGGGAGCGCCCGTGGCGGGCCCCGGCGAGACCTTCCCCCACCGCAAGCGCATGGGCTTCGCCCGTGCCGCACCGCTCCTCCCCGCCGAGCGCTGGCTCTCAGCCAGCTGAAACCAGGGGGGAAAAAAGGGATTTTCTTTTTTTGCAGCAGCGCCCTTCCCGTGCTGTGCCCGTTTGTCACGGTCCTCACCTCCTTGCCCAGCCCCGGGCGATGTCCGCCCGGGAAAATTCGCACCTTTCTTAGGGAGCAGGAGAATCAGACCCACCCCGCAGCTCCCCACGGCTGCCTTTCCCTTATTGCTAAATCATCCCTCTGGCTCCGGCGCCGCGTTTCCTCCCTTTTCCCCTGAAAGCACTTGCTTCATTTCTCTCTCGCACGTTCCCCCTTCCCCGCCGCCGGCCGGGGAGCCGCCTTCCTGCGGGCTCCCCCGCATCCTGACCCGCCGCCCGCCCGGGGACGCCGCGGCCTGACGGAAAACCGCTTTTCTCATGCTGGGGGACGAATTCCGATCGCATGTGCTGTAGCCGGCAGCGGGGAGCGCTCGGGGCGGTTTCCTCCGGAGGCTCAGCACCAGCGGCCTGACCCGGTCCTGGCGGCGGGGGCACCCGCAGCCACCGGCAGCGCCTCCGCAAGCCCTCGGAGACACCGCACGCCATCCCACCAAGCCTTTCTCATCCCCATACACTATTTCTCAAAAAAAAACCCACAAAAAACACCTGCGAGTTTGTGATCCGCTTGGATTCTGCCTTAATTTCCGCGGTGCTTAGATCCACCCGTTGATATTTGAGGTTTTTTCCCTACTCAGCTGTATGCTGCAAACACAATAATTAAAAAAAATAATCCAATAGTCCTTCAACCTAGATACACCTCCACTGAAAATGCAAAATGCGTACTGTTGGTCTCTCGTTAGTTGTGTTTAGCTGTAAGGTTAGTTATCCTTCTTTTTCCCACAGAGAGAGACGGTTTTTCAGCTAACCGCGTCGGACCACCCGATTCCCCAGGGATGGGACTGTGGTTCAGGGAATTTATTCTTACCTTTCTCGGGGGTAATTTCCTGGGCACCGCGTGTGATTGCTGTGCCTTGGAGGCAGGAAAGGTGCAAGGCAGTGGCAAGGACGCTAGCGGTGAGAAGCCGGAGCATCCCGGTACCCTCCTGGGGATGCCCCAGCCCTGGCAGGGGTCTCCCAGCGCCGACCCCCCCGTCCCCGCTCCCTCCCCGCACCCCTCGGCGGGCCGGAGCTGCAGAGCTGGAGGGAAGTTCGTGGCTGAGCCCTAACGAACACGGCTTAAGCGACTTAAAGGCCTTGGATCTCCCCTTCGGTGGGAGATTAGAGCGCGTTTCTCCTCCAAATTCGCCCCAGAAGCAGGGAACTTCTTTAATCTCGTTCAGGGCCTTGTTATCCTCTTTTCCGAGACTCATCCCATTGAACGTGAAGCCTCTCCAGACGTTTCCCAGCGATCCCCAACTGCCCGGGATCTGCCTTCCCAGCGGGAGGACCTGCCGCCGACACCCCGTCGGGCAGCACCCGCCATGCGGGGGCTCCGGGGGCGCCCTGGGGAAGGCGGCCACCAGCTACGGGCAGAAAGCCCACCGCAGCTGGGACCTCCTCTTGAACTTGGGTGCTGTTGTTCGCAGAGAGGCTGAATCCGAATTCAGGGAAAAGTGCCTACTACTGCTGCCTGGGTTTTATTAGTGAATATTTTCTTGTGAATGTTACTTGTTCTCCGAGTCCCGAAGTGGTAAGCGATAAGCGGAGCCTTGCCTGCGGCCGGGTGGCGTGGGTAGGCTGGAAGACCTCCTCATGGCTCAAGATCTGCTCTGAGGGAAACTAGTTGAGGCCATGCTCCGATTCACCCTTTACGATCCAAATTCCCTGTGCCAGCTGAAACATTTTGGAGCTGTTACCTATCAGGACACTTTAGCAATTAGTCCTGAGTTTCAGAAAAAGCTGAAAATCAGCGTGGGGCAAGTGCAGCTCACGGAATCTTGCCCCGTCTCTTTTTACCTTAGGCCTTAAAAAGTAGCAAGCGTGCCGTAGAAAATTCCCGCTCCTCTTAAGAAGCATCTTCTGAGCACAAAAATGCCTGTTGCACTGCTCTGCAGCTGTTAATCACCTTGCGTGGCCGTTGCCCGTGGCGCGGGGGGTTCGACGTGCGTCCCGTGCGGCCGGGGAAGCATCGGGTGGATGGGCGGCAGCACCCGCCCGGCGCTCCGGCTCCAACAGCAGCCCGGCAAGAAAAGGGCTGGGAAGTCTGAAACTGAAAATTCAAACACTCGAGCTAGAAAGAAATGGCAACTTTTTAAACTGTGATCGGTCCTTAACATTTCGATAATGAAGTGGCGGTTTTTCTTCTCTGGCCCTTAAATGAGGATCGCTTCTCAGGGCTCAAAGAGACGTTACGTTGCGTTGCCGGGCTGCTGCCGGCAGCCTGGGATATAGGGGCACTTTCTCACCTTCAGCTACGTGATCTTATTAATTTTTCCAGTGATCTGGCACTTCCTATGGATAACGGACAAGGTGGATGGCTAATTCCCTTTTCTTTTTTTCTTTCTTTTTTTTTTTTTTTTTTTTTTTGTTGAGGAAGAACAGAAGAACAGAGAGAAGTGGGGAAGAAAGGAAAGATGTAATAAGACATACTTTCATGTAGTTGTATTTAAAGAATCACAGAATACGTTTCTTCCATCTTCTGCGAAGCCGCGGAGCATTTCAAAAGCACCCGCACATTCAAACGGAGGGGAATACTGTGGTTCGTGCCTCTCTCCCATTGATCTCTAATTCTACCATTATCCAATGAAAAATACCAATAGCAATAAAACAGAGAACTAGATGTGCCACAGACAATCTTCAAACGGATGGCTTGGCGACTGAGAGGAGGAAATGAAGCACTTAAATCTCTCATCAGATGTTCTGAAAATTATTTCAGCTGCTAAAAATGCTAAACAAATTTTTATTTCAAAGGATATGTTCCAAAATCTTCCCCTTTGATAATTGCTTTTTTTTTTTTTTTTTTAAACCATCTGTCATATATTTCATTCCCTTCTCCGAGGGCCAACGCTCCCCTCCCCCGAGCGCCCGGGGGGCGAGCGGCACCCCCCAGGTACGGCTCTGGGCCCCGGCATCCCAGCGCCCATTGTTTGCAAATGGCGCGTGGCGGGAGGCTGGGACACGGCTGGGCATCGGGCGGGTGCAGGGACGCGGCTCGGGCTATCCCGCTCGGCATTTCCGCAACTTGAAACTTTGTTCTTTTTTTTTTTTTTAAAACAATTTTTATTATTTATCGTGACTCGCCTAGGTTGAGATTGAAATCCTGCCTCCCCCCAGCCTTTCACAATCCTTTGAGGCTGCATCCTCGGCCCTTAAACTACTTTCACGTACGGGTAATCTCAGTCACAGAGTTGGGCTTTTTGTTTTTTTTTCTTCTTTCTTTTCTTGGAAGTTCCTTCAGTCACAAAACAGCTATAAACAGAACCGGTCTGCCTGGCTCGTTTGGCAAGGCAGGAATCGCTGCTTTCTGCCTTTCTTTTTGCTTCTCCTTCCCTTTGTCTGCTGGGAGACAACCTGTCCCAGCGCCCCCGGCGGGGACGTGGCCCCGCAGCCCGTGTGCACCCCGGCTTGTCTCCGGCTGGATGGCACCCCGCGGGCAGTCCCGTGGCCAGCCCTGCCTGGCCAGGCGGGGTGCCCATTTCGGTGTGCGATGGTGCCCCCAGGGATGGCAGCCCGCAGGTGGGATGCTCGGGGGGCACCACTGATGCAGGCGTTGTACCCGCGCAGTGGTATCACCGAATCGCCTAGCTTGGAAGGGACCTTTCAGATAATCGAGTCCAACCATCAACCCAACGCTGACAGAAACCACCACTAAACCATATCTCTAAGCGTTATGTCTACCCGGCTCTTACATACCTCCAGGGACGGTGCCTCAACCACTGCCCTGGGCAGCCTGTTCCAGTGCTTGACAACCCTTTCCATTGTATGGACCGTGCACCGCATGGTCACAACAGGATCGTTCCCTTAATTTTGTCTTTCTATAGTCTATTTGCATCAACAGCTTTGCCTCCGGCTTTTACATTTGCGTTTTTAACACTCTATGCCCATTCACTACAATATTCTAATAAAATGGTAAAAAGCGAGTATGGACACAGTGGCAGTGCCAGGGATCGCTCCTGGAGGGAGGGAGATGGAGAAGGCGCTTTTCCGCGCTGCGTTTCCAGCCCTTGGCAACAGGAAAAGCAGACGGGAGAGTGCCACCGTGTGGGAGATGTGCTTTTCCAGCCTTCACCCCCAAAAAGCCGGGCTCCCCTGCAGCCAGCCTGGGGGGTGCGGATCCCGTCCGGCCTCTCTCCGGTGGGGCTGGGTGCCTGCCCACATCCCGGCGGGCTGCGCGGGGTGGCAGCGCCCTGCGACGCGGTGGGGTGGCACTTCCCAGCGGAATTGTCAGCGGTGGCTGCTGTCACTGACAGACCGACGCTCGCGCAGTCAGGGCTGGGGTTTTGTTGTTTTTTGGGGGTTTCTTTTTGGTTGTTTTTTCCCCCAAAACAACAATGTGAACAGGTTTCAGATTTGCAAAATGCTTTCAATTCAGTGATGTTGTTGCAAAAATATTTGCTTCCAAATCAGTGTGCAGTGTAAAACAGAAGGGCTTAATGCTCGGTGCTCTGCATTACATGCTTTGCTAAGGAATGAGGAGCGCAGCTCCGGCAGCCTTTTCCCACTGCTGGGGAAGCTGAACGCTCTCTGCGGAAAACAGGATGTTATTGCCTGACTTAATTTTCTTATGGGGTTAGGATTTCAAATATCACTCGAAAATACCAAAGCTTGTGCTATTCATTGACAGATTGATAGCCCACACTGTGATTTGTAATACTTCGGTGAACATCTTGAAATACTTATGTCATGACTGAGGTAAGGTTTGAAAAAAACATTTGCTTATTTTGTTACACTTCTTTAAATGTTACGGTTTATGCTAATATTAGCGTATTGCTAACCCAAACAGCGCTGCGCTCAGCCGTGCTTTTCCCCTTGGGTTTGGTGAGCCGGCACCTCTCCTTCCCATGGGAGACCCGTGCGGGTCCTGCACCCCGCGTGGGGCAGCGGGATGCGACCCGGGGCGCCCGGGCTGGAACCCCCCTCGCACCGCGACACCCGCCGTCCACCGCCTCATCCACGGGGCTTCCTCTTTCAGCTCTCCAAAAAAACCCGAGTGCAATATCAACCCAAACCAAGGCACAAAGGAGCGGCGAAGGAGCGCAAATGCCCTGGCAGGCGACGGGGTGAGAGGGTTTCGCAGGACGCGGGTCCCCGGCTGCTGTTCCCACACGGCACAGCTGGTCCTTGCCCTGGGGCTCCCCCCACACCGTGCCGTGGTGGTGATGCTCGACCTCACCGTCCTCCTCGGCCTAGGGGGGGCACCTCGCTGGGTGCTCACACCCCACTGCAGCTGGCAGAAACGGCGGTGGTGCCGTGCTGGAGAGCTGGTTTATCATTGTTCTGGGCTCTAACGCGTTTTGCTGAGGTCCTTGGGCTTTTTTCCTAAGCTAGACCTCTGAAATCTGGTGATCCTAAGGGTCTCTTTTGACATTATAGCAACATTTTAAATGGATTTGTAGGGGAATACACAAGAGAGAGAAAAAGTCAGGCTGCGGTAGCATGTGCGGAAGCCATCTGACTGCATGGAGCGAGCTTTTGTGGCGGCAGCTGCTGGAGGAGCCCCAGACCGAGCCCGCTGTGAGCTGTGGGCTGGTGCCCGCTAAGAGCCCACCCGGCGTGCCAGGGGAGCCCGCCCCGCACCCTCCGGACAGACAGTGCTTAGTGGCAAGGCTGGATGTGGCTGTCCTGCCCGGAGAAAGCTGTCACGTTACAGATTTCTTCCCCAAACTGACGTGAGGTGCACAGCGTGTGTGGTACACGCAGAAAGGGAACGGCTTTGGGGTGTCCCCCATCGCTAGTGGCCAGTCAGAGGCTCTCCAGAGCCATCCCGGGCACCCCAAGACCTCTCTCTCGTGGCTGTGGGCTCAGCCTGGTCCCCAGCAGGGACATTTGCCACTGTATGGTGGTTCTCTGAGGTCCCCATGGGCTCCGCTGGACGTCCTGAAGGTCCCTGGTGCCCCCCCACCCCGGAGGGTGCATCCCCCTGCCCCTGTCTCACAGCAAAGCCGCTGCCCACATTCGTTTCCCACCCCGAGCTACTCCTGTTGGATTTAACGGGCAGTTTTTATCCCCTGGGGAGGTCACCTTGCAGAGGGATGCTCCCCGGCATGGGCATGAGGTAGGTGTCCGTGCCATCTCGGGCCACGCTGGACCGGCCCGAGCAGCGGGTGAGGAGCCACTTCTGCTTCTGCAAAGCCCCAGAGGCGGGCACGAGCCGTGATGGGCGACTGTCACGCTCCCCATCGCGGGCTGAGGGCTGGGGTGCGGACCCGTCGCTGCTGGGCGTTTCTGAAGAAAAGGGGTGCCTGACTTCTGCAAACGGCTGGCGGTGGAAGTCTTGGAAACACATTTCTGATTGTGTAAGAAATTTAATAATGGCGATTTCAGACCTAAAGCAGCCCGGGGCTGCGCAGCCATTTCAGCGGTGGCGGGGGCCGTTCCCGGTCTCTGCCCGTCGGCGGAGGAGGCAGCAGCCAGCCCCGGTCCCGTCCCACGGGCACGGAGCTCAGCCGCACGCACGCGCTGCTCCCCGAAAACCAACCCCCCGGACCCCACGCCATCCTCAAACCAGGGCAAACCCCGCCTTCGCTCTCCGGGGCTGAGCCGCACCTCTACAGGGGGAACCGCGGTGCCCTGCGGCAGAGGGTATGTTGAATTTGGGGTCCAGCGTGGCCCCCGGCGGCCCCCCCGGCGCGGCGTGGGAGGCAGGAGAGGAGGGGGCCGCCTGCCCGGGCGCCGCGCATGCTAATGTCTCGCTGGCTCCCTGGTGCCAGCAGTTGCAGCTCATCTGTTGGCAGTCGGCAATGTGCTGAGAAAATGTATCTATTGGATTAAAAAAAAAAAAAAAAAAAAAAGGCTATAGGGTGACCAGATGTTCTGGGCACCAAACCAAAACAGTTTGAGGGAGGGGGAGTGAGATGTCTCTTCTAAAATCGCATTAAGTTCTGGGGTTGTCTGTTCTCCGCGCAAAGAGCTCAGTCCTTCAGGGTACGCTGAGTAGCCTGGAGGCTGCAGAAGGCGTCTTTCTCAAAGAGGGGATGTTTATGCGTCGCTCTCTCCATCTGACCCCTGGCGATAAGCTGTACCTACCTTAAGCCTGCTTTTAGCACCGGGCGTCCCAGGACGCCGCGTCGACCTCTCCTGAAGGGACAGGGACACTCATGACGGCCCTAAAAGCTGCGAGACCCGTGCACGGCAGGACGGCAGCGATGCTGGCTGACCGTTCTATGGATACGCTCGCTAAGAGTTTTAAAAGGATGCTTGATACTGGTGGGGGGCGCTGAACTGACTGGTTTGGGGCCCAAGGCGATCACACACAGAGCTGTTTTGCCCAGTTTCCCTCCTGTCCCGGTTGAGGATGCCCTTGTGGAGCAGGAACATCTCCTCTCAGTCACCAGCTCCTCCTGTTCCTCTAGTTCCTGGGCATTTTGCTGTGTGTGACAAGAGCCAGGGCTGAGCCGGGCTTTCTCCTCGCGCAGGGTTTCACCTCGTTAGCCGATTGCTCAGCTTTAACCTCTTACATTATGGGCCTTATGTGGCTTTTGGGGAGTGCAGCCCAGCAGCTCCTGGAGACCGAAACCAGGAGGAGAGCGACTGTCCTGGGAGACTGGCCCTTTGCAAAGTGAGACACTGGGGGAGGTGAGAAAACTGGTCGCCTGGAAAGATGTAGGCAAAAAATGGAAGTTTTCTTACACCGTCCTCTCCCTTGAGATGCCACACGAAGGGCAGGCTGAGCGACAGTGGGACAAATCCTGCCCGGTTCCCCCGAGTCATTCCCAGCCCAGCTCTTACGCTTCGCATCTCTCTCCTTGCTTCTCTCCCCTTCCCAAATCATCTGGAGCTTTGCTGCTTGGCCCCTTCCATTTCCACCCGTTCTTCTCAAACCATATGCACGGGTCGGTTTGCAAGAACGGAGCCTCGCGTGACTCCTGGAATAGCAGCATCCCCATAGCAGAAGAAAATTCTGCTTGAAAATGAATAGTTCCCCCTGACGATGAATGCAAATCAGGGAGCCTGAAGAATAGTGGGAAATCAAGTAAAGTGAAGTCCTGGAAACTATTACCTCCCGCTGGTAGTCTAGGACTGTACAAGAGCCAAGTCCACAGACATCAAAGTATTGACAAATTAAAATAAAGTCAGCTCTCGTGGTGCTGTAGGAAATGGGATGGGCTGATGGAGACCCAATGTGGGTTTCTTCATAAAAGGGGAAAATTAATATGGGAAGGAATTTTATCTTATGAAATTGCTGTATGCAGCCGACCGTAAATTTCAACGGTGGTTATAAAAATGACCCTTTAGACCAATATCAGCACTACAGTATCGTCGCTTTGCTTTCTTTCATGTTCGTGTGCGCAGCTGAAGAGCTCCTGCAGCAACGCCAGCCCCGTGGGGCAGCTCGTGCCTCGGCACGGCGGCCAGCGCGGCCGCAGAGCATCCCTCCTCTCACGCCACGGCTGGAGGCACCGCCGGCACACGCGGCCGGGGTGCGTGTCCGGGGCAGGCGGGGTCCTCTGGAGGAGCCGGGTCTTTCTGATGACTGCAAAAGCAGCCCAAGGGCCCAGACTAAGCCAGAGAGCAGCTTTCGGGTGGCTAAAATTAGGCCAGATGAAATCCTCCTTTATTATTTTCTTGATTGGTATCAAACAAGCAACTTAAAAGTGAAAAACTTAGAGACTATAAATAACTCAGTGGTTCAACTGGCAATTTTTTTCTTGTGAAAACAAAATCTATTTCTGTCATCTTCTCTTTTTCACAGCCTTTTGAAGTTACATTTTTTAAAATAAACTTTTTTTTGGGGAAAACGTGTTCTTAAAGCATTAACGTTAATTACATTACCCTTTCCCTGCTTTTGGTTATCTTCAAGCTGAGCAGTGACTCACGAAGCTGATGGGACAGTGGCAAACAAGGGCAGGTGGGCTGGGTGAGCAGACGTGGTTGGGGGTTGGAACTAGAAGATCTTTGAGGTCCCTTCCAACCCGAACCGTTCTGTGATTCTGTGATTCTCTATGAAAGCGATGATTGGGAAGTGGGATTAAGTCCTTCATCCACTAGTTCACGCATTGAGATGGAGCTCTTCCGAGCAATTCACAACACGCGAACTACTGCAGACTGGGGTAGGAGGACACCCCCGTATTCCCCATGTCTGGACATTGCGATTTGAACAGCCGAAGGGAAGCTCATGCTTAAAGGTTTTCAAAAGCCAGTTTACCAACGTCTTGAAGTGTTGATACCCAAAATTCCTGAATCCTGCACTGCACAAAGACACGAGTGATAGGAATAATGGAGAGAGAACCCTCGGTTACCGAAATGGATGAGCAATTGTTTTCTAAAACTTAATTTATGAGAGAGGTGCCCCCTACCACATAAGGCAACGGATATATACACAAACACGTCTGTGCAAATGTTAAGATACCCCCCAGTTCTTCCAGCACAAGCCCAAGATGAAATCCCCATCCGTGTCCCTTACACCAAACCGAGAGGGGAAAATCTGCTCACGCCGATGAGCATCCCCGTCAGCTCTACAGGACCACAGAAAAGATGACAAACCTCGACAGCGCTAGTTACGGGGACATTATCCATAAAGCATGTAATCCTATCCAAACCTTCCGACAACAGCTTCACAGTACGCCAGAATTTTTTTAGGATATTTTCTATTTTCATCCCATGATCCCATGTAATACATAGTCTTGGCATTTCTTATCACTTCCAACCATGCATTTCTCAATTTTTTTATGTTTGTTCCAAATTTCAGTGCTGTGCATCCTTTTTGCCTTAGACCAAAAGCATATCACACATTCTCATCATTTTAATTAAACTAGGGCCAATCCAGGGCAAATGTTTGATTTTGACTCAAAAGGTGCATGCAAATCACAAATTCCATTTGATTCAAAATGGCAAAGGCTCCCTGCTACATCCTTACTGTATACGGAATTAAGCAGTCTGCCAAATTCGTGGCTGCACGTCACTTTAAAAAGTGTCTGTGTTTTTGAAATTAAGGAACGAATTCATACATTAAATGTAAGTTGTGCATGCATTGTTTTTAAGCTCCACAGCGAACACGACAGTATAAAACTCAGATCTTTTCACTTGAGGCAAGCGCCATTTAAATTTATCAACTCTCAACAAGCAAAGACTTCAGTCTGGATACCGACTGAAATTTGCATTAAATGTCTACTGAAACAAAATTTCCTCGCGTGTGAACGCTCTCAAAATGACTTCCTCTTGTAATGGCTCTCCATGAGAAGCACTTCCAAGTGCAGCTGCAGAAATGGCACCCGTGGAAGGTATGAACCCGCACCTTGAGCCGGGAAAGCACGGTCCTGCGGGGGCCAAACGGCTTCTGTCCCATTAAAATTTGCTATTTATATCCGGACAAAGCTGGAACCGTTGACAATGTACTCGCAAAATACCAAAGCTGTGTCTCAGAAACAGCCTGGTGGAGGAGGCACGGAGTTTGCAGTCCCGACTTCTTCCTTCTCGGCCTGGTTTGCTCACAGCGAGTGCTGCGGACCAAGGGTCAAGTGCCAGTGCCGAACCTGGCCAACCTCAGCCTTCAGCTTTGGCTGCAGCTGCCGCTGGTGAGGATACTCACTCCAAGGTCAGTCTTGGATGTCAACTGCATTGTAAAACCCACCTTGGAGCTGCAAAACACTTCGGCTCAGTATTTTTCCAACACACCATGCATGGAGAAACTTCTCATCGGCCGGAAGCCGTGCATCCCCAAAGTGATGGTTACCTCTTCAGGCGTGAGATGCCACAGAAGGAGGAGATGCTCTTTGGCATGAGACTCCCAACATCCCCCTGAGACAAGATGCAGGAACAGTGTAGGCGCTGCTAGTGGTATCTGGAAACGCCCAGAAGTCACTGCCTTTGCCATCTGCTGGAACATCGCCTCTCCGCCCTGGGAATGCAGATCTTCTTGCTCTGAGAGAGGTCATCGTTATCATGAAGTTGTTCCTTCTTCCTGTTTCCCATTACTGACAGGACGGGAGTTTTGAACCACTTCTGTTTTTTATCCGTGGAGAGTTCCTCGATGTGACTATTTCTTCATGCCTGCCGGTTCAGCCAGGCAACCGCCTCGTCGTGGGAGCAGGCCGTGTCCTCTCCCGGCTTGGAGCTTGTCCAGAAGGCAAGAGCACGTTGGCTGAGCTGGCTGGAGGTCGCTGTGGCTGCATCACGTCGCCACGCGGTTTCTCGTGCTCACAAAGCAGCCTGTTGACTTCGGAGAGTGAGACGTGCTGCTGAGCTGCAGGACCCGTGACGGTGCAAGCTCTGACTGCGCTCAGGACTTCATGGTCCCTGAGCTCACGTCTGAACTCTGCAGGTGATTGCAGTTTTATGGTACTGGCTGAATGGGCGTCTCCATTCATCTTCCCCAAAGCCACGAAGCTTGCTGGCGTACCTGTTCCTCAGCTCTGACCGTCCCTGCTTTCCTGATTATCTCCATGAATCGCTTCCTTTCCTCAGAGCCCCTCAGTAAGTTTTGCAATTTTGTACTTTCAAGTGTGTTTGGGTGAGTTTCCGTAACACCTTTGTTAAGGAACGGCAATTCTTGAACCTGCTGCTCTTGCGACAGCTGTGGCGACTGTCCCCATTTCCTGGCTGTGACGCGGTCAGACGCCCGGTCCCTCACCCAGGCACCTCCTGGCCGCTGACCGAGAGCACAGCCTTTCTCACGTCCATCCTGCTGGCTCACGTGGCGCTCAAAAGCCTCTTGTAGGCATCGCTTGCCTGAGCAAATACATCGCTGCTCACCACTTGCCATCTCCTGCTACGAAACCGTGAACGGAAGCTGTGGAGCAGTCTGGGTTCTGGTGCGTTAACTCTCCAGTCCTGGCACCTGGGTGCGAACAGTCGTGTCTCCTTCAGCCTTTCTGTGCCATACCTCCCACTGCCGTCGGCCACCAAGCTGCCGGTGAAGGTGACCCCAGGGTCCGCGCTCCAGTCCAGGACCTCCAAGCTATTCAGCCCCGGATTCCAGGATACCCTGTTATTGGGAATGATGAAAACCAATTTGTTTACTAAAAGCATTTTTTTAATTTCTTCTGCCATTGGAATGCAGAACCTTACTGCCCTGACAGTGAGGTGTCCAGTTTCCAGGCAGTTGAATCCTAAAGGCTAGCCGAAACCCATTTCTCTCTCTATAAGACGTTAACTTTTCGTTTAGGGTGTTCCTGCCCAGCTTTCACCTCTGGTGCGTTGCTGGGGACAAACACATCCTTCTGGCTTAGTTTGTTAGAAGAAATGAGCCAAGCGCCGGCAGCCTCCCCGCGCGGAGGTCCTCCCAGCGCCTCGCTCATCCTCACCGCCTCTCCCCCCGTCTCCTCTCTGCATTCCTCCCAGCCGACCAGAGTCCCTCCGGCTATAGGTACACCCTTTATACCCTCAGGAGGAATTGTTGACGGCCTCTCCCATAGTCTAGGGGGGATTTTTTTCCACGAATCCCCACAGCATAGGTTGTCCCTCCTAAGCTGCGGTCGGAGGGAGGGAAGCGGGCAGCACGCAGGTGTTAACACATCGTCCTGCAGGATGCTCTCAGCGCCCCGGGGATTTCTCTGTGGCGAAAAGCAAAGAACAAACACTCGGCGTTTTTAGCGGTCCTCATTCCATTGCCTCCCTCGCTGGCCGCTGCACTGCGTGACGTCTTACCGGTAGGTGCCGAGGAGCCTCACTTCCCCGCGCGGGCAGTGCCTCCGCTGTCACATTTACTGACTGCTGGCACGGGTGGGGCTTGTGAAGCATCTTGGCCTGCAGGTCCCCGCGGGCCAGGGCCATGGTCAGGCTTGTGAAGGACACAGACAGCATGTACAGCACAAGGCCTGGGCTCGGACATCCAAGAGAACCATTAACGGACCCAGTATTTGCTTGTTTCCTCACCGGGAAACCCGCAGGATTGAGCACCGCGTCTCTTGCACAAGAGAGTTCGGAGTTTTGTGGCTCCGACCTGGATCTGACCAGAACAAAGCTGCACATCTGCTTTCTCCAGTCTGAACGACTCTTTTTGGACTGAGGGTTCATGGGGGTGAGACAGTTTAATGTCTTTATGAGTATCCAGCCCATCCAGCCCGACGCCGCTGGGAGAGGAATCGACGGCAGCCGAGGAGATGGTCCGTCAGGAGAAGCCGGGCGGGCACAGGGGTCTGGGCACAGGTCCCACGCCCTGCTGGGCGCTGGTGCTTTGGCCTGTGCAGGTGAATTCCCAGAAAGCAAAGAAATCCCCTGGAAAAGCGATCAGGAGGGCACCCGCGCTGGTACCGAGCGCTGGCACAGGCCTCTCTCCGGTGGGTTTTCAGGTCCTCAGCGCCGTCATTTTCCTTTCCCGCACGTTTTCCTCGGTATCTAAATGTTTTTTCAGAGAAACTGTATTTGAGTTATTTATTGACAGTGTATTTTCACATGGAAAAATCTACAGGGTTGTAATTTGGATGTAATGTTCCCCAAAAGCCATTCAGGCAAAATTTCCTTTTAACTGTGGCTAATTACATATACTCGGTTGCTCAATACCAAAAATAAGAGCATCCAATGTAATGTTTATTATTTCTCTCACAAAGGGGAAAAATCATAAATTCTTTCTAATGGGATCTTTAATAATAAAAAAGAACATAATCATTACTATCAAAAGATGTATGGCTTCCATGGGGTTTATTTACCAGCATTTCGTCTGATTACATCTCTGTTACACTCACGGCATTAATTATTGGAGACTAATTAGGCAAAAATTGCAATGTAAACCCTAATGAAAACCGGTCTCACAGAACCCTAACCCTCCTTGCCGCATCCTTTCAGCTAGGAAAACTTTTTTGCTTGCAGAGAGGAGCAGCCCGTGCTCGTTCCTTGGTTGGTCACAGCGAGCCCCATCCCAGCTCCCGGGAGTTCACGGCGCCGGTTGTGCAGTTGGATTCGTTAAGATGAAGCAGGAAAGTGATTTTCCAGCTTCGCAAGTAGCCGTGCGCGGCTCTCCTCTCTCTTTTTGTGAATTCCCGTAAATGCTTTGATTCCCTTTGGCTGGCCCCGGCTCTCCCCGGCCAGCCCCCCGCGCGGCAGGTAGCCCGCCTGCAACGTGACCTCCCTTCCAGCTGGGCTGGAAATGCTTACGGCCTCCTCGCTCCGCCAGCTGATGTGCTTGCTCAGCTAAACGAGGTCACAAATTTCTTCCTCCCCCAGGGGCAACTGTCCTGGGATACAACCTTTCGCAGGATAGCTGAAATACAGTGAATTTCTGCTCGCTTGCACAGGTTTTTATTTGGTTTTTTTTTTTTTTTTCAAAGTACAGAAGCATGAAGGAGAGATTAGCCACCTCCACGCTGAACTTCAACTCAATATGCTCTGCTAACGCCGCCGCTCTGCCGTGGGGATAAAATAAAAAGGGAAAAATCCCAGGCAACTGTGTTGCTTCTTTTTTGGGTAATAGATCCATTTAATTAATTTGCAATGTCTCTAATTTTAGCTTGGCAGTGATATGAACCTACATCTCAAAGGATCTCAAGGCTTCTTGCAAACCCTGCAGAGATGTCTGCAGACAAGGCGAGAGCACAGACAGCCGCTGAACAGAGAAGTTCTTCGGTCTGCAGCAGCGTCCCTTCCTCCCTGGAGGCAGACGGGAAGGACAACGTCCCCCTGAGCAGCACCTTTTCCTCGCGCAGCCGAGGAACGCTGGGGCCCAGAATGGGAGGTGTTCCCTGGCGATGGTGGGCTGGCCAGTGCAGACGTGACCTGGGTTTGGTGGGCGCTGGGAGGAGCCCAACACCTTCCCTCTGCAGCAGCCTCGAGCATGTTTGAGGAGTTTTTGCAGGTCTTGCTTCACCCATCCCTTCCCCAGACTAAACAAGCCCAACTCCTTCAATCTCTCAGGTCATTTTTTTCGGCCTCGGATGGTTCCTGCTGCCCGCGCTGGGCTGTCTCCAGCTGGTCCCAGCTTCCCCGGAGGCTGTGCCCAGAGCAGAGACAGCTCTCCAGCAGAGACCTTCCCAGCGCTGCCTGGGGCGGAGGATTGCCTCATGTGTCTTACACATGACACTCCTGTTTATACGGCCTGGTACGATGTTTGCTTTTTTTGCAACAGGATGACACTGTGTACTCAGCCCAGACACAACCCAGATTGCTTTCCTTGGAAAGAGTCCCTTGTATAATGTTTTCCTAAATAAAAATAATCATTACTTGAAGCTGTGTCCTTTCTAGTTTCCCAGTGAGGCACATCTGAAGTTTTCTTTTTCTTTTTTTTCCCAGCGCTTAACATTTTTCCCCACCATCCGCAGTCATTAATATTGCACAGAGACGATCTTCGCACAGCACACTTTGGATTCCTCACCATCAGAGCGATGGCCTTCTTTTCATATTTATTTCACTGGGCTTTTCGTATCAATTCCATCTCATCTGGCTAAAAATAAATGTGGAAACTGGGATTTCTGTGCCTATCTCAGCCTGACACAGCTGCCAAGCAGATGTAGCTGGTTTCAGTTTGCCTGTTTGTAAAATGGGTGCAGCTAAATCTGTCTACAGCGTAATTATTAGCACAAATGACAGCCCGTGCTGTAAAGGATGCGGCACCTCTGGCTCCTCAGGCGCTGCCACGCGCTGTTCCGTCAGGCGCAGGCTCCTGTCTTTGCAGGTTGAAGGCCAAAAACATTGGAGTTACTTTTTACAGGAAGTAAGTTACAGGAGTGTAAAGAACGACCCCCTTTTACGTTTGCTGGAGATCCAACCTTGTTTGTTGCTTATTTTTCCCCATTCTTTCAGGAAGTCACGTTCATTAGTATCTCAATTTACTTATTCTTTGGGCAACGCTAACGCATTTTGAAAGGCTTGCTAAATTTCCGTGCTTTAGACAGAAAGAAATTATTCTATATCAAAAGAAATCCTTGTTGCAGGCAAGAATGCCATTTCAGTGCTAATAAATCTTTTCAATGATTTCTTTAAGTTCAAGTCCATTTTAATCAATATAGTTTGGCTTGGAAACGGACGTTTCACCAGCGGCGGGTGATGCCGATGACCCGCTGGCCGCAGTTGCGTTTAACTGCCCAAGGGGAGATCCCGAGCTCCCCTCTCTCTCCCCGGCGTGCGGTCTGCAGGATTTCATACAGCAGAGCCAGCGGATGGTGGTTTTTTTTACACACACAATAAAAAATACTCCATGGCAAAACCGGGGGTTGTGCCCAGACCCAGGAGAAAGGTGGACCTGGCCCAACTTTGGTCGTAGACATGGTTGAAGCACATTAGAGTCACCGAGGAACCTGCTTAGTCCCTTAGGCCACCAGGATAGGAAGCATTTCACCTCGTTTTCGATACCTACAGGTGTGGTAGGCTTCTAAGCTTGATTTCTCATCAGTGGAGAAGAAGTGAGTATTGCTGAGGCACGTTTTCTCTGCCATGGTTTGATGTCTACTTTAGGATGAGGTGAGCAGGGATGCTGTAGGCTGCTAAATCCCGTCCCTGAAGTCTGCTGGCAGCTCAGGTTTTAGCAGAAAAGTTCTCAAAGTTCATAAAAGAGGGTTTTTTTCTGTGCATGTGCAAAGACCTAACACCGTTTTGGGTTTTGCTGTGTTTTTGCCGTACAGGTACTGAGGAAAGCTGCAGCCTCGCGAGCTCAGTCAAGCCTTGGTTGACATGAGATCCCAACTAGTGTCTGCGTCCTCGAAATCCTCGGCAGAAGATGGAATAAGGACAGCACCAACAGGAATAATAACAGCAGCTCTACATCGTAGGTGGTAGGGACTGAGGGCTACTGGCAATTACTGCATGGCTTTATTGGTAGTTAATTACAGATAGATCCAAAGATGTCATGTAACCATTACGTTCGTTTGTAACCACGATTGACCTCTGTGGGACTCTCTGTACCTCTGGCCTCACAGGCACAGGGTTCGCTCTCCCGTAGCATTGCTCCATCCCTGCAGGCCAATTGGGCAGAGGTGCCGCCTTCTGGAAGGAGCACGTGACGCCGCCACACGTCTGTGCTGCGTTCGGGGCGAGTCGTCACTTCTGCTGTTTATTTCTGATCTTCCCCATGGAGTTCCTGGGAGGGTTTTGCCCTGTGAATTACATTTTGAACCTTTTAATTTATGCAGAGAAGATGATTCTGTGAAAGATAATATTGTGCAATTATCTACAGTTATTACTATAATAGTGAAATGGTGATCTTAATAATTATACTACTAAAGCTAGCATTTCATTAGAGGAGGGCAACTCTGCTCTAACGACGCACTGTGATACACTGTTTCTGTGATTCGTTAATTGCACTCTCGGAATCAAGTACTGATTCAGTGACCATAAACTCCGCTTCCTATAGCATCATTAGATCATAAACTCCCTAATAGCAGAAAGTTTTAATTACGGAGTACATTCTCTTCACCATAAATATTCCTCAGTGTGACTTGCAGCATGCAAACACCACGAGCCCGGGGGGGGCTGGCGGGGGCCAGGGTGTGCGTTCAGATGGGAGCAGCCCCATCTCCCCATCGGATCCGGCAGCTCCAGTGCATCAAAACCTCCGGTCCCTGCCTGGCATGGGGGGTCTACTCCCCTCCGCCTCCCGAGGAACCGGCCAGGGCACCCACGTCCTCCTCCAGCCGCGTCCTTGGGTTTCCCTCAGGGAGAATGGGAGAGGTTTTGGGGATGAGCTCCTGCCATGCCCGCAGCCCGGGGGCTGGCACTGCCCAGTGGCCCCCAGCCCAGCCAGCCAGCGAGCCGGCAGGCCCTGGGGGCTGTTTTAGTGTACGTGCATGTAGAGCAGGATGGAAAGCGAGCTCTCTGGAGGTTCTCACACCCGCCTTCTATGTGTGGGAATTCACCAAAAAAAAAAAAAAGTAAAAAAATTTGAAAATTGTGTTTTTGTCCTCAGGGAACCCGAGGTTTCTCGGGAGGTTCTGTGGGCAAACTGATGGAAATGGACGTTAACGCCACCCACAGGAGCGGTCCTGGTGAGGGGTGGTGGAGGGGCAGGGTCAGGCTGGTGCCGGGTGCCCCCCGGGTGCCCGCCCGGGCCCTGTCAGCCCCCACGGGAAGCACCGGTCACTGTTTCACCCGGAGCAGCGTCGGGATCTCCCAATGGCACTCCTTTTACACAATCCACCTGCTGCCCTGTGGCCATAGTCCCCAGGTTTCCTCCTCTTCCCTTCTCCTTGTGGAATTAATTAAATGAAAAAAAGGGAAGGAAAAGGCATTCTGTGCCGGCTGGCGCGAGTTGCTTTCCTCTTTTCGGCTCTGAAAAGGCTGTTTACAGGGGTGTGTTTTAAAAAATATTTGGGAACGGTAATTAAGCAGAGAATGGGATAAACAGAAGAACAGCAGAAGTTTTACCCAAGCCATCCATTCACTAGAGCTCCTTGTTCCCCCTTGGTGAGTTACATCATCATCTCCACTGCAGTTTTCATCATTACCTAAGAAGATTAACGGCTTTTGGATGCCAGCATGATTTTAAAAGTCCGGTCTCTCCTTAGTGTGTATTCGTATTGTGTAATTCCCTATTAAGTTTCACTCCGGCTTCCAGGGGAGAAGAGAGCTCTTGTAGGAGTGGGAGCGCGAGTGAGCTTTACTGCCAGATAGCCTTGTCAGATGTGTGGCAGAACTCCTGCCGAACCTAATGGGATTTGCATACCAGCAATCGCTAAAATAACCTGGCCCCCAAAGCTGTTAAGATCATGCATATTAAGCCTACATAAAATAATAAGGAATAAAGATAAATTACAGGGCGGATGGGGTAAAATCCTTGCTTTCGGAGGAGTGACCCTGCCCGGCCGTGGCTGGGGATGTGCTCCAGCCTGTGTCTCACCGCGCTGGGTGCGGGGGCTCTGCCAGACCCCCCCAGCCCGGTGGGACCACTGGATGGACGGAGCTGCAGCCGGGATGGCACCCGCCGGAGAAGGCGCTGATCTGGCTCCTCTCTGTCAAGCCCTGGGGTGGTTATCGGCAGCAGGCGACTTTGTGGGGCTGTTAACCAATTAACATGGAAAAGTTGTTCCAAAAGATACTTAAGTGTGAACAAGATGTAGTTTTTCCTACGCAGGAGGTGAGAAGGGCTGTGATCCTCGCTGCATTTGTCCCAGGGCGGCTCCCGTCACCGCAGCTGTGTCCGTGGGGTCACCAGCATCCAGGAGACCTTCCAGCATGTTTCCTGGAAGGTGCCCTGGTATTACTAAAAAAACCCTTTTGTTTTGAGAGTTTTTATATTACCGTGGCATAAAACTTCTGTAAATCCACATAGGACTGAAATTGAATGGTCCTTAGGACTGGTACCCCAGTGCCAGCATCACCCCGTGCCACAGGCCCCCCACGACCACGAGCCCCCGCCGGCTGCGGCGGCAGCGGGGGATCTCCTCCCCAGGAGGGGCAAAGCCCTGCGGCCGCCGGGCAACCGCCGTTCTTACAACTAGTAATTGTGGCCTTGAATTTTAGAGCTGAGCTCCCTCCGGCTCCAGAGGAAGCCCCGCCTGCAAGTCTATTCCCCAATTCCTTAAACTCTGGTTTGGAAAGATTGTCCCAGTATTGCGTATTCCCAAGACAAAAAAAATTGCACACATCATGGTTTTGAAAACCCCTGGAGCACGCGAGAGAAATAAATAGACCCACAGAATGTTTTTACAGAATCATCACGTATTTGTAACTCATACCCAGGCAATAAAGCACAAACTAAACCTATCGTGTGGCTGATGCATTTGAGCCTCTCCGAGAAGGAAGACGGTCTGGGCTACAGAGGGGCAGAGAGCCGTCAGAGGACAGTGCTGTTTAAAAGCAGCTCAGCGAGGAAAGGAAATCTTTACCTGCTAGCACTCATATTCCTTGCTGCTTTCCAACTAACCGGTGTGTGTGTTACGGACATCACACGCGTTATACCCAGACATCTATATTATGTAGGGCTGTGTGTACACCGAGGGAGGGGATCTGCTCTGGTTCAGGTGATTATTTTAACACTGTCGTCCCGCACGCCTAGCTGATATGTATATTTTGAGATGAATGTTGATATTATTGGTTTCCTCTCAGGATCTTTGAGCCTTTTACTCTGGATAACAAAATGTAGACCAATCCACAAGGAATTATTTGAGTGATTTTCCTAAGACCATCCTGTTCTTTCTGTGGTAAGATATAAATGAGGATTTATGTATACCGTCAGCAATGTATAATCCCCCTTCTCTAACCTGTCTGGTAACTTCTACCAGCGCGTGCTGCGAACAGGGAGAAGCGTGTGGAGTCAGCAGTAACTGTGAATGTGCAATATGTAAAAATAAATCAATAAAAAGGGAAGGAGAGAGGTTTAAAACTTGATGATGTGGCTCCAGAAGAATAGTCCTCAACTAGGGGAACCCCCCGCCCTGTCTTTCCCACGCATGCTGAGGATGGAGGAAACAGCTATGCAATCCATTGGCAGCCCCGTGCCCAGGATGGTTTCATCGACTCGCAGAATGGTTTGGGTTGGAAGGGACCTTAAAGGCCACCCAGTGGCACCCCCTGCCCTGGGCAGCGACACCTCCCCCAGCCCAGGTTGCTCCAAGCCCCGTCCAACCTGGCCTTGAACCCCTCCAGGGATGGGGCAGCCACAGCTTCTCTGGGCAACCTGGGCCAGGGGCTCACCCCCCTCACAGCAAACAATTTCTTCCCAATATCTCATCTAAATCTCCCCTCTTCCAGTTCCCCCTCGTCCCATGGCTCCCCTCCCTGATCCAGAGTCCCTCCCCAGCTTTCCTGGAGCCCCTTTAGGGACTGGCAGGGGCTGGAAGGTCTCCCCGGAGCCTTCTCTTCTCCAGGCTGACCCCCGCCAGCTCTCTCAGCCTGTCCCCACAGCAGAGGGGCTCCAGCCCTCCCAGCATCTCCGGGGCCTCCTCTGGCCCCGCTCCAACAGCTCCGTGTCGTTCTGCTGTTGGTGCCCCAGAGCGGAGCAGAGGGGGTTTGCTGGTGGGGAAGCCAATTGCTGTGGAAGGACTTGCTTTTGTGTCCTTCGCCTCTAGGGCAGGCTGCCCATCAGCAGTGGTCTCTGGCCGGAGCCCAGCACCCGGGGGACGCTCAGGGTGCCCTGAGCCGGAGCTGCCTGGGGGGACCAGGGCCCAGCCCGGCTCTGTGGGGAGCAGCCCCGGGTGCCGCGGGGCCACCGCTGGCCCGCCCGGCTGCCGATGGGTGCTGGGGGCCCCTCGGCGCTGCGCTAGGTATATTGCTGTTGCACACACAGGCAGATTGTCCACCAGATGGTACAGCCTACTCTTGGAGAAATATTTGAAAGGGCAACAAAATACAGCAGAAGCCATTTGACAGTCCACATGGTTGGTGCAAAATTAGCCAAAATGACTCCCCTGGAAGCACAGCCAGTGCCGAGCAAAGCCGGAGACGCAGCTGAGGGAAGGCACCCAAACCTGCAGAGATCCCCTGCGAGTCTTGTGCTCTTCTCTCATCCCTGGTCCTCTTTCCTGCCCAGCACTGCTCTTCTGCCTTGGCCGTTTGGGACGTCTGCAAGTGAAAGCAGTGGTGAGACTCGCTCCTGAGTTGCACCGATCCCATCTGGACCATGCAAGCCTACCGGGTACCAAACCCCCCCAGACTTTTGCTCCGGTCGGAGGAGCTGGAAGAGGGAAAGGAAACTGCAGCCGTGAAGGGATTCCTCCCCTGGGCTCTGCTCCCTCCCGTCCTCCAAAAATAATTTACTCATCACGCCATGGATGTAAGAGCAGCCCCTTCCTTTCCCAACCCGCCTGCGTTTCCTCACCCTCCCCGGCCCCCCGTGCCGAGTCTGGAGCTCTCTTACCCACCGCTCGGCATATGGCATGGCCCTGGGAAACTGGTTGGGGTGAGAGACTGGGATTTCTGTGAGCGGAAAGCTGGCAGTTCTTGCTGGGACCTGAATAGCTGATGCTGTTCAAACCCTGCCCGTTCCCACGTTTGCCCGCCGAGCTGCAGCAAAAGGGGGTGCACGGGGCTGGGTGAGGGGGGCCGGGGGGGTGGAGCCCCACAGCCACCCCGATGCAGTGAGGAGGGGGGAGCCTGGGGCAGGGCAGGAGCAGGCAGAGACCCCGAGCGAAGGGAAGAGGCTGGCGCGGGGGGGCCAGGGGATGCAGGGAGCGGAGGGACATCGGGAAAAAGCAAGAAACGGGGGATACTGGCAATCCCAACCTCTGCTAACATATTCCCCACACACTAGAAAAGGTTATATTGCGGACAACGTATGACAGCAACAAAATACTAATTTTTTCAGCTTCACCTGAAATTCTTCCATTTTTAGTTCCGGGTAGGATTTTTTTCTGGGGTGGGGAGAGGCGGGGAAAGAGTGGGGGTTGGAATTACACATCTCACCCCAAAGGAACATGTCCCCAGCACAGTGGTTTTCACCAAGGAAAGCCGGGATGTAACGGGAAGCATCCCCAGGAGCTTCCCTTCCTGCTTGAGAAGGCTGTGCAATGGAGAAGAGGGGAACAACCCATGCTGTGGCGGGCGAAGAGGAGCCCACTGCTCGGGCAAAGCCTCCCCCGGCCTCCCGCGGTTTCTCCGGACCAAGGAGGAGCGAAGGGGGCTGTGGTCCCTCTCGACGGTGACACCGTGGTCCCTACTCGCCCCCTGCGCCTTGGTGGGGCCCGTGGCAAACCCCGGGTCTGTAGGAGCGAGGAGGCGGCAGGGAGGACGCGTGGGCACCGCCGTGGCGTGGGCACAGCCAGGCAGCCCAGGGCTGGCACAGGGGTGGCCTCAGACAACAGAAAGGCCAAGGAAGCAGCTACTGATCGTGCTAATTGGAGCCCAGCAAGAGTTACTGCGCTGCCACTGATTTAAGCAATTAAAGGCCCAGTCTCTGCTGCTCAAAAGCTGACATCTTCAGGTGGCTCGTAACAAAAATTAATACCGCTGCTAACTGTGCCACCTAGTCATGCTGTAAAGTAAATTAATTACTGCAACAGAACTAATAATAACAGTTTGGGCAGAATAGGAGCAGTATTATGGTTTACCATCAGAGACTGTGCTGAGACTTTTGCCTCTCTGCTGCCCATGAGTGCAACCCGGCAATTGCTGACTGTAACATTTCTATTGTATAGTTTATGCTAAATATGCATATCTTAATTGCATTAGTCAAAATAATTAGCTAATATATTTTTGCATAATGACGAGGTAAGCAAATATCACCATAGCTCAGTGCTTCTTGCATGAGTAAATTTGGAAAATTAATAGACTCCCAATTTCCTAATTATCTGTCTTTTATTCCAAACTCAAACAATGAAATGCTATTGCACACTCCTGGGCATCTTGTAATTTAGTTTGCACCTTGAAAATCTTAAAGCACCTGTTTTTCTTTTTCTTTTTTCCCCCTCTTTGAAAAGGAAATGTGAAAAATCCTTCCTCCTCTCCGCTGTCTTAGGGAGCGAGGCTGCGGCATGCAAAGTGGAGCATCACAGAGCTCCTGAGCTTCCCAATTTCCAGGCAGAGCTGGGGGTAGGAGTTGGAATAAAAGCATCTTAGACGTAAAAATATATGTTGAATTGGAAAAATATTAAAAGTTAATTCTTTAGATGGGGAAAATGGGCAGTAACATTTATTAGACATTTAATACCTCTGGAGGTGGATTGTTTCTGTATGTGCGTTTTCAGAAGTGCTGGTCCAGAATGTTCCCAAATCACTAAAATACCAAATCCTGAGATTGCGCTAAACAAAGGGTCCTTTGTCAATAAGTATTTCTGTACGTCTCTAATTTGCCGGTTTTCATTTGTCTTCTGATGATGCAGGATCCGGCCGCTCCTCTCCTTTCCCCGGTAAGTGGCGATGACGGCTGCGCGGCCGCACGCCCCGGGGCACCCACCGCGCTGGGGGACGATTTGAGAGGTGATGGAGAGAGCTCTGTGCTGGTGACCCTTGTCTTCCCCAGGCCCTCCCCGGCCGGTCCCTGTGCCGATGTGGCCGAGCTGTGGTTTGCAGCGCCGGCAAAGGCAAAAGCCAGATTTGCTCTTTCCGAGATCCCTGCAGAGCCGCAGAGTGCCATTCCGGTACTCACGCCCACCGCGCCAGCTGCAGCGGCTCACAAACGGTACCAACTTCTGTATTAACATGCAAATTGCAGCAATATGGAACGGGTCTGTATGTAAAGCTTGTGAATTAATAAACACGGGTCGTTAAAAGAAAAAGCCTGCTGGAACGGCTAAGCATTCCCTCTCTTTAACCTGTAGACGGCATGTAAGTGGAGAACTGGGAGCATCTCCGAGTACAAATGAAGAGCACACATCTGCAGACCTGATTTTCCTGGAACTTTTTCATCCCTTGGTCTGGAAGCCGGGGGCTGCAGACACAAAGAAGGCATGCTCTGCTCTCAGCGGGGACTCCTCCGCAGCCACGAGAGCTGCACAAACTCGAAAGGCAGCTTATTCCTTCCCTCCCCACAAAGAAAGAGATTATTTTTCCATGATTTTTTTAGCATCAGATTTTTTTTTCCCACTAAAGCATTTGGTCTTTGCCCAGGTCCCTGGGGCGGGTTTGTGCACCTTCCCACCCTGCCTCTGCAGCTCCACCACCGTCCTCGGGGCTGCACCGTGCCCCACGCCGGGCGTTTGTTGAGTTATCGAATACAAGATTGAGTTTTCCTCACACTGCCCCTCTTTGTGCTCGTCTGTGGGCTGCGTTTGCCTGGCTGTTAGACGGTGAAATCCAGGTGGGAATGGAAATGGCAAAGGAAAGACAGAGGGGCTGAGAGCCCCATGGTGCCATCAAGGTGCCACCCACCAGGCTGCTCACAGGAGGTTCCAGGTCCCGGTCAGACTCATGAGAGGGCAAAGACATCTGCAGAAGTCATTGGTGGGGACGGAGAGTTCAGGGATATGGTGCCAAAACGCCTGTGGCTGTGCAGAATTGGCCACATCTGGCTCAAGGTGATACAACGGGGTCTAGTTAAGGCTCCGAGGGGCAGAAGGGGGGTCTCCGTGCTGTCACGGTCAGTGCTGGGCACACGGGGGCCAGGAGCTGCTGCCCCTGCACCACCTTGGGCTTCTGGTGTCCATTAGCAGTGCAGTTCACAGAATCACAGAACCACAGAATGGTTTGGGTTGGAAGAGACCCTAAAGATCATCTCGTTCCAACCCCCCTGCCCTGGGCAGGGACACCTCCCACCAGCCCAGGTTGCTCCAAGCCCCGTCCAACCTGGCCTTGAACCCCTCCAGGGATGGGGCAGCCACAGCTTCTCTGGGCAACCTGGGCCAGGGGCTCACCACCCTCACAGCAAAGAACTTTTTCCTGATATCCAATCTAAATCTGCCCTCTTTCAGTTTGAGCCCCTTACCCCGTGTCCTGTCATTACAGTCCCTGATCCAGAGTCCCTCCCCATCCTTCCTGTAGCCCCCTTTAGGGACCAGAAGGGCCCGCAGGCAGCGGTGCTGCAGGACAGGACGCACGGGCCTACGGTTCCTCCTGGTTGTTTCCATCTCTAGGCACCGGCACGGGCCATCCTCAGCCTTTCTCTCTGGAGAAAGGTTTTATCATGAAATATCAGATTTGGGAAGTCTGAAAGGAGTCACGGCCGCCCGTTTTTGCAGGATTATGCTTGTACGCTGCTAGTATTGCATGCTATATTATTACAGATTGCTTTAATCAAATCATTACAGGCCTTGTTGCCCACATCTTCGTACATGATAGTTTTTGGAATACTCTGAGAATGGTAATATCGTGAAACTTCCTTTAAAAAGCAAAAAATGTTCATCTAAAGGGGAGGGGTTTGTTGAGCCATTTTTGTTTGTCTTCACGTTCAAAAGAACCGAAGGCCTTTTCCAAAAAAAGCTGAATCAGGAAAGTGGGAGGGAGAACTGTAACTCTGGTAGGACGAACACCTCTCCGACCTGTCCTTTCATGCGGTGCTTGGCGATGGCATGGCTTGGAAAGGAAAATCCGGGGAAGCCCTGCAAGCAGCATCACCTGTGCAGAGGGAAAAGGCAATTCCTGTACTTACAATCCCCATGGCTGAAGGAGATGTGGCCGGTGGGCACCGGCACTGCGAGAGGATGCTGGAGGATGGGTCCCAGTGAGTGAGCCGGCACCTGGGGGTCTGGGTTGTCCCGTCAGGGGCTGCTCCGAGCATCGGGAAGTGTCCCTACATTTTCAGAAGCACGGTCGCATCCAGGCAATTTGAGCAAAATTGCTGGAAAGGTGGAGCAGGAATCCCTTAGACTTCTACAAGGGGCGGGTGGCCCCTGGCCGGGATGACCCGCAAATGTATTTTCCACAGTGGCATTAGGAATCTGGTGCCATTCTTATAGTTTTATGCAAATGTTATAATTTCCTCGCTGCACACACAGAGGCAGATCATGGCGGGTTTAACCTGTGTTTAGTATATCACTGTCAGTAGCTGTCTCGTGAAACTTCTGCAATATAAATGAACCAGCTGGTATTAGAAAAAGTGTGAAGATCTTTTTTTTCTCCCTCGGGTGGGGGAAGGGATGGGGAGTGGGTGTGTTGCAAGGTTTGTCACAGAAAGCTGAGAGATTTGCTGGTTGCGAATATGGTTTCAGTAGAGTTTGGGCTATTATTATTATTTTTTTTTTTTTTTTTTTGCTTTACCGTGTTTCAGGAAATCTGCTGATTTCGTTGCACCTATTTGGTCGGCAGCTGTTGTTAAGCCTTGCGGCACATTTGCCTTTCGTAAAGCCTCGCTGCTGGGAATCCCGGCGGGGAGCGGGACCCACAGCAACCAGCTTGGCCCCTTCACCCCTCCCGGAGCCCCACATTCCCCTCCTCGCGCTCGGGGTCTGCGGTGGAGCCTGGGGGGAGCAGAGAAGGCTTTTGGGGCAGCATGGACCCGGGTGGGACGTTCTCCATCTCCCCCTTGTCATCACACACCTCCAGCCTGGAGACAACCCTCCGCATTGCTGGCTTTGTGCCCCGGAGCAGGAGACCAGAGCTCTGCACCCGGCCCCCCGGCCCCCACCTGTCCTCATGAGGAGACAGGTTAAGAGACCCTCAGTATAAACTTGTCTGTGCATCTTTATAACGTCATTTTTGGTTCATTTCCCAATCTGGGAAAACGTTGAATATCCACATGGGTTTGCTCATGGGATCAAAACAATTTGAGCGGAATTTTTCTAACACCGTTGTGGATCTCTCCTCCCGTGATGGACGGGATCCCCGCGCTGCTCTGGCTGCCTCGTCCCAAGTAGCCGGGGAGATGCAGAGCAGTGGAGAGAGCCGGGGCCTCGGGAACAGCCCCGCAGGGACGTGGGGAGCACCGTCCCCGCTCACGACCCCTGCAGTCACTGACCCCATCGTCACCCCCGGCTGTGTCTGTGGCCCACCCCAGCTGTGCCCTTGCTTTGACACTGCTGATTGCAAAAGGAATCCTGGCCTCTCCCCATGGTTCACATCCACTCTTCCTTCTCGGTGAGACGGAGGTATATTGAATCCTCTTAAAGACAACAGTCATTCGCTTCATTTTCAGTCGACATGATCAGCAGAAAAATTAAAAGCCTGAGGAATAGCTCTGCAACGGCAATGGTGCCTTTATGTGAGGGTTGACTACAGCACGTCATCATCGCTCCTTGATGTTACACGCTCCTTTGAGATACTCGTGCCATCTTCTCCTTCCCTCGCTTGGACTTCTCGGAAGTTTTTCCAGGGGGGAGCATCCGCTGGGGGAGAGCGAATGTGACATTTGCAGCCTTTTGTTTGTGGTCTCAGCCAGATTGGAAGCCATCAAAAGTCATTTCCATCTGACGCTCGTCCTCCAGCCTGCCGGGAGCGAGCCGGGGGTCGCGCAGGAGCCACTGCGTGCAGACGGGTCGAGCTGCAGACTCTGCCCGTCAGCCCGGGAAGGCAGAGGAGAAGCAGCAAATGCCATCTCACACCTCGACCTGGTCCTTGGGAGGGCAGGGCTGACTTAGGGCATCCCCTGGCAGTGGGGAGGCAGGGGTTAGAGCTTTGTCCTGGGAACAGTGACGTTACGTAGGTCACAAGGGACAGCCGGAGGTCCCTGGTCCAGCTCCTGCTCCGAGGGGGACTAATGCCAACACCATAGCGGCTCGCTCTGGTTGGATGGGGTGGCTTTGTTGGGTGCTCAGTGGGACATTGCCACGCTCCCAGCATCCCACCGCCCCTCGGCATGGGGTTGTGGCAGCGCAGGCTGCTGAGCATCGTTCCCGTGCTCTACCCGCAAGCGGCAGGACCCGAGGGGTTTGGCTGCCACCACATTCGCCAGGACGGTGCCGGCAAAACGCGTTTGTACGGCGGCCCCCCCGTCGCCCAGCCACCCCCTCGGCTCTGCCAAGGGCAGCACGTTTCTGCCACCGCCAGCCCCGGCAGCGCTGGCCCTGATTTAGAGCCAGCTGCTCTGCTTCCTCAGAGTTGAAAATTGTACTGTCAGCAATATCACAGAAGTGATTTCTTTATCAAAGGTCATTACCAATTATTTTGTAAAGAACTGACGCTTCAGTAATTACCTGATTTTATCTTTTTTTTATGTAGGTCATTTATATTTCATTATTGTCATGTTATGGCCTATCTGCTTGCAAAGAGGCATATATTAAAACCAGCAACTTCGCCTTAGTGTCAGAATTATTGCCCTATATTTCATTTGCCATTTTATCTACTGTTCTGGAGAAGATCATAGCTTGTTAGTTAAAGTGTTATATAAACTAACACACAGGCACACACATATGCATGCTCCTCTCCCGACAGTTTCGCTCTATATTTCCACCCTCTTCCCTACAGAGCCAGCAGTAAAGAATTTCCTGGCTATTTATTTTTAAGCGCAGAGGAGGATCGCGGGTACCCGGCTGGTTTTACATCACACCCCCGTGAGAGGAACCCCACGGTTCCTCCAAGGGAACGCTGGAACCTGCAGTTTTGTCTTTCCCTGTGGGACGGAGATGCCAGAGGGTGGCTGAGGCAGGGGGACACAC
This sequence comes from Alca torda, assembly GCA_008658365.1. NCBI lineage: Eukaryota > Metazoa > Chordata > Aves > Charadriiformes > Alcidae > Alca > Alca torda. The sequence continues at coordinate 895,041 of CM018101.1, forward strand.
CGGGACCGGGGGAGCCAAACCGCCGGGCAGGAGCCAGTGCCGCTCCCCGCAGGGGCGAGCGTGCCACTTCTCAAATGAGATGCTGAGCAGGTGTCAACGTCCCCCCGCCTTCCTCCCTCACAATAAAAGCCTGGCAGAGTGTTGCCCATAGTAGTCATTTAATAAATGTTTCAGGCTGAGGCCGGGAGGGGAGCGTGCGGGAAAGGAAAGGAGAGGGGATACATCGCTGCTGCCTGGCAGGTCCCGCGCAGGGTGCTGGTGTCACCAGGCATTGGTGGCATGTCCCCATTGCCTGGCTGCCGCGGGGCAGTCCGGGGGAGCCTGCAGGCACAGCTCTGATGGAAACCATTCAAGCCGAGGGGATATTTATTATCAGTGCTGAGTGAATCATTTGGAGCAAATAATTGACACAATGAATTAAGTCTTATTTAACTCACAGGTAACCCCAGGTAGATCCCGGCTCCCCTGAATTTGCCCTCTCTAGTTTTGGTGTTGCTTAAATGCATGTCCCCAGTCCTGCACATGGACTGCCGGGAGCCCGTCACTCGTGCTGGAGGTGGAATTCGGGAGTTTTTGTGGGTGAAATACATCACGAGGTGTTACCTCCGTGCCCTGGTTATCTGCCTTGGTTGGGAGGCATCCCTGGCCATCTCTGGAAAATGACCCACCTCAGACACATGGAAGGGTGTCCCTCCAGAGATACCTGTCCACCGGTCCCACAGGGAGCCAAGAGACAGGTCCTGTTTCACGTGCAGAAGTGGGTCTGCTGTAGGTACACTACAATTTAACAGGGAATTTCCAAGTCCTGTCTTCCCCTGTCCTGCTGTGGCCGTGGGGTGACCAGCTGGAGTGGAGGCTGGTGGGAAAACACAGTGGAAAGAGTGGTTCTCACGTGGATGCTTTAACCTGGTGATGGAGAAACAGCAGCTCCCAAAGAAATCTTGTCCCGGTGGAACTTTTCTAACGGAGAAGCTCACCTTAACATATACAGGGGACAGATAAAGTTTCTTTCCAGGAGGTGACGCGTGCGTGAGCCTGTGCCTGCGGGTGCACTTTGCAGTGTAAGCGTCTCAGTTTTCTGATACAGCATCCCAGCGGGTGCACAGACAAGTAGGAAAATAGCTCCGCACACAGATGAATTTAGAGTCCCAGCTGGGAACTATCAGCTAAAAACGCCACTGACAAACCCAAAAAAAGCCCCCACCAAACCCCCAAATCTAGGGGAAGACAGTAACATTGAGTGCAATCTGTTCTTTCCACACTGTCTGGTTTATTATTAACCACCACTGCTTTTTATTTCTTGTCTCATCTCGCTGATTAGCAATTCCTTGAGCGAATTTCTGGGCTTGTAAGTTGCTTGTAAAATACGTATTCGTTAGGGGGAAAGAAAGCTAGGCCAGGTCCGAGACCTGGGAGCCATGCAAGCACCAGCTGAAGATACCCAAGCCCCGTTCAGGAGCCTGATCTCCCCGTGCAAACCCCTCCGGCTCCCGCCTGCAGCTGGTTTTGCTGGCACACACCCGCCAGGGGGAGAAGGACCCTCCATCAGGGACTTGGGCTTCTAGAGCAGATGACAACTGGTTTAGGCGCAGGTGATCCCCGTTGCTGTGGGGCTCTTCCCCTCCCTCCCGTGGAAACTCGGCTACTGTGCAGAAACGGGGTGAGAAACAGGAGAGGGAGCAGGGACACGGTCACGCACCTGGGCAATCAGGGTCCCTGCAAGAGGCCAGGGATCCCATCTTTGATCCAAGGATACAGTATTATAGGGGTTCAGGACAGTTATTGCAGAACCCTATCAAATGTATTAAATTCATCCTTATTAAATCCTAGTGGGCCTAGAGACTATTCTGCTGTTTATCATATGGTTTAACAGTTTATCATGACTGTCTCCTCCACGTATGTAGGAATGAATAAGAAAGGGAAAATAATTCTGCAAACTCATAGCTTATTTGGTCCGTATACATCATGTCTGTGTTTCTTCAGATGAGAACATATTACAAAATAGAGTTTTTTTCTCAGGCTAAGAAGAAAGCAACAGAACCCCCGTCCCGCCACCTTCCTTTCCTTCCTGCAGCATCCCCCCGGTTAGAGATGGCCGATGGGTGCAGGGCCGCGGGGCTCCGCGTGGGTGCTGCTCCCCGGCACTGCACGTAAGGCTCACCCCATGCGGGGGGGGTTCGCCTGGGTTTTTGACACCCAGGAGAAACGCTGAATTCCCTGTTTGCTGGTGGAAGTTGCGCAGCGCTGTGACGCCTGTGGCAGAGGCGACGGCGGCGGGTGGCTGGCTGGAGCGTGGCCGGGCAGAGGGAGAGGAGGCGCGTGCTGGAGAGAGGGCAGACATTGCGGTTAATGACAAATCACAGCAAAACCCCGCTAGTAAGCTAATTCTGTAATGGGGCTGTCTTGTGTTATCATTTATGTTTCCCCATTGCCGTAAGAGTATTTTAATAATCTACATAGCATTTAATTATAATTCAGTTACCTGACATAAGTAATTTCAGTGCCCTTTAATATAACGAATCTCTGGTGTGAAATATCTGAGTAATAAGACCTGACAGGTGGTTGTTATTATTCTGCAAACCTGACTCCCTCCAGCTGCCCCCGGTGCTTATAATGGAGAGCCAGGGCTGCTGGCTGGGGTGGGATGGGGTCCTTCTGAGTTGCTAGGATGTCTTGGGGTGCTCTGGTATTGCTGGTGAGGACCGGTCCCATCTGGGGGATCCAGTGAGTGGTCCAGCCTCTGCTATCCAGAGATGGAGACGTCGTGGAGCTCACAGCATCACCGTGCTCTGGTTGCCGCGCCTGGCTGCAGGGCACAAAGCGTAGGCTGCAGGGCAAAGATGCCAGGGAGTTAATTAGTAGCAATTATGATTTATTTTCTGAAGTATGGGAGCACCCCGAAGAGGAGCATGCGTGAGACCGGCACCTCCGGGCATAGAGCCATCAAGGAGCTGTCGGAGATCCATGTTCCTGCATGACCTCACCCCTCCTCCGTCTGGATGCAAGGCAGGAACATTTAGGAGAACTGGAAAATATATGTAATGGCTGTCTTTTGCCAGATGTGTGAATAAAACCAGATGTGACAGATAAGCTAAGAACAACTGCATGTCAGCTCACCCAAGGGCTGGGGAAAGCAGCCCCCGTTCGGCTGCGGAGAGGCAGGGCGAGCTCCAACATCGCTTCCTGACCCGCTTAGAAAAATAGCTACAGAGAGGTTGCAGGGGGTTTATAAATCAGCAGGACTGATCGCAGCATGTGCGATGTTCTGCTAAAAAAATAAAATGTAGAAATAAATGGTGACCTGACATATGCCAAAAGAAGTTATGGCGGCAAGGCTGCAGATGATAGATGCTGCGAGTGTGAACAGAAGATGTGAGACACGAGACCGTCTCCGGGAAAGGTGGCAACAGCTCCGGCGTCAGATGAGACAGGGGAGAGACTCGCGGAAAGCAGGAGAAGGGAAAATGTGAAAGCCCAAGTTTGGTTTTAGTTCGTGGAGCCCCTGGGCCGGGAGCAGGGCCGGGAGGGTCTGTCCCCCCAGCAGCCCTGTGGCCACGGTGGGGCCGGCCAAGGCAGCATCCTGCGGGGAGGGACCGGACACCGCTGCCGGGGCACCGCGGGGAGGATCATTTTGTGCATAGGTAACTCTGCCAGACACCTCTCTTGCTCTACTTAGCATTTAGCCTCCCCTGCCACCATTGCATGCGCGGTCGCAGATGTTAGCATTTATCTTTCATTCCCTCTTAAACTGGCAGGTAAGGTGCTGTCTGATGGGGGGGAGCGCGGGAGACCCTCCCTGCACCCTGGCTGTGCTGCGCCCCATGTCCATGCCCCTGTCCCTGCCTATGGCCATGCCCAAGTCAGTAATTCCCATTTTTCCATATCCTGGGTGCAGCTGTGGTTTTGGAGGGGGAGGAAGGAGGGATGCGCAGCTCATGGATGAGAGAGCGCTCATCACACTGGCCAGCTGATGAGGGACATCATTTTCTTCCTATTTTCAGGAAGAAATTGTTTGCTGTGAGGGTGGTGAGCCCCTGGCCCAGGTTGCCCAGAGAAGCTGTGGCTGCCCCATCCCTGGAGGGGTTCAAGGCCAGGTTGGACGGGGCTTGGAGCAACCTGGGCTGGTGGGAGGTGTCCCTGCCCAGGGCAGGGGGTGGCACTGGGTGGCCTTTAAGGTCCCTTCCAACCCGAACCATTCTGTGATAATAATGCTTTCAGACCCCCTGTCCCTCCTGTGCGGGACTACTGAGACAAAAATGAGGTCAAATATTGTAGACCAAGTATAAAGACTATGACTTTGCTGTTGCACAGATAGCAAAGCTGGGATTTACATCCCAGTTGAGAGCTTAACTTCCCAGTTGAGGACTTACATAGGACTTAAATGGTCTTGTGGAAATGTTTCTCATTCTTGGGTGCAAGGAATTCCAGCTCCAGTGAGCAATATCCTTGTAACCAACTTTAAGTTTTGCTCTTGTGGCATGCCTACCTAGCGACAAGGCTTGAAAGGATAGAAGGGATAGTGTACTTAAATGTATTTCATTAAGTGAACTGATGACAACTAGTGTATTCATGTTGCTTATCAGTGTCCTTTGTAAAAACTTCTTTACATCTTTTTCTCATGCCTTCCTGATGTCTGATGGGAGATGCTCTTGAACTAACGTAGAGCATCTTCGTGATCCAGCTGGGGTTTGCTCACTCTCGCAGCGGCATTAATGACGAGAACGCTGTGATTGTCACTCTTTGCTTGAAAACCCACTCCAAGAATTGTAGGCAAGCCATACAAGGCTGAGCCTTTCCCGTGGGCAAAGCCGGGGTAAGAAATGATAACACAGGCAGGGATGGGGAGGCAGGGATGCGGGGAGAGCATCCGTCCCCGAAGGAGCGTGGGGCACAGGGAGACAGGTGTTGGCACTGGGGACAGCACGGGGACCCCAGCCCCTGGCTCCAGCTCGTGCCGTAAAAACCACAACCACTACAAAAAAAGCCTTCAGAAACTGCGTACAAAATCTAAGCGCAAAGAACAGTGCACCGGCCACAAAGCCAGGTATTCCAGAGCTGGAAAATATCAGGTTCGGGATTGTGCATGTAGCTCCCATTCCTCCCTCTCCTCTGCTTCTGCTATGACAGACTGCAGCCTCCTATTTTTGGACACAGTTCAAAACGTCTTCCCTTAGAAAGGCCCTTTGATGCCGTGGAGGAATGCAAAGCGCTGTCCCAGGGTGGAAGGTGTGTGTCCCATGGACCGCACCGGAGGGGTGCACATGGGCCGGGAGCAAGGGGGAACCCAGCCCACACCTCTGGCATTCCTAACGATTTATTACATGCTGGTACGTGTGTTTGTAAGTATATGTGTATATATATGCATATAAACAGGTATATATGGATTTAACGTGTACTTACACACACAAATGCATTAGGTGTGACAGGATTTACATAAGACACACATAAAAGGAAAAGACACGCGCAGATAATTCCCCCCCCACACCCCCACTTAAGTTCATGCAGGACCGTAATTATATCATCTTGCAAACTTTTTAAAATAAAAAAGTAATTTCCTTACAATGGAACCCTTGTTAGATAACTTCATGAAGGAATTTACACAGTTTAATTAAAGAAGCTGCGCTGCCTTGTTCTCCATGTGCGACGAAATAAGGCAAATAGTTTTAAAATATTACACTCAATTATACTTATAAATCTTGCACAGGTAATGAACATATTCTTTAGATTGCAGAAAGAGCTGGACACTTATCTTACTCTTTAAGATAAAATACCACATCCATATAATGCATTGCTAAGCTTTCCTTTCACCATACACGTTGCCCAGAATCCCATTTTCTATTAAATAATAATCATTGTAATTAATAGACTAGTTATTTTATCTCCCTAATCTGGTTACAGTAATTTATCAAAGGTATGTAAATGAATGCAAAAAAAAAAGCAGTTCATTATTATTTTCTAAAGGGTACACGTCTCTTGCTGAAGCATGTAAAATGTAATTCTCTTGAACTTAATAAGATACTTGACTTCGTGTAATTCTCGGAAAGAAAATCCATTCAATACTTTACTTTTTTATGTCACACTCAATTTGTTTTACTTACAATTCTCTGGCAGTTAAGGCTTGCTAATGGGCTGTTTTCCGCATGCGCTTCTCCTGACCGTGGGAGATGCCACGGGCGGGCGGCTGGGATGTAATGGCCCCCTCGCTCCCGCCCTGGGGCCGGGACAGGGGACAGGCGGGGGGTGCGAAGGCGGGGAGCGAGGGGCAGGTCGGGCTCTCGGTCTGCTTGGCGTGGCAAGGGACTCCTGCGGCGTTACCGGTCCCGTCCCTCAAGCCTTATTCCAGAGAAGGGATGTTCGGCGGGGCTTTTGCCCTGGTAGGGTCCCCAGCACGTTGTGTGCCTGGTTTCCGAGCCATTAATTCAAAACCAGTACAGAAAAGAGAAGGAAAATGTTCAAAGGGTGTAAGGGAGCTACTGACAGAGGCAGCGCGGGCACCCAGATGAAAGGGATCTGATTAATGACAGCACCTGAGATAAGTGGCACTTTAACCAACTTTAACTGTTGATGTATGATGACATAATGTCCCCTCCAATTAATGACAAGGATATAAAACACCTGTATTTAGCAGAGCAGATGTTCCTTTTATGGTTAAATGCACACAGAAATTGACTTTTAAAGGACCAACGTTAACTTCTCCATTATTTGTTTCTCTATTTGTGGCAGTGTATTATGAGCCAGAGTGAAACGTGCCCCCACGTGCGAGGAAGCAGAAGACGTGTTCTTCACTAACAGTAATTTATAGGTCATCTCAGGGCGCTTTATGGAACACGGGGTTATCTTTGCTGTTACATATCTCTAGAGGCATCTCTCCCAAAGGATCTCAAAGCAACTTCCAAACGGAAGAGCAGATTTTGAGATACGTACAGGAATGGCATTACCCACATCTGAACCAGAACAAAAGCATTGGGCGGCCTTGCTACTGCATTTTCTTCTCAGTCTTTGTCCACAAAGGGACAACTGCCTTTGAATCCAGCTAAATCTCTGCTGCAGCTCCAGTGACAGTTATTTATGCTTTGACCCTAAGGGACCCAACTTATACTGTTAGTCATTCATATGCTCGCATCTGTGTTATGCAATTCACTCGCTGGTTTCTGAGGAAAAAACATTTGTTAAGAAACCACCCATTAAGGGTAAGGGGCAATTTGTGTCTGGGGCGATCAAAGGATCCTGCCTTTCTCCATGGGCTTTGCAAAGCGTTTTGGAGTGTTTTCCTCACGTGGAATGCACAAAGCAGGGAGAAGGTGTTGCGTTTCTCCCTTGCTTTTCATCCTGGGAGATGTCCCAGCTATCTGCTGTCACCCATGTCACCCCCGTCGCCCCGGGGCCGGGCGAGGGGCGGGCGGGGGGGTCGGGGTGCTGGCCGCGGGGGCTCGGCAGGCGGAGAACACAGAAATTAGCATTCCCCTCAGCTGCCGCGCTAATGAGCAGCTCCCGCTTCCCAGGACTGCCTTCCCTGGGTCTCCTGAGGTTTAAAATACAGTAGCTGCATATGGGCTCTACGCAGGATTTATTTATAGAGCATAAGTGTTTCCAACTCTTCCAAGTTGATTGCAAGTCTTACAATATTAGGCACTGTTCTTAAAGCCCCAGCTTCTGTACGCCTGGTATTTCATGAGAATCTAAGCTTTCGGTGGGTAAATGAGAGGTGTCTGAGCCTCACGGGAATCCAGAAGCACCACCAAATATTTCCTAGATGTAAAAAGCCCGTGAACAGCCCTTCCCTCCTTCCCCTCCTCGCAGACGAGAGACAGAGAACCGCTGGCTGAAGAATTCACCCCTTAGCACGGCACTTAGCGTGGCAAAGACTGCGGCAATGCCCTGTCTCTTCCAGTATACTAATATTACGGTTTTATATACTGGGCCTTTTGCAGCTGCTAAAACCTTCTGCCCCTCTATGTGTCAGGTGTCCCCGACACTAAACACTTAGCTAAGAAATCTTGTCCCATGGCAGCAGAAGAGCATCCGTGCAGCTCAGCACGCATCTCGTCACCAGGCCACTCAACCACTCCTTCCACTCCTCGAGGAGCTCCTCTTCCCCAGCTGGGGAACGGGGCAAGGGTTCAGCAGAGAAACAGGAGAAGCAGCTGAGGGAAAGCAGGCTGGGGCTGTATCGTACCTGTCTCACACGAGTTACCTCGTGGGAGGAACCAGGGTTGAAGACAACAGGGTGACTTGTATTTTTCTGTTTACTGTAGATATTTATTTCACATCCATCAATCACCCTGAACCTGCTTTGATTCTGCCAGCAAGTTCTTCAAGTAGTGTTTTCAGATGCTAAAATATGGCTCAGTAAGTGATTGTAGCTCAAATATGGTGAACGACCTATCCTCCTAGAGAAAAAAAAAAAAGACCTAAAGCTTGAGGTCCATGCCGTGGTAAAACTCGCTGCAGCACTCACGAGGACTGTCTCGATGTGTATTGGGCTCCTGTAACTGATCTCCAGGCCAACAACTGCCTTTTGGTGCCTGCAGATAAACCTCTGAGGGCAGGGACTTTTTACACGGTTGGTCGTGGACGCAGGACCTTGGGTGGCAAGTTTAGGAGTAGGGACCATCTCTTTCTTCACTTTTGCATGGCAGTTGGTATGACGATAACGACAGCAAATTACCACTTCGTTGGCTTGCTGGGTGTAGAAGCAGCTGGCTTCTGGATTATTTGGGGTGTTCTGTTTGCATGTGATCTCTTTACTTTAGTTTGGCTCCTTTTTTATACGTCTCCTGGCAGGATCTGGGGACAGACTGTTAAAGAAGACAAGGAGGTAAGGTGGCATTTCAGGGGTGACTTGCCATGTGTGACAAACAGCCAGGGACCATGTCCGGCAACAATACAGGGAAAAGGAGTTTCTTTTTGTTATTAAGGACATCAAGTCCGCACACAGTGCTTACACACCCAAAATATTTCTGTAAATATTTATTGGCCAAATAAAGTCTTCGGAATTGCTTGCATTTCCTTGGGGAACTCTGAGCACTTCTCCTGTTCTTCAAATTTTTCCCCATTAATGAATCACTCCATATAACACCTAATATCCCAGTATTACCCGGAGCTGGGTTTGCCCCTTTAGCCTTCTTCTCTATCTAAAAGATAAATAGAAAAAGGAAATGTTTTTTTCCTTCACGGCTCCCCCTCGCATGCCACAGGTAACTTTATTTCGCCTTTCCCACCTTTCTGCTGCAGTAGACCATTTGCAGAGCCCAGCGCTCCTCCGCAGGAGCTGGGTGGCTGCGTTTGGCCCTTTGGGGGCTGACACCTACTCTCTGCTGTCACAAGGCATCCTGCAGAGGCTATGAGAAGGCATGAAAGCAAAGAAACATTCAAGCTCACATAGAAGGAACGCAAAATCATGTCCAATAATCACAGCTTTCCTAAAGATCCTAAAATATTGCTTCCATAAGTCAGGCTGAGACAGAGAATTACGTTCATTTCATCCTCCTGAGATTAGAGAAGAAGTTCAAGTTTCTATTCTAGATAAATAAGATTTCCTTAAAGCAGTTTAACAGCTGCAACAAAAAAAAAAAAAAAAAAAAGAAAAAGAAAAAGTGAAGACATCCATTTTCCGCAATCAGTCGCACAGTGGCAGGTGCAAGTCAAGGGGCATGGCCTTTAGCAGGACCCAAGGGCTGGCCAGAGCATTGCCAATTAATCATCCAGTAAAATGCACTTGACAGCTTGGAGAAGTCTCCAATTCTTTTTCTCATGATTGCATTGCTAATTTGGTCTTTAAACTTACCAAGAGCAGGCAAGACTTAAATAAAAGCTGTCAAGTGTTCTCATATAATTTTTTTTTAAGGGGAAGCTTTTCTAAGTTGGTTCAGTTGGTTCACGAGTCAGTTGGCTTGTGAGCAGCTAATATAGCTCAGTAAGAAAGCATTTGAAAAAGTATTTCACCAGTGATGGTATTCTCCATGGTGTTAATCTGCATGGGCTAATGCACCGTTGCTTTTACTCGTGACATAAACCCCTCTTTTGTTTCATCCACCTGCTTTACTTTAGGCAAGCCTGGTGAGAGATGATGCCTGAAGGCACAATTTAGGCGCCGAAGACCCTGTGGAAAGGGCACACAGACATGTTTCAGAGAGGTTCTCAGATGTTCAGTGTTACTTCATTGGATCCAAAATGCAATTAGGATCCTCAAAATACCGCTGGCTTTCACAGGAGTGTCTGTGTTTATAAGCCATGACTCCGGTGTCCCTCCTTTGTCCAGGAACACGTAAGCCTGTTGGCAATGACTGCGGTGGGCAGACCCATACTGGTGTGTCTGGAGAGGCCTGGATCACTGAGCATGGTCTCCAGCCCCACCACAGCCCACCCTGCTGCAAATTGATGTCCCCATCCCTGTCCCCATCCCCATCCCCATGGCTCTGCCCGACCATCCCGGGCTGTGTCTGACCCTGGGTACCCTCCCCCAGCTGTGGTGGTCTTCCAGCACACGGTATTTGGGCATTGCTGGATGGAGGCCAACCCTCCGTGGTCTCTGATCCTTAGAGGTCCCCATCCCATCTTCTCTTGGACAAAGAGGGGGTGACATTCACTGCAAGTAAAGGGGGGGGCCTATCCAGAGCATCCAGAGCATTTACACACTGTGATTCAGCTCCTGAAGAAATCAGTGGCAGGATTGTCCTTGTGATGAGATGAACTCCAAGGCACTGGAGTTAGCTACAGACCAAATGGAGGTGCAAAGGTACCTTGGGTCCTTTAAAACTCATGAAAAAAAAGGAGGCAGTAGCCATTAGTGTGTTAGAGTTGTCATCACTATATTAGAGGTGAAGAGGGTGACTGAGAAAGTCCAGTTTTAGGGTAAAATCAGGATGAAATCACAATACCAGCGTAGAAGAGGGAACTAGAGTTATGGTGGTGGGCTCCACGGGGTGGTACCCACCTCTGACCGACAGAGGTTCAGTTCATGCTCAGGGAAGTGGTGGCTTGTCCTGCGTCTCAATCCGTGCGAATAAAGAAGACATAAAGGAGGCGTAAAGTTGTCCCCAGCTCCATTGCACCATCTGCACAGGGATGTATTTGGGTCTTGCACATGGCTGCTTAGAAACGCTGGTCGTTACCAACAGGAGGCCACTGAAACACTGTGTGTGTGTGTGCATGTGCATACGTGTGTGTGTGTGTGTGCACACGCGCATACGTGTGTGTGCATGCAATACTCCCACACCCACACGCACCCCAAGTACCACGTTATCTTGTGGGAAAAATACGTAAAGTCCTGACCTTGTGCTCCAGCCTGCAGAGAAAAGCACCAGAGCAGCTTTATACTCTGTTTTCCTATTTTCTCAAAATAGTCAACTTGTTTGTTTGATGCCAACATCTCACAGACCGAAACAGCTCGCTGGGGGATTTGGGCATGAGTTGGCACGTGTTACTTCTAGTTTATGTAAGGTCTTACTGCAGTTTCTATTTTTAACCCCGTTAATAAAAAGGATTGTTCATCATTATACCAGCTTAGCAGACACAAATCACATGCCTAGGCAAATCTTAAGGGGAAGTAAGGTGATTCATTCCATTAATCCTCTGCTGCGTAAAGTCACAGTAAATCCCGGTTCCAATAAGTGGGTTGAAGGCTAAGACCTTAGGGTTCCTCTGTCTAGCGTTTGGCTCTACTTGCTTTTGGCTTGTCAGATTTCCATTTCCAATATACACTGTTTTTTCTCTGGTAAAAAAAACCCCAACAAAACAAACCCAGAAACCGAGCCCTTTATCAACACATAAGACTGATCTTAGATGATTAATAGTAATAGACAAACATTAATAACTCGCAATCTAAATAAACATTGAAAAGTTTGAAAGCTTTTTTTTTTTTAAATATAAAAATAAACATGAAAAATGTTTTGTCCTAGAAACGGAGCCAGCAGTGTATTATCTCGGCAGCCTGCAGCTGGAAAGCGAATGACATGAGATTGTGTTTTGGTTCCTCTACTTGAAGTGAAAGATGATGGAGCCAAGTACACGCAGAAGCTGTGTTGGCAGAGGGAGGAGAGGAAATGCAAGTGTACGTGAAGTTAACGGGGTTACTCCGGTGCAGAGCGGGGAATCCGACACTTCCCTGTAAACAGCCAGGCACTGGAATTTGCATGGACACAACTACTGTCGAAGACTGAGAAATTTTTAATCTGAATGAAATAATAAGAAAGAATTTTTGTTTTCCATAGGCACCCACTCTACCCACTCTCAATCTTGATATATTTGTGGGGCGCTCTTTCCCCAAAAAACTTGAGCTCTTCAGTGAAAAAGGCAGATGCAGTGGATTATAAGGAGAATAAAAGTTCTTGGAATATTCAGAGTATGTCAAACCCACGGGGACCTGATGATATTTACTTTGGCATCAATGCAGAGGAGTGGTTAGATAACTGGAGTGTTGTCTCAAAGACTGAACTTGTTAATGACACCCGTTGTCCACTCACCTTTTAGCTTCACAGCGAAGCTGTTGTCTCATTGACATCGCTCATCGGGACGTACCTCCACGTGGAAGGCCAAGTAGTGCTGGATTAGCAAAGACCATCTCATTACAACTGTAACTTCCATTCGTGGATCTGTTATACCAACACATGGACACAGAGAAAGAGGAATAAAGTGTTCTGGTCGTAGGCACCTTCATGCTAGTGAGAAAGGAACCTCATCTCTGTTTGGGCTTGGGCAAGATTCTTGTGTACACAACACAAGAAAATTCAAAACCTACGTGCAGATGATCTGAAAAGATTTTGGAAATATCTGGAGGACATCAAATGATCTAAAAGCCCTTTCTCATAAGCGCTCAAGAGCCGTTTAAGAGCCAAAGGGCAAATGGGAGATGCCCAAGCCAGGACCATGTGGCCACATCCTGCGGAAAGCCGTCCCTTGCAGCACTCTAACCATGCCAGGCTGGTTCCGAGCCGTGAGCTTGTGCCTCAGCACAGCCCTTCGCTGCCCACAGGGATGGGCAGCGGCCAGCTCGGGTGTCCCAGCACTGGTTCCCTTCCCTGCTGTGGACGCCTCCAAAGCGTGGCTGGAATGAAAATGCCCTGCAGGCGATGAAGGTGTGAGAAGGGGACTGATGAGCTGATGTTGGGGGTAGTTTAGGGGCTGCACTGCACACGAGAGGTCAGAGCAGGCAGGGACCTCCCCTTAGCTGTTCTGTCACTCCTCTGTAACGCCAGCGGTGGGAGAAGAAAAGCAAGGGTCGCATTTCATTTTTTCTTAAAGAATTCTTACTAATTCCCCCTCTCATTCCATCACTCAAAATTTACCAAGAAAAAAAAAAATCACCAAGACATAGACCCCTCAAATTCCTGCCTGTTGCGGTTATATTAAGTATCTTACATTCACAATTAATCCAATAAAGCATGGGAATTCAGAGTTAAGTCTGACACCCTGTCCTGCAATCATACTGCTGCAATAATGAAAAGGTACAATTACGTACGCTGAGGCCTGAATGTCTGTTTGGGTTTTCTCTGATTTTTTCTCCCCTGCTCATTATTTTGGAGGCGTGAGCACGGCCCTTTGGCTGCAGTGTGACCTTGCCCCTCTTCCCCGCTGCAGCCTGCTGGTTCTGGGGGAGTAAATCCAGCAATGATGGTCCCTCAGATCTCCCATGGCCGCCTTTACCTCCCCGGCACACACCCACCCGCGGGGCTGTTGGGTGACGGACTTCAGCTAACACAAGCGGAGTTTCTGGGAAAAGCCTTTTCTGATAAACGCAAGGGCTCTGCAGGGTTAGTGCTGGCACGAGGTGGAGAGTTCCCCATTTCTGACCTGCCCGTCGGGACCCTCCGCGATCCTCAGTGGTTTCCAGAGTCAGGATTAAATTAGGATTACATTTCTCAACCTCTAAAAGAAAAAAAAAAACAGGACAGGATGAAATGTGGGATTAACAGCTCTGGGCATCAGTCTAGGAAAATCTGTCAGTTGGCCGAGGATCCTGAACTGGTAATACGGAGATTCTGTGAAATTAGGAGTTTGAAGTGCTGCTTGTAGCAGCCTGCGCTGGGCATCTGGCTGAACCAACCCTAATCGCTCCGATGCCCAAGTCCATGTGAAGAGCTGGAAGATGCCGCAAGACTCTCCCTTTTTTCCCATAGAAAGATATTGTTGAATGTGAAGAAATTCTATAAATATCCCATAGTAAAATACCAAAGGGCAATAATAAATGATACTACATGTCCATTTCCACCGAACTTTGGATGTCGTATTCCCCATACGGTGGCTGTGCATGCAGTTGTGAGCAGTCAGGGTCTCGTGGTGGGGCACAGGAGGGTCCGATTTGGTGAAAAATTAAGGTTTTGTGAGTCAAATTAGTTCTCAGCTGTTGAGTTCCAGCCACTGCATGACCAAGGGTCTGCAGTGTCTCGGTGGTGGCTCAATCAGCAGAAAAACAGAAGGCGGAGGTGAAGTTTGATGGGAGCGTTGGCTGCGTTCCTGAGAAGGATCTGGCTGAGTGCTGGATGTCTTGAATTACCTTCCCTTGTTTCTGCCTCAATGTATTTTTCCCCGCGGAACCATTTTCAAAGAATCTCAGACCATCTCTTGACATTTTCCAGAAGTACGACCCAAGCAACCCTATTCTCACAGGACACTTGGAAACGGGCCCAGGGGTGCAAACTTTGGCCAGTTCAGACAGCAGCACGTGAGCTCCGTGGCTCGTGGGGGTTCACCCGGAGATAAGGGAGATGACGATGGTCAACTGCGTCCCGCTGCTCGAGGAGGTCTGGACCCAAGTTTGTTCCAGACCCACCGAACCCCCTTTGATGGGGCGGGAATTGCACAACGACCGCTAAAGCACGGTGACCTCCAGGACCAAAAGCTTTTCCATGAATTAACACTGTCCTCTCCAGGGTGTGGATGCGTAAGGCAGTTATTAGTATTTGCCATGGATTCTTGTGATGGGGGTTACCCAAATCACAGACGAAAACGCAGTGAGATATTACTTCCAGTTTCTAATAATATCTCACAGACACGTTACACTTTCTTTGAGCCTGACAGTCAGGAAGCACCTCGCTGCTGCCACAAAGATTATGATAACACTCCAACCTGTTTTAAAATTGAGGAAAAGTGTCATTATCAAAATGTCATTCCAGCATGCATGCTGGCTGCTTTTATGTCTTTATGCTGCCTTTGCCACTGGGAAAAAAAAAACCACTTTATGCATAAGCATAGTCTTTCCAACCTGTTTCCACGGATTGTTTCAAGCTAGTGCAGCCTAGGGCATGTCCTTGGTCGCTAAATGTGGATACGGGCCCGCCAACGTGCAAGAAAGCCATCCAGTTCTCAGCAGTGGGCAGCACGGATCTTTAACCTGATCCCATCCCTGATCCATGAAGGATGGAGCTGGGGTTGGTTAAAGGGTTCCCACGTGCCTCCACGGAGGCGTCGCGCTGACGGACAGGCTCTCTTGTGATGGGGAACTCTACTGAAAGCCGGGTGCTTTTACAGCATCCCGCCTTTGGGCGATCGACTCTCATCTAAGCGTGTAAACCCCTCTCTGCCTCATTACCTCTGGTAGGGAAGGTAACATATTGCATGACTCAATGCCACGGTAGTGCAATAATAATAAATAAAAAAATTACACTCCTCTTGTCTTACTACCGAGGTTCAAGAAAGAGAGAGACATTTTACCCATATTGGTAAACATTGGTAAATATTTCATACTTAAGGGTATTTACCAATACTTTTAGGTATTGGTAAACATTGGGAAATACCCATATTGCTGGGAAATAAAGCAGAAAGCGTTAACAGCAGAATAGTTTTTGCATTAATTCGGAAGTGACTGGCCCTGTACGATAAAGTAGCAGGCACATTATACAAGGAAATACAACATATACAAGGCAAATAAGGCTGCAAACAAAGGTGCGGTTGCCTTTCGAGTGCCTAACCTCCTGGGGCAGCGAGCAGGCTCGGCGGCGGGCGCGGAGGCGTCCCAGCTGGATGACATAAAAGCCATGCATCTTTATTAGCAGCCCTGGTGCAGCATCTGGGCGCGGAGCGGGAAGGACCCAGCAATTATTTTGCGGTACCTGTCCCAGGGACAGGTGTGTTGCGCCAGGATGTTTCCGTGGCGCATTCGAGGCTCCCGGAGATGGATGAAAATCATTATACTTCTGTGTAGTCAGCAGTCTGACACTGATGCCACATGATCTGGAGGATATTTTCTCCCGGGGGAATACAGACCAGAAGCTCGGTGGAAAAACAAGGGCACCGCTTTAGAAATCTATTACTTATGGATTTGGGGGAGGGGGCAGTGGCAGGTTTTTATATTTGATGATAGTTTTCAAGACTTTCTATACCAGGTCATGTGGGAAAGTTAATAGGAATTAGGAAAAGGTGTGAATTTATAATGAGTTGTTTAAATTAAGCCATTGTAGAAACATGCCCATGTGGAATTAAAGTGACCTTAATCTGAAATCGCTTGATTTTCTGCGACATGAGGTGACTTAAACTGAATTAAGGCCATTCTAATTCCAAGTAGGGATGTGGCCAGACATTAACTCTAGGAAACACTGTGGTTTGAGACATTGCTACTTAATAAAAACACATTCCCACACGGTTTTGATTCCCAGCCCTTTATCTCCTGTCTGGAATAGGCAAAGGGGGATGCGGCCAGCCCGTGACCAGGGCGCTGCCAAGCCCCGGTACCTCAACTGCTTTTGATCGAGTGCCCTTACTCCTAAGCGTGAGATATTAATATTAATTATCAATATTAAAATTGAGAAGGGTTCTGTAAGGGGTTCTGCTGTGCTCCAGAGGGACTGTGGAGTCCAGCAGCCCGGAGCATTTCATGCCACAACTGCTCAGAACGCCGAGGTTTTGCACGGATGTTCCTACTTACAGGAGGGTGCTAGAGACTTTATTAGCTTGGGTTTTTTTAAAATGAATTGTATATATACACATGTATGTGTATATATGTATTTTACTGCCCTGGCTATGCATATATGGGTGCATCTGCCTGCTTTTCTCTCCTGTTTTTAAACATTAAATGCAAAATGATCAAATACCTCTTCATATTCACAAACATTAACTACTAATAGCAACTACTATTTATCTATTGATTTTCGAATGTCGAGTCATTCCTAAATAGCTGCGGATGCTATTAATCAATTTCAAACAAACTTTCAAACTTTCTCCCGCGCCGTGGCGCCGTCGCCGGCTGGTGGCCGCACACTTTGGGAACGGCAGGGTGTCTGCCTCCACCTTGCGCTTTTGCTTCTTAATGAAAACGTATTGCTGTAGTCATCCGGTTACTGCCGTGTGAGCAGCCGGAAGGCTAATAAGGACATTATTGGGGAAAACATATATGAGCCAGGAAGAAACGTTCCTTTCCCAACATATAAACATACCGGGATGATGAAGATGTCTGCCATTCCCCGATAACTACAGGCTGTGCATCAAACGCCGTGGCGTGGACAGTAATACCATTCCCATGACTAATGCCATAGGAATATCTAATAGAATCAGGTCCCAAAATATCTCTTTTTTACCTGCATATTTTTTTGGCATCATATTTCTATTCTGTCATTCCAAGCTTCATTTTTCCTAATATAATTTAAAAACTTCCTGATATGATTATATTATTCATTGTATCCTATTAGTGAAAACAAAATTACTCAAATGAACCTATTAGGACATGACAGAAAACTGCTGACATGATGGAAAGTTTCTAGGGTTCTCCTATTTGGATTCGTGTAGCCATTCTTCTTTATTACCGCCGACGCTGCCTATCACCCGTCCGGGCGCGCGGCTGCGCCGGGGGCCGCCGGGGCTCGCCTCGGGTCAGCGCCGGGCTCTGACGAGGACGGTGGCCGGCCGTAGCTCCTTGGCAGCCGGCGTGATGGATGCACGGGGTGGGAGGCCAGCCCGGACAGGTCGGGGACTGGTCCTAGAGGGAGCATTGCCTCAAATTACCGCTGTTTCAGGTAAATAAATGGAAAAGCGAGACAAGGTGGGAAGGGGTCCTGGCTGTCCTGCGGGTCAGGAGCAAACCAGCCCTACTCTACCCCTGGTCTGCAGAAATCTCCCTCCTCAGGAGGAGAAAGCCCCAGGTTTCCTCCATCAAATGTCCTCCAGAAGAGCTGTTTCAAACTGGTCCATCCTCGGGGCATCTCCCAGGTTTCCAGCAGGCTCCTCCTGCCTCGCCAAAGCCTGAGTCCTCCTGGCTCCTCCATGTCCCACGGGGCTGACACTCGGCTCCTGGGGCTCCCCGGTCCCCATAACACCTCCCTGTCCCTCGGTGGTCCGGGGCAGGGACAGGCAGGATGGGGTTTCCTCCAGCGTCCCCACCCTGCAATATAGATTTGCCATTACTGACCCACAGCTATGGATGCCGTTGGCTTCTACCAGTGCGCCTGAGCACAGCCACAGCATTTATTCTTCACTGAATTATGGCAGCCTAGGGGAATTAGAGGAATTTACCTAAGCACTACAAGTTCAAGGTCCCATTCCCCCCCTCCCCCCCAGCTTCAAGGATTTAAAGCAAAAGAGCGTAAATTGAAATGTGAGCTAGCCAGTGCTTGCAGGAGGAAGGTAAATATCGTGACACCCATTGCAGGGACAGGCTGAAGGTGACAAAGAAGGTGAGCCCAGCAGCACAGCAAACTTCTGGAAAGAGCTGATCAGCCTGAAAATCACCTGTGCTGGCCGAAAAACCCGAGAGATAAAGGCATAGGCTGTAAATGCTTGTGACCCCTTCATTTCCAGTGGTAATGGAGCAAACCCGTCTCCTTCTTCTCCTTCCTGCCTTCTCTTGCTTGAGTATTTCAAAGACCGAAATCTGTATTTTATTCCGTAGCTAAAAGGAAATGCACTCTGATTACAATATTACAGAAAGGCGTATTATAGTTATAGAAAATAGCAGCCATTGTGCTTTCCTTGGAAGTTGCCTTAAAAGATTTAATTTATATTTTTGATGATGAGTGAAATTTTTTGCTTTAAAAAAAAAAAATTAATCAGCTGTCAGCGCTGGAAATTTTAATTCTCTATTCACTAATGTTTAATAATGCCATTATATAATAATACATTAAGAAGCAAAATAAGACAACCCACTTCATTTTGCTTTGGTCTGCCTTGAGGACTGGCACTTGAATCCCACAGATGAAAGGCTAATACTTTTATCCCTTAAACTACTCAGTCAGCCCCTGAAACTAAAGGACTTAAAGGAGAATAATTGGCTCTTTACAGAAGAAGAACAGAACAATGTGCTCTCTGCCTCTCAAGTTCTGTTTTGCATCTGTCTCCGCAGTCGTTTCTTTGTATAAATAAATCAAATAATGTTACCTAAAGAATTAGATCACAAAAATATTATCTCTTTACACTTTGTTCAAAATTAATTTCCAGATGGCCGTTCTCTTATGTTCTGGCCAAGGAGAAGGAGAAGATCTTGGCCCGTGTGAACCGCAGCCGAGGGTGGAGGGGGGAACTGTCACTTCATCTTTGTACGTATTAATTGTAAAGACACCGCAAGCTGATGTCCACAAAAAACAATGTGAGGACAGGGTAGCGTTTGCTTTCAAATATTCTAAATTTGCGGTGCTCACAGAGAGAGGGGAAGCATGAGAAAATAGAGGCGTGTTTGCACGGCCAGTTTTTATTCACGTCCCGAAACCCACAAAGGAGGCTTTCGCCTGGGAGAGAGCGCTTGTGCGCTCCGTTTTGTTTCAGCGAGGGCAGTCGCAGGCTCCTGAATGCTGGCTGTAACTAGCGTGCACTCGCCAAACCTTGACCAAGGCTCAGCGCCAAGAGGATTTCATCTAGTTGAAGCAAGAATTCAATGTTCACTTGAGCTGAAAACATCCCTGTGCTGTGGCCAGCACAAGGTTATGAACACTTATGTCCTATTTAAGCCCTATTTCGAGACCGCAAATGTGACTTAAATGTTCTGCAGGCTGAATAACAAGCCTCGCCACAAAGGTGAGTTTCAACCCAGGTCTTTAGGCGTGCTATATCTGTTTTTTTAGACTCCTTTTTTCAGTCACCGCATGCACTCGTTTGGCATTTTCTCTGTTTACAAGGCCAGCTTTCCTCCCGGTGGAGTTGTTCCCATCACTTCCGTGTCCACAGGTGTCGCAGCTCCCTCCTTACTCACCTGATGCACCTAACAAGCACCAGTGCCTTTGCCAATGAACCTTGCAAGTTCCTTTTTTTTTTTTTTTTTATTTTTTCCACAGCTATTTGCAAACCCACCGTGTAGATCTTGCATGCTTGGATTGTAACTTGGCCATCAGAGCTTGTAAAATCTTTCAGCCAACAAACACGCACACATGTGCAGTAACCTTGATTTAGGATTTTAATCTTAGGGATGTTTATGTAAGCAAAAACACATTGCACATTGGTTGCCAGTGAACTTTAAACATATGTGAAAGTAGAAGGGCATGTGTAACTCCAAGTGTGCGAGTAGGCTGCTGAAACTAATCTCATTATGGAGTTCCCACCCGAGCGCCGTGATAGCAGCACCGAGTGGATTATATCCATCTTCACAAGTCATAACTGATTAAGGGGCAGACGGGGAGATAAGCTGATGTTCTTGCAAGTCCATCTCTGACGGAGCACAGGAGTCAAGGATGGGAAGTCGTCACTGCTCAGACGCAGACAGCCAGGGAGGAAAATGTGAAAATCTCTGCTCAGCACTCGCAGCCCAGAGTTTGTCCTCGTGCTAATTGAATGGGAGGATTGCCTCTTTTAATGCGCAGCTGAAAATATGCTGCATTTCTTTCTTAACAGGGCACTCCCCTGGGAAATTGGAGTTTCAGGTTCAAACCCCATCCCTGCCTTAAGAGAGAGGAATACAGCTCCAAATCCGTGGGAAAAAACGGTAAAAATACAGGTGCGATGTCTGCACAGCACAGCTTTGCACGGACACTTGACCAAAGCCTAAGGAGCTCGGCTAGGCGACAGGAGCCACACGGCTGCACGGTCCAGCTAAAGGACGCTTCTGGTTGCAGGCGAGCGGGTCTTCTGTGGCTGCGCGGCAAAGCCCTGCGTGCACCCCCAGCTTCCACAGCGCCGCGGGGAGAGCCTGAGCCTCCTCCGCCAGAGCCCCCCCGCTTTGCACAGAGCAATTAATGGCCTGGCTTGAACACGGAGTGGCCCCACCGCTTCACACTTGCAACGCGGGAAAACTGCATCCCATTGCCGGTCCCACAAATCATTTCTGTACTTCATACAGTGTGGGACCGGCTTCCACTCCCCGCCGGGGCACAAGGGGGATCGGAGGCTGCCACGTTACACGCTCCTGGGGTGGGTTTGTGGCTTCTCAGGATGGTGGCACGTTCAGTACACATTTGCTCGACTGGGCTGCCTACGGGGCAGAACATCTGCTGCGGGGATCCCATCAAGGTGGAGGCACGATCCGCGACCCTCCGAGGCTTTGGTAGCTCTCCAACAGATAAAATTTAATTGCCACGGCGCTACCAGGGAAAACGCGGCACCAGGAAGGCTCCGGTGCTCCCAGGGCCAGGCTGCAGCTGGGCAGGAGTGTGTGACGCCCGACGGCTGGAGCGGGACAAGTCCGTGTCTAAGTCACTGGCGTGAACCAGCTAATAATAGGAATTATTTTGCAAGCGCAGAGCTGGTGCCGCTGGCAGAGTCGCCGTCGCACGCCGTCAGATAGGCGAGGCAGCAAGCCGGCTGGGGGGGTTGCCGGATTTCCCTTAGAACTGGCCGCTCCAAATCTCCATGAACTTTGTGCCCTGCACCTCGTTTTCTGCCCAGAGGCAATCAATCAGCCACATAAACCCGTGTGTCTCTGGCTGAAGTCAACGTGCGAAAAGGATTTGCACCGTCAGAAGGGCTGTTTCTGTCACCCAACGAAGATAATTAAACGGTGCAGAATTTCAAACCGGTCTTAACCACTTTTTTCTGCTTTTTCTCCCGCTCGCATCAGTTTGGCACTCAACTAATTATAGCGACTGTTTCCGTGACTCTTCTTAAGCTTAGAAATGACCGAGGCCCCCAAGACAAGGGAGCACAGCTCTCTTTTGACACCAAGAGGTCCTGGGGTTTTCGTGTGTCTGGTTTTGTTTCTTCGCTGGATGTGAAATGTAGCCGCTCTTTCTGGCAAAAACTTTCCAAACAGGATGCTCGGATAATCCGAAAAGGATGCTTCCCCCCCACTTCCCCTCACGAACGAGGAGAAACAGAAAACAGGCCGTGTACCAGTGAGGAATCTTAATGGCTCCCAAATGTCTTGACACCAAAAGCCCTTCACACCTGGGGAGGGGACATCAAAGGTCTCCGCCGGGCTGGTGGGCACCCGCGTCCGAGGGGCTGCGCCTGCCGGCGCTGCCTCCGGGAGAGCTGCGGCACGGGATGCACTTTGCTGCAGTTTCGTAACATCTGTTACGGATTTAGCTAAGTAAAACCTGTTTGTACCATAAAACGTTGAGCCTACATTCACTTATTATTCACAGGGAATCCATAAATATTCGTGGTAATTTTCTGCCGCTCCTTTTGGGATTTCTTTATGTTCAGTTTCTCCCGTTTTCTTCAAGCATCCCGGACTGTTGCGTTCCCTCTCCCTCCCTTTGGGCTCTTTACACTACTCAGGTGTTTTTAACAGCCTCCGTGGGCGCGGTGAGGAGCTCAGCCCGGGAGAGGCGGTGCTGGGGCTGGACCCAGCGCCGTGCGAGGCGCTGAGCTGCCGTGAAGAGGCGTGCATCCCCTCCGGCAGCCCCGCAGAGCCGGACCAGGGGCCACCTGCTGAGACCTCGGCCTCGGGAACCACCTCCTTCTGCAGAACTGCCTGTGGAGGGGGCAGCTGAAACGTGTGGCATGACCTTGGAGCCCCTCCCGGCCCCCAAAGGGGCTGCAGCTGGGGAGGGACTCTGGATCAGGGAGGGGAGCCATGGGACGAGGGGAAGGGTTTTAAACTAGAAGAGAAAGGGGAGATTTAGATGAGATATTGGGAAGAAATTGTTTGCTGTGAGGGGGGTGAGCCCCTGGCCCAGGTTGCCCAGAGAAGCTGTGGCTGCCCCATCCCTGGAGGGGTTCAAGGCCAGGTTGGACGGGGCTTGGAGCAACCTGGGCTGGTGGGAGGTGTCCCTGCCCAGGGCAGGGGGTGGCACTGGGTGGGCTTTAAGGTCCCTTCCAACCCAAACTGTTCTGTGGTTCTATGAAATGCCACGGTGGAGCTGTGTTAGGGGGAGATAAATGAGGCACTACGGACACCAGTTCTTCACAGAGTGTCCAGTGCCCTGTCTCGGCTCTGGGATCCCCACCACCCCCCCGTGACCTCGTCACACGTGTGAGAACATCGCATGAGACACCCCTGTCCTTCCTGCTTCTCTGCCGCTGGTAAGTGACTGCTGTGTGTCCCCGACAGCACGCTAAAACAGGAGGAAGCATACACAAATATAAGCGAAGTAGCAAAGAAATAATCAGGTAAACTATTAAATCAGAATTTGGCGGTGGGACGGCGGCACCTTTGGTGCCCACCACCTGCCACTCCCCACACCTGATGGTGATGATGGTGAGGATGGCGATGGTTTCCCAGGGCAGCAGTGGTCCAGGCTGGGACCTGGGATGTGGCATGGCCAGGGCTTAGCCCCATCCTTAGCTGCAGCAGGACCAGGAGCTCCCTGCTCCTTGGGGGATACCATTATCTGCTCTGTGCCCTTGGGGGCAGCCGGGCAGATCCCATCCAACGCACACCCCAGCTCCTCACCCAGACGGGGATGCGCAGGCGGCTCCTGCTGGAGAAATGGAAGTTGCCTGGGTGTGAAAGCAGAGAGGAGCAGGGCGCTTTCCTGAGAGGCGTGTATCTTTAAATTCAGCCTGCAGTGAATGCAAGGAATTTTTTGATATTAAAAAGAAGTAGAAATTCAGCTCTGAAACCCAGATTTCTAGAGGTCTAAATCTGAATTCCCTCTGCTGAAATGCTTCTGTAATATTACTTGATTTCTCCGAAGCAATCTGACGGCATGTGAAAGTTATTCTTATTCTTACCCTTCTTACCCGTATGAAAAAGGAAACACAGTCCATTTGCTGTAAGCCCCTAAGCATCTGCTGATTTGTCAGTTTTATTTAGTTAAAATGCATTCACTTTTGCTGCATAGGGGACCATTTAGACAAGCTAGCTGGAGAAAATTAGTTCTACTTTACCAACATTAACTACCCTGATTGTGCATTAATTAAGATATGCTTTGTGACATATGATATGTCCTCATATAAATATTTTGGGAGGTAGGCAGTTCTTGAGTATTTGAAATGAGTGTGGCAGGGGTAGAAATAGCGTTTGGTGGCAAAAATATTTCTCCACCTCGAGCACGTAGATGCTGCGGGTATTTTGTATGTGAGCGGATGTTTGATGTCGTTCCACGGGTTGTAGGTTTGGCTCTGTAATGAAAAATTCAGTCCAATAAAACTTAATGTGTGAAGTAACCCTACAGCCTCTGAGAGCAGCAGAACATGACTTTAAAACCCACCTCGCTTTTTCAAATCTTTCCCGAAGAGGCAGAGCAGCTAGTCATTTGCCAGTTCTCCAATCTGGGAATATCTCCTGTGAAAAAGTCTTGGCGAAAGGCTTCAATGGGGGCACAGCTGCTGTCTGGGAGCCGGGACCAGCCGGCCGAGGGCACCCGGCGTCTCCCAACCACCCCAAGGTGACCCCGGAGAGGGACAGGCGGTGAGAGGGTGTATGCTCGGGAAAGCCTGGTCCCCGTCACTGCGGGACACAGGGATGGTTCCCTACGGCTGTCCCTGCCTGGGGACCTGCATCCAAAGGTGCCTGTTGTAATGAAC
This sequence comes from Alca torda, assembly GCA_008658365.1. Taxonomy (NCBI): domain Eukaryota; kingdom Metazoa; phylum Chordata; class Aves; order Charadriiformes; family Alcidae; genus Alca; species Alca torda. Next base: position 919,803 of record CM018101.1, read on the forward strand.
CGAGGACAAGCACGGCACAGGGGAAAGGGAGCTATTCTGTGCAGCTCCAGTGCTGCGCAAAGAACTTTTATAGTGATTAAAGGGCTATTAATATCTTTTATAATCCTCCTGCTTATTGTCTGAAAGGAAACAAGTGCATCCGTCTATTCATACGTTGAAACATCGAGGTGTAACCACACTGGCTTCTGCCAAAATATCCTTATGTGAGAAATTAGATGGCATTAACTAGCCTCACATAACATTTGATCCACTGTTTTACTAACACTAAAGACTTAAAATGCAATTTTCCCATAGCAAATATTTACCCTGGCCATCCTTTTCAAAGCTGCTTTTTTCGGTGAGGGAGAAGACTGTGCAATGTCAGCATCCACCAGAAATTTAGGAGCCCTGGCAGCTCTGCTCTCGAGATCAGCTCCCACAGATCCTGCTCCCGTCGGTTCAGGCCCTTCCTCCAACATCGCCCGACTGTGAACAAAGGGCTTCGAGGGTCTGGTGAGCCATGAGTTATTTGCGAGCAATATAAAAGTAGTGATAAACCTTTAAAAACAGCTGTAGAGCATTTACCACATAAAACAAATAGATATAAAACATGTAGGGAGTTTTTTTTCTTCTTTACATGCGTGCTTTTTAAAGCAGAAAAAGCCTGCCTAGGTAGCTGGCCTTTAAGCCTTCAATTAATTGAACAAAGATTTTAAAATTGTTCAATTGGTTTCATTAGGAAGTGTATAATAGAATAATAAAGTAAAACAAATGATATAAAGCAGACCCACTAATTAGCTCTACATGATTGATACAGCTTTGGACTAGGCATTTGATCTCAAACAAAATGCAGTTCCTTGTTAAGAGGATTTTTAATTGATGTGCAGAGAGGTATTAGATGATGTTGGAAAATAATTACTCAAAAGCTATTCATGCATTTGGCTGAACATAACAAATGAAGTTTGGGCTCTGGATCTGGCGGAGTGGACACATGCTAATTAATAATGAGAGGAACAAGAATCTTCCAGTAGTTTTTAACCCAGTGTTTACTAGGAGATTGCTTGGCAATTATGCACCATAATGAGGTTGTCATCTAAACAAAATCAACATTACTCAGATGTCATTTGAGATTGCTAAATGTTGCAGCCCATATATATGTTCAATTCTTTTTACAGATGGTAATATGTTATTAATCAAGAGGAGCTGTTGCTAGCGATCCAGCTGCCACGGGCGTTCTGGTACGAGGGGACATCGACACTCCTCGTTTCCCACTGTAAAACATAACATCGCTGGAGCGGCGGAAATGCTAGAATTTATTTTAAAACCCCTAAGCCTAGGTGTCTGTTCACTGGGGAAGCAAGATTGACATATTCCTCCTCTCCAAAGAGCTGGCAAGTGGGAGTCTGAGCCGCCCTTCCCATGGAGGAGTTGGCCACCCCCGCGCCGCTGGCCGGCCACCCCGGCCCTGCTGGCTCCAGAGGAGAGCAGAGGGCCAGCCAGCCCCCGGTTTATCCTGGCTGGCTGCACGCAGTCCCCGCGGGTTAGACTGGAAATCCATTGGCAAGGGGAGCTGGAAGCGCGGCGTGCCATGCGGTACCTATCCCCTGAGCAGGCTGCAGTCTCCAGGGCTACCAACCTGGCACTGCCACCAGCGCTGAAAGCAGAGCAGTTTAAAAAGAAAGTAATAAACCTCGTGAGAGGCAGTTGCTTAGGATTCAAGCAGTCTATTTTTTTTCCTCTGCCACTCTTTGCTCTAATGTCTCCTCGCCTTTGCAGACCGAGGATACAGCGATGTGTCCTGAAGATGAAGTTCTCCTCCCGCAGAGCAATGAGGGTTGACTGTTCCTGCGTCGGGTGGTTCTCGCCATGTGTTGGTGGGAAGGCTGGTGTGAGCAGGTGGGTCTTTCATCTCGTGCCGATGTCGACGAGTGTCTGGTTCAGCTTCCTGCAGGTGATGAGGCTGCTTCGACTGTCACCCAGTTCTCCTAACGCAAGGGCTGTGGGACTCGATGGCACAGGGGTGACATGAGGTTCAGGGCTTGGCGTTTATCTGCTGTCCTGCCATGTGAGTTTCCTTCATCTTCTCACTATTTAAGCAAAGGGATCTGATTGAAATTATGATGTCTTCCTTTGCCTTTCTGCCGTGCCTAACACAAGGAGGTGTTGATCTTGACTGGGGCTTTTTCAGCATCACCAGACTGGCTACGACATCCTCCTATTCTATGGAATATTTGATGGCAAAGATAGTGTAACCAGCTGGGCAGGATCTGCTTGTCTTTGCACGTCTTTCGTTCATCGGTTATGTAAACTCTTTGCCTTCTTTTCCCTTTGGAAAGACAAGGCCGTTGGTGTCTGCGCTTGTGAAGCACCCCAAGGTCTCTGGAAGAACAGCTCGAGGTGAGAGGTTGGTTTTCGGGAGGTGGCACGGTGGCTGGGCTGGGCTGGGCTGGGCTGCTCTGGAAATGCTGCAAACCGTTTAAAAATATCCATAACGTTTTTCGAAAGTTCAATGTACCTCTGAACGTTGTGATGCCTATTCTATATCTCTTCCTTGGAAAAAAAGCTAGATTTTAGGAGTTAGGTTTTTTAGGGTTTTTTTAGTTTTTTTAGTTTTTTAGGTTTTTTTCAGTGTTTGTAGAAAACCCTCTAAAATACATTACATATTTTCAGATAGAGTGGTTTTTGTTAAAGTCAGCCTCTTTCCAAACAGCTTTTCCTGTTGACTTTTTTTCAGCAGCTTTATCAAGTACATTTTCAAGTCGTGTTTTTATCTTACAGTTCTTCCAAAAGGAACCAATTACTCATTTTTTAAAATAGTTTTTATGCCTTTGTTCTTTGGAGACCAATTCATTTGAGATACAGGCTTTCTACTCACACAGAAGGTAGCACACAGTAGATGGCACGGTGGGCTAGTGATATTTATTATCAGGTAGACCTCGGCCCTTTACAGTTTGGAAATGAGGAGAAGGGGATTTGCGCCCATTGTTCAGTGGGTATCACTGAGGAGACCCACTGAATTTATCAGCTTGTGGCAATTCTCTTTGTTGATGAAAATGACTTCAGAATGACATAATAAACCTCCACTATTTCTCATTTCCACATACATTTCAGGGACATCATCTTGCCAACAACGTGTTAATTCTCAAGCGTTCTTGATGCCTTCAGAGGATTCTCCTGAGATGCTGGGGTGACGCCCACCCATAATAAGGTACAATGAATAGATATTTAGAGGTTCAGTTGTGTAGATACTGTCTTCAGTTTTTTAAAATCCACCTGGTTTGGGCCTTTGTCTAAATAATGCTGCCTAACATTTGTCCCGTGTCTTGAAAACACGCTCCATCCTCCCAAAGATGAAATGGGACTACTTGGAGAAACCGAAAAATAAATCAGCAGTATCTGATTTGAACTTCCACCAGTAGGAGCGTGTGGAAATATTTTCTTTCTCAGTTCTTCATTAGGAACATCAACAACATTAAAAAAAAAGAAAAAACGATGGCTATTTCAGCTGAGACTCACTCCTTCACTTTTTTTTATTGCTATTTTTGTGACTCAGAAGCCTACTGCCATATCCAATGAGAAAAACTGCTCAGAGGTCTCCTAAGAGAAGGCTAGCACTATGTTAAGTGCCCTGGACCCGAGCTGGTGAGGAAAAGAGTCCCCATGAGAAGGTGAAGGTCAGCGTACACGGGGTTTATGGACAGTAGATGTTGTGCCCAGGGTGTGTCTGGTTTACAGTGATGTTAAATCAGTTGTGGCTTCGCTACAGGCTGTGGAGTGGCTGTGGGTTTACACCCAGACTGAGACCTGGGTTTCGGTGCAACGTGCAGGTGCTAAACAACAGCCTGTTTCTGCAAGAAGTTGGTGGTTCCTCTTTCGTTGTGCGGTGTCACCTGGTGGTCACGGGGAAGTCCCCTGAGAACGACTTCTCTTCCGCGGGTGCAGCAGCAGTAGCAGCAATGTGTACTGGAAACTCCTAGAGCCGAACCCTCTGCGTCCTGTTGGTCCTTATAAAACAAAGCAAGTCTTAAAACTTTGATGCTATATACAACTGTATATACTATACACAACTTTAAGTACTATATACAGCTATATACATCTTTATATACAAAAGTCAAATTATCTTTTAATAACTTAGCTTTTGGTTTAGAAGTATTGAATGAGCAAAAACAGACTTACTTCCAAAAAAAACGGCTTTGTGTTTGGCTGCTCCGTTTCTAGTTGTCCAGCATGAGACACCTTGAGCAGGCTGGACTCCCAGTCTGGGTGAATGGCCTTTGGAAATTTTTTATTCTGGCTCCTGAGTTTGGGCACGGAGGTGCCGGGTCACCCCAGCTCTTGGGCCAGTTTTGGAAAAGGTGCATCTAGGGCATCATTAAGACATAAAGGCAAAGAGGATTTTTCCCGGGGCCAAGTTTTATTTTCGCGGTACATTCAGTTAGCCATTGTCAGGCAGCACGCTAAATGAAATTTCTTCCTTTGCCTCCCCCCTCAAACCCGGGCATGTATGCGCTTATGTGTGTGCGCCTAAATATACCATCCTGTCAGAAAAATCAAAAAACCCCCTTAATCCGAAGGTGCAACGTCCCGGCTGGCTGCGTGGGGAAACATAAGCTGGGTTATAACCAGGAGCCTGTTGTTCACAGGACTGATTATTTAAGACAACTGTTGTTCCTGCGTGCAATGCTGTATGCGCTGTGCAAATTACATTACTAATTTACTAGCTGGCCAAATGTCACTCTTTTGTAGTGCGCCGCGTTCCCTGTAGCTCCAGACAAGGCGCTCGGCAGCATCCCTCTTTGGGAGAGAACTTCTCGGCTGATTTCGAGAGCGATGCCAAAAGTCTCACTTTCCTACTTCAAATAAATTACTCTGACACTTCGCAGCCGTGGCTTTATATTTTTACTTAAATGTGCGCTTTGTGGGTGAGAGCGCGGCGTGGTTTGAACAGTTGTCAGAAGTTTTATTTTTGGAAAAAAGACAGATAGTATTTTGCGAGATAATTAAGAGTTTGTGAAGTTTCCTCGAGAAAGGAAAAAGGCCCAAACCATCATCTTCTGCTCAAATATGCGTTTTACACTCAATTCCTCATTTGCCACCTCCTCCTCCACTAGTTTATAAATCTGTTAATTAATGGTGTTTATTCTCCTCTCAGCCTTGCCTGAGAAATGGTTTTATGATTGTATTATTAGGAAGTGATGATAACGTATGTGGGAAAAGGTATTTTTTTGGTATGTGGGCTTACCGATCGCTATGGAAACAAGCAAATATTTGCAGACCTCGACTACTGATTAATACCTACCGGTTATTTTGGCGTTATAAAGTTACTGTCTGGATGCAAAGAATTTCTCACGAGCCGTTCTCTACGACAATTTATTTACATGTGTAATGGTCTCATCAGAAATGACTCCGGTAATTTAAGGCTCCGTCACGTTGTAGCAGTTCCTGAAACAGCCATTTTATCAGCGTGTGATTGAAACACAAGCGCTGGGCATTATTTTTAAACCCTTTCTGTTCACATTTCAGTGAAAGGAGTTTCATTACAAAAATATTTCTCCCTGAAGGGAGGGATGCAGGTACACGCGCTGACTAACAGGGTGTTTGTAACGTGGTATTGACGGGGCTGCGGCTGACAGGAGAGCGGCCAGGAGGACTCTGCCAGCAATGAGAGCGTGGTCCTCGCCCCCGTCTCCATCACACGTGGCACAAGGAGCAGCCGGAACCACACCGGGGTGCGGACACAGCGATAATTAACGTCGAGGGTACACCTAAGCACAGAGAGCACTTTGGCACGGAGTGATGAAGGAGAGAGGAGGGACAGGTTTATCTCCACGCGTGAAACTCTTTACACAAGTGATACAGAACTTCCCAGAAGAAGAAGGCTTCTTCTGAACCAGCTGTTGGACTTCTCTATTGGACGAAAGTCTTTATGAGCTGGGCTTGCAGGTCATAAACCCACCACGGAATTCTCTCAGGTAGCAAGAAAGTATAAAATATAAAACTTTGGTTAGTAAATTCTTTACTCTCCACACATTTTGGTCTTTCTAGAGAATCCTAAATTCTCACCTCTACAGTCTTCAAAGGAAAAAGAAAATAAAAAACAGATTTGGGTTTGGATTAGAATGATTTTGATTCCCAGGGTCCTTTTGAAAATGGGATTTGAGCTCTTTAATCATAGAGGTACTAAAAACACCGGTAGGTGGACAAAATGTAGTACCAAGTGTCCCTCTTACAGAACTATTAACCTGACCAATAGAGTTATTAATCTACTTTATATTCTTGCTTTTCATAGCTCCACACTGACTCATGTCTTCAGGAAATCTTTTTCTTTGGTTCTCTGTAAATTTATGGTCGGTGAGAAGAGCCAAGCAGGCAGCAGCAGGAACTCAGCCCTGCTGCGTTTGTGTGCAGAGGGGATGTAGCACAGCAGAGACCACCACCACACGCCACGCAGCCACCTCACCGGCAATCCAGCCCAGCTCCTTGGAGATGTCCATTAGCTCAAGGGTACCAACCTCTCTCCCTTTGATTCCCTGTACCAAAATATCCACGTGGTGCTGAGCCACCAGACACATACCACAATCCTCCCACACCCAAAGAGATGAGGATCTCCTGGCATGGATGAAGGATGTCAGCAGCTGGCTGGGAGAGCAGAAGCTCTGTGTGTTGGATGATGGCAACAGGCTGGTGTGCAACTGCTTCCACCAGTGCCCACCGATGCCCACCAGTGTCCTCTATGGGTTCTTGCTGGCTCACTTCCCCCACAGCTGGAAATCGGGATTAACCAGCAGCTTCTGTGCTTGAACAGCCTCATTATAGCTTTGATATGAAAGCTGCCTTCAGATTGACTGCAGTTTGGGATGGCCAAAGAGCCAGGGGTTGGCCACCCATGAACTATTTCTTCAAATCAGTTGGGACTGGGAGATACGGGGGCTGTGGCGGAGGGCAGCAAGGCAGAAGGAAACGCAAAAGGTAGTAAGTGAAGCCATGGTGATCTGCAGGGCCTTGAGGCATCTCTCTGAACATCTGCAGTCACCTCGGGCAAAATCCTCTCCCTTACTGAAGTAAATGGAAGATTTGCCGCTGACCTCGAAACGGCCAGAATTTCATCCGAGTGCCGCCGGGCGGTGTAGCACGGTGTCACGGGGTGTGCACGCTGCTGCAAGATGGGGCTTTGTCCCACCACGGGCACCTTGCTGGGGCTTCTCCACCCGGGGCAGCTCGCAGAGATCAGCGGGGCTTGGGGGTGTGAGCACGAACGAAAAGGGGGCAGAAATGCCGGGGGGAAGAAGGGCCAGAGGTCTGCAGTTTTCCCTGCTCTGTTGTTAGACGTTGAAATTTTTCTCCAGGGAAAACTTTATTTTTAATCCAGTTGGGTTTCACAAGTGAATGCTTTAATGGTTGTGCCCAAGGTCCTTAGTCAGTCTTAATCTATGTTACAAAATCAGCAAAAGTGGCAGTTTACCAGAGGTCTGTCTGAGGGAGGCTCGCAGCTGAAATCAGAGAGGCAGCACATCGGCGCTGAGCTGGGGTGGGCCATGTGCGCTGGTAGCCCCCAAAACCCGTCAGCCTGCTGCTGGGGTAGCAATCCAGCAGCTCGGGCGTCGTTCAGCACGGTCGAATGCACGGAGCACCAACATACCAGGGCATGGTTTGGATTCCTTCCTAGTCCGGGCTCCTCTCTCTTTGCAGGGCTTGTGAACAGCTTACGGAGTCACTGAGGTGGTGGCCCGAGAGCAACTCCTTGGGAAGGTCTTGGGCTCATCTCACTTGATGAATATTTCCACTTTGCTGTGAATATGGTGATGCTTTGCCTCATCATCTCTTTCTGTGGATCTTGAGCTGTTTTCTAAGTAATAAATTCGGTCCTCAAATAGTCCCGTGAGGAAGCAGATAGCCTCCCCTCTGCACAGAGGAGAAAACCACAGCAGAGGAAGGATAAAGCCTAAGCCGTGTTGTCGGTGCCCAGGATGCTGGATGTTTCTGCGGCTGAACTGCAGGTTCAGAAACCAAACCACGTGGTTAAACATCTACATCGAAATCATGTTTGCAACAATAGAATGAGTAACTTTAACCATACGGATATTTATTACGTAAATAATACTGTAACAGTATATCTGATGATTTATGCCTTCATGCTGACAAATTACCCCTAAATGACTTGCCTGAAGACACTCATGAAGTCCATCTGCCGGGGAAGAGCACAGCCTGGGTCTCCTGAGTCCCAGTCCTGTGGACTGACTGTAAGACTACCTTCTTCCAGTCAATAGCTTCATCAATCATCATTTCAGTCAGCTTGATGGCTGGCTTTCTAAGGCCATCCCTGGTGATTTATTCCTACCTTGTCTCTTCAAAAGCTTGCAGCCTGTGACTTAGACACGTGTGGAGATGTGCTCTGTGCCCATCGGTACCTTCCCTGACGCCCACCCTACCAGCAGCCTGATGCTCGCACCGCTGCTCTCAGGCATGTGGGTGGCAGGAGCTCTCCTGGAGTGACCTGTGCTCAGATGTGTCCGTACTGTTTATCCCTGGATGACAGCAGTGAGTAGAGCTCCGGCCACGAAGGGGGTGATAGGACAGGACCGGTGGAGGCAGAAGAGAGGATGCAGGAGCGTGCGGAGGGCACCAGGCTCCTCCTGGTGGGTGCAAGCCCCCACGGCACCACCCGCAGACGGGGGCTGCGGCACGGGAGGGCATGCCACCAGCTCCGCAAATGGATTTTGGGAAAATCAATGCCAGTTCTCTATTTCCCTCGTCAGTCCCACCGCTTTATTCCTTTTCCTGCTGCTTTATCTGGCGTCAGTCTGGCATTCTGCTTGTCAGATACCGCTTGTCTCATGTATCATCTTCTGCTACGCCGACACTCATAATTCATCTTTATTCTCCAGTTTTCTGTCTCCTTTCTTGTCCTTTCTACCCAGGATTGCTTTTTATGTGGTAATTTTATTTATTTCCACACTCGGGTTTCCTTTTATTTATTAGTCTTTTGTTAAAAATCACTTGTGCTAATTTTTCCCACACTAGTGCTTTTAAAATATGACATCTCTGTGCACGCCCTTGTAAAAAAGTAATACAAAGCTGAAGTCAAAGCATTGATGGTAGGATTTTCTTAGCATTGATCTCATTCTGCTCCTTCCGAAATCGATGGCACTGGGTTAGGCTAATGCTGAGCAACTCTTGGGGAAAAGGTGCCTCTGACTGTCGCAGTAATGGCACACGGTTTGCTTAGCGTGTTATTAACAGTCCCAGCTCCTGAAGACAACTGATGATAAAAGCATAAGGGATTTTAATAATTGCGGGGTAGAGCTTCGACACAGGACCTCAGGAGACCTCGGAGACAGGAGGAAAATCCACATAACACAATACAGTCCTGCCTGGAATCCTGCAAGTGTGTGGATAAGATACTCAAATTTTTGGCAACACCAAGATCCCAGGCAAAGCACCAGGCTGCTCTGGGTGTGCAGGTTCCCTCCTGCTCTTCGGGCTGCAGGATCAATTGGGAAGAGCTGGACAGGGATTTCTCCCCAGTAGAAACTGGTCCTCTTCCCTTTCACCTCCTCCAGCAGACCCACAGCATCCCAAAGAAGAGAGAAATTCTTTCCATGGAGGTACCTAACTTGTGGTTTTCTTTATTTCAGACTTGTCATGGAAAATACTGCACACTTGTAGCAAGGAGGAACCTGGAGATGTATCCCGGGGATGCTCAGTAGCTGTGGCAGCGGCATCCTGGAAACGCCCCCCATTCCTGAATGGCACCCTGGCTCCCAGCGAGGGCAGAACAAGTCCTACCGAGGCAGGAAGCCTTTTCCTGGATTAATGCACTCTCCAGTCTTCGCAGTTATCATTTGTATTGCCAAATGCAGCCCTGAAGGGGGGTCGGTTATGCCTCCTGCTTCCCCGCTTGCCTCTGCCGCGGGAATCTGCGTCCGCGCATCACAATATTGGTAATACGTCAGCTCGGTGTTTTACTTAGCAATGGTCTGGTTCCCTTAATGAAGCAGTCTCCAGCTTCTCCGTTTCCTCTTCTTAGTAACCAGATTATTGACTTGTAATTTGTCACAATGATATAGCTTGGTTACTAAATGGGAAATGTTTAAATCAAGCGGCAATTAATGCATTGTAAAGCACTTCAGGTAATTGTGTAATAAGCAGCACATTACCTAGAGTAGTAACACATTTTACAGCTAAACCAGCAGGAAAAATAAAGTTTTTTGCCAGGTTATTTTAGGGTGTGAAACATGCTGTTGTGGAAAGGCGGTGTGAATCCATATTATGCAGAAATCAATGGATACCCATCTTTTCAGGCTACAGTAGGAGCTGTGTGACAAGGGCACAGCATTTCTCCTAATCAAGCAGGTTATGTGAAAGCTGAGAGTCAAGCTGAGCTTGCTGTATCCAGCTGTACTTTGTTTGCTACTTAATGGAGCAGGTCATAGTTATAACACCCCAAAGAAATCAGCTCGTCTCAGCCTGAGGAGCACAGAGAAAGTGTTGGAACTCCAGCGGCTCTGCGTTAAATCACTCCTATAGGTCATCTGTGGAGAGAGGACTCGGGGAAATAATAAACCAGCGTCGTTCTGCTGCTGGCACTTCAGGCTGGTCCCCAGGGGAGGCAGTGTCTGGGTTTAGGTTGGGAAAAGCAATATGGCTAAAGAAACAGTTATTTACGTACTATACTGTCCTCGGCAAGCCCTCAGACAGCGGGCTGGCAGCTCCCCCTCCTCTGGAGAGGAGGAAGAGGAGCTTCTCAAGCAGGTTGCTGTGGATGAAGGATGCTGTGTGGCTTCTGCCGTTAGAGGACCTGGGGACGCGGGGCTCTGCAGGGCTGGGCACGCTGGCCACGGGGCTCTGCAGGGCTGGGCACGCTGGCCACGGGGCTGAGTTTCCCCTTGCAGGGCGATGCCGGGCTGTGCTAATCCCCGTCCTCCCGGAGCTGGGGGTGACAGGGAGCAAAGCGCCTGCAGCAGCATCCCCAAAGCTTCACCCCTGCGTGGGTGGCTCCGCACAGCACCCGCCTTCTGCTGGCCTCCAGTGCTCCGTGAGATCCAAGAAGGACCCGGTTTCACCTGACAGCGGAGGCCATGGTGGAGAGGGAATCCTAAACTCCTTCCCAGCAGTAACTGGCATTGTGGGTAGGTAAAGCACAAGCCCATCCTTTGGTTTTTCAAGGAAATTCTTCCCTCTTTTAAAAAAGTGGGATTTCAAAGAAATGCCCACGCAATATATCATCTTTGGCCTTCCTGAAGCATCGTTCCAGTTCTGGGACTTTAAGAGGAAAGAATAACGCGTACATCGTGTTCGCTCCCTTTGACGGTGCTCCCGGGGAGCTGCTGACCAAAGAAAGTGCTAACCATCATGTTTTCACCTTTAACTTTGAAACATGCTGATCGCGTTTTCTCCTTCAGCCTTTTTCTCTCGGCTGCTCGCGTGTACAGTTTATTCAATTCATGGCAGCGTACAATAAAAATCAATAAAAAGCATTTATTATAAAGTGCCAGAGATTAAAATAACTGACTTGGCTGTGCTGTTAAAACATGGGCAGCTCAAAGCGAGGATGCACACTTCACACAAAATATGATTTATGCTCTGCGGAGGGGAAAAAATCCAGTAAGCAGAAAAGGAAGTTTTATTGTCTCGCCAATGAATCACTGTCCTGCTTTAAAAAAAGTTAACAGACATGAGAATGTTATTTAATAAAACTAATTTAGCATTTTATTATAACTATTGTAAATAATGACCATTTTCCCCTGCTAGCAATAGTACCTTCAAAACTTTAGCCAGGTCAGCAAAGTAGCTGCCTCAGTTTCCAAGATTTATCATTTTGCTTATCAGTTTTACATCTTCACACATTTCCAGGCGCATCGAAACACTTTGGCTTGCAAGCTGGAGTGACACTGGGGCTACGGGCGCAGCACAGGGGGACCCATGTCACAAAAACCGTCTGGAGCAATTAATCCGTCTCTCATTTGCCCAGGCGGGATCCGGCGCCTGACCCCCAAAAAATAACTTCTTTGGGTTGAAGACTAATCTGACACGACAACGCTTCCTGGGACGCGGCAGACGACAGGCAGGCTGTGCACCGCTGGTTTCACACCCCAAACCCCCACACTCCCGCTCCGCGAGGCGCAGCCGTGTTTCCCAGCCCAGGCACGCGGAGCTCCTCGCTCCCATCCGTGGTCAGTCCCGTGTGGCCGTGGGAAAAAGGTCTGGTCCTCAAATCCGTCCCCACCGCCCACAAAGCCAGTGGGCGCCGGGGCTGCCGGGAGGACCTCTGGGCGCTGCGTCCCCATGGGTGCAGCCCCACACCTATGCGGCACTGATGCCTTACGCCCGGCTAAGGGGGCGGCGAGGATGGAGGATGACGTCCCGGCGTCCCGCGTCTCCCGCGGATGGCGAATTAGCAGCTCCCCAAAGGAGAAGGCTGTGCAGCCCGTGGCGCAGCCGCCTCCGGTGCTCGCCGCCGCGCCACGGTGCGGAGCTGCGGAAGTCTGAAGTCCCGGCAGGAGCAGCGAGACGTCTCAGCTGCACGGTTGGCTGCTCGGTGGAGAATTTCACAGGCGGGTTTGAAGTTCACTCAGCTCGGTAAAAAGGCGAGGAGAGAAAGCTACTGTTGCAACAGGCAAACTGAAATTCATTTAATTTGTTACTTGCCGTTTTGTCCTATAAACTCAAATACTTATTAACACTGTAAATATGCCTTTTTACTGGCTCGCTGACAGCTCACATGCTTTCTGTGCTGTCTCCTTAAACATTTATGAGCGCTCATGAATATGCAAATTCACAATCTAATGTCTGCAAAATGGTTGCAAGTACAAATGCTGTGTTAATATTTCATACAATGATGGGAGCAAATCAACAATCATAAATTTTGAACAAATATGTTGCTTCATTAATAACTAATGAGGCAGTGCATGGAGCTCTAGATCTGGCATTTAATAGCAAAAGTGGTGTTTAAAAAGAGCTTATCAGGCACCGCTCTCATTTGAAAGAGTGTTTGCAGCCTCTGTGGCTTCCAGGAAGCTTCCAGGATGAGAGATGTTGGAGATGCGCTCACAGAAACAGAATTATGGATGCACTTCCAAGAGTGACTCCTCTTTCCCAAGCCTTGCCTGGTTTTGGAAGACCAAGAGAATTGTCCAGCTGTACAGCACTCCCCTCAAACCCTTGGTGGTCTGCGTGTCTTCGTGAAACGTGGTTCATGTCCTGGGCTTTGTTTAGAGACTCCCACGTGGGATTTCAGCAAACCTTTGGTGGAGGACCTCATTTTCCTACCCTAAGGTGAGGTGGGTGCCCTGCGCTGGCAGCCTTTCCCCGAGGAACTCATGCAGGCTGCTTTGGCCAGCCTGGCCCACATGTCCACGGTGGACATGTCAGTGTCCGAAGGTGTCAGGCCCATCCTGGGCAACATCTCTTTGCTTGTGCTGACTGGAGCCCACCCCCGAGCTGTGCATCCTCCCAGCGAGGGCACCGAGCTGCGTCTCCTCGTCCGGCCTCTTGGGAACGCCACAACGATCTGCAAGCTTGTGGGGTGGAAAAGCCTGTGGTATTTTCCCTGGAGATCATGGGATACTCGATGTCGTATTAGGTTGCCAAAATGCCAAACTGACCACAGCAGTCCTGTGGTTTTCTTGGGAGAGACCTGGCCATTGGGAGATGGGTCTTGAGAGGAGGTCTCTGCACCAAGCTGGGGTGCCATCACCCATGTCCTTCTGAAATGCCCAGGTCTGCTGTCACAATGTCAATGAGCACCAAAGTGCCTGACAGCACCACAGCACAGGCGACATTAATCTGACATGATGGCAGGCCGTGGTGTGACGGAAGGGGGGGAGTCACTAAGAGTGCCGCCCAAGCGTCCTGGTTTGGGGTGAAACAGGGCCAGCCTTCTGCTCAGTGAGAGACTCTTGCTCACACTCGTTGCCATGGAAACCAGCATCACTGACTGGGTGTTTACCCCATGGAGGGGTCGCACCTGTGGGGAGGTGGGACAGGTCAGGTGACCCAAACTGACCAATGGGGTGTTCCGTTCCATCTGCCATGCTCAGATAAAAGCTGAAGGACCAAAGGGGTTGGGTTGGCTCTTTGTCTTCAGCTCTTCATCTTTGGCTCTTCTCCAACGGGCTGCTTCTCCAACGTCTCACTTTCTTCAGCAACTGATGTCTGAGGAGGACCCCGTCAGCTCATCTGCCTTTGATCCCGGTCAGTGTGTTCCAGTTGTCACTGAGTCCAGTCTGGAACTTCCCCAGTGCCTCCCTGGGAGCTTGATACGGTTCTGTGTATATTTGTATATATTGTGTCTATTTCACTATTTCCTTTTTTTATATTATTAGTAATATTTTGTTAGAGTAGTTTAGGTTTTTTGAAACTCATAAATCTTATTATCTCTCTTCTTCCGCTCCTTGGAGCGAGAGGTGGGGGACAGCATCTGTCATCTCACCGTTGGCCAACCCGGCCTAAACCTTGACACCAAGCCACCCTGTGCGTGAGCGTTTTCTTCCAGCATCGTTTGCTTTATACGGAGTTACTCTGATTGGGATTTAATTAAAGCCTGTCTTTAGTGCTTCCCTACATAGAACCTACTCTATTCCTCCAATGAGGTTAGCAAAATGGCATTTTTGAGTTTTCCTGGTAGCACTGTGTTGTCTTTGCGATGACAGAAGGTGGACCCCTGTGCTTCTTCCAAGGTGCACAACATCCACCAAAAGCTCTCCTTATCTTGACTCGATTCCTGTGGCCAGGCAACACCAGCGTCTGCGGCGCTGTGGCGTGAGCGGGAGAACGTACCTGCGCTTCATCTCTTTATTCTTTCTCTCCTCTTTCCTCCCAGTTTGGCTTCTGAGGTCTGTGTAGCTGGGGCCGCCGGGCGAGCGCTGGAGCTGGGATGCATTCCGGCAGCGGGGCTGGGCGGCGGCGCGGGCGCTGCAGATGCAAAACCACCTCCCGAAAGACCCACCTTGTTTCTTTTCATGTCCGTGTCCTTTCTCCAAAAGATTGTGTAAACTATTTGACAGCCAAGCGGGACGGGGCAGTAAATGTCAAGGGAAATGGATGGGGGTCAGGAGGATCACTTCTCTGGGAACCTGTTGATTTGCTTTAGGTTGACCAAAGCACAAACGGCTCCGCCGTTTATCTTGGGGAGGGGAGGGCAGCAGAGCAGCAAGAACTTGTTAAAAGTCTCCAGATCCTGTCAAAATGCCTCCGTTTTATGGCTTTCAGTCGAAGGTTGAAGTTTTTGATGAGGTGCATGAGCAGTGACCTCATAAATTGCTTATAAAGTGTAAACATGATTTCTAAAAATTCTTTTTGAAATCCAACTTTAATAATAAGCCAAACTTGTTGGAACTGCCTTAAATATTTATGTGCGTGGCATGCTCTCTGCACAGCTTGTAATTATAGAATATTATTTTTCTTTTTGTACATTTTTAGGCTGTGCTGCCACTAGCTTTTGACACTTTAATTTAAGCATAGTTAAAAAAAAAAAAAGGATAATTTCTTTTTTCCACCTTAGTATAAAGATAAACCAGCGAAATCATTCCTGCATTTGCTGGTACAATTTCAGTTTTTAGCTATGTTGATAATTTACTTTTGATGCTAATTAATTACAAGTAATCATAAAAACAAATTAAAAGCACTATACTTGCAGCAGGTTTTTTTATGCTTATGAAATAATGCATCTTTATGCATCTGTTTACTTGCTATGTAAAAAAATGTAATCTATATTCATAGGAAAACAACTTTAGCACTCAGCACTGGTGCTGTGAGCCATTACCACTCACACGTTTTTACCCTCTTTCCTTTTTGTAGAAAGAGGGCGGTCCGGTGCAAAACCCCAAAGTCCATCAGTTTTGAAATGTGTTGAAGGTAAAAGCCCGGGATTTAGTGATCAACCGTATTTATAGACAGGCTTGGGAATATGGATTTAAAAGGAAGAGCTATTTATTTATAAATATCCACCCCAAATGACTTAAAATCAATTAGTACTTTAGAAATAGCTTATGCTTCAAATAAATTATTGTATGTTAATGCTCAAGGGCAGGGATAACCGGGTCCAGGGCCCTGCTTGCAGCAGAAGTTGAGGCCAGACCCCAGGGGCCCTTTCCCACCCGGGCTTTTCTGTGCCGTGGACTTTTTCCGCTGTGGAGATGTAAGGCTTGCAGGATTTTCTACTTGGTTTTGCCTCTTGCCTGTTTTGCATGTATGCAAGGAACCCAGCTCCCACCCTGGCACTCCCTCATCTGTCCGGTCCCCATCGAAGGCACGTTGGGTTTCCTTGAACAGGAGCAAAGTGGTCTCAGAGGTGGGGGGAGCCCAGAGCTGGCCCCCTCTGGCCCCTACAGCCTGCAGGAGGCATCTCCCAGAGAAACGCATTCGGGCTTTGGGATGGATCATGCACCGAACTGGTGCTGCTCTATAATGGGAAACGTGACCTGGTATCGTGTCATGGTGCTGCTTCATTCATCAAAACATTGTGTTTGCTGTGAAATCACCCCTATCTCTAAGGTTTTATGAGAGAATGGCCCTATCTTTCATCTGGGCTTCTGTCTTAAATAGCCACAGAGACGGCTTTGAGGTTGTGCTCTTTGTATGTGTCAGGGAGATGGAGACGAGGATGTCATCTGCATCCTGATGGCACTTGGCTCTGCGATGGCTCCTGATCTTCTCATGCGGTTTTCAGTATGTGTTAAATAGTTTATGGGAGAAGGCAGAGACTCGCAGATAACCCGCGGGTTTTGGGTCGGTGCAGCTGGTCATTATGACCCTCTGGGATCTCGCAGGGAGGAAGGATCAGAGCCAGTTCAGAAAACTTCCTCCCGCCCTCGCCAAGTCTCAGAGCTGAGTCACCAACAACTCATTATCAAGACTTTGTGTATTGACCTAATTTCTGGAAGAAGGCCTCAAATTCCTTGGCAACTTCCAATATTGAGAAACAGAAGCTTTTATAGGATTAGATGTGAAAATGAATAAAACAATGCCATACAGTCATCTCGGCAGTACAGAACTCAGTATTACATTAAACGTTTTTGTTGTACTTCCCCATATTTTTTTTAACTTTCAACTTGGTGCAAAATTTTGGTGTTCAAAGTTTTGTAAGGAAAAGCATAATCTGGTAGCACTTCAGATTATATGTTCTGAATAAAATGCCTTAGCTTCACATGTGTTTGAGGCATTCGGGATTTTTCTTACATACTAACAAAAGTAGAGGGCAGTATATATAACACACGCAGTACCCATATTTGCTACGTGCTTGTTGGACCTCTATATACAGGCTTTGCGTTTAATAATCCCCTGCCATATAATAGATATCCAACATTGGTCTTAACAAACCTAGAAAGGTGCGTTTACATGCACGCTTATTGTATGTTAATTCTTAGAGCGGGTATGCCAGCGTGGTTTAACCATGCAGTAGATATAGATCTAACTAAATACCATAGGTGTTAAAGCTCAAGCAACATGTTTTTGTTAATCAAATGGTACTGAATTAACATACTGTACAATAATTGCCTTGTTAAATTTAAATTAAAACCTTATTTGAGACACATAATCTGGAGTGTGACTCACTGTTCTAACCACATTTAGGTTGTTGTCAGTACAATTAGGATTTTGAATTTACAAGTTGGGTGGGTTTTTTTTTTTAATTTAATCAATCGCTATAGCAACAGCAAAATTAAACAGGAGATGTTTCCCTTTCCAAGTCCGGTTTGTTGTTACTTACTCCTTTTTGTGGTGGAAAAGCAAACGTAGAAACTTTGGGAAAGCCAGCCATTTTGGAAGCTCATCCAAGTCTCTGAGCCTGGGCTCCGGAAAGGCGGGTCTGGGAGATGCGGGACCTGTGAAATCCACCACTCGCCCTCTGAGAAAAGCCCCTCCGTGCCAGGCGGTGCAGCACAGCACCGTATGAAAGAGACAAAAAGCCCCTCCGTGCCAGGCGGTGCAGCACAGCACCGTATGAAAGAGACGCAGCACACACCGAGCACGCGTTTGCCCGCTGTGCCAATCCCAGCCCGCACCGGTGCTGCTGCTGGTACTGCTTCAACAGCCCAGACCCTTTCTCCTTGCTCCCTGGAACAAACAACGAGGGCATCCTCGACCCCCCCAGCTCGGGGCAGTCTCAGAACCCCCACGTCAGGAGAGTCGCCCTGATAATAAGTTTCTCTCTGTTGGAGTTCAGATTTAATGTCCCGTGGCCAGGGAGAGGTGACGTCCCCGATGAAGGTGGCGGGACAGCGGTGCGCTCTGCCAGGCTTTCACCTCTTTTCAAACTGGGGGTACAGGTGAAAAAAAAAAACCAAACAGTTTTTGCCCCGTTCAAAAGCGCACGGGCACAGGGGGTGCTGCTGACAAGGGCTCTGGGGGGCAGAAAATGTCTCCTGAGCTGTTTATTAATTCTGCCTATGAGCGTAGGACAAAAGGCAAAATTAACAAAGAAATTGATTTTTCCAGAAGCAGTTTTCTTAAGCAAGCAAGCAAACAAACAAAAAAGCCCTCAGAAAAATAACAAGCATTGTTCTCTGTGCTGTAATTCCCAGCTAGGGAAAACGGCTCCCTCCCTTCCAGAGGGAGCTGCAGAGGCCGGGAGAGGTGCGACCGCATGTGCAGATATCCCCGTACCCTGGAAAATCTGGCCTTGAGACAACGCTTTCACAAACGTCTATAATTGTTTCGCCTGTTTTCAGCAGTTCTGCCTCCCTCCTTGGCTTTGTCCTTGTAACGGAGCTGTGCGCTCCCTTTGGGCTGGCTGTGAAACCCCCCGCGCGTTGCTGCCTGTGACCTTTTTCCTTGACTTTTCACCTGGCCGCCTCTCCCGCCCTGGCTGGCGGCTTGTGCTGGAAAAGCTGGGAGAAAGTGGCTGGAAAAGAGGGAAAAATTCCCCTCCTTGCTGGTACTCGAGGGCTGGGAAGGCTCCCACACCAGCACTTGCTCTGTGCTCAGTTGCGTTATGTATTTACTCAGTTTGTCCAAGAGTGGAACATGCCAAGGGGGAAAAAAAGCAAGTGAGTTTTTCATCCAGAATAAAAAGTATTTGGGCTGGCTTTGAACCTTAACCAAACATTCAGGCTGGTTTATACAACGTGCAGCTTAGTTTGCTTGTGTGAAAGAAGTTAAGTATTATAGAATTACATGAGGTTCATTATTTTACCCCAGTGCAGTTGGATAAAGCCGTTTTGAAGGCTGCAGAGAAAACACATTTCGTATGAAACTGCCTTAGCAGCGATTAACGCCGGTCCTGCTTCCTGACACACGACACCGGCGCTGCCGGAGCCGGGGCAATTACCCTGGGCCTTGCCCAGGCCCGAGCGGAGCCCGGAGCCCGCGCCGCCCACACCTGGCACCATTAATAACCCCATTCATTGAACTCTTTATTTGTACCCGTCCAGGTTTAGACATTGACCTCAGATTTACAGGTGTAACTTAACGAGGCACATGTTGCAGCCAGATGTCCCGCAAACAGATACCACACATATATATCTCTCGGTTCACGAATAATCCTGAAATATTCATTATGGGGCACGCTCGTGAGATCTGCCTTGTTATTAGAGTACCAGTCTTGCATGTCAGCCGGAACAGATGGAAA
Organism: Alca torda; assembly: GCA_008658365.1. Classification (NCBI taxonomy): domain Eukaryota; kingdom Metazoa; phylum Chordata; class Aves; order Charadriiformes; family Alcidae; genus Alca; species Alca torda. Next base: position 939,349 of record CM018101.1, read on the forward strand.
AAACTGGAAAATGTATTTAACATTCCTGCTAGTTTCTTAAAAATAATTATCTGATTAAAAGTGCCAAATGCGATTTTCATTTTTCCTTATTCATCCTACTGGTAAAAGTGTAGTTAAGTTGGCAGTGATGCAACACCACGGAGTTATGACAGGAATCATAAAAGGAGCAGGCCAGCGAGTGAATTTTAACTCCAGAATACAGGATTTAAGTACCGTCCAACTTCATTAATTTACAACTGGGGCTTTGTGCAATAATCATAACATATAAATTATACATTAGGCACCTTTCAATCATAATAAATGTGTTCTGTGAGGAACAGCTAGAGAAACAGAGTGTGGCACACAGCATGGAAATGGTCCATGAGGACTTCTCCAGCCACGTGTGGGCTGGGGGCTCACCAGGGGCTCACTGGGGGCTCACCAGGGGCTCACTGGGAGCTCGCCAGGGCTTTGCCGGGGGCCCTCCAGGAGCTCACCAGCCCTGGGAAGGGTTGGTGTCCTCCTCAGGAAGAAGCCACCACGGTGGATGGTGTGGGACGGAGAGAGCGGGATCATGTCCTGGGCAGGGAGGTTGTGTGGTGTCCCCTGCCCTGGTCACCAGGTGGCTTGTCCGTAAAGGCAGTGATATTTCATGGGCTATGAACTTATTGAAAACTGTATTCTTTTCCTACTAGTAAGGAGTTGGTGGTGTCCATTAGCATGTCAGAAACCTCTGAAGACAAGACAGCATATACTTTAACTGAAATAAAAAGACTTGAGAAGCCTGATTTTAAGTGCACGCACCGAAGGTGGGATTAATTTCACTGACCATCGGGCGACTTCTGCATCTGAATCTGCTCTAATCACCCAACGTCCATTGTGGCCAGTGGCGTGAAACCAACCCTTTGGAGTGAGGCTTGGGTGGTCTCCGTTCGGCACCTCCTTGGGATGAAGGGAAGGGTCCCAAGGGTGCTGCCAAGGACAGCAGGGGGGATGGAAGTGACAGTGTGGGATGGAAACCCAACAACTCGGCAAATCCCATCCTTGCTGTCAAGGGTCTTTGACAGAAGAAAGAGAATCCCCAGGTGAACACGAAATGTGGGTGAGAGATGTGGCTGAATGAGATTTGATCTTATTTTTGGCATCGCAGCAGCCAAATTGTGATTCAGGACCGTGTGTTACGCAGGCTGCCTTTTGCCTTTGACTTCAACTTACGTTTAACCCAAGGAAGATCATTGTCTTTCTCAATAAACACCTGTTTAGAGTTTTTTAAATGCCTGGTTCCCAAGAGTTGTGTTATAATAAGGCACGGGTTTAATTGCATTGAAAGGAGGAAAAAAAAAGGTATGATTTCTAAAAGGACAGAATACTTATGATATTTATGGACCCATTTAACACACCGCTTTGGTTTAAAGAGGTGGGGATTTACATGTGTTAAGTGCTCCTACAAATCTCCTTTACCCTTTCTTGGAAAAGGGCAACACAATAATAATTGTTAAATTTATGTGTTAAGACGTCTGTACTGTAGAGCTCTGCACATCAGTAAGCTAAGCACAATAGACTGTCTGCCTCTACTTTTTATCCTGTAACTATCTTCGCTGAGATAAATGCCTGGTTATCCCGCTACCTGCCTAACGGAGTGGCTGCTGGCGGGTGCTCCGTCGGACGGCTCCGTCTCCGCTGTTGTTCCTGCCAAGGGGCTTCCACGAAGTTTGAATATATGCCTGTTGTTTAAAGTTAACAAAATTTACTGGCATTGCCAGCATGTGAGGTTTTGACCTGGTAGCCCAGCAGAGCAGGAGTGGCTACCAGGGCTGACGTGGATCCTGCGGGGCGGGCGAGCAGCGGCGGTGCCGGGCTAGCTCCTTCCAGCTGCAGCCCCAAAAAGGGGTTCTTTCCATCGAACGGTCCATGGGGGACCAGCCGGTTCAAGCCGCTCCAAACCCGAGAGCGGCACTGAGCCTCCGCTGCCCCGTCACCCCTCCGGGTGACGCAGCCTCGCGGCCGTGGGGACGTGCCACCTCCTGCGCGGCGAGTTTCTCGAGGCAGATGCGCAGCGCTGTGCTGAAATACCCGCGAGCCGCTCGAGCAGCTCTGCCTCTCCCAGTGATAGAAGTAGGCTGCACAAAATGTCAGGGATGTTAAATATGGTGCTAATTGCTGTTTGTTTATTCTTCTCCTTAAAAACCTTCAAACCAACTGAAACGAACCCTCAATGAACTTTTATCACTGATAGCACAATCTCTTAATTTAGATGCCTGTAGATGAGCAGGCTGGGAAAAGGCACTCGTGTTTATCTTACCCTGCACTCGGTACAGAGCCCTGGAGAAAGAGTGTTTCTGAAGGCACTGATAGTCAGACAGTCTCCTCTGGGAGAACGGTGTGTTCCCAAATGAGGCTTGTTATGCTGATATTTATCACAGTTTGATGTTTAGGACTCCTGAACATGCTTGCTTTTCCTATTTTTCCATGTTCTGCTGCCTTCGCTGCTATTTCGAGCGATGTTTCTCTGCTGAATGCCTGCTCGGGTGAGAGGATGATGCGCACATACCTGTGAATTTCAGGATGCTGGAAGCAGTGGGGTCTCCGCGGGGGGCTGCTGCTGCCAGGCGTGATCCACCCGCGTCCTGCTCTGCCGCCGGGGAGGGACGGGGCAGCTGTGGCCGGGCTGCATGGGCTCGGAGAGGGTCCACTGGTGCCGGAAAGGCTTGGAGAGGGCTCCGCTGCTGCTGGAAGGGCTCCGCTGCTGCTGGAAGAGCAGAGCTGTTTGCTCTTTCCTAAAGCTTTGCCCCGAGGACAAATTAATTGTGATCTGGACTCCCTACATCTTGATGTAAGGACCTCACCAGGATATTTCATTGGGCTTACATATATGTGTGTGTGTCCATTGTGTGCACACATAGACACATATATACCCATATATGCTATGTAAGCATATATTAAATATTTAGATTCATTTGATCAAATTATTGCTAAGCGTGACATTATTTAAGCTGCTGTAAGGCAGGATCTGGGCTGCACAGGGCACAAGGCAGGTAGGGCAGTGCTGTTAAGGGCCCCCCCTCATGCTTCTGCTATTGTTTAGTGTCCCATTCGTTTTGAATGACGCTACTCCCAGGGCCGTATATCAGTATATGGCCCATTGCGACACGAGGACGCCCTTCCGCATCCGCTGTGCCGCTCTCCCTTTCCCTCTGGCTCAGTTTGGATCATGTGGATATTACTGTGGGCACCCGAGAGAACAAGAAACAGGGAGAGGTGTATTCCCACTTTTAATTTAAATGATCAATACTAAGGCTCAGAGTGCAACCCAGCTCCCCAGCTGCAGGCACAGCTTTCGATGGAGGATGTATGCATTTACTTAAGAGCAATGGATGGTAGCATTTCAGATTTGAACTCAAATGACTGTAAACCAGCTGGAAGCCAGAAAAATCGGGGAAGTTATTATTAATTCCGTCACTTAGGCGGCCTCCGGGTCTCACACCAGCTGCGGTAAGACCTGTGTGTGTAACCTCAGGTTTGAGGTTGCTCTGATTCCCTCCCGAGCTTGGCAGCCGCTGATGGGGAGCTGGGAGTACCCGGTTTCGGCTCCCTCCTCTGACTCGGACTGCTCCCGGTTAAGGCCATTTACTGGCACAAATGTTTAAAGCAAAGGAATGACGAATACTTAATCCCGTGTCAGATACTGGGTTAAGTTAATGTAACAAAACAATTATTATCCCTCATCTATAACCCTTTCCAACCCTTAATAGAAATGATACACTCAGTAAAGAAAACATTGTCTGATATTTATCTTCTTCCAGGGTATTTGTACGTAGGACTAAGGTGTTTATCCAGGAACACGGAGAGCCCGACTCCCCGTGTATGTTCGCAACCCAGGCAGCCCAGCAAGGGCCAGCACCCGGCACCTTCCCCAGTTATTTTGGCACTTGCTCGCACTGAATTTTTTCCCAAACTCCGAGCAGTATTTTTCAGCGCTGAGCTCATGCAGGGCTTGTTTACCTGTTGTTGAGGACGGCGAGGCAGCCTTTCCAGCCTCTCCCCGCACGCCAAGGGCTGGAAACTTCCTTTATCCAGAGATAAGAGCGGAAATTCTCCTCTAATCCCAGGGCTCCAGAGGCTGCCTCTCTGAGAAAACGCTCTGCCTCGCAAAGACCTGTGAGAAAACTCGGGGAAGGAGGAGAGGCTGCCGAGGAGAGAGGCACCGCGGCGTCCCCGCGCGCCCCACTGCCCCCCACGCGGCAGAGAGAAAAACGAGGGGAGGGGATGCGCCTGCGAACGCAGCAGGGGCAAAGGCTGTGGAAGGAAAGGTACGGTTAAATTAAAATAAGATGTTGGCGCAACAATAAACGATACCAAATCAACTTACCCTGAAAACCAGGAGAAATTTCCTAACCGTTACTGATGGTAATGGTCTCTCTCAGCCTGGAAGTGGCCCGCGCAGAGCGCACGAGCTGTGCAGGACAGGTGATAGGCACCGGGAATATTTATCTATGCTTCATCCTTATCAGCAAAAGTCAGGAATAACATTATGGAGTTTTTTTCCTCCCAAGCCATGCCCTCTTTTCACATGCGTTGAATTTGAGCAGAACAGGAGGACATTTGTCCATGGCTGCTGGACCTCTGGTAGCTTGAGGAGGTGGTAAACCTCTGGAGACCCCGTCCATGGCATCCGCGCTGTGCCGGTGCCATCTCTGGGGCGCACACAGTGATCTGGCAGCGCGGGGCCAGCCATGGGGTGCCACGGGGCACGGCTGCCTGGCGGGGCGGTGTGCGGCCTCATCCCCTGCTCCCCTGCCAAAGGTCTCTCCAAAACCCCGTGTGCCGGACCTGACCTTCCCAACTGCTGTCCTCCTCTGGCCACCGCCCGCGCTTTGTGCCCTTCAGCCTGCGCCGCGCACCGCGTAACAGGGGCTTCGGCATCGGCAATGGGTTACAGCTGGAACCGCTGGGTCTGTATCCTCCCAACCTACAAATCCCACTGCAAATCCGCGTGATTCACTGGCTGCTGGTGCCAGATGAGTTTTGTTTTAGCATTTATGCACAAAGCACTGGTGTGTCGTGCACCGGTGGTGTCTATAATCTCGTGTTGTACACACAGTATTTGGCTGCTGTTCGCCCCGAGAAATGCGCTAACCGAAGCCACAGCCCAGCAGGGCTCTTACGTGTGTGCTGAGCCCCAAACCTGCGCCTAATTCCCTTCCTTGCCGGAGAGGGCAGCAGCACATGCTCGCCAGACAGCTCATGCCTTGGGTTTGCCAAAAAATTGCTCCTGTTGGGTCAAGGTTGGCGGCAGCGCTGGAGTTTCCTTACCAAGTGAAAGCTGGAGCAGCAGAGCTGGGGTGGCTTTGTCTGGGGTGGCGGTGGCAGCCCCTCGCTCCCTGCGTCCCCCCAAGCTTCTCTGCCTCCTCAGGGACCCTTATTCCAGCCGCAAAGGCACTGGGGGGGGAGACTTAGTCCTTTCCCTGGCCCTGACGTGCCCCCAGGCTCCTCCCCACCTGTGCTCACCTCTAGCCACACTTACCGCATATGTATCTTAGTATATATATGTTCATAAATGCACTATATCTACGCAAATGCCTATACCCATAGGCACACACGATACATCTGTGTATATAAGCAGCTGCTTTCGCTGGCCGCCCCTGCGCCGGCTGCGAGCGCTCGGGTGCCGAGGTGTCCCTGGGCAGGAGCGGGAGCGTGGAGCCCCCGGTGCCGGGGCTGGAGCAGGCGGCGAGGGGCTGGAAGCAGCCACACAGCGCCGCTGCCCACAGCCCCAGCGAGGGAAATTGTACTGTCTTTGTTCTCATGACTGATCTTTGATGGACCCTACAAATGTCTGTTGCAGTGCTGAGGCCGTTACCCTCCGGCTGGGCGCTGCCGGTGACAGCCTCTGGTGTGGCACCCTGCTGAAACCTCGGGAGTTTCACTGTATTATATCCACCGCTCCCTTCTCTCTTATCGATGCGTACAAAAATTCAAAGAGGTTTGTAGATGTAAACCCACGTAACAGCAGAGTTAAGATTTTAAGGCAAAATCACAGCAAAGGTGTTGAAATTATCCTCGTCGTGGCCATTTCTGGGCCGGGGGGCTGTGGGTGGGACCTACCCGCGGGAGCTGATCCGGGATGGCTGGGCATGGAGAGGTGCTGGTGAGGCACTGCCTGACCCCGCTGTCTGTTGGCAGCATTTCCCCCATGAGGAAGACCCCGGATCGATGGTGGCTTTGAACATCAGCCCAGCCTGGGCTGTTGGGGGCCGTGGTTGTGCCGTGCCCGTTGTCCTGGGACCGTCACCCGTGCACAGGGATGCAGAGCTGGGGACGCCCCCGGGGTTTTGGACTGCAGCCTGCTCCGCATGGTAAAATCAGGGTGTAAAACACGGCCAGAAGTGTTTGAAATGCTTTAAACTGTATTATTGCACCACAGCGAGAGCAGACACCATTAACAGGGGGTGGCCAGGACGGCAGGCTGTGGTCGTGCAGCAGAGCCCGGGATGTTCAGAGCGACGGGCAGCACCCATGGGTGCCGCTGTGTGCCCGGAGGGCCAGCACGGGGCTGGGTGCGTCCCAGGACCCCCTCCTCCCGCTGCCCGCGGCTGCCCTGTTAGCTCTGTGTCCGCAGGGGACAGACACATCCCAGGCGGCTCTGGGATCCCCAGCGCTCGATGGGCTTCCCGGGAGCCTTTGGGGTTCATCAGTTCCCGTTCCCACTCTCTCCTCTTGTCGGCTTGCCTGTTTATCTACAATCTGTCTATTTAAATTCCTTCTAAACAAGATGGGAATATCTTTATGCCTGTTTGTAAGAATATTGTGCATCCATCTGTTATTTACATCATTCATTTTCCTGAGGTGTCTCCAACAAATCCTGGCTGGATGCTCTGTATGTGTTATTAATAAAACAGCTGTAAAAATATTAACTGTACGGCCTAATTGTCAGCCCTGATTAAGAGCCAGATTTATCCCCGAACGGATGCTGAGCCACAGAATGTGGCTGTTATCCAGGCCTGACCCTTGCGGCTCGCTCCCCGCTTTGCTCTTTGAACGCGTGAGCTGGGGGGCTGCAGAGCGAGCCCCCGCCCCGCCGCACTCCCCTTTGTTTCTCTGCGCGGAGGCGCCGCCGCTCACTTCATTCTCTTAATTTTCCGCCTCTCCCTCGCTGTCATACGGCTCTGCTTAGCGCCGTGTAACCTCCGCGTGTTCCATCCGGGGTGAGACCCCGGCGCTCCGGCAGCCTCTTGCTTTAAACATCTGTCAGCGCAAAGAGGGAGCTCCAGGGGTTTCCTCCCTGCCTGGGGGAGCCTAACTCCTTTCTCACTGACTCCCAACGTCCAAATCCCCCTTGGAGGGCCTCAGCTTCTCCGCAGGGAAATCTGGGAGGTGCTGCCTGAAAAGTAAATTTTGCTGCTCTTTTTGGGGAGCTTCACCTTCGGGGAGCAACCTGCGCCATCGGGCTTTTTTGCTCTCGACTCTTTTCTAGCAGTTTTTGGGCATAAAAGGATGCTTCTCCCTGCCTGTCCCTGCCTCTGCGCCGGCTGAGCCTGCCACTGTTTGCTGGAGAAATCTAAAAATACCTCCTGGTGCCAGGAATACCGGGGTTTTGTCCTTCAAGGGCTGCGCCGCGCACCTGAGAGACAAACCAGAGCTCGGTGAGGCAGACCCTGAAGAGGTTCCCAGAGAGGGAGGGAGCCATGAAGGTGGCGTTAACCCACAATCACCTTGGGGCCACTCACCCCAAGATTTCCCACATCACCCCCAAAATCAGCTGCTGGGCCAGGTCTCAGCGCTGGGTGATGCAGGTTCACATCATAATGTGCCGAATTTCAGTTAGAAGCGCCCAGTGGAGTCCTAACTGCTTTGCTGCTTCAGAAATACTCGCCCATTGCTGGTTTAAAGGAGCATGAAATTCATCAGGCTCCATGGGAGTGTGTTTGCTTTCACCTGTGATGACTTTGGTGCGTGTCTCTTCCATAAGGGCACATAAAATCCATGGTAGGACAACCAGAGGCATGAAACCATTGCCCTACCTCACTCAGGCTGATGGTATTCAATTCACTGGGTGGTCCTCCTAAAGCAAGAACATTACTTTTAGAGGAAAATATCAGGATTCAGCCCAGAATAGCTATTTTTGTCATTTCTTAGTCCGAGTACCCTTTCAACAGGTGCCTTTTGATTTCACCCTGTGGTCAAAACTTGTCCTTGCCGGTTCCTCCACCTCTCAAAGGGTGACCTATGGTGAGAGTTGAACCAGCTCCAGCACCTTCTCCTGGTGCAGAGACATGAGGAGAGCGAGGAAAAATGCGAGCGCGGTGCCAGGGGGAGCGCAATGCCTGCTGCTGGCGTCCGCTGGGCTGTTGCACAAGAGAGGGGTTGTGAAACCCCACCGAGAGCCGCCACGGCCCCAGCACAGCACTGGTCCCCCACCGGGGAAAGAGGCACCCCCATTGCAACGCTGCTTTCAGACCAGAAACACTCTCTAAAGCAGTGGGCTCGCTAGGATTTGGTAAGAAAAAAGTCTGTTGGTTTTTTTTTTTTCCTGAGATCTGCGCAGATTCAAGATATTCCACTCTTTTGGAGACCATTGACTTTTCCTGAGTGAAAGAAAGCTGAAATTTTGCTAATTTTAGTATCGCCGAGACGAAGAGCCATCCCTGCGTTTCACTCCGAGTTGTGCTCTCCCAGGAGCTGTAGCCTGAAGATGAGTGTTTGTGGCATTTTTTATGTTACCATGGGGATTGCTATAGTAACAATTCTCCTAACCCTTCATTTATTAATTTACTTTGTTATAAAACTAAAGGTAAACCGAATATCCAAAGAACCAATAGCTTTAAAGAGATTTCGCCGTCCCCGCCATCCATGTTTAATGTTCCAGCGAAAGGGCCTTGAGTTTGTGTTTAAAGGACAACATTTGCGGATAATTTAATACAGTCAAAGGAATGAGATTCCACAAGGTTTCCTCCGAGACTGGAAAACAACAGCTGATCTATGTCATAACACATTACGGCGCGCGGCAGTTTAGCAATCCTCCGGCACAGCATCCCCGGGCAGGGGGGAGCCCCAGCCGTCCCCGCATCCCGCCGCGGGAGGCAGGGCATGGAAGGCTCCGAATCATCCTTGCTGCCGCCGCAGAGCCGGGCACGCCGGGCGTCGGCGGTGTGGCACGGCGGTGGCATCTCTGCCCAGCAGCCCGGTTCCACCATGGCCAGGAGCCTGGTGGGCCGCCGGCCCCCGGGGCTACCGGCTCCCCCCATGGCTCTTGTGCCGGTCCTGGGGGTGCCGGGGAGGGGGGAAGGAAACAGGCGGCAGCGCTGCGTCGTGGGGAAAAACGCAGGCGGAGACACAAAGGAAAAGCCAGAAAGTATTAAATATTTTTAAATGCCTGTTTTATTTTACAAGGTGCAAATATTACACTTTGCAGTTACGTAGTAAATACCAGATTACTAGGTAATTATGCTTAAACATTACCAAGTACTGTACCTGCAAAAATAATTGCTATATTAAGGGCGGTTATTCAGTCCCTCGATAACCCTATAGTTTAACGGTTAGAAACAAGTATATCATTTATTCTCTTCACATAAAAGCTACCGGCCGTTCAGGTATTGCATATGATCAATAGAGGTTTTTAATGGAAGTGCTGCTGATCTAACCTAATAACCAGAGTATCATAAAAGGCAATAAGCAGCTTACACCAACATGTGAAGCACAGTCTATATAGCAAGAGCGGGAGCTGTTCCAGGGCCCCAAAGGGTCTTCAAATCACTTTATTTTTATGGGGTAAACGTAACCACGTCAAAACCAAACTTGACATTTTAAAGTGGTTTAAAACTCACTGTAAAACTCTACTCCGGGCGCAAGCTTTCTTTACAAGGTCTCAGCCCTGCAGCTATTGTTGTGTCTCTGCAGTTCAGCTCTCTCGGCTTCATTTTCCATGAGTGGCTTGTTGCGTTCTTTATTTTTTTTTTTTAACTAAGAATTTTATTTTGTTGATGTGGTTTTTTTTAAAAAAAGGAAAAAACAATTTCCTCTTTTTATTCCATGTTGTGTGTTAGGTATCTCTGAAAGATAGCTCGGCCATACTGGGGCGGATGCTTTGTTACACCCGCAGAGCTGCGTTGGCACCCCGCTAGGCCAAATTAAAGGCTGAAGCCAGGAGTTTAAAACCTGAGACTTCTAAAGCAGGGTCAGGCAGGTTGGTCACCAACTGCCACTGCTTTTCAGTGGCATCTTCATCCTGTAGGTACCTTCGCAGATCCCCCCGCGCAGACGGTATAGCAGAGGCTCTGCCAGCCCCGGATGGGGGAGGATGGGGGGTGCGGAGGCGAGGTCCAGGCGCCCTGAGGGGTGATCCATGGGTGAGGATGGGGGGTGCGGGGGCGAGGTCCAGGCGCCCTGAGGAGTGATCCATGGGTGAGGATGGGGGGTGCGATGTCCAGGCACCCTGAGGGGTGATCCATGGGTGAGGATGGTGGGTGCACGGGTGAGGTCCAGGCGCCCTGAGGGGTGATCCATGGGTGAGGATGGGGGGTGCGGGGGCGAGGTCCAGGCACCCGGAGGGGTGATCCATGGGTGAGGATGGTGGGTGCACGGGCAAGGTCCAGGCACCCGGAGGGGTGATCCATGGGTGAGGATGGGGGATGCACGGGTGAGGTCCAGGTGCCCTGAGGAGTGATCCATGGGTGAGGATGGTGGGTGCGGGGGCGATGTCCAGGCGCCCTGAGGGGTGATCCATGGGTGAGGATGGTGGGTGCGGGGGCGAGGTCCAGGCGCCCGGAGGGGTGATCCATGGGTGAGGATGGGGGGTGCGGGGGTGAGGTCCAGGCGCCCTGAGGAGTGATCCATGGGTGAGGATGGTGGGTGCACGGGTGAGGTCCAGGCGCCCTGAGGGGTGATCCATGGGTGAGGATGGTGGGTGCGGGGGCGAGGTCCAGGCGCCCTGAGGAGTGATCCATGGGTGAGGATGGGGGGTGCGGGGGCGAGGTCCAGGCGCCCTGAGGAGTGATCCATGGGTGAGGATGGTGGGTGCACGGGTGAGGTCCAGGCGCCCTGAGGAGTGATCCATGGGTGAGGATGGGGGGTGCGATGTCCAGGCACCCTGAGGGGTGATCCATGGGTGAGGATGGTGGGTGCACGGGTGAGGTCCAGGCGCCCTGAGGGGTGATCCATGGGTGAGGATGGGGGGTGCGGGGGCGAGGTCCAGGCACCCGGAGGGGTGATCCATGGGTGAGGATGGTGGGTGCACGGGCAAGGTCCAGGCACCCGGAGGGGTGATCCATGGGTGAGGATGGGGGGTGCACGGGTGAGGTCCAGGTGCCCTGAGGAGTGATCCATGGGTGAGGATGGTGGGTGCGGGGGCGATGTCCAGGCGCCCTGAGGGGTGATCCATGGGTGAGGATGGTGGGTGCAATGTCCAGGCGCCCTGAGGAGTGATCCATGGGTGAGGATGGTGGGTGCACGGGCGAGGTCCAGGCACCCGGAGGGGTGATCCATGGGTGAGGATGGGGGGTGCGGGGGTGAGGTCCAGGCGCCCTGAGGAGTGATCCATGGGTGAGGATGGTGGGTGCATGGGTGAGGTCCAGGCGCCCTGAGGGGTGATCCAGCAGCAGGACCCCCCTTGACCTGCTCATCCCTTCCCTGCACGTGTGTGGTGTCACTTCACGCAGGTAGCTGCGCCCAGAAGTGGTCTGAAAAAAGAAGGAAAAAAAGGAACCAGTCTACTGAAAGGTGAACTTTGCATTTCTGCCAGCACAGCAAAGGAGGCTTTCCAGCTTGGTTTGGGTAATAAAACTTTTTATGCAGCTCCAATGAAAGCACACTGCGCCCATGCACTAAAATGTGTATCTATGCCAGCAAGGGAAAGTCCCAAATAAATGATAGTGACACGGAACTACCTAGGTTGGAAGGGACCTTTCAGATCATCGAGTCCAACCATCAAATATGATTCCCTGCAGGATAAAACCAGGGTGCTTAAAAAAATCTGGGATGAAAACTAAGCGAGAACAGAAGTCTCAGCAGAATATTGATATCCCGCATAGATTTTAATTATGCCAATTAAGCTGACCAGTTTCTGTAATTGGAAGTGGGAGGGAAGCGGAAGTGGGAGGGAAGCAGAAGTGGCAAGACACGGTGCCATGTGCTGCAGGCGAAGCGGCCAGCTCTGTGGAAACACTGCGAGGCCGTGCGTATGGACTCACCAATACATTAGAAGCACTATATAAACATAGCGTGGGAAACGGGTATTTCACGGGTACCGAGGCACCTTCCTCCGTGTGCCGGTGAGGCCCTTCCACCGCCCGTCCTCCCGGCGAGGAGCTGCTGCAGCGCTCCCGGGCTGTGCTCCATCAGACGTGGTGGCTTCTCCTTCCCCCTGCACCCTGTCAGCACCACGCACGACTCCATCTCCTCCTCCTGAACGGGGAAGCACTGAGTCCTTACCGGACTTAGGAACTACCTTTGGGAAAAACTCCTTACCTAAACTGGGGGTGAGGTTACCCCTCACATCTGCTCTGTGATTTGAGACTTCATCTTCACCCTGGAGGCCAGAGATGCCTTCTGCTGGGGCACACAGGGGAAGGACCGTGGTGGTCAGTCAGGGTGTGCATCCAGCCAGCGTCCTCCTTAGGCATCTGTGCCCCAATTTTCATTGCCCTCGTTATAACCTTGCCCTGTGCAATGCCCGGAGGAGCAGGGTGCTGGGGGGGTGAAGGGGAGCTCAGCACCTCTCTGATTTCTGGTGACCAAGCGTAGTGCTCACATAGGTCCAGCTGCGAAGGAGGCTCCTGGTGATGCCAGAAGTTCCTTGGTCACCCTCAGTAAAGTGTGACTTTCTGCTGGGACAAATGTCCCCGCGGCAGCAGCTGTCAGCAGCACATCACTGTGTTTCCCCCCGGCGGGTACCAGCATCGCCTCCCCCCACCTGCAGGACCTGCTCTGCCGCACCGCTGGGGCCACACAGCTGCACGGAGCTGCCTTGGCTTCTTGCTCATGGGCTGCTAGATTTTGGCAGAAAACTGGAGGTATTCCAGTTCTAGGTGATACCTGCCCTCCCGGAGGCGAGGAGCCCAGCAGGTGCCTCCTCCCAGCACTTTAGATCTGGGGGGATGCTCCCAGCGCAGACACGGCTTCGTGGCTCCGTGGAAGGGCCTGCCCGGCAACTGAGGTGTTCAGCAGAGTGCCCACGTGCCACCGGGTCCATGCCAGCTTCCTCCTGCCGGCAGAGCGTCTCAGGGGCTGGGAGAAGCGAGGTCGCCCGTGTGCCGGCGGGTGCTGGCACCCTTCTTGGCTGTGCCGAGCCCGCTCGGCGCGAGTGACGCGATGCGGAGATTGCTATGCGTAAAGCCAGCCCAAGGAAATCTGTCTCTTTGTGAGGGAGAAAATGTCATTCTCTACTTAGTGCTGCTTTGCATATTCTTTTGTGAACGCCAAAGCATTGTTGGCAGCATAAAACTGCTTTTCTGTGAAAGTTAGAGGGTCACAGCGCAGGTGGAACAGCACGGAGGGGACAAACAAGGGCAGCTGGGCTCCTCTGCATTCTGCTTGGTCCTTCCATCACCTGGGGGACAAACACGTATCCGAGCCATTCAGCCATCAGGGATGGGTTCCTACCGGGTGCTTTGCGTGGGCACAGCCCCTGCACCTCCGGTTGGCAGGTTTTTTGGTACCTCTGAGGACTCCGAGGGCTGCCCTGGGCAGGCAGAGGCACAGCGGGCTCAGACCCGCTCTCAGCTCCGCTCCTCTCCCGTGGCACCGCTCAGCATCCCCTGGCGCTGCTCCGAATCCTCCGGGAGCGGGACCAGGTCCTGCCCTTCGCTTCGCCGTGCTCTGGGGCCAGCGGGGACGGGGCGGTGAGCGCTCTCAGCAGCCACGGTGTCCCAAAAGGCAGCTGGTGCTGAGCCAAAGCAAAAGTAAAGATAACGAGAAAAATTGATAAAAATGGCTAAAAGTCATGCTGGACTGCTGGAGGCAGCAGGGAGGGTGCATGGGGCTGCAGCGAGCAACGGGGAAGGGTGGTCCCTGCGGTGGGGTGGCCGCAGGAGACGACCGAGGAGCCGGCTCCACGGGGGGCTGCCGCCCCCGCCCCGCCGCAGCGCTGCGTCACCGGGCAGAAGTGGCTAACGAATCTCCATATGGCAGCCGGCTTCTGTTGGCGGCCCCAAATCGAGTTAGGATGAGTAAGTGGAATTATATTTCATTGTTATTTTTAATATTGGAAATTTAGCCTGTATTGGAGGCACGGTGTGGCTGGGTTTGTGAAGTACACATAAAATAGCGGCTCGTGACATGATCTCCATTTCAGAGGAACCCAGGGAAATGTCACACGGAGAAGCACATTCCAGAAAGGATTTTTTTTTTTTTTGAGTTTTCAGTGGCTCTCATACTGATTGAAATGTTGTAAATCCAAGGTAGCAAATTCTATTAGTATCTCATTTGCAAGAGTCTTAACTGTGAAGAATGAATTGGATTATTTTGAAGGGAAGGGAAAGGTTTACGTGCTGTAATGCCAAACCGGAGGGAAATCCAAGTGTCCTGACGGAGGCACCCCACCACTGAGCACCTCATTCTGCAGCGAGGATTTATCATAGAATGGTTTGGATTGGCAGGGGACATTTAAAGGCCATCTAGTCCAACCCCCTTCCCTGGGCAGGGACATCTTCAACCAGATCAGGCTGCTCCAAACCCTGTCCAACCTGGTCTGGAATGTCTCCAGGAATGGGGCAGCCACCACCTCTCTGGACAACCTGGGCCAGGGGCTCACCGCCCTCATTCTAAGAAATTTCTTCCTTATACCTATTCTGAATCTCCCCTCTTTTATTTTAAAGCCATCACCCCTCGTCATATCGCAACATGCCCTGCTAAAAAGTTTGTCCCCACGTGCAAAGGTGGGATGCAAGCCGCAGCCTTGCTTAAATAGGGCTGAGCAATATGAATCATATGGTGCCTTTGGAAACTTTACTCCTTGTCTAGAGAAACCATTTACAGCTCTTTTGGATTATAAGAGATTTTCTGCCCTACTTAGAATTGGGGCAGATTTCCAAAAATGTTTGGGTATTAAAAGATATGTCGAAGCTCTCACCGTGTCCTTCGGAAGCAGCGAAGCATTGACACCTGTGACAGTGAGCAGCCTAGTTTCCAACCACCTATCCGGGGCCTGGCTAGAAACGTTACTTTTAAAGGAGTGATCCCAACGTGTTGCAGTGCCAAGCAGATCAGCCCCCAGGCCCCAGATCCTCAGAAGGTATTTTGGCACCTCTGAAGGCAATTTCTTTGGCCATGGGTGTTTGCACAGCCCGCAGGCGTGTGCCTGGGGCCAGCAGAAGGGAGCTAGAGGCTCCGGAGGAATGCTCGGAGCATCCATGGTGGCTGAGATGTGGCTCTGGGGGGGTCGCAGGGGCTGGAGCTGAGCGAGGTGACGGCAGCAGGTAGTGCTGCGGGCACTGCTGAGCCTCCTGGGGAGGACTTCTCCTATGAGGACAGGCTAAGAGAGCTGGGGGGGGTCAGCCTGGAGAAGAAAAGGCTCCGGGGAGACCTTCCAGCCCCTTCCAGTCCCTAAAGGGGCTCCAGGAAAGCTGGGGAGGGACTCTGGGTCAGGGAGGGGAGCCATGGGATGAGGGGGAATGGTTTCACACTGGAAGAGGGGAGACTGAGATGAGATATCAGGCAGAAATTCTTTGCTGTGAGGGTGGTGAGCCCCTGGCCCAGGTTGCCCAGAGAAGCTGTGGCTGCCCCATCCCTGGAGGGGTTCAAGGCCAGGTTGGATGGGGCTTGGAGCAACCTGGTCTGGTGGGAGGTGTCCGTGCCCAGGGCAGGGGGTGGCACTGGGTGGCCTTTAAGGTCCCTTCCAACCCAAACCATTCTGTGAGTCTATGACTTCCCAGGAATCACCTTGAAAAATGGCCCCTCCCTTGGTGAGATGCTGGTCAACCTTCCACCAACTGGGGATGTCACACCCTTCCCACGGGTGGTGCTGTGTCAGGGATGGGATGAGGGAGGTCCGTTGGATTCACTGAGTGTGCAACGCGCAGCAAAACTTCCCTCATCCCCTGGAATGCTGGAGCACAGTGAAGTCGTGTTGGCTGAAGAGCAAGGGAAAAAGTGGGAATGAAACGGTAAAGGAGAACCTGGAGCAGAGGCTGCCGTGCCGAGGTGTCCGGGCGGAGGTCCCCTCAGCATAATGCTTTCTCAGAACTTCTGAAAAACTCCATTAGCTCTCGCCGCTTGAAGGTGACATTTATTTTCAATTCTCCCCACAATATGATGATGAAATTACATGAACTTTAAATCAAACTTTAGTGCGACAGGATAAATAAGCCTCACAGCTGACTGCACCGAACTGGCATCAGAACAATTGCGCCGGCGCTGCAATTTTATCATCTTAACAAATGTTTGTTTTCCATTTGCATTTGACAATGGAATTAATAAACTCTTTCACCAATTTAAGTTTTATGAAAAGTGTATCCCACGGCTCGGCTCCTGACCCCACTTATCTCATTTATAGAATTTGTAGCCCTTACAGAATGGTAAATGAGGGACTTCCACTGCATGGTTTCAAACACCTCCGCTTCCAGTTTCCGCGGTAATCGTAAGGGCGCTTAACAACAATGGTCCATTGATCCGGTTCGTCTCTTACCTGCCCTGCAGCCACCGGGCAATTGTTAAATGCAAAAGCCGCGAAAGCCACAAAAGCAGATAACAAAATAGACCATTAGTGTGTAGGCTTTGGCCACAATGGTTTCAATAATAATTAATATGCAGGATAGCTAGCCGTGTCACACGCCATTTCAGACTCGAATTGCATCTGTCAGTCCAAATTCTGCCTACACGCGAGGCATCCAGCACCGAATCTAGTTAGACAGCTAACTGAATTAAAACAAAAATCTACAGATGCATGATAAATGCACAGGATGCTATGTCACACATGAATGACTTCTGTGCAGGCCAAATGACAGATGTATTTCCTCGACTCCAGGCCAGACTCCAGCACAAACCACTCTTCATTTATCAATAATTGGGCCTTAATTTCATTTGGCAGTGCTAGAGCAGCATGCTCAGCTTCCTCTCCAATAGACTAACACTAATTAGACTTTTTTTTGGGCATCAATCTTTTTATTTTATCCTCTAATAACCAACCATAAGCATAGCTATATCTTGCCTTTTTCGAGGGACATGGTAGGCTTTACCCATAACTCATTATTAGCGATAATGGAATGGGAATGGGAACCGTTCTATTATTTATGTCTGAGAGAGCGAGTGGCACCGAGGCAGGAGCAGGGGATCATATTCTGCCTATTCACATTGAATCAATGTCTCGATTCGTTCGCCACCTCTTTTGAATGATAAATGTCATGTTCTATTAGTCCTTATATACCAAAAAGGGGATTTTAGTTAAAAAGAGTCTATTTATCAGGGAGATTTTTGGGGTAGAGTTAAATACAGGCACGGCAATTGGGATGTAAATGTGGCACACAGTATCCAGGCACTGGCACCATTAGGGTTCAGTGCTGGGGACTGCTGAGTACTTCTGGGTGGTGCTGGCGTCTCCATTCCACTCAATAGAAAAGCCCATCTCCACGGGAATTACGGGCACCGGGCAAGACGGGGTTTCTTAACTTCCCGGGTGAGTGATGGCAAACTGTAAGATCCAAAAGAAATTGATCTTATATACATTTTTTTCCCTATGTGCCATCACATGTGTGTACATGTATGTGGGTATATGTATATGCGTGCGTACATACACACACATATATTTATAGGGAACTGAAAGAACGTTCGTGAGAGCATCCGTATGCGTAAAGGTGGAGATCGGATAATCGTACAGCTTCTTTACCCCGCACATTACGCCATCAGAGGATTTATCCCCGCAGAGTTGAGCTTTGCAGCTAAACTCCCCGCAGTTTCAAATGCAGTGATTGAACTGACCTTGGTTTACATAAGTTTTGATGGTATCACCCGTCTTCCCCATCAGCTCAGAGACGAGCATGATCTCTCCAAAGCCTTTTCCTGCCTTGGAGCGACAGACTGAAAAGACTGTTCCCGTTTGCCGAGCAGCCCTCAGCTCTAGGTAAGTGCTGAGCCCTATTGATTTGCTCCAGGGATCAGTGCTGCTCAGCGCCGCCCGCGCTCCCCTCGGCGCTGTCGCGCAGAGCGCTGTGTTTATTGGCACAGAGTAAATCAGCGACGTGGTCCTCGGGGCTGATTGCTATGCCCAGATGATCTGTTGGAGTTTGCCGCATGATCCAATCTATGGCATAATTGAAGAGGATGAGGAACAAAATTCATCCTTGTTTCACCCCAGTAACTACGCCAAATTCAACAGAGAGCTCTCCATATGGTCCAACACAAGTTAGGTAATGTGTATATTATGCCATAATAAATGAAGTCTCATAGGTCTTAGCGGCTAGTTATTATCAAAGATCTTTCCTAGCAATTCATTGTGATTGGAACAGAATGCAGCAACTGGAAAAATGATAAATAGTGCTGCCGTGCGGTTATGATGGTGATGGAAAAATCTGGGCTTGCAGTCTTTCGCTACGTAACAATGTGCCCACATGTGTTCGCTCTCCACTTTTGGAAAAGTCCCACCGTTCCGAATTGAAATTCATTTATTTCCAGGATGAATGCAGATGTATTTCAAGGGCCTCTTCCCAAATAAGCTGTGGAAGTCCTGGGAGACATCTTACCCCGGAGGATAAGAAAGCTGGGAGCGCTCATTAGCTCTGGTGGTGTTCCAGCAAGTGAGCGAAGGCAGCGCGTGCCTGGGACTCAGGCTCTCCTTTCCTTTTACTCGGTGCCACCCAAATAAGTGCAGTATTTAGACACTTCTTTAAGGATTCAAGCAGTTCCTGAAACTTTTTTCTCGTCGGGAATGCACTCAGATTCACATCCTCCTTCTCCTCCTTTGTTGTTGCTATTTTCTCATTGTTACTATAATTAAACTTTTTATGTAATAATTAAATTTACTCTAAAAAAAAAATATGTTCAGATGGGAATATCAGATAATGGAACAATATTCCACGGGGGCAGCAGAAGTGCCATCGAGGATGTATTTCACTACATGACGAAGTCCCTGGAAAAAGTTGGTTTTCTCTCCAGCTCCCTTTCAATGACCCTAAGTGCGCTAAGTGGCCATATATTATGTTGCGGTTCTGATAAATTATAAAATTATTTGTCACTGCTACCCTCTACCGCAGAGAACTGTATTGTCGGTGGGACACCTGCCTTGCTTATTTATTTATTTCACTTCAAGAGAGCAATAAGGAGGCTCCGTCCTCCTGGTCCAGGCGCTCCTGGCTGTTACAGGCACGTCTCTGCAAACAGAGAATATCCGATAGCCCGGAGGAGGCGCAGCTCGACCTCTTCCCCCAGTTGGAGTTTCGTACCCCAACAGCACCTTTTTCCCTTTCTCATGATTTTATGACACGTGGTTTTCAAAATCGGGGTTTACTTCCCCACCACACCTTTGCTGTTTAAGTAACCCCAGGGAACAAAATGCTGGGTTTTGTTCATTCTGGACATGAAAGCAAGAAAGACCAAACCCTCACAGAAGTCTACCCCAACTCAACAGACTGATTACCCAATTCAGTTCCTGATTATTTGAAGATGTGCAACTCCTTCTACTGTCCATTTCCTCAAGCTGCAAGCCTGCCACTTAAAAAAGATTTGTTAATAAGGCTTCAGTGCCACTGGGCCCTTAACATTTCTTTTTGCCTATAAACTAATTTTATTGTTTTACTATAGTGAGGAAAAGTGCCGCGACAGTCTTGCAACGAAAAGTGTTACCCTATTAAAGATAAATAGCTGATTAACAAAATAAGGTTTTTAAATAGTACTATTTTGGAGAAAAGAAGAGGTTGCTAAGCTTTGTGTTATTTACAGAGCTTTTTACTTCCTTTCATGCTTCTTGACGTCCAACTTCTCAGCCTAAAACTCGGGCAGCGGCTGGAGCCGGAGGCGCAGGTTGCGGGGCTTTGCCCCACGCCGTCCTGGGGGAGATGTACCAGGGAGCTCTGGTCCTGCCCAGGCCGGGGACGCGGAGCCGGATGGCTCATGGCAAAGGACCCTGATGCAGGAATGTGATATTCCCTGGGGGGGTCAGGGAGCCAAAGACCCCCAAGGGGCTCTGCAGGATGCTCCCGAGCATCACCTGCAGGCTGGAACCCCGGGGACGTCGCTCCTGTGTGCTGAGCCCAAGAAAGCTCAGTGCTTGGACCGATGGCATCTCTCCGGAGAGCGGGACAAGGCGGGTGGCACGATGGGGCAGAGCCCGCGGTCCCTCACACCCAGCATCCCACGGCTGGACGGGAGCATCCCCGGAGCACCCACCGCACCTTCCCTCCCGCTGCCCCCACTTATCGATACCTTCCTCCTTCCCAGACTTTTCTGGTCTGTTACCATGGCAATCCCTTGCCTCAATAGGGTCCTTGTGAACTTGTTTACCATCCCAATTATAACATTTTCAAATCCAGGCTGATTATGACAGCTCTGTGTCGCCCATCTGTGCCTGATCCGATCAGCACTTCCACAACAATGCATTGGCAGGTCACCACCGCCCCGCAGCACGCGCTCCCCCACGCTCCCCGCAGCCGGGAAGCAGCAAATTTAGATGCTTGTGGAAAGTGGAGGATTCGCCGCTCAATGCCCAGCCTGCGAGGCAGACCGGGAGGGCAGAGGCACAGCGAGGGGGCAGTCGCCATGCTGGCAGCTCCCGAAATTCCTGTAAAGAAAGGAAAATGTAAAAAAGAACTTTTCTCCTGACTTTGAGACCATAGAATCATAGAATGGTTTGGGCTGGAAGGGACATTGAAGCCCACCCAGTGCCACCCCCTGCCCTGGGCAGGGACACCTCCCACCAGCCCAGGTTGCTCCAAGCCCCGTCCAACCTGGCCTTGAACCCCTCCAGGGATGGGGCAGCCACAGCTTCTCTGGGCAACCTGGGCCAGGGGCTCACCACCCTCACAGCAAACAATTTCTTCCCAATATCTCATCTAAATCTCCTCTCTTGCCATTTAAAACCATTCCCCCTCGTCCCATGGCTCCCCTCCCTGATCCAGAGTCCCTCCCCAGCTTTCCTGGAGCCCCTTGAGGGACTGGAAGGGTCTGGAAGGTCTCCCCGGAGCCTTCTCTTCTCCAGGCTGAACCCCCCCAGCTCTCTCAGCCTGTCCTCATGTCCCTGCTTGTGTCCTGGTAGGATTAGACAGCATGGAAGGGGGCTGCCACACCTCGCCGGCGATGCCCAGCCCTGGGACACAGCTTGTGCCACCGGACCCTTCGGCTGTTAGAGGAATTTTGACCATCTGAGAATGGTCAAATAGTGAACATGCTCATATAAACCCCGTAAGTCCCACAGGTGCAATCAAACTCCCGCCGTAATAATTGCAGTGCACCTACTCCTTTTCTCCCTGTACAGCTCGCGTGAGGCAGCCTGATATTAACAGTCGGTAACTGTTGACGGTGTTCAGGTGGGTACAAGCAAATTGATTTTTCACAGCGCTTGGGTTTCAGTAATAGAAGTATTCCCGGGCACTGCTTGGGAAATCCCGGACCGCCCTGGCCACGGTGTCGGCACGAGGGGACCGCGTCTGCCACGGAGAAGACGGGTCTGGTCCTGTGCTGTCCCGCGGAGGGCAAGGTATTGGTGCAGTTATATCAAGGGTTTATTCGGCCATTATTAAAATATGGGTGAGAGACAGACATTGAGAAAAAAGCAAAACCATATTCCTTTTCCTTTGCTTCTTTTTACGACTACTGTTCCAAAACCGGTGTGGTTTCACATCCTTTGGAAATAACCCACTTTTTCTAGGAAAAATGCAGTTTGTCCAAGGCATTGGAGATCGTCTAGCCAAGGAAAGGTTCGAGGGATAGGTAGCGTCTCTTACAGTCGGCAAAAACCAGAGCAGCTTTGAGGCACACAAGCCCTTCTTGAAATCCTGCATATTCGCAGCTAAATTTCCTAAGAAAAACCTGTTAATTTAACAAAGAGGACAGGAAAAGGTATGAGAAACCAGAGGCTTTCACATACCTGCCAAAGAATAGATTGGAATGGGTGGCTTAATCCTACAGGCAGGAAGGTACTGAGATCCGTGGTGGGAATTACAGCCAAATCATTTCAGGCTGGAGATAAGCAGGTTTTGGTACACATTTTCAACAGGGATGAAAATGTCGCCATTGGAAGCATCTAGCAAGGACTATAATAGAAAGCCTGTCCCTTCCAGCCTTAAAATCAAGACAGATATCCTTCTGGAAGAGTTTCTCCAGCTCAGCGGCAGGACTGCGCTGGGTGCAGCTATTCTGGGGCTCAGATTAAATTAAAGGATGATAATGGTCCCTTGTCTCTGAATCTGTAACAGAAAAGTACACTTAAAAAAAAAATATGTGCTGGTGTCGCTCGTGCCAACTTGTGACTCAACTGCAACATGCGCATATTTCTCACAGTTCGGGATTTTTCCAAATAACTCGGTGTTCTCAATGGGTTCATTATGAGCCTCTGAAAGAGCATTGTTAGCATCAGCCCGGGATGGAGCCTCCGCTCCCTCCGCTTCCGTCCCCTCCCCGAGCCCCGGCCATCCCAGGGAACGCTGCTTCCACTGGGTTTTCCCGATGAAGATAAAGCAAATCTGTCTGTCAGCATGGGTCTGATTAAGTATTTTCTTACTGTGCTTAAAAAAATAAAAAAAAAGGGCTTTGGCGGATAGCTGGAAAAGCACAACGGTACAGATGTCCAAAAGAAGTTCCTGAGACAGTGCATAAAAACAATATTTCTCTGGAAAAGAACAAAACAAAACACAACACAACAGGAATTCGTTGTCCCTCAATGAAAACATTATGATCTTCCGCAAGTATCGCATTAACTGTGTGACCGCTTTCTCCACGTCTGTGGAGCAGGCGGTCACACAGTTAATGGGATACTTGCATCTCCTGCTTCTCAAGGCATCGCCTTCCCGTGTCCAGAGAAATTACTTTCTGTGCAGTTGGATTTTTAGGTGGAGGAGCGTTATCTTCTGCCTTTTCCCAAGCATAGCGTAAGAACCATGAAAACACCCTGGCGGCTGGGGGCGGAGGTGGGGGGCAGAGCCCTGGTGCTGCTCTCTCAGCGTGGGGTCTGCTGCTGGGTGCCACAGAGGCAACGGCACGGATGGAACTGCAGGGAATTCCACAGTTTTCCAGCGGTTGGCATAATTTTATCAGCCAAGTGAGCTTGGGTTTCAGAGTGAATGCTCAGTTATGGTCGTTTTGTTTTTTGCTTTGCATGGAATCGTAGAATCGTAGAACGGTTTGGGTTGGAAGGGACCTTAAAGGCCACCCAGTGCCACCCCCTGCCCTGGGCAGGGACACCTCCCACCAGCCCAGGTTGCTCCAAGCCCCGTCCAACCTGGCCTTGAACCCCTCCAGGGATGGGGCAGCCACAGCTTCTCTGGGCAACCTGGGCCAGGGGCTCACCCCCCTCACAGCAAACAATTTCTTCCTCAGATCTCATCTAAATCTCCCCTCTTCCAGTTTAAAACCGTTCCCCCTCATCCCATGGCTCCCCTCCCTACCCAGAGTCCCTCCCCAGCTTTCCTGGAGCCCCTTGAGGGACTGCCTGCGGACACGTCCATGATCCGGACACCGGGCGCTGTCGCTGCCAGCAGCGTGTGCCACCGGACCCGGCGGGTGGCATTTCCCTCCCCGCTACCACAAGCCTGGAACGGAGCAGGGATTTATTCTCTCAGTACAAACATCACAGGAGATTATAGGCTTGAACAGGCTTCCAAAGCACCATTTCTCTCTCTTTTTTTCCCCTCATCTCATTTTCATCCCATTTCTGTTTCTCTGATTCCAATTTCAAATTCTGGAACAGCAATTGAGAGACTTTTGCTTATGAGCAGGCAGCAAAAGCTCCCAGTAACTTAACGAGCGGCCGGCCCTGGCACGCCAGCAGCCCGGCAGCAGCTTTTGAGCAGCGTATCTCCATCCTCCTGCCCGTGGCCGGGCTGCTCTCCGCGGGCTGGGAGGAGAACCCCCGTCCTGGGCCACCGCTGCCCCCCTGCACGGCTGCACCGTGCGGCCGCGGGGACCTGGGGCTCTCTCAATCCATTTGCAACACTAGAAAAAGGATGGGTTTTGGGGTGGTTGGGTGGCTGGTTTGTGGTTGTTGGTTTTTTTTTTTTTTTCAGATCCATTTTCTGTTTTTGTTTGCCATTAAATCCTGACTTCATTTCAGATGTGCCTGTGGCAGACAATTTTAGTTAAACGCTGCCTTGACTGCCAGAATACTTCTACCGTACTTTGTTTTTTTAATCCCGCTAAACTGAGAACATCAGAACATCTTTCGCTCAGTTTGGAGAGACACAGCTGAAGAAAAAAAAAAAAAAAAGAGCACAGAAGGCCTGTTTTTAAAAATGGATGTGTCTGTGCATGAGGGATGGGGCTGTGTTTCTCTGCCGTGTGTCGGCAGCGCCAGCCGAGACAGTGTCGCAGCCCAGGGCTGCAGAAGGACATGGAGGAGTCTTTCATCCCAACACCCTTCCCCTTCAGAAATCCCCGCGAAGCATAAATTGTGTTCACCGTTCCCCACCCGCAGCCCCGGTTCCGTGGGTGGGACGGGTTCCCGTGACGCGGCCTGTGTTGCGGGAACGCCACGTCCAGCAGCGCATCGTCTCTCACGGTGAGCTTTGGCTTTACCCGTCCCTGAAGAACACTTACAAATGGCTTAACTTCTGCCCAACTAACCCTTTTCCTGGGGGCTCTTCCCCAAGCCTTGCCGCGCCTCCCATGGGGCGGGTTCGATGCCGGGCAAAGCTTGGATGGAGGAAGGGTGAAGCCCTAAGCCTGTGCCTCAACCAGGGAGCTTGTGGCTCTGGATTTCTGGCCGAACCCCGCATGTTTCTGCTGAAGCCTGTGCTCTCCCTGTCCCCGGCAGAGCTGGGTCCTCTCCGGTGGCCCCCACGCCGCCCGGCCAGCTGCTGCCGGGGCACCTTCCAGGTGTGGCCACTGGTTTTTCTTTAATTTTTTTTATTAATATTGTATTTTGATAAATATTTATGTGGCTATTATTAGGTAGTGAGGTGCTGATTTATGCTAATATTAGAAGTTCCTGGCAAAAAAAAAAAAAAAAAAAAAAATCATTTAAATTCCTCCTGGTCCCAAGCTCAGACCAAT
Source organism: Alca torda (assembly GCA_008658365.1). Taxonomy (NCBI): domain Eukaryota; kingdom Metazoa; phylum Chordata; class Aves; order Charadriiformes; family Alcidae; genus Alca; species Alca torda. The sequence goes on from CM018101.1 coordinate 964,453, forward strand.
GGAAGACGACCTGGGCTCGGTGTCCCTCCCGAGGGTTTGTTGTACCGTCGTCCATCCCTGCTGACGTCGTGTTTCTGCCTCAGTGTGCGGAGAAGCGGCCCCACAGGCCGGGGTCTGCGGAGAGCGGGGTGGGCGCCGCGCGGGGGGGGTGGCGGTGAGCGGGAGCCGCGGGCTCGCGCGCTGGAGGGCGGGCGGGGGCTTCATCTGTTGGTCGGATGATTCATCTTCCTTGTTGGATCTTTCTCTTAGATCCAGTTCCCCGGGCGTTTGAAAAACAAACCAGAATCAGTTCGGTTACCCAAGTTGATTGCTCCGTTTGTTATTTCAAACAGAAAACCTCTATTAATGCAGGGCAGGACAAGCGCCTGGGCCCCCTCCGAGGGCCGCAGCTGTGTCCTCCAGCCCAGCCCCAGCCCCGGCTCACGCTCCTTGGGTCGCTTTCCTCCTCCTCCTCCTCTTCCTCGCCCCTCGGCGGCCCGTGTCCCCTTCCAGCCGAGCATCCCCCCAGCCGCCACCTCGCCCCCGAGCATCTCCCTCCAACTCCAGGGCTCCTTCAGACAGCCGGCAAGCGCCATACATCCCTCCGGCTCCGCTTGCGGAGGTGGACCCGCTGCTCGCTTAAATACAGCCTATTTCATTACCTTCTGCCCTGTGCAAATCTCGCCAGTGCCGCCACCTTTCCGGTAATCTCTTCATTCTCTTGACTTGCCGGGAAGATGCTGCCGCTGGATTTCAGGCACATTCTTCAGCGCCGGGCTTTGCACGCAAGTGTCTTGCTGCACGCTTGGCTTTAGGCCCAGGGCTGGATTTAGTCATACACCGTTAATTTTAAATTCTTTAAAAAAAACCCACAAAACAAAACCTGGGGGTGAAGCGGGGAGGGTGGCTGGAGATTTCTGCTTTGTTAGTGGCGGGGAGGCAGGTTCAGCTTTGTGGCTCAGAGGAGGAAAAATTCCAAGAAAACTGGTTTTCTCTCGCTTTTGATGGGAAACGGGTCGGGAACCGAGCAGCCCCCATGCCCGCAGAGCATCCCCGGCAGGGCAAGGAGCTTTTCTGGCTTTTTCTGTGCCAAAGTTTCATTCTGCAAATGGCCCCCATTTCTGACAGCCCCGGGGTTTCCATGGAGGCTGGAAGCGATGGAGAGGCAGCTCCGTGTGGTGGAGGGGACTCGGGGCGGCGGGTTTGGCCGTCCCCACAGCGGCACGACCCCGAGTCCCTCTCGCAGTGCCAAGAGGGGCATCCACGCTGGGGTATCTGCCCTCTTAAATTGGTTAAATTATGGAAAAAAATGGAAAGGTGGAATGCTCGCATACGCTTGACATGATCATCATCCTGGGAGCCTGATATTGGTTTGTATAGATTGGATAGATTTCATTACGTATTGATATTATTATAATTTCTTTTTATTATTAATATTCAAATGAAGTAGTTCTAGTTTTCTTTTCAACCCATAAGTCTCTCTCCCTTATTTTCTCCCTCCCTCCCCTTGTGGGAAGGCAGAGAGACACGGCGCAAACTCATCTGTGAGTTTCCCCCGACTGCTTTTGGGCAGAATCCTTGCGAAAGACAGCCGGGGGGTGCCAAGGGAAGGTGCCCGCCCGGCCGAGCCCCCAGACGGCCCCCAGACCCGTGCTGAGCCGGAGGGTTACCTAAAGCTTCCCAAAGTCAGGAAATAGAAACGCCACCGTATGACTCCCGCAGCCAGCATCCCGCTGGAACTGTGAATTTCTTCTTGTTTGGGGACTTTTCTGGAAATCCATAGTTTAGAGTTTGCGTTCCGGAACAAACAAGAGCGAATGTTCAGGTCCATTTTCCGCAGTGAAGCCTGAACAGCAGCTGCCTGTTGTGGGGACGTGTCGGCAAAGATCCCAGGGCAGAAGGGGAAAGCGATGCTACGCTTTATTTGATATTTTTCCATGGAAGACGGTCCGGTGTGTGCCTGCCCGGAGCTGCAGAGCTGCCTCTGCCACCCGCAGCCCCCGTGCACAGGCGTTGCCCCCGTTTCCAGCAGCTGCGGGCACTGTGCTCTTGCAGGAGGTGTTTATTCTAATAGAGACCCTGGGATCGCGCACCTCCGCGGGCGCCGGAGCCCGAAGCCACGGCTGCAGCTCCCGGCAGGTCGTCACCAGCCCCCGGCCCCCAGACCCGTGGGACTGGCCCCTGCCCTGCCGCCGGCCCCGGGCTACCAGCCAACCTCTCATTCTCAGGGCGAATAATTAGCTTTTTAGCACAGAATCTTTCTGGGGTGTGAGGAAACATGACTTCGCATAGGAAGGCCCATTTTTTTTTTTAAATCGGGGGTGGTTGGAAGAGAAATGATCAATGGCAGCAAGGACAGGCTCTCTGTGAACCTTAAGACGATTTGTATTAAATTTTGCCTCCCTGGAAATACAGATCCTGTGTTTGCTGGAGATAAAATATGATTAAGATTGGTACTTTTTCTTATACCTCATTTTCAAAGCATGCGTACCAGAACGCGCAATATTACGGTTTTCTTTAAATGTGCTCCTGGAAAAAATATTGAGGGTCACACCTCAGCTTTGGTAAACTGATATAAAGGATACGATATAAACGCTCCTCCATGAGAAGTTCCAAAACCTTTTAATTTGCCTGTTTACGTGTTTTTCACCTGGCAGTGTCTGGCGACGCCGGTGGCGGCAGGGCTGCAGGGGCAGGCTGGGCCGGGGGGGACACCTCTGTCCCATCCACAGGGCTCTCCCTTCTCCTCCCACTTGATTTATGCTAATTCTCACGTATTATAGCTTTGGCTCCAAAATATCACTGCTTCCAGCTCCTAGATTTCTCGTGAGAGAGGGTGAATAAAGGTGATTTGCTAAAACGAGGACTTAATATTCAACTTTCTGTATCATTTACCTCTTTTTGACGGTTTATTATGATGGAATGTACAATCCCATTGAGAGAGCAGCGCCTGCTGAAATTTTAAAAAGAATGGGGAAAATTGTATACGGCTATAGAATTTTTGATATGCGTGTTAGTTTTAATCTGAGCACCATTATCATAATTTAACAGAGGAGATGTGAAACATTCAGATACAATAGCTGATGTGATTAAACGGAGAAGAGACTTGCGGGGAAATGACAGGTTTCCATTTTCAGTACAAACACTCTTCCAAAAATTACGGGTGCTCAGCAACAACTATGACACCTATCTAAATTCAGGAAGTACAAAATGTTCACATTCACATTAAAAGAGGATGTGGAAGCAGGAATCAGAGGGAACGGTGGAGGGGATGCCGTGGTGAAGACGGCGTCAGAGGAGAGGGAGGCAGGGCCGGCCTCGCCGGCTCGGAGCGGCACCTCTTGGAAAAATGTAGCATGTAAAGGCTGCCAGCAGTTCTGCCGTGCAGTTCTGCCGTACGTCCAGTTCACACGTTGCAACGCTGTTTTGTTTCCTGGGCAGTGGTGGCCTTGTGTTGTTTCACGCGATCCCGCTCTGAACTCTTCCTCCTCCTCCTGCTCCCTGCAGCCCTCTACAAGGGTCTGCTCGGGGCTGTGGAAGATGCTGGGATTTTGGGGACGTTGCGGGGACGGAGGGTGTGAGGGCTGAGTGGTACCGCGCGGGAAGGAGAGGAGCGGGAGCCGGGGAGGGGGGCGGTGAGTGGGTGTGCGCCCATTTTATTTGCTTTATGGAAACGCAACAATTGCCTCCATTCAGCAGACGAAGGAATGAGTCACGGGGAAGCTGAGGGTTCGCACGTAGCTGGGTAGGACATCTGTGCGGCGTCAGGCGGCGAGGCCTCCCCCAAGCCTGGCCTCTGCCCCAGCCTCCCTCCTCTCCCTTCGCGTCCTTCCCCGGCTCGTTTTTACCCCAAAAAGCTGAAACGCCCCCGGTGAGGGCACGTCAGGGCCAGGGGGTTTCTCGGAGGTGGGGGGGCTCTGCGATAGCAGAAGGGACTTGCTTTAATGTCAACTATTCCATCACTGAAAACTAGGGGGAAGAATTACTCCGGGCTGGGAGCCGCCGGTAAACAGGCAGCTGGCACAAGGCAGGGAAATTTCTTTCTTCTGTTACCTTGTGCTTCTGCAAGTCACAACGGGACCGCTCGGTACCTCGCTGCGGGTTTAGGAACCCGACGGCAGCCTCTCTGGTGTCTTCCATCCCGGCTGGCATCCCAGCCAGCGGCTCGGTGGGAGGGATGGTGCCGGCCAGGGAAGAGCCGGGAGAGCGTCCTCCAGCCCTGCCGAGGGAGAGGGAAACCAGGCGTGGGAAGGACGGAGACGCTCACCTTTCCCTGGTAATCCTTAAAGCAGAAGGGGAGCGGCACGGGGCGTTGGCTGGGAACTTGAGAGGGCTCCGGGTAAAACCCAAGTGAAACAGCAGAAAGCCCTTGCTCCTGCTCAGGAGCCTGCGGAAATAAAGTGCATGAAGCCGGGGAAAGGTCAGATCCACTGCTGGCGTAAATCAGCGCCAAGCGCCGGACCGGCTCACAGGCGCGCAGGACCTGGACGGTGAAGCCCAGCCGCGGAGGGGATGTTAATTAGCGTTTGGTGGTGCGATTAAAGCAAGCCAGGAGCGAGGGAAGGTGGGCTGGTTTGGGGAGCGCTCCGTGGGGAAAAGGCAGGCTGGCCGCTCCGCAGCTCACGTTTCCCCGCCTGCGGAGGCCGTTGCCCTTCTCCTCTCCCATGGCCGACTGCGGCCGTGCTTTGGCTGCTGGATAAAATCCACCGGCTGGGGATGACCGCCAAAAATGCGGGGCTGAGTCTTACGCAGCCCTCACGTGCTAAACCCGGGGGTGCGACGGGAATCCCTGAGCAGGGATGCGGTGGGGATGATGGATGATGCGGGGATGATGGATGATGCAGGGATGGTACCCGACCCCACTGGAGCACAGGGGACGGAGGGCCCTGCAAAGTGCCAAGAGGTGGAGGACGGACGCCCGCTTCCCCTTTGCACGAACCCTGTAGGAAAGAGGGGAATTGAACTTCTTTGCGTCGAAGGGTATGCAAATCCAGGCTGCTCTGAATATCTTCACACAGAGGGTTTGCCAGCAAAGCCCACAGCTGCATGGTAGTGAAATCCTCTCCCATGACTGGCTGGAAAAACAGAAGATTTGGTGCTGCTTGTAAGACTTCCTCCTCCCCTGATGCAGAGCTCATTGCTTGGTAGACAGTTCTCAGGATGGTTTCAAGCAGAAGGTAGCGATGGCGACTTGGCAAGGCCCGCGCTGAAAATCCGTATTTGGATCATGAATCAGTCCCATAATTTCTGTGTAAAGGAACATTTCAGGAGGATTTATAGCATAGCAAGCTAACATCGGATCTGCTTGTCACAGATCGTGTTAAAGGCTACAGATAAAAGGTTTGCAGTTTACAGCCCTGGAAAATGAGAATGAATTCCCTGTTGTGAGCGCAGAGCAATGACTAGCAGAAATCCTTCCTGAGACACCGAGTCGGACCACGAGCCGCAGCTGACGGGGGACAGAAACGGGGACAAGGACACGGTTGTGTACCTGGGCATTGCAAAAGCCAGCCACAGGGACACGGCGTGGCTTCCCTGCCCCGAGTGCCAGCGGGCTAACCCTGGGAAAAGTCAGGGGCTGTGAGGAGGTGGCTAAAATAGAAATGAATGTGTTTGGAGAGGACGGGTTTTCTGCACGCTTTCTTTGCTTTAGAGAACTTTCTGCTTTTTCATTCAGGACCTCCGACCTGTAATGAAAATCTTTTCCTAGTTAGCTATTTTTTTTTTGTATTTAATGTTAAGATCTTAAAATGCACACAGACTTCCGCTGTTCCAGAAGTCTCGCATCAAACGATGCCGATGTGAACCAATCCTCCCCCCGTGCCGCAGCCAGGTGCCGGCTGAATTCAGGGAAGTTCAGCTCAAACCCAGCTTCCACCACTGACCTGCCTGTCTCGGGATGGCTGAACCCCCCCCTTCTGAAACATGACAGCTCCAGCCACCCTTCACAATTCTTCAAAATTCAGGATTTCCGGTTAAAACTGCAATTGCAACTGTGCATCCCTGAAGAGCATCAGCCGCGCGCCGGGCGAGCGCGCGGGAAGCGGGAACTCTGCTTTCAACACGCAATTAGGCAAGGCTCGGTGGGCTCGCTGGGAGTTCTGCGAGATGTTGGGAGGCTCAAGCTCAGAACGCAAAGTAAAATTTTGAAAACATTGAAGCTAATACGCAGGGAAAAATCAAGGAGTTTGCTAAAAAGCTTTCTAAAAGGAGAGCACAGGATTTTTCACATGGAAGAGATGTACAAAAGCTCTACGAACATGTTTTCTCTTTTCAAAAGCTGTTTTCTAAATGTCAGTTTTATCGCCTTTTTTTTAAACCATTTATGACCATATGTGTTTTTATGATATTCACAACATGCTTGTGCCACACAAGATGCAAATGTAATTTCCTGTTATAATGGCACAATATGCATAGCAACAAATGAGAAATGAGTGACACAAAATAATGAAAAGTGGCTCTGTGTGCGCGCGTGTGTGCGCCTGGAAGGGGATTTTTTTCCCCCTCGAAGGGAATTACCCGGAGCACTGACGGGGCTGGGGGGTTGTGGGGGTTCAGGCGCCTATTCCCGCACAGCCGGTGCCCACATGTGGGCTTGGACCAAAAGCCCTTCCAAGGTGTCTTTCAACTCTTCATTAGCAATTAGAGAAACCTCTTCGTCACAGATGCCATCTCTTTGTTGGTGCAGGAGCTGGCTTGTCCACTGGTTGCCCTGTCACAGTCTCACCCACTCCAGAGAGTAGACCAGCCTTGGAGAGTGTGCATATATATATTTTTTTTTAAATTTTTTTATATATATATATAGATATATATTTTTATATGTATGTATATAGATAATAGGAGCGGGTTTGTGCAGCCCTGCGAGGCGTCATGAGCTCTCGCAGCATATGCAGGGCCTGGACACGTGCTCGGGAGCACAAAAGGGGAAAGACGTTAGGAGAAACGGCTGGGAGAAGACATAAAATAGCAAGGTGGCTGGGCACAACTAGTCAAACACCGGGTTTTAAGAGGGAGCTGCTGCCCATCCAGGTGCCCTCTGCCTCCGCACAAACTCTGCGGTGGTGCCACCCGTGATGGGACAGTGTGGGGACAGGAGGGGACGAGGAGAAAAGGAAGAAAAAGGAGATAAAGAGCAGGGGGAGGAGGGGACTCGCGACTCCCCTGCTGAGCCCCCCAGCCCTGGCACCACTCGCTTCTTGCATGAGGAGTCCTCCGGAGGTGGGAAACCCTCGTCTCCTCCAGGGATAAAAGCTATGAGCTTTTACATCAGCGCTGCTGCTGCTGTGGCTTTCAGAGCGGTCACTGCTGGCTGGCTGGGCCAGGGCCACGGCCACCTCGGGAGGTTCCCCTCCACCCAGACGTGTCACCTCGCGGCACCGCAGCCCTTCACGGCGCCAGCCGTACTGTTGCTCCTGGAAACAGCCGCAGACGCCAGCGCATCCCGCAGCTGAGCTCGTAACAAACGCGGTGAGGTGCTCGCTGGGGCGGGTTTGCCCCAGGACATGTGCCACGGGGAAACACCGCCGTGCCATCGCAGGGGACGTGCCCAGCTCCCAGCGTGCCATCGCAGGGGACAAAGGCTCGGCATCGCCTGCGCCCAGCTCCCAATGTGCCATCGCAGGGGACGAGGGCACAGCATCGCCTGTGCCCAGCTCCCGATGTGCCATCGCAGGGGACAAAGGCTCAGCATTGCCTGCACTCAGCTCCTGCTGTGCCATCGCAGGGGACAAAGGTGCAGCTTCGCATGTGTCCAGCTCCCAATGTGCCATCACAGGGGACAAAAGTGCAGCATCACCTGTGTCCAGCTCCCAGCGTGCCATCACAGGGGACGAAGGCACAGCATCACCTGTGCCCAGCTCCCGATGTGCCATCGCAGGGGACAAAGGCTCAGCATCGCCCACACCAAGCTCCCAACATGCTATCGCAGGGGATGAAGGCTCAGCATCGCCCACACCCAGCTCCCGATGCGCTATCGCAGGGGATGAAGGCTCAGCATCACCCACACCCAGCTCCCGATGCGCCATCGCAGGGGACGAAGGCGCAGCATCGCCTGTGCCCGGCACGCTGGGGGGACCTGCCGGCTGCCAGGTTGAAATTCGAATGCCAGGGCTCATGGCACGGCAGCAAAAGCAAGAGAAGGGCTGGTGAAATGAAGGCAGAGGCCGCTCAGGAGAAGTGGTCCGAAACACGAGCCCACCAGTATTGCGGTGTGGGGGAACCCTGGCTTTGGCAGAGCAGGCGGTGCTGGCCGGGCACCCTCCTTCTGCCGGCATGCCCGCCTGTGCGGCACAGAGCGGCTGCGCTGGCCTTCCTGCTGCTTTTGAAGGAAGAACACACACAAAAGTCGAAAAACTCATCATCAGGAAATGCTTGATTAAATACAGCTTGCCCCTGTCATCCGAATCGCTGAAATAAATGCAATGAAAAGCAAATAAACAAACAAAGGGAAAGAATTTCCTGGGTGGCGAAAGGCATTTGGGGGCTGCTGGGGGGGGTTTGGGGGTGCCCAGGATTGAGGGCAGCTCCCTGTGGGGCAACACGGGCCGGGGGGGGGGGTGTCGAAGGGGGTTGACCCCTCCCTGACCACTCGTTACCCAATAACTGAACAAAAAGGGGCTTTCAGGCGGCGCAGCTGACACCGACTAATATTACACCGCAAAAATGTATTTTCAAACCAGCTGCAGACTTCAAAAGCCTCGAGCGAAATATTTTCTTTCCTATTTTAAGCAAGCCCCGAGTGCACGACGCAGCAGGGCCGGGGCCGGTGGGGAAAACCTCGGCTGGAACTCTTCCTCGCGGGAAAAAGCTGTTTGAATGAACCCAAATTTGTCAAGAGAGACCATCTCGCACTCAGCACAAAAGAAATTACACGGGAAAACACTTGGAAACAAAAAAGTGCATTCAAAGTTTCCATTAGCTATTTGAAACAGTTTCAATTTTTAACAATGTTTTTATTTTATGTTCCTATTATCTTAACGGCACGACATATTCCCACTTATGTCAGAATAGGATAAAGCATAATGCGGAAATATTTTGTTATTTTCATCCTGCTTATTAACCATTAAGGAAATTTGCAATTAAGTATCAACTGAAACATTTTATCCTCCCCAGAACGCAGTGCTTTGCGTTCTTGTAAGATGATTTGAAAGCCTGATTTATGCCTTTATTTGAGGATCTCCAATTGACTACGGCAGCTTTCAGCGTCCTATTTGCTCCCCGCAGAATGCCGAACCCTCCCGAGTGCGCGTCGCTGGGTTTGCCAGCGCCCGGGCGGAGGGGAACCGTTACCGTGCCGACGCGCGCTCCGCTCCCGACATCAATAATCTCGGATAGATGATACAGCCATCAGCTCGGAGAGTTTCAAACAGCTGAGAGGAAATTTTGCAAAACAGATCAGAGAGTCCAAAAATAGGAACAGGCGGGGAAATCCCATTTCCTGAGAAATTTTAAACACATTCGTACTTTTTTTTTTCTTTTTTTTTTTTTTTTTTCCAGCTGGGAGCAAGTGTCAAAGCGTTACCCTTTCTTGCAACGTGTAAATCGAGAGTTTGGGCTAGTCCTGGCTCCGACCTGCCACGACACAGACAGTCTGTTAAGGCGGGGGGGAAGCGGTTGTACTTAAAATATTCATACCTCGGCTCGCAGACTGACATGTGTAGCGCTGCGGAGGAAAACATTCCTCGGGGCTTCAGCCGCCTGATTTTAGCTTTTGTAGGAATTACTCACTGAATAATAAATTTCTATGAATTATTTACGGATTTCCCGTGTCACACACCAGAAGACAATTCCCGCAGGTTTAAGCGCGTGCCGTGGCCGGGGGTCTGAGGGTGACGCTGCCCCTCGCGCCGGGGAGCGCTGACACCTTCTCCCTGCACCTCGCCAGGGCCATGGGTTGGAATCCCGCCGGAGACCAGGTGTGGGCTTCCTTCCCCAGCTGCGGATCCGGGATGGAGCAGCCCCGCGGCGCTGGCAAAGCCTGGCCGTGCCCTGCCTGAGCTGGGGACGCGGCGGGAGGCGGCGAGGGCGGCCGGGGGGAACGAGCATCCTCACCCCCACACGTCCCCCGGTCCTGTGTGTAGGCGCCTGCCTGGGAACGGCACAGCGCTGGAGCACGATAACGTCCTGCAAGTGCTGCAAAAGCAGCCGATGGCGTTAATCACGTGGAACGTTTGCCTCAAGTTGATCATCTTTTCCCCTTTATAAACAGTGTCTCCCAAGTTATTTGGGCACGGTGCGGGTACCCGTTGGCTCAGCCTGGGGTGGCTTGTTCCCTGCAGTGCTCCCTCCATCACTGCCGGGCGCTCATCTGCCTCCCGACAGGCACAAGGTGCCGTTTCTCACCCCTGTGTGCGGCCCGGGAAGGCTCTGGAGACAGCGGGCACAGTAGGGACAGGACACCTGGGTGGGCACTTGGGTGGGCACTTGGCCACACCAGCGAGGTTCACCGAGACTCACATGAGCACGCCGTCCTCGCGTGAGGATGCTGCAGATGCCCACGTTACCCAGCAGCACACCTGGCCACCAGCTGGGACCAGTGACCAGCGCACCGCCAGCATCCCAGGGTGCGGGACCACAGGGGCCAACTGGGGGGTTGGCCTCAGCGCCCGCTTCCATGCACGGGCCTTTCCTCACCTGGCAGACCCGCCGGAGCCCCTTGCCCACACCTGTAGCTTGGTTTGGGACGTGTCCCACCACTGTCACCTGAAAACAGCTTTCCCTGAGCCCAGGCCGGGTTTGGGGATGCGCTGCCGAGGTCCAGCCCTGCCGACAGCCTGGCGGCATCACCAGGACCTGGGGCAGGCAGCAGGAGAAGGCTGGGCCGGGCTTCAGGCACCAAACGCTGATGGAAAGGGAACGAATGGGATTGTACTCCTCGGCAAATGCTCTGGAATGGCACCGGGGGATGGAGTCGGGCCATTAATTAGGGGTGGAGGAGCCGTTTCAGTGGGGGGTGAGTGGAGGCTGCTCACCCCCAGGCTGCAGGGACGGGCATCTCCCCGACATACTTATAAATAATACGCAGAGGGATTATTATTTTTTTTTTTCCAAATGTGTGCAATACCATGTTGTCCTAATTTAGGAGCTTTTTGTATCTCAACATAAAGAGCCCCAGAACAAGAGGATTAAGGGAAAAACTCTTTGAAAATCAGAGCCCATGTTATTGCTTCTTGATGGACTAACAATTCAGATCTAATTGATCACGGCATTAATTATACATAATCTCTATGTACTCGGGTAGCCTTGTGGGATATTTCTAATCAAATTAAAACTAATTCAAAGCAATCTGACATTACGGAATGTTTTGTCTCTATTTTAGGACAGGGAGTCAGGGGATATGAAATGCATATTACATCTTGATCTGAGTGCACGCACTGTAAAAAGGCCTCTAATATAATCACTTCCACGCAGCGGTGATTATGAGCGCGGTAGCCGTGTGGCTCCCAGAAAGGATTTTTTTAAAAAAAAAATAAAACAAAATAAATTAAACTGGCGACGTGCAAAAGCAAGCGCTGGCAGGGCGGGTGGGTGAGGTGATGCTCAAAGCGGGAGCTGGGGAGGAGAGCGGGAGGGTGTCCGGCACCCGGCACGCCTCCGCCCGGCGCAAAAAACTGGGGAAAAAGGCTTTTCCGAGCAGGGCGAGACAGTTTAATCAAAGCCCTAATAATATATATGCATTTGCGGATTAGAGGGCTTTTCATCATTTCCAACTGAAAGCACGGGTAGATATGTTTTGATTTCTTTTTATGAAAACACTCGGAGGAGTTGGGAGGATGTATTTAAGTTAAAAATAGTGGGTTTAATTGCAAGTAAAAAGGCGGCGTGCTTACCTCACAGCTTGAATGGAGCCCATCCAAAAACACCCAGCGAGAAGAAAGGAGCGGGGACGCGATGCTCATCTGGTGTAAATCAGCGTGGCTTTATGGCCTTCATCCCATCGCCGAGGCTCCGGCCCCGCTGCGGGGACCGGCCGGGGGGCTGCGGGGTGCCGGGGGCTCCGGGGTGCCGGGGGGGCTGCCGGGGGCTCCCGGCCCAGGTGCTGCCGCTCCCCGCTCCCCTTTGACCCAAACCTGTTAAAAATCTTTGAAGGTTTCACGTCAGCGGCTCTCGGTATGTTTAGAATAACAGAACACGTTGGAAACTTCAATAAAAAGTGGTTTATTGATTCTAATTAAATCTTTTTTTTCTTTTTTTTTTTTTAAAAAAAAGTATGGCAGACACAGATCCTAGTTAACTTTAATTTAGGACTGACATTTACACGCTGCCTAAGAAGTGGGAATTCAGAGTGGACAATTCATTTTAATTTTGGTGAAAAATATCATTTAAATGCCAGAAAACTGCATATTTAACATTTGCGGTAATTAAGTGACTTTAATTTAATAATAAATCTCTCTTGTCTCTATCTGTTTACACTCATTCCTCCATCCTGGCCTGGCACATTCCGTGGTGATTGAACTACTACTAATTACTTCTTTTCAAGTGTAAATATGTTCTAATACTCTTTCCTGGCCAGGTAGCACGTTTACCGTTTAGCCGATAATAACTTTTTGTAATGAAATCCTTAATTCGGGAGCTTCTTTCGCCCAGCAAGTTTTCGCGTCTATCCCACAGCAGAAACAAGCCCAGACTACGCGGCCTGCGTCTGGACTGGGAGTAAATTCCTCCCAGCCGCCATCTGGAACGGTTTTCATATAAACACAAAGAAAATTCTGCAATAGCCTCCCTCCCGCCCCCCGCCCCCAACCTCCGCCCTTAGACATCCTCGAACCGTCGTTAAAAAATTCACTTTTTTCCATTTTCCTCCTTGGTAGCGCTTTCTTTTACGGGGCAGAACATGCAAATACAGAGCCCTGATTTTCAATTTTCTGATCAGAGATGGGGGGCCAAGTAATTTCTCAGCACTCTGCATCAAGACCCGAACAGTCCCGTCCCCCCCCACCCCTTCCTGGTTTCCCCTCCATGTTCTACCCAAAGCGCCCAAGGAGAGAAATGCCGCGTTCCCTCAGCAATTTCTCCTTTGCTGCAAACACCGCACGGCAAGAGGAGCTAAACCTGTACAATTTTGTCTGGAAGGATCAACGTTCATGCTGAAATGTTAAAAAAAAACCAAAAAACCTCACCCTTGCCACCTTCTGATGCAAAACCAGCTGACGCCTCAAAAATTTTAAGCTGTTCCTGCGCCACGGTGGGGCTGTGGGTGGAAGTGAGCAGATGTGGGGAGAAGCTGCAGGGGAAGGGGACACGGTGCTCCCTGGCAGCCCCCACCTTGCTGTGGGTGCCCATCGCCCTCCTGTGCCGCCTCCGCCTGCGTGGACCAAGTCTCCTGCTTGGTGCCCTCCCGACAGGAGCCCACCCAAACTGGCCGTGGCCCTTCAGCCGGCCCTTCTCCCGCCCTTCCAAACCGCCCCAGCGGCAAGCACCTGAGCTCCGGTGCGCTGCGAGGTGCCCTTCACCTTGGGCCGCCCTGCTCCCGCGCATCCATACATCTTGCGGGGCTTTGGTGTCCAACGCCGAGCTGCCGCTGCGCCTCTTTGCTGACTGCTGAGGATTTTGCTCCATATGTTCCGGCTAGAAGTGTACATGTGTCAAACCCCTTTTTGAGCAGAGTTAGCTTAATGATACCTATTATTTAGGAACTGTAAATCAGTTTAATATTCTAATTAAGCCATTGAGTACCTTCAGACACACGGTGTACCGGAGTCCTCACGACCATATGGAGATGCGGTGGGAATCGCGCAGCCCGGCGCACTGGGATTCAGCCATATGACTCCCATTAATAAATAGGAGGTGCAGGAAAAGCACCTATGGACACCCTGCAGACCCAGCAGCCAGCGGAGGGGTTCGGGCACCTGACGCAGCTGAGGACCAGAGGCAAAGGCCATCCTAAAGTGCTGAGGTGCAGGGAAAGCATCCTGCACCCCATCGCTGCAGGTGGAAAAATGATCAAGTACAGGGAAAGCATCCTGCACCCCATCGCCCCGGGTGGTAAAATTTTGGGGTTCTGGGAAAGCATCCTGCACCCCATCACCCCGGGTGATAAGATGCTGAGGTTCCAGGAAAACATCCTACACCCCATCACCCCGGCTGGTAAAATGATAAGGTACAGGGAAAGCATCCTGCACCCCATCACCCCGGGTGGTAAAATTCTGGGGTTCTGGGAAAGCATCCTGCACCCCATCGCCCCGGCTGGTAAAATGATCAAGTACAGGGAAAGCATCCTGCACCCCATTGCCCTGGGTGGTTAGATGCTGGGGTTCTGGGAAAGCATCCTGCACCCCATTGCCCCGGGTGGAAAAATGATAAGGTACAGGGAAAGCATCCTGCACCCCATTGCCCTGGGTGGCAAAATGCTGAGGTTCCAGGAAAACATCCTGCACCCCATCGCCCTGGGGGGGAGGCAGGGGAAAAGCAGCTGGAGCGAGGTGCAGAGGAAGCCGGGGACTCCAGTACCAGCCCCAGCTTTGGTCCTTAGAGCACAGGGTTCCAGCAGAGCTCCCTGCCTTAGGGATAAATCCCAAGCCTGGAGCCCCACCGGGGGATGTGGGGACCCCCCACCCCTCCTCAGACAGCCCCGCAGGGACCCTGTGCTCTTCTCTGTCCTTCCCTCTGGTCAGTCACCAGCCGTTTGTGCCGGCGGAAAGGCTGAACGTTGGGTCTGCCCTACCTTAGCCCAACAGATTCACTGCAGGCAAGGTCTTCCCTTAAATGGCTCCGATTATTTACAATTTAGTGATTAGTCCCAATTAATGTTTGAATATTTGTGCCCAGAATCCAGCAGGAAGGTTGGGATGGCAGGACACTGCCCAGGCAGCGGAGAGAGGAGCAGAAACACCCACCACGTTGTGCTGCACCTGACCGAGAGATTTCAAAGTAAAGAATTTCAGTGATTTTTCTTTTCTTTTTGGTATTTTTTTTGTTTGTTTGGTTGGTTTGGGTTTTTTTTTTTTTTAAGAAGGGGCATGGGATGTGGTGGCTTTGCCTGGAGCATCTGGGTCCCTTCTCCCGCAGGGCTGCAGCATCCCCCAGCCGGGGGTCCCTGCACCCTGCCCACCCCCAGCTCCAGCCAGCGCTGGGTCCCCGGGGAATTCTAAAATACAAACCCGTATGAAGGGACGGGCGAGGAAGAGCGCGGTGCCTCCGCGGCAGCACCGGAGACAGCCCACCCCCAGCAGCGGGATGTGCGGAGAAAACCCCACGGATGGCGCCTCTTTGCTACGGGATGCAACCCCTCGCAGGTCGCTGGGGCCGGACTCCGTCAAAGAACTCCTGTGCTTCGCAACAGATGTTTCTCAATGTTTGGATTTATTTTTTATGAAGGTTTTACAAGAATCAGTTCCAGTTTATAAGGCTTTTTGCCTTTTTTTTTTTTTTTTTTAATTTTTCCCGAGGACAGAAGAGGATTTGGAGAGTGTTTTCTTCTGTTCTGGTTGAAGTTTTACTTATCGCTTTTAAAACTGCAGGATTTTATGTGAGCTGCGGCCTTTACAGACAGAGCCGCTATTGCATTTCACAAATCACTGCTCCTTGTACCGCGAAACACGTGAAATACCGGGGCTGCGAGCCTGGGAGCTGACGGATTTACTGGGCACAAGACGCAGAAGGAGAAATTAGCTCTGCACGTGGCAGTAAACGTTTTTTTTATTTATTTTTAGGGGAAAAGGGGCTGCTGGTGGAGCCGTTCTGCCCGCGGGAAGGGGGCGAGCCGGGGCTGCAGCCCTGACACCCCCCATCCCGGGGGGAGAGGATGGAGAGGCCCCCAAAATCCCCTGTCCATGTGGGCACGTGCGCACCTCCCATCCAAAACATCTTAGAGGGGGAGAACGCTGAGAGAGAAACTTCGGAAATTTGGTCAGGTCATTATAAAATAATTATTTTATATGTTATATATATAGAATCACAGAACCACAGAGCCACAGAACGGTTCGGGTTGGAAGGGACCTTAACGATCATCTAGTTCCAACCCCCCGCCCTGGGCAGGGACACGTCCCACCAGACCATAATATATAAAATAAAATAATATATAAATATCAGTCAGTAATACAGCCGGTCAAAGCAGGAAGGGAGGCAAACATCTATGGCTGAAGGAAATGGCAAAGCCTGGGCTGGGCCGAGTTGTCCTTGCAGCTGCCTGGCACCACCAGCCAAAAAATCCCATTTTCAGCTGCTTCGAAGTTTGCCAAATTTCCTACCGTGTGGCAGTCTCCAGGTGACCTTTGGATTTTGGTTGGGTTTTTTTTTCCCCGTGAAAGTAAATCCAGTGATTTCCGAGAAGGCAGCTAGGTGAAGATGAATTCTTCCCATTTTAAAATACTCAGTCCGGCTTTTCTTGCAGAACAACGTCGCGTGGCAGGGCTCGTGCTGGTCTCTAGCCTCTCGCGCAGCCTCTGCTGCGCTGCTATGTGCTTAGAGAGACAGAAAGTAAATATCATTTACAAGCAAAGGTCTC
This sequence comes from Alca torda, assembly GCA_008658365.1. Classification (NCBI taxonomy): domain Eukaryota; kingdom Metazoa; phylum Chordata; class Aves; order Charadriiformes; family Alcidae; genus Alca; species Alca torda. The sequence continues at coordinate 980,876 of CM018101.1, forward strand.
AGCCGAGATATTTGTTGAACAATCTTCCTGAGGTGACGAGAAATTGATTTTTCTAGTAATGTCAAAGTCTGTTGACAGAACAAGATAAAAGGACAAAATATTTGTTACGAAAACACGCCCGAGTTTAAGCGGAGCCCTGCCTCCCGCCGCCACGCGGCAGCCCCCGTCTCCCCTAAGAGTTTTTTAATAGTACAGAACAGATGGGGCGGACACCGTGGGGACACCAGTACACGGTGCTGGGGCTCACAGCCCAGGTGGGGGCCAGGACCAGAAACCCCAGTAGGGTCCCCGGCAGAGCATCCCCGGGGCTCCCCCCGCCCGCCGCAGCCCCCGGCAGCCACGAGGTGGGACCTTCGCTACCCGTTTTCAACCCTTGATCAAGTTTCCAGGCATTTCGTATTACGTTTGATTTAGCTTTGCTAGACTAAGCACATTATTAATTGGTTCTCTTTTTATTTACAATACTATTGCTTGAAATATATACTACACTCGGTAATTGAATTTTTGGAATACAGTAATTAAAAAAGTCAAAAGAGCAATAAACAGAAGCGTTAGTAAATAATTGCATCTGAGAACAAGCATAAATCATCCAGATTAAATGATTTTATATCATATTTGAACTCTTTAATTTTAATTTATGGTTTCCAGACAATTTACAACCGCTGCTGACTTTGTTTTCCTCTGCCTGCCTCGTAGCCTTAGTGCTGATAAAAAGCTTTTCGAGAATTCTCAGATTATTTTTTTTAATATCCTTTTCCCAGAGGGTGACTCCCACCCTGGCAATGCAAGGTGCCCCCTCCATGGCCGGCCCAGGGACGTATTCCCAGGTCAGCCACGGGGAGCGCGGCTGCCTCAGCAGCATCAGGGATTAAGGACACGAGGACTGACGCGGCGGCCCGTTGCCGGCCCCTCGGGACGATGCCCCGCGCCCTGGCTGAGCCCAGCCTGGCTCCCAGCCCCGCGCCACAGTGAGGGGCACCCAACGGGATGAGTTCCCAGCGGCCAGGGCAGGTGCTGCAGCCCATTCGCCATGGGAGGTGGGAGCGGGGATCCTTCCTGCCTGCCGCCGGGCTGACATCCCTGCCTGCGGCATCCGTCGAAGATGCTGAACTCGGAGAGCTGTCACGAGCTGGGTCCCAGACAAGGAGCGCGGCTTTCCTGGGGCTGCACAGCCAGGGGTCTGGGGTGGGCACCTTCCCTCGCAGGGAGGCGAAGGTGCAGATTGAGACAAGATTATTATTTAAAGATAATGATTTCCAACCCGGCCATCGACAGGGCAATTCTGCCCAGGGCAGCAGGCGGGCGGGGGCCACCGTCCCCCGGGTGCACGACGAGATGGAGCCTGTAGAATATTTATCAAATATTTAACTTGGCGTTTTCTCTTTGAAATGATACGTCATTCAACTTTTAGGGCCTTCATTTCGTTTAAAATTCCGGCAAGTCAGACTAATAGAACAGGAGCGTGGCTTAGCACGGTACGAGAAGGAAATTCACGGGCCGCTACCGCTACTTCTGTTTGAAGTTTGCTTTCTCTCAGTGAGCTGAACTTTATTCATTGTCACTTTTGAAATGTGCCATCTTTCTGGATTACACTTGATAAGCACTTGCTGAGGATATAAGCTATCAGTTTTGGAGTTTTGATCTCCCAGAATTCAATTTTTTCTGGCTTAAGATCAAAAGACGACAAATATCTTGAAAGAAGACGGAAGCTTTATTGTTGCTATTTGAGGATATCAGCATGTCAAAAGTAGAGACGGGTTGTAAACTATCCTGTTATTTGGGACAAGTATTTCCAACCTACACATTAACTTCGGCTTGATAATTTTACACATCTTTATTGGGAATAAAAGATGTTCTGTTGTGCTGCTGATGCCGTCCACTCGCTGAAATCTGACAGTCGGCGCGGTTACTCTTCCTGAGGCGTTTGAAAATGTCACTGGGGAAGTGCTGCTGCCAGAGGCACATTTTAACTGGCACTGGGAGGAATCAGCGTATCTCAAAGCATCTCTTGGAAAAAAAAAGAAAAAAAAAAAGGAGAAATAAGAGACTTGCAATGCCGGCATCCACAAAAGCCTTCTACAGGCAGCGGAGGAAGCAGAGAAATTATTTGAAACTGCTGGATGCGATGGGAGGGTGACAATGCACATCCACTTTGCATGAGGTGGGCAGCGAGGCTTCCCCAGGGGCATGGTCCCACAGAGTCTGCCCCCTCTGAGCAGCACGACGTGCCCTGCCCGGACCCTCCCCGCATTGGGTCCGGGTTACAGGGGGGCTGTGGGGGACAGTGGACATGGAGACTGTACGGGATGCTGGGCCCGATGGCGTCCAGGAGGCTGCCTGGGGATGGGATGGTGTACAGGGTGCTGAGCTGGGATGGAGCATGAGGTGCTGAGTGGGGATGGTGCGTGGGATTCTGGTCAAGGATGGTGTACGGGATGTTGAGCAGGGATGGTGTACGGGATGCTGAGCAGGGATGGTGTGTGGGATGCTGAGCTGGAATGGTGTGTGGGATGCTGAGCAGGGATGGTGTGTGGGATGCTGAGCAGGGATGGTGTGTGGGATGCTGAGCTGGAATGGTGTGTGGGATGCTGAGCAGGGATGGTGTACGGGATGCTGAGCTGGGATGGTGTATGAGGTGCTGAGTGGGGATGGTGCATGGGATTCTCATCAAGGATGGTGTACGGGATGCTGAGCAGGGATGGTGTACGGGATGATGAGCTGGAATGGTGTACGGGATGATGAGCTGCAATGATGTACGGGATGATGAGCTGCAATGATGTACAGGATGCTGAGCAGGGATGGTGTATGAGGTGCTGAGCAGGGATAGTGTATCGGATAGTGTATGGGATGCTGAGCAGGGATAGTGTATCGGATAGTGTATGGGATGCTGAGCAGGTTGCTGGCAGTGCAGGGGCGTAATTTGGGTGGCTTGGTGTGGCGGCAAGCGCCCTGGCAGTTTCCTCTCTTCCACCTTTCCCGGTGGCCTTCATGGCAGCCGGCAGCAGGGAGGGTGCCACGTGCCGGACACTGGGCTCCCACAGCAGACACCCGCCTGCGGCCACCACGATGCTCACCCAGGCAGTGGGACCATGTGGATCCTGCTCAAGTCCCCATTTTCCATGGGGAGAAGCACGTAGCTTTGGGGGGAAGGGTCAGCCGGGCTAGGGGGGAGAGGGGGAAGCGAGCAAACCTCTGCTCAGCCCCACGATGCTCCCAGGGCCGTGCACAGCACCGTGGCCCCGTGGCACAGCTGTGCCCCAGGCGGGCGGGGGGGACGTGGCAGCCAGCCCCGGGCCCTGGGGGGGCCACGGCTTGGCCTCCCCGGGGCGCTCGCCCTGCGGTCAGGCACTGCGGGCTGGAACCGCCGCAGAGCCGCGTCCCCCCGGATCGCCGCAGTGCCGCACGCAACAGAAGTGCTTTTAACCACCGCAGCATTCATTATGCCGCAGCATTAATTATTAATTTTCTTCATAGCAACCCGGTGCCAGGGGAATCACCTGCTTTTCTGGCTACCGTAGAGCGGGAAGCACGCTTCCCCCCAGCGCCCGCGGTCCCAGCCCTCCCCTCCGTATTCCTCTGCTGCAGGCAATGCCAAAATCGTATTCCCAAAGCCAGGTCTGAGTGCGGCGGGACCTATAATCTACGGCCCACAAAAAGCAGAGCAAAATAACACGCTTCGCATACGCAACGTGCTTTCTCTAAGTGCCTCGGTGCGTTTCAGAGGCTCTGCCTGACACATCACTGACTTCCACGGGGTCCAGAGCCCGGCTGGATTCGTATGGCCGGAGCAGTAGGGCGGAAGGGAGTAAGTTGGTGTAGCAGCAGCGTCCCCTCGGGTGGGTGAGAGGAGGGGGCAGGAAGGATTTGTGACCTGCCTGGCGCCGGTCGAGGTGCCGGAGCATCGCTCCAGCATGGCCCCTCCAGGCACTATCCTTATCTGCAGGCACCTGCTTTTCGCAGGATTGGGTCTTTAAGCCCTCGCCAATATTACTTGGGTTGGATGTTTTATCTACGGCCATCAGAAAGGTCTGTAGGACTCCTAAGCGTGTGTCAAATTACTCTTTCATGACATATTCTGTGGCTTTCATAATGTGCTTTAGCACCTGGTAGAGCAGCGGCTATCTGCAGTAGTTCTGCTGTGTGGGGCAAGGTTTGCATCACACCTATGTATTTATAACGAACAAAACGGTGTGGTTCATCAGGGAAAAAAAAATATGAGAAAGATGTGGACTCAATACGTCTTTAGATCTCCTCTCGCCGGAGAAGAGGCGTTGTCATATTACTGTGCTGTTGTATTAAACAGCGATGCTAATTAAAGATGTATCAAATTACTCAAAGGTAATTCAATTTTTTAGCCCACAAGACAGTGGCAAAATACATGCTGAAGTGCCACCTCAATTGGCACATTATTCAGAAACGTCTTAGCAACGCAACCTGCATGTAAAACGGCAACGCTTACCCCGTCCTTCCGACACTTCTCTCCCTAGAAAAAGAAATCCCAAGCCATAGAAGTCATTGTGATGGGGGGAAAAAAAAAGGTATGTTATTCCAGGGTAGAAATATTCGGGTTTTTTTTGGTTAAAAGTCCTTAATAGCAATGAAATGCCTTTGGGAACACTTGTGCTGCTGCTGACGGGGGTCAGGGCTGCTGAGGGTCCCACATCCAGGCCCCTTCCCCCCAGCTCACACCAGCTGGGCTGCGCTGTGCCAGGCAGAAACATTCGCAAAGCTCTTCCCCCCCCAAAAAATGGTGTGTAAGGAACACCTTGCTCATTCCGAGAAATCGGGCACATTTCAAAATAGCTGCGAAGAAAAAAAAAAAATAAAAAAAATCAAAATTGGCCAAGGGATTCTGGTGGGGAAATAGTTGCTGAGCTGTGAAAGCAGGACGGGCTGGAGGACACCGGGTCAACCACAAGGGTAAACAAAAGAAAAATCAACTTTTTCAATATATACTTTAAGTATCGATATACCCAGAAAAAAGCATAAAATAGCCTAATAACCTGGGATTGCTAAGAGAGAAACAGGTTTAGTGGGGGGTTTTGGTTTCCATTTTTTAAATCCAGCTAAATTGCTCTCAAACCCAAGCGAGGAATGTCATTTCAGTTCCGTGAAAGCCGAGATACGGACAGTAGCGCTGCCTTTTGCTCATTAACCCTCACCCTCTTGCAGATATGAAGGGTGGAAACCTGGGCTCGGAGACGGTTTCCCCCGCCGAGGTGCACGATGCTGCCGAGCATCCCAGGGAGCGCCCGGGGCCAGGGCAGCACCCTGTGTCTGGGGGGGTGTGCGAGGGCAGCACCCTGTGTCTGGGGGGGTGTGCGAGGGCAGCACACTGTGTCTGGGGGGGTGCGAGGGCAGCACCCTGTGTCCAATGGGGGGGTATGCGAAGGCAGCACCCTGTGTCCAATGGGGGGGTATGCGAGGGCAGCACCCTGTGTCTGGGGGGTATGTGAGGGCAGCACCCTGTGTCCAATGGGGGGGTATGTGAAGGCAGCACCCTGTGTCCGATGGGGGGGTGTGCGAGGGCAGCACCCTGTGTCTGGGGGGGTGCAAGGGCAGCACCCTGCCTTTGCTCCGGGGAAGGTGCTCCTGCTCTGGACACTAGCCCGGGGGGGGGGTAGAGCAAGCCACCGGGGTGTCTGGTGGCCAAGGGTGGGCTCAGCGCAGGCAGCCAGGCACCCCCCAGCTCCCGGCTGCGGGCAGGGATCCCGCCAGAGCTTGCACACAGGGGGCTTTTGTGAGCACGGGGCGCTATTAAAAGCAAAAAAAAAAAAAAAAGAAAATGGAGCCTATTGTTTGGAGTGCTCCGGCAATTTGGTTTTTGGGTGAATTGATGGGGGAAGGATGGCGCTGGGCTTCTGCGAAAGCTGGTGCGAGGTGGGTCTGCAACGGGGCACCGCTCACCGCGGGAAACGCAGGCTCTGCACGTGAGCAATGCTCCCAGAGCGCCGTCATACCGCGGCCTGAAACGTGCCCTCCGCCGGCCTGTCCCCAAATCCCCCGGCGCCGACACTGCCGTGACCACACTGTTAATGCTCTGCCCTATTTCGGCCCTTCGGGCATGTCCCCTGCCACGGCCAGGATGGCAGCGCTTTGGGTACCAAAACCACTTTGGGTACCAAATCCACTTTGGGTCCCAGGCGTTTTTTCTCCGCGGAGGAGCCGTGCAATGGGGTGTGGGGAAGGACTAGTCGAGAAATAGACTCTAAAGTCCATATTAAGACTTTTTTAAAAAGACATATGGAGGAAAGGAAGGCTGGGAACAGCATTCTTTCCCCGGAAGAGCGAGGAGCCACATCCTCATACCGCAGTAGAACGTTCGCACTAGTGTTCCGTGACGCTGCGTTTCAACAGAAATTGGAATTATTTGGGTGCAACAAAACCAGTTACTAAGATTTTGACTCACGCACACAGAGCCATCAGCCGTTACAAAGGAGCATCACCCTTCTTCTAAATAAATGAAGCTTTGCCTGATTTTTTTCCCTCTACTTTTGTCTTCCTGCCGTCTGACAGGTCCCATTCTCATTTCACAATTATCCCTCTGGGAACACGGAGAGGTCATTGACTTTACAAGGCACCACATCAAGGGCCACAAGTCAAGCAAAGCAGCAGGTTGAGGCAATTTCAAATCCCCTGGGTGGAATGCTGTAGGGAGAGGAGGTTGGAAAACGCAGCAGCATTTCGGGTGTCCTAAAGGTGGAGGCAGGGATGGATTGATGCTCTTCCAGGCTCCCCGTTTTTCAGCTTCCCAGAGCAAATATTCCTGACAGCTCTGTGCACCCAGACCAGGAACGGTTCCCTCCGGCTCGCGGTGGCGGAGACTTTTCCCATTTTGCGAAGGCTGAGAGCTGTTGGAAGCGGCTGAGCCGGAGCCTGCCAGCTCCGGGTACAGCCTGCGATCCTTCTGCGTGAGACCCATTGGGTTTAATGGCTCAGATGCAAGAACAAGCTGATGCACTCTGCTTTTGAGCTTGGCATTGGGATGTGCTTGACAGTTACATATGAATATTAGCCATCTGCAGGATATGAAGATATAGCTATGATTTCTCTCTTTCTCTGTCTCCTCCTTTCTTTTTTTTCTTTTTTTCTTTTTAATTTTTGGTGGAGCAAATTATCGCGGAACCGCGTCTACCAGTGGTCTCTTCGGTCCTGGATGGAAATGAACACTTCTGAGCACTGGTTGGCAAAGTCTACTGAGAGTAAGATAATCATTAAAAAAAAAAAAAAAAAAAAAAAAGGAAAAGAAAACTGTTTTAAAACTCTGTTGAGAGAAATGGGCTGTGGATAACTGCAGTCCTGATATGAAGAGTTTATCTGAACTTTGGATCCGAACATTTGAATGGGAGTTTGGCACTTGTGTTGAAACAGAGGTCATTTATCTGGATAGTCTGGATGACTACATCTATTTGCGGAACAAGCCTGACTTGCAGGGCATTAGTCATGCCTTTTTAGGTTACCAAAATTAATGATTTTTGCACAGATAGAACTGGCTGTAGCTGCTATCGCTCTGCAGCCCTTCCCCGTGGCAGGGCTGGCAGCCTGCGTGAAGGAGCCGGAGCTGAAGGACTCTCCGGCAGCAAAGGCAGGGGAGTTCCTGCAGTGCCCATCCCATTCCCAAGGGAGCCGAGACTGAAAGGGGGATGCGGCACACAGCAAAACCCAATATTTTAAAATCTCATTTCATCCGACACTTGATTTTCCCGGCCATGGGTCTGCCATCCATCGCCACGGAGGGAGCATCTCATGGCTGGAAGCTGCCTCCACAAACGGCAACCAACCACCGGCGGTGCATCAGCCCTGGGAAAGGATAACGGGAAATGATAACGGGAAATGATAACGGGAAATGATAACCAGCAGCTGAAAAGGTCCCACAAAGAGGGGAGAATCCCTTTGACTTTGAAGCCAGCGCAGCAGAAGCCATCCCATGGCTTAGCCCTTCCCCGGCCACCCTCAGCAGGAGCGTCCCCAGCCCAGGGACTGGTGTCCCCAGCCCAGGGACGGGTGTCCCCGTCAGGCTTGCCAGCGACAGAAGAGAATGAGTGTAATTGCTTTCAAGAGCACAATTAAAAAATCACTTACTTGGGCTTTGTGTGATTTTGCCACAAATCATTTTAGCATGATGGGATGTGGATTCTGTGCCTTGAAAACATATGCTGGGGCATACTGGCATGTGGAGAAATTTAATCCAGCGCATTGATGTGCATCTAAATACGGGAATAGAAAACATCTTGATTGCCCATGGAAGGAATAATCTTCTCTGGGCAAAACTCATGCTCCAAGGAAAGGTTTCTCCCCGTAATCCTGTCGACGTCGCGGGGATGCAGAGCGAGAGGAGGAAAACTGGTTACTGGCTTGTGCCTCCCCTGTTTATAAGATCACAGATCTTATCGGGAGGAATCTGGGAGAATTCCTCAGGAATTCCTGGGGCTGCGGGACGGCTGACATGGTGACTGCAGTGAGGGGAAACGATGGCTCGTCCCGTCCCGGCAGCGGGGCAGAGCCGGGGAGAGCCCCGGCAGGCGTGGGACGGCACTGGCAGCTCTTGGTCAGGATGAAATACAAAGAAAAGGGCAGGACAAAATACGAACAGATCAATAAAAGTAAAAAAATCCAAAGAAAACCACCACAAAAATAGTAACAAAAGCCTGGTGATGAAACCAATATAACCTATCGCCAGGCTTTTGTCCTCCTCCAGCTCTCGCTCGTAGGGTCCCAGCCAGGAACGCAGGCACATCAGAGACCAGCGGCTCGTTACCAAGAGCCCACGATGCCCTAACGAGCCGGCCTGCCGCTTGCAACGCCCAGGCTAAGCCCGCCTCCCCTAATTAAACACTCCGGGCAGCTCCTCGGGGGGGTGAAACGCTTTGCATGAAGGAAACCAAAAAAAGCCCCCCAAAATCCCAGCGACACCCGGGCGCAGCCCTGAGCGGTGGCAGGAGGAGCCTGTGCCCACCTCCAGCGGCGTCCCCCCCCCCGCCAGCCCCTCTCCGGGCTCTGCCCCATGGCCCCCAGCCCGCATCCCGGGATGCTCCGAGGGCTCGTCCCCCATCCCTGGGCACGGGAAGAGCCGTCGCCCCCCAGCCGTCGCGGGAACGGGCGTCCCACTAACTTTTTAACTTCATCATTAACAAAGGTTGCGTTTAAGATTCCTGTGTCTACCGCTTAATAACACCCAAATTAGTCTCGATGGAATTAGCTGTAATTAAGGACATTGTGAAATATGGTGGGGGCAAACAGAATTACACTGTATTACTTTATTAATAATATTCTTTAACTACACTGTAAATTGCTATTAGGCCTGCATATTACTGCCTGGATATGGAAATAGTCTTTTGCTATGCTAATCTAACACAATTTTCTTTTAAATGTAAACAAATTATACTCTATTAATATGCTGTTCTACTTGCATAGTTAATTATTGTAACAGTAAGGAATAAAATTGTTCTGCTTTCTCTGTTTCTGATGGAAAAAGGGCTACATAAATAGTTTAATAGGGAACTAATTATGCAAAAAATTTAGATGCCTAAAATGTGTTTGTAATTGCATTAAAATGGTCTTCTGTTCAAATATTGGAAAGCCTGCTAATTGGAGGCTAGCTGGAAATTTAAATATTGTGAATCAATGATTTTAATACAGTACATGTTTGGTTGTGTTTCTGTTCATATTTGTCTTTGGAAATGAAGAGAATATTTAACGGTGCTTAATAAGAGGAGTTCTGGATTTCATACCAATGAGGTTCCTCAGTGGAAGGCGGGAATTTCGGATGCGGGTGCCACCGCCACGGTGTGGCGGGGGCACGGCGGCGGCACCATCCCCGGGCGAGGGATGCTCACCAGGGCACGGTGTGGGACAATGCCGTGTGGCCACCTAACCAGCTGCCGCGGCTAGGGGTTGCCTAATTGCCTTGGGCGCGCGAAGCTGTGTGCCAGCGGCCGTCACACGGGGAGCGGGACCCGGTGTGAGGAGCTGTGCCACCTCCGCCCGGCGCGGCGCGGAGCCTCCGGCACGGTGAGAGGATGCTGCGGTGGCCGCTGCGGTGTCACCCAGCAGCGGGGACACCGGCACTAACGTGCCCGTCGCCGCGGCGCACCGAAGGCGAGCCTGGGGCTCGGCGCGCTAGCACCCCGGTATAGGGATTTGGAGTGGAAACACGCAAACAGCTTGCGGTACAAAGAAAAGGATAGATTTCCAAATGGCTAATCTCCAGCCACCCACACAAGTTTTGTCTCTCTTTAGCACCTTTCTCTGTTGCTAAGTCTCGCATCCAAAAAAAAAAAAAAAAAAAAAAGAAGAGGAGACACTCCAAATTATGCAGCAATATTGTGTCGAGCAGCTGAAAACAGGCTGGGAGAAGCGCTCGGGGAAGGCAGCGAAATCGTCAGTGTCTTTAGCACAATGACACGGGGCGGCGCGGGACCCACGGAATGATGTGCCCAAGGGGCCGGGGAGAGCCAGTGGGGGCCCTGGGGGCACCCACCGCCCTGGGTGGGTGCAGATGGCCCAGCACCACATTGGCAGGTCTGCCGTCCCCCGCTGCCAGCCGAAGAGCCGGGGAGGACAGCCAGCGGTCCGTGTCACCGGGAAAGGGTGACAGCCCTGTCCCACGGCCCCCTGGGGACGATGCTGCCCGCACTGAGCGTCCCGCGGTGGGGAGGGCCCTGCGTCCATGCGAGGTCTGCTCCCGCGGGCCGCTGTCCTCGTCCCCTGGCTGTCACTTCATTGTGGAGCATCTCAAGCATCATCTTGAGGGCAGGAGCTCAGCGAGAAGCACCCGGAACGCAACGGTGGCACAAGAGGAGTTTTTCACTCGGGAAAAGAAGCACAGCCGGGAAACAGAGTGCTGCCACCCAACCCGGACCCCCCCAGCAGAGAGGAGACACTTCTGTGTGCCACGCAGAAGGCAAAGGCAGCAGGAACAAAAGTGCCCCCCGGCTCCCGCTCGGGTCCTGGGGCAGGGGAACCTCATCGCCGGCCTCTGCCTGCAAACGGCCCCAGCTTTGGGGGGTGAGGCAGGAGGCCAGCAGCCACCTCCGGCGCATCCCTGCCTGCCGGGCTGGGGGCCAGACACCCCCGCATCGCCTGGCAGCGGCGGCTGGGGCTGGGTTTTAAAGGCTTTTCTTTAAAGCAAAGGGCCAGCGCTGAACACGGAATGTGCACCAGGGGTTGCTCGGAGCAGGGCGACGGGCTGCCGTCCTCCTCCGTGCCCGAGGAGGTGTCCGGCGCCCCGAGGGCCGGGGGGCTGTGTCCCTGCTCCCCCACCCCGCACAAGGTCCCCCAGCACCAGCACAAGGTCCCCGGCATCGCCGAGGGCTGCTGCCAGTGCTGGAGCAGGGACAGCCGGGGTGGGAAAAAGGCCGTGGAAAGGCAATTTTATCCTACACTTGATAATCCCTCCCTCCTTTTGCCCTTCAGGATGTGTTAGATTAAATAGAAACACTCACTTTTGTTCTGTGTTACTTGACGCGACTGAGCCGTGCCACGCTATATTCGTATTTAAATGGGAGGGGGAAGAGAAATCCCTAAAATACACCTGAAGTAGGGACGGGCGGAGGAGAGCCCTCAGCGTGAACACGCCTGACAAATTAGATCAGTCCATGAGTTATCGCTTCAATTTTCATAGTAAATACCCTATCAAACAGAATTTCTTAAGCTTGCTTGTAAGAGGCCGAAGAAATCATTTGCTATGGGGGGAAAGAAAAAAAAGAAAAAAAGGGGAAAAAAAAAAAGAAGAAAAAAAAGACATGTCATATCCCAGCTATCCTGCCAAAATCCCCGAACAGCTTCCTAGCTGTTTAAGGGAAGAGCATTTTAAATATCTTTGCAGAGTCTTGTCTGTTTGTCTGACAGATGTCTGCAATGTACTGGGAACTGCATTCATGCTTAGAATGTAAATAAGATTATAGGTCTTTAAATATTCCCATTACATTGTATTTACCTAGATGCTGATGAAAATAAATAGGAAGCATTTCTGTTGGGTTTTTCCTCCCAGGTTTTTTTCTCCGCATCCCACAAGCAGGCTTAACATTTTTTGCCTTGTCAGTGAAATGCACAGGTTTCCGCTCTAATCTAGCGGTTAGTCCAAAGCCTACATCTGTTAAACTAAAAGGGCAATTTCTGGCTAAAAATATAAATTGCTTCTTTCTTCCCCCCCCGCTCCCCCCCAGAACAAGTAACAAAAGTTGTTACCGCCGCATTTATTCAGGCCCCCCCTCTGTTCACCTGGGGACAGGGGTGTTCCCTGGAGAGGAGAGCCAGCTCCCTCGTTATATCCAATATCTCTCTCTTTATATCCAATATCTGATGGCACCAGAGTTCGGCAAATTAACAGGACTGACACTGACACTGGGAATTAAATGGGCTTTTTGCATTTACCAGCTCCGACATAATTAAACACCGTGCGCCAGTGCTCGGAGCTCGGCTGCGGGGCAGCTCAGGGTGACCCCCCAGCAAACCGCCCCCGGGATGGGTGTCCCGGGGTGCCCCCAACCCCTTTGGAGCACAGCTTTGGGGGAATGCAGGGTGTCCCCCTGCGGTGGGGAAGGGGGGAAAATGGCCGTTTTGGGGTGCATAGACCCGTTCCCTGCGGTCCTGGGCGAGCAGCGGCTCCGGGGCACCGGGGGTGGAGAGGAGGGGCGGCCATAGCAGGAATTAAGTCATTCCGCTTTTTCCATCCACCGGGAAGACTTAATTCCAGAAATTAATTCGACAAAATCTACATTCATAAAACAAAGCCTTTCTTCAAAGCTGAAGCCCAGATGAAACAGCCCCACTGACTCACCCTTCCCGGCCCCCTCCCGCGCCTTGAAATAGGTTGAGCGGTTTTGCTAAATACCCGCCGATCCCCGGCTCAGATCTTGGATGCCAAGAGTCAACCCAATGTTATGGCTGAGTAATAAATCCCTTAAAAGCGGTGTTTGAATTCGTAATGGAAACGCTGACAGACCCTCAACTCCAGCAAGCGCGAGCTCCGCAAAGTCAATCCTGTAATTGATCCTGACTTCTACACGGAGCCACATGTGCAGGGCTTTGTGCGCTGGGCAGCGGTTGTTAATATAGCTGCTTTCACCTGAAACAAATGAGGTCTAATTAGATTAATCTGTAAATCAGTGCTCACCAGTTGTATGATTAATGAGCACTTTGCATTTCTCAAAGATCAGATGAATGGATTATTTGAAGGGATTTAATAGGAAATAATAGATTTCCTCATCTGCGACGAGGCTCGCAGGGATCCCGCGTCTCCCGCACGAGGCTTCGGAGGGGGAAGGAGGAAGCGTCGAGGAAGAAATGGGAGGCTCAATCTGTCCTTTTTTTTCGAGGAGCTGAACTTCTGATTGCGCGGGTGTCAGATGGACACTCTACAGCTGTTCTGGAACCATGTGTCAACATTATTTACCAAACTAATGTGATGATAATTATGGCATAAAGTATGGGGAGAAAGCATGCAGGCAGAATGGACATACATACTTAATGATTTTATTCTCCTGCATTCAAAATCAGCCGGAGCCGAGCTTGTCGCTGGAGACATGTTGAAGCAGCAGCGCAAGCTGTCTGTGCAGCATCCAGTGATGACTGTATGCGGCAGCATGCATTCAAAGTAAAAAATTAATTTACAAATGGTTTTCAGGGTTCCCACCAGATGGAAGAGCAATGAAGTCACGAGCGGTCCCTCTCTGCCGCTTAACCCTTGAGCCGACGCACTGCGGCGGGGAGGCGGCCAGCCACCAAAAATAATAGTCTGAGGCCCCATTCCGAGTCTGTTTTTAAAATGGTTACTTTAAAACCGAAACACCTGTACTTTTACTGCTGGCTAAGGCGGGCTGCAGCGTCACACGCAGAAGGCAGATGTGTAACCGGAGCCTTCGTAACTGGTTCGAATTATAAAAACATTGCTTTAAAAGAAAGGGAGGGGGCCTGGGAATGCGTTTTTAAGAAAGGCTTTTATTTCGAGATCAAACCTGAATCTTTAAAGAGTTTCTTCGCATCACCTTTTGCTCCTGCTGAGCACTGGTTCTCTCTCCAGCGAGTCCCACTGACACGGGTAAACCTACCAATTAATTTCCGAAAGCAGCCGTCGGCTCCCCCCCTCAGGACACACTTATTTCTCCTAAACCATCCACCGACAGGGCATTGCTGAGCCCAAGGCCCCCCTGCGGTCATGCCCGATGGGATCCCGAAACCCTTCCCCATCTGGACAGGTGGAGAACACGCTTTTTCTCGAGTGGTTTGGGTAAAACCACCCCATGTAGGAGGCATCCCTCTGCGCGAAGGGCAGTGACACCCCCGTGCCCTGCGTGGCCATGGGAAGGTGTTTAGGACACCGGGTTGGGTGGCAGAGATGGTGGCTGTAGGCTGGGGGACGGCACCCCAAACCCCGGCTTCCAAACCCGGCTGGGCATCGGGGCAGGAGAGGCCGGAGGGGACCGAGGAGGAGAGCGTGGAGACAGTGGTCCATGCCTCGGGGACGGTGGGGACAGGGGACACAGGCAGGGCCGGGACGCGCAGCTTCCCAGAAAGGCTTTATCTCCTCATGAATTGAATTTTTCCGGCCGGAGGGCTGAACTTGGACGGGCTCCGTGCCTTTGCGCAACGTTGTTATAAAACATTCATTGTGGTGGACGACGAAGTTCGGATGTGTTCCTAGAGCCAGCCATCGCATCCCTCCCACTATTTTTTCACAGGGGGGATATAAAATCCATGGATGCGCACCAATTTTTATCAGAGGAAGAGCGGTTTATCCTTGGAGAGATGAGCAGCCCTTTCTCTCCAGCCCCTGGAAGCCCTCAGCGCCTGCAGATGGCTTTTATCGCGGCTTTGTCCCAGCCCCGAGCTGCCACAACCTGCCCTCTGGGGTCGGGGTCTGGAGCCTCACGGCAGAGCTGGAGGTGCCCCAGCAGCCATGCTGCGGGGCCGGGGGCACCGCGCTCCCCCCGGGGAGCGGGGGACACTGCGCTGGCTCCCAGCCCAGGAGATAGAGCTGGCGGCCCCGCAGGGGACACGGAGAGGTTCCCCCAGCAGGTCTGGGGCACGTGGTGGTGGCAGGTGCCCCAAGGCTCCCTCGCTCCCTCCCCAAGGCTGCCTCCATTAGCTGTCCATATACGCCGCTCCAAGAAGATTTGGATTTCCCCCCCCCCCCCCCCCCCCATTTTTGTCTAATAATATTGCAAAGACCATAATAGGAAGAAGAATTTATTTTTCACCCCAGCCCTTTCAATACCTTTTGGGATTATCCTGTGGCTCTGCAAAGTGACCTGACCTCCAGTGCATGGTGCCCCCCCTTTTTTTTTTTTAAATTCTTTCTTTTTTTTCCTTCTTCTTTTTTTTTAACTCTGAGCTCATTTGAAAATTCCAATTTCTATAATAATTTGATGCAGCTGCTAAGATGTTCTTTTTCTTTTGATCACTGTTATTAATGATGTGCTGTAACATATGCAACGCTAGCAAACCCAGCTACTATTTCTTACAAAGATCATTTTGTACTTCCCCCTCGTTCTCTCCCCCCTCCTTCCCCCCCCCCAGCTCTGATGAAGCTCATATGTTTTAGGAAGTTCATCTCAGAGTTATTAGTCTAAGAATTAGGAAATGTGTGGGCAGCTCCTCTGTGGTATAAAAGAAACTGGAAAAAGAAACCATTCCCCTTTATTCCCCAAGGAAGGATATTGGCTTTATTTTTGGTCGTGAGTTTACTGTTAAATATTTTATGGTTCATTCTTAATGTCATCTTTTGTAACTCTTATTTGTGTCCATGTTTTGATAAAGCTGAGGTTTCGAGCTCATTATTTTTTTTTAATTTCTAAAATGCTGCCAGCCCAAATTACGATCTGGGTTACGTAAATGCCAATGCCAAGTACCTCCACGGGAGCCTGCGGATTTGCCCCAGATTTAGAACACGACAAGTGCGATCAGAAATTGAGAACCCGGAGTCTCATTTTGCTCCCGCTCCAAGGTATCCAAAATCAGTTCAATTAAAATCAGCATCTTTACACCTGCGCGAGGCAAGGGACGGACACGATTTGGCCCTAAAAGCATGTCTAGACGTTGCAATGGTGCAGGCTGGATTCATGCCGGGTGTCAGGAGCAGGGCCGTGGGTGGATGCTGTTGTGGGGGTCCCTCAGGGATGCGGGGAGCGAGCGACACCCGCCCGTCCCTCGCGTGGGCTCTTCCCAGCGGACACGCTGGGTTCACGCCCTGCCGTTGGAAATGAGGTGGCCTGGGGGACGTCCAGGGTGGCTTTTGCCATTGCGTGCGCCTGTGTGTGTGTGTGTCGGCGCTGACTGACCACAGCTACTGACAACAACACAGCTGGAAACAAGAAAATTTGAAGGACGGTTTGTACAATTTTAAACCAGCTTTCATGGCCATCAAGTCTAGCTAAATATATAGGAGTGACATCATTTAGAGATTGGACAATTTTTTTTTTTTAATTTACCTCCCATCATTCCTAGTAATTTATATATATTAAAAATACGTGTATTCGGAATTATTCATCCTCGAAAGCCATGCTGGAGGTAGGTGCACCCCAAAGAGACATGGGATGACCTCAGTGCGGGGCTGGGGGCACCTGAGATGCTCAGGGGAACAAGGGGGCAGCTTGAGGACAGGTTTGGGGTGGAATTTGGGTGTTCGACCGATGACCCAACACTAACACCCTGGTCCGCCTTCAGGGACATGTTGCTTCACCCCACATCCCCCTGCCCTCAGTTTCGGCCCCGTGCTGGGGCAACAGAGAAAGGCTGCTCCGGTGCCCCCGCATCCCCATCCTCCTGCCGCAGTGCCAGGGCTGCTCCAGGGGCACGGAGCTCACCCAGCTCCCTGGGAACATCCCCAGGGCTGTCAGCGGGAGCCGACCTGCTCCTTCACAAACAGCAATGACGCCAGAACACGACACTTAAGGTTAATGAGAGACCGGGGGGACGGGAGGCTGATGTGCCTTGAGCTATTAACGCAAAAGCAATGCCCTGCTTTGAGGCTGATGCCCATGGAAACGGAAAAGGGGAGAAACAAACGAACAAAGCCCCATATTCCGGCACTGTGAGGTGGCACCGTTTGGCACGCGCAGGACAACCCCAGTCGGGACCGTAGGTGACCAGGTTGCCAGACCGCTTTCCCTCTCTCCATTTGGCTCACCGTTGCCTGCATGCGGCAAACTCAATTATTTTTAGTCTTCTAGCAACAGAATAAAGGGAGGCAGGAGACATGATGGAGGGTGCGTGCATTGACGAGTGCCGCTAAATGGCTCTTTATTCATGAGGCTGGCTGCAGAAGTTTTCCTGCCCTACATTTCTTCCCGCCCCCCCCCCCCCCCCCCCCCCACCTCCCCAAGTCGGAACGAAGCAACCATGAAAAAATAAACCACGCTGCGATTTTTTTCCCCCCTTCTTCTTTCTTTTCTTTTCTTTTTTTTTTTTTTCTTTTTTTAATTGCTTCGCTATACGGGCAAAACAGGTGCTGAAATGTGAAACCCTACTGAGGGATTTCCTCTGCAGAACAGCTTGGTGCTAGCATGGACCTAAAGTTAGCCCTGCTCCCGACGCTGCATGCTAAAACGGCTGCCTCGCCGATGGAAAGGGGCTCCATACCGCTGACTGTCAACAAAATAGCACACTGTCACTTTAAGAAAAAATAAACTAAAATATGAACTACCAAAAACCCTGCCATTTCCAGCCTGGGCTTGATTAATGATTTTTCTATCTAATAAAAGGTTCACAAACCATCTGTTTTTCTCCCTAATGCCTTGCCCAAAGGTTTTTCGTTCCTATTTCAGGCTTGGGGCCAACTGACATTCCCCTCTTTTTTTTTCCCAGCCTTGTAAACAAACCCTTCTCTCTTTTTAATCTTCCAGTGCTGTTTCCTACCCATCGTTATGCATATTCATTGCGAGTAAACATTTTTAGTGTCTACACTTAATCTCTTCCACTGGCAATTACTGTTCTATGCTGTTTTGTAATGCAGAAGGGCCAACGCTTTCCCTTCTAATAACAGCTGGGTCGCAGATGGGGCCTGCAGTCATTGTAGAAAATAAAAATTTACAAGATGCCAGTGGAATTTATTTCAGTTTTATGGAGTCACAGGAGGAACCTTTCTGTTATCCGCCTTCAGTGAAATCTGCAGGCACAAGGCAAGCTTTTGACATTTAATCAAAGGGGGGTTCAGGTAGGGTCTGGAACAACACGAGGAAGAAAGCAGGTGGATCGTATTAGGCAATGCCATGGTTAATTTATTTAGAAGTGATTGGCTTAGATGTGTGCAGCCAATATTTGACATCGTGTATATATCTTGTTTAGCATCCCGCTTCTAAATTGTTACCGCTGTCGAGGCGCTGAGCTGTCGCTGCGGACCGAACCAGGTGTTGGGGCTGGTTGCGGCGTGGAGGTACCGGTGGTGATGGCGGCGGCGAGAGCGCGGCTGCCTCCCCGTCCCCCCCTGCGCTCCCCGCCACTGCACCGGCTCCGCCGGCACAGCCCCGTGCCTGCCACCGGGATGCTGCGCGCAGGCGGCAGCCTCGCATTTGGCAAAGGATCGTCATGAGAAATTTCCCGTAATTTGATGATATGAAAATGACTTTCCTCGGAATGTCTTTTAAAATCTCATGTTCAGGTGATAGCAGAGATCTCGCGCAGGATTAGTCTCTCCGTTACATGCCGGTAAGTCGTTCTGCAGCGCTCAAGAGCTAAATGCAAATATATAAATGAAAAATGAGTCTCTTTAAACTTGCCAGGCCATGCTCTGCTTTCACCAGCCCCGTAAAGCCGGGGGAAATTGTGACCTCAGCGCAACTCGCTTGGGATTTACACTGGGGGAAACGACAGCCAGACCAGCTCGGCGCCACTGTAGGAGATGTTTAAGATGGAGGGCCTGGCAGCTGCCTGCACTATTCAGGGCAGAGAAGTAGTTCGGTGGGCATCGCTGTTTCCCAGCAGGAGAAACCAGCTCAGGAAGAAATGTGGGACAGCAAGGGACCGTGGCACGGGGGTACTTGGGGCGCTGGCAGCGACACCCCAGCTATGCATGGGGTTCCCATGTAGGCATGGCCAGGGCATGGCATGGCCATGGCACACCCATGGCCATGGCACACGCATGGCATGGACATGGCACTGCATGGAAATACAGCATGACCATGGCACACCCATGGCATGGACATGGCACCGCATGGAAGTACAGCATGACCATGGCACACCCATGGCATGGACATGGCGCTGCATGGAAGTACAGCATGGCCATGGCACACCCATGGCATGGCCATGGCACCGCATGGAAGTACAGCATGGCCATGGCACACCCATGGCATGGACATGGCGCTGCATGGAAGTACAGCATGGCCATGGCACACCCATGGCATGGACATGGCGCTGCATGGAAGTACAGCATGGCCATGGCACACCCACGGCATGGCCAAGGTACTGCATGGAGATAGCACAGCCACAGCATGAGCACTACATGGCCATGGACATGGCCACAGCACGGCCACAGCACAGGCACGGCATGGCATGGCCCCGGCATGACATTGGCATGGTGTGGCCCACGGTATGGCCATGGCACAGCAACAGCATGGCGTAGCCATGGCATGGTCGCAGCATGGCCACAGAATCGTGACAGCACAGCCATGGCACAGCATGGCCACAGCTTGGCACGGCCATGGCTTGCCACAGCCATGGCACAGCACGGCATGGCACAGCACGGCACAGCTTGCCTTCTCCTGCCCCGCGTCCCCCACCTTGCCACCACCTCCGCCGGTGTTCCGTTCCCAAGCCCGTACCCAAGGCAGGAGGTTTCCCCTGGGATGCTGGAGCTGGGGCTGCCCAATGCCACCTGCTGCCTTCCACAACCAGGGCGATTCCTCAGCTTTCCTGATAGGCAAATATGTGGATGCACATAATGAGATTAGGATCTGAAGTAGTTTAGAGGAAGCTCACAATAAACTAAGGACATATTTCTATTTAGTGTGCATTGTATAGACAAATTTTCCATATTTTTTTAAAGTAGTTGAATGAGAAGGAGATAAATGGAAAGTCTCACATCCCTCTTTTTTTTTTTCCCCTTCCACCTCTGTTACCAGCACGCAGAAACACAAACTTATTGGCTCACTCAAACTGATTAGATTTTAGGTGGTGTGTTTTTTATTATTCATGCATTTCCTTCATTTATAAACCCAGGGTTTTCAAGGCTCTGTCTCTACTCAGGGCAACAGATCTTTTCCTTTTCCTAAAGATTCATAATTTTTAATTCTCAGGGCATCGTGCTTCGTGTAGAAGGAAAACACAACTTTCATGGGGAGAAAAATGGGAGAAAGGCCTTCAGTTATTGCAAAGAGTTTATACTTGCCTGACAAATATTTCCCAGGGCTTGGATTTATGGGGAAAAAAAAAAAGCTATTAAAGTGTGTGGCTTAGTTAAAACTTTCCCTCTCCCCCTCCATTTTTAAAAATATGATATTGCTATTTTTATATGCAAACTATGGTCAGAATATTGAATTTGGTACATTAAATACCAGAGATGAGGATCTTAGTAGCTTTTAATGAAGAGGATAAATCCTCATAACTAGATTTCCCTGTATATCATCCCCAGTCCCCTTTTCCCAACCCTTTCCTTCATTTACAAATTCAAAAGCTGCAAATAAGCCACTGTGAAGTTTGCTAATCTCAGCGAAATGCTGTTTCTATTGCAAATATTAGTACAGATTACTAGTACTAAGTCACGGGCTGGTAGATGGCTCGGCAGGAACCTCGGGGGTTATCCAGTTTGCCGATCCCAGCAGTTCAAACTGGATCTGGGTAATCCCGGCATGAGCGAGGCCTCCCTGCGGGTACAGGGTACTGGGAAGCATCCTCCTTCTCCAGCTGGTGGGACGGCCCTGGGGTCCCCACTGGCACCGGGGTGGTCCTGGACAGCCAGGGCTCTGAGCATCCCGAAACCCCACAGCCCCATCTCCATCCCCATCACATCCTCAGCATCCCGACTCCCGGCTCTCTGGGGAGCGGAGGTGCCATCCCAGTGCTGCCTCCCACCGCACCGCAATCCAGACCCTACCCTGAAAGCAAAGCCTTTTATTTTTTTGTTAATTGCGCCATAGAGAGAGAAAGCCAATAAAAAATAAACAACAGGCAGTCTTGATACATAACCTAAAATTATTTTTGCTCTGTTACTGCAGGAACAGCCAGAAGAGGGACCATAGATTAATTAGCATACTCTGAGCTGACATCACCAACGATGTTGCCGAGGATGCTTATAAACCCAAGCACTGGTCTGGGCATTTCAGCTCTGTTATTAACAAAAAGGAAGGGTAATCATTCCTGACAAATGAAAAGCAGCATTGGTGGGAGAGGAGAGCGGGCTTCGGAAAGGAGCTGCGGAAAATGGAGCATTGCAGATCGCTCTACTCCAAACGGTTTGTGCGAGCCATGAAATATTCAGGAGCCGATATGGGCTGCTTGGGGCTCCGTCTCTCTCCGCATCCTCTTGGTTTATGGTACGGTCTCGGGCTCGCTCTCCGCCACGCTGATCATTACTTGCCTTTGCAGCAGGAGCAGCGTGCGGCGCCGAGCGTCGTTTGTGATGATGAGAGGCTCCTCAGCTCCCCAACTTTTCCCTTGCTTTTTATGGCAGGACTAACAGGTGGCTGCCCGCAGGAGCCTGCTCCCTGCCTGCTCCTGCCTGCTCCTGCCTGCGCCGGACCCCGTGCCAGCTGGATGGAAGGGGTTCTGCACAGAGCACACCAACCTTCTCCCATCAAAAGCATCCCGTGGGCTTGAACCACCACTCCTGGCTGCAAATTCCAGTGTAACTTTGCACAGCATAGTCTTTAGGGTGGTGGAGCATGGCCAAAGTCGTTGCTGCAGAAGGGATGTGGGATGGAAGGAGAGGCGGTGATGGTCCTTGGGTGGCTAAAGGAAATCTCTGGGTCTCTGGGGCTGCAGCAAGGCACAGGCAGCAGTGGCTGCGGGAGGGTGACCCTGCCTGAGACCCTCTCGGCCATCTCTCCCAGCTTGTCTCGCTGGTGTGTGCCCCCGGAAAAGATGAGACATTTTCTCATTGTACTGGACTTTCGGCAATGAGAAGGTGCCTACCGGACCACAGAACCACGGGAGCAGCCGTCCGCCTGCATTAACCTGCCTCCACTGCCCAAAGCACTGCCTGCCCACCAGCCAGAGAAAAAGCCCCCAGCCCGGGCTGAAAATACATGGCTAAATACAGACCAGATGGGGGACACCCCTCTGCTGCATTCAAGGAAACGGAACTTACTCACCATTAATTATAAATAAAGGGGACTGGACCAAAGAAGTACTTGGCATGAATAATTAGCTTATTTCCTAATAAAACAGAGTCTACAAATTAAGAGGTCTTTGTTCAGCCAGAGCTTCAGACTTCCCTACGGCCACTTTCTCCCATGTGATACCATGGACTTAAGGCCACACCTGACGTCCTTCAGTAGCACAGAGCTGGCTTCTCTCCCCCTGCCGAGGGAAAGGGGACACAGGCGCCCCCCGCCAGCCTGCTCCTTCCTTTGGGCTTCACGGCAAAACCGTCACAAAAGGCAGGAGGGGAGGCTGGTGCCTAGAGAAAGGACCCACGAGTGGTGGGTCACAGGAGGTAGCGTAGCAGGACTTGTGGGGTTGCTGACCTGGACCTCTCGAGTTCCTGAGTGCTGAAGGGGAGGCTGAGGAGAGAGGGGGATTAATCATTTTTAGCAGGAAAAACATCAGTGAATTGCTAGTTGGGTCCCAAAATGAATGAGTTTCCCGAGATCTGTGGTTGCATCCTTATGCGAACAATATTGTACATCTCAGCCTTCCTTGAAACTACACATTTCCTTCTACAGGGTACACCAGATTCTCTTGACAAAACACGGGACATTAGAAGTTGTGGGGTATGTTTCCCAGGTACACAGCACTGTATCAAAGAGAAGAAGTCCCAGCATGGCTGGACAACGCGTAGGTGCACAGTTAGGTCGATACCTTGCTCTGCGCTGCAAGACTCTACCCAGGATACAACAAGGCAGTTCCCTAGTCCGCAAAAAAATAAATTAATAGGAAATTATTTGCTCAAAATTAGTTTCTTTGGGGAAAAGGAGTAGTTTCTCACCTACAATATATAATTCTGAGAATGGGGAAATTTACTGTGCTTCACACTGGGCACATAGGACAGGGAAGAAGCCGCTCCGAGAAGAATCCTTTCAGTTACTTTTGATGCTATTTCCTTCCAGACAGCGCTGCCGCTGCACTGGGGCCTTTATGCGACGTAAAAGCGGGTGATTGGGAAGATCGATGCTGCTCCTACCCCGTTGAAACAGGCGTTTGCAGGGAGCACAGCCGTCTGTGCCACGGCTCCAAAAACGGCCAGGCTGTCGTAAACTCCCTGGAAGAGTGACAGAAACACTTTGACAGGTGGGTTAGCTCTCTTCTAGCTCTGGCTTTGTGCTCCCAGCTCAGGCGACGGTGCGAATGTAGTTTACGCTATAAAAGATAAGGGTCATATGCATATAGAGTATCTGCATTACGGCTGGCACACCGTTTGCAGTTGTTTGTCATGGGCCGCCTGCCTGTTAAAAGTGACATTGGAAATATAAAAGGGGTAGCACATAAAATCCGCAGCAAGTTTGGGCAGTTTGTCAAAGCTGGAAACATCTTAACAGAGCAGCAACGAGGCAACAACTTCCAAAGCATCAGCTGAAGCAGCTGGAGTTACTTATTCAGAAGAAATCATCTGATAACAGTATATATATTAACTTTTTTCTGAAACCAAAATGGGAAGTATCAAATGAAAAGCCGAAGTCGAACCCAAAATGCGTATGCAAAATATGCAGCTCTGTTATCTTTATTCTTATTATTTACAATACTGAGGACATTTTCAGTGACGTACAAATGAGATAAGTACGAGCCACAGAGTTCAGTTTTGGTCCAAATCCCAAGTACAGCTAAAATCCATTTTCATAGAGGACTTATTTTTTCCCATTTTATTGTGATAAGAATGATTTTTGAGTTTGTTCATCAAATGGTACTTACCAGTTTCTAAGATATTGGAGACTGGCTTTATTTTTACACTCATTTTTCATAGTAACCTTGGTAGTCTAAATTTTCTTGTGAAGCACCATAACCATTGATGGTGGCAGATAGCTAAGGGCTATGCTGCCTAAAATCAGCCAGAATTATACTGGGGCACTACTGAAATATGGGCAAGAAGCACCCAGAAAATATCAAAAAGGAGCTGTAGAGAGCTAATAAATTCTGGATAACTGATGGTTGTCCAGAATTAAAGGGCTGTCAGGGAGTTTACTGATCTATGGACTGCATCGTTCCGATAGTGATGACTACAGATATTTTTACCTACTGTCCACCAGTAGAAAATTGCCCGAGATAGTGAAGATGGAAATTGTTGACACAGAAAAATTTTCCCTAGCCCACGTCAGAGAAGACATTCACAACGGGTACCTTTTGGAGAAGTCCCAGGAAAGACCATAGGGCCTGGGCTCTACTTGAAAAGGAGCTACGTCTCCTCCAGAGGTCATCAGTTGAGCCCCATCATGGATCAGTGGTCCCACGGCGGATGCTGAGGGGGAAGAGAGTGAATGATTTAATGACTCCCGGCAGGAACACCAGCGCAGCCTCCTCCAGGAGAATGCTTTGTAGCGATGAGCAAAACAGACGTTCAGACTGGTAATGACTGGAAAGTGCCCTGGGTGAATTCAGAGCCAGGAGCAAATGAAGTAAATGACATCTACATTTTGCAAAATTTCACAGCCTGCTGAAGTAGATTCAGGAGCAAACCAAGTCCAAGAAGCTTCAGGAGCATTGGAAGAAACGTGATAAGATTAAGTACTGATAAACAAATGATGGGTATGTGCAATATCTCTTTGAAGGAGTTCCCCCAAAGAAAATATTTTTTAATTCCACAAATTTGTCACCTTCAACGTCAAACAACTTTGGGAGAAGAATTAGCTGTGAAATCCAGTCCAAAACAGCAGCAAGGCTGTAGAGAAGCGGGAGGTAAAAAGCATGAAAGGAATGCAGCTCAGGGATGTGTAGGGTCCTGCTTGGAGCTAAAGGGTGGCCAAAGACAGCTGAGAGATGAGGTGACTTAATCAAGATATATAAGAAAAGAAGAGACGTTAGGAACATATCTATTACCTGGGGTATGTGTTTGCGAAGAGGAGGCAAGAGAAGAGACTGTGATGTAGAACTTTGTTAATAAAGAGCAGTAATATCTATAATTGCATGCGCGCTGCACTGAGAAATTACTGCTCACTATCTAAAACGTTCCTAATTTTTTAAAAAAGAAGAGGAAGAGGAAGAAGAAGAAGAGGAAGAGGAAGAAGATGAAAAAGACTCGAGAGTGCAAATTCAGAAAATCAGGTTGACTCCTGGAGTTTCTTCTAAATAAATACTAGAAATACTCAAAGAATGTTAACACAGAAAATGATCAAATCTGCTGTATCTGTTCTGTACTTACAGACAGATTTTTAGCAGTGAGGTCAGAAAAGCAAGCTAGTTTTGCTTTTTTATTTTACATCTAGAAGTAAAAATAAGGCCTTTTCTCACTAGAAAAATAGTGGATTTTGTGCCTAACTATAACAAAATTTTGTCTTTATGTGATATGTCCATGTAGGATGATCAGTGGCCATGTATTAACACGCAACGCAACATCAGCTGAAATCTGGACTGTTTGTTTGCAGTCTTTCTTAAAACCGGAGCTCATTTCTACTGCTGGCTCTGGCAGGGTTTCCATTCTGCTCCACCTAAATCAGCGGCAAAGCTGCCCTGGCCTTTTCTGGAGCACCCTCAAGCCCATAATGAAATCCTCCATGAAATGGTGGTCATTCTCCTTGTTTGACACAGCTAGGAAGAACAGCGTTTGCATTTGGTTTATGCAAAAAGGCCTCCTTTTGTACAGTCACCTGGGCAACTTTGCATTTGGCACCATCCAAGCACATAAATAATAAATTCACAACTCTGGAGCTGTAATACATGGTTTGGTGTATTCTATGCGGTACTCTAAAAGCAATATCAAAGCCATCTTTAGGACAAGCCAAATTTTAATCCCCCCCCCTGTTGCTAATCTCTAGGAACGCTGCAGTGGTCCTTCAAAGGAACTGCTCCCCTAGGACCACGAGCTCCAAGGCTGGTGCCCTAGTTTGTGCACACACGGGTGCAAGTAGAGCAAAACACCTCCTTGCCCGAATACCATCACAGAGACGTTCCTAAGTCCTTCAGGGAGAAAGCAGGAGCGTCCCAGGTCTGTGCCGACTGCAGCAGGCAATGTCAGTAGGCTGCGGAAACAAGGAGCAAGCAAAGAAAGTCTGACTTGTATAGCCTAGCTCCCTGCTAAGCTGTGTTTCCCCTGGGTATAGCTGCAAAAGTCCAACATACCCCACCAATGCCTCTTTGATACGGAAAAACACCACTGTTTACCGTATATTCATCAATGCAATCAAAAGTTTACTTTAAGTAAACGTCTTTCACTAAATACCAATGCCTGTACCAACTTCATCACACTCGGGGGCCATGCTGTTTGTACAGCACAGCCCAACATGGATGGAACAGCCTTTAAGACAGCAAAACTTTACATGCTATCTCCTTGTACACAGCAAAACTACACGTCAGCCGCCCTTATTCCAGGATGAGTGCCCAAATGCATCTTCGCACCATCATCATGTGATGCAGCCCTTCTAAAGCTACCATCTGAGAACATACCTCTTCAGAATTGTTATTATTTATTAATTTTACAACAGCTACAAGTGCTTCAGATCCTTCTCTACAACAGATGAAACACCTGCACTGTGCCCAGTGGCTTTACAATACAGCTTAGAGATGAATGGATGCTGTGCTGGGGGAGAGGGGGTGCTTGATGGCCTCTCCAGATCCTTTCAGGCTACTTTTTATTATTTCACCATAGCAAAGGCACAAAATTTGGCAAGGTGAGGGTTTGCAAAGGGAATTTCAGACCATCATGGTCGGTGGCTGTTCTCTGCAATGCGATCACTACAGAGCGGGCGTCTTTCTCTTCTATCTGTTTCACTTTTGCCTTTCCCCATCAAAAATGCATTTTCAAAAGAGCTAGAGACGACAGTCAACACAGTAAAACAATTCATACGGTGGATGATGGGAATTTTTTCCCCATTTTGACACATTCAAATGTTTGTTATGCATTGGCCTGCCCATTAAAAGCAGGCAGTGCCTCTTGACATCTGTACTATATAGCCAGCCTTATGCTATTAACCGTCGCCACTACACAACCGCTGCTGCAATATCCACGCTCTCAGCCATGCAGTCACACAGACCTCCACTTTTTTCCTGGCACAACCTGTACTTTTAAAAGTAGCAGCAGTTCTCTGAGCGGCGCCGAAGCCGAAAAAGAGCTGGCACGGGGCGTAAAGGGGCCCCGGAGCCCCCTTGCCGCCGCAGCGCAGCCTCGCACACATGGCCCACCTCCTCACCCTTCGCTCTCGCTGCGATGGGCCGCGCAAGCTGCCGGCCTTTTGGTGATGTTTTCTTTAAATATTATTTTGTGCTTTTGGCACAGGGGCTGGAAGCATAGTAACCAGCTGGCACGGCCTCTTGCCTTTGATTGCGGCATTGATTGTGCACCACATGCCCTTCGCCTCCTCCTCCTCCTCGGTTTGCTACATCACTGGAGCTGATTGCGGTGGCCACTCGTAGAGAAGGTTTGGCAGCTGCAGGACCCAGATGCCAACTTCTTTCGGCAGTGGCCTGTGGGTGTCAGCTTGTCTCCCTCTTTGGCATTTCCTCTGGCAACGAAACCCGCTCTGTGGCAGCGTGTCGTCTGCAGAATGAAAAAGTTAGCACTGAAATACATCCGAAAGAGCCAGGGCGAGGATGGAAGGAAAACTCTTCGGAAGTTTGCATGGGAGAAGGAAGGTGCCAGCCTATCTTTGACCTGGGACTTGTCCAAACTGTCTCCACCACGGCAGCAGCCGGCAGCAGTAGAGGTGGCTCAAAGGTCTGGGAGAGGTGGCACCACCAGTGGGCTCAGCCAGCTCCTTGGTTGGAATTGTCCCTCGGGTCTTGCTCGGGAATATAGAGATGGGTTGGGTCCTGAGGTTACAAGCCACAGCCCCCATACATGCACCACAGCCCACGATGTGGCACTGGGTGCTCTTTGGGACAACATTCCTGAAGGACATTGCTTAAGGACACTATTCCTTACTATAAAGAAAAAGGTACTTAACATTCCACTGGGAAAAGACACATTTGGAATAAAGTTGCCTCCCAAAAAAACCTGCCCACCAAAATAAAAAATATATATACATTGCAGGACTGGTTTGGTATTTTTACAATAATTTTCCCCTATATATTTGAAATTTACTTTTTTATGACAGATTTTTTACGTGTCACATTAATCCAAGATATCAGTTACTTAGAAGTGAATATAACTGAATTTTATTTTGCACATAAATCCTTAAGAAAGCTAATACCCTACAAAACAACAAAAAAGATAAACAAAATGAATGCTAAACATACTGTTTCTCTAAATAATATTTTAAAGTACATTTCTCAGTTAGTTAAGGCGTAAAGAAGCATCTTTGCCTTCTTTGAGCTGGTAATACTGATTGTCAGAGAAAGGAAGTCATAAATGGAAACCTGATTATTTCCCCAATGAAACGGAGGGGGTTTTGCTGCCAACTTTAGCAACAAAAACCGGGGGCCCCAACCGTTTGCTCAGATAATTTGTGAATGATTACTTGTGCCTTTTAGACAGTTAAAATAATGAGCAGATTGCAATCTGCAGCAATTAAAAATCCTGCTTTTCTCCAGCTCAGCCTTAAGATTGTATTTTATTTATTTATGAATATCCAATCCATGTGCTTTTCTATGTTTAGTCCCCTGCACGAACTCTTACGCCACATCCCGAAGCAGACGTGCCGGGGGTTCGGATGTGGCAGATCCAACCCCCCCCATCCCCAAAATGCTCAACTCTATACCAAGGAGTTGGATTTAAGCAATAATATTTAAATGCTATCATATCCTGTTGTTGATGTGTGCAAAATGGGCATAAATCAGGTTTGGTCTTGCCTTTCATGGGTGTAAATATTCCCAAGCACCACGCTGCGAGGAGTGGAGTCAGGCTCGCGGCGAGGTTGCTGTAGGGGAACGGTCTTGCTCAAATAACATGGCAATTTGGTCATGGCCAGGATTGAAAAAGCACAGGGAAATGTATTTCTGCTGCTCGAACCACTACTGAACACTTCCTCCAACCGTGTAACCCGGGCAGTCTTCTGCACTGGAGTAAACCCGCTCCTCTGGAGCCCACAGAGCTATGTCACACCAGCACCTGATCTGTTCCTCATGCTTACGATAAACCAACTCTCTACATTTTATTTTGTTGTCTCATCTCCTAACATTTAAAGGGACGCGGAATATAGCTCCTAACTTTCCTTTGCTAAGCGAAAGTCCTCCCAGTAATGTCACAGTTGCTCTTCTTGTGATCCTAGCACAAGCCCCATGGACCAGGGACCATCTCTCCATTCTGTGTACATGCACTGGCACACACAGCAGGGCTGAAAAATTTAGGGCACTCAAATAAATCAGTAATAATAACGCCTCACAGCACTCCAGCAGA
Organism: Alca torda; assembly: GCA_008658365.1. Lineage (NCBI taxonomy): Eukaryota > Metazoa > Chordata > Aves > Charadriiformes > Alcidae > Alca > Alca torda. The sequence goes on from CM018101.1 coordinate 1,010,448, forward strand.
GGAACACCTGACTTACTGGCACCGCAGTCCTGCCTGCACTGAGGACAGCAGGGCATCGGGAGGCAGGAAAGAGAAGGGCTTCCCCATCGCTCGGTGGCCCAAAGCAAACGTGGATTAGAGAGAGAATTCATGACTGCCAAACACAAACAGAACAGAACAACCCACAAATAAGCATCAGCATTCATCTGCTTTAGGTAAAAAGAAGAGAGCAATAAATGCTGCAGGAGCTACGACAGTAGAGAGCACGCGAACACCAGGAAGTAAAAGGACATCACTTAAAGACTACAAAGATGTTCTTCGGCAATAGCAGATAAATAGATACTGCTACAGCTAATGAACTGGCTCGCTGGAAACGTGCCTTCCCACAGAGCTCATGACGGGGAGCCTTCCCACGTCCTTGACACAGGCGCGAATCCTCTGCTTCATCCAAGGCAGGTTATGTGCAGTGGCCTGAGGAAACCCCAGGGAGGCCCTTCCTCCTCCACACTCAGGCTGCCTGGTCCCTGTCCCCTCCTGCCAGCCCTGGGGATGCTGTGGCGAAGCCCCCGGCGCTGGCGTCCAGGGGCTGGGACTGGGCAGTGGAAATCTCACTGGTTGCTATTGCAGGAGGAGAAAAACCGAGTCCCGTCACTCGGTGGAGGGTCTCAGGAGGGCTGGAGAAGGACTTCAACAGCATCTCCCACGCTCACACACCCCCTCCCTTCCTCTCTCCTCAGGCGCACAAACATGCCCAAACGCCCATATTTAATACTTTGAAATCTATGTATATACACACATATGCTGTTATTTTTACAACATTTGATATAGATTGTTGAGTGTAACAGCTCCCAACTAGAAATATTTTACCTACAGTGAAATAGTATAAACCTACTTTGAAATGTCATTTTTCTAAATAGGGTCATGAAATAACCGCATGGCTTTAAAATATAGTTTCTAACTCTTAATTAACCTTGGAGTACTCCGGGAAAAGGGCAGAGTTTCTCCATTTCTCCTCCCCTCCGTGGCTGGGACCGTGCCTGGGAACACAAGCCTCGCCACCCGTTTTAGCACAGGCGTAGGCAGGTCCTTGCCGAGGAGATGTCACGGTGACCACAGCGAAGGCAGGGAGAAGCTTCCAGCGAGTCTGAAAAAGGCAGGAGAGAGATTTCACACGCTGCCTGTGTCTTTGTCTTGTCACTCCAGCCCACCGCTCTGGAAGGGAGCGCGGCGTCAAGCACAATGACAGACGCTGGGGAGCCATCCAGCACCCACCGCCTCCCCGGAGCCGCATGCTGCCGCTGCTGAATGCCAGCCTGCGGGCGCCGGGGTAGTGTGGAACGGGCCCAGCATCCCCAAGTTTCGCATCCTCTCCTCTGCTCCGCAGGCTGCAGCGCTGGGGGACCCGCCGCTCAGGGGAGGGGACGTAGGAATTGAGGAGCACGGGGAGGGGGGCATCACCGCCTGGGCTGACGAAACGAGTTTTGGCCATTTTCCCAGCTAATAGCATGCTTTATCATCCAAGCTTTAATGCAAGAAGTACTCAAATACCACGGGAGAAGGCGCAGAACAGGTCAGTAAGGTGCTGGCATGGGAACTGTGAGACTCGGGTCTAAGCCCCTTCCAGCCTGCTGCTGGTCTCCCATGTCATTCCGACCATTTCTCCTTCCCTGTTGTCTTGATTAATAATGGTTATTATTAATGGTTTGTACAGTTGTATGATTTGTAGAGGAAGACACTGTCTGCTGGGGCAGAGAGCACAGCCATAAAGCCAGCCACAAAGGAAACTACAGCAAGATTTATCAATGGCTCCAGAAAAGGAGCATTTTGCGGGGTCAGAGAGTTGTGATATCCCTGAGAATTAAGGCATTCAGCTGTGTTTCAGGCCTAAATTCCCAATGGTCACTTGGAAGCGAATCTCAGTGCCTCAGTAGGCTTTTAGGAATTTCCAAGGATTAGGTTTAATCAGTGATCTGAAGTAATTTAATATATTTCCAGTGCTCTCTTCTTTAATACTTAATGACTGATGATTAGGTTTGTGTATCAGATCTGAAATCTGCAAGTTATGTGGCAATTAATGTTTGAAGTACTCTGTAACTTCAAATATAATGATCATATTTGCAAAGTAATTACAGAATATATGTGACTAATAAATAATAACACTTAGCACTTACACAGCACTATTCACCTGAGGAACTCTAAATGAAAAAATTCCAAAAATAATAGACGCAATTCAAATCATAGAGTAGTAGAATGGTTTAGGCTGGAAGGGACTTTAAAGGCCTCCCAGTGCCACCCCCTGCCCTGGGCAGGGACACCTCCCACCAGCCCAGGTTGCTCCAAGCCCCATCCAACCTGGCCTTGAACCCCTCCAGGGATGGGGCAGCCACAGCTTCTCTGGGCAACCTGGGCCAGGGGCTCACCACCCTCACAGCAAACAATTTCTTCCCAATATCTCATCTAAATCTCCCCTCTTTTAGTTTAAAGCCATTACCCCTTGTCCAACCACTACATGCCCATGTAAAATGTCCCTCTCCAAATGTGAACCAGGTTTCAGGGTGGAGCTGGCCCTTCCCGAGGAATGGACGGGTCCTCTCCCTGCTGCTCTGCTTTGGGAGCGTGTCACCCACCTGCGAGTAACCCATCCATACTCAACAACAGCAGGTGAAATCCCAACCCGTAGAGGCAACAAGACAGCTTCTTTTGAAAATAAAGTGCCCAGTCCCTATTTTGAACCAGGCAAAGCACAAACAAGTTTGACAATGCAGAGGCAGATGTACGTGTAACTCAACGTACATCATTGGAAAGAGCGGGTCTATGTAAGAGGGACACCAATCGGCCAAGACACCCTCTGTAAGCCATCGCTTTGGTGCAGCGGCTTCTGGCAGACCTCGCTCCATCTGCAGCATCCCTCCGCCTCTCCCGGCCGGTGCCAGAGGAGCAGTGCAGCTCCAGAGACACCAGCGCCCCTCTGCCCTCCTCTTCTGCCCTGCAGGAGGTTTCGGGTCCGTCCCTCCCTCTCCTTCCCTCATCAGCACGTGAACTAGGAGAAAGGGAGCAATGTAACGCGGCAGGGTCCAGCCTCACTTGTTTCCATTACACGAACTTCCTCTCTGCTTAATTCCTGGTTGACCTTGAAGTTTAATTACAGGCTAAAAAGAACAGTTACGTAACGGAGGCAGCAAACCTAAATAAAACAAAAACAGAAGGGCCATATGCCACATAGCCCAGAAAAATCTAGAATCAAATTACACTCTTTGAATTATTTACAATATTTCTTCTTGCCAAATCTAAGCAAATATTCCACTTGCTTCAACTTCACTTTAAGAGCTTTAACTGTTTACTGTAAACCCAAGCACACAATAGTTCTTTCATCAAATATTTAACTGCACATTTCACATTAATAAATATTACAAGGGTATTTTCTTATAAAAAAAAAAAGGCTAGATGTAGTTTTCATGAGTCTTCTAGCTGCTCTACTGAAAATGAGTCTGAACAAGGCATTTCCTCTCAGGCCATGTAGTCTAGCAGCGTTTGAGCTACTGAGTAAATATAGCAAAGCTAATATTATTATTATTATTTTAATAGCAGTTTCCCACCACATACTGAAATGGAAAAATGAACAAGGAAACATTTCATAATCACGTATTGTGTTTGCTCTGATTTATTCATTGTAATATGATTATAAAATGCTCTATACTCCTCGTCGTGACTGCTCGGTCTCTCTGATTAGGCAGTTGAACATGCCTGTCCTTATTTTCAGCAGGGCACAGGACTGGCTTTGTGCAATGGGAGAGCTTCCACCACAACGGCCCAGCCCATCTTCAGGCATTTGAATTCCAGATTCAGATGACAGGACATGGATTTAGTCACTACGTTTGGAAAATGGTGACCACTGTCTCAGTTCCCTTATCTGGAAAAACAGGGTAATATTTGTTTGCCTGCACCGTAGGAACCTCCTGAGGGTTGTTGACATTTGACTGGCACTGGGAAGAAGTGAAGAAGTGATGTGATTAATCACTGCGTAAGCTCCATGCGTTACAGCAAGGTGAGATGAGAATATCCCTGCCTTGACAAGTTGTGTTCTTGAAAGACAATGTAAAAATAAAGAAGGAGGAGGGTTGCAAGGATAAAAAGGAAAGTGGAAGGAGAAGATGTAACAGATTCAACTAGTGCCTTCCAGCTCCATATTCCCAGCCCCGCGTCACCACCACCACAGTTGGTTTTGCATCCCTTTTGATTGCAGTACAGTGCAAGTGACATGCATGGAACCAGATTAAAAACAAAAGCAAAACAAAAGAAAAAACAACTCAAAGCGCTTTAGCACTTTTAAAACTCAGCTCATTTCTCTGGTCCTCTTTCCAGCAAGAACTCAAGGGCCCAAAGGACTTTGTGCAATCTTTTACCTGCAAAAAGACTTTGTTCCTTCAGAAGGATTTTGTTCCAGAGGTGCAAAACAAGGCTGCTGAAAAAGGGTTGGGGCACAGAGGAACAGAGCAAGAGCGAGCCCATTTCTGCTCAGCCACGTGGCAGAGGGTGTCCCAGCTCCTGGCCCAAAGCCCGTGCATGTATTTTCCATAAATATCTGGTATTTTATTTATCATGTATTTCACACAAGTATAGTTGCAGAATAAAAATACAAGATGCAATCCCAGCAGGACCTAAAAGACATCATCTTCTCCTAGGCCAGTCTCTGATCATTAGCTTAGACCACCTCACATGCTCTTGCTTTATCTCTCTCCCCAGCATTGTTTCCGCCTGCATCTTCCTGGGAATATCTGAGTATCTGTCCCATGGAGAGAGGAACAGGTCTTCAGTTGGAGACTGCAATCACCACTGAGGTTATCTGGGATATGCCTTTTCAAGACGAGGAATTAAGTGGTTTGGGTTGGAAGGGACCTTAAAGATCATCTGGTCTATGATGACTAATTATGACTATCCACCACGCAAATCAGAGGATCAGTTAACTTTGGAGAGACAGAGCTCTTATGGTATTTATTTGGTTGATAATAAATAAACCTCCAGCAACCTCTGTATGTAAACAACACGGATATACACGCAGGCCATTCAACACAGAGCAGAAAGTCCGTCAGTTTTCTGCCTGACCACCACTTTGGTTCTCTAGTGATGTGAAACCCAAACTTTTACTGTCTTTGCAGTTGGCAGAAGACTGTTTTCTCCTGCACCTCCATACTCCTGGTAGGTATGCATCCACTGCTCCCAAAATAAACTTAGCTCGGATCTAACTTGAGACAGGAATTGACAGCATGAATCATGCTGGTGCAAACGTCATCTCAGTAATTGGAACATGGATATATGCCTGTGGAAATTTAAAAGTAGCAAATAACTGTATTACAGAACTAAGGAGAGGAAACCTGGCTCTGCCAAGTCAAAGAAAGCTTTACTTGGCCTTCAATAATGTCAAGAGCGAGTCTCATTGCCACTCGTTACAGCTGACAGTGTATTCTGCTTACTTCACCCCCCTGCAGATGGGCTGCATTGCACCTAACTTTAGTCATATAGGAGTTAGGCATCTGGTCTGAGCTCCTCTTCCCAGCTCCTCCTGCTGGAAATGGAAGAGGTGAGTACCTCAAGAAGAGGGGGATTTGGCACATCTATTTTCAGGAGCAGTCTTAGGTCAGGACAAGTCACCTCTCAGGAGTCCAGTCTCTCTCCATTAATTATAGAGGGAACCTTGATTTTCTTAGACTAAACCAACTAATTTCCACATAGCCAATGACAGCTGTGATAAATCTGACCCCAAGGGACTGTACAAAGATTTTAACTTTTACCCCCCATTTCAGTTATCTCCAAATATGTATCATTCTTTTCAAACTGTGATCAATACTGAGTGTCAAGAATAATTACCGAACCAGTGATTCTTTCTTTTATGGACACGTTGTGAGAGACAGGCCTTCACTACAATGCTTTGGAGCACCTCACATAATATTCCCATAAATACAGAATGAGTTGAATTATCCATACTGTATCCACATTTCTCTTCGCTATGACATGCCAAATTCATCTCTTCTCTTGGATCGCAATTCAGGTAAGTGCAAGCAAGCCAGGAAGACGTTTATTTCATTTTTAATGACTCAAAGATGTCTTGAGGTCCTTCTGGTTATTTGAGAGACAGTATTTCTCAACCGCTTTATTTTATTCATTAAGCTAAGCTACTCGGCTTCCTTCTGTGCTCCTTGAAGTGCTCAAGAGAGTCTGAAGAATTAAAAAATGAGGTTCCCTCCAGACGGTATGTCTTCATATATATTTTTATAATCTCAAAAAAACCCAACCATTGAGTTTGCAGAACCATGTTAGGAAGTAAAGCAACTGTAATTCAGATTCCTCATGCTTATGGGACACAAGTACTCCTTGTTCTGTATTTTCTGTCATCCCAGAGCTCTTCCTCAGCCATTTGGACCAGGCAGTCCCCCTCACCGCTGGCATAACCTTTTGCCTGACCACTCCCGGTTGGGTTTGTCTCATTGCCAGCTGGGGCTGTTCCACACTTGAGCCCATCAGTGGCTCTTGCTGGGACTTTCCCACTTCCACTGGCTCAAGATTCATAATAAAAGGTGTCACTTTAGCTGTTCCCATGTATTCTGACCTCCGTTGACTTTTCTTGTCTAGGAGAAAAGAGCACACAATTCCTTTTCTACCCTATTTCAGAACAGGAAGATCAGCAAGGAAATTCTTCTGCCACTTTTGCGCCTTCAGCTTTCTCCAGCTGTGGTTCTTCATACCAAGGAGTCTCACCTCGAATCTCAGTTCTCTCTTTTGAGGCAAGCCAGTGCTGCCCACACCAGCATATCCCATATAATGGGGTAGTCAGCAGGATTTATACATATTTGCAATATAATTTCAGTAATGGCTTATCCTTCACAGCACATCCTGAAGTAAAAGTGTTTTAAAGATGAAGCTGAGGTTTAGGTGTGCACTCGATGAGAAGGAACTAGGGGGACAGGTTCTTTTTTTATTTGGATATGAAAACTGGATGTTGGAAAATATCAGAAAAACCAAGACGATGCATCTTTTTCCCCCCCTCAGTAAGCCAAGTCTAAGTCTGCATACGACACAAATGGAAGAGAAAGCCACATATGAAGCCTTTATTTGATGAAGAAGTGTTTCACTCAGGAAAGTTGATACAACCTCTATAGACACCCTTTGGTACAAATAGAGATAAACCAGGAAGACACTTGACAGAGGAGCAGCTTGTGGCTTATGAAATCAGTCAAGCTGGCTATGATGAGCCAGATCCAGAACACAGATGAAATTTGCTTAAGTGGATCTTTACAAAAATGATAACTTTACAGTCTTGGGAAAATTCCCGGAGAAAGGGGAACACTGCTATCACGGACACAATGTCAGCTCCTTCAGGTATCAGCAAGGCAGGAACAGACAAGTTCTCCTGACCAAACCCCTTTGCACATCTAAGGAAAGTGTCAAACAAATGACGATGGCTACTGAGGCGGGTGTAGCTCCAGCCTGCAACATCTGAAAGCAGTGCTAGCTCTCCCCTTCCCCCTTCTCGAGTCTTTCACCTACTTGGCTGTGTACCAGAAAGAGCCCGAACAAAAGTGAGAGACCCTGAAGCTCGAAGCCACTCTATAGTTAGAAACGGCGCTAAGATTAGAGAGCGAGAAGTGTGAGATAGCTGAAAGCCTGTGAATCATGCTAAGGATAGAAAGTTAGAAGTAGGAGGCAGCCAAACTCGATGCTGAGAAATCAGAAGTTGAGCACTAAAGTTGGATGAGATTTATGGGTAGGGAACATAGCCTCTCACTGCTCTGGAGGCAAGGTAGTGCCTAGCAGCCAAGGATGTTCTGCGAAGCCACACTGTTCGGATCTGATAGCCTGCTTCCTAAAATAGGGATTATATCACATCTTTTGATAGAATGTGCTATGCACGTAAAGTACCAGAAGACCAGAAAATATGCTTTTCTTGCCCGTAGCTCCCAGGGAAAGTCCTGTCTCCCTTGGGTGCTCTAGACAGAGCCGGCAGCCAGCCAGGTTCCCATGCATGCAGGGATGCTCTGACTTACTGCCGTGCTTCCTCAGCCAAGAGATTTGCATTGCACAGATCTGCCTCTAGACTCTAGGAACAGGCTAAGTAGCGAACTAATGAAAAGGAAGGGGTGAATGATGGTACCTCTATTGCTGTTACCTCTCACAGGCAGCAAGGAGTGAACACCGTGAGTTGGCCTTATCCTCCAAACCCAGTTAAAATATGCCATTAGCCAGTGCAAGTCCTCCAACCTGTTTCAAGGCATATCTCCAGAGCATCGTGCCATTGGAAAATGAATCCAAACGCTGTCCTAATCATATTAAACACCAGCACCATAGCCTGGGAAATGACAGATCATCTGTGATGAAAAGCCAGGGGTCTCTTGGATCTTGCTAAATCTGGGGAAATCACTGCTCAGTACATTGAACGGTCTGTAACCATTTAAAACCCACCACAAATGTTAGCAACAGAAAGTGGTGTAGAGCCAAGAGCGCAAAAATTAATTCTTACCAAAAAAAAAAAAAAAAAAAAGCCTGAGGGGTATGAGATTTTTTTGCTGGTTTTAATCCCTGTTAAAAATCAAAGCCTGTCAGTCAGCAGCAGTCAAGTACAGCAGGTCAGAGATAACCTGGCAGAGCAGATCAGCGAGGAGAGAAAAGAGGCGTTGGAGCTGGCAGCACAGGCAAACCTAGCAGCCTCCAGTGGTTCCCATAATTAAGAAAGACAGGTGGGAGCGAAGCTCTGTGTGGATGAGAGAAGGATCCGCACCACAACCCTGCTCAGCCTCTACGTACTGGCTATCTTAAGCAGGCAAAATATATATAATATGCACAGGCTGTATCCGAGAGGCACTGGCAAACCTCTGCTGGAAGCGCCTTCTCAGCAGAAATCTGCATTCAGCACAAACGCGGGGCTCTCGTGTGGAGGCCACACACTTTTTAAACTGAACAATGCAGCAGCTTTTCAGATCATGGTCAATTAAGTGTTGGCAAGATTGCATAACTTCATCCGAGCTGTGGATGGCCATGATCAGGAGCAGCTGAAAAGTCGCCAAGAAACATGTGGATTCATGTTGTAAAGGCTAGAAGAGGCGATTTTAACCATTAAAGTGCAAAAATGTAAAAGCAGAGCAATTAGGATTAATTACAGAGACTATAAGACTGGAGGAGTGAGTGGTAGCAGGAAAAGGAAAAGGAGAATGCTCTGCAGATCTTTAAAGGTAAAGACCCTTCCTTGCCCAGTGGTCTTTTCACAGCTCATAAGACAGGCTTGGCTATGAAAAGATTTGCAAATTATTACGTGAGTTATACAGAAAATTCCAGTGCGTTGCTCCTCCTTTTATTGGGCTCCATTAAAGGTGTAAACCCACCCAGTAATTCTGTTAAAGGCTTGTGAATCAGTCTGGAGCTGGTAAGAGAAGCCTTGTTGGCAATTTCTGTCCTTGCTAGCTGCAATTTTAACAAGATGTTTAAATTGTTGACTGAGGCTCCAGATAGCGGATTAGGAAGCGTGCTTTGGCAGGTGGGAGAAAGCAAGGGAAAAGTGCCTTTTCTTTTTTCAAATGAAAAATCTGAACTTCATGTGAACAAACGCATTCAAACGAGTCATACCATTGTGTGAAGAGTAAGTGAAATATTAGTCCTGAAAGCTCTTGCCTCTCTCAGCTGGCTCAATGGGGTGACCGGGATACGCCACAAGGACTCCAGCGCTTTAACACATGCGCTATGCTCGTCACAGACAAGGAGCACAGACCAGAAGATTCATTGCATATTGTGCCGGTCCTGTGCTTTCTCCTCCAAAAGAGGACATCAGCCCATCTTTGAGGCTACCTTTCTTAGACAGAACATACCACATGGTGTCCCAAAGAGTAGTCTGGGAGCTGGTCAGCCCAATCCATTATCACCGCAAAGCGATTGCCATCACAGCTGGCTTCCATCAAAGCCACTAATGATCTTCTTGCATCAGCATCATTTATGTCAGTGCATGACATGCCACTGCCAAGTTACATACTTTATAGAAAAATAAGGTTCTGTGTATGAAGAAGCTTGACCCAGAACTTGAGCATGAATCTCACAAATTTTATAATAGATTAACAGTCTGGAAACAGCAAGTACCAAAATGGTCAATGGTGCAATGGGGAGAGCTTTCAGTCTCCCTTCTCATTACACTGAGAAAGAAGATCACCGTAAAGGACACGTGGAGAAAATTGGTACCTGCGCGGGGCTGGAGGGAACCCAAGAAAAGAACCTCTGTGTAAAAGCACACAGGCGGCCTCAGCCCAGGTTCTTTTTTCTGAGTGCAACTGGAGGATGTAAGAGGTGGGATCCCAAGCACGTCATAACGTAGGTAACTGCCTAACGGGCTGCCAGCTGGGTCACCGGGTAAGGAGACAGCACTGGGACCTATTCTATTTCTCCTCGGATGCTTTTATAACAAGCGTAACTGTGTTGTTGGGGTTTTGAAAATACATCATTTTAGTCAACTTTTTCTAGCTTGTTGAAATAACTGGTAAACACCAAAGCAGAGCAGTTCCTTAAAAAAAACGGCTCATTCCTGTAATAGCTCACACCCCAAATCATGTTTGGGTGTTTTCCAGAGTAACCAAATAGGATACCTCTACTTAGCTGCTGAGCTAATTCATGAGTTAATGGGGCAGAAACTCTGTGGAAGGAGCACTTTCTGCTGAAGAGCATTACCCTTGGCAAGCCTCAGTGCAGTGGTGAGCGCCTGAACCCTGTCTTGGGGTACGCCATCTTCTGCAGTAAAGGGCTGGGGCTACACCAGGACCTTCTGCATGCAATCTGGGTGTTTGGACGTCACTGCAAGGGTCATCCCCACATGCAGATGCCCCAGTGGAGGGCCAAGGCCATGTTTTGTTTCCTGCAGCACTTTGCACGTGCCAAGCCAAGACCTCATGAACCTGAGTCACACGTGAACTCTCGGTACTTCAGACGTGGCCTCTTGCATGAATTAGTATCACACATGCTTTTTCAAAAAACACAGAGAAAGAAAGAGACTGAAGACCAGCTTTGGAAGAAATTAATGACCTGCTTTGGCAATGTCGGTTTAAGTGAATTACCAGCTTCCTACTCTCTGCCCCGTCATTATTTTCCAACTTTTGTACCAAAGGGGACAATGTCCCCAGGCAGCAGATTCCTTCACTGCACAGCTCTGAGCTCGGAACAATATACCTGCATGGGGCAGAGTCCTTGGCAAAAGGAAACGACTCTTGTGTGTCACCTGGGATATCTCTAACATGCATAGTTTTAGCTAATTATGTGTATGAAATATATATATGTATATGTATATATATATTTAAGTATGCATGTATGCTTGGGAAAAGTCATCTATCCAAAATCCTACGTGCCTCAGCAGATTTGAATTACGATTACAACAACTCAAAGGTATTGGAACGGGCGGCAACAAAGACAGGCGTAAGACTGTGATTTAATTTTGGAAAAATCAAATTTCCAGTTGCACTAAGAGGCAAACTAAACTAAGTACCTTGGATCTTGCAAAAGCCCATGAATCAGATTTTGGGTTTGTAAAGCCGTACCTAAAACCAGAAGTATTTTGAATATAAATTCCAAAGTTTGGAGTAGGATTAGATAAAATATTCTAATGTAAGCCCATGTCTAGTTAATGGATAGAGTTCTCCTTCAGTATTTATCTTTCTGCTGCTCTTTCTTTATCGCTACTTGATCCCCAGCTAATCTCTACTTCATAACTGAATGTTTTCTGTGCATATCTTAATCAGCTCTGCCTTCCAGGTCAAAGATCAGGGCATATATTTTAAAAGGGTATTTCAGACTAGAGCAGACACTCAATTGTTACGGTTGCCGTATAAATCATTTATGGAGAGAGAAGCTTTCTGGCTAATTCTCAGAGATATGCAAATGATAACTTCTGCTTGCTGCATGTTTACAATGCAATAACCATAAATGGAGATAAAACACGAAAAGTCCACGTCCCGCAGAGGGAGGGGCGGGCTGATCTCAAATTATGGATGGGTTGAAAAAGAACAGATAGTTTGCAATAAATATCTAAACTTTCAGGGCAGGTTTTTTTGTTGTTTTTTTTTTTTTTCTTTCATTCTTTCTCCAGCAACACAATACAAGGAAACCACACAGGAACAGCTGGATCCCAAACATCCCTGTTTTCAGAATATATGCACCGAGATATGCACACAGTGCTGCTCTGGGGGCTGCTGGTGGCTTTTCAAGCACGGAGCCAAGCGAGCACCGTGGGAGGGCTCGCAGGCTGTTAAAAGGGAATCTCTGCTGTTCCTGCAGGGCCCTTCAGCGATGGTGCAACTCTGCTCCCATTGAAGTCACTGGGAGTTTTACTTCAATGGAGCAGAGTTAGGTTAATGCTGAATGTTTTGGAAAACACCATTCCCACTTGCCAGCCTGAATCCTCTGAGATCTTCCCATCATTAGTTTAATTCAACCATAAATGTTTGGAACAGCAGCCAAGGGATTAAAATGATCAACAAAGTCAATTGCTTTGTTTGTAAATGTTCTTTTGCTTAGTTTTCTGCAATGTAAAAGTTGTTCTATGAACCTTGTTTTGACTCATTTAAACCCCATTTAGTAATCCTGCAGGAAAGACAGTATTTGTGATGTTAGTGTGATATCTTCCTCCTAAGAAACATCCCCTGCCCTTATGAACTTCTAGTAGTTTGTCCCAGATTGGGCTGGTAAAGGCACTCTTGTTTTACAGACGTGTGAAGCACCCATATTTCAATAAAGAGTAAGAAAAAAATGCCAGAATTTTGTTCTTTTTCCAGAGTTTTTGAAGATGAAGACATTGAAGCTTTTCAGAACGCCTGGCGTAGCATTTTTGGAAAGGTACATTAGCCTGCTTTTGAATTTCAGAATTGACTTAGTCTCGAAACCTCACATGTATTTTCATACTCTGAGGCTCAGAGAGAAATAATGAGCAGGTGGAAATGCCCAAAATTATCTGAAATGAAAAAAGACTAATTTTAACTGCTATTCAGAAACCTGCAGAGCTCTGTCCAGGTGAGATTATTCTTGGTTTGGATCAGGTCTGCCCTGTTAGAGACTGCTACATCTTCATTGGTGGGTAAACTCTACGGAAGATACTGCCCTCCCCCCTGCACACCATTCCCATTAGCGTGGTGCTGCCGTCGTGGTCTTCAGCCACCCCACAGACCTGCCGCGCTCGCTGACGGTGCTTCTGGTCCTGCAAAGCACCTCTGGGCAGCAGATTATGGAGTAGAGGGTTTTGTCTTTCCCCTCCTTGTTCTCTCTGAGGGAGGGATGAGCTGGACAATCTCCTTGTTGGCTTTACAGCAGTCTTAGGATGGACAACTGCACCCTGAAACCTTGGCTTGTATTTCCCCCTCCATTCCCTGGCCACAGCCACAACACCCTGCGCTGGAAAGGGATGTCAGATCTCTCCTTCTTCATCATCACCTTCAACTGGGATAATTAAATCGCAAACGCGGCTCTCAACTGGGCCAAAAAAGCTTCAAAAGCAGAGGCCTGAGAGTCTGCCTCTACCCATTTTCCTTTTCGCTTGATGTGAACGCTTTGCAGCCAGTTGATATTCCCCGCTCTCTTTGTGATTGATAAATGTGCATTCGTGCACAGGTGATTTTTCCACCTCTCTAGTCACACCAGCTACTATACCTCCCATCGAGGTAATGGAGAGCATCCAGTGCTTATCTCTGAGCAGCACATTAAACAAAGCAACATAATGAGCTGCATTTTGTTGAGGGCTCTCCAGGTCCCCCAAATCCTTCTCAAATGTTATTGTTTATAAAATGTTTGATAAAAAATAAATGATGCTTTCAATTTAAACAAAACCTCACACTGTTACCGGTTTTAATAACAGTTTTGACAGATGAGATTTTCATCATCTGTTTTTTCTTTGTAAAGGCTTCTTCAATAAACTAAAAACGCTTTAAACTAACAGATGTGACTATAAAGTAAGGCTGAGCGTGAGACATCAGGAGCTGAGGTTTGTCAAACGCTACAATATATAAATTAATTCCTAGTTTAAGCCTCCACTGAGCATTGGAACATCTCTTTTCCCCTGTTGTTGGCTACCGAGTGGTTAGCTGACCTTGCACAGGTTTCGCACGCGAAGAAAAACTGAGCTTGAGAAATCTATACTTGTACAACTGAAATTATATATGTGCTTTGGGCACTAAATAATGCGGCAATTTATTGATGGAAAGTAAGAAGTTTGAAGCCAGAACTAGACACCTGGTGATGGGCAGGTATCCATTAAAGAGATGCATTTTTCAGTTCCCTTGAATTCTCGGCACTTTTAAAATTGAGGCTAATGATCTGAAGTGAGAGCCCGGAAGCCTGTTTTTAGGCAAGAATTTCAAAACATGCAGCCTGATTTCCTCCCTAACATTCCTCCACCTTTTCTTCAGGTCTAATCTATTTAGCTTTCCTCAGGTTACAAACCTCTTCAAGAGGCACCCCAGAATCAATTTAGGGTAACGTTGATGCTTGAATCACCGATAAGCTGTGTCTTTTTTATCTGTGAAAAGTTCAGAAATTAGAATTCCCAGTGATATCCTGTTTGCTGTAAACAACTTACATTTACTGGTTTAGAGAGGAGTTTTGCTTTGTTTAATGGGCTTTAAGCAATGCAATTTTTAAAGCTCGATTGCTTGTAAACCCTAATACTGTTTGGTTTTAAATTTCTGATACTGTTATTCTTATGTTTTGTGTGGTTTTTTGCTTCTCTGAGGAGCTGTGGAGCCTGCACATGGCCATGCTGCTCCGCGCCGCCGGCGCTGGCAGTGATGGTGGGGTACAGTGAGGTGCGGGGGATCCAGCCCTTTCTTTAGAAGGAATGCTTCTAACGAAAACCTGACATGACTTGTACTACTCGTCAGCTCTGGTTTTGGTCCCGGGGGTATTTCCATGGCTAACTCTTGGTGGGTAGCTTGGAGGCAAAGGAAGAGCAGAGCAAGAAGAGCATCCTGTGTCACACAGCTCCTCCGGACAGGGAAAACTTCTCCAACGCCTCTGAACCCCCCAGAAGTTACACCGCAGTCATCCAGTTATTTTATTTTTCTCTTGCGATTCATATTGATGTGTTAACGGTGTTAGTCTCTGTATGTGTAGATAAGCTATTTCTAAAATATGGCCATTATTTCAGCTATGTCTCCAGATTTTACTGTAATGCAAAAAATAATAAGTAAGACATAATGGGGTCTTGCCTCATGACTACAATTCTTAGGTGCTGCTGCGATACAAAGGCATGCATAAATGAATTAATAATAGCCACAGGGGTGACGGTATGTAAATATATTACCTTAGGAAAGGAAAAAAGGGGCGGATGAAACAAAAGTACTGATGTCACAAAAATTCAAAAATAAAATTATTTGAGGGTATTGATTTGATAAGTGAAAACTTAAAGAAGACTTCGCAAGCGAAATTTTCCGAAAGACACAACTCCTCTGAGATCTTTGCTGTCAGAGGCAGCCAAGGTGCAACAAGGACGAATTCTCCATCCAAGGAGTCTTGGATATTTATGTAGATTCTTGAAAAGGTACATTATACTTACTTTTATTTGATGTTTCATTACGGAGTCCCAGAGACTCCCCTGAAATAACTCCTCATCGTTATAGTTTTTATACCTTGATATCGCCCTATCTCAGATTCTCTTTTCAAACTCGGAGCGCCGTTCATTAAATTCTTTCTTCTATGGAGCCATAAATGCAGTAATCTAGATCCTGATATAGGCTTTAAAGTTATCCCATAGGATACTTGCGGTTGGAACTGATGGAACATTAGTGTCAAGGAAGCATATTATTTGAGTCTCAATATAATTAATAAACCTTTTCTCTCCCCCACAGGAATGTGCTAAATCTCTGAGTCTTGTTTGTGTTAGGCAAAAGATTTAGTTACCTCTAACAGAAAAGAGGGGGGAAAAAAAAAAAGATGAAAAAGGCTTTAAATATTTAACAGTTTAAACCCTACATAAATTGGAGATTTGAATAAAAAATCAGCCCAAGTATATTTGTATGAAACTGGTGAACAGAAGGAATATACATGCTCAGAGGAATAGATTTTATGCCAAACATCAATCAATCCCAGCTCCGAAGCCTATTTATAATACTGTGGGGGTTCTGGACGGTTGCACTTCACACTGTGAGGACCAATCCATGACATTATCTGTTGAACAATTGAAGTCTTTACAAATAATTAAAACTCTGTTTGAAAATAGAGATATTTTCCACAGCTTTTGTGTCCATGCACCGGATCATAGATATTTGAGTGTGTAAATAATGACTAGTTAATGTCGAGAGCCTGTAGCATATTTGCCTTGCGATACTGCTTTCTGCTGTGTCTTTCTCTCTGTCTCTTCATCCGTTGGCACAAATATGTACTTATTTCCACCTTTCGCTTCCCTCTCCCCTCACCTCCTTCCAGGGCAACTGAGTGCTGTTCCAGACCCCGAAGCAAAAGAAAGAAAATCATTTTTCCCCGCTTTTGCAACCTCCTGTCCTCCTCCCAGACCCCTCTCTCTTTCTCCTTCTTGTCGTAGCCCGATGTTTTCCAATCGTTTTTATGTCCTCTGGGGCTGTTAGCAGTGCCAGGCCAGGCCCCTCTCGGTTGCCCTACTTACACCTACAAAAACTAGGGCTAACGCTACCCAAGCGCACGTACGGCGCTGTCGGAGGTGTGAGACTCATCAGTGAAGAAATGGGTTGAGAATTGCACAGATTGAGAAACACCTCGGCTGTTGTTTCCAAATGATGGAGGCGTTGGTTATTGTTGCATGGGTGTTTTGTGGTACCTCATTCCTAAGGAACTGCCCTGATCCGCTGAATTTAATCAAGAAGGATACCTGATGGCATTCCTGACGAGGGGAAGCAATGGAGGTGGGGATAGGGCTGGGCCAGAGCTTTGCCCATAGGCACCAACCACGTAAAAATAAAATAAAATAAAAAAATAACAGAACTTGCCATCTTGCTGGTGCTATCGATGGAGATCATTCCGCACACCTCCGTGGTGCTATGCTGCTGTGACATGCCACGTCGGTCCCTTCAGTGGGGGACCTGCAGATGGGTTGCAAAGATCCGTGGCAGGTTAAGGGTGCCACAACTCCGCTTTAGTATTTAGAGACTACAGCTACGGCGTGTACAATAATAGGAATGTAATGCAGGGTAAGATCCACAGATCAAAACAAAGGGTGCTGGGGATCCAATATCTATACATCCTATGTGCATATATCTATATGTGTGTATGTATGTGTATATGTATATACTATACCTATCCCTGTTATCTCAAATATAGGGCTATGCAACAAATGCCCATAAGTGACTGGAGCGCGTTAGCAGCGCTCCTGGATCACATCTTTATTTGAATGCTAACAACAGGGTTTCCACACTCCAAGGTCATCGAGCAGCGCTAATCGCAGTGCGCGACACGCACAGAACAGCCGGCAGATTGACTTCAAAAGCACGGTCCTGGTGAGAGCTCAAATGCCAGAGCCCCTGCACCCAGAGAGCTGCGGTGTCACCATGATCTGTGCCGGTCCTGCCCTCTTTGACACCAACGGCACCGGCCACGACATCTCTAGCAGGGCTGGTGTGGTTGGTGGCAGTCGCCCACCACCAAGCCCACTGTGTGGTGGGGAAGACGAGGGAGCTTGCTCATCAACGGGAAGTTAACATCATCTTCTATGTATGGCAGAACAGACAGTTTCTAACCACTCTGGAAAGGCAACACCGATCACAACACATTTTCCTTCCAAGGAGGTGAGTTCAGGGGTAAGAGCAGGGATGGAGGTCACGGTGAGGTGGTGCATCCTCGCATGTCCCCGCACGCTGTGCTCTGGACACTGCTCGGCACAAAGGGCCCTCATTTCTCAAACCTTCTCAAGGATGGGCTTATTCTATTGGCTTATGCATTGGGGAAATGCATTCCCCAAAAATTAATGAAACCTTTCACTGCTTGCAGTAAGTCAAGTGCTCATATACCTTTTCCTGGACCGAGGCCTGAGTAAACAATAAAAAGAAAAATAAACTACCTGTCAAATCAAACACGTGTGAATTTCTCGAGGCTACATTTAGTAATTGGTTTATAGGACTCACATTTCAAATGAAACCTTCTAGGACTTATTTAAATTTTAAAAATAGTTTAAATTATTTTAATATTTTTCTTACTAGTATTTCTTGCTTTATAAGCAGCGCCCATCAACAGTTAAAGCATCCAGATGTTTTAACTAAAGTTAAACTATGAAACAGAACAAAAATAAAAATCCGCGAAACACTTGCCAGACAGCTCAGGCACATCTGTTCAGAAAAAATATAATACTAGTTCAAAATAATAACGGCAACTATCATTTCCAAGCAGGCACGGGATTAAAATAAAAACAAACACGGTTTTGTGCAGAGGATGAAGAACTGGGAAGCTGAGATTCTGCCCTGGAAATATAATATCATTTGACCCCCCTTTGAACTAGGGAAAGGCAAGTATATAAAATACAACTGGGGGTGACCGGTGTGCTGGGTGCATTAGGTGGGTCACCACCCGGTCCAACCCGGCCAGGAGCTTCATCAGGGTGCTGCCTTCATCACAGAAACGACCTTGGATGACCTTGGCCATCCAGGCAAGCCCCAACACCACTGCTGCACGTGTACAGGACAAAGGAGAGGTGGTCGCCTCCTCGCTTTGGGTGTTAAGGACCCAAAGCGGGGAGGCGACCACCTCTTTTGGATTTAAGCAGGAAAGACAAAGTCTTGCAGATTGCTGTCTTGCCTTTAAGCACCGAAACACAGCTTAAGCACAGGTTTTCCTGCTACCAGAACGGCATCGTGAGTAACCTGACTGAAGCCCATCTGCACGAGCTCTTTGTCTTAAATTATCCGGGTGGCGTGAGGCTGCCCCAGCTGCATCCACAGCAGCTCTGTAGCACCGAGATGAGTGATGTACCCACTGGGGAACCAGTTCCTTCACTGCTGGAGTAACTGCTTTCCAAACAGCCTCGCATGCACACGTGAACTAAAAGGTTGCACCTGTAAAAGTGGAGCTTCGGCATTTCTCCCCTGCCCAAGCCGTGGCTCCCCAGTCTCCGTGGTACCCTACTAGAAAGCAGAGAGCCTTTGCTAAACCCACCCTGGTTCTTCTCCACCTAGCAAACAGCTCGTTATTTTGATTCTGGGTTTTTTTCTGCCCAGGAGAGCCGGTGGTGAGGCCAACCGCGGAGCTGGCTGCGTGCGCAGAGCAGCAGGGGGAGCTCAGACATCCCATTTGGCTCTCTCCAAATGTCAGTCCTTCAGACCTTCTGAGCAATTAAACAAAATTTAGCATGAATCAATCATACAGACATGAGGGTGTAAAATAATGAAGATAGATGTTGTTTAAATCCTTATAAGAGTTCCTGCCTGAGCTAGATATCATCCTGAGTAGTATTAGATTATCCAAGTGACCTTAGAAGTGTTCAAGTGTCCACATCAGCACACGGCGATAGGAGGGAGCACGTGGCGATGTGGAGCTCCGTTAGTTCATTTGCCTCCTGGTTTCGGTCCCTTCTTTTTCAAGGTAAGTCCTACCCCCAAGCACTGCTGGCACGGAGGATCTGGATGCACAGAGGCAGAGCTCCGCAGCACCTGGCTGCAGCCACTGCCAGAGCAAGAGGAACGCTCGGTTCTCTGGGTCCTTCCTACGAGCGAAATAAATATTGTGCTTTGAGAGTGAAAATCCTTCTTAAAAAACTCTTCCCAGATGTGGGACCAATATATTTAGTTTCACTTAAAGTTCCTGAATCCGACAGTCTATGTGGGGCTGGCCGCTCACGCCTGTTTCCTCATCTGCGCTTTGCAGAGGAAACAGGTGGGTTTAAAGCCCTCTAAAGACACCAAAGTGGTTCTTTACAAAGTGACTTGCAAAGCAAAAATGAAAAAAGATTATTTTTTTTTTTCCCAGGGATTTTTGAGCATATGAAGCACAAAAATAATCACATAAATGGCGCAAAGAAAAAAAAAAAAGGTTTTAGTCTAAGTCAGCAATCCAAATGCAGCCTCCGCGCTCCCTGCTGCTTCTCCCCCACATCACAGGCTGGATTTCAAGGGGCTCTTCTGCTTAGTGGTGGCCGAAGCCAAGACCTTCAATCCGTATGAACTGCAGGAAGCTGGGCTACAAACCTTGAGATGTGGGCAGGTGATACCACTCAGAAAGAACAAAAGGACAAAACCAGGTAATAGTGGAGAATACATACGGCAGCAGCCTGCTGGGGCACTGAGGGCACCAACGGGCCACACTGCACCTGCCCGTGCGCCTGCTGCTGTGGGTCACCCCGTCCCCAGTGCCATCCCCTGCTCTTCCTGGCCTGGCTCCCTGCGGGGACATGGCTGCCCCGCCATGCCTGGGGCTGCTGCCATGGATGTCCCCACCACAGTCCCACCGGGGGCTGCTGCCATGGATGTCCCCACCACAGTCCCACCTGGGGCTGGGGCTGCTAGGTCCCCCAGGGCTCCTGCTCAGCCTCCGCCTCTCCCAGACACATGCAGGCTTGAAACACTTCACGAGTCTTCCAGACCGACCAGAAAGGTCTCCTGGAACAGTGAGATGTCCATGTCATTTACAGATGTTTCCCTCTTCTGCTGTAGCTTAAATAAAATAAATAATGAAATGAAAAAATCTTGTCTTTTCTAAAACAATCCAGATCTGTATCTTCCCCCTCTAGGAAGATGCAGGCAGAATCAAGTAAGAAACTACACTGGCATCTTATTTTCTTCCTGATCTGTGCCAAATATGCAAGTGTTTTTGGAGCAGTAGAGAAGAGTACTTGTGACTCTAGACCAAGCCCTTGGTTTAGACAAGACTTTAAGTTGGGTTTTGCTCCAAGTCCTATTTATAAAGTTCTTTAGAGTTTTCATTGAGAATTCTTTGTACTAGAAAAAGAAACGCCCATGGAAGCAGCAACCAGGATTCAAGTCAGGGTCTGTCACGCTAACAGCTGAGCCCAGAACTTCCTTGTCTTTGTGCTTTCCTGATCACCCAGCTCCTGCACCCTCCTGCTGAAAAATACGACCAGTGGGGGAGAAAGCGGGGCTCGATGGACAGCCTTGATTTTGGAGCGTGCTTCTCTGCACGGCTCCGGGGCGTTTTACACAGAGTTTTGCAGTGGGCTTGGCTTCAGGTGCACATTGCACATTTCACTGGGGATTTGGTTGTTTTGTCTTGAGCTGAAACAAAAGTGGCATAAAGTCAGCTTAATTTCTGTGATTTCACTAATGTGGTGGGAAAAGAGGAAACTGGCTTCTTCCTTGGAAGAAATGCTGATGCTCTTTCATAATTTCTATGATGACATTTGATATTATGGTGATGAGTGCCTTAGAAATACATATGATAATCATTATAATCAAGCACATGTGTCTGGAGAGTGTAATAGGTACATTCTATAAATTGGAAAATAAACATGTGTTAAGGAATGACTTCTAATATTAATTTCCATTTTTAGAAAGCAAGGTCCCAGTTCCAACTAGGCATTAAAGAGCCAAAACGGGACTTTGAACGGGATAGATGCTTAAGTCCCAAATCATAATCCACAGCCCTCCCGCCCAGTTGTTGCTGACCGTGGAGGCGACTAAACTCATTTGGTGACTCAGTTTGCAAAGTGCTCAAGTTGCTCGGCCACCAAAAATTCTCTGTGACTGGACTATTCCCCTGGGTGCTCCACTTTGCCCAGCGGGGTCAGGTCAGGGTGCTCCAGAGGTGCCTGCCGGGCTGGCATTTCGGATACGCCGCTGTGGCATTTCCCCGCTGGCCATAGTTGGCAATTCCCTATTCGGTACCTTGCTTTGGTTGATCCCGTTCCTTCTGAAGGTCCAATTCTTCTCTCTATTAACCAGAACATCTAAATTGGGGTTCAGGCTTCCACCGGGTAGGGGTGCCTAAGGAGAGGGGACTGCTCTGCCCTGCTGGGTGTCACCTCCTTGACTTTGCTGGGGGCTCTGTAAGCACAACCTGACTTTCCTCCCGGGCTAAAGCACAGTTTTGCTCCTCCAGTTAAATGCAGACGTACAAATATGCCACCGCACATGCAATTTAGCAGTAAGTCATTGGAGGCCACTTGTAAAAACCAGTTAATAATTACAAGCAACAGCCCTTCCTCACCTCCATGCTACCGAAGCTTTGCACTGATGCAACGCCACAGACAGCAGCAGAATTACTCCGGGACAAAAGTAGGGCAACGCTCTGCTGAATGAGGCACATCACATTCTTTCTGAATGGAATAAAAACAAAATATCACTTTATGGACCTCTCAGGCAAGTCCAACAGCTGTTGTAAATCAGAGTAACCCCACTGGCTTCAGTGGATCTACTGCAATTTATAGCAGCTGGGAATCTGGCCTCGCGTTCCCCAGATAGGTACTGGATTTTACCATTAGCAGTTTAATCCTGTAAGTAGGGATTTATTACAGAAAGGAAAACATGAATAACTGTGAACAGAATGAACAATGTTAGATTTTGAAATGAGTAAAAGAACAACACTAGAAGGTGCGTAATAACTCTCGGCAAACAAAATGAACACAGCAAAGCCTGAGCACCAGGCACTGGGGTTATTTGGCCTCCTGAACTGTGGAATTTAACTCTATCGAAAAACCTCGTCCCTTGACTGGAGTGCCGCGAAGATGAAAGACACTGTGCCTCTCCCACACTACACAGCCTATTGATTTTATAAGTCATCAATGTATATTGTCTGTCTATACTATTACCAGGACAAGCAGGAGGTGCACATAGTCATTTGACTGCATAAGCCAGTTGTCCCATGCTGTGCCCTATGGGAAGCCACTGATTCTTACACTTGGAGCAGGGACAATGCAACTTAATCAGACTGACAGGAAACAGGCAGCAATTACAGTGTGCAGCTACATCTGCTGGGTTCCACTTCACTGAAGGAAGAGTTATCTCAATTTTAATGTACATCCCTTTTTCATGTTTCATTTAACCTCTGCTGTATTATTAAACACATCAAAATATAATGACAGTCGTTAAAAAAGAAAAAGAGAACATTTTGGAAATTTTGGACTCTCCCCCTTTATCTGTAATTTAACGGTATCGGTTTTACTTTCCTGCAACATTCTGCAGCAGTGGAAGTCTAATTTAATATATAGTTTTGTTTATTTTAAATAGCAAGTACAGACCCAATCCTACTTCTTGCAAAGGCAATGGCAAAATAACTACTGATTCACTGAAAGCAAGATGTGACCTGCTGATACTAAGTCTTATTAATTTAGACAGTGGAGTGAAGCCTTCCCTATAGTTTGCTCATTTTCACAAATTGTGTTGCCAACCTTGAAAGGCTCTTATTGTTAGCGTTTAACTGAATTCTTAAAGCCGTCTGCGTGAAAAAAACCTGCCTCTTGGGAGATACTGGGAGCGGTGGCAGGGAGTGCGAGGGACACAGCACAGCCTTGTCCCTCATGGGCTGAGCAGACAATGAGGGGCCGTGCTCCTGCTGCCGGGTACGGGCAGCCAGCATGGGAGCCCGCCTGAGCTCCGCCGACCACCTCCAACGCTCACACCAGCCCCCACGTCGCACTCAGGGCGTTTATCAACTTAGGTCAGATACCTCCATCGACACAAAGGATAAGCCAGTAATGTCCTCATCTTAGCGGTAGATACAAAGCGCCACTCGGGAGTCACTGGGCTGGAAATGGGATCAAAAGTTTTGGGTCTCAGGTCTGTGTGAAACACCAAAAATCTTGGCTGAGGGGTCTGGTGCAGACAAGGTTGGGTCTATCAACATGGCATCAGGCTGGAACTGTTTTTCCCCCATCTCCTAGCCAAAAGCTGGGGGGATTGGTAAAAATTCTGCACTCAACCATGTGCCTAAGTCATATCTCCAGGGGGTAGAGGTGATTCACCTCACCTGCCCACCTGGCTAGTGGGAAGAGGCGAGACTGGGGTCCTCCTCATATCCCTGCAGTTCAGGAGAAGAACTACTTGGAATGGGAGCCCAAAGGTGGAGAATGGCTCCTTCAGTTCTCCCCACCCACCTTTTGCCCACCCATAGAATTTGGTCACAGCATAGTCTTAAGTAAATAACATCATTAAATGTTTTTAATGAAGTGCCTAAATATGTTCAGGCATCTGCTAAGAACCTTCTTATTGTTAATGATTTACTGTTGTCACTGACAATAGGCTTGGAGGCTTACTACATCCAACTGGCCTCAAACTTTCAGAAATATCCTTTCTGGTCAGATATTAATTTGTTTCTTATTTTTACACAATGCTTCCAATAGATGTTAAATTCTTCATATTGTCCTACAACGTATCTGCATAACATCTCTAT
Organism: Alca torda; assembly: GCA_008658365.1. Taxonomy (NCBI): domain Eukaryota; kingdom Metazoa; phylum Chordata; class Aves; order Charadriiformes; family Alcidae; genus Alca; species Alca torda. Next base: position 1,034,730 of record CM018101.1, read on the forward strand.
TGTGCTGTTGCCCTGCTTTACTACCTGAGAGCTGCTATCAAGATTTGGTGCTTTTTCCTCTATAGCTTATCATTAACTACCCCAATTCCAACATTTCACTTTTCCCCAGGAGCATGTCTCCAGGCTTTTGAGACATCATGCTCTGCTCATGTCCTAAGCTGACCGGGCAGGAGGTCTCTCTGAAATCAGAGCAGCATGGTCATGTAAGCGCACCCCTACCCTACAGCCAGCTCCTCGTGGCTACTCTGCTCCAGCTTTTAGCTTCCTTCGGCTGCTCCTCGATTCATGCTTTTGCTCAGTTTGGTTCTTCATTCCGCAGCCTACCAAGCAACACCCTCTTATATCTGCTCCATCAGACTGTCATTTGTAAAGCCAACAAAAGAGCAAGTCAGCACTATCTCTTCAGTTTCCCAGTGTCATCTTTTATCAGTGTGTATCTTCTAGATCCACCCAACATTGCCTGTAGTCACTCTTGAGCTTGTGAGAAAGCTCCCTAACACCACCTCCTCCGGGTCAGCAGGGGCATTTACACGCTTCTAGCCAGCGTACGCTGGTCTTTGCAGAAGCAAAGCCTCCTGTGGTAAGCTCTCTAGGACCAAGGCTGAGTTTATTTATGTAGAAAAGTAAGAACAAAACAAATTAGTACGATGATGCCATTGCACTAATTATTACTTCTTGGTAATAATCCTAGAATTGGATGCAGAATAATCCTACAGGAATATATTGTTATAATTTATTTATCTAATACTTTGTTCACTGAGGGAGGCATATGAGTTGTGCATCTTAAGTCAGATTCTCAACCGATGATATCTATACTGAATTCAAAGGAAATCAAGCGATTTACATCACCAAAGGATCTCACCCTCTGTTCTGCAGACACTCCTAGCAAGTCTTGCCACTGCAGAGACCACGCAGTTCTTCAAGATCACCGCATCGCAAACAAACATCTAAATTATTATGCAGGTAGCTCTGAGCAGCAACAAAATCAGTTCGTTTCAAACTGGTGAGCTTTCTTACCATAAAGGAGGGAAGCATTTTGACAGATATCGGCATGAGAAGTCAGCGTGGTTGCAAGGGAAGCTCTGACAGAAGCCTCAGCCAAGAATGCAGTGGCATAAATAACTCTATGGCTACAGCACGACTGTGCCACTGCCTCGAAGGTAAACCTGAGTTAGGGAAACCTTGTGAGCAAAGGAAGCTCCCCAGACTCCTGGCCACCCTTAGGCCAGTACACCCACAAGTCCCATCCATGAGGTGTTTGCAACACAGTCATAGAATCATAGAATCACAGAATTGTTAGGGTTGGAAGGGACCTTTGAAGGCCATCTAGTTCCAACCCCCCTGCCATGGGCAGGGACATCTCCCACTAGATCAGGTTGCTCAGTCCTTGTACAAGGGGGTGGCCCAATGGTGCAGTTTACTTGGAGGTCTTGGGGGGCAGGTCTACACCTTTGTGGTGAGCAAGCTGGCTCCTCAATGGGGCTCCACATACCACTAAGGACTTCATTATGATCCCTCTGTGGAGGACTTTCTAGAACTGGATTTATCCTAGTGCACGATTGCCTAGTCCTAATGTTCTCAGTATGGTTGTAGTCCTGCTGTGATGTCACAATGATCAGAGGTTTACAACCATCTTGGCTGTCCCTGGTGGACAGACAGACAGATAGGTATGTGATGCAGTGGTAGCATGGGCAGAGCAGTCAATCCATTTTCCTATTGTGCCTCAACCGTGAAGCTTGTGGAGAGGCTTTCTGTGAATGGGGACACAGCAGCAGATGGGTGTTGCTGAAGTGCAAGGTGATACAGGCTATGCCATGAAATTTGCTGGGACTGGTATTTACTGCCTCAAGGTAGGGACTGGTACTCACTGCCTCTCCCACGGGAGAGGTTTCAAGGCCAGGGCATCCACCGTGCCCAGGAGAATGCCCATGATGACAGGACAGAGGACAGATTTCCTCCTCGTCGTGCCAGCTGGGGTACCCAAGGGGACCTCAGGGCACTCTTGAGGTTAGACAGTGTGGACAATGGACCAGTTTGGCACTAAGGACACTATTGCAGGGTAGGTCATAAACAGACAATGTGTATAATTTGCAGAGGGAATTCCTACAAAAAAAGCAAATGTTTACACGGAATATTGCGTTCTAAAATTTTGTTATGTGGTTGTGGTAAATGCAGAAGCACTTCCAGGCCTGGGGGTAGGCTCGACACCTCTGGGCTCTCACAAGCTGTGCAGCGCACGGGTGTTAGAACCCAGCCCTGTCACGGTGATGACTTTCCTCCATTTACTGCTATAACTATCAGGCAAGGCTTTCTGAAGTGCACACAGAAAGCAGCTCAGCAGCAGGTGAAACGCTGCAGCTGCACTGATGTAAATGTTCTCCTTTGTTGTGGAACCAAAACGTGCCAGGAGTCATTGCACAGGATGGCAGGTTTCCTCTTGCTGGAAACCAGCTTTTCTGACACTCATTTTATGCCTGAACTTCCAGACCATTTTCTCCAGCAATCTTTCACTGTTGCATTCAGTGTGGAGCTTGGACGTGGCCTTTTCAAGAAGGGAGGGAATCACCAAAGTTTTCTCAATGTTTTTTATTTCTAGTTTTGGAGGCAGGTTTCTTCCCCCCCTCCTGGAAGATGAGAATCCTTGCATGCATGGTGAAGCTTAAATGATATGTCCCCTAAGCCTCTGGGTTTATTATGAGTTCCTTGGAGATGATTACAGCTCCCAAAAGTCTTACCTGGGTTACTAATAGTGTCTGACCATTAAAAATTGGATCTGTTCTACCAGTTTAAATTAAGGGCATGAAGTCTGAGAAGAAGAAATAATAATCCATTCTGATTTGCTCTCTGTGTAAATACCAAATCCTGCCCGCTGCCAAATTCTGCTTCCCTGAGAGGCACAGGACAGCCTCCACCAGGACATAATTCTCACCTACTGCACGACTACCTACCTTTTTTTGCCTGCAGCCTAGTTATGCGCCTAATTAAGAATCACGGGTTTACATGTGACAATCTAAAACTAGCTTGTCTAACATCAATTGAAAGTGTTAAACCAAGATGATACTTTTAAGCTGTAACCTAAACAAAATATATGAAAGCAACTACTCTGTCTGGAAAACAATGAAGAAACCAACCGGAGGGGGTAATCAGCATTTGAGGAGTCTTTAATCTAACAAGGACATCTTAAGTGAAGTTGCCTGCAAAAAAGGTTATGTGCAATTGCCAAACACCTACCCATATTCAGAGGATTCCTCTGAAGCACCGCATGTTAATTGGAAGGAAGTTGGAAAGCTTTCTATCAGGATCCTATAATAAGCTTCATTAATATGGGGTACAGTGGTGTATTGCATATTAATAAAAAGGCGGCCTATGATAATTAAAGGGTGAATAAACTGAGAAATATATTGTCTATATATGGTAGAAAAGTCTAACCAGGTACTCCCTGATATCCATGTGCTTATAAAAAAATACAGATAAGCGAGCATACACCAATAAGAGATGCAAAGGTGTAAGGGTAAGTGAGGAAAGAGTGGCTCCGCTGGAGGCGTTACGATAAAAGCAAACATCCTGCAGAAATGGAAGTCCCATTTTCTTAAGACTTTGTTAGTGTAGAGCCCAAAAAGTGTGTCGGTTTGGGACAAATGACCCCTAACTTGCAATAAGTACTGCTGCTCAACTCTAAGAGCATAACTAAAAGAATCATTCTGTTGAGTAAGACCTTAGATTAGATATGAATTATTCCATTTTCATTTCATTTAGTTTGATTTTCTCTCTATTTCCTATTTTCTAAATTAAATAAACCTTCCTTGATTTAAGATAATTTGCCTTTACTGACTATTACTTAAGGATAAGCATTGCAAAGCCATTCCATGAGAGGAGGAAAACAAAAACACCGAAATTAAGGTTTAGCGAAACAAAAATAAAGCAGATATCCAAGTGAAATACATGATGAAAGGTGAGTTGTCTATGGGCCCAACAGCTGTTGTGAACCCAGGGAGATTCTGGATGGAAAAGAAATAGGGGAAAATCTTTAAATGAAGGTGCTAGCTACGAGTGTCCAAAACTGACCATGTACAACCAGTATGTAATAGATTTTGTTCAAATATTTCCTCCCTTTCTCAACATCTGACATCACTGCCACATTGTACCACTCTACATACATACCCACTACTCATTTTACTGCCGTCAAATAAATAACAGAATTATTTCATATTTCCACCCTATGCACTGAAGAGACATTTGTGATTGCAACATCACTCACCCTCCAACGAAACACAAATTCCCCAGCTATATTATACGAGAGTTTTCTGCGGCACAAGGATGAAGAACGGGGCTGAGGAGGGAGTTACCTATGGACTGGTAGGAGTAACTCTGTGGGAGGAGGAGCGGCCGTTTTGGTGTAGGTGACGACTCAGGGAGGGGAGCAACAGCAGCTGCTTCCAGAGATGTACTGCTCTCCATGCGTAGAAGATGTGGAGGGTCCCGAAAACCCACTGCTGGAAGAGGGAGGTCTAAAAAAGGTCAGAGGTTGGACGGACAGTATGTAAATGGTCATTGAGAGGGCATCTTTACGGGGAAATATTCCCTTGAGGTGAAGCAGACAGAAGGGAATGATGGAGATAAAAATGGTCTTCTCTGTGAGAGCTGTAGGCACACAGGCTGTGAGAGGACATGTTTGCAGTCTCAATGTGCTGCACATCTTTAAGAAATAAGCTGGCTTTGACCAATGCACAAGCTCTTCCAGTGGCCCTACAGACACTATTGTGCTTCCTTAGAGTAATCTATGCTTAAAAATTTTATAAGCTGAGCTACTCGTGTATTTACAGATAGTACATCAACAGGGACCCATAACCAGTAAATAGAGTTGGATGATACACCCTTTTTCTTAGGGGTTATGTGAAGAGATTATGGGCTTCAACAATTTCACTGCCTTGTTTTATTTCTGCTTTATATTGCACTTGCATCTGGAAATCAGAAAATTCAGTTTTAAAAATAAGAGAGAGAGGGAGAGAGGGGAGCAGAGGAGAGAGGAGGAAAGCATGAAAAAAGAGAAGAAACTGAGCAAGTTAGACTGGATGTGATCAGTTGTTTATTTGGCTTGATCTAATCACAGAAATTTCCCCAAAACTATTAATATCTGAAAGCTGAATACAATTTTACTCCATATTCTCTCATCACTTTTTAATGTTTCCAAAAAGAAGGGCAGCAAAGCATCTTCCTGACATAGCACCCTCGACCCCAGGAAAATCTTTAACAGATTAATGTCTGTAGTCTCGTATCTCTTTAGTAGCCGCTAATCTATGCAAAGCAAATTGTTTTGGATTTACCTAGAACATCATTGCCCACCCTGTAATTTGTAACTGCTGTTTGCAGTGACAGAAACTCTTAATCACACTACAGGCTAGAGATATACCTTAAACTCATTAAAAGCAGCAAACTTTTTAAGGGCAAAACACCAGGAGCAGCTAACCACCTTGGCAGCTCAATTCTGAACAGAATGTGTCCACGGGACAATTCTTTCCATGGATGAAGGTCCCTTGTACCACCGCACTTCTTGCCCGGGAGAACAGACGTTCGTTGGCTTGGACCCACCAGCTCCTCATGCCCATTGCTCCCACCTCTGCAGCATCCCACCGCACTGCTGGAGTGGGGCAGAAAGGGGCCGCGCCGTGGGGCAGCACTCCCCAGCACCAACCTCCCACCTCCCGTCCCACAGCAACTCACCGAGCCCCTGGTAGGACAGCTCTCCCGGCCATGGGTCTGTCCTCGGGTCTGCCATTGCCACCGCTGTGCTGCCTCAGCACCTTCGTGATGGAAATCAGGATGTTCCACCTAGTACGGAGACATAGCTGTTTAGATCAAAATGTATCCAAGAACAATTTTTGCATGAAGATGTTCCTTCATTCCCATCTGTGCATATCACAGTTTTAAATACTGCTTGCACTTTCCAAACTCTCGCTTCACCATAAAAAATAGCCAGAGCAAACTACAAGAAAAAAAAAAAAACCCAACAAAAAAACCCAAATGAAAACGAGTAACAAATAAAAAAACAAAGAAAGAAGGAAATGCTGAAGCAATCTCTCCTCCTTATACATTTGTTTTGCTGACATACACAATAAATCGTAACAGTTACCAAATAACCATTCAAGTTCAAATGATGTACACACATCTATAATCTTAGTTAGCTGCTGGCTGGCATTCTTCAGGAATGCCGCTGTGTCCTCCAGTGTAATTCTGTATCAATGACTTTTCCAAATAAATCTAGTTGCTGGTTTATATTAATGAACTGTCACAGTTCCCATTGTTTTCCCATGGTCTTGCAGCTGCATTCTTTCACAGGTGCTTGGCAAATTAAAATGATGCTGGTTTGGGGTTTCAGGCTGATACAAAATCACTCCTTCAGCAGATTGTTAGGGAGTTATTCATGCAAGAAACACATCTTTACTTTAGACAGCCTGCTTTTCTCCTTATCCTCCTCTTCCTTCACTGACCCTCTGCATTTCTGATGCTTCCTGGCGACGAAATAAAAAGTAAGATTGCTTCTTGTTTCTACTTAGAGAATAACTCGTTCGACAATAATAAGCTCGGGGTGGAAAGCACGACTTGACTCTGCTCTGTTACCCTGCTGTAAATCAAAAGCGCTCCCAGTGAAGCCAGCGTGCTGGGCTGCGTGCTGGTGTAAACTGGCGTAGCTCTGTCGTGTGAGTGGAGCTGGACCAGCTGACAGACCAGCCAAAGGTCTGGCACAACTTGAATGGGTAGAACTGGTAGGAATAATCGGGCTGGTAATTTTGTTAATCTACTAAAAAAATAGAACAATAATGGCAATTATGATGGTTTAATTTCTAAAGCACAATTCAAAGTGAAATCTCAAAGCATTACGAGTATTTATGTCAGAACTCTCTGCCCCTGATCCTGGGGAGCAGCGAAGCCCGGCAGCTTTCCCTGAAGTCAGCGGGAGAGGTGGGTGCTGCCACTTCTCAGCCTCAACGCTCCCGTTACCCAGAGACAAACAGACTTTAACCACCAATTACAAAGTTAAAGGCATCTGACATTTCAGGCTGTCTCCATTTTTGGATGCAAAAGCTGTAACATTCTGCTAAGGACCTCGTCTGATGGCAGGCGTCTCCACCAATTTGCAGGATCTTTGTGTACTCAGCAGGGAGATGCTTTCTCGTGGTGGGTGACTGCAAGCAAGAACCAGCCTTGGGTGCTTCGAATTGCCAGCTGGAGGCATCTTAGCTTTTGCTGTTGACTCATATTAAGCCTAGGAATATCTGTTTCATCTATAGCTTCAGACCAGACCCATAAAGTCACAACCCCTGAATCTCTTTGCTGTTGCAGAAGAGGAGAGCTGCCCTGAGAGCTCAGTCGCGGCGTGTGGCCATGCCCCTTCCCAGCACAGACAGAACAAGAGGAAAGCTTGAGGAAAACTGGATGTTCAGCTGGTGTAAATCCATGCAGCTCTCCCTGACTCAAAAAAGTAGCATGTTGTATTCTCATCCCTTGGGTAAGGCCGATCTCAAGGACGTGCAAAAAGGGTCACGGAGGAGCCCGCAGGCTGCCAAGAGGACGCGTAGGAAATGTGCACACCAGCTGTGCCTCCGTGACTCCCCACCGAACCCGTAGGCTCGCTATTCAAGTCAGGGGTGAGGATGAGCTATTAAATATTTGCCATGAGGTTAAACAGTTGTTGAAACGATCCAGTAGGGCATCATTGCTTTTATTTAAAATATTTCGCTCGTGACTCAATATTAACAATAACAATGAGAACATTTAATATGCAAGAACCTATTCATTTACGCTAGCCAGATGCAGTTTTGCTTTGTGTTTCCTCCCTCTAGTGCTTTTTTTTCCTAATCCCTCATTTCTTTTCAACCTTTTAAGCTCTCTCTCTAGTTTTACAGACAACACAATCAATGCATCTGAACAAGGCCCTAGAGTTCCTGCTGGGGAACAGGAGGTTATTATATTTTAGGGATAACTTCATGCATTTCCATTACTCCTTCTAAACCAATTTTAAGATATTTATTTACATTTAGTGCATATTAAGCAGCGAAAGAAAGCTGCACTGGAGATGATACACACACCGCAATCAGTAGGTTCTGAGTTGGCAATTTTCAGACCTTCTGAACGAGCACAAGGCGGAGGGAGATGTTGTGCCAGTGCCCGTTGTACTGTCTGCTCTGTAGAGCTTTCCATATCCTGAAGATCAACCACAGGACTTCACCCAGCAGAAGGACCTCTCCTGCCACCTCACTGATCACGCTGCTGTGCGACACGCTCTGGCAAGGGACGAGTTTCCTACATTTTCCCAGTCCCACTAATATTAATGATACAGGTTCCTAATGAAGATGACAACTTCAGGTAAATTACATGGGTACATACGCTTTGGACTTTATAATTGGTTTATGCTGCAGGGCACAACGTTCAATGTAAAAAGTACTACCCATAAAATGCACTTGCCTCCAGAGTCCAGCTCTGGGAGGACTGGGAGGCATGGGGGAACAGGTCAAAGTATACTTATGAAGAACATTTTATTTTTCAGGAAAGGCGGCTTACACCATAACCACCAACATCCTGATCCTATTGGTTCTGGTACCAACCAAGAGCTTTTAACCAATGCAAAACATGTCTCAGATCATAGCGCAGAGAACTGGAGCATGATGCACACTTTCTTCAGGTTGGGGTTTTGTGATCCAGGTTCATCTGATGCTTCAGGTTTGCCTGCTTTGCAAAACACCACATGGGTATGGCAATGAAGGTTACGGGAAAACAAACTTCCAGGGTCATGATATGTAAGAAGTAGTGCAAGCGAAGATCTTGCAGAAAAGCAGCAGATGCTGAAGAATTGTGTCTCAGGATTTCTACGCTGTTACACTGAGTACAGCGAAGGTGTGGAATGGCACTCAGACACTGCACGTGGTGATAGACAAGAAAGCCTAGGAAGATAAGTGTTACAATCAGCATGGGGATTTTGTTGATAGCAGTAAGATTATCTGTTATGGATCCTAGCCGTGAGAAACTGGGTACCCACTGGAGACGCACGTTGCAAGAACCCACTTGAAAAAGCAGCAGGCAATAGAATAAGAGAGAACAGAACCATCACCAGCCATGGCAAACGGCACCATACTGTACGCCAGAGAAAGATGGACAGCAGAAGGCTGGAAGATTTTCTGAGGTTAATAACCTAGGCAGTTCATATTCTCCTGAGTCGCGTACGCTCAGTGCAACCTTACAAGTTGCGTTACTTGAGTTCAGAGATCTCATCCTCCACCTTGCTTTTTCAGAAGCCAGCATTCAGAAGTGCTGTGCTTGCTGCTTCACTCATCTTCATGAACTGATTTCTTCCTAACGGATCAGCAGCACTGTTTTTTCTAAAGGACCTCACCTGTAGCACATTTAAAATAAGCCTGGCCTGCAGCTATGGAAATCATACCAACTGGTGTGGACAGGCTGTTCCACTGCCCCCAGCTCACACAATGCAGCTTTCCTGGGTTTTATTCTTCCTCTCAAAATTATTGTTTCTGAGCATGAGAAAGTTCAGCTCATTGTGTGGTGCTGATTATATCTGTAAAAAATGGCATAGGATAACCCTATTCCTTGCAAAAATTTAGAATAGGTTTCAACCTTAAATACAACTGCTCTTTTTTAAGATTTGGAGAGCCCTATTAGCCATACCACATTAGATATCAATGCAGAACTCTTAAAGGACATCCAAAAAGGTGTCTAGCTTATTTTTCAAAAAGAATGGGAGAATCTTTATTTAAAAAATCCTAAACCTGCAATATTACTGCAACTCCGTCATGTTAAAGGGATGATGTCAGGTAGTTTAGTTTAAAATTTAACTTCTTACGAAAATCAAGACATTCTACAAAAGCCAAACCCTCATTCACTCTCCATTTGTGACAGTCTTTTCTTGATATCTTCCACCGGAACGTTGCCTCATCAGAAGAGTTGCCCACTTAAGGACTAGAAATGACTTTGGAATTTGTTCTCATTTTTAACACAAATGTCTTCATGCTTTGTAGGAAACATTGCTTAGAATAACATTTATATTGGATTTAACCATGGCTCTGCAATGCAATATTAGCCCACAGAGGGCTTGCTACTGGTTTGTGCAGAAATGACAAGTCGCAGGGCGTTTCATCTCTTTCTTGCCAGCTGCTAATTACATTACAAGATGCTAACTTTAAGCCTATGAAAGTCTTATTTCCAGCCTCCAAGCAGAGAGGCAAGTCCAGAGAGGTGCTGTGCACCTGCAGCTCCTACACCATTTGCTCTAATCAGGTTATTCTGCCTCTCCTGGGTGCTTACAGGCAGCCTGTTATCTTAGCAGTTGGGAATTTCGGTTCAAATCCTGATGCTCCCTGTTACTGCAGTCAAGCAACTCCATCCCCACGCGACTGGCAGGGTGGGCTGAAGCTTAGTTACTTGCCTGACCACAGCAGATGTTAGTAAAGAAGCACGGGTTGGACCGAAGATGTGTCAGAGCTTAACCACTGTCCATCCTTTCCCCCTCCCTGGAAGCCAGTTGTGATCCTGTTGGTGGCTGAATCACAGTAGTGTTACCTTAGACTTTTTCCAGACAAGAAAATGCAGCAAATACAGTGGTAACACGCTTGAGCTTGATTTCATGCCATTTGTGAGAAATATTTCTTCCTCATCTGCTGGCTTATTACTGCATCACGTTATCCTGCCTCTTCCCTTCGTCCCAGGGTGAGGTATTGGGTCCACTTGGTATTTTTTGCTGAGATGTCTTTGGTGCCTTTTAGGATTTCTCATAGCCAGAGGAAGCTTCTCTCTTGTGTTTCTTCACGCTGGACATTTGGGTTGACAGGCATGGCACTTAGGATTTGGTCAGGAGTGAGGTGCAAAAAGTAAACAGATGTTCTAAGTGAAGAAAACTAAATTAGATCATGGAATTTCAGGATTGCTTCATTTGGAGTCACAGCTGGGAAGCTATTAGGAACAGAAATAAGGACAAGTATTTTCTTTCACTGTCTTATTTTCCACCTGAGAAAACTTGCCTGAGCTCATCTTAAAACTGTGCAGCAACAAAGTCCCCTCTCACCCACCTTCTCATTCACCTTTTCTGAGAATGTCAAACCTGTCAAACACCATCACTGGGCTGTGAGATACAAGTTTAAGAACGCCTTTATAGTCCATGGAGATACGTGGGTGTAAGATGGCCAAACATAGGTGTCTACGCTAGGGTGAGCAGAGACGCGTACCTCACATGTAAACATCTAAAGTGCAGACAGCCTAAATTTAGATATCTGAGTCAAGAGTAAATCTTTCCTGCAGTGATAAGAAGCACTTCATCGGGATCCAAGACCAACAGAGGTTTGATGCTAAAAAACTCATGCCGCTATGGGTTTTATGTGCTTTGTATTACTGTTTCCTTTCCAAATTCAGGAAGATGAAAGTTCAGCTGTTCCTAGGTCTGTGCGGTAATTGCACAGTGGAATATAAACCAGCTGCCCTTATAACTTGTGAATAAAAATAACAACAGAGCTGGGGAATTCAGATCTCTCAGTTCAGCGGGAGTTTATCCACTAATCCTGCTATGACTCAACAGAAATATCATGGTGTATGAGTTGACTTGCATGAAGATCTCATTCTTATTCATCGCTCCTGATCACTTGTTGAATGACGCCAGGTTGATAAATTACATTCGAAACATAATCTATAACTGACCGGCTCTTCTTGGGCAGGGTACGTTTTCAGATAAGCCACACCATCAGTTCTGACTGTTAGATGCTACACCTCGAAACTTCAGCAGTAGGTTGGAGAGTGGATGAAAAAATATTTTTGTAAATATAAAGCAGAAGGTACTAGACTGACTGTTTCTTGGCAAAGGAGATGCAGACTGACTGCCTGTGCCCACACAAGAGGCTGGAAACCAGTAACAGGGCTGGCTTCAAATGAGAGCAATTCATGTTCTCACTTGGTGAGAGAAGCTTACATTTTCACTGGTCAGGGACCACTAAACTGGTGCGATGATCTGGACTGCGATTAGAGCAGGTTATTTTAGATAAGATAAACAATAATTTCTGGGATGATATCAACCAAAAAGATTATGCCAGCTCCTTTGCCAGAAGCATAACATAATTCTGAGATCTGCCTGTTCCCTGCTCAACAATTTCCAGGCTCTTTGCGTTAAGGGTTCATGCATCGATCATTCCCTTACTGCCCCTTCCTAGCTGCCATAAGCATCCTGCATTGCTTTATAACTCCATTTATTATGGAAAATCTGTAGGGGAGCAAAGGCTGCTGCTTCCTTCTCATCTTTTTACACTGGTACTGTTAAAAATCCAGAAATCTCCATGGGAACATGGCTTTGATTTGGATCTTTCTTCACCGTTATCAGTGGGAGTCGCTGACCCTGCACCCAGGAGTGTTCCCCGGCGATGCACAGCGCTGCGGTAAGACTTTGCCAAAGGGGGTTCACGCTGAGGGTAGGTACCACCAGGTCCTCGGGGCCGGGCTCCGGCGAGGGCAGAGCAGTGTTCTTCCCTTCCCTGCTCACATGGATGCACGCCCCAGCACACGCCAAAGCTGGAACTGAGACCCTGGGCGAAAATGTGGATGGTAAATGTAAACTGGGCTACGTCAAACACAGTCCCTCATGAATAACTTTTCTTGCAATTTAAAGCGAAATGAGATGAGCCTTTCAGAACCTATCATTTAATAAATTCAGCACTATTATCTATATTTTTGCTATGCAAAACACTAAAAATAATTTCAGTTGGGAATCATGGAGCTATAAACATTTTAAGCCTTGAATTACTTCCTCCCTCTTCTGCCAAATGACACACAGTTAAACAACACGATGTAAAAAAGAGTCAAATGTTGTGGATCTTCTCCTTTTTCTCAAGTTGGAATGCTGAAGGTGCAAGTGTACAAGCTCTTTTCCACAGCCACCAAGGCAAGAACTCTATTTTTCTTCCATGCAATAGTCTCAGGCAATAATGCCCTACAGTCCCTATACCTTGCTGGGACATTAGATCTTTTGATTAATAACAGTTTTGTCAATATTCATCATCTGTGAACATATACAGAGGAAGAGGTCAGGAGAAGACAAAGTACCAGCCCTTCCTTTCCATTGTTAATATTCTTGGAATTCAATAACAGTAAAAGAAACAATTATGTGGACAATTATTTCAATGTTTCCTTTTACAGCAATATAAAAGGTACGAAAGGAACATTTTTGTATGATATACTGTATTCACTCTGATAGTACTCTGGTGTTTTCAATTACTCTTGTTTCTAAGATTACATTGCACAGATAAAATAGTCATCTTGGAACATTAAAAAAAACAAAACAAAAAACATCATTCTCCATTTATGTAAATTTTATTCTTGACAATTATAATGAAGGCCACATAGAGAAGTTGGTGCATTTGCAATATCATTCTATTCATACCTTCATTTTTTAGGCTTGATTGTTCAAAACTCCACTGAATAATTGAATGAATAGATGATAGCACACAAGAATATTCTCTTTTAAATAAGACATTTAATTATTATGTTTTATATAATGTGGAACATTAAAGTCACTTGGAAACAGCTACAAAAAAGGGCTTCTTAAAAAATGCGGGGTTTGTTCGAGATTATTTATTTTGGGTGAATGAGTTTTGTAAAAGTGCCCAAGTGATTTGGAAGCTTAAATCCAGGAATAAGCCAACGAAAGCAGAGCTGTTAAGATACCTAAGTATCTTTGTACAATGCATTTTAAAGAATGTTGAACAAGCAAAGATTGAGAGGAAGACAGATTTGCCTAGAAAGTAAATAATTTGTCCATTAATTACAAGCTATTTTATGAGAAAAGTGAATGAACATATATACATATATATGTATGCCTCATATACATATCTGAATTTTTTTAAAATGTCATGTGTATTACAGTTTTGGTTATGCCTAACTTCTTGTGCATAATTCAAAGAGGATCTTAAGAAAAGAATGTTTTTGCATGAAGCAAAACAAGATACAGAAGTAGCCAAATGAAGGCTCACCGAGGAACTAGAAAAGAAGATATTACTTGCAGGGAAACTTGCTTTATGGCCTCTGCTAAGCACTTGCAAGGTCTAAACCTAGGATGAAGGGAATACCACAGTCTGCACCACCACGTTGAGGAGAAAGCAGCAGCAGCAGGGCCACTGCCAGGGAGAGGCAGAGGAGCATCCTACGGAGCTGTATTTTCTTTTTCTGTGCACACAGAAGGTATTTGGGCTGAGGGGAATTGATCAAAATTTGCCAAAAAGAGGTGAGAGCCAGTCATCTGAACTTTCTTACCCTTTCTCCAGGCAACGTAGTGAACAAGGGCAGTTTTGTTTTGAAGAAGTTGCTTTACAGTGATTTTATTGACTCATTAAGGTCGAGGCCCCATATATAAAAATACTTGACTGGTGCCAAATACAGCTGGGTGAGCTGTGGTGAAACACTCGGGAAGCAGATCCACCCCGCTCGCCTCTGCCTGCACCAGCTCACCCAGGAACAGCGAGCCAACTTCATCTCCAGCCCACCTCTCTGCACATCAGGGACGTTACAATGGAGATTAATTTCACTCAATATGTTTTTGGTCTATTATTTCAGTAATTGTTAGGTTTTACCGAGTGATCTGGCACTCAGATCTGTTTGGATTGTATTCCCCTCTGGTCGTACGGTTCCTGCTCAGCAATAGTCAGACTTAGAGCTCTGTTTGTGTCCTATCTCTTTTTTTCAGAAGAGCTACTTTTAAAACCTGGTGCTGACTGAATTTCTAATCCTTAAAACATTTGCAGAAATAGAGATTTCATCCCACACAATGGATTATCCGAAAGAAAAAGAAATATTGGCACAACTATCACTCTGGCTGGGGTTTATTCTACGGCGAAGCAAATAATCTGAAAGAACAGAAGTCTGGTGGCCTGACTCCCATGTGTAGGTAGCATTGATGAGCAACTTCAAATTTCTATCCGCAATACTTAACTTCAGCTAGTCATCTCGTGCCTTAAATAGACCAGAAAGCTTTTCATTACAGCATGAAGATGTGTCAGCTTTTGAAAGCTGAGTCTCTTTTCAGGAAACCGTAAGTAAATTTTACAGCCTTTAACTTCCCCATGGTCTGGAAAATCTGACCGTTTTCATGTATGTCTCTTGCGTCTTTTGTACTTCTTTACCCCAGGCAAGCAAGGTTTTTCCACGAAGCCGGGACACTCAGGTTTATCATGCTCAAACATCACTCCTTGTGCTCACAGCCACAGGATCAGGTGCTCAGGATCCTTCCAGACCTGGATGTCTTGGAAGTTGCTATGGGCTACCACCATGTGTTTGATCTAGGACAACCACAGACCCCAGAACCGGCATCTGGGCCAAATGCTCTTTGGGCTCCGTGGAAGAAGCAATACAGCTTCCACAGAGGTCAGCCTGACTGCAAACACAAGGGCTTCGTTATGTTGTAGGTGCAAGAGAAGGAAGCTTTGAGATGCAGCAGAGTGTGATCCCGTGTGAAAGACAAGTGTTAAAGCACAGACCTGCTCCTGAGCCAAAGAACTGGAGGTATCTGAACAAAACAAGTCTTTAGAACATTCTCATGTGAATAAAAGGAGAATACACCTGAGCAGTATTGCCTATTGCTAAAGTATTTGATACAACCAATAAAAACAAACTTTGGGGCACAAGCATTTGTACCATTCTGAAAGAGATGTAGGAAATTTCCCGATAAGTAGAGGTGGATCACTTGTGCAGAGTTCAGCTTAACGTGTCGTCCAATTAGCCAGTTGGAGAGAAAAATATAATTAGCATCTGCTGAACAAAAAGGATTGTTAGCAATGAAAGAGATGGTAAGACCCTATGGGATATGATACAGTTCTGTGTTTTCAGTATTGAAATCTGTGGTTTATCAAAAAATACAAGTGCTCAGAAAAGTAAAATAAATTATGCCTAATCTTATAATACATAACCTAGGGGCAAAAGGCCATTAGTTATACCAGTCATTGTCACACTTCAAGAAGAATTTGAAACGTAAGTTCTAAACGTAAAGTAAGAGTTCTAAAATCAATTTAATGTTAGAAATTGAAATTTTGAAGTTTAATTTCTAATCATCTCCTCAGTTGGCCGCAGCAGGGCTAGAGGCCGATAAAAGTAACGCAGCCTTCAAAGGCAGGTCTCCCAGCTCGAGGGTTGTGCTCTCAGGTTTTGTAGTTAATCTTCACAGGCAGCCCAGTCCCAGCAATCCTGTCTTTGCTTACCGGCGTCGCACAAGTTAGGAGCAGGGATTTTCTATGCAACCCAAATATAAGGGAAAATTTGAGGACTGACAATTAAGAAGCAATTAACCTGTTTTTCATGTATTAAATCATTCACCAGAGAAAGCCACAGAAACAACAGAAATAAGTTTTTTTTAAAGACTGAGAAATGAACAAACAAAAAAACCTTATTTATAAAATCACTAAATAAAGCACAGAATCTTCCTTTCCTTTATGTCACTTTACACAGATAAAAATAATCTGAGTTTTTGGAAGCTTCAAACAAAGGCATGTCACTGAACTTCTAAAGGTAATGCAATGACATGTTGATGAAATGTAATTGCATGTTTCACTGCATCTCACAGATAAAATGATCGAGAATGATCTCATGGTTTATATGCTGAGTATATTATGATACACGCCACCATTGCCAGGAGCCCTTGGCATGTGGCTGACATGCCCAGAACCTTGTTGTTCCCCAACAGCCATCGTTCTGTCTTTGTTGTCTTAAACATTCCAGACACTTAATTTGTACCGAGTGCTGCCAGAATCTCTTACTTTGCCCTCGCAGGTCTGGGAAAGGCAAGGTAACGAGGAAAGGCAGTATGCATTTTTAACTCAGACAACGCATAGAGTTGACAAAAAACCAACATAATTTTGAACAAAATCTCTTTATCACATCCCTTCCTTACAGATACATACTTCTTACTAAAGCAGGGAAGAAAGTGAAATGCCAGAGCTGGTGAAAGGACGATGTTACTGAAAGCCTGACAACTTTTTCCAGCTATCTGCTGGCCTAATAGACAACACTGCGGTCTGCAGCCCCGGCAGTCCTGCTTCTCTTCTCCCCTGACAAAGTCAGGGCTTCAGCGCTCCTGTGAAATGGCATTACTCTTCTGATTTGGGGTATCTTGGCATCTCACTTTTTATACCTGTCTTTTTATACCTGTAGGAAAAAAATGTGATGGGTAGGGTAGTAGAAAAGAAGATTTTCTACACTGAGTCATAGCTAGGGTAAGCTTTACAGGATGCTCGCTGTTGTAGGCTGTCCAGAGCCAGGAACAGTAGGATGCAGCAAGCTCCTTGCTATACATCTACCAAGGTGTGCGAGCTTGAACCTTCTGGAGACTCAGAGCACCTTCCTTTAGATCACAGCTGAAGTTACTGCTACCAAAAAGAGTATGTCTGGAATCCACACGAAGATAAAGAAAAATACATTTTGTCAGAGGAGGTTCTTTTACTACTGAAGTCATAGGAAAGGAAGAGGGCATAGTTCCTGAGGCAGAGCCTAGAAATAGCAATTTAGGTTTTGCCTCCAAAAGAGCACTAAATACATGTTTAATTTTAACCACATGTGTGTTCCCATCTTGATTCAACACAACGTTTAAGCATGAAGCACACGCTTAACTGGCATTTAAAAATATACCCTCAGAGTTAAGCACATAACGTGTGTGCTTAAAACCACAGAGATAAAACCGCTTGTGTCCCTACTTCTGAGCATACATTTAAGTGTCTTCTTGTCATTGTGCATTCAAAAATCGAGTGCTTTTGATACAGTAAAGGCTGCTCTACTGCCATGGAAAGCACTGCAGTGGCCCAAAGACATCTGCTGAGAGCGCTTGTTTCATTGCAATCCTCTGAGTAAAGCCTGGGGTGGGGAAAATAGATGGAAGGAAGTAAGCATCTGGTTTCATACGGAATGTGTTCTTACAAGAAGATAGATTTTTTTTCTCAACTTCAAATCCTGAAAAGAAGGCATATGAAAGAAAGAAACTCAACGCAAAAGGCAACTGTGAGAGCAAAGGGTTCAAAAGAGCGGAGAAGACATTCTGTTAGGAAAAGGGAACAAGGTAGGACGCCCACCCAGAACTCGTGGCTGTAAAAATAACACCTTGTTCAATGGGATCTCTGAAAATTTGGGGTGACTTTTTGCAGTGACAGTGGACACTACACAAAGTGTGATAGAAAACTCAGCAAAGACCCAGAGAGTCACTGTTTTACCGGAAGGGATGGTGATATTGGTAACCGAGGATGAGCACGTCGAATTTGACAGTGATAAGCTCCTGCATGGATGTGAAAGTTAAACAGAAAAGAGTTTGCAGAGTGAGGCTGCAGAGCGTATTCTCACCCTGTAGAGTGAGAATATAATCCTCCTGCCTTGCATATTCGTCCACATGACACAATAGTGGGAGAGCTTCCAAGGTACTTATTAGCCAAAAGTGTGAATGTTGGCCAGATGGTTTCTTTGGATTCGGAATAGTCAAGAGGATCAGACCTGTGATTTATTGTGGGTTCGGTAAGATACGCAGCTACAATAGGCTTTGCTGCTGTTGTTTGGTCAGCTATGGTTGCACGTTCATGCTGCTCTTGCTTTACTAAATCCAGATGCCTTGGGTGAAATGGTGGACTTACCAGAAGCCAAAGCAGCAGTAGCCAAAGACAGCTGAACAGATTGCCTTGCAGTTCTTTGAACTGTCTCATTGGTCATTTGAATATCTGCTGCCAAATTTGATATAGCATCTTCCTTTATCTCATTAGCAAGAACAGTTAGTTTAAATTGAGAATCCAGAAAATAGCCTGAAATGTATTTCCTGAAAGCTGGGGTGTGGACTCCGGGTAGCTCTTCCCCAAACATTTTGGCATCCATGAAAAGACTCCTTGAGGATTTTATTACATTAAGTTTTTTAATTAACTGTACCAGAATGAAAAACCCTACTTTTATATATCTCTGGTTTACATACATGTTTAATACTTAACTCTATGATGGCCTGTTCACACTTTCAAAAAACATTTACAAAGCTGGCCGACAGAGTCTTTTTTGTTCTAAGCTCACCGATTCAGTCCCCACTACCTGCTTTTGCTGACCAAACTCTCTGAAATGTAGAATTCACTAACATTTTCTGACCAGCTTCATATTAGGAAACACACTAATGTCCACAGCGCTCCATGAAGCGCCCCAGCTTTCCATCAAGCACTGGAAGATACTTTACTGGTTTTGATAATATTCAAAATATGATGTGAAAGACGTACATATATTTACTCTTTCAACATATATATTTTATCTTCTGTATTTACTCGATGAATATTCAAACACTGCACAAATAAGTGTATGGGAAGTACACGCAAAGTGCTGAAATTCTAAACTGGCAGTGTTTGCCAGCCAGCGGACACCCACATTTGACAGCTGCGCGTTGCCATGTGCACTGCAGGGCCCGAAAGAGCAGAAATTATCAGGGATAATTTACAGGAAATGAGATACAAACCCAGCTAAATCCCACTCTGGGCAAAGTTAAATTGAATGTGGTGGTTCGCTGCAATGGTTTTTCACACCTTCCCCCCAGAAATTCAGCTCAAATTTACTGAAATTTCCAAGATGAGACCAGCCCCCGTGACAATGAGAAACTATTCTACTAATACCAACAAGCTCAATGCGAACTTTTTGAATGGTTGCAGAATCTTTACAACACCCTGTTTGAATAGTGCTTCTATTTTTCTATTTTTTAATCTCTGAAATAAATTTCCTTCTAACAGACTTTCTCTTAGAGAAGTTACTGATATTTTTTCTATAACCATCTTTAGTTTCCAATGCAAGCCTCATGACAAACTGCTCATCTATCACTGTAATGAACTCCCAGAAGCCTTCCGTTGCTTTCAACTATGTTCTAAAATTTCTCGGGAAAATCCATTTATGATGAAGCACGTTCCAGATAAATTCTGTGCAGTGGATTCCCTGCTTCCTCCATCAACAGAACATTATAACGATCATTCTTCTAACAACTCTCACAGTTTTTGAACAAGTATCTCACATATCGCATCTCCAATTTCAGATGCGTTACTGATTTTGTCTCATTATAGATATCAATATATATAACATATACATATATATATCTCTCTATATATAATATGTACATATATATATATCCATAAATATATGGATACATGTACCCAATGTCATCTTTCCCCTTCCTGAGTGGATGAACAAAGACCTACTTCCAACTTTAGTTTAATATGGGATTTGAATCCCACCAAAATATTGAAACTAATTTGCCATGAAAATGAATTCTAGCAGAATTTCCTTCCTCATATTCATCCCAAATAATCAACTTCATTTTGACCAAACGCTAATAGATTTTTTGGGCAGTTTTCACACAGCTATTCCCTTTGTTCTCCCCTGCTGATATGGCACTCCACCTAGCAAACAGAGATAGGTCGATATAATCAAACCTCTGATGACCATGCCAGAGAAAACACTGGTGAAATTATGAACTGATCGATGGCAAAGCAGACCTTCTCCTAGATCTAGAAATAACATACCTGTGTCTCCAGTTCACAGTACTTAAATCAAAAATAAGGTTTTGTGTTCAATCTCTTTATTAAGCAGAAATACACGTTCAAAGTTAGATTATGTATGTCCTAGGCTGTTCCCAGAAAACTCTGTTGCACTTGAAACAAAGGTTGAAATTTCTATCATACACTGCATGATTTAATAAAAGAGGCTTAATATGGAAATGAAACAAATCTAGCATTAGAAAAATAAGCAGAATCAAAATCCATTTAACTGAAACCTGAAGCTCTTTATATTTAAATCATAATACACTTACAGTAGCAGCTTCACTAAAAACTGTCCTTGTCAGATATAGCCCTTTATTCTTTCTTCTATATTGCTTGTCAAGTAGCTAATTCAAGTAGCTAATTGTGAAAATAACTAATCCAACCACCATGTATTCCTCCAATTATTTTCTTCTTCATCCCTTTTCTATTCTTATTCCCATGTATTTTTTACGTTGTCTCTTAATTAGATTATAAGGCCACGCAATGTATGTCAGTGCTCAGTACCCAAACCCAAAGATCTCTGATGATCTTCTATGCATCTGGGTTCAATAATAAAAATACTATATAATAATAATGACAACAATATGTTCTCTCTATATATATACATAATATATTATATATATTATAATAATAACAACAATTTTCCGCCATCAATGTAGAGACCTCAAAGGACACTCAGTATGTTAAATAATACCATTTGGGTGAATAGACTATTAAATCTCATATACTCTCTAAAAGGGTCCCTCCCCATGATATACGAGCCAAGAAAATGCCATCTATCTTGGCATTTTTAGAGCAGGCTGTATAAAATGTTGTGAACTTTCCCCTTGGCCTTAGCTAGTTTGAAATAATTTTTCATGTAAAAACAATGTGGGTGGAGACCCATATATAAAAGAGGAATATTAGACAGAAGAAGTTGTCATAGTCTGACTTCAGCTGGGCAAAACTGGATATAAAAACTCCCGCAGACCTACTCAAAACCATTTGGTGGTTTACTTCACATCAAGGAAAAAAAAAGCTAAGGAGCTATTTTTATGATACTTGGCCTTGAGTGTAAACTTCTCACCTCCAATGAATTAGCCATCGCCGAGGTTTTTAATCACTTAGTCATTCAGCAGCTGCACGCTTGTATTCTTTCGTGAAGAGTGTCACGTTGAAAGAAGTTTCCTATTTTTGCAAGTGAAGAACAAGCATGTTTGATTTCAACAAAACCAAGTAACTAAGTCATTCTTGTTCCATAAAATTCTAGGAAGAAAGAATATAAAATCTCCAAGTGGATATATTTTCTTTAGCATTCTCTCATTATTGATTCAGCAGCTTTGCTCCTGTGTGAATTGTGACACTTGTCCCCTCTCTCCGAAGACATGAGCGGCGGCAGCACACCAGCACCACCCAGTAACCCTGGGTTTACAGCCACTGGTGGCCTGAGCACAGCTCCATACAATAACTCTCTTCCAGTACTTCTTAAGAATAATTTTTCTGGATTGAAGTTGTTCAGAAGACAGAGACAGATATCCGTTCTCTAGGTATTGAGGAAAATGGTAACTTTTGAAATATTGAAATAAATTAATATTTTATTTCCCGTGGCATTTGGGAAATGACTGTAGGTACTCCCGTTGACTCTTGTGTCGTGGTTTTGGCCGGATTGGCCAATCAGAATGACAGATGGCCCTCCCCCCCCCCTCTCCTCAGAGAGGAGGAGATAAGGAGATTTACGAGTTTAGAAAAAGAACTAAACTACTTTAATGAAAAATAATAATAAATAAGAAAATAAGAAATAATAATAGAATAAAAAAAAAAAGTATACAATATATACAAAACCGTATCCAGCTCCCAGGATGACGATCGTGTCACCAGTGGACACAAGGAAAGTCCCAGACTGGAGTCAGTGAGGGACAGGAGCTGAATTCCGGAACGAGAGTCAGCAATGCTCGGATCGGGATCAAAGGCAGATGAACAGACAGGGTCCTCCTCAGACGTCGTCCATTGAAGGAAGACGAGCCCGAGCCCCCTTTCCCCTTTGATCCCTCAGCTTTTATCCTGAGCGTGATGCAGATGGGATGGAATACCCTGTTGGTCAGTTTTGGGTCACCTGTCCCGTCCGCTCCTCCCTGCAGGTGGGATCCCTCTGCGCTTCTCCGCTTCCGACCCTCTAATGGGGCAAACGGTGAAGTTACCTGACCTTGGTCGTTACAGCAATAAGTACAAGCAGGAGCCTCTGTGCAAACCATTCCTTGGTGTAATCAGGTCTCATCGCTCTGAGAGCAAACAGTTTCTGAACAATATGCTGTTAATTTCAGAGTTTAGTCAGTTAGAAGAGGCCCAGCTAAAAAGTAAAATTACGAATCAGAAAATTGGTTCTCTTTTACCTCAAACCAGGACACTCTTGGCACAAGATGCTAAAACCTTCCATGGCACTCTTTCCTGCCTTAGAGGTCAATAAGATTCAAGTTCCTAGTGCCTAGAGGTCCATTTTATCTAATTCAGTACTTGCTAGAATTAACTAAAAAACTTTCAAATCTTAAGTCTCTATTCAAATGTCATCACTTACATGAAAAAGATATTTGAAACAATAGCCATATGACGTGTAGAATTTGCAAGCTTTGTACTACCTTTGCACAGATAAAAATACTAGTTCAATGCCAAAAATACAGACAAAACTGCTAACGAGAAGAAAGTCAGAGAAATTAAAATGATCGCATCTGAGACAGAAGCAGCATTCAAAAACTTTAATGTGCTCAATCTGGGGAGGATCTCCAGCCCAGATGACTTAAAGAGCTGGCACAGTAAATCACCAGTCTATCAAACGAGTAGCACAAACACATTATTGAACCGTGATGGCATTTGGTGGTAAACGTGGACATCTTTTAAGAAAAGCTTAGCAGCCACTGAATCATTAGCTAGACTTTAATACACAAAGTTTAAGAACAAGTTTTGAAGAAAAAAATGATCAAGCACATGGACATAAGTGGGAGAATGACTTATGAAACACAGATCACGTTAGACAAATCTAATGTTCTCCTCTAATAGGAAACCTTATGATTTAAGCAATCTGGATCTAGTGCGATGGGACTTCGGAAGTATTTGATAATCTAACACAGAAAAAAGCATTAGTTAGCTTGAAAAAATACAATATTTAACAAAAGAGGAGCTGACTAATTTTCTGAACATACTGGCTGAATATAACCCACAATATTCATCAAGGATCATTGCTGGAACTGATCTGACTGCTTATTTCAACAATGATCTCTGTAGTAAGGGGAGGAGTACTCTAATGAAATGTTCCAGTGACAAATTAAGGGAGGTAATGGCAATGACAGGAGCATCGTACTGGAAGATCTGCACAATGAAGACCGAAGCAATAGAAAGAAGATTAGGTTTAATAATATATAATGAAAAATACACTTAGTGAGTGATTCACCTCATCTAACAGAGCCATCGAGAAGACAGGTCTCTAGTCAAATGCAGCTAGAGAGGGAACCCTCCAGAGAGCCATTCTTCACAGCTTTTGCTGACACCTCTTTTAGTGCTGAGGACCCACCTGGCCTGCTAAGATCAAGTAAGATGAGTCTACCAGTTTGATAATCATAACAAAAAGGCCATAACCTGACAGGCATCAGTTGGGAATAATACAGGAGAATGATCTAGACACATTACTCAGTTGCAAGATAAATATCAGTTATCAATCTGATATGGTTGTAAAGAAATCAAAGTGATCCCAGGATGTGATCCAGGTTATTTCTAGCAAGCGCAGGCAACCATTCATTGCACTGTACACGATGCTACAAGGGCTGTATGTGGAAGGCTGAATGTGATACTAGTCAACCTGTTCAGAAAAGATGGGTTCAAGATGACAAACAGGGAGGGAAAGGAACCTATTCTGTAAGGAACGTAACGTTTATCCTGGCGCCAATACTATTACTATTCATAAACAAACTCAAGAATCAAACACAAGAGAGAAAGCGGTACGTAAGCTACAGGATGATACTAAAAAATATTGTCATGTTTAAGTTTGCAAGAGGAATTAAAAGACTTTTTTTTTAATCAGTCTGTCAAAGGACTGAGTTTCTGAAGCAGATTTCCAAAAAGAGCGATGCAGTAAAACTCCAGGTAGTTTTAAGATGATTCTCACACTTTATAGGAGAAATAACATGGTGTGTTTCCTGACATAGTAGGGGATAATCAAGAACTTTTATCTTCCATATTTGTAATAGGAATTTTAAGAAGAATTAAAACATTAGTTGAAATTCTGACATAAGAAAAACAAGGTCATTAAACAGTTCCCAAAACACATTCAGAGTTAAACTTTTCAAATACATCTTTTTATGAAAAGTTATGTTATGATGCTATCTCATCAAACTCAAAACATCTTCCTCTACTTAGAAAACAGCATTTCTCTTTAAACATTATGATGGAGTTGTATCTGAACAGGTAATTCTGATATCCATACAGTTATATTTATGACTGCTCCCAAATTCCAAATCAAAAGAAAGAACAGAAAAGAAATAAAACCCAAAGGAAGAAAAGAACAGTTTGCTTCATACATATACTATGTTGATTCAATTCAAAATCTAAAGAGAAATAACCTCTATTATCCTAATGAAGGGACTGGTCCTGCAAAACGACAGGACACGCAAACTGTCACTGATGACACGCACCAGCACACTGAATTCATTCCAAAGCCCAGACACTTCACATACGTTTGTTTTGGTGTGAAATGGACTTTAGCCGTAAGTTATATTATTGTAAATAGAATATTTTGCTGTACTTTAGTCCTAAAAACTAGATGACAAAGAGTAGACAAACAATAACAATAATAATGTTTGTTTCAATGGCTTTTCACTAAGCTAATCAGCTATTATACACCTCCAAATAATATTTCTCTCTCATTTCATGACAAAAAAAAATTTTAAAAATGTTTCCAAGGGAAAAACATTTTTTCCAGATGCTGGTCCTTTAGGAAATATTAAAGATACCCACTGAAATCTTTATAGGAAATTGCTTTATTGCACATTTTGTATTCTTAGCCAAGTTGTCGTCACGACCTATGTATTTTCATAACTACCTACATATGCCCATTTACTTGACTGAAATAAATGGACAGAACTAACTTCAGTGTAGTTTGACTCAGAAATTTTTACATGACAACTCTAAATGGCAAAAAAAAAATTTGGAAAACCTCTTTCAAATTAAAAAATAGTGTGTAGGATGACGCTTTGAACAGAATATTTTTTTTTAGATTTTTGTATGATAAAATTCACTTGTGTGGACTTTCCTCAATTATAGAACATACCGTACAGTATTATTAAGAACAAAATATCACCGAGTACCCTGCTGCCAATGAACACAGTGGACGGTTACAGCACCCAGCATTTCTGACTGGGCCATGACTGCTCAGATCCATGAAGCTGATGATGAGGCTGAAGGATTTAGGAAGCCCATCACCAGAAGGATCTAATTACAATGGACAGCAGGCAAGAGAAACCCACTGCCCCTGCAGTGTGCCAGTAGAATACACGCACGCACATATTTTCACCATGCATGCGAAACATCCCCTGTACCTATTGGCCTTTTTCCAAATCCAATGTCTTCTCCCTAACGGACTAAGGTATTGCATACCCGTTAAAACTGTGCAGTATGTCCTAAAATGATGACATTTCCTTTTAATTGAAATCAAACATACTCTTCCACCAGGGAATAAGAAAGTAAACCAAATTTTAATAGGAATTCACAGAAGTACAGGAGAATATTTTTCTCCCTCCTATATTATCTTTCCATGGAAATCCAAGATCAAATATTTTTGATGCAATAGATGGAACTTATTCTTAGTTAAACTGTTCTGAAATTAGTGAAGTTATATTAAGTATTAATTTGGTTCCTTTGTTTCTGTGGAAATTAGACTGTACTGGATATATGTTTACTAAACTACATTACTTATCATAAACTTCACAATATGTACCTATAGATTTAGCCTCTAAAATAAAATTTATTGATAAAGGGAGTCTACTCTCAGTCTACTCTAGAGAAACTGTGTGAATATTATGATTATTATTATTATTATTATTATTATTATTATTATGGAAGAAGAGTGTTATTTTCTAAATTTGTGCTGCCAACAGGGAGGCTGTAGCTGGTTAGGTGTTGGTGTCGTAGCAATCATCATCTCCTGATTTTCTGGGCTTCAAAGAAAAGCTGAGGACACCGTTGTGTGCCAGTAATAGCTGGATGTGACAGCAACAGAGATCCCATCGCTCAAACAACTTACAGTCCTGCAAACAAGGAAATTGCCCATCTTGAAAACACCTTCCTAAACCAGACAAGGCAACACACACTGACTGCTCCCTAGGCTGGCTACATCGAGAGACCGGACCTTCAGCTACTTCTCACTAAGATGAAACTGTTTTGTGGAAAGAAATGGTTCTGAGCCAATCAAGAGCTCAATTGCTACTTGTTAGATGTTAGAAAATAGATTGCAAAGCTCACAACTGTAATTCTGAACATACACTCAGAACCTCAGTTAGCAAGGTTTACTAAAATTCGGGTTTGGAGGTTTTTTCCCCTCTTTGTACCTTCCACAGGAAAACACAAAATCCTACCAGTCCATGGTATCCACATTTTACACTATGTTCCTGTCAAGCTCAGTTTTCAGCCCTCAGACCTCATATTGCAGTGCAGATCTCTTGTGACAGAAAACGTGAGCACAGAATTAGATAGTCATTACGAATTTCTACAGCGACAATGTTTTCTGAAACTACTGACAATGCAGCCCTGACTTGTACAACCTCCTCTGACTAGAGTGTGCTGGACTCTGACGCTCTGTCACACTTGAGGAAGAGGTATAAAATCCTCAGCTTAAGAGATGTAAGGGCCAGACCTTGACAAATATTTTATTCTTTGTTATTAAAGAAACACATTGATAAATATACAAGGAAAAATAATACCTTTCAACTGCAAAGAGAGATCAGAATAATGTTAAGGGAAAAAGTCGAAAAAGAAATGCCAACGGTAGAGAGCTGAAGTGTCACAAAGCTTAAAACGAAGTGCCAGAGGTACCGGTGATGGAAGTGGCATGTCCTCACTCTCCCGAGAACCATGTGCTTTTCTCCCTGGCTCACAGACTTTTCAGCTAAGATCCAGGTAAGATTTTAGTTGTTTTCATGCCTATTTAGGCCCATCAAAGTCAGCAGTAAAAATTTACAATGGTTTAACCAGATGTCTGACAGGACTTGGACACATCCCTCAGGATGCAGCATGCAGTCCCACCCTCATTTCTAGAAAAGCCTTGCAGCTGACAGCGTCTTCTGTTGAAATGGGCATTTCTGAAGTGGGCAGCTGTTGTGACAAAAGGACAGGGGACCGGACACTCCACACACTCCTGAAGACATCAGTGAAAGCATTTTGATCTGCAGAGGCCAAATTTCTTCCTCCAGTTCATGCCCTCAGACTTCTGCCACTAAAGTTTGCAGCAAGGATTTTGAGGTTGTTCTGAGGAAATGTATTGGTTCCTCTTTCTTTGTCCCCAGAAGTTTTACCATGGTGAAAGTTTTCAGTCCTTACTTAAAGCTCCCATTTGTTCTAATGGGAACTTAGTTCTAATGATAATTTTGACCCAGTGACTATGGGATTTAACTACTAAAAGTATTTGCCATTTACACAATGTACTGCACATGCAAGGTTCCTTACAAATATGACAGCCCATACATACTTGTGAAGCAGAAGAGACTTAAAAATGTCTACAGTTATAAAATAAACTACAAACTGTAGAAAATATATATATTTAACTATATAATTCAGCCATAAAAGTAGTTACTGATGTTACAAAGTCAAGTACTTCAACCATAGTTCTATCCCCTTGTTTTTTGCCTTATTTCCTGAATGAAGCAGAATATAACAAGGAAGCACAAAGGGATGTTTTAGAGGTTGCATGGAAACCATAAGCTTTTTTGTGCTTCATTTTTCTGCTTCTGGGCAGGGGAAGAAGCAAAAAAGTTTAGTGGTTTGGGGGTTTATTCTATACGATTTATTAAGTTCAACTTTGTTCCACCCCTGCTTCATCACAAAAACTAACATGGCAGCTCTGGATCACATCTCTTTAATCTACAAGATTAGCAGGAGGGAAAAGAATAAGATCACCTTGGCCCAACCTAGTCATCCCAGTTGTCTCCCCCTCTTCTCAAGGGTGTGCCGTCACAGATGTGAGGATGCGTAATGGTACCATTGAGTAGGTCTGGAAGCCCTTCATAAGCCTTTTTTTGTTTCATTCCCACCCCCAGTTCGGTGTTGAGCAAGTTCCTACCTCATGAGATGCCAGCAGGGTTTGGATGGTGTGGCTCCGAGGCATGGCTGAGGAGACAAGCTTGGTCCTCCACTATGCTCCATCAGCTCTCCGTGGTCTCCGAGCTGAGGCTCCACTCCCGGGCTCTGAGGGCAGCGCGGCCCTATGCACAGAGAATATTCTTGTGTATTTAAGCAGCTGCAAGTGAAAGAGAGAAATGACAATTTTTACCAGTTTTTAATTCACCCAACCTGAATCCTGGCACATCTCAAATGTGTTAGACTTTCTCACAAAAAAAGACCAGTAGTAGCTTTTTCACAGGTGTGTGTTATGTAGCCTAAAAATACATGCCACTACCATCTCTGCCTGGAACAAACAATTCTAAGGTTTTTTCTCAGAACTGCTCTGCAACACCTGGACTTCATTTGGGTAAAGGGTCTCTAAATTTACTACTGCTGGCTCACTGACACTTCCATGGACCATCGGCATAGTCACATGCAAGTGGTGAGTTCGTCTATGGTGCAGCTTCACAGAGCTCAGGGTGGAATTCCTGCCATTAGACTATTTTAAAGAAACTCATCAGGTCTTATCTCCTTATTTCTCACCTCGTGAAAACTATCGATTTGCTTTACTGTTCTGGTGGTTTGGCACTCAATATCTGAAACACCATTATGAATAAAGTGAAGTGTAATATTTTATAGATGTGTGTGGTCTACAGTCCTCTGGCCATTTTCAGTCTCAAACAGCAAGTAAGTGAGTAAGTGAAGGGAGGGGAAACAACTGCAAGGTGTTTTCCCTGGGCAAAACACAGATATGTTCTCAATTCAGTGCCAAAAATACCCAGTTTTTGAAAACTACCTCTCACTACACATTGCTTAAAGCATACCCAAGCAAAGAAAGGCAACACCCATAGGAGGAGTCATTAGCAATGATGTTGTGGTTTCAGCCTCGTTCCTTTAAAAATGACTCACCAGAAAAAAAGCTCAGAAAAGACCTCTGTCTTAATTATTGTCCTGGCCCCAACATGGCTCTTTTTATCTGCTTGTGCAGAGCAAGGAACTTGCTGAGCAGCAGAGCCTGCACCCTTCTCCCCTGCTTCTGGGCAGTCACTCCTGCCCTGCAGGGAAGGAAAAAATACCGCTGCAGGGCGAGATATGGGACAGGGCTGCACATCCTACACCCCGACGGAGGGTTCACCGAGCCCAGAGGCTGAGCCCTGGGAGAAGAAGCTACTCATAGACACACCCAACATGGAGATCCAGCCATTCCACCAGCACCACTTGTGGTGTTGGACAGGAGAGCATCAACACTGCAGCTGCAGCCAGCTTCTTCAGCACACATTTTTGACACAGGCATTAATTACCTCATCACATGCCATTTTTTCCAGAGGGCCCCTGCCTGGTCCCGTGCACTGAGCGGATCGCGCTCACTGAGCAAACTGCCATGCAATCACGTGTTCTGTCACCATCATTTGGTGCATGGCTCTAGGACTTGTTAACGGCACCACATGCAGGCTGTGCATGCCACGCCGCCAGAATTAGCAATTTCCACATGGGTTCTTCCATGGCATCAGTTATAGTAGCAACATAGCGCTTCATAACATTAACCAATTTATTTTCAAAACACTCCTATAAAGTTTCCAAAGAGTTTATCTGCAAATCCATGAAGAGTATCCACTGAACATGTGCACGCTCAACTTTTTCATGGCATAGGAACGAAAAAGGGCACAATCATAGCCCCAAGCTGGAACAAAATGCAGTCTAGTACTTTGCTATCCTGCTATTAAAGTCTACATACAGGGTGAAAATATTTCTTTGGAGACATACAGTTAGCAGACACATTCAAGAATCTAAAGATGGGAATTTTTATCCAATGCTCATACTTGTAACACCACTTACCATGATAACAGAGCTCTTCAGCGTGGTTCCAAATTGCTTCACATGTCTTCTGAGGTGGTAAAACACCCAACTGCTAGCAGCACCCCTCACTCCACCGCAACATCTGCACTTGCGAATTGTCCATACAAAATTCTGTGTCACGCTGAAAAGTGAACATACGGGGACAATATAAAATACAGTGGATTAAAATCACAAAATAAATAATACTGGGGCCAGTACAGCAGTTGTGTTATTCCTTTTCCTATTTAATTTAAAAACAAAACTCCAAAGCCCATTATTAACTGTAGCTTCTGCATTAATTTTCAGTCTGCCAACCTAGTGTACTCCAGAAAGACAGGGTCTTGCTACAGGAACTAGCTTTGCTTCTGTTGCTATGTGTGAAGTCTTATGTGTCACCGTAAATTTACATTTTGTGTTTTATGAATATTTCATTGTTGTGAGGTGAATAATTATATTTACCTCTATTTTCCCTGAAAGTAGTGCATTTTTATATTACTTTAATAACACCAGTGCTTCAGTTATTGCTAATACTAAAAATGGATTTAATTATGACGTGATTAATCCAGAACTAAAACATGGTTGATATCCAGACAGGCCAGGCACAAATCAGGTGCAATTTACATCTCTAATTATTACATTAACAATTTCTTTCTTCTTTATATGGTTTGAGAAACCCATAACAATTTATTGTCGTTTAGGCAATCATTCTATCACCTGATGACTCCTCCTGACCTGGGAAGGGGAATCGGGGAAAAACAAGGAAACCCAAGGGTTGAGATATAAACAGATTTATTAGAATAAGACTAGATAATTAACATTAATAATACTAAAGAACCAGTATGGATCCCTGAACCACTATAAAATATACAAGGATTATACTCAGCCAATTTTATCAGCTGATGGGATGCTTGGGAAACCACACTTTTAGAAGACTCTAGTGTCTGAATTAGTGAAAATATTTACTTTATAGCCAGCTATGGTATGTGGGATTCAAGGTCTCAGTATTTTCGAGCTCGCCAGGTACAGGGATGAGGAGGAGCGAGACCCGGGCATTTGACCCAGGCTGCCAACAGGATTATTTCATACCATGAGCGTCACATTCAATATAAATTAGGAAGTTTGCCGAGGAGTTTTCTTTCTCTTCCTTGATGTCTGCTGCCCTGAGAACTCCTTGCCCTGGTGCTGGAGACCTGAGCCCTTCCCTTCCTCACGAAGCCACAGTGCTCACAGTGTCCCACGTTTGCTGTCCACTGCTGGGAGTGCACGGTTTCCTGCTGGTGGAATGGGCTGAGTATGATCCTTGTATATTTTACATTGCTATCAGGATCAATATTGGTTCTTCAGTATTATTAATGTTAAATATTTAGTCTTATTCTATTAAATCTGTTTATATTTCAACCCTTGGGTTTCCTTATTTTCTCCAATTCCCCTTCCTGGGTAGGGAGGGGCCATTGGGTGATAGAATAATTGTCTAAACAACAATAAATTGTTGTGGGTTCTTCAAACCGTAACACCGGGACACACCAGGCCCCGTTTTCCCCAATTTAATCTCTATTGATGCTCCATTTCTTCAGTGGTATCGGGAGATTCTGGACGCATTACTGGGTTAAATAATTAAATAATGCCTTGTCTCTCCTCTGTGGGCTCATACTATTTTTTTCCCTTCGGTTTTCTCTCTATTGATTCACTTTGAGGGAAAAAAATAAATCCGCATTTTAAACAATAAGCAGTTTGGCACCGGCCCTGTCTTTTCTTTGTACCACGTATAGCACTAAGACCACAGTTGGTGCCAAGGGAATAATAACTCACATATAAAAAAACTTTAATAATAGAGGGAAATGGCTGTGCTTTGAGCCCTACCAGCCTGCTGAGTCCCCCGACACGCAGCGCTGGGGCACTGCCATCGAGGAGCCCTCGCCACCACAACCTCCCCTTGTCCCCTGCCATGGCCCAGACCCCGCCAGCCGGGGACAGGGCCACTGTGGCAAGGCCGCTTCGCTCCCGGGGCCTTTGCAGCCCCTGAAAGCCACCCATGTCCCCCTGAGGGATGGCACCCGGGGACTTGCAGTGCCTGAGCGGCCGGCTGGGGCCTGGCCACGTCCCCATCAGGCGGGTGGTGGGCTGGGGAGCGCAGGCTCCATGCACCCAAGAGAGCCATCGGGGAGGCACGGCGGGAGCCATGACCCTGCGGGGCCGCCACCTGAGGGGAGGGCAGGCCGCCGCCAGGCTCTGCCGGCTCCAGTCAGCCCAAGCCACCCCCAAGCCTGCCCCCGGCCCCTGCCTGTGGCACAGGAGTGCCATTTTGGCCCAGGCCTTCCAGGGGCACAGCAGAGGCAGGGGCTGCCTTGTCCCCCACAGCTCCCAGGCCCTCACGGGACTTCCTGGGAGACCTCAGGCCTCACCGTGAGGTACTGACCTTTGTCTGAGGAGAGCTGCGCTGGCAGTGGAGCTGTGGCTGTCACCACCCTGCTCTGCCCACCATGGGGGCCATGGGGGTGCGCTGCATCATCTGCTTCAGGGCCACGGGACTGAACCCCATGGTCCGCGCTGGGGCTGTGGGCCTGCAGCCCATTGTCTGCTGCAGGGCCATGGGACTGAACCCCACCTGTGGCTGCCCACAGCTCCCAGCTTGCCTTCCCTCATGGAGCATAATATTCTTGCTGCTTTCCCACATCTACTCTTCATCTACAAGGCGTTCAAAGAACATCTATGGCGAAGAGAGTGATGAAACACACAGCTGGGTCCCAGTGGCTGTCACCATTTTGTTCAGGAACAGTTCCAGGCTCAGAGCCTCGCTGAACTCTGTACTCTGGCCATCGAGGCAGTTGTTGAAGACACATCGAAGCCGATATGCTAAAAGCAGTAAGTCATATTGATTGTGTACACTGTCCCTCAAATGTCCCCATAAGTCTCCTGAGGCCAAAATCCTGACTGCCCACATCATCTGTGCCTTGGACTTCTGGCACCTAGAGCATCCCAGTGTGCCTGTATTGTCTGGATGACTTACACCTGCAGAGACCACTGCAGCTCTGTGAATACACGTCCCATGCAGTGTCACCCATCTTACATATCCTCACACCATGTGCCAGGGCCTGTGAACAGGCCCCTTCTTCCAAATGTCATGGCTGGGGCAGAAGACAAGAGTTCTCGTGGCAGTGGGTGCCACCTCCTCCTGGGAGGACGCCTGTGCTCTTCCTCCTTTGCAAAGCTGCTCTGAAATATTCTGGGTGCTCGGTAGCCCTGCAGCACAGGCAAGATTACAGCAACTTGTGCTCAAGGAAGAAGTACAGAGAAGGGCCTCCTTCATCCATATGCAACATGTGATGGAGATGTTATTGGAGGCACCAAAGGTGATGCTGTGTTCAGTACCCACTGGGGACAGGAGAAAGCTCCAGCTTGACTTCCATGAGGGCCAGCAGCTCAGCTAGACACGTGATGAGCAGGTGAGTACTCTCTGAACCACTACTTGGCATGAGAAATGGGGATGCTGGTGGCTTTGGGGGCTCCTGCAGGAGAAGTCTATTGGAGTGGGTTATGGGCAGTTTTGACTCCGGAAAGAAACCCAGTCTCCAGCTGCAGAGGGAGTCCACCCCTCATCTAGCCAAGGTATCCTCACAGCTGCGTAACATGGCCACAGGAGAACATCCAGGTTGGCAGGGGCACCCCCCTTCCAGGCGCCCACCTTAGCACCCATTTCTCACTAGACTTTAAGGCACGCTGGAAGATGGCCTTGTTCAGAAAATCGGAATCTCCCCTGGAGTAACTTGTATCCATTGCCCCCCCCATCTTTTCCATGTGACTCCTTGTAAAAGGTTTGAATTTATGGCACTTTTATGTTCCCGTTACTGCTTTTAGGTTTACACTTTCCTCTCCAGGCCCAGCAGAGTAATGTGGGTGCAGGAAAGCTTCTGGTTCACCACAGAGGGCCTTTCACCACCCTTGAGCAAGCTGTGGAGGGGATGAAACGGGGTTCACAGTTCCCCTGGCCCAGCCACCCAGAGCAGCACCCCACTTGTTATTTCTGGAGTCCTCAGCACAAGAAGGACACGGAGCTGTTGGGCCAGAGGAGGCCCCGGAGATGCTGGGAGGGCTGGAGCCCCTCTGCTGTGGGGACAGGCTGAGAGAGCTGGGGGGGTTCAACCTGGAGAAGAGAAGGCTCTGGGGAGACCTCCCAGCCCCTTCCAGTCCCTCAAGGGGCTCCAGGAAAGATGGGGAGGGACTCTGGATCAGGGAGGGGAGCCATGGGACGAGGGGGAATGGTTTTAAACTGGAAGAGGGGAGATTTAGATGAGATATTGGGAAGAAATTCTTGACTGTGAGGGTGGTGAGCCCCTGGCCCAGGTTGCCCAGAGAAGCTGTGGCTGCCCCATCCCTGGAGGGGTTCAAGGCCAGGTTGGACGGGGCTTGGAGCAACCTGGGCTGGTGGGAGGTGTCCCTGCCAGGGCAGGGGGTGGCACTGGGTGGGCTTTAAGGTCCCTTCCAACCCAAACCGTTCTGTGGTTCTCCTAATCCCTTCCAGGCCTGGGCCCTGCAGCCTGTCCCCAGCCTGCACATCCCCCTTCCTTTGGTCTTCCCCCCCCCGCGTTTGCTCCCTTTGCCCTTTCCCATTTCAATTTTCAGGAACTGTTTGCGCACCAACCGAATCACGCGCTCTGCTCCCATTATGTATTTTTAAAAAAATTAATCAAAACACACACACACGCACCGCCGCCCCGCCCGGGGCAGCAGCACCTCGCATCCCCCACTAACCCCCCCCACCCCGCGTGGCTCCGCGGCGCGGCGCGGCCGGGGGGCGGCGGGCCCCTCCATCTTGGTGGCCCCGCGCCGCGCCGTCCCGCCCGCCTCCCTCCCTCCTCGTCATTGTCTGCGAGCGGCGGCGGCGGCGGCGGCGCTTATAAGGCGGCGGGCATTGCCCGGATGTGAGCGGCTGGCGATGTGTCTTCCAGGGAAAGATGCTATTATCCGCGTCTCCGCGGGGGAGGCCGTGGTGGTGGTGAGGAGGAGGAGGAGGAGAGCGCTGTAAACTTGGAACAAGTTTGGGACGGGCGGCTCCGCGCTCGCTCGGGGGGTTTTCGCCTTTTTTTTTTTTTTTTTTTTTTTTTTTTTTTTTTTTTCTCTTAAGGAAGGACGGAGGGGAAAGTCCCCGAGCCGCCACGGCGCTCGCAGTTTGTCAGTCACCATGTGTTTGTAAAAACAATAGAGGGAAAAGTTGTCGGACCTTCTTTTTTTTTCTTTCTTTTTTTTTTTCTTTTTTTTTTTTTTTATATATATATTTTTGGCTGGCTGGCGGCTCGGCTGTCTGGGTGGGGGAACTGGTGGCGGGCGTTTGGTGGTCGGGAACCCCAAATCCCAACAAAGCCAGGTGTAGGGTGCCTAAAGCTGTGGAGTACCCCGGAGGAGGACTGACACTTACAGTACTTTTTCGTGGTTTTGGAGGGTCACACACGTGTGAGATAATAAAGCACTTTGGCAGAAGATTCCTCTCTTCTTTTTTTATTTTTTATTTTTTTATTTTTGTTCCTTTTTCCCCCCCCCCCCCTTGGAATATTGTGAACATATTTGTGGCCATTTAAGGTAAAGTTACAATTTGCTGTTAGAGTAACTTGTCTGTGTTTTTTGTTTTTCTTCTTTTTTTTTTTTTTAACAATTGTCGATCCCAATGTGTTATTTAAAAAGAGGTGCAAGTTATTCGATGTGTAAATGCAAATAGGAAGCACACCGCGTGTGTGCACACAGACTTGCTCGTGTGGATAAATATACATTGTATATACACGGTGTAATTACACGTGTGAGATATACACTAAGGTGCAAACGCTAAACGCGATAACTCGGTGCTTTCTTTCCTACCGGAAAATGAAGTCGAACTAGTTTTTGTGGAGTGTGTCGGGCCTGCAATAGCAAAATGTAAAATAAAAAGTATAACATGCTGGGGGGGGGGGGGGGGAGGGGGCCGCTGGCATCGTCCCCAGAAACTTGAGCGTAAAGCGAATCAAAGGGCTGATTTTGCAAAGTTTGCAGCAATGCTCTCTGGAAATCTACAACCCCGCGTTGAAATTTAGCTGTAGGCACGGGGAGGAGGCGGCGGGGGGGATCGCAAACAAACCAAAACAAAGCAGAATTTAAAAAAAAAAATGGACTGGATAATACAAGGGGAAAAAAATATTGTTCCTCTTGGCAAAGTCCCCGCATCACGTGTATTTGCAGCCTCGTATAAACTGGCTTTGCCATGTGTATGTGCGGGAGCTGGGGAAATTTAAAGTATAATCCCTGGAAAAGTGCGGCGCGGGTGGGAGTCGGCGGCTGGCCGGGATCTGCAGCTCCATGATCGGCGGGTAGGGAGGCGGCGCGCCGCCGGCCCCGCTCCCTTCCGCGCCCCTCCGCGCCCCGGGCTCGGCTCCGCGCTCGGCTCCGCGCCCCTTCCCTCCTTCCCTGCCCGCCCTCCCTCCCCCCCCTCCCCCGGCGCTCGCAGGGAACCGATGACTCCGCACAGGCCCGAAGCCGCTCCTGGGTTGTTGCTATTAACCCCCCTCCTCTCCGCAAATTAGAAATTGGGGCTAATTGTCAAAGGCTGCTCTCTGCTTCCCCCCCGGCCCCGCCACCCCCGCCCCGCGTCCCTCCGCACTGGCGCCTCCGTAGCCTGCGACTTTGCATCTTTTTTTTTTTTTTTTTTTTTTTCTTTCTTCCCTCGTTGCTGTTATCGCTATTTGCCGTTTCTGCCTCTAAACGCTACTTTGCGTGGAAGAAGGAGAAGGGAAAAAGTTGGGAGCGGATGGCTGTAGTTTCTTCTCTGGGATCCTCATTCATTCCTCGCTGAACCTCCTGTTGCACAAATGATGCTCCGGGAGCGAGGCTTTTTCTTTTTTTTCCTCCTCCGGATTTGGGTTTAGAGTGGATGTTACCGGGTTTCGATCGCCTCTTTGGAAATACAATATCGCTTTTTTTTTTTCTTGTTATTGTTGTTTTTGCTTCCCCTCCATCTTTTTTCCCTCCCTTCTTCTCAACTACCCACCCCCGACCCCCACCCCCCTGAAAAATCCGATTGTGTTTCCTGCAAGGCTCGGGACTGGGTTTCTGATTGCGGTTATTTCCATGTTTCTAGGTTTGTGTGATTTTGCTAAAATGCATCACCAACAGCGAATGGCTGCCTTAGGGACGGACAAAGAACTGAGTGATTTACTGGATTTCAGTGCGGTAAGAAACAACGGTGGAAATTAACAACAGCTGTAAAAAAAATATCTTCTAGCTGATCTGTTAAACTAAAAAAAAAAAAACCCAAAAACTAAATCAACAAAACCAAAACAAAACTGTGATCTAAGTACATTGGGCAATTTTTAATCAGCAGCTAGAACCATGCTAAATATCTTTTTGCTTATAAAAATGAGAAAAAGAAAAAAGAAAACCAAAAATTAGAGCCTTTTTATTATTCCTTATTGTATGTGATGGGAGATGCAATCGTGTTCACAGCTTATTTTAATGTCTTGGATGTCTAAAATAATTCATACGAAAAGAGACGCCCCTAAAACCGAACATTTCTCATCATTAGTTAATAACAATATCTAGCACTTTTATTGTGCTTTACGTTTTATAGCATTGTTGGCACATGAACTAATTAATTGCTAATTAGTTGCTTATATTCTATTTTCAGTTCTTCCCTTGTTTCATTTTTTGGCACATGGAAAGTGCAAAGAAATCCATGACTGTCTCAGTTTAAAGTTTTCACTGAAATCTCATATGGCTTCTGCTGTCATTAAAACTGCTCCAATCTTTTCCGAAGCCCCCCAGTTAGATGGTGCTTTTTTTTTTTTTTATTTAAAGAAAAAAAAAAAAAAAGTACTTTTTGTCTCTTTGGGCTGCTGCTGGCCGAGCTGGTTTGGAGGCCAAACGTTAATCCGGACGTGTGCACTTGTCTAGTTTTGTCAGGCTCCCCCCCGCCTCCCCGCCCCTTCCTTCCTCTCCCCGTCCCCTTCCTCCCCCCCCCCCCCCCAATATGTCAGGAGGCTCGATCTGTCCCGTTATTTATTTTTTTCGGGGGAGACTCCGTTTGCTGGGAGATGCATGTACGTTCCTAAAGCCCAGCAACACCCCGCAAAGCCCTGACACCCCCACCCACCCACCTACCCCCCCTCCCCCGTGGAAATGGGGCTGCTTCAGGCTGGTGGTGCTGCTGCTGCTCCAGCCTTGGCTTGGGAGGGATGGCTTGGGGAAGTTTGGCCAGGAAACGTAGCCTGAGGCAGCTTCGCAGCCCCCTCTTTGCTTGTTGCACTTTTTCCATTTGTTCCTTCGCTTTTTGCAGGCTCTGACTCAGGGAAGGTGCGTATTATCCACTAGACACGTCGAAGAAGAGAGAAACCAATTAGGGTCGAAATAAATGCTAGGGAGAGAGAGAGGGAGCGAGAGAGAGGGAGAGAGAGGGGGAGAGGGAGAGAGCCTTGCTTCAAATTGCTCTCGTGTTAGAGACGAAATGAGAATTTAGGGCAGGTGGCACTTTGCATTATTATTATTCGGGTTCACATATGACAGGCACATCCTAAAGCGGGATGGAAATGGACATTGCTACGTTTATGGCCAAGGTTTCAACAAAAAAAAAACCAAACTTTTTTGCCTTTGTCAGCGTGAGAGTTGGAGAGGGGAGCGAGCCCCGCTTCCCAGCCTGGATAATGCTGCTGGGGACCGGGCTTGCTCAAACTCTTCGGGAAGCGAATATTGTTTGGGGAGCTAATGAGCCTAATAAAAACATGCTGCTGGTGGTGAGGGGCTGGTGGGGGCTGTAAGAAATACTGACTCATTTTCAGGTCTGTGGGGGACGATGTTTCGTGGTAGACGAACTATTAACGTAGTTCACCGCAAATGTGGAAGGAACTTTTGACTAACAGTGGACTCGGGGAATCTCTTGTTTTCCAGTAGTAATGCCTCTTTGTTTTTTTTAGATGTTTTCACCTCCTGTGAGCAGTGGGAAAAATGGACCAACTTCCTTGGCAAGTGGACATTTTACTGGCTCAAGTATGTAAAATTTTTGTTTTGTATGTAGTTAAATTGTTGTTAGTTATTTATCCATAGGCATTACCTTTGTTGTGGTTGCGTTAATCTCTTCTGGGGAGCAGATTCATTCAGATTGGAGCGGAATTATTCCTAGGCACTGGCTATTATTGTTATTATTATTGTTATTATTATTTCCACAAGACTGGGACATTTTCACAGTATTTCCATACATTTATGATTTTTTTTAAAAAAACCCTGAACAACTTCTCTGTATAATTGTACAAGGTGAGCTAGTTTAAATCCTTTTCTTTTTTCAGTTGAGCATTGGAGATTTTTATTTACAGTTTCAGGTGCTATCTTTTGTATGTCAGAAATTATAAGCAAAACATCTTGTGTGAGAATTAATTTTGTGAATAAGAATGGAAATCTGCTTGAATTAAATAAATAAATAAGCAAGTATCCGAGTATAAACACCAACCTCTTCCGGGAAAAGCTCTTTAGTATTAGAGATCACTGTTTGCTGATGGAATATTTTTTGGTGAATTAGAATCTTCAGGCTCGTTTCTTTTCCTGGTAGAAACCAGGGCATTTTCTTTCTAAATATTTGGCTGCTTTCGAAGAGTCCCTGAAATTTAACTGGATGATTTGTTTGTTTGTGTGTTTGTTTATTTGGCTGTAGTA
Organism: Alca torda; assembly: GCA_008658365.1. NCBI lineage: Eukaryota > Metazoa > Chordata > Aves > Charadriiformes > Alcidae > Alca > Alca torda. Next base: position 1,075,124 of record CM018101.1, read on the forward strand.
GTACTAGATGGGCAACTTCTGCATTCCATAAAAACAGGAGTCCTGTTTGATGACAAATTTCAGAGCTCTTTGCGGTAGAACATGTGTGTACAATAATTGTCTGGCAACTAAAGTTTTATATAGAGGCTTTTATATGCCTGACAGAAGTAAAACTAGCAAAGATACTTACGTATTTGAGATCTCCTTACTCTTCTATTAAGTTCATTTAAGAGGGTTCCCTGCCTTGCGGATGTGGTGCTTTGGACAGGACACAAAACCATCTCCGGGTAGAGAGTTGCAGTGTTTTAAAAGCACAGGCGATTACACATACCAACACACTGTACGTAGTATTGTTATACACAGAGTGCTGTTCTAAATCAGATGGTAAATTTGGACAAGTCTTCACTGCAAACTGCCAGTGGATATCTAGATATAAACACGTCATTGCATATAGTTTCATGCCTGGTATTTGCAGTTTGTACTCGATTAAAGGAACCTCTTCTGTCTATTCAGTATAGCCATTTTTATTAAATGCACTAGTATGTCAATTAACTTTTTATTTCCAAAGAAGGACTTCCTAATTTGAGGGTAGTCTGTAATATACGTTGTTAAGATACTAGATGCTACCTACAATTATTAAGCACTCATTTTGTGAATTTTATTCTCTTCAGACTTTCAAAATAATAACATGGTTTTGTTTTATCTTCATAAATTTGGCTATATTATGAATATAGTGACTTGGAGAATTTTACTGTTAGGTTTGAATAACTTTCCAAACGTAGTTTGCCTTATATCTCGCAAGCTGAAGATTTTAATCCTATTTTTTTGTCATTTTCTGAATTACGTAATTTTAATAACTGATTTAACCGAATACATAATATTCACTATATTTGTTTTCACTGGTGAGAAGCAAAGAGTGTTTGTGCCAGACAAATCAATTTGTCATGCTTATATACCAGTCAATGCAGCAACTAACACTCGGTCTAACAGCAATTGACTAGATAGTTACATTTAATAAATGCATCGTAAACCTCATCTATGAAGTCATTTTGCTCAGAAATGCCACAGGATAGCAAATCTGAAGAGTGAGTGAAATCAAGGGGTGATATTGTTTTTTATTGTCTCTAAATCCGATAGCATTGAAGTAACTTTGACGCATCGTTTTAGACATACAAATAATCTAATGAGCTGAAGTAAGTTAGTAATATTAAGACATAGGCCATTTAAAATAACACCTGAATCCTCCCACACGGTAACAACATGTAAATGCTTGAATCCACGGGTCTGTGATGGTGGAGGATGAAGTACCCTGCCTGATAAAGGAGCGTATCCTGCGTGTCGGTAGATTGTTTGCACAATGGCATGCAGCACAGGGTACGCTCTTCCAAGGGAAAATCATGCTGAATTTACTACCTAAATGGCTGTTGCTTGGTTATTAGAGAGGGAGTTTTGTAGGGAGTGACCAGGGATTCTCAAAAAGTTGTCTGAGTGTAGGCATCGGTGAACTGCCCCTCGCTGGTACTCGGGGAAAGGGTGGATGTGTGGCCTGGAGGGAGAGTTGCGTGCAGGAGAAGCATGGCTATTGTTCCCCTGCTCTTGCTGGCCAGCCAGCTGTGTGCCAGAGGCTGGCTCCTTCCGAATATGTGCTGTGCGGGCTTCTAATGAGCCAAGACTTGAGAAATTCACGTTTGATGTGATAGTGCCCAGACAACTGCTTCAAGAGATGTTTTCTGTTACTGCATGGAAGGATTAAAGATAGCTCTGTTAATAACATATGAACACAGTTTATTATTCTAATTATGTGTATTGATAATACGAAATTTTAGCCATCCGAATGCAGCCCGTTCTTCCTTCTGTCCAGATGCCCTTCTGCAGTTTGAGCTGACCTTCTCTTAACAGTCCTCTTTTAAAAATGATATTTACTGAGATGGGGAACCACAGATGTCATTCCTCTGCATTAAACTGAAACTTCTCTTATAAGAGGGGAGGAAAAAAAAAAAAAAAAAAAAACAACCACCCCAAATCGACCCCAAAGAAAAGTAATTCCAAGCAGTGAAGTGAAACTAACTGTACTTTAGGAAGTGTGGTAATATTTCATTCTTAAAGTCATCTTAACTTTTTACTCATCTAATATATGATGCTCTATTGTGATTTGTAACGTGTGAATGAAAATAAAGTAAAGCCACATTTCCTTTTAATCTTTAATTTCACAAACATGGCTTCTTACCATGTTAAGAAATGGTGAGGGCTGCAAGGGAGAAAGGAATGTAACCTGAGCCACAGCCGTGACATTCCCATGGAGCATTTTTCACATGAAAGGCTTTTGTCAACCCAGTAAAGGACCAGGAGTTTTTGTTTGATGTTTGCAGGTGTTCAGCAGAGAGCACTAAAACAATTCAGCCATGCTGGTTTGGAGACTCTGACCTTAACAGGGGGAATTGGTGAAGACTGAAATTATTTTTGAGAAAACTCCCCGGGAGTTACCTCAAATTTATATTGTATTTGTAAAGTGATTTAATACCTGTTACTTAAATTGAAAAACACATGTCCATTAGAATGAAGCGGGGTTTTTCTGTTGTTTTTTTTTTTTTTTTTCCCTCCTTCCCCCCCCCCCCCCCCCCCCCCCCACTTTTTTTAGGACAGTTGCCAAAATAAAATAAATTTTCCCAGATCTTCTAAAATTTTTCTGAATCGTTTACCTTAGCTTCCCCAGGAAACGCATTTGTCATAATCTAAGTGCAAGCTATTGTAAAATAAGGGGAAGATGATGATCACTGGTGCTTGATTTTGGGAATGGATTCTGAAGCAGTTTTTTGACAATTGTGGTACTAAAGAATTTGCTAGGTCTGTCACATTTGGCATATTTCAGGTTCCGAACTGTTAATCAAAGCCCACATCTTCCTGATTATGTTCAGTTTCTGCTTCTTCTATTTTAAGTCTTTAATTTTACCTAAGTTTTCAAGCATCTGTTATAGATTGCCCACTATGTACATGTTTGAATATTGTGGGGGTGTGAGTAGCAGTAGAATAACTGAATTCTTATGATTGGCCATTCCTATTGCACACACAAAAAAAATAATATATCTAAAATCTTTGCTTGCACAGACATCATTGAATAAAGCTGTCAGTTTAAAGGATTTAAGACTTGCTTTTAATTTTGCCATTAGTTTGATTAGGGCTTGTCCTGCATTAAAATAACAGCGATTACAAATTAATACATCTTTAACCAGGGAATCACAAATTCAGCTTGATTTTGAAGTCCTTTTTTTTTTTTTTTTTTTTTTTTTTTTTTTTTTTTTTTGCTATGGATATGTCTGAGTAAATTATAACCAAATACAGTTTTTAAAGTACAGTTCAATTTTTGGAGTGTGGCCTTATGGGAAAGGTGCATAATTTTGCTCTTCTTGGTGAATCATCAGAAAAACTGAAGTTAAATACAGTCTCTGTCTTGAAGAGGTTTTGGTGGCCGCTCAGGTCGGGCACAGCTCAGGATGCGTGCGCAGGTCCCGTTAGCGACAGTGGGAATAACAACGCCTGTGTGTGCCAGGGAAGAATACTCCCTTTACTGGGGAGGATTTGGGAAGAACGTGATTTATTTGGGGGGTTATAATGCAGAATTGCCATTCAAAAGAAAAAATTAATGCATGAGAAATTTTGAGCATTGGGATCAGAGAAGGACTTTTAATAATGAAGGAAAAGCAGCGTGGTAGGTACGCAGCTATTGCAATTACATAGGTGACTCTGAAGGGTAGTCTGCCTTTGTAATGGTCTATGTCAGAAGACACAGCAAATTATGATCGAATTTGGGTGTTGGCTTTGCTTGCGTGTTGCACCACGTTCCTCCATTTGCCAGGCGGCATTCCAGGTCTCCGGTGTGTGGGGCACGGCCCCTCCAAGCCCCGGCCCCTCCGGCCCCTCGCCCCATCCAGCTCCGCTGCTGCCAGCCTGCCGCTCTGCTTCCTCATGCTCCTCTCTTGGTTTGCCTGCTGAAAAATCCTCCAGGCTTTAGCTACATAGATACACAAAGGCAACCGCTTCCATGTTTTTCATCCCTAATGTTTCGTAATTATGATTAAGAAGAAGAAGAATGCTAGTTACCTCCCATCCTTCCAGCTATGTTTACTTGCGAAGCGTTCGATCCTCCTCCCCTCCGAGTCCTAGTGAAGAGAGTGCTGTGGGGGCAGAGAACGACCCACGCTGTGGTATTTGAGTTGGCCTGAGACACCACGGTGCATACTTGGAGGAGCTAAATATTTAGTTACGAAGGAGAGAGGTCACTTCGGAGTTTGTAACTTGCTCGCAATGGCAAACTGAGTGCATCCTGCAGAGGACGTTCCAGAGACACGGCCACCTACAATCCCCCACATAGATTTAAATCTGGAAGCTAAGGTCCTGTCTTGGTAACTAAAAAAAGAAAAAGACATGAATCCCCTTGAGTTGTGTCTTTGGAAGAAAAGTAGCCTTATTAAATGGAAGAGGGGCTAAACAAATTCTCAGCAAAAAGGTTACATTGTATCTGATCTGAGAGAATTGTATCTGAAACACTTCAATCAGGCCTCTTGGATACTGTAGCTTTTTTAAAAATACTTTGTGTCATAATCATTGCCTGTCTACCTTGTCAAGGCTCCTGAATATATTTAATAATTCAAAAACATACACATTAGCTGTCTGAGAGACTGAAACGCTTGGGGGCCAGATCCAGCCAAATGTCACTTGGAGGAGACGCTGGTGCATGCCATTGCCAAATTTAGCAGTAGCAGAAATAATGGTTTTGATTATTCCGTGGATACGAGGTATCTGTGAACAAAGTGTGTCTGTTAAACCAGTGAACTTAGGTCTGACTTGGAATTAAGTAGGAGTACAAAGCTTGTGTAACGTGTTCAGTAAGGGATGTGGGAGCGTGTGAGGTACAATTTGGCGTCTTCCCATTAGACTTGTGCTCGTACCACTCCCAAATTCATATTGATTCTTGTCATAGGCACACGCAGCTCCCATTGACTGAATTCCCAAGAAACATGAAATAGGCACAAACAATTGTCAGCCTGTGCATCTCGTGAACACCAGGTCACACAAATTTTAATACCTCACCACTTACACTTATTTTTTGGCTTCTGCAAATTGAACACGTGATTTAACTTATTATTTTTATTCCCCTCCCCACACCCCCTACCCCCCCCCCCCCCCCCCCCCCCCCCCCCCGATTTAAACTGAATTTGGAGTTGCTTTGATATTTTACTTGCCTAGTGAGTAAAAGGATTTAAGCACATGCTTTGGGATCCCAGGAATGTTGCGAACAAACTGCTTGACATTTTTTGACAAGATCAGCAAATATCTTTACCATACTACAGTAATGAGGAAATCACTTAAATAACAGATGAACAACTAAGTCACATAAACATATATAATAGAACTATGTAATGAAAGTTTATGCTGTTAATTGCTTGAATCTCTCTTAAATGCACGGAATCATGGAGCAGTAAAAGCTGTCATATAAACAGTTTTGTTTTGAGTTTAAAATTATTTGGGTTTTTTTTTTTTTTCATCTGCTATGATAAACAAAGTCATTTTGTAATCTTTACAGATCAAACATTTACTTCTAATGGTAAACTACATTTTTGTATCTGGAAATTTGTGTCTTTGCAAGGCCCAGAAAGAGAGTAGAGCTCCGGTGGCCCCAGGCCTGTGGTTTTCAGTGTTTGATATCATGATGTTATTTAGATCAGTTCCCATAAGCCAAGATAACAGATCTGCAATTGTTTAATAAGGAACAGGGTATGTGTTTGTAATGCTTTAAAGATCTTTTACGAAAATTCTCCCAGATAAATGATACCAGGGAGGTGGACATCATCAAAGTAGAATAAGAAGGGAGAGAAATTACATTTCAAGAAGTGCAAGTTATTTTTTTATGTCCTGAATGGGAGGCAGACTATTGTTCTGAAGCTTATGAAATTGCAGCCTTATGAAAGTCAGGTGCCTACATCTCCTAGGGCTCCGGGTAGCCGGCAGAGGAGAGCTGGCCCCGGGGCGGTTCAGATCAGCGCTGTGAATCATTTTCTGGTCCCTGCCAAAGGAGCCAGTGATGTGCCGAGGCGTAGCTCGCCGTGTTCTGTCTGGCGAAGGCGAGGTGAGACGCATCCCCCCAGCCAAATCGCACTGTCATTGCTCGGACAAATGTCTAGTTGAAGTAAGCTCGCTGTGTGGTCATCAGAGAGAAGAGTGGGAATGTTTGACATGTCCTGCTGAAGATGTAGGCATATAAAATTAATACACATGTAATAGTATGTACCATCTGCCAGTGCCTGCAGATAGTCCGCAGAGTTCCTCTTGCACCTTGGAAGAGAGGAGGAATAACAACAGTTCAAACGAGTCCCTTGAATAATTTAATTTGGTGTTATTTATGCTGTACTATTAACTGCTAAGTAAAAGTCACTACCAAATTTCCTCATCTGCCTTTTCGCAGCTGATGCTGCCCGTCAGTCTGAGGCACTGAGATGCTGAGGGGCCGCCACTTTTTTTTTGTCGTCTGGGAGATATTGTGTGCCTCATGGGATCGAGCCCAAATGCCGAAATCTGCCTCTTAACCATTTGTGCCATTCAAAGGTTTTCAGACCTCTCACTTTGGGGTTTGAGCTGGGGCACAAATCCGCGGTCTTGTAACACTAGCATGCTAAATTTTCTTCTTTAAGCTGTTTGCCGTGAAAGCTTTCTGCCTACTGCTTCTTGGCAGAGCAGAGGGGTGGCAATGACCAAATTCTTAGATAATTTTTCTAATGTTTTCAAAGGCTGTTGTGTAATTTCTTTTCTTAGCAAACTTACAGAAATAGGAAAAATGTTGAGAAAGGTTGGCATATTTGCTCTATCTGCCAAGGTAAACACTAGTGGAGTTGATCTGCATATCAAACAACCAGGTGTATTTAAAAATGGGTTTATCTTGGTGGATTTTAGAGTGGTGAGAAAGTATTTCATGTGAAGGTGCAGTAACAGCATTGTTCGTGTGAGAGCTATTGTGACAGTTGCCGTTTAACGATGTCTTTCAAGACGACTATTGGTAGTAATGACAATACGTAGCTGCAATCTATTGTTGTCTGCGCTGGGTATTGATCTATTTTGGAAACAACGCTTCACACGCGCTGCTGTATTTGCAGAGTACTCTGGTGGAATTTGTCTAATCCCCTAAGACTTGATTTGTTGAATATAATGATTTTCTTTTCACCTGGTGAAAAGGCTTCCGGGGCTAAGATGCTGTACCTGGCACTTGGCGGTGCCTTCTGCTCCGCGCTCTCAGCGGGGTTCTGGGGAATGATGCCGGGCGCTGCACTTGTGTGTTCGGTGGCCTCGCCGAAAGCCTGCTCACGTTTTCAGTGGGCCTGGCATCTGGGCTTCATTTCCTTCATTCAGGGTTTGACTTGAAATCTGTGTCGGTGCATAAGTCACTGCCACAAAGGGACCCTGGCAGCCCTGGCATGGGTGCCCGCGTTGTGCCGAGGCAGGAGCAGGGGAGCCGAGGTTCCCGCGCTCTCTGGCTGCTGGGAGAGGCAAAGTCGCCCTTGCCTGGGGCTCTGTGAGCAATGGCAGGCTGTCACCCACTGCCTGCGAGCCACCACGCTGCCGGCAGCCCCTTCCCCATTGCCAGTGCCACCCTTGGCACCCTCCTTCATCGTGTGTGTGTGTGTGTGTGTACAGCACCCTGCATTGTTGTGTGTGCGCGGCCAGCCGCAGAAGGTGATCCTCTCAGGCCTGATGCAGAAGGGGCTCTTCATTCAGCAGAGCGCAGAACCAGGGAGGCTTCAAAACAGAGATTTTTACCTTTGGATTCTTACCCTCACAGCAGATCCTTTCAGGCCCATTGGCTATTTCTGTGGGTTTCCAGCAAAGTTTATTAAAAAAAAACCAAAACAACCCACAAAGCAAAACCCCTATTGCATATTACATTCACTATGCAGCGATCAGTACCTCCACCAGGATAATTGTAGGGGTCCAAAAATGGAAAAAAAAATTGAAATCACTGAATTAATTCTTAGGCACATGTGTAATCCCTAAGAAAATAGGGATTCAGTTCTTTCTGTTCTGTAGCATATAAAAATTAGAGGCTCTCCTGGTGCTGTTTTTCTTGAATAAAAGCCTGTCTTGTTCCTGAAAATTTGGGATTGTCAGGTTAACATGGCACGATGTGCTTTTTCCTCTGACTGTACATATAAATACGATCGACCTATTTGATAAATAACTGGTACAAAGGTTTTGTTATATTAAAAGCAGCTAAGTATGACTCCTGATCGAATATCAAGACTGTAATTGAATCTCAGGGGTTCTGGTACTGTTCATAAAGCATTTGAGTTGTTTTGTGCTTCGTGACGTCAGCCAAAAGCTTGATTGAATTATGTTCTTGTATTGTGGGAGCACCTGCCAGTGCCACTGGACTTAAGGGTCTGTCAGCATTTCCATTACAAACCTTCCTGATAAGTTTGTGACTTGGCTCTGAGCGTTTGAACTGGGCTGGAGGCTGGCATATAAACTTTCAGCCTGGGAGCGAGTTGTTCTGCAAATACAAGAAACCCGAATAAACTCCCCAAACAAATGGGATGTGCAGCGCTCCTCCCCGTGACTCTCCTCTTGCCTCCCTGCAGATCTGATGCTGTTCTGGGGGCAGGGTCCCTCTTTGAAATGACTCCAGGATCTGACAGAGCAGAGGCTGAAATACTGCTGTCTAATGAAACTTCATGGAAGAGGGTTTTTTTAGTATTTTAGAAACAAAGACATGCATGCACTAACGTGATTTGGGAGTACCCGTGAGCATGGGCCATCTCTGCTGGCAGTTCTGCAGCCTATAGCGTAGGTTTCTTCGGTTTTAAGAGGATTCTCGTTAAAGGGAGAAGTGACAGCCATGAAGCTTGCATGTACAGTTAGTTATAATACAGAAATAATTATTAAATCATTTTTAGCTCCTTATAGATCTGCATGCTTAATTATGGGGACGACACATAGCAGCTGATCCTGAAATGCCGAATAAATATTTAGCGCGGTGCTGCTCAAGGTGTGTTGCATCAGGAGGAAATGCTCCTTATCCTTAGATGACTGCTGTCCATTAAGCCTTATAACTGGGTAAACGCTGCAGAGATTTTGAGAGAAGGGCAGGGATGAGACTGCTGCGTTCGTGATAAGGCAGATTCACCACCAGACCTCCTGGAAGGGCAGAAAGTGGCCTAATGGCTTGATTAAGTTCTGCAGCCGTGAAAGCATCATAGCGAGTCCTGGGTTCGCCCTGAAGCCCACCCCGCCGCCTTTGCGGGAGGATCCCGGCTCTTTGCCCCTCCTGCTTCTCCAGGATTCACGGTTTTGCTTGGACTCTGCACAGGGGAGATGACTTGGACTCTCAAGATCTAACAGTGCTGCAAAACCTCATTCATGCAGCATTTTATACAACAGAAATCCCATCTACCTGAAATTTAGGCAAGCGTTCTGACATAGCCTCTCTGAAATCTGCTCCTTTGCAATGAATATTGTGTGGTCAACCCGTGGCTGTGAATGTCCATGAGAAATAGTACCAATTCTGTGGTATGGTTCCACCTGACTCTGAAACGTTATTTTATTTTTCAGACATAGGATACTTTTTCAGTTGTATCTGAATGTTTGTGGCAGAGGGCTGAAGGAGAAATGGAAGCAAATATTTGGAAAATGCTTTTTCCTGCTCTTATGAATAGAAATAAATTACACGTTCTGTGATTCCTGACGTGAGTGTAACCTGTCAGGCACCCTTTCATTTTGCTAATGTTCCGCTGATGCAGTTTTTCTAGTCAGACCTTGCAGACTCATCTTCCCATGCTGTGGCTAACTAGCATCAGCTGCTAGTTACTAGCTGTTGCCAATGCAGTTGGTTTTGGTTTGCCTTAAACTCATATTGTTCGGGACCACTTGTGTGCTTTGTGCTAATCTGGGCTCTCCTAAGCCAACTTTCTTTAACAGTATTTTGTCCATTGCAGTCCTTTGGGAAAAATTATGTGTTAAGTCCTGATTAGAGACTAGATAATGCTTTATTCTGCAGGGTCAGAGTTGTTAGCAAATGCATTGCTTAACTTTTGTTTTCTGTGTCTAATCACTTTGTTGATTTTTTACTCTTTGGAAAGATTTACTTACTTAGGAAATACTGTGTCTTGTTGTATAAACAGAGGAAAATTCATGTTTCTAAAATTAGGTATTTTGTAAACACCACAAATTAGAGTGTTTAATTTATGAACTAGCTTATTAACTAATGGGCATTGTCTTTTTCCCTTTCCTAATTTTCTCATTTATATTCTTTTCTTTCCCCCCCCCTCCCTCTTATCTCTGTCTTTTAAGACTGAAGCAGTTAATTGGCATTAGTGGCAACCTAGTGGTGAGAGTGCTTCAGGTTCATGCTCATGTCAGGATTTGATTAAGCGGTTTGGTCAGTGTGAAATACTGATGCTTCTTCACATCGCCCTGCCTCTGACTGAAGTGTGCAACAGATACTGAAAAGGTGTTGATATCCAATTAGGAAGTTAACATGGCAAAACTGCCAATTATCAGAAAGTAAACATACAGCTCAGGACAGCTTTCGTCAGCACACGGGCTCTCCGTCGTCTGCGTTGTTTGGGAGATGCCCCTTCCCAGCCGAGTGTTGCTTCCCTGGCTGTGGCGTAAATCCTTAACGGCAAAATTATTGGCAGTAAATTATCAATGTCTTTTTAACGACAAATCCAGTTTAGTTGAAGCAAAAGAACGCTGTCATATTAAAAAAAAAATATAACAACCCATGTTTTACTTCTTTTTAAGTCCTTTGGGAATTCCTTTGAATCCAGGTTATTTCTGCAGTATTAGATCACTTCTTACCTTTATGTGGGTCCCAGCTCATCCAGATGTTTGTCATCTCATTTTCTCGGTTTCTTCCCTGTTACTCACTTGGTTTTATTTTTTTCCCTCGGACTTGTGAATGCAAGCTCTGTAGGACAGGAAAAACACTGCAGTTCATTAAACCTTCATTATCTGAAGGCTGTGGGGCAAGATTTAGTCTTTTGGCAGTGCAAATCCAGGCTAGAGAGCTCTGCTGTTGCCCTGTGAGCGTGCTGTGGGGCAGCGGCAAAACACCTTCCAACAATTAGGATTCTCCTGCATCCAGAAAAAGCCCACTGCTGGATTTCATGGCCATACAGTAACTTGAGCCTTTGGTTCAAAATTGTCCCCCTTAATTCCGGTGTTTCCTCGCTTAGGGTGCAGAAGAGGTTATCTATTTAAAATATAGAAACGAAGGAATAGGAATGGAGGAAGGAACTGAAAACACTGTGATCCAAACGTAACCAGAAAACAGATAAGGTGATGATTATTTGCATTTTTGTGATTCTGGAGTCCCACTGCCTGTAAATGCCCAAGTGCTTTATGTGGCCATCGAACCCATAGTATCTGACCACAAAGAGATGATGAGATTTATTATACTATAATTATGATAGTTAAAGCTTAAAAAAAATGTATATCTAACTGTTTTTTAACATATTCTTAAGTGAAAAAAATAATAAATAAATCCTCTGGCTCTGCCATTGGGCAAAATTGTGATGTGTTTGTAAACAGGGCAATGCCTAATGCCACGCCTAATAGAGAATTGTTATTTTCTTAATCCAAAATAGAAAGAGCTTAAATAGAAAGTGCAGGATTATGAAAGAAGCCGCTTTATTCTTTTTAATATAAAGTTGTTTCCTCTTATTCAGCTCAGTCCCATCCCCACTGCTGGAAAAAAAATAAACTTCTAGTGGTCTCCGTAGGGGTGGGATGAAAGCCCTTGCGCTGACTGTCCCTTCGCAGGGCACTCGTGAGGGGTCACAAGCACTGTGCACTCTCTGGAGTCGCTTTGCCATTTCATAACATTGGTACAATTGTATTTTTTCAGCCTAAGCCTCTTTCTTGTCCATTGCTGTCTAAAAGACCCAGTTCAACAGGAAATGAAGAGCAAAAATGAAAACGGATAATCTGTAGAATGTTTTCAGATTTGTCTGTTATATTTATCAGAAGTCAATGTGAAAAATAGCAATGTTGAATTAAAAACAGAAGTGAATCTGAAAAAATAAGACATAACGCTAAAATATATGTTTGAGCAATAGCACTCTTCCCGGTCTCTCATTTGTGCTGATGGGAGAATTCCCGGACGCAAGCGAGGGGAGGACAGGGCTGCTCGCTTGCTCCTGCGTTCACAGATGGCACCCATCTTGCCTACTGTGACTTTCGTCAAAGACTGGCATCTTAATCGAACGTAATCATCTAGGTGCCTTCCGTGTCAGTGGGGAGAGATAGTGTCTGTAAAGAGATAGGGAGGCTTATCCCTTTTTAAGATAAGGGTTTAAGATGGCTCTTTCAAGGCACCTGTCTCTTCATACTGATTGTAAAGACAGCTCGGTGACTAGATGGCTGCTTTTTAGATGGCTAAAGCTAAATGAGATGAATCCCATCTTAAAGGTCCCCTGGCTCTACTTGAATCCTTTTGGTTTTTTTTTTTTTTTTTTGTAATTTTTATTTTTTTAGAACACAAAATCCTTCATTCTCATGTCTCTGAAGAATCAAGAGCCCGCATCATATAGACTGGAGAAGTGTTCTCTTGCTGCAGTGCTTTATGTTATTATTTATGTATTTATTACATTTATTAAAGACTGCCACTGTGTTTGGTGTTGTGCATTTTAGAGGGTTAATTGGTTCCAGTTGCAGAGTTAATTGATTTCAGTTGGCTCCCAAGGAGGAGATGTGAAATGGAGTCTCTTCTGATGGGTGACACTTCCCAGGAGAGGGAAACACCTCCTCTCCCCTTCCTGTGAGGTACAATTCTCCTTTGTACCCTAAGAGAGGAAATTTTCTCCACGTTGCCATTTCATCTCCTTCTTAACAGCGCGCCCTGCAAAATACCTCCTTCCGAATGGCAGGGTGTCTATGCAGTCATGAATGCACGTCTCCATTATTAGCATCTTTTGATTTTATTCCAACTTGGTGACTAATAGCAACAGATTCCAAATAGTTATTCTGAGACTTTTGACTCAGTCCAAATTTTGCCTTAAAATGGGTTTGCTTACATACAAGAGCTATTTTGCTCTCCTGCATTAATTGTGGCATTTTCAAATGATTTTCAACTTGAAAAGGGGTTTGATCTTTTCTAATTTAATCAGAGTTTCCTGAGAGGACTTCAAGGAAGAACACCTCATTTACTGATTGGTGAAACTGGAAAAGTTCCTTACAGAGAATCATCAAAAATTCTGGCTGCTCACTGTCTAATACTGGATTTATGAACTGTGCTCAAACAGTTTTTCTGGTGGGTTTTCACACTTCCTTGTGTCTGGCTCACTCAGAAATACTGCAAATATCGCACTTCTCTTTCTCATTAGAGGCAGCTAATTAATAAATATGAGAAAGTTAACTGATGGGAAAATGTTATCTGGGCACTCCGACTTGGTAACCTTGACTTTCTTTTGAGTAATAAAAAATAATAGGTAACATGCGGAAGGAAGTGCTGGTGGATGTAGATAATCTATCAGATCCACAACTGGAATAAATCAGCATAACTCTGCAAACGCCCACTGAGTTGTGCCATTTTATGCTATCTGAGGATCTCATGTTCTGCTAGGAAACTAATAGGATAAAATCTAAAATATCTTTATTTTAGTGAGGGCAGGGAGGAGAATGGTTGCTTTCTGGGAAGAAGACATGCCACAGCTCCGTAGGTACTTGTGAAGGTACTGCTTTGTACCCGTCCTTTTTATCTTTCATTGTAAAATTAAAGTACACATTTCCTGGTTGCTTATTTGGCTGAAGCCTCCTTCAAGCACACATCCAATAATTTGTCTTATTCATCTCCTCATCATGCTCGTGGTTATGTTACATTCACCTACAGTAAGGATTCAGTGATAGAGGAAGAATGAATATGGATGAATCGATGAATACAAGTGCTGTAAGTGATTTTTAGAGCTTCTCGTATTCAGTTTGACAGCCTCAGATGGAAGACTGTCAAGATCAGTCCCATATTTTGAATCATCAAGTGCACTTTATGTGCTTTTCCCCCTGAGTTGGAAGCCGGTCTTTTGGATATTGAAAGCAATGGGAATTTTCCTGCCACTTTCCTTCTGAGAAGGATCGGGCTCTTTGGCTGCCTATATCCTGCAGATTTATACATTTCATTGCCCTACATACTCATGCTAATGAAGGAGATAGGTACAGGCATGGAAAGACATGATACGAATAGGTGGGCTTGGGAAAGGAGTGCTCCGTTTATTTATTTATTCTTTTAGGCTTGCCCAGAAGAATAATTTTCTCATATACTCTGTTTGAGATTTTTCTAGGAGAAGACGCTTACAGGGATTGGAACAGCCTATTGAAAAATTGATTCCTTTCAGCGTTTTGAAGTGATTTAAAAATTATTTTTCTCTACCAGCTTCACATTAATTTGTAACCAAAACTTCCCCTTAAAAAATTTGCTGCCATCTTTATAACTAGTGTACACTTTGTATTTCCTTGTCCTACTGTTTGGGTTATAAACATATTTAAAAAAATATATTCACACACACAACATTATCATGATTCGGCTTAAGCATCTGTGGTTATAAGTGCACTTCATTTCACCTAATTAAGTTATTTAGTCATTTACACATTAGCAATGTACTACATATTCCACTTTTACAGGAACTTATTTTAATTATACCCACAGTTCTGTTCTGCTCCATTATAGCCATAGATCAAGCTGAATAATAACCATTCTAAAAGCCATATGCTAAAAGAGATTATAGGTCATTAAGGCCAAATTAAGGTAACATTTCTGATGGTCACAAACAGAAGTCTAACCAACAATTATCTTCTTTCAGGTCTGTAGATACAGTCCTCTTTGAGCTTTTAAGATGACAACTAAAGGACAATCTCTGATTCCTAATTGTTGGCATTGGTTTCAGAGGTTGTAATTTCTGAAATTAATACGGTTTGCTAAGGCATAACAATATTTGTTTGTTTTTCGCTCTCCGATTCTGGTGTTTGCCAGAGGGCCCCATTGTAAACTTAATCTTAGAACCATAGACTCGTTTAGGTTGGAAAAGACCTTTAAGATCATTAAGTCCAACTGTTAACCTGGCACTGCCAAGTCCATCACTAACCCACGTCCCTCAGCACCACGTCTGCCTGGCTTTTAAATATCTCCAGGGATGGCGACTCCGCCACTGCCCTGGGCAGCCTGTTCCAATGCTTGACAACCGTTTCAGGGAAGAAATTTTTCCTAATGTCCATCCTAAACCTCCCCTGGTGCAACTTGAGGCTGTCCCATCGCCTGTTCCTTGGGAGCAGAGACCGACCCCCCCTGGCTACACCCTCCTTTCAGGGAGCTGTAGAGAGCGAGAAGGTCTCCCCTCAGCCTCCTTTTCTCCAGGCTGAACAACCCCATCTCCCTCACAAGACTTTTTCTCCAGACCCCTTACCAGCTTTGTTGCCCTTCTCTGGATGCGATCCAGCACCTCAATCTCATTCTTGCAGTGGGGGGCCTAAAACTGGACACAGTATTCCAGGTGGTGCCTTGCCAGTGCCAGAGGATAATCATTGCCCTAGTCCTGCTGGTCACGCTATTGCTGATACAGGCCAGGATGCTGTTGGCCTTCTTGGCTACCTGGGCACACTGCTGGCTCATATTCAGTGACTGTTGACCGACACCCCCAAGTCCTTTTCTGCCGGGCAGCTCTCCAGCCACTCTTCCCCAAGCCTGTAGCGTTCATGGGGTTGGTGTGACTCAAATGCAGGACCCTGCACTGAGCCTTGTTGAACCTCACACCATTGGCCTCAGCCCATCGATCCAGCCTGTACAGATGCCTCTGCAGAGCCTTCCTACCCTCCAGAAGATCAACACTCCGGCCCAACTTGGTGTGCTCTGCAAATTTACTGAGAGTGCACTCAATCCCCTTGTCCACATCACTGATAAAGATATTACACAGAACTGGCCCCAATACGAGCCCTGGGGAACACCACTTGTAACCAGCTGCCAACTGGTGTTAACTCCATTCACCACAACACTTTGGGCCTGGCCATCCAGCCATTTTTTTACCCAGTGAAGGGTATACCTATCCAACCATGAGCAGCCAGTTTCTCCAGGAGAATGCTGTGGAAAACTTGTCTCAAAGGCTTTACCAAAGTCTAGGTAGACAAACCAACTTTCAGCTCTTGTGGAGTACCTGCTGTGTGTAAGCATCCATTCATCCGCTTCCTTTAGTTGTACCGACCATTAAAGCTCATTTTCAGTGGTGTTGGGTCCTACAGTTTTGGGCTTAACTGTCTTCTGCTGGATAGAGTTGGATCTAATTTTCTCAAGATTAATTTTGGCTCAGAGTTTGCACCTAAGGAGCTTACCAGTAATTCCCTTTTGTGTGAGCCTCAGTGGTATTTTCCTCTGGAAAGAGCTGAGCTTCAGACAAAGTTTCTGCAGGGAGAGACCTGGGTGTCATGTCTTTGGTATACGCTGCCTAGCAAATAAAATCTTCCACTGGTTTCTAACATTTAAACTTAATCGTATCATTGTTTTCACTGTCCAAACACATTAGCAAAAAAATAAAGCCTCTATGTCTACACTGTAGTTGTTAGCAAGTGTCATATTATCAACAGAATTACTTTCTCCACCAAGTGGAATAAATATTCCCATTGCACTCAAGAATTCAGAAAAATCTGGAGGAAATGGCTCAAACTGGACAGTGCTCCTTGAAGGTCAGTGGTGATGGGCTGGGTAGGGTGAAGAGGGCTCTGTGAAGGCTCATGGCTGATTTCAGGCAGTGATCCCTTCTTGTCTTCAAGTCTGTTAGGCTGTGGGCAAAGACAAAAACCTTTCTGGAGCACTGCAGGTTGTCCTGCTGTAGCCATAGAAGGAGAAGGTTGTGGCTTTTTTGGGAGAAAGGCAAATTTTAAACTAGAAAACTTTCTTAGCTCAGAGATAAGAGTTTGCAACAAAATAAGCTGGAAACCATTCCTGTCTATGGGTCGTTAGTTTCCCACTCTTTCTTTTAGGCTCTTGTGGGTATTTAAGAAAAATGTTTACAATAGCCTTACTGGATAAAACCAACTGTTCTAGGAAACAAATAAATAAACATATACATGTATAACCAAAAAGAGCCATCAGTGGTCATACTTATAATGTTCCGTTGGTGCTTGGTTCAAACTAATCTCTGGTAGAAAGACAAAAGGAATTACCCTTTTTTTCCTGCCTGATGCCATGCTGGTGAGGACCGGAACGGCTGTTGTATCCCTTTGTATTCCGGAGTAAATCATGTGAATTATGAGATATTGTAGGGTAAGATCCCATGAACAGCTGGGATTCCTATTGCATCTCACAAGTAACCGCAGCAAAGAATACAATCTCTTATCTAATGGATTTGTTAAAAACAGGTAATCCCACATTCCTGAGCAGTTTCTCTCCACAGATAGCTGGCTGGCCACTCACAGTTAATCATTCCCATGTTTGTGTCTTCAGTTGCCAGCCGTTGGACTTCATAATGAAAGACTTGTACTGCAAAGTATTTCCTTGGTCTTTATAGACGTGGGGAGGTATATCAATGCCATTTATTAGAGTATTTGAAAGGAAGTTAGGACTGGAAGGGAGATTTTGGATTAGCAGGTCCAGGTGCCTGGTGTTGCTTAGATTGTCATGCTCTGTCTTAAAATTGTTAAGGTTTTTGATCCAAAAATTGTCTTGGAATAATGTTCCGGCATCTCAGTCCTGATGGCCAGAAGTCTTATTGTAATGTTTTGACAAAATTTAAATATGGCCAGTTTATATTCACTTGTTCTTGTTCCAGCACTTAAATAGCATGTTTCCCTTCTCCATCTGTCCCCCTCCCCCAACGCGTGGCATGTCTCTACAGGAACGTGCCTTTTTTGATAGGAAAGTCAACCAGACATTTGCATCTCCCAGATGCATGCATGCACTTGCCCCAGTGGAGTTTGCTCTGTATTTTTCCCAAGGAGGGAGTGGAGTGTCGTGGAGTGATGCCACAATAGCAGGTGCCATCTCCATAGATCTAAGGGAATCCCATCCCACCCTTGCTGCAGCTGAAGCTTCTCCATGGTGCTTTCTGAGCTATGGAGCTCCCTGTGGGTGTGGAGACCCTGCAGGTGTTGGTGGGCTGCCTAATTGGAGTATGTAAGCTGAGCTACCAGAGAGCTAGAAGAGGTTGTTAGGGCTGGGGTGTGGATGGAGGTGGCTGGTTGTGTCTGTGGGGCTCCATGCTGGCTGGGGTTGGACGTGCGTGGGTACTGGCGGTGGGACTGCTGCTTCTCCTCTAAGGTAAGGAGTGGTGAACTGGAAATTTCTACTTGAATGTTTTGAAAGAAGTACATGGGGGCTGCTGTACATTGCCTTTCCTGCTCTTACCTTGTGGACTTGTGAAATCTGTGTTTTACCAACTTTTCCTTGGAAAATCTTCCCTTGGAACTTATGAATTGAATATTTCTGCTTTACTTTAGATTGTACAAAGTGAGGTGGAGTGCCTTTGTGGAAACTCACAGTGTGTATGCGTATGCATGTGTCTGTGTAGCAGGTTTTTGGCAGTTGTTTTCAAAATGTCCTTGCTTAAATAAGTGAACTTGTTTGCCTTAGCTATAGATCTATGGGGCTTTGAGAGAACTTTATTTGTAGGAGGTAGAATCTGTTTCATTATTCTATTCTGTGCTTCTGTTAAGTCTGAAATAGTTAAATCACGTCTCCTGGTCTGAAATAAAAATACTGACCCAAAATACAGACCCACTGTGTGGCTGGGCACAGTGGTATGGAGTCCTTTGTATTTGAGTCAAGAGGGTCCCAATGTCCTTTTGTGTGCTTTGTTTCTGCTGTTGACTGCCTCTAAGATGAGGAGCTAGATCCTCGCAGTACGTCACTGTGTCACCCACCATGGTGGTGATGTGTAGAGGTTAAATTGCTAAGGAAATTTGCGTGGATACCAGTGATGAGATACCTACCTTAAGCGTGGGGGGGGGGTGTTTTTTCTCCTCCCAATATTTTCCTGTGCTCTCAGAGTTCAGCAGACCAGTGTAATCCTTTTGCTTGCAAGCAAACGCTTGCCTTTTGGCTTGCCTTTTGACTTCCATCTGACTTCCATCTGCTTTGAACGTGCACTTAACTCTTGAATCGAACATAGTTTGTATTTCTGAAGTTCTGTGTGAATGATGGCATAAGCAGCAATTTTACTGTTAAACCTCTACTGTGCAAGGGTTGAAATGTAACCTGTATGTAACTTTTCCTAAACTCCAGTCCACATCCTAAGGACTTCCACTCAAAGAAGAGTCCCATAGACTTTGCTAGAGGAAGGGATCCCACCCGTTAGCCATGTGCTAAACTCTGTGTGTGTACAATGGTATGAATTGGATGTAACCTCCCTGAATTCAGTGGATTCACGCCAGACTCGCGCTCGTGCAACTAAAAAACTTTTTTGCATCTTTGTCACAGAACCTGATAAGTAGTACCATGGAATCAAAAGTGCACATAATGTGCAAAGTCAGACTATATTTAAAGCGCCTTATTCACAGAGGAACACCTCTAACCTTTCAATATGTGAATAAGATGTCAACCTAGTTCTGGAACTCCACCAGGTTTTGATATGATAATGCATTTGCAGTCACTTATACGCTTGCATTGGTGAAGTGCAATCATTTGCCTATGTTTATTTAAATAGTGCAAACTTTGAACGTTATCACCTTTTTATTTAAGAGAAAAGAGACTACAAAGATGATATCACGGGAGCATCATGCACAGACAGTTCAAATTTGACGAGGCATGTATTTTAAGGTGCTCCCTGCTTCTTCGCCTCTCCTTTCTGGAATTGAACTGCAAGATCCCTGGAACAGAGACCACATTTTCTTCCTTAAACTGACGTTTCTATATCTGTGTCAGTATTTACAAAAGCGGTCCTAGCTTTCCTGGCTGTATAATGAGTCATCTGAGTGATCCGAGTTTTACATTCTGTTACCAGTGAGTTGGAAGAAGACATTAGGTTCTGGAAACCTGGCCATTGATTTAGTTGTTCAAAATAACGACATGGAGAACTCACTTTAAACTTGCCATTTTGAGTAATGAGGGGTTTTGGTCACTGGAACAAGCATAAAAATGAGTATTGAGTAATGTACATTTTAATTTGAAATTTTGGGAAGACTCCATGGCAACTGTAATATGAAAGGAGTAGGATCTTTCATGAATCCTTTGGTCTTTGGGTAACCAGGCTTTGTTGGCTTGCTTATTTGTTTGTTGGTGTTTTGTTTTTGTTTTAAATGGGCCGTTGGACTGTACGACTTCTGTACAGTGGTCTGTCTTCAGCCTGTAAATTATTTTGAAATACAAATTTTGTTCTGAGGCAGCCCTGGAAATTCATAAACACTTTTGCACTCTTTCATGAAAACATGGAATGTGCATTGTGCTGGGAATGCTTTTGTAACTCAAAGATTAAAGGGAGGGAATAATAGTGAAGTTTTTAATGTAACAGTAATTGTGAAAATGGTAAGAAGGTAGACAACTGTATAAATATATTTTCTGTCCTGGATCCAAAATAACCGTTGAGCGATATGAAAGTAATGTGAACGGTAATACGGATAGATCTAGCAGTTATTCGAGACCTTACTTTACTTCAATCGCTGCAGAACTGTATTATTAATGTTTATTTGAAGTATGAATGTAAGGAACAACTTTACCAGTTTGCTTGTCACACAATTCGATATCTAAAGGGAAATATCACTGATGGAAAACCAGAGAGACTAAATAGATATATTTGGTCTCACAGGCAGTCCATTAATTTGCTCAAATTAAATATTATCTTTAAATATTGAAAGGTTAAATGTACACTGATAATGGATTTAGACAGCCATTAAGTCATAATTGCTCTCTAATGTAGTTAGCAAAAGACATTATTTGATATAACTTATTGAAAAGGGACTAAAAGCACCAGGATTTTTTTTTCCACTTGCCCTTTTTCATATAAATGTACGAGATTAAATTCCATTTTCACTTAACACTGTGGGACCTACTAAACTCCGGGAGTTTCTGTGGCTGTAGGTGAGCGGGCAGGATGGGGGCTGTGCCCCCAGGTTGGGCTCGGTGGTGTTGCCTGCTCCTGCCAAGTCCTTTGTGAAGGTGCAAGAGATGGATCACCTCTGTCCCTGCTTAGAGGGGACAGGCGTAATGCTGAGCAGAAGGCTAGTCCCTTGCACCCAGGAGCGTTAGAAATGAGATCTTAACCCCACAAAAGGGGAAAAAAAAAAAAACCCCTCCAATATCATCTGTGTTGTCACCATGGTCAGGATTGTAGCCCAAAGGTTGATAAGCTATGACAGTGCTACATGCTGGGTTTGCAGAAACAGTTGGGAGCATCTTCCCAGGCTTGTGCCAGCCCCTGTGGGGGCTCTTTTTGGAGCTGGTCCATCGTCAGCTGTGAAATATGAGCCAGAGTTGAAGGAACAAAGTCTGGGTTACAGGTGTGTTATGGTCACCAAGGCTTTATTTTGGTTAAAACTAAAAATATTTTTAAGTTTTCGTAATATTTATCTGCAAATGTATGTTGATGCAGCTCTTGGGATTGAGCTCCTTCTGCAGACCAGGATCGCTGACCTCTGCAAATGATTCTTGGGCCACTAGTGCTCATGCTGCAAATCCTGTTCTATTAAAGTTTCCTTGAGGTCCCTGGGGGTTAGCTCATTAGCAGGTGTAAATCACCGTGCTCACACTGAAGCCTCCAGAGCCAGGACAGTCCCAGGGAGGTGGTTTAAAAAGTGATTGCTCTCAGCTGGGGGGGGGGAGGGGAATGGGCTGCCCTTGGGGTCTTGGGGTCAGTCAGCTGGGGCTGTGAGATGGGTCAGCTGGGAGACTTCAGCTTTCTGGCTGATTATTTCATTTATTTATTTGCTTGTTTATTTGTTAGAGATCACCTTTGCAGTTTTAAGTCGCCTTGCCCCCATGATCTGTTATCTTTCTGGGCAGTGGTGATGCGCAGATGAAGGGCTCTCCTGAACAGAATACAGGGGGTAATTTCTAAAGCCGCTCCAATTCGATTCAGAGCGGGATTTCGGTCTATGGCTGGCGAATTCAGTGTTCAGAGATCTTGCAGGACTTTCTCTTATGTCAGGAAGAAAAAGATAAATATCAATATTTTCTTGGATAGTGTCTTTTGTTTAAAGCCTGGAAGGGCCTTAATCATAAGTAGATGTTATCCTGTAAATGGGATGTTTTTCTTCTTCAGCAATATTTAATGAGATAATATCAAATAGAAGACTTACTTAAAATAAAGGAAAATGCTGTTCTCCTCTATTACAGTATTATACTAGAAGTCACAAAAAAATCTGTAGAGCATTGTACTGCTTGTTTTTTTCCTTTTTCATGCAATTCATGTAACTTAGATAATGAATCAGGATGGATTTTCCTTGATTTTCCTGTTCTGAATGTTATGAGATAAAAATAAATAACCAAATTGCTGCAGAATGATTCACAGTGAAAAACTTTATATGAGAGCTAAATCAATTACAAATCGCAAGATGATTTTGTGAAAAGGAAGATTTTACTTTTATCTTCTTTTTCTTTTTTTTTCCCTCCCAAAATCGTGATGTAGGGTGTAATTGTGATGAGGACAGCGTTTGACCTGGCCTGCATTGGCTACTAGCAGCAATAAGTACATGGTGACACGCTGAACGGAGAGTACATTTTTAGCGGGTTAGGGGATGTCTATAATAAGAAACTTAATTGAGTTGTCAGTCTTTTGCTCTGTGAGCTAAATCACAGATTTGAACCACGGAGAAGTGCCTTGATTAGATACCTTTTGAATGTATCTTGCACTCTGGCACGTGCAAGGAAATAGTTTACATTTCTTACAAATGAAATGACTGAAACATCTTTGTCTTAATGAAATAGATATTTCCTTAAAAATACATTCCATGTTTTTTAATTCCTGATCCTTTCTCCTTTGGCTAGTTTAATTTGGGCTCAGGTTGTAGAATGTAACTTTGGCTCAGTGCACTTTTTTTTTTTTTGAAGGAGAGAGAACTGTTTTCAGTAGATTTTCTCAATCACTGATTTGTGAGGAGCCCAAGACTATGGTGAGAAAACACCCTGTACGAGCAGGGTCGCCTCATTCTCCTGCTTCCCTGCAGCCTTTAAACCAAGTAGTAGGATAAGTGTGTTTCCAGGGAAAAAATCCCCATGCAGGAGG
Organism: Alca torda; assembly: GCA_008658365.1. Lineage (NCBI taxonomy): Eukaryota > Metazoa > Chordata > Aves > Charadriiformes > Alcidae > Alca > Alca torda. The sequence goes on from CM018101.1 coordinate 1,098,283, forward strand.
CTTAAAAAGTGTTTCTAGTTTGGATAACAAGAAAAAAACCCAACTGGTACAGCAGTGCCTAGACTTTGGTGTCTCTCGGTTAATGCAGTGTCACCTTGCATGGACCTGGAGCCAGAAAACCTGTCTGGTCACCCCAAGAATGCGATTAAGAGACGACTCTCTTAATTTGCTTACCCTCTGGCTTAGTCCAGGAAGATGCTGGAGATCACCTCTTTCCTTTCAATGTAAAGCTCTTTTGTTGAAACACAAGAATACCTGAAACGCGTTTTGAAAACTAACTATGTATTATTCCCCATGCATTAGGTCTTGCAATATTTGATGGCTTTACCATACTATTGGTTTGCTATTTTTGTTATTTAAGATTGGCTTAATTACGAAAGGAAACTGGTCTGTCTGTAAAATGGAAAAAACCTCAAGAAACCCCAGACACCACAAAACCTGCAAAACTAATAGGCCTTTAAAAAGGTTACAATTCTATAGAGCAGTTTGTTTTTGAGCACAAGATTTTCACTCCTTGTCCGTATAACTCTTTGATGTTGTTGTACAGTCTCTATCATGGCTTGGGGGGGCGAGGAGGGGGGTGAAAAACAGGGCATGGGTATCGGGTTAGAAATCCCTGATTCTGGTTTCCTGGCCATGTCAGTTGGACATATTCGAGTTTAGAAAACAAGAGTGAAAAATGAAGCTATTTAAAGTTGGGAATTGTGAAGTCCCACATCGGGATTGTGAATTAGGGGACTGTGTTTCTGCATCCAGAGTGCCTCACGAGCTCCCGGTGCTGTCATTGGATATACTTTGGTAGTCACGCTTAAAATGAGGTTTCCTGCTTGCTTCAAGACCTAAACGTAGACGGCAGCTTATGTGCACCTGTTTCCCGAAAATCCAGCCCCGATTTGCAGCGGTGGCACAAGTGCGGTATTGTTCGTAGACAGATAGCCCGGTTGTCAGCTTGTGTACACCCAGTATAACAAATGGGTTACCGCTCCTCTAGAGCGTGTTATTTCTCATGACTAGTCATATGCTAAAGGAACACACAAGGTACTTTTAAAGAGATAATTTTTTTCTGAGCAATAGTCCCGAGCGGAAACCAAGAAAGCAGTTTATTTTTAAGTCCTTTTACCTTGCGGGTCAGCATGTCCCTTTCCCTGGAGCGCTGCTGCTTTAGCTATTCCTGTACCTTTTACCCAATAATCTGCATGAATGTAGGGAAACTTCCTAGCAATTAATAGGGAGAGAGCAAATCTGAAGCCACTGCAGTTTAAATACTTTGACGAGTGCTCGTCCCTCTGCATGCGCCACCTCTGGCACTGAACTCCACTCCAGTCGTGCGGGGCCAGCCAGTGTCATCTGGAGAGCGGCAGGGATCAGAAGTGGGACAAGAAGCAAATAGGAAATCCTTTTCTTCCTTAACAGAAAATGTTGACAAATGTAGTTTTATCTTTGTTCCATTTTCTTCAAAACTTTTGGAAGGGAAAAAAATGAAAACCAGGAAGCAAAATATCCTTGTTTTTCCATCTTTGCCCAAGACAAGTCTTGTTTGCTACTTTTTGTATTTGTTTGCTTCCCTCCGACCCTTTTTTTAGACAGTATTTCCCAGGAATCAAAGTTGGTTTGTTTTTAAAGTACATTGAGAAAAATGTTCCTGAGAAAATCGGTGCTTTGACTAAAGAGTTGTTATTGTTAAAAGAAAGATTTTAACAAGTTGAATCCAAGAAAAATCTAGGCGTTATTTATTTGAAAAATCCTTACACTGAGGTGGTCTAGCCCTGAACTGTAACCTTATTGTGACTGAGCAAGCCCTAAACAAAGAGGAGGATCCTTCCCCAGGAGCTTAAAACTGGAGTATGAAACAAGGGAGAACAGATGGATAGACAGATTGGGGAGCACAAGAAAACAAAGAGACGGTATTGTTCAGCATAAATAGCTGTGGTTGGCTCTTCCCCGCAGCTGAACCAAACCGAGTGCTGGTGAATAATGGATGGCTGACGCGACGGGGACTGGAAGACCATGAGAAGGATGCAAGGAGGCAGTGCAGTCGAGAGGGTTTTCAGATGTATTTTGAGTTACGAGAGGATAAAGCTGGAGGTGGGGCGAAGAGAAAGCAGAGGTTTGGGGTCAGAGCAGAGGAGATGGGGAGATAGATAGGCAATGAGACAGTGCAGACAGGATCGCTGGAAAAAAATAATGGGCTTAGGAAAGAGAACTGAGAAGAACCTTCTGTTCTTGAGAGAGGATGAAGGAGAAGGCTGTAGGAGGGAGAGGGGAAGAACAGGGAGGAAGTTGTGTTTTATTTGGTAAGTTATTCTTTGGAAGGAATTGGCAAAGCACTGTGCTGAAGGAGAGCTAGAGCCAGCGGAATGAAGACTGAGACTGAGGAAAAGGCAGAGAAAAGGCAGCTGAGGTTGTGGGTGTGTGATTCAATGAAGCTGGAGTAGCAGAGCGGTTTAGTAGGAAGGGCACAGAATTTAAGAAACAGAGGAGTTGTCTGTGGTGGCGCACATCTACTTGGTTGTGGGACTTCTACCCGTACAGCTCACGTTGCAGGAGGAGAAGTGAAGCAAGGTTGTTGGTACTGCCAGCCAGGACTGAGAATGAGGAGGAACCCCTTTGTAATAGGAGAGAGGGACAAAAGACTCAAAGGTGGAGGAAAGTTATGGTGAGAACCATCAACTGTATCTATGGGGAGAAAGGGAAGAACAGACAGAAAGAAGAGAGCTGAGAAGAGGTCAGTCATCTGCTATTGGGTTGAAAATGATGGAAAAGTGTGTGGAAGGAAACCAGAGGATGAGTAGAGAGTTGGGAGGTAGGAGGAGGGGTAACACGCCTGCTCCGAAGTTTGGTCTGACCAGTTTGGAGACTGAGTTGGGAAAGATGGCACCTTGGTTATAGGTGGGAAGGGGTTGAATAGGGAAACTGGTGACCATCACATCAATAACTCTTTGGTGCACAGGAGTGAGTAGGTATGGCCTAGCAAATGCCTACTTATTGCTCTGTCCAATGGAGACAAAGTGCAAGGGTCTGACTTCATGGAATATCTTGATAAGAGAACAACCCTGAAGTTCCCAAAAGAGTGGAGATGCAGAGAAGAATAAAAGAAAACTTAAGGAAGAATAAGTCAGTTGAAGAGGTGAGAAGACAGGACTTGGCAATACCAAGGAAGAGTGTGTATGCAATACTTTTCAAATTAGAAAAGTAGGGAGGGGTGAATTGTAGGGCTTGGAAGGGGCAAAAATGGGAGAGGAAAAATTTAGCAGCTGGCTTGCAAAGTGTCAGTTAAGGAGAGGCCTCCACAAAAGCAGCTTAGTGAAAGATGTGTCTTTGTGGTAGCTGGGAGGAGTGTGGTATGGACAGGTTGTGAATGACTGAGATCTTTTTATACTTATATGAAGGCCACCCTTTCCCTGGATAACAGCGCTGCTGGAAGCGCTGTGAGGCACGTTGGGAGAGGGCCTTTTCCAGGCCTCTCATGTCGGGAATGGTGGGAAAAACAGCACTGTGGGTTTAGTGTGCAGGTCATTCAGGCAACAAAGTTGTGCCAGTCAATACCTTAATCTTTGAACAGAGATCTTCCTCTGTGTTTTAATGGGATGGGTTTGAAAAAGAATGAGAGATGCTTCTCCATTGGGGTTTTGATGTTCTGCAGAGTTGGTATAAAAGGGGCTGTTCTCTGGAGAAAGCGTACCTGTGGCAAGGACTGCTGGCAGCCCGGGGTTCAGCCGGTGGGGATCCTGTTGCCGTTACAGTGCTGTACGTGCCATCGCAACTATTAGCCAGGAACAAGTGAAGATGATAGCCACGAAGTTTAGTGCTCTGCGTTAGGTGTGCTGTGATTGCCTCTCTCGCTACTGTATGTCATTCATTTCAGATTTAAATATCTAATGGCTCTCATCAAACAACATTTAAACTTTCTATGAAATCCTGCAAATGTTCCTTTAGATCATATTATAAGTAACAATGGCTGAAATGAGCTTGAATGGGAGGGCTGTGTTTCAGTCTCGGGGGTTCTGCAGCTGCTGGTGATGACAGTGGAACACTTCAATTGAACTGCAGCCTGGTATTCAGCAGCACTCTGCCCATTAAACGACGTATAAAAACAGTATAAATGGTCCGGCACATTTCCTTTTCCACACTATTTTCATCTTAGTCACTGGCGTGTTTCTGTAGAAAATAATTTATTTACTGGGAAGCTAACAAGGAATGTTTTGGTCACTGTGAGCACCAGATGTGGTGTTCGGATTGTAGCATGAACAAACTTAATTCAACAAGGAAGTCTTTATGCATTGAAAAGGATCTCACGTGCCCGCGCCGTTTACTGCCGGTCCTGCTGGAGCAGACCTGTCCTTGCCGGGGAAACGGGAATGTGCCCCCGCCAGCTTAGATGGCGAAACGAAGCCGCAGGCTCTGGAGGTCTCGAGTGCCCTGACAGCTATTTATTAGTATTTGTTTATTTATTTGGATAGCACCATATTTGTGTTAGGAATTTTATAGACTCATGAGGAGACATGTTCAGTCGCCCAAGGATATTGCAATCTAGTGTGGACAGATGTCACATTGAGGAAAGAAATCAAGCCGTGGGGGTTGGAGGGTAGCGATGTGATAACACAGGGGGAGTTGGAGAAGTGTTGCTGGGAAAAAATAGGTTTATTATTATGTAGAAGCTGAGTTTTGAATATAGCTGAAACCCTACTGTGAAGTATATTTTAGTCAATAGCAGTCACATCCTTAGCCACAGGTAATTTCACGTTCCCCACCCCCCTTTGCTGTTCAACTGACTTTTAGGGTTTTTTTTTTTTTGCCTTCCAGAAATTCACACACCCACTACAGCCAGTATCATTAAACAGAGGAAAACAAAGATAAAAGATCCAAGGCAATGCCATACCTTATAATCAGAAATATTCAAATACCAAAAGCCACCAACCAGCAAATGCCCTTGCACTGGTGCCCTGGTGTTCTGTTGGGTGAGGGAGGAGGCCCGTGCTGAGAAGATGGGCAAAATGTCCCAACCTGAAATGCTGCTGGCTGGTTCTCCACCGGCCACCTGCAGGGGCTGAGGTCGGTGGGGTCCGAAGGAGGTTAGCATCACAGAGAAGATGCTGAGCCCCCAGTGAAAATGCAGAAGCTGTCCCACCTCTTGCTTTGTAACGCATAAAGTACATATTTTAAAAATAAATTTTCTTGGGTTTATGCTGCTTATGAAACATTCAGCCAAATTTCCTTAAACCTGTGACTTTAGCATGATGATCTGCACAGAAATAACCCATCTCTTCAGACTCTAAAGTTTCTTTATTCCAAGAGTTTTCAGGAGGGCTTAAACAGCGACATGACAACTTGAGACACCTTCATCTCATTGCAGTGAACTGTAAATGAAAATGTAATCCAAATCAGTGGAAATGAATCGGTGCGTGTTTAAACTTAAATATGAAAGTGGCTCTTAGAAATTATTTGGTGGGGGTTTTAGAGTAATTTATAGTCTGAGTCTTCGGCTGCTGACTTTGGCCAGCATAGGTGACTGCTGTACATGTTTTTAGAAGTAAGTGGTTGGTGGCAAGCTGAGCCAAACTGTCCTGAAGCCATGCAAGTGCAGCCGGACTGGGAGCTGCTGGGGGTCTGCCGGGATGTGGGCATCCCTCCGGCAGCTGGGAGGCAGGTTCTCCCCATCCCTCCCACTGGGCAGGGGCTTGCCTTCCCTTTTTCTTTATGTTCTCCCCCCGCTTCTCAACTTTGATTGATGGAAACACTCACTGGGAGTTTTTTCTTGACATCCTTTAAAAAAAAAAAAAAAAACCTGAAAGCCTGAAATGTTATGATAGTGTTATGTCTATTTTTGAAAGTAAGGCTGTTAATGTAAAAATGGTGCTGATATGCTGGAGTGAATTATAAAGGCAAGATTATCAAATCCCTGAAAATTGCTAATTTATTATTTTTCTCACCTAATTTTGATTTATGGTGCATGATTATAGTGACACACATCTTAAAAACACAAGTGAATGGCTGAGAAATTATTTGCATACTGCAAAAATTTTTATGAGACTTTACATTTAACATTTGCCAAAAAAAAAAAATAATCCACCCCTCTTGTTCTCTGCTTTCATTTGAAACCTGAGCTAAGAGGAGACTGTAAGGGGTTTAACTTTCATAGCTTCCCCATGCAAGTGAAAGGTGGTCTTAGGCGTAGTAAGGGTTTGTGCTGGGTTTGGCTGTTAATTTGACTCCCATGGGGAGCATATTTGGGTTCATGTTCCTGCATGCTGTACATTGAAAACACTTTGCGTTATGGAATGATTTAACTAAAAATGAACTATCACAAACATGCATTTGGAAGAGGATTGAGCACAGGATCTCGCCACGTTTTGTTGTAAGACAGCCTGATTCTGCCAGCTCTGAAGAAACTTGGGGCTGGATCATGTAAGCCTTATTTGCAGGGTTTGTTTTTATTTTCTTGGTATGGGATTGCTCCCAGGCACAAGCGCTGGTAAGCAGGAGTTTACAGCGTCTGATCCTTCCCTAGCTGTCGGATGACTCTTTGTTTGAGAGCGGTGGTGAGACTAAGTCCTGAAGACCTGGATCTCCTGCTGATGTTTGTGCTTAGGCTCTGGCCAGAGCAGTGGAAAATACATGTGTGTATCTTAGGGAGAGTGGTTTTTGACAAGTTTTCAAGACGTGGTTGTGGGAACAGTCCTGGTACAGCAGTGTGTGGCTGAGGACTGTGAGGACAGGCAGGTGCCTGGCTGTTTGAGAGCACAACATGTACATACTGCGTGTATATACATATAAAAATAATCTTGTATACGATGAAGATATATTTGCCTTGATTGGACGTGCCTCCGGACAGTGTATGGAGACAAACAGCTGTCTGCCCCTTGCAGGTGGCCATTGGTGTGTTGAATTAACTGAGGTTAGAGACAGGAGGAGACGTGCAGTCAGTGTAATAAGGAACTAGACTACAAAGGGGGCAGGGGGGAGATAGATATTGGGAAGAAATTCTTGACTGTGAGCCCCTGGCCCAGGTTGCCCAGAGAAGCTGTGGCTGCCCCATCCCTGGAGGGGTTCAAGGCCAGGTTGGACGGGGCTTGGAGCAACCTGGGCTGGTGGGAGGTGTCCGTGCCCAGGGCAGGGGGTGGCACTGGGTGGTCTTTAAGGTCCCTTCCAACCCAAGCCATTCTATGAATCTCCAAACATTCTTGGACAGAGCACTCCGTGCTGGCTGCTCCTGCAAGGAGCAGATTAGGGCTCGCTGGCGCAGGTGGAAAGGAGGGAGGGAAAGGCAGCAAAGCACTTTGGAGTTTGAGGGTGACATGCAGTCAAGGCTGAAGGCATTGCTTCATGTGGGTGCCTCTCCTGTGCTGGAGAGAGGAGGAGAGCAGCTTGATGAGGTTGGGTGAGGTGATATCACTGTCCCCATCCTGCTGGGCAGGACAGGTCTGAACTGAGTTCCCTGTGCCCAGGTGCTTGCTCGGGAGCTCCTTGGTGGAACCAAGACAGTATCCCGCAAAGGCGATCCACAGCCATGCCTATATTGTACCCTGCTTCCTTTCTGTCCAAACTCCGCTCTTACTCCTACTGGCATCAACTGCGGGAACGTAAGTCTTGTTGGAGATGCTCCAAACTTAAACAGATGTGAATAAGAGCCCAGAGTAGTAATGTGATTTTCTTTTTTTTTCTTCTTTTCTTTCTCTTTTTTTTTTTAATTTTTGTTAACACCCACCTAAGTGCACCTTGCTCTTTGTGTGCAAGAGATAATTTAATCAAAGCTTTCATTTAGGGCTGGCTCCATCCTGCTCAAGTTGTGGAAAAGTTCCCGTTAACTGTAACGGTGCAGGATGATGCTCTAACAGCCAGATGTGTACAGGCAGTAGGTGCCTAGACTTGCAGGCAGGTATCTCATAGGATTTTGAGAAGCATGGAGCCACCTAACCGTCATGGAGAATCAGGTACCCAGGCACCTGTGGAAATCCTGCTAAGCACCTACCTGCACCTTTAAATGCCCTTTAGAAGTCTTGCTTTGAAAGTCAAATCTGGGAAAAAAACAAATGAAATCAGTGGCAAAACTGACCTTAGTGTGCAAGCAATAAAGCAGCTGAGGATAGGGGAAACTACGATCACTTGGATTTTTATTCATATATGAAACAAGCTTGAGACTTGTTAATTTTGCTTAAGTGCCATGGCAACATACATATCTGTTTTGCAGCTTATGAAATGTATTTTTGGAACTACTGACTCACACACTTGAATATTTCTGCTGTACTAAGAGAATGTATTTCCTTTGCTTTCGTGCAGCTATTCAGCATGAAAATAAAAGCAGTTCCCTTCTGGTTTGTATCACGCCGTGGCTCAGGGCTGTTTTCTGGAGCAGTCGCACTGGGCTGAGCCTGTCTGGTGGGATTACTCCATGGCCATAAAGCCACTCGTTGTCTCCAAGGCTGATACAGGCTGGATGGCGGATAGGCTGGCAATAAAGAACGTTAAAGTATCATGTATTTTTGTCGGTTCAAGCCCCTTGCATTTAAACAGTACAAGTTACCAGGTTTGGGGCACTCTTGAGACAGTAGTGAAATGGGATAGGTCTCCAGGGTGGATTATGAGTTTATGGAGTGCCAGTTCCATCACCTCAAACCAGCATGGCAGGGGTGGTGGTGGTGTAGATTTGAAAACATCTTTGCTTTGCGGAGGGCACTGGTAGATGCCCCAGCTTAGAGGGGCTGGGGAGAAACACTGGCAGTCCCTGTTGAGATGCCACCCCCCTGTACTGGCTGCTGGTGAGCCCCCACCTCGAGTGCTGTGTCCAATTTTGGGGCCCTCATGATAAGAAAGACCTTGAGGGGCTGGAGTGTGTCCAGAGAAGGGCAACGGAGCTGGGGAGGGGTCTGGAGCACAAGTCTTGTGAGGAGCAGCTGAGGGAGCTGGGGGTGTTCAGCCTGGAGAAAAGGAGGCTGAGGGGAGACCACCTTGCTCTCTACAGCTCCCTGAAAGGAGGTTGTAGCCAGGGGGTTGGTCTCTTCTCCAAGGAACAGGTGATGGGACAAGGGGAAATGGCTTCAAGTTGCACCAGGGGAGGTTTAGGATGGATATTAGGAAAAACTTCTTCACTGAAAGGATTATCAAACATCAGAACAGGCTGCCCAGGGCAGTGGTGGAGTCCCCATCTTTTAAATACCTCCAGGGATGGTCAGACATGGTGCTTAGAGATAGGGTTAGTGGTGGGTTTTGTCAGAGTTGGGTTGACGGTTGGAGTTGATGATCTGAAAGGTCCCTTCCAACCCAGGCAATCCTATGATGCATCTGGCTCTCTGGGTGCAAGCAGCAAATGATGGAGTTGATGTCCTTCACCTGTGCTTGCACCATGGTACTTCAGAAGAAGTTTCCATTTTCAAATAACACAGTTGAGAGTTTTTCTGTGTTCTGTGGTTCTTGCCATAGTGGATACTAATTTGCTGTTGATCAAGGCACTTGGCAGCTTTTGGCTGGCAGGAGTAAAGCTTTCCTAACAAACCGGTGAGTTCAGGACGTGCTGTGTTCACACAAGAGCCTCTGTCATCAGGCGTTTGTGACAATGAAAAAATAATTTTTGCTTGCCAGTAGGAAGCAAGCAGCATACCCTGCTGCTATGAATATTCAGTGACGTTCCTCGGGCAACCTTTCGCACAGATCGGGCTGGTGAGCGCGGTGCCTGCGGTACCCAGGCGTGACGTGCTCTCTCTGCCTCCCTGCAGCAAGCCGTGCTGTGGCGCTGCGCGAGGGCTCCGAGCGGGAGCACCCCAAAGTGGGAAGAGGATGTTAACGTCCTCTAAGATTTCTCTTTCCGGGCAGAGTTTCCAAAGGCCTACCTAGGAGAAACCTTGGTGCCAGCAGGCGAGAGGGGGTTTGTTTCCCGAGGGGTGCGGGCAGAGATGCTGTGCAGCCCCTGCTGTGCGGCTCTGGGCCGGTTCAGTGCTCTCTGGTACCCATCTGCTGGGTTTGGTCTGGCTTCTTCCTACTTTTATTTACTTCACACAATGGTGCTGTGATCCTAATGGAGAACTTGGATGGCTACTTGGAATAGAAAGGCTAGGCCCATCATTATCCACAAAACTGAAGGAACTTAATTTCTGGGTCAGACCTTGCCAGAATATAATAGTTTATATTTACCTCACAGGCTTATTGTGGGGCTTTTAAATTAACATTAAGTGTACGCATTGCAACATACTATGCAAATTAATTGTTATTATTTCACTTCTGAGAGATAAGAATAGGTATGCCCTCTCATTTAGAGAACATCAGAACCCAATTACTTAAAATATATGCCTAGCAATTTTGATTAGTTTATTGTACTGTGTTTAAATAAATAAATAAAAAAAACATAAGTAATTGAACAATAGTAGTCGAAAAAGAGGAGGCAGCAGAGAGCGAGGGCTCCTGCCTGCACAGCCCCTACGAGATGGAGACCTGCCTGTGGCCCCGTGCCTTCAGTCGTGCTGATGAAAGAGCAGAGGACAAGGCAAGGAATGGATGAGGATTATGGAGGGCCAAAGACACAGATTGTAAGTTTTAACTAAAAGCTGGAAAAAAGGTGATATTTTTAATATCGCTGATCAGGAATGGGGAAGAGAGCAGGGCTGTTGGCCCTGGGAAAGGGGAGTGTTGGTCCCCAGGCTGATGAACAGTCGTATGGGGTGACGTGAGAAGAAGCATATTCAATGTAAGGGTACAATGGCGCGTGTGGAAATGTGTGGAGGAGGCAGAGCGAAGAGGTGGGAGGGCTGTCTCTGGAGAGAATTCAGCTGAGGGGTAGCGTAGTGGGCCAGGCAGCTGAGCAGGCTGCTGGCACCCAGTGGCCGGGAGCTGGTGGGACAGTGACAGTGCCGGACTGTGACAGCACTGCTGGCACTCGCATCAGGAGGTGGGACTTGGGCGTGCATGGCTCTCTGCTTTGCTCTTCATGACACTGTAGGATAAGCTGGAGCCTCAACTCTTTGCTGAACTGGCTGTGCACTCAAAGAGCAGAAAAATTGTCTTTAAGCTTCTTCAACTCCATTTCCTCAGATTAGCTGTCTCGGCCCCTGGTGAAGATGCACTGATCTGCCCTTGTAATTCACTTCATTTGAAGGCCCAGAGCAAAAGCCAGGAGGCAGAGGAGAGAAAGGAGGGAGTTTTGGAAGGGGACAGGGGAGCAAAGCCCCAGGGGAGTCCAGCTCGGCGTCTCCTTCCTGGGGGTGGGAGCCCATCCCCAGCAGGGACTGCCAAACGTAGGTGGTGGAGCATAGCCAGTGGGGATGGTGGTGGCAGATACATTCTAGACACTGTAGCAAGATATAGCCCAGGGAAACTCTATTTATTACAGGAAAGAGAATGGGGCACCATCAAAGAGTTTAAGTACTTATAGGTGGTTTGGAACAAGGTTGTGCTGGCAATGGATGGGCTAGGTGACCTGCCAGGGCTTTTTACATCTCTCTATGTTTAATTGCATTTGTCACTGGACTATGTCTAGGGGCTTTAAAATATTATTGTACTAGAAAATGTTTCTGGATTGTGCTATCAAGACCAGGTGGCAGCAGTTTACCCGCATGCATTTTCCCTTCAATTTTCAACATTGAAACTTGTAGAATGTCTTTAGCTGATAATTTAAGTCTGTACCTACTAATTGGACCAAGACATAACTTTGTAGCTTTATCTCTTTCCTATCCTCATTTTATTTCTGTTTCAATTAGTGAGTGTGCCTTTAGCAACAGACTAAGATGTTTTTATATCTGTTATAAGATTTGCCTGCAAGAGAAATGCATTTTATTGCCTGTCTTCTCAAATGCTCAAATAGCATTCTCCCCCTTTACAATCAATGAAAAGGCCAAGGAGCTCGTTTGCCTTAGGTTTGGCCTCCCTGGGCAGGGCTGCTTCCCTCTTACTGCCGCTGGGTTATCTCTGGTGCACTTTCAGTTTACCAAAAACCTGCTTTAACCTCTGTCTTGTGTCGGACTTTAAAATTGAAAAGAATAAGCACGGAAACTTGACTTCGTCAGAGATGCTGATGTCCCGCAGAAAGCTCCGAGAGCAGCAACACACTATTCCTGTGAACCAGGGGGGGTGAAATGGCAGCACCCGCCTGGTCCCACATCTCTGTTGTGAATCATGAGATGGTGGCACTGAATGTCTGATGGCATGCGGGTATTGAGCCCGATTCACAGCTTTCTCATCCTTGGTATGGTCATTTGCAGTGAAGTGGTGGGTTAGGACCAGTAGTTTTCGTTATTGGCTGAGTTGCAGAAGTGCTTAGGAGCTACTGGCAGGTAGTCCAGGACTCAGCTGTGCTCAAGGTGATACAAAGGGGTGGCAAACACTTGAGGTTTGCCACAATATTTTAAATTTTGCTAAACAGAAAATCTTCACTCGCTGTCTTTAACCGAATCTGCTGGAGAAGATAAAACCCAACAGGTATACAGCATACAGCAGTCCCAGCCGGAGATTCGTGTTGTTCTGTCATCAGCGCCGAGAGCGGGCGGTTGTCGATTTCTTGTAGACATCCAATGTGTCCTGACAACTTCCTGCACAGCTTTCCAGTTGCTAGAAAATGTAGATTCTAGTTGCCAGCCACAGTTAACTGGTTATTACTCATTACTTAATTAAATTAATGCTCTGTTGACCATGCACTCAATTACTTTAAAATTCTTTTTAAGAAATAATTTGTGTGTCTCTTGCCTTAAAGATATAACGAGCAAAATTGAAACCTTAGAAGTTTGAAACTTCAACTTTATTTCAGAGCTAGTGTAACACAGCTCGGTGGACATGGGCTGTCTTTACAGATAGCGCTTTTTAAAAACCAGAAGACTTGTAATTAAAGCACTGCATTAAACTTCATTTTCTGTGTATTGGGTCTAGGTGCATGGTCTGTAGACATAGAAGAAATATTCCTGCTGGCTGGTTGGTGTGCTGGGGTTTTGCTGGTTGGACAGTGCTCTTTGTCCGGCTCCTTGGCCTCCAGGGTCTGTAACTCCGATTAGTTCTGCTCTTGGAGTGCCTTCGCACGTTGGCTTTTCAAAGGCTAACGTCCTAGGTGAAAATGGTCCTAAAAGTACTCTTCAACTGCAAACATCTTACATTTTCTTCTTAGGTACCTTATTTTCCTAAGCCACAATTATCCAAAAGATTTGTTCTTGATAGTTTGTTCTAAGATGGTTTCTAAACGAATTCTTTGCTGTTTTTCAAACTTCTTCAATGGTTGCATTTGATCTACAAATGGGCAGATTTGCTTAGTTTCATGCCTCTTTATTGCTCTGTCACCTGTGGGTCCTTGTGGACTCTTACACCTGCCTTGGCAACGGTTACATTTTGGGGATGAATCTCTAATTTTGCCTCTTGAAGCTCAATCTCTTAACTTTTTGGTTTTTCTTTCTTTTTTTTAATAACTATTCTAAATTTTCATTCAATTTTACATAGGACATTTCAACCTTCACGATTTTTGTTAATCTTGGCTTTTGCAAAAATAATTGTCAGCGAGTCCCTTCACCTGATGTCTAGTGTCCTCAAGTTAAATAACCAACTTCCTCCAAGTAACTTCCTAATATGGTAATTTCTCTTGATTTTCCTCTCTTGTGTTCTCCACCCTCCTCTTCCTGACTTGATGATCCATGTTTATCACCACATAATGTTATTTCCTTCCAGCCCGGCCTCTGAGCGCATCTTCCTGCGGTTGGCGTCCATGCCCCTCGCTTCCACCATCAATCCACACCCATCGCAGCCTCTCGCGTACCGCAGCGCTCAATTTAGCTTATTCAAATACCATGCATCTCTCTACTTCTCTTTGGTCTGCAAAGGACCTAATTTATTAGAGAAACTGAACACGTCTGTAGTCAAGGTTGTGGTAGCTTATTTATAGCCTTCAGTTGGGCTCGGTCCCTCCCTTCCCTGGCAGCGCCCTTCTCTGAAGAAAACACCCAAACCACAACCAAACATCTCCCGTCTCCTTTTCTCAGGTTTTTGAAGAATAGTGAACTTGTGACGTTTTCCAATAGGGGTGAATAAAGATCCCCAGATAATGCAAATCCGTGCCCAAAATTCACATGTAACCAAACGTGTTTTTTGCAAGTTGGTGGAAAAACATTCTGATAGCGGATTTTTTTTTTTTTCCAACATTTTGCTCTTGAGCACGCCTCTGCACTTCCTGGGCTTGGCCAGGACCAGAAGTGGAAGTGCTGAATACCATGAGACAGGCTGTTCATCTGAGGTTTCCCACTCACTTTTCCAGACCCGAGCAGTCTAGGCACTTGTGATAAACAGCTGAAATTTCTGGATGCTGACTGGAACCGAACCTCTGTACTTCTCCTTCTGGCTTGCTCAGTGGTGCCCTTCTACGGAGGGGCTGTCGGTCCTCCTTGAGAGCGCAGGTTTCTCCATCTCCTGTGCAGTTACACAGGTTTATCCAAGGAACGGCATTCTGCAGAGTTTAGCAGCTAATTCTGTTCATCTTCTGGTTGTTCTCCCTCTGTGTTGTCCTGCCAGGCCCGACAACCACCAGCCCTGCTTTAGCCTGGCACCATGTGGCTGTCGCTTCCCCTTGGCTGTTGGAGCCTTGTCTCTGCAGGGCCCAAAAAAGATAAACTTTTCATCCAGGTGGAGGGATTTAATGGAGAGGGAGTTAAATCACTGGTTGTAATCCTGCTAGGAAATCCTCATTTAAACAACAACCTTTAGCTCTTTTGCATTGGTATTGCTTATTTTCTAGAAAGTAGAGTGACTGTGTATGTCTCACTCGCGTTTCAGCAAGTATGTTGCTAATTGAGATAAGTTATCTTTGTGTTACATTAAAAAGTGTGAATGAAACTCTCATTAGTTATTTGGTTGTGACTCTTATATTGTGGTTTCCAGCAAGTTTTGCATTTGGATGAAATTCAGAATTAAGTTATAATAGGCAAACCCCAGCAGTTCAAATAATTTTTAGTAGTTTGACTACAAGCTTACAAAACTTTTCTGTGTTGGAATGAACAGTGGCACTAAAAATATGAGCTGTTAGTGATTTGTATTAGCTAATGTATTGCATTGATTGGCTCTGGTTAGTGTCCTTCAGTGTGTCAGAACTAGGAAATCTCATGCTTTCTGGTTTTATTGATAGAGTGGAAGAAAAAGATAAGCTAGCGTACATTTTTTCAACTCCAGCCTTGAACACATTCACCATTGGGCTGTACTGGTAGAACACATGGAAAAGAAGGAAACTTCCGTAGTGTCCAGAGAAAAGGCTTGTGATATCAAAAAATACACGTTTTTCTGCATTTTCAGCAGCTTGGCTAGCTATTTCCATTAATTAGTGGCTTATAATTCTTTGAAATATCAACCACCCAAATTTGTAAGGCTTGACTATTAACTTTAATTCATTATATTGTTTGATTACTGCAAACTAGATCTTAAAAGAAGCCAAGTTTTAAATTTACATTGAATTCTTTTGAAAAGAAAATGATATTAATTCGGAATGTTTCAAGTTTGATTTCTGACTGATACAAGTAATTGTTTTCCTTATTCTGGTATTAGTTTTCCCCAAGAGTCCTTAGTTTTCAGTTTTGTAGCACAGCCAAGGAAGTTAGGGGAGGCAATGGCAGTTCCAGATATTAAATGTTGAAATATTAAATAAAAATAAAAAAAAAAAAAAAAAAAAAAAACAACCAAAACCAACAAAACATCAAATTGACTAATACGGTTTCTTTCGGAGCACACAGAGATACATTGCAAATCGGAAAAAAGTGAATGTCACCAAATTCTGTCTTGTTAAAGCTCAGTTTAGAGCTTTCTGTTAATTGTGTCCTAGAAATCTTGTGTGCATGTAAATATACGTAGTGCATATAAAAATACATACGTGTGCACACGTCTGTTTTTGCAAAATTAGTCCAGGCTATTTTTTCTCTCTATATGGCTTGATTCTGCTCCAGTAGAGTTACTTGGCATATATTTCAGGTAGTCGTAGAACTTGTGGAAGTTAAGTGAAATATGCACAGATGAGAGACTGCTGATCTTGTAAACAAAATCATTATTAAAAAAAAATAATTTTTTTCTGCTGTCTTAAAAATTCCGACCTGGGGAGTTTTTTTCCCAGTGATCCCAGTAAATGCAGTGCAGAAGTGTGTGGGTTGCAAGGGCTGCCTATTTCATCCTCCTTTTTTTTTTTTTTTCCTTGCAAAATGCTCCCGTGTTGGAATTTCTGAAGTGAAAAAGCATCTTGGGGAACGGTGCATTTGATGCAAGGCAGAGAGTAGCGATGAGCCCTAACGCTTTTTGCCGAACCAGTTGTGAAAAGGAGTACTAAGCACAGCCGACCATCATTTTATAGCGACTTTCACTTTTATTTGTGGAAGAGCCTATTTAGCTATGTTAATGTTTGCGCACATCATTGAACAGAACGCAGGCTATAAACTTCACACTGCGAGCATGAACCTGGGGCTGCCGCAAGCCGTTTTTGCCAACTCTTGTTATTAGTTTCCTATAAAACCATAAGGGACAAAGGTCAGGGAAAACAATGAGTGTATATATTGAATGGGTTTATTTTTTACATTCGAGATTGTTTTCTATATTTTATTTTTACGTTTTCCCTTGGCTTCCCTGCAATCCTTGCTTTTACAGCGCAGCCAGAAGAGACAAAACTATTGAAAATGGGAAAACTTAATCTGAAAAAGAAAGTGCTTGCTAGCCGGTCCATGATCAGGTGTTTTACCTTTCACTCCGCTGAATTTGCTTTCTGAAATTAATTTGGCTGTTTAAGAAGAAACATTTTGTGTTATCATAGCGTAGAAATGTATCATCATTTTTCTACGCGCTCATAAATCATCTGGCTCAGCTGGTAATTTTAAAGCTTGTCCAAGTCATGTTTGTGCTGAAAGTCAGCAGAAGACGTTTCGGCTCAAAAGAACAATTTTGGACTGCAAGGCGGTATGTCGCATTGAGGCGGAATGGCTCTTTCAGCATATGGCAGTTATGACGTAGCTCGTTCTGGCAGGGGAGGGCAGGAAGGCTGCAGCTCGGGGTCCTTTGCATCGCGGGGTGTGTTGACAATTTACTCCTAATGTTGTTAAAAGTAACCAATACAAATTTTGGGTTTTTTTTTCTCTTCCGAGGTCCTAAAATTTTATAGCTTATGGAGCTCTGATAGATTCAGCCAAACGGTTTGCAAAGCGCTTCTGGGCTGTGGCGCAGGCAGGATGCTGTGGGAGCGCTGGTGCTGGCCGGCACTGGGACGGCGCTGTGCGGGCTGTCCTTAACGGGTATTTCTTTTGAGGTAAAAACTCTAGCACAAGGGCAGTATCCACCTAGCAAAGTTTTGCTTTCCACCAGGCAATGTAAGGCTAGCTTTTTTATTTATTCCCTTATTATTTGTTCATTTTGTAGAATAGACAGCAAGTTGTCAATGTGGCGCAGCGAGCGATGGCCGTGGGTGGGTGCACAAGGGGAGGGAAGGGACCGGCTCTGCAGTCACCCTGAATCAGCACGGCCCGCCGGCCTTCCCTGCGACTCTGGAGTTTGTACGGCCTTTGCTTTGGAATGATGAATCTGATGCATTATTCAGTTTTTTGGAACCGAGTGTAATTTTCCTCTCTCTGTTCTCATCCCTTGTGAAGTCAGGAGGGGTAACAGGATCACTGTGTGACAATACCGCGGGTGGAGTGAAAGGCTCTGGTTGAAGGAAACATTGGCCAGAGAATAGAATTGCAGGTCCATTGCTGGAAAACTAAAAACCAGATTGGTTTGTTTTTCTTGTCCTCCTGTCCCCAACATGCTGGGAAGGGGCCACGATAGCAGGATTACATTAGAAGGGAATAAAAAGCACTTGTGTGTTTATTCTCTATAAAACACATTTCAAGCATCAAACTCTGTAGTCAGTATAAATTCTAAATGGGAAAGAACAGAGTGTGTTAGAACTGTGAAGAGGAGATTATTAAAGGGTTGATTTAACTAGTCATGTTGCAGCCCATAAACCATATCTAAATCTCTGGAGCAAGCTTAAAGGACTACATTGAGGTCAAGCTTTAGAATACCTGGATTTGAGAAAATTGAAAACAAATTTCTCTGCAGAGGAGTTCAGCTTCAGACATCTCTCTGGTTCGTTCCGCGGGGCAAACTCCTCTCCCTGGCGCGGTGAGGGATGAGTGCTTCAGCCAGAGGGGGATGCTGACACCAGCAAAAGGGGTGGCTCCTTAATGCAGCTTTGGTTGGGCGAGCAACCAAAGAGAGAAAAATGCCCTAATCGTCTTACACATGGGAGAGGTGCCTCTTCACGGCGCTGCTTGAAGCAGCTCCTCCATGACCCAGTTCCATGGCGCAGTGTGCCCACTGTGGTGTTTCCGCAGAGCCCCTGGCTGTGGCATGGATGGCGTTGCCGTGTCCTGTGTCATCGCGGCCTGCGCTGGGTGAGCCCGGTGCTGCCAGGGCTGGGCTCCCGGCACGTGTCTCAGCAGGCAGATAAGGGTAGATTTGGTCACTTGCCTAAAGTCATGCAATAAGTCTGCAGCAGAACTCTGAATTTGATAACTAATATAAATATTTATTACTGGTTTGACTCTGGCAGTGTTAGATATCTGTGCTGCGTCATACTGCACCTTGCACCCTGTTTCTGCTTGGGAAAATGCAGGAGTCTTGCAGCCGCCTTCGCTTTTTTTTTTTCCTTCATTTTATGGAAAAAATGGACAAAATTAAATATGTACGTTTTCTTTAATTTCATTGCAGATTTATTTTTTTAATAGCATTTCTTTCCCAGCCCAGTTTCTCTTTGAGTCTTTTCCTGTGCTGAAGTCATGTGCCGGCGAATGACATCATCTCTCTACCAAGGAAACTGCTCTGATGTAGTTCCTGCCATCCCAACAGTAACTCAGTTAATTCTGAATTAAAGGAGCTATTATTGCAAAAATGTTTTTAGCGCAGGATCAGAGGATGACTGGGAAGAGTTTTCCTTTATAGAAGGGGTAGGCTCCCTGTTTAGTTAACTATAAGGGAATCTGTGGAAGCACAAGAGGAGCTATATTTGTACTCTGATCAATTTGCAAAAACTGTCTCCATTTGAAAAGTACTTTATTAGACTATCTGCAGAAATCTGTAATGATCTGCCAATGTAAGTAGTGTGCCCAGACTTGTTATCCAATTATTTTACATGGGCAATTAACAGGGAAGAGGAGCTCCCTGGAAGCGGGCTGTCTATGTTACAGGTGAATCCTTGCCTGTGTGCTCGCACTGTGGTGCGAGGCACCCCAAATTTAATTTCATTCTGTCTTTGTATATGGGAATATGTAACTCATATACTTGTTTATATGTGCACACAGCAAACCCTGGGTGTAATACTTTACGTAAACCCCTGACTCAGAGACCCCACTACGGTCAGATTTCGTGGTTTTGCCTAATCCAGTAGTGGTTGCCATCCAGTTTCTGATGACCAAAACAACGTGTTTTTTCCCTGGATTTGTTCTCAAGTGTAGCCAAAAGTACTTTGCTTGAGCTTTTTGGGTTTTGGTTTTTTTTTTTTTTTTCCTAATTGGCTGTGGAAGATGTTAGCCTGATAGACAGAACTTGTCACATCTCCTGGGGATGAGGAGTAGGACCTCCTGGGCCTGGTGGCCTCTTGGAGGCGGTGCCAGGTGCCATGCTCTGTGCACATCTGGGCTCTCTCAGCGCGGGAGAGGGCGGGGGGACACCTTTGCCACGGGTCAGATGGGTTGCTTGGACTTTCTGTAGTCATGTCCCATGGTACTCGTATGCTCAAGGAGAGTGTCAGGGCTTCTTGACCAGGTTTAGTCCAGGCGGTGTCCCAGCCGTGAGCAGGGTGGTGGCAGGGATGCCTGGAGGAGGTAAGGTGGGTGGGCAGAGGAGGGAGACGGGATGGAGGGGCTCACCCATGGGCATCAGGAGAGGATGCTCCAGTTACCCAGCCACAGCAGGGCAGGAGGGAATTCCTGTTTCTCAGCAGGAGAACGTGTGAAGCTCACATGTAGATAAAGGAGAGTATGTAGAGGTAAAGGCTTCAGCTGGACCTGGGATGAGGTTTTCCTCTTTCCCCACAGACTGTGGCTTGAAATGTTTGGCAGAACAGCAAAGTTTGGCACTGTATTTGGCATTGCCACTTGCATGCCTGTGCAAATGTATCTGGAAAATGTATAAATATATTAACTGGGAAGATACATACAGGAAGTCCATTAGTAAGTGCATGGATTAGATCTTTTCTATCTTATTCAGTGAATTTCCAACCTGGTGTCTAGCAACAACCATGTACTTCCCAGGCCTGCTTACAAGCCCCATACTTGCGAAGGAATTGAGGGAAGAGTTAAGGTCACTGTAAACTGCATTTTACACATAATAAATATTGTGGTTTTCAACAAGTAGAAATTTACGCCCATCTCAGTAAAGCCTGACCCAAGGGTAAAATGCTGTTTCTTCAGTCCTAATCTCCAAGCCAACATGCAGAAGAAATCACTTGGACAAGAATCTAGTGAGTGCACATCGCTTCCTCAGCTGTGATGCTCGGAGTCAGCGGTGCAGGGGTAAGGTTGGGCAGACCCTTCTTGCAGGTGTTTATCCCAGCCCTGGCGTTTATCTGTTGGACAGACCCATTTTTACAACTTCAGGATATTGTGTCAGCACCTTCAGCTGAGGGAACAGGAGGGAACCTGAACCTTTAAAAATTGATTTAAAATACTTTATGAGTATGCAACATCCATCACCTTCTCTACTGGTCTATGCAACATCTGTAAATTGAGCTGGCAAAGGAAATTAAGGGGTAGGTCGGTCTGGAATATCATAAGCGTAAAGAAGGCAGCAGTTAATTTTTTTTTTTTTAATCAAACCTACATGGAGTAAGGTTTACAAATTCCCAGTGTCACTGCGAGATTGAATTTGGCTTGCAAATTATGCTTGGTAAGGGCTCTCGGTTTTTGGAGGCTGCGATGGGTTGACCCTTGTGAGCAAGGGCTTTATTGAAGCGCGTCTAGCGCTGGGATTACCTATTTCTGATCCCCCTTCCCCAAGATTTTTTGGATCCTGTGAGTTGCAGAAGGTGGCATTGGTAGAAAAGTGGGGGCAAATAGATTAATCTTACACGCAGGTACATATTTATTACAGCTCAGTAAAACTGACCTCTGGAGTTCATCATCCACAAAAAATACCTGAGAGTTAATAGCCTATTTATGGTGATAGAAGCAAATTTTGTAGTGTATTTTACAAAGCGCAGCGAGGACTGGGAAAGAACAAGGGCCAGCTTTGAGGCACAGTACTGAGAACTGGGGAAGGAATTGTTAGGGAGTGGTGTGCCATTGCTTCATTTAAAATAATAGGAACAATGTTTTGCACAATATCTGCTGCCATCCGAGAACACGAAACAGAAATGAACAATAGCCCCATATAGAATGGGACATTCCTGCTATCTTTCAAAATAGTCTGTACAACTCAAGAGATGTAATAGGCAGATATGAATAAATAAATATTGTACATGGCCAAGAGATGGAGAAGGGTAAAGACAGAGGTTTATGGGAGGGATTTCTGGGAATTGTAGGTGTTGCCGACATGGGTATAAAAGGAGGGAAGTATGGGAAGGACTTCTGGGAATGTTAGGTGTTACCAACGTGGACCTACAGAAAGGGAAGTATTGCTATAAACATGCCCTGTATCCAGTATCCTACCCTCCTGGCTAGCTCCTATTTCCCAGCAGAATGCTTTGCTCTCAGCAGTAAGTCATGAAGGCTGAGAGAGGACTATGGTTTTTTTACACACACATCTATGGATTTACTTTCATGAATAATGAAATACGATACCTGTATAAATCTCCTTAGATGAGACTAAACTCAAGTTTACTTTAATGATGGTAAATAAAATAACATGAAATCCCTGGGAGAATGGCAATTGCAGGCTCCTGGCTCCTGGCTCCTGAAGAAGCGTTATGCTAAAAGGCATAGACTAGTTATGGATGGAAAGAAAAGACTCTTTACTTAATCCTGGAAAGAAAGTTGAGACACACATTAGCGGCCAAAGCGATTATAAAATGTTAGAGAAGAGACAGTGATTATTGGACTTTATGACAGGAAGTCATTGAGAATTTCCTGAAGAAGTAAGAGAGGAGTTGTTATTTGCATTCTGCTCAGTGATTTGGGAGTACTTAGATATTTATAGGAAAATTCCAAGAGGTTGTGTGTGTTTCCATTATACAGATTCCTATAAAAATAATAAATCTTGCCACAGCAAACTAATGGCTGCGTTTTCTACTCTCTGCTGCAATAACTTGCTTGTGTTAGATTATACTGGGTCTAACTTTTTATTGAATCATTGATTTGCTTTACTAATTGCAAGTTTTTTTTTACAACATGAAATATGAAAGACCTATACTAACGAAAAATTAATGGAATTTATGAAAAGAAATCTCATGATCATTAAATGAGGAAAAACCCCAAACCATCAGAAACCCAGAACACCTGCATTTTTTAGACTTGGAGTCCATCCTGCTTTCACGTCTCTCTCATTTCCTCTCTTCACATAAACCTCTTGTTTTGTCGTCCATGGTAACCTGGGTGGAAGTGGAAGGTATGGGTGCTCCTACGACTGGTGTAGGTGAAGTCTGGAGGGTGTGCTGGGCTCCAATCGCCCCCCAGGGGCAGTGGGGTGCTCGGGACACCCCTGTCCATTAGCGAGGTCCTTCCCTTACTGGTTTCCCTGTTCCCTCGGAAAGTCAGCTCTCCTTGTCTCGCACTTACCCTTCTGATTAAAATTTATTCATCCCAGAATTATGAATAATACACAGGAGGAGGAAGGGGGGGATATAAAACAGGAGGAATATGCATATAAACATGCAGAACTTCACACCCCAGCCTCTTTCATTGCTCTCTGGAAACTATCTAAATGTCTGGTTATTTCTCCCTCTCTCCCCACTGTATTTGAATGTATTCAAACAGCAAAAGAATTTCCTGTCATTTTTTTTTTTTCTTTCATGCTGCAGGATTAATAGGTAAATAGCTGGGTTTGTTCTTAAGGCTTTTGTTTGTCTTGATGAGTGAGTGAGTAGGTGGCATCTGGATGTGAAAGTTTAATGAGGGAGAGCAGCGCTGCGCTGGAGCGGGCTTTCAGCGGAGAAGGTGATGGGGCTCTTGCTCCCCTGTGCCTTTGCTGGGACTAGAGACCCTCATCCTACGGGGGCTGGTCCCTGGGCGTCCCTTACTCTGGGGCATCCACCCCAGGTTGCTGAGCTACTCCACCTCGCTGTTTTGGGGCAGACTGGTGTTACTTTGGGGTCTCAGCATCCTTGGTGGTGCTCTCCAGGCATTGCTGGGAGCGTTGGCTTTGTGGGCTCTCATGTGCTGAGCTTCACCCAGGTCCAACGGGATCCCTTGATTCCTAGCAATCTGCTTGCATCCATTGAAGAAATTGAGGTGCAAGGAGCCTTATGATTTAGGATCTTAAATGCTCTGTTAAAACTGGACATGGGAGTGCTGGAGTGCCTCAGGTCTGATCCTAGCATGTACATCTATTTATTATGCGGTTGTAGACAAGTCATTTAGCACAAAGATGCTGACATTTATGTGGATGCCTAATTCCACAAGTAAACGCTGAAATATGTAGTTTTCAGAGAGATTGAGCAAGCGGGCCCACATTGTTCTTTGTGAAGTCACTCTTGATTAATTCCTGTATAAATAAATCAGAATCGGACTCAATTTCCCAAGGAGAAGAGAATGAAATAAATTCTGTTGTTTGCTATGGGGGTGGGGTGAAGAGCTCGTAATTACCCCAAACTGAGGGGTAAACTGATCCTATCCAATTTTCCAGTAAATGTTTGGGTTTTTTTCCCCCCTTAATATCCATATCCTTAAAGTTCTGGCTCAGGGTGTTTTAACAATTAATCTAAAACATTAATTCTCGTTAATGCTTCTCTCCACACAATGGCTTTTGTTTGGTTTCAAGTTATGGTGTGTGCAAACTTCCTTCCAAGCTCATATTCCAAGCCTAGATTCATCTGAGGCTGTAAAACCCAGCATCGCCTTTGGGGACCTGGAGCCTCTTTTCCCATCCCAGAGGAATTCCTCTGGCTCTGCATATCCTGAGCTTCTGAAGCTGCTGATGTAAGAAACCAGCTCGTTTTCTGAGCATCAGACCGGGCGATAAAGTTGGTGAATATTCTTTCCTTTCGCAGACCAAGTTTGTATTCGAACTGAACTATTAGGACTGAACCAACTTATTTAGGAGATTTACTTATTCTCCATCATGAAATTCCAAGTCCGCTGTTGGTTTTGGCTCTGTGGCTCTCCTTGGGCTCGCGCCTCAGAGCCGATCAGCTGAAGCAAGTTATGTGGCTCTGTTGCTGGATTGTCCTTTTTCACCGATATGCGCCTGCACAAAGGCACATACATTCTTTTTATTTTGAAGAAGTTGATCTGTGCAGACATCAACAGGATATTATTAGTCCCAAGAACTGACGACAGTTTGACAGCCTGATGCGTAGAGGAAGGAAGTTTACAAACATCTCGGAGAGAGCCATGTTGAGCGGTTGAAGGAAATGAGGCATGTCCTGCTGTTATTGTGCTTATAGCACTGGGATTCCCAAGGGGCAGAACAAGCCCATCTTGAGACCTCAGTCTGGCAAAGAACAAGTTGACTCATATTTTATTTTTGTTGTTTTTGTTACTAGTCTGTTATTGTTCCAGTTGTGATGTTGCTTGTAAACAAACTGCTGCTATAATTTTATTTGCAGCTATTGAATGATGGCTTAGGCACATACAGGAAAACAGGCATCTAAAGCTAGTCACCTTTTTTTTTCATACATTTTTGATGTTGCAATGCATCAGCTATGGTCTCTCCCACATTAAGAAGTGGGTCTGATTAATCGGTGGGTCTGATTTGTGCACAGAGAGCTCTGCATATGCTGAATGAGAAGCTCAGTTGGAACGTGGTACCCTGAGAGCTCCTGACCAGGAGCCCCTCGTCTGCCAGCTGGGGACACCAGTAAGGGACAAGCTTGTCCCCTGCATTTGGGGACTGACTCTATTGCTCAGTTTGATTAATTGTAACAGAGGATACTTAGTGACATGAAAAACAGGAAGCTAGTGACAAATTTTCTATAAAATAAAAGTGTTTAAGTGGCACAAAATGGTAAGGGCTGAAAGTCTAAATCCACTGTTGGTGCTGAGTGGGAGGAGCGCTGGCACCGGTGTTTCTAAAGCTGAAGCAGTAAAACTCTAACTGGATATCGTGTGTGCAGAACATGCCAGTGCATCCTTAGAGACAGCCTTAACACATGCGCGCACTTCCACCCCACGACTGCAACGCAAACTCTGCTTTACTGACTCTTTCATGGCTATCTGTAGGTGTTTGCCAGAACTACTTCCTGCGTTCAAAAGTAATGGCAGTCCTCAAACGGAATTTGTGCTCTAATTTCTCCTTTCTAAGTCACCTTTGATCAGCTGAAGTGTTAGCTGGCAGGACCTGATCTCAACTCTTTTCCGCAGCACTTGCAGTGTGCCAGGTCTCTCGCAGTTTGGAAAGAAGATACACAAAACATAAATAAGTTTTCTTAAAAGCCAACAGCTGCAGCCGTTTAGTGAGCAGTCACAGTGTGGTGATACCACAATCTCCCAGTAATGTCAGGTATCACAACAGGGGTGACAGCAACAACCTGTGGCAGGGGCGGTTTGAGTTGGGTGTGGGAACCACTTCCCTAAAGAGATTTCTGCAGCGTTGGCTGTGCGGGAATATGGTGGGATCCCAGTCTGCAGAGGTTTCTGAAGCTGGGATGGAGAGAGCCCTGGTTGACCTGATCCAGCCTTGGACGTGGTCCTACTTCTGGTGGGAGGCCGCACAAGACACCTCCAGAGCCTCTTCCGACAGACGGTGCCACAGCTCTTCCTTTCCAGGCTCCGGCAAAGCCAACAGGATGGCTGCCATCACCTTGGCTACAGCTAGCCACAGCGGGCAGCCAGCCGGGGGAGAGGAGAAGCGCTGCCCAGAGCAAGCACTTGGTTTAAAACTTTTCCTTTGACTCTGTGAATAAAACTTTCCCTTTAGTCGTGCTTTTCTTTTCTTAAATGCTTCCTTACATGGAATTTTAATCTTAATTTCTCCTTTTTTATTTTCTCTCTCCCTACTTGTACTCTATGGGTGGGTTGCTGTTCTCTCCCCACTCTAGCATGACCCCCATGAGAGCAAGTTCTCAGGCTGTGACACCATATAGCACCTTCCGGGCTATGTGTTCTTTTCAAGCTCGGATTAGAGTTGTAGATCGAATGTCATGCGGGGCTTCTGTGTCACGGTGGCTAGTCCCACTGGACAACCAGTACGGAGCTGCCCCCAGACCTGCTCCTGGAGCTGCCACCTGGGGTAAGAGCATCTCCTCCCTCCCAGGGAGGTGTCAGGGTAAGGGAACGACCACCCTCTGTGGCCAGGTACCGTGGAACCAGGGCCAGAGTTGTCCCTAGGTTATAGAGATTGGGATTAAATCTCCTCAGATAAGGCTCACAGCCAGAAATCACTTGGTCTCAGAATAGTGAGTCAGCTGTTGCCATTTCCAACATTGTTTGAGGTTTTCTTGCAGTATTTTTTTTACTTTGGTAGCTAAAGTGATTAAAGAATTAAACAGTCATTCATGGGAGTGAAATAAACTAGACTTTTAAAATATATATACTAAATAAAAGGTTTCATGTTGGCATGTTGATGAATATCTACAGGGTTTTTTCAAAGCCAGATTATCACTTGTGTTACAAAGGATAGTTTTAAAAAAAAAAAAAAGGCAAGGTTAAAGAGTATCCTAACTCTCTTGCTCGTGTTTATAGTACAGTTTTATTACTGAAGGTAAGACAGATAACTGGGCATTACTCCAAATTCCTGGCAGTTTTCCCTTTCCAAGGCACTAATATTGGGATTAGTGTGTTGTTTTAAAGCCATTACCTTTCTTCACCTTCATAATTGCTTGTTCTTAGGGGAGAATACTGAAAACTCAGTGCTCATAAAGTAGACTTGTTATGCAACGTATGCAAAGTTATATTTTGTTATCAGTTGGATTTACTTTAATCTCTACGTGTGTTTTTTTTAATGGCCTATATAGAAATTTGTAGGTTCTTTGATTATTTAAGTGTTATACGGCACACAGACAGTGGACCAACAACCAGAACTGAAGACCCTAGTGCTTTTGAGCTCCAAAAAGTTGGTCTGTCACCTTGTGGTAATAACGTACCATTCATGTATGAATGCCGGTGCCCTGTCCATTGCTGGCATCGTGATGACGTGGCCTGCTCTAGAAGCTGTGGAGGTATGCGAAAGGGATAACTTCTGTATGTGCAAGTGGGGAAGATGATGTTCCTCGTGTGGCTTAGGGCTATTTTTTCTATAGGCTCAGAAAAAATTGTATTTCTTCTCTGGCTGCTCGTTTCCCAGACCCAGAGTGAAAGCACTGAGACTACGGTCAGTGAAATGTTTTCCGTCTGAACCCTTGGAACAGGTATGGTGTACATCAATTGACAGTGCTGCTGCTGCTGCCTGGGGGGAAAGCCACCTCTGACCAGTGATGGTCCGACTGGGAACAGAAAATCAGGTTCTTGGCAATTGGAAGATGACAGGTAGGCAGTGGACCAGCAGCAACCTTTGCTGACTGTGGCGGAGAGAGTCTGCAGTGGGCTGACAGACGAGAGACAGCAGGAGAGAGCATTTACTGCTAACAATGTGACTAGATCCCATGCCTTGGGGAAGTTTTTGTTCTTTTCTTGGTAGGGGAAATAGCTTGGATGAAAGATATGAGGATATGAAATAAGTTTAACAGCAGGAAGGTGTGTAAACATGATTATTCCATTAATGGAAACTTTTCAAATTGAAGGTTGTCAGTCCTTGTGTATATACCTCTTGTTTTCTTGTGAAATGTCACGCAGAGTATTGAAACACTTTCATAAGGGAAAGCATTAAAAAAAAAAAGGGCGAGAGAAGAATATGCTTGGTTAGTTGCCTGGAAAGAGTAAGAAATGCTGCTGCCATTGCCAAGATTATAGTAGATTTGGAAAGGTTTTGTGTCATATTTTCCTGCAAGTTTACCTTGCCCTGTATGAATAAGAGTTGGTTTGCAAAGGCTGTGTCTGGGAGAAGAAAGGCATAGTGTGGAACACCAGGGAGGCAGCTTCTCCGTGGCTGCTGGGAGAAGATCACTCCAGCAGCGCAAGCAGAAATTTTGAAGTGGCGAAGCCGGTAGCATCACTCAGCAGAAGGACAGCTGGCAGTTTTGAGTTCTAAACCATTACCTGTTGGGAAAACACCGGTGGAATTTAGTCTGAGTTGTGAGGTGCTAAGAGGCACGTATCGCCATCAGACTAACATGGGAGAAGTGACACCGAGTGACTTCTCTCTCCAAAAAAAAAAAATCATAGCAATGCTGAGACTGCAGAGCACAAGGTGCCGTTCCCTGTGGCTTGGAAGAGATCATGAGGCTGCTTTCATTTTCCCTGTTTAATCAATTTTTCGAAGACTATAAGTACACGTCTGTGGGTGTATATATGTGTGTGGACTCGTACACTGGGCTGTGGATGGTCTGGCTTCCAATCCACAAAGCATCTTCCCCCCTGCCCCGTCCTGCGCAGCTGAAATAAGATGCAGCTGACATCAGGCTCTTTGACGTTTTATGATATGGGGATGCGGTGGTATCAAAGCAGGCAGGATGAAAGCACAAAAGCTTCCTGTTTCCAGCTGTTTTCCTCAGCAAAGATTTTTTCTTTTTTTTTTTTTTCCAAAGATGATGCTTCCTTTTAAGGGGTTTTAATCTGCAAACTGTTTCCTCAGTTTATTTCACTACAGTAAAATGTGTTCCCTTTAGGTCATATCTGTCTCTTTTAAAAACCAACCTGCCCTTTTCAGTAGTTTTATTTGCTACTCAAAAGAACAAACATGACTTTATAAAAAACCTTTAATGAAGTACAAAGACCAATAAATCTTTTGCCACTAGAGCTGAAAATTTATAGTGATTTTTTTTTTAAAAGAGAAACCTTGAATAAATTAAGTGGGGAAAAATATACTGACTTCAAAACACTTTAGAGTTTTTAATACTGAGATTCTTGCATTTGTACCTGTGCTTAGTGTACAAAAAAATAGGTTTAGATTTGTCATATGTGAAAAATGCTTTATCTGGGGACACAAGTAACTTTAAAGAAGGGACGAAATAGCAATTGGGATAAAAAAAAATCTTCCAGCTGCTTCCATTATGTTAGTCTCTTTTCATTAAACTGATCTCTCCTTGTTTACTTTCTTGTAAAGTAAACATGTATAATTAAAATATATTATGCCTCTCTCTACAGCTCTAATTCTGTGTGCGGGTTTGTCACACTCAGAAATACCCTAAAATGCTGCCAATGCCTCAGTGGAAGAGGGGCCCAGCGTTGTATTTAGGTAAAATGTTCCGGGGGGAACTAGACAGTGTCTTTCGGCTCTTGCCCAGGCTGGGACTGGCAGCCGTAGTGTCACGGAGGCGTCCACCACCAGAGCCACGTCTTCACGCTCTTGGCCACCCCAGCCATTGTGCTGACGGAAACCCTCCGGGGGGTTCCTGCCCATTCCCTTTGCAAGGTGGATGGGGAGTGAGCGGAGATCAACCACCCCACGCAGGAGTGGCTGTACGGTGTCGCCGGAGGTATATGGCGAGTCCTTAAAGTGCAATGAAACTGAAAGCATCAGGGAGAGAACCACCTCGGCTGGTTGGAGCTGTAAAGCTTTCTCTGACATATGTTTTGAATGGAGATGGTGTCCCAAATGCCAAGATGTGTTGAAGGATAGCTGGTTGTTTTTGGATGATTGTCCTATATTTACTGCTTACAAGTTTCATTGTTGTTGAAAGTCTGCTGTGGTCTGTAAATATGTTCTGGAGCTGTATAAAAATATCACAATTAACATATTCAGAAGGACAACAATTGTCATGGCTGAATGACTTAGAAAGTAGCACAGGCTGTAAACAGGATGTGCTGAAATGAACTAGCACACAGTTCCGCTGCAGTGGTCTTTTCAACGAGCGTCTGCTTGTTATCAGCACTTCTGAAAATAATCTTTGGATCCTCTAAAGGACATAATGCTCTGGTTTTTAAATCAGCTCTTCCAAGACGAGCAGCTTAGCTGGCATTGCTACCATTAAAGATATCCAGGTTTGGTTTGGGAGTGATGGCTGGATTCTTGCTCTCCAGCTTAGCAAAATGCTATAAAGGGAAGAAGGGAGAGGGACAGGACAGATGAAAACTTTCCCCCAAATTCTACTGGAAAAACTCTTCTATTAACAAATTTAATAGCTAAGAGGGAGGCAGGATGTCCTGAGAGGAACTCGTATCTAGACGTGGTGGGTGTAAAATTTCCATTTCTTGAGCTTGTGGTTGTTTTTCACTCAACAGTGTTAGGGTATGTAACAGGAAAAAAATATTTGAATGGAGTGGTATAACATGCTCCAGTAAGACATTGTCCAATATCTGCTTGCTTGGTGGAGGGACATAACTTATTCAGTTTCACATCTCTGCAGTTTCAAATGCTGTAACTTTATTTCAAAAGATACCTTGAAGGAAGATTTCTTTCTTAATGACTCATCTGATGAAAAAGTACAGAATCTGGTAAAAACACCTTTCAGAAAGCCATGGACTCTTTCCCAGCTTTAATTTTCACCAGCGTTCTCCAAAGTCCTTGTAATTTAGAAAGATGACTTGAATGATGATCTAAAGACAGAGGATTTCCAACGATGCGCCGAAACTTCTCCTTTTGGCATCTTTCCCCACGGGAGCCTCTACTTTCCCTAACATTCATGGGAGTGGTTTCCCTTAGTGTGGGCAACTGGGCCTTGAGTCCAACAAGGAGGATAAGATGCTGAAACAGTTTCCACCCTTCCCTTACAGGTGCTTTTTAATTTTATTTTTTTTAATGAGTTCCTCTGCAAAGAGATTGGGGCCTTCTTGGGAACAGCGGGAGAGTTGGAGCCCTCTAAGTTCCTTATGAGCATATAGACAGGCTGAAAGTTAGCAGCTGCTGCATGAGCAAAGGACAGAGGCTCAGAAGGTAGGAGAGGAAGGAGGCTTCAAGAGACCCTCGCTTGGTGATCTTTCAGTTCCAAATCAAATGCTGCTGTTAGGTAAGTTATCCCTGGCAAAAACTTCAAGGTTTTCAGTCATGCCTCAGCTGTTCCTGGAAGAGTGGAAGTTTTCCAAAAGTGACAAATAAATTCTGACTTCCGTCTTTATCAAATACAGTTGAGTTATGGTGCCTCGAAAGAGGCTGGTGAAAAGACCTAACGGCTTGAATAAGTGTGGTACAAGACGTTATGCAGGGCAGATACTGAAGACTGAAGAGGTTTTGCAGATAAACTGGTCTTTATTATTATCCTGTAAGAAGAACAGAAAACCTTGAGAAAATTCAATGGAATCATCAGGTGTGAAGAAAGGAGGTTTCCTGAGTGATTCCTTTTTTGCGGGGAAAGGAGCGTGTGCCATGTTGAAGGCAGCCCCGTTCCCCAGCTGGTCAAGGCTGAGCAGCATTCTGTCCATGTTTAACCACAGCCCCGCGTGCCAAATGGATGGCTGGGTGGACGGACGGATGGATGCTGGTGTAGGGAGGGATTCCTTGCAAGTGAGCAAGCCGCCGTACCCATGGGCAGCCGTACCTGGGGCCGCGATGTTCCATCTGCTGAGGATGGCATCCTTTGCTTTGTCGTCAGTAAGGAGGAGGAGTGCTTTGTGTATTCTACCGTGATGAATAATTTGGTGTCATTGTGGTAGCACTGATCATAATGAATTAATTGGCATTCATGTGGATGTCATGCTTTTTTTTTCTAAGCTTTTCTATTACAATGCAGAATTAGTTAGTAGACACTTAAAGCGTTACACATCCGATTCAGTTGTCATCATAACCTGTTTGTGCTGTTCCCTGTCTGGCTATTGTGCTCATTTCCTGGAGAAAGCCTTGCTGCGTGGCAGCGGGGACGTTTCAGTCACAGTGAGGGTACAGTGGCGATACAAGCTTTAAAAGTTGCTCTTCCTCTTCTGCTTGCCTATCTTAAAGAACCCGAGCAAACTCCAAGGGTGTAATATGCGATTGATTCTACACAGCTTGGACTAAGAAAATGGCATTTATTTTTGCTACATAATGCCCAAATCTAAACGCTTCCTCAGTAATTTGTGGCATCGTTGAAGACAAATAGTCTTTTCCTTGTGTAAATATTAAAGAGTGAAAAAAGCCTAAAATGTAGTTCTCTGCTCTTCTCTTCTTTTCTTTCTCCCAAAATCTGCTGAGTTGATAGATATATATACCTATATTATTTATCCCATCTTTTGAAGAGGGCATATGATTGCACATGCACTCCCTTTTCCCATGGTAAAGTGTCCCAGTTTAACTGGGAGATGTGCTGGTGAGTTGAAGCAGGAAATGTTGCTTTAAAACTGAGCTGATGTGATGTCACAGGAAATGTTTAAAATGCGACTCTCACATCAGGGGAGTGACTTTTAAAGCCTTTAAACAGATTTTTTTTTTAATTTGTGGATGTCTTCATATTTTGTTCTTTCTATTTATAACATATATTAAGATTTTAGATAAAATACATAATTCTCACTGGAGATGTTCTATGATGCTCTATAGACACGAGGCAGTTACATGGGATTTCTTGTTCATGAAGTGCCTAATTAGTAGTGTGAGCTGGACCTGAGACCATATAAACAGTGGAAAGGGAATAACAGGGTGGGTTGTTTTAAGTCAAGAGAGAGCATTACGATCCTCCTGCGCAGTGTTGCCAATTCGACATTGTACCATGAGACTCAATATTTGGTGTTTAATTTGGCCAGGGAAAAAATTATGCCATTATCTTGGTGTTTGGTTGGGTTTTTTTCTTCTTAACCTTAAGGAAATCTCTAACTTGCGCTTGCAGTGAAAAGCAAAAAAAAAAAAAGACAACAAAAAACCAAACATGAGCTGAGCTTAATGCACCGTAAAAACTAAAGAAGTCAAAGGAAAGCGAAGAAGCAAGTTTCACTTTAACCCATCATGAGTTCAGTTCTTTGGCTTCAGCAATGTGTGATACAACCTAACTCCTGCATCAGCCTTTGATTGAACTTGAGCACTTATTTTAGAAGAGTTTTTGCCCAAGCGAAATCTAGCCCACTGCATCAGAGTGATAATTAAAGACAGAAAAGACAATTCTTGACCAATGATGGAATGCTTTTGTTCAATCTTTTACGAGTCAGGTGCTTGAAACCCATTTTATTAATACATATTACTAGATCTCTCTGGCTTTTCATAAGGGATCTGGGTGCAGCTTCAAAACAGCTGCGTGAAGCTTTTGTGGAAACTTTGGAAATACTTATTTTGGGGAGAAAAACAGAGATTATGCATTGTGTTGTAACACTACTGTAACAATACAAGTAATACCAAATCTCAGAAGAACGTTGAGCATCAATATGTTGGGTTTTAGCAGGCTTAGCATGTTTATACAATATTTAAATGTAAATACTGATTTGGTAAGCTTCTAACAGAGCTGGCTCTTGAGGAACCCGAGCTCCCTTGCATGTGTGGGAAAGCTCAGCATGGGGCTCCCATGTGCCTTCGTGTCCTCTCTGCTTTCTCGGTGGTGGAAGACACAGGACAGCGCACTGAGTGCGGTGTGTGAACAGAGACCGCGCAGGGAAGAACGGAGAAAGCAGGTTGGAGCCCCAGGACCTCGGGAGGCTGGGATGTACTCCTGGAGGGGAGCGCCCGTGTCCCCTGGGGACTCCAGCAGCTGGCCCGGTCCCCAGGAGAGCAGGGCAGGGCACCACCTAGGGTTGCTCCCCAGGAAACTTTGCTAAATGCCGAAGTATAAGTAGCTCTTTTTTTTTATACAGGGTGTATCTGCGTCTACTGCAGTGAGGAACTCTTTTAGCCAGGGCGCTGAAATAACTGAGGCATATGCTGATAATAGGTTTTTGGGGGTTTGTGTTTTCCAGCTGTCAGAGTTGTGGAGAACTGCAAACTTGGAGATTCCGTGTGAATCTTGCACGCTGATGGCCATGGGAGAGAGTATGTGCCTGGGGCTGAGGCGGCTCAGTCCCTTTCTCTCTCCTTATAAACTCAAGTCTGAGGGTGAAAGAGTAGAAAGAAAATATGCCCGTGCTTAGGCAGTTTGTTGGGGTAACTACCTACCTAGAGCCACTTCTTGGCTACCTATTATCATCATATTCAAAGTTACAGCTTTAACCGACTGATGTCAAATGAATTTTAAGAGGCTTTGGGTGGTGGCGGTGGTTGCTAGAAGCCCAAATCTGTACCAGGGCCAAACGTGGCCCAAGTGCCAGCAGTTTGCCATCGCTAACCGTTTACCAGTGGTTATCTTTATCACCAAAGGCTGCCTTAAACTGGGTGATGAAGCCAGATGACGTCCCACCTTGTCCTTGAAAAGATAACAAATTCCCTCGCTTTGCTTTAAAAAAAAATCCTCTTGCACCATGGTGTAATAGATCACTTAAAATTTCTGTAGAATTGATTTCTGGTAGATTTTTTTTTTTGCCTTGTCGGTTGATATTCTTTGCCCAGAAACATATGGATTGTCTTACGATAGCAAGTGTCCAGTAAATAGGAAGTGTTTGCTAAGGGCTGTCGTAATACACTTTAAATGCAATACATCCAGGGCACTTTTAATGTAATTTTCATATAGATGAAGTCATTCTAAAGTAGGCTTAATTAAAGCGCTGTTGTCGAAAGACTACAAGTTAGCAGAAATGTCTTTCCTTTCATTAGATATTTTTCTTCTGTTGATGTTTGATTTCCCTTTCATCAGATCTGCATGGTTTGCAATCAGGCCGGTATCTCCTATTCCCGGCGGTTGGTATAATTTGTGCTTTTGCAACAGCCAGTCGGAGATGAGCTGGACTGGTGGGGGTTGTGTTTTGGTTGTTTTTTTCTTTCCTTCTTTTTTTTTTTTTACCTCAACTTTTTTCCAGTTACACATTCCTGGCTAATCTTTCTGTTTCCAAGAAACATAAATATTGGGAATTAACCAGTCATGTACTGGCCAGAGAAGGTACAAAACCCAGCTGCTGGTGTGTCTGTAAAAAAAAAAATCTGGTTTAGATAATGGCAGCATCGCATTGAAGCGCGTGCAGAAAACAGCTCTGAGGGACGCACTGCCCGTTCTGAGCTGCCCATTCAAAGGCAAACCAGCTGCATTTATTCCCACCCCTAAGTGGGGGGGGGGGAGTTTGCATTTTTTTAATGCTTGATTTTACTTTTTTCCCTTCTTTCTAATGAAGGAAGAAGCCAGCCTTTACCCCTCTGAGTCACACGCGGAGCTGCAGGAGGGGTTTGGGAGAGGGAAGGTGCAGAAAGGGTTAGAGATGAGCGGAGGGGGAAGTTCGTGGGCTCTGGCCGGCGGGTTTGATTGCCACCGCTGTGCCCCGAGGGTTTGCCCAGCTCTGCCGCCGTTCTGCCTTGTGCCACTTGCCGTGGTCCCGTGGGATGGCGGGATTGCAGCTCCTGCCCCACAGCCCTGCAGCTGGCAGTGGCCAGGCATGGCCCCGGCCCCTTCGGCCTCCCAGCCACGAGCCAAAAGGGTGATGCTCCTGTTGGCTTCGCAGCCAGCACAGAGAAGGGAAAAAAATAACCCCTTTCCCCAAGGTTTTGACACTATTTAGGGCTAAATTCTGCTTTGAGATTTTGCAGGCAGAAAAGAGGAATTAGCCCCGTGGATTTTCTTCCATTAATCACGAGCTGCGTTTATTGGCTTTACAACCTCAAAGCCACTAGTCAGCTTTAACAGGTAGTAGTTAGGGAAGATAAGTCAAAGCAAAATGCACGAGTGAAAACACATGCTAACTTTTTTTTTTATATTCGTTCACTCAAAAGCCTGTAGGAAAAAGCCATGTTCTTGCAGTGCCTTTACCATCCGTCTTTCTGCGGGGCTGGTTTGCAGTCGGGTCTCCAGACCAGTTTCCATACTGTTGCTCCCAGACTGAGCTCTTCTGTGTCGGATTTCATCACTCCTACTTAGATGCCAGGACCCTGGTTTTTACAGAAGTTCCTGGATTAAACTGTGGGTGCCTGGAGTAAGTTTTTAATGAGATATTTCAACACCTAAACATATTACCTAATTTTGAAGATGCCCATCTTCTCGCTGCTTCCCCTGGTTTCCACTGAAGGCAATGGGTCTCTCCTGTATTTATATTCAAATATAAATTGCAGAATTGAATTGCCTACAGCATGTTTAAAAACATAGTTTTGGGCATTTTTTTTCTTTTCAAATCAGGGCGGACAGTTTTTCATGAGGGTACCTACCATGTGCGAAACATGCTGTTGTCTACATGATGCTATAAATTATTGGACTGACTTATTCCATGAAATAATCTCCTTAATATATACGAGCAGAGAATTAACCTGGTTGTTCTTTTCCCTTGCCTTGTGGGAGCCCTGGTGCCCTCCCCAGATTGTTGTGATATATTGCAGCGTTGCTGCCAACTGTTAATGAGATTACTAATGCAGTGTAACTGGGTAGCAAATTATTAAATGCTATTCCATACCATTATTCAGCTATTTTAGCGACTTGCGAGAGGGGCGCTCCTTGTAAATCAAACTCCTCGTATATTATTGTTGTGAATTAAGAGTTAAGTTAAATCCAGCCTTTTAAACATTGCATCACGGGCAATGATAGCGGAGCACGTACTTCACAACAAGCTGCTTCACCTGAGGGTAGCATTAGGCCTGGCTTTGGGGGAGCTGGAGGGGGGTGGTCTGGGAGCTGGGCCGTCTCCTGCATGTTCTGGCTTTTCTTGTGTGCCAGTATTTTCTCTAAATATTGCCACATCTGAAACGTCACACTTCTACTTCATACAGCACGCTTGTCGAGTCATATAAGTATACATAGCTTTTTAAAAAAATTTCATCTGACTAGTGGCACTTGTAGAGATTTGGTGTCTAAAAAAAATAATCATTGGAGGTGGTTAAATATGAAATTATTCATTTGGTGTTGGGTGCTTAAGTTGGATTTCTGCAATGATTTTCTCTTCCACATGCGAACGTGTGTTGTTTGTAGTATGCCTTACCACGTGATTGCGTCTCTAGGAAAATCAGAATGTTCTAGCTGCGTTCAGGTTTTCCTTACAAAGCTCACATTTTCCTAGATTACATAAACATGTGCAAAAAAAAAAAAAGGAAAATATATTTATTTAGAAGCTCAATGCAGATTGCTCCCAGAAAGGGAACAAAGGGAATGTTAAAATAAGAAGGTAACCTTTGACTCTCGGTGTCACTAGCCCTTCTCAGTGCTATGTAGCTGAGATGAGCATCCGAGTGTTTCACAGCAGCCTTGGGAAGGTCTTCGGAGGAGCTTGGTGGGCAGAATGGGCAGGGCGTGTGGCTTGAGGTGTAGTTTAATTGTTGAGGTAACTGTTACTTGCAAGAGAAGGCAACAGTCTATGTGACAATGATGTTTACAGATATGGATATAAGCCCTCCGTCCTTCTTGCCTGAGGTCCTTGGAGATGCGCGTGGAGTGCTGTGGGGTCCAGAGGAGCTGGGGCTGGAAGTGGGGGAGAGCTGGAGGGACTGTGTGCTGCAAAGGCCTGTTGGGGTGCTGCTGTGGGAGAAGTGGGAGACAGGAAAAGGGGGAAAAAGCGGTGCAGAAGTTAATTGATGGAGAACAAGGAGGATACACAACGAGCCCTCCTAGAAGTCCACAATTATCTCCTAGTTAGCCGTCATATTGTAAGTAGCCTGGCCTTGGGTAGGGTTTTAATCAACGTTTCCACCACCAATCGATTGCCTTTTGACTTTGGTTATTATTTTGAACTGAATGGTGCCAAGACCCTCAGAATCTATTACTACAAGGAGAGTTCAAGTAAATCTGCCTTTATGTATTTTTAAGTCCTGGTGTAGAACATAAGTTTTTTGCCTGGAGCAGTGTGATTAATTATCGTAACTTCAGAGGGCTCTGTGTTATTGGGTTCAAGTAAAAATTAAGTACTTTAACATTAATATAGACTATATATGACAGTAAACTAATTAAATAACCACAGTTTATCAACTAGATTCATTTTATAACTGAAAGAGTCCTGAGAAGCACAGGCTTCCCCACTAAACTCTATCTTCTCCCAGGTTAAAATAAATTAATAAAAAAAGAAGCATTTTGCTCAGGAAACCCTTCTTCCACAGCACTCCCTACCCTCAAATTATCCAAAACCAGAACAGAATCAAACCTGATAAGCTGGAAAGGGCAATATAAATAGAACCTTAAACTTTTCCTTACTATCTGCTTAGAGTTCCAGCAGATCTGCTAAAAACTGGTTAAATGCTGAAGTTACGCAAAGGGAATGGATGTGTGAAAGTCATCTGTCCTTACAAGCACAAAGTCTATGTCGTAAGTGTGCTAGAAAATAGCTTTTGTAACTCTCCGAAATACAATGTGAGGTTTTATGACCTCACCCGACGGCGGGACAATGCAATTCTTTGTGATGAATATTAAGATGGGGAACAGTTTAGATTTGTTTACACTGTTGACGTTTTATAGCAAAGGCTGTCAAGTGGGGCCTCAGACTGTCCATGGATATTTCTATAGACTTTGGAAATTCAGGCAAAAAATAAAATGCCCATCCGATTCAAATGAATTTTCCAATTATTTGTGGCTTTAACAGAAGCGATTGAAGTGTATTGTATATATCTGGCAGCTGGTCCTACTTCTTTGGAAAAAAAACCCTAAAGATTTGTATCTAATCCCTTGAGCAAACCAATAGTAAATTGTTTATCAATAAGTAGTAGAAATTTCCCATTTCAATCCATGCTTTCTTTACATTGCTGTCATGGAAAGGATAATTCCATGCAACTTCCCGCATGCTGGATGTGGATGGCCTCACGGTTTTGTCTATTCTTCCCTTCTTCAAGCCCGAACTGTCACCTGAGCTTGGTGCAACTTCTCCCCATCCTGTGCCTGCAGTCTGTCGGCATCCCCTCTATTGTCTGATCCTAAAATCATCTTCGATTCCTCATAAATCCCCTTATTGAACCCCCCGCTGTTTCCCATGTCATATTTAAGTTTTCCTTACCGATTTCCATGGCCTGTCCCACTATGTGTTTTTGTTCCTGACTCCATCTCCTGGTTCCCCTCCTTCAAAGTCAGTCCCAAATGACTTCTGTCACCTTCAAGCTCCATACTGCCCTTCTTCCACACCACCTCCTTCTCTATTTTTTTTTTATCCTGTCCTGATGATATTTAGAGCAAAATCTTCAAAAAAGATTGCATCAATGAATATGCATTTTAATTTGCCATTCCTTTAGTTTACCAAATGTCCAGGTTACCAACTTATTCTTCCCTTGATCCTTCTCTCTTTAATCCTTTTTCTGTATTTTGTCAATTTTCGTTGAGCTCCTGTTTGCTTAGTTCTTTAAAAACATAATACTCTGAGAATAAAAAAAATCTTTTGAAAAAAAAAAAGCGGAAAAGACCTCAATCCACAAAACAAGTGTGTTTTAACTGAATTTGTATTAGCAGTTTCTGACGTACGGTTTGTAAGGTGCTTCAGAGCACAAAGAGGAAACAGCAATCCTGAAGTATCTGTTATCACATTTGTTGAAGTATGATAATCATAATTAGAGTCTAGGATTTTTCCCACCCTTCTCATTTTTGACACAACTGTAATTCATCGAATGAGAAATGCCAATCATGTGTTAGTATGGGGGGTGTACAAAACGTCTCTTTTGCATAGAGATCTTGGGCCTTTTCCTTCTCATTTGAGGATATTTCGACTGTTAATTCCCATATAAAATTACATTCGTTGGTTACTATACTATTTAATATACTTCTTTTTTTCCTGGAAGATAAAATTCAAATCTGAAGGTGTTTGTCTTTCTCCGTGTATTTAGATCGTGTCAGCATATCAACACAGTTGGCGGTCCTTTCTGGGGAAATACTCAGGGTTAGCATAAAAGGCTTCACTGACGCAGGTGAAGATGTACTGGCTAAATCACTGCGGAGTGAAATGTCTTTGCAGACAGACCACTGCTTGCCACACACGCTCAGAATTGTGGCATATTTTATGTACTTCTGTATTCTTTTTTATATTTTATATTTTTAGCACTGAAGAACATCTTTGATTCTCTGTGTTAAAATTATAAAAAAAAAAAAAGCAGCTGATGTTTTGTAATCCGCACCCTTTCCTTTATCTCTTTCTCCAAACAACTTTCTTCAAAGACCTCAGTGTTGAGGTCCCTCGGGGATCCGCCTGTATCATGGACCCCCTCTGCTGATCCAGCATCCCTCTGGGTGCAGAGAGGAGGACCTGCTGGCCCAGGAGCAGGGCAGCCATCAGCTTTTTTGAGCTAAAGCGGTAGAAAAACAGGGTCTGGCTCTTCCTTTCGTGCAAACTGCACTCATCTGCTGCTGGCTGCATCCTTTTGTTCTCCTCTGTCACCCAAACTGGTGCTGTAAAAGCCAGTCTGAAGAGGGATTTTCATAGCTCTGAAGACCCTTTCCCCAGTAAGCTGGGCTTACCCCATCCTGTCATGGAATCACAGACTGGTTCGGGTTGGAAGGGAGCTTAAAGGCCACCCAGTGCCACCCCCTGCCCTGGGCAGGGACACCTCCCACCAGCCCAGGTTGCTCCAAGCCCCGTCCAACCTGGCCTTGAACCCCTCCAGGGATGGGGCAGCCACAGCTTCTCTGGGCAACCTGGGCCAGGGGCTCACCCCCCTCACAGCAGAGAACTTCTTCCTCAGATCTCATCTAAATCTCCCCTCTGTCAGTGTAAAGCCATTCCCCTCGTCCTGTGGCTCCACTCCCACTTGCATACCTCTTCATCTGCTCTTCAGCTCTTTACTTCTGGAGAAGCTGGACTTTTTGCATCCATCTCTGAACCGCAGCGCCCTGTGCAAGCAGGTGTGGGTGGGGGAGATGTGTGTGAAGGCTGGGAGATGGCTAGGGGTCAAGGCCAGGAAGGACCTCCAGGCCACCTACCTTGGCCCGCAATGAACGGCGGGCTGGTGCATGTCACCAGCTAGCTTTGTGCTGAAGCAGAAGGGCTGGCCTGACACCAGCGCGGTGGCCAGAAGACGCCCACTCTTCGTGTGCGGGAGTCAAGTGCTGGGAAGGAACCACCATTTTCCTTGGCATCTTTTTCCCAAGAAAAACACATTACAGCATTTTCAGGGAGGTTAAGCAAATGCTTTAATTTTGACTACAGTATATTACCTTTCTTCTTTGGAAAGTCATCTTAAATACTTTGACTTTGAGTTCACCGACGAGCATTTGGAAGATTTGCCTTTCACTCTGGTCTTCCACAGCAGATCCCATTTGCTGTATAAGTAAATTCAAGAACGCAAGGCTTGGCTTTTCTGAAATATATATTGTAGTTATTCATGAAAAATAAGAAGTCATCAATTTAAGCATTTTCATGCTCTTGTAATCTTAAAACATTTTCCAAGTTTGTTACAGTATTTGGAATTATAGTAATGCAATTCTGTTTCAGAGCCACAAAGACAAATAATTATATCAATAAATATTTTTTGCACTTAGGCACATGAAGTGACTATTCTTCAGGAATTATCTTTGGCTTGATACGTAGTTATTCAGATCCTGTACAAGACACGGCCTGGAACTGAGTTAAAGAAACATAATTCTGAAGCTGATAAGGCCAGATTTTTCACAGGCACATTTGTGAGTACAGGCTGCTTGCTCAGCACCTGTATTACGGCATTTGCTAAATGTCATGATTTTTGATTGTGCTGCTTCTCTGTTGCCGTTTTAAATATGAAATATTGTTTATTCTGAACTAAGGGAAGAGAAATCCTAAAGACCATGTTTTAGTCTTAATTGAAATCAAATGGAAAACTCCCACAGAAGTAGAAAGGAGGTTTAGCCAATGAAAAGTGAATTTGCCCTTTCTGCTCACTTATTTGAACATCTAAAAAAAATTGTGTGTATATATGTATAAAAAGATATATATATATATATATATATGCATCTTCTATTTACTCTCATAAGTGTAGAGGTCAGGTTATTTCATTTGTGCATTTGCCCGCGTGCTGGGATGATGGCATTGGGAGGGTGGAGTGAAGCTGAGGTTCTCGGGGTGCACCATGAAACACCTTCACGCTCTAGAAAGCATCATATCGTATGGCGAGAAAGTGGTGAGTGGGCCCTGCTTTTATGTGGGTAGCGATATTTGTGCTTTAAAAAACACCCTCAGTCCCCCCTCAAATAACACCTGATTGAGTATGACGTTAGCTGAATGCCTATTTTCACAAAAAAGATTGTTGAAAATATTGTTTTCTTCTGTTATCTCACCTAGTTGCTAGACTATTGTCACTGTCTAACATCAGGTGCACACTCCTTTTTACATGGGTTTTTTATAGGTATCATCTTTCAAATGCCACATTTTTTTTGAAACAGTTAAGTTCTTAATTACTCTTGTTAGTTTGAGTCTTCCCTATCTTATTTTTCCTTTTTTGTTCTTTCCCCTCCATCTCTCTGAGCAAAATGCCTGTGATATCCGTGTTGCTGTTTGCCAGAGTAAAGCATGAGAATATAATTTCCTGGCCTGTGATTTTAAGGGTTTTTTTTATGCATGTGCCCAAATTTGTTATTGGAGATGGTGGGAGGTTCAAACGAAATTATATTCCAGAATCATCTAGTTTATTGTCCTGTGTTATTGCTACAGTCTTGGATGATTTCCCAAGTAATTGTTTGGATTATTCCTGCAAAGAGGAGTTTGTTTTGGTTTTGTTGTTTGGTTTTTTCTTTCTGCGTTTGGGTGTTTTTCCAAAAAAAATACTAACTTTGTAATTCTAAAGTCTCTGTTTGGGAGCACCTCAAGGGATTCAATGAAAGTTTTACCAAAGAAAGTTCAAGGGCTTGGGGGTTATGACCAAGGTCAAGTAGCCTTACATGGTGCCTCCAGTTTACGCATCACAGCCCCTTAAAATAAAGTAGTTGTTGGCCCGAGGGAGTCACACAGTGTGTCAGAGCTAGTGGCCTACCATGCAAATAACTTGAAATTACATGTGTTAGGCAGTAAGCTGCCCTTTAGGTCACCTAATTCTGAACTACTTTCCTTTTCTGGAGCTGGGAGGTGTGTATTAAGCACCTTTATTCATTTGAGATCCTGAGCCATTTAATGACATCTAATGATCAGGCTGATGCTTCTCTAAAGAGAGAAGGTGGAATCGCGATCACCTGCACGCTGGAGTGCTCAGACATCAGCACGGATGTGCGGGACTGCGATAGTATCTGCTGCGCTTTGCTGAGCTCGGTCCTGTCAGTGCTTGGGCGCATTTGGAGTCTACTTAGCAGATGGGGAGCACCAGGGGTCCTGGGCAGAGGGTGAGCAGCTCTCGGCCTTGCTGCTGGAGGCTCTCGGAGCCCCGTGTCCTGCTCGGGGGTATCCCTCCCCCTTTTAAGATGTCAAGGGAACCTTGGTGCGAGAAGCAGAACTTTGCAGGCTGCTGAGAAAGTGCTTTTAGGGTTAGGTGGCTGCTCTACTAGTGGCTTTCCAGACCTCATTCTGCTGCATAAGTGCAGCTTTTGGCCCCAGAATCAGTGCTCTGGACTCCTCCCCACATCCTTAAGCATCAGTGGCCTCTCTGAAGTTGCAGTGCTTCCAACACAGGGGTGTGATCAATGTGAATTGCAGTTCCTTTTTCCCTAGATTACTAATAGAGGCAATAGGATTTGAATCCAGCCAAAGTCAGTCTACAGCACTGAACATCTTTTCTAGATTCAGTTGAATATGCTTTTCCCAGGTTCTTTGCTTAAAATGCTCAGAATGGTTTGATTCCTTTTAAATGCCAGTTTTAGTCCTTTTAAATAGAACCTCTGAGATGCCAAATGAAGCTTTAGTTATGTTATTTATATCACACTATTAATTGTGTATGAATCGCGTTCTGAAAAACTGACCACGTCTGTCCATGATGATTTGCTTTCTGTAATGTCGCATTGCCTAATGCTTGTGATTAAGCGAGGTTAATTTACAGGAGCCAGATTCTGGAGAAAATTACATATGGGTTCAAGTTTATGCACTCTGGGGTAAATCCAAGCTCTGAGAATAAGTCACTGGAGAATTTTGCATTGACTTTGGTGTCATTAGGGTTTCACTGTCCTAATTACTTAAGTGGCAGTACTTACAGGGTACATAATAAATTTCCGGAATTAGGTTTAGGAGCTTACAAACCTTCTTGCAATATCTGTCATACTAAATTATTAGTAAACTAGGCTAGATTAAGTAGGTAGTAATTAGTGAGGGTTTTCTTTCTTTTCTGCTGAGGGAGAAGTGCGGTTGATTTGAGGGCTGGTTGGAGGGGGCCAGAAGTTAGCGGGCTTTTGCCTGTCG
Organism: Alca torda; assembly: GCA_008658365.1. Classification (NCBI taxonomy): domain Eukaryota; kingdom Metazoa; phylum Chordata; class Aves; order Charadriiformes; family Alcidae; genus Alca; species Alca torda. The sequence goes on from CM018101.1 coordinate 1,142,514, forward strand.
CTACCTCGCTGGATTGTGCGAAGAGAAGGCTTGTAAACAAGATGAGAAGAGACAAGGAGCGCGCGTGCAACGTGCAGAGACCCATCTGCTCATCCAGCACTCCGGTCATGTACCCATCACATAACCCCTTTGTGGCCACAGGCGCACGGGAGGGTTGAGAGCTCCGTGCACGGCATAACCCATCAGGCAGGCGCTGAACCTGCGCCGGTGACACTCCGGATCTGCTCGTGGGCTGCAGGGGACGTGGTGCCTCTCTGAGGGTTTGTAGGCAGTCACTGGTGATAGTGTGGTACCAACAGCAGGAAGGCTTTGGCCAACTCTGCCTTCCACTGAAAAAATATTTTTCCATCAAATTCACCAATGCAATAAAACTCTATTTTATTATTTGCTCTTTCTGTTTACGTCCAAGAACAATTTTCATCTTGCTAAACTCTCAATTTCCCAGCTGAAGATCTTGGGTGGTTTTGAAAAAGCATCTTTTTCCCCAGCTAGAGCTTGCATTTTTATAGAGCTTCGGGATACGTGTTTTAGACTGAGTTCCTTCTTTTTGTCTGTAGCTGAGATAAAGAATTAGTAGTTTAAAACAATAACTACATGTTCCACTATGATCAAGGAATTAGATAATCTGGCATGTTTGCTTAAGGGGTCTGTATCTTGGGGCTTTTATAGGGCAGTATTAAAGCCCTGAGCCTTCTTATTATGCCAATACCCAGAAGATTGCTTTAATGAGAAGTAAAGGGCCTTTTTCCAATTACAAGGGAATAACTGTATTAAGTTCCTGTGTTATGTCAACCTGCTTTGATTTGATTACTGCGAAAGAAATGGATTTATCTGTCAGTGTTACTTAATTAAGCCTTCTCATTGATGTTTTGCAGAGTAATATAGTGTAGTTTGCACATTTAAGTATAAATACAAAGAAAATTGGTCAAAAGCTAAGACACGACCCCTGAAGATAAGGTACAAGAGCCATTGCTTGTCATTTTCTGATCAGAGTCCAGAACTTTTGACTTTGGTGGAAGACCTTGAGCATTATACAGGCTCAGATTAAAGCAAGGTAAAGGCCAAGGAGTTTTCAGCCAAAATGGAGATGGCTAAATATTTTGGAGACTCGGCAAATCTTACAGAATTATTCTGTGAGGTTAGTCTCCTTATCTCTACCCGATGCTTGCGTGCATAGGATAATGTCTGTCTTCCACCGATGCATCCCCAAAGCTGTCCCTCTCCCTGCCCAGGAGCGTCCTTCCTGCCTGGTGGTGCATCCCCTTGCCTAGGCAGGACTTTCTGGGTTAGTCTTGGGTGTGCGCAGGGACTGATCTGGAATGTTTGTGGAGACGAGGAATACCCCAGCCTGGAGGTCTGCATTATTTTAAGCACCTGACAGTGCCCTCTGTTCACTGGTGTGTTTGGCTCAAGGGAGAAGTAGGGATAATGCAGCAAAGAGTAACAGAAAGGGCAACGGGCAAGAATTCAGCTCACCACAGAAACATGTGTTTAACAGTAAGCACATAAATAGTTCCTTTCACGTCACTGGGACCGCCCAGCAGCTGGCCATGAAGCCAGTATTGCCATGTGCTGCTGGAAAGTACTGGGCATCTTCGGGAGTGTGGTGCCCCTGCTCGTGCCTGGAAAAAAAAACATTTTTTGAAGAACATAAAATCATAGAATCTTCATGGTTGGAAAGGACCTTTGACATCGAGTCCAACCATACACACACACACAAAAAAAAACCCCCCTACAATCTCTGTCACTAGAGCGTGCCCTGAAGTGCCAAATCTAGACGTTTAAGTACCTCTAGAGATGGTGACTCAACCACCTCCCTGGGCAGGCTGTTCCACGGCCTGACCACTCTTTCAGTAAAGTAATTCTTCCTAATATCCAATTTAAACCTCCCCTGCTGCAACTTCAAGCCATTTCCTCTTGTCCTGTCATTATTCACCTGGGAGAAGAGGCCAATCCCCACCTCTCTACAACCCCTCTTCAGGTAGGTAGAACGTGACTAAAAAGAGGTACTGTGAGCAGGTAAAATGGCATCTATCAGCCCAGCATCTGTGAAGGGTGACAGAAGACTCAGCTGGAGCGTGGTGGTGGGCTCCCAAAGGGAAGAGCTCAGCAAGAGAGTGCACCCCTTGCCCGGGCTGCTGTGGGGCTGCCCCCTTCCCTCTGTGCTGGCCCTCCTGGGCACGGAGTGCAAGAGAAGGGTTACTGCTCCAAACGCAGCCCTGAAATGTGTTATTTTAGGTGATGCATTAGAATCCCCAAGACCATGGCATCTATGTTCTTAAAATATAAATAAAAATGTACAGTGTAGAGGTCTGAAAACCTTTATTGGCACGTAAATCTTGCTCCTAGCGCTGGCCGTGAGCCAGCATAAGGGGCCTTGACAACGTGTATTATTTTAGGTTAGCTGACTTTTACAGGGTGGGGTGGGGGGGGGAAGTATGGTAATAAATGAAGTTTCTAAGAGGGAGTGATGTGAATAATGCCGCCTTGTTAACGAAAGCAGAGCTCCCCAGGTAGCCCCACGCAGAGCCCTTTGGTGGTGGTGCTCTGTCCTTCGCCCCCTGTTTCCCATGTGCCCGAGCGGGGTCCTGCGTCTGCACGGGGCGGGGGACGTGGGTCAGCAGGATGGGGCTGAAGCCCAGCTGGAGGTGCTGGTGTTGTCACCCATCTGGAGGTGGGCTCAGAGCTGTCACCTGGTCCCCCAGATGCTGCTCCCGAGGGCTGAGCTGTTCCACTCAGTGGATTTCGGAAGCCCTGCTCGAGGGTGGGACGATGCCCATCCCAGTCAATGGGAGAAAATCCACTGATTTTTAGCAGGCAATGGATCAGGGCTCTACAGAGTTAATTGCCTGTTACATAACACAAATGATTTTTAAAAATATGCCTAATTAACCTAATAGAATGGTTGATCTGATCTGTCAGGTAAATGATACACATTTTCTTTCTTTTTCTGGAGCTTAATTAAATATTTACCTGAGAGTGTCTTGTGCTATTAACACGTTCATCTATTATTGAGATAATAGGAATTGTAATTGGGGGAAAGTATTAAACTATACAAATGATGTGGGGTTTCTTTGTTTGTTTGTTTGTTTTTTTTTAATCTTGGAAATCAACCAGATTTGGTCACAGCACCTGTATTTGAAAGTGCTAATGACCAGATCTGTTTCTCGGACAAGTGAAGTTCCCAGCCCTGTTAGAAGTCCGGATGAACCAGTGCAGGGGTGGAACGGGAGCTGCTTGTCTGCGTAGTCTTCGGCAGCACCCGGAGAAAGTTTCTCTAGCCAGTGAGACCAAATACGTATTTTTCCAATTAGATTAAAGCTACTGTTTGTGCATGGCAAAAGGCAAGCAATATTATTATTTCATTAGGATGCTGGTGGGTACACAGGAGTAAGTTGGAAAATAGCACTGAAATGTGCAATAATACTATTATAGATCAATGTCAATCATATTTCCTGATATTTAACATACTGTAAGTAAAAAAGTAATGGATTTAAGCAGTACGGTCCAGTCCATCAATGTACTAAAGGATGTGCTTAAGGTTAAGCATGAGTGATCTCATTTACTTGAATTAACATGAGAGTGAACTATGATTTCGGCGGAATTATTCACAGGCTTCCATTAAACCTGTGCGCAAGTGCCTCGCTGAACTGGTGTTATGTTTATCCATTAAGTTTTTAGCCAAGTGGAAAGTCTCGGGAGACTCCCAGCTCATTTTAGTAAAGGTTTCGTGATGGCAGCGCTTCCGCAAACCTGTCCCGGGGTACTCGAGTGCGCTGCAGAGGATCATCTGCTCTCCGTGTCCGCGGGAGCCTGCAGGGTTGAGCTGGGGACTTGTCCACTTCTTCTAGCGTGGCCAGCCCCGAGGTGCACATCACTGCTTGGGGTACCCGAGAGTGACAGCCCCTGCAGTTGGCTGTCCTTGGAAGAAGTTACTATTTGGGTCTTTTTTTTTTTTGGTGGGTTTTTCTTATTATTATTTTTAGGCTCCACATTTGAAAGACCATTCAGTGTTACAAAGAAGTTTTAATAACAATAAACTGGGTTAATTGACAATACTGGGAAAGACTTGGGGAAAGTGGAATAAAAATAGTTGTGTCAGAGAAGAAATGTTGGGATTGTGCAATGTGGAGAGCGTTCATAGGCAAAATGTGTCTGTGACCTGATTTTTGTCAAGGAAAATGTAGTGGTAGAGGGGCAGAATGCCTCCCCTCACCCTGCTGCCCACTCTGCTGCAGATGCAGCCCAGGGTGCGGGGGGTTTCTGGGCTGCTGGCACACATTGGTGGGTTGTGTTGAGCTTCTCACCCACCAACATCCCCCAGTCCTCCTCCTCAGGGCTGCTCTCCATCCCTTCATCCCCAGTATCGATACTGGGGGTTGCCCCGATCCACGTGCAGGATCTTGCCTTTGGCCTTGTTGAACCTCAGGAGGTTCATGCGCACCCACTTCTCGAGCTTGTCCAGGTCCCACTGGATGGTATCCTGTCCCTCCCCCGTGTCACCACACAGCTTGGTGTCATCTGCAACAGCTAAAATGCACATAAGGAATGTCTTAGCCTGCAATTTTCTGTGTTCTGTTGGAAAGTTAAGAAGAAGTTGTAGGAGTCCTGGTTCTCCGGCCCATAGCCTAAATGGCAGGTTTCACCATACCTTAGCGCATATGCATACCTTCTCAAACAAGGGGAAAAATGGTTAAAAACACCCTGAAATGGACTGTCTGAAATTAGTGGTCTCCCACCCCGTGGTTGCAATGAATTTTCTATCAAGCGATAGAGGAAAAGACAGGAATTACCTGCTCTGTGCTTGGCTTCAGGAACGGGCTTTTCTCTTGTTGAGGTACACATGCGTGAACGTAGCTGAGGTGGTGAGAGGTGCATCTACCCTAAACACGCCTTACTCTAACTTCTAGGTTTCGCCTATCTTACCGTGTTTTATTTTTACTGTTTGACAATACCTGTTTTTGTGCCTTTTTTTTTTTTTGATAGGCTTTTAACTGGTACAGTGCAGTCCCTTTTTAAAGTGTCGGGAAACACTGAGCCGCTGAAGTAATTTTTATGTTCAAACCTCAGGTTCCTGAGGGTCCGGTTCATTTCTGCTGTGAATTTAAATGAGTTAATTTAAGCAGTGGGTCAGAAGCCACTACCATCGTAGTAGCCCTGTGCCTGATTCTTAATTAAAGGCAACAGGAGATTAATTTGAAACATTAATTTAAAAGTGCCTATACAAAAGGAAAGAATTATTGCAATAAAGCCTAAAGAACTTTTTTGTCCCTAGATGTAGAAGACAGAACTAGCTCAGGGTCCTGGGGGAATACAGGACATCCTAGTCCATCCAGGGTAAGTATATCTAATCTTTTTCCCCAAACCAGACTTACTGCATATGTAAATTTACAATCTTAAATATGAGTTTTACACCTGATTGCGTGGAAAAATGGGCATGCAAAGTTGGCTGTAGCCTGTCTTCTCTTTGAAATCAACGTGGTGGGTTTTTTTTTTCTCTTTTGAACATTCAAACCTGATCCTATGATTGAATTTGGCACCTGCTCCGCTACTTCTAACAGGTAGCGAGAATATTAATTAACTATATTTTATTGCTAGGCCATATCAGCCACCGAGAGTGCAGGTGGAGCAGAGATGTTGTTGCCGAGCGTTTCATTTTCTGCCGTTGGGTTTTTGGGGATTGTCCCCAGTCCTGAGGAGAGGACCGGTGTCCCCTGCCATGCGCAGCTCTCCCGTGGCCACCCATGGCCCCCCCAGGGCCCGAGCTCAGGGCAGCGAAGCTGGAGAGGGGCTGCTGGGTCTGTCCCACGGTGCCAGGGCTGCCCACCCTGCCCTCCCGCAGCACACCTCAGCCGCTCTGTGCCTCCAGGCAGGGGGTTTCAAACCCTTCTCCTCGGGCAGGGGCTGGCAGCTGGGCATTTTGGCATGTCCCCCTGACTGCTGGCACCGTCCGAGCTCGGGGGAGGTGGCCCAGCTGCCAGCCACTTGCCCACCTCTCCAGACACTGCTGAGGATGGACAGGGCCATCTCCCGTGCTCCCCGCCTACAAGTGGGACCCCCCCGCCTTGGGGGGACACAGACACCGAGCCACTCTCTGGCACAGTAGGGCTCGGTGCTGGCTGAGATTTGTGAGACAGCTGGAGGCAGTCATGTCGATTGTGGCTGGGGACAGTTATCCCAATTCTTTAGACACCTCAGGGTCAGGATGCTGCTTACTTGGGTGGGGAAGAAATGCTATTTCCAGCAGAGCAGCTGTGCGGTGTGCCCGGGGCAGCCCTGCCGGTGTCCCCAGAGTCCCCTGGCAGCCCTGCTCCCTGGCCAGAGCATCCCCGCTTCACCCGTCCTCGGCGCTGGGCACAGCCTGTGCTTCAGCGCCGAGCTGATTATTCCTGTTTACTTCCTGCGAATGCATGAAGTATACTTACGCTGGGCAAAAAGTGGCTTCGCTCTTACTTATGCCCTTATTTAAACGGTTTGTTTAAATTGCTTTTTAATTGTTTTCTAATTAACGTGAAGGATCAGGGCTCGCGAGCAGCGCTGCCAGCAGCTCCGTGCCCTCCAGTGTCTGTCTGGCGAGGAGAAGCGCGGTTGCCCTCTTCATCCTCGCTCCGTCCTTTCCCCTCGGGGCAGGTCCTGCCCTCGGCAGACCTTACGCCCGCGGAGGTTTTTGGTGGCTGTTGGCACTGTGGGCAGCCCAGGGGGGTCCCCTGTTTACGGCGTGAAGGGGGACCCCGGCCCTGCCGCTGAGGGAGGGAAGCCCGACACCTTTTCTTATTCCATCCTGCTTAGCATCCATTACGTCATTACTGCTCGCATCTGTCACTTTTATTTTTATCCCTTTTTTTTTTCCTTGACACTTGTATTGCTTCCGAGGGAAAAATGTTTTGAAAAGTAAATTCTAAATTTGCACACACAATTATTTATGCATGCAAAAACTTGAATGTGAGCGTACAATTAAGTTTTGAGATATAAAGGAAAGAGCACGAGCCTGGGAAGAATTCTGGAGTTTCAGTCAAGGCTGTGCATTAACTTGCCGTGTTATTCTGCGAACGGCTTGACCCCTTCTCTCTTTCCTTCTTTGTGAAATGGTGATGGTGTTTCCACCTTGGGAGAATGTGTTTCTCCCGAGTTTTGAACAGAAGAAACAAAACAGCACATAACTGCTGCACTTGGCCAATATTTGTAGTTAAATTTAAGATTTTTTTGCTAATTGAGTGACCGAAAGCAGAAGGTTACACCAAGAGTGTTTAAAAAAAAAAAAAAAATTAGGGGCCGGATCCTGGCAAGGTTTTTAAATGTGCTTAACCCTGTGGGTAGCGCCTGGTGCTGTTGGTCCCCAGAGAGGTGCGAAGGGGTAATGAGGCACTGCAGGGCACAAGTGCTATGCAGGGCTAGTTTTTTCAGTGAGAAGTAATTTTTCACACCCGCTGTGAAAAAATTTGAAATTTTTTTTTATAGTCCAGTGCACGTATATAGCAGTGAGGTGATTAAGATGGCAAATTTCTACATAACGTTTTGCTTTTTAAATCTATTTTTAAAAGAAGTATTTCTTTGCTGTTCTTGCACGTGTTACGGGCAAGAAGGTTTTTACGCTAAGAGAGGGCTTTATGCTGAATTGCACAGCACGAAATTCCAGGAACCTCATCTCAGTCACCGTTCAGGATTATCCACGCAGCAAAGCAAAGTCAATTACTAATGAAATAAAAATTTGAAACAGCTTTAAAAATGTTCTGGAACACATCACTTCCAGCAGAATCAATAGGGGAAAACGATAAAGGGAACAATATTTCTTATGGCTGGCTTAGAACCTTGCAGGGAAATAGAGACCTGTAGGTTTTGCAAAATGCTGTTTAAACTTGTAAAATTGTGTTTTTTTCCCAATTTGTTAACAGAACTATGGAGATGGGACTCACTATGATCATATGGCGAGCAGAGACCTTGGGTCGCATGACAATCTCTCTCCTCCCTTTGTCAATTCCAGAATACAAAGTAAGAAATCAAATTTCTTAACTTGACTGTGGTGTTAAAAGTGGAATAAGTGAACCAGAAATAAAATTTTGAGGGTTTAAAGCCCTCATCTTCATTTTGGGGCTTGATTGTACTCTGCATAAGGGTGGGAAGAGGGGTTTTTATTTTTATTTCTTTTTAAGCTATCATGCAATTTCAAAAATGTACCCCGATGATGTTTACTGAGCAGACTGTGAGAGGGATGTGAGTTCTGATGCAGCAACTGCAATATTTGCTGAAAGAGGGATATGGTGGTTTCCTAAGGCTCAGCCTTTCCTTTCCAAGGAAGTGGCCAGTTGGCAGAGAAAATCAGGACGTGCTCTGAACAGGACTTTTAAAGTAGAAAAAGATTTCTGGAAATATGATAAATACATGTTCGCAAAGGGGAACAGATAAATAAGTGGTGAGGGACACTGAAGCCATTGTTGGTTTTGGAGCACGACGGATCGCTGCCTGCTGGGACCTGCGAGCTGCAAACTCCTGGATTTCAGGCGAGGGGACTTGGAACCGATTCTGCTTTAGAGGAGTGAGATTTTGCCCAGGGCGTTTGGCAAGGACCCTCCTTCCACCCCGCACCCCGTGATAGAAAGTTTTGACACCCCCGAATAACCATTTAGCTTAGCAGCAAACACCATAGCAGTACGGAGAGAGGCTGTAATTATTTGTAAGTGAATGATAGCTGCTTTCTTTCATTACGGTTGATAAATGAGTTTGGTTAAAGTAAATATATGATGTAAAAATATTAGTAATGCCTATGCTTGGCCAAGATCACACCCTTCTTCTGCAGTTGTCAATGAACTAACCAAATGCTTTGCTTTAAAGGATTGAACGCAAGCCAAAAAAAACATGGAGCTGTAACTGTGATATATCATTCTTCAGCTCTAATATACGTCCCTAAAATATGCCTTGTCTTTTAATATTGGGAAATATTTGTGAGTTGTTTAACACATGGGACAATGTTGGAGCTTGTAGTCATTTGTATGTATTCACGTACAAAACATGGTTACAACAGTTTTAAAGGGTCTAATATAAGCCAAAAAAAGCATGGAAATTTCAACACTCCCTTCTTAACTCACGCCATGGGGCTTAGGTAGTGCACAGAGACACTTCGCAAATAGCCACACACTTCTGTGAAACCCACTGGGCTGCCTGGCGCTTTCAAGTTTAACTTCCAATTTGAGTCTTTAGAACTTAAAAGTCCTTCTCTCCTCTGCCTGCCCTTGGGTTACAGAAAAATCTCATTCCCGTCTCTGTTTTTGCCAACCTTAGTGAAAATACTGGTTCCACTTGGTTTAAGAAATAGTTGTTTTACAAAAAACCCATTCGGAGGCACCCAGTTAAAGAATTAAGCCATGGAATACTCTGATTGGGAGCTTTGGAAACCCTGATGTCTCCAGAAGGTCCCGCTCGTCACATCGGAGGGATTTGCGCAGCGCCCGCTCGCCCAGCCAGGCTCTGCAGACCCCAACTGGAGCCGTCAGCCAGGCAGCATCCTAACACTGCCTGGGCCTGAACTGCCCCCAAATCTTTAAAATTTTGGTGAGATTTTGTAATTTCAACTGAAATAAGACCAGTGATGTTCCTACACACGCCGTGTCATGTGTGTGTAAGTGTATGGCAGGTGAGGAACAGCTTTTGGCAAGTATGCCATTGTGCAGTAATGCCTCCCGCAACCCACAGCGTTTTGCAACTATGCCTTAGTGTAATTCTCTGATAATTACGAGTGGAGTCTCTTTAATTTGTCCTGTTGGGGCAGCCCTTCACCCCCCTGTTTTGCTCCACTCCTGGACACAGGACATTAGTGTCGGAGGAGGAGGGATGGCTGCTGGGACAGTTTCCCTCCTGCTCAGACACCTCCGAGGGCCTTGGCCGGTGGGTCTGTTCCTGTCCTCTGTGGGAATGGAATCATAGAATCATAGAATGGTTTGGGTTGGAAGGGAGCTTAAATCCCACCCAGTGCCACCCCCTGCCCTGGGCAGGGACACCTCCCACCAGCCCCGGTTGCTCCAAGCCCCGTCCAACCTGGCCTTGAACCCCTCCAGGGATGGGGCAGCCACAGCTTCTCTGGGCAAATGGAAGCCCTTACCCGGCAAGGGGATGGGTGCTGTGGTTGCTACCACCACCCCGGCGGAGACGTTGCCCTACAAAGACCACTGTCAGTCTGCGCTGGTCACCTCTGTGATTTTTAGGAGAAATCTAAATGTTGTGGCGATGAACAATGCAGAGTGCTGTTCACTTGGAGGAAGGCCGCCCAAACTGCCACTTCCCAGCTCCAAAACGTCTTTTATCATTTCCCTTTTCTGGTGGGTCTTCAAACTCCCCCAAGGAAAGATGCCCGTAAACTCTGGTGGCACCTGCAGAACCACACTGTAGTCTTCTTTCCATCCTCCTCTACCTCGTGGTGACTGATAAAGAGCTTGACAGTCATCCAACCTGAACTGGTTTTACACTGGTGTGTACGGTTGACTTGAATGGAGGTGCTCTGATTTGAGGTGGTTTTCCAGGCAAGAAAGACTTTGTTACTGGGGATAGGTATTACTGACCCACAAATATTTGCAGTCAGGCAGTGCTTAAATGATGAGGGGTTTTATGGTATTTTTTTTTCAGATATTTGTTTTTTAAAATCCATTTTCACGTGGGCAGTGTCTAGCAGGGAGCCTGTGCGTTAGGTTTCGGAGCGGGCGCAGTGGGCAGGAGCAGAGAGGAGTCGCAGAGCTGCTAGTGTTACTCGGCTCCTCAAAGGGCTGCTCCGGCACTCAAACACAGACTGTGTGCGCGCCTGCGGTCCCGCTACCCTGCGAGGTATTTTGTGGTGGTTTGTTTTTTAAGAGTATCTGAAGAGCAACTACTTGGCCCAGCAAGGAAATGGGCATGGGCAGATAGCCGCGATGGGCATGGCATGGCACATCGGGTGCCGCTTCCCATCGCCTCTCCCATTTCCAGGTGTGCTCTTTGGGAATGCTTCTTATCCGACTACTCGGGATATCTTCCTAGTACATTAAATCATTTACCAATGTACAGTAACTTCCTCCCAAACCCCCTGGAGCTTAATGGAGCATTTCACTTGCGAGGATTAGATTGAGGTTTGAGGCGCTGCTGAAGAAAGCTGCTGGCTTATGTGGTGACCTTTGAATCTCATCTGGGTTAGCGGTTGATATTTTGATTTGGTTACTGTGGTCATATTGTGACAGCTGCTGGTTCATTACAATTCAGTTCCTCTCCTTGCTTTGCCTACCAGGAATATTTAGGTTTATGTTGCTTCACAGTGCTCTAACCACCCCCAATTTCACCCCGGCGTGCTGCGCAAGGTGAGGTGTTGTGAGCGCTTTTGGTCACCAGCCGCCGTCACAGTTACAGCCGAGGCTAGGGAGAAACTTGGCGTGGGAGAAAACTTTCCCTGAGGTTTGCAAAGCTGATTTAACCCAGTTTGTTGAATGTAGGGAAAATGAGACTAGAGAAAAATCAAAAGCACTTTTCTTATTTTGTTGTGCGGACAGTTTGTATACTCCTCCCCTCCGCATGTAATATTTCTGGTGTTCACAGTGGTGATTTTAGATACCTTACTGAAAAAGTTCCTACACTGCTAATTGGAAGACAGTATTTAATTTCTGATATTGCTTTGAGACCCTCTAAAAGGGTGTAAGGTCACTGAATGCAGATCTCTTAATAGCTGTAGGAGCTGATTGGTGAAGACAAGATCTTTGCTTGTGTTTATTTTCTCTTGCTATTGCTAAATGCCTAATGAAGAGCAGATACAATGACTTGCTCTTATTTCTCTCCCGGTTGTCTGCCTCGGGACCGATCCTGCCCTGCTTCGGGCCGTGCTCTTACACCATCCAGTGCCTCCCCTGCTTCTGGGAGGGCTGGCGCCTGCGTTTGCAGGAGACTGGCACTTGTACCGCAAAACAAATATTTTTTCCCCTCTGCTTTCTTGCCTTTTCCTTTTAAAAATCTCCAAGTCATGATTTTTCCTCTTCGTATTGTTAACTCGGTGGCATTCTCTCACCGTTGGAGTGACGGGGCGGTGTGGGTGCCAGTGCAGAGCAGCGCCGGCCGTGCTGGAGGCAGGGGTTATGCTCGGGGCTCCTGGAAGCCCAGCTCGGCCACCGATTGCACTCCTGGCAAGTCCTTCAACCTCTTTGTGCTCCGTGCGCCTTCCTAGTTATCTGCCTGAAGAACGCGTGCTATATATTTTGCAGGGATGTAGTGAGATGTGATGAATTACTGTCTGGAAAACATCCCGAGTTCCTTGGATACTCCATATACATGCCAGTTTTTAATATTATTTTTAATGCTATGATAGCACTTGTCTCCGTACGAATATTGCTGTGGCTTTTGCTTTTAACCCGTACAGCTTTGATTCTGTTACTGTTATTATAAGTGGAACTGGAATTTTTGCAGATTAGTTAAGTTTACCCAACACAGCATTATAAGGCCTTGCTTTCAATTGCTAAACTATAAACATTTGGGATGAAATTTTCCATGCTGTGTATCTGACTCAGCCTGATTATTATTTTTTTAACCTTCTGCAGAAATGATTTCAACATTTCCTAAAATGAGATTACATTTCATCCTGGCAGATTTTTGATTTTCTCAGTTAGGGTCTGGCACATCAGGACCATTAATTCTTTTTCACGCCACCTCTGTTATGTCAGGTGGCTTTGGTTCCCCTTTTGCAGCTGGAGAATTGAAGGTCCATGAGGAACCATGAGGGAAATGTCAAAGCCAGGCCAGTGATTTCTTTTTTTTTTTTTTTTTTTTTTTAGTTGTAAATTCAAAATGCAAAAGGGTTTGATGGTCTCTCAATTCTTGCGTTCGGTGGCATCCAAAGATGCCACCACTTGGGAAAATGGTGGTTGTGATGCTTCACAGGGGTCCTCCACGCTATGGGAACAGCAGCCACTTACTCGGCTTAGTGGTGTTTGCCTCTCTCTTATTGTTTCCTAAAGCCTTTTCAGGGCGATGCAGTTTATTAGTATTAGTGAGAGGCTGTTTATTGAAGGAGCCTGGCAACCTATGGTGGATAGACAACAAAGGCATGACTATTATATTTGGAAAAAATAAATTCTGTGCAACGTACAGAAAGAAGCACGTGACAACTTTTTTAAAAAGCAGTCGAAGGTGAATTTTCAGGAATCACAAGCAGGACTATATTTTCCAGAAAAAATTTGTGACTGTCTGGCTAGCTATAGCATTAACTAAGATGAGTTTTAACAGCAGAAAATCTGAATGTAACAACTAAAAAGGTCATGAAAGGCCTTTAGAAACCAGAAAACCAGAAATCTCAGACTCCAGTTTTCATTTAAAATATTTTACTGACACAACCCAGCCCCTGCAGATTTAGGAGAAGTCACTGTGTGAATTCCGTATGAGAGGCGAGTGCTTCCAAATGGGGAGAGTGTCACCTCATGGGGTGCTCTCCCCACTGCTGAGCACCCAGGTATTCCCCAGCCAGGTGGGAAATGTTAGGAGTCTAACTGTTAGACATCTGAAATGTCTAAGAGTACTTGTTTCCACCTGGAACTGGAGCAGTTTGGGGCAGATGTAGCAGGGATGTAGCTGGGGAGTGGACAGTCCATGATGACTGCCACTTCCCCAAAGGAGACAGAAGTGTGGTGTGGCCGGACTACAAGGTGGCCTTTGACTTGATCTTGTGGTCATGGATGGAAAAAGTGCTGGGGCCGCGAGCAGCTTCGCTATTTCTTAGATACCAGTGATAACATGGAGGAGACAGGTCCCATCATGCAGGACAGCTTCTCACCACCGCAGGGCTCTCCGGCTGGCCTGGGGTGCGAGGGGGAGCTTCAGGGTGTTTAGAGAAAGGTCTGGAAACCTGGGTATGGCTGCCAAGTTTGGCTTCTTTGGTGTGTTGTGCATCTGGTCTCTCGGGTTTTTTGGTTCTATGTTTTTATTCACCTCTAAACTCACTTAACTCCTGTTATAACTGCCCTGGCGAATGCTGTACGGGTAGACGTGCCCACCAACCCAAGTTTTGTTCTCATCCCCACATGAGTATAGAAGGAAAGATCTGAGATGGGTTTTCAACCTAAATGTAGGAAAAATAATCTGTTGAGGTTTTCTTGCCAAATCTAGAATTGTTTCACCAACCAAAATATCTTGTTTCCAGTGTCTCCAAACTTTAAAAACAGCACTAATCTGGGAAATAAATGTTGCCCCTTGCGTAATCTGAGAACAGGGCACTAAATGTATCTCCAAGAACTGAATTACAAATCAGCAACTGATTTCAGACACGGTCTATTCTGCTCTTTAATGGCCATGTATCTAAGTTTACATGCAAGTTAAGGTTCCGGGTTCCTTCCAGGAACAGCTGGACATGATTTCTTCCAGCCTTTTTTTCTGGATTGGTTTTAATGGTTTCTGCACAACAAAGTGGAAGTGCTTCTGGATAACCCCGAGCAACAGTTTGAGTTTAGCTATGCAGGGTGTCAAGGCTGAGACCTGAGGGGCTTGGGTGTAGCGCTTTAGCTTTCTAAGATAACCACAATGAAAATTACATGATTAACTGTCAAATGGGGCCTTGAAAGATGCCTAAAAATGCTTTGTGGAAGACACTGGCTTTTTTGTCATGGAATACGCCTGCTGCTTCTCCTGTCTCGCTTGCCTATGAACAAAATCAACAGGAAGAAATCTGTGCTGAAAAGCGTTTTGTTGATGTAAATAGAAAAATGTTACCGTTCCCAATCAAGAGTTAATATATTTTGCAGCAAGTCAATCTCGCAGGTGCTGCCAGTCAGGATCGTGAGCTTCAGCGTTCAACCCCAGCCTCTCCACAGTCCTGGAGAAAAGGAATTACAAGGACATTTCCATTTATTTGGGGAACCGGCAGCAGATGTATAAATAGAAACTGTAGACTGTGGCAATTAATGTCTGCATACTGAGCAAAGAATTGAAATATTATTTTGTACTACATAGTTTTCAGTGAAGTTTACATTCCATTGTGTTTTGTTCTTAAACAAGTCCAAGCATTTTTAATAAGTTATTTTGCGTGACAGTTGCATTCTGCGTAGCGTGGCATAGACTAAAGCAGTGTGAAAAAAATTTGCATGGAGCTGCAAATGTATTTGATCTCTATTTGGAGTACAAATTGTAAGTTTGCAAAATATTGCCTGAAGTTATCCTCCCTGGAGGTAAAAAGGACCATCCTCCTGCTGATAACCCGGCCCCCTCTTCTGCAGGAACCTGCTGTGCACCGGGAGGTGTTTGAGCCTGAAAGATGGGCACAGATTACTCAAAAGCTCTGTTTTTATCTACTTGAGATACCGCGTTTTTCTGCGTTGCGAGCACATTCATACAGAAACGGCTTTTAAAGCAGCATCCAGAAGGCGCTTTAATGGTTAATGAGCTTCTGCCCTTTTTATAGATGAACTTAGGTTGGTTTTCAAATAAGCACTTGCTGCTGTTCTCCAGCTGAGCTGATATTAGTGGCGGAGGGAATTTGAGCTCACCCCTTTTTGAGCATTAAAAGAAACCTATAAGTGACTTCCTTAAAATATTCATAGAGAGGAAAAAATTCAATTTCTAGAAAACCTTATCCCACCAGGAAAACCATTGATAGGCTTTTTTTTTAAAAAAACAAAACAAAACACAAAAAACCCTGGGTTTGTGAATTAGTTACAATCTCCCGATTTTCTGGAGTCTTTTGTGGTCACGTAACGAGTGAGCGTACACCTAGAGGTAGTGGCGTGCTTCTGGGGGCCGCGGCAGGCCTGGCCGTGGACTAGATTTGCATTGCAGCTGGAAAGCATACATGTGGGAAAATCTGTGAAACAAAACAAATTTGTTGAATTACTAGGTCATTTACATAGCTGCTCCAGTCATGGTCCGTTAAACAGGCAAAAACAATGGGTTTGTTATGCTCTCTAGTTAAGGCACAGAATGTGTAAAACAATGCCGAGTTAGCTGGATAATTAATAATCATTTTGAGCCTGTACGCAAGTCTGAACTTCACAGTGGACGGAGACGGTGAATCGAATAAGGCATTAGCTAAATAAGATCAACTTGTTTTGTGAGGTCTCGGTGTATTCTCCTGCAAAACCCAGATAAAGCTGCAGCCGTGGGGACGCCGAGGTGGCTGAGCCCTAGTGCCGGACTATGTTCAAGCTGAGCTTCGGCAGCGCCTCGTTGGCCAAAACTAACTGCCGTCCGTGTTTCTGTAACATATTTCTTCTAAGGCTTTTTTTCTGCATCTAAGGACTTGTCCAGGAGAGAAACCCATCATTGCTTTCCGTAGGAAGACGTGATAGTCTTGGAGCAAAAAAAAATCATTTTTGCTTGGGCAGTTAAATTTTTAATTGTCTTTCTCGAGACCACTTCTGACAGTTCCTGTAACGACTTCTCTATTCTTGTCCCCAGCCTTCAGCCTCCAGCACTGCTCTGGATTTAGCACATTTGGTCAGATGCACGGAATATACAAAATCAAATATAAAACAGTTCCAATGGAAATGATAAAAAGGGTATGACAGGAGGGTACAGTAATGCTCTACAGCATCATGCCAATAGATACATCTTACCATATGGTCTGAATTAAGGACAGCACCAGTTCTCACACTATACGAGGCTGATGGTGTACTAGGTCCGGGCTTTGATCCTTGTACCATGTGAGATAAAAAGATATGGAGCATGCATTTAACAGGAACCATCAGTACTTTAATTAGATTATATTTCTTTTTAACTGAAATCAGAGTGCTCTGATACATTTCTTTATTCTGCAAACTTTTACTATGTGATTGTGGTCTTGAGCATATTCAGTAGTTCTAAAAAGAGCACAGAATGAGCAGTGATGGAGAAGGATATTCTGGGAAGCAAACATGCTGACTAAATGTGATAAAGAAGAAATTAGGCCAACGATCAAATATTAAAGAGTGACATTGTGTGTGTGTGTGTATATATATATGTGTGAATTATCCAGAAAAAGCAGTTTTGATTAATTCTGGGATGAGGAAGCTATGCAAACAGATCAGCAAGAATTTAGTTACAAGCGTTTTTAATTCGTTGTTTAAATACCTTTTAATTATGATATCTATATCGACGTATTCATATCCTTTCTACTATTTATATTTTCATTTTTATATGTCACTAGAATTGAAGATGCCTGATTCTGGTTCACATTGCCAGCAAATTGTGTTTTTCCAAATATGCCTTCTAGGAGAATTTTTTTTTTTTTTTTCATCCTAAACTTCAACTTTCACGTAAACCTCCTAGCCAGCGAATTGATTCCAAAGCCAGTTTTGGCCTGGGTTTGCAATTAGCTGAGCTTACAAACGTCCCATGGTATGCGGAGCAGCACCCGGAAGGTAACTGGAAATCTGGAGAGGGAGCTTGTTTTAGGAACTGTCAGATGGGGAAGTTTGCAGGCGTCTATAGACACTGGCCCAATGGTTGTAATCTGCTTAACGGGTCTTTATTTCAACTCGCAAACCAAAAAAAGGTGGAAAGAAGAACCATGAGAGAATTAGTGAAACTTTGGAGTAACCGTTGTTGACTGAGTGTTAAAGCGGGCTCAAAGCCAGGATAATACTACTAATAATTTTTAAAGCAGTAAATTACCTGCTGCTAGTAAGATGAGGTGTGCAAACGGAGCAGCTGTCGTATTCCGAGCGTGGCTCTTATTTAGCTTTGTATATTAGAACCCGTTTTCACAGGGAACGGAAAGGTGATGCCGTGTAAATACACAACATCAAGGGGAATTGGTACCTCCTGAAAAACACGTGTAGCAAGTATATTCTACACCGCTATGCTAAAAATAAAGAATATGCAGAAAAGCAGACTAACGTCCTAATATTTAAGAGCAAGCATGGCAAGAAGTAATTATAAGAAAGGAAGGCAAGAATACGAGATGTAAAACATCAAGTTCAGAGAACGTGTGGAATGAGGTTCAATGTTAAAAAATAATAATCTGAAAGCAAAGAGAGAGAAAGGGACAACTGTACATGAGGTTAAGATAAATAATCATGAAGGATTATTGCAATGCATAAAGAAGAGGAGGTCAGTAAAGTAGATTTTAGGACCTCTTAGAGATGGAAAGGGTAATTTATTGACAGATGATGTAGACACTGCTAAAAAATAAATGGATTTTTCGCCTCAGTGTTCACAAAAGAGGATGGGGAACAGATGCCAGAATCGGATATAAATTTCCCAGGAGAGAGGCAAGAAATATTGAAGGAAAATAGGGATTATTCCAGAATGGGTGATCACACGGTGGGTGAGAACATCAGTAGATGGATTAAACTCTGTAGAGGAGCTATCACAGAATTCTTAACTAAGAAAAGAGAAAGGACTATTTCATGTTTATGGGGAAAACCCAAACAAACAAGTCCCCTCCATTCCTTAGTGTCCTCAGCTGTCCACAGAGATCACTGTCAGAGGACCTCTGTGTTTCACCCAGTGGCACAATGCTTTTGTCCTATAAGGACTTTATTGACAAGTTTTGTGCATGACTCTCTTTTTAAGTTATTTTAAAATAATTTTAAATACTTAAAGTATATTTTACAATGAGGAATCCAGTCTCCACAATATGTACAGTCCTGTATGGAAGGGAGACTGAACTTGGGCCATCCATAAACAAGAGCTCAGTTGGAGAAAATGTTCTTTGAGGGAACCATCACAGATCAACAACAGAAGGTGAAGCATTTCCAAATGGTTTCCACTGTACGGTGTGTTCTGCCTCCTTGGAGAGAGTCGTTGATATTCGTTAGTTCTGCCAGAACAAACATAATCTTCATCTGACAGGAAGGTTGATATCGCGTGGTCTGGTGTTCATGTTTGAAGGTGAGATACTTCAGGTCACACATCTGGAATGTTTTCATCTTAGTGGTCTGTAGGAGTATATAAGACCAGGCGTATACGCTTCTGTTTTGCTGTTGTATTTGTCCTCAGGTTCAGAGTTGACAAACAGTCAGCCTGGACCTGGGTCTACGAAGAACTAATATCCGAAGTTTTGATGCTCCTCTTTGTGAGTCTCGTAATGATCTAGAGGAATCATATTCTTGCTGGCACAGTCGTCAGCGTATGAACTCGAGCGGGCTTCACACTTTTATGAATGACTGAACTTAAATGTTCAGTGTAACAATGGGGTTTCATCTTAATTATCTTGCCAGTTTCATCCTTGAGTCTCATGTTTCTTCTGAGGCATTCTTGCTTTCACAAATTTGCTATCAAAGGTTCTTGTGCCTCTTCCTGGTCCAGATTCATTAGTTTCTTGTGCTCATTAGTTCTGACTGCCTTCAGAGGAATGGTGGCCAAGTGAGTGGCAGGCAGTAATGCTGAAGCTGGAGGCAAAACAAGATGCTTGATGTCCATCAAACAGCAAACAGATGAAAACTGAGGGAGGTAATGGGTATAATATTTAACACAGAGGTAAGCTGTCGCAGCGCTGTGGACTTAAGACTTGTGGTCTTCCTTATCGCATATGTTAGAAGAACATTAATTAAAATTTACCAGTATTTGGTGGATTGTGAAAAAACCAATGCACACTGAAACTGAACTTAGGTTGTCCATCTGGGAGAGGAGAACATTTGTATACCAAGCTGATTCAGCAAAACACTTTATTTTTCAAACCTTGCAATACTTTAGCAGTAGAATCTAGATCAAACAAAATTTCACGTCCCCCAGGCAAAGTTTCTCTCCAATACTTTGGATAGCTTTTGCGGAAGACCAGACCCTTTCTTCTGTCCCCTGGGTGGAGTCTTGCCCTCTTCCTAAATGCAGCTGCTGGCAGATTTTCTCTGCTGGTTTCTCGTCCCTGCAGCTGCAGGGCAAAGGGTCCAGCAGAAGGGCAGTTCTTCCTTCAACTCATCTTCCTCCCTTGACCTACAGACTGGAAATGTGCTTTGTTTTTGCTGGTCATCCCGAGAAGGCACACCTTCTGGTACCTCCACCCGTCCTCTTTGGTGGCATCTGAGATGATGAAGGCTAGTATCTAAGGAATGGAAGTATGTTTAGTAGGCTGATGGATCTCATTAAGCTTCCAACTAAATTTAACTGACCATCTTTTTAAGTATCTTATCACAACTTCTGCTGGAAAAGTAAAATATCTTTTAAATGCATTGTAACTTGTATAATGCTTTCTCTGCCTGCTTATGATGGGAATATGCTTGGGCTTCAGTAGCCTTCTATTACACCACCAACCTCTGAAATAATGTCTCTTGGGATGTCAAGGGATTGCAGAAGAATCTCTGAATAGATGATAAATTCTCTTATAATCCCTGTTCTGTAGATGGAAACACCCAAGTGTAATCAGAGACTGAGCTTATTGCTTGTAGCCTTCTACTCGCCCACGTTTAAATTTCTAGAGCTTCCTGCCGCCCTCCTCATCATGACCAAATAGTGTCCCTATTGCTCGGTTTAGTCCATGTCCTAAATCCATGCAATGCAATTCTAGTTTTCTATTGATGGAAATTGCAGGATGCCAAGAGCTTTCAAAGCATGAATGGCAACAGAAAGAAGTCACATGGAAAATGTGTCCTTTTTTCTACAGATTGTGCCCAAGTTATGTTGGTGTGATAGACTTATGGGTGTTCAATGGAGGATGAGTTTGTTGCAGAGGCACTTTGGCCTTTTGTTGTTAATATTAACATCAGCTCTCCATGCCTATAAGCAAAACTTTCCATATGTATAACACAGCCAAAGTTCCAGCCATCTTAAAATGGATTCTGTGCCTTTGGATTCAAGGCAATGGAGCCTCCAGCCTTTGCATCTTTGAGCTTCCTTCCACTATGTTTTGAAAATTCATAGAATCGTCTAGGTTGGAAGGGATCTTTCAGATCATCAAGTCCAACCATCAACCTAACACTGCCAAAACCACCACTAACCCATGTCCCTCAGCACCACGTCTGCCCGGCTTTTAAATACCTCCAGGGATGAGGGATGACTCCACCAGTGCCCTGGGCAGCCTGAAATTCACTGTTGAATTGTTTCTGCTTTTCTGTGGAAGAGAGCAAGAGACTTTTATCACCTCCGGAGCACTTGGCTTACACGCGCAGAATACGCTTGGGTTTAGGTCAACGTGGGGAGTTGCCCTGCTGCCCTCCCGTCTGGTGGGGAGCCAGGTGGGGTGACGGGTTAGGAGGCAATAAGAAAAATCAGTTTGGGGGGCTTATAAACACCAGCGAGGCACGGCAGACTGAGCCGTGTCTTGTTTAACTCGATCATTTAAATAGCCAGTCCTTTTCAATGTGTTTTGTTTGACTAGGTTTCACCTCTTTGTATGGCAGAAGTATTCTTTGTCAAACTTTGATATTTTTTTTTACATGTGAAATGGTTTTGATCACGTTATATGGAGCTGTCATCACACCCTGAACAGTTGCAATTTCTGTGCCTGCTCATGTGGTGCACACCTGTAACGTGTTGGGAACGGGCTTGGCTTTGAAGCTCGACTTGTTCTCTCATAAGAGTCCACATATTTCTTCCATCATGTAATGAGATTTGCTGATGATACAAAACCGAGGGGAGCAAGCTGCACTTAAAAGCGAGGCAATATAAAATACAGCTTTGGCCACGGGCCTGCGCTTGGATGCAGGCAGGAGGAGTCCTGCCACAGCACAGAGCCCTCTTGACTCGAACACAGCTCTGGGTCGTCATAAAAATCAGCTTGCGAGTTTCTATCGCTACAGCTTTTTTTTTTTTTTTTAAATGCTTTCAAGACTTTCAAGTGCGGAGTAAAATAGTGAAACACAGAGAGGGTAAGAGGAAAGGAAAAGAAAAGATGTGCTGGTGGAGGTATTGGAGAAAAGCTGGTGGTTCAGAGAGATGCTGTGGGATTATTCCAGATGGCAAGGAGTGGCAAGTGGATGTCCCTCTTCTCTTGACCAGAGATGGAGAGCAGCCAGCCGCGGGCCTGTGATAGGAACAAGGGTGATGTGGGATCTTAGGAGCTTTTAAAAATGTAAAAAGGACTTTTTGCATTCAACTACTGAGATGAATAAGGAGGGAGCGAGGGTAATGTGAACCTGCTGCTTCTCTGATGCGTTAAACAGAAGAGAAATTATGCTGAGCACCAAAGCGCCCAGGAACCTGGATTCGGCTTTTGTGGCTGGGACGTGGAGTCGGTCTGGGAATTCGTCAGGAGAGCAGAGAGCAGGCACAGGCTCTTCTCCCAGTGTCCTGCTGGGGCTGAACGGGGTGGCCCTTCCCTCTGCTGGGTAGGCTCGTCTTGCTGCTTAATGGAGAGAGACAGATCTGAGGGCTGATGGAAAACAGCGCGTTTAAACCTTCTTCCAAATACAAACCAGCTTTGTTTTTTCTTTTGGGGGTTTCTCTGGTTTTTTTCTTTTTTTTTTTTTTTTTTTTACATTTTCCCCAAGCTAATGGTCTGAGATTCATGAGCAAAGGTTGAATAAAAGTCAAAGGAAACTATTTTGGCACTTTATAAGGGATGAGTGAGGCCACATCCGTAATCCTGTGCACGGTTCTTGTCACCTTATTATTAGAGCTGTGTAAATCTGGCAAGGATTTGTATTTGCCAAATATACCTCTGGCCTAGATTTGGGCTTATATTTGGAATTTGAGCCAGTTTTAACGCCTGTGCAGTTTGTAATTTTTGCCAGTTTTAAGCAAAATAACAGGAAAGGGGATAATGAAGGACAGAGGAGTCAGGAAAGCAGAAAACTAAGGAAGGAACTAGAAAAAGAGAAGAAAAAAAGGACAAAGGAATACGGAGTCCGTTCCTTCTTTTCTGCTTTCTCCACAGCCCTTCTTTAACATATCCTCTCTTTTCCCTTTCGTGCTTTATTGTTGCGCTCTCCGAATTCAGAACAAATTAAATAAATTCAGCCGCGCTCTTCTGCTCTGCTCGTGCTCTCACATTTGTTTTTTCATTTGCAAACTTCTCCCTTAACCTGTCTCTCATAAATCCCACCCCCCCTCCATCTTCCTTTCTTTTCCTCTGCCCCGGAGTCCCCTGGTGCACGTGCTGGCTGTGAACGTTCTCCTGGTCTGCATATCCCATCCTGGCGCGTGGGCGCTTTTATGTATGTGCATTCCAGCAAGATTAAAATTCTAAGGACTGCAAAGTATTGCAACTTGCATTCGTGAAATAAGCCTGGTGAGACAGATATTATTTGCTGATGTTATCTCATCCCAAACGTAGGTTCAGTGGAATAGGCAGAGATACGCTCCCAGACAGCGGATAGCCCCACAGGAGAGTTGCTTTCCCCACGCGTTGGCCATGGAGGCTACTCCAGGAGGAATGGTCTGGGTGGGTTTTGCTAAATTAAGGGTAGGGAAGCTCTGACTTCTCCAAGGTGACCAGGAGAATTCAAGGCAGAACTGGAATAAAATCCAGGAATGAGGAGCAAGAAGCTCAGATTCTGGTTGTGGGTAATACTGATCCTGCTGAAGTTTGTGAATTTATGTTATTGGGCGCCCAGAGTTTGAACTGGAGGCGCTGAAATTGCAGGTTTTAAGTAGAGTCTGAGCCTGCTGCTCCTCCTCCTCCGTCTCGCTGGCAGTCATTATCCATCCCAGAGACCCCGGCACAGCCAAGTGTTCTCTATGGGTTACCCACCTTCCTGCAGCAGCTCCGATGGGAGGTGCCCTGTGCCTCATCCTCCAGCGCTCGGCTGCTGGCACCGTGCAGGGGGACGCGGCTGGAGCCACCCACTGCAGGTGTGGGTGTACAAAGAACCCCGGCGGTATTGGTTGTCGTTAGAGATAACCATCTATCTCATAGGGTTGCACTGGATGGGTGGAGACAGTTTATTGCATTATTTGGTTACCTTCAGTGATGATTCATTGATTATTAACACTTACAGATTTATATGTGGCAGAGGAATAATATGGGAATATACAGCTAACGTGGGCATCGACTATGAGAACTCCCTCGCTTGGAGAGGGGGAAAGGCAGGTTTGTGTCCTGCAGGGAGGATGGGATTGGAGAGGGTCCCTTCTGAAGGTTTTGGGGACATTGCAAGGCTGTTTGATCTAATGATGAGTGTGAAACTGGTCACAAGCCTGGAGCTGAGCAAAGGCCAGCTGTGACAGGAATTACACGCAGAAGTTCTCGTACAGAGAAAATGATATAGGGGCGCGTTAACGGCCAGCACTAGACACTATCAGAAGTTAACGATAGAAATGTGTTGGTATTGGGAATAAATGTCCCGCTTAGTGGGTTGATCAGAAACATGAACCAACCCAGGTAGGTTTGTGTACGGCCTGAAATTTCTCCTTTTTTACCCACCTTGGCCTCGTGCTCGCTGTACCGGTCCATGCAGTCTCTGCTGTGGTGCATTTTTCTTTAAAAAATATTATCTTTGGCTATCTCTTCTGTGCCTTTGTGCCTGCGCACCTCTTTCTTCAGAGGCACGTGGAGAACCGCTACGTTTTCATAACTTTTTGACAAGCTGTGCGCTTGCAAGACTCCCTTGCCCTCCCTTGCCAGTTTGCATTTTATCGGTGTTAAAAGCTTTGCTTCTCCCCTGCCCCCAGCCTCCTCCGGTCCTGCCAGCGTACGCGGTGTAACCCAGTACGCTCCCCTCGGCAGCTTTGGCGTGAAGCTGGGAAGGAAAAAGCAATCTCCAGGAATAAAGCAGATCTCTCCCGTCCCCGGGTAGCCCAAGCAGCAGGGCTGCACCGCGGCACCGACCGGCTCCGCGGCACCAACTCATCATTATTTTTCAGGTTTTTGAGATTTACCTGTTGTGCTGAGCGTAACAAAAGAAACAAAAATCTCTGTAATTATACTGGAAGGGGGAGGAGATGGCGTTTCGGTGCCTTTGATCTTGGAGCTAGAATAGGCTCAGCTTTTGGAAATTTAATTTGAAAGAATCCAACGTACACATCTGCTTTTTGTACTGCAATTTCTTTTGAGCCAGAAAATAGAAATTTATTAATGCAAATGTGTGGATTCTGTCTGTCGGAAGAGGAGGCAGCCCATTCAAAACATAAGTTGACTCTTTACAGCACTAGAAAATCTTAATAAGTGTGATGGGCGCTAGCGTTACGGAGTTTATAGGCAAAGTTTTGTGCGAGCAAGCAGAGGGCATAAAATGGTAGGATACTTCTGGGAGCATAAAAATTTCTGGGAACTATAATACATGAGTATTTCCAAGGTACTAATGAAAAGAACAGGGTGAAATTTTCTCAATAAGCACTTGAAAACCAACAACAAAACCAGCGTGTCATAAAGCAGCTCTGTGAGCTTGCCCGGGATGGGCGATGGAAGGAGCCCGCGAGGAAGAAGAGGGTTTACTTCAGTTGCTCCGCTGATGCCCAGTGTGCTGGAAAATTAGTTGTGGCTCATAAATTGAACAGGATCCAAAATTCAAGGTAGATACTTTCAAAACATTACTTTAGAGATGTGACTTGTGTTTTTCGGGGCTTCGCATGAAAGCTGAGAAAAGACACGTTGGACAGAAAAGCGTGCAGGAGACAGACTTTGGCTCTAGTAGAAGTTCCATCAGAATTTCCCCTGTGCACCTTTTTTTCCTATTCCCTGTCAAAACCTGCCAAACACGAGCTTGGTCAGTCTCTGAAATAATAGCGTATAAATGAAAATGTATATCTTAAAGCATATGTAAAGGAGCCCTGGTCGTTCTGTGTGACAGCAGAGAGCTCAAATAAACCTGAAAGGTTTTGTTTGTTTATTTTTAAATGAACCTGTTTTCGTGCCTTGTGGCTGGAGTGCATTTTCAGATTTTCAATGAAATTCATTAGGCCTTTGCCTGGGCAAGGCCTTTCATCAGGTGAGAGTCTCTGTGACGAGAACATCTTTCAGTTCCACGCAGCCAAATAAGATGACCAGCTCTAGCTTGCGTTCGAGAACTGGACATTTTTATCTCAGCCGCCTTCAGTTCTTCCTTGTGGCCTTTCAGCAATGGCACTTTTCTTTCTGTTATTAGTGCAGCAGGGTTCAGGCTGCTGCAGCTCAGGCCAGCTACAAAGGACTGGCAAATTCTGTCCAACAATGGAAAATAAGGTGTTTTTGTTTCAAGTGGTGTAGCTTTAAGTTTGCTTACGGGAGTTTCTGGGTGGGGAGCAGGTCTCCCCACGGGGCGAGCGGTCACTGGTTGGCACTGGGATCTGGGGGAGTCACCCAAGTCATTGGTTGGCACAAGGGTTTTGATGCTTCATATTTTTCCCCCTCTATGCTTAGAAATGGCTTTCTCCTGGCTCGCTTTATGAACACAAGTCATCTCTCTTCCCCTCCCTGGCTGCCCAGATGATGTGGCCGCGGCTGGCTGGGGTTTCTGGTGCTCTTCTCAGGAGACCACCGCCGCTGGTGCAAGGTGGGAGCCCACTGGGGTGGCTGTGCTCTGTGATGGGTGCCATGACTTGAATTCATTCTCCTTCCAGCCAGCTAGCCGGTTCGAAGGGGACAAGTTGGTTTTCGGTAAACATCACCCCCCATTGCTTTTCAGGCAGCACAGGGTAAAATATCTCCTTCCCGCCATGGTGCCACAGCATCCCGGGGCTCGGAGAGGGCTTGCAGCTGAGCCCACCACAGGACACCCCAGCTCAGCACGGGGCTGGGGTCCTTCCTTAATGTCCCTCTGGCTGCCCAGGCTGCTGGGTGGCTCTGGGGGGCCAGAGCCCTCTGGGAGCATCTCAGGTGCTGGGACTCAGGCGCGCAGCCTCTCTCTCCGGCAGTGAGTCCTTGCTCTTCTCATGACTCCTGTCGTCCTCGCCACGCAGTCAGGGCTGGGATCCCTTCCTTCCCCTGCGACACCCCAACCTGCTGCCTCTCCTATAAAAACTTCCAACTCTTTGGGAAAACCCCGCATGGGCAGGGCAGGGCGAGGGCAGGGAGGGCACTGGGTGCGAGCATCGCCTCGGGCCCCGCGCCCTGCCCTCGGGGTGCCGGGGAGCCCCGGCTCTCGCCAGCAAGTTGCCTCCTCGCCCCCCTCCCCGCACGGCGGCGGCGGCAGAGCCGAGACAGGGCGATTATGAAGACGTCAGTCGGAGCGGAGGCAGGCGAGAGGGGAGACGCGCTCCAGATGAGGTCCTGGGGGAGCCGAGGAGGGTCATTCATGTACGACCATGTGTATGTGTCTGACAGACTGTGAAATGGTGCGTTGTTGCGCGGCTGCGCTGCACCTGGGCCCTTCATCTGTGATTGATTGGTTTGGTCATGTGTAATGGTCCCATCTGCTCCGTGTTGTTTTTCTTTTTTTACTTATAAACACCGTTCCCAGCGGCTGGGAGAGGATGAGCTCGGTTTTGTCATCTTCACTTACACTTTAGCTCAAAAAGAAAAAAAGTGGTCAAGGAGGTGAGCTCGAAAGGCTGCCCGAGGAGAGTGGCACCACCCTGCTTCCAATTTTTGTGCCTCGGCTGCTTTCTCCTCCCGCGCGGGATCCGCTCCCGGCTGGTTCACGAACCGGGAGAGCCCCCGAACCCGAGAGTGAAGTGATTTGCACAAATCTGCGGATAGTGACTCTTACTGCAGCGAGGAGTTTTTTTGTAACTGAGCCAATACTTAATTAAAACCGCTGACATCATGGTGTTATAATTAAGCGTGGCATTAATTAAGCTGGAATAACGATTTTTTTTTTTTTTTTTTATTAAGGGCTGCTCCATTTGTATAAGCGCATGATCGGCAAAAACAAAATAATTTTTTATTAAAGGAGGAGAAATGCGTCCCCGCGCTCGGGCTTGCCGGGAGTGAGCCGGTGGCAGAAGTAGAGTCAGCAGCACAAACTTTGGGGGGCTTCGGCGCGAGCGGGAGTGTGGGAGGTTGAAGGGAAATTTTGGGTTTGTGGTTTTTTCTTTTTCCCTATTTTTTTTTGGTGTGTGTGGTTTGTTTTTTTTTTTACCCAAAAATGCTGATCGGCTCCTGGCATTCTGATGGCTAATTATGCATCGGAGAGCTTCGACAGCTGCATTCATCATCATAAAATGTAATAATTAATGACATTCCAACAAAGAAAAATATGCAAATGAGAACTCATTAGCATTTTCATATTCAGCTTTGATAATGCTTTTGCTGACAAGGTTGTAATTAATGAAAATTCATGTCGCAGTCAGGAGATTGGATCGGTTTCATTCCGCTCACAATTCCCAAATGCTTGCATTATGGAAAATCGGCGGCTCTGCCAACTTTTCAGGGAAGAAAAAAACACACACACACACTAAAAGCACCAGATGCAAATTAATGGTAGGGAGCCTTTAACTCTTTAAAGTCCTATCCCCCGAGCCCCCCCTCCCCAAAAGAATGAAAGAAAAACAACAACCCTGATGCAGAAATATATTGATGCACAAGCGTCGGGGTCTTTCAGAAATAACTCTTAGTTTCTTCTCAGAATATGGAAATTTCCCTAAAACTTTTTTTTTCCCCCCGTCTCTATTTTTTCTTTTATTATACCTGCGTCCTAATAAACTCAGAGAAAATTAGGCATCCTACGCGATCTGTTCTCTCCCGGCCTTATCTAATTAATTCTACAATTGTTTATACACCCAAGGCTTCCTCATGCCTAAACAGCTCCGTTGGCATCAGCTGGATGGTGGCTTAGCGGGAGTGCAGGATACGGCCCCGGCTGTTCCCGGCTCCTTGGAGGCCCGGCATCCGCATGGGTAATTCTGCTGCCGAGTTGCTCATCGGGCCTCCGCGAGCTGCGGCTTCGCTGCCCGCGGCTGGGCGTCTCGCTCGGGGCAGGGCTGCACCAGGACACCCCATGGGGAGCCCAGCTGGGCTCCCCCAGCCCCGGCCGCAGCACCCCACGCCCTGCCATCGTGGGAAACTCGCTTGTGACAATAAAATCGCAAAGGGGGAGATGTGGAAAGCGTCCCAGGTCAGGGAGGAGGAAGCTGGAGGCAGTCGCAATGTGGAGCACGGCTGGTGGTTGGGGTAGGGGTAACCAAATTGCTGTTGCCAGGACTTTTTTTTGAAGCAAACTTCAAGCTGCTTCTTTCAGCATCCAGCAGCAAAGTGGGAGCATTCCCTGGCCGCCCAGTGCCTGGTGGCAAACGCAGGGCACTTCAGCAGAGAGGAGCTGCGGTGCCCTGCTTTGGGGCTTGCATCTATTTATTTCTTTCGCCCCCAAACCCACTGCCCACCACCAGCGTCCCCCTCTCTGAGAAGGTGTCCCTGCTCGTAGGGACATCTCTGGGGGGATGCTGAGCCGTTCTGGTCCAGGGCAATACCAGGTCGGGGAGAAGAGCCTTCCCTCTTTTCTCTGCCCACGAGCTGTCTGAGCATCAATTCTGCACAGACTGTGGGATTTTTTTAAGAACTTTTTGTAGCTTGGTGCTGCGTAACTTAATTTGTGCTTCTATATAAAATAATCTGTGTTTTTTTCCTAACTATTTCTTTAAAATGCATCAGGTTTGACTTTTTTGGTATAGTTTCCTTTTGTGTGGGCAAACTGCCCAAGCAGATGGTGTAATGTCACCTGTAAGCAATCTGAATAGATAGGTTCATTCTTACATTTGAGAGCGCTTTTTATTTCCTTTCTATACGGTACAACCATTGCTGAGCGACTGCTCAAGATGGTGTTTCTTTTTGTGTTTCCTTTTAAAGAGATTCCTGCTGTGATTGGTTCTTTTTTTTCCCCTCAAGTCTGTCTTTTTGGGCTCCGTGAAAAAAATCTGTGACTTAAGAAACTTTCCCGCTATTGTTGAAACGCCACCATATGAAATCCTTGGTCATTTTTTTTTTTAAAAAAAAAACAGTGTAAATGAGGAAGTGATAGAATAAGTTAAAAACACATTTGATTGTTTGGACACATAATGTTTTAATTTTAGAAGTCCAACGTTTGCTTTAAAAAATAATAAAAAAAAAAAATTAGAAAACCCAAATGCAGACACAAAAAAAGCGAACCAACCTCCCCTAATTTTAAAAATAATGGGTTTTTTTTAATGACTATTGATGGTTGTAAATGCTCTTCTTTCTGGAGGTGCGCGGTTGGCACCCCCCGATGCTGCCACTCCATCTCCCCAGGGGTTCCCGCTGGGCTCCCCTGTGCAAGGTGGGCACCCTGCCTTTGCCGGGCGGCGTGGGGATACATCCCAGTTCATCCTTCTTTTTGAGAGCTCTCGGGAAACAGATTTAGATTGCACAGATACCCAATGACTTAAAATAAATAGCAGAAAAGCTTTCACCTGCAGAGTTTTTCCCCAGTTAGCTCTTAAATGAGGGGTTGTTTTCACATTGTGCATCACTTCATACAATGTGTCCCTGGTCCTCGGTGGGACCTCGGTGTCCTGCCTCATACTGGTCTTAACAGCCTGAACTGGTGCTGTTACAGATAAGCTTCCCATTTGTTTATTTTCTCCCAGTAAGGAACTGGAGATTGCCTTGGTAAGGGCCAGATAGGGCTCATCTTATCGGGCAGCCCGTCCCCTTGACTTCGGTGGAGCTGCTGGCAGGAGTATGGGGAGAAGCAGTTGTATTTAGAAAGCTCCAAAGGAACTCTAAATACATTATCAAGCTTAAATACATCTCTACCATACGTTCTCCTTAAAAAAAAATAATAAATCACAGAGGCTTTATTTGTCTGTTTTTCCTCCTCAAGGAGCTGAATAAAAGATTATTTTATTTTTTTTTTTCACATTTATGGTGAATGAGAAGCAATGGGATCTTGAACGGACCGAGAGAGGTGGGGTTTGTTCTTAGCATAAAGGTGGAGAAGCCTTTGGATATAAGCACACCACATATTTTATATGTGTTTATTTGAGCATATAAAGTCACGGGGCACTTGGGGTGAAATATTCCGAGCTGACTGCTGATTTCAGCGGGCGCTGTGTGACACCCCGGGCCTTGGAGGAAACCAGAGGTCTCTCATAAACTTTATTTAAAGTTATGAATACTTTGCTTTTCTGAAAATCAGGCCTCAAAGTGACGCATCTGAAATTAGCCATGCTTTCCAAGGTAAGGGAAGGAATTTAGTGGATTAGAAGAAATAACCAGCTCAGCAGTGTTTTAAAAAAAAAAAAGAAAAAAAAATGGGGATAATTTTTTAATCATTGCAATATTTAGTAGTGAGAAGCCCATTCCCGCATTCCCAGAGCCGTCCTGAGGGGCAGTGGGAGCACCAGCAATAACAAAGCATTCCTGGCTTTCAGTGCTTTTGCAGGGCAGAAGAAGAAATTATCCCAGGCTTTTCCATACCCTGGTAAAGGATAAAACCCGAGAAGATCAGATTGTCTTCTTATCCTTCTAATTTGCAATTTTTTCCAAACATACTTTGTTTCAGGCCCTGTTTGGTATCTTTTTTATTTTTATAGAGAATAAATTTCATCATCGACAAGGATATTTTACGCTTCTATTCTAGAAACCTATATAGTATTTTTTTTTCTCTTTTCTGGGAAATAATCCCATTTCCTGTGAAAGATGGTCTCCTTTCTCCAATCCCGAGAAAAGTCAGGATTTGATTGGCACTTCTGGTTTACCTTTAAAAAAAATGCCCTTGCAATTTCTGTGTGACACACTAACACTTGCAAAGCTTTTCCCAAGTTCTGCCTTGGTTTGAATTTTTGCCTTTTCGGAATGTTATCGTTCCAGTAGCAATTCACCTGGGAATGAAAAACAAACTAGCTAAGAATTTGGTGTCAAAAGTAGAAATATTTGCTGCGGTCGCTAAGGCAGAAAGGGGAAAGGCTGGGGTGGACCAACCCTGCTCTTCCCAGGAGTTGTTCCTGGTAATGTGAAATTACAGCGCTACGTGGAAGGGTTTGGAAGATGCCTGAAAGTTTAAAATTTTTGGAAGTTTGGTCTGTCCAGCTGGTTCGCAGGTGATGGTGGTACCCAGCTTCTCGGTGTTAAGTCTACCCACACCTCGCTGAGAACATTTTCTGTAAGAATCTTTTTTTTGTTAGAATTCACTTGTGTAATAATTCAGAATTATTGATCGCTCACAGAAGGAGCTATGAGAGTTTGAAGTTTCTGAAAATCAAAGCGTATTTTATCGTAAATACTTAACAAAGTGCAATTAATAAGTTGTTATTTCCAAGGGGGGGGGGGGGGAAATTACTCTTGCTGGAGTTTAACAGGTTCTTATGGCTCTGATGTCCATTTGGGAGAGTTGGGAGCATCTCTTTCCAAGCAGAAATGACGGTCATTACGCCTTCCCCTGCCCAAACCTGAGTACGTGTGTTTTGTGTAGGTAACATGGCAAACAGTCATGTTTTCGGAGCACCGGACACGCGGGGTTCCCTGGCCGGGAGCAGGCTGGGAGGCAGAGGGATGCCCGATGCCCGCGGGATGCAGGGGTGCTCCTGGCTGAGCACTTGCTTCATGGCAGGTTTAAGGCAATCAAATTTTCCAGCTGCTGCCACCGACCTCCTCATCCCGTGTCACCCGTTGGACATTGCCGTCAGGACCGAGGAGCCGGGAATGGCTAATGGTGCGTGCCAGGAGTATTGGATACAGCCCGGTTTTCTTTCCTTTATCCCAACCCTGCAAAATTTGCACCCAAGTGTGGACCGGTGTCGGAGCGAGGTGGCTGCGGTGCAGCCTGGTGGCACTATGGCTTCTGAGACGCGTTCCCAGGGCAGGCTCTCTGTGTCGGGTCTCCAGGACTCACCTCACGGAACTGGGTACATTTAGGACATTAACAACATACTGGGCTTGTACTTGGACTAATTTTTAACTGCGTTAAATTTTGTATCTGGTCTATTTAACTTTTTGAGAAGAAAACAAAGAATAGTTCCAGTTGTGGTTTTTTCTTTTTTAACTTCACTTTTCCATTCTTTTTAAACATATTTTGTTTAAACATATAATATAGGGAAAGTAAATACTCTGCCAAGTTCTTATTCTCTTTCATTAATCGCTCGGAAAGCACTGCATTTGAAAATAAATCCAGGCCAAAATTTGAGATTTGCTAACGAAATGCAGAAGTTCAACACTGACAATTGCTGTACTTAAAAGCTCCTTGGATCAGGTGTTGTTTTACCATATGGGCATTTTAATTAGTAATAAAACGTTGATCGGGATTTAGTAGTGGAATCTACAAAGCACAAAGATCTGCCTCATTTTGCTTTGTTTCACCAGTGTGAATTTAGCTGTATTTCTCTTTCCATCTCCCTTCTCTTGCTTCATTTCTGCATAGGCATCATGCTGGCCGAGCAGGTAGTCACGGCGCTTATGGTATCGCGAAGCAGCGAGTTTATTCCGTGAGCCTATAGAGCTGTATTACAGAAAATAGCAATTTTCAAGCGTTTGTCGTCTTGGTGGTGCTAGCCCAGCGGCTCACCGGTGCCAGGAGTGTTTTAAAGAGCCATTATCTATTTGGTATGTGCCCAATTAAACAATAAATAG
Source organism: Alca torda (assembly GCA_008658365.1). Classification (NCBI taxonomy): domain Eukaryota; kingdom Metazoa; phylum Chordata; class Aves; order Charadriiformes; family Alcidae; genus Alca; species Alca torda. The sequence continues at coordinate 1,175,731 of CM018101.1, forward strand.
TTTAGAATGGCAGGCGTGCTTTCTGCGCGAGGGTGCTGGGGAATTTCTCTGTGAAAACAGGGAAATCCCACACAAAATAAACCGCCTTTAAACGTGCAAAGGTTTTCCCATGCGCGTCCCTCGTGGCAGAGCTGAGGGTGACCACGATTCCTACTTTTCCCCAGGAGCATTTGGGATAAATTCCCCACCGGGGTGCCCTCCTCTCCCCGCGCCAGGATGAGACCCGTGCGGTGGCAGCTCTAATCCACTCCCTGCCAGCCCCCAACAAACCAACCCAGAGAAATCCTTCTCTGTCATCTCTGACAGTAACCTTAAATTGTAAAAACACATTTTGAAAGATGTGTGACTTTTTAAGAAGTTGATGTCCTTTTAATATGCAGGATCTTTGGGGGAAGGAAAAAAAAAAAAAGAGTACCCTTTTTAAAATTAAAGCACGTGCCACAAAAGCATGCATTTCTAATCATAGAGGTCTTTGTTCCAGTGCCTGCAGTACTAAATGCTAAATCAATAATAAATTTAAGATCTGTGTGAAGAACTGCAGCGCTGGAGTAATGGATCCGACTCTTTTCCAGCACTGGTTTCATAACGGTCTTTGTTCTGGCAGCGCCAGGAGTGCCGCCTGCCGCGCACCTCGCCCTGCGGCCCACGCTGGTCCCGCGCTCTCAACCTCACAATACTCACTTCTTGATTTAGGTAAAGGTTCTCAACGTTTTTAAAGCATTTCTTCACTTTTTCTGTGCTTTAATATTTGTTCACGGTAGCCAAAACAATGACCGTTTCTCAAAAATAAAGAAGTAAGAATGATATGTTTAAAGTAATCTAAAACCACCTTCGTACAAGGAATAACAAAACACAAATAAATATGGTTTTGAAAAATTATATTTATTTTCCCACTGAAATTGAGGTTTTAAAAGTTCGTTAAGGACTGCTTCAATAAAGTGACCCCCAGTATTCCTATTAATGATTTTTACTTTTTTTTAATACTAATTTCCCCAAAATCTTAAAATTGGGATGTATTTAAATATAAACTTGCACTGGTCTCTGTCAGTGTAGACGATGGGTTTTTCAGAGGGTCTGGTGAGAGAGGCACAGCACTGTGTGACTCCATTTATAAAACCACCAAGGGCCTCCATAAAACGATTCCCAACGTTCCCAGCAGACCCCAGTGCTGCCCCAGTCGTCCCACACCTCCTTCCACTGGGATGGTCAGTGGGTGTCAGGGCACAAGCTGTGATAAGATGTAGAATGAAAGTAATTTGGAAAATTATTTGGTTTAAGCCTTAAAAATGATGAGAAATACTCATTCTGGACAAGAACACCTTTAATACTAGAAAAACTACTATTATATTGCAGGCCTACCGAATAATTAAGCAGTGATGGTGTACTCTTTTGGGCTTAGAAAGGCGTGTTTTGGCCATGGGCAGACTCAGTTCAACACCCCTTGGTTTTGGTGAAGGAGTTTCTCCGTTCCCGTGTGATCCCTCTGGAAATCTCAGAGAAGTGTCTGCTGATCCCAGCACTGGGCAGGATGGGCCATTGCTACACTGGTAGCAATGCTGACTCAGCCTTTACAAGGTCAAAACTGGAAAGAAAAAAAAAAAGGGATTACAAAAATGAGTGCCGAAAATTGGGTTCCCAATTCCAGAGCCCAGGAAGTGGTTTGGTTTGGTGAGCTGTGCACCAGCGGCTTCCACTGCCACCAGTGACGCTGCCGTGGGTTTACTCCTGCCTTACGAGACTTTATTTAACTGCCTAAATAAGGATGTAGCTTTGGTTACCTACTATATTTTTTGCATCGTGACCCCGGGGCATTGCCCAAAAATGGTTACGCAGTTATTTCTGCAGATTTTATTTCTGAACGATAGCAGACCTGCGTGACATCGGACCAGAATAATGCCAAGTTTATAGACGTCCTTCTGTCCTCTTGCACAGGGGAGAGTCTTTGCGAGGAGCTGTGGAAATACTAGTTACTCTTTTCAGCACCCCATTGCCAAATTATTTAGGAATTTCATTACACGCAGCTAACTTGCATGGTTTTTCTTCTAATTGGTCCATTTGTTATTTATGTGATCGGTCTCCACAGGTGTGGCAAAGCCAGTATTCCCAGTTCATGGTGGTTTCCCAATCCGCTGCTGCAGCAGCTGCTTACAAGGATTCCTTCGTTAGAGCCCAAGATTTTGGTTCTTCACAAGAAAGTGATTCTGGGTGGTGGTGCCTTAAAGAAGGGGTTAATTCACTATTGGCATCTTTGGTTAATTCAATAGTACGATTTGGCAATACAGAAGAGCCGTGGCAGCTGTGGACTCATACCTGGTAATTAGTCAGAGTTGGATCTGGTTGTAACGAAGGCAAACGTAACGAACGGTGAGGAGGCACAGGGGGATGCGCATAGCTCTACTGTTTGCACCATAGATCGTAAAGTCACGGACCTTGAAGACGGATCTTTCAGACCATCAGTGCTGTTCCCTTGCCTGTGTAGGAGTTCTCCCCACTGCTAGTCCAGTAAAAATCCATCCCCGCAGGTCATGGTGGGCTCCAGTGGGATGACTCCTCCTGCCAGCCCTCAGTCTCGGCAGGCCCAGCCCTTCACTGGGGGGACATTTCTACTGAGAGCCCTTCCCCGGGGCCTTGGGGACAGGGATTTTATGCTGTTTTCTCCCTTTTATCGGCTTCACTTTTTCTTTGGTCTTTAACGATCTACCAATAACGTTTATGTTAGTTAATAGCAGAAATGCTCTATACTTAGCAAATTAGCCAGGTATAAAAATGTCTGGATCGGGAGCGCTATTTAAAGTAGCTAAGACCATAAGATTTTGGAGAAAATAATTCTGGCGAACCACCTGCTTTTGTATAGCTTGGTAAATCGGGGGAGGCTTTGGAAAGGCTACATGAAAATTGAAAGACTACAATATCCAAAATTTAATAAAAAATAAAGTAAATCAAAGTAAAGTCTATAGTCAAACTCCTTAATTGTGATGCATTTGCTGAGTTTCCCTCTTCCATCGTCGGCCCTGCTCCGATGCCATATGGTCTACCATGGAACATTTAACTTGTCAGATATAATGGATTGTCCTGGAAGCAGATTTTTGCTTTGAGCGTTCGGCTCCTTTCTTGCATTTCACTCTCAGCTCCAGGCTGCAGGATGAAGGATTGTGGTGGAAATGCAAAGAAGAGACACACAGTTGATTCCCCTTAAGAGAGTGACCTATATGCCACAAAATTTTACCCACGTAAAGAGGCATTATCCCTGTCACTGACCCTAGCAGGCTGCATGTCAGAACCATTTAAATTTGTCTGGACTTAACAGATTGTGCAAATGTTTCAGAATCAAGTGCTTAGGAATAATAAAGGCTTGTCATTTCAACTTAGGCAGTGGCGGTGCAGCTCGCGCCGGCCAAGGGATGAGTATTATTTATTGTGACCTACATGTAACCTAAGCTGCCTGCCTTGTAGACCTTGTAAATTAAGTTCATCTCCCAGGGCTACTGAAACTTAAAAAAAAAATATATTACCTGATAAGGAACCCAAATAGCCATTACTCTCTGTGCTGGGAAGCAGAGGTGAAGGTTGGGAGTGAGTGTGGACAGGCCGGTAGCAGTTAATTACTGTCATATGTTCCGTGGGTGCGAGAGGCAACGGAGGGTTCTCCTGGGGGTGCTGGGTCCTCTCGTTCCTCCCGCCGTGCTCGGGAGAGGGGACTTGGCTCGGCAGCTCTGGATAAAGAGCTTCCACTGGAGAACCCTAAAGCACGGGTAGACGTTGTCAAGTTTTCTATGATATAATTTTTAGCAAATGGTTTCTGAAACAAATGTGACAGATGACAAGTTCTTTCCTGGATCAGTTTTTTTTTTTTTTTAGATTTCCTGGCACTTAAGTATAATAATACAATAATAATAACAATACAATATTGACTAGAAACCATAGGTAATACTGCTGTCCCATTCCGTGAAGTAATTAGCAAGAATCTAGGATAAAAATCTGGCCCCACTGAAGATACTCAGAGAATAAAATATTTGGAAATCGAGCTGTATTTTGCTCTTCAATGTAGCATTTCTTTCAGGTGTGATGTTTTTATTGAGAATATTGAGGAATGGTCATTTTTTTTGCATGAGGGTTCTCATCTTTGCATCTGGCAGCAAAAGGAAAATTGTCGGCTGGTAGAGGTGGGAAAATCCCTCTCTCCAGGACTTTTTTTTTTTCCACCATAGGAATCAACATTCCTCGGTGTCTTTTCGCAGGAGAGCTTTATCGTCCTCAATCTGACAGCATTGGAGAGCATGTGTACTGATGCTATGAGTTTGCCTGTATTCTCAGCCCAAATTGTTCCCAAAATGTTTAGGAAATGTCAATTCTCAAGTGGAAAAATCTTATTAGGGTATGCATGCCCTCTGCTGGATATTACCGATTTGAGACTATTGGGTATTTCATAATGTTACAGTATATTTACCACATCATTCCTGATGTTTTGCCATACCCTGAGAAGCTTGTTGTTTATTTTGTCTGTTTAGCTAATCCAAATTATCCAATCCATTGTTTTTAAAACATGAAAATTCTAGCAAAAAAAAAATGCTAGCTTTTTTTTTATATTGTTATTTTTCTGTACTGAACAATATTACAAATGAATACCATTTCTGTAGAAATGTATAATTGAGTATTTAATCTCAACATCAGGCAGTATTAGAGATCAGGTAGTTCTGTCTATATACGCAGCGTGAAGACAGGGGAAAACCTGGAGGTAAAGTGCTACAAAGGCATCGATGCTTTTGCTATTAAACCCTGAAAATTGATCTTTGCCGTCAGGCTTTTAAAATGGGTCCATGTGTGCTTGTGCTCAGCATTTGTTTCCTTTCTTTCTGGTGCGTAGAGGATGCTGTGGACCTAATTCAGGTTTCTTGGGGCAGGAGGCCTCCGGGGGTCCTGCTGCCCCAGCACAGACTCGCCCCAAGTTCCAAGACTGTGCCTTTTCTGTCCCTTCGGCACAAACCACAGCCACCTAATGAGAATGGTTGCTCTTTATCGTGCCGAGGTGTAGATTTGATCCCCCAGCTGAACAATAAGGCTTTTGATCTCTTTACCCTTGCTCGTGTCCAGCGTGGTTTGTTTTAGTAGCCTTTTAATAAACGCTACTCGATAGGGGCGGTTTTACAGAGCAAAGATTTAGAGCCCAGACTTGGGCTGTAGGAAGGTTTATTGTCCTCCTTCAATTCTCTGTCTTTCATGGCCTTAGATCCTTATCTGACTTGTTTTAAAGTGATTCTGGTTTCACGCTTGAGTGAAACCCCAGGTTTCCAGATCCGTGATAAAGATCTCCTGAACTGGTCCCTGAACAAATGAGGAGGGATCACCCTGCAGTGTATTTCAATTTAAAATAGCCCCGTGAGGCTTACTTAGGATAAAACAGTGTCCTGTGCTTTACATTCAATTCTTATATATTGCTTTCAGGTCTGGAGTATTATTACAACGTGTTTTTGTCTCATATCTTTATGAAAATGTTGCCCCTTTTTGTTGTTCTAATTCTCTAATACTAGATAATGCTTTTGCTTTTGATTTTTTGTTCTCTGATGCCTGTCTTCATCCTCTGCCCATCTTTGGACTGTTATATGTTCTGCGAATGAGAAGGGTAGAACATGGTGAATGGGTTTTCTTTGAGGTTTTGTTTCTCTCCAAAATAAATTTGCCTATTTCCAGAGTGATACAGGTGTTCAGGCTTAGATGATCATAATTATTTCCTCTAGACTGAAATTCCGTGCACATATGAAAAGGAAAGGAGACTAAAGATGTTTACAAAGTCACATCTTTGCTCTAAATGAGGGATTGTCTCCCCTAAATGTTATTCTGCTTGTGGTTTTGGGTGGAGGTGCTGCAGGTTCCGTGGCTCACGGCATCTGAGTGGAGGTGCCGCAGCTTCCATGGCTCATGGTGTTTGAGTTGGAGGTGCTGGAGGTTCCATGGCTCATGGTGTTTGAGTGGAGGTGCCGCAGGTTCCATGGCTCATGGCGTTTGAGTGGAGGTGCTGCAGGTTCCGTGGCTCATGGCGTTTGAGTGGAGGTGCCGGAGGTTCCGTGGCTCATGATGTTTGAGTGGAGGTGCTGGAGGTTCCATGGTTCACAGTGTTTGAGTGGAGGTGCTGGAGGTTCCGTGGTTCACGGTGTTTGAGTGGAGGTGCCAGAGGTTCCATGGCTCATGATGTTTGAGTGGAGGCGCCTCAGGTTCCATAGCTCATGATGTTTGAGTGGAGGTGCCAGAGGTTCCATGGTTCACAGTGTTTGAGTGGAGGTGCTGGAGGTTCCATGGTTCACAGTGTTTGAGTGGAGGTGCTGGAGGTTCCATGGTTCACGGTGTTTGAGTGGAGGTGCTGGAGGTTCCATGGTTCACGGTGTTTGAGTGGAGGTGCCAGAGGTTCCATGGCTCATGATGTTTGAGTGGAGGTGCCTCAGGTTCCATGGCTCATGATGTTTGAGTGGAGGCACAGAAGCTTCCATGGCTCCCGGCATTTGAGTGGAGGTGCCGGAGGTTCCATGGCTCACAGAACGTGGCCACTCGGGCAGTGTCTTTAAGGTTTCTTCAACTTGTTAAATGCAATTTCTTCAGACGGTGTTGAAATAAACAGTTGTTTTGTTTAAATACCTAATTTAATTATGAAAGTTCATTATTCTGGTCTCAGTTAGTGTGTGTACTTGATATTAAGCTCTTTAATGTTCCTTGTCCGCAGAACGCAGTATTATTTAGGGGCTGCACAATTGCAGCAATGGCTACGAAATGGCAATACCTGCGTACCGTCTGATTAACTTCGAGGTGCTGAAAACCTGTTGCAAAGGGTGCAACGGGCTCGTTCTGACTGGATTAGCCACAATCGATCCTGTAATGCAGCTGTATCATCCAGGCAAATAACCAACTATTAGCGTCAAAGCTTTCTTTTATGGAGTAGCATGATAATCTTTACAATCTAATTGATTTTGGTGGGACTAGTCAAGGACTAAGGGGCCATTTAATATAAACCTGGTTCTTCGATATTCTCTCTTTACATTCTTATTCTTATAGTTTCGAGTGCAGTTTTGCCCCAGCTATTTTGTTTTAAAAGCACGCAAACAGGAACCGCGCACTGCCCTGTAATAGGTGCTATTATTTGATAGATTACAGAAATAGATTGAGCAAATTGCCTCAGTCTTTTGGTTTGGCTCCAACATTTCATGAAGCGAGATCGGTGATGAAAAAAAGAAAAATGGGTCTGGTATTTTCATGGAGTAACTGAACCTGCGTTGAGGGGATGGTGGAGCCCGGGGTGGGCAGCGCCGGAGTCGGTCCCTTCCCTGCGCTTGAAGCCATCGGCCCCAGGGGGGCCAGTGGGCAAAGCTGGCCCTGAGCCCCGTGTTGGGATAGCCTTCAGCAGGCAGCACGGCCCTTCCCGGCCGCATAGACGTGTCCGTATGTATAGACACCGAGCGGGTGGGTGTAAGGGAGCAGTTGGGCGCTTGGGAATTAACCTTGCCTCGTCAAGCCCCGAGCAGCAAGGGGAGTCAGGGCTGAAGGGCTGCTTTCCCTCGGGATTTCCTTGCTTTAGGTTCTTCAAGTCAGCTCTGTAGCTTTGTTTTACTCTAGGTTTTAGGATTTAATTTCCTTTGCATTTTGATGGTACTGTTTTAAAAAAAAAAAAAAATCTCCTTTTATAATGCTGCTTGCTCTGGCATCATAACGTCTCCCTCAGAAGAATTACTGTTTACTGCACAGCAGTGTAAGTGCAAAAATCCTCTCTCGTGTCAAAAAGATCTTTCCCCTAGCATTGTGTTACATTTTGGGCTGTGATGCCATGCAAATTATTGGCATTAATACCTTCCCTTAGCTTTGTGTCTAGTTTGTGGACCTTCCCTGGATCAGATGCTGTGCCGTTTGTCCTATTTTGTGAACGTTATTGCACAAACTTTGGTTAAAATCTATCCGATTTCTTTCTTATTGTCTGTACTTCACGTATAGCACAAAGCAGAAATAGCTCATTAACATGATACTTTCATTACCGTCGGATGACATTCTTTGTGATGTAAAACACGCTGTTCAAAAACCTCCCTGCAATAAATAGGGTATTTTGACTGTAAATCCTATAGCGGAATGTGCGCTACTGTTGGAGAAGTGTATATACATATACATATATATATATAACCTGGGTCAAGCACGACTTGGTAACTCAGCCGAGCTCAGCAACTCTCTCTGCTGCTCAGACCTGGGAAGAGGAGCCACCGCAGCCACTCGGGTCGGCGGGGCCGATGCCCAGCGAAGCCTCTGTCCCCATTCCCCGCAGCCCCGGCACGGGGGCGACTTGTTCCCCCGCCAGCCCCTGCCCGGAGCTGCGGCGGTGACCACTGCTCCGGCCCGGCCACCGGCCCAGGGGACACCCAGCCGCCGGGAAGCACTTGCTGTCACACAAAAGGGGGACAAGCCTCCAGCCAGCTGTTAGCCCTGATGCCAGGGACGGCATTTAGATTTCCATCCTTTGATTAAAAGCCAAAAAAAATTCATTTAATAGACTAAAAGCATCTTCCATTTTATTTTTGCTTTCTTCCCCCCCCCCCCCTTTTTTTTCTTTTTTTTTTTTTCTTTTAAAGAATAGAGTATTGAAAAGTTATGAAAAAATAAAGCTACCTGCTGTCTCCTGTGATGACAGAGCGGGCTATTTTTTCTGCCGAGGGCAAAAGCCAGCAAGATCTGGGAGGCTGTGCATGGAGGGCACAGGGTATAGCCGTTTATCTGAGAGTCGGGTGCCTATAGGTATAGGATCTATAGTGTGTAACGGCTCATTTATTTCAATGAGGTTTTTCCTCAGATTATTTAGAATTTGATACAAATTTTGCCTTGATTTCTCTGCTGAAATGAGTCAGTTTTTCAAAGCTCTGTGGCAAACAAAAATCCCCTAGCGGTGCTGCTGTGGCCGTCAGAAGTTGCTGTGTGGGGCCGGTGGCCGGAGCCCGTCCCTCGCGCCAGCGAGCGCCCGCTCCCCGGAGCGCTCCGATCCTCCCTTTCTCCTGCAACCAAACCTAAAAAAGCATAAGGATATTTTGAATGCAAGAACTAGAGATGAAGGCAGAAGTGAAGTGTTTCATGATCCTCATAACGATGCAAATAAACCCTGCTTGGGCTGATAACACCTATGTGTTCATTATAATACACAGACAAATGTGGAACTATAAAGTTCAGCCCGTTCCTCGGTTGCTCAGAACTTTTTCCCAAATAAGCCGTGTGTTCCTCGTGCCTGGTCTGCCTTCCACACCAAATTCTCCTTTAATTTGTCATTCTGGAGGGGAATCGATCTGGCTCCCTTCAGGATGCATTTGAGACGTCAGACATCAGAGGGAACAATCGTTAATTTTCCAAAATGCTAGAAATGCAGTAATAAAATAAGAAATAGACATAAGCAAAATTGCAGACCTGAACAGACCGAAATTTGCAGCCATTAAAATTCCAATCCCTAATACAATTACTTCCCCCCCCCTCCCCAGCCAAGTTTCCCTTCTTGAGTCTAACCAAGAACTGACCCCCAAAGGCAGGGCAGCGGAAACCCGAATTAGAATATTCTGGTTGAACTCATCTCTCAAAAAAATCTGTCAAACACGAAATCAGTGTAAACATTGACTTGAAGTCATTTATAGAAATAGCTTCACTTCCTTTTCTCTGCGGATGGAAAGAGTTGCCTCATGCCTCTGGTTTTGCATCCCAGAAAAAAGCCAAGGTGCCCGTTCTCCCGGGGAAGGGGCAAAGAGAGCGGGGAATCAGATGACTTGCATTTCTGCTTTGGAAGTTGCTTAAATTTTCTACTTAATTTGATTAATTTTTCAAAGTACACCATGGAAAAGCAAGTGGCTTCTTTATTGATTGATTGGCAATCCTGTGCTGCTTTTCGTTTCCTCAGTGAAACCAAAATGCAAACAAAATATTTATGGAGCAATCGTTTTAGTTTAGTGAAGATAAGCAGGATTTTTTTTTCTAGAGGTATTCGGAGAGCAGAGACTTGAGATTCAGTGTTTGTCAGAAAACAGGAGCTGCGTGTAGGTCTTTCTTTGTCTCTCCTTTGATTGGCATGCATTGTGTCAATTAAGTGAAAATATATAGATATATTTACACACACGCTAAGTTATCGCCTCCGATAATAGTGGAGATGCTTTTTCTGCCTTACCTAAAGAGCAAGTGCGTACTTGAAAGTTATTCACCAGCCTTTGTAGGTCAACTTCTTCCATGGAGCTTTGTTTCAATTGTCAGATCATAAAGCCACGGAAGGGTATAGATCGCGTTGCGTGTTCGGAGGGCTGGTAACAAATGGCACATTTTAGCATTTGGTCCTCTAGGTAGAAAAAATTAATCAGATGTCTGACAAGATTTTTTATTCGTCTCTATTTCAGGCTCCTTTTTTTTTTTCTTTCTTTCTTTTTTTTTTTTTTCCTGGCTTCCAACAAATATTACTAAGGGGTAGTTTTCGGTTTTAAAATATGGACAACAGTACTCCATGCAGTAAAAGACTTGAACGATTAATGCTACCCTTATGCCTCTTTTGAGTAGTTTTAGCCATGGGGCTTGGCACTGCCACCATTGTCTTTGTGCCAAAAAATATCCGCAGCGGCTGCCGCATTCTAGTACTAGAGGGTTGTCTCGAAAATTCCGCAGTGAATGCGTCGGGTGTCTACATCGCTGTAGACGCTCTCTCTTTTTTAAAACATTTTTTTTAAAAAAAAAAAAAAAGAATAAAAAAAGAGAGAGAATCTTTAGCTCTTGCAAACCTGGGAAAGCGCAGAGTACGGGCTGGGGTGTTCAAGTGACTGAAAATGATGCATAATGTACAGTAAACGTGGAAATTCAGGAGAAGCTTTTGTATTTGTGAGCACAAATAGTTGCTTAAAGAGCCTACTCTTGCATATTATCAGCACTCTTGCAAATTTTATTATCTGAAACAAATGTGCCAGTGAATTTTAAGCAGAAAATCAACATCAAGACTGTAGCTAATTTTAAATGGACAGTTTATACAAAAGACATTTCTCCCCCCCCCCAAAAAAAATGAAGTGTCGTTACAAAAAGTATGATAATTTCATAATTACAGTCGATAGTGCAAGTCTACGCATGTATATCTTTTTAACGGTTTCTTGACTTTTTCATAAATTTTGGTTATTTGTCCTTAATCGAGGAGGCAGATTTCTAGCTGTATGTGGGAACAACAACCACCGTAATAAAGTTAAAGGCTTACACTGGGAGAATGAAATGTTGTTCACTCATGATCTCCAGAGCCATCTCTTTGGTGGTAAAAGTGGATGCTATAGATGAAATCTTTACAAGGAGCATAATCCTTAAAAAAAAAAAAAAAAGAAAAAAAAAAGAAAAAAAAAAGTCAATCTCCTGCTGGCTGCTGTGCCGCTTTGGTACCTCACAGACTTCGACAGAGTCCTGGACGAGTGCCCATTGATGTCATGGAAACACTCAAATTACTGAGAATGATTCATGTCTATGCTGTTCTCTTATCCTCCCCCACACAAATAGAAGTAGATTTTAACCCTGACAACTTGTAATTTGCAGCGGGTTTATTTTTGTATCTGGATAAATATTTTTTAACAACTGAAATTAAGATGAGGCTGCCTGTGTCTGATACGATAGAAAAGCAGATTACCGATGCCCAGGCAGCGGCGAGGGGCGCGTGCAAAGTACCTTGTGCGGCTGCTTGCGTTCGCCTCCCCTCCACCCGATTTTTCTGGTTGGGATTTCCCCCCCCCGCCCCCGTCCTCACCGCTTGTTATTTGCACCGACTTTCTGGCCCTCTTGGGGCGGTGGGAAGAAGCACCCGGAACTCCGGGTGTGCCGGCAAGACATTTTGTTTTCCCATCTCGGCATTGGACTCGGGGATTCATGATTAAAAATTTCACTCTCATTTCCATCTTGAATTATTTCTGCAAAGGCTTCCAGTGCTCCAAACCTGAGGGGGGCTATGGAGTGGGTGATCCATCATTTTTGTATAACCAGATATAAGTGCTTTCAAAAGTTATTATATGTGCAAATGTCCTATGAATTGCAGATAAATTTTGGAGGTTCCCGTGTATAAGTAACTATTTGACGTGGAAAACAACAAAACCAAAATCGAGAAACAAAAGCAAGCTCTAGAGTCTTAAATTATGATGAGGAGAAAGATGGGTTTTTTTTTTTATTCCAAATCACTCGCAATAGTCAAACTTTATCAATAATACCTCTAAAGGGCAATCAAACCCTGTAGCCACACGCTAAAGGAAAGTCTTGTAGAGTCAGAATGTGGCCACGCTATTTTCGGAATGATTAAAATTAACTCCGTCATCCTTTGTCTAACGATCTGCCTCACCATGGGTCCCTTTATGAAATTTGGATGGCGTTGGGAACGCCGAGCCCTGCGGAGCTCGGGCAGTAGCGGTGCCAGGGACCCCCACCCCGGCCTTTGTTGGGTCGGTGGATATTGTCCTTACTATAGTCGGATATTTCCAAGCGTAGGTAAAGGATGTTTTTAACGGCTTCGGTAGGCATACTGGCACAGCAGCTTTATTTTTGGCATAGGGCGGCACCGCATCTCTCGCGGGGGGGTACGCGCGGACCTGGCTTGTAGGTGCAGAGGTGTCCCCGGCACTGCTGGGAGCCGCGCGCGGAGATAAACCGAGCATCTGCTCCCCGGTAACTGGGACTGTGCGCCCTGGGTTTTATGCCCCAGCCTATAATAAAAACTTTAATTTTATGAGTGATTTTTACTGTGTTCTTGGATGTTTTGTTAGATAATACCTCCCCCCCCCCCCCCCCCGTGATTATCCTCACCATAAGGGTGGTCTTTTAGTGTCAATATGTTTTGTATCAGCCCTCTTGACTGCTCTTTGTCTCCGGAGCACGTGGTGCGGTGCTGCTCAGCCATGACTTAATGCTTTGCAGAAACCACCTCTTCCCTTCTTGATTTCGCTCGAGTCTGGCCATTCAAACCTGAAAGAACCTTTCTTTTCCTTTGTAAATATGGCATAACCGTAACCGGTACTGCAAGTCAGGCTGTTGGAGCTGAGTGTTAAAGGCTTCCTGGGAAAAAAAGAAGGAAAAAAAAAAGAAAAAAAAAAAAAAAAAAGGGTACTTAGGGCTGGCAGAGTCTCGGCAGCTGTTGGGCGCCCGTTCAAGTCCCGGCGCTGCCGGGGCAGCCCCAGCCTTGGTAGCGAATGGCCAATTCCCAGCAGGGGTCTCCTTCCCAGGTGTAAATTCCATCATCACCTTGATCACGGGGGAATCGGCTCCTGGGAAAGAGAGCAGGGAAACGTGTCTCCAGCAGCTCCAGGGTGAAGCTGGCTGGTGAGGGACAGGTAGGGTGGGGGACAGGGGCAAGGCACGGTGCTGGGGCGGATGCTCGGCCCCCGAGCCCGAGGGCAGGCACGGAGGAGATCTGCTCACCGGTGGAAGCCCCTTAAATCCCAGGTCCAGGAAGCATGTGGAGCAGCACAGCCGAGATTAGGAAGTTTATTTCACATCGCCATCCTCAGCATGGAAAAGTGTTAATCCCTTTCTGTTGCCTACATGCATCGCGCAGTCAGCAGGGCCTATTTTACATATGTAAACAGCATTAGGAAATGTGGCGAACATCATATAAAGTGCTTGCAAAAGCTATATATACCTATCTGTTTATATCTGTTATACATCTATATTTTTTTTTTTTTTGTTAACAGGTAAAACAGAAAGGGGCTCATACTCATCATATGGAAGAGATTCGAATTTACAGGGTTGCCACCAGGTAAGTGAAATTGTGCTCGGCAGAGGGGCTGTGCTAAATACTCTGATAAATGAGGCTTGCTTCTTAAAGTTGTACGTCTTGGGCGCAGGCTCCGTCGTAAACAGCGAGGGCTGCAGATGTGCGTTTCTCAGAAAGGGGCTTTATTTGCAAACGCAGGTTTTAAAGCTCCTGCCCGAGCTTTTCTAGCTGGGATACAGTTCCTGGAGACTCGGAGCACTTGGGTTGACCTCATAGCGCCCGAGTCGGAGCCGCTGGGAACTATCAATTCTTGTCCCTTGCAACAATGCCGCAGTGCTCGGCGTGGCGAGTCCTTCCCCACGGCGCAACTTCCGAAATGACACGAGTGGAAACGCACCGCGGAGCTCGTGTCAGCCCCTAGCTTTGGATGGCTACCGCCATAAATTATAGTTTTCATAGAATCTGTATGATGTTGTGTGAAAACAAGGTTGTATTGAGGGATAAAAATGTCTGTGAAAATATGATTTGTTGTCCCTTTTTGTTTCTGAATTGTTTTTGGCTGGAAGTCAAGGCCAGCAGGCTAACAGCAAAGCCGTCTCAAGGGAAGCATGCGTGAGCTAGAAAAATAAGAGTAGTTTAATTAAATAATAAAATGCCAATGTAATACAAAGGTATAGCGTGTGTGCGCCTGTGCCTCTCTGCACTTTGCATTTGCATACTTTTAAGTCTCCAGAGAAAGTCTGAGTCTAAAAATACTATCAATAGCCAAAAGTCTGTGCTTTGTTTCAAGACAATTGATTTTTTTAAAAGACACTTTCTTTTTAATTTCAGTAGCAATATTAATCGTGTGTTTAAATTCGTTTTGTTCTTGAAGAGTGCTAGGCTTCCTTTCCTTTTGCTAAGTGCAGTAGCTTCGCACTTTGGAAAACTATTGAAAGAATTTAATAGCCTTCTTAATATTCAAAGCTTTATACTGTTCAAATCTGCCAGGAAAGAAAAAAAAAGAAAAAACACATAAAAAAACCTAGCCAAAATGCATATTATTTCCCTATAGGAAAGGGAAATACTTGATCCCTTCTTTCCTTTCATATGTCCATGTTCTTTAATAACGTGGGGAAGCAGGCTATTCTTATGGCGTTGGTTTGTGTTTTTAAACGTTTAGTGTAGAAAAATGAAGCAACTTGGGCAATTAAAGAGCAGTTTGTGTTTGCGGGGCACACGTGTGTGCCGTGGGTAGTGCCTGGAGGCCGGGGCTCTGCTCTTGGCCAGCTGTCGCGACATGCCCCTTCCCTCTGGGATGTGTCCGGCCCCTGCACCGGGGTGGCTCCCACGGGTGGACGGGCTCCCACGGACAGACAGACAGATGGCCTTCCGTGAACGGATGGGCTCCCACGGACGGGGCTGCCTGCGGGTCTGGTTGGGCGCTGGAGGCATCATTGGGGTGGCTGGTGGTGGCATCTTCCCCACTCAGGTGGCCATGAGGCCCCTTGGCTGGCCACTTTGCCCCTCTGTCTGGAGCCCGGGGGGAGGTGAGGTTTGCCTGAGAGGCCCCTGCGCTTGCCAGTTGCCATCCGCATTGTTTGAGTTTTGGGGACGTCTCCTGTGTGATGTGTTGCGTGCTGGGTTCGGACCGGGAGAGGTGACAAGGGACTGTCACCGTGCCCTGCTTAAAGCACAGCTACGTGTTCCATTTTTTGTGGAACAAACCGGAAGGATGCAGAGCTGCTCACTGGCGAGGGTTTACAGGCCAAGCCTTGAGAGTGAACCTAGGGATGCGCTGGACCTTCGCATACTTGACTCTTTAGTGAGTCAATAGGTGACTTACTGGTTTCACTTGCAGTAACCAGCACAGGCAAGTGCAGAAAATCACACGTGTGACCCTACCCTCACCCAGTCCAAAACAACTGTGCTAGCTCCTCATTAATTTTAGGAGCCATTTCTAGCTGTGCTTTAATATCCTTGTGTGCTTTTGCTTTCTATTGTCAGGAGGCAGCAGGACGTGTTTCGGTCCCCAGTGCTTGCACAGCCTTGGTGACATTGTCCCCAGCATGTAGTAGCACCCATCCAAGGGTGACACCTGTCTCCTCTGCAGCTCCAGCCTCCTAGAGACCCGGCTCTGCTGCTCCCTTGGGTTTCACATTTCATCTGAAAATGTACCTTTTCTTGGCTGCTTTTTGCTTTTAGTTTTTCTTTCAGTCTTACTGTGCTGGAATGATCTCATGATACTGCAAGGAAGTTAGAAATTGTTTCCGAATTCAAAATAGCATCACACCTAAAGAAGTCATATGGTCTATATATGTCCTGTGCATGGAGTCTTCCTGTGCCCTCTTTGTGCGCACCCATGTCTGTCCGTACCTGCAGGGCACAGATGTCTATTTTCTTTAATCTGGGAGTAAAAAGTTAATCTGAGAAAGTAAGGGCAGAGGTGCAGCTGTAGGCTTCAGAGGACAGTTTGCCATAAACGCATCATTTTTTCTCAAGCGTCCTCTGGTTTATGTCCCAGCCAAAGTGAGGTGGCATTTTGCAGAAGCTCTCGGCGGTAGTGGAGAGCGTTCCAGATACCCCAGCATCAAAAGACAGGGAGATACTGGGTTTGCTGGTGTGCACACTCGCGACGCTGGGAGCTGGAGGGGCAGATCAGTCAGTCCCGTGGGGACGGCAGGCGGGAGCACCGTGCCATCGCCTGGCCTGGCCTCTCTCGGCCAAGTGACAGATCAGCAAACAGCTGAACCCCCCCGCGGGGAACTGCCGGGTAATTGCCATAACGAGGACGGTTGCCTGCAGAAACAGGCAGCGCGGTTTCTGCCTCCTCTTTTCATGCAGCACCAACCACCTGCAGTAGAAGTCTGCGCGCCGCTCCCGCCTGCCAGAACTTCTCTTCTGGTCTGGAACGCAGGAGAGGACGAACCTGAAAGGGCCAACGAGCTCCAGCCATTCGGCGAGCTCCTCCATAGTGCGTGAAAAAGAAGATAAACCCCGAGGGGCAGTGCAAAACGGGGACATGCTGAGCATCCCTGTGCCGGGGAATACGGTCTGTTGATAGCAGGAAAAACCCAACATTTATTCCAGTAAACAAGCCAATGGCTGTGGTTGTAGTATGAGAGTTAATGCATTTTTTCCCCTGAATGATAGCATTAAATAATTTTTTTTTTATACTTTGGTGGACCAGTTCTGGAGTTTCCTCAGAATTCAGTTGGTACAGACGTGGTCGGCTCCCAGGACGGACCCTCGATTGTATCTAGGTGGCAGTGCCCTGTGGTTGTGTAGGGCCAATGAAGAATTGACGGAGAAAACCCTACCTTCCCACTCTCCCTTTTATGTGAAAAGGGAATATTAGGAAGATACTACAATAAAAGTACAAATAATAAAGATTCCATTCCATGGAAGAGGGTCTGTCTTTCTACAGTGTGCATCCACTTTCTTGAAGTAGAGTGGAAAAATGGAGGAAACAGATGACCAATGCCCAGACAGGAAGGAGAAAAAAATATTTCTAAAATAAGAATCTCTCAAATTCCTGAAAGGTACAGAAGGAATAATGCTTAATGCCGAGGCTGGACCATCTGTTGTCTGTTCTCCAGGCTGCAGAACTATCAGGATCCACCAAATTATTAACAAGTATGAACCTTCAGGCTTAAAAGAAAATTAAAAGCTACAAGCCTATTGCAAGATTTCTCGGCTGCGCTTTCACACGTATTGAGAAAGATTAGCTTATCTAGACAGAAGATATTGAAGAAAACTTGGTGAATTCCAAAGGAAATATTGGTGGGGATATTGCGGCTGGTTGAGAATCCCCCGAAGCCCTGGGTTATCCGAGGGACCGGAGTAGCGGCAGTAGCTGTGTGAGCTCCTTTTTCCTAAACCCAGGAGGAGCGTGCAGATTTTGTTGATTTCTGAAAGGTAAATTGCTACCTCCAGATGTGATGCATTGCTCTCTGTAGATGAGTTCCTGGAACAATTAAGGAAAACTAAATACCTAACGATATTGAACTTGCTACCTATTAATCTTCTGGTAGGAAAAAACCCAACAACCTCTCTTCACACAAATAGCAGCAGAGATCGGAGGTTTCATCCCCGCGCTGCGTTCACACCAATGAGAGAAGAGGTCAGACACACAGCAACCCATTTACTTCAAGAGGATTTTTATTTCCGAGCCTAGGGCCCAATTGGGCTCTCGCTGAAAACTGTAGCAAATACAACACTGATTACAGTGGGAATGGAAGAAAGCTTGTCTTGGGAACTATTTAATTCCATTAGAGAGAAGTCATCTAAGAAACATGTACCAAAGTTGTTGTCAAGACACTTTTGAAGCACTGGCTTCATTGAAGTTAATGACAAAAATCTCATTTCATTCAGTGAAGTCAGGATTTTGCGTGTTGTCTTAATTCTGTGCTACTTACCAGTTCCCCAAAGATCAATTTTTTTTTATATTGTGCTGGTTTTGGGGGGATTAGCAAGGCAGTAGCATTAAAAAAAAGCGTTACCTACTTGATTTCGCTAACTTTATTCTGGTTTCCTGTATAAGTCTGTATTATCGGTTGGGCACTGAGATAGTAAGTAAGGGTCTGGTGATGAAGAGCAATGCATCTGCTTCTTTATTCAAAGAGCTTCGTGTAAATCAGCACTGTATATATACTATAGCGTGTATAAAACACTGATATCCCTCTGTGCAAGAGGATCTGGCTACGCGAAATACTATTATTAGACTAACGGTACCGTGTGCTGCTTACCGTAGTGCGGCTCCATGAATTGGTTAACAGTCGATGAGACCGACTTTGAGTAATCCAGAGTCTGTTGCGCTTTGCTGAGCAATAGTTAATTCAAAAAAGCGATGAATAAAGAGAATTGTAAAATGAGCTTGGTGGCCAGAAAACATACACCCTAGATTTCCAAGGCAACGCACGAGATTGTATGTGGGAATAAATCAGGCGGTCCTTTGAAAATTTGGATTATGCCTTTTTGGCAAATGCATAGTAACAGATACTTAGCTTTTAAGGTGTTTTGACTTAAAGCAAAATCCTCAAATCCTAAGATGACTTGTTTTTACTACTAAGTCTTTTAGAAAGTGAGCCTAAATGTTGGTTTTGGATGTACTGATTTACTTGATGTTCAAGAAATACTCTCGGAGGCCAGTTGGAACCATTCCGCTGTTAAAAGCTGACTCTGGAATGAAGTGTTAAGGTAAAAGCTGGCGGAGTTGTACAAGCTCAGCCAGCTTTTTTGCCTTTTTTTAAAATAAAACACAACTGCTACCAAAATATAATAAACTTTATCCAAATCGAGATCGTACCTGCTAGCCTTCAGCTTGATTCGGGATACCATGGTACAGAGAAAGGCCAGCCACCGGAATGACACGGGCACGATGTTTAACTTTGGGTTTATTGCGGCTTCGGTTGAGGCTGCCACAAAATGGCTCCGTCATGCGTTTGCAGTACCGTAGGCATCCCAGGGCAGTTCTGCCCAAACCTGCAGCAGCTCTGGGGCTTTCCAGGGTTTCCTGAGGGACCGTATCGGTAGCAATTTATTCAAGGATTCCAGGTGAGAAAGGAGCAGGCTTTGAGATCCTAAGAAGTCAGAGGGATGCAGCTGGCAGGACAGGGTTTTTGCAGAGAGCATCTCTGCACCATAACGTGTTATCTGTCATTGAACTTGCCTCTCTCTTCCTTTCAGTATTCTCCGATTCCTCTCTTCCTCCTTGCTTTCCTCTGCTTCCTTCTCTCACTCCAAGCCCTCCACCGCGTCCCTCTGGAAGCAGGGCTGCGGCTTTCCAAGAGGCTGGTGATGGAGGGCAGGGCAGGCTGCCATGGCGAGGGGCAGCGCCAGTTCTGGCTGGGGTTTCTAGAAACTCAGTCAAAAGTTCACACAGACCCAGCCGGAGTTCAACCTTCTTGTAGCTGCTGATGTTCTCCTGTATCCTCTCCCATCAGATCTGACTCCAGATATTTGTTGGACATTGCAGTCTCTTTACAGATTTGGCCCGCTCTTTCCTGATGTCCCTCCTCTGGCGTGGTGGTGGATCCTCTCTCTTTTACCTCCCATCTTTTCTTACTCCCCTGTCCCCTGTGATGGCTGAGAGGAGTCTTTGGCACACGACGGGGCTTGTGGCCCCCTCTCTGTTCAGCTGGGACAGCCAAGGTGCTTTCCCTGAAGGTTTTCTTATTAGATGCCTGTGGCATTTTGTCCTCTCTGTGTCACAGCTTGCTCCGAGGGGAGATGTCATTGGATTTTTCTCCTTGAGCGAGTGACCACGTGTCCGACACGCTCCCTGCTTCCCTCTTGTCCCATCCCTTTCTGTCCCCCACCTACAGTGGCACTCTGAACGTTTTCCAAGGAAAGCCTTGGATTTTAATTTTTGAATGTTTGTGGCTCGGTGAGCGTACCAGAGGCGGGATGTGACATACCTTTGGCAGAGATTTTGTGTAGAAGTAACAGGAATATTGCTGGAAAACTTTAAAGTGAGTGTAATGGAAATTAAAGTCTTGGGCGGCGTCTGCACCGAGCGCGTAGGGATTAACTGAGCCCAGCTGCCCCTGCCCGCGCTCTGTGTGTCCAGCGAGGCCGTAAATCCTCGCATAACGCTGCTCTTCTCACGCTGAGAAGGGAACGGACAGAAATAGCTAGTGCCCATTTTCTTTTTTCTTCCAGAAGTGCTGGGACTTCCTTTTTCTGCTGTGAATTATTGAATTGTTGCAACATCTCTAGTTATATGGAGTCCAGCAAAGACAGAAGGGGAAAAAAAGCAGGAGGGATTATCTTTTTATCTGATATGTACTTTTAAAAGGTCCTTCTTCAGGGCTTCATTCAGCATGAGATTGAGCCTAATGCACATTCTGAAATCAGGCTTCTGATTTAAGCCGCTAAAGAATAACTCTTACAAAAATAACTCTGGTAGCATGGTGCAGGGGCTTCCTGCATCTCGGAGACCTCACCCGTGAACGCACGAGCGCTGCCCCGTGCATTTAAACGCTCTTGGCTTTCTTGAATTCGATCAACAACACGTTCTCCGGTATCTTGCGGAGCACTTTGGGGTTTTGCTTTCCTTTTTTTCCCCCCCTTTTTTATGGCCTGCCCACCTTTTCCTAGTAAACAATAAAAAGGAGGGTACCGTGGCTGCAGAAGGGGAAGGTGTGAACCGAGGTGGGGTGTCTGCGCGGAGCTGCCGCGCTCTGAGCTGCTTCTAATTTGTACTTTGTTCATGAACGTCAGGGCAAAGAATCTTTCCGTTTTATTGGTATTGTATACAATAAGTTATTAAATTTCATCTCTGTAATACACCTGCAGTAAAATAACAAAACATTACTGCACTTAAGGAACATGTGTGTGTGTTGCAATGTTCCACCCCTCCCTTCCAAACAGCTGCTTACGGATTTCAAGATCTATTGTATATATTCCCTAGAGCCCACCTCTAATAATCGAGACACATCTGCCATTGCGGTATTATAGGCATATGTAGTTTTATTGAAAACTATACCTGTATATAAAAAAATTAAATAACTCCTACCTCAATTAAATTGGCAAGCTACCTTTTCTGAAGATCATATTGCAGACCTCTGGAGACACGGAGAGTTCATTTTATTCTTCTGTTACAAATTACTTAGTATTTTTTTTTTGCTTAGTCAAATAACTAGGTTTCCTCACATTTTGATGGCAAGATTCCTTTACCTATAATAATTTCTCCTTCGTTCTCCCTCCCTATAAAAAACACACAAGCTGTACTAAAGCGATAAAAGATACCTAATGTACCAAGGAATGTGGGTTCCTGCAAAGTCTATTGCTAATCCATTTTTTGTGATGAGATGTGCAGAGTCAATGCCCTTAACAAAAACTCCAGCACTTTGTTTATTTGCTTATAAGTATTTGAACACTCTGACTTGACTTCTTGCCTGGGCAATATGTACTTACCAGCCACAGCTGCTCCTTCCGAAGGAAACACGCTGCGGAACAGAATTACGCTGTACTGTACCTATAGCCTTTGGCTAAAGTAAATGCAAAAGAAAGAGCTCCTTGTCCCCAGAGCGCAAAACTCCACCTGAGCGGTTACAGCCGTGCCAGCCTCTTGCGTGGGTGTAACCTTGTGTGGGGGGTAAGGAGATGGAGCGGCTGAACTCCGAACCCGGCTTTCCCTGACCACCAGTACATGTTCCTGCCCCAGGGACAAACCATCATTGTGAACGGGTAAAATTCCGGCTACCGTGAGGTCGGTGGGAGAAGTCCCCTTGAGTCCAGCGGGGCCGGGGAGCAGAATTTTGCCTGGTACCTTCTGTGCTAATTTATAGTCGGAGAAGATTCACCTCTGTCGTCGTTCCTGCCTGAGCCTCTCGCTTCGGGAGGTGGAATCATTGTTCCTGCTCCAGAAATTAGTTCTAGCGCCCATAAACTATCCTCCTGCGATCGTGGGCACGTTGTGGACTAATGTTTTTGATGTTACAGCACTAAAATAATGACATAAGAGATAAAATTTCCATGTTAATCAAATGTATTAAAGGAACAGACTTAAGTTCAGATGTCTGAATGGCTCATTTAGCAGAATTCCTCATGCATCCAGAAAGACACGGTTTCATTGTCCATATCATAATTGAAGAAATGCTAAAACCCAACACTGCAATTTAGTGGTAAAAGGAGTGCTTTTCTCTTAGCCCTTTGGATCAAATGTTAAGCTGAGAGCTATTTTGTTGGAAGTGAGCATTCCAAGGGCACCTTTCTGGAGCTTATAACCTGGCAACAGAATAACACTGCGATTTGCAATGTGCAATAATAGGTTTATGTTGTGGTTGAGTGCTAATAGGACCTTGGTTTGCCTTCGCAGTCGCTGCACTCTGACTTTCCGTGCTACCGTGAATGCGATAGAAAGGGGAATGGTGCTTGTCCGCAGTTGTACCGCGGCAGGTTGTGGGCTCGCTGTGCTCCACGTTACTGGTTCAGGTCTGGTCAGTGTTTGATGGAACACCTCCAGCAAAAAGGCGGGTGGTGCTTTGACTAATTCTGGCAATTTTCAGGACTCAGAATTGAGTATTGAGTGCCACGGCGTACAAGGGTGATAGCTGGAGATGCTCTCCTTGGCATATAAGGTATGGTTTGGCAGGTTTTGCTAATATAAATGCATAAAACCCTAAAAAGCAAAAAACCAGCCCAGTGGAATAATAGCTGAAATCATTTTCATTGCGTACTTGGTGCTAACAGTGGCATTTATCAGCCATTCATTGCTTTCTCCAAAGACGATGTGGTCATGTCTTGGTGGTGATGTTCCTGCCTGTTCCTTTCCCTGGCTCCATTAATAAGCCATGTTCTTTCTCAATCACTCACGTAACGAGCCTTCTAGGCTTGTTAGATAATCCAGCTCAGCTCAGCAGCAAGGGAGTGAGAGTTCCAGCAAGTTCTGAAGAAAAATTGCGATTTTTGGGACTATCAGAAATTCTTATGTGTGATGATCATGAGGATGAGGATGTAGTCTCACTAAAGGCACTAGAACTTTACTCACAGAACCGTTGAGGTTGGCACCTCTGGAGGTCACCTCGTCCAACCCCTCCTCAAGCAGGAGCAGCTAAAGCCACCTGCCCAGGGTTGTGTCCAGATGGGTTTTGAGTATCTCCAAGGATGGAGACTCCACAACCTCTCCAGGCAATCTCTTCCAGTGTTCAACCACCTTAAAGTAAAAAAAAGTTTTCTTGTGTTTAAGTGGAATTTCCGTATTGTGGGCTGTTTGGGCCACTGATAACCAGAGGGTTCAGTAGATCTCCAGCTTTGACCGGCAGTTTTATGCAACCATGGAGGGAGGCGGAGGAGCTCATGTGCCTGCAGTGTGTGCGCACGCGTACCCAGCATATATTCATATGGCTAGGTATTACAAAGGATTGGGATAGACATAAGAGATAAGAAATGGATTTCTGGGGGAAGCTTCAGCGTGTGAGTATTGACCTCGTTCCTAACGCCTCTCAGATAAAACAGTCGTCTTGTTTTCTGCGAGCAGTTGTCTTTTGAGAGTCATCTTCTGTTCCTCCCTCTCTTTCTCCCACCGTTTCAGTGGTAGAGATGCCCTTTCATGGGAGGCATCTGCCTTCCAGAGCTTCTTGCCTGTTCTGACTCCGTGGGTTTGCTGTCGGTGGGTTTGGCTGTGGGCGGTGGGATGCTTCTCGGTGTGCTCCTGAGCAGAGCTTGTCTCGGCCCTGTCCAGGCCGTGGCTGGGGCCCCAGCATCACCTGGTGTGCACAGAAATAAAGAGGTTATTTTAGATATTATTCTCTTCAGGGTGACCATCGTGTTTCTGAACGCGATGATCTCCCAGAGTTGCCACAAACCTGCACGGCCGCTTCTGTAGCGTTTGCCGTACGCTGTCGCATTGCTCATTTCCAACAGACCATTTCCAATAGCCTTTTTACTGCCCAGAAGTTTCTCTGTTCTCCCACCACCCCCTTCTGACATGTGGTTACCTGCTGCTTCGCAGGGGAATGAATAGCATCTTTAATCACACTTAATTACCATGCGACTGCAGACAGGAACTTCACAGACAGAACAGCTCAAGATGGAGAAACAAGATCCTTTACAAGCACAGATAGATACAGAACGCTAATTATTAAAATAATCACTATTTTCAAAACACACGCCACACAAAATTCAGGCGGGATGTATACTTTCTAAGACAGCTCTTAATTAGTTTCTACAAGTCATAAAATTTCTCTCATTTTGCGAACTTCTTAACTCTATTTCTAGCTGCAATTTAAGCAGTCTGTAAGTTGGCCACATCTCTCTGAGTTTCAAAATCTAGTGCATCTCTTTTGTTTGCTAGTAATTATATCTTAGGTCACTCAGATACAGAAATAAGTTGTTCAGTCCACCGAGAAATCGGTGTTTTAAAGAACAAGTGCGGTACATTTAGAGAGCAAATCGTTCCTGCCGCCTGTGGAATTTCTTCACCTGTTTTGCTGCACACTCCCTGGGAAGGTCCAGATAAACACAAGCCCACGAGCTGTATATTTTTAAGAGCTTTCGCATTCCAGTAAACTCTCGCCACCTGATTTTCACAGAAAGCTCTTTAACTTCCTTCTTGTTAATAGCTGGAGAAAAACCAGAAATATGTTTACATCCCACTTGAAAGCCCGTGTTTGAGTTTCACAGCGTTCCTCCTCAGCGCCTGGTGCCAGCCTCAGCCGCCGGCCCAGCCGGGCACTGCCACTGACCTCCATGATGTTTTTTCTTTGGAAGAAGACACTCTAGCCGTGCCTCTACTTTTGTGGGATTTATTCCTTTGCTTCTTGGCTTAAAAAAGGAGCAATTACTTCTGACAAGTAGAGATTTCGGGGAATGCATGAGGATATGAATCCTACCAGCTATTTATGTATGGAATAATTAAAAACAATGACTAAGTTCTGCTATCAGTCTGCCTAAAAAAAGAAAACCCTCTGATACCTCAAACACACAAGCAACATCAAATGGCTGTAGAGCTGGCATGGAGCATTCCCAACTTCTTTTCTAATTCTTTGCCTGTGCCCATCTGAAGGTGCTTTTCCAGCTTGTTTTAACTCAGCATTAAAATACTTCTGTAGGACAACAAAGCGCAGTGCGTTCTGGGTGCATCAGGATTTGGGTCCCCAAGTCCCCCCTAGGTTGCCCGTGGCTATTAGGTGCCTCCCCAGTTGTCTGAAGGGCTCCCTGGGTGTTGTGTAGCCGTTCCCAGAGGCAGAGGAAGGAGCGGAGCCCTGGTGCCCTGCGGGAGGTGGAGGTGGCTGCCGGAGCCCCGCGGGGCTGGCAGGGGCACGCACGGCTCTTCTTGTGTGCCGAGGTGCTCCCGGGCTGAGTCGGGCCCCCGTAATCCCCCCTCGGGAGCAGAAACCCACGCTGGCGGTGCTGCAGTGCCCCAGTTGGGGCTCCCCAGCTGTAGACCGGGGGCCACCAACCAACGACTTAGCGGTGCCTTGCGGTGGGTCTCTCTCGCTTCCCCTTTCCTGTTTTGCTTGATTTTCATTGTTCCCCTTTCATAGCTTTTTTTCCCCCAAACCGACTGGTGTTTTGCTGCAGTCTGCGGCTGGTGTGGAGGGCGAGGGCTCTGGGTCAGGGCTGGACGTGTCCCTCGCAGGTGGAGGAGCTGGGCTCGAGCCCTCTCCTGCCTCTAAAATGGGTATTTCATTGAACTGAATCACAGAATTTTCTAGGTTGGAAGGGACCTTTCAGATCGCCGAGTTCATCCGGCTGCAGCCTGTGCTTCCCCCGCGCAGCCATCCTGCTCTCTCGCGCGTTCTCAGCCTTATTCAGCTCGGGAGCAGCATTTTTAAAGCATTTCCCCCTGCCTCCTCTGGCTTTGAAAAGTGCCGAACACATTGTTGGTGTTTAACGAATAATAAATAATAATAACACAGGAGCCAGGTATTTCTTTATGCCTTTGCAGCAGATGAGGTGCATGTCTGCCAGGCATCCAAGTCTTGCTGCAGTATGTTTAGCAACAATGGAGAAGTTAATATTTTTATTTCGTTTTGAAGTTAATGACAGAATATAGCCATCTGTCTGCATGTTTATAGGTCTGTCTTTTTTTTTTTAAAAAAAAACAAACAACTATTTTCTTTCTTTGAATATGGATCCTGGTTGACTGTCAGGAGAAAACGTTTTTCTTTAAGTGGAGAAGATATAGACTATAGTACAGTTAGAATTATGGATATTTCCCACATCCTTGTCTTTCAAAAGTGTCTGGGGGAAAATGCATATAAAGCCTGATAAAAAACAACTGTATCACTGAAATATAACTCACTTGGGTATTTCTCTGTCTCTTTTTTTACATACCCTGTAATATACTGCGTTGCCTTTACATTGGATAACAAGGTGTTGTGACAAATCCAATTTTTGGAGAGAGTTATATTTTTATTATTTTATGTAATGCAAAAAAAATGGCAATGAACCAGCTTATTATAGTCATCTACAGAGAAAATTAGCCAGAAGCCACCCATTGCTTTGTGGCGCTTACTCTCATGTCTTCCCCACGCCAAGGAAGCAGCGATGGGCTGCTGCACCTTACCAACATGGGCTTTAATGTGCCTGTTGTGAACAAGAAGATACAAAATGAGTTGTTGGAACAGTTTAAAAATCCTTCTTGCCTTCTTGGTCCTGAAAAGTACGATTTTAAGAACCTCAGACAAAGGTTTCGTGGGGCCATCTGGCGTCATCAAGAAGAGTTGCCCATGTCTTGCCCTCTGCCTACGTCTTGTTGGGAACGGAGCTCCTCTGCCACCTCCTAATGCCCTTTCAGGGACTCTTGTCCCAGACACTCAGGAGTTGCATCCTGCTTCGCTGCTCCCCTTTTTTTAATCCTTGGGCGTGGAAGAGTAGATAATTTTCCATGAATCCCCACTGCTTTCTTTTTAATACGTATTTCCAGTTTAAATCAATCATTTTTAGAAGTTTTCTTCCATGATGACCAGTCTTGGACAGGCTTTGCAAAATGATTGATTCCTAGCCCAGCTTTGGAAGACCTGTGAGAGGCTCCATTTGCAGTTAGTGCGAGTCACCACTCGGCTCTCCTGGCACCATCGGCAGAGTTCTGTAGCAGCCACATCCTCCTTCAGCCCCGGGCACGAGATACGGGAGTCACATATGGAAATTTCTACCGCTTGTCATATTTTACGGGCACATGGCACATCCCGATATCGTAACGAAAGGTCTGACGTGATCGTGCACGTGTAGAGCAGCTCAGACAGTTTGGAATTGCAAATGTACAATAGGAAGACACCTTTTGGTGCATATTTTTCAGTAGCCCAGCAAGGATGGATGAAGCTCCTTCCTCGTGTGCTCTGGCTGCTGCGTCTGGATGCAGGAGCCCAACGATGCTGTGCCAGTATCACTTAGTTTTCCAGTTGCTAGAATCTTATTCTGCTTTTATAAATTTTGCCTTGTAACTTCTGGCTCTTTGCCTTTTTTTCTGCTTTGTTCCTTTATCGATTCAATTGCTGTAAGATACGCTGTATGTACTGCCATAGGACGTGAAGTGAAATGAAGAACAAAGCAGTGTCTCTGAAACCTTGCTCTCCCCTGTGCCTCTGCTCACCCTGGTATTTCTTTTCTGGAGAGTAATTCAGTGTAGTGGCTTTGATTTATTTTTTTTGTTTAAGTTGTTTCTTTCAGATAAACTAACCACGCAATTTGTGACGACTTTTGTCCCTAGTATTAGTCTGAAGGGGTGGTACCATCCCCGCGGAGCTCGGCTCCACGTCTTTTCTGCAGCTTTTGCCTATGAAAGCGTTGCTGTGTCTTGTCTTGGTGCCGTGAGTGTAAGCTGGAGTAAAGGACTATGGAAAGGAGATGTGAGAGAATCCCTGGAGGTACTTAAAAGCTGGGCAGATGTGGTGCTGAGTGACATGGGTTAGTGGTGGTTTTTGTCAGTGTGAGGTTGATGGTTGGACTTGATGATCTGAAAGGTCCCTTCCAACCCAGACAATTCCATGATTCTATGCGTGAGAATACCTGGGTCGCTATATTGGCACTACATCTACCTGCAGTAGGCAATCCCCCGTGTGCTCCCAGTGAGCGCAGGAGGGTGCTGTGGTACCCCAGGGTGCACGGGCATGGGTGGGTGCTGCGTGCCAAGGAGATGATCCTAAAGACAGCCACCCACCCGAGACACGGGGGTGCTGAGCGTGGCCAGTGCCTGGCTCGGGTGAAGCAATCACTCACGATCTTAACGCGCCCGGCCACCAAACTGGTGTGGCTGGGGATGCCCCGCGCCCAGCCGGATCCCGGCACATGCTGCAGCCGCACGGATGCGACCGCAGCATCCTCTGCTTTGGCTTTTCATTGAACAGTCTTCATTTCTACTGAAAAGCGTTGATTTTTTTCCTCCTGCAGTGCCGACCTCGCGGGGAGGCAGTTTGCAGCGCGGCAGTCGGAGCGGGCTGGGGTGGCACGCTCCGCTCCGAGTCACTGAAATACCAGCTTGTTATATTTTCACCTGTGTCAGCATAAAAAAGTGCTTTTTTTTCCCCTTCCAATTTCTCACAGCAGCTGAATTTGCCAATTTTGTTGTTGTTGTAGGGTGACTCTAATTTTTTGTCCTGTCTTAAGTGCAAGGTGACCCAAGCTTTGCAGGCTTTATACTTGAAATGAATATGCCTCTGCACTTTCTTCAGCCTCAGCGATATGCTGTGTTAGAAAATACCAGTTTCCACTGAAGAGCGTGGATTTTGGCTGCGTGGAAAAAGATTGCGAGTAGCAGAGGGAAATATAAAATAGCAGAAAAAAGAAAGTTCCTATTATAAATACCATGAATGCCATTAGTTTGGTTTTGGGCGTTATTTGCATAACATGCTTCTGTAAAAAATAAATGTGACTTTATAACACTGAAAACATACGGCTCCTGCAACATGAAACACGATTTTGATACCCAAACTGCTCAAGTTTAAATTTTTACTAGTCCTTGCCCAAGCAAATGACGGCAGCGTACACCAGTGTCGCGTCTTTGCATCATTCCTGTCTATTCTTTTACTTGGGTCCCAGGAAGGTTGTTGCCCATCTTCTGGAAGGATCCGGATTTTTTTGGTTGTCTCATCGGAGTGGGATTTTGTCCGTCCTTTTCTCCGGGGTCTGTGTTGCTCTGGGCAGGAGCTGGCGGGGGTGCGGGGGGGTGCCAGCTCTTGCCTACCGTTAGCTTCCAGTCCCACTTCTTCCCCCGCTTCCTTTGCAACCGGTGACCGAGGTTTCACTTCTCTGCTCCTTACCCCAGAGCAGGCGCACGCTCTTTCACGTTAATGAGCGAGCTTTCGCTAATTAAGCATCCTTCCCAAACCTGGGTGCCGCAGATCCACCCTGCCCATCGGCCTTGGATGATGCCGGATCGGTTGAGGACATGCTTTTGGTCTGGGGATAATGATTATTTTTTTTCCCCCTACAAAATCTTGCTTCCCCATCAAAAAGGGGGAGGCCGTTGTTTATCTCGCAGGCTGATGAATAGTAAGAAGTTAAAAAAACCCCATCCGCTGAGGCACTTAAAGTATTTAGCAGGGGTTTTGTTTTTTTTTTTTTTGGACAGGAAGTTTCTCTGGTCTCTCAGATGTTTTTACGGTAACTTTTCTTTGGTTAAAAATATTACGAACATAATTTGAGAAAAATGCCGTTTCCCATGCATTTGAACTTCTGTAAGCCTTTCCTGTGTTCTCCTATTCAAAGGGAAAACAATAATTATATCATTAAAAATGGGAATTCAGCCACCAAACACCTTTTTAAGACGGAGGCACGTCAGGATATTTTACCCCGTCTGAGCCAACTTGAGCCAGGATTTTTGTTGTAAGCTGTTTGTAGTCGAATGCTTACACGGGGAAGAGTGACGCTAATTGACTTGTTAGGTTAACGGGGCTTTTTTTAGGGTTTGTAATAATTTGCCAGAGAGGCACATTTTGAAGCGAGCAGTGGCAGGACATCCTCACTGAATCATGTTGAAGTGCTTACTTGAACTGAAAAAAAGCAGAGCCCGGCGAAGCGGCTCTTGCCAGCAAGGCTTTGGTATTTTTCTCAGGGAAAAATAGCGCAAAAATGTCGTTGTCTGCGCAGCGTTCGTTTCTGCACGTCATTAATCCTCCCCGTCTCCTATCCATCTTCTCCCCCCCCACCACCCCCCAGAAGTGACCGCGATGGTGATACCTACCAGATGGTATAGGATTGGAGATGTTTGAAAAAGTGGGCACTTATAGATGTTCTGAACTTCAGTGTTGCGTAGAAATACAGATATTTGTGTACTGGGAGGCACTGTGAAAAACAGGGATACCAGGACATGTGTTTTGCAATTTAGTGAGCAGTTCCTATATATATATATATATATATATATATATATATATATATATACCCACAAATACCGGGTTTATCTGATTATTATTCAACCTTACGTAAGTTTTTATGGTGCCCTTTATTTTACCATACATTAATATTCCGATATTGTGCGCTTTTTCATACCTGAAGCATCTGAGCGCATGTATTGAGCTGGCATTTTTGAGTGGGACAGGGAAGGAGGGAGGGATTTTGCGATAAATTGGAAAGATGCTGTAGATCAGCTGAACCCTCTGATGATGTGGCGAGCCTGTTTTCAGCAGCACTGTAAAAATCCCGCAGACAATGAGTGCCTCGCTATATTCAGCAATCCCTGAAAATCCAGCTGCTGTCCATGGGCCAAATTCTTCCCTCGTTAACACCCGGGAGGCCCCCGCTGACTTCAGAGGATTTATCCTGGGCTAAACTGAGGGCTGTTTTAATTCCGTACCAAATCTTCTGTCCTGGAAAACGACGCTCCCCGTGTGCTTCCGATAATATTCAGGTTAAGCCAAACTGGCTCCATGTTTTTGTACAAGCTGAATAACTACAGTTGCTCTAAGCTTGCTTCATTTTTTTGATTGCAAAGTCTTTTAAATGTTATCGCACCGCATTACGGCACGCAAAGATGTGGGAGCGCTGTCAAGCTCCAGGGCTCTGGATTTTCCTGAGGTTTGACATGCCTGCAGATCCTTCTGGGGTGAATTTTCCCAGTAATGGGCTTGTAAGGGGTCCACCTTTTCGGCTCCGTGTGGTTCCTTTCTGACACGGTGCTGTTAAAATCAGGGGGTGCGCAGCAATCTCAGGGGGCTGTCGGTGCTGAGGTTGGGGTGAATCCTGGTATCCCCAGAGCATCCCTGGAGCAGAGTGCAGTGGCTGGAGTGTGGCCGGCCCGGCGCGGGGATAATCCTGGCTGGGAGCCACACAGAGCAGCTCCAGTCACCGCCAGTATCGGAGCTGGTACTGCAATGTCGGGGCATTGCAAAAACCACGAAAACCCCCAAACCCAACCCTTTTTGTGGGCACGGGAGAACTTTCCAACCCTAAAACTGGGCTTTGACCGAAATCCCTCCCATCGCTTGGCCTCCTCTTCCCTGGCCACCCTCCCCAAATGCCAGCCCTTCTGGGCAGTGAGAAAACCAGCAGCTTTCTTAGTTTTTATGGGGTTTTTGAGGCCCTTGGAGGGTGAGAGCGACGGCACGTCCCCCCCCTTCCCCAGTCACCCGAGGACTTTCCCCTTTTTGTGTTTGTTCCTCACCGGGACATATTTATAGGAGTATTACCTGTATTTAAGCATGTGTTTTTAAACACTATGATCAGCTGGCTGGGTTTCAGCCTGTAAATGAAAGCTATATTCTGAAAGATTAATAACAAAGCAGGGAGAACGTCCTTAGCGCTGCCTGCGAGCGAGCACAAAGGAGCCGGATGGTGCTTTGCCGGGGAGAGGCGCTGGGCTGGGGGGTTGGTAGGGAATTAGCATCCTGAAAAGTCCGGGACTTGCGTGGGACAGCCGATTTTATATGTGTGTGTGCGTTTGGGTGTGTATGCACCCCTACATATACATTACACAGCAAATAGAAGTACATATAACAGCACCTTTTGCTGAGTTTTGCAGCAGTGACAGCGCTAGGATTTTCCCGGGAACTGTAGGAAAGGAGGAATTTCCAGCTCCAAGGATTCAAGTGTAAACTGTTCAGCAGAAAAATCATAAATTGAGCAAAGTCTGTATTTTACAAAACTCCCTAGTGGAGGAGAAAGTCCCGTCTTCCCTTGGAAATTTTTGTGTCTTGGACTTGTTGAGGCCCTTTTTATCCATTTTTTCCCATCCACTAGGAAATGAAATATTGTCGTTATAGTAAAGCTCTAGAAAACCAGCAAAAACCGTGCAGTTGCTGGTGAAATCCTTCACTGTAAACGTGAAAGATGGGGATCGTTAATGCAAACGAGTAACTAACCTTTAGTGATAATCAAGCAGCAGTACAATAATGGGAGTCATCATGCCTGATGGGGAATGAAGGGATGGGAAGGAGCAAGCAAACACCAGGAGTAAATGTGGGAAAAATTAGGGAAGAAATACAAATGAGTTTTGCTCCCGCTCACCTGAAACAGGTGAGGAAAACGAGCAGAGGAAGGAATTTGACATCCTCGGAAGCAGTGAAGGAACTCTGGAAGCTGCTGCTGTTGTGCTGCTGTTACAGGCGGGGCTCCGAAAGCACGACAGGGGCAAAATGACTCCAGAAAGGTTCAAACTTAAAGAGCAATTTTAAATTATGCAGAGGAAAAGAGGGTGAAAAAATAAAAAAAATTAAAAAAAAACCCCAACCTAGAGAGCTAACACTGATGACATTAATGCACAAGGGTTGGTTGAACATGAAAAATTATTTGATAACACCTGCAAGCATTTTTTAATGGGAAAGGTCAAAGCCAAAAGGAAACTGCTGAGCGCTGTGCGCAGCTATCTGAAGGTGCTGCCCTAGAAGGCAGAAGAACTGAAACAAAAGGTTATTTGCTCTCAGATAGAGAAAATAAAATAAACATATTACAATTTCCCCCACTTCATACACGGGAGCATTCTTGGGGAAAAAAAAAAAATCTCTGTGAAAAACGAAATCTCTGGGAGAGAAGTTCCTTTGTTCTCCAAAAGTCACGATTTTTCTGCAAATACTTTTAAGGATTCTGGGTGGTTCAGTAAAAAAGGAAAACGCTACCTTCGCTTGAAAACACACTCGGCAAGACCCAGGGAAATTGTTTCTCCGTGTTTGCCGTCAATGGGCTGCAATTTACACTTGGCATTAGCGAGAAATACTGGACGTAAATGACACACAGAAGATTTTACAGAGAGCTGCCAAATTTCCAAAAGCCAAAGAAAAGAGTATTTGTAGGAATTGGACAGATTATGAACAGATGCCCCGATAGTCACATGATAAGTGGAAATTTAGTTTCATAATTTGATTAAAAGCAGAGGATTGAAATCACAGAAGGAAATAACCAAGAAATGATTCAGATGTGTATGCGGCATGACTTAGTTAACTTGACTTAAGTGAAAATTCATAAACTGAGGATAAAGCGTGTAAGGGCGGCTGAAATCTGGGTGATGAGATATAATCCTGTATCCTGCGATTTTACTGAAGGAGAGGAAAACAGGACAGTTGCGGTTAGAAATTTGTTGGTTGTTTGGTTTTTTTTAAAAAAAAAAAGAAAATTACCTCCTATTCATCCGTTTCAGCAGAAATTAGATGCAATTTCAACAAATTCAAGTTGCTTTGTTTGCAAATTTGCGACGGGATGGATGTTACAGGGTCAGAGGGGGATGGTGTGAGAGCAGGAGGAGAAGGGCAGGAATTTGGCAGGAGAAGGTCGGTGGCTGCCGCCGGAGCCGCCTTTGCTGCGAGCCAGAGTCTGGGGGCCGGCAGCACAAACTCCTGGTTGCGGCACACCTTCTTTTCCACTCTTTTTTTTTTCGGGAAAAACCCCGTAATTCAGCCCCGTGATGGGCAGGTTGGGGGCTGTGGGACCACCGCCTCCCTCGCCTAGTTTGCCGGCCCATGGAGACGTTGGTGTTGGAGCAGAGGGAACAATGTGGCGCTCGCAGGGAGCGAGCCAAGAAGGCCTAAATACAAATAAAGCAAGCAAACGAGCTTTGAGCTTTCAAAGTATAAAGCTTTTTAGTTTAAGAAATGCAGCAACATGGTGCAAAGTAGCAGGACTCCGGTTTTTAGAGAACGTGTGTGAATCCTCGTCATACATGGGAAATCTAATGCAGAGAAGGACTTGCTTTTAAAATGATAAATGTATCATTTTACATCGTTTTATATCTTTTTACACTGCTTATCAGGCAAGCTGGCTGATAAAGTTGTAGAAAATATGTAGACGTGCCCATGTTCGTACCGGCCTCTGGGTGTGCGAATGCCGATGGGATTGCCCAGAGCCCTGCTGCGTTTTGCCATCTGGAGAGTGGATGTCCCATCCCGAGGATGGATATCCCATCCGGAGGCTGGATGTACTGTCTGGAGGGTGGATGTCCCATCCACAGTGTGGATGTCCCCTCTCCGCAGGCACGTGGACCCCGGCCGTGCCGCCGCCCCGGCTGGGAGAGGGCTGGGAGAAGCCGGGGTGCCGTGCGGCGCTTCTCCTCCCGTCATGCCCCCGCGATGCTTCATGGTGGCTTCGGGCGCAGGGAACATATGTCCCGCCGTCACTATACATCAGGCAGGTCGGGAGCGGGACTGCAGCTGTGCGCCCAGGGACGCTGCGGCGTAAGCGCGACCCACAAGCGCTTGGCAATCGTTCAGAAAAGGAGCTTAATCTGGTCTCATCTAAACCCCTTTTTCTCTTTGCCTGCAACGTCCCCGTGATGTCGCGTTTGATACCGGATTGCGGCGTAGCATGAAGATGTCAAAAAAAACCCCAATATCCAGGTCGTCAGCAAAAAAACCCTGCCTTTTCTGAGGTGTTTTTTCCCCGATCAGTTTCTTCAGAGGCTTTCGGATTACAGGCTTCAAGGCCGTTTTCCTTTACTCTGAATGAACGTTCTGTTAGTAAAATGCAGCACTCTGTCGTACTCTAATCTCCCCTGTTTCAGTAATAAAGGAAAAAATATCTTTTTATAAATATATTTTCTACCTATTGGGTCTGAAACAAATATCTAAGTGAAATTCGCCTGATTTTCATTTGAAAGGCAAAACTTCGGGATTGCAATAGAAACAACATTTGTTTTTTCCGGGAGGGGTAATATCAATTCCATACGGACATTACTTTGTCATCGCACGTGCGTATTTTCTCCCTCCCCAGCTTTAATTCTTTGTCTCCTTATTCAGATTTTGGAGGCAGGATTCACTAGTCGGTGACTTCTTTTGCGAATCGCTCGAAAGAAGAGACGATTGCGGGCAGCAACCAGAAAAGCAAAACCATTGCGATTGCTAAGAAACCCGGCTGCCTGGCTCAGTGTGAAAACGGGTTTTGCTACGTTGCCTTTTTTTTTTTTTTTTCCTTCTGGGATTGTTTTTAGCTCAAACTCTAAACGTTCAACTGGCAAATTCAATGTATTATTAGCTTTGTTGTGAAATAACAGCGCATGGCTGTGTGAGTGCAGTATACGCTGCCATGCAAGAACGTGCCTGCGGGATTTACAGGGATGAGTTCAGAGATGTGCGTCGCATCCTGCCCTGCCTGCTCCCTGCCTGGTCCCTGCCTGCTCTCCCTGCCTGCTCCCTGCCTGCATCGTGCCTGCTCCCTGCCTGCATCGTGCCTGCTCCCTGCCTGCTCCATGCCTGCATCGTGCCTGCTCCGTGCCTGCTGCCCTGCCTGCATCGTGCCTGCTCCGTGCCTGCTGCCCTGCCTGCATTGTGCCTGCTCCCTGCCTGCTCTCCCTGCCTGCTCCCTGCCTGCATTGTGCCTGCTCCCTGCCTGCTGCCCTGCCTGCATTGTGCCTGCTCCCTGCCTGCTCTCCCTGCCTGCTCTCCCTGCCTGCTCCCTGCCTGCATTGTGCCTGCTCCCTGCCTGCTGCCCTGCCTGCATTGTGCCTGCTCCCTGCCTGCTCTCTGCCCTCTCTCCCTGCCTGCTCCCTGCTGGCTCCCTGCTTGCACCCTGCCCACTCCCTGCCTGCACCCTGCCCGCTCCTTGCCTGCTCCCTGCCTGCACCTCAAAGAGCCCGATGCACGCCACAGACAGGTGCACCCAAGGCTGGAGAGGAGTTTGACAAATGTAACACTTGGCTCTTAAGCTCATCAGTTCTTAGTGGTAAATATTAACTCTGATGCCTAATAATTCACGGGGTTCCTAAGATCCAATTTGGAGCGCGCACGAGCTGTGTAATCGATGGCGTTGTGGTTTGTAAACGTTTTATCTCTCTCTTTGTTGCAGGCCATTAGCAGTGTGACATGTAGGCTGAACAGTAATAAATGCCCATTGTTCCTTTTACAAGCATCTCCGAATAACTACATATATATTTTTATCTTAGTTTTCCCCCCTGGAGCGCTGGGAGAGGTCCCCTCACCGCACAAACCCACCTCTTTTTTCCCTTGGGAGAACATCTCTGTCCCGTAGCAGACAAAGGAGGGTTTTTTTCTCTGCTTTGGGTTATTTATTTGGGTTTTTTTTCTTTGAAGAGAGTGAAGAAAAGAGTCTGTGACAGTTGCGCGAAAATCTTTGAGCTCAGTTTTCCCCCCAAGATTACTCTTTGTTGTAGGAAAAGCTGTTGGTAAGACAGGATTGGATTTGTTGATGGGGCCGTGTGGCAGTAACGAGGAGGGCACCTTGCAGACAAGGCTGGGGTCGGCGGGTGCCCCGGCCGTGGGGTGGGAGCCCGGGGTGCCAAGCCTGGGCACCCAGTGGCCCCCCGGGCACAGAGCCCCGGGCACCGGGTGCCCAATGCCCCCCAGAGCCCCGCGGTACCTGGTGGGGCCGGGGGAACGAAGGGGCGTCCGAACGTGCAACTGGTGGCCAGGAGACGCGCTCGGTGGCGAGCGGAACAAAAGCCTTGGAGACGGGCGCGTGTGTTTCCTTCTGATATAATAAGACAAGTTTGGGATTTATTTTATTTTTTTTCTTCTGTAGAAACCTCTGCATCTTTTTATAGAGAAAAATGTTTGGATGAAAAAACAAAAACAACATAGGGTATGTGTATGTTTTCTGCTCCTAAAGTGAATCTTGTTTAATCTAAAATAGTTTGCAAACGCTGTCTTATATACGTTTGTGGGGTTTGGGTTTTTTTGGTTTTTTTTTGAAGTCAAATGAAATGTAGTAGGCTGGGTATAGGAATTTATACAGCTGATGGCTCTAAGTCTTTCAGACTACCCGACATATGGATAAACCAGGCACAGATTTAGCAGGTCTGTCTTTATGTTAAAACGTATACGTGAGAAAAATATATGACTGAAGAGAATTTCTGTGGTTAGCGCTGTTTCATTCTGAAATGCTCCAAGACTTTCAAAGAAAAATCCAGTTTTATCTGCAGCGGGTTATTCACAATGAATCGATAACCCTTTTTTTCCGCGAGTTTTTTTCCGTCTATTTCTCTGCCATTATGCAATAGACTTGCAACCATTTTTGCCGGTGCAGGTGTTGTTTATTAAAAGGAGCATAGTCATCGCAGGTGTATATTAGACATTAGCTGAACGTAAAGATATTAGTGAAAAGCGCTTTCTGACTGGCATTTTTAGCTCTTTCCATTTCGGGGCGGTGGGGAAAGGCAGATGCTGGGCTGAGCACCAAGAAGGGGGTTCGGCCCCAATCCATCCCAGCCCGTTTGTCCATCCCTCCTCCGCCATTCTCATTCAGCCTCGCCGGGAACAAAAAAAAAAAAACAAAACCAAAACAAAACAAAAAGAGGAATATAGTTTTCCAGAATCAAAAGTTATCTTGAAATGTTTTTAGAAGGTATAGTCAAGGAGTAAGGATGTTTTAATTTCTGATTTTCCAGCTCATGGCTCATATTTGACCAACTGCTTTCAGCAGAAGACATGCCACTTTGTTGAGCTATTTAGGAATCAAAAAGACTGTCTTAATTTAAAACAAGGAGCCTTTGTTTTAGTTGGTGACTGCCTTGTGAAATTTTTCAGTTCTCAGCGGGTTAACCAGGGAACAGGGGCAGAGTCATAATTGGCCTATTTAGAGTATTTTGCATGTGAATAGTGTGTTAGTGAAGCATTACTAAGTCTGTTGTGAGTGACATGGTGATTAGAATTTAGATTAGGGAAAACACATTCTGTACTTTATCAAGTACAGTAATTAGTTCAGTCAGTAAAAGTTGATTACAAGTAACGATAAAGTTAGATTTTTGGTGCTTAATTTTAAAATTTCTTTATTAAATGGTAAATTTGTTCTTAATATAAATGGTGGTATCTACACCTGTTTTATTGCGTATCAGAATAATTAAAAGAACAATGTGTTCAATGCAGAGTATAATCAGGGGATTTATATATTATGGGTAAGTTTCAACGTAGTTTATAGCAAATAGAACATTACTCAGGAAATTGTTCTTCTGTCATAGTCTCTCAAAGATTGATAATTTTTCTTACAGCACGGGTCAGATCATGTTTTCTGCCGTTTCGCGGAAAGCAGAGTCCTTTCGTAGCTGAGAAAATGCTGGGTTTACTGGGATGCGTCCTGTTAGTTAATGGTACGGGCATAAAATGGATATATCGAAAGTCCTTTGCTGCTGCTGCTGCTGCTATACAATAGCGTTAATTGTTTTTGGGTTTCCGAGTGCTTTTTTTTCCCCGATGGCGTTGCAAAAAATATTAATGATGTATAATTTTATTTTCACGTTTTAATCGCGTATTAGGTACAGCCTGCTGTACGGATTTTTGTAGTGCGCGATCCCATGTACTCGATTCACAGCTATGAATTTTTCCTTGCACGGGGCTAGACAATGAAGCTGTTCCGTGCACACCGAACCAACCGCTCTATCAACAGCAGCAATTTGGAACATTTTTTTTTTTTAAAGTTTTATTATTGTTAAATCCATGCACTTAACTTGTTTTGCGGTGAAGAAAGTAAATTCCCTTCAAATATGTTGACAGAGCTCCGAAAGTTTTAAAAACACCGATTGCATTTGAATGAGCAGGCAATAAGTCTCCTTTAAATGTAATTGTATTTTAAATTAATTAGTTTGTGTTTTCCGAGTGAAAACGCTCAACGGGAAATTTTTTGTAATGTCTCCTTTAAAATTTTGGCAGGTTCTCATGTCAGCGGCTCGCGAAGGTTTCTTTACCCTGTTGTTATTTTTAGGAACGAGAAACAGCTAATGATGAGGAAAGTCGGGTTTAACATGCACGCGCACACACGTCTGTATTTTTAATCTTTTAGCAAAGTCTCCTCGGAGGTGAGATGGATATTGGCAACCCAGGAGCGCTCTCCCCCACCAAGCCTGGCTCCCAGTACTATCAGTATTCTAGCAATAACCCCCGCCGGAGGCCTCTCCACAGCACCTCTATGGGTGAGTGACTTTGTCTTCAACCTTTTTTTTTTTTTTTTTTTTCCCCCCCATTGCACCAAATAATTGGAGTTTGGGCCTGTTTAGCAATACTTTGAAATAAATACAATAAGTGGCCGAGCGTACGCCGCCGGGACTCTCGGAGGGGTTTATTGAACGGTAGCTGATTGCTCCTCTCGCTCCTCTTTGTCGAGCGTGTGAGGAGCCTCAAAATACCGCTTTTTCAAAGCAAACCCGTGTCAGGCGAAAAGAAAGGCCCTAACACTCCAGATGAAAATATGAACGATTTTCCAACGTTTTACTGTTGGGTTTAAGAGCGGTGGCGTGCGCTCGGTGTTACCAAAAGTGCTGGAAGGCTGGCGCGAGGCGGCGGGCAGGGCGACATAGAAAATCTCGGGGAAAAATAAAAAAAAAAAAAAAAGGTGTGGGGGGGGAAAGCCTGTCTTATGAAGACACCGTTTTGTCTTTTTTCAGAAGTACAAACAAAGAAAGTTCGAAAAGTTCCTCCAGGTTTGCCATCTTCAGTAAGTACCGCTCGTCTGCTCCTTGCTTGCGGTCGCGGCGGCTTTGTTCGGTTGCAGGCAGATAGAGAGGAGCCCGCGCCCGGGCTCGCGGGGGGCTGAGGACGAGGTAAGGAGAGGTGAAAGACCTCGTCCCTTGTCCCCACCTCTAGTGATTAATTGCCCGCCGGGGACGAGCGTGTGTTGCTCATGTGGCTTTTGGGCGGCGGATGCCGCAGAGCGGGCGGTGGTACCTGCGCCGGGCGAGCATCCCCTCCACGTGCCGCTCTTCCGCGTCGGGCTGATGGGGATGTATGGATTTGCGTGTTCGGAGAGAGAGGATTTCTGAGGGATTTCCCCGGGTCTCAGCCTGGGATACGGGGCAAACCTCTTCGTTTTGCCGGGAGGTGTCTGCACTGCGGTACCTGCGGCAGAAGCTGCGCTGAGCCCAGGTGCCAACCGCTGGGACCCAGCTGGTGCCAGGGCACCGGGGGCCGGGCGTCACCCAGCGCCTCCCCCGCGGCTCTAAAAGCATCCCTGACGCCTCTTTGTGAGGAGGGTCACGGATGCCATCCAGCTACACATTTTTCAGTGTTTACCATCAAATCGTCGCATCCCACAGTCAGAAGTTGGTGTTTCCCTTTGGTTCGGTGAAGTCCTTTGTTTCGGCATCCAAATAATTATGCTCTTGGTTTTTGTTGTCTCATCATTTGGTAAAAATCTTCCTGGGTTTTTCCTGAAAAAGCTGCACCGAGGTGCATTACAGCTTTTAAATCGATTAAAATATATAGAAACTAGTAGTTTAAAAAGAAATTATGTGACACTTCAGTAAATACAGCATAAAGAATAGTATGGCTGAAGAGTAAATTTTATTCTAGTATTTTTATTCTAATTTTTTCTCCGCCCTGACTTTAGAAATACATAATGCGTGTTTTCCTATCAATATCTGCAAACAGAAAACAAACCACTGAAGAGGGGAGAGCTTCCCTTTCCTACCTGGTAACTCGACGTGGTTTCTCTCTAAACCTGGTTATTAGGAGGAGCCGAGTGGCAATCAATCTGGCGCGGTATGGAACAAATTGGCATGTTAATCTCAGACGGGCTTTCTGGTTTTACCATAAATCCACGTAAATTTGCTAACTTGCATCCTTTTAAAGCTTCAGTTATTGTAGTGACTGTGCTAAGCAGTAGTATCGTTGCCGGTTACTTTATAAATAATAAAATTTTAATCTGAAAGAGAAAAACACATGAACGTCCTAATTTAATCGCACGGATTATTCTCATTTTCATAATATTAAACAAATACAAACATAAATCTTTTTTCTAAGCTGTTGAAATACAGAAATTCTCCAATGCAAGTTTCCAGCAAAGTAATAATACTATTTTTTTTTTTATAATTAAAAGTAAATTCCCGCAGGTGTATTTTAAATTTATTTCACTGTGTATTTTTTGGTGTCGGTTTTTATTGGACTCCTTTACAGCAATAGCTAATATCCTCCCCAAAGGTTTTTATGAGTACTACTATGCTTGAAGTTAGAGGTGGATTTAATTGCCATGAAACTTTAGCTTTTAATGGTTTTTCTGACAGCTTCCCATGACGTCTCCCTCCCAGTTCTGTCCAGCCGGAGGCGCGGGATGCTCCTGGCACCAGCCGGCAGCCAGTTTGTCCACAGGGATTGTGCTGGGACTCACTTTAGGGGACTCTCTTTTTCCAGGGGGGGGAAAAATAACCCACCCCAAACCTGCATTTTTGCTGATTTACACTATTGCTCTGCAGGCAGGTGACTGTCTCAGGGCGTTCACGGGGCTATTTTTGCCTCCGCGTTATAAAAGACCCCCTGGGTAGAACGGGACCCGCCGTCTGCCCTCGCTGCGTGGGCCGCGGCTCGTTGGAAATGGCAACGGGCAGGGATTTAGAACTGCCACAAAAGTTTTTTTATGGCTTGCTTCTTGCTCCGAAAGAATGAAAGGCAATTTATGTTTGTCGCAGATTAGTCTCAAATGTGTGCTTCCTTTAATTTTTCCTGAATGCGGTTGTTGTACAGGATGGAAATACTTCTACAGCTCAATACTCTCAACTATTTTAACGGTATTTTTATTTTCAAGTCAAATTATCTCAAAGTACAACCTGCGCTTTTAAACGCTTCAAATTATTTTAATGAGCTGTACAACCTATTAGAAAATAAAATATAAAAAGGTATTCCTGAATATTTTAATCACCCATAGCTCTTTCTTCTAAGAATAAGTGAATTAAAATACAAGTCCGGTAACGGGAATAGCAGAATAGTGTGGTTCTGAAGGAAATACAGCCTTTTCAAAGGGAATATGCAGATAGGTCTTTGCGTCTTCTTGTCTTCCTGGATCACAGATTTCATTTGAAACGCTGCTGCTTTAGGAAAGGCACCTGCGTGTCTCGAAGGGAACAAATCTCTTCTAAGAGGCCGGGTTGTACGTAGGTTGTGTCACACTGAACTGCCAGGATTTATGATGCTGAATGAAGTATGTGCATTTATAAATTGACTAACTACATTATAAATACTTAGTTGATAGGGTGGAAATATTGCTGTATTTCTCTTAAAATATGTATATTAACCTGTTCTCAATGTGATTTATGCAGTGGATATGGAGATTAATGCAGCAGCGTCTGTGAAAGCAGTTATTGTTGATTAATTCATAAGTAGCCTTATAAAAATTGCAATGATAAATGGTAATAAATATGTTGTATCAGCTCCCCTTTATTATAAGAAATGGCTAAGAGTTTGGAAAACAAAGTAAATTAAACTGTGGAAACAATGAGAGTTTAAAAAATAATGAAGATTTGAACTAAATTTGGTGTGGGGAAGGCGGAGCTCCTCTGTGGAGCTTCCCCCATCTGAGGTTTCAGGAGAATTCACTAATTCCAGGTGTCGTGACCTAAAGGTGGGATCCATCCTTGCAGGCAGCAGGGTGGGGGGCCGGGTCCCCCCAGCTCTGCCCATTCCTTGGGCACACATGGCCTCACCACATCCTGGGCTCCTCTCCGTGGTATGATGCAACCTAAGGGACTTCCTCGGACTTACAGACTCCATATCTAGTGTCTTTGGGGAAAAGGGTTTTACTGGCACCATTTCACACCGGAGTTCTCTGCCTTCAGTCAAGCGCCTGGAGAGCTCTGCTCCCACCTGGCTGGTGCAATGAGGGGCAGCGTATTTTGGACTGAGCCAGGTGAAGATAAGATGTGGGCATGACTATATTGGGAAAAATGGGATTTTTCTGTTAAAACTTGTTTTCCTTGTTGAGTACCCACCCTCATACCGAGCTATGACGTGGTAACGTTTTGTCCCCAGGCTGGTGCATCGTGCAATCCAGGTGGCTTCTCTGTGTGATCACCTCCTCACCCTTAACTTCATCCTAAGGCTTTGCTGTTCTTTTAATCTTTAACCTGAAGCCTTCATCCCTTTTGACTGCTGACGGTTTAATCACGTCTGACCTTTTACATAAAGTGTTCGCCAAGTGATGCGACATTTTCTGCCTTTCTTATCTTGACCAGTAAGAGTCAGGAAAGAGCAAGCTGTGCTGGTATGTATGGTTGGAAGCGGCTGTGAAGGAATGGGGTTTGGAATGGGAAGCCTTTGGGGGAAAGAGGGAGCAAAGAGGGAAGGGCTTAGGTTGTAGAGGTCATGTTTGAGGGGTGTTTTGCCAGGCACTTATGTCATCCTGACTTCAGTGAGTCCACCACAGTGGCACTGTGGCAGGGAAGTGTTGATGTCCAATAGGTAGGACCTATAATATGAAGCAATATATTGAGGACAAAAAGAAATCTCAGAAATTAAGCCTTCGTGGAGAGCTTAGGGTGCCAGTCAGCTGGGGCCGTGGTCTGAGTGCTTCTTTGGCTTTCCTGGGGCAGGATTGCACCCTTCAGCAGCTGGAGGGGTTACTGAGAAGGAGCTCAAGTGGTGACGTTGCCCACGAGCCCCCTGCGTGGCCACGGCAGGCTTTCTGCCTCTGAGGATGCAGATGGGTGCGTGAGCCCAGCCAGGGCTGTCTGCAGGCTTTCTGCATCTCACGTTGCCCTTCTTTGTGGCCCA
This sequence comes from Alca torda, assembly GCA_008658365.1. Lineage (NCBI taxonomy): Eukaryota > Metazoa > Chordata > Aves > Charadriiformes > Alcidae > Alca > Alca torda. The sequence goes on from CM018101.1 coordinate 1,219,708, forward strand.
GCTTTCCAGGGGCATGCCTGGATTTCATAAATTGCTCAGCTCTTGCATTTCCTCCGTCGTCAGTGCTTTTTCTTTCAGTAGGATTGTTTTCTAGTAAACATGCTATCAAGTACAGCTGTCATGGCGCAGTATGTTCCATTTTCCTTCCCCGTGGACGCTCTTTCCTTTATGACTGCACTGAGGCCTCCTGCTCCCTTAGCACCACGGGAAGAGTGGATGGTTGCAGTTGTTTGATCCCAGTTTATGGAAGACCCGGGAGCTGTAACCCAAAGTGAAACCCCACATCCTGGAGAGGTTGAGCTGCTGGATTGTCCCCCATCCTGGTGCTGGAGGGTGTCAGCAGCACCCACGGCTCAGCAGCCACATGAGAACAGCCCCCCCACCTCTGCCTCATCTACCACTGGAGCATCTAAAGGAGCTCGGCGATGGAACCACACGCTCTGGAGTGGAATCCCAGTCATAAACGCCAGGTTTTGCTGCCACAGCTCCATCGCCCCCGCCGCACAGCAGAACTAATGCGGGGCTGGTTTTGGGGGGCTTTAAGGTGGGGGGTCCTGTCAGCATCTAGAGAAACAGGAGGATGGTGTTGGAGTTACTCCAGCTTGCTGATAGTAAGTCCTGAGAGGGTTATGGCATGATTCTTGTTCCACAACGGTACATCCAGCTGTTTTGAGCTGTGTTTCCTGACCGCTGCTTGCCAACCACCGTAGGGCAGCAGCAAGGGTGGGTGATGTCCAATGGGTCCAAACTTCCCCAGAGGATGGCTTTCCTGGCGTTCCACTGCTGCGACCCCACGGAGGTTTCAACCCCTGCTTCTTTCCTCATGTCTCCTTGAGAAGAGGTGGAGTGTCCCTGAGCATCCCCCATCCCGGGACTGGCTACAGCGAAATGGAGAAAGCGCAAAAGCCATGCCCATAAAAGCAGCGGTGGCCCAGCCCTGGTGTGACACAGACCGTGGCTTCAGCCAGCGACCGTGTTCACTTCTTTCTGGTTTCCCAGATTAATTTACTCTTAATAGAACCAACAGCTTTACAATGAGTAAAGGCTTAAAAGCAGAAGGAAGAGGAGGAGGTGATGGCTCCTCACGTTGAACCATCTCCTTGGAAGCTGCATCTGTAGGAGCCCTTGGGGAAGATGGGCGACCTCCTGCTTGGGAAGGGGCCTCGGGGCTCAGCTCCCGCCTCTGCCACGGGCTTCGTCTCTGCCCGTGGCACACACTTCACTCTTCTTTCGTCAAATAGATGTGAGCGGCTTCGGGGTGAAGGAAAAGGGTCTGGCAGTAGGAGCTGGGCTGCACCGAGGAGCGGGATTGCAACCACGGCCTGGACGGTTGTCACACATCATTTTGAATTTAGATAACGAGAGAGTTCTTGTGGGAAAGATTTTGCAGCCAGAATAAAAAGTGGGAGAAGTCAAATGTCATCTCAATTGTGTTAAAGACAAGAGAGGAACTGAAAAATTAATTGATTTTGTTGACAAATCAGCAAGTAAAATTTCCTGAGCCTCAGTTTTAATGGCAAGAGACTCTTTTTTCAATCTTAATTTAAGGTGTCCCCTCTTAGGCTGGAGCCATCTATCCGCACTCGCGGCTGTGTGTACGTACCGGTGCACCAGCTCTGACCTTGCTCGCCAGACAGATAAGGAAGTGTATGACTCAGTTGTACATCCTAAGGAAACACCTGCTTGGTTCCAAAAATCAAGAAAAGAGAAATACTACTGAGATGCCACCTGGAGTTTTTCCACAGCTTTATTCTCATTTCCACGGGAGAAGCCTTGATAGTTTTGCTGGGAGGTGAGGAAGCACTGCTTGTGCTTTTCATGCAGGCTTTGCAGACTTCCTACCTTGAGTGAAAAAACACAACCGTTCGTATTTCCCTTCAAACAGTCAACTTAAATGGGAGTTTTCCAAAACAAATACAGCGTCCCCGTCTTTCCCTGTGCCACCCGCCATATCAGAACATCGGCCGGTCCTGGGAGGACGATGTTGTCGCTGTTGCCAGCATCCTTGGGGACGGTTCTCCACACTGTACCTGTTGGGTACTTTGGAGCTTCCTGGGATTCAGTGGTGGGTTGTGGGTTATCCCCCGCTGGAGACATGCTGGAGCACTCCAGCTGCCAAACGGGGGCAGTGGTGTGGTGCCTGTTTGCGGGGGGGGATCGTGGTCTGGGTGTCTTTTGAGGACCAGTGATGTGGGTTGGAGCCTCCTTGGGACCTTCCTGGAGAGAGGCATCCAGGCGGGGTAGGATGGGGGGGGAAAGCTTGGACCACCTCACTGAGACCTGGCTAATGATGGCATCAAGTGAGAGGGAGCGAGGTAGGAGCTGGATTAAGGAGGGGATAACAGGATTATAATTTTATTACAATATTTTAATAGAATTCATTGACTTGTGAGGTCTGAGAGCCCACGGAGGTGAGGCTGGACCTGTGTGATGCACCACAGCACACTTGCCAGAGGCTACTTGGCTTTCCCCTGCCTCGCAGCAGCCGTGCGTTCTCCCCAGTCCAATCCAGGACTGCCCAGGTCCCCGCCGGCAACCGGGCGCTCGGCTCCCCGCCTTATCGGGCTGACAAGGTCCTCTTCATCTGGTGGCCCCAGGGCAAGCAGCCTGGCTCGCATCCCTCCTCGCCCTTCTGGCCAGCCGTGTAACTCCTACCGCATTAGCATTCGGGGTTTTTCCGTAATAAAATTAGAACCTTATTAAACTCCATGCGGCTTTTTTTTTTTTTTCCAGCTATAACAAAGCTCTGCTTTTTTGCTTTAAAATAAATAAATAAAATTGGAAATGCGGCTTTAGCATATATGAAATGAAGTCGAACCAAGGAAATGCTGAAATCCACTGTACACCGGTGAGGTCATGGGTTAAAAGACCGATCTGAAATTAAGAAGTCATTTTGCAGAAAAAATGTTTTAAAATAGATTAAAAAGTAGAGATTAAAATGGCTTAATTTTTAGTGAATTTTACAGGATATTTTCAACATGAAAAATCAGTTGGAAAGCGATGGTCGGCTACGTGTATTTTTCTTTGGCCTTACTCTGTATTTAAAGGTAAAACCTTTACTGCAAAAATTCGTGCACTTCTGAATGTTTAACTATTTTGGACTCAAATAAATAAATAAATATAATTTATATTTGAATAGTTGTGGCCCATTCTGAGCAGCTGGTGAGCGAGGGGTGGGATTAGTGGGGTTTTTTGTTTAGCTTGAGCAGAGACTCCCTCTTCAGAGTACCGCAGGTAGTGCACGGCGCGCCGCGGCCCCGTGGCCTCCAGCTTTGGGCCACCAAATGTGCAGGATTTCGAAGTGCCTGCAAAAAAGGGCAAAGGGAGAGGCGGTAGATGCTCAGCAGTGTTTTTAAGGCAGTTCTTTTCAACTGGCTTTTGAGGCAGAGCGGTGTTTATCCCTCCGCCGCGGCTGGGATGGCGCCCGAGGAGCACAGAGAGGTTTGGTTGGTTTTTTGGGCTGAAACTTGCCCTGCCTGCCTAAGCCCGGCGCCTTTGATCCCCTCTAAACCCCACACACGTTTTTTATTTAAACTTTTCGTCGACCGGTATATTCAGACAGGACGAGCATCAGGATTGTGCGGTTCCCGGTAGAACAAAAGAAAATCCCATGCTGGGCGACCCGGCGGCTGGAGGAGCCCTGTGGAGCCGGGGAGCTGCTCCCTTCTACCAGGATCCCTCACAAAATAGGGTTTATTCAGGAAATAAGTGTAAAAATACACGGCGATTTCACGTCCAGCCCTCAACCATTTCCAATTCTTTTTTTCATTTGGGAATTAAAGCCGAGTTTCACAAGTGTAAAACTCGGCACTTAATTTTTCTGTTTGAACTTGAGGATGATTGTTAGGAAAAGGCATTTAAAGATTAAAAAAAAACCCAAACAATTCTCTGTGCAGTAATTCGATTTTGTAGCTTTTCTTTAAATATTATCTGTAGATTGCATTCAGTACAAGCGGTGCAGCGCCTTCAGATCTCTGATTAACGCAGTTCGGCGTTTAAGATATAAGCATTTAAATCCTATCTTGTATCAGGCCTTTCCGACGTGGTTTTAGGAAAGGGTGGCTTCTGGGGCTGGGGATTTATTTATTTCATCTCCTTTGCTTGAAGTTTTTCTTCTGTTTCCGAACGGATTGGACGCGGGGTCGGGGTGGGGAGAGCACTGCAGTGTGCGGAGGACATTAATGAAGAAGTTTATCTGTGGAAGTTAAAGATACTCTGGCGAGATTGATACACTTGCACTCTGACTGCGCCGCATTTGTTAGCAGAGTCTCTGCCTTTTATCAGCGGAACATTAATTTTTGCTCTGAAGTTGTTGGTTTGGGGTTTTTTTTGCCTTTACACTGAAGCGGTAAATGAGCAAAAAAAAATCAGCATAGCGAAAATATAGGGAAAAAAAAAATTGCATAGAGAGCTCCAATAACTATTAACGTTGTTAAATGCATAGCAAAGCTCCCCTGACAGTTTCTTGGCACAAAACCTCGGAGGCCGACAATGGCTGGTTGTTTTTTTATTGTTATTTTATTTTCAATGGCATACAGCGCCTTTCGACAGGCCAAACAAGCGGTTAAAGCCAGCGCCCGGGCAGAGGGGACACCGCAGCGGCCCCGGTGCGCTTTTACACCCATAAACACGTCTTGCATTTTGTTTCCCAAAGCTTCGGCCCCACAGGCCCCTCCAGGAGAAGGGGACGGGTTGTCCTACCCCTGCCCCGCAGGCTTCTGCTGGGCCATGGTCGCCCGCTCTTCTGATGGGAATCCTGAGAAATTCCTCAGGAGTACCCTTGTCTTGGCTCCTGGGAGAGCTCCTTCCAGCCGTGCTGATGCTCGGCGATGTTACATGCTCACGTTTGTCGGCGCCACATATTTAAGGCATGAGGATGTAATACATACGGGTTTAATCTCTGGCTCTGCCACGGGCTGCGCAGGTGCCCGGGGTGGCTCCCGGGGCTCCGCAGCTGGCCACGGGCACAGCTCCCTCTGCACCCAGAGCCCACCCGCCGGCTTTAAGGGCCGGGATGGCTCAGCGATGGGCGTTCTACCCATGCCGTCCTCGCCACGCCATAAATTTAAAGGCTCCCTTATGCGCTGCTTTTTTAGCAAATAATAAAGACGTGGATGTTTTAGGTGCCTCAAAGCCCCGTGCCGTGGTAGCCGCCGTGCATTGCCGGCGCTGCAGGGAAGGGCCCGGCTCTGCTCCGGAGCAAGAGGGGCTTCGGCGAGCCGGGTGTTTGGAGCTGGATTTGCATCTTATGGCCGATTTGACTAGGTTTCCAGATGAGAACATCTTTTCCCTGCCAAACGCAAGCCACAAAGTGGGGAGGCAAAGTTAAATCGCTTGGTCCCAGTCCAGCGTGGCGGAACCTGCCCTTCCCAGCGCGGCCGGCACTGGGCTGGCACCGGCACCGGGACCGGGACTGGCACCGGGCAGGACCGCAGCCCTCCCTTGTTGTCATTGCCACCTGGTGGAGTACAAAGGATATTGGTTTTCAGCAAACTCGCCTTTAATTTTGGCTCTTTTATTGCAACCACACTTTGGCAATAGTGAGCGAGAGTCCTTAACCAAAAAGATCCTCTCGTTTGCTCTGCAACACCTCATTTCTCCGCTCACAGTTCATTTATGATTCTGATGAGAGTGTTTTTTCAGGAAACACACATTTCACTTTTTGACCTAGGAGCATCTGTTAGAATTTTTTTTAATACTACTTTGGCATTCTGGAAGTGTTAATGTCTTTCATATCTGTTTAATGCTATTTAGGGATATTTATGATCACCTCTTGGTTACTTGGGGTAAAGTGTGTTGCAATTTTTTTCAAACAGACAGGAAAGCATTCATATGAGGAAACAGATTGCTTTAAACATGTGCTTCCTGTGACAGTAAAAAGAACAAATTAGATTTAACACTGTGTAATGAATGCATAAATGTGTACGTTTAAGCTTTTAAAAGCCTTACATTTGGTTCTGGCCTAAACAAAAATCAAGAATCACCTATCGAGGTGCAACAAAGTAGATTTAAATATGTACAACCGAGCCTGTTTGTATTTTCGAAGCAGTTTTGCTGCAGCTTTCCGTTCCGGTCTAGACTTTTCCCCCTTAAATTGGGTAAATTTGATCTTTGGCTGCTTTTTCCTGACCCTAAAAGGGCTCTGCAGCAGCGAACCACGAGAGAAAGAAGGGCTCGTACACCCGCAGTGATTAAAATCGAAGCAGAGTTCGTCGTCGCTGTAAGGAGGAATGTCACTGGGGTGGTGGCACTACCTGTGGTCCCACCCAGCAGATGAAGCTGCCCTTGCGGGGACCCATCTCCGGGGTCCCCCCCCGTGTCCCATCCCCGTGGGTGGCCGGTGCCAGGCAGGACATCCCTGGGACAGCCGGGGCTCGGGGCCGCGCCGGGGACAGGGGTTGGGGCGAGGGATCACGCTGTCCCAGCACGGCCACGGCACCGGGGGCCAAACCAGTCCAATGCCAACCTCCTCCTCTGGCACGGCCTGCAGCAGGGATGGAGACTTTTATACTTCAGGAGGGGAAAAAAAGGAAATAATGACAGCTCACCAGCCCAGGAAACAGCCTGGAAGTACTTACCGTGTGCTGCTCCGCGCTCGACCCGCGCCTCGACTTTTGGTGTCGCTGGCTGCCCCGGCCGGAGCTCAGGATACAGCGGAACTCTCCCTGGAAACACCACTGCAAGGAAATGCTGGCACGTTAAATCTGTGCCTTCCCAGTTCTCCTCAAAACGCAAACAATGGTATAAGATATACTTAATTATTGTTCCTTACTTACCTACTAGGGGGTAGAAAGTACTCTGAATCATAGCTGTAGCAAATCTCCTGGCAATATTCTAAATGTCTGCTTCTTGTTTGCATCCTTGTATTTCTTTCAAGATGCAGCTGGAAAAAAATTAAAGGCAGTTTCTGTCTGCCTTCACCCAATTAGTTCCCTCGCACCTCTTATTTTCCATCTTTCCAGAAGATTTCTTAAACATAAAACCTACTCAGGTGAAAAGGGAGTGTGGGTTTTGTGTCACTGACCGGCAAAGGGCTTCCAAGAGCAGCGGGGGGCGGGGGGGGGGATCAGCTGGTGTTAAAATGGACTTGGATTCACGTCCACAAATGGAGCAAAATGCCAGAAAGACGCCCGGGTTGTGCCCAGCCGGAATTTTTTTGCAGGCTGTGGGAGTTGGGTGAGGAATACAGTTTGTTTGATAATTAGTGCACATCTCCTAAGACTTTCAGAGATCCGTGTTTAACCTTTCTGCCACCACGTTCCGCCATAAAATTAACGCGCCTTTTATCATTCTGCGGTATTTAAGTAAATATTTTTGAACCATCTCCGTGCAACAGGTTTCCGAAGATTAAAAGTATGCCGCAGGTTTCCAAAAAACTTCATTTTTTCTTATATTTTAAATGTTCTGTTTGTGCAAAATTTTGAGAATCACCATAAGGGCTTCTTTGCATTTTTAATTTAGTAACTAACATATGAATAAATTTGCATATTAATTAGTTGCAGATTAAATCATGCATACATAATTGCCTCCTTACTGTGTTTAATGTTTGTCAAAATCTCCAGCCTGGTTTGATGGATGTCGTATGAAAGATTACAATTTGATGTACCCTTGGAAGTATTTACACCAATAATGCAGGATTCTTAATAGCAGAATTCTCTAGTTATATCCAGTTTCTAATAAACATGTAAGATAGGTGCATGTCCCTTTTGACTAGATTTTTTTCCTTGCACCAAGTCATTTACTATTCATAATCATTAATGCATCTCCTAATTATACAGCATATGTCTGTTAACCACTTCATTGCCAGCCGGGGGGCGGCGGCGCCTGAGTTTTTAGCACAAACTTGTATTATTTGCGAGGCTATTCCCGATTAGTTTTGCCTCTGCCGATAGCCATCCCTTCGGCTTTTCCTGGCGTGTGATGTTTGGAGGAAGAGTTTAAAATGCGAGGGCCATTTTCTGGGTTATTACGGAGGTTGAAGGAACGAGCTGCGCTTCATTCATGGCTGAAGGCTGCTCTGCTGTGGCTACTGCAGTAAATAACCAAGGACGTTCCAAGTGCAAAAATAATATCTACCAAAATTACCGGTGATGCAGCACCTAAAACCGGGCGGGGGTGGCAGGCGAGGGACGGCATCGTCCCTCGCATCCATCGGCTCCTTGTCACCAGGGATGGCCTGGGGACTGTCGCTTCCCATTTCCACCCGGCTTGGACGGCACCTGGAGGCCATTCCCAGCCTCCAGGAACACGTTAAACATCTGGGCTGGGGTTGCGGAGAGGCCAGTTCCCAAAATTCAGCAGACTTTGGGAAACGTATAAATGGTTGTGTTTACCTCTTGATATTTTCGGAACTTTTAGCTGTGCTCGGACCACAATTTCAGGTTTTGGCCACGGCTATGAGGGCCTGAAATTGCTATTTTTAATGAAATCTAGATTTTTATGTAATTACTGATCGGGTTTTTTTAGAACAAAATAAGACCCGAAAAGAATGGGAAATACTGCCAGACTCCTGATAAAATCCCAAGAGTTGGCTTTGCTGAATTTATCAGCAAGCAGTTGATTTCCTTCTTAATCTGGTCACACCTTACCTCCTTTTCAGGCAAAAGCGGTGTTAGAGGACTTCCAAAATAACCACGTTTTGTTACAGAAGTTGGCACTGACATGTGTTAGGCATTTAAGTGTGAATTTGAGCAGTCGAGGGGAATATGGCGCAGTGTTAGGAAACGGCACCGGGGAAGTTGGACCTTGTTTCCCGAGCTTCCTGCTGACCTGGGAGAGAATTTTCTGGTGAGTGGCTTCACCTCTGGGAGCCTTTTTTTGGCTCTGGGTGCCTTTTTTTCGGCTCTGGGTGCCTTTTTTTGGCTGCCGTTATTCAGCCAGGCTGTAACCCCTTCAGGTCCAGCTCAGCGGGATGACAGAGGTTTCTAGGAACGGCTGCGGTATAAAAATACGTATTTTAATATAGCATCTGGATTCAGATAATTGAAAAATGTGCTTTTGGGGTACTAATTAGGATTGCTGAAAGGAAAAGTTCGTGGGAAAGTGTAAGCGTGTCATTTCAGTGAGAGGGCTCTTCTGTAAAACGTGTGTGTTTACAGTTGGTTTGCGGAGTATTCTAAGTGCGTGCGTTTTGTATCTAAATGAAAAATATGCATAATTGATATAATATAAAATACACAGTGAAACCACTGCGTGGCCCTAATTACTCACAAAATCATATACTTCGTTTCAGAGGAGCAGCAGCCTGACATCTTTAGTCCAACCAGCCAGGTTGCAGGATACGTTTTAGCACATCGTTCACCACGAAAAGCCCAATGAAATCAAAGGTACAAACGCCCTTTTCTCCTGAAGGATTTTACGCAGTAAAATAAACCATCATGGAACTAGTGCCTGAAGACCTTGCAGACTTATTCTCTAATCACAGAAGAACATAAACTGCTTAATACTTACCACTAATTATCCTCCTGTACTGTGCAATTCGGTATTAAACCGCAAAAGAATGTCCAAACACCATTAAGGGACAGATCTACAAAAGCAAGAAAATGGTAAGGCCAAATTCCAGGGGTGTTCCGCCGCCGCCGCGCGCAGGAGCACCCCCGGCCCCGCTGCAGTCCCGCCGCGTGCACTGCACATCACACACAGACGCGTCGCGTCAGGAGGCGCTTAATTAACGTGCCTTGTGCCCGTATTTAGAGAAAAGTCCAAATCTTGGCGCGGTTTGGCTGTTAACCCCCACTTTGGCCGTCGGGGAGGGCCTGTGCACAGCACCCATGGGTGCAGGAGCACAGCTCTGCATTCGCTGCGTGCGATCCTCTCGTCCCTCCTGGCTGCCCAACCTGCCCCTTCTTCTCTTCTTACCCAGTTTTACTATTCGAAGGGTTAAAATTCACTCCAAAAGCTCAATTCTTCATCTTTAATGGGAAAATTGACAAATGTTGCACAGAACATCTTTTGTTTGAAGATCTCCAAGGAAAGATAGATACCCGACAGTTTCCCTCCTCCGGGCGATATTCCTGGAGAACTAGAGAAGAAAAGATTTTATGCAAAGAAGGGGGAAAAAAGACTGTAAGAAGGAAAAATGGTAATGTTGGTACGGCCCAGTCCGGCATGGCATCGGGGAGCTGGGACTTCGGAAAGATCTGATGCTCTTCATGCGCCCCAGTTCCAGCCTGGATTTAGCCCCTCTCCCCATGTGCCGGAATGAGATTTCAGCCATAAGTTCAGATACTGATTTCTTGGAAAGTGAGCAGGACTTCAGAAATTTTTGCAATGTGCTGGAGGTTTAAAGGGCAACTGGGTGTAAGCAGCAAAAGGGAAGAGAAATGATGTGGTTTAGTAGAGGAGGAGAGGCAACTGTGAGGAAGGAGACATGAATAAACCAAAAAGGCTCTGGCAGAATATCAGGTGAAGCTTTCTGTGGCAGGACACAGAGTTTTGACTCGGGAATAATCGCCCGTATTTCTTAATGTAGAGATAAAACCGATAAAATATCAAGGCACGTGGTAGAGGCCTCCCGTGCTGCGGCTCAGCTGAGCTGCTCTCGCACGCCCAGAGCCGGGACGGCAGAAACCTTTCAGTTTTTGCGAAACCCTTTTAATTCCATCCTTCCTTCTCGGGTGACGTGAGCGCTACCCCAGTCAGGAACACAACCCCAGCAGTCGGGGCTGGGAGAACACAGTGCTTCGTCTGGTGGGATGCCCAAGCCCTTATTTTCCCTGTGACCTGGGCACGCTCTCTTGTAGGGTCTGGAATCACCAAGCGGTATTTTCCGTTCATTAAATACCCATTATTCCAGATTCTTTAGTCTTTGTTTGAGCAGTATCCTTAAAGAAAGCCTCCCTTCTTTCTTCTGGCCGCATCCCAGTTTTATCACCTCCACCTTGACCAGACCTCGCACTGTGCCATTTCCCTCTGCCCTGCCCATCTCCGGGGTTGCTCTCCCAGCGTGACGGGGTTGAGATTTCCCTGTGTCCTCCCTAATTCTTTGAGGCCTTCAGGACCGGCCGCCCCATCTTTCTGTGTGCTACCCATCCTTGCACCCAGCAGCAAAACCAAACCGTACACTTGGTACCAAGGGTGATGTGCACGGGTGGGCAATGCAAAAGGAATTTACCCCGTTTTCCAATTTTTCCAAAAATACACTATCTCTGCCCCTACTTTTGCCTGGCTCTCTGAGGTTGGGGGTTATTTTCAAATACAAATAATTTTCCAAGTATGACGTTCATCTTCGGAGCAAGTTACGCAGGTGTAAATGTGCCGCCCTTATCCCGAGCATCCCGGGAGCTCAGAGCCGCGGTGGCAGCCCAGCCTCCTCTGCCGCAGGCCCTACTCGTCCCCAACGCCTTGTGCATCGCCACGCGGCCAGGTCACCCCTCACCGCGACCAGGGTGACCATATTTCATATTTCCCCTTGGAGTCGGGGCCGAGAGCCCGAGCGTTGCCCTGGAAGACCCCGTGCCGGAGGAGCATATTGGGGGAGCCCCAGGCTCTAGTCCCCTTGGCACCATTGACTCGACAGAACTGCAGCCCCAACACCGTGCCCGTGGCCTCTCCGAGCTTCGGTTTCTCCCTCTACACAAAGGGAAACAGTGACAGAATAATATTTAACTGCTAGATAGAGGGGCTGCGAGGCCTAACTATGTAACAGCTGAAAAGTCTTCCATATGGCAATGTGCAATAAATGAGGAGCAGCGTTCCTCTCCCGCTCCCTCCCCGGATTCTTGTGGCAGAGTGGGAAGGAATCCGAGTTTGCAGGATCCCACATCTATGTTCAGTCCTGCAGATCATTTAGCAGAGAGGAGGGTAGTGAGAAACGCTTTGGAGTGCTTTGATCAGCGCTGCTAACGGTTTACTATGTAGACAAATTGCTGCATGTGACTGGAAAAAAGGCCACGCTTTGGTTCTTAACATTAGCCATGTGTCCATTTGCATGGTGTCCACAACTTTTTCTTACCTTTTCCACGTTTTTTTCCTTTTTTTCATGTATTATTTTTAAAAATAATTGTGCAACAGCATAATATATTTTTTTTTTGAAGTTCTGGTACAAGTAGGTATTTATCATTTTATAAAACACTGAACTCACTTGGGAGAATATATATTATTATTAATGAAAATCATGATATTAGAGTGTGATTTTTTTTCCTAAAGACTCAATGTAAAATCAGGTCCTTGATTGCCTTATGCTTCCAAAACCATCTATTTATTTTGTAATGGCAGCCATCGCTAATGGAGAACAATTGATCAGGAATGTGTGGAAATCTCTCAGTGACACAAAACGAGCACTGATCACTCTAGATTGTACTTCAACCGCAAAAGCAAAGATAATCCCTTATAACCTGAAATTACTTGTTTATTGTGAGGTGTGGACAGTCGGTGAAGTGCCTGGCACTGTATGAAACACTAAAAATTCTCTCCGGTTACTTATTTTACCAAATACTTCTCCAGTGGACTCTAAACGATGGTACAATGTCCGTAGGATCGTACTGGCACTGTCAATTTCCACAGGTAGGAACCTCCCATCGCTTCACTCTCTGTGCCTTGGGAACAGAGAGAAAATGTCAGAAATGAACGTTAAACCCAATGTCCTGTCCTTTTCCATAGTGAATCCCAAACTGAAGCCCATGGGATGGTCAGGCCCTTAGTCTGGGCCAGCAGAATTCCCGACTTTGGGCTGGAAAGCCCGATGCCACCTTGCAGTCATTGTAGGGCCTGTTTATGATGGCAGGGCAATGTGGAGAAGCCGTTGTAGTATCGCTAACCTCGAAAGTTTGAATATCATGAGTCAGCTACCCTCCCATCCACAAAAAAAGAAGTCATGAGATTTTAAAAATAGTCGAGATTGGGTTGGTTTTATTAGCCTTTGGGGTTTTCTGCCTCAGAGTTCCCATTTCCCAGCTCTCCTCCACGCTTACAGGCGTTGGAAGCTCGGTCTTCAAAATGGGAAATCCGAGATCATCCTGTAATCAATGACTACGGCAGCTCTGACTTTCCAGAAAAGAAAGCCCACCAAACCCCCCGATACTCAAGATAAAATGGTAAAAATTGGCAATAGCGCCTTTGTGCAAGGAGAAATCCTGGCCCATGTGGTTTAACTTTCTCTCTTGGCTTTTCACAAGCAGCGTAGTCAAAAATAAACCTAGTGGCAAATGGATATTTTAGATAGATGGTTTTGCTTAAAATAGATTAACTGTAAAGTATGTTTCTATGCTCTTTTTTTTTTCGGTAAGAGAAGTTTTATGGAAGGCGATGGAAAAGCCCCCCGTGCCCTGCCCAGCTCCTAGCGCAGCTGAGGGGATGTGCTCAACCCCATCGTGCCTTAAAATTGGCTTATCTGGGAAGCAACCGTTGGATGCCGCTTTGGTTTTCCAGAGCTAGTTTTGATCTAGGGTTTTATTACGTTATTAACTTCATGTGCTGGCTAGCAAATACAGTCTGGGTAGCATTTGAGGTAAAAGAAGTTTGATGTTTTACAGATGAAACTTGGCGGATGCTTGCAGAGATTGTCCCATGGTTTGTTACACCTCTGGATGCGCCCGTCTAACGTGTTCGATGCGTACAAACGTACAAGAATTCAGTGGACTTGGCACTGGTCATGACACCGCCGAGTCATAGCTGGCCAACCATTTTCATTCAGAAAAAAAACCTGCAAAAGTACTTTTACTGAAATTATTTTGAAATTTAGTCTGGGTACTGTCGCGATGACCAGACTCATGCACAAAGAAGCCGTGGGGACAAGGACTGTGGTACTGGCGTGGCTGTGGATGCTCTCCGGCTTCAGACGCAGGCTGAGGTGGCACTGCCAGCCCCCCCGGCTCTTCAATCCCGGCTTTCTGCTGGGATAACCACCCCTCAGGGCCACTCCACGAGCTGCGCCCGCTTAAAACATCTGCTGGAGGGTTTGTCCCCTGAACGAGAACGAGTGGAGGTAGTTCAGTGCCGGGGAAAAAGGCTGGCTTCCTCCTGGCAGGGAAGCCTGGAAAGCAGGCGTGGGATTATTGGGTTGATGAGGATCGCCATCAATAGGTAGTCTGTAATATTAAAGCAGATGTAGCCACATTTGGCTGCTTTAAAGTAGCTTTTTAGAGACTGTGGCTTTTAGGATCTGATTTATTCATATAGCATCTGTATAATTAGATATTTATACTGCATTCAGTCTATGGTGCACAAGTAGCTGAATGCGAACCTCTTCCTGGAGAGAGAGGAGGGAGAATATTAATGTACAAAAAGGCAGGAAAATAAGCGTTACCTTCAGTTGCAAGAGTTACAAAAAGAGATAATTCCAAATGGCGTCGCCTAGTGTTCAGCAGGTTAATCTCTAACTCAGGTTGGGATCCTCCAAAACCAGAAAATGTCCAAGAACGTGCCCTGTCTGTATGAGGTAGATGATGGTGCAACTTGTTCTTGTGTTTCCCCAACATCTGGATGAGCTTTCCACAGGTCGGTTTGTGTCCCCTCCGGACATCCCTTGGGATTTTAACAAACCTTTAGCTCAGCTCTGGCGTCTCCTAACACAGACCTGGCTTTGGGGAGCGGAGCTGGGCTTTGCTTCTCTCTGTTTTGTTTCGCTTAAATAGGAGAGAAGCTGGTCAGAAAAGGCTGGGGGGGGGGGGGGGGGGGGGGCGGGGCGAGAGGGGGCTTGTCTTCATGGGACCTCTGAGTGGAGGTCCTGGTCACGCAGCTGGGGCAAAAAGCTACAGCTGGGTAAAATTCTTCACATCTGGGCATTCAGAGCCACTTCTCCACCCACGGCGGGTACGTTTTAATAACTACACTCAAGGATTTGTGTAAGAAGGATGAGATTATCCGAGTGACCCAGACTTAGAGGAATACTGGCTATTTTAGTCGTCTCACTTGATATTTTACCATAATCCATTTCAATTTGCGACTGCAAGCTTGTCATCCAGCACATAGCCTCCCTTTCTTTGCTCCTCCTCTGAGGACCTCAGGTACAGTAGCGCTGGGAACGTGACTGCTCTCTCTTCCTTCCAGCATCCTTTTTCTGTGGCTTTCCGGAAGGGCTGATTCCAGGCACAAACTGTGCTGGTGGTGGAGCCGCTCCGTTGAGGTGAGAGGATGCCACCCATTGCAGTTGAGTGAGGAGGGTGCTCAGCAGCTCACAGGATGAGGTCCTTTCCAAATTCTCTGTCTTGAAAATCCTGCTGGAAAAGCAGGGACCTGTTCCCTCCTTCCTCCCCTCCTGGGCCAGAAAAGGTGGCAGAACCCTCCTTTCTCCTCCTTTCTTCTTCTTTTTCCTTCTCCTTTCTTCTCCTTCTCCTTCTTTCTCCTTCTCCTTTCTTCTCCTTCTCCTTTGCCTTCTCCTTCTTCCTCCTTCTCCTTTCTTCTCCTTCTCCTTTCTTCTTGTTTCTCCTTCGTCTTCTCCTTATTTCTCCTTCTCCTTTCTTCTCCTCCTTTCTTCTCCTTCTCCTTCTCCTTCTTCTCCTTCTTCTTAGATTTCTCAAATATTTCCTCACCATCTTCTGGAATTTGCTGCTGGGATCTGACACAAGAGAAACAAGGAGAGAATGGAAGCGCGTAAATATATACCAAAGTATTGAAATTCTACCACAGAAGTTACGGGACTGATGATCTCTAGACAGCCCCACCTGGTTTCTCGCCCCGTTCACCAGTTGGCCGTACCTTGCCTGGGTGGCTGGTCCGGGGTGACCAGCGGTGCAAGCGGAAAATGGAACAGGAGGGCTGTAAAAGAAATTATTAAATTAGATAACGCTAAAGCAACTGGATTCTGACGACATGGCCATGTACCATGGCATCCCACACGTGACAGTAGGTGCCATATCGACCTGAATTTGTCCCTACTTGTGTTGTGTTCAGGGAACCTGTTTATACCGTAAGCACACGGATAAGTTACACCTGATCAGCCTTGTTCTGTTATTGGGGACCTAGAAGATGCTGAAAGAATGACGCCTAACGCAGAAAGTGCTGAAATAATGCAATATCGGAGCATTTGGTGCATCTGTTAGGTTGTATGTATTTTGAAGTCCCCTGCCCTTTGGTGGCATTCCCTCTGGGTTTGGCATAACATCGTTTTTACCAAAACAAAGGTTTAAATACTCATCCTTGACCCTTTACGTGGAAAACAAGTATCTCTTGGGCGATGGAGAGGACCCGAGGGTCAGGCAGACCCATGGGGAAGCTGCTGCTCCTCACCGGTGCATGCTGGTAGTGGCGCGGGGTGGTGGTACACGTTGTCCCCACGTCACTCCTCCCTGCCTGCACCTCGGCGTCTCCACACCGCCAACCTCTCGTTAAGACGAAGGACATAATTGCAGTGTTGCCGGCATCGCTAAGGGCTGGAAGATGCCGGACACCCGCCAGGTGTGGGGGGAGCTGCTCGGCAGCACAGCTGCTGGCGCGGGGGCTGCAGGGGGTCCTGCACAGCTGCACCCTCACACCGGTGTGGCCGGAGCCCAATCCCGGTGGCAAATCCTCGCCTTTGCCAGTGCCGAGTCCTGCCGGGGAGCTTGACTCTCCAGCAGCCCCCGTCAAACGCAAAACCCAGCACACAACAACCGCTTTTGCCTGGTTCAGCGAAAATCCCCACCGTGGCTACGCTGCGGCCAGATGCAAATTCATCGAGCGCTGCATTTGGAGATTAAAACACCAACAAAGATTTAATTTTTTAAAAAGGCTGCTTCTCCTCAGATAATTCCCCTTATATTTTTAGCGGTTTGCTCTTCTAATCAATGGGCTCCCGTTAGCCCAGCTCAGGCCCTGGAGGTGCGTCCCCGTCTGTGCCAGAGGCAGACCCGCACTCCCGAAAGCTGGACAATGCCATGGGGGGGCTGGACAATGCTATGGGGAGGCTAGACGATGCCGTGGGGCAGCTAGATGATGCCATTGGGCGACTGGATGATGCCATTGGGCAACTGGACGATGCCAGGGGGCTGGACGATGCTGTGGGGGCTGGACGATGCTGTGGGGTGGCCGGACGATGCTGTAGGGCGGCTGGACAATACCAAGTGGCAGCTGGACAATGACTTGGGGGCTGGATGATGCCACGGGGGGTCTGGACAATGCCATGGGGTAGCTGAATGATGCCTCAGGAGCTGGACAATGCTATGGGGCGGCTGGACGATGCCATGGGGCGGCTGGATGATGCCATGGGGCAGCTGGATGATGCCATTGGGCAACTGGATGATGCCGGGGGGCTGGATGACGCCATGGGGAGGCTGGACAATGCCGTGGGGCAGCTGGATGGTGCCATTGGGCAACTGGACGATGCTGGGGGGCTGGATGATGCCGTGGGGGCTGGACGATGCCATGGGGAGGCTGGATGATGCCGTGGGGCAGCTGGATGGTGCCACTGGGCAACTGGATGATGCTGTGGGATGGCCAGATGATGCCGTGGGGCGGCTGGACAATGCCGTGGGGGTGTCCTGAGCAGGGCTGTACTGGGGGGGCTGGTGGGGCAGAGGGGTGCAGGAAGGGGTGGGTGGGTGGTGGAGGACAGCATAGCCTGGCCTTCCATCATTTCCAAGCCCTACACGCGGTCGGCATCTCTCCGATAGCATTCCTGGCTGTTTATTAATACTATGAAATTTATGTAAGATACACATTTCTATTTCTGAAAAAGAAAAAAGGATCAAATATCCGGGACAATCGCAAGTTCCTGCGCGAGGCAGGAAAATATATTAAAGTTATCTCAATGTATGTGTCGAACGCAAATATGATATGTTAAAGTAATTAATTTTTATTGTCATGTGTTGAGAATTACGTTATAGTTATGGGCTTACTCCCTGCAAACCGCATTAACTTCTTATCATGTTGTGTACAATATATTTATACTGAAATTCTCCCATTCAGGCGAATGAAAGCACTAATATGACAGGATCCAAATTAAGTTGGACCGTTCCCCGCGCCGAGGTTGCAAAAAAACAAACCCAAATCATCTGCAGTCATTTTCGTGACACGTTGGTCACGATTCAAGGGCTGCCTTGCAGAGTCGCGGGGCTCTCGCCGTTTCCGTGATCCGTAGACATCGACACGGGAAATTTTTCAAATTATGCGGTGCCAGTCAGAAAAAGCTTATTCTGCTGGAATTAGGGGATCGCTTCCGTGGCAGGAAAGCGATGAAGTTAGATGAGTTAAAGGTCCGTCCAACCTAATTCTGTGGTAAAATTTGTCCTAAAATGCAGTGCTCGTTGCAGAACTTCGTGTGGAGCTGTGAAACTCCAGCTTTTATTAGGAGAGAAAAAAGCCTGTTTTGCAGTTTGCAAAGGCGAGGTGGAGGGGGGGGAAGAAGGGGCTTTATTTCTAGGGTGTATTGAAAACACCAGTTTGTCTTTTTTTTTCTAAATAAACGACCAAAGCACTTTGTTGTTTTTCACCTCTGGAGCATTAATACCCACACTGGTAGGAAGCTGGTTTTATAAAGTGGATTTACTGGTGCAGCGAAGGCTCTGCCGGTCTGTGCCAAGCCCTGGGTCCGAGGAGCCTTTTTCCTGCCTTTCTGGTGGCGCGTTTTGTCGCCCGTTGACCCACCGTCGTTGGGATTTTTGGCCTTATGTATTCTACGCTGAGGGTGGTTTAAAGGTTACAAATGTGATCTTGTCAGATTGACAACTAACTGTTCTAATGAGGAAAAAATCCTCAAAGCATGAAATTTGAATGAAATGTGTGATTATAATTCAAGTACTGTTTACCCAAACCTCCGGGGACCTCCCGAATAAATGCAGAACAAGTGAGTTAGATAAAACCTCGGCTCCTTCGTTCCCGGTTTTTCCCCTTCCTCTGGCGTCCGCGGCCACGCACGGCGATCTGAGTGGAAAGCTGGGGAAAAGGCCACTTTGCGGGGAGGGCTGGGGCTGGCGTTCCCCGCGCTTTTTTGCGGGCGATGGATGCCGGCCGCGCCGGGGAGCGAGGAAATAGGGGCTTTGAATTATTAAAGTTGAGCCCGCAGACTGGCTGGATGCTCGGATGGCATTTGCTTCGGCATATGCAAATGATTTAGTTTCATTTGGGATCAATTCCCAGGGGCCCTCCTTTCCTGTGATGCTCTGAATTTGGCAGGCTGGAGTCAGTCCCGGCGGGGGGGGGGGGGGGGGGGGGGGGGGGCTGTATCCCCCCCTTCCCCCCCCCACCCCCGGGTTGTGTGCGGGGCGATGCTTGTCAGCAGCGGGACGGGGCCGCGCTGTTTATTATTTAAAACCTACAAAATAATTTTTTTTTTTTTAAATAAAATTAGTGGGGGAGGTGGCGGGGTGGGGGGGAAGGAGTGGTTTGCGCGGGGCTGCGCGGGCGCGGCAGCTGCGCACAATGCTGGGAGCGCGCCAGCAGCACGGACAGATGGCGGAGTTATTAGATGTGCATCAGACGATTCCCTTCCTGCCACTCGCTTTTTAATCAAATTAAAACAAAAAAAAAAAAAAAAAGAGGGGGGAAAAAAAAGAAAAAAAAAGAAAAAAAATTAAAAAAAAAAAAGGAGGGAGAGGGGGAGGCAATTAAGCGCATTTGTATTCCGCTCGGTAATGGGCCCGGCTCCGCGGGCGGTGCGCGGGGCGGTGCGCGGGCGCGGGGCGGTGCGCGGGCGCGGGGGGGGGGGTGGGTGTGGGGGGGTGTGGGTGATGGCGGGGGGGGGGGGAGCGCAGCCTCCGCCCCCGCGCGGCGAATGGTCTCGCCCTGCTTTGCATATCGAGCGCGCCTGGCCCGGCCATATGGGAAGATGCGAGTGGAGGAATTGTTGTGAAAAAAGGGAAGAAGCCGAGTTTGAAATAAAAAAGTTGGGAGCGCGGGCGCGGAGGGGGACGGCGGCGGGACCATGTACTGCGCATACACCATCCCCGGCATGGGCGGCAACTCCCTCATGTACTACTATAACGGGAAAGCGGTAAGCGGGCGCGGCAATTAAAGGTGTAATTTGGGCGAGTTGGGCGGCGGTGGTGGCGACGGGGACGAGCATCCTCCGCGCCGCGCTGCGCGGGCCCGCGGGCGGCCGCCGCTTCGGCCGCCGAAGGCGGGTTTGGGAGGCTTTTAGTTTAGTTTGGTTTCATTTTTTTTTGGGGGGGGGGGGAGGCGCTAGGAGGGTTTAAAAGTTTGGGGTGAAGTCAAAATAGCGCAAAGCAAAAAAATAATAAGAAGAATAAAGGGGGGGGGAGCTGCGCTGGTGCGGGGCTCCCAAAGTAGGTGTAAAAAAAAAAAAAAAAAGAAAAGGGAAAATGCCCCAAAAGCCCCATTCCCACCCGCGTTGCAGGGACTTGGCTGTGCCGGCTCACTTCGGGCCTTTTTATTTTTTTACTTCCCCCCCCCTTTCCAACAGAAACGCTTTATTTAAGAAGAAAAAAAAAAAAGTAAAAAAAAAAAAAAAGTAAAAAAAAAAGTGTCTGGTATTTTGTGCATAACCCCAGCAGAAGGTTTATACTTGCCATCTGGAGGTTTATTTTTTTTTTCTCTGGCTGGGTCTTGAGAAAGAAAAGTATTTCAGTATATTTTAAAATATTGGTTGGGGGGGGGAAGGGCGAGGTAGGGAGGGAACTGTTGCTGAAGGGAGAGGAAAATAAAATTGGGCAACGGTGGGAAGGGAGGGCAGCGCGTGGGGGGAGCGCAGACCGCTCGGCTTCTGCCTTCTTTCAACTTTCCATCCTTCATCCCATCCCAGTCGGGGCGGCGGAGCCGGGGGGGGGCGCGGGGATGGGGCGCACGGGGGGCTGTGGAGGCATGTGGGCCGGGGAGCCGACCCGCCGGCCAGCCCGCAGCCTGTCGGGGGGAAAGGCGCTCTCATGAATGAACATCTGTTTGAATAACTGACTTTTTTTTTTTTTTTAAAAAAAAAAAAAATATGCTTATTGGCGAGAGTTGTGGGCCTCGGCTTTTGTTATGAATATTTTTGCAAAGAACGCGTCGCGGTAAGGCAGGACGCAGCCCGCGGGTAGAAACTAAGGGAATTTGCACAAGAAAAGCAGCTGACATTTAAAATTTTTCAAAAGAAAAAAAATATATATATAAATTTATTGCAGGGTGCTTTTTTTTTTCTCTTCTACTTTTTTTTTTTTTCTTTTTCTTTTCCATTTTAAAGAAATGATTCCTATTCCAGACCTAAAGTCTACCTGACATTCCCATGCACGGCAGGGCCGGCAGCCTCGGTAGCTTTTAAAAGAAAAAAGTTCCGAAGCGCTTGCTATTCATCCTCAGTAAGTAATAAAATCCCGGCGACAGGCGCCCGGGAGCGGGAGGCAGCGATGCACAGCGTCAGGCCCGCGCTAAACAATTTCCAACACTTCCACCAACTTTCATCATTATTGGCGTTTTTCTGGCGGGGGGCGAGACGCAGTGTTTGATAAGTCACATGGAGGTGAGGGGGGGTTCTGTTTGTTGGGGTTTTTTTTCCCAATTATTCTGTTTGTGTGTGTGTGTGTGTATATATATATATATTATTATTTTTCAAGTAATTAAACGTAAAGCGAAATTCCCGGCCTGCCTGGTGAGCGGCCCTGCGCTCCGTGCCACCGCGGCTGGGGACGGTGAGACTGTCCTGGCGTCCTCCTGGAAAACTGCCGACTGTGACATCATAATGCTCATAAACCCCTCTCGCCTGCCGGGCCCCTTTTCTCCCCCAATTCTTTGTGTTTTCCAGAAGGTAGGAACCGGGCTGGCTCTGTCCCGGGAGATGCGTTTCCAGGCGCCGGTGGAAGGTGTCGGTGCGAAGCCGGCCTGGCCTCGGCGGGGACACAAAGAGGGAGGCGAGGGTGCCCGCGCTGCCGGGGGGGACAGACCCCTGCCCCTGGGGCTGGGGGTGACGCAGCCCCCCAGCCTTCGGGAAAGGGCAGGGGGAGCGGATAAAAGTATCCCTGCGTCCACTTGCCAAGGCGATTTTTGTGTTTTCCAGAGCCGGCATTGTTCTGGCTGCGGTTCCGCATTGTGCGGCTCTTGATGCGGTGCCAGGCATCGTGCGGAGCTCGGGGATGCCAGGCAGTAATTGTCCCCCACGCCGCCGCGCGGGGACCCGCCGCGCAGGGGGGTTCGCCCAGTTGTCGGGGCAGAGCAGGGCTGCTCCCTCCCTCGCCCCCAGCTTCCCTTGGGCAGGAAAGACGGAGTTCTGACATTCCTCCTTTTTCCCTTTCTCTTTCCCTTTCTTCCCCCCGTTTTCTTCCCCCCCTTTTCTTCCCCCCCTTTTCTTCCCCCCCTTTTCCTTCCCCCCTTTTCCTTCCCCCCTTTTCCTTCCCCCCCTTTTCCTTCTCCCCCCTTTTCTTCCCCCCCCTTTTCCTCCCCCCTTTTCCTCCCCCCTTTTCCTCCCCCCTTTTCCTCCCCCCCTTTTTCCTCCCCCCTTTTTCCTCCCCCCCCTTTTTCCTCCCCCCCCCTTTTTCCTCCCCCCCCCTTTTTCCTCCCCCCCCCTTTTTCCTCCCCCCCCCTTTTTCCTCCCCCCCCTTTTTTCCTCCCCCCCCTTTTTTCCTCCCCCCCCTTTTTTCCTCCCCCCCCTTTTTTCCTTCCCCCCCCTTTTTTCCTTCCCCCCCTTTTTTCCTTCCCCCCCCTTTTTTCCTTCCCCCCCCTTTTTTCCTTCCCCCCCTTTTTTTTCCTTCCCCCCCCTTTTCCCCCCCCCCTTTCCCCCCCCCCCTTTTTTTCCCAGTGACAAGTCAATTACTTGTTTAAATTCAGTTTGAACTCTCTGAACTGCGAGCAGGCAGCGGAAGCAGGTCTTCCCTGGGAATAAACAAAAGAAGAAGCGGGGGGGGGGAAGGCAAAATCGTTCCAAAGCCCTCTGAATCGCAGTTGCTGTGGGAAGAGGAGCGCGGTTCGGTACAGGAGTCACAAAAATGGCTGGAAAAAAACTGAGCTGCCAGAGAGGCGAGATTTGCAGAACACGTTTTCTGCGACTTGGTGTGTTTTTCCCCCCTGGCTGGCGGGGCTGTTTTAGGAGGGCTCGCTCTGGGGGAGAGCACTTTTTGCCTTTAACTATTTACTGATGGGCCTCGGTAAGAAACCTTTTCCTTCCCGTCTCTCGCGATAAGAGGGTATTTGTTTTAGAAAATGTTAAAAGAATAGCAAACCTGCCCGTGTCAAATAATAAAGTGTAAAGATAAGGTGGTGTTTGGTGGTTACACTGATGGGATGAGATACGCGTCGGGCTCTTGATGCACTTTTTTCTCCTGAAATATTATAAAAAAGGCGTTTTGGCCAAGGAGTTAGAAATGTGCACTGTTATATAGTGTCCGTGATTAACTGAATTAACACTTTGATGACGTTGGAAGCAGTGGAAGAAGCAGAGCCATTTTTTCCCTGAGCCTGGCTTCTCGTTCCCCGCGACGCGTGCGGTGTTTTCGGATGTGCACGTTACCTGGGAGGGGAGGGATGCAGGATGGCTGTCTGAATTCGATTGTCAGAATTGCTGATTTGCTAGTGCATCTCACTGAGATTTTAATAAAGTATTATTTGGTCATAGACGATATATTTAAATGCAGGGAACTATAAAGAGGGAATTATTGCAAATGGAAATGAAAAACAAAAGTGGCAAAATTTTCTTTTAATGGTATCTTAAGATCACATCATCAGCTCCCACCACGCGCATGTGTTAAATCATATAGGGAAACCTATAATTATTGTAATTGCTCTTTTTGCTTTATCCTAACAAGCTTCAACCCATCTCTCAAACTAGTTGTTTTGAAATAGTTATTTGTCAAGTCATCAAATCACAAAAAAGTAAATGCTAATGAGTTTTCCCTGTTTACATGCTGTCTGCTATTCTTATTATAAAGCTTTTCAACTCCATAAAGTTCCGAGCTGAAGATGAATGCTCCCTGGTATCGTTCCTGCTAATAGGCCAGGCCAAAGAGTGTAATAATTCCATGTACCAGCGCTTAATAATGACAAGTGCGGAGTTGTGAATGGCACGGGGCTGGCGGCGCGCGGGGAAAGTTGTCTTCGGCAGCGGGAGGAGGGAGAAACCCCACCGAGGAGATGCGGGACCCCCCCGGAACATCACACCCCCCCCCGCCTCGGTCCCCACGTCCCCGGGGCCGGAGCGGCCTCCGGCAGCTCCACGATGCCGGGGGGGGGGGGGGCTCCTCTTCCATTAAAGCAGCGTTGGGCGGTGCTTCGCTGGGAATACTGGGAGCACTGGGGGGGGGGGCGGAAAAAAATATTTATTAGGCAAAGTTACAAGATACTTTATTTCCGAAGGGGAGGGGGGGGATTTTGTAACAAAGTAACGCTGAATTTACAGCTCCCTCCTCAAATTGCATCCACCGAGGGCTCGCTCGGGCTCCCTGATTAGAAATCCATGTGTGCGGGGATACGAGACGGAGATAGAACGTCCGGAGAAACCCGGGCTCTGCCCGGCACCCGGCAGCAGCCGAAAGCCCCGCGAGACTTTCCCAATATCTGTGGGGTTTGTGGAGGGGCTGGATGGTTGTTTCTGTCATTAGTGAACATAATCTGGTAGGCTCCCTGCTGACAACAACAAAACAAGGTTTTGTGAATTATCTACACGTACGTACACACACGTAAAACTGTGTATGTGGTTATATACACACGCATTGTGACACAACCACTGGGTTTGTGTTTTACCTTCTGGAGGAAAGGGAGGGGAGGCGGAAGGCTCTTATTCTGCACCTTTGAGGCAGCAGAAATAACCGGAGCACTTGTTTTTAAGGAGCGGGAGAACTTCCTATTCCATTAAAATTTACACTTGGCAGGTCCCATCGCTTTCTCCCCGTTCGACGTGAGGGAAAGACAAGCGGCCTCCCGTTTGCAAAGCTGGATTTTGCTGAAATATTTTAGGAATTATTCAAGCTCGGTGCCCTGGCAGGATGTTAGGTTGAACCTTAGTTTTAAATATGCTTTGCATATGCTGATCGGAGGGACGTTCACCTCTCCGGCTGTGCCAGTTTGGAAATTATTATGGTGGTGGTGGTTTTTGTTGTTGTTGGGTTTTGTTTGGTTTTTTTTTTTTTTTTCCTCAAAAAGAAATTATAAATAGAAATTTATTTTATTTGGTTAAAGATTGACAGTAGACGTGGGAAATGCTGTTTGGGTGTTGACATCTTCTAATGGCGTATATTATGAGCTGCTTTTTTGTGGGCAGGGCCAGGGGGGTTAACGAAAGATCTAATGGCTGGTGCAGTCTTTAAATACCTTTCCAATTGATCTACAGGAAATTGTGCAGAAGAATTGTTTGTTTCCTGTTTCAGTATAAATCTGGTTTGCATTATACTTGGTTTACTGTAAAATTGCCGTGGCACTTGGGAGACGTGGGATTTGGTTATTTTGCAGCGGGAACTGAGTTTGAAAAGTGAATTTTTTAGCCTGCGTCAGCCAGTTGCGTTCTGATTTTATGATATTGTGCTGCTAGCGGAGCTTTTTTTTTTAGTTATTGTTACTGTATTTTGTCGTCATCGTCGCTGTGGTGTTTAAGCGGCCTGTGGGGCTGTGCAGCCCGGCGGGGCGGTGGGAGAGGTGCGCGCAGCACACGCGGGGCTGCTGAAGGACTGGGGGAACTGGTCCAGGCGCACCCGACCTGCGCTGAACTGCCCGCCCTTCCTTTCTATTGCTTTTCCTTTTTTTTTTTTTTTTTTTTAAAAAAAAAAAAAGGGAAGTTAGTTTTTTGTGAAGCTGATGAGGTGCCTGTCTGTGCCCTGGTTCCTGGTGCTGCCGCCCTCCTCCCTCCCGCAGCCTACGAGGGCATCTCTGAACTCTGCAGGTGTTTTTTCAAATGCAGAGGCGCTTAAAACCATCTTTTCAAAATTCCAGTGCCACACCGAACTTTCAATCTCTCATTGCCAACACTCGGTAATACAAATCTGCTTATTTTCTGCTGAAAGTAACATTATGTAGAGGAAGAAGCTGGTTTTTACTACCCTTGGCCAGCGCGTACCCGCTGTTTTCATATCAAAAGTGTTGGTATTTATTATTGTTTGGTGAATCAAAAGGTCTGCTCCGGCGGCGGGCTGAGATCGTTACGTCAGCAGCGAGCTCTCCCTCCCGTCGCTTCCTCCGGACGGGGGAGAAATTCTCAGGCTCATTAAAAACTTTCCGTGGGTCTCTCCGGGTGCGGTGGGGCGACGGCGTTCCCAGTTGCTGCCCGGTTCCCAGTAGGTATCACCCAGGGTTTAGCCTCTACCGTTGTTCCGGCCTGAACAGTCAGTGTCACTGATCCCCAAAAAAATTAATCCAAAAAATACAAAAGTATAGATTCCACTGGAATATGTTTCTCCCCCCCCAAATTCAGGGCAGGTCTTGCTTTTCTCAACTTACTGAATTGATGTGTCTTCATTTGTAAGGTTTTTGTTTTTTTTTTTCTTTTTTATATTTTTTGTAGGGGGTGGTGTGGTTTTTTTTTTTCCTTGTTTTTTTTCTTGCTGTTGTTTTTTTTCTTGTTGTTGTGGTTTTTTTTTCTTTTTCTTTTTTTTTTTTTTTTTTTTTTTTCCTGAGAAAGTATTATTACAGCGTTACCTCCTGTATGTCAAAGGGACTTCTAAAGTTGGAAGTTGGCCGCGGGAGGAGCAGAATCAGACCTTTGCTCTCGAGGCTCTCGTCCCTTTGTGCTGTGGGGTGTCTGGTTTCCTATGGCACAGCGTCACCTTGGGATGCTCCCAGCTTTTTCCCAGGCAGAGGTGCCCACGGGAAATCCGGCACAAACCTCCCAGCTCCATTTTAACCTTGCCTGCAGACAAATACACCCCGCAGTTTGCTGCGGACGATGTGGCACTTGAGCTTCGAATTCTTTCCCCTGTAAGGACTTTGGTTTTGCCTATAAAATTAATAATACTTTTTTTAAAAAAAAAAAAAAAAGAAAAAAAGAAAAGGCAACACTCCCCAAAGTTTGAGCAGAGGAAATTTCATCCACCTGCAGAGCTTTATTAGGTGTCTGCACAGGAGTGGGGCTGGTGTGAGAACTCATGTGCACAAGATCAAATTGTTCTTTAAGCCCTTTTTTTTGTAATGAAAAGCAGCTGAGGAGCAGCAGAGGGGTCTGTAGCCCCCGGAGAGAGAGGGAGGGAGCTGGGTGCCGCCGGCGTTCAGGGGCGCCGGGCCGCGGCAGCGCTGGCCGTGGCTGCCCGGCGATGCCGTCCCGGTAATTAGAGGGGCTGCGCAGGGAAGGTTGTTGGGCAGCTGCTGCCATTGTCACCCACCCGCGCATGAAAAAGGGGCCGGGGACAATCCCGGCCAAGGTCTGACTTGGCTTTTTCACCCCTGGAGCCGCAGAGAAGCGGTGGGTGCACGCCAGCCCCAGCCCTGACAAAGGGGACGGCCGCGGCGCAAACCAAACCTCGCCGCTGTAAAAATAGCTCTTTGCTCGCCCAAGTGGCCTTTCGTAATTGCAGGGAAAGGGGTTTATCCAGCATCTGGTTGAATCATCGTTATTAAATTCTGTTATTAGCCCTATACGTTGGATTTCTTTTTTTTTTTTTTTTCTTCCCCCTGAAATCCACGATAGCAGCAGCTGTACCTCCTGGAAAACACAGGGCACAAATAACTCATCCCTCAAGGACAACCTCATGGAAAAGGTCTCGTGCAGCCTATCTGGCGACCCCCCCCCCCCTTTTTTTTTTTTTAGAAAAAAAAAAAAAAGAATAATGCTGAATTACTCAATGGCTTTCTAATGAATAAAACAAACCAAATTGATGTAACATGCATATTTAAACCCATTCAGTTAAGTACTGACGTGATTAAAATAATCAAATGTATTACTTAAAAAATTAAAGAGGATAAGTTCTGTGCCCCATTATTTTATTGACTTTTAAATATCAATTGCAGAAATGTTTACGTTCCTAATGGCATTACGAAGCTAAACTGGGAAATCGGCGGGAAAAAGTCGATTTCCCGGCATGTTGTTATTGCCGCACCTGCCGTGGCGGTGGCTGGGGAGCGGCGTGGGGACGGCGCCGCGTCCTCGGGCCCCCTCTCTGCGGGGTGACGGGGACCGCGGGTGTCTCTGAAGCGTCGCTTTGCTTTTTTGCTCATTCTTTCAGAAATCTTGTGCAGCTTAGAAAATAATATGCAAATAGAGGGAGGGGTAGTACACGCTGATACCTGCTGCGTGAGGTCCCTGCGAGCAACCCCCCGCAGCGGGGTCTCTGCATCCCCATATATTATAACCCTTTATATTATAAGGGTTTGTATTATAATCGGCAAAAAGCATTAATCTAGGCGAGAATCCCAGCTAGGTAAGGCTAAAACTGCTTTAATACAATCTCCCCCAAGTGCTGCCTCTCTACAGTTGGCAGCACAGTGCTGTGCCCCCCCCGGCCCCCGTGGTCCCTGCGCCGCACTGAGGGATGCTCGGTGCTGGTCCCTGCCACGGGCTTCCCGCCGCGCTTCCCGGGGCTGACCCGATTTTCCTCGTCTTTTCTGCATTTTAGCTAAATATTTGTTACTGCACACTCCGCTTCTTACAGTCTTTAATTCGGTCGTTGGGAATGGGAATAAAGAAATGGTCCGGCTGCTCTTAGATGTGGCTCTGCCCCCACGTGAAACGGGTAGAAGAGAAGAGCAGCAGTGATTTTTAAGCTATCAACGGCTTTGCAGCGGCGGTCGGCTGAGGTGGGTAGACAATTACCCATTTGGAGTTAGAAAAGGACTGGAATTCCTACAATTTCCGAACACCTGATACGTATTGCGTCTCTCTTACATCCCCTCCGGCTTTGCAGCGAAAGGCTTGCAGAAATACGTCCCCAACCTTGCGGTGGCTGTCGGACTCGAGGTTTTTCCCAATTAACACTATTTCCAGAATTACAAAATGCTCTTCAGCTGTGGCACAGGGGAGGGAGGGGGATGTAACCAGAAATCCAAATGTATTTCTTGCCGTTACAAACCTTTTCCATGCTTATTGCAGAAGGTAAATCCCTGGCATCTGTGACTGGCACAGGAGCCCGTTAGATGTCTGTGTGCTCCTGGTGCTGGTCCTGCGGGAAGTTGGGCCAGCAAAAGGAGGGACGCGGACGGATCAGGCATCTTCCCTGCCGTCCCCAGTGTGGTTTGGGAATGGGGACAGCTGCCAGGCTCGCGGGTGGCAGCTGCCGGGATGCAAACCTGGTTTTCCTATTAACACCTGAAAAAGAGATGGGGTAGCACTGAAAACTTACAGACGGTGACAGAAGGTGATAGGCAGTGCTTCCGGAGAGTAATCCCGCTTCCCAGGAGTCGCCTAATGGATGAGGAGCCTGGGTGAGGAGCCCAGGAGCCCTCGCAGAGGGGGCAGGATGGTTTGGGGGCTGTGGGAGCCACTGCCTGGGTGGGTGCTCCCGGGCAAATTCAGTCACTAAATAGAACGTCACTTTTTCTTTCCCACCGTTTGAGACTCCTGCCTCGTAAATAAAAGCCATCTCCAGGATAAAACTTACCGGTCGCTATTTTTATCAGGAAAACAACAACTGGTGTGGATGTTGTTGGGGTGGTTTTTTTTGACTTCCTACATTAGCATTTTACATACTGTTCACCATTTCAGAGGTTAAACACATGCTGTTTTCGGTGGTTCATTAGAATACAATGCTTTTCGGGCTAATCTGCGTCAGGCAGAGATTGGCTGCAAGGTGAGTGGTCCCAGTTCAGCCCCAGGTCCCGGTGGACGATAACCGCCACCCGTTGGGATGATATTTTTTTTTTTAATTATTTTTATTTTAATTTCCAACCCCCCCCGCCCCCAGCCTGCCCTTTCTCACACCAGTGGCAGATGTGTGGGGAAGGGGGGGGGGTCACTTCTGATTAGAAGAGTCAGTGTTCAGTGCCTATGGAGAATTCATATTCAGTACGGTTTTAGGAAGCGTAGGATAATAGTCTGCTCCAGCATCCAGAAGGAATAAATATCCCCCCCCCCCCATTCCCGGGGAGCACCGTCTCCCCTGGTTAACGAAGCTGGAGCGCCGTGCCAGCGCACATCTGGCTGCTGAAGAAGGGCTGTTGATTCTGCCAAAGCCAAGAGAGGGCACCTTGTAGGGGAAAATAAAATTACACATGTATAGACAGCTCTGTACTGATCACTTCTGGCAGAAGCCTGTTCCTGATAATCCCCCTCGCTGCCTGAGCCACACACACAGATCTGTGGAAGGCGGAATACAAAACAAGCTGCGCCGCTCCGGTTGCACGCAGAGATCTGCCACAGTTCTGAGGTTGCAGTTGTAGATCTTCAAAAGATCTAGACTGAGGTCTTCAATTTGGTATGCTATTAACTCATAGGATGGTAATTCGCTTTCAGTGTCTCAGTGCCTTATTTATAGCCCTAACTATTTTTCGTAGCAACTTTTACTGTGCTAGAGAGGGGGGGGGGGGAAATTCCAATAAATAAAATCACGCCATGTTAAACCATCCTTTTTGTGTCCCGTAGCTCTGTATTTGATCTGAGAGGAAATCACAGCATTTTTAGTTTCATGGGACAAACTCCTCAGTCCGGGGGGGGAATAGCTGGTGCCTGCCCCAGGGAGCTGGCCGGGATGCGGGAATGCCATCCCTGCCAGTCCAAGCCTGGGTCCAGCACCGCCACAGCGTTCGCATTTTTCATTTAAAAGCACATCATAAATGCTTTCAAAGCACAACTGTGATGAAAAACATTTTGGGGAAGTTCAGAAAGTTTCGTGCAGAAGGAGTAGAGGGGGGCAACCGGGCGGCAGACTCAGGCAGCTGCGTTTCTGAATCGCTTTTAATTGTTGCTTAAGTATTATGTATGTGACCGTGGACTCGCACGGTTTGTAACATCGTGACGTCTATCTGTGATGTCCAGCCTGCTGTCCTGCTCACCCACTGCAATTTTATAAGGTTTTGGGTCCTTCTGTCAAGCTGTCATTTGCAGAAAAAGGGATTTTACTGAAGTTTTGTTGTTGTTGTTTTAGTCTCCAGTGAGACGTTGACCAGATTCCCATAAGCACGTACACACACGCGGTGGCTTCACTGGAAATATTCACGTGCTTAAATCTGTGCGTACGAGAACTCCCGGCTGGAGGAGATACCAGGGCTCTTACTTGCAGAAAAAGACGAGGGGGCTGGAAATACGGAGCTCGGCGTGTTGGTGTCTTTGCACTTACCAGCACACGGGTGGGAGCGCTTTCAGGTCGGCAGTTTTGAAACTCGCTACCTTTACTGCTTCCTTTAGAACGGTTGGAATGATTTGGTTCCCTTCCACGTCGGCCGCAGAAGTAACCGTGAGCGGTCTGGAGGTGCTGGTGATGGGCTGCCGCGCTGCCCTGGGCGGTGATGGAAGCTGTTGCTGGAGAGGGACGAATGGCAGGAGGTGTTCCAGGGCTACCTGTGCTGGAGTGTGGCCTCTACGGCCGTGGTCGGGGGGGTTTAACCCTTAAACTCCATCCCACATCCTGGAAAAGCCCTGCCTCGGTGTGCTGGGGCCTGCAGGTCCTGGGAACAAGAGCGGGAGGACTCCTGAGCACCTCTCCTTTTCCTGGAGAGGCACACAAGGTATTCCAGGACTAGTGTAAAGACGCATTTTTACAGCTGATCCATGAGATAAGTTCTTGAGTTACTTTTATTCTTCCTGCGAGCTCTGGAGAAGCACGTGTGGCATTGTCTGGCATCGTTTTAAAGCAGAGCTAAGAGTTGTACCCCCGCAACGACTGCAGGTCCCAGGCCTTGCCCACTCCGTGAGCAAAGCAGGTGACACCCCAAGGGAAGCTCCACAGCTTTATTCCGGTGCTGATGCCACCACGGAGATGTCCTTCGATCTGATGACGCCCGTTTGCTAATAGGTAGGGAGTAATTGGTTTTCTAAGCAGCTCCTTTCCACTTTGTGGCAGAGACACGTTTTTTGAAATATTGCTGTGTCAGAGTCTGAAGTCTGGTTCATAACCGTGTTTACTTTGAGATACCGATTACTACGGCTAATGACTGCTTTATTAGAATAGGAATACCTTTGGCTTGGCCTGTGGCTCTCAACTAACAAGCCAATCTTTCAGTGCTCCTGGCAGCCGGGTATTCAACCGCCTCTTGTAATTTTTAGTTAGGATGGTCATATTTGCGTAAATGCGTTCACATTTTTTAAAATGGTGGTTTGTACCTATCTTGTTTATCAGCCCCAGCGAGCGCAGCGTCTTTTCAGACACTCTTTTCCGCCGTGAGACTGGGCATCGGGAGATAACGGTGTCGCAAACCGGCAGACGCTTTATCCCGGAGCTCGTGATGGTGTGCACAAACCATCATTTTTTCCGTGCAATAATTATGGCGTTAAGAGGCATTTGTGTTGTGTGCTGTCTTTCAGCTTGCACCACGTTTGGTTCCTGTTATGCAAATACCGCTTTAAACTTAGAAATGCCAATTTGCATTAATATTTTGGTTTCATATAGCTAGCTATTGCATTGCAAAAACAAGTGCATTTTAACGAGCTTTTGGCAGAATGTTAAAAAAAGATATGGTACTCATTAAATGCTATTCTATGAAATGCAGTAGTTTGTTGCCAAAAATCATTAGGATAAAATATAACGCAAGTTAAGGCCACAAGTGTAGCCCTCATCGGAGAGTGCCGCGGCGCTCTGGAGCTGCGAAGCCGTGGCGCTGCTCCCTGCGTCCTGCAAACTCCTCAGCTGCGAAACAGGAACATTCGGAGCTTTCAGCCTTTCTTAAAACCTGCTCGCCTGTCCCGGCGCCATCGCTCCGCGTTTCCATGGCTAACCTTCCCGCTCTAAGCAAGCTCATCTTGGCCTCTGTTGGGTTCCTTTAATTTATCTGCTCCTGCAGACTTTTAAAAGACATAAACACTAAATTGAAAAACAAGATTTCATTCCCTAATGCGTTTCAGAGCCTAATTTTGCAGCCCGCTTTTCATTAGGCGCAGGATTCCTTTGGCATCCATGAACCAGAGTCCTGCGTGAGTCGACGGCGTTGGCGTGGCGAGGAAGGACCGCAGCATCCCCGCAGGTCACCGGAGATGCTCGGGAGGCTCTTCTGCTCCTGGGGGACCTTTCCGTAGAGTTCTCTGTCCTTAGTCCGAATTTATTATGTATAGAAATATCCACACACACACGTATGTCTCTCCCCTCTCCCATGCCAAGCACCAGGAGCTCTTGGGATTTTCTGCCCCCGCCCCCAGGTCACTTATTCCCCACTGGACGGAACTGCCTCTGCCTGGCAGCCAGATCACCCCGCGGAAGAAGGAATGCGAGCTGGGAAAGCTCGCCCTCCTCCGACACTTTTTTTCCTCTTTAAAACATTTTTTTGGTGTATTAATACTGGAAGTTCTTCCAAAGCTGATACTTGAGAAGCTGCTTTTCCGCAGGCTGGCTGCAGGAGGGCCAGGACAGGGTTAAAGGAATTCTTTCCTTCATTACTCAGAAGTGATATAGACTTTTCTTTGACTAATGTAGCTTAATTAGTGGTCAATTAAAACTGAACATTGTTGAATTGAAGTTCTTTGATCAAAATCCTTGGCATGGTCTCCCTTTCTTTAACTAGCCACCATCTTGAATTCATTTGGAATCAGTAGTGTAAACAAGTTTAAAACTGGTTCTTTTATAAGAAGTCAGCAGGCTTGTATAGCTGTGGTTTCTTTCTTTTCCTTTTTTTTTTTTTTAACTTCTGTAGGCGGCAATTCAAAGCAGCGTTAAATGAAAACAGTGCTACACCCTGAAAAGTGCATTTTATTTTATTTATTTTTTTTTAAAGTTGCATTAATTAATTGGGATTCGGTGGTTCCTCCTTGTTCCGTTTCTCGTCGTAATCTGTATTTTCTCTCCGGTGAATAATTTGGTCGTTATCTGAAATATATCTTGTTTCCTAATTGGGCAGCGGTTGCTGGGAGGGCGCTGGGGGACCCTGCAGTCGAGAAACAAGTGAAACCAGAATTGGAACGGGGTTTAAAACCCGCGCAGGGCCTTGGGTTTGATTAGGGAAGAGCAGCTTTAACGTGGGGTGATGTCGAACGGCAGCAACTTCAGAAAAAGACTTGATGTAAATTTTGCTGGAGGTGTTATTTTAAGAATGGCATCTTAGAAGGTTTCTGGTAAAGCGCACGTTACGCTCAGGAAGGGCACAGTTCAGCTGATGGGCAGAATGTGTCCTCTAAAAACGTTTTTTGGTTGTATTTTCGTTGTTTGCCTAATAGTTAGTCATTTCGGCAGTGAGTTTGAACCCAAGATAAGGATGAAAATGCTCAGTCATTGTTAAAAGCTTTGTGAAAAGTCATTGTTAAATGCCCAGCTTTGTTTAAAGCTAAATGGAGCCAGAACAGGGCTATCAGTGCTGACAGGGAATAAAGTACATTTTAAAACAACGTTGAGATTTTGATTGGCAGAACTCTCTTTATAATACAGATGAAGCAGGCTGAGATTTTCAAAATATATGTATTTATCATTAGCTTTCCTTTAAATGCAGTTATCTAAATGACAGCGTTTGTATTTTTTATACTACCTTACGAATATTATTTAGCTAAACTCCGAAAGAAAACTGTGTCGGGGTTTTTGTTTGGTTTGCTTTTTTGATTTTCTTTTCTTTGGGAAGTTTTGGGGTTGTTGGGTAGGGTTTCCTAGCGATGTCCTGGCCGGTTCCCCCCCGCCTGCCCCTGGGGCCGGCCGAGTCACCTGGAGCCCAGGGAGCTTTGAGTGGCAGCCCTGGATTTTGGCGTGTTTGCGTATGTGACGCTATTCACGCTTGTAGGACGCGGTTCGGCGGGCTGTGCCTGGGCTGTTTTGTGTGCCTAATTTGTGGGCACAATTACGGTGATTGCATAGCCCGGCTGTGTACAAAGGATTACGGCGGAGTCGCGGGCACAAGTGCTTCATTTACATGCAGTCATGGTCATGGGGAAAACACAACTCGGAGCGTGTTTGAAAATCAGACCCCGAGAGTACCCTTCATTCAAAGTGCTTTTTAAACACTAGCAAGCTGAACTTCTCAAATACAGCTGTGCGCAGCGCGGGCTCTGAACCGGTGGAGCTTTAACAGCAGTATTAATTTATTATTTTCTTTTTTTTTTTCCCCCCCTTTCCCATTTGAACCCGCCCATCTTCACATGACAAAGTTTGAGTTTGAGTCAGACTCGCCCCAGCCCAAATCTGCGTCTCGACCTCCTGAATTTCCCGTGTTTGCGTTTAAATGGGGCAGGTTCGCACAGCCCTGATACTCTCGATATTAATCAACTTCGCTCAAAACCGCGCCCCAGCAGAGGCAAGCGCTGCCCGGGCAGCAGAAAGCTTGCAGGCGGCTTTCCCAGTGCGATCCATCCCCCAGAAAAATGAGATTTAAGGGATTCAAACTTCGGATGTGTGTGTTTAAGCCTCGTACCGCTGCGGGGACTCGGGCAGAGCGTAGATCTTTGTAGCTCGGCCGGGTCCTGGCTTGGAGCTGGCCTCCAAACATCCCCTTCCCATCCAACTTCATGCATTTGGGTCTCCTCCTCTTTTGGGTCAAAAAATATTTTATAACGTAAATCTCCCGCTGGAAATCATAATGAAGAAGTTTCAACAAATGACTTGCATATTTCCTAACTGCTTCTGCCTTGCTCCGGGCTTTAATTGTAGGAGGGACTAGGAGGAAATTGCTCTGCGGCGATGACATGAACAGATTTCTTTCTTTCTTTGAATGATGGCATTTTCAACTTTTAATCCCTTTCATCAGAAACTGGGTGAAAATCATAGTCCTAAACAATAATTAAAATAAAATTTCCATCTCTTGACAGAGAGAGAAATTGTTTATAGTAAATGTGCCTTTCAGCCTTCCCTCATGCCTTCTCCCAAAAGGGCTGATTAGGATGTAATAATTGGGGATGATAGCAGGAGGAAGACGACAATTCCATTTAATTAAAGATAATTTATTTTACTTTAACTTGGTGATGTCCCACATGAATAAGAGTAGATTTAGCAGATAGATTTATTAATGGGTACTGACATCTCTGCTGACATAAAAAGCAAACATTTTCTTTCCTCATTGTTTTTTATTGTGTCTCGGCACCTGAAACCGCTGTGTGTCCCCCCAGCTCCCGCCGATCCCTGGGGATGAAGCCATTTCCGCGGAGGGCACAGCTCCTCCTTCATTACTCAGCTGGGTCTGAGGCTCTGGGTTCCGATCGGGACCCACCAAAAAAGTTAAACTGCTGGGAAGTGGAATGTGGTCTGGGCTCCTTTCTGCTCCTCCCTGAAACCTTCCTTTCCACCGGAGTTGGCTGAGCATCCAGTTATCCCGCAGTTCCCCAGTTCGACAGGCAAAATCCTGGCTTTTGAGGGAGCAGGCACCCAACTCTCTGTAGAGAGGGTGTAGACGTGGTGCTGAGGGACATGGGTTAGTGGTGGACTTGGCAGTGCTGGGTTCACGGTTGGACTCGATGTTCTTAAAGGTCTTTTCCAACTTAAACGATTCTATCCTATGGTTCTTTGCTAGCGCAGGGCTGGGCTGGAGCTGGGGAGCAGGGTCCTTGACGGCAGGCTTGGTGTCCTAGCCAGAGTAGCAGAATTTGTAGCCAATTTCCTGGGGATGCTCCACCAGCCTCAGTCCTCAACGGGCGTATTTCCATCCCTGGTACTCTCCGGTGAAGCACGGTTTCCTTTGGGTTGTCCCAGTCTCTCCCAGTGTGCCCAGTTCGGTCCCTACTTTCCTCGCGATCAGCTCTGCCGGTTGATACCCACCATGAGGGTTCATCTCTGGGTCTCCAACCCACCACCAGCAGGAGGTCGTGTCAGGACTTTAGGCAAAGAGATAAGGTCTAATTAATGATTGTATATGCTTTAAATCATTTGATCCCACTGTGCTAGGTAGATAATGACCAGAAACACTGGAAGATTGCAAAATTAAGGCTCTTTTCTTGCGGAGAGATTTGAGAGGAAAATACGGGCAGATGTCTGATGCATTCACTGTCTCTGCGTGTATTTGTAAACAGAGCATAGAAAATTAAAAAAAACCAAAAACCCAACACAAAATGGTTCTCGATAAATGCAGTGGAGAAAAGGAAGATAGAAAGCAAAGGAAGGAAAATGCATGAAATAGTCCTTTTCCTTTTCTCTGTCTTCTTCTGGGTACTCCTTTACTAAAAAAAAAAGCCAAAAATGCATAAAACCATTCTATCGTACGTGAAATGCGAATTAGAATGCACGTATGGGAACTGCCCCTGGAACTTGGCCAAGGGGCACCTTTGTTCTTTTCACCATCACTTTTATTTCTCCTTTCCCACTCTTTTTCCTCCGCTGCCTCTTTATTGCTTTTTGGAGGTCTGGTTCTGCCTTGCTCAGCGTCCGTGACTGCTGAAATCCTGGGAACTGCAGGATGTTGGCTTAATTTTTTTAATTTTGTCCCATCTCTCTAGTCACAACCCTGGCTCTTTGTCCCTTCTTCCTGCCCACTTCCTCTTGATTTTGCTCTCTTGCTTCTCCTCCTGAACGTGTCTCCTGCTCCTCTCCGTTGCGCTCCACGTCCTCGGGGTCCTTCCCTGTGCCTCGCCACAGTGAGACCAGTCTACCCAGTGTCACCATCAGGGTTGGGTGTTGGTCTCGCAAATTGGGTAAGTTAGCCAACTCTTGAGTCGCCAGCTCCTCATCGGCTTTCATGGTGTCAGCGTCTCCGAAATCTATAATTTTCTCATTTTTCCACATCCTCTGTTGCATCTTCTGTGCTGGCGTGTCTTGCCATCCCTTCAGCCGAGCGTGCTCCAAATGCCAGCAGGCCTGGTGACGGTGGCTGGTGACAGCAGGCTCACATCTTGGAGAAGCATGACCAGAGTTGTGCTCAAGCCTGAAGGGCACGTCTCGGTTCCCGAAGCCTCCCCTGCTCCCGTCCCCCGGCGGAGGCTGATCCCCCCTGTGCTCACATCCCTGTGACCTGGTGGCTCTAAAAAAGGAAAGAAAGAAAAACACCCAGATGGCAAAGCCGTGCCCAGCTCATGTCACTCGGCTGGGACGAAGGCTGTGTGTCCGACGCTGCTCTCTGATCCTGCCCGTCTCGGCCGGTCTCGCAGCTGGTGGTGCTGGGGATCCTGGACATCCCCTTTTGATTTGTCCCTTCTGTAATATACTCTTAAAAACATTGAGGTTTTTCTGCTGTGCCCGTCACTATGGCCCATTGCTACTTAGTTATTAAATTTCCCTCTCTCGGGATTTTTTTCCCCCGGGGCTTCCTCTTGCTGTAGGTGGCCATCTCCCAATCTCTCCTTATCCACTCTTTGACGTTCTCCTTTTCTTGTTCCTCTCGCTCTTCCTTCTCTTTCCCTAATGCCTGTTGGAAACAGTTGTGTTTTGGTGGGACCGTTGGGTGAGCTCTGCCTCCTGGTTGTTCAGGATCCCAGAAAAACGCTGTCACGTTAGAGCACAATTCACCTGCGGGTCCCGACCCGGCTGGGGGCGGTGGCGTTTGCTCTCGCGCTGCTTTGCCAGTCATCTGGGATAAAGATAAATGGCAGAAAGAAATCAGGGTCCGAACAGAAAATCTCTGGGTCTATTTATGTTATTGTTGCCTTTTCCAAGTGTGTATTACTGCGCAGGGATGACATAATGTTGTAATTTTTATTTTTTTTTTTTCTCTAATTTAGTTGACCCCTTTTTAACTTTGGGCGTTCACGAGATGCAGTATTCAGCAGGCCCATCTGGAAGACATTTTAACTGAACAGGATCTGCGGACTTAGAGGATCATATAGGGTGGGATAAGGAGGAAAAAAAAAAAAGTCAGGCAGCTAATGTTTAGGGCACGCTGAGCGCGGGGCAGCTCCTTGTGCGAGCCGCGGTTCCTGGTGGGAGCGGAACAACCAGTGCGCGGCAGATAGGTGGTTTGGTCCAGATTTCAGCGTTTCGCCTCAAAACGAGCTGTGGTTTGTAAGGCTGGCACTTTGTAGTGGCTTTTGAGTCGACGTCAGGCTTTGCAAGTTCCTACTCGATGGCATTTGTGCAAGGGAGAGGGAAAGCGGTGCCCGTGCTGCAGCGGGAGCGAACTGGGGCGTTCTGCCCAGACCCGCGCTGGCAGGACCCAGTGCGGGAACGCATCCAGACCCACATCCTGAGTGCATCCTGCACGGAAAGGTGCGAGGTCACAGTCAGGGAGTCTCACTCAGATTTTTTTAATAAACACGAGCAGCAGGAGAGGAGATGATCTGGGGCTAAACCTCCTGCAAAGCCTGCAGCCCGGATCGGGCGATGTGCCCTGGTGGCCAAGAAGGCCAGTGGTCTCCTGGGGGGCATTAAAAAGAGCGTGGCCAGCGGATGGAGGGAGGTCATCCTCCCCCTCTGCTCTGCTCTGCTCTGCTCTGGGGAGGCCACACCTGGAGCACTGGGTCCAGTTCTGGGCTCCCCAGTTCCAGAAGGACAGGGAACTGCTGGAGAGAGTCCAGCCGAGGGCTACCAAGATGATCCAGGGACTGGAGCACCTCTCTGCTGAGGAAAGGCTGAGAGCCCTGGGGCTGGTCAGCCTGGAGAAGAGAAGACTGAGAGGGGACCTCATCAATGCTCAGCAATAGCTAAAGGGTGGGTGGCAAGAGGATGGGGCCAGACTCTTCCCAGTGGTGCCCGGTGACAGGACAAGGGTCAACAGGCACAAGGTGGAACATGGGACATTCCATCTGAACATGAGGAGGAACTTCTTTGCTTTGAGGGTGGCAGAGCCCTGGCACAGGCTGCCCAGAGAGGTGTGGAGTCGCCTTCTCTGGAGACATTCCACACCCTCCTGGCCGCGTTCCTGTCCAACCTGCTCTGGGTGACCCTGCTCTGGCTGGGGGCTGGTCTAGATGATCTCCAGAGGTCCCTTCCCACCCCTGCCATGCTGTGACTCTGTTTTCAGTGCACGACACAGTGCGTGCGGGAAAACCGGCTCCAATAAAAGGACGTGGCAGAGATACGATGCCAAGGCGACGGAGGCGGGGGGGTGTGACCGCTCTCACACCTGCGCTGGCGTCCTTTCCGCAGCGCTAACCCCCCCCCCGCCCCTTCGCCCCGACCCCCGCGGGCCCTGCCGCGCAGGTGCTTACCCCGCCGACGTACACTTGTTTTTCACGGTGCACCGTGCACTTAACGGCTCAGCGGGACCTGCAATTTCATACCTCTCACGGGGCCGGGGGGTGGTTTGCATGTGCTTTTCTGTGTCGGGGCTCATATGGTCTCAATTACCATTTGATGGCAACGCCAGGCCCGAGGCCCTTCGCGTGTTTGTCCTGTGAGAAAGATCTGGAAGAGCCGACATCTGGTTTTGATTGCTGCGATTGCAGGTTGATAGAATAAACGCAGGGTGAGGTGGGTGGGTTTTCCTTCCGGCCCCTTCCAGGCCGGGCTGGTAATGTGCTTCACTGGCGGGGCTGCGCTTTTCATCAGCCCCCGCGCCCGCTCCTCTTCCTCTCCCCCCCCCGCGCGCCCGCAGCAACATGTGGCCGAAATTAGGGACCTGTGGTTTGAAAAGTGCCCTTCTGCTGGAAACCTGGAGCAGGTCAGCCCACGGAAAGCGGGGGGGGGGGGGGGGGGGGGGGGGGTCTGCTCCTCGCACATATTAAAGTACTGAATTTTATTTTTTTTTTATTATTTTTTTTTTTAACTAAAAGCTGGGGAAATTCACCCCTAGCCTGGCAGAGCTGGCGCTGGTCTGATGGCAGAGCTGGGAAGAATGAGGGCAGTGGCCAAGTGTGTCCCTCAAGTGGTTGGAAAGGAAGAAATAGTGATTTTATTTAAATTTAAGAAAGAAAAAATAGGGTTTTTTAGTGTTACTAGTGAGAGCATTTCCCTCCGCTTGCTCTGGCTGGGGTCCCTCCTGCTGCCCAGGGCTGTGCCGTCCTCGGCACCCACCCGTCTGCCGGGCTCTCACATCCATCCCGGTGCGGCCGGGCATTCCCGGGCTGCCGAGGCACCCAGCAGCCCGGCTTGTGCAAACCGTGTTGGGACCAAGGAATTTGGAATACTGAGAGTGCAAATAGCAGCGTTTGGCCCGTGGCTCGCGTGTGTCCCCTCCAGTTGGCCCAAGCCCCCCTGTCCCGGCGAGGCGGAGGTGGGCGGAAGGGGCAGCAGCTCCTGCAGCCAGCGCCGGCCGCTCCGGCAGGTACCCGCTTAAAAGAGTTTTTCCCCCTCTGTTTGAAGCTGACATCTGCTAATGCAGAGCAGCTTGTTCCAGCGAGGAGGTTTATTCCCCCTGACAGCCCTGATAGCTGCTACGCTTTGCCATTCGGTAATGCACTTATAATTTAATAAATGTTCTCTTTGAGATCTTAATTTTAAAGGAGTTTCACCATGTATTTTAAAGTCTCTGGACTGCTGATTGATGGGTTTATTCTCTTCGCAAATGTTTCCTTATAGCAGGTACCTATTTCAGTGGGTTGCTCTGTATATGGAAATACGCTGCTCTCAATCACAGTTGTGTTTTACAGCCTGTGCTTTACGCTCGCGCCGTGAGTGCCAGGTAATAGATTTTTCCTAATTTCACTTTGCGTGGGAAGGCTGGGATTGCCGAGCCCCGTTGCACGCCGTCGCACTGGAGGGATGCCCTCCCATCCCGCCTGCCTTGCGCAGAGCATCTCGCGGGCAGGAAAATAGAGACACGTTTCAATTTGAGGGGAAAATGGAAATCTTCTGGCAACGGTATAGCCAGCGCCTGGGAGCGGAGGAGAGGCGGAGGGAGCCGGGGAGAAGAGCCAAGACAGAAGGGGGAAAGGCAATCTCACGTCTCCTTGCTGGGGCTGGGTTTCCGAGCACCTGCAGCCGTGCCCCCAGCCAGCCCCGTGGAGAGAGCGTGGTGGGTCGGGGAGGTGGCCTGTCCCCCTGAGCCTCCCTGCTGGAGGCATCTCCTGGTACTTGGCCAAGCACAGACCTCCCCACCAGCGAGGGGTGGCCGCATCCCTCACCCAGCCCCTGCCACCACCAACCAGCACACCTCCGGTTCACTCAGTAGCTAATATCACTCATTAATAGGTGTTTTCAAGGCTGTTTATCCTTTATCCGGTGGACTCTGGATCCCCGAGGCTTGAGCACGGCGCCGGGGTCCATCCAGCCCACGAGCATCCGGAGATCTCGGCAGCTCTGCTAACCGAGTCTCTTAAATACTGAAAAAACGAAAGATGTTGGAAATGTGTTCCCAGGACAGCGAGCTTTCCGGAAGAATTGTAGAAGAAAAGGTGTTTGGAACTTACAGGCAAGCTCCCAAAAATGGCAACAATGTGATAATTTTTTCATCATGTCATATTACAGAATGGCGTGTTTTTCCCAGATCATTATTCATCATCTCTTCAAACCTCCCAGCATGAGTCAGAGTGATTTTCTAAATTCAGGCTCTCTTTTAAGAATATTAACATCCTTAAATCTATAATATATTTTCTGTCAAATCAGAAAGTCACTTGTACACATCTGCGGTTTACTCTCTTTTGCCTTTTAGTAGACAGCATATTACCGTTCTTCCCGGTGCCGTAAATTTAACCCGTTTTACTTTGGCTATTCTGGATCAAGTTATTGGGTTGTTTTCTTTATCAGCACTTACTCATGATAATTTATGTCTCTGTTCAAATGGGGTTATCGGGGCAATTCCTTCTGTGTAAAAT
The DNA here is from genome assembly GCA_008658365.1 of Alca torda. Classification (NCBI taxonomy): domain Eukaryota; kingdom Metazoa; phylum Chordata; class Aves; order Charadriiformes; family Alcidae; genus Alca; species Alca torda. The sequence goes on from CM018101.1 coordinate 1,262,072, forward strand.
TATCTGGCAAGCATTTCTGGGCAGATTATTAATGTGATTAAATAATACGCTTCTTGCTTTTCTTAAACATTGTTTTGGTGGAAGAATGACAAGAGGACAGGGGCCAGTCAGAATGCTGCCCATCCAGTTAATCGTCTCCTACGCTCTCTTTATCGCCTGGTGAAAATGCTGCGGTCCCGGTAATACAGAGGGAAACAGATCTGGAGACTTTTGCGCATTTTAACACGAGAGGGATTTCCCCCCGCGCTCTCAGCTAATGTCGTGATAACATGAGAATCCCACTGTGATCAAAAATCTGAAAATAAGGAATATTTATGTCGAGAGAGTGACACTTCTTCAGGAAATACGGGGTTTTTGAAGAAGCTGCCTTATATCTCCTCAAATTCTTCCTATGACTGAGCCTGTCACAGCAAAATGAGTTAATTTGCTTCAGCCCAGTGGCTTTCGCTGTGTGAAAACTGGGCTGTAAAACCAACAGAAGAATAAATCAAGTCTCTGCCTTTAGCGAGGAAGAGTTACACCCAGTTACATGACACTTAGTAAGCTGGCATTTATTTTGGCTATTTTTCCCGTCCCTTCATGCCCGCCAGCCTCCGGCCGCCCTCCCCTGCTCCTCTCGATGCTTTGCTCTCCTTCCCAGCTCCACCTCCCACTCGAGGAGAGCTGAGCTGGATCGTGCCAAACCCTTCCTTCGGCATCTTTACACAACCATGAAGAAATAGAAAGAAAAATCCCCGGAGGCGTGTGACCCGGTTGGAATTGCCACCGCGTCCTGGCGCATCACCTCTTGCTGTGTCCCGACGGAGCCCCGTCGGCATGGCGGGCAACGCAGGCACCCGCCTTGGAGACCCTGACCCCGCAGCTTTAGGGTTGTGTTAGACAGCACGCAGCGAAGCGAAGCAAACTCATAAATTAGGGAAAAAGTCAGCGAGAGGCATAAAATCCATACTCATTTTCTTTACAGCGCGGACAGGGAGCCGTTAGACCTTTATAACCCAGGTACTGCAGAAAGCTGAGGTGCAAAGCCAAATTTCCATCGGTGGGAGGGAGCCCTTTCCAGGCGTAATTTTGGCTGAGCGGGAGTCACGTCTTAAGGCAGTTAGGCCGGATGGCTGCAGGAATTGAGGAAAAACTGAGGGTGAAATGAACATATATCGTGAGCAGAAGGGCTGGGCTGTGCCGGAGGAGGTGGAGGAGAGGGGACCGTCCCTCTCCTGGGATGCGGGGGGAGAGATGCTGGTCACCTCTGGAATAGCAGGAGTGATGCCAGGGGACACGGGAGGGGATTTCTTCATCTCTTCCCAGGCCAGGGCCCATCTCATTTTTCCCAGGTTGCGCATGGTGGTTGGGATGCACTGGAATTATTGCCTCACTGATGAGGTCACTAGATGGTCACCTATCCCTTGGGAAACTTCCCCGGCCTTCAGGGTGCTTTGTGGGATACCTGTCCAGTGACCTGACCTTCCCACCGCACAAGTTAAAAATACCTGGTTTGGGCTGGTTTTCCACCAAAACATGCATCAAACTTCTCTGCGAGCCTGGTAACCTCGAGCACAACAAGTAGTGGACAACTGGGGTCTACCGGGAGCAAGACACGGTCACTCCTGGGTAAAGGGGCCATGGCTGTCACCAGTGGGTGGCACAGGCACACGCACGGGCGCCGTCCTTCCCAGGAGACCCTCCCTGCTCCGTGGGGGCAGCCTGGAGAGAAAAACCCCTGCCAGGCGGCGGCATGTGCCGAGCGAAAGGCCCCGAGCTGTTGAATATATCACGATATAGCAGAATGGAGAAATTGCCATCAGTTGGGAAGGGGTGTGTGGGAAGGGGGTGTCTCCTTACCTTCTCGCTGACCAGAGTGCAGGGATTTGGGCTGACGAATGCCTCCCACAGCTCTCCTTCATCCCATCTCCCCTCTTCTCCCAGCTTCATCCTGACCTCCCCGCCCTTAGCTGAGTGACAGCACTTCTCCTTGCAAGGGCAGAGGGGCTGAGGTCAAGAGGGACTTTCGCCCCAGCCCCAGGTTGAAACCATCCCAAATGTCCCACGCCAGCTTGCTTTCTGCATGGCTCAGCATCCTAAAGGGAGAGGTGATCAGAAAACAGTGATGCTGAAGGTGGTAATATTAGAGGAGGTGACACTTTGGGCCGTTGCAGCTGGTGCCTGCCCTGACCGATGGGTGCAGGAACCGTTCTGGGGTGATGGGACCCCCCAGTCCCTCACCATCACGGCGGAGGCTGGGATGGTACACCCAAGGGCTGGATACACCTGTGGGGCCGGGACCAGCCCTGCCCGCCCTCCTGCAGGCAGGCAGCAGGGTTTGGCTCTTCCTGGTTAGGTATTTCCCAGAATCCCAGACTGGCAGGGGTGGGAAGGGACCTCTGGAGATCATCTAGTCCAACCCCCTGCCAGAGCAGGGTCACCCAGAGCAGGTTGGATAGGAACGTGTCCAGGCGGGTTTGGAATATCTCCAGAGAAGGAGACTCCACACCTCTCTGGGCAGCCTGTGCCAGGGCTCTGCCACTCTCAAAGGAAAGGAGTTGTTCCTCGTGTTGAGATGGAATTTCCCGTGTTCCATTTTGAGCCCATTGCCCCTTGTCCTGTCCCCGGGCACCACTGAGAAGAGTCTGGCCCCATCTTCTTGCCACATGTCCTTTAGCTATTGCTGAGCATTGATGAGGTCCCCTCTGAGTCTTCTCTTCTCCAGGCTGAACAGCCCCAGGTCCCCCAGCCTTTCCTCGTCAGAGAGATGCTCCATCCCCTCAGCATCTTGGTAGCCTCGGCTGGACTCTCTCCAGCAGTTCCCTGTCCTTCTGGAACTGGGGAGCCCAGAACTGGACCCAGTGCTCCAGCTGTGGCCTCCCCAGGGCAGAGCAGAGGGGGAGGGTGACCTCCCTGGGCCTGCTGGCCACGCTCTTTTTAATGCCCCCCAGGAGACCATTGGCCTTCTTGGCCACAAGGGCACATCGCTGGCTCATGGGCAACTTGTCCACCAGGACCCCTAGGTCTTCTCTGCAGAACTGCTCTCCAGCAGGTCAGCCCCAACCTGTACCAGTGCATGGGGTTATTCCTCCCCAGGTGCAGGACCCTACGCTTGCCCTTGCACCTTCGGTCCAGTTGAATGCTGACACACGAGTAGAAACTTCCCCCCATGATACCAGAGCGATGGCATCCCCCCACCCGCTGCCTCCCACTCAGCTGGTGGCTTCACGGTGGGGTGCTTTGGCCGGTTGGGTGCAGAGTTGTGTTGCCTCTTGTTTTACCCGTCCAAATAGTCTCCAGGCTTCCCTGGGGCACCCCAGGGGGTGAGGTGTTTCTCCTGAGCACCCCAAACCCTCCCCGGGCTACCCTTCATTGTAACGTTGGGCTTGTCGTGGCCACGGAGCTGCTGTTGGCCCTGCCTGGGCGAGTGATGGTCAGGCTCAGCAAGCCCAGGAGCTGCTGTGCCGCCCGGGGACGTGATGTCCCACGGCCCTGTGAGGACGGAGCCCCGAGGCGTGCGGGGATGTCACCCAGCATCCCGCAGCCTTTTGCTCCCCAGGGTTTGGTTTTGGGTGGGTTTTGCTCTTTTCCCTGAGCCCTTGGCTGCCCCTGCCCCTGCCGGGGGCTGCTGGCGGAGGAGGCCCGGGCCCTCCCCAGCCCGCCGGCAGCCGCGCTCGGCCGGGGGAATCTCTCTTCCCTTTTCGCCGTGACCTGCGAACGTCGGAGCAGGCGCTCTGCCAATTTTGTGATCCGCTGCCTGCTTCAAAATGGAGGCAGGAAGGTATCCATTTTCATCAAGGAGATGACAGTGCTTCGGTCTTCCTGACCATCTGGAGAGAGGCACCTCCAGCGCGGAAACAAAGCGCCGAGGAATAGAGCGAGTGTAGAGGCAGAGGGAATAAACTGTGCTGGAAATAATAAATTACCTTATCAACCCGTTTTTTTTTTGGGGGGGGGGAGGATTTTTTTTTTTTTTTTTGGTTTTGTTTTGGTTTTAAATGCTGTCCTGGTCGAGCTAAACTAAAGCAAGGAGTGCAGGAGATATTTTCTAAAAGGCAAGTTGCAGAAAGCTCTGGTGTATTAGTAAACAAATGTAAGTAAATTAGTGTTTTGGCGCACGTACGAAGTTTATTGCACAGACAAATGTAATAAGTCCTTAGAAAGGAGGAGTTTTTCCCCTGGTGTGTACACATGCTGTCTTGGTGGTCTTGTGGAGATCCAGGTTTTTAATAGTCCTTTCAAGCGTCTCTGGAAAGAGCTTGATCCATGGGAATTTAATATCCCCAGATATGTTTGTAATTTTCAGGGTTCTTGATAATGCTGTTTTTCTAAATTTTTTTTTTTAATTTTTTTGTTTTTTTTTAGTTTGGGAAATAAAGTTTTTGACTTCCTTGCAGCGCTTTCAGTTTTGTTCTTAAGTGCTTAAAGCCTGTGCGCTTTCGTTTGAGAAAATCAGCATTGTTTCGAGTTCCTGTTTATTTTAAGCTCCGTAATGCTCTAGGAAGAACATATGTACATCTGTTTGTTCGTTTTATTTACAGAAATACATAGTTTGACAAATACCTTGCAAATACCCTTGTTTAAAGCTGGAAAATGTCAGGCTGGAGTTTCTTTTGAAGCTTAAAATTTGTTTTCCAGTCACACATATACTGAGGTTTTTTTGTGTTCTGAGAGAAGAATTATGTGGTGTTGTGAACTGATTTATACTGAGCGAGGTAAAATCTCAATATTTCTTTCCTACTTCCTGCTGAAGGCATACTAAATTAGTCTTTTTTCCTTAGGTTTATGCCCCGTCAGCAAGCACTGCCGACTACAATAGGGATTCACCAGGTTATCCATCCTCAAAACCAGCAGCCAGCACTTTTCCTAGCTCCTTCTTCATGCAAGGTAAGACGCGGCTTTCAAAAGGAAATCTATTTTGCATGCGTTCTCTGTGTTTGTCCGTTGGTTTGTGTGCAGGCCAGACAGGCCGGAATGTCATCTCGGGGTCCGTACCATTACCATTAAAATGAAGACCTTCCTTTGGCCACGACGAACATCTTGTTTTGATCCTGCAGCGAAGCAGCAACGTGAATAACTTCCAGCCTCTTAACACCTGAGGTTCTGGAAGCATTTTTTTCCAGCATGCGCACATATATGATGCATATATTAAACGCACACAGATTTGTGCGTGTACTTTGTGCGTTGCTGGTGTACGTTAATGAGAAAGATTTTTGTCTTATGCAAAGTATAGAGCGCTGCAAGTATTCTATTTGCCCGCCTATGGAATTAGAGCAACCTTTGCATAATGAAGCCGTTTCTCTCGTGTGAGGATGGGTTAATAGTTTTCATGTATTCGCTGCTACCGTATATATTTGATCCCACTTGGTAAATAAAATTCCTGGAGTTTGGAAAGATCCACGCGCAATTGGGGTACTCATCTTTTGTTACATTTGGGCAAAATAATCAGCTTTTAAACACTTCTGCATATACCCTGCTTTAGTAAAGGGTGAGTAAATCTGTTTAATTCCTCAGGACTGCTAGGCTAAAGGGTTTGCAGGGCAAGGGATTGGATTTTATTCTATATTAATATATATACGCTTAGAAAAAAAAACCCCAACAACCCACTTTGTGTTCCCACCACCTGAAGGTCACGGGCACTGCTGATGGCTCAGCTCCCTGTCTCAGGGCGACCGTCTCCTGCGGAGCTTTGCCACGTCTCCGGCTCCTCATTTGAGGATGCTGGTGTCTGGGGTTCCGTTTCCGCGGGGGGACGAGCTGGCTGCCCGTGAAGGAGCAGCAGGAGGCAGGACCGGCAGGGCTGCGGTCCTTCTGCGACCCTCCTGCCCTGGGCCTGGGGCTCCAGCGCTGCTGGAAGGGTCCTACTGGTCCCCCACCCTCCCTGGTGGGCCCTCATGGGAGGGAAGAGGACACCATTCGAAATGCCGACCCCTTTGGTCACCTCCTGGGTGGGGGATCTGCATCTGGAGCATTTCCTGAGCGGTGGTGGGAAGTATGGACCACGACCGAAAGGAAAACGGTGCTCTTGGCTTAAAACATGAATAAATTCCACCCAAAGAGCAACCTGCTATGAAACTCCTGTGGAGCTGTAAAGCTGGGGATTAATAGGGTTCTAATGATATCAAATATTTACCCTTTGTAGTGCTTAGCCATTCTGCGGTTTTAAATGTTATCTTCTCGCAGATTGGTATTGAAGACATAAATCTGAGTTAAATGACTGTTCAAACAGCCCTGGGAAGGTGATGCTAGAAGCGCTGCTGCTGCCAGGGCGTTTGAAGTGTATAAATAAGGCAGGGCTGTAGGTGAGACATAATAATTTTTTTATTAGACCAACTCCTGTAGTTTGAAAAAAAAAAAACCAACAACTTTTCCAGCCCACGCGCCCGTCTTTCAGGTCTGCTGGTCATTATGGAAAACTTACATTTTTTATTTTTTTTTCCTTTTTTTTTTTGTTAGGGCGTCAGCATTCTTCCAGTAGAAAATACATTTCACTGCGTTGTTATAATTCCATTTCAACATGCCCAGTCAAGTGCGAAATATGCAACCGACTTGACAAAATTTGGGGAGCCCTTTTTATGCCCTTCGGTGCCCGTTGTACCTCGCGGTGAAGGGGCCTGAGGGATGAAAGCTGTGGAGGTGCAGAGGCACAAGCTGTGAAATCCCTGAAAGCAGAAACCGTACAAGCGGTGCTGCTCTCTTTTTAAACAAAGAAAAAGCAGCAAGGAAACAACTCCTAAAACTTTCTTATTGTGGAAACGCTCAGGAATTGTCCGATCATTCACCAAGCTGAGACTTCTCCAAAGCTCGTTAGCCCATCCTCATTCCGTAGGCTTCAGGGATTTTTGTTTCAATATTCAGACTTTTGTTTCTGATGAAATTTGTTATACCGGAGTTTATGCGCTTGAGATGGTGGTAGCAGAGCAGGAGTAAAGCAGCAGGAGGCTTTGAAGCCGAAGCGATGTGGCTCTAGCGAAGCCCTGCAGGATGACACCGGTATTCACCGTTGCCCAATTCAGTTTTATTTTTATTAAAGTTCATGGCCTTACGCTGAAGCGGCATAGCCCTGCACCCTCGTTAGGGTCGTTAGGATGGAGTTTGCCCAAAGCCAGCGGTGTTTCCCTCCTGTGTTGCAGATGGCCATCACAGCAGCGACCCGTGGAGCTCCTCCAGCGGGATGAACCAGCCCGGCTACGGGGGCATGCTGGGCAACTCTTCTCACATCCCCCAGTCCAGCAGCTACTGCAGCCTGCACCCGCACGACCGCTTGGTAAGGCACCGGGGGGGGACACACTGCACCCACACACGGCGCAGACACGGCTTCCAGTTGGGCCACCAAGGTCATAGAATCACAGAACGGTTTGGGTTGGAAGGGACCTTAAAGAGCATCCAGTGCCACCCCCTGCCCTGGGCAGGGACACCTCCCACCAGCCCAGGTTGGGTCTTGAACCTGGCCTTGAACATCTCCAGGGATGGGGCCCAAAATGTTCTCCGCTCTCCCTTGTGTGCTCCCAACTCTGCAAAAAGGAGTTTGAGAAATCTCCAGAAACTTTGCCTTAGAGATTTTATTTGGGGTTCTCTGCTAGAAGGCAAGTTTTGAGCTGAAGGGCAGCCCAGGGAAGCCCCCGGAGTGGAAGTGGCTGCTGCTGCCCTTGGAAAAGGGTGGCGATGGGGTCCTGCCGATCTTCACCCACGGCAGTACCTCTTCCTGCTGGAGATACCACCTCTGTAGGGATCACAGCCTCTCCTAGTGTAACTGGGAAGGGAAAAGAGGAGGAAAAAATGGTCCCGCAGACTGTTCCTCCAGCCAAGGTTGCGAGAAGGGGGTTGAGCCCATGTTTGTACCCTCTGCTTGTCCTCTGGCCACCAGCCTGGCGATGAGCTGCACCCACCCCGGCTTTTTAGTGTTTATAATCTATGGCAGTCAGTGTCCTTTGCTGCTCTGAGTTTATAGATAATGATCTAGCATCAATTTTCTGCCTTAAAAAAAGGCATTTTTTCCGATTTTCTCTGGTACATCCTGATCCTGAGCAGGAGGAAGTTGCTGGGACCGATTCCATCTATTGTATTGGAATAGAACAAAATTGGAATTAAATCTGATCTGAGTGCAGCTTAGGGGATATTCTCCTAATGTTGCGGCTGAATTTGTTATGTAGAAATAACGCTGGGTTCCATCAATTTTTTTGGATTTGTTTTGTTTTGAAGTAAGAGGTAAGGACATGAACAGACCGCTAAAGTGAAGTGATTTCTCTCAAAATGCGTGAAACGTTACAAGTGATGTTTTTCTATTCTGTACCTCCACTTCTCATTCTTGAAGGCGGCTAAAAAGGAAGAGTAATGAGGAGTAAGGGGGGAAGGAGGCCGTTGCTGTGAAGCCTTGCAGAACCATCTTTTGGGGAATAAGAAGAATTAAGCTTGCTCTTGCAAACTGAAAATTAATTTGCAAAACAAATCTTTTAAAGTCGCACGTTTAACGAGGTTAGCACACTGCTATGGAAAATTAATAGGAAGTCAAAAGCAAAAGAAATTGCCTCAAAAACTGCTTAATCATGTCCGTATAAAAGGCATAATTAAGGCACTAAGCAAACTTAACGTTGCTCTGAAGTGACAAGCATATATAATAGAAATTGAGCATAACTCTTAAAACCCAATTTAATCTAATTTGTTATCTCCACTGGTGCTCATTCATCAGAATTAGGTGGCTTTTCATGCTCTTGGCTCAGGGTAGGGGTAAAACAGCAGCGTGTCTTCGTGGGGCAAGTCTGCAAACACTTTTGCATTGAAGTTTACCCTGATTCTGAATTTCTTGGTTTCGTAACGTGTAGTGGGGTTTATGAAGAGCTAAAATATTTCTGTGATGCAAAATGGGTAGGGATGTTCCACCTAAACCTCCCAAGATGTTTTTCTACGTAGGTATTACTATATTTATCCTCAATTTCAGAGACCGTGAGGACCACTGATGCCAGCCCAAGTTGTAGGTGCTCAGTGCCGACGATGCTCATATTGGTCATGTATCATGTGTATCTGGACTGGCAGAGCCTTCTGTATTTTAGGTGACACTGGGAAAGAAGGGAGGCGATGATACTTTAAATACTCTTTGCATCATTTCTGGTGGAGCATCACAGAATGGATCGATGAGAGGTCAGCGGCTTGTGCTCAGCTGGAGCACCCATGAGTGGTCAGCTTGTCGAGGGAAGTTTGGGGGATTTCAGTTCGATTCCCTGCAAACGTCCTCGGCTTCTCAGCGACCTGGAGAGAAAATGAATGTAGCAAAAGGAAGAAAGAAAAGCTGTTGTTTGTTATTTTTACTTTCTCAGGCATATCGGTGATTTTCTAAACAGGCGCACTGAATACAGAGAACAGTTCTCTGTTAACTTATAGTCAGATCCCATGGTTTTTCCTAAACTGTTTGGCCATAGCGGTTTGAGGGAACAGAGAAAATCCCAAACCGGCACTTCGATACGTGTCACGAAGCAGCCGCTGAGCGGAGGAGACGGAGCCACTCGTGTTCAGACCACCGGCCCGAGCGCTCCTGCTTTCCTCCCCTCTGCGCCCCGTGAGAAATGCCGTTGGGCTGAGCCACTTCAGCCCCTTGGGTTTGGGGCTGAACTCCTGGAATGGATCATAATGAGTCAAAGCCTGAAAATGCTATTTAGACCTCAGTCAGAGTTGATGGTCGTTTTTCCGTGGGTAAGAAAAATAGGTTTGGGCTTTGTTGTTTACATTCTTGGAGATAACTTTCAAGTATTCCGTTAGTTGGCACTTAATTACAAGAAATCCTGAAAAAGTAATTAAATAGTACGAATGAAGAGAAGGATGTTTTTAGGCAGCTTACTCTGAGCCACCTACGGAGGCAGAGGGCACAGAGACAATCTTGCTCTAACACTTCAGTGCCCTGATCCTGGGCCAGGTACCGCCATGTGTCTCCAGCTGCCCGTGTTTCTGAGGAGGCTTTGTATCAGTCTCCACAACCTAGAGGTCTTCTGCAGGACCCCTCTCTGCTGGGGGCAGTGCTGTGATAGAGATAAAAGCTGGGCACGGTCTAGGACCTCTCTGCACACGGTGTCTTACTCCGATTAAGAAAAGACTGTTCAGCGGTGACAAATAGCTCTAATGGAAGCCAGGTTTAGAGTAAAGCAAAGTCAGCAAAACGTTTGACCACAGCAATGTTGTGTCCCAATGAGGAAGGTTTGGGTTGATCCGGCCACATAGCTACCAAAGCCTCGTGTGTGCTGCCCAGATGTTTGTCCCATGCTTCTCTGGAGAACTTGATCCATCGTGTTTTCGATCGCGTGTCGCACGGGCACTGCAGTGGGAGGGAGGATTGATCCAGTTGACTACCTGGGGCGCCGGTGGGTTCCCTTATGGGCCGTTTTGTAGTACCAGCCGTGCACGTCTTGTAGTCAGATGTTGTTTTTAATGGCAAAAGCAGTGTGGGGTTTCCACCACTTCCCATGGAAGGCTTTGCCCCCAGCCAATAGCTGTCCCTGTCAAAAGGTTTTGCTTGATACATCACTTAACTTTTCTTTCTTGATTTCTTCTCATGAAGGAGATGGTACCTCTATGGTACCATCATCAGTACTGAACCTTCCACTGTGGATATTTATCCACATCAAACAGGTGTAAGCTGTGTCTCCCCCAGAAGATGTCGAATTTGGGTAGAAAAATATGCTCCCCCCTTAGTCTTTGGGCAGTATTTTACTTCTCTTGGTTGGGTGAAGTACGACAGCACTTGGGACTGGGGCAATATGAGCAGCCTGTTGCCTTCTGTGTTCGCAATAGTTAAAATATTTCCTTTTTTTATCCTTTTCGCCACAGAGCTACCCATCACACTCCTCAGCAGACATCAATTCCAGTCTTCCTCCGATGTCCACCTTCCACCGCAGTGGCACAAACCATTACAGCGCGTCCTCTTGCACACCCCCTGCCAACGGGACGGACAGTATCATGGGTGAGTTGAGGTCGGGCACTACGGCTGCCGCCCGAGGCGCTCCCTTTCCCTCCTGGCTCCCCTCGCAGCCGCTCCAGCGCACTCTGCTAGCGCCAGAGAGCTGAAATCAAAGAGCTGAAATCAAGGCGGGGGGGTTATTTGATGGTAGGCGTGGAAGGACCAGCGTCTCGGTTCAGTAGGTGCAGAGAGATAGCAAGAATTTAGCGGAAATAAACCCATCGTAGTTGAGCTTTGCCTCCTTCGCTCATGCGTTTTCCTACTACTACTACTTTTTGTGAATTAAGTACAATTACAGCAAAGCGCTTTGCTTTTTGGTATGGAAGGCGTTGCAGCAGCGAAGTGCCTGATCCCACCGGTTTCGAAGTCTGATTTTGTCGTCTTTGGTGATTTAATGGCCCGCAGCGCCCGTGTGAGGTGATACTTCTGTATCACGGCGTTCAGCCCCTTCAGCTCTTCCCTGGGTTTCCACGTGGTGGGGGGGAAGCGGCGATGGCAGCGTGTCCCTGTAGGGGAGAGAGCCACCTCTGACGTCGCTGAGAGCCACTCTGTAAATTAAGAGCATACCTCTGTATACTTAAATATTTGGCAAATACCGATTCATACTTCAATGCAGGAAATAAAAAAATATTGCTTTGCCTGTATCTCAAAGAGCAAATAAAGCTAATTAAATAATTGGTAAATAGGGAACACATCGCAGGACACATGTTTCAGATTACACACATGATTCTGTATTGAATGACTGCGAGCAGGACTAATGCAGTAAGAATGGAGGGTGGGTTCAAACATTAACACATGGGCATCATATTTTTCAAGATCTCTGAACAAAGAAGAAACTAAATACGGTCTCTTCTTAATTTGTCACTGTCTGAGAAAAACATATCCCGTTTCAGGATAGCATTTCTGTGCTCGATCTTGCTATTCCATTGAGAGTTCTTCCTTTACAATGTACCGCTGCTTCCGCGCGCGTGACGTAGGAAAATCACTCTCTCTTTTTCCCCCAAAAGAAGTCGAATAGAGTCAAATTTAATTCGGCCGTCTTGCCACCGCTTAGGCAGAAGCCCTTACAGATAACATTTAGGGACGCAAAATCTTGCGGGGGGTTGTAAAGAGGTAGGGGTGCAAACGCGCTGTGCCTCTGGGAGCCACCCAGAAAAGTACCCGAATTTCCCATGTAAAAAAGGCATCCGGATTGTCATCTGGATTCATCTCCTGAAAAACCCAGTGTGTGAATCAGAATACAAAGACGCAGATTTTTTTAGCAGCTGTAAATATTCAACAAGTGGTACTGTTGAGCTGTGTCTGCACTGAGGGCTGCAAAAGCATTTCTTGGATCTCGATGCAAGTCCTAAACCCGGGAACCTCCCCTGAGGTCTGGGCACGCACTCGCTTTTCCCTGATTTTCCCGAGGAAGCCGTCGGAGCTGGGCGGCCGGGAGCCGACGTGCCTCCATCCCGGTCCCCATGAGCGGGGCGGGGGCAGATGAGCTGCGTTCCCCAGTGGTCCTGCATCGCCGAAAGGCAGCGGGGACAAAATCCCTCAGAGGGATTGTAGGATGACATCGGCAGCGCTTAATTTGATGCCAAGCGTTGGCTTTTTATTTTCCGGGGTCTGAAGCGGTGCGATGTTTAAGCCTTCAGCATACGCTCTGCGAGTCTATCGTATCCATCTGATGCCCGTATTAATCCCGCTCGCTGCTTTCACTTCTAATGACATGTTGTTTGTATGACATTATGCGCTGTGACATGCAGCTTTTCCCAGAGAAACATTATGTGCATTTCCCCTTGAGGCACTGGTTTCACAGTAATTTTATTACCGGAGCAGTCACATAATACCGCGCTGTATATTTTACAAGAATGTTAAGCTTCCAGTTACAGGAGGGCGGTGAACTGTCGCACGGTGTAAGAAGAATATGCCTTTTATCCAGCAGTGTCACTTCCTCATAATTTGGGAAGATCATCAGCTGTGAATACTGAGATGGTGCAAGTTTTTCCACTCTTCTTAACATAGAAGCATAATTTCCAGTCTGCTGTTTCAGAAAGCACTGTTCTGTCAGAACAGCGTGAGTTTGTACTAGAATTTAAACTATAAAAAGTCTGGCTGGAATTCTCTAATAGAAGGCTCCAGCCGATCGCTTACACTAGATGCTTTGCTAGATATAATTATACTCGCCGAGATACCGATTCCTGGAAGTTTATTCAATAATCTAAGATTTACAATCAGAATCCTACCAGAAGGATGTGCAAAGGCTGTACTTCATCATTCTGTCCCTCTGCCTTCCAGTGCGGAATTGTTCTTCGCAGAAACATGCTGAGAAAGTTTTAGGAGATTAACTCTAACAATAAACACGCTCTTCAACAGAGTTAGAATCAATCCATCAAAACGTTGCAGTCTTTCATGATGTCTTCAGTACGTTAATAGGCTGGTGAGTGGGGGAATAGCTCATGAGTCAAAGCGATGGCTTTTTCAAGTCCTGTTTTGCAATCCTGTTCCCAGATCCCTACCTGCTCTGTGGAGATGGACTTCGCTTACCTGTTTTAATTTCTTCTCCTGGAAGTTCCATTGACTGTTCCCTTGCTATTGCCTCAAATCCTTGTCCATCATTGATTAGTTAATTGAAACCTTTCTTGAAGTCTGGATTTGGCTACTTCATTCAGTTAAAGCCCAGTGCAGAAATGTCTTGGATAAACGCTGCCCTTCCAGATTTGGAGGAGTTTCATAGTATTCCTTGCACTAAGTTGTTCCGTATTTTGCATAAGAACTTGAAAACATCTGTCCTGGTTCAGACCAAGCACTCATCTATGCAACAGTCCTGTCTCCAGCATCCAGCAAAGACTCTAAGGATTTCCGTGGGAGGAACAGAGAAACGTATACGATATTTTCCCAGCCATTCCAGCGCTGGATGCAGTGCTGAGTACTTAGGAAACTTGAGTTCATTCTTCTCCGTGAAGCGACCCAGCCTTTCCTGGAGGCCTGGCCCGGTGACGTTACACACCTGTGAAACGGTTCTGCTCCTCTTCCATTTTGACTCTGCTCCCTCCAGACCCGCTGTGGTCCTCCCTCCTTCTCCTGTTGCCGTGAGCCCCAGATGAAAACCTCTCTGCCCCGTTGGTTGGGTTTTTGTAGCCTGCACCATACCCTGCTGTGGCGGTCCCTTTTCCAAGCTGGAGAATCCACGTTTATTGAGTTTGTCCTCTAAGGGAATCACCCTCTGCTTTTTCTGACTTCACCTCTGTTGACCTTGATGCTCTTTCTTGATGGACTTACCAGATCTTTGCTCCGTATCCAAAATACAGGTGTGGCGGGAATTCAGAGGGACACAACGGGCTTCTGGGTTGTCTCTGCTCTTTGCCCGGTCGTTGCTCGTGGTTGGGGTTTTCTTGGGGGCAGTGAGGGGCTGGTTCTGCTGCTTAACCATCAGCTCAGGTTGTCAGCTAATTGCTCTAAGTTTTCCCCTCTTTCCGGGCTGCTTGTTAGGTAACTGAGAGCCCGCCTGTGTGTATTTATGGCTTTTTCCCCCCCATGTTTGTTGCCTGGTGTTGTTTATGTACGTATGGCATTTATGGCCCAGCAAGTTAGTGTTACGAGAGCTGCTCTTTACACATAACATGGTATTTTATTATCCCGAATCAGGATCCTGCCAAACGTCACAACCTCGGCGTATGCCATGTCTTTTTGCAGGCCGTGTATGAGTATGTTGAACAGTTGTACAGAGATGCATAACTGGGATTTTGCTGGTAATACTCCTCCCGTGTAAAACTAACTATTAATTCCTGCTCTTGTAGTCCCTCTCTTAATCATTTCTTAATCTGCAAGAATATCCTCACTTCCCTGTTATCTGAAGACAGTTTTGTTTCTTTAAGAGCCTTTGGGAGGTGGCTTTGTTGAAAACTGAGGGGACAAATCTGTCATATTTACTGGATCTTCTGCCTTGATGTGCTCATCTTGATTTTGAAAGAATTCGGATTTGCAAGACACGCTTCCTCCAAAAAAGTGGTGTTGGTTGTGCAATATGGTGTATTTATCCATCTGTGTATTGCTCTTTCTGATCTTTCCTAGTGGAGGAGTCAGATTTAAAATCTGGTGGCTCTTTGAATTCACAGAACTTTGTTTTCACTGTTGGTTTTTAATGTTTTCTACCTTTTTTTCGGTCTAAGGAGTCGGTTTTACTCTATGGTTAGAAGTTAGACAATTCTGTGTTCGAATTTCTTGAGAGCTCTTAGAAACTTCATTTGGCTCTTCCTTATTTTTCTTTTTATTGATTTATTTTAAAGCCTTTACGTTGACGCTTCAGTTGGAGCCAATTTTTCTGACTAATCCCTTGTAAAATATCATCTGTTCCATGGCAAAGCAGATGCAAATAATGGGTTTAGCATTTATTCTGTTACCCTTTTTTTCCTTGAGTTCTCCTGTTGTATCTTGGTTGTTTGCAGGTCCCACCAACTCTCCAACGTTGTCCTTATTTCTCATGGGCTTGAAAAAGCTTTTAATATTTACTTTAAGCCATTAAAAATTGTTCTGTCAAAGTATTTTTTTGGTCTCACATGGAAATTGTGTTACATATTTGCCTAAGATCCTCCATCTTGCTCAGCCCGTACCTCTTATGGTTTTCTTCCAAAAGTTGAAGGGAAGTAGAGGAGCGCTTGCTGGGTGTGATGAAACCCTTTTATTTAGGTAGGATCAATACCTGTTCTTCTACATTTTACATGTTTTTGGAAAAACACCCAAGGATAAGTTTTACAGAGGTGACAGAGCGAGGCGTTAGACCGTCTGAGCCCCTGCCGTGGTGACCCTCACGTTATTTTGGAGTTCCTTCAGCCGGGGTTTGGCCACCTCGCAGGTTACCTTGCGAATGCCCCCGCCGGGAAGACGGATGGGGCTGCTGCGGGAGCACCGGCAGCAGGTTTCATCAGGTCACTCATCGGTGCGGGATGACAAATCTGATGCCAGCTGGGCTGGGCTGCAATCCTTCTTCCCCGCCAGCCGCTCGCGAGGAGCAACGGGCTCTGCACGGACGTCCTCTGAGTATCTCCATCCATCTTCACGTTGCACGTCCCAGCCTAATCCAAATAGTTCTTGCTTTTCATAGGAATTGTCTTCCATTCTGGGTGCTGTTCTGGACCCCAGCGGTGCTTTTCAGAGCTCGGGGAAATAACCCGATGGTTTAAACCCGGCAGTTGTAGGACACACCGAAGCCATCAGCTAAGCCTGTCCCTGCTCAGCCTTTGGGCATCAGCGGCTGCATTTAAATGGCGTTTCATTGAAGGCGACGGTGAAGGGACGGACCAACTACTGTGTGATATTAATAGAAACAGTTGCTTATATTCCATAGCCTTTCCCTATGTGAAGCAGCACCGTACATTACCGTTCTCTACCGTGATATCCTGGGTTATCTTTCCCTACGTTTGAGGTCAGGCTCTTATTTCTGTAGGGCCCGGTCCCAGGATGATGTTAGTTTTGTTCCATTGCTCCCAAAATCTTTGGGCGCTTGCAGCAGATGCTCCTTGCTGTGTTTCTTCTTGAGACTTGATTTTTCTGTTCTTCCTTCAAATACAGGGTTTTCTTAGTCACCTACAGACTTCAGTCATGTCCCTTACCTGACCAAAATGATAGCTAAAGTTCACGGGTAAAATGGTTAATGATGTAAGAAAGAAAAACATACATTTAAAAGGTGAGCTGTATTTAAGCAATCCCAGCTATTTTTGTGACATGAACGCTTTCAGAAGATCTCTGTCTACTTATGTTTATCTTGCTCTTCCACGCAGAAGGTGCCATAGTTACCTTCCTTTGCCCGTTTTCTCCTCTGTCCCGGAGAAGCCACGAGTGCTGGGGAGGAGCCTCAGCCCAAAGCTCCATGCATCCACTCCTCCCTGCCCTGGCTTTCCCTGGGGTTTGGCAGCCAACAGCTTGGGGCCATCCCGGGCTGGGGTTCAGTAGCCACCGATGGATGTTCTTCTTCATGAATTTGTCCAGTTCTTTTTAAATCTATTTATATGCTTGGTCTTTGCATGCCGTAAAGCACAGAGTTTCCCCATCTGACTGGACACTACTGAAAAAAAACAGCCTTTTTTTTGTTTGTTTTAATGGGTGGCTTTCAGTTTCTGTATGGGAAGAGCAACAAATAATGACGGAGATCTCGCCTTCCCCATGTTACAAACCTCTGCTGTATTGCTCTTCAAGCATGTCTTCCCCAGTGAAATTCCCTCTCTGCTGCCCATCCTTGAGGCTCTCCCTGTATGTTTTCCAGGCCCACCGCATTAATTTCTCTTCAAAGTCTTCCAGGAAAAGTTTAATATTCAGTATATCCGAAGAATTCCTTTGTTCTTGGCGGTAACTAATCTAAGACGTGGCCCAGCTCAGCGCATTCAGGTTTCTAAGAGCACGTGGAGCAAGACTGTGGTCCCCGCGTTCGCTTCTCCCGCAGGACCAGTATAGCTCATCTCATTAGGAGAAACCAGCCTTCAGACAGACAAATGGAGGACTTAATTTTAGGATAATGCAGTTAGAGTCACTTAGAAAAAGGAAAAAACAATGCATGATTTACATTTAGATTCACAGTTCACTTCAGAGCGAAGTAACTGAATTTCTGGACATCTGCCTGGTATTATTTAAGTCACAAACCTTTAGGTTGTGATTTAAGAACATTAAATTACCCTGATAAGTTGTATCTCTCGCTGACACCACCCGTTCTATCTGTCTTCACGTTTCTTTATATATCTTTCTTTATGCGTCTTGACGCCTAATTCCAAAGCTGAGATCACAAATAAGCTGCCATTGGCAGATGAGCATATTTCCAAGTGTACAATAATAAAAGTTTAACTAAGAAAAGGGAGGAAAAAAGGAGTCAGGAAAGATGTACTTGCGAACCGCACGGTACAAGTTTGTCTAACAGCATCTGGGACACACATAGTCCTCGAGGCTTTTCCAGAGGATTCTGGTGTAGGAGAAACGCTGAGCAGTATTTCAGCTTAAATGTAAAGATGCTGCGTTTCTTAAATTTGACAACGTGCATGTTTGCGTGAGAAATAGAAGGAAATGTGCTGTTCTGTGCCATTCCTTAAGTTTTCCTAACTAGAGCCTGCTGAAGCTGCTGCTAGAAATTTTGGGCATAATATAAAATATATATATATATATATATATTTCAATGACTGATACCTCTGATAGCAGAGGTATAGTATCTGCTAAGCAAGGAAGGCTGGGATTGAAGGGTCAAGGGATGGAGACTAGGAAAAAGTAACTGGAGACGGTGGATGAGATAGATGCTTCCCGGGTGGGAAGGCTGGAGGAGGCGGAGCAGAGAGGTTGCTCTGAAGGGGATGGCAGGACATCCCTCGGACCATGGATTTCCCGGCTGGTCCTGCAGAGCTGCAACATCCACAGGGAGATCAGCTCTTCTGCTTTGGGTGCTGGTCCGGACGCAGTCAGTGATTAGCGGCTGTAGTTACACCAATGGCAAAATCAGAGAGTTAAATCCAACCTGGATCCAACCCTACTCCTTCCCATGCCCTGAATATTTAACTGCATAACGCTGGGGTGAAACTTGGAGGAGGCTTTTTAATATTACTTTTTAATGACCAAAAAAGTGGCTGTGCTTGCACTTTGTGGGCAGTTTGGTCCCTGAGCCCTTTTCCCGCGGCATGCCCCCAGCTCAGAGCAGGGTTGGGTTTGCTCCCGGAGTCCTCTGGGTGCAGGGTCCTCGTGGTGCAGAGCCTGGTGAGGGACTTAAGGGGGGGAAACAGGGGGACTGAAGCCCTTCAACCCCCCCTGCGTACGGGATCCTCTCCAGCCTCAGCCCTCGTGTTCCAGACATTAGTCCAGGCTTTCCGGGGTGGGTACTGACGGCTGGTTTCTCCTGATTTGGCCACCTGACATGGGATCCTCAGGGACGAAAGCAGAAGGTCCTCACGGGCGGCACTTTTAGTTTATAAATGGACATGTAGATGCTGAAACTGGTGGGATGTTTCACCCTAGTTTTTCTTCCCTTCAATTTTTCCTCTAATGGAGAAGTTTCGGTCCTGCCACCTGAGCGTGGTGCCCTGCTACGCCGTGATGTTTCTTGCCCTAAATTTCTTGTATAAAAGGTGCGATCCCATCACCTGAGAGGTGGTGAAAACCCATTTCATTAAGTGCTCGTGAGAGGTTCAGAAGGAACGCTTTGGAGAAGTCCCTACGGGATTTAATAACGCCTTTAAAACCTGCATAGAAAGGAGCGGGGTCGCAAAGTGAATGAGGAGAAAACAAAAGCCCTTCCCCAGCCCCGGGCTTTGGCTCCGGCGGGTTCGCCTGGCGGTGCGCTCGCCTGTTTTCTCTGTCTTTGAGCAGCTTCCGTTGTTAGAAACCTTGCGCTTAGAGAAAGTAAAGCCATACGGCCAAGTACTATCGAATACACAATGTACTTTTTTAAAAACCAGCATGTCAAGTTTATATTTTATCCGCAAAAATGGAGCACGAACGTGTTTGATATCTACCTTAGTAAACAAATTAATGGTAATTAAAGATTAATTTTATGTAATTAGCATTAAAATGCAATTAAATTGTGAGTAAGTGGACCAGGAATAGAAGTCTGTGATGTCTTACTGTCTGTTTTTACATGGAGTCTTTTGTTTTTCAGCAAACAGAGGAAGTGGGGCGGCAGGCAGCTCGCAGACTGGTGATGCGCTGGGGAAAGCACTTGCCTCTGTAAGGAAATATTTACTTTGGAATACACATTTACCGTTTTGAAAGTGTGAGCTTTAATGAGAATTGGACTCCTGGAGGTTACGAAGACGAACAGCAAACGGGAGAGATCTGGTCTCAGAGGTCACCCGCGGGGAGCTGCTGCCATCTGAAATACTGAACAATCAGTGCAAAATGGTGTTTCAAAAGTTTTAGATGTAATTTTATGGCAGACTAGAAGTGGAAAGAGGGGAAGCCTTGACCTGGCCGCGTTGACTGGGTGCCAAGGAGCTGTGTCTGTTAGTCCATCACACACTGCACTTCCGAGGGCGAGGGAGGTCTGGATGACTCCCGCGCTACCGAGCCATCCGCAAAGAGGATTCCTTTTGAATTTGCCTTTAGATTTTCTAGTTTTCATGGCAGTTTCCACCTATTCAGTTACCGTGGTTGCTGTTAAAGTCAGCGGTTACCAGCTCTTACCTGGGTAGCTGGGGTATGGCAGTTTTCCGGGAGGAAACCCTGCCGTGCCCCAGCTATCGCTGCGGTACCAGTTGGCACGGGCTGACTTTTAATAAGGACCACTATAGTTATTTTCTGGGCAGAGTGGGTTCCATTGAGTTCTCATGAGAGTTAATATTATTTTTTTTTGCATATTCTTCCATGCCTCATTGAAACAAAAAAAAAAAAAAAAAAAGACGAAAAAGTCAGACTCTAGTTTGCCTGAAATAACTGATACAGTACAGAATCCACTTTGAAGTGGTGCCCTGACAAATGGCACGGGTGGTGAGCGGGGACGCCGCCGGGCGGTGACACCCTCGCCCGGGCACGGGGCACGCGGGGGCTTTCTGGCCAGAGCAGCGCAGGAGTAGTCGGAGTTTGCTGCTGTGGATTTTACCCGCTGTGCCAGGGTTTAACGTGCTCTGCTCCCTTTGCTTTATTTTGGCCGTTAAGGGATTTCAGCGTAACAAAAAAAACAAAAAACAAAAAAAAAAAAGGCAATTTTCAGGCGTGCTTTAAGGCCGTGTTCAATGACGCTCATTCGTAAAGTAGTCTATGCAATGAAAATGTGTGTATCCACCGTAGCAGATCCGTGTGACAATCAGAAACCAGCGCTTAATTGGCTAGTGTCTGTTCCCGTCAAAAGGGGTCTGTTGTCTAGCTTCCTGCATCTAATACAGTTTTGTCTTTATAAAAATATTAATATTTGAATAAGAGGCTTTTTAACCTGTCCTGCTTTCATTTAAATGAACTGAATGCATAAGAATTCCATATTTCTTTCTGCATCAGTTTGTGATGGCTTTAGATTAATACTGTATCATCTTTTAAAGATCTATTCTCCAGATCACACCAACAACAGCTTTTCATCAAATCCTTCAACTCCTGTTGGTTCTCCCCCTTCTCTCTCAGGTATTGTTGTTACAATTCTATTTTACTGAACGTTTCAACGTATTTTTGGTAGGAGATACCTAAATGAGCTCCTGCGGTACTGGGTGTGAGCTGCGCATCCAAGCGGGCAGCGCCAGGCGGATCCCGTGGTCCCGCTGGGACCAGCAGAGAGGTGTCCTCCACGCTGCGTTTCCAGTGCAGAGAGAAGGGTGTTGCAGCTCTCAGGCGGACGCAGTTCCAGAAAAAGCAGTGGTTTTTACGCAGCCTTATCGCGGCTTCCCGCCGTGCCCGCGGGGTCTTGCGGCGGATGATTTCTGCCCTGTGCAGAGCGCGTCCCCGCGCCCTGGCCGTGTCCCCGTGCAGGGACACCCAAGCCCTCGCGGCAGCCTTGCTCCAGGGTGGCCATGCCAGGTACATCTCCTTGGACGTTCCCCCATCCCCTCCTGGGGCTGACGCAAAAGCCTGTTTGGTCCATAAAGCGTGTCTCTGGACAAACTGAACCCCTGTGAATCCACTTTGTTTACAATAACTGCAAATTTTAACTAGACCCACTTTACTAACAAAAGCCTAAACTGCAAAGATCCAGAGGCCCAGGGTAGTTCTCATGAGCATCAGGTGTTTTAAATGCTTACCTGAATATAATTGAGATTTCTTAGACCTTGAGATGTTCCAGCTAGAGCGTTAGGCTTCTCCTCCCACGCAGCACCCGCTAACGCCTTGGAGAAGGCCTCTTGGCTTCCCGTCCCCTCTTTGAGACGAGGTCTAAATCACAAGTAACCAAAGACCTTGGTCTCCTCTTCTTTGGGCATGAGCCCTGGATCCCGTTAACCTCACCGGGGATCCTAAAAAGCAGCTGAGGAGTTTCCGTAGGGCAGTGCTGGCGAGGTGGGATCCATCCCTGGTTCTCCACGAGTAGCACGACTGAGGTGGAGGGAGCTCCTGGGCTCCTGGTGGCCCAGCCCCAGAGACACAGACCCAGTAGTGGCTCTAGGGTGCTGAGACCCTTTCGGAAGGAGGGCTGGGGAGAAGCTGGTGGTAGCTGGCAGCAGGACAAGGTCCAGGAGGTCACCACGTCCACCTCCATCACGCTCACCTGCTGTGGTGGAACATGTAACATTGGGGTGACATCCAGTCAACAAATGTCCCCACAAAGCCACCCCTAGCAGGGGTGGGGGACAGAGAGAGCAGCTGCCCTGTCACAGCTTGGGGCGGGGGGGTGTTTATCTCAGAAAAGGCCTTTCTGCCCTTATTTTGCCTGGACTTACCCCAAGATGTAGCACCTCATGGCACTGGGACTGCCTTTCTCCCAGCGAGGGGAAAATCCTGTGCTAATCCGGGCCACGTTGCTTTCCGCAGGCTCTACTGGGTAAACAGGGAGAACCCAGTCTCCAAATAAATAAAAATAAGGAATATAAGTGCATTTAAATAAGAGCTGAGGGTCTTTAGCATGCAAAACGCTTTCCCTCAAGGATATTGAGGGCTGCTTAAAAATTGTATGGAAAGTAAAGCTTGCTGCTCGTCACTGCATTCAGTGCCGGAGCAAAACCTCAACTGAAAGCTCCGTGGGGACCAGAAAAGGGAAGATTTAAGTTTTAATTAGAACTGACATAATTTTGACTTTTATGAGGAAAAAACCATCTTAACTGTGAGAGCCTAAAAAAAAAAATTGCCATGAGTTCCACCCTGGCCTGTCTCAGCCCAAGCGAATGCCAGTGTAGACAGTGAGATTTAAATCCTAATATTTCCATCTCAAATTCTTAACCCCGTTTTATGAGATCATTGAGCAGATCACTCGTTCAAAAGAACATTATAAATTGTCTAAGCCTTGTGCTATATATATATATATATATATATATAAAAGCTGTTGGGAAAATACTTGGAATAAAAACCCCTTCTTTTCCCCATGTTTGCCTCTTTCACAGGGGCAAATTTTTCCTTAGAAAATGCTGCTGGAGACCAGCTTTTTTTTTTCCCCGCAGCAGCAGGAACAGATTTAGAGCAGTGGATACAAAGCAGAAGGTTTTTGGTCAGACCTTCGGCGGTTTTACCAGGCCAAACCAAATAATCTGCCCAAAGAGAGCGCAAACCTTATCAGCGTATACGTGAAATGTTGTGTGCAGTGCTTTTACTGACCTTTTTTTCTTTTTTTTTTTTTTTTTTTTGTTAAAAATTTTGTCAAATTGCTGGTGGGCTGACGTAACCGGTGGCACTGAGCGTGTCTGGAAGGGCAGGCCGGGAGAATGGGCTGGTCTGTGCCGGGCTCCGGCCGCCCCGCAGCGCTGCTGCTCCTTCCACCACCGAGACGTCCCCATCTCCCGGAGCCTCTCGCGGCTCCAGCTGCCGAGGGAATGAATGCAGCCCTCTATGCCGAGGAGCAGCCTGGGGGAACTTTGTGGCCTGCATCTACGTGCTTTGCTACAAAATACCTTTTTTTTTTTTTTTTTTTACCCCCCCCCTCCCCCGACCCGTGTGTATTTTGGAAGTTCTCCATATGTCTGCTCTATAGTCTATCTGGAATACGGCATTTACATGTCTACAAAACTGTCCAGAAAGTTTGAAAGACATTTTTGTTTGCATAGTTCTAATGGTAATTCCAATTTTACTATTAGCAGGCACAGCTGTTTGGTCTAGAAATGGAGGTCAAGCGTCATCATCTCCCAATTATGAAGGTCCCTTACACTCTTTGGTATGTTTTGATTAGTGACCTCCTCTGCCTCAGTATTTTACTTGCTGTTCTTTCCATTTCTCATCCATTCTTCTCACACAGGTTTTCATTTCGTTAGTGACCGCTATGCCCTCGGACTTGAGTTTGCCACCTCTAAATTTGTCTCGTGGGGGGCCCCGCGCTGTAGATACGTGATGCGGTTGGAGATGCTGCTGGCCAGGGTCTCCTGTTTGACAGGGGATGCGGTGTTGGAATCTACTGGGAAGGGGAGCCAGGACCACAAAAAGAGGGGAGGATGAGCAGGCGGATGGAATAGATTGAGGAGAAAACGGGAGTAGGAAGGTGCGGTGGCCGACACGCAGGACGACGTGTCCATCAGTCCCACGGAGCAAGGGAGGGAGTGCGGCCGATGCGGCAGCGATGGTCAGGAGTCCTCCCCCTGGGAAAAGCCGGTGGGATGAGCTCACCAGGCCGAGCTGGTCCTAAACACTTGCGTTAAAGGGATGTCAGTGAGATTTGTTATCTTTCCCAATGGAAAGAGAAAGAGATGGAGCTGGCCAAGAGCACGATAGGACAGAGAAGGACTGTAGAGAGCCCAATGTCCTCTGTCTCCCTCTTCCCGGTGGGTTGTTGGTCTCAGCTGGAAGTCGAGGGGGTTTCACTGATTGGTGTGAAACACCTGATGTGTTGTTGGGTGTAGAATAAATAGGGCTAGAACTTAAAAGTTCCCTCAAAAAAGAAGCAATCGGGTAATTCCCGAGGGCACAGCGTTCAGCCGTCCCGTTGGCTTCGTTAGGTGTTTGCCAGAGCCAGGAATTAGCACGGACTGTTTTATCCGCCCTGATCCAGCAATCCCTCTCATGATTGACTGCGATACTTTCTAGGCTGTCTGTCTTCCGGAGGTGTTCTAGTTAGTTTGGTTTGTGGAGAGCATTGGGTTGGTTAAGAGATTTGCTGGAGAGATCCGTAAGCTGTGCCTAATTGTTTTTGCAGCTGAGGTTCCCCGTGCTTGGGGGGTGCCCCGCTGAGCTTCCCCCTTTCGTATTTTCTTCACGAGCAAAGACTTGAGGTTTGCTGGGGATGGCCGAGGCCAGCGGTGGGGCCTGGGGGAGGCAGAGCAGGGCCTGCGGGGGGGTTTGGTGGGCAGCGGCTCCCGCCGTGGGTTGTCCCCAGCGCATGGCACGCACACACGGGTCCCTCCTTTCGTGGAGCAGCCCGTGGCACAGGCAGGCTGAAGCCTCGAGGTTGTTATTCCCTTCAGCCCGTGGCTTCTCCTCCTTCCTCCTCCTCGCCCGCCAGCAGCACCCCTCGGGGGGGATTTTTTGGCTCAGCAGGAGCACGCTGTTGGGGGGCAGTAGCTTCGGGGTCCCCGGAGGCTCTCCCAGGGGTCATGGGTGGGTGGGCTGGTGTTTAGGATGATGGGAGAAGCGGGAGGCGAGGGCCCATCCTTTCCGGGCACGTGGCCATCGGGACCCCCATGGCATTGCAGCCGGGGGGGTCGGAGCAGCCCTGCACCCCTCGGCCCCCGGCTGCTCATCGCTGCCACGTTGCTCACCGGCCGTAAGCTAGGGAAGAGTCTTCCAGCTAGGGAAGAGTATTTATTGCTGCTTCTACCAGTGACAAAAAGCGATTCCAGGATGCATATCCGCAGGGAAAAAAAATCCCCCCAGCAGCAAGGGAACGCAGGAGCTGGTAGTTTCTCTTTCTCTCTTTGTGTGTGATCCTGGGATTAGATGGGGGGAGGAAAATCCCGGTCAGAGATTGATTATGATTAGAGGTGTATTTGTTTCTTTACTTCTACTTCTTTTTTTTATTATTATTTTTATTTTTATTTTTTTTTTAAGTAATCACTAAAACTTTTCAAAGACATAGAGGGCAACATATGTACTGTAATGATTATGTTCATGAGGAATCATTGAACCTGTTTTGCCCATGAAAATCAAAGCTGTACTCGTGTTAACCATGCTCTCTCCTTCCCCGCAACGCTACTCGAAACATTGCCCTAGGGAAACAAAACCGCTCCTTTCCAAAAAAAAAAAATTAAAAAAAAAAAAAAAAAAAACAACAACAAAAAAAGCCAAAACCAACAAAAAATACACCAAGGGGTTGAGAAGGAAGGACTGGCTGTCAGTGACCGTGCCCCCGCGCGCCCCATGCCCACCGGCGGCAGCGCCCTGTGCCCGGCGCTGGGCATCCCTGCGCGCCTGCTGATGCTCTTCCCGCTTTGTTTCTCGCACGCCAACAGCAAAGCCGGATCGAGGACCGCCTGGAGAGACTGGACGACGCCATCCACGTCCTGCGCAACCATGCGGTGGGGCCCACCACCGCCATGCCGGGGGGCCACGCCGACATGCACGGCTTGATAGGGCCGTCGCACAACGGAGCCATGGCCGGGCTTGGCTCCGGCTACGGCACCGGCCTGCTCTCCGCCAACCGGCACTCACTCATGGTAAGCCACGGGACTCGCCGGGGTGAAAAATCAACCCAATCCATGGGCGCGGGGAGGGGGATGGATGGGTGCGAGGGTCTGCAAGGGTTTGCAGCTGCTCGGAGATGGGATGCACATGTGCGTTTTCATGGAGGGAGCGACGCTGCCGTGCCTTGGCGCAGGGTGGAGGCGTGAGCCATTGTACTGCAGGTGTGTGTGCGCGCGTTTCACTCCCATGGCGGTGCGTGCGCCCGGCTCTGCTTGTCCCCGCCTGTCCCCTCAGCTCAGCTGGCACCACGCTTGTCACCAGTACCCAGCCCTCGGCTCTGCGTCCGCCCTCGTGAACCATCCTGGCTGACGTCGCCTGGCTTGGCTGGGGGCACGGCGGCACCAAGAAGTCACCGGCAGGCACCGCAGGGGGGTGGGGAGCAGCAGCCCCACGGCAGCGGGGCAGGAGCGTGGGGTGAGAGCTGCCCCGTGGCAGTGGGGCAGGCACACACCAGCGAGGGCGGGCTCTCCTGAGCCTTTCCAGGGGCCGTCCGCGTGGCTGCACGTTGGGGACCAGCAGCACAGCCCCATTATACCCTTCTTCTCACACCGTGTGCACAGGAGCTGCCTTCCAGTCCCTCAAGGGGCTCCAGGAGAGCTGGGGAGGGACTCTGGAGCAGGGAGGGGAGCCATGGGACGAGGGGGAGCAGCTTCAAACTGGAAGAGGGGAGATTTAGATGAGATATTGGGAAGAAATTTTTCACTCTGAGGGGGGTGAGCCCCTGGCCCAGGTTGCCCAGAGAAGCTGTGGCTGCCCCATCCCTGGAGGGGTTCAAGGCCAGGTTGGACGGGGCTTGGAGCAACCTGGGCTGGTGGGAGGTGTCCCTGACCAGGGCAGGGGTGGGAATGGATGGTCTTTAAGGTCCCTTCCCACCCAAACCGTTCTGTGACTCTGTGTGGGTGAGCGTGTACGGCACAGAGCACGAGGGGTTGTGAAATCTTCGGGGGTTCATTTATTCTTTGACTTCCAGGCCAGGTGAACATGAGATCACTGCCCTTACCCAGGTCCTGAAATGCTTTTACTTTTTTATCTACTTTCAAAAAGATTTCGGTAGCGTTGCGTGTCATCAGGACCTACCCGCTGGCTTTTTAGTGTAAGGCGCGGTTTTGGCGTGCAAGGCTGGAGAAGGGGGAAGGAGCGGGAGGTGGTGATCCCCTCCTTCTTTTAAACACATCCTTAATTTTGAGGGGAGAAAGTGGTTCGGAATTAGAGCTCTGTGTGCTCACCATGGCCTGTGTTTCCCTCCGGATTACGTGACCCTTCTCCAATGGGAAGTAGCTGGCGCACAGAAGCCTGGCCCTGCCGACCCTCCGTGAGCTCCTGGCCTCGTCGGGAGTTTGTCACTGTGAGCGGGGTGTCACAAACCCCCGTGGGCTCACGTCTGTCGTTACACGCACCGCTCGGGCCTGCAGGACAGGCATCGTGCGCTTTGCAAAGGCAGTATTTTGCAGTCGCTTTCTCCCTTGCAAAGGAAAAGCACGACATGTCGGAAAACTACTAAGGAAAACCGTCGATGGTCTACAGAAATCTTGAAGTCGCTCGGCAGAAGTTAATGAAAAAATAGAGGACCCGAGAAATGCCAATTCTCGGTTAGGAAGCGGCGAAGTTGCTGAACTAAACCAGCGCGATCTTCAACAGGATTAAAAGGCATTCGGCTTTGTACTTCCAAATTTCAGGCCAGAAACGGAGTTGCGTACTCACACACGGAATGGAGGGAGGGAACAAGGAGTTACGGAGCAGTATTTTCTCATGGTTTGAGCTATTTAGGTTAATTAAGAGGAGGGGAAAATATATGGAAAGAGCAAGGGGCCTGACAGATCGGTGGCCAGTCGGCTGCTGCGCGGCGCTGGGGGGGACCAGGCTTGATCCCCAGCTCATCCCACAGGCTAAGGGCAAGGCAGGGCAGATTAGGAGAAAGAATTTCAATTAACCATATGCATACAGGGAGGAGAGCGTATGCCTCTGCTCGAGTCGCGTGGAAATTTCTCCTCAGGGTGCAAGAATCCCTCCCCCCAAAAAAAAAAAAAAAAGACTCAAACCCCGTTGAGTCGAAAAGGGAGGTGCGAAAGGACACCGGAACAGGTGGAGTGGCGATACGCGCCCCGGGTTTGTATTTAAATATACATAGGTGTGCGTATGCCTTCCCTGGAGCTGTGCTCTGTTTTGGTTTGCCCAGCTCAAAACCGTGTAGTGGAATGAGGAGGAGTTCGGGGACAAACAGCGGGAATGATTGCAAGCACGGAAGGGTTTTCGTGTGAAGGGAGGTTGAACAGATTGCAGTGATTTTGTTTAGAAAGGGGATGAATAAGCGGAGCCATAATAGAGGTACACGGAATAATGGCCAGCATAGAGAAGGTAAATCGCGCGCTCCTATTCATCCTGCCTTATAATTAAAGAACAAGGGGACATTCAGTCAACCCGACAAAAAGAAATACTTTTTATTCAACGCACAATGACCTGTGAAATTCATTGCTCCAAGATGTAATCAAGGCCAAATGTTCAGAAGCATTCCAAATAGGATTAGACATCATATGGAAAATGCAAACATTTAGAGTTTTATTTGACGGGATTCAGACAGGATTCCTCCTTTTTTTTTCTTTCTTTTCCCCACAAGGGAAGAAAAAAAGAAAGAAAGAAAGAAAAACTTTGATGCCCGAGTGTGAGGCAACTGCAAGGGGAAGGAAGGAGCTTCTTCTGGTGGCCAATTATTTGATAATTACCGCGTTCCCCGTCGGAGCGCGGGGGATGCTCGGCGCTGTCGGGATGGCGGGTTAGGTGATTATCAACTAACGAGGCTGGGGCGGTGCTGAGAGCGGGGCTTTATCCGGCAGGGCCGTTCCCGGGGCTGGGGCGATGCTGGGGTGATGCTCAGGCGGCTGGGCCAGCCTTGGGGGGACCGAGCCAAGCCAGGGGGTGTCTGGTGGCCGCTCTCCATCCCACCTCGGGAAGGGCTCCGCAGCCCTCGGCACGCTCCAGCTCCGGCCAAGGGCAGGGGTTTGTGTCTCCGCTTGGGTGCTGAGCACCATCCGAAGCCTTCAGAGCCCAGCTCTGCCATCTCATACGGAAATTATAATATCCCAGGTATTTTAAAATATCTCCTGCTTCCCCCCTGCAAGAAAAAGCTGGATTTTCCAGGTGTCCTGCTCCAGCCCTCCTTGACCAAACAGCTTTCCCCTTCAAACTTGTCCGCATACAGTGCCCTAAACTATTTCCCCATCGTTTCTCTTGCTTCGGGTTAGTAAAATGTAACATCAGCTGCTGAAATTAAGCACCTGAGAAAGGAAAATAAGGGGGAGGGTTCTTCATTGGGGCAGCTTGGTGACAGGCGCTGCTCCTCGTGAAATGAAACGCGGCTAAAAGTGACTCTGTCGCGGGGAAAACAGCATTAAAAGCCACAACTGAGCCCGCGCCGTTCGCAGCTTCGGGGAAAAAAAAAAAAGCGAAGCGTTAACTGAAAATGGTCTGGCGAAAGGCTCCGCGAGGTAGAAAGATGCTTTTTCAGCAGCTCGGTGAAATCCCTCTCCTCTCCCCTTCCCCAATAAAATTAGCATGAACCAGACATTGTTTTGCTCTCTGTGGCAGTTGCTGAGAATTCACAAAAGGAAATTCTAGATTGTAATTTAGCTTGGCCTCAGGTAATATGTTAAATACACTTGGGATACATATAATCTAAGATTTGAGTTTGTACAAAGCTATTTTTTCCTCCAGTGTTTAAACAATACTGCTTTTAATGAAGAAATCTGGCTTTATTAAAAGCCAGATCTGTGACTTACAACCGTTTCTGCATATCTGCTCTCAATCAAGAGAAAAGAGTTTAATTTTTGTAGCTTTGTTCGCTTTGCATATGTGAAACTGATGCAACATGCACCCAGGGCATCACTTCAGAGACAGTTTGTTCCAGAAATATGCGCTCCTCGCTTAAATACCAGATGTAGGTGAAGTTAGCTTGAAACAGAAAAATAAAAAAAAAGCAGCAACAACGAGAAATGGAAGCGCCAGAGTCGCGCATCTAAAAAAATGCCTTTGTATTTTTAGGAATATGGAGGCGCTTGGTTTTTTTTTTTTCCCCCAGGAGAAACGCCAAGCGATGGGGTCGGAGGGGTTTTACTGGGACTTGGGCTAAATTAAACGTACGGGGAGAAGAAGGTGAGGGAGCGGGAGAGCTGGGATGCTTTGGGAGACGGGGACATTTCTCTGCAAAGGCAGCGCCGGCCGCCGGCCCCGGCAGCATTACTCACTGTCTGAAACCGTAACTGGGGTGAAAGAGCCGGGCCCGATAATTTCTTTTTGGAAAACTGGTATGAATTTTGAAGGAAAAAACATAAGAACAAAGGAAATAGCTTTTGAGTGGAGTCAGTCTGAAGTTAGCCTTTGACCATTTGATACATTCCACGCTGAAAAGGAAGTTGAAGGGGAAAAAAATTTAAAAAAAAAAAAAAAAATAGAAAAAAAAAAACTCGAGGAGGATACTGGTAATGTTTTCCACATTTGAATTTTAATACATGAAACAGGCTATAAAAGGCTGGCCAGCTGCAGTAAATAAAGTAGCAGTGGGAGGTATGGACCGGAAACTTGTAGGGAGCGCTGGTGGAAGCGGCTGTGCCCACCGCGCACCTCCGCACGCTGCCCGCGATCCCTGCCTGCACTCCCTGCCCGCGATCCCTGCCTGCTCTCCCTGCCTGCTCCCTGCCTGCTCTCCCTGCCCATGATCCCTGCCTGCTCTCCCTGCCTGTGATCCCTGCCTGCTCTCCCTGCCCGTGATCCCTGCCTGCTCTCCCTGCCCGCTCCCTGCCTGCTCTCCCTGCCTGCACTCCCTGCCCGCGATCCCTGCCCACACTCCCTGCCTGCTCTCCCTGCCCACAATCCCTGCCCGCGATCCCTGCCTGCTCTCCCTTCCCGCTCCCTGCCTGCTCTCCCTGCCCACGGTCCCTGCCCGCAATCCCTGCCTGCTCCCTGCCTGCTCCCTGCCCATTGCCTGCTCTCTCTGCCTGCTCCCTCCTGCTCATTGCCTGCTGCCCATGCTCCCTGCCTGCTCTCCCTGACCTCTCCCTGCTCCCTGTCCGCTCCCTGCCTGCTCGCTGCCTGGTCCCTACCTGCTCTCCTTGCCTGCACTCCCTGCCTGCCCTGCTCCCTGCCCACTCCCTGCCCCCTCCCTGCCTGCTGCCCGCTCTCCCTGCCTGCACTCCCTGCCCACTCCCTGCCCATTGCCTGCTCTCCCTGCCTGCACTCCCTGCCTGCTCCCTGCCCATTGCCTGCAGTTCTCCCTGCCCGCTCCCTGCCCCCTCTCCCTGCCCGCTCCCTGCCCATTGCCTGCTCTCCCTGCCTGCTCTCCCTTGCTGCTCCCTGCCTGCTCTCCCTGCCTGCTCCCTGCCCACTCTCCCTGCCCGCTCTCCCTGCCTGCTCTCTGTCTGCTCCTCCTGCCTGCTCCCTGCCTGCTCTCTGCCTGCTCTCCCTGCCCGCTCTCCCTGCCCGCTCTGCCTGCCCACAATCCCTGCCCACTCCCTGCCCGCTCTCCCTCGCAGCAGCTGTGCGCCTCTTCTCCCGGGACAGATACGGCGGAGATGGGTCGGCTGCTGCTGGACTGGGAAGGGAGCGCTGGGGTTGCGTGGAACCAGGCCAGCGTTACAGCTGGGCTCTGCTCCCTGGGCGAACGCTCTGCTGGAGCAGGCCGCCTTAAAAGGGATTTCTTATTTTTACTTTCCCTTGGTTTTGGGGGTTTTTTTGTTTGGTTTTTTTTTTTTTTTTTTTATTAGTGGCCCAGTAAGGAGAGCGTTTAAGCATTTACTAATTTTTAGCAGCCCCCTGGAATTCGCTGATGGCCCTGTTTCTCATTTCCCCCAAACCGACCCGCGGTAATTCACACCGTTCCCAAGGCCAGTGCATTTGACACCAGTTTAGCAGCGAACTGGGTTAGCGGGGAAAGGCCGGGGGAGCCGCCGCTCCCCTGCGCCCGCTGCGTTGCAGCTCCTGCAGCCGGGAGAAGGGCAGCAGGAAAGGCTCGAATTCGGGATATTCCTTAAATCCCAGGCTGCTTGTAATGTTTCTATCTCTGTAAGGGTCTTCAAGGCCGAAGTTTTAGAAGTCGCATGGCAGGATCAAAACTTGGAGTTTGGGTTGATTTAATCTGCCCGTCTCCGTCTTTCAAGGGCATGAGCTCAGTGTATATTTTCAGCTTGAGCTGTGAATTTCCTGGCTTTCCGCCGTTCCTGTTATTTCGGAGGTTACGCGGATCGCGGGGATTTTCTCCTAACGTTTCAAATGGAATGGTAGAAAACAGCAAAATGCTAACTTTCGCACCGGAATCTCGGAAGGCGCGCGTTGCTTCCGTAGCGTTGCGTGAAGGTATCAATGAAAATCATTATAAACCCAGAAATATTATCCGTTATTTCTGAGGTTGCGCTTAGCAGCCCAGCAGCCAGCCTGCAGGCTTCGCACCAGGGCCCACAGGAAGAGAGCGTGTTCTTGTGTATTTTTTTTTTCACATCCACATTAAATTAACTTATGGAATTTTCCACCCCTAGGAATTAAAAGTAGCAGCTCATGAAGTAATTCAGTTATGTCATTCGAACATAAACAAAAAGAGTCGAGCGACTTGGCATTGTTTGAAAGGCAAAATTTGGCTTTTGCCGTTTTGTCGTACCGTCTTTTTTCTCGTCTTCGTTTTCAGCGCGGTTGTAGCTGCTGGGTCCGTGGTTTGTTTTGCCTGACTGTGTTTTTGAGTTAGCAGGTATAATATAAATTTAAAAGAACTGGACAGAATGACCTTACTGGAATGAAGTCTGATATAACAGGCACCAGCGTCGGGTTTTTCTATAGCGCCATTTTCTGCCTAATTGGTTGACATTCCTAATGCCGCGCAATTACAGCCTTTATCATATTTTTAAATTATTTTGGAGCTATAAACTTCATTTTGACCGGGAGAGAAACCGCTGACCGATCTTTAAACGACACCTTTTTCTGGAAAGCGTTGTCCTCGCACAATGGCTCCATTCATTTCTAACCGGCTAATTAGGCGCGTGGTTAAAACCCCCCCGGCGCATTTGGGTTCCCGGGTTTGATTGGGGCACGGCTGCGCTCCCGGGCGGCAACGGATCGTGTCCCAGGAGCCGCTTGGTGCAGGGTGGGAGGCTCGGAGTCCAGGGCGGTGCGGGGAGGAAGGCGGCAGCGAGGATGCTCAGCCTCCCGATGCTCAGGATGGGACCCCCGTCACCCTGTTTGGGGACCAAAATAAAGCATCCCGGCGTGCTTGCGGCGTGGTTCCCCCCTTCCCCAGCCTTTCGGTGAAGAAGAGTTAATGTGCTTAATCCTGTACTTTAGGACCCTTTATATCTCTGGATTTAGCCAATGCTTAAATGAATAATCATCTCCGTTGGAAAGAAAACGCGGGGATTATTTCGGTGACTTCCCTCCGTCGGCCGTGGCAACCCACTTCTCTCCAGAATAGGTGGCAACCGGTTGGTTTCCCTTAAAATCCTTGGGAAAGCAAAGCCGGTGGAGTAGGGGAGAGCTCGGGCGGAATTATTGCTGGGGGGGGGCCGTGGTGGTCTCTGCTCCCCGGGGGAGGGCGGGATGCTGAAGGAGGGCGGCGGGGAGCGGAGCGGGAGGGACGGGGCTGGCACCGGGCTCTTCCCACCCCGCGGGCACCGGGGATGCCGCGCGGAGCCGCTCGCCCGGCCTCGCAGGGAGACGTGGCACTGCCGCTTGTTTTCCTCCTTCCCCTTCCTTCGAACGGCAAAGTCCGGCTTTGCCACTTCCAGCTCCGGTTAAATGGCTTTTGCATACAACTGGCTCGCAAACGGCCCTTTCATAAGATATTTGGCGAGCTGCTTAGTACTCAGCACTACTTTTTTTCTGCAGAAAAAATATGTGAACTTTGCTTTTTTTCCTGATTTAATGCCACTCTTAATGTCTTTTTTTTTCTTTTTTTTCTTTTTTTCTTTTTTTTTTTTATTAAATCCTTTCTTTTGCTTTTGATCTTATTTATAGCTGAGCCACCGGTCATATGGAAACTATTATTGTATAGCATGGAGATGAAAGGCTTCGGTGCAGTTAAATAAGAGTGAATAATTTGGACCAATAATACGCACATACAGTGCGAGACCATTTGTGTCGGAGTGCCCCGCGCTGTTCCCTTTTTAATATAGCGCTGGAGGTTTATAAGGGCTTTGCACAAATCTGCTTTCTGTCAGACTTATAAATTCTGACAATATTGAACACATGTTAACATGCATCACCTTACAACTTTCCTGCCGCGTGTTTTTATTTATCTAATTGGATAACACAAGGTCATCATTTTTAAAAGGACAAAGCACGTTGCTTGTTGCGTTTGTTTGTGATATTGGCACATCAGGAATAGTCTCCTCCCGACCCTGACCCAGGCTGTAGGTGATAGTTTTGCCTTTGTATTTAGAAAATTAACTGTGTGCGCGAAGGTCGCCTCTCGGCACGGGGGGGGTTAACCATAAGGAAAGGGGTGCAGTGCTCAGAACTTCATGGGAAACCTTATTCCCCGTGTTTTACAGCTTATGTCTGCTCCGTACCGTGCCCCGGCTTCAAATGCCCAGCTGTGAGCAATCCAAGGAACATTGGTAGGAGCGTTTCTTACCCCGGCTCAGGATTCACTCTTGAGGTTTCCGTCCTCATACACGTGACATGGAGAGAGAGAGAGGGAGAATCCCAGGCCATTCCAAACAAAACGCGGTGCTTTGGGGCTGTCGGGTTCCATTGGGATGTCATGGGGAGGGGACAAGTCAGAGGCAGCGGAAGAGGTTTCCGTGTCAGCGGGGGGCTGAGCATCGCGCAGACACGTTTTCTCTTTATGTTTGCTGAGAACTGAGCATCTTCCTGCTGTGTCCGTAGTGGCAGGTGGCCCCGCGTGTGCTGGGGCACACACAGCTGCGGGATGCGGGGGGCAGAGCCGGGGCCCTGGCCCCTGTTCCCCCTGGCCCCTGTTCCTCCTGGCCCCTCATTTCTCCTGGACCCCCATTTCTCCTGGACTCCGTTCCTCCTGGACCCCCATTCCTCCTGGATCCCATTTCTCCTGGACCTCTGTTCTTCCTGGACCCCCATTCCTCCTGCTCCCCTGTTCTTCCTGGAGTCCTGTCCCTCCCAGAGCCTCATTCCTCCTGCCCCCCCATTCCTGCTGTCCCTGTGTTCCTCCTGGACCCCATTCCTGCTGGACCCTGCTCCTCCTGACCCCCCCCCATTCCTCCTGGACCTCCATTCCCTCTAGACCCCTGTTCCTCCTGCCCCCAGGTCCTCCTGGACTCCTGGACCTCCATTTCTCCTGGGCCCTGTTCCTCCTACCCCCAGGTCCTCCTGGACTCCTGGACCCTGTTCCTCCTGGACCCTGTTCCTCCTGCCCCCCAGTTCCTCCTGGCCCCTCATTCCTCCTGGCCCCTCATTCCTCCTGGCCTCCATTCCTCCTGGCCCCGTGGCAGTGGCTGCGAAGGCACATTTGGAGATCAGGGTTTCATTTCTGGGGGGTGATTTATGCATCTTCAAGAGGGAGCTGGGGAACCTGTCCTCCCAGAGGACCATCCTGGATTGCTCTGTATGAAGGGCGGGCGTGAGCCTGTCCCCAAACTCCCGCTGTCCCATGTCCCAGCCGCACTGTGCCCCTGGCCCGGAGCAGCGAGGGGTGGCTGAGGCCACCAGCGCGCTCTGGGGACACCTCTTTGGGGGGGCTAATCTTCATAAGGATTGAAAAACTGCCGAATTCAGTGCAGTACATCTTGACAGTGCTGAAACAAGCATCTTAGCAGAGTAGTTACTTTTTAAAAAAGAAGGAAAAACCCACTTTGTGGACCAAAGGTGAAACTGGGAGTTCTTTTCCGGCATCCCAGCATCGCCTTCTTTATCTGGGCTTACATCTCCGTCGTGAAATGCTGAGTATTCAAGAATTAATTGCCACGTAGTTTTTTTTAAAACACCTTCCCTTTCATGATGGATGTATAGATAGTGCAGATAACCTGGAACAGACAGACGAGCGTAACCAGAAAAACCTGGCGTTTGTGCCGAGTGCCTGTCACCGGATATAAAAATGAAAATGCAAAGGTAGGAGAAGACAAGGTATAGCCTTATTCCAGTTATTGAAGTTTTTAAAATGCTATCAAAGGCTAATGCAAGTGTGAGTTCAGGCATCGTCTGTCCAGGTTTTTGTGCTGTGTCCGTCAGGTACGTGCGTGCCTCCAAAGAGACCTGCACAGAACGGTTTTGATCAGCCTTTTCTGCACCGCTATTTATTTGTCTTCCAAAAGCCTTTTTAACCTTAATAGCCAAAAAACCAGAGGACTGGGGCTTCTCGCGGTTTTTCCCTTCGCTGAGTTGTCTCAAGCGGCGTGGAGCTCCCAGGTGAGGATGCTCAGGTCTGCCTGGATCCCCGCCTGTGCCCGCGGCGGCGGTTGCGAAGGGGAAGCGAAGGCAGAGATTTGCACATCGACAGCAGAACCTGCCTGTACCTCCCATCCACATTTTAGGAATTGTTCTTTGTTGTGTTGTTTTCCCACCCCCCCCAACTCCGGTCTGCCGAGTGCTGCGGTAGGGGGCTGTTTAAAGAGATGGAAATAAGTAAAATATTAATAGAACTTCAAAGTGAGTTTGATTCTCTAAAGATAAGTATTATTTATAATCTACACTCCCGGGCTGGGGGCGATGATTCGTATCTGCGCTCCACCTCGGGGCAGAGCTGTTGTTTGTAGAACAGACAAACCGGCGGCACTGCTGCCTGCGGAGGGGAGCGGGGGGGCAGAAAACGCAGCATCCCCCGCGTCCCCGCACCCCGAGCCCGCCGGCGTGGCTGCTTTCGGTCCCTCCCGCCTTGTACGCCGTGGGCTTTATTCCAGAGTGTCGCATCCTGAAAGGAGGGTGTAGAGAGATGGGGGCTGACCTCTTCTCCCTGGTGACAAGGGATAGGACAAGAGGAAACGGGTTCAAGTTATGTCAGGGGAGGTTTAGATTGGATATTAGGAAACATTTTTTCCCTGAAAGGGTTATTAAACATTGGAACAGGCTGCCCAGGGAGGTGGTGGATTCACCATCCCTGGAGGTGTTTAAAAAAAGGGTAGATGTGGTACTTAGGGACATGGTTTAGAAGTGGTTTTTGTCAGGGGAGGTTAATGGTTGGACTTGATGATCTTGAAGGTCCCTTCCAACCTCAGCGACTCTATGATCCCTGTATCCCCTGGCAGACGGCGGGTGTCAGCCACGTTTGGTGCTCTTGAAGGTCCAGGGTTCCTGCTGAAAGCAGCTGATGATGGTTAAAGGAGAAAAGTAAATGGTCGGTGTAATTTAGGAGACGTCTGAGGCCTGGGGTTTGCTGCAAAAGCGGACATTTGGGTATCCAGGTGGGACAGGGCCTCCCACGGTGGGGGAGACGTGGTGGCGTGGTGACAACCAGCCCTCGGAGTCCTCTACTTGTGGGACTGCTTGGTGTGGGTTGGTTTGGATCTTTCACTATAGATACAAGCGTGTGCACCTCCACGCACACACACAAAGGTGTGTGTTTGTGGCCTGGTGGAGTTGAAGTCTTTCTGTGTCTCAGAAAAGACGCTCTGTGTGGATAACGAAGCGATGGGGCTGCCCGAATCTTCTTGCAAGCGATTGAAACTGGGGAAATAAATTATCCAGGAAAACACGCCCTGGCAAGGCCGTTGCAAGGTGTTGGTTTGTGTGGCTGTAGAGGTGGAAAGCGTCGGTGTTTGGGAGCAGCCCCCTCGCTGTGGCCAGGGGGGGATCGGGGGTGGGAGGGGGCTGCAGCCTGAGCTCCATCCCATCTCGGGATGACGGCCTGCCCCCGGCGAGAGGGGAAAATGGGCCTGGAGTCAAGCAGAGTGGGTAAGAAATGGGGTTTGTTTCGTGTAGGGATGGCCATAGGTTGGGCGTGCTCTCTGAGCAAGCCTGGAATTTGCCGGTTGGCAGGAGAAAAAGCTGCAAATCTCAACAAGCGAGACTGATCATCTAGTGGGTTGTAAAAGAGAAGGGAGAGTTTTTATGGAATCACAGAATGGTTTAGGTTGGAAGGGACCTTAAAGATCATCTTGTTCCAACACCTCCCACCAGCCCAGGTTGCTCCAAGCCCCGTCCAACCTGGCCTTGGACACCTCCGGGGATGGGGCATTGAATTGATCGTTCAGTTGTGAGACATAACATAGGTGGTTACTTTCCAGATCTCTTGAGAACCTAAAGGAGAAGCAACGTGAGGAAATCTTTTTTTTTTATTGGAACCAATTTTTAAAATATAAATAAAACTTTACATCAGTATGTCAGCGGGGAAGTGGTGGTGTCTTTGTGGCATCGGGGTTTTTTTTGCATCTGAATTCAACACTTTGGTTTAAAAATCCTCCAAATCATGAGCTTTCAGTTATTAGCAGATCTGCTTCTTGACACGATAAAACAAGAGGTATCGTCAAGAATTTATGCCAAATAATCAAGATAACCGGGTTGTCCCTCTTCAAGCTAAACCACCCAACTGGAGGCATCTCCTGTAGCCCCACAACGGAGGTGGTCCGGGGCAGGAGTGGGACGAGATACGTGCTGTCTCTGGGTCTGTCTGTCTGTCTGTCTGTCTGCACAGGTCGTGGATGGAGCCCAGGGAAGCTGGCAGGAAGGGGGAGGGACGCAGAGCGAGCCGTGGCCTCTGTCACAGCCCCTTTACGGCTTCCAGCCGCTCTCGGGAGCTCTGCTCCAAGGGTGGTGGTGGCTCACCCACCAGAAGTGGTGTCACATGTTCCTTTGTCTTCATCGACCTCAAAACGAAATGGTTTTTGTCTTTCATAGAAAAATGTAGGTTGGAGGGGATTTGTGGAGGTGGATGAAGGAGGAAGGGATGAAACCCCTGCTCACGACGGGGCCAGCGTTGGCGTCAGGTCCAGCTCCCAAGCTGGGCTGGGTTGCCCAAGGTCGTGTCCAGCAGATCCGGGGTGTCTCTGGGGATGGAGGAGGACAGCCTGCTTCACTCGGTGTTTCCTTTCATAGGTGTGGGGAAAAACCACTTTTTCTCCTCAGAAGGATGTCATGGGGATTTTACTGCTTTTTCTCCGTTGAAGTTGCAGGAAGGACTGCGAGCTCCAGGTGCCCCGTAACAGCTCAGTCTCTCTTAAAGCCAAATAACGCCGGTTTCAGTCTTTTCTTAGTACCTCATGTTTTAAAAATTAAAACGTCTCAACAAGGAGAGAGGTTTTGTCTCTGCTATTTTACACTTGCTTTCGGTGATTTGCATTTCGTCTAGTAGTGAAAGATTTTCTCAAGTTCCCCTTGGCAGGATTCCCTTTTATCTTTCTTACTGCGGTCTTGACTTGCTGTTAACAATTATCCTATATTATCTTGTAAGTCTGATTAGAAACATCCCTCCATCTTTTTTTCATCCAAGGACTTACTTTTTTGAGCATAAAGAGCGATTTACAGTTCTCCGCTGGGTTTATCACCCCTTTTCGCCGGAGCGGGAGGGGATGCGTGCACCTGAGGAGGTGGAGCGGTGACTTTTCCATCCCTACAGATGCCCATCCGTCCCTCTCCGGCTCGGAGCTGCCGTGCAGGAGCGGCGCCGGTGTTACCGCTCCGGGGGCTTTTATATCAAAATCTCCTGCAGCTCCTGACAGTTTTGCTCTTCAGATGCTTAACTCTTCTCGGCGGTCTTCTTAATTTAACGAAGGAGCAGCCCTGCTCCGCGGTGGCGGTGAGCCGCGCAGGAGGGACGGCTGCCTCCCCGTTGTGCCTGCGCTGTCAGCGCCGATGATGGCATTGCCGGAGTGTTTAATAAAACCTTCATTGGAATATTACCCGGAGTCACGGCGTTGGCAGGGATGGTGCCCCTTCGGGTTTGGGACTCGGTGGTTAATGAAATACAGCGAGCGCTAATTTGGACGGGGCTTCTCGTTTTGGAAAGGCAGGTGACACGTTATTATGTTTGGGGGTTGGGGGGGGAGCGGGGGCCGCGCCGCTCGCTGCCGCAGCTCCCGCTGTCAGAGGCTTAGCTGGAATTATGGGGGGAAAAAATGGCAGGCCTGCGCATCTGATCCCCCGCGATGGAAGTCGAATGCCAAATTGAAATTCCTGCAGGATTTCCGATAGCAATGGGGGAATTGCGAAGCCCACAATTAAGCATATGGGCATTAAGATAATTGTCAGATCTGTTGGCGGACATGATAGAAGACAGATGGGAAGGAATCGGCGCGCTCGGCTGCGGCACCCTGGGAGACAGTTTGACGTTTTACCTGCCTGAGCTGCTCTGCCGTGTTTGTCACGGGGCGCGCGGCGCGGCGTCCTCCCGGGCGGCTTGTGCAGTGTGCGTGGTGTGTACGGTGTGTGCGATGTGTACGGGGTGTGCGGTGTGTGTGGTGCGGCTGGACGGGCTGTCTGCGCCCTCTAGTGAAACGCGGCCCAGTGCCATATCTCCCCGTTCCTCTCCCGGGGTCCCCGGGATGCGGGGCTCGGCTGTCTGTCCGGCACCCCATCTGTCCAGCACCCCATCTGTCCGACACCCCATCTGTCCAGCACCCCGTCTGTCCGGCACCCTGTCTGTCCGGCGTCCTGTCTGTCCGGCGTCCCGTCTGTCCGGCACCCTGTCTGTCCGACACCCCGTCTGTCCAACACCCCGTATGTCCGGCGTCCCGTCTGTCCGGCGTCCCGTCTGTCCGGCACCCCGCGGTCTCACCGCTGCCTCTCTCCTCTCCCCGCCAGGTGGGAGCGCATCGCGAGGACGGGGTGAGCCTCCGCGGCAGCCACTCACTCGTGCCAAACCAGGTCCCGGTCCCCCAGCTGCCCGTCCAGTCCGCCACCTCCCCGGATTTGAACCCGCCCCAGGACCCGTACAGGGGTGAGTACCATCCCAGGACAGAGCATCCCCGGACACGCAGCCGGGATGAGGGATGAGGTGTCCACACTTCTGGTCCCAGGGGTGCTGGGCACTGTGACGCAGCACAGGGCATGGCAGGGACAGCAGGGCAGAGCCCATTTGCCAATTCAACTCTGCCCCCCGAAACACTCCGTTTGTTTCACAGAATCACAGAATCTTCAGAGTTGGAAGGGACCTCTAGAGGTCACCTAGTCCCACTCCCCTGCTAAAGCAGGATTGCCCAGAGCACATCACTCAGGGCTGCATCCAGGCGGGGCTTGAAAGTCTCCAGAGAAGGGACTCCACACCCTCCCTGGGCACCTGTTCCAGTGCTCTGTCACCCTCACCGTAAAGAAGTTTTTCCGTGTATTTGAACGGAACTTCCTATGTTCCAACTTGTGCCCATTGCCCCTCGTCCTGTCATTGGGAACCATTGAGAAGAGTCTGGCTCCATCCTCCTTCAACCCACCCTTTAGATACTTGTGTGCCATAAGGTCTCCCCTCAGCCTTCTCTTCTCCAGGCTAAAGAGTCCCAGCTCAAATTTTTTAATTTTTTAATTTTTGCTTTAAGCAGCAAAATTAAGAGCGTAGAAAACACTGCAGGACACACGTCAAAAAGCTGTTTAAGAGTTTAAGGAAAAGAAGTTTAAGGAGTTTAAAGGAGGCTGAGGGAAGACCACCTCACTCTCTACAACTGCCTGAAAGGAGGGGGTAGCCAGGGGGGCGGTCTCTGCTCCCAGGAAACAGCCTCAAGTTGCACCGGGGGAGGTTTAGGATGGATGTTAGGAAAAAATTTCACACCGAAAGGGTTATTAAGCGCTGGAACAGGCTGCCCAGGGCAGTGGTGGAGTCCCCATCCCTGGAGGTATCTAAAAGCCGGGCAGACGTGGTGCTGAGGGACATGGGTTAGTGGTGGTTTTGGCAGTGTTGGGTTGATGGTTGGACTTGATGATCTGAAAGGTCCCTTCCAACTCAGGCAATTCTATGATTCTATAAGAAGTTTAAGAAAAGAAGTTGAAGAAAACACTGCAGGACCCGGATGAAAAAGCAGTGAGCTTAAGGCGAGACTCAGACCGGCGGATTTTCCACCGCCTTTCCGGTTCTGGCTGCGGGCAGAGCGTGCCCCTCCTTGGCTTCTGGGACGTGCTGCACTGGCCCAAGCCTGGCAGACGCCTCTGCAGGGTTGTTGCAAAGCAGGGCTGGAGGTAGCCAAACCCAGAGGACACCAAGGGTTGTCGTTATTCCTAGAGGCAGCGGATCTTCCCGTTAAAGCGTGGAAGAAAGAGCCTAAACCATTACGGTGCCTTACAAGGTCCTGCTCGTTCAGTGCGGCCGAGGTATTGTGGTTATTTTGAGAATGGCATATTAAAGATGATATTCTTTTTGAGGTGAAGGAAAAGTTATGTTGTGATTGAAGAACAGGAGTAGCAGCCAGGTGTCCTGTGTCCCCTCCCACGGCTACCTAAGAGCTGGAAATGCCGGTCTGGGCAAGGTCACAAGCTCCCTGGCCGCTTTGTAAAACGCAGATCGTGTC
The DNA here is from genome assembly GCA_008658365.1 of Alca torda. NCBI lineage: Eukaryota > Metazoa > Chordata > Aves > Charadriiformes > Alcidae > Alca > Alca torda. Next base: position 1,304,546 of record CM018101.1, read on the forward strand.
GTCCACGAATAGGCAGTGAGTGCGCAGAACTCCTTCAGATGTAGCTGATGTTTTGTAGACGCTGACCCCCACCGGTTCCTGAAGGCAGAGGAGCAGAGCTGGACCTCGAAGTCCCAGCTGAAACCCCCTTTTCAGGCGCTGCCGCCCCCAGGCCTGGCTCCGCAGCAGCCACCTGGGGCTGTCCCCTTCGCCGGGGCCAGAGGGGACGGACCCGCACCATCGAGGCGTTGGTTTTAGCGCCGCTTTGACGGCTCGTCCCTGTGTTCTCTCGCAGGCATGCCAACCGGACTGCAAGGGCAGAGCGTCTCTTCGGGTAGCTCCGAAATCAAATCCGACGACGAGGGAGACGAAAACCTCCAGGACACAAAGTCTGCTGAGGACAAGAAACTAGAGGATGACAAGAAGGATATCAAATCAATTACTAGGTCAAGATCTAGGTAACAGTATATAATAGTGTCGCTTCATTTAATTCCTTTACTGGATTTCGATGAAGTGAACAGAACAGGAGGAAACTATGAGGTTTTTTCCTGGCAGGTAAAACCACAGCCTAAGTGTTACGGCATGGCTGTTCTGGCAGTACCGAGCGCCGTTCTGGTACCTGTACTCCAGGACATCCTCAAATTCGAACAATTCGCAAATTTGGACAACTGAGCAAGTTCTCCGCAATCTACAAAGAAATTGCGTTACGCTCAAAATCTACGAATTGGGCTGTTATTCCTCTCTGCCTGTGCTTGCAAATTGGAATACGGTGTGGATTTCCATCTCTTTAAAAACGTGCCGAAGAGCTGATCGCGCCTGCGTCTGAGCTAACAAACCCTATGCTTTGCTTTTGTCTCTGACATAAATTTATCATTCCCACTCCTCGATTTCTGTAAATCTCCAGGGCCCCTTGGGTTTAGAGGCCTTTACTTGTTTGGCGTATGCTTTGTAAATTTTTGGAAGGTGTTAGTGAAGCCGTGGCCGGATTTTATCATCTGGGAACCCCTGCCCGTGGTGAACGGGAATCTGTGGGTGCTGCAAAGGTGAACCTGAGCGAGGGACAGCCTTTCCTTCTCTCCCTTGATTTTCCCCTGCCACGCCAGGACGGATACTCGTCAGCGTAGCAAAAAAATCCCAATCAAGCCGAAATGCGGGCACGAGCCTGCTTTGTGCAGGGGCTTTTCTTTTTTTAAAGATGAATGGCAGTGTCCTTCTGCCTTTTCTCCTTCCGCCGCTCCGGCCGGCGCCCGCCCGCGTTTAAAACGTTAATTACGTTCACGTCTCTTATGACTGGAGAAAATATATGACACTCGAGATTTTCTCTGAATAAATGTGTTGAAGCCACCATACGTAGGAGTGAGGCTTTCATGTGCGTTTATGATATGGTAAGAAGAAAGCACCTTTATGCTGATGTGAGGTGATCGGAGTTCTCGTTAATTCAACAAATATGCTGTCGCTTATGCATATTTATATGTGCTTTGAAGCTTTTGTAGGCTAACATTTTTGCTTTTAATGTGCTTGCAGCTTTAAAAGGTTACTCCTGATATTTAGTTATATGTCTAAATCCATGTTGTTAGGGCTGCTGAAAATTTATTACTGCATTTGCATAACCAATTCAAATTATATAGTGCCAGTGACTCACCAGTGGATGCGTTTTCAATTTAAAAATCATCATTTTATCCAGATAGAAAGCAGTTTTGTTGCAGAAAGGACGCGAAGTTGACCATAGGGCCCTCCATGGCCATCAATTACTTGGGTGGCTCTTTGCCCGGGGGCATTCCGGTGCCCCATGCGGGGACTGGAGTGCTGCCCACTCCCACGCCCCCCGCTGCCACCGTTGGAGAGGACGATTATTCCCCACCTTTGGTAGCAGAGAAAGGTCCTTCCCAAACCGGAATAACGGTCTGCTGAAAGGGAAATGTGTAAACGCAGGGTTATCTTTCTGGCTTGGGAGCTACTGCTGAGTGGGGATGTGCCACCATTTAAAAATGTTGCAGTATTGGCTGCGGTAAAATATGTTACTGAAAAAAAAATAAAGCTTTATATTTGCTTCTTTTAAATATCAGAAGTCCTGCCTTGCAGATTGCAAAGCTTCGTTACAAACCAAGGCTTTGCCCGGTGTAAAATTTAAGGAGGCTGGATTTTGCGTAGGTTTGGTGGAAGAGGAGCAGCAAATCAGAGTGGCTCAGCAGGTGTCTGCGCGTGACTCGCTCGTGGCTTTGGACAAAGTCTGTTGAAAATCTTTGCGCTGTTTATTCTCTGCACCATTAGAAAATGATGTATTCCTTTTGTCTCCCAGCAATAACGATGACGAAGACCTGACACCGGAGCAGAAGGCCGAGAGGGAAAAGGAAAGGAGAATGGCCAACAACGCTCGGGAGCGCCTGCGCGTCCGTGACATCAACGAGGCTTTCAAGGAGTTGGGCCGGATGGTGCAGCTCCATCTGAAGAGCGACAAGCCCCAGACCAAGCTCCTGATCTTACACCAGGCCGTGGCTGTCATCCTCAGCTTAGAGCAGCAAGTCAGAGGTCAGTGTGCCACCTCTTGTGTCTCCCGACATCCCTCCTGGGCTTCGGCCATGCCAAACACACCTTCCTGGGTTGGGGAAAGCCTGGAAGGGGCACCAGGAACCAAGGAGAGAGGCGAGACCTTGGCACCCAGAGCCAGACAGGCACCTCCGAGCACCCGGGGTGCTTGTGTTCCCCTCCAGCTCTGGCACTGGGGATGCTGGTGTAGCTCCTGGCAGCCTCGGCACATTTTACCTTCTTTAGCAAGATCCAAGTGCAATATTAAGCTTGGCTGCTCCATCGCAACGCTCAAAAGCGGAGGTGTTTGCAGGGCTTGTGTATAGAGTCACACTGCATTTCAGCGCTTGGCTAGACCAAGCTGCATCCTCCTCTTCAGCCCGTCAAATTCCCTGGAACCAATAACTGACGATTCATTATTTGCAACGTCGGTCTCTTCTCCCAAGGAACAGGCGATAAGACAAGAGGAAATGGCCTCAGGTGTTGTGCCAGGGGAGGTTTAGGATGGGTATTAGGAAGTTTCTTTACCGAAAGGGTTGTCAAGCATTGGAAGAGGCTGCCCAGGGCAGTGGTGGGGTCACCATCACTGGAGGTATCTAAAAGCCGGGCAGACGTGGTGCTGAGGGACATGGGTTAGTGGTGGCCTTGGCAGTGTTGGGTTGATGGTTGGACTTGATGACCTGAAAGGTTCCTTCCAACCTAAATAGTTCTGTGATTCTATGATTTAGCGATGGTTTTTGTCAGTGTTGGGTTGATCATAGACTCATAGAATGTGTTGGGTTGGAAGGGACCTCTAAAGGCCACCTAGTCCAACCCCCCTGCGGTCAGCAGGGACATCTGTAACCAGATCAGGTTGCTCAGAGCCTCATCAAGCCTGGCCTTGGTGGTTGGACTTACTGATCTGAAAGGTCCCTTCCAACCTAGATGATTCTATGGTTTAGTGGTGGTTTTTGTCACTGTTGGGTCGATGGTTGGACTCACTGATCTGAAAGGTCCCTTCCGATCCAGGCAATTCTATGATTCTATGACCAATCTGGTATTAAAAGGGGAATATTTGACGTGGCCTTTTTGCTTCAATTCAACAGAAAGAAACCTGAACCCGAAAGCAGCGTGTCTGAAAAGAAGGGAAGAAGAGAAAGTGTCTTCAGATCCTCCTCCGCTTTCCCTGGCAGGACCCCACCCTGGGATGGGAGATGCCTCCAATCACATGGGACAGATGTAAAAAAAAATTAAAGGCAAGTTTATTCGCAGCCGTGCCCCGGGACCCCCTGCCCCGCACCGGGGAGCTGCAAACAGGGGGGAGCATGCCAGCCCACCCCTTGGAAAGTGATTTTTGGGTGGCCCGGCCAGCGCGGGTGGTTTGGGAGGCGGCGGGGTGCTGGAGGAGAGGGTGGGGACCCCCGCTCACCTCCCCGGCACTGATGAGATTTTTTACTTCTTCCACAGGTCCAAGTTGCCACATTTCTTCATTTAAGCAAGAGACCACTTCCTTAACAGCTGTATTATCTTAAACCCACATAAACACTTCTCCTTAACCCCTTTTTTTGTAATATAAGACAAGTCTGAGTAGTTAAGAATCGCAGACGCAAGAGATTTCAGCATTCCCGATTATTAAAACCGAGAAAAGGAAAAAACAAAACAAAACAAAACAAAACAAAACAAAACCGCCACCACAACAAAAAAAATGCGGGGAAAAAAACCCCCCACAAACAAAAAAAGTGCAACTTGAGGGACGACTCTCTTTAACATATCACGCAGAATGTCTAACGCAGTATGTTGCGAGCTGTAAGTGCACAGCCCAGAGACTGAATGGCAATCTTCTCCACACTGTGGGACAATGCATTTGTGCCTAAACTTTCTTTTGGAAGAAAAAAGGAAAAAAAGAAAAAAAAAAAAAAAAAAGGAAAAGAAAAAGAAAAAATATAATTAATTTGTAAGTCTGAGAGTTAAAAAAAAAAAAATATTTAATTTAAAATTGTAAACTTGCAATAATGAAAAAGTGTACTTCTGAAGAAAAAAAAAAAAGGAAAAAAAAAAAAACCGAGCGTTTTCGTTGGTGTGCTAGACAGCTAGTGTTTATACTTACTGGATATTAAAAGGGAAGCTTTGCTGCCCAGCTATTTACAAAACCAGCAAACGTCCTAATGAAAACTGAAGCGATGACATTAGCCATTCCTTAGGGTAGGAGGAACAGATGGATCTTATAGACCTATGACAAATATATATATATATAAATATATATATAAATATATATTAAAAATTTAGTGAATATGGTAAGCTTTTGTTCATTTGTTTCAGACCTTTTTGCTCCTGTAAAAAAATAGTACTGATTAACTTTTTTAAAAAAGAAGATTTTACTGTAAATAAGGATTTTTTTGTCTTATTTCTGTCCCTCCCCCCCCCTCCCCCCCTTTCCCTCCCCCGTTTTTTCGTTGTTGTAACCTGTAGTGCCAACTCTGTCCCCGCAGGGGTGGTGCAGGCCGAAACGCTGACCCTGACGTTGCTTCTCATTCATAAGGAAAAGTGGCGAGTCGTTCCCGCGGTCCGGGGAGGGGACGGGAGGGGAGGGGGGGGGACACGGAGGGGGACACGGAGGGGGACACCCCACCACCACCCCCCCCCCCCCCCGGGCTGGGATTTTGAGAGGTACAAGGTTAGAATGCTCCAATGTTACCACTGTGCCTTCCAATGTTTCTATCATCGGAAAACGTAACATAATCAAAGTGGCTGTGATTAACGAACCGATTAAAGCGTTACCTATGTGTGTAGCCTAAATAGTGTGCAGTGAGGCGTTGCTGAATACATGGTCAGATTTTTGGGGGGGGGGGGTGGGAGGGGGGGTGGGAAGGCGGGGGGGGCACCTTGGCGGGGCTGGGGGCGGCGGGGGGGGAATCGCAAGTAGTGTGACAGATTTGATCGACTTCTCTCTTTCCGTTGTTCTTCTCTCGTTTGTTTTTTGGTTTTGTTTTTTTTTTTAAAGTGGATTACTTAAGCGTAGACCACTTGCTGCCTCCTCCTTTCTTTGTGAAAAATGCCAATTTCGGTCATCCTGCAGCATTATATACCAAGCCTTATGAGTCCTAAAGCATTAAGTTGCACTTTCTCGAGGAGGGGCGGTAGTCCAGGATTTCTCTGGCCAGTACGAATGAAGTTTTTAACTGAAGATATTTAATAGTAACGTAGCTCAAACTATGGCACAGCAGCTCATCAGATAACTAGCTTTGAAGTCTGGGCACAACTGAACCAACTTCCATAGCGGATCTTAATAACGATGGACTTTGGTGTACAGTACGATTAACAGATAGTGCTCCTAGTTAAGTATCCGTCAGCATCCTTTTGTCTCGAATTCCAGTTTCTATTTTTACAGCCACACCAACCTGGCATGTATTTTAAATAAGATCTCCCTGTTCGAGTAGATTTTCCCCCCTATCAACACTGAATAAATGCCATAAATCCATCAAACGGTCTAAATGTTCCATCTGTTCTCCTGTTTTGCCAGTTATATAGTAACGAAAAATACATTTGTAAATTTTATGCAACAAATGGCGAACGTATCATTATTTTGAAACTGTGTATGTAAAAGTTATATTTTTACATGTAGACTCTTGTTATTATGTGTTTTAATACATTGTATCGGGTTTTGGGTTTTGTTTTTTTTTTCGTTTATAAAACTCTGTGTGGTTGAAAAAACAAACCAACAAGAAGTCTCATTTAAATGAAATAGCGAGATACGAGAATCTGAATTTTATGTTTGTTTCTGGAAAAAAAAAGAAAAAAAAAGAACCGTAAAGAACAAATACGATAGTTAACCACGTGCTCACCTTGGCCGTCCCCATTCCCATTCGGATTAGCTGTGTGCGTGCTGAAAACTGTAAATACCTTCCGTAGCGAGGAAACTTTCCGATGTTTTTGAGTTGCCGATAAGTTTCTCAAATGTGGAGGTGGATTCAACTGCTAGAGGAGGAGACCGCGCTCCATTCCCAGCGGCAAAGGCTTTCTTGCAGGAGAACGGCTGGACTCGGAGCGGGTCGATCGCAGAGGTGGGGGGGATAAAGCTGGAGCCCCCCCCTGCCCCCCAACGCCCCGGCGCTGCGGGGCCGGGGGTCCCCGCGGGGGCTGCTCCGCGCTGTGCTGGCCCTCCGGATGCTGCCAAGAGCACGATGCCGAGGAACAAGCCATACCGTAGTGTTTTTTCCAGGAGGCCTCGGAGCCGGCGGATCACGCCGGGTTCCATCCGAGAGCGCCCCGGGGTAGGGAGCGGCACGGAGACCGTCAGGATGCCGAGGACTGTGCTTCTCCTAAACCATGTAAAAAAAAAAATAATAATAACGATAAGATCAACTTCATGTTTATTTAAAACGATCTGTGAACAGACAATAAATGACCGGTTTAGTTTCTGGAACTTAAAAAAAAAAAAAAAAAGAAAAAAATAAGGAAGGAAAAGCTTTTCTTGTTGGGCCAGCGGCGGGTCTGGCGGAGCGGCCGGGGCGATGCCGGGCGGCTCCCGCTGCCGGGATGGATGTGGCAGGCGCCTGGCCCCTGGCTAACGCACCCTCATCCCTCCCGGGCGGAAGGGCCCGGGACCCTGGCCGGCTTCCGCTCCAGACGAGTGTGTAATCCCTCATTTTTTTTGCCGTCATTTCCCAGCCCAGGTAAGGCGTGCGCATCCCGAGCTGCCTTTCTCCGAGGGGATCGAGCCGCTGGTGCTGAATGAAAGAGTTGGAGGTTTTAGAGAGCTGTCCCCTGGGGTGATAGAACCGGGCTGAGAAACTCCGAAAGAACCAAATCTGGAATTAGCGGCTTTTTCTGACCTGATCCACCTCCACATTCAAGTAATTTATGGATACGCTGAGTAGGGATCCTGTTCATCCAGAACTTTTTTACCATTTGTCTTCTGTGTAGCTGCGAGGAACACTAACGTTCATACAACTGTCAGTCCTACCAGTGATGCAACTTGTACCGATTCAGTCTTCCGAGCTTTTTTGGGTTGGTTTTGGGGGTTTTTTTTTAGTTTTTTTTCAGGGGTCGGGGAGGGGGGGGAAGGCGCTGAAGACCGGGAAGGAGGGGGGGGGGTCAGGGAGAGGAGGTGGGGGTTCACCTTTGTATCCAAGAGGCAGAAGAACGACGCGTGTCCAAAAAGCGAACAATCCAGAATATTTGCCAGGAACGAAGAGATTTCAGCGGAAACAAGCACAAATGAAAAAAAGAAAAAATTCCAAAAAAAAAATAAAAAAAAAAAAATAAAAAAAAAAAAAGAAAAAAATTAGTCCACTGGTTGACTGGAAAAAAAAAATAATACAAAACCTAGAGGTGGAATGCGATGAATTCCAACACAGCGGGGCACCAGGGCCCGGGGGGGCCCTACCTTTTCGTTTCCTTTTTGTTTTGTTTGTTTGGTTTTTGTTTTGTTGGGTTTGTTTGGTTCGGGGTTTTTTTTTGTTCATTTTTTGTTTTTGTTTTTGTTTTTAAAAAAAAAAACAACAACAAAAAAACCCCACATGTTCTTTCTCATGGGACTTGAAGTTGATTCCTATTTGTGCAGTGCTGGTTTGACCATACTCATTTCAAGTATTATAGACTTATGTAATGGTGAAAATATATGAACTGTGGCCTTTTTCATTCTTGTTACTTGTGATGCAATTAAGTGAAGATAAGAAAAAAAAAAAAAAAAGCAGAGATTTACCATGTATCAGTGCCTGGCTTTTTGTTATAAAGCTTCGTTTGTCTAGTGCTCTTTTTGCTATAAAATAGACTGTAGTACACCCTAGTAGGAGAAAAAAAAAAGAAAAAAAAAAACTAAATTTAAAAATGAAAAATATATTTGGCTTATTTTTCACAGGAGCAATCCTTTTATACCATGAATATTACGGAGGGGAAAAAAAAAAAAAAAAAAGAAAAAAAAAGAAAAAAAATTGTCAGATTCTGAATATTTCTTCTTTGTAGATTTTTGGAATCATTCTGAGTAAAAGTTTGTTACTTTATTTTACTATTTAAAAGATGTTATTTTACCATGTGTTATTGAGATGAAACTGTACGGTAGCTTTTTTTTTTTTTTTTTTTAGTTGTAGGTCGCAACGGGGAAATTTTTGCGACTGTACACATAGCTGCAGCAGTCAAAATGAAAAAAAAAAAAGAAAGAAAAAAAAAACAAACAAGCAAACCGGGAAAAAAAAAATAAAAAAAAAAAAAAAAAAAGGGGAAAATATCCAGGAAAAAAAAAAAAAAAAAAAAAAAAGATGAACAGTTACACCTTGTTTTCAATGTGTGGCTGAGTGCCTCGATTTTTTCATGTTTTTGGTGTATTTCTGATTTGTAGAAGTGTCCAAACAGGTTGTGTGCTGGAGTTCCTTCGAGACGATGACAAGCAAACGAAGCCAGCTTGGTGTAGGCCATTACCTGTTTCTCATCTGTAGTTATTCGATGCCGTCATGTACATGACCGTTCTGTAGCAATAAATGTGCCATTTTTATAAACCCTTTCCGACACTTGCCTTTCATTTCATTCCGCATCGCCCAGCGCCGCCGGGGCCGGACGCGGCCCGGCCTGGTTTTGGGGGGGTTCTTAGGAGAACGGGGGCTTTTTATATATATATGTGTGTGTGTGTACAAAAAAATACGTTTTTGTGCGGCCTGGCGGGCTCGGTGCTGCGCGATTGGCGTGGCCGGAGGAGCCGGTGCCGGGCGTTTCGGGCTTCCCCCCCATCGGCTTTTTCCCCATCCAGGAACGTTGGCAAAGGAAAATGCTATAAAAACACATTTTCATTCCCATCTAGATTTCGCTCCGTTCCGTAAGTAAAACACCTGTTTCACCCTAAAACCTGAGCCCCTGGAAGAATACGAAGCGCCTGCTCGATGCTGGAGCGTGGGCAAAAGCCGAACCTCGGAGAAACAGGCGGGATCTGTAAAACCCGAGGCTGCGTATCCGCCAAAAATGTGGACTGCGGAGGACTGCGCTGCGGCCGCATGTGGGTCAGCTCTTCCGTAGGTTTTTCTCCACCGTGGTTTCACGGCTGGAGCTGGACTGAAGGCCCGAGATGCACAATCGTTGCAAACGGAGCGTTGCCAACCACACTCACGGTTTCACGATATTACACTTTTTTTTTTTTTTTTTGATAATTCCCTGGTGGTTGGCACTGTTGGACCTTCTCACGCCCGATGGAAACCGCCCAGTTCAGACCCGTGCGAACCCCTCGCGTCACATCTTACCGAATCGCGGTGGTGGGGGACGTACAAGCTGAGAGGGGACCTTGGTGGAAGGGCCTTGGGTTGGGTTGGGAGAAGTTGGGGGGGGACTGGTTCACACAATGTGTGTACAAGACCCGAGATGGACATAAAAACCATTGCAGATCTGCACTGAGGAGTTATTTATGCTGCGTGGTGTCTCCGGGCTCTTGTCAACACCCCGCAAGGCCCATCAGGGCGGCCCTGGGTGGCAAAATGCGAGGACTCGATTTAACGGGTGGTACGTGATGCGCACCTGACCCTCGCCAAGCTTGTGAACGGCAACGCCTCCAGTTTTGCCAACGAAGGGAGTTTTGTTGCCGCGGTTTTACCCTTCTGCCACGATTCACTATTACTCCTGAACGATGCGGTTTGGTCTCTTGGAGTGTTCCGAGTGAAATGATGTGTTTAACCGAGTTTTCCTTCCCGACCAGGACAGGGGGGCGTTTTAGATCACCGTGGCCACTGGCTCCATGGGATTTCCTGGGGGAGGGTGCTCAGACTTCTCAGAACATAAGTGGTTTAGCGGTGGTTTTTGTCAGAGTTAGGCTGATGCTTGGACTCCATGATCTGAAAGGTCCCTTCCAACCCCGGCAATTCCATAATTCTCTAATCTCCAATTAATCCCTGGTGGAGAAGGTGGCTTTCGGGGCCAGGCCCTCGAGGCTGTGCGTGGCTGGCCCGTGGGAGTCTCCACATGCCCTGCTGGCTCTCAGCTCATTTTGGAGGAACTCCTGCCACCCCTGAGCCCACCACCCCACTTCTCATCCACAACCAGCACAACCAGACCTCTCCTTCCCAGCACTGACAGCCTGGACCCAGCAGGAGCCCCTGCCCGTTTCTGCCTGCGTTGCCTGCTCTGAAGGTGCCACCGGAGCCACCTGCCCAGTGCATCCGGGAGCTGCCAGCCCTCCTCTGCCCGGGAAGCGTCGTCCCTGCTGCCATCGGTCCCAGCACAGCCCGGCTGGAGCGAGGAGCCGGGTGGGCAGGGACGGAGGAGGAGGAGGATGAGGCAGCGTGGGCAATCCAGCACCAGCCACCCAACTCCACCCAGTGCCCACATCCTCCCCCGGGCACCAGAGCCACTCGCCAGCTCTCAGGGGGTAGTTCTCCGCCTGCAGAAACCAAAGGCATTTTGGCCAAGGGGGTGCCCCGAGGGGCTGCGAGGGCTGGGACGGGTGCACGGGTGGGATGGGCACCGGGCACAGCTCTGCCAGCCCGGGGGTGGGCAGAGAGGGGACCCAGAGATGCTGGGAGGGCTGGAGCCCCTCTGCTGGGAGGACAGGCTGAGAGAGCTGGGGGGGTTCAGCCTGGAGAAGAGAAGGCTCCGCGGAGACCTTCCAGCCCCTTCTAGTCCCTAAAGGGGCTCCAGGAAAGCTGGGAAGGGACTCTGGAGCAGGGAGGGGAGCCATGGGATGAGGGGGAGCAGCTTCAAACTGGAAGAGGGGAGATTTAGATGAGATATTGGGAAGAAATTGTTTGCTGTGAGGGGGGTGAGCCCCTGGCCCAGGTTGCCCAGAGAAGCTGTGGCTGCCCCATCCCTGGAGGGGTTCAAGGCCAGGTTGGACGGGGCTTGGAGCAACCTGGGCTGGTGGGAGGTGTCCCTGCCCAGGGCAGGGGGTGGCACTGGGTGGGCTTTAAGCTCCCTTCCGACCCAAACCATTCTGTGATTTGGCCACTGACAGGAGCTCAGCCACGCCGCATTAGAGGGCTTTCAACAGGACACTCAGTTGGTAATTCATTTACAAGAAGCTTGGGCTTTTTGGGCTTTTTTTGTTGTTGTTGTTTACTAATAAAGCTAAGGGGCTCCAAATTTCTTTCAAAAAAGAATAGAAGAACTGAAGGGTGGAAGAATGGGTTTCATTCTTCTGATGCCTCTATAGATAGAGTTGGGATGAGGATCCGTCCCACCCTGTCCCGTGGCTGACAGCTCGAGGAAAGCTGGCTTGATATCCCATGCAATTACTCCGCAATTATGTTGGTAGCCAGTAAATACTTCTCAAGTGTCTTGAGCTTGTAAATCTTCGAAGTGGGAGCACTGGGAATGAAACCGTCTCGTCCTCTTGGCTCGGACAGGGAGCCCGGCGGCGTTACATGGACGGGGACACGGGGGGACAGGGACCCTCAGCCCCATCCGAGCCCGAGAAGAGCCCCCGGGTGAACTCCCTGCAGGGACTTTCTCTGGTCATGTAGGTTTGGGTTGGTTTTTTTTTTGTTTTGGTTTGGTTTTTTGAAACAACGCTGAGGCTAAAACGCAGCTCCCCTGCTCTCCTTCCCTTCCCGCGGCGGTCGCTGCGGTTCTCAGAGCCGAAACTTGCTCCCGCGGGGGCACGGCGAGGGACGCCCCGGCACAAAGCCTTTCACGCAGCGTCGTCCTTTTACATCTGGATGCAAAACACCCTGGCCCTGCTGTTGGCAGCTCCCCGCGCTTGTTTAAACCCTAACACTCATCAGTTTGGTGGCACGGACCATCTCTGAAGACAAGCCCTCCTGGCCCGGAGTGAAGAACGTGGGGGTTAAGACTCACCTCCTACTTCAGGGCGTCCCCCAGGCACTGGGCAAGGGGAGGGTGAAAACAGCCTTTGGGATCTGGTGCAGGTGTTGATGGGCTCGAGGAGGAGGAGAGGAGCAGGGCTGGTGTGGGGACACCAGGGGCTGTCACCCGGCGCCGCGGGGAGCAGATCGCACCACCAGACCGAGCAGGCTGGGCCTCGGCACCATGCCGGTGTCTCAAATATCGCTGAAAAAAGACATTGCCGTGCCTTCTTGATTAGGAGAAAGACCTTGTGTTTTGGGTAGTCCTATTTACAGAGCAATTCCTCTCTCGGAGGGAACATCCCTGGGGAGCCGGGCCACCGGTGCAGCGGTGGCTTTCACAACGGCTGTGTTTTCCGATGCCAAAAAAGAGCAATAATAGAGAAAAGAGGGCAAGAGCAAAAGCCCCGCATGAGTTCGCATGCAATGCCTCTGCCTGAGCTCCCCCACGGCCCGGGAGGACTCAGCCCCTGCCGGCTGGTGGGTGAGTGGCCACCGGTGCCGCTCTGGTGGCCATCGGGGCAACGGCAGCAACCTCCGAGGGCTTTGCAGAACTCCTGGTGGGACAGGCCAGGGAAACCTGTCCCCTCGGAGCAGAAGCTGGTTATAAACCATGCTCGGCAAACTCTGTCCCGCTCTAACCAGCCAAGGCACACAGCGTTAGCCCAGGGGCCAGTGCAGGACAAGGCAGCCCGGGGTGGCAGCCCGTGTCACCCCCAGCCACCCGGGGGGGGTCCCGTGCCCCAAACCGCTGCACAACGGTGGTGCTTGGCTCGGGCGGGCTTTGCTCAGCGGGCACTGAAAAGCCCCAGGGCGCACACCACGGTGGTGGCCACCGGCCCTCGTGGTGGCGGTGCCCAGCGGTGGCTGTCACTTGGTGTCCCCAGGATGCTTGTTTTGAAAATTGCCTCTGGCAGAAGGGTTGTAGCAGTGGAAAATAGCCCAGGAAAAAAAGCAGCGGAGCCCGAAGCCATGGGAAGGGGGTGCTGCAGGAGAAAGCCCAGGGCAGCCACCCAGCCCAGCCCAGGCCAGCCCAGCCCAGCCCAGCCCAGGCCCCAGCGGTGGGACGGGACGGGACGGGACGGGACGGGATACTGTGTGAAGCAGCTGGGGAAACAACCAGGCCAGAAGCATCAGGATGCGCAGAGGCGGGGGATAAAAGCTGTTTGACTCCCTGGGTGATAGGAGGGGTGGTTCCTGGGTGTGGTAATAAAATCAATCAATCAATCAATCATTCAATCAATCAGTTAATTGGAGGCAAGGTTGTTTGCAAGTCACATGATTTGGTTTTTTTAAGAACAAAGGCAGTGTGGAAGCCTGAGGCTGGTGTCTGCCCAGCAGCGTGGTGGCCCTGGGATGGGCTGGGGACGCGTGGGAGCTCAGTGACAAGGCAACGAGGTGCTGGCAGCGACTGCCCAGCCTCAGGTCAGTGATATTTCCTTTGCCTCCAGCCACTGGTTTTTCTTCGAATTGTTTAATGTTCCCAGCTCCCACTGACTGCACGCTCTTGGAGTGACTTTGGGAGTTTCTCCCCCTCCTTTTTGCTGATACCAACGTCACCGAAGTTGTCAGGGTCAAAGCACGTTTGAGGCATTTCTGAGCAGAACAAATGGGCGCTTCGCTGGGTACGAGGGGGTTTTGGGGTGCCTCTGCCCACCCGCCAGCTGGGACCACGTCCTTCCCAGGAAAACCCATTTCCCATCCAATGCTGTGCTCAGCAGTGCTGCCATTTTCCCTTTCCCTGTGGGGGTGAACCTGGAAGCTTTGCTGGTGAACAATGAAAATGTTACCCCAAAATCTCCCGAGTAACCCAGGAATCTCCTCCAGAGGGTGATGAGGGGTTCCGAGTCCTTCCCAACCTGCAGACGTCTCTGCGAAAAACCGAACCAATGCCAAATGAAACGAGCTGAAAAGTTTCTCTTTCAGCAAATAGCCCTTTTGGCAAGAAACGCCGAAAACTTTCTGTTCGATTCTAAGCGCTGATTTTCTCAAATACCGTTGCTTATACGATCGGATAGATTTCTGCAGTGTGAGCTGCTTTTAAGCTCTTAAGAACCCGCTCGGTTGTAATCTAGTGTTAATCGGATTGTAGTCGGCTGCCCCTGGCGCAGGGGGGCTGTAAGGCCGGGAAACCTCCCCCCCACGCTGCCGGGCGGCTGAAAACCTCGCGGGTGTTTCTGTAGTGCCCATTCATTAGCCAAGAGGGTGTTGTGGTGGCCGTATCTCCGTGAGGACCCGCGATGCCGAAGGTGAAGCTGGGGGGGATTTGCTGGGGAGGAGGCAGAGCTCTAGGGTATATCGCAGCCCCTCGCCTGGGGTTTAGGGTCCTCGGAGCCCGGGCATCCCTCCAGAAGTGCTAAATGCCTCGGGTAGATCCTTAGCTAGGACTCATTTATCTTCTTTACTCCGCTAAGCCAATATTGTTATTTATAAGAGAAATCCTGCAGCCGCCTTCTAAATCCCTTCCCCGGCGCAGCTGCGTGGGTGAGCGCTGGTGGGAAACGGGCTGGTGATGGAGAGGTGAAGATGCTGGGGCTCGAGCTGGGACAGAAACACCCCCAGACTCAGCTCTCTGTTCCAAAAATAGCCAAAACTTAATTTTATTTTTTTTAACAAGAGCGCAATATTGAGAAACACCTTCCTGTTGTCAAACGTTCAGTGCCTCCATCAGGAAAAAATAAAAAAAGAGCACTGGGGGAAGTAGCACAGCAAACTCAACTGGGATTTGCCGGGAAGAGAAGCCCGGGGAGCGTCCCCGTGCCCGGAGCCGCGCGGCGGGGGCTGCGGCACCAGGCGAACTTGGGTGCAGATGTGCCGGGGAGCGCTCAGATACTTACTGAAATGCGCTGAATAAACTGTAAAGCCTGCGATTCAAAGAAGTCGAAAGAGGATTAAAGCATCTGAAATAGGCCAGAGATGGTTTGTTGCCGCCGTTTTTGGCGTGTTGGGTTTTATTTTTTTTATTATTATTTTTTTAAACTTCGCCAGAAGGGTGAGTCACCAGCAGGATGGCAGGCGTCTTCCCGTCCTCCCCGCAGGAGCAGCAGCCGCTATCCCAGACCTGGCTACCCGAGGACCAGTGCCGGTGATGTAGGGCACGCTGGGCTGGGGGGGGCGCTTAACGGCGCTCTAATCCCGAGAGAAAAATCGCATTTGTAAAAAGAGAGGAGGAAAAGAAACCCCTGCCGTGTACTGCGTCACAGCCTGCAGGCTGTTGCTCTGGGGCTGCAGAACGCCCCGCCGCCGTGGGGACGCCTCGTGTGGCTTTTCGTCCTGCGCCACCAGCAACGGCAGAGGCTCAGAGTTTGGCGATTAAAGTCTTCACACCAGAAGCATCCAGTCTGGGGGCGAAGCATCCCCGTAGGGTTGCCTGTCACCGTCCCCCGAGGTGTCATTGTCTTTTTTTTGGTCGAATTTGAGCCCGGTGCGTGGGCTGGCGTCACCTGTGACCCTGCATCCCAGCAAGGATGGGGTTTAATGGGGTTTAATGGGCTGTGAGGGCAAACACGTGAGCCCTGGAAGGCAGAATTAGTCCTGGGGACTCCGTATATGTACACATGGACGCCCAGCATAAATGGGCCAAAAAGTGATAGAAAATATTGGTGACTAGTCAAGCTAAATCCTTGGTTTTGCCCATACAGATGTGGAAAAAGATATTTAGCCTTCACAGAGCATAGGGACTGTTTTATGCAATGTAGGAATGAAGTGCAGTTCCTCAGGCACCCCGTGGAGGCCCGGGCTGACCCTCTGGCCTGGCCTCCAGAGCCGCAGTGCTGCGGGGGCTCCTGAGGATCGCTGGAGATCAGGGATCATGTGTTTACGGAGGTGAGAGGGGATAGGTTTTAAAAAAAAAAAAAAAAAAAAAAAAAAAAAAAAAACCCCAAACAACTCTGAAATAATGGCGTTTCGATAGACGGAGGCTTTGGCTGTGTGTTGTGGGATTTTTCCCACCTGGCTGATGGTGCGTCCCTTGATTTTTCACAGGGACGGAGGGGGCGGTGAGCGTCGCTCGCGTGGGGTGTGGTGGAGAAATCAGAGCCTACTCCTACAGTAACGGTGAAGCCATATGTGAGACCCACCAGGGGTAAATTTGGGGGTGATGCTGTGCCCTTCAGCATGACAGAGCTCCTTCCTCAGTATGTGAAGGCCATCACCGGGGTGTCCCAGTGCTGTCATGGGGCTCAGGGTCATCCCTGTCTCCATGCTCAGTGTAGCCCCTGGGTGATGGTTTTGCCTTAGATGGGACCTGAGCTGTTGCATTTGACCCGGCGATAAGATATGAAAGCCATGTCTGTGCCTGGCGTTGATTGTGGAGGTCATCTATTCTCCTCCCTGGGAATGGCACCGGCGCCGTCCGCTCCTCCCGGCAGCAGCACGCGGAGCTGCTGGAGCTGTGTTATCAGTGGTACCCAGCCAGCCCCGGGGATCCTGGGTACTACATCTCAACCAGCCGCGAGATCCAGCACCCATCCTCTGGTGATGGGGAGGCTCACCAGGGGTCAGAGGAATCTTTCAAAGCCCACCAAGTTCATTTTGACCTTTTTCCCTAGAAATTAGACCTGTGGGAGGGAGAAGCGCCAAGGACGCAGGTCCCATGGGGCCAGACTGTGCTTGCCCCGGGGTTCAGCCGTGGGGTGAAGGGGAGGCTGAAGTCAGGAGATGTTCGATATATTTGGGGTGAATTAAACAATACGGGGCAGCGAGAGAGAAAACAGCTTTCCGTGTGGATTGCTGAACCTGCATAGGGGAAAAACAACGGCTCCTCTGGGAAAAGCACGGGCAGGGATGGGTCGGTGCTGCGGGGCACGGGGATGTACAGCCCTGGCAGCCCCATACAGCTGTGCCCTTCATCTCAGCTGAGCGCTAATTGCATCTCGTTAGCAAATACCACCAGGCCTTGCTGCTGCTACAAAAGGATTAGTGCAAGGCCATGGAAGATCCCTCTGCCGGGGGTGGATGTGCCGGGTCAGAGCGTGACCCCCAGGCAGTGCTTTGGGGGGGGGAAGGTGAGCTGGGTCCTGCCTTTGCTTCCCCACAGCATCATAAGTTCCTGCTCCCCGTTAGCATCATTGCGGCACCAATAATAAAATAAGAAAGACCAGAACTCCATGGAACGAGCAGGTGATGACGAAAGCTTTGGTGGAAGGTGGAGGAGCACCAAGGGAAGCCAAAAATATCGGTGTGGATTAAAGGCCAGGGAGCCACGCTTAGATGCAAAGATTATTTGGGGAAAGTCCCGAATAATGTGAAATAAAAGGGGCTGAAAGACCATTACAATTAATCAGAGATTAAGGGGAGCAGAAATGCAAGACTGCTGAGCCAGACTTATCTGCTGTCAATTCAACTTATTTCAGCGGAGAAATAAGACTATCAGATTTGGAGCATAATGATAAGGATAAGCGAGATCTCTTAAACCTCTAGAGAGACTCCCAGCCCTTCCATGACGCTCCCCCCCCCCCGGTGTCCCTGTCCCCTCCTCGTCCCCGCAGGCAGGTTGGTACCCGGGGTGGGACCCCCTCGTCCCATCCCGCAGCGTGGGACTGAGCACTGGGCTCCAGAAACGCCCCCGGCCTGCCTCTGCCAGCTGTGTATCTGCTCTCAGGGTAATGATAATCCTTGGGAAAAAAACCTCCCCCATCAGCAAAACGCCTGCTTCTTCCTAGGGGAAGGATGGGTGGGATTTTCGGGGAGGCTGCGACTGCGAAGGGCGGGGGGTCAGTTTGTTTTAACGGTGCGAGAGCTACAATGAGTTACATCCGAAAAGGATCTGGCAGGCGGAATTGATTTCAAGAGGGAAAACAAAACAAAACAAAAAAAAAAAACCCAAAAAAACCCCAACACAGCAAATATGTAGTGGCTCTCTTGTAAAAAATGTGGTTCGGATTAAAAGAGTTACGCTTTAAAAAAAAAAAAAAAAAAAAAAAACTTTAAAAAATTAATATTGCTTTTAAAACATGACTTGGGAAGGAGCTGAATTTGGGGCTGGGTTGTCCCTGATGCCGAATGCCCTTGCCCAGGCTGCCCATCACCCTGCCCTTCCTCCCGGGTACCGGCCCCGTTTGATGCCGCGGGTCGGAAGTCGGTCGGATTCGAGGAAGCTGAGGATATTACAGCATCAGAGCCGGTGTAATTAGAGGCAGATCTGCGACTTGCTGTAAATTGTCTTAGCTTCATTGAAGTCAACAATCTTTGAAGTGGCTGGAGGTATGATAACTTACACCAGCTGAGGATCTGCCAACAGCCCTGGGGGTTTTCCAGCCAGTTATTCATCCTTACAGCCCAAATACTGTTCCTGTGTCCCGGGAATAGTCAGCAAATGGATCCTAAGTGCTTACCTGGGGCTGAGAGGGTGAAAATCGGAGGGGAGGGGAATTATTACTTGCCACGGCACTGACGATGGAGCGGGCTGAGCCGCAGCCTCCCCGGGAGGGCTGGGGGAGATGTGGGCGAGGAGGAGCACGGAACAACGGTTAAGAAGCAAACCAACTTGTTTGTAAAGATGAAAAGTGACACGTTCACCTGGTTATGGCCCTGCTTTATTTGTTTTTAAATAAAAGCCTTACTGGGGTTTTTAGGGCATTCAGAAAACTAGCCTGGAGGCCGGAAGAGGGTTTCCAATAGCGCCGTCTCCATTTCCAGATAACTCATCCAGTCTTCCTTTTTTATAGCCTGTGAAATCTCTCCGTAGAGGAACTCCTGTAACAACCCAAAGCCCGAGATTTCACTGACCTCTTCTGCCTTTCCCCTCCCCGCTGTGCCATGCGTTAGTTTACTCCCGCCAGGCTTCGCAGCGATGATTTTGGGCAGGGGGATGAGCACCCACCGGGGCAAGGAGCAGGTGTTTTTTTACAGCGCAGCATCAGGACGTGGCTTATGTCTGCTCAGAGATGGGGGTGTCGGCGTTTAGCACCTTTTCTCCCCATTTGAACTGCCCCCGGGACACCCGGATCCCTCGCCGAGTGCCTTGTCCTCGCAGCTCCCTACGGCCACCAGCCAACGCAGAGTCCCCTTGTGGAACATGTCGCCGTTGCTTCCCCTCACCAAAACCTTTCTTTGTGCCTCAGTTCCTCTAATTTGCATGAAAACCTCATCACCGCTTTGCTGCAGTGTCTCTACCTTCAAGCTCCCGCTCGGACCGCGAGGGCAAACGACGACAGAAAGCCAAATTAGCCATATTGCATAGGAATGCAGGCTCCAATCAGACCCTCGCTGCTCATTCCTCCGCACAAAGCCTATAAATTCATCCCAGATGGGTAAACAAGCAGTCAGCTTTTATTGGGAAAACTGTGTATTCATTTTGCTGCTGCTGACTAATTTCTCATAGACATT
Organism: Alca torda; assembly: GCA_008658365.1. Taxonomy (NCBI): domain Eukaryota; kingdom Metazoa; phylum Chordata; class Aves; order Charadriiformes; family Alcidae; genus Alca; species Alca torda. The sequence goes on from CM018101.1 coordinate 1,324,135, forward strand.
CCTTCCTATGTATTGAGCAAGCATCCTCCCGCATCCCTCCGATGCGCTGTTAGCAGGAGAAAATTATATCATACTATTTCTAATTTGTGTTTAGTCATTCTAGCTCGCTCGCTCTCTCTCTCTCTCTTTTTGTTTTTTTTTATTTTAATATAAATAGGCTGATCCAATCCAACTGGGGCTTGGTGATGGAGGTGAGCCAAAAAATCTGGCGACCTACTGCCAGGGCTTCGTGCTCTGGTGTTCCGAGCGGCGGGGACCGGGTATAAATGGATCAGATAGATGGTGGGGAGAGACGTCTCCTAGACGCAGCCGATTACGCCGGCTTCCATCAGCCCTGCTTTGGAGAAGGCCAGTTGGCATCTGCTCCAGGCGGGAGGCTGCGGCTTTCGGAGTTCATTTTGGGGGATCGGGCAGGTTCTGGCACCGCGGGTTGGATTACGGGAGCGCGGTGGCGGCGGTGGTGATGGGTTGCCCCCCGAGCCGGGGCGATGGGTTGCAGGCCGTGGGGCTGGCGGAGCCGAGGCAGACGCTGCGGCTGGGGCTGGTCCCCAGCTCCTTCCTCCGCCGCCTTTCCCACAGCCCCGGGTATTGTCTGGGCGGCTGCTGGGGCCGGCTGGGGCTGGCCAGCCCCGGCAGAGCGCCCGTGGCTTTTGGTTCTCATTCTTTGGTGGGGGGGGGGAATAGAAAAGAAAAACAATAAAGTGCAAAATAAGGAAGTTTCTTCATCTGCCTCCCTGTGGGGATATCAGGGTCCCGTGGTGGGGTTGGGAGGGTGAGTAACCGCTTCCCCCTGCCCTGCTCGGGATGTTCCTCCCCGGCACGGGGATGCCGGCCGGGTGATGGGCACAGACCACGCCTGGGGCAGCCCCGGATTTTTGGTGTGATCCCAAGTTTTTCCTGCTGGTTCCACACAGTGGCAGCCTCAAAGCCACGGGGACAGCTGAGAGATTCAGCCCATCCATGACCCCTCTCGTTCACGGGATGGTCTTTCCACCTCACACGGTCACTTTCGCACTGTGAGATGCTGATGGGGTCCGTGCACCCCGGGGTTTCTCGGGCCGGAGCCGGCAGCGTCCTCAGAGCACAGCCGTGAAAGGCCGGCTCCCGGCATTCCTCGTGGTCCCTTTCAAGGATCACCTTCGTGGGGGCTTCTCCAGCCCACTCACTTTCTTGTGAATGCATTTGGGGTCTTGCATTCCCACCGTGCCGTTTCCAGTGGGACTGGGCGAGGAAAATGGATTTGAGGTTTGAGGACGTGCAGCACATTATCACCCCCTTCTCTCCCCTCCTCCATCCCTTCACCCTCTCCCTGGCTCCTTTTTCAGTTGCTTACTGGCAAATACTCACTTAAGGAAGTCTGATAGCGGCGCAGGTTTACTTCTTATGGATTTTTATGCAGTATTTTCCTACATGTCAGAAACACATGGCGTATTTCCAAGGGAGAAAATATGTGTTAAGGTCCAAAATTTATCCATTCAAAGATGACATTTAAAGCCAGGGTGGGTCAAGCAACCTCCTGGAAGGCTGGTATCAATTTTAACCTGGTATTCGGTTATTACACAGGTGCAAGTTCTTAAAACGACTCAGGAAATGAAAAATAGGGAAGACATCAGGCTAGAAGATTGCCACTTGTTCCGAAATTTGCATGGGGAGAACGGGCGGTGCTCGGCCAGCTGAACCCCGTATGGGGTAGGGGGGTGTCAGATGCGTCTGGGGGACACGGGCCAGGCAGGAGGCTTTGGGCAAGGATGCTGGGATATCCGGAGAGCACGGCGTTGCAAGGGCAGGAGTCGTTTCCTTCGGAGATGCCCCATAGCTGCAGGGATGGGGGGACTGGGGGTGGCCAGTGGGGGTCGATTAAGGGTTTGTAAAAGCCTCACCTCCTTCCAACCCCTGAACTTGACAGCAAAAGCCAAGCAAAAGGGCTGGTACAGGCCAGGGCAGGGGATGGTGGGGCTGTCCCAGGAGGCAGGACAAGGAGAGCCCGGCGAGGGGAACGGGGCCGATGGCCGGCGGGCAGCAGGTGGGCAGGCAGGTGGAAGCAGCGCGCTGGGGACGGAGATGTGCCCCGAGAAAGATGGAAAGAAAAGGAAAGGGAAGCGGGGAAACGGGGAGCAGAAAGGAGAGGGTGGAGGCGGTGATGCTGCAAGAGGGGGGGAGCACGCGGAAAGTAGGGAAACGGCCCCAAAAGCCGTGCAAGGCGGAGTTAAGGAAAGCGTCGCTCCCAGGGAGCGTGGGCAGCGCTGATTATCTGCCTTGGGGAGACGTTTGGCAAACTTGCGTAGTATTTTCATGTGGTCCTTCTATGTCAAGTTAAGAAACATTTTCAAGTCTGGTTTTGTGCATATCAGACCACTTACATCTCTCTCTCAAGGGAACCTGCGTATCTGGCGCTGCCGTTCAGCAGCCCTTCAGCTGACTGTCACGATTCCCGAGGGAAAACAATCTTCTTTTTTTTTTTTTTTTTTTTTTGGGTAGAAATCAGTAAAACCCCAAAATGCCCTTTAGTTACATCCTGCTAATCTGGAGGGAGGTTCAAAGTAAATTTTCAGAAATCCTTGCGGTTCGGGGCCAAATGCAGTCATTGACCCCAGAGCCAGACCCTGCCGTTCGCCGGCGCTGCGGGGCCAGGCGAGCGCTCCTGAAGCCCAGAGTTACCCCAGGACAAAATGGGGGCGGGGGGGGGACATGACTGGGCTCAGGCTTAGAATAAAAATAGCTGCTAAGACACCCCGCTAACACCGAATAGTTCACTTACAGTTCAAAGAGTAAATCTCCCAACCCCAGGGGTGAGCCTGGCCTAAACCGCCGAGCAGATTTCTTCTTTCATCCCCAATCTCAAATACTAAATTTTGTCAATGGTGATTTTTAAAATGGCCTTAAAAAAAAAAAAAAAAGCCCAGGAGGTGGGTTGATTTAAAGCAGAGCGGGAGAGGTGTGATCTGCACATCGGCCCAGTGGGGCTGTACGTGTCTGTATCCTCAAGGAGCTCATTCCCAACGAGGGGCCGGGGATGCGCCCCAAACCTGGTCCTGCCTGGACTCGAGGAGTACAGAAACATCAACAACAATTAAAGCTAATGGGAAACAAATGCTCCGTCCGAAACAGCCGTCGAGTTCAGTGGGAGCTTTATGAGAAAGTCGGAATTGGATTCAAAGGGTTTGTCTTACATTTGTCTTAACTCCTGGCTCTGCGTCCCAGCTTGTTCCGATTTTATCTAAATCTGGTCTTAGTTTGTAGAGCTGCGAGATTTGTCCAGTTTAGGGCTCGGTTCCCGTCTCCCACTCGCCCGCAGCAGGCAGCAGGAGGGTCCTGAGCAAGGGGTGCCGCCGAAGAGACGAGGACTAAAGGACAGGATTTGTGCTGCCGATGCGTCGGTCCCTGCCGTCCCCGGCCATTAGAGCCTGGTACCAATTAGCGCGGGTTTCCGGCAGCTCTACGCCTGATCCCGGCCGAGACACACAAAGAGCAGCACCAGCGTGGGGGCTGTCTGCCGGGAGGAAGCCGAGCTCGCTCAGCTCCCGCCAGGGCATGGGGAAACTCTTTAACGCCCGGCTTTGCCGGAGCCGGGAGCATCCCGGTGGCCGCTGCCCCGGGGACCTGCGGGACCGCAGGCACCTGCAGCTCGGGCAAAGCGCGGGGTCTGCAGAGAGCTAGCACTGCAGCAGCCAAAACGATGGCTCCCTGCATTCCTACCTCTTCTCCTCCTTCCTAATTTAGGGTACGTGCGGTGCCCGCGTGGCCCTGGCTGAGGGCACACCGAGCAGGGAGCTGCCGAGGGTGTCACATCGCAGCCCTCCGCTGCGGCCAGGAACTTGCAGCAGATCGCTTCTTGGGCTAATTGAGCACTTCGTCTTCTAAGTGTTGGAATAGATTAGAAAGAGGATATATAGAAGTATAGAATTTTTATTTATATATGTGTGTAGAAGGCACTCAGCACAAGGAGGACACGGAGCTGTTGGAGCGGGGCCAGAGGAGGCCCCGGAGATGCTGGGAGGGCTGGAGCCCCTCTGCTGGGAGGACAGGCTGAGAGAGCTGGGGGGGTTCAGCCTGGAGAAGAGAAGGCTCCGGGGAGACCTTCCAGCCCCTTCCAGTCCCTCAAGGGGCTCCAGGAAAGCTGGGGAGGGACTCTGGAGCAGGGAGGGGAGCCGTGGGATGAGGGGGAACTGGAAGAGGGGAGATTTAGATGAGATCTGAGGAAGAAATTGTTTGCCGTGAGGGTGGTGAGCCCCTGGCCCAGGTTGCCCAGAGAAGCTGTGGCTGCCCCATCCCTGGAGGGGTTCAAGGCCAGGTTGGACGGGGCTTGGAGCAACCTGGGCTGGTGGGAGATGTCCCTGCCCAGGGCAGGGGGTGGCGCTGGGTGGCCTTTAAGCTCCCTTCCAACCCAAACCATTCTGTGGTTCTATGAAACTAGTTTTCACTAGGATTCGAATGGTGGCTCACTCCAAGCCACCTCTACAAAACCAGAAGCGCTTCTCTGCAGGCGTGTGAGGGTGGGATTATAATACGCACTCCTCAGTCTGTAGACCAACTTATTCTGGGCCAAATCCCTTGATTTCAGCGAGGAGATGATATAGCAACTAACAGCGAGCTCGACCCGACTTCTCTGTCCCTTGCTTAACTTCTTACCCACTGTATTTAACCAGAGGTCTGCTGCTGTGAGGGTGAAATCGCTTATTTAAGAGTGACTAGTGAAACACTGGATTTTAGGGACCAAATGACTGGACTGGCCACTGCAGGAGCAGCAGCGTGCCCCGTGCCTGTGGGATGTCCATCCCTACACGCCCATGACGCACAGCCCATCCCAGCCAGGGTTGGCAGCGCTCACCCCCATGGCACGGTGGTGCTGCCATCTAACAGCCTTTGGTAGCCGTGGCTACCAAATCGTCTACAATCGGTAATTGTACCGACGTGTTGACTGAAACACATGTCTCTCAGCTGATGGGCGGTGGGTCTGGAGAAGGATGAGGCTCCCGCAGCCTGCTCGTGTCAGTTTTTTTCTGAACAACCCAAGTATCCTTCTTCAAGAGATTTATCAGAAGCATCCGACATCAAACGCCGATGCTCCTGCCATCACACAAGGACTTTGTAGGCACAAAAGCATAGCATGAGTAAGGATATTTCAACCATTTTACTCCAGAAATTGCTTCATAAATGAAACATGTAAGAGACTATATTTATAGTCGAAAGAACAACTCTCTTGGGATATGAATAGCATTATACCATATCATGTAATTAAAAGCTGAATATGACTAACACATTCCCATACAGATGTATCACAGCGCTGGCGACCATGTGGGATATGTGGAGAAAAAAGACCCAGTTAAAGAAACCACAAATTCCAGGGGTGGGAGTGTGAGGAGGGGGGGGGATAATGAAGCGCTTTGCAATCTATTTTTCTTCTCTTCTTCTTTTTTTTTTTTTTTTTTCTTTCTCTCTTTGCGAGAGCACGAACACATGAAAAGCATTAGGTAGTGCCTTGCCCGCCAGAGACCCCCGGGATGGAGCATCTCCGGGTGGGGGGCAGCATCCCCGGCCCCGCACCGGCACAGCCCCCTGGAAGGAAAGATAACGAGAAAAAAGGCCAAATCCCCCAAATGGTGAAGTATCACCCTGCAAAGAGACTGGAAATTCAGACGAAGGTGGGAAGGTGCCTTCAGAGCCGCGGGGCTGGCCCTGGGTGCCTACGGGGCTGAGCGCTTCGGGGGCTGAGCGCTTCGGGGGCTGAGCCCAAACGCAGTGAAGCTGATGGGTGTGTGGGCCACAGCCCCATAACAGCATTGGGACGGCTCCTCTGAAGCCAAGCAGACTTTAAAATATAGGCATGGCCATGAATTCACCTCTGTAGGGTCTCTTCTCCCCCAGCAGATACAGCCCGCTCCCGGAGACCCAGGGCAGGCTCTCTGCGTGGCCGCGTTTTCATTCCGGATCTCCTCGAACACTGCTGTATAAAAGCCTGATTGCCCAACACAAAATTAGCCGCTCAAGAGAGACAATGGGTGTTGAAAGAAACAAAAGAAGAAAATACGGCTGAGAAAACAGTGTAAAATAAATCCATAAATTAGAGGGGGAGACAAAGTTTTCATTCTTTCTTTTTTTCCAGTCTTTTTGTGTCTTCTCTCGGCTCGGTTAGGCGTTCAGGCAGTCTGCATGCTCTGTGTGCAGCATGGCCACGTTCTCCTGGACTTCTGGTCCGCACTTTTCCTGAGGAGCAGTGCCCAAACCCAGACACTGTTCTCCAGCGCAGGTCTTACCCGTGCTCAAGGGAGAGCATGGATTTCTTTCTGTGCCTCCACGTACCCTCCCAGCCTGGTGTTTTCCTTCTCCCCAGCAGAGCAGCGCTGGGCCGTGTGCTCAGCACATGGATGGAGGAGACCTGGTCCCTCCATGGCACAGCCACAGCTTCCCCAGGTGCTCCTGCAGCCCCCGTGTCCAGACCATAGCTCCGACCTAGGAAATTCCATTTGAATTCTGACCCTGCCTTCTTGGTTCGTGGTTCCTGCACATTCCATACCCCTGCACGGCGCCACGCATGGGAACCTTGCTGGATACGGGCTCCCATGTTGACGGTCTTCAAATGCATCCTTGGGGATGGTCCTCCAGCCTCCACCTGCTCCGTAGCATTTGCCTCTAGGAGCTCTCGAATCCCAGCCCTTGCCAGAGCGCAGCCATATGACATCCACAGCTTCTCCCCCACGCACGGGGCCTGCTGCCCTGCTGGAGGATGAAATTAGATTGGTTTGACATGATTTATTTGTGACAAAGCCGTAGTAGTTGTTACTCATCTCCTTGTTCCATATACTTAAAAATTCTTTGATTAATTGCTCCGGTACTTTTCCGCGACTTGATGCTGAGCTGACGACTCCATAATATCTCTGTTCTGCCTTTTTTCTTTTTTTTTTTTTTTTCTATTTTAAGGATAGAAATCCTGTTTTCCATCCTATAGTGTCTCTGCTGTTCTTAGGACTCAAGTTCTCATAGGGAATGACCAAGCCGTGTGTGCTGGCATCTGCCGGCGCATCCAGAGCCCCGGCACAGCCTGGGACCAGGTCCTGCATCCCTCTGGATGGGGCTCGCTCTGTCTTTCTCCCCCTCTGCCCACGTGGGGTTAAATTATAAAGCCTTGGAAGTGAATCAGATGCTTTAATGACACATCCCTACTTTTATTTATAATATGTTCCTCTGCTCTGATCACACATACTTGTCTGAAATACATTGTAAATCAATGTGCCCTAATCCAATCTTGTGTTAATTAATTCTTCCACTTGCCTTCTACTTAGGGGGAACAGAAGAATAGATGTAAAAGCCACGATAGCGATGTTGGAGTGGCTGATTATTATTCTTTACAATAGTGTATTGATAAGAAAATGAGCATGTTCTTTTCCCATTTTGCGGCGCAACCTTGGGCAGGAGTTTGTTCTATTAGAAAAAAGCAATTGGAAAAAAATTGCTCCCTGGCTCCTGTACAGCCTCTTGAAAATTGATTTATTTGGGGGTTTCCACAGCTGTGTGTGGGTTTCCGCAAGACTTTATTTTGTGTTATTAAATCTGGCCGTTGAAATGTTCCTTTGATTTAATGTGAAGTGTGTTTTATTCGATAATTCCTTATAGATATGGAGGGAAGGTCTCGCCGAAGCCGGAGAGGAATAAACAAATAAGTAGATAAAGGAATGGCTCGGAGGGTATGAAGTACCCACGTGAGACGCCCCCGCGGTCCCTCGGGAGCTGGGGACACGCGGGGACCGCGGGGGGACCTGGCAGAGGAGGGATGTGCAGCCACCCCCCGGCACTCCAGCAGAAGGGAAAACCAGGGGAATTCCTCCCTGGATGCATCTCCGGGATGGAAATCTGCCTTGGGCAGGCAAAGCCCGTGCCGGGGGGTGAATTGGGAACAGTCAGAGTCCCCTCCACGGCTCTTGTCCCCCCAGGCTCACACCCCGACCCGTGCCCAGCTCCAGCCCCGGCACCAGGCAGCGCCCTGAGCCAGACCAGACGAGGGCCCGGCCTGGCATCTAAACACAATTAACATAAAAATAAAAAAAAAAGAAAAATGTTTTCCTTAGCGGAACAAGGCAGGAGGAGCCGCAGCCTTCTGCCTTCATTATTGAATTCTGACTTTTTTGTGCCTTAACCTCTCGCTGCTTGCGAGGGCCGACACCGTCTTCACCCCCTCATGGGAGCTGTGAGGGCTTTCCAGAGCGGCCCCAGTGCGCCCAGTGCTGCCCCAGTGCGCCCAGTGCTGCCCCAGCACCCTCTGGGCGCTTTCCTACAGAAAGGTGGAAATCTGCTCCAGGTTTTTCTATTAGTAAATATATATACACCACTTGGTGAGCACACTGGTTGACTTCCGAAGTAGCATCCTTTTCTAAAAGCTCTCGTCTTGGGATGATTTTTCTTTTTTTTTTTTTTTTTTTTTTTTTTTTTTCTCCCATGTAACTTTTTTTCAGTAGTTTTCCCTGCTGGTTTTGTCTCAGCCATTTCTCCCCCCCCCCCCCCCCCATCCCACTCCCTTTTCCCCCGTCTCAGACCCCCCCGGCCCCTTGCTCCCAGCAGACCCCGGGTTAGGTGGAAGGGGAAAAACACACAGGGCATGATCCTGCTGCCTCTCCACTTAAATCCGGCACTGTGATTAAGCAAATGAACTTTTTTTGCCTCGTACAGTTGCAAAATCTTCCACCAGGGGTAATTAATCCTTAAGGAGAGGGAGGAAAGGATGCAGCAAAAGGTCAACGAGTGGACGGAGCAAGCACAGGATGTTTCCAGGGTGATTTTTGCACCGACCCAGGACTCGGGAACTCATTGTGTCGGGTTAGTAAAGCTGCCACATAGTCCATCAGCACTGATTTTATTCAATTTTTTTTTTTTTTTCATTTTTTGGAGCGAGAGGTATGGAATCACTTTCTCCTCATGGGTTAAAAGTCAAATTAAACAATACTATTTTAATAGTCCCCAGATGGTCACCACCAGGAAGAAAACCACTGCTGATGGGGACAGCAAACGCGCTTGTGGCAAATAAGAAACAAAAACCTCGCCCCTGAGGAGCCCCTTTCACCCACGGACCACAAGGTGGTTCATCAACAGTAATGAGTGCACGCCAGGATTTTTGCCAAAGGTGAAAATTAACCAAAACAATGGGTTTTCCTTCTGCTGGAGCTGAGCTCAGTCCTACCTGCACCTCTTCCCTCAATCTGCGCTGGTGTAGAGTCTTCAGCTTCATTGACTCCAATGGGATCGCATTGATTTTAGCTGAGGAACGGACTGGGAGGGCTTTATAGAAACTCAGATTCCTTTGATGGTTTGCTGTGCACCTTAACTTGGCCATTATGAGGCTTGTTGGAACATTTGGGAAGATGGAGGACCTTGGCCGGCGCTGGTCTCTATGGGGCTGGAGGCACAGTCCACCCAACTGACAGTAGAACTGGGCTCCCACAGGGCTACCAGAGGAGCAGAACCTGGTGGCCAAGTTGCCTGGAGGGATCACAGGCACCCAGGAGCACAGAGGATGCTCTTGGGTACCACAGGGATGCTGCGTTCTGCAAGTTTACCATTAGATTTGTAACAACAGTCAAGTAAATAATAGTTTTGCAACGAGTCACAGATAAAGTTGCTGAAGTTTAGGTTTGAAAAGTTTGTTCCAAGTGAAAACAACAACAGCAGCAAAAAAATTATAAAATCGGACACTTTCCCCCCCAGTCACAACAAAAGATTTTGGACCTTATAAAATATTTCCCAAGAAGGCCCGGTTGAATTTGTTGTGAGAGGGATCCCAGAAGAGCTTTGTGGTTTGGGTTTGTAATGGAAATTTTAGTCACCTTAGATAGATTTTTGAATTACGACCGTAATTTATGGACAGTGTTGTCGTGTATTTTCATGTAACAGCTCGGCAAATACTAGATTTGGAGCCTGTAGCAGCTGGAGTTGGAGTACCGTCCTAATTTATGTTGGGCAGGGTTCAGCCTTATGCGACTCCGCTGAACTCGGTCACCCTTCATTTCCCCTCCTGCTCCGCTTCTGCTTCCTAATATTCTGGTTCCCTCCTCCCATTTCCTTCCTGCTCCAGGCCTTGGCTCCCTGCCCTCTTCCATCTGCCTCTCCTTGGAGCGAGCCCCTGCCCTCCTGCTCCCACGTGCCTCCCGTCCCCCAGAGAAACCCCCTTCAGCAAACAGCCTCTTTGGTTTGGGGGACCTTTGGGGGTCCCCATGGCAGCCCTTCTTGTACCTTAATTAACCTCCACGTTGGGCAACTCGACGTGATATTTTCCGATGGCTTTTCAAGGCAAAGCTCCGCAGCGTCGCCCGGAGAGGCTGGCACCAAACCTCTCATTAATAATAATTGCTGGGGACGGGTTTGGCCTGTTACCTCTGCCCAAGAAGGCGCTCCAGCCCTGCAATTTTTCCTTAGTCCGACTGGCTTCACCGCAAGTAAACAGAGCAGCCGGCCAAGTCGAAAGGGCTCGTCGTGGCCATGTTCTCTCGGAGATGCTGGGATCGATGCCAATTGCCAAGTCATTTTGCAAATGATACTGCTTAGTTTAGCTCTTCAGATGCTCCTTCGCTGGCGAGCCGTTCCAAGGCTCTGCCTGAGTTTGCAGGAGCAGCCCTGGCCCTGAGGAGAGTTTCGGGCTGGGATTCTGTAAGCACATCCACAGCCCCGGCTCGGAAAAGGACAGGGTTTTAAATTTACTGGCCTAAAGTGCATCATACGGTCAGGAATGTCCCAAGTATTTAGGGGTATTTCCACACCGTAATCTGATGTGCAGCGGAAGATGGCTCCGTAAGTCCCCTGAGCACCGATACTTGACTGCTCTCTCATCCGAGCCCCCCCCCAGCTCGCCGTGCTCAAGCTGGTGACAGACTGTGATTTGTTTAAATCCCATTTCTAACAGTAGTCTGCATATCTGCAGCATGGAAAAGTGACGTCACTTATAAAAGGTCTGGTACAACACACAGTGAGAGACTTTTGCATCTGAACAAGAAACTTCAGTGGGTTACAGGAACTTCCAGATTTCTTGAGCATAAACCCTCCTCAAATGCAGCTGAATTTTCTAAAAAATCTAAAATCACGCATTTGTTCTTTCTGGATTTCTCCTGACCTGTGCTATACCCTCTTCTCTCTGTGCTGTGAGAGCTGGTTAAAATTCAGCCAGAAGGTGCAGGGCATCCAGCTCCTCGGGCTGCCCCGGCTGGTGGCGGCAGGTACCCAACACACGTCCATGAGCAGGGTCTTGCAGGGATGAAGCCACGTGGATTCATAGAATCAGAGGATGGTTTGGGTTGGAAGGGACCTTAAAGGCCACCCAGTGCCACCCCCTGCCCTGGGCAGGGACACCTCCCACCAGCCCAGGTTGCTCCAAGCCCCGTCCAACCTGGCCTTGAACCCCTCCAGGGATGGGGCAGCCACAGCTTCTCTGGGCAACCTGGGCCAGGGGCTCACCACCCTCACAGCAAACAGTTTCTTCCCAATATCTCATCTAAATCTCCCCTCTTCCAGTTCCCCCTCGTCCTATGGCTCCCCTCCCTGCTCCAGAGTCCCTCCCCAGCTTTCCTGGAGCCCCTTGAGGGACTGGAAGGGGCTGGAAGGTCTCCCCGGAGCCTTCTCTTCTCCAGGCTGAACCCCCCCAGCTCTCTCAGCCTGTCCTCCCAGCAGAGGGGCTCCAGCCCTCCCAGCATCTCCGGGGCCTCCTCTGGCCCCGCTCCAACAGCTCCGTGTCCTTCTGCTGTTGGTGCCCCAGAGCTGGAGGCAGCACTGCAGGGGGGTCTCCCCCGAGCGGAGCAGAGGGGCAGAATCCCCCCCTGGCCCTGCTGCCCACGCTGCTGGGGATGCAGCCCAGGCTGCGGGGGGGTTCTGGGCTGCCGGTGCACCTCCTCTGCCCCCCACATCCCACCCAGCCATCTCTGCCCGCTCCCCAGGTTCGCCGGCATCTGCCCTGGATCCTGGATGTGGGTGCTGTGGAGCTGGGATGTGGGTGCCGTGGATCCGGGATGTGGGTGCTGTGGAGCTGGGATGTGGGTGCCGTGCACCCAGGCAGCGTCTGAGGCGCCCGGAGCAGGGCAGAGCATGACCTCTACGCTTATTAAAATGCACTGACCTAATTTAACTGATGGATCTCTGGATTTACATGGGCTGCCCACGGAATGGGCTGGCGCTGACCAGATTAACTACAATTATTTGGGATTTACAGAGACTGTTTGCAGAATAAACTGGCACTGAGCAGATTAACTAACTAAAATAATTTGGGATTCAGGCAGACTTCCCACGGCAAATAGACTGACACAAATAAAATTAAGAGAGGGCCAGGGGAAATACATTCATTCTGCTTATTCATTGCAGTTGAAATTTCTATATTCCCCCTTTCCACGGATCTATCTTTTACCTTGTCCCCCAAACAAATAAAAGGTATTAAGTATATGGCGCGATCAATCCTGCCTACCATCTCCGCCGTGATCAAACACAATAAGAAAACAATTACGGATGGGTCGTTTGCTCCAACATACTTGCAATCTTTTGATTTTATTTGTTGTTGCTGTTGCCCTGGGAAACGGCGAGCGCGCCCCGCTCTCCTGCCTGCAGCCGCACGACCACGCTCCTTTGCCTCCCTGTTGCCATCATGATCCGTGCCCTGGGACCAACCGGGAGCCTGGTGTGGGGCCCGGGGCTGGGATCCGGAGAGGCGAGGGCTGGGGCGGTGAGTGCGAACCCCCCCGGGGTGCGGGACCCCCCAGCCCCATGGGCAGGGCATTGCGTGGGGGCGCTTGGCTGCACTCCTGCAGGTGCCCGACCTGGGGACTGATGCTGCTGGGACACATCCCTGGAGGGGGGGGGGATGCCGCAGACAGGGGGGTGGTGCAGGAATGGCCGTTTCACCCCAAAATCCTGTGCCAGGGTGATGTGCAAGAGCATGGGACAGACCCCCCCCACTGCACCCACCCCAGGTCTGGCTCGGGGGATGCAGCCGCCCCAACTCCCCCCCGTGTCTTGGACACCGGTGTGGGGCTGCCCTGGCCACAGCTGCCCCCAGGGACCAGCATTCAGGACTTTTTCTCTCTGATTCGACTTTTCAGGTTGTGTTTTTTCAGGAATCCTCTTTATTTGCATCACCCGCCCTTACTATGGCTATTTTAACAGCCCTTTTTCTTTCCTTTTGCTGCCTTTTTATTTTCCCTCGTGGCGTCTTCCTAGCAGCGAATAATCTCAGGGTACCGAGGGGCCCTTCTCTCAAATAACAGGGGCTGTGTGCGTTACCTGGGCATTTCTGAAAGGGGTGGCGGGGTAAAACTCGGTGGCACAAAGTAGACTTGAAATGGCGCTGGAGGTACGTGCGGCCAGAGCATCCCTACAGCAAAACTTCATAGAATTGTCTAGGCTGGAGGGGACCTTTCAGACCATCGAGAATGCTTTGCACGGCTTTGCGAAGGCGCAGGCACCCCAAGCTGGATTAAGAGTAGCGCCTTTAAAACTAAAATAAAATAACAAAAATCCCCTCGCTGGGTCTAAAGCAGCCAGGGTGCCGCAGGGGGAGGGCAGGAAGGCCGGGGCCAGCTCTCCGTCGGCGCGGCGGGTGCAGAAGGCGATGGTGCGGCAACGGGGAATGGCAGATGTGTGTCAAAACCCGAACCTCAGCCTGCAGCATCCCACAGTGCCATCTAGCGCGGTCCAGCCCGGAAGGACCAGCGGGATGGTGGGGATGGAGATGCAACTGGTCCATGCCTGCGCCAGGCACCCATGGGTGGGGGCCGCGCACACGCGTGCGGGTCCGAACCCCCACGTAGCTCCTAGGAAAGCAGCTTTTTCCTTGCTGGGAATGGCAAACACGCTCGGGGCTGTCGTTTTGCAGGCTCGCCCATCCCTCCTTGCTCTCCGTTTGGTTTGCAGAGGGAGAATGTTCTCGCCTCCCCCCTCCATCGGGTAGAAGCGTGGGGCTGTGCTGGCGGGGGGGGGAGGATGCTCTGCCCTGCTCTGCCGTGGCACGCTGGTGAAACACCTTGCCATGTCGCCAGGGTGCCCTGGCAGGGGTCCCCCGGCCGGCTCAGCCCCGGTGCCGGCGTGTGCCGAGCCGCGGGATGGCAACCGGCAGAAAGACCTGGGAGGGCGAGTCATTTAGTAACCTCTTCCTGAGCACAAGAGTCTGTTTTAAACTTCTAAATGCCACCATAAATGTAGTCAGGCATATATTTCCATACTGATACTGGATAATAAACACAGTGGGAGCCCAAAGTACCTTGAGGGACATCCTGCTGTGCTTATTATCCTGTACTTCTCCGCTAATTACTAGAGCCTAAACTTTAATACTCATGGATTTGTTTACCTACCACTTTATCAGCTGCTGTATCTCTGTTTTGCAGCTTCCCCGTGACTGCACTGACATTGCCGTGCTTTCCCTCACGACGGGCTGCGGTTTTTGGCTGTTCCCATCCATGGGCCGTGTCACACGCGTGGCTCAGGAACGTGTCCCCACTGTCCCCGCTTCACCTCGGCCGGCTGCGAGATGCCGGCGGGCTCGCTCGCCACCCGGCCACGGGGCAAGCACAGGCTGGGAGGTCGGATGGAGGCAGTACGGAGCAGAGCTTGAAAGCCACCAAAGTCACTTTGGAGCTCATTTTCCACCCAGGAGGGCTGCTGTTTGCCACTTACCCAGAAAACATCCTTTAGAGAGAGCTGAACTCCTTAAAAGTGAGCGGAAGAGGCTGCAAAGCACCCAGCAGCCCCTGCCCCCACCAGCTGATGAATTAAATCCAAGAGGAAGATGGCACGAGGTGGGGAGTGCCTGGGAACAAAGGGACGTCATCTGGAGAGACGGTGGGTCTGACACGCGGGCGGAGGAGCGGGAGGGGTTGGCAGAGGGCGTTTTTAGGAAGGTGGCCCGGGCTGGAGAGGTGGTGTGGGAGGTTCATGATGGTGCTCAGCTCAGTACATGGGTGATGCAAACCCACACGAGGGACGCAAACCCACACGAGGGACGCAAGCCTGCGCGGGTGAGGCAGAACCACGTGGGTGATGCAAACCCGTGCGGGGGATGTAAAACTGGGTGAATGACGCAAAACTGCATGGGGGGGGATGCAAAAACTGCATGAGTGATACAAACCCACACGAGGGATGCAAGCCTGCGTGGGTGAGGCAAAGCTGCCTGGGCGATGCAAACCCACATGGGGGACGCGAACCCATACGGGGGATGCAAACACACATGGGGGATGCAAAACTGCATGGGGGATGCCAACCCATACGGGGGATGCAAAACTGCGTGGGTGAGGCAAAGCTGCCTGGGTGATGCAAACCCACATGGGGGATGCAAAACTGCATGGGGGATGCAAAACCGCGTGGGGGATGCAAACCCACATAGAGTGTGCAAACCCACATGGGGGGCACAAACCCATACAGGGGATGCAAACCCACATGGGGATACAAAACTGTATGGGGGTGCAAACCCACATGGGGGATGTAAACCCACATAGGGGATGCAAAACTGCATGGGGGATGTAAACCCATACGGGGGATGCAAACCCTCATGGGGGATGCAAAACTGCATGGGGGATGCAAACCCACATAGGGGGTGCAAACCCTCATGGGGGATGCAAAACTGCATGGGGGAGGCAAACCCACACGGGGGGTGCAAACCCATATGGGGGATGCAAACTCACACGGGGGGTGCAAACTCACATGGGGGGCGCAAACCCATACGGGGGATGCAAACCCATATGGGGGATGCAAACCCATACAGGGGGTGCAAACCCACACGGGGGATGCAAAACTGCATGGGGGAGGCAAACTCACACGGGGGGTGCAAACCCACATGGGGGGCGCAAACCCATACGGGGGATGCAAACCCATATGGGGGATGCAAACCCACATGGGCGATGCAAACCCACACGGGGGATGCAAAACTGCATGGGGGATGTAAACCCACATAGGGGGTGCAAACCCACATCGGGGGCACAAACCCATATGGGGGATGCAAACCCACACGGGGGGCACAAACCCATATGGGGGATGCAAAACTGCATGGGGGATGTAAACCCACATAGGGGGTGCAAACCCATACGGGGGATGCAAACCCACATGGGTTTGCAAAACTGCATGGGGGTGCAAACCCATACAGGGGATGCAAAACTGCATGGGGGTGCAAACCCACATGGGGGGCACAAACCCATGTGGGGGATGCAAACCCATACGGGGGATGCAAACCTGCATGGGGGTGCAAACTCATACGGGGGGTGCAAACCCACACACGGGATGCAAACCCACATGGGGGGTGCAAAGCTGCATAGGGGATGCAAACCCACACGGGGGATACAAGCCTGCGTGGGTGATACAGAGCCATGCCGGTGATGCAAATCCGCGCAGGCAATGCAAACCCGCTCGGGTGATGCACACTTGCACGGGTGATGCTTGACCCCCCCCGGCACCCATGGGTGCTGCAGAGGCGTGGCACCGACCCGCAGCGCTGCGGGGTGGTCTGTACGCAGAGGACGGCGCACCCTGCGCCTCCACGAGAGGTGGGACGTGCAAATAGTGTGTGTTGCGATGAGGAAAGGGCAGGTGGGAGAATCAGCCATGGGGGAAAAGCGGGTGGACGGAGGAGCCCCGGCAGCACCCGGCTGGAAAGGTGCGGACCCTGCTTTGCTGTGGCTCCTCGGGAAGCCCGCTGGCGCCGGGTGGCAAAGCCCATGGAGATGCCGGGAGCCATCCTGGCCGCCTCGCAGGAATAAAAAGGCTACTGCCAGCCCAGCGGAGGCCACCCCGGGGCCGTTGGTTGTCCTTGCTGCCCCTTCTCCTTCGGCTGGCAGGCCAGGCACCGCCACACCGCCCCATTTAGCCGGCAAAACTCAAAAGCATTCATGTCCAATAAATTGGATTAGCGCCCTTTTGTTGGATTAAGATGAATGACTTTCCAAATTCTTGGCCTGTTTACTTTGGCTGCGCTCGAATCCTGTGAACTCGGCTTCTGATAACCGTGTTAGAAAGAGGGGTATGTGGAAAAAAGATCGAAATAGAAATGTGTAATGACCAAATGGCTTTCTGGTTGGCTTTTGTTTTATGTCAGAGCTCCGAGTCCGTCTGTAATTACCTTTATTACTCTTGACCTGAGAACAAACTCAAAGGCGCTTTTTTAAAAGAGATTAATAAAAGGATTTCTGAGGAAGGGAAGGCATGGCAGATCATGTCCATGTCTGTCCCACACAAATTGAATCAAGCGTCCGTGCGGCTGCCGGGGCCTTGTCTGACGCCCGCCTGGCTCCAGCCCCGCGCGGGGCAGAGGGCTCCCTGCGAACCGCCTCCTTCAGACGCCAAACTCCAACCCTGAGTCGCCTCCCCGGCCAGAGAAGCCCAATATTAGATCCGCAAACCAGGCAGGCAGCAAGCTGCGTCCTCCACCTTCATTTCCATGGAGCCGGCTCAGCCCCTGGCGCGGAGCATCGCAAGACTAGCCAAACAGTGGGGAAGGCAATGGCTGCTTTTCCCTTGGGATGCACAGCCCCTGGATCTATCCCTGGCACCGGGAGGGGTGGTGGTGTCCTCAGCCACCGTTTGTCATGTCCTTGCACCCTTTCGTCATGTCCCTTCCACGAGGGACCTGGGAGTCCTACTGGACAACAAGTTGCCCATGAGCCAGCGATGTGCTCTGGTGGCCAAGAAGGCCAGTGGTCTCCTGGGGGACATTAAAAAGAGTGTGGCCAGCAGGTCCAGGGAGGTCACCCTCCCCCTGCTCTGCTCTGCCCTGGGGAGGCCACACCTGGAGCACTGGGTCCAGTCCTGGGCTCCCCAGTTCAAGAAGGACAGGGAACTGCTGGAGAGAGTCCAGCCGAGGGCTACCAAGATGATCCAGGGACTGGAGCACCTCTCTGCTGAGGAAAGGCTGAGAGCCCTGGGTCTTCTCTGGTAAACTCCGGCTATTTTCACACCATTTCCCAATTTTCCCCCAGCCCAGCTCTGGCTTGGCTTCGCTGAGCACCACCCAGCAGCCCACAGCAGCCGCAAAGCTCTCGTCTCCCATCTTATTCTTTCCCTTCTGCCTTCCCCCCGCGGGCACCCTGCCCCAAACGGCAGCAGCCCCAGATGGTGTCACCCCGGGCCTCAGTTTACCCCTGCCTTCGGGGACAGGACGGGTTGTCCCTGTGGCTGAGCATCCCTGCCCAGAGGTGCTTTGCACCGGCTCCTCCTCTGGCTCCGGGCAGCAGCTCTGTGCGGGGATTTAGAAAACCCACAAGAGCCATCCGTCCGTCCCCAGCAAAGCTCATCTGTGCATGTGGCATCTCTGGAACATCATCTCATCCTGCCCCCAGTCTCCAGCAAGATAAAGCAGAGCTGGTTGTCCAGGACCGTGTCCAGACAGCTCTGGAATATCTCCAAGGATGGAGAGCCCACAGCCTCTCTGGACAACCTGTTCCCACTGTTCATCCACTCTCACAATTTAAAAAAATTAAAATCCTAAGAATCGAAGTGGGATTATTTGTATTTCAAGTTGGAAGTGACCACTGGTACATGTGTGCCGGTGACTGTGGGTGTCTTGGGGATGCGCAGGTATGTCTGTTTTGGGGAGAAGGTGACAAACGTGCACTGGGAGAGCAGTTGCAATGGGTTTTCATGTCCTACAGCAATGCATTTTTATTTGCTTTCAGGTCCTCAGCTCCTGAGCCCTCTTCTCCTCGGGCAGCTGCCTGGGAACCGCTCACATCCGGACGGGGCCGCGGAAACGCAAGAGGTCTTCCAGCGAGGTAATTATCCATGCGATGCCCCCAGCGAGCTAATTATTGACGCAAACGAGGGGTCTGCCCGGGAAGGTCTGCGCCCCGGTGGGGCCGAACGAGATGCTGGGCTATTTTTGGGGGTGTCAGGCAGAGCTGTGAGCAAACCGAAGGCTTTGGGGAGGAATTTCCACTTACTGCCGGCCATATGTGGGGAGAAATGATGCGATATGGCACTTCAAAGCCAGGCGGGGACCGGTGCGATGCAGGGAAAGGTGCCGAGCGATGCTCCGCCACGGCGAGGGGGGTGCACCGGGGAAACCTGGCAAAACTGTGTCAATGCCACCTCATGCGCTAAAACCAGCGAGGAAGGCTTTCGGGCGCTCAGCGTGGTTGCCGGGTTATTCCTGGCAAGGTTATTCCACCCGAGGTTATTCCCACGGAGGCCCCGCGGAGGTGGCCACTGGCCGTGCCCCGGCGCGGGCACCCCCCCTCCCCTCCCCTGCAGCATCTCCTCAGGAGGGCAAAACCATCTGAGCACCCCCAAATGCTTCTGAAACCTGACCCAAGGCGCCTGCCGCGATCCATTTTTGCAAAAATAGCGCGTCTATTTTGGGGGTTAAGCCATCTGCCCACCTTGTTTCTGTTTGGAGAGAGGAATTAATTACAGGCCAGCTCCTTTACTGGAAACAGAACCTGCCTAATGGGTTTATTATCAGAACCTGTTTCTAAAGGGTGTCCCGTCCCCATCTGATGCGGCAAGCTAATTGCGAAAGCTGGTTTTGATTAACTTGAAAGGTATTGTGACATCCAGCTTTGAACATCTGGAATGAAAAATGGGATTTCTTTTAAAAGGGAACTACCCGAGACAGCTAACGAGGCAGTAGGAATACATTATTTTGTTAAAAACAATACCCGCAGAACCGAGACGTTCACCAAAGCACTCCTAAGACGTGCGCTAATCCTCCCCTTGATCACTGCTTACCTCCCTCCGCATTTGTCTTTATCATTCCCAACACTCCCTGCAAGAAGGAACGTGTTGTTTTATATGCGTAAGTAGTGCAAGGTAATAAAAAAAGGGACCCTGATGCTAATTAATGGCTCAGGGCGGGGGGGTGGGAGGATGCAACTCGTGTGACACAGATGAGCAGGGCAGGAGGAGGGCAGGGTGCAGGACCTCGGGGCTCTCCCAGGGCATGACATCCATGTCCCGCCGCAGCAGAAGAGCCAGCCGGGAGCAGCTTTCCCGCCGGAGAGAAAAACTAAAGGCAACCAGACGACAAACTGTTGAAAGCCAAACCGCAGAAACCCTTGAAGAAAAGGCTTGTGACACCCACGAGGAAGGAAACGGGGAAAAACAACGAGACCGACATAAAAAATGTTGGAAATGACCAAAAAAAAAAAAATTTTAAAAAAAGATATCAAAGGGCATCCTTCAGGCAAGGGGAAAACTTCCTTCCTCCCATGCTGCGTGGGAGGCTGCTCCCATCGTGCCTGTGGCTGCTGGTACCCGGAGATGCCCGGCCATGCCAGGGGGTCCAGCTGCCCCTTGCCTCGAATGTGTTGGGTTGGAAGGGACCTTTGAAGGTCACCTAGTCCAGGGGTGCGGGGCCAGGGCGGTGTGCGGAGGGGCTCGCTCTCGGGGCTGGCTCCTGGGTCGTACAAGGTGTCTCAGGCCAGCACCTGAAAGGGGGGGCACCAAAGGGGACCCGCGGGAGGTCTGACTCGGGCTCAGCTCCGCAAGGAGGATGCCCCAGCCCTGCTGCTGGTACCCAGAGAGCTCAGGAGCTGCTCTGAATGCGCCCCCGAGGGACACCAGCCAAGACCCTGCGTCTCCCCACGTTCAGCCTAACACCTGGTATCTTCTCATACTTGTGCTCTCCCACTTACCTCCAGCCAAAAAATCCAAGTCGGAGTCCTCTGGCCTGCGACAGAGCCACCTACGCGCTGCGACAGAGCAAAGAAGTAGCCGTAAAGACAGAGGGGGTTGGACTAGACGACCTTTAAAGGTCTCTTCCAACCCAAACTACTCTATGGAACAGCCATAGAGTCCATCCTGACGGTTTCCAGCCCGTCCTGCGCGTCCCCTGCCGGCTCGCCTGCGGAACGGGCATCGCGGGAGCAGCGTGCTCTGCTGTGAGCGCCACAGGTATTTCGCCTTAACTAGTTTTGCATATTTAATTTTATTTTATTTTTATATATATATTCTTTTTTTTCACTCCCGGGAGAGCTAATTGCGAACAATTTAATTAAGACCCCTCACTCATCAATGTTCTCCTGGTTCGGCCAGTCTGGGTTGGCTCAGCGGCTTGCAGAGGTTTTATTCCGTCCGTTGTCCCCCCGTTAACTCAGCCCGTGTCAGCGGTGTGTTCGCTTACCCCCCGCGGCCCCGGGGAGCCGCACGGTTCGAAATCCCCTCAAGTGACAGGTCCTGGGACACCTCTATTTTGGGGTGGACGGGGCCCGGCTCTGTCCCCGGGGTGGGGGATTTGGCTGACGCGCCCCCTGCACCCCAGCATCACCCCAGCAAGCACCGGGGAAACACCAGCACCCGTGTCTCGCACCGTGGGCGACGTAGCTCAGCAGGCAGGAGCCTGGCTCGGTGCTAAACAAAGCAAACTGATAGAAAATTCTCTATTTGTTAGAAGGGACCAGGCAGGTTAAAAAAAAAAAAACCACAAAAAAAACAGGTGAGAAAGGAAGGGATATAGGGAAAAGCTGGAGGCAGTTCCTTGGGTATCACAACATCAACATTATCTGCCCAGGGGAAAGAGAAATCTGAGCACTAAGGCCCTGGAAAGAAGGGAAAAAAAACATCACAAGTGCCTGAGAAAAGAGAGGAAATGTATTTTTAGTCCATTTAGAAATCTGGTTTGGTTTTGTTTTGAATTAGCTTAAAAATCTGGTTTGGGTTTGGCTAATGCTTTAAGTGGAGCGAGGAGCTCTTGAGCAACACGCCAGCTCCGCATCCCGGCCCGGCCCGGCGGTGGCCACGTCTCCGGTGGAACCGCCTCGAGCTGCTGTCAGCTTAATGAACTTTGCTAATTTGAGTGCTGGGTGGGATGCTGAAGAGCGGCATCCCGTTTTTCCAAGCTGCCACAAAAGCCAAGTTACCCCTCAGTCGATGTCGTGCTCCAGCGTCTGCCCCGCGGAGGCTGGAGGGGGAATTCTCCTGCGCGAGGAGCTGGGTTTATCCCGCTCATTGCCGGGCAGGATATGCGTATCGGCTTTTCTGTTTGGTTTTCCTTTGCTTTTACAGTAAGCGGGCAAACGGCATATGTCTGTATCTGTTAGATCGGCAGCGCCTGCTCTCACAGCTGGCTGTCAAGTGGAAATGAATACATAAATCATTAAAAGTGGTCTCGCAGGAGACCATAGGCCAATGGTACTTTATTGTGATTTAATGAAAAACTAAAGGGCTGCGAGCACATGGCGCAATTCTCTTTTCATAACAATTGATTATGGGTTTATACTGGGGGATGTGTTGCTCCCGGTGTAGGGAGGCGGCTCGGCCACCCCTGCCCCGTCCCACGGCTGGGCTCCTCGGTCCCTGCAGGGACTTTTTTGTATGAAATTTCATAGAATCAGAGGATGGTTTGGGTTGGAAGGGACCTTAAAGGCCACCCAGTGCCACCCCCTGCCCTGGGCAGGGACACCTCCCACCAGCCCAGGTTGCTCCAAGCCCCGTCCAACCTGGCCTTGAACCCCTCCAGGGATGGGGCAGCCACAGCTTCTCTGGGCAACCTGGGCCAGGGGCTCACCCCCCTCACAGCAAACAATTTCTTCCCAATATCTCATCTAAATCTCCCCTCTTCCAGTTTAAAACCATTCCCCCTCGTCCCATGGCTCCCCTCCCTGATCCAGAGTCCCTCCCCAGCTTTCCTGGAGCCCCTTGAGGGACTGGAAGGGGCTGGAAGGTCTCCCCGGAGCCTTCTCTTCTCCAGGCTGAACCCCCCCAGCTCTCTCAGCCTGTCCTCCCAGCAGAGGGGCTCCAGCCCTCCCAGCATCTCCGGGGCCTCCTCTGGCCCCGCTCCAACAGCTCCGTGTCCTTCTGCTGTTGGTGCCCCGGAGCTGGAGGCAGCACTGCAGGGGGGTCTCACAGAGCAGAGCAGAGGGGCAGAATTTGAGGCGAGTTGGAACAGAACAGGACACTTTGCACCAGCTCCAAGTTAATTTGCGTTTGGGGCCATCACACTTCACCCCTCGGGTCCTCGCTCTGAGCCGGGATCCCGCGGCTGAGCGTCACCGGGAGAGTCACCCACCTGTGGTGGTGCACGCAATGAGCCGGGCACGCACGGGTGCCGCGCTGCCTGCCCAAACCGAGACTAAACCCGAGTTACAGAAAATATTCCCCTGCTTTAAGCAGTGAAGGAGCAGCCTTGGCTCTCCTGTGTCTCTTCCCACCAAGGTAAAGGCCAGCCCTTTGGGAAACCAAGGTCCTGTGGAGCAGGGAGGAGCACACAGACAGGTTTGCACCTGTATAAAGTGCCCAGGCTCTGCGAAACAGCCAACCTCGGGCTGCTAAACACTTTCAGACCTGGGCAAAAACCTCACCTGGTCCTTTGGCTGCCTTTATTTACAGCATCCGCGTAGCAGAGAGACAAACCTTGGCTGCCGCGGGGCTCTGAGCAAGGGCAGGCAGATGTGCAGCCACATCTGGAGGGATCCGCTTGCAGCCCAGCCTTCCCGCTGTAAATAATTGTAACGTTAAAGCCCGGAACAAGGGGAATCTGCCTTCGGTTGGCAGCTAACATCCACGTCCTAATGCCTCGGCGTATAAACGCGGAGGTGCGAAAACTGCGCACAGGGATATGGGGTTGACGTGAGCGTTTAAATCTTGTATCGTATTCGCCCTAATGCCTCCCACCTGCTCTGGATTTCAGCGGTTGCTTAGTCCTTAGCAGAGCAGCACATTTGCAGTAAAAGGAAAAAAATATTTCATGTAGAGCGTATCGCCGGCCTCTCTCTCCAGCTTGGGGAACCTTTGGCTCCGCAGCTGAATAAGCCACTAAACTTGGCAGAAAGGTCACTTTGGTGCGAGATGAAAAGCCCTTGCATGGAAGGAGACACACTTCTCGCCATCCCTCCTGCCCCCGGCACTGCCAGGCTGGAGGACCGGGATGATCCAT
Source organism: Alca torda (assembly GCA_008658365.1). Lineage (NCBI taxonomy): Eukaryota > Metazoa > Chordata > Aves > Charadriiformes > Alcidae > Alca > Alca torda. The sequence continues at coordinate 1,347,944 of CM018101.1, forward strand.
GGCCATGGGGACAACATGGGGGGGCTCTGAGCTGCTGGCGGGGGTGAACAAAAGGGATGTCCCATTGCCAGGTGCGTGTGATGAAAGAAACGGTGCATGTGGGCATCTTCGCAGGAAGGACATACCCTTCTTGGTGGGATGTCAGTGATTTTTCAGTACTTACTTAGAGCGTGTAGGAGCTGCCCTCGGAGTAGTGCCAATCACTGGGGAAAACCCCAAAACAATTATATATATATATATATATATACAAAAATAAGAATTAAAAAAAATATATTTGATATATTTGACATACACTGATGTTCTGACCAGAACTTGCAAGTGGAAGATGTCCCAGTTCACAGAAATTTGAGGCATCTTTTATAGGATAAGTATCATTTGAGGCATCTTTTATAGGATAAGTATCACACAGCTGGGTAGGATAACTGTTGGGAATACTGCACTCATCGTCCAACATAGAAACATCTCCAGATGTGCAAGAAGTAGGAGAGTGAGCTAAAAAACTGTGTGCAGGGGACACCTATGGATGAAGTATGTACATTGAAACTCCTTCTGTCTGTAGAAGCACCCAGGGAGATGCACAGAACTTACACAGGTTGCAGCCTCAGAACACCTGGGGAACCCTGGGGAGATGTCTCCATCCCATGGACAGCTTGAATCCTTAAAGGATTTAAGGAAAAAAAAAAAAAAAAGGCTAGAAGCACAGGAAACAAGCCTGAGGCAGAACAAATTGCGATAAACACAAAGATCTTGGGGTGCCCCAAACCCCAGTGCCCCCCACCTCCTGGTGGACCTGGACCATGGTTGACCATGGAGCTCCATGGTGGACCTAGACCATGGTTGACCATGGAGCTCCATGGTGGACCAGACCGTGCTCCAGCCGACGCGGCGTCTGACTGGGCTCTTATGGGTTTCACCAGGAGGTGAGTCTTTTCCATGGGGATACGAATTTATTTCCAGCTGAAATGAATAGAAACCACTGCACAAGATAATGATGTCAAAGCCGCCGTAGAAGCTCAAAGAAGAGCAATATGCTGCGAAAGGGTGGCGAGGGAGTTGCTAAATACAATAACCACACAGAGGGAAAAATCGACGTTTGGGGAGTCACCTGCAGCCTTGATTGAAAAATCAGAGTTACATTAAAATTTTTCCTATTTAATTATCTCACAGATAATATCACTTAGATTGGGTTTCATATCTGAGCAAATGAGTTGTGCCACTATTATTAAAACCTACTTAGGAAACTCAATCAGCGAAAACTACCACTTTGAGGCTTAACACGTGCTAGGAACAGAACTGGAGAGGTTTTGCTTTTTTTTTTTTGGCTTTTTCAAAATGAGCTGAAGTAACTTTATGATATAGATAAATGTAACACCCACGAATCCAAATTAACCCTGCTGTAGAAATTGCTTTTCCATTTAGCGTTGCTCCGCAAAGTTGGGCTTGGAAAATCTAACAAGGTCATGGTTGGGATGCTGGAGCCGCCCGAGCCCTGCGGGGAATGGAAATGTCATTTATTATCTACGCCAGGCTGGAGAGCTCTCTTCTTGAAGGGCTCTTGCCCAAGTGATGCAAAAATAAGGAAAATGAAATACTTATTTTTTTTTCTCCAAGGTTTAATATGTTATTGTATAAATGCGGGCATCCCGGACGGGCTGGAGTGCTCTTCGTTTTCCATCCTTCCGTGGTCCTGTCCAGAGGAGGAGATCTGCATCCCAGCCTCGTGCATTGGAGCCTTCGCCATCGCACCCACGAGGTTTGTGCTGTGCATCCCAGCCCGTCCCTCCCGCCCTTCCCCTCGCTGCCGGAGCTGCGTCTTCGGCTTGGGGCAGGAAAGGCCTCACCAAGACCTTAACTTTGGCACAGCTGCAGGCTGCGCTACTGCCGTGGTTTGTCCTCAAACCAGGACAACTACAGACTCATTTCATTCTGTATTTTTGAATTACTTATTTTATACTCCAGCCAAATTTTTTTTTTTTTTTTTTTTTCCCAAATGAGTGCTGTTTCCTGCCCTTTTTCATGTGCAGAAGTAATCGGTGCGGGCTTTTCCTGGTTTCCCATTTCAGCAAATATCCTCAAATTGGTCTGGCTGCCAGCCCCGGCCCCTCCAGAGAGCTCCGGCTCTGCGGGATGTGGGGAAAGGCTGGGAGCACTCCGGGGTCAGCATCGCTCTCCGATTCCCTGACAACCTACCGGGAGAACGGAGCCCTAACCCTCGCCAGGGTGATGATTTCCACATTGTCAGCAATGAGATGAGGTGATACCTGTGTTCCCTCCCGCCCTCGGTCCTGTGATGGGCTGAAAACATGGGGAGCTCCAGGGGACCATGGGGATGGGGTGGCCGTGGTGGCACGAGTCCAGCCAACATGGGGCTATAAAAAAAAAACCAAACAAGTAAAACCACCCGGCTGTACAAAGCCACGACAGTTTGCAGCCATGGAGGGAACCTGCCACAGCGGAGACGATGCTGAGCCAGCGCAGGGATGCTGAGCCGTGGCCGCCCGTGGCCAGCGGTGGGTGCAGGGTGGGTGCACCATTACACCCTGCGCCGGTTTTTCTGGCCGCCTGGGAAACATCCTCCCTCCTGTCCACTTTTTTCAAGGATGAGAACCTTCTTCTCTCCCTCCACACGTAAGGAGCGACGTGTTGCATCCATCTCGATCCTGTGCAAGGAACAAATCCAATTAAAATTACGGCTGCACCGTCCATCATGAACCCTTGAGAAATCTTTCCCCTTAAGGCTTCCTGGTTTTGTTTTTATTCGGGACAGCCAATGTGGGACACTGGGAGCACTGCGGCTTCGGGAAGAAGGGAAGGGCTCAAGGCTCCAGCACTGGGGTGAGGAGTTCTCGGGATGGCAGCCAGCAAGGGAGAGAGAAACTATTCAGCAAACTTTCTAATTTATACTGGATGTGACGTTCATAGCATGAAATAACCCTGTTGGCAGCTTGGTCAAGTGCCTGGGTCTCGCTCCTCCTCATCCCTGCACCTGGCGAGCTCGAAAACACCGGGACCTTGAATCCCACATACCATAGCTGGCTATAAAGTAAATATTTTCACTAATTCAGACACTGAAGTCTTCCAAAAGTGCAGTTTTCCCAAGCATTAGAAGAGAAATTAGTCCTGTGTGGCTCAAACCAGGACAGGAATGAAGAGGCACCCCCGGGTGTCTGCGCCTGGCCAGGGCGAAGGTCCCCTTTGGGGTTTCACAGGGACTTCCTAGGGGTTTAGCCCTGGAAACCGATGGATTGGGACAATGATGTTACCCCGCTAGGACATCAGCTTCCATGTGGAATGCCTGTTTAAACTCACCTCTTGCCAGCTGCTGTTTCGTCTCCAGCATGGGCACTTACGGATGGGGCTGGCAGCCGGGATGCAAAGAGAAGTCCCGCCGGAGGCGGTCGTGCCTGCGGGATTGAGGTCCCACTAACGTTTTGGGGGAGCAAAGGGACATCAGGCAACCTGGGACAGGGACCTGGACCCCAGGAGATGCTTTAGAGGCTGAAGTGACCACGGTGAAAGACTCATAGAATCATGGAAAACCTCAGGTTGGAAGGGACCCATAGGATCATCGAGTCCAACCCCCAAGGGAAAGGACTCCCTTTGGAGACCCTTGCCTCGGCACAGCCGGCGGGGGACCCCGGCTGGGGAGAGGAGGGCAGGGACCCCCATGCGATTCCACACAAGATGTCTCTTCCCGACAGTGTTTCTTGGGACCCCAAACGTAAAACTGGCTCAAAAACCCACCCAGGAGAGGGGTCGGGGCTGGCGGGAGGCTGGGGACAACTGCCACCGTCCCCCCGTCCCCTCTCCCCTGTGCGACAGCATCTCCCTCCCTGCGGAAAAGGAGTTTGCTGCTGGATCGGGGATGTGGTTGGATTTTTTTAAATCAAACCAAAAAGTGGAAGTTATTTCATTTTAATTCTGAGACCTAAAATGCATGTGGTTGGATTTTTTTAAATCAAACCAAAAAAGTGGAAATTATTTCATTTTAACTCTGACACCTAAAATACACGTGCAGGTTTCTATGTAGTTCTATATTCTTAATATTAAGATAAGCATCTTAACTTTTTAGCTGACATAAGAAAATACCGTTTCAAAGCACTGCAAATTTAGATAAACGCCTCACATTCCGGTGTCATCCATTCCGTGCAAAACAAGCGGTATTTACAGGAATGCTTCTCCATGTAATTACGCAATTATTAAAAACATAGTAGTGAAGTAGGAGCTTTTATCAAGTCATTCAAATTAGAGCTGTTTCATCCTAATCACTATCTACTTGAATACGGATCGCTTGGCTGAAACTGTAAAAAGCTCATTAAATAAATTTTTTCTTTAAAATTTAATTACTGGGAACTTCTTTGGAGAGTAATGATTTCGGATCACGATTAGGATCTTTGTTTCTGTTTGCGTTTGGCCTGAAAGGCATAAAGACCTGGAGAAAAAAGAGGAGAAATTGCTGATCCCAACATTTGGGAAAGAAGCCGGCAGGAGGGGAGCGGAATATTAAGAAGCCAGATCCAGCATTAGGAAGCAGAAGGAGGGTGCCATAGTTTGATAGGTTTATTAAGCCCTTCGTTTCTGGTGTTAAGCAAGCCGTGCCGTGGTCCCCTGCGAACGTGAGCCACTCCTTGGGTGCTGTTTCCATACAACGCCTTTAGGTGCATTAACGGCGTTTATGCGACTTCCAGCCTGAGTTCGGCAGTCGGAGTTTGCCTTCCGTGTGACCGGTTTAGAGCCCAGAACTGGGGGGGGGGTCGGGGGAACGACAAAAAAAAACATGATGTAAATGTTTTCCACCCTATGCCAAACTTATATATAAAGAAAAATAAATCACTGTATTTTTTTTTCCTGGGGTGATGAGAAGGGATGGAAGTTGCCGTGGAGCAGAGCTGGAAGCGGGAGGTGGGTGTCAGTGGTGCTGGCAGGGCCCAGAATGAGGAATTCTTAACAGGAACCGTTCCACACGCTAAAATAACAGTGAGTAAAATAATAATAATAAAAAAAAAAAATTTCCTTAAAAAATAATTAGGAAAGGAGGGCGGCCTGAGCCTGCAAGCCCTGATGCGAGTATCCGTTTCACTCGCAATTGCGCAGCCTGAAGCCGTGAGAACTGTTCTCCAAAGGCCGCAGACTCAGGTAGTAATCCTAAAATTAAAAATGAAGTGCAAGCGGCAGCAACTGCCTACAGCTTTCTTGTTTTGTTAAGGCTTCGTTTTTACTGATAATTTTAACTCGGTTAAAAAAAAAAAAAAAAAAATGGTTTTCTTTACAGGAAACCCGTTCAGAGGTGCTGGGGAGCGCCGCGGGCACCGGGCGCGCGATGAGAAGAGCTGGAGCAAGGCGGGGGGAGGCCGACGCTGCCGTCCCAGCACCGCGCCGGGCGAGGACGGGGATGCTCCCCGCTGAGCATATACCCTTTACTTTTCTTACCCCGAGATTTAAACGCTTCCATCATCTGCTGAAGATGCCTTTCTGGTCGAAGAATGTGGGTAACAACATTTTATTTTTAAATAGCCCCTGCCCTTCCCGTGTGGGAGCCTTTGAGCGGCCTCCCCCCGTTGCCCGGGGAATGGGGCAGGACCAAACAGCCACCCCAGCACCCGTCAGATTTCGCAAATATTTTTGCTGCCTGCTCCCAAGGTGCCGCCGGGAGCCCCAGTCACCGCAGGCATCCTGGTAGAAACGACAAACGTACCACCCCACTCGTTTTTTTTAGAAAAGGTGGACCGTGGGCAGGTCTTCCCCTGCGCTAAAATGTCCTGGGGGGAGGCTGGTGAGCCCCTGGCCCAGGTTGCCCAGAGAAGCTGTGGCTGCCCCATCCCTGGAGGGGTTCAAGGCCAGGTTGGACGGGGCTTGGAGCAACCTGGGCTGGTGGGAGGTGTCCCTGCCCAGGGCAGGGGGTGGCACTGGGCGGCCTTTAAGGTCCCTTCCAACCCAAACCATTCTGTGATGCTGTGATTTAGTGATATAAGGGGATGCAGGTTTACACCTGACGTCAAAGTACTGACCCAAAAACTCGGAGCTTCACTGGTGAAACCACTCTCAGCACAGGCTGATGTCTTTGGGACATCGCCTGCCCTTAAATCTGAAAGTTAAATCTGAAAACTGTGGTCTTAGGCCAAAGCGATGAGCCCGCAGCTGCCTGGGAACGAACCCCGTGGCACCCGTAAGCCCCGCTGGCCACCGGGCAATCTCTCACCAGCACCAAGAGGGCTCCACCGGAGCGGCGGGTGGTCAGGTCCCGGGCAATGAAGCCAACCTCCTGCTGGCCAGGCGTCTTGGAACCATCGCTCCTTCATCCTGGGTGCGAAATGCATCTTCCATGCGCCTTTCCATGATGGGCATGGCACCACCGGCTCGGTGCCACACGGGGCTGTCACCGTCCATCCCCGGTCGCCCATCCCGCCCTTCCCACCCACCGCCTGCCCACAGGCTGGACACCTGATCGCACTGGTCGTAATGGGATAGGGCCAAACCGGTTCTTTTTCGAGGTGATATGTTGAGGAATGCCCCCCCCCTGCCCCCCCAAAGCCGCTAGCTGTACATTTTTCTTCTGGAGATGAATCATAGGCAATTAACAGGAACAATTCTAATTAACTGACATAATTAAAAAACTAATAATGTTTAACATTATTGTTTTATACAATGACATTAGCTTTAACAGCCTAGCAACACATCAAGGCTTCATTTGCATAGTCACTGAGTATATTATTTATTCTTGGTTTCTTTGGTAACCAAATTGACAATAAGGACTGCAATGTGAATCCCGAAATTGTTTTGCCATATAGCTTCATAATTTATGCCATTGGCAGTAATTGTAATGCCTGTATAATTTCCTTTTAATTATCAACTAATGAAATTTACATTCATTTGGGTAAAAAGCAAATATTCGCATTGCACTTCCAGTCACCTGGCCAAATTGCCAACCAGTTTGCCGATGTTCGCTGTGCCTGATGTTTACTTATATTTTTTTTGAGCGTCAAAATGCGGGAGAAGTGCTGAGACCTGTTAATGGCTGGAGGAACAGCGATTACTGGAGCTGCTGCCACCGAGCTCTTCTTCCTCCCGGATTTGGGAGACGCTCCTTTCCAAAAAAAGACAGAAGATATGGACTTCTATCACGTTAAACTCTATGGATTTTAAGTGGAATTAATTCCGTAAACTTTAATTGCAGAATAATCTCTGCCTGTTCCCTTATCTCGTGATTTATTACAGACATTTATTTCTAGTTTGAAAATTTCTCATCAGTTTCCCAGGGAATTAATTTAGTTTTTCAAAAAGACGGGGGGGGGGGGGGGGGGGGGGAACCAAAACAAAACAAAAGGAGGGCTGGGGGAAGGAAATGGCTTCTAAATTCAAATTGAGATGCTAATTACAATAATTATTTCATGAAATTATATAGAAACTTTATACATGTGAGTATAGTCATTTTGTAAAAAAAAAAAATAATAATATTTGCACATAATCTTAATTGAACTCAACTTCTGAACGGAACAACACTTTTATTGTAAAGAAGGGCAGGTGCTGCGCCGGCCCCGTGGTGGGGGCCCGGGGGTGCCCTGGCGTGGACCCCCCCCGCGATCCCTGTCCCCAAGGAGACCCCGTGGGGTGGCACCACCGCGGCACCTGGGCCGACGGCCCCGGCAGAAAGTGAGCGATGGGGTCCATTATCCTCCCTTACCTCGCCGCGGTTTCACTCCGGGCTTGACGCGAAGCCGCGTGAGACAAGTTAAAACAATTAATGGACAATCTGGGCCTGTCCTTGAAGGGAAGCGCTTATTGTTTGTGGCCGGGTTTTCCCGTTCCCATCAAAGATGCCTCCCGCACATAGAACCCATTAACTCCTTTCTGATTAGAGGAAAGGAAGTTTAAGAATAATAATCGCTAATGATGTGCTGCGTCTCTTCGGGGGGAATGACGGCGTGACCTGGGGGACCTGATTCCCGGGAAAGTTTCCCGCGTCTCCTTGCGGGGGGTGGAACGAGATGATCTTTAAAGCCCCTTCTAAGCTGAACCATTCTGTGATTCCATCATTCTGTGATTCTACGACTCCACCCGCGGGTTTAAAGGTGCTCCCGACGCGCAGCCCGCACGAGGGGCTCACAGCGCGCGAGCTCCTTCCACTCGAAGGGACGGGCGGTTGTGACGGAGCATCTGCGCGCGGAGTAATGTCACCCAGCGAGCGGCAATTCCCATCCCCGTCTGGGTCCGCTGAACAGCGTTTCTATCGCGGTTGAAAAATTCATTTCATTTCATTATCTGAACCGTTCAAGCACCCCACTTTGGAGCCGCGAAATCTTTCCAAACCTGCAGGAAACTCATTTACCCCCGCTGAGGCTCCAGCTTGGCTTCTTCTATTAAGGTAGCGTTGTCTTCCTTACAAATTCTGGCAGATATACACGCAAGATTTGTACAGAGGAGGGAAGGGCCATTTGCCGAAATGCGGAGTGGAAAGGAGCGGCGTTATTACTCTTCCCTGCTTTATTTAGGTCTGTTTCAAGGCTACTTTCCTGATCTCTCATCTGTTACAAATACAGTTCGCGATACATTAGAAAGGGGCAAGCTGCCTTTGAGGGGATGCGATGTAGAACAAAGAACAGACTGTCTACCCGCCGAGATTTCACTAATGAAGAAACTTGCAGTATCATTAAGTTGAAAAGAGGAGGGGGGAACAAAAAAAAGCAGTAATCAAAGTGGGATGTTTTCAAATTAGGGACAAATTAATGCAGGGAAAGTGTCTAGCGCTGGAGGTCCCTGAGAGCAAGCACCTTTCCCTGCCACAGCGTAGCAGTATCTGCTGAGCCACGCGGCGAAACTTGACCTAGTTTCCTGATTGCGATGATTTAAATGCCTACAAAGTTGATTGAAATCAATATGTTTACTCCAGGAATGCACCAAGAAAAGTTAGCCTGAGAGAGATGATCCGATCACAACCGCATCCCTTGCGCCCATCCCTGTGGCCCGAGGGACAGCACACATTTTTATAGGTGCCGTAAGCAGCAGCCATCAGATAAATTCGTTGCGCCGAAGTGCCCGTTCCTCCACACCTGGAACAAGTTACTGAATCCAATTACTCCAGCCAAGACCAGACCGGTGCATTCGAGAGAGGAATTCCCACATGGCGACGTGTTTCATGACTCACGTGGAGCCACATGTTCCAGCCCTGGGTAACACTTCAGCCTTCTCTTGGGTCTTTTGGACCCTGGGGGGGTTCCTTTGAGTTTAATAACTTGGGCTGACCCATGAATGGATGCCGATCATCCAACTTTTCCACCTTGCCCTTTTTCCGGAGGCACTGCCGGGCACAGTGGGGAGTAAAGGGTGGAAAGAAAGCAAAGATGGAAAATGCTATGGAGGTGTAAGCAGGATAGGAGGAAATCTGAGGGCAGATTAATGAATCATAAGATGAGAAAATAAAAGCAGGCTAAGGTTAGAACCAAGGTTAGAACCACTGCAGTTAAATTTCCTACGGCGTGGTTTATATTGCCTTTCTTCTTTTCCTCTCCTTTCTAATGGCAACTTAAAAGCAACAATAAAAGCCAACACCCAAGGTCGTCCTTCTTCCCCCAGCGTTCATTGACACAAGATGGGTCAAGAAAGTCCTTCTCCAGGAGGAGCTGGGAGGGCAGAAGGGCACCGGGGGCTCTGGTGGGCAGAACACGGAGCCATCCTTTGGCTTTCACCCAGGGGCTGGTGGTGGCCACGTACGGGCCGTCTCTCTGGAAGCTCTGTGCCACACAATGGGGTGCCAGGCCATGGGGCCCATGTGGGTGCTCCTGGACGCGGTGCGAGCCCACGGCAGCACAGCTCCAGCACGGCTCCCCGTGGAGAGCTCGGCTGCCAGGTGGCCAGGGATGGGTGTCTCTCCAGGGGACCTGCAGCCCAGGTCGTCCTCCCCGTCCTTCCTAACGGATGCCCTTGATGGCTTTGGTAGGACCACGCAGTCTGGTTGGGAAAGGTCTTTCAAAATCTTCTTACACAGTCACGATCTCTTTGGGCTTCCTAATTCAGAAGGTACTAAGGTGACACCAGGGGGACACCAGTGGCATTCACTCTACTGGAGAGCCCTTTAGCTGGGAAGAACTTTTCTTGTCCTGATGGGAAAAACCTGACTTTGTCTGCCTTGTCCCTTTACTCTGCTGGTGGCACCTGCAAGGACAAGGGCATTTTTCTTGTGTGTCTGCGCTGTGTCCTCGCTGCCACCAGGCAGCAGGCACCGCGTGGCTTCCCCCTCCCACCGAAATGTCCCTTTTTTGCTGCTGATTTAATGAGGTTGATTAACTTTTTGCAGCTGGCTAGATCCATCCCTACCTGCCTTGCACCGCAGGGAAGAAGAGACCACAAGTGGTGGGTGCAGATAAATCCCTGGTCAGGGGCTGGGGCGAGAGGCACCCACTGCCCCTTCCAAAATTCAGGCACTTTTGGGAGTCTCACACTTGAACTGAGCAATGGGTGGAATGGAATTTTTGCCTTTCCCGTCTTATGCCGTCACACTTGCCTTTCAGAAAGAGCATCTGTTCTTCAGTTCCTCTTTAAAAAAAAAAAAAAAAGAATGAAACAACACAGAGCAGGACGGAGAGATGAAGTGGATTTTTTATTAGTTTGTTTCTTTGTTGAAAACCTGTAAACCAAACCGCTTTGATTTTTCAGAACATCTGATCCTGGAACGTACAGGTCGCCTTTGTCTATTTTCAGGTACGGAGGTATTTTTTCAATTTGGAAAAAAGCTCCCTCAGTCGCTTGGGGTTCCGTGCCCCTTTTGACAAATGGAAAAAATTAAAGGAATAATTAATGTCTCTGGCGGAATTGAAGAAATAAAAGAACTTTTAAAATGAGTGTTCACAGAAAAAGGCCATTGGCGGAGGCGGGGCGGGGGCGGGGGGGCGCGAAGAGATGAATGAAATGTTTCATCTGGCAGTTCAAGGTAATTATTTGAGCTAAAATACGGAGATCGTGCGAAGACGGGGCTCGGCAGCGCTAGGGGGCACCTCCGCCCGCAGCCCCCGCGCAGCCCCCGCGCAGCCCCCGGCAGAGAGAGGTGATGGATGGGGCAGCTCCAGAGCCTCAGGGCTTCCCCCCAGGAACTCAAAGACGCTTAAAGAAACTTTTTATCAAGCGAAAACTCCCTGGCAAAGCAAAAAGCAGGATCAAGTTCTGTTAAAAGATACGAACTGCTGTCACATCTAGACGTCCAGAAGGATGAATTTAAAATTAATTAAATGCGTTAAAATAGGACGACAAAAGCAATACTGTCATGTAGCCTCCCAGGTTAAATAATCCAGGCTTAAATAATTATATAAACAAACATTACAACAACAAAACCCCTACGGGTTTGGTCAAAAGTGCCTTGGAAGTCAGTGCCCTGTAGTTCTGCCAGTCGTTATTTAGGGGTTTTATTTGTTTCCTGGGGTGGGGTGGGGTGAGTCGGGCAGCCCAGCACGGCTCGTCTCCCACTGGGCGCATCCGGGACCTCAGGTCACATCCCTCCCTTCGCCCCTTCAGCTTTTCATGGGGGGAATAAAAGCAGGAGACGAAGATCTCCACGTGTGCGTGGGGAATGGCAGGCATCACCCCGTCATCTCCTCGGGACCCGTGCTCCGCTGAGAATTGTGTCACCTCCCGGAGGGAAGCTCCTCACTAATTGCTCATCCATCCCTCTCCCACGCATCTCCGTGGCGAGGCTGGGAAGTGAGTAACCGGCGTGACTCCCCGACGGCGCATCTCCCAGGAACGTGCATTTACCTCATAGGCACCTCAGGAGTAATCCAGCTTAGAGCTCTAAAAACGCCCGTGGAACACACGGCCATTTCTAACCTATTTACAGCTTCTTTCAGCTGAAAGACTTCGGCTTCGCCCCTGCGAGAGGAGGACGGTGATTGACTCCCATCGCTGATCAAACCTTCAGGTCATGTGTGGGTGGATCAATAACCTTATCTCCTCCAACTCACAGTGGTCCAATCCTGATATTCCTGATTAATGAGCCAAAATCAACAAAAACCCCGGGCGCTGCGCCATCTTTGGTTCCAACATTTTCACCTCGTCATCTCTACATCTACTGTATTGAAGAAGAACATAGACCATGAAAAGCTTGCAAGTGCTGGTCGTGCCTGGAACAAGAAGCCCAAGGGTTACAAGAGCAGAGTCTACTCTCCAAAACCAGAAGAGAAGCTAACGGGAAGCAGTTCTAAAATGAATGACAGCACATCTTGGGTCCTTAGGCTGAGGACGTTGAGCGCGAGTTGAGTCACCAAACAGCGCCGGGGCTTCGCCGCTGAGACACGGCGCTTGCCTCCAGCGAGAGGCCAAGAGGAGTTTACCGTGTCGCTTCCGCAATGCCATGCCCAGGAGATAAAATCTGGTAGCGTGTAAAAAGCCGTAAGCAGCGCGATCACTTCTCGAATGCGGAATTAAATGGAAGTGGCACATTTTCAAAACTGTTAGAACAGAAACCCCAAATTTATCACTGTCTGTCATTTTTCAATATGTTTCTTTCTAAGCCGCGCTTTCTGATGAGTAGAATAATTATAATTTAGCTACAGTTAACTTGGGGCTCCATTTTCAGTTAGCAGATTGTTTATCAAAATGAAGACCCAGAGCAGCAGCTGTAGGATGGGGAGAAGGAGATTGACGTGGATCGCGGACCAGTCCTGTGGGAAGCAGCCGAACAGAAGGGAATTTAATGACTACCTCCAAACACAAGTGATCGATTCACTGAACCCGCTCAAGCAAGGCAGCGCTGAGTGATTGGGTTTGGAGGATTCATTATTCATACGCATTTATTGTGTAAATAGAGAGAAGAGACACCTCTGGATAGAAATCCAGACCAAATGGACTTTGCAGAATTAAATTTGTGGGGGCTATTTTATTTTAAAATTCAAGAATTTCTGCTCTCTGGTAAGACACCGAGGCAAGCGTGGACTCACGTACCGCACACCAGCCTGGCCGTTAAAATCATCATGGGTTCATTAAAATCCCATCTAGCTGCTCATGGGCACGTGCATTGAGCCTCCCAAACCCAACCTCATCACACGGGGGGGGCAGCCCAGCCCCTGGGCCCATGCTCATGGACGAGTAATGGATTCAAACTGGAAGAGGGGAGATTTAGATGAGATCTGAGGAAGAAATTGTTTGCTGTGAGGGTGGTGAGCCCCTGGCCCAGGTTGCCCAGAGAAGCTGTGGCTGCCCCATCCCTGGAGGGGTTCAAGGCCAGGTTGGACGGGGCTTGGAGCAACCTGGGCTGGTGGGAGGTGTCCCTGCCCAGGGCAGGGGGGTGGAACAAGATGAGCTTTAAGGTCCCTTCCAACTCAAACCAGTCTGTGATTCTATGAAATCGCCAGCCGAGACCCAGCCCCGCTTATTCCAGCAGCAAAGCGCTCTCTGACCAGTGACTTTGAACCCTTTGCTGGGAACGAAAGGCTTTCCATGGAAAAAATTTCAGTTTTTTTCAGTTTATTCTCACACTCGTGTCTAGATAGTAAAAATCACATAGTTCATGTACATCTCATTTCCACTCTGTGCGGCAACCCTATCAAAATAAATGTAAGTACTATAAAAACACACAGAAATTATATTTTTAAACAGCTTTTTAACTGCGTTTTTGCAGGTTTTTGAGCAGTTTTCTCATTTTCCATCTGACATTTACTGGCACCATGTTTCCTGGCACGAGGACTCTGAACATAATGCCAAGGTACGAAGGCAAATGAGTTCCAAGCAGCAAAAAGATGCTGATATACAAACTACCACTCAGAAAATAACATTGGTAATAGATTTTAAACACAATAATTCCCAAAGTATGGACTCTAGAGTACCTGTAGCCCACAAGGGAGGCTAGTAAGGGTCCAAATCTGTCATGGTCATGTTGGTTTTGCATGTTTTCTGTTAGTACTTGATGACACAATTGCTTGAAAATGAGTGAGGAAACCTGGTGGGTGATGGGACCAAGAAGTGCAACAGACCATGTAGACGTCCCATTGCCCAGCTCCCAGAGAGACGACGTGATACGGGAGGGTGCTGTAAGACTCCAGAACTCCGAGATAACGCTGTGAAACAACGTTGAAAACTCCTCCTCCCTGCAGCGAGTCACTCTGTGGTCGTGACCGTGACTTCACCTTTCCAAACGCGAATCCACCACGTGGACATCACAGCATTCCTCCACCCTTACCCACGCCGGCTCCTTAGCACGGCGGCGGCTGCCCCGCTCACCGAAGCCCTCCTGGGCACACATTGCGAGCACCTGACTAATGCTCAAACAAATGGGATTTTTCCTGTGCCGAGAGGCAGGAAAATGCGTCAAGGCTCAAGCTACGAAAAGAATTAGGCATCCCAGCTAAGCACTGCTTTAAGAAGCCAAGTATGAATGCGCATCCTCAACACCAGGGACATTTTCAGGAAAGCCCAGATGTTTCTCCTGATAGATCTCCAGATTGATCACCAGCATTTGCTGCCGAGCACGTGGCTGGTGCTGACCCGCCAGACCCCTCACTCACATTAGAACTTCAGGATTAGGCCCTACCCTGTTTATCTCACCCACAAGAACTTCTTGGGCGTATCTGCTGGGTGAGGGCCAGATGGAAGCACCTCCAGGAGGATGGTGCCAACCCTTGCCGTGGTGTGCCCGTGCACGGTGTGCTCATCCAGCATAAATCCCCCCTTTGTGCTCAGACGGATACAGAAGCACATCGCCCATCTACAACCAGTGTCCCCTAAGTCTTGTATCAAGGTCAAAGCCACGCGTTGGAGCTGGTTTCCTCCAGGATCGCTGGGCGTGCAGTGGTCGAGGCTGTGGGCTCCTCCAGGCAGCAGAGTGGTGGGGTCTGGTGCGGCGGTGGTTGTCCAGCTTGTGCTCTTCTGGGCTGAACTACGGGTCAAACACAGATTTTATGACCCAAGGCTGTGAAAGGCAGGTTTGAGTATTTCCTCTATTTCCTGCAGCCGAGGGTAACACCACGCAAGGCAAATCCTAGAAGATTTATACATTTGTGTATTCCACCATTTCATGAGGGGAAAAGGTCTGGAGGAAGAGAAGACTGTAACTTTAAAACCCAGAATGGAAGAAGAGAGCTTATTTGTTAGTAGGTAAGACAATATCACCGAATCATTTATCATCCCGAGTGTTCACATCGGCAAGAAAATGCATGTCTTGGATCTTCTTCCTCGGCATCAGACCATGAAAATAGCGTTTTTCTGCAAGCAGTCGCGTATGAAGGTAAAAAAAAAAACCCAAATGTCTGTGCTTTCCTGTGCCCTACAGCTGCGCGGCAGATCAGGCTGGAAATTGGTGATTCCCAATTTCCAGACTTTACTTTCCTCGTCACTAAGAGCAGAAAATCAGCACTAATCTTTGTCGTAGCCAGGAGTAAATGTGACCATAGTGGTCCAGGTCAGGTTTTTCCTGACTCCTTTGAATTTCTTGGTGTAAAGGGGTTACCTTCCTAACTGGAGACCCCTCTCTAGGGTGGTCTCTGTGTGCTGGCTAACGAGATCAGCTGATTCATATGATCTCGTTAGCCAGCCCTGTGCTGGCCCAAGGAACCTGTTACGGAGTAACGGCAACGTGCTGCTGAATGAGGCGCTGGTGGTCTTGGGGAAATTTATAGAATGATAGAATCATAGAATCGTCTAGGTTGGAAGGGTCATGGAGTCCAACCGTCAACTCAACACTGCCCAAACCACCACTAACCCATGTCCCTCAGCACCACGTCTGCCCGGCTTTTAAGTACCTCCAGGGATGGGGACTCCACCACTGCCCTGGGCAGCCTCTTCCAGTGTTTGATAACTCTTTCAGTGAAGGAATTTTTCCTGAGATCCATCCTAAACCTCCCCTGGTGCAACTTGATGCCGTTTCCTTTTGTCCCATCGCTTGTTCCTTGGGAGAAGAGCCCGATCCCCCCTGACTACCCCCTCCTTTCAGGGAGCTGTAGGGAGCGAGAAGGTCTCCCCTCAGCCTCCTTCTCTCCAGGCTGAACACCCCCAGCTCCCTCAGCCGCTCCTCACCAGACTCGTGCTCCAGACCCCTCACCAGCTCCGTTGCCCTTCTCTGGACACGCTCCAGCCCCTCAAGGTCTTTCCTGGAGTGAGGGGCCCAAAACTGGACACAGCCCTCGAGGTGGGGCCTCACCAGTGCCGAAGACGGGGGGACGGTCACTGCCCCAGTCCTGCTGGCCACACTAGTGCTGACAGAGGCCATGATGCTGTTGGCCGCCTTGGGCTTCCCTGCTCCCCAGGCAGACCAGGAGGACACCCGGCCTTCCAGGCCCCACTCCTTTGGCGCTGGGACTGCACATGGGCGAGACACCCCACCACGGCCACCACGGCACCCATGGGTGTCCCGGGAAAGGCAACTGCAAAGGAAGGTCCTTCCATGGATAATGTAAGTCATTATGTAAACGTCACCCTCCGCGTACACACTTGCCCAGGGGAGGGATGGAGACAATTTCAATATGCAACTGGGTAATTAAATATATAAGACTCCTTAGAAAGGCAAGTAAAGTTTGGTAGGATTATTGAGTACCAACAGAGCATATAAATCTTGCCAATAACCACCCCTAATTTTAATTACAGTGGAGCGAGTTTTATAGGGAGAGCATTTTGCTAGAACAAATGGTTTATTTGGCGGGGGGGGGGGGGGGGGGAACCGACAAGCTCTTCGGTTCACAAGCTCTTCTGTACGTATGAAATGGAAGGAACGAATTCCAAGCCTTGGTTCCTATTTAGTGAATTCAAATTAGTGGTGGGTTAGACCAGGCACAATATTTGTTTCATTTCGAAATAACAAATATTGGGAGAGGACCTATTTAGTGAGGAGTAAGCAGGCATCTCCTGGTCTTGGTTAGATGCTTTTAAAACGTCTCTATAAACTGCGGGAAGAGCGAGGGCTTCATTTTCCTGCTAATGTTGTGTTTTCAGCCTCGGCGAGATAAGAAATGCTCTTTATTCTTGCCCAAACTACTCATGCAACAAAACTCTTATCTTAAAGAGACATTGACAGGAACAGTTAACACACTGTATAATTAAAGCAATAAATTAATTACCAGGCTTCCCTGGTGACTATTAAACACTTGAGGCAAAAGAGCTGTCTTTTGCTCCTTGTTGAAGGATTATTACTCTTTAGTTTGAACATTAGCTGAACAATCTGGGTTACTTTCCCTGGTGCGGCGCGGAGCCACAAACCCCGTCGCGTGAAGGTTGCCGAGGGAGCTTTGCCAACGTGGGTGTCGTCTGGGAGTCGGGACATCCTCTAAAACATTCCTCCAGGTTTTTGGGTGATTTTTGGTTGGTTGGAACCGGTTTTGGGGTGATTTTGGTGGCTGTAACCAGGATCCTTAAGAGATGGACAGAGATATTGGCTGTAGAAGGATTTTCACTGTAGGAAAATGCCTCTAAGCTGTTGCCTGGGGTCGGTCCAGGGAAAATGTCACTGGCGGAAGCGTGTGGCAGCCTGGGAGGTTTGGCATCTCTGGTGTCCTCGGTGCTGTGCGAGCGCAGGTGACTCATGCCGGGCAGCAGACGAGTGACTCAGGGTTTTACTGAGCTGATGGGCTTGTCAGGGCCAGAACGTCGTCTGTCAGCCTTATCTACAAACCCTAACGTGAAACCTTTGCTTAAATACCTTCTTTCTGGGGTTATGGATGGAAAGTATTTTAAAAGCCGTCAATAAAAGGCTGTTTACGCATGGTGAGCTTTGCTTGAAGGAACTTTGAATCTCTGTTGCAATCGATAAATCTTGGCTTTAAGTCTTCCTCACTGTTTTCCGTGGAAGATAAGCTTCCGATAAGCTCCTCGGGGAGCGGAGGGTGAGATGTGTGGGTAAAAGCAGCGATGTGCTGGGAGAACGCATGGCTGTGGGACACATGGAAGAGCTGGCTGCGTGCCGTGGCCGGGAGAAACGGGAGTCAGGGCAAACCGGTTCCTGAAGAGGGATGTGTCACGCCGTATCGATCATAGAATCATAGAATCATAGAATCGCTGAGGTTGGAAGGAACCTTTAAGATCATCAAGTCCAACCATTAACCTCCCCTGACAAAAACCACTTCTAAACCATGTCCCTAAGTACCACATCTACCCTTTTTTTAAACACCTCCAGGGATGGTGAAGCCACCACCTCCCTGGGCAGCCTATTCCAATGCTTAATAACCCTTTCCGGGAAAAAATGTTTCCGAATATCCAATCTAAACCTCCCCTGACATCCCTTGAACCCGTTTCCTCTTGTCCTATCACTTGTCACCAGGGAGAAGAGGTCAGCCCCCATCTGTCTACACCCTCCTTTCAGGTAGTTGTAGAGGGTGAGAAGGTCTCCCCTCGGCCTCCTCTTCTCCAGGCTGAACAACCCCAGTTCCCTCAGTCGTTCCTCAGAAGGTTTGTCCTCCAGACCCCTCCCCAGCTTTGTAGCCCTTCTCTGGACACGCTCCAACACCTCAATGTCCTTCTTGTAGTGAGGGGCCCAAAACTGAACGCAGGACTCGAGGTGGGGCCTCCCCAGTGCCGAGTCCAGGGGCATGATCACTTCCCTAGTCCGGCTCACCACACTGTTCCTGATAGAGGCCAGGATGCTGTTGGCCTCCTTGGCCACCTGGGCACGCTGCTGGCTCATATTCAGTGGCCGTCCACCAGCACCCCAGGTCCTTCTCCGCCGGGCAGCTCTCCAGCCGCTCTGCCCCAGGCCTGGAGCATCCATGGGGTTGGTGTGACCCAAGTGCAGGACCCGGCCCTTGGCCTTGTTGAACCTCACACCATTGGCCTCAGCCCATCGGTCCAGCCTGTCCAGGTCCCTCTGCAGAGCCAACCTACCCTCGAGCAGATCAACTCGCCCGCCTGGTTTAGTGTCACCTGCGAACTTACTGAGGGTGTGTTTGATCCCCTCATCCACATCATTGATAAAGATATTAAAGAGAACCGGCCCCAGCACGGAGCCAGCAAGGAAACCCCTGGCCAGACCGGCGCTGAGGAGCAGCGTCGCGCTAATTGAGACACGGGACGTGGGGGCTGCAGCCATGAAAGAGCCATCACGCGCAAGGGGAAAAAGTGATGCAGCTGAATTCCTGCTTGTATTTCCATTAGATCCTCTTTCACAGAGCTATGCAAAGTCTCTTCCCGTGGTATTCAACAAGGTTTGGGTCAAACCTTGCCCAAATTCACGAAGCAGCGTAACGCTTTACTCAGCAAAACACGTCACTGAAGTTTTGAGGGAAAACCCGTAACAACATTAACTTTTCCGTTCTCTTTTTCATGAGTGTGTGGGTATAGCTGTGTTTTTCTGTAGGTAAGAACTAGATATTTGAATAACAACATGAAACGGTCGCCTGATTGAACAAGCTGAAAGAGTTCCCATCCACGTGCTGAGCTCCCACAAAACCCTACGGACATTGGGATAGCTGGATCAAAACAGGATGCTGCGGCCAGGAGGAACGGGGATCCCCGGGCGAGACTCAATCGCCAAGCTGAATTACCGGGGTTCGTTACCCTCCGCCGCCACGTGGGTGTTACACGTGTCCGGGCCACGGGTTAGTCCCTGAGTCCAAACGGTTTAGCGATAAAAACTGAGCGAGGCAGGAACAGACGGCGCCCGGCCAAGCGCTGCCGGGCTGGGCCGGGGGGCTGTTGCGGGGGTTGAGGAGGAGTCTCACGGAGCCCGTTTTTGCCTGGCGGACCGTGAGACCCCCGCTGTGGGCCTGTGGGGGCACCCGAGAGAGCGGCTCAATCAACATCTCGTAAATCGCCTCCAAAAAGAGGCATCCCCACATCACCCTACGTCAACGCTCCGCTCCCGCGATCGCGCCCCAACGTGCTAAATCTTAAACCCGCAGAGATTTCCCGCGGCGAAACGCAGGGGAGTTTGCAAAGTTTGCCAGCGATTCCATACCCGGCTTCAAAAAAACCGTATCAGGTTGCATTCGGCCTCGCCTTTCTTAAGCAATAAACGCAAATGAAATCACCACCCTGGGTTCTGCCTTTCTGGGCTGCGGGGAGCAGCTGGAGCCTGCCGAGGAGGTTGTTAGTCCCAGGAACGCGCTAAAGATTAACCACCAGCGGTTTGCTATTTAAATTGCTCTGATAACAAGAAAAGCCGCCTCTTGGGCTCCCCGTTTGCGAGATTTAAGGGCTTCCCCCGCTGAGGACGAAGCAGCCCGGGGGTGAGGAGTAGCTGGCAGCGGGGTGGGAGCAGGTAGGTGAGGTGGGCACCCCGGGGGCCGGCAGCGCTCGCCCTTCGCTCCGTGGGTCCGACCTTGGGTGGGCACTGCCGTGCTGGTGGTGGCTCCGCAGCCAGGGCTGGGAGCAGGGCCGGCTTTGCCCTCCAGGCTCTCTGAGGAGGGAGGCGAGGAAGGGGCCGCGTGGCCCAGGCAGAAGGAAAAAAAACAGCAATATATTTTTTTTTTTACCCGATTTCTAGTTAATAAGGAAATCCTCTCCCACTCCAACGGAGAGCTGGTGTTGGGACACAGGGCTCCCACAGGGAGCGTCGCGATGGCCTCGCTCAGAAAGGGGCCTTTGACCCCAGGGAGGTGCTGTGTGTGCACAGCGGGAGGGTTTCGACCCCCCCCCCCCCCCCCCCCCCCCCGGCCACATGGGCACATATGGCAGGGGACGTATGGCAGGGGAGATATGGCAGGGGATGTATGGCAGGTCACATACTGCAGGTCACATATGGCAAGGGACGTATGGCAGGGGACGTATGGCAGGTCACATACGGCAGGTCACATATGGCAAGGGACGTATGGCAGGGGACGTATGGCAGGTCACATACGGCAGGTCACATATGGCAAGGGACGTATGGCAGGGGACGTATGGCAGGTCACATATGGCAGGTCACATATGGCAAGGGATGTATGGCAGGGGACATATGGCAGGCCATGTATGGCAGGGGACGTATGGCAGGGGACGTATGGCAGGTCACATACGGCAGGTCACATATGGCAAGGGACGTATGGCAGGGGACGTATGGCAGGCCATGTATGGCAGGGGACGTATGGCAGGGGACATGGCAGTGGACGTATGGCAGGGGACGTATGGCAGGGGATGTATGGCAGGGGATGTATGGCAGGGGACATATGGCAGTGGACGTATGGCAGGGGACGTATGGCAGGGGATGTATGGCAGGGGATGTATGGCAGGCCACATATGGCAGGGGACATATGGCAGTGGGCGTATGGCAGGGGATGTATAGCAGGGGATGTATGGCAGGGGACGTATGGCAGGGGACGTATGGCAGTGGACGTACGGCAGGGGATGTATGGCAGGTCACAGATGGCAGGGGATGTATAGCAGGGCACATATAGCAAGTCACGTACGGCAGGGGCCGTATGGGAGGTGACATAGGGGTGTGCAGCACTGGGGTCTCCCCTGCCTGCCCTGGGCAAACCCCCCTCGGATTCGGAACGTTGCTGGAAGCAGAGACCCGAGCGCGGGCTGGTGTGTTTGTGAGCGCTGCGAGACGGGGGGGCGACGGTCGCCGGGGCTGGACTCACTGACCAAGGCTTTCCCGTTCGTAACGGACTTTATTGCCCACTTCTGTCTTTCCGTTCCCCTTCTCCCTTTCACCTCCTCCCCTTAGCCTGCTTCCCAGGATGCCTGTGCCTTTCTCCGCCATATTCCACCAGTGCTTTCTTTTCCCGAGAGCCCTCTCCTTCAGGATGCTCCCCTTTTCCTTCAAGACACCCGCCGTGCCCTGCCTCGCTTTTACCTGTATTGACCAGATTTTCCCCCTTTTCTTCCTGCCGTTTCCCTCCCTCCCGGTTGGCACCGACCCCCCCCCGGCCGGGTGGGACATCCCGCCGCGCCCCCGGTGGGAAAAGAGAAGTTTGGTGACAAATCCAAGAGGGAACAGCCCCGGGGAGGGGGGGGCGTGGCCTCAGGTGAGGGCGTGGTCGGGGCGTGGCTTCAGGTGAGGGCGTGGCCGGGCGGGTCGGGGCCGCCGAGCCCC
Source organism: Alca torda (assembly GCA_008658365.1). Taxonomy (NCBI): domain Eukaryota; kingdom Metazoa; phylum Chordata; class Aves; order Charadriiformes; family Alcidae; genus Alca; species Alca torda. Next base: position 1,369,860 of record CM018101.1, read on the forward strand.
GGCAGCGGAGCGGGCAGCGGCGGGTCTCGGTGCGGGGGGAGCATGTCCGCCCCCTCCAAAGGTGAGTCTCGGTCTCGGCTGCGGGGGGTGCGGGGGTAGCGGCGGCCGTTCGTCTCCGTGGGGCGTCCAGAGAGTCCCCGGTGGCACCCAAACCCCCGGTGGCACCCAAAGAGCCCCCTCTCCAGCCCCCCACGGTGGCACCCAAAGAGCCCCCTCCCCAGTGGCACCCAGAGAGCTCCCGTTCCTGTCTCCTCCCTGGTGGCACCCAAAGAATCCCCTCCCTGGCCCCTGGTGGCACCCAGAGAGTTCCTCCCCCCCCAGCCCCCCCAGTGGTACCCAAAGACCCCTGGGCGGCACCCAAAGAGCCCCCTCCCCAGCCCCTGGTGGCACCCAGAGAGGTCCCTTTCTGACCTCCTTCCTGGTGGAACCCAAAGAGCCTCCTCGCTGAGCCCCCAGTGGCACCCAAAGAGCCGCCGGTGGCACCCAAAGAATCCCCTCCCTGGCCCCCAGTGGCACCCAAAGAGCCCCCTCCCCAGCACCTGGTGGCACCCAAGGGGCCCCTTCCTGGTGGCACCCAGAGAGGTCCCTTTCTGAACTCCTCCCTGGTGGAACCCAAAGAGCCCCCTCGCTGGCCCCCAGTGGCACTCAAAGAGCCCCTGGTGGCACCCAAATTGCCCCTCCTTGGCCCCAGGTGGCACCCAAAGAGCCCCTCCCAGGCCCTGCTGTGCTGGGGACTGTTGGGGGACGGGTCCCATCCCCAAGTTTGGGGCCCGAGCTGCTGGGTCCCGCCGTCCCTTGCTGCTGTCTGGGACCCCAAGTGCTTTTTCAGCATTTCCCCCAAATTAGCAAACCCCAGCAAACCCCAGCAAACCCTGATGAATCCCCATCCCCCGGTGCTGCCTTTCACACCCCCACCCCAATCCTTTTAATAAAGCAAACCCCATTTATTTCTTTCCCGTATCCCTGCCCTCGTTAATGAGTCTGTGCAAAGAGAAAAGTGAATTATTCTTCGCGGCTCGTGCACAGGTTGATGCTGTTTGGATGAGCGAACGCCTCGCGGTTGAAAGTCTGGGGGTTGTTTGCAAAGTGTCCCCGCTGCTTATTTTGGGGTTTAATTGCGTGTTGTGCTGTCTTGTCGCCGGTTATCTGATCTTTGCCTTCTGCTTCGGCTGCCCGCGGAAGCGCTTTTGTGCGGTGGGGGAGTGTAAAAAAAGATGTTATTTGCCTGCGGAGAGACGGTCGTGTTTACGTGTACGTTCATGTGTTCATAAAAGCTGTTTTTCCAACGTTTTTCCACCACTCGTGAGAACACCAGTACAAATAACCGCGTGTCTGGGGGTGCCCAGGCATTAAAAGGTGAATAAATTCTATATAAACTCCCGCTCAGCTGCGGAAGCAGCGTGGTATTTATTTACCTGGCTCTTCCTGGGGCGTGCACGGCGGGGAGAAACCCTGCAGAAACCTTGGGTTCCAGTTACAGCACTCAGCTGCAGGCTGGCATGGAACGGCTTTATCTGACTCCTCCCAATAGTTGCAATTAAATGGATTAATTTCAACTGGAATTACTCCGGCGCAGCCCTGCCTTGGTTCCAGAGCTGGTCACGCTGCCCAGCTTTAAAAGGGGTGTAGGGTAAATACCCGGCTGTCGTGATTGCGGGTGAGCTGCCGTCGGTCCCTTTAAATTCGCAGGTGTCCCCCTTTAGCTGCCAGCCTGCCCTGGCTGTGACAATCCTGCCTGTCCCCTGCAGCCCACGCACCCGGGGGACCCATCTCTGCGGCACCTTTGGCTCTGCGGAACCTGTAATAAGGCGGCCAAGGAGCCGCATGGCTTTGTGGCCAAGCAGAACCACTCGTTTCTGTTCGAATGTTACTCAAAATAACGTTATTCTGAATAATTTGGGCTGTTCCTTATGTAAAGCGAGGGTGGTGCTTTCCTGCTTGCTGCGTCCTGGATTTTCTCTCCTGGGAGCTTCCCAGCAAGCAGCCCGTGGTAAGCGAAAAGCAGAGAGACGTGCTCTTATCATCGTAAAAACGGAGCTTGAATATTCTGCGTTTGTCGCCCCTGCGTTGGCAACCTCAGGCCCGGCAGAGAAAAGGCGGCGTGCCTCCTGGGTCACCCAAAGGTGAGTGTTTATGCAGGGCGGCCGCGGGATTTTTCGGCAAACGCCGAGCCTCTGAAATTGTGCCTTCCAGCAAGGAAAGTCTGTCAATAATAGATGAACTTGGCGCTCCTTGTTACGCTGGCCTCCCGAGCGGAGGGAGCGTTCGCGTGGTGCAGGGCTTCCCCCGGGGCCTATCGCTCTGTAGGGTGTTACGGGGGTACCAACCCCCGGAGCGCCCATCCCCTGGGGGCTGGGGAGGCGGGGGGGTGCTGAGCTCGGGGTGATGGTTCTGCTGGCACCCCCTGCCATGAGGACGGAGGTGCCTGGAGGAGTACTGGGGTCCATGACGTCCAGCTGTGAGTCTCTATGGGCACATCCAGCTGTGCTACTGTTGGCTACTGCCCTGCTGATGGTGGTTGCCCGGAGAAGTGCTGAGGTCCATGAGCTCAAGCTGTACATCCCTATGGGCACATGCAGCTGTGCAGCCCAGTGGGTTGCTGCCCCACTGCTGGTGGTTGCCCGGAGGAGTGCTGAGGTCCATAAGGTCCAGCTGTGAGTCTCTACAGGCACATCCAGCTGTGCATCCTGGTTGGCTACTGCCCTGCTGATGGTGGTTGCCCGGAGGGGTGCTGAGGTCCATGAGGTCCAGGTGTGAGTCTTTATGGGCAGCTCCAGCTGTGCATCCCTATGGGCAAGTCCAGGTGTGCAGCCCAGTGGGTTGCTGCCCCACTGCCGGTGGTTGCCCGGAGGAGTGCTGAGGTCCATAAGGTCCAGCTGTGAGTCTCTACGGGCACATCCAGCTGTGCATCCCTATGGGCAAGTCCAGGTGTGCAGCCCAGTGGGTTGCTGCCCCACTGCTGGTGGTTGCCCGGAGGAGTGCTGAGGTCCATAATGTCCAGCTGTGAGTCTCTATGGGCACATCCAGCTGTGCATCCTGGTTGGCTACTGCCCTGCTGATGGTGGTTGCCCGGAGGGGTGCTGAGGTCCATGAGGTCCAGGTGTGAGTCTTTATGGGCAGCTCCAGCTGTGCATCCCTATGGGCAAGTCCAGGTGTGCAGCCCAGTGGGTTGCTGCCCCACTGCCGGTGGTTGCCTGGAGGAGTGCTGAGGTCCATAAGGTCCAGCTGTGAGTCTCTATGGGCACATCCAGCTGTGCATCCCAGTGGGCTGCTGCCCTGCTGCTGGTGGTTGCCCGGAGAAGTGCTGAGGTCCATGAGCTCCAGCTGTGCATCCCTATGGGCAAGTCCAGCTGTGCACCCTGCTGGTGGTTGCCCAGCTGGTGAACCAGGACCCTCCCAAGGACTTCTCCCACCCAGCGCAGGGCCAGTAGGTCAAATTAGAGAGCTGGGATTGTTATCACTGGCTTCTCCGGGCTCAGCTGCTTCCGAGCTGGCAACCATTTCCATTCCAGGACTTATTCCCTGGGGGCGAGTGAGGTTTCAGTCTGGGTTAGAATAGGCTGGAAGGAGAATTGATCCTGGGCTGCCTTTGTGTTGGGTGACTCAGGAGCTGCTGGGTGGAAACCAGGAGCCAGCAGGACGGAACAAACTTTGTTTAACCCCTTGTAGCGTTGGTGGGAACCGTCCCCTGTACCCCGAAAAACCTCTTCTGTGCCATGGCTGGAGGCGCCTGGGATTTCTGCTTTATTCCGCAGCCTGGATAAACCGTGCCACTGTGAAATCAGGGGACGACGTTTGGAGGGAGTGATTTTATTTTTTTTTTGGCTTGAGGTCAAAGCCCTCGAAGGTTGTGCCTGTGTACCCAGCTCCTCTCTGCTTTTCAAGTGGAAGCCACGGTAGGAAAGGGAGCTCGCTCTTGCGCAACCTGATTTTCCTCCTCTCTCCCATGTCCAGAACGGACCAGCTCCATGATGGCCAGGGATGAGGCATCCGCTGATGCTCCTGAATTTTAGAAAGTGGAGAAAAAGGAAAGCAATACGAGTTTTTATTTCAAATTTGTGAGTCACCTAAGAACTGGAGTCCTAATCGCCCTGGGGCACTTAAAGCTCTTGTGTTAAATTTCTGTATAGTTAATTTCTAATTTAGCTTTCTGTTGTCTGCCTGGGACACAGGGTACTATTGGGATGTCCCTGCTGTGCGTGAGCTGCTGCCGATCCACCTGGGCAGTTGCGCAAAGCAGCTCCGTCCCGCTCTCGGTGGGAATGGCATTCCTCCTCCAACGCAGCAGTAAATGTTTCAAGTCGCCTCATTATATTTTATTAGAAAATGAGCCAGTTAAGAAAGGGGCTAAATCATCCTGGGAGTGAGTGCTGCAATACTCGGTGTTGGGATGACTCAAGGAACGGGAGGGTTCGACCCACAGCATCGGTGCTGCGCTGTTACCGAGCCAAACTGCGGGAGCCCCGGGACCTTGAACGTCAGTCTTTGGAAAATAAATTAATTTTTAAATGAAATATTATCAGAAGTTATCTGTAAGCTTTGCAAAGTGCAACCGCTCTTTGTCTTTCCCCCTCTGAGCCCATCCACGCCCCCCAGGCTCCGTAAGTGGCTTTGTTATTCCTCTGGGCTAACCTTAATTGGCTCCAGGTCCTTCACATGTGCTCCTTAAAAATCAGCTCGTCTGACGTGCGGCTGGGATGGGGCTGGAAACCGGCGTCTTGAGATCCAGGCGCTGGGTTCAGAGCAACGCAGCTGACACTGGATGTCACCATTGCGCAGCGCAAACCCAACCCAAGGTGCCGGGGACTTGATTCTCCCGGTGCAATATGGGGAGGAAAAAAAGCCTTGTTTTTTGTTTCCCATCTATTCCCCCCCTCGTAGTTTGTTTTTGGTTTTGTTTTTTTTTTTTTTCTGAGAGTTACGGTATCATTCAAGCTTTGTGCTGCTGCTGGCATCTAAGCAGGATGGGGATAATCCTCCTGAACCTGATTAAAACCAGTTCCGCTCTGGCGGAGTCGCTGGGAACGTGGCCTGAATTCCCTGGTGGCAGCGGGGTCACTGTGCGCGGGATAATTGAGTTCAGTTCACAGACGCCGCAGGTGGATGGCAAAAGTTTTGTTTTGTTCTTAAACTCCACACCCGTGTGAGTTATTCACTTCTTTTCTGCCGGGGAATTTCTGGCCACGTGTTTTCTGAAATAATATAGAATTGGGGTGTTGGTTGTTAGTAAAAAGTAATTGAAATCTTCAGTGAAAATAATGTGCGAAAGTATCTTTTCTATTAAAAAAAAATAATCAGGTGTCTGAATTTATTTTTTTAAGTGGTCCTTAATGTTCGGTGCTTTAAGCTTGCAATGCCTGCTTGGCTCCGGCATGTCCCTAAAGCTGAGCCGTGATGAAACGGGACGAAATAATGGGATTATTCTCCATCCTTGCGTAATGAAACAAGCCCCTCTCTCCTCTCGCTTGCGCAGAGCAGCGGAACGCACGGATAGTGATGACTACCCTGCTGCTCACGGAGCAAATAACACGGGAAGACCGCGGCTCGGAGGGAAACTACGTCCTTTATGGATCCTCGTGTTCCCAAATCACCGAGGAAGCCGAATACGTGAAAAAGGTATTTCTGCACTTGTCGCTCTTCTCTTCCTTTTGTTGCCTCGGCAGGAAACAGGGGAGAAAAACTAATAATGACTGAAAGAGAAACTTCTGGCTGTTGCGTGGAAAGAGACAAAGCGGTTTTGGCAGAAGATGAACCCCCTTGCGTTCTAACACTCCTCACCCAGGCGGGAGGCTCGGTGCGGCTGGGTTTAAATTCCGAGGGATGCCCAATTCAGCACTATCAGTCCAGTCGCGTTTAATAGGTATTAAACTATTACGATTTGGATACACTAACAGTGGACGGCACCTTCAGTCTAGTCGTGCTCGTGAACCAGCACGGCCACTCTCGAGTCTTGGGTCGCGTTCAATGAGGAACCGAAACGACCAGCTACTTAAACAGTGCGGTTTAACAACAGATCTATCGGTTCTTAGGATTGACGGTGATAACTACACTGTCTGCAGAGCATGTGCAAATGAAAGTATTATTACAGATATCAAACACGCGACAGAGTTATAAACGATCCAGCCTGGCTATAAATGTAGGAAAGAGATTCTCTAGAGAGCTTTCTAAGTTTCCCAAGAAAGCGCTCGGTATAATCTAAGTCTTACCCAAAGGCGTCCCTATGGGGGGAAGAAAGGCTCAGCCCGTCGACTGATCCCGGGAGTCAGCGATGGAGTTCTTCCCGATGGTGTCTTCCCCGGGTATCCCCCCTTTCTTGGGCTATTTTTATACTATTTTTTACCTTCAAGGCGGAGTTTGAGTGACTTCAGTCATAAATACTTTAATTACGATTGGTGTAAAATTCTCTCGCTTCACATTTAAAGGTAGAGTTTACGAGAAATTCAGGGCGCAGACTCGAGGAGGAGTGGTCGCACCTCGGAGGCGGGTAGCCTTTGGGATGGAGGTGTATTTTGGGTATTATAACGACATTATAACGAGCAAAGTTCGCACAAAGGACAGTGTTTCATCAAAATTTGACAAAATGTTGGCTCCGAGTATCGAGCAGGCAGCGAATTGGCAGCTCATCTGTTTCACGGTATCGTCCTGTTCCCATATCTGCTATACGTCCTAAGGTAAAGCTGAGGAATAACTGCTTCCCAAGCCTCCTCATCAGGGAACCGCGGATGTTGTATTCTTCATGCCAGCTGCGGCTGTTTTCTACCTCAGAAGCCTCTTGATTTCATACTTTTCCTGAATGGGTGAACAATGCTGTACTTTTGTATTTTTAGCCAATTTAGTCATTTTTCCGCACTGACCTGCACAGCAATACGCACTTGGAAAACCTTTTGGGTTACGCATCGGTTCTGGAAATGCTATTTGCGCTGGGGCAGTGACTTAATTATAGCATACGCTGCCTTAGGTTGGGTTAAACCCCTTTAAAACCGGTGAGGTTTTTCCAGCCCTCGTTTAGGACTGTTGCAAGAGACACCCGAGTGCGCATCCCCACCCAAAGTCACCGCTCTTGAGCGGCAGGGAGATGCGAGGAGGAGGAAGAGGAGGAGGAGGATGAAGGAGCCTGGCCGTGGGCAGCGTTGGCGCTGGGAAAGGCTCTGAGATGATGCGGAGATAAAACGTGTCCCCAGCGGGAAGTGAAAGGGTGTCTGGTAGCGCAACTGATGAGCAGATTGATACTGGGCTAGTGGTTGTCCTGGGTCCATCAAAGGTTTATCAAAAATCGGCCGTCCTATGCAAAAAAGACGGAAAGATGGAAAAGAGCATGAATAAACGTATGGTTGGAGCTTCTTTGCTTGCTTTGCAGACAAAGACAGTGACTAAATAGTTAGAAAGGGCAGGATGGACGCATTATACTTGAAAAACAGTAAGAATAATGTGAGATATGATGCATAAAAAAAATATATGTATCCAAGGGTGCTGTTCCACCTGCTAGATGGTTTGAACATCGTGCTGGTGGTACGTGCTAGAACCTGCAAGTTTTTATTTGAAGACATTTGTGATACAGCATCGATGCTGAGCTGAGCTTTACCGCTGGGCTTGGTCCCTGGAAGCTCCGGAGCAGTGAGCAACCTGAGCTGAAGCAGAAGTGTTGGTGTGGGGTACCTGGAGGTGGAGGACCAGTATCTCAGGAGGTGGAGGATGACCTCCTGATGGGACAGCCCCGGAGATGCTGGGAGGGCTGGAGCCCCTCTGCTGGGAGGACAGGCTGAGAGAGCTGGGGGGGGTTCAGCCTGGAGAAGAGAAGGCTCCGGGGAGACCTTCCAGCCCCTTCCAGTCCCTCAAGGGGCTCCAGGAAAGCTGGGGAAGGACTCTGGATCAGGGAGGGGAGCCATGGGATGAGGGGGAATGGCTTTAAACTGGAAGAGGGGAGATTTAGATGAGATATTGGGAAGAAATTGTTTGCTGTGAGGGGGGTGAGCCCCTGGCCCAGGTTGCCCAGAGAAGCTGTGGCTGCCCCATCCCTGGAGGGGTTCAAGGCCAGGTTGGACGGGGCTTGGAGCAACCTGGGCTGGTGGGAGGTGTCCCTGCCCAGGGCAGGGGGTGCCACTGGGTGGCCTTTAAGCTCCCTTCCAACCCAAACCATTCTGTGATCCTGGAGGTGTCAGTCAACAAACGGAGAGCGCCTTGGAGAGCACAATGTGCTGCAGTTTTGAGACGTATGAAATGGTCTTGAGTTGTTCCTTTCCTGAATGCCAGAGGAAATGCAGGAAGAGTGGGCTTTAATGAATGCCTTTAATGTGTGTAATGGGCTTTAATGAATGCCTTTAATGTGTGTAATGACAGAGGAGATGACCTTAAACTTGATTTAAGTTAAAAGAAAAAAGATTTCTTCATTCCCTTCATAATTACCTTCATGAAGATGCCGAATACGTGCTGTAACTTTGAATCTGAAAATTTTGTGAGGAGTTCCTAAGCATGTCATCATACAAAATCATTCACGTGACGCTATTACGGAGAAAAAAGTATATGCTGTGGTGGTGACACCAACTCATGGAGGGCCTGGGAAGCTGCCTGATGCTGAAACTACCGCGAATGGGTAGGACGTGCCCTGTTGGTTTGGGTTTTTGTGGGTTTTTTTTTTGAAGAAGAGATCTTGTGAGCAATGAGACTCACCTTAGTAGGTCTGATACCTTATTTCTTTGCTTTAAGCAGCAGAGCACGGTGATGATAACGTGAAAAGGCGGTTTTTCTGCATCCCAGTTGACCCCAAGAGAGCACTGCGGAATGAGGGAGAGGAAGGATCAGTGGGCTGAACGTGGCTAATTAAGAAATAATTGATCACAAAAAGTTCTTGTTTTAAAAAAAATGCTTACTCCTTTCTCTGTTCCGTTGAGGAATGAGGTTGAAGAAAAGCCTCTGCAGTGAAAAGCAAGTGATTTATGGTTTGAACCCTTTTAAAAAGTACAGACTGCCCTTTGTTTGTGGTAGTTTATTTTTAACAAATGAACTTGGTGTCGTGTACCAAAGCCGTACAAATGCCGGTGTTTTCTGGCAGAAATGGCACCGATGGCAGGTCGTGTTCCTTACCTGTACCAGCTCTCACACCTGCCGGGAGGCGAGCACCGAGCACACGCTTGTGAACGCCTCGGAGCGGGGAAAAGTGGTTTAAGCAACTTAAAACCCCTTTAAACAAGTGGTTTTGAGCAAAGAGGCAGCCCTTTAGGAAGCAAAAAGATTTGGAAATGCGTCCAAACAATTAAAATATGGTAGAGCGAGAAGTAATTCTTTTAACGGGAAGTGTTGGACAATGTTTACTCCTGTGCGTTTCTGCGGCCTCGCCGACAACGCAATATGCTGCGATATTGTAAAAGCTGATTAATTTGTGGAATAACACTGTAGAAGAGTGGAAGAGAGTTATTAATCGGGACCGCCACGCAAATGATTTCCGATGTAAAGCCCTGGCGAGCTGAACAAGCAGAACATTTTAATTCCAGCTCATTTGTGGAGGTGGAAGAATTGCGCTGGCTGCTGCCCGGGAGCAGCTCCGAGCCCTTTCCCTGAGGAGCTGCCCCACGCGAGCCGGAGAGGGGTCTTTATAAGCAAGCCAGGTCTTTTAGAGTCAGTTTGATCACTCAAGCTGTTTTACTGTTATTTTAAAAATAATTTCCACCTGCATTTCCTTTAGCAGCATCCTCAAGTCTCGGGCAATAGAGCGGAGCCGCAGAGCAGTGGCTGGAGCCGCACTCCCGTTGCGAGGACGATGAAGGAGACGGAAGAGCAGCTGCTGCTGGTGAGCAGGGAGAACCAAGTGCTGAAGATCAAGGTGTGTTTGCGTGTTTTGGTTGTTTTGGTTTTTTTTTTTTTTTAAAGTTTCAGCTGAATCTGTGTGCCTTGCAGCCCAGTGCCTGCTCAGTGATCCCATGCCGGAGCCTTTCCTTTGGGAAAGGGGCAGATTCTGCTTCCCTTTCCCGGCTGCTGCAAACTCTCGCGTTCCAGCAGGCAACAAAATTGATGTCAAAAATCTGCTTTTGGGGACACATGCCGTTTGGGGCTAGTGAGACAGCAGGGTCAGCTCCATTGGTAGCTGACAACAGATGGATTTCCAAGCAGTTGGAAGCGCATCTCTCCTCTTAAACCATCAGCCTTTGTTTGTCCTGGTGGGGTGTCTCAATACTGAGTAAATCCGCCTTTATTGGGAAACTAAAATACCTCTCAGATATTGCCCACGGGTGTTTAGAATTCCTTCTTTTTTTTTATTAAGTGTAAATACTGAAATTTGTCCTTGTAGAGATGGCTGATTTTTCAGCATGTGGTTCGAACGTCGCTTTTTTTCCAAAGCACAATATATATGTGCTGGACGATTACTCTTTCTAGCTGGAAGCCACGAGAGAAGCAGGTATCCAGGCTCTCAGATCCGCCTCCCAGAAACTCTACGAGAATTACCAGACGCGCTCAGGAGAACTGAAAAAAAGCCAGGAGAATGAGAAGCAGCAAATACAGGTACAAACCTCCCCCACGCAGAAGCATGAACATCCTGTTCCGTATCAAAATATTTACCTGGGCTTTGTCTCTCCGTGCTGCAAACTCAACCTAGGAGCTACGGAGTCTCTTCTGCTAGCGCAGCGGGGAAGTTAACTAAGAAAATTAAAAATTTTTTGGTTTTATTCTCAATTCTTGGAATTGGATTGGTTGAGTTGGCTCAAAATTCCTTGAGCTTCGTCTCTGTCTGTCCGTTGCGTTCACCGGCTCCCAGCCCGCCCATGTTAATGCCCTTCTTGGTCCCAGGCCTACAATCTCCAACAAGAAGAGAAGCTCCGGCAAAGCTCGGAAGATGCCAACCACCTTGCTGAAGGCATTAGGGAAAAATGTACTTGCATCGAGGAGATGGAGAAGCGTGTGCAAAGGATGGAGGAGGTATGTACGCCTGCTCCTTGCGTCTGTCCCTCCCGGCACCGGGAGTTGGCACAGGTGGGGAACCCGCCCTGGGAATGCCAACACTTGGGAAGAGGAGTTAATTGCTTTCAGGCTTTGGGGCATGCTAGCTGTTGGAATTGGGGCTCAAAAGGAGCAAATTGAGAACCTTTAGCCCTAACTATAAATAAAACATGCAATTTGAGTTCTCTCACTTATTTCAGAGCTTCTTAAAACCCGTAGAGCATCACGGAGAAGTCTTAATTTGTAGCTATTAGTGATGTCTGCTCCTGAAGAGTTGCTCTTTCACCTTCCCCCATCGGTGCACTTTGAAATGACAACGTAGCCATCCTAGCACTAAAAACTGCTCCTTAACTCACAGAAAAACGCCACTGTAAGCATCCGAAATCCTGGGCAGGCAAACGACTGCTACAGCAATCTGACAACTGCCTGCACAGAAACTTGCAGAAAACTTCTTCTCCTTTTATTGTGAATTTTCTTTGGTGGCTTTTAGTTGAGTTGGAAGATGCGGTGGCTCCACGGATGGTATTTCCTCGTGTACGCACTTGGTAGGGGTGGGTATTACTCCTCTAGAAGTGCCACCTTAAATCTAAGTTTTTCCTGTCCTGGGATTACTGTAAAGGTGGGGTCAATGATCTATTTCCATCCCCATCACATGCAGGTAATCTCTCTGATACTAAGAGTCTTGTCATCAGTTTTGTTCGGATTTTTCCCTCTGTGGACAAGGTTTTGAGAGGTGGACGCAGCAGTAACGTGGTATCCCCTGGCCGCTGGGCATGGAGTCCCGTAAGACCCAAGAATTTTTGCTAATTAATTAAAGAAGCGCTATTTTAACAGAGTTTGGACTTTTCTCAGGGTAAATCAGTACTGTCACCTCTTTGGGATTTGATTCTGAGAGGTCAGACTAGTTTGTGTCTCCAGCTGATGTTAACGTGGGTGGTTATCGCTGAATTTTGTCTGTTTTCAGATACTAAGTGGGGTTATTGAAGGTACAGCCAAAAGTCTCTTGCTCAGCAAATGGTAGGAATTGTATTACAACTTTTGTATAACTTTGTTTCCTTAGGAAAAGAAAACTCTGATAGAGAAGAAGATGTCATTTGAAAAGATGCTTCAACAGATGATGTCAAGGAACGAAGACGGCAAAAGGTGATTAAATGCATGTGATAAAGTGGTTTTTATTTCTTTCTGGGGGATTATTTCACATAGAATACCAGACAGTCACTTGCTCAAGTTCCTTCTGGGAGTAAAATCATTCATGATGAAAGCAATTGGTTCAAAACCTGATTTACTGTGACTGCTTGAAGAAGCCAAGATAGATGTTGATGTCCTACAGCTCTTAGATGTGGATTCTGCTCAAATATTCCTAGTACTTTTCCTTCCACCTCATATTCACAAATTGCTTCCCTTTCCTGATTCTCCCGTGGAGCCGATGCTGCTTTGGTGACATTGTGCATGCAGCAGGTAAGGCAATAGCCTTCATTATTTATGAATTTACTTACCAACAGCTAGTAAGGGTGGTCCTACTGGGCAAAAATATGTCTCAAACTATGCTTTTATTTGTTCTGCTCAATAAAGAAGCCTTTATATGTATAGTTCTGTATGAACGACAGCCACGTATCCTTAGGAACGCCCTTGCTAAGAATGGGAACAGAAATATCCGAGCTCTTGAGCTGACCCTGAGGTGGGATGGCAAAGCGATGGGTCAGCGAGCCCTAGGGATTGAACCGGGGGTGCTCTGCTCTCGCCTGCAGGTGCCTGGATCTCCAGAGGCAGATTTCCACCCTGCAGGAGCAGATCAGCCACCTGCAGCGCGTGATCCAGGCGCAGCATCACAGCCTGCGCGGCATCATACAAGAGGTCAGGCTGATGTGGCCGGGAAAAGAACCGGGAGACGTTGGGCTCGTCTTCAGTGTGTGTGCTGGGGAGGAGCAGCTTGCTCATCACACACTGCCTGGTGGTGTGTCCCCTGCACTCAGACATCCGTATGCATTTCAGCATTGGGGGTGGTGGTTAACAAGAAGCTCAACATGAGCCGGCAACGTGCGCTGGCGGCCCAGAACCCCCCCGCAGCCTGGGCTGCATCCCCAGCAGCGTGGGCAGCAGGGCCAGGGGGGGATTCTGCCCCTCTGCTCCGCTCTGGGGAGAGCCCACCTGGACTACTGTGTCCAACTTTGGAGCCCTCAGCACAGGAAGGACACGGAGCTGTTGGAGCGGGGCCAGAGGAGGCCCCGGAGATGCTGGGAGGGCTGGAGCCCCTCTGCTGGGAGGACAGGCTGAGAGAGCTGGGGGGGTTCAGCCTGGAGAAGAGAAGGCTCCGGGGAGACCTTAGAGCCCCTTCCAGTCCCTCAAGGGGCTCCAGGAAAGCTGGGGAGGGACTCTGGAGCAGGCATTGGAGCCATGGGGCGAGGGGGAACGGTTTTAAACTGCAAGAGGGGAGGTTTAGATGAGATCTGAGGAAGAAATTTTTTCCTGTGAGGGTGGTGAGACCTGGCTCAGGTTGCCCAGAGAAGCTGAAAGCCACCCTGCAGCTGGCTTCACGTGAAGCTGCTCCCACGAGCAAAGCCAGCAGGCCGGCAACCTCGAAAGGCTGCAACAACATTTAAAGCCATCAGCCTGCTTCCCAAAGTGACAATAGAACGTCAGCTCTTTTACTTACCGACGGCTTTTGCATGTCCGAACTCCTGCTGCGCTGCCCTCGCCTCGCAGAGCGCCCGTCTTTTCCCAAGCAGATAAGGCAAGGCCCCGCACGAATTAGCTTTCGTAATCAGGTTTCTGTGCATATGCCAACAAGAGTAGACCTGTTATGTTAAGGAAAACGTGACACTGTATGCTGAGAAATTGTTTTATTAATCAGTTAATTATTTTGAGTTCTTCTACGGTAAAAGAATAGGGACTTGAATGGTCTGCGATTCCCCTGGTACAATGAGATGTTTAACTCTGTGGTTTTGTTAAACACGGGGATGTTTTTGATGTGTTAAGGTTTGTAATCGCTTACAAACTTTATGTCCTAACTCTCAGGCAGAGGAACTGAATAACGAACTCAGAAGCCAAGATAAAAAAATCGAAAACCTGACAGAGAAGCTGACTACACTGGAAGCACAGGTGAAGTCCGAAAGGAAAAAGATATATTGAAGGGCGAGAGCACAAGTAGTTCTCTACAGTCGGTGGGCCCTCCGCACCACTGGATACCACTTGTGGGTGGTATTTCTTTGCACTGCATCTTTCACTCGGTTTTAACAAAAAAAAAAAACAACCCCTAAAACCCACAAAAAAATCCCTCCAGCCACCCAAAAAACCTTTCTGGAGGAGGGGCAGGTCCTGGCTAGCAGCTAGGCTTGTCCCCTGTCTGCTACGTTACGCTGAGAGGGGTTTATTTTATATTTTTCCTTGCAGAATAAAGAACTGAAAGACAGAGTGGAGTTCTGGTCTGGCCAGCCCAAGGCTAAGGTTTCCAAAGCCGTCTGGACAGAGTGAGTACCTTCAGAGGTTCCGCGGGGCACGGGGACGGCTGAGCCCGTGGCTTGCAGGCCACCTCTGGTGTCCCCCCAGGGCTTTGAGGGAGCGGAGTCAGGCCTTGCTGGGAGGAACCAAACTTCATCCTGCAGTGAAAAGGGGAGGAAAAACACAAGCTCTAGCTGGTGGGGTGATGGTGGTAGCCCAAGTCCTGACTCTGAGGCAGCCGTCCAACTCACAGGGGGCGTGCTCAGCGCACCAACCAAGGGCACCTGCAGAAGCCTGGACATCCGTTCAGGATGAACTGGGACCTTTTCCTGGGGGATACAGTCCTTTGCTGGAGTAGATCTGGATACCAGTTTCTGCTCTCAGCTCCTCCATATCCAGGGCCACAGTTATAAAGCTCTGACTTACTTCGTATACAGTTCTGGTGGGTTTAAGCCTGACTCAGGCAAGTGAGGGCATCTGAGTGATCTCTACCTTCTCGTTCTTCACTCTGCAGTGCCCCGCAAGACTCTGGAGCTTTTGGAGCATCCTCTTACCTGATGCTCAGCAGGCTGAGGAAGCAAGAGAGCTAAAGGAACGACTGGATATTTGTCTCCTACCTTTATCAATCAGAAGGACTTTTTCTGTCTGTTGCAACCTGTAACTCCTGCGGGCTCTTTGTTACTGTGAAGCACCTTCAGCACACGCTGCCTCTCTACGACACGTGCCGCAGAGCTGCGCTTGAACGAATAAAGCTGGAAAGAAGGCAAGAGCTGATGAGAGAGGCGGTGAGCTCAGCCCCGATGGCAAAGGCAGCCCCAGCCATGCCTGGGGGATGTCGCGTGGCCCGATCGGCTCTGCCAGACCTGCCCTGGTGCGGGCAGCAGCAGGCACCTGCCTGCACAAAGGGACTGCAGCAGAGACTCAGCTTAATGCGACTCTCATTTAGGTAAGGTTATAAAATAAACCTTTGGCTACCTGGTACACCGTTACAGTCGCCGCTTCCCCACCTGGGGGTGGAGCGCATGGGGGAGGTGAAGCAGTGGTCCTGCGCTTTCAGGCCTTCCACCCCGCGGGCACAGCGAGTTTTAGGCGTAGCAGCACTGTAATGTCACGTTGTCCTGGGGCAAGGAGCAAGCAGTTCCCTTTCTGGGTTAACCCGGCTCTTGCTTTCCTGAAAAAATTCCCATGGCAAACATTAAGTTTTCTGCCCACGTCAGTGGGCGTGTGAAGTTCCTCCTTGAGCCCTCCCTCTGCCTGAAATCCCTTTTGCAGGGGGGAGGGCTGTTTTTTCTCCCCCGTACCACGGGAGAGGTGCCGTGGTGGTCAGCAGTCTCCCAGTTTGAGAGATGTGGGACGCCTCGGGAGCTAAACGGTGTCCCCAGGGCAGTGACGGCGGCTTTGCACCCGTACGTTCACCTCCACACTGTGGGACAGAAGGAACCTGGTTGTATCCCTGGTCAGTCTTCTAATCCCTGACGTGCAGGCAGAGCTGCATTGGCAAAAAATAAAGGAAAGCGTTGATACTTAAATAAGGCTTAAAGGTACCAAGTTTCAGTTTGTTCCTTTTCTTATCTGCCTTTAGATAAATTATTCACACACGGTGTCCCTCCAGGACTAGCTCGGTTAAGGTGCAAATAAAAGCTTGGCACCTGCTTAATAGCGGGGTGAGGCAGGCTGTGTGTGTTTCGGCAGGCGTCGCGGTACACAGCCTGCCGGCTTGTACTTACCATTTAAGAGGGTGAGTTTTGTAAATTGTACCATTTCCCTGTCAAGGAGCTGGTGGTCAGTCCTTTCCCAGCCCTCTCTCGGGGGAAACCGGCTCAATTTGAAGTCAGGGTGCCAAGGCTGCCGTGGGGCAGGCTGGGTGCTGACCCACGCCGAGGTTTGCAAACGCCCCCCAGGCAACCCTCGGCCAGCCTGAAATGCCCTGTTCCTCTTTCCCTTCTCCTCCACTAGTTTTCCTGAGCTGCCAGATGGCTAACGCTGCGGAACTAGGCTTTGCCTCTTAGGGTGAAGCCTCCGCTTCCCCCCCCCCACCCCAAAACAGCTGAGACATCAGCTTTAAAAATGTACTTTTATTCTGAAAATAACAGTGCAGAAACCGAGTCACAGGATACATTCCTCAGCTGTTTTACACAAACCCAGACACCAGTGAATCAGTTGACAGTATGTTTTGAAGCCACGGGTACTTTGGTACAACAGAGTGACATTAACATCGGGAAGCAAGCGCCACGGTCCAATCAAGGGGGCGTCTAGAATTAAAAAAAAGACTATTTGTGTTCAAGATAAGATAGTTTCAATCACACTCATAGCACTAGGCATAGCACAGATCTGTTGAAGACAAACAAAAAACATGCTTACAGTAGCGTAACAGAAGGAAACACTCGAAAGGTAATTGATACAGGGTGCTTAGTGTTTATCCGGAAGGTGAAAGATACCTTAACAAAACCAAAGAAGAACCATTTAACTTCCTTAAGTAAGTTGAATAAGATACAACAGGCTTCTTCTAATATACAGTTTGTCCATTAAGCCCTATTGCACGATGAGGATGGACAACTTTAGGGTCTATTTTCTAATGTTATAACTAGGTAACCGTATGGAACAAAAGCACATAGCAAAGAATCATTTCCTCTGTTGCCTTTAACTAGTTCGGATAGAAATAATAATAATAAATTAGAAACAGATCTGCCCAGCATCAAAAAGAATAGTTCCAAGTCAACAGCATCCTCTGGGAAAAATAAACAAAACCAACACACACCACAAACCTTATCCTGTACGGGTGGGAATTTAAAGTATAAGAATTAAGATAGGAAAGACGCTGTGAAAATTTGGCTTTCTCTTTAAAGATGCCTCAAGCCAGGTCTCCGAGCAGTCAGGGGAAAAAAAACTATTCATTTTAACAGCCTGACATCAGTTACAACACTTTTTTTCCTCTTCTTTGTAAGAAAGATCAGAGCACGGTCTGAAACTCCTACAGTGTTCACACCTG
Organism: Alca torda; assembly: GCA_008658365.1. Classification (NCBI taxonomy): domain Eukaryota; kingdom Metazoa; phylum Chordata; class Aves; order Charadriiformes; family Alcidae; genus Alca; species Alca torda. Next base: position 1,387,216 of record CM018101.1, read on the forward strand.
TATAAAAATAGCAGTCGCTCGAGGTTATTTTTACACTTGCCACTTCTCTTCAGTTATTGTGCCAAGAACACAAATTTTAAAATAACAGCTCCAGCTTATTTTATATTTTTTTTTTTTTAAAGTTTAGGCTGTAAGCTTTCGTTACATCCATGGGATTGAAATAGTTCTAGGAGATAAAACTTCTTACCTTGAAACAATCCCAAAGAGTCCCTATGGAGCAGGTATCAAAATCACATCTTATACAGCTCTTAATAAACATTCTTACACGAGCCGGTCCTCTAAAATGTAAACGTATGTATGACAACCCTTTGCACATTCAGCGTGTTGAAGATGGAGCCTTCAGAAAACGGTTAAGGCAATTGGTTTTTATAAAGTTCCCAAGACAGCAAGGAAACGGCAGCTGCTCCCAACTGTCTTTTGCTCCATCATACCCACCGCCAGTCTCAGCCCCGCGAGCAGTCAGCAAATTGCCTAGTTTTGCCTTATGTTTCCTCTTCTTTAAAAAAAAAAAAAAAAGCACATTACAGACACCCAACCCCCGTTTTTTTCCGTGTTTTTTTTAGAGAAGCAAATACCTTTCCTCTTGCAAACATCTGTAAAAAGCCCCAGAAGGCAAAGGCTATAGAAAAGACACGAGTTACTTCAGAGTAACTGCAGTTTGGTACCTGCCAGGGCAGAGCTGGCTCCTGCCAAACGCTTTTATTTGGAAATGAGTCATCAGAACAAGGAAAAAAACCCACATGGTACTAGCTGATCCCAGATAAAAATATTTCATCAAATGAAAGCAGAAGCTTAAATGATTGTGAAGCCTAAAATACGTGGTGTGTCGCACGCTATCTCCTGGCCCCCAGCCGTTTCTTAACGCTCTCGTGGCTCTGGACGGGTATTGCTACGTGGAGCAACAGACCCTCTAAGGACTCCTGGAGAGCATCTGCTTAAACATCGAAAAACCACGCACCGAAGAATAGTCGCGAATACTCTCCTGGCCTTCTTCAGTTGAGGGAATGATTTTCTTCATGGCTGGACAATATTTAAAATAAAATAATAAAAACAAGCTCAGTCACATCTGTGTGTTCACCGAGTTGGTACTTCTGTGCAGGTTTTTTTTTCCATTTTACACCATTTTAGCGCTAGTTGTTTTGCCCTGACAACAGCTCCTTACTTTGCAGAGACACTCCAGACCCAATTCAGCCAAGCACTTAAAAGCTCAAGTAACTTCTCAAACTGGGCTCTCCGGCAAACACTACATTTAAGGGCATTTCTCTTATCTAAAGCGTGTTGCCTTTAGCACCACTTCTGTCATGCAATTTCCAGCCAGCCCGAGTTATTCCCACCCCTCCGCCTGTCTCCTGGTTTATTCCAAAGGATGTACAGCAGCGCAGGACCCTGCCCAGCATCTCCCATTGCCCGCCTGGCAGCAGGGCTGGCCAAGGCACCACAGTAGCATAACGTAAACGCAGGCTGTGTAAATTCAATTTCAATGCATGCATCAAAAAAAAAAAAAAAAAAAAAATCCCATCTGACAACAACACATTTCCTTTCTTACCTTCCTAAAAAAGGTCTTGGCGTTGCTACTCCAAGGTGAGGGGCCGGGGAAGGTGAGGGCCGGGTCAGCAGAGGATGCTCGAATGCCAGAATAAGAGCAGCCACATCAGCTTCAAGACATTCCCTGCTGATCATGAGATTCCTCACTCCTCTGGGTACGACCCGCAGGCTCCCAATTCACAAAATTTCGCAGTTCATAAACGGAGCAGCAACACCAGACTTTGGCACTGGACTTTTGGCAACGCAAATATTTAGCAATGGATAAAGGACACGTTTCCTCCACCAAGACAGACCTACCCAAAGGCTGCAGGCGAACGGAAGGAGCTGCGACTGGGGGGTCGCTAGACCCCACAGCCACAGGCCCGCACTCCGGCACCACTCTAGCACAGTGTATTAACATCTTTTGATGCCCCATTTTTACACTCATGCTTAAAACCGGGAGGGCAAAAATACCTGTAGATCAGGAAGAAGAACGGACTATGGTGAGCTCGAAGGATGAGCCAAGAGGTGTAACGCCATTACGCTGTATACGTGAGTTAACTGGGACTCGCCAAGAGGATTAAGGGAACAGACTCAACAGGAAGCTGGGTAACTTGAACTGTCTGCGTAAATGCCACAGCCCGAGACAGCTGCTGGAGATGAGGAAGGCAGAACTACGCAGAGGGAAAAGGAAACCAAAATTAATTACTCTCAGCGTAAGATCCTGCAAGTTGCATCTCTGAAGGACGGGCATTACCGTCACCTTTGTCAGTGCACAGCGCTGTTCAGTTCCAAAATTACCACACACACTGGCCAGTGAAGTCGTCAGCAAGAGCACTTTACTGGAGGGACACTGGAAAACTGAAATAAGATATTTCTAAAAGGACATAAAAAGATAAACCAGTGCCTGGACCAAAATTCAAGACAAAAGCCCACAGGGTTAGAATACCTGCACTGATATTTAATTTTTAGTATCAGCCTGGATAAAGTATCATAGGACCTTTTCTCCCTCTCCAGCCCTGATGCGGGATATCTAGCAGACAGGCAAACAAGCTGTATTTGTGCTCAAAAGCAAATGCTTAACTTCCAATTCAAATATGTATAACCAAATTTTGCAACAGCAGAATCTGGACTGAAGTTCTAGTGGGATGGGATGAGGCTCTAACCTACCAGAAACGCTGAGTGAAAGAAAATCCATTTCCCAGGGTTGTGTCCTGGAAGAATTTATAGGACTGAACGCGTCAAAGTGCAACGTTTCGAGCAAGAGGAGCGTGAAAAGGATGAGAACGGTAGGATACATGGCTCCAGTGAGGGATACATTCAGGAGCTCACAGTGCAGTCAGAAGAGCTGGAACTAGCAGAGTGCTGTGCCACGACGCTGTGCCTCACTGGTGTCACAGCAGCCTGTACGCGGGACGGCACTGCCCACCCTGTGGACAACTTGGCCGTGCCACACTGAAAAATCCATTACAGAGCTAGAGCAGAAGTGGAGGAAAGCCCTTCAAACCAGGAAGTGGGTACTGGATAAAACCACGAGAGGTTCTTCCAGCACGTGGGATAGAGAAGTTCCTTTCCGTACAGGCATGGCTCTGTAAGACTGTGAGCAGCCCCCTTGCAGTGTTCTTTCTTTGCTGCAGTTACCATTATTTCCTGGATATTACATAAAAGTTGTGACCCTTACCACTGCTATCGCTTTCAGTTCCTACCACAGCAGCAAGGAGTGGCCCTGAGTCACCCGTGCCGGGCTGCAGTTGCTCACCGGGGGTTTGCAAGAGCCGTGACGCTGCAGGAAGACAAACGGATGTCACCAAGTGGACACAGAAGAATGCGAATCTGCTGGTGGGCACGTGAAACCTAAAACGGAATAGTTCTGAAGAAACAAGGGAGTAAGAATCAAACTATGATGGAGAGGGGACAGAAGGCAATTTTTAGTAAGAGTTCATTATCTAGTTTTTTTGCAGAGTTAACCTGATAAACAACAAAGCTGTCAGTAGCCATTTAGAATCACTTATCGTGTTCCTTTTTTCCGAATTTAATAACTGAGAGCTACTACAGGAAAGGACGTTTCAACATCTCTTCCTTTCCTCCAAAGTTTTGATGGCAAAATCCTTTTGGGATAATAGTTTCACATGCATTCACATATTATTTTTTCAGAAAACACAGAATAACAATCAGTTCCTTGTACTACCAAGTATATAAATACAAACCAAGCAATGGAACTTTTGCTACAGTCATTTCCCTTTCAGTCCTGAACAGACCCCTCGAGCAGCACTGGGCTGTGGCGGTTGGCCATGGCCTCGCTCCATCGGTGCTGGAGAGTGTCAGAGACTGTATCCTTATGGAATGGAGATAAATCGAAGCAACTGAGCTTCATCAAGGTGCTCTGAAACACTGCCAGGTCTGGGATTTTACACACCTTTGCATGAGTCACCTGTCTGCTACTGAAGTCACTTGCAGCTTTGTAACAGCTTTTAGACAAGCGATAACTTGCTGCTCTGGGAAACACGCTTTGGTTGACTGTCGGTAATTTACCTTTCTTAGCGACTTCTTTCACTCCCATTCAACAGACAAAAATCTGACGCCACAAAATGAGAGATTTCCTTTGAAAGCGAGACAGGGAGCTCCTCAGATCATCATTGTCAGGAATTCAGGACATATTACAGTCGTGGCTTTTTTTAAATTACGTGTGCGTTTCATGCTACCTATTAAAAAGCTTCAAAGAAAACCCTGAATTTCCAGTCTACGTATCACAGGTAACTGAGGAAACCTATCTGAGTATCAGCCTACTTGCACCTTCTGCCCAGGAAATCACCAGTTGACTACCACAACAGCTTTTCCACCTCTTGAGCCATTAGGGTTGTTTGTAGCCTACAAAAGGACCTGCATTATATCTGGTTGTATAGTATAGACTATATATAGCTAGACTATATATAGCCTTTAGGTATAGTCTATCACTTATATAAACTTTACAGCCCGCAAGTTAGATTTCTGGCATGGAATCGCAGCTGTTTGGTTACTCACCCAACGGGTCTGCTCCTACGGATGTTACCATCTGCCCTGTTAACATGCCAAATCATCAAGTAAACATTGTTTTAGGAGCCGGGCAGAAAAAACCTGTTATTTTTTCAGCAGTGAATCTGGTAAATTCTCCATTTCTGGGAAGCACTGAAACACTTTACGAGCTTGCTATTCACAAAGTTTGCAATTTTCAATCAATCAAAGCTGTAAATATTTAAATAAATGAAAGCCTGCAATCCTGCCAACCCAACTAAAGCAGCTTCACTTCTAAAGAGATCTGTTCCCCCCCCGGCCCCGCAATCTGCACCCTCCCAGTGATTTTAAAGTAGCTTAAAGCACAATAAACACAAATAGACCTTTAACTATCACCTGTATAAAACCAGAACGGTTATTCTACAAAAAAGGACAGGGTAAACTAATAAATATGCTGTAACTTGGTTTAGAAAATGATCTATACTTATAAATATAGTATTTTTATTTATTTTTTTCCTGTATTTCTCTTTGTTTGTGATAAGCAACTTGTTTTTTCCCTAGAACTTGCTTTCAGCTGGAGAAGAAAGCTTTTGCGTTGCACCCTTCCGCTGCAGCACACCAAGAGAGCAACTCCCACCCTCTGCGCTGATACCTGCAAACTTCTGCAACACACTTCTCTCTAGTCCATCACATATTCTGGAACCCCGTCATTCCAAGTCCCCCACATCACATTTTTTCCACGTGACTGAGAAATCTGTCCTCTGTTGAAAACCTAAGGGTACGGAGGACCCAACAAAGGCATAGCGTTAACTCAGGCACTCTCTCGGCACGACAGAGTTCACAGTTCCCTTCCAGGCATCGCAAACAGCCACAAGTTCTTCCCTACGTCCTACCTGCCATATGCAGTTACCCAGAGAAAAAGGAGAAAAAAAGACAGTTGAGGGGGGGAGTAATATTTTTTGCTAATGGTAAGAAGTTATTTCATAAAATATAGTTTATCTCTACTCCCATACATTATACTCTTTTCTTTATAAACTGTCCCTGCAGCGTCGCAATCCCTCTCCATACTTTTTCCCATAACGCTCCAATCCCTGCTTCGATTATTTGCAACACAAGCAATGCTGCACAATTCCCTGATATTTTTTTTATTTTTGTTTTTGTTTTTTTTTTTTAAATTAAATGCCCTACTTCCTGCCCCCAAACCCAAACCACACACACACAACCCACCCCCCCCAACCACTGTGTCAGTGATTCAGTCAGGACGGATTCACAGCATTTCTGACTCTGTGCAAGCGATAAAGGTTTTTCTTAATAGGCCACATAAAATCTTTTGTATCTCTGCCTTAGAAAACACATGGTCCCTGATGCAGATTAAGTATTATAAAGAAACAGGATTCTGTGGAAAAACAGCACAGACCTAGAAAACCACCCACCTCCATTTTAATTTCAATATCCAGTGTATGCAGACAGTAGCTTCTTTCCCTCCTTTTTTAAAAAAATAAAGCTACTTTCCTCTATTCAGTATCCTGATCCCATGAAAAATAAAGCTGAGGGCTGGGGGAAAAAGGAGTGGGGAAGAAGAGGTGGGAGAGTTTTCCATGATGATGGCACCGTATTGGGAAGAATCATTTCAGCACAAGAGCTCACTGAAACACAGCTTCTAGTTTTAAACCAGTTCTTTGGAGAAAAATGCACAATCCCAATAAAACAATGTAACTTTGCTTCTGTGCGCGGCTCAAAAGAGCCGGTTTGAATTTGGTGGTAGGTCAGCCATATTCTGATGAAATATTTTCCTTGGTTCTCACAGTTTAGAGGTGACGTTTAGCAGGCACACTTTTTCTCCTCCGGTTTTGCTGAATCTAGCTTTCCCGAGCTTCCTCCGTTGGCTGTGTCGGAGACCTGTGTCTTGTCCACGCACTGCTCCATACGCTTCATTATCAAGTCCAGAAGCGTGTCCACAGCCTTCTCCACGTTCTGGCCGGTAGCAGCACTTGTTTCGAAGTATGGTATGCTACGGTGAAAAGGAAAAGGTTTGCTGGAGAGGCTTTTAAAGACAACCGAGACTCAATTCTTTGTAACACTCTCAGTGACGCTATCAATGCTGGGCTTAATGCAATGAAATGAACAGGACAGAATTCTGGTTTGTCAGGACTCTGTTTTCCTGCTGGGCAGAACCCAAACTCCTGTTCTGAGCACAAACTGGCATGACGACACCAGCTCAAAACCGCCACATTAATTTAAAAAGCGTGTCCTGGCATTTTGACTTCAAATTGCGATAACATCAGGAGAAACCTTGGCTGAAAAAGCCTTTCAGAAAGTCTATTTTAACGAGAAACCTAGATCTACATTACAGAAAATTTCAGGGACCACAGAACATACCAGATACCTTTTTTTTTTTTAGGCAGAGAGTTACAACTATTGCTATGTAGCAGTCCCTGTATCTCCATCCCTTCCTGTCTACTTAACAAGCACAACTTAGATGTTTTCATTCCGAAATCCCCTCTGAATCCAGAATATTGCCTTCCAAATAATCTTTTTCAGAAGAGAAGGTTATCAACTGCTCCAGCACTTCCATCATATGAAATCTGGCATGAACTACCTTCTCCTCAGTGCCGCTGTCCTCCTTACCTGCCTGCACGCAACTCTTTAATATACTTTTAATATTTTTAAGGCTGATTTTCTCATCACTCCTCACAGTCTCCCAGGCCATCTTCTGCTGCTGGCCCAATTCTCTTTGAACATCCCTCACTGTCTAGCGAGGGCAACTATGGAAAAGAGTAGACATTCTTTTTGCCCATGTAAGGGCACAGCACTATTTGCTGAAGAGATTACACAGCCAATTTATCCATCTCACGACAGCCTGCAGATATTATTAGTGCAAAGAAGTGTAGAAGGCAGGCTTACTAGAACAAGAAAACGACCATTTATCCTTTATTATCCATCAGGGAAAAACAGAACAAATTCAGTTCTACTGTAAACCTAGAACCTGATCAAAATCCACAGGTGTCTCCACTTCCAAACTAACTAGAAAAGAAAATTATAAATATTGTTAGGTCTGAGTGCTCATCTGCCTCTGGTGTACTCTGTCCTGAACTCTCAGGACAAGCTAACATCCCAAGAAGGTTATCTTCCTAGTAAGAAAGTTCCATTTCAGACTTAATTTTCATGTTGTAATATTTTTGCCAAACTACAGCAATGGTGTGGTTCACTCTATCTCCTATTGAAACAGGTCGGTCTGGAAGTGTGAGAAGTTGGATATCATATTGGATACAAACCTCAGAGTTTGTAAGTACACTTGCAAGTATCTCTAACCAGTCACCAGCTACATTTACTTTCCCATTTGCTTACCCATATTTGTCTGCCAAATCTTTTGCTTGCCTTTCGTTTACCTCCCTTTGGTCTGATAAATCAGCTTTATTACCAATTAAGACTATATCTGGATTCTCACAATATGCATTGGCTTGCAGCTGACCTAGAAGCAAAAACAAACAGGAGTTAAGAGAAGGCTGGAAGTGCTTTCGAGACCAAGATTGTTGACAAAATAATTCAAAATACCTTTCTTGCTCCCCACCTCAAAATATCCTAGAGTAACCAGCTAACCACTTCATGCCAAGCACATTTCCTTGCCATACATTTACTTGCTAAGGGGAATTTTTCAAAATAAGGAAGTAGAAACCTAGAACCACCTAGAAACCTAACACAAATTATTTCCAGTATTTATTTTACCAATATAAACCAAGAATTAACTGCCATGAGGTGCACTAAACACAATGCTTTGGCAAGCAGTGGCGCATTGTGATGACAGGGATTGTTTAGAGGGAGGATGGAATCTCTGAAGAAGAAACATCGCTGCTAGGTACGATCTGATGGAGCTGTTTTCACAAAGCAACCCGGATTCTCACGTTATCCCCACTTCAGCTTGTTTGCTGGAAAACCGCCAGCTGGAAATGTACTGGCCTCTGTCCTTCCAGCACTCCAAATACCCTCAATTAAAAACAAATTTTAAGAACTTAACCTTTCTTTCACTTTTACTCTAGCTGTTGTCTGAAGGAAAACCAACAACAGCAAACTATGCGTTCTCAAACCAAATCCTCAAAGCCCAATCTGAATGTTAATTTAAACCTCAAAGCAGACAGGAAGGAATCACATGCTGCTTTACAACTAGAAACCACACCATAAAGATAACAGCAATATCCGAAGTACAGTTTCCAAGCTCCTGTATATCATCTAAAATACGGAGTATGGCCAAGGAAGTGTCAAATGCCATGAATTTTCAAGAGGCAAGAGATTTATTCAAATCGTACCAAAACCAAACAAGGTTATCAAGAATACACCCAAAACAGTCTATCATGCCAAAAAAAAAGAGAAAAGAAAGTATGTATTTTTCCAATTTGATGAAGCTTTCACCTCAAATTACAGGCTGCAAGTACCCCACTTATGGCTGCACTAGACATAACTACTTTCTTTAAGCATTTTCCAGCTCACAAATGATGACACCCATAAAACTCAGAAGCCTAAAATACACAAGAAAGCTTCAAGTCAACTGATAAACGCAAGCTCCACGGTTCTACTTACTCATCCAGTTTCTGACATTTAAGAAGCTCTGTTGGCTGGTGAGATCAAACATTAGTAAAAAGCCCATAGCATCTCTGAAAAACGCTGTGGTGAGACTTCGGAATCTGAAGGTGGAAGAAAAAAGACAACGTAGCTCTATTAATACAAAGCGATCTCTAAGGTAAGCACTTTTCTAGCAAACCTGAGGGAAGGAAAAAAGAGATAAAGTAAACCTTTTATGAATTGCTTGTGCAAAAATTCTATTTAAAAATACCCTGAAATCTGAAGACTCTGCAAGATTTAGTGGACATACATTCCCCTTGGAAGTGAAACCGAAGTAAAGTAATCCTTGTCTGTCATTTTTAGCTAGGATGCATCACACCAGTCAACGTTATTAATCAGTGTGTTAGTAATTTACCAGAGAAAGCTTAGATGTGAGAATATAAACATTGTCAGTGACTAATCTATTAGTTCAAATTCTGCCTGATTTAACCGAGAGTGTCAGAGCGAGAAGGGCTGGTTAAAAGAAAAAAAAAAAGATACCGAAGCATTTATTGTATCACAGATCACAGTGATAGAAATGGATTCACCCGCTGAGATTACACACACTTAGTCGATGAATGTGCACGACTCGATATAGTCAATATTAAAGAAAACAAATGAAGAGTAGGCGGCTGTTTACACGCTTTCAGTTGTTCGATGTGACCGTCTGCTGGGAAGTTCAGCTAAAAGGAAGAGGTAACCTTTCCTTGCGGGGCTCTCGCCACACACTGCTCCAGAAGCAGACCTGGGTAAGCGTGCGTTCACAAGGGACACACGGTTCACAGGCTTCCTGCAAAGCCATAAACTGGATGAAACTACAAACTGGGAAATATAACTCTATTGTCCACCAAAAGGTCACAAGCCTGTTCAAATCAGAAACATGAAGAAGGTCCAAATCATATTAAAACATTTGGACTGTGCTGGAAAACTGTGCAATGGTGTTCTGTATACAGCAGGGATCCACTGCGTCACAAAACAGCAGTAAACCAGCAGTACCAGCAATGGTAACTGGCCTTTTACGCCACACATCCGTGAAAATTTAAAATAAGCTCCCACAGAAACGTATCAGAGACTACCCTTAGGGTTTCTTTTCAGGGGGAAAAAAAAAAAGTGGCTTCACAATGTTTAGCCTTGTGCAGAGGTGTATACACAAACGGTGTTTGAGAGAAAGGGAGAGAGATGCAGACACAAAATTCCAGCTTTCTTCTGCTTTTCACCCAGCAGCAACCCCTCCTACATGGTCTCTGCACTGCTCACTCCCAAAACCTGAAATCTGCCTCATCACAGCTTTCCTTCCACCCCACTGGGCAAGGAAAAAAAAGTCTGCCTCAGTCCACTGCTCTTCAGTCATTATTACACAGCAAATAGGCGTGAGTCACATTTTCTTCCCCTGTTGACAGATGACATCAGTAGTCGTACCAAGGGCAACCTCGCGCACTTTATGAGAGCGAAAACCAGCGTACGTAACTAGCCAGGGGAAGCTTAAGAAAGCAGTATGCAACCCTTCTCCCTTTAAAAAAAGAAAAATAGGATCAAATTTAATAGTGACAAGTCTTTGGGAAGAACAAACAAGTGTGCACACAGAAGATGGGGAACAATCCTTCTGCCAAGGAGGATTCTGGTCAGTCACAAACTTAACATGTCAGCCACGGTATGTTGCTGCAAAGAAGGCAAACAACCAAAACCACAAAAGGAAGATAAGAAGCAATTCTTCCATCCTATCCAGCTCCAGTACGACTTGAACTAGAATTCTCCATACCGCTTGCGTGCTGGTGGTGAGAGGCTGGAACAGGCCTGGGGCGGTATGGAACAGAAAGCTTGCTCATCACAGAAAAGTCTGAGCAAGCCCGGGACATGTAAATTGGAGAGGATTCAAGGGTACGTCTCTGCCTCCTGACCTGTTCTGATGGCACTCCATAGGAATGCAATTTATCAGTAAAAAGTATCCCGCACTGGCGTTCCCAAGAATGGAAACCATACTCCAGATGTGGCCTCAGAGTGCTGCATAAAGGGGAATAACCACTTCCCGCAGTCCGATGGCCACACGCGTGCCAGTGCAGTCCTGCATGCTTCAGCAGAACATGTCTTACCATCCGAGCTAACAGAAAAAAATGCGAAAGACAAGAACAAGACACTCAGGGAGCTTATACAGTATCTTCCAGAGGAGATTTGGAATGTATTATGAAGTCAAAATAGCAGTAGAAAACAAACCAAAAAAGCTAACCAACGAACCAGTAACTCACACGTGGCAGAAATGAGGCCGCGTGCTGCCCACCTTCAGTTCCTCCAGTCCTATTTGCTGACATCCTCTGATCACTGCATCGAAGCAGCACCAGAAAAAAGCTTTATTTCTGGAAGATACTTTCCTTGTCCTAAAATATGAGGATTTCTGGTATTTTTCACCTGAACGGACTAATGGTTTATCCAGAAATGCGCAAAAACTGAGACGTGCTTTGCAATGAGCCAAACTCTGTTACCTTTCCTGTCCGGCTGTGTCCCAAAGCTGGAGATGTACTTTGAAGGCTTTTCCTGGAGATCCATTTGGTCCTCTGCTGTTGTATACCTAACGAGAGAGTCAAATCAGTACAGACCGCACTGAAATCCATCGCCCGGGTCACAGATAGTTGTATTTTTTTCAAGCAATAAGGAGTTCAGTAAGTAAAGTTCAGTCCTTCAACAAAAGCTGACTCTTACCTCTAAAAGCCACTTCAGAGGGCTGCTTATAATAATATTTAAAAACCCAGGAGCCACATGAAACATCTATGAAAGCTGCACTTTAAAGATAATTTGGTCATATTTAGCACTTCAAATTAGATACCAATTCTTTAAAGCTTGGCACAGCACTGTGCTGAGCAAGCTGTCTGTGTTTCATTGCTGTTCTTACAAAATTTACAGCTGGCTGACAGAATTAACCACTATTATAAAAAGCTATTTTTTCTTCATTAACTTCTGGTGGACATTGATGACTTCCTTACTAACTGCAACTGCAAACGCATACTGCTTGAAGAAATCACTGTGACCTTTCGCTGGGGCTCCATTCTTTATTAAACAGAAACAGTATGTAAATTACGTGTCGCAGTAAAAGAGGGATAAAATAAGTATAAGCCATTTTTGTTATCTGAGGTAGTTTAGCAGACTCTCAGCAATTTTAATATGGCTTTTACACGACAGAAAACCACACCTATTTAACCTTTTGGACCTCTTTTCTTTGAAGACAATTTATTAGTTAGACCTTCAAGACATTTCAGGGCTGGTAATTTCATGTAAGATGTAGTTTCTTCCACACTTATAAACTATCTTACCCCAAAATGTACGGTAATGCGAAATTACGGAAGAAATCTGTCTGCAACCTTTAGCAGAAAAGTTCAACCTTCTGCAGAGAATCCAGCACCCGTGTTCAAAACACGTTAATGAGCGTCTGACCAGCCAGGGGAAGAATATTCTGGCAATTTGCATGTTCAGACGTTTCCTTGCAATAAAACTGTGTTTTTAATATTTTACTCTTATTATATCAGTGCAATCGCACAGCACAGAGAAAGAGCCAGGCTCTGCATCGACCCAGGCATCACGTTTAACTGGCCTGAACCTGCATAGTGCTGATTATGAGAAATTTAAGACATAATCCAGATCTACGGTTCTTTTATTTGGGGGACCCCTGAACCCCCATCTTCCAGGCAGAGCCTGCACCCCCCGTGGCAAAAGTGAACTCCCATCAGCAGCCACAAGTACTGGCAGTCATGAAAAAGTTGCCAGGGTAAGATGAAGGTGAAGGGAGGAGTGATGCCCATTGTTCCGTGGTATTCTAGTGAAATAATAGGAGCTTAAAATGTTAAGTTAAAAAGAAGCAAATTTAAAGAGGTCTCCATCTTCCAACTGGGCAAGTATTTACATTTCTTTTTATTAAGGAAATGACTAAAATAATTGCCCAGGGTCTAATAATATCTTGTATTTATTAAGTTTGTACTGTTCAAGCAAGCTAGAAGGATTCCTATCAGAAAGCTGAACTTCTCCCCTATAGCCTGCATCAGTTGTCAGGATCTATGAACAGACACGTTAGTGACATTAAATTAAAACAAAGCAACTGCGCTCTCATAGCTGTAAAAAGCATCTGACCGACACTACAGAAGACTCTCATCTTCTATTTAACACCACCAAGGAAGAAAAGCACGGCAGAGTGGGCTCGCACACCTTGCATTACACAGCACATCGATCCTAAGCTACGAGGACTCCTGATCACAGGCTCATACGCTCAGCCTCCAGCCTGGCTGCTGGCAGCAACTCAGAGGAGCAGCGTGGTCCTGCTGGTGGAACCGCTTCTCGTGCTTTGCCTCGTTTCCTGTGTCATCTGGAATAAGCTGAAACTTCTGTGCTTCCCTACGTTTCCATCTTTTCTATTTAAACCATGAGTTTGGGGACCAGAGTTATTTCTAGTCATAAATACCTCATTCACTAGCACTATGGAAACCTCCTCGTGGAAAGATCCTTTTATACCACTGTGCAATAAACCACTTAATGATCCAACATCAGGATAAGGATAATGGCATTTTCCCCCTTTATCTAGTTCCTAACCATGACTTCTTTAAGCCAAAAACTAAACCAGGAAAAGCATTATCAGCACATGCTATACCCTGCAGTAAGAGAGGCAGTACACATTTACATAAAATTTGTTCTCAGCAGAAATGAATAAAGAAAAAAAAAAAGGTAGTATCATTCATATGAGACAACTTACCACTCGTTTTTCCCGAAAATCTATCCCTACTGTCGTGATGAATTTTGGGTTAAATTTGTTATCGGTGTATCTGTACAGGAATGTTGTTTTTCCAACCCCAGAGTCTCCAAGGGCCAGGAGTTTAATCAGATAATCATAGTCTCCATCAGTCATAGTGCTAAATTTTAGGAACCTACGTAAAGAGAAGAAAAAAAAAATATTTAATGATTAAAAAAAACCCCTTTCTGTTTGTTTTTGCCTCACGTCTATTTTTGTTCATTGAAATGCTAGTGCTTGTGCTCCAGGTTGAAAGTTATGTTTGTGTATTTTGAAAAATGCTAATGCAAAGCAGCAGCGAAACTGGCGATTTCTGTTCAGGTGGCAGGAGATAATACCAACCTACAGTTTCAATTTTCTAAATAAATAAAATTGAAGCTTAGAATGATAGGGTTTGGGACCAAAAGATTATCTTTGTTCTGAGGATAACAATAAGGCCTATAATGAACACATACCTGAAACCTAGGGGTAAATCCTACTGCTCAAAGTATTTTATTATGAGTTTAATGAGAAGGGCAGTGGAGAAACAGACGTGAAAAGGAAACTCAGACATGGCAAGGACCATTCTCAGGGCTCAAGCTCTAACCACTATTACATGACATTATTTTTATCTTGAAAGAAATATTTTTCCCCCCTAAGAGAACTAATTAAAACAGCAGAGTTAGCAATTATCCCAGGGCCACTGTTAACGAAAGGAGAGAGCTCAAATGCAGTTTACTCTCTAGTATAACCAGATGAACCCACAACTGCCTTGCCCTGTGAAGCACACAACCAACCACCCCCTCCTCCTCACCAACGGCTGCAGATACTTATTGGAATGAAGAAGAATGAAAAGCGGGAGGCCAGCCCACCGCCTGGGTTCAGCTCCGTGCCTCGGTTAAGCTGCTGCTGTGATGGCAAGCGGGGACATCTCCCGCAGCCCAGGGAGCCACCCGCGAGGGGCCAATGTCCAGAGAAAGCCACCGACAGCTCACACACCTCAACAGCAGCTGTAGGCTTTTTTCTATACGTTCCAGTGAACACGAGCAGCAAACCCACCTCATTAAGCACTTGTAAAACAAATATACACGTCAGAAACTACCACAAGTTTACAGAAAGAGGAAAATCTTGCCAATCTACTGGCCAATGCTCTTGCCAGTATTTGCTATGAAGCTCTACAGGGGAAGGAAAGGGGACCTACGTAAGAAATAGACCTACAATATATTTATTCACATGTATGAAACGCCCTGATGATGAAAAAATTGGAATCGCATGGAACACCACCTACTTGACATCCTCTCTTACCTTGTTCTAAACATAATCTAAGCTGTTTTTTTTTCCCCCCAACATCTTGTTAATCCTCAGCACGGATGAACATCCGTTCCACTCAGATCTCTAATTACTATGGTATCAGAGCAGGAGACCCTGGGCCACATCCCATTCATAAAAACTACTGCTTGTTTCAGTACAAGACCTTCATTTCCATCAGAATAAAATCTACCTTTCTGAGCATTCAAATTAGCAAGTACTGACCTGCTTTGACAAAAATAGCGACCAAAGCCCATTTTGATTATCCTGTATTTCAACAGCTTTAAGGAGAAAAAAAAGCTGGCTGCATGCTGAGCAGTTCCATTGTATGAGATTTATACCTTTGACAGATGTAGAGCCACCCAGAGAGGCGGGACAAGCTTTTGAGAAATTAATCTCCTGATGATAAAAGTTTAACGAATCTAGAGAAGGCGGCCCCTGATCTGACAGCGCGGCTCTGCTTTGCACTGCCTTTGGTCTGCACTGGGCAGGGGAAGGCCAGAGCATCAACACAGCAGCTTCACAGAAATTAATTCAATGCTTTTAATCCTTTCCAGAATATCTCAAGTTTACCAAAAGTTTCCACTGAGCAAGAGTAATTTCTCCCCAGAAGGTTGAGGACTATCAAAATCAAAGTATTTCTGATCAATGCTATAACTGTTCTTTGGATATTTCATTCAACAAATCAGAAAAAGAAAGGTATCTTGGGAGATGATTCTTCCCCAAATGCTTGACATTAATACAAAGTATTAATTTAGGATTGGACACTACTCCAAAATATCCATGTTCTCTGGAGCTGAAGTTCAGCATCTCCTTGCTATGCAAATATGCAAAGCAGAATATTCAGAATTTACCAGACCTGTAAATGTTGAGCAAAATATACATCAGACTAGGATGATTAAAAACCTATTTTTGTAAGCGTGTCACGAGAAGGCAGCTGGCACTCCTATTCCCAGCACTGGCTGCTTTTCCAGAAATTCCTGCCCGTTTGCAGCACAGGCTGCCCAGGCGTTGCAGCCTCTCCCAGCCCGGCGCTAGCCAAGGCGGTCACCCCTGCCACTGCGGCACGCAGGCAGCCTGGAACTGGTGGCTTTTGGCAAGGTTACCCTGACTTCACTCTCCTCCTCCTCTGTAGCACATGGGAAAGTAAAATAGTAATCGGTTGGACAAAGGGGTTTTTAATCCTTCAGATTTTAACCTGAAGCCACCGAACAGCTTTCCTCTCCTTGAGTAGCTCTGTGATGGAGACAGGAGCAGGCTTCACAAAAACCTGGGTGCTGGGAGAGTTTCACAGACCCAACCGATCCACTGCCATCACCGTTTTACCACTTCCAAAATGCCATAGCACAGCAAACTAAGTCCTGGTTCCACAGGAAATATTAGCAGTAAGATTCTAATTTCATTTAGAATGAAACAGTTAAAATTACGACTGATTACTAATAATTATTACTACTAATAATTATTACTAGATAAATATCCAAGCATGTTTTTAAATGTGTCTATAATTAACTGGGTTTGAAAATTCTGAACATTTCATTTTGTTTCATGACAAATGTTAACTTAAATAGTGCACACAACTGAAGTATAAAAATCAGACACCATGATAACTGAAATAAAGTAAGATTCTTCAGCGGAGGAGGATTGGGGTTCTTAAAGAAAAAAAAGATTTCATTTCAGGGTAATTTCCTCTAGCAGAAATCTGAAAAACACTTCCTAATTTTCTATTAAGAGGTTATTAACAAGGCGTTTTAATAAAAGTGCAATATACTTCATTCAACTCTTAATTTTAAATGGCTCAATATATTGAGCTACTGAAAAGAAACACCCCTGGGCTGTAATGTGAAAGTCTTGTATTGTAGAAACAAAGCAACTCAACTCACAATTTTCCATGACGACATTCAAAAAACACCCCTGTGCCTGGAACCTTAACTTTCAAGTCCTCACCACCCTGAGAACATCTAAATGGACTTGGAAGTTGTAATACCAGGGACGGTGACTCATTTTGCCGTGCCTGTGTCTCCACCACAGACCTCCTGCACCCAGAACCAGCGAGGTCTCCCCCACCGTCTGTCCTGCAGGGCTCAGTCAACCTGCAAGCGCCCACACACACCAAAACCAACTTGCCACCCAACGAACGCAATCTCACCCTCCAATTCTGAAGCCTGTGCTGTCTCTCTAATACGACGTTACCAATTAAGCTTTACAAAAACCCAAACAGGCCACCTGACCGTCCCTCCCAACCCTCTCTGCCAACATGGCCAACAGCCAGCGAATGATAAACGTGACGTTTTGATGCTGTTCTTCCAGGCTGTGCATCTAGACAGAGTCTGATTTAAAAAACACTTTTCTGTTTTCTTGGCAGACAAGATTCCCATCTAGACCAGAAGCAGCGTCTTGTTTCTTGATTGATTATTTTGTTCCACCTCTATTTAATGTTCTCTAACTACAGTGTGAGAGATCATTTAAAATCTGGCACTTGTCAGCAGACACTCCAGAGAATATTTTCTCGATGGAGAGATACGGCTTCACATAAACTAATCACACCTTAAGACATTCAGTTATAGCCTACGGGGAGAGGAAAATCGACTCCTCGGGCACCGTGTTTTTGCTCTGTGGTCCTCTCTGAAGTAAAACTCAACTCTGCTCCAGAAGATCCACCCCAGCACACAGAAAGGGATGCGGAGGAGAAAGTCCTGAGTCTGGTTTTCTTCTTCCATCAGTAGTGCGTCCCTTAAAAAAACTGGGAGGAAGGCAATTCATTGAAATCTAAACTGCTTTTGAAAAAAATTACTTTTGGCTGAGAGCAAACTGGGCAGAAAAATGGTTTCAACTCAGAAACTGTTTTTCATGTCAAGGCATTTATATGTACAGCAAAAACAAACTAAGCAGGCTAAAATCCTGATCAACGTAACCTAAAACCACCGCCTGTTAGTCATACTTTTACCCTCTCAGAATTGGAAAAGAGTGAAAAATTTTAGAACTTCTAAATTTCAAACTTTGCCTATTTTTAAATTTGAAAAGACTTTCCTATTCAAATAGAGTACCTACTAGATTTTCTGATAACACATATTCTCATTATGGAGAGAGCTTTTGAAAGGAGCTCAACAATTAGGTACGTAGTTTATAGGAATATCATCAGGGAAAAGTTATGCGAGCAATGAGAGAAAAGTTAGTTCTGGAAAGTAAGATTTTATTTCCCTTGACACACTGCTAGTTAAGAGTCGAACAAACAAAAACATTGGATAAATAGCATTAGCTCCAAAAAGTGCAGGATATAAAATCATAGCAGACATATTGTACCAGCAGCTGGTCAGCAAGAGATCTGTTTCCTCTGCAGCAAAATAAACCAGCACCACTACTATTCATCCAAGCTTTTTTTTTTTTTTAATGTAAAAACGGCAACAACAACAAAATAATCAGTGTTGTCCTGAGGGCCAACTCAGGGATGACTGTATCAGAGGCACAGCACACATACATACACAGTAACTGTGGCTTATTCAAATCAGCAAACCCCGAGCTGACCAGGGGAAGGCTTTGTGGGCAAGTCCTTATGCACCCCACCACAGCTGGCACTGGGAGACGTGCTGCTCCTCTTTGGTTCTGCTGCAGCGAAGCTGGAGCCTGACTTCTCCAGCACAATGAAGACCTTCACCATTTCCCCTTCTTTTGACAACCTCTGGCGCCTACAAGTGTCATCAGCTGACACAAATTTGATACTCAAATAAACTGCAATGTTGTTCCAAGAGCCCAGCAACAGACTAATAGACCCAATAACAACAAAAACTACAAATTGACCCCATCCAAACTTCTTTCGCGCATGGCACAAGTTATCATGCCCCAGGTCATGGGATGACATGTCTAAGCGCAGGCAAAGGTACTGGACCACACAAAGATGACCTGCAGGATCCCCCAGAACGACTGTGGCACCATCCTTTCCCTTTGGAGGTCCCACTCCTGGATCTCTCCAGGGTCAGCAATTAGATATAGGTGACAAAGGAACTCATGACTAACACGTGGCATGGAGAGAGATGACCCCAATACCAACACACAGTTTAAAAATACTTTGCAAAGGGCCTGAGAAAAAGGTGGGCATTGACCAAGTTTAGCGCGGTACCACCAAGAAGAGCCCTTCTCATCCCCAGCCACTCCACAGACATACCATTAACCTTCTGATAAATAGAGAGCTGCATGGAGACTTCCAACGAAGAAAAGAGCAGAGAGCTAGACAAAGCTGATCTGTGGGAGGACAGGCTGCCTGCTAGGTTTCCTGTTAAGAGTCACTTCTAGGAGATGAAAAACACTGACGGCAGCAGGTTCCTGTTGGAAATCAGAGTCACTATGTAAAGACAGTTTTGAAATGCATTATTTCTAGCTCTGTCTATCCTCCTAAAGAAATCATACAGGCTGTAGCAGAAAGACATCCCAAGATCGACCTGGACGCGGCTGGTCTTTGAAGTTCTTTAGCTACATCCTTTGAACAGAAATGCAGAGCTCTGCAACAAGAGCAGAAAGCCTCCCCTGGTCTTCTGCAGGAACACCATAAAACTTCCTTTTCTTTCATCCTCAAGATTCTGACTGGTATTAACTCTATCCCAACCACAACCAGTACAGTGAAGAACTGAAGTCTAGTCCCCTGTCACCCTCAAGCCCCCACAACCTGTTACTCAATTGCTGTGGGACAACGTCTCTCGCTGATGGAGTGTCCAAGATAGAACCCCACACCGATCAGATTATTAACATCAAACTCATTAACACAACCACGTTAGACACCTCTTCCCTACCAGAGAGAACATACAGGAACGTCTGCAATGCCAACTGGAACAGGCAGAGAATTAAATTTAAGAGTACATTATCAGAAAGTAGCCTCACAAGTCCTTCCTGAGTGGGAGAAAGAGACAGGATGTAGGGAAGATAAGATAAAACTCCGTCCAGTCATCCCAGCATCACGCTATAATTTGTCTGCAATCATCTGCCAAAAAAGCAGAGCCTCACAGCTGCCAAGTAAATGGCCCGCAATGAGCCAAACATCTTTTCCCCCTCAAAAAAATCAAACAACTCACTGGAGCTATGCTGAGATATAATTAAAGCTGGCTTCTCTGCTCAAAATCCGGCATACACAATTGTTTCCATACAGGAGCTGCGAGCAACAATACGTAACAAATGCAGCATTAGTGTGAAAGAAATGATCGTTCCTCATTTTCTTGCCTACGGTGGAAAACCCTGGGGGACCAGACGGATGCTTTCCGGCACGGATGCCTCGCAGCATTTGAGCGCAGACAGCTTCAGGCTTCAGTATGTAGAAGACTTGGCAAGCCACAGCCACATGCTACTGTCTTTTAGTAAGCCAGGATACCCTTTTTAATAGAGAAAGAAACATATACAGAACATACTCCATTTTAGAAGTTCTTTCAATACATGGACTTTCAGCTTTCACCCATTTGAGCACAGGCTGAACGTAACTCCACAGGTAAGAAGGTGAGTTTGCTACCATGCTCCTCACTGCTACGTGTGCCCTGCGAAGGAGCCAGTTCCACTTTAAAATCCCCTTCGACTCACGAGAGCCTGCAATGAGCATTCACACTAGCAAAACCAGTAAAATCTCCAAATAGCGCTTTCTATATAGATGCGTAACTACCAGACACTTCCTAAGCGAGAACCCATTCACATCGCCACACAAACCAGGGGTATTATTCAGAATAAACCAAGCAGCACGCTCTCAGTGACCCACATCCATCCATGTTTTCTATTCACATACCCACACCTTTTCGGGTCCTTTTCTCACACGGCGCGCTCTGCTACCCCAAATCGTACTTAAAGAGCAGCACCCAACCCCCTCCCTTCCAGCCAATGCAATGTCGCTGCCTAAAAACTCTCTCACTACATACACACACAGCAAACAGATATTTACATTTGTGTGGGCAAGGGAGACAAGTGACTAATTCAGTCATTTTCAGAACTAATCAATATGAAAAATACATGCAATACGAAAAAAGAAAAAAGGCAAAGACAAGGACCGCACCCAACCGTTATCAGAAGCTGTTATCACGACATTTCCCCGGTGCTTTTTTTCCTCTAGGCCAAACACACAGTACGAGGTGAGTTATAACTCAAGCCACCATACACATTTTCCTCTATTTCACCATTTCAGAAACCTGCTTGGTAAGTACAGGAATTAGTTGTGGGCTGACCATGCCACAGTAGGTCTGTATGTAGTACGTAATCCAATCTATCACACTTGATAGACTACACAAATATAACTGTGCTGCTGACCAGAAAATAATGATAATTTGCAAAATTCCTGCAAAATATACAAGCCAGAAATGGATTTTGCAAAAGGCAACAGAATCCTGCCACTGTAAAATAACCCAGATGGCAAACACTCTAACCTTTAATTCACATTTCAAAAAGGAAAACAAGCACGGGCATTAATGCCATTTACAGGAATGTATTTAATAAGGAAAAAAAGCCAGTATGAGGAAGTCTCAGTGGCTCATTGAAAAAAAAATCTCATAAAATATATATAAATCATGTTAAGTCCCTTTGAAGTCCAAAAGTTGCACAAGGACTGGACGTGCATAGGGAAGTACGGCTGGTTAAACGGGAAAGAAGGGGGTACTGGGACTGTTGTCACAAGTGCAGGGTCACTTCCCACCCTGCCGACAGCCCAACACGCGGCAGATTCCAGGGGAGATGCCGAGTAGCTCCCTGCTGACTTGCTGTTCAAACTCTCCTGCTCTTTTGAAGGCAAGTGAAAGCTACCATTCATTATGTTAGTTATCTGTCTGTGTGTCAGGGAAAAAAAATAAATTATATGAAAATTTATGAGCTAATATAGTTATCTGAAAGACATGAAGTGGGCTAGACTTCCCTTTTAACTGCAGAAGCATGGTATCATTATCCATACTTAATCTCTCCCTGACCTTATCAAATTCATGTTTTGAATCCAAAACTCATCATAAATCTTTTGTAAAACTCCTTTGACAAAGCCCAGCCTTTGCCACAGCACACGTGACTGTTAAACTGTTTTTCTGCAGATCTCTATTTAAATTTAGGAACCCTGATATGCTGATGAAGACTCCAAACTGGATGATTACTTCTGAAAGACCTGAACGTTTGCCAGCTACTTATGTTTTTTATAACACTCCCCTTCTTCCTGCATACATGAATCAATATGTGCAATGAACAGTTATCAACAGAATAAAGAGCAAGAGGGTGAGGGGAGGAAAGTCAACTCCACAGCTTAGAAAGCCTGTCCCGATAGTTGGGGCCGTCCTCCGACGGTAGAAACAGCACCGCTCCACTAACCAGTTTGCTAGTTTACAGTTAGTCAGCCCAAAGGCTGGCCAATACAGCTCGATTTTGTTACCATGGATCCTTTCTAATTTCCTTCCAAAAATATTTTTGGAAGCACCAGGGGAACACAGGGCTGACCATGATCAGCCAGGGGCCATCGTTAGCCCTGTAATTGATCCCAGAATCAACCCAAACCTGTCTTTCAGAGCATCTTCATAGTGAAGCATCTAATGGAAAGTCTGAATCAAGATTAAGACTAGGAGAATTTCTATTTTGTGCTATTTTGTATAGTAAAGGGGGAAAAAAAAGGAAACCAAGCCTTATCAGTTTGGTAAAGGACAAAAAACAGCAAGCAGAGCCTACTGCTGGCTACAGCACCCCTTAGAGCTCTGAAACACTGCAGCCACCATTCCCGTAGAGCTGATGTCCTTCTAACAGACACCCTCTTCCTAAAAAAAAAGCAGCTTCCTTGAATTTCATTAGTTTGCACCGCTGTGCAAGTGGCCCGTACTCCCCTGCCTGAGGCTAGCAGGAACTAAACTGAGTGTACAATGCTGTCCAAAAAGAATCGCCTGTTCGAGACTGCCCTGCTACAGATACCCACTACAGACACTGACGACCTGACTGAGAAATGCTATGCTCCCAGTTGGTACTGGCCTCCTCTGGAGCGGGAGGACAGCCATCAAGGACCTGCTCTCTACCACTTCTGCTGGGCTTAAACTGCAGCCAGGGAGATCTCAGTCGCATCTGACAAAGGAGTAAAGCGTTGTAGTGAACAAAAACCAAAGCTGCTGTCACAGTAGTTTAAGCTATTCGCTGTATGCGCCCCTGACACATTTGTGTTTCCATACATTGCTGCTTTCCCAAAAATCTTCGGGCTAGGTTTTCAGTTCCTTTAATACCAAACCTCCATTAGGGTGGCAAACGCACTTCACTGTATCCCAGGGGCTTACCTAGAAACACAGAGGCTTTTCCGTGGCTGAAATGCAGCTTTACATGTTCTCTCAAACCCCTAAAGGGCCAGTTCACACCTGATTCCAGGGAGTGCTATACAGCTAAATGCCTTTTATTACACTTCATCAAAAGCCCTTCTGCAATCCTCAAAGCAGTTTCCCTTTTGCTGTCAGAAGGGTAAAGAAGATTTTTGGCATAACTGAAAATTAATGCCTTTTGTTCCCTATTGCTTAGGACAGGCTTGGAAAGCTCTTAACACTTGGAGCATCCCTTTAAACAATCTCTGCAATAATCATTAGCCACAACAGCAGCTACATCTCCCTCCACACAGTAAGGCAGATTTCCACTCCCTGCACCATTCTGTTTAAATAAAAATGTACAACAGTGATCAAAACGGTTTGGCTTGTCAAATAATCTGATCCCATTTATCGTGGCTCTTTAAGGACTGCGAATTGTAAAGAAGGTTCCTCGAGACAGAAAGTCATTAGTTCTAACAAGCTAATGGCTATTACCCATTAAATCACTGCTTTTGAAACAGTTAAATCATTTCTTCTTTCTACAGCAGACAATCTTATGTGAACACTGAAGCAATCTGATTATTCCATGAAAGGTTTTAGGAATTAAAGTTTATTGTACTGCTCAGGCAGAAATTGGTTATCCCAGAAGTCTTAACCCCTTAAAGCTGCAGAGAGAACAGCTATTTCTCTCTTCTGAGGATGTACCGGAGAGAGAAAGGTCTTCTCATGCCTTGACTCCCTGTGATGCTCCTCCCGGGATATTGCTTGTGCCTGCGATCGTGCCGCTACCAGCAAGGTATGTTTCTCCTCTCCCTGCGCCAGTGGCCTTCTGCTTGCACGAGGACATGGCAGGCAGACACCAGAAACATCACCGCCGAAGTTCTCACATGATCTGGTTCTCGTTCTGTCCCTCAAGAAACATCCATGCCCGCCCCACCCCAGTTAATCCCAGCCCTGCCTGGCCCACGCTGATGGTGCCGGGAGTGGAGACAGGGGTTTAGGGGCAGACAAGCAAATGAAAGGTTTCGAGGGCAAGAACGAAGAGTGAATTAGGACCTGCCACAAGCAAGATTAGCAATGAGTTTTATCACTCTAAAATATGGGAATTAGCCAGTTCTTCAAGATTTGAAAGGAAACATAAAGCTCCTTTCCTGATACGAAATTTCAAGATTACGCGGTCCACTCTGTAGCAGTCATCCCAGAGAATTATCCATTGCTTGATAAACCTGCTGTGGTTTAGATCACAGAAACTGCTTATTTCCATGCTGTTTGGCCATTTCTTCGTGCTGCATTCATTAGAACGGAGCACAGGGAATATCGCAACAGGGAGTACTCGGCTGCAGGCACAGGCTGTCAGACACGGCTACCTCCACCCAGGCCACCAACATCACCATAGGGTGGCAGGGGGGAAGGACTGATCGCCAGGCTCAAACTTTTTCCTAATGCCATCCAAATCAAACCCAGACCTGCTGTATTATGCTACTGACAACATTGTTTCACATGCCACATTTCAAGACACAAAATGCAAAACACAGACTTTGCTGAATTACTTTCGGCTATTTTGCTTCTCAATGAAAGAAAGAGCAAAACCAAAGCTTTCGTGGGAACCAGCACAACGTATACTTATAGTCGCCTGTGCAGCAGTTCTGAGACCAAATACCTGCCACATGCCAACAGGAAAATCAGCTTGGAAAACTGAGGCTGCAACGCATGAGCAGTGAGAAAAGAACAGCTTCTCCTAGGAAAAAAACAACTATCCGGCTCTCCCAAATGCAAATTGGGACTTGCAGCTTGCAGATGCACAAGTAAGCAGTATACAACTGTATTCTGTGACATGCTCTCAAGGCCAGTATATTTTTCAAGACGCTATTATGCCAGCTTTAAACAGTGACAGCATGTATTTCAGTAATGACCAGGTTGTGATATGTCAGCCTTAGCAGTTTCTAGGCATGCTCTAAGGGAGCGTGTTGCTACTCCCCAGTTCGCACATTTCAGCAGGCTGCAATATATTGCTGTTTCTTTGAAGGCAGAAATAAGCGCCGCACCATGAGAGCTGTCGCTTTTCTCTGCAGCTGTTCAAACTTCCCTAGCACCATGTTTTAACAGAGCCTTCCAACAATGCTGTGTGCAAAACTGCCAACAGTGCCTTCTTGCGCATTTACTTGTAACACCCCATCTTGAGAACTTCACACGCAGCCAAAACCCACCAGATTTGTTGAGAAGAGTTTTTCAGCATGGGAAAACTGTTTCTCCTTGGAGTCAAAGTCTGATTAAAGAACTGGAAGAGGAGTCACACTCTCTCTCACTGGTGTGAATTAGCATAACTCCAAGACTCAGGCCTTTTTTCCCCCCCCATATGCCTTCAAGTATGCAATACGGTTTACCTTTGGCGTTTTTTTTTTTTCTGCCTACAGCCCACAGCATAGAGCTACTTTAAAAGAACTTTTATAATAAGAGTTCAGGAGAGGCAAAGTATTTCTCTGCTACTCTGTGTACCTGCCTTCCTCCTCCTGCCACAGCCGCTCGCAAAGGCGCTTCAGTTAAACTCTGCGGAAGTTGTGCTTGGCTACGAACTTAAGGACCAAACCTGCTTCCATGATCCCTGCAAAGTGCATAGAACCGCATGAAAGAGCCCTCTCCACAATAATCTGATCTAATAGGTATAAAAGAGTATTAACCATACGTTGGCATAACAATACTGCTCATGGTATATCTGAACCGGCTTTTTTTTTTTAACATGAAAAAGCACATTCTGCTTCCGTCTCAGCTGATCTTTTTATATACTTCATATCATATTCTCATCTCATTCCTCCACCCAGATTAGGGAGTGACAGCAGACACTGCGCCGTAAAAACGTGTCTGCTCACGGAAGAACTATTTCGGGCTAACTATATTTGGCCATTCTGGAATAATTCATTCCGAATTCCACTTTATGCTCCACACGCACCGCTCCATTTACACCCATCATTCACTAGACGCTTTCTGCCGCCCCTTCCCTTTCCTACCAGCCAGCTCTTTTACGTTCGCAAGCTCGGAAATGCAGGATGTGACAGAAATTGATACACCCCACGCCCCCTCTGCACCTTTCCCGAGCTGTCATGAGGAGAATACAGTCGCGACAGTGGTCGCATGTCGCGGGAGGGGTGGGGGAGGGGAACTCCCACCTGCCGCCCCGTTCCAGCCCGGGGCCCGGGGCGGCTGGAAGCCGCCCCGGGCCCCGGGCTGGAGCGGGGCGGCTGCCCGGGCTCCGTGCTTCCCTTCCCCAAGCGATTTCAAAGCACCCCGCAACCGGCTCCCCACCCCCGGGCTCCATTTTACCCTCCCCTCCACACACGAGAAGTCCCTGAGCCGCCCCGCCGCCGGCCTGGCCCACCCGCCTCGCCTCAGCGGGCCGCGCTAACGGCGGAGCCGAGGCCGCCGGCGAGGCGGGAAGGGTCGGCCCCGCTTCCCCCCCACCACCCCGCTTCTTCCTTCCCCCTTCCCAGAGACCTGTTCTCCGGGAGCGCCGAGCCGCCTGCGCCTCTTCCCCTGGCTGTCGGCGGCAATGGAGAAGGGGGGGGGTGGGTGGAGGGGGGAAGGAGCGAGGCGCGGAGCACCTCCCTCTGCGGGAGCCCGGCGCCGAGGCTGGGCTGAGGCGGAGGCGACGCTGCCGAAGGCCGGCGCACGGATGTGGGCGCTCGCCCCCCGTGGGAGAACGGGGCGGGAGGTGACGGGGCGGGGCGGGGGAGGTGGGGGGAAGCCGGGTTCTCCTGAGGGAAAGCACCCTCCGCCCTGCCTTCCTGAGGCCCGTGCTGGCGAGGGGGAGATCCCCATTCCCTCAGGAATGGTGCCCAGCCAGCAAGGAGTGGGTCAGGAGACCTGGAAGATGGGGTCTCATGGTAGACCCCCCCCCCACCCCCGCTTTCCCTGATATCCCCTCAGGCGAACCGGCCGGTCTCCAGTGGAGGGGTTCCAGCTTTCTCCCTAAGGAAGCCAGGGGCCTGAGCTGTGTCCCTGAGGGAGAGTCCCTGCCCCAAGCGGGACCCAGCCATGGCCTTCCTCAGCCCCGCCATTGGCCTTCTTTGTCCCAGCCATTGGCCTTCCTCGGCCTGGCCGTCAGCTTCCCTGGAAGAAGGAGGAGGAGGAAGAAGAAGAAGAGCCAAGTCCCACCACCCAGCCAGTCCCAACTTGTGCCCTGCCATGGCTTTGCTGGGCAATGGGGTTTTACCGGCAGTTCTCCAGGGCCTGGTCCAGAGTGAAGAGAAGCTGTAACCTGTTACTCATCACCCCCCTGAAACCTGAGGAGAAGAAATTTAAAGGGCTTCTTTCCACAGCCTTGCGAGCTTAAATTAACTCAAATTTTCCTGTTAATCCATCTCTTAGTTCCAAAAACTCAATCTGAGGCATTTGGCCAGTCAGGTTGTGTTTCTAACCCAGTATCCCGACGCCATGAGGATCCAGCCATGCGGCTGCGAGAGCTCATCCAGTGCTAATCCGATCACTGCTGACCCAAGCGCTCACTGCTACTGGAAAAAAAAAACATTATTTTGTTTAGTCTGGAGAAAAGGAGGCTGAGGGGAGACCTTCTCCCTGTCTAGAACTCCCTGAAAGGAGGGGGTAGCCGGGGGAAGTTGGTCTCTGCTCCCAAGGAACAGGCGATGAAACAAGAGGAAATGGCCTCAAGTTGCCCCAGGGGAGGTTTAGGATGGATATTAGGAAAAATTTCTTCACCAAAAGGGTTATCAAGCATTGGAACAGGCTGCCCATGGCAGTGGTGGAGTCACCATCCCTGGAGGTATTTTAAAAGCCGGGCAGACGTGGTGCTGAGGGACATGGTTTAATCGTGGCCTTGGCAGTGTTGGGTTGATAGTTGGACTTGATGATCTTAAAGGTCTCTTCCAACCTTAACAATTCCATGATTCTATGCTTATAAGCATGCTTCCACACTGTCTTGGAGTACCTTCAGTGAGCTCATACAGCCCAACAGCGTGGTTATAATAATTTCTGCTACAGGCTTGTCATTACGTGAGGGTAACTCTACCCCACCTTGAAAGGCGTTTGGTGTCTCCATCGCAGAGCACTCGAGAAGCCTCACGGAGCTGGGAGAGCTGCGTTCTCTCTCCAGTCCTGCGCACTGGTGTTTGTGTGGAAAACGATAACAACATTTGCGCTACACGGCTGATAACTGGCATGTAGTACTAGCATAGCTTGGGCCCAGAATATCTGCCTTAAAAATAAGAACGCAATAGGCAGGAGAGGGAGAGAGCTGAGTGGGAACAGCACAGAAAAATAAGGGCCGGTGTTACCCTGCATACTTATTTTGGCAAGGTTATAGCACATTGCAAAGCCCTTGGGCGGCAGAGCTGCATGTGCAGTGGGAGTTTTAATGATTTCACATGAATCCTTGGACTTGCGGTTTCAGCAGAGCGTACTGTGAAGTTATAACTTGCAATTCCTCTTTTATAAGTCATTTTTGTGTGTGTGATGTCACTGGTGAGATGCGGTGGGAATGCTGAGGTATCGCGCTGATAAAGAAGGCTGACAGACAAAACACGTCATCGGGTGAGGAACAAAGAGTGGGAGTTTGAGCTTCATACCCTACTCGGACATACAGGAACCCTCTGCCATTATTTTTTCTATTGATTTCTGTGTGTCCAGAGAAACTTGCAAAACTGGAATAGCTGCAGATCCTGTGTCCGGTCCCACTTCCTAGCACTTACAGCCACTTGGAGCTCTGTTTGAATGGTTGCTGCCCTTCCCTGGGGTTTGTTACTGGCAACGTTTCCAAACAGTGCTGTCGCTACCAGGAGAAAAAAGGTTTTTCTGAGCAGCTTCGTTCTTGGGGCTGCACAGCTGACAAATAAACCTTCTTACCGACGGCGCACACATCCTTTTGGAAAAATGTTTTCCATGCAGCTCAGCTGGGAGCAGCAATCGTTCAGTGTGAGATCGGTCAGACCACACAGCGTTAGCTGCTGCGACATCCAGAAACGGGTTATCGCCGGCCTGGTTGCCCCTTTCCCCGCTGATAAGTGCCCAGTGCTCGTAGGCAGAGGAGATCAAACTGTTGGCAAACATTTCTTTGAGGCCTCGCAGCTCAGAACTTCGCACCCACACAGCATCCGACAAATTGGCGTGCGATCAGCAGTGATTCAGTGTGGCCACACAGGCAATTAGTAACTCTGCTGGTTGCCAGCTCTTTTTATGTAACTGGAAATGTTTTGCGATGACGGACGCTTTCAGACAGAAGCATTTCTCTGCAGCCCTTGCAGTTTCTAGATAAGTTTCCTCTTTATCTCCTCCAGGCTGCTAAATGTTAAATAAAACTGTTGTATTTATGTTGCTTTTGGGTCCCTTAAATTAAAGGCGAATGTCTTACTCGGTAACCTCAGTTTCCTGCCTATTCCTCTAACAATTAAAAATTCAGCGTTATTCACAAGAACAGGAAATGTGCGTGAATCCTGTTCTGTCCAGATAGAGAAATAAATTTCATGTGAAGCAGCCGTACTAAACAAGTCCTTTACAGAGTTATGAGAGAAAATCATATAAAATTAATAATGAAAGGGTGGCGTTTCCTGATACACTTTTTTTTTTTAAAAAAAAAAAGAGGGCTGGATCTGCTTTGGGAGTAGTAGCAGGATGTGGTATTTACATTCCCTGGTGACGAGCCTGTTTGCATTAGCTGCGATATTGCACCACAAGGAAGGCAAATATGTTATCTCACCTGCTCTCCCTGTGCCCGCAGCCGGGAAGGAATACCGGCTGGCGGAATAGCTTCAGTCTTCTCCAGCCATAAGGAAGAAGTTGCAGCCAACTCTCTCGCTCCCCTGGTTTTCCTTTAATTATCCCAGCAAGTTATTTCTTATACAAATTTGTCTGTAAGGCCTGCTCTACTTGGGAACAACAACAAAAAAAAAAATCGGTTTTAACTATGTTTAGCAAAACTGGTGTATGCCTTTAAGTAAGCCGTCTCAAACCAGTTCTTGTGGCTCAGTTGTGGTTTTTCACAGAGCATTAATAGCGTCAGTCTTCGGCTCACTAATGCAAGCTAAATTAATGTATATTCAGCCTCATTAAACGGCTACAAACTTCTCATGCAAATGCACCCAACCTGCTTTGGTCTTGCGTGACTCGCTCGGTGTGGGTCTGTGAGGGCTGGGGACGCCGCTTTCGTGCCGAGTCCCACACGTCAGGGAGGGGTTTTGTCACCGGGGCGTGCGACATGCCAGCGATGTGACCTGTTGTGGGGAGCCTCAACACACATAAACCTACCCGGTGACCCCCCAAAGGGTTCTCGGTAGCAATTAGTGAGATTTAATGAAAGCAATCAGACACGGGTATCTCTGAACTGAGTAATGACCCAATGTCGCTACCGTATTTCATATTTCTCATCCTGCCGTTGACCAAAGTACTCCCTGAATGGCCAAGATTCTTCAAGGAGAAGCTTTCTGTGTGTTTTAAGTAGTATCAAGCGTGTTTTTTGGTCCTCTATGCAAAAACACCTCACCCAGACTAAACTCACAAGCGGTAGCGTGAGCTGTTTGTAAAAAGCTTATTTAGATTAGAACTTAGAAACCAGGTATTTGACCAAGGTGAATCTGGAGCAAACAGTTGACTTAATTGCATAAGGCCAAGAAATGAATGAGATAAGGCCCATATTGCAGATTTATTTAATGAGTAAGTCTTATATGTCCGTCCTGCTTTCTCCCCTTCCTCCTCCGCTCCTCTGCCACCCGCATCCTCTCCCAGTTCCGCTGGGCATCCACGAATGGTTCAGCTCCAATCAACGAACCATCCACAAATGGTCCAGGTCCAATCAACAAACCATCCACGAAGGGCTCAGGTCCATCAATTTATGCCGGGAGGGTATTTAATCCATTCTATCTTTCCTCAACAATAGTAATTCAGCAGGATATGCTCATATTTTCTGCACCACGATTCAGTAGCCAGGGGCTAATTAGTTGAGAATAAGAGGAATGAACACGGTTGGTCGGAAAGCAATATCCTCTTTTGCCCAAAATGATGTTAAAAAGAAATGCCCTGATTATTCGGTTATTTATTGCAACTAAGTTTTTGGATTTTGGATTTTTCGTCTAGAAGGTTGCCCCACATTTTCTTCAGACCCAGAAAATGTTATTTTCCTGAAAAAAAAGAACATTGTCAAGGCCAGCAGATAATGACCTTGGTCGTTTCTGCCTCGTCAAAAATTCAATCTGCAACCGCAAGTAACTTGCATCACTCTTTAATTAAAAATCAGATCTGTTATTTAACTTCAAAATGCACCCATTTTTCCTCATTCCCTGTGTTACAATGTTTTAGATATTTGATGTGCCCAACCATTCAGAAACAAACCGGGATCCCCTTGATGTTGCCAACACCGAGTATCGGCACCTGAATAACTCTGTGCATCTGCATTTATTTATTCATGAAAAAAAAGCTGTATAACAAAGCCTGCGTTGAACTTCAGCAGTTCCTTGATTTTGACTTGGTCTCCCGTGACTCTCCCTTGCTGCAGAAGCAGCAATTAGTAAGTGCTGGCCAGTTGGAAACCTAATAATGTTCCCTTTTCAGCACCTGGGGCTGTTGTGATAGGAGAAAACGCTCTAATTTGAACAGACCCATCTCATTATCTTAACTTCATTTGAGCCGATTTATGACAGCTTATCACACTGCGTCGGGCTGGGTTGCTTTTCCCTAAGTTTCCTCTGGACGTTTCCGTGTTATCTACAGAAACATTACAAAACCAGAACAAAACACAACAGAAAAATATTTCATGCTGGCCTAAACTACGTCTCTTTTGAGCAAGCTGCTCCTGCATTTCAACAGCGCTAGCTGCGAATTTGCTTTGAAATTTGCTTAAAATTTGCTTTAAAAATAGAAATCGCTTTTATGAACGCGGAAAAACAGGCTGAAGGAAAACACGCAGCTTCGTGCAGATCCCCCTCTCCTGCCGTGGTAGCTGTGGTCTCCCCAGGGACCAAAACTGCAGGATTTTCTATTGATTTGTGTGCACCGAGTTAATTAGCAAGACGGGCAAGGAAGCTGGGGTCCCCGCTGCCCTGCCAGCCCGGTTGCGGAGGCAGGGACCAACCCGCGGGGCTGAAGGAGAGACAAGAGGGAAGACTGGGGTTTACCCCAGTACCTTGGGTGATGATGTGGGGCACTTCTGCAGCAGTGCCAATATCATTGCCAAAATCTCTGCCGGAATAAGGGAGAAAAAGCAGCCTCCAGTAGCCCTATGGAAAGATATGCACTGATAAGAATGGGATAATTCAATTTAAAAGTGGAATGGCAGAAATACAGAATCATAAAATCACAGAATGGTTTGGGTTGGAAGAGACTTTCAAAGGCCATCCAGTTCCGACCCCTGCCCTGGGCAGGGACACCTCCCACCAGCCCAGGTTGCTCCAAGCCCCGTCCAACCTGGCCTTGAACCCCTCCAGGGATGGGGCAGCCACAGCTTCTCTGGGCAACCTGGGCCAGGGGCTCACCCCCCTCACAGCAAACAATTTCTTCCTGATATCTCATCTAAATCTCCCCTCTTGCAGTTTAAAAGCGTTCTCCCTCATCCCATGGTTCCCCTCCCTGATCCAGAGTCCCTCCCCATCTTTCCTGGAGCCCCTTTAGGGACTGGAAGGGGCTGGAAGGTCTCCCCGGAGCCTTCTCTTCTCCAGGCTGAACCCCCCCCAAGTCTCTCAGCCTGTCCTCACAGGCAAAATATAGGTGAAATGCCCTATTTTCTGAACCAATAGCTCAAAATTGTTTGCTTTTGCTCAAACTAAATGTATTTGCCTGGATGAAGAGGTACCGATGGTCAGGCAGATCAGGTCTATGCCCAGAGCTACCAGACAAGGTGGCTGTAGAGATCTCTTCTGCCCATCTTGCCAATCCACAAGAGTGATTCAGTGAGGGCGACTTCGTGAGTCCGTCACAGAGGCAGAGGACAGGGGTAATTTTGGGATGTGGTACCACATCCGGTACAATCTGATCCAACCAAAAAATCCACCGAAGTACCTTTGTGCAAGCCATCAGCTCCTTGAAGTATTTCCATATCCTCACACATCCTCCATCCAGAATATCGAACAGAAGATGTTATAGCTAGGAGTCACATAAAAATATCTTACTTTCCACCAAAAGTGGCTCTTTTCTTATTACATGCAGCAGAGCGAGCGCTAAAAAGCTCTGGACAAAATTAATCTGTAAAACCTGGAAAGAGAGCGCTCCTTAATGCACTGAGCGAGCCTGATTTGCTGGGTGCTGGAAAATAGCGTGGAGTGCCCAGAACAAGGCGTGCTTTATCCTTGCTAAAAATTAACCTAACAAGATGTCCATAAAATTATGAGCCGCTGAGAAAAGCTTCTGGCTGCACTCTAGCTAATTAAGCCCTGCGGAGGCAGCGTGTGGTCCGAGGAGCGTGGCCACTGGCTGGGAAGTATCCAGCACCGTTGGGCACCCGGTGGCTCCTCGCAGGCACCTCTTCCTCACCACCCTGTGCCTTTCTCTCTAGAAACTCTTCTTAAGAAGAAGAAAATTAAAGCTTTAGCCAAGCAGTACGCTGGAACCAAGGGCTCTGCAATGTCGGATGGGCAGGATGGCATGGCCTGGGGAATGCCCTTGGGCTGGTGGGGACGGCAAAGGTGACGTGTCTGCTGAAGCAGCATGTTGGGGTCAAGGTGCAAAACTCGATGGGTTTTGCTGTAGGCTGATCTTGGGAAACTGAATCCCTCCCCCACATCAGAGCAGGAGGGGCCACAGAAACACGTGAGAACACATGTGCTGTAGGTGCTTCATGAGCTCTTCTCACCTAGTTTGGAGAAGGAACAGGTGATGTGGCCCTCAAGGAACAAATGTGGTCTAAGTGCTCCCCAGCTTTGATGAGAAGTGGCTCTTCACATTTAAATGGAAGCGTACGACACAAAATAAAGATTCACTGCAGAGGCAATCAGCAGCGCAAATTCAAATCAAGCTCATCAAGCCTTGTTAGCTCCTGCTCAGCATTGACCCAGTTGGGTCCCAGGTGGCTTCTGCAGAGCTGCTCATGTGTGGAGATGCCGCGGTCCAGGGGGGCTGCTGGCCTGGGCATCCAAATGAGCTTGAATACCTGCTCAGTGCTCTGACGAGCACGGGAGACATGCCATGCATGCTGTGCTGGGGCTGCTGGTGGGCGTCACCACCCCAACCGTGCTCTACATGCACGGTCCATCACCACCCCAACTGTGCTCTACACGTGTGGTCCATCACCACCTCGACTGTGCTCTACACGTGTTGTCCATCACCACCCCGACCGTGCTCTATGTGCACAGTCTATCACCACCCCGACTGTGCTCTACACGCGTGGTCCATCACCACCCCGACCGTGTTCTATGTGCATAGTGTATCAACACCCTTGACTGTGCTCTGTGCACATGGTCCATCACCATCTCAACCATGGTCTATGCGTGCGGTCCATCACCATCTCGACGGTGGTCTATGCATGTGGTCCATCACCGCCCCGACCGTGCTCTAGGTGTAATAATCACGGCGTGCTCCAGATTCTCTCTAAGTTATTTAGTTATTCCCCTCTATGCACTGTTATGCAAAGGACGTGAATGGGAGAAAATTGTGCTTTTTCACATCATTCCGCAGGCCCTGCGCTTGTTGTGTTTGTCAGGCTGCATTTTCCTGGCTATCCGAGGTCCCTCCGATGTTGCAGCTGGAACGGCGTGCTCCTATCAGGAGCACAGCACAAACCAGTTGGCCTCGATTTTCGAGGTAAACAAAATATCCCCCTGGTCTGAAAATATTGCTGGTTTTGAAAATATTGCTGGTTTTCCCTCGGTGTGACACTGTCCCAAGAGCGCTCGCGGGCGTTCGGTCCCCATGAGGAGAGCAGCAAGAGCAGGGTGGCACTGAACCTCTGAGGGTGTCAGCCGGGGAATATAAACCTTGAAATACTCAGCGATTGTCAACTGAAACCTGCTTTAAAATATTTTGGGATCTGTCCAAGCCTTTTATTAGTTATCTCCTATCTCTCTGTCTTCCTCTTCTTTGGGTTTTTTATTTGCAGGTCTCCTGTATGAGTGTTTTCACTGCCAGTGCCTGGAGCACAAACAGCACGCAAGGCTTCACGCGGGGCGATCCTGTTCTCTTTAGAAAGCTAATATCTTTTATTTTCCGTGGAAACAATCCGGCAAGATTTTATAATCTGGACGAGCGGTGAAAGGCTCAGCGCAGCATAAGCCTCCTTTCTGGAAGAACTCGTAGCTAGAGATGCACGAGTTTCTTCTTATCTCTGGTGTCTTCACAGTTTTGCGCACACCAGTTTTCCCCAGGAAAAGTTTCTTTTCATTTCTCTTTTGCTTTGCGGATCGAATTCTCAGTGTTGTACCTTGCAAGAAGAGAATTATGCAGACAGTTTTTCTTAAAATAAAAGGTAGCGTCTTGAGAAAATAGTCTTTAATATCAATTTTTTTAACTTGAAATTTCAATGCTTGCCTTTTTAAAAAAAAAATATTGCACCGTTTGCAGTCATTAAGGAGCCACATAAATGTTCATGGAAAAGAAATGTAAAGCTCCGACACTCGAAATACTGACTACTTGTGAGTTTTGAATTCTGACAAGTTGAATTGTGACATTTTTAAGGTCCCTTCCAACCTACACCATTCTATGATTCTGTGAAGTGGCCACTCAAGAATTCATTACCTTTGGGTAGTTTAAAGTACGTTACTTCGTGTAATTCACCCAAAGACAATTAATTTTGAGGAACAGAAGCCCTAGCATGTGATTTGGGCTGAATTCTTGAATACTGATGGGAGCAGAATTTGTAATTGGCAGGCCACGGAACAAAACACATTTTGCCGAATAAGGAACAGATCGAACAAGGTGGAGACCACATTGAACAGAGAATATCTGCTGAAAAAACAATCTTTTCCTGTCCAATTCACACGGGAAAGGGAAGGCGAGGTCGAGAGCGCCCACCCGGAATGGGGACTTGTGCCCGGGCCTTCAGCGGGACCCGGTGGGAGCTGATGGCCCTGGAGATCCCATTTTGTCCTGCCTCCCCGCTGTACATTACCAGTAGAGGATGAAGGGCATCTAAAAATGTCCCCTACATCCATCTGTTGGCCTTTTAGCCAGAATGGATGTTTAATGCACATTTCTGCCATCCTTTCCAGCGAGCGCTAATATCCCTGAATAGCTCCAGGTCCTGGCTGTGAAGATTTTTAAAAGCCCTTTTAGAGGAGGATATTTCTTCCTCGCTTTCACGGAGGTGTTTTCATCCCAGTGGGATGGCGACGGCTGTTCTTGTTGAACGCCCTCCCCGCGTTGCCTGTGAGCTGGGCTGTGAGAGCGGTGGGAAGAGACGTCATTAGGAACCCAAAGATAGCGCCTACCATGGGGTGTGATTACGAAAGGGTGGATTTAAACTCATTTGCTGTGTAATTGTGTACGCTGCTCATTAGCCTTCCACTGGAATAAGGATAGTTATTTCTGTTCGCTGGACCGCTGGCACATGAGCAACAGGAGAGCCGGGTCCGATATCAGGCTGAAAAAACCCTGCTCTGTCCCATTTGCCCTAATAAGGTATTTGTCTTAGAAAAATAATTCTATTGTCAAAATTATTCACTTATGATGGACTAAACAACTGAATTGTGGCCACTTCTTCCTACCTGAGTGGCCCTGTAGGGTAGAGCCGCAAAATGCCTGTGGCTCCCCGATGTGTGTTTGGGGATGAAAGGACTTAAAACCATCTCCTGTGCCCTTACTGGGAGTGGAGTTGTAGGACACGCTGCACCACGGGGTCACGCTCCCTATTCTTGGAATCATAGAATCGTTATGGTTGGAAGAGACCTTTAAGATCATTAAGTCCAACCGTTAACCCAGCACTGCTGAGTTACCACTAAACCGCGTCCCTGTTCCTTCCACCCGGACCTATAAACCCAACACGCTGCGAAAAAAACATTGCAAAGAAGCAGCGCTGAGTTCTCCGGAGACAGGCAGTGGGGAAACACCGCGGGCTGGGACACATCGCGAGTCCCGTGGAGGTAATTCAGTGCCTCAATCAGGCTTATCAAGAGGCACTTTCCCGTTGTGATTAACAGCCCCGAACCTACTGCTCCTGGCAGCTCAGCCAAGCTGATCTCTTGGGGTTGGGGGTTTGTTCCCTTTTTTTAAAGACAACTGGCGAGGAACTCCTATGGAATTGCTCTCGGCATTCACAGAAAATTTGGGAAATCTAATTTCCATCCTGCCTGCTGCTAGAAGTAGTTTTAAACCTGTATTTCCCACCTTCACGAGACAGGAGCATTCCAGCAGTCCATCAGCGAGCCAGAACCATGTTTTTCCACAGGTTATGGAAAAGGCCCATGACAAATAGTTAAGAAAAGCCAGAATATTATCGGAAGAGGTAAACTCACTGCAGGCGTGGCCAGCACCTCTGTTAGAAAACGTGATCTGTGAGCCAAACCAGGCAGAAATCGGGTGGGTTTGGGGCTGGCCAGGGGAGGAAGCATCCCCAGGGGAGCACGGCCATGGCACCTTCAGGCAAAGCTGAGGAAGAGACATGGTGAAGTTTGCTCGGTCGTTTGGCTTCACTGAACCAGTTCACTGCTGTAAGGCAGACCGAGATGTTGGGAGCCACAGACTCTCAAAGGAGAAAAAAAGTAAAACTAGGTGGAACTCATCTCACCCTTCCCCTGGAGAAGAAGCTGAGGGCGGGTGTCCTTATCACAGACCTTTCCCCTGCTGAGCTGAACCTGTTCCAGTTTTTCAACCTCTGTTTCAAAGTAGAGATGCCATAAAGGACTGGTCTTGGTGTCTCAACCCAGTCCAGGCATCTTCCCAAAAAATGGGAATGGGAAAAAATTCAAATCACCGATTAAGACCTTCACATCCTTGTTGAACTCCATCTTTTGATGACTTATGAGCTGAGGCAAATCCTAAGCCTCTGGGTCATTAGATACCTGCACATCCTACATCTTCAGTGCAGCTAAGCACTGGTTTGTCAACACTGGGACTCTGTGGACTATGGCTGAGGGACCATGAAGGATAACTGGGAAAAACCACCCTGGTGGAAGGAAACAGAAAGCAATGAAGCAAACCGTTCCCCCAAGGAAAGACTGGGCTGAAGAGGTTGGATTCACCCAGTCGAGGGAACGATAGATCTCATCTCGTCTTTGTCCCCTGAGCCTCAAAGCAGACCGAAACCAAACCGCTCCGTGCAGTTCCTTCCACAAGCTAAAAAGGGTTATTAAAAAACGCCAAGTTATTCTTAAGAATTACCCCCGTTGCTCGCAGAGCTGTGCAACACTACCTCCTGGTATAATGTCAACATTTTAGTAATTAAAGTGGGAAAAATTCTGATTTCATAACTGGAACGGTACTTAGAATCATAGAACGCTTCACCGATAACATTAAAACAGTGGATAACTTCTGGAGGGAGAATAGTTCTGCAAATCACTGTTTCAAGGGGGCCAATCTGCACCGTGGGATGCCGGGATGCCACTTGGGTTTGTTACCCACAGAGCAGTCTAAGTAATAATTACACATTGTAATCATACAGAAATATATGGTTAATATCAAAACCTTCCTGCATAAGCAGAGGTTATTATCTTTTAGGCATCTTAGGGCACACACTAAATTAAGAGAAGCAATAATTGCTCGAATGGCACCAAGTTCTTTCAGCTACATTGGGAAATGCTATCTGGAGTACGCTGGAAAGAACAGACCGGGGATGCAAACAGGGATCAGCATTTGGATCTAAAAGAATATAGAAGCTCATTAAATTAAAAGCCGTATAATAGGGAATATACATAATAGTGTTGTCTAGAAGAAAAGCGATTGTTTCAAACCAAGTTTTCCAGTTCTGCCACCTACACCTATCAGTCGGCATCTGCTTCCAGAGGAGATGAAGGCAGTTTGCTGCGGCGTTAAGCAGACAGCATAGTCTGCAGCCTCTGGTGAACTGTCTGGGTTATTTTTAAATTTTACACATGTGAGAATAAGTGATTTAACTGTAAGGAAACAGAACTGGTTTCGTGCTGCCTCTGTCTTACTGGCGTTTTCCTTGCCATCTGCTCCTCCTTGTTCCCATGAAAATCCAGATACGCGTTTCAAGTTCAGGTTCAGTAAAACCCCGTAAGCTACGCTTCGCAGTTTCTGTAGAATTATTGGATATTTCCAGTGGAATCTATCCATTTTAGACCAAAGAAGAAACCAAGCCTTGCAGAGGAGAAAGGCTGAGCCGCACGAAAAGGCTGAGCTGCAGCAAGTATCCCCAAGGCAAGCCGGCAACGGCAGGACTGGTGATGCTGCCCTCGAAGCAGACAAGAGACAATAACAATTTGTCAGAAGTATGTCATTAATGTCTATCAGATGAAGTGTTATTATCATCCTGACATGACTTGAGGGCTC
The DNA here is from genome assembly GCA_008658365.1 of Alca torda. NCBI lineage: Eukaryota > Metazoa > Chordata > Aves > Charadriiformes > Alcidae > Alca > Alca torda. The sequence continues at coordinate 1,427,014 of CM018101.1, forward strand.
CTCTCTAATCGCCGTATGGGAGGGTGGAGGTGGAGGGCTCCAGCTGGGGACTTCGGACCACCATGACGGTACGGGAGCCCCCAGGCTGGCCAAGCACACGTGGTTAAGGCAGCGCTTCAGGGCAGGGAGGACTGGGAAGGGACTGGGAGCAGACCAGAGACTCGCAGGGGAGGAATGCCACGCATGCACGGGCCACCCCTGGGAAGAGCTGTACCTGGATGGGGTGATTTCGGAGAGCTGGGCCCATGCGAACTTCATGAAGTTCAGCCAGGCCAAGTGCAAGGTCCTGCACGTGGATCGGGGCAATCCCCAGCACAAACCCAGGCTGGGCAGAGAACGGATGGAGAGCAGCCCCGAGGAGAAGGACTTGGGGGTGTTGGTGGATGAGAAGCTCAACACACCCCGGCAACGTGCGCTGGCAGCCCAGAACCCCCCGCAGCCTGGGCTGCATCCCCGGCAGCGTGGGCAGCAGGGCGAGGGGGGGGATTCTGCCCCTCTGCTCCGCTCGGGGGAGACCCCCCTGCAGCGCTGCCTCCAGCTCTGGGGCACCAACAGCAGAAGGACACGGAGCTGTTGGAGCGGGGCCAGAGGAGGCCCCGGAGATGCTGGGAGGGCTGGAGCCCCTCTGCTGGGAGGACAGGCTGAGAGAGCTGGGGGGGTTCAGCCTGGAGAAGAGAAGGCTCCGCGGAGACCTTCCAGCCCCTTCCAGTCCCTCAAGGGGCTCCAGAAAAGATGGGGAGGGACTCTGGATCAGGGATTGGAGCCATGGGACGAGGGGGAATGGTTTTAAACTGGAAGAGGGGAGATTGAGATGAGATATTGGGAAGAAATTTTTTCCTGTGAGGGTGGTGAGCCCCCGGCCCAGGTTGCCCAGAGAAGCTGTGGCTGCCCCATCCCTGGAGGGGTTCAAGGCCAGGTTGGACGGGGCTTGGAGCAACCTGGTCTGGTGGGAGGTGTCCCTGCCAGGGCAGGGGGTGGCACTGGATAGGCTTTAAGGTCCCTTCCAACCCAAACCATTCTATGATTCTATCATTCACAATAAATTGTTTTTTCAGATATTGTAGGACCTTCCAGAGCACAAAAATCATTATTTACTGTATAAAACGCAGTCTATAACCTAGTTACTTGATTCAAAATATATCTGAAGAAATTCCAGTAAGGCTGAGGCTAGAACTGTGTATGAAGATGCCGCAAAGAGCCCAAGTCTTCTTCAAAGCGGGAGCATCCATCCGCGCAGGAGGCCTAAGCGCACCCTGGCAAAGCAGGTGCCGGGGGGCTGCTCCCCTTGGCTCCCAGGCTGCACAGGGATCTCCTGCTCCACCCCATTAAATCCAGGCCCCCAGCTGCCTAGTCCCATGGGTCTGCCCCGGCCGGCGCATCTCGGTGCCTGGCTGCTAGCAGAGGTTATCTGCCCTGCGAAATAACGGGTCTCCGGGGGAGCGTCAGGCGAGAGCTATTGATTCCATTAATTATACCTATTTCCTCAGGCACGTCCTCGGGGGAAGCGTGCGAGGTAGCGCTGGGAGATTGCAAAACAGCCTCAATAATTGAAAGAAGCTCCGCAATTAAGTTTGACGCCGCTCGTTTGGATCAGCTACGTTTCCCAAGTTAACCCCCCCCCCCCCCCCCCGCGATGCTCTTTGCTCTCGCTGCTCGCTTCCGAGACTCACAAATGCAAAAAAAAAAAAAGCTCTCGCACCAACCTGAATGCGACGACAGGAGCAGCCTGTGCGAGGTTTTGTAAATATTCCCATCCCTGGAGGGGTTCGAGGCCAGGTTGGACGGGGCTTGGAGCAACCTGGGCTGGTGGGAGGTGTCCCTGCCCAGGGCAGGGGGTGGCACTGGATGAGCTTTAAGGTCCCTTCCCACCCAAACCATTCCGTGATTCTATATATTTCCTCCCGAGATGGCCAGGTCCTGCTCGAGCTGCGGAACGCGGCGGGAGCTTGCATGGCAGCAGCAGTGCCACCTGCAGAGAAGGCTCCCCACTGCCTTTCCGTCCCCCCCGCTCGCTCCTCTCTAAACAACTCAAACCCACCAATTCCCATTTTCCAGCCTCAGCAGCCCTCCCGTTGGGTTTAAGTCATAGCCAGACCCCAGTTTATGCTGGGGAATGTGCCCAGAGCAATATCAACGCCTGTTTTTTATTGCCCAGCGCTTGTGCGTCAGGCACTTAATGGCTTTTTTTTTTTTTTTTTGAGGTCTTTGGAGTCTGATGAATTTTTACCCTGGCATCTTTATTTTCTCCTAAATGAGCCCTCAACGATGCCCGTTTTTCACTCACTGGAGCCGATCCCTGTGCGGAGCAGGGCCAGCAGCTCGAACTTCATGGCACTGAGCTGGAGTGTTTGAGGATCTCTTTGGCCGGAAGATTTTCTTCAATATATGTGAAATTCAAAACTAGTTTTAGCCAAAATAAGATATTTTGAAGAATACACGCTGGACAGTTTGAACGTAAAGTCGTCACCGGCAATCCAGTTGTTAGGAAAGCCATCCAGATTGCCTCAGATCCCAGGATGTGAGGGCCAAAATAAATAACCGTAAATAACAAATAACTGAAAATCATGTTAAAAACCATGACAGAACAGCACCCAAGACACAGGCACCTTCCAGGAAGATCTCAACACTTTTCACTTCCAATAGTTATTCCTATATATCTCCATCCTCAAAACTGGTGGATATGAAGTAATTCCTGAATTTAGATGACAAGAGCTATCGTGGGAAGTCCCCATACAGGTCATATTTCCCTCTCTTCCTAAAGATTTTGGAAGAATCATTCAATTTTGGTAGCGTTGAGACACTGAGAGCAACCCTCTAAGCCAAATGTAGGGCCAAAGATACACTGGCCCAGGCTGCCCAGAGAAGCTGGGGCTGCCCCATCCCTGGAGGGGTTCAAGGCCAGGTTGGACGGGGCTTGGAGCAACCTGGGCTGGTGGGAGGTGTCCCTGCCCAGGGCAGGGGGTGCCACTGGGTGGCCTTTAAGCTCCCTTCGAACACAAACCATTCCATGAAAGATGTACAACTCAGGAACCAGATCCTGCCCTGACCCTTTCTCTGTAGCTCTGAAGTTGGGTTTTTGCCTGAAGGCAAAGGTGGGCTGGGGGTGCTCAGCACCCTGGGCCAGGCAGGGGGGCGAGCGCTCTGGATCAGGAAACACAATTATTTGGAACAAGTCTCCATGGCAGGAAGGTGTGGGGGTGGCCAGAAAGGCCCCTCAGCCAGTCCATCCAGGTGGAGAGGGGCAGGCTCAGAGGGAAGAACGAGCTACGCTCATTATTCCAACAGTGATTTCAAGTATAAACAGCATCCCTTTTCCTTTTCACTGTACACCATCTGTCTTGGTGTAATTGCCACAAAGAAAGGATTAGCATCTTGGTTGAAAGTATTGATCATTTTAGCATCTCCTACGTAGGAGCTGGCAAGTGATCTGCATCCTCTGAGTCAGCCTGGTGGCACCCGTACGAGCTCCTGCTCCCCCATCTTGCAGAAGAGCAGAAGAACCATCAAGCCAGGACATCGCTAAGGAGCTCTGCAGCAGGTTTCAGAGGAGGACGTCGCCTCACCGCTCCGCCTCGGGCCGTGGGGGCCAGGCACGAAGAGTCGCGTCTCTGTGTTTTGCAGTGGAGGCCAGGCACGAAGAGTCGCGTCTCTTGGAGGCCAGGCACGAAGACTTGTGTCTCTGTGTTTTGCAGTGGAGGCCAGGCATGAAGAGTCGCGTCTCTTGGAGGCCAGGCACGAAGACTTGTGTCTCTGTGTTTTGCAGTGGAGGCCAGGCATGAAGAGTCGCGTCTCTTGGAGGCCAGGCACGAAGAGTCGCGTCTCCTGGAGGCCAGGCACGAAGAGTCGCGTCTCTGTGTTTTGCAGTGGAGGCCAGGCACGAAGAGTCGCGTCTCTTGGAGGCCAGGCACGAAGAGTCGCGTCTCTGTGTTTTGCAGTGGAGGCCAGGCACGAAGAGTCGCGTCTCTTGGAGGCCAGGCACGAAGAGTCGTGTCTCTGTGTTTTGCAGTGGAGGCCAGGCATGAAGAGTCGCGTCTCTTGGAGGCCAGGCACGAAGACTTGTGTCTCTGTGTTTTGCAGTGGAGGCCAGGCATGAAGAGTCGCGTCTCTTGGAGGCCAGGCACGAAGAGTCGCGTCTCCTGGAGGCCAGGCACGAAGAGTCGCATCTCTGTGTTTTGCAGTGGAGGCCAGGCACGAAGAGTCGCGTCTCTTGGAGGCCAGGCACGAAGAGTCGCGTCTCTGTGTTTTGCAGTGGAGGCCAGACACGAAGAGTCGCGTCTCTTGGAGGCCAGGCACGAAGAGTCGCGTCTCCTGGAGGCCAGGCACGAAGAGTCGCGTCTCTGTGTTTTGCAGTGGAGGCCAGGCACGAAGAGTCGCGTCTCTTGGAGGCCAGGCACGAAGAGTCGCGTCTCTGTGTTTTGCAGTGGAGGCCAGGCACGAAGAGTCGCGTCTCTTGGAGGCCAGGCACGAAGACTTGTGTCTCTGTGTTTTGCAGTGGAGGCCAGGCATGAAGAGTCGCGTCTCTTGGAGGCCAGGCACGAAGACTTGTGTCTCTGTGTTTTGCAGTGGAGGCCAGGCATGAAGAGTCGCGTCTCTTGGAGGCCAGGCACGAAGAGTCGCGTCTCCTGGAGGCCAGGCACGAAGAGTCGCGTCTCTGTGTTTTGCAGTGGAGGCCAGGCACGAAGAGTCGCGTCTCTTGGAGGCCAGGCACGAAGAGTCGCGTCTCTGTGTTTTGCAGTGGAGGCCAGACACGAAGAGTCGCGTCTCTTGGAGGCCAGGCACGAAGAGTCGCGTCTCGTGGAGGCCAGGCACGAAGAGTCGCGTCTCTGTGTTTTGCAGTGGAGGCCAGGCACGAAGAGTCGCGTCTCCTGGAGGCCAGGCACGAAGACTTGTGTCTCTGTGTTTTGCAGTGGAGGCCAGGCATGAAGAGTCGCGTCTCTCGGAGGCCAGGCACAAAGACTTGTGTCTCTGTGTTTTGCAGTGGAGGCCAGGCATGAAGAGTCGCGTCTCCTGGAGGCCAGGCACGAAGACTTGTGTCTCTGTGTTTTGCAGTGGAGGCCAGGCATGAAGAGTCGCGTCTCTCGGAGGCCAGGCACAAAGACTTGTGTCTCTGTGTTTTGCAGTGGAGGCCAGGCATGAAGAGTCGCGTCTCCTGGAGGCCAGGCACGAAGACTCGCGTCTCTGTGTTTTGCAGTGGAGGCCAGGCACGAATACTCACGTCTCTTGGAGGCCAGGCACGAAGACTCGCGTCTCCGTATTTTGCATTTGCTGCGGCAACAAAGGTCTCGGGCAATGCCGGCACGCTCGTGTACCCGAAGTAGGTGTTTGCACAAGGAGATGGCCATAGTGCGCTTGACTGTCACAAGAGAATTACAGAAATCACGGATTTGCAGCCCAATTTCAAACGGAAGAGCTTTTTAGCGGAGTGGAGAGAACGAAGAGCAGTTCATCATGCAAAGGGAGAGCCGTATGCAATAGTCTGACGAACAGAAAACTTTGGGATTTATCTACAACTAAATGAGCGTTCCTTATCTAGAACCATAAATATCTGTTCACAGTGGAAGTAATTTCTCCCTCCTACTCCGGCGCGAGCTCAGTGCCTGCAGAGCAGAATCGATGGCCCCAAACACATCCCTTTACTACTTTCCCTGAGTTTCTGTCTGGAAAGTGCTGGGGAGGAACTTATTAAACGGAGAACATTTGACAACAAAGCCCAGTCGGAGCGATGGCGTTAGATAAATGAGTATTTATCTACCATTTAGCTTTCTGACATGCAGTATACGTCTGCCTTTATTATTTCCGTGATTTTACAGATCTGACCGTTACCCGTAGATTTATCCAGATGGGAAAACTCTATTTAGTGCCTTGCCTTCCAGCAGCCGTCGCTAACGGGCTCGTGAACAGCCACTCAGTCCTTCCGTAGGTACCCGGCCTGTGGGAGACGGCACCGAGAGGGGGTCCGGGGTCTCCCCTCGACCTCCGCCACCCCCCCGGTCACCCTTACAGACACCCACCCCGGTGGCGGGGGTCCCTCCTCCCTGGCACCCCGGGGCGAGGGGCCACAGGAAGGTCAGGAAGCAAAGCTGAGCCTTTGGCAGGTCAAGCCCAGGTTGTAAAACATCCGTTGCCGATGGAGCCGGGCTAAAAAGCTGCACAGAAGATCCCAGCGTTGGGAAAAATGTTGCCTTAGCAACTAATTACCAGCCTGCTTTTGCCGAGACGGTGGCTGCGTTTACGCGCAGGTTAACGTCATTCCTGCCGCAAAGACCGAACACGGTTTATAGAGAAATGATAGATCCCCAGATATTTTCAACAGAACCATGCCCAGCCTGAAGGTGACGGCTCCCGGCCGCCCGAGGGTGGTGGCCGGTGGACGTGCTGGTGGTGGAGAGGCTGCGAGCGGCCAGACCTGCTGCTTGTCAAACGCGGGAGCGAAAAAGAAAATCCCAACCAACCCCTTGGCTTTCACTAAATATTGGGATCATGATTTAGAATCACAGAATTGTTTAGGTTGGAAGGGACCTTTAAGATCATCTAGTCCAACCATCAACCCAGCACTGCCAAGTCCACCACTACCCCACGTCCCTCAGCACCACGTCTGCCCGGCTTTTAGATACCTCCAGGGATGGTGACTCCACCACTGCCCTGGGCAGCTTGTTCCAATGCTTGATAACCCTTTCCATGAAGAAATTCTTCCTAATATCCATCCTAAACCTCCCCTGGTGCAACTTGAGGCTGTTTCCTTTTGTCCCATCGCCTGTTCCTTGGGAGAAGAGCCTGATCCCCTCCCTGGCTACCCCCTCCTTTCAGGGAGCTGTAGAGAGCGAGAAGGTCTCCCCTCAGCCTCCTTCTCTCCAGGCTGAACACCCCCAGCTCCCTCAGCCGCTCGTCACAAGACTCGTGCTCCAGACCCCTCCCCGGCTCCGTTGCCCTTCTCTGGACACGCTCCAGCCCCTCAAGGTCTTTCTTGTGGTGGGGGGCCCAAAACTGGACACAGCTCCCTGCTGTCCCACGGCACTTTCGGCTCCGGGCTGGCACCTGGGAGGAGATACTGATGGGGTGGGACAGACTGGGGACCTTCCACGGGTTCAGGTGCCCCTTCCCACCGCGGCCACTCAACACCCGATGGGGACATTCTGTTCCACTCATGAAAATCAATATATATACACACATATTTAAAGCTCCTGGGGAATCCAGGTGTTCCTCCTCAATTTGGGGGACACCCTGGGATTCGGGAGTACGGCAGAGCCTTTGGCAAAGATCAGGTTTAACTGTGGGGGTCCCTCCCGGCTCCCCCCCAGGCCAGGTACCCCGATGCTCATGCAGCCCAGAGGCAGGGGTGAGGGGCAGAGCATGGGCAGACCCCGGCACCCATAAGGGTGACCTGCGTGGGGAGCCAGCGCGCGCCTCGCTGCCCGTCCCTTAGATAAACACATGGAAAGGGAGGGCGAGGGCGCACGTATCCATCTCCCAGACACGACAAACTCCACTCATGCCGCATCCAGCCCCCGCACCCCACCGACGGAGCCGTAGGGGAGATGGGAAGCACTGGGAACACGGGGTTTGTGGCGTCAAATCTGCTTCTTACGCTTTTCCCGTTGGAAACTAACCGCAGTGGAAGCGTGTTCCAGCACCGACCCTTTTGCCGTCAGCCCATACATTTACAGGGGGTTTGTTGGCCTGAATTCTAAATAAACCGAGTTGTGCTCCTCAAATGACTTTAATTCCTCCAAATTAATAAGCCTTATCCCTTTTTATCATTAATAGAGGAGTTTTACCCCTAGATGAATGGTCTCCTAAGTAAAATTCCCTGCGCTCCCTTGGGGCTGGGGGGACGGTTGTGCGTGCATTTGTAGGCAACCAACTCACTACTTCTGCTTGGAAGTGTGAAGCCAGGGTTTGCTTTCGGCTTCTTTATAGAAAAACTTAGTTCTTTAGAGGGGAAACACGAACTTTTCAGGTTTGGGTTAAAAGCGGCGAGGTCTGCCTGCTGCCTTCCCGCAGCGGAGCCCGGGGGAACCATCGCCCACCCGCAGAGTCCGGTCCAATTCTCTTTAGTTTTTGAGATTAAAGGAAAAAAAATGATGCTAGTTCCCCCATTCCCCTTCCAATTCGATTCTGTCTGGCAGAAAAAAGACAGACTTGAATAACTCCCGCTCCTGCCGGTTTATTTAGCCCCCCAGGAGGAGGAGGGACGAGGTTACGCCGCCGCGGGGGATGCCGGCAGCCGGGGCAGCAGCGCTCGCTTTGCGGAGGGGGGTGACAGAGAAAATCAGTCCTGAAATGCACGGCAAAACTCGTCATTCGGAATCACATCCGCCACTTTTGGAGGAAGACGCTATTTTAACACAGTTGCGTCCGTCAGATACGCTCCTTTTTATCCTGATGCTCCTGGAGGGGTCTGACACCGGGATTTATCTTACGGCTTCTCTCTTACGCAGCAGTTAGGGGCTAAGTGCAGTCGGGAGGGGCTTCTGAACGTCACCTGAAGTTTAAAAACACGGATACACGCTGGCTGGGGTAAGTGAGGTGGGCAGGAAGGCGAACAGCAGACCACCTAGAGCCCAACAAACAGCCCGCACGGCCCACCCCGCCGGCCCGGCGCCCCCCAAACCTGCACGCTGTCCCCTAGAATAACGCTTTTAACACGAGAAAGGCACATCTGAAAACTTCCTCTTAACGCGGCAGAACAGAAACAAAGGTTAAACATCGTAAATCACCCCGTCGCTTTTAATAGAACCTTTCCCTGTGTATCTTTTCCCAGATAAGATACTTCCTATTAATCCAAACTCATGAAGCGAGTATTAAAGCATCCCATTAGGAAATCAAATGAATCAATTTACCGGAGATTTAGCTCAAGTCTAATCCTCCTTCTGCTGGTTTCCAACTTCGAAGCAATAATTTGTTAGCGCTATATAAAATATTAAAGGCAGTGCCTGCAGCATTGCCCTATTTTTAAAGGTCTTGAACGTACCGTTCCCTAATTCCTACCCGGTTCCCAATTTCTGCTGACTACGCCCAGTCGTGTCCCGTTAGCGCTGCTCACCCTCAGCGCGGCGAAGGCACAAACCACCCGATTTATGGCATCTGGGCTCCCCCGGGGGAAGAGAGTGGGATGTTCCTCCCTCCGACGCCGCGCGCATCCAGCCGGAGATGCTGGAAACGCCGAGCCCGGGGTAAGGGGGGGGGAGAGAGGGGATCGCTGAATCCCCACATCCCCATCCCCTCCGCGCCGGAGCTCCCGCGCCAGCAAATTCCCTTTTCTTGGGAAGAAAATCCCCCCCTGCGACAGCTTTCCCTGGAAGGGCAGGATACAGCTCGGAGGAGGAGGCTCAGGAGGTGCATTTTGATGCTGTGTCAGCGCATCGAACGTGGCGGCTAATTTCTTGTTTCCCGGGGCTAATTGATGGATTTTGCTTAGGGGAGAGAAGAGTTAAACGGGCTCGGGCGTCCTCGCGTCTCCCCTCACGAAGACAGAGCGAACCCTGCCGCGAATTTCTGCCAGAAAGGTTTTAAACCTGGCGTGAGAGAAGCAGGGAGGGGAAAAAAATACCCCCTTTCTTCCCCAGGTTCATCCATCTGCCGTTCCCCGGCAGCAGGAAGGGTGCTGAGCCCCGGGACGCCATGGGGAGGCTGGGGGAGCCGGGTGCCGCTCCCTCCCCAAACCCACCTCTGGGCATCGCACGGGCAAACGGGCTGAATAAAGCAGATTTGGGGCCAGGGGCCAAAACCAAGTTTGGCTTTGCCCCAGGAGGAGCAACACCCTTTCTGCGGCCAGGGCATCTCGTGTGTTGCAAATGTTGGATTTGCCCAAAATTTGCCGGTTTTTTCCTCTTAAAAGGGGAGACCCAGCAGCACACAGGGCAGGACGGTGTCCCTTGCGTTTTCCGCTCTTCTCCTTCACCAGGATTTTTGTCTGTCACCTCCAGGACACGTTTTATGCCCGGGCTCCTGCCCGTTTCTTCCCGCAGGAACGCAGGGGGGAGCAGGAGAGTTTAAAAACAGTTTTAATTGAAGGCAAAATGACGGTGGATTGAGCAGACGGAGCGGATCCGGGTTCCTGTTAGAGCACCGTGACGCGAGAGCATCTTTCACCAAAACCAGGGGGAACCGGCACAAAAGTAACGTTTCCATCCTTTTCCTGAGGAAAGGGACGTCGCTGGTGTCGGCGTGGCCTGACAGCGGCGGGGGGGGGGGTTCAGCAAGATGCCAAGGCACAGGCAGCTGGGGGGAGCTGCACCCACGGAGCTGCGGGTGTGGGAGGCTCCGGATAAGTTGATTTTACCGTATTCCAGCCTTCGGGGAAGCACGTATTCCTGAGGGGCTCGTCCGGCACAACGTGGATTTTCCCCCCAAGCTATCCTGAGGGGAAGAGGCAATCTGCTTCTCCTGAACAGCCCTTCGCTTCCCTAAGCTCCGAGGCAGAGCAGTCGTCAAATTCCTTTCGTTTCCCTCGATGAAAAAATTCATCTCAAAGGGAATGCCTTTTCCCTCCAACTGCTTGGGGTTTTTTTATTTTTATTTTTTTAATTTTAATTTTAATTTTTATTTTTATTTTTATTTAGCGAAATGCCCCAGAGCCATAATTCTGCACGTTTCAAATTTTCCCCTCGCCAGCTCCCACCCCGCGCTCGCAACTCACGTCGCGGCCGTGATTGCCAGAACGTCATATTTAAAACCCAACGACATGGGGTTGGGTTTTTTTCTGGCATTAGGAATAAAGAGAGGCAGCTTCTGAAAAAAGCACGGAAGGAAGCGGGCACGGCGATGGAAGAGGCAGGGGCGAAGGAGATTTGCATCCCACCGAGTTTTACCTGTGCCGTACAAACCTGGGAGCCCGCAGGCATCTCACCTGCACTAACGAACTTGTTTCGCGTGCCGTCACTAATTGCGCAGCCGCGGCAGAGCTGGCTGCGCTCCCCGTCCTCGCCCCGCGCTCACCTGCCGGTGGCCAGCAGCTTCGGGGACCTTCTGGTGTCCATCGCCGGCCGCCCGCACGTCGCTCTCAACCGCGAACTCGGCTGCCCGTCATCACCGAGGATTTATCGCTAATTATTTGTACCTGTCGAATCAAAAGACGGCGAGGTGTCGAATCAAAAGGTGGGCGAGGTGTCGAATCAAAAGGTGGGCGAGGTGCTCGTCTCCCCCCGGCCCTCCTTTCCCCACCGCTCCTTTCCCCAGCGCCGGGGCTGGCAGCCTCCCGCCGCTATTTATTTCCAGCGAAAAGGATCCCTTTAATTAGCCCATGCACAAGGAGGAAGATCTCACGCGGCACCTCCGAGGGACTTTCTGACATTTCTTGAGGATTAGCAGCACCTTAATTATTTAAGAGCTGCCATTTACTCGGCGTCCTCCGTCTCCCGAGTCAATTAAAATGCAGAGAAATGTCGACCAGGGCGGTTCAAGCTGCTGCCGCTGCCCACCGAGCCCCTGGGGATGGCCACAGAAAAGCTGTTGGAGCCGAACGAGAATATATAGGAATATATCGAGAATTAAGGAGGGTGGAAAGGACACGGGGAGAACGTCTGCTCGGTCGTCCTGCCTCTGTCTCGCATGGGTGTAGGTCCGTCCCACCACACAGATGTTCTTAAAATAAACCAGTCTGGGCCGTAGGTTCCCCGGTTTGAGAGCAAAGCTCATCTCCTCTGGAGGGACCAGGCAGATGGAGAGCACATCCCAAACCGGGCAGGTTTCCGTCGAGCTCCCCGCTCATTGGATCCGCACTTAAACCAGCGTCAAAACTTCCGATATGAAGTGAATGTGAGTAAAGAGCTGCCCGAGGGCGCTGTGCGGCTATTACTCGCCCAGCGGCTGGAATAATACGTGCCTTCAGGAACGCGGCAGCGTTTTACCTACTTCCGTGGGAGAGGAAGGAAAGATCTGGGCAAATCCCGTAAAGGCTAGCACAGCCTCCGCTCCCTCGTGCAAGAACAACCATCAAACACGCAGGTCTGCCAGCTTAATTTGAGGGGAAATGTGCTTTTTCTTTTCGTAATAAAGAATTCCAGCACTGGGAAGCTCTGGAGCGGGTTCCCTGGGGGAGCTCAGGGGTATGTAACGCAGTAAATGTGTCTCACGTCCAGCAGTGCCCCGAGCCCCCGCGGTGGCTGCTCCGCGGTGGCTGCTCCATGGTGGCTGCTCCGCGGTGGCTGCTCCGCGGTGGCGCTGGAGATCGCCCGGGGACACCCGCTGCCGCTCGCCTGCGGCTAATTCAGCGCCTCGGCCCCGCAGCGCAGCGTGCGCCTTCAGAAGTGCCTTCTGCTCCTCCGGAAACAGCCAGCTGGAAATTATTTCCCTGGAGAAGCCTTATTTTGCTTCCTATCGCTGGTCTGTAACTCCTGCAGAGCTAGCGCACAGAGGACGTTTACTCCGGGCCTACCCTTTTTCCGCTGCTACAGAAGCATAAAACCTTCATAATTTAATTTTAATGAGCAAAATAGAGGGTGGAGAGCGATCCCACCATGAGGATGAGGTCCACGATGTGACCTGTGGGCATTTCACATTTCCCGGCCTTCCCATCAGGGGTCACGCAAGGAGTTACGCCATTCTTCCCAGAAAGAGTGGTCAGCCACTGGAACAGGCTGCCCGGGGAGGTGGTGGAGTCACCATCCCTGAGTGTGTTTCAGACTCGTTTAGATGTGGTGTTGGGGGATGTGGTGTGAGGGAGAACTTTGTAGATGGTTGGACTCGATGATCCCAAGGGTCTTTTCCAACCTAAATGATTCTATGGTTCTTCACAGAAAAAAAAAAACAACCCAAATTTCACTCGGCGACGAGCAAGTGCAACATTTGAATCGCCAGCGTAGGGAAAATTTGGTCGCGATTTCAAAAACAGCCTCTACGGCAGAGGCTGACCGAGCACAGCGAGATGTTTCCTGTGTCCTCCCTGCTCCCGTCACCCCAACACGCGCAGGGCCATCGGGCCTCTGCGTAAATTACATCCTTTTAATTCTCTCCCCCGTTCCCAACGCTTGGGCTCGGCCCCGCCGGCAAACGCCGAGGACGCGCGTTATCGAGCGGCGCCAAAGTCGCTTCACGGCAGGCTGAAGAGCTCCGTGCTCTCCTTTAACCTTTTCCTCAAACGCGCGTTAATAATTGATTCCCTCCTCCCTGGCAGGCTCTTCACCATCCTTTTTAATATTGATTTTTCCCTCTTCTCCCCAGCACGCTCCTACGCCTGCCCTCTCCGGGCAAATCCCACCGGCCCCGTGGCCGCTCTCGTTGACTTCTCCTCCTCCACCCAGCCCAGGACGGGGGACGCCCAGCTGATCAAATCCATCTCAGGTTTTTATCGCACTTATTATGCCTTTATTTCCCCCAAACTACCTCTTCCCTGCCTGCCCGGGACCAGGCTCGCGGGGCGGCACGATGCATCCCGCGAGCGACGGGGAACCCCATCGTCCCCCTTTTCCTGGGCTGACACACGCGGCGGAGGGACTGGTGGCCCACACGAGCTCATTAAATACAGGCGTTAATTGAGGAGCACGAGTTCCCCGAAGCCGAAGGACGGCGACGCAGCAGGAGGATTAACCAGGCTGTAGCTGGGATTCGTGGTAGCGGAGAGGGCCGTGGTGTGAAAAAGAGGGTTTTTTTTAAAATTTAAAGGCTTTGCAAAGACGGGGTGGGGGGAGCAGCTGCGCGGAGATCCCCAAGGACTTGTTAAATCCTGGTTTTACAGCTTCCCCCCCCCCCGGCCCCGCCAGACCCCTGGCACGCCTCTTCTATTTCCTGACCGAGAAATTAGAGGAGTGCAATTATTCCACCTAAATACGCAGAATTGCGAGGATTAATTAGATATTTTAACACAACGTACCCACGACGGGCTCTAGCCTACCTTTGTGGTTTTCCAGGCGTTACAGGAATGGATAGAGAATAAAAAGAATTAAGCACGATGCTACAGTGCTCATAACCTCAAAGAGAGAGAAGTTACTCCGAGAAATGTTAGGATTTCTTGCTTTTTATCCTTTTTTTTTAGGGGGAGGCGGGTGGAAGGGCACATGTTCATATCGTTTATATTTCGAATATTCCGGGTCGGTGACTCCAGGCGAGGATGCTTGAAGGCTGGGACGGCAGCAAGGTACAACTTCTGCTCGAGGAGGGAGCGTCAGTCCCGACCCCACTCAGATAGGCGGCAGGTCTGTCCTTAGGAAAAGTGGAAAACCTCTCCCAAATAACCGCTCTCCCTCGAGGGAAGAAACTGCAGCGTCCGACTACGATCGCGCTGGCGTTCTGCACCACTGAAATATTAAAATTACACTCGGAGAGACAATTCACTCCCTGCAATTTCTTTTTTTTTTATTTTTCCTCGGAAAAGCCACAGAACCTGATCCAAAGCTTTAAACCAGTCCTTAGTCCTTGGCAGCCCGACCGCGCCGTGAGCCCGGGGTCCTTCCCTCTCCTCTCCGACCCTGTGTCGGCGTGAAGTATAAAGCAAATCGGAACCGAGGTTTACGTCCGGGCCCCGCTGCTCAAAGCAAATAATTTACGGATTTACAGATCTAAAAGGAAGAAAAAAGAAAAATTTCCTAAATTCCTTAACCTGATGATGGGGTGACCCACTTGGTGGATGAGGGCAGAGCTGTGGATGTTATCTACCTGGAGTTTTGCAAAGCTTTGGACACCGTTTCCCACAGCATTCTCCTGGAGAAACTGGCTGCTCATGGCCTGGATGGGTGTCCTCTTTGCTGGGTAAAAAACTGGCTGGACGGCCGTGCCCAGAGCGGTGGGGAATGGAGTTAATCCAGTTGGTGTCCGGTCACAAGTGGTGTCCCCCAGGGCTCGGTGCTGGGGCCAGTTCTCTTTAATATCAATGACCTGGATGAGGGGATCAAACACACCCTCAGTAAGTTCGCAGGTGACACTAAACTAGGCGGGCGAGTTGATCTGCTCGAGGGCAGGACGGCTCTGCAGAGGGACCTGGACAGGCTGGACCGATGGGCTGAGGCCAATGGTGTGAGGTTCAACAAGGCCAAGGGCCGGGTCCTGCACTTGGGTCACACCAACCCCATGGACACTCCAGGCCTGGGGCAGAGCGGCTGGAGAGCTGCCCGGCGGAGAAGGACCTGGGGGTGCTGGTCGACAGTGGCTCAGTATGAGCCAGCAGTGTGCCCAGGTGGCCAAGGAGGCCAACAGCATCCTGGCCTCTATCAGGAACAGTGTGGTGAGCCGGACTAGGGAAGTGATCATCCCCCTGGACTCGGCACTGGGGAGGCCCCACCTTGAGTCCTGCGTTCAGTTTTGGGCCCCTCACCACAAGAAGGACATTGAGGTGTTGGAGCGTGTCCAGAGAAGGGCTACAAAGCTGGGGAGGGGTCTGGAGGACAAACCTTCTGAGGAACGACTGAGGGAACTGGGGTTGTTCAGCCTGGAGAAGAGGAGGCCGAGGGGAGACCTTCTCACCCTCTACAACTACCTGAAAGGAGGGTGTAGAGAGATGGGGGCTGACCTCTTCTCCCTGGTGACAAGGGATAGGACAAGAGGAAACGGGTTCAAGGGATGTCAGGGGAGGTTTAGATTGGATATTAGGAAACCTTTTTTCCCTGAAAGGGTTATTAAACATTGGAACAGGCTGCCCGGGGAGGTGGTGGCTTCACCATCCCTGGAGGTGTTTAAAAAAAGGGTAGATGTGGTACTTAGGGACGTGGTTTAGAAGTGGTTTTTGTCAGGGGAGGTTAATGGTTGGACTTGATGATCTTGAAGGTCCCTTCCAACCTCAGCGACTCTATGATTCTATGATTATTTGCATTGCCCACCTAAGGGATTTTCCATCCGGGCAGCCCTTCAAGGCTGAGCGGGGTTAAAGGAAAGCTTTAGGACAGTCCCTTCCACCCACCTGCGTTTAACGATGTTCATGATAATGAGAGTTTTCCAAAAAGGCGACCCAACCTCGCTGCCACAAACAGCAGCAACGCTGCATTTTTAATGGGCTCGTTCAAGCTCTTCACATCTCGCTCCTAAAAGCGTTTCCCAGGGCAAGGGGGCTGGATCTGGATGGTCTTGAAGGTCCCTTCCACCCCCAAACCATTCTGCGATGCTACGATTATCACCTCCTAAAAAGCCGTGCACGTTTTGAGCGGCTTCACAGCAATTTTTTTAATCTAACATTTTTTTTTTGCCTTTTAGCCTGGGAAGAATATCACAGCAGTAAGAGTTACTATTCCTCAAGGAGCTTTTAAAGTAGTCTTTTACCACCTTATGTTGCTGTTCCAGTGACTCGGAGCACCCTCTTCCTCCACAAGTTCATGGATGGCGTTTGATTTTGCTCCGTGAAGCTGCGTCGGTGCTTTAGACCTTTCCCAGCAGGGCAGGATTTGTCCCGCTCTCCCTGCGGGGCCGAGGCTGCGTCGCACTGAAGGTAAAATCACAGAACGGTTTGGGTTGGAAGGGACCTTGAAGCCCACCCAGTGCCACCCCTGCCCTGGGCAGGGACACCTCCCACCAGCCCAGGTTGCTCCAAGCCCCGTCCAACCTGGCCTTGAACCCCTCCAGGGATGGGGCAGCCACAGCTTCTCTGGGCAACCTGGGCCAGGGGCTCACCACCCTCACAGCAAACAATTTCTTCCCAATCTCTCACCTAAATCTATTTTCTTCTAGTTTAAAACATTCCGCCTTGTCCCGTGGTGTGTCTCTCTCCAGGGGTTCCTGCCACAGCACGAGGGAGCAGGTCACGGGGAGACGCACCCAAACCCCTCCCTGCGTTGGGTGGCCCCTGGCCCGGACGCCCACCCCGCACCCTCCCCTGCACCCCGATTCCCTCATCGCCCATAAAGCTAAGCCATTAGCCTCAAAATAAAGAAAAAGAAAACTTTTCTTGCAATGCCTTCCAGCGCCAGGTCCCCCAGGGGCTTGCGCGGAGCCCGGAGCGAGTATGGAAAACAATAACTTTGGGAAATAAATAAATTATGAAAACCAGAAGTAAATGAAACATTCCGAGTGTTCCGAAATATTCCAAAAGGAGCGATACCAATTTCTGAATTCAATTTCGGCAACAAGAAAAAGCCAAACTGGCCGGGGTACGGGTGGAGGAGGATTTGGGTTTATTACACCCCCGCCGCACCAGGGAAATCGTTTTGATTTGACCGTATCCCGTCTGCACCAAATATTGTCTCGTGAATTTTTATTACCGAGTAGCACGCTGTAATCCGAATTTTATCCGGCCGTTAAATGAAGTCATATGGGAGCCAATTCGCTGTGTTTGACGGGCGTCTAAAGCAGATTAGAGGAGTCATAAATCCTCAGGTCTCTATATCCCGATACAGCCCTCCGCTCACATTTTGCTCAAAAAAAAGAGAAAAAACCACAGAAATCCTCTATTGATGTGACAAGACAGACTCGTTGGGGATGTCGCGCTCACAGGCGAACCTTCCACCGAGGAAAAGGAGTAAATGCTGCTGGTTTTAAGGGGAACGTCTGAACTGGTCTGTCTTAATGCAGAGAGTGATATTATTTATACATCGCCCCAACGAAGCCGTAACACGCGTTGCGAGTTAAAGAGCGAGATGACCGCATTGGGAATTCCCTGCTTGACCACGAGCTTTAGACTTAAAAAAAATCAAAAAATCAAAATAAAAAAAATAAATAAAATCAAATTGCTGGCGTTTCAAACCGATCGCTTCTAAGTAAAATCAGATTTCCTTCAAGTCCACGAATGCAGCGTTCAAGCCATAATATCCTTCGTGTTTTTCTTCCCACCGCCGACCTCCCCATGGCCAACCTCCTCAGAAACCGGCCGTTCCCATCGGGAGGACACGAGGCGGCATCTCCCACCCGCCGTGGGGTTTCCTCTCCGTCTTCCCCACCAGCTGCGCAGCAGATACGGGTTGTCTTTCTTCTTGCAACCCACCAGGAATGGGGCCCGGCAAGCGCCGGTGCATTTATAGGCCACCCAAAGAGGTGACCATAAGCCACGGGAGGAGATGAATTTGCAGGGCGTGACGTGCTGAGCAGGGTCCAGACCTCCTCTGGGTTAGAGCGAGGGGGTCTCATCGTCACAGGGTGACACACACATGTAGGAGGCTTCAGGCGGAGGACGGGACAGTAACAGGAGAAGAAGTAAATCCTCATGTCTCCGTGCAAACCTCCACGTGGAGAAGTAAATCCTCATGTCTCCACGCAAACCTCCATGCGGAGAAGTAAATCCTCATGTCTCCACGCAAACCTCCATGTGGAGAAGTAAATCCTCATGTCTCCACGCAAACCTCCATGCGGAGAAGTAAATCCTCATATCTCCGTGCAAACCTCCACGCGGAGAAGTAAATCCTCATGTCTCCAGGCAAACCTCCAACAGGTCTCTCCCCTGAACCCCACCGCCGCTGCCACCAGCCTGGACAAGCAGCTCTGCTTCTCCATGGCCACGTGTTCCTGTCGGAGAACAGAAACCTGCTGCTTGGGCGCTGACGAGACCATTGGCAATTTGCGGGCAGGTGCTGCAGCAAACTTCCATCTTCTCTAACCAAGCTTGGCCGCAAAGTTTGGTCGGCGGGAGGAGACGTGAACACCCTCTTCCCATCCGTCAACTTTCAGGTACAGCACAATGCTGAGCTACTAAAAGCACCTGAATTTTTTAAGATACATATTTATAATTGTGTATATGTGATTTTTTTTATATAATACGTGTGTGTACATACACATATCCTGGGAAACACTCCACTCCAGAGGGTTTCTGCGGGATGCCCGCTGTGACAAGCAGAGGCCAGCACAGCCGGGGAAGCTGGAAAAATTCCGGTTTTACTCATAACTTTGGGCTTCGGGCAGGATACGCTTTATCTGCTGGTTGATAAAATTTAGTGAGGAGGAGGAGGAGGAGTTCATGAACATCTGGTGCTCCTGAGAAACGCTGTTTGGGCCAGTGCGGGGACGCAGGGGGACAACCTGGGCTGGCAACGGGGCTGCAGGAGCAGCGTCCCACAGGTGCCATCCCCAGGGACGCTCCTATAAAGCACCGTCAGTTGATCATTCGTTAAGTTCTGTATTATTTCTAGAATGAACGCGCTAAAAACCACACGTGGTCTTCCCAAAAAAAAGCCGAGCTGGTCTATTTGGTTACAAAATCAACTGTTTGCCCATATCCACGCTGCCGCTCCGTTTGTGACATTCCCACCTGAGCGAAGAGGGAAATCAGCGGCGTCCCCGGCTCCTTTGGGGCAGGCGATGTAACGGAAAAGGTGCCAAGGTTTTCTTCGCGTTGCAGCGTGTGCATTTTGGTACCCTTCAACCAGAGGGTCCCCCAAACATCGCAGCCCTAAAGGCCGCCTGCGCTGACCCATCCATGGAAACCTGCCTCCTCCAGGGAGCTGCTGCCGGGCTGGTAAAATGACTCAAGAAGAGAATTGGTTCTGTTCCACCTCAAACTAGGACATGGGCTCACCTTCAGGCTAATGACAGCCCATAAACCCAGAGGCCTTGGCAGGTGCCTTTGAAGGCGCTGGGAAGTCCCCGGCTGGGGGAATGGATAACCCCGGCCTATAAAGAGATGCCACCCCTATAATTAGCAATATCGTGCCAATAAACCAAGGCAAGCTATTTCCAGCCGTGACTACATTAAAAAACTACCTCGGATCCAACACACCTTGGCTGGCCTTCAAAAGATCCTTCAGCTTCTGAGATGACTCGTTATGGCACAGCTCGCCTGGGGTCCGGGCGTGGGCCGGGTTTTCCGTTCTGCTCTGTTTGCTCTGCTCGAGAAAGATAAAGATTTCTCCGCCTTTCTAACCTGGCTGCCAGCAGAGCGTGCAATAAAAGGCAGGAAATTTCCTTTTGTCCTTTGGGATCTATAAAATTCACCCAGGCCGTAACAGCTCGTTGGCACGAGAAGGAAGGTTTGGATGTACCCGAGATGTACGGATCAAGTTTAATTATTAAATTGTCCTGTATTGAGACATCTCAAGATCCTACCGAGCTCTGTCACAGAACCATGGAATCGTCTAGGTGGGAAGGGACCTTTGGGATCATCGAGTCCAACCATCGACCCAACACTGACAAAGCCCCCGCTAACCCACGTCCCTCAGCACTGTTATCGCGGCTTTTTAGCTGGTGGGATCTCAGCAGCAAACGTTGTAGGAGATGTTCCTGGGACCTGATGAAAGCTCGGAAGACCAGCACCGTGCAGAACAGCGCGGATAACTCATTACAATGACAATATTGGTAAGATGAAAGATCATTTAGCTGTTAAAAAGTCATAAAACAAACAAAAAGGGGGCCTGCAGCCCAGCTGCATGAATACACATGAAATCGCATACTTCTTTAAGAACTAGTAAAAAAGTTTCAATACATTTAGGTGTTTTTTTTATGGGATGGGGTGTGGCGTTTTTGTTGCTTTGGGGATTTTTTTTAGCCACATTGCAATGTGTTCCTATGCTTCGGTGATCTTAAAGGTCCCTTCCAACCTACACAGCTCTATGATTCTCTGCCGCCAGCACTTGGCCCTGCTGAGAGCGACAAGGTGGGGGTGTTGGAAGGTTCCTCAATCCCCTGGGGCCAAGGTGCCCTCCCCAGGCACCTTTCCAGAGCTTCTGGAAGCTTCACTGGCTGAAGAAGTCGCATCTCCCCGTTCAGCAGCTCTGCTAATTCAAGCAGAACCAACCTGGAAGAGTTACGAAGTTCCAGCACGATGCTGCTGCTCCTCCGTGCGGGCAGCGAGCCGTGGCACCGACCCCCACACAGTCACAGAACCACAGAAGGGTTCAGGTGGGAAGGGACCTTAAAGGCCACCCAGTGCCACCCCCTGCCCTGGGCAGGGACACCTCCCATCAGCCCAGGTTGCTCCAGGCCCCGTCCAACCTGGCCTTGAACCCCTCCAGGGATGGGGCAGCCACAGCTTCTCTGGGCAACCTGGGCCAGGGGCTCACCACCCTCACAGCAAACAATTTCTTCCCAATATCTCACCTAAATCTCCCCTCTTTTATAATTAACACAACCGCCCCCCTTTAACTGACATGCTGTGCTCAACACTGATAATAACAGCATCTACCTGGGCAAAGGACCTAAATCTATCAAAACACGTTTTAAAGAGTAGCTTGCAGTCAAATACAACGTGGAATAAAAGTAAGAAGCCAAAAAACAAGCCACAAGAGAGAACCCAAACTTCTCCAACAGCAAGTCCCAGGTCAGCCCCAGCCCTAGGAGCACACAACTGAGAAGAGAGGCTGAAACCAGGCGCTGAAACACTTGGTGGGTGCCCATAACAACCTCTGAACACCATGGCTTGGGCCTGCAGGGCTCAGGAGGGCAGAGGACGAGAGACATCACGGCCATTGGGGTAAGAGACCACAGCGTTCGGTCTGTTATCCCAGCGCAGCAAAGGAACACAACGCCAGCAGAACAAACCCCAACTCCCTGTTCCTCAGCCAAGAAGAGCCCACCCCTACCTGGTGGGTACCTCTGGATCTCCTAAGGACCACCTCAGCTGAGGACCCGGCCTTTAAACCTTCCTTTTTTCCAGCTGAATTGTTTGAAACCAGAGCCCTGGCCTGATTGATTCCCTGCACCTGAGAAACCAGCCTGTTTCTCCACAGACATCTGAAAGCACTTAATAACCTAAGAAGCAGCCAGGTCTCCACCCCCTGGGGTGCAGCGTGACTTAGAGGGCTTAGCCAGCCCTGGCACTGACCCTCAGGCTGGGGTCAGGGGCAGGCAGTGCCCGGTGGGGACATGGCACAGAAGAAACACTGCTCCTGTGAGCTCTGGTTACGGGGGATGAGGCAGATCCCTCAAGCCTTTTTATGCCCGACTCCTATTTTAGGCATTTTTCTGGCCTTTAAAACCAAGACTGAGCTGCGGATCAACAATGTGACAATGAAATTTCTCCTCCTGGACACGGCACGCAATATCTTTTCTCGAAGGTGACGAACGAGTCAATGCTCCAACCCCCTCGGGGTCCGCAGTCTGGTCTGTGAGGCTCAGCCTGAGCGTGGCCACCAAACAGCTTCGCAAAGCCCTCAAGGAGAGGAGGCAGAGACAGCCCGGCCATCCGCCTGCTCGGGGTGGCATTGGAGAAGACGTTGGTGCAGGCACCCGCACAGCGGCCGGGACAACTCGGCAGGACGGGGAGCGCGGCAGCGCCGGCAGGTGGAGCACCCCAAGGTGGTGGGAGGTTTGCCCCGAACTGGTAAATCTGAAGAGGAGGATGACCTTCAGCCAGATCAAAGAATAGCCAGGGGACTACCAAAAGCCTTGATAAGAAATGAGTCATAGAATGGTTTGGGTTGGAAGGGACCTTTAAAGGCCACCTAGTCCAACCCTGCCATGAGCAGGGACATCTCCAACCAGACCCTGCCTCCCTGTTGCAGCCATCCTCTCGGCTGTAATTAAATAATGGGACAAGAAGGAACGGGGACCTGAGGGTCGCAAGAAAATGGCATAAATACAAGTCTGGGAAATCATCTTTGCTTCTTTTTGGCTGGGTTTGTTGGGCTCATTTCTCCCCACCTTCCGCATGGGAAGCGCGGGTGCCTAACACAGACCTTATCTGCCATGCAACAAACGGATGTAAACTTCAGGGAAGAGATACAGTGGGATAACGGACGTTATACAGAGCGAAAGGCAATTGTAACGGCAGGAATTACTTTAATTACAATCATATCACATTGCGCTGTAAATAAAACGTTATAAAAATAGAAAAAGAAAACGACTTTTTATAATTAATAACCCCAAATTCTTCTTTTTTTTCTGCACGCCCCCTCTGGATAAACAGCAAGAAAGGTACCAAAAAAGTGCTGCTAGAAACACGGCGATCAGGAAAAATTCTTGGAGCCATTAACAGCTGAGAGAGGTTATTTTTTGGCAGCCCGTGGGAACTTCTTGAACTCAGCCTGTTCCTTGAGAAAAAGCTGAGCGAGGATGTGATCTGCTGTTCCATGGAAGTAGTCCTTCATACGGAGAGTTTCCAGCTGTGAAGAAAAAGACAATATTTGTAAAAGAATAAGCATAGCTACCTGATCCCTTCCGTGTTATATTACTAACACGGAATATTGAAGCGCACCTCAAATCCAAGAGGAAAATGAATTGAAGTATATAACTAACGACAAGTGGGCTGTCAAGATCACTGCATACGTGTAATCCGAGATAAACACACCCTTGCTCTGGCTCCTGGGACATAGATTTGTTCAAGGCTTAGGAAGATCTCTCCCTTTTGTGGGTGCTCGGGCTCTGTCTCTCAAACACCAGCATTACGTCGCACACAAACACGGTTTGAATTCCATCTCTCTTACACACACGCACGCGGGAGCATGTCACACCCTCCCACAGACCTTTCCTTTGCCTTCCCCACCTCCGTTTCCGTGTACAGAGTTCCGATAGGTGTAGCATGCCAACCGTTCACAGCACAGGGGAGTTTGCACCGGCAGCGTACCTGACGTACTCTTAGAATTTACTTTGAAAGGTGTGCCCCAGCGCATAAAGCTTACGTGCGTGAGAAAAGCATCAGATTCTGTACGGCTCAACAGGATTTTACTCCCCTTGCCCCTAAGAATTCTCACCTCGTTTCCCGTACTGTAGGCTAGAACTAAAAGCAAATCCTCGTCACAGAGGCTCTTGATATAATGTTGGGTTCCAACGGGGAAAAATATGACGTCTCCAATGCCAATGTTGAAGTTGGAGGTGACTCCGGAGAGAATAACTCCAGCCTATTGCAAAGTGAAGCAGCAATATTCAACAGCAGCAGTTTTCAGCGTGCTTTTACTGGGTAAATACGTGGTGACGGTGCCAGCGCTGCACTGAAATCGGCTGGCGGAGCATCGGCGCTTTCACTGCAGCTCCGAAAAGGCAGAGGGGTCTCAGGGAAATTCCCGAGTAAGAACATGGGAAGTCCTTACGTTATGGAGTCTCATCATTCCGTCTTTGTACTTGGTGAAAAACATATATAACAACATCCCGTACTCGAAATCTTAATAATCACTAAAATTTTCTCTACTTATCCGTTCCTCGGAGGCGCTAAATCAAAAGGATTGCTTTTTTTATTCTGTGCTCCCAGCGTTCAGGAGAGTGGCAATTTCTCTAATAAGCATGTGTGATTTTGCTGAGCAACTTAAGAAAACGGACAAATTCCGCTCTTTGTATAATTCCACTTTGACTAGACAAGATCCTGCAAACGTAACTGCGAGCAAAATTTTGCGTGGAGAAGGAAAACGTGGACACTGGAAGTTTTGTAACGCTATCGATTATAGTATTATTAATCAGGGCTGGGAATCAGCTGTTAGGTCTGTAATTGTTTTACAGCCTAAACTCCACCGACTTATCTCTCAGCGATGTAACAAATTACCTGTCCGCAGCCACTAACGACGTAACCCATCTCGTTAGCGTTGAAGTGGAAGTGAGGCTGCCCCAGCCCGTTGCTGAATATCCGGAGAGTTGCTAAGGTAAGGGTGTTTTCATGCTGCAAAGCAGAACAAAAGCGTTCAGAAAACCAGCGAAGTTTGCTACATCCCCGTTACACGTGACAAAGCAGCGATGAACCCACACAAATTGCATCCTGTGCCTTACGTTTAAATAGCTACAGTATCCGATTGAAAGCGCATACCTTGTTCAGCGACTCACTGAAGATTTTTTCCATTTCATTTAAGCCAGTGCTGTTTATGCGGTAGCGAGCCCACTGGAAGACTCCTCCCGGAAAAGGATATTTTGCTGACCCTAAAACAAAGACAGCTTAAATGAGCGTTTCCAACAAGGTTTGGTTAACAGCTTCAAGTCACTGCTACGTACGAAACTCGAGGCCTCAAGTCTTATGAGCCTCTGGAAGCAAAAATAAAGCCCATTTAGCTTATCTGCCCTTCATACACTAGACACTCTGCAGTCTCCTTTTCTGTATTTTCCTGTAGTCAGAAAAGCACAATGAAGAATTCCAACTAGATTTTTTCCATCCCAAATTGCTGTCAATAACAATACACTTAAAGAACATGCTAACTGTCAATATATTAATCCATGTTAACCTTTAAGTACAACAAATTACTGCCAATGCAGAAGAACATTTTGGTCCAAGTGCGAAGATTTTTCTCCCAAATCTGTTTCTCATGACCCCCCTCAGCTGTGCATGGAGCTCTGGACCTACGTTTGCTTTTTATAGCTTCTTGGATAGACTGTGCTACTTGGAATTAAGTTTTGCCGTCTATGTTTGTTAGGTGGCTCACTGATAATCACTAGATCCAGACTGTACAGAGGGTTGTTTAATTCAAAGGTCGATAAACCAAACAGTGAATATGCTTCAATGCTGTTTATGAAGTTGTATTTCTAAAAGAAAAGGGAGGAGGTAATTAGGTATATGTTAAGGTGTTTATTCTTTGAGGTTTCATACGCAAACGCCAGATATTCTAAGAAGCTCAGCACCAGTCACTCTCCAGAGAACGTGCTGCAGGGCTTCCTGGTCTGTTAGATTTTAATTTCTGAGTGAAAATTTAGGTTTAGGTTATTGCTTTACTTAAGCACAGCAGCGAACACACCAGTCCTGCTTTCATACATCAGTAGAGAACCTTGAGCTGGGGAGTATTTAGTTCGTGCCCTGCTGCTTACTGGCATTCTGCTCTCATGTCCACTGTCGCAGACAGAAACATTTACATCAAAAGGGGAAACTACTTTGAGATAAGAATCAGGTTATACAGTTTCAAAGCGCAGTAAGTGGGCGTATTATCAATATCTTTTTCATTTTATCTCCTTCTTTATCTACTTTTTGACTCCTGTTTTCAGTGAATCGATTACAGATCCCCTCCTCTCCCTCTCTAGAAACAGAGGGCTCTCACATAGGAAGTTCTCAGCTGGATACCTTTGAGATCGTAGAAGTACTGCCATACAAGGTTGTCCGGAGACTGCACATAGGTGGCATTTTTCACAAGCTCATCTAAGTTTGGTGGGAGGTTAATTGCTTGATCTTCTTCTTGTTTCTTGAACGTTCGGATGAAGTTAACTCCACCTTGTGGCTGCGGGGGACACAATGCTTATTAAGTTGACAGATAACACGCAGCAAACTGCGGAATTAAAATGCTGCTTCATTGAATATCCCACCTTAATACCTGGTGGTAGAAAAATTCTGCCCTGTGGACACACCTCACCTCCTTAATTGCCTCGCCCTGTCAATGCTCTATTTTGCTTCTTTGCTCTGCCCTTCCTTCTCCATCACCACAGAGATTTGGGGCACAAGGGAAACTTGATCTCACTCCCATAAAACTGTTTCAGGGTGGGAAGGTCTATCACCACTCTGTGGTTTGAACAGGCAAATTTCTCAGACTCGGCAGAAACTCTGTGGCCGTATTCTTGCTCGTGGAACATTGCCAACTAGTCAGAGTTCAAATAAAATCCATTTTAACAAGGAGATGGATTTATCTATAGTTTCCTATGAGATCTTCTCATGCCACGGAATTCATCAAGGGGCTATTGGGAAATTACCTTTGGGCTTCGGTATGTTATTTTCCCTTCCACCCTTAAAAATGTGGAGGAGCCTCCGTGAACTGGGCATAAACGTGAAGAGTGGAGGAGAAAAAGCTTCTTGGAGAGAGCACCATCGTTTGTTTCTCCTTGTGTATAAAGGAACACGCAGGGGGGCAGAGTGTTACACAAAGGACACGTGTAGGTAGGGAGGATCCTCTCCAAGAAATATAGAGCCCGGACTGCCATGTTAATGTGTAGAAGACTAATAGAGGCTGGTTGTCCCGTCATACAGACCTTTAATGCTCTAGCTGCTATATCCTCTGGGGTAGAGAAAAACGCGTCATCTACATCCAAGGTCTGAAGTTCTTCATGCGTTGTGAAAAACAGCAAGAACAAACAGTCTTCTGATCCTACATTCTTTACCCAGTGCACAGTGTTCCTAGGGAAGAAGATCACTTGACCAGCCGTGACATTGTATGTGGTCACCACGCTGTCGTCTGCGCCAATTACTCCAACCCAGGCAGTACCCTGTAACGTAATCAGAGCTTAACGATAGTAATGAAAGTTTTCTCATTTAATCCGCATGCAGCAAATTAGTACTTCAAATAAGCTGAAGGCTGTTAGGAGAAAACGCATCCTGATGTACTCTCTAACAAGCCTTTGTGAACTTAAAGCCAGAATAGCATTTTAAGTGACAAAATTTTAGAAGGTTTAAGGAACACGTGACAAATACACGTTGCTCATACTTAAACCATTTCTTATTGAAGAGGCAGTGAACAGCTATGAAGGAGTCATCATTGACCAAAACTGCTGGAGAGAGGACCGGGTGTTTGTGGAATGCCTTACTCCAAGGATGATGGAGTAATCTTTGCAAGTAACAATATTAAAGAGCCTATTTCAAGCATCTCCAGTTGAAAATGTTATTTCAGGCAAGAAAACTAATTTCGTACATGGATCAATGGTAATTCTGCTTTTAGTATCTGTTAACATTTTAATATAATGTATATGTAATTTTTTTAACATATGTACATCTATATATACATGATGCTTTAAATTGCAAAGCCAATTGGGAAAGCTGAAATAATCAGATAATACCTGTACCAGGTAGCCGTGTTCATTGGCATTGAAATGCCAGTGGGGAGCCCGAAGCCCTTTGCTCTTGATCCGTAAGGTTCCAAAAGTCATTTTGGAGCGATGGTTATTGATACTTTTTCCAAATTCCATTTCTTCATCACTTTGATATTCATTGACATCATTCCTGTATCTCGCCCACTGAATTTCACCACCTGGGTACTTATGTATCTGTAAAGTTAGTGAGGACAATTGTGTTAATTGTGAATAAACACTCCAAAAACATTTTAGAAAATTCTTGGTCTGGGCAGTACTGAAGGGATCTGTCCCTTTTCTCAGTAAGGATTCTCTCTGTATGTATTTTAGTCGCTTTTCACAATCATTTATATACTTTCTCATATTGTGATGTAATAATATTTTTTCTACAAAAGAGAGATAAATAGTGATGTCAAGAACAAAATTATCTGCTCCTCCTCTTTTTAAGTCATTCTGGACTTTGGTTTGGGAAATCAGTTACGTATACGCTTAAACTTTCAGATTCAAAACATTTAGAACATTTCCTGAGTGAGACATTCAGGAAAATCCTGAATTTCTACAGTTCCAAACTATTCGCACCTGAAACTAGTCCTTTCCCAGTATTTCTACTGCCTCTAGAACAAGTTTTGTGCTTGAAGGAGTCATTTTGCACTGAGGAAAGGCATATAAAGAGGCATAAAAAAAAAAAAGGTTAAACACTTTTCTTTTTATTCTTAAAAAGATTTTTTGTTTGAAATTGAATTACATAGTTAAATCTAACACGAAAGAGTACGAGAATGGCTGTTGGCAGTTTCTAGTGCCCTACTAGTTAATCTAACCTTTTGAAAAGCAAAAATCAATTAGGAATTATTTTTTATGTAAGGATATATTTAGAAGATGGAGTATGTCTGTACAGTTTGGTTAAAGGATACTTTTCTATAAGAATCAAATATACCTAAACAAAACCTGCGTAATTCCTAGGGCTTCATTACACTGCTGAACAAATCATTTTAACTCACTGAAACAAGGTCGTGGAGTTCATTTTTTCTTGCAACTCAAGAATTTGTTTGAACCCAGTCCTAAGAGCAGAAAGGTTAGTGTGCTACTCGGCTTATAGTAAGGTTTGATCTTCCTAGTTTTGTTTCTCAGCATTTCATACTCTGTAATTTCAGAAGCACACACGAAATGGTTGCCTTGTCTTGCAAGCCCAATTTGCTGGAGCAATTATTCGGCTCTCCAAGAGGCACTCCAGAGATCCATACCACCTCCTACATCTGTTAAGAACTGGAGTGAAGCGCTGTCAGGGACTTTGTGTCTCTCCCCATGGGTTATAAAAGAAGCCTGGATAACAGGTTCAGACTACTTAAAAAATAGTTAGGTGAAATTCATTAAACTTCTATATATGATGCTAGAATATCATTGCGCAAGATGAACAATTTACCTTTGATTTCCCCAGGTGATTCAGGAACTGGAATTTGATATCCACATTTTTTTCCTCTGGTTTTGGGGAAGATGCTCCATCGTCTTTAACATCCGCCTCTCTCCTAAAGGGAGCGTGATTCACATAGACCAAGGACAGGGTGAGCACTCCTATCACGGTGGTGATAACACAGGCCAACAGGCAAACTAGAAAGACTTTCATCAGGGACCAGCTGTTCTTTCCTTCCTGAAATTCATGAAAAGCCCCCCCAAAGAAAAAAAGAAAGCTTTATCAGATCTAACACAAAGTTTGTGATAGTTCTTTTGTAATCAAAACAGTATGCCTTTCAGAAACACAGGTATAGCCAAATTACTGGGCCCAGTACAGGGAAACCTTACAGAGTATGTTATCAGATTGTTGCTGTCCTTTCATTATTTCATCAAGTAAAAGCATGTTTTCAGCATCCTGGGGTCTTACAAATGCTTAAAGATTTTTTTTCATCGCTGTTTCTAATCTATATCACAAAACACTGAAGACCCGGAGCGTCAACTTACGGCAAAACTTCACCTCCTGGGCAGAAACGCTGGCTCTGCTTTAGGTCACATCTCACATGGCCCAACTCCCTGGCAGCGGGGAAGACAGGCCAGAATGGGGAAATTTCACCTGTACTAACATCATTTCTTTACTGAAAATTTCCTTTGTGGACATTCAGGCCTCTGGAGGAGGGTGAAGGGGAGAACAGCTGGGTATGCAGGAGCACACAAGTTCTTTATGGAAGGCCAAGGCACTTCTGGGACCATGAAGCATCGCCTCGGTAAGGACCGTCAGTGTTTCCTGTCCCTTAACCTTTTTTGCTGCTGAAGTTGCAGCTTCAGATGAAGAGACTGCATTCTCTGACACAGATTTGAAAACTCTTTACTGATTCTGGGTGCACAGCTTGATCTGCCTTTAAAAGTCTGATTTTTCAGACTGTGGCCACCTGAAAATGAGCTCTGAGTGTTGATTTCTTAAGCTGGATAGTCAGAAATGAAAAAAATTGAAGATTACTCGCTGATTTTAACAAAACGATCTTTTTCATTAATCTATTTGACAAAAGCTCTTTACAAATACATTTCTCCTGCCAGCAGAAAAGCGCTCAAAATATCACCCTATTCTATCCATTAATAGTCTTTTCTTCAGTTCCAATGACTCCCTTTTTAAAGCTTGTGTTCAATTAAATACCACAACAGTAGTACTCAGACCACACAGTCTCATCAGAGAACAAGGCTTTATAGTTAATGCATTCGAAACCCCCATTTTCCAGATTTGAAGGGCCTTTAATTTACAGCATTTTCACAGCAGTGGCACCAGTTCAATAATTATTTTTAAAGTCGAAAGAATGCTGTACATATTACACAGGAATAACTAACATGGAACATGCAGCCTCAGCACGACTGCACGGAGCGAGTTACGTCGTCAGGATGAGTGATATGCCAACTCTTATTGCATGAAGTTAATTCAAATCCCAAGAAGCAAAAACTTTAATGGGAAAATTACAGAGAATTGCTTTTCTCAAGGGCAAAAAAACCCCCAAAACTCAGTAGAGATACTAAACCTTACCACAAGATGAGCTTTTAAGTAGCTCTTTCTGTTAAAATCAATGGGGAATCCTCCAAAGATAATTACTTTGTCCAGTAGTTACAGGATAAAGAATTTAGCTATTCACTGAAGCGGGGCCAGGGAATTATGTCTCACAATTCAGACCTTAGCTAGTGCACACAGAACTATGCATTTTAGGACCTTAGCAACTGTAGCCCTTTAGAGCTTTTATTTTCTTCATAGTATAGGATTAGGTCATATTACAAAATACAGGTTTAACCTTCAGACTGACTGTGTTAATAATGTTTTGATAGCGCTGTAAAAGAAAATGACTGGTACCTCTTTCTTTGGCCACTCCTTTCCTTTTGAAGAACTTTGTATGCTCTCGCCATGCATTTCAAATGCCTGGTTATCCATTTAGTAAAGCTGAAATAGATTAGTTCACAGAAGACAAATAAAACACCGAAATAAAAGAATGTTAATTCCAATATGTGCTCAGTTATGTTACAGCGTCCAGGGAAGTGACTCAAACACTAATGGTGTTTAGCGCAGTACCACTGTGCAGAAATGTGATGCAATACAAAAAGCTCTTCTTCACTAAGTTACGACAGAAAGGTCAGACAATTTCCACATTCAGATTTAATATTATTCATGTATCACATCACCCCTAAAACACAACGTAACGATGAGATAGAATCTGAACCATCAAAGAGTTGGGGCAAAAAGAAGCAGAGGTTCTCTAGTTCCTTCACCTGTGCTAAGGACCTAGTCTATTTAAATTACAGTTTTGGCTGGTTGTGTAACCTACTTTTACAACCACAAAAACAGTTGATGTTCCAGAACTTCTTTGGCAACGCACCTCTTGCTGCAACGGAACCGTTACATTTTACCCTCCCGCCCTGGATGTAACTCCATAGGAAATGCCCTACGAGGCGAGACCAACAGTACATCCAGCCCAGGATGTTTTCTCCAGCAGGACTGTAGGAAATGATACGGGAGAGCATAGCCTGGCAACCACTTCCAGGCTACATCTTTCATATTTCACAAGCAGACGTGACTGTTGGCTGAGAGGTGCTAGAGGGAATAGCCTCCTCCCTTTAGATTTAATTCTATGAAAAACTCCGTGGCTTTGTCCAAGTCTTTTCTGAACCTGCTGATACTCCCTGACCTCCTAAATTTACCACTTGCAGATTAAATCAAAGAGCACTTCTCAGTCCTAAACACATATCCTTTAAGGCCTCCTACGTTTCTGCAGTGTGGGATTTGAGCAACACCAAACACACATTCCACTCTCCAGCTGAAGGTCCCAGCCTTTTTAGTCTCTCCTTGTTGGGCAGCTCTTCTATCTCCACGATCATTTCAGCCACTTCTCTAACTCCACCACATTATGAAAATAAAGAATAGCAATAGACTTCATTGGCAACCCCGCTCCAACTACTGTTTTCCACTCATCTTCACACAACCCTAAAAATAATTTAATATGGCCTGTGGTTCCCTGTTTTGAGGCACCCAAGCGTTAAACGTTGCTACCCAGTCATATAAAAAGGGAACTGGGCTTGTGGAGTGCACAGTGTTTGTAATGGCCTCGCTCTTTTTTTTTTCCCCCTCCATTTCCTGGATATATCCCATGTTTGATGATGTACTTCTGAACTTCCAGGAAGTGGACGTTAAGCTTTATTGCCCTACAATTCCTTACGATCGTTCAGCTGAGTTTTTGTTACAAGTTCCTTTGCTAGTCCTGTTTCTAGACCGCTATGGGACTGGACTGAGTTCTAAAGGTTCCTGGTAACTGGAAGACAGCTTAGTGTCAGTGCTGGTAGACATAGTCCACTGAACACAGGTAGCTTGTGTAAGACCCATCCGTCACACCATCCCTGTCGTACTCTGAGCTTTAGCCACCACCCCTTGCCATTGATGTTGTAAGTAAACATTATACTTTCATTAACACCATTTCTTACTCCCTGCAGGGTGGTCACGGACCAAAATGTTCCTTGGTCCTCCCATATATCAGTAAGGGACTTACTGTTTACTATGATAAGCAATAAGGAACTTTTTGGGATATTTTATTGTCTTTGATAGCTCTTCCTCCTTGTCTCTCATTTTTGTGTTTTGGAGTTTCCAAAAAGCACAAAGGTCCAAAATGACTCATCTTTAGGCGCAATCCTAGCTATTTCCTTCCTTCTTGAAGACCATTGAGGACTACAAGGCATATTACATTTAGTTTCGCTGTTCCATATTAGGATATCCAGCAATTATATCTTAAATATATGGCTTTTTATGAACTGCCAAACTCCTGAGCACCTTTTCCTAGACTTTTTTCATAGGATTGTCAAACGGATCTTTGAATTTCTTGTATAGTTGCTTTTTTCTATTCTTCCTCTAATAATCTTGAAAACCTTGGAACAAAATTCTTGTATTAACCTTCACCTGATATCATCCTAATCTAAAAACACCCTGGATGCTCTGTATTCAATTTCTTCTTCCCAACAAATATTTGGTTAACTAGTATCTCTCAAGGCAAATTGTTCTGTCAGTTGTTCACAAAAACGTTCTTTCCATCTTATCCTTCTTGGTTTGGTATCTTAATGGTAGGTCCTCAACATAACAGCACTCAGGTTTTGTTTTTTCCTCTTATTATCGTAAAGATACTTTTAACAGATTATCACCTGTATAACCTAGACTTCAACACAAAGGTAAATATTCACGGAGAAACCTATCATCCCTCCCCTTTTCTTCAGGAACCACCTCCACTTTTTTTTCTGTATTAATTCATTAACAAATGAAATATCCCACCAAGTAACTTTGTATAGAACCTTATACACTCTTCCATACCGTTTCCATATAGCCTGCACCAGCACAGATACCTTAAACGTTAAGCAGTCAGATCACTATCCTGTTTTCCGTATTGCTTCAATCCTTTGTATAAAAACCCTGTATCCATGGTTATTAGCCTCTGGTCAGCTTTCCACCGATAACACATTCTTTTGTCATCAGTCCCCATTAATTCTAGTTTAAAGCCTTCCTTCCTAAGTTGGTAAGCCTAAACTTAAAGAAGCACCTTTTTTTTCCTTATGAGATAGAGCCCATCTCTCCTCAGCAGTCCTTTCCTTTCTGTCTGGAGAGCTGTGAAAGCTCAGCTGTCAAATTGGCAGGATCAATCAGGCCAACTAGAATTAACAAAAAGTTTTTCTCATTTTCCCTTTGAACAGCAATTCTCTCCGCGCAGTGAGAGACCTACCAAGTATAAAGTTGACCAAATATTTTGAGTAAGGACACAAAAATTAAAAACCATGGCAGATCACAGAATCCATCATCAACAAGAAAGAAAATATACATCATGATTTTGAAGGGTTTCACAATTCCAGATGCGTATACATATGAGAGAATCCATAAGCATCTCTCAGAAAACAACCGCT
The DNA here is from genome assembly GCA_008658365.1 of Alca torda. Lineage (NCBI taxonomy): Eukaryota > Metazoa > Chordata > Aves > Charadriiformes > Alcidae > Alca > Alca torda. The sequence goes on from CM018101.1 coordinate 1,460,863, forward strand.
CTGGCCATGTCAGAGTTACATAGGAAAATAATTAATAGGCTGAGCTTGGGGTTTGCAGCTTTTCAGATCCTTTTTTTCCGGACTAAACCAGGTATAAAGTCTAGCCAAATTAACACTCTGCTGGCAGCACTGTTAGTCTTCACGATATCTGGAGCCTGAAATTAAGTTTTCCTATATCAGCACCATTTTTTATCAGTGTGAATAGAATACTGTGTTGCAGAGAGATTTGCTAATGCAAACGGACTGTTACAGAGGAAAAGATAACTGCAGCATCCAGTCATTCCATTTCAAAACCAGTAGGACAACGGACTTTCTCATTAAGCCTTTAAAGGACAAAAATCCCCAAGAGAAAAATCCCATTATTTTCCTCCCACCACGCAAAGCCATGGTCTTACCACAGATAGGATCTTCACAAGATTTAAGAGCACAATGCTTGTCTTCATCAAAGCCTTTACTTCCCTCAGCTCCGTTTTACTGGTATATATACCCTGTAATTCAGGAAGTGCCCTACTCGTAAAAGATTTCCTGCATATGCAAATACAAAGGATGTACAAAAGTATTTGTGAACCTCAGCAAACAGTTCTTGTACCTTGCTGTGAAATAGCGACTTTCCTTCGATCCAGTCCTGCTATTTTATTTTAGTATTTCCTCCAAATCCTGGTCTCCGTCTTTCTGCCTGCCTTTTTGCTTTTCCTGCTGTCACTTTGGAAGACTGTAGTTCAATAAATTCCTTTCCTCTGATCTAGCCTCAAGGAAAGAATATCACTGACCTCTTGGATGTGACAATTTACATATTCCATTATTTTTCCTGAGTGGCAATTTCTTCATTCTAATTATAGCAAACTAAATTCCAGCTATAAATGCAAGAACTGACCAGCATATACAACCAAAAAGTTACTTTTTTCTATTGATGTATAATGGACCAAGTCCCTCTTTAATGGCCAGAAAAATATCAATAGCATTTAAAAAAAGAAATCTTTATGTGCAACCAGTTGTCTCCACTTACTGCTTATGGTGGTTTATTGTATTTGATTTTTTTTTTTAATTCTATTCTTATCTGAGTTGCTATCATTTACAACTAGAAAGTGTCACTCATTTGTTTAGTTTCACATGCTAAGGTACTTTATCTTGTGGAGTGGTCCTTATCCATGACCAAAGCCTTTCAGACCTGGCCAATATAAAAGTTAGTAAATACAAATATTCAATATGTCAACAATACTTTTAGTTGTTAAAACTGAAAAGAGTTGTGCTGAAATTCTCCAAAGTACATTAACTGATAAAGGAGATATATCTGAAGGCTAATAAAAAAAAAGCTCCACAAAATCTCACAAATATGGACAGGTATGAGGATTCCTTAAGGGGGAAATAATGAAAAGACTTTCTAAATAGCAAACGAGCTCTGCCCGAACATCAAGGAAGTTCTAAGGGAGTAGGAGGTGCTTTATATTTGTCCCATGCACCCCTGCAAGCAGGACGAGCGTGGCATAACCTCCAAGTACTCTCAGGGCATCAGGTCTTGTTTTGAGTCCACCTTGCTCATGCTACCAGCACCCCAAGGAGTAGCTGTACACCTGGATGAATAATTCTACGCAGGCTGTGGTTAACTACCCACACACAGCATCCAGAGTAGCTCAAAAGCAGAGCAAATTCATTGTGTGGTCCACACTCAGGCCATGTGTGATGAAAAGGGAGGAGAAGTTTCATTGTCTGTAGTCTGATTTCAGATCTAGCTCTCTGCATTTGTGGTTTAGGATGGATATTACGAAAGTACCTTCACCAAAAGGCTTGTCAAGCATTGGAAGAGGCTGTGCAGGGAACGGTGGAATCGCCATCCCTGGAGGTATTTAAAGCGGGCAGACGTGGTGCTGAGGGACATGGGTTAGTGGTGGTTTGCACAGTGTTAGGTTAATGGCTGGACTCAATGACCTTAAAGGTCCCTTCCAACCTCGACAATTCTATGATTCTAAGACCAATAAAACCTGTCTGAAAGACATTCTTACGTATACTTATGACCTATGTCTCATGATTGCCATGACAGTCAGACAATGAAGTCATTTATTACCTCTCTACTTACTAATTCGTAGGAGGAAGATGAGGAGAAATGCATAGCTCATCTTCCTTCTACTTTTTCGTCTGGTTTCTATTGCTTTCTCCGAATCAGTACACACTCAGGTACCTGATTTCTCAGGTGTACCTATAAATACCCAGACTAAAAGGAAACAGTTCACTAGAAAGGCATGTTGCCCTATGTATTTTGTTTGCTGACAGCACGAAATACTAGGCTGCATTACATAAGCCCCAGAAGAGGTACAAAAGGTTTTTTCCAAAGCGTCCTGTCAATATATTTCAATTCACAACTCAAATTACTTACTTACAGCTTTTCTCTTTGTCTCTCAATTGCCGTTGCCAAAGGGGGCGAGTCCTACTCCTTTCTCCCCTGCACAATTTCCAGTGCTTTCACGAGCTAATTCTATTCAATATGCTGAAAAACAATAAAATATTCTATTACTTCTCTGCCTATAAGCCCACTGAAGGATTTTATACTCCCTCAAGCTAAGAAGCAAGCCAAGAAAAGTAAGGGAGATTAGGACTTCCAGTAACAGTGCGAATAGCTGCCGGATCAGTTCAGCTGTAACACATTCTGTGCTCCTAAGCAGGATGCCTCTGAACAAGTGTCTTCTCTCCCCAGAGAGCCAGGCTTCACTAGGACTTCATACACTTTTTGATACAATATATTCAGTAAATCTGTGGTCAGGGAACAAGGAGCATACAATTACATCAACTCAAGTCCCGTTAGAACAAAACGGCACTGGAAATATTATGTAATTATATTATTGCTAAACCTTACTGCTTAACTTACACACAGCATTGAGCTCCCCCTGTTCTAAGAGGGCATGGAATGAAGTGATGGCTAGAATTGGCCAAATAGTTCAGTTTTCTGTAAGTTTCTATAAACACACAGATTCTTCCATGACAATGTTCACATTATTTTAATTAAATATTCTTTTAAAAAGCAGTATGTCTTGTCACATATTGTTAGATCCTCCTGGAAGCACTAACACTCAATTGAGCTTTGAAGTAATTAATGAAAAGAACAAATACGTACAGAAATACTGAATACAACATTTTGAGAACATGCACTGGTTCAGCTTTCAAAAAAAATTTTGAGCAGTGGTCAGGCTGACAAATTAAATTACACAACATTAAAGTGTTCTTAGCTATCAGCTTCACAGATTAGCCTTTTTTCTTGTTATCTTCTTCATGATCATCAGTCTGCTCTTGTTCATTACTGTTGTCTTCAACAAGTCTTTTAAGACATGACAAATGGTGTAAAGCCCTAGATTAGGAAAAATGAAGGCTTTAACAACAGTGTATATATTACTATTTATACTTAACACAAAGTGGGTTGATTCTTACAAATAGCTTAACAGTTTGAATGGTATTATATGCACTTTACATCTCTATGTCTAATTGTTCCCCTTACTCTGTTTTAGATACTATAAAATATACCGAGATTTTTTTAAAAAAAAGATTAAACGCTTGAACCGAAAATTTAAATAAGTCTTCTCAAATACAGGTCCTCACACAGTTCTATTAAATTATTATGAAATGGGTATTTAGCACAGGATGTTAACGCCACAAAACATTATGTCAAAATAGCATATCAATACTGAAGTTATTGGTTTTTTTAATTTAAAAAATCTTTTCATTTTACAGTACAGTATAAAACTATACTGCAACACTGAGTTTTGCTGAAACGAATGTTCTACATAGTAAAACCTTGTTTTCTATTCTGCCTTTTCTCAAACTTATTATTTCATTAGTCATATAATCTGTTCAGTAGGAATCTGCTGACTTCATTAATGAAATGTTTTCTAGCAATTATTTCTGCACTGTAGGGAAAAAAAGTAAGAAAATATTTTGTCCTGGAATAAAAAAAAAATATCAGACACGGAGAAGTTTGTAAAGTCCATCTACTGTATCAGTAATTAATCTATGGATATAGAGGAATACAAATGTGTTATTACAGACTACATGTCTGCAAACCATTCACTAGACATTTCTCTGCTCCATGAACTGCCATGTTTTTATTATTCACTACCAGATTATTCTTAACAAAGTTTCAGATCACATGACAACTCTCTCAGCTAATTTACCATTCCTTTTCTGCATTTTCTGAAAGCTGGATAAGTCAGAAGAATCAATGGTCACTTACTTCTGAATAGAATTAGTAAGAGGATTATCTCACTGTCACACAGGTTTAATTCAGCCTCTGCTTTTCAGAAACTTAAAAAAAAGCAAAAAACCGTGTTAACTGAGGGAAGGACAAGTAGCTGAATATGACAGAAAACATGAATTTTTATAGCACATTGTATTGGAAGTGTTACCAACAACTTTACAGCATCATAAAGTAATTCAGGTTGGGAGGGAACTCAAAGGTGGGCTCCTCCTCAAAGCAGAGGCAGCTATGAGGTTACAGCAGGTTGCTCAGGGCTTTACCCTGTCAAATCTTGAAAACCTCCAAGGATGAAGTTGGCACACCCATCCTGAACAGCTTCCTCCAGTGCTTGGCTGTTTTCAGCGTTAAAAGTTTCTCCCAGTGTCAGTGTGAACCTCCTCGCTCAGTTTATGCCTGTTTTCTCATCCTTCCAACAATACCATTATGAAGACTCTCCTTGACACCCTCCCCATTGGTGCAGGAAGACTTCTATTACGTCCCCCAAAACCTCCTCTTCTCCAGCCTTGAGAAGACCAATTCTCTCAGCTCAAACAGTGCTTGTAGCCCTATCCTGGCAGTCCCCAGCCTGTACTGCTGCAAGGGTTTCTTCCTTCCCAGGTGCAAGGCCTTGCATTTGCCCCTGTTTAACTTCATGAGGTTCCTGTGAGCCCACTGCCCTAGCCTGCCCAATCCAGATACACATGGAGCATTTCATTCACTACTGAGTATAGGACATGGGGTTTAAGAACTGTGTGCAAGCAGCATCACGAAAAAGGTAAAAGAGGTAATAAAAATCTATGAAGTCATTTTACAAGTGCCACAGAATACCAACTCCCTGATGCCAAAGGAGGCAAGGAGAGAGCATTCTCAAATGTGCTCTCTCAAGCATTTTTAAAATGTTTTTTTTTTTTAAAACATTTCACACATGCCCCTGAAAGCCTAGATTAACAGGATATTATCAGACAACTTTTCCATAACTCGGCTATTGCCAGAGCAGCAGAGAACAGCACAGCCTGCTCTCTTCGGGCAGGTTTGCCTGAAATGTCGCCATCTCCTGGTTACAAGCAGTGCTTTCTGCAGCACAGCAAAGTCACCGACTTGCCACCCAGTGTCCCTGCCAGAGGGGAGACCAGAGCAGAAGGTGGCACAGAGCCTCCAGTTCGCAACAGCAGCAAGACACCGGGGACTTAGGGCACTGCATATGCTCCTGATGCAAACGGACTGGATCTGCTGGCAATGCTCTAAGATGACTGGAAACCAAGCCGATAAAGAGGACATTTTTTCACAAATGTACACAGCACAAGACTATAACATAAGGAAACGAAGGTACTCACTGTTTCAAACTCTTCCCCTTGCTCAGCAGTTCATTCTGGCTTGAACTTCCCTGAATTGCTTGAAGTTTTAAACAACATTAGCTTCAAAGCTTCAGGGGTCTGTGATAATGGCCTCCAGAAAAGGTATTTTCCTAAACAAAACTCAAAGAATCTGTTGATACTGCAGTGCACATAAACCGAAACAAGTTAAAGGCTAATTTCTATGAGTGTTTCCCCTCTCCCTAATCTTCAAAGGTCTATTTATAAATTGTATAGTACATGATGTTACACTGGTTCATCTTAATTTATGCCACTGTATGGTCTGTGAAAATCACTGTAAATACATACATCGTTAGGAAGATGTGAAGCAACACAGAAAGGCCTCAGCCCTGCTTGTGTAAAATAATTCAAGAATATTTAGACTGTCAGTCCTTTAATGCTATGACAGCAGTGCTGGAACATGTTACACATTTCATAACCGACAGAGCAAGTAAGCTTCCTTAATGTTAAACAGATTATTCATATAATTAGCATCTAGATATCTGCTCATTCTATAATCAAAAAAGCAAATTAACTCAAGGTGACAACAATTTGTGGATAACCTAGAAATACTCATGTCTGGAAATGTCTGATGACCTAACGGTACCAAGGAGAACAGGAAGCATGAAGGATGAAAGACAGTGAAGCAACATTCATCAGACTTAGTAATTTTAATTACTCATGCACATCATTAGGTTTTGTGTCAATGAACTCCTTAGGGAAACAGAAGTATGTGCCACAGTGGAAAAACTTAAAGGGTAATGCTCTGTTTACCGCAGGATGGGGAAAACAGAATTTTGGAGCAATTAAGGTTCAAAGACAATAGGGCAGAAAGTAAAGGAAAGAGACGTGAATTAACAGTATGACTTTCAACTAGAATACTGGGCTCAGTGCTCATCTCCCTAGCTGAGAAGAGGATAAAGGGTTCCTATAATCAAAATGAAAGACAGAACAATATTAAGACTGCCAAGCAAGCAATTAATATGTAAGAATGGGAATAAAATAGTGAATAATCAAGAGAAATTCAATCTACAATCCAATTCCAGCGCAACAGCATAAATGACAAGAAATATATTACTTAATTTACCTCTTGAACTTGACTCATACCCAACAGTACATCAGCCAGGCTAGGAAATTAGTACTATATAATACATCAACAACAAAAAGAATTCTTCCTTTACTTGAGGCAGGAAAATTATTATTTAACCAAAATATGGAGCATTAAAAGTCAAACTATTACTAAGCAAAGCATTTTATAGTTAGATGCTTTCTGAACCACAGTTATGACCACAGGTTAGATTATAGAATTTAATAACTGTATGAATTCATCATGCTTAAATATGACTAAAGTTCCACAGTTACACTTCCTACTTCATATATCATAGAAGGAAAATCAATTTACAGGTATTCCCCCCTCTAACATTTACTAGCCTTACATATTTTGGGCACTCAGAAATAAATATTCAATTTTACTGACCTTATTTTTGTCATTTAAGCAGTCTTCCAAGAACTTATGTATGATATCTGCCTTGGGGAATGGTAGAGCATCCTCCATGTCCTCACAACATACAGGCACTGGTGGCTTGCTAAACCAACATTAAACATGCAATTGAGAATAATAAGAAGTTTATAAGCCAACAGAATTGTTTTAGGATATAGTATTATGATGAAACCAGATATATTGCATCCCTGCAACACCAAGGGGCACTGAGTAGTCCTGTCAGCACTTTGGTGTATGCAAGACATACATGCAACTATTGCTTCCAGTTTTGCCAGTATAATCAAAACCTGGGTAGCCACAAAAATCAACTAAAAGGCAAGGTAAGGACTCCTTAGCTGTCATTTAGTATACATGGAAGTTTTTCTTATACCTGGTATTCCTCCATTAATAGTCAATATCTAAAGAAAAATAGTTACCTTCCGCTTACCAACCTCTAATTCTTCTACAGTCTCTAGGGTATTTTAAGTTAAAGCTGGTAGTCTCATTGAAACAGATATTAATGAAGTCTGATTTCCAGTGATTTTCTCCTATGTGGGTATTCTGGTGGCTAGCAGATCAGATTACTCTCTCTCAACAGGAGCATGAATAGTACCGCTTCTATTATCACATGCAGGAATGGTGCAGTTTGAGCCGTTCACTCACCTGTTAAATATTGCTAAAATTAAGCAACAGTTCAAAATCTTCTGGGGTAAAGGGAAACTGACAGACAACACCCACAACCACATACATCCAGCTTCATCTTAAAAACCGTAGGAAATTCTAGTATTGATTTTTAGCATTCTTTGATCCTGTGAAATAGCCTTTCAGTTCCTGAACAACTGAAATTTCACTCCCAAGACTGTCACAGAAATTCCTAAGGCCACACTGCTTTTTTTTTAAAAAAATGGACTTCCCACTATTAACTTGTTTTTCATAAACTACTATCATAAACTAATAAATCTGTCGATTTAAGTTCCACTAAATTTTTCTCTTGAAATAAATATTTCTTATATATCATTTATATGCAAAGATATTACTAAAAGGCAACAATAAATATTATTGATTGTCTTTGCAAGTCTATGAGAAAGGGAAAGCACTGCACCAATATCCTGACCTTGAAATATCATTTAGCACTAGCAAGAAATCTAATACTAAATCCTTTCTTTATGCATATGGTACATCACCATTATTTGTAACCTATATACAAAAGCAATTAAATACATTATGCATTTTCATGAACAAATTAGTCACAAATAAGTGTTGACTTACAAAGCACCTGGAGCATTTTCCCATGACCTTTCCGCTCCTAGTATATCTGTTGTGGAAGGACTGCCATCATTTTCCACAGTATTTGACAATCTTCCGTTGAACTCTCCAGACTCTGTCAGCCTTCAAGGTAAGTAGCTCAGGCAGGTCTTTCTAAAAACAAAGACACAATGTGTCCAAGCCTCTTCAAGGGCATTATTTCCACATTACTTTTAATTTTATGTAATACTCAAGGGAAATTACTACAGATGAATTAGCACTGAAAGTATCTTACAGAGTATAGCCCAAATACAACCCCTTTGGTTATTCTGGTATTGCAGCATGGCATGAAAATCATCAGTACCAAATTGCATCTGCAAGGTTCTAGCCAGGGGAGTATTTAAAGTAATCAAGCATTTGTTTTCCTAACTTATGTAAAACAAATATGATATGCAGCATTCAAGATTATCCAATGTTTTTAATGTGTTTCCATGCTATAGAAAATATAATTAATATTAATTCACGATGTGATGTTAAATATTAATTAATACTGTAAGTTCTTAGGCTAGTTTTCTATTATTTTGTACAGGTTTTTTCTAACAGCTGTTTTTACAGACACCTGGGAGAGAAATCATGCAACACATACATGCAAATCACATAACATACAGGACTCATTTAAAAGTAGTTTGAGACAAGCAAAGTGACAAGACACATTCTCATATATTTTTTTTTATACCTAGCCTGCTCATGATTGGTAAAATTTTCCGCGTGAAAAAAAAGATATAACCCTGTATTTAAAGTTCATCATGCATACATATTAGAAAGGTATTTGCAGACATTTGTATATCCGGTATTTTGTTGCTTTGAATTCACAATATAAACAACATTTTAACTTAGTTTTTATATATAGCCTCTCAGAAGAAGGGAGAGATCAGTATTTATGCTTTGCATACCAAAGGAAAAAAATATATTTTTTAAATGAATAAAGGTAATTAAACACTTTGAAATGTTAATCTTTCATATCAAAGCAATCTTGCTGATACTTCATAATACAAAGATTGTGCTTAACAATGGGAGGACCTCATTGCTTCTGAAGGGCAATGGCCTGCTGCAAAGAGGAGCTACATGGGAGATTCCCAAGAAAGTCTTTACGTAAACTGAAGGCATTGGATAACCTAAATATATGGGTTACAAATATCTCCCACTGAGCGTGTAGAGAAAAAGACTGCACAATAAATGGCATTTTTTTAACCAACTTGATGGGTTAATTTGCACTATATTTAGGAATCTCTCTCCCCCAATGCAGCATTCAAGATTATTTATGCATTTTCATTATGTGTTTACGTAATTACATAAATTACACTTCATGTAATTTAATATAATGCTTGAAATTCTATTAAAATATTTACAGAATTACTGCCATTATCTTGCAGTAAGGTACTAAATATGCCACTGTAACAAATACTTCGCTGTAAAAGAAATGCTTAAGTATTGATTTATATATGAAAATTTACAGTATAAGAACTGTTTAACTTGGCCAACTACTAGTAAGTGCTTTGAGTCATTTGTCTAAGATGGGAGTGAGTAAATCTACTGTACAGTGCAGTCAGGCTAACATGAGTGTTGGTTTTAAAAAAAAATTTATGTCTTTATACACATACCCTCAAAATTAAAAAACAAATTATATGAAATATACTTACCTCTGGACAGCTTTTAGTATGTCTTGAAGCGAGTTACCAAATGAGAAGCATGCATCTGGACACTCATAGATGCAACTTTCTTCTACTTCGTTATCACCTGCCAGATCCCGGCAACTGTTTTGTTCAAAAAAATTAGAATTGTCTTTATCTGCAGAGTATCTTTTCTTCAGGATCTCAAAAGTTTGAGAAGAGGAAGCTTTGCCTTGTGTGTTAAGATGTTGACCATCGCTTTCTTTAGTTGAATCGGAAAAAGGCTCTTAAGCCAGACTGGGTAGTGAAAACTGGGAATACTGCTTATCCCTGATACACTTAAGTCAGACTTCTGACTGGTAAGCCACCTTGGATAATTCTTACAGGTAAAGTGTTGGAGTTCTCTTCAAAAAACAAGGGTCTCAAACTTGCTTTAGAGGAGACAGAACCATAGCTATCAGGCGTACACACACTGCGTTTCTTTTTGCTGAAGTCATCATGTGGATTCTGGTGAGCAACAGCTTTCCTGTTCTCTTGGAGACTGAAACCGCTTTCGGCATTGAGAGATGAGGTTTGGCAAGGGAAGAAAGATGTCTGAAGTGACCATCTGTTCCACTCGCTACTTTGATGCCTTGATTTAAAAGGGCTACGCTGGACAAAGGGCAGCGACCCATCTGCTGGGGATGCTAACAGATCATCCGTCGCAAGACTAATCAAGTCTGGGTCACATTCAGTCTGCCTTCTACAGGGTGAAGCAAGAGAACCCAATCCTACGAGCCGATTAAAATCATCCAACACTGGAAAACAAAGATATTTTACATGAATTGCTAAGCTTCAAGCATACCAAAAGGATACATTTGTAAGATACAACATGAAGTAATAATTTAAGGCTGAAAGATGTTATTTACCAGGGGGTACTGAATTACAGTTCTTGCAAGAGTGGCTCCATTTCTAATCAGAAGCTCGCTAAAAACTCTACCAGTCAAAAGATAGCCCTGCTTTCATAGTACAAAACATTTACAGTTTGAGTATTTAATTTCTTTCTTTAAGAGAAACAAGAAATCAACATTCTACAGTCCATTTTTAGTTGCACATTCAGAATTGTACATTTTGCAAGTATGTCTTTAAGTATTTCAGCCCTAGTAGTGACACTTCTCCACACAGTAATGTTAGGGGTGACTTCCCCATATTCTAAGTTAAGCACATTTACTAGAGAAAAAGATGGCTAAAAGCAATAGCTTGAAAGGCAAGTAGGCAGATAACGGGCCTATAGACACATTTTGTGATTCTATAGAAACTTGCATGCTATATAAGATGTGACTTTACAGTTTTTCAGGGAAAAATTACAGCATTAGCTTTTTTTCTTTCCTCTTACAGAAACTGTGACGCACTTTGATTCATTAAAATAGGTTTTCCTCAGCTAGTACCTGGAAGGGTTTTTTTCCCCCCCTCACTTTCACTTAATATCAGTAAGTGAAATCTATGTTACATTCTATATGTTAAATTTCAGAGTAAAATATGAGCAGATGATATCTTCCATAGAACAGTTTCTCATTTTTAGTAAAACGAGAATGCTTATTTTTGTTCGGGACATCAGTTTAAAATTAAAGTAGATGGTTTGCATTAGAAAAACATAAACCAAAAGCTAAGCACAGAAAAAAGAGCTGTCTTGATAGAGAAAGAAACAAAAGGTGTGAAGCTAGAGGAAGGCTACAGGCTACAGCAAAGGAAAAGAAGCCCTGAACAATACAATACACTACCATAACTGTCCATGCCAATGCAACCCCACAAACATCCTTTTTCAGGTACAATGTTTGCCTGTACTTAGAACTTTGCTATTTTAAATGTAATGGACAAAGCATTTGCACTATAAATTTGCTCAAGCACAGTTATCTGCTCTAGATCTTCTCATAAAAGTTCATACAATAATCAATTAAATATTTATATATTCAAGTTAACTAATAATGACAAAAGCCAATTCAAACTCATGTCTGTTACACAGTTGGGTTAGACTTCAGAGACGAGAGTAGATTCCATAAAATCAATAGATAAGAGGCAAATCTTGTTCGAAGACAAAGCAGTGTTTAAAGGAACTCCTTCAATTAATTAGATTCTGGTGTCACTTACTCTGGAAAGGAAACAGAGTTTTTTTTCAAGACACACCTGCTGTGAGACAAGGAGATGCAGTACCATTGGCAATGAAAAAAACAAAAGAACAACAAACACCAAAACTTATTAAGAGGCATATTTGCAGGAACATACCATGTTTTTCCTTGGCATGATGCTTTAAAAACTTAACTTGTTTGGGAGTGCTCTGACATATGCAGATTTTCCCAGTGCTTATTTCTGAAGATGTAAGACTTAAATCGAAATCTTCAATGTAAGCCTCCAAAGCCTCAGATGCAGAGCTGTAAAGCTTGTCCTTGTAGTGAATCAAACTGTTTGAGTATGGGTTATTGCTGTCAATGCTACAGCTTGTTAAGAGAGAAGATACTGTTGAATCAGGAGAGCAGGCACTGCTTTCTTTTATTGAGCTTGTCATGGTTTTTATCCAAATTTCTGCTAGAATCGTCACTCATCTTTTAATCAATCTAAATGGAAAAAGAAACAAACTGCAAGTGATCATCTGCACCACAACATCTTCTCAAACTGTGAAGTATCTAGGAATTCTTACTTCTATTATGTAATTTTCTTACTTTTTTTCTAAAAATATACGATTTAGCTATCAACTTGCTGCTTTTCAAATAAGTTTGTCATATATAGGCACCACCCCTAGTAAAGTAAAAGGCAGAAGAAAAAAGCTCTGGGGAAAAAAGATAATAGAGAAAGCATCTTGTATATTGAAACTTTAGTAGTAGAAAAAAAAACAAACAAGGGCAAGAAAATCCAGCTCCTCACTAGTTCTAGAAGAACCTCAATGCCCTTCTTTTGCAAGAACAGGATTTCAGGTAGGAATTGCTGACATTGTCACCAAACATACAATTCAGCAGAGACACACAGAAGTATCATAACTTTCAATTTCAGAACCAGCAGAAAAGAGTGGCACTCATGGACAAAACCATAAATAAAAGTAGATAGCATGAAAGACTAACAACTCAATGTACCAAGAGGAAGAAGCATTATCCTTGCAGATATTTTATACAACCAGAATGGGTACACACAGCAAGAGTTTTACAAGCCACACAGAAGCACTAAGAACTGTCTTATCTATGCAATTTAGTCAACCTAATCCAAGCTGCCTTTGTAACCCCACAACCTGTAAATTGAAGAGTTGGAAGCACAGGCTTGTTCCAAATGCTGTAATCTGAACAGTCAAGGTCACTTGAAAAAAACTAACAGCTCATTTCATCCCTATGGGTAAAACACCACTTGAGAAATCTGTTAAGGTGTTAAGGAAACAGCTGCTGTAACAAGGAACAAAGGTTAATAGCTTTGTTATATCCAATATTGCGAGCATACAAGGGTCATCGTGCAACAGCAGCATAAGGATTTATATGAAAAAGGGCACAGTGGGGAGCAGCTCTTCCAAGGCCCACGTGGTTTTCCCTGGAAAGCCGAAGAGCTGGGCTAGGCACCAGCACGAGGGCACGGCCACCGGCACAGAGACCCTTCGGGGCCCCTTCTCGCACAACAACCCCAGGACAGGCAGGGTGGGCCCGCACAGGCAAGGCCCGGCCGCGGCGGGTACCCCCGACCCCCTTTTCCTCACAAAAAAAAAAAAAAAAAAGACAACACGGGGAAAAGAAGCACCCAAAGCAGCACAGCCCCTCCACACCGTCATGAGGGAGCCCCACCCGACCGTTCATCCCTGCCCGGGAGCCCCAGCCATCCCCACACCACACGGCCGCTCCTCCGCGCTTTGCCGCCCAGCGGGTTTTGAAGGGACCGCTCCCCTGTGCAAAATGGCGGCGCGCAGGCGCAGCGGCGGCCGCGCGGCCCGGCGGGAGTTGTAGTCCGAGAGGGGAAGCCGGCCGGCAGTGCCCCGGCCGGACTACATCTCCCGGCATGCCCCGCGGCGGGGAGGTGGGAAGGCGGGAAGGTGGGGCCGGGGGCAGTTCTCTCCGCGCCGCTGAGGTGAGGTGAGTGCGAGCCGTCGCCACCTCGTCTCCTTCATCTCCCTCTTCTCCCTCCTTCCCCCTAGCCCCCGCTGGTGGAGCAGCCTAGCCGCCGCTTCGCCTCTCTTCTCCGCGGGCGAGCGAGCGAGCGAGGAGGGAGGCTGCTGGGTGGGTTGTCGGCGTCCCCTGGCTGGGGTGGGCGCCGCGCCTCAGGGGATGAGGGTCCCGCCGGCCCGGCCTCTGGCTCCCCCGCGGTTTCAGCGCTCGGCTTCGCCTGTCAGCGCTCCCTGAGCTGGGGCTGCGTGTGGTGGTGGGCCCGGCCAGCCCGCCGTCTCTGCGGGTTCGAGCCCGGCTGAGGGTGAGCGGTGTGCTCCGTGCCAACCCTCGGCGGGCTGCCCTCCTTTGGGGGCTCGGAGTCAGCACTGGGGTGGCTCTAGAAGAGTCTGTGCAACCCGTTACACGGGACAGCCCCACGAAGGTTTAGGTGTGAAGTTCAGTTTGTGGGAGAGACTGGTCCAGAGGTGCTCAATGTTTTGGCCTGAGAACCACAGCTGATATTCTTATGAGAAAGAGCTCCCTGTGAGACAGTGGAATCATAGAATGGTTTGGGTTGCAAGGGACCTGAAAGATCACCCAGTGCCACCCCCTGCCCTGGGCAGGGACACCTCCCACCAGCCCAGGTTGCTCCAAGCCCCGTCCAACCTGGCCTTGAACCCCTCCAGGGATGGGGCAGCCACAGCTTCTCTGGGCAGCCTGGGCCAGGGGCTCACCGCCCTCACAGCAAACAATTTCTTCCCAATCTCTCATCTAAATCTCCCCTCTTTCAGTGTGATCACTGTATGTGTTGGGAAAGAGAATGTGGTGAGGCTCCAGGATGCAGGAGGTGTCAGCGCTGGGGAGGGCAGGGTGGAGGGTGGCTTCTGCACCCTTGCTGCTGCAGCATTGCTTGCCTCTTGCTTGGCAAAGAGTTTCCACAATAGCACAGCCTATAATGATTGTTGCATAAAGCTTTTCTGATGTAAGAAAAATCTCTCTTCGATTGTTTGTGCCTCGTGTGTTAACTACGTAAGTTGGCTACTAGTCTAATGTCTTTAGCAAATCATAGCAGAATCAGAATCTCGGGGGCTAAACTATACGGAGGGGAAGTTTTAATGTGGAGTAATGATGGATTTAATATGGAGTAAACAGCGTGTCTCACTAGTTGCTGTAACTCATTCGCAAGATCCAGACCAACGGCTACTTCTCAGTAGCCCAGACTGGAAGTCAATTATAAAATTTTGTTTAAATAACGACTATCTTTTTCTGAAATAGAGTATGGTGAATAAAAGTTCATTTGATAGAAATACTCAATTAATGTATACTAAAGCCTGTGGAAAGAATACAGGAACGAGCCCTATGGTTCTTGCTTTTCAAGGAGTACTTTTATCATATACCAATCTTTTTTTTTAAACCTTTACAGATAAATGGACTATAAGAAAATTGCGGATGAAGTTTCAGAAAAAATTTTATCATACAGTCAAGATACTTCAGGATGGAGAGTGATAAAAGTTTCAGTAAGAAAATATTAGTTAATATTATTTGTGATATTTTTATTAAATACATTTTGTTGCAAAATGTTTTAAACTGCTCTCCTTTAAAAATTACTTGACAGTTCTTTATCAACTGCTAAGTTTTTATTTTTCCTTTTTCTACTTTGAGAAAAATGTTACAGTTTCTTCAAAGCCTTCAAAAGAGTATGCAGGAAATATGTAAGTATTTACATTTTGTTTGTCATTGTCGTGAATAACAACACCTTTTTTGAACAGTAACACCCGCGATTGAAAGGGAAAAGTTAACCCTGTTCTTTCCTTCTTGAAAGTCTTAAGTTTAGTTAGCTATAGAAAAGATTTTGCTCTGTAGAGATTTGTGCTGTAGTTACACTGGGTCAGCAATAGGGCTGGAATACAAGAGGTGGATTTCCCGAGCAGTTTTCAAATGTGCTCTGAAAATTAAATACTATATAACACTTACTAATATGGAATAAGTAGATGTGAAGTTACAGTTTTGGCCTGAAGTCAGTGACTCTTCCTGGTGGAATACTCTATTCAAGCCATTCCATCTTACCAGCTGGGCTTTGCTTTTCACCCCTTCATACTTGTGAAATGACTGATACTTGCCCATGCAGACGTGCTTACGCTCTCATTCTATCTTATCTGTCCTTTGTACCTTTTTTTTTCTGGCACCTGAAACTGAATTAACCGTACTGAGAATAAGAAGGTCATATAATGTCTGGGGCAGCAACTTCATCTGTCCTTCCTTCTCTTGAGTGATGAATTGTCTGCAGTTGCTAAGCAGCTAGGTTTGGCCCAAAGGGTGGAGTTAGGCGAGACAGACTAAGCTGATCTCACAGCTTGCTGTTGCTGATAGAGTTGGCTCTACTCTTTTCGTTCCTCCCCTCCTCTTCCCTGCCCCTCTCCTGGCTCTGCAATCCTGCTTCTCGTTTATGGTGGCTGTGGCACTCGGCTGGTTGTTTACCAAGCTGATTCAGCTCATTAAACCAAGGGAAAGGAAAAAAGATCTCACTGAAGCGAATTGTGCAAAAGCAGAGGAGAAGAGGACACTTGCAACATGTCCTTAGCGCTCTCTTTTTTTTTTTTAAATACCTAATGGGTATTAAATTATATTGAATGCCAATCTAGACAGATAGGCAGTAGAGAAAATTTGCATCTGATTCTTTTTTGTTCTCAATATGATGAGATGTTTGTGACCAGTGGTATTCTAAATTCAAAAGTCTTGTCTGGTTTTCTAATTATTTCTGAAGGTTTGAGCAAAGAAGGTATTAATTACAGAAGGCAGTGCTGTATCACTAGTATTACAGAAGAATTAATCTACAGTATTATAATGGAAAATAGCTGTAATATTTCATTAGAATATGTTAAAAATACTGTTGCCTTAGTAAGAATTTGCATACTTTTGCATTATTGTATTTCAAATCTATTTCAGCACAGGTGGATGTAAGGGAGTGAGCATTTAGTTGCTTAAAATTCATAAGAATGTGCCTGACTCATTTCTGTGGAGGAAAAAAGATATGCGATAGTCTCAATCAGACACAAAGCCATTTTTGAGTGTACTCAGATCTGTATTTAGCACGTCCTTTGCAGTTAGGAGAAGCATCATTGTGCTTTCTGCCATTTGGTACAGGGAGCCAGAATCTTTCATTGTTTTGTTTTTTTTTTTTTTTTCTTGTACAAATCTGTCACACTAACAAGCAGTACTGGTCTGTAGCATGTCTTTTGTGAAGGAATACTAGCTGTTTCTAGGAGCAAATGTATAGCTACTCGCATTTTCAGTTTGACATTGAATATTTATTAGCTGCATATCATAAATGCCAGTTTCTTTTTTAATTGGCAGGAATATTAACAGTTTGCTTTACTTGTTAAAAGAAATCAGTATGGGATCTGGTAGTGAAAAGCAATAGAGAATCCTTACTTCAGTGAGGTGAAATATTTTCAGCAGAGTTCCAGGAAGCATTAATGTGTTTTTTCAAGGCTGAATAGGATTTTATTTGGAATGGTGTCACCTAAGCTCAAGGTATGTATTTCAGTTTGTCTGAGATAGTGAGACTAGATTTAGTGATCCAAGTGGTCTTTACCAGGCTTACTTCCTCTTTTTCCAGTAATAATCCACTGGAGAAACTGGAAATTGAGATTTTTCACAGGTGTGCCCTTTCTTTATTCTAGCAACTGCGTCTTTCAGCAGCCTTGCCTAGAAGAAGTCCTCCTGATTAACAACTCACACTGAGTTTAGGACAGAAGATATTACGGGATGCAGGCGAGAGCTGCTTAGGAGATTGGTAAACATAAGTTCAGGGGAGTTATGGAATTAAAGGGTGTATCCAAGTGTTAATATGCTGGTTTAACTGGTCCACAGCTTACACTCGCTGTTTTTGAGTAGGCATTACAATGTTTTCCGTCACTATTGGACCTGCTGTAGTTAGTGGAGAAGCAAGTTTTTGGAGTAATCATATGCACCCGCACCGCTTGCTCCACCAAGGCAGTAAGTGGTGACAAGAGTTGCTGCAGAGGAAGAATAGATCCATGATTTTACAGGGCCTCTGTGTTTGGATTTGAACTTGGCTATCTTTGCTCTTTCTGACTTAACCTCGTGCATCATCAGAGTCTGTAAATCTGATTTCATGTTTCTTAAACTCTTGGCAAGCGTAGTCTCCTTTGTGCTCATCTGTCGTCCTGCAGCATCCTTCACCTTTGTGTTTAATTGATGTCTGTGAGCGCCTACTGTAACGATTCACAGTTTCTCCAGGAGCTAGGTACGAGAATTATCAGTATTTGCGAGCAGTTCCCAGCATTACAGGAGTTTCCTATTTCCTTGTGAGAGGCTGCTCTTCCCCTCTGTGAACTTTCCCTTGAACTCCTCAGAAGATCATGAACAAAAGCTGGAGAAATGCCAGAATGTGCTAGTTCATAAATAGTGAGAAGATTTGCAATCAGTGTCAAAAATGGATTGAAAGTATCTATATCAAAATAAATAAATTAGTAGATGAATTGCATATATTTAAATTAGCAGGTTCCTGTGTGGTAGCTCACAAATAATTCATTTAAAATGTATGGTGTCGAGAATGTAATGATCTCAAAAATCAGTTACAGAATAATAATTTTTATTACTACTTGAATTTTAATCGATCCATGAAGTGCAGTCACATTCATGTGCTTTACCTCATTATAGCCTGGCATCCCCAACTGCTAGATGCTTATTATTGTACAAATTATGTTTGCAGTTCATAAACGTGAGTTCAATATCTGTTTTTTACACAATCTAGATACCGTGGAGAAGGCATAATTAAGGAAGTCCCTAGTAAAATTATTCCTTTTATGTATCTTCCTGAATATCGAAACAAATGGGACAAAGCGTTACAATCTTACAAGCTGTTAGAAAGGATTGACCAGGTAATACCATAATTTAATACAAAGATTTTATTTTAACTCTTTCTGCATGAATTACGTTGACTAAAAAGACCTCTACTGGGACAAGGAAAGCTCTTGATACGAAATAAATCTGGGTTGGTAAAAACTTCTAACCTGCTGCTTATGTGAATGGGTATGAAATATGTCCCTCCCCTTAGGAGTTAAGTGTTTAGGGTAATTTAAAAATTAGGGTAAATTTAAATATTTGTTATGAAATAGATATCCTCAAGCATGCCAAGAATTCAGCCCACGGAAAACAACAGAAGTCTCTGTCAAGCGTAGGGTGAGACGCAATGACAACACGCTGTAGGGAAAGCTCCCCTCTTGGTGAGCACGGTTTACACAAATTTAAAAAAAAAAAATCACCAACGTTAAAGGCAACATGGAAATTGAATTGATGCTGTACTAGTGCTGTGAAATACTGAATGTTCAGAATTCCAGTTGCCTGGGGCTTTGTCTCGGGCACTCTGGAAACCCAGAACTTGGAATTCCTATGAAGAATATCAGTTGTTACAGCTGTGTTAGCTGGCTTTGATCCGACCACTTGAGAGAGATGTGTGATGGAGGGAGGTCTTAGAATGTATTATGTGTATATGAATGACTTAAGTGTATGAAAGTATTCCCTAAACCAGGGGAAAAAGAGCCAAAATCCTCCCATTTTTTGTCTTCCCTGAACCTCTCTCATCTTCATCTCCCTGGATCTGCTGGAGTTGGTCAGATGTTAGGATGTAGTCTTACATCCAACCAACTTAGTTCATCCAACTGAGTTAGTTTAACAGATTATACATCTTTGTCCTAGAATGCAATGTGCAATCTAGCACGTGTATTTTAATACAAATAGGCATTCTAGCTCCACTAAACATAGGTACTGAATTTTTCTACACAAAAATTATACTCCTGCCTCTAATTAGGCCACAAGGAGTGGCCATGAATCCCTGCCCTGTGTTACTGGAAGATCCATTTCACGGCTCTAATGTTAGTTCAGCACTAACTAGATATGAGAGCTTTTGTCTCATGCTAACAAACAGGAATCCATTTTGGCCATATTCTCATTATTTAACACGTAACGCTGCTTTGCCAATTAAATAAAACTTAGCTTCTTACATACTAATTCAAAAAATTACTTTTACTTACTCATAGGACACTGGTATATACCACAGTGTAACGCACAGTTACGGTATGGGACTGATTTCATCCAGAGATTTTGTTGACCTGCTGCATGTTAAACCATACCCTGGCGATATCCTTACAACTAACTGTAAGTTGCATGTTAATTGCTGCGTCTTTGCATATTTTGGCTGCTTTCTAGAAATCCCGAGGTGAATGGCCGTCAAGTTCTGCAGCCTAATCGCACTCTAGAGTACCTTGCTCCGTGTGTGGTCTCACTGATGCTAACAAACCCCTCCTGTTTATCCCCAAAGCAAAGTTGTTTTTTTTTTTTCAGTACTGAAACTATCAAAATTGATCTTCAAATAAAATACTGTGTTCTTTCTTTGTTCTATTGTGCCTCTATTTGAAAAATAGAGTAAAATGCAGTAGTAATAGTATGAGGACGCTAGAATTTATTATTTCACTATATAAATCAGTATTTATTTAATAATGCTTTTCTATACTTAGCTGACCAAATGCTACTGGCCTAATACTCTCTTCTCAGAGTCAACTGCTAATTTGCCCAGGATTTGATTCTATCTGTTTGGCTCTGTAAACTGAAACAAAATGTAAAATGATTAGTATTGCAACTATATGGCCCACCAGGAAAATCTCTCACTGCCACTTCATTTCTGTGTTAATCTTTTTCTTTTGCGTGGATCTTAATACATGGCAGAAAACAACATTTTTCATCTTGGAACTTTACTGACCTATCAGGTTTTTTTCAAGCCATACTCTTACAATACCTTGTCGTGCGAAAGTAATGGGTAACTAAACAAAAACAACTCCTCCCAACAACTACTGTGCATGTGTGCAGCAATTTCCTCATCTTCGCTGCGATTGCGCTTAGTAATTAATGACATCTGCTGACAAAGTGACTTGTTTGTCTAGAACTAAGCCACACCTCAGGTGTGGTAGGTATGTGTAGTCATGTCTCAAGGATAATACTTTTGTGTATGCCTGCCCAAACATCGATAGAAATTTTTACATGTATTTAATTACTTGCACAAATATTGAATGTACTTCAGAATGTACAGAATTACATACAAAATGAAATTGCTAAACACATCAGTGACCATATTGTGAGATCTTGTACTATTCCATGGTAGCTGGAGTAGTTTCCTCTTTTTAATAGGTATTTTTGAGTCATATGATTGACATAGATAATTAATTTGATTTTGGTTTTTTGTGTGTGGTGACTTATAGCTGTCAGCGTGGAGTACTCCAGCTGCCCTCCAACTCCCTCTTGTGTCCGCGGCTATAACAATCCCTGTGGATATGTGTGTTCACCTTTGCCTGAGTAAGTATTTAAAACCCCCTTTATTAGCATCTTTGATTACTCAGTTGTCTTCTCTATACAAAGCTTAAAACTTACTGAACTGCCCAACTTTTTATTTTATTTAGACAGTTTTATTTTCGGGAAACTTTAGAGTTTTGTGCAGATCGGTTTTGCGACTCAGACTGTCTTTTGAAACAATGAAAACTTTTATACATCCTCCACTCTTTAGTAATTTCAGCAGAGATAGATTATAAATTGTAAACATTTGTACATCTCAGTAAGTTTCATAGCAAGAGTAAGAAGCGTTAACTGAAGGATTTTGCTCTTTTCATCACAGGAATCCGGAGCACTCTAAGCTAGTTGTATTTATTCAGCCAGAATTAGGGGGAATGCTTCCCGGTTCTGTAGTGGAGACAGCATTACCTACTACTCTCGTAAACTTAATCACTGAAACCCGAGCCGGACTGAAAGGCTTGAAAGACCGTAATTAAACGTAAGTGGAAAATAATAAGCACTTAAGTCATGCATCTTTTACTTGGATTCATTTTTAAAGTAGATGATGAAGTTTATTTTAATTGTGGTTTATGTGGAAATGTATAAAGCTTAACCTAACTGTTGAAATGGTGAATGCTGGTGTTCTCCGTTCTTCGGAATGATGCAAGAATCTACGCTGAAGTGCCATCAAAATATGGGATGTCGCTTTCAATGTAATCAGGTGATGTTTTGTAATATTTTTGCACTTTATATGCAGAGTAAATATATATATATATACACACACACCCACGAGAGAATCTGGTGATAGAACTTATAGCAATGTTAAAACACAGTAGTCAAAATATTTTTGCCATAGCTTTAAACAAACTTTAATAAATTCTTACCTCAATTATGTACTCTTCGCTGAAACAAGCAAACATCTTGTGTACTAGAGATTTTAAACGTTTATTAACTATAAGTGTGGAAGCGTAATCAGCAACTGTTTCACTGTTTTGGAATTAAGTATTTGAAGAAAAGCCTGATTAATTTGTATATAGCATCTCATTAAAAGCTGCTCTTTATACCCGGAGTTGTTTGTCATTTTCTGAATCCTGAGCACCAAGCCTAAACAATTTTTATAAGCTGACTAATTTCCAGGAACGAGCTGGTGATATGATTCATTTGGAAGTAATGTTTCCTGTTAGCCCTTAGTATTTCTAGTACCTCTAGTTAGGAGTGAACTGCAGGAAATGGGGATAGCCATGTGAATAGCAATTTCCATTACAAAGCACAAACAGTGGTGCAAATTAAAGAATAGTGTGAAAATGGCTTTCATCTTCTCTGCTCAGTCCCTTCCCAAGTTGTTAGAAACAATTAACTGCATACATAATATAACTCAATGAAAATTAAAGTAAAAATTCCTTCTCCCCAGTCAGTATGTTAAGGTATTAATAATGAATACTAAAATATGTTTGCATACTATAGTATTTTTAGGGCAACTAAAGATTCATCAGCTAAATACCAATTTGTAAGGAAGAAAAATAAGACAAATGAGTCATCAGCAGGTTTTATGTCAAAAGTTGTCAAAATACATTTTTAATATTCACATCTTTACAATTTACAGTAAACTTGTCATAACTAAAGTGCTCTCAAAGTGCTGATTCTTGTAGTGTCACTATTATGAAAAATATTTCACTGTGGTTTAAAGTATCTTAACAGACTGTTAGACTGTGATAAACAGGGTGCTGTGTTCTTCCTTCCTTTATTTGCTTTAGGCTTTTCGGGGGGTTTATCCCTAGAAGTCTTGGGCACAGGTTCCCGATTCTTCCATTCAGCTAGTAGTTCTTCTTGCACATCTGCAGGTAGTTCATAAAAAGTCTTTGTGTCAACATTAGGAGGAAATACAACTCCTGCTTTCCCACTATAAGCTTTATCCTCAGAAGCTGTTTCAAAGGCCTGCTTATCTTTATCCAAGGTAGGGACGCGTAGAACAGTTTGGCTAGCTCCAGCTTCTAGAGGTGACAGATCTCTCCCTCTGAAATTCCGAGAGCCAGGAGGTTGGTTTTCCATACTGCTGCTTGTCAGTGCGCTTCTGGGACAGTCGGAAGAACAACTGGCCCTGGAGCCGTATGCCAGAGCAGTTGCAGATTCATGCGCTGACGTGGTGCTGCACCCTGCAGAGCGCGTATCGCTGCTTAGTCCCTTAGAATCTGGGGAAGTGCTGTACGCCTCTTCTGCAAAACATACTGATGGCTGGCCCGAAACGTTCTCAGTCGGGATCGCTTCTGTTTTTCCAGAGAGAATTTCTTTTTTAATATCTTCTGGAAGTTCCCTGAAGACTTCCTGGTCAATACCAGCAGGAAACAAATGAAATGGGAAGTCAGGAATTCCCTCTTTCTTTATATTGCTTTTCTTTTCCTCTGAAAGTTTCCTAGTTTTTGTAGTTCCAGTTCTGTTGCAGCTCTGGTTCCAAGAAGCGCTTCCTTCACCTTGTGAGACATCTTCCACTTCCTGGGGCAAAAAATGCATGTAGAAGTGTAAGTATATTCTGTGTAATCTAATTACCAAGCACTACTTTACTAACAGCGAGTTCTTCAAATTATTCCTTAACAGACAGTAATATTTTTTTCCTTATGATCGGTAGTGTTTTTTTTAAATCTTGTTTTTCAAACATAGGCCTTAAAGTACATACACTTAGGAATTCTTTTCTTATTTTAAAGTAGCAAACACCTTGTAGTTACATTTTATTGCTTTAGAATACACGATATGATCTTATCCCTTACGTTGCTGAGCAGCTGAGAAACAGACAAGTTTATCAGTACGCCTGGTTGCCATGTCAAGACAAAACCAGTAGATTCATTACACAACATAATTTTGAAGTTACTATGGTTTTGTATTATGTACTCAAAGCATCTTGTGGAAATATTTAGCAGCGTTTCCACAGCCAGCTCCTGTGCTGTCTAGGGTATGCAGCTGGGACCTAGGAGATTTGTTCAGTTCCAAGCAGGAATTAGAAGCTCCCTAGATCAGAAGTTAAAGCCAGTGGCCAATACAGAACTGAAACTTTGATTCATTTCTAGTCTGAACAGGGAGACCTGAGAATGCATAGGAAGGTAAATAGTCACTGTCAAAATACCTAAAGCAACAAGGTAAATAAATTACAAGCAACTTTAAGGAGATTTTAGTCTAAGGTAAAAGATGTTTCAGTATGACAATATCTGAGTTCTTGGCCTGTTGTTTCACAAATGGTAAATGAAGGGCAGATCTTAGTGGAATGAGCAGCCAAATTTGGCGATTATTTTTTAGAAGACATAACTTTGGCTTTCTCCCTTAGTGTATTCTGTTCCCTTCAGCTAAGGGGCCTAATAATGCAGCTGTCTGTCCAATTCAAGATAGTATTAAACACTTTTAAGCAGTCTGTCTAATGAAAGAAAGCAAACAAGTAACACCTGCTCAGAAGACTTCAAATAAACATTTTTTTTTTTGTTACCAAGTGAATAAAACTCACAATCCTAAAAATTCCAAAGCAATTAAGGTTTAAATCTGTATAATAAAGACAGAAATATCTCAGAACTTTCTTATCTGCAGATAGTTTTCAGTATCTTTCAGCTTACCCGGACACGTTTACTGGAGACTGAGGGCGGTGACATCTGCTTTAGATAGAAACCAATGGATCCTTTCTTGCTGCTAGGAAGATCTTTGAGGTTGGAGAAGCAGACACTCAGAAGGGTAAGATGAAACGGTAGATCTACATCTATCATCTTTCGAAAGAGTTTCATTAGTATATCAACTAATGGGGATATAATGTTGCTGCTTTCTAAAAGAAAAAAGGTGGAAAAAAAAAAGTAACGTGTATATAACTGAGAGTAACTGACTAAGACTGATTTAAATAGCAAAGTACAAAGGCAAACTTGCTAAAGGCTTCCAGAATAATCTGTCAATATAGTTAAGATGTTCATTCTGCCCTGTCAGCTATGTCCTAACTGAATAACAGACCTTTTTCCCCCCCCCTCTATTAAAAATGCTTAATGTCACACCTGTGAAGATTACTTTATAGTACGTACTTAGCTTAGAAAAGAGTAATTACAGAATATAAACCCAGCTGAACAGATTTGAAAAATGATCCAATTCTAGCAAAGAAGGGCCTTTACAGGGCCATGTAGGTGTAGAACATTACCCCAAAACTGGTAGTAACAACATGGTTATTATGGGTTTATTGGGGACTAAATGAGCTGACAGTGACTGTTCGTCTCCTCCAATGTAGAAGTCCAGTAGCAATTTTGAAGTGAGACGCTACACAGACTTGTAATAGCTTCTCTAGAGCTGTGAGAAGTAATTCAGGAACTGAAGTCAGGCAACAGTGATTCTCTGTGCTGATACAGCAGTGATTTAGATTTATTTCCTCACCCCAATCTAAATGAAGTGTCAAATGAATTGCAATTGCTGGTTGGAAAGCTTAAGTCTGAGAAGGATAAGAACCTTTATGTTATTAATTTTCAGAGGTACATCAAAAAGACATTTTATTACATAATAAGAACTGAGAACATAATTCAAATCCCTAACAGAGAAAAGCAGATTATCAATCTGGGAAGCAGCCCCCAGTCACCCTTGCCCATTCCACTGAGAAATTCACTGTCAGGAATGCAGCCAGAGCGGGATAAAATATGTTAGTAACATAGTTACTCCTACAGTGAAGTCCTGTGTGTTTTTAGCATATCTCAGCAAGATGTACCCATTACAAGTAATGGAAAAACTTCCAAATATTAAATGTAGGGAATATTATCATGAAATTAAGTTAACGGAATTTTACAGAGAAGTTAGGTGGTAGCAACACAAAGTCGATACTTTCAAAAAATTTGAAGTTTACCTTTTCCAAATTTCTGAATGAGATGAGGTGGAACAGGACACTGACGGCTTTCCCGATTAAGCCATTTATCGGTTGAGGAGAACTGGCGTATGGTCAACCTGACTGTGTGTGGTTGTCTTCCATCTTTGTCTATTCTGCGAAGCATTAATGTGCACAAAGTATTATTGCGAGAATTTTTCAGAGGGCCTGTGGAAACTGTTACAAAGTCTAATTAAGCATGACAGATCTCTCCCAAGTTCTGGCTTTGCTCCACTGATCATACAGGGAACTTTGGGCCTACCTGGTTCCCTTCATTACCCGTAAGTTAGAAATTCAATACAATGTGAATATTGTCTCCAAAAGCCTTCAACTGAAGCGACTGTGAAAATTAAGTGGTTCAGTCTGCAATACTGCCACATTTCAACATTTAATACATTAAAAGTAGTATAGTCTTTGCAGTTAAACCCTGTATAATCCTTAGCTTTTAGCTCTTTGTTTTGCTTTTCAAGGGAACGTCCCCACTTTAGCAGCAAAATGTCAGCTGGCTTTTGGAAGAAAGATAAGAAACAATGTATGTAATTGTTTCTTTCCCCCTCCAAGAGGCGTTGTGGGGGATTACTTTCCCTACCAAAAAAAAAATATTTCTCAATTGTACATGTTGTAAACAAGATAGGACAAACAGCCTCACTTCAAATTTAAATTCTGTGATTACTGAGCAATGTCTTAAGATGCAGATAAAAGACTCCCTGCCCATAATGTTAATAGAACTAAAATGGATATATCTATTGTGATACTTGCACAGAAAACCTTTAAGACTTGTAGATTATTTTAAGGCTGGGAGAGGCATGGAGAGACTATGAAAATACTTAGAGGGAAAAAAAAAAAAAGAAAAATCAAGAACTAACAGGGGACAAAGAGGCTGTTCAGGACACAAAAAGCATTTCAAAAATCAGAAGCTGAAGCATGGCAGAGCAGGAAACAGTTCGGTGCTGCTAGAATATTACTCTTTTTTAATAATTTCTTTTAAGTGAAGAAAGTCAGAGGATAGAAAGGGAGGATAGGAAAGTCACAGTAGTTAAGACATGAGTAAATGCATCCTCCTGCTATGCTGGAGTTTTTGTCAAGTATCTCGGGCTTGGATACTGCCTGGATTTACAGGGCAAGGGGAGGAGGAAGAAATGAAAATGTTCTTTCAGACTGACAGAAAAACAAGCTGTGGGACAGGAGACAAGCACAAACGGTGATGACCAAGGGTCTGAAAGTAGAAAAAGTCACTTCTGGGAAGAGAAAGAAAACCTGGCATTTTGCTGAGAGAAGAAATGTAGAGTAGGAGACAAACCTAACATACGCTCCAAGTCCTTTCAGGTCACAATTTCAGTCATCAAAAAGAGCTACTGAAGACAGTCACCTGTCTAATAGGTTGTGAAGCAGTTCTTCAATTTTCTCTTTAACTTCCTCTTCCGATGAACATTTTTTAAAGGAGTCTTCATCACTAAAAGACTAAAAAAAACCCCACATTAGTTCTTTCAATTTGATATTTATTTCAAAATTCTGAAGAGGAAAAAAAGTATGGCAATTAAGTGTGTAGAATTAACTCCAAGGTATCTCTGACACTCAGAGCTCAACTGAATTTCAGGACAATTATGCATTAATTTGAGTTGTACTAGAGAATACATACAAAAATGCATCATTCTGGTTAGTTCAGCAAAGTTCATATAAAACTAAAAGCAATTTTTTTACTCTTTATAAAGTACTTCAGAACAATAGTTGTACCTGAGGAGGGCCTGATGGAGTCACAGGGGAGTCATCTTCTCCATAGCTGAGTTTTTGGATACGCTGAGCATTAGAAACACCAAGTTCCTTCTCTAACACAGCAGACGGAAACGCTTGGAGATCACACACATTCCTGACACCCAGCGTTTCAAGACGTTTGGTAGTTTTGTAGCCAATGCCTAAATAAAATGTGTATTAAAAATACACAGAAAAGTGAAAGTCGGTATATATGTACATATAAATAATGCCCACCCAGGTAGTATTGACAGTTATTTTTATTACTACTCTTTTCAGCGACATTTTTTGTGAATTTCCCTTTGAGTTTTAAAATCTACCATTAGAAAAGCCGTACTGGGACACAGCAAAGGTCTGCCTGTGTCTGTAGCCTACATCAACGCTTCCTGGCCAACAGCGAAGCATCAGAGTAGAATAATTCGGCAAACTACTTCCTCAGAGTATTCTATCAGGCTCCAATAGACTGGTTTAATAACTGTCAGTAGGTTTCCCATCAGCAAGTTTAAGAGAGTTTGTATTTAAAACCTCTTATCAACCACAATGTTTGGGCTTCGATAAAAATAAACTGGGATTTTTAGTATTTTCAAAGGTATCTTATGAAGTGCTGCAACACTTCTATGCCCCAACCAAAAAATTAAGAAAACCAAAGTCCTTTCATTCCTTCAGCTAAACAAAACTCAAACAGCTTATGGGAAAAAAAAAAAGCACCCTAAACGTACACCCTACTGCCTGCTTGTGAGAATTAGATTTTTAAAATTATTTCAGCTGTAACTTTTTCAGTATTTTTTCTTACGATCGTTAAGAGTTGTCAATGTGTTCTCCATCTATGCTCGTAGCACCACGCTTACCAGGCACTTTCTGGATGTGCTCAAGGCCGCGTATTAGATCTTGACAGCTTTCAGGCAGAAGAACTGTTTGCTGGTTTGGTTTAAAGGTCCCAGATACTAGTTTAGACAGTAATTTGTTGGAGGCCACTCCTGCACAGCCTGTAAGGCCCAGTCTCACATATATGGCTTCCCTCAACTCCTCTGCAATCTGCGATCCAATAACTAGCCTTACATGCGTTGTATCCTGCAGATTTATAGCTGCAAAGAAAAAGAAAGCAGTGTTCCGTATGTAAACAACAGCCTACTTAGCTAATTCTCTAGATTTAGGTATTTTTTTTTACAAGATTTAGGTATTTTTTTTTACATTGCATTAAAGCAGTACAAGAAAGTACAGTCTCACAGGTCAAGTGGTATTGCCATGGCTTCTGTATCCCAGTTTAACCTCACTCCCGTCTCCCAAAAACCCTGGTAAAAGGGAGATGACTGCTGTCCAAAAGCAGAGGTGTACTGTCCAGGGAGCATAGGGAGTATTTTAAATGTAAAATACAATATATTAAGAGATGTCAAAGTGTTAAATATCAGAGATTTTTGTACCACTGTAACCAAAGTAATTTAATTTACAGGGCTGCCTTGCCGCCAAGTCTTTATTCCTCGCGTGCAAATGCCAAATGAGGAAAAGGACTAGTCAGGCATTTCCCTCCTCTCCAAACCCTATTCAAACCATCGCAATAGCTCAAAGTCCAGGAAGACCAACTGCCTGCCTTCCTAGTGCATGAAATGAGTATCACGGCATAGATATTGCACTCGCGTTTGATGACAGAGGAAGCAGCTTAGCTACTTCAGTCTCAGTAAGTCTATTCCTAATGGATATAGCAAAAGTTTACTCTGTTTTTTTTGGTTTTCATTCATTAAAAATAAATTGTCAATTGTCAAAACTGAATGGTAACATTCAAGCTCCAACAAAATTCTCTATGTCTTATTACAGTAAAACTGTCTTGAATTAAAAACAAAATGAACGGACAATGAAAATCTGTTCTCCCAAATCGTTGTACGTGCTTATCCACCACAGAGATTGATTTTTTTTGTTTTGTACCATCTAACTGGAATGCTGATTTGCATTTGTGAGATGTGTTCTCAAATACAGAAACCAAGCACAGAGCCACACAAGTTTCCAACGGTTCAGCTCTGGACAATACTCAGAAGCAGAGAGATGCTTTGTTCTGAACTTCACAAACGTTCATTGTATTTTTCAACGTGAAGAATATTTAACTCACCTTGGTTGTTGTACACGTGGCCAGACACACAGACTCTGGAACATCCACTTTGCTGTAGCTGGTTTAGTCTTTTCTCTACAATCTCTGTGACATCCAGAAAATTTTCGTCAAACCCAAGCCTTTCCACCAGAGGACAAAATTCCCCCAACAACTCTAGGAGGAAAAGATAGCCAAGGATAAAATGCACACAACTAATACTTTAAGGTTTCCACGTCTGCATCAATCCATGGCCGATTTCACGTGGGTTCAAGTAGGACGCTTGCACGAAATGAAACCATGTGCTCTTCCAGATAAAATAACAAGGCACTTATTTTAGCAAAGGTGAAGAAGAGGATTATTTCTTCATCCCACAACTACCTCCATCATCGGCTTTTCTTTTCCCCAAATCTCTTCTTTCTTTCCTCATTTCTTTTTGAAATTAAAGTTCTTAACCTCTGCAGTACTTTCCCCTGAGGAAATCTGTTTCCCAGCTAGGTGGGCTTTCACTTTTAAGTCATTACTACCTCACCTGCTCCCACTCATGATAAAAGCAGTAATCAATGGCAATGCTGGCATATCATTTAATTAAGAGATACTGGTGAAGTTCACCCACTTGAGGGCTTCAGCATTCTGCTCTCCATTGCTTCACATTTGGAAATATATTATTGCAGTTGGTATTTAAACAAGAAAAATTGCTCCTAAAGAACTACGTGGGCATAATCCTAACAGGTAAGATCAATGTCATACATTTATAGTGTCTGACCCAGATTGCAACCAAGGATGATAACTTACTTTATGAAATACTGACATTTTATGACTAAGTATTATCACCACGGTACAAGACTCATTCTAATAAGAACTTTCAGAGCGGGAAAGTGTCATATACTATTGCACACAGAGTTTAACAGAAACTGTTTGTCCTCTACTGAAAAACTGGTAATTTTGTACCTGTAACCTTGTACGACATTTCCCTGTATGGAGTTAGATCTTCTCCGTTAACCAGTATCAGCTGAGGAACCTTCTCTTTAGCATCCCTCACAGACATCATTTTCTTCACTCCACATTTTCTGGCTTCATAGTTACAGGTGACTACAATGTTTTTCTGTTGCACGCCTGAAAATAAAAGTTAAATGTTTTTTAAAGTGTAGGCTTCTTGGTACTTCACAGAAGGCTACGGTACTTTCAAGCCACTCCAAAGACTGAAGCGTATGCTTTGATCAGAACGCAAGATCATAGAACAAGCGAAAAAATCAACACGACGGTTTTATTTTACAGGACTATGAGAAGGGCAGATCTTGATTTCCACTGCTGGACGGTAAAAACATTTTAGAACCTTATAGATATTTTTTTCCCATTGTAATATCACTCTTAATTTTGGCCCTTTTCAGGCAATCTTACCCCATGAAAGCGCTCTTTACATAACAGTCATTTTATGCTGCACTTCCTCGACTGACCGTCGACATTCCCGACTTCTGGATGGAATGAAGCATGTTTTAGGCATGATGTGTCAGAAGGCTCCGGCTCATCTGCGGCGCCCTGTGCCCACGTACGTTACGAACCAGCTTCGATCCCCAGAACTGCTCAGACATGTCGGTGAGTGCCTGTGCTTGTGCTCACCAGGATTTATTCATCTCGTAGTCACGGCCACATGGAGTCTCGTGGCGGTGGTTACAGCCCCAGTGTGACTGCCCGTGTCTCACCACGCAGCCAGCCCCTCAGCTCATTCCTGTCCCTCATTTTTGCCTGAATACACGTAATCCCCAAATTAACGGCAAAGGAACTCGTACCTAAAGGCTTGTCTCTTAACTCGGGGTTACGGATCATTTCTACTTGTGCATAGAAGCAGTCCAGGTCGAGGTGCACAATCACCCTGCGCCCCGCGCTTCTGGCCGACGCAGCCTTGTCTGCAAGGGAGCAAATGAACAGGTTACACATCAGGAGCCGCCTTATGTGTGGTATAACGCTTTTTTTCCCCTAAATTAAGCCATACTAAGGTATTACAAGAAGAATATAAAGTTTATGAGCTTTATACTAACTCTCGGGCTGCGTTAATTCCAGGATTACTTATGAGCACAAGTCACCCACAGCAACTCAGCTCACTTCTAAACGTTTTTTGGGGGTCAGTGGCGTTTCTTTTCCAGCGAACCATTCCAAAACCTGGCTTTACTCATAAAACATCCTTTCAGGGCGCAACACCGAAACTCCTTTTCAATACATTTCTGTAAAACGCTCTGTCTTTAACTCTGCTAGGGCAGCCCTGTCAGCCATCGGCCATTCCCCACCCCGCCGACACCCAGCTCCCCTCAGCGCCGCCGCCATTGCTGCTCACACGGGGCGGGCGAGGCGGCCGCGCCGCCCGGCTGCGGGCGAAGCCAGTCCTCTTCTTCCTCCTCCTCCTCCTCCCGGGGCTGCTGCGGCGGCGGCTGCGGCCGCTCCGTGGGCGGCGGGCCGGGCTCCATGCCGCCTGGGGCCTGACTCACCCGCCGCTCCCGGCCGCGCTCCCGCCGCTCCCCCCCCCGCCCCGCGCACGCCCCGCCGCGGCGCCGGCCGCGCCGCGCAGGTCCTAGCGCCGCCGCCCCGGGGGGAGAGCCGCGGCCTCCGCCGGGCGCCTGCCAGGCCGCCGAGCCCCGAGGGGAGACGCGGGGACGGAGCCCTGCGGCAGCGGGGGAGGCGGTGGCTCCGTGACGGGACCGCCGGGTGTCGGGCGGGGGACCGGTGCCGGGAAGGCGGCGCGGTGGCCGGAGCGTGGAGGACACGAATAAACTGAAGGGGGGCGGGGGGGGGGGGGGGGGGGGTTGTTCTCCGGGAGGCGTTTTGTTCGGCGGAGAAAATGGGGCGAATTCGGGTTTACAGCAGAGCGGGTTCGCCGGCGGCGCCGACGCCGCGGCGTCTGCCCTCACAAGCGGGACCTGACGGACGAGGCCCCCCCGCCCCCGGCGAGCCCCAGCCCCGTCCCGCAGCGCGTCCCTCGGCCATGACAGCCCGTGCCCCCGCCCGCCCCGCCGCGGCCGCTCTGTCCCGCCTACGGCGCTCTCTATGGTCGGCGGGGCTGGCCGCTCCGGCCCCTCTAGGCCGCCGACACCGATTCCGGGGCTCGGCCGCGGAAGCGGGAGCCGGGCGAGGGCTCCGCCGGCTGCGCGCGCAGCCCGCGCTCCTGGCGCCCAGCAGCGCGCGGCGGCCGCCATCGCCAGGGGGTCCCGGCCCCGGCCGCCGCCGGGAACAATAAAGCTCTTGTTGAGAGCGCCGGGGGCCGGGCGAGCCCCTTCCCCGCTCCTCCCTCCTCCGCCTCCCGCCGCCGCCGCGGGCCCCGCGCCCGGTGGATGGAGAAGCAGGGCAGGATGGACTGCCCCGCGCTGCCCCCGGGCTGGAAGAAGGAAGAGGTGATCCGCAAGTCGGGCCTCAGCGCTGGCAAGAGCGATGTCTACTACTTCAGGTACGCCGCGCCGGCCCCCCTGACAGCCCCCCTCCACCCTCGGCGGGACGGGGCCGGTCCCGGCAGCGCTTCGCCGCCGCCCCGCGCCCCGGCCCCGCCACCTGCTCCCCGTGCTCCCCCCTGTCAGGGGCGGCGGGGAGGATGGCGCCGGTCCCGCTCCCCCCGCCTGTCAGAGGGCCGGTCCCCTCCTGTCGCCCGCCTGTCAGGGAGGTGCCGCTCCCCGCCCGCCGCGGCGGAGGGGCTCGGTCCGCGCCCGCCGACCGCCTGTCAGGGGCGGCGGGGAGGATGGCGCCGCACGCCGCCGGCCGCCTGTCAGAGCGCCGGTCTGCTCCCGCCATGGCTCTGCCCTGTCAGGGGGTGAGGCCGGTGCCCCCCCGCCATGACTCTGTGTCAGGGGGTGAGGCCGGTGCCCCCCCGCCATGACTCTGTGTCAGCGCGGTGAGGCCGGTGCCCTCCTGCCGTGGCTCTCCCCTGGCAGAGGGCCGGTCCCCTCCCGCCATGGCTCCGTGTCAGGGGGGTGAGGCCGGTTCCCTCCCGCCTTGGCTCTCCCCTGTCAGAGGGCCATTGCCCTCCCGCCATGGCTCCGTGTCAGGGGGGTGAGGCCGGTGCCCTCCCGCCTTGGCTCTCCCCTGTCAGAGGGCCATTGCCCTCCCGCCATGGCTCTGTGTCAGGGGGGTGAGGCCGGTGCCCTCCCGCCATGGCTCCCTTGGCAGAGGGCTTGTCCCCTCCCGCCATGGCTCCCCGACAGGGCCCGCTGGGTGGACTGGGCCGGTCCACTGCCACCGCCGCCCGCCTGACAGGGCCGGTGCCGGGCAGGGAGGAGAGGGGGCAGACGGTCCCCGAGGCAGCCCAGCCCCGGGGGCGGCGGGGATGGCTCGGGGGCCGGCGGCGTGGGGGTCCCTGGGGAGGGCTGGAGGCCGGTGACCCCCCGGCGGAGCCCCAGGCAGCCGGCCGTGCCCCTCACTCCGGAGGAGCCAAGGGTAGCAATGCTCCATGGACCCCAGCCAGCACCGGCCAGGCGGGGAGCTGGCAGGGCCGGTAAGGAGCCCTTCAGCCCGGTTTCCTTTTGGGAGAGGAGTGCTAGTGACAGCCCTCCCCAGCCTAGCTTTTCAGTGGAGCAGGGTCAGCCTCAAGAGAACAGCCCCCCCGCACTTAAACTAAGTCAGAGTTGCCATAAGACATCCTACCAAAATAGTTAGGTCATTGGTGGGGGGACATGTACGCCACACTGAATTAATTAGGAAGCTTACCATTAGTAACAAAAGTTGAAATTTTAGCAAAGTTAAGAGCATGTGAAAATTGGAGAAGTCTTGCCGCTGCTAAATGTTCTCATTATTACTGCACAGGTTATAGTAAAACCAAGAGAAGCAACAGCAACCTCATTTTGTTTCACCCTCCCGCTTGCTTTTGGAAACTGAAAAGGTAGTTCTTTTCTCAAGGCAGAAATGAAATAAATTCTGAAGTCTTGCTCCTGGGCCGTGCTTCTGTGAGTCCAGCCTGCTGCACAGCAGAGGAAGCTGTCTTCTGCAACGGCTAACCTCTTACCCACAGCACCTCTATTTATAGCTCTATACGCAGCTGATGAACCACACCTGAAACCTCTCCCTAACATCGCTGTTTCCGAGCAGGCCTCGCAGTCTCCTTTTGTTGCAGTGAATGGACTCAGTCTCTCCTCCGCTGCCCAGCTGGAGGAGGGAGAAGTCATGCTTGCTCCCTCTCAGATACCAGCTCGTGGAAAAGTGGGTTTCTGCCAGTGTTGAATATGGCACCGCTTGACCCATTGCGTGTTGCTGCTAAACAAAATGAAATATCTGACAAAAGCATTGCTTAGATGTGGAGGAGGAATGTTGATTTCTTTCCTGAGCTTTTTGAGTGAATCCGATTGAAAACTTTTTTTTAGACGAGTTCTGTTTTTGTCTTGCCGCCTTTGTCTGACTTGCGCTCCCAACCGTATGCTAATATTGTGGCAGATGATTGGGTAGCATCTGGCATCGCTGTCTAGCTCTTTGCATCTGCCTTTCCTTTCTGCGGCACTGCCTCATGAAGCCTGTCTGAAAAAGATCGCACTTGAGCCTACGGTTTGAATCCTGTTTTCTGGATGGGCCCTGGTTTTCTGCCGATTGCTAAACTGAACTTTCTGCGTAGGATTATTCTTTCCAGAATTAAATGCCAGACTCTTCTCAAGCCAGACAGTCACTGCTGACTATCTTGGAATATATTTACTGTAGAAGGCCCAAGTAACTTCAGCTATTTGCTCAGAATGACCTGTTTTAAAGACACGTGTTTAGCCACATGTTTGTCCCATCAGAATGTAGGGGTGTCAATGTTTTATGTAATACAGATCCTTAATTAAACTATGAAAATGTGGGGAAAATGCAATAAGTTCTAGTATTTCCAGGTTTTCGGTTTTGCTTTGCAAAGAATGATATGTAACCTCATTAAGTTCATTAAGGCACCTTAGTTAGCTGACTAAAAACCTGAGGTTTATGTTTTTATGATTTCTTCAGGCTAAGAAAAAACCCAAAGGGGATTGGACAAAGCTTCATTTACTCTGATGGTCTAAATAATAATAGTTATTAAGAACAACTCTTGCAAGATTAGTACATGTTGCAATCTACCTTACTTGCATTTTGAAACTTGCTTGTTTCAGGACTGCTTTATGGTATTTTAGCATGTCACGCTTTAGTAAGATGTGAACCAGTTGCTCAGATAAAAGTAAAACGCTTCCAGTAGTTTCTGGTAGGATGGTTTTTGCCCCTCTTCACATATATCCCTGAGTCTTCTGACCTTCATGATTATCATAAAAAAGCTATTAAAAGAGGGGTGTGGTGGAAATACCTCACAAATACTGTAGTAGATCAAAACACAGCTTTTGAGGTTAGCCCCTTCTCTGTAATGATCTGAGCCTTCGTTCTTCAGATTTTGCCGCTGCTGTTCCCTAAAATCCTGTTAAGAAACTCTTTAACACAATTTTTGTTGAAGATGCAAGACTGTAATCTACTCATCACTGACTCTAGAATTCTGTCTTTTTAATGTGGGAAAGTGGTAGGAATAAATGTTTCAAATTTTAGGACGCCTTCCAGCATGGTTAGCAGTGATGCAGATCTTCTGCCAAACAACCACAAAATTGAAACTAAAAACTTACCAGGCAACTCATAGCTTAGAGTTTGTTGATTTCACTACAGATTACAGGTTTGGAAAAATAAGTAGTCATTTATGTCTAGAGAAATAACTTCTGTACAGTAACAGGACTATTTCTGCACAACCAAAGTGAAACAAATAAAATGTGTTTTTATGGCTGCAGGCAGGACTGGCATAGGAAATTTATCTTTTTTTTTTTTTTTTTTTCCTTTTCATTCTGTTATAGCTATGAGGCAGATTTCAGCACTGCTATATTTAAAACAAATGAAAATCTGTTTTGATCCAGTAAGTAGAGCAGGCCAAATACATTCAGAAGAGTTATGTCACTCTAGCTCTGTTGGGGAAGAAAAAAAAAAAAGAAAAAAGAATGTTAATAAACACTACGTTGTTAAAATACGTAGTTGGGTACAAAGTGGGTTTTGGTTTGTGTGCCTTTTACAGACTAATATTCCCTAAAAGCCTGCATCGTCAGGATTTGGCATGATTACTTAAAGAGCAATACCACCCTTTTTTGGCAACTGTAGGACAATGACGAAAATGTGCATTGCATTTTAATGTGTACATCTTCAGAATAATTCACTTAAACTTCTAATTGCCTAATTTTATACAAACGGTCAGGAGGAATAGATTTCCGTGTGCGTCTTGATTTGAGGATGCACAAGTGACGCCAGAGGCCTGGCTTGGCTGGCAGGGTCCTTGTTGATGGTGATGGAGAAGTTCTTCCGGAGCCAAGTTTGAGGGAGGAAAGGATTGCTACGTTTAGTAATATAAACTTATTTAATCTAGGGACTAGCGCATTACAAATCATGATACTGAATGTAGGACAAATGCAAAACTAGCACAGTGTTCTCAGAATAATAAGTGCTTGGTTTAGACTCTAATCCACCCATCAGGCAACTCCCTGGAAGGCTGTATGTGCAGTAGGTCTGGTGTGCGGTGCCTGTAGCGAATCTGGATGTTCTGTCTCAAGACCAGGGAATGTTCACAGTGACGATGATACCAATTAAAACCAAGAAGACGACGATTACGATGGTGCTGAGACAAAACCGTGTTCTTTTGAATCAGTTTGAGATTTTCCTCCAGGAATATACATGATCTTTTCCAGTTTAAAGAAGGTAGGAATTCTCTTAAAGACTGCCTTGTCCATACTATGAAGTGAACACTCAAATTACAGCAAAGGCGAGCTGAAAGGTAATTTTTGTTGATCCTCAAGAATAAGAAGGCCTCCTTCTGAATGGCTTGACTGTCTTTGCTACAAAGTCCTTTATAACGTCCTCCCCATATCTGCAGAGCGATAATCTGAGAGTATTCTTTTACTTTGTCTACAGGCAGGATGTTACATTTAGGGCTATACATCTGATGTTTCTTTTAAATCAAGCTGCTGTGCTTGTATGGAACATATTTCCAATTTGTCATAACTACTGTTACCTTATTGTAATCAAAGTTATCTGAGAAACTGCACCTACACAATGAGCGTTTTTAAAGTGACTCTTCGAGTAGTAACCTATTTATTTAAGGCCTAATACTGTACTAAATTTGCACCATGATTTTTTTAAAGTCTTATTTATTCAGTGTACTATGAGGTAGGGGGTGCTGCTGTCCTGTCAAAAGACTCAGTCATGCAAAAGTCTGAATAAAGTGGGAACTTTGAACATGGGTATCTCAGCTTCTGATTTATTTACCCCTTCTTTTTTGTCGGTAAAAATCCCTTTAGTATTTATAACCCCCTAGAGCGTTTACCTGTTCAAAAAATGTTCCTGAAACTCTGGCATGAAATTACTTTTCATAGCAGCAGCAAGTTAATATTCTGTTTTGATGCATTTGTTCTTCGTGGGAAAAAAGCAAGCAAGAACTACCCTGCTTTTTTTCTAGTCGAGATTAAAAAAAGCCAAGTAGTTGACACTGCTTTCAGTGGGTTCTAATAGGCTGTTAAGTTTAACTACAGAAGCTTTTCCAGTATAGGTGTACCCATGGGGCAAACAGACATCCCTTTGAAGTTTGTTTTGTGGTTTGACTGTAAGATAAATGCCGGAGAGTTTCCAGTGACAGTAGGACTAGGTTAATTCTGTGAGCTTATTTTTTTGCACACCCCCCCCCCCCTTTTTTTTTTTTTTAAGGGAGACCTTTGCTTTTATCTTTAAAAGCGAGCAAGTCATGACTTCCTAAGTGATGCTCGATTGTGCTTATGTTATATATAGGCTTATTGGGGTTTTTTTGTTCCCAAAGGCAATTAGAACATAGAACAAGTCCTAATAGTGAGGTCTAAATTTTGAGAGTGTACTTTGCTTTCTGTGCAAGAAAAACATTGCTGCCATTAGCTGCTTGTTACTTTTTAGCACTGCTCCTATTCTGTCTTTTTTCTGCAGTGCACCCACTTCAGGGGCTGGCCTTCATTGAGGAGAATTTTCAGTTGCCGCCTTCTCATCTTTTCTCAAAGTCGGCATCTTTTCTCCTTCGCTGCTCCTAACTATACTGCTTTTCTAAACTTAAATGAAAACCAACACAAGGCCAATGATAACAACGAACAAGTTAGCCCAAGTTTTCTTGTGTAGGCTTTCTCTGATCATCCTTAGGTTTTAGTTTGAATATTTTGGCTGCCTTTTATTTTGCCTGTTGGCAGGAGAATGTAAAAAAGAAGTTTAACGGGTATTATTTTGTATTTCCATGGCTCAATTACTTGCCTTGATCTCTGAAAATGCATGCTAACAATCTCCCCTACTTAAGTGTGGGGAATGCTGGTTGAAGCATGCTGCCTAATAGGGTCTTAGTATGTAAAATAAATTTATTTTCTGTGTAGGGTGGATTAATCCTTGTTCTGAAAGATAATAATGATCATTACAAAGTCATAGTGGTAACTCTGACTTTGTTTTACGAGGGCAAAATGAATCAGTCCTCAGTCCCAGCAGACCTCATCAGGTTGTTTAGGAAACAGAAATAGATTCTCAAAAGTGAATACAAAACGTTTCCATAAGTAGAAGATTAAATAACAATCTAGAAATGAACCTTTTGCAGTTAGTAAATTGGTGTCAATTGCTGTTGGTGCTTTAGTATGGTGGTATGAACTGCATGTACTATTGTGTAAAAAATACATTTTTGTTGCAAGCGAAATTAGATACCAAATGCAGAACTCTTTTGAAGGCAAGAAAATGCATTATGTATTATGCCATTCATGTAGTGTCTTCTTTACCGAATCTTTAAGTGTCTGTTTGAGTATTTGCAAACAAATCTTTGAGGAAAGATATCTCCAACAATTGCAGAGCAGTTTTGGTATCCCGGTGAACTGATCTCTCATGTTCCCTTCGAGGTCGGCTATCTAGCAGGCTTTAGTCAGCAGCTGTCCAATATTAGATTCCCTTGAACATAAGATCAAACAACTAATTTTATTGTGGGATTTCTGTGGTCTTATTTACTATTACACCGTGAAATGCTTGGATATATTTCCAATCTCCTTACTTTCCAGGGCTTCATTCCCAACCTATGGAGGGGAGCGGTTGGTAGAAACTTTGCCTTGCTCTGCCTCTGTTAGGTAGCCAAATTAAGATGTCTTTAACCTGAATTGCCTTTTCAAAAGGTTTAGCGTTCTTCTTCCTCTTCGCTGGTGCGTGCCTGTAGGTGAGCCAACAGCCTGCCAGACGGGATCCTGAGAAAACAGGCCACCTTGGGATGGGTGACGTGCCTGATTTGTTTAGTCTGACCCCACAGTGCTCTAGTAGAGGGTATAAATACTAAATTAAAGGAATAAATTGTAGTTTTAATAGCCGTGAAATCACACATTCTCTTTCTTCAGTTTCTTATCATTTTAGCCACTGCTGCAAAACTGTGAAGCCAGAGCCGCTTTGAAAAGCGAGCCATTTCAAACTCGGAGAAGACAGCATGTTTTCCCTGTTATCATCTGCTGGTGGAGCAGCTAGCCTCCTGTGGTTGAAATTTTCCTCAAAAATGTGTTTGGTGGGGAGAGTCAGCAAGGAAAAACTCAAAATTAAAAAAAAAAAAAGGGGGGGGGGGAAGTTTGCCAATTTTTTTTTTTTTTTGAAAGCAACCAAACCCAGAAATGTCTGCCAACAAGATTATTGTTTTAATAAGCCAGGCTACTATCTTGCCTGTAAACTTGCTGTGTGTTTTGAACTGGGGAAGGGGCCAGATAAGCTTTGCTGTACGATAAAATTCAAGGTAACTTCCTTGTACGTTAATTAGCTCGCTCTGCTGCTTCACAGGAAACATCTGAAAAGTGTCTTTTATTAATAAAGTTCCTTACCAAGCTCATTATACAACGTAATCACCTTCAACCCACTAAGAACTTCAATTTGTACAGCATGTGAATTTGCACAAGCGTATAGCTGGAGGTGAAGGGTTGTGTTCTTCATCTAGTCTTGTATAAAGTGATTTGAGCCGTGATAACGTCATTGAAAGAATAGGGTTTAGATGTTGTTGCACATCACTTCTTTTGAGGTCTGCTGGTTTTTGTTAATTGGTTGTGTCAAAAACACGTTGTACGGTGTTTAATTTGACAGGATAAAGTTTAAGTGCTGATACGCATGTCTACTATGGTAGCAATTAGTCTCTCAGGTGCACTAAATTTAATAATTTTGTTTGGAAATAAACCCTAGAAACTTCTACTTGAAGTTAACAGATTTTTTTAAAAAAACTATAGAAAGTTAACTGTCTTTAGGTAATACTAAATATTTGTAACTTCTGGTTAATGCCTATAAAAATAACAGCACTTACAACAATCTATTGCTGAAATTGTATTTGGAGATATTCCTGTATAATCCCACATTTATTTTGCAATTCTTAATTGTTTCGATGTTGGGTCACACTGCAGTTTGGTCAGACCAGAGGCTCCGCTATGTCACAGCACCCTGAAAGAACGTTTTCACTTACTCCTTGTGGCATGAAAGAAGGCAGTGTAAAATTGAGGAATATCCAGAACATGTGGATGAGGGCAAAGTTCACTCGTTTCTCCCGTATCTCTGTAAAGTTTCCTTAAAATAATGTAGTGGTCCATGCTTCTGACTTTTGTAGCAGTTGAAATTTTAGAGTATGGGAACTCAGAGCAATGCATTTTAAAAATCTTCTGCAGTGAGTGGGACTTCAAAGTCTGAGCTTTCTACACCAGCCCTTTCAGTTTGACTTGGAAGGTATCTCCAACGTATCATCCAGAGTGCCTTCCCAGGGAGAAGAAAACTTTGTACCTCTCCTTCCGCCTTTTTCTCCTCAAAACCAAGTTTGAACTTAAACTTGGTTTTAACACCTCTAGAAAAAAACTAACAGAAGAACACGCTGTTTCTTAGTTTCAACCAAGATGTGGAAGTAGCAGGCTTTTATGTAGACATACTGGTTTCAATAGGTTCTATAACCTCACTCTTTTCCATTAGTGCATACTAATTATTTAATAGATGTTCAAATAAAGCTGCTGCAAATGGGCCTTTTAGTTGACTTTTACCTCATGGAGCCCTCTCTGCAGGTAAGAGAAGGCTTTGCAGCAGGAGCAGGTTAGAGACTGGGAATGATTCAGAAATCAAGGCATTATTTCAGTGATTTGACAGCCTACAGGTTGGAAAACGGAGAAGACTACAGGACTGGTAGCAAAAAAATGAATATATGTGAAAACTAAGATAGTTGGGGTGGAAATAAAGTTTTGAGTTTATTCCAATCCTTCCAGCTTATGTATTCATCTCCATGATAGAACAGGGGGAAGGTCTGACATATGAAATGATGAGTCTGGGCGGCATTAATAAAAACTGCAGCCTTGAAACTGAATGGAAGACCAGTGGGTGTTTTGTTTGCCATCTGCTGAGATTGACCCAGAAGGCTTCCAGAGCATGTACTTTCTCCAGTATTTTGACATCATATGAACTTGTTGAAGCTCTGAAATGAAGTACAAGGAAGGATAGGGGCTTTTGTGGAAAATGGAATCAAATGAAATGTGGTTTCGTAGTAGAATTCAGTAGATTTTAGAGTTTGTGCCAAAATAATGTTCTGAAGTAAGCAGAAGGAAGGAGGGCTACTCAATCTGTTGGACTTCAGTGTACTGCACTTCCAGTTGTGTGTCATTCGATTTCATAGGAGCTGGAGAATGGAAAATACTACAGGTTTTGCAACATGGTTAAGGCACGGGGTGAAGAGGAGACAATAGTAGGTTATGATAAAACAAGGGCTTCTTGGTTGTCATAAGGTACTAATGGAGTTGCATGGACAATGTTCTTGGAACCAATCTGTTATTAATATCTGTGAACTTGGACGCATAAGAGGTGCGTGCTGTGTATCAGCAAGTTTCATACCTAGGGCATCACCAGAACAAGTGAGGATCAGAAAATAATCAGGAGAAATTGAATGACTTTGATAAGGGAGTGATTTAGGATGAAAATAATCATGAATAGAAGACTATGCACTTAAGGACTAAGAAAAAGAATTTCTGCTTTTTTTGTCAGAGAGGGCAGGTGGTTGGCTCACCACGTGGAAGGAAAAGGTGCATTGGCAGTAACATCAATGTAGTGGGATGTAAAGGAGTGACATATTGAAATAGCCTTTGAAATAGCTGTGGAATGAAATAGCCTTTAATACCCACCCTACCGATGATCCATGCGGATGTTAGTATGGAAATTGGATCATATACTTTGATTTGCTTTTGGGTTACTGAACAAAACAAACAAACAAGTCCCCCAAAATGTTAGATGTGTAAATAATAAAACTTAAGAATGCTGGATGCATTTATAAAGTTTGCTTTTACTTGTGGAACCTGTTTTCGGAGCTCTACAGGGAGAATTTGTAGTGAAGCTAGGCTGATAACTGCTCACTGCTGGAATTTTGGATTCCTTCGAGTGGTACATGAAGCATTTCTCCCCAGGGAACCTCAAGAGCAAAGCTAGTAAAAAGAGTGTTGTCTTGATGACCCAGTCTGTTAGCTTCTTACAACAGAAGGGGGTGATACAGGAAAAACGGAAGATAGCATGTTTCATCTTTAGTACCAAAATTTGGATATAATAGGAGAAGTAGGATGTCAAATTTCTATATCCTTTTAGTAGTTACTTAGCTAGGGGCTAAAATGCCTGAGTGTGTACAGGTTTTAATTTAAAAAAAAAGTATTCCTGGAACAGAGAATATTAACACCAACTTCAGAGTTTCATTGTTTTCTTCTTTTCATTCAGTGTTTTATGTTCATTAGGAAAGCTGGGAAGGCAATTCCAAACAGGAGGCTTTATTCAGTAAATTCAACCCTTCCGCTCTGGTAGGAAACAGGGACAAGCAGCTAGCAATTCTTGACAAGGTTTTATCCTGAACTTTGCTTATAGGTGCCTGAATAGGAATGAAAGTCAATGGGTCAGATTATTTTAATAGCAAACCTGCTTGCCCCACGAAAGACTTGCTCCGTCTCTGACCTTCAGTGCAGAATTTTCCTTACTGTTAACAAACCAGGGTGTTAATCTCAACTATCTAAAATAAAACTGGTGTTGTGTTTAGTTTGGCTTCTAGCGGAGCTTCAGTTCTCAGTT
Source organism: Alca torda (assembly GCA_008658365.1). Classification (NCBI taxonomy): domain Eukaryota; kingdom Metazoa; phylum Chordata; class Aves; order Charadriiformes; family Alcidae; genus Alca; species Alca torda. The sequence continues at coordinate 1,505,027 of CM018101.1, forward strand.
TACGAGAAGTAGAAGGGAGTTTTGTGGTGGGATGTGTGTGTGTGTACGTATGTGTGGTGGGGGTGGTTTTTTTTTCCCTCCCACACCCATCCTTGAGGAGGTTAGCTTCAGATTGTGATCTGTTTTAAGTCTTTTTCTCCCACCCTTTACCTCTTCTTAATTATGTCTTTCCATATTTCTGGAGTCATTTAAATGACTTTGAAAAATGTTTGGCTTAATTAGCTATTTTTCCCATAATTCAATACATATTCTTCTGTGGGGAAGTTCTTGCCTTAAGGTGTTTTTAAGTTTTAAAAAAAAAAAAAAAACACAACAAACCAAACACTTTGGAAGAGTGAAGAAAACAAAAATCTTCAGTAGTTTTCTGCAGAAAGGAAGTGGTGTGAAAATTTCTCTGAGCTCAGTTAACCTTTTGGGTTCCAGTAGTCAGGAGGATTTTGACATTTGGCGTGTTTCATTGGAGACAAATTGGCATTAGACCAAGAGACTGTTGGCTTCAAACGACGGCTATCTGCCATTTTCACGGCCATCTATACTGAGAGGCTGTCAAAAACTGGCGTCGCAGTCTGAGTTTTACATAGCAGTTCTTAATAGTTGATTTTCTGCCGAACTTTTCAGTCTGGGGGCAGCACCATTGTCCCTTACAGTCAAAGGAACTATATGGCTTCTTGTCAGTAAGGTGCTTATTAGCAATGACTTGCACATGGGGCAGTAAGTCTACAGGAATCCCCAGTGAGGTTGGTGAAAATATGTATGGATTAAATATGTATTTAGTGCAGGCAGTGTGTGCACAATGTGTGTGACTGTGTTTGAGATGCCTGAGAACGAAGTAGAGATGAGGGAATAGAAAGTTCCGTGATGTAAAGACTGGTAGAAATACCCCTTCCTTAGGATAACTGGAAATTAGATATTTGCTGATGCCACTCAAAAGCATCATCTGGGAATTTAGGGTAATAATAATTCCGTAATTCCAAATGCAGATGATTTAAATAACTTCCCTACAACTGATTTGATTTGTTGTGGTGGGATCTGTGCGCCCAGTGGCAGCTTTGGACCTGTTTCATATTCTGCATCATCTTGCTTGCTGCTTGCTTGCTTGTTGCTCCGTTCCTTATCTGGCTTTGCTCGCCCGTCTGAGGGACGGAATCGCTAAAAAATGTCATGTCACCTCAAATCCTCGTTCTGCCCATCTGTTTAATGCCTCGCTGTTTGATAGCTGTGAAGGGTTGCTGTTGAGTCTAGGTTGGCCTTAGCTAGCAATCAGTTAAACCTTGCATACGGTCTCTACATTTGTGCAGAGAGGGTCCCGCACTTGGCCACAGTCTGACATTTAGAGTTCTTATACTGGAATTTAGTGGAATTTAGCTGGACTGCTATCCCAGCTTCCCCAAGTGTAGTGTATCCTACCGTCCAACAGCCTTACGTGTAAATTAAATCCTGTGCCAAGGATGGGAGCGGACATGCAGAGGTTGGGCAGGTGTACCATCACCGATCAACACATCAATGAACGTGCCACATGGAATAAAGATAACGGAAACTTTTTAGATAATTAACAAGGTATAAAACCTGTTATAAGAAGTCAAGGTTGTATCCTCTTGTCCAACAAAACATACTAAAGTGTTTTCTTCTTTTTAGTCCAAGTGGTAAGAAGTTCAGAAGCAAGCCTCAGTTGGCAAGATACCTGGGAAACACTGTTGATCTCAGCAGTTTTGACTTCAGAACGGGAAAGATGATGCCCAGTAAATTGCAGAAGAACAAACAGAGACTAAGGAATGATTCTCTCAATCAAAATAAGGTTTGTTAGTAAATACTGTGTTTAAGGATATCCTAAGAATTTCCTTTCCTGTAGTTCATTTAGCAATTTCTTTTCTGCTTAAAGCAGTCTGCTTCTAAGATGTACATGTATGTTTAATTATTAGTAGTGGTAGAGACGTAAATTTATAAATAGAAGGAATACTCTGCTACTACCAAGGAAACATCAAGGCAAGGTTAAGTATGAATCCAAAGTTTGAGTAATTCAGGAGTTGGCTTGGGACTAAGAACCTCAGTGCTGGTCATCTACCTGAATGATATTCTTCTAAATGAGAAAAGTTAGGACTGTTGACAGCAAGAGATTCTCCTGTGCAAGGCTTCAAATTGCTATGTTCATCTTCCTGTTCTGAGATGAAATAGTTCACATTTTTAATGTGTGCACTATGTGCCAGGAAGCTTGTTTTCTGAGGCAAATGCATTTATCTGTCCGAATCTGGCTGGTTGTGTACAGCTTAACAAGGCCAGGTGTTGTTAAGGTTGGGCCTTTCTCAGTTCACGTGATTGTTCCCTTATTGTCTATTGCTTTTTGAACAACAGTGTATCCTTTTGAATGCTGAAGAAAATGTGTGCAGTAGATTAAAAATAAAAGACTGAAGCATACAGAAGTGAAATATAGCACATAGAGACGTGACAAGGAAACTCAGCTGACTCTCAGATAATACATTCCTGGACAAACTTTAGAAACCTCATACAACAGTTTGAAAGGATTTCTGTAACAACCTGCAATGTTTTCTTTTTGAAGTGTTTTTATTCTTCAGGATTTCATAACTTACAGTAGCACATGAAAATACCTAACGAGTTATAGCTATGTCTTGTGCACTGATGTTTTTTGTCATCTGCCGTTTGTAATGCGTGAACCACTCATTTCATGCTGATTTCTTTTTTTATTTAAAGCACGTGTTCAAATTATTTCATATTTACTTCCCACAGACGTAAGACTTTCATTTGGGGGTAGTCCAAGGGAAGGTTTTGGTTAGGCTTTTTGCATGAGCAGAAATTACAAAATTTGGTATATAAAATCTGAATGAGTCTGTGCTCACTTGGCTTTCCCGTGATCTTAGATTACTTGAAAGTTGCTCACAGTAGCTCTGTTAAATACAAGATTAGAAATCAATGCCTTTTTTAGGTAAATACTATTTATTATAGCTAAGTGACTGAATCTGGAACTCGTGAGCTTTCAAGAATTGCTGCACTATGCTTGCGATAATTACAAATGAGATTTCAAATTATTCCTGAAGTTTGTTTTCTTCCACAGACACTGAAAGAGAATAGTTGTGGCCGTCTTCTCCTCCGCCTTGCAGCTGGGGTCCATAAAAGACAGACTTGCCTAGGCAAGTTTGTGTATAAACTTGCTCATGTTTTATGGGTTGTTTGTTTTTGTACAAACAATTTACCGCAAATGTTTCTAAATTCTTTGGCTCCCCTTGTGTTTCAAGAAGGAATATCAAAATATACTTGAGTCTTCTTTCTGGGACGTGTCTAGGCAGTGAAATTTATGCAGCTGGTGGATGGAAATTCTCTCTTGCCTTACTTCTAACTTCGAGATTCTCGTCATTAGCAGATTAGAACTCAATGTCAGGATTGACATACTAATGCCACCTGGCGTAAAATGGAACCGAGGATAATATATGCTAATGAATGCTCTCCATTTTGTGATGGTAATGTACAACAGGGTACATGACACGGAAACAGTCTTTTAGGAAAATCCTTATCTCTGATCTTAGCCTTGTGCATTCTTACTGACCTTTCGGTATTGGCAATAAAGGCAATAAATTTGATAGATGTAGGAGGAGTTTTTCTCCAGCCTATACTGATCTTGCCATTGTTTTCTCTGTAACCATTTTTACATTTCACTTGCAAATGAAGTTGCTTTATTTATATGAAGTGCTTTTGAAGAGATAATGAAATCAGGAATACAATTGAATATGGATCCAGTAGATACAGCATACTGCTCTGCTTCCAAAAATATGCTTATCAATTCTTTCTATTGAAAAGAAAACATAATAGAGAGTGCCGGTTAAACACGCTGTCTGGTTATAAGTGTCTCCTTAGGTTAAAGGATGGGTTAGATTAATGGAAATATGTTGCTGAGTTTTTAAAACATTTTTATGTCCGGGCCACATTGATGCTTCTGGAAATACATGTCAGTGGACTGAAATTCTTTTGGAAACCATTGTGGGAGGATAAAATACTCCTAATGAGTAAAAATGAGCAGGCAACATTGATATTTCTGCTAGCTGATACATTGCTATAGTTCCCAGAGTAGGAAGAGATTTTGTTTCATAAGAATAGTCAAGCAATGGAAAAGCCCACAGTATGTCTGTGTTTCCGAAGGCTGAAGTTTTGTAGGTGTGCCTAAAAGTGAATATTTTGAGCTTAATCGCCATCTGAAATGAAGTAATCTGTGCCTGACCATTTGAAATATGTAGATAGCGTCTTGGTTGTGAGGATCTTTGTTACTTATTTCTATTAGGATTTACTTGAAGCTTTTCCTTTGTCATGAATAAATCTGATGTATGGCTGGCTATTGATTTGTTGTGAAAAAAGAGTTTCTCGGAATATGAGTCGCCTCCTGTTAAAATCTGATATTTTTTTTCCTTGTACATCTGAAGATCTGCAGGTGCTGGAGATGGGTGAGCTTTGCAAGTTTCTGTACTAAAGAGTTTATATCTGTTGTTTAAAACTCAGTGCCACAAATGAGAGACTGTTTATTTAGGATGAGATCAGAAAGCCCAGATGTGACTACGATTAGAAAGGAAATAAAGTAGGAAAGTAGGAAGGTTGTAATTACAGTACTTAGGAATTGATCTGTTCGTAGTATAAACAGTTTATCCTATTTTCTAGTATGTAGCCTTGATGAAAAGTATATGGGATATCCACTGCTTGAACCTGTATTTCCTGCATAGTTTATAACTCATCAGGGTTTCGCTTTAATTCTGGGGGCCATAGCATTAATATAGCTGAATTTTCTTAAGTTCTCACACTGCCTGAAGGAATCTCCCTTTTTATTTTTCTAAGTTTAATGGATTTATTTTTTAACTTCTCTTAAAGGCCACAAGGAACTTGTAAATATTTTTTGTGAACTTGAAATGAAGACCTTTGTTCTAGAAATGTTTGCTAAACCAGATTTTTGGTATGGCAGATGACTCTGTAATATTATTGGTTTTCTCAGTTTTAATAGCTATTTCACCACTAATACTGATGCTACTGCCCAGAATGCCCTGGGGGCATGGACTTCAAAGCGTCAAGAAGTAGTTTGAACTCAATGTCACAAGATCAGGGAATGTGAAGCTTGTAGGATAGGCAAGGTCTATCAGGGTTCTGGACTGAATTAAGTTATGTGGTTTGAGGAAAGTTCATTGTCAAAATACTTTGTGCAAATGGAAGTACATGCTATTACTGTCTAGCTCTGGTTGGCGATTCTGTGCTCCTCAGAGATGCTTTCATTATATATGAAAAAGTCTAACGTTAGGCTTAGTATTGTCATCATCACTGGGGAAAAAAATTAAGCCCATAACCAGTATCCATCAAAGTATCTGAAAGTATATTTCTAGCGTACTGGGTCTTCGTGGGTGAAACATTAGGAGAAGACTGATGTCTAGATTCATTTACAAGCTTAGATTCTCACTTTTGCTTTGTATAAAAAGGTCTAATGACTTCTGTGCTAATTGAACAGTAATTTCTCTGGTTGGTTAAAGCTATTAAGTGTAATCAGGCAGAAGTACTCGTGCTCTGTTGCCGTTTGCTCTGACCATGGAAACCCTGGTCCCAGTTAGACGAGCATCAGCAGCGTGTTAGGGATGGAGCCGAAGGTGGAGGTCTCTGAAGATCTGCTGCTTTGCCCGTTGGAAAACAGTAATATTGCAAGACATGGAGACTAGTTAGTTTCTGGCTGTAAGTTTATAAACCACAAATGAATGAATTTCTGAAGAAAACTTCCGTTGGGATTTGTGATTTTAGCCTTATTATATTTTAAAGAGTTAACTGCTACCTGGAAACGATGAAGAAAAGGGACATGTAAAATAACAGGGTATATTTAAAGGCGTGGAGGAATAGAGACTTGTGATCAGAATTGCTCCCATTGAAAAGAACCAATTTCTAGAACTCTTCCAGAATTCACCTGTATCTTCTAGCCTTTTTCTTCTGTTGGTCTGCAAAACTGTTTTTGTTCTTACGGGAGCATACTGAAATGAGTATTAAGCAAGGATTCCCAAAATGCTACAGCGCTAACTTATAAACGAGTGTATGAATAGAGTCATACTGTTGAATAGCTAAGAATATGCACAGTGCTCTTGATAAATCACCTTCTTTACCATCATCTAGGTTATCTTGAGATGCCTAGATAAATATGAAGCGTTATTCTGTTGCTGCTTCCTGTCAGTTACATTCCTTAGAATTACGTGGAGGAATTCCTTGGGTTTTTCTACCAGGAAGGATCTAATAGTGCCATGTCATCCTGGAGAAGTTATAGAAAGAGGCTTCCCTTGCCTCTCCCCCGACCCAAGAGAAGTATCGAGCAGTTGGATAGGAGCAGCCAATATAATAACCACTGTAGTGTGTAAGGATGTATTTTGGGATTAAGTGGCTTGCCTGCAGAATGGTCTTCATGATGAAAATTACTTTCTGTGGAGTGCAGAGATGATCCTCTCTTTATTGCTGGTTTATAGATTACGCACTGTACACGCATAGGAAGAATGACTTCACACTCAGTTTCTCCTCAGCCAGCCCCCTTGCACTAACAAAGGTGTGCTAAAATACAGGCCATTCTGGTGATGGAGGAACTACCCTGTCAGATAGCTCTACCAAAGCTCCAAAAGGAGGGATACGTACTTTTAAAATAAGAATTTAATCTGAGACAGAGGCAGTGAAGAGATGGCTTATTGCCTAATAAGCCTAAGCCCTTTCGCGATATTTTTAATTTCATTTTTATACAGATCATTACAGAATATCTATAGTCAGTATTCTAGCATTCAGCATCTGGAATTCCAGAGCGTTCGGTTTAGGAACAAACAATTTGTAAACAAACATGTGCTCGAGGGTTCTTAACACAGTCTCTTTTATGAAGTCATGTTGTCCAAATCGTACAATCCAAATATGGAGGATTTGAAGATTGAGATTAATTCCCTTTTCTAAGCCCAAGAGGTTGCATTTTCTCCCAAAATTAGGAGTCTAAGTAAATCCTAATGAAAACTTTTTTTACCGTCATCCTTGGATGGACTCTAATATCGGTGTTCATTGTGTAACTTCTGAGCTATGATCTCACAGCCAGTTACAAAACTTCTGAGATCTGAAATACCGCATAATACCTTTTTTTTCTTCCTTTTGAAGAAAGCAGAAGTAAACTTTTAAAAAGCAAAAGCTTAACCCTTTTCCTTTGTGGGAGACTAGGTATGGCTATTAACATATTGAAGCGCTTAGCGCTCTCCTGCAAAATAGAGAACGTGCTGTTTGATACGCCTTCATTGGGAAAATGTGTATCGGGGGGTATTTATTTTAAGTATCTGCCTTGTGTGGATATAATCAGTTCACAAACCTGATAAAAAGTAACTTTGTCAAAAAGACTTGCTAAAGTTGATACAGTTTTAGTTTCTTTCCAGAATAAATTCCTGCACTTAAGAATTGTTTGATGTAGGAGTTGCTTAGGAAATTTGTGACCAAAGTTATGTAGGAAGTTGCTGTCATTTAAGACTTGGAGCTCTATAAACTATTTGCTACAAACGTATTTTCATAAAGCTTTGGAGCTTTCCTTTTGACATCTGGTCATGAAGCCGTCTCTTTTCATAATGAACAATTAACCTATACATTTTAACAAAAGAAAAGATGAATTTTCAAGCAGTTTGATCCTTCTCAAGAAGGTGAAAGTGTGTGGAACCAGTTCAGTGTTATATATGTTTTTCTTTACAGTGGATGACTCTAAAGGTTAGTTAAGAACAGCATTTAAGGGAAATCTTTACTCCAAAAAAAAGCCGCCTCCTTTTGCACATCAGTAGAAGAGGGTGGATCCAACATTAATTTGTGTACTTTTTCTGCATAAGTTTTGTTAATTCACTTCTTTTCTTTTTTTAACAGGGAAAACCAGACTTAAATACGACTTTACCAATCAGGCAAACTGCATCGATTTTCAAGCAACCAGTCACCAAAGTTACCAATCACCCTAGTAACAAAGTACGATCTGATCCCCAGCGAGTGACGGAGCAGCCGCGACAGGTAAGAATTAATCTATTTCCATTGTTACTGCTCAGAAAGTTGAAACGTGCTGAAGAAGTCCTTGTTTTCAGCTGTCTTCAATTACAGATGAGAATTCCTATCTTGAAGGTTACTTATAGACATGTGTGCAATACGTACAATTTTAAAAAAAATACAGAAATAAGTCAGTTCACATCGAGATTAATATTTCTTAATCCAAAACTTCATTCATATTTGATTACCACATTCCTCTTGAAATTCAGATATATGCTGTACTGCTGCAATTGGGCATCAAATGTAAATTTTCATGTTCAGCTTCTTAATAGAAGTTTCTATAAAATACGCAGTTCTCATCAAGAAGTAAGACTTCTCTTTTATATAGAAGAACTTTGTGCAAAATCAATAAAAATTTGTGTTTTAAATCCCTCTTTTTCACTTTGCTAGAAATACAAACCCCAGTAACAGAAACTCATCTTACACAAGTTCTCCTTTGGCTGCTTTTCTTTATATCAGTGACAGATCACCGGTTCGCACAATCCTTTTGTGTTTGGTTTGGGTTTTTTTTTAACGGGGAGGAGGCAGCGGAGAAGAAACGGAAATGTAGTTAATGAACGAGTGATCGGCTAGATAATGTAGTGTATATTGGATTGAGGTATTGTTTTTAAGTCTGCCTTGTATTTTTTGAGTCACAGCATTACTACCATCAAATTGAGACACCTTAGCCTGTCTTAGGAGCGCAGAGGTGAGAAGAAAATGCAGAGGCATGTTCAAATTTGTGTACGCTCGTACGTCGCTAACTTTTAACCACATTTCCTTTGCAACTCAAGCTGTCTCTAACATTGCACTTTCAAACATCTTGAATGCTGTTCTTGTAAGAAATAACATAAGGAATTTAGACTCTGCATCCTCTAAATTCAGGTGAGAAAGAAAAAGAAGAAATATCGAGCCGTATTGGATCCTCTTGTTGAGATGTCTTTTAGCAAGATTTGAAGGCCTCAGCTAACCTCACTGTTGGTCCCATGAAGTTCAACAGGGGCCATGTAAGTGTATCATGTTCAGATCTAAAAGATGCATAATTGCATGTGTCTCTTGATTCTCTTCACATTCTTTGGGTTTCCCTTGTGAACTACTACACTCGGTGTGTCAGGAGTTTCCTTTTGGTCATGTCTGCTAGAGCAGTAATAATCCCCAAAGCATATGAAACTTGTGGCACCTTTGTGGCAAGAGAAATGGATGTCTGGCAATTCATATCTTGATGGATTCCAAACCCTTTCATGCCTGCCTATTTTCTCCCTGTTTTCTTTCTTCCAGAATCTTTTCTTCAAATACACGGTGACTGAAATCTTTAGGAATGCGTCCCTTGTCTTTTGAGAATGACTATCCAGTGAAGATTTGCAGAGTAGGCTATTTTCAAACATACCCGAGTTAAATCTTTGCCTCCTTAAGAAAGGTTCTACCAGATTAAGCTAGAGCAAGGTCTTTGAGAATGTATCATCTTCTGATCTCTGTGTCAGCATTCCTTTTCAATCAAATTCCTTTGTCCTTGCTTGCAACAGTGCATCTTTGGAAGCGGCCACTTTAAACACTATTCTCATTCTGTATTGCCATACTTCGTTTGGAAGAAACACTAGCCCTGTTTGCATTAAATGTGGAATAGTAAATCTCGCGTATCTAATAGCAAAGCAAATCTTGGTGTGTCTTTCTCTTGCTTTTCTCCAAGCTGGAATGCTGCTTTGAGCTGTTCTCTGGTTTGTCATCGTTCTGAGTAATGGTGATTGACATAGGTGGGAGACTTGGGAAAAGGAGAGAAGAGATTTTTACAGTTGTTCATACAGAAAATTCGAGTGAGTTTTCAGTAAAAAATTCATTAAAAAATCTGGAACAAAGCAGTTTAATGTAGGTAGTATGCTGTCAGTTGCTAGAGAATCTTAAGCAAATTGACAGCTTTCATAAACAATTTCCAGCAATCGCGTTTCTTTACACACAGATTTCCGTCACACAGTTATCGATATCTCTTTGGTATTAGTGACCAAGAGTATGGAGGAACTCCAGTCATTGATCATGTGAGCACTCTTCATATATACATACGTATCTGTCACTCGAGATACAATTGCAAAATATGTTTGAATGCTCTTCCCCTCCAGATAAAGCCTATATTTTCCTTACATAAATAATCCCTGCACGTGTCACTGTCTTCTCCTTCTCTCACACTCAGGTGTGCAAACGTTCCTCTACATGGACTGTAAATATATCAGTGTTGGCTATTGGAGTGAATGCTGAAACACTGACTGTATTGCCTGTTTGTATATAAAGCTCATTCAGTTACCACTTTCAGTGTCATTCCTCCCTGTTTCTTCAATCCTTGGCCCAAATCCCTTAAGGGATTTTTGCTTCTGTAGTTCTAGATATCCAGCTCTGAAAGCTTTATCTGCTTCTATCTATTGTATCTCCCTTTTCAAAAGACAGTCTAACCAGAATTCCCTGAAAATTCTCTTTGGCCTGCCTCCTTACGTAGAGATCAAAATAAATGAGTAGCGTAGTTCCTTTGGCAGTCAGTAGTTTTTTTCATGACCTGAGAGGGAGAAGACATGCTTATTGGTGTTGGCAGGGAAGATATTTGGCAGCAGCTCTTCTTTAAGCAGTAAACCCTGTGGTAGTTCTTGGAAAGATAAACTAATAACAGCTTGCCTATGATCTTCATGTAGGTAAATCTGTCAATTAGAGCAAGAGCTTCGTGGCAACTGCTGGGTCCGTATATTCAGCTTGCTGGCTCATTCCACACAAGTGACACAAGGTTGTCTAAGCCTTTTTCAAGCAACAGCTCTGCCAGACAGCATCTTAAAGCCATTCAAAGCCATTCTTAAAGGTTTTATAGATTAGTGATTATCAGAGTGGAGAACTTCACCCAAGAGAACATGGAAATGTTCTGGAGAACCCTGGAAGTGGGTAGTGTCAGAACTTGAGCTGTGTGTGTATGCAGGCATGCTCTGAAGGGTCTTCTGGTACTCACTAGACTTCTCTCCTCTCAACTATGAGTCTTCTTCCTCTATGTGGCTTTTCAAATACCAGTACGAGTCAATCCATGAAGATTTCTCGAATTCTTCATATCTAATCAAATCATAGGAGTATCTGTAAGTTCCTAAATAGCAAACTTCCTAGCCTCAATTGCAGCTTTCTTCAAAGTGCTTTAACGTCCCTTTTTGAAGTATCAACCTGCTTAAAATATTTTTACTCTTCATAAGCTTAATTAAGATAGGTTTTCTTACTATTTCTGTGGCTTCGGGTTTCTTTCCCTTGCAGAGTCTACTGATAAACCAATGTAAGAAAAGGAATCCTGAAAGATTGCTAGTGGGCCCTGCAAGGAAGAAAAAACCAAACCCCCTTGTTTTAGCCTCCTCTCCACTGTTAGACTTAGTACCTTTTGATAAGATACGATATGTTCTTGATGAATTTAAGGGTAGTGGTTTGGATTTTAAGAAGTCAGATAAGCGTTGCTGAAATCGAAACTGGATTTAGTGATGAATCAAAAAATCATGCAGCTGTATCTGTCATCTTACTCTTAGGTGGGGTTGAGTATTGTCTTAAAATCACTTTTTTTCTCCCTCATTCCTATTTAGCAAAAAAGCCACTAGATGTAGCAGTACTTCAGGGCACGTTAATGCTCCGCTTCTGCTTCTGGATTTGAGTATTCCTCAAGGAGAAGAATGAATGGGAAGCAGAGGAAGTCCTGTAACTATCCAAAACTATTATAGTAAATCTTTTATGTAATTGCTTATACTGGAGTTAATTGCCTGTCAGGTGTTCTGTAACTAACTGGATCAACTGGAATGGTGCTGCAAATCAAACTTCTTTCTTACAGATCATTGCCCTTTGTACCTTGGTGCCTCCAAAAGGATGTGTCCTACGTAGAGCACTTACCCACTTCTTCGTGTGCTAGAGCCTCTTGGTTCACACTGTTCCACGCTTATTAACCTTTTACGGGGTTGAATACAAAACTCACTCATTTACCTCTGTGTCTCAAATGTACCTGAGGTATTGCTTTGGGAGAGGTTAATTCTAGTTAATTCTGATGTATCCTGTTGGTTGTGGTGGCAGAGATATTTGAAACCATACTGGTAAAACTAATGTTTATGTAAGTGGTAATCATAACGCTGAGTTTGCAAAGCATTGACCTCAGGATCTTCCTGATGCATGTGGCTAATAATGTTCCACGAACATACCTGGAGTGTTTAAAAGAAGGCCATCCTTCTTTTCAAAGCTCATTTTGAGAAAATCAGGTAGTCAGTATTACGTGATCTGATTCCTCTAGTTTTGTGGCAGACAACCGCCTTTAAAAACCATCTTAGGACAAATCTGAGGCTAGTTTCTTTTTAAAAACACCTTAGGATAAACCTAATATATTTACTTATAACATCATCTATCTGTAGGCCACAAGTACTCTTTAAAATGGATTTGAAAGTCTCTTTTATACTTACTGTCATATATATTTGCAGTGGGTTGTATTGCAATGGATTATTGAATAGGATTATATATGAAAAATTAAATCTGACTATAGTCATTTTTTGGCATAAGATATATGCAGTCTAAAAAGCCTAATTTATGAGAAAGATTGCAGGATGTCATTTTATGTATGTCTTACTGTGAGCAGTTCTTAACAAGAAAGACACATTTAGTTCTTAGCACTTTGCATTTTGTCAAATAGATGTGATTTTCTTTCCTGTGGATCAACTTAAAGGACAGGGTTGGAAATGTTCAGCTTCTTGGTTAATATTTGTTAGAATTACCAAAAAGAGGGATGGAAGGAACCCAGTGAGATTAAGTTTCATCTCCCTCTCCCAGGCAACTAAAGGAACACTGAAATTTTGATTGGCTGCAGCAGAGCTGAGCAACTCAGCAACTGGATCTAAAAAGAGGAAAGAAGTTCTCATTTCTGGAGAAATTCTCATTCCTTTCAAAGTATTCCGTGGCGGCTTTGAAAAGATGTCTCTTTAATCATATTTCCTCATTTAACTGCCTGTAATGTCAATCGCTTGAGCAGTTTCCCAAATAGTAACTGGCATTCTGGCCTCACTTATGTTTTAAGATGTGTTTTAAAGGCTAACAGAATTGCAGGCTGCCTGTGTCTGCAGTACAGCGCAGATATGTTGAGTGTATTTTGTGTAGAGATGTATAAATCAGTCACCCTCCAAGCGTATGCGCTTTCATTTTAAAAATAACAGAATTGGAATGGTTTCCTTTGCAGCAAAAATTTCCTGTAGGCTGCCATTGCTTGAGCAACTGCAAATTGACTTTTATTTAGCTAAGGAAAAGGAGCAGCTCGTAATATGTTTGTATTTGGTGGCTCTTGCAATAGAGAGGCTAATCTATCATTTCTTTGTTGTCTGAATGAGAAATAATAGTTGCTTAGGAGATTGTGTTTTTTACAGAGATTACGGGTTAAATTATAATTCACCATTAGTCACAAAGAGCTTTTCTTGGACAAGAAACAGTTATGGAGGAAGCAATATTTTATAATTTTCCAAACAAAGAACTGCAGAAGCACAGCTGTAGTACAGCTCTGCCATTATGGAGTCGCGGAACAACAAGGAAGTGAAAATCCTGCTCCACCCTGGGGACCTTGGCATTGCATTCCTCTGCTGCCTCCTCTGCCACAGGAAAAAACCCAGGGTTGCCCTTAGGATAGTAAGTTTGAGCGATAAGGGATACGTTTCTTGCTCGGCAGGAGGTTATTGTGTAAGAGGTCGCTTTTGGCATAATGCGTATTGATTAATTTCCTGGGAAATGGAGCACTTGGCTGCTGGGTCTTTCTGAATCTAGAACGTTCAAGCCATCAGTAAACGAAGGACCTGGGTTTTAGGCTCTTTTCAGTGTGGGTTCCCTAACCGCTACTTCAAGCAAAACTGCAATAAAGCCATTTTTCATCCTCCAACAGGATGAATACCCATAACTGACTGATGAATCCTTGGAATGGTTATTCATTTTGCATTAGTAATGAAATAGGACATCACCACAATGATGAATCTTGAAATCCGGTTCTTCTCTCATTCCTTCCTATCCTGGTCCCGTCAGGATTCTCCCTACTGAATAGCAAGGTCTCATCTTTGCTAATACTTCTTTCCTGGAGGCGTGAATCTCGCTTTTCGGGCTGTACCGGTGCATTCTCAGCAGGAGGAAGGAAGACTGGAACCTATCAGCCTGCCCTGCGCTTCAGGGATTGCGATACTCTCCAGGGAACTCAAGCTGAGAAAAGCCCACAATCTGGATAAGTCACTCCGTTTTCCAAGGAAAGCTCTAATTGTGCAGTGATGTAAGGTTATTATGCAGAAGGTGGCCTCTGTTGCTGGCAGTCATTTATGGAATGGGAGGAGCTGCACTGCGTGAGGGACTGTTGCTTGTTTTTTGAAGGCCGGGTGGCTTTGGGCAGGAGACAGATGCCAAGAGGACAATCTGCCTAGGCCATGGTCTAGGGATGCTGATGCCTAACTCAAACTAAATGGGATTTTTATGAATTGCTCCTAATTTTGGTGCCTGATTCTCTGCTTAGCGGAACACAAAGCCTGCAAACCTGAGTTTTATTTTCTCTTTCTCTGTTCCCGCTCTCACTAATGATGAGAGAGTTGCAAGTTAAATAATATAAGCTATTTTTAGGGCAGATACTCTGCACGTCGAGACTTGCGTGATCTTTTTCAGTTGCTTGAATGCGTATTTCCGTTGCTGTGGAATGGTTGCATCTTCATCATGTAAGTGGAGTAACAGAAAAGCTTTTTCTGGATTTATATCAGCAGCTTCCTTCCCGCTCTCTCTGTCCCTTAATAACTATTCCTGGTGCAGCTGATAGGGAAATACTTGTCCAGGACTGATCCAGCTCAGAATCTTCAATAGGATGCAGGAAAAGATACAGGGGTTCAGAGCGGACTTGTAAGTTCAAGCTTCGTAATAAAACTCGAGGAATGTGATTCATTTCTGAGCAAAAAATTAGTAAGCGTGACTTGTGAGAACTGGGGAGATGAAAATTTGGACCACCAGCATTGTCATTTGCAAATAATTATATATAATGGTGCTGGAAGCTTTGTGTGAGGCATATGCTTTGCTTTGGTCTTGTTCTGACAGGTGTGTCGAAGTGCCAAGTGCTTTTTTTTTCTACCTGACGTTGACCTCAAGGTCATCTGAGGGGTTGATAGTTGTATGGACTTTGCCCTGCGTTTGCAATCAGTGCTTAAAGAGCGGAGGGAGTGCTGGTGTCGGAAGCTCCACCTTCTCGATATTGCAGTATGCTTTCCAAATCTTCTGACTTTTCATATGGGTTAGTTGTCCTTCTTCAAGCACCTCTCTGTCCCACGCAGGCATTTGCGTTCCTATACACCCTCTGTAACCAAGCCTGATTCCTCGTTCCCTCTGTGATGTGCACCGGGTTGATACAAGTAGGAAACCGAAGGATCAAACCCCAGTAATATTTGATTGTATTTGCTGCTGTATTTGCTGCTGTAGACCCAATTAATTTTATCCTGCGTAAAGAGAGGCTGTTCTTGTGTTTCGCTGTAGCGTATATAAAAACATAGCTTGGATTTGGAGTTGGTGGGCCTTTTGTTTATTTCTAAAAGTCGATGAAATGCAAAAGGGGAACAAAGGGTGAGTTCTTTTAACAGCGGAAAACATGAATAAGCTTTGTAGAGGCTTTATCAAGATGGGAAGCTAACCCAGTGATGAAATATTGAATTGATAGGATTTTACTTTGACTTTGTTTATCTGAATCCTAATATTCCTTTTAGAATTTGGCTAGCGAGTTGCTGGGTTTGCCTTTGTAACAAAGGATTTCTTTAGCATTCTAGACAGCTTTAAGGCGCTGCCATTTCATCCCCGGAGCCGTAAGGCCTGCTACAAGGCATCGGGAGTGCTTTCTTGGGGTGGGGGCTTGGCAATAGTGGTAAACGGCAGGAGCCAATGTCTGGAGGCGCTAAATATTTACCATTTAACAAGATAAAAGAGGTACCTTGATACTCAGCTAACAGTGTAGCTCAAACTTGGGTTGGAACGTTGAAAAAGAATACTAGTTGCAAGCAAGGAGTCAGTTTACTGGAAGCATTTGAAGTTTAAGTGGCTCTAGTAAAATGAGACACAAGTAGAATGGGTGTTTTCAAAAAGCTGTCAAATCATGGAGGGACCAAGAACATGTGAAATGTAGTTTACAAAAAAACTGAAGAGCTTACTTAGGTGATCCTGTGGGGGTTTTCTAAGCCACTTAGGCCTAAACTCGGTTACAAATGTGTCCTGTGGTCCAGAGAAGAGCGCTAAAATAAGTAGATCTCTATAAAATGGCATACTAATCTCTCAGACAATACGAGTATCATTCGACCTGCTGATTCATAAAGCTGTACAGACTTCTTGTGGAGATCATTGTGTTTTTCTTAGCATAACTGCATGTTCTATTTTCCGTCAGTAGCATACTCTTAATGCTAAGGTAGATGCTCCTTGTTGGTTTTCTCTTTGCCGTTACTACCTCTGTAAGTGAATTTATTTTTTTTTTTTTTTTTCAGAATAAGAATTATTGCTGTAAATGCATCAGTTACGATGTCGTGAGACTAGCAATATAGGGTTCCACAAACGATGAAAGAGGATTTTCTAGCTGTTTCACTTCCAGTCTGAGAGCAGAATCTGACATTTGAAAGACCTACCTTCAACTGAGGCTTTTGGTTGCCCAACTGCAACCAAGAATTTCCTAGGAATGAGAATAACTGCATGTCTAGTTTTTTGTCTCAGGTTTTGGAGGCATGAAAAGAAATAGATTTTTTTTTTTTTCCCCCCTCCCTTTTATGCTGCAGAAAAATCAAACTATTTCTGAATGCCCTTTCCCCAGGAAATTGCATAGCTACGTTCTCCTTATTAACATTGTTAAATGTAGCTTCCCGTGGAATGGAAATCAACTTTTTAACTAGCTTTCATCACTATCTTGTGAAATAGAAAAGCCCTATTTTAAAGAATAGACGTGGCTGGTCTCCGGCCCAGAACTTCAGGATGAGTCTTCGGACCAATAAGATCAGAGTGAGCAGGGAAATCTGGATCATTAAACAAAAATCTCTTAGGTCAAGAAACTGGTTTCTGTGAGAAATGGAAACGTTCCCAGCTACTAAACAAGACGATAGAAAGTAAAATGAAAGATTTGATTCTATTTCCAGCTAAGATCTATAGAGTGTCAGAAAGGGCCGGGTCATGGAGCCTGCACAGCTCTGGAGCTGCTTGTTGGCATTGGCGTTGGTGCTCCAACAGGCAGAGCCGTCCCCAGTGTCTCAACACACTGCACAATTCCATACAAGCACGTTCCCGATGACTAAAACTCCATCAGCAGATGGAATATTACCTTTTTGGTAGCTTATGTGACTGTTAGGTTGATTGTTTTGGAAGCCGCTAGGCACTGTCTGTCTTTTATTGTTCTGACGCTGTTTTGATCTTGGAGATTGTTTATTTCCATTAGCTGATTTAGGGGATTTTTTAAATTGTTTCTAATGAGCAATCTTCTTTTTTCTTTTCCAGCTTTTCTGGGAGAAGAGGCTACAGGGCCTCAGCGCGTCGGATGTCAGCGAACAAATCATAAAATCCATGGAGCTACCTAAAGGTCTTCAAGGTATTGTGTTCACTTACTGCAGTTGCTTCAGATCCACCAAGTTGGTTGTGCTTAAAAAGGACAGAGTTTTTGATGCTCTTAACGAGTTCTCAATTTACAGTCTGATTAAGTAAACTTCAAGTTGTAAATGTCCTTGCTGACAAAATACCTTAGTCTCCAAAGCTATGCGTATTTTTAGTTCATTTATGTAGTTAATGTAAACCACACTTCAGAACTGCGCTCTTACTGGCGAAAGTTGATCTAAAGTGTGTTCGAGTCATAGTTCAAAATTAATAACTTTGTTCCACTGCTTGGGAGATTTTCTCAGGAATCTGAGGGTTGTAAAAATCTCCAGTGTTTATTTTCCAGAATTAATTTAATACTTTGTAGCATTAAAGCAAAGACTCTGCTGGCGTGGATTAATACTGTGAAGCTGCAAAGGAACTATTGCAATGTGTGACTGATAAATTTATGACGTGACCATCTTTATTAAAAAATTGACCATGTTGTGATTGCTGGTGTAAGCAAAAAACCTAGCCAATTTTAGAAATGAGATGCCTTTTGAAACGCTAACTTGCACTTAACTGAGAACTGTGCTATTACAAAGCCATTTTTAAGAACTTGCATTTAACCGTTTAGGTGATACAGCCACATATCCAGTTGTATCATGAGTGTAAGTAACCTTACAAACCGAGAAGAGCTCTGCCACTGGAAGTTGTATATGAAATGCGAATGGTAACTATTCAATTCTCCTTGATTTAGGAGTTGGCCCGGGTAACAATGACGATACCCTGTTATCAGCTGTTGCTAGCGCTTTGCACACCAGTTCCGCGCCCATCACGGGGCAGCTCTCTGCAGCTGTGGAGAAGAACCCGGCCGTCTGGCTCAATACATCTCAACCCCTCTGCAAAGCTTTCATAGTCACGGATGATGACATTAGGTAAGTTTTAGAAAGTCTTCGGAAAAACGAAAAGCAAGTTCAATTAGATTCCTTCCTGGCTCAGCGCAGTCCTGGATATAAGGGAAGAGAAGTGTCAACCTTTTTCTTGTACCTTTAGTTCAGTAACTCAAAAAAATGAAAACCTGGGCTCTTTCTTTGTGGTCAAAAAAGTAATATAAAATATTCACTAAGGTATGAGTCACAATCCACATTTTCTTTCCCAAGAGAACGCCCTAAACATTAAGCTATAGTCACGATCAATATTTGCTTTTTTCCTTCCCATTTCTGGTTTGGTCAAGTTAATTTGTTGATCTCATTTAAAAAGTAAGCAATTTCAACACAGGAGAATAAGAATATTCCCCTATAGCATGTAGCTTTGTGGCTAATGCACTCTCTTAAAGTGGGAGATTGGGATATGATATGAAGAGCACAGATAGATTTTTTCACATATGGGCAACGATTTTGGTTTTTTAACAGCTGCATTGTTCATTTTCTTCTCAAAGAAAGACTCGTCCTTTTTTTGGGTACTAAAAGCAGCCTCTCTGAGCGAAGAGAGAGATTTCTTGTTGCATTGACTAATTGCCGGAGTGTGGCAAGACATAGGACACAATCCCGTCATCTGCTTTTTTTTTTTTAAGTATTGCTTAACGTGAATCAACACGTGGGATGAAAATTGCATTTAGTATCACAGTTTTGGTTAAATTATAGGTTGCGTAGGGAAACTGAGGACCCAACTTGGATCTTGCCACTTAGTGGAATTCACTCAGCACCAAAGTCCACAGCTATCACATTCTTTTCTAAGATGGCTAGCTGAAGCTCCCGCAGAGCTAGTGTAAAATACAGGATTATCCGATTCCCAGTCCTCTGCTTAGGGATTTACTGTGCTTTATTTTCTTAAACATCAACTTGAAATGTTTCCAGAAGGTAAACTCTTCTGGCTTTGTTACAGAAAGTTACAAGGCAGGATGAGAAACTTTCTGAGAGTGTTTGACGATGTTTGTTTTTTTTTATTGGAAACAAAATTACTTCTTTCCTATTCAGTTGTTTTTACAAAGCAGATTCTGAATTTGTAGCCAGACAGTACTGACAACTTGGGCAGGACGCAGATTCCGAACTGGGGCAGCTCTGTCTCCGCGAATATGCTGCCGGTTTGGTGTGTCTGATGGTGCGTGACTTCGTCAGCAGCTCACTCCAAAAGGATTAAATATTCTTAGAAGTTACCTTTTCGTACTGTTTGTGCGAAACTGGCTTTCATTTGAAAGCCATCCAGAAAACACATTGCATGAAGAAGCAGTATGAGAGTAAGGCACCTGTTCTCACTGAGGAAAGCAATACAATTGCTTTCTGAACTTACCTATTGCTAAGGAAAAAATTCACCATTAGGGATATCTGGTCAGGTGCCAGCATGTATTCTCTTGTGCTATAAAATCTTCAGGGAGATTGTAGCAGTTGTTTACATCTAATAAAATAGCTGTCAGCTTGACTCATGTTTAACTTGAAGTATTCCCGGTCATCTAATGATGGTAAATCTCTTTCGTAATCAGAGTAAAATGCAAAATTTCCTCTTTTGGTTCAGCACGTTCACTAGGAAAACATTAAATAACCTCCCATAAATGCATGGTTAAGAAACAACCGTGCTTCCTTATCACTAGGGACAAGCACCTATTTTTTATTTTTTTTTCTCAGTTGTGGGATACACCTTCTGAATAGTTTTGGGCTTCTTAATGCCCAAACCCTGTGAAAGGTAAGTGTGTAAAATGAGGATGGTGTGGGTGCCGGTGGTCTTTACAGCCAAGTATCAGCCTCCTGAGCCAGGCTTTTAGAATTCCCTGTTTACTCTCTTGTCCAGTACTGAGATCATTTATCGTGAGACTTCTCTTTTAGCTCCTTTTCTGACCAGTATCTCCTTATGTTCTTTGTAACTGTGCCGTTGCGTTGCCTCCATTTCCGTGAGAGGCTGAGAGTGACAACCTTTGTGTATCTGCTAGATAACTGCTTTAACCAGTTTCTCTCTTTTGGGGTGAACTGGGGAATGCCATCTTCTGAAAATAACAAATAGGTGGATCGTTTTTTCCAGCTGGATGAAGTTTTGCAATATATTATACAATTCAGACCCACGGCTCTGTTCTGCTTCATACTCCAGTCTGTCAGTCCTTTCAAATATCTCTCTCTTCAGCGGGATTTTCTGAAGCTGATAGTTTTCAGGGGATTTCTTTTCCTAAAGCACGTAAGTCGTTTCTGAAAATCCCACCTTTCAGTTTTCAACAGCCCTTTTCTCTTGCGCATTTTAGACTCTTTGCTGAGCACTTACCGTCACCCAGTGGGTTTTGTTCTTGAGCTTTCTCAGGTATCTCTGCAATTGCCCTTTTCAAATAGCACGGTGACGGGACTTCTGCGTTTTCTTAGGGGTAGCCATAACCTGTTAGATTTGCCACAGCCTAACAGTTAACGTGGTATGTCTGACTGTGTCATGGCTCTGCGCAGTAGTGGGGCAGAAAAAGTACCTCTTAATCTGTCTAAAAACTAAGCTGCACTTACCAGGAGACAGGAATGGAGAGTAATTCAAGCTTAATGCTCTCTAAGTTTGTTTGGCACGCGTTTAAGAATGTACGAATCTTAAGCTATATGAACTTTGATCCAAGCTAGTCAGCTGTAGCTTAGTCCCTCACAGTATTCCTCAATACCCTATACAAATCTCACTTTCGGTGTGACGGACCGAAGCCCGCGAGAACTGTAATGTGCCAAAGGAAGAAAATGAGAAATGGAGAGTGTTTCCACAGCCTGAGCTCTCCTTAGGAATAAGAAAATTGGAAGGTAAAGTGATGCGTGTTGCAGGGAGGCAAAACCCTAAATAATCCTTATCAATCTCGGCTACAAAATAAACTTTCTACCCTAGATCTAAAGACGAATTTAATACAAAGTATGTCAGGAAAGCACAATAACTAGGCATCTCAGAGTTTCTGCAGTTAGCATTTAGAGTATGCAGTCTCAGCAGTGCTTCATTTCTGCTGAGAGGTGAGGAGGAGCTGGGAAAGATCTGTTGGAAGTGATGTGTTGGAGAGGTGTATGTATAGGGGGGAGTTACCAGATGCCCCTATACCTGAGTTTAATATAATATAGCAAATACAGTCAACACACCAGTAATTAGTTCTCCTTTCAGCAGTGCGTCTCAGGTCTGGTTAGGGCAATACTTCTGGAATCCCTGCTGCTGAGACGCTCTAGAGTATGGTTTGTTTGTTTTTTTTTTTTAAAAAAAAAAACAGAGTAAATATTAATATAAGCACTTACGGTAATGGTTCTTGATTAGAGTGTCTTCAAAAAATACTATATTTGAATGTACTGGAAGAGCAGGGGAAAAGGGGTATTACCTCCTTCCTAACACGGACGGAAGTGGAACTGGCGTTCAGACAAGGACAAGTGGTTCTATGGATTTTTCCCATCTAATCTGACACCCGTCCTACATGTAAAGATACCTTTGTGTTTCTGCTGCAGCTAAATGCTGTTACTAGGAGTATATGGAGCACATATTGCAGTGCCAGCACGTAAGGAACTGAATCAAACGGAGCCTCGCTGGATTTAGCAATCTAGAAAAATAGAGGGAGAAATCAGAGGGGAGGCTGGCGTAGTGTCGTAGTTCAATGGCACTACAGTAGTGTGGAATCACATGTGTCTAAAGTGTGCACACATCGCTTAGTTGCATGGGATGAGAAGAGCGCAAGTAGTGAGGACAAATAAAATCGCGCTAGGCACGGGGGAGATGATCTGAACACAGAGCTATCCGCAATCCTGGGGAATAAAGCAGCTCTCCACTGAAAATAAGGTCAGAAGAAGAGGGGACACTCGTGGGCAGCATGCTTGCCTTCCCGGGCAGCACTGCTAACCCTGCTGACTTAAGGGGCTAAAGCGGTTTTACTTAAAACTGCGGTGATAAACCAACATGAGAAGTCAAATTCATCACATTGAATGGAGATGCTCTTAAGTCCTGGAGTTTTACTTAGTGTTAAAGATGAGTCCTTCTTATTAGCAGTGTTTTCTTGCTGCTGGGTCTTAAATATTTGCTCTTGGTAGTTCATGTGCTTTATAAGTCGTATGACTTGTATAAAAAAAACCCTATGTTTTTAATACTTTGAAACTGTTTGCTAGAAGAGCAGGTTCTTCAGGACTGGGAGCTCTGTGAATTATTTTTTTGGCTGTTCCCTGAGAGATCAACTAACTGGCTGAAAATGGAAATAAGAGAACTGGGAAAAGCTATGTCTTCACATGAGTTTGGGAAGCAAGTAGGGAGTAATCTCTGAAAAAGGCCACATACACTGTAAACAGGGAACCTAGGCCCTTAATATCAGGAGTTAGTCCAAGATAAAATAAACCGGCTGTCACTTCTGTGTTTTGTGAGAGTTAAACACAGAATCACAGAATCTTCAGAGTTGGAAAGGACCTCTAGAGATCATCTAGTCCCACTCCCCTGCTGAAGCAGGATTGCCCAGAGCACATCACTCAGGGCTGCATCCAGGCGGGGCTTGAAAATCTCCAGAGAAGGAGACTCCACAACCTCCCTGGGCACCTGTTCCAGTGCTCTGTCACCCTCACCGTAAAGAAGTTTTTCCGTGTATTTGAACGGAACTTCCCATGTTCCAACTTGTGCCCATTGCCCCTCGTCCTGTCATTGGGAACCATTGAGAAGAGTCTGGCTCCATCCTCCTTCAACCCACCCTTTAGATACTTGTGTGCCATAATAAGGTCCCCCCTCAGCCTTCTCTTCTCCAGGCTAAAGAGTCCCAGCTCTCTCAGCCTTTCCTCACAAGGGAGATGCTCCAATCCCTCAGTCATCTTAGTTGCCCTTCACTGGACTCGCTCCGGCAGTTCCCTGTCCCTCTTGAACTGGGGAGCCCAAAACTGGACACAGTATTCCAGTTGTGGCCTCACCAGCGCCGAGTAGAGGGGGAGAATGACCTCCCTCGACCTACTGGCCACACTCTTCCCTACGCAGCCCAGGATTCCATTGGCCTTTTTGGTGACAAGGGCACATTGCTGGCTCATGGATAATTTACTGTCTACCAGGACCCCCAGATCCTTCTCCTCAGAACTGCTTCCCAGCAGGTCCACCCCTAACCTATAACCTACAGCCGAGGTGGCAGGAAGGAGCTTGTTACAAATCAGGATAATGATTCTGAAATCTAGGACAGGCTGAGCTTACACTTCAGCATCCGTTTTTCAAAACTTCATCAACGTAGTTAAGTACATTTAAAAGAAAATCTCAAATATAGGAGCCTAATGAGGTGGTAAAGCTTATGATTGTTTCGTGCCCAACTCCTCAAAGTTGTTACAGAAAATACTTGCTTTATGTTAAATTCCATGTCTGGTCAACAAACTGAAGAGCAAAGCAGGGAAGGACCTTGTAGCACCAGGAAAGACGGAATGTTCTGGATAAACATCTCGTGTGCTTTCTGGCAAGTGCACTCTCTGATACACGTTGGTGTTGTGAAATATTCCTGGCCTGGAACAGGCTGCCTTTCTCGCCCAGTTCATGGCTCAATTCAGATTCCTGAGTGGGCAACGCTGTCTAAGCGCCCCGTCACTTTTTTGACAAAGGGAGGATTGATGATTTCCCAGATCTTCACTGGATATGTGACACTCCAGGGCTTTTCCAGGAGAAACACTTAAAATGCCCAGTGACCAGAACCTCATTCGAGGAACACTTGCGTTTCATTCTTGATCCATTCTTTGTAAGAGTAGGGAAGCATCCTTACTGTATTTAGTTCATTGGAATTTTCTTTGTGCTCTAAAGGGGAGCTTTCTAAAGATATTCCAGCAGCTTTCTTTGATTTGGCCATTCAGGCCCTTTTTTGAAACTGCTGGCGTTAAGTGTTCAGATTTATCGTGTTCATATTTATCGTGATAGCCTAAATTAGCCCTGAGTAAGGAACCACCAGGAATCTAGGGAAGGCATCAGCTGGTGTAAGGGACTATTGTCTGGAGTCTGAAGCCTGTTGCGATGGAGTTTGGAGGCTGTGGATGGGGGAAAGATCGTACTGTCTTCAAGTCAAAATTCTAAAGGCAAAAAGGGGAAAAATAAAATACACTCCAACTATTTATTTTCCATAATCTTTGGCCAATTCGTGGGGTATTCAAACAGTGAGATGGTGACAACTCTTTATCACTGTTTTTGTTTTTTTTTTTTTTTTTACATTATAGTTCAGCTTATGGGTGCTCTTGGGATCATTTTCATTCAATTAACGAATACTGAATTATTTGCCGCTCTAACTTTTACTTCTCCTTTGTCGCAGGCTCTGCAAAAAATAAGGCATCTTGGTTTCTGTTCGGTTCTCTGCCCCGGGGTTGGAAAGATCACTCTCTAGGCATTGAAAGTCAACAGCTCTGGGACAATAAGTATATTGAAGATAGAAAATGAGGATAGAAACCAGGTGGAAGATAGAAAACGAGATCTGTACTGAACTAGCTTGTTCTTTTTTTCTTCCTTTTGCTACCTCTGCAAGCAGACAGCCTCCTCGAAGTACTCGGGGAGTGGTTGCAGCCGTAGAACTGAACAGCCTTCGAGGCTGGAGCTCCTCAGAGGCTTCTTCTGTGGAGCGCGTTGGGTACCACTCCTGTTCTCCCAAGCTTTCATGTTCTTTGTATTTCTCCTGCCATCCGAAATAGCCACGGGGAGTTTGTGGCACTAACGAAAGTTTTCCTGTGCCTGCTTCCGTTGAGTTCTGGCCGTTCTTAAGCATATATCTTGTTTAAAGGTTTTCTTTTTTGGAAAACGTAGCTTGATAGAACAAGTGGATTTTCATGTGAAAAAACCAACACTGGGTCTGATGCAAAATTTGTGTTCTCTTGGGAAAACTTGAAAAGGGGACTTCTTGTTTTCTGGTAACATTTGAAAGCTTCCGCAGTAAGCATTGAATCAAAATATTTTACATTTATATTGATATTGAGGTAGTATTTTTGAATTAGCTTACTTCTGTGTTTCAGCAGAAGCTGCTGCCATATTAAATGCGTCACTGACTATTAGATGAGACTAACTAGATAGGTAGGAGTAATTAAATAAATGGGAACAGTGGGAACAGTGAAGCTCCTTGAGGTTCTTCCCCTGCACACACACCGCGTGGGACTTGGAGTTGGTTCTTTGAGCACTTAGAAACCTTCCCGGTGCCCCACTGTCCCGTAAAGGTGCTCCTGGTGTGCACCCCCTTTCGCTGGGAAAGAGGGAGGTTGCCTCAGATCTCCTTCACGATGCTCCTGACGGGAATCTCCTGCTATGATTGTCGCTCATCCACCCTAAAATGTCTCTGCCCTAAAAAATAAAAGGGGAAAAAAAAAAAAAAGAAAAGAAAAAAAGCCAGTCTGACAAAGATAGTCTGGTGGGATGCTGCTCTGTTAACGTTCGGGTTGGTCTTTTCAAGTAGCTCATCTGGGAGCGGAAGATCGTATGTCGCGTTCAATCCTTCTGCCTCTGCGTGAGGGAAAATAAACCCTTCGCGCTGAACCAGAGGGGTCTCTTCTGGCCCAGAGAGCTCCCAGTCTCAGTGCCCAGCACTCCCTGCGCCCCCGTGCGTGTGCGAAGGTGACACGAAGTGCGAAGGATTTAGAGAGGTGCCCCAAACACTGTCAGTGTTTAAGAGGGATTTGGACAATGCCCTTAATAACACGCTTTAACCTTTGGTCAGCCCTGGAGGGGTCAGGCAGTTGGACCAGATGATCCTTGTGGGTCCCTTCCAAGGGAAAATATTCTATCATATTCTGTTCTAAGTTGAAATAAGAGTTGAGAAACCGGTCCTGAGTCACTGTTTACGCTCCCAGCCAACTATTAGACGTGAAGGGTTGACACTTCTGCCCCTTCTTCTCTTCTCTCCCTTCAGAAAACAAGAAGAGCGGGTGCAACAAGTGCGTAAAAAACTGGAGGAAGCACTAATGGCAGACATTTTGTCACGAGCGGCTGATACAACAAAAGATATAGAAGTAGAAATGGATAATGGAGACGAAGCATAAGAAGAAATCAGGTGAGTCGGATATAGACGTGAACATCCTGACATTAAATGCCACACGGATCACCAGGCAGGAAAAACCGGTGGGTTTCATCCTGTACAGCAAAGCCCCAGCCTCTGGAAACCAGTGCAGGTGTATTTTCTGGCACTTGGTTCTTGATGCGAAACTGGGGTAAAGCAATCGAAGTAACCGGCCTTTTTCTGTTCTTCAGAATTTCAGTTGGTGAAATTACACAAGGAATTCCTGAAACTTTTCTATTTATCTTTAAATGGGCGGCGCCTCTACAAATTAATTTTCCAAGGCACCTCCTTGTATCTTATACCTGTTTATAGTACCGATCTGTCGATGGGCCAAACTCTTTCTTAAAAAACCTTTTTTTTTTTTTTTTTAATCATCTGCAGAAGAACGTTGATTCATTCTCTTGTTTCCATTGAGCTCGCGGTGCTCATGTGTGAAAGTGCCCAGCTTTGAGATCTGACCTTTTCACGAGGAGTTAGCTGAAGTTTTAACAACTAAGAATTCCATCTGGAGATGGTTGTGTAATTTTAAAGGGATTAATTTCTTTTTTTGTTTTGTTTTGTTCTGGAGTTAACTGCCCACAAGGGGAAAGAATATATAGATTTCCTATTTGACGATTCAAAGGAGTTAACTTTTGTACAGCTATGAAAACTAGATTCAGGTAACTTTTAGACATGGGATGGAAGTTTCTGGGCTGTGACCTGCTTGAACGCGGCTGCTGAACGTTCCAGCTGGGATTCAACCCTCTTCCTAACGCACAGTCGTTTTTATTCCCTATAGCGTCGGTGCAACATAAAGGGAAATTTGATCTTTAAGTTGTAGACAAGAGCTCTTTGCCAGTGGTGTTTACTGGCCACTCAACAGGCCAGTAGCCTTGATGTTTTCCAGGCTGTTGGAATCTTTTAATTACTTTAAATGACAGCCATTTACTATTAAACGCTTCATCCCGGAGTATTTCTCCTATAAAAGTCTGATTAGGGATAACTTTGAAGGAAGCCAAGAAAGAACATCGTTTTAAGATGTGAGATCTCCAAGCTTTGCCATTTCAGAACCAAAGTGGCATTTTGAGTCTTTAAATTTAGCATTAAATAATTATTTTGTAGCAGAGTCATAAATCTGTTGGTAGAAGTGGTTGGGTTTTGCCCTGGCACTGCGGTTTCTCCGCAGAAATCGGTTGGATCAGGAGACCTTGAGTTTCATCAACTTGGGAATTCCTTACCTATTTACGCGTACGCAGCCAATGGACGCGTAAATGCCCACGTTTTGGCTACGTTCTGTAAAACGCCTTTTTTTTGCTCCGGTGGCTTTAATTATAGCCTTGAAGAGGCTTTTTGAGCAGCTGCTTCCACTGTATTAATGTTTTTGTTACCCGCTTATGAACTGTTTCTGGCGTATTTTAAATACGGAGTGAAACCCGGCTCTAAGTGCTCCGACAACGTCGTTCTACTGGATGTAACGCCAGCCTTTGCTTTTCCAAAAGGGATTATTTCTTTCTCTTTTCCAGGTACTTTTAACTGACTTATCCCAGGAGGAACTTCCTAAAAGACAGAGGCACTTTCTCCTTCGGTCTTTCGTTATGAGAAGAAACGGACCCATGCACATTTATATAGCTTTCTAATAGCATTAAAACCAATGCCTTTTTTAGACTCCTATTTTTTGATGTATATATCTTATTTGAAAAGCAACTTTATTTTGTGTCCTATGACTTAAAAGTCCTTTTTTAAGTATCGAACGTTACCCTTAATCTAAAGCTGAGCTTTTGATGCCAGGTTGCAAACCTACTGGAATGATATTGCCTGTACTAAATATTTGTTTTTCCTGTGGTTTTTGGTAAGGATGGATCAGGAGAACAGAATGATTTCCCAATTAAAGATTATTGTGACTCTGTATATAAACAGATTTTTATACCTATGGGTGAAAACACCTGTACATTCTTCCGTCATCACTGTAAAGATAAATAAATGATTATATTCCAAGCAAATTGGTGTGGTTTTTTTTTTTTTTTTTTTTTCCTGAAGTGCCTTCTTTCCGTTTATAATTGGGCGGAATAAAAGAGAATAATGGAAAAGACCAAGTTTTTTTTCCAGCCTGGTAAAACTCAGAAAGTAGAACCTGAGTGAAGAGGAGCGAAAATGCATCGCTGTTGATGGTGGGTTGAATTTAAGAACGGTTTATTCTTGTTCTCCATCTGGAGCTGGATGGTGTGATTACCGCTGGAAGAGCTCCTGACCGGGGACGCGCGTGACTCCTCCTGTGCAGTCTCAGTTTAGGGGTGACAATGCCAGGACGTTACTCGTCACAGGGCCGCACGTTAACGTGCAATAAAGCCAGCGCAGAAGTGGCTTTAAAAGGCTGATGGAGTTCCTCTGACATGTTGTTTTACGTCTTAATCTTGTCTCTTATTAATTTTTTTCAGCGATTAACCACTGCAGGTAGCTGGAAAGCCTTGGGGGGAAGAAAATGCTTCTCTTTTTTAATGAAAAGACGTTTTCTGTCAAAACAAGGAAGCTTTGTATTAAAGCCCAAGGAAGTTTCCAAAGTTTGGACTCAAATTTGACAAAAGAATTTCCACTAATGTTTTCATCCCCTTTCTGTCAGGATCCTGGTTCTGACGGAAGCCTTTCTTTCCCCTGTTGGCAGCAAGATGGTATTTTTGGTACTAAAAAGATGGATATTAATCCACCGTGGTGATGCTTTAGTGATCCTTGGAGCAGCTTGGAATGGTTCGGAACGATTTTCTGGTTTTAGTGGTATTTTTCTATCTGGAAATCAGCAAGACCACCGTGAGGGAAGGGCATCGCTGGCCTTCGGCTCCAAACCCTGGTGGATGTAGTGCCCCTGCCCTGGGCGATGGCTGCTCTTCCCTTCCCAACAGGGGCTGAACGGGGGAACTGGGGCTGGTGGTGGTGGTGGCCACAGGTTATTTAAGATATGAGATTAAACATCTCGACACCTCCACGCACGTCAGTATGTGTGAACCCTCATTTCGTGCACTCCACGGGGCTATTCCTTGGGCTCCCGACTGAGGCCGTGCCACTCTTGAGAAAATAAATGCCCAGTTCCAGGGCGGGAGGGAGAGAGTTGGAAGGGACATTAAAACTCATCTAGTTCCACCCCCCTGCCCTGGGCAGGGACACCTCCCACCAGGCCGGGTTGCTCCAAGCCTCAGGATGGCATCTCTGCGAAGGGATGGGTGCTTGGGATGCAGGAGACGTTTCGGCACGTGGGTGCGCATCGCCTTCGCTCCACGTGTCTTTTGAGGCAGACGTTGCTTAAAAGTAATGCAATAGTCTTTTGGGGGTGCTAAAATGCTCCCCTAAAGGACACCTCAGTGAAACGAGCAGCTGCTTTTTCGTTGACTTTAGAAGAACCTAGGCGCAAGCTTTCACTTCTATATCTACACCAGAAAGATGGGCTTTTTCCTAGCTTTTCCGTCGAAAGTTTAACGACTTCTCCATTAAAGCTGAGCTCGCTTCATTGATGCATCACTGGTGGCACCTTCAGTGAGCTTCCAGCCTTAGGAGCTTCGTTCCGGTACTTCGCGCAGCTCTGGGGGAGCGCTCCGGCTTCACTGGCACCGTCTGCACTCCCGTGTTGGTCCCGAAATCAATTAAATGCTAACGACCACATAGTCTAAACTGGAGATCTACTTTAAAAAGAGATGTGTGACAACGCATTGTTTGGGACCGGGTAGGGATGGTACCTGTTTTTTCCAGCAGGATACCAATAAATTCGCCAGAGAAGGTGGCCAGGCACTTTCAGCATCCCAGGCGTGTGGCCGTCCCCAGGCTTCCCTAAGGGAATCTTACAGATTCCCAAATCTGTGCATCAAGCAGCGCGCTGCTGGGCGCTATCGCAGGCTCCGTCCTCTCTGCCCGAGGCGGGGAGAGTGGGACAGCAGCGGGGACAGCAGCAGGTGGAGCTTGTCCCCCTCCATCCCCCCCTCCATCCCTCTCCGTCCCCCCGGGCCCATGGAGGCAGTTGGGGCCGAAGCCTCTAGAGGTCGGTGCAGCTCAACCAATGTGCCGGGAGCTGCCTTCATCCCTGGCTGCTGCCTTCATCCCTGGCTGCTGCCTGCATCCCGGGAGCTGCCTGCATCCCTTGGCTGCTGCCTTCATCCCTGGCTGCTGCCTGCATCCCGGGAGCTGCCTGCATCCCTGGCTGCTGCCTTCATCCCTGGCTGCTGCCTGCATCCCGGCAGCTGCCTTCATCCCTGGCTGCTGCCTGCATCCCTGGCTGCTGCCTTCATCCCTGGCTGCTGCCTGCATCCCTGGCTGCTGCCTGCATCCCAGCAGGTGCCTGCATCCCTGGCTGCTGCCTTCATCCCTGGCTGCTGCCTGCATCCCGGGAGCTGCCTTCATTCCTGGCTGCTGCCTGCATCCCTGGCTGGTGCTTGCATCCTGGCCACGGCCTGCACCCCTGGCTGCTGCCTGCATCCCGGCTGCTCCCTGGATCCCGGCCACTGCCTGCATCCCAGGAGCTGCCTGCATCCCTGGCTGCTGCCTTCATCCCTGGCTGCTGCCTGTGTCCCGGGAGCTGCCTGCATCCCGGGAGCTGCCTTCATTCCTGGCTGCTGCCTGCTGCCTGCTGCCTGCATCCCTGGCTGCTGCCTGCATCCTGGGAGTTGCCTGCATCCCTGGCTGCTGCCTGCTGCCTGCATCCCGGGAGCTGCCTGCGTCCCTGGCAGTGCAGGCAGCACACAGCTCGGGCTTCCAAAGGGCAGCAGTTGTCCCAGCCCTGCCTGCAGAGCTGGCACCAATCCCCCCCTGGCCCGGTGAGGGACCCTCCTGGGACCATCCCTCCGGATCTGGAAGAGCCCTGGGAAGAAAACAGAGTTTATCCAGCTCGCAGAGCATCCGCAGGCAGCCAGACCGGCTGGAGAAACGGGGCAGGAATAGCTGCTCCCGGGGGTGGTACCGGGTACGGAACGGCAGCAATAGCTGCAGACAAATGTGTTGGAAACCCCCCTTTTCCAGTATTTTCCAGAATTATGATCGTCTGATTTTTGTGACCTGTGCGTTGACTATTCTGGGATACATTTTATAAATCCAGCTCTAGAAATTGAGCTGAAATCCCACTTTAGTGTCACTGTGGTACGTGTTCCTCAGTACAAGGGGGAAAAGCCGTCAACCGGTGCCCGACAAAAGCCCAGCCGAGGGAGGGGGGACGGGAGGCGGATGGTCAGACACGCCAAAGGCTTCCGCCCCGGGCTCACATCTCCCCGTTCTGCTGAAATTCCACTGAAGGACCTCGGTCATGACAAAAAACAGCCACAAACGCGTCGTTATTTGCACACTAATCCCTAACTGCAACACTCGTAAGACGTAACAATTAACATCGCTCGTGCCACTTACACCGGGAATGGAGCGTAACAGGACGGATGGCCGGGATTTGGGCAGATTTTGGCCATTTCCTTGGCAAATCCAGGAGCCTCTACGACATGCCCGCAGCTGCTGCGGGAGCGATTTTTAGTTTGGTTTTTTTAGTTTGTTTTTTTTAGTTTGCGGGGAGCTGCGGGAATGGGGGTGTGCTGGCAGCCCGTATTCGGGCACCTGCCGGGGCTGCAGGGGTTCAGCTGCTGCTGCGGTGCCTTACGCCCCCCGGGTTTTAAAGATATTTCTATTTTCCCATGCCCAAAGTTTTCGACGAGCCTCTGCAAGCGGATTTAACCCCTCAGTGGGCAAATTGAAATGTTAGGGGAAAAAATCACGTGGAGTGGACCCACAATGAGAATGTGTTTTTCTTGCTTGAAAACTAAACATTCCCCCCCACCCCCCCCAAATATCCTCCCACCAGCCCAGGTTGCTCCAAGCCCCGTCCAACCTGGCCTTGAACCCCTCCAGGGATGGGGCAGCCACAGCTTCTCTGGGCAACCTGGGCCAGGGGCTCACCACCCTCACAGCAAACAATTTCTTCCTGACATCCCATCTAAATCTCCCCTCTTCCAGTTTAAAACCATTCCCCCTCGTCCCATGGCTCCCCTCCCTGCTCCAGAGTCCCTCCCCAGCTTTCCTGGAGCCCCTTTAGGGAGTGGAGGGGGCTGGAAGGTCTCCCTCAAGGGGCTCCAGGAGAGCTGGGGAGGGACTCTGAATCAGGGAGGGGAGCCATGGGATGAGGGGGGATCAGTTTTAAACTGGAAGAGGGGAGATTTAGATGGGATGTCAGGAAGAGATTTTTCACTTGGAGGGTGGTGAGCCCCTGGCCCAGGTTGCCCAGAGAAGCTGTGGCTGCCCCATCCCTGGAGGGGTTCCAGGCCAGGTTGGACGGGGCTTGGAGCAACCTGGGCTGGTGGGAGGTGTCCCTGCCCAGAGCAGGGGGTGGCACTGGGTGGGCTTTGAAGGTCCCTTCCCACCCAAACTGTTCTGTGATTCTATAACAGAAGAGAAGCGCAGATGCAGGTGCCGTTTTGCTGCGGCTGCCCCACTGCGGAGCACGCCCAGGGTGGGCAAGCAGAGAGGGGCCGGTCTGTGCCCCCTCGCCCCCGCAGTGCCTGAGTCCCATGTAGGACATGACGCCAGTGGGGTGGCTTTGCGTCCCCAGGGATGGCAGACACTGGAAAACCTCACCGCAGTCCTTGCTGCTGTTTTCACCGCAAGGTTTGGCCAGGGCTGCTCTTCCTCCCAATCGCTTGAATCCCAGCGCTGGATCGTACAGAATTCCCGCAGCATTTAAAGCTACACAAAGCGCTCTTTTTTTTTTTTTCCTGACGAGGACAATAGTGCATTCCTCCAGCATCCGCAGCCTGATTTTACCCGTTGATGCGCTTCCAAGAGTGGGACTGTGTGTGTCCGTGATGCATCTGCAACCTTATGTCCTCTTCAAGTTATGGCAGGGGAGGTTTAGATTGGATATGAGGAAACCTTTTTTCACTGAAAGGGTTATTAAACATTGGAACAGGCTGCCCAGGGAGGTGGTGGCTTCACCATCCCTGGAGGTGTTTAAAAAAAGGGTAGATGTGGTGCTGAGGGACATGGTTTGGAAGTGGTTTTTGTCAGGGGAGGTTAATGGTTGGACTCGATGATCTTAAAGGTCCCTTCCAACCTCAGCAATTCTACGATTCTATGATTTTTAAAAGTAACCGTAGAGAGAACGGTTTCCCGCAATGACGTCTCACCTGGGGTTTTCCGAGGTCAAATCCAGCCACGACGTCCACAGTCTGGGACTGTCCGCATCCATCCAAGGGGTGAATCTGTCCCTAAACTAGCGAGCATGAAGAAATCGCGTGAGAGCATTTTATTAATGAGTCTTCAGATTTCTTGTTCTTTTCCCTTTTATGCCTAGAGTTCATGACCAGGAAAGTTATAGGGCAATAACTATGGAATTATTAAAAATGAAACGAGCTTGTGCAGTGGACTTATTTTACAGTACAGCTTAGGGACAGGAGAACCTTATAACTTTATAAGGTTATAGGCTTTAAAGCACTTTGGAACTTTTCTGGAAGTTTCACCATTTCATAAAAGGAAAAGAAGGGAATGGAAAAAGCTTCTTCACAGAAACACAAGTATCTAAGGAAAGAGCTGTGCTTGTCCCGGCTGTTTAAAGAGAAAAGAAAGAAAAGAGAAACAGAGAACGGAGGTGGTGTCTGGAAGGGGAACAAGACGAGTCCCTTTCTCCTCTCATTTGCCCCCGGATGTTCTATCGGTGTTCCAGCAGGATCTTGGACATTGTCCAGCTGGATGTTAAACTCCTTGGTAATGAGAAGCCCTTGGAGTCATCCATCTGCTATTATAGGATGGAGGCCTCTATTGCGTTGCAGAGCCACATCCAGCCTCGCTCGAAGAGCCCACCCCACCGCTCTCGTACCTACGACTCTTCAAGCAGTTATTGAAAACCACGTAGACCCATGAGGAACTTTGCCCTATAAGTACAGCCCAAAAGTCTGTTTTCTTACTTCACCCCCGTTTGTGACAGCTGAATGCTTTAGACTTTTATCGTCACGACCTTCACTCCCGGTTCCTGTGCTCCTCTTGGGTCCACCATGTACCATCACCCCCCGTTACCTAATTCCCCACGTTCGATTGCCACACCAGTGGTTGCCAACTTTCTTCCTTTTGCTGGCCGTCTTTCCTTTCGATTCGGCTCTTAAACGGATCCCCGTTTAAGTTCACGGACTTGTCGGTTTTTTACCAGTGCCAAAAAAAGACTGTGGGCAATGCGTTTCGGTGCCCGATACTGCTCCAATGCCTTGCTGGCATCACAGGGAACTGGGCGAGCATCGGTGGGAATGGCCTTTCCCTCTGCTCGCTGGTGGCACTTAAATTCATAGAATCATAGAACCATAGGGTTGGAAGGGACCTCTGGAGATCATCTAGTCCAACCCCCGGCCAGAGCAGGGTCACCCGGAGCAGGTGGCACAGGAACGCGTCCAGGCGGGTTTGGAATGTCTCCAGAGACGGAGACTCCCCCACCTCTCTGGGCAGCCTGTGCCAGGGCTCTGCCACCCTCAGGGTAAAGAAGTTCCTCCTCATGTTTAGGTGGAACTTCCTATGCTCAAGTTTGTGCCCATTGCCTCTTGTCCTGTCCCCGGGCACCACTGAGAAGAGCCTGGCCCCATCCTCCTGACACCCACCCTTTAAGCATTTATAAGTGTTGATAAGATTCCCCCTCAGCCGTCTTTTTTCCAGACTGAAGAGACCCAAATCCCTCAGCCTTTCTTCATCAGAGAGGTGTTCCAGTTCCAGGTGTAGTATTCTATAACTACAGTGAGAACATAAAGGTGAAAATATAACTGTAAAAATGAATACTGACCAAAAACATGAGGTGACTGCAGCGAAAATGGGAAATATAAATATATTTCCTCAAGAAATGTCAACGTTTTGTGTTTTTTTCAATTTCTGGCTCTGGGTTTGTGCTTTCACCACCCACCACTAGGAGGGGGATCAGGGCCGTTCATTCCTCAGTGGAAAGGGAAGAGGGACACAGAGCTTTAACTATCTTTTTTTTCCCCCCTTCCAAACACAGGCTTTCCCTTTTGCTCCTAAAATTCTGAATCCTTTTTTCCGAAGATGCTGAGTAATTCACAGGGCATGTGGCACACGCCGGGCTCTACGGGGCTGAACGCGGTGTCCGAAATACCCTTCGTTAAAGGCTCAAAATCGTCATTTTTTTCTTGAAAATCGCGATGTGGGGCAGCTGCCCCAGCTCACCTCGGAAGACTGCGGATCTGAAAATAATGAATCCTTGCGCGTCTGGGCACCTCAATACGAGAGAGATCTCGAGGTGCTGGAGCGAGGGCAGAGGAGGGCAACGGAGCTGGGGAAGGGCCTGGAGAATAAATCTGATGAGGAGCGATTGAAGGAGCTGGGACTGTTTAGTGTGAGGAAGAGGAGGCTGAGGGGAGACCTCCTCACTCCCTACAACTACTTGAAAGGACATTGTAGAGAGGTTGGTGCTGGTCTCTTCTCACAGGTAATTAGCGACAGAACAAGAGGGAATGGGTTCAAGCTGCAGCAGGAGAGGTTTAGGCTGGACATTAGGAAAAAATTCTTCCCAGAAAGAGTGGTCAGCCACTGGAACAGGCTGCCCAGGGAGGTGGTGGAGTCACCATCCCTGAATGTGTTTCAGACTCGTTTAGATGTGGTGTTGGGGGATGTGGTGTGAGGGAGAACTTTGTAGAGTGGGGTTGATGGTTGGACTCGATGATCCCAAGGGTCTTTTCCAACCTGAATGATTCTATGGTTCTATGTTTGTCTTCTCAGTAGCTAAAATACCTTCCTTTATCTGTTCGCGTTCGCTGCTATCAGCAACGGAAGAAAAACTCGCTTTGAATGATTTATTTGTATACATTTGTTCTTGTTATTTGTGTGACGGGGTTTGAAATATCCCCCCTAACAGCACGAGCAGTTTGATGCTGCGGCTCCCAGACTTAGACGAGGTTTTGATGGACAGCCCAGCAGCTCTTTGCAAAAGGCCGTCTGAATCAGGAGGTATAAAATGATGAGCGTCGCAGTTTGCAGTTGAGAGGGAGAGAGAGATGCCTTTTCTTCCCC
This sequence comes from Alca torda, assembly GCA_008658365.1. Lineage (NCBI taxonomy): Eukaryota > Metazoa > Chordata > Aves > Charadriiformes > Alcidae > Alca > Alca torda. The sequence continues at coordinate 1,541,559 of CM018101.1, forward strand.
AGAAAACAAGCCTTGGGAGAAGGAAGATTTGAGCTACACTAGGGTAAGGGATTTATTTGTATATATATATTATTTTTTCCAAATGAGAAGCCTTACCAACAGAAAAATGGGGAAAAAAAGGAAGGAAAAATTAAGAAATACTCCCAGAAAAAAAAAACCCAAACCCAAACAGAAGTGCAGGAAACAAAAGCAGAGGTGTGTATGCAAGGATTAGAAGAAACACCTGGAAGCAGAAAGCAATTTTCATGGAGAGAAGGAGGAGCTGCAGGCAGTGAAAAGCAGAGATTTGCAAAGGCCCCCCGATGGTGACTGGCTGGTTTTAAAGTGACAATGATCGGTTTGGGCAAAGGCTCTGGGAAAAAGGCTGTAGATTTGGGGGGGAAAAAAAAAAATAAATAAGCAACTCAGCCTGTTACTCAAGGTGGGTTTGGGAGCTCCTGGTCTTCTGCAAATGTCTTCCCATGAGGAGCCGTCAGGCAGGAGCTTGCTGTATGAGTAGGTGGTATTGGCTGATAAGGTAGCAGGCAAGAAGCTATTTTCTGATTTAGAGATTGCTAATCTTCCTTTACAGTTTCCGAGGCAGTTTGAAAAGTTGTGACAAGGCGCTTGGCAGAGCCGTTAGGCTTCGTGTTGTCGAGGGGCAGATAAAGGATGTCGAACACTACGAATCCGAAATAACTGCTGGGGCTTGTGAGCTTTTGGCTAGTACCCGTTGTCGGGTATCTATTCCGAATAAATGAATTTCTTCTGAAAAGGCTGTGGGAAGGAGCAAGGATGGTACGGTGGGGAGGGGATGCCGTACCCAAATGACATCAGCGCGTCCTTCTTTGGGGTGTTGCGCCCTTTGTGCCTGTTTGGGTAGGAAAACAGGGATTTGACTCTTCTGGCCAAGTCTTTGCGTTGATTCAAAAGTGGTGATGGTCAAGGCACGGAGCGAAGAAGTGAAAATAAGTGTATAGACAACCAGTGGTGGAGCACCGTGGGCTCGGTGGGAGAACGGACTGACACGCCACAGGTCTGCTCTGGGAGACGGGGGTAACACGGGGAATTAGCAACTGCCGCTTTTATGGGAAATAAAAGCGTTTGCAAACAGAACTGGGATAAATTCTGCAGACAATAACAAAGAAATTCGCCTCGCCCCTATTTTCTGCGCCATTCAGATCCCTTAATCCACGATGGCGCTTTCCATTATTTTCTGTGTTGGGAAGGACGTTCGTTACCTCCTTTGGCAGAGACACCTCTTTCTCTGTCACCCATGGCGTTACGCTGAAAGTCCCACCTCGGGGGTGGTTTTTCCAGGTGCGGGGGATGCTGTTTATACCAGTGGTGGAGCAGGAGCACGTGGTGGCCCCTCGTTGTGCCGCCTGGGGACCTCGGCCTCCTCCATCACCTCATTATAGCGCTGGACGCTTTGTGCCAAAAGCTATTACTAGCGCTTTCCTGTTTAGGTAACGCATTCCCATCTTCGTAATTAGGATGCTGTCTATCCAAACTAATCAATCTATCCCGGGGGTCTGTAGGACAACCCGTACCACAGCATGACTTCTGTGTCCGGCACCTTGCTCCGTGGCGATGCCGCTGAACGTCTCCCAGCCACAGGGCTGGTGCACCTTCACCTCTGCCGCGGCGTCTGCTCCTTACCCGAGGTTATTTTTCATGGGTTTTTCATCCTTCCTCATCGTTTCCATCCATTCTTTGTTCTGTTTTTGTAATCAAAGAGATTCCCTAGTCCAGGTGGCATTCATTTCAGCCTCTGATTTCTTTGGCTCTGTTATCTCCTAGCAGTCCTGGGAAACAAAACTGGACTTAAATGCCAAAGAGGACAACTAGCCATTGACCTAAATACAGGTCAAACCTCTTTGGTGATCTTATTTTTGTTTTAATTAAAGGTTTAGCACTATTAAACAAATATGTATGCTGTAGCTGAAAGGTAAATTAAGCACGCTCAGCACTTTCTTAGCTTATTATAACATGTTTTCAAAAATAAAAGTTATTAATTTCCCTCTCAGCTTTCAAGTTGCAAACCTTTTCGTCCTGATTTGCTGCTTACCTTACGCAGTTCCGCGTACAATTGCCCTCAACGGCGTCACATCAGCGCGAGGGGAGACCTTCTCCTCTAACATCCAGGGCCAGGCCATAGTTTAGTTCTCACCGACATCAACTTCTGCTGGGGGAAGCTAACTTGTGTTCGGTTTATTGCTCGTTATTCCATTGAGCCACAAGGAGGTATTCCTTGGGAATTCCCTTCCCCCGTGCTTAACTGGGGTGTTTAGGTACAGGCGACAGCAGAAATGGGAATACAAGGGGAATTCCGATTAATCGCGTGGCTTTCCTCTTCAGCTGAGTGATGCATCTATTTAAAAAATATGCAGTTTCTTCCCTTACAGTAGGACCAGGACTCACCCAGACCCAAATAATTTCTCGGTATTGTTATTTCACTCGAATTCACCGGGGATAAGGACATCTTGACCAGAAGATGAGGATAGGCAGAAGAAGGTAGTCTATCTGAAGGAGAAATGAATTTGATTTTGTGTTAATGTTCGACAGAACAACTTGGAAACCACTTAACGGCAGCCTTGAATTAGCTTCATATACAGTGCCTCTGATTTCATCCTGTCTAAGCGAACGCAGTTTTTCTCGGAAGGGTTCTGTACGGACGCGGCGAAAGAAGATTCAGTAACAATCACGGGGGAGCGTCTGAGGGGCTTGGGGTGAGATACGGAATATTCAGTTTAATTACATTTGTTCAATCCCACAAAGGCAGCAGGAGCTAAGTAACCCCGTTAAACACTTCAGAAACTTTCCTTCATTAAGGCGCGGAACTTTGTGAGGACGCTCTGGGATTACGGAACTACAGTGCAAGTGAGAACTGGGGCTGGGATCATTAACAGGAGACATTTTCAATAATTTTTACTTAACGGCAACCCCAAACAATAAACGAAAGGCGTAGTCAGAGTAATTCACTTCATATCCCGTGTGTTTTTGTGGCTTCCTCCAGGCTTCTTTGTTGTTGTGGTGTTGAATAACAACGATTAGCAAAGTCCCCTTAGCGCAGAGGTGTGTAGTATTTCACAACGAGCACGTTCTGCAAATGAGCGCTTTCAGTCCATGTCAGAAATCTAACCACCACGGCCCGGCTGCGGGAAAGGAGGAGCAAGGAGCAGCAGTAAAATTGGCACCGAAGAATTTGTCTGTAATCAAGTCGACGTGAATTATTGATGGGGAATAATAGAGTCGGCATTAGCTATGTTACAGCGAGAGATTCCGGCTGCGGAGAAGAATAAAGATGTGGGTTTTCTCTAATGCGCCAGGAAGTATGCATTATTAACAAACGTGCAAATGTATAAAAATCTGTTGCTAATGACGGTAACACAGTTCTGCCACGGTCCAGTTCTCAGGGCCCTGCCTCGGAAAGCACAGCGATCTCCTAAAGTAACCTCTTGCCATGGTTCCACGTGACGGGGAACGCCAAGCTGACGAAGACCCGTGTGCGTGCACCACATCCCATGCCTGAACTCTTTAAAGCTCCGTGTGTAGAACAGGGCACTCTCGATGAAAAACACAAGCAAGCAGATTTAACGAGAACCACAGAGACAACAGCAAACACCTTTTCATCTTTAAAGTACACAATTAAATTGCGCTTTAGTTAAATGGAGATCTACTAAAATCCTACTTTACGGCATATTTTGAAGCATAGAATCATAGAATCATAGAACTGTCTAGGTTGGAAAGGACATTTAAGATCATCGAGTCCAACCATCAACCTGACATTGAAAAACCACCACTAACCCACGTCCCTCAGCACCACGTCTGCCCGGCTTTTAGATACCTCCAGGGATGGTGACCCCACCACTGCCCTGGGCAGCCTCTTCCAATGCTTGACAACCCTTTCGGTGAGGAAATTCTTCCTAATCTGGAAAAACATCTGGAAAAAGAGTCTTTTGAACTAAGTGAAATGAGCCTTGGCACAGGCAGCCTAAGCTCCCCTTCTGCAGAGGGTGGAAAGAGCTGGGTGGCTTCAGAGTTACGTTCAGGTCATCCTGGATAGGTGGGATGAACCCCTCTCTGATGCTGCAGATGGCACAAGTACCGTGTTATTGTCTCAGGGTTATTGTCCATGGCCTGACAACAGGGATGAATCACTGGAACAGGCTGCCCAGGGCAGTGGTGGAATCACCATTCCTGGAGGGATTTAAAAGCCGGGCAGACGTGGTGCTGAGGGGCATGGTTTAGTGCTGGTTTTGGCAGTGTTAGGCTGATGGTTGGACTTGATGATCCGAAAGGTCCCTTTCAACCTGGACTATTCTATGATTCTATGGTTTAGTCACGGATACACATCAGACAGATGAATAGATTTCTGTTTCAGCGCAACAACATTGTTTAATATAGGAGCATACTAAGGAGAGCATGAGGCAGAGCTGGTTCTTCTTGGAGATGGGGTTCTTCTTGGAGATGGGGTTCTTCTTCTCAGGGAGACGAGTGCAGGATACACAACACAGACAACCAAAAAACCATACGCAGGGTGGCCCCCTCGTTCTTCATTATTTGCTGATGAGTTTCTTCTCTTTCTAGCTTTCACCCGCTGGGTAGCATTTACAAAACCCTCTCATCTGAGGAGAGAAGTCACCGAGCTCATCTTCGCCATGGTGCTACCTTGCTGCTGCCGCGCCTCGGGAGCCTCCAGCTCCACCTCGTTAGCAAGGGGGATTGTTGTCTGTTTGACGCTCGCTGGACTTTAGCTCCACTCTGTTTCAATCACCCACTTGCTAAATTTATGTTACTGCGTTGCACTTTAAATCCTTGCTTGTCACGGCGTGAGTTATTTGTGGTCCTCTCCTGGAGGATTTCCCCACGTACTGCCATGGGCTTTGGCATTTTCAGTAAATGAATAGAAATAGTGGAACTTTGGCTGATTAAAATACTGTTTCTGAAGTAAGCATCAATCTATTCTTATTTTACCCCTTGCAACACACTTTCCATAACGCGCAACTCTGAGGAAATGCTGTTTAAAATTGCATGCCCACGTCACCCGCCAGAGGCTGCTGATCACAGAATCACAGAGTGGCTGAGGTTGGAAGAGGCCTCTGGAGGTCATCTGGTCCAACCCCCTGCTCAAGCAGGGCCACCTAGAGCCGGTTGCCCAGGACCACATCCAGGAGGCTTTTGGATATCTCCGAGGATGGGTGCTCCACAGCATCCCTGAGAAACCAGTGGCAGTATTCAGTCACCCTCGTGACCTAATGTGTTCCAGTTTGTGCCCATTGCCTCTGGTCCTGTCACTGGCCACCACTGCAAAGACCCTGGCTCCATCCTCTTCGCACCCTCCCTTCAGGTATCTGCCTACACTGATAAGATCTCCCCAAACCTTCTCTTCTCCAGGCTGAACAGCCCCAGCTCACTCAGCCTCTCCTCACAGGGGAGATGTTCCAGTCCCATCACCATCTTGGTGGCCATTCATTGGGCTCTCTCCAGCGCGTCCATGTCTCTCTTGTACTGGGGAGCCCAGAACTGGGTCGAGGCAGGGGCTTGTGGCTTGTGTCCCAGTTGTCTTAATCAGAGTCAATAATAGGTTTTCTAATCTGTGACCTCGTTGAGGGAACCTTGCTTTAATTACAGGCAAAATGAGCTGAGCCAGGGGTCAAAACCCCAGTAATTTTATAGTCTTGACTTCCTGTATTTTGTGGGATTAGGCGAAATCGATAATTTTGCTTGAGTGTAGATTTTATGGCTTAATTTCTTACTGCTTTTCTACTAGGAAGTAAAAAAAGAAAAAAGCTGTGTATATGAAAATCAACATAATAAACCGTTATTGCTGGCACAAGAGACATTACGGTCTCCCTTGGAATAGCACAAATACATTAAAAATGTATTTAGATGCATTTAAACATGCATATTATTTCACAGATGAGTGTAATGGTTTCTTAGGAGCTATTAGGTTTTAGTATGCAAAAACCATGTTTATTTGTATGACTTTGAAGAAAATTATTTAATAAAAATTACAGTAACAGGCCCCTTAAGGTTTCATTACATAAATCTTAATTCAGCCATTTGGATTATTAATCCGAGAAAGTGCCATGGACCTAAATGACTCATTACACACATACTTTGTGTCAGTTTATTAATAAAGTCATAAACAGCCCATTATTATTAATTGGATTTTTCTGGAGCATCCGGATTTGCAATGTAAGCAATGCGAATTGTGTGCCTCCAAGGGCTTTTATCTTCATGTCCATGCCACAAGTGAAGTTCGGAGAACACGGACTTTACAAAACGTCTCACTAAAAAGCGACATTTTGTAAAACGAAGAGGTCACGCTTGAATTAATGCTTGTAAGACATCAAGACTGGCTTCTAAACATCTTGTTACATGGACAAGGCAAAGCAGGGAGTAGGTGACCTCTGTTGTCCTGGGGGAAGAGGGAGGGATGGAAGGTTGTTGGGAGGGACATCGAGGACACCAGAGAATTTTCCTCATCTGGAGTTTTACTCTGCTGGCGGCAAAATTATGGCCAAGTCAAAATGCAAAGGGAGCCAATGGGTTGAATGTTTGGACAAAGAAAAGAAGGCAAGAAAAGGCCCAGAGGAAGAAAACACCACCTTCTTCATGGTTGAGGCATGGACTTGGAGTAAATGAGGTGGGATGGAGCAGAACCCAAGTGACAACTGACCAACAGAAAGTTTGATAGTGCCTGATACTCTACTGCTCTTTTTAAGATCTGGACTTGGTGACATCTTTACTTATCTTTCTTGCCTCTTTGCATTGTAACTGTTGAGGCACTGAAATGAAATTTAATAAAAAAGAAATGGGAACAAAATCCTGCCTGGAGTTTTTATGGCCAAGCATAAACTTCTGAAAATAGAAGTGTATCACGCAGGGTTCTTCCCATAAAAACAGACAGGCTGGCTCTTCTGCCAAGGGCAGAAGAAAAAGGGAAGGTTTGAGGATTGACTATCGGAACAGCAAGATAGTTTTTCTGCATCCTTAGACCGATGGAGAAAGGAGATCATGAGCCTCTTGGTTAGTAGGAGGGAACCAGAGTGTCTGCTTTTATCAGAAAAGAGAGAGGAAAGAAAAGCGAAGGTTTCACGAATGGAGAAAGTTGGATTTCTCTTTGAATTGCTGCGTGTTGACAGCTCCCACCTCACCATCCACGCGCACACACACACAGAAAATGTCAGTGGGAAGAGTTTGTCACGTACCAACAGTGTCGAAATAAACAGTGGGGCTGAGGCTGCCCGTGGCGCGCCCAGAGGTGGGTTTGGATCTTGGCTGCTTGTTCTCCAAATCAATGCTTTTTATCCTCCAGAAAGCACGGCCTGTCAGGGTTGTCCTTAACATGGATGACGAGAAAGTACTGTTAAAGTCATTCATTTGCGGTTTCACTCAGTCAGACCTGCGAGTCCACCACCGCCCTAGTACATGCTTTGATATTTGACCATCTTCATGGTGAATTTTTTTCTCGTTGCATTTAATTTGGAATTTTCTGTTCGGTAACTTGAGTCCCTTTCCTCACCTCACCTCCTACCACTGCACACCTCGGACAAGAGCCTGGCTCTGCGTTCCCTACCAACTCCCATTAGGTAACTTCCCTAAATTAGGGAAGACCCACAAGGTCTCCCCATAACCTCCTCTTCTAAGGCTGAATGAACACGCTGTCTCAGCATCTCCTTGTTTTCTGGACTGTAGACTCTCCCAGCCATGGATAATTGAGGAGTTCAGTTTTTAGGCCTTTTGGGTTGGCATCTTTCACCACTACTAAAAAATAATTCACTTTTCGCTTTTCTTCCATAAAGTCTTTATTGCTCAGCTCTCAAAAGGGGAAGTTTTTTTAAAAAATTTTATTCCCCTGACGTGCCACCTTTTCGGTGTCAATTAAATAGCATCCAGCAATAGGCAATAGTATATTGTCGGCAGTAAAAACCAGCAGCAGTGAAAAACTAAATACAGAACTGCAAGCAGAATAGCGAATTAGCCTGGAGAGAGCTGCCTTTGAGCGCAGCCCCTGATATTTATGTGCCAACGGTAGGTGCTCTCAGACTCATTCCTTCCAGGCTGACAGAAAGCATTAACGGCAATTCTTTAAAACAAAAGCGACTTATTTGAGTAGGAGAAAATACCGCCGACAGAACCTTATATGTATCTAAGCATTGAGAGACCACTTTTCCCAGCTTTTATATTTTCTAGCTTAATCAGCTCCCCCTAAGTTGTTTGAGCACCTGGCTGCTTCATCTTTTGTCACGGTTTGGGGTCAGGTGTGAGCAATGTGCTCAGACCCGTTGAAACTGAAACTCTGTGGTCCTTGTCCCCACTTTCTCCGCAGTGCCTACATCATAATTCATACTGGGGCTCTTTTCCACGCCAAGCCAAGCAATTCCTTGTTCTTGCGGAAGCAGAGGATAACACGCACCAGGGTGCAGCTTTGCATGGACACAAGCCGTGACAGGTTGGATTTCGACTGCGTCCAAGGGTATCCTGCAGACCTTACGTCTCCCACAAAACTTAGGAATGGGGCCTATGGAGATGTCCTGTCTAGATGTAATGGGCTTATGGGAGTGCTGCCCTGGACACAGTCCATATGCAATCTGTTTTTTCAAAGGATCCCGAGACTTGGACAGTGTGGATCTAAGGTAATCCAACATGCTTAGTCTGGGGCCTTAACCCTCTCCGCTCTCTGGGGTTCATCACAGGCAGAACAGATGGAGCCAACTGCTGACGTTGGGTGGTAGCATCTCCTAGAGCTGGCAATTTTGGATCCCATCCTGAGACACCTAATGCAGAGCGTGCCCTGGTCCTATTTGTCTTTGGCCTTTCTAACACCGTATCATAAATCCTGTTAAAAAACAACCACCCCAAAAGTAAATAACTCCCCTACCCCCACTAACCCAAGGAATAAAAGTACTTCAAGGTGTTTCTTTCGTGAAATGGATCGGCTGCAGTGTTGCCCTCGTATGTTAATGTTTAATCCCTGTGCTTTGAAAACGGAATGCTATGTCGCTTACTCAACACCCGGTTTGCACGGTTTATTATGCAATAAATTGTTCTGATCATCGGTATTTTGACTCCAATGTTTACTTTAGATTAATAACCTCAGAGCAGTCTATTGTTTTAAAAAATGATACAGTTCCAAGGTTCTCTGTAGGAGAAAAGCTTATCATTGTCTAGTCTAAATTCAGCACTCAGGCTAACACTTAAAAAACCCAAACTTTTCCATTTCGGTTTGGGTTTCCTAAGTCAGACGTGACTCTACAGATCGTGTTCAGACCCAACCAAAATGCATTATTTGTAAAGCTGCCAGTACATCGTGTTCTTCACTTGCACTTCTCGCTTTATCCTTCTTTGTGCTACCCTGGATACTGTGCTCTGATCTGTAAAAATTGATGCCCCGGTCAACAAATCAATATGTTGATCTCCATGCTTCCTCGTGCACCTTCAGCAATGTCTTCTGCAAATTAGAGCTCTCCCCGGCCTTTCCTTCGGGTGCCTGGTATTTTCTCCCCAACTGACGCCTGTCCTCGCGATGCATGCTGGTGCTGGAGCAATTTTCCATTCCTTTTCTCAGCAGCGCGTACAGCAACAGGCAAGGAAGATGTTACAAAGGGCACGGCTGCCAAAGTGAGAACAAGAATTCCAAAGCTTTTTATCTTGTTGAGTTTTTCAGAGTTTTCTTTGATGCTCTCTTTGCTGTGTATCAATGTTGTTCAATTCACCGTATCATTTTCTGTTGCAGGAAAAATAAAAATTTCTTCTCTCTCTCCCAAATCAACTCCTCCTTGTCCACACGTTTCCTTTAATTCAGGATTTACATCATCTGAATTCACTCTATCTCATTTTCCCTTGTCGGACTAGGTCATGCTGCTTCTAGCTGGGACTTGGTTTATTCATTTCATGAGTTTTGAGAGGTCCGGTGCTCGTTAGGTGAATGGTTTCAAGGAGGTGTCCCAAATCCCATTGCTTTTTTTCTTGAGAACGTCCACTATTGCCGAATCTTTGCCTCTGTGCCTATTCCTTTCCCATATACCTCATTCTGCATTTTTCTGAGATACGTTTGTGCAATCACCCACCATGCTTAATGCTCGCTTTCCCTAACGCATGGCTCGCCTTGACCTTCTCTCTCGAGTTTAACTTCCTTCCATTTTAGTAAGGGTTGGTAAAAGGAAAGCTTTCCCCTTCCCTGTCTCCCCCACGGCAGGAACTTCCCTGCTGCAATTCGCATTTCACAACATGCCAACATTTCTGTCTGTCAGAGATATCCATCCCTCTGGCAAAGGATTTGGGAAGAATTTACGGGTGTTTCATGGTACGTCTACCTTGGAGGCCAAATTCAAATGACTAAAGAGGAGCCGGGAGGGCACAGGATATTGCTGCACAAAGTTCTTTTCCATGCTGGATTTCGCATCGTGCCCACGAGTGGATGGGGTCGCACGCTTGATGGGGGTCATCCTGTGCTGGGACCGAGCGCCTCGCCTGCCCGCGTCCTGGGTGTTTGTCGAAAGTGGGGTTTTTTCACATTGCAGAAGCGGTGGCCTCTGCTCTGTGGCCTAGGAAAATGTTTTGCTACACCGATTTCCCTTGTGCGTCAGGGCAAGTTTGGAAAAAATAGTTCAGGTGAAGGTGGCTGCCGATCCAGGCTAATTTTATTTTATATTATGTGCTTATTATTACCTACTGCTAGTTTTGTTTTGGGGACAGTTATGGTACATCGAAATAGAGCAAAGCAGCCATTTGCAGATACCTGAGCCACCTCTGAGCGATTTCGTCCGGAGCCAGGAGCGGTAAAGCTGCAGTAAGGATTTGTGACTGGGTTTATTAGGCTGGATTAAATGTTGCACTAAAGTGACTATATTGTTCCTCGTTCCGAGCCAGTGGCTTTGCATGGCACCGAGCAGTGACACATGGACGTGCCGGCACAGTCAGACCAGGAATATTTGGGCATCTCTACCCGGAGCCAGATATCACTTTATGGAGATGAAAATTACATTTTGAAATCCTATTTTACCAGCTGACACAAAGGCCCTTTAGTTTGCTTTGCAGGGATGGTGCTTTCCCAGGGAAATGGGAAGAGTGTCTGCGGTGTTGCCCTCGCGGTGTTACTTCTCCACTGCTCTCACCCGGGGCCAGCCCTGGCTTGTTTCTCCAGACAGGCTTTTCCAGTTGCATAAAGTCTTTGAGATTTTTTTCTTGTCTGTTTTCAAAGAGAATTTACTTCTTTCTGTGGATGCAAAAAGTGCCCATTAATCCGGAAGCTTCGGTACCTTGCGATGGGAGCGAAGACAATGGCACGCACGGACCCACGTTGCTCCTTGTCTCCTTGTCAACCCCAGTTGGCCACTCAACTCGCAGCCTTGTGTTGCACCTTTATTTACGGATGCCTGGTTTACAGAAGCTTGGCACAGAACTTGCATTTTGGTATCCATATATTTGGAGATGTTTTAAATGTAATAACCATTTTGTAAGTAGGACCAAGTGAATAATTTTAAATGAGCATGCAGTTGATAAATACAGCTTCCTTTGCCACGTACGGAGAATTTGCCAAATGGAGAATTTCCTGAGTCATTTTTTAATTTTTTTTTTTTTCTTGACCGCTTTTAGTGCTCCTTTTCCCTCCCTTTCCCAAGGATTGATTGCAAGCAGGCCGCCACAGCTCTTCAGTGTTTATATTTGAGCTGGGTCAGCTAGTTGTATTTTAGTGACCACAGTAATTTTTCATCGACAAAAGGGAAAAGTGCCAAAGGAGCACATGACATTAAAATTGTTTATGGTGGGCATTGGTGAGAGTAAAATTTAATTGTACATGTGTCGCGGAACACACGCAGCCCAGTTTGTTTCCAGGTGAAAGAGAAAATAAAAATTTCCATGCCTTTTACTCATCTGCAAATTTAAGTATGTAAATATATCAAATGAAACCTGACTGTCCTGGTTCCGGCGGGGACAGGGTTAATTCTCCCCAGGTTCCAGCACGGACACAGGTATTCCACCCCATGGCCGCCATGCCGACTCGGAGCTGCCAGGGTAGGGGGTGGAAGTCACAGCTTGGAGCAAGTGTCCCGGGTGCAGTCGGTGAGCGGCGGTTCCGTAATCGTGTTTGTACATTCCTTTATCCCTGTTGTTGTTGTTTTCTTGTTCCCTTTGCTGTTCTGTTAAACTGCCTTTGTCTCAACCCACGAGTTTTTGCCTTTTTTCTCCCAATCCTTCCCGTATTGGGGGAGCCTGAGAGAGCGGCACGTGGTCCTTTGTTGCCGTCTGAGGCCAAACCACGACACTGGCTCAGAACTAACAATATCAGCCCTAAATTTTACTTGTAAACCAGGGAGAGATCTGATGTGGTGTCTTTTAACTATTTATGCAACGGGCTGATAACCAGACTTCAGCAAATTAAACGGAGTAAATAGGATTGTTCGCATTCCTTGAATGTCTGTTTTCATTTTCCTTATTTGTATTCATGGATCTCACGTAGGTGAAAAACGAAATGCAAAAAGCAACGCAAAATTCACTAAAGGCACTTCTAGCCCGTGAGCTTTCCTTAGGGCATATGAACTGTATGATTTATAAATAGCTCGTGTAGACACAAGATAAAAATAACCCAGAAAAAAAAAAAAAACTGAAAAGGAAAAAAAAAAAAAAGCCCACCAGACTCCTGTTAGATGAAGTTCTGATTCAAGCACATTCTGTCCCTAAGAACTCCCATCTCTTACCTCCAGATATATTTCAAAACTTTCCTTTTTGTGAGATAAGGGCCCAATAACTTTCTCCTTCTCCCAGCTCTCTCCTACCTGCATTAAATTTTGAATTTTCTGGCTGCCGTTATCTTCAGTTGACATCCCTCCCCCGCTAACTTGCGGTGAATTCCTGGGTTGTTTGATGGGAGGATGCTGAAGCGTAAGCAAGTTTTTCATTCCGGAGGTTTCCATCCCCAGCCCCACCGTGCCGGACCCAGAAGATGAAGCCAGTGTTCCCAGCCTCTGCGCGGGTACAACTCAGACAGGATGCGCTGCCCTTCGTAATGGAGATTGGGTGGTGGGAAGCCAGAAAATATTTAATACCCACCCCGGAGAGTGGTTTCCCTCCTTGTATATGTCTCAGTCCCTGATTTGAGAGCACCTCCCCATCTCCGCTGGTCCCACAGTGATGGAGAGGACATCCCGTGCTGGCAGCCCCCCATTCCCTGCACGGGGCAGGGCTCACCTTGGCATTTAAAATTGTCTTTGGCCCTGGAAAATCTGAACCCCAGAAGCTTGAAAAAGATGGTTTCCATTGAGCGAGGCCATATAAAGACTTTTTTATTTTCTCCAAAACGTTAACATCAGGCTGAAGCCCTCGAAGAAGAGTGTTAAAACTCTCCCTGTTCATGTTTTGTACTGCCCTTGTCCCCATTGATCTAGCAGAAGTCACCATTTTTCACCATTTACGTATAAAACCTTATTTCTAATTTGAAATAATGTAACTTGCAAGTCCATTTATTTTGTATGATTTATTAAGAAAGTACATCAGTATCACCAAACTAATTATCATAGGCAAATGACTTGTCATAAAATTAATGTACCTAGTGAAAAAGTTAATAGTTATTATTTAAATTCTTGATTCCTCCTCTTTGCCTGTAATTACTTTCCGATATGTGAACGAACACAATTAATATGGAAAAGTGAAAATGAAATGAATTTGTTTCAGACTTTTTCCTCCACAACAACCCTTTATCCTGCAATCTTTATTCTAAGAGAAAGGACTGCAGGAGATCCGATTTTTGTAATTAAATTTTTCTGTTTCTTGCTTAGCTGGACGTTGAGAAACCTCATCTAAAACCCCCCCCAAAAAAAATTGCATCTCTTAATACCTAATAAAGTTCCTCGGAAAGAAGTCGTTTGAATAAAGAACTTTAGGTGCGTGTGGGGAATGTTTAAAATATTGTGGTAGGCATGTTGAAAATGTTGGGGGTCTGTTAGTTCTCTGACAAGTCATTTTTGTAACCATGGTTAAAGAATGATAGTGTTCTTGCCACATTCATAAAATAAACTAGATAAATAGCAAACAATGTATTTTTTTCCAGTGAAGTTATTGTAATTTTTGCTTTACTCTGCTTTTCCTTTTAGCCCTCTTTCTCCCCTTTATAAGCCAAATTCCTTATTCCTCTTTCATCAACGTAGAGTCTCCATCTTTTTTTTTTTTTTTTTTTCCCCCCCATTGTTTACCAGCTCCATTTTTGGAGCCACTTGCTTCAGGCTTTACCCTCGCGCAACGAGACAACAGAATAACGCGCTGTGACCCGCGGTGTCCGACCAGAGCGGCTTCGACCGTTTTTTGAAGGGACCACACGCAAATGGATATTCCGGCACCTTGACCTCAGGAATCAAGCACAAGGGACGAGCATCAACCCCGTGGACACTATTTGCAGAAAGGCTGCGTGTAACTTATTTCCAACTTAATTTTCCATCCACCTCTGGATAATCCTCCACAGCAAGAGCAAATTGCCACATCCTCGCGTACAATGTGCAAACAGGAAAAAAAAAAAGCCACCTTATCCTTAAAAGAACTTCTTTGTTACAAATGATTTGCTCAGCTGCGCGGTGCAGAAGCCGGACTGTCAGTAGGATGATAAACTAGTTGCTAGGAGGTGAAGACGTGGACCACGGTGTTATATTTGGACCATCAATGCACGTAAAATATTGATGCTCTGGCAGCTCTGAACGCGCATGTGGTACTTCTGAAGAATTGTCCAAACACGGGTCAAATACCACATACCTTACGAAATAAATCTCACGGGGGGAAAACTGACTCCATCCATTAATTCACATACAACAGACCTGGAAATATGCTTCAGTATCTGGGCACAAAATTCTCAGCAAGGGCAGTGATAAAGTATGTCTTGTTTATATAGATGACTGAATCTTCCTGAGTTACTGTCCTCTACACCTTACAATATTTACAGCGTTATCATTATCTGCATCCTGTAACTAAGAAACAAATCACTTTAAAATATTGTTCCATTAAAAAAAAAAAACAAAACCACACCCGGCACAGCATTATGGCAAAGTTGTGCTCAAGAATTTAAGTGCACAAAAGCCAGTGTGTTTACTCGAGTGGACGGGGCGATATAGATGATTTGTAGCGTTATATCTGCTCGGGAAATAAACATATTACGGCTAAAATGGATTGATGGCCAGTTATGTCATCTGGTGAGTTCGAGTTCGACATGAATAATCATTGGTATAAGCTGAATTCTGACATTCCCAAGCACTCGGAGCGAGACTTTGGAGCTGTGAGGTCATCATACCCTGCAGGTGCTACAAGGGATTTTTTTCCAAGAACAGTCAAAAAATTCAAATTCTGAGCATGGGGAATCAAAGCCATAGGACAAGGAATGTCCCGATGTGCTCCATACTAACCTCAAATGCATTATAATGCCAGCAAGGTGGCTGTATAAGTGTTTTATTCTCCACAATCATTTATCTCTCTAAGTGACTCATGATTTGGCACCCAGTGGAATCAGTAACATCTTTTTCTGGGTTTGGCAAGCAATGAATTCTGGTTCCAGCACATAATGACAACAAATGAACAAAGCTGTTAATTGTTTCCATGTGTTAGAGATAAGGACATTGATTATTAAAATGAATGCCTAAGAGAGGTGGAATGGCTTAATTAGTCATCATGCTCCCTTGCTTTGAAAACCCAGATTGCCTTTGGTTCAACTCAGGACTTCTGTTGGTAAGAACCAGGAAATAAAAGGCAAGCAAGGGGGGAAAGGGGCTGTAACCCTGACCAGTTATGGTGGTGTTGGGGTGGGCTGCAGCGTGAGCCATGGGAGATGGTGTAGTCTTTCCCAGCAACATCTGCTGTGGCTTTTGGCCAGCTCAAACGTTCACACAACTGCCTCCGTGTAAGTATTTTTCCAAATGCAGGGGCCGGGAACTTTTCCTACAATCTCCTTTTGCTAGTCTGGGGAAATCCAGGTGGGGTCAACAGTGCTAAACTTCCTAGCGGAGCACCCTGAAGGATGCACTCAGAATCTTCCCAGCACTAACAGTTCATCAGAGATAGAAAAAGAAACATATTTTTTGTGCAGATGGAGGATTTGTTTAACTGTAGGTGTGTAAGACACTGAATTACCGGACTGCTAGCAGTGCTATGGTTTGTTATTTGTGTTCTGTTCTTGGATTGGTAAATGTGTTATAGGAAAAACTGATAATATTCAAGTACTGCCAAGGTACAACATAGGGAGTTGGTGGGATCGTTCCTCTAATCTCATGAATAATCATGCTGATATATCCTTTATCCAGGATGCTGGCTTTACCTGGAAACTGGGGATTTCTCCTCTCAGTTACCCAGAAGGTGGGCAGGACTCCTCTCCGTGTTTGCATGGCTACATGAGTGGAGCAGGTAAGGAGGAACGTTTCTCTAAATCTGAAATTATAGATATGGAGGTCCTGTAAACCCTTGTTTGTACTCATTTGCTTGGTGTAATATGTTGTAAAGGTTGCATCTCAACAGTATTTCTTGCTGGTGTCACTACCAGTAAATTTCCAATAATAGAAGTGAGTAATAATCCAGAGCTGATTTCAGTTTGTAGGTTGTGGTGCTGAGGGATGTGGTTTAGTGGTGGCTTTGGTAGTGTTGGTTGATGGTCGGACTTGATGATCTTAAAGGACCCTTCCAACATAGATGATTCTATGAAGAACCTACACCTACGTGTCTACATATGTGGCAGTTCAGTATCTAACTTCCATCGTCCTCAATGGAGGTGTAGTTAAAGGATGCAGTGGAGCTTGAGGAGTTATTCCAGCTCTGGTTAGCGCAAGCTCCTGTCATCTGGAGAGCTCCCAACCTCCCACTGATGGAGTTGGCCCAATTCAGCAGCTCGTGGGCAGGTATCTTGGTGCTGGCTGGCATGCTCTGGGGTACTGGGGACATCCCCAGCAGTGGTAGGTATGACATGAGGTGTGGGGAGCAGCCAGAAGGTGGGCAAGATACTCAGAAATATCTGAGGAGGCACTGAGTGGTTTAATGTGGATACGTGGGGGATGTAGGAAAACTTAGGCTAGAAGATGTGGCTGTCTGAAGCCAACAGAAGGACACACGCTCAGGAGGCAGGACTTGTACAACTGTATATTGGTTAAAATATATTGAATTAATTTCTGAAAGACTCCTTTGTGGACTGCGGCTGATGCTGTGCACAACTTGGCTCTCTAACCTCTGTGTGGCATATTGAACTCCTGATGAATATCTGTACCTGCTTTAAGGCTATTGGCATATTATTTTGCTCCAGATTGAACTCTGAGGGTGTTTGTGCGGTCTGAAAGGAGCTGACACTTTTATTTTGCAGGCTGAGTCCCTTTTTCCTTTACATTTGTGCTTCTTCACTTTATAATAGATTCTTCCAAATAAGTCAGATCGGGGGAAAAAAAAGTGGTGAAATAGAATAATAACGTTTGCCCTAAAGGAATTCGGATGGGTTCTGCTGTCTGAGTCCTTGAGAAGTGCTGTCTATGGCTCTTCCTATTACAATACATAGTTTTCAAACACTGGATCCGTCTGGTGCGCTGGATATTCTTCTAAATGCCTCTTGGAGCTTTTTTTTTAGCATTTTTTTTTGACCACCGAACTGAACTACTGCAATAAACATAGTATGTGCCTCAAAGGGCCCTCCGTCCGAACAAGGCTGTAGAAGGAGGGAACCCCATAGCACAGAGAATTCAGGCTCTGAATTCATTGTTCCAGTTCTTTGGTTAAGTGCCTGAAACTCCTTGTGTTTCTGTATCCAATGCAAGACGATGGAAAAAAAAATCTCCTGAAAATAAAGCATGTTTAAAAATAAATATAGCATTTTCTGGGTTTAGTGTAGTGATTGAGAATCTAATCTGCATAATATATCAATTAGTTTTCTCAAACTACCAAATGTCTGTTATTTCAGAAGCTTTTAGCTGTAAACATGTTCAAATACAGATGGTGTTATTCAGGTTTCTTCTTTTTTTTTTTTTGCACAATTTGGTCAGATGAAATATACCACATTTTGGGCCTAACATCAGTATTTGCAGGGCTGCTTGTAGGAACTAATGAATACAGATGGTGTTGCTAGATGTGCGTAACGTGTTCCTACAGCACGGAACAAGGAGCTCAGGTGTCACTTCAGAATTCATCGGCTGTCCGTGGAAGCTGGCTGGCTCCCCCAGTTC
This sequence comes from Alca torda, assembly GCA_008658365.1. Classification (NCBI taxonomy): domain Eukaryota; kingdom Metazoa; phylum Chordata; class Aves; order Charadriiformes; family Alcidae; genus Alca; species Alca torda. The sequence goes on from CM018101.1 coordinate 1,559,720, forward strand.
AGCCTGTGCAAAGAAATATTATGGTTCATCATTAAAAAATAATAAAGCTTTGAAAGTGACTATAATTGAGGCTGCCTCTACAAGGACCTCATGACTAACCAAGCAGAAAGACAAAGTAAAATCGTTTACTAGTGATAAGCCCAATTCTGCTTCCTCTTGAAGTCAAAGGCAGTACTGTCGCTATTGTCTGAGCACGTGGGGCTGGGCTAATCAATTATCGATGTACCATCAATAATGATGAAGGATTAATGTTGAAATGGAGGAATCGGCATATAAGGGGCTGAATCGCCGTTGGTTGGTTGAGTAATCACATTATGAGATTGAAATACTTCTGATGCTCCTGACAGCTACTATTTTTTGGAGATAGCATCAGCCGTGTGCACCATCCAGGTGGAGAGAAGGTGAGTTCTGTAGATAAAGGATCTACGTAGCTCCGGGTCAGAACAACACATGGGAGGCTCGCTGCCAATGGAGAAGTGCTGGTGTGGATTCTGATGGGGCGGGTGGAGGTAATGCTCTTGTACGGTTGCATTTACAACAGAATTTACACTTCCTGAAAGCTAAAAAAAATAAAGAAACAAACCCCAAATTTCACTTAATAGCCCAAGATGCAGGTTTTGAGCTGGTAGAGAGGAGAGCAGGATGTAAGAAAAGCATTAATTTAGGCTTATTGGCACATCAGAAGCAAACCACTTAACAGGAGAAACTATTGCTGTGACTCCCAACCTGTGCCAGACGGGTTTGGGTCCCATGTGGCTCGTGGAGCTGTTTCTGTCCCAGCTGCGGGGCATGGATTTTGTGCAGGGAATATTCCCTGCTGGTGACTTTTCCCACTGGAAAATCTCTGCCATATAGACCTGTGGTGTGAAATTAATTGTGTTTGTGCTTGCTGACTCTACAGGTTTGGCAATTAGATAAGCACGGTGCATTGTATCTTTGCTTTGCTTTCGTTAGTTACTAAAAATTCTCTTCCCTCCTATACCGTGGCTTGAGAAACCTGTTTTACCCAGTGCTGTACCTGGTATCAGATGGCCTTTCTTCATCAAAAGGCAATTGAAGCTAGGAAGAGGCATTTCATGTCTGGGAAAAAAAAAGATTTGTAAATAAACAACACTGCAAGAAGTTGTATCAGCCTGGTCAGGCTTCGACTTCCCCCTCAGGCTTCCTCAGCTTCTCTGAAAACACACAGTTCAGACCATAACTTCACGTCCCAGTTCCTTGCTCTTCTCATTGTGCTCTCCAGGCTCTAAATCCTTGCCTAGCTTTCCTTTTCCTTTCCTTTCGCCTCTCTCGCACACGGTAGTGCAGTGCTTCAGTTAAACAATGCGGACCAATGAACAAATTGATCTTTAAGCTCCATAATTGGTGAAAATATTAATATTAGTGCACCTTCCTTGTGTGCAGTTAGACATACAGTGAACCAAAAAGCCCTGTTCTATCTATTTCTTCCTTCAGACATCTCTTAAATCTCTTCATATGGCATTAAATCTGTATCTTGTCCAACAGAGTACATTTGCACTCGAAATGGATATTTCTGTCGAAGCCTGGTCCTTGGTCCATCACACGCGCTCCCCCAGTCTGTTCACTGCCTTGGGAAGCTTTTTGTTGGTCAGAAGATGACTATAAATAAAAAAAAAAAAGGCAGCTTTTGAGAAGAATGTGTCAATTTAGGAAAAAAGGGGCGTTGAAAAAAAGACCCTGGATAAAATACCTTGAAAACAGGAACACTTCCCTACGGCTATACCCACTCATGGTGCAAAGCAGCCCTGTGGTCATGGAATGAGGGAGGTCGAGGTTCAAATAAGTCCTTTTCTGCGCTGAACCCGGATCTCCTACTTCACAGGGCATCCTGAGACTAAAAAGCTGATATTCCGGCAGGGGTCCCCCAGCGGGAGCTGCTCATCTTGGGGTGGTTTAACAGCCCAAAGAGGAGTTACGTTTCCACCCTGGCAGTTTGGGCACCCTCCTCCTCCAGCTGGGGACCTGCCCTGCCCCGCGGAACCTGACAGCCAGGTGACTGCTCACAAGTGGGTTGTTAGAGTGCCGAAAAGCTTAAGAGTAAGGCATCGTCAGCCTTAATCGTGACCCTGTGCTGCATATTCAGTTATTTGCCATCATGGCTGCTAATTAGTGAACCCAACCACAGCTATTCACATGTAAAATATCTGTTGATACTTTCTCTATCTACTTTCTCTTCTCTGGGATGCTGTAAGGAGCTGCAGAACACCACAATGATTACGCGTGCTAAATACCAAGTAACATATGCCATATGCTGGGATTCAGCTTCTTGAATAAATCTTAATTAGTTCAATATAACCAAACTAACTATTCTTTTATTCTGAAATTGGGAACAAATTGAATGTGACTGATGTACAGTCCTCCATGCTAACAGGAATAAAGAGCTCTTTAGCAAGCTTGCAGAAGCAACATACTTATAATTGCTTCTATTATTAGCTAGGTGCTTTAATCCAGTGATAACGAAGGTAATGATTTTCTTGGTTGCAGTGTAATTCTTCTCCATATCTCTTCCCATGGCAGAACACATGCTTGGAGGGAGTTCAAGACCACAGATAACTTCTGCTGTGGAGACGCCCCTTCTGGGGCTGCTGGACCAGTTATTCAGCATCCATCTGTCTCAGCCCACATCTGCAGTTGTTCCCTCTGTGCTGGAATAATGAAGTTAAAAATCCAAAAAGCATTAAAAAAAGACAAAAAACCAAAACACCCAAAGATAGAAACATGGCTGGGAGAAGTCCTGGAAGGCGTTCAAAGTTGTGCCACTGTAGGCGGTAACTATGTAACTCTTCCATAAACCAACCAGATACCACTTTGTGGGTGGCTGAGGTTTTTTTGATCAGTTCTGCTTGTGTTTTTACCCCGGTTACATCGACTGCGGTTTACATGAGGTATCTAATACTCAAGTAATAATAGCAACATGCTCTTGTCTAATCCATACTTCGAGCATTCTTAGGATGAAGTGACACTCAGTGATTGAAGGGCTGTTAGCGAGATGGTGAGAAACAAAAAACAGGTTGTGACTTGTGATTTTTGTACTGTACCAAAACTCTTCCATGAGAGATTTTAGAAGCGCACATTTGGAAAACTACTTCTAGAGTGCCGTGGTGGAGCAGGGCAGCAGAGTGGCCATGTCCATTTAATATTTCCAGTCTTCATCCACTGTCTTTCTGACTACACAGTTACTAATGAAACCCAGGAAACGATACAGCCTGTGTGATCAGGAGCTGATAAAAAAAATTGATTTATTTTTCTGTGGAAAGAAATAACTCAAGGGGAGAGTCTGGCTGAGTTCCTGCCCTTTATTTCCGAAGTGGAATGAGGAAATATCAAATGTGGTACTTTGCTCAAAGAAAAATGCTAGTACACAGGAAAGCTGAGGAACCTGGGGAAGGATAAGACAGGGAAGGACGTGCTTATACCAGTACTTTATACTATTCAAACACTAAATAAAATATGAATGGCCATATAAGCAAAATATGGGCTTTGAGATGATGAATATTTGCATTTGGAAGAGCAAGTATGTGTTCTGATGAGATAATGGAGGAGGCAGATGGCTGCCCCACTCTTCCTGAGTCCTGGGATAGCAGGTCAACCAACTTTCCCGTCAGCACAGGGCAGATAACGTTGGCTTCACACAACAGCGGGCGATAGTAGTAGTGTATATTTTTGGTGACATTTAAGGGAATGTAATTTGCTTATTAGTACAAATGTGGTTATGGCAGACTGGTGGATAATGCATTTGTTTCAAATACAGGAAACACTTGGAACACACTTTTCTGGTGAAAATGATGTTATTTTCAGGCTCAAAGTGAAACACAAATAAATGAGATTCTTGACTTCCAATGAGGGTGCAAGAACCTAAGAATAATTTGCACCATCTGGCTTTTATTTTAATTGGAAGTTCTAATTAATCTAAAGCTGAAATGGGGGGAAAAAACAACTGAGATTTCCACCTAGCTTAGAGCAGAGGCATGAAATACTTCTGGTGTATGACATCCGAGTCCAATACCTTAATAGAAGGTGATAGATTCCCCTTGGCAGCCAAGGCTTATCACTAATAATATTATTAATAATATGTTGTTATTAACTTCTGTTCATATTGAATATAAGTAAATAGTCGTGTACTTGCACCCATACATATAGCAAGTACACGGAACTAAGCCTGTTCCCAAAACTCCTCAGTTCTAGCTCTTAACATACCCTTGGAGCATCTTCTGTGTCGGCAAGTGCTGTGGAGATGAGAAAGGTATGAAGAGCGGCATTTATTGGAAGCAATGTGGCTATTCATCTGTGAAGTCTGTAGCAACAAAACAATAAAACTCCAACTCTGAATCTCAGGGAGGCAACGGCATGGAACCAAGGGTGATTTTGCTGAAGCTTCCCAGTGTTTTTCTAGGTGACATGTCAGGCTCATTATATTTGATTCATTGGTTTTAGTGCCTAGACCCCAGCACCAGCTTTAGCAACCAATTGGAAAAGAAAAATACACAGTTCAGGAGCTGGGATAAGCATTCGTGATTCTCGCTGCTTTGAATTCGGTCTTATGATGAACGTTATTACTAGAAATGTCCAGAATACCTTAACACCTGAGCACACCCATTTAGGATATGGACTATGTTACCTTCACTTTTTAGGAGGACATGAGTCCGTTGCGTGCCAAGCATAGGTCCAAGCTACTTTGGGTAAGGACAGGTCATGCCCAGCATTGCATCCTGTAACCGTATGGTAAAACCTGCTGGTTCACTGCCTTGGAAGAGTGAGGATCAGTCCAGTTATGCTCACTCCATCTGTCCTTTTGCTGGTAAACAGGACTGTTCTTGTGTAGATGGACCCTGCGTTACAGGCAGAAATATTGCATATACCCACCAGGGACACAGAAAGGGACACGTTGGCTGTCTTCTGCCAGTGCTTGACCCCACCAGCTCCCACTCAGGAATCCCTTATGGAAATGGCTTCTGTACCACGCTGTCTAGCAACTGCTTCAGGAGACAATCATTTCTCATTTAATGTAAAGTATTTACATTAAATATTTATAAATTATTTACATGTACATTATTTACTTCTCATTTAATGTAAATTAACGAGAGGCTCAACTTGAGCCGTCAGTGTGCATTAGCAGCCCAGAAAGCCCATCGTAGCCTGGGCTGCATCAGGAGAAGCATGGCCAGCAGGTCGAGGGAGGTGATTCTCCCCCTCTACTCCACTCCCGTGAGACCCCACCTGGAGCACTGCGTCCAGTTCTGGAGCCCCTACTACAAGAGAGAGATGAATGTGCTGGAGCGTGTCCAGAGAAGGGCCACGAGGATGATCAGAGGGCTGGAGCACCTCTTCTGTGAGGACAGACTGAGGGAGTTGGGGTTGTTCAGTCTGGAGAAAAGAAGGCTCCGAGGAGACCTTAGAGTGGCCTACCAGTATCTTAAGGGGGCCTACAGGAAAGCTGGGGAGGGACTTTTTAGGGTGTCGGGTAATGGTAGGACTAGAGGGAATGGATTAAAAATGGAGATGGGTCGATTCAGACTGGACGTTGGGAAGAAGTTCTTCACCATGAGGGTGGTGAGACACTGGAACAGGTTGCCCAGAGGGGTGGTGGAAGCCCCATCCCTGGAGGTGTTCAGGGCCAGGCTGGATGGGGCTCTGAGCAACCTGATCTAGTGGGAGGTGTCCCTGGCCATGGCAGGGGGGTTGGAACTAGATGATCTTTAAGGTCCTTTCCAACCCTGACAATTCTATGATTCTAAATAAGTTCCCCGAGCCCATTTCTACCCTTATCGTGGCAGCCTCCTATGTAAGGAATATATCCAGAATGTCTCATCTAAAACGTGTGGAGATGCAATTTTTTAAACTTACTTCAAATAATTTGCCCTAAACTGGAGTTTGTCAAAATGATGGTGATGTTGTGGTAGCCCCAGTTAAGCTTTTTAGTACTGTGATGACAGCAATATCAATCTGAGGCAGCTGCTTGTGATTTTTGGTTACTTAATCATCTAGAATGGGCCTGGTCAGGTCTAAGATATACTTGTTTCTATGTTTTGGGATGCTCATGTGCATTTATGACCTTATGGGGATACTTATTAGCTGTTTTAGCTCCTTAAAAAAACAATCTGCGGGGTCCCAGGTGACAGGCGTGATGTGCATCTCAGGGAATGGATCCAAATGCCAACTTCCCAGCTGGCTCCTGACAGCATCAGCCCAGGTGTAGGTCCACCACTGTTTGAAGCACTTCAAACAAAGCTGAAAGGGTTAATTAGTGTCCTAAGTGGTTGCTGTTCTGACAGAGATGGTCAGATTCTACATCCATTTTTGGAAGATATACTGATTTCGATGGGCATTCCAATCGGGTCTCTACATGAAGTTGGGCACTTGATATCATGTCAGTCAATAATTTTGAATTTCATTCTAAAATAGAACTCAAGAGCCCGCAATTAGATTGTTATTAGGATTAATTTTCAAGTACTCCATGATTTCTCTTCTCCTGATTAAAGTTGGAAAAAAAATCCCTCATCCAGCCCCCCAGTCACAGAGAAGGAAAAAGGGTTGGAAGGGATAGAAGGGAGAGATGGGCAGATGTTATATTTAGATTGAAGAAAGGTGATTTCTCATGCCAGACAGCGAGTGGGTTATTAATTCCCTCAAGTGGTTCTGCACATCTCATAAACCATGAGAGCAGCTGAGCTCAAGAGGTTCACAAATGTCAGCTGAACCCCAAGAATTACTGCTGTCTCCGGGTCTCCTCCGTATTGGTTGTTAAATCTTGTATATTATCCCTCCCCAAGAAGGAAAGGCAGCAACGCAATGCTAAAAATACCTGAATATGTTTTTCAACATTAAGCATAAAATACGTCGAGATATCTATGAAACGCACACTATATATCTTGTAGGGGGGGGAAAAAATATATATGCAGGGAGAAAGCTGGCACTTAAACTCAACATTTCCATAAGTCCTAATGCTAATGTTGTCACTTCTAGTGGTGCCAGTGGCCTCTGAAGTTATATGGGCTCAACTTTATGTCAAGTACTTCTGCTTCAAGTTTTCGCTCAGCCTATGCCTACAAATATGTTTCTGATCTCCCCAAGGTCGGAAATGAGAATGGGGGGAGGAATAAGCTGGATGCTCTGGGTTTTGTTAGGAGCTCATGGGGAGGTGTTCAGTGAAGAAAGCCACGCAGTCTTTCAGTGTTCAAGTCCCCAAGATGAGACCTCTGATGTGCCGAAGATACTCAGAAATCCACCTATTCCCTAAAGTCTATCCCGGATTTCACAGTCATCCTATAAACCTTCTAGTTACATCCCCTTGGCCCAGCCTTCATGCATGCTCCAGCTTCACAGCTCTGATGGAACTTTCTAAAGTGGAAAGTTCCACAGCTGGACTTAAAAATGTCTCTGCAGTTTTTCCCACCCTTTGAGATAGGACAAATAAAGAAAAAAACAAAACCAAACCCTCCTGATATACATGTTTCTCGGGAGCAGGGATAGGCTGTCTTTTATATCCGAACCGCTGACATTTTTCTTATGGCTGGGAACATAAGGGATGTAGCAAAAGTAGGAATGAAATTGTTGGATATATTTGGACCTTACATCCTGCCCGCTTTCTGAATGGTTGCCAAAACACATGGTCTCAGTGACCAGCGGGGTCCATTAGGCTTCTTTTTGGTTTTGTTTTTAACTAAATAGCACTCCTAATTAGTAGAAAACACTTCCTTAGCAGAGTATTAAAACTTTGCCGCAAATAAATTGCTTTTCAGGCTCTTTGAGCTACTCATTAATTTGTCTGCATAGTAAATGGGTCAAGCTGGAGTCTGGGCAGCTTCCCGCTGTTGAACGGTACCTGTGGAATTCTTGCAGCCAGCAGTGACAGGTTAATTTTACGTGGGGAGCAACTGCGTGGTGGTTTGTTGGCGCTCCGTTAAGCCAGCCAAACCGCCATCTTCAGCACAACAGCAGCAGAGTCAAAAAACACATTTACCAAAACCACGCTGTTGCTGCATACTTATGAAAACTAACACAGAGAGCATACCAGTAGAAAACAAAGTATTACTGTAAATAACCAGAATTTTGGATTCAGGGCCAATGTGGGTCAATACATCAGCTAAACTTGGGTTTCCTTATTCCCATTCCATTTGAATATCCATTAAAATTAATATTGGTTTTGGTAATGGGTAGGTGGCATCTAATTCCAAGAGGATGGGTAATGAGCCATATATTACTTATCCTTGTGATTTTCTTTGTGTGTATTGATTTTTTTTTTTTATATAGACTGTGGATTGGGGCTGGGTGAAGATAAGTAATTGGGCAGGACAACAGATTAAAAGTGGACAAGAAGAGTGAATAAAGCATTTTGGTATGTTTTTTTTTTTTTTGACAAAAGATCTCTGTATAAGCTTGACTGCATGTTTTACTCCATTGCTTTCCCAGGTGTACTCATGTTATTGTAATAAAATTGCCTTTAATTATTAATCATGCTGAATATTGAGCAGGTGGCATATTAGCTGTGGCTGTGTGATGTTCATGGAATAGGGACTGGAGTCTTACAAGGGAAGAGGCAAGAAAAGTCAGGCTATTGAAGATACGCATAGCAATAGAAGCAACCACCCTCATTAATTTTGACCTATAATAGCATACCAAAGCAGGACACCACGTTGTATACATGAGATCTCAAGGTGCTGGAGCGAGGGCAGAGGAGGGCAACGGAGCTGGGGAAGGGCCTGGAGAATAAATCTGATAAGGAGCGATTGAAGGAGCTGGGACTGTTTAGTTTGAGGAAGAGGAGGCTGAGGGGAGACCTCCTCACTCTCTACAGCTACTTGAAAGGACACTGTAGAGAGGTTGGTGCTGGTCTCTTCTCACAGGTAATTAGCGACAGAACAAGAGGGAATGGGTTCAAGCTGCAGCAGGGGAGGTTTAGGCTGGACATTAGGAAAAAATTCTTCCCAGAAAGAGTGGTCAGCCACTGGAACAGGCTGCCCAGGGAGGTGGTGGAGTCACCATCCCTGAATGTGTTTCAGACTCGTTTAGATGTGGTGTGGGGGGATATGGTGTAAGGGAGAACTTTATAGATGGTTGGACTCGATGATCCCAAGGGTCTTTTCCAACCTGAATGATTCTATGATTCTATACAGTGAGGAATGTTTCATCAGGAAGATATTTGGGGGCACAGGTAGAGCAAAAATAGCGAAGGAATGATGAAAGGTAAAAAACCAAACTATCAAAATGTCCTCCCAGGTGGAAAACCTTCTTGGTTTCCACTCCGTGTTACTGACTGTGTGTTTTTGCCGTGGTTTGCTAGAGAATAGGGCTCGGCATCGCGCTGAGAGTATTCTTGCATTTCGGCTGCCAACGTGCACTCCAGTAAAGAAATCTACCTCTGCAGAAATTCATAATTTCCCAGTTCAGCCTGCTGCTGTGCGCTCCGCAGCAAGTAAACAAGGCTATTTTGATAAAGAAAATAATTAGCTACCATTGCTAATTATGCTAATCCTCTTCTGGCATTGTCACATTATAATAAAGGCTTTTGACAGTTCTGTGCTTTGCATTCGGTTGGTGCAAAGCTATTATAATGTACCTTCCTTTCTGTACTAAGAGTTCTTAAATATAAGGAGTATATAAAAACATGGCACTATTTAGAGGGAGAGATTTTTTTTTTATAGCTGTGTATGACCCTGTTCTGATGCGTCACTGTGTTCCTAGATGGAAATACAGAGAATTGAAAAACATCTCCAATGCAATCAAAACTTCAAGACTGATGTGTTCCAGCCAGGGAACACAGACGTGGACGTAGAGGTGTACGAACCGTATCACTTTGAGGGTTTTCCCCAACTCTCCCTTCTTACTCATCTTCCTGAACGCAGTCCCCGTTAGAAGACGTTGCTGCCAGAGGCTCGTAGGAGCCGGGCACATCCATTGCAAATGCCAATGCTGTGGGTCCGTACAGCAAATTCCCACTAATCTATACACTCATTGTAAATATCAATAGTATAGGCAGGCTTGAGCCTTTGCATTTTAGCTGCCGTCCCTATTAGTGCACAGGGAAGCACTCTGCTAACTGTATCTTTTATTGCCTGGTGTCTAATTTTCTGTATTGCTTATTTTTAATGGAGGTTTTGCAGGCAGTTAAAGGTATCCTGGGTGTCCCAGGCTAAAGAGGAACACATTGGTCATCTTTCTGCACTTTTTTCTTACATCGCAAAGCTCCTGTAAATCTCATCTTTTATTTATTTTGTGTTACAGATGACTGAAAAATTAGCCATTTGTCTATGGCTTTTGAAGTGACTTAGTTAAAATAACCCAGGGAGATAAATATGCTTATATTTATATGCTTATATATATATGCTTTTATGGTGTAACGGAGAACTTTGCAGAGTGGAGTTGATGGTTGGACTCGATGATCCCAAGGGTCTCTTCCAACCTAAATGATTCTATGATTCTATATATGAATCAAAAGTAGATCAGCATTTCGGAGAGTCCAAAACTCCAAGATGTCTTTTCATCTGTGGCTCTTTTACTCTCGGATCTAAATCTTCATTTTATACTTGGAGTTATTACCTGTGTTGCCTTTTATACACCGAAGTTAGAAAAGTAATACGGTAAATGAGATGCGCGTTATGCTGGCGCGTGCTTCATTTTGGGGCAGATGGGAATGAACAGTAAAGCATCATGATCAATTATAGCCACAGAGCTGAATAATTAAGATAATTTTAAGACATCTCTACCTAATTTATAAGAGTAAGCTTACTCCTGAAATTCTTTTTCTCCCTATGTGGCTTGATTTGCATAGGTAGAGAGCTCCATTTGCCAACTTAATGGACATGGGCTCTGCTGGAGTGACAGAGCAGAATATGAGCTTATATTTACATTTAGTTGATGGCAATAAGCTTTAGCGGTGGTTTTTCTCTAAGCATCTGTGAATTGGACTATATTCATGCAGAGTCATTTGCTTATACAAACTCTGGGTTGAGTCTTACTCCTTTTTCTTTTTTTTTTTTATAATTTGTACATTAGACTTTCCCTATGGTGTTTCTTGCTCCCACTGAGTCTGTGATGTTCACAGCCCACAGACCATCCCCATGCAAGAATAACGGTCTTTAAGAGAACTATGGCTTATAGGGTACTGGAAGCAACATCGTCAAAGTATGAACAGATCTAATAAATAACCATTTAGCTCTTGTGCTTTTCAACCATAGAGCTCCATGTGATTTCCAGCGGAGTAGTTGTCTTCACTCCTGCTGTATGGAGAGAGAAACAACACCTAGACAATGTTATTTGCTGAATGTCATCTGGCAGCTGAGAAGAGGATGTGGGACCTGTCTACTGGCCTACAGTGACTTGTTATGAGATGTACTATGTGTGTATGTACACATTCTTTCCATTGGAAAACCAGTTAGAATTGAAACTATGGACTCCAGGAAGGAATGCACGTTCAGACTGGTTTCTCTGATGGTCTGAGCTACGTCCGTAGCAAGAAGCACCCAGGACCTCTGAAGTAAGACTCGAATCAAGAGAGAAACGCCTTGAGTGAAAAGAAGTACCATAGTGCCCCTGCTGACTTCAGGGGCAGATGAGCGGGGCAGAGCGCGGACACAAGGGTATGATTATGTGGGGATAACAAGGGGAATTGCAAGATAGTTACTTCGGAAATGCCGTTAATTACGGAGCATGACAACTGCCCTCTCTAAAATGTTTCCAATTTCTTTAACGCAATCCACAGCTGTAGAGGAAATGCAGTGATTCCTAATTGCTTAAACCCTGACACAAGTGTTAAGGTAATTTAGATGTAGAAACAAAAGCTGCGCAATTTTCCATTTGGTAGAAGGGATAAAAGTGCTTCTAAATAATTACTTGGTTCTGTAACTGCTATTTTTCCTCAGAGAAGTGGAGGTACTTATGTTTTTAAAAATAGATACTCTATTCCAAACAGTTAAGGTAAACTGTCTGAGATCTAAAAAAAAAGAAAAGAAACCTTTAAATCAGGATGATTTGTTCTGTTTGCATGTTTGGAGGAAGGCTAATGAACCATCTGACAGAAAGCTAATGATAATTAGACTGCTGAAATCCCTCCCTCTTACTGTCTGTGCTTTAATAGGAATAGCAGTGCCTTGGAAAAGTATTGGAATTTTGCCTCTTCCGGGCAGCTGCTGGTGGTGGGTGCCACGTACTTTTGCAGAAGCTCCCGTGAAACTTCCCACAAGTTCAAACTTCAGTTGGGCTTGAGCTCCACAACTGAGGCACTCGTTGTAGTTCACTGTGTAGCTCAGAACAATTTGTATCGCTGCTGGGGGTACAAAAGAGGCTGAGAAGAGCTGCCCGTACGTGAGCAGACCTGAGACCAGCGCTTCCATCCCATTACTCAAAAGGCTGGTGGTTTTGGGTGTTTTTTTTTTTAAGAGATCGCACCCAATGTGATGCTGAAATTACCCCCCTCCCATTGTATTTTCTTTTATGACCCTGACTGAATTTCAACCCTCGAATAATATCGACAAAGCGGCAGTGTGAAAATAATTCTCCCAAACTTACGGATTTTCTAAATCCTTGGAAGCGCGCAGTGGGAATCTGAACAGGTTTCAGCTTGTCTTCTAGACGTGGAAAGTTCAAATGCTTTCTGGGATGGCTTGGGCAGGATTGCCTGATTGGCTAGGAATAAGTTCCAAACCTGGTGTGTTTTGAGGGACACCTTCCAACTTTGACAACAGCTGAGTAGCTCAGCAGCCACACGCTGGGAAGAGACAGGAGGCCCTGAGCAGGAGCAGCAGGGCTTAGCCAATGACTCAAAGGACTTGCCAGAGACCACGTTCACGGCCAGCCCTGCCATCCTTTCTCCCGGATGCTTGACTGACGCAATTAGTCTGCATGGACTCTGGGTTATGAACCTTAACGTGTCCAGCTAGTGACCTTCTGGGTTGTTTCTTGTAGTCATCCAGAATTCTTCTCTCCTACGGTGCCTCCCAACAGTATTTGGAAGAAAACTGGTGAACGGAAACTCATCTTTCCTCCCTGGTGATCTCTCTCCTGTCCAGCTGCGGAAGCAGCATTTGATCTGCTGCCATCTGGTCCCACCTGCTTGCCAAAGAATGTCCTGAGTCGGCTTCCAGTCCCACGAGTGCTCTGGCAGAGCTGTGCTGACCTCATGCTTCATTTCCCATTATACTTTTCTCCTGCAGCAGGGAGAGGGTGCACAAACAAAAGTGTTATTAAATGGTCTGATCCTTCCCGTTATGTTGTATAAAGAGAAGAGGGAATATCATTCTGCCTGTATCGTAGTTTCTCAGGTGTATCACATAGTCTCTAAACAGTATTTATTATTTGGAAATAATTAGATTTTGAGCTATAACGATTCATCTGCTTTGCACTTCTACGGTTTGAGCTGGATTCTCGGAGAAATGAGGGGATGACAAGGACTCAGCAGTCTGAGTTCAACACACAAGGTGACTCAAACCTAAGCTTAAAACCGGTGTAGACGTACCCTAGATTAAAAAACAGTGTCAGGAAACACTCGAGCTTTAATGAGTAGGTTCAAGCTCGTATCCCTAAGGCTCTATCTGCACTGCGGAGAACCATGGCACGGAATGTTGTGGGGCGTAAATCCTCTTTGAATGGAGGTCCTTCCACTAACCTGAGTTTCTTTTTCTTCGGGGGACCATTTGCTGATTAAAACACTTCTTCAAGCCTTCAGAAAATCAACCAGTTGTGTATGTTAGGCATTTTGACGTGGACAAACACGATCAGCCTCATTTGGGTGAGTTCCCAACAGGAAGGATGGGGAGGGACTCTTTATCAGGGAGTGTAATGATAGGACACGGGGTAACGGCCTCAAACTGGAAGAGGGGAGATTTAGATGAGATATTAGGAAGAAATTGTTTGCTGTGAGGGGGGTGAGCCCCTGGCCCAGGTTGCCCAGAGAAGCTGTGGCTGCTCCATCCCTGGAGGGGTTCAAGGCCAGGTTGGACGGGGCTTGGAGCAACCTGGGCTGGTGGGAGGTGTCCCTGCCCAGGGCAGGGGGTGGCACTGGGTGGCCTTTAAGGCCCCTTCCCACCCAAACCAGTCTGTGTGTGAGTGAGGCTGCGCGTGTGGGACTCTGCACGTGAGTGATTCTCACAAATCTCCGGTAAGGAGGGGTTTGGTTTTGACCACCTGCCCAAATCAGTCTTGCAATTTCAGTTGAAGGTGGGTTTCTGCCCTGCCTCTTCCAAAACGTGAAGCAGAAGTTCTCTCTCCTCTCTGCCAGTTTCCATAGTAAAGAAAGAAAAATACGGGAGTGTCTTAGTACAGGTCACTTTTGAAAGTTTGGGTGCTGACTTGTATCCGCATCAGTTCCTCTGCCTGTAATAGTGGACCATGTTTTGAAAAGATAATTTTAGGTCATTTAAAGAGCCTCGACTTTCATCTAAGAAGAAATGCAAATTGATTTTTGGAGATACTGAAGAGAATAAACTGAAATTAAAGACTTTTACTGTGTCTTCTACAAGACTAGAATAAAAATAGAAGTCCCAGTAGAACGTATCTAGGAGTATAATGTTTTCCAAGTGCCAGTTCCAAAACATTACCCATGTTATTTTCGAAGGGATTCCTCCTTCCCATTAGCAGAGGAACATTATCGTTATGATCCAGATAGCCATTAGTTCAGGGAACACGGTTTAAATTAATAATGTGTATTTGAATTCACTTTTTGAGGAGAGGTCAAATAGTTGTAAAACCTTTTGTGGAAAAATAGGTGGTTCCAGGTAGATAAGTCATCAGTTAGCCTGTGTTTTATGCTGGCAATGAGTATATCCTTAACATATTTATGAATTTTGGACCACACTGACTGTGGAGAGTGTTTTAGAAATAATACTCAGAAATTACTCAGGTGTGAGTTGGATTCTGCTGTGTCCATTGTTTGCTTGGTCTGCTCCTTCTGCATGGGTCTACCTCCTTTCCTTGCAGACCAAGGAGATATTTACGCCACAAACCTAAATCACCAATCCCGATTTCCATAGGAAATCCACTTCTAGTAGCCTCAGACAACTAAGAAAGCCTGGAGGGGACCATCTCTCACCCCAACCTGCAGAACTGGATAATAGAGCTTGATTCTCAGAAGTCCATGTTGCGTCTACACCAACAAACTAAAAATGCTTGAAACCTCCCTGGTCTTTGGCCAAAGTGTTGTGAATGGTCCTTGTGTGTTGGGAATGGTCCTTGGCTGACGCAAACTCCCTCATTAAGCCTGGAAATTTTTTTTGGAAAAGCGGCAGTTGGCCTAGGATAGAGCTGAGCCGGGGCCTGTGCCAACAGCCAGCCATATGGGCAATTAAGTTCCGTGCCTGGAGACATTTAATTCCCTGGAATAGACACAGACATGGGGAGTTCAGCAGTTCCAGATTCCAGTAACCCTCTGTTAGCATGCGCTGTAGGAAAAAGGTCTGGGAAATGTTACTCATTATCCAGAAGTGCAGATGCTTGTTTGCACGGGGCTTTCTCTTGCCAAGACACTGACGATAACAAATATCAAGTTTTATTTTATAATACGGGTTTCTGCTGTGGATGTGTATATATATGAGGCTACTAAGAAAGATGGTGAAATGAGTTGTGTGTGGAATACTGCCCATTTCTTCTCTACCTCTTGATATTTTGTTAGAAAATTATTTTTTTTTTTTTTCCTGGATAGCTTACGGGCTGAGCTAGAATCAGAGTGTCCCAATCTGGATATGACATGCGGGTTGTCCAAACTGCTTGAAATGGTCCACTGTCCTTGATGGTAGCGGTGGAGCATGCCTGTGATTTTCGTCTACTTCTGAAATGGAAGAAAACAAGGTTTTTACACAAACGTGCTCACTCGGGAATTACTGCCTTTTCACTTGTGGGATAAACATTTGATGCGCGGTTCATGGCCACTTTCCCTGCTGTAGCCCGTGCTATAGCAGTAAGTGTATATGTTATGACTTGTTTTGCTGTGGTTCTTACTCAAGTTCCTGGAAAATTGCAGCCAATGCAGCTTCTTGTTATAATACTTATTAAAGATCTCATTGTCTACGTCGCAGGATTGAAAGCTTTCTTGGTGAACACCTAGAAACTTTCCAGCGAAGGCCTAAAAACCTCCAGAAATAGTGTAAATACGATTTGCTGTCTGACATATGTGACTTTACCGTTCTTAACTGTCTTGGAAGAGCAATAATTAAGTGATCCACGGGTTCTTGGTACCTGCAAGCCTTCAGATGAAAGCCATGAGCTCGGAAGCCCTGAGCAACCTGCTGTGATTGACTCTGCTTTCAGCTGGAGAACCGAGGGGGTTGAGCTGGATGATCTCCAGAGGTCCCTCCCCACCTCGGCTATTCTGTGATTCCGTCTTTACCTGCAGTGTTTAATATGGTTTCTTTGTACAGGAGCTTCAAACACAGCACAAAGTTTTCTCAGGCAGCTGTGTGAGGTAACAGGTTTAGGCGAAAATGTAAAAAGACCGGAATGGTTTCGGGTTTTCCTTTAATGAGAACAAAAAGGTAGTTCAAAGCAGGGACTGCATCCTCCGCTTGTCACTGCCGAGCCTCTCAATGGGGGAATAAAGGGTAGAAAAAGTCTATGTGCAGATGGAAATCCAGAGAAGCTGCCGAATTTGATACATATCCACCTACCTTATGCAGAAAAAAATACGAATATACTCACTGGAAGGAGCCAGAAGGTACTACGTTTTGGGTTTGTGTACATATTGCGTTGGACTAGCTGTAACTCTCTCCTGCAACATCGAATTGCATACATTTGGACATGGAGTGCTTGGAAAATATTGTAAAAACCTTCTTCGGTGAGAATTTATACGTGTTAGTGAGCCTTTGTAATTGTTATGTCCATCTGCTGTTATCTGTACTGAATTGCAAGGGAATGCCCACGGAATTATAAGCAGCCTGTGACTCTCTTTGTCTTCGCTCTCCTTTTTGCACTGTTTTCAGTCCCAGATAATTAGGGGAAAGTGTAAGCAGCGAAGGAACACATTTATCTGTGTTTATGTGTATTTATCATCCCGATCTTCCCACAGCTCTAAGCTTTCTAGAGCGTATCGCAAGCATAACCTACCAAAATGCACACGGCATGCCATTAACAGGTTAGTTTTGCTGGAGAGGCGGAATAAAAAAAAAAAAAAACAACAAAAAAGGACGTTTCTCAGCAGTTTTGACGTGCTGGCTGTTAAGAAATTTTAGTATTTGCAAGTTGTAAGTGGCAACAATGAAGCTTGAAAAGGGAAGAGACTCTCGTCTACTGCAGAATGATGGAATAACGTGCTGGATGACTTATTAAGGTTTAAGATGGATCTCGCTTAATCTGGCTTTGGGCATATTCGGTGTTTGTCTCTCCTCACTCCGCTCGCTGTACCGTCAGAGTCAGAAAACAGGCGTGTGAGGAGGGGGAACCAGTTACAGGTGTCAACCCCCTTTGCCCTCTGGCAGCACCAATTCCTTCCCGTTGGTTGTCAAAGGAGAATAACTTACGCTTAGTTCTGACTTTCGGCCTGATGTTCAGTGAATGTTGCCGGCTCCTTATTTTCTCCCTCTAGAGACATGAGAACAGTATCCAAACCTGCAAGAAGGACGGGGAAAAAAAAAAAATATTTGCAGTGAAAAGCAATTTAAATGGCTCTTTGATATTTTTATGCTTATTTTTTAAGAACAGAAATGAGGTGTTCAAGTTCGCCTCAGATTTTTAAACTCCTTTTTTGCGTTGTGTATTGGGTAGCGGCCACCTAAATTCCTAAAGATGTTTTTTTCTGCTTTCTTCAAAGGTTGTGGGTGGTTTCGGGGTTTTTTTTTTTTTTCAGTTGGCTTTTTTATTAGAAATTCTCCTCTAAGAAATTAAATCAGATTTTACTCATGAATTTAGGTGATTTAAGAGTCTTCTAAGTTTCTGTCATCTCTGGTTGCGTCCTTCCTATATTGCTGTTGCAGTGGAAGTCTCCACCAGTGAAAAATACTCGTTAGGAACAGATTGTGCTGAACTGTTTAGAAGTAAATAGCTTCATTGCCCCATCACTATTTTGCGGGGACTCTCAGGAACGTCTGTCTTTGTTCTGGGCTTTCAGTGTTACTCAAAGAGCTTTAACACGTTGCCCTATGAACCTCTACCAACTAAATCTTTATTAACATATAACGACCGTTCAAGTGGGAAAAGATCCAAGAAATTTTTGTAGCTGAAGAGCTTCAGGAAGCAGTCTTTTGACCAATTTCCTGGTTTTCAACATGATGCTATTCCAGATTGGACAAAAACCGAACCACCCCCAATGTGGGGGGGGAAAAGCCCACAGCCCAGGCCGAAAAGCCCAGGTAGTATCTTATTTATCAGGAATGTTTTCTTTTATGTAATTTCATCTCACTTTTTGAATTTCCGTTGGTGAAACCTATTTTCTTTCTTGGTGAGAAACAGTTTTAAAACTTTCAGTTTGTTTTTGCAAGGTACAGTTCCGGCTAACGTGTACCTGCCCCTTAAAGCTCTCCCTCTGACAGGAACCTGTCGGTGGCAACTTGTCATCCTCAGCTCTGCTGCCGCCCAACCCGAGATGTGGGTAACATCAATTCATTTGGTACCTCATTCATCTTTTCAGTGAAATTAATTCCTTTGCCTTGTTGAGACCTGCACGTGTAAGGAATGGATAAAGAATTGGGGTCCGCTTTTCATTGTTCTATTCTTTATCTAAATATCTGTTAACATTTTTTTTTTTCCGTGAACTCCTGAAAAATTATGACTGTTTCAGTGTTTTTAACTCAAGTGGAAGCTGCGAATAAGAGGAAAACCTTCATTTTGTGGTGCCCACCTTTAAGGGCTGGGGAAATTATTTGCTGTAAAAACGGCTCATGGATTTTTGCCCTTTTTCAAAGCGTTTAAGAAGAATTCATACCAATCTTCAGTTGAGTGTGTGTGTGTGTCACAGACTTACTAAAGCTACATATTCTGCCCGGGGTGGTTTGCAGAGCTATTCATTATCTCTGTTTTATGAGATGTCACCACTCACATTAATTTTTTTTTTTCTTTCTCTCTGAATAAATAAGGAAAACATTTTTAAACGGGGAAGATAAATGATGGATAGTGATTGATGAATAATAATGAAAGTTCTTTGAACACCTAGGCTTGCATGGGAATTAGTGCTGATGTGTTCCAGTGGGGAGCAGCCATTCTCAAAGACCTCAGCGAATTGACTTTCATTCAGATGCAGACATCCATAAATGGCAAATAAAAAAAAAAAAAAGAACAGAATACGATTTGAAAAAATAGCCAAGAAAAATGTGAAGCAGAAGAAAAACCTGAATACCAGGTTTTTTGATATACTTTTCAGTTGGGTCTAACGTTTAAGTGCCTTAAATACATGTCCATGGTTCTGCACAATCAGCCTGCCTTCAAAACCTCTCGAGACCCGCCAGCAGCGCGGTTCCCGCTGCTTCTCCTGAGAAGCTCAGGAATTATCTGAGGAAACGTTTCAGTATCAGACAATTCCCTAACAGCCGTGTCTCACCCCCCATTGCAGCGCAGGTTGTCATCAGCAAAATCCTGTACTCGGGGATGTCTTCATCCAGTTGCGTGGGTCTGCGAAAGCTTCCTCGGCAGCTCTGATTTTGAGTGATGAAAACCCATTGCCCAATTCCTGAACTCTATAAACCCGGGCATTTATATGATGTATATTTATAGGAACTGTTGTAGTCACACTGGATATTAATAAATTTCAAGGTAAATGATCCTTAGGATCATTGATTTGATTTTTTTTTTTTAAAGCACCACATTTGCATGAGGTACAATACATGACGAAGCCCCGGCATTCTAAGATTATGGCAGCGATTTGTTTCCTGTTTATTGTTCAAATAAGAACATGGACATGAATAATTATCTTACATCATTCTTCTCCTGCTATCATAAAAATGTCCTTCGGTCAGGGGGGATTGAAGGCCATACATCTTTAGATACCAAAATAATATCGATGGGGAATATGGGTTAGCTAAGTAATTCTCACTAGTTTTGGTGAAAACTGTGAGAACCCTCGGCAGCTTTCAGTAATTGTGGGAGATGGAGAAACACACAAGTAAATAGATGAGTTTTCCATCAGTAAAGAGGGAAAAACAGGTTTTTGGCTTGCCTCAAATGGGTGTGGAGAGCAATGACAAGGCACCTTCTTCAACAGTTTGCCTTAGTGAGCAGAAGCAGGTGGCTTTCAGCCCTGATCTGCCCATCAAAATCAACGGGGGCCATTCAGATCATTCAATCACAGACTGGTTTGGGTTGGAAGGGACCTTAAAGACCATCCAGTCCCACCCCCCTGCCCTGGGCAGGGACACCTCCCACCAGCCCAGGTTGCTCCAAGCCCCGTCCAACCTGGCCTTGAACCCCTCCAGGGATGGGGCAGCCATAGGATCTTCCATAACAGGCCAAAATGCTCGGGTAAGTTCTCGGTCCATGAAAGTGCATATGTTATAAAGATTCTAAAACAATCAGAGGTCCTATCCATCCCCCTTATGAGTAACTTTCACTCCCAAGAGCTGCAGCAGCTCCCATGGCCGTGCTGGGTCTCTGTGCCCACGAGGAAGCTAGCTCATTACACAGCACTGAAGCTTAATTAAGGCCAGAATTAAGTGTGTAAAGATATTTTACTTTGCTTTTGTGGAGGAAAAAGTCAAAAATAAAAAATGAACACAATGGGAAGCAGAGCAGAATGGCCTTAAACAATTCACATTATTGTATAAACATAATTTTATGGCATTTTTTCTTACATGTGGTATATTAAGATGCAGGTTCTGTGTGTTGCAAGAGAACTTGATAGCCTGTGAAATTAAAACTACAGGCAGTTAAATTATTGTTAGAAAATAAAATAATACATTTTTGTAATTGTAGTTCACATTTAAATGTCGCCTTTTCCCGTAAGAAAGTCATTATGATATGCCTGAATATGTTTAGTGGAAACAATTGAGACAACTTAAATTTCCCATCTCAGGAAAAAAGGACCCTGCATATCTCTCTGAGAAAACCCCACCAGTATTGTCCATCAAAAGTACAACTGCAGTAAAAAAACCTCACGACGAGTGGACTATCACCATGCGGGATCCATCTCCAGCATTTCTCGTCGCTCCCTCCCCTTGGCAGCTGCATGGTCTTGAAATCCAGGCAGCTCCCCCCTTATTGCAAGTGGAAGAATGAAAGCTTTTCCAGCTTCTGACAGACAAAACATTCCTTTGGGAGGTCAAGAGTTGATGGTGCTAACAGCACAACTTGCAGTATAATAAATTTACATGCTAAGCGAGCAAAACAGGCCAAGCCCAGAAGAAATGGAGAACTTCTGTCGTTTCACACAGTGATCTACTGTAGGCTTTGCAGGAATAGCCCATGACCGTCTCAAAAGGTTGAGATGGAATTTCAGCTTTTGTCTTAGACTTCAGAGCAGTGGTTCCATAATACCAGAAAAAATTGGCTAAGAGAAAGATGTTGGCTGCCCAGGGCAGTGGTGGAGTCACCATCCCTGGACGGATTTAAAAGCCGGGCAGACGTGGTGCTGAGGGACGTGGGTTAGTGGTGGACTTGGCAGTGTTGGGTTGATGGTTGGACGCGATGATCTGAAAGGTCCCTTCCAACCTAAACGATTCTGTTTCAGAGGGATTTAGTCATAAATTCTGATGTATGAAAAAGATTGAGCACGTATAAAATCAAGCACTTGTGAAAAGAAGTACTGAAAATAAGTCTATTTGCTATCATTTAAAGAAAAGAAAGAAGCTGAGATGTTTCTTTCGTGAATTCCTCTCCCTTCCCAGATGCAAATCCTCTCTTGCCTTGGTCGGTATGAAGCTGGAATCATAATGTATGAGGCACTGCAGGCACACACCACGCGGGAACTCGGGTGCCAGTACGGCAAATACACCAGCAATACCCGCTCATGCACCACTGTGTATGCATGATACGGGAAATGGAGCTTCAATGTTTTCAGAAGCTGGGGGCTTAATAAGAAAAACTAATTAATTGGCATAGCTCATGCACCGAGGTAAATTTATGTGAGGGAGGTGGAGGTAAGTCCGCGAGCTACTCTCCCGTTCCTCGGAAGCAGCCTAACACTGATGTGTTTTAAAAGGTTTGGCTGAATTCCCGCGTCCTTGTGCCAGCAGGCCTTCTTCCAATAAAAAAAGAGATTTAGTGTTTTTCTAAAAGGCTACCTCCTTACCTAACCTAACACCTGTTACCTCCTGCAGTCACATCTAAACGCATGTGCTACTTCTAAATTCCTTATTTTTAATTATGATTTAGTTATGATTTTCCCTGGTGCAGCAGAATATTGAGCAAACTTAAGGTGGTCTTCGGTGCCATATATCAGAGAAAAGATGTTCTCGGGCGATGTGCGTTTCTAAGGACCGTCACTCCAGTGATGCAGTTTTCTGGAAGAATATAAGAAACGAGTTGAAAAATGGAGGGTATATATTATGTATCTGCGAAGGATCCTGATGAAATCCTAGGTGGAATCATTAGTTAAAGCCGGCATCTGTCACAGTCAGAGTAGGCGTGAGCGAGAGGCTCCTGCAGATGCTCCTGCAGCCACTTCTGAAAGTCAAGGAGCTTGCAAAGGATCTTGTTTTTACCGGACACGCTCATCTCCAAGTGCCACAAAGCCTTGCATTGCCGGGGAGTTTATAAATGTGTTCTTGAAAACACTTCTAGGCAGATCTGTGTAACCTTTAGAACACCTGAATTGTCGCCGTGTCAAATGACAAGTCCATATAGCCACTAAATAATAGTATCAACATCCCGCAGTAAATACACTAAAAAGCTCCTTTCCAAAGTCATCTTAAATATCAGCATGAAACAGTCTAATGGGTCTTTCGCTGGAATACCCGCCTACATCGCTGCCTTAGAATATCCCCAGTACCTCGGAAACAAGGCAGCTCTCTCAATCGGCTGTATTGAAGCTGGAAACCAAAAATGCGCTGGAAGCATCCCGAATTTTTAGCTTGTGCCCAATATTTTGGGTATAAATACAAATTGATTTGGGGCGGGGGAGGTTTCTCAGCCAGTATCTGTGTTTAAGAGCTACAACAATCCTCTGGCAACAGAAGCACGCGGTGTAGGAAAACTAGCTGGATGACGCTATTAGCGAGGTCTTTCAAGGAACTGTGATTCAAGGAGTTGAGAAAGGGAAAAAAAAGGAAAAACCCTCATTTCAGCAAGCTGATTGTGGAAAATTCCTGTTTCTGGGGAGGGGACCGTCATCAACCAATGGACCACCAAAAGCCCAAGGAGGCAGGGACCACTACAGTTAAGCAATATCGACAGCTGGCAGCCCCGTGTGCAGCTCATTG
Source organism: Alca torda (assembly GCA_008658365.1). NCBI lineage: Eukaryota > Metazoa > Chordata > Aves > Charadriiformes > Alcidae > Alca > Alca torda. Next base: position 1,583,005 of record CM018101.1, read on the forward strand.
GGTTGGAAACGATGCCGGGGTAAAGCTCAGCACTCCTTTTCCTCAGTTATTAAATTTATTTTGCCAGCACCTGAAGCTGGAATGGTGGTATAAGACTTTGCGTTACTAGGGTGGCAAGCGGGGAGGTACTTAATTTAAGAAATATATGTACTGATTCTGTGTCATGTTATATCTCCTACAGGATTTGGTATTAGGCTCTTGCTGTTATTATTCTTTAAACACTTTTAGAGGTGAGAGAATAACTTTTCTTTTATGTGTGCCTGAAGACTCTGAAGCGCTGAGATAGTGATAGCCAGTATAACTTAATTTCAAAAGTAATTAATGAGGCTGCATTTTAATGAGCCTTTTTATACAGTGTTGTGAACTGGGCTGTTTCATGATGCCATTGTTCTCCGGCTGGTGGAAGGAAAAAAAGAAAGCAGAACCTGGGAAAATTAATTTAAGAATAGCAGCGGCCCAAGTACGAGACAATCTATACATCAGTTTGCGTTTATTTTATCCTCACAGGATAAAAAAGGACAATTCCTTCAAAGTTCCGGTACAGAAAGGATTCACGAGGCTGTAAATTTCTGCTGTAGTCTTATAATTTATTAGCTTCCTTTCATTCTTTTCTGCTTTAGTATTTTCTTTCCCGCTTTCTTTGCAGGAATGCAAAATGGGATCTACAATAAGCAAATGAGGTTTTGTTTTAATTTTTTTTTTTTTTTTGGTGGGATGATTTAGTTTCTACATCAAATCACTGCAGAATATTAATGGCCTTTTGTAACTCTTAGATAATATCACAGTAAGGAAGAATGTTTGGGAGAAGAGTTTATGCGTCTTAAGGTTGAAATTTAATGAATACCGCTATGAGCTTTGTCTGTTTAATGACTTACAAGTAGGTGTAAAAATAACATAAATGTATGTGCAATATTTTTATCATAGTGAAAATCCAGGGATTTTATTCTTAGCATAGACTACGGTATTGGCCAAAGTGTAGAAAAGTCTAGATTTTTATTTTATTTTTTTTTTCCACAAATGAACACGGATTTTAAAAGACCTTATGGAAATCCCTTTCTGAGTTTGCACGACTTGTAATAGGTAAAACTTAACGTAGAAGGCACTTGTGTTCTGGTTTGTATTTGGGTGAAGTCGGAGTCTCCCGGTAGACTGGGCTTTCATTGCGCAGACTGGGGAAAATGTCCCACAGCACTGGCTCCCCACTTCTGCCCGGGAGACCGAAAATGTGGAATAACGGACAAACCAAGAGGCTGAGACAGCGTAGAACCTTACTCACCACTCAAACACCCAAGCTGATTCCCCTCTGTCCCTGAGGAATTATGAATTTGGAATTTAAAGTTCCAGTTGTTGATGGGGGGGGGAATCAAACTTCATAGATTTGCTCATAGGAGCCCTGTGGAGTTTGAGGAGTCAGAGCAACAATCCAGATCCCTCTTTGTAATCTGCTAGCGAAGGCAGAGTGGCGTGACTTAATTTGATTTCTAATCACCGAAGATGCACGTTCTGTTGTAAGGGGTCCTGGGATGTAAAATAACCTAATTCCTAAATGGCAGAATGGCTCTCCCTTTATTGTAATAAATAATTGATGAGATTTTCTTACATGGGGGTGGCTTAATCAAGCGGTCTGTAACAGCTGTTGATTTAAGAGGGGGAAGGAGTAGTTGTACTTCCTCCTCCTCCTCCTCCTCCTCCTCCTCCTCCCCAGAGGGGATGCTCACCGCAACTTGTCGTCGTGGTTTTACGTGTCGCCAGGCGGGCGACATCTCCAGCAGCTCAGTGCGTTCTAGCAAAAGGCTTTGTACCGTTAACACATCGCTTGAAAGTATATTGATTGGAGCTTCCCAGTACCGTTAATTCTCACTGTTTGCCGTCTACGCTGTGATTCCCAGAGACAGAGCTAAATGGCGTGCTGTCAAATTCGCCGCTTTAGCAACATGCTGTTGCGTTTTAACGGCTGGAGAGGTGTCTAAACAGAGTCCTGAATGGGAAACACAGAGATATTTCCATGAAATGTCTTGAAAGGCGGCTTTTGCAGCGTAATACAGAACGTTCTGCAAACCAGACCGTGCAGAGGAGTCATTTATTGTCAGATACAACTTGCTGAGGAGCTCGCGCCGTCCAAGGAGTAAACCCTAAGCCTTGCAACTCCCACCTCTACATCCCCCCTGCAAAACTGACGTTTCTGGGAGCCGGACACCTTTCATTCCTGCAAATGCAGCCTTTGTGGAAATTTTTCTCTTGGCTCTGTGTTTCTTGCGGCTCTCGGGCTATGGAGGATCAGCTCAGAGAGAGCTTTTCAGTTAAAGCGAGTTTCGGCAGGAAACCGCTGCATGTAATAGCCTCCAGCAGCCTGCGAGAAAGGAACAAACAACCGCCGCCACCACAACAAATTGTATTTATTTAGCACCCATCACAACAAAGCTATCCCTGGGCACTTGACACAACTTTCTTGTTTATAGTACAGAAAAGCTGAGGGCCCTGAATATGAATTTATGTAAATCGCCATCTACATTTCGGAACAGCTGTTTGCAACAACTGTTCTGTTAAATTGGTCCCTCTTTTGAATTTTTTTTTGAGTTTAAAAGAGGAAGCGGATCAGAGTTCTCTTTACCAGCTTTCCAACATGTTTGGAGTTTGGTGATACAAAGAGAACGATTTTGAAGGATCTAGCCTTGGGAAAGCATAACACAAGCTATTCTTCCTCCCCTGCTTTTGGCTATAATTTTCAAAAATACGAGCATCGTATTGCTCACAAACTGCATGGCTGTTTTTCTGTCTGTGAGCCAGCCAGCCAAAATCTGTCAACATGATCTTTGGAAAGGCTCAGAAAAGCAACAGTGACGTTAAAGAGAGTTGAAGCATGGAATAAGGGGAAGAGTGGGGGGAACTGGATGGCAAAACAGCCTTTCCTGCTAAAGCACAGAAGGGTTGTTATTGTGTGAATGTGAATGGGTAGGGACCATTCATGAAAAGTCTGTTGTGATTAGCCCGTGCGGATCATCATGAGCAGAAGGCACTGACCTGCCTCTTGCACCCCTACTGTAGCCACGCATTTCCCTCTAGCGATCTTCCTCGTTACTGTGTATTACACTAATCATACATCATTCTTGGTTGGCGATTGAACTACTGATGGACTTCAGGCCAGCAGGAGCAAGCTCCTCCAGGTCAGAGGAACTGAAAGTCCTCCGTTCCCTTCTTTGCCATGTGGGCTTCAGTTATGTGATGAGTCAGGACCATTTCATAGAATCACAGAATGGTTTGGGTTGGAAGGGACCTTAAAGACCATCTAGTCCACCCCCCTGCCCTGGGCAGGGACACCTCCCACCAGCCCAGGTTGCTCCAAGCCCCGTCCAACCTGGCCTTGAACCCCTCCAGGGATGGGGCAGCCACAGCTTCTCTGGGCAACCTGGGCCAGGGGCTCACCCCCCTCACAGCAAACAATTTCTTCCTAATATCTCATCTAAATCTCCCCTCTTCCAGTTTAAAACCATTCCCCCTCATCCCATGGCTCCCCTCCCTGCTCCAGAGTCCCTCCCCAGCTTTCCTGGAGCCCCTTTAGGGACTGGAAGGGGCTGGAAGGTCTCCCCGGAGCCTTCCCTTCTCCAGGCTGGACCCCCCCAGCTCTCTCAGCCTGTCCTCCCAGCAGAGGGGCTCCAGCCCTCGGATCATCTTCGTGGCCCTCCTCTGTCTGGTCCACTGCTTCTCATCTTTACCTATCCCACTCCTCCTCCAGCCCACTTTCCTGCAGGAGAAGCGAGGCTTGCAGGTGATCTTTGGATCACCTTACCGGACCTGGAAGCGCTACATGTTGAAGAATTCCCTTTTCAGACTGCAGGCACATTCCCATGCTTCGCGTTTCTGCCGGTCTGCTCGGTGTGGGGCTCTTTGCGGAGCACAAGGGAGGCAGGTTTTATGGCAGGACGCTTCTGAAGCATCTCTGGTACCTTTTCGTTCTCTGCCCTGAGTGAAATGACTTGTCGGTGTTATCATTAAGCATGAAACGTAATTGGTGAGTTCATCGCAACCCGGAATCTTGTGACAGAGAAGAGCCGCTCTGGTGAGGTCCTTCAAGGTAAGACCAGCGATGGAGAGGAGGGGGGATGTGTGTCCCCGAGGCCACGGCAGGGGAGGGTGCCAGAGAGCTCTGCCATCACATGAAGGTGGTGTTTCAATTTATAACGCTTTTGTTGCGCATCTTTGATAGATTCCCTGTGCCTAAGGGCTTGAGACAAGCCAAGACGCGGAGACGTGTGCCCATGAATGTAGCCATCAGGTTAGATTTTCCTCCATAGACGTGAAATTTGACTGTCACGGCAGCACACCATGTGTCATACGTAAAGGAAAGAACGGGGAAAAGACATTTCACAAGCAGTTTCTCTTTCGTTCCGTAGTTTAGCCTAACCTTATCTATCCAGAGTGGCGAGGGCTGCGCGTTCCTCTGCAGTGCACGGGAGGCTTAGAAACAGATAGATTTTCAGAGAGACCAGGCTCAGGCGCGTGTGTATCAATAAGCCAGTAAGAGTCAATTAGTGCACTTCAAAGATGAAAAGAGATAAATATTTGAATACTGCGGTATAGCTGCTACTCCTGTGAATGTCAACAGGAGAGAAGTAAAGCAACTTCTCCTTGGTCCAAGTGGGAAAATGGAAAAATACTGGAAATACACTGGAAAAATAAGGAAATAAAAATCAGGGCCTAAAAAAAACCCCAAACCAGATTACTATTGTTTCTTTCATTCATGTATATGCCAAGCAACGCCATTCTGCACGTGGGAACAAGTTGCAAGGTTATTGATTCCAAGTACAGTATTATTTGTAAACAGTGCTGTTCTGAGCTGTGGAGAATTAGAGCGGGGAATTTTTTGGCAACATTTAATGGCTTAAAAAAATATTCGATTGTAGCTGAGGCTACCAGACAGGACAAATAAGAGAACAGCCTTTCTGCTAAACGGCAGTGATGTTAAGATATTGTGTGCCCGGCGTTGATTTGCCGCTTCTAATATTAACCTCATTTAAAATACTGCAGAGGAAATACAAACGCAATTACAATTTACTTCTGTTTTGGAAAGAATTTAGCTTTCTGTTGTTACAGCAGATGGCTATTTTAATTCACCAGAGACCGCTCAGACATGTGAAAATTGTTTACGCTTTGATTTTTTATAACAGACTTACTATTAATATTACAACAGTATCGCGGAGTCTTGGTCGCGGATCAGGACCAAAAGATCCAAGCGCTCTAAACATCCAAACAAGTGTTTAAAATCTAAATATAGGAGTTAGCAGATGGACAGATGCAGTTAGGAAATCATAGTAAAGCATGAGACAACGTAAACACTGACGATCTCAATACACCAGGAGCCTAACCACCACCGAATTTTTAGCCTGGTGTTTTGAAAAAGTGACTTCTCTTTTAATTTTGTTGGTTTCGTTGAATATTTGTCATTCAGCCCAACTGTAAACCTTTTGCGTTCGTAGCTTGATTTGTCTTGCTGGTGCTGCAGCAAGAGGAGCAAACAGATGCACGCGTCCGCGCGGGTACAGTGTGTTCTATAAAAAGCTCCATAAAACAAAGCAGGCTGAATATGTAACGGTGACTGTGCCAAAAATTGATAAATCCTGCTGTTACGCACTCATAAATCTCAGCAAATTAGGCCGAGAAACTTTCTGAGCGCAGTGCCACGCGTTCCTTCTTTTATCTCGCCTCTTCTCGTGTCCTCAGGTGTGAATGGGAAGCCCAAGAGAGTTCTGGCTGAATCGTCTCTTCCGCTTCTAATGAAGCGTGAGGTCTTTCCTTTATAGTTTTTTGTTTTTGTTTTTGTTTTTTTTTAAATCCAGTTCTCTGGCAAACTCCACAAAAAACAACAGTCAAGCAAGGAATTTACCAAACCATCCTTGAAGTCACTTTGGGCTGGAGAAATAGGATGAAGGCACTGCAGTGAGGACCGAGGTCCTGACCCTTCTACGTGTAAAGAAAACAATGCAAAAATGTCTTTGTTAATAAGGGGAAGTAAGCGCGGTTGGCGGTGTTAAAATCAGATGACTAAAAGGTAAGTTGTTGCCAAGAGTACAGCAACAACTAGAGGGGAGTACAGGGGAATGCAAGGTGACCCTGCTCTCCTGCTGCCTTATGAGGTGGGAAGCATCACATGAAAGGCTTTGGAGCTGGGGCTTCTTAGAATCACAGAATGGTTTGGGTTGGAGGGGACCTTAAAGATCCTCCAGTGCCACCCCCTGCCCTGGGCAGGGACACCTCCCACCAGCCCAGGTTGCTCCAAGCCCCGTCCAACCTGGCCTTGAACCCCTCCAGGGATGGGGCAGCCACAGCTTCTCTGGGCAACCTGGGCCAGGGGCTCACCCCCCTCACAGCAAACAATTTCTTCCCAATAGCTCATCTAAATTAATCTGACATATTCAGAGTCAATTTCGGCACCTTTTGCTAACTTCATATTCTGAATTTAAAGAAGCCATGAGTGTCATTTCTTTGATTTATTCAGTTAACTTCTAGCTTAATAAATCTTTATTATTTCTCTTGTTGTCCTGTTTTTCAGTATTAAATGGTTTTATATGTCCCCCTGAGATTTTCTGAGAAAAGCTGTATATCTTTGTAACTCTGTGTTGCATAGTAAGTCTGTAAAAATCTCAGTCCCTTCATTTTCCCGATTTTGCCAAATGCCATTATTTACTTAAGTAAACCACTCTAGTATTTTATGCTGGTGAATCCTCTTGAATTTCTGTTGTTTTGCTTTATGCATAGGAATAAACCTAAACCTTTTTGTAAGGATAGCAGTGAATTCAGAGCTTAATTTATGTGCTTTGTCCTTTCCTTTCTAGAAAAGACTTAAGTAGGACTGAAAAACCACCCGCCAAATATTATCGACAGGAATTTTGGGCCACCCAGCAGCATTTGATGCAAACAATCCCCCCTGCAGTGAGGTTCTGTAGGTCTGCTCAATAAAATTGTTCCTTAGCAGGCATGGGTTTCTGTTCAACGCTATGGGCTGGATTCTTAGTGGACAGACACAAAGGCAGTCAGTGGTGTTGATGGAAGTAGACGGGAGGACAGAGGCCGGGAATTTATTTTATAGACCTGAAGGTTTTAAGAAGCAGCATTCTCCAGCATTCCGTTGTATTATTTGCTTCTAAACTGCCTATTTTTCAGCTTCCGAAATGTACACAAGCCCAGCTGGAAGCGTCTGACGTTTTTACGTCCGTAAAGCCTCTTCTGCGACTGCTGCCACACAATGCCAAGGGAGGACGATGGCTGGAGCCCATTAGCTGTGGCTGGTCACCTCTCCGAAGAGATCGGATCCTGCTTTCTGGCGAGCCGACTCACCCTTTGTCATGAGACTGCGCCTGGGAAGTAGCATCTTTCAGGGGACAAAGGCGGAGAACATAAATAGAGCGTTTAAGGTAAAAAAAATCAAAACTGCCCGGCGACAGCTACAATTTGCTGTTCTTCTAAGAAATAGAAAAAGGCCTAAAAAATATTGTACCTCGCCTCAGATTGCTCTGCTTTTTTTAAAAGTCTGGCTTTAGCCGTATTTTAGTTTCAATAGTGCATTTTGTAAAGATGTCTGTTCTGTTCATTGGACCTTAAGTTATTTTTCCCAGCTGACTCTTAGCCCCCGTCCTTTCTCCCTACCTATCCACCAGCTGACATTTAGAGGCGCACAGATTTTATTCACGTGTTTCGTTAGCAGTCGTTAATCAGCAGTTTAGACTGAGCAGCTTGTTTCTCTTGCGGCGAGTCCCCCTGTAAATGCCATTAGCAGTGATTCGTATCTTCAGTTGGGGAACTATTTCCGTAGGAATAAACAAGAGTTTTGCCACAGTTGGGATCACAGCGACGGTCTTTTGGTTTCTAAACTTATGCCAGAGGTAATTTATTCAAATATCAGGAATGATTTAGCTTTCTCTCTTTGTGGCACTCTTATTTCTTGAAAAGCCTGCTTCTCATAGTCCAGAATTACTTCTTCCCCTCCCATTTTACCCTAAGCAATTATTCATATTATGCACATCACTATTGCTTTCTTGGTTCTTCTTTTGCTTTTATGGAACTCTCCCTAAGGAATTTTGCCGTAACTGAAAACTTCTTACTTTTTTTTTTAAATTAACAAAGTATTAGTTAAACGTGACTTACAGTGAGACACTTGATGTAGAGATCAATGTAGTAGATTTTAAAGGCTGCCATTGAATTTTAATTCAATGATACAATAAATCCATCGCTGCATACACAAGGAGTTGCAATATAAGTGCAGCAGAATTTGATTAATCTGGTCGGATGAATCTCAGAGGGTTTCAAATTTTGTGAAGTCTCTTGACTTAATTCGGTAAAACTGCTGAAGTGCTTGGGGCTGAGTAAGTTTGAACCAAGTGAGATATTACCCTCTTTTTATTTTCCAGAAAAACATTCTGTTTTGAATCAAACCTGGTATGTTTGGGTTTTGTTTTGTTTTTTTTTTCTTTAGCAAAGGCCAGAACCACGCTCTGTGATTTTGTTCTTACTGATTACCTTTCTCTGGCATCAGTGGTGTGTTCGGTCTCCTTAACAGCTTTCAATCTAAGGCCCTAAGACTACAGCGGGAGATCACCACACCATTAGGGAACTTCCCCCATGGATTTGATTGCAAGTTCAGACATGAAATAGAGACCACAACAGCAGGAGAAACACAAGACATGAAAGGGCTGTAAAAGCAGGAGGCGGCTTGAGGGATCCATCAAGGTGAAATGGAAATGGGGCACGGCACAACCTTTTCCACCCACAGGCGCACTTTGCCGGCTAGCCAACAAGCTCTTTGCGAAAGTGACTGGTAATTTCGGGTTGCATTCCCTTCTCAGCCCTGAGTGACTCTGAAAACCAAGAGAAAGATTCCATACAGTCATTGAAACGCAAGTCCCAGGTAAGCTATTTCAAGCCCAAATCACTAATATCGCTGGGCCGGCTCGTGTTTCCTGTTTAGCTTTCCATTACCCTTTACCCTTTTTCTCATCTCTCTTTTTCCCTTTTTTTTTTTTTATTCGTCATTTTCTACTCCGGTATCTTTGCTCAACACTCAGCCTTTCCCTAGCTGATTGCAGTGGGGACTCGATCCTTCAAACTCCATTGTGCTTTTAGGAATCTGAAATTAAGCCACAAACATTTTTTTCCTCCCCCTGCTGGCGTTACATCACTGCTAGTAGATATTTGATGTTACCCTGCTGCACAGGAGTCACCATTAAAAAATCATTTACGCTGGCATCTAAAACTTCTCAGCACTTCTTAGATCAAGGGGAGGAAATAATTGCGGCGTCTTGCGTTCTGTGCTGTTGTAACTCGTGGTGAATGTTGACATTTTAATGGCAGGCGTCATAATTTCAGGCGGAACAAAAACGACAATAGGAAAGGTCTATGGCTCTCGCTTAATGAGGTCGTGAATTTTCTTTCTCCGGAATGTTTGGTTAGTCATTTCACTAAAGAACAATAAAGGTTCTTTAGACTTTGGCCAACATACACCATCAAGAAAAAAAGAAAAAAAACCCCAGAATTCGATAGTGGGTAGTACTAATCGCTACTTATTAATGATTTGTGCCTCCCCCAAACAAATACGCAATGTTTCCTGCCTGAAGATCTTACACACTCAAAGACTGACGTAATTTACACTTCCCATTTAAAGCTAGCTGCAAGGAAAGAAAGAGTGGACAAGACGTGAAAACAATAGTTACACCAGCTAACCTAGAGGTTGCTGCAGTCAGTCTGGACGCATTCCTTGGCCCATAATGGAAACAAACAAAACCCCCTTCTGTTTAAAAAAAAAAAACTAACACCCAATCCTTCCCACTTTAATCAGTTCAAACTGCTCAAAAAACTACATTATTTTTTTGAGGAACCTGAAGTAGAAAAAAAATCAGATTTTTTGTAAATTTTTTTTTTTCCCCCATGGGGTGGTCTAACTGTAGGAGATGGGTAACACCAGAATCAATGAATCAGATACCGGAAGAGGGACTAGAGAGGCAGTGGGATATTTCTCTTTGTACACCATTAAAACTCTCCTGGATGAAGCCCTGAGCAATCTGAACTAATTAGCCCTGCTTTGATTATAGTTCTGATTCTAATCTTAAAATAACTTTGGTTGGAAGAGACCCCCTGGACGTCATCTGGTCCAACGTCCTGCCCGGAGCAGAGCCAAGCTTCAAAATTAATCCTATGGCCCTGGAGCTTGTCCCACTGAGTTTTCAACATTTCCGAAGATGGAAATTCCATCCTCGCAAATGGATATGTAATTAATACAAACCCTATATGAACCGGCCGTATGAGGCTTTCCGTTTCTCCTCACTAGACAGAAGTAATGCCTGAAGGCATACGGAGGCAATCAGTCATCACAAGCTATTCTCTCTTTCCTCCAAAGTCTCCCATCAAATCCCGTACCCCCTTGCAACAAGCATTACATAAGTTCACTTATTTGCCAAGAAATAGCAACAACCGAGGTACTTAGCTAATTAGACGTTTCTGTCTTTTGCTTTTGACATTTACATCAACTTGAAATTTCGCAGACTAGATTACTGAAAGAATTTTAAATGAATACTGTAGTGATTAAGCATTGAAGATGAATACTAATGCATTTCAAACCGGGTTAGTGCTGTAATGAATTTAACATATCTAGTTTTAAAGTGGACTAATTAACAATTAAGAGTCTCAAGCGAAACTTATTTATATCTGTGTTAAAAAAAAATAAATTATAAATATATATATACACACCCCATTCCCCCACCTGCCCAGTTTCGGAGAGGCAAAGTTCTCAGCCTGATTCTTGGCAGGGTGTAGCTTCTGCAGTTTCCCACCTTCCCTACAGTCAGGCATTTTCTGCTTTTCAGGTATCCACCGGCATGTCCAGATCCTTCCGCACTCCCTTTTCCCAACAGATGTGTGTCCCAAGTCATGGATAGTAGATGGATAAAAGGATTTAAACAGTTGCAATGTGTGGTTTCTGGCCACATCCAGAAAATCACCTGGGTACCAGATGAATATTCAGCCCCCGAATTTGGATTCTTCTGGCTGTCATGTAACCACGTAAACACCTCTGCTCCCCTTCACTGGGTCCCTTAGAGGCAAGCTTACCATTTTCCTTCGCATTTGCAGGATAATGAGCGTTTTTCTTTTTCTTTCCCCCTCTTCTTCAGTTCGAACAGAGCAGAAAGGGATAGGAGTGATATTCCCTTTGGACTACAACATCTCTGACAGGTGAAAATTGCTGCATCCCAAAGGGGATTAGCGCAGCATTAACTTACTTGTCAAATACAAATGTCAGGTTAATTTTGCCCTTACCTTGATATTCAGAAAATATAAGCTTTTATTCCAAGATCGCTAGAAAGGTTCCTGCGTGCGTATTTTAATTACAGTGGAAATGGGTCTGTCTATCTGTAGATCCTGAAGTGCACGCGCGTGTGTTTGAGAGAGACTTTTAAATAAATATCTTCTATTCATCGTTTTTATTTACAGGCTTTAAGGCTTGAAAGGACTGCAGGGATCAGCTCCTAGACTAAGTGTTTAGGAAAACGCAGGGCAAAAAGCTTCACCAAGTCATTTTCTCATCGAGCCCGTAAGTAGACAGAACGATGCAAACACTGCAGCATTTTGTTAGCACACGGAGTGCGGCTGCCTGGACGCTAACGATAAGGGAAGAGGTGACGGAGCTCTGTTGTCCAAGCTAAGGAAAATAGCCAAGGGTAAGAAACCAGCGGAAATGCAGAGTTAAAAAGTAAGTGAGTAAACATCTTGTAAAGTTGGGGTTTTTTATATATACTAAAAGGCGACAGGGGTAAAGAAATTTAGTTCAAACAAAAAGTAGTCTATTTGTTTTCTAAACCCATCTAAACCCAAAAAGGGTTTTCTAAACCCATTTCTAAGCCACCAAACAGCCCATGTGATGATATACACACATGAAAGCGTGTATATCATCAAAAAAACAACTTAGCACCACTTGGGCTCTACTCCTCCGATCCACCCTCGTCCCCTTTAACTTACACAAGCCCCTTATGGCTTGTCCTTGACTCATTGACCCAGAACTAGGTTGCAACTTGATTTTTGACCCGTAAAGTTACAATTAAATCAGACGTCTACTGGTGTAGCTGCTGAAACGTCTTTAGAAAGGTTGAAAATAGTAACAGCAAGAAATTTCAGGCAGTTTTATACCTCAGCAGTGGATTAGTCTACTGAATTATTTACTCTCAAAGAAGACCGTTGTTCAGCAAAATGTGCTGAGGGACATTCATTTCAATTAATCATTTATAATCCAAACAGTTTGTCTTCAAGGGGAAGGAATAGATATTGCTGATATTGTTAGCCACCCCTGTTTGGTGCTCGGGTACCAGTGGCTCGATGCTTTCTGGTGCAGTCTAGCCCCCCGACAGAAGGTGCTCAGCATTTCCCGGGAATGGCTCAGCATCGTATAGGATTGGACCCAACATCCCCCTGCCAGCACAGATTTCTTCTTGATAAATGGAGCTATAAGAAAAATAATCTGAAGAGGTTTTTCAAACTCAAATGGGTTTTTCCCCCCTTGTTTCCCGAATAGTCTTAAAATAGTCTAAAATAGAATAGACTTTACAGTTGGCAAGGATGATGCTCACAAGGATAAATTTCCCAGGTCTGACTTCAGCGGGTGTAAATCAGTTTTGAAGGAGCTGTACAGTGGTCCTTCCTCTGGTACACACTCAGCCAAACGCACAAGAGGTAGATATTATTTGTTAGAGTCAACCAAGCCCAAAAGAGACACAGTCAAAACTAGAACACAGGTGAAAAAATTCCTAGTTATGACCTGGAGAGGTCCCAGCTCTACGGGCATTTTCCTTCTTGGCGTTAGCATCCTCTTGGACGTCCCAGCATTTCAGCGTGGGGTTAAGTGGGTGTTTGGGTGGAGTCCTTTGGGACCGGCGAGGTTTGGGGACATGCTGAGGGGCGTCCGAAGCCCGTGCCACAGACAGCAGTGCCGTAGCTGCTGCTTCTCTCCAGCTTCTGGTAGGGTGCAGTTGGGCTGGTGGGTCCCTCTACTTGTGGGTAGGGGTCAGGATCGGGCCTGGGGGGGAAGTCGGGTCAAACACAGCCTGGGATGGCCAGGAGGGGTCGTGGGGTCCTCAATGAGGGACAGGTCATGATGACAGTAACCGGGGGAGAAATACCGCAGGGACGCACTCAGGGGCGCGGGAGAGGATGAGAAACTGCAAAATAGAGACTTGAGCTTCATGGGGAAAGAAAGCACAACCCTGCAGGGCTGTGACGCCCAATTCTGTACCACACCCCTGTATTTCCATGAATGCCACCAAGGTCTGAAAATAACATTTACTAATATGAGTCCACATCATTTTATATTTTCCCAAAATTCACTTACGTATGGCTTCTGTATCATTTATTTTTGCTGTAACTGGGTTTTGTTCTGATTTTACTTGAATTTTTATGTTGAAATATTCTTTTGCAAATCACAGCTTTTCATATTTTGATTATTTATGTGCATGCATATAAACCCCACACAAATACTATATATATATTTTATATATATATATAGATCTCTCTATATAAAGTATATAATCTAAGGCATTAAGGGTGATAACTTACACTTACCACCTTCATAGACAGTTATTTTGGGAGTGAAAAGAAAGTTTTCAAAATACCAGGAGAAAAAAAAAGAAGGATAAATGGGGAAAAAAGGCGATCTTGGAGAAACTCGGAATATTTTCCCCTGTATCCTGTGATTTGTTCCAAATAAAGCAAAGGGTTTTTGAGCATCCTGCAGATGGAGAGGCTGCTGCTGGCTGGCGTATGTGCAGCTGGGGACGTGCAACAAGCAGGTGCATCGTGTGGAGCTGTTAGTAAGAGGAGAAGTGCCAAAAGTTCTGCGTATGCTCTCATTGGGTTTGTAAAACAGTGCTCAGGAGTTGAAGGGAAGGGGAGGAATTCCCCAGGAAACTGCTGGCAGAGGTTTGGCTCTACTAGATCGCACAGGGAGAAGGGTTGGACATGGTCATCAACAGAGGAGATGAACGCAATGAGGTTCAGGAGGCAACTTGCAGCGTTTAGAGCTGGTTAATTGTTTCTGTTTCACAGAGGTCAAGAGGAGAGCAGGGTCCTAGGATAAATTTTGACTTCTTTGTGAAAAATTCTTCCAAAATCTTTACCAAGAAGGTTTCTCTTGCGGAAAATGGAAATGAAAATATCTAGCCATCAGCTGATGTGAAAGGCAGTATTTATCCTCCATCATTCTAAATTTGGTGGATTCTGATTTGGGTCAGATTTATGTAACGTTCACCTTTTTCTGTCCCTCACGGACATTATCTCTCAGCATCCTCTTCAGGTATGTTCTGGAGCTGGATTTCCATGTCCAGTCTCTTGTCAGTGGAGTCTTTTCTACACTTGGCCCATGCTAGGACATCGAGAGAGGTCAGAGACTGTGGGACCCCGTGGGAACATGACACTCCTGAGCTCTCCCGAGGGCCGAGAGCAAGGCAGGAGGGTGTGCCATCGTGTGGAGTCAAACTGGAAAAAACATGAGTATTCAGGACTGTAATAGCACTCGTATCGGTTGAGAAAGTTTAAAGAAAATATCTAGAGGTTTCCAAATTTGAAGTTTTGGGTTTCAGCATAAAACAACAGTAATAAGTCAGTGTTTGAGATCCTTACAGAAAAATACACATTCCCTATCAAAAGGAAACACTTATCCTGACAAATTAATTCAGTTAATAAATCAGTTTCAAAAAAGTAATTCTACCAATTTAAGCAATTGTTTTAATTGTACAAGTGCACAGCTTACTGTAAGAATCGTGCTTTCCTCCCTTATCTCGCAACACGTCTCTGTGTGTGATCAAGACACTTGCCATTTGCTTTTTCCATGAAACTAGCTCTATATGTCGATTAATGTATTTTAGCTTTGTTCTATCTTTTTTTATATCCAAGAACAGGAAATATATCAGATTAGAAAGTAAACAAAGCAGAGAATGCTTCCTCTTGTGCTGTGCATACTCACATTATGTGTCCAAGATAAATATATCCAGGAGATTCAAAATTGATTAATTGTGTCTTACAAGGTAACTAGAATAACTTTTTCCCTTAAAATGAGGTCACATTCTAATAAAACAATTTACCATTTTTAGTCGTATATTACAATAAGTCATTTCAAATCAACTGTAGGCCACTCAACTTGTCAGATCCTTATAAATGAAGATAAATGATGAAAAGAGAAACTGCAAAAAAATGTCCCGACTGTTATGTGGAACATTATTAAAATATTATTAGCGGAATTACTAAATTAATGGAGATATAGCAATTAATGAAACAATTCTGCTTGTCCAGCTCCTCCAATGAGCAAACCAGAATGAAACTGTCTGTTTGGAGCTCTGATTGGGCACATAAGATAGGAGGAAGGCAGATATACAAGAAGGACAGGCTACGGAGAAGGAGAATGTCAGAATGTTGGCTCAAGGTAATTTTATCTTTAGGTTCACTTTAGCAACACAATTTAAAACCGGTCATTTCCATGACGTAGCTTGTTTGCTGAATCCCCAACTAAAGAATGCATCACATTTAGCTTTGTCAGAGTGTATAAACAGACGCTCTGAAATGGTGACTGCAGATGTGGACTTTTAGAATAATAATGGTGGTCTCTGAAGATTATTATCATAATCAGTTCATTATGCGTTGTTATCAGAACTAGTTACTATTATCATTATTAATACCATTATCCTTTTTCAGTCGTCGTGTGCAGCCCAATATTATTGCCTGTCACTCAGGCCGGTAACCTGGCATCCTCTTTGTGATCTGCAGCTCCTCACATCCAGGAGGTGTCTAAATCCTGCCAATTCGTTTGGCATAACAGCTCCCAGATCCTTGTTCAAGCGATCTTCATCCTGTACCTTGATTACTGAAGCACCCTGCCTTTATTCAGACCCGTTCTGAACAATGTGGCAAAGAGCGTTTTCCCTCTCCATCACCCGAACTGTGTCACAACTCCTGTTTTATCCCTCTGGAGAGCAGGGGAGGGGGGGGCCACGCGCGTATTTCCATGTCCATTGGTGGCCACCCCAAAAGTATCAATTACTTGAGGATATAAATATCAAAGGAGGAGGAAATGATTCAAACTGGAAGCTAATCCTGGCGTAAGATCAAATGGATGTAAATTAGTTAGGAAAGACTGGAAATTAGATGGTTTCTAACTACACGAGGTGTAAAGTTCTGGAACAAGCCTTCAAACACATTAGTGGGGAAAAGAAATATTTCATGCTGGAGGTTATTATGTTTATCAAGGCAATTCTGTGAGAGCTTTCCTAGAGACAGAAAATTAAGCTTGTGATCTGCATCATTTGGCAGCAGATTCGCTGACATCTTTATTTAAAGATCCCGTTGTTGTTTGTTTGCACATCATTTAAGTTCTATTAATCATCTGCTGCAGGGTTTGGTCTGGTCTCCCGCAGAAGCTGGACAGAATATTTTTCCATACTCACACCTTCTTTGACCTGTGAAATGGGGAGGAGGAGGAGGAGGGAAGGGAGTCACCCTGGGATTTAGTGGAGAGAAGTCATACTTGGGGATAGAAGGTACGTCAGGGTGCACCACAGCTCCTCGTGCTATTAATATCCCTGGTATTAATAAGGTTGCGGTGATTTACTTCTGTGCTTAAGGTGAAACCAATCGCTCGATCTGAAACCAGGAATTTTGGAAATCATAGTGCGGGTTTTTCTGCCATCTACTGAAGCACGGGGCATGGCCCATACCCAAGGCTCATTCTGGGTGCTTTATCTCCTACATTTCCCGCTGTGCAAGGAAATAATTTACATTGATTTACCAATTGTTTCCGCTGATCTTTCTTCCTGTGGCAAGTTGCACCCGTGCCCGTTTGTGGTGTTTGGGTTTTTTTTCTTTTCTTTTTGCTATGGTTCATTATTTGTTATACATTATTGATATAAATGTTGGTTTTCGCAGTGAGGGTTCTCAAACACTGGAACAGGTGCCCAGAGAAGTTATGAAATCTCCGTCCTTGGGCGTATTCAAATATGTTTTTCCTAAGCAACATGAGTTAACTTTCAAGTGGGCCCTGCTTGGAGCAGAGAATCCAATACCAAATGGCAGAGGGGTTGGAACACGATGACCTTTAAGATCCCTTCCAACCCAAACCATTCTATGATCCTCAGAAGTTCTTCCAACCTAAAATATCCTGTGATTTTGTAGAGCTGCAGAATATGTAAACGGTGGTGGATGGGAATGCGTGACATGGACATCTGATAAACACCCATTGACTACCTGCCGTTTGGTGTTTGACTTGTAAATCCAACGGTGGCCTCATCCTATATTCCTGTATTCTTCTCAGTCATTGCTGAGGTCTCACTTTCTCTGCAGAGTAGGTTGTCGTGTCCACCGTCATACGGAGCATCCTTTCTGTTCATTAAACACGGGAGCAAAACGCCTCAAATGAGAGCTTTAAAATGAGAGCAACAAGTATCAGATGGCAAATGACATGCCTGTAGTCTGTGTTTGACCCAAGGTTCTCAACAAGAAGAACATTTTTCATGAATAGCAAATAAGGTTGTACTATTCGTCAAAGAGATGGAGTTCTGCACTTCTGTATGATAAAATATTTGGACATCAAATTTAAACTGTAATGCCTCGGGGTATATCTTTTGAAAATTTTGATCAGTTCTAGTTCTTAATAGATAATATTTTACAGGTCTTGACCAGGCACTGGGACTTGTCAGTGGATTTCTGCATGATGAAAAGTGGTGCATGTGATCAAAACCAGAATACATTTTTCTGGGTTATTCAAATTCACATTTTCCCCTAAGGCTCCTGGACATGTTCCTTGGTTGCTGTGACCGAAGTGTGGGGATTAAGATGCGCTCCTATAACTGAAAAAGACTGATACTGACACCGTAATACAGGTTTGATTTCAACTTCATACCAGCTATACCACTTTAGACAAAGATTTTCAAAGAAATCTAAAAGTTAGTATCCTAAAAATCCTCAGAATTTGATCAGAATTTGTATCAGTAATATTTTGAAAATCTCAGCGTAAAACATCGTTTCCAAACTTGCCTTAAAGCAGAGCCTGCATGGTTCATTAAATAAATAATTAAAGAGCAAAACTGTTCATAATTTCAGAAGCATGATTTTAATTTTGATTTATGAAATAGAGTCCATGGCAAAATTGCTTTTCCAGCTTTCTGTCTCTGATTGTCTTTAGGGCACGGGAATATTGTGCTTCCTAATGACGCATGTTATCTGTTTTACTGTCCTAGACTTTAATTCTGGGGCCGTGCTTGTATTTTCAACCTATTCAGCAGAAAATTCATCTTACTGCAGAATCTTCTCAGCCAAGTTGCCTGAAGGTCACCTTGAGCGATATTAAAAGAGCTCTTTCCTCTTCTTGTTAAGGTCTTTGCTGAAATAATCATGGTCCCAGTTGTCCCTTCCTGGAAAAATCAACCTTATGGAAGATTCATTAAGACAACATTGCTGTGAGCTTCTCCTTTTTATTGCTATTCTGATGAGAGGAGAACACTGGACTTCTAACAAAAAGGTCATAATGTCTTCCATTAATAGCTATGATAAATTAAACTAGACTAGTGAAACTTGAAGAAATTTGTACTCACACCCTACTGCCTCCATTAGTTCTGAAGGCTTTGAGAACACGGGCAAAGAAGCTCAAACATAGCTTTGTTATAGCTGGAAAGTTGCTCTTCAAATGTTGTTCAAGGTCCAAAGGTAAGGATGTCACCAAGAGAATATTGAGAATGACTGCCTTAATTTTGCTTCTTTTGTCTTAAGTGCGCCAGGTTGGCAAAGTGCACTTCTCCCCCTCTAGGTTCTTGCATGATGGACGCCAACCAGAACCTTCTCTGACTCCCACCAGGAACCGTGGAATGTGCCTTCATAAGACGTTTTCATGGAAACAAGACACCTCTTTATTCCTTCACTCACCAAAGCCAGAGCCTGGTCTAGATTTCGAAAGTGCGATGACCAAGTACCTAGTCAGGTGGAAGGACTTCTTCCAGCCAGCTTGGAATTCCTGACCTGTCCCCTCACAGCTATTTGTATGAAAATTATTTCCTTGCTGTCAACAGCCATAAACATGAATGAGGTCAGTTAGACCAAGACATCCTAAATAATACTGAAATCCCTCATTGGTGGCAGCATTGTCTTGCCAGTTCACTGATCTCTTTACGGTTCTGTGCTTTGGTTGTCCCATTTTTGCTAAATTAGATGAGTTCAGGGGCACTTGAGGATATCAAGTGGAAATATGTCCTTGCAGGAAACGGAGGAGGTGTGAGGGATACAGAATCTGTTAAGGTGCAAAGCGTGCAAGCACCGTTCATGGCTGCACATGTCTGGCAGCAAAAGCTGCGATACCACCGTTAGGAAATGCCATCTGATTCTTCATACAGATGTCACGTCCATGCTGTTGTGGAACACGACAGTAAAGTTCCATATTCGTCAAGGACGTTGCAGGACGTGGCAATATGGGACAAGCTCCAACATTAGTGTATGAGGGGACAGAAAATCTTGTACGCAACGACATTTTCCTTAATGTATATGAAGAAAATGTATGTTTGGGAGAAAGACTGAAGCATTTTTCAACATTCCAATTTAGTAAACAGCTAGAGGCAGATGAACCAGCTATCTTGCAGTGCTGTTCCTTGCCACTGAATGAAGGATACAAGAGGAAACAGAAATTGCCCGTACGGGTTCCGTGCAGACATTTTCCATTGTTGTGTCTGTGCTCAGGACTAACACAGACGACAGACTCATCCTTTCACAATCAGGTAATGGACACGAGTAATGTCTAAACACCAAAAAACCTGGCTTGAATATGCCTGGGGTACCATGGAGATAAGTTTAGGAAGGTAGGACTTCCGGTGGCTCAGTTCAGCAAGCATTGCGTGTAGCTTCTTAGACAAATCACAACTTCTGGAAATCCCAGAGGGACAAAATTTGCTGTGGATCTTTAAGTCTTTGCTGAATTTCTGTATTTAGATTAGGCCTTTTATTTCTTTATTTTTAATCGTTATTTTGTTTCTTAGAGAAATACGGGCATGTGGGAGTGGATACAAACTGAAAATCAAGGACTTTAAGTGAGAAGGCAGTCCGTAACTCAAGAGAATTTTTTCACGCACAGCTAATTGCATGCAGAGTTAGGCACATAGCAATCAATATTTCAGAACTGCACTGCCAGGACAATCAGCCCACTGGAAGCTTTTGCCTCGTAAACACAAAGATAGCTGAAGCAAATGGGCTACGTTTGTGAAATCCACGCACGTAAATTAAGGATATGTAGGAAAAGGGAACGTTTTCATTAGACCAACAAGTGTAGTATATTATTCGAACACAGAAACCATACACACATACACAATATGGACAGACACTATATAAATTTAATAAGTCTAAACTATATATATCAGTTAGAGGTATAAGCCTCCCATCCTCCTTAGAGTCCGAGTCTAGGGAAGCAATGCCTTTTGTACGGAAGAGGGAGATTGAGTTGGGGACCATTAAGCAAGTTGTATACGTAAGAGTCCTTTGGATCAGGTGGGATGCACTTGAAGGTGCCAAAGGAGACGGCTACTATGGCTGTGAAGCTTCTATGTCTCATTTTTGAAACCACTTGGTGGCTGGGAGACATTCCTGGCTGGAAAAAGGCAAAAATCAAACCCATCTTCAAGAAGAGGATCTGTGAGGTACAGGTCTTGACAGCTTATCCTCCTTCGCTGGGAAGGCTGTGGAGAAAATCCTCCTGGACGCTTTTCAAAGCATCTGAAGGACAGGAAGGGGAAGAGGTTGCTTCTGACCAACCTGCCTGCTCTCTGCGGTGAGCTGACTGCCTCTGTGGGTAAGGGAAGAGCAGCTTATTCCGTATACCTTGACTTCAGCAAAAGGTTCAGCACAGTTGGCTGTAGTATCCTTAATAGTCAAATTGGTGAGATATGGGCAGAAATATTTACAGACAATGGATGAACTGGCTTAGGTAATGAGTCCTTAGTTGGTTTGCCTCAGCTTTACGGTGTGCTCCTGTGTACCTTTGTGCCTTCACTTGCCTTGGCAAATACCAGCTGCCATCAGCCTGTGCTAGGGTGCCGACTCTGAGTGCTAAGGGGAAGTTATCTGAGCAACCTGATCTAGTTGAAGATGCCCCTGCTCACTGCAGGCGAAGGTGGACTAGAGATGACCTTCAAAGGTCCCTTCCAACCCAAACCATTCTGTGATTCTTAATTTCGTTTTTTAACTTGACCAAAGGTTAATTTTTTTGTTTCTGTCTCAATGATGGTTTTGCACTAGAATGTACGTAGAGATTTGTATTTCATTCTTGCTTTGTCCAAGTCAATTCAGCATCTCTGGACCTGACCGGCATGCCAAGCAATCCCTGCTGCCCCTTCACAGCATTTCCTGGTAAAAGAATTCCCCAACGTGAAGCTACCACTGTCTTCTTGGCCTATATTCGTTCAGCCCTCCTTAATGTGTCACCCGAGAAGGTCATGGCTTGTATTGTCATAGGACATATTGTATATATTCAAAAGAGGGCTGGCATCACAGCAAAACACCAGAGATTACAGAGTCTTTTATGGCTTCTGAATAAAGATTAAGCGGTGCAGTCACAGCAGGTTAGTACCTCTGCAGTCATGGGACTGTAGCAGAATGCAGAACCGCTGTTTTTAAATAGTACTACTGGAATGGAACTGAATCAGGTGTTTGACTTTCAACAAGAAAAGAAAATAGCATAGTTTTAAGTCTTTTCAATATTTAATTTATGTTGCCTCCCCGTTTTTTCTTGTACTGCTTGTTAGTTTCAGTTCTTACCTTTTTATTTAAAATCTTTTTTTTTTTTTTGTTCTATTTTCTTGAATTATTTTTGGTTGTTTTTTTTTTTTTTTTCCCTCTGGGACAAATTCTGTCTGTGCTATGTCACTGTGACTTCAGAGTAAGTCAGGAAGACTCAATCCGGATTTACGTTAATTTAAAACTAACCTAAGGGAGAGACAAGATTCAGACGAGTGCCCTTGCATGCTTTCCTCCACTCCAGTCAGCCGTAGCGATTGTGTGCTCTTCGCTTCTCATCCATGAATACAGCAGATTTTAGATATAAAGCTGGCTTGTACGGTTACCACGCACCTAGGCTGGAGGCACATGAGTGGGCTCAGCAGCTCTTCGTATGACAGCCGTTGAGCAAAGCCATCACCGCAGAGGCAACCAGGGAGGACATGTCCCTGGGGACAGGGTGAATGAAGGTGCTGTTCCATCAATCTGCATGTAGTTTATTCTCTGTAATGTGTAAGTTAACTTTGATCTCGGGTTATTTATAAAATGCTTTTCACTTGCACGCTCTCCTAAGATGCCAGTACTTTTTTGTTCTTGGCTGCTCTTGGGCTTTGTGACCAATTCAGCCGTTGTAGGTGTTCTCATCTTTTCATTCTATAAGAGACGCTCTCAATCTTTACCTTTTTCTGGGACATTAGTCTGCATTTTACTGTGCAGATTCTCAAATCCTTCGCATAGTGCATAAAAAAATACAGTAAAAACTAATAAATATACCCAGAGATATTTAAGGCTTTCTTAGGTAAGCCATGACAGTTAGTTTAGTTACATTTAGATGGAAAAGGAAAATATAAAATATATTGTGAAGACACAGCACAATTTTTTTTGTTGTTGTTCTTACAGTTCCACCCACCACCATCAACAGAGCTCTGATACGTTTGTCTGGTAGTTATATCATCCCAGGTAACTTCAGTTCACAGAGACGAGAGGGAAGACAAACAAGCACTGCAGAGAAATTTAATCATTCATCGTGGCATCTTGAAGCTAGTCCTCATTTCTTGGACGTACACAAGTGGGTGAAGGGCATATATCTTCTGTTAACCAGGCTCCAAGTCACCCAGGTGCGTACGAAATCTCCACGGCATAGGCAGTGTGAGATGATGGGTTCTCACCTTGCTTCTGCTCAACAGCGGACACCAATTCTTTCTGCTCACAAACCGTTCCAGGCAAGGAAGGGCTGTAATCTCTTCTATACAGAGGAAATCAGGTTCAAGAACAACACCAAAGCCTCACCATTATAATCTTTGTTAGGCATGTTGGAAGTCTTTCAGCTCCTGAGCCACCTGACAACACCTCACTCCAAGAATCACCGAATAATTTAGGTTGGAAGGACCTCTGGGGTTGTGTGGTCCAGCCTCCACTAAGCAGAGGGGGATCTAGGAGGGCTACCTAGATCAGGCTGTCCATGGCCATGATCGTCAGACTCCTGGTTGGCTTCTTGCTTCTCTCTGTATTCAATACAACTCTGAGTCTAAATTCCCTTTGTGGCTCCAGCTTTGAGGACGTAAATGCTCGGAAGGATCATATTGACCTCCATCAGAATAATAAAATGCTGCAATCAAGCTAATGGAAGCCAGACCAACTCATCAAAAATTCAAACAGATGAAAAAAAATTATTAATCAACTATATAAAAACAAGACATGGATGCATTGATTCACTTCCCTGTAGTAGGTGCTTGGGCATCCACTTGCAGGAATTCCGCTGAAGCCTGCAGAGGAACTAATCCACCTTTCAGCCCAACATCTGTTTTTAGCAGAGGGCAATAAGTAATACACGAGATACTTCTGAAGATAAACTAACAGATCAGTATAGATAGCAAAACGTTCTTTGAGATGAAGATCATATTCAGTAGCCTCCAGGCAAGGAATGTATTTTCAGTGCTGAGAGAAGCAAAGACTACTTACAGAAACCAATTCATGCTACTACAAAAGCCATAAGGAAAATTGTGGTAGAAAGGAAGAATGTGTACTGCAAAGGTGAGCAACAAAACATACAAACTGACTTCAGCAACATAATTAGATGAAAAGACAAGAGCTGGCAATGTGATAAGTGTCTTAATACAGCGAGTAATGAACTGTTAGGCTGGAAAAATATGAAAAAAAAGCCATCTGAAGCAAGTAGATGAATGTGTCAGAGTGTTCCCTTAGACAAGGTGAATGGAGTGAAACATCTGAGCTGACAGAGAGAGGAGCATTGGGCAAACTTACTAGCACCTTCTGCCACTGACAAGTTTACTCTCAACCTTCCTCAGCAATAATTATCCAGTTGTTGGGTAATTACAGTGTTCACATCACACAACATGGATGGAACAGCACTCTTGGATCACCAAAGGACCTACCCATATCCCTCGACTAAGTGTCTACGGTATGAACAGTGCCAACGAACACTGGGGATTCTACTCAAGGAGATGATCGTGACGTTTAGAAATCAATGTACACAAGTGGCATTTGTCAAGAGCATGCTGATAAAAGGCAAAGTTTTGAATGCCTGGAATTAGTCACCTATTTTTATATAATTAATTCCTCGGTGGTGATTGGTTTGATTCGGGTTCTCCTCAATCAAAGCTGGTTTCACTCTTTCTGCCTCCGAAAGAGCTTTCTGAAGGCGAGGTGAGCACATGAGTATCCTGCCCCGGCAGTCGGGTGTTGACCATGGCCCTGAGCAGTTCACCATGGATTTACCAAGGGAAACGTCTGGCCACGACGCTGACATGGAATAGACACTTGGTGACAGGGCAATGTCAAAAAAAAATTGAAGTTTCTCCACATGCAAACTTATTCAATTTAGGAAAGTTTAGATATTTTTATTGTTATTATATTATCCTAACTGACCCTTCCATCCCTACATCTCAAATGTATTTATCTGGTTGCTACTCAAGAGAGAGTATTTAATTTGAAACTCTCTTTAGCAATAGAGAGAGGAATTCATTGCTGTGCTCTATCTTTGTGCCTGATCAACTCCTTTCAACACAGAATCTTATTAGCAAATCCCTTGAGGAGCAGTTCTTGTTTGTGTTGGAAAGCCAAATAAAGTTCTTGTGCACTCAGTGATAATGGCTTAGTTACATGCCACATTTTATGAAGGGCATTATCTCTAATATGTGTCATTTCAAAAAGATTGGAATATTTATCTATTTTGGTGGTGAAAAATGAGTTCTAAAAAGTGACAAAGAGTTGTGATTACTTTGTTGATTGGACCCTATTCCAAATTTGCTGAGCCAAGAAGAAAAACCATCTGTCTAGTTTGATGAGGAATTAGAAAGTTCATAACCTGATGAGTACCCAAATGAACTAGAATGAACCTAACTGAACTGAACCAGCCCGAAATCCATGTAGTTTAGACAGGAGGCCACACAGAATGGATGGTGTTTCGGTTTTTGCTCTTTGCTCAAATTATGAGATTCAAGGGCTAAATGGGCCAAAGTGATTTTTTGTTACACCGATATCATTCCAGACTAATATTTGATCTGTTCCTAAAGCTTCTTCTAATGTGGGATAATCTACCATTTCCCTGAGAAATCTCTTAGAATGCTTAACAGGTACGTACACGTCATCTCGTGCTCTATCCATTTTGCAGACCTGTGAAAGCTTGGAGGCAAGTGAATTCTCTTACTTTCGGTCAAGAAATAACCATATCATTTTCTCAGCCCCCCCATCACCCCACCAGGATTGATGGGGACACAATCTACTAACTGTAGGTGGAGGGGAAATCCATGGAATTTGCATTTCACCCCAAAGGGAAAAACCTAGCACACCAACTACTCTGCCCCCCACCCTACCTCCCATTTATCAGAGAACCTGTTCTGCTTTGGAATTTTTATTATAGCAATGCAATTACTTTTGTCAAGAAATCTATCACTTGACCTGATTCTAAGAAAAAATGAGCAAGGATTCTTAATAATTAATAAAACGACACTCCTTTAAAAAATGTCACCAACTTTATTATACTGTAGCTGGCATTCACAGTCACTTAACGACCTGCGGAATGAGAATTTCTTTAGCTGTTGCTGGATTCTGCTGGTATCGAGAAGCAGAGAGACAGAACATGAGCTTGTTGGATGACAAATGCTGAAAGTTTGCTGAAAGGCAGAGCAGGATCTTTGCAAAAGCTGAGGGTTTTTTTCCATCCAATTGGAGTGTGATAGCAGGAGCTAAGTCTACCTAAAGAAAGCCATAGCTTCAGATTCTTCTGTATTTAGGAACTCAGCTGCCGATGATTTATGCTAAATTTAGGAAGCTAAATCCCCTTATGTTCCTGTTCTTACAGTATGTGACTAGACCAAGCTCTGCATTTCTTGCAGAGGTAAAATAATTGTTTGCATTGACTAAAATTTTGTTGATGAATATAACATTTAATAGGCATATAGCAGATAAACATTAGCTACAGGGGCTGCTCCGTCACATCGTGCATTGATTTTTTTCCATCTGATCTCTTCAGGCAATCCATCCATGAACTAAGACTCGAGAGCTGAAAGGCGTGTTCAATCTGTCAGCTTTTAGCTTGGGTCGGTGTAGCCGTTGGTCCAACTCTCAATTATTCTCTAATCTAGAAGACCTACGAAGTAGGTAGATATGACCTTTGAAAATAATCCTTTTACAGAGGCTTGTGAAGATGGAATATGGACTCGAGTTTCTTGACCTGATTCCATCAGGAAATGCTGATTCATTGAAATGAAAACGTTTTGCAGAAAATGCAGCAGTTTTGATGGAACTTTCCCTAATTCACCGGCAGGAGCCTGGGGGAACTGGCTGCTTTTAGACCAGCTCACCTGACTTCTTGGAGGTAACCTGCTCTCTGGTATTCCGGGACATCCCTACCCATGGCTTGCAGGCAAATTCTTCCTCCTGGTAGCAATGGCAGTAGGTAGACCAAGGCTCCCAAATCCCTCCCTGCCTTTACTGGTCTTTGCCATGGGGGTAAGAACTCCGGTTCCATCCAGAAAAACTACCCACCATTGCAACCTTTCTGTAGTGTTGAGGCTTAGCTCCACCTCACCTTGCTTCCAGCACGTTGGTGAAGATCGGAGCTAGGACTACTACTGTCTTTGTCTGTACACTGAAATTTGTTAGGGGCAGACACTTTTAAGGAGCAATCCAGGCCACCAAAGGTCAGAATCTGTCTGTGGAAGCATCAGTTGTCTCCATTTGTTGTACAACATGACTGCACAGCTCAAGGTACTTGAACTTAGGTGGTGGTGAACTGAGACCAAAGGAACTTCAATGAGAACTGCCCCTTGGGAGATCTCTTTGATGACAATTTGGCTCACAGTTTTCTTGGTATGGCTGCCGCCCAACTATTTTAACACTTGCTATGTAGAGTCTCATCCTAAATTCTTATAATAAATGACTTGTAACTTGTGTGACATTTCATACCAATATATTACCAATTGCTATATTAACGATACTTCATAGACAAGGAGAGATTTACCATATCAGGCTGTCCGTAGATCTAAGTGCAATGTGCTTCAGTCCAAGGAAATGGCAAGACTGGACCCAAATTATACCTGTATACATATATAGTATACGAGGAATCCTAAATTCATTTGGATACCTTCAAGCAAGCTGAACCCTGCAATGATTAATCTGCAATAAACCAGCAATTACTGTGCACGCCACTCCTTGGAGAGGGGAAAAAGTCTTGGCTGTGAGGAGCGTTTAAAAGCAAAATAGACCAGTTGCTAAGTAGTTGCCAAGATCCGAGCCTGAAATCAAACCCCTTTAAATGCTAAGTATGAGAAGTAAAGCGTTGTAACTATTTACACAGTCCTTGTGTTGGGCTTGCCCTTGCCACTTTGTTAGTCAAAACGGGGATGAAATGAACATCTGTGTCCCGGCTCAGATGATTTGCAGCCGTGTGAAGTCCTTGAAACTTGGGCTGTTACTGCGGACCCCACAGCTGCACCACTGCCCGGAGGGCTCCAAGGGATGCCCAACACTTGTAATGCACGTGTCTTCCAGGCAGGCCTCCCAAATTCGGCTGTGTGACTCTTCCCTGTGTGTTTAATGATGTGGTCCCTGCCCGTGCCGCGCTTCCCTCCCTCTCCCCGTCTCCGCTCGGCGCGGATCTCAAGGTTGTGAAAGAGCAGAAGACGAACAGACAGCTAATCAAATCGGCCCGCGCTGCAAAGGTCAGAGCCATTGCGGGAGACCGTTGACTTTCACGAGCTGTCACCAAAGGGAACTGCGGCGTTTGGACGCTGGGCAGAGAATTCAACCCAAATTTGGAAGGGAAATAGGGATCGCCTCTCTGCTCAGGGCGATCCATCACTGATGGCACCTTCACAGCTCTTTATCCCATCTTTGGAAAGCCCGGGGCGCGGATCCCCTGTTGCTGCCACGTTGCTGCACACCAGCAGACCTCCAGTACCGTACTGGGGTGATCCTTGCTGGCACCAGCCGGGGCAGAGCCTGCTGTTCTGCCTCCAGCCCCCAACCCCATTACCCAGCTCCTCACGGAAATGATTCAGGAGGGGCCATATGGAATTTACTTACTGATGCCGTTTAGTTTTCCCAGCACAGACATAACTCTCGCAAACTACTTTTTGTGGAGCTGGGGAACGAGTATTTGCCACAACGGAGCATGAGGGCATGTGTATTTGTAGCTAACGCGTTATTCCTGGCGTTCCTTTGGAGCAGACACAGTTGTTAAAGACTCTGTTTATCCATCCGGCTCCCCTCTTTAAATGCGGCCTGCCACTTCTCATCTGCTCCTCTCTCGGCTGGGGGTCAGTCACTTAATCACTTCATTTTCAATGACTAAATGGGGAAAAGAGAGAGACTGGCAAAAATCTGAACTTCTCCATTAGGTGGAGATCAAAGGGTGGAAAAGGTGATGTATTTTGAAATCCCCTGGCAATAGCGTTAAACGAAAGCCACTGGGAAGCCAGCATTGGTTTTGTTGTTATTTTTTTTTAATAGAAGACTAGATGATTGACTTCTCTGTCTAAACTTCCGCTGGAAGTCTCTACCACCATGCAGCTAATTGCACCTAACGAAGTTTAGCTGAACAGTTTGGCCTAAGCTAAGCTGGAGGGAAATAATTTAGTCTGAGCAGCTTTGGAATTAGGCTCCGAATCACATCGTGTCTTGTCTCAAAGCAAGGGAAACCTTTATTTCTGCTGTGCCTAAAGACTTACCGGATAATGAATAATAGATGTGTGTTTCTCTTAATAGATATTTCTTAATAACCAGTCTAATACAGTATCCATGACTGATACTCCAAAATATTTAAGCACCGGAAAAGAAAAATTATTCAAAAATATATATTTACAAAAAAACCACCCCGCTTTGTTGACAAGTACATCTCCAAACTGAAAACTACAGACCACTTCTGTATAATGCTTTCCTTTGAAAACAGGGAATCACTACCTTTACTCGCTAATCAATCCCAGAAGGAGATGTTTCCTGCTTTTGCACTTCTTGGCCTAATCTCTTGAATAGCGTTTAAGGTTTATTCAGTCCCGATCTTTCGCAATACGGAGGGGATGCCCCAGTTTGAGTGGTGTCAGGCTCCTCCAGCTTGGCCCAGGGACGCTCCTCCTCGAGCCCAGCTGCCGGGAAAAGGAGAGAAGCACCGTCCACATTGCAGAAACAGATAAATTAAAACCTGCTTCCCCGTACCCATGCGTCGGAAAATTTTCAACATTTTAACATGTACCATGCTCAATTATTAAAAAAAATCTTCCTGAGCCGGTGTTAGAAATGTTTCTCCCAGCAAAGATAACCATATCAAAACACATTTCACACCGCGAGGTGCTCTGGTCCTCAGGCTAGTTTCATTTACGCCGCTGTAAAGGGGTAGCGACGCTACTGAAATCAGTGTATCAGCTCCAGGCCTAAGTAGTGAGGCAGAGGTAATGCATTATTCTGAGATAAACAGCAAATTAAGAGTGAGCAAGAACCCTGACATCCCCGTAAATTACGACTCTCGGTTTAGATTCATCACGCTTCTAGCATGACCCTTCCCTATGTCAGCCGAGATCATTGCTGTCTTCGCCCCGATGATAAAATCCTGTAAATCTGAGCGTAAACCCCTTTGCTTTCCCATTTTTGTTTGGGTTTGGTTTTTTTTTTTTCCCCTGAATATTATTTTGTGCACCCGGGGAGAAAACAGCTGCTTTTTCCTTTGCTTTCTTTTCTTAAAGGGATTCAGGTAAACAGAGAGCAGGGTAAATATATATATACATATTTGTTGAGTTTTATCAGACAAGCCATTCCCTTCAAGGGGATAACAGATTTCCCCCTCTAGACAGCATCACCTCCTCCCTGCCTCCAGCAGGAGGCACGGAAGAAGGGACGGCAAACTTGCCAAACCCTCCTCATCCCTGATAAGTGGATGCTTGGAAATCCAGGAGCTGCTTAGGATAAATGGCAAGGTGTGCTGTAGGCACCTGAGTTAACTTTAAGTTAATGAGCTGGGGCACAGCTGCTGCAGATGGGCTCTCAGGTTGGCTATTTAACCTGGTGGAGGCATCACCATGGGTGGATCTTCCTGAGCTTTGAGGGACTTGTTTGTGTTCTTCTGCTGCCAGCAGTAGCTCAGGTACGTTGGTGAAATGGGTCTAGGAGGTTCCAAATCTCTAAGATTTCCAGTTGGTTTCCCCTCCACCATGTGCTACTCTAGTCTTTGTTGGAGACCAGGAGCATGTTCCCAAGGAGAGATGGCAGCAAGCAAGAGGCTCTAAGCTTCTTGCTTCCCAGCAAAAGGTGTGCTTGCCTTCTGTGAGAACCTGTGAATTTTATGAAATTGGCACCTTTGAACAGAGAAAACCCTGCGCTGAAGGGCTGCTGCGGGCTTCTGGAGCAGGCTATTGCTCTTCTTGATCACTCCTGCAGCCTTCTCCTTGTGCTGCTATAACGTGTGCCTTGCTGCAGGTGATAAAGCTTGCCAGTTAAAAAAAAAAAAAAGAAAAAAACATGAAAAAAATTGTGTATCATATTCTGTTCTGCACGGCATTAATGTGAAAGTGAGAAGATAGCAGCGCTTGCTCTGGATTTGCATATGCTAAAATGGGGGCAGATTTCTGGTGATGGTTTTCTTGAATTACTATTTTTCAACCTTATCGAAAACCTAGTTTTAAATAAAGCCTGTATGCTTTTTTTTTTTTTGCCCCCAAGCTGGTGTGATGACAAAATGCCTGTCCCAGGCTACCCTGTCTCCCACTTTTTCAAAGTGGGATTTTGTTTAACCCGACGGCACGTGAATAACGCCGAGGAGCGGAGCGGCTCAGCACAGCCCGTTAGCTCGCACTAAAATTTTTTTTTTTTCTCCATCAACAGCTTTTTTGACTCGGCTGTGGCTTGAATGTAAAACAGATGGGTGACTGTGCTGTTCGCTTTGCTGAGGTGGTTTTATTAGTGCCGCAGGATAAGGGGTAGGATCTTTACAGGAGTTCTCGCCATCGATTCGGTGTGAGCGGAGCTGGTGGAGGGACCAGCGCTTCCGAAATCCCCCGTCTGCTATTTGGACTCTGAAGGTTCAGGTGCATCACGCGGCGGCAGCGAGCCCAGGCGATGAAAGCTTTTGGCTTCTGTCCTTTGCGGAACAGAATATCCATCAAAATGGACAATGTTTCCCTATAACGGAGGATGCTCGCGAAGAGTTTTGGACCTCTGCGTTTTGGCATCTTTTATTTTGAAAAAGAAAAACAATACTACCTTTCTAACTCCTAAGGAAAAAAAGAAAAGAACAAAAAAAAAAAACACCAACAAAGAAACACAACCTAAAATAACACACACACACAAAAAAACCCAAACAAAAAACCACCAAACCCAAGGAAAACAACAATACTAGTATTCCACCAGCATGGCTTAGAAGTAGAACTTCTCAAAAAAAAAAATCTACGGATTGATTTGGCTAATTGTCAAAAAAATCTTGTCTACTCATTTTGTGCTGTAGCGATTCAAAGCAATTCCATCTTTTTTTTCCTCACCCTGAAGAACCCTTGGAGGACAGACATCATGGCACAGCCCCGCAGTTGGGGTCCCTCCTGGAGCACCAGTTGAGATGTTGACATCAGTCTCTGGTCTCCTCCACTTACTTTTGCCTGTAGGATAAGATGACTGGTGGGGCTGGAAAGCGAGTTAGCCGGTAGCAACACACAGATGAGGGTTTTTTTTTTTTCTCAGGAGAAGTGTTGATCGCTCTGATGGTTCCCACAAGCCTTCCCTTTTCCTTTTCCACGGAAGCATGGGCAGATGCGTCTCTTCCAGCATTTTGCTATTTAGTGATATGAAAAGGGAAAATGCTTGAACCAAATTATTATAGTTGTGCCTGCAATCTTTGCTTATTCAAAATAACTTCCTCTCTGGAACATTATTTGGAGCTGGGAGGGCAGGAAGGGATGTGGCTTTAGCTGTAACCGAGGGAATGAAGGGTTTCCACTGGAAGATGAGCGTAGAATTTTGATTAGATAGTAGGAGGAAATTCTTTGCTGTGAGGGTTGCCCAGAGAAGCTGTGGCTGCCCCGTCCCTGGAGGGGTTCAAGGCCAGGTTGGACGGGGCTTGGAGCAACCTGGGCTGGTGGGAGGTGTCCCTGCCCAGGGCAGGGGGTGGCACTGCGTGGGCTTTAAGGTCCCTCCCAACCCAAACCATTCTATGAGTGGAGCTGTGCTCCCCCTTCTGCCACTGCCCTTCTCTCTGAGCTCAACCCAAGGATGAGCCTCCTCAGTACCTCACTTTCCTACCTTGCAAAGAGGGGTTGAAGACGATTCCTGCCTCCATTTAACTAAAATAAAAAAGCTTGAATCTAAGCTACATGTGTAAATTGTGTAAGTTAGCATTCTAGTTCCCCTCTGTGTGCTAGGGTACCAGTATCAGTGTTGGGTTGGTGGTTGGACTCGATGATCTGAAAGCTCCCTTCCAACCCAGGCAATTCTATGGTTCTATCACAGACTTAAATACCCAAGGTAATAGAAAATGATGTATGACATACCCCGTGCATCTCATTCTAGCAATTCATATTCCATGGTAGCCAGAGAGAGGATGAGATTTGTGGAGAAAGCTTACAAAGTCAAAATGGTATTGCTATGCTAATTAATTTTAATTGAGCCCAAATAAATCTCTCCCTTCTTTTTCAAATAAAAAGAGACTTTATGTCTCTCTCCCCTCAATATCTCCTGCAGAACCTCAATGGAAATATTCCTTTGTATGCAACTTTTTTCTACATGTGCAGAGGATTTATGAAAGGAAGAAAGTCCCTCAAGTTGTCATGCAGTGGAAGCTTTTCTTCACCCTTTTCTGGGCACAGTCCTGTTCTCCCGGGAGCTGCAATAATTCTAAATCTAAAGTAGCAGCTCACATTTCCGAAGCAACACGTCTTTTCTTCCTGCCAAATTAGCATTTTCTCCCATTATTGCACCCCTCAAGAAGAACGTTTATAATCGGCTCATCCAACAGCAATACAGAGAGTTGTACAACAGCTGGTGCTCGATGATTATTCATGTGCCTGGAAAGGTGACTGTCACGGAGGAACCCTCACTGATGTTTTTGAAGAACTTGTTTCTGTTACGCGTATGATTGAACTCCAACTGGATGCTCTATCATGGGAGCGAATGCGCGTGCATGTTTTTCCCATCTGGATGAAGGCACTCTCATAGAATTGTCAAGGCTGGAAGGGACATTTAAGATCATCGAGTCCAACCATCAACCTAACTCTGATAAAAACCACCACTAAACCATGTCCCTCAGCACCACGTCTGCCTGGCTTTTAAATACCTCCAGGGATGGTGACTCCACCACTGCCCTGGGCAGCCTGTTCCAATGCTTGATAATCCTTTCAGTGAAGAAATTTTTCCTAATATCCATCCTAAACCTCCCCGGCACAACTTGAGGCCATTTCCTCTTGTCCCATCGCCTGTTCCTTGGGAGCAGAGACCAACCCCCCCTGGCTGCACCCTCCTTTCAGGGAGCTGTAGAGAGCGAGAAGGTCTCCCCTCAGCCTCCTTTTCTCCAGGCTGAACACCCCCAGCTCCCTCAGCCGCTCCTCACCAGACTTGTGCTCCAGACCCCTCACCAGCTCCGTTGCCCTCTCTCACCTGGATGGGACAGTGTTGCCCCAGTGTCTCTGGTAGCGGCCCAGTCTCTTTTTATTTCTGCTTTGCATAATGTAATCAATTGAGTCAAGTTGGAACCTATTGAAATCAGTGGGGTTATTGCTGCTGAGTTTTTAATGGGATCACAATTAAACTAAACTCCAGCTCAACCTTTCCGGGATTCCCTTGTTAATTTTGGCCTGTTACGCTCACATGGAATTATAAAAACAGGCAGAGAATGGATAATTAAAGAAAAATTACTGTTTATCTTTTAGGTGTGGACCTGTACAGTGTTGTCTTGATGAGGAGTGTCAAAGCAGAGCCCATCCCAGGACCCTGTGGATCTAATTCCTCTCAGCGCTTAGGTCAGTATTCTGTAACTCTCCTTTGCCAATTAACCCGCGTGAGAGGCTACAGGACACAGTTTCACAAGCATTTCTTTCGGTGATAAAACCAGTTTAAGGAGATGAAGACCTTTTGCCCTCCCTGGTGGTCCCTCTCTCCCAGCGCCCAGTAGCAGCAGTATCATTAGAAAAACAAAATTGGGGCAGGAGATAAGTTTTGACCCAAGAAAAGCGATTATTGGCACTCTAGAACTATTTAGTAGTCCAGCTCAGCCTGTGACAGACCACGTATTTGAGCTCCCGAATGGTTAGCAATGGTCACAACGGACTAGAATGGAATCGTAGAATGGTTTGGGTTGGAAGGGACCTTGAAGACCACCCAGTTCCAAGCCCTCTCCACGGGCAGGGACACCTCCCACCAGACCAGGCTGCTCAAATGGGTGAGCAAATGAGCATCTCTGCTTTGGAGGGGCGATATGCAAAAATAAGTGCTTTATCTACTGCATTTAAGGATGCAATCAGCCTGCTCACAGAGATCCTTTGTTGCAGCCTGGGACTACTATGGCCCGCTGCAATCCAAATAAGAATCACCAGTAGTAAGGGCCTGGGGAATCGGTTTGTTCGTGGAAAAACAAGCTCCTTTGAGATTGAAGGTGGAGGAAAAGCAATGTGCTGTTTAGCTGGAAAAAAAAAAAAAAACAAACAACAAAACCAAAAACCAAAGGAGAGTTTATTGGAAGAACTGTAAAACAGGGGTGGTTTTGATCTAGGAAAAAAGCACTGGGGTAAGCGTAGGAAGAGCCGAGGGTGGGCTCCGAGCCCTGGCACAGGCTCTGCATTGCACTAAAATCCGTGTCTGGTGCCTCTGCACCTCTCGTGCCCCCAGTCCTGCCCTCCCCGAACAGGGGTGTAGGGCATAAGCGGTGTCTTTGATCTGGTTTTATATCTGTGCAGGATTCAGAAAGGCAGGGGGTGAAAAAGCAATTTGATACGCATGCCCAGGCTTTGGGGAAAAAAAAAAAAACAACAACAACAAGAAAACCCATTGCATTTTGGATTTATTCAAATAAACCCAAACATCTGAAATAAATGTAAGGTTCCAAAATTCACTTTGCATGATTAATGCTTTTGAATATTTACATTCAACTTCCAAAGAAACGAGAATCTTTAGTTTCCTGTTAGATAGCTGTTGCTCGATGAAAGATTCTGAAATTGGATGTTACAGGTCATGGAATTGTATTTATATACCCATTTCATGCTTCAGAAAATCAGCTGCTTAAAATGTAATACTTGATTACGGAAAAATGCTGCCTATCAAAATAAATAAATAAGTAAATAAAACGGCTGCTGCTCCTTCTCCTGTTGGAGGTGGGATGTGGTGGCGGAGGTGAGCTCTGGGAAGTATCATCCAAATGCCAGCTGCTCTAATGAAGTTGTCCTGCTCACCCTTCTTAAAAACAAACGGCGAGCTCCGTTTATCAGAAAATGAGTTCCCTGGTGTATAATAAAGCGGGCGCCCAGGAATGGCTGTGAACCAGCCGGAGGATTTCCAAGTGTCTTTGCTGGATGGGGATGATGCTAATGGATGATATTTATTTTTTTTTTGGTGTTGGCTCTCGCTTCCACAGCTGCCGTAAACTTTTACGGCGGTTCCCGGGCTGAGCCTCTCGGGACGGCGTTACGGATGGCGCGGTGCTCCTGAAACTGCCCTGCCGGAGGGCTGGCGAGAAACTCTCGCGAAAGAAAATTGCGCAGGCTCGCCTCTTCTCCTCCCGCGGTCCTTCCTTGCCTCTTTCTTTGGGGAAAATCCCCCGAGGAGGTCCCCGCCCCGCGATGGCGGGGCAGTGGGGTCCGGCCCACCCAGGAGATGTGGTGTCACTGGGTTTCTGTCACTGCTCTAAAGGAAGGGTCGATGCTCAGGTGCGGGTATCTCGTGCTACGCGGCATGTAGCTGCTTGGTTTGCTGCTGGCGTCCGTCCCTCTGGCTGCATCTCACCAGCACGTACAGCATCCCCCGAGCCAGCATCGCCCCTGGCCGGGGGGGTACCACCCTCTGCCTTCCCCATCCTGGGCCTTCACGAAGATTTTTACTAACGTTCCTTTGAGGTTCCTCAGGCTTTATTAAACCTATTTCCTCAGACGGGAGGAATTACAGCTCAGAAGATGCTGTTTAACATCACGTATTGTTAATTTAACTGTGATTGAGATCCCAAGCTAGCAAAATGTTTTATTTTTTTTCTTTTTTTTTTTTTTTTTAACCAAACATCTAGCTTGGTAGTCACCTTTCTTAGGGCCTGAGATGTTTATTACAAATGGTTACGGATCAGTGTGATATTTACCACTTCTTCATTTAATCAGACTTTATATGGATTCTTCTTTAATTTTCTGCCTTCATAATCCTGAAACTTCATTTTAATCAAAAATATCCGACTACATGGCTCTTTCTAGACCAAAAGACATTTAGGGTAAAAATATGTTGCTTTTACAAAAAATTATATTCTTTCCTTTAGGAATCATCCTAGTAGACTTCTTTGGAAATTATTACATACAGAGTCCTTGCAGGGAGGCAAAAAATGGTAAATTTTAGGTTGATTTTGTATTTTAACACAAATATTTCATCATGTGCTCATCAGCATATGGATGAGGAAGAGCAGTGGGTGAAGAACGTGGTTCGTCTGCTTTTAGGGAGAGGTTGGACCCAGAAAGATGCTCCCGCATCGCGCAGAATGACTAATGCAATCAGCTTCTCGCAGTCACCGTTCAGCCCGGTTCCAGAGGCACAATAAACTTGGAAAGTAGGATTTTTTTGTCTTTTTATTATTTTTTTTTCTCTGACAGCAGTTTGAAATTCTCCTTCAGAGAGATCCCAGCAGTATTTAACATCGGTAAATTAAGTTTTCTTGGACAGCCTGTCCCCGTTTTGCTGCGCTGGAGGTTTCGCTTGGCTGGGAGGTTCCAGTGCTGCCTTTTATCAAAGGCGATTTCACATCGTGTCGACTCCCTGCGTTCAGAGTGTACTTCCAAACGTGGCAGGAGAGGATGACGCTACTTTTTGTAGCAAAGCAGGTAGGAATAGTGGAGGCCACCACCCGAAGCACTTGTGAGGTCTTGCATTGAGGTGAATGGCCTCAATCTACAGGTATTTCAGGAGTGAGTGGTGCTACGAGCACGGCGAAAATTACCAGGAGGCAAAAATTACCAACGGGTATGAGCAGGCAATTATTTATAAAGTTCCAGTAGCAATGTGAGAACTCAGGGTTTAAATCAAAAAGGGGATGTGATCTCAGGCTGCCCGTATTGTCAGCTCAGCTTTTGATTTGTAGAACTCGCATGATGGCTGGATTTTTAATACGAGAAGTTTCTTTTAATGTTCTTTTCTCTTCTGAAAATGTTAAAGAAAAATCATGCCACACGGTGTTGGAACAGGAAAAAATGACTTCGATATCTACTTGGGTTATAGATACAATCATTATTATTCAATCTCCATCTCACCATGTAACTTCATCATCATCACCACATCTTTCCTAAAAAAAGTTGATCTACCACCTTGGTGTGATTCATTTCCCTCTCTCAACACTGATGAATTGAAAATCAGTTGAAATAAAAAAAGGCAAAAACCAGGAAGGGATATACCAAGGGCATACTAAGTGCTGTAGCATCTAAAGCTTTGTGAGACTCTCTCCTGTAGCTTTAAGATCTTGAACTCAGGAGAATTCTTATCCATTAACATAACAGGAAGGGTCTGGCTAATTTTTCCCTCCCGGAACCTTTTTCCCGGTGTCCATTTGTAATCTAAATTAGACTGGGCAAGCTATTGAAGTTATGGTAGCAAAGCCCTTCAGATCCATAATGGATGTTTCTGTGCGTATGGCTCAAGTTCCCACCTGCTGTGCAAATTGCCGCCGTGGAAGAAAGCATCCAAAAAATGGAAGGAGGTCGGGGATTAAAGATACGTTATTTTTCTGAAAATAGAACTAATGCCATTACACAGCTCGGAGCACATGAACAATAACAATAAGTGGCGGGTCGAGATTTCGCAGCTGCTGTGGTGATGGACGTGGCTTGAAACCTTGAGGACCTGAAAAACCTGAAGTCTCCAGGAACGAATGAGTAAGAAATACTTTTGCGAAGAAGAAGCACTTAGTTTTGTTTAAGTATCTTTGCCTAAAACTTATATTTGAGGGGTGAATACGTTGTGACGAGTAAAAGAGAAAAGGCCACCTCTTGTCTCTTGCTGTGCCGGTCCTCATGGCTCAGGAGGACATTGTGGTGGCCCCTCAGCTGCCCTGTTTGGCTTTTCTTCCCCAGCTGAGAGTGGTCCCTTACACCAAGTCCCGAGCAGAGATCCCACATAAGTCCATTTTATTGACATTTTGTGTGGCCTTAGTCCCCTGGTAGTTTCTTTTTCTGAGACTCTTCAAAGCACTTGGCAGGCGCACTCAGCCATTGACTTAGCGCGGGTTAAGAGTTTAGGTCACTGAATCGTGTATCTGTCCTTGGTTGGGTTTTTTTTTTTTGGTCTGCTCAAGAAATGTTGAAATCCACAAGCTTCTCCCTTCCAAACTATTAGAAAAAGTTATTATAAGAGATAGGGATATTTGCTGTCCTTGACTCTGGTGGTGGGAACTGCTTAAATAATCAAAGTTTTTACTGAGCCACTCTTTCAAGGGTTTGCCCCGCTTCCCCTTAATTCCTTTTCAGTGCTAAAATGAAACAAAGGAAATCTGGTTTAAAAAAAAAAAATAAGGAAAATGTCATGGTGGAAATTTAGAGGGGGAAGAAAAGGGAGAAGGTAAGGAATAAACCTCTTCATCCCTGAAGTGAAAAAGTTTGGGGTTTTTTTCCCCCGACTGAAAGCATTTTTTTTTTTTTTTAAGGATATTTTTTCTCAAAAGGCTTCAGTTGGGGGAATGGCAATATCTGGACAGGATTAATTCAGTGAAGATGTCTGATATTAAAGTCATTAATGAACACAGGGTTCTCAATCCAGCTATACCTGCACAGACGTCAAAGGAAGCTTTGGGCTTTCCTGTATTGAAAGATTTGCCTGCTTTTCTTTTCTGCCTTACTGTATAAAAATTGACTGTAACCAATTTGGGTTTTGTTATCCCAGTCTTTGTCAGACTCCAACCTCCTAAAAGAGGGGGAGAAAAAAAAAGTGACTACCAGCATCATTATTGCTGCTACATGAGATGTCTCTTTGTAAGCTATGTCTATGAAGGCTTTATAATTAAGCTTTATCAAGAAATGCAAACAAATACGTAAGTTGCAATTAAAGTTAAACTTCCCTCCATGAGATTTTTTTCGTTAATCTTCAATCTCTTTTCTTTGGTAGTCCTACAGGAAAAAGCAAACAAAAGTTAATACCCTGAAAAGGCTGTGGTTATTCTTTTAAAAGCAGAGAATAACAAACATCGCTGCAGTGAAAGAGGTGTTAGTCTTGTCTCCCAACCTGCACAATAATTCTATTCCTTATCTTTACCAAACGATGGAAGAATAGTACATTTCCCAGTACAAACTGTTCCCAAAAGGGAAAATTATGAGCATACAGCATACATGGAAACTGGAGCGTGTTGGCAAGGGATGGGGTGAAATGAAGCAGAAAGCACCGCAGAAAGCCCAGGGTTGGCACTGAAGTCAAAGCTTAACGTTTCTGGTCTGCTCTTGAATCCAGTTTTAGGTGTCGGTGGGTATTTCTGGGCTCCGCGGCATCCATGGAGATGCTTCACAGCTGGAGTGAGACTGCTGGGAGGAGGAGAGACACCAAGGATGCTCTGTGGAGCTGAAATCCTTCCCGGTATGGAACATTGCTCTCTGTAGTGGGAGCTCTGGTTCTCGTCACAGGGGTGGGCAGAATACACCCAGAATACAGCCATTAGCAGCATGGCAGTGGTGGGGACCACGTACTCTTATATTTGACTGTTGAGGTCTTGTGTAGGTTTTCAAGACAGTCTGGTCTGCAAACACTGGAGAGATGGGACCTGGGGGTGGATTTTGAGAGGAAACAGGTTGTACTTCTCCTCGAGAGGAAGGAACGAGACAGCCAGTTGCAGAAGAGTTAATTTTCTAACGCAGATGTGAGCTGAGGTGGAGTCACTCAAAGACCTGAAATTTAAGAGGTTTCATTTAGAGATGACGATAGGCAAGTTTGGAGGGAAAAGGTTGAAACACAGAGATAGTGGGTGACTTGCAAGATGCCCTGCCTTTGTTCTGCATGTGAGAGGGCGTCGGGTATTGTGGTGCAGAGACGTGGAATTGCTCAACCTTTAGACTCCACCTGAAAATTGCCTTTAATATCTCTTTCTGTATAATGGAGGGATACTTTTTTCCCTTTTTTTCCTGCTGCAGTACCCTTGCAGATGAGATCGTGAGTCCTCGTGGTCGCTTTCCTAGCATTTTTTTAATGGCCGCGGGTTTGTTATGATAAATGCAAAGAATCTCCTGAGCAAAAGGTAATGGTGGAACGTAGCAAAAACCAGAGGTGCTGCGATAACTGTGTGCCTGTTGCACCAAAAGAGGAGGGCATTGCCCAGACTCTGGTTCACGGGGCCCTGGGCTGCTGCTGTAGCACAAACAGTCAAAGTAACTGTGTTTAAGTTCCATGCAAACCTCTTCTGGGATGAATTACCCCTTAGATGTGCCTGCAGAAGCAGCGTGAGCAGGAGTTATATTGACCAAGGGTCTGAAGCAAAGCCAGAGCTGTGGCTCTACAACCGTTTCTCCTAAATTAAAACCCTGTCAAGAACCCAACGTGCTGGAAAGGGTAGTGACAGGGGTAAAACACGTCCCAGGAGCGTGGGACTAACATCTCCATCTCCTTGCTGCCAACCCTGGAAGCAGAGGCTGGCAGGAAATGCAGGGCTGGATTACCCTTGGGAGAAGCTTCTGGGTGTCGTAACCTTTAATGTCATGCTTTTATCAGACCCTCTTGTCACACCTGATAGGAAAGGGACACTCTGTGATCTATAGCACGCCGCTACAAGCAAGATGGCACGTAAATAAATTGCCTATCTGATAATACAGCCCACTGCTGGAGATAAGTGGAAGGGTGGTGTGTTTGTAACAGGGAACATCCCATCAAAAGCAGCGAGATTTCTCACAAGCTGTGCCCGTCAATAAGTCACTTTTTCTACAGTTTTGAAAAATACCAGGCTGCAGTAAAGAAGATGGAAAAGGAGTGAATGTCGTGGAAAACCTGCAGGGTGAGATTGCCGAGTGGTCTTAGTGAGCAGCATTTGTCAGGATGACTGAGAGCCTTCACAAATAACGAAGACTCCAAGGGGTGAAGTGGGCTTTTAGCAGCTTCGCAGGGAGAAAATCAGTTTCAAAGAGAAGAAAAGAAGCTACTTTGTGCAGCAGCAGAAGATGCTCTTGTGTTTAAGGCTTCTATGCTGTATTGTAGAAGATTAGGAAGAAATTGTTAAGATTTTCACTGTTAGCAACAAAAAGATGGAAAGCAGAAATATGTTGATGGTTCCATTATCTTCTTTACAGACCTCATCAGGCCCGGGGCTTTGGCCTTTTTTTTGGGGGGGGGGGGGGGCGCTGCAGGGACTGTGATTTTCAAAGATTCAGACAGGAGGTTAGGAGATAAAGATGCCATTCAGCGTTAGACTGCTGATTTCCCCCAGCTTTGGCAAGTCCCTTGACCGAAGTCCATAATGTGGACTCCTATTTACGGTTTAGGCCGTTGGAGGTCTAAGGTTGAGATCCAACCTTCCTACCCTCAGCTTTGTGCTATGAGGATAAGATGTCTTTGGACGCCTTCAGAGGCATCTAACCTTCTCTACTGGTTTGACAGGTAATTTAGGCACTTCTGTTGGTAGGATGTTTATACGAGGCATCTAAACTTTAGCTTTGTGAGTGATGGGTGATTAGGTAGGGAAAGGGTAGGCACTTCTCTTTGAAGGAAATCTGTCTGTTCTCCTGTACTTCCTATCTTTGCTTTGCAGCAGCCTATTTATAGAAGTGACATTAGCTCAAATTTAAGGACTCGGTTAATGAGGAACACTCAGCTTTGGCTCTCTTGCATCTCAGACACTGCTTTTCATCCTAAGATGCTTTCAGTGGCCTTTGACTAGTGCAAGCGGCCAAAGGACGGGTTCATTGCTGAGAATCCCACTTCTACAAGAGCAAATGAGCACCATTTGCCTCTGTGAGAAAGCACGGGCAGCATAGCGCAGAGAGAGAAGGAGACGTTTATGACACTGGAGGAAGCACAAGAACGCTACAAGAAAAAAGGAGAGCTTCTCCTGGGAGTAGAAAGGTGGTAGGATTCCGAAATCACCATAATAGCCTTAAATTTTGACCTGAGTTAAGCAAAGCTTGATTTGCTTTTTGTGCATGAGCGCTTGTCACCCCGAGGTAGATGTGCATGATTTTGCTGCTTTTGTGTGCCGAGTGTTCTCTGAAAAAGCCATCAGCGTTTTTCAAAATAGGGGCATTGCACAGGTGGGGATCCCCTTGAAAAAAAACATACAGCCCTGAATGGCTGCATGTAGATTAGCCCATACTGTTCCCCCCAGAGCTCTGGGGTTTCGTGATTTCCTCTGAATAATTAGTTTCCCAACATATCCTGTCTGAATTTTTGCATGTGAATCAATTTCCTGCAGAGCGGTGTAAGTTGTGCTTTATTCAGGAACGGTCTAATCTTCCGCATCGTTGACTATTCTTTGCTTTGCCCATCACCTTGATCCATTAATATTTCTAGTGCCTACCCAAAAGCGGCAAAACAGTAGCAACACCATTACTTGGAAAATTAATTAACTGCTTATTGTTATTAATTATTTATGTGTTCGTAGATACTAGGAGCTTGGTTGAATCGTGGAATAATTCTCCATCACGTTATATAAAGGCATAGGAAAAAGATGGTGCTGTCATGAAGAGTTTATAGTTTTGATAATCTAAGTATGCAACGTACCATAAACCAATTTTTCATTTGCATTCTCCATTACTGGTCAATAAAAGGCATTTAAGAGCCATAACACTCCACAGGCAAGGCTGAAGTCAATAGGAGCGATGAGTGATCTTGTAATTGCATCTTTTGACTTCTGATTTTATGATGCGGAAGAAAATCTTCAAAGAAGCGTGTCAATAAAAATGACATGGTTTTCTTCCAACTTCTGACCTCTGGGTTATTCGTTACCCTTCAGAACTGTAGACATCTAAACTTGCAGCTGGGCAAGACCACTCGGCTACTGTGTGCAATTGTAGAGCTGCCCTTCTCGGGGAAGTCCGTTACAATAAATTCATAGGGTGTCAACAAAAGTGATGAATGGATGAGGCAGTTATTTATGATTCAAGCGTACAAGAAGATAAATATCTGTGTAGTACCTTGATTAAATGGCGTCTAAACAGCGTAAAGTGCAGGATGATGTATTTCTAAAAGGAGGAGTTGCATGAAAATGAAGAGGTGATGGTGCCTTCTGTGTAGCATTTCTAAAGGCAATAAATGGGCCCAGTTCTGGGCTCTGCACTAGAAGGGAAATGATGAAGTGGTGAAAGGAGTACAGAGACAAACCGCTAAAGTGATTTGAGGCCAGAAGTTGTGCCCTGTGTGGAAAACTGTCTATTTTACCAAAAGTGATCGTAGGGTATAAGAACTCTAGTCAGCAA
This sequence comes from Alca torda, assembly GCA_008658365.1. NCBI lineage: Eukaryota > Metazoa > Chordata > Aves > Charadriiformes > Alcidae > Alca > Alca torda. Next base: position 1,626,819 of record CM018101.1, read on the forward strand.
AAAGTGTAAAATCACTGAAATGCACAGCTAGATAAATTCTAGTGAGAAATGAGGTGCTGGGAAATTGAGTAACCATTGAACCAAGCTTCCAGCGATTGCAACGTCAGGATCATCTCTTCAGCCCAAGCCTAGGTGCTTGGGTGGCGTTTTATCTTACTGTAGACTTGGTGAAGGATGAGCCAGATGAAATTACAAGCCTGGGTGATTCAGAAAGTCCAGATGAAGTGATCTGAGTCTCACTGTGAAGCAGTTGCTTTGTTAATTGGCACTCTTTTTTATTGTCCAAGAAGCACTGGAGTAGTAGGGTGAAATGTTAGCTTTCTGGCCTCGTTGTGCACTCGGTGGGGAGACAAGCTCTTCCAAAGAGCACATTAGTCCATCCCATGATAGAAGTGGGCGGCACTGCTGCCTGAGGGTCTGCCACTACAGGGATTATGGAAGAAGACATGAACTTTAAAAGGCTAAAGAATAAATTAAAGCTTTGACTAAATGCAAAAATATTTTGTAGCATTGTCTCTCTAGAATGAGTCATGGGTAATTTGTCCTTCAAAATAGTGAAAAAAAAGGCTGACCAAAGAACTGTATTTCATACTATATAAAATCCCATACTTTGAATAGCGATTCAGAATGTCATTCTTCTGGTATATAAGACCAGACATAGAGACAAAGAAGTTAAAATGTGATTGGTACGATGAAGAGGATGAAGGATGTGCCTTATGAGGGGAGGAGAAAAAGAATAAAAAAAGGAGTCCTTAGTTTGGAGAAGAGGGAGCTTGGTGTATGGAGAGATGAAAAAATCACTTTACACAGCGAAGCTCCCTCGGCAGGACAAGCGAAACAGGGCCTGCTTTCTCCATCCAGGCAGCTTGGACTTGAGATGGGTACATCTCATCTTGGCACTTCAAGGAATTCATACTTTAATGTGAAGGACTGATGCTTGAATAGCCATCAGGCATATCAGTTAGCCGTTGAGAAAGCAGCTTTGGGATGGCATTCTGGATTTGCTAAGGTGCCTAATTTCTTTCAGAGCCTTGGCGCCAAGTCCAGTAGAGGAGTCCTTCCAATTCCCCACTCTGGGAGGGTGACCAGAACCTGACGTGTCCTGAATTGAGAGAATTAAGAGAAGCTGTGATCAGTGCAGCAGCAATAAAGACATTACGCGTTAGAGCATCATTTCCTCTTGGGCTGCAATCTGAAAGGACAGAAACCTCCACCTTCTGTGTGACTGTTTTCTTATTAAAAAAACAAGCTCTTTGGTCCATCCAGTGCCAGCCATCACCGTGAGCCCATCAGAACTCCAATATTATAATCTATTTCTTGTAAGACAATGAGTACAGAATAAGGAAACAATTTTCTGAATATTTTCCATTGCTTTTTACAAACAGCCGTTGGGGTTGACCGAAAAAACCCTTTTCCCAGGTTCTCTACAGTGCTGTGAGAAGAATGTGTGAAATTTCACTTCCGGTCACCCTACTGATAAACTCCCCCTTAGTCCCAGCTGAACTCAGTGCTGCAGTGCACTTAATAAATCACTTCAGTCACCAGGGCTGTCCCTGCCCTGGTCCTACAGCTCTGCTGCCGCCGTGCACATCTTGACCCACACAAAGAAATCTGGAGGTGATGTTTTTCCAGCCCAGTCTGGAAAAGGAGGAGGAATCAGAAGGAAGGAGGAATCAGAAGGAAGGAGGTATCAGAAACATGTTGTCAGCCTTCACTTTGCCTGCACTTGGGTCAACGTTTCGGTGGCATTTTAAAATAAAGAAAATGTCAACTTGGTCTTCGTATGTCCCTGTCATACCTGTCACCATCAGAGATGTTTAAGTCAGGTCCTGCTTGTTAGGACTCTGGGATTTTCTTCCCATCTCTAGTTCCGAATAGCCTGAAATTTATGACTTCTGGACACTTTGCAGGAGACACTTTGTGATAGATTTTTCGCAGGTAAGTAGGAGGAATGGAAAAGATTTGTGTAGAAGGTTGTTTGGCAGTGTGCACTTCTGTTTCGTTGCTCCCCAGGGTATGTTGTGATATGAAATTCTGGTCCCACTGACAGTTATAGCAATTTTGCCAGTGAACTCTAAGGAGGATTGGCTTTAAATCAATTTTAAATCAAAATTTAAATAGCTACATTTATTTTTCTCAACACACTTGTTTGAGTAATTCCAGTTTGTTCTCTTTATTTTAAGTTCAGCTACCCGAGCGGTGTGTTGATTACATATGGGAGTATTCGCTTCATTGGGAGGAGGAATAATGAACAACAAAAACTTGTTTAGCTGTAGAGCTCTCTAGGCTGGAGGGCAATTTAGAGAAACACACAGCGATAACATTAGTCGTGAGCAAATCTAGTGTGGAAATTAGGAGAAGGTTGAAGCAGCTGTTGATGGGGTGAACTTCAGGAAGGTATTTCTGGAAGCAGAACAAAGGCAGGAAATGCAAGCTGGACTTTGATGTTTTATGAATGTTGTTATATGGTGTGGATACTCATGACAGCGAGGAGCTTGGAGTCCCTTGGAGACGGGCGGCTGGACAGATACCTGCTCCGTTCGGGAACGGTTCGGCATTCGGCACGGAGCAGTGAGAGCCATTGCCTGAGGGGACGACACCTTCCAGCTGGTTTCTGAAGGTCTCTGAATGACATGATGGAAGTCTCCAAATTCAGGTTGGATGATGAGGAAAGTTCCTTCTGGTTTATATCTTTTGACTGACCTTGTCTCCTAGGTAAACATTTATTTTCCCCTCTCCCTAAGCTAATATTTTCTCCTTTCCCTAAGCAAGTATTTTCCCCTCCCAAGAACTTCTGTTCTTGTCTCTAGGGATTTCTCTTCCTGCATGACGTTAGTGACAACGAAAGGATCTGATCTTGTTGGAAGATATCTTGGAAGGCAATTAATTAATAGTGATTAAATGATAGCCGTAAATTGAGTTACAAAATACACGACACTTCAGGTCTGTCTTTTGTTACACATGCTGGACCATCCTCAGTTAAATGATTTCGAATCAGAGCTCAGTCCCTACGACTTTAAATCCAGTTTTTTGGAAGGCGTTAATCTCCGTTATGGCATAAATTTTTAAAAAAACATTTTTTGCTACAGGTTTCCCTCATTACTATCTACTACTAAAAAAACAACCCCACCAAGCAAACTTGGAACAAAATGACAGGAATGTGTTTATTGTCAGGTGGAATGTAATTCAACAGAGGCTTTTGAAAAAGATGCTGGCACAAACTTTAGCGATGAATAGGATGGTCCTGATCATGAGATTGCTAATGAAAAACCGGTGGCAGCTTGAAACCTCATTTAGCGAACAATGCACTCTCAGATGGCAGTGAGCTAGCTCCCAGGTCGGGGAATTTAAAATGAGTGTGAAAGCTTTGAAAGAAAACCCTCAATTCTTCTGACTTGGGTTTGTTAGAGTTGTTACAGCCTATTTCCTACACAATAGCCAAACGCCCCTCTTCCGCCGTCTGCCAAGGTGCTGGAAGGTGAAGGAGAAAACCGAAACTTTGGGTTCTTTTCTGTCTTCCTAAACAAAACGCGCCCTTGTCAGACAACAGTTACTGAACAAGGGCTTGACAGCCGTGGGGGAGCACAGATTGCTTCTCCATCCCCCTGCTTTACCCCCCAGGTAGCAGGTTCTGCCGGCACCACGCTGATGGCAGGTCGTGGGGAAACTTAAACCATTGTCAGTCCAGGTCAAATTTTCTAATTCACCTTTTTTCATTGGGTAACTTTGGCTAATAACTGTCTTTTATTCAATTGGGTAAGTCACACACTAGTTATTTAAAGCCCTTTTGTACAGCAGAATGACCTCCAGAGCCATCGAGACCCATGGAAGGACACGTCTCCCTTGCCAGGAGAGCAGCGCTTGCAGCAGGGAATTGTCCCCTTAGAGGTGGGACGATGGAGTTTATACCTGCGTTTGGCTGCGCTGGGGTAAAGTCAGATGAGGGTCAGGACATCCTGATGCTCACTTCCAAAGGAATAAAAATATAAAATAAAACCCCAGTAAAATATAGTGCAGCCCATCCATTGATGAGAGTGTGCCCTGGTTTCCTAATAGCTCTTCTGCTGGCAAAGGAGGGGAAGATACTGCACAGCAATATCCAACCTGTCAAAACCAATGAGGGATATCTTTGTCCCATTTAATCAGAGATTCCAATACATTTTTCACTTAGGAAACTAATAGACAGCTAACACATTTATATGGGCAGATTTTACGGCTGGAGAGAAGCATACATTAATATATTTTTTTTAAAAAGCAAAGCCGTTCTAAAGTCTACCCGAAAAAGCGCAGGAAATTCTGCTGAAAACCTCTCCGATTCTGCTCAGATGAATCTCGTCCAGCTGTTCGGCTGGGTGCTTGGGAATTAACTTTGTCTCTGTTCATTATGAATTATTCCACGCAGCTAGGATGTCTTGTAACAGACAGACTATGGAGGGGAGCGAGTGTGTTTGATAAGAGTTTTTCCAAAAAGAAAGGTCTGTGATTAAATAGCGCACAGTGGGTAGACGGAGAAGCAGGGAGACCCATGTGTAGGTAGATGAAGGCAGCGATGCTACGTGGTGGTGACAGCTCTTCACTGAAGGATCTCAAAGCACTTTTTACCTGTATGTTCTGGAGTTGTGTGTGCCTTTTTTCCCTCCTCTTTTCTCTTTAGACCTAGGAAATGAGTCTTTATTCACATTTACATAGACATTTCTGGGTTTGTTTCTGTCTTTCTCACTCCAGGCCCTCTTGCCGTAAGGCGGATGCCTTCTGTACGGCTCCGTGCATCCTCACTGCGGTGCAGCCACGCGTTCAACAGACTGCAGCGTCCGCTCGGGGTCCCGCTGTGCAGTTAACGGCACGCGTGGGTTAGAAAACAGGGTGTAAAACAGTGGACCTGATTGGGAATTTCACCAGGGCGTCGCCAGCTTAATCACAAACCAACACCGTGTAGATGCTGACGGGCATAAAATGGTTGGGAACGTTCTCCCGCTCAAGTAGCCAAAAATATTGAATGCAGGTTTGTAGACACAAGGAATCATGGCCTAAAGAATAATTTTCAGCAAGTCGTAACTGGCAGACGAGAGGTGCTTAGGAGGAAATTGCTCTCAGCCTGTGCTTGATGGCAACAGTTTAGTGACAGGGAAGGGGGTGTTACATATGAGGTTGCTGCATAGGACCAGCAGATTATTTTGCAAGAGGAACAAGGGAACGTGTTATTTTGAAATCTCAGCTTGTTAGAACGGCGTTGTTTTTGGGCTCAAGCCAGAGATGATTTAAAGGAAAAAAACCCACCCAATTTTATTGCAAGAGGGGAATGGGGAGAAAGTAATACAATTTGCGTGGTAAATGTCACATTTCTTAGAGCTAACATGAACTTTTAGCAAACAGGCAGACTACTGACACAGTATGGAGGTTTAGTGATTGATATTCTGTTTCCATCGCAGATGCATTTTCTGTCTAAAATTAAATTTTGATTCACCTGCAATTGATTTGATTTTTAAACAAGCTTAGGAAAAATAAACTCTGTCTTTGTAAATAGAAAAGAAAAGAAAAAAGCACAGTCCGATTGGTTTAGGCTTCCCTGCTGCTGCCTTGGCAACAATATAACCAGGGCAAAGATGTTTTTAGCCATTTCGTACTCTCTGTTCCCAAATCTTTGCGCTCAGCCTCAGCAGCATTGCCCACCATAATGAGGGTAAAGTCTCCCATTGACTTCTGTGGGTCTCTGGAGGACAGTGGGAGGTCCATGCTTTAGGATGAAGCCAGAGAGTGAAGGGTGGAGCAACTGTGGGTCCTTGCAGTAAGGAAGGGCAACCTGGGCCATATTAGCCAGAGCACAGCCAGGCGGCAAGGCAAGGAATGCTGCTTCTTTGGTGGACACTTGTGAAACTGCATCTGGAGTGACATCTCTGATTTTCGGCTTCCCATCAAAAGAAAAACATTGACATCCAGGAGTGAGCCCAGTGGAGGCCATCAAGATGATTGGGGGGGGCTGAAGAATATGACCTAAGAGAAGAGGCTGAGGGGATTATGTTCGCTCAGCTTGGAGGAGAGAAGTCTTGGAGGGGTGTTATGGCTATCTACAACTACCTGACAAAGCTGGTGAAGGGCCTGGGGAATAAATCTGATGAGGAGCGATTGAAGGAGCTGGGACTGTTTAGTTTGAGGAAGAGGAGGCTGAGGGGAGACCTCCTCACTCTCTACAACTACTTGAAAGGACATTGTAGAGAGGTTGGTGCTGGTCTCTTCTCACAGATAATTAGCGATAGAACAAGAGGGAATGGGTTCAAGGTGCAGCAGGGTAGGTTTAGGCTGGACATTAGGAAAAAATTCTTCCCAGAAAGAGTGGTCAGCCACTGGAACAGGCTGCCCAGGGAGGTGGTGGAGTCACCATCCCTGAATGTGTTCAAGAGTCATTTAGATGTGGTGTTGGGGGATATGGTGTGAGGGAGAACTTTGTAGAGTGGGGTTGATGGTTGGACTCGATGATGCCAAGGGTCTCTTCCAACCTAAGTGATTCTATGATTCTGTGACTGGAGGATACAGCAACGGTGGAGCCAAACTTCTCAGAGGTGAGTGGCTGTAGGGTGAGAGGCAATGGACACAAGCTGGCACATGGTGAATTCTGGTTAGATGTTGGGAATAAATGTTTTACTGTGAGGGTGGTCAAACGCTGGAAGAGATTGCCCAAGGAGACCCTGGAATCTTCATCTTTGGAGGTGTTTAAGACTGGATGGGACATGCCCCTGAGCAGGACTGCATGACCTCCAGGGGCTCCTTCCAGCCCAAAGTGCTCTGTGATTCTCTTTTAGAAACCCTGACAAGCAAAGTCCTCCTCTGCTGCAAGATGAAGCACAGAAAGCTGTTTGGAACATCCTTCAGAGGGAAGATGAGTTTTATTGAGCTCAGGGATGGAAATTATCCACAGTCTTGGATTTAAAAAGAAATAAAATCAGCTGAAGAGTGAAGCTGGCATTCAGGTATTAAGCACAGCGGTGTATGGAAAGGGTCTTTTGTTTTGGAAATGCTATGTTTTACATTTCCCAACACTTTTTTGTCTTGGATTTCCTGTTTGGAAGGATTGTAGATAAATTTTACTTGATAGACAGATTTGGACTTGGTCTGAAATTTGGACTGTAACCGTGCTGAAAAATGAAAAGGATGTTTCTTGTGAGCAGAAAATTTAGACTTTCCCCCAGTTAACCCAACATCTGACAGTTGGTTTAGCATCTTGTGTTCCTGTGATGGGAGAAGACACAGCCTGTGACCCCAAACCATTGCACTCGGCGTGAACTGGGCCGCTGGCAGGCAGCGTGGCAGCCGTCCAAAAGGGAATCATGACACCCAACATCTGCTTAACTGTCCGTGCCACAGTTCTCTCTTTAATTCAAAATCGGTGAACCGGTCCACCATCTTTTATACTCCAAATAGCCTGATGCTGCAGAACAACAGCTGCACCGCCCCTGTTTTATACCACTGCTGACTTTGTTGGTGTTAAATATAAGAAAACAGGTTGGCATATAATTCATCACTGCCTTGGCCAGCGTGCATCTACCTGGATGCTGCTTTGACTGATGCTCAGGCTTCCATATGCAAGGGAGCCCGCCAGCAGTACATCCTTCATTACAGACAAGTTGCTGAGCAACAGCAGCAGCAGCAGCAAAAAAGTCTTTAAATACTAGTTGCTCTATTTAAAAACAGTGTTTTGGACTTCAAACTCCAAACAGAACAAAACTTCTGTGGTGGTGCGGGCTCTGGCAGCACCTTAGCTTTCGAAGGCCCTGCCAGATGAAAGAGTGGCCTCGTGGCAAATCTCCATACGAAATGAAAGTCGGGCTAAATCCGGTAAAGGGCTTGAGCGGTGTTTTAGGCGTACTGTGTTCCAAACAGCACTAGAAAAGTTGCTGCCGCTCCCTGTAGGTGACCAACTACCACTGCTGCTTTGCCTTTTGCTCGTCTGACGTTTTCTCCCTGTTTCCGTGCCTTCCCAAAGCTGTGAACATGTTCAGCCAGCACCTACGCATGGTTTTGAACTAAAAAATGGAAAATAATGGGTTTTATCCTAATTCCCCAGGAGGGTGCAGTGTGTTAGGCTTCTCAGATTATGCATAGGAAGAGCCAAAAGGTTGTAACCCCCATGTAAAAGGGTGCAGACCTTCTTTTCCTGGAGATTTAGACTTCCAGAACAGGATGGAGGGGGGAAGACAGGCGTTCAAACCCCAGATTTTTACAGATAACTATAAGCCATTCCTAGGAGGAATTCGGAACATTAGACAAAGGTATTGACGCGGGTATACGGTGGGTGGCAGCGTGCCTTGAGCCATTCCTCTCATGCCGAAGCAAAGCATCACGTAGCAGGAGGCCACTCCGGCAAGGGGTGATGAAAGAACTTGTTGCCTAAAAGTTAAAACACCTCAAAAAAGGATTCCTGGCACCTGGGCTCTTCCTTCGGGGCTGTGTTTGCCGGGAGTCAATCCCTGGAGAGAGGTATACCCTCACCTCAGCCAAACTGGAGCTGAAAACCAAGCGTAGTTTCCTTTGTACTCTCTGCCAGGCTCAGGAGTCTGCAATATTTTCCTGTATAAGGGGCTGGCTTTTGAGATGAGATAAAGGTGATGGTCCCCCGGAGCGGCCTAGACCCGGTTTGTGTTTCCGTTTTGGGGGCTCCCAGCTTTCTGTGCATATTCTGTAGCAAGCTTAGTTGCCCGCCGCAGGATTTGGTTTCTACTCCAGGGGCCAAGTGCTCCAAAGTTATTAAAAAAGATCTTTTACTGTTTCTGGCCCTAACGGTTTTGCAGCTGAAGGTCCGTGGAGATAGTAGGTGGAGGAACGGTCGTCTGTGTTAAACCGCTCGCTTCCCTTCCGATCTCACCGCGCACACGTACAGTAAACAGCTGCGACGGCAGGGACAGTTAACAGGGAGAACTGTCCTTGCAGGGCATTTAATAGCTCATGAAAAACTCTCACTTCTCCGCTCTGTTTTGCAGTAGGGGATATTACGGACTGTTACGCATTCCCTCGTGTTACTCTGATTATTGTTCTTGACTATTACACCAAGCTTAAGTTTAAGATTTAGTGGAGAAGCCTTAATATTATTTAGGCAGATTACTCAAAAAAAAAAAAAAAAAAAGAAAGAATGCAGAGCATAAATCCTAGAACAGAGACTAAACTCATGTGATTACGGCAGAAGCAGCTAAAAAACAATAATCTGTTTTTCTGGTGTTTGTACTCATGTATGACTTTGGGACAAAAGGAGATTTCCTCAAAAATGAAAGATACTTTAAGGAGACTTCTTTAAAAAGCTTACACAGTACAAAATTTTAAATATTTAGCCTTGACGTTAACTAGAATTCCAATGGCCACGAATCCACGTATCCTTCAAGCTGAGGAATCAATGCTCTTTTACACTGTCTAAGGAGAGAAGCCAATATGCTTAATGGGAATTAACTCAAGTGTTAAAACAATTTCCCTGGGCGTAGTGACGGTGGAGTCGGTGGAATTTTTGATCCTGTGCAGGCTTCAGGCTGCCTCCCAGATCAGAGGGGCACCGCTGCCAGTCGGGCAAGGCTCTGTGAAAATGAAAGCAGTGAATCCGTAACCTACGTCTAACTCCACAGCCTTTCTCGCAGGTAAATCTTCCTGGCAGTCCTGGAGACAGCGGCAGAGGCAGACTCCTCCTTCACACAGGAGCAAATGCAAGGCAACGGGAGCAGGGTTTCACCTTGTGTATGAGCACTCGATCCGAAGCCGGGTAAGTGCAAAGGAAAGTCATTAAATTTGAATTGCAGCCCCGTGAGCGCAGTTCTTGCGCAGAGCTATAGTTCTCCCGCTTTCCCAATGACATTAGGTGTACGCAGCGGCGTGGTTTGACAGTCCCTCTGCCTGCCCAGCACCCTGGATGCACTGACCGCTGTCAACCAAACGTGCCAGGAGGATGGCAGTTTCAAAGACAAGGAGTTTTGTGAAAACTCACGTTTTAGCAGAAAAGAGTCAGTGCTTCTGCTTAGGGAAAAAGTGAGAAATTCTCTTCCCTCTGGTCTGCAAACCATTGCAAAAGGTACGGCTCAGCACCAGCCCTGAGGGGCTGCTCCTTCCCCCCAGGGCTGAGGGCACCTGGGAGGCAGCAGGAGCCACCGCGGCAACCATCAGCTCATTTATTTTCCAGTTGGGTGAGGAACAAGGTCCTGATTCAGAAGCACCTCTGTAAACATCACAGCAACGTGCCTTGGCTTACTGGTCTATTCTGAAATTTAAAAGCAAACCGTCCCTGTGGACCTGATAGTGAGTTTCAGCATAAATTGGTAAAGAAGCAAGTGAAGAATCAATGGCATTTCTTGCAGAATACGTAAACGCTATGAGCTAAAAACTTTCACTAAACTAACTAGAACGTCTCCAGTATAATTACCAGATTAAGGTCACAATTGAGTCAATAATAAGGAATTTACAACAAAATCAGGTTGCCAATTAATCAGGCAATCACGCTCTTAAAGGCACGAATCAAATGGTGAGGTTGCTACGGGAAATTTGTGATTAGCGCCTGCAAATGCTGACTGTAGTAAAGCGCAGAAGTGAAGACTTTCGCTCAACGATCTCGTGATCAATATATAGACTCTTCTGGGTTCCTGTAGTTGGTGGGTGTAAGGTTGGCTTCCTTCCCAGGATAACCAGTGCTTTCAGGAGATCTGGGTTTGATTTCTGATCCTGTCGCTGGTTTGCCAAGTGTTATTGGCTAAGTAATTCCACCTCTCTGACCCTCATTCTTTTCATGTGAAATCTGGAACAACAACAGTAACAATACTGATCTCTGTTATTAAGCATTTGGATCTCAAAGATACAAAAAAAAAAAACATTATAAAAAGATCTGTCGTTACTCCATAAATTATGTGTACTACCTTAGTTAGTGAACAGAAACCCACTGTTGGCTAAGAAGCATTAAAGTTGACACGCAGGGGTGTGGAAGCACCCATGGTCCCTACAACACTGCTGTAAATTTGCTGCTAATAATTCCACAAAGAGAGCCACAGTTTTATACAGAGACACCTAAGTTTCACCGGAGGGTGCTCCTTTTCAGCAAGTTGCGTGCCAGAGGTTTTGGCTTATGAGTTTCATGGAAGAATTGAGCAGGTACGAATTTTAGTAAAGGCTGAATGAAAAAATGTCTCAGAAACCGCTTTCACGTACACGATGCGCTTTTGCAATGGTTTTTGCTCTCGTACCATTATACTTGGTGGTGGTGTGTCCTTGGCAAATTTTCCAACGCTTGCCGGAAGCTCAGTATCGGTCTTTCGGAAACTGTCTCCCTCTGTTTGATTTAAACAGAGCTGCACCTCATTGTTCAGCGCTGCCGCAAACTCACTTGTGAAAGTTCACAAGGTAGCTGCCGTTTGCCAGGAGCTTTGCTCTTCGTCATGATCCTGAATGGGCCCATTAGGCTTATGATGGAAAGAAAAAAAAAAAACAAAACGCTTAAATGACCTAAATTACAGGACCAAAGGCCAGGAAATTATTAAGCAAGCTGTTCTGTTGATTAATGGGAAACAAAAGGATACTTGTCACAGTCAGATAGGTCAGCTGATGGGCAGAAAAGATATGGGCATGGTTCAGCAAGATGTGTTATCAAAGGTTTGATATATACTTTATCACGGTTAATTGGACAGCCTACGGTTAAATGAGACACGTCCTTTGTGAGATTCTTACTATTTCAAAATGAAGAAAAGCATTTTTAGTATTTCTTAACATAGTTTCTATGTACAACAGTGGTCGCAAAAGATGCTTAAAGCTACTAAAGTAGGTTTAAAATTCCTAAGTATTTCCAATGAAGTAGGTGTGGATTGCCAAGCTGAGAGAAATGGTCTGTGCTAAAACAACTCCAGGCAGGTTTGTAATTTCCCTGTGTCTGCACATTTCTCTCTCCAAAACCTAAGTCAACCAATATGACGTGTTTATATTCACCCTTCTAACAGCTACACATATTCTACAAGCCACGCGTGTTTTCTTCTTCTTTATTTAATGCAACACCTACTTTTGAAAACATCGCCAATGTTTGTTGCAGAGAATTATGCTTTTATTTTTCATCCTTTGTGTGCTTCTGTGCATTTTCCTCATCTGCAGCGGAAAGCAGGTGAAGGCAAGAGGAGCAAAGTAAGTTAGAGCATCATCTTTGAGCTCTGGCTTTCCCATTTTTCTATTTTCTTCCACCAAAGTGCAGAAATTGGTGGTGGAATTTTCAAGTCCGTTAACGGCTCCTTCCAGAGAAATGAAATATTTTCAAGGCAGTTAAAACAAATTGCCAAACACAGCCAGTTACAAGAAGAATTAAATTGATCATTAAGACTTTAATCTGGGGTTTTTACAATAGCATACGCTGTCAGTAGCGTAACTCAGGCTGCACCCTTGGTTGGAGGAAAGCTGTCGGAGATTAATGCTGAGCAAGGCACTCTCTACATTACCATCTCCCAAAGGAAAAGGAAATTAAAAGTCTCTGCAAATTTTGCGAAGCTGGAAGGCAAGACGGTAAGGGAAAATGATGAAAAAGTTCACAGTTTAGGCAGCAAAATCTAATTAACTGAAAACCTCATCTCTCAAGTACTCATGCAGCTTCAAGATGATTCAAGGGCACCACGGCTGCCGAGTGTCGATGGGAACACTTGTGACAAAAAAAATAGATCCAAGTGGTGGAAGTGCCAAGCTTCTCCTCCAAGGAAGAGGATTTAGGCTGGTGTTCTGCTAAGGAAATAAGTATGCCAGAAGTTCTCTATAGGCATAAAAAAGGATGAGTTTGCAGAAAGCCTCCAATACGGAAATTTCCAATTCTGAAGATGAATATGTAACTATCACAATGTTGACCAAAGCAATCAAGGCAGACTTTCGATTCCTAAATGCTCTTGAAGGAAAATGGTGATTTGGTCCTTTCGCTTTTATTTTTGGAGAGGCTGCAGCAGCGCTTCAGGCTTTGAGATAACTTGAGAAGAAAACACAACAACTTTGTAGATACAGGAAAAGAAGGTTCTATATTTTGGATAGCAAAGCTCAATTTCTTTCACTTGGAAATGATATACAGTCAGAGATCCAGCATCACCCTACAGCACCCGAGGGTCTGCGTTTCCACCCCACACTAACACTGTAAAAGGCAGGAGATCTTGGCAGTGTGAAGATGTACTAAACCTCTATGCAGACCAGAATCCTACCAGCCTTAGGAAACAGCAGAAAATCCCATTTTTTTTCTAATCTCAGCCTTCCCCTGACTGGAGAATGGGGGATCCACGTCAGAGGAGGCAGAATTCTGCAGGAAGAGGAGTCTCTTTGCCATCGCAAGGAAAACAAGCCCCGATTTTGAATCTAAGGGTGGAGAACATACTGTAGAGAGGGCATTGCAGAGCACGCAAAAGTTGGCCACTACCCAGCAAGTGCTTCGTTTCGAACTAAAGACATGGAGTTGGAGGAAAGATTGGGAAATAAGGGCTCTCTTAGGCAATTAGGGTTCTTATTATACTCCCGTTGCCCCATTTTTAGCATGAGATTCTGCTAATACAGCTGTTGGAAAGGCCCATGGTTCGGAATAGATCTTGGATAAATCCTGGCTTCTTGTAGTATCTAAGAGTATGGAATATATTCTCAGTACAGAATATTTTATCCAGGAGCGTAATCCCCATCAAACTGCAAACAATTGCTGAGACTTGACAGTGTGAATAAAGCCACCAACCCCATGTGGCTGATCTGCTCCCTCGTTTTTGTCCTTGCTCAAGAACACTTGACATTGAGGGGCAAAGCACTCTTGACACGCCATTTATATTTGCTAGGTATATTTCTTTTATTGATCTGTGTATTACTTCTACATCTACCTTGGTCTAAAAGGCCACAGAAGACACTTCTGAAAAAGTAGGTATATAATGATTTATTTCTTTTTTAAAATGCTGGTTACTTTTAATGTTATACAATAATTTACTTCTCTTCTTCTATCACGCTGAACGCGTTGAATTTCACATGAAGGGAGCAATCAAGCTGTTGTGACTAAGGAGAAGAAAATTAATATTCCTACAAGATTGCCCTCACAAAAGTACACCTGATTCCTACCTGGTCACTGCCTACCCACGCTCTGCTTCATACTGGGAAACACGAAGAGGTGAGGATGTAGTGGGTTTTAATTTCTGTATGGAACTCTCATACTTAGAGTTAGAGGCTTTTCTATTATTGAATTTTTCATCAATACAAACAGAAGCTGAGGACAGTGTTGAGGTGGACGCACCAGTACCCTGGGACCGGTGTGAGATTCATTAATTACTTGCCTGTAAAACAACCTGCAAACCTTTTGAATCAAAGGCTGGGGGGGGGGGGTTGAGTCAAAGCGTTATTGCTAGATATCTGCTGGGTCGGGGATGGTTTGCTGTGACTGCTGCCAACAATTGGAGCAAATCTTCTGGGAGCCATTCTGAAATGGCCCATTTAGTTCTCAAATATCCAGCACAATCTAGACCGGCACACGAGAGTGTCTGGGGAATGGCTGGCTCTGCTTTTCGGAGATAAGGTCTGCTGGTACTCTCAGCTCTTCAGCGCCAAGCCATGGTCGTCTTGTGGCAGGGGTGTGAAAGGGTGATTCCGTGCAGCAGCACCAGGGCTGTTAAACTGAGCAATTCCTGTAACCACCATGGTGGAGGCGCTCAATATGCTGAAGAACTACAGCCTCAAAGTGCGACTTACTGAAGATGGAGGAATATGAGATTTTTGTCTCAAAAAACGCAGTCCCGCTCACAACCCTTTCACTTGAGCCGCTGTTTGTTCCACCTCCCGGTGAGAAAATATCATCAAAAAGTAATACTCCCCTGGAAAGAAGGCAGGTAGAGAGTCGGTACAGAAAATCCATGCTGTTGTATCTGCGTGGACTGATGCTTTGATCAGACAACTAGTAGAATTGGAAAATAGATGCCTCAAATGATATGTATTTTAGATTAATCTTTGCAAATATAACGAGCTCTTCTGAACTGAAGAAGTGGGAATATTTACATAGGTGGGTCTTTCCTATGGAAACGATGATACAGGAAAATCTTATCATGTAATTAGGAAAAAACAAATCCGAATTTAGATCCTCTAAGTCAGTCAAGGTCACTGCTGCAGTTAAAAAAAAGGGAATAGGAATCTAAGCGCTTCTCCTTAGTGAGAAGTGCTCAAGAAAGATACGTGAAGAGGTGGTAAAGAGATCACGTTGGACTGGAATGGAATAAACAAATAAGTGTCACAGGAGCGATCACTTAGCACCAGCTTCTGGGACTTTCAAATGTCACAAAGGGGTGATTCAAGCATTACAACACACTGAACAGAATTCTGGCCTTTGTTAGGAGGGTGGTGCAGCATCAAAAGAGCAGGGAAATCGTTACATAAAATTTAAATTTAATGTTTTTACACTTTTTGTTTGAAGGTCTGCAACCATTACTGAACATGCCTCTATGCTTCCCAACTGGTGACATCAGCTGCTTGCTGCTCTGCAGTTAAGTAGGTGTTGGCTAATGAGTTATTGATCATTGGATTGAAAGTGACGGGTTGAATAGACTGATATCACAGAAGGGTAAACCTCTAACTGCCAAATTCACATAGTCATCACTCTTGGATTATCAAAGTTAGACATTAAAAAAATCCTACTAGGTCATCTAATCTGCCCGCCAATATTGCCTGTAAGGAGGGCTGGTCAAGAAAAAGGATAAAACCAGTGTTCATTAAATTGGAATGTTCCATATGGATACACTTATTTGGAGAAAAAAGAAGTTTGTTTTTAAAATACGCAAAACAGAAATAGTTTTATTAGACTTTCTCATTCTTTTTTTCTCATTAGACTTTTTCCTTCTGTAATTCTGAAAAATAGAATCAGACTTTTGTTACTAGTCTGACCTTGTGAAAATGAACGTGTTGATTTCATGGAGGAATCTAATTTTCATTCTTTGATTGCAGTGCTCTGTATCCTCACATTTTGCAATTTACATTATGACCATCTTATTTCAATTTTGGAAAAAATCAAATGTAGAAATGCAGGACATTTCAGTGGAAACAGACGTACTATTTTCTAGCCAGGTCCATTTAAAAACACTTTGACTAATCTCTTTTTAAACACCCTTTAAACATGCAAGACTAGGTTTTTAACCATATGGAAATTTCTCTCCAGCCTTGAGCGAGAAGCTCATCTCTGTAAGAAGCTACTAATTTAGACATTTCCTACTGAATAGCTTATGTGATTTTCTGTTCATTTTGCTGGTTAGTATGTAGCTCCTGAGCTGATCTGTAATTCATATAGCAAGCCTGAGTACCCAGTTCTAGGGTTTTGATTCTTTTCTGTATTTAGCTCTCTAAAAACTGAGTGAAAAAATGCCGTGTTGCAAATCTAGAGTTTTTTGTAGACCAAGCCGTAAGTTCTGCATCTTACATCCAGCTGGTAAGTTACCAAGCACTGGGATGAGGGGTTTGCGTTTAAAACTTCCAGTTCCTAGAATCTTGTCTGCCCTGTGGAAACTGTGGAAACCAGGCAGAATTGAGAAAGGGTCTTACTGTTTCCTTCAAGACTCTGAACGTTTTAGGATGGCTGAGGTTTTGAAGGGAGGAGAGTATGTTCAGATACGAAATAGCTGTGTAGGAGCTCTTCCAGTGATGAGAAACAGGCATTTCTAGCATAGAACCATAGAATCATTTAGGTTGGGAAAGACTGTTGGGGTCATCGAGTCCAACGATAAACCCCACTCTACAAAGTTCTCCCCTACGTTATATCCCCCAACACCACATCTCAACGACTCTTAAACACGTTCAGGGATGGTGATTCCACCACCTCCCTGGGCAGCCTGTTCCAGTGTCATTCTGTTGCCGTGGCAGAACACCAGAAAACCAATGCAGATTCCCACATTTTCATGGTAGACGATTAAAATTAAGAAAGTTATATTCAGGAAAGCTGAATATAAACAACATAATTCATTAAAGTGCCTTTGCTTTGGTTGAAATGCATAGTGGAAAAAATACACAAATAAATCCTCAATATTATATTAGTATCGGATAATTAGTAAAGGAGGGCGCGGGAAGGAAAATGAACCAAAATATTTGCAGCTTGATATAGGCTATGTTGCATTTCGCTCTGTGAAGTTGAATGAGGAAAGCAGTGGAGGGATGGAGCTGGGCTTTGAGAATGGCAGACTGGATTGCCATGTCCGATTATTCTCTTGGAATAGGAGAGTGCTATCCCACAAAACAGTTAGCAGTCCTTGAACCAGCACCGAGGGAACCTACACTTCACTTGGTTTTCTGGCGCTTTGTTGTTTTTCCCTGACTGGAAACAACCTGCCTCTTGATTTATGGTGTTACTCCGGAGGGATCTTTATGCCCACTCACCCTATTAGACACAGCCCCTTTTGTTTGCTGGTTGTTGACAGCACGTCAGACACCATCCCTTTTGAAAGAAAAAAAAAAAAATCCCCAGTGGTTGCAACTATCGGTTGTAAAAAATGATCTGGAAAGAAAGCCCTTCCGCTCCGGGTCAGTGCCCAGAGACGCACATCAGCACAGCGAGGTTCCGGGAGGGGAGGAGGAGACACGGGGAACCCTCCACCCCAACCCTCTCGTGAGATGGACATCCACAAGTTATGACGTTTTAGTTGCCTATGACAACTGGATCGGACAATTCGGTGATGCAGGAAGTCTCTTCCCCTGTTTTGTCATGCCAGCTGCAGGAGTCTCTGTGTCTCCACCTGTTTGATTTGTTTCCCTTGCCCAGCAAATGCCTTTTCGTAGAGGCAGATCCAGGAACCTGTGGTGCAGGTAGAAATTGGTAGTATTCCTTGATTCAACTGAAGAGGCGGAAGATCGCGGTTATATGTAACGCAAGCTTTTTAACATCATGGGATTTCAGCCACAGAAAAAGGACTGATTTATTTTTCCTCACCAAATAAAATGTATTCTATCTGCTCCCTTCTGCAAGAAATTATGTATATTCCATTTCGGTCAATGTACAATTTACATGGACCTGTTTTGCCTAATTCATGCATGTAAGGGGCCGGCTCTGCTTAGGAGTGGAGCAGGGTTTAAAAACCTTTGAGGAAGAAGAAAGCCCATGTGTTTGTTCAGCTGCTTGGAACAAAATATGAGCTGCTCTAGGCTGATGAAAATGCTGTTTTTAAGCTTTTTAAAAGGATTTATCTGCAATGTCCAATTAAAGTATACAGTCATAAAATGGCAGTCTAAGGGAACTGATGCCTAAGTCTCATGCACATTTAATTTTCAATTTGTTTGAATGGGCCACTGATAGAGAACAGTTCTGTGAACTTGTTTGAAACCAGAATTACCTCTAGGTATTTTTTTAATCAAGCATTGAAATATCGGCCCCTTACATAATGGCTATGTGCACAGATTTTTGAGAGGAGTGGAGAGTTTGGGAAGGGAGGAAGGATGCTCTCAAATTAGCCTAGTCCAAAAAAAAAAAAAAAAAGTTAAAAATCAGTTCATTTGAGCTTGCCTGCAGGCAGCTTTCTCTGGGGTGTGTTATTCCCAGAGCCAATTCAGAGAGAAACATGAGCTGCTCGTGAACATTTGCTCTGATGTAGGATATGAGATAAACATGTATTTGCCTGGGACTATCAGCATTAATTTTCTTTTTTTTTCTTCCCTTAAAACAATCTTTTTTACTCTAGCAAGCCTAAAAAAAAACCTTTTTACTGACAAAGCATCCCCTCGCTTTCTGTGATTTAGCCGCAGTTGATGATGAAGCATTGCTGAGCTCCAGCAACACCCAACTCAGGACCAGGGAGACGGTGCGTCAAGCAAGTATTTACCTGGGGCAAGACTGACCAGTGGAGAAGACATATAAGAAATACAGCTAAGTAAAATGATTTTCAGCCAATATAAATTATTCTCAGTCAATAGAGTCAATGCTAGTAGACTATATTGAACTAAAGCTTTGGTCTGACCCATCTAAGTTCTATGAGGCCAATGAAGTAACTCAATGAAGTCAATGAGGTCGCCCAATGAGGTCATTGGGTAACTCAGTCACTGTTGGTTCTGTCTCATGGCCCGAGAGAGAAATATCTCTCATTCTCTCAATTAACTGAACAGGTAACAGAGAAGAATTAGGCTTCTTGCTCTGTTAAATGCCCATTTAGCTCGAGGAAATAAATTTAGATTTAGGCTTAATTGTGATACATAGTTGAAGAATTATTTTTGTTCATGCTATTATCTCACATTTTAGGATAAGCCATAACTCTGCTGTTCTTCAGAATAAGATGTTTTTGTTAGGCATAAGAGCATAAATAAAACAATCTGTGTTCTGCGCTTGGGATACCCTAGTTAAACAAAAGGAAGGTGTTTTGTCTATTAAATTGGGTTAAGAAAGATCAAAAAGCCTTTTCTAGCTTGTTTATTGAGCCGAGTGGGAAATAACCATCTTTGAGCATTCGTTTTTGAGTCAGAGCTTGGAAGTGCACTTACAGTTATTTGTATTGGTTTTTTTCAGGTTAAAAACCTGTTTGTATTTGCCTAGCTGAAGCTTTAAACATTATCAATACTGAAGCCTACAAAGGCTTGCGGTGCCAAGGGTATCTCAGAATGGCTGACAAATGTTTCATCAAGAAATAACATCTCTATGCTGTACACACTTCATTTTCAAGAAGGGTAATTGCTTATACCTATTACAAATGGCTTAATTTGTATATCTGAGGCTAGATTTAACATAAGCATTACAACAAGGAAGTGTCTGCAGTAGCTGTTTGAAATCAATGACACTAGGCTGGATTTATGCAATTAAGCTCAAGATGCAGAGTATTCTTTCATTGTCCTGGAGTCAGTCCGGTACACATGTTGTACAACACCCTGTTTGCCCAGTAAAGCCTAGCTCTGGCTTCGCGTACGCAGCTATTGTGCCAAGATTCAGACCAGCTTTTGGTTTGTGTGGCTTCACAAAGGAGTTTGAGAGCCCAGCCTTTCCTCTTGCCATGCTTTGGCAGGCTGAGGAGCTGGGCTCTCTCCAGTTCTCTCTTGGTTCCAGGTGGAACCAAGATCCTGGAGCACAGCTCATGCTCTCCCACTCCGTGTGGCAACCAACTCATGGGACCAGAGCAGCACGAGGCTTAACCAAACCCCCTTGGAAATGCACGGGGGCATCAGGTCCTCAGCACTAGCCGTTGTGCTCTGTGGATCTTCTCCAACTGGATGACACAGTACATTCTCCAAAGAGCCAGTGTAGACACAGCCATGGATGATTTCTAAGAGTTTGACAAGAAAGACCGCCCATGTGCCACCTTGTGCTCCCCACCTCCCCAGCCGCCAACCCGACCTTTATCTCCCATAACCCTGCCCAAGCAATAACCACCCACGGTGGTCTAATGGATGCATCTAGTTGTGATGGTGGCATCCGGGGCTCAAAGGTGGTTTCAGGGCCCAAAGGTGGTCTCAGGGAGACAGATAACAACACAACAGCCAAGGGCTAACGTGAGCAATTGGCCCACCTCACCACAATATTGGTACTGTGGTCAATATGCAAATATCACTATAAGTCAATCATCTTACTCCCATAAATAGTGAACAGCTCAAGAGCCTTTGGAGCTCTCCTGAACGGCAGTGGGCTGCACACCAGGATGTCTCCTTGAGTTGGGATGCTGCTCAAGATTACTCCTTGAGGTTAAGAGATTCCTGGCCGCAACAGATCCTCGGTAAGTGATTTACAGCATGCTAAACTTTGAAATCTTAGCTAAGTGATATGGTTGTGCCTAAATAATCCTTTAGACAGAAACCATTGACCAGGTCTGGGACTAGGATTGGATCCAGCCGCACCCAGACTCCTCTCTGAGAAGGAGTTTGGAAAGCAAGGAGGTCCTTTCTGAGCCTCGGGACTCAACAGGAGCGTCTCCCTGGCACCTCTGTCTGACCCTGTCCTCTGTGCGCTTAACAACCAAGTGTGCCTTGCCACCTCGAAACTTGTTAAAACACCGTTGCATTTACCATCAAATTTTGTTAAATCCCTGTGTTATATCCATAAATGTATTATTGCTGCTTCTCTCTACGAGTGAAGTGCATTGCTCCATCCACCACATCATGATAAGGGGACCGGCTGAGGTCTTGGGAGACTGGGTTGTCCGGCCACCAATTGCCTAAGAAAAAGATATTGGTCCAAGTTCAACGCATGCTGCAAGCGTGTTGTGGTTTGACTGTATCTTGCCCTTGTACATTTAACGCAACTAAAAAGTTCCGGAAGAAGAGACTACAGTCCAAAGTTATGCACCTTAAAGTAGGCTACAAAGTATCTCCATTTGCTCCTTTTTTTCTTCCAATTTTACTTCTTTTCTATTTCTGTCTCTCTCTTGTTAAAAATATATGATGGTCAAAAGCTGCAGTAACAAAGGCCTTATAGATAACTACACTGCTATGAAGTTCTCTAACCTAATTGAACTTAAATCTAACTGAAGTATTTTAAAGGAAATTCAAGCGTGCTTTTTCTGGTTCTTCAGTACTGAAAATACACTCTGATTTACCTCATCTATTTACCCAAGCGTAATCTTGGACGCAAACATGAAAAAATCCAAGCACTTTTTAAAGGTGGATCGAGAGAATGGCATTCACCTTGCTGAAGGCCTAGGTTTGGCTGGTAAACTCCATGAAGTATTTGAAGCTTTGTTGGAAAAAGTCATCATTACATAGGAAGATCATCTTTCCATACCGTTAACTTTTTCTGTCCTTTTTTTTCCTGAAAGAGGGACAAAAATATAGTGCATTAGCTGGTTCAGAGCACAAAACGTTTTATAAAAGGATACATAAAACCCCATGAACTGTATATGTCACTGTCGCAGGAAATAAACCAAATTTTATAGCCACTGAAAAAAAAAAATAAAGTCATTTCCAAGCAGGTAACCAGTTGGAAAAAACACTGAGGAACTTTGTCCTCGCCGTCGTAAAGCAAATTTCACTGTTTAATAGAGGACTCGCCGCTTGGAATATTGGATGTCATGTTTTGCCCAAATCCTGGCGGGTGCAAGTGATAGATACATCACGACAAAATCGGGACTGGGAATCTTCACAGCGGGGGGGTGTTTCGTGGTGAGAGCAGGAGCTGGAACCGGGGAGCCCGGAATAGGAGCTCTAACCCGATTTGCTTTACCTTGGGTGAGTCGTTTAACTTTGCTGTGCCATCTGTAAGAAAGCAGGGTGATAATAACACCAGGTATTTTACTGAAGTGTTAACTATGCAGGAGAGTGCAATTACAGAGCGCTCCGCTCAAGGTTGAGCCCACTATTACACCGTCTCGAGAGCACGTTAGAAGAGGACGGGTCTCCACGACTGTAACATGGTAGAGCCAGGATAAAGCTGTAGCCTAGCTACTACACTAAGCTTTTCTTTGTTACAAGAAGGCTTCTTTACTCCATTTGTAATGCGTACCTCGAGCTGAGGCGGTAATAATCATGGCAAAACTGTGCCTGGTGCTAATATCATAACCTCCCCCAGCTGAAACAGCAAACGGCCGCAGCGTAAGCGTAAGCCCCATGTGGACTTTGGCCACGCACCAGGAAGGCAACACCTGCAGGTTGGGCTCTCTCAAGCATACGCATTTTAGATAAAAGCGCACAGAGATAAAACACTATCACTCTAAGTCTTTATCCTGAATTCCCCTCAGGCTCCAGCAGACACGAGGCAGAGCCCAGGAGAAACCATTCTGCCTCCCTTTCTTCTAAGAATGGCAGGTGATACAGTGCTAAAAGCCTTTCTAAGTGTTTTTGTAGTCGTCTCCTGCTTCTTCCTTATCTCCAAGGCCATGACCCTGTCATGGAAGGAAATTAGATTTGTTTGACATGATTTCTTCCTAAAAAAAACCCTAGTGATGGCTGTTTCCTTGTTTTTCTCTAAGCGTTTGGCAAAATGCTATAACCCTGCTGATGCCCACGGCATCTTACCAAACAACCAGGGTTTCTGAGGTCAGAAAGCATCAGAAAGCCCTGGACAGGCCAGAGGATTCTTGACCCACCATGTGTGATTAATACCCTGCTTTTCCCAGCTGATGCAGAGAGTCACGAGCAGCTGCTGCCATTCCTGACCAGAAAATGCAATGGCTTATTTAGCAAACTAAACTTTTCTTTTCCTTTTCGTTCAAATAGCAGCACGACGAGTACAGAAGGAATTAACCTTGGTACGTCAGCCCTTCCCTACGGTTGCTCCAGAGCCACACCTGCCATTCCTGTGCAAAATCTGTGCAGAATCTGTCAAAAGATTAAATACGAATTCATCTCACTGAACCTAATATCTAGCACTTGGCACATTCTGGATTCCGGCTGGAATTCAGACGTGAACAGCTCTAGTGGCAATGATGGATGATTTCCTCTTGTTAGTAAACATTTTCATTATTTTAGCCCTCCCTGCAGCCCTTCGCGTTGTCAGCCGTGAGATATTACCTCCCATTTGAGAGAGTGCCAGAAAAGCTATAGGAATAGCTGCCGTTCCTCCACAAGGGACGGCCTCAAAGAACAGGGATAGAAAAATACATCTTTGGCATTAAGTCTCTCATCCCTGAAGCCCGTGAAGGTCACTTTCTCCCTGGCCCTGTTCAACATCTATCCGCATGAAGAGAGCTTGGAGCAAAAGAGCCAATTAAAAGTGAACCTCATTAAAGAGGCAAGCACTCTGAAAAATATGATGTTCTGATATTGTGTAGCTTGGGTGAAGGTACAAACTGATGGATGGTCAGTTCAGTCCCAGAACTGGCCTTCTGGTTTTTATCTGATGACGAGCTCTCATCTAAAAATCTGAAATTACTTCTGTCCTCTCCATTTGCCAAGGAAATGTCACCTCACCTTTTACGTACCTTTTTCACCATCTCCTACATACCTTTTTCACCATCTCTTGATACCTTTTTCACCATCTCCTACATACCTTTTTCACCATCTCTTGATACCTTTTTCACCACCTCTTGATACCTTTTTCACCATCTCCTACATACCTTTTTCACCATCTCTTGATACCTTTTTCACCATCTCTTGATACCTTTTTCACCATCTCCTACATACCTTTTCACCTCTTTCCTGAGGTGATTCAGGTATTCAACGGGGTATTCAAGCCATCAGTCATTCCGAAACTGATAAATAAGGAAGCGCTTCCATGCAAGACAACAATAAATAGAATATGTCAGCCTGCCCTCCACTGGGTACCTCAATACGTAACTGGAGTGTACTGGATCAAGGGCAAGACCTCAGTTTTTATCTTCAACTTCCATAACGGTCTGGGTCCGAGGTACTAAAATAGCTGCTGAAATTCCTGGCCGAAGGCTGAGAATGATTAGTTGATTTCTCAGGTCAGTACAACTTTCTGCAATAAGGGTAAATGTCCCCTCTGCAGAAGACCTTCCTTTCGGAGGCAAACTCAGGGGTGATATTCAGCAGGAATGAATGACCACTGCAGACCTCATTGGTTTGTGTTCCCAGAATAAAGTGTAATTTTTTGACCTGCCAGTACCAGCTAGCACCTACGGTTCAAAACCAAGCCTCCCCAGCACTTCATATTCCATTAAAAAAGTTTCTTCCCCTTCATTCCCTCTTGAGAGGGACATGAGGCAATGGCATAGGCATCAGCAGCAGGAGATAATCAGGTACTCCCATGAGGAGGAAGGTGTATAATTGCTATTTCCTCGAAAGAAAATTCATTTTAAAAGTGCATTGAAAATTGGCCTCAGCTTTTGACTGCAGCTGGCTTTTACACCACCCAGCTGCCTCTTTGCAAAACCGTCTTCTCATCTCCCAAATGTCAGATATTGGAGCAGATGGTGAGACCAAAAGTTGGGTCATGGAAGCACCGCTTATTTCCACACGCGGATCTTCAATGAGCCCCACAGGAGATGAGGACATTGTCAGGTCAGGAAGCTTCAAGGGATTCTTACTCATAATGACCTCACTTAAAAACTGCGTGCCAGTAAGGCTCCACAATGGAAGGGAAATATATTGTAAAATAGAAATTTCACAAGTTTTAAGAAAAATAAAATTTTTGGCAATATAATGGATTGCTGCAGTTTAGTTACCATGGTACACTGGAGTCTTTATCTGGTCATTATAATTTCACTGCAATGGCTTTTGCCTTATCAAAATGTTGCAGTGACTCAGGTGTTCTGGCTGCTTCTGGTATGGGATAAGAGCCCTGGCCTCTTGGTCAGTACATTTGTTTAGGCTAATCAGATCCAAGTTGCCAAAGGGATAAATACTGAAAACAATCATCCATTCAAATCATCCCAATTTAAAGGCTTAAACTACATCCTCAGGTTTCCTGCATCACAAATTTAAAGTTTCTGAGCAAATACTATAAAGCCAAGTTGAGAAGCAAGGCGAAGGCTCTACGTTTGTTCCAGATTGCCTCTGATCTGTTCTGGGAATGGAAAAGAGAAGGGAGATTCAGGGATCCACACCCAGTAACAGATTTGGCCTCCAAAGTAGGTGCCAAATTCCGTGAATAATGCAAAATCTAACACTGATCAGCCAGACCCCTCTACAGGGGACCCCGTAGGGCTCCTCTGATCAGGACGGAGGTTCTTCAAGGTTGGGCAGTAGCTATGTTTTGGGTATTTACAAGGAAAAAGGAAGCCAAGAGTCCTGAAGATGCCCAGGGTGCTGAGAAGTGAAGAAATCATAGAATCACAGAATGGTTTGGGTTGGAAGGGACCTTAAAGATCATCCTTTTCCAACTCTCCCACCATGGGCATGGACGCCTTCCACTAGACCAGGTTGCTCAAAGCCCCATCCAAGCTGGCCTTGAACACCTTCAGGGATGAGGATGAGTCTGTGTCTCTGGGTATTTTGGCACCTGGAGCATCTGCTGGAAGGGACCAAGGCTTCCAGAGGCCACCCAGTCCCACCTCTCTGGGAATGGCATGGTGGGCGTACATCTCCGCTGCCTCAGACCACACACCGGGGACTCTGCAATGCAGCAGATTCACAAGGGGCGTGGAGTGGGCAGTGTGGGGCTGAAATAAATTCTTTCATGCTAGAGCCCTTTACAGGTGAGTCCCACAACTTCCTCAGCAACTCGTTTTAAGCGCTATTGCTGTCTTCCAGTTAGGTAAGATGAGGCACAGACAGGGAGAGTAAGGATAAGTGGCTTGCCCAAGGTCACAGATGAAGTGACTGACAGAGCTGAAAATAGTACCCAGGAGTCCTAATTACCAGCTCTCCGTTCCAACCACTAAATAGCAATCAAGAATGATTATGCAGCAAAGGCTCTTGCACATGGGAACTGTCTTACCAGAGGGTTAATTCCTCTGTAGCTTCTTACTGTGAGCTGACACATGGTGGTGCAATGAGAACATTAGCCTTTCACCCTTCGGGATGTTGTTTGATGAGGTGCTGGGCTGGAAAACAAAAGCAAGAAGCGGAGAGGAAGCAGCCAGCAGCTGTAATTGGCACCTCAAGAGGAAAGAGTCAGGCGTGGCGGGACTGCTTTAGGTGAGCACGGCCTGGTCGGGCTGTGGGAAGAGGTTCGTGGACTCTGCTCCACAGCACTGCACAGTGTCTTCTGCAGCTTGAGGGATGGTATACCCTATACTAAACTGGAAGCTCTCGTTCAAGCATATTGTTCAGCAAAAGGCCTCGTGGGCAGGTTATTCCGCTGCAGTGTCTGACCCAAGGGTCAAAATGAGGATGCAGCATCACATTTGGCTCTGCTCTGATTCCCTACGGCAATTCCTTTGCTCTCGTTTTCCTAACTACAAACAGTTGAGTGATTTCCGCCGCACATCGCTGGAACATCTGCATTTCAGTGTGAGGTCTGTGCGCTGGCCTGTCGGCACTGCCTCCCCTCATTGCGGTAGTCCTTGCAGCAGCCATTAAAAAATTATATTAGCTGATTCCCAGTTCTCATTTTTGGATGAGATTTCTCAAGTTAGAAGCTATTCCTTATGCTATAATTCCAACTCGCAATTCAACAGATAGTATTAGTTAGTGAATTTATGGCTTTCAAGCCGTACGAGTAATACAATCAATACCCATGAAGTGATGGGTCGGGTAACCATGCCAACACAACTTTCATGCAAGACTGGAGGGCAGGTTAGTTTTTAAAACATTGAAAGGAAAGGTAATTAAGTCAGATCCCGACAAGACATACAGACAAATGAGAAAGCACTGCAAGTCATGTGGAAATCTTTTCAATGAAGAAATAAGGCTAATGCTGCAACTAAAATTAATTCAGTGGGTAATGCTGTAAAAAATGTTCCCTTCCTTCAAGCAGCCATCAGGAAAGTTTTCTTCCTCATCTTGCACATTTGGGTGAACATTGATCTTCCTTTTGTTGCGTGGACTTTCAGATTTTCTAAGCGTTGTTTCCTACCCAATGGATTTTATGTGTGGATGCGCAACCAAGGTCTTTGTCAGGAAAATAACCGCCAGGTCAACGACTGGGTGATGTGCTGTTCTTACTGTCTTTTGGAAAGAAGGTATTCCAAAGCATGATCCAGTGTATGTGAGACCCATAATTTCTTGACAGAGCTTCTCTATTTTGTCCTTTGAGGCTTTCCCTATTCTGGGGCTAAACTCTACTGTTGGAAAGACTTCTGTCTTTCCCTGTGATGTGGGCCCTAAAGTCCCTTTGCTACGATTGATGGTAATACTGCAGGGGTCGGCTGTCACTAAGGAAAGGATCTGTGGATATGAGATGTTCAGATGAATAAGGGTAAGTTCAGAAGAAGCTAGCTACGTGGGGCCGGAGAAGCAGGTGCTAGCTTCACAGCAAGGTGGAGCACGTGGGAGAAGGTACAAAGGTAATGGTGGAAGGAGAACATGGAGCCTCAACAGAAAGGCCAAGCGGTAACTCAGACACCAGACTGGGATGGAATAACAAAATGCTAACAGCTTGTGATGTTTTCTGCCCTGCTCCACAATGCTGCATCTTCCTGTACTTCTCCCCAAGCCTTTCAATACATTCCTCCTGTGCATTGCTCTGAGCTGACCCTCCAACCTGCTCCAGGCTCTCTGCAGACGTCAATGCCATCTCCCCTTTCGGACTCCTGTTTGCCATTCTGCTTGTGGGGAAATCCATGTGTTCATTTTATCCACATTTGGCTAAATAGATATTTACTAGTATATTTGCAGGCTGAGAGCACCGTGAAAGAGAGAACATCTGCTTTTGAACATCTTGGCGAGATCTACCATAATATCAGAACTACAATAAAGCAATCCAGACATTCTGCAAATAATAATGCAGCTGTTAAATATTTAGGTACGGGTGTCCAAGGAACAGAGAGGCACGAGGAGGACCACGAGCACAGGGAAAGGTCAGTGTGAGCTGATAAATGGTTGGAGACCAGGTGAGCTGATGACGGTGTAGGATCAAATCTGGCTTCTGTGGATGAGGATCAGGATTCTGACGTTTTTTCCAAAGTCTCCTCTTCATGCCTTGCATGGAGGAAGAACCACAGTGGTTGACGCCTGCAGAAGTGTCCTCAGCCTCTCTATGGACAGTTGTGCCAGGGGTGGCATAGGGTGGCGTTGGATGGAATGACATAGGCGTTAAAAGCAATGACAGCCAAGGAATGACAGACACATAGGGATGAAAAGGAGGGATGGTGCCTCGGTGGAAAAAAATACCAAGCACCTAATTTTCAGTTCCATTCATAAAGAATGTTGTGCGATGCTTTTGGCCCCGTATTCACACCATGGAGATGAGAATAACAGCTGGCAAACCCCTTGGGCCTTGCTTCTGCAGTGCAGCTTTTCGTTTTATTTAAGAATAACATCAGCTGGAAGCTGGCAGAGTGAGTCAGAGTTATCATGTTGTGTCTAGTAGGTCCATAAAACCACAACCTGGATTTGACAGCTGGAGCTGTGAGTGTTGGCTAATGAACTCGTGTTCTTTACAAGGGCCATATGGGCATAGTTAGAAAATAGAGTTCCGTGTTATAGAGGCAGAGAGGTAAAATATTAACGCCTTGCGTTTTTTCAGGCTTTAAACAGAGTACAGACCCAAGAAGGGGATCTGTCCTCCACAAGTTGTAGTTCGAACAAATTGCTATGAAAATCAACCAATTTTACCCAAATAAAGACATTATAGTCAAGTTCGAAGGCTTCTTACCTGTGTTATAGTACCTTGTCTGTGAAACCTGTGCCTCATTTCACAGGAAATATCCTGTGAATATCGGAGAGGTACCACTTGGGGATGTACCAATTAAAAAGTGCTGTCTTTTTCTGCCAACTAAGCACCAGCTAATACGTTGCAATGGTTTGCGCAGCTCTGGCAGCTAATTGTTTCTAACGCTGAGGATGCTCCATCACTGGCCTGAGAGGTACCACGCACCTCTTGGACCACTGGGCATCTATTAGAGGTGGAATTTTGGTGTAATACCAGCGTCTGCTCCTGCGATTAGTTGTATGAGAGCAAACACCTGGACTTAACTTAAAACCCCAGTGATGTTTTTGACTGACCAAATTTCTGTTCCTTTTTTATTTTAAAATCCCATCATAGATCCCACGGGGAAGAACAATTTAGGTGTATATACCAGATGGCAGGATTGGGGCCTGACACCCCTCTGCTCAACTTCCAGTGTTTCTTGTTCTTTCTATGTCATCTTTAACCTTCTCTATGGCCTTCTTTATCAACTATAATTAATTCACTGAGCTCATTTTCCTAGTTTTTTTTTTCTTCCCTCTGGGTTTCAGGAGACTGTTGTCCCCCGAGCCCTTTGTTCTACGCGCCTCACGTGTCTTCTTCTAATTTATATAATTTCTCATGCTTGGCGTTGTAATTGCCTAGTCATGTACACTATCTTCCCTGAGCAAGCTCAGAGGAAAATTTAAATAGGTGTTTTTTAAATCTAATTTAATTTAATAAGTGAACATAGACACATCTAATGCTGTTCTTCTAACAGGTCCAAGAACAATTTTGATTTTGTCTTTCTCTTGGCTGGGCAGCCTTTCCCTCCTACCCACAGGTACCAATCACCTCTCAGATGGTTTCGCTGAGTCAGATACAGAGTTCAATCACAACTGTTGTTCTTTGCTTTGAAGATTACTGCTCCCATTTCAGACCTGCACTTGACTCTTTCTTATAAAGACATCGGTCGGTCTAATGGAGAGGTGATATTATCCCTCCTCACTACCCGGCATCATTTACCTCCTTGGACCATGGCAGCTGTAAGAGCGTTGCTGCTACCACCAGCCACAGCAAACACCGTTCAGGTCCAAGCCCAGGATGGCTTTGCGGATGGTTTTGTGGATGGCAAAGGTATATCCATCCGTTTTCTTATTTATTGATTCAGATTAGGAGTCAGGCAGTTTGGTATTTGCTTTCCTCTGTGATCAATGTAAGGAAGACCAGCGGAAGGTGGGACATAAAGGCTGAGAGAGTTGGGGGGGTTCAGCCTGGAGAAGAGCAGGCTCCAGGGAGACCTTCCAGCCCCTTCCAGTCCCTCAAGGGGCTCCAGGAAAGCTGGGGAGGGACTCTGGATCAGGGAGGGGAGTGATAGGATGAGAGGAAATGGTTTTAAACTGGAAGAGGGGAGATTTAGATGAGATATTGGGAAGAAATTCTCTGCTGTGAGGGTGGTGAGCCCCTGGCCCAGGTTGCCCAGAGAAGCTGTGGCTGCCCCATCCCTGGAGGGGTTCAAGGCCAGGTTGGACGGGGCTTGGAGCAACCTGGTGTGGTGGGAGGTGTCCCTGCCCAGGGCAGGGGGTGGCACTGGGTGGGCTTTAATGTTCCTTCCAACCCAAACGATTCTATGATTCTGTGATAAAGGTAATAGAAAGGAGAAAGCTCAGCTACTTTCAAGATGAATCTTGAATAACACACGAAAGAGATTACCTGATTCAGTTGCCCGGAATGAGGAAGCTGGGCACTGAGATTACTGTTACAACTTTGTATTTCTCTGTTCTCCTCTATCTATATGGCTTTTTAACTGTTCAACTGGATTGGTGTGCGGAAAGAGGGGAAGTTTTGGAATTGTTTGTAGATGTATACTCACACAGCAGTTATAGTTGTCATTTCCACTTGTGGGAGAAAGTGGGAGAAGAAGCTGGTGTAGAGCTGTGTCCCTCTGTTTTGTTCATTGGCTGTTCTAAGGAGAGGATTCTGTTCTGTTAGCACCCCTTATGAGAGCTGATTTTCATCTCCTCTCCCTGTTTTTCTCGTCTGGCAGCTGCTGTGTGGGGCGATTGCTGGATCAGTACGTCACGGTGCCTCTCCCTTGCCTCCCAAAGCTCTGCGGGATCCTGATGGGTATTTATTTTCATTTGGATTGGGTTTTTAATTGTATTTCCTTTGCTGGTGGCTGCTGCAATTAATCACCAGGATTTCGCTGCTGTGGTGCTCCCTATGGAGTTTTGAACTCCTCAGTGTCGCTGCTCCCCGCCCCCGCCGTGAGATACTGAATGGAGCCTTTGAATGTCTTTTGTTGATCTCTGGCTTGGGCCCCTTTTTTCCTACGTCTTTCTCTCACTCCCTGGGTGAAATGGTGCTCCTCGCTAGACGTATCGCCACCGACACGCAAAAAGTGCGAAGGACACTGAAGGATAAATCTCTAACTAAATTTGGTGGGAGGCAAGCCAGCTCGTGCGCTGGGGATTGCTCGCTATTCCGTGGCAGTGGGAGCTAATAGTTCTGGACTGTTAATATTAATGGTTACGTCTTTATCATCTGCTTCCCTGATTGACTTTCCTTCTGCGTTTCAGCACTGGAAATTAGGTCTGTATTAAACTTACTTTCGGGAACAATAGAAAATGGAAGAAGCTGAAAGCAATCATAGCTTCCATGGTTTTTATCATATTTTATAGTCCTCTATTTATTACTCTCCATTTATTACCAAAACCCCTATTTCTTCACCAACCAGTTTTTATTAGCAACATTGGCTGTAGGCTGCTGTCTTGGTTTTCTAAGTATGAATCGATATTTCAAGCTGAAAGAAGGGAAGAAAAGAACAGGGAAAGAAGGTGAGAAGATGTATAGCGACATAACATGAGCCTTTCCCCCCGCCTCAGTCCTCAGAAGAAGATCTCCAATAGATCAAAAATAAAGGTGGTGGTTTTTTTTTTTTCATTTTCCACATGTTTTGGTGTCAAAATGAACTCACTTTTTTTAGCACTATGTTCACAGAAGCTGCAAAAACATCAGCGGTGTCATAGAGGCAGGATCCAGTCTTGGTGAAACAGCATTTTCTACATGCCCAGTGATGTTGGTATTAAAGTAACAGGTTTATTCAGAAATCAGGCATGGTTATAATAATGCCATTTGTAGAAAAATACACACTTTTTTTTTTCTACAAATGGTACTATTATGAGGGGGAAGGGAATGACCTGAACAGATTCACTGATTCCTCTGCACAGGGCTCAGTAACACCGTGGGAGCGGGATCAGGAGAAGGATGGGATCCAGCCTCCATCGGCTGGGATCCCTGCTCTTACCACACACTCCTGCCTTGCTGCCGAAGGGAAGGAATAGCAATATCTTAACGTTTAAAAACTTTACTCTTAAGTTGTTCTGGTGGACTGATGATAGGCAATATTTAGATTTACAAGTAGGTAATAGGTAGGAGGCAAAGATAGGAATAAGGATTTGACTTCAGAGCCAGAGAACTGTCCATTTTCTGCTTAATTTACTTGTATCTGCCCCAGGATTAGTACTATCTGCAGTCCAAACAGAGACAGGACATGGTGGTGTGCTGATGCTCTTGAAGTAATGATGTGCTGTGCCAAGAGTCTAGGCTTATTACCCGGGTTAATGTGTTCAGCAGTGAGAAGCGTCTTGTACGGGGCAGACTCGTGGGGTCTCTGCTGGCTGGGACAAATCTGCACATGCCTGGTAAGGTGGTTTTGGATCCAGTGGAGGCAGAATATAGTTCTTTTAGCCAGTGCTTGCCTCCAATAAAATATCTGCTTATCCTCTTCTACCTCCTGTTCAGACTGGAGTCACCAGTGGCACTCTGTCCTGTCCAGCCAGGGCTCTCTGCCCATGCAGCAAGTCCCGGGCAGGGTAAGGGATTCTTCCTGGGGAGGTGAATTTAGCCCTTATTAGTTCTACTCTTTTTTTCTTTTTCTTTCGTAAACGATGAGAGAGAGAGAAGGGATTCCTCTTGCAAGAAATACAATTTCCATAGAATCATAGAATGGTCTAGGTTGGAAGGGACCTTCAAGTCCATCAGGTCCATCAAGGGACCATCAAGTCAAACCATTGACTTACCACTGCCAAAACCACCGCTACTTTGCAAGTCCAACCATTGACTTACCACTGCCAAAGCCACCACTACTTTACCTGTGGTCTCTGCCCCCTGAACAGGACTGGCTGTCACTGTATTGAAAACAGCGAGTAGATGTGGGAAAGGTTCAATCCAAAGCTGTTGGATGAGAGACTGTAAGAGCAAAGACTAGGACAAAGGGCACCAGAATACGTGCCGGGGGACCCAGGCTCTATTCCTGGCTCCGGAGATGGGAATAGAGCCATGTTTTACCTGTTTTTTAACTCCTGTCATTGGCTTGCACCATTTGTCTAGGTTGGAAACAGAGTAGACTCTCTTTTATGAAGTGCTTGATTATGTGCCTGTCCCTCAGGAATCCCTGTGGCATCCAAGACTCCTGGGTGCTATTGTAAATACTATTGTTGGGAGATAACGGAAAAATAAGCTGCCGTGTAGTGCAAGAGTGGAATGATTTCTGCCACAGTTAACGTGTCTGCTGAGAAGCAGCTGAAGTAGGCTCTTCAGCAAGTTGTTGGAAAACATACACTTTGCAGGAATTCACAGCCAGAATCCCATGAAATATTCAAGCCAGAGTTACTAGTTAATTAAATCGCTGATATTTTTTTTTTTCCACAAAGCAGCAATAAATAGACTCCCTTTTATGAAAATTAAATATCAAAGTAATAACGTCATTGAAAATAAACGTTGCAACTGGTAATGATCTCCTACTGCAAGATAAGCGTCAAGTCATTTATGGAAAATAAACACAGAGAGGAGGCGGAGAAATGGGTTACTATGCTTTGGAAGTAACCTTCATCTGGTTCCAAAATTAGCTCCAGGAAACGTTATTGCCAATCTACCAAAAAACACATAAAGAAAATACAGGAGAACAAATGGAAAACAGAAAAGGAAAAAGAGGTTGTGGTGGGAGCTCTCTGAAGTCATTCAGAGGAGTCGTGTTGACTTCCATGGACGTGGGATCAAGACTTCGAAGAAACCTTTATTCCAACAGGCTCAGGAGAATCTGCAGTGGGACCAACAGGCAGGAACGCCCAGGTATGTTTTTTCTTTCATAGAGGCTGACGTGGGGACTGTGCCAGCAGCATCTCCTCGATTCGCATGAACTGGTATAACCGAGGCTGCCCCCTTTGTCCTCTCACTTGGCACCACGGTATATTTGCGGCAATAAAGAGACCAGCTTGTTGCCAAAGCGCCCGTTACCGTGCTGCTGTCTGGCGGTGACGTCCCGTTAGCAGGGTCCTGGGCAGCCTCTCCAAAGCTCCTGCCGTGGCAGCGACAAAGACAGTGGCAAAGGCCGGAGGCCTTTGGGCTGTTATTGCCAGCAGGGATTGCTCTGGGGCTTGGAAAGAGGAAAGCTGAGCCAGCCCTGCCTGGTGCTTCGGAAAACTGGAGAGAAGACTTTTTTTACGTTGTCTCATGATCCTCCGTCACACCGTGCAACACCTTGAAAAAAGCGAAAATTTAAGGGTTTAAGTTTTGTTTTGTCTTTTTTTTTTTTTCCCCACTCGGGAACTGCAAGTCCTGCAGACCTTCCGCAGCTTATTCAACTTACCCTAGCCTGGGGAAAGAAGCACGCCAAAGTGCTGCGAGGTGTTGATTTAACTCATATTTTCCCTCCTAAGGTATCATCTCTACCGTGCTAGCGTATACTGAAGAGCCACGCCAAAGATTAATCACGACGGACGATTCTTAAAATGCTTTCAAAATTGGTTTATTTCTATTTACAAAGCTGGCCAGAAAGCACTCCTTTAACTTGTTTTAATCACCTCTTTGGGCTTAAAGCAAAATTTATTAAATCTGAGTTCCTGCAGTTCCACCTGGTTTTAACATCAAAGCAAATCGGAGTCGTAGGTCAGCAGGAACAAAAAAAAAAAAAATAAATTCCGCGAGGAACAAATAAACAATTCACTTATTTAACAAGAAATATTTTGTATGAGCTCTTCAGAGCAGAAACACAACCCCTTTCCTTCCTGCTGATTGTTTCTTCTTTTTTTTTTTTTCTTTTTTTCTGTTTTGCAGCAACAGCAAAAAAAAAAAAAGGCATGAGGAGTATAAACCGCTCCACTGGTTTTCACGCTTCCTTAACTGAAGGTACCACCTGATGGAAGGGAATCCTGATGGAAGAAGTGAGTCATGCATCTCTGGAAGCCCATGAGCTGCAAACCCCAGGAAAACAGGTCTGTTGTTGCAGGGAGGTGGCAGAACACCCCTGCTCCCCCCCCATAAATCTCTGCTCCTGGGCCAGGACCCCACCGATCACCGGTCTGACGGCTCCAGTTCAGCCGCTCTAGGTTTTCGCACCAAGATTGTACTTAAAATTCAGCCAAACACGTCTTGAGGTGATGCGATCAAATCGCATGGTCTCTGCTGTGAAGGTCAGCCACTGGAACAGGCTGCCCAGGGAGGTGGTGGAGTCACCATCCCTGAGTGTGTTTCAGACTCGTTTAGATGCGGTGTTGGGGGATATGGTGTAGGGGAGAACTTTGTAGAGTGGGGTTGATGGTTGGACTCGATGATCCCAAGGGTCTCTTCCAGCCTAAGTGATTCTATGATTTAATGATTCTAAATAATCCAGCATGCATGAATTTAAGAAGAGCTAGACTAAAGGTTACTCAACCCCACTCCTCCGGTTTGCTCAGGTTTTGAGATACACATTTTATATACGATATGATTTTGTACAAATATGTAAAGTCTTTTGCATAATAATTTCTCATCCCCAGCCCCTTGTTCCATCCCTGTAGAGAGCTGTTGTGGGTTTTCATGCTTGTTTAATGATAAAAAAAATTTATATTTAACTATATGTCTATATAATTATAAAAATATTTAATTACGGGTGCGAAGACGCTGGTTTTGTGCCCCGGAAGGACATAGTGGGTGTCAAGCCTTGGCCTCGCAGACCGGCCGTGCATCCAGCAGCTCCCGAGCCAGGCATGAGCGAGACCCCGAGGAAAAGCAGCTGGAGCAGCACCTCCTTCTTGCCAGTGTGTTTTTCCTGGCCGGAGCTGCCAGCAAAGGTAGTTACTTGTGCCAAATACGTAACTCTATTCCCTTGGGAACTGTACATTTTATCCACATGACTGAAAAGCCATTAGGAGTGAATGGGTTTGAATCCTTACCAACGTAGGTTACCTTCCCTGTGGGGTGAATAACCAGTTTTAATGGCCATTAGGCATCCACACATCTGGCCGCAGGTTTGAATCCTCATATTCAGTCCTAAAACTCACTTGAGTTTAATTCACTGGAAGTTCGTAGCTGTCAGAACAACCTTGTCAGATTGAGGTTGTCTGCGTCTGCCTGGAATACAGTGGTGACGGTTTTCCAAAGGTATCATTGTAGCCTTGGTAAAACAGGATATTGATATTAGTTTGCAAAAAAATAAAATAAAATAAAAAATATAATAATAATAATAAGAAGAAGAAGAATAACAACAACAACCAACAACACACTTCTGAGAGTTAAATTCAACACACTTCTGAGAGTTAAATTCTAGGCTGATCAGTCTTGACTTGAAGTCATTGAAGTCTTGAAGACATTCAAGACTGATGGCTTTAATTAAAGCTTCCTTATCACTCTTTCTTCCCCTTCCTTGCCTGGTGATGGGGCATTTGCCAGAACCTGTGTGTGATCCACTGCTCCTTGTGGAGACAATCAGGGTGCTGATGGTGCACCACAATAGTAACAATGACAACAGCAAGGAGGAGAAGGAGAAGAAGGAGAAGGAGAAGAAGAAGGAGAAGGAGAAGGAGAAGGAGAAGGAGAAGGAGACGAAGACGAAGAAGAAAGAAGAAGATGAAGAAGAAGGAGAAGGAGAAGGAGAAGGAGAAGGAGAAGAAGACGAAGAAGAAAGAAGAAGATGAAGAAGAAGAAGAAGGAGAAGGAGAAGAAGGAGAAGAAAAAGCAGCTTTAACTAAAGCCATTGCTGATCAATCTTGAATTTAACTCTTGGAAGTGTTTTGTGCAAATCTGTGTTTCTAACCCATGGCTGCATAATACTTCGGCTCCTGACATCTTAAAAAGCTCCCTTCTCTCAGATTGTTTGGTCAGAGGATGAGGAGAGCAGGTCAGGCTGCTGCAACACTGCCCAACCAATACCCTTCTGATGGGAGGCTTGGGAAAAGGCATGTGAGCAGAAAGCAGAGCCACCCATGGCCTCTTCCAATCTCATCTCACTTTGGTTTTGCAAGCTGGCAGTAGCTGCAAGCTGGAGCAATACAAATGATGGGTTATAGGATTATAAAAAAAAGAAACAGCCAACCAACCCAAATATTATTATTACTATTAACCATTTTAATAGAACAGCCAGCTAACATCTCTGTTTTATAAAGTACATCTTCAGTTTTTGGCCAAACTGGTTTGTTTTTGTTAAAATCGGGTGCCTGCTCACAGAACCTTTCCTGTGCGTGCTGCGCTCTGCTACCCGGAGAGCTGGGAATCAGCGGGCGCTGCAGCCGGCTACAGGAATGCACGGCTTTATATTTTCCAGAGAACTGGAAATTGGGAGTTACTGCCGGCATACCTCATTTGAGATGCACATTTCATGGAATAATTAATTTCCTGATTTTTTTCTGCCTAACTGTCTAGCACTGGCTAAGCCACTCGTTGGCTCCCCCTCGCCTTTGCACGGGAATGAAGATGCTCATACGGGGCTTCGAACCCCAGGCTCAACCTTGTCCCTGCTGTTGTCTGTGAGCTCCTGGGGTGACCCTTGCCCTGCTGCTTTTGCATCCCCAGAGCTACTCTCGGTAGCACAAAACAGCTTTTCTGGCTCTTTGTCACCCAAACGCCCGTGCTGGGGTGGCAGGCAGGGGCTAACGCGGGGTGCAGGATGCACCACTAGCGATGCTTCCGCTTCCAGAGTTGGAAACCTTGATAATTCTCATGCTACCGACTCCAAAACCTGGATGAGCAATGGAAATGTGAGCACAGCACCAGGGAAAAGGGATAGAAATTAAGCAGCATGTGTATTACAAATGAAATTGTATTATTGCAAGGCCAGGTTGGACGGGGCTTGGAGCAACCTGGTCTGGTGGGAGGTGTCCCTGCCCAGGGCAGGGGGTGGCACTGGATGGGCTTTAAGGTCCCTTCCAACCCGAACCATTCTGTGATTCTGCAATTGAGATTTTTTTCTGTGTGAAAATACTCTAACTGTGCTAGTTTGTCTTTTTTTCTATAACAATTAGAACTAGACTAATAATAATCCTTGAACTGGAGTGTTAAGATTGCAAATTATACTGATGGTAAATTATTTTCTTTACTTACTGTGCTTCCTTTTTGCCTATAAACAAGAGTTCAGGAGCGATACCAGCTGCAGAGGTAGCGTTATCATCCAACGCAGGTGCTTTTAGAGCAGAAGTACATTAGGTTGCTCAAATACTGGTGACAAACACCTTGCAACGGCATTAGAAATAATAACAAAAATAATAATGTGTACAATACAGCTGACTATTGTAACGACATATTTGGAACAAGAATTTCACATTTGGAACTTAGTTATGTCCAAATCCATAGTGAAATACTTAATTAAGATCTCTTCCTCCTCCTCCTCAGCGGCGTTCGCTGAGAGCAACGTTTGCTGTCGCCATTCTTCACTCTGCTTCTGTATCATCTCCTCACCCCAGTTTTATTTGCCCTCTCTAGGCAGATTTTTATTTTAAAATGTGCAAAACTTACTGCAATGTGCTCCCTTATTTTTTTTTTTTTTTGTCTTAGCAGAGCATTGGGCGGTAATGTAATAAATAGGATTCTGTAAAGGAGAGAGCTCTAAAGAAACAGCCTGGTTATAGGGAGTTCTACGCAACCACAGTTTCCGTCACCACTAATAAAAGCTAAGGGTTCACGTCTACCCAGTTGCTTAAATATCTTCATATTGCAAAGCGATGGGCTGCCCAGTGAGAATCGTACTGGAAGATACCCAACCTTGCTTTGGACCTTACCATCGAGCATGATAAATATACAAAAAAATTATATATAAGCATTGTCTCACTTTTTCCAGCCAAACAATTCCCTTGTACGTTAGATTTAGTAGCCAATTAAGTATGAACTGTTAGAGAAGGAAGGTCGGGGTTGTCTCTCCTTTGCAATAAGCATCTACTCGTGCTCTTCCCTTCTGAGAGGTCTTTGTGTAGCTGTGTCTTCATTCCATGTTGTACCGGTTTCATCCTTCACCCTTGGGATACTTCCAGGTTTTCTTTCTCTCCAAATTAGAACTTCAGCGCGTTTTACTTGACCTTCACAAAAGCTAAACATTTTTTTGGACACGGTGTGTGTCTTTGAACTGCAGTAGAGCCAAAGAAATGTAGACAATCTTGGTTGCGCTCCTCCCTTTGCTGTCTCAGCCTCTTTCTCTTGGCTAATTAAAAAAATTCCTTTTCTGGTGCTTGAGGGCCAGGTTGTCACTCACCTCAGCTTTGATCCTAGGAGGCAACTTATGCATATATTTAATTTTGCATGCTTTAGAAGCCTCTTCACTTCAAAGTTAAACTCATCAACAGGCTGCTCGTTGGATCTACATTTGCCTTGTCTTATTCGGTGGGGTCATTTCCACAACTGCTGCTGTTCGTCGCTTACCTTTGGAAAGTATTCATGAAAGGTTTTTGAACTACCGTCACTCCTAACCAAGCTTAATTGGAAAGCTGATCCTACCTTCTGTAGAAGCAGGCTCAAGACTTTTTGTCCAAGATCTGAAACAGAGGCGGCTGTTTTGGATCATTTTATCTCCTTGTTGAACTGTGTACTTAAGCCGTTAGGCAGCTAGAGTGGGAATTCATCAGATTTCCCTCTCACTTAAAAATTGCCATCTCATTGTGGAGTTATCACACCGTCCTTTCAGTCTAAAGTTTCTCCTTTCTTTGCTGCTACAAAACACCTGCGCACAGATCATTATTTTGGGCCTTCTTGAGCTATGAGTGTGGTTTTTTTTTTTTTCCATTTCTCATCATGAGCTTCCCATCGGCAGTGCAATCACGCATGCAGCTCCTGATCCTAGGGAACATTGCAAAGCGACAATTTGTTGTTAGGAGCTGCTCGTTAAAATTTAAAGCAAGGGGATCGGCGTTATTTCAGCTGTGGACCTCATGGAGGACCTCGGCAGCGAGCTGCAGCCAGCTCCTGCCCATGCCGTCTTCATCCCTTTCGCTTCCTAAAAGCAACCTGTGGGTTACCCCCGACTGGAGGCTTGCTACAAAAAAACCCCACATTTTGCTCTATTTTTTTCTGTTGAAAGAGCCTCAAAGGCTGCACTCAAATGCCCACATGGACGGCATGTGGGATGCCCTGAGTGGGGACCTCTGCAGTGGGACATGCGGTGGGGACATGGGTGTCTTCTACACAGAGGGGCCACCTGTCAGACAGACACAAGGGCATGAAAACCTGGTTTTACACTGCCCAGAGGGAAACGCTACAGGATGCGTCTTGACCCTGAAACACAGACGAGGAATACAACCTCAAATCTTAAGGTTTGCAGGCAAAAAAAAATCCAAGACAAACAAGTTCTGTGGTGCCAGACAAGGAACAAAAGCAAGAAGCGTGGAGCGTCTCGTAGGCCTGACTTAAAGGGTTACGTCTGCCCATCTTTCCCCCTGTCTCCCAAAAAAATTAACAAAAAAAATCCTTACAGAAGGTCTGTTCCATGACACCCTGACATCCCCCCTCTGCTATTTTTCTACTCACAGAAAAAAGGTGCCCCCTCCAAAGCATTTGTTTGACACTTAACTGCTCCAAAATGCGATACTTCTGCAACCGCTTTAGCGGCTTGCTTTAAAGATACCTGTGTTTGCTGTGGCAGATCCCAGTTACAGCATTTGA
Source organism: Alca torda (assembly GCA_008658365.1). Classification (NCBI taxonomy): domain Eukaryota; kingdom Metazoa; phylum Chordata; class Aves; order Charadriiformes; family Alcidae; genus Alca; species Alca torda. The sequence continues at coordinate 1,667,761 of CM018101.1, forward strand.
AAAATAAAGAACTAACCAAGGCGTTCATATTATCAATATCCTTTATTCTTTTTGCCTTTAAATGCTGGGGGTTTAAGAAAACAAAAAAAAAAAAAAACAAAACAAAACAACCCTCTTTGGCAATCTCTTGGAGGACACTACAGATGGGAAATAAAGAAGTTTCCTGAAACGAGCTGGAGTGCTTGTGACTGCAGTTGTTTTCCAAGTCCTGGGCTGCTTCCCTGCATACCAACCGAGACTAATGAGTGCGTGAAAGGGAAGGAGAATAAACAGCAACGTTAGAAACTGTTCCTTCCTATTTGTGGCCCAGGCTCCTCAGGCACCTTCACCACTGGAGAACAAAGCCATGGGCCATGCCCATCAGCCATCCCAAGCCAAACTTGCAGCAGTTTTGGGTCTCTTGCTCTTGGCTGCCTTGTTTGGTTGTAGGTTTGCAGCAATTTCACGAAGGGTCTTTGTTTTACAAAAGTGACCTTGGGCTGGCCAAACCAGATCCTCATCGCAGAGAAAGCAAGAAGGGAGCACTACAAAGAAGAGAAATAAAGCCAGAAGGAGAAGCTCACGGCATCAATGCTATGTTTTGCATTATAGGAGTCATGAATGGGATTCAGGGAAAGCCAGAGAAAGAAGAGGAAGGTCACAATGTCCCCAGTCTCTGGTTTGGTGCCATTGAAATGAGGTAAAATCCAGGTGGCAATGGCCCATTGAGGTTAATGTCTCATGATGTGGTTTGACTTTCGTTTTAAGGTGATGATGACTCCAAAAGCTGCCTTGCCCTGATCTCCTGCCTCTTCATCACACCCCAATCCACAGTCTCCAAGCCTACACAAGCACTTGTTGTCTCCTGTTGACCAGTTCCTGACTCACTGGTTTTGGGTGCTGCACCACTCGTACTTAGAAGACCTCAATGGAGTCACGGGTCAGAAGGTCCCTATTAGTAACGGAAGGTAACGTATTTGCCTGCGATAATAAATCTTTCTGCCTTTGACTCCTGCTGTTCCCTCCATATTCGCTCTTCTAGGAAAGGCTGAGCAGAGCTTTGGGGGCAACAGAGGGACTCAAGCTGTAGGAGGGGACACTATCCAGATGTATGGCTTCTGCAGGACTGCCAAATCCATTGGGAAGATTTCCCTGCCAGATTGCAGCTTCTGCTCTTCCCCATAAATTAACTTGCCTTCAAGAAAGATGTCTGCAAACAAAATTGGCTCTAATGAGTTTAATCCCGATCACGTTTCGGAAGAACGGCCTTCCCCTTTAGCGGCACCTCTTACTCCTCATCAGGAATGTTTTTATTCAGTTCAGTTTGCGGTGGGGGCTTGAGGGGCACAAAAATAAGGAGAATTTTTACTTAGGCAATCTGTGCCTGAGCGGCGTGTTGGGATAAAGCGGAGCCAGGCAGCACTGGAAGCAGAAGCAAGGACTTCACACCGGCTGAGTCCCCTCCAGCCCTAAGAGGGGCAGCTTTATGCAAGTAAAATGGTTATTTATAGAATCATAAGGATATCGAAAAACAAGGCCAACATGAAACTCCTGCAACAGCTGGAAGGGTACATCCTGGGGCAAGTACTAATCCTGTGGGGTAGGTATTGATTTTTATTCGGATGTATCATGATGCACAGAGGGAGGCCCATTCTGCACCTCAATAATCATTTCGGTTGTGCCTGAATGCGAATGTTTTGGCTGGGAAATAGGCACCAAGCCCCTGACCCGCGTCCCGGGAGTCACGGAGGCTGCCCGGCGCTACTCACCCATGGGAACACAGCAGGTCCCTTTCCTCCCTGGCTCCCATCACTTCCAATTTCTACCAAACGGGAGCTTTTTATTAATAGAAAATTTTCTGACCGTTATTTTCCACTCAGATTCTCCGACAAGAATGAGGCTGCTTAAATCCTTTAAGATTTAGTTACTACACTCAGGTGCCTTTGAAAATCCCAGTTTTATTTAACAGTATTGTGAGTTTTCTAATTTTCTCAGCCTACCCTGACTCACACATTAGCACACGTGAATCCCTGGCAAAGGGAGGTGGGGGCGGGGGTGGCTGTGTGTTTATTTAGCAGTGGACACCATTACCCTGAAGACAAGAAGTTGTTTTACAGGGCTTATGAAAGCGCCACGTGTTTTGTGGTATTTGGATTTATGGAAAGTTATGAAAACAAAGCCCAGAAGACCACTAATGGTCCCATTCTTTGCTTGAGTGGATTAGCCTTCAAACACGTTCCTGGAAATCTGGGCGAGCTGGAGTGCCGGATGCCACTTGGGTGCCCGCTCCGGTGGTACAATCAAAGGCATTTGATGTGCACCAAGGCGCTGATGCTTGGGTTGAAGCCGTACCTAACCCGGCTCTGTTTACTGCTGCCCATGGCTTGCGGGTGGCCGGGGTTTGTGCCGAGCTTCCAAACCTGGCTGCCTTCCCGGAGAGAGGGACAAATGCACTTCTATCCCCTCGCTCGCCGTTATTCTCGCTACCTCAACACGCATCAGCGTCCCCATCCAGGTAATAAAACCGGTGCCTGAACTGCTGCCAACGTCACCCATCGGTGCAATATGGAAAGTCACGTATAAAATAATCCCTTCATCCCGTAAAGCTGTGTGAAATCCCTCCTTGGCGAGAGACTCCTTTCTAGAACTGTGAAAGATTTTCTGGCTACTTTGCTTGAAATGGAGATGTCTTCAGAAAAGATTCCCTAAGGTTGAGGCCGGGGGGTGGGGGAAGTTAGTAAAGACAGAGCATCAAAGACCCAGCAGATAATACTGCAAAGACCTGTTATCCATATGGCTCCGAGTCGCAGTCAATTTTCTTCTTTAACGGGCTTATTTCCTTGTCAGATATTTATATTCTCCTGCATGGAAAGTTTATAGAACATGCAGCATTGATATATTAGTGCCAGGCAGATTTATTCATTTAGCTGCTCAAATACTCATTGTAGCCCTGCTGGGAAGGGAAGATTTTTTGCTCAACTTAATGGTCTTTTTCCTTATCAGATATTCATTTAAATGGTTTGCCTCTAAATACAGGCCATGTTGAGACATGTATGCTATAAATATTTCAGAAGATTTATGCTTGCATTAGGCATTGCTTTAGCTGGACATGAATGTATTGCAGCTGCTACAGCCAATTTAAAACAAAAACAATAACTCTCGTTATTGACATTAAGAAGTTCACGTGGTTTCAGAGGCACAGCCCCTCTCCGTCCCGTGGAAGGAGGGTTGTGTGTGTCTCGGCATGTGCCCGCCGTTCAGCTATAGCCCACTTTGCCCTGGGGGACTCACAGAGAGGTGGAAAAGACGTGGACGCGTTCTCTGCTGTGGTAAGATGTGGCTGATGTTTGCCTTCTCGTACCGTGCCTGCCGTGCAGTCATCGCAACCACAGCACAAGGAGACTCGGTGGGGCCATGCCATGGAAGTGCAGGTTATCATCAAGTTTTACCCCCAGGCTGCAGGGCCAGGCTTGGATATGAAGGGAAAAGCAGGGCTTTGAGTTCTAGAATCATCGAATTACAGAATTGTTATGGTTGGAAAAGACATTTCAGATCACCGAGTCCAACCATCAACCCAACACTGCCAAGTCCACCACTAGCCCACGTCCCTCAGCACCACGTCTGCCCGGCTTTTAGATACCTCCAGGGACGGTGACCCCACCACTGCCCTGGGCAGCCTGTTCCAATGCTTGATAACCCTTTCAGTGAAGGTATTTTTCCTAATATCCATCCTAAACCTCCCCTGGCGCAACTTGAGGCCGTTTCCTCTTGTCCCATCGCCTGTTCCTTGGGAGCAGAGCCCGACCCCCCCTGGCTACACCATCCTTTCAGGGAGTTGTAGAGCGTGTACTGTACCTTTGTCCTCCCCACGATCGGCGTCTGGCTGCTTCATTTTCTTGTTGGTCGATGTTTCCTGCAGAGCTGCCATGCTTACGGCAGAAAGAAGCATTGCGGGAGGCACAACTACTCTCAATCACTAAGAGAAGAAAAACGGTGTGAAGTCCTCAGGCTGTGGGTCTGAAAGTCGACCTGTGAAGCCGGCAGAGCCCAGAGCTACAGGAGATGCCTCCACCTTTCTGTCTGAAAGGCAAAATGTCGGTGTAAAATGGTCAAGCCACGAGGTGGGATAAGTTTAGCCCCCAGATACCAGAATGAATAAAACAGAAAAAGAAATAGAACAGGGTAGAATAGAGTAACTTGAGCGAGACCCCAGAACAACATAACAGAACAAGGCCCTCAAACAGTCTCATCATCCACATGGTATTTAAGAGCTCTGAAAAAAACCCCACACGTTACTCAGCACTTTTTAAATCTACATGTTTTTGCAGATTGGCCATGAAATGTACGGCTGCTTCCAAACGCCGCAGAAACTGAACCGACAGAGCAGGAAGAAACACAGGAGAAGTCCAAAGGAAACCGTTTCAAGAAGAGCCCAAGGTTAAATCTTTACCGGGGGAAGCTGACTGACAGTAAACCGTAAGTGCGAGGTGACAAGGGGCATGCTTTTAAGTAAATCAAAATCCCGACCGACACCTTGCTTCAATTTTAAAGCAGTGACGTGTCTAATCATTTTAAATGTGCGTTTCAAAGCGGCTGCGCCCACCCGTTCCTTTGGTTCAAGCTGTGCAGGTAAAGGTTAACTGGTCCTTTCAGGCGCACAGCAGAAAGGCTTTTCACCCTCACAGCCTCCAGGTTCTTGAGATATAGGTACTTCTTACTATTGTTTTCTTCTTCTTTTTATTTTAACTTCCTCCATTCACAGACACTAATCCTGCAGACGAGTCTGGTGGGGAGGTACTCGGGCTTGGTTTGGTTGCTCAGACGTAGCCGTGCACGCGGTGTCCTTTGAGCGGAGCGGTATTTCCATCCTCACCTCTCCTGGAGATGTTTACTGACCAGCAATCACTGACCGGTAATTCTCAGCGCTGTCGCCATGTCTACGGGCCCACACAAAGCCGACGTGCCCGAGAGGCGCCCAGCGGTACCTCAGTGCCAAGCTGATCACTGCACCCAGGGCTTGAGTAGCCCATAGAAACCCAGCCATGTTTCTGGCATTGCGGTAAAATTTAGACATCTTATCTGCCACCCTTAGTACTTCTACTGTGACTAAAAGGAGCCACTCAGTCTTCAGGGAGCCATTCCGTTCCCTTCAATTAGGAATAAATTCACTTAACTCCCCCTAAGCTCTTCCCTATGGCAATAGGGATAATAGGTTAAAATTGTACCTGACTTCCACTAAGCCTCCGTGTGCCCGCACCTGATCCCAGGCCACGGGAAGCTCTTCAGGGTGGGTTTAGATGGACAGATTTAGTCTCGCGTCTGGTGATTTAGAGAGGTATCGACAGACACATCCCCCAACCCTTCCATGGTCACATTGCCTAGGCTGGAAAGCAAAATAACAAGGAGTGCGCATCCCACCGTGGGCTAAACGCTCTCCATCCATTCTGTCCACACCTGTTCTTCAGAGCCACCCAGTCTTACCTAGAGGCCGGTTTGCTTTGACGATGAGGGGAGACTCTAACCCTTCCGTGAGCAGTTTGTTCCAGGGTTTAATTACACTTGCTGCTAAAAGCGTAGGGATAACTTCTAATTTTGGGGGTTTTTTTGCCTCAGCTTCCAGCCGTGGTCACAGAATCATAGAATCATTATGGTTGGAAGGGACCTTTCAGACCATCGAGTCCAACCATCAACCCAACACTGCCAAAGCCACCACTAACCCATGTCCCTCAGCACCACGTCTGCCCGGCTTTTAAATACCTCCAGGGATGGCGACTCCACCACTGCCCTGGGCAGCCTTTTGACAACCCTTTCAGTGAAGAAATTTTTCCTAATATCCATCCTAAACTTCCCCTGGTGCAACTTGAGGTCCTTTCCATCCCGTCTCTGCGAGATTTAACAACGGCACTAATGTACTGTAATGAAATCGCCTTGTGATCCTCTTTTTCAAAAAGTTAACAGAACAGAGAAGTTTAAGGCCCGGAAAGGTACTGTTTCTACACACCCCCCCCCTCCCCCAAGTCATCATTGAGGTGCTGGCGCTTTTCAGCCTCTTCCATCTTTCATGAGGTTTGGTGTCAGAGCTCTTGGTGCTGCCTGGGGAGGGACAAGTGAGGCCATCGCCACCTTTTCTTGCCTGGGGTTGCACCCTTGAGCCCTTATTTATGTTGATATGTCAGGGTCTTGACAATCCTTGCTCCATAGACGAACATTTCAATTGCTCCGGCCTCCAAGGAAGGATCTGCTGTCACCCTCCCAGTACATCCCGGTTGCACGCCTTGATTTGCGCAGCCTTTAGGTTGATTACGCTGAATATTAGCCCAGTCCTTGAGAACGGATTGGTATTTTTTCCCCCAGCTGCCAGAAAGTTTCCAATTACATGTCATTAATTAAATTTAACTTTGTAAAGATTTTAATTGTTTTGTTTTTTTTTTTTCTTTTTTAGACTAAGTTTTTAGTTTAATTGAATTAAACAAAAAATCTAATTTAATTAAAATGGAAGTTTAACTTAATGAAAAGAAAGTTTTCAATTGGGTGAAGGGAATGTCGTCAGAACTAGCTGGACCAATGGGCTGAGGCCAATGATGTGATGTTCAACAAGGCCAAGTGTCGGGTCCTGCACTTGGGTCACACCGATCCCAAGCAGTGCTACAGGATTGGGGTGGAGTGGCTCGAAAGTTGCCCAGCAGAGAAGGACCTGGGGGTGTTGGTGGACGGCCGGCTGAGAATGAGCCAGCAGTGTGCCCAGGTGGCCAAGAAGGCCAACAGCATCCTGGCCTCTATCAGGAACAGTGTGGTGAGCCGGACTAGGGAAGGGATCATCCCCCTGGACTCGGCACTGGGGAGGCCCCACCTCGAGTCCTGCGTTCAGTTTTGGGCCCCTCACTACAAGAAGGACACTGAGGTGTTGGAGCGTGTCCAGAGAAGGGCTACAAAGCTGGGGAGGGGTCTGGAGGACAAACCTCATGAGGAACGACTGAGGGAACTGGGGTTGTTCAGCCTGGAGAAGAGGAGGCCAAGGGGAGACCTTCTCACCCTCTACAACTACCTGAGAGGAGGGTGTAGAGAGATGGGGGCTGACCTCTTCTCCCTGGTGACAAGGGATAGGACAAGAGGAAACGGGTTCAAGTTATGTCAGGGGAGGTTTAGATTGGATATGAGGAAACCTTTTTTCCCTGAAAGGGTTATTAAACATTGGAATAGGCTGCCCAGGGAGGTGGTGGCTTCACCATCCCTGGAGGTGTTTAAAAAAAGGGTAGATGTGGTACTTAGGGACATGGTTTAGAAGTGGTTTTTGTCAGGGGAGGTTAATGGTTGGACTTGATGATCTTGAAGGTCCCTTCCAACCTCAGCGATCCTATGATTCTATGATTCTAATATTAGTTCTGATAGAAAAGCAGTTCAGCAGGAAACGGGAGCAGCTGACAGGAACAAGGATAACGACGCCAGGAGCAGGGCTCGAATCCTTGATTTTACTGTGTGAAAATTATTTAATTTAGGCCATCGACATTTCCGTGGAACGCTTTTCTTTTTAACTACCGTTTCTGGATCCCCAGGAGACTGCCCGTGTTGCCAGGTGGATAATTCGAGCAGTCTCACGTGCCCGCGGGGTTTCACTGGTGTCTGCTGGAGATGGCGAGATACAAGAAAGAGTTGTTTCTAGATCCAACAGATCCATTTTTCCAAGTGTATCTCGTGGCTCCCAAGTACAAAGAAAAACAGTTCTTACCATGTAAAAATATCCCTCTTCGTGACAAGCTTTATCTTCTTTTCAGTGCTAAGGTGGTGTCTCTTGCCCCCCTTTTTTTAATGAATATGGCAAATATGCAGAGTTTTGAATAATAAAATTGTGAAAAAAAATAAATAAATTGCAGCTGAAATGTGTAATGATTCAGACAAGACCCTATTATCTTAATCCAATCCCATTAGCAGCAGTACAAAATTACCTACCAAGGCTTTCCTTTTTAATGAAACTTGGTGATCTGGAAAGTTAAACATTGGTGTTTACAAACACTGCTCAAAGGTGTCCAACTCTGCCGACCATCTCCTGACCTGCTCCCACAAGCCGCTGATTTCTCCGGCTCCACTTCAGCTTTGAGGACCTGAGCCAGGGGAAGGAGAACTGTCCCACCAGGTCCTGGGTGCCCACCTGGGTCTCACCCATACCAGGAGGGGACGCGCTCTGCTCTCGGTGGCCTTGCATTGACACAGGAGCAGGGGACAACTGCAGGTGACAAGGTTGGTGGCAGCGGCCTTATGGTATGGCTAGGGACCAAGAGTTGGTGGCCGTGGCATGTCACGCCATGTCCGCACATCTTAAGGAAGCCAAAACACATCTTCTTGCTTATTTGGGAGAATTCCAGCTCAGCGAGAGAGAGACCCTAGTTGTGGGAGGGCCACCACTGCCCTTGCACCATCTCTCCATCCCTGGTCCAGGTGTGCCCAGTAGAGCAGTGATTGGGACACCATCCTCTGGGATGGGGCTCCCGGTGCATCCCCCATCGCACCACCCTCTCGGGCTCTTCTCCGGTGAGCGGAGGCATCCTGCCGGGACGGCGCCACAAGATCATTATGCTCCCAGCTCACGCTGCTCCTCCGTGGGTACTAAAATATTCATGTCTGGCACAGGGTGCTGGGAGGCTGGGTAGCACGTTGTCATAATAAAGTGACACTGAATTTTACATGCCTACTTATTTTTCTCTCTCTCTCTCTCTCTTTTTTTTTTTTTTTTTTTTTTTATGGTCCAAACATAAATTAAATTTGGTATTGCCCAAAACAACGAACCAGCGTTTCATTCCAGATTTGAGAAAGGGTGTAATTTGTTAAATCAGATAAACCATCCCTTCTTTCAAATTATGCCAGGACGCTTAAAATTAACATTATACATTAACCCACCCTGTCACTACACTGGAGCAATGACTTTCCTTCCCTTACAAACATTTTCACGATTTTATAGCGGTTTCCACACTGCCTCAGAAGTGGAAAAGAAGGTGATGAGAGGGGAAAAGCTCGCTGGTGGTAGGCGTGGGGTGATGATCAGAGCCTGGCGGGGGCTGTGGGGGTGAAACAAGTCATGGAATCTCCGACAGCAACAGTAAATATCTGCAACAGCAGCACAGAACCGTTGTCTTGCTCTCATTTCTCGGACTGGTTTTGACCGGAACTCCGTGCACACGAATTGCCATTTCTCAGCAAAAGCAGTTTTGTCAGGAAGTTCTTCCAAGTCAAAAAGGGGAGAGTGAAGCAAGCAGGGACTTAACGCAACACTGAGAAGAGGACTCGGGGTCTCCACCTTCCCATGCCACCACGTGTCTGCTGACCACCTCAACACCACGTGTTGAGGCCTTAAAGTAGACATTTGCCACGCGTTCTCCCACGTTATCAAACCCTGTCGCTCATGGCACTGCCCAAGGCCACGTGCCGCGGTCCCACCGGCATCCTCCAAGCAGTCATTTACAGGCAACGCACCAGCGCTACTTGATCCGCCTGCTCTGGCTGCGCTCTTTGCTCAGTTTATTGGGGGAAAAAAGCACTTGCGTTAATTCCCACATGGCAAGAAGTGTGGAATTAACTACTGCACTGTCCCCCGGTCTCAGACAACGGCTGGTGGGCTTCCAGACCTGACATCCCCGCCTGCTGAAAGCCTGGGCGCGCAGACCTCAAGAAAAGGATAAATTCTGCAAGTAGAGCAAAAACACTTGTTCCCACCTGGCCTGCAATAAGTTTATAGCTCATGAGATGAAAGCTCCACTGTATCTCATTGTGGCCTGAGGGACCAGGTCAGCTGGACTTCCACGGAAGGGAGAGCACAGGAGTTGTCCAAGGGTAAGGAAACTCAACCTGTCTCTCTGCTTGGAGCTTCACCCCCAGCCGAAGCACAAGATCTCCTGCCCAAGTGATGTTTGGGGTCTCACGTATCTGCGCAGGTCAAAGAGCAGAACATGCCACCAAGCCAGGGTGACACGAAGGAAGGTTGTTTGCTCCTCCCTTGGTTGGTGCAGATGGAGTGTCTCGCCTGGGGCGCTGGCAACAGCAGCCGTAGCAGAGTGTATCGGCTTAATGCCGCTGGCAAATTGAATTGCTGCTCCGCAATGGAGCCAAAAGCTGGTCTCATCCCAAACCGGGGCGAAAAATGAAAAATTCATAGATTAAAGGAAATCTTGTGAAGGTATTTGATTTACTCACTTTCTATTTCAGCAAAGCCAGAACGCTTTCTTCTGCCTTTTACATCTGGACTTTTGCATTATAATATCAGCCGGAACATATTGTAGCTTTAAAGCATGATGCATGAAAGAAGTCAAAATATTTATGGCACAGCCGAATACTTTGCCACATTGAAACAAGACTGAAATAAAACGTGGTGATAATTTCCTGAGCATATTCCGTAAAATACAATACGTTTCAGCGAAATACTTGGAGAGCCTCAAATCAAGACTTCCTGACGTTTGAAAGGAAAAAAAAGAAATAGATGATTTTTATAACGCGCTTTGTAAATGGCGTTGAGGATGGGGACTTCAGCAGAAAGGCAGCCGGAGCCTGGTGGGACCATGAGGCTCTGCCTTCTTGGCTCGGGGAACTGCTTTTAAAATAGAATAACTTCCTTAGAGAGGTGCAGTAACTCCTCGAAGTCCTGCCCGCTCCTAAAGAGGGCTTCGGTAAGGCAGTGCCTGTCGCTAGAAGATGCCCAAGTTCTTTTCTTTCCTTCCTTTGCAAGACGAGACTCCGCAGATCCCGGCCTCAGGAAAGCCTCCCAGACCATCCCGCTGCTCACAAGCGTATGTGCAGGGAGGCCTGCCCTCGGAGCAGCCCCCGAGGGCTGGAGTTAGATTTATTAAGAAGATTTTGCAGGGTGCTTGGGCTGGCAAAGGCAGGAGAAGTCTACGGAGACACGTCTCTGTGCAGCCCCAGCCCAAAAGGCAGCGCAGCCACCCCCGGCTGTGACCCCCCCCCAGGTCACAGGTTGTATATAAATTCCATTGTCTGCTCCTGCAAATCCCTCACCTCCCGGCGCTTCAGCCGGCTGGAAACCGGCTGGAAACAAAAGCCGAGGAAATGCTCCGTGCCCAGGCACTGACTCCAGTGACGGGGCTGGGCTGCAGCCCGACATTTTCCTATTTTACCGCTGTGGTGCTCCTGGGAAACCGCCACAATAAAGCGCTTCCCGCGCTGCTGCTTGTCCAGGGGGTGATTTTCGCCTATGGGCTCTGCACCTGCTTTCAAGCCACCAGCTCGTTTTTCTAGATTTGACTTCATCTTGTAGCCAGGCGCTCCAGCATCCTCCTGTGGAGTCATCACCAGGACGGAGCTGGAGAAATTGGAAGGGCAAATCCATCGGTGAGCTGCCGACCCCCTCCGGAGACGGTTTGCAAATTATTTAATAAAGAAAACACAGTGATGGCCAGCTCAGATTTCTTCTTCCTCTTCTTCTTCTTCTTCTTCTTCTTCTTCTACTTCTTCTTCTTCTTCTTCTTCTTCTTCTACTTCTTCTTCTTCTTCTTCTTCTTCTTCTTCTTCTTCCTCTTCTTCTTCTTATTCCTCTTCTTCTTCTTCTTCTTCTTCTTCTTCCTCCTCCTCCTCTTCTTCTTCTTCCTCTTCCTCTTCTTCTTCTTCTTCTTCCTCTTCTTCTTCTTCTTCTTCTTCTTCTTCTTCTTCTTCTTCTTCTTCTTCTTCTTCTTCTTCTTCTTCCTCTCTCTTCCTCTTCCTCTTCCTCTTCTTCCTGTTGTTGTTGTTGTTGTTATTGTTGTTGTTGTTGTTGTTGTTATTATTATTATTATTATTATTATTATTATTATTATTATTATTATTATTATTATTATTATTATTATTTTGGCTGGTGGTTAACTGCCTCCGCGCTGCACCTGTCGCGAGCAGGTTGCTGAAGTCACCGAGTCACCAAAGTTCGGGGCCGGAGCCCTCCCACGCGCGGCTGCCGGCTACTCACACTTGGAAAACAACGTCTCAGCCGCAGGCGCTCGTTCATTTATCACGATAGTTTAATATTTCCAGGCTGGCTGCAGCTTATCCTACTGGACACAGGGGAAAGGAGGGTGATGGCCGTGCAACGCTTCCCCCCAAAAAACCCCACACTGCGACCGCAAATACTGAAGTCAAAGGTCTTCAGACCAAAACGCACTGATCCGGCAGTCAGTTTAAATTAAAGTAAAACAATATTTTCCTCTAAACCACCCGCCGATTCATTTCCTACACTAGCCTTATTTTGTTAACGTGAAAAGTTCAAATAGATGGAATTTATTGGCCTCGAGAGGGGCGGACGTCTTTTTGCGCATGAAGCAAAATATTCCCACCTGACCAATAAAATCGGGAACCACGATTAATTTATTGGAATGCCACCATTTTAAATTCGAACTAAATCCATCATGGGTTGGTTTACCCTACGGTCGTATTTCTTGGTGCGTAACCGTGGTCTAATAGGAAGGGCTTCCATTAATCCCCACTGACAAGCCCAAATAGGGTTTTTCAAGGACTCCAGCACAAAAACAAAAGCAGTGCTTTAGGGCACCACCCCCCCACATTTTTTTCATGGATCCTCCTTTGGGACAATGACCCACCTTTGCTTTCAGCAGGATGCAGCCCAAGAAACCAAATTGCGGGCAGCTCGTGTCCTTCTTTTTTTTTTTTGGAAGAAAGTCCCACTGCGGTGCCAACTTGAGCTCCTTTATTGAGGTATTTCATAGAACCATAAAATTATTGAATAGCAGGTTGGAAGGGGATCTCAAGGATCATCTGGTCCAACCTTTCTTGGCAAAAACACCATCTAGACAAGGCAGCTCAGCACTCTGGGGGGGCCTTCCCCTTCCTACAGAGGAGAACCTAACATTTACCAAGTGCCATGAAGGCAAAATCCTCCAAAATTTGTATTTGGCGTCCTTGGAACAGTTTTCTCAGCTTTCAGTCCAGCTTTGATGTTTATTCCGCAGCATCTTCTAAAATGTGGTAATAATTCTTGAAGAAAAAAAAAATGGAATTAATGTCTCCCTTTCCCTAAATGGAAATCTGGAAATATCTGAAGTCCGACCTCATCAAAACGCCCCATCACACCCCCCCGTTCCCGCCATTGGTCCTGCCGCCATCGTCGTCAGCATCAAACCCAAACTTTGGAAGAAAAGCAGAAGTTTGCTTGTGCAAAATGTTTACATGGGCAATGTGTGTCCTCTGTCTGTCCCCCCCCGCCGTGGATGCTTTCTGCCTTGGTGACAAGAGTCCCCACCAAGCACCGAGGTCCCCCGTGCCCGATCTGCTCGGGTGGGCAGAGGGCGAGGACATGGGACACGCCTCTGTCACCATCACCACCACAGATGAACAAACCTGGCAGGTTTTGACTTACTTTCAAAAGCAGGATTAATATCCTTATCTACAGAGATAGCGTCTTATTTCTCTTTATATCAACACAAAAATCCTCCCACCTGCTTGACGTGATGATTCGGTACCTACCACTGCTTGGGGTTTAGAAATAAAAGGAGGTTTGATACTGAAAAAGGTCGTGCCAAGAACATAAAAAGGGCTTCAGCGGCCATAAAGTGGCGTTAATTTTTAGAAATAAACACGAAAGCTCTGCCACCATGAACCACGCCGCCTGCTTTGACCTTGAAAGAGTCAAGAGAAGGAAAGCGATTCCTTCTCTAGAGTCATCTTTTGCTATGCAGCTCTCAAAGTTGAGAATGACAGAGAAAAACAAGCAGACGCCACCACTCCACCACCCCCCCCCAGATATTTCCTTTGCCCAGAAGCCTCCAAATTAGATGAGAAATAAAAGCTTTGCATGAAAGAACAAATATGGGCACTGCAGGCAGTTGGCCGTGATGTTGAGCATGAGGAGTGATTCTGCTGGGGAGCAGGGACACCGAGGAGGATGGGGTGTAAGAGGACAGAAGGCTGTAAATTGTAATGAGAGATGGAACCATCTGCCTTAGTGACCCATCAGGGGCTGGAGAACATCTGTTGTGTGCAGTCCTTGGGCTGTGGGGTCAGAGGAGATGCTGCGGCACCGACCCTCTCGGCTGCTGCCTCCTGCAGGTGCCCAAAGGTGGATGGCTGTGGAAATCCACATGTTGGGTGCTTAGAGATCAAGAGCAACATGTTTTGAGGTTGCTCACATCCCCCAACGCTCTTTTGGATAACCAGTACTAACTGATGATGCCTGTGGAAGGCAGGGCCTGTGGGCTCCGCAGTCACTGGGAAATGATGGCAGGATCAAGGTGCAGTAGGAAGAAACAGGAGCAGAAATAAATTCAAATCCATATCCCATTTGCTGAATCATAGAATCACGGAATGGTTTGGGTTGGAAGGGACCTTAAAGGCCACCCAGTGCCACCCCCTGCCCTGGGCAGGGACACCTCCCACCACACCAGGTTGCTCCAAGCCCCGTCCAACCTGGCCTTGAACCCCTCCAGGGATGGGGCAGCCACAGCTTCTCTGGGCAACCTGGGCCGGGGCTCACCCCCCTCAGAGTGAAGAATTTCTTCCCCATATCGATCTTCCTGACAGCTATGTTCCTTTCTCTACAGATACGAAGTTGATTCCCAAGTTACCCAATGCCCAAATTACCTTCTCGGACGACCACTGATGGTGGCATCATGTTTCCCTACACAAGAAGACTTCTTCTTCCCTCCCAAAGCCTTCCCTAAATCAACACAGCTCCTCCAGCATCCAGAGCGTACCATGATATTCACCTTAAATCGTCTCCCAAATTGCAAATTGCGTTTCCATGGGGCCCAGGAGGGGAGCAATGCAGCGGGGACGGGGCCAGAAGATGCTGCGGGGCTGGACGGGACATGCTGGGGCAGGAGCTGCGGAGTTGCCCTGGGATGCAGGGACTGATGCCCAACGCTTGCCGTACCGCGTACCAGCCAGAGAGAGAGAGAGAGCATTTGTATCAAAACTTTATTTATTAAACCAAAAAATGCACCATTGGAATAACATTTCTATAAAAAATGAATATGAGACTGTTCTACAGTGCATTACAAAACCCCCTTTTTCTTCATGTAGTAGTATACAAGATTGTGTGTAGAAACAGTCATTTATTTTTAAACTGTAAGCAAGTTCCCTTTCTCATAGAACAAGATTTACACTTAAATATTGCAGTCACTATTCTAATTTGGTTAACAATGCTAGAGTCTGACAATTTAAAGAAACCCTTTATAGGCTCAAAATGCCATCTTTAGGCCTTTTGTAACAACAAGATGCTTTTTTTTCTTTTTTCTTTTCTTTTTTTTTTTTTCAAACTAAGGCTCAGTTAAAGCTGTAGTATAACCCATTCCTATCAGATAAACGTTATCACTAGTATGCTAAGAATTTCTGAATTACCTTGCAAAGCCCTTTGAACGGCATTCACCATGCCAGGACACGGACTTTGCAGGCTGGAGCCGTGCGTCACAGCACAGGGTGGGGAAGTGGTGACGGTGGCACGGTGACAGGCGGTGGCACGGGTCCCGCTGCCCGACCCTCCGAATCCTCCCGCTCGGGGCGCGTTAAGGCAGGGCCGGAGCCCCGGCACGCACACACTGGGGGGGGGGGACATGGGCACACTGCAGCTTTAACAGCCTGCTCGAGGATTTCCAGCCAGGTATCCCTTGTATCATAAATTATCCAAAAGAAAAAAGAAAACACTCTAAATAATAAATTAAATATTACTTATAAAAAGTACACCCTCCCCCCCCACCCCCCCAAACCGCCCCATCCCGAACAACGGTGGCGATTCGCCAACGTAGGAATCGCCAGGTTATGTTACAAGAATAAAAACAGCATCGTCCCTTCTCCTCCCGACGTTGCTTCCTCGCCCTCGGAATTCCATGTACAGCATACAGTGAAGCGCGCTGGCGCCTGGGGGGGGCTGGATCGCCTTTTCCAGCCGGCCCGGCCCAGGATGAGGATGCGTTCAATGCCTTTTGCTGAGAATGTTAAAAAAAAAACCAGGTCATGGAGCCTCCGAAGAACCCAGTTCGACACCAGACAGGACACTGAGCAGCTAACGGGGACGCAGGGAAACAAAGCCGACAGGAAAAACAATCTCGGATCACCTATGAAGCGTGATTTTTTTTTTTTTTTTTTAAAAAACATCCTTCTTCCATCCGGCTTCCAGCTATGCATCTCAGGACATGAGGCCGAGGGGTTGGAGATTCGCCGCCGCCTGCTCCCCACCGGCGTTGCCCGCTGAGCGCTCCCGTATCTCCACCTACTTGGGGATTTGCCGAGCGCCTCGGGACGCTGCCAGCTCTCCCCCGCCCCGAGAAAAGTCTGCGCCGGGTTTTCACTATTTGGTACGGCTAAAGTTGGTCCGTGCCGCTGCACGGCGGCGTGTGCGAGCGTCCTGGGTGTGGATTCAGCGTTGGGTGCCAGCTAGGAGGGCACCCCGGGAGAGGACCCTTGATGAGCTACAGCAGGAATTACACCATCCAGCTCCGACTGCAGAAGAAAACGCCTGACGCTTCCCAAGGGCTGGAAGGACCTAGACATGGGCTCGCCGCTACCTCACCCCCATCCTTCCAGGTGGGAACAAGCCCTGCCAATCGCTCTGCCCGGTGTTCGCTGGGTCGCGCCGCGTGTTTTGGCAGCAGACGTCAGAGCGAGTGAGCACGCACCGCAAAACATGCCCGGAGCTCGGGAGAAACGCTTTAAAAAAAAAATCTTTTAAGCCTTTAAAACTGTCAAGGAGGGAATCAAGCAACGTGCAGCATCCTACCCAAGCAGGTTTTTAAGGAGCTGGATGCGGGAAGGGCTTGGTGAAAAGATGCTCCGTAAAAAACTAAAGGAAAAGCTACTAAAAGACGAGGCTCGAGGGGTGTTGAGGAAAGAACAGCCGCTTTACGGCAGAATCTTACTGCAGCATCCGCACGCAACATCCCAAGCCACAACGGAAGCGTCATGGCTGAGATTCCTTCGCTACCAGTACGAAGTGGCAAAGCACACTGGGACGGTCATGTTGCTGGCTGCGTGACGGGGGGAGAGCAAGGACCAACCTTCGAAACGTTTCTAAACCTGTTGGGAGAACCCTGGAGTGGGCAATCCTGCTTGGAGCTGCTTCTCCTGCTTCTGGCTGCTGCTTAGTTGGAATTACCAGTTCCCAAACGTGAGGGGTGCCAGACCCAGTATAGGGATATCCCCAGAATCAGAGAATCGTTTAGGTTGAAGGGATCTCTAAGATCATCGAGTCCAACCATCACCCAACACTGCCAAAACCAGCACTAACCCATGACCCCTGCGATGGTCCTCGCTCCCCGAGAATGACACCACAAACCCTACTGGCAAAATTTTGGCAGTATCGATGTCCAGCCCTAAATCGGGACATCACCAAGATCATACGCCAGAGAAGAAGAAGCAGATTAACCTCCCGCTTCCAAGAATTAATTGGCTTCTCAAAGTGACTGAACCTCTTCCCCAGACGTGAACATCTAAGAAGTCCACAAAGAGCTAGGAGCCCTCAGCCTTTTGAACCATGATATTGCTCCCATTTTTAGGCCTTAACAGAGAAAAAGGGGGGGAAAAGGTGAGAAAAAAAGAAAAGGAAAAATATATCTTTTTTTGGCTGATGGATTTTTTTTTCCCATGTGTTGATGGCAGCCCTCTTGTATTGATTAGCTAATGATCTTCCATGGTAACATCGAGCTTCACAAGCCCGTCACGCGTTGACGGATTCCTCACGCCATTTTTCTGGGCCTGCCCATGGCCGAGATAGCCACGGGCTATAAATACTCTGGCAGTTGAGGAAAGTTGTCAAAAATCCAAAGAAATTCTCAGCCAAGCTCACCGCAAATAAACAGAGCATCAGCAAAATCTGACGTGGAAGATTTATGCTAAAGCACCCGTTCTGAGTTTTGCAAGTTCTGTCGTTCACACATAAGGTGAAATCTGAGAAGAAATGCCTGCTTACTAATTAGTTGGGAATCACAATCATACTAAAATCATCCTCAAACGAAGGTTGAGAATGTCTCCAAGGCTCCTCAGGGCAACGACACCCGAATTTGGTGTCATGTAGATCATGGGAGGTGAAGGGAAGTTGAAAAAAAAAAGCACCCAAGCCCAAAACTCAGCATTGATATGGAATAATTTAGTTTTACTGACAAACGCTGAGCTTAAATTGAAGCAGAAATTTCTTACTAATTTATTAAAAAAAAGGGGGGTGGGGGAGCGGCTGTGTCTTGCTTGGGCTGAGCCAAAGAGTTGTTCCTTCCCATGGAGAGGAGGATGTGGTTCCAGGCGTGGGACCTTGGCCTCGGTCTACCGGTGGGATTGATTTAAATGGGGCTGAGCCTGGAAATAAGAAATGCTTCAAAGGGCGGAAGAAAGGGCCAGATCAATCCGCGGACTTTCAAGGGTTTAAGTCGGAGAGAGATGCCTGAACAGAACCGAGCGGCTGATCAATACCGAAGCACCCGGACGCTACAACGCTGGTGCCCAAACCAACCCAAATCCAACTCGCAAACTTTTTTGCGGGTCGTCTTCTTTGAGGCGATTTGGGATTGTTATACGCTCGCTCCTGGATTAGTATTCCGGGATTAAAAAGGTGCAGCGCCGCTCTCGGAAGTCCTGGGGCAGTTTCTGTTGCTGGCTATCCCGCGGCAAATCCAGGGTAAGGCATATTCCATAAATGATAAGTGAGAGACAGCTTTGACCTTATGTTCCTGTTTCAACAACGTCAATCTCTGCAAATATGAGGGGGAGCTATTGAAAGCGCGTTAAGCCTTCATTTTTCGACTTAAAAGGGAGGCAGTGATTTTACAGGGCCTAACAGCTGAGCTGGGTTTCCATCACGAAAGATTTGTACATTTTATTTTAAGTGGAGCTTTGCGGTTACAAATCTTTCAGAACGGGAAAGCTCAGCCTCCCATGCAGACAAGATTTCCTCCCTCTCAAGAAGTATTTCATTAAAATCTGCGTAAATTGAATAACAAGGCATTTTAAAGGAGCGTTTTCCCAAACACTAGAGTTCCTAATGAAGCATTTGAACTCCTCCTTGACATCTGATTTCCCTTCCAGCGGGGTTGTGGGGGGGGGAGGGGGCGTAGAAAATAATCTGAATTATTACTTCTGTTGCAGTGCCATTTTACTCAAAATATTTTATTCGGAGATTCACATATAATTACCCAGCTAATAAAAGGAGCTATTAGGTTGTAAAGATCCTATCCTTTCCATGCTCTTTTAAAATTATGACCCACTCAAGCTTGAAATCAAAGGCAGAGCTGAATGGAATAATTCATCTGAAACTCTCTTATTGGGTTTTGCAGCCTCCTAACTGATAAATATGCAAATTCGCTCCCTTTTGGTGATTCAGCTGCATAAACAGGGATTAATGCTGAATGCGGCTTAAAATTTCGCAATAAAATGTATGCACACAAAAATTTAGTCAATTCAACCCATTACGGTCGTCAATAAACACCGTAACGCGCGGCTACAGCTCTAGGGCAAGGCGAGGGAATCCCTAAAGATGGCTCGCGGTGTCCTGCTTGCTCTCTGCTCCTTGTGTTCCCATGGAGTACTGCCCACCTCAACCAGGAATGAGTACAGAAAGCCCTCCTAACTAATTTAGCGGTTATTCACCCTGGGGTTCCTCCCCCAGGCTGACGTCCTGCCCGCGGGAAGCGCCCAGCGCCTGCCAACCCCTCCTCATCCTCCGCCCATCCTCGTCCCAGGCGGTGGGGTCCTCGGAGCGGAGCCATCCCAAGGGGACGGAGGGCGGACGGGGAAACTTCGGCTCCATTTCTCTCTCCGCTCCGGCTCGCGGTGGCCCCAATGTCATCACAGGGCGGTCCGGCACAAAGGCCACCCGTGGTTTATTACATGCTTAAGCAGGACCTGACTGCGTGTCAGAGAAGGTTGCATGTTGCGTCCTCTTGTTGCAAGTGTACGCTGGCTGGCTGGCAGCAGGCCACCAATGCAGGCTTTTTCTCATTTTTTTTTTCTTTTTTTTCTTTTTTTTTTTTTTTCTTTTACATTCCTGGTTCTCTGCTTGCCGTACATAAAACATGAACTACGGGAGGATGTACAAACGCTCGCTAAAACGGCTGAATATTGTCACAGCGACTCGCTAATCCCCACCGCTCGGGCGAGATGAGCGACGGAGAGACGACAAAAGAAATTAGCGATTTGTCTTTTCGGTTTGTGCTGTTGGGAAAACTTCCAGATTTTCGGCGTGGTGGTGTAATTATTTGCTATGGGTGTTTCCGTAGTCAGTAATCACGTATTTAAAAAAAAAACCAACCAACCAAACCCAAACGAGTGGCCTACAACACTGTCTCATTAACGGCATGGTCTATGTTTAAAAAACAGACTTGCGTGAGGTAAGACTAGATCTATACAAAGAGCTACAAACCTCTACGGAGTAAAACATGAGTTAGTCATGACAACTTGAGCTCGAAGACTAGTAGATCAAAACGAGCAATCCGGTGGCATCAGCTACGACACCCGGTGACGACGTCATCCGCCTTGCCACGTTTCCATCACTTTAGATGCCAGCTCTACAGTTCTCTAACATTTCCATCAATATTCTTTCCTTTTTCTCCATTTTAGCATTCCTTTTAGGACTTTGCAGGAATCCTCCTTGCGCTGAAGGAGCGGTACCGGGAACAAGATGATTTTATGGGGTGGTGTACGTGGGTGGTAGGCGTGAAATCCTGGTATGCTGCAATGCTCCGGGATAATTAGCGCTTCATCAAGAGCTGTTAGAAGGCTGAGCCTGTGATAGCATTGAGTTGCTTCATTAGCCCCTCCAAACTGGCCATCTGTTCGCTCAGATCATCCTGCTCGTAAACCTGCGAGTGAACAAACACAGAGAGATCAGTGGGATGGCAACTGAACGCCCCCGGCACAGAGGCCAGGACACGGCCTGTGGCAGGGACATCCCGCGGTCCCCCACCGGGACACCTTCCCTGCGTGGTCCTCAGGGACCTGGAGCCTTCAAGGATGGGCTGAGGCTTACAGGCTGGGTAGCAAAGACTCTCTGGGCTCAACACGTGAGCTGGAAACCAGGGGTGACCATGCTAGAACAATATTAAATGTTAACGACCCTTCCCTGAGTCCCTATTTCTCCCTCCCTTATGTCACCTGTGCTGGGGGGCACTGGGGAAACAATTTTAGCATCCAACAGAGAGATCAAATGCTCATCTAAACACACCCCTCTCCCCTATGGCAGGCTACAGCAGTTCCTTCAGCAATTACCTGAACTTCTCAACCTTTTCTGGTGGTTGGGAATTTCCACCATCACCTTTAGTGACTGGGGAGACCTTCCAGCCCCTTCCAGTCCCTCAAGGGGCTCCAGGAAAGATGGGGAGGGACTCTGGATCAGGGAGGGGAGCCATGGGATGAGGGGGAAGGGTTTTAAACTGGAAGAGGGGAGATTTAGATGAGATATTGGGAAGAAATTCTTTGCTGTGAGGGGGGTGAGCCCCTGGCCCAGGTTGCCCAGAGAAGCTGTGGCTGCCCCATCCCTGGAGGGGTTCAAGGCCAGGTTGGACGGGGCTGGAGCAACCTGGGCTGGTGGGAGGTGTCCCTGCCCAGGGCAGGGGGTGGCACTGGGTGGGCTTTAAAGTCCTTTCCAACTCTGACCATTCTATGATTTTATGATTCTCTGACTGGGAACAGTTTTCAGAGGCACCTAACTGGGCTGGAAGAAAGTAATCCTTTGGGGTATGGTCCACTGTGAATCTACAGCAAAACCTAAAGCTACCAACACTGCGCTTATTGTTGGGAACCATGACCTCAAAAATTACCAAGTCAAGAGCAAGAGGAAGGATCCTCTCCTTTAAACACTGAGAGGGAGCTTAAACATTAGTTATTTACAGAATCATAGCATTGTCTGTATTGGAAAGTACCTTTGAGATCATGGAGTCCAACCATCAACCTAACACTGCCAAAGCCATCACTAAACCATCTCCCTTAGCACCACGTCTACCCATCTTGGGTTTTACCCAGTAAAAGACCTGCAAGTGCTGTATAAGCCCTGCAGTCCCCAAGGTGGGATGGAACACGCAGCTTAAAAGAACACCCCTGAGTCAAGCTTAAAAAATTCCCCAAATTTATCCTTTCTCCCCAGATTCTGACCACCCGATGAGCTTGTTGCCTGCACCGGTGTTGCCTGTAACTGCCCTCACGCTTGTGGAGCTGGAGCAGTGTCTCTCCTGGGAGCTAAATTGTGCCGCTCTGATAAAACAAGGTACTGAGAGCTGAAATCACACTTTGTGTTATCAAACATCCTGTGTTTAATTACTCCTTATGCCAGCAATTTTACCACAGAGGGCATTTTCCTTCCCGTTCCCCTTCCAGTAGGAGATTCCATGCCTCTTACATCCTCCCGCCTCCCCTCTTCCCAGCAAAATGTGAGAATCCTTCTGCGAAGTGTTTTTATGCCGTTGATAACGACAAGCAGGAGTCGGCAGACCCAAACCTCCATACCCACGTCTAAAGCAAATCTTTTGTCTTCCCTTGGCCAGGTGGAATACGTAAAAGGATTCACAGACAAGATGCTGGGACAAATCGCCGCTATTTTTACCTCGCAAAATATTCCCTTGTGCAAGTGTGAAAAGAGGATATACATGCATTTACATATGTCTTGTTTTTTCCCTATTCCTTTTCTTTTCACTGTTTCCTCTTCTGGACCACGTTGAGACCTTTCTCTAGAGAGTCTATAAGTGAAAAGGTTATTCTAATTCCCCCCCTTTTCACTTATCCCTCACAATGTATTTTCCTCACCATATCTGGTATACTATATAACTCATTTTTCCTGGCCAAAATTCCCCCTAGCGCTCCTCACCCCCTCTGCTCTCCCCTATCTCGGTGCTCGAGAGAGGCTGTGCGATTTCCGTGGAAATTACGGAGAATGAAGCACTCGCTTCTCCCCTGTATCACACCGCCAAGTCCATTAAAAGTCAACAGCAAGTTTTACCGCTGCCAGAACTACTACTAAATATGTCACGCAGAGCCTAATACCGGCGGTAAAGGAGGATGGCGTTCGATCTAAAAAAAATGAATGTGTAGATTGGGGATTAGAAATAGAACTCGGTGGCAATGCGGTTTGCGAAAGGTTGGCTCGAAAGAAGGCTCTTACGTTGGTGGAGTCCGCCTCTGCTTGTGGGCCCTCTTCTGCGACCTCCGGAGCCGTGGGACGGAGAACGGGCAGCAGAGGCACCTGGCTTTTCCCCGCCAAGCCAAGGATGCTGTTTAACCTGAGCCTTGGGGGGTTAGGCCCTGGAAAGAGAAATAAAAGGCACATTGAGAACCTTAGGAGGAAACGGGGATTGCAGCGACGTTTTGGGATTACAGACAAAATGCAGCTGGTTTTACCATTGCTGTCACGTTTTCAGTTGTAAACGTACAGTCCCCTTCCCAGACAGGCACTGCATCTTCCTGGAGGAGCATCGGAACCGACACAAACCCTTTCTAAAACCTCTTCAATGTATTTCCTGGGCTCCGCTCCCGAAAGACGACTCACAGCCGCAGCAGGTTTGCAATTTTCCGTCGACGTCACTTTCTGACGGAGCACGCTCTTTGGCAAAACCAAAGTTTTCACACAGAAACTCAAATTTTTCCTGGGAAAACCCCTACAGACCAGGTGCTCCGGGAGATAATGGAAACCTGGGCCCCACGGCCCCGCTTGGCGGGAACTGTCACTTCGACGTTGTTTTTGAGGGAGAAAGTGAGGCCGAAGAGCAGAGAGCGGTGGCCAGGCTGGAGAATGGCGTTCATTTTCATGGTTCTCCTCTCTTTTTCTTCCCAGCTCCCTCAAGCTGAGAGCAGCCCCCAAGCGGGTCACCGAACATGCTAAAATAAATACCGTTATTCTACCTTCTCCCCCCAAAAAGAAAAAAAAAAATTCTTTGTGAGTTTTTATCCCAGCTTGGAAGGCAAACGAAAAATCAAAATAATTTTATTTTTGTTGACGGAAAGGGATCCCTCTCCTTAAGCAGCTCTGCTGAAAGTCCTCCTGCCCACCCCCCGGAGCCGCACAACTGCTGCTCGGCCTAAGAGGCGTCAGCGCAGTCCTTCAAAGATGCGTCAACTGAGATGTCTCGGCTCTCTTCAGAGGAAATGAAAACTTCTTTGTCTCTTTTAATGATTTAAAACATCAAAGGCTAAAACCTTTGTCCTGAGCAATCTGCCTCCGCTCAGCACAAGGTGCTGGAGACACAAGGGCTGTCAGCTGAAAGAGGGGCACACACGACATTGATTTTAAGTACGCTGGGAGAGTTTTAAAATCAAAGCTGCCGTACAAAGCCACACTGAGATCACGTTATCTCATGCATCATAGATTCAAGGACAAA
Organism: Alca torda; assembly: GCA_008658365.1. Lineage (NCBI taxonomy): Eukaryota > Metazoa > Chordata > Aves > Charadriiformes > Alcidae > Alca > Alca torda. Next base: position 1,692,006 of record CM018101.1, read on the forward strand.
AACGGGGACGTTTCAAGCTTGCTTGCTGCCAGCCTAATCCTGCTCCCCCTGAAGCCGCGGCTTAAACATCCCTATGACCTGCGGAAGGCCAAACTCATCCCACTGAGTGGCTCTGGCACTTCTTTCTGGCACTTAGGTCCCCCAAAATTTACTCTTCCCGCTTTCCCTCTATCGACATTAAACCACTTAGACGCCTACTTGTGCCCTAAGGCAAGTTTCACGTTCAGATCTTTAAATATGCAACCTCCAGGCTGATGCTTGCTTGGCAGGAGGCATCACGTACCAGGGACCGCCAGATCCCCCCCAGGTAACGGCAGATCCCCTCTGGCACAGGCGATGGCTTTGGTCACTTTGGGCATGTTCCATCTCCCATGGGACTTGGGCATCATTTTTATTCTGCTCATTTGACTCCCGTTGAAATCAAGGAGAGAATCATAAAGAAATAGGCTTTTTTCTATGTATTTCCTCCACTATGACCTTCAGCAAGTTCCCTGCCTTTTTCTATTAAGAAATGTCTACCATAATAACGACAGTAACAACAGCCATCGCTTTAGGAACCGGCCATGCTCATTAGAGTTATTAAAAGGCATCAGCCTCAAGTCAGTCAAGTAGGCTATTGGCCATTGAATCAGAATTGGACCAGAAAAAGGGTCTTGAGACACTTTGGCCATAGAATGTGCACAGAGGAAGGGGTGTCCCAAGGGCGAGCCATGGGACAGGTTTGTACGAGGATGCTCATGGCTCTGGAGAAGAGATGCAGGGACCAGGAGCATGGGAGATGTCTCCGTTCACATGGGACACACTCCAAAATCCACGTCTCGGCTCAGAAACTCACCCCGTTTCCATGCAAAAGCAAACCATCTGTTTACGCATCTTAAGTTTAAACACCTGTTTGTTTTCTTCATCGCTGGATCCCCACCTGATTCCCTGCTTTTCTTACGATCATGAACATATCGTGGAAGTGATGCTCCTGAGCCCGGGGTGGCACCTCCAGCGGAGGAAGGCAGGCAGCCGCAACAAGAGCTGCAGACTAATTTTCCGATATTTCAAAGAATTGTGCTAACATTTTTAATTAGTTTAAGGCAGAGAAAACCACAACGGAGCAGGAGAGAGAACAAAATCCCTCCAAAAGCCAGTTGCCAACAGCCTGTTCATTAAAAGTTCCAGTGAAGAGCTGCAGGATGGGGCCAGGGAGGGAGAGACTCACCAACACCCTTTCTGTAAGGCTGAGAATCGCAGATAACGCCCGTTTAGCTGAAGCTACGAACGCGTCAAAGCTCAATACGAGCTAAAAAAAGATCGCCACCAAGATACGCTCGCTCTTCCAGCTCCAGTTTAATAGCTAAAAGACTTCTTTAATAGCTGGGGCCTTCAAGCTCCCCTGTATCTCAGAGTAAGGGCAGAAGATACAGCTATCCCCAAAGATTCAATCTTCTAAGCGCTGCACATTCAAATCGGGTTTTTAAAAAAGGACAGGATTTTTTCGCTTCCATTCCTTAATTAAAAAAAAAAAAGCTTATTTCCAAAGAAGTAGGGGAGGAAGACGCACAGGCGGAGGCTCAGCACCCAGCAGTTACACACAGAGAAACTCCTGACTCTAAAAAATAAAGGGAAGAAGGCAGCATCGGAGGCAAATTAACTCTAAGCCGCCTGGTACACATGTTGTAGCTTCTCGACATTTTTTCCCCACTTTGAAAACACCTGCGGCGCTCAGCAAAGAAGGAAATTGCAGCTGTGGCCCCCGCAGCTGGCGCATTCCTTTTATTCTAGTGTTCTAGGGAATCTGGACTGCGTCCTGGGATGGCGCCGTGACGGGAAGAATAAATAATAAGAATACATAATAAGATGCAGCCTCCGCAGAAAATTGCCTCCACGCTGTTTATTGGTCAGCTAATGGACCCCAATAGGCTTTTTTTTTAATACGAGTGACTTCACGTCGCATCTTGTTTGATTTCCATGGGCTGGCGGAGAAGTAAATATTTGATGTGGCTCATGTGAAATGCAGAGTAAGTTGCTATTGTAATCCTCGAAATCCCACGGTAAAATCATGTTTCTCATACGTAACTCATTAATTGTAGTAATTGGACTTAAAGACCCCCTTTTGCACAAAGACAGATGTTCCCTCCTGGATACTGTTAATGAGAAGGCACAACGATGATTAGTTAAGTTCAGTTTGCGCATCTTTTTGCCCTTTAGCTCACGAAAGCAACAGGCAAATCGTAACGCTGGTAAGTAAAATGAAGCTGAGAAAATCTGCCTTACGCGTAGCCGCCTGTTTCGAGTTCTTCTGTGAGTTTGGCAGCAGCGGTCGTTTTCCAAAGCAACGCCTGCGATACGTAATGAGGACAAGAGGTGAGCCCTCTTCCCCCAAAGGACGTTAAAAGACCAAGCAGGCCTCTCGAAGATCTGGACGCAGAAGGTTGACATGCTAAAGTAAACTAATTTAGGCAAATGAGTAGCTAATCAAATTAAAATCACTTTGGTGTCTAATGTTCTCCAACCCAGTGGGAGTCTCGCCAGTGAAAAGGAGGAAACCTTGGCTCTGGGGCCGCAAGAGGCAGAAGATGACAATAGCGGTGAAGTGTAACTCCAAGCAACCCCAGCATGGATTCACTGTTTCCAAGTTTCATTTTCTCAGTAGGGTTATTAAACACTTCCTGGGCTCATTAGTTAGATAATATATGGCTACCAGGTGCAAATCCCAGCTACTACCACCTCTCCGAGGCCCACACCACCCGAACTCACCGCAGTACCATCCCTGGTGTTTGAGGATCAGCGCGATCCCATGTCGAGGCAAAAAACAGTTTTCTAACTCTAGAATATACACACTTGTGCGTATCAGGCCATACCTCATCATGATGGACACCAAGTGAAACCACCAGAGCATCCATCCTCGTGACAGCAATACTTTGGGAGAGCTACTTGGCATTATTTTATTTGAGATACGTCAAATGGGACAGGAGGTGATGTCCTCAGCCAGGTGAGAAGAACTCAGCGTCTCTGTGATGAGGAAAGGCTGAGAGCCTGGGTGTTCAGCCTGGAGAGGAGAAGACTGAGAGGGGACCTCATCAATGCTCAGCAATAGCTAAAGGGTGGGTGGCAAGAGGATGGGGCCAGACTCTTCTCGGTGGTGCCCGGTGACAGGACAGGCACAACTGGAACATGGGAAGTTCCATCTCAACATCAGGAAAAACTTCTTTCCTTTGAGGGTGCCTGAACACTGGAAGAGGCTGCCCAGAGGCTGTGGAGTCTCCTTCTCTGGAGACATTCCAAACCCGCCTGGACGCGTTCCTGTGCAACCTGCTCTGGGTGACCCTGCTGGCAGGGGGTTGGACTAGATGATGATCTCCAGAGGTCCCTTCCAACCCCTGCCAGTCTGGGATTCTGTGTAACTCATTTCAGGGAGAGGACTCAAGGCCCCTGCTGGTCACGTTGCAGGGTTTCCAAAGGCCGGTCCCCATCTGCAAGGAGCACAGTGGCCTGGCCTGGAAACTCAGAAAGTGTTAAAAAAATACTATGTTCACGCTCAGTGGATCTGGGCTCTGTGTCAGAGTTGAAGACCAAAAATTCTCGTGTGGTTCATGTGTTACAGGCATTCTGGGTGATGATGCAAAACCATGACATGGGGAAAAAAAGAATTAAAGTGGAGAAAATGGAGACGAACGCAAAAATTGAAAGCAGCTAATTTAAGGAGAGACAGCAAGAAGTCATGCTCAATGGAGAATACTGGAGTAGAAGGTGGCTACCAGTGGAGTTCCGTAAGATCTGGGCCATCTTGCCTAGACCGTGCTTTTGCCAAGAAAGGCTGGACCAGTTGATCCTTGAGGTCCCTTCCAACCTGGTATCCTATGATTCTAAGATCTGGATCTAGGACCAGTTCTTAATATTTTGATACATACAAAAGACGTATGAAATCTATTACTAGCAAAAGCTCGGAAATACAGCTGGAGCTGGAGTAACACGAAGGGAACTGCAGGGACCTTTCTGCTGCTCATGCAAACTTTCAGACTTTCGCAGCACGGAGGCCAGACCACGTATCACGTCCCTTCAGCCAAATTTCACATCGCTTCAGCTCTTTAAAAGTCAGGGATGAGTCTCCGCTGGGTCTTTCATCTCCCTCAATCACCAACGGAAAGAAGCACCTTCCAAAGTCTGCAGAGAGGTTGGATGAATGTCTTTCAGAAGATCCTCTCTCTCTCTCTCCCCCCTCCTTTCTGTGCACAGTGAGCTTATGTGACTGGCACAGAGAGACATCCATTCATCAGGAGTCTAAATTAGCTAGGAATGAGTCATATCGCTGCAGAAGGACAGGAAGTTTTGCCATAAATTCTGCTGGGTCTCACAGAAGGAAATGAGGGAAGAGAAAAGGCTGACGCTTCTCATTTCAAGCCTACAAGTGGGCATGTGCCTCAGAGAAGTCAACTTCCATCTCAAGTGTATGAGGGAAGCAATTTTGGCAGAACCAAAGCAAATAGAGATGTTGTTTTACAGAGCGTTGGGAAGATCCTATCTGGAAAGTTCAAAAAATGTGACGGAATCAGCTTTGCCTGCAAACACCGTGCTTCTCAGAAAGATTGCAGTAGTTTGGTTTCACTAGGGGGTAATGCAAAACTCAAAGGCAATGAGAGGCTTTCCATCAACCCCAGCGAGATGTGGATCAAGCTCGCAATGCCAAGGTGTCCTCACAGAGATCACCAACAGCTGGGCTTAGGAAGGACGCATCTAGGCTAAAACATCAGATAGTCACCACAGTTAGAGACAGGACATCGAGCATTTTTTAAAATGTTATCTTCCTAATATTCTGCTCTCCATAAAACACACACGACCATCATCAACCACGATGCGCGACAGCAGACAGGACACCGGAGAAACTCTGAAAAGAGGACTGCGCATGAAGATGCGCTGTGTTGCATATGGGGCTGCTGGTCCCAGTTGTCAACCCGCAGCCATTTGAGTCTGTTGATTCCAGAGTTGGACAAAATGTTCAACATTTGATTGATCTGAAGCTGATTTTTTTTTTTTTTTTGTTGCCGGTTTAGCATTTTCCACAAAGCCAAAAATATTTTGGATCAGGCAAGGTATTCATAGACACGCCTCATAAAGCCAATCTGAAAACTAAATGGAAAATTGCCAAACTGGGATACAGATATATTCTTACACCCAATAACTCCGTCACACAGGGCATACGTCAAAGACGGGAAGTTGAAGATCTGCAGTTGAAGATCACCTGGTCTGAGGCGCCAGCTAAAAATTGATCCATCTACTGGGTGCAAACAAGCCTTTGCTTTCATAAGAAAGGAGGATTCTTGGAGGATGAAGAGGACCAAGATGAGTCCTGTATAATGAGGCTATACAAGTGAAAATGAGCCGCAGAAACCAGAAGGTAACGTCAGAAATGAGGATAATTGTTTTCTGGCCTTGCTTCTCACGCCTTTCCACAGTTTTTCTAACCTACAGAACGAAAGACCAAAACGACATGTGTCGTTAACCAGAGCTGCTTCTAGTCGTGCAGATCCACAGGCAGGGAGGAATCTGCAAGGATGTTCCCACAGAGACATGTCATAGCGCACAGAACTGAAAGCAATCAATCTGGAAATTTAAAATCATTTAAGAATTTCGTCTGTCCCAGATACTTCTAAGAGTAAAGAGACTGGCAGCCTGAACTTGAAGGGTGGGCAGGAGGGCTGTATAGAAATGCAAAGCCAGATGTTTACTCTATTAAGTAATAAAAGCTGGTGGGGTGTACCACTTACCTTGCAATAGAACGAGGTAATTTTCTCATAAAAGTACAACAGAGAATCACAGAAGGATCAAAAGGCTTGAGAGCAGCCCTGAAGAAAAGGACTTGGGGGTGCGGGTGGACGAGAGGCTCAACATGAGCCGTCAGTGTGCATTAGCAGCCCAGAAAGCCCATCGTATCCTGGGCTGCATCAGGAGAAGCGTGGCCAGCAGGTCGAGGGAGGTGATTCTCCCCCTCTACTCCACTCCCGTGAGACCCCACCTGGAGCACTGCGTCCAGTTCTGGAGCCCCTACTACAAGAGAGAGATGGACGTGCTGGAGCGTGTCCAGAGAAGGGCCACGAGGATGATCAGAGGGCTGGAGCCCCTCTCCTGTGAGGACACACTGAGGGAGTTGGGGGTGTTCAGTCTGGAGAAAAGACTCCGAGGAGACCTTAGAGTGCCCTACCAGGATCTTAAGGGGGCCTACAAGAAAGCTGGGGAGGGACTTTTTAGGATGTCGGGTAATGGTAGGACTAGAGGGAATGGATTAGAACTAGAGATGGGTCGATTCAGACTGGACATTGGGAAGAAGTTCTTCACCATGAGGGTGGTGAGACACTGGAACAGGTTGCCCAGAGAAGCTGTGGCTGCCCCATCCCTGGAAGTTTTTAAGGCCAGGTTGGACGCGGCTTGGAGCAACCTGATCTGGTGGGAGGTGTCCCTGCCCATGGCAGATGATCTTTAAGGTCCCTTCCAACCCTGACAATTCTATGATTCTATGATCAAATGCCACTTACAGGTTATTTGGCATTTCTCCCAGTAAAACCGGTGTCAGTTTAAATGACTTGAAAGCTGAAACATGAAAGACGAGAATAACACGGAGAGGTGATCTCACTTCGGTCTCCCTGGCAGGATGTTCCTCTGTAAGCAAGATGGTGCCTCTCAGGGGAACAAAATATGGAACTATATGAAAAATATTAGTTGAAGACTCAGCTGTTTTACTTTACAGGTGGGGAAAATATTTTTTATGGTGAAATTGAGTTTCTAAAAATGACTTTTGAGGCGATAATCAACAGAGGCTTGGCTCATTCCACAAGGGAAATTGGTCTATAAAGAGGCAAAGTTTAATTAGAAGCATTTGATAGCAGGAGAAATAAAGTAAAAAGAGAAATAAAACACAACAGAGAAAGAGGTCATTTCATCACTCTCCAGAATACGGTACCAAGCAAGGACTGAGGCTGCCTGTCGGGGAGGCTTTTGAAATACCACTGACGAACTTCACACATTTTTACGTGCGACGGTTTCAAAATAGGCACAGAAACGGTGAGTTTGGAAAGGATGCTTCAAGACAAAACCAACACAGCCTGCTCAAATACACGGCAACGTGAGAGAGATTCGTCCTCCGTCTTCTCAGCTGCTCTTCGTGTTTTCAATCTATTTGCTGCAAATACTACCTGGGATAAGTAAGTGTTAGGGCAAAAGGGCCTCGTTGGCTGCAACTGTTCGACGACGACAAACACAGCCCCAAATGAATACGGAGAAATTGCACACGTGGGGAGAAAGTTTTGTTTCTCTGCTTATGAAACACAGGAAGACAGAATGGCCCATCATTAAATCTTTCTGTGGATTTACAGTATCATTATTAGTATCTAATTTAACGATTTGACCGCTGCCTTGTCTTGAAATAGATCATTTACATCAAAGAGGAATCGATTTGTTTACCCAGACGAGCACCTAAACCCACACTTCCCTTTACACCTTCCAGTTGTCCCGTCGATTTTAATTAGACAACTCCGGTGTCTCAACTTATCTGCATGCTAATTAAACTCCACCGGACTGGGGCCAGATTTCTCCAATAGACAGAATTAAACCTTTCATGACACTTTGTGTGTCAACGCCTTTCCCGGCTGAGTGGCGAAAGTTTGCTTTCGTAAAAGAAAAATGTATTTGAAATTGAAGGCGGGGGGTGGGGGATCAGGTAAAAGCTTATGAAATAAAATAATAATTTTCATTTGAATCTGGGAATCAGATTTGAATCAGGTTCATTTGAATCTGAGAATCATTACTAGTGCAAAAAGCTAGGATTTCGGAATAAAAGGTCGAAGAATGAATCATTGCCATCTTTTCAGTGAATTTATAGACCTTGCTTACTGTAGACTATGACAAAGGGAAGTCCATCATCTTATTTACGCTCATCATTAAAATAAGAATAAAAAACCCTACGCCACAAAGATTTTTATACCCTAGTGACAAGAAAGTTCTTAGCTGCCTTCAAATGCAACGACTGAGTTCAAATTAGAAGCAAGAGGTTTCCTTTTGTGCTTTTTTTTTATCACGAACGGTAAACTTCCCCCCCTAAAAAAAAAAGGAAAAAAAAAAAAAGGAAAGGACCCAGAATTTGGCTGTATAGCTAATTAATTAGAGCTAATTGATTGTCCAGATTAAATGCCCTCACAAATTCACTCCCCACTTCGCACGAGAAGGGATTACACTCTAAAAAAACGGACAGCAATTGAATTTATAAATCCAGCACCAGAGAGTTCTAAGCTCACGTCTCCGAAATTGGCCTAATTGGCAGCTGCAAGTTTTATTCTTGGAATTTATTCTTGGCATTTCCCTCTCTAAACACTCCACCTGAGATCCGATGCTCAAGACACTGGCGTAGCAGCGATTCTGCCAATGTTCCCGGGAGGAGCAGTCTGTTTTCAGCATGATTGAAAATGCTTTCTATATTCTTCCTATATTCACTCTTCTAAGGATCACTGTAATTTCCACATCTACTGAGGCCCCAAACCTTCGCTATTTGAGATTATTACGGCCCAGGATTCACCGCTTAATACCAATATACCCTTTTCACCTCTTGATTTCATCCCTTATTTATTTGACCACTAGCTCATGGTTTTAAGACCGGCTTTGCAAACCTTCGCACTTATCTTGTTTTTCTGGGTCTTTTCTTACAACAGCTACAAAAAAACCCATAAAAGCAGCACAAAAAAACCCCACCTCAGGGAGCTCATTTTCTTATCCCATTTGGCAATGAAAACAGTGCGTGGGTCGGCCTGGATGCAGGAAGGATTTGTACCGATGTCCCGGCAATACCCAGCTCCTGCTTTTTACATAGGAATGTTTTACCGCCGGATTTCTTCAGCTCACTCTTCACCTTTACTCCCCAAATATTGAAAATATGAGATTTTTTTTTTTCTTTTTTTTTTTCCCCCACCCCAAAGGGGCAAAGAAATAAATCTGGAGTGGTTTCTCCGCAGTGCAACCCTTCCCCTGCGCTCCCAGCCCTTTGCCAGTTTGGGGCATCGCCTACAGCTCAGCAGGAGGGAGGAAAAACAAGCTCAATTTTGCTGTACAATGAAGTCTTTTTTAGCCCTGGGGCATCACTGAATGATTCCAGGGAGACCGAGAAGGTGGCCATTTGGATTTCCAACTGTATTTTTTTTTTTGGTGGAGTAGCGCTAGAAAAAAATGCAGCGTTTTTACAGTCTCACAAAAGGATACAGGAGCCTGAAAAGGCTGAAGTTTTAGAACTGTGACACAATATAAAACCCACCACTTCACAGGCGGCATTTTTTATCACCTCGCGCTTGCTTCTGCAGAAGAAAAATGACCTCCTAATTCAGGTTCATTTAAAGTGCAGCTGGATCATCAAGACCTAAAAGGAATTTTCATTTGCGAGGGTAAAAAAAAAAAAAAAAAAAAAAAAAAAGTAAAAAAAAAATCTCTCCTGCCCATTTGGGGAATTTATGTCAGATCTATAATGCAATAAGCTCAACCCTCCATCAAACATTTTCTATTTAACCTGAAAGGGGACTAAGTCAAATCACTTCTATGCCTATGTGTATGATTTGCAAAGAGGAGCAAGTGCAGCCGCGGTGGGGATTGGAAATACCGGGGAGTTATTCTCACGCCTTCGGAATAAGTATTAGGAGCCTCAAGTGCTCCGTCAGAAAGCAGTGATGAAAAGGTGAGATCTCCTATAAAACATCGACGGGAAGGGCTTAACGTGAAGGGTTCAGATTTACTGGGCACAAGCAAAAAGAAAAAAGGGGAAAAAAAAAAAAAAAAAGAAGAAAAATGGGCAGATTTTAGCTCTGGATTAGGCTGATGCCATGACCCAAACCAGGAGCACAGCCTTTAAAATATTTATTCATCTCCTCATGGCAAAATCCCCCACAACTGAATCTCTGTACGTCTTTTTATGAACCATTGATAGAGTTTAACAGCTAATTATAATGCCAGTACGGAGATATACTGAACAGATAAAATATTAGAGGAGACACATCCTTTCAGCATCAGGTCAACCAAAGCCAAGAAAAAGCCCTGTGCTCATCTGTTCTTCTGGGCCAGATCCAAAAATTAATTTTGATACTAATATCGCATGAGGACCAGCGCTAGACACAGGCTCCAGGACTATAATCTAAATATACAGATATATCTGGAGCACCAGCATGCGGTGGGCTGTGGGGCAGGCGGTGGGGCTGGCGGAGGACCAGAAGACACCGCCGCTTGGCGTTTCCATCCAAGCTTCTTTATAAAAGGAGATATAAAACTCATCGGGATGGAGGGAGGAGAGCCTGCAAACCAGCAATGAGGGGATTTCAAGGGAAATCACCACCGAACTTCAGGTTCCTGCTTTTTAAAGTCTTTGCTGGAAACCTCTGGCTTCATCTCTGCAGTTCTCTGCTGCTTCCTCCCTTTCGGAATTCTGCAGGATTGTTCCATTAGTATTGTCTGGAGGGATTAGACACCTGATTGACATGCTTTTAAAAAATAGGACAGCAAAGCCAAGAGTAGTTTAATTGGTTTAAGTGATGATGAGTCCATTACTTATTGCCCTATTACTTTATTACATAGGACATGCAAAAATGTCTCAAGTCTAAGAAAAAAACGTAATGGAAAATTCATTAATTCTATCTATCAGGTCAAGGAAAGTAACAGTTATTCCAATGTGGGAATTTGCTAAGAGCCTTTTAAACCTGCGATGTCCCTAAGTGGGGTACAATGAGCAGACGTGGTCCATAAGGGAATTGTCTCAGGTGGCCTCCAAAGAGCTTGGCCACCCTTGCTCTGCCAGCTACGAGGGATGAGTGACTGCAGGGACACGGCAGTCCTCTTCTTTAGGAGGTTTTGTTCAAACAGACAAATACATCACAAGGTTGGTAAAGTCTTCAAAATTTCCCTTTTGCGGGTATCCAGCTGTGGCTGAGATACCTTGCTTATGGGTAGTATTAAATGCTCAAAATTGCTGGTGAAATGAAGCGCTTTTTCTTGACATCTCTTTTTCAGTGCTTTCTCTCCCCCCATTTTAAGTGAAAAGAAGACAAATCTGGGTTCCAGGGGCGTGGGATTCAGGAGTGGGTACTGAAAGAGCAACCCAGTTTTGAGGGATGATGTGCAGGATCAGGATCAGTTCTGCACACCCCGCTGCCCAGTTAACATCCTACAAGAAATCGGTAAAGGGAGACAGCATCAGTCTGGCTAACGGCTCTGAGGACAAGCACCTTGAGAACAGCACGAGAAACGATACACGGAGAGAAATAAATAGCCCCCAACGCCACAAAAGAGCCGGAGGCAGATCAGAAATGAAGTCAGACACGATTCCAAAAAAGTAGAAATTGTGGTTTCGGTACGCCGGCGAATACAACAGTCTGAACGCCATATATAACCCAGCAACGTGTTTTCGTCGATGCGAGAGAGTCCAGAAAACCAGATTTTCTTTTCATTGCTTTAGCACTTGCTCTATTTATCTCCGTTGCTTTATGGCAGATCCTTGCCATAAACTTTCAGCTCCTGATTTTGCCCAGTAACAAAGTCCCGCGCATCGTTTGTAGGCAACATCGCATCCGCTTACATAAGGTTACTCACCCCCCAAAAAAGGCCATTTTATTTTTCGGGGTGATGGGATTCTTTATAATTAGTAACATGCCCCAGCTTCCTCTCTTTGTACCTCGCCCCCCAATTATAACGGTTAAAATGTAAACTCTGATTGACTGAGAGAACAAACAGCCCTACGGGAATAAGACGAGGAGAGCTGCATCCTCATGAAGTAAAACGCAGCGCGACATAAAGACGAATGGACGCTGTTATATATAAAAAATAATTCAGCCACGCTACTTGGCAAAAGCAGTTCTCCAACAAATAAGGATTTATCTACTTCTGTCCGCTGTCAGAAACTGGATTACTTGCTGACGGATAGCAGGTGCTTCCAGTAAAACCACAGAGCTGTTTTGGTGGCTTGCTTGTTGTGAACATCGACCTAACATATGCCGTATGGCAAGAAAGCTACGCGCGGGAAGCAGCAGTGGAAGAGAAAAGAATAAAGCTGCAATCTCAAAGGCTGTCTGAGCCAAATTGGAGATTATCCAAGCTAAAGGAGCAAAGCAAACAGTTAAAATGAGGTACCAGTCTGCAAGCTCTTGGGTTTTATCCCTTAATCATAGACTCATAGAATCATTTAGGTTGGAAGAGACCCTTGGGATCATCGAGTCCAACCATCAACCCCACTCTACAAAGTTCTCCCTGACACCACATCCCCCAACACCACATCTAAATGAGTCTGAAACACACTCAGGGATGGTGACTCCACCACCTCCCTGGGCAGCCTGTTCCAGTGGCTGACCACTCTTTCTGGGAAGAATTTTTTCCTAATGTCCAGCCTAAACCTACCCTGCTGCAGCTTGAACCCATTCCCTCTTGTTCTGTCGCTAATTACCTGGGAGAAGAGACCAGCACCAACCTCTCTACAATGTCCTTTCAAGTAGTTGCAGAGAGTGATGAGGTCTCCCCTCAGCCTCCTCTTCCTCAAACTAAACAGTCCCAGCTCCTTCAATGGCTCCTCATGAGATTTATTCTCCAGGCCCTTCCCCAGCTCCGTTGCCCTCCTCTGCCCTCGCTCCAGCACCTCGAGATCTCTAATAGCTCTAGTAGTCAGGGTTACCAAGGCAAATAGCGTTACTCAAATTACACCGGTTCACGTGAAGAGCAATTCTAGCGCTGGCCCTACTTTATGAACACAGCAGATACCAGGTCTATCATGCACACGTGCTCCTTTGATCCAAGGGTGAAGTTTTAAAACAGCCCTCTAGAAACAGTGCTGCTCCGGAAACAAACCCAGGGACGAGCTGGGAGACACCGTTCCCCCTTGCTCTGCCATGCCGCACGCTGCCACGCCACCAACGAACCTTTCGCTGTCTTTAATCCGTGAAACATCTCTGAAACCGGCCCCCAGCTTCATGCAACGGCGGCACCATTCTACGCCCTTTCTTTCCTTTTTTTTTTTTAAAAATAATAATTTTCTTTCTGTTCCTTGCAGGCTCGCTATTTAATTCTGAAGTAGGGTTGCACACAGGAGTGGATTGCAGTCGGTTCTTTTCCAGCATACATAAATAGGCCTTTCATTATCGAAAAGGCAAGCCTTGAAACAAGAGGCGAGCATTTGGCACTGGTTCAACGTACTGTAGCATAACAGGAGACGGGAAACAAGACCAAGTGATTAATTCGGCATCTCATTTAATTCATTTTTATCACTTACTTGTTAACTCTGGTTTTAAGCTATTGCCTTGTCCCGATTCTTTTTCATTCCAGATTGTCAGAATGAGATACTGGATTATTATCGTAGGACGGTGAGCACCTATAAATATTTCTTCAAGGTATGGGACAGTCTCACGCTCTCCATTTTCTCACGAATGGGAAGTCAAGTGGTTTGGATGAGCGGTACCGGAGATTTCCCCCCCCCCCCCCCCATCGCTCTTACCTGTTTGAGACAGAAGTGGTGTGTAAGGGACTTTCGGTTCTATTGCACTCATGGGCGGAGGTAGCAAGGGGTTGGCAAAGCTGCGGAGAGGGTGCGTAGGGCGGACGCAGGCGGTGGGGATGGTTCTGCTGGGGGCATCCTCGGTGGTGGAGTGCTCAGGCTGCGTCTGCGGTAGCAAGGGCGGCTGCTGCGGTGCTGGGCCTTCGCTTACAGCTGCGAGGGAAGAGTTAAAAAAGAAAAGAAAAAACCAAACAACTATTATTGATGTGGTTTTTATGTCCCATTTCCTACTTTTATGGTGGTTTTTGGCAGAAGGGACAGCATTAGCCTCCACCCTCCGAGAAGGTGCAGGAAATGTGTAAACAGCTCCATCAAAAGTTATTGGCAGATGAATTAAAAACCAGATGTTCCTCAGAGTGTGCCATTTGGAGCTCAAAACATCTTCCTTTAAAGAAAAACAACAAACCAACCACAAACCCCCCAAGCATGATATTTTTATCTCCTCTCTACGTGCTTTTAAATATTAGACATTAATAAACACATAAATACATCATGGGGAGACTGGAACAAGCTACAAGTATGTTCAGCACAATGATACTGTTCCAGTCCTAGTGGGGAAAAGCTAGAGAGACCAAGAAAGGACTTAATTAATTTCCACATAACCAATCACCAATATTGTTTTTCCCCGAGACAGCTGTAGCATCCCGTGTGCCAAAGCAGTAGGTTGCTGTTTTATTAGCCTATATTCAAAGTCAATTTTTCAGATATTTAAATGTTTCACGTCAACCTTCTAACACAAAAGACAGCTTCCCTATGTTCTGCAGTGGTTCTTGAAAGAAGCTTCCAGTACCAACCTCCATCACGGACTTTCCACGCCAGAAAACAGAAGTCAACGTAGTTTTAAGGAAAATAAAGGTTGAAACAAAGAGAAAAGCCTTTTATTTCTACAGCCTTCTAGAAACCCATGTCGTACGCAAACTATAAATGACAATATGATGACAATTGTACATGAGTTTTCAGGATGGGTATGGTCCAGAGTGTAGACTAACGTCACCAGTATTTTGAATGAAGAAAAAGGTTCTCTTGAAACTTATAAATGCAAAGTCTTCTACCCCTGTGGTCTAAAATCAGAATTTCCTCTGTGCGGTGAAGAAGATGCTGCACAGGGGGAGGGACAGAAGACAGCGAGAGGCGGGATGTGCACTCACACATCCTGGTGGCACGGCCCAGATTTCTGGCACCGCTCTTCACCTAACACCGGCTCTTGGTCACGTCGAGAAACTCGCTCCTGCTCTTTACACCGGGGAACCGTATTGTCCCACGGTATTCAGACTTTAAGGAGTTGAAGAAAATAAACAAAGAGAGAAAGAAACAATTCCGAAGAAAACAGATTATTTTGTTCCTGTAAGGGAACTGTCATTGGAATAACGAAATCCTGACAACCTCTTCCTGACCACTGTGCCCACCTCGACAAACCAAACTAGTTAAGAAGTAATTACGAGGAGGACTGACAAGCGTAAGTCTGCCGTGGTGCTCTGTGGATGGCAGCAAGAAGTTCACTTCGCCATGCCGCAAGGAAGAGCCTGCCGCTTCTATTTTCTTCCTATTGCAGGATGAGAATAAAAGAATTGGACTGAAAACACCATCTCCTATCTTCTTTTCCAAATCCACGCGTGCCGTTGAGGTTTCCTCAGAGCTCAGGTTGGTGGCCTCTCCTGTCCCCTCTCCCAGTTCCTGCCCCACCGCCCCGAGGGGCAGCACTGGAGAATGTTCTCCCCATGGGGAGTGCCCGCAAGGCCTGACATTATTTGCCAGCTGAAGAGTGGAAGGAAGCAAAATGGTTAGTGAAGAGGCCGATCACAACAGGAACTTATTTAATCTGAGCGTGTTGGTGGTGTCCAGCGTCCCCACAGTACCTACGCCAGCCAGGACGGCTCACAGCACAACGGTTAGTCATGCAGCTCGTGGCAGGAAAGAGAAACCTAGGAAAAGCTCAACCTTTAACTGAAGAAAACAACCTTCCTGACACAGAGATATCAGACTTCGTTATTACGCTGGGACCCAAAATGCTCCAGAGGATCTGGTTTCTTTCAAAGCTTGCTGCAACAACCAGAACTCACTGTGCGAATAACACGCAATTACACAGCCAAGTCAAATCTCAAGGCATTTTATAATAATTAATGTCAAAGTATACAAGTAATTACAACCTCCTAAGTGGCAAAACAATTTTGAAAAATGGAAATGAGGATTTCTCCTCATTTCCACAGCCCCACTGCTTGTTCCTATGGCAATATCGCAGATGGCCCTGGCAATATTGAAGACGGCGAGGAGAAAGCCAACCACAGGATCAGAGCAAGGTCAAAATCATCTACAGTTTGTAAAAGTTTGCTCAACTGTGGCTCATCTTCCTTGTTTTCACCCTCAAGGCTCTTTGCGTTATCACGCCATTACTGATGGCTGCTTTTCTGTTTCCTTCCTTGCCCAGCAGACCCCTCTTTTCTTCTCTGAGGCCTACCATTCTCCTTTAGCAGGCCAGAGATATTGAGATTATTTATAACAGGGTGGACTAGGAATTATAGTTTAGCTCATTCCACCCTTACTCACTCCTCACGCAGTCAAGAAGGCGTCACAGCGCGTTGCTGCTGTAGGCTACCATGGGCGCTGGGTTCTTCTCGCCCTTCACCTTGTCCAAGGAAGACGCAAAACCAGAGTGTGAGTCTCACAGAGGTACACATCTGAGGGTACAATGCCTTCTGGAGCAAATCCTTGGTGAGGCCTTTGCTTCAAGTCAAAATAAAGCCTTTTGTCTACGCTCGTAGCCTCAAAATGTCTTTCAACGTGTTTGTCAAAGCCTCAACTTCCTATGGAGCCCAACACGGTGTCCTTAAGGACAGTTCTTTTGGGATGCTCTTGCCCTGCTTGGAGAAACAGTTAAACCCGACACCTACTCACCAGCAAATACCTTCTTGGTATTTTCAGCAGTGGTGCTCTCAGATAACAAAGCTTTATCAACGTTATCAGCTAACATCAGCATAATGGTCTCGGCATTAAAAGGCTATTAAATTACTGCTTTACCGTACGGGTATGTTTTATCTTACGGATTTAGTTGTAAAACCTGGAGACCTACATAGCCATCATTACATAAAAGATTTCCGGTTACCCTTCAGCTATTACCAAAAAGTGTGATGACTCTATTAAAATCAGAACCTAGAGTTGGGATTTAAATATTGAAGGTAAGTGGTCTAATGAAGGTGCTTCATGCTTGAGAAGACTTTTTTCCCTAAAGTAAGATGTGCGTGCTTGCAAACATAATGAGAACCATCAATTTGCAATTCACTCAAGTCCCTGCAGGAAGCGAGGATGGATTGTTTATTTGAAGGATGGATGAAGATGAGCACATCGCTACTGCTGCCTACAACAGCAACGCCCAAGAATTCCGATTATTACTACTAATTCAGTTCCCCCCCCCCTTTTTTTTTTACAGAAAGTAAACTCCCAATTGACCTCGCTCCTTATTGACAATACCATGCCGCACGCCACTTGCAATCTTCTGCTCTTGACTTTAGTAAAACATTTTGCCAGAGTAAAGAAAATACTATGCTATACATGAAGATCTATTCTAAAGCCCAGTAAAACCAATTAGGGTCTCTTGATTGCTTTGGAGAAGCCTTGGATAAAACCCTACTTACATTCATTTTACGTGTGAGGAACACTAAGAATGAGCTGGCTTTGAACTTCCATAGCCGCGGACACTGCTCACCAAGAAGAAAATATATCTGATACAAAGCCTTTTGATCTTCCCTTTGCTTTTGCCTAATTGTCGGTTGGTACAACGCCGTTAACCAAGCTTAATGAATTTAGGTTTCCACAGCTATTTTTACCTTGGGTATCTTCTATTAAGAAGCAGCACTGGAAATATCCCCGCGTGGATTTGTGGCTGTTGGCTCTGCCACAGTCTGGGGTAAGGAAAAATCAATACAGATTGAAACCCAAAGGTAATAACAATTCTAAGTACGGGATGGTAGATGGGGACTTAAAATTGGACTTTATTCCCTATCTACTAATTACTTTCTCTGTATTTTGGAGCTTATTCAGGTTATATCACGTGAGCAAGACTATATACCTGTACAGTAACAAACCAGGGGCCCATTCCTGTCGGGATCTCGGGATGCTATTGTAGCACAAGCAGTAAATTTTTTTTTTTTTTAATGTTTATTATCAGGTTACTACTCTCGTGCAATTTTAGGGAAATCCCAAAGAATGTTTTTGAAAAATACTAACCTAGAGCTGGATCATGGGAACGCGACAGAACCATTTAAAAATCATATGTGGTTAAATCCAAAGAATTACCTACTGGAAAAAAGAAAAAACCAAAACGCTTTGCTGATAGTTCGGTTTCTAGAGGAAAACAAAGGAAATGAGGGACCTGAAGCAGGACCTTACCCACGACTCCCTTGCAGCGTTCATCCCTCTTCTCTGAGATGCTGCAACGCCTGCTGGACCCAAACCGGGCTGTTTAGTAAAAACGACCATTTCCACTAAGTCCAGAATGCTAGAAGGGATTTAAGCTTCCCAGCTTAAATGTAGAAGGGATTTAAGCTTCCCAGCTGGATGGGCTCGCTGTAGAGCTGACTGTTCACAGCCAGAAAGCCGGTACCAAGGGGAAACGTGCTCAGGAAATATCTGCTTTAGTGCATCTCACTTTAACAGATCCACGTAAGTAAAGTTATCTTCATTCCATGATACTTTTCTGTGACTATCTAGAGCTATTAATATAATCGTTGTCTTATTATTCTGGTTTACACAATTTCCAATCTTTCTTTTTAATACTAGAAAATAATATATCTATTTAAAAAAAAATCCCTTATTTTCTAACCATCTCCAAGTTTTCATCAGTATGGATCGTCAGGGCAATACGCTGATGAACGGCTCCCTCTAAAAATGGCGCTGTTGGACCAGTTGTAATCTTTAGGGTTAGTCTCCTGTAAAAGTGTGGTCGGGATGGGACCAGAACACAGACGGTTTCTGCCGACCGGGGTGTGGATGGGGCTGGGGCCACCCCAGTACCTCCTAAGTGGGAGATGGTTTCCTCCAGCTCTCTTCTTTCCCTGCTGGAGACTGTGATGGCTCAGCATCTCCAATAGCTGTGGCAGAGGAGGAAAAAGAACATCTCCTTTCTTCTTTAATACATGGCAAACTAGAAATGTCATCATTTTCTCCTCCCTGTCTTGACAACGTTGTAAGCAATGGGTGTGAGGGGGCTCTGGAGGAGCCTGGAGGAGAAGGCAAGCCACGGGAAGGATTGCTGACCAGACAAAAGTCACTTCATCATGGCTCAGAGATGTTTTCCGCCTGGAAAAAACCGATATTTAGCCATTGTATTTTATGCCCGGTGGTATCAGCAGCAGCAATCAAACAGGCAAGACAGCTTATTATTCAAGCCCTGGCTGGGGCCTGACTCTTTTTTCCATTTTCTTTCGTTTCCTCTTCAGCAGAACATTTGTCCTAAAGAGAAGTTGCAGCACTCCAACCTTCAGGTCAATGAAAAAGGCCTTCAGAAACAGAAGAAGGTGTTCGAGCATCGTCTACGCGGCAGGATGCCGAGCAACACCCTCGCTAATGGCACGGCGTATGATTTATTCAGGGGTTGCTACGTCTTGATCAATACGCTGCTCGGTCATGCAGTACCGCAGGTAGGCTGCGTCTCAGAGGAATTATTGCCGGGTATTTCTTCTTCAGACACAGTTGCAATTGGTCAAGAGTCAAGTCAATTTTTCACTGAGGGGCAAAACACACCAAAAAAGCTTCATGTAGCACCTCTGTAGTCTCTTTCACTGCTACTTGCTCTCAACCGCATGATCATATTAAGAAAATAGCCCCCAAAAATAAATAAATTCGAAGAGTTAAGAGTAATTTTGTTGATGTATCCCCGTTCTCTGCTGCGGTGAGGCAGAGGGAGGTGAGCCACCAACGAAGCAGCTGCTTTTCAGTCGGATGCGCTGGAGATGGACCGCTCTTCCAGCTGGGCTGACGGTGCCCAGCGCTGGCATTTGGCAACAACAGCACCCGGGTGCTGAGAAAACCTTCTGGCATCATATTCGAAATATGATTTTACGTATAAAAGTCTACACTGACAGGCTGAGGGAGTTGGGGTTGTTCAGCCTGGAGAAGGGAAGGCTCCGGAGAGACGTTTTTGTGGCCTTTCAGTACTTAAAAGGGGCTTAGAAGAAAGATGGGGACAGACTTTTTAGCAGGGCCTGCTGGGATAGGACAAGGGGTAACGGCTTTAAACTGAAAGAGGGAAAATTCAGTCGAGATGTAAGGAAGACGTTTTTTATGCTGAATGTGGTGAGCCTCTGGCCCAGGTTGCCCAGAGAAGCTGTGGCTGCCCCATCCCTGGAGGGGTTCAAGGCCAGGTTGGACGGGGCTTGGAGCAACCTGATCTAGTTGAAGATGTCCCTGCTCATGGCAGGGTTGGACTAGATGGTCTTGAAAGGTCCCTTCCAACCCAACACATTCTGTGATTCTTTGATTTTATATCCCTTCATCCATCCTTGAAATGAGAATGAACATGCCATTACATAAACCTAAATGCTCAGGGCCTTTATGAGCAAGCTGAAATGATGAAGGCTGAGTCTTCAAATTTTTCTTCTTCCATCTCCATGATCAGGCACAGGGTAGTTAATTTGGGTTTTATTCCCCAAC
Source organism: Alca torda (assembly GCA_008658365.1). Classification (NCBI taxonomy): domain Eukaryota; kingdom Metazoa; phylum Chordata; class Aves; order Charadriiformes; family Alcidae; genus Alca; species Alca torda. The sequence continues at coordinate 1,712,194 of CM018101.1, forward strand.
ATCTAATGTATCAAGCAAGAAACGGAATCTGCTTTGTTTCCCAGCATTGCATTTGTGGTGGGTTTGGCATTAATTCAAGCAGCAGATCAAAACCTGATTATTTCAGCGAGGCCCTCCAAGGAAAATGGCCATCTACCTTGAAAAGGACCTCAGCAACCACACTGAAGACATCAGGGTGATGACTGAACATTAGGGCGATGACTAGGACACCTGAACCCACCTTTTCCCTACAATCCCACCACTGGATTTCAATCCCGGGTCCCCACGGACCCATCTGAACTGACTGAAAGCGGCAACCAAAGAGGAGGAAGAAAATCAGTCATTTCGAGATGAGTTCCCGGCGGACCAGCGGCGCAGACTCTCTGCGATGTGAAAAAAAAATAGGTGTAACAGATTGACATTAATCTGTCAATAATTCAGACTCGCTATGCGGTAGAGTGAAGGGAAGATTCTAAGAAAATATGAGCCCTCCAACCATAATTAATATGCCAGAGCACGCTCGTTAGGCCGGAAGAAAAAACAGATGGCTGCGGGCGCAGCAGAGGCCTCCAAGTTGGGAAGGTGAGGCTGGGGGTGATCACGATAAGGTGAAAACCAGTTACGGGAACCCACAAACCACAAATCTGTGACTGCAGAGGAGCAAATCTGAATACAGAGCTCACTCGAGAGGAGCGACGGGCGATGGGAGCTGGGAGAGCGGCATTCATGTGTACAAAATGATGTGTGCAAGGAAGAAAAGAAAGTATTCCCTATTCCCGCTATAATCGCATCAAGAAACAACTGGCTTAAATTTCAGCAAGTTAGATATATTAAAGAAAATACTTCTCGCGGCGAGGGCAGCTGAGCCTGGGAAGACACTGTGTGGAGAGGTCGGGTAAGTGCTATCACGGATGATTTTAATGAATGATGATGCTAGATCCTGCCTCGGGATGAAGATGAGCTCTTGAAGCCGGCGTTTTTCGGGGAATATCCTCATGAATAAAGCAAAGGGAATTAAAGTACAGTGAAACGAGTGACAGACCTGCAGAAAAGACAGGACTGGAGTAGAAATGCAAGGGCTTTTAACTTTTAAGGTGTTCAGTACAGATTGGAAATTGCAACTGGAGCTGCTGCTGGAGAAGAGGCAGCCCGTGGCCAGTTGCTGGTACCAGACTGGACTTATCCTGGCTGCCAAAAATCACGACAGCGTGATTCACACTGGCTGGAGCTGACACATCCCGATGACAGGTAACAACCTATTTCCAAGCACTTTAATAGCAAATAGCAGAAGAAAAGTACTGACTTCTTGCTGCTCCAAAGGTCCTGTCCACGGAGAGGGTCGGGAATGGCACTGGCCGAAGGGTGAACTGCGGGTGGGGGTATCCACAGGTGGGAGACGGCAGGATCCCGGGGTACTGGGCACTTTCTAGCGTTGGCACCGGGATGGCACTGACCACAGCTGAAAGGAAAGAAGGAGAGAGAGACTGAATGAGCACTTTCGGAAAATTCAAGGGAAAAACCCAAGTCCTCAGAGGGTCTGTAGGGAACCAGAAACAACCACGTCGCCAAAGCAAAGCACCCACATGCTCGGTGTAAGAGATGCCTCTGCCCACGGAAGCCAACCTCTGTATATAGAAATATGCCTCTTCGGCATACACGGGATAACTGCAGTCTGCAATCTGTAAAATTAACCAGCTTTTTGTCTATGTTCCAGCTATTCAGCCCTGTTTTGGGGGGTGCTTTGGCAAGTAAGCGAGAAGGAACGGATCAGGCAATTTAAGGACTCGTTTCAGTTGTTGGGCTCCTGCAACTTTTCCATCAGGTCTGCCAGCTTCACACCCATGTCCCTGTCACCCTCGGATGTCCCCGGAGGCACAGGGCCCCTCCTGGGTTTACCCACCAGCTGAGGGTGTCTGGGCATCATTCCGCATTCGGGAATGTCCAAGCCTGTAAGGAACAGGGGTGAGAGGTGCCAGCAAACCAGTAGCTAAAAGTCTGAAGCCGAAGTTGAGCTCTGGAGTTGAATTTAAGTGACACTTTGATCTGAAAACCAGGATCACGGTGTGCTAAATTCAGGCTTTCCTGTGACTTACCTCCTTTATTTTCAAGTCAACGCTTGAAGAGCGGGTCATAATCAAGCGGTTCAAATAATGAACTTCTTTGTCGCTTTTAGGAAAAACTTGGAAGCTCTCACGAAAGTTTTGCCCAGCTAAACAATAAGCAGGGATTTTTGGCTCCTTGGTGATAAGGTTTGGCTTAGCTAGCACCTTTCAGACGCGAATCGGAAGCAACGCTGTAAACTTTAAGACAGTCATTACAATTCCTCCGAGCTCCTGCTACGTCCATCACACAGAGCGGCGAACTGGGCCACCTGCCCAAGGTCACACAAGAAGCTGTGGCGGCGCCAAGGCTTCGTGAAGGTTTGTTTTTTTAAGCACACGGCTGTCAGCGAGACAACGCCGCGCTTCCAGAGGTAACGGGGAAGCGCGGAGGTGAAGAAAACTCATGAAGAAATGCTAACGCGGGTAATCTGAGCTTCAGAGTTGTCTGGGTTCAATTCAGCTACTCTTCGAAGGGAATTTCTACTCTTCAGGCCTTTCATTTTGTCTGCGTAAGACATTTTTATTGACAATATTTATAACGTTGCTGCCACAGTGAAAAATATCGCTCTTTACTGAATCCTATTAAAGAACAACTTGGTTTTCAAAGTCCATTCCTTCATTTCTTTTTAGGGTCTAGGCACCCAGCACTTTCATTTTTAAAATAAGACAGGATTACTATTCATTGCAGCGCTCTATTGTAGAGAAGCCGGAGGAAAAGGTAACATCAAACATTCCCAAGAAATCCTCGCAATTTCAAGCAGATACGACAACAAATCTGTTCTGTCAGAGCCCGTCACCAACGGAATTTGCACTTGGTATTGATAGACTAAGACACTGAAAACAGACATTCCCTGACCAAATCACGGAGCTCCCTCAACACCGCTCCACATTTAAAATGTCCTGCATCACGTTAAAAAAGGCGGCACCCAAGAACAGCTTACAGAAATGACAAAGTAGGACATTTTGAATTGTATTCCGGCACCCCAGAGGCTGCCAAAGCCACTTGAGTTGACACGTTCGTATTTCCCCGGGGGGTGAAAAACAAAACAAACAAACAAAAAAAAGAACCGGTGTGATTTGCTGCAATTTTAGGGAGGGGGGATGAAGAGAAAAAAAAACTCCCCGCAAAACATAGCGGAAATCTCGCTCCAAACTCATTGACTCCGGCAGCGTTTTGTTTTCCTCTTCCATCAGTAAGGATAAAGCAGGAGAATTACACGTACAACGCTTGAACGTGATACCTTGCGAGGACTTTCTCAATTATTTTTCTCTGTAAATACTCCTTTCTATACAGCAGCCTGGGTATTTTTGCCTGTATTTCAGTAGCATCGCTACAACCTTTATCAAATTTATCTGGTTTACGCTCCTTCCACTTCAGCAAGCAAAGGCGCGTTACGGAGTACATTTGTTCTCAGAGACTGCAACTACCGACGATTGAGATGAGCGCGAATACTTCCCGATTCGGTATTTCACAGTTAACAGTCTGTGGGTTTTACTTCAGAATTACGATGTCGCTTCTTCAATCTATTTAATCGCTCGCTGCTGACAATTTCTTTCGGAAACTAATTAAAGCGCCTAACCTGACAAAGCCCCAACCGTCTTTTCTGGGGAAATAAACATATTCAGCATAACGCAGCCTGCACAAATGCGCAAGTAAGACTTCTATAAATCAGAGCTTAATTATTTGCAAACAATCACAGTGTGCTGTCGCCGCAGATTAGATTTATACTGTTGAAAATATACATAAACAGAAAAGGGGACGTCACTTGCCAAAATGCATCATTTGACTGAAAAAAATAAATATGTTTAAGAGCACTTTTATCTATAAGCTGTGTAACAATGTTGACTTGATTTTTATCTAACTAACAACGCCATTGACCCATCGTAATGACGATTGGTTTGGTTCTGATTTCGCTTCCACCACTCCAAGTCTATCCATTTTCTTGGACTTTGCCCTCCTTCAACCCAGGCCAACTCTGGAGAAATCCCACCCCCCAAAAAGGACAAATTGCCCGATTATGAGATTAGTGCAGTTGTAAGTTGGGAATATTTCCCAGGTGGAGTCAGAGCTTTCTCCGTCTCATCCCAGCGGTCTTTCTTCCAGATGCTAAAGAGGGTGGAAGCTGAAATGGCGTGGAGAACTGGAATTCAACCTCTCCCTGAGCTCCTACCAAGTCATTTCCTGAACAAAGCCATGGTAGGTTATTCCCTCTCCTTTCCTTCATTCAGTTCCTTCTATTTTTTTTTTTTTTAATATATCATTTGTGATGTCCCCCTTCCACAAATAGGCATTTATATTTAAACGGCAGAGTGAGAAAGAAATTTTGCGATGAAATGGATTTCTGTCAGTGCATGCTCATTTTTAACTCAAGACGATATATACAGATGGACCAATTCCGATCGATTTTTGTTCGGATCTATTCTGTGAGGTCAAAGGTAGAACTTCGAGCTAAAAGCTGAGATTGATCACAAGGCTGCTCAGAGGAAAGGTGGAGACCCAAAGCCTCATCCTTGACTGGGAACTTGATCAGGGCCAAACCCTCTTTCATTTATCCCTTTCCTTCACTCAGATGTGAAAAAAGGTCACTTCCAAAATTTTAATCGGTTCTGGAGGGTGGGAGAACCTATCTAATTAATGCTCTCCAGCCTTCCTGTCTTTCTCGTGTACCTTGCTGCCTTGAAAAAGACTGACCTCACATTGTTTGTTCAACGATAAACGCTCTGTAGTCACTAAAATTTAACACCTGGTAAAAATATCTTTTCTCTTCATTTATTTGGTTTTGTAAGAGCCGCTCCGTATTAAAAAAGCACATGGTGGTGTGGCCAACTACTGTGGACAAAAGAAAATACACAAATATACCAGAAACTGCAATTATGGCCAGCTGATTATAATTATTGATAATAATAATAACATCACAACTTACATCTGTATCTTGCAAAGCCTCTGCTCTGGCAGCTTGAACTCTTACTCCTTTATTTAAAGTTTTATTGTAAGGAGCCAGCGGGATTTATCCATCACTACCCACCCGCTAAAAATAGAAATGACGACTCTTTAGGCTTAGCCCGGGCTGGCTCTTGCGGAAACGGGATTTCTGAGTTCGCTCCATAGTTTTTCCACTGCTGCGTTGTGAAGCCCTGGCAAGCTTCCAGGCCTTTCACTTCTTTTTGAGACGAAGACAACATGGCCAACGCTATTTAACCCGACGAGGCCTAACCAGACAATATCTGAAAGACCGTAGGAGATCTTCAGATGGGTGAGCCCCGCTTTTGGGGGCCGGGGGAAGGTGCTGGTACTCACGAGGGTTGTTTGGTTGCGAATCCATGGGGATCATGAGCTTGGCCCGGGTGGCTCGGCGGGCGGCGAGCGAGCGCTCCAACGTGGACATGCTGCTTCCAACATCTTCTGTCTCGGGACCTAGAGAAAACCACCACAGCGGCTTAGTTGGAAATGCTGGAAATGAACGTTTCTCTTCACCTTGTATCTAGCAGGAAGATCAATAGGGTTTTTTTTAGAATTCAGTTATTCTAACCCATCATTAAATATCATCACCTGCAAAGAGCCGCACAGACTATTTTGGCTGCCTTTTCTGAATAAAATTATTGTTTGCCTTTTTTTTGGTAAGACAACCAAGATAACACATCTCCTTTTTCTTTGTCTCGGAAACTATCCTGAAAAATCCCCATTCACTTCACTAAACTGTGACGTTTTTCTTGTAACTTCCCTGTTATAAACTTATTTAAAAATTAAAATACTAAGACCAGAAAAACGCTGCGTAAATTCGGGTACCTACAAAACCTGGCAGCTAAGAATTGCTCTTTGAAATTCATCTGAAGGATGAAAATGACCTTCCTTGTGAGATGCCACAAAGTCTTGTGTCCTGATTGCCCAGATCACGGACCCAGTAATTCGCGGTGGCTCTTCCAGCCTGCGCAGCTTGTTTTTCCCGCAGCACCCGTGGCAAGTTGAGGATGTGCCTGGATCTCCCCGTTATTTGGTCCTGGATCACAACTAGCCCATCTCCCGAGCTCAGAGAGCTGAGATAGGCTGCCCGATGTCCAATCCAACCCAAAACTGTCTCAGCAGCTATAGAAATCAGACTCCCTGTTTATGTATTTAAATGCGGATGCTCTGATTTAGTCACATTTGTATCGGAGATTTGAAGTATTCAAAGATTCTAGAGAATCCGCTTGTCAGAAAGAAAGTGCGGTTGAAACTGGATGTTCAGTAATTTGCAATGAAATGAAAGCAACGTTCCTCTCTTCATACCTTGTCTCACACGAACCTTGCATTTATGTTACTTCCGCTGTTTTAATAAACCGTGGATGAAATCAGTTTAACACTGTCACGCAGGTAAGCTTAATACCCACCCAGACTATTCATCTCTGATGTACCCAAGTAAATAAAAAAGAAAAAAAAAAGAAAAGAAAAACCACAACGATTTGCATAAAAAGACTATGTATTTTTCAAATCACTCTGGCTGAATTGCAGGACTAAAACGCCATGTTTTCTATCGATGGCCATTCAAAGACCTAATTGCTAGGGAAAAGCCAGGGCCAGCATTACTGAACTGTGTAGGACGGAATGGGAAGAAACGTGACGGCATTTATTTACGGTCCGAGGCGTTTACACATAAAATATCCAGCCCAGCCTTTGTCATTAACTTGCTCATGTGCTGCGATGACTTCCGTGCACTCGATTGCATGCCTATAAGCAATCGATGGAGCTTTCCCATCGATCTTTCTGGGCCCTGGATCAGCTCTTCCGATCATCAGCCATAGCTCTTTAGGCAGAGGGAATCTTCCGGTTACGTTTTCCCAATGTCTACTGTAACGAGGATCTTTGTCTTAAAAACAATAGGAAACACCATCACCGTTATCTTCCTAAATAGCGAACTATTGGCCCAAAACACAATGTGAGAAAAAGAAAATGAGATCCAGTTAGAAATTTGAAAACTGCTCCTTTTTAACGTTTTTTTTTTTTTTTTCCTTGCAAGAACCAGGAGCTACGGAAAAGGGATAAAACCATCAAAAGCGTCTGAAAAAGTCACCTTCGTTATTTACGGCCCCAACCGATGTTCTGGAATTATTTCACTCCGTCCCCCACAAGCAATGCGTTCGTGAGGAACTCAAGACAAAAATGTTTATGTTCTCCGATTCTGTGCTGCGTTTTGCCTTCCGTCGCTCCCTGTACGCGCCATCTGCCTTTCTCCCAAGACTTTCTACTATTCCGGTGGAAAAAAACGTTATCAGCTAAAGTGCAACCTGTGATGGGCTGCGTGCACTAAGGTTAAAAAAAGGAGGAGGAAACATCACCAAAACCACATTTTTCTTACAGAATTTCTCTCTCCTCCTGTCTCTTAAGTTTTCTCAGCCTCCCTGGCCCAAATTCTGCTCCTGGTGATGCCGCTGACCTTCTTCCTAATCATGTTCTCCCTCTCCTCCATTTGGTTTTTTCCCCCACTTACTTCTCCATGCTCCCTTTTTCCTCTCTTCCTTAGCACCGTATGCAAATCTAATAACATTTGACTGCCAGTTGAATTCCTGCACGGAAAAAATCCGAATGGTGTAAAAAGGAAAAATGACGGGTTTTCCTTTAGTTTGGAACCACTGCAAAACATCTCCCCAAGGAACATCTCTCCCAGCGCCCACAGCAGAGCTGTCAGCTCTTCCAGTCCTGGGTCTGGTCTCAGTTAGAGACTCCTTGTGCTGGGCTAAGGTCACTAACCACCAATATTAAATTAATTTAAAGAAAATGTATATGCTGGTGATGGAGAAAAAAGCCTCAGGGGGGCTGGACTAGACGACCTTTAAAGGTCCCTTTCAACCCAAACCACTCTATGATTCTACGTCTCTAATTTCCTCAAATCTACAGGTGAAACCCAGCCAATTTGTGTCTCTCCGGCCCTGGGAGCCCCTCACCGGGTTGTGGGGTGCTCTTGCTGCCCAGCTGCGTTTCCGACTGGCTGTGGCTGACGGGGGTGATGTCCTGGCAGCTCTGCATGGGGGAGTCCCTTCCCGCGGGGTCCGAGCCCGTCGGCTTCTCGATGTTCTTCATTTCCATCTCCTCGTGGTGTATCCACAGATCCGGGGGTCTCAGGTCCTTCTGGCTGCCCTTCCTTTTACCAGCGCTGTGGGTTGCACGTTTCCTGCAGCAAAGAAAGATCAAAACTGTCACTTAAGAAGGTTTTTCCCCTTTATAAGACCAAGAGGTGATGCCTCCTCATTGATGTCTCTCTAAGGAACCCCTTGGTTGTGTCCTCCAAAGGACGGTGGTTATCTCGGTGTGATCCTATGCTTCGTGGAGTTTGGTCCAGGGGATGGACCCGGGGCTCAGCAGGGTGGGTCATTTTTTGCACTGATTAATGTAGAAACTGGGGAAAACCACTCTTCCTGGAAGAGAAGGGAAGTGACCAGTTTCATGTTGGGAAGACCAGCGCTTGTGGAATGTCTGCGAAGGAAAACCGCTGAGGCCACTTCTGCCGAGTTACGCACATCTTATACCTTCCATAACCACCTGCCGCATGTCACGTGTTTCTTTTCCCACTAAAGCAGTATTTTTAGTACGGAAAAGCTCAGAAATCCGGAGTGGCATCTCGCAGGGCAACGTTAACTCTCCCCTCTTTAGGCAGAGGTATTACGACGTCTCTCACGTCAGCGGGTCACCTCCTCCGGGGAGCCACGAGGGGATGGCCCTGCTCCGCTGCGCTCGGATTTCCGCCTCCCCTCCACTACGCAGGCTATTTGTAACAAAATACGCGTGTTTTTCTATTCTAAAGAAAAGCCAGGCGCCATAAATATGGAGCACAACGGCTGATTTACAGCTGAAGGGAAAGTCTTATCAGGAACCCATCAACTTAAGTAACTCTGAAAAAGGAGTGCTCCCGGCTTACTGTTTCGCTCAATAACCCAAAAGTACTCTTTACCCCTTGATTTTTCCTTTGTACATCTCAAAGTACTTTGTGAAAGGAAAGGGATATTACTGTCCCAGGTGGAAACGCGGAAATACTTGTGATATACAAAAGGTGCAGGAGAATATTTTCAAATTCATGTGCACTTTTAGGTACCAAAACCTTGATTTCCAGGGGCTCTAAGTGCTCTCGGCTACTCATTACCCCCGTCATATGCTCACCCCAAAACACAGCGGTGCATCTCCTGAAGGGAAGGCTTTTTCCCGAATCCATGGAAAGCAATGGAAAAACCTCTCTCTGGCATCCCTAGGACTCGCACGGCGGGTAGCACTGGTGGAGGTGTGCTCGGAGAACTGCCCTCCAGGCAGTACCGCGGAAGGTGGCATGGGGTTATTTTCCCAGAAAAAAAACCCAGCCTTGAGGGAATTTGAAACTTTGAGAAACCCCAATGGTTGGAATCGATTCCTGTTCTTTGCTAAATTTTCTCCCTCTGGTCTAGAAAGCGAGAGACGCGTGTTACGGCTACGTGCGTCACCAAACTTTTTGCTTTCAAGAGAAGGAACAAACACACCCTGTAACTGAAAATGTCACCGAGGGCACGGCCCCGTCTCAGCCCCAGGAGCTGATGGCCATGACATTTTATTCCGGCAGAAATATCCCAGGCCTCAAACTGCCACCCTTGCAGGCAGAAATTGGTTTAGGTCCTTCGACCGGTCCATACCCTGAAAGCTCTTCAAGGGTCAAAATATTAATTTTAAAAAGTCATCTGGAAAGTGAGCGGCGGAGGCGAGGCTGGGGTCGTTCAGAGATTTAGTTTCTATCGCCTAATAAACATGACTGTTGCTCTCTGGTTATAATTATTTCCTACTTTTAGTCCGTTATTTTCTAAGTGCCAAAACTTAATTATTGAAAATGACGGTATTTCAAAGAACAGGGCAAAGGCACAGCACTTTGCCTCTATGGAATAAAGACAGTCCTTTAATACCTTCTTGCACAGAGCCTACTACCATCCTCATTAGCACCTACAAGAATAATTACGAGCCCTTTCATTCAACCTTAATGTACCAAGTTAAAAAGTAAAGTTGTTCTTTCTGTCTCGTTCCAAAAAAGGCCATCATTTTGATTCTCAACAAGGAATGGCTTCCTTCACTTCGCGACACAGCATCTTTTTTTTGTCACTTTCAATTGAAAATAATTCATTTCTCCAGGCTTGAGCCAGGCAAGAGAAATTTTAGCCCCAAAGTAATTTTATACACAGCTGTAAATAGGGGGCTATAATGAATGTGTCGTTCCAACCGTAACTACAAAAACCGCTACAGCAATGATATCATTTAAAAAAAACACATGCAACCATCTCGCTTGGTTTGCATTGGGTTTTTTCTCCCAAATTATTGATGCCCTGGCGGCCCGGGAGTAGCAAATGGAATCAGAGCCAGGAGTGCACACGAAAAGGTCATCCATAACCAACGAAACTAAATCCTCCCCTGGAACGTTTTGTTTATGCGATGCTAAAGTTGCGGTTCGGCTTCTGAAAATGCATCTACCTTTAATTTCGGGGGGAAGCAGGATCTTTGGTGCGCCAGAAAAGCGCATTCGATCTACAGAAGATAATCATAAAAGCTTCACCGTCAGCTTCAAACCTCCGCTGCAGCAACGGAAACCGATGCTCCGGAAATTCACGTTGAGATTTACAGCGGGATTCAAATTTAGTCCGTCACCCAGTTTATAAGTGGAGCAGGGACTGGGAAGGGAAGGAGTTTGGAATTGAAAAATGGATCTCAGACGGCAGCGTTTCTGTTGTTGTTCAATTATTTTACAACACGAAACGCGTCCAGCTTGCATACCATAATGATATTTTGGGTTTTTTTCCCTAAGGATGGCTATAAAACCAGAGTTCAGCTCTGCCCTTAAAATATATATTATGGGCATGCAACCTTGAGTAACGACAGCAGAACTTAAGCTGTACTTTCAAAATAAATAAACTCTCTGGAGAGGAAAACCCTTTCTCCTTCCCTGTTTCTAGAGTTCCCAGCCTGGGCAGTGGCTCCAGCCATTACACATCCTACACAGGATAATTTCTCAAATACTCCGGAGTGAGATTACTCCTCATTGCCTTCATTTTACAGTTACAATACCCCAGAGAAAACACTTAACGGTTATAACAACTCAGCCTGGTTTATTTTTTTTTAACAACAGCTGAAGGTGTCTCTATCTGAAGAGCTCAGAAATAAAGCGTTTTCTTGGGCAAAATGGGATTTTGCTCATAAAAAAAAAGCATGGGTAACCTTGTCCTGGTCCAACGTCTTTTCTCACGGAGCAGTTTTGGAGGCAGGACACAGAAGCAACGGTCCCCATAAGCCGTAACCACCTCCCGCACGAACCCTGAGGCTCCTGCGCTGCCGTTGGCAAAGCCCTTTGAAGACAGTCAACAATAAATACTTCACCTTAATTAGCCTTCCGATGCACGAGTTAATATTTTATATTCTTTGCTCTTTACTCCTAACCTGGCAAAAATGTGCACTTTGCCTTTTGGGCTGTATTAAAGGAAACTGAAGTGGTATAAAGGTCCTGTACAAAAAGAAAAAGAAAAAAAAAGAAGAATATAAAACAATTCTTTCTCCAGAAAATCTCCCCCAGTGTTTACAGATGAAAAATTATTTCACTTTGGCCTCTCTGTTCCCTGCCAGCCACCCTGAAAAGCTGAAACCAGTGCCTGTCTCTCCTACCACCCGTGGTGAGATCCAGCCTCCCACCACCGTGCAAGAGATGGGGCAGAGGCCACCACTAACGAGCTACACCAGCACGGAAGACCCCAGGAGCATCTCCAGGGAACACAGCAATGACATTCAGAGGCTATTTAGCAGCTGCCAACTCATTCCTCTGTAGTTTGGGATTGACTGATACTTAGTCTAGCGAAAGGTAGACCCCAACCCCCCCACGGCAGGGGGTTGGAACTACGTGGTCTTTAAGGTCCTCTCCAACTCAACCATTCTATGACTCAACGATTACACTTTTGGCTCGCCAGAGCCTTCACAAATGCGTGCCGACACATTCCTATTACTTACAAGAGGACTTAAACTAGTTTCAGCTTATTTTTTGTAGCCCATTTTCACACCACTCCTCCGCCCAGCACACTCATCGGTTGGGCAACTTGTTCAAGACCACGCTTTGAGCAACCTGGTCTAGTGGGAGGTGTCCCTGCCCATGGCGTTGGAACAGGATTGTCTTTAAGGTCCCTTTCAACCCAAACCATGCTAGGATTCTATGATCCGTATGCACATTCAGTGCATAAATACGCACTATTTACCTACCAGGCTCAGACCAGATGTCCACCCCAACCTTTCCTCCTGTGGCAGTCATCGCCTCGTGTGACCAATCCATAGGCTAATTGTTCTGCCACGTCACAAATTTTTGTTATACCCTGAAACCTTAAAAGAATTCCTGGAAGAAGCTGGGGTGGACGCTGCACAAAGCGGTATTTTTCCCTTACTTTAAGCCTCAACTGGGATTCATCTTCTCTAAGCTTAACTCTGAACTGACCTGCACTGAAGGACGGAGCTGACGGGTGGCCCCATCGTCCATCCTCCGTGGCACCCCCCCGGCAGACACCGCCAGCGCAGGGCAGTGAGCAGCTCGTGCTGAGGAAGATGCAATTACGGTGAGGGCATGAATCTCAATTACTGCAGGAGCCATACGTTCCCCTCATGCGCAACTGGGTAAGTTATTGCACCCGAATCTTTTACTCCCATTTTTCGCCCCTATTTTTTACTGGCGTCCAATTGTCACAGGCTTTGTACGGCTGATATTTCATTCTTCCCTAGATGGCTCAGACAGAAAATACCTACTAAGCCACCTAGGTCAGTACCAGGTTGTTCTGTATAATATGCTTTATTGTGCTTTGTTCAGCCAAGTTTTAATTAACTTAAGAAATATGACTTTCCTCCTCTGAAGGCTTACAAGAGATTATTCCATCACCTGCAAGTTTTTGCTCCGGGGAAGGACACATGCATTATCCAACGAGACTTGGCCTTTAGCCTTATTGCAGTCCTTCTGTTCAGTAGTTCATCCGTGATTTTAAACAAAGAACCAGCTGCCAATAAAAGCCTGAATCTAAACTCTCCGTGTCACAGTGTGCATCTCTCCGGGCAGGTCAGAAACGAAGTCATTCCCACCACCAACCTCTTGTTTTGAGGAAATTTAGGATTTTTCCTGTTGTGCTAAATTTAAGATCCGTCGTTTAGTTTTTATTGCCCTATTTTTCCCCCACCTTCAGTGGGGAAACGGTTCGTTTGGGGCAACTTGGGTGAGATTCACCCACTCATAGTAGAGACATTTAGAACTTGAACAGCAAATCCAAATCCACCGGCTTCACATTTTTTTAATCACTGGAGACCAATAAGCCTCTTCAGGTGGTAAATCTTCCCATGCCTTAGGATAAGATAAACAATTTTTTGAACGCTCCTGTTCCTCCCCATGGGCTACAGACGAGGTCAAGGCTGATTAATTCAAACTTGGGATATTTAAGTTTTAGACACCCAATAGTGGACAGATGAATCTGTTTGTTTCTCTCTCTCTTGTAATTCCCTTTTCCCTGCTAGAAACTCAAGAGAGATTTAGCCGTGATTCACCGGACTCTATTCAACAGGAGAATTTCCATTGCGTTCACAGGATGGCCTGATTTTCCGGCGGTAGGACTCACAATAGAAGCAGATTTTCAAATCAGTTCATCATTCAACTACCCCAGCGCTCCTGAAAGCATGGGCCCGTATTTTTCTGCCTAAATGAGAGCTTTCTTTTTGAAAAAAAGTCTACCCTCAAATATCCGTCTTTGGAGAAAGCGCTTCCCCTGGCAAAACACTCCAAATCTGCTCGGGCTCCACCAGCCCAAAGCTGGTTCCAGCAAACTTGGGAGCCCTCTGGTCCCCCGACCATCCCTGCTCTCCTCGTCCCACCTGTTTTTAAGCATTAGTGCAAATCACTGTAATCATGTCGTGCTCTTTTATCTCCTGTTTATGCTTTATGCTCTTTTATTTTCTGTTTATGCTTTGCACGAACAAAAATCTATCATTAGCGTGGGCAAACTATGATTAAACTTCACTTCCTCATGTCCTCATACTCCTAACAGTATAATAATGCAATCAGTTAATAGTAAAACAATTAATAGTCTAGTAATTGTCAATGTGTTAAGTGCATCAAACCCGGCTCCGTTTCAAACCCATGGACTCCACATCTCGTTTCTCAGAAAGGCTGAAAAAAGCTTTGTGCTTTACGCTGCTGCCCTTTGGTAGCATCTCAGAAGAAGCCTAAAGATTTTTCTCCTCGTAATTTTCTATAGACTGAGTGGTTTTGTTTTTTCAAGTAGACGAGAATTACCTGGAGAAAGAGCTGTTGATGCTTTTTACTGGAAGACTTTTGGAGCCGGACCGTCTGGAGAAGATAATGCCCTCCCCAGGGTTAGCAAGTGAGCAGGACTCTGTGGTTCTCAACTGTGCGAAGTCAGAAAGTCCAACAGCATCACCAGGCACGGAAAAAGCTTTTTGTTTTTTTTTTTTTCCCCTTTAAATCGAAGGAATTGATTCTTTCCCGTGTGTGAATTATACTTGGGAATATAAACAACAGCGAGCTGTGCCTGGCATACTTATTTTTTTGAGGTTCGCCATGCCAGGGGTACTTATTCTCCACGGTTTACCCTGTAGCCTGGGGGACAGGGGACATTCTCTACTTACCGGCAATGAGTGACACCTCCAAAACCAAAAGATTGAGCCCCAAAATGCCTTTCGGTCCCAGACCCCACATTTCTCCACTGTGAATGTTATATCGCTCATTTTTGAGGCTGAAAATCACTGCTTTTTCCTCCCACCCCGTTGATTCTAGAACGTACTTCCTCTGCTGTGCCGAGGAGCGTCTGGTGCAGATGACGGCCACCACCGCCACCACCACCACGGTGATGACGCCGACGGTGACGACGATGATGACAAGGAGGTTGCTGTTCTTCTGGGGCGTGACGCTGCCGTGGGGAGGGTGCATCTGCCCGATGGGAGGCTCTGAAAGGAGACAGGCAACGAGGGGTTGGTCAGGGCTGGATTCGCTCCTCTCCCTTTTTAGGAGTCACCCATAAAATAAACCACATCAAGGTGGCACGAATTCCTCCAAAAAGGAAGATGGGTGCCATAAAGAGCTGAAATCTATGTCTCGCTGCACATCAGTGGCACAGCAAACAGCAGAATATTTAAGCAGTAACGGCTCTGCACTTTCTGGGTGTTAATAACCCGATGTTGGGAGTCAATAACTCTCGGCTCATTTTCGCTATTATCAGCTGAAAATGGAAATACAGGGACTATGGATTTTTTCTTTACGGCCTGTATAGTCTTTCTCCAGACTTGCAGCAGCAAGACAGGGACTGAAAATAGCGTCATTTCTCCCGTCAAGCCCCACTCAAGCTGACTTCAAGTCCCAGCCCCTTGCTTTTGACATTTTTTTTTTTCCCTATTCCATTGGGAATAGCACGTTATATTTTTATTACCTTGTTGGACAATGCCCAACACAGCACTGGGCAATACGTTACAGACACCAGTGACCAATCCTTCTGCTCTATCTGCTCAGGCAATCTTACAGGCATCTTATAAAATCACAAACCCCCAAATATCTTTCCACTTAAGCCCGGAGAAAAACTAACTTTTCGGAGCGATGGGATGCGAAGGGAAGAGCTGAGCTATGGCATAACCGAGATTTCACAACAAAAGTAGCTCAAGAGTTTTCCCATCGTCCCCACAACCTGCCACGTGTAAACTAATCAATACTTGTCTGGCATCTCATTTTGGCTTTCCTACAACTGAATGCAAAAGGAAAAAGGAAAAAATCTAAGGAAAAAGGAGAAATCTCTCAAAATAATAGTTGGCAATAGATGTAATTTAACTGTAATATTCTGCCTTGATTTCCTGCCCTCATATCCTTTCTTTACTTAACTAATTATGCTATTTAAATAATTCACCCTTTTCTCATAGCTTTTTTCCAGGCAGCTGGATAAGACAAGCAGCTGCGAGCGCCGTCCTTTCGGCATGACAACCGTCTAGTACAGAAATCCCAAAGATTTTGGGGTTTGGACTCTTTTTCATTTCCATGCTGAGTCATAGAATCATAGAATCATAGAATCATTCAGGTTGGAAAAGACCCTTGGGATCATCGAGTCCAACCATCAACCCCACTCTACAAAGTTCTCCCCTACACCATATCCCCCAACACCGCATCTAAACGAGTCTGAAACACACTCAGGGATGGTGACTCCACCACCTCCCTGGGCAGCCTGTTCCAGTGGCTGACCACTCTTTCTGGGAAGAACTTTTTCCTAATGTCCAGCCTAAACCTATCCTGCTGCACCTTGAACCCATTCCCTCTTGTTCTATCGCTAATTACCTGGGAGAAGAGACCAGCACCAACCTCTCTACAGTGTCCTTTCAAGTACTTGTAGAGAGTGATGAGGTCTCCCCTCAGCCTCCTCTTCCTCAAACTAAACAGTCCCAGCTCCTTCAATCGCTCCTCATCAGATTTATTCTCCAGGCCCTTCCCCAGCTCCGTTGCCCTCCTCTGCCCTCGCTCCAGCACCTCGAGATCTCTCTCGTATTGAGGTGCCCAGAACTGGACACAACACTCAAGGTGTGGCCTCACCAGTGCTGAGCACAGGGGGACAATCACCTCCCTACTTCTGCTGGTCACACTATTTCTAATACCAGCCAGGATGCCATTGGCTTTCTTGGCCACCTGGGCACGCTGCTGGCTCATGTTCAGCCGCTTGTTAATGAGAACCCCCAGGTCGAAAGGCATTGATGGAACGTACCACAAAATACAGCGGTGATCAAGAAAAACGAAGAGTTTTCACTCCCTGCCCTTTCTTGCAGTCCCTGGAAGCTCTCTTTACTTCTCAAAAGTCACTTTTCCTACACTTAGGATGAATTACTATGAAGAGGAGGAGGGAAGCCTAAACCACACAACAGTGGTGTGTTGGCTGCAGCAAAGCGGGACAGAAAAGGTAGCAAAATTTTGTATTCCCTCCTGGTCTTGGCTGAGGAAAATAATCAGCGGGAGTTAATCAGCTATGTGCCTTGTAATTATTTTGTACTTCCAAACCTCGCTTGATACCGCATTTAAGGGAATCTTGTCTGTTGTTTCATTCAATAATGTGAGACGACAATGCTTCATTAGGTAACGGAGATGGGGTCTGGAATAAGAAGTTATTGATGGTGTATCTACACCCCAGCTGGCACTGATTAGGTTCAGTTAATTTTTGTTAATCCACAGGGTTTCCTCTCATTTCTTCCTATTTTAGGGCAGGATTAATTAATTTTAAAAAATGGTATTTTCTGCAGGAAGCTAAAACTGAAATACAGTAACGTAAAGCGCCTTTTGAAATTCTTTTGAAGCTGTTATTTTTTTTAGAGGCCTGAGATATATCTACAACGTCTCTTGAGATGGGACATACTTTTGGGAGTACTCCATCAGCTGGAAACCTGATGGGTGGCTTGGGGATCAGCTCTAAGAAAGCCAAAACAGAATACGTGGTGACCTGACCCTATTTTTGGTTAACGTTTTTGGTCAAAACTACCATCTGGTTTACAGCAGGTATTTCGCGCGTGGATGAGATTTTCAACAGCCGAGATAACTCATCCCTATAAAACAGCAACTACGCGACCGGTGGGCACATTGGGTGGCCTCCGAGCCATGAGAGGGAGGAACCAGAGACCAATAAAGAGAAGAAAAGTAGGAGGTTATCACCAAAAACGCACTTAATTATGGAGCGTGGTTGGAGGGAGCTTGTACTTACCGTTCAGACTGCTCCTGTCTATGAGGTTGGTGTCCACCGGCCAGTAGGAACCATCCCCGTGACGACCTGTTGGCAGAAAAAAACCGCATCAGACACGGCACGACAGGTAAACCAGCACAGCCACGTTTGTTGCTTGAGACGGCGCCTGCCTGACAACGTTTAAACCATTAAACAGCGCAGGAAAAGTCATCCCATATGTGCCGGGGAAAAGCTGTTATCAAAGCAGGCTTTGGAATCAAGCTGGATTTCAGCCCTTTGAGCAGCTTGCCTTGTTCTGGTGGGTTTTTTTTTTTTCCCCCTCCTCCAGACGTTACTCGTTAGAGTGACAAACTAAGGTGGGATGGCAGCATCCGTCTGTGTCCCCTCCACGGGTGACGGGGAAGAATCCACACAGCTGCTTTTGCACACAAAAGGCTGGAATTGCGGCAGAGGGACGGCGCTGTACGGAAAATTGCAGGCACGTTCTCCACCTGCCAGGTGGCTTTCCACCACGATTAAGCGGGCTTTCTTTCATTTATTTTACCGCTTGTGGGAACACAGTTGGGGAAATACAACTCCACAACCGCTTGGGTTTTTTTTCCCCAAAAAGTCTCTTTTCTAAGCCTGACATCAAAAATAAAAGAAAGAAAAAAGAAGGGATACGATTATTATTCCAATAATATTTTGGTTGTTGAGGCAACATCTGCACTCCAAATTAATACAGCAAAATTTGAGGTGTTCATCTCTTCCTCTGCTTTATTTTTTCTTATTTATCAGCTTCGGGCTAAATAGCCGCGTTGGCATGTCCATGTTCCTGCCAAGAGCATCTTTGCTTCCTCATGTCTGACAGAAGGAGAACCACAAAGGCTGGTAAGGTCCTACCAAGCTTCTCCTCATCTCTACTGATATGGGATTGAGTGATCAAAGTCCACAGCAGAAATGGTTTGGGGTAAAAGCTGCGTTTCTGGCAAAGACCAAGCTCATGCCAACAGCCTGCTCTTGGTATGGGCACACTACCCCAAACGTGGCCATCTCATTCCTCCAAAGCTCGTTATTTGTTTCATTTTAGCCAAATGAGCCTTCCCAGGTGGCATGGTCTCAGCAGATCTCCCATCCGAGAGGCTGCCAGAGCATCACATCGACACCGATGCCATAAGACCCTTGGGCAACTCTATTTTTTGGCTCTGCCATCCCTTAGGTCAGCCAAATAGAACCTGAAGGTGGGTTTTGGCTGGTGAAGGGATTCCGTAGAACTTCTGAAAACTTGGTCCAGGGCATGGAATTCCCAGGGCTTATTCCAGCTAACTTCTACATCAACCAACCACCACCTACATCAGATCTTTTGGCAGATTAATCAAAAAAAAACCCCATTTTAACTTTCCTGCACTGTTAAACAACTGCCATATTCCTCCCCAGAGGTACTTGTGCTTCTGTGGATTGCGAAGAAATTCACGTGCGTAACTTTGTCTACCAATTTGCGAAGCATTTGGTGATGAATGGCCCTAAATAAATGGCAGATGATTATCATCAGAAGAGACTTCAACGTAATCATCTTTTCAATCAGCGTAATTGCACAGCTACAACAACCCGATCCCAAGAAAGCAAGGTTGCAAAATGTTTAGTTGTAAAAGCAGACAAAATAGAGATAAACGGAGGGTATGTAGTAATTCTGTTTACCGAGAGGACACTCTAAACCGTGACATTCCAACTGTGAATATGTTGTGACCCCGGGGTTATATTGTGCTTAGGAAACGGGGTGTCTCCATGGGAGATTGCTAAAAGTTACTATTTTTTTTATGTTCAGCCCACACTGAAACATCTTAGCGGGAATCTAACACAGTGGAAAATTTAGTCAGGATAGCGAAGACTTAAAAAAACCTAACCCTGCATGCCCGACTCTGCCGTTTAGTACTTCCTTAATTAACGTACCAGCACTTTTCAAGGCATTACACATGACATTTTCATTATGAAAATACGTGCGCAAACAGCTGCCCCGTTCATTTCTGGCTCCAATACGGTGACTGGCAGCCGGAGGTGGCATTTCTTTGGGATGGCTGCACAACGCGGAGGCAGCCAGGTGGCAACCGGGGAAAGGTTTGGGCTACACCGTCCATCCCAGGTGCTTCTTGGGCTAGAAACACTTGAAGTTTTAAAACCATCCCAATGCAGCAGAGTCTTCCAGCTTTCCTCACTGAGGGTAACTTTCAAAATAGTCGTCTAATCAGGAGGAATTTCACTGAGAAGAGACAGGAAGGCAAACAACTCTTAACAAACAGTATTCCAACAGTTCCTCAAGATCGAATTTATGGCACTTCGGCTCTGTTCTGCTGTTAAGACATACAAACATTATTCAATATTTGGATAAACACGGAAATCTAAGCACTTAGGAGACAAGAGGTAAATCTCTGATGCACTGGAAGGTTTTATATGTTCAAGGGCAGGTAAGCTTTAACCCCTAAGGATTATCCGTGCTCTGTTCTAAGCCAACACACCTCCATGAACCCTTTCCATCCCTGGACTTTTTAAGTCCATCTGGAAGTAGTTGTCTCAACTATGTCTCAGCATCGCAGGAAACACAACCAATGTGCAGGAATAACCCATTTTCTTTACATTTCAAGCATTTCTTGCCTTTTTTTTTTCCATTTTTTGGACCTTAAGAAATAGTTCCTAAACCTGCTTGGTAAACACAGCCAGATGACAAGAGTTTAAAAGGCTTTTTTTTTTTTTTCCCCCCAGAAGGGGGTTATTCTGATAAACAGGATATTTCTTATTGCTTTTCTCTAGCGAAGAGCGTCACAGACCACTGCGTTATTTGTTTAGGAAGCAGCTCTTTGAAAAAGATCTGAACTGCTCATCCTTTCACTCCTGCTACACTCAGAGTTTGCAAAAAAAGCTTCAGAACCCAAAGCCCGGAGCCATCAAAAGCTTTAATAGAAAAAAAAACAAACCAGGCAAGCTCAATGCCTTCTGCAGTCACAGTATGAGACGATGTGACTGTTTTGGGGCTGATATCGGGCTGGGGGTGACGGGCAGCCGTTTTCAAGCATGAAGGCGTATGCAGAAAAAGGAGCGCAGGAAGGTTTCCAATGGGCAAACAGCAACACGCCTGCAATAATCCAACACGGCAAAGGTCGAACAGCTGAAAGCCGAATTCCAGGCATGACCGGACTGCGTTCCAAACCCTCTGACGGCAGCGGTGTGCTGTTAACACGGGAGATGCAGAGCACCGAGGTGTAAACCAGCAAGCGCGCGGTCAACCACCCAGCGTTCATCCCCTCTTCAGGGGACGCAAAGTCCCCCAGCATCGCTTGGAAACCCCTTCCACCTGCCTCCGGACTGGACGCAAAACAATGCAGACCAGTGTTTTCCTCGGGATTCGGAAATAAATGCTGTGGATGTCTGTCTCAGGTGACCTTCTCCATGGGCTTTTTGTGGGTATGGTCACTGGCCCTACTCCGGGCATGGGGCAGAGGAGACCTCCCAACGGCCTCCTCATGGCGGTAAAAATTAAACCTGAACTTATAAATACCCAGTTTATGGTTCAAAGAGAGTAATGTCAGATAAAAAAAAGAATCATACCTCTATTCCATACGTAACAATTTTCCACAGTGATACACGAATTTAGCTAGGTTACATGACCCATTTCACAGGAGGTATGTTTTCAGAAAACAACTGAACAGTAAAACGTACTGAAATTTCCTACGATAAGGAGGAACGTTGGTTCAAAATTGTGTATCTTTCCTTTTATCAAAATTTACAGGGAATGTTATAAAACATTTGTAGTCCGAAGGCAGAAATTGGCTTTTTTTGCTCTTGCAGAGATCTAATTCCGATGGCAACACATAACTGTTGACAAGTCCTATACTGACGAAATATGGGCTAAAGAACTTGTTTTATGGAATGGAAACTGGGGCAAGATAAACCACAAAGAATTAATCTCTTCTTTGCCCAATTTGCCTCTATATATTTTGGGCGAAAATCTATTTATGATAAATAGAGTTTTTTTAGACTCCAGGAAGCCTCTACTACAGCTCATCCGAAAACAGCTGGCCTTGTCCCACGTGCATAAGCTTTGTGACAAAAATTCTCTCTTGAGGGTCTGAAACTGTGATTTTATTCTTACTGTTATATTACTGTTTTCACTGCCCCTGCACATGCCCTGCTCTACCAGTTACATACATGCAATATAAAAACGTGAAAGGAAGCTGACGCGTTTACGGGCTTGGCGCCCACTTCAGGTTTAAGGGTTCTCTTGGGAAATATGTGACTTGATTCTCTACATGCCGATGCTCCTCCTCCTTTCGCCCTTCGGATAACAGTGTTTGCACCTGGGGAGCGTTATTTGCGTTTCAGCAACAGGATTTCTCATTCTCTGTCAGAGAGTTGTTGACCAAAGCTGGGGTGGGATGGGGTGGAGTGGGATGGGATGGGATGGGCTCTACTCTCTCCATCGCTCATGGGCAAGACTGAAATAATGGGGATGAGGCATCTCCTGCCTCCTTCCTCTTCTCCACCCTTCTTGCAGTGGCTGGTCTCTGCTCTCCCAAGGAGTTCATACAACAGGGAGCACATCTGACCAAGAAATCTTTGATGTTCTCCCCAAACTCTCCTCTCCTTCCCATCTCCCTTTTTGCACCAAGGATGGCAGCAGTTGTACGTTCCTTCTAGCTGACCCCACATCTGGGATCTTCAAAGCTCCCATCATGCCCTGTAACCTCGGGGTCTCTGCCCAAACCCCCTCGCGTGTCCCACACCCTCCAACAGTGCTTTTCTACCACGTAAATGAATTTTGCTTCCTGAACTCAGGAACCACGAGCCGGCCTTAGGGACCGATGACCTACCAGAGTTAATTCACGTCACTCAATAAGAATTGCATTTGCGGCAGAGATGGCCCTAAAGGCCTTGTCCAAAGCACAGACTAATTTAAAAAGCTCCCACCGACTTCAGCAGACGTTGGCTCAGGATGATTAAAGAATTAGCTTTGATGATTTCTAAGGCAAATGAACTTGTAGAAACCTTGACTTTGTTTCTCTTAATGTGCTCGGAGTAAAGTTACGGTGAGACCTGGGCCCATGGACTTGTCTTTAACAGAGTTGCCTAAAGATGAAGTAAATGCAAGTAAATGCAAGACCTTGGACTTCATCTTATTAGAATTCATCCTTGAGGTCACATAAAAATGGAAACTGAACTGGGGTATCAACAAGCCTACGGAAGAGAGAACAAAAGGCTGAGAATTTCTCCTCCTTATGTACGGCAGAACAAAAATGCCGTGTATTTCCACCAGCCAGGCAAAAGACAGTATTTATGTGCTAGGAGGGACTGTCTTTAACCCATGCTGTCCGCTGAGGACACACTAACCTCGTTTCAACTTAGTAAGTTATTTGACTCAAACCAAACCAGAAAACCCCACCATCCCCGAATCCGTCGGGAATTCACAGGCTACGGCTGCGATGCCAACACCCAGTCACCACCCCGGGGATACGTGTCAGCCAGACATCCCGCTCCAAGTAGTTACACCAGACTGGCTGAAATCTTTCCCGATTTAAAGTCTGTATGGAATATCGTTCACTACATTGGTTGCAAACACTCTTCGGGCTGGGCAACAACAATGAATTATTCTGGTGACAGTTTTCCCGTAGCAAGGAAAACCCTAGCAAAGGGGCACAGCGTTCCCAGAGGAATACCATGCACAAAATGACCCAGAACTCTCTTTTTCTGTGGCATTTTGAGGTCCACTAACTAGCACCACTGTACAGCCCCACAACCATATTGTTACGCTGAAGAAGAGAGACGTGCAGAGTGAAGATCTAAGCTACAAACTCTACTTTCCACCCAGCCTCACTTTTTTTTCCCTTTTTTCTCTTTAAAACCAAACTTGACACTTTTTCAGTGCTGTTTACCGGGTGCTGGAGCCCCTCCCGGGTTTCCCAAACCTGCCCGAAAACATTTTAAAGGCAAATTCGAGAAAAACAGACCGACAATTTACTTTCAGGCTTCTTTGCAACCCAACACTTTTACCCTTTCAAAACAGTTTTTATCTATTCAAACCTGACGTTTTCAATTTGTGTGCGCCGTGGTGCAAAAAATCATACCCAGCAGAACGAGCTTTTAACTTTATAATTTGTATACTTCCACTTCTTTCGGCAAATCACACGCTTAAAATCAGAGCGTTCGAATCCTAATAAACCTCCCCAGATCGGGCCTGAGCTCTCCCCATGTCACCGTGACCGTTTCCTTGGGCAGGTGGCACATGAACGTTCAATGCTCTCGCTGTAATTGAAAGAAATCCTTGATAGGAAATAGGTCTAAAGTAAAAAAAAAAAAAAAAAAAAAAGGAAAAATATCCTAGCAACAGACTGCACAAGTATTTGAAAGGAGATAGGAGCAGAGGAATTGCGACTAATCAGACACATATTCATATCTGGAAAACGTAATGATAATGCCTTGAAAAGTTGACTAAACTTTGCTATTATTAAACAGGAGCTGCTGTTCTGAGAGAAAAGATGATTTATGATTTCTCACTTTTGAACTTTACTCTATAACCCACGGAAGGGTGCAAGAGGAGCCTGGAAATTACGCTGAGCTTAATTATACTTAATGTGAACTATTCAGAAGTGCAGCAGAGAGACTAGGAATTTATTTCATACAAAGAAGCTCGACATTTTAATTGGTCCTTCAGAAAAAGAGAGAAAACAATTTCCTCTCCCAAAAATTTACATCTTCCCCATCAAAGCAGCAGCCTCAGCCGAGCAGAACTTCATTAACAAGATTAATTATCGCCCCAGTGTCTGCCTCATCAGGTGTGCAGCCCAGGTGAGAAGCGCGACCCCTCTCCCCGCCGCGTCCCCAAGGCCCCGGCAGCGAAGGTGACAGATTGAGGGCACCCTACCTTGGTCATTAGCCATTTTGTCAGGGTGCTCGGCTGCAAGAAAGAGACAATGTCATTAGAGGCTGAGAGCTCCGCGGTGGCGAGGTGACACGTGGCGTTAGCGGGGTGGCACGGCACGGCCGTCCCGCACCGGGCGCAGACGGTGCAGGAGGAGTTTTACCGTTCCCGTTTTCCGAGAGATCCTGGAGAACTGAGAGGACAAACACAGAATGATGGAATCACAGAACATCTCCAGCTGGAAGGGACCCATAGGGACCATCAGGTCTAACTCCCTGCTCCTGCAGAATCCCCTAAATCTAAACCATACGAGCATTATCCAGACGCTCCTTCAACTCTGAACACAGGCTGAACCATGCTTTATATCAGATATTTTCACCAAGTTCTTCCAATCGTGAAACCTTTTTTTCATTCTCTTGTTCTTTACCAATGTGATCTGGGACGTTTAATTAAGCAAGAAGGGAAAAAGAGAGAGAGAGGGAGACCGCTTCTTTGAATAATTACAGTCAAATCGCCTACACGTTGAAAGCTCAGCCTGACTTATATTACCGTTGTTTCAGCTTTTTACAAAGGGCTTTAAAACTATTTACATGTTTTTTGCATAATAATAATAAAAGGATAACGTGATTTGAAGTGCACCAGACAAGACTTCAAAATTCAACAGATATATATTAAACGCTTTCCTGCACAGCTACAACTTCAGACTATTTATGATATGGCCGAGGGAATTACAACTTTCCTCGGATTCATAAGTGGCTACCATCGTAGAGCATTAACCAGTCCTCCGCTTAATAAATTATGCAAGAATCTTAAGCACGGGAAACTGGGGGGGGGGAAAGAAGTGATTTGGCACATGAATCTGGAAGTCAAATCACCGCTGCCTGCAGGTGCAGAGCACGCTGTTCCCCGGGCTGCTAAAATCCCGACAAAACCTCCTCTGGATCGTGGCATCCCGCTAGGAACAAAAGGAGGTACTGACCTAGCAATAATTTACATTTAGAGACACATCTCTGAGCTCTGTGCCTGGGGAAAGGGGGGAAAAAGCTCCTTCGATGACCCCCCCCCCCAAACCCTCAGCAATTTTTTATTTTCCCCTCCCAGACTTTTTCACGTGGATGCGGAGAAGAAAAGGGGGCTACGGAGCACATTGCCTCGAACTTCCAAGAAATCTGCGAACCTGCGCTTCCCCACGGAGCCACACCTGGCTTATCACCTTTCCCTTCGGTCAAATATATCCAGGGAAAGAGGAATCCCTGCTCGCAGCCCAAGGTACCTCCGTCCCAGCGCTGATGCCGCCCTGGCACCGCTCGGCGTTTGCTGCCTTCTCCAGGTGACGGAGGAGGCGAAGCCCCTGCCACCTGCGGTGCCGCGCGACGCTGCGGCCCGGGGGGGCGATAACTGTGCCGGGGGGTCCCCAGTTGGTGCCGGTTATGAACTGGGATGCGCTGGTGATGAACCGCACCGGCAAGGCAGCATTAGAGGGCACTGCAGGGCTAGAAATGCTGCCCCCCAGCATCCCTGCCAAAAGCTGGGGGGTCAAGGGGGGGCGACCGGCATCATCTGCGGCTTCAGGGCTCTTGTAGAAACGATACAATGGCAATTCTTATTCCAGCGGCCTGTGGAAAGGCCACGGAGAGTTTTCCTTGCTGATCTTCGGGAATATCCGAGAGTCAGCCCATGACCTCCCTCTCTCTCCCCCTTGCTTTCCGCTCTTCCTTTTAAAACCACACCCGATCCAGTGTTTTTCATTCATGAGTGACATCATTAATGTCTACAGGCGCATCGACAGGCAACTTTTTTCAGGTTACAGCCATTGATACAACGTGCGATTCCGATAAGCGGAACACGACTCTAATTTTCTCTAATTAAAGGAGCTCAGCACCCAAGGAAGGGCTGTTTGTCAGCACTGGATGAAACCCAGAACAGGCAGGGCTGAGAAGAACGCGTATTTAGCAAGCGCAGTTCTGAGATTTGCCTGTTTCCGTAATAGACGAGGGGAAAAAAATATAAAAAAAATCACAGCCAAGTTATTTAAAAGGTTGAGGAAATCCTCCTGCCTGTCTTGTCTGTCAGCGGTTCGTTCACTCATTCTTTAGCTGTCCCGTTTCAACGGGCAGTTGCAAGCAAATTTCAGACTATTTATTGACTTCCGCCACTTAATGAATCTCTGGGAGTGCGTATGCCGTAAAAATAACGTAACGTCGAGAGTTAGAATTTAACTTCGGGGGAACTTCATGACCATACGCTGCGAAAGGCTGCAAAATACGAATACTGTTTGGGGCACCCTCTGCTTCTCTTCCATATACACGTATACATATATTTTTTTATATATAGATATATGCGTATACATAGTATTTACTGAAGTTATGTATACACAGTATTTACTGAAGTCATGTATACACAGTATTTACTGAAGTCATCCAGACTCAGTAAGGAATAAGAAAAATCCTAGTCGCGACCTCAAATTTTGGCCTAAATCCTAGAACGAAAAAGAAAAGGCGGCACGTCCAGCCACATTTTATCCCCCTATTCCAGGTCCCTAAGTGCGTTATTGGATTCTTCGCGCTTTAAGTGATAAATTTAACCAGCCGGAGCGTCAAAAGAAAAAAAAAGCGGATCCTCAACTGATGTAAACCGTCGCAGAGTGCTTGAAGTTCACAGCGCAACGGCAATTTCCATAAGGTAAGGATTTGCCTATTTGCCTGTGTGTTATCATCAGTGGAGCCGAGGTGGAAGAACATAAACTCGTTGCTCGGCGGGGGTGTTATTTACTACTAAACATATCTCTTTTTCACACATCACTACGTTTTCATTAGTAAAGGAAAGCCACTCCGAATACTCACGGCGCAATTACAACGCGAGTAATGGCTCGGTTTCCTCGGAGGAGCTTTACGTGCTCTAATACACGCAACGAGACAGGGGGGGACTTAGTGGATCTTTGATGCTTTTAGCTCCTCGTGGTGTAAAACTCCCTCCGATCGGGACACAGCTCTGCCATCAGAGCACACGTTACCCTCTGGCGCACGCACATCTTTTCTGTTAATCATCATTAAGGGCAGGAAACCAACATTTTCGCATCGTTCAGAACCCGCTCAAGACTTCAGAAAGTCTTTTCACCTCAAGCGTAGGGAGAGGTTTGTCAAAAAAAAACAGTTGAATGGTATCGAACGTGACATATTTAGGGTGGCTCTCATTAAGTATTCACGGCAGGGTATTAGACATAGTCCTTGTAGGCTATTACAAGATGTAACAAATGTATAAATTCATCTTTTTGGTATCTGTTGATGCTGCCTGATCCAGAATTCATTTCCCAAATGAGTTTTATGGTACTTTGTGTAAACATTACGGAGTAGGTGATATCAAGCGCGTTAATCTTTTGGTTTAGTTAGCTATCTGGCTCTCTCTGTCTTTTCATATCTCATTAGTCTGCGGTTATTATATGTTGATGCCTTGACTCATTTTAAACTCGGTCTAATAGACTTCTTCTGCCTGGCACAAATTATGAGCATGAAATTAAGCTGGCACCACCCGCTTGAGAGAGACGGAGCGCCCGCAAAGCGCTATCTCTTCCCATTTCACGGCAGGGGCGAATGAATAATCGGGATCTTACCAATAATTCCCTCAAAGCGAAACACATGACTTGGGACAAGTAAGTCCTGCAAACCTGGGCGGGCGGTGATAAGCTCAGGATAAATTGATATGATTTTTTTTTTTATTTTTTTTTTTTCCCAATTCCCCCCTGACTCTCGCTAATTCATGAAAATTGTTGCGTGAGGCTTTTCGCTCCCCGCTCGAGCGCGTTTTGGAGACGCCGATACCAGTGGAGCCAAGAGGGCCGCCGAGGACACTGCCTCGTTCACCGACCGCCTGCCTTAAGGGCTGAAAACAGAGTTTCGCCAGCCGAAAAAATTGGCTGTTGACGTGCAGGTTTGCTGAAAGACCAACAATACAAGCTCCCACCAAACAACCACGCACGTCCCCCCGCAAAGGGAACGACGTGTTGCCCTTCGCTGCCGTCATTTCGCTTGGCTTTTGTACAGCTCGCGGGAAATGAAGTCACTTAGAACTGATTAAAAAGAGGGTTGAGTGCCAACGCTAATTCCAAGCCTCTCAGGCACAGGCTTGAGTCTGAATTTCCCTAATTTCCCCCCAGTCGTGACTTCTCCGGCCCATCCAGTTTCAATTACCTTCTGCCAAGATGTTATTTTCCTATCCAAATCCCTGGGTTTTCTCTAGAGAAGACACGGCGATAACGTGCTCTCTCATACGCCACGCTTCTTTCCCGGAATCGCTTGGCTGTTTTGCGTCATCGGAGTTTTTCATTCATTACGTATCTTTTTTAAAAGTAATTTCCTACCTTTGCGCAAATGAACGAGCGACGGTTAAAACACAAGGAGCAGAGCTGCGGCAAGCGCCTCGCTTCCCCCTCACGGTAATATCGCTTACGTCTTCAGAACTCATAATTTCTGGGTAGATCGTGTCAGGCGGCGGGGAAGAGAGAAGAGGAATCTCTCTCCATGTTAATTTGAATTCAGAGCCTGATACAAGCGCGGTCCTTTGCTCTCATAAACACAGCGGCGCTGAAATACCTGCCCCCTCCCCCCGCAAAAAAAAAATGGGTGCCCTCGTTTCGCCTGCTCCTTCTCCCTGGTCACTAAGGGAGAGGGATCAGGTTATTAATTAGCCTGTTGATAACAGATACCGCAAAATATCCGGAACAACTTTCCCCACATAAAGGCAAGCTGCGTCTCAGTTTGCTGAGGTTTTTTAATCATAATTTTGCACGCCTGCTCTGTCGATAGCAGTGAGTCATTACAGGTTCCTACCGTCACCGGAGGATCCAAAATGAAAAGGGACCTCCCTAGAGAAATCCCGTCAAATCCAATTAGCTTTATTACTGACGGTAGGAAGTTAGGTGGTGTCAGTGCGCTTTCCTCCAGCTGATTGAATTTAAAAACATAGTTACCGCCTCATTATGTGGTTTACTTTTGTCAACTACTGTACGTAGCGTTTTGCTTTTATCCCTCAATAACAGTTTCAAGCAGTAAGATCACTTCTGGCTGACACGGAATTAACTGCAAAGCTCCCACAGAGGCATGAGAAAGTTCTACGTATCATTAATATCCCGATGACACAGATGCAAACCTTTCAGAGTCCGGAAGAAAATAGGATCGGAGAGGGGCCCCACTCCCTTGGCGTTGCGAGCTTGGATTCTGAAGTAGTAGACGGTGTCCAAGTTGAGGTCCATGATCTGGTGGGTGAGGCGGTCGCCGCTGATGGACTCCATAATCCAGTCATCGATGGGAGCGTTCTTGTCCAAAGTATAGAAGAGGATGTAAGCTGAATAAACACAGTCTCTCCGTTAGTGCTGCAATCCAATCTTAACGCGCTTCTGCTACGAAATACAGACAAAATTCCGATTTCTTAAAAAATCGGGGTTTGCTTTTTAAAAAGCAGGGACGGTAGGTCTCCGATCAAAATAGCCGCGAGGAATGTTATGACAATACGCATTTGTCTATTTGCAGAACACGACCCCAGTTACAGCGTTCACTCTAAGAAATACAGATTTAACAAATACAAAAATAGGCAGCAGGCGTTAAAATGCTGCTACAAGCACATTTCTCAAATTCAGGTGCACCGCTTAGTCCGACGGCTGCCATAAACCGTGCGATCCAAGTCCTTAGCGCTTCCGTGCTGAAATAAAACTAAGCGGCATTAATGATACACCTCAATTAGCGGGTGCTTTTGGGAAGCCGTGCGATAGTTCTTGGCAACTACAGGGGAAAGTGTTTCGGGGAAAGGAATGAAGAATGAAAAATTTTGGTAGCTCGGAGTACTACCATAGCTGCTTAGCACTGAATAAAACTTAAAATTTTAGAACTCGGAGAGTAGAAGTACCAGTGTCAGGAAACGATAAGAGCGTGTAGGAATTCTCTTGCCAACAAATGGAATTTTTTTTGAGAGATTTTTGAGATTTTTGATTTTTTGAGAGATCTAGCACGCCTTGCAACACCAGTCTCTGCCTAACTTTGGAAATAGCTTCTTTTCTTTTTCTTTTTTTTTCCTGAAAGGCTCCCTGGCAAATTAGTTATATGCAGAAAACCCATTCCAAGTCTGGTCTTAAGTGCTGTGACACAGGACTGAGCCCCAGAAGGTCTTCTGGACTTCATCCTTCCACCTGGATCCCCGGGTACTACCAAGCTGGTGTAAAAGTCACTATTGCTACTTCCCTATTCTTTTCTGAAAGAAAAATGCTCTTCAAAACTCGTTCCGTGGTTACACTGCTCATGGACAAGCGGCGTTAGGATGGACGTGGTATGTTTTTCTGGTTTTTTTTTTTTTTTGGGGGGGGGGGCTTGTTTTATATTATGGGATTTTATTTAGAGGCTTGTAGCTTGGAGTTAGTAAAGCAATTTCTCTGACGGTGACATTTGGATTAATATATACATATATATATTCATAACTTCACATTTGTTTCTCAAATGAACACAAACACACTCCCTCAAGCATTTGTAGGGATGACGATTTGGTTGCTGGGGATATTTCTGCTCTCCGCAGGGAGCGGTCTCCTCTGCTTGATGCCTCTAAGCAACACTGGACTACGTATGCCGTAAAAAAATCCCTACGGGACTCATTCTTCAACCCAGTGCTACAAGAACCGCGTTTGCACATGGGTGTCCGGGGACCCAGTCCAAGTGCTGCTGTTGGTTGAAAAACTCTACAAAAAGTTGCCACCGCGGAGTCATTTGACACCCTGGAAGGCAGGAAAAGCTTTTATTTTATTTTGTCTTTTCGTCACTGGGGAATCAGGACCCTTATTTCAGCCTGTTGTCCATCAGAACGACCGTTTCTTCTCTCTAATGGCTAAATTAGGTCCGTGTAAACAGAGCTATTTCATCAAAACATCCTCCTTTCGGACACTGTCACAGATTGTAAAGTCCCGATGATAATGTAGAGTGAAATTATACACCGTTACGCAAGTCTAACCTAGGAATCGTTACTGCCGGGCCATGTCCGCATGGAAATATCTCCTTATTTTGGCGGTAATATAAAGTGGGATATTTTCCTGGGCGTCTGATGCCAGTGGAGTTACAGCTGTTAAAATCCGACCCGCTGCCCTTCACTGCTGACGGCGCGCGTGGGACCGCACCTCGGAGCGTTCTTCCTCTTACACCGGTATTTTCCAGCGCTCCCGCAGCGTGTTGCTGGGCTTACTGGCAGTAATGGTGACACGGACACGCTTTCTCACACGCAAAAATATATTGTGGAGCTGGTCCATCCCAACTGTTTGTAGCAACGTGACCGTAACGGGCATGTTTTTGAAGATGAAAAGTATTTCTCCTAATAATTATACCCCTCAGATGGCTGTTGCCGGCCTAAAATCATCATTTAAATGCAAAATCTCAGATAGAACTCTACTGTATTTTTCAAACTAAATTAACATTAAAGGTTTGTAATGGATTTCTTAATTAGGCACTAAGGTGCTACGCAATATTTTGGAAAATAAAATCTGTCATTGTGAAGCGTCTATTAACTTCAGTTCCTGTCAGTCAATATTAAGGGTTTTTGGTTTTTTTTTTTCTTTCCCTGATCATCATCGCCTTAAATTGTTATTGCAAAGTTAAATATCTACCAATAAATTCTCCCATTATGTGCTGCACTGAGCAACCTATCATTACGTATATTATGTATTGCATTATTGCCAAACAAAGTACTTATTATTAGTCATTTCTAATTATCATTGAGCAGCACGTACCAGGAAACCTTTGCTCAGAGCGCTGCATTTTTAAACTTACATTACTGCTCTTAGCCTTAAAAAAGAAAAGACTTCCATCCCCTGAGTTCTACATCTTGCAGCATTCCTAACATTGCCTTGAATCCTAGACCGAGTTGGCTGGTGGAAGTAAGAGAAAATGAAATAACGTCAGGTCAAACAGCACCCAAGAAAAAAAAAACCAAAAAACACAGAGGGAGTGGAAGCAGCAAATGATCAGAGTGGAAAATAAATGGAAAATACAGGACAATGTAAATTTTTACCAGTAATTTTTCCATTGGCATCCAACGGCGGCTGCCAGCTGACAACGACGGCCCGGGGCTTCCCTTCCCGCGTAATGACTGTCAGATCCTTGGGAGCAGAGGTTGGAGCTGCAAATAGTGAAAATAATTGCAAGCAGCAGTTATTCACCTTCTCTTGAATTCCGAACACACCGCAGCAGGCACGAACTCCTCAGGAGGCATTTACCGCTGCCTTAGACCCTTTCAAACGTGAGTGTCCTTAGATGCATTTCAAACACGTAACGTATGATTCGTCTCGAAGTGATATTTTAATAGCGGCAATTGTACAAAACACTGCGTGTGGATGCGTTAGGATTTATCCTCCTACCGTTAATATTGGTCCTTCCAGCCAAACAACCACCGAGGTATCCAAGAACATCCAACATTCCCTGGGAACCCCATACATTTAATAACAGTAACAAAATCGCGGCTTCTCTATCAGGAGCATTTGTAGGTACGCACCGGTATAAAACAAATATAATTGTGTATATTCATTAAATGTATGCTCATCTTGGGAAATTTTAGACACGACAGAAAAAGCTTAGCTTTTCCATCTCCTCTGCGTTAAAGGCGGAAGGTTGGATTTCTGAGCCTGCGGTGCCTGCTTTGCACCCTGCTTTGCTAACGCTGGCTGGGAGGTCTCGCGCAGAGCCTCCGGTATTTTGAAATCACATCCTAAGACCGCGGAGGAGAAAGGAAAAATGGGCAACTATTAAAAAATAGTTAAGAGCGAGGAGCAATATATTGGCACTGAGCTCATTGTTCGTTTACTTGGGTTTTGATACAGGCTGTCGATGACTTAGAGCGTGCAGATACCACCACAGCATGGAGAACACAGCGCATGAGCATCCCATCATCTGCGTCCTACCCTTATGGCCACGAAACAATTTTCTTGACTGTTCAAAGAACTGCTCCAAAGTCACTTCAGGAGCTAAAGCTTTAAAAATCCGTTGGATCATGCTGAGCTAAACCAGCCCGATCTAAAGTACAGACATAAATCTTCCGGGTGATGAACATTCAGTGATCTAAAACAAGAAGGAAGGGAAACGCCAGCTGCCGCACTGGTCACAAGGAACACAGAGCAGATGGTCTCAGGGTATTTGCATCACTTGAACTTTTCAAAAGTGGGATCTAGAGAGCAACCAAGAAATCTGCACACAGAAAACAAAAGTTTCTTTACCATTGTTATATTTGGGGGTTGGAACAAGATGATCTTTAAGGTCCCTTCCAACCCAAACCATTCTATGATTACTAAGGAGGTGACTACTCGCCAGCTGATGCTCTCTGTGGCAGACCTGTGGTGGATTATCTCTTTGCCACATGTGCTGGAACAACATGTTCAGTCTGGTATGTCCGGCGCCAGCACCAATGGGACTCCCAGCCTTTCACTTTAGTCCGGTCACATCGGCTGCTCCTCACTGGAAGCATCTTTCTTAGCCTCAGGAGGCTACAATACAAACTCAACGATCATAGAGTCATAGAATCATAGAATCGCCTGGGTTGGAAGGGACTTTTCAGATCATCGAGTCCAACCATCAACCCAACACTGCCAAAGCCACCACTAACCCATGTCCCTCAGCACCACGTCTGCCCGGCTTTTAGATACCTCCAGGGATGGTGACTCCACCACTGCCCTGGGCAGCCTCTTCCAATGCTTGATAACCCTTTCCATGAAGAAATTTTTCCTAATATCCATCCTAAACCTCCCATGGTGCAACTTGAGGCCATTTCCTCTTGTCCCATCGCCTGTTCCTTGGGAGTAGAGACCGATCCCCCCGGCTACCCCCTCCTTTCAGGGAGCTGTAGAGAGCAAGAAGGTCTCCCCTCAGTCTCCTTTTCTCCAGGCTGAACAAGACTTGTGCTCCAGACCCCTCACCAGCTCTGTCGCCCTTCTCTAGACATGCTCCAGCACCTCAATGTCTTTCTTGTGGTGAGGGGCCCAAAACTGGACACAGCCCTCGAGGTGGGGCCTCCCCAGTGCCGAGTACAGGGGGAAAAGATCTCTGAGAAGACTCTTAATCCTTGGCAATGCCCAGCAGGACATAAGCTCACACACTCCACAGAGGGAAATGTGCATTATTGTCATTATCGATGCTATTATTGTTATTATTACTATTACTAATTATTATTACGATGATGATGTCTTGAGAGGGTTGTGTTGCATTTAAAAGCCACCCAGCTTACAGCCAGCCTGGGACACTGGTTGATCAGTTCGAAGCACTAGAAGAAACATCTCGGACTGCCTTGCTGTTTCAGGGAACTGCAAGACATAACCCTTTTCATAAACGAATCAAACTTGTTTTTCAAAGTAAACTTTTCCTTCTCCTTGTTTTTGCTAAGCTTATTCTGCAGTATTCTCCAACTTGACATCAATGACTGTACTTCTACCAAAATGCACCCACTTGCCTGTACACAAACAGCATCTTTACCTTAAACACTATTTCCCGTTCTTTGATATTAACCTTTTTGAGATGTTTTCATGAACTAACCTTTTCCCTTCCTGGACTTTCTGTCTTTTGTGAGGTTAAACTACGAGAGCTTGTAGTTTCTGTAACGCGGGCTTTCCGCGCTGGTGATCACCACGTGAGCCCCGCTGAGCGGCTGAAGTCGAGCTCTGCTTTCAGCAGATTGTGAGCGTAAGATATCATGAGACAAATCAAAGCGTTAGATGTTTCCCTCAGCACTCATTAACACCCCGCGTATCAGGAAGACTCGTGTAGGCAGATCTGGGGACGGAACTTGGCTCTGAGAGTCGCTTTTGAATTACGGGCGTAACAACGCTCTCTCACCATGGTAGTAATCTCCAGCGCATTCCGTATCGATGCTGATATGTACATTCTTTAATATCATTACGGGAAATTCAACATGCGGAATGGGTACAAAATAGGCAATAAAGATCAGCAGTGCAGGATGCCCTTAATTAACAGAGCTGCTCCATCAAGCTCAGATAATTGCACTGCAATCGCATGGGAAAATCTAAGGACGCGTATATTCCCTCTTATTTTCCCTTTGTTAATTAACTGGCGTGTACTGTGGTTTTCATTAAAAAAAACCAACCCAACAAATCAATATTTACCAGCAGACTTCATTTGGTATCTGCTGGTAGAAACTGATTTGTCACGGCACCTGGAGTGTTTTCAAGGCCAGCAGTCACCCTCAGGAAAATATAGCGCGTACTACACTACACCGGCGGCCAAACGCACGTTGCTGTCTACAAGAGACGAAGAAGAAAAATAATTTAAGCCAAACCATAGACATTCTTATCTACGGACTATAGCAAGGTACCTAGGCAACCGTAAAGGCTGTGGAAAATCCAATAGTTCTGCGGTACCCAGCCTCACGCAGTTCAGCGGAGTTGTTTAAAAGCAAATCTACTTGGGATTTTCAAAAGAAGGGGGCTATTGTTCTAAAAGAAACACAACTTGAACGGAAGACCCTACCCTTGTTTGAAGACAGCCTAGGGATCAGGGTATGTGCTTGCATTAATGCCTACGGGATAACTGGAAGTAAAGCCCAGGCACAGTATTTCCCTACTGCGGTTAATGGAAGGCACACAAAAGAGAAAAAAACAATTAAGTTTTGGAGAGGATGTTGTTTTCTGCAGAGATTGCTATGTCTCCATCCCTTTTCAAATACTTCTATCCCACTGAACTCGGGTTCCGTATCATCTGTATCCGCTGTCTGTTATCAAAACTGCATTTAGTCCCCTTCAGATGCTGGAGTATCTTTCGGGTCATAGCATCTGCTTGGAAAATAGCACTCAAGGGCTTGAGAAGAGCAGCTAAATTAAGCCTTCAAAGTGTACCTATTTATTATAGGCACATTGTTAATCTTAACAAGGGCTGTTTGCTGGAAATGAAATACAGATGTCTCTAATTTGGCACACGCGGCTTCCATCGCTGTATCTCTGACTGTAGGTCTTGGCTGGACAGATGCGTTGGTCACCAACACAGTGCACAGCAAAGAGCTCAAAATACACCCACGTAGCATTACGAGCAGGACTATGAGGCAAGACCTCGAGTCAAGAAGGATCTGCGTTAGATAGAAGCAGTCATTGAGTCTTTTTTACTAAGCAGGTAAGATGGGAAGTCGTGAGCTTGAGACAAAACCGCGCAAAACTTCATCAGTCAAAATTTTAAAGTAGCAAAATCATTATTGAATGCTGAGAGGATAATTGTTCTCACCTGATCTTGGGTTTCTTGGAAAAGTGAAAACCATTTTAAGGCATTAGCATTAAAAGTCACAGATACTCATCATATTACGGGACAAAATATTACACGCATGCACTACCATCTCCTACCTTCTTGCGGCGACACCAGAGCTCAGCAGAATGACCGCTCTGCTTTGCTACCCATGAAAACAAGTGAAGAAATACAGTTCATTTTGCACGTACGCGGTCGGATGAACTCGAACAAGGCTTTTGATGACAAGTAAAAACCCAAAGAAAGCCTTTCCGGCAGCTCTTGCCGTACCTGCTTCATAGGTGGTGGCGTGCGCGGTCATACTCCAAGTGCTGGACCGCCGACCTTTGGTGACCATGACGGAAAACTCGTACATGGTGTTGGGCTTCAGACCGGTCACGGTGTGACTCAGGGCGGTCGTATCTGCTGACTGCAAAGAGACGGAGAGAAGAAAGTCTTTAAAGCCACTCTTTTTGCTGGTAGCCAAGCAAAACGCAGTTAACAATGGATTCCTTTTTCAAGCAAAATAGCTCTATTGCTACTGCGTGCCTTAGTGGGAGTATTTTTAGTACCATAAATATGATACTGAACTTGCTGCCTATAATTTAGGCAGTTAAATCAATTATTGTGATGCTTTCTCTTTCTCTTTTCCCAGACAAAGCAATTTGCCACGCTTTTTTTTCAGATGTAAATGGGAAGCCAGCTCTACGCCCTTCATCTATGCCCATATGAGGACAAAAAATAGGAACGTTTCCATAACTTAAACATTCATTTCTAGTTTCTTCGATGGGTTCCTTCTAAAAGAGAATGTTTTTAATATCTACTGATTTTTAGCGGAGGCTCAGAAAGCATTTTTTACCTCTAGAATGGTTCTAAGGCTTCCCAGTTCCTGGGGTTAACACATATTTATGGTAGAGATCGAAACATGACCTGGGACCTCTGCATAAAAATGCGTTTTTGTATTCGTAAAACACACTTCTGCTTGGTTAAATAGAACGTGTTTATATATATTAGATTATATTTGAAACCTATCATTGATTTGCTTCACCGCGATAAGTTATGAACAACTAAACATACTGATGCCGATGATGAATATTAAACTGCTCGTTTATTTTGGGCTGATTTGGTTTTTTACCTCCGCCTGCAATAAGGAGCAATTCCAGCCAAACTGCACTCGTATCAAAGGAGACAAGCGAGAAGAAAATTATGGGACAAATTGGTGCCAACTGAATAAAATCAATTCCCACGCTTTTCAAGCCACAGCGTGCAATCCTCCAGCATCAACGCCTTACACTGAGTTAAAGGCGCTGTGTCCTTTTACATGTTTATATACCTATAAATCTAAAATTTACCGAGTAAGGACAACGTAATATGGCTTTCCTCCAGAAGACTGCCTTGATGTTCACACCTGGGAAGCGGCCCACAAGGAGGCATCTCGCGTAATGCCATTCTGATGCCAATCGTCAGACGATCGAGCCAAAAATAAATGCGCCTTCACTAAAAATGGGATGTCAAATTTGCAGCACAGCACAGAATAAAGCACTGATTTTCAAGGGGGAGTGGGAGAAATTTACTTCGCAGCGACGTTAATGAATGGGCTCTGTATATACATGGTAAACTGCTTTATCACGAGTGCTCTGACAGATGTTTTGCATGCTACTTGATAGGAAGACTTAATACGATCCCAAATTTTATCATCTTCACGCTCAATTCAAACTCCTACTCCTCGGAAATTAGCAGTTTTGCAATTTACCTGTACTAGGGCTTTACTCCAGCAGAGAATCTCCCTCTACAAAAAGGGAGAAGCAAAAACAGCCCTTATAAACTACATGTTCACGAACCACCCGGCCAAACTACTCACTCGCTTGCCAAAGACGGCAAAATCTACCTCCTTGAGCTCGTACAAATCATTCTTTGGCTAAAGGCTGGATTTCAATTTAGGGAATAATAATTTTCTCCCCCAGAAAAGATGCTGGAAGAAATGAAATGATTTATGGCATAAAATACTCCTCAGCACGACTGAGGGCAACTAAATCTGAGAACTAGTGCTACGGAAGTGCTCAGATCTTACACCTGATCAGGAAAAATACACCTGGAAAAACCAACAGGCTTTGAACCTCCTCCTGGACAAAACAGTCTTTGGCGGAACATAAAGACATGGGGTTCTTTTTGGTAAAAAGAAAGTTATTTGTCTCCAGCTGAGGGTTTTTCTTCGACTGTTTCGCTCCATACTAACCATCAGCATTTCAACAGTCGCGAACATCCTTGAAGTCAATACCACCTTGAGATGAAGGGGGTGTAACCAGAGCGAGTACCTTTAGCGATGCCACGCCACGCCCGTTTGGGACGGGCTGTACGAAGTAAAGTTGGCAGGGCAAAGTTAAATTTATACACTTCCAACTTCAACGGGAAAGGCCCGACCCTTCATTATATTAGATCTGATACACGTTTTTGAAGCAACGGGAGACTTTAATGGGAAAACCTCAAAAGACTTGGAAATTCAACGCCAACGCACAGGGCAAGCGCTTCGGGAACCTATTTGTGAGCCTGATCCAAACCCCTCTGAAGAAAATGGAGGTTTTCCCCACTGTTTTCAAAGAATAACATAATGGGTTTCATCTTGTTTCCTTGAAAAATGTGGTTATTTCAAGAAAGCAGACCCCCTTGAAAGTTCTTCTATTGTTTCTGTTTCTGGGTGATTGAACTGGAATAAATGAACCCAACCGACTCTTTATGTGCTACCCACAGACTGGCCAAACTGGTGATGGTGGTAAAAAAAAAAGGTAATTTTACTCTTGCTCCTCTCCTCCTCAGTCTCCTGGCTCCTTGATGGCTCCCGGAGCCCTTCGTGGTGGCTCTGCGAGAGATGTCCACCCGCTCGTGTTAGCAGAAGGCCAACGAGCTCGACACCTCCAAGCAGGACATTCTTCTCCGGAACAGCAGATTAATAGGGCTATTTTTGATCATTTCTGTTGGTCACCCACCATTTTCCTCTGCATTCCGCTCAGGACACGCATTGGGAAACTAGAGAAAATGGTATGATTGACTGTGAGCGGCAAAACACAAAGTTGCCTTTTCTGGAGCTTTGATTTCATCCCCAGAGCTGAAACTGGGACTCGCTGCGCTTCCCTGGGCTACACCCCTCATTTTGTTGGGCATGGAAATCCATCTCGAAATCGGATTCGGATCAAGGTAGGGCATGCAAAATATTACAATGCATCGTTTTGGCACCTCTTCATTACCTAAGAGCTTGTCACAGCTGCATGAGCATAAAACATTTGGGTCTAATATTGCAGATCATCATGTTGGCATCTGAGGTCGTCAGAAGTATGGCAGTAGGTGTAAAAGCAAGGGATGGAATTTCACGCCGTGTAAAGAGGTGCTATTATTCCAAAGCTTTACAGTGGGTCAGCACCTGCAGCAAAAAGCCAGCTGACCCGAGTTCTCCTCTCAGCTGTCATGAACACAAATCAGGAGTAACGCAATGGAAATTGCTTCGAGAGAAGTGATTCTCCCCCTCTACTCCACTCTCGTGAGACCCCACCTGGAGCACTGCGTCCAGTTCTGGAGCCCCTACTACAAGAGAGAGATGGACGTGCTGGAGCGTGTCCAGAGAAGGGCCACGAGGATGATCAGAGGGCTGGAGCACCTCTCCTGTGAGGACAGACTGAGGGAGTTGGGGGTGTTCAGTCTGGAGAAAAGAAGGCTCCGAGGAGACCTTATAGTGGCCTACCAGTATCTTAAGAGGGCCTCCAAGAAAGCTGGGGAGGGACTTTTTAGGATGTCGGGTAATGGTAGGACTAGAGGGAATGGATTAAAACTAGAGATGGGACGATTCAGACTGGACGTTGGGAAGAAGTTCTTCACCATGAAGGTGGTGAGCCCCTGGCCCAGGTTGCCCAGAGAGGTGGTGGAAGCCCCATCCCTGGAAGTTTTTAAGGCCAGGTTGGACGGGGCTTGGAGCAACCTGGTCTGGTGGGAGTGTCCCTGGCCATGGCAGGGGGGTTGGAACTAGATGATCTTTAAGGTCCCTTCCAACCCTGACAATTCTATGATCTACGATTCTATGAAATTGATAGTTCACGGCAGCACATGGACTCAGCCACGTGCCAGCGAGCCAAATTCTAACAGAGACGCATAAGGGGAAGAGCTGAAAAATCACACTCGGAAAAGGGATTGAAGGCTTCTCTGCCATCACTCCTTCCAAAAACTACCTGAGAAAGATCTTGAGATTAGAGTCTGTAGGACAGGTGTACCCCAAACCTGGCAGAGGTGGAGAACCAGCCTCTGGGGTTTAGAAAGGGCAACCTATATTCCGACACATCGCTCAGGCTCTAATCGGAGGACCCTCAGTGGGATAAAGCACAGCCTGTTCCTCAGCCCTTGTAAAAATGACTTGTACGAGGCTGCTTTTGTTACGACAGAGAACGGTAAAAAACAAAACACAGTATAAAAATCCTTCCATCGCAAACAACTCCCTAGGGATCAATACGATCCTTTAGGCAAGCCATAACAACTATTATGGTAGGGCACAGGAGGAAGGACATGCTCATCACGGGGAAGGCGGATGTTATATGAGATGCAATATATAAGCTGACGATAGTGGGGAAAGGCAGCTTCTTGTTCAAAAACAAGCAAACAAAAAAAGCCTAAAGGCTGGGCTTGTTCCTTCCCATTCCCTGTCCCACCGTATCTCTACGGCACCGCACGGGTCTCGGTACTGCTTTCACTGGGACTTGAAAAGAAATTCTCATAGAGAACGTAGCACGGTGCTGTCATCTCCATCCAAATTGAGTTTTCTCATAAACTAACCTTCATTTTTTGAATGGGAATATGTTTTTTGGGATACATTTTGAATGGCGATACATTTTTTGTTTGGGAATACGTAATACGGGCGGGTGGAATTGCCACACTTTGTTGGCTGCACCTGGTATTTCTTCCCGTTCGTGCTACGCTGTTGTGCTACCAAATCTGTGACTAATTTATATCTGATTGCTAAAGATTAAAGATCACCTGGAATTAAAATACAGCATTTTCATCCAACTGAACGCATGGATTTCTGGGAAGCAGCAGTTAGGCAGGTCTCCTTTTGATTGAAACGGCACTTTTGGTGGAGGGAAGTTCATAAAAAGCCAATTCAGAGTCTTTGCAAATCAAATACGAACAGATGAAATCGCTCATAAATTCGTAACGTGTTAAAATTTCACCTTGTACTTAGCGCTTGTCGAATAGCTCGTCCTCCATCGGACCGTGTAGAAGCGAACCTCCGTAGTCTTTTGGTTCTTTGGGACAGAGTTGTCTGCCCAGATGACCCTCACTGCGTCATGCGTAAGTGTAACAGCCTGGACACCTACTGGTGGGAGCATGGGGGTGGAGATATCTGGGACTGAGGTAGGGAAATCATCAAGCAAAGGATAAAAATCAACTTCTAATGGATCAATGGGGTCTGGGTCCATACATCACCAAATGAGCATTCCAAAATAAATGAATAAGGTAAGTTAAACAGAAAAAACAACAAAAGAAAACAAACCAAAACAAAAAAAACACCAAACAGCCACCAAGGGGCACACATCACAATGGGTTAAATGCATGGCATTAATGAGGAGGAGGAACATGAGGGGAACAGAAAGAAAGGCATTAATGCAAAATGAGAACGCACCGGCAACATTTTTCAGTTACATCACTACAACAAAACTAACCAGCGCTAAGTGCTATTTTGCATGACTTGTTTAAATGCTTCCAGGGACGCCGTGTTTTCCTCACACGAGATGAAGTCAGTGCACGGCCTCTCCTCAAAATGATTTACATTTTCTTCAAGAAACAGAATCACTTAAATGATACATTATTGGAAGCACCTACAAAGTGGAGAGTGTGTCATCTTCCAACCCGATTTATAGACATGACATAGTCTCAGATGTGTAGGAGGTACCTATGCTTTTCTCTCTCTCGGCAGCCTCCTTTGTTGTTTTGGGCTCTTGACAGGAACTTATTCTGCATCTGCTTAAATGTTTGTTAGGCAAAACACAAGATTTTCACTTCACAATTTCACTGCTTAAGCGAAGATCTTGGAATTGTTGGTGTAATACCATCAGCATGATAAATGGGCGCGTCCAGGCGTGGAGACGTGGATTTATCTTCAAGTGGGCTTCCTTCTCGAGGAACAAGCACAGTTCCTCTCCCATAGAATCACGGAATCATCTAGGTTGGAAGGGACCTTTCAGATCATCGAGTCCAACCATCAACCCAACACTGACAAAACCCATCACTAAACCATATCTCTAAGCACTACATCTACCCGTCTTTTAAGTATCTCCAGGGATGATGATTCCACCACTTCCCTGGGCAGCCTGTTCCAATGCCTGACAACCCTTTCAGCGTAAAAATTTTTCCTAATATCTAATTTAAGCCTCCCCTGGCGCAACTGGAGGCCGTTTCCTCTTGTCCCACGTGTCTGTGACCAGGGGGGTCTTTGGGAGAAGACGCTGAGCAC
Organism: Alca torda; assembly: GCA_008658365.1. Lineage (NCBI taxonomy): Eukaryota > Metazoa > Chordata > Aves > Charadriiformes > Alcidae > Alca > Alca torda. The sequence continues at coordinate 1,755,592 of CM018101.1, forward strand.
CATGGGCTGTGCAACGTCACGAGTAAATTCTGGCCAGCTTAATTATTGAGGTATCTGCTGTCTCTTCCCTCTGGGGCTGCACGGTGACAGCACCCACGTGGGAATCAGAGACCGTTTCTACTCGGTTTAAATACCCCCGTCCTTGTTGAAGCACCCGGTCAACTTCTGGCCTACCTTATAAAACGATGCTCACAGACTTGTTATTTACCAGTCGTGATTCTTCTGAACACAATTTCAAAACGCTGTGCGTGAAGTGCAGCAAAAGCACGCCAAAAGGTTGCGCTTCCCCCCTCCCCCCCCTTAAAATAATGTGTTAATTAATTAATCAAAGCAGAGATGACTCTAATACTTCCTCGCTGAGAGTTGCCGCAGTTTGTCTGCTCCACGTCCAATTCCAGCGCTTGACACTCTTTGATCACCCCCTGTTTTACGGTTTTGTAATTCATTATTCAGAACTTTGGGAGGCCACAGCCTTCAGAAGGAAAAACAGAGAAGAGGAGGCCGTTGGAAATGTATGATCAGCCATTAGGTTCCACCTGCTCCTTCTGTTGTCTTCTTTCATCACAAGCTGCTTCGTAAGGAGTTTGAATACGAGCGCCGAAGGAAATGAAGCAACCTGGTTGTTGTCGTAGTGATCCGTAACCCCAACACACGATCCACACGGAGAGGGACGGGCAGGTGAATCTCTTTTTTGCCCCATCCTGGTGAACTGAACTTCTGCAAGTGGAAAGTTAACAGTTTCTCATCCTGAACCGAAGTTTTCCAAAAGAATTGGTTGTAAACTTTGGATGGTGAGCCTGTTTCTCTTGGTTTGGATTTTTTTTTTACAAAGTAATGATGGCAGTTGACGTGCCCGGAGCCAAGCTGGCATTTTAACAAATACTGCGCTTCCTTTCTCCTTTCTTTGCCATACTGACAACTGAAGTCCTGCTGTAGAGGACATTATGGAAAGAGGCTGGGTTTAGCAGAATAAACGGTCAGACGCCATCAAACAAGAGAATTTAGTTTCTGAACGTCACCACTGACCTGAGGAAGAGGGAAATGTCTATAATCCAGCAGGGGCTGAAAATAGGGCCCTAAATACTGCCTCCATTTCCCACCAAAGTTTCATTTGTTATGATTTACGCGCGGACATTTGTCACTTGGGAATTGCAATCTCCTGATGGAAAATAGCTTCTTGCTCTCTTTGGGGTTGTTTCACGAAGATTCCACTTAGACAACTTTATTTTGCACATCGTATCCACACAATAGACCAAAATATGTCTATTTATATGCCAAACAGACACACAAACCCAGCGTTTTGGGGTTTTTTTGGTGGCTAGGGTGCGTCAGCTTGGCCGCTGCTTGGGGAATGCAGTTCCTGTGCTTTGTTAAAAGCCTTTTTTGAGATGTTCCTCCAGGAATGATGCAGGCCACCGGCTCCTTCCAGAGGCTGCATCCCGTTGGCGGTGGGAAGCTCCGGGCACGGAAGTCTCCACCGAGGTGGATTTCTCGCAGATGATCATCAGTTCACCAAAACAGAGCCCAAGTTTGAATTACCTTTTTCACACCTGGGTGTCGTTTCGTTTACGAGAGGTTACATGCAGACATAAAATCAAATCCCACAGGCCAGCCGGGTAATTTTTAAATACAATCCACAGGGAACAAAAAACTTGGAAGTATATATGGATCCTGAAGCAAACTCACTGGAAAAAGGTTTTATAAGACACACTCAGACAGAATGACCTCTACAGACTCCGCACGAGAAGAAAGATTAACAATTTTGAGCCAGAAGTTCCCTGACACTTATTATATCTAATGCAGCTTGTTACGGTTGCCCTTGATTGTGTAATTAATCTCTTTTTTTTTTTTTTTTCCCATTCTCCTTCCGACTTTCCAAGATTTCTTATGGGAATACTTCACAAAACCAGACGGATAAAAGCTGTTTTTCCTCGTGGAGCCACAGAAGCGCCGTTTGGGTGATTTGTTCCTCGTGGTCCACCCAAGCCAGCGTCGGTGACGGGGTTTGCTCTCAGCGACACAGCTCCCCTTCCGGGCAGCTCTGAACACCATGGGTGGAACGCGAGAAAACAAACCTTCGCCAAAGGATGGTGTCACTCCAGAGGAAAAACATTGGGGTTTTGGGGTTTTTTCTTTTTTCCTCACTTCTGTTCTTTTAACCTTTCATCAGTCCCACCCACACACCAGTGGTTGCAGGAAAACCACGAGGCAGGCCGGAAGACAGCGCTACACAAGAATAATCCCGATTTTATAACTTTTCTAGGGTCCCAGCAACGCATCAGTGAAAAACAGTTGCCTAAAAGCTCCGTTACCGCTGGGTAATCCCTTCTGCCAGCTTTACCCTGCCAGGAAAATCTATCAGTATATTCCTTCACCTTTTGCAAACCCTCTACACGCTTCTGTAAATGTCCATGATGACGGTGTGGTATTTAACTGATTCGTTTTAATTTAAACTGCTTTAAAAATGAAGAAAAAAGAATATTCATCTGGGCTTAATTCAGCAAAGTTATTCACCACTATCCGGCCCGGATCTTTAAATATTTAAATTGTTTGGGAGTCATGCTTCTCCCGAGCCAACCCGCGCCAAAGAGCAAGCAGTCGGGAGCATCCCGTTAAATTTATACAGCCAATTTCTGGGAAGGGTGAATAATTCATTCTGTCTGTGTAGTTACAAGAAAGTGGCAAATGAAGCTGAATGATTCTAGCGGGGATGTGGAGGCTGCGGAGCTCTTTACTTCCAGGGCCTTGACCAAAATGCCTGATGCGCACCTTTGTAAAGCGAACGGTGACTGATGGGGAGCAGATCGTGAAGCAGCGCTTGGCAACTCACCTGTCATCGACCTGGTGGTCGCGCTTTCGTACAGAGGCACCCCTTCGCCCGCGTTGTTAAAGGCCTTCAGGGAAATCACGTAATGCGAACTTGGCTCTGCAGGAGGGAAAAAAAAGAAGGCAAAACAAAGCGCACACTGTTAAAAAGGCAGATCTGGGGTGCAGAATGGACGAGCGCTTTCCTGAAAAGCAAGAAAAAAATAAAATAAAGTTAAGCAAACGCCTGTGCAACGTAAGTGATGAGCAGATGAGCACAACTGCTGCCCATCCTATTTGCTTCCTTTCCAACGGCTTCATTTATCTCAGTCTCCGTGTGCTACCTTCATCAGCAGTGAGCTGAAGTTCTTGCAATAATCTGCAGTTTTGTCTGAAAAAAAGTGCTAAAACCAACTCTGTGCATCCGCCGGACCTCCTGACCCACCGCTCGGAGCAGAGGAAGCCTCAGACGTGGGGCTACGTGTAGTGCTACAGGGCAGCGAGGGATGCTGCGGGTACCAGTACCATCCTGCCGGATGGAGCCGGGGACGTGGTGCTGAGCTCCGGCGGGCAGGGAGGCGTCCAGTCCCGCACAGCCCCTCCCGAGGACACGGTGCCATCCCGGGGCCCATCGGGGAAGAGACGGTTGAGGGTCACCAGGCACGGGATCCTGAAATCCCTACCATGAGCCGCGGGCGCCCAGCTCTCCTGCTCCTCAACCCAGCCCAGAGCAGTTCACGCATCCCGGTAATCAATTTTTTGGACGCTGAGCAAAAAGGCTCCCTCTTTAATTTCTCGATGCCAGAATTTCATCGGTAATATCCATTTTACCACCTTTTACCTCACTGAGAACTCCTCACGCTACGTTGTAAACACGAAGGACGTGGCAGACAACAAATAGCAGCCGGGAATGAATTTCTGGGGGCGCTGCTTTGCGTGGCCCGGTTTACTCTAAATATATCCCTAAATGAAAACAAAGTGAAACGAGCAGCTCAGTTCCACGTTGCTTTTCGCTGCCGTTTCCCGAGAAAAACAAGGCAATCCATTTTCCTGATTTTTTTTTCCACGTGAATTGCTTCATCCCCAGTTTGTTTGCTTTTTTTAGCTGTTAATTCTATTTGTGCGGAAGAAACTGAACATAGTGGGTGCTCACACACCTGCCAAAGATGGGAACTGCCTCCTCAAAGTCCTTTACTGAAAAATAACTAACGTTCGCATGTGACGGGGCATTTATTAACGTGACATTGCAAAAGACCTGCTGCAGAATTACCTATTTCATCTACATTAGCACCAAATCAGCTCAGCATGATTAATACTATTACACCAAATCCCAAATGAGTAAATAATCTTTAAGTACTTATTGCGTATTGTTACTAATATCCTTTCCACCCACATATTTTGTACTTAATTTTACGTCCAGCAGAAACACTGACATATTTGCTTAATATTCAGGTGACTTCTGGGCTTCTATTGCAAAAGAGCCAAACTTTAAAAATTGCCAAATGAATGGCGGGTGCATTAATAACTCCCTGCGCTAAGTATTGTACGGTGATTAATTCCATTGGTACTCACTGTAACATCATTAGTCACAAGAAAATGATTTCGCATTCACAGACATGTAGTATGTATTTTCATTTTCCGCCGTATATTAGCATACTGCTTTTAATTTCTAATTTAACTAAGTGTTGCAAGTCTCCAGATCCCACACGAAGATTTATTTGTTGAGACACAAAGTCGTTATTCAGCTGAGGGTTTCAGAACGTCACGTTCAGTAGTTTCTGCCAAAGAAAAAGAAATTCATATGCAGAATCCAGACCGACTCCATCTCTTCCTTCTACCCATGTCCCGGCTGTTGTGTCTCTTTAGGAGTTTTGACAGCTGCCTGGCGAGAGGTTAATACAGACCATTCATTAGGGCAGGCTTTGGTTAACAGAGGGAAAAATACCAAAAGAGGAATTTTTAGGACTTTGAGACGTACCAGGCGTTCGCTATTACCAGCAGTGAACGTGGTGACTATCCTGAAGAGGACATTTAGAGATGGGACAGCGTATTCATCCGATTGCCTTCCAGCTTTCCATAAATTAGGCCCGTGGTTTAGTTTTTAAGGGCTGTCCCCATAGTGACTGAATCATAGAATCACAGAATGGTTTGGGTTGGAAGGGACCTCAAAGACCACCCAGTGCCACCCCCTGCCCTGGGCAGGGACACCTCCCACCAGCCCAGGTTGCTCCAAGCCCCGTCCAACCTGGCCTTGAACCCCTCCAGGGATGGGGCAGCCACAGCTTCTCTGGGCAACCTGGGACAGGGGCTCACCACCCTCACAGCAAACAATTTCTTCCTCCCATCCCATCTAAATCTCCCCTCTTCCAGTTTAAAACCATTCCCCCTTGTCCCATGGCTCCCCTCCCTGCTCCAGAGTCCCTCCCCAGCTTTCCTGGAGCCCCTTGAGGGACTGGAAGGGGCTGGAAGTTCTCCGCGGAGCCTTCTCTTCTCCAGGCTGACCCCCCCCAGCTCTCTCAGCCTGTCCTCCCAGCAGAGGGGCTCCAGCCCTCCCAGCATCTCCGGGGCCTCCTCTGGCCCCGCTCCAACAGCTCCGTGTCCTCCTGCTGTTGGTGCCCCAGAGCTGGAGGCAGCACTGCAGGGGGGTCTCCCCCGAGCGGAGCAGAGGGGCAGGATCCCCCCCTCGCCCTGCTGCCCACGCTGCTGGGGATGCAGCCCAGGCTGTGGGGGGGTTCTGGGCTGCCAGAGCACGTTGCCGGGGCGCGTGGAGCTTCTCATCCACCAACACCCCCAAGTCCTTCTCCTCAGGGCTGCTCTCCAGCCATTCTCCGCCCAACCTGTGTTTGTGCCTGGGATTGCCATGACCCAGCCTCTAAGGGACAACTCATCCCATGCTAAGGGAGGCATTTGAGAAAGGGAAGATGAATCAGCCTCCAAGTATCGGTGCGTATCTCCACTGGTTACGGCCAGAGCGCAGATGTCTGGACCTCACTTGGCTTAAATTTTAAATAACGAGTCATCGGTCAGAAAAGAACGTCACCCTCAACACTGATTTTTCAAATGTGAACCATTACTCGAGAAACCTGATTCTAGGAATTACCGCCAAAACCCCCAAAGCCCCATAGAACTGTCACGTCTAATCAAAACGCATTGTGAATTCCCAATAACAAATAAGCAAAAGGAGTGATTTACTATTAATCCGATCGTGAAAAATACACTCACGGAAAATGATAAATTAGGTGGAAAAAATGTGATAAGTTCATGGAAAATTTAAAAATGGAGACTCTTTAGCACATACTTCATTACAACTGCCCATATAGCACAATGTATGGTCCATCACATTTTATAAATTGAGCAGACTGACATATGATTTATGTTTATAACTAGGTTGGGTGAGGTTACCTTTGCAAAAATGAGCTAAGCTTGGGATTGAGGATGCGATCTGTAGCTTTCTCTTAAAAACATGAAAAATTCAGGTGGTTAATATGAGCTGCTGCTAACTGGAGCAATAAATAATTGCTTGAGTCTCCTCTTAGATAAGAGGGAAAAAGGCAATTTGCCACGGTACGGCGTTTGAACACAGTGGCAGAGTTCGGTTTAGTCCAATACAACGAAAAAATGAGAAAGCATTAATATTATCGTGGGGCAGAGAGTTGCTTTTTGAACCGCGTTGAGTATTAATAATACTTACGGGGTCATTCTGGTGCTCTTTTTTTGGTCAAATGCCACTGAGCGGAGCGAGAGTTCAAATGAGGAAAAGTTTTTTTTAGTGCAAACCTACTAATAAGTGCAGCAGGTAACGGAACAGAAGGGTCGTTAGCGCTCCCCGCAGAAATAAGGCAAATAAACAAAGAAATGGGGCTTTAGAGACTGCAGTGCAATTGCAAGAATTCAGAGGTAAATCCTGATTTTTTTTCTCCACCGACTCCTATCCACGGCAGCGAGGAACACAGCTCTGTCACAATGACGTTACCGTTTGTATTTGCTATTCTGGAGCAGAAGGAAAGAATTATACGCTTTTTTTTTTTTTTTTTTCCTGGCAGAAGAAATCTCTTCTTGCCTTTGAAGAAGCTGAGCAAAGAATTCAGGTCTAATTAGAGCATCAGCCAAGAATTCCCCATGTCAGTGTCGGCGCGGAACATGCTCTGGAAATAAAGTTGTGTTCTGCAGTTCAACTTAAAAAAAAAAAAAAAAAAAGGAAAAGCGCCAGAAGTTCAAACTAAGTATGAACAAAATCAATATCTTCTACTGACAGGTGGTGTTACCGGAAAGAAAATAATCAACAAATAGCAACACATTCCAGCTACCACTGCTGTTTTCTTCTTTAAAAGGGTAAAATGGTGACGTTCTAGAGGCATTACATGGGGTCTTTTGAAAGATGTTGAGTCTTCACGTCTAATTTAATTTTATCTTTAAGCGATAAATAGAAAATAAACGTTTGACAACTAGATGTGAAGTACAACCCAAGGCAAGCTCCTCGCCTGAGACTGCAGAGGTGGAAAGAGGGAGGCGCACTCAGCTCATTTTCCAGGCCAGCTCCTTTCCGTCTCAAATCAAAATTCGTTCTCAAGTCCTTTTCTCATTTCCCCCTTTCGCAACTACCTGAGAGGAGGGACCTGCAGAGCGCTCTACAGACTGGTACCCTGGGAGAGCAAAGCTAAGACGGGGTCTCCTGAGCATCACGAAACCGTTGCTCATCCCATCGTACCACTCGAAGCTGCTGTCTTCCACTGAAAAACATCTGAATTTCTTCCATAGACACTTACTATACTTACTCTATAAACACTCACTATAAATATTTACTTGTAAAATAGCAGTAAAGATACATTATACATTCAATAGTCTCCTCACAATGCCTTTGTCAGTGCCTTTCTTGATCCTAACCAAACGTGAAGTAGCAACTTGTCGAGGATCTGATCCCTTTTACTCTACTTGAGCATCAGCATCTATCTATGAGTACGGTATAATAACATGCCAGAGCTTGCCGAGGAGGAAAGCTCCCACCTTTTGCACTTTTTTCCCCCATAACTAATCTGTTTTTAACCATAGGCTACAGGAGTCTACCCTTGGGATGGCAGAGACAGTAGTAAGGTATCCATCGTGAGGAGCCACGGCCTCCCGGTAGACAAAGTGGAAACCAAAGATATCTTGTCAAACAAGACGGGGTTTGACAACGTCCTGCAGTCAAAGGAATAAGGAAAGGGTGGAAAATGTAGCAAGAGAAATTCCTACTAGCTATTTGGAAAAAAAGAAATACGAGGGTTGTCAAGCGCTGAGGCAGGAACCCAGAGAGGCTGTGGAACACCCATCCCTGGAGGTGCTCAGACGTCAGCTGCTGCTGCTGCCGGTGTGACCCGGAGCAACCTTCAAAGCTGGCCCTGCTTGAACAGAGACTCGGACCCCATGACTTGAGAGATCCCTTCCAACCTAAGTCATTCTGTGACAATTAACACGTGCTCACACAAATGAGATGAGAGGAGGAACCTGGCTTTGGGGCCGAGCTGTGGAGGCGGTTCTAAGGCAGCTGCTGACATAGGACCCTTCTGTCCTCTCCCTTGCTCTCACTCTTTGCCGCACCAAAAACATACTGACTCCTCTTCATTAGCAACAAAAAGAGCGGAAACACAAATCCCAGATTTTGTTCTGAGTAACTCCTGCAGGAAAAGCCCTTTGAAAAGAGAAAAGTTCTTCACGAGAATTATGTCTCTCCCCCGTGCGTCCTCCCAGCGACGCTGATGCCAAACGACCCTCTAAAGGGCACAAAAAGCCGTCATTCACAATTATCTCCAAAAGCAACCAGAGAAAAGCCTCCTTTGCTCCTGTCTGGGTTTGTGAAAACATTACACCTGGCAATCAATAGTACCAGTATCCATCCCTAGACCTAGTAACAGTAGTTTATTGCCAGGAAAAGGTAATCTATCAATAGGACAAATGTCACATTGCAGTATAAACTCTGCAGACAGGGGTTATTGAATTCAGAAGTCAGGAGAGAAAAGCACTTCCAACATCACAGTGGGATGTAGCCTACGGGGCCACAACGAACTAGCCCAAAGCAGGTGGAGCTCCCGCTGGAGATCCTGCTGTGTGAGACAGCTCCGAGGGAATCGGATGATTTTACAAATATCCACCGGGCACCTAAGGGCCAGCAGATTCAACTCCGGGAAAAGAAACAATAATCAATGTATTCCACCTCTCGGACAACGTACGCTTGCCCTGGAGAGCAAAGCTCAGACGCAGATTTTACCACAATCTAGGGAAACGATACCCACATTTTAAAAAAAAAAACCCTAAATATCTCTTAATCATATTAGCAAATTTAATGATAAATATTCCACCAGACTCCCGTGGTGAACTTCTCCAAGCGAGTTTCTCCCGTGTTGCCAGCCGGAGAAAACCAACTTTATTTTATTCCTTCGAGGCACTCGGTACATCAGCAATAGCTGCCTTTCAGGAGGGGATGAGGAGATCATTTCTGTGATACTATTTCATAAAATCTATCGGGCAATTTGGAAAGAGTCACTATCAGAAAGGCTAAAATGGGTAGTAAAGGGCTCACGTATCGCTTTCAATAAAATAAAAAACCTGCCAGTGCATCATCCTTTCTCTAACGCAACAGCATTAGCACGTATTTACATTTTCTGGTAAACTGAACAATCCGTAGTAACAGGGAAGAACTTTGTTCAATTAAGTTTGACTTACCGAATGCTGTAAAATTCAAGAATGCATTTCCCATCATTACAGGGGATGGGCGTAGTAGCTTCTTTGTGAATGGAAAGCACAAAACGTCCGTTTTGGCACATTTTTTCCATGCCAAAAAGGTTTCATCCACTGTTTAAACAAAGTCAACTAAATAACATGGGTTTTAAGCACCAGGAGTACTAGGATCTCCTGAAAATCAATTCCTTGTGTTTAGGATCTGGAAGAGTAAGGTAGATTGCTGACTGAGGCATCAAAATCTGAAACTTTTGGCCTGGAAGAATTCCCACCTGAGCGTTGAAGCCCTGTTTAGACAAAAACATTCGCTTTGTGAGGGAATATAGAGAACAGCGGGAACTTGTCTTCACATCTGCAGTATGTCACCAGCTTCTCAAGAAATGATGGACAAATCACCATTTTTTGTGTGTCTTCAGTCCCTACAGTATTAACTTTTTTTTTTTCCCCCTATTTTATACATTTTCCTATAAGCTCTTTGAAGTAGAGTCTCGCCATATGTTTCTACGTTAACTAGACAACGAAACCCCGATCTCATCTTGAACCTCTGGGCACTACCGTAGCACAAATAATGAAGGTATGTTAATACGTAGACCTGCTTAAATTATTTCCTATAATTAAGTGAAAATTGTCTCTGAGGAGCGCAGTTCTGCCCACCTGCTTCACAGAGACGTGAGGGAGGAGGGACAGAGGGGGGTCCTACACATCTACATTTCAAACCAATAAACAACCTGACCTGTAATTTTTAATCCGATCTTACTGTTGAATCTCTTATGATCGTTGAGGGCATGTTCTAGCTCTTTGGATGACAAACCAGGGCTCCAGTTGTCTTCCAAACGTTTGGTTAGGTGGCCATACCTGGGGCTTTGCCTTTGCTGTGGTGCGAGCTCCAGCAGCGTCCTTCAGCAACTGGACCTCCTCGTCTTCTCACAGGCTGTGTCCTTGGCAAGACACCTCTTGGCGAATCATCCCGAGAAGTCAACACAGACCTACCCTGGAGTCCTCTTTGGGTGGGCTCATCAGTGGTCAGACACTAGAATAGGCTGCCCAGGGAGGTGGTGGAGTCACCATCCCTGAACGTGTTTCAGACTCGTTTAGATGTGGTGTTGGGGGATGTGGTGTAAGGGAGAACTTTGTAGAGTGGGGTTGATGGTTGGACTCGATGATCCCAAGGGTCTCTTCCAACCTAAGTGATTCTATGATCATGCGACACAGGGAGAACACGACCCTCCAGTGAACCAGCGAAGGTCATGGCATCAAAACAGGTTGCTGCAGCTGGATGACGATGATGTCTCTCACTATTCTGGTGGTGTCTATTTATTTATAGGTACTCAGGCTGATTCTGGACACATTTAACTTCTAAAGCACTAGGGAAAGCGTTTAACGGAGCAAGGAGAATTTATAATGAGAACCTGTTAAGTGCTTTCATTTTAATGTAGTTCAGGAGCCGAACAGCAAATCCATATTTACGGTTGTTTTTAAGATGTCGTCTCATCATATATTATGCCTGCTGGCTGATTTCTCTCGTGAGCTATGTCCTGCGTGCATTACAACAAAGTGCGCGGGGCGGTTTTTTTTTTTTTTAAGCCAAGACCGTCATTTGAGCATGCTTCGAAATAGGTCTTGCCTCCTGCGGAGATGTGAACCTTTACGAGTCCCGTGGTGCATTGCAAGCTGAGTGCACGCCGTGTCGGTAGGGATGCGAAACAACAACAAAAATCCCTCTGCGTATCGCATACATTTGTGATGGATGTTACAAATGCAGCCAAACTCAGGAAAAGTGAAGTAGCGTAGCAGAAAATGAAGTGTAAGACATATGGACAAATGAATAAAAAATGAATAGCCGCGACTCGAGATGCCTTCTGACATCCGAGAAAATGCCATTAATGTACCAAGAGGGTTAACTCGTGTCTGGGCAAGGTTTCTTCGGGCACTCGTACACAAAAAACAACAACAAAAGTTGCACCATGAGAAGGGGTTGTGTTTTCCTTCGCAAAAAACAAGTCTTTCATCCAAACAAACCTGCGTCCGTAAGCCTGGGTCTCTTTGCTGGTTTGATCTCCTTGGCATCCGCGACTGAGATATCAGTGAGATTCGAGAAGGCAAAGCACGGGGTCGTATCCATCTTTTTCCCTGAAAAATAAGTCTTGCAACAAAGCTTCTTTTTTTTTTTTTTGGTGTTGATGAATGAACACAAAGAAAAAAAAATATTCTGGGCTATCAGCATGATTTATATTACGATTTGGGATTAAGAGCTATTCTTAGGCATTCTGTTCTTCACCAACGAAGAAGAGCAACACTCAGCTCTTCTGTTGCATCTGTTGACGGGGGATCCTAAACATTTAGGCAGGTTTTAGCTGTTTTTTACGGGGAGAACTGAGGCGCAAACAAGCTAAAACGCCTTACAGAAAGTCAGCCAGCGAAGCGCACGAGAGGATTCCTACACATCGGAATACGGGCAGGCGAAAATGCACTTTAACACGAGGGACGCTCTTAAAATCCACACAGTATCTGGTCCGGGGGAGTTCGGCAAGATCCGTTCGCAACGTAAAGAGCGCGCGGATCTCAAACTGACCCTTTGCTTGGGAGCAATTTCTCCATACCCTGTAAGCAAAGCCAAGCCAGGGAAAGAAAGGAAAGAAAATTGCCGCGTGAGGTATTTGCAGAAATGGCAGCATTCTTTAAGTGACAGTCACTTTTCAAAGGCGAGAAAGAAAATGAACAGTCCCTGGAGTCTCAAAGTGCCTCTACTTGTTAGTGTTGTGCTTTAATGTGATCTATGGGGGAAACGGTGAGATGCATAAAATTTAACATATTTTTGTTTGATTTTCGCTGCTCCGTTTTGTATTAAAAATGCAAAGGGGAAAAAAAAAACCAACCCGAAACTACATTAAAAAGCTTTTTTGTTCCCTTTCATGTCTTTGTTATAATCCACAACTGTCATCTGCAAACATTAAAGAAAATGAAGAACCTTCTTTCTCTCCCTTTGCAATAAAACAAAATGCTTTTTTTTTTTTTTTGCCTTGTCGACGCATAAGGGTCAAATTTAATCCGATCCGCAGTTAGGATGACGGTGAATTTGCTGGAACCCTTTGTATTCCCGCTGGTATGTTTGTTAAAATATAAATTCAGAGCTAAAAGCTCTATCTTCATTTCTTGTCACTTGTAATTGCTGATTTTTTTTTTTTTTTTTTTTAAGTTTTATTCCTTGAATAATGCAGGAATCTGGAAAGTTTAACCTTTGCGTCCTTCAAAACTCCAGCGCGTCACCTGAACAGTAACACTGGCATCAAGGTGCGCCAAGATAAAGCCGCCCCGTGTGCCATATAGCGCCCCTTACGCTGGTCCATATAGACCAGGAGAGACCGTGTAGCCCCCTCCAGCATCATAAAACAACTTATCAGTGTGAGTTTTTAACACCTTCTTATTATTTATATGGTACCTCTAATCCTCCAAACCGCTAATTAAGTGGAAACCGTTCACATCCATCACATTTTCCCCTTCGGAGCTTAAACATTTTCAGCTGTGCGTCGCTTCAGGCTCCACGGGAGGAGAAAGAGTAACTTTGAAAAGTCTTTGCTGGATTTTGCGGCATATTATGCACTTTGCTTTCATCGCTGGGGCCAGGAGGATCAAAGGGTCGAGTTAAAAAGAGACACGGAAATAATATTCCGAGACGTGCACCTCCAGCTTCCCAATCAAACTCTTTCCAGAGGGTGCGTACGAATTCCTACATGCTCCTGGAGATGAATGTAGCTTTTTCCCAGGTCACATAAAGGCAACTGCCCTTAAAAAACTCTTCCTAAAATTATGCCTTGTTCTTCTGTACTCACACACGCAAAGGGGGAGGAAGGCACACGCTCCGAAGAAAATCCACATTTCTCCAAGACTGTGGAATTTGGTGCAGCTTTCCCACCATATACAGCTCTTAAAAGGTTCGAATAGCTGAAAACAGTCATTTTTACACACATTTTCTCGTGGAAAGACTTTTAGAGACGGAAGCATCATTACGGCCGCCAGAGGAATTACCTTTTCTGATCAGCTTCAAACCGAATCTCAGGTTTTCACATCCGCATCTCTCTGCTTTCTCCCACGCGGCGCAAACACCCCGCCATCAGCTGCAGAATTATTCTGGTGTTCCTATTCCAACGCCTTTTTCTTTTTAAAAGCATTTTTTGCCGTTGGGATGTCGCCAGCATAAAGCAAAGGCAGAGGCCGCAGCGTGCAGCCAACGGTCGTCCTCTGGGTCTCCTACCAGCCTTCTCCTTTCGGTCTCCTCCCTTTTCCCATTATTCCAGTAAGTTATTAAAATACCCCAGAATGAGTTATCACAGTATATAGTGATATATTGACACATTGGAATACGCTACACTAAAGTTACCATGTTTCATTTTTCCGGCATATTAATTAAAAATACAGCTTTATTAGCCACTAGAAGATTTTATGCAAATTATTACAGCTAGTGTGGTGGTTCAGCTGTTTTGGGGTTTATGTTTGCATAATTGGTAAATGGAAATTCTCCTTGGCACCCTTCCTTTTTTCAACTTTTATTTCAGGAGTAAGCTTTAACACGAAGCCCCATGGAGATGAGCCCAGCCAGCTCGTTACTACGCTTAACGCCTTCCGAGTGGGATCGCTACAGAAACCGTTACTTCTCCCATCTAAAAGATCAGAATTGGCATCTGTGAATTTTCCAATGTTGCTCCCCCCACCATTAATCAGCCAACAGCCTTGCCATTTGTAAACCCCAAGCAAAGAATTAAAAAATATTAAAAAAAAAAAAAAAAAGAAAAGAAAAGAAAGGAAAATGAAGTGGCTCACAGGTCTCCCTGAATTATTCATCGGAGGCTCCGTCAAGCGCTGATTTCTCTGTCAAAGAAAAGGTTGAATGAGAGCAGGGGATGCTTGCTCCTGAAATTTATGAGACTGATATCAAATATCTTTCATACGCCGCAGAAAGAAAATACAACAAATTCTTCACTGACAAAGCTGAAGTCTCTGGATATTCTTATATCCTTCTGCGCCTGCGGAGAGTGTCTCCAAGGCAATATGACCACTCAGTCAGGAGAAAACCACTTTAATTCATTCCAGAGCACAAGTGTTACCTCTATATAGTTGTAGTCGAGATGATCATCACACGGAATAAAGTTCTCCATCACCATTAGGAAAGACCGAGTAGTTTTCTTCATGTTTTGAAGTGATTTATTCAGTAGCTGAAGTGCACTACTCAGACAAGGGCTGGAAAAGCTCGGGTATGGGCCGATTCGCTCATTAAAAAAGTTTTGCTTGAAGGAAGTAATCAATTAAGTACCTCAAATGGGATGCAAAGCTGCCATACGACTTGTGCGTAGTGGTGTGACACTTGCAGTATCAAGAGGAACGGAATTAAAAAGCAGGCCGCTCCGTAAGCGTGTAGGTCTCCACCCTTGCCCTGTGGGTGATCTACTTAAGGAGATTGTCCATCGCGGCCAAGCCTCGGGCTTTTAACCAGAGCTTAAAAAGTATTTAGGATTACGAAGGGGCAGTGAAGTGGCTAATAGGATTTCTAAAGAGACTTGGATATCTGACTTCCATCCAAAACCAGTAAGTGCTACACAGAAAGGATTTTCGGTCGATCACTAGCAGCACACTAAAGGTGCAAAGATGTTTGGAACTTCATAATCACCTCTGGAATGGTGAATCCTGCTGCGTACCAATGCACACCACGGCTAAGTTACAACTCCAGACATCCACTGGGGTCAACAGGGAGAAAAAAGTCAGATAACGGAGCTCTTGAATGGGCTGAACTATCCTTGCTGTTGTCTTTTCCTGCTTGAGGGACTAGAAGAAGGAACACGGGCTGATATGGCTCAAATTCGGGTGAGAAGTAAACCTCGGAAGCTGGGTAAAATAAATAAGCAGTCTAGAGCGTAGGTCAGAGATTTTATCTGTCCTATCACAAAGGTTTCACCACCAAATGCTGACATACCACGATCACAAGTAAAGCTACCATCTCCTCTATAGCCTGGCTGCAGAGAAGATGAACAATCCTGGGGGCTACGTTTCGTTTCTGACACCAAGGAGTCATTTAGGCTTAGATTTCAGAATTACAAAAATTCAGCATAAAACCAGAAAATTACAACAAGTGACTGTATTCTAGACACCGTACCCAACCATCCATATTCATAGGATGTCCGTGCGGGTGGCCAACAATGACCCACGGCTGCAAAAATTTAGGGAAGGAGGAACAAACCCTGCACAAATAGGATGAGGAACTGCAGCTTTACGTACCCAACAAGCAGGAACGGCGACAGCCAACCCTATCGCACACCTACGGCAGGAACCGCCAGACAAAGCGGGATCACTGGAAGAGGGGAGATTTAGATGGGATGGGAGGAAGAAATTGTTTGCTGTGAGGGTGGTGAGCCCCTGGCCCAGGTTGCCCAGAGAAGCTGTGGCTGCCCCATCCCTGGAGGGGTTCAAGGCCAGGTTGGACGGGGCTTGGAGCAACCTGGGCTGGTGGGAGGTGTCCCTGCCCAGGGCAGGGGGTGGCACTGGGTGGGCTTTATGGTCCCTTCCAACCCAAACCATTCTGTGATTCTGTCACAAAGGCAGGAATTTCCAGGGCAGCCGGATCGCAGACGCTGGGAAGGGAATAAAGCCAGTGGGCCGGGGTGGGGGCTGTTAGCTTCCAACTTTAAATACCCACGTGCATCTCTCTTCTCAATCTCTCAACTGCAAGGTGTCTAGAAAGATGTCCAGGAGGTGCTTTTGTGCAGATCTGAACAAAGAGAGGAGAAAATTGTCCCCAGGAGATCATGGCACGCATGGATGCGCACGCGTATGACCTCAGGGCGCTTTGCATCCCTGTTCAACCCGGCAGGGCACAAGTTTTCATAGAGAGAAATGACAGTAAAGAACTCAAGGACTACAGCAGGAGCTTATAGAAGTAATATAATGCCTGACATGGACCTGGATTACTGGGTTTGGGGCATCTCTGTGCGAAAACGGTGACTGTAAGCGAGTGAGGCAGGATTTCTGCAAGGCAGCTGATGTCAAACCAATGTGATTGCTCTTTAACGAAACCACCTACCGCTCCGGAATCTAAATGATACACAGGTTTGCAGCGTGCTTCAAAATAGCATAACAAAGGGAACAATAAAAAGAAGCACCACAGTGAACCTCGGGAAGCTGCAAAACCCCAGTTTTTCAGCTCGATACATCAGAGGCCGGATTGAGGGGAAGTGGGGCGACCTCTCCGCAGGTGCCGGCTAACGAGACAAAGGAGAGCCGGGGAGCCAAGAGGAAGCGAGCGCTGAAAGCCACGAGGATCAAAAGGGAGGAGGGTCTTTGGAGGGGAGAGGAAAAACTCACTGAAGTTCATCATTTATTTAGATCCCAGACTTCGTCGTCGCTTCCGCATAGTCCATTTAAGATAGCGCCTACCCCTCACGCACAGGTTTCCTAGGAAATTCTACGACAGGTGGGATGAATCCAACATCTAGGAAACACTTCCCCCCCTCCTCGTTCCTGCCAGCAGCACAATTTGATTCGTAACCTTATTGAAAACAGTATTTTTATTAGGAAAAGAAGTCTGTCTCCTCATTTTGTGTAATTTTCTTGTAATGGTTTCTAATAAAGTGGGTGAATAATGTAGGAAGTGTTGGCAACTGTTCTAATTTTTTAAAAGCTTTCTCCGGGCCCTTGGTCACATCCCTCTGGGGTTCATTTTCTGCGGATATTTAAATGGTGGAATTTAATCAGCGCAATTATTCATGGAAGTTGATTTTCAAAGTTGTACACGTGAACGTTCACAGAAGTTGAATTTAAAACGTGCACGTGTCAGAATCTGTGACCGAAGTGCTTCTGTCCTTATCCAGGTAGAGACCAGACACACGCGGCTTATCCGGGCACTGCCAATTAAATCGTGTTGCTCAACATTGTGCATATTTGCAATCAGACCAAAAAACGGACAATGAAGAGACACTTTCCGGTTGAATAGTCAATGACTTTCACGAAACCTCAGTCTGATGGAGAATGTCCAGCAAAACAAAAAAAAAAAAAAAAAAATAATCCAACCCTGATTTCAGTGATCAAGTTATTTGCAACTAAATGCTTGATACGATCGAAACAGTGGTAGCGGCTCCCGGAGGTCCTATGAGCAAGTATATTCACTGGTCATTTAATACACGAAGGAAAACAAACACCAAAGCTTCACAAAACCCAAGGCATTTCTCCAGTTGTTAATCCAGACACTTTTAGGGAGAGCTGAGCGTTCGGAACTCTACCAAATGGAGCTGTGTAGGCATCTCCTTACCTTCCGCCAAAGCACATTGGCCTTGATAGCTCTGTCCGTGCAATTTTCTTTTCTAGTACTTGTGGCTCTACGGTGGTGAAAGATAACCGAAAACTCATTAAAGATACGAAACAACCTAAAATAATCTTGGGAGAATTTAAATCCCTTTTGGAATTAACAAAAAATACTTCCCTAGGCCAGTCAGACATCTTTCCGCTTTGCGTAATAACTTCACACTTGCGCGAAACATGATCAAATCAGCCTTTTTCAGTAGAACCCACAGAATATTCGGGAGCGTTTACGCACGGCTCTTTGCAAATACCTCCATCGTGAAACACACATCTGGACACAGAGAAGCTGTTTGATGAAGGAACGGTAAAATGAGGTTATTCTGCTCTCCAGGTTTCCCCAAGGAAAGAGCAAAAAGGTTGGATGACGCAGCGCCGTGGTGCTGTAAAATACCAAATCCGAAGAAAAGCATCCTCAGATATCAGAGAGTTTTGGTCCTACAGAATTGAGATAATTAGCTGTGCACCCCTAATGCACCAAGTTAACGAATCTTCCTGCAACGTCTGATCATTCCCAAATCACTAAGCAGAAAGCTTACCATTTTTACCCGGAATAAAAAAAGCTAAAGAAGAAATAACAAGGACGCCATTAAACTTTTTGACTTTCTTTCAACTTTGAACCGTTTTCCCAGTGCTAGGAGAACGCTCCCATCGCCACTGGAAGGATCCAGGTCCCTGCGTACCACGCTGCGAATTTAGATGAACTGTCATTGAGTCTGTGCCATGAATAATGAATAGCCACCTCTCTCTCGGCACCGTTTTGACAGACATAAAATAGGCGGTTTGCGACTGCCATTAAATTCAAACATGGGGGGGGTCAGCCCGGGGAAAACCATCTTTAGGTCCCGCTCTCTCAGAAGCGGGAGTCAGTATTAGAAGCACACGACTTAATAAGACCTACTGAATAAAATGAGCATTGGATCAAAAGAATTTGACGTATTTGAGAGTGTCCGGAGTTCTGAAGGTAAGACCAAACGTGAAGTGGAATGCAGGAACAGCCTAAGCCAGCAACGTATACAGGACGCACCAGCGACAGCCTGAAAATAAACCTGCAAAAATAGCGAAATGAAATGAATGAAAACACCCACTTACCCAAATTTTCAATGGAATAATAGCGCTGTTTACTGTCCACCCGCACAGTCTCAGCATAGGGACTGCCGACGCCGTAGCCGATGATGTACCCGCGGACGACGATGTTCGGGTTGAGCGGCGGAGTCCAACTCATGACGATACTTGTCGTCAAGGGCCTGACATGAAGAGAGCTTGGCTGGTCAGGAACCTGAGATTCTGGGATTCGGAAGGAAAAAAAAAAAAAAAAAAAAAAAGAAAAGAAAAGAAGAAGTATAAATTAATACGCTGCTCATTCAGTTTTACACTTTCTAAGGTTTGGGCTTAGACTAAAATATTTGCACCACGAAAAACCCAACCAGGTTACATGCAGAGCTTACATGCAGTTTCATTTCTGAGCTACACCCTTCCCTTCCAAGAGCATCAATATGCCTCATCCTGTTTTGAACGGAATATCTCCTAGCGCTCTCCACCTTTAGCATAAAGCTACAACCGAGATTTAAAATGACGCCGGAAAATGGAAGATGACCTGTAAAAGAATTTCCAATAGGACAACCCGTCTCTTCCCTGGCCTATCTACAAGCGCGGCAGGATCCTGGCAGCTGATTCTATGAGTTATCTTTCCGCTCACGGATTATTTAAGAAAAAGGTTTGCTTTGTTAGTGATATACTAGTATATCCTGGCGATAATCTATCTCTTTTCCGCGAAAGCAAGGAGTGAATTTTAACTCTTGGACATGCACCTTTTGCTTTGAAGCTGCTTTAAATAACACACCAACGTTTTTAAAAAAAAATGAAATAACAGAATGAGGTATTTTATTTACAGGCATTCCCCAGGTAAAATTCATTACTTTAGGGAGTAATTAATCACTCCGAGTCTATTTGCCTTCTACAAGCCTAATTTTACTGTAAAGGTTAGATGAGTAAATGCCTTTTGTTTGAGTTTACGCGGTAACTACCATATCACAAGTCTCTTCACAGGAGCTGCACAGTAGCTTGTCTTTTTGAGAGCAGAAAGAGACAAGTTACTAGTTTTCCCCAATAAAAAGGCTTGCAATATAATAGATGAAAGCTTATACGGAAGGCAACAAGGACGGGGTAGAAAAAAACAACCCCACAGTAATAATATAAAATGGTGTAAACTCCAACAAAAGCCACTTCACAGTTGTGAAGCATTCCCACTGTAAACCTTGGAAAAGACAATGAAAAGAAGAATTAACACTTTTCAATAACCAGTGCCCTATGTACGTCCTTGGCGTTTCACGAGATTTCAGACGAATTCTTCTGAACCCATCAGAGCGCCCTGAGAACCTGGCGACGAGTACGTTACCAGTCTGAAACACCCGGCGACTTTACAAGTCCTTTGCCTTCCGCTCCTTAAAATTTGCAAAGCAGGCGGCTTGGATAAAGGCTGAAGGAAATTCACTGAAAAAAAAAAATCGCTACTCGCAACAAGAAGAAACCGACTGCACCAGCGGTGCCACTGCAAGTCAGGTTAAGTCGCCATTTACCCCCGCTCCGCTCCCAAACTTTAACGCAGAAGTTACGCGAGCCGCTGCTCCTCAACAGCGCCGTTTGAAAAACAAATGACAGAAGCGTTTCTCACAAGCCCCGAAGATAAAACGACGATGTAATGCCTTGAAACGAGGAGCTGGATAACGCTGCGAAACTGCGATTCCTCCAACTTCCTAAAAGTAGCAATTCTCAGGCAGCAAAGGAGATCAGAGCATCCGAAGATCCCATTGCCTTCAAATGCTCATTTTTACATCCGACGCGACACAGGGATTTCAACTGCAGTACAGATACCTCTAGGCTGCCGTTTAGGCTAAAACTACTTTATTCAAACGTTTTATATTCTACATTTCAAACAATTCAAATACGCGATTGATGCGTTTCAGAGCTAAATCACCCCCTTCTCGTTTCCAAAAGCAAAAAAGCAGTTTAACTTCTTGTACCCTTCTTGTGAATTAAGTCTCTAAAACGAAGCCGGGGCGAACGACATTTTGGAACTACTCTTCGAATACTGACGTTTCATAACCGCGGGTATTTTTTGAAGACGCAGTTTTTTTGCTTCAGCTCTCGGCGCGAAGCAATTTTAATTATTTTTCGTTTGTTTTGGTTTCAACCATTTTCTGGAAAAAAAAAAACCAACCCATTTTTCTTATTCCGAAACAGCTGTGAATTTGAGAATTTGCGTCGTGTACTTCACCTCCTAAAGGACGAAGTTAAATGTCAGAATCAACTATTTCCACCCCCCCCTCAAAGAAAGTATTTTTGGTTGTCTTCACAAAAAAGCACGTTTTCCCGAGGAAGGACTTCTGCCAAACGTCAAGGTACAGCCAAATATCTAAATCCATCAGTTCGTTCTTCAGGAAACCGGACCATCCAACCTTTGCATGGCCCCGCTGATTTTCAGTCTCCCAGCGCTCAGAGATCCAGGAGAAAAACTCGTATTGAAACACGTTATCTCATATTTCTGCTTTTTTTTTTTCCCTGCCATTTCCCTGCAGTTTCAGATGAATACGTTTGTGTTGGTTTCCCCTGGGTTTGAACATGGTGCCAGAACGACTTCCGAGGAGCATCCTTGAGATCCCATTCTCCTACATGAAGTCACAAATGAGTTCTTCATCCTAAGTCCCAAATCGGCCAAAATTTATGGGTTTTCCTCTTAACTGCACCAAGAGTTTATCGCTTTCTCTCACGCAGGGAGATCTCTGGGTACTTGCAAGCAAACGCTGTGCTCAGACGCACGAGCCGTGGATGGCAGCCAGCCCCACAGACCAGCATCTGGCACGCAGGAGGAGAATTCCTCGTGAGACCTCCCCACGAAACCACATTTCTTGGAACAACATTTCTTACCCTCCTTCCCTTACGGACCATTAGGTTCCCAAAAAATGGAAGCTGAAGCTCCGTCTCGCTGCCTGGCGTCACATCTCCTCCCGGGATGCCACATCTGCTCACGGGCGCCTCCGAGTCCTTTGCTGTGTTTCTACGCAATGGTTTGAGCCCCCACATCTTCCATCCAGGGAATACAGCACTTGGTGCTACTTAAAGTTCCCCAATCCCGCTGTCGCGCTTGAAAAACGCTTTACCTTTGGGTCACTTCAGCAATTTTCTTAGATGTTCAAAGATGTGTATTTGACAAAGTCAGGGTAATTTTTACTCATCCCATTTTGTTCCCCTTATTTCCCCAATCACTTTTCGGTGGGAATTACAGTATGATAGCGGTCTAGCTTGTCGTGCTCTTGGAGCACTAATTTAGAGCTGAAGCTAAACTCTATCACTATCTAATATGTCTAACAGCTTCCATCTGTTCCACGCAGCAATTGGAAACCAAGCATCCTACACCCCTTTTCCTGGAGGATACCTTTGCGAAGTTTGATCAGCCATTCTCTTCCATCCTTGCTCAAGCTATTTAAAACAGACCCTTTGGGGAAAGCGCGGCTTTCAATTTTTATTTATTTATTTTTTCTTTTTTTAAAGCGCAAAATCAGAGGCTTAAAATAAATATTTAAAACCTTCCCAGCTGTTAGTCTAAGGCGCGCGAGCTTTCTAGGGAACCTTGAAGAAGCAGCTATGTTTGGATTTCTAATCACTTCAACAAAACACGCTAATTAAAGTGAATATCCGTCGGGAGTTTGACGCCGTTCTCCGGGATTCTGTTCGTCTTCGTGTTGCTGATGCCAACCAGGCTTCCAGCGGAAGCAGGAGAAAGGCCATTAGCCGTAGCGGCAGAGAGGGGGCTGCGGTCGCCAGCCTGAGCTCCAGCCCTCCCCGGAGCAGCCGACACTTGCAGGACCACAGTAATAAGCAGATTTTTTTTTTTCCCCCAGGGTTTAGCAGAGCATCAGTATCTAGTACGCGCCACGCTGCATTCCCAGCATCAGCACCCTATTCACGAGGATAATTCGTCACTGCCGCAAACGTGTGTAAATACGACACACGGACAAAACGGCTTTGCTGGAATTTATTCCCATGCACCCACTTCCACGGCGTGTCTCCCGCGATGACGCGATTAACACAGAACGGTTCGGGTTGGAAGGGACCTTAAACATCCTCTGGAAGGGACCTTAAAGATCCTCTAGTTCCAACATCTTCGCATGCACGCGTGGATTTGGGCAGGAAAAACTCCAACGGAATGCCACGTGTACTAAACGCAAATCAAACCAAACGCGCTCAAATGCGTTAATTACTTCTTTTTTTTTTGGTACTGCGGTGTGTTCGGAATTTCTCTTTTACTCTCGCGAGCGACAAGGCGGCTTCTACACCTTAACAGCACCACTGCTCAAATCACTGTCTGGCCAAAGCGGGATTAGAAAGACACCACCGTGCACCGCGGCGTGCTCTGATCCGTCGGCGGAGTCACACCGCGCCCAGAAGCATCGTCTCGTCTTTAAAACCTTGGTGAGAAACCACAGGTGGTGGTTGCTCTGGTTTCTCCCACCCCGCATGCCGGGCGCTGCAGGCGCTCCCCCGTCCGCTGGAAAATCGCACTTGGACACAGGGAAAGGCAGGAATTCTTCAATTTGCAAGGGTTGATTTTGAGATCGTAAGGAAATCCGGCCAGTCAAAAGAAAGGCAACATCAAGTACTATGGTGCATTTAAACTGATTATTTATTTGTTCTTTCATCCGGTTTGCCTTTGATCCTTTTCAGGCGATTATTTTGTTTTAAAAAATCATAGCAATTCTCATCAGTTTCCTTTTATTTTCTGTTCCTCTCCTTTCTACTCCATATTTGCTTCTTACGGTTTGTCTGTAGTTTTGCCGTGACTTCCATCTGTCAGATTCTTTGTTCCGTCTGATTTGCACTCCCTTTAATTTTTTTAGGTAGACTTTTTCATCGCTCTCCTTTTTTTCCCTTTACTACTTCAAATGTTCCGGGCATTTTCTCTAACCCTTTCATTTCAGCGTTTTCCTTCCCTTTTGTGTCAGCGTTTGCACTGATTTATACAGCCCACGGTTTTCGGGTACCTGCATCCCATCATCTGCCGCTAATTACTCAGCTTCGTTGCCAACCTGCGTTTCTGACATCTGCAAATAAAGGCTGGGAAACGGGATTCGACCTCTGTGAATATTCGCTTAGTGAATTGTTAGGATTGTCGGCGTCGTTTTCATTGTTTCTTTGATTGATGACGCGTATCCTGGATGAAGTTAAGGGATTCGCTGCGGCGTATTACTGCAAATGGCCACGATGCTGAGGAGCTAAATTCTGGCAGGGAATTATTTTAACAAATAAAATCATTTTGGGCTCCTTGGTCCTGGCGATGACAGAGAAACACAACCCAAGGCACACGGGATGCAGGAGGATAAGAAAACATCTGTTGGCGGGTGTTTGGACCCCAGGCATCTCACCCTAACCTCGGCCTGGGTGACAACTGCGGTGACACCCCTCAGCTAAAAGGCTTTTGGAAATAACAGCTTTTAAAAGAGATTAATTTACCGTCCAGATCGTTCTCGGGTGTTTCCGCTGTGTACCAGTCCGAGGGGGGCCCCGTCCCATTCACTGTCATGGCAGCCACCTGGAAACTGTACTGGCTTCCCTTCTCAAGTCCTGTCGGAAAATAAAAATAAGCAAATAAATAAATAAAAAAAATCACATGGCAAGAAGATGCGAAGAAAAAAAAAATAAAAAATTAATGACGTTACCACAGTTTGCAATAGACCTTGAGTAAAATGGAAGCTCTAGGAATTGTCCATCGGATTTGCCATATGTAAAGGAATATATAGAAATGCATATATGGAATCGTCTAGGTTGGAAAGGGCTTTTCAGGTCATCGAGTCCAACCATCAACCCAACACTGCCAAGGCCACCACTAACCCATGTCCCTCAGCACCGCGTCTGCCCGGCTTTTAGATACCTCCAGGGATGGGGACTCCACCACTGCCCTGGGCAGCCTCTTCCAAAGCTCGATACAAAATTAATGGAAGTCCAAATGGAAGAAAACTGAACGACTGTTCGACACAACTAAGCCATTAATTACACACGGAACAAAACCAGCTCACTGCTGCACAACACGCAGGGAACCGCAGGTACGCTCTCCTTAGGCAGGGAATTTGCAGGCAGGGACTCGGTTGGCAACTGAAGGGTATTTTGCTTTGCGGCGCTCCTGGTTAACTTCAGAGCACGCAGTTCCAGGAAAAAAATAAAAATAAAAATAATAAAGACTTGCCACTACTATGAAATAAGCACGAATTCAGAAACAGGCATTTTGCTCTGTGGCTAAAACCGTCAGAAAACAATTACTGCAGCGTTCCTGCACGTGCCACAAGGCTCCCGGGTCCCTGAGGTGGGGATGGAGGTTTATCTTTCTGCTCAGCCTATACTGACCACAAAGCAAAAAAAACCAACAAAAAAAACCCTGTTTTCATTGAATTGCAAACGTCCTCCGGAGAAGAACGCTCATAATTAAAAAGAGCAGTTTAACGTTTAGCTGACCTGGAATCCTACTCTAAAATTGATAGCGGCTATTTAGAAACCTGCACCGTAACTCTAAACTCCTCTGCTATGGCAGATGTTCTTATTATCCCGTAAAGCACCTGCCCACCAAACAGGATGGCACCAAAGATGTGAAGTGCCTACGCGTTAATATTTAAAACGTCCATTTAGACGAGCCACACAGCTCCGTCTCCAGCAATCACAATATCTGAATGCAGAAAGTAATAACGGGATCTGGATGTTTTTCTTAATTGCTTTCTAAACCACGTATTCCCAAGCTCCGTAAAACAAAGCCCTTCGCTTGAGGCTGCAGGGAGGTATCGGTAGCGGGAGGGCTTGAGGCTGCCGGCAGCCCACAGTCCCACCAGGACTCCCGCAGCTCTCCAAGATGGAATAATTCATGTGAAAGAAACTCAGGACGTGGGGATCTACCGCGATAGAGATTAATCTGCTCTGCCCTCCCGGGGATGGGACCCGCAGGGATGGAGCTCCATAGGTATGTGCCTTCTATGCTTGCTTCTCTAAGCCATCGGAGCAGCAGCAACTCAAACATCGGAGCAGCTTTCATCGTTGTTTCTACGTTATCTGCCAGAAAATAAACACTTCCCTACTTGGACATGCTTAACACGCTGTCTTCCCCCAGAAAGTACTGCTTCCCAGCTCTCAGTTACGTAGCCTTCACAAGAGGTCCCACGGGGACTTTGGTCAAGAGCCCAGGTTGGATGCCCCCAAGTTGAGATTTCACTATTTCAGGTCTTCCCCATAAAAAAAAGCATGCTGCTTTCGCTTTTATTTAATTTTGCAATAACATACTGCTTTTCCCTCCAAGCCAGTAAATGATATTGTTTATCCTGACATAGGCAATTCAGAATTTCTTCCAGTTCTCACAGATTGCACCTCACACGCGAAAGTAAAGGTAATGCAGGTCATCTGAGGTGAAATCATGGTTATCCCGAATTCAGAGGCAAAGCTGCCGTTGGCTTTGACGAAGTTTAACCTTCTCCCTTGATGCTTTGCAGCTTTCTCAGTTATGTCTTGGGCGTAAGGCAAGAACCCAGCCGACATTCATTTTCGCCTACCAGAATTCACTGTTACCCTTACGATACCCATCTGGCTGCTTTCACTCGTTGCAATTACAGTCTTGCTATGATCTAGCGTTCAACTTCTTATTCTGCAAGGAGGTATTTTCCACGGAAAACCTCGGAAAAGGAACTAGGGAAATCGATCTTTTTGCACCCATGAGGAAATCGGAGATGTTGACCGAGTGCTCTGTTAACCCATCTGAGACTTAAGAGCTTGGCCACAAGGAATTTGGGTCCAAATTCATTAGTGATAAAATCCAGGAGACAAACAGATGACAAAAGCATTAAGGAAAAAACTCGTTTAAAAATAGCCCCATAAAGACTGTCTTCGTACAACACAATAAATGCTACCTGCCAGCAAGGAAATCAATGTTCCCTTGAAGTCAAAGTATATTTTATTCCCAAAGCATTTAATTCGTCAAAACCTTGCAAGGCTGTACCATGTGAACACTGACCTGTGAACAAGTACCAGAGGTTGTTTGGCTCCAGCGTTTCAATCTCGCCCCTGCGGGTAGTCTTTCTGTGTCGGATTTTATAGCCCGTAATAAATCCATTTTGAGTACCTGGTGGTGGAGGCAACCAGCTAACTTTGATGCTCTGTAAAAGAAGAGATATTATTGTTGATTTTTTTTTTTACGTTTTTTGGGCAAAGAAATCACAGAAATAAAGCACATAAAATGAATGACACGGCAAGAAGATGTAAAGAAATAAAAAAATAAAAAATTAATGACGTTACCATAGTTTGCAACAGACCTTGAGTAAAATGGAAGCTCTAGGAACAGTCCATCGGATTTGCCATATGTAAGGAAATATATAGAAATGCGTATATGGAATCGTCTAGGTTGGAAGGGGCTTTTCAGGTCATCGAGTCCAACCATCAACCCAACACTGCCAAAGCCACCACTAACCCATGTCCCTCAGCACCACGTCTGCCCGGCTTTTAGATACCTCCAGGGATGGCGACTCCACCACAAAAAAAAGGAAAAAGAAAAAGGCAATGTTTTTCTAATAACAACGTGTATTCAACTAAGCTATTATTTTGAGAAGAAAACCAAATCAAATCTAAAAAGAGTCAAACCGGCATAAAGAAAACTATACATTCCGTAGCAGTGGATGGCTACATGGACAATGGATTTATATAGAAAATTTTGTCCCTTTTCAGGAATGTTTCATTTCAACAGGCCACTAAAATACCTGGGGTACTATAAATGTCAGCTCTGGGGTTGAGTCGACACTGAAACTCATTTCGCTTTTCAGCCCAAAGTGCCAAAGTCGCCTCTTTTTGACTGCAGGGTACAAATACCAACCTGAGCAGCTCTAACTATTTGGTGCCATTTTAATTCCACAGATGTTCACGGAGACCTTACTGCACCCTCCTTACAGTAACATAAAGTAAGTCAAACCTCTTGGGAGTAAACTTATTGCCGATCCTAACACGTAAGAGAATTTTCACTGAGCCGTTCGCCACAGTCCGCAGCAATGCAATCATCCATGGCCCATCACTTAATTTTTCCTAAATGTTGCTTGTCAGATTGTGTGAGGGATCTTTTCTCAGCCTCACAGGCCAAACTGAAACGGTCCCTTCCCGATGGCTCAAGAGAATGGTTTGGGTTGGAAGGGATCTTGAAGACCACCCAGTGCCACCCCCTTGTCGTGGGCAGGGACACCTCCCACCAGCCCAGGTTGCTCCAAGCCCCGTCCAACCTGGCCTTGAACCCCTCCAGGGATGGGGCAGCCACAGCTTCTCTGGGCAACCTGGGCCAGGGGCTCACCACACTCACAGCAAACAATTTCTTCCCAATATCTCATCTCAATCTCCCCTCTTCCAGTTTAAAACCGTTCCCCCTCGTCCCATGGCTCCCCTCCCTGATCCAGAGTCCCTCCCCAGCTTTCCTGGAGCCCCTTGAGGGACTGGAAAGGGGCTCTAAGCTCTCCCCGGAGCCTTCTCTTCTCCAGGCTGACCCCCCCCAGCTCTCTCAGCCTGTCCTCCCAGCAGAGGGGCTCCAGCCCTCCCAGCATCTCCGGGGCCTCCTCTGGCCCCGCTCCAACAGCTCTGTGTCCTTCTGCTGTTGGTGGCCCCAGAGCTGGAGGCAGCACTGCAGGGGGGTCTCCCCCGAGCGGAGCAGAGGGGCAGAAAGGTCTGAAGGCGTTCTGTCACTGCGACGCAGAAGCCGGTCTATGCACTTGGCCAACCCTACCACCTTCCCTTCTACCTTCTCTTCCTTCCCGCGTTTGGCGGAGGGCGCACGGCAGGTTTGCGCAGCGCTGCAACCATCGTTTTCTTTTCAACCCTGCTCATTTTCCAATAAACCCCGACACTCAGCGTCGTTTTTACTGCCGCAGACCACTGTGTTTCCAGACATTACACAGCAAGACCTCCTTCCCCAGCAGCAGCAGCTATTCAGGGCACAGCAGCTGCTACGCGTGTTTTCTCTGCGTCTCTTTACATTTAACCACACGGCCTTTCATTTACTCTTGTATCTCCCAGTAACTCAGCGTTGTAAGGCTTTTTAGCAACCAGCTTTCACTGTCGCTGCACTAAACCGCTAACCCTTGTGTCCCCACTCTCCATCCCATGCACTGGCCTTTGTGGACCCCAGCACGCGTCACTGGGTGACCCCACCGCCGGTGCTCCTCAGCCGAGACGAGCCAACACCTCTCTCCATCCTTCGTTCTCCACCGCATCGGTTGTTTATCACAGAGGGACCTTCTTCCTTACGCCGCAGCAACTTCATTTCTTCAAGAGCCTTTTGCGAGGGATCTTATCAAAAGGCTTTAGGAAACCCAAGCCAACAATATCAACTGGATCTCCTCGCCCATGTGCTCAATGATTCCTTCAAAGGACTTTAATAGGCATGTGAAGCAGGACTTTCCGCCACAAAAGCCGTATTGATCCCTCCTCGTCATATCATGTTCGTCCATACGTCTATTCATTCTCTTCTTTATTACAGTTTCTATCAATTTGTCCAGGAAAAGCCACCAGATTTACCGGGTTGGACTGATAAGAGAGCTGATATTGTACATCAACATTTCTCTGCTAAAACAATCCGGGCACCAGCTGTTCCTTGCCAGTCTCCAATCCTTCGAGCGTTTTTACTCAGCGTGATATAAGGTGTTCAGGGTATTAAGGGTTTCTCGTGGAGCAAGGCCTCACAATTGTATCTCTGCTATCTCGTACAGCACTGTTATTACAAATTTTTAGACAAAGAGAAAAGTCGGCCACATCACAGTGGATAGTTTTTGACCAAATACGATGTATGACCATTATTGAGTTGCTCAGTCCCTGCATAAATATGTTACCGCATATATCAAATTAATTATTGCAATAGAAAAATCAATTCTGCACGTATACTGCCCAGTGATTTATTGTTACAATCAATTATACATTTCAAAATCAATACCTCGGGTTTTCATTGCTGAGTGAAATAATGCTGAGGTTTTTGCATTAGGGAAGAGCAAACTCCATTTTTCAAACCGGAGAGCAGTTGTTTTAAAAACAGATTTGATCGCTTTGCATATTGAAATGCCCTACACATACATAAAATGTTTATGGGAGGATGCAAACCCCCAGAGAGCAGCTTTAAAACGTATTTCTCTGCAGGTAGCTCATTGTTTGATACTGGTGCACTCCCAGCTCTTCCAGTATCTGCACAACGCTGAACCACGCTCTCCTCATGGGGACCTCAGCATCTCCGTATGTTCCAGCCCAGCTACGAGGAGAAGACACTTTGTCCCACTTCCCAGGTCAAGAAGAAAGCAGAGCATTTGGATATTTTCTCAGAGCAGGGGAGGAAAAAACAGCTCCGTCTTTCCCCTGCCCCTTCCAAGAGCAACAAGAAAGGCTCTTCTGAAATCCCAGCTGCCCCCATCCAGGAAAAAAAAAAAAATACATGGAAAAGAAAAAAAATACGGAAGTGGAGGGACAGGAATGCTTTCAGGGATCTGTTGCACAGCTCATGTGTGTAAGTAACCACCTAGGTAGATAAGCAGGAATGATTTGTGGGTTGAAAAATCCCACCAGAAGGGACAAGCCACGCTGGTCTCAGCTTGGAAAGTGCAGTAACACCAACTTGTACCCAAAGGTGCCGCTTACAGAAAATTTAAAACTGAATCAGCTGATAGAAACCACAAGTGCATTTTGAAAGACGTCCTGTAATTTGGAAGACCTTCTGATGACGCCGACTTTTGAGTGGATCTTTGGGTGGTCCGCCATCATTTCCAAACCACAGGCTCCATGTTGTCCATTTATTTCAACCAGAAAAGACTGAGCTGCGTGTGAGCTAACACAGCTAGGAGGCCCCAAGAGAATTTGTTGTCCTCTAGGAGAGGTAGCAGTAGTGTTGGTTATTGCAGCCATACCATTTCTAGCCTGAACTTGATACTAATTTGATTAAAATAGAAAAACAAGAGTTCCAGCAGAAGCACCCAAGCAACAACGCCTGCAAGGGCGGAGCAATTTTTATGAAACCCCAAATATCCCTTCGTTGAAGTCAACAGTGACCGCATCTCCCAGCGCAGCAGGTCTTACAGAAGCAATGGGTTTGATCTAACGCTCAAGGCAAAATAAGTAAGATCTTCCTTATGATTAGAGGAAAAATCAGGTTCTTTAGAGATCCACCTAAAGCTGTCACTGTAACGGTAACAGTTCACTTTCACCTCAACCTGGTCTCCATGGACACCGCAACGATGCTTTTTATCAATAGTACTTAACATGTGACCCTTTGCTCCAGGAAAATCAATGACTAAGGTTCTGACAGGCTTCTTGTCCTTTCTTCTGCTTAAGAGAGAGCAGTAATGACGAGCGCTCTAATCCTTCAGGCCTTATCCGAGAGGTAACCAACAGAAAGAAAATATTTCCTTTCTGTTATACCAGGATTCCTACGGAAACCATAAGATGAAGTCAACTTCAAGAGGATTTTAGGAACCTGTTAGTCCCGGTTGGAACGCAACGTGGAAAACCACTGTAAAAGGTTGCTGGCCACCTCCGCTTGCTGATGAGTCTTCTTCAACAGGAGCGTGGTGCTCCCTTCCTTGCACCATTCGGAAATCACCCCGAGCAGCTCAGCGTGAGCTGGGACACCCAGCACTGCCCTCGCTCAGAGCGGCGAACTCCCTGGACATTGCAAAATGGCCCTTCAAAGACCCCTCCTAGTTCAATAAATCAATAAAATCTTTCCAAGAGAACAGACCTTGGCCCAACAGATCTACTCAAACCTGAGCTCAATCTTTCCTGTAGTTTCCAAAACCATAGGATATTTTCATTTTCCCCGTTTTCACGATTATTTAGAATCACAGAATTATAGAATCACGGAATGGTTTGGGTTGGAAGGGACATTAAAGACCATCCAGTGCCAAACCCTCTGCCATAAGCGGGGACACCTCCCACCAGACCAGGTTGCTCCAAGCCCCGTCCAACCTGGCCTTGAACCCCTCCAGGGATGGGGCAGCCACAGCTTCTCTGGACAACCTGAGCCAGGGGCTCACCGCCCTCGTAGTAAAAAATTTTTTCCCAATATCCAATTTAAATCTCCCCTCTTCCAGTTTGAAGCCACCACCCCTCGTCCTATCACTACATGCCCCTTTACTTAGGAACCAAACCAGAATAAGAAAAAGCTGAGATATTATCTCTACATTGATGGGAAATGTGGAGCGTCAGAAATCTCATGAATCTTACCAAATCAAAGTTTCCAGACGCGCAAAGGCCCTTTGTCAATTTATTTTAGTCAATAATCCTCTGGACATAAATATTTATTAACAGATATCTGCAAACATTCATTCAGTTGTGGTAGCAGACGACTAGGACTTGCTTTATGAAGTCTGTCTGTTGCACTTTGTCTCCGCATATACGCTTTTCTTCTGATTTTTTCTTCCCTAAGTCTACTCTGTAGATTTATTTTTTTCCAATAGGAATCCCATTTTCGACAATCAAACCAGCTAGATAGACACAAATCAAGTACCTGCTACAATAGAGCCTTGAAGCGATATGCTGGAGGAACACCGAAAAAAAAACTCATTAAGATTTTAAGTAGAGGCAATCACGGGCCTTAAGGGTGAGGGCTGTTCTGCCTGAAAAGCGGAGCCAAACTAAACCAAACCAGGAATGACACCTGCGCAAAAACACCCAGTGCACACTGTGAGCTGCCAAAGAGCACAGCGATGGGATGGAGACAATGGAGATGGGGCTCACAGAATTCATGGAATTATAGAATCGTTTAGGTTGGAAAAGACCTTTAAGATCATGGAGTCCAACTGCAAACTTAATGATGGCCAAACCGCCACTAACCCATGTCCCTCAGCACCACGTCTGCCCGGCTTTTAAATACCTCCAGGGATGGGGACTCCACCACTGCCCTGGGCAGCTTCTTCCAATGCTTGACAACCCTTTTGGGGAAGAAATTTTTCCTAATATCCATCCTAAACCTCCCCTGGCACAACTTGAGGCCGTTTCCTCTTGTCCCATCGCCTGTTCCTTGGGAGCAGAGACCGACCCTCCCTGGCTACCCCCTCCTTTCAGGGAGCTGTAGGGAGCGAGAAGGTCTTCCCTCAACCTCCTTTTCTCCCAGCCCTTCCTGCCACCCTCGGAGCCGTCCCCGTCCCCGCGCCACTCCACTCCATCACCCCACAAGGCAAGGGGCTCTCCTTCCACAACCAACCTGTACGCTGCAAATTAATTTAAAAATATGCGTTGAGGCTGCTGGCAGTTGCCTTGGATACGAGCAATTTTAAAGTCCCCAACCATGGCCTTTCGTAAAACCACTTTTTTTTCACCCCAAGAGAAGATCAGAAGGAGAAAAAAAGATTGGGAGGGTTGTTAAGGTATGAAGACGGCTTCAGCCAGTATTGTCTCCTCGGGGTGTTTCTCTTCTCAACTACGTCTCCAAGCAGCTCTTATATTAAAATTGCACAATTAAATACTTAAATTATGTGATCACCGCAGTTTATAAAGAGAAAAAAAAAAGAGAAGGAAAGTGATAGTCATGATATAGTGGGGAGAAATACGGAGAAGAAACCTTATGAAATTCAACAAGGGCAAGTGTAGGGTGCTGCACCTGGGGAGGAATAACCCCCTGCACCAGGACAGGTTGGGGGTGACCTGCTGGAGAGCAGCTCTGTGGAAAGAGACCTGGGAGTCCTGGGGGACAACAGGGTGACCATGAGCCAGCAATGGGCCCTCGTGGCCAGGAAGGCCAATGGCATCCTGGGGTGCATCAGGAAGAGTGTGGCCAGCAGGTGGAGGGAGGTCATCCTCCCCCTCTGCTCTGCCCTGGGGAGGCCACAGCTGGAGCACTGGGTCCAGTTCTGGGCTCCCCGGTTCAAGAGGGACAGGGAACTGCTGGAGAGGGTGCAGCAGAGAGCTACCAAGATGCTGAGGGGACTGGAACACCTCTCTGATGAAGAAAGGCTGAGGGATTTGGGTCTCTTCAGTCTGGAAAAAAGATGACTGAGGGGTGACCTTATCAACACTTATAAATACTTAAAGGGTGGGTGTCAGGAGGATGGGGCCAGGCTCTTCTCAGTGGTGCCCGGGGACAGGACAAGAGGCAATGGGCACAAACTTGAGCATAGGAAGTTCCACCTAAACATGAGGAGGAACTTCTTTACCCTGAGGGTGGCAGAGCCCTGGCACAGGCTGCCCAGAGAGGTGGTGGAGTCTCCGTCTCTGGAGACATTCCAAACCCTCCTGGCTGGGTTCCTGTGCCACCTGCTCTGGGTGACCCTGCTGTGGCAGGGGGTTGGACTAGATGATCTCCAGAGGTCCCTTCCAACCCTATGATTCTATGATTCTATGATAAAACCGCCTCTGGGTGCCTTCACTAACTTAAAAAGAAAAGAGGATGAAACCTAACCAAATCCAAGGCTCAGAAGAGTCAGAAACCTCAGGTGAATTCTTGGTTATGGTGGCAAAGGAACAAAACAAACAGAAAATAGAAAGGTTCAAGAACACGTCATGAAAAAAAGTCATCATTTTCTCTCTCTCTGCAAACGTAGAAATTTCTAAGGCACGACTGCTCCCAAAATTTTATTCTAGATACTTAAAAAAGACTCGGAAAATAATCACGTGCGGTGCAAGCACATGCTTTTTGGCTGGGTGACGTACGGACATTTCAAAACAGTACGCAGGGCAGCGCTCTCCCCTGGCGTCACGGGAACGGCTCAGACCGACATTTAAATAATTTTAGAGTTTCAAAATTCATGAGATTCCTCTGTGCTAAATTGAGACGGGCTCTTTTTACAGTTGACAGCGAGAAAAAGGACCACACAAATTAAAACACGTGGTAACCTTTTAGGACAGGTAAGTCTTGCTTTCCGTTTCTCATTTTATTAACTCAGCAGAAAAGAGCGATTGCTTATTTGGGGTTTTTTTTTAAGCCTTTTCAGCTATTTTAGGGCGCTGTTAGGCATTTAATTATACAATGGAAGTTTAGCTTGTACTGACTTTCTCAGTACATTTGAAAACAAAACCTTTTGAAGTAACTAAGAGGCGCCATTAACTTGAAATTATTTTTAAAGAACATCCGATCCAGGAAAATTTTCAAAGCTTTGACTTCTCATTCAGAGCTGGGCTAAAAAGCTTTCATTAAGAAAATGAACCCCGTAATAGGAAAACCCACCTACAACATATTTCCATGGCTGTAGCTATATATATATATTTTTTTTCATTTTAACTCCTTCTGGTGCCAATGACACAATTACTCACAACGAACACTCGGCTCTCAGCTCTTCCTCCCTCCTCTGAGGATGTTCTTTACAGGGCCAGGGATCAAAGCAACCATCAATACTTCAATCAAGTTTTCAATTACAAATGCACTTAATTGATTAGCACTTAGCAGCACCTGTAGTTGGCTATCACTTTAATTACTGATTATCCTGGTGCTGATTACTTAAACGATATCTGCCTGAGAGCCTCGTGATTAAGAGTTTATAAAGCAAAGGGCACAATCATTCCAAAATAATTAGGCTGTTAAGATTCAGATTCAAATCAAAACCTCAAGAATATTTTGGAAGAAATATTCTGGTTTAAATAATGTTAATGCATGCACCTTTATTATGCCGTGCTGGTACCAGGAGCTGCCCGGAGATGCCTATTTCTCTGGAGGAAGGGCTTAGTTGCCCATCAGCCCAAACGACGGAACACCATCACCGCCCCCAAACAAGAGAAGCAGGAAATCAAAGAAACCCAAGGAAATAACGCATCCCTAAAACTCTTCATTAAATATTTACGCTCCTGCAGCGGGTAAAGGAGGTGTCTCCTGTTCTAACAGACGCAACGGAGTGGTGCAACGCTGCGTCTGGAGACTGACGGAGCTCTTGCGTCCACGACCCGAGTGGACGCCAATTCTCTGTGCGAGTTTTTATAAAGCCACTGACGCTCTCCTTTTTGAAAAGTGCACATTTTCACAGCAATCCTACCGAAATACTAACTGCGACAGAGGTTTGCGAGTCTTAACGTGCACCAGGATTATTCCATACCCGCTTCTCACGATGAACCTGGAGAGCATCTCTTTGGGCCTCAAGTAAAAAGCGTAAAGGTGGTTCACCAGCAGAAATGCTCGGATTTAAAGGCCTAACTCGGCATAAGAAAAGACGCTATTTTGGGTATAGAGGTTAGTTAGTGAGTTTCTGAAGAGAAACGAACCATCTGGTGCTATTCAGTGCGCATCGTGCGCTGGAACGGCTCCCTGAGCCCAACCGCGGGCATCGAGAGAGGGCCGGGAATGGATTTGGACAGGATCATGAGCAAATAGCTAAAAAGGGATAAATTCTACAAATGGGTATAAAGCTTTTGTGGAATTGCTCAAAGATGGAAGATGATGATGAATAACCCTATTAAAAAAGCCAGGGAAACAAGAGTGTATTGAAACATCTACGGAAAGAAGGGAAAAACTGCCAGATATTGCTGGCGTTGGCAATTTTTATGTCCAAAGAGGAATATTCTGGATTGCATATTTTACAACCAGGGTCCAAACTGATGTATTCCTAACTGTGGTTGCACTAAGACTTCCAGGGTGGCCTGAACATGACAAGGTCACCCACGCTGCAGCCTCATGAACGCATACGGGAATGTCTGAGAGCTACAGACCCCTGAGAGTCAGTTTGGAGCTACTGCCCCGTGCCTGGATGTCCAAGCAAACCTACAACATCCTTAGAGAGAAAGAGATGTGAGATTTGGGGAACTCCTCCTTATAGAAAGCAAACTCAGCAAACCAACCAACCCACCATCCACCAAACTTTGCTCACCTTCATGGCAATCAGCTCCCTGCTCATAAAATGGTGTCTCCAGAAAACGTAAAAGCTCTTCTTTTGGGTACAAGTTACTCCAGGGGAGATTCCAATTGGACCCAAGAGGAAAATTCTTCACAGAACAATCAGCCACTGGAACAATCCCAACAGGGAAGTGGTGGATTCCATAACATTGGACAATTTCAAGATTCAGCTGGACAGGGTGCTGGGCCACCTTGTCTAGACCGTGCTTGTGCCAAGAAAGGTTGGACCAGAAGATCCTTGAGATCCCTTCCAACCTGGTATTCTGTGATTCTCGGAAAACCACCAGTGTCCCGGCTCCCTGAGCAGGGTCTGCCAAGCCCCAGCCGTGCCCCCAGGTGCAATAACCCCGGAGCAACTCCACCGCAGCATCACCTACCTGGCTCCCAGCTGATCTTGGCTAGTATTTAAGGGCAAAATTCTCCAGCTGTCCACACGTCCTGGCCCTCTGGCAAATCAGAAACAATATTTCGGTACAAACTACTACTATTTCGGTACAAACTGCTCTCTAGAGAGAGACCACCTGCCCATCAGGGCCACAACCAGTACTCCTTTCCCCATTACTGGGACCACACAGCTTTTTGGGTGGACTGGCCCCACTTCACAGGGAGCAAACACGGATGCTGCCTGGGGGCTCGTTGGGTTAGTTAAATAATAAACAATTTCACGTGCTCCATTTCTTGAGAACAAACAATATGAAAGGCAGAAGAATGAAGGACGCATTAAGGGAGGCTGGAACGGAGAGATCGGAAAGAATCAGCTCGTTTCGCCGGCACCGGCGCACGGGCAGAGCTCTGCTCCTTGTTTCAGACGTGCGGCAGGATTACAAACGCTTCCTCCTCCTTTCTAACTTGCTCCGTGCCACGCACCAACACCCTTCCTTGGAAACCGTTACTACTTCCGATCGATCTTCGGGAGAATTACTGGCGTCCCATGGGGTAAACAGCTCAGGGAAGACAGAACTCAACAGTGGGCTAATTCTACTCAAAACAAACATTCACTTTTTTTTTTTTTTTTAAAAAAAAAAAAAAAGCTCGAGATCTGAATGTGAGATGATGCCTCTGTAAATTTTCGGGTTAGGGTAGGACGTGTCCCATCCCATTCCTCTGGACCACAGAGCATCGCAGAGCAGCATCCAGGGGAAGGAAAGCCCCCGCTCAAGAAATGCAGGTACCAGGAGCGGGGTGGGACATCACTATACGTCTGCGTAACACTGAGTTACTGCTGTTTCTTTTCTTTCTGTAAGAAAAAGCATACCCTGTGAAATATCTCCTGAAGTTTTGCTGGCAAAACTTCATTTCTTCAATTTCTTTGACAACAGCCCTGAATTGCATGCATTTTCTGGGCCCGGTTGAAAATCGGCACTTTGAAGTACTTCTAAGCTTTGTCACATCCATTTATTCAGGGAAGCGCATTGCTTTTCCTTTTGATTACATGAATATACCTCCTGTCACTGAGTTTGGGGCCGAACGCTAATAAAATGTGGTTTTGTAAAACTGTGTTTTAACAATCACGTAGCAGCAAAGTTTATGACTATGAGAACACCTGAAATATGAACGTACACTGACCTTGTCTCCAATTAAATCCCTGGGAGAAGTCCAAATGAAACGAGAAGGGAAGGTTCCGGCCCTGTTCTTAAGTTAGTTATCAAATAAGAGGCCGCGTTCCGGTGATTGTGAGGCTTAATTAAAAACAAAGATGGAGCGTGAAGACCCACAGGTAAACTTTCAAATTCAAACAAATACTCAACAAAACTCATTTGTGATTCTCTGCTCTCACCTCTCACACGCTGCGACGACACGCAGCCCTCGGACTGTACGTACATGCTTCTGCGGCAGCTATAAAGGGACTTTATTTCATTGTTTGCTCAGTCTAGCGCATCCCAAACTTGCGTCTTACAGGACGGCGACTCCTCCAGTGTCCCAGGTGGAATACAGCCTCAAAATAAGGGGTTTTTCGCACACAGAGCTGGGTTATCGAAACGGACACAGAGGCACTTCTCGTGGCTCCCACCGCCGACGAAAAAGCAAAATTTGGCATTTCACGAGAAAATGAAGGCACTCTGCCATTTTTCCCTGGGGTCAATCAGAAAACTTAATCCGTCCCAGAGACCAAGGGCAACCCCACCCCAGGGCCCCATTGCTCAGCTTACGTTTATTACCTGAGCATTTTAAAACCTGCTTAATTCCTCCCCATTTTGTACCCCAAGGCTGATCTTATTCATTAATTCTGATTGAACATTATCTCTGCTTCTGCTTTCGGCTTTCCGAGTCTCTAAACCGGTGGCTGAAATACAAGGGTAGTCCAGGTATCGCACGTTGCCTTAAATAACTCTAGCTCCAGCCAGCTGTGAACATACATAATCTTCCGTAATTATTTCTGGTTTTATCTCTACATTTTTTTGGTTTAATTATGTTTTTCTTTAAAATTTGAAGCGCTGGAGGTCCCTGTAATTATCAGGGGACCCAGATGCCAAATTCATCCGGGAAAGGTAAATGCCCGGAAGTCACTAGACAACCAAACGCATTATATTGATTTTTAGGATTAACGACAAGGGTCATTCAGGACAGGCCTTTAAATTTTGCACCCATTGGCATCTGGTCAATTAAAGACTTTTCATTCCCTATGGACACTCAATAACATTAAGCGGGGCTCCAGAAAACATCAACTCAGACATAAAAACGTATTTTCTATTTTCTAGTTCTTCCAATGAGCACTTTGGCTTTAGGGACCTGCAACTAGACGTTTTGAATCAGCATCACAGCTGCTGTCGGGATGATTCTGGTATAATTTTTCTTCCCCCCGCCCCAGTTCAGCCTGAATTTGCAGAATTCAATGGGATTTGCTGAATTTTCTGTATACCCAGAAACGGTGCCATTCAGTGATAAGCTTAAAGCGAATCTCTGAGGCTTAAAAGTCTTGTGCTGAAGACCTTCCGTTAAATGTATTTATAATTGGCACCTTACTCAATATACGGACCTGCAGAAGGATATTCTTCTACGGTGAAGGACAGTGGATCTAGTCCAGCCTCAACTATTGTTTACTACTAGAGCTGAAAAGTTCAACTTCGTTATAAATCTGCTGCTGGACGGCTCAAGGCTGGGTTCCTCCCAATTCATTACGTACAGAGCTGAAGCACCCCTGTATCTGGCCAGAGAAGGACGTGTCGTCTATCTGAACCATCCCTCAGGAGCTGCCCGCACCTTGTCACTAAAACAAGCATTAATTAGGGTGCTTCACTTCAGATGACTAAATTAAGTGCCTAAATTGAGGCGAATGATCAGAGTCAGGCACTTCATGAACCTGGATTGCATCCGAGCCACACTGGAAGAGAAATTAATATCGAAATGACAGTGGAACACAACGGAAACGTCACTGAATGGTGTAGGTTGGGAGGGACCCCTGGGCGTCATCTACTCCCACCCCCAAGGATTTATTTTACGCTGGTTCAGAGACGACCCATCATGGTCAACATTTCCAAAGGCAACCTGCACCGCTGACATCTCCCCCGTGTTTCGTGGGGACCCGGCTGACTTGGGGTCCCACCACGGATGGTTAGGGGATGCTTCCCAGAACCGAAGACCGCAGATCACGCCACGCTTTAGGAAGTGCCTCATTAGCAGCCTCATTATCTTGAATTAAGAGCAGGAAAATGATTATTTAGTTCAGTTTTCAGGGGCCGTAGCAGCTCTCCTATCCTTAGGCTCAGCGCTGCGTACGCCAGGCATCGCTGCACCCCCCAGCCCTCCCAACGGAACAGACCCAGCCTTTTATCCATTAATTCCTCAGAAACGGAGATTCCAGGCTTCACAGGCCAGAAGGGATCTCTGTGACCGTCCCCTCCATCCTCTGCCCGGTGGGACAGAGCCTGTAAGACTCCTCTGGATTAATTCTTGTCTGAACGGGATAAAGGAGAAATCCGGTTTTGCCTGACCTTGGGAGAGGGGACAGCTGTGTTCAGTTAAACACACAAAAATGGCTTATTTTGGTATATTTTGGAAGCTTTATTGGATTTTCAGGGAAGAGATAGACTTGCACAGCGTCGCCAGAATGAGTGACTGCCCAAACTTTTGATTACAGCCCTGCTGCCCAGTGCCACTGCATTAAAAAAGGTCTTTCCCTTTCAGAAGATTTAATGTCGCAAGGCTACCAAGAAAGGAAGGCACAATAGAGTTGTCAAGAAAAATGAGAAATAATCCCGGCTACAGCCCTGAACAAAGCCCTCCGAAGTGCAGCGTGCGGTGATCTAAATAGCCTTGCACCCGGTTGTTGTTCTTTGGGTAATAAATACAGCAGCCTTTAAAAATGGATTGTGGAAAATAACCTGTTACATTACCAGCGGGGTGGGTTCCCACCTGATGATCACAATTAACCACCCCAGTCGGGAAAATGGCTAAAAAGAAATGTCTCAGAATAGCAGAGGAAGCATTTCTGGCAGTTTTCACCCTTAGGGCGATACCCCTTCCAAAGGAAAAGTTGCAGCGTTAGGAACTGTAAAGACAGCCATCTCTCTGAGTCCTGCCTGCTCCCATTACCGTGGGCACAACGTTCAGGCCCTCGAGGGCGAAGAACTGTCAAAATCCCCAAAAATGCAAAGTTTTCACAATTTGCCAAGTAACTCTATGGCGCTGTGCACACC
Source organism: Alca torda (assembly GCA_008658365.1). NCBI lineage: Eukaryota > Metazoa > Chordata > Aves > Charadriiformes > Alcidae > Alca > Alca torda. Next base: position 1,796,941 of record CM018101.1, read on the forward strand.
ATATTTGTTCACTAAGTGAATTAAGTGATGGGTTTCAAAGGAAGCATGTTTTATTGCATCAGACTGCCGTAGCATCCTCGCTTCACAGGAGGAGATCTGGAAGAAGCCGTTCTACACCTTTACCATAGAATTGTCAGGGTTGGAAGGGACCTTAAAGATCATTTAGTTCCAAGCCCCCTGCCATGGCCAGGGAAACCTCCCAGTAGATCAGGTTGCTCCAAGCCCCGTCCAGCCTGGCCTTAAAAACTTCCAGGGATGGGGCTTCCACCACCTCTCTGGGCAACCTGGGCCAGTGTCTCACCACCCTCATGGTGAAGAACTTCTTCCCAACGTCCAGTCTGAATCGACCCATCTCTAGTTTTAATCCACTCCCTCTAGTCCTACCATCACCCGACATCCTAAAAAGTCCCTCCCCAGCTTTCTTGTAGGTATCTGTGCCATTTAAGAGCCCAAGGCTTAGTCCCAGCCATCGCAGTGGTGGGACTGGAGCCTTCACCGGAGTTTGAATGGAGCAAATGATCAAGCACCTTCCAGCGAAATATCCATAAAACCAGAGAAATGGCACAGGGTGAGTCATATTCGGCTGTTACCGTCTCTAGTCAACAAAGCATTGCTCCATAAATATCAGCATCACTCCTCATCCTGTACAATTTTCCTCTTAGGAAAGACACAGGACCAGCGCCTGCGTATTCCGACCTCTGACAGTTTTACTAAAAGGCAGAGCAAAGAAGCAGATACTGCAGTCCCGATAAAGAAAGATCACATTTTGATGCTAATGTCTTCTTTGGAGCGAAGAGGCTGGTTCCATCCTTCTTCTCTTTGCCGTATCATTTTATTTGCATGTGGCACATGATTACTCAGGTACGACCCAGTAGATAAAGAGGGAAATTTTCACTTTGCGATACCCTATCACGTTGCTAATTTGTCTTAACTTTATAGGAAAAAGAAAGCAACCATTAAAAAATTAGAAACCTTTGTCGCGCGTTGCTTGGGGAAAAATAATTTCACGCGATTTTCCCAGTTGGAGCGAATTACACCAGATGTCAACTCTTCGAAATTCCAGGCTGCCATTACTGTGTCAGAAATAAGTATTTTAGGTCCTGTTTTCTATCGGATGGGAATGCGAATTACACAGCAAATACAAACAGTCAAAATAAAATATTGTCCAAAAATCCTGCAAACTTCACCCAAGAGCACAGCTCAGTCTTGCCGGGCAGGCGGACTCACTCACAGCCTACAGAGGAACCGAGAGAGGTGCCACAAGAGGAGTGAGAAGTTGGGCTTAACAGAGGACTTCCCAAACCCCGATTTCAGCAGCCTCAACAGCCTCATCAACCGGCAAAAGCACCTTCAAGCGCAGAGAGGTCCGAATGGCAAGATCTGCAGCATTCACCAATGCTCGGGCCAGGATCAAACCTTAATTTCACGTACGTGAAGGCCCAGTCTAATGCAGAGTATGTGTCGGAACGATAAAGCTTTGCCAAAGGTTGGTAATTCTGGTTAAATGGCTTTATCTCCCATTCAGAGCTACACAGCAGCGCCAAATATTGCTAAATCCACATGTTAGGGTTGGAAGGGACCTTAAAGATCATCTAGTTCCAACCCCCCTGCCATGGGCAGGGACACCTCCCACTAGACCTATATATATATATATATGTATATTACTATATATTATTCTAGCATGCATTTATTTCCTGATGAAGAAAAGGTTGTGAAAATGGCAGGTATCTAATATAATTAATACACACGCACCCAGAAAAAAAAAAAACCAAACTGCTGAAAACCAAACCGAATAAATACCAACTCCCTGACAACATCTACCGAGGAGTCTTTGCGTAGCGTGAACGCCTTTTCAGATACTGCATGAGTTTCTCTTTTAAAATACTCCTGTGAGCCACCAGCACTGTTCATCCAAACCCCCCGCTCCGTATCTTCGTGCCAAGCTGCCAACACTCCTGGTGGAAACGCTCAGGATTCGCGTTGAGGACGTGCAGCATCTGCTGCCCTGGTCTACAGAAATGCTATTTCCCCTGGCGAACGCTCTGCGAACTCTATTTCAACAAGTAAGTCAGACAAAAGAAGCGAGGTGAAGAGTACTGCTGCGTGTAAATGAAATCCTTATTGAGGAGAAAATAAAAAGGCAGCGGAGAAAGAGCACAGGAGACTGAGCACTCACAGGGAAGATGAGAAGTAAATATATTAGAGCGTACACAGAAATATGGGAAAGAGTTTAATAAATCAATAGAAAGGATGTGAGCAGATTTGGAGATATTTAGTTACACAGACAACATTTAATACCCAGATCAGAAGGGGCTTAGTGAATCGAAGCGCTTCAGCTGCCGCTGCAGATGATGATGGAGTCTCCTCCTCCCTCCCGGTGAGGCAGGAGATACCCAGCATCATTTGCCTTCGCTATTCAGACAGTAACATAGTATTGATCTCTGCATTTCGTACATTTTACGATTCCGGCAAACCGCTACAGCATCGAAAAAGTGGTTCTAAACAAGTATCAGATTTTACGTACCGCGTTTGTGTTCACCATTTAAAGAGAAACCAGAGTTAATAAACCCAACACAGCCATCCTGCTTCCCATCTCCTGAGACAAAGTTCCCCAAAAATAAGATTTTTTTTTTTTTTTTCTCTTTTACTTGCAATGGATGGGTACCATAAACGGGACGGTTAGGCACGCGATCAGCATCATTTGTTCTTCCATCAAATCTGTACTTGGCATATTGATCAACACATCAAAGATCACTTAGAAGGCAGGTGACAAATCTCCTCCTTCACAAATTTCGTTGGATAATCTATTCAGCGGCCACTACTCATAGGAACGCTTCTCAAATACCTCGGATACCGAGACCACAACTTCAGTCCCAAAGAATGGAAAAAAATATATAAAAACTAATTCTCTCCTACTGCCACCTATTTTTTTTTTGTTTGTTTTTAAAAAAAACCACCAAAGTGATGTGAAGAGCACTGGAGAATATTACCAGAGCATAAATACAGGTTTTCATGACACACTTTCCGAATTCTCCGTGAAAGATAACATTAAGCTCGTGAAAAGAGTTAATTATGCATTAAAAAGGCCACTCCGGGAGTTAAGGCTACTTTCGAAATTCTGAAGCAAAGCTAATTCCGGCATGAATGATTCCATAAATATCATGTAATTTAAGCCCAGAAACAGGCTGCTTTATAATTGTTTTATTCTCTAGAGACTGTTCTGGGGATTTTAAAGATGGGAGCAGGGATTCTTTTGGCTTCAGTAGAGCTACGGGAGACAATTTTGGTCTTAGGTTTTTGTTTCCAACCACGCCCCCAACCCCTTACACACCAATCCCATCAGGCAAGGTTATTTTTATAACATAAAAAAAAAAAATAAATTCTTTTATGGCTTCCCTTTTCATTGGTTCTGCAAGATAAATTAACGAGAAACCTTATTTCCCCCCGCTATATACACGTTATCAACAAGGAGTAAGAAAAACAACAACAGAAAGGCAAAAAATAATATATATATAACCAACCCCTTAGGTTATATATAATTAAGACAAAAAGTCGTAAAAGTCATTAAATGGAAAAAGAAAGAAACCTCGGGTCCTGATTTTCATTTAGACGGAGAAATCCTCCAACCGTTCTGGCTGCAGACAAAGACCTCAAGGAGGCAAAGGGTGAATTTACAGCTCTTTTCAGGTACCTTCAGCCTCCCAGAATGACATAAGCAGTGGTTGCATAAATAGAAACCCTCTAATAAATCTACTGGAAACCATTTAATTTTATTTTCCAAATCTTTGGCAGCCTTATAGTCCCCCTCCTTCCTCCAGCAAGTCAGGCTGAGTTGGTGCTACGAGGGAAGGCTCCATGATCCAGGAGGTGCTGGGATGCTCTCGATCCCACCCTGCTGGGTGCTGAGTGTGGCACCCCCACGTTGCTGGGCACCCACCTCGTGGTGGGGACAGGCCACCTTCTGCCAAAGGGGCTTTCCAGCTCAGGGGCTTTATTAGCACTTTGTAAGGTTTGAAACATCATGAGGAACCCACACTGCTTTATGGGGGGGGGGGGGGGGATGCAAGAATGAAATCCAATGTATTCAGATTTACAGACCCACTGGAAAAAACGAACCAACCAAGCATATTCCATGTTCTTCAAGATGGCCAAAACCATATCAAAAAGTCTGCCCTGCAGACTCTCCTTCAGGTTGCTCAGAGCCCCATCCAGCCTGGCCTTAAAAACTTCCAGGGATGGGGCTTCCACCACCTCTCTGGGCAACCTGTTCCAGTGCCTCACCACCCTCATGGTGAAGAACTTCTTCCCAACGTCCAGTCTGAATTGACCCATCTCTAGTTTTAATCCATGGTGTGATGCCTCTCCTTCATTTCATTAACTGTCATTTCTCTGCTGAACCAAACGAAGCGTGATGACCCCAGCAGCTCCTGCCAGTGAAAGGAGATGCCGGCAGCATCCCCAGGGTGCACGGGGTGAGGTGCCCTGGCCTGCACCCCACATGGGCACCCACACGAGCAGATCAGACAGAAGGGGGTCGTAGGAGGAATGGAGCTATGAAAGAATGAGAAGATGGATCTCATCTTGCTTTGACTAGTCATCACAAACAGCAAAACCCCAACGCTTGAGTCAAGACACGTGAAGGTAGGATGTCTTAACAGTGCTATCAACAGTCACGGAATCGCAGAATGATGGGGGTTGGAAGGGACCTCTGGAGATCATCTAGTCCAGCCCCTTTGCCACAGCAGGTTACTACCAAAAGCTCACCTAGAGCACATTACCACCAAATACTTTCTCCATCTGGGAGATAATTCTATTACCTTAACATTGCGACCACAGAGACAAAGACCTAGAGTCCTAAATCTTCTAAACACCTAAAATGTAACTTCAGACAAACAAAGTGAATAGGTCAGTGGACTCTGATGTCGGGGTTGGTGCCCCTCTGTTCCACTCTGGGGAGACCCCCCTGCAGTGCTGCCTCCAGCTCTGGGGCACCAACAGCAGAAGGACACGGAGCTGTTGGAGCGGGGCCAGAGGAGGCCCCGGAGATGCTGGGAGGGCTGGAGCCCCTCTGCTGGGAGGACAGGCTGAGAGAGCTGGGGGGGTTCAGCCTGGAGAAGAGAAGGCTCCGGGGAGACCTTCCAGCCCCTTCCAGTCCCTCAAGGGGCTCCAGGAAAGCTGGGGAGGGACTCTGGATCAGGGAGGGGAGCCATGGGATGAGGGGGAATGGTTTTAAACTGGAAGAGGGGAGATTTAGGTGAGATCTGAGGAAGAAATGGTTTGCTGTGAGGGTGGTGAGCCCCTGGCCCAGGTTGCCCAGAGAAGCTGTGGCTGCCCCATCCCTGGAGGGGTTCAAGGCCAGGTTGGACGGGGCTTGGAGCAACCTGGTCTGGTGGGAGGTGTCCCTGCCCAGGGCAGGGGGTGGCACTGGGTGGCCTTTAAGGGTCCCTTCCAACCTGAACCATTCCATGATTCTATAACCCCATCCTATCACCTCGTCGCCAACATTTAGCTGAACCCCAAGGCACAGCAGCAAATCCTCCTCTGCAGGCTTTGGGTACCAGCATACAAGGAACCAGCACCCCAGAAACCAGCCAAGAGGGACAGATCCCAGCTCCATTTCACGTGTGCCCAATAAAACGTTCTGGTTCTACTTTGCCGACTATTTTCATCCCATTTCTGGAGCCAGCTTTGCAGTCACACCATAGCCGCTGCTTCTTCCTGGACCTGGCCCCAAAGTATCAAGAAGAGAAGCAGTAATATTTTTTCCTTCCAACTTCCCATCCCAGCTGAAGCCTGTCCTGCAGATGACATTTCTGCTGAGACCAGCTCTTCATTAACGAAGTCTATTCTTTTGTATTTTGTCTCAAAAGAACAGTCCATAAAGGGTAAGTGCCCCTTTTTTTTTTCCCAAAGGTGATCCACACAGCCTGCTCATTCATCCGCATTTCATCGGCATCCTAAGACCAGAGTTCCCCCTGTACTCGGCACTGGGGAGGCCCCACCTCGAGTCCTGCGTTCAGTTTTGGGCCCCTCACTACAAGAAGGACATTGAGGTGTTGGAGCGTGTCCAGAGAAGGGCTACAAAGCTGGGGAGGGGTCTGGAGGACAAACCTCATGAGGAACGACTGAGGGAACTGGGGTTGTTCAGCCTGGAGAAGAGGAGGCCGAGGGGAGACCTTCTCACCCTCTACAACTACCTGAAAGGAGGGTGTAGAGAGATGGGGGCCGACCTCTTCTCCCTGGTGACAAGGGATAGGACAAGAGGAAACGGGTTCAAGTTATGTCAGGGGAGGTTTAGATTGGATATGAGGAAACCTTTTTTCCCGGAAAGGGTTATTAAACATTGGAACAGGCTGCCCAGGGAGGTGGTGGCTTCACCATCCCTGGAGGTGTTTAAAAAAAGGGTAGATGTGGTACTTAGGGACATGGTTTAGAAGTGGTTTTTGTCAGGGGAGGTTAATGGTTGGACTGGATGATCTTGAAGGTCCCTTCCAACCTCAGCGATTCTATGATTCTATGAATATTTGGCTTTATTTTTGCTGCTATACTATCTCAGCTAATGCTACTGTGAGGATTCCTGCCATTGTCATTTTAAAGCCTCAGCGATAACACAGGGAAAAACGGAGCCTCCTAAATCAAAGTGACAGCCCAGGTTTCCTCGGCAGCGACGCTCCTTTTTGCTATTCAGGTGAGAAAAGCGACACCCAGACACGAAAGTTGTTCTGTTTTACCGAAAGCAAGGAGGAAGGTTTGTAAGTGAAAATCCTGAAGGACAGACGAAGAGGATGAATGTGATAAAATTGGATAAGAAGGAAAAAAAAAAACCCAACCCCTAGCTGATCCCCATAACTGGAGGCACGCAGGGTAGTATTACGCCAACAATTATATTTCTTTCTATTTATACAGGAAAGATGTAAGCTCTTCTTTTTTTTTTTTTATTTAAAAAAATCAAATAAACGCTGCTAGTGAAACATTAAATCTGCACAGATAAGATCTCGCAGAAGAAAGAAAGGCAAAAATTTAGTTCCTGAGAGTAATCCCGAAGCCTTTCTACTCTGCAGCACAAAGTCTTCTTCCCTGGGTAATTTATTTATGCCTTAAATGCCTCTCTTAAAGCATACATTATAGGCAGTTTAGCCAAGCTAACGTTTTATCGGAGTCTTAAACACACTTCTCTCCCTCCTCCGTGACTTTGGCTGCACATCCTCAATAACGCAATCATACAGTTTGGGGTACCCAATGTTTTTACTTTTAATAAGAGAGTTTCGTGTGGTGGTTTTTTTTTTCTATTGTAAGGATTGGTTGAGCATGGGTGTATAATGAGACAGGGAAATTGTAACAATTTTTGGTATTTATCCCGGCTCCTTTAAAAACTTTATGTTCTGTAACATGTGAGAGAAAGGAAAAAGGAAAGGAGAGGAGAAAGGAGAGGAGAAAGGAGAGGAGAAAGGAGAGGAGAAAGGAGAGGAGAAAGGAGAGGAGAAAGGAGAGGAGAAAGGAGAGGAGAAAGGAGAGGAGAAAGGAGAGGAGAAAGGAGAGGAGAAAGGAGAGGAGAAAGGAGAGGAGAAAGGAGAGGAGAAAGGAGAGGAGAAAGGAGAGGAGAGGAGAGGAGAGGAGAGGAGAGGAGAGGAGAGGAGAGGAGAGGAGAGGAGAGGAGAGGAGAGGAGAGGAGAGGAGAGGAGAGGAGAGGAGAGGAGAGGAGAGGAGAGGAGAGGAGAGGAGACGAGAGGAGAGGAGAGGAGAGGAGAGGAGAGGAGAGGAGAGGAGAGGAGAGGAGAGGAGAGGAGACGAGATTGAGGAGAGGAGAGGAGAGGAGAGGAGAGGAGAGGAGAGGAGAGGAGAGGAGAGGAGAGGAGAGGAGAGGAGAGGAGAGGAAAGGAAAGGAAAGGAAAGGAAAGGAAAGGAAAGGAAAGGAAAGGAAAGGAAAGGGAGGGAGGGAGGAAGGAAGGAAGGGAGGAAGGGAGGAAGGAGGGAGGGAAGGGAGGGAGGAAGGGAGGAGGGAGGAAGGGAGGAAGGGAGGAAGGGAGGAAGGGAGGAAGGGAGGAAGGGAGGAAGGAAGGAAGGAAGGAAGGAAGGAAGGAAGGAAGGGTGGAAGGAAGGAAGGGTGGAAGGAAGGAAGGGTGGAAGGAAGGAAGGGTGGAAGGAAGGAAGGGTGGAAGGGTGGAAGGAAGGAAGGGTGGAAGGAAGGAAGGGTGGAAGGAAGGAAGGGTGGAAGGGTGGAAGGGTGGAAGGAAGGAAGGAAGGAAGGAAGGAAGGGTGGAAGGAAGGGTGGAAGGAAGGGTGGAAGGGTGGAAGGGTGGAAGGAAGGGTGGAAGGGTGGAAGGGTGGAAGGAAGGGTGGAAGGGTGGAAGGGTGGAAGGGTGGAAGGGTGGAAGGGTGGAAGGGTGGAAGGGTGGAAGGGTGGAAGGAAGGAAGGAAGGAAGGAAGGAAGGAAGGAAGGAAGGAAGGAAGGAAGGAAGGAAGGAAGGAAGGAAGGAAGGAAGGAAGGAAGGAAGGAAGGAAGGGAGGGAGGGAGGGAGGGAGGGAGGGAGGGAGGGAGGAAGGGAGGGAGGGAGGGAGGGAGGGAGGAAGGGAGGGAGGGAGGGAGGGAGGGAGGGAGGGAGGGACTTCAGTATTTACAGGAGCGGAGCAATCACACCCGAATATGCCATATTACTGAATATGGCTCAATCTCTCTCCAAATCATCCTTGAACGGAAGGATAAAACTGAAAGAAATCAGGGACAAGCCCCATCTGCCCTGAGGAATGCAGGAACTGGATAAAAAAAAAAAAAATCCAAAATATCCGAATTACTCTGGTTTTGCTCTAATGAACTGCAACTTCAGCCTGTGATAAACTACTCAGGGTGCACAATCCTTATTCCACTAGTGCTTTGTCTCAGCTACTAAGTAAAATATTCCAAGCGAAATGCTGTCCAAACTACATGAAGTCTTTTACAGGACAGCAAAACCGGCAGTTGCTAACATCATGGGATAATAGATTTTTTTCCACACCTGCGATTTCACTCCCGTTCCTGCCACTCTGGAGCTTCTTCAGAAGGCCCCGGGGCCAGTTGCATTGGCCTGTAAAATCACAAAAACTAAAGAGTTTTCACTGGGTAACTTTCAACCAATTCCATCATATTGCTTTTTCGAGAGATGAACTTCCTCCATCCCTTAGGAGCCTCCAGACCCGGCGTTTAGTCTCTTAAATATTAGGCTGAATGAAAAACTAAATGGCGGAAGAAATTTCCCCCCGCGCAGAAAAATGAGAATCCTAAGGACAAATTTAAGACTATCCCACGAGCTCTCTAACAGAACCTGTTTCCTAATAACAAAGTAATAATAAATTCAAATGTCAATAAATAAGTAAATAAAATTCAGCCGGCGGCAGCGTGGTATTGACCGTTCTCTGTATTGCCTCTAAATGAAATTAAGGCCCAACCATGATGAAGAATGTACAGCCAGAGGGGCAGACGCTGCCCCGGGGGGGGTTCTGTCTCCACAGACAGCACAAACACCGTAGGGCCAGAGGGCACCAGGAGAACAAAGTGCAATATTGGAGGCAAGAGGCTGCTCCGGCAGCCTTGCGGCTCCCGACTTCGGCATCGCCTCTGCCGCGGGTGGACAAGTCACACCAAGGCCTGCTGTGCAGTCTGTCTGCATGGGAATCCATCCATCCATCCATCCCTCCATCCATCCATCCCTCCCTCCCTCTTCCTGATTTTCCTTTTCAAAATGAACTCTATGAATCCTGCCTTTCTGTTCCAAAACTTCAACGAGTAGGAAATGAAGTTTCATTTCTCACTTTCCCCCAGTAATCATCTGGAAGAAAGCTGCAGACAGCTCTTAATATAAATCTTGTTTCTGGGTAAATTTACCTTAGAGACCTTTCAGGTGCTTATTTTAGTTGCCTGCGTTCAAGAAGAAATCAGTTTTTACGGATACAGCAGGAGCTCTCAGCCATGCCGAAACGACAAGCACTTCTCCAGGGCAACCTGAGCCGCAGGTACTCACTTTTCCTAACGTGGAAACAATTATTTCTGTGGCTGAAACACAAAGGAATCTTCTCCCAACGAAACACATCTCCTCAAGGTTCAGGCCCCTCTAACAGAGGCGCTGTTAGAGCGCCGTCTCTTGAAATATTGCCAGGTATGGAAATACCTCAATTTGCACGGCATTGGGTTTGACAAGCCAAGGCACATACGGCAACATCACCTTCACATGGGTTTTCGGGGGTTCCCTCCCCAGAACTGGAGGATCTGGTCTAAGCCAGAAGTCAAGGTTAAAACCAGATTTTGGAAACCGGAAATCCAACCGATGATACGTATTTTAGGCTGGATGGGTAGCATCCCAAGATGGGTCATGTAGTACAAACAGCAACAGCGCATGTCAATGACCTTTGGAGCCCATCTTCTCATCATGGAGCACTGAGTTGTCCTGCTCCGAGCCAAGAGCAGCGAAGTTCCAAGACAATACTTCATCCGAGGCATATGCTGTGAGCATCGGTACGGAGAAAACCACGCTCCCCTCCCAGGATGCTGTGCTAATCCGTCCGCTGCAGGATCACAAACCACGGCTTCTGCACGCTGCTCCGTGTTTGAGCTGTTGGCTCCATCAGCATCATCAGAAAACGGTGGGCTTTGTTGTGCCTAAAACCTTGGGCGGAACCTCTTGAGTAGCACTCCAGAGGGCACCCAGGAGGAGGCCTGGCTTCAACAACTTGGCCTCAATTTCTGGTGCCTGGAAGGCACGGATGCCCTTCTGATCACAGAACGGTTTGAGTTGGAAGGCACTTTAAAGCTCATCTAGTCCCAACCTCCCTGCCATGGGCAGGGATGCCTTCTACCAGACCAGGTTGCTTAAAGCCTCATCCAACCTGGTCTTAATCCATCCCCTCTGGCACCAAAATCATCGTTTCTTTCACCAAAACGCTGCACACACCCCATCGCGTTTCCCCCTCTCTGCTCCCTTCCATCACGTCCGTTGAACCCGGGATGGACTCTACCACCTGTGCCGCTTGGACTGCGCTGTATACTCTGCGAGACAATCCATACAACCACCTCCCCGACCAACTTGCTCGCTGCATGTAAAGTTCAAGCACTGGGGATGCTACTTACTGAGCTATATAACAGCAGAAAGTGTCTAATTTTGAGTATTATTCAAGATATGAAAAGGCTGAGAAGTAGTAAATTAGAAGACAGAAAATGACTATGGCAGTGATCATTAGGGAACTAAAATGCGTGCTTATTTGCAAATATCTTAATAGCAGCCAGGCAGAAAGGTATTCGGAACTATGAAAAATCCCTCTGACAGTAATTTTGGGGGCAAAGGCTGTTATTTTGTTGGTTTGTCATGTTGTCCAGCCCAGTGCGGTCTTAAGCGTGTATTTGTACACACCTAGAGCGCATAGATACCACATTAATACAGGTATTAATAACACCAACTGCGTCAATTGCGTGCAGTAATGTAACTTTTTTTTTTTCTTGTCCATTTTAATGAAAATTTGTCCCACATGGAACTCGTTGCATGAGTACTGGGGGGGGAGAGGAGACCATAAAACGTTTACAAACTATAAATGTCAAGAGCAAGGCATTGCTCACGATGGCACCCAGAGGCGTAACTAGAAGCGGCAGAATAACATTAAGAAAGGGAAAATTTAGGGTGTTCCAGGAAAGACAAATAGCGATATCTGATGGGACACATGACAGTGACGCTCGAGAAGTCCCCGGGCAGACGTGGTGGAAAAACACCGGCACTTAAATGCTTTCCCAGTACATGGGGGAGGTGGGGGAAGAGAGAAGAGAAAAATTAAAAAAAAAAACAACCAACAATCCCATAAAAGTGACTGCTGGGACCAGCGGTGCATTAGCAGCGGTACCAGAGGACACAACAACTCCTCTCGACGCTCATTTCGGTCATTTTGTAGGGGAAAGCTTGAACCCAGAAATTATCTGCTGATGCGCCACGACGGTGAAAACAACCCTCTCACAGGCACTCCGTTAACCTCAGCTACAAGTTCCCTTACCCTCTGTTACGGCCGGGTTGAGACGAGCACATAACTTCATCACCAAAACGACGAATAAAAATCTCCCCGCCAAGTTTATTCCTTATTTTTTTCTTTCTTTTTTTTTTTTTTTTTTTTTTTTTTTTTTGTGTTACGGCAGATTACCATTTTCATCTTCCCAAGGCCAACAGAAATGGGAAAATCATCTTGAATACTAGCGATTAAAATGCTACGGTGAAAACACACAAAGAAAATAAACCAATACGGCCACGTTTTTACTGACGCTGCCCAATCCTTTCCAACCGTTTGCGCATGAGAAATGTTCCTATTTTGTTAACTGTCCTGGGCACGTATTGCATCGCAAGGTGGGGTCGTTTCATTCCTGCCCTTCTGGTCCCTGCTGAAACACCTAATAAAATTACGGAGTTTATAGGCAGAGCCACACGACGATTAGTTTATTATCAAGGGGGCAGGAGGAGAACGCGCCTCCTTCACCCCAGCCCAAGAGTGTGCCTATCACCATCTCTCTTAATTAATAGCAGGAGCTGAGTCAGGCCACCAGTGACCCCAGCTCCGAGCTGGGAACACGCACCATTCATCCCAGTTACAAGTGCAGCCAAGGGTGAATGAGAGAATATTTTTACTCGGTGTTTTCTACTGTACCAGCAGAACAAAGCTATAACTTCTAATCACGGACACAGAATCTGGCGGAGGAACTGGGCTGGAATAGAGACATAAACCATGGAAAACGCAGCTTCTGCGAGTGGACAGAAGACCCGTACCTCGGCATAGAAACTCTCCGTAATTACCGTCCTCTTCTTGAATGCAAAATCAATACGGAATTAATGGCGTTGTGACAGCAGAGGGCAGGCAGAGCCGTGGCCGTGACCGGTGTGGACCTTGCAGCCCAGCAGGAGAAGAGCTGGAGGCACCTCCCCATGTCACCGAGGAGCCAGCGCCACCCATCCTCCCAAACCATTTCTCCACCCAAGGCAAAGCCAAGGCAGGAGTGACATAAAGCCGCAACCGAGGCCATCGCCTGAGCTGCCCCTGCCGCAGGACCAGCCCTCGTTTGGGTACAGGAGTTTGTCTTGCAATTACAATTTTTCCATCTTTGCACTGATTTTTGACTCATTGCTTGCTTTTTGTGGTATCCTGGGCTGCATCAGGAGAAGCGTGGCCAGCAGGTCGAGGGAGGTGATTCTCCCCCTCTACTCCACTCCCGTGAGACCCCACCTGGAGCACTGCGTCCAGTTCTGGAGCCCCTACTACAAGAGAGAGATGGACGTGCTGGAGCGTGTCCAGAGAAGGGCCACGAGGATGATCAGAGGGCTGGAGCACCTCTCCTGTGAGGACACACTGAGGGAGTTGGGGGTGTTCAGTCTGGAGAAAAGAAGGCTCCGAGGAGACCTTATAGTGGCCTACCAGGATCTTAAGGGGGCCTACAAGAAAGCTGGGGAGGGACTTTTTAGGATGTCGGGTAATGGTAGGACTAGAGGGAATGGATCAAAACTAGAGATGGGTCGATTCAGACTGGACGTTGGGAAGAAGTTCTTCACCATGAGGGTGGTGAGCCCCTGGCCCAGGTTGCCCAGAGAGGTGGTGGAAGCCCCATCCCTGGAAGTTTTTAAGGCCAGGCTGGATGGGGCTCTGAGCAACCTGATCTAGTGGGAGGTGTCCCTGGCCAGGGCAGGGGGGTTGGAACTAGATGATCTTTAAGGTCCCTTCCAACCCTGACAATTCTATGATTCTATGATTCTAGGAGTGCCGGCATTCAAAGCATTTCTAAAATAATTTTCTCTTATATTACCATACCATTTGCTATTAATTGCTGACAACGTGGACAAGAAAACAAAACAGTTCAGCGCCCTCTCATTGCATCGTACGCACTTTTAAGCAAATCAATTACACATAAGGAACGGGAGAGCTACTGGGTGGTATCAAACACCACCAAGCGCCTCTAACAATTACACTCCCACCTTGAAGGACAGGAGGAAATTTCCCCACCACGGAGCAGCTTTTACTATTTTTAATTTTGCAGGCATTCTTCTTTACCGTAATAATAATAATAAAAAACAAATAAATAATCATGGAAAATGTCAAAAATCGTATAGATCTCCACACGCCGCCGTCAAGCGGCAGAAGGGAAATTTGCTTTTGCAAATGGCACCAGGCCAATATATTTGAGGATGATAAAAGAACATATTGCCAGCGCGTATCTCTGCATAAAAGGCAATTAAAATATGATGTTAAGAAATGCTGAAGAAAATGAGGGAAGCATGAGCACTTGCTGGGGTTTTTTTTGTACACTAAATAATACAATAAAAATAAAATCCAATTAAAAAACTCTGCCAAAGCTGTAGAAATCTTATGACTCATTACCAGCCATCGGAAATCAAAGGGAGACAGACACCCAAATTATCTCCCATCTTGAACCACGAGTGCTCAGCCCCAGCCCCAGAATGAATTACTTCTGTGTTTATTTGATCATACAGCAGGATCCCCACTCGGTAAACTTTTACGACGAGCCATTCCCAAATTTCCGATGGCTCAATTTTATTGTGTTTTCGGTGGAGCAGAAGAGCCTTGTCCTAACGAGTGAAGAAATGCCTGTTGGTAATAAAGACTCGGGCGGCTCTATGCAGCCAGTTATTTGCAGGGACAACATCATTTAGGCTGAGCTGGGTCCATATCCTTCATCTCCTGATAGGAACGGGGAAAAAAGCGGGAATTAGCACAGGAGTTAGCCCCAGAAATACGTATTTGTCCTGTGCCACCCTCTCCCTGTGATACGCCGGCTCGTCGCAGATCCTCCTGTCTAACCATCGCAAAAAGGGTACATTTACTCCCAGATCTAAAGAGGTTTGTGGAGCACAGAGATGGGCGAAATTCAGTTTTGAACAGCACTTCCCCCATATGAGACACGATTCTTTTATTCCCGTACCAGTTTTTTTCTTATCTCAAGATAGTTTTTAACTTTTAAGTCGATCAAAACATCCCAACTTCCAGAGTTTGGATGCAAAAATCAGGAAATATTAAGCGCGGTCAAAAGAAATTAAGGAGCGTTTTTTTCAAAGGTATTCTCTACTGAATTGACGGCAGCTCACCAACTCTGCGCTGGGCAAATTGCTTGCCGGCATGATTAAATCACGGTTTCTCAGAAGCAACATGCCCGTCACTCTTCATTGAATTCGGCTGTATTAATACATTTTTACCTTTTTTTTTTTTTTTTTTTAACGTAATTAGCAATAAATTCAATAAGAGGCTCGGATAACGTCTTTCAAAATAAATAGGAAATGAGGAAATGGTGGGAAGAATAACCCAGTGCTGGCTTGATCAACCTTGCTCGCAGCTCCCCGGGTGCTGGGCTGGCTTTGGAGACCGTCCGTAGAGCCAGCCACTACGGGCAGAGAAGTTATGGACCAGGCGTGAAGGGCAGGAGGACATCACAACCATCTAACAGCCTGCATCAGGCTTTTCTTTTTCTTTTTTTTTTTCAATTTATTAAGATCTTTACATTTCTAAGGAAGAGCCATGTAAGGTCCTTCTAAAAAGCTCTTTCTTTTAACCCGTTCAGCACAAACTCTGGCTGCCTTGTAGACCTATAAATCCAGACGGCCACCAGTCACTACAAGCTGCTGGAGACAGCTTTCCCTCAGGCCTTGAAAATATAAACCTATAAATAAAACCAGAACTGCCTCTTTGCTCCAAGGCATCCAGGTTTACACGAATTGCTGTCTACCTTAAAGCATGTAAAAGTAAACGATTTCCATTAAAATACCCTTCACCCAAGTGATATTTCTGGAAGGCACCTTTCTAGAAACAATACTCTCCATCAGCAAGACAGACATCCTTCAAGAGCAAAAATGCTACAATTTAGAATCACAGAATGGTTAGATTTGGAAGGGACCTTAAAGGCCACCCAGTGCCACCCCCTGCCCTGGGCAGGGACACCTCCCACCAGCCCAGGTTGCTCCAAGCCCCGTCCAACCTGGCCTTGAACCCCTCCAGGGATGGGGCAGCCACAGCTTCTCTGGGCAACCTGGGCCAGGGGCTCACCACCCTCACAGCAAACAATTTCTTCCCAATATCTCATCTAAATCTCCCCTCTTCCAGTTTAAAACCATTATCCCTCGTCCTATCCTCACTCCACTTTCCTAAAACTTCCCAAATTTTTAGGTCCACGTGAGTATCATTCTACCTCGGTGACCAACAAAGACCATTTGCAGCCATTTGCTGCAGTGATCCAGGGGCAAGCAGTGCTTGCTGCAGCCAGAGCAGCTCTCCCAGTGTCCTGGGAGGACTTTGGAGAAGACCTAAAGGAAGAAAATACCTAACTTATTCATCAGCTTCTGGCCAGTCTTGGGGTTAGAGGTCCCCATATTTGACTGAGCCAACTTAATTTTCTTGTGTCTGAAAGAAAATAGTCTCCCAGTGTCAGGGAATCATGGAATCGTTTTGGTTGGAAGGGACCTTTAAGATCATGGAGTCCAATCATTAACCTAACACTGCCAAGTCCACCACTACCCCATGTCCCTCAGCACCACGTCTGCCTGGCTTTTAAATACCTCCAGGGATGGTGACTCCACCACTGCCCTGGGCAGCCTGTTCCAATGCTTGACAACCCTTTCCGTGAAGAAATTTTTCCTAATCTCCATCCTAAACCTCCCCTGGTGCAACTTGAGGCCATTTCCTCTTGTCCTATCGCCCGGGTCCAAGAGGTTTGCTTCCTACAATTAATCCTGATCCTCAATTAATTCTAAAAACTCATTCAGCTCAGAAGACGAGCAGGGTGAAAGCTGCCCGGCACCATCAGCTACAATGGCGGGTCCCTCCGTGCCCGTGGGGTATTTTCCCAGCCCCTGCCTCAGCAGGGCGCAGTGGCACGGGGTGGAGAACGAAGCATCCCTTTACCACCTCCAGCATCCCCCGTTACAACAAACCCATCCCAAAAAATGAACAGGAACGAAAGATCGATTCATCTTAAATCTTCACAGTACCGACAGCCCTGACCAATAACTTACAAAATAACATTTTTCCAAGATGTTTTTCAGCGCAGCAGCTGCTCTGGCAAGCTCCTCTTTTTTGTTGCACTCTCACTCCAGTTTCGGGTTCTCTTCCTCTTTCGGGCAAATACCAAAGAGGAAACATTCTGTTGGTACTTCAGCGCAACGATGTTTTGACTCTTTTTATTTTATTTTTTTTTTTTTACAATAGGGAAAGCGTATGCAGGCTCTGCGCTCAACTGCGGCACGCAGTAGCTCTGACAAGGCTTTTAAACAGCTGGAAACTTCTGAGAACTTTCTACGGAGATGCTGAATATAATTAACACGTTAAGAGGAGCTGCAGAACAGCCGTGCCGAAAATAAACTTATAAATATGCATGAGACTTCCCAAAGTTTGTTCCAGGATATCGGAGGGGAGCAGTAATGTTCAAACGGAAGGCAAAGAAACAGACAGCAAGCAGAAAAAGGTGACTTTTTAGATTAAAGGAAATCTGGTTGGTGATGGAATAATTGGAGGAGTGACGACTCTCTGCAACAGCGAATTCTGAAGCAGGTGAAACCTGTGGGACCGAATTACCTTCATTACTGGTGAAGGTAACTCCCTCAGGCTGACCCGCTCCAGAAAATTTCAATTAAAAATTTCAACTGCTTCTAAGACCGAAAGACAGAAAATGTTACTTCGTTCTAGTTGAAAACATACGTATATTCTGGTATGAGGGATTTTTTTTCTCCCCACCTGAAGAGCAGCACATGGAATCGTTGCAGGAGGTCGCGTCTGTCCTGGGGATGTGCCTTTGTTGTTCCCATCCAACTTCATCCATGCTGGATGGAAAGTCACCCAACATTTTTTGCCAACCTACAAATCTTCAAAACCAACCCAACCTATTTAGAAGTCTGGTGGCAATTACAACCACACTTATATATACACACACACACACGTTAATTTTTTTTATGACATTTCAGCCACACTGAACACTTTCATGCCTGATCTCGGTGCTGGACCACCGTGAGAAAGGACTCCAGGCCCTCACCACGGAGCAGGTTGGACGTGGATTGTACCACACAGTCAACTTCTTCTCTAAGCAACGTGGTTACGGAGTTATTTTTTTTCCCCCCTTTTTTTCCTCAATAAGCTTTGTAAACCTTTGTAAAAACCTTACTGAAATGTCATCATCCCGCAAAGTCACGATGCAGCAGTTAGGAAACACCGGGCAGCCTTTCCCGTGCCCGACTCACTGCACAGAATCTGATTTCTTTAATTAAATGATACCCATTAGTTTGCTTTCCCTCTGCTCACTCAACTTACTTTTCAGTCCTGGTCAGGAGACAGAGTTACTAAGTTCCTCCTGGGAATTCTATCGCGTCAGCCCTTTGCAAACACTAACGAATTTAATTTATACATTCATTTATGAGTTTCTTTTCACAGCACTCCTGTGGAAAGGGTGACATTATCCCCCCTTCTTCCATTTGGCTGGGAAAGATTAAACTCCACTACTTTAGGGTGCTTTATGATGCTTACTATGTAATTCTTTCACAGTTTTGCTCCAATTTTAGCTGCATTGGAGTTCTTTATTTATTCAAAACACTATTTCTATCGACTTCGCAATTGTGTCTGCTCAGCACGTGAAAGTGAGAGCCCCCAGCCCAAGCTGGTCACCAGAAAATGAAGGCGGCAACTACTGCGGTCCCATCTGGAAGAGTGACCAAGCCCAGTACAAAACCAGAGACAGAAATAAAACCAGCTCCTCACCACTGGGTCAAACTCCGCAATGGTTCACGTGCAGGGAAACTCCAAATGATCAACCACCTCCACACAAGCCTTGCAAGATGTGGAGGCAACCAGTAGTCCACCCTTATACTAATATATCTCTAAGAGATGTGGCGGCGGGAGGAAAGTCTAAGCCATCAGGGACAGAGGATTTGACTTTTTAAGGTATTATCACATCGTTCTGGCTCTGTTTATTGAGTCACGTTTGCGCACGACTGAGCAAAGGACGATATTTGATGGCCCCTGGCAAACATGGGTATGGAGGTCTCCAAACCCTGATGGCATGGTCTGCACCACGCGCCGTCCGTGGGACCATGTCGGAATGGACACAGGCTGAAACTCTGTATCCTAAGACAGGGGGAATCAATGAAGGTTTTTCACCATGACGTCACTTTGTCTTTGATCATTCAAGCTCACGATTACGTTCCCCTGCAGCAGAGCTGCGTAAACGTCTCATTTTATACAGATTTCTATACCGACAGCATATATAGAGCTTTGAGAGGGGTGCTCAGCAACGGGGACCGATTTGGGCTAGGGAAGCCAATCAAAAAGTTTTCCATCTCTTCCTTAAAATCAGCCCCCTGAGACGGGCAGGGGGATGGCGGCCACCGGCCACCGCCTCGTTGGCCTCAACTGGTGCCTGCAGAAGCAGATAGCATCGTCCTCCTAAAGGGGTTCGGTGCTGAGGCAGCACTTTTCCAAAGCTAATCGCTTCCCGCGCATGAAACCACGCTAACATCCCACGAGGGAACAGCGGGGATTAATTAGCTCCTATTTGTTAAGCGCTTTGAAGATGAAAAACACTTTATGAAAGTTAATTGTTACTGCTCAGTTAATTTCTCCCCACCAAATCAGTGTGTTCTTCCAGCAGAGCTCTCTGCCCTTTGCGTTTCAACCAATATACGTCCGAAGACAAAACTCGTTTAACACTGCGGAAAATCTCTCCTGTTGTTCACATTTTTGACATAATCACCCACCAAAAGTCACGCTGCAGCCTGGGGAAGCTGCTTCAACAACATCTCTCCCCTCGCTTCCCGCACAATCCCGCACAGGATCCCCGTTACGGTTTTTATATTTTATATTCCGCTCATCCCTTCACAAATCAAGTGGCAAATGGTGCCAATTTGTTTCACCGCCTTTGCTACCTGCCTGGAGAAACCCTGCGCGCGCCCGTGACCGCGGCAGACAGCTGAAACGCTTCCCGCAGCGCGGGGCTGGAGAAATGCCTTCGTTCCAGATTTACCGCAGTGAGAAGCCAAATGTCGCACAGCCCATCACCATCACGCTGCTCGGACACACTTGCTTCAGCCTGGTCTCCCCTTTGTTGCGTGATGCACCGCGAAAGGCAAGCGCAGTCCCCTCTCTCAAAGAATCACAGAATGGTTTGGGTTAGAAGGGACCTTTGAAGGCCATCTAGTTCCAACCCCCTGCCCTGGGCAGGGACACCTCCCACCAGACCAGGTTGCTCCAAGCCCCATCCAACCTGGCCTTGAACCCCTCCAGGGACGGGGCAGCCACAGCTTCTCTGGGCAACCTGGGCCAGGGGCTCACCACCCTCACAGCAAACAATTTCTTCCTCAGATCTCATCTCAATCTCCCCTTTTTTAGTTTAAAGCCACTATCCCTTGTCCTTTCACAACAGGCCCTACTAAAAAGTCCGTCCCCATCATTCTTATAAGCCCCTTTTAAGTATTGAAAGGTCGCAACAAGACCCAGTGCCTCTCCTGAGGTCCCAAGTGCTGCCAAACCTGACCCTCCCGATCCTGAACTCTCTTACCCCAGCCATACTGTGTTCCTTCACTGGCTTTTTATTATCTATTCATTATTTATTAAAACGTTAAACCCAATGTTGCCATCAAGGTAGAAATCTTGTGGATAATCACAGAATGGTTTGGGGTGGAAGGGAATTTAAAGATCATCTAGTTCCTACCCCCTGCCCTGGGCAGGGACACCTCCCACCAGACCAGGTTGCTCCAAGCCCCGTCCAACCTGGCCTTGAACCCCTCCAGGGATGGGGCAGCCACAGCTTCTCTGGGCAACCTGGGCCAGGGGCTCACCACCCTCACAGTCAAGAATTTCTTCCCAATATCTCATCTAAATCTCCCCTCTTCCAGTTTAAAACCATTCCCCCTCGTCCCATGGCTCCCCTCCCTGATCCAGAGTCCCTCCCCAGCTTTCCTGGAGCCCCTTGAGGGACTGGAAGGGGCTGGAAGGTCTCCCCGGAGCCTTCTCTTCTCCAGGCTGAACCCCCCCAGCTCTCTCAGCCTGTCCTCCCAGCAGAGGGGCTCCAGCCCTCCCAGCATCTCCGGGGCCTCCTCTGGTCCCGCTCCAACAGCTCCGTGTCCTTCCTGTGCTGGGGAATGCAAACAAAGAGTTCCGTCTTCCCCCTCCTCGCTTCTCCACTAAAACCCACAAAGACAGTAGCTCAAAGAGCATCCCATCACCCCAAACCCCCGGCGCTCCCCACTGCAGCAGAGGGGGACAGGGGGTGGCTGCAGGGACCAGCCTGTCCCCGAGCTGCCCCTGGGCAGAGATGGCCACGTTCCACACATCTATTCGAAGGGAGGTGCCGACTTTCAGATGGGAAACCCGGCTCTTTTACGGGAGTTCAGGAAAGGTCAGCTGATGGATTACATTATCAAATTGAAATAATTCGGGAGTCCTTCCTAGGAATAACAATTTTAGAAGATTATAGTAATTTCCGGCACAAACCAGTCACACTGAATAAGAGACTGCGTTATTTTTTTTTTAAAATAAGGTCATTCAAGGCCACCGATTTTACGCACTGCACTGTAGCCAAAGACATCAGCATAAATACATGGGATTATTAAAAAAATTACATTCATTTGCATGTTATGTGTTCCCTCTTTAAAAGAAACCCCAAATAGAAAAGTGGGGTATGAAGGTAAGGCACCCGCCTGGTTGTTAAAAGGCAACGTGCAGACGAGGTGCTTAGGGACGGGGGGATGGAAGGGAAGCCTTGCACCCTAAACCCGCTCAACGCGGTCCATATTCCATCTGAAATATTACCAGGAATTTCTTGCTGTGATTATTTGTTCCCAGCAATTGACTGACCAGACCGAGCAGAGAACAATCCCTGCCATGGCGGGGAAAGCGTGGGGCTCTCCGGCTCTGCCGGCAGTCCATCCTAAAGAGCTGCGTGGAGGCAGCTCTTGGCAGCCCTCGGGGTGGTTTGAGCTGCAGGAGGAGATGCTGAAGACGGGCAGAAGTGCCCAGGGACCCTCTGACGTGGAAATAACACTAAAAGCGACAATGTACAGACAGGACTTGTGAACTGTTATTGCCCTTTCCCTGGTAGGGGACAGGAAGAGGATGGACGAGTTTGGTCCTTCTTCGTGGGTCTGAGCATCACCATAAAAAATGCCATGCCCATTCCAGTGCCTGGAAGGTGAAAATCTATTTATGAAAGGGGAGACCACTTTCGCGTCCGCATGCTGCTTTTCTATGGCTTGACAACGGAAGAAAGCAAAAGGAATTCTTTCAAAGGGTGAAGTTAACACCCGTAAATTAAAGAGCATCGAGCTCCGGGCGTGGATGCCCTCCTTCAGAAATAAACTGGCCGGAATTTCAAGGAAGATCACGCCTCACTGAAACCACAACTTTACATCCAACTGAGAGCATCCGTATGGGGGTTTAATGCCCTTTAATTTACGTCCATTAACCTTACAGCTTTCACTAACTTCTCTTTGCTCCCTGACTTTGGAATTCTGCTGATAGGACAAGGGGGGACGGTTTTAAACTGGGAGAGGGGAGATTTAGATGAGATCTGAGGAAGAAATTCTTTGCTGTGAAGGGGGTGAGCCCCTGGCCCAGGTTGCCCAGAGAAGCTGTGGCTGCCCCATCCCTGGAGGGGTTCAAGGCCAGGTTGGACGGGGCTTGGAGCAACCTGGGCTGGTGGGAGGTGTCCCTGCCCAGGGCAGGGGGTGGCACTGGGTGGTCTTTAAGGTCCCTTCCAACCCAAACCATTCTGTGATTATGAGACTTCCAATACGAATGGAAAGTTAAAAGTTTATCTTTGGTTTGGGATGATGCCAAACAGCAGCGTTCACCCATGGGCACTGAAGTAGCATGGCCACGCGCTTGGCCATCACAGGCTCCATCCAAAGTGAAAAGGGAGAAGGATATCCAATGCCCATGGAACTGGGAGAGCTCTCTGCTGTGTGTTTCTATGAGGGCTTCAAGGCCAGGTTGGACGGGGCTTGGAGCGACCTGGGCTGGTGGGAGGTGTCCCTGCCCAGGGCAGGGGGTGGCACTGGGTGGCCTTTGAGGTCCCTTCCAACCCAAACCACTCCATGATTCTATGACTTGCCCCTGACATTATAACCTCAAAGTCTTCAGCAAAACCCATGGGACCTTCAAATCCACAACCCCACAGTACCCTTCATTTGCTGTCAGGAAGCTGGAGCAGCGTTGGATGCCAAAATCAAGTCCAACCCTCATCAGAGTTGTGCCCTGGTGTGTTGCTTCCATTTGGCTTTGCCCGCGTTAGGACGCTCGGTCTTATTTGTCACTTCAGCTGTAACAGAAGTGTTACTGTCTTTTACAGCCCCGCTTTTCTTTTTTTTTTTTTTTTTTCTAATTTTAATCGCAAGATGTTCCCTCGTCAAAACAATTACAGAAAAGGCATTAGAGCGCAGAGGGCTAAAGAGCAAAGAAAACCAAAGAGAGCAACGCGGAATAAAATCTGGCATCATTACAAAATTAAAACAGAGCAAAATGAAACCAGAATGAGAGATGAGTGATTTACTTACAGGGAGTAATTTGTCTTCCTTTCTGCTCGCAAACAAGGAAAAGTTTGTCGTTTCCTCCAACCCATTCAAGAAATCTCAACGAAACACGTTTCTTTTGCGATTAAATGCAATATATAGGCTGATGGAAATCCTCTCTGTAGGTGAGCTCGCATTATCTCGGCTTCTCACGGGGCAAGAGTGGAAGCATTTTGATGGTGATACCTTGGATGGCTCCATTTCGAGCCTGGTTTCTACCGGACAATGTCTGCGCTCAAACGCCGTGGCCCTGAAATGGCACGAAAACACGGTGCCCACCCTACGGCTGTACTGGGAAGAGCAAGTGACTCGCCAGATGATGCTAAATAATATAAATGACATCGTGCTCTGAGACAGAACGAGCGCTCTGAAAGATCAACGCAATTCTGGAAGGCGCTTAAATCCCTAATTCAAGGCCAAATTGTAACAGGGGGCGGGAAGCTAACACTGACAAAAATATTTTGAATTACACGACTTCCGAACGCAAGAGGACTTCATCGAGCTCCGAATTTTGGAAAGAGAAAGTAGGGCACCGCCGCGGACAGATGGAACCAACCCACAGGATGAAACCTTTCCTCCTAAAGCAGCTGGGATTAAAACACAGACCTGCCAGCTCCCAGTTCTCAACCAAAAGCATCCCTTCTTTTTTTTTTTTATATAAAAAAATACATATATACACACACACATACACAACAATTTTACTGGGAAGAGAGGCAGCTCTAAGGTCAGACGCTTTGTCCGATATTAAAAACAATGTTGTGCTTATGGGGACTAACACAATGCCGGTAATTTTCAAGCAACGTTATTTATAAACGAAGAAACTGTTTACCACAACACATCAAATTAAGGAGAAATATATTTAGGAACAGATTTGCACTGCTTGGGTTGTTCTGATTATAAATTATTTTGTCAGTCTAACTGCCTAATTGCAAAGGGATAAGGGTCTCTTAAGGGAGCAGAAATAACTGTTTGAACAACTGAACGATGCGCAGCATCAAACGCGTCTCTTGACGGGGGCGTTTGTGCCAACCTCCTCATGGGTTTTGAGGACCTTCAGACAACACGAAGAACCTCGTGAGGTCAAGGTTTCCTTCGGGAAGATCTGAATCCTTCCATGTCTGCGTGGAGCAGAGCTGGGACAGACTGAAGGGCGGCCAAAGCACCACAAAAACTTTATAGTCTCAGCAGTTTCCTAAAGTATTGGTTTTTTCTGCTCCTTTTTTCCAGCCCAAGCAGTAACCGGCTGAGTGAACCTGGAGGTGTTTACAACGACAAGAAACGGGAGAGCTCCAGCTCAAGGCTGGAGTTTTACTGACCGTGTAAATATTAGATTTTGAACAAAACTGTCATTCAGTTGCTCAAAGGAAATACTGCAGGTCAAAACTACGTTTTCCACATAGAAACACACAGCAGAGAGCTCTCCCAGTTCCATGGGCATTGGACATCCTTCTCCCTTTTCACTTTGGATGGAGCCTGTGATGGCCGAGCGCGTGGCCATGCTACTTCAGTGCCCATGGGTGAACGCTGCTGTTCGGCATCATCCCAAACCAAAGATAAACTTTTAACTTTCCATTCGTATTGGAAGTCTCATAATCACAGAATGGTTTGGGTGGGAAGGGACCTCAAAGACCACCCAGTGCCACCCCCTGCCCTGGGCAGGGACACCTCCCACCAGCCCAGGTTGCTCCAAGCCCCGTCCAACCTGGCCTTCAACCCCTCCAGGGATGGGGCAGCCACAGCTTCTCTGGGCAACCTGGGCCAGGGGCTCACCACCCTCACAGCAAACAATTTCTTCCTCAGATCTCACCTAAATCTCCCCTCTTCCCTTGAACCTCCCCCCTCTTCAAACTCTTAATGAGCTTGAAGCCATTATCCCTTGTCCTATCGCTACACGGCCTTGTAGAAAGTCCCTCTCCAGCTTTCAAAAAATCAAAAAATACTGCCATATAAAGCAAAAAACACAATTTACTCTGACCAAAACCATCGCCCTGCGTACATCATATGCCAAAGAGAGAGTTTTTGACCAGACAAGCTGCATTAACATCAGGTACAACCGCACGGAGCACTGGAAATAGCCAAAACTACTACTGGAGACTGTGATGGCCGGGAGGCCAGAGGGACACAGCAGAAGCTGTCGGACCGTTGGCTCGAGCATCCCCAGCTGCCTGGGGCTGCCCCACGGCACAGCCCGCCACTGCGGCCGGGGACAACCCCCTAGAGGCATGCTAGATGATCATTTTCATACTATTTTCCTGCGATCAAGCTTCTAGGTAGAGCAGTTACAATCATTTCCCAGGGTCAATACACTGAATATTTTTGCTACCGTTACGAGTTCCGCTCGGAAGCTTTCCGCCTTGCTCACATTAGAAGGGATATTGGTACTTTAAGCTGGTATTTTTGGTTCATTTCCAAAAGCACGCAGAGATACTGTTGTCCTCAGCGTGGAAAATCAAATCCCAGCATTTGGCCCAGCATCTCCTTCCTCTGGTGGGAGGCAGCAGGGAGAGGGTCTATGTGCTCCCTGCCCGCTCCTGCTGACCTTGCCTTTCTCCTTCCCGAGTCTTTTTATGGTTCCTCTCAGAGATACCCGGGAACATACAGCTCTACTAATCAGTGTCATAGCTCATTAATTTGCTTTATTGGTCTCTGGGTAAACCTCTCCTGCTACACCGTTGAGAAGCTACCGAGTCTCTATCATTAAGAAATAACTGCCCAGAGCTCCTGCTCCGCGTGTTGCCGGGGTGCATTAAGTGGCTTAATAGTATCTTTAAATTTATCTTAAATGGAAAGGTGGCCGGAACATTCATCACCTTGAACGAGGTTTAATCAAATCCCACAACATAATGAATCCGTCGGGTTTTGACACCGTTAACCTTTGTGAGTTTCTATGAACTCAAGCAGCGAGGTGTCAGACGCGGACGATACCTTTTAAAGCCCAACAAAAAATATTACCGGACTGTTCAAGATAAATAGCTCTTTGCACTTGCGTGATGCACTTCGAAGCGCACAATTATAACGCTTTCTTGATAACGAAGAGATCTTCCAGCAGGATTAGTTCAAGGGATGACCCGCAAACAGTCCTGGTCTCAGCAATGTGTATAATTAAAAGTGCGAATCCGAAGGTATCGATCTACAAGTTTTCAGCAATTTTTCTCTTTTTAAAGGTTAAGCTCAATGCTTGTTACTATTCTTTCCTATACGTAATAGATTTAAAGGTTAAAGAGCTCTTTCTCCGTGGTCTTCTCCATAAGTAATGCATTTAAAGGTTACACACATTGTTCCTGAGGACACATCTCCAAATAGCAGTGACAGTCATTTTGATTTTACTTTTTTGGTTCTTTTAAACTACTTACTTGATACCAGCTCCTTCCTGAGGAATCCAATCTCAGTCTCCAGTTCACGGCTCATCTTTTCCCACGGCCCCAACATTTACGTACGTCTGAGAGCTGCGGTCACCACAGTGCTTTACAAGCACTAGATAATTAAAGAAATCCCTATGTTTTTCACACTTTACAAATACCACGTTAAAAATCCTGCTGTTCCCCCAGCCTTGCCATGAAATGCCAGGCAGAAATATCCCAGGACAGCACGGGGTTAGCCCAAGCAAGGACTTAAACTCATTACTCAGCTGTCACCGCTGCTGAGCTCGTGGGGATTTTTCCTACTTATTGACTCCCCATCCCTGCTGGAAGGTGTTTTTTGGTGAACGGGACTGAAGATGCACTTTGTTTGACAGTAGAACCCACCAGTTACACGTGTCTCAGCAATTAGTAATTTCTGACAGTATTTCTCACTTTGTAAAAGCTTCTCGGGTCTCAGTCTTTCTCTCTGTGAAATGGGTTAACCCCTCCTACCAGCATCCTGGGCGGCTGCCGTGCTTCGGGTTCTGCTCCCAGCAAGCCCGTAGCTGCGAAAGGCACTTGGCGCCCGACACGACCGGAGCTGGACGATGGATCGGTGCTGTGTGAACCTCACCCGGGGGGGAGGCACCAAGGGGCTCCCCGTCAGCGGGGTGGGAGACAGCTCCGCCATCCCGGGCCGGATCGGTGCATGCCCTGCTGCTTTCGTAGGCGGTTTTAAGGCTTCATTGGCAAGATAAGGGATGATTATAGAACAGAACAGAATAGAAAGGAGTTACAATAGAATGGAAGGGGAAGAGGGAATTTAAGGAATTAGAATAGAAGGTAAGAGGGAAGGGAAGGGGAGAGGGAAGGGGAGAGGGAAGGGGAGAGGGAAGGGGAGAGGGAAGGGAAGGGGAGAGGGAAGGGAAGGGGAGAGGGAAGGGAAGGGGAGAGGGAAGGGAAGGGGAGAGGGAAGGGAAGGGGAGAGGGAAGGGAAGGGGAGAGGGAAGGGAAGGGGAGAGGGAAGGGAAGGGGAGAGGGAAGGGAAGGGGAGAGGGAAGGGAAGGGGAGAGGGAAGGGAAGGGGAGGGAAGGGAAGGGGAGGGAAGGGAAGGGAAGGGAAGGGAAGGGAAGGGAAGGGAAGGGAAGGGAAGGGAAGGGAAGGGAAGGGAAGGGAAGGGAAGGGAAGGGAAGGGAAGGGAAGGGAAGGGAAGGGAAGGGAAGGGAAGGGAAGGGAAGGGAAGGGAAGGGAAGGGAAGGGAAGGGAAGGGAAGGGAAGGGAAGGGAAGGGATTAGACTAGAATAGAATTAGAATAGAGTAGAACTGGAACAGAACAGGATAGACTAGAGTAGAACTAGAATAGGAATAAAATATACTGGAATTAGAACAGCATGGAATAGAAGTAGAATAGAAATAGAATATTTTCAGTTGGAAGGGACCTATAACAATCATCTTAGTCCAGCTTCCTGACCACTTCAAGGCTGATCCAAAGTAAAACCACATTATTTAAGGACACTCTCCAAACGCCTCTTAAACGCTGCCAGGCTTGGGGCATCCGCCACCTCTCCAGGAAGCCTGTTCCAGGGTTTCACCACCCTCTCGGTAAAGAAACGCTTCCTCGTGTCAGGCCTGAGCATCATAAATAATGCCCATTTGGGGGAAAAATACCTTCCGCGCCAACCAAATGTTCCACATATGACAAAAGACACTAAACAGGATATATTGCACCTCCTTCGATATATTGCACCTCCTTCAAGCACTCTGTCCGGCCTGAAAAGGAGCACTGGCTCTCGGTATTGCTTTACCATAAAGGGCTGAATCCATCCTCATCCTTCCCGCGAGCCAGTGGCACCACACGGGGATGACGTACAGCTCAGCAACCATTCCTCTGAAGGTTTAGGATGCATTTATAGCCCATTTTAATGTACATTTAGTAGCGGAGCAACGTTAAGCAGCTGAGGTAAATGCAGTCTGACAGAATGGTTGATCTCCCTGGCTGCGCTGGAGCGTATCGTGTATCACTCGCCGGCAGCGCAAAGCAGCCTCCGGATCCAGATGCCAAGAAATAAATAAAAAGAAAAAAAAAAAAAAAGAGATTTTTGCAGCGGCAACATCTGGCTCCTGGGTGCCCCCCCATCTGCCATGGAGCATCCCAAGGCAAGTCTCCGCGTGTCTGCATCCTCCTCCGCAGCAGAAATCAACGGGGGGGACCCAAATCATGAAGGGGAGGAAGAAAAATAATATTTGATTTTGACGGCCCCCAAAAATGGTAAAGGCTTTGTTCTACCGACTGTCAAAGAGTTTGGTGCTGACTTTAATTTGGAGACTGCTACATTCTTTGGAGCGGCTGACCTACGCGTAGATGACATCAAACTCCTGAGGAGAAGCTTGTTTCCTTCAGCGGATCCTCTCTGGCCGCAAATAAGGGTTAGTGTAAGACATCCCATAGGTGAGAGCCCATGGGAGCAGGTGGCCAGATGCCTAAATCCTTTGGATAAAACGATGTAGAAAAAGGACAGGGAAACAATATTTAAAAAAAAAAAAAATCAATGTGGTGTAAAAAAGCATAGCTAGCTCCAACGTACTTCTCCACCCTATATCCTACCTGTCTACGGAGCATCTCCAGCAGCCACGGATCCGTGCGTTTAAACAGTGGGAAATGAAGTGATGTCTTAGGCGTGGAGGTCCTGATAGCCACTAGCCTACCCCTTTTGGCAGTAAAATACACTCTCCGAGCCCGCAGAGATTTTTTGCCAGGAATAATTGCCCACAGGAGGCAAAAAGAAGGGGAGAGTTTTGCTCAGCGAATATTAAACAATACAATTATTCACACGGGAAAGAGCCCCGGGTTAATACTCAGCAAAGCGTTGCAAAGGCGGGATTCAAGTCTGTTCCTAGCTGTTCCTTCCTTTAATGAAGTAGAGGGGTTTGTATCAGATTCAACAATGTGAGCTAATGATTGAGAGAACTCTTCCTGCAGTTTATTTACAGGTATTTTTTAAAGCTCATAAACAGCATAAATTTTCATTTGCGGTACGATTCTGCAAACAATGTGGCCGTATCATGACCATAAAGGGGTTTTTTAGGTATAGATCCAAACACACGCCAAAGAAATGACAAAAAACCCAGATTAATTACGCGTCTTTTAACCTTCCCGAGGAGAATATTACACCAGTTATGTTTTCAGAGCCCCACCTGTCCTACGGAAAAGCTTACCCCAGTCGCAATCCCTATTCATCAATGTGGAACTGCATCCCGGGATCAAACTCCTACTAAACGGGACCAAAGGAATTCTCCTTCTACAATTAGTTCCAACCCTTTCTTCGCTTTTCTCTGTATTTTAAAATGGGAAGAAGTAAGAATGTTACGTACGGCTTTAATTAGATACATCGATAGCTATTTACACACTTCTGAGTTGCTAATTAGTAACTCGTATTAAAAAAAATTACAGAAAGCAAAAACCACACCAACGTTTAAAGCGAGGAAGTAAAGAAGCAAACAAATACATAAACAGCCACCAAGAGCTGCCTCCGCGCTGGTGCTTGAAACGGGCGGGAGAAACAAGCCCAAAGGAAGAAAATCTCCTCAAATAAAAGAGAAAAAGGAACAAAGTCTTGGCTTTGGAGCTCACGGCCCCCAGCTACAGCCACAGCTGGGGCTGTCGCCGAAATCATACGCCAGCTCAAAAGAGTTCAGATCCGCTGGATCTTCCCCAAAATATCTTTTTTTTTTGTTTGTTTGTTTTTTGTTTTATTCCCACAGCGACAGCAAAGCGCAGATCTCCTCGTTCTACAGACTCAAGTCAAAAAATTGAGCTCTCCTTCAAAAGCGAAAATTTTGAACAATTAGCGTAGCTTCGGATTGCACCTCTGATAATTTTTTTGTTTTCCACGAGCCTGCTATAAAAACGTTTCCCCGTTTGGACCCCCTCCGCTGCCCAGAATTCGGCAATGGCCATGTTGCTCCTGCCAGGAGGAGAAGCCGTTGCCGCAGAATATTCCTCGGACAAAACTCTCTCCACCCATCCAGCATCGCGCCCGGCCTTTCCCTGAAGCAAAGCAGGGTGTTTTCAAACAAAAGAAGTCAGAAATGAATTAGATCGTCTATCTCTAATTAAGAGTCCGTGCGAGCGCCCTGTGCGACCGCTATTGAATTACTCCTTGTCGCAGCCACTTCGGTGTTGCGTCTTCCAGTGAAATCTCTTTTAAGCGGGGAACTGTGTTTCTGTCACGGCCCTTTATCAGTTCTCATCTGACCCGGGTCTCCAGGCCCAGAACACCATCAATATTAAGCAATAATCCTGATAATAGCAATTCGTATCAAGCATCTTCCATTTGCTTCGCCATCTCCGTTACGTTATTAAATTAATAGATCTGCCACCGCCAAAGAAAAATAGCATAAAGAGAGAAATCTTATTAAACTCGAGATAAAATTTTAAACAATTCTGGGAACTGCCAAGGCCAGCCTTTGGGCTCTTCTGCGCGCCACTCAAATCCCGTTAGCGAACTGTCGGGCTTATTTAGTTATTTGTTTTGATTTAATCAGTTTGCGAATTATAAGTGTTTAATCAAATTAATTCCGACTGCCGCCAAGGCAGAAGACAGGCAAGAACATGATAAAAAATGGACTGCAGAACACGATATTCTGAGTTATCGCAGCCTTTTACAAGAGCTGGAGACTGTGTACAGCTCTTTACAACATTAGCGATTTAGTTGCGCCTCAACGAAAATGCCACAGGAGTGGTCACGCAGGAGAATGAGCAAAGGTATTTTGGGGCACGGGTCTTTGAAGCTGGTTCTTCTGCTTGGAAAAACCTTTTTATGCCTTAAGATTTAGCGAGCTGAGTTCATTGCTAGATTTGTTGTTCCGTATTACCTAGATGGAAATATTTCATTTCCATTCAAGCTTTATCAAGATTTGCACGCAGGGGTATCTGTGCTTTCCCAGGGCCACGTTACCCGTAGGATATAGCCCCAAAGAGTCCCAACCGGTTCCACGTTTCTCTCTCTCTCTCTCTCCGATAAAGATCCCCGTTTCTCAAACATACGCCCTCAAAATACACCCTTTTACGCAGTTGCTGTGTCACACATGGTACTAGATTTAAAGCTTAGAAATTGATACTCTGCATGGCGAGAGGGATGCTTTGGAAGGTCTCAGATCTCCATCTCGTAGAAGATGTGTTTTGGGGCTGAGTTAAAGGTATATTCTAGCTGCCCGCGGCCACCCTTGCTTCAATTTAGGGGTGATGGAGAAGTCCTCACGCTACCACCCATGTAGTTTCTCCAGCAATGCTACTTGGTCCCACAGAGGAAGACCGAGACCCGTTTCTTTCGCCTACCACGGAACAGCAGCCAAACAGTCGGATTAACACGTAAACCCATCTTTGTCCGACGCAGCGCTTCCGTCTGCAAATTAACATCCCATCAAGACTTCCAACATTCAGCAGGAGCCTCTGATGATGGTGGAGCGGGGCGAGGTTACGCGCCCTCTTACCCCATCGCCATCACCTATCTCCACCTTTAAGTACCACTAACGCAATAATTTGGGATGCCTCTTTGGGAAGGAGCATCCCCACGCCAGCCCAAGCAGCGCCGTCCCCTGAAGCTTGCTTTCTATTTTTATTCTAAGTCCTTGAAACGTAAAACGATCACCCCAAAAGGTCACAAAAACGTGATCAGCTGCTCTGTGACATTTTTACCTGGAGGATAAGCAAGAAAAAGCACGCACAAAGGGTTGGAACAAGATGCGCCAAGACACCAATGCCCTTTGGGCACTGCGTCTAAGAGGGATTTAAACGTAACGGGAGCTGGGTGCGTTGAAAATAAATAAATAAATAAATAAAATCAAACTATGTGTTTGATGCCATGAAAAGAAGCAGTGGAAGAGAAAGATCAAACTGACAGGTACTCGGTGTTCCCAGCAAATCTGGGATAATATAAATGTTCCTTAAACTGCGGTTTATCCTCCTCAGTGAGCTTTGGGTTCCTACTCTGTGGTAGCTGTGCAAATGGAAAACTCCAAAGATCCAAGGGGACGCCCTACGGGTGGATTTTTTCGCGCTCTGAACTGGGAGCTTTTCCATGCCCAAAGGGGCCTATCATTGCAATCAGAGTAACGGCTTATCTAGTTCCAGTAAATGGCAGGAATGAATAAAAAGAAAAGAAATACTGTAAAAAAAAGTCAGGATATACTCAGAAACAGCACTCAATGAGTAGTAAACATAATTAACACCCTTTATGTACAATATTATCTTATGAAATAACATCAACCACTTCATCAGTGATACGTTAAGACTTATTTAAGAAGGAAAGAACCGGATTTAAGAGAGAAATGCACCTTTCAGAAAACAAATGTATCTGTTGGAATAAACAAGCTGACAACAGACCTACCTGTACGTGCTGCATTTAACCAACCAATAAAATATTTCTTTTCCCACACCTCTCCCCCCAGGACAGTTCTGCTTCTCATTATTCCCTGAGATCGTTCCATTTAATCAAAGCGCAGTTACGTTTATTGCAGATGTTAATCCGCAATCAGGGAACAGCTTCTGCTTGTTCACCTCAGTTTAAGTGACGCCGCTGCTGTTGAAGGCTCTTTGGAAAAATCACTGCTTCTCTCTAAAACACTTTTTTTGGGGTGTTTCAGTTGTTATTTTAACATGATCTCATGGAAAAGCGAAGGGAATCTTCTGCAAGGGGCAGATTGGGTCCGTTTGTATATGAAAAAGCTACACACAAAATAGGAATTTCTACGCAAATACCCGCGATGGCTGGCCAGGAGGTGCCGAGCCCGTGGCAGACTTACCCTGGAGTTAACCACTTCCAAGGAGACGTTCTGAGGCATCGCGCTGGGCACTGAAAGGGAAGAAAAACAAAAAGAAATGGGAAATATTGCCATTAGCGTGGAGGGCAGAAGAGGTCACATCAAACATTTCTCTTGGTGGAAAGAAAAGAGGGCAGCTTTTACACCTAGTTTATAATCTGATCACAAGCGTGCCGCTAATCCAGGTGGCACTTCAGAGGTCCCCCGGGGAGAGAAAAAACCAAACGCATCTGTTCATTTCTTCCCATTTTTGATAGCCCTATTAGGAAGCCCTTTAAACAGCCACTCAGCAGGTTCCCCGCAGCGAGACCGACGGCTCGAATCCCGTTATTTGTTATAAACTTGGTCAGGAATAAACAAGGACATGCCGCAATTTCTCTGGCTTTTTGTTATTAAAGAGCATTTCGGAATCTTCGTATGATATAGAGACAGGGCAGGGTACTCCTCTCCGTGGCACCCCTTTTTATAAGGATGCCTGAAGGGGAAAGAGAAAATGAACTTTGCCTTTAGGTATTATTTAAAAAAAACGTTTGACATTAAGGCTCCGCTCGTCACACGTATAATCCATACCTGGTTTTATACAACTCAACTTCGTTATATCCATTCTGATACATCAAATTCTTAAACGGGACCAACAGCTATTGCTGATGGCAAATACGACCAGCCAGCTGACGGCAAATATTAATTCAATCCCTGAGGAGCCAATGGCTTTAAAAATAAGTTCGTAGTTGGCGATGTATCAACTGCCTGATGTGAAGATGAAGCTTTATTTTCCTTTCAGAGGAATAATGCCTGCCTGGCTAACCTGCGCTACCCAACGGTTGAAAAGCAGGGATTAGTTTATCCTTACAGGAAGGTGGTCCTGAATCCGGAAAGAGAAGAGATGAAAAAGCATCATGGTAAATACACAGTTTAAGAAGAGTTTGCAACGCGATGTATTAGGGGAAAAGGAGAGAAAACGATTTTTTCGGTGCGCAAGTATTAACACATCGAGCCAAAGCAAAGCCGTTTAAACCATTTTCATGTGATCCCAACAAGAACAACATCATTCGCACGGCAGCTCTCCACACATATGAATCGCTTCCGCAAAGATCTACACGAACGATCTGCGACCTGAAACACCTCGGAGAGCAAATAAATTAATTTAATTGAAACTAGCGTTAAGAAGCGCTTGGATTATTGTCTGTTGTCAGCGGAAGGGGGAAAGGACTTCTGGCTGTAGGGAACAATTTAATAGGCGAAGAGCTACAAGCTGGATTACATCTGCAGTAGAAATGAGGCGTAAGTTTCTTTGCAACTTCTTCAGCCTTCCCTGAAAATTGCTGTCTAGGAGCGGGACATACATCACCGAGCAAAATGTATACAGTATTCCTACAAATCACTTCACTCTGGCCAAAACTTTCCCCAGAATGACCTGGTGAAATGCAACGTACCATACAGAGGAGGACATAACGGGGGCCGGTGTCTATGTTGTAACAGGCCCTACAAGGAGAAGAACCACCCCTGCGCAGGCACGCAATAAAAAGACTGCGGCAAGTCGTAGAAATGCTCCTTTTCCCAGCTAATTTTAAGCAGCGCTGGTCAGACAACTCCTCCGCTGGACTCTGTCTAGTCACGTCTATGTTCAATAAAGAAATCCCCAAAGCGCAGCGCTGTGCAGCATCCTCGGTGCCCGCTGCTATTTAAGGATTTGAGTCAGTCAGAGCTAAGCCATTTGTCAGTGCTAACAAGAAAACAGTATTTTAAACACAGGCTACAAAAGAGCAAAAGCAACAGCAGCAAAACAGGAGGGTCCCCACCGGCAGCAAAGTCCCACATTAGTATCGTGGTCCTTCAACTGCGGATCATAAAAGGGAGGGGAAAAACAAGAAAAAAATTGCATTTGAATCAAAATAATCTGAAAACTCACGATTCTCTGGAGGCAGAGGTACAGCAAAGTGAGTGACAAGGAATACAGAAACTCCTCCTTGGGGCCTGAGGACCCCAAGTCACAAAGATTCAGTGTTGGGAAAGGTCCAGGGTAAGAAATAGCCTGAGCCAGCTGGGACTTAGAAT
This sequence comes from Alca torda, assembly GCA_008658365.1. Taxonomy (NCBI): domain Eukaryota; kingdom Metazoa; phylum Chordata; class Aves; order Charadriiformes; family Alcidae; genus Alca; species Alca torda. The sequence goes on from CM018101.1 coordinate 1,832,705, forward strand.
CATGGAATCGTCTAGGTTGGAAGGGACCTTTCAGATCATCGAGTCCGACCATCAACCCAAGACTGCCAAAACCACGTCCCTCAGCACCACGTCTGCCCGGCTTTTAAATACCTCCAGGGATGGCGACTCCACCACTGCCCTGGGCAGCCTGTTCCAGTGCTTGATCACCCTTTTGGTAAAGAAATTTTTCCTAATATCCATCCTAAACCTGCCCTGGTGCAACTTGAGTCCGGGCAGTCCAGGCTGGGGGACACGAGCATCCTTGGCCATGGGACCCAAGCCCCGTCTCGGCTCTGCCGGGGCTCCGCATGCAATGTCCTTCCCTCTTCAGCCTCCTTTTTTCCTCTCCCTGGATTAGCAGCTTTAGAAACTAGTTGGTTTCTCCGGTGCAGGGACTATTCTTTATTTGTTTCCATACTGCCCAGGACAACGCAAAGTTGATCTAGGGCATTGCTGCTACATGAAACATCTCATCTCCCTTAATACGGAGGAGACACCGCTGCTCACGCTCCCATTTGGAACAACAAGAGACATAAAACTCTCTCAGTGCTGCACTCGATATCACAAGGAAGAAGAAAATCGAGATCTTTTTGGACGTTTCTGAATTAGCCGGATCTGGGGAACGCTGGTATCTCCCAGAAAAGCCTGTTCTCGCTGGACAATATTTGCTCTTGTGTGTGAGAGGCAGAATTGCTCATGGCCCCGGTTTCTAAAACATGATTCCTCTGTTCTGTCACCTCTCTCGTGGGCAGCGAAGGCTCATCGCGACATTTAGCCATTCCCACCTTAAACCTTTTCTTATCATTACTCTCTCTACTACATATTATTCCCCTACCAGACAAACTTCTCTTCGTTTTTCTTTTTTTTTTTTTTTTTTACTATTTCTTTGTTTTTCTATTATTTTGATTAGTTCTCCTTGCCCAACGCTTGTCGTATTTCCCAGTTTTGTAGCACGCGTGAACATAACTGATGCACTCCTCATCTTTTCTTCTAGGTCTTCAAGCAAAAGAAGAATTAAATCCCGACCTGACCCAGCACCGAACTCAATCACTTCCACAGAAGCACTGCACGTCTTCATTCCTTGCTCACTCTTCAGTGCAGGAGACGTTTTGCATCACCACATCAGAGACCCTGATTTAACATCTCGGGTCGCACAAAAATCAGGGAGCCCCCTTGGCAAACCCAGCGCCTACGAGACTACAATTACCTCCTCCGGTTTTCTATCTTGATCGAAGAAAGAAATTGGATCCACCTGGTAAAAACCGTTTTTTTTGTTAATTATTCAAGGCTTAATTATACCATTAGAAATTAGAGCAGGATTCATTTTACCCAGCGTTAGCTATGCAATAAGCAATGAACAGGGATGCACCCAGGGATAACTCCAGCCCTCCCTCTCGGCACAGGGTGACTCGGTGGTGGAAGAAGCCTCGAATGTACTGGAGGAGCCTCGCTGCCTGCCTTGGACCAGGTGTCTAAAGGTAGGTGAGATGAGCCTCGCTGCTGGAGATGTACTGATGGGAAGAAGGTTCATACGGCAAGGAACTCAGATTTGTTGGTTGCTTTTGGGTTTTTTTCACAGAATCAAAGAATAGCTTGGGTTGGGAAGGACTTTTAAAGGCCATGGGCAGGGACATCTTCAACCAGACCAGGTTGCGCCAAGCCCCGTCCAACCTGGCCTTCAACCCCTCCAGGGATGGGGCAGCCACAGCTTCTCTGGGCAACCTGGGCCAGGGGCTCACCACCCTCACAGCAAACAATTTCTTCCCCAGATCTCATCTAAATCTCCCCTCTTCTGGTTTAAAACTGTTCCTCTTAACCTATCGCTCCACTTCCTGATCAAGAGTCTTTCCCCAGCAGGAATGGAGAATCACAGAATGGTTTGGGTTGGAAGGAACCTTAAAGACCATCTAGTCCCAACCCCCTGCCCTGGGCAGGGACACCTCCCACCAGACCAGGTTGCTCAAAGCCCAGGAAAATCCTGCGTAGTTCTTGCAGGGAAGACGAAGAGGAAGGAAACATCCTGGTATTTCTTCCAAACAGATAAAGATGGATTGGGTAATTTTGGGGGAATTCACTATACCAAAAGGTTGGGCTACCAGGGTGGTTCAATAAGGGACTTGGGTCCCCAGCAAGGTCACAGCCACGATGCCGTTGACCTCTGGTAAATCCACGCATGTGGCTCCGAGTGACGGGCTCTGCTCACGCTCCCGTGAAGGCCCCCGCAGCCCGTTCCTCCTCGCCCTGCTCCCAGCTCTCGTGCAAACACAGGGATGGCCACCGACACCTGGAAAACTTCACAGGCCGCGTCCTCTGTCAATCTGAACTTCAATCTTCATTTTGCACCTGTTTGGTTTTTGTTATTTTTTTTTTTTTTAAAAGCATCCATATTATAATTATGGATATAAATTAGATTTAAATCAAGTACTCGGGAAGCATGAAATAAGACTGTCTGCCAATTGCTGGGATTAAACACGTTTCGATAAATTCATGAGCGTGATAGCTCAAAGCGTGTCTGAAACGGCACGCAGCTTGGCCAAAGACTATCTGAGCTGTATTTTAAACTGAAAATTAAGCATTAAATATACGGTTTGTTCCTTGATCCGATGAATGCTGGCCGGGGTCTGCAGCTCCTGCAGCTGGAGATGCCACACTGAATCCCTTTGCTTGGGGGTGCATTCCTCAGGCTCTAGATTACATCCCAGAGCTTCATGGAAAATTTCTGCCTACGACCTGCAGGAACTAAAGACTACAGACTTTTTTTTTTTTTTTTTGGTGGAACTACGTACCATATCGTACACTATACAGCAAGGACTGGCGTGGATAAAATAACCTGCTCAAGCACGTGCATTCTCAAGAGGAAGGCAAACTTAAAAATGACCCTGTTTTTTTTTTTTACAGGAGGAAAGGAAAGGCAAGGCAGACCTACTTTCAGGACTTTTCTCCTATTTTTGATCCTTACTTCCAAAAAGCAGCGCAGGAGTCGCTGCCCTTCAAGAGCATCCTGGATCCTAGCCCAGGGGTTTGGGTACCAACGCGAAAATAAACCACCAGAGACTGCAAGGACTGAGATGCAAAGAAAATATATAGAATCATATCATACCATGGAATGGTTTGGGTTGGAAGGAACCTTAGAGCCCATCCAGTTCCACCCCCCCAGGTGTCCTCTGGAGAGGGACTGCCTAGAGGGACACCTCCCTCTAGACCAGGTTGCTCCAAACCCCTGGTTTGGCTTGGAAGGGACCTTAAAGCCCATCCAGTTCCACCCCCCAGGTGTCCTCTGGAGAGGGACTGCCTAAAGGGACACCTCCCTCTAGACCAGGTTGCTCCAACCTGGCCTTGAATCCCTCCAGGGATGGGGCATCCACAGCTTCTCTGGGCAACACGAAGCGAACCCCAAAGGGAGCCGGTTGTGACAATCAAGGTGCTCCTCGTTACGGTTTTGTCGGGTGGCAGGAGCGGGGAAAGGCAGCCAGCTCCCGTCCCTCCGACAGCGGTGGTCCCTGACTGACGAGGCTGCTAAATCTCAATTTAAGCCGGAGGATGGGGTGCAACCCAAAAAGCATCGCGGGGCAGCCTGGGCAGCTGCTCTCCTCCATGGGGAGGGTGGTAGCAGGGGACGCGGGAACAAAACCTGCCCAAAACTCCGGTGTGTACAGGGCAACTACAGGCTTTCTCCTTCCTTTATCTCTCCCTTATAAACCAAGACAGATTAAATGTCCTTGTCCCTCCTCTACGTAGGCTGTTAGCTTGCCTCCGCAGGAGTTATTTCTCGCTGGTTTATCGTGCATCCTCCAGCAGAAAGGACCTTGACCCTGGGAAAGGTCTACTGCGTGGTACCATAAAAGAAGAAACTGCAGAAAGTTTTGGGGCTGCAGACTTGCTCTCTCCATTCCTTGCTCTCCTTCTCGGCAGCAGGACAGCTAGAAACGACACCGCCTTCACCCAGGCTTGGCCAAAGCCAGGCTCTCGCTGCGGCCCTTCGGTTCCTCTTCTTCGCACCAGAGACCAAGGCGGTTTCAGGCAGAGCCAGAATAAGGAGGACGAAAAAATACCCTACAGGGATTTCCTCTTCTTTTACACCTGCTCCAAAAACTAGCGGAAGGCTGGGAAGGCTGCAGCCAACTGACTTCTCCATCGAACAGATTTTTGCTTAAATAAAGAGAAAAACACACCCCGCCTTCTTCCAGATTCCTGAAACAAGGGCACCTAAGCACACTCCTGTTTTCTGGAATCGTCTCGTGCAAACCTCGTTAGCGGTGATTTTTGTTCGCAGACAGGTAAAACGTTTGAAACACTCGCTGAGGCTGATTTTCAGACTTATGAATAACAATCTTTCCCTTTCCCACTTACGGTGACATTTAAAACCAAAGCGGAGTACAGGGCCGCAGTTCTACACCTCACGGTGTGAATTAAATCTACATACATTATGCAAAATATTCATTTTCACTTGTTTTCCTTTTGTTTTTATAATTATAAGTGTGAAGTAATTTATTCTGCTGAGATCCAGCCTGTACTACAAGGGAAAACTGAATTTGCTGGGTAGACCTAAATAGCACTTGAAAAAAATATTGCGGAGGTGTCAAAGGTAAAATCACGGTGCCAACCCAGCCAAGTGAATCCCATGAAGACACAGCCCAGAATAGCGCAGACTGAAGTGGGGCTGAGGTTCACCAGCTCCCTCGCTTGGGGTTCCCCAGACTCCGGGTCTCCTTCACATCGCTCTTCACGGGGTCTGCTTTAGAGGCTCCCTTATCATAGAATCACAGAACGGTTTGGGTTGGAAGGGAGCTTAAAGACCACCCAGTGCCACCCCCTGCCCTGGGCAGGGACACCTCCCACCAGACCAGGTTGCTCCAAGCCCCGTCCAACCTGGCCTTGAACCCCTCCAGGGATGGGGCAGCCACAGCTTCTCTGGGCAACCTGGGCCAGGGGCTCACCACCCTCACAGCAAACAATTTCTTCCCAATATCTCATCTAAATCTCCCCTCTTCCAGTTCAAAACCATTCCCCCTGGTCCTATCACTACATGCTCTTCTAAAAAGTCCCTCTCCAGCTTTCTTGTAGGCCCCCTTCAGGTATCTCCCAGTGCCCTGGGTGCCTATTTATTTCTGAATATCAAGGTGCCTATTTATTTCTGAATTAAACTTAGGGCAGACTGGCTCAGCCTTTTTAAAATGAAAGCACTGCTCCTCCCGACCCCCACAGCCTCACCACCCACATGAACCCCCCCCCACCCCCGACTTTCAGACCACGCTTTCTCCACTGTGGCTCCTCCGCAGCTCAAGGAGACCTTGGGCAGGGGGGGACACCTGCAGGGCGCAGGGTAATTCAGGGCAGCAGCAACTCCACCGGGAGCAGGTGGAGGTAAGGCAGGAGTATCGCTTCCACGGGGGATGTCACCAACCCATGCGGGACCCAGGGACACCTGCAGAAGTGCTCGATGCTGTAGATACATGACCCAAACGCAAGAGCTTCTCCAGAGCATGATACCCACCCCCAGCCCCGCTGACTTGCTGCAGGATCTGTACAGCTTCTATTAATACTTCCCAGAAATTGATATTTTTAGTTGATCAGATGGAGCATTGGGAAGCAACTGGGTTACCAGATAGACAGAAAACTGCCATTCTCAAGCCCATACAAATTTTCAGCTGTTTCAGGTAGAATAAAAAGGGAGAGTTATCGACTTTGTAACAAAATCAGATAAATATTTGTAAATATAAAGGGATAAATCTCAGTCATCCTGGTCCTCCACTCAATTTTTTTTTGCTCTAGCATCCACCTACAACACAGAAGGGGAAAAATTTTTACGCGACTGGAGGTGCCTCTGCCGGTGGTTCCCTGATGTCTTGGGTCCCATTTCTGAATGTGCTCATTAGCAGAGGTCACTTTCTACACTTCTGAGGGGAGAAAAGCCCAGCAAGTTGAAGCCCACAGCAACATATTCCCTGCCTGCTCCCTGATTTTATACTCACGTGTCAAAGTAAGTATTTTTTCCCCCATGAAAATGACCTTAAATTAGTGAACCAAGCCCAGGCCAGGGCCACCCAAACTCCCACACCGTGCTTTAATTAGCATGAATGAAACCGAAGTTGTCTTAATTTTTATCAGAAGGAAAATCAACTTTTTAATCTCAACTTACAAGCTTAGTTGACACCTCTTATATCATCTTAAAAAAAATGTTGGCATGGGAAAAAACCCTCTGGCTGCGGGGCTCAGTCAGGAGCTGGCACATCCCTGAAGCCTCTAGAGCCTGCCTCTGGTCTGGCTTCTGCTTTAAGAACTCTCACCGACCCCGCTGAAAGAATTTTTCCTTCGTTTTTATGGTTTTTACACTTTTGTAGCCCAAATGACTCCAATGAAGTTATTCCCTGTCTTAGCCAGGCGCGGGGATCAGGCTCAGTGACTTCCCGAGGAGTCAGGCGTGCGCAAGTTTTGCAATATCAGACACAACTAAGAGCTTCCGAACGCAAAATAAAATTCAATTTATCGCTCGCGAGCCACAGGAGCACGGGAAAGCGCGGGGAAGGATGATGGTGCAGAGATGGAAGCCCTGGCACGTTTGTCTTTAAAGCACAGGGAAAACCCGGGCAAGTTGACTCTTCAAATAATAAAATTGCTTCTGTCGATACACCTGTGCCAAAGTTAAAGCAAAGATAAAGAGAAAAGTAGACTATCCTTATCACCAGACATAGGAATAACAAACCGAACCAATTATCCTTGGAGACGAACATCAGCTCAGAGGGCACCACTCCACGGAACCTTGGATTCAACAACCTCCTCGCTTCATTCCGGCCTCCTCCGAAAGACGTTGGTAGAAGAAAAAGCCTCATGACTGCAACCGATAGACGCAACCTGCCCACCCCCGGGGCCCCGACTCACCATCCGAAAGCGTGGTGACCGTCACCTCCTCGGTGGAGACGCCGGGGCCGTAGCGGTTGTAGGCGAGGAAGCGCAGGGTGTACTCGGTGAACTTCTTCAGCCCCTCCAGGCGGTAGGAGAGCCCGTCCACCTCCACGTTCTAGCACACAGGGACGATAAAGCCAGGGGATATGTGAGAGCCAGCGCCACGGCCATGCCGCGGGATGAGCGGATTAGAGGCGAGCTTTTCACTCTCGGAGAAGTGGAGCTAAATCCTTATTTAAGTTGGTATAAAGGGTAATTTGTAACAGAATGGCTTGTTACAGCTCGGTTCTCGGCACTCATCCGATAGAGGGGATTTCAGCGCCTCGGAGTTGAGTTTAGTTACTTAGGGCACAGGGGAAAAGGGTTGGTGTTTTTTTTTTTGGTTAAGCCAGTTGCTGCCACTCCACAGGCAGAGAAGAAAAATAAAGGCAAAGAGTCCAAGGGGAATTTTGGAGAAAAGAAGGAAGTAAAATAAAGCAAGCACAGAAAAAACGGGGACGGTACTGAAGTTCCCGTAAGACTACTGCGGCACAAGCTCCAAGACCACCGATGCTTGTGATTATCAGGGTAGAAAAATGATCTCCGCTTTCTTTCCCTGCCCTATTCTTCGCTAAAAACCTATTCAGGCCATTCTGTGCCCACAGAGCTCATCTCTGCTCCTAAGGCCCCGCTCCTGTCCAGTACTGGTTACTAAACGGCCAGCGGGAAGCGTCGGAGCAGTTTGCAAAGAGCAAGGTCGCTCATCTGCCACTCGAAAGCACATGCTCGTGGCAGAGTTAGGAGCACAATCGATATCAGCTGTTATTACATCCACCATTGTGGAGAGAATACGCATCGTTTCTAGCCCGGATGCATATTATTTTACCCTCCTGCTTGAAAGAAATTACAAGGAGCAACTAAAAATACACCTTCTGCACCGATCCCACGTACAAGCTGCCATTAAGGCATTGATGGTTTCGCACAATGGAAAGGGAGAGTCTAAAGGCTCTTTAAATGCTCTTGGGCATTACTCTGGAATTTTAGCGTAAAGCTGAGGATTGGTTAATATATGGTTAATATATCGATTAATAACAGGCTGCTTCTTTCTACCTCCTGAACCCTTTTTATACAGGTGAAAAAGTATTTCCCTTGATTTCCTCTTTTATCACTGGTCTGCGCAACGTTTACCTAACCTGGAAGATTAATCTGCAAAACCTCTCACTTTGAGCACCTTAAAGACCTGCAGATGCCTCCACCAAGTATCTCCTTTTCCCAGACGGAGCAGAGCCGCTCCGGTCACTGCTCACCTGCTCTCTCCCCGTCGCCGTCTCCGTGCAGAAGAGCCTGTAGCCTTGGACAGGGCCGTTCGCATAGGCAGGGGGATCCCAGGAGACAAGGATGGAGGTAGGTGAGGTAGACACAGCCCGCAGGTTTTCCACCGGCCCGGGGACTTGCACTACACGGAAAGGAAAGGACAGGCGTGAAAATCCCATTTCCCCCACGGCTGCGCCCGGGTCCCTGATGTGTGGCACGACCCAGCCCAGCGCACACCTCCGAGGGGTGCCTGCACTCGCCGAGGCACTGCTTCGGCACCCTGCACCTCAGGAACTCCCGACAAAATACAAAAGGGATGATAAACCCATGGAAAATACACCGCGGAAAGACTACTGCAGATTTAGCGCCACTAAATAGATGAAATACTGCAAAGGGTTGTTCCATCAAGGCTACATATCTCTGCGCCTTTGGCTCAGGAAACGGACTTCACCTTTGAGGTTGGACCAGATGGATCCTTGAGGTCCCTTCCAACTTGGGATTCTATGATTCTTCAAATTAAATAATAATTAGCACAAACACCTAACGCACGCAATTGATGCATTCACCTTGCGGTAGAAGGAAATCAGAGACATGCGAATCTGATCATCCAAGACCAGTTCAAGTCAAGGACTGCCATTCGAGGAGCCACTAGAAAAACCCACAGGCAACCACCAACACACCACCTGACACAACCAAACGCATCTCATAAACACACCATGAGCTTAAAGCTGCTTTCCAGTGAGGAATCGCTTAGTTGTGTGTGTTTCTGTCCCAGCTCTGTAGGTACCAACTTGATGCTATTCAATTATAGATTGATTTGGTGCACCGCAGCAGGCTTTGGTTTCTTTTAGCAAGCAATTAGCCTTCAAAATCCCTCTGCTGGCTTCTACTTACAGCATTTGCACATATTGCGCACGTGTAGCTGTTCATGCGATCTGTTTATACTCCTTTACGCATTACTCAATCTGGTTTAGCTGCCCGAGGGATCACAGATGCGAAGCAACACGGGCAGCCCTTGAGTTGCTCTACTGAAGGAGGGAGCCCACAGAGGCGGTGCTGTAGGCTGGTGTCCCCCCACCCACGTAGCAGTGGCACGAGACCGCTCCTGTAAAGCCACAGAAACCTGGGAGCATGGAGCAATGGGATGGATTTGGTCAGAAGGAATCACGCAGCTCATCTGGGCAACTGGGCTCATCTCAGAGCTGACCCTGCTTTGAGCCAGGGCTGGACCATCATCCAACCTGCGTTATTCCATCATCTACAAATACTCATTTCCCTTTAAAAGCAAGACCTCAGGAGTATAAAGCTCCAATATTAATAAGTGCCCCAGTTATGCTTTTAAATAACATCCCCGTGCTTGCGTGGTGCCCAGCAGTTACAGAAATTGGAGCAATGGGATGGGTTTGGTCAGAAGGAATCACGCAGCTCTTCTGGGCAACTGGGCTCATCTCAGACCTGACCCTGCTTTGAGCCAGGGCTGGACCAGAGACCTCCCATCATCCAACCTGCGTTATTCCATCATCTGCAAACCCTCATTTCCCCTTAAAAGTAAGACCTCAGGAGCATAAGCTCCAATATTAATACATAGCCCCAGTTCTGCTTTTAAATAACATCCCCGTGCTTGCGTGATGCCCAGCAGTTACAGAAATTGAAGCAATGGGATGGGTTTGGTCAGAAGGAATCACGCAGCTCTTCTGGGCAACTGGGCTCATCTCAGAGCTGACCCTGCTTTGAGCCAGGGCTGGACCATCATCCAACCTGCGTTATTCCATCATCTGCAAATCCTCATTTCCCCTTAAAAGTTAGACCTCAGGAGTGTAAGCTCCAATATTAATACGTAGCCCCAGTTCTGCTCTTAAATAACGTTCCTGCGCTTACGTGGTGCCCAGCAGTTACACAAACTGCAGGGCCGTAGCAAGCTCATCTTACAAACCAAATAACGACACCAAAAGCATTAAAATATCCCATCCTTAAAACTGTGACGTGATTTGCTTAGTTCTGAAAAGAGAGAGGTTTGCAATAGGTTGAGCCTTGAGTAGAGATGGGTTGAAATGCAAAATTCAGATTGCCCTGACACCAGGATCGTGCTGGTGGGTGAAGAAGCACCCAACCCCTCTTTAAACGACAACGCAAAACAATCCCTTAGGATTGTTAAGGAAACCACACTCGGTGGCCAGCTTTCCTCATACAGACTCTGTCTCCAAGTGCTCCAATATCAGGCCAAAAGCAAATTATCACACATCAACTACATCACGCTTTTGGATATCAGCTTAAACGGTTTATTAAAAGAGCTAAAAAATCTTAACAAGCTCCCGTAACTACCAGCAGTACCAGAAAATCACTCCCTGCACGTACAACTGATGTTTGGAGACGAGGGTATCTACAGCTTTTCTGTGCCTTCAGCCTGAACTCGAGGAAAACTGGGAGGGGGGGAGGAAAGAATTGTAATTGTGGCAAAAACGTAACGGTCAAGCGGGTTATTTCTGAAAAACTTCGACACCAAATAGTACCTTTTTTTGCTTTCAACAGGGAGGGCGCCATGGCATAAGACAAACTCACAAACTGTTGTGCAGCCGGCAGATAACAGAATTAACAGGTCCTGGAACAGCCTTTCCGCAAAGTTACATCCCCGTTACGAGGCGGTTTCACGCTAACAGCTCTTTTATTGCAAATCCGTAACCGCCCGACCCCGCGCTCCCTGGACCCATCCTGCTCCCGCGCAACAGCGATGGCCATGGGAGAAAGGCATCAACAAACCGCAAATGGCCTTTGATCACAATTTCAGGTTTAGATGCAGCGTTGAGACACTTGAAATTATTTTGATTTCCTTCGCCCCGCTTTCCTTTTCGTGCGATTTCAATATTTCTGGCAGGCGCTCTAATGTGCTTAAGGTCTCGGTATTTTCAGCACCCACAAAGCATTTAATAATCTCTCCTGATCCCTTCTGTCAAATAAGAATCGCGCGAAAATTGGCATTAAGTTTGAAATCTTTTCCTAAATTCCGCTTTTTCTAAATAGCGGAGAGGCCTTTACACTCCATTAAAACAAGACATTAAAGCCTGTTTCTTCTAATGTCAGCCTTTTACAACTAACAGCATCCGTTCTCTAAGAAAAAAAAGGACAAAGGAAAGAGGGCAGGGAGAGGATTGATGAGGCTTTTTTATTTACCATGGGCTCCACATAATGCTTCCAGATATTCCAAAATCTCCATGTTCTTCTGAGAATGCTCTTTCGCTCCCGCGACAGATCGGTTCAGCCCCTCAAGACTGTTTCATAAATACAAGCTACCACCGCAGCTTGCAAAGAGTTTGACGCTGCTCTCAACGACTGCCAGTTTTGGGGTTATTTGGTGGAATTAGTCCTATTCAGTAGCAGTAAAGACAATCAGGCCCAAAGCCAGAAACGGTCCGATGCTTTGCTTTATTTTTTTTTCCCCAAAGCTGATTTTAAAAATATGCATTACCTCCCTTTCTTTTGTTACCGGGGTGAATCGCTGTATCCACACTGTGCCGCAAGAACGTGTCCCGCACCGCCCCAAAGACAATATATCCAGGGCTAAAAGACGACGCTTACCGTATGCACCCGATATATACCTTGATTTTTGGTATACATTATTGCAGAAGTACCTGCGTTCCCAACGGATTCATTGTCTTTCGAATCTGAGCTGGCCCCAGCAAAGAAGGCTGTCCTCTACATAAACGGTATTGCTTGCATTTAATCTTCCATCAGTTCTCAAATCTTACAGACTATCAGCTATTTTGGGAGATAACCTCCTGCCAGCAGTCTGTCTAAACCCAAAGAGGTCATGTGCAATTGGCCATAGGTGAAGTGCCTCCAGAGAACATCCAAAATTCATGTCTCCGTCTTACAGTGCTGCACACAGAATCAGGAAAGTCTCAATCATAGAATGATCTGGGTTGGAAGGGACCTTCAAGATCATTTTGTTCCACCTCCCACTAGAGCAGGTTGCTCAAAGCCCCATCCAGCCTGGTCTTGAACACCTCCAGGGATGCGTGTCCTGTCCCGGCTGCTGAGGTACCACACGTATGGGGCAAGCTGGGAGCTTCTGGTAGGAGAAACACCACCCAGATTCATACCTCTGGGGTATGATGGCACAAGCTGAGTCAACGCAGCTTGACTTTGGGGTCAGCAGACCCAGAGTAGCTCAGCAGGAGGGCTTCACAGCTTGAGGTGGGCAACAGCTGGTGGGAAGACCTGGCCACTTGTAGGGTATGAGGGATTTAAGACCTCTAGTAACCCTTGTAGTTTGATTTCTTGTAGGAGCAGAAAGCCGTGGCATCTCTGTACACCTTATTGACAGACTCTTGTATTGACCTCGCTCATTTTCAGTTGCATAAAACCAGATCTCCACGTAGTCAACCGCTCCTCAAAACCTGCAGGAACACAATTTCTACTCTCATGAGCCTTCACTGTTCTTCCACAGAGATTTCCTCTTTGCTATTGTTCAGTTAAACTTCTGATAATAATAGTTAACAAGATACAAGAAAAATACAAGTGCCTAAAATAGGAACACACGCAACTATGTCAAAAATTGCTTGGCAACTGCCTAAACATGCCACATCGCTTTCTCAAACTTGACATTTTTATAAGGTTCTGAAGCTTTGCCTTCTGTACCTCAGGCCACCCTGCCTGTGCCGGTGGGAATTTGGCTCAAACCGAAGCCCCACTGGAGAGCGAGGAGAGGAGCACCTGAACATCATGAGTGCAGCTCCAGCAGGTAAAGACTTCAGTGACCCCAGGACCATTGCCTTAAGCTCTGTCACAAGACACCAACCTTCCTTCAGATCTATTGATGGGTTCCAGCCTTAGGCTCTAAGGGGTCTGGATGCAGAAGTTTGCACGGCAACCTTTGGACAAGAGAATCCTAGACACCACCTTGAAGTTGAATATCCAAATATGAGGTGAAAGGATGATGGTCCTGCTTCTTTTCTCTCTTCTTCTGGTCCCAAGGGTCTTGACTTTTGCTGCCTATAGTCCAAACCAACCTCCCACCTAATGGCCACGATGCTCCTGCACCAAGTGCCACTCAAGGCACTCGTGCTCTGAATCCTTTCAGGTAGAAGAAAGCATTACACCTTCCCAGGAGAGACCACGTGCCACCGAGCACACACCACCACCACACTTTCCTAAGGAAAACAAAACCACTTATCCCAGCTCTGTGTTTTTAAAGAAATACGCCTGGTAATTCTGAGTTGGGCTTCCTAACGGCCTCCATCACGAAAGCTGCTTTTAAAAAACATTTTCCCTAGCGATTCATCCCTCCCTCTAATGAGATGCAATGATTAAAATGTTCTTGTTATTACATTTCACTTTTTGTTTCAACAGCTGCTTCTCTGCACTGAAAACATTTCAAACAGCAAACATTTATGAAGCTACTTGCAGTTATTGATAATAGAGTGCAGGCTTTGATTGCGCCTTTGATTTTTGCCCTCCCCCTTCTTTCTCTGTAGTTAACAGCTTTAACGATATTTTCCTTAAAATCTAGTTCCATGCTGCACACAAAGATGCAACTTCAGAGGGCCTGCAGGCAGTGCAATTATTAACACAGCAAAACCTGCTTGCCCACGCTGGACACGCTCTGAAGACGTGACAGTTGTTTGGCAGGACCGGCCCGGATGCCTCCAGTGGCGTCCACAAGAGCTGGTGATGGAACCAGCTTTTGGAAGTAGCTGTCACTTGTATTTTCACAGAGTCTTCTGGTTTTCATTAGTTTTCCCTTCAAGTCTTCACGTGATGCCCAGCTGTGCACCACAGATGTGTGAGTCCAATATAGAATCGTTGAATGGTCTAAGTTGGAAGAGACATTTAAGATCATCGAGTCCAACCATCAACCAACACTGCCAAAGCCACCACTAACCCACGTCCCTCAGCACCACGTCTGCCCGGCTTTTAAATACCTCCAGGGATGGTGACTCCACCACTGCCCTGGGCAGCCTCTTCCAATGCTTGACAACCCTTTCCATGAAGAAATTTTTCCTAAGATCCATCCTAAACCTCCCCTGGTGCAACTTGAGGCCATTTCCTCTTGTCCCATGGTCTGTTCCTTGGGAGCAGAGACCAACCCCCCCTGGCTACCCCCTCCTTTCAGGGAGCTGCAGAGAGCGAGAAGGTCTCCCCTCAGCCTCCTTTTCTCCAGGCTGAACACCCCCAGCTCCCTCAGCCGCTCCTCACCAGACTTGTGCTCCAGACCCCTCACCAGCTCCGTTGCCCTTCTCTGGACACGCTCCAGCCCCTCAATGTCTTTTTTTGTGGTGAGGGGCCCAAAACTGGACACAGCCCTCGAGGTGGGGCCTCACCAGTGCCAAGGACAGGGGAGACGGTCACTGCCCTAATCCTACTCACCACACTGTTCCTGACACAGGCCAGGGTGCTGTTAGCCCTCTTGGCCACCTGCGCCCAGGTGACCAATATTTTTTGATTTGCTAAGGAATAGGGGACCAGGGATGGTGCCACCAAGTGATGTGATGGAGGTAGCTCAGCTCCGAACTCTGCAGCGAAGGGAAAGTGCCTCCTTGGGGCTGCCTGTACCAGAGGAGGTGTGGAAACGCGTCCTCCTCCGCCCTCCTGCTGGGGAGGGGTAGGAACCCGGGGGGGAGGACAGGGACATGAGCATCTCTCAGGTCCCCGAATGCGACAGCAGGGCACAACACCACAATACAAACTCTAGGAAGCCCGGAACAAGAGGCAGGTGGGATGATGGTGTTATCTTCTTGCCAAATAAAAACCTGGCCAAAAATTGGTGAAACAGTGGCAGCAGAAGCAGCTCAACACTTATACAGGCTCTTAATTAATAAAGAAACTTCTAAAAGCATCTTCAGTACCCAGCGTTTCCACTCCCGTACTTATTTTGCCAGACTTACAAACACTTCAGCATGTGTCACGGTGTACAGCTCTAGGAATCGAACCAACTTGTTAGCCTCACTACTAAATTCAGAAAGACAACAATATTTTCTATGTTTTCCTGCTATTATTATTACAAAATACCGACAGGCTGTATTTGTGGCAGGAAAGGCAGAAATCGCGGATGGAGGAAGAAGTAGTCGGTTATTATGGCTTACACTGGGGAGAAAACCTGTCTGTCAATCAAAATTTATTAAGATCTCACTGACGTCAATAAGCTACTTAAAAGCAAATACGGGGCGCAAACACAAATGCTAAAATAATGCCGTCAACGAAGAAGTAGCTGGCAGTCAGCGAGATAAATTCATTTCGAAAACAAGCTTTTGTTGCCAAAACCATCTGCTTCTGGGTGTCCAAACACGCCCTGCATTTGTTTGAGGTCTGAGAAATGGAAGGAAAAGCTTTCTGCAAGGAAGAGCATTTCCGAGGGCTGGAGGCCCCGCCACGCACTTAGGTGAAATGACAGCAGCCGCAGAAGGAAAAAGCAGCTTCTCTTGACTTCGAGAGGAAACAGAAATTCAGCCTTTGATTTTGAGAAAGAGCGCGCACAAAGATAGCTTACCGCAATCCCGGCTCTGGCTCAGGCTTCCAGAGGGAGCTTGGATAAATAATTTAATGCTTTTATGCTTCAATTTCCTTCCCATAAAATGGCATAATAATATATCTCCTACCCATTCTTTATCTTACCTATTTATATTGCAAGATTTCTGGGGTAGGAGGAAAGGGCCAGGTAAAACAAAGATGAGTGCATGTCAAACGGAACCAAGACAGAATTTCAATTCCTATATCCCAAGCTACTTGAGAAAGGCTCAGCAGCAGCTCGGTTTATGGGACATCTTCTCTTTGACCTTCTCCCTCTCCTGGCGCTGTGCAGCTGCAGAGAACCAGAGCGGTTGCGGCTGAGCCCCCCCGGTGATGGCAGCACCCAGATCCCTGATGGGAGCGGAGCTGGATGGTCAATCAAACACCTCTGTGACAAAGTGATGGGCTGGGATATCCCTCGGAGACAACCAACATGGAAGGGGCCAAAGGACCTACCTAAATTGTCTAAATGATTTGGCCCTTCCTTGAGCCAACAGCGTGCGCTGGTGGCCCAGAACCCCCCCGCAGCCTGGGCTGCATCCCCAGCAGCGTGGGCAGCAGGGCGAGGGGGGGATTCTGCCCCTCTGCTCCGCTCGGGGGAGACCCCCCTGCAGTGCTGCCCCCAGCTCTGGGGCACCAACAGCAGAAGGACACGGAGCTGTTGGAGCGGGGCCAGAGGAGGCCCCGGAGATGCTGGGAGGGCTGGAGCCCCTCTGCTGGGAGGACAGGCTGAGAGAGCTGGGGGGGTTCAGCCTGGAGAAGAGAAGGCTCCGCGGAGACCTTCCAGCCCCTTCCAGTCCCTCAAGGGGCTCCAGCAAAGCTGGGGAGGGACTCTGGAGCAGGGAGGGGAGCCACGGGACGAGGGGGAATGGTTTTAAACTGAAAGAGGGGAGATTTAGATGAGATCTGAGGAAGAAATTGTTTGCTGTGAGGGTGGTGAGCCCCTGGCCCAGGTTGCCCAGAGAAGCTGTGGCTGCCCCATCCCTGGAGGGGTTCAAGGCCAGGTTGGACGGGGCTTGGAGCAACCTGGGCTGGTGGGAGGTGTCCCTGCCCAGGGCAGGGGGTGGCACTGGGTGGCCTTTAAGGTCCCTTCCAACCCAAACTGTTATACGATTCTATGATTCCTAGGAATAGTAGTCTGGAGCACATCCCTTGCTCAACTGCTGAGGTGTAAGAGTCTTGTCTTCTGTCTCAGGACTAGTCCCTCTGTTAAATTTGTAGAAAACATAGCACAAATGGCCTCAGTTATCACTTAGGTCTCTAGACAATGGCTGTCCTACAAATAAAACCCGTCGCCCTATAGAGACAGCTTTGTTTCTGATGAAAAGGGTTGAGAAGAGCTTTGTACCACCATTCAGCCAGGGAAGTTGTGGAGTCGCCATCCCTGGAGGTATTTAAAAGCCGGGCAGACGTGGTGCTGAGTGACGTGGGTTAGTGGTGGTTTTTGTCAGTGTTGGATTTGATGATCTGAAAGGTCCTTTCCAACCTAGACAATTCCATGATTCAGTAAAATGTGGTGGCACTGGATCAGCTGGAGGCACTGAGCAGGCCTCTTCCCAGTGCCCAAATCAAGCTCGGCAAAGTTTCTTTCATTTCCAGCTCATTACCACTTGCCTCAATCGCCAATTTTTTCAGAAAGGGAGACAAACTTATCCCAGCAGAGCTTTTTGGATGAATCTCAGCAAAGCGACACGCCAGTGCTCTCGTCCTGGGACAGATGAGACAGAGCCAAAGCAAACTGCCCAGTCCGGCTGGGGACACACCACCCTGTGTCCCACCAGCAGCGAGTGGGAAGGACGGCCACGCTGCCCGAGGCCTGCGCGGCATCAAAACACTCCCTTGAGGGATGTAAGGATGAAGGAAACGGATCCTCGTGCAAAAGAGCTTCCAACTACAACAAATTTCATACCGGCAAGGTGACATCTTCATCCGGCAGGGTAAGGGGTGCCAGGGGTTGTCCGTCTGTCCTACCCCCGGTCGAGGGGGATCCAGGCAGGGCCACTGTGGCTCTGCATCACAGTCTGCATCAGGGACCTAGAAATATGGAGATTTCATGCAAACGATGCAACGCCTTCATTTGCATAGTTGATTAAGATAGGCTCATCTGCTCCACGTTTTTATTTTTTTCAGATAAAAGTGGCTTTAATTTCCTGCTCCTTCTCGGCGAGTCAGTCGAGACGAAGTGTTTTACTTGGCATAATGGTGCCTTCGCCATCTCGGCGAACCCGGAGCAGAATTACAACATCCTTCTCACCAGCGAAGCCCATTATTTATAAAAAGCAATGATTAGGTGACAAGCACCGAATTCCTCACATCAGCCACCTCCGCGACGCACGGAAAGGAAGGAGCGCGTGGCGCAGACAAACCTCTGAAATGGAAAAATCCCTCTTCTCATTTAAAGCGTTTGGAATATTTTCACCCCAGCAGATTATTTCTGGTAAACATGGTCTTCACAGACATCAAAACATTTGGAAAAAACAGCGACAATTTCTGCTTAGCGAGAAAAACGAAGCGAAGTTAATTCCGTAATGCTGAAACATCCAGTAATGGTGTTTTCAAACTGAAATGGTTCTTTTCTAAATAACTTTTAAATTACTCGCATGGATTTTGGCCTAAGCTTTTCACAGTTCTTCTACGCTGGACGACAGAATGAAATATATTAAATTCATTAAAGCAAAAAAAGGAAAGCGATCAAGAATGGCTTTTGCTGTAGTTTAAAATACAACAAGAGACTCCAGCATCAGAAAATCTCCCAATTTTCCCAAAATCTCCCAAAAAAACCCAAACCTCTGGTCCTTGCCACGCTCTGGCTATCCTCAATCTGTATTTAAAGAGTCCGATGAAAAACGTAAAATAGTTTTAAAGAAGAAGCAAGCATAAAAAAAAATGTTTTTAATAAAAAAATAAATACTGTCTGAGGGAAACAGGATGGGATTGTCCTCAGAATCTCCCTCAGGCCAAACCCTCTGGAGCACCAGGAAATAAAACACAACAGCTTTTTACTGCTTCCATTCTAATTCTCATGGAGGTTACGGGAGCCGATGCCAGGACTTTTCAGAGATTTCTGGAAGAACATCTCAACACCTCTCAGGAATGAGGAGGGTCAGAGGTATTTTCAAACCTACTAAAGCCAAAAGATTTTTTTTTTTTTTTTAAATTTTCTTTTCCAGGAGGTATAAAAAGATGAGCATGTGTCTGAGAAGAGGAAGTCTTTCCGGTATAGCGGCAACCTCGGTAATCACAGAATGGTTTGGGTTGGAAGGGACCTTAAAGACCACCCAGTGCCACCCCCTGCCCTGGGCAGGGACACCTCCCACCAGCGCAGGTTGCTCCAAGCCCCGTCCAACCTGGCCTTGAACCCCTCCAGGGATGGGGCAGCCACAGCTTCTCTGGGCAACCTGGGCCAGGGACTCACCCCCCTCACAGCAAACAATTTTGTCCCAAAATCTCATCTAAATCTACAGGAAAACAACACCTGAACCTGGCACTGATTCGCCTCATACCAGCAATTCCACCCTAAGCATGAAGCCATGGAGATACCTCCTCACGACTGCGGTAGGAAGGATTCAGTGTATACATCTGAAATAATATGTATTTCTCATCTACTGGGGCTCTTCCTCTGCACAACTGAGGACACCAAGACCTAAGAAGGTCTCACAAAGGGGATGCAAAGTCATTTGAATTTAATTTTAATTATAATGTTTCATATAGCGATGCAACTTTCTAATGAGACGGACGCTTTTCAAAGGAGCCAGAAGAGCCAGTCAGAAAAAAAAAAAAAAAATCAACCAAACAAAACCCCCAAAAGAAAAGCTTTTGACTGCATTATTTCAGTTAATTAAGATGAATGATGAACAGCAAGCAATTTGTGGCGCTTTAAATTGACCCCAAGGCAGTTTGAAAATGAACATTTTTACTTTCTGGGTTTTATTGGGTTTTTAATTTAACTCTTAGTTTACCGAGGTGGTAACAAATTCTCCTGCTCTTAATGAGCCAGAATCCGTCCCTCCTCTCTCAGGGAAAAGGAGGGTTGGCAAGATGTCTACAGAGGATGAAGGTTCCCACCTGTCTTCACCACTTTGCCCATTTTTGAACAAAGGGATGATGATGGACAGGGATGAAACACCTTGCTCAGGGTCGTTGCCCGAGCCAGCTGGAAACTTCAATTCTAGAGAGCTTCTGGAGGTAGCACTATCGGTCAAGTAAAAATCCAGTAAGAATTTAATCGGGTGCCTTTCAGAGGCACCTGGCCGCAGGAGGGACCGAGTTGAGACAAGAAGGCAACGGGGTGGACGCAGGCTTGAAATGCTCTCGGTGACAGAGATGACTTGGGAAGGTGTAAATTTTTCAACTGAGTAAATATCTTTATGACTCTGATCATGGTGAGTTTTGCAGAAATGCTGGAAAAACTGACCACATTCTCACCTGGTCCCTTTTTTTGCTGCTTAAACAGGAGGCGAGGACCAATCTAAGCTCCAAGATAGATGCGCTGAATATCTTCCTCTCCTCCTCTTCGCAACTTTTTTCAGAAGTCTCTAGGAAGCGGTACGATATAAATTTTCATTTTTCTTTTATTTGATCCCTCCTTACATCTCCTTATTGCAAACAGCCTTTAGAAAAGTCTTCATCAGCCTTCCCGTGACACACAGGGAACCAAATATTTGGCGGGTAAGTGCAGAGGGAGTCACCGAATCTGGCTTAAAGTACTGCATTTTCTTCCAGAAGAGAAACTCGAAATTCCAGGGGAAATAGAACGAGAGAAAAAAAAAAAAAAAGGCCATGGCACTAAAACTAACCAGTCTGAAGCATAAAATAGCACGAGGTGATCCTTAACCTCAATTATCAATGCTAACAGCCTCTATTAACCAGCCCTGGCTCCAGTTGAAATGTATTTAAAAAGCAAAATCCGGGCTGACCGCCCCCAGGGCACGTTCGGACCCAGCCCCGAGGTGGCAGAAGAGGACAGGAGCTGGGAATGGGAGCTGAGAACCGGAGCGGGCAGATCGCTTGCCATGGGAAAACGGCTCAGATTCCCAACAAAATAAAAATAAATTTCTACTTTCTTTGAAATCAAACCCGGCATAAAAACAGCAGCACGGGAAACAAAAGACAAAATCCATTCAGGGGATCTGAATTCCTATTTTCCATTGCAGAGGAGAGCTCTAAGGATCCTCAGACCCGTGCTGGGGACACCACCAGTGTCCCCATGACCAGGCTGAAGCAAGACCTCATCCTGCTCCTGCAACAACCTCCCGCAACGTGAAGCCTCCTCCAAGCGTTAAGCCTGAACCAACTCTTTTCTCTCAGGAAAAAGACCCCAAAAATCGACAAAGTGGATGGGAAGCTGGAAGCAGGACTCAAAGATGGACAGAAAAACAGACGCCACCACCTTCTCCTTCAGGTCTGCCCAACTTTTAGACAAGAAGATACGTTTCATTGAAATGTAAAGCAATTGAAAACCTCCCCCCCCACACACCTTCCAATGCTCCACATAAATTACTCATAAAATTAAAGAACCATGCGCGAATGGCGTAAAGTCACCCCAGGGTGTATTTCACTGAGCCATTATGGAAGAATACACACAAACGAGGAGGATATTAATGACTCCACAGAACACATTTTTCAGGCCTGCTTCACCCTTTCATCAAATGACAAGAAAAATTCACTGCCGAGGCACTACACTGGAGACGCTCACCTTTCTGCCTGCCCCAGCTCTTGCGTACATTGATAAATGTATGAAATATATATATTTTATATATATATATAAGTACCCCTGCACCTTGCAAAACGGATACTGCCCCAAACCAACGCGGCCATTCATTATTCTAGGCATCTTTTTCTACGCACAAAATTTGGCGGGGCGAGAATGCAGACTCCGGCTGAGACTTTTTCTTCCTTTAAAATAATATATGCGATGTTGCTGTAAACTGATGGATGGAGAGCAGGAGCTTCACGTCCTCGGTCCCTCACTGTGACAGCCGACGCGGGACAGGCTGCGGCAGAGAAGGCTCCTGATGGCGCCCGTGGCTCCCTCATTAGATGGGACTAGCTGCAGGCCTGTTAAAAATTATTAATTTTTGTTACATCGGTACAGGATGGAAAGGGAAATCCCTGCCACTGTTTAAGCAGCATGGATGGACTGTACCTGGGAGTGACGAAGGAGAAAGGAAAAGTCATGGACTCAACGAATAGCCCAGGCTGGAAGGGACCTGGAAACATCTTTTGTCAACATTGATTATTTCTGTCTCGGGGATGGAGAAACCAAGAGGCTTCAATGATCCACTGTGGGAGGTTTTATAGATAATGTGCAGCGCCTGCCCAAACTCATCCCCGGACTCTCATTTCGGCAAGACCCTGGACCATCACGAGATCATTCAGCATCATTTACAGTAACAACGTTATCATCCTCGGGACTGAAACTGGTACCCAAAATAGCAGAGTAGGGAGCAAAGGGGGCACCAGAGCCCTCTGAAATACTCAGCATCCAACAGCGGCAGAGGCCAGCCCTGCTTGGGGACCCTGGCCAGCCCTGAGAGGTGACAATCAGGCACCGTCACTGCCTTGGTGTCTAAAACGGAGGGGTCTGACACAAGCCTTCAGAAAAATCCAATTATTCCAGCACACGTTTGCTTTGCAAGCTTAATTTGCGCAGATCAACATATACGGAACTGACTACTGCTTGATAAAATAGTCATCTACATGGGCTTTGAAGACATCCCCGCCTTCCCTTGCTTTTTCACGTGGAATTTCACTGCGTTAATTTTAATGGCCTTTTAATTTTCTATGCGGTTTTGACCTTTGTAGAAGAAACGTATGTTAAAAGAGACCGCAGGTGAAATTTTGTCCCTGTCTTTTTAATGGTTCCATGCAACAACCTCAAAGAATATTGTCTCCGCTGACAAACCTGGAGGAAAAAAAAAAACAAACCAAAAACCAAAAAACACACTAAACCCAAAAACTCGAATAGCTTCTGGTGCAAACTGCTTTAATGCAGTACCGATGGTAGTTTTTTGGTGCTATTTGGCTCGGCGAGAAAACTCAGGTGCAGCCAGTCCGTGATCAAACGATAAAAGAAATGATACAAATGCTTCCTCACCATAATCACACACACAAAAATGAAATTCTGAAATGAAAAATGGAGTAATTTCTGAGGTTAGATGCACTGGCATCTAATGGGAATTGAAAGTAATTCCAAAAGTATTTAGGCAGGGGTGGATGTCGGTGACCAAAGCCACCCAGGTCTCCTAGGCAAGTAGGAGACCCTCTAGCTGCTGCAAAACGCTCCCCTCGCTACATAAATCCGCTACAAATCCCTCTATTTGTTTTGGAATTTCCATTTTCAGGCCATGGCGGGGGGGAGCTCAGCTCCTCCCGGCTGCTCCCCGCCTTGGGGGCAACCACGGGGCGGGGGTCGGAGGTTTGCCCCCCACAGGATAGCGCAGGAAGGGGGGGAGACACACGGGTACGCAGCTGGGCTTCTCTTCAGGAGGTACAGCAGTACCGCCCTGCCTTCGGAAGGATGCGGGGATTAATCATCCCTTACAAAGCCCCTAACGATGCTCGGGTAGAAGTCGAGACGTTCAGCGCACCCTGAATTATTCCACTGGAAGGGAGATGAGAAGAGCCAACTTTTCTGAGGCTGGAGTGATGCCGTCAAGTTTCTCCGGGGCACAGCAACGCGCTTTCCTATTCATAGAATCATAGAATTGTTGAGGTTGGAAGGGACCTTCAAGATCATCAAGTCCAACCATTAACCTCCCCTGACAAAAACCACTCCTAAACCATGTCCCCAAGTACCACATCTACCCTTTTTTTAAACACCTCCAGGGATGCTGAAGCCACCACCTCCCTGGGCAGCCTATTCCAATGTTTAATAACCCTTTCCGGGAAAAAAGGTTTCCTCATATCCAATCTAAACCTCCCCTGACATAACTTGAACCTGTTTCCTCTTGTCCTATCCCTTGTCACCAGGGAGAAGAGGTCAGCCCCCATCTCTCTACACCCTCCTTTCAGGTAGTTGTAGAGGGTGAGAAGGTCTCCCCTCGGCCTCCTCTTCTCCAGGCTGAACAACCCCACTTCCCTCAGTCGTTCCTCAGAAGGTTTGTCCTCCAGACCCCTCCCCAGCTTTGTAGCCCTTCTCTGGACACGCTCCAACACCTCAATGTCCTTCTTGTAGTGAGGGGCCCAAAGCTGAACGCAGGACTCGAGGTGGGGCCTCCCCAGTGCCGAGTACAGGGGGATGATCCCTTCCCTAGTCCGGCTCACCACACTGTTCCTGACACAGGCCAGGATGCTGTTGGCCTCTTTGGCCACCTGGGCACACTGCTGGCTCATATTCAGCCGGCCGTCCACCAACACCCCCAGGTCCTTTTCACCATTCATCTCCTCTTTCACCAACTAATACACACATCCCGGCGACACAGATTTATTAGGAACCCGCTTTTAATTCGTAAGGACGGCGAAAAAGAAGGGAGCTGGTCCCACAGCAGGGAACAGCTTTCAAAGCTCGGATGGACAATTTCAATCCTCCTGGCGGGAATAGATGCGTGCGTTTATTCCCTACGAACCAAGCTGCTTTCACAGCATCTTGAGGAGCCAAAATAATAACTCACAAAGTCGCCACATGTGGTATGAAAAGATTAGATGTGGCTTAAGCAGGCAGGGATTTAAATCCAGGCCGATAATACTGTAGTGAAATTATATACCATAAAGGCAGAGAAAAAGGGGTTGTAGTTTACTTAAAAAAAAAGAAAAAAAAAGCTGGGGGGGGGGTTTGTCTGTTAATCTGGGGACAAAAACCTTCATATAAAGCCAGCCCATACATTCTGGATGATTATTTCAAAAAGCTGGAACTTGTTCCGTTGATCTTTTAAACTGATTATTGAGCAAACGTATGCACTTTTCGAAACGGGCACCGACAGACATGAATTTCAGACGTCCTTTTTCATCAGCTTTTTCTTCTCTAACAATGCCAGATTGCATAATACTTCTGATATTTTCAAATAATGTGGGAATTCAATTTTATGGGCAGCCATGTAATTTATTGTACAATAGTTACAGCATGTTCTAAAAGACAGCCGCATCGAAGCTGACTGCCTCCCAGGACTGCTTTCAAAATGATAAGATAATTTGGTCAACAGTAAAAAAAAAAAAAAAAAGGGAAAAGAAAAATGGAAAAGCAATATTTCCCCCATGCTCAAACTTGACACGTTAGAGAAATCCTGAAGTTATTAAAATAGGAAAGATATTCCCAATGCCTACGGGCGAAACGGAGCCGGTAACTGCGCGGTGGCAGCCTCAGGCGGTAACAGCAGGGGGTAGCGGCGCCTGCTTTTCACTGGGGTTTTGCGAGGGAGAAGGCATTTTCCAGACGGAAATGTTATTTTCCTTCCGTAAATATATAGATATATTACGTATGTATAATACAAACACGCAGAGAAATGTGTATATGCGCTTTCGCGCACGTGCGCCTAAGCAGAGATCAATTACTAACAGCTAACCGACGCTGACGGGTAGTTACTTAACGACTTACTTTCGAAAGGTTCATATTCATAAACTGCCTTTCAAGACTTACTTCCCCAAAAAGGCGGAGGATACAACCCTGCTTGTGTTCACAGACGGCAGCAGCGTAACCGCAAACGAGCGGGGTAAGCGGCGGCGCAGTCTCAGAGCGGGAGCTGAAGAGGTACCGAAAACGCAAGGCCACCCAGAAAAACAGAGCGTTACCCGTCTCGGGTGGTATTTCACCAACGCCACTGCTCCTGGGGGGTCGGGAAGCGCTGACAGGGAGGAAAACTCATGTTTTGTGATAAATAAAGCTACAGACATAAAATCACGGAATAATCTAAGTTGAAAGGTCCCTTTTCCCCTTAGAATCATAGAATCGCCGAGGTTGGAAGGGACCTTCAAGATCATCAAGTCCAACCATTAACCTGCCCTGACAAAAACCACTTCTAAACCATGTCCCTAAGTACCACATCTACCCTTTTTTTAAACACCTCCAGGGATGGTGAAGCCACCACCTCCCTGGGCAGCCTGTTCCAATGTTTAATAACCCTCTCAGTGAAAAAGGTTTCCTCATATCCAATCTAAACCTCCCCTGACATCACTTGAACCTGTTTCCTCTTGTCCTATCCCTTGTCACCAGGGAGAAGAGGTCAGCCCCCATCTCTCTACACCCTCCTTTCAGGTAGTTGTAGAGGGTGAGAAGGTCTCCCCTCAGCCTCTTCTCCAGGCTGAAAAACCCCAGTTCCGTCAGTTGTTCCTCATGAGGTTTGTCCTCCAGACCCCTCCCCAGCTTTGTAGCCCTTCTCTGGACACGCTCCAACACCTCAATGTCCTTCTTGTAGTGAGGGGCCCAAAACTGAACGCGGGACTCAAGGTGGGGCCTCCCCAGTGCCGAGTACAGGGGGATGATCACTTCCCTAGTCCGGCTCACCACACTGTTCCTGATACAGGCCAGGATGCTGTTGGCCTCCTTGGCCACCTGGGCACGCTGCTGGCTCATATTCAGCCGACTGTCCAACAACACCCCCAGGTCCTTTTCTGCTGGAAAGCTTTCCAGCCACTCCACCCCAATCCTGTAGCGCTGCATGGGGTCGGTGTGACCCAAGTGCAGACCCTTGTTCACAACATCCTGCACCTGATCAGGGGATGTCACACATACTCCCACGAGCCCTAACAGACACCTTTCCTGGGGCTCAGCTTAGCTGGAAAAGGGAATTGAACAGTTCAAAAGCCACCTAAAGCCAACTCCGGAGGCTCGTCTTATCCTAGGATTTGCTTCTAAGCTCCCCTTTCCACCTCCACCCCCTGCGGAGAACCATTTCCACCTCCTCTCCCTGCTCCCAGCAACGAGTCACCTGTGGCAAATGAATAAAGAAAAGACATCTCAGGGTTTACCGGCTGGTACCTTCACACAACAAGGAATTTTCAGACAAATATCGCCCCTCAGTGAAATTTCTGTCCCTGGCGATGTGTGACCATGTAAAACAGTTTCTGTGCTTGTGGTAAGCATCAGATTTTCCGCTTTGTTCCAGAGGGGGAGCGGATTCTGGCAGGGATTTACTGACGGAGCGTAAAAGCGGCTCAGCATCCCACCATCACCCCCGTGGCTCACCAAAGCACTCCAGCGCCCACCAGTGTGAGACACAGCACCCACCTCTGGGCTCACAAGGAGACACCAGTCCCATTTTTAGGGCCAATTCTTCTGAAAAAAAATTAATTTTGCCACAGAAGGGCTCAAATAATGTCTCCGTTCTCTCTCTGCCACGGCCCTTCCGCACGAGCAAGACTGCAACAGGACAAACTCAACCAGGAGAAACATCTCTTCTTTTGGGACAACAGACATGAGCAAATATTTATAATAAAATGAGACAGACAGAAAGAGGAAAGTGGCTGCTGAAAGGTTCCACCTGCTCCAAAGATTATTTAAAAAACAAACAAACAAACAAACACCTTACTGCTAAACAGTAAACTAATAGAAAATATTTGGTTTTAAACACCAATAAGCCAAAATGTTTACACCAGGGGAAAGTTTTTTGTATCTTTCAGTAAGTTTATCTTGTTTCCTAGCGAAAAACCAACACCTCATCCACCATAGCACAGATTTTGGTGTCACTTACGCTGCCGCACAATAGATGGGACGTGGGAGCATCAAAATCACGCCCCGAACTACCAACGTGCTGCTCTTGAGATGCTCTGCCAGAAACAGTCCAAACCGAGGAAAGGTTTTATTTACTGTACGTAAGGGCCGTATTTTTTAAGAGGAACTGTGATGAAAACCTCAAACCACGGCCCTACGAGCGCCGCAGTTGGTGGCTACGGCTCTCGTTGCCGCCCTTGCCAAGGGGTCCCGATCCCGCGCACACTCACGCTCCGGCTGCGTGGCCACCTTCACCGGCTGCGAGCTCTCTCCTGGGCCCCACTCGTTGTACGCCACCACTCGGAAGGTGTAGGTCTCCTCCGGCTTCAGGTTGCCCACGGTAAGTTGAAGCATCCCAGGTTGAGAGGTGTTGACGGCCCGTTCCCTAAAAAAAAAAAAAAAAACCCAAAAAGCCCATTTTAAAATGCATTTAGATCTTAAAGCGTTACTTATTTATGCAGTTGGCAGCCTGGGTGGTACAATTCCTTATCAAACTTCAGTTTGAAGCTTGTTTATCTATAGGGCTTTTTTTTTTTTTTTTGAGTTTTACTTTAAAAAGCCTAATTCAAGTAATGAGGCCCACTGGGAACGCTGCAAGCGCTGCAGTAAACAAAAAAAAAAGACTTAAAATTTTTTAACGCTTCGTAAGGTATATAGCGTATTGGTTCTTTGCTTTTCTTACTATAACAAAAAAAGGAGAATTGGTGGAAAGAAACGGCTATTGGCTAAAGGAACGCATCCCTGGTATAGGAAATGAGATGTACATTGGAGTGTAAACACCCAGCTGATGAAAACCGGGGTCTGACGTATGTCGTTGCCGGCATCAGCCAGGTTTCTACTTCTGCCCAACTTGTCCAGCAGTTTGCCACCCCTGAGCCACGGCAAAACACGCCACTGATGCTCCTCCACAAGCTGCTCCCGGTGGCAAGTCCTGGTCTCCAGAGTGAAGGCACAGCCCAGACACTGGGAGGTGGCAGCCCCTGGCCAGGGAGACGCGCAGGACATCATCATCCCATCGGGGCAAGAGCCATAGAATTTCCCCTGGTGCCACGAGCAGCCAGAACCAAAGGGGCATCTGAGCTGAAGGGATGGGAGAAAACGAGCGGTGAGAAAGATCCAGACCCCAGGGTCATTAACGTGGGATTATCCGGGAAAACACACAATCCCCCAAGAGTAAAGCAGGGCTTAAATTGGACGAAATCACAGTCATTTCATGGACAATCTGCAAACAGAAGTAGATAAAATTGCTTTTGTAACTGATTTATTATGGGTGGTGTGCCTCGCTCCCCTCCTTTACTAGAAGCCCTCTGCAAAGCTAACAACAATAATGTAGATTTCATGCTGCAGAAAAAAAAAATCATTTTAGCCTGAATCAACAGTCAATTTAATTGTCAAACTTTTTTTGTAGCGCTGCTGCCGTTCTCTGGGCTGCAACAGGCACAGCAGCAATTCAGGGAATGGAGATTATTGTTCCTTTGGGGAACGTTTCCTCAAAATGAAGTTTCTCAGACCAAAGAAAGGTCCTGCCCTCTGAGTGCCAGGATCCACCATCGCTCCAGCCCTCCGAGGACTGACTGAACAAAGCTTGAGTGAACATTCCCTGGGGAAAATGGTCTGATGGTCCCTTAGCAGAGACAACGAGAGTTTAATGTGTCCATTGCCAAGTTCCTAAGCCACTATCCATCATATTTGAGAAGTCACGGCAGAAGAAGTTGTGGCTGCCCCATCCCTAGAGGTGTTCAAGGCCAGGTTGGACGGGGCTTGGAGCAACCTGGGCTGGTGGGAGGTGTCCCTGCCCAGGGCAGGGGGTGGCACTGGATGATCTTTAAGGTCCCTTCCAACCCAAACCATTCTATGATTCCGTGATTCCGCAGAAAGATTCTTCTGTCGCGCTTGGTAACACAAAAGCAGAGCTCTGGGTGGCTGCTGCTCCCCAACAATGACACCTGCAGGCAGAGCTTTGCTCTTTCTAACTGTGCAAGCTGAGCTGGGCTTGCCCAACTTGGCCAATTTTATTGTCTTCCATCTTATCTCCGCTTTCCGTTTTCAAGCTGTAGGATAAGAACCCAGTTGCACTGAAATCAGCTCCCATGGATTTGTAACCAAGTGATCGGCACGGTTTTAGTGATGGGTTTTGGCAGCGTTAGGTTGATGGTTGGACTCAATGATCTGAAAGGTCCCTTCCAACCTAGACAATTCTGTGATTGACTCTGAAGGCAGCGGTACTGTGGGGGGATCAGATGGCCAGGAACATCTGAACCAAACAGCTACGATATTCTCATAACCCCTTTAAGATGCAGGAACCCACAAGTAGTAGGGCAGATAACAAAATATGCCCAGTGACTTCGTACGTGCAGGATGACGGGACTGGCGGCAACTCTCTCTCATTGTATACATCTTTTTTTTAACGGCAAAGCAACAAGACTACCTTCCAATCCCAAAATAGCACTAAAGAAGCAAGAGAAAGACACCTTTCCAAAGTTAATTAAGACAAGTCCAACCCTACGCTCTGGCAACTCAATGGTTTCCAGTTTGGGAGCAGCGTTGAACAGGAGAAACTCTGGGCTGTCCCCAGCCCACGCTAAAAATCACGGAGGGAAGTTTCCCCATTCTTGGCCAGCCAGTGCGCTCCCTCCATGCACCTCAGGAAAGCACCGAGGAAATTAAACCTTTTTATGTTCTACTTCCTACAGCGTGGGTTTTCCAGCTATCAGATCTGGACTATCTTCCAAATGCAACACCAGAAGCCCAGAGGGCAGTGCAAGATCTTGTAACTTAAAAAAAAAGTAAGAAATGGACTGTATTAAAAGTATTAAAGTTCCAGATTTTCCTAAGTAAAGACTAAGTAATAATCCAGGAAACACCCCAGGTCTGAGATCAAGAGGAATAAAGCAAAATAAATGGCTGAGGATTCCCTCCGGGCAGGTTGGGATACGAGACCAGCCAGCAGCCCACCCAGCCAGATAATAGATATTTAGAGGAATAAGTAAACCAGGATGGAAATACCTGGTTATTCTGGCATCAGACAGAAATATCTGGTTATTCTCCTGGCACGGGACAGAAATATCTGATTATTTTCCTGGCACAGGGCAGAAATCCCAGGTTATTCTCCTGGCATAGATCTCCTGCTCACAGGTTTCTGGAATTTGGGCACCCAGGTTGTCACAGACGCTCAAGAGGGTCCGTAGCCTTCAAACCATCAAATCTCCTCTGACTCCACTGTTTCTGGTTTCTGTCATATGCCATGTAATTACGACTGATGAGGAAAAAATTATGCCTTTTGTTTAAAAAAGCCACCTTCCAATGTCATGTCGGGCAGTGATGTCTCCTGTGACACCGTAAAGCCTCCAGCTAGCAAAGAGAAAAAACTCCTTCTGAATGTAACAACCCTAGATTTGTCTTCGTAAAATAGATAACTAAAACACGTTGGATGGATGCTGTAAGAACGTGTCTTTCTCCCTTGAGCTCCAGTGACCTGCCCCACTGACACACACTCAAGCTGAAGTTAGGTGAGATGATGTGCCACCAACGTCCGAAGCCCACCGTGTGCTCCTTCCTGCTTACCAGCGAGGGGTTAACGCGCTACAGATGGTACAGCAATGCAGGAATCATCTAAAAAGCACCCCACATCCTCGAATCGGGCACCTTTACATTTGGGGGTTTCTTTTTCAAACCCATCTTGGCCATAAATTACAGGCTAAAAATAAAAGCCCTTGACTGAAGTCATCCACTTTCTTGTGAAACAGAGGCTTCGACATGTAATTTCCAGTGACTGAAGATCACGTTACGTTACGGTATCAGCATGTAAAAAAAAGATAATTACACTTCCCATATATCTCTTAGGTGTGTAACAAATGCTTTTATAATGTTTCAAACACCTAATTAGTTACTTTGAGTAAGACAAGCCATGTTCATGCTCCCTGCTGTGAAATAAGCGCTATTAATTTTAAAATGGACCGACTTTTACTACCTGCGGTTCTTTTGTTTTTTTTTTTTTATCTCCCATTATCGTTTTCCCACAAAACAACACAAAGTCCTTGATTATAATAAGCAAATCTCCAAACTAACGTAAATAGATCATCTGGGAATGATGTTCGTGAACTTCAGCGGAATTCTGAAGATAGGCTTTAATCAAATATAAGGTTTTTGTATACAATTAAGTGGTCCCTTGCTTCGTTTCTTCAGTCTGCAACATGCAGGAAGCTAAACTGGGAGATCCAATCGCTGCTTGTGACTATCTACGCGTTTATTAATTTGTTACCGAAAATAAGTTCTAGCGAACATTCAAATAAAAATAAAACGGGTCCCAGTCTTGCAAGAGAGTCCTTTGCCAAAGGGTTTTACGTTCAGCTGTAATACTGCTAATTTCCAGGGGCATTTTCTACTTTTTTTAAGAAAATAAAACAATAAAAATCAAAGCACTTAATTTCCTGTATTGGGAAAAACAGTCAGTTAAAAAATAAATAAATAAATAAATAAATAAAGGATAGTTACGAATCAGGCCCCGCTATTGAACCCAACTTGACATTTCAAAGGTCGCAATCAAACACTGAACTGTGTTTTGGGGGGTTGCGTCTCGTCTAAAATGCTAAACAGAAATGTATTACCGGCTAAATATTTCTCATTATTTATCAATAAACACAGCGAATTTTTTTATCGTAAATTACATTTTAAATTTAGCCATGTAAATGCTCACCGGGAAGGCAGCCTTCATTTAAAACTCTGCAGAAGTAATTAAATATGCCTTGAGATTACAATCGTGAAGTTGTTCTTTTTTTGGTTTAGAGATAGATCAAGAGCAAATCAGTAAAAATAAACAATGTCTCTTTCCTTTGGGGTGACTAATCCGCTACCGCAGAAATATCAAAATGCCTTTGTGAATCACGGCTCGCTCCTTGAGAAGCAAACCAGCGGAGACGGACGAGAACAGGGAGCAAAGAACGAGGCCGAGAGCAAATCTCAGCATCAAAATCCCACCAAAACTGGAACCTTCCTGTGGATTGAAATGCCGTATCCGGCCCATTTTGCAAATGCTCCAAACAAAATAAAACTGCTGCTCTAAACCCCTTTGCAATGAAACGGGGGCGACACCCAGACACAAACGCTGTTGGTTCGGAAGGGGTTTAAAGATGGGGATGGACCCCAATGATTCCCACCTGAAGACCATCCTCTAGCTTAAAAAAAAATAAAAAAAATAATAAAAAAAATCAATTAAAATTAAAGTTTCAACAGCAGGCGGATGTGAGAGATGCTGGAGACGCAGCGGCACCCAAGGACGGCCCCGTTCCCAAGAGCTCAGCACCTGGGCAGCGTCCCAGCAGTAAATTGGGAAACAAATCAAAAAGCTGGATATTCGCCCATTACACGGGCGAACGCTGCATTTTTAATCTTTCAGATGACCTTCTTGCTTGCGTATAAAATAGAGTGGGTTTTTTTTTCCAATGAGCTTATAACATCAGAGGAAACCTAAAACAAGCTTCTTTCTCTTCTGGAGCACTTCTCCTGCGAGGCAGGATGGATTTTTACGGTCTTTGCGTGTGTGTACATGTCTGTACCTTGAAGAGTGACATCCATTAAAATGCACGCGTTATATTCTCCTACTCCACTCCATTTTAACAGAAAAGAAGGACAATTAAATGTATACTACAAGTTATATCTCTGCTTACAGATTCTATACGCGAAATCCTCTATTTCTGCTCATTTTTTCCACCAACGGCCTGCTATTATCAGCAAAAATTCTAGAACATCTCTCTTTTAAATCCAAACTTTCCTCTCAACCAGGAGCTTCCCCGAGTGCAGGGCGTACCGGTTGGCTGTTTATTTATTCTCTAATAGATTTAAAGTTTGTTTTATCCTTTTCTGAGCAACTTGCCTTTTACCTTTAAGTGCTCTTCCCAATCACCCTTCTCAGGGAGCGAAGCCATTTGATCCCACGCGGGAAGCCCAGCTGAGCGCGAAGATCAAAGAGCATCCCATCAGAAGGGCTCTGGTGATTACGCCGCTGCAAGAAGCGCAATCACTTCCAAAAGGGGTTTCTTTCGAAGGGCTGAGCTGAAAAAACCCTTACGAGAGAATTTAAAAACACAGGAGGATATTTTTCCGGACGGTCCCCGAAACGGCCGTGTGTCCCCTGTGTCCTGTTGGCCTCGGTGACGCCATCACGCACATCCTCCCCGCTCTCCGACCCGGGAAGATCGCCTTCCTCCGGACTTCAAATAATTTCTCTGACAATTCCTTCACATCCCTGAGGTTAATGTCAAACCCAGTATTTATTTTTTCTCAACGGAAAAAGAGCTCTTTTGTAAAACTAACGTGTAAACAATAAACAATGCAAAAATTCCACGGAAATGTAGGAAAACTACATTACTTTTATCTCGCAGGTTGTCGGAAAGTTTGCAAGCCTAGAGGTGCGTATTCAAAAGTTTTAAAGCGCAGGTGGTATTCTCAGTCTCTTGCTGGAGGGAGCGCGGTGGAATTTTTATTTTATCTATTTATTTGGTATTTTAACTCCGAGCCCGCGGTTTTCTGCAGGAGGCTCTTTACGAAGGGGTGCATCTAGTTGGGAACGGAACTAAGGCGTCCTGCTGGTACCCAGGACTTTGAGCAGCACCACGAAAATTCTAGAAGGAGAACTACTTTGAAGCGTAAGGGAATGGGGGTGAGCTCGTTTGACATCTTTTTTAATCTCAGAAACCCCACTATTTGAAGGCCTCGTATAGGAATATCAGTATTTTCTCCTCAGTGCTAAACGAAAAGGCTGAGCTAGAATATGACTCAGCCAGTTGCGTGCGGCAGCTCGGATGTTTTTGAGACAATTAAAAGAAATGAAATATGATTACAACAGTGCCCTCCGGCATTGCCGCGTCATGGCCACTTCATACCGGTCAACGAATCTCAAAGCACTTTATAAACATAAGGAGACGAGAACCCCCCTGCCCAGCGCAGGGCCCTCTTCCATTATTCCTGGTGGCGCTGGCTGCAGACAAACTTTAGGACACAGATTCAGCCATGTGAACCCCGATTTGGTACCCAAATTGGGAGTGACAAGGGAGCCGCTGAGCATCCTTGCCTCCCACCGAACTCATTCATCGCTCTTTTCACATCGGTTACTTTGCTACGGCCACTTAGTATCTTCCCTGAGTGCCTTACAACCCTCAACACGTCTCCTGATGTTCCTGACGCTCCAGCAAGGTGTCGTTCTCATTTCATAGACACCAGTCACAACCGGAAACGATGCGACGCAGGATGGAGATCTGAACACTGGACATCTATCCCCTCTGTCTCACTCCGCTCCCATCACAGAATTGCCTGGGTTCGAAGGGACCTTTAAGATCATCAAATCCAACCATCAACCCAACACTGCCAAAGCCACCACTAACCCATGTCCCTCAGCACCACGTCTGCCCGGCTTTTAAATACCTCCAGGGATGGTGACTCCACCACTGCCCTGGGCAGCCTCTTCCAATGCTTGACAACCCTTTCAATGAAGAAATGTCTATATGGTTATAGATGAAAGCTGGACATTGTTGGAGATTAAGCTGAGAATGTCCAGAGAGGGGCAGGAAATTCTGCCTGCAAGACCAAGCCCTTTCAGATGAAGGATGAGGCCACGCTGCAGCAGAGGGGAGCTCACTTTCATAGAATGGTTTAGGTTGGAAGGGACCTTAAAGCCCACCCAGTTCCACCTCCCACCAGCCCAGGTTGCTCCAAGCCCCGTCCAACCTGGCCTTGAACCCCTCCAGGGATGGGGCAGCCACAGCTTCTCTGGGCAACCTGGGCCAGGGGCTCACTACCCTCACAGCAAACAATTTCTTCCTCAGATCTCATCTAAATCTCCCCTCTTAGTAACTGTGGGGTTCCATCTTCTTTAGTGCTCATGAATCCAATACACGTCCGCTCATTTTTCCAGTAGCTATAGATTCCTACTCAAGTCCCCTCAGAAGCTGAGCTGCCATCAGCACACACAAAAGCACGAGCCACCAGCCGGAAGCCAAAGTGCAGAAAAATACAAGCCAGGATACTTCAAGGGAATTCTTCATAATGACGTACATGAAGAGAAAGCCACAAGATTTTTCTCAGGCATAAAATCATTTATGAAGTTAGGAAAACAAACGCCAAGTAAATAAGCAGTACCTTCTGGAGTGTGAAATGAGCACGTACGATGAGGAATCGTGCAAACACTGATCAATCTATAGTGCCATTATCACACAAGAGCTATCTGCTGTGCAGCTCTAATCCAGAGCCCAGATCTAATCTGGGCCAGAACAGCCCAGACTGGTCCCACTGGTAAACAGTGTTTATGTGATTTGCAATCATGTAAAATTTCCCCGACCCCCTCCCTGGTTGTTTTCAAGGCCTTACACCATTTGTGCTGCTCTAAAAAAAGTCCTTCTCTCCAGCTGATTAAGGCTCAACAAATTCACCTCCGCCTCCGATGCAAAGAACACTCGAGCTTGTGTCTTCAGAGGAAGATAAAAGGTATAATATAGAGCTAACAATGCTTTATTTTATGTTAGACAGCTGAGTAATAGCTGGAGAGATAAGATCCATAGACATCACTGTCAATGCAAATGGCCCTTCATACCAAGACAATGAGCACTGTTGCATAAATGTTGATGTGATGTCTACAAAAATACACGGCAACAAAAGGCATTTCAGCTTCACACTTACCATGGGGAGAAGAACACAAGGTTGAGAACCATTTACAAGACACTTGTGAAGACCTCAGGCCCTCTCAGGACTATTCCCCCACCCAGAGGAGACCCGTGGTCTGTTGATGCCTACCTGTTGATGCCGTCCCTGGAGAAGAAGACCGTGTACGTCTGGACGCTGCCTCTGGCTTCTGCGGGTGGGCGCCAGCTGAGACGGACAAATCGGCTGGAGACCAAAACAGGGACCACGTCTCGGGGGGCAGAGGGGAGGACACTGGAACTTGGGACAGCTGGAGGGGAAGGAGAGGAGTCAGTCAGAGAGGCCGGTGGCACAGGGGTGTCGGGGCGGGTGGGAGGTGCCGTGGTGGCCACAGCTGAGGTGTTACGGAACAAAGGGTCAAGGTGGCATGGAAGAAGCGTGAATAAAATGACAGGGGATGAAAAGAGAGAGAAAAAAAAAAACTAACAGTAAAATCACACATTAAAATACACCATCCTGAGCCACCCTCTAAAGTGAAGAGCAATACACTTCCTCGGGGTACTTGGGAATTATTTCCCGTACGACTTAGCAGTGGGATACGTTCCTTCATTCACTCCTGTTTCACTGGTTTTGCCTCTTGTGCCCCGAGCAGAAGTATCTAACCTCATAAACAAGCAATAATTGACCGCTCAAAGCCTGAAGCCTACAAACCGACTGGTCTGGGAAGAGCAGAAACTAAGTCGGGCGCTTCAGCACAGCACTTAGTAGATAATTGCATCAAAGTGGGATAAAATAAAAAGGAAAAGACAGTGAGACTCAATATTTAACACCGTTCGTTCCCCATGGAAAAGCGTTCAGTCCATGTGCAAATCCAGAAATGGCTGAACTGCGCATTCAAGCAGTAAAATTCATTTTAGAACAGCACTTCTTTAGACAGTTTTAAGGGTTTGGTTGTTGCCCATCAAGTCCATGTGAAAGCTGGCCCATCAACATAAATAAATAAAAAAAAAGATTATTTTTTTTTAACAATAATTTAAGTGATCGGCTACCTCCTGATTTAGCACACGCACCTGACGGAGTGTCCATCGTTACCTGACGTTCCCCGAGGGCAAACATGATGTATAAGGTTCGATTTCAAGGGTCACATGGGCCCTGAAACGCAGGTTTTCACCACTGTTATCGAACCAAAAAGCAATTTATGTTTTTAATTATTGCAAATCTTTTTTGGTCAGTCCCTACGCCCGTACTGTGAACTATATTAGTAGCATTAATTTACTGTGAGATCATTAACCGCATTGTATTATCTAAACAGCCTACGAAGAACAGCTTTATGCAAAAAGCATGACGTTCACTGAATACTAGCTTAGTGTTTTGGTATATTAGCCCTAAATAGCCATTAATATTGCTATTATTAATAACAAATATTATTACACCTCTTACTTATTGTGATCAATGTGAAACCAGAGGGAATTAAGGAATTTCCCACTGGCATTTCCAGAGTAATGATGTGTTGAAAGAAAATATTAAGCCCTAGTCTCAGCTCTTTTGGTTGCAGAGTTGTGATCCGTTATTTGCAGTGAGATTGCGTTTAGCGTCCTTAGTCACGGGCCACCGATCTAAATATTGTGCAAACACAAAGCTAAAGTCTTAATTCTGTGTACATTTATATTACAACGACGCGACTATTTTGCTTCCCGGTCAAAGCGAGCAGATTTGGGCTTCTGGGCTATTCTCTATGTTGACTCTTGTATTAGAAGTGCATCATCTTCTTCTAACGAGGCCTGCGGTAGGTAAACATCTCTAGAGAAGCACCAAGTGTTTGGGGAAAAAAACCACACAGACAAACCTACGGGGCTTTTCCAGTTGAGTTCGGGTACTTAAATCAACCACAGCAATCCAGAAAACTCCCCGTTTTTAACTGTTTTGGCACCTGAGGGTCTGTAAAGACTCTCAGTTCCCCCACAAAACCCCCTGGTCCACGGTTCCTCCACCGAATAGCCATCCTCCTGGTGGAGCACGGCAATTCGGCACCTCTCTTCCATCAAAATTCATTTGGTGTTCGGAAACCTGCGCTATGATCAGCCCCAAGTCCAAACACGTACGTTTAGGTGACTACATCTATATGGGTGTCTAAGGTCCCCCCATAGAGAACGAGGACATCTACTTAACGCAGATGGTGGAGCCCAAAGAGTTACTCAAATGACCAAATAGTGGTAACTACCTTTGAAGTATCTAAAACCTGGAGCTGAACCCATACCCTTCATGACCTCATCCCCATGGAGACAGCGGTGGTTGACCTAGTAGATGCCAACTTATGGAAATAATAGCAAAAAAACGAGGTGAAAGGCAGCAAGATCGGGACAGAAGCTCTAGTCCACTAAGCACGGGTTTTTCTCTGGCTTCCCGTAAACTCTGTAGAGCTCTCACTGACAAAAGCAATTTCACCGTCATTGTCGGCAGCAGTGAACAGCAAACACACACAGTACAACAGGACAACACAGAGAGACACATAACCTGAAATTATCTCAGCAAGTAATGGCTGAAATCCTTCAATCTTTCATATGACTACGCAAGATCAATCCACCGCTGGTTAAACCATCTTCATCAGAGTCTGACAGGCTCTGATTTTAGCCTGATGTGGTTTATATTAACTCCTCGCAAAGCGCATCTCTCTCCGCTCTCCTGGCAGCGTGAACGATCGTGTCCCCGGAAAAGCCAGCAGAAAACCGGGCTCTTTGATTCATTTTCCACACGTGTAAATGACTCTACAATCAAGTGAATACAGGCCTGAGAGGCCTGAGAGGCCCCATGGAGGATCCATGGGAGTCCTCCATCCTCAAGCCAAATGGAGCACCTCAAATTGAGAACCTTTGGTTCTCATCCCCTCCCCATTAGTTTTAACCCAGAATCAGCCAATAGTTTTGTGACCTTATCCTTATTTTGCCAGTAGGGCCCATCCCTGCACTCCTGAAGAGAACTTTCTTCAAAAATGTAGAAATGTGCTTGATGGAGGTGTTCAGGCCCTGCCCATTTACAACCATTATTTGTGAAATACAGACAAAACAAAACATGCACAAGGGCATGTTTTTATGGGATTTTAAAACAACTTAAGGCAAAGCAACAGGCACGATATCCCAGATCACCACCGCTTCCCATACACAGCAACCATGGGCTGTTTGTAATTAAAAATAATAGGAATGTGAGCCCTAGCTCAAAGAGACAGTTGTTTTTCTTTTTTTTTTTTTTTAACACGTTTCATGGGTTGGTTCGGTTGTGGGGTTGGGGTTTTTTTGTATTTTTTTTAACATATATATTCACGTCTGCAGGCAGGCAGGGAGGAAAACCTATTAGTCGCATCCGTCTACCATTTAAAGGGAATTTTTAGAGACCAGGAAAAGCTTCTGTGCGATATACAAGAAGAGATGATGAAGGAATGAAAAAGAAAAAAAAAAAAACAATAAAAGCCCCTTGTAACTATATCCCGTAAGGAATTTGGTATCGAGAAGATGTAATGTGGTTATTGCTAAGCAGAGGTGGCAATAGACGGGATGGGGTTTATTTACGAGCCTCTCCTGGTAAAAGACAGGGGTGCAAATCCTCTAAATCCAAGTTATAAAACATCTCGTGTTCTTACGTGAGTGCTCACAAGGACTACATATATATTTATATTTTATATATATATATTTTATATTTTTATATATATAAATAAAAAATACCTAATATATATTATAAATATAATTATATATGTAAATATATAATATATATTTTATTTATATATATAAAATAGATATAATATATATAAATATAAATATATTTATATATATTTATATATAATATATATAACTCTAAATCCAAGTTATGAAACATCTCATGTTCTTCCTTGAGTGCTCACAAGAACTACATATATATTTATATTTTATATATATCTATTATATTTTTATATATATAAATAAAAAAATATATATATTATAAATATAATTATATATATACTATGTATTTTTATTTTTATATATAAAATATATATAATATATATAAATATAAATATATTTATATATTTTTATATATAATATATATATAACTAAATCCAAGTTATGAAACATCTCATGTTCTTACTTGAGTGCTCACAAGGACTACATATATATTTATATTTTTATATATATATAAAAATAAATATATATATTATATATAAATAAAAATATATATATAAATAAAAATTATTATATTTTTTTATTTTTAAATATATATATACACACACACACACAGACCTCAGCACAGATTTTGCACCTCCGTACAAAAAAAAAAATAATCATTTCCTTTGTTCTTTTTTACATATTTACCACTTGACAGAGAACAGAAAGGAGTTTGGGAACGTTTAAGGAAAAAAATTGCCAGTTGGAGGTGAGAAATGAGTTGAGAAGTTACGGTGCCTACAGCAAACGTTGCTCTTCGACGTCAGTGCCACTGACCTCAACGCTGCACTGAGGACCCAAGTCCTGAACAGCTAAAAGATGAGTTTAACTTTTCTGCTTTTGAAGCAACTAAAATTTGCATGGTTTTAGTTACTCGGGTTTAATTCACATAGACTATTCCAGCCTGTTATAGCCATGCCACTTGCCGCACGCCTGAATTAAAAAATATGCTCATTTTTCAGGGGGATAAATTGATACAGCAAGAGGTTGGACTATACGTAGGAGTTGCCTGTATCTCACAGAGAGCGGTTAATGCTCACGACATTATCAATTTCGTAGCTTTTTTTAAACGATAACCTTACCTAAGCAAAGACTACTCAAGCAGTTGCCGCTGTTTTACACCTAAAACCTGTTAAAATAAGAGATCTGCTATAGGCTATCTGTGATTTTAAAATCCTGTCAATTAGAGCTTGCTGATAAGGTTCCAAACTCGATACTTTTTCAGCAAAAACGAGAAAACTCTCGCACTTCCAATCTTCAGCCTCTTGCTGCAAATCACACTTCTCCTAAACATCCCACGTACCCCGATGCCAAAATGACACTGCAAGACATCAGATGAAAATTCTCAGCCAAGACGCTACCTTAAAATGGTTTTTATGCCTTCTGACAATTATATCAAGTCCTTGATTTCATTCTTTTTTTTTACATACGGAGACGAATTTTCATCTATTTCGGTTTTAAAAGACTTTTGAAAATTTGACTGAATTTATCTATGAATAAAAGGAACATCCTGTGATTCGGGTTTCGAGTTAAACATTCCATTTCAGAAAAAAACAAGATGGTTTGTTCAAGTTAAAATATACACCTTGGGGATTAATTCAAGCCTCTTCCTCGCTCCCCCCTGCCAATATTTTCCTTGGGTTTAGCACTTTAAATGGGTTATCGTACAGCATGAATTGCAAGTACGACGTAAGAACATGATTCTCATCTCCAAAACCTCAGTATTAAAAGGAAAAGCAATTTACATGGAATTTGAATTCCAGAAATAACATCAAATCCGAGCTTATTGTCTGGTGTTGCTCAGTACAGCCCTAGCCTGGGCAATCCAGGCTTTTGTTGCACTCCTGCACTTGGAGAATTTAGTCTTTTTTTAATTTTTTTTTTCCAGAGGCTTTTTGACCCACCTTACGTCTTCCAGTTCTCACTCTGAGGGTGGTGAGCCCCTGGCCCAGGGTGCCCAGAGAAGCTGTGGCTGCCCCATCCCTGGAGGGGTTCAAGGCCAGGTTGGACGGGGCTTGGAGCAACCTGGTCTGGTGGGAGGTGTCCCTGCCCAGGGCAGGGGGTTGGAACTGGATGGTCTTTCAGGTCCCTTCCAACCCAAACCGTTCTGTGATTGAAGAGTTTCCTACCATAGGCAGGTAATTGAAAAGACTGGGAGATCCAGTATCTCTCCTCCTTCTCCTTTGAAGTTGTTCCCATCGTGTACCAGCTTTCAAAACCTTACGTATTTAGGAAGAGCTGCCATGAGAAAGTTTGGTTGGTCTCTTCCATCCCAAACCATTCTATGATTCTACATCACTTCTCAAACCCAACGCTAACCTGCAGCGGGAAGACATTCCTCAGGAAAGCCCTGGGACATGGATCCAGGAGCTCTCATTGTCCTGCATTAAGTGATTAAATGGGGGAGAACCGGTGAACAGGAGAAACAAGAAGCAAATGAATCGCAGCGTTTTGGTCCGATCATTAAACAATTAAATTGTGGTCTTGTTTCCAAAAGGTCGGAAAAAAAGCGGACGTTCCATCAGAACGGATATATGAAACAGGCGTAATTCACTGTCCCAAATAAGCATCACATTGGGCAAGTTATTGTCATCTCATTACTTAGGGTCAAACAAAACGCTCTTTTCCACATAAGCAACTCCTATTATTTTTCCTGGGGCCCATTTTACACAATTTGGCCTTTCCAGTTTTTATCCAGCCGATTAATCACACAACACAGTTGGAGAGAATCACGTTGGGAAAGCATTTCTCCAGGCATCGTGTGCTCAAATCCACCCTCCTCGAGGCCGGCAGAGCTGACGGTGGCGCAGCTCATACGCCTCTACATTCCATGTGTTCACAGGCGTCAGGTTTTCCCAACGACACGGCGCACACGCCAGGGTGTCAGGGTACATCAGCATATGTTTAGAGATTTTTCAGCCCATATGCAGCGATACTAATTTACCAAATAAAAGATCTGTCCTCATCGCCGTACATATTTCCTCCCTTCTGGCTTCTCGCGCAGTAATTCATTATTAGGGGGTGCCATAATGATGTTCTTAGAAACAAGTCATGCAGTACTAATTTTTATTATGCCTCTTTTATGACATTACGAACCTCGCTATAAATCACTGAAGCTCATGTGCGTCAACAATGCCTGATGTTACCGTACGAGGAATTCACTCCTGACTCAGCCCCTCGCAGTATTAGGCCAACAGCTCTTTCGAAACAGCACGGACGTACCCGAAAAACAAAAATTTCCCAGAGACTGGGGAGATTTTGATAGTTCCACCCTACGGGTTTTACTCTCTGCTCATCACTGCAACGTCTGCCCACCTTTCAGCTGCAGGTGGAAAACCAAGATGAACAACCATCAAACCTCCAGCCCTCTTTTGTGCATTAACAGGTGCTGGAGGGAAGACAGAGGGAGAAGACGACCACGTTGCACCTTCACTTCTCCCAAAGAAGAGTCAACAGCTTTCATTTTTTCCTCCTGTTTCACAGGGAAGAGCCCCTGGAAGGGATGGCAGAGAATATGGAGGAAAAGAGGAGGATAAATGGCTGGGAAATGGGACGCGCACTGCAAGATCTGATCATAGATCAGATAGATCCCCACCGATCATAGAATGGTTTGGGTTGGAAGGGACCTTAAAGACCATCCAGTGCCACCCCCTGCCCTGGGCAGGGACACCTCCCACCAGCCCAGGTTGCTCCAAGCCCCGTCCAACCTGGCCTTGAACCCCTCCAGGGATGGGGCAGCCACAGCTTCTCTGGGCAACCTGGGCCAGGGGCTCACCACCCTCACAGCAAACAATTTCTTCCCAAGATCTCATCTAAATCTCCCCTCTTCCAGTTTAAAACCATTCCCCCTTGTCCCGTGGCTCCCCTCCCTGATCCAAAGTCCCTCCCCAGCTTTCCTTTAGGGACTGGAAGGGGCTGGAAGGTCTCCGCGGAGCCTTCTCTTCTCCAGGCTGAACCCCCCCAGCTCTCTCAGCGTGTCCTCCCAGCAGAGGGGCTCCAGCCCTCCCAGCATCTCCGGGGCCTCCTCTGGCCCCGCTCCAACAGGTCCATGTCACAGAATCATAGAATTGCTGAGGTTTGAAGGGACCTTTCAGTTCATCTAGTCCAACCATCAACCTAACTCTGACAAAACCATCACTAAACCATATCTCTAAACACTACATCTACCCATCTTTTAAATACCTCCAGAGATGGCGTCCCTGGGACGGTTCTGATGTTGGGGGCCCCAGACTCAACTCACTATTTTATTTAAAAAATTCACCTAGAAATGATACAAACTGCTTTCATATAATTTCTTTAACCGTGGTGAGTCTGAGGTATTTCTCTTTTCATACC
This sequence comes from Alca torda, assembly GCA_008658365.1. NCBI lineage: Eukaryota > Metazoa > Chordata > Aves > Charadriiformes > Alcidae > Alca > Alca torda. The sequence goes on from CM018101.1 coordinate 1,876,703, forward strand.
TGAGGTTGTTTTGGACGCAGCCTGGCCACCAGTTCTCCAAGAGGAGACTCGGAGAGGCTGGTACGCGCACGCACTTCTCTCTTCCCACGCCCGTGAGGGACAGGCAGGCCTGTACGCACATCCGTCTGCGTATTACATTCCATTCCTTTCCTTTTACAGCTGAGAAAATTGCTATTCACATTTGCAAGAAAAAGAAAAAAATCAATGGCAAATACGGCCTTAATGGCTGCTTACGTTTGCGCAGCGAAGAGATGTTGTTAATTAACTGAAACTACCCCATTAAAAAACAAAACAAAACAAAACAAAAAAACCCCAAAAAACAAGGGGCAAACCCACCACTGATGAGCCGCCGTGTTCGGAGAAGCGCTGTTGCTCTCCCCCCTCGGTGCTGCGAAGGCAGCGCCGGCGTCACCGCGCAGGTGACATCTGTCATCATCAATTAGTCACCGAGAAAAATGAGGGGCGGGGTGGGGGGATGAGGCGCAATGGGCTGTTGATTGCAAGAAATTCAATCACCCGCGAACGCTCCCGGAGGAAATGCCGGTCAGTTAATCTCGTCAGCCATCCCCGACCCGCGGAACAATAGCGGCTGCCCGCGGAAAAAGCAGAAATAAAGATTTTTTTAAAGCAGCCAAGGGACTCGGAAGGCACTTCATGGGCAAATACCAACGGTGTTAAACGTCAACCACGAACGTTGTCATCATCTGCGGTGTTCAAATATGCAGTTCTTATTCTTCCAAGCGAAACCCAGCGGTGCAGCAGCTGCTTCCAGTAACAACAGGGAGAGTAACTGGAAAGTCAACGGTTTCCCACTGTTCATGATCAGCTGCTTCTCCTCTTCGTCCTCCCTCTGAGTACGAGCTCTCCTGCAACGGCGTGCTGAGCGTGGCTTATTTATTTATCTTTTCTTTTTAGCAAAAGATAAACTTTAAAACTCCACCTTGAAGGGTTTGAAATTGTTCAGGAATGTAACAAAGTTGAATAACAGTTTTTGTTGAGGAAAAAAAAAAAAAATAATAGAGGGAAAACTTTGAAAGCCTGACAAACTGAGATGTCCTCGTTCTGAGAAACACCCGTCTGTTTTTAAGAAACATTATGGTATGTCTCACCGTGTTCTCAAGGAAACTTTCTGACTTTTGATTTTGAAATATCTTCTCATTTTTTAATAGCGGGATTATGTTTCGGGAAAACTGCACCCTCTCATCTTTGCTCCTCAGAGCACCTGGAAACAGCGTAAGCTTGGAGCACCTACGCAGGGGACCAGAACTTGGGGCCACGTTTGAGATTTGGGCGCTCTGACATCGGGTGGACTTTTCAGGGAGGCAGAATATGTACTTAAAACGTTTGTTCACACTTAGAGATGTCAGTCAAGACCCATCTCTAAATCTCTCTTTCACCTCAAGTTCTAGTCACAGCAGCGTGTAGACATAGAAGTCCAACACTTAGCACCAAGGAGACCTTCAAAGGTCTTCAGTCAACTGCTATTTAAATGCGTAAGGAAGTAAAATCTCGGAATTATACTGAACACACACTCACTGCTGCTCCTCAGCTCCCATAAGGTTGTGCTGACGGACACGCACGAGCCTCCAAGCCTTGACACGGTCAACTCAGGAGAAGCTTCAGCCCACGCGCACCTTGGCAGCTCTTCCAGGGACGAAGCCTCCTCACCAAACCTGGACTAGGCTGACAGCAGGATTTAAACATTTGCTGCTGTCTTTAATATTTGCAACAAAATCCTTTGCTTTCAGAGAAAGCAGGACAAAGTGAGTCCCTCGGGCCGTGTCAGTAAGGTCTTTTACAGCCCATTTAAAAATAATAATAATTCCAAGCTAAAAGCCTCAAGTAAAGCAACAAAATGCTTTGGCATCGCTGTTATTAACAGCATTTCCCCTAATGTGGCTAAATGAGGTATTTATTTATTTAGTAAATAGTTCAATAGTTAGAACAGAACTAGAATAGTTCTAATAGAATAGTTAGAAAATAGTAAAATAGCTAGAACTTATTAGTTCTTGTGGTTTCTATCCTTACGCACCTAATTTTTCTCCAATACTATACAACAAATTAGTCCTTTTCTGTAGCTCAGGTTTCCACCAGGCACATTATCCCTTTTTTTATATTAAAAAAAAAAAAAAAAAAAAAAATTACTTCCCAGTGTTCCTGAAAGTTTTGGCAGAAGGTGGCATATGTCACCTGGTTTGTTCAGCAGATTATTTATCAAAATCACCGACATGAGTGCGAATTTTCAAGGCAGCCATGCATGGCTAATGGTGATGCTCTTGAGGTGGACCTTTCTGCACCTTTCCTCCTCATCTGAAAAACCAAGAATTGTAAACCCGAGTGTGTTCATCATTCCGCAGAGGTTTGTACACTCTGGTACCAAGCGCCAAAGAAAAGACCCTCAAAAAATTACTAACATCATCTTCAAAGCAGGGTTGAAAAAGCACGGAGGAAATCGGAACACGAAGGCAAAGTTAAACCTGGAGAACAATAAAAAATATGGGATGTTTCCACCACTGAAGCATCATCTTGTACTCCATGAGAAGCTTTAGGACCTGAAAATTGCAAGGGCAGCCATGCAGTGTCAAGGAAGGCCAACTCCAAGGTGTGCTTTGCAGGAGCCGGAATTTCTCATAATTCACTAAAATACCTGTTGATAGCCTGGCAAACCGACCTCTCCCCACCAGGAGCAAAAACATGCCATCATGAAGTAGCAGCCTGTAAGCTTGATTTATTTAGTCCCAAAAATCAAACCAAACTTTCTCACGGCAGCTCTTCCTAAATACGTAAGGTTTTGAAAGCTGCTACATGATGGGAACATCTTCAAAGGAGAAGAAGGAAAGATACTGGATCTCCCAGTCTTTTCAATTACCTGCCTATGGTAGGAAACTCTTCAATCACAGAACGGTTTGGGTTGGAAGGGACCTTAAAGACCATCCAGTGCCACCCCCTGCCCTGGGCAGGGACACCTCCCACCAGCCCAGGTTGCTCCAAGCCCCGTCCAACCTGGCCTTGAACCCCTCCAGGGATGGGGCAGCCACAGCTTCTCTGGGCAACCTGGGCCAGGGGCTCACCGCCCTCACAGCAAACAATTTCTTCCTCAGGTCTCATCTAAATCTCCTCTTTTTCAGTTTGAAGTCATAAGCCCCCATCCTATCACTACATGCCCTTGTAAATCAGTCATGCGCTGTGTGGCACAGGTCACCACACCAAGGTTCCAATGCCACACGGGCTTGGAGCACTTCCTTCAGCCGTCCCTCTCCTCCAGCGTACATCTGCTAAGGCATTCACTGCCTGTTTATTACCATTATTGCCCTAAAACACTCTGCTCGGTCCGCCTCAGCCTCCCGCTCACCTCCCTCTTGCAGGAAGGAGAGGTATCTCCCCAACTTGCCTTGGCAGTAACGAGCCCGTTTCCAGACCCAGTTAATTAACGCTGCTCAGGGAGCTGCTCCCCGTGATGAATCTCATCTCAACCAACCCCTCCAGCACCCGCTGCTGCGGCTGCACACCGGAATGACGTGAAAAATTCATTATCAAACCTTTTCCAGCAATTTTCCCATTCAGGGATTTAGCGTTCCCCAACAGAACCAGGATTCATGTGGCTTCTTAGGTCTTCTACGGACCTAAGGTCTTAGGTCTTCTTCTTCTACGGACTGCAAAAACCTGCGACTGGTTTTGCTTTACTGAGCGTCTGCCATGTCTTGGCCACACGAGATCTAAGGGAAGAGCAAAGACGAGCTCTTGAGCTGCTTTATGACAAACAACATCCATCTGTAAAGGACCAGATGGTCCTTTTGGTGCTGTAAAGCACCAAAACCATCTACATATTGACAACACAGCCCGAATCAGAGATGGAAAATAAGGAAGACAGCTGTGTAATAAAGACATTTTTCCTGGATTGCAGGAGTCCCGGGTTCAGCTCCTAGCTCTGCAAGATTTTCAGCGTAACGTATAACATCTCTCTCACACCGCTCTGATCTTTCCCCACCCTCACAAGGAAATATTTATGCTGATTTTTCATCGTTTCTTTTACAATGCGAATCACAACGTACAGCAATACCTCAGGCAGGCAAAAAAAAAAAAAAGAAAAGCTCCCAAATCACTGAGCTTGAGACAGGAGTCAGTGCCTAAGTAAATTCAGTAACGGGAAATGCTCGGATCTTACAGAAATAAAAGCACCAAAACAGACCGATGAGGATCTAAAAAGTCTTTTTTCCACCTGCAATTGCCCAGGATTTTGCTCTTACCACCTCCTTTTTCCTGACACAGGAATTACATCAATTCAGTCACTTTAGATTTCCTACTCGGCCCATCATTTTATCGTACGGGCTGTGTAAAACTGCAGGAAATAAATGCTACCGTCCAGCCTGAAAATAAACAAAGAGAAGAAAACCATCCCAGTCCAAATTTCCTGGAAAGTGCGAAGGTAGATTTTAAATAACCAGGACAACTCTTGAATGCTTTTTGTGAGTTTTCTGAATTTTTTGTGTGGCACATCCCACCGCCGCCAGCGGGACGCCGGGAGAGAAGCGGAGAGAACGGGGTCAGCCGTGAAATCAGCCAACATCTCCCAGATGCACAGCCTGCGGTGCAGCTCCAACAGCTCCACAGCCCCCAGTCCTTCCCAGTACTTGACAGCAAAGCTCCACGGAGGGGTCCTGGAGGGACCCCCCTGCCCTTTCCCACAGCTGCCCACCACCTCGGGACTGACTCTGGTGGCACTTCTCCGCCCACCTTCTACTTTTCAAGGGATTCAAAATCTTTCCTCTTCAACCCTTTCTGTAAGCGCTTCGAATCACCCAACTGGTAATAAATAACTCAAGAGGAAGGTGAGAGGCAGACAGATGGACACCCAGATGGTACCCCCACATCACCCTTATTCCTTCGGCAGCCTGAACCATCCCAGAAGCCAGCAGTGAAAACCCCTTTTGAGGGCCAGTGCAGCCGTGATGCGATGTGATGGCGCGGAGAGCCGGGTGGCAATCACAACGGTGCGTCGCCACGCCGGTGCCATCCCGCAGCTCCACTGGGATCTACCTCACTGCCCATCAAAGCACCGGGAGCTCAGACAGGTCTGTCAGGAGCAAGACAAGAAGTCGGCCGCAAAAGAGCAGCAGCCTTAATAGATGAAGACGTGTTTAATGTAGAGGAAAGGCAAAGCCGACCCAGGATGAGAGAGTTGTGGGTGGGTTTTTTTCCCCTCTCCCCGTGTCATAGAAATTAATAAAGTCTGCGAACCTTCAGCAGAGTAAGCAAAAATCATCCAGGAGCTGGAAAACGTCCAGGTGCCCTGGGCGAGATGTTCATTGCATGCCAAGGTATCTCGAGGATAGCGCTTTTAAGAGAGAAAGATCTGCAGTTACTTTGTCCTTCCACACTTCTAAAAATAAACTCTATGACTGTGCCCAGCATACGAATAAATTGCAGAGGTGTAATTTTTTAACAGTAAAAGGTTCTCACGATCAGCAAATGACGTGGCCGTTACCTCCGAGGTAGGCCGTCAGCTCAGCATCTCACCATGCACGCACCTTCAGGAGCTCGTGAAAGGTGTTACCTACTGCTGCTGAGAGAGATCTGGGGCTCCGCTCAGAGGTAACTCCGCAAAAATCCACCTGAACTCACTACACTTGTCCCGATGCGCAATCGGTTTTAGGAAGACGGCCTCTCCCAGCCTGCCACCCCTATTCCACATCGGGCTGAAGGAGCCAAACATCCAGCTCTGGGGCCACCAACAGCAGAAGGACACGGAGCTGTTGGAGTGGGGCCAGAGGAGGCCCCGGAGATGATCAGCTGGAGCCCCTCTGCTGGGAGGACGGGCTGAGAGAGCTGGGGGGGGTCAGCCTGGAGAAGAGAAGGCTCCGGGGAGACCTTCCAGCCCCTTCCAGTCCCTAAAAGGGCTCCAGGAAAGCCGGGCAGACTTCCCCAGAAGGTGCTATTGTGGTTGACCATCACCCATTGCTTCTCTCCTTGTTGGTCCCATCTGTGCCTGCATGGCAGCTCCACTGGAGGGTCCCCTCCCTGCCCGCTCTGCCTCTGCCACTTGCGGGTTTTGTAAACTGTTTTGGGTGGCACTTGGCGTTCCTTGGCGAGGGGTCAGCCTCGTGCATGTGGGGGACATCAGGGCCTTCACTGGCACATCTCCCATGCTTACTGTGCCCATTTGCTCGGGTGGAATGGGATTTTTCTTCAATAATGTGTAACTTCAACCAAAATAATTTTTTCCAGACGCCCCATGTGATCATTGAGAAGAATTATTTCCAGATCAGATTTTGATTCAGTAGCTCTACAAGAAAGCTGGGGAGGGACTTTTTAGGATGTCGGGTAATGGTAGGACTAGAGGGAATGGATTAAAAGTAGAGACGGGTCAATTCAGACTGGACGTTGGGAAGAAGTTCTTCACCATGAGGGTGGTGAGACACTGGAACAGGTTGCCCAGAGAGGTGGTGGAAGCCCCATCCCTGGAAGTTTTTAAGGCCAGGCTGGATGGGGCTCTGAGCAACCTGATCTGGTGGGAGGTGTCCCTGGCCATGGCAGGGGGCTTGGAACTAGATGATCTTTAAGGTCCCTTCCAACCCTAACAATTCTATGATTCTATGATTCCTATATAAAGTAAAATAGTTTAAATTTTTTTTCCCTATACTGAGTTAAATATTTCTCTCATTAGATCCTCCGTATCCTCCTGCTCGCAAAATACAAGTGGGTGGTTCTCTGCTGAAAAATTGCAACCTAATAGGTGAGAAAAAGGTTGAAAATTACAGGTGATTGAAGAGAGAATTAGAATGGCAGAAGGCCAGCAATTTTTAAGATGCTCCCGTAACTACCACTATTATGTATAATTCTTTTTAAATCTATGGCAAAGGAGATAATGTTAACAAAACTATTAGTATCACTACACACCGCTATAAATATCCCTCCTGTTGTCTCAGAGTAACTGCTTTTCTAATGGGGCACAGAGAGTTTCATTAATGTATAGATTAGTTCTGCTGCTTTCTTCCTTTTATCTGTAAATTCAATATCCTGGAAAAAAAACTTACCTTCAGAAATACGTAACACATTACTGTATTTTTTTTTTCCCCCAATGCTTTCTACCATGATAATGGTCTCAGAATTAACATTCAGCCCATCTGATGGCTGTTTTTTAAAGCTGGCTTCGGTGGGGAGGTGATTTTTAGAAAGGGCAGGGCACTAAAATCTCTGCTGACTCTTTTTTTTCCCTGCGGCAGCGGGGTCTGCCGTTGAGTTTTCTAATAGGTTTATTATAGATTGGAGGCACTAATTCTCTCAGGTTGGGAATCCTTTTAATTACTAATTTGGTTACTCGCATTGTGGAACAATTGTTCTGGGAGCGGTGTAACCGATGAAGCTTGCTTTCCGATAGACTTGTATCCTACGAGCCTGTGCCTCAAAACGGGAGCCTTTTTTGCTGGGGTCCTTTCTTGACCCCTTCTCCCATCCCTGGAGAGATGGGAGATCCCATCCCCTCAGCAGATATAAATGTGATCAGCCCCACCACTTTTGATGCCCCTGAGTACCACCTACCAAGAAGCAGCTGACAGGGGAGCATAATTTTGGTACCAAGCCCATACATCAGGTCACTGAGTTCCCACTGAAGACTTTTGGTCACTATGAGTTTAATGAAAATCAGTTCTTGGGTGCGGCGTCCCTACTGATCATAGAATCACAGAACGGATTGGGTTGGAAGGGACCTTAAAGCCCACCCAGTGCCACCGCCTGCCCTGGGCAGGGACACCTCCCACCAGCCCAGGTTGCTCCAAGCCCCGTCCAACCTGGCCTTGAACCCCTCCAGGGATGGGGCAGCCACAGCTTCTCTGGGCAACCTGGGCCAGGGGCTCACCCCCCTCACAGCAAACAATTTCTTCCTCAGATCTCATCTAAAGGCCACCTATAGTCCAACCCCCCTGCCATGAGCAGGGACACCTTCAACTAGACGAGGTTGCTCAGAGCCCCGTCCAACCTGACCTGGAATGTTCCCAGGGACGGGGCATCTTCATCTCGCACTTCTCCCCAGGCATCCTGTTAAGGGCTGTTAGGAGAGGCCTCCGTCTGCCCAAGTCCCTCTGAAGTTGCATGAATAATCCATTAAGGACCTTAAAAGGATCAGAGGAAAAAAGACATGAAATTTGGGAGCTCAGGGGTTTCAGAGGGACTGGGAGGTGAGGCTGAGACACTGAAGACAATACAATAGAAGAGATGGCAGAAAACCAAACAAAATCACTCTTCACACACAACTCTATCTGGACAACCTGTACATAAAATTTCCCTTTTTAAAAAAAAAACAAACCTCTAAAACATACCATTCACCGCTATAGTAAACATTTTCCGAGTAATGAAAGCTATTGCATCCCCGGTTCTCTCAAAAAATTGGGAAGAGACGCCGCCCATGAGGCTGCTGAGATACCTCCAAGACCTGGCCAGGGCTGACTAATGGTGGGAAGCTGAGCAGCTCCCGACACGTAGTTTGAGTTTGCTACAGAGAGCTTGCTGCTATAAGCTTTATCAACAGAATTCTTATCAACTTTGACAAATATTAATCCATAATTCAGTTTTTTAGTACAGTTAATTTTTATTTTTTTTTTAAAGAAGTTGACAGCACAATCCTCTTCCCCCGGCTCTGTTCCTTGGAGAACAGAACGGCAGCGCTTGGGTTTGAAATCTCGCTTGCTCGCTTTATCTCCCGGATAACGCTTTGAAATAAAACGGCATTTCTTAGCAGAAAAACTGGAGGAGCAAAGAAAGAATCCTTCCTTTTGAAATATTAAATGCAATTCTGTTTTGAACCGCTATGATTAAAAAAAAAAAAAAAAAAAGAAGCTGCTGTGGCGGGGGTTACGGTTCCTCATCATATAAACCGACAAACTTAAAGCGAGTTTATAATTGTCAGGGAACTTTAAATAATTGAAGAGTAAGACACAGCATGGGAGGGTGTGTTTTTATTGTGCAATAACATCTCAGGATTCATTATTCATAATAATTATGATTATTAGTCTTGCAAGTTTTACACTGTTTCCTTTGAACATTCCAAGACTGATTGTACGAGGAAAGAGAATTTAGAATAACACAGTTAATTTGCTTTTAGTTTATTACATTCCTCTGCATTAAGTTTTTAACCAGAGGGAATAGACCTCTAACATGCAAAATCAGAGAAAACAAACTCCTTAATTAAAAAAAAAAAAAAATTGCGTCCGCTACAGCTTAAACTAGTCTGTTTGGGTACGATTTGGCACCTCTTTGTCCTGAAGTCAAGGACACGCTCCTTGTTTTTAAAGGTACAAAGTAGGCCCATATGACTCTATAAAGAATTAAAAATTACAGAAAGACATTTGATGTTGGGGGGATGAATTGCGATCTCCTTATTCATACTGCACCGTGCTTACGCCGCGAACGCTTTGATACCAACGGGGCTCTCCATGCTCTACGTTAATATTCAGAGCCAGACAGAAATGGTTTTTCCTGTCTTGAGAAAAAATTGGAGATAAAAGAGGGAGAGAGAGAGACTTTTCCGCATTCGGATGAGCCCAAGAGCTTTAGAGGGTTCTTCAAGGAGAAAGGGAGAGGGAGCTGCAGCCCAGAGCCGTGGAAGAACCCCTCGTCAGAACCAACCTCCAGCTCCATCATCCCCACCAAAACGAGCATCCTACCTTCCCATCCCCTCGGGAAAGGGACAACTCAGCAGCTCGGCCATCGTTATCGGCGAGACTGGAACCGCAGAGACATCAGTGGAGAAGGAAAACACCTGAACACGTGCCTCTCATTAATATAATAATATTACATATATAACGGGAAAAGTTGAAACAAAGCAATAGAACAAAACGCGATGAAGTTGGTTCGAGAACAAGAAAGTTTTTGAACGGAGGTCTTGCAGGCTGCAGTTAAAGATGACAGAAAAACATAGAATTTTTTCCCCACAGCAAAGACGATCCACCAAAGATCGCGCTCAGGTGTCAACCATCACCGATGCCGTCAGCGGAGTTATTTTCCAGCTATTTGCTGATGGGAAAATGGAACCAAATATTTCCCCGTCAGCGGAGGCTGCGAGGGCTCCAACCCAAAGCAGCGCTATTTGTGCCACCAAAATCTTTAACCTCTTCAAATAATCCACTTCTACGGGACAAGCTGGGGCGTAAAACAAGTTGTCTAAGATGTCCAGACACTTACCGAGGCTTAATTTTGGCTTGGAATGTTAAAGTCAGTCTGAAACTTCGGTCTTCGCTGGATGCCCAGCAAAATATGGAGGAAACCTGCAGGGTTTTTTTTTTTTAATTTCCTGCATCTTTCTGCAAGCTTTGTGATTTAAAATGGAAATTCTCCGGCTGAACGACTAAGGGAATAATGGAGTTTTCTTCGTCTAAAGATCTTACACTTCTGAGAACAGATTTTTTGCTTCTAAAATGACACTAAGCTTTTAATATTTTATTTACAAAGAGAGACAAATTACTCAGATTTAAATGTGGGATGAGGATTTTTTTTTTCAGAAGGAGAAAGCAATAAACAGGTTTACGAAACGATTCAAGAACTCTGGGAACTTAAGAAGATCTTTTTATGAATCTTGCTGCATGAAAAAATGAATTCTATGACTCCATACGATAAAGGGGCCAGAACATGAGGAATTTATACTTTAAAAGATTATGATTGATATTGAATTCTGGAAAGTCAAGTGCTACTAGCGTAGCAAGTTACGCTAATGAAAACACAAGGCAGCCAGAAAAGAAATGGAAACGCAAGGGGTTATTCTTTTATGTAAAAGTAAAAACATGTTTTGTGCAGAAAAAGGCAGCGTTATTTACCAGAAAGGGGGAAAAAAAAAAAAAACCAACAAACTTCTTAAAACCTCATTAACTCCTTGCAGATTGTGATGCCAAAGATCACTACGATATGAGTGATATATTCTCCACAACAAGTATGGACACGTAAGCATGAAAGAGAAGAAAGACTTGGGAGAACCCTCTGTACAAACCCTGGAGTCGCAGGAATAGATAAGGAAAAATAAAAAGGATTATTCTTCTCGGGTCTTTGCAGAAAGACTCAGTAATTGATTGCTATGCCTGAGGAGCTGAAAAAGCGCAAGATATATCTTCCAGGTATTCAGGAGCCATAAATAAGCTTTATTCACGTGTCGTAATGTAAAAATGTCATACCCATGTGTTCAGAAATGTCAGGCTGGCAACTACTAACCTTAAGGAACAGCTGATTTTTCTCGCTGAATTGGAAGCCCGTGAGAACAAAGGCAAGGAGCACGCGCTGGCCATTACCTGCTCCATCGGAAGCCACTCCTGAGAAGGAGCCACATCCATCGTCCTCAGAAAGTAGCCTTGGAAAACTGGAGTTGTGTTCTCTAAAAATAAGACAGCTTGAAAGAGAGGAATATATCTTAGCGTGGCGAGGAAGATGCTAGTCGTCAAGCTTCCTTAAGACATGGAAGAATGATAGAAAAAATAGCTAATAATGAGAGCAAATACCATCCTGGTGGCTATCACAAGGATGGAAGAACATCCTGCTGGAACCTGAGGAGGATCCTACTGCTTGAGAAGATTTCTCTGCTACCATGGATGGGAAACGCAAGGTGGTGGCACGAGTGGGAAATCAGTCCCTCCCTGGGAACTGTTGCCAGTTCCAGCCCAGGGCTCTCCTTCTAGGAAGAAATAAGGATGGCAACAGACATCCCTACAGCCAGAAAAAGTCTTGGAGATGTTTATGAAAGCCACCTACATGTTGGAATAACGACTGCTAAGCAAAAGCAAGAAACGCAGTGCGTGAGTTGCATTCTAGGAGATGTTCACATGGCACCAAGGCGGGTACCTTGGTCAGGACTTGGTCCTGCCCTTGGGGAGTAGACATGAGACGTGGAAACACAGCTCACACGGGGGGAATGGCTCATCAACATCAAGGAGTCTACGTTTGTCCTGTGGCTCAGGCTATTACCCATCTTTTGATAACTGCTCATGTTGGTCTCACTGACTAAATACAACTACTTTTCTCTAATAAAGAAGAAACAAGTGAAAATACAGAAACGATATTTACGAATGATTCTGCACGATGATAGAGAAAAAAAGAGCCAAAAATCAACAGAAGCAAAACAAACAAAAAAAAACAAGAAAAAAAGGACAAATCCCCTCCACATCATTTCAATCGGTGAGGCCGCACGTTTGTGTAGCTCCGCTGAGCTGGTTTCTAAGCAGGAAATTATCTGTACCTGATCACAGGAATACTAAATCCAAATCTAAGTACAGAAACCGTTTCACGCGCTCGTCCTTAAGAAAGCCTGCAAAAATATATGCCAAGCACAAGATAAATGAGAACGATGGGGTTAACGAGCAGCACAGCTTCGCGTGGTGGCCAGAACCGGTGTCGGGTCATGCGCTCGTGTCTAAGCTCTCAAAATTCAAGGTAATCATTACATTTGAACACTTTTTTTTTTTTTTTCCCCTCCATCAGACATCTAAAATTCCTTCACGTCTCTTCCGTTTGGCCCAAAATAAATGAACTGACTTATTTTTTTTATAAATTTGTGAATCCAAGCAGAAATGTAATCAAGCCGAGAGGCCTGCAGGAATCTCTCGCTCCAGCCCAAGCCATTCAAAGTGATTTGAAGGCCTGAGTTATTCTATAGAGGAGCAATTCCGCGCAGCACGCCGGGGCTGATCTGCATGTAAATAATCCGCCAGGAGGGCCCGAAACAATGACAGGCTGCTGCTCGTTTTGCAGCCCTGAAGAGCCATTAGCTTCGTCTTCTATCGCGGCGCTGCCACACGACTCCCCGTGTCCCCTCCTTTCCAAAGGAGCTTTGGATCCACGTATAGACCTGCCCTCTATCCGCTCCAGCTTGTCCTACGTAAGAGCCGGAGCAAGAAATCACTTTGTTTTCCTTACTATACGGAATTACCTTTCCACGCGAAGGCTGCTAACTTATGCGGGAGCCGGTTCTCTGGGGAACGCATTATGTTGCCGGCAAACATTTGCTATTCTCCTGCATGCTAACCATCTTCTACAAAGCAGAAAACAGCCATTTAAAATCGCATGCCGTTTCTGTTGGCACGGCTCGTTCGCGGCAATAAGGGAAGGGGGAAGCTTTCAGTAAAAGCGGGTATCCTTTTCAAACAGGGCATTGCCAAGCTTTGAAACAAATCCTACCAACTGGTGCCGTTAATGCATACTGGGCTGAGAGTCATCAAATCCACAGGAAAATGAATGTATTATGTACCGTTACTATCAGGAAGGGACACAGGACAGCACTAACTATATACTCGCACTGTGTTCTCTTATTGCAGCGCTGAAATACAGCCTGGTTCAGCGAAGGCAAAACACCACCTCGCAAAGGGCTTAATCCCATACCACTTAGGGATGGTTACCCTTCACAGCGTCGTGTAGAAACTCTCAACCTACTCAAAGCAGCGTAACCGTATTACTATAACATCTGATTCTGCTTATTCAACTAGCGAGAAGGTGGCATTTGCCCAGGCAAAGACTTGCGTCCGTGCAGCAGTGCTGGCATCTCAGGCCAATACCATAACACAGCTACATCTTGCAACCAGAGACACCTGTAAGTGACATCCATCAGAAGAGGGTTTAAAATAGTAGTTATGAGTCTGTTGTATGCACCTACTGCCCATGAGCCCTCTGGCCTGGTGCGATGGTGAGAAGCGAGCTGAAATAGCAGTGAAACAAAGTCCCCTTTCGATGGCTGAGAAGGATCGCATCCCACCCCAGCGCAAGAAAGCGGCCATCAGCAGGGACCTTCACACCACAACATTAAGCCACGTTCCTGTAGTAATTTATTAGGAAGAATCACAGAAGGGTTTGGGTTGGAAGGGACCTTAAAGATCATCTTGTTCCAACCCCCCAACCCTTCCAACCACTAGAGCAGGTCGCTCAAAGAAGCTAAAGAGATACGGCTTCTCATAATTGCATTATGTTGGATTAATATGCCTTCATTTAATTGCCTACTGTCAACTAATTCTCAGTAGGGAATGCAAAAGCCCGTACAGGTAAAGGGAGTTCCAGTTTTTATTGTCACTTCTGGCAAACTACCAGATGGCAACTGGAGAAGTGAAGCTTCAGTGAGCTCGAGAAGCAACCGGACGCGTGGCCATACTTAACGTACCTCTCCTACGCCTACGTGTGGCTCTGACAGCAATCTGAGACAACAGACGGACGCGGCGAGAACGATGGAGCGACACAACTAAACCTGCGCAGGCAATAAAAGAGATTATGAGCACAAAGACGGACTTGAGCGATGTTGGGCGAGCGGCAGGACGGACCCCCTGTTGCAGCCACTCTGGGTTGCTTAGAAAAGCAGAAGGAAATGCAAGAATCACCTCAAGACCGGCTCTACTTGAGCTCCAGCACAGGACAGAGAAAACCGGGGCTCTGCTCCTCTCTATTCACTTCCTGACGGGTGTAAAATACGCCAAATTTATTTTGGATACAATGTCTTACTCCAAGTAAGTCACAGCGAACTCCACACAGTTCTCTTGAGGAAAAGTCGTAACGCAAAATGTTTGCTCCTCTTTCCTTATGAATGGAAATGCCGAAGCAGGAGAAAATAACAACCTCCTGTATTTATGTGATGTTCCCTAAATGAAAAGTGAGTGGTTTGATACAGTTTCAAATTCATATATTCAAATAAAATAAAAAAAAAAAAAAAAGAGAGAGAGAGAGATAAGGCTTGCTTAATGCACAACATTCCTTTAAACAAGTCTCCCATTTTCTGCTTTACAGATTGCGCTTTCTTTCTCAGGTCATCGGGGTAATGTAAGAAATGGCAGGCAGACAAATCGCCTCCGGCAAAACTCGGGAGCAGACCAAAGAGTACATTCAAACAGTGGCCACACTCGAATAATTCTCCCAAGTCTGGTGCGATGGCAAAACCACCAAGTGTTAGAATAGGAATCAGCAGAGACTGATAAGAAAAATAATCTATCCACGGCAAAAAGGCATTACGTTTTCCGACCTCAAGAAGCTCACGCTAAACTGAAAAGGACAAAACCAAAACCCCGCCAGCCCAGGAAACACGGAACTTACTGGGAGTGGAAGGGAATAGTTCTGATAATCAAGATTTAGATCAGATTAAGAGGAGTTGGGGAGGGGAGTGGGTTCTGAACGGCTTTTTAAGGGTCAGCTTGTATCCGTTTGCTTTACGTTGCATGCTAAATATTCCACCTAATCAAGTAAAGATCATTTCTAAGATTATAAGACAAAAAATCCCCAAACCTGCTTTTCTAGACTTTGCAAATTCCGTGTGTGCCGAAGCCAACAAATAATGGATAAAAACCACGTGTTTCGTGTACCCAGGGTGGTAAAACCTAAGAGTCTTGCCTCAGAAGGGGATTTTCATCAGTTAGGAAGGACCAGCTGGGCTTTGTCGGTTTATGCCAACAAAGTATTGAGCGAAAGGAAAATACCTACCTTTGGTCCATCCAAGAGAGGTTAGAAACCGAGCAGTATCATGGGAGAACCGTCTCAGTCTGGTGCTTGCTAATGTCCTAAAGCTGCCATGTCTAATGCTTTAAACGTCGTTTCCTTCACAACCTCCACTCTTCGGATAATTGCATACACTCAAGCGGTAGGTCAGGGGGGACGCGCTTGTCCTATACGTGCCAAGTCGAAGAAAATTAATTTCATTCCCCAAAGAAAGGAAGAGCTGGCAAGACTGACATTAAACAATATTGATTCCATGGCACAAGGGTCTGGAAAGCAGAGCCAAAACAAACAAAGATGCTTTTGGATCCAGCATCCATAATATATCACCAGCCCAGACGGATCCGAAACGGCTCAGCAGAGGACACGGCTCTTTTCCCTTTCCTTGCTACGGCGAAAAGATGCACAAAGCTCCCGGTAAAAAAAAAAAAAAAAAAAAGAAATCAAACCAAGTCATGTGTAGAGCAAAAATACAGCCCGGTAGTTCTAACAAAAGAGAAAATGCTGGGAAAATGCTCATGCATATCTGATGCCGAAGGAAAGCCAGGGTGTGACTAACATATTGGAAAAGTGTTTTCCTCTTCAGACAGAGATTGCCCCGGCAAATTCTGTCAAGGTTACAAAGACCTTGTATCACAGCTTCTGTAAAGGAACAGCTGTCTACAAACAGACTTGCAAATGTACTGCTGCATCTCATTTTTTCTTTATATTTAATTTAAACCTCTAGTAGGACTTATTTATTTCAATAGTTCCCTTCTGTTAGCATCAACTCTAGCTCCTTCCCCTCTCTCTCTTCACACATTTCCATAATAGAAGGGTTTTCTATAATGGCATCTTCAGTCCCCTGTTTAAAAAGAATAATAATAATCATATAGCTGACAGTACACTACACTTCATTAAACGTGACAATCACATTCCTCCACGCGGTTGGTCTCAGAGAATGCGTTCTGTCTAACCCAGCTACCTATACTCTGTTTAACCTATCAACACAAACCGTGAATTTTGTTCTAACCCAGAAAGAGCAAAATGTGCCTTTTCGCCATCCCACTGAGGCTCCTGGAAGAAGAAAATGCCGTTCCCTCCACCGGTACCACCCCTCCTCTTCAAAATCCCCAGTTTAATGCCTGAAAGCGGTTCCAACAAAAAGAACAATCTCCAAGAGTCAGAATTCCTTCATTTTTTTCAGTTTCCCTCAGAAATATAATCGTGAAGCATTTCATTTTTTATTCATTTCTTTTTAACTTAATTTCGTTTTGGCCAGTTTAGTGAAAATCTGTATTATACTGCATCTCTGCAGTCTAATACCGGACTCACCATGGATTCCGTGCTCAGTATGGGGCTTAAATGACTTATGTTTAGCTGAAAGGTATCTTGGAGAAGATACCCCGAATCCCTCCTTGGAGCAAGACACCCACCCCTGACGGCAGAGGGGGTCTCAAGGGTGCTATGGGGAGACAATCACAGCAGCTCCCCCCTTTGCTCATTAATCCTCCGCTTAGATACCCAAATTAACGCAATTAATGCATTATCCCTCTCCTTCGTAGCACTCACGGGGATTCCTGTTTGAACGCATTGTTTCCCTTCCATCCTTTCCAGGCTGATTGCTTCCTACAGGATTTCTTTAGCTATTGCCTGCTTTCTTATTCCTACATATATATTTTATTTTGTAATCGTCTACAGTTAAAACATGTTGTTTGAATAGGCTTCCTTTGTCCAAATCATCCTATGTGTCTGTCTCTAATCCATTTAACTCCAGCAATAAGAAGCTCATATTTATTTTCGGGTAATCTCTGCTCAATGCCACCACCAACGTACCCACCCAGTGACGGATCCGAAGTCAAAACCCAATTTTTAATCCATTAAACGTATGCCGTGTGGAGAGTGAATGGTGTTTGCTTCGAATGAGAACGGCAGGCAGCTCCAAGCCGAGCGCCTTCCACGCACCAGAGCCTACGTGGTGCCCTCCATCCATCAAACGCGCAACCACATCGAGGAAGGGGATCCAGTTGACTTCTCCAGGCATCATTTTCCATAGAGCCCTCTCTGCAAGTATTACAGCTCTTCTCTTTTAATTTATTGTTTCAGATGGCCTTACTTCCCCCTGCCCCCCTGGCTAGCGTAAACCAAGTTGGTTAATACTTTCGGAAGTTGCTCGCTTGCCGTTTTTTAGCGTCAGCAGAGCAATATATACGTTCAGAGTTTTCATTTCTAGACAGCTTCCGTTTTCTCACTCAAGGTTTAGCCTGAAAATAAGCGTTGATACACCTGAATTCCCCACTACGTGAATCGCCTGGTTTGCTCAGTCCACCTGTAGCTTCCCTCCAGAAATCCCATACGGAACAGGAGCTTAAAGCCTTGTATAGTATTATGCTGGTTTACTTATATCCAATCAAATACAGATATTTTAATTTCTTCTATCCTTTCGGTATTTTCATGCTAGTGATGCTTGAGATCCACTGGTGTTTTTTTAACTCCTTTCTGTTTTTCCTTCCCAGCACATTCTCCTTCCCTTCCGAAGCCGACCACGTCAATGTTAGCAGAAAGACCGTCTTTTTTCCAACCCTACATACACTTTTTCTCTTATCCTGCTTTAAACGATGGTTTGGGTTGGAACGGACCTTAAAGATCATCTAGTTCGGTCCATCTTCACCTCTTAATTCTGTCAACCCAGCTACTCATCTTAAGTATTTCCTACCTGATTATATACCTGGTATCTCTTTAATCATGAACATCCACTTGCAAGAAGTCTACCATCATATTTTCTTTCTTTTTCCAAGCATTTTAACCCTTTCTTTCCTTTACGCTTTTCCACTATTTCTCAGCCACGTTTTAATTACTTTTACCACTTTACGATTCTTCTTTGTGAAAGAAACTCTGGGAAATAATACCCTGCGTGATAAAGTGACGACGAGAGCTTTCGCTTCCTTATTTCAAGACAGGGATCTCGAGCAAACATTGCAATGCAGGATGAGCACGGCACTTTGTTTAACACTACAAAAAGCCGTTCAGTAATTTTCCCCAGGTATCAAACCTGTCGCTGGAGAACTTGGACGCCCTTTGCTATTTACCACTCCGTCATTCTGTCCTCTCTCTTATATTCAGTGCGTGCTTCACATTTAACTTTCCAAATCTCCTCCTTTCGCACACATGACCACAACAAGGGCGGCACAGACCCCAGGAATAATAAAATACTGGTGGTATCTCATACAGCTGTGCTGTCTTGCTTCAGAAATCCATTTCAAAGTCACTGTGACGAGCCTCCGGTGCCAGCTCTATCAGCCAGGACATATTTGTCCCACCAGTGACTGCTGTGGGTGGCCCAGAGGGAGATCACCACCGACCCGCGCTCCCTCGATGTCCCAAAAAAAAAGCCATGGATTACGGAGCGTGGACTGTCTGTGCAACAAGAACAACTTACAAAAACTGCATGAATTCATATGACCTAAGTCAAGATAAAACATATCAACTGATACAATGGACTGAACTACTCAATTCACGTATATTAAAGATACATTTTCCAAATTGACGCGGAAGGGGGGTTCCTGACCTCACTCCACTGTGTAATCACGTTCAGCAAATACGGACCATGCAATAAAGCAAATCCACTGGAAAAAACCCAGACCTACCCACACGCCTCCTACTTTTCACCCAGGATTCTTCAGGACAGGAAAACCAGTATGAGCTGAAAATAGCGGGCTCAGCACCGGAGCCAGCCAGCCCATTAAGTCAATAAATTCACACCAAACTCTGTAGGTATGTAACAAACTGTTGTTAATGTGCACAGGTACATACGGCACACACACGTCAGTGACTGCAGACACAACTGAGTGTACGGCACAGGAGGAAAAATCACAGAATGGGTTGGGTTGGGAGGGACCTTAAAGCCCACGCAGTGCCACCCCCTGCCCTGGGCAGGGACACCTCCCACCAGACCAGGTTGCTCCAAGCCCCGTCCAACCTGGCCTTGAACCCCTCCAGGGATGGGGCAGCCACAGCTTCTCTGGGCAACCTGGGCCAGGGGCTCACCACCCTCACAGCAAACAATTTCTTCCCCAAATCTCATCTAAATCTCCCCTCTTCCAGTTTGAAGCCATTCCCCCTCATCCCATGGCTCCCCTCCCTGATCCAGAGTGCCTCCCCAGCTTTCCTGGAGCCCCTTGAGGGACTGGAAGGGGCTGGAAGGTCTCCCCAGAGCCTTCTCTTCTCCAGGCTGAACCCCCCCAGCTCTCTCAGCCTGTCCTCCCAGCAGAGGGGCTCCAGCCCTCCCAGCATCTCCGGGGCCTCCTCTGGCCCCGCTCCAACAGGTCCATGTCCTTCTTGTGCTGGGACTCCAGAGCTGCATGCTGTGGTGTTTGCTAATTCCTCCCATTGCAGCAAATCACCCCAAAGCAGCTTTTCCAGAAATAAAAATCTAAAGAAGTTTCCAGGTTAAATTCAGACTTGGTCTGAAGTCTAAACATTTTTCTTCTGACCTGGGAAACCATTAAAACCCAGAAACGTGAGAGGTTAAGAGGTACACTAACCGAAGCATGCCAAGGAGAGGAAGGGCAGGGCAGTGATGGGCACACAGCGTTTCCCCCCCATGTCTGCTACACAAGTTTTATTGCTCTAGCGCTCTCTACCCCGTTACGTACCTACATGGAAACTTAATGCTAAAACATATTGTTCCACAGCAAGAGGACGTTGGCATTTCAGCCCCTTTATTAGCCTGTTTCACCATAGGGTGCAGTGCTTTAATCCCAGCCAGCAGGTAGGACCACGCAACCGCTCCCTCACTGACCCCAGTTCAGACAGGGGAGAGAATCAGAAGGGTAAAAAGTGAGGAAGAACTTGTGGACTAAGATAAAGACGGTTTAATACAGAGAGCAAAAGCTGTGGGTGCAAACAGAGCCAAACAAGGAATTCATTCCCTGCTCCCCACCAGTAAGTGGGTGTTCAGCCATCCCCAGGAAAGGCAGACTTCATCATACATGACTTGGGAAGACAAATGCCATCATAGAATCATAGAATCATTTAGGTTGGAAAAGACCCTTGGGATCATTAAGTCCAACCATCAACCCCACTCTACAAAGTTCTCCCTCACACCACATCCCCCAACACCACATCTAAACGAGTCTGAAACACACTCAGGGATGGTGACTCCACCACCTCCCTGGGCAGCCTGTTCCAGTGGCTGACCACTCTTTCTGGGAAGAATTTTTTCCTAACGTCCAGCCTAAACCTATCCTGAACGTGTCCCCCTTTCCTCCTTCACCCCAGCTTTATACACTGAGCATGATGCCACGTGGCATGGAATGTCCTTTTGGTCCCAGTTGGGGTCAGCTGTCCTGACTGTGTCCCCTCCCAACCCCTTGTGCCCCCCAGCCTGCTCGCTGGTGGGGTGGGGTGAGGACCAGAAAAGGTCTTGAGAGCTCAGCAACAACCAAAACCACCAGTGTACAATCAACACTATTCCCATCCCTGATCCAAAACACAGCCCTGTACTGTTAAATCCATCCCAGCTGAAACCAGGACAGCGGCAGAACACAAGAGGTGGGGCAAGAGTAAGGAATCAAAGAATGGTTTGGGTTGGAAGGGACCTCAAAGACCATCTGGTTCCAACCCCCGTGGCCCTGGGCAGGGACACCTCCCACTAGAACAGGTTGCTCCAAGCCCCGTCCAACCTGGCCTTGGTCTCCTCCCAACCCCTTATGCCCCCAGCCCATGGCTGGTGGGGTGGTTCGAGGTGCACAAAAGACCTTGAGGGCTCAGCGACAACCAAAACCACCAGTGCGCTGTCACACCATTCCCATCCCAGACCCAAAACACAGCTCCGTACCAGCCGCTAGCAAAAAAGTTAACTCCAGCCCAGCTGAAACCAGGACAAGGATAACAGGACTATACCCCTCGGCTTCGACTGCCTTGAAAGTCCTCCCGAAAGCTCCTCGCGTGTCAGCTTGCAGCCTTTCTTCACAACGCATTTTTATTCTTCCACCAGAGATATTTTCTTATTAGTTATTCTCTCGGGCTGCATCGCTTCGTCCCCGTTTCCAAGGCAACAGACAGGAAGCAGGAGTTAAGCAGAATCTTTCATCTGGGAGGGGATGATGGGAATGGATGAGGGAGTTTGAGCAAGGTCAGGCATTTACCGCTGAATACAAATCTGTCACGCCTAATAGATGAAGCTCTTTAGTTTCCGAGCTACTCAGGCTGCTCCCAGCATCCAAGGAGAAAATAAAAAGACACTCAAGCATGAATGCCAATCAGCTTGTGCTGGCAACAATGATGTATATACATGTGCCACAGCAGCTGGACCAGGCTTGGCCATGGATGAAAGGAGAAATTAAATAGGTGTCAATAATTATAGAAGGTCAGGATCTAAATCCCTGAATACTAAATATATTTTAATAATATCGGATGGCGAAGCAGAGAAGTTATTAAGCCAGGAGGCTCAAGAGGCCTCGACCCGGAGTACAATGAGATGCTGGGGACGCGGTGGCAGAAAAGCGGTGGCGCACGAGAGGGATCCCGACAAGCCGTGGGGACACCAAGCACGTATTCAGCAAATACAGCTCTTTTGGCTGGCCGGGTCAAGCAGCCGTGGCTGTGCAAAGAAGGGGAACAAAGTGATGGCCAGAAGATTTTCCAAAGGCGGGGAGACCTTTGCTGAAGGAAAAAGAGCATTCCCGGCTGGTTTGCTGTTTGATACCGCCACCGGAGGGTTGCGGATATTAAAGCACGGAGAGGACAGGTATGCCAGGCGATACCCTCGTCCCCTGCCCAGGACCGGGAATCCGCATTCCAGATTTATCGTTGTGTGTAAGAACCAAAATCAGGCTAGTCCATCGCCCCCGTGGATGTGGGGTGCTGCAGCTGCGGGGTGTCCGTGGTTCCAGGGCGATGGCACGGCCACCTCCTCCCTCCGAAGCTGACACTGCCCCGAGGGATGTCCTCCCACAGCTTGTCACCGCAGATGGGGCTGCCACCGTGGACACCCCCTTTGCCTGTAAAACGAAGCCAGGAACGGGGCACTCTGCGGACACTACTCCGCAGCTTGCCGTCCCCTCCCCGTGTCTCAGCCCCAGAGATTAATATGGACCACACTCGGCATCTTTTTACGGAAAAAAAGGGTTAATTTCCACGACATTTTGCGGGGCACAGTATCCCACCCGGCACCACTCAGCAACTCGCAAAGTTTACAGAGAGGAAGACGGCTGGTTTAGAATAAGCCACAAAATAAAAGAATCGGCAACTCTTCTGGTGGGAAAACGGCATCCCCTGTTAGATGTCTCCTACAAGGATGACGTTCAGCCCAAAACCTCATGGCTGAGGGAGCGAAGGGATCACTCCCTGCTCATACTCAAGGGGACACGTGTCGCTCCAGAGACAGCACAATAAATTGCGCCTGCTCCACCCATGTCCGTAGCTATGGACAAACTTACTTTTTTTTCCTGCTAAAACCATCCCCTCCGCACCCACGTGCCGGAGCCAGGGATGCCCAGCCCCGCTCCCAAAGCCGGCCGGGCTCAACAGCATCATTTGCTCCTCTCATTTCTCTCCATCCCGCACTAATTACAAACAAAAACCAGATGAAGTGACTAAACCACTGGCCAAACTGAACCCTTTTTAGAGGGTAACACTTAAAATTGTATTTTTCTAGTTTATCCACAGATTTCAACATCAAGCTGCCCCTCGCACGCTGAAGGCAAGACTTAATGGGATTTCAGTACGGAAAGACGCAGGATATCTGCAGTAGTGCAAATACACAATATTACACGTGCAACATTAATTTTTATACGGCTTCAATATTTCTGTGCAAAAAGCTTGGTTTAGAGTTGGCATTATTAAGCATGCCTCCAACGTGCTAAAAATACCGTAATTCGCGGGGGGTATCGGCAGGTTGATTTGGCTTTTTTTGACTAGAGTTCGGCAATTCCCCACGTAGATAAATACGGCAGAGCCAGCTCCATGATGCAAAAATACCAACAGCGCTCCAACGGAGTCAGCCGGATCCTAATATAATAAGCAACACAGTGGCTGAAATCCAGAAGAGTCGTTTGAATTTTGAGCCACTTCAGATCAGAAGCATTCAAGCCAGAAATGAGAACAATTCCTCCTGGCAGGCTGCCTATATGCTGTCATCGGTTTTTAAGAAATATGCAGAGCCAAGGGTCCTGGGACCGGATTAAAGACAGACCTGGACAACGGGATCTTTTTGGTCCCGTTACTATTTTTTGTTTCTTCTCTCACTTCTTGGGTGGATTTTACTTAAATCCATCCATCTGACCTCCAGCAGAAAATGATCCCAATGGACCCTGCGCAGATGATTGTCAAAAAAAATCTGCTTTTGACAACATTTAGGGATGGAGATGTCACAGCCTCTCAGACACGGTGCCCTGGAGCATCATCACCACATGGAGGGCTGGGGTGTTGTGGTACCCTGTAGCCTGACTCCTGCTTCCTGCAGTGGCGTTGGGAGAGCAAAGGATGTTCTCCACATTCCCACTGGTGCTTGGATCTTTGCAAACTGGGATGCTGTGTCTCCTCGGTCAGCTCTTACAGCACCTAAACTGAAGTCTCCCAGTTCTTTCGGGTTTTCTCCTCTTTATGACCCTCTGATGATTCCCCATGGAATCCTCTCCGGTGTCTCTCTGGTCCCTTCAGTGAAGGGCTCAAAATTAGAGACCGGACTTCATCCCAAAGCCTAGCTAATGGCAATCAGAGCAAACTATTTAATTCACCTTGCCAACCATGCGGCTTCTCACGCTGCAATTTGGCTTTTTCAGACAAAGCTGTTTAAAGGAGGATTCATTTTAATTTACGAGATTTAATTTTTGAGATCCGTACTTTTATCTGGTTGCGGACAAGAGAAATTATATAGTTTTTATTATTTCATAGTCTGGCTTGAAAAATGATCGGATTCGATGGTCATACTGCAGCAAAGACTTTGCTCCGTGTTACAGATCCGGGCTCCAGGTCCACGGGGAAAAAATAAGGGGATTTCCCACCTCCACCGGTGTGCGGGGAGATCTCCCGAACACAGCTCTGCTGAGGGCAAACCACGGCCGCTGAAGGGAATCTATACAACTAAACATCGTCCTAATTAAGCCATTAAATTCGTCAGGTTCCATCTGCCTTTACCTCGGTGCGACACATAATGTTTTGGCCCACAGTGATTATTTCCCATAAAAGAGAAAATGGAGTCTCACATCACCGGCACAGGGGACGCGGGGTCAGGCTCTCCGTGCCCTTCCCACGCAAACCCTGGCGTTAATTGTCCTATTTCTTGTCGTAATTACAAAAAGGCACCCAACCTCACAAGATTCTCAGGCTCTTTACCCAATTCCTCCTTCTTTCCAGGGTTAACAGCTGTGGCGGATGCTTCCAAGATTCTCCTCCGTTCTTCCACGCCACCGGATCAGCAAAATTTTTCTTTATCCAACTGAAATTGCTGCTGTGGATGTTTTAACTGACAACAACTGGGAACAGCTGGTGCTACCTGAAGGAGAGAGACTAAGTTTCGGCAGGGAAAATCCCGCCAACTGTTTCCGTAATGAAATTGTTAATATCTCGGAACCACTCAGAAATCCGACGCGCGCTCCATTACAAGCAACACGGGGGGGGAAAAAACCCACCACCACCAAGAAGCCCAAAGCAAACCCAAACAAAAAGCTAAACAAAGGATATCTAAGCTTCCCTTAATCCTGGTTTAAGGAAAAGATAAATGTAAGGATAATTAAAAGTCTGAGTTCCTTAGAAGCAGAGCAAGGCACAGCTCTTAACGGCGGCTCTGGTGCTGCGAGGAGATGGATTCATTCCCAGGCAGCGGCTGTAAATCAGGAATACAGCCACCGAAGGTCACCGTGGGTACGCCAAAAATCTCTATATGCGGGACAATAATTTAACACCCAGAATAGCTGACGGTACAATAGTTTATCCGGCATTCCTCAGCCGTGAGATGCTCAGGGCCGGTGGGGAGCAAAGGGTCCCTCTCCGTTCCTGAAGATGGGAGGGACACGATGGGGATCCAAGCTGGCCCTTGGGGTGGCCCGAGCAGGAAAGGGACCAGGGTCAAGCAAGGGAAATGCCGTGGCAGTCGTGACACCACGTCCCGGGTCCATTCTGTGAGCTACATCCCCAAATCCGCTTCTCTTTTTGTTTCCCAGCAGACCCGTAAGTCGCTCGCGTCCCTCCGAACACATCCCTTGGCTACCAGAGATTCCCTTGCGCCGAAGGTAACTGCAAAGCAGCTGGGCTCTACGTACAGTATTTTGGGGATTTTTACACGATTCTGCCCACAGAGACGTCACAAGCTCAAGAGAAGCAGCAAGTGTATGGAAAACCCAAGTATGCACCCTCCTCCCTCCACACTTTCTCAACAGATGACGCTACAAAAGGATGGAGAGGACAGAAATACGTGTATTTTTCATTTGGGACCAAAGCAGAGAGAGGGAAATAATTTTTTCCACAGTTTCTCTAGTTTCTCTTTAGAAAATACTCTTTTTTTAAAAAAACAAAAACAAAAACCAACTTGATTTTCTTGTACATGCTTTATGACCTTTTAGAGCTATCACCTCCTCCCCCCCCCCCCCCCCCCCCTTTTTTTTTTTAAAGAGATTTTTGAAAATTAATTGAAGAGCCCCACGGATGAAATCCTGGAACTCTGTCAGCAGCTCTTTGAGCAGGTCTACGCTGCCGGGAGGACTCTCATCCTCACCCTGAAGCTGTCCCTGTGTATAAAGCAGTATAAAACAATTACCTCCTCGCCAAAGTAGGGAACAGGAACGAAGGAATAACTTTTTAGCAGGATTTTAGGAAATTCTGTGGAGAAATGTGTGAATTTCTTGAGCCTAGTCTAACTAACGTTTGTTTCTTTCTGCAGGCAGGAGCCCCAGGAAGATGAAATGAAAATTAACCGGAGACACCTTTCACCCCCAAATCCACAGCAGGATTAGGACACCTCTCCTGGGATTAGAGGTGCAAATCCCATTAGGGAGAAGGCAGCGGTGCCACACGCCGCACGCGACGGCTGCAGATGCGATTTGGGGGGGGGGGAAAAAAAACCTAATTACATTAAAGAATTTGCAGGAAGCAGAGCCACGAGAAAGAGAAATCCTTCAAACGCAATGTGAGGAAACTCAAAGAAGGAAAATATTAAACAGGCTGAAGGGATAACGTCCCAAACGTGAAAATTAAGTGTTTGCTAGCAAAGTGGTGGCCTCGACTGCCATGCAGCTGTCCTGTCCAGAAGACACGCCGTCAGGTCTCGACGAGGCCAACGGGACTTTTTCTACCTAATCAAACCTTCAGACCTTTTCCAAATTGGCTTTCCTACCATTGCCAGGAAAATGACAGTAGATACAGAAATGGATCCCGATCTCCGCTCGGCGGTACTAAGTTGTTGACTTCCACAAACCTCTAGTTGTGGTCCTGCATCTACAGCTGAAAGTAGACACGTTTGAGGGAAACGGAACCATTAAATAATCATCTTTAAGAGGTTATCCTAAGAGAAATCCTCCGCCTGGCAGCCCGAGCGGGGCACAGCGCTGGCTCGCGCCACGGATAACACCGTTCCAGCTAGCTGCGCAAGGAAAATTCCTCTTTTTCCTGCTGGAGCAACATTTACTTTTGACGGGATCAATTCCCGACTATGTGCTCCAGGATGGTAAACGCTAACTTTTGACGGCTGCTCACCTTGGCCCCCTATTCCTCCGAGAATCGGGGTGTTTTCTGAACAAATAACGGCTTCTCGCTGCTTTCCAGCCCCCCCTCCCTAGCCCGATATTCCACTCCCAGGGAAAGGAACGGCAAGGCGAGAAGGCTGCTGAATATAAATAGGAGTAAAGCACATTATAATTACAAATCTGGCTATCCAATGTACAGCTCTAAACCCTGAAATGATAGGCTGACACTGTCATCCCAACCCAGACACCAATTACCATTACATCTAACCGAGGCCACCGAGCCAGACAGGGGACGGGGCGGATGAAAGATGCACCATCTCAGGGATTCTCATCTCTTCAACTTCCAAGAAATAGCTATTCCGCAAATTATTAGCAAATCACTCGAGCTAAATAATTAATGTTTAAACAAGGGGAAGGAAATTATTCCTAAATGGAGGAGGTGGGGGGGGGCGGGGGGCAGGAATGGCAGAGAAGGAAGGGATGGAGGAGAGGAAGGGGGAGAATATGAGAAACCTGCTTTTTTTTTTTTTCCCCCCTGTCACTCAGATAAGACATTTGCATTCCTGGAAGAAATATGCTGCTTCCTCCCTTAGGAGCTTGCACAGGTGTTTTTATTTTTTTTTTTTATTTAGATTTTTAATTTTCTTTTCCCCTCCTCATTACTCTCTGATCCCACTAATGTAAATTAACATACGAACAGCAAAACTCCTCATAGGCCTGAATTAACATCCGAAACAAAGGAAAGAAAGAAGAAAAAATAAATCATCATCTTCCTCCCCAAGCCCGCGCTCGGCAGTGCCAGAAGGCAGGAGATCTGCTTTGATTTTAACAAGAGACCATCCGCTCCCAAACTCCAAACCGAGCCGGCGCTGCAAAATCAATTTGTGAGATCATTACGTAAATCCATATTAAACTATTTAGTCTGTATTTAACACTCTAACAAGGATGGTCAGGGTGAGTTCAATGGATTTTATTCCAGGTGGCGAAAAGCCGAAGTCTGCCCCTTCCCCTTCTAATTCCTTCCCGGACTCACCTTTCGCGACGCTGAATAATCACTTTTTGCACCCAAACACGCGTACCCGGGGATGACAAAGCTCCGCATCTTTTATAGTTTGAGCTGCGGGCGCTAACGAAATCAACATAATATCTAGCAGTTTCCTAAATAGGGCCACGTGAAAATCAACACGTTTGGGGCTTTATTTTCCCTAAATCTTTCCCCTCAGGGAGGGAAGACAGAAAGTTAGTATCACTGACAAATATGCCCGAAGATTAATTTGCTGTTTCCTCATAAACCAAACACATGGAGCTATTTCTTACCCTTTCTTATCACTGATCAAATGGCAGCTCAGCAAATAGGTTCCTGCTGGGAAGGTGACAAGGTAGCGCACTCCATATAAAAACCCATCAGCGCTCAGGCCTGCAGACAATGTGTCTCCTGACCTTATTACTCCTGAACTCTGCGGCGTAACTTCATCTACGCTTCTAAAGGAAACGGTTACGTTTAGGGAAAAAATGAGCACCTGCAAAAGGGGGGAAACAGACGACAAGGAGAGGAGGTGAGTTAAAAATTAAGCGCTCTCTGCCTTGCGAAGCGGCCGGCGAAGTCGGAAGCCAGGGATGGAACACCCAGCTATACGCGACCAAATGAACGAGGCTAGAAGGACACGAGCCGTATGGAGGTCAACAACTCTTAAATAACTTAAATGCCTCGCCAGCGTCCAGCTACAGAATATAAATCATAGAATCATGGAATCGTTTAGGTTGGGAAACACCTTTAAGATCATCGCGTCCAACCGTTAACCCAGCACTGCCCAGTCTGCCACTAAACCATCTCTCTATTAACACCTCCTGCTTCCTAATGTAGTTATTTTTAGGAGACCTTCGATAAACAGGGAAATACTCTTGGAACTCATTCGAGCAGCAGGCATCCCAGTGAGCTACTGGGAGGTTTGTGGCAAAACCATTCTCACACCAGGGTCAGAATAGCAATGGAGGCACTGGCCTATCTTTCCTTGCTAAGGTTTTTCTCCATAATTTTCCCCCAACTCTTTCTGTAGAGGTGGTTTAAAGGAAGAAATCTGTGCACTGGTCTGTCTTTCCTCACTAAGGCTTTTCTCCATATTTTTCCCCCCAATTCCTTCTTTAGAGGTGGTTTAAAGGAAGAAATCCATGCCTACACAAGCTGCAAAGCCCAGCAGAGCCCCCTAACAACTTACTAGTAAATTGTTGAAACTCAGGCCACGGATACTTCCCTGGAAACAAGGACAGAAAGACCTTGGCCTACGGCCAACCCTCAGAACCTACACATCCATTAAAGAATGGCCATGGCTTCCCGAAAACTTGAGCTGTCGCCTCTCCTGACAGTAAATCCCCCTCCACCAGTGCCGCTGGAGTCACAGCCGGTCTCCTTGCAGGAGCTGCAGCCTGGAGCCTCCCGCAATTCTCATTTGGTGTCTTCTTTTCCCACCTTCGCAAGCTTGGCTGCCACTGATTAGGTGCATTGCTACACCTAAGGTCGCTTTTAAACTCTTAATTTGTGTGATACCTTCAAAATAAAAAAAACGAAAAGGCTATCACATCTTCACAATCTACTCAAGTAACCTGTATTTAAAAAAAAAAAAAACCAACAAAACACTTTCAAATGTAGACCACATGGACAGTGACTCTTCCCCTTCTTAAGTATGAAATTCAATTACAGACACTCAAGAGCTTCTTTCAAGCCGCAAGGAATTTGAGGTTCACAAACCAGGGAAGAAAAACCCACCGGCCTTCAGAGAGCAGAAGACAGGGTCTGCTCCACGCAGAGCGGAGGGGAAGAAGATGCCCAAGCGCCAGATCCAGGTGGCACCAGACACCCAAAGCCCGAACGTCGAGACTTAGGTGCCCTCACCTTGGATTCCAGCTTCTTCAGAATTTGACTCCTCACCCTTTATGGATTTTTCTCCAGCTTTGCTTCACTGTGCATCTCCTTCACGTTGCACTGCTCTCGTGAGAACATAAAACGCTGTGGTTATGCCAAGCCTGAACGAACAACTCTTCAACGAGCTGCTCATGAAAACCCGTCTTCTTTGCACTCAAATTCCTACGTGAAAAGTGAAGCTTTCTGGTATGCAAGCCTGATCATTCACACAAAACTTGTGAAAACCGAAATCTCCTTTTCAAGGTTAAAAAAGCCCCCCAAAAAACCACAAACCCAATAAAACACTCATTGTAAGAGCTCCTGTATGAAGTCATTATATTCAGTTATCTGCACCAAACTCATCTAGGACTAAAAAAATACATCACTTTCTGTATTTTTAATATAGTCATTTCACAGTTCTGCTATTCTAACAAATTGAATTCTAGCAGATCTCAAAGTCTTAGAACTAATTGCGGTTTTCATTCTGTCTTGTGATTACTCTGACATTATCCATGTAAAGTCAGTATGAAGTAAGTGATATTTTAATTAACACCACTTAAACGCTAATTGCATTCCAGTTTCCCATGATTATTATTTATCAATATATATCCTTTATTACAGACAAAAAAATCATGGTTTGGTTTCTTAAGGAAAGCACAAACGTGTTAATAAATGATTCAGGAAGCACAAATGTTCTTAGGTGTCTAACAGACACCTCGGATCACAGAATGGTTTGGGGTGGAAAGGACCTTAAAAATCATCTAGTTCCATCCCTGGACACCTCCCACCAGCCCAGGTTGCTCCAAGCCCCGTCCAACCTGGCCTTGAACCCCTCCAGGGATGGGGCAGCCACAGCTTCTCTGGGCAACCTGGGCCAGGGGCTCACCACCCTCACAGCAAACAATTTCTTCCTCAGATCTCATCTAAATCTCCCCTCTTCCAGTTTAAAACCACTCCCCCCTCATCCTATCGCTCCACTCCCTCAACAATGACTAAGGTAACTTCAAAAATGGCTTCTAAAATATCAGTCTTCCAGTCCCAGTCCCACACTCATCTGCTCTTGACTGCTGAAGGCATGAGAGCTCCCCAGATACCTCAATTTCTCCCAGGAGCTCCTGGCTCACCTCAACTTCTCTCCCTGGTCACACAAACCTGCACCCAATTCCTGGGAGCTCCCTGCCTCTCTGGTGCATTCGCCCATCATCAAGGGGACATTAGTGGTACCAAAAGAGACGCGCAACCCAAAAACCCAAGGGGGAGGCAGCGAAGTCTCCCACGCCGCACAGCAACCACCCATCAGCATCATTCCACAGGGATGGGGAAAGGCCAGGTCTAACTACTTCCTACCTCAGCCTACCAGCTACCAGCACACCCCTCCTACTCATGACAGGACAATTCATTTTGGGCTGCACTCTTCTCTCTCCCGTTGAAGCTGTCTGGAAAAACTTGTCCTGTTCACCTTACCCAGGTCTTTCGCATGCAAGAACTTGGCTCCAGCACAGCTAAGAAACATCTCACCCCAGAACACTTGACATTTCACGTGGAAACACCCAGCAACAAGAGGAGAGACATCGTACTTCTGACCATCTCCTGGCCTCACCATACTCTCACATGACCCCTTTTCCCCCCAGACCAGGGCCTCCCTCTTGCTGAATTTCTTTCCCACTGCCCAAATATTGAAAATTCTGCCTGCACTGTGGTTTCACTCAGTTGGGAGAAAGCAGAGTGACCCCAGCACCAAAACTCATCTCCTGAGCTTCATTGAAGACTATGGTGGTGTAGAAACCCAGCTACCAGATTTTTAAACCATTATGGCTCTTACAAAACAAAGCCGCCAATTTTTATATCAGTATTTTAAGACAAGATCAAGCACCTCTAACTGCATCTTTCCAGAATCCAAAGTTTCTAGTCCAACGTTTCCAGCAATGTTCACTAGATCAACGGATGCAGAACCAGACATGACCTCAAGAACCCAACTAAGCCACTCCTGCACCCCATGGCTGGATTAAAAATACCCCTAGCAGATGTTTACCAAACTTGTTCTTAAACACTTGCAAAGATGGAAGCTCCAAAAATACTCCAAGATAACCCCTTGCAGTGGGTCTACATAGAAGTGCCTTCTAAGCACCTCTCCTGGTTTTAGGGATGGTCTTTATATCCCAACTTTTGTTTTTAACTAAAAAAATATTCCCCTGATTTTGTATTTTTGCATACGTCTGTTATAAATCCCCAGTAAGGTGTCATAATATTATGGCAAAGACCACCATAAAAGCATAAAACCAGAATTTATTCTTACTATTATCATGATTATTACTGCTTATGCGAGGCAATAAACGTGAGCAGCTTACCAGTCGTGCATACCAAAATAAGGACGTTAAATCTCTTGTTTCAACACAAAAAATCCTGACGCTCTGGCCCAGGAGGTTATTTTTCTCCCCATCCCTGGGCATCAGGCGCTTTTACCACTTTTTGCTACCAGAGATGGGTTGCACCCAGGTCTCATGCTGCCTTGGGAGATGTCAGGGGAAACCCTCCCGCGGCTAGAAGCGGGTTTGAGGGTGCTGAGTCTGCTCAGCTGGTGCTGGAGAACCACGTGCGATGGAGGGTGACACCGCACACCATCTCCTGTCCCTCCGTGGGAGCAGCACCCCAGAGCCACGTGCGCATTTTCTAGCCGAGAGCCACCTGGCAACATCCAAACCAGAGCCAGCCGGCAAACCAGCGGCTCGCAGGTGCGAAGGGTCCCTGGTCCAGCGCAGGAACTTGCCCCCACGCTCTTTTATTTAAAAGAAGTCCATATGGTCGGCGTAACTCGAACCACATGCCTAAATAAGCTTTAAAAAAAAATAAATATATTTCCACATCCTGGTAGAACTATAAATTCTCTGTGTTGGAGAAGAAGATAAATAAATAAATAAATAAATAAATTCTACTCTGAAATTTGTGAGTGGGATCCTGAAATAGTCTCTCACTTCTCTCTCCTGCTCTCTCTCTGCCTACACGATGGGAAGTAGCTCTGTGAAATTTGCTATTTCTAATTCAGGGCATAAAGAGCAAAGTAAAGAAACAGCACGTTCCAGCTTCCTCTGCAAAGGCAACGTCGGCATCATTAGCACAAAGACACACCTGCCCAACCTCTTTTTAAAATTTCCAATAAAGAGCATTCCTCATCGCTACTTTTTCCCTGTTTTACCTATCGTCAAAATAAACCCCCTGTTTTTCCTGATATTTGAAATCGTGGGGTTTATTTCGGATTTTTTAAGGCTAACCATAAGCAAGATTAACGCCCACGGTTCGGCTT
The DNA here is from genome assembly GCA_008658365.1 of Alca torda. NCBI lineage: Eukaryota > Metazoa > Chordata > Aves > Charadriiformes > Alcidae > Alca > Alca torda. The sequence goes on from CM018101.1 coordinate 1,910,001, forward strand.
TCCACCAGACTTGCAGGGACTACAAATCTGCAAGTAGTTTTAACGCCAATAAAAGCTCAATTTCTTAGCAGAGAGATGGATTTTATTTTGTGGTTGCTTTTCTAGTGGGGAAGTAATTATAAATAATACCACACTGTTAATTCATACGCAATAAGTAATAAGCAATACGCAATAAGTAACAGAATAAGTAATTACAAATAATACTTATGATAATAAATGGAGGGGAAATGGTGCCTCACAGAATGTTTTTGTAACAGGAATTCAGGGAGAAATCAAAATTGAGTCAAACACTGTTTCTTTGGCAAGGAAAAGTAATGCACAGGTTTCCCAAACTAAGTCTCATCATACAGAAATAAGTCTTTGCAAAGATCTCACACACGCAAAAATTTTAAATCTGCTTGCTGCTAAGCTGAAAAATGTAACACGAGAAGGAGCTCTGCAGCTTGTAAGAAGAGGAATTAAAAAGAAACAAAAAGTAGGTGACAAAAATGACCAAGTGAACAGCCCAGAAAGCCGAGCCCGAGCAGCAAGGCTCTGAGTGCAACACCTGCTCGACAGGGACCAGTCCACCCACGAGCTTCAGCTCTCTGCCCTCTGCCCTGTCTCCCTGAAACATCCACCTTCGGACATCCTCAATCATCTGGAGACCATCCGTGGATGGACACGCAATCCCTTCTTCAAATAATTCTGGCGCTGTGTCATAGAATCGTCTAGGTTGGAAGGGACCTTTCAGATCATCGAGTCCAACCACCAACCTAACTCTGACAAGGCCACCACCAACCCATGTCCCTCAGCACCACGTCTGCCCGGCTTTTAAATCCCTCCAGGGATGGTGCCTCCACCACTTCCCTGGGCAGCCTGTTCCAGCGCTTGACAACCCTTTCGGTGAAGAAATTTTTCCTAAGATCCATCCTAAACCTTCCCTGGGGCAACCTGAGGCCGTTTGCTCTTGTCCTATCCCTCGTCACTCCTCTTGCGTGGCAGCACAAAGAGCCCAGGTACTGGTTAGTTGTGCCGCGTAAGACGTCGTCGCCTTTGTTGCTCGTTTGCCAAATTACCTACTGCTTATAATGCCAAGAGTGAAGACTGATTTACAGCACTTTCACCAGGCTCTGGGAGAGGGTATCTCCCTAAGCCAAAGATTTGTCAAGCCAGGAATTTATTGCAGGAACATCGCTAATAATTATCCTCCCGTATACACAAGTTGGTTACTTCAAGGCTCTCTTTATCTGATCTTTCACCTGCTAGAATAAAACACTCCCTCCGCCCACCTTGTGAATATCTGAGGGATGGAGCCGTGAGAAGCCACAGGCACAAAGCAAATAACTGCCTGGGAGTTCTTTATAGGAAGCTTTTCCTCTGGGATGCTCTCCTCATCTGAAGGCATGCATGTCCATCACTCACCACCACGCTGTTCTCCAGTCATTTCCTAGGTGTGCAAATAACGGGTTTTTTATACAGCCATAAAAATAAGACGAGTCGGCTGAGATCTCTTTCATCTGCTTTTTCTTGCTGTGGATTTGTTTTCCGGTACATATAACCAGAAGTACATACTGTAGGCTTTATTTCTGGTAACTACTCAATGTGATCACACATGCCCAAAGACCGCGTAAAGTCCGTCGCGCTTTAGCAGAGTCAGGGAGCAGAAACAGAGGGAGCCAAGCAGCAAAGTGGCCTGAGAAACGCAGAGTACGCGAATTGGAGATGACGAGAGACTCGAAATCCTTAAATCTGGTTCATTCATTGCTTTGTTTTTCAAAGAAATAAGAAGCGTTTAAAGCTGTGGTTTTTTATAAACTGGCAAACAATCTCTTCCTAAGAGGGGAACATTAAGGTTGTTAATGGGAAAGAAAGGAGAAAGAAGAAACAATCCCAAGCGCCTTTTCCCCAAGAGCGCTGGAATCCACAAATGTACTTTGATTTACTGGCTAATGCGTGCCTTGCAGACCATCCACCGCCGCTTATTTTCCTCTAGTTCATAACGCACTGTTAAGTACCGTGCCTCTCCCGTCATAATCCCAGCTAAATAGGACAGAAATTTTATATTTCTCAGGGAGCTCGTTGGCTTTTTGTAGTCTGAGCAACACGTATCGAAATAGTAGTTTTGAGCATCCAATGGCCACATCTGGAATACTAAAAGTGGAAGCTATTATCTGCGGGAGCTCGCAGCCCGTTTGGCTTTCACTTCTCATTTCGGTAGTGTCTAATTCCAATTTAGCATCGCATCCTTTACAAGGGGTATATTTGGTCTCAATCTGAGCTCATTTATACTTGCTTTAGCGCCAACTTACGCGCTGCTGCTTCAGGTTCTACAGTCAGCGGCAGTCAGCAACGGATGTGAATCTACACGTCCGCACAAGGACAACACAGCCGGAGGAATCAGATGGATTATACCTTTCTATCTGAATAAAGCTTTCAAAATCCCCCAACAGAACATACACAACTTTTTTTTTTTTACCCCACTGGATGGCCCAAATTAGCTGCAATAAAAGCAAAAACTATCTATAGTCTCACAAATCACCAGAAAAATTAAAAAAAATAATATTATTTTACCCTGATGTAAGTTTGGGGTAGAAAATCACTGCTAGGGGAAAATCATTATTAGTTTAATAGATGGTTTGTTTGATCCCGGCTTTCAGAAAAAAGAAGCTCAGAGAAGCCTTCAATATGTCCCTGTTCATGTCCCTTCCCCATTAATGGCTCCAGAAAGGGAGAACAGCTATTAATGAATATATGGAAACTTCACTGGGCTCTCATAAAAACACGCCGACGGCAAGCGTGGGCTCTGCTGGGTGGTTGCCAGACCCGGGAAGGGGGTAGCCCCCACCAGAGCCCCCCCAGCCAGACCCCGGCTACTTGGTGGTGCCATGTGGCGCTCAAGCTGAGCACCCGCCACGTGCTGAGCGTGGCCCAACACAAGTCAAAGCAGAGGGGGTTACGTTCCTCCCGCCGCGGCCAGCCCCACCGCTTCATTTGTATTTGTAACTGGCTTCTCCACCATCTGTGCAGGCCGGCCCTCCCTTCATCTCCGGGGAACTGGCGCGGCATTGTTTGAAGATCTGATTAAATAGCCAGAAAAAAAGTAATCCATCACTTAAAAAGGGAAATGGAGACAGTTTACAATGGCGTCCCATAGCTCTTTAGGATTTTCTTTTCATTTTCTTCTATTTTAATTTTAATCCAATGCCAAACATAATAAACACCGACACAGAGCGTGAAATTCACTGACAGCGTTTCATGTGCAGTGGCTAGCTGGGAGCAGCAATGAGTTACCCAGTTTCCCCGCGAATGATCCGAGCATCAGATTAAAACCCCACTCCAGCAGGAGATGGCCTGGTTCCTTCGGAGCTTCATGCATGAAAACACAACCCAAGCACACGAGCTGAATGGAGATTCGGCTTAAAAGCAAGCAGAAAGGAAACAAAAAGTAAAGGCAAAACAACTGCGTTATCTCCCCACGGTGAGATCTGAAGTGGAGGAGGTTGGTTCGGAGCAGGATGACGTCCCTCTCGTCCCAGCCAGCCTTCCTCCCTATCACATCGACATTTTTTTCTGTCAGCGAAAACTAGTTTTCAAGCGTCTTTTCATTTTCACATTCATCCCCAAGGGAAGATAACCTCATCCTCACCTCTGGTGACTGCACAGGGGGAAACTCTCAGCTGGCAAGATCCAGGCTGGAAGGCACGTGTACCGAAATGGGAACCCAAATAAATATCTGCCACTTGATCCCAACACCCACCCGTCGACCTCAGTTTGATAATTAGTCCTGGGCAAGGAGGGAGCCCAGGCTGGGGGGTCCTGATAGCAGGAGGAGGAGAATCATAATGACCCTATGGATGCTCCGTCTCCATCTACTGCCCTCCCACCTCTCCCGCTGCCTAATCTCATGGCTGCGAAATGTCTGCAGCACGAGCGTCCAGAGAGAGGGAGACAGGGGCTGAGAGGTCTCTGACAATTCCCCAGTTGCTACCGGAGTCGCTTTCAGGCAGTGGAGATGAAAGAAAGACAAAAGTCTTATAAAGGAGACGCTGATACACCAGGGAGAAGGACTAAGAGGGAGGTGAGCTTCAAAGATGTGCAAAATCCTTGTTCAGCCACAGATTTGGGATCCAAGGCAGAAAACAGAGGGAGAAACCTCAGCCCTGGTCCCATTTTCATTTGCCTTAACTATTTGCATGGAGGGGACTTTGCAAACTGGGGAAACGTGGCTATCGGTGGTGCTCACTCCGCACTTTTGTCTACCAGATGATCTCAGCTATGGCCACGAGGTACTGCCATCCTCCCTCTGTGCTCCTGGAAATGCTCTGGATAATAGTGCTCGTAACACGACAACTTACAGGATGAACTTTGATGGATCTCCGCAAACATTCCTGCTCAGTGTTGAGACAGGAGTCCTTAAGAGCAAGACCACCGCAGCTCACAAGAACCTGGGCCACGGCCATTCTTATTTCCATACGTCCAGAAGGCCAGATTTTTGGAAAAGCTTTAAAAACTTCACACGGATGCTGCGTGGAAACTTTTCAAAGGATTTCCCAAAGAAATTCTATGGTACAAGCAGGTTAATTGATCTCAGTAGGGCTGTCTCAACCGAGTATTCGTGGGCTACCAAGATTCTGCTCTTCCCAGTCCAAATCAGAAAATGAACAACACTTCAGCATGTTCTCTTGGTCTCAGCTTACAATGCGAAGTAGCACGCGTAGCCAACAGCCTGGTGCAGGTCATTAATCATTTACAACCGAAACTTTGAAAGGCTTTTATCCATGTTTTACATACCATCATGCTTAAGGTGAAGACATCTTTCTGTTACTTAAAAAACCATAAAGCAGCAAATCCTTACGCTGCTGCACAGAGCAGTCACAGAATCACAGAATGGTTTGGGTTGGAAGGGAGCTTAAAGACCATCCAGTGCCACCCCCTGCGCTGGGGAGGGACACCTCCCACCAGCCCAGGTTGCTCCAAGCCCCGTCCAACCTGGCCTTGAACCCCTCCAGGGATGGGGCAGCCACAGCTTCTCTGGGCAACCTGGGCCAGGGGCTCACCACCCTCACAGCAAGGAATTTCTTCCTCAGATCTCACCTAAATCTCCCCTCTTCCAGTTTAAAGCCATTACGCCTTGTCCTATCACTACATGCCCTTGTAAGAAGTCCCTCCCCAGCTTTCTTGTAGGTCACCTATGAATTTCAGAGCAACAAAATAAAAATATTCATCCTTCCTGCACATAGACACAAACCTTCCAATCTCAATGGCTGGCTGCACTCCATATCCCACTGACGAGCTGTTCTTCCTCTTATTTCTTTCTTCTCTTCCCCTTTCCCCGAGCCAAACATTCCACAACAGCTTAATACAGAACCACATACATTCTCTATTGCTTATGGACTACTTTATTCCACCACCTCACCCATTCGTGATCACCTTCTCGTATTTCAGCAGGATAAAGCCCACCAATAGATGGGAAGACACTGCCGTTGGCTTCTCCTGCAGGTTTAGGTGGCCTCGAGTCATTTCTAGGACAAGGCCAGTATTTGTAATTGCCCCAGTAAACAAAATGCCTCCAACTATCTGACAGCCCGGACACGCTTTTAACTACAGCCAGCCAGCTGGATAAATAAGAGGGAGTAAAGAATAGTAGCTGCTCATTTGGGATTTTTATGTTAATAGCATTAATTACATCTACAATTCTGTATGTCCTTTGCATCTTACCAGGCTCCGGGATGATTAGCTGTGCGCTGGCCTGTGCGTTTCCAGCTTCATTTTCAGCTACACACTGATAAAAACCTTCATCTGACTTTACCAAGCCCAGAATCCGTAAGTTGCTGCCACCCTAGAGAGACAGCAGAAAGAAAAAGAAAGGAAGTGGAGAGAATTAATTAGAAAAACACCATTCAAAGCGAATGCGGATTATAAAACCTTTCCAGAACAGTTATTCTGTGAAAGGAGATACTGTGCATGTGATCTCGGCTCCAGTGCAAATAGCCCTGGTCCTTAGAGGGCTGTAACCATAAGCACTTCCATCAGGAGTCTCTTGACACTTTGTGGTCTTTGCCTTTTGTTTTATGGTGCCTCCGGCCCATGGGTGAATTCCCTTCCTTGCAGAGTCCATCCCACACCCTTCTCAAGACTTAAACTCCGAATTAAGCTCCGAATTGGGGGGTGGCTGACACACCGGAAGGCTGTGCCGCCATACAGAGAGACCTGGACAGGTTGGAGATCTGGGCAGAGAGAAACCTTATGAAATTCAACAAGGGCAAGTGTAGGGTGCTGCACCTGGGGAGGAATAACCCCCTCCACCAGGACAGGTTGGGGGTGACCTGCTGGAGAGCAGCTCTGTGGAAAGAGACCTGGGAGTCCTGGGGGACAACAGGATGACCATGGGCCAGCGATGGGCCCTTGTGGCCAGGAAGGCCAATGGCATCCTGGGGTGCATCAGGAAGAGTGTGGCCAGCAGGTGGAGGGAGGTCATCCTCCCCCTCTGCTCTGCCTTGGTGAGGCCGCACCTGGAGCACTGGGTCCAGTTCTGGGCTCCCCGGTTCAAGAGGGACAGGGAACTGCTGGAGAGGGTGCAGCAGAGAGCTACAAAGATGCTGAGGGGACTGGAACACCTCTCTGATGAGGAAAGGCTGAGGGATTTGGGTCTCTTCCGTCTGGAAAAAAGACGACTGAGGGGGGATCTTATCAACACTTATAAATACTTAAAGGGTGGGTGTCAGGAGGATGGGGCCAGGCTCTTCTCAGTGGTGCCCGGGGACAGGACAAGAGGCAATGGGCACAAACTTGAGCATAGGAAGTTCCACCTAAACATGAGGAGGAACTTCTTTACCCTGAGGGTGGCAGAGCCCTGGCACAGGCTGCCCAGAGAGGTGGTGGAGTCTCCAACTCTGGAGACATTCCAAACCCACCTGGACGCGTTCCTGTGTAACCTGCTCTGGGTGACCCTGCTGTGGCAGGGGGTTGGACTAGATGATCTCCAGAGGTCCCTTTCAACTCTATGGTCCTATGATTCTATGATTCCAGCCCTCACTCCAGTAGCACTTTCAATTTTGTCTTGGCCCTTTGCTGCAGGGAAGATTTAAAAGAACTTTCAACTCTGCCTCTTTGAACAAGTGCTGTTGTGAAGGTCAAACCCTCCTTATGGCTCCAGGCCTGGAGATACTGAAGAAAAGGTCACCCTACGCCTACTTTATTTGAAACTGACTTAACTTTACATTTCTGTTAGCACAAGCAGCAACCCATTAAATTGGGTAAAATATCTCAAGTGAGGGGTATGCTGAAATACACCTTCCATTAACTATTAAGTTAAATAATTTTCCGCCACTGTCCTGGTTTGAGGTAAAACAGAACCGATTTTCTGATTTGTAATTTTACTTTTTAGCTGGGCCTCTTCTAACTGACTAAACTCTGAAATTCACAGCACGTTGTTCAGAAACTGTTCGCTCTCGGAGCGATGAGACCTGATTACACCAAGGAATGGTGTGCACAGAGGCTCCTGCTTGTACTTATTGCTGTAACAGCCAAGGTCAGGTAACTTCGCCGTTTGCCCCGTTAGAGGGTCGGAAGCGGAGAAGCGCAGAGGGATCCCACCTGCAGGGAGGAGCGGACGGGACAGGTGACCCAAAACTGCCCAACAGGGTATTCCATCCCATCTGCATCACGCTCAGGATAAAAGCTGAGGGATCAAAGGGGCAAGGGGGCTCGGGCTCGTCTTCCTTCAATGGACGACGTCTGAGGAGGACCCTGGCTGTTCATCTGCCTTTGATCCCGATCCGAGCATTCCTGACTCTCGTTCCGGAATTCAGCTCCTGTCCATCACTGACTCCAGTCTGGGACTTTCCCTGTGTCTGCTGGTGACGCGATCGTCATCCTGGGAGCTGGATACGGTTTTGTATATATTGTATACTTTTTTTTTTCCTCTTTTCTCTATTATTATTTACTATTTATTTATTTATTATTATTTTCATTAGTTTAGTTATTTTTTTCTAAACTTGTAAATCTCCTTATCTCTTCCTCTCCTCTCTGAGGAGTTGGGGGGGGAGGGCCATCTGTCGTTCTGATCGGCCACTCCGGCCAAAACCACGACAACCACTAAAGCGCCACAGCGATAGAGCTGTCTTTTCTTCGGACAGCTTCCGGCTGCTTCCAAGAAGCACTGATGTATTAAAAAGAAAAAAAAGACTGAATTTGCTATTGCATATAGCAAAGTAAGCGTATCCTGTATGAAAACCGCACCAGAAAGACTCTTTTTTTGGTGATAGGTAAGTAAAAGACATGATGATAATCGATATTATTTGTTACAAGGTGACAAATTAGAAGCGCTGAACCAAGTCACGTCTCCGAACAAGCCACACCTCGTGGCCTGTGGACATCTTCGCAGTGGCTGAAGTTTCCAGGGGCGCTCCCCACCGTCTCAGCTTTGTCGCTTACAAGTGACACTGCTTTCGGGAGAGGTCAGCCAGATCTACCCTTTCAGAAAACACAGCGGAAATTCTCAGCCTATATAACAGCGATATTTAAACTAAAAGAGATTGGAGTCCTGGATGGGGAACTTACTTTGGGGAGGGTGCACAACAATTCAGTGCATTTGACCTAACACATCTCAACACAACGCACCTAATTTGCATCAGGAGGCAGCAGAAATCTTGTTTCCATCAGGAAGACCGTTAAGTTTATGAAGTTACTAGATCAAATATCAAAATACATTTCATGACTTCGTTCAAAAAAGACCCAAATTCTAACAAGCAAAAGGCAGATAATTACCACTATCTGAAAATAGTCGCTGGGGATGACGACTTCTCCGTTCTTGATCCACTCCACCGTAGGAACAGGCTTCCCAGACACGGCACATTCAAACTCAATATCCGTACTCTCGTAGGCGTAAAGATTTGAAGGGCGAATTAAAAACCACGGTGGGACTGCAAATAAGATGGGGAAAAAAATGTAAGCGCCAATGAGTGGAAATAAATTAAGGCTTAGCAAGTAAATCATTTCAATACGCCTAAAAAATACTAGACATAAATAGAAAACGTATCTGTAATTCAAGTTATTCTCGTTAACCCAGAGCCTATTAAAGATTAAATACTAGAGAAAGCATTTATTCTAGAAAATACACTTAAACAGTTGATGTTAACATTTTTTTTCCCCAAATAAAAGAATTAAAACCTCAATTTAGAAGACATGTAAGATTTATGTCTAACAAAATATATGTAATTCTCACTAAGCGAGTACAGAGGGAATAAAATCTCACTCCTTTCAAAGGATTAGATGCCAACCGCGTACATACCAGGGTCCCTCCAGTCAACGTATGGACAGGCACATACACGTACAGGACAAATGATATAGAATTAGAATTATTTAGAGCAGAGACACTTCGATAGAACCAAGAAAAAACTTCTGATTGGGTTTATAGAAGAAGAGGAGATAATCAATAACCAAGAAATCTGTCCCTGGCGATTGGAAGAAGAAAAAGGTTGAATTATCTTGGCTGAAAATGAATTCTTGTTAAGCTAGCAATTATCCATTGCCTTGTATTACTCTAATGTATTCACAGGTTTTCAGTATGCTATATGATATGCTAATTTAATTTCATTCCATCACTATTGTACTACCAGGATGATGGAAATTAGCAATCTGAGGAAAACCGTTAAGAACATCGTATTTCTAATGAGCACACACCCCCCCCACCCCGCACCGCATCGTAGTGAAAAACACACGCAAGAACTCGGCAGCCCACGAACATTTTGTCAGGTTTTGCCGGGGAACGACGGCCTCCGTCTTGAATATCCGTAGCTGCCAGGAAGCCAGAATAGATTAATTTCTAAGCACCGTCCATGACTTATCATTTCAGACAGAAAATCCAATTGTATTTCTTGAGCCATCATTCCCAATGTCTGATTAGAATATTTATAAAGCCATAATGTTAAAGAAAGGAAAAAAAAAAAAAAGCCTCTAAATTAAAAGAAGGTGAAGATAAAATAAATTACACATGAGCTAAGAAACGTTACAGTCAAGGTTGCTCGTGCATTCCTAGCTCAGGTCCCAGGTTTTTTGAGGATTTACAGCATGCTCCTCAACTCCACCAACAAATTCTGTGTTTTTGCAGCTCCTTTGGGGCTCCAGGAGGACCCCGCTCGCCAAAAAGGGTTTAATTTTCAAGCTTCCTATTTAGTACGTGGCTTCACGCTTTCATGATTCATTTCCCGGTGGTTTTTTTTTTTTTCCCCCTCCTCTTTGTACAATACCTGCATGATCCACAAACAACAGTTTTTGAACTGGTAGGCGTCGGACACTAAGAGGTGCTACTAACCAAGTTACCGGAGAAACGCAAAGTACCCCCACCATTTTTCTTGTCCAGTTAAGTGTGATTTAGAGCAGTCTTTTATGCAGCATTCAATATACTAACGCCGGGTTTTTTTTGCACGTCACACCAAAAAGTCTCACCGGGGATGCAGAAAATAAGGAAAAAAGTTGCAACATTTGAACGCGTGGCGCAGACAACCAACCCCCTGTCCTGTAGGGACACTATGGCAGACATACAGATAAAATCGTGCTCTTCATTTCATCACCTTAAGTTCAAAGCTCTTTTCTTTGCCTTTAGTGACAACAGTTTCCAGGTTTGGTAATAAACGAGGGCAGAGCCCTAGACATCATCACCTCTTCGCTCCCAATTACTCCTGGGGGCTCTCCAAACTTGTGTGCGCTTCGGAGAAAATGATGTTGTATAGAACTGTGGATAATGTGTAAAGCCAAGCAGATCAAAGTAAGTCTGCAAACTTTTTATGTCAGCGTTTTCTTCATTTTTAGCTGTTGTTTCTGCTTTTGAGCTGAGTTATCTACGCTTAAATAAGGACCCGCCCCCGTCCCCTCCAGCGCTGCTCCCATCTTCTCCATTCGTCTTCCACACCGGTCCTTGTTTACCATATATTTAATAATTTCGGATACCTAGAAGCTCCCAATCCAGTTTGGATCAAACCCCACGCCTGCAAATTAAAACTGATGAGGTGTCCTGATTAACTCAGCCGCCTAATTTCCTATGGAAAAGGCTCCGAGGCCCGCGTGCGTTTGGATCGCCATCGCTCCGCGTTGGGCTCTTCTTGCTCCGCGGCCAGAGAGACACTAAATCAGGGGCTCCAGACCACACAGCAGGAAATTTTATATATGGTTTTTCAAATAAAAGCAGCACGCAGAAGGGAACACCGGTAACTCGGATGCTGATCAAGAGGTTTATAAAAAAATAGTCTTGTTTACACTGGAGATATACAAAAAGAAGTAATTTAGTGGCCGAGTTACGAAGAATCAGCGTTGATAGTATGGCTCAAGGAAAAAGAAACACGAAAAACCTGAAGATAAGAAATTTAAGACGGAATCACATTCGGATGTTAATTTTTAACACTTTTTTTAACTATAGCCCTAGTATAATTGATTCAACAAGCTCGCATAAAAGCACCGCTATCTACGTAGTTTACAAACCATCTAATTTCTCAGAGCTCTGACAAAACCATGAACTACTCGATCTTCATTAGCGTGGTTACGGCGATGTCACCACAAGCCTGCAATAATTTATAGACTTGTAATTCATACATTCCTGCCGGTTATTCTTTACGACGCACGCGCTCCGGGACCTGACCCCACTTGCCTCCAGTTTCTCGCTCCCCTCCACCAGGACCGTTGCTCTTCTCCCACTATTTTTCTCCCTTTTATTTTTTTAATCGCTGGCGGTGTGAAATGGCTGGCGTCTAGAAATTTTTAATTTCTAGACGGGTGGAAATCCTCATGGCTTTTTTTTTACGCTTTATGTTCAGTATATATGCATAACCCTGGGCCGAGTTTCATTCAAAATGAACATATTTAACAATTATCATGCACTAACCAACACCTTTCCTACGACGGGGTAGGCGCGGCCTTTATTTTTCCGAAGGACACCATTAAAGCGAGCAATTTGCATAATTACTTTGGTGGAAATTACACCGTAGCAAACACAGGTAGGACGTCACGAATAAGGACAAGGTAACACCCCAAAGCAGACAGATGTAACACATTTAGACTGGAAAATGTACACGCACATATATATCTAAGATGTCAAGCACTAGAAATATACATTCCATAAATATTTTATATATCAATAAACGTCAAGCACTGCCATCTTTGCTCCCTAGGTGTTTTTTTTCTCGGTCTTGAATATTTCCAAGGCATGCATATGTGAAGAAGGGGCTGCAAAGGAAACAGAGATCCATGCTGTTTTCACGTTCCTTCTAATTACGTTATAGCAATATAAAAGCGGCTTGAAGAAACCGCCGTCTTTTTCCCCAAAAAAAACTTAACCAACATTTCACAGATTTTTTTTTTTTTTTTTTTTTTTTTAATTTCTGTGAATTGTTGCAAAGTGGGAGTTCAGTGAGATTTTTCCCACACAGCCACTGTCGGATGCTGATATTGTACTTTGCCCTGGCTCTGGGTGAAAGCCTTAAAATTCTATCTTCAGCCAAAAATAATTTAAAATAACAGCTTATTCCATATCAGGATGAAGCCACTTTTCTAAACACTCATTTTCATTATTTCGTGTTAACCCAGGCCTATCAAGATGCCCCAGCTGCAGACTGAGGATATTTAATGTTAGATATTGCACCAAAAAAAGGAGGAAAAAAAATCCCAAAAGGTTAATGGAGCTCTGTAAAAGAAGATGTCCGCCAGATTTTGCGTTTAAAAGAATTAATATCAGCAAGTAGTATCAAAGCCTTCACTAAATATCTTTGGATAAAGGATTAGGACAGACCCAACGTGCGACCCTACTGACTCGGGAGGATGTTTATGCGTTGTGAACGGTAGAACTTAAATGAAACAGAAGATAAGAGCCATTTCGCAGGAAAGTCGTTTTGTATCAACGTTTACACAGAAGTTTAAAGTTCTCTGTACTACAGTGACTGCACTTGGGGGGTTACTGAGGTTGTCCCCCAGCAGCACGTGGTATCACAGGCTCTGAGGTTCAAAATTAAATCACTTAACCATGTGCCAACAGACGCCCAGCGCCTCTGGGAGAGGAACAGCGCTTCGTTTTCCACCATGCAAGAATAAAGCACATTTGAAAATTAAACTTAATGCATCTACTCCTGTAACGATCACGCTACAGCCCTGACACTGGTGAGCCCCTGGCCCAGGTTGCCAGAGAAGCTGTGGCTGCCCCATCCCTGGAGGGGTTCAAGGCCAGGTTGGACGGGGCTTGGAGCAACCTGGGCTGGTGGGAGGTGTCCCTGCCCAGGGCAGGGGGTGGCATTGGGTGGGCTTTAAGGTCCCTTCCAACCCAAACCATTCTGTGATTCTATGACCTTCCCTTGCCTGGAGGTCCCTCAGATGAAGAAGATGCTCTGAAATCTGTCCTGTTTGCATGGCAGGACCAAAGCCGGTCCTCGTTCCATGTCATCTTCTAAAGACCTCCTCGAAAAGCTGTGCGGATTCTGCGATGCCACGGAAAGGAGGTGTGGGACCACCGGCTTCCAACAAATGGGCTTCTCCCTTGAAGGACCACAGCAGGCTGCATTTATTACCAAAAAATGTCAAAGATTGGTTGTAATGAGCCTGTAGCAGAGACTCGGGGACTAATCGAACACTTCCAGCTAGTTTAGAGAGCTGTGTGTTGGGATGACCTCCCCGCTTCTAGAAATACCTTTTGTGAAATGACAGCTGATCTTGCGACAAGAGGAAACAATTTTAACTCGGAGAAATGTCAGCATTTCCTAATGCAAAGTGTCTTCTCTTTGCATGTTTGAATAAGGAATGTGTTTTCTACTGACCCAAGAAAGATAACTGCTGTCAGGGAGTGCCCAACCCTGTCAGCCTTCTGAATGGGAAGACTTTCAATTCCATGTACTTAAAGGGTTGGTTTTGTCATCTTAGAGATTCAAATCCTTTTTAAAAGACAAAAAGAAAAAAAAAATCCCCTGTACGTTTCGCTGCTAACTCGCACAAACCCTGAATTTAAAATAAAGTTACATCAAGCGAATGCGCCGGGTTGTGCCTGCCGTAAGGGGAGTCAGCATCTTCCAACTCAAAGCCAATGGAGTTCCTCCAGATCTAAAAAGGACGGGAGAATTGGATTTTTATACTAACATAATTTTTTTTATATATTTATATAGGTATTTACTCTTCTTCCCTGTTATATATGGTATCTGTGTATTATTGCATTCAGACGGTGTTACAATGCACTCTTAGGAAAGAGGTAAGAGACATAAAAATTAAAAACGCTAGCGTGTCTTCAATATAGAGTAGGTTAAAATTAATATCTTCTTATCTCTTACCACAGCTCCGTATCCTTCTCTTACTCTAAACCCCATACCTGACAGGCAGAAAGGCAATATATCTCCCCTCAGACCAGCCTTGAAGAAATACGAGAAAAATGAAGCTGTTATTCTACGTAAAACTCCATTCTTCACCTAAATAAAGGTATTACTTGTCTTATTTAATGATTTAGATTATTTTCACGCTTCTTTAAGTTCTCCACGTGAAGGTCAGCTTATAGCGTTACTGCGCAACGGCAGAAGTTGACGGTTCCAAGAGCAAACGAACCGTGCCACCAAAATTCAAAGGCTGCATCCTTGCAATCCCACGGGCAGGAAAGGGGAGAAGATGCGCAGAGAAAGGCTTCGGCGGTCAACGCCTTCTCACTGGAGACACGCTGCCCACTTTGGACTCAACGGATTAGAAATGTGTTTTCATCAGCCTGAATCTCCCATCCTGCAGCTAACTGAAATATATCCTCGTCCCTCAGCATATTCCACTCTGGCACTAGCTAAATGAAAAATAATCAAATTAAGAGATCTTTATTGTCCTTGACTGCTTTACTAAACATACTTCTATTAATGAGCGCACTGACGACCTGCTTAAGGAAAAATACAATTTCGGGTTTATAAATAATTACGAAGATTCTTCATCCTTACAGCCAGAAAATACAGTGAAAAGCCAAGCAAAGCTTCACGTTGCTCCCACTTCTGTTTCCAAAGGCAAAAATCCTTCTGAAACGCTGTGATGACCCGTGCTATACTCACATTGCTAAAAGTCTTGATTTTATTTAAATAAATAGCCCCTCAGCCCAGTGCAGAGGAAAAGGCGACACCGTTTATGTAAGGAAAACTCATTATTATCTCCGTATTGGTTCAAATTGCAGGAAAATTCAAGAGGGATAAGATTACTCATAAAGTTTTCAGAGAGGTGAAGGACAGGTTCGCTGCATTATCGTCCGCCAACGATAACTGAAAGTAAAGCGGCTGTCAAGAAAAAAGATGTTTTAGTAATTCACATCAACAATGATTTCATTCACGCATCAGGAATCAAGGAAGAAATTCCCGTCGCAAAATATTCCTTCCTCCTAGATGTTGTCATTTGCTCATTTTCCTTTCTCCTAAATATTAGTTTCGAAAACTTGCCAAGGGGATAATCTGTGTCTCATAATAAAAAAAAAAAATAAAATAAAATAAAAAACAAAACAAACCTCCTGGTTTTTTTTTGGGGGGGAAGCCGGCCATGGTCATCAGGTGGCTAATAACAACTCCCACTTTATTGCCCTCCTGGTAGCCAGGCCCTAAGGAGTTCAGCAAGGTTGGTAACGACCCTGTGAAATCGCTGGGATCCATCTGGCTCCTGCTGGGCTACTGCAACGTCAGCACCGAGGAGCAGCTGCGGCCGTTACACGTGTTCAGCTGCACAGAAAAAGCCTCTACAGTTTAAAAAAAAAAAAAAAGTATCGAAACCGGATTAACGGAGGGCGAGTTTCAAGGTCGGGGTAAGGAACGCGCACAGAGACTCATCTCCAGGGTTCTGTAGCGTACACTCTGTATAATTTCTGTGAGCAGTCTATAATAAAACCCAACCACCTCGTAGGGCACCATATAGAATAAGAATCATGGAACGGTTGGGTTGGAAGGGACCTTAAAGACCACCCAGTGCCACCCCCTGCCCTGGCAGGGACACCTCCCACCAGACCAGGTTGCTCCAAGCCCCGTCCAACCTGCCTTCAACCCCTCCAGGGATGGGGCGCATAACTAAGACCACAACATGGAATACTTCAGGATTAACATAAATTTCTTTGTAAATTTATGAGTTTATAAACTAAAATGCTATTTTATCCATAGTATTCCTCATCTAGTTGAAGATGTCCCTGCTTCCTGCAGCAGGGGGGGACTAGATGGCCTTTAAAGGTCCCTTCCAACCCAACACATTCTACAATTCTGGAGGACTGTTGTGAAATACAAGGATCTCCTCCCATTGGTAGAGGAGTTAAGCATGGAGAGAGGCTTTTTCCCCATTAAAATATAGTTCCATGTGTGATTACCATGTTAAAAAACAAGATAAAAATGAAATTAAAGCATCCCTGCCCCTCAGAACAGGTAAAAATGTTGGTCCGGCTCCTGCAGGGTTGCCTGGCTGGAGACCACAGAAGCAGGATGCAAATAAAAAGTTCTTTTTACGTAACGCACCAATAATGGACAGCCCGGGAAGAGGAAAACTAAGGTCACTGACATCTGCCAATTTATAACTACCTAAAGATTTTATTTTATTGCTGCCTTTATGACTTATAGCACAGACAACAGTTATGAGCGCGTGCCATCTGCCCCAGGAACAAACGAGCATTCATAATTGTGTATTGGGTCAAACCTCATCTTTAGATGCATTAACGTTATTTCTGTCGAAGCCTGTATAATAGCAATACATGCACCGCCGGAGCAGGCTTTCTGAAGGCTAATACGATACTGACAATTAGCCGAATTTTGAGTAAATAACGTGAAAGAGAAAATTAGCTTGTGAGAAAGTTGCAGGGAGAGCTGAATTAGCTCCGTAATTCTTTTTTAAAAATAATAGTTTGCCCGTGTGGGAAAATACTGTAGGGCTACAAAACACTTTTCAATGTCTTAGGAGGCCATAGCGGGGTTTTTTTCTTTCTTTCTTTCTTTCCATTCATAAAAACACCAAGATACAATGGCTCCGACCAACCTTCATCTCAGCACCAAGGCACCAACCTTCATCTCAGCACCAAAGAAAAAAACCAAACCAACAATGAAAACGTAAAAGATATTCTCCAGCCTTTCCTCCTATGCCAGAGGCAACACTTCACACTTCCACGTCCTGCTTACGGAAAATAAAAGTCTTTGCGCTTCAACAGAAAAATAAGTATTGACCCTGGATGCTGCGCCCTGTTCCCCACGGCACGTTGAGGCCTGGGAAAGGCTCTTTTCCGGAGCTCTTTGCTGAGATTCGGGCTGACACCAGCATGCGCCATAATTGCAACTATAATGCATTTCATTTGGGGATCTCAAAGCAATTTGTAGACATTAAATAATCACAAGCATTTTACAGCTAGATACACACACATAAGAGTAAATGGCTTGCTCAAGGTCATGTAACGTATCAGTGACAGATAATTAAAAGCCAGTGTAATTAATAGATGGCCCTGGGAGATTCCTGTGTATCTAAGACTCCCCTCCCTAGCTGGAAGAGAAAACTGCCCGCTTCGCCATACAGATTGCCCAGGTTTACTTTTTGGAGTTTTTCTCTGGAAAAAAAAAACTAAATAAAAAAAAAAAATAATTTCCAGGCTCTGCATGGCTTCCCCCGTGATGGCATCCAGCCGATGAGGCTGCCACCGGAGCAGGAGCCCCGGTGGTCCCTGGGCCAGCCCCACGCTGGGCAGGGACCTCGTTTGCCGAGGGGTCAGTTAATGAGCCAAGCACCACCCCGCGCCATACAGCTCTCCTCCTCCCCCAGCGCTCCTCATTAAGCTTAAAAGCAAGCGCCGTAACCTCATCAAAAAGGAAACTGGAGAGGCTGAAAACAGATAAAAATACAGTAGAGGCGAGGGGAGCGCTGCATGAGTTTATTACCCTCTCCGTAGCATTCCTGATCTCTAATAAAGGCTTTTTTCTTGCCGTATTCACAATTTCATTCCTTTTCCACTTTTGCAGCTCAGCGTTTCGTGGCTTTGCCTGCGGGGAAGGAGCAGGGCCAGAGGGAACGTGGTGGTGCGGCCACGGGCAAGGCACCGCCGCAGGTCCCTGCCATTAACCTCCGCTTCTTGGGAGCGTTTCCCTATTTTTCCCCGTGATATCCAAGGGGAATAAACAATATTCACAGCAATAGACTGGGGAAACAAGACTCCAGGGAGATTACACATGAGGAGGGGGAAAAAAATCAACACCAAAAGTACAACAATTTGGGATGTTGCCAGAAGGTTGTTTGTTGCCTTTAGAAACTTCTCCTGGCTGATGCCGTTTTAATTCAGTAGCACAATTTCCAAATAAAACTATCAAGAACTGAATCACAGGATTCACTCAGTGACTTCGTCAGGTCCACACATGGGCAGAACACGGATCTAAGCTTGCTCAGGCATCGTCACGCTCTAAAGGAACAAGGAAACCACTCCTTCACCTTGAAAGCATCCTCTAAAGTTGGTAAAACAGTAAGAGAAATATTTTCTAAAAGGAAAAAAAAAATTACAGTATTTTCCTTTCTTTAATTTCATTCTATTAGTCACCAAAGCACTGTCTGGTAAGGAAAGAAAATCACCAATTCATCACATTTCAGTACCCTTTAACAAAAGGACGCAAGCTGGCTTCTGGAGCAACCCAAAATGTACATTAAACTGTGAATCCGCTTGAATCGCCCTGTGCGTAGTTTGGCTGAAATCCTGCCGGGAGGAGTTTGGCTGGAGGAAATCCGATCCTAAAGACTGGCAACAGTCTGTCACTCTGCAAGAGGTAAATATTGAGAAAGCGTGCCAAAAGGGTGCTTAGTTTTGAGCTATTTATTTGTCGGGCCTCGATCTTCATGTTATCACACTGTCTTAAAAGAAAGGGAAATGAGAAACTGAAGAGCAAATAGGTAAGACAGAATATATATCCAGCAGTTTATATAGTATTGGACACGTCGCTGCAGTCTGTTATGATGCTTACTCTACCCCCAGACACCCCCCCGATGTACCTGGCAAGTTAAAGGGTGGATTCTCCCATCATTTCTTCAGACTAGTATATCAGCTTTTAAATTATCCCATTCAAACAAGATCATTAACCACAAACTGAGGCTCAGAATGAGGATCTTGGGGGAAAAAAAAAAGAAAAAAAAAGACTTGGGCCACGCATAAAAGGGTTGACAAACTGAGCTGCGTGGAGCACAGAATGAAGAAGTCATTGCCAACAAGTAAACACCACTTCCATTTTAAAAAGCCAGGAAGATTCACGAGGATTTGATGGCTTCCCAGCTCCCCGCAGGTAAAGCACGAGATAGCAGCAGTCTGAAGGGTGCGATGCTCAGGGAAGCACTGGAATCCCCATCCCTGAGGTATTTAAAATACGGGCAGACGCGGTGCTGAGGGACATGGGTTAGTGCTGGGTTTGGCAGCATTAGGTTGATGGTTGGACTCCATGACCTTAAAGGTCCCTTCCAACCTCGACAATTCTATGCCAGAGCTCTCCCAGGCCTCACATACCTGTCTCCCAAGTCCAGTTCTCATCTCGTTTGAGGAGGAACCGCTCCTCAGCGCAGTCAGGTGAACAAAGCCCTTTTCAAATTGACAATATGAGTTTTATCCCCTCGCCGCCATAATTAAGGAAGAGTTGGGAATGGCAGGGCTGATGGGAGCCGTGGCGGTCTCTGCCAGGTTATCACCTTCGGAAGTCAAAGGAAAATACGCTCCTCTCCATCTCCTGGTCATCAGACCAACACCCGTTCTTGTTTCTCATGTCAGGCCAGTTAGTGGATATGTAGCTGCCTGCCCAGAGCAGCCTTTCAATAAATAAATAAAGAATTATTTAATCTCCTTTGCAGAGATAAGGCTAACAGCTAGCAAGCCCTAGGTCTTAATGAAAGCATCCAAAGCTCCGGTTAGTTTAAAAACTAAAAGCATACACCAGGCAGATTTATTTTGGTTCCTTTGGTTGACAATCCTACCTGCGTCTCGGTACGCAAATGCGAGCGAAGGCAGAACACGAATTACGGAAAGGGCTGAGGATGCTTTCGGTGCAGTGGCACCAACCTCCCTCTCCCGCGGCCGCCCTGGCCCGGGCTGACCTCTGTTCTCGGCACTAGAAGTGAAGTGCAGAGAGATGAGAGGGGCTGGAAGCAGCCCTTGCAGCTACGGGCACTTCATTACGTCCCCCCCACCCCCCCCCCCGACCCCCGGCTCCGGGTGAGGCGGTTGCGTTTTGATCAAAGAGAAAGGAATCAACAAGCTCTAATTCGATTAGCGAGCAAAAACGTCAAACGATTTTTGAAGTAATCCAAGGTCACCGAGAATAAAACTCACTGAGGTACACACGCACTGTTCACCAAAATACAAAGCACATGGCCATTCTTGTGATAGCAGCCGAGACGCCTGCTCCAGGAACCAGGAGCAGAACTCCTTGTTTTCCATTAATTCACCCAAAAAGCAGGACGAGAACAGCCGACAGCTCTTGTACCACGCGGCGAGATGAGACGGGGTGAAGAACCGCCTTGGGCCTGCAGGCATTGCTGTAGAGACCTGGCTACAATCCTCCTTTCTCCAGATTCCCTGTGTCCAACCACCAAAATAGAGGGAAAAAAAGGCAGGATGAAGGCAGCGTGTCCCCCCGCTGCCCAGTCCTGCATCCCACCTCGGGGGGGGAACCTCTCAGCCCACGGAGGATGCTGCCTCCTGAAACGCAACGCAGAGAGCAAACGGGAAACAGGGAATAAAGGAAAACTAAAGAGCTAAATTTCAGAAAACACCATGTTTCACTCAACTCTTCCCCAGGATAAGACACGTTAAATTTTTAAAAAGTGATATAGATTAAACAGACCAGAGGGAACACGTATTCTGCGTCCGCATAACGTCCTTTAGCGCGCTGCTTCTGAATCTCACCGTTAATACACCACAAACCGCACGAACGTAGACCGAACGGACGGAGCCAGCTGAATCGCTGTCAGGCGGTGTCACAGGCAGCTCAGTTCTGCCAACCGCCTTAACCTTTGCTGCAAAAGTAATAATAGTTTAATTGCTGTGACACGTTTCGCCTGTAGATTAATGGGTTTGCAATACCCAAGTGAAGGAGATTGACACCTCACGTCATTTTACCACTGGGAAAATGAGAGCACGTGGATCAGACTTACAGGAGGGGATGTTATGATGATCTAGTCCGACCTAACGTATAAATCAGAACAGGGCTTCCCTGAATTAATCACTTTCGGAAGTACTGGGTGTATTTTAGGAAACTCATTCATTCTTCCTAGTGATACAAATACACCGCGGCCCTTGGTACGTTGTTCTACTGATTAATTATTCTCATTTAAGAAAAAAAGTATTATCTTACTTCCAGTCTGCGCTTGTCCTTTCTCAACAGGGGATGTTCTTCCTATCTCTGTCAGGTAGACTGTAAGGCTCCATTATTACAAATCTGTTCTTTGCACAGATAGCTACGGACCATGATCAAACCACTCTATAACCTTCTCCCACAAATTAAATAAATAAAAGAGGCTCTTTCCTTTTCAGGATCTTTTCCAATTCTTTAACCAATGTCATGATTAAAGTCACAGTGAGCCCCTGGCCCAGGTTGCCCAGAGAAGCTGTGGCTGCCCCATCCCTGGAGGGGTTCAAGGCCAGGTTGGACGGGGCTTGGAGCAACCTGGGCTTGGAGCCCAGGGCAGGGGGTGGCACTGGGTGGCCTTTAAGGTCCCTCCCAACCCAAACCATTCTGTGATTCTATGGTTCACCCTGCATGCCTTTATCACTTCTTTAATTTTCTTTTCGAGCTACGGATGCAATTCTTCAGCAGGATTTTCCCCATGTGGAGCCCACAGCCACCGAGGCATCCCCTTGGCCTTTTCAAAGCTCGGCACACCAGCAGCTCCCCTCCACTGCCACCACTTCCCACTATTTCAAGAAATACTAAAAAAGGAACATGGATAATTTAGACACTTCTTCAACCAGTTCTTGAATACAATATATTTGAACAAGCTAATTTGAAATCAGACATTTGAAGATGTCTATTTTAAGTACTTCTTTTAGAATTTCCTGATCTACCGTTTAACTCTTACCAAAGCTCCCCTGATGCCACGCTACGCCCCGGATACATCACCCACCTTCTCCTCTGATCACACGGAATATCAGCTTTACTGAAAATCCCACCATATATAAACGTACAGCCCGGCAAAATGCCAATCTGTCCCAAATACTGGAGCTGCCAGGCCATAACCCACCTCCTGAACTGGGGCACGGGTCCAGGCTAATTAGTCCTGCTGCGGGGCCCAGCTCGGCAGGAGACTGGGTGTACTGGTCCCATGGTCCTTGCCAAACCCGGCAGCTCGCTCGGGTCTGGTACGACCGCAATGGTGCTTCAGTAACACTTAGCCCCACAGCTCAAGGTGTTCTCCAGCTTGCAGAAGAAATCTGCTCTCCCATTTGACACCATGAAACTAATAAAGCCCCTAATTATCGCCTGCATTTTCCTTCTGATTGGCCTCTGAATTTTCTTTAATTTCATGAATTTGAAGCCTTTTAACCATCAAGTGTGTATTCTGTATCTATGGGCTTTACTGTCCACATCGAGCTTTCAGAGCTAACATATTTTTAAGTTAGGAAGGGAGTACGTCTTCACTGTCCTTGGATAGGTGCAGGATCAACAACTTCACGGGGATCTCGACTGAGAGAGTTGGGGGGTTCAGCCTGGAGAAGAGAAGGCTCCGGGGAGACCTTCCAGCCCCTTCCAGTCCCTCAAGGGGCTCCAGAAAAGCTGGGGAGGGACTCTGGAGCAGGGAGGGGAGCCATGGGACAAGAAGGAACAATTTTAAACTGGAAGAGGGGAGATTTAGATGAGATCTGAGGAAGAAATTGTTTGCTGTGAGGGTGGTGAGCCCCTGGCCCAGGTTGCCCAGAGAAGCTGTGGCTGCCCCATCCCTGGGGGGTTCAAGGCCAGGTTGGACGGGGCTTGGAGCAACCTGGGCTGGTGGGAGGTGTCCCTGCCCAGGGCAGGGGGTGGCACTGGGTGGCATTTAAGGTCCTTTCCAACCCAAACCATTCTGTGATATCTGATTGTGAACTATGGACACGGCAGTGCCGGACCAGAGAGGGGCTTCTTAAATCTGCTCCGTCTCCGCCACCGGGCTGAGCTCGTGCTGAGAGCAATAAGAGTGAATATTTCCATTCCCCTACTCCCCAATCTCAGCAGTTAGGACCACCTGGTACCGGGCTGGCACAGCCTGGAGTGAAGAAGGCAGAGGGGGGACCAAAGTGTTCCGCCAGGGATGTCCAGCATCCTCCCAATCCTTCCTTTGGAGCACTTTATCGAATCACAGCCCAGGCCCCCATGTGGGGATAGCGAGTTAGTGAAGGGGCACTTGGCATGAAGCCCCCAAGCACTGGTGTATTTTCCAACCGCGTTTCCTCTCCCAAAATGAGCTGGCGTCGAGATGCAGAGGTGCAAGAAGTAATCCAAAACCGCAGAAGAAAGCTCAGGTGAATGCAAGTCTACTGCGTAAGTAAAGCACCACAAACAACAATAAAATTCAAATACAACCCTTTACGACAAGGTCAATAGATTACTTCCTGCCAAATTCAATTCAGGTATATGTATATGTGCAAGCGTATATGAATTTTTACAGACAAAACCACTCTTAAAATACATGCACATATACAAATACACACAAGCATGTATTTTCCCTGGCTCCGGGTCTTATTCATATTCTAGATATTATTGACGTGAAACCAAAAGTGACTCTTCAAAACTACAGCTGCTCCTTTCATTATCACCACCGCCCAATATTTCCCTGACAGTTATCTGAGTTATCCGTGTTTTCCTATGTGACCTACCTCGATGCTGTAGGACAGAGATATCGATATACACAATAATACGCTGCGTCACAGAGCTTTCACGTCTCTCCAACAATCACCGTCTGGCATCTCTAAAATGTTTTCAAATTTTATCTCGCCGTCCTTGGCTTTTTTGACCCCTTATTTTCTCCTAATATAATCTCCGCAATTATCAGCACATGATTGCATCAGGAAATAATATTAACTAATTACAGTTTATCGCATTTGCAACTTGGCCTTTATTGGGATTCTAAAAGCTCTCAGTGCACTGAGGAGCTACGGGAAGTCCTTGTATTTACCAGATAAGCCAAGCTTTGCCCCCACATGTAAATCCACCATCCTTCAGCTGAGCCCACTTCTACAGGTGAGGCGCCGGAAGAGGCGGTTCAAGCCAACTCCAGCAGAGCCGGACATCCCTGGACACGATCCGAGGGCTGGAGCCCCTCTGCCATGAAAACAGGCTGAGAGAGTTGGGGGGTTCAGCCTGGAGAAGAGAAGGCTCCGGGGAGACCTTAGAGCCCCTTCCACTCCCTAAAGGGGCTCCAGGAAAGCTGGGGAGGGACTCGGAGCAGGGAGGGCAGCCATGGGATGAGGGGGAAAGGTTTTAAACTGGAAGAGGGGAGATTTGGATGAGATATTGGGAAGAAATTGTTTGCTGTGAGGGTGGTGAGCCCCTGGCCCAGGTTGCCCAGAGAAGCTGTGGCTGCCCCATCCCTGGAGGTGTTGAAGGCCAGGTTGGACGGGGCTTGGACAACCTGGTCTTTAAGGTCCCTTCCAACCTAAACCATTCTATGATTCTGCAACCTGGAGTACTCCTCAGAGCGGGTGCTGGTTCACCAGCAGGTGGTGGATCTTAATGGAGGTCATCCATTGCACCACAGAACAGGGTAACAGAGCGCAAAGACCCGTGAGCGCATCTGTGCTACACACCCATGGGCAGTCTCTCTCCAGAGGCAGGTGCCAACCCACTCCTAGAGCTTCTTTTCTACTGATGTCACTGAAGTAGCTCCTCCGATTAAAGCCAGGCAAGTGCTTTGCTGAACGAGGGTCACATTGCTGCATTTCATAGAATCATTTAGGTTGGAAGAGACCTTGGGATCATGAGTCCAACCATCAACTCCACTCTACAAAGTTCTCCCGACACCATATCCCCCAACACCACATCTAAACGAGTCTAAACACTCAGGATGGTGACTCCACCACCTCCCTGGGCAGCCTGTTCCAGGGTCTGACCACTCTTTCTGGGAAGAATTTTTTCCTAATGTCCAGCCTAAACCTACCCTGCTGCAGCTTGAACCCATTCCCTCTTGTTCTATGCTAATTACCTGGAGAAGAGACCAGCACCAACCTCTCTACAATGTCCTTTCAAGTAGTTGTAGGAGTGAGGAGGTCTCCCCTCAGCCTCCTCTTCCTCAAACTAAACAGTCCCAGCTCCTTCAATCGCTCCTCATCAGATTTATTCTCCAGGCCCTTCCCCAGCTCCGTTGCCCTCCTCTGCCCTCACTCCAGCACCTCGAGATCTCTCTCGTATTGAGGTGCCCAGAACTGGACACAATACTCAAGGTGTGGCCTCACCAGTGCTGAGTACAGGGGGACAATCAATTAAATTTCAGTCTCTATCAGCAACTCTTCTCCGAATTACTAAATCAATGCTCTGTCACGCTAGTGGGGGACACCGGATTGCTGGGAGTGCTGTCTTTTTAATTAAAAATTCAAACAGAAGCCTTCACCATTACCGGCGATCATTAAAGTACCTGCAGCACCTTTTTTCACGAGGGCAGCGTTAACTTTAAAACCCAGCACGAAGATCAGCAGGAGGAATTAAAGTCGTCCACGTGTATATCTCATTCCTGCAGATACAATATTTACAAGTATTGGTGCCGTTGCAAGACTGTTTTTACAGCTCTTGTGCTCTCAGCAGTTTACAGAAGAAATAAAAGCTATAATCTATAACCCTAAGGTCTTACCGGTATGATCCCGAACCTGCAGGCTCCCATTGTATTACTAGGATTAGTGTTTACTGCTTTACGTAATGCTCTTGACCCCTGTTTAATAATAGATATTTCATCTCCTCTGTTCAAACACCACTAATTCATGGACTGTGGGTAAAATTCACCTTTGCACACAAAGATCGACTATTTCCTTGAGGTTTGCGTAGAATCTAAGACGGACAATGCAGGCTCTCTGCATAGCAATAAATTTCATCCAAAGAGCATCCTTTTGAAGAACACGTTAATTGTTTTCACAGGAAAATATACCTTTAAAATAGGACTTGAAGGATGCACCGGTTGGCTTCTTCCACCCGCGACAGGATTGCTCATACCTTAATTATATTGCACAAAGGCAAAAATTTTTCATCTACTTAAGTACTGAGCTGCTGGAGATGCGATACTAATGGCTCGGACAGCTGTCACTGCCTCCTCCCATCACCACTTAAACACATTTAGCTGTGGAAGGGGAAACCAGGCATAGCAGCAAATAAAAAAGGCTGTAATTTCCGCACAAAGAGTTAAAGATTTGCCCCTGGAAAGTCACGGGAAAAATTACAGTTTTAAAAGTGGAGATTGGGAAAAAAAAAAAAAAAAAAAGAAAGGAAAAAAAAGAAGAAAAGCTAAAAAGCTGATGGAAATTACTAAAAACCAGCTTGAGATTTAAGGAATTATGTGTATCAATCAAATTCGCCGCACTTCAGGGGGTGTAAGGACACGCAATTTATCAATTTATGAATTGCGTTTTGGTTCTTACGTTGAGTGTTTCATTTATTGAGGTAAGGAAACAAACTCATACAACTCATTCAGAACACGTATGCAACTCTCCTACCGTACCAACTGCCTTGCTGACGTCCAGTTACTCCCAGTTAAACCCCTTGCCTCTGCTGGGGAGGAGCAAACCTGCAGAAACTCAACGGCAGCCACATTTTCACATAAAACTCCTGGTTATAAAGACAGGCTTTATAAAACCAGATCATGAAGACAAGCGATTATGGTCAGCGTGGAGAGAGAGAGAAGAGAAAAAAAAATAATATTCAAGCAATGAAAAGCGAATCAGTGCAAAAAAGGAAAAGGCTGTTTCCTACCAATTAACACCAAAATGGCACAATTCCGGCTGTGCATCCAGATAGGACTCACCAGGGCAAAGCCCTAAGTAGCCACTGTGCATTTAGTCGATTCTATTCCTACATTCTGATTTAATAGTTCTAATTAATTAATTCTATAATATATTCCTGTAATTCATTTGCATTTTTCCTTTTAATACTCCTATTGTTGCCCCTTTAAATAATTACTCCAATGACAACTTTGCTGAAAGTATTGGGAGATACAGCATATCTCCTCGGCAGAGATCCAAGGCTTCAGGCCACGTGTGTTCATCTTCCCCCGACTAAGAAACGAAACCTCTACAAGGGAACGTCAGCCCCAGCATCACTTTCTTCAATAGGTATCGAAAATGAAGTAAAAGGCTTTGAAGGCGAGGTAAACTTAGTTTCTAATACCCTCCCTGAAAGCATGATTCAGCAGCTCACCACGGAAAAGCCCATGGCTCCGTTTCCTCCGACAGGTAATGTTATGGCACCCCGGAACGAGGACATTTTCAACAGGTGTTTTGTGAAATAGTATTTAGCCAATTGTTTCATCTGACAGAGTCTGCCATTAAATAGGTGTTTAGTACCCAAGAAAATCACTACTCAATTCTCTGGAGGCGACAGAGCTACTGGGAAAACGATATTAAAATTCTATTATTATTATTAAGTTATCAACTTGGGACAAAAATCATGTACACATCCACACAAAAATATGCCCCCTGCGTTTTCTCCTGTCTGAAGGTAACAAACATCATCTCCAGCATTTGCTAAATGCCTTTTAGGGCCTAATGCAGAGCTGAAAACCAGGTCTGAAAGAATCCCGGATATAACTTTATATTCCTTTTCCGTCTTTATTAAACGAACCCTCCTCTAGTTCACTTTCCACCCCCCCACCCGTCATTTTTTTAAGTCTTCATTTTCTTTTTTCCTTTTTTTTTTTTTCTTATTTTTTTAACGAAACAGAAACCTTGGAAAGAAGGCCTAGAGGAACAGAAACTATGTTGAAGGCCAAAACCTCAGCCTCACCCCAAAAATCTTGAGAAGCCGTTTCATCGAAATCAAAAGAAGATGAAGAAATGAAGAAAATGAAATGAAAATGAAGAAAAAAGGAAAATAGCTGACGTTTCCCCGCAAGCTTTACAGGTATCAGAGGGAATTTGTTGTTTGTCTGGAAAATTCTGACACCCCGCGTGCAGCTGGGAAAATGAACAGAATGGCTTAGAAGACAAAGAGATACGAGCTCGTGTCAAACTCTTTAATAAAGTTTGGGAACTATTTCACTGTTGATAGGCAGCCATGAAATCCACTGTACGATGGCAGCAATCCCCCCCCGTTCTGCACATTCAAGTATTCTGGTTAAGCACCACGTTAACTTTAATTTTTAACTATCTTCTGAATGACTTACTGTATTGGAATTAGGAACCCTATACAGAAAACCCTGCGGGGTCTTTAAAACCCCCCAAACCATAATAAACCCATAATAATAATAACAATAATTATCATCATCATCATCCCACACCAAAGACCACCAGCTCAGCAGTTCATCCCAGGGCAACCAGTTGCTCTGGAATAACCAGGCCTCCAGCGCGGGTCCCAGTCCCGGCTGCCCCTGAGCTCATAGGAAGCATCAGCTCCGCTCTCCCGTGACTTTAATGATTTATATTCCCTTCTGCTGACGGATCTCAATAACATCTTTGCCATTTTACTCCATCGAAAAAGCTAAAATGATGGCCTCAAGGATTTTCCTATTATAGTCACATGTACTCTGCAGCCTGGTTCATTGCCTCCAGACTTATTTCACATTTGTCTATATTACACTGTATGTTTTCATGTAATTTTCCCAATAACCACGAAGCCTAAAACCTCCTAAATGTGGTTGCATTATTTCTCATTAAACGCCAAATTGAAATTGATGACAAAGCAGGTTCCAAACTGGAGCGGAGAACATAATAAGCCACAAAAATCTTCTCTACGTACGCAAGACCCTAATTTTGTCTCATTACTCCAAATTTGCTATAATCAAATGTTTAATTACTTCTCTCTCCATCCATTTTATTGAGTATATGCAATTAGCTACATGTATTCAATTTATACATACAGATTCCCAAGTAAGTGGCTTGCTCTCGTGATCTTTTCGTGCGGAATTACTATTTACACTTTCCAATACGCTGTTTTACACACAATGTCCAATTTTACCGTGATTTAGTATCACAACTCTGAACCGAATCTCAACATTTTAGTCCCTCGGCTACATGGGGAACGTAGGAAATGGGTCTGAAAGATTTGTAACGCCCACCGCCCCGCTCCGGCCCTCAGCATTAGGCAAGAAGAATAAACCCCCTAATTTTTAGGCAAGAACAGCAAGATCCCTAATTTTCAATTTAACCCTGACGTCTGCCCACCCAAGTAGGAACCATGAGATGTAGATAAAACGGTTCGTCCTAATCAGACCACGCAGATTACTTTTCAATTCAACAGGAAAAATACTGGGAATATTTCACCCATTCCCTTCAAGCAAAAAAAAAAAAAAGGAGAAACGCACGGAGAAAGCCCTTAAATCTCCTTTGCCTTCATTTTACCCAGGGAGTTTTATGTAAGATATTAATATTTATTTAATTGTATTTGCATAGATTGAGGAAATAAGGCAGAGGAGAAAAAAAAAGAAACACAAACTAGATCAAATATTTGTCCAGGAAAATGTGGTTTAGGCAATCATTAAGAGACATCCACCATCTGATCCTCACCCACAGGAACTCCCAATATTCCGCGTTCACGCTCCTTGAAAGAAATCTCCTTTGACACTGGGAGACTGCGATGACCAATAGACACAATACTGCTCATATTTTTGTATTTCTGGAAAATTCCTATTCTAATAATCACTCGTATGTTTTCCCTAACGCATCTCTGATTAACCTTACCCTCCTCACCCTAAAAGTTCAAAGATCCCTAATTTTAACGGCAGGGGGAAACAGTTTGCTACCAGAACCACTGTCAGCTTTTTTCAGACCGTTCCGTAAGTAAAATTCATTACACTGAGGGTGGAAAAAATCTAGAACAAACTTCAGGTGAATGAAGAGACTCAAAAACCTTTGTCAGTGTCTGCGACAACAGCAAAATATAACATCAACCAGGAATTTGTAGGGATTTTTTTTTTTCCTGGCTGACATCCATTGGCAAGCATGCTCACCCCTGGGTTGCAAAATATCCCGATTAAGAATCCACTTTTTATACTCATGGGTACGTACTTGATATTTGGGGATATTCAGCAACTTATACTCCACTCTTAATTCTTGAGGACCTTCTATAACCACATAATTGCGGTTATAAAATGATTTTTAAAGGCTGTCCAGCTGAATACTCCTTTGCTCACTCAAATGAATACTACAGATTGAGTCAACGTCATCTCCAATAGATAGGTTAAAAAAAAAAAAGCATTGGGGAACCTTGAGAATCCCACCGATCCCTTGTCTTTGAGATCTTCAAGATACAAGAAAGGAAGAAGCCATTTATACCTTTCGGCTCACAAGCAAAAGGTTAGGGTTTGACCTTTGGGAAGTCATTGTTTTCATCAAACAGAAACTGTGGTTGCTGGAAGACCACCGAGAACCACGACTCCGGTTCGCTAACGGTTTGCGAGACGCAAGGCGATGAAAGATGCAACCCACCGGCGTGAAGAACCCTGCTGTGACATTTAACTACCGCGTGGCTGGGGTCGGTGGGAGAAGCGGCATCCCCTCGCGGCAGGATAATCCCCGCTCACGGAAATCCCATGGTTATTCGGGAGTGTGAACACGGCGTGCAATGCAAGAGGAGCCCAAGTGGCCTCAGGTTAATCAGCTTCTCCACATTTCCCCTGCCTATTTTAGCAAAGCTATTATACAGTTTGCCGTTGTTAACAGATCTGTAACCCCGCAAGAGGCTCTTGAATACTTTACCGCTGAAATTAAAATTGGAGGCCTGAACCTCGGCGAACACAGCTCCTCTCCGACGGCCAAGCCCGCAGTAGCTCATGTTCAGCTCCAAACCTGCCATCCATCACCCAGGACGCGGCGCCTTTCGCTGTGCCCTCAGGGTTTCGCAGCGTTCAGCCGCAACAGTCCCGCTGCAGAGCTCATTGATAAATTTAACCAAAGGTTCAGACTTCCAAATTACAGTTTAAATCTTGCCCATCTCGATGCGCGTTTCAACACGCTTGTCGCAATTACTGGGGAATCCATAGCTTTGCTCTTCTGAACTCCACTTTATCGGGCATTTGTTGCTTCAGTTTGTACATATTGATTATTTTTTTAATAAAGTGAGTTCAAAATACGTGTTGTGCAAGTGCTATAAAAATCAAAGCACAATATTATTCTTGTTAATGCCTGCAGTCCAAGAAAATAGGCAGAACCCTAACATTTTCTACTTCAATACCTTGACAGTCTTAAATACAGTACAGACCAAAAAGCTTCGAGTACTAGTGAATTAACTCTTTCCAGCCCAACCTAACAGAGTGTGTACGCTTAAAAATACATCTAGTGAGTTCTAGATCTGGAGAACAGTATCTGGAAAACTGAAGCTTGCAGTTAGGACATCACTGTGTGGGGAAAATAATTCCAGATGCCCAAAACAAGCAAGATCACAGAATGGTTTGGGTTGGAAGGGACCTTAAAGATCATCCAGTTCCAACCCCCTGCCCTGGGCAGGGACACCTCCCACCAGACCAGGTTGCTCCAAGCCCCGTCCAACCTGGCCTTGAACCCCTCCAGGGATGGGGCAGCCACAGCTTCTCTGGGCAACCTGGGCCAGGGGCTCACCACCCTCACAGCAAACAATTTCTTCCCAATATCTCATCTCAATCTCCCCTCTTCCAGTTTAAAACCATTCCCCCTCGTCCCATGGCTCCCCTCCCTCACCCAGAGTCCCTCCCCAGCTTTCCTGGAGCCCCTTGAGGGACTGGAAGGGGCTGGAAGGTCTCCCCGGAGCCTTCTCTTCTCCAGGCTGAACCCCGCCAGCTCTCTCAGCCTGTCCTCCCAGCAGAGGGGCTCCAGCCCTCCCAGCATCTCCGGGGCCTCCTCTGGCCCCGCTCCAACAGCTCCGTGTCCTTCTGCTGTTGGTGCCCCAGAGCTGGAGGCAGCACTGCAGGGGGGTCTCCCCCGAGCGGAGCAGAGGGGCAGAATCCCCCCCTGGCCCTGCTGCCCACGCTGCTGGGGATGCAGCCCAGGCTGCGGGGGGTTTCTGGGCCACCAGCACACATTGGTGGGTCGTGTTGAGCTTCTCATCCACCAACGCCCCCAAGTCCTTCTCCTCAGGGCTGCTCTCCAGCCATCCCTTCATCTCCCAGCCTGGATTCATGCTTGGGATTGCCCCAACCCACGTGCAGGACCTTGCACTTGGCCTTGTTGAACCTCATGAGGTTCACACATGCCCACCTCTCAAGCCTGTCCAGGTCCCTCTGGATGCCATCCCACCCCTCAGGCATGTCACCGCACCACACAGCTTGGTGTCATCATAAAGAAGTGTCATATTTTCTTTTTTCCTACTTCTGTATATTGACCAATCTTCCCAACAACTCTGTTTTTGAAGTCTTAGCACCTCTAAAGACCAGTTCAGCAATATTATTCCTTTCTTCTTCTGAATTTTCCCCATGTATCCTCCATTCACAGCCTGCCGTTTTCAATGGAGCTACTCACACAGTATCAGGACAATTTTCAGTGCAAGTATATGGCTCACAGTCTGGCTATTAATTTAAAAGGAGCTTGCACATTAATTTATTATATTAATACTTTCTGCTTTTATGGCATTTTTCCATTTAGGTATTGCAAAGTACTTTACAAAAAACTAATAAATTAAATCTCACTATGCTCCTCTGAGATAGCTATTATTAACCACATTACACACAAGGGGGAAAAAGCCTTACAGAAATGCCGAATGAATTACCCAAAGTCGCATAGGAAGCCGGTAACAGAGCTCAAAATGAGAGAGGAAATTTTAGCTCACGCTTTTGACAATTCCTCTCAAAAGCACCAAGCACATCCCAGAGAAACCAAAACATACGGAATGAATCCTCCAGCTCTTACTGAATCAGTTGGGATTTTCCACCCTGAACCTACAAGATCAGCTAAAGCTTTACTCAGGTCAGGATTGGTATTTCCTTAAGGACAGGGAATAACCCAAAAAAAGAAAGAAGTGGGTTTTGAGTTACAGCCACAAGAAGGGATCCACATCAGTACTGCATGTACTGCACGGCTAAAATTAACAGTTCTGGGGTAAAATCCCAAGGGTGGCAATGCTCAATGCTGATCCAAACACTACTCTCATCTATGAGTCAAGGTTCTATCTTAATTGAAGTTTTTCTTAATTAAATATGCTGGCACGTGTCCCACAGACACATAACAAGGATGGGAAAATCCACCAAAATCCCCTACAGTAACTTCAGATTTTAGTAACTTCAAGATTTATTTGCGTATACATATATTTTTATGTATGTACACAAAATAAACGCACACACACACCCCTCCCAAATAAACCTACAATTAAGTATCTCTCTAATCACATGCTTTGTTCAAGCTTAGTAATTCTAACAAGTAGATGCTGGGACTAAATCATAGAATCATAGGGTTGGAAGGGACCTCTGGAGATCATCTAGTCCAACCCCCTGCCACAGCAGGGTCACCCAGAGCAGGTTACACAGGAACCCAGCCAGGAGGGTTTGGAATGTCTCCAGAGAAGGAGACTCCACCACCTCTCTGGGCAGCCTGTGCCAGGGCTCTGCCACCCTCAGGGTAAAGAAGTTCCTCCTCATGTTTAGGTGGAACTTCCTATGCTCAAGTTTGTGCCCGTTACCTCTTGTCCTGTCCCCGCGCACCACTGAGAAGAGCCTGGCCCCATCCTCCTGACACCCACCCTTTAAGCATTTATAAGTGTTGATAAGATTCCCCCTCAGTCGTCTTTTTTCCAGACGGAAGAGACCCAAATCCCTCAGCCTTTCTTCATCAGAGAGGTGTTCCAGTCCCCTCAGCATCTTTGTAGCTCTCTGCTGCACCCTCTCCAGCAGTTCCCTGTCCCTCTTGAACTGGGGAGCCCAGAACTGGACCCAGTGCTCCAGATGCGGCCTCACCAGAGCAGAGCAGAGGGGGAGGATGACCTCCCTCCACCTGCTGGCCACACTCTTCCTGATGCACCCCAGGATGCCATTGGCCTTCCTGGCCACGAGGGCCCATTGCTGGCTCATGGGCATCCTGTTGTCCCCCAGGACTCCCAGGTCTCTTTCCACAGAGCTGCTCTCCAGCAGGTCACCCCCAACCTGTCCTGGTGCGGGGGGTTATTCCTCCCCAGGTGCAGCACCCTACACTTGCCCTTGTTGAATTTCATAAATGCAGAAAGGCCGTTCCATCTTTACTATAAATGAGCAAAACCAAACAGAAAACCAGCTTGCTGTGATAAAAATGTGGTTAATATTTTTGGAAGAGCAGTTCTCTCTTCTAAGGCTTCCTGCCCATCTTTAGAATTGAGAGGGCCAGAGGAACACTCAAAGTTTTAATGAGACGATGCTCCCCCATACACCTGAAATACGTAAATTGTCAACAAAAAACAATTTTTAAATGTTGATAGAGAGGTAGGTCCCTGATAAAATTGGGAAGTATAATCCAAGATGGAATTCTCCTCTGATTTAGAATCATAGAATCATTTAGGTTGGAAGAGACCCTTGGGATCATCGAGTCCAACCATCAACTCCACTCTACAATGTTCTCCCTTACACCATTTAGGTGCCAACTAAACAATTAAACTTAAACAATAATAATATAATTCGGTCTACCCTACCGTAAAAGCAGTGGAGAGAGGAAAAGGAAAAAAAATCCATAATCCAAATATTTTGATGGAAGGTCGTACTTCAAAGAAGAAATACAACACATTATGGAAATAATACCTCTAAGAGTAAGACGAAGCCTGTAATTTGGGACACAACAGAAGAAAATTAAGAGTTGGTTACCTGAAATTCGCAATTCTTTGGACAGATTTACCTCATAGGGTTTTTCATTAGGATAAATATTATAATCCACTCTAGGATCCACAGAAAGCTACTGGGAAAGCCAGAAATTACTAAAAGCATATGCTGCAAGCAGTAAATAATTGCTTTTCACAGTGAAGACGCGGTTAACCTCTACCCTTTACCCCAAAATGCCCCAGTCAGTCAATCAACCAACATGTTTAATAAAAACAGGCTTTCATCCAATTATTCTAGAAGTTGGATAATCCTGCTGCATGGAAAGAAATCAGCTAAAGGTGTTTCTCAGCTCCCCAGAAATGCTGATGAAATTTCAGAGTGATGGCGTTCATTCGCTTCCCTTTACAGCCACCACCAGGGACCCCGAGCTCCACTGGCGGCATCGCTCAGCAGAGCCCAGGCAGCCACCGGGCACCACTTGCTGGCTCTTCACACCAACAAACCGTGCTGGAAAGGTCCGGATTAAGCTCCCGTTTCCCTTCCACAGGACACAGCAGTAAATCAGAACAGCAGTAAACCCCAACCCACATTACGCTTGTGGTTTTCCCATCTGATAAATAGGAAAACTAATTTTTCTCATCGTTAGTGTTGGCACGCAAATATTTTGAAAATACTCCTGTGGTATTTATTAAACAAATTCTCCTCCAAGGAGGAAGATGCATGCAGAGCAAATACATCCCAAAGCTTGCAGCAGGACAGATGTGTGCAGATCCTAAGCCCAATTTTGTTCCTACTGCTTTCAAACCAAAGAATTTTCACCATACAAAGACACACCAATTGGTGCAGAATTCCCTTCGTGCCTTGCTGTGTGTGTCGAGACGCAGTGAGTAACACACTCTAACACCCTAAGCATTCTCTACAACCTACAAGAGAAGATGAAAGGGTGCAAAAGTTGTGATGAGGAGACCATACCTACATGCTGACCAGGCAACTGAGGCAGGATGAGATGTGGAGGAGAAACAATCAGAGATACACTGCTGGTGGAGAAGGAGAGATGAAGCGCTCACTTTGGTCTGAAGATCTACCTCCGTAGCAAAGGCCCAGAACAGGCACAGAAGGGATGGAGTTGCCCACCCCTCAGATACATTTATCACAGAATCAGAGAATGGTTTGGGTTGGAAGGGACCTTCAAGATCATCCAGTCCAACCCCCCTGCCCTGGGCAGGGACACCTCCCACCAGACCAGGTTGCTCCAAGCCCCGTCCAACCTGGCCTTGAACCCCTCCAGGGATGGGGCAGCCACAGCTTCTCTGGGCAACCTGGGCCAGGGGCTCACCACCCTCACAGCAAACAATTTCTTCCTCACATCCCATCTAAATCTCCCCTCTTCCAGTTTAAAACTGTTCTTCCTCGTCCTATGGTGGGGGTTCAAAGAGACTTCTAGGGATCATCCAGGCCAACCCCACAATCACCTATTTCTCAGTTTCATCAGAGCCAGGACATATCCCATCAAAAAGAATCCACACCTAAATTAGCATTGAAATGCAGCAAATGGTTCAAAACCTCACCCCCCTCTAAATTAAAATAAACAAACTGTTTTCAGAGAACATCAAGCTCTTCACTCCAGGGAAAGAGAAACCTATGCACCACTTTTAGGACTATCCCAAGGAAATGTCACCTCCCGAAGAGCTGCAATATAAAGTGCTTGCACCCATAGCCCAGGTGTCCCCTCCCTGCCTCACCTTCCATCCTCCTAATTAATGGCACCCACCTGAAAATGGGGTTTTTTCTTCTAAAAGGCATTTCCTACCTGTGGCAGTTTATTCCACTGTAAGAAGAAAAAAATCACTAAGCTATCAGAAGTCATTGCTTTTAACGCAATCACATTTTCATGAACCGAGAATTGTAACTTCAGGTGTGCGATAAGCAGCATGGGCAAACAAATGTAGAAAACAACATCAGGTTTCAGCCAGATTTGTTAAGTATAAAAAAAATCAGAAAAAAAAAAACAAACCAAACCCAACAAAAAACCAAGAAGCAAATGCAGAACATAAAATGTGAATTGTTTCTAAACAGAATGTTTATTGAAGATTTTTCAGAGGAATGAGTAGTTCTTTAAGTGGCAAGTTATTGGTTTCCCGCAGATTATATGTTGTACAATCAAATTGAATTATTGAAATGCCTTCCATCCACCAATCTATTTACATCAAATATACTGTGTTATTTTTCATGCTGTGATCCCGGCCTTCACGGGAAGTCTTTCCAAAATGTTTTTTTACTGCATTTTCTTCATAGCAGTGACATTTTTACAGTCATTTAATATATGGGATCCTGCCTATTAATGTATTTATCCTGTTTCACCACAGTTATTAAATCTTTAAAGGTTTTTATTTTTTTTTTTAAGACAGTGAAAGAAAAGCACAAGACAAGAGAAAACAAAATACGATAAACACTTAAAAGGGTATTCTGAAAGGCAGCAGGGGGGTCTGATGGTCTGACCAAAGACTTGCCCGGAGCCTTGATATCCCCCGCGACTACAGCATCTCGCTTGCTCTCGACCTCAGGCGATGCGCTTCGGTTCAGAGGTCTCAAACAGCCTCAACGTGAGCCCTTAGTACACCGCGGTGGCTAAAAAAGCAAGCATAAACCTTGGATGTTTAAAGAGAAGAACATCAAGGAGAAGTAAGGGTCTGATCTTGCCTGACTACGTCGCCTTTCTGAGACCGCTCCTACAGCGGCGTGCTTAGTTCTGGTACCCGCTTCAAGGGAGAGATGGAGATACCAGACCGAGGGAGCACAAAGGAAGGCCACAGAAATGATCCAGGAGCCGAGGACCACAAGACTTCATGTGTTTAATATCTCCGGCTGACTGAAAACGCTGAGAGATGGCTACATCGCTGA
The DNA here is from genome assembly GCA_008658365.1 of Alca torda. NCBI lineage: Eukaryota > Metazoa > Chordata > Aves > Charadriiformes > Alcidae > Alca > Alca torda. The sequence goes on from CM018101.1 coordinate 1,947,699, forward strand.
GAAGAGGGACTGTATTTAATTGTGGCTTACCCAGAAGACTGGTAATACTTCCCACCTTAATCAACTGATACTATTGACACCATTTTGAAAACTGCCCATACTTGAAGGATTGCAGAGATGCTCTTACACGCTCTTTTTTTGGATGCTGCTGGAGAAGGCATGCTGGAGGTTTTGTCTCATGTGCAAGACTGATGCTCTGCAGCCCCCACGCAGAGCAGCAAGCGCAGCCAGGCTGCCCTTCCATGCACACCCTGCCTAAGGCTCCTGCATTTTGCTTTCTGTCAAGAGAAGCCCAATCCTCAATTAAGTGCATTAAACACCAAGCTCCAGTGCCTCTTCATGGAGTCCTTTTAGACTGGAAAGAAGGCAGGAAAAACCTTTGTAGGTTGGTATCAACAGAGAACAAGGCTCAGCCATGGTGAGGAGAGGGAAGGAGGTCAGTGGCAGGAGGCAGGGACTGAAATCACAGAATAGTTTGGGTTGGAAGGGACCTTAAAGGCCATCCAGTGCCACCCCCTGCCCTGGGCAGGGACACCTCCCACCAGACCAGGTTGCTCCAAGCCCCGTCCAACCTGGCCTTCAACCCCTCCAGGGATGGGGCAGCCACAGCTTCTCTGGGCAACCTGGGCCAGGGGCTCACCACCCTCACAGCAAACAATTTCTTCCCAATATCTCATCTAAATCTCCCCTCTTCCAGTTTAAAACCATTCCCCCTCATCCCATGGCTCCCCTCCCTGCTCCAGAGTCCCCCCCCAGCTTTCCATGGTGTTTACGATTTGATTTTGGGACTGATCAGCAACAGAATAGCATCCAACCAACATGTTTATCCATGGGAAAAGACAAATCTAATCATCTAATCATTAGTTACCGACTTGGGTTCATCTTAAACTGCAGGAGCACAATCCTGCTGCTAGACGAACACCACGCAATCTTATTTCAGCTAAAACATAGCAAGCATAAAAGGTTTTATTCATGCACCAGTAATCATTAGATGTCAGCGTTGCATTTATTCTACCAGTTCTTTCAAGAGACGCTTTCGCTCTTTTTGTCATACTTGAAGACACAATTCATTAAAACCCATATCCATTGCCCGAATTCTTACAGCAGAGCAATGACGAGCACTGTGAAGTGTGTTTATTCCAAGTTCCCCAAAATAAGACCCCCCCAAAAAAATTAACAAAGGACCGCATCTGCCTTATTAGAGACTTAATCTTCAAAACAATAATTAGATTAATTATCCCGAACTCGCAAAGACATAATTTTATTCCTCTGTAACACAACTCCATAAACCTGCTGTTACTCTAACCCAGGATAACGTATCTGATGAGACAGGGGGGTTGTTGCGTTAGATTTCCACAGACCCATCGTGGCATGAAAGCAGCCCGGGAATGAATTTGATTTTTGCTAAGATTAATTGCAACATTAACAAAACAAAGCCAAACCAGTACGAGGCAATATCGCACAACTGGGCCCAATCACTTTCTAAGCAAATTTCAAATGGTAATACTTAATATATCTGATTAGCCAAACATCTGCCACACATGCTTTAAAGAGATGTTCCTCTGGCCACGCTGCATCTTCCCACTAGAGGAACAAAACAACCCTGCGGGGAAGCTCAAATAACGCCAACACCGGCAGCACTGATATTTTAAGAGGTTCATCTGCTCAACAGTCATGTAAGGACACACACTGGTTCCCATCAGATCTTTTTGGAGGACTGGGAGTATTTTACTTTCTTCATTAAAGTAAGTCTAACACAAACCAACGTCATTTCTCTTGCGCTCAGAGGACGTGTATAAATCATTCTGGTTTAAGACTACGTTGTTGTCACCAAATTGCAATACTTAAGCCACTGTAAAGGAGTCCCTTCCTGATGCTTTTGATTTTCTTTCACTTTCATATCTCCTTATAGCTCTATAGCCCATGGTATCAAAAGGTGATAAAAGAACAAATGAAACTGTTAGAGCAACGTCTGTAAATGTCTCTTTCCATCCCGCACAGGAGAAAAATGTGTTATCATGACAATGCCACCTCTGTTTTTATAACACCCTAGGTAATTTCAGGAATTTCATGCATAAGGTGAAAGAAATCATTTTGCTACATTAGTTGCCAGTTCCAAGATATTTTACTAACAGGAAAAGAGCAGCAGTAAATTTATGATTACCCCGTATCTCCATTACTCTCTACCCTGGCCTTTAAATCAAAGCCTTTCCGGAGGCAGGAGGGTCAGTGCGCTGAGGAGATGGAGGGAAGGCCAACGCAGGGACAACCTCGGGGACGCGCTTCCTCACTGGATGATGCTGTGCCAAGGACCAGCGTGGTCTAACCCCAGGGAACCACTGAAGCTTCCAGAGAAGTGGCAGATTAATTCCCAAATCAAATTTTTCAGGATGATGGATGAGTAAAGAACAAAACAAAAACAAAAGGTGGCTTGCTAATACTGACAAGAAAATGGAACTCTCCTTCCAGTCTAGCCTCCAGCTTTGGAAATAAAAAAAAACAGTATTAAGAAAGATCGCACTGGGGTTGAAACTGGAAAGCCATGCAGCACATCACAGAAGGTTTTCTTTTTACTCAGTGGCTTGTGGCTAAAACCATCCAGGCAGTGAACATCAGCTAAATCCCCACCTTTCCTACACACAATGTCTTTTCAACACCTTACATTGCTGAGGAGCGAGGGCAGTGGCTGCAGATGCCACACACTGCCTTTCCCCACTCTCATCCCTTCAGCACTGGTGCCCCTGCCAGAGGAAGGGGATCAGAGACTGGTTTGGGTTGGAAGGGACCTCAAAGGCCATCCAGTTCCAACCCCCTGCCCTGGGCAGGGACACCTCCCACCAGCCCAGGTTGCTCCAAGCCCCGTCCAACCTGGCCTTGAACCCCTCCAGGGATGGGGCAGCCACAGCTTCTCTGGGCAACCTGGGACAGGGGCTCACCACCCTCACAGCAAACAATTTCTTCCTCACATCCCATCTAAATCTCCCCTCTTCCAGTTTAAAATCCTTCCCCCTCGTCCCATGGCTCCTCTCCCTGATCCAGAGTCCCTCCCCAGCTTCCTGGAGCCTTTCCTGGAGACTGGAAGGGGCTCTAAGGTCTCCCCGGAGCCTTCCCTTCTCCAGGCTGAACCCCCCCAGCTCTCTCAGCCTGTCCTCCCAGCAGAGGGGCTCCAGCCCTCCCAGCATCTCCGGGGCCTCCTCTGGCCCCGCTCCAACAGCTCCGTGTCCTTCTGCTGTTGGTGCCCCAGAGCTGGAGGCAGCACTGCAGGGGGGTCTCCCCCGAGCGGAGCAGAGGGGCAGAATCCCCCCCTCGCCCTGCTGCCCACGCTGCTGGGGATGCAGCCCAGGCTGCGGGGGGTGGTTCTGGGCTGCCAGCGCACGTTGCCAGGGTGTGTTGAGCTTCTCACCCACCAACATCACCGAGTCCTTCTCCTCAGGGCTGCTCTCCATCCATTCTCCACCCAGCCTGGAGTTGTGCTTGGGATTGCCCCAATCCACATGCAGGACCTTCCACTTGGCTTTCATGAGGTTGGCGTGGGCACACCTCTCAAGCCTGTCCAGGTCCCTCTGGATGGCATCCCTTCCCTCCAGCATGTCGACCACGCCACACAGATGAGAATATCATCCTCCTCCTCCTCCAGAGGATCCCTGCTGCCTCCCACCCAGCAGAGAGCAACGCTGGCTCCTGCCAGCAGCATTTCCTGGATGCAAAATTTGTATTTGGCAGCACTGCCTGTAATAAACCTCGTTTCTTGCAAATCTGAACTCTTCCACCTCATACATGAGCACGGAGATAGTTTTACAGCAGCTGCTGTGTTGTCATTGCTCCCAAGCTGCACCGTACCACAATCCTTTAAAAAACAGTAAAAACTCACAAGGGATGTCACGTTTGTGGCCTGCTGGCTCTCCCTTTCTTTCAGTAGCTTCCACTTGGAAGATGATCAGCTAGGGCAGACTCCCGAATTTACTCTCTCCTTTTGAATCGGATTTCACCAGTTCTACCCATCATCCTTTTCTAACCAACTCCTCGTGCCTCCACGGATTCTTTCGTTAACTTTCCAGCTCTTCCCAAGTGATGGAATGGGCTCTTGATACAACTGACAGTTCACAGCGAATAAATTGATGGCCTCCAGTGGGAACGCCGTACCTGCCTTCCGCATATTCAGCTGATGACATCCACATCTGACCTTATTGAAGATTTGCTCTCATATTTCTCAGTGTCAATTTTTCCTATTACCCCAGCAACCTTACAGCTTTAAATTACTGTCTCCACGTCTAAATCTTCTCCGGCACCTGAAGATTAACATGCAGTCCAATCTTGCCGCCTCTCCGCGAACAGGCAGCTGAAGTACTATATGCTCTTTTCATGAATATTGCGATTTTTGGGGCATCCACCTGTAAGGCAGACACCTCGCCTCTATCCGTGTTCATTTCTGTAGTCCTTCTGTAATAATCCCACGTTTCCACTGAAGTATACCCAGGAATTAAGGCACTGGGAGTATACATCCAGCCAGATAGCGTGCTGATCTGAAGGTTGCTAAATAATTCCTCCACCTCTCCAGGGTCATAATCATTTGTTAGGGCACAGCACAAACCTAGGGAGACCTTGTCATGCCCTGACTGAACTGAACCGGCTGTCGGTTATTTATTGACAGGGCCCATGACTTAAACCCTTCCTCACCAGAGCTGACAAGGTCAGAGCAGCTTGCTGGCACTGAACTAGTTGGCCAGATGGGCTGCTAGGAGAGACGGCGTTGCTAGTGGTCCTTAATTCTACACTACAGAAAAAGAAAACATCTTTTATGCATTAATTCCTCTAGTTTTAGGCAACCTCCAGTGAAGAGGCTCTGGATACCAAACTCATTCGAGAAGTATGAGATCTGCTAAAGAGATGTGCACACAGGACAAAGATTTGGGTCTTCATTTCACATCTTCTGGTGAAGTTTAGTCCTCCCTTAACCTCCTCGAACTCCCTTAACCTTGCTTGGGACTTTCTTGTCTCGTAACTCAGCCCTAAAAATGTATGAGAGGAGATTAATGTCATTCTCTCAGGGTAAGCATTCCCACGATTTAAGTGATGTGATAGTAACGAAGCTTTCCAGCCACCTCTCCTTTGCTCCCATCTGGCAAATTGTAGGAGCACACTCCAGGGTAATTTGCAAGTCTACAGTTATGTAGTAGAACCCTATCTGTCAACTTGAACCACAATCCACAAATGTCTTCTTTCAGATCTTACTTTAAAGCACTTCTGAGGCTGATGATCAGTTGTAGCACAGCCATTATGGATGTCCCTTGTATTGTTTGTGTCATAAAAAGGTGTCGTGTGTTCAAAAAAAAAAAAAAATAACTAACAGGGCTAAGAAAGGCAAAACCAGCCCTTTCACGACCTTGGCAGCAGGAAAATGCAAGCAGGATGCACTAAAGCCCTAGCCAGAGCCCCAGAGATAAGCTCTCCTCGCTGCGCTCCCACTGACTTGGCCATTGTTTCCCCCAAAGCTGGGCTGTCTCTTACTGAGCAGGGGCCTCGAAGGGAGATGCCACGGGAATTCCATTGACCTTTCACTCCTCCTTGCTGACATTTAAGGTATACACTGGGCTTTGTTCACCGGCGCAGGCAAAGCGGAACCATAACCCCTGCACGCCGCACACAACTAGTGACATCAACAGAAAAGAAAATAAAAAGCTACATTACAGCAGGAAATAAATACAGCGTGACTCAAATCTAAGCCCTTCTCAAGGGCCAAATACAATTTTGTTTCCCAGGACATATTATTTTATATGAAACAAAGATTGCAGAGGTTGGTAATTCAGAACATTGAGACAGCAAGGAGCGGTGCTCCAACAATGATGTGGGAATTGCAGGTATCTGACACCCCTCCCGAGTTTGGATGTAACACCTATTGAAAACAAGGAAGATATAAATGAAGATTTCAGCATGAAGCTTTAGACACGTTAAGATAATAGCTAAACAACCTTTATTTCAAACTGTGTTTTTCTTTCAAATACGCACACATCCATCTCTCTAAAATCTCTTGTTAAATATTAAGATGCATTTAGATCCACCAGGAGGAAAGACTTTGCTTTGCTATTCAAGACATTTCTCTCCAAGAAACAAGAGGCCACCACCACCACGGCCACCTAGACGCCCAGCAGCAGTAATGGGGAGATGCAGTTCCTCGCAGCCCACCCCAGGACCACAGCAGGAGCTCACACCACCACACACCAAAGCCAATCAAAGTCTATTCTCCAAGAAGCACTCTTGGCACTTATTATGAAAAGGTTGAGAAAAACGATCATGCTGCTTCAACAAGAAGCATAGAGCTCTCCACGGAGAAATGCCGAAAGAAGAGGGAACATCAGTGGCTGTGGTGCACTGAGGGAAGTCTCTGCAATCACTTGTATGATGGGCTATGATGAAAGCTAGACCAGCAGTGTCTACTATAATAATCCTCATTAAGAAGAAACAGAACAATAAAAAAAAAAAGAAGAAAACCAAATAAACCCAAACAAACCACACAGAGATCCCCAAAAACACACATAAGAAAGCTGTCACTGAAGGCAGCAGTCACCCTGCCAGCCATAGAATGGTTTGGGTTGGAAGGGACCTCGAAGACCTGCTTTGTCACTACCACGATGTTATGCTGAATTTAAGTCTAACATTCATAGAACCATAGAACACTTTGGGTTGGAAGAGACTATAACGGCCATCCAGTTCCAACCCCCTGCCCTGGGCAGGGACACCTCCCACCAGACCAGGTTGCTCCAAGCCCCATCCAACCTTGAACCCCTCCAGGGATGGGGCAGCCACAGCTTCTCTGGGCAACCTGGGCCAGGGGCTCACCACCCTCACAGCAAACAATTTCTTCCCAATATCTCATCTAAATCTCCCCTCTTTCAGTTTAAAACCGTTCCTCCTCATCCCGTGGCTCCCCTCCCTGCTCCAGAGTCCCTCCCCAGCTTTCCTGGAGCCCCTTTAGGGACTGGAAGGGGCTGGAAGGTCTCCCCAGAGCCTTCTCTTCTCCAGGCTGAACCCCCCCAGCTCTCTCAGCCTGTCCTCCCAGCAGAGGGGCTCCAGCCCTCCCAGCATCTCTGTTGCCCTCCTCTGCATAACTTGCAAGGTTTTGGGTTTTTTTTAGAGCCAGAGCAAACCCAACACAGGAGAAAAAAAGAGCATACCGATGCCCCATCTCGCCCAACGCATCCTCCATCCTTGCCCGGCGGGTTCACCACACAGCCTGAAGGTGGGACAACATCCACGTAGCTTTGCCTTCACGGCCAGGAGGAACATTCATACCTAACTGCAGCAGAGCTTGTGACGGCAATGATCAACCTTCTGAGTCACCAAACCCGCTTCACAGAGGAGTAACGACCAGCCACACAGTGCTCTAAAGCTGTTCTCTGCTTTTAGCAGGACTTAAGATGTACATTAAGTGCCAGGGAGCCCTGCTAGCTCCCTTCTGGCCTTTTCCATCCCCCTTCACCTTTCTAAACCACAGGTGTAAACAGAGATAGGCACAGAATAGCATAAAGGCCTTTTCTCTCCTCATTTCTGGATGTTTACTGAATTCTAGCAGCCGTGAGAAACTGTGTCTGATGCTCCAGTCTTTTTATTTTTAGCTATTAACACCTTTGCCACACTCAAAACAGTCTCTGTCCTGCCTCCTGCTGACCAGCGTTCACTTGTGATGCAGTCACTGGGAAAAGGCATCGCTCTACAGGGAAATTCCTCTTTCCAAGAATATAATCTATGCGACAGTTTTCCTTTGTTCCTTTATTTTCTTTTTTTTTTTTATTTTTGACACCAAGATCTGTATTTCAGTATCTTCCCACAAACAACATTATTATTCACAAGCTTCGTTTCTTTCCCCCAGCTTTGTGCAAAAGTTAATTAACCCTAGCAAAAAAACAGCACAAAATTTATTAGCGTGGTCACGATGACCGTAATTATAATTTTTGAGTGTTTGAACTTCCCATGAAATTCTTTTTCATGTGTTCAGCCTGTCTGCCTGAGATACAGTTGGGGAGTGCAGTGGGAAGGCGGGATAAATTTTGATTTTTTTTCAAAGGCAGAGCTTGGAGAAATGCAAAGCAAAGAATCACGCCTTCTCTCAGACTAAAGACATTCCTCTCAGCCCCTTTCCTGCTGCTTTTTTTTTCCTCGCTTCTCCTGTATTTTGACAACCACAGACCGGTTTCAGAAGAAAACCACCAGGGAAGTACATCTCTGCCTTGCTGTTTGCTGGGGCTGAGCGCATCCTCTTCCACCAGAACCATCTCCTGACCGTCCCTACTGCCAGCAGGGACACCTTGAAAATCCTTGCAAATTTTGTCTTTTTTTTTTTTTTTTTTTTTTTATAAACCCTAAATGAACAACAAAAATGCCCTCAGCACAAAAGCGGTGAGAACCTACTGCCCTCCTTCACCAAACCAGTTTTTGTTTCTGTCTCCGCATGAAGCGCTCTCTTTCGTTCAACAAGCTTTGGGTGGCCACCAGAAAGAGGAGCTGAAACAGATCCTGCATTTCTCTCTCGACCTTTCGCTTTTGAAGAAGACTGCAACGGGTTGGGAAGCTACTCACTAGACAGGTGCAAAAGGCACATCAAGGTTGAAACAGATATCCTTGTTAAACTTTAAAAATACTCAATAAATTAACAGAAAGAGGCCAAGTGGTCTGACTAGAAAGAAAGCCAACACCAGTGGGATTCTGTGGGTTTGCATAACTCCAGGCTAACTTCTTTTTTTTTTTTTTTTAAAAAAAAAAAAAAAAAAGACAGCTCTGCTAGCCCTTTCCTTCTTTTAAGCAAAAAAACCAAAGTAGGACAAGGTGGTTTTGTTGTTTGGTTTTTTCTAGAATTAGAAACCATGATCAAGTAATAAGAAATACTCAAGTGCTAATGGCTGATGTGCACCATAAAGTGCAGGTCTTATTTTTAAGCGCGGGTTATCAGCTCTCATCTGGAAGGGATGGGATTCTCGTGACGTGGCTTATCCAAGCCAGGTTATACTTCTAACAACTTTATTGTAACCCCCTTCCCAAAGCTGTGCATTTGACACAGAATCCCTTAATCAAGTACCGTGATCTGAGCTATGCACAACATCAGATGATTAAATGCTTCCCCTGACCTTAAATTTCCATGTGTTTATGAGATGTCCTTGGTAAAGATAATGGAGTCTGCCACCGACAATCCATTCTGCAACTATTCTCGGTACTCACAGGAAGAGAAAGGCATTAATTTATACACATAAATAATGCGGGAAATTATGTTTTAATAACGAGCATCTTCCTTCATCTTGAAAAAACATCTAGTAGGTTTACAGAAGGGTAAAAATTCAGTTACTCTGCTTACCACAATTAATTGTGCAAAAGAAGGTTGGGATTTCTGTGGTTCCACCCCCTGCATCGGGAGTGTGAGACCCAGACCCAGCTCCTACAAAAGGACCCCCTCTGCCTCAGTCCTTTCTCTTTAACAACCTTTCCAATCATTTATTGATGGCTTGCTTTCAATAATCCAATATTAGACTAATTATTTGGAGCATTTCTAGTAGAAGCAAATGACTGGCTAGAGGCTCTCAGGATGCCAGGGAAAACCCTTGGGAAACCTGATTTACTACAGCACAGTTTTGGACTGGAGTTGCCCAGAACATCAATTTAACGTATTTTTAGATAAATATCAGGTCCAGCACCACACATATTCATCTTGTGTCTTCTTAGTTTCTACAGCCAGGTTTCAAACACAGACTCCAGAGGCCGAGATCTTGGCTTTTCACCAGCTCGCTGCCTACCAGCAGCAACTTCAAATCCATAACCATCTTAAAAGAACCCTGGACTAGGGAGCAGTTTCAAAGTCACATTCCCTCATGCACGCACTCACACATATGTACCTGTTACACAAATCATAATCCACCCACGGCAATACAATCGTTATTTTTTTTCAACAACAAATGTCTTTTTTTTCTTTGCTGAGTCTAAGGAGTCTTTTCTTGGGCTCTCAGCTGGAATGACCAGAGCTTTGACACAATAAAACGCGTGCCTCGTGCAGGAGGAGACCAGGGCATAGGTGCACCATCAGTACGGACGTGAGTTTAATTTCTACACTTGAGCTCCTCATGGCAACGAACTGAGTCCCTCCGTTACTATGTAGTGCAGCAGATTAAGGCTGGGCTCGGCATGAGCTAAATCAGAATAAACTGCTTGGGCAGAGCATCCACACGTCGATAAAAGTCTGCTGGCTGCCCCCCTCCAGCAGCGCGACAGACTGTATGGATCTATACAACACTCTTAGGTTCACTCCTGAAAGGAGCCGTATGCCCATCTTTCAAACTAGAGGTAAGACGTCAAGACAAACAAGAAAAATTGCACTATTCAGGTACAAGGTGAATGTATGCAGCCTTCCCGTATGCGAATATATTAGGAATTAAACCCATCAACGATGGACATAAATAAAAAGGAAACGACTATCAGAAAAGAATAAATATGAGGGGAAATGGAGATAAATGCGCACTGGCAGCTTTACACTGAGGCAGTCATTAAGACAAGTCACTCAGTCTGCAAATTAGTCTTTCCCCACCCCCAAAGAGCAATTCTATTAATAACAATATTATGAATACTAAAAATAAAAAAAACACCTCATTGAGAATTATAAACGCATCAGTGCTGTAATTATTATAGCTACAGCTATCACAATATATAAAAATACATCTATTTATGCAAACAACATGGATAACTTTATAGCAGCTTTACAAAAACACAACACCAATTAAAAAGTCTGAATATATAGATATATAAAATTGAACCATCCTCCTACTATTCTACAGTATCCTGCCTTGCTTATTTTTCTGGGACACAAATTTCACTCTTGCCATTACTAGCTGTAAAGTCACTGGGGAAAAAGACTGTATGTTTTAAGAAGAATTAAATACACCGAGAAGGAGAAATACTGCCTATACGAAGGTTACGGAGACATTTCTATTTTTCCCAGGAAGATCATGCACAAGGAGAAAGCTTTTTTCAAAAGGGACTACTTACTTTCTCTCTTCATGTACCTCCACAAAAACTCCCAATCTGAGACAATTTTGACTACTACTCAGAGTCTCGCCCTTTCTGGAAAAAGCCCAAACCTATTCTGGGAATCTTCGGCCGCACACTCTACTGGCATTATATTATGATACTAAATTCTTCATCAAACTACCAAAAATGAAAGGTTAATGGGCTGCACCTTCTCATTGCCGGAAAGTTTTAATTAATGTACACATTTCAAAACCAAAAATGTTTTACATTTTTATCAGACCACAATTTCCTTCCCTTTTAGTTATACGCTGGACATGACTGGTAAAGAAGAGATGAATACATTCGCAACCATCCTTCAATTCCACATCCTGTATCTGTCTCATTTGGTTTTATGTCAGAGCCAAAAGGTATCTGAATATTTGCAGGACAAAACACATCACAGCCCAGGGCGCGGCCGGAATCCCTAGTTCAGGCAGTCCGATCTCCAAGCTGAGCATCCAAAAGCAAACAACTGACTGTGGCCCTGAATTTGTAAGCTGGTATGGTAAAGTTAGACCATCTTTTCCTCAAACATGATGAAGCACGATCTAAGACTTTCTTAGCGCGTTGGCAGAGCTGTCAATCGCTGTTTAGCTGAACACCTGAAATGTTCATGACAATGGCAAAATGCACCACAGCACTGACTTCTCAACTATGAACCAACAGAACGAGAGATAATTAATTCACATTTACTTAAGGGTAAAACTTTTCTTAGCAAAATTAAAGCTTACACTCTGAACACAATGTATACGATTTTCAACACTCTGCTTTCAACCGGGAAGGAATCAATTATCTCCAAAAAAGCACAGGCCGAAGTCTGAGCTCTGTAAAATAAGCAAAAATCACAGCTAGATTTGAAAGAAAATGTTTAACACCAGTAAGATTCAGCTAAGAGCCCTAAAAGCTGCTTTTCAAGCAGGATAGAAACTAAGTCTGCTACTGGATTAGACTCAAACTCAGAGTGGCTCCCGTTCAAAGTGACAGGGAATTCTCAAGACATGCAGATGCAAAATTTTCATTTATCTATAAAAGGTCCACGATTTCTTATTTCATTTTTTAAGCGATCATAATTATTTACTCAAAAGGGAAAGGAGGGCGAGGAAACATCAGGAAACTCTGGTGTCTGCTCACCAACGGTGTCGTGGTTTAACGCCAGCCAGCAGCGAGGCCCAGGCTCCCTCACGGCCCCTGGGCGGGATGGGGAAGGGTAAAGGAGAAGAAAATGTATCACCAGTCCTGGTCCAGCCGAGCAAAGCAGGGCCTGGCGCCGAGGGTGGTCCCTGCCCCTGGGTTTATATGGCCGGCCGGTCTCCTCCCACAGCCCACCTTCTCGCTGCTCAGCTACATTCCGTGCCATGCGCAGTTCTCTGTGGAACGTTCTGGAAGGTGGTTGGGGGGGGGCCACCCCAGAGCCCTGGGTGACAGTCACCCAGCGAGGACTGGTGGCCCTGCGAGGTAAGAAGCTGGCCCACGAAAGCGCTGCCCCGGTGAGGCGCCTGCTCCTCCCCGGAGGCCGCAGGGCCGGGGCCGCGCTAGGCCGCAGCCTGTTCGTCCTTGTTCTGTCAACACTCTCCAGCCACCGTTTCAGGTAGTTTCTTGCCGTGTGGGTCTCTACAGATGTCTACAGCTTTAGAAAGCGTCCCACAAAGAATTATTTATTCAGGTACATCAGGATTTAAGCGTATTTAAGCCGACCCTGAGTTGTGGGGTATCTTGCGATACCCTGATGAAGTTATTCTGTCACAAGGTACAGTAAAATACGTTGCTGGAGAAAGTTTAAATTAAGCCTTGTGTTACAGACCAAATGTTTTATTCTTCAGTAATTCTGGCAAACATGAGCTTCCAGAGAAGATAACACTGATGAGAAAAAGATACATCTGTATTACTTTTTCCTTCAGTGAAGTACTATAGCTATTCCCTAGAAGAAAAATGAAACAAAACAAATAGGAAAAGCCCAATAACATCAGCTCAAAACCAAAAGGCTGCTAAAAGCTCAAATACAACATCCAGGATGGGCTTTTAAAACAAAACATATGCCCTTGTTTTTAGTCGCCTCTAAAATTTAAGCCTGTTTGCTGAGAGCATTAGTCTTTTGGAAGCAGAGAAAAAGGAAGCAAACCAAACGCTAGGAACCAGAGAGAAACATTATTCTGAATGTTCAGGAATAACTCCAGCTCGAGTCAGACCCAAAACCTCATCTTGCAATATCAAAGAGCTTGCAAAGACCTTTCTCTTAGGTACATTATCCCATTTAATACATAAGCCGTAAGAATAATTTTGTCCGTATTAGGTCTCAACACGCAGGGACATAACATCCCCTCAGCTGGAACACCCATAAATTCATACAGTCATTTTGAGTAAAATCACCTATAGACGCTGAAAAATTTTCTTTCTTGATACTTCGCTGTTTTGTAGCCTGTGTAAGAACCTAGATGCATGTTTAGAAAATGAGCAGGCAGCGCAGCTCAAAAATTCCCGTTGATTTTCCTGTGAATTCTGAGAATGAGGCTGCAATAGATTTTCATCTCATACATTAAAATCTAGATAAGCCCTGACAACATATCATGGGCAGAATTTCAATCTCAAGCCATGTCATACATAAGCAATATGCTGATTGCTCTAACCAGCAATTTCTGTGCCATCATTGATCAAGATGCTGAACTAGATCCCAATTTGTCACTTGATGCTATACAAACTAGACTGTAAACACTAATTTTCTTTGCTGTCCCACAAAGATAGGTCAAGCGTAACGCCACTGTCCCCATCTACAGGAGTACAAGGACCACTACGCCTTCCCGAAAATCATCTCACAGAGTTGACGTTACACCCATCAGTAGAAGTTGATTTATTCCCAGTGCAGACCTGTGTTGTGTCGCAAGGGCTAAGGCAACCCTCCAGTCCCCAACGGCAGACCACCACGACAAGACGCAATCTAACTGTCCACCCATGTCCACCACAGAAGTAAGGAAACCTCCAGTCTCCACCTGAGCTGACAACATGGTCCATCAGGTTGTAAACCATCAGCTATTGTCCAAACCTTGTCATCATGGTCTTTGTCTCTCTTCAATCCTGAGACTGAAGCTACTCCAGAAATTTTCAAAAACTTTTCCAGCACCTTTGTTCAGGTAATTCCCCATTTTTCAGACCCGAGCATGTAATCTCTCAAAGGAAGGAAGAGAATCACTTAAAGGATGAAAAACTAGACTACAGACATCACATCTTTATCTCCTCCATCCAGTCTCATACTGTTCCTTTCTGTTAACTTCTGTGTTCCCTAGCACATAGCACAAAACAATTACGTTTGGCTCTAGAAACATTTATTTTTAATCATTTCTTATCAAGCCAGATGAGAAAAGACACCTATCTTTGGGGACACACAATAATTTAATTCCATGTATTAACAAATCTTTCCTTTATACTGTGATCCCAGGACAAATCTCTCACGGTAAAAGAAAATAACAAATAGAAGATTTAAAGCAACAACAATTTAAAGCAACAACAAAGTCAGAGTCGGTATCTTTTAAAGGAGCATTTGCCCCCAGAGAAGATCCTGGTTATTACTTAGAGCAGGACCAGATTATCTGGCCCCTTAGATGGGATTCTAAATAAGTCATTAGATAAAACTAACCATACTGCAAAAAGAGCAAAGAAACCAAAAGCAGAACAGACGTGAGAGTGAAAGGGAACCACTAGATCACTTAAAAGAGACAAAACACTGAAAGTGCTTTGAAATCTTCTTGCTTTGTTTAATTCCAAAGGGAAAAGAACATACACTACACACGTAGCAGCAACTGAATAATAAATATCAGCAGAGCTAAAAACAAGATTCAAACCTGAATTCAGTCTGACTCACCTCTGTGTTAGCATGGTTTCATACCCGGTTTGTCCTAACCCAAAGAACTACTAATTTGTAAATCAGAGAAAGATGAGGTGAGAATAAAAGGAAATGTAAAATAATAGATGTTTCAATCAAAGATTGAAGTTACTTGAGGAACTGAAATTGCAGTGACACCCTGAGTTTGCTTTTCCATTTTCCCCAAGGGAAATCGGTTTGCAAGAAGGAGCTGAAGTCACGGAGACTGGGAAGTGTTTTGAAATGTACGCGAGAAGCCAGAAAGAGAAGAATTAGAGAAATGAACAGAGTGCCCCGGCACCTTTATTGCAACAAAGGGACAAAGTAGGATATTTTGGGGAGCAGCAATGCAGATGGAGACATCGTCGTGCAGAACGTTGGGGGTAATTTCATTTGAAAGATGGAGACAACCCATTGTAATTAAACAAAGACAAGAATAACGCAGCCCGAGCAATGACCTGGGTAGGTGGTTTGGACAATTGCCTTTGGATTTGGCTGCTGCCTTTGGGCTTAACTGGAGGAAAAAAAAGCATGTTCGGATGATGTTAATTAGCACCATACTGCTGGAGATTTGGTCATGTTTCACACTAACCACTTAAAAATCAGCAGGAAGCCAAATTTTGAAACCACATCAAAATTAAATTCCCACTGGATTAGCTGCTTAGATCAAAGACAATGAAGGTCAGAACTCTGGGGTTTAAAAGCGGGAAAATTATTATTTTTTGTAATCACAAAGAAATAATCCTTTCAAGACAAATATGCAGGACATGATTTTTTTTTTTTTTCCTCCTCATAGGCTTTTTTTGGAAGAGGAAAGAATAATCTACATGGTGGATTAGAAGAAAAATCTCTAAGATTGCCAATTTTTTTATTTTTTAATATTCTTTTTTTTTAATACAGCCCTCCCAGTGATCCAAAAGAGCAAGATCTAGTCATTTCTAGGGCAGCCGTAAGGAATACACACATGGTGGAAGTCATTTGCCAGCTTCTCGAGCCTTCAGCTGTTCGTTTTCTTCTCAAGAGCAGCCCAGAAAACACACATGCTGGGCCAGGTATCCATGTGGCAGGGGACCGATACTCAACGCATTTGCCGTTTCATCCATCGTGACAACACAGTCCTCTTTGCACGGGTCCCCCCTCCTCTAAAAGGAGTTGATCCATGCCATACACTGCTGACACTTGCACCAGTTCCTCCAGGGCGCCCAGATAATTCTCTGGTTCAGCCTGATGAACCTCCTGCAATTTAGAAACTTGGCAATGTGTTAATGGCAGACCTTCCTTATGCCTTCCATTCCCCAACACGGTACACATCATGGACCAGAGCTAGAAGCTTCTCCAGTCTCACAAATTTGTCTTTGTTCCCACACTGGTGGACAGGAGCGGACCTCCAACTGTCTTTGTAGGAGAGAGAAAACAGTTATCCAACCAAAAGCAAGGGGAGTCACTTCTGGATCCTCATTTTCTCTTTCCTTAATGAAAGAGATGAAATTACATGAAACTGAGATGAAAACACAATGAAATTACAAGCAACCGGACCTCCTGCAGTCCCAGCTTTGCCAACCGTTAAGAGTGTTGCAGCCAGACAGCTGGGACCTCAGATGGGTTGTTCATCCACAGTTGATACGGATTTGCCCCATGGCTCATGCTGTCCTGATAATGAGGCCTGCAGAGAGGTTCCCATGGGGTCAGAAACCATAAGACGACCCGTGGGCGGAGAGATCGCTTTTTTGTTTGGATGGACTCCATGATCTGAAAGGTCCCTTCCAACGTAGACAATTCTATGAACTCAGAGGGCTTTTTGGAAGTGTTTGACCACCTTTTATTCTTCTCCACATAGCACAAAATAAAACCCTGGACATTGCCTGTTAGATTGGTATGTTATCTGCTTCCCTGCAGAGCTTACTATTATGAGAAGTGCCTTAAGGGTTCCACCAAACTGGGGACACTTTGTATGGATTGGACAAAAACCCAGTAGCTCCACTAAGTTTATGCTTTAATGTTAAAATCCAAGCATCTGATGTGACTTACTATCTGGACAGCTGAAACCCATAAAAAGACTGCCTCAACATATATTTAAAAAGAAAGTCCAAGCAATAATGCTTTGTCAATTGATTCAAAATAATAGTGTGAGTTGAGGAAAAACTTTCCTGCTCGAGGAAAAGCTGCTGGAGCGGGGTCGGGAGAGGGGGGGTTCTGGCACCACTACCCAAAGTCCGTGGGTTTCTTCCCTGGCTTTTACCTGCTCAGTCTGAATAACAAACCATTTAGATCCCATCTGGTTATTTTTCACATATGTATCATATGGAGTATAAGAAGCCCTTACCCTCAGATACTCTTTTTGGGCCCTGTATCACACTAGCAGTAACATTAAACATAAATTTAAAAGACATGAAGGGCATGGTGTAGCGGTAACTTGGCAGTGCTAGGGTAACGGTAGGACTTGATCATCTAAAACGTCTTTTCCAACCCAAACAATTCTATGATTCAGCAGAGTTTTAAAAAAAAGTCACCACTGGAAACAGTATGGTTTCTTCTCCGGCTACTATGAAAAAAATCCTCAGGATTCAAAACAAGCCCAACACAAATCCTTCCACATTTATCCAGGCACAAGCTCCCATTAGCACGAGAATGGCTTTTTGGAGAATAAACATTTTAGAAACCAGATTTCAAAGACGACAGTCAACTGTCCAGACTGCACAAACCATACGTGAAGCCACTTCTAGCCTCCTGCCTTCAAACTAATCGCGCACAGATCACCTATACGTGCCTTTACCTTCTGCTGGCTCTGTGGAGGTGTTTTTTTGAAAGAATACTTACAGTCTTACAATGTGTTTTAAATAAACAACTTGTTCAATAGGGGTAGCTTCAGTTGCTGCAATTCGATATGGAGCAAACAAACAAGCCCGGTATTGCTCGTCGCCCCGTTAGAAAGTACAGCACAGGAGGCAGTGAAAAACGACCAGTCATTTCTTTTCTCCCAGCTGATACATATCTTATTTATTCTTTCTCGTAATGTGTGAATGCTGTGCCGTGCCCCATTTTGTCTTCTGCCTCAATTAAAATGTAAATTTCTGCAGCCCATCTCTCTAATTCCAAACTGCTCCAGGCAGGGGAATTTAAACTGCTTTTAATAAAACCAACTACAGATGCTGCAATAAGATTCCTTTCAGAACGTTTGAAATCTATATTTTTAATAGTATTCTGTGCATTACAGAGTTATGTCATTGCTGTGAACTTTCCCATTAAAGCTGGATCTGCAAAGATCCAATAAATGACCCAATAAATAACAGAAAGAATCCGAGCTGACTCCATGCATACATATGCACACATTCCCCCGTGCCCAAGCACACGCCTCCCACCCCAACAATTATTTATGTTAACTGCTGTTTCTTCTCCTTTCAGAAGATGCAATACAATACCCTTTGGTTTGTGTGCTCCAACTTGGCATCTCAGAAGTTCTCAAAGCCTTTCCACCAGCCAAGATCTACAACTAATCCTTGGCAAAGTAAGTTTTCAGCTAAGATCCCACAAACCTGCATGGACAAGAAGTTTGGTTGTGCTGGGCGTTCCCTAATTTTCCCTCTGCCATAAATCCTGTACCGTTCAGATGCGTCCTGCTGAGTCAGCGTGCTTCAAAGGCAAGAGTCACACTCAAATTTATAATAATGATATGTGAAGCACTCTTGAAGGGCTTATTCCTGACAGTGCAGTCTTAATTACCGACCTACCTCTAACAAACGCGACAACCACAACACTACATAACCCCTCACCTACCATAAAGCCAGGGGAAAACCCTTACACCAACAAACCCTGCCCACCTCACTCCCTGATGCAAGAGATCATAGAATCATAGGGTTGGAAGGGACCTCTGGAGATCATCAAAGTCCAACCCCCTGCCACAGCAGGGTCACCCAGAGCAGGTGGCACAGGAACGTGTCCAGGCGGGTTTCGAATGTCTCCAGAGAAGGAGACTCCACCACCTCTCTGGGCAGCCTCTTCCAGGGCTCTGCCACCCTCGGGGTAAAGAAGTTCCTCCTCATGTTTAGGTGGAACTTCCTATGGTCAAGTTTGTGCCCATTACCTCTTGTCCTGTCCCCGGGCACCACTGAGAAGAGCCTGGCCCCATCCTCCTGACACCCACCCTTTAAGCATTTATAAGTGTTGATAAGATCCCCCCTCAGCCGTCTTTTTTGCAGACTGAAGAGACCCAAATCCCTCAGCCTTTCTTCATAAGAGAGGTGTTCCAGTCCCCTAATCATCTTTGTAGCTCTCTGCTGCACCCTCTCCAGCAGTTCCCTGTCCCTCTTGAACCGGGTTGATGATTGTCTCGTTTATAGAAGTGGTCCTGAAGAAACAGAGCAATTGCAAAAGTCCCGTATGCCAAAAAAACTAGAGGATTTACTGCCAAGCTGAGAAACAAAAGTCAAGGCACCCATAGGTACCTATGACAACTGTCCCAGGCAAAATCCTAAAAAGGAAGCACCAAAACACTAAATTTAACCACCACGGAGACCTATGGTGTATGACAACGCGTTACACACACTGACAGCATCACACTTTAAAGCACAGAATCATAGAATCATTTAGGTTGGAAGAGACCCTTGGGATCATCGAGTCCAACCATCAACTCCACTCTACAAAGTTCTCCCTTACACCATATCCCCCAACACCGCATCTAAACGAGTCTGAAACACATTCAGGGATGGTGACTCCACCACCTCCCTGGGCAGCCTATTCCAATGTCTGACCACTCTTTCTGGGAAGAATTTTTTCCTAATGTCCAGCCTAAACCTCCCCTGCTGCAGCTTGAACCCATTCCCTCTTGTTCTATCGCTAATTACCTGGGAGAAGAGACCAGCCCCAACCTCTCTACAATGTCCTTTCAAGTACTTGTAGAGAGTGAGGAGGTCTCCCCTCAGCCTCCTCTTCCTCAAACTAAACAGTCCCAGCTCCTTCAATCGCTCCTCATGAGATTTATTCTCCAGAAGAGCCTGTAGAATTTATCACTTCCTGAATACCTGGAAAAGAAGCGTTTCATTCTAAAACTCTAACGGAGATTTACACAGAGAACGAGACACGGTTCAGATCCTGGTGTGTAGCACTTGCCCGATACCTAAATTAGTACTTACAGGTCTCATCCTGAATGTCATTGCACCTCTACACCTTTGGACGATGGTTCGTTTTTCACCACATTTTCCCCTGGAAAGTATCAAAATGGGTAAAAGACCCCAAATCAAACCCCAAAGAACCAACAGTGCCAGCAGGTAACAAAAGCTGCCGATTTGGAAATCCGATTTCCGGCAGGGATGCTTGGAAATGACAAACCAGGGAAAAGAGGGCTCGTAATCGAGCTTTCCCTGCCCCGCAGGGTACCCGGCGCTCTCCTGGCATCTCTCCCCACCCAGCCCGCAAAGTATTTTTAGTTTCCAATCCAGAAGCCATGTTTATTTGGTTTTTTAGTCAAGAGAATGACAAAGTGATAAGATTTTTTTGAGATTTAAAAATTAAGAGGAGAAAAAGGTTCAATGAAGCGACACTCAAGAGCCTGAAATCTCTCCTTGACTAGGCTCAGGCTCCAATGGGAACCTGGCGAGCGAGAATTCATGCCATCTCGATATCTGTTTCTTCATTAGCATAAAAACTTGACGGTCAAGATAAATCCAAGGGCTGGAAAAGCCAAGGTACGTGGTTCAGAAGCGGACTGAAATGTTCATATTAACAAACTGCCTATTATTGCATTTCTTCTAAACTTTCTTTTGTCCTTGGGTCACGGATTGACATTTCTGTTACAAAGGAGGACCGATCTTGTCACTTTTTCCTTGACTTTAAAAATATGACTCAGTAAGGCTTTAGACAGCGTTACATTCAAACAAATTTGGCCCGTGTAAAACAGAGTTAACTCAAAGTAATAGAAATGTTACTACATAATATCTAAAAAGCATGCTCGCTGCTGCGGGTTAGTCCGTTGATGGGCGCATCTCCGTGCATTTTGCTGATGCTTCAGGTTTTCCACGGAACTGGCCACGTGTAACACATTAAATACTGGAAACCATAATTCTGTGCCTAAATTGGACGTAAACAAAGGCAAAGCCCAACTCCTTCTGTTACTCCGAACATTCCACGTGCAGCGAGCTACCGCACTCCTCATCCTTAGAAACGACTTTGCACTTTATGGCATGTAACATGAATTAAAAATTCAAAACTCTAGGCAGGCCAAGAGGAGTGGGAAAACTAAAAGAAAAAAAAAAATCAACCACAGCCCCTATTTGCCTTTACGGGATTGAACTTCAGTCTTTTTTGTGTGACCCCGATTCAAGTATTTGAAAGACAACTTAAAAACTGCCATCTCAAAGACACCCAGATTCCAGGAATGTATTTTAATTCCCCATCACTAGTTCAGCCGACCCCCAGAGAACTGGAAACCCCTGTTCTACTGAGGTAAATATGAAAAATCCTCTCCAAGGAGATTTTCATAGCTTTTTCGTGGGTGCACAAGGGTGAACCCCCTTCTCTCAGATTCACAGGACACCGCTAAGGCTGGTGCCACCCCCGAGCATCCTCCCGGTGCCTGGCTAGGCTGCATCGGGGCGTTTTTGGTACCCGCTCTAAGAAAACTGCTGCAATATTTAGACCAGACCTCTTCTCTCTACAAAGAGTGAGCCAGGCAGAGCGCTACTTCGAAGCTTAGATATATTAGCACTTGATTTATTCCATATTTTAAGTTGCCATCGACCTGGATTGTCAACTTCCAGCAGGAGGATTTTTTTCGGCTATAAATCCACTTCTATCTGGCCTGGATGCGTGGCTTGTATGGAGGCATAACAGCATGGCACAGCTTCATTTAGATGAATACAAACCATATGCATTAGCTAATAAGCATGGTTGAACATGAGCTTTGTTCAGTCTGTTTATATTAGACACTCCTTTAGATGGAGTGAGGATATTGTAAAAATTAACGCTGTCCTTCTGGATGGGACAGGATGTGCTAGATATAAATATATCTAAATATATCTATTCCCACAGAGCTCAACGCCTGCGATGCCAGCGCCCGTAGCCCAGCCGTAGCGCAGTGCCAGGCTACCTCTTTCGTGCTGCTGTTTCCAAATCAAGGGAGAACAGCTGAGCAGGTAAATCTGGGACTACACGTCTGCTTCCCCTCAAATTCTCTTTAATTTGCAATTGTCCAGGTCGAAGAGTAGTATTCAAACCGCAACCCCGGGTGGGGAGTTGACCCACAGAGGTAGGGCACACGCTTGTGTCAGAATGAATCAGAGTCAATGCAACAAGCATCGCTTTGGGGAAAATCCTGCTGGTGAAGAAGGGCGGCAATCGCGTATTTAAACACAGGATTCGTCTGTAACTTCCAAAAGCGAGACGTGAGCAAATATCGCACAGGACCTATGAGAAACAAGAGCTGGCAGGCAGGTTTGTAAAGTGAAATCTCCGCTTGCCCTTACTGCAACGGAGCACAAGGGGCCACTGCACAAACCTGTTGTTAGCAGCCCTTCCCACTCGAATGCAGCTTCTGTTCATACTATTTGTGTTGCTAAAACAGAAGGATTGATGTTTCCGTGCATTCCTTTCAATAGCACTACATGCCGCGGAGCGTTGCGGCACGCCATTCGAGAAGGTCGCCTGTTACTTAACAATTTATAAAGAAAACTATTGTAAAATATTGGAAGATGAACAGGGTACCTATGAAAATGTCTTTTGGTCAGCTTGCTAATTGAAATTATATTTTCAGCAGCTCCTTTTTGAAAAAAAAAAAAAAAAAAAAAAAATTGAAGACTGCAGAAAGCTTCCTTATTTTTTCTCTCTCTAGAAACCTGGGGGCTAAAAGGCATTTTTCTCTGTGTTTTATTACACGCAACAAGAGCCACCAATAGGAAACAAATCACTGCAACAGTAGCCATAGCACAGAACCAACAGAAGCAGGACGGACACACTGGTGTGTCGAGAAGCATGCGGTTACACGTGCGTGCATCTCTGCTGATAAAGCAGCGATAAATTTTCTATCCCCAAACCGAAAAATAAGGGCCCTTTTCAAGGTGCGAAAGAGATCTGCAAAGCATTCAGCTCCGCTAGGCTCAACTTTAAAAAGAAAAAGCAAGAAAACTCTCTCAAAAAAAATATTTTTTCTGCATCTTTGTTACTGCAGAAGTATCTTTTCAGATAGAATAAACCCACAAATAATTAATATGACCTTATAATTATGATTTTAGAAAAAAAAAGTAATTATCTTTTTTTGGTAAAGGTTAAGGACTTGCTAATTAGGTTTAATTTTGTTATGAAAAGCTGAGGTTCTTGAACCAAAGATGAAGGGTTAAAAAAAAAATAAAGGGTTTCTTTATGAACTTTTCAAGCATTGTTTTTGACATCCAGATACTATGAAGTTCTGTATTTACGTGCCCAGATGTCATCGCAATCACTTGTATTAAGATCATAGAATCACAGAATGGTTTGGGTTGGAAGGGACCTTAAAGCCCACCCAGTGCCACCCCCTGCCCTGGGCAGGGACACCTCCCACCAGCCCAGGTTGCTCCAAGCCCCGTCCAACCTGGCCTTGAACCCCTCCAGGGATGGGGCAGCCACAGCTTCTCTGGGCAAAAGCACAAAGATAAAATGCTGTTCTATCAGGGCAACTCTGTAGTACTCCTCCCGTTTTCTATATCCAATGTGCTAAGGATATTAAATCTAAATCTGAAGTTCAAAACATCCATTCACCTAGGCAATATGTATTCCTGCTTCTCCAGACTTGATCCACTTACTCAATTCCATTCTCCCAGCAATCCTCCCTTTCCCCATCAGCACCCTGAAGACGAGGAGACACTTCATCGTCCTTAAACCCTGGGGGAACAAGGCGGGGATGTCTCTTCTCCCTCAGACCAGAACCTCTAGGTCCTGCTTGCTCTGATTCCCTCGTCGATGGCCACCATGGACTCAAGAAGTCCTGTGAGATATTATTAGAGTTGGAGGACTGATGTGGAGGAATGAGCCTCAGCGTTTCGCGCTGCCCTGCTTACAAATCCTCCTCTCCTCGGGTGAACTGTTCCCTCCTTCCTCCCCGGTTTCACTTTGGTTTTGAATGCCGATGAAGCAAAGTTAACAGTCTGCTGCTCCACGTAAAAGAAAGAGATACAGCCAACGAGACATTCAACATTGGATTCAATGACGCATTTGAAGATAATGTGGCACAACAAAGACACAAAGCAGACAACTACAAACGCTGAATAAATATTGTTCCTGCTTTTAAGAAGAACTTACCAGGGCCAAAGGCAAATGCAAAGAGGATGCTGTGTGAAAAGGGGCCGGGAAAACAGAAAAGCAGGGAAAAAAAGGGAAAAGAGACTACACTAGATTGTGGTTTCCTCTGAAAAAGAGCTTTTATCCCAGAGCCCCTCACAAAGATGCTCTTATCGCACACATATATAAGCTGCTCAGAGTTTTTATCCCTCTCTTTTGAAGATAAAGATTCAAACCTTGCAGGTCTGATACAAACAAGGCTCCCGCTGATCTCAGTGGATATTTTGGCTGTGTAAAACCATAGGGATGCAGTGTGATCTCTCTCGTATGACTTCCTTGGAATATTTTCCGTTTTCAGGAGTTAGCCAAACCGTTCCCACCCCACTGGGAATGGTCAGAAACTCACTGGGAGCCAGAGGAACCCGGACATCCCTTGTGCTAACCTGGCCATGGTTCCAGTGGCGCTGAGCCCAGGAGGCTTTAGGACACATTTCACAGTTCCCAGTGGACAGCTGGGGAGCAGCAAAGCTGTGACACCCTGCGAAGTGACTAATCAATCAGGACGTGAAGGCTTTTAAATAGAGAACTCGGAAAAAAATACAACAGTAGAGACAAAAAAGATGTAAACTGGCCCTGCTAAAAGTTCAGTCTAATAGAGAAAATTGGTTTTCTCATTAAAGAAATGTCCCTGGGACAAGAAACACTAAACAACATCCCCCCTATTCCACTCCCCAAAAGACGACCACCACCAGAAAAGAGGAAAAATGAGTGATTTATCCCTGCCTACATTTAGCAGGAGTAACATATTAACACACCAGTCCCATAAACGTGCTCAGAGGGTGATTTTACTTTACAGATATGACTTGCGCTTGTACAAGGTGCTAAATAAGCCTTTCACGGACACCAAGGCAGTTTCACAGGCTTCCCACCACCATCCCGAGGCTGAGTGACAGCAGGATCAGCTCCAAGTCCTTCAGGGGACCTGCTGGCCCCACAGGAGGAAAGGGCACAGAGGCAGAGCAACTCCTCCTTCCTGCCCCCGTCACAAAATCACACAGTGTTGGGATGCAAGACCACAGCGATGTCCCATCACTACCACCATCCATCCAATCCCACCTATTAAAGCTTATTGCCAAAGCCAAAGGATGAGGAGAAGGGCTAATTCTAATCTTACTCCCATACCTTCTCCACGTCACCCATGTCAAAACCATTGATTTTTCGCTTTAGAAGATGGTTTTTATGGTTTCGAGTTGTAAGTTTAAGAAATAAACCAAAACCCAAAGCCTCACTGGGAAAATGCTAAATCTCTTCCAATTTTCAGTCGACATGAAGAGCTCTTCCATTGCAAACACCAGAGCGAGGTGCGGGCAAATCAACTGATCCATCCAGGAAAGCATTTCACGCGTTCAAAATATCCTAGAGACGGTATCATACGAAACACGTTTAGTTGCCTAAAGAATTTGATATATCAATTTCATTTGCAAAAATCTCGGCTTTAAAATACGGATTTCTAAGCAAACCGCTTAATTTCATTTTGCCTTTTCTTTTTTCAGGAAAAAAAAAAAGCCCAAATTCTTGTTTGGGTTTTTTTTTTTTTTTTTAAGCGCCATTATTGAATAGACGCAATCATCTCAGCTGTCTGTGATGATTTTGCATTAAAACATACTTCAGGCAAGGCTGTCTCTCTTCCAGCTCCGCCTGCCAGATTCATTTATAAATATGGATTATGACATCAACCGAAATTGTATCATTAACTGCGAGGTCAAGGCCGTTTGACATGATTTTACAAATCCTAAATGGAACAGAGGTATTTACCTGCAAATATTACGGCTCCTATACAAGACCGTGCGCTTGCCACGGCTTGTGCTCTCCTCAGGATGATGTGAAGCTCCTCCATCCCCAGCGCAGACGTACCCACCATCTTGCAACATCTCCCCTCGGCACTGATTTTATGCAACAGATCCCTCCTAGATACTCACAGAGAAATACTTCTCTTTTCCAGTGGCACCTACAGTCCCAAAGGGAAGCTCCCAGCTTGTTTGGCAAACGGAACTCAACAGGCAATTCATGCTCCCATTAAAAAAATGCTTCTGTTTATCCACAGAAATATTAGAAGAGGACATAAGCAAGGACGAGCTGTCCCCATTAAGCATTAACTGACGGCCTCCAGGTCAGGGACTGCTTAAAGCTGTGAATTATCTAAGTGTGTTGGGTTTTTTTTTTAAGAGAATAAGCCCAAAACAATGCTGCAACGTATCGCAGGTGCCATGGCACAGCATCTGCAGAAGCAACGCTTACTCCAGAAGACAAAAATCGGTGTGGAATGGTTACGTTTTAACCCTTTATCCAACAGGGTCGTTTTTCTTTTCACTCCCTTTCTACTGACACTATTAAAGGGAAATCAGAAGGCAAACAAAAAAAAAAAAGAAAACTGGTTTGTGATAAACAAGCTACTTGTGCAGCAGAGGAGGAAAGACAGTGGGGAAATCATTAAACTCTTTAGCGTTTACTGAAAAGCGAGTGTGGAAGCTATTTCTAGCCCACCGATCTCATCAATGATTTCCAGCACTGTCGGCCATGCTCCTCCTCTTGAAATTTCATCCTTCGGTGGTTTCCATGACTCTGCTCTCACCCCGTTCCTACTATCTTTATAATTATTCCCTAAATGCATCTTTCAGATGTTTCTCCTCACCTTCCTGCGACACGTGAGCTCGGCCTCGGCAGCGGGCCAGCAGCATTTGCATAATGCTTCACCCCGGGGCAGCACCGCAGCCTCCAGCTCCCGCCTGGGGCTCCAAGATCACATCTTCCTGCTCCTCAGACAGCTACTGGCTGCCAAAGAAAACCACCAAGTTCTTTCATCATTTTATCGCTGAAGAATAGTTATTCCAGCATCCCTACTCACAAAATAAGTAGCGTCTTACACTTCTCAAAGGACATCAGGTTTTTACAGGGGGAAACGGCAGGGAGCAGTGGCTTCTCCAAGGTCTCTCAAGAAATGATCTGTGTAGGTGGGCACCAAAAAGAATCATAGAATGGTTTAGGTTTGAAGGAACCTTAAAGATCATCTCGTTCCTGGGCCCTGCCCTGGGCAGGGACACCTCCCACCACACCAGGTTGCTCCAAGCCCCGTCCAACCTGGCCTTGAACCCCTCCAGGGATGGGGCAGCCACAGCTTCTCTGGGCAACCTGGGCCAGGGGCTCACCACCTTCACAGCAAACAATTTCTTCCCCAGATCTCATCTAAATCTTCCCTCTTCCAGTTCCCCCTCATCCCATGGCTCCCCTCCCTGCTCCAGAGTCCCTCCCCAGCTTTCCTGGAGCCCCTTGAGGGACTGGAAGGGGCTGGAAGGTCTCCGCGGAGCCTTCTCTTCTCCAGGCTGACCCCCCCCAGCTCTCTCAGCCTGTCCTCCCAGCAGAGGGGCTCCAGCCCTCCCAGCATCTCCGGGGCCTCCTCTGGCCCCGCTCCAACAGCTCCGTGTCCTTCTGCTGTTGGTGCCCCAGAGCTGGAGGCAGCGCTGCAGGGGGGTCTCCCCCGAGCGGAGCAGAGGGGCAGAATCCCCCCCTGGCCCTGCTGCCCACGCTGCTGGGGATGCAGCCCAGGCTGCGGGGGGGTTCTGGGCCACCAGCACACATTGGTGGGTCGTGTTGAGCTTCTCATCCACCAACACCCCCAAGTCCTTCTCCTCAGGGCTGCTCTCCAGCCATTCTCTGCCCAGCCTGTCTCTGTAAAGACATTTTCTAAATGGTGGTTTCCCAAGTTGCAAGGCACAGCAATGGTCTGGATAGAGCCGGCTACACACAACCGCTGCCTTTGCACGCAATAAATACCGAGCTTTCTTCCGAAGGGCTTTGCCTCTCCTGCCATCCCCGGAGCTCAGAAAGTCCTTGCAGAGGAGATGACACATGAGGGGTCCAGCAGGAGCCTGCTCGGTCTGACAGTCACCTCCGTACCCTCTCCCATGCCACAGGATGACCTGTTTTTCCCTAACAATCTCATTTAACAGGAAAAAAAAAAAAAAAGGGACGACTTCCATTTTTCTTTCAAGGGAATCATTTTCTGTTATCTTCCAAAAGTAAACTTTTTGCACATAATAGCCTGCTCTTCTCCAGTTAATCCATACCGATAAGTGCAAAGAGGAACAGGAAAATGGAAGTTAAATAACTAAAGATTTCGAAGAGGTCACCGAAGAAATAACTTCGCATTAAAAAGCCTATTTACTAGACAGATGTCCGTGAGCTGGTACCTGGAGCTGCCCAAGGAAATCTCCCCCGCTGCAAATCGGTGTGAATTAGAGGCTGACAATTTAGGCAAATGATACACGGGTCGGAACGTAACAATAAAAAGAGGAAAAAGAAAGGGAAAAGTGATGATGACTAGGGTGAACCAGCTGAGCAAAAAGCTATTCCAAAAATATTCAAACCACCGTTTTAAAAAAAAAAAAAAAAGATACAGCCGCATTTGACAGTTTCATATAATTGAGTTTTAAAACTTGCCTTGCTTTAAGTATCAAAAGCATCTGCACCATGGACAAATACACTTTTCCAGTATTTAAAGATAGCAGAGGGAACAAATAAATACAGTTGCTACAGACGCTGTGCTAACTTAATCAACTTGCAGCTCTGAGACTCCTCCGCTTGGAGCAAAAAAAAATATTAGCTGAAATTAATACAATTTCATTATGCACCTATTAATAAATGATTAATTTTCAGACTTCAAACAGATCCTGCTTTGTGGAGACCTGCATTTCGAGCAGCTCAACGCAGCAGAAGTCCAACTCGTTTTTTGTACGGTAAGCAATTCATAAAAGGCAGGTTCGAAAGTTAAACAGAAAGAAAAGAAAATTAACCTGCATTCGGGTAAACAGGATGGCAGACATACAATGTGCTAAGCCAAATTTGATGGAAAACGTGATAGAATCATAGAATCGCCCGGGTTGGAAGGGACCTTTCAGATCATCGAGTCCAACCACCAACCCAACACTGACAAAACCACATCCCTCAGCACCGCGTCTGCCCGGCTTTTAAGTCCCTCCAGGGATGGTGCCTCCACCACTGCCCTGGGCAGCCTCTTCCAAGGCTTGACAACCTTTTTGGGGAAGAAATTTTTCCTAATACGCGATCTTAACCTCCCCTTGCTGAAAACAGCAACGAGAGCTCCTCCCCACCTCTATTTTCTCTTCCTTCTTCCCCAATATTGCAAGCAAACAAGGACAATAGCTTGAATGAAATACTTGTATTTTTTTTTCTTTTCTCTTGTTCTGTTTATCTACGGAAGCTTGTAGAAAAAAGGTTACGTAGCTACATTATCACCGCCAGCAATGAGGTCCAAATCCTTGTATCCCAAACCTGAAACCTGTGTGAATCTCGGCACTGCACACCTCAGGCTGCGCCATTGCCTTCACAGTTTTGCAAAACTCTTGGAGAACCAAAATAGGCCAGCTTATTTACTCATTTAATTTTTCAAGGCTTGCCTTTCAGTCCAGTTTTACAAACACTACAAGTAAAATTTGACTTCAAGCTCATTCCGACCCAGAGCTCAGCCTCCAACTGCCCAAAAAAGGAGCTTCTGCACAAATTTACCTTCAACTCGTGGGTATCGTCTGTGACAAGATACGGAATTCAACCACTTCCCAATCATAAAGAGCTCCAGCGTTTTTCAGATATCATTTCAACTCCATTTTACAAACCTTGGAGTTCATTTGGAGGATATTACGTTCCCCATGAAACCAACTTCAAGTTCACGATTTCTTCTCTTATGTACAAAAAGGTGGTTAAAACCACTCATGGTTGTGTCTAATTGGCCTACAGCTATGCTTTAATTAGATAAGTTGGGACAAAACGTCGCTCACAAACCCCCCCACTGTGCATATCTAACACACCTCCACGCTTTGAAAGGGAACTAAAAAAAAAAAAAAAAAAAAAAAAAATGTCAGCCACACAAGTCCTTCAAAACTAACGAAAGTCAAAGTTATTTAAAGTATGTTAGAAATGCTGCGTATTTTAAAATCTGGCTTCGACTGAATGTGTTTGTATTATTTCTAACCCTTCCCACCCGATGGGCAGCAGTTGTTTCAGACACCTGTAGCTGCCACGCAGCTGAGAATAAAGAATAAAAAAAACACTCGGGCCACATGGTTGGTATCTTCAACATCACTCTGCTGCCGGGGCTAACATTCAGCAAAGTTGGTATTTCACAGAAATCGCCGCATTCATCCTCCGCTGCAGCTTTTCTAGAGTCCGGGACCGCGTTCGTAATCCCGTTTTGCAATAAGATACGGAATTACAAGAAGAACAAAAAGTGATTTGCTGTTAACTGCGTAACCATACATCTAAATATATCTTATGAAAAAGAACCCGCGCTTGTGTTGAACATCTCCCTTGGGCCGTGGGGGGTGGGGGAAGAAATGCTGTTATTTCAAAAGCCGCAATTATTTAGCAGTCATAGCGAATTGTGTGCCAGCTTGTTTATGCAGTTCCTATGAACGATGATGCAGTCGGTGTCTAAATGGAGTTGGCTCTTTCCCCCGGCATAGCGAACTGTTTGTCTAAGCTGATAAATGTTCGTATTAACCCAGCCACCTCCTAGGAAGCCCCTTCTACGCTCCGTTCGATATTTTCTAGTTAAACTAATCGGAATCATTTTGCTCAAAAAGACTTTGGAGAGCTTCTCCCTCGCAACCGGAATAGCCAGGCTTCAACGTGCCGAATTTGAGTAGCCACCAAGTCCCAAGAGGTTTTAACAGATCGCCACTACTGCGAGCGGTAAATACTTCCCCAGCGAGCCGCCAGCACCGCTGAAGCCAACGTAAAAGACTTTTAGGAATCTTAAGAATAGCAAAAGCTGGGAGAAATCACGGCAGTAGCGCTATATACGTTCGTTATGAGTAACAAGCATTTTTCAGTCTTGGACGCTCTCCTGCCTTCTTTTTTTAATAATTGAATTTTGGCAGCTGCATTAATTCGCGTTAACTACGTAGTTGAACGGGAACTATTCCATAACTGAGCGCAGTTCACCATTCATTTCATTTAGGACCTTTTACAACCATTAATCAAACCGACGGCCAGTCACTCCGCATCAAACCAGAGCCAGAAGGCAAAGGGAACGACAAAAAAAAAAAAAAAAAAAGGTTTAATGAACGCTGCCATTAATCTCCTGTTATAGATAGGGAGCGCAGGGAATCGCAACGGCGTGTGAGCGCAGCGACGCCAACTTTCCTCTTACCTGGGAAACGCTGATTTTAAAGATGTGGCATTTCAGGAAAAAAGAAAAAAAAAAAAAAAAAGATTTTGCCCTTCATCAACAAAAATTGCTCTGCTAACGATAATAAAGATCAGGCTGGAAGGGCCCCTGAGAAACCGCACACCACCCCACAGCGGCATCTGCTTTTATCCACGCATCTTGAAAACTACAGCTGTAACACGCAGAGCAAAAAAACCCACTGTATTTCTTTTTCATTGACACGAGCGTGCTCTGCGATGAGATCTACAGCTTTTGACTGTCTTACGCGAGTACCGGGGTGACTTATTCTCCAGCGCCTTGCTGCAGAAAGTCCTCTGGAGAGCTCAGGAATAGAGAGCGGCCACTCCAAGGGCAAAAGAAACCACTTCTCTTGTTCCAATACATATTCACGCAGTTCTCAGTCTCTAGTACAAGAGAGAAAAGATTGTCCTCGGAACTAACGTAGCTGTAGGCTCTTTGCTCCACTGAGACAAAGAAACAAACTACGAAGTCAGAGCTGAGCAATCCCAGGGTCAGGTTAAGTATTGGGAACCACTCTTCTCCGAGGAAGCTTTCTGCTTAAAACATTCAGGGTTTGTTTTTTTTTTAAAAAAAAGCTGTGGGTTTTTTTTTTTTTTAAAACAAGCTGTTTAAAACGTATGTAGACATCTGTTGTTTTTATTTCGCAAAGCCAGCCAGCAATATGGGGAAACTCTCATTTCATTTGTGTCTTCTTTCTTCGTTTTCATTTTTTTGGGGGGAACTATATAACATCCTTTCCTTATTGGAAATTGCATGATGCTAAACTGTGCTAATATATTAATTATCGTACCATAGAATCATTCAGGTTGGAAGAGACCCTTGGGATCATTGAGTCCAACCATCAACCCCACTCTACAAAGTTCTCCCTCACACCACATCCCCCAACACCACATCTAAACGAGTCTGAAACACACTCAGGGATGGTGACTCCACCACCTCCCTGGGCAGCCTGTTCCAGGGTCTGACCACTCTTTCTGGGAAGAATTTTTTCCTAATGTCCAGCCTAAACCTACCCCTGCTGCAGCTTGAACCCATTCCCTCTTGTTCTGTCGCTAATTACCTGGGAGAAGAGACCAGCACCAACCTCTCTACAATGTCAAGTAGTTGTAGGGAGTGAGGAGGTCTCCCCTCAGCCTCCTCTTCCTCAAACTAAACAGTCCCAGCTCCTTCAATCGCTCCCCATCAGATTTATTCTCCAGGCCCTTCCCCAGCTCCGTTGCCCTCCTCTGCCCTCGCTCCAGCACCTCGAGATCTCTCTCGTATTGAGGTGCCCAGAACTGGACACAACACTCAAGGTGTGGCCTCACCAGTGCTGAGCACAGGGGGACAATCACCTCCCTCCTCCTGCTGGTCACACTATTTCTAATACAGTACCAGACTACGAAAGATTCCTGGCGTTATTATCAGATGTTCACAGAAGCAGCTGAATGCTACAAGCAGATGCCATTGCTGAGGAGCTGCACAGCAAAAGAAAATAAACGTCTTTGGGTTTCATGATGTTTTGTCTTATCCTGATTAACGCTCAGAAGACAGACTTAATTAATACTTAAATGTAAATACTAAAATGCCATAATGATTGCTACGCAACAATTACACAGTTATAAAGGGAGTAAGGCTAGTGCTTTTGCAAAACGGGGAATTTATAAAGAAAATACGTATTTTTTTTTTTTAATACCAATAGACATTAAAAGTAGGTGAAAGAGCAGCTACAGGCTTCTGGTATCATACATGGGTACGTCCTATCACCGCAGCTTTTCCCACTACCTCCAACGCAAAATCCCCACATCCTCCACGCTGAACTTCACGCATCGACGCTGTTCAAAAACCCATATAATGCAATTTCGAAGGAGATATTTGGCGGTAAAATTTTGAGAAACGCACTGGACCTACGACGGAGATTCTCAAAGGAGCAATTCGGCTCCCAAACCTCACTGGAGGTCAAGCTGACCACAGCGAACCCACACGTTTTACAGTAACTTTTCCACACACGATTCACGGCTCCTCTGCACGTTACTCAACTCAAGGTCGTATTTAACAAACCAACCAAGAAGGAAGCAAGCAAACGGCAAAAATAAAAAGATTTCAGTCTCCAAAGGGTAAGTAGCTTCTCAGTATTGCTCCAGGTCAGAATTAGTTCCCAAAGGTAATTAGGCATTTTCTCGCAGCGAGAACAATCAGCCATTGGAATAATCTCCCCCGGGAAGCGGTGGATTCCCCATCAGTGGACACTTTTAAGATTCAGCTGGACAAGGCCGTCTTGTCTAGACCGTGCTTTTGTCAAGAAAGGTTGGACCAGATGATCCTTGAGGTCCCCTCCAAATTGGTGTTCTGTGATTCTAAACCTCTATTCAGCGCCTATGCCCACAAGCAAAAATCCATCTTAAATATACGCAAAGCCCTACAGAGCCCAGAGCCCCACTAGAAAACTTCAGTTAGAGATGGCTGAAGGGATCCGGGGTGCCAAAGCGTGCCCTCACCTGCTGGGATGGGGAACACCTCCGCTGGTCCCATCCTACGTTCAAGAGTTACGCTGGCAGGACCATGCAGGGCACGACTCCCTCCCTGGGAGGAAATAACCCCCGGCCCCCGCGATGGCTCTGCACATGAGCACACCGCCGTGCACGATGCTTCTGGCATCGGCAAAGCTCCCTCGCCAGAGAGAAAATAGCTTCTTTAACGAGCTGTTTGGCAGAAAGTAAAATTAAAAGTTCAAAGATCCGCCTATGCGTAGATGCGGTATGGTTGGCTTTCCAACCTCCGTTCTCCTGTGGATTCAAAAGGGGGTTTGGATGAATATTTTTTTCCCCTTAAACATATACCAGTAGATCATACCCAGAGACAGCAGTTTTCCTCTGATCCGCCAAGTGAGCATCGCTATCGCAGAGCTTGTTAGGTATATTTATTTTTAATAGGATTGAATGTAAACACCACTATCAGATAACAGCAACACCGGAGTTTCGCTCAAGTGCTTTTTACAAGTGTCAGGTGCTGAATGAGTATTTGATACTCGTGACGCATTGACAGGAATCCCATTTCCAGAATGGTCTGAATTAGGCACTCAACTCCCCTTCCATCCGCGGCAATAAAAATTAGCCGACTGTCCTTCAATCGCGCACCATTACCGGGATGAGCTTCCCTTTACCTGCCAGTAGGCATTCACCTCATTATTCACACGCTCCGTTAATGGAAAAATCACTCAGAACAAATTCTTCAAAGTGCTCTAAAAGCAAAATAAGATCTCAAACGGGAACGGAAGAAAAACCTATATGGAAATTCTCAAATATTGCTGTTCCTCCAAGTCCAGCCTCGCTGCCAGTACTAGCCACTATCACCAGCAGCAGAGTACGCTGGGAGAAGCTTTGTGCTGAATAGCTGTAAAGTAACGTATGCTTATATTATATTATTTAATAATTATTACATAAAAATATATATAACATGTATATATAATATATATAATTATTCTATTCTATTATTATATGGAAATGGATGCTTCTTCCCACAAAGGATTAACCCTGAAGTTCACACACACACATATATAGTTAACCCTGAAGTTCCCATACGTATATAAAAATATATATACACACCTATATACAGATCTTCTGTCTGTATATAAAAAACACACGCACAGAACAGAGACTGCTGAAATCCTGTTTTCTGTGGTGTTCAATGTGCTCGTATCCATCAAAACAATGCCAAATCTTGACTCCATCTACAAATCTCGACTCCATCTACAAATCTCGACTCCATCTACAAATCTCTTGGTCCCAAAGCTATACTCTGAATCGTGAGCTCCACAGATTAATATAACCCTGTTTAAAAAGGCAAAAGAATACTTTAATCAGCTTAAAATTTGCAGCAGAGATCTCTGCATTTGTGCCTACTCAAGTATTTTGTCTGTCTCCAGGGCATTCCGCCACGACATGAGGTTCTTGACTCGTTGAGGTGCTGGATAAGTCAGTCGTTCCGCTTGGCTGAGCTGCTTTTTGGACTTTAAGATATCTTTTAAAAAGATAAAAAGCATCAGAACATCGAGCGTGTTCACACATAAAAGGAAAACGGCAAAAATTTCTGCAAAACTCTGCTGATTCCCATATTTGTGCTGACTCAGCAAGACTGCCCAAGTGCCAGGTCTTTAGCTATGCAGATTCTATCTTGTACCCAATCTTTAAGTGTCCTCATTAATAAAATCTAATAATATAGCTCAGGGAAAAAGGGACTTGTGTGGGTCTCTTGTGTCCTGGATTTCTGCCATGCATCTCCTGTTCCCTTGCTAGACCTGAGCTGCCCCTTGAGCTTTTAGCCCCATCCGTTGGTGCGAGACCAGCCAGACCCTCTCCATGCATGTGACAAAATCCAATACCTAACAGTGCCCCATAGTGCAAGGAAGTTAAGTTTAAAATAATATCTAATAATCTTCACCCATCAAGGACGGCCCCTTTCCTCCCACCATCCTTTGAAACTCCTTCCACCCTTATGTTTTCCCCGTTAGTTGTGTTTTTTCTCCGCTGGTACTATCATTTTCAATTTCTTAAGTATAAATAAAAATCCTCGAAGGGAGTAGCTAACGTTTTGGGATCAGGCAGGGGGTACCCCCATGACGTTATTTTTCCGGCCCCTACTTGTATTTAGCACCGCGCGACCACACCATGCTCCCCCCATTAGCAACGCACCGGTAGGTGACTGATTTCAAAGGGAAATGTTTCAGCTTCAGTTGCATAAAATTCATTTTAACCACTCTCCAAATCTATTTTTCCTGGCTGGAAACTCTAACTGGCTTCTGCGAAGCCTTCGAACGCTATTGATCAGGTAATACATTTTTAAAATTCTCTAAATAAAGGGGAGTGAACACAGAAAGAGTTATTGATCCATCTAGTCCAGCACCTTCGTCTCCAAAAGCCCGGTTACGTTTCAGCGGGTAAACCCCATATTTCCAACAGACTTTGGGTTGCCTGTCCCACATCAATACCCTGAAAAAGAAGTCTCTTCAAAAAGCTTAATTTAAATATTTGACTCCCATATTTTCAGGTAGCATTAGTTTTCTCTCATCTCAGTGAGAACAAGGTGCCTCCGCTCCATCAACCTTCTGGGAAAGGGCCTAAGACCAACACGTTGGACACTCGGAGAGGAGCTGTAGGGATGGAAGACCTACACATCACAGACTCAAAAGTTATACCTGCAAGAAATATAACGAACGCTATCAACATTTCCATTTACACAGAATTTATCAGTGTTGAACCTTATCAGGAAAATGAACAGGAGAGGAGCACAGTCTCTGCTTTGGGGAGGGATTGGGATTTACGTACATTTGTCTCCTCTTTGCCTGGAGTAAACCATCACGAGATTTATCCTAGATTAAAGTGCAGC
Organism: Alca torda; assembly: GCA_008658365.1. Taxonomy (NCBI): domain Eukaryota; kingdom Metazoa; phylum Chordata; class Aves; order Charadriiformes; family Alcidae; genus Alca; species Alca torda. The sequence goes on from CM018101.1 coordinate 1,984,466, forward strand.
TCTGTCTGCCAGCTCCCATACCCGTATGCCGTGTTCCGTACAGAACGATAAACTCAGAGCAGAAGATAATTAAACAGCCTGTTCTGTATTTGCTTTCTTCAACAATAGTGAGGCGTGAGCAAGTTTGGTTTACCCAGATCGCAGAGAAATAGTTACTCAAATCACAGAGAAATAATTACTCAAATTTACTCGGGTCCACCAGCTTCTGCAGAGCTGCTGCGATGTCCATCCACCCAAGACCTGCTTGCTTCTTTACCGGTTTATAACAGCAGGTAATCTTCTGTATTCTGGAAATTATTTTTCAATGAGTATCTACCAATCAGGTACACCGTTGGGTTTGACTTTTAACATTAGCAATAGACTGTTGCTGGATTTTGTAAATATTTCAGGACCGAGGCATTTGTGCGAGATGAGCTCACAAAGGAAACCTCAGAAAGCTGCTCATTTTTCACGCTTTCATCGCCGTGTCAAACGGCGTTACGGCGACGCGGGCTTCCTTCTTAATACTGCTCTCTCCCGAAGCGATTCACACACCCCAACGGGATCCACGCCTGCTTTATTCAGTGCTTTCCACGACCTTGATCTCGGAATAACCATTTTGCTACAGGAATTTATGCGGCAGAGTCAGAAGTAAAACTGATTTGACCAAGACGCGCGGCGCTTACAAATCCTTCGTTCTCGGCAAAAAGACCGAGGTGATTTTATATGCCGCTTCTCTCACCTTTCACGGAGCTTTTCTTCCGTGGTGGCAGACAAAACTAGTCCGAAAAACCACTTCATATTAAAAACTCCCCAGTAAAAGGCATTTGCGTAGGAAAAAAAAATGCTTCCAAATTGCAGTTTGGCAACAACAACAGAGCTTATACATATGGATGCTCGGTAAAAGTTAGCAATAGTGGTTTTCTGCAAACATTTTCTCTCGGATCCAGTTTTTCTTTTCCTTTTTGCTACTTTCTCTTACTTTAGCCAGTGACCTAAAAGTATCTCAAACCAGCATTCCTGACCCAACGCTCCGGGAAAACTGTTACCCTTTCTGTTCCTCCTTAAGGGATGTTTTAGGAAAAGAAAATTAAAAAAAAAAATATATTACCTCAATCTTGATCCATTTAAGAATAGCTGCTTGATTCAAAGGCATCGACAGTGTAATTCTGAATATAGGCATGATTACAGAATCATAGAATTATTCACAGAATTCTAATAATTCTAATCATAGAATTATGATTCTAGAATCATAGCATTATTATTGCAGAATCATAGAATTATTATGCAAAGAACAGTTGCCAAAACTCTCAACTGTCAGAAGACGCGACGCTCTCCCCCTACAGTTATAGTTGTCACTACAAGAAGGACACTGAGGTGTTGGAGCGTGTCCAGAGAAGGGCTACAAAGCTGGGGAGGGGTCTGGAGGACAAACCTTCTGAGGAACGACTGAGGGAACTGGGGTTGTTCAGCCTGGAGAAGAGGAGGCCGAGGGGAGACCTTCTCACCCTCTACAACTACCTGAGAGGAGGGTGTAGAGAGATGGGGGCTGACCTCTTCTCCCTGGTGACAAGGGATAGGACAAGAGGAAATGGGTTCAAGTTATGTCAGGGGAGGTTTAGATTGGATATTAGGAAACCTTTTTCCACTGAAAGGGTTATTAAACATTGGAATAGGCTGCCCAGGGAGGTGGTGGCTTCACCATCCCTGGAGGTGTTTAAAAAAAGGGTAGATGTGGTGCTTAGGGACATGGTTTAGAAGTGGTTTTTGTCAGGGGAGGTTAATGGTTGGACTTGATGATCTTAAAGGTCCCTTCCAACCTCAGCGATTCTATGATTCTATAATTACGGGAGAATCCAATGACTAAGCAGGAAGAAAAAGAAATTATACATGACGGCGTATCAGCAAATCTATCAGTTCAGTTATGACCACCTACAGAAAAAGTTGGGTTTATAGAACTAGATTTCTCCTAGATCTCTGAAATTCCAGGCATTTATCCCACTGCCCAACCAGGCTGCAATCAGAGTGAGATCCCACGAGTAGGTTATAAGGGTACGGAAACCTTTTTTCTGGATCTACGTCACGTTTAGGGACATAAATCCAAACATTTCGGGAGTTGGGGTTAGGGGCGTTTCTTTGCTAAAAAAGCTAAGCAGACTTTGAGTCTCGCTTAACAAAACACGAAACAAAAAGAGCTATAAAAAAAAAAACCCTCAGAAGCCAAAAGGGAACAAGCCCAAGAAAATATTCAGAAAATAATTGTAGTTGACACATTTAATCATCTTCAAACATTTCTTTAAGCACTAAGCTCTCTAACGCTACCAAGCACGCAGGCGATGGATGTAGTAACCAGGTTATATGCACTGATTTGTACAGTAACCAGGTAATCTGCACCGGACCTTTGCATTTTCATTACACCGGGACACGCGGCTAAAATACTGCCAAAAAGGCCACGATACAAAATTCAAATGTAGCAAAATACATTCTTCTCTTCTGGCAAATTCGTTCACCTCTTGCCACTTTAGGCTTCCGTCCAACGCAGAAGGGGTTATTTTTAGCTCTTTCAAAAGAACCAAGAGGAGCTCCATTGCGAAATCCTCTCAGCTTCTTGCAAACAGCCTCATTATTTAAGAGATCAAAAGCATCTGGCTGCCACGTGATGCAACTAACTTTGATCTGATGTTGTCTACTCAAACTTCAGAGCAGATAATTACTGGACTGTTCAATTTTCTTGCACTCCGCCTGCAAAGGCCTCGCTTATCCCTCTTTGCGCTACAGATACAGTAACAATTAAAGGATTACACCAATATTAAACAATGGGAGTCTTGCAACAAAATACCGATGAGCAATTTAGAGTTTGTTAAATAAACAAGTGTAGGACCCCTAAGGAAACGCACAGAAATATCTGCATGTGTTTCTAGGCAAAGAAGAAAATAAAACTATCCATTAATTATTCTGTTTATGAGACATAATGATTACATGAGAAACTTCAGTGCATTTGAGAGTTTCCCACTGGTAAGGATGGATTCAAAAATAAACAGATTCTGAGCAAATTAGTAGCCTTGGTACGTTGCTCTGGAAAGACAGATATCAGGGGATTGCTGTCATCGTCTCTCCAGTTTAGTCATGTAATTTCTTTTGAATCCTTTGAATGTTTTCTGTTATTAATACAAACATACACTGACACGATGTTTCATTTGCAGTCGTGTCACAAATGAGTGATTTAGCTCACGCAAATAAGAAACGTTACACCAATGCTGTGCCTAAGTTACAGCTCCATTTTTCTCCCCCCATCCGTTCCATATCTGAATTCCACACGGGAATAGAAGCTTTACCAAAGAAATCTCTGACCTCCAGCAGCGCTGTGCCATGGCAGGGCAGTTTTGGTTTCCCCTTGAGACTGCCGAGTGGCATCTTTCATCTTCCTCTCGGTCTAGTTTCATGCTTAGCACTATCTTGGCATTCATAGAATGCGTTGGGTTGGAAGGGACCTTTAAAGGCCATCTAGTCCAACCCCCCTGCAGTGAGCAGGGACATCTTCCACTAGATCAGGTTGCTCAGAGCCTCATCCAGCCTGGCCTTGAATGTCTCCAGGGATGGGGCCTCCACCCCCTCTCTGGGCAACCTGGGCCAGTGTCTCACCACCCTCATTGTAAAGAACTTCCTTTCTGTCGTCTTCTCTTGGAGATTTTCATCATCCCATATTCATCCTTACGGCGTGTCATATTGCCATAACAGACCTCTCCATGGGCAGGAAAACTTAAGTACCTTTAATTTCTACACGACACGCTTAGCGTGGCCTACATGGCCTAATTTCTACACGACACGCTTAACGTGGTCTAACTTTGGCCTAACAGAGCCAAAGTTAGGTTCGTTACAGGCTGGACGCTCACAGGAACGCATTTTTCAAAAGGTACATAAAGGACTGAGATTCCCAACTCTTAAATTTTCATGGGAACTTCACGGTCAGAAATGATCTGGGCAATGCCCAGTCGCTCTTACCAACGGATATCGCAATCTGTTGTTGGGGAGAAATGTCAGTGTGATTTATTTCTACTTCTCCAACAACAGTTAGTCACCCGCTGCCCACGAGATTTAAAATCAACATATTTCAATATCGCAATTAAAAGTATGCTGCCCGACAACTTACCTGCCTTTTCGATATTTGATTCCTTATAACGAAAACAATTCCATAATAAATGAACTTCCACAACTATAAACCCACCTTTTTATTTTTACCCAGTAAAACAATGTGTTTCATTAATGCACCTGAAGAAAGAGAACTGAACCCTCCATCATCACCACTAATTATTATATTTTATTACGGCTTGATAAAAGGATATTGTTATACAAGCGCTGAATATCCTATAATCCAAATTAAGGCGCTATTCTCTAATGAACGTATTTTTCACACATAAGCTTTAAAGCCGGAATGCAAAATGAACAGCACGTGGAAATATTTTATTGTTTGACTAAGTATTAACTACGTCGTTCTTGAGATACGACTGAACAACACTAATGCGCTCTGCTATTGTTCAATGGTTTCAATAAAGAAAAAAAGGAAAAAGGCAGCTCGTGAATTTAAACAAATTTCGGATTCCGTTAATATTTGCCATGAGGAAGGAGCGTGGGGGGACAGCAGGGTCTGTTGGGAGGGCGCTTTCATAGGATTTACAGGGAGAACTCTCCGAGCATCACTGCCGAGTGAGGACTTCCACTAATTTACTTGGATTTTTATTAATTTGGCGAGAAGATGCTAAATACCTTGATTTTTCTTATCTTACCGTATTGACTGTTCGTGAAATAAATTAAAAAAAAAAATCAAAAAGCAGCTACAAACCTGATTTTCAACCCACTGCGCTTGCCATGGGGCATAACGGGGACATCCATTGTAATGCCAAAAATAAGGCTTCAGGGAGGAGAAACAAAGGGAAAGGACCACGTACAGAAGGCAGCAGCAATTAGCATCCGATATCATAAGATGTTGGGCGACAGCAAGGCCATGGGGCATGGCGGGAGGTATTCAAAGATTTACAGGACTCGGTCCCCATATCTGCCCAAAGTGGGGAAGGGACTTGTGCACTTTGCGGTTACTTGGAGTTCTGAAAACGGCAGTAATTAAAAACCTTGTTGGAAAAGCAAAGTAGGAGTCGTTCGTGTACTCACCCATCACCGAGAGCTCTGCCGAGCCACTGCTGTTCTCGTTCTTGTAGGTGACTACACACGTGTACGTCCCAGAATCGTCGTCAGTCACGTTTGAGATGAGTAAATTACTGCCAGCCAGTAAGGAATACTTTTTGGACCTGAAACGTTGATAACAGATGCCTACAGTGTGTTAAGGTGCTCTCTCTATCTAGAAAAACACACAGTGAATTACGCTGTAATTCTCGGCTGCGGTTTTTGCTGTTAATAGCTTTACAACTCCCTTTTAAATACCAGCCAGGTGACATTTATGATGGAATTCCACCCTCGGATTCGGTGCGGAGATGAGTTATTGCAGTGGGTAAAAGACACATCCCGCCTCGTTATTATATTTAGGAGGAAAATCTCACGGCCTCCAAATCCGCCCCATTGAATTTAAAGCATGACTGGGCGGTTTGCCCGTACTTTGCTCAAGGGAACGTAGCGTTTGTTACGTGACCCGCGAAGGACGGAGCTACCTGACGGGGAGCACTTCGTCTCCTCGCAGCCACGTGAAGGTGGGTGGGGGGTACCCAGAAACGCAGCACTCCAGGACGGCATCCTTCCCTTCCATGGCCACCACGTTCGACGGGCGCTGCAGGAAAAACTGCTGCCTGTGCAAACCTGGATCTGCAAATGCAAAAGAGACAGATATCCATTAAAAAAAAACCAAACCCACAAAAAAAAGCCCCAACCAACAAAACAACACAACATTCTTTTTGTTGGGGATGGGGAATATAAAGCGACTGATCAATAACGGACCCCGAGAGAGCGCAGCTTTCACAGATTCTTACTGACGGGAAAAATAGAAATATCACAGTACAGACATATAAAAAGTGTATCAAATGGCAATCTCAGAGCTGCTCACAGGTTGAACCCGAGGGAGCAATTTAAAGGCAAAAAGAATAGCAGCTTTTGGGAAAGTGAGAAAGGACTGTTTATAGCCTGGTATTAAAGTCAGGTCTCGGAAAGCCACAGCAAACGACACAGAAGGCAAGAAAAGACAGAGATATAAGGTTCAGAGTAGTAGGACTGGATTAACGACGTTATTTTGGAGTTGCAGGAGGGAAGTTCATAAATACGACAGGTAAGAGAAAACAAGAACGGCTTCAAGTTCGGAAAACGCAGAAAGCAAAGAAAGAAATAACTTGAATAATCTGAATTACGAAGGAATAAGTAGAAATATTAGCGCCCCAAATTCTCCTTTGCCCGACCCAAGGTGTCCACATGGACACCCTGCATGGTGGAGGGTCTCGGCCAGCCCCACACACCCAGCCGTGGGCAACCGAGCCGAGCTCAGGGTGCCGCCTTCAGGATGGGCTAAATCTCTGCCTCCGACTGCCGCGGCTGCGTCACCACTGACCAGGGGACAACCCACCTTCACCCAAATCCCACCCGTTGCGCCTGAAACACCAGCAAACCGAACTAAGGAAACGAGCTGGGTCTGTTTGCTTTTTAACGAGTCTGTTCCTACGCTTGAAAACGCCTTCGTTTTCTTACCACAGATGTTGAAACAAATGTGCTGGACTCCAGCCATTAAACATTCCTCCTTGTTTCCTGACACAAACGGAAAAATCACCCAATATAAATGAACGTTCCCACCACACTAACAGCTACAAGATCTTCCAGGATCATTTCCAAGTAATCAGCTGGTTCTCCCATACAAGTAGAAAGGAACTGTAACTAGCTGCATGCCTTTCTTAGGGATTTACAGCAGCGTATTGCAGCTTCTTACTGGAACCAGATGGACAACCACCTTCCAGCCGACGCAGAAGTTGTCACACACACCTCAGTGGCTGCCACCTGCGAAGCCGCCGCAGCTGATCCCAGGGATGCCTTTGGCCTGCGAATTGCGCGGTTATCTCTTGAAAATACGCACGTTCCCTTAATGGGTGCAATTAAACACGTGGTCGCTAACTAGCAGAAAACCAAAGCCTTTTTGTCGATTTTTTTTCATGTTTTATTTTGATTTTGTTGTTTGGGTTTTTTTTTTTTTTTTTCCCCTCAAGTCAGTTGTCCAGGGATGAAAACAGATGTGCAAAACCAGAAAGCAAACGAAAAAAAAATAAAATCTATAAATAATATCCAAGATCTTAATACGGGAGCGTCTCCTTCCCTTCAAAAGCACTGAGCTCCGAAATCACGAAGAGGTCGTCTTTTGATTGAACTAACGATCCTGGTTAGGATGGAAGATGGCAGCAGCAGCAAAAAGCACAGCAATAAAAATATAGGGAGAATGACATCAATGAAGATTAAATTTAAAGTTAGAAAAAGGAGACGATTGATAATTGAAAGCGAAGGCTTTCGCAGAATACGTTTGGCTGAAAGGGTTCTTCAAATACATCCAGAATAAATGGAATTCCAGAGCTGGTATAGGCTGGATATGAGACAAAGTTGCAAAATCCTCAACACACACAGAAGTAGCTCAATACGCATTTCTGTTCCGTGCTTGGAAAAAAGCAGGATAGCACATTGGTATTTTACAGTGATGGGAAATACATATTTGTTGTAGTGGGGACTAGAACCAACGTTAACGAGACAGCACTGATGCCTTCACTCCTCCGATGAAAAGAATGTTGTCATTATAACTCCATCAATAATCTGAAGACCTGTTAATAACGACCATAGATTAAAGCAAATCCATCCTTTAAGAAAAGTGAAAAACCAACCGCGTTTTATTTGGGATTTTTCCTCTTTCCTGTAATTTGCCTGGCAAAATTCTGGCTATAATTGAATGACCATCCCAATAAAGCCAACCTGTCAGCGCGGAGGAACACGGGCAGGCAGCTAGACCGAGCCCAGGGTTAAACTAAGAGGGTACCAAGGTGAGAAACTGGAAGCACTGGAAGGGGAAAGTCACCGTCCAACACCACACTGGGACTCCAAGCGTTCGGCAATAACGGCAGATGACAGGCTCAAAGGTAGGCAAGTGTTTTTTATTATTATTTTGGGATCCTGTAATTAACATAAAATCATCAGAAATGCTTTAGTCTTAAAACGTATTTCAAATGAGCTCTTCATTTAATGGGTAATGTAATTTCAGCGTGAGACAATACCAGGACTACACAGCCCTGTTACACATCTCTGCTTTTATTCCCCCCTAAAGCTTATGTTTAATAGTCATCTCCTCACCTCTTGCTTAGCTCCCTTTTCCAACACTTACTCTCATTTAGGACGGCTCCTTTTGCCTCCAGCAGCCACCTGGGCTGTAACGTGGCATTGCCTTGGGCTGCTCCCCTGCTCTGCAGAGAAACACCTCATTGCCTGGATGAGGGAGAGGGTCCCATACCCTGCCATAGCACTACTATTGCCTGTCCTTCATCATTTCATCATCTTCATCAACACTGGGATAGGTTGCCCAGAGAAGCTGTGGATGCCCCATCCCCGGAAACATTCCAGGTCAGGTTGGATGGGGCTCTGAGCAACCTGATGTTGTTGAAAATGTCCCTGCTCATGGCAAGAGGTTGGACTAGATGGCCTTTAGAGGTCCCTTCCAACCCAAACCATTCGATGATTTCCATGTCTTGCTCCATTCAAGACTCCCAAACAGAAGCCTAAGCTCACATTTGAACTTTTCTGAACTCCCCAATGATCCAGCCGCTGGCTGAAAAGGCAGCATCTTCTCTCTCTATCCCTCTTTCATCCGCGAGCGCAGCTCAAAAGCAGATGGAAACCTAAAGCAGGTTGGACAGGGCTCTGAGCAACCTGATCTAGTTGAAGATGTCCGTGCTCACGGCAGGAGGTTGAACTAGGTGGCCTTTAAAGGTCCCTTCCAACCCAAACCATCTGCAAACGCAGCTCAAAAGCAGATGGAAACCAAAAGCGTCAGTTTTTTGCTGCTGGATTTCCAGTTGCACGGGGAGTGCAGGGTACAGCTAATGCTGGCAGCTTAAAGCCACATGGAGAGTTGAAGAAAATATCTGGTACAGGAAGAAAAAAAGAAGAAAATATCTTATCCTTTTCTGACTAAGATAAGAGAGAGAGTTGTGGTTTCAAACCCAGAACTTGCACGTTATTCAGGCAAGTCGTCACCAAGGGCTGAGCCTCCCGGGAGGTCACTGTGCCCTCGGGCATCACTGGTGGCAGTCAGCATCCACTGTACCGAACACAGCCCACCGAAATCACAGCCCCAGTCGGTCCTTACGTCGTTGTACCACCTTCCAAAAAAACCAAGGTAGTCTAAAACCAGAGCTCAGTAACTATGACATGAAAGGCAGCGTTATCCGAAGCTATGATGACTTAAACCATAACCTCACAAGGAAGCAAGGAGTATCCAGAAGTCACCCTTTTCCTTGGGTGGACATCTGCTGAAGGAAGCGGTACGCATCTAGCGCCCAGGCAGTGTGGAATAATTACTAAATTGGCTAAAAATACAAAAGTACAGCATTGTTCACACATTAAGGAAAAGTATAAAAATCAAGAGGCTTCTGAGGTAGAGAGCAGCCACAGCTGGCATGCAAAGAATTCAACATCTGCAATTCCCTGTGCAATATTCCTTGCCGAGCAACACGGGGAATGGAGTGGGATGGAAATTCTACAGCCAAGCCCTGTGATAATCCAACAGATACAGGAACGAGATGGTCCTATGGAACTGATAAGCTGCCCATTTACCACCCTGAGCCAACAGTCTGTCGAATTTTGATGAAATGCTCTCCTTTGTGCGAACTTTGCTCATTATAATGCCATTATAATACCAAAACACACCTCCATCCCAAAGGCTACCCACCTCCAAGGCGCGACCACTCCTCCTTGAGTCTGTGCCCTGAATTTTTCGTAAACACTACCTTTAAATGTGAAGTGAGAGAATTTTACAGCAATCGTAATTAAAGTATTGATGACTAAAGTCACTCAAACTCCACTTTGAAGATAGAAAAATAGTATAAAAATAGCCCAAGAAAGGGGGGATACCCGGGGAAGACACCATCGGGAGGAACTCCATCGCTGACTCCCGGGATCAGTCGACGGGCTGAGCCTTTCTTCCCCCCATAGGGACGCCTTTGGGTAAGACTTAGATTATACCGAGCGCTTTCTTGGGAAACTTAGAAGTCTCTCTAGAGAATCTCTTTCCTACATTTATAGCCAGGCCGGATCGTTTATAACTTTGCTGCACGTTTTGTATAATTAACAGTACTTTCATTTGCATGTGCTTTGCAGACAGTGTATTTATCACCGGCAATCCTAAGAACCTCTATATCTGTTGTTTAAACAAACCGCACTGTTTAAGTAGCTGGTCATTTTCGTTCCTCATTAAACGCGACCAAAGACTCGAGAGTGGCCGTGCTGGTTCATGAGCATGACTAGACTGAAGGTGCCGTCCACTATTAATGTATCCAAATCGTAAGAGTTTCATAGACTCATAGAATCATTTAGGTTGGAAGAGACCCTTGGAATCATCGAGTCCAACCATCAACCCCACTCTACAAAGTTCTCCCTCACACCATATCCCCCAACACCACATCTAAACGGGTCTGAAACACATTCAGGGATGGTGACTCCACCACCTCCCTGGGCAGCCTGTTCCAGTGGCTGACCACTCTTTCTGGGAAGAATTTTTTCCTAATGTCCAGCCTAAACCTACCCTGCTGCAGCTTGAAGCCATTCCCTCTTGTTCTATCGCTAATTACCTGGGAGAAGAGACCAGCACCAACCTCTCTACAATGTCCTTTCAAGTAGCTGTAGAGAGTGAGGAGGTCTCCCCTCAGCCTCCTCTTCCTCAAACTAAACAGTCCCAGCTCCTTCAGTCGCTCCTCATCAGATTTATTCTCCAGGCCCTTCCCCAGCTCCGTTGCCCTCCTCTGCCCTCGCTCCAGCACCTCGAGATCTCTCTCGTATTGAGGTGCCCAGAACTGGACACAACACTCAAGGTGTGGCCTCACCAGTGCTGAGCACAGGGGGACAATCACCTCCCTCCTCCTGCTGGTCACACTATTTCTAATACAAGCCAGGATGCCATTGGCTTTCTTGGCCACCTGGGCACGCTGCTGGCTCATGTTCAGCCGCTTGTCAATGAGAACCCCCAGGTCCTTTTCCGCCAGGCAGCTCCAGCCACACTTCCCCAGGCCTGTAGTGATGCATGGGGTTGTTGTGGCCCAAGTGCAGGACCCGGCACTTGGCCTTGTTGAAGCACATTCCATCAGCATTGGCCCATCGGTCCAATCTGTCCAAGTCTCTCTGTAGAGCCTCCCTGTCCTCATGTAGATCAACACTCCCGCTTAGCTTCGTGTCATCTGCAAACTTGCTGATGATACACTCTATGTCCTTATCAAGGTTAATACATATTAAACGCAACTGGACTGATAGTGCTAAACTGGGCATCGCTCAGAATTTAAACCCAGCCGCACCGAGCCTCCCGCCTGGGTGAGGTGTGGTAGAACGCAACGGGGTTCATCTTCTGCCAGAACCGCTTCGCCTCTTTCGACGCAACAGGCAGCTGTTTCAGTATCTGGTTCAGACTTGCCTGATAAAACTCCTCACTGTTGCACCAGTGCAACCAGTTATTTCCAGCTGAGAAATGAAAAAAAGATTGGTCCAGCAAATTAGATTATTTTTTTTTTTTACATTAGAAAGAAAAAACAAGTGAGGAGATTTTAAGAGCAAAGGGCCAATAAATCTTGTTTCTTGCCTAAGCCGGGGCACAGAATCACACCCACCCGGAGCTCAAAAGCACATTTGAATAAGTGCGTTCTTCAGGAAGGCATCCAGTCTTGATTATAAAGATATCCGAGGTCTTGTTAAGCCCTTCTCCACTTGATTAAAGAGCACTTGGTGTATTCTCCCTGACAAGGTACTTGTACACCATAATCAAGCCCACATAATCAACCAATTATGGCCCAGCTTTAGCAGATGAGAAATTCTTTGCATGAAGCCCTGGCTCCATTGGAGGCACCATCTTCATTTCAGCCATGACTTAATCTCTTACGCACCAACGTGTCGTTTGGGACCTGAGCCCACAGCTACGGTGTCCCCGTCCACGGGGAGGTGATGGGACACCTCTTGGTCTTCTCCAGCATTACCTTTTCAAGCAAACTCCTCACCTGGGTCCACGTGGAGCGAGAGCTGCTTCTACCTATGGGTCACGGACCCTACCACCGTGTGCACGCTCCGAGCCTGATGCTGGAAGCAAGGGCTACGCTGACTTCCCAGCCCGCAGAGCGCCTACCGCGCTGTTGGAATTTGTCAATTTTGTTTTATAGAATAATGTTTAAGAATGAACAGATATACCTAAACCCAATTATAAAGCAGCGAGCTATAAGAAGTTATATTCCCCAAACAAAGCAAAACATCTCCTTTCGTATTTAGCGTTTTTTTCTTGAGGACACAATGTGCGGTAATGACGTACAGCTACACACATATTTTCCGTGCTCGTTAAATCAATGACACATAGTTAAAATTCAAAACCACAAATAGGATTTCCAAATGCGTATACGATTTCCATAGTCCCCATTATACTGATATCTGAGAATACCACGCTATTCGCAAAAAAAAAGAGATGCCTTCACAAAGCCTTATTAGGGTAAGTCGTTTCATCTCCTCTTTATAGACGGCTAAAGGAGTAATTGAGATACTTTGTGATTTAACTAAGGACATAGATGTATTCTGCAGCAGGGAAAAGTCCCGAATTATTTTTTTTTTTCCTCATTCTTATGTTAAAGGCATAGCTTCTGTCACCTTTTACCAGCATACTTTATAGTCAATCACTGATGGTTCTCTCAGCAAACCCTCCGATTTGTGTCGATACGCATTGATAAGGGTTGGGGATATATTTATTCTCACACCAAATTGGTCCGAAGCAAGTGGAACTCAAGACAACACGATTTATTTCTGCACTCCAAGGCAAATAAATTGCCAGCAGTTCACTCGGATTCAGGCAAACAGACTCTTCAGCACTCAAGGAGAAAAATGTTACTGCAGTATTTTAGCTACATTCTAAGATTGGGGGGGAAAAAAAAAAAAAAAGAAACGCTTTCATAAAAATGTGTTGCATCCCGTTGTATGGCATCTCACTGTGCTAAACTACTCCGTGCTATGCCGTGTTCATAAGTGTTATTCCATTGACAAAAGACTCCCATCGTATCATACACAGGAAAATTTTTCTGAGCGTATTTGGATAATGTTGTACTTCGCCGGTAAAATTCTATTTTTTTTTATTGCAGCAGTTTTTATACTGCAAGTTACAGAACTGAGATGCCTTTAATGTGACACTGATGTGAGGGACTATCTCCAAGTGTTCAATAGTCGCATTTCTAAATTCGATTAAAAGAGATAAAGATTTATACCCAATAAAACCCAATTTTGCTCTCCGCTGTCAGCGAAGAAAGGCCAGCAAAATTCCCCAACCTGATCTCGCCATCACGCCTGGAGGCTGAACACTTAATCCCAAGGAGAAAGCAAGGGTTATGTGTGACCGGCGTTAGAGAAATCTGTCATTAAAATGATACCGATCTCTCCATATACAGAATGCATTAAAATGTATAACCGGAATGCAGTTACTACTTTGGGATTTTGCTTTTTTTGCCTCCACCTCCCAACCCCCTGGGCTAGCGTTTTTCTGCTTCAGCTCCTCCATCCTCCTCTCCCCAAAACCTCAAGCCCATCTCACCAGAGCGACAGGACCAGGAGCATCGAAGTAATAAGGACACAAGAAGATCATAACGTTAGCGCCGACACACACCGGGGCGCGAAGACCTTCTTCTTCCTGTAGTGACTTCAAAATATATTAACTAAAGCGCAAGGAAAACCGTGCCAAGTCGCTGCTGGAACATGAGACTATACATCAGGGGTCTGATTTCCAGCTTTAACAATGATTTCTTGCGAGACGTCGTTTGCTCGTCCGTAATGAAGGCAAAAGTATTTACAGCCCTTTGCCTTGTTCTTTGAGACCCGCGGGTAAAAGAATAATAGAACATTTATTACTGCAGGGGGAGAGAAGGGACAGTGTTGGTTTGTATTTACAAGATGAAAAGAGGAAGCTTCTTCTCTAGTCATTAAATTTTAGAAGGAAAATTGAAACAGAATGAGGAACGGCTCCCCAACTACATTATCCTCCGTCCTGAAAATGGAGAATAGAGCTGAGGTGGGAAAGCAGCAACACATTTACGCTCTTCGTTTCAGCTGAACTTTGGCAGACGTTATTCTAGACCTACATCGTCCTTGAGACGCAAAGACACAAGCAATTAAGGAGCAGTGGTTTGATCCAAGTAGTAACTGAATCCAGAGAAGAACCTAACACAAGATTTTCCATGCAGTTCTATGAACGTAACTGGAGAGGAGAGAGATTTTACTCCCAAGTTCCAGCCTGTTTTGAGTTGAAAAAAATAAAGATAATTAAAAAAAACCCCAACGTAACAGACTAGCTTAGTCAACTCTTAGAAACAAGTAGCAGCCCCAAACTGATTTGTAACTTAATTGGTGAGACAAGCTTTTAAATAATTGTCTAATGGCCATTCTCTAAGCCAACTCCAAACTTTCTGCAACATTCCTGACACCCTACGGCACAGCGACCTCAGCACGGACGTCCCACATCTCCTGTACCACGACCCAGCCGTCCCTGCCGTTATCCTTACTGGGATGCCAGCCTCTCCCAACAGCAGTCTTCCACCCTTGTTCTGCTCATTACTCAAGATGAACCTCCAAGATTTTTGGTCATAAGAAAGTATTTGCTCCAGCCCCGTGGCTCGCCTGGGAAATAACCAATTGCATTAAAAATTCTGTCCTATTTATTTTTCGGTATGTACCACCTCTGTGATACAATAAAAATTGCATTTTTATTGTTATACGGTATATTAGACAGTACAGGATCAAGAATATAATCCCTTAGTGAGGACTCTCACTAAAAAAAAAAAAACTAATAATTAAAAAAAACATTTACTCGGTAACCATTTCTATTTGGAGACTTGATGGCCATGAATCTGGTCGAGCATATAGATGCTGTATTGGTTTTCAGTTTCTCTAACGTCTTAGGTAAGGAATTCTCCCAGAAATCTACTATCGCGACACAAATCATCACCAAAAATTCTGGCGACATCCTCTCTTTAGATACGCTGACACTGACCGGCTTTAATTGTGTGGACCATCCTGTTATTTTGTGTCTCAAAGCCACCAGCCTGACAGACCACCAGCTACTCAAGGGGCGGGTTGGGTTGTTCCACACCCCTGGAAACTTCACTATCCAAAATTTAGAGTCAAGAATTAACCGTCCCGTGAATTTCTCAACTAATTTTTCCAGTTGCCTTTTTATTTGGATATGATGACCTGAAAACATCCGGGTTTGGACAAGCTTTTTCAAGCCACTCCTGTCAAGACAGTACTAAATTTTGTTTATTTTTCTTTAATATAAAAAATACCTTTAAATAATCAACACCATACATATAAAAGCACATGTTTTTTCAAAAATTAGTTGGGTTCTACCACTTGCACCCATTCATAATAAATACTGTTTCAGCTATATTTGAAAAACATTTGTACCCTGAACGTCAGTAATTCTTGATATCTTCCACATCCTTTGATTCCTTTGAGTCTCCACAAATCCTGGGGTTTAATTCATTATTACTATTATCAGATTACATGCTCCAACCTTTAGATTTTCTTCTAATTTCTTTCTGACCAAACTGCTGGGGGTTTCAATTAGGACGGCCTTTTCTTTCAGTGTTCTGGTAATATTGTTTTGTGCATATATAAAATAGACTTGCAATTCGCCAGTAGCCATTTGATTAATTCCGCTTAAATTCTGTCTGCTACCTCGACCCCTGGCACAGGGGGAATTCTCTTCTGGTTTGAGAGACAGCTTCCCAAAACGCAGCGGTGAGGAGACGGTTGTGTGCGTGTTTTTCTAGCAAAGTGGTGGCCAGAGAAGACGACAATGTGTTTGATGGAATTAAATCAAATCAAATCAAACAAATGAACAAAAGTCCCCGTCCCACCCCCCCACCCCCCCCCAAAAAAAAAAAAAAAAGAACAAACAAAGCAAAAAACTACAAGTTCATAAAACGCCAAATCTGGATGCAACCTTCAGTTATATCCATCATCTCCGATGTTTAGGATCTATAATAGTCATAGTCATTAATAGTAGTAGTTTATTAGTGTGTTGTTATTACTATAATTATCATTAGTAATGAAACAATACTCCATATTAAAGCTCTACTGCCACTATTTAATATAGAACAAATCTCAAAGCAGAAACACAAAGGCTGTTCCAACCCTACCAAAGTCCTTTTTGCTTTGAGATTTTGTGAACTGCACTTCCAGAGCGGAATCAGTGATAAATTTCACGTGGTCTACACCTTGTTCTTCTCTGCGTCCCCAAATTTGCAAGCCAGCCTCCGGTCCACTGGCTGACAGCATCAGCATCCTCAAACCACCTCCGTTTCATAAAGTTCCTCGTATTCCAGGAACCTTCCAATAACAACTTACTCTTTCAAATACCTTCGGACATAAATGTCGGCATGTTCTTGAGGTCCTTGGTTCTGAACCCAATCCGTGCTTCAAATCTAAGGACTAAAACCAATCCCATTTAAAGGAATCGCCAAAACCTCTCTGCGTATTTCATAAAGGCAAACCCTACCGTGGCAGGTGGCCGGGGCGTGCTGAGCAAAACAGCTCTTCGGCAGATATTAGTTATTTTTCCTGTGATCGCATGAATCTTAACACCAGCTCCACGCTAAGAGGACACACTGACCGTACGTCCATCCCCCTCCATTTTTCTTTCCACCTCGGCAAACTGCTATAATGTAGGAAATTGATATTTATAGAATCATAGAATTGCTGAGGTTGGAAGGGACCTTCAAGATCATCAAGTCCAACCATTAACCTCCCCTGACAAAAACCACTTCTAAACCATGTCCCTAAGTACCACATCTACCCTTTTTTTAAACACCTCCAGGGATGGTGAAGCCACCACCTCCCTGGGCAGCCTATTCCAATGTTTAATAACCCTCTCAGTGAAAAAAGGTTTCCTCATATCCAATCTAAACCTCCCCGACATAACTTGAACCCGTTTCCTCTTGTCCTATCCCTTGTCACCAGGGAGAAGAGGTCAGCCCCCATCTCTCTACACCCTCCTCTCAGGTAGTTGTAGAGGGTGAGAAGGTCTCCCCTCGGCCTCCTCTTCTCCAGGCTGAACAACCCCAGTTCCCTCAGTCGTTCCTCAGAAGGTTTGTCCTCCAGACCCCTCCCCAGCTTTGTAGCCCTTCTCTGGACACGCTCCAACACCTCAATGTCCTTCTTGTAGTGAGGGGCCCAAAACTGAACGTGGGACTCGAGGTGGGGCCTCCCCAGTGCCGAGTCCAGGGGGATGATCACTTCCCTAGTCCGGCTCACCACACTGTTCCTGATACAGGCCAGGATGCTGTTGGCCTCCTTGGCCACCTGGTATAGGTATAGGTGTCTTGGCCACCATTATAGGTATTATGCAAGAGATTACTTAAGCACTGATCAGATTTATCCAGGGGAGAGAGGCAACACGTAGCTCATTCCGCAGGATTATTAATAAGCATTTTAAACTTAACCTTTTTTTTTTTGTTAAAAGTCAGAATATAGCTGGCTTATAAAGTGACCTCAGCAATGGTATTCACTTGGGATAACCCAGATACTGGGAGTTATTATAAGGATCTTTTTTAACTAGGAATTTACCTTGTAAGGATACACACGGACAGACGATAGCACATTTGCTGCCTTGCCTTCGGACTTGACTTTATCAGATGACATTTTAGGAGATTACATTTACCAAACAAGAAAATATTTTTCCCCCAATCCACCCAAATACTACCGATAATTAGAAGAAAAAAAAAAAATAATCAGAGTAATTACAGTGTTGCTGCATAAGGCAGCGTGTTCTGTGACAGGGCATACCCCATCCAAATGGTTCTCTCCTAATGAGGAAAAAATGAATATTTTACTAGAGATTATCCCCAGTTCAGCAGCACGAGTGATGCCCACGCTGGGTACGCTGCCCAGGACAAGGCTTTTAATCCATTTAATTTATTGCTGGGTTTGAAAAGCAGGAGGAGCAGCGCCTAAAAATCCAACCTTGCTTTAAACGCGACTGATGGAAAATTCAGTAGAAATACAAACAGTTCCAATGGCTATTACGGGCTTTAAGCGTTTAACTTTTTTCCGCTTGCAAGAATATAGCTTCGGGTTTCCAGTCATTAGTTTTTCATGCCGTTTATAAAAAATTGCAGATTAAAAAGCCTTTTCCCCCAAGTAAGTGCTTACAGAGCACACTAACAGCGAGTCTATAAAGATCTCCCGGATAAAGTACAAAATCTCCCATGTGTTTACCAAAAAGGCAGGCTATGTACAGTAAACACTATAATTCTTTTCGGAACTATTATTAATTTATCAACCTTCACTCCCTCAGCTGCTCCCTCGATCTGGAAGCTGGGATTCAGCCGGTTTTCATAGAAAGGAAATCCCTCCCTGAGCATCCTTCCCACGCTGGCCTGCATCACCTGGCGGCTAAATGAGCACCAAAATATACATTGTTTAAACGAATTCAGCGTATACCGTGGTCCAGATCCGCCTCTGGTATCGTGCGTCCCCTCTGCAATCTCTACATCTATAAATGAGACTTTTTGGCTGAGGTTTTCAGTTGGTTTTTTTGCTGTTGTTTGGGTTTTTTATATGCACTAATCAAAATTAGGGCAAGGCACCCCTGCAGGAAATAGGCACTGGAGAACATAAACGTGAAACTGGTTATATTAAAAAAATAAATAAATAAATTCACAAGTTCAGTATTTATTTAAAGTGGGCCACATCTGTTTTAATCTAAGAATAAACACTGTAAAGGTTAAGAATAAGGTAAAGACCTGACTCAGACAATTAGTGGCCGTTAGGGAACGTACATCAACACGGGGAACCTCCCCAGGTATGAAGGATGAGAAGAAATCTTTATCTCTGGACCCGACACGAGCTCAGCGTGTTGCATGAGGAACTGATGGCTGAGCTTCAAAGAGATTGTGTGCTTCAGCTTCACCAGGCCTTCCCTCATGACAAGTTTAAAAACAACAAACTCATACCAACCAACGTAATTCAGTACATTCCGCCCCTTTTGTTTCCCATACAGATATTTACCAAACTGAATGTCCTCAGAGAAGTTACTTCCTGAGCTAACAGGACTATTCAAAACCAAGGTAAGACAGTGGTTACTGTTTTAGCTTTGCCACTACCCACGATGTTATGCTGAATTTAACTAACTCTAACATTCACAGAACCATAGGATGGTTTGAGTTGGAAGGGACTTTAAAGGCCACCCAGTGCCCCCCCCTGCCCTGGGCAGGGACACCTCCCACCAGCCCAGGTTGCTCCAAGCCCCGTCCAACCTGGCCTTGAACCCCTCCAGGGATGGGGCAGCCACAGCTTCTCTGGGCAACCTGGGCCAGGGCCTCACCACCCTCACAGCAAACAATTTCTTCCTCAGATCCCATCTAAATCTCCCCTCTTCCAGTGTAAAACCATTCCCCCTCGTCCCGTGGCTCCCCTCCCTGATCCAGAGTCCCTCCCCAGCTTTCCTGGAGACCCTTGAGGGACTGGAAGGGGCTGGAAGGTCTCCGCGGAGCCTTCTCTTCTCCAGGCTGAACCCCCCCAGCTCTCTCAGCCTGTCCCCACAGCAGAGGGGCTCCAGCCCTCCCAGCATCTCCGGGGCCTCCTCTGGCCCCGCTCCAACAGCTCCGTGTCCTCCTGCTGTTGGTGCCCCAGCGCTGGAGGCAGCACTGCAGGGGGGTCTCCCCCGAGCGGAGCAGAGGGGCAGAATCCCCCCCTCGCCCTGCTGCCCACGCTGCTGGGGATGCAGCCCAGGCTGCGGGGGGGTTCTGGGCCACCAGCGCACGTTGCCAGGGTGTGTTGAGCTTCTCATCCACCAACACCCCCACGTCCTTCTCCTCAGGGCTGCTCTCCATCCATTCTCTGCCCAGCCTGTATGGACGCCAGGGGTTGCCTGGATGTTTTGGCAGATAAGGGAGCTGCAAGAAGCACCTCTGCTGTGATAAAGGCAAGAGGGGGGTTCTGGGCTGCCAGTGCACGTTGGTGGGTCACACTTTGTTGTTGTTCTACAAAGCGGAGTCACCTAAGCATCAAAGCAAGCCTGAGCGCGGGAGGCAACTTCTGCATGCACTTACTTCAACCTGACCATTCACCTCTCCTTCCCAATTCCTTCTTGGGGGGGTCTATTCCCATTTGGTCCCTTTTGCTGCCGTTTTCCTTCTCTCCTCTAAAGTGCACCCACGAGGAAGGAGCTGAATCACGCAGCAGCAGCCAAATTCTATCCGCATGAACTACGAAGGCATTACATGATATTGCTGCCGTTATCTTGCACCGCAGCTCAGCGGAGAGGCCCGGGGACGGAGAGGGAACCTCCAGAACACAACGGCACAGCGGCAGATTACTTGAACGGCGAAGGATAAATGCAGGATTATTATTTATAAATAGAGAATTAATAGCTTTCAGGCACCGAACTACTCAACTTTGGCTTTTAAAAATGTCATCTGCGTTTCTGAAGTGTACAGACCTCCCGAAGAAACTTACTTATAATTTACAGGAGGAATGAATTGTGCTAAGAATTAATTCCTTAGTGACAGCTTGTACAAGACAATCTGCTGCTTTTTTTTTTGTACAGTAGCATTATTCCCTCTAAATTATTAGGTGAGCGCATGTAGTTATCTCTGAATGTGTATTCCCTACGTTTCCGTTATTTGCTGAAAATTCTTAACCTGGACCTCAGAGAAAAGAAGGTAGAAAGGTGAAAAAAATACGCATTTAAAAGGAACTTTCTGCAAAAAAGCTGCAATGGCCGCTCGTAAAATTAAGAGCAACAGATAAAACCCGACACATTATAAACTCCTCAAGCGTTTTGCTCAGGTTTGCCAGGCTTTTCTATAAAAGCACCTCAAAAATCTGTTCTCGCGTGGGCTGTGTCCTTCTGGAGGCAGAAGGTTTCCCATGGAGGATTTATTGAGGCTGGAGCTGTTCGGGAAAAATGAGTTTATCCATGCGCTGGGGGGAGAACCTGCCCCTTCCAGAGCCTCTCTGGGCAGAACCAAGCTGCACGTAGGAAAACAGTCACTTGTAAAGTGTCTTTTACTTCTCAAAGTAAAAACTTCGATGCCCAGTGCCTCGTCCCACCTTTTAGACACATTAAGCACCTACAAACTATTTCTCTTTGGTTACAGAGGTTGAAGGCTCAGCTATTCCTATTACCTGGAGAGTTAAACTACAGCCTCGGGTCTGGTAGGGTGAATTCTACTTTTTTTGTCCAAGAAATCAGTAATTCCTTTATCCAATTTTTTTGTTTTTCTAACCCGTATTCATATCGGATGATGATTTTTTTCCTGTCAGGAGGAGATACGGATATCTCCGGACCCACCACGACATCAAATCAAATATTTAAACCGCAGGCGCTTCGATTAAAGAAACTAAATGACAGAAGATGTTCATCCCGCCTTCTTTTTTCTTGCCTTCTCTTCGGAAGCTGGAGAGAAGATCAGACATCATTTGCCAGGAGAGTGGTCAGTTTTGCCACAAATCCTGACAGATACGCTGTGCGTTCAAACAAATCACAACCGCTCACTGCAGAAACAGCAGCGTTTTAAAAATAGAGAATTATGACATACTACCTACACCTTCTTTTCATTTCGTTGCCTGTTCCTTTGAATAGGATTTAAGACTTTTTTCTTTTTTTTTTTTTTTTTCCCCCCTCCTCACTAACCAGGGAAAAAAGGCCAACGAGAGTATTCTGCCTTCACTAATTATGGAAGGGGAGAGCTGCAAACTGAAGGCAGATTTCTACCAACAAGCGGAAAAACAGGAGAGGCAGAATTAGCAGCAAAGTATCAGACACCTCTGAAGCATCAAAGTGTGCGCACGAGAACAAAACTCCCAAGAGGCTCAATAAGATCTGAATTTTTGTTTCAGGAGCACCACTCATTTTCTTCTAAGAGCCGCTGTCTGCTCACATCATTCAGAAACGAGACCTTGGGCTGCTTGCCCTAAGCCAAAGTCTAATGGACTCCACTAGCTCCTTGTTATATATTTTCCTCATTATTTGCTCCAGTGTTTCCCTGGTATAAAATTTTAACATGCTAGGGAAAGATAAATTAATCCCCCTCTCTCCTATAGACAGCCTGAGAGAGGCCATTTAGCCAGGATGTTAACGACCGAAACTGGGAAAAGGAAGAAACATCAATCCGTCCTCAAATGATCAGAAATGTAGACACATGACAAATTAACAATACTCTGAGGGCTTGAGGAGGCTGAGAGAAATCTTCCCGGTCTCTCTAAAATACAAAGTTTTGTGATTTTCTTAATTTTAATCAAGACATCTGAAAAAAATAGGTGTTTTTTCCCACCCATGGCTCTCGTTGACATCAATAAGAGATGCTGGAACAGGTTGCCCAGAGAAGCTGTGGCTGCCCCATCCCTGGAGGGGTTCAAGGCCAGGTTGGACGGGGCTTGGAGCAACCTGGGCTGGTGGGAGGTGTCCCTGCCCAGGGCAGGGGGGTGGAACGAGATGATCTTTAAGGTCCCTCCCAACCCAAACCATTCTGTGATTCCACAACCATGGAGGCAAGAATGCCTCAGCACTGCCCAGTGCGTAAGGAACGGCACAGGGCTTTAAGGATCACGGTGAGCTTGGAAGCCCCAAGAGCAGCCACCCTTGGGCAGCCCATTAGATAAAGCAACACAGGGGGAACAGGTCCACGCTACGGAGATCGGGCACAAAATCTGGTCCCCAAAAAGACAGGGAAAAACCTGCAGGGAACCAGGTGATGTGGTCTTTGGCTGTTCTGGCTGTTATTTTGCTTTGCAACTCCAAAAAGGATCGGTATCTACTACTGTAGCAGAGAGTGAGGACATGGCTTTGGTTTGTAGTCCCAGGTTTAGAGGGTGAGGGGGTTTAGTTTGTCTCGTTTGGTGTGAAAGCGGAAAACACAATAGGAACTGTAATCCCCCGAATTCCACTGCAATAAAACCCAGAGCTATCATAAACCACTCCTAGAAGTGAGGACGAACTCATCAAGTTTCACATGTTGTTAGTACACGGACACTTCCCTAGGACTGATCCCGGGCCTTCCTGATTTCTATAGCATTTGGACCACCTCCGAAGTCTGAGAATCCTGCTCAGTTACCTCTCGGGGAGAAATCATGCAAACCAACAACATTCGTCTAGAAAACCCATGTGTAAAAACTTTCTAAAAATACATCATCTCTGTCCCACTTCCTTAGTGCTTCCGTGTCAGCGTGTAGAACTAGAAAGGAAGGAGATTTCGCAGCAATACCTTTTTCAAACCACTCTCCTGGCGCTCAGTTCTTGGTACTATGCTGCAGTGCTAAACCATCTATTTAGCTAATGAGTTTATTACGAGAGAGAGCAAGATGCTCACTTGGCACTGAATTTAGGAACGTCACCTGTCCCAGTTAAGCGGTGTCAGATCCCAAACTGCACTCTGGCCAACTTGGCAGTTCACACCAGGCACTGAAGTATCCAAGCAACCTAACTTTGAGTAGGTAAATTCAGCAGCTAATCCCACCAGATTGCCTTCCCAATCAACAGAGTGAAAGGAGCTCTTCCAGAGAGCGCTCTCGGACAACAGTTAGGGTGCTCTGAGGTAGGAAGTACTTCTCTCTCTCCATTGACCATGTCAAAGAGACCAGCTTCACGCAGATCTAAATTTCGTACTTGAAGTTAGGCAGCATGAACACTTTCCTACGGTGTCAACTCCTCACCTTTGCATCCAACTGCTTCTAAAGGTCTCCAGGCTCTTCCATGTGAAGAAGAACTTGGAAGCTTGTAGAAGCAACTGGAAAGAAAGGGGGATAAATCAGCCTAGCTGCCCCAGGAGGAGTGACTGCTGTTTCAGAGAACCAAAGGACACGACCAGACAAGAGAGAACGGCGGTATAGAAGGGTCTAGTTCTTACCCGCCAAAACTCTGACTTCGGCATCGTTTCCAGTTCTCGAACTGGCTGGGTTTTTGGCCAGACATCTGTAGATCCCGCTGTCCCCATGCTGAACCCTGCTGATCTGTAAAGCTCCGGAGGGCAGGACGGCCACCCGCGGGTCACCCGGGCTCGGGAACAAGTCCTCCTGGTTTCGCTGCCAGTGCACCACGGGCATGGGCTCCCCGACAACTTCACACTTGAGCAGAACCGTGTCTCCTGCGAAAGCCGTGACAGATTCTGTCTGGGAAAGGAACCTCAGTGGTCCTGCAAACATAAGGAAGAAAAAAAAAGGCAGGCAATTACATAGCTGCTGAAAATAGAAGTCGCACACTGTTTCCATGCTGATTTGAAATTTGTTAACAATCCTGACTAAATAAATAAATAAATAAATGAAAAGTGATATTCTGAAAGGTACTTGGAGATTGCTACAATGGCAGGGTGACTAACACTTTCCTTTGTAAACTAGACTCATTAACAGCAAAGAAAAGATGCGTTATCAACACAAAGAGCAACAAACCCACTCAGGAACAACTTTGTCAAAGTACAGATACACCATCACGCAATTCAAACTGCTCAGAACAGGGCGGCGTTCAAAGGAAAGTGGAACTAAACCTACGCAAGGTCAGGAAAATGTTACGGTCGCATCTTGTTGTATTTCTCCTTCCCTCCAAATAAAAGGAAAATGACTCTGCTAAATAAGTTACCTGGGTCACATAATCAAATACTTCAAAGGAGAAGTGGCCTGCGTCTGGTTTTCCATGAAATATTTTTGATTTGTAAGGGCAGGAGAGCGGAGCTGGGAGCTTTAATTGCATGACCCCCAGATGCCCCAGCCTCACTTGGCGCAAAAACAGGAGGACCACGTCCTTCCCGAGCTACAGGAGAAAAACCCATCAAGGACAGGGCACGGTCTGCAAAATTCAAAGTGCAAGTGAAAGATGATGTCAAGATTGTGGGCTTCATTACCTGGACGCATTGTTGCTTTACAAATAGCATAGGGAGCTGAAGAGAGAAGAAGAAGAGAGAAAAAAAAAATCATCCCTCTTCCCAGCCAAGTATTATAAGGACAAATCAAGAAGATAAGACGAAGCCACTGCTTGGATCACGGATGTGCTAAGAGATGGTGTGGACATTCTGGGGACCTGCTCTGGCTCTAGTCCTGGCCAGTCCCTAGAAATGACCCCACCAGCCCCAAGCCTGGTCGTGCAAGCCCACCTGCCTGCAGGGACTCTGGGAAGCCATAGCAGTAAATACCATCAACTCCGAAGGGTGTGCAAGCGTGCATCAAGTGGTGACAGAGTAAAAAACTTAATCACAGAATCATAGAATTGTCAGGGTTGGAAGGGACCTTAAAGATCATCTAGTTCCAACCCCCTGCCATGGCCAGGGACACCTCCCACCAGATCAGGTTGCTCCAGGCCCTGTCCAACCCGGCCTTAAAAACTTCCAGGGATGGGGCTTCCACCACCTCTCTGGGCAACCTGTTCCAGTGTCTCACCACCCTCATGGTGAAGAACTTCTTCCTAACGTCCAGTCTGAATTGACCCATCTCTAGTTTTGATCCACTCCCTCTAGTCCTACCATTACCCAACATCCTAAAAAGTCCCTCCCCAGCTTTCTTGTAGGCCCCCTTAAGATACTGGTAGGCCACAATAAGGTCTCCTCAGAGCCTTCTTTTCTCCAGACTGAACAACCCCAACTCCCTCAGTCTGTCCTCACAGGAGAGGTGTTAAGAGACAACACTAAAAGCCACCAAAAAGTATACAAGAAACAAGCATCTTTCACATTATATCAGCCAGGCTTTCAAAAGGGAGCTGCCAGTAGGGGCTATTAATGAAGCTGTAGAAGCAAAGAATTAAGCCCCCAACTTTCCAGACATTAAAATGCCACCCAAATATTCAGCAAATCAGTGTATTGGGGAATGATGTGTACTAGAAAAGACACTTTAGTGGGAGCCCCACGTTCATTCCCCGGTTCAAACACCTATTTTCTGGTGTGATTTTGCCCCCCCCCATCTCTTGTCTCAGTTCTCCTCCAACACGCTGCTCCTGTGTCCCAGAGCATCTCCAAGGATGAGGTCTCCCATCCTGGGTGAAACGCTCCCAATGAGCTGAAGCAGGGAAATTCTTTAGCAAGCCTGAAACTGGCTCAGTGAAGGCTTCCTAATGGCATTTCCACCCGTGAAAAAGAGCCGATGTGAATCTACTGTTGTGTGAGGAGCGGTATTCCCTAATTGCTGTGTTTACACGTCATCCCTCTGACCCGAGTGAGCGAAGAAGAGGCAGTCGCTCCTGACCCCGTCCACCCTCGGTACTGCGAGGATGCTACTTTCCAGCCCAGCTATTGGCACAGACACACAAGTAACAGCTTTTCACCCCCAGCAAAGCTGGTGCAAGCTAGAAAAATAGAAGCACTCAACACTTTAATTAAAAAAAATAAATAAAAAAATAAATAAAATTGAAGATAAACACAGCGTGAACAGTGATGGAAAGCTGTTGAGAACTGCAGACTTTTCCAGGAGGAAAGACAGCTAAATCTAACAATTTACTGTAAGAACTAGGATGAAAACAACCAGACGTTTTTTTTTTCCCCCTCCTCAGAAATCCATACGATAATCCTAGCAGCTTCCTTCTTCGGCAAAGAAAATAGTGACAGTATTAGTTCGAGTGCAGACTGACCTAATCCTAATGTGATTCACAGCGTGACTTTTTATTTCTCTCGCCGTCCCCCTGCACACCGGCAGCCCCATCTCCCTTCCTGCAGGTATTCCAACCCTTTTTCTTTTGAAGATTTAAAAAAAAAACCCCACATAATAAAAATCTCTGCATAACAGATCAGGACGTTGCAAAAAACCTCTTGCTGTGTTCCCAGCGAAAAGACACTAATCACCTTTTCCCATGGTTACGTTCACAACTCATCCATCTCTCCGCAGGACCATAATATACGAGATCTTAAAACTCTCATTGGGGCTTTACGGCTCTCCTGGCTTACGCTGATTTATTTTAAAGAGTTTTTGAAGCTACGCAGATGTTTGGGTTGTCGGGAGCTGGCTCAACGGAACGGACCAGCAAATACATTCCGAGAAAGTCACTTTCCCGAGACGGACTCTGGAATTAAAGATTGCAGACCCACGGCGATGGCTAAAGGGGCACAGACGCACCTCCCTCCGTTCTACCCAAAACCGACTTAGGAAACTTAATGGGAAGCACTACACGGCTCCGATTTACCATGCAGTCTGGTCGGCAGCCTATCAGTATCCCCATCTTTCCTTCCCGAAGACCCAATTATTAAGCAATTAAAGTTCAGTTAATAAAAAGGCTTATCATTTGGGGGACAGGCCTCGGGGTCTGGAACATGTTTAGCTATTAAATATTCGGCAATTTAGTAGCATTCGGTACAATCCCCCAGAGAAGAACTGCTTTAAATGCTTTGTTTGTTTCAAATTAAAGGCTGCAAGGTTACTTAACATCAAGACAAGACCTTTTTTTCACTTTCAATTCACATAATAGCTGAAGGGCAAGAAACCAAGGTAATGAAAAAGAGTGATTTCCTTCTGCTCGCTTCAGAAAATAGGAAAGAGAGCGAGCACGGGTGAGCGAATCTGGAAATGTAAATATTTTACAAACTGCTGTCTAATTCTCTCTTCCGCGGGCCGGTTTCCAGAAAAAAAGTGCTATCCTTTAGTTACTCTCTATATTCTTTTGCGTTTGCCGGCTCTCATTTACAATTCCGAAAAGATTTGCAGGGAGCAACGTGCAGCTGGAATGTCGGAACAAGACCCACAGAGTTCAAATAATCCAAGAACGGATGTGGCGCTTGGATCCATTTAGAGAAACGGGAGCTAAAAAACCTGCTCCCCTCCTTGTTGCAAACCCCATCTTATGGGAGTGAAAGCCGTTCACCTCCGAGGAGATAAAACCGAGGAAAAGCTGGACGCTCAGACTTCTGATTTAGAAGAAACTAATTGGGGGGGGAGAAATAATCAACAAGTTACCCATATGCATTTAGCAATACTTTATAAAGTATTGGCACGGTCTGGGAGCCAGCAGCCAACTCCTCGTACCGGCTGTCAGCCGAATGAGAAGGATTCAAAGGGATGGATTTAAATATTATAATAAAATGAATATTAATAAGAGATTTTATATATGAAACGTGGGCAGTTAAGGTTTATAGAGCTGGAAGTTAAACCAATTTGCCACAAAGGGCACCTGGGTGCGAAGCGAAGGAGAGGAAGGTGCCCGATTGTCTGAGAGGCCAAGGATGGAAACCTGCCCTGGCGCTTGAAGAGCAGACGAGGCAAGACGACGACACGCCGAGTAATTACAGACCTACTTACCGTTACCTGTTTGCAGCAAGAGAAAAGTTCAACCGCTCCCCACACTCGTGTCTGAGCACGGAAATACTTCATCCTGCTAGGAGCTGGATATTTCAAGTATTTATCAACCTGGGCCTGTACTGGAAGCACGCCAGAGGAAACCCAAAATATCTTAGCAAGGAGACACTAATTCGCTCTACAGTCCCAGTTTCCAGCTGCTCCCTTTGCTTCGGCTGTTGGCACGGGATACAGGAGACCATGGATGATCTCTTAGCAGCCGCTCAGTTTTCATCAAGTTCACACACCCAAGCTAAAAATACCTAAAAAAGCATTAATGGCTGAGCATTTGCCCTTTGCGCCTAAATTGGACCACCCATCTCCCACGGCTTCCCACGTACTCAGCACAGAGTGGGGCTTTCCTCCGGACAGGCAGAGAGGAATCCCTCTTGCCTTCCCCTGGCTGGGGAAGCCCTGGACATTACCTAAATTAAGTGACTACATGTTAATTGTATTGATACCCAGCTGGGATTAATCAATTAAGAGCTCACCACTACAAACAAGGCAGAATCTCTCATTTTTTTACTATTTTTTTTTTTTTTTTATATTTTAAACACAAACCACACTCAGCAGTCCGACTATGCACAGCATATTTAAATCCCATCAAACTTCACCCGTGAACACAAAGCGCTGCAACTCAGGCTGCAATGCACGGACACGGGGAGATCAACCACATGGAAATGCTCTGTGAAACAGGGAACGTGAGGGTCTCTGATGGCTTTGATTTATGATGTGAACATCTGATCGCCTCGATGTCTCCTGACTGTGGAGATGCACATAAGCAAACTTAACTAGAAGTTAGCACGGCTGTTTGAAAGAACATAAATTATGGGTAACGACAATACAGTCAACATCACATATCACAGAATGGTTTGGGTTGGAAGGGACCTTAAAGACCATCCAGTTCCACCCCCCTGCCCTCTAAACCTGGGACTACAAACCAAAGCCGTGTCCTCACTCTCTGCTACAGTAGTAGATACTGATCCTTTTTGGAGTTGCAAAGCAAAATAACAGCCAGAACAGCCAAAGACCACATCACCTGGTTCCCTGCAGGTTTTTCCCTGTCTTTTTGGGGACCAGATTTTGTGCCCGATCTCCGTAGCGTGGACCTGTTCCCCCTGTGTTGCTTTATCTAATGGGCTGCCCAAGGGTGGCTGCTCTTGGGGCTTCCAAGCTCACCGTGATCCTTAAAGCCCTGTGCCGTTCCTTACGCACTGGGCAGTGCTGAGGCATTCTTGCCTCCACGGTTGTGGATTCATAGAACGGTTTGGGTTGGGAGGGACCTTAAAGACCATCCAGTGCCACCCCCTGCCCTGGGCAGGGACACCTCCCACCAGACCAGGTTGCTCCAAGCCCCGTCCAACCTGGCCTTGAACCCCTCCAGGAATGGGGCAGCCACAGCTTCTCTGGGCAACCTGGGCCAGGGGCTCACCCCCCTCACAGCAAACAATTTCTTCCCAATATCTCATCTAAATCTCCCCTCTTCCAGTTTAAAACCCTTCCCCCTCATCCTATCACTACATGCCCTTGTAAAAAGCCCCTCTCAGCTTTCTTGTAGGCCCCCTTCGCATACTGGAAGGCTGCTATAATGCTATCAACCTCTATCCTAAACTCTTCCAACAAAAAATAAAGATACTGAAAAGTAACCGAGAATTTCAGACGAAGAGAGTGACGCAGTATCCTTGGAAATGAACTTATACAACTCTAATCTGCTATCTTCTGTTTTCCCAGCTGTTATTTCTGCAGCAACCCAGCAGGAACCCACCATCGCAGCCCTGTGGAGATACCGAAATGCAGGTGTCCGTGCCCCTGAGCATCCAAGCAGCTGCAACCAAAGGGAGAACAGACACGGTTTAAAGTCTGGAAGTTTGATTTAAGAAGTCAGACTTCAACAAGGATGACTCCGGTCTATGGCCCTGTCTGCGGGAGATAAGGATCGACGTGGGCTTGGCATTCAAATTGTGTATTGAGATCCAAGTAATTACTTATGAAGCACAGTGGCAGGCAGGCCCAAATAGCTCCAGATTAACCCAAGTACAGCTAGTTATATAGCTATGTACACAATCATTTCGATTAATTATTATATGTGTGTATATATAAAAATCTGAGTGCATCACAGTCTTTAATTTGTATTCTTCTGCAAACAACACATAATACCATTTCGATTTCATAGATGAGGAACTGAGTCTCCAAGATGCAGGTTAAAACATTGGAAGGCAGCAAAGTCACAGAAACTGGCATCCCAGTAGCTTATAAAATGTGACAGTTTCTAACTGAGAAGGGTTCCTTGCGTTTTTTTAGGCCCTTTTGGAAATGCTACAGTGAGTGACTTGCTGGCCCAGGCTCACGGGAGAAATCCAAGGGAAGCAGGGGTTCAAAGCAGGATTTCCCAGCTCTGCTGTAAATCTACCAGTGTTTCCTTCCTTCCTATAAAACTGACTGGGAGCTTCTTTCGGGGTACCCACCAACTGAAACAAACAGAAGTACAGTTCAGGGATTAGCCAAGGGGGGAGAGGAAAGTTAGGTTTATGCCGAGTTCTCAGTTTTTCCGCAGAAAGGAGGAAAATCCTTGTAAGGGAATGAGCTTAAAGCACAACTCGAGCCTGCGGGCTCTACTGAAGAGGGGTTGACAGTGTACTTCCTGCAACGAAAACTCTGGGACAACCATCACCAGACACCCTAAAAAAGAAAATAGCGAAGGAAAAGTTTCAACAGGCACTGATCTGGTTCAGATTCATTGAACAAGTGTCAAAAAAATACCCACTTCACATGCTCTTCTGCTGGCCTCTTAGCATGTGTCTCATTGCTTCTGGATCGAGGAGTGACTCATCCTGCTTCGTGCCAGTGGAGTGAAAGCAGCTTCGACGTTTTCAGCCAGATTCATCCAAAACTCCCAGCCAAACAAAGCACTTGGCCTCATTTCAGGAGAGCCAAACTGCGATGGCTTTTTTTTAGCCTGCGCATTTAAGGGCGAGACCAATTATTTCTGCAACTTGTAGTTAGCATTCCATTATCGCACCGGAAAACGCATCCTGACATGCCTGCCATGAGGTCCTCGAGTCTTCAGCCAGCCCTCCCAGCTCCACCGTCAAGACGGAAAGGGGCAATTCCTGCACTTCTCTCTCCGCAACCTTTCTGGGAGGAGGAGAATTTAGTTGACCTCGAACAGTAGCACCAGCTCTGGAGGGAATCTCTGTACTGGGTCAACTTAGACCAAAGTCAAAGAAACAAGACACAGATTTTACAGTTGACTGTAAAAGCAATAGTAACGTGTAAATAGAGATATAAAAGAGGATTTAGGGGAGAGTTCAGGCTCAAACACTTGCAACCCTGATGCTACTTAGCCATGAAGTGCCCCAGGCACTCTCATCTTTTGAGGAGGTTGTAATCCTCATAGTCTACTGTTAGATCAGGTTCCTGATATCATGCCAGGAGAAACACCATGTGTCCTCTTAAATGACATGGAGAGGAAGGGTCAGAAGCCATCTATTCCCCCATCAGCCCGGCCTTCCTCGTGTGGACACGTTCACACAAGTGCTGTTGAACTCACTATAGATGAGATAGAAACCATAACTCATGACCCATAGTTTTCTTCCACGTAGGAAGAAGATTTCCCCTCTTTCAGTGCAGGGGCACACAGAGGTCTCCTCCAGCGCAGCAATTTTCTCTCCCAGCATGTACAGTCCATTACAAATATTACAGCGCCAATCCTTGGCAGCAATCTAATTCCACCACGAAAGGCTAGCTTGAAGGAAGATGAAGCCAGGATCTGCCCTTTGATGCCTCTTCCCTATCACAAGAAATAAATGAACTTATTATTCTGAAAAAAGACTTTTCCCTAACCTGTGTTATTGATGTCAGCTCAGATTATCAAAATGGCAAGAATTTTAAAATCTAATTTACTTGTCACCTTTGGCGCGGCTCGCTTGCTGGCTTCCCTCAGCCTAACGCATGGAAACAATCTATTTTTTCCATCCACATATTTATGCTGTAGGGGGATTTTCATCAAGGATTCAATGCCTTTGTGGTCAGTTCTACTTAGTCTTCGCAGATCTTTCTTTCTGATTGGAAGCACTAGCACAAAGCTGTTGTGCCTGAATGTCCCACACATGCAGGATACGTTCGGAACAAAAAATATTTCAATTTTAAGCAAATCATTCCAGTACAACCCTCAAGATTGCTTTTCTCTTCATTCTACAGATTTGTCGGCATTTCAGAGGTCATGAGAACCAAATGTGTCGTTCTTCAAGATGACGGCTTGAAACTACGACCTTCTTATAGCCACGGATAGAACATGAATCTCCAGAGCTCCACACCTATAGCTCCCGATGGCTGTTCACGCAGTGGGGTGGATCTAGTTCCTCTCTCACAATTTCTACAGCATACAGCCACAGCTTTCAGCTTAAGACTATTTCCTGACTTCTCAAAGAGAAAGGGGAAAAAAAAATAAAATCAAAGAACCATAGAGTAGTTAGGCTTGGAAGAGACATTTAAAGGTCATCTAGTCCAACCCCCCTGCCATGAGCAGGGACACCTGGGTCACACCAACCCCATGGACGCTCCAGGCCTGGGGCAGAGCGGCTGGAGAGCTGCCCGGCGGAGAAGGACCTGGGGGTGTTGGTCGACAGCGGCTGAGAATGAGCCAGCAGTGTGCCCAGGTGGCCAAGAAGGCCACCAGCACCCTGGCCTCTATCAGGAACAATGTGACCAGCAGGACTGGGGCAGTGACCCTCCTTCCCTGTACTCAGCACTGGGGAGGCCCCACCTCGAGGGCTGTGTCCAGTTTTGGGCCCCTCACCACAAGAAAGACCTTGAGGGGCTGGAGCGTGTCCAGAGAAGGGCAAGGGAGCTGGTGAGGGGTCTGGAGCACAAGTCTGGTGAGGAGCGGCTGAGGGAGCTGGGGGTGTTCAGTCTGGAGAAAAGGAGGCTGAGGGGAGACCTTCTCGCTCTCTGCAGCTCCCTGAAAGGAGGGTGTAGCCAGGGGGGGGTCGGTCTCTGCTCCCAAGGAACAGGCGATGGGACAAGAGGAAACGGCCTCCAGTTGCACCATGGGAGGTTTAGGATGGATCTTAGAAAATTTTCTTCACTGAAAAGGTTATCAAGCATTGGAACATGCTGCCCAGGGAATACCATCCCTGGAGGTATTTAAAAGATGGGTAGACATAGTGTTTAGAGATATGGTTTAGTGGTGGTTTTTGTCAATGTCATGTTGATGGTTGTACTCTATGATCTGAAAGGTCCCTTCTAACCTAGACAATCGATTCTGTCTTCCACTAGACCAGGTTGCTCCAAGCCCCATCCAACCTGGCCTTGAACCCCTCCAGGGATGGGGCAGCCACAGCTTCTCTGGGCAACCTGGGCCAGGGTCTTACCAACCTCAGCATAAAAAATGTTTTCCTTCTATCTACTATGCTTTCAGACTAGGTAGTCAAAGCAACAAAACTGCTAATACTTACTAACAAGCCTGCACGATATACAGAAGCTCCGGGAAGGTAACCCACCTCCATCACCGGAGTACAATACACCTGCGTCAGGAAAAGAAATACTATCCCTAAATTTTTATCATCCACCGACAAGCCCACCTACTGCTTTGCCCCTGGTAATACACAAATCAGAGGGTGTAAATCTCTTCATCTTCTTGTCGGCTGCTCTTGCCAGCACTCGTGGCTTGCAGCCAGCGAGCAGAACAGGCTTCCCGCCAGTCGCCAATGAAATCGTCAAATCTGCCCCTCAAACAGGAAGTAAGCAAGAAGAAAATAGGCCTTTTTTTTTTTTAATCGCTGAAGAATCTGAAAAAGGGCCATATTTCAAAATCCCTATTTAAAACAAGAAAAAAAGCAGGCGTTCTCATTTGTGCGCCATGCGCTGGGAGCTCGCGGGTGCTAGCGGCGTTGAAGTCCATTATATTTAAAGCCCTGCACTTGGAGCAGTGACTTCTCTTTCATAAAGCACCGCAGAAGAAGTATAAAGATGCCCGGAGCAGACCAGCAATCTCTTGATGTAACAGTCTACAAATGTAACGTGATGTTTTTGTGACTTGGCTCATTTACAGTACTTCAGAACCACCTTGAGAAGACCTTCAAAGTAATTAGGCGTAACTCCAGCCCCACCTTCTAATAAATGAACAGTCTTCAAGCAGGACAGAGGCAGCCCCAGCTCTGGAGGATGGAAGAAGCAGCCATGCAGTCACCCCTGCCTCCTGGTTCTCTTGGGCTACCACCAAGAGCACCAAGCTGAGCGGGGCGACAACAGCAGCCAGAGTCAAAACCCTGTTGAACTGGAAGAGGGGAGATTTAGATGAGATATTGGGAAGAAATTGTTTGCTGTGAGGGTGGTGAGCCCCTGGCCCAGGTTGCCCAGAGAAGCTGTGGCTGCCCCATCCCTGGAGGGGTTCAAGGCCAGGTTGGACGGGGCTTGGAGCAACCTGGTCTAGTGGGAGGTGTCCCTGCCCAGGGCAAGGGGGTTGGAACTGGATGGTCTTTAAGGTCCCTTCCACCCCAAACCAGTCTATGATTCTATGAATCAGTACTAAATGCATACCCAAGCCACTACCCAAGCGAAGCTGGCACAGCACGACAGTACCAGTTAACCCCAGCAGACCCAGTAAGGGTTAGTGTGGTCTACAAGACTACCGCAAATCTGTCATGCAAACCCCACCCACTGTGGCTCCTGGATCCGGCTGTCTGCTTTGAGGCTCATCTTTCTGAAATCTGAAACGCCTAACGCAACGCGAACTGTGGTTTATTCTCCAATGATGGCAGTGGATGTTTCTGACGTGACAGACCAGTTCTGACACACCGAAGGTCAGTCTGTTCAGAGAAAGGAGGGGTAGGACTCTGCTACCCTGAATAACAGATTCCGCCCAGGCAGCAGAGACAATGTTTATGTATGTTCCCTTCCCCTAATCCAGTCATGGACTATCCTTCTCCAGTGCTTTGAAAAGCCAGAAGGTATATAAATTACCACTAATGCAACTCACAACAAAAAGCCGCTTCTCTGCTCCCTCCTACATTGACTACTCATAGAAGATCAAATCAAGTTCAAGGCATCAGCCTTCTAGTTCAAGGCTCTTAATGCCGTGAGCTCACAGTATCTATTTAAAGAAAAGATCAATTCAAAACTCTCCATGGTCAAACACTGCTCATCTTCAGCAGAGATTATCTCCCTTGTGCTGGAGACCAGACTTTCTCAAGGACTGGGACAGACGTGCAAACTCTTACAAGAAAAAAAAAAAAGACCCATCAGAGGTTTCAGAAGCTTCAGATGCAAACACACAGGGAAATTTATTTTAACTCATCGAGTGCAAGGCTGGGCATCCCCAACGCACAGGGCCCAGAGGGTACGTGTGCCGAGCTACGCGTGGCTCTTCCATAAACGCAGAGAAAGAGGCTGCTTGGGAGAAGATGCAGAGAGGACTGTAGAAGGCGATGACAAACAAAGGAAGAAGATGGGAAGCATTGGAGTACAAGATACAAATGCAGCTCCCGAGAAGTTCCGCCTGTTGTCCATTTCACTTACTTTCAGCTGGTTTATGCTTTTAGGGTTTGTTTCAGGTGGGCATCCATTTCCATGGCTCTTGCCTGGTGAAAATCTCCGAAAGCCACTTATTCTAGTAAAGCTAACTACAGTTCCCCAGGCGAAGGACGTGCCACTAGTGATTAAAGGGACACTACAGGTCAAGGAACTTTGCTTGGACAAACTTCCAAGAGCATGAACATCAAGCCTTTGACTCCACAAGCACGGGCTCGGAATATCTTCCATCATTAATAAAGATGAGACCAACAGGATGTTTAGACATTATATTCAAACCCAAGGGGTGTGAAGCAGCTCAGTCCCTGAGAGGTTTAACTATGCCAAAGGAGGCATTCATTCCTCAAGTGTTGCAACATAGTTCAAAAGAAGAGGGGAAAAAAAACCCAAAATCTTAAAAGTTAATCTTTTCTCTAGACCGTTATCTGACATGCTGCATGAAAACGTGCTTTAGTTCCATCTCCTCTCATTCCATTCCACTGAGAAGCTTCAAAGCATATCCATCAACTTATTTACCGTACCCGCTTCCCGGTGGATTTGTCACAGTGCGATCTGAGCACCATGAACATGACTTTTCATCCCTGAAAGGTGGGAATTCCCCTCAGTCCATAGTCAACCACGGTTCTACGGGGACTGGCAATGTCTCTGGAGACGGCACACTTAGAATCATAGAATTGTCAGGGTTGGAAGGGACCTTAAAGATCATCTAGTTCCAACCCCCTGCCATGGCCAGGGACACCTCCCACCAGATCAGGTTGCTCCAGGCCCTGTCCAACCCAGCCTTAAAAACTTCCAGGGATGGGGCTTCCACCACTTCTCTGGGCAACCTGTTCCAGTGTCTCACCACCCCCACGGTGAAGAACTTCTTCCCAACGTCCAGTCTGAATCGACCCATCTCTAGTTTTAATCCATTCCCTCTAGTCCTACCATTACCCGACACCCTAAAAAGTCCCTCCCCAGCTTTCTTGGAGGCCCCCTTAAGATACTGGTAGGGCACTCTAAGGTCTCCTCGGAGCCTTCTTTTCTCCAGACTGAACAACCCCAACTCCCTCAGTCTGTCCTCACAGGAGAGGTGCTCCAGCCCTCTGATCATCCTCGTGGCCCTTCTCTGGACACGCTCCAGCACGTCCATCTCTCTCTTGTAGTAGGGGCTCCAGAACTGGACGCAGTGCTCCAGGTGGGGTCTCACGGGAGTGGAGTAGAGGGGGAGAATCACCTCCCTCGACCTGCTGGCCACGCTTCTCCTGATGCAGCCCAGGATACGATGGGCTTTCTGGGCTGCTAATGCACACTGACAGCTCATGTTGAGCCTCTCGTTCACCCGCACCCCCAAGTCCTTTTCTTCAGGGCTGCTCTCAAGCCAGTCGCTGCCCAGCCTGTATCGGTGCTTGGGATTGCCCCGACCCAGGTGGAGGACCCTGCACTTGGTCTCGTTGAAGTTCATGAGGTTGGCATGGGCCCACCTCTCCAGCCTGTCCAGGTCCCTCTGGATGGCATCCCTCCCCTCCAGCGTGTCAACCGCCCCACACAGCTCGGTGTCGTCGGCAAACTTGCTGAGGGTGCACTCAATGCCACTGTCCCTGTCGCTGACGAAGATGTTAAACAAGACCGGTCCCAGTACTGATCCCTGAGGGACTCCACTTGTCACTGGCCTCCACTTGGACATGGACCCATTGACAGCCACTCTTTGGGTGTGACCATCAAGCCAGTTCTTTATCCACTGAATTGTCTGTCCATCAAACCCATATTTTATCAGCTTGGAGACCAGGATGTCACGCGGGACAGTGTCAAAGGCTTTGCTCAGGTCCAGGTAAATGACTGTCAGTTGCTCTCCCCTTGTCTACTGATGTTGTGACCTTCTCATGGAAGGCCACCAGGTTTGTCAGGCACGATTTGCCCTTGGTGAAGCCATGCTGATTGTACCCAATCACCTCTTCATTATTCTTCTGCCTCCGCAGTGCCTCCAGGAGGATCTACTCCGTAATCTTACCAGGCACGGAGGTGAGACTCACTGGCCTATAGTTCCCGGGTTCATCCTTCTTTCCCTTTTTGAAAATGGGGATTATGTTTCCCCTTTTCCAGTCAGTGGGGACCTCACCAGACTGCCACTTCAGCCGTGCATCCATGGAAACCTCTTTGCCTCACACACCCGACTCCTCTCCTCTTACATCCTCTTCCCACCAGGACATCAGCTACACGATAATTCACCGAACAGCAAAAAAAACCCCAAAAAACTAGAGAGACAACAAATTAATTGGAAAAGCAGTTCTGACAGATTACACGTGATGCGATGGTGCCCATTCAAAAAATTC
The DNA here is from genome assembly GCA_008658365.1 of Alca torda. NCBI lineage: Eukaryota > Metazoa > Chordata > Aves > Charadriiformes > Alcidae > Alca > Alca torda. The sequence goes on from CM018101.1 coordinate 2,022,772, forward strand.
GAAGTCACGCAGCACACCGCACGTCAGAAATAATGTAAGACTTAAATGAGACATTAAATGGGATGTTAAATGATTTTTCTCAGTTGGCTAACACTTCTGAACTTCATTTCATTTTTCATATTCTCATATTTTCATTTCATTTCATATTCTTCCCCTTTATATTATAAACCCTGTGTTTTCTGCTAACGAGAAGGACCACAAAGCTAAGGTTTAAGGATAAAATACTCCCCCCCCCAAATGATTGGAATTGTGCCTGCAATAGAAGAACTGGCTATTATTATTTCTTTTTTAAAATTATATTGGCTAGAAGTTTTTCGGGTTTTTTTTTTTTGTTTCTTTGTTTTTGTTTGTTGTTGTTTTGTTTTTTGTGTTTGTTTTTTTTTTTTTTTTTGTTTTTGTTTTTTTTTTTTTTTAATTTGTCTTCAAGGACAAATTGCAACAGCATAAAAACCATACCAGGGAAGACATCACACACTACACAGCTCAACACGTAAAGAATCAGGTTATAATTGTTTTACCATTATAGGTAGCAATATTTTTTCTGAAATAATCAATCCCTCATAAGCCCATAGTATTTATTTATGGAATATCCATTTAAACGTGCTTTTCCACACATTAAGATTCGGCCTCCACCCTTTTTCCCCAATCATTAAAATGAGTAAAATTACTACTGCCCCTACCCCCAAGAAACCAGCGCCTTCCTGAGGAAAGCAACTAAAACCAGCGAGGAATTTGGGGCTGCCAGATTTACTAATAAATCTGTAGGCCGGTAAAGCATTCGGATCATGTGACGTATCTTTTTATGAGACAAATTTGGTAAAAGCATGTCGAAGGCCCATTCTGAAATACAGCGCAATAAATGAATTAACTGAGCACAGCACACTCTCTCTGTGGCCATTAAACTGGAAGAAATGCAGGCGGAGGCAAATACCAACTTGAGAAATGCAGACCCAATTGGCATTTTATTGAACATTAGCAGGCAACCCTAAATCACCGGCTATCGTTGTGTATAAGTAACCATTTAGCAGCAGTGATATTTGTGTTACAGCAATTCCCAAGGGCCTCAGTAGGTGTTACGGCTCTGTTATTCCCATTATTACACACAAACAGGACGGGTTCAATGCCGCGTAGGCACGGGGCGCTGCACAGATAAGTGGAAAGAATAAGCAAATTGCAAGAAAAGGGAGGTGAGAACTGCTGGGTAAGGTTGTGCCGTGCCATCAGAATACTGCTGAGCAAAGGCCAGAGCCAGGCCTGGGAAGAGAAAATAAGCCAGAATCTGAACATCCACAGATATGGACGTTATAAAACCCAGAACCCCCCCGCAGCCTGGGCTGCATCCCCAGCAGCGTGGGCAGCAGGGCGAGGGGGGGGATTCTGCCCCTCTGCTCCACTCGGGGGACACCCCCCTGCAGTGCTGCCTCCAGCGCTGGGGCACCAACAGCAGAAGGACACGGAGCTGTTGGAGCGGGGCCAGAGGAGGCCCCGGAGATGCTGGGAGGGCTGGAGCCCCTCTGCTGGGAGGACAGGCTGAGAGAGCTGGGGGGGTTCAGCCTGGAGAAGAGAAGGCTCCGGGGAGACCTTCCAGCCCCTTCCAGTCCCTCAAGGGGCTCCAGGAAAGCTGGGGAGGGACTCTGGATCAAGGAGGGGAGCCACGGGATGAGGGGGAACAGTTTTAAACTGGAAGAGGGGAGATTTAGATGGGATCTGGGGAAGAAATTGTTTGCTGTGAGGGTGGTGAGCCCCTGGCCCAGGTTGCCCAGAGAAGCTGTGGCTGCCCCATCCCTGGAGGGGTTCAAGGCCAGGTTGGACGGGGCTTGGAGCAACCTGGGCTGGTGGGAGGTGTCCCTGCCCAGGGCAGGGGGTTGGAACTGGATGGTCTTTGAGGTCCCTTCCAACCCAAACCATTCTGTGATTATCTGCCCCTATTTTCCCCATTTTATTCTACAATATATACATAAAGTGCATTCAGTGCTGCATTTCAGGTTGTGTCTGAGCCCAGCTCTGTGTCCTAATTTGCTGAACGTCAGCCACTAGGTCTGGACCATGGTAACTTCTGGTTCAGACTTCAGCCCTTGAGGAAGCCGGGGCAGAGGAGAGCTCATCTTCTGCTGTGACCTGCTGCTCCCCAGCAGCTGCGGGGTGGTACAAAACAGCCTCTTCACCCCCTCCCATCCTTCCCAGGCTCTGAGACCTCTACTTGCCCCTGTCCGCGCAAAAACAAACTCATCTGCTTAAACCACAATGACTTCACTTGGCTCGTTTGATCGCACCAGAAACGCAAATGCTTCGCACAACCAGGACAGCTGCAACGCTGCGCAGAACCTGGCCCCTGCTGGTTTCCAGCTCACATCTGCCATTCCTTGCCAAATCAGGTCTGTCTAGTACGGACAAAACAGAAGCAACAGGTCAAAGCCCTGAAGATTCACTGCCTTGAGAGCAAGCAACAGATATTTTAGCAAAAAAAACGAGGAAAAAATTTGGAAACAGAGCAGGAGGAAAAAAAAAGTATTAAAATTATACCAGGAGAAACCATCTAACACCAATTCATAAACTGCAGAATAATCCGGTCCCTGATGCTTTCCCTGGCTTTCATGCATGCTTTATCTCCTGCTGGCATGTGTCCTCACACAGAGCATCCTCTCCCTCCCCTTTCCACGGGGACCGCCTAAGGACTAACAAGGTTACCTCAGGCTTTACCGTGCGTGCCATTTTAGTTCATAAAACCATCCAGCAAACAAGAATGACCAACATACCCCTTCCCGACTGCGCTGTCGCACAGCAGGCGAGGCAGAGGAAGAAGAAATTCCTTACTTAGGAAGAAATTCTTTGCTGTGAGGGTGGTGAGCCCCTGGCCCAGGTTGCCCAGAGAAGCTGTGGCTGCCCCATCCCTGGAGGGGTTCAAGGCCAGGTTGGACGGGACTTGGAGCAACCTGGTCTGGTGGGAGGTGTCCCTGCCCAGGGCAGGGGGTGGCACTGGATGGTCTTTACGGTCCCTTCCAACCCAAACCACTCCATGATTCTGTGATGCTACAAAGGGTGGGATCCAGCCAGAAAACAGTACGTGCTTCATGGTGTCCTGGCTTTGGTCTAGCCACCTCCATCTCAGGAGATCAAACACTCTCCTGGCTCCCAGGAAAAGCCACTGGCTACTCTTGATGGTCTTGCATGCAAGGAATCAAATCCTGCTTTATTTATGTACATATTCTCAATGACTTAAGTGCTGCTGATTTTAATGGGACGCTCCTTTCTATCACTGGCCATTTTCTTGCCCATAGCACCAACAAACCTCCGCTGATAAAATGGTCTGTTCTGACAGGGCTTAGCTCTTCTCTGAAAGAAAAAGATAACGACGATAACAGCAATAACATCACTGGGAACCACAGTCCATTAAAATGCAGCGACCTGCTCGCTCCGTTCCGGTTGAATACTACAGCGTTGTCTTGCTTTGCCACAGATCTAAGATAAATCAGCAGCAGCCTTCAGCACCAATAAGTAACTTGAATATTTTATAGCACGGCATCTCCGACTTCAAGTTTGCTTTATATCAGTGGCGCAGGAGAGGTTACATCCAACCAAACTGCCCCAGCGAATGCCGCAGCATTACGTTTTCTGCACGGTTATCCTCATTTCCCCCGCTTCTTTACGACCGTATAGAGAATAGCGTATGCTCCATGTTTGCATTTCTCTGCTCCGTATGTCAGGGTTAGACGAGGATATATTGTGGCGGTGCTAGAGGTTCTTAGCGCAAAATAAAGGAAGCTGACCCCAAGTGCAGCTTGGGTGGCCCTGTCAACTCAGCGAAAATCATATAATACGTATAATACGAAAAGCAGGGTTGGTTTTTTTTTTTCCTTCCTTTCCCCAAGTGGGAATGCCAGCATTTTAGAAGGAGCTGTTCAAAAATCAGCATTCTGACTTCAAAAAAGGATGCTAAGTGCAAATAAATCAAATCAGAGAAGAGAAAACAGGAGGAGAGCAGTTAAAAGGCACGGTGGCATCTTTTCAGCTTTTGCAGGTAATATATGGTGCATTTGCACAAGGCTATTTTTCCACTGATCTCAAAATAATTTATAAAGTGTTAATTGACTCATGAAGCTGCACAGTTTTCCCCTGGAAGTAAAAACATCATTTATATTACGTGAGAGCTGCTTGGGAATTTTTTGGTGTGATGGTTTCTCATCACGATTTTTTCTCTTGGTCAGTGGCGATTCTGCAGAGCACAGAAGACCTGGACAGCACCGAGGTCCCATCAGCTCCTCCTGCCCCACACCTTACAGGCAGCTCTGGACCTGTGAGGCCAACACTGCTGAGCCCTGCCATGCAATTTATTCCAAGACAGAGACCCTGTGTGCGTCCCCAGGACCCCATCACAACATCACAAGTCTTCAAGCACCAACTCCAGAAGGCTGTGCCACCATTCAGCAAGACCTGATCAGGCCAGAGAGTTGGGCGGAGAGGAACCTAATGAAGTTCTACTAGGGCAAGTGGAGGGTCCTGCACCTGGGGAGGAATAACCCCATGTACTGGTACAGGTTAGGGGCTCACCTGCTGGAGAGCAGCTCTGCAGTGAAGACCTGGGGGTCCTGGTAGACAACAAGTTGCTCACAAGGCAGCAATGTGCCCTTGTGGCCAAGAAGGCCAACGGTCTCCTGGGGGGCATTAAGATAAGCATGGCCAGCAGGTGGAGGGAGGTCATCCTCCCCCTCTGCTCTGCCCTGGGGAGGCCACACCTGGAGCACTGGGTCCAGTTCTGGGCTCCCCAGTTCCAGAAGGACAGGGAACTACTGGAGAGGGTACAGCCAAGGGCTACCAAGATGATCCAGGGACTGGAGCACCTCTCTGCTGAGGAAAGGCTGAGAGCCCTGGGGCTGGTCAGCCTGGAGAAGAGAAGACTGAGAGGGGACCTCATCAGTGCTCAGCAATAGCTAAAGGGTGGGTGGCAAGAGGATGGGGCCAGGCTCTCCTCAGTGGTGCCTGGTGACAGGACAAGGGGCAACGGGCACAAGGTGGCAGACGGGAAATTCCATCTGAACATGAGGAACAACTTCTTTCCTTTGAGGGTGGCAGAGCCCTGGCACAGGCTGCCCAGAGAGGCTGTGGAGTCTCCTTCTCCTGAGATATTCCAAACCCTCCTGGCTGGGTTCCTGTCCAAGCTGCTCTGGGTGACCCTGCTTTGGCAGGGGGTTGGACTAGATGATCTCCAGAGGTCCCTTCCCACCCCTGTCATTCTGTGACTCCCAGCACACACCAGGCTGTTTTGTGGACAGTAAAGGCAGCGCTGCCCACTGGGCAGATCATGGGACTGATGTTTTGCAGCCTTTATGATACCTTATTTCTTCTCTTTTTGGTTTGGGAGGTGACTTCAAGAAAGTTCACTTCTCTCTATTTCATTTTCTCCCTCTGGATGACTGGGAGCAAGGACAGGAACCGCCCTGATAAAATGTTGCGCCATCTCCTGATGAAAGGCATTACCTAAGATTCGGGGGATCTCATCTTCATCCTGAAACCAAAGGAAGGCGCAAAACACAAGATTTTCCCTTTAAGATGCTTAACTCACAGGGTAGCTACCCCCAGTCACCGCTGAACAACGGTGCCTATTGTGCGACCATTTCCTTGCAATTAAAAGCCAGAAACAGGCTGGTACAGTCCTGCTGTTTACCGCCACCTGCCAGCACGCAGAAACCCCCGCGTTCCAGAAAAGCCGGAGCGATGGGCACAGGGAAGAGGGAAGTTTGCTTCCAATTTGCTCCTGGCATGAATCCCACCCCAGACGGCGGCAAGAGCCAATTCACTCGACCACAGAAAACAGTAGTACCAAGGAAATCCAAAGCAAACACACACACACCTATGCCTCTCCATTTGAGTTTACCTTTATCATCTGCAGGAAACTAATTTTCCCTGACATTTTCAATCCCATTTTGCAGTAGACCACCTCGATCCTCATCTTAAAAACCCAGAAAGGATAGGCAAAAGCAGCATTCCGCGTCCCTCGACCATGTGATGGATAAACACAATTGTATACCCCAAACTTCCCAACTTCCAAAAGTATCTTTTTAAAATTGGAAATGCTCTTTTACTATGAATATGTAACATAGCCACAGGTTTGAGTTAAGGGAGAAAAGAAGCATGATTATGTTGTTCTAATGCCAGTTCAAATATAAGTGTTATTAATACGGCTGGAAGATAAAGGTTTCTAGTTCAGAAAATATGTGGTTATAACTACTGAAAAAAAATAATCAAGCTGCAAGACCTTGCTCCGTAACTTCAGCTATCGATAACTGGATAAGAGATCAGTGGCCTACCAGGCTTTCCCTTTCTGGCTCTCTTGCCTCACCAGCTCCTCCTCCATCACTAACCCTAAAGTCATGTGCATACACTCTCTTGCCTTTATCACAGCAGAGGTGCTTCTTGCAGCTCCCTTATCTGCCAAAACATCCAGGCAACCCCTGGCGTCCATACAGGCTGGGCAGAGAATGGCTGGAGAGCAGCCCTGAGGAGAAGGACTCGGGGGTGTTGGTGGATGAGAAGCTCAACACACCCTGGCAACGTGCGCTGGCAGCCCAGAACCCCCCCACAGCCTGGGCTGCATCCCCAGCAGCGTGGGCAGCAGGGCCAGGGGGGGATTCTGCCCCTCTGCTCCGCTCGGGGGAGACCCCCCTGCAGTGCTGCCTCCAGCGCTGGGGCACCAACAGCAGGAGGACACGGAGCTGTTGGAGCGGGGCCAGAGGAGGCCCCGGAGATGCTGGGAGGGCTGGAGCCCCTCTGCTGGGAGGACAGGCTGAGAGAGCTGGGGGGGTTCAGCCTGGAGAAGAGAAGGCTCCGCGGAGACCTTCCAGCCCCTTCCAGTCCCTCAAGGGGCTCCAGGAAAGCTGGGGAAGAGAAGGCTCTGGGGAGAACTTCCAGCCCCTTCCAGTCCCTCAAGGGGCTCCAGGAAAGCTGGGGAGGGACTCTGGAGCAGGGAGGGGAGCCATGGGATGAGGGGGAACGGTTTTAAACTGGAAGAGGGGAGATTTAGATGAGATCTGAGGAAGAAATTGTTTGCTGTGAGGGGGGTGAGCCCCTGGCCCAGGTTGCCCAGAGAAGCTGTGGCTGCCCCATCCCTGGAGGGGTTCAAGGCCAGGTTGGACGGGGCTTGGAGCAACCTGATCTAGGTTGAAGATGTCCCTGCTCATGGCCAGGGGGTTGGACTTGATGGCCTTTAAAGGTCCTTTCCAATCCAAACGATTGTATAATTTTGTCCTCCTGATAACTTCTTTCTGGCATTCTCACATTTGTGCTTTTGAACCAAATTTTCCACCGGGAAATATGCCGTTTAATCTTGTGAACTATGTCTCCAGCTTTTAATTTGTAAATCATTACATAGGGGGAAAAAGAAGAAATCAGAGAGTTCCTATAAAGGCTGAGTCCATTGAGAAATTTATTAATATACCCAATAGTAGTGTCGTGCCACACGGAAGTGACTATTTGGTAGCCCACAGTGCACGCTCTCTCCCTTGAGTTCTTACAGAGCTGTCTCACCTCATCAAGAACCACTAGGAGGAAGAGAACTGAAAGCCCACCAAGTTATTACCAGAGGTAACAGAAAAAGAAAAGGCAAGATACAAACCCAGGAACTGAAAATACCTCTGTCTCCCTGATGGAAAGGCCAGAATTCCCTAGAAGACGATAAAAAAGAAAATTGAGATGGTGGCTCTAACAAGGACTCTCACATTATGGCATTAGGGAAGAGTTGCCTTCCCTGGGAGTCAACAACCAAGCGAACCACAGCCCCCAGCTTGCAAAGTTAAATACTGAGATACATGAACATCTTTTTTTTTTCCACTTTAACCTCTGGAAATTACCACGTCGCACACAGGCAAGGGCACGAGCACGAAAATCACCGTCTCCTCGAGTTACAACAAAACACCTGATCCCTCACATATCGTTGCGCTTTCGACTGCGACAGTTTCCCTCTGATCCAGCGTTCACAAAGGAGAAACCACTACTTGTACGTCACCGTTTCTCTCTACGGCCAAATAAAAAGTCCTAGGAACACTATTGCTCTGTCAAATTAAGTTTAAATGTTCAAAAATCACAGCCAAAATGTTCAAAAGTCACAAGGAGGAAGAAAAAAAACACCACCACCACAAACAGATCTGGAATGTCTTTTCCTTAGGAAAAGAAAAAATGAATCCAGGCTCTTCAGCATCGACCAAGACAGCACATCTTCACCTTAGAAATTCCCTGTTCCTTTCTGTATCTCACTAGACTATAACAGATCACAACTCTTCACAACCAAATCACACTTCAGAAGGCTCTGCTAATTCTTCCCTGAAAGAAAAAGCCAAAATATTACCGATTTCTTCACTTCTTTCCAATATTTTTAATCTATCTCACAATATATTAAATTATCTGCTCCTTTAACCACGGATTCAGTTCTTTACAGTCCATGTTTAGTTCTTTAACTACAAGATTGTTATTATTTTCTTATTGGTGCTTATTTGGCTCATTAGAGCCCTAATCACTTTTCTTCATCTCAGAGAGAGCTGCTAACCTTTTTGATGACTTTGCTAGTAATTTTTTTTTAACTCTGCTTCTAAGGCAAGACTTGCCTACCCCCAAAAGCTGGACACACGGCACCTTCGACACCCGTGGAGGGTCCATAGCCCCTATAGTAGGTGTTTCCGTAGGGGACCAGGGCATCACGAGGCAGACGGACCACTAAATTCCCAGGCAGGAGGTTACAGAAGGAACCCGCAAACAAATTGCCTCTCATCATGCCTCGTCATCGCTCGGGACACCAACCACGCGTCATATTTGTTGCTCCTTAAGACTACAACGTTGGATTTTAATTCTGCGATATAGCACAGAAGCATCTAGCAAGAACAGTCTAACTCCACCCAGCTCCTATCTTCTTAACGCTCCAACCACATCCCCGCCGGGACATTCGCAGCGTTCTGCCTTACGGGTTTCAATATTTTAAGAGGCAGCAAATCACGCGCCGAAGTCTTTGCAGGAGTATACGTTAAGATTATGATCTCTTATTTCCAAAACAAAGGCAGAAAACTGCAGAGTAATTTCGTTAGTGGAGTTATCGTCCCAATATTTTTTGGTAAGAACAGTCACTAAAACCAGTTTTACAACTCCATCTGTATCAATAACACACCTGTACATCATACAGCGTCATATTATCACCAAAACTTAACAGTGAAGTTTGGTTTATTTGTTTTGCCCAGGCACTGTTTATGCCCCTATAGCTATTTACAGCACAACATGGATTCCCCGCCCCCCTGGCTTTCTCACAAGACTTTTTATTTAAATTAGCGTTCCTAAGGAAGATAACCACAGAGAATATATTATTCCAATTCTGGAGTGGTTTGTAGCCTGAGTTTTTAATAGAGAGCAATCCTGCAACTACTCACAGGGAATACTTTCCAATGTCCTTACGCATAGTGAACATAATTTAATCCCTTACGTAGTCTCGCTGAAGCCGCTGCAGCCAGGATTAACGCTCTGCAGAAATAAAGGTGGCAGAATATCTGGAGAAACATAGTAAACGCCGGCTTTATTGTTCTGCAGACAATTTCTTTTCCGTAAGCCAATAAAAGGTACCCTCAGCAGCGGAAGTTCGGCAGGAGGTGTTGGAATAGACAAGATGTGCGCGTTTGTTATGAAGCGGTCCGAGTGATTTTAGTCCTCATTGACTACTCGTGGACTGAAAACGTATTTAACTTCAGCCCCAGGGGGTGTTTTTAGCCACCGCTGACCCAGGAAGGATTTGGGACCGATGGTGAAGACAAGACCTCTATCTTCACTAACTTGCCTCCATCGATGACATCCCCAGAAACCCTGGGAAACATTTATTCCTTGGGCTTCACAATCCTATCAGAATTACTGAAAACTCCAGCCCAGACTAGTTTTACACAATCACTTTTTTACCCCTTATCTTTATATTTAACTCACCTTTTTCGTATTAAAAAAAAAAAAAGAAACCAAACAGCTTATTCATTAATGTTAATGACTCTTCCAAGCTAATTAAGATGAAACTCCCCCCTTGCCATCCCCCAAGCGATCAAACAGTCAGTTTCTTTTCAAACAAATTTGCGTTAAAGGCAGAAATCAAAGCCAACTCAAGTTAAATAAAAAAGGAGGGTCCAAGGTAGCAATTTAAAGCTCCTAAAAATCATTCAAATATTCAACATATAGATAAGTATGAACAGAGAAGCTGGGCAGGGACTTAAAAGTTAGGGAAAGAGCCAAGTGAATGAAAATTTGAGTCAAAATAGTCTTTATCATCATTGGTGTACAAGAAAAACTGGAATTTTTAGTAAGTGTCATGACAATGATGTTTGCACACCCCAGCGCTGGGGTCGCAGCATCCCTGGCTGGATTCTCAGCCACAAACACACACGGGATTTTACTATGTGTGTTCATAACTAGCAAAAAAATAACACAGAATCATAGATTGTGCTGGGTTGGAAGGGACCTTTAAAGGCCATCTAGTCCAACCCCCCTGCAGTGAGCAGGGACATCTTCCACTAGATCAGGTTGCTCAGAGCCTCATCCAGCCTGGCCTTGAATGTCTCCAGGGATGGGGCCTCCACCACCTCCTTTTTTTTTTTTTTAAATGAAAAAAAAAAATAAAAAAAATCAGTCCCTACCATGCTTGGTGCAGAAGGCTTTTCAGAGACAGGAACTTCAGATGGAGGGTAGGGAGGCTCTACAGAGGGACGTGGACAGACTGGATGGATGGGCCAAGGCCAATTGCATGAGGTTTAATAAGGCCAAGTGCCGGCTCCTGCATTTTGGTCACAACAACCCCAAGCAACGCTACAGGCTCGGGGAAGAGTGGCTGGAAAGCTGCCCGGCAGAAAAGGACCTGGGGGTGCTGGTGGGCGGCCAGCTTAACATGAGCCAGCAGTGTGCCCAGGGGGCCAAGGAGGCCAACAGCATCCTGGCGTGTATCAGGAATAGCGTGGCCAGCAGGAGCAGGGAAGCGATGGTGCCTCTGTACTCGGCACTGGTGAGGCCTCACCTCGAGCGCTGTGTTCAGTTCTGGGCCCCTCTGTACAAGAGGGACATTGAGGTGCTGGAGCGGGTCCAGAGGAGAGCGACCGAGCTGGTGAGGGGTCTGGAGACCAAGTCGTGTGAGGAGAGGCTGAGGGAGCTGGGCATGGTTAGTTTGGAGAAGAGGAGGCTGAGGGGAGACCTCATTGCCCTCTACAGCTCCCTGAAAGGAGGGTGTAGAGAGGAGGGTGTTGGCCTCTTCTCCCAGGGGAATAATGACAGGACCAGAGGAAATGGCCTGAAGCTGCGGCAGGGGAGGTTTAGATTGGATATTAGGAAGAATGACTTTACTGCAAGAGTGGTCAGGCCGTGGAACAGCCTGCGCAGGGAGGTGGCTGAGTCACCATCCCTAGAGGTATTTAAGAGGCGTCTGGATTTGGCACTTCGGGGCATGCTCTAGGGGCAGAGATTCTAGGGGGTGGGTTGTTTCTTGGGGTTTTTTTTTTGTGTGTGTGTGTGTGGTTGGACTCGATGACCTCAAAGGTCCCTTCCAACCATGAAGATTCTGTGATTCTGTGATAATAACTACTTCCTAGACATAACCAGAGCACTGTGGATGCCAGAGGTTGCCAGCACCTTGAGCCTGCAGATGCACAAGCACCTCCGGGACCACCAAGGACAACGTCTGCTCCGCTGCTGGAGGCGACACTGGCAAAGGGGCTGCCACATCTTGAATCTTAACGACACACCTCAGGTCTCGGTCTTTGAGTTCCCGGATGGTTTTGCTCAGTACCATTCCTCTGCCAACCCAAAAAAAAAATCTCAGAAAGGGACTTCCCATCCCCTGGTTTTTGTTTCGTGCGGTCCCTTGTCGTTCACAGATGTGCTCCTTCAAAAACATTATTTACTGTTTTCTGCTTCACCGCCTCTGACAATACCAACAAATGTATTTACTTCCCAAACCAAACACAGATGTCACGTTAGAAAGGCAACGCGTGAACAAAGTTACTGTGGAAACAGAGATATTAATCACCACGAGGAGTTTGGAAATAGAGAAATAAGTGGCTCGGTCTCATCAATGTCATTTTACTTAGAACTACCAAAAAAGCAACGCTTGTGCTTTCTGCCTATTTTAACAGCATTTAACTTTTTTCTCTCTCTCCCCCCCCCCCCCTTTTTCTTTTTATGTTAAATTTTACACTGGAAACTCATTTTATGCTAGAACACAGCATCCTACCGACCCTCTCCATTCAAGTACCAAGCAATTTCATGGAACACTGGAAGAAGGTTAATATTTTCTGTAAACAGTCTTTCACCTGCATTTATTAAATAGATATTTTCAGGCCTGCACAGCTATTCTAGAAAACACCTGCGCTTTGCGTGCTGAAAGCACCAAGCTCGTGTCTGTTCAAAGATAATTTGGGGGCTCCCGGATATTGTAGGAATAAGCGAAGAAGTCATCAGAAGTAGAAGTTAAATCGGATCTTCTAAGGAAAGACATTGGGTACCAGTGTCTAACATCAAATGTGTATCTGGCTAAGGGCCCAGTGCTTCCTCTGCCTCATAATTTTAATATGATGTAATCAAGTCCTAATTTTATGAAGACGTGAACTTGCGCTGAACTTCAGCGATCAAATTTCAGAAGTTTACTGTGCTCAAGGGATGGGAACTGCTTCAACATGAGGATCCTCGGGGCTTTTCCTGGCACACAGCAGCGTATGTGCATACCCACACCCATCCTTTCCAGTAGCAAAATCATCTGTTTACTCTCATGAAGTGATAATCTATTGCCCATGCATGAGACAAAATAAAACAGTCCATTTCTGAAGTCATCCTAATGAAATGATTTCTCTTTAAAGGCCTTTACTAAAAAAGATTGCTGAAAGTCTGCAGATGCGGTCTTAAAAATCATCGTTTGACTGTGAATAACCAGTTAAAATATTACTAGGAATATAATTTCAAAACAGATTTTACAGTTAAAGACTACTTATGTTTAGGAGTTACAGAAGTGATAAGTACCTACATTAATTAACTGTCCTCCCTAAGAACTGGGAGTACCTCCAGATCTTGCAAGGAATCATGGCTGCACTTCTGCAGAAAATACAACCTAAAATCCTTTCCTGATGAACAATCTCAGAGATGCCTTTCTCATAATTTAAGTTTAAACACAGAAATAAATCCCAGGCACAACTGCCTCGCATCACTATTCAGTAACTTGAAGTTTTAAGCTAAATAAAATACGGGTGTGAAAGAGCATCCCAAACCAGACCCAACAGAATTGTTGGGATCCAGTAACCATGGAGGCGGATACCCCACACGGGCAAGTGACTGGGACCAGGAGAGGAGTACTGGGAATTAAAGAGCGCAGAGAAATAAGCATGAAGATATACAAGCCCCAAATTGCCAGCACTTTACAAACCCTGCCATAGGCGCCAGGCATTGGTACATCACTTGGTTGACTTCAAGCCAGACTGTGCCACAGCAAGACCACAGCACAGTTTATATACACGTCAAAAAGCAACTTCCATGAATTCGCGAGTGAACAGCACTCCTTCAGCGCCCAAAACATTAAGTGAAGCTGGAATCTGATTTCGTTTCACTGCAATAGTGGAGTTCCCAAAGGTTCCCTCTAACTGGTACCACCATAAAGGCAGCAGGGACTGACACGGGTGGCAGCTACAGGAGCACATCACAGAATCACACAATGGTGGGGGTTGGAAGGGACCTCTGGAGATCACCCAGTCCAACCCCCTGCCAAAGCAGGGTCACCCAGAGCAGGTGGCACAGGAACCCAGCCAGGCTGGGCTTGAATATCTCCAGAAGAGACTCCACAGCCTCTCTGGGAAGCCTCTTCCAGTGCTCTGCCACCCTCAAAGGAAAGAAGTTGTTCCTCATGTTCAGATGGACCTTCCCATGTCCCAGTTTGTGCCCGTTGCCCCTTCTCCTGTGACCGGGCACCACTGAGAAGAGTCTGGCCCCATCCTCTTGCCACCCGCCCTTTAGATATTCATCAGCATCCCTCCTCTGCGCGAGGTTGGGTACCACTTGCCTGCTTCGGGCATTCGATGTGGAGGACCCCCCCGGTGCCCACACGCAATATTGCAATGAAAATATTGCCCTTTAGAAAACGGAAGGAAAGAGAGGAATGGAGGAAAAAGGAACGTAAAGAAACAGAGAGGACTTTCCTCTGCCTAATCAAGGTGTAACAGCACCATTTATGAGCCAATGCACAAAAAGAAATATACTATATTGCCTGTAATGCTTTAGGTGATTTAAATGTCAGTCACAGTATTCAGTTCATTTCTGTTTAAGTGTATTATTTTGTTCAATCATTAGGAAAACGTTTGCACGAGCTGCTTTATGCCTATGGTTACCAGATTTAACAGCTGTATCTCAGACAGCATCAGCGAGCGGCCGCACGGTTCCTCTCAGGGCTCAGCAGAAGAAAGGCAGCATCGGGCTACTTAGGAAAGAGCACGTAAGAAACGAGACAGGCAAGACCTGGGGTTATACTTAGGTTTAAACAGCAGGTGCATGTGCATATTTAGCCCCAAGTGCCACAGCGTGGGTACAAGAGATTACCGCACGCGGAGATGCTCGCTGACGGACAAAGGAAAAACCCTAAATCAGGTGCTCCACAACAGCATCGCTGGAAGTCTTAAGCTCAACGGGATAAAACTTAACAATAAGACACTAAACCAAATACCAACTACCTCGTTTCCATTTGGAAGGCGAGGTAAGAGACTTTAGCCCCTCAAGCTACTGAGTCAATATTTTTTCCCTCGCCTAAAAACCCAAATAAATAAATAAATAAATCGAGGAAAGCAGCTTACAAGCCAGAGCGCTGTCGGCCCACACGGTTATTTGATTAGTTAAGCTGGAACCAGCAGATAAACCAAACAGCTGGAATCTGCAATTATTTATTCATTTATTTTGCCCGCAATTTTACTTTCGGAATTCAGATAAGCCAGAAGAACTTGCCATTTTTACATATGCTCTTCTGCATTTTCATTTTTGGATAAAACTTGAATCCAATTCCTTAACGTGGTTCTTCCAAGTATATTTTCCCGCCCCAGTAAACTTGAGTCACCACTAAAAGCAATAAAAATTGGAAGACATTCATTTGCTTTTCAAGATCATTGTATTAGGATGTAATATTTGCCTTATTTATATTATAAAAGGAAATATAAATGCACATGACGCACACAAATCTATACACAGATCCTCAAACTGGTTACAGACCAGTATAACCAACAGCCAGCTGGGCCACACAACCAGCATTTCTCTGGGTCTGACTGCTGACACGTCTCATGAAAAAAAACAACCTCTACACATCTGAAATTGGGATTTTTTAGAAGGATTTGGCAACTCTTGACAGGAGCCAGCCAGTCATTTTCATTGTATTTGTGCTCCCGTTGACACCAGCATAAAAACATATTTACGGGAATTCTCAGTTTTCCACACATTAAGAATTAGTGAAGAGTTCATTAGGAAGATGAGTCCGTGTGCTCCAAGTACTAATTTTCTTGGAGGTCAGGTCCCAAGATGACAAAAACTCCGCTTTTTTCTTTGGAGCGCCTGAAAGCGGAGCAGCAGCGTCGTCCTTCCCATCCTCCCCCTCTACAACTTGCCCGGCATCACCGAGGGGCAAACCTTGCGAATTAAAAGCCAAACCTAAGATTAAAAATCCTAATATTTATATCGATTCAGACACAAAAGGCCTTTATTGGGAATAACGCTGGGCTGGAAACCACGCAAGCAGCAATGAAGAGAGACACGGCCGCTATGGTGGATGTGTCTGAGAATAAATAGTCGAATAAAGAAAAAAAAAAAAAAACAAACCTGCTCGGGAATTAATGCAGAATCAAGCTTTTAAGTAACAAGCGGCATCCGAAAAGTGACTGGGTATAAAAAGTGCTTGTATGCGCCTATATGTTTCCTTCAGTTTAATGAGTATGATATATGTTGCGTCAGCTATCTAGGGCTGCTCCCCATCATAGCTTCATAAATAAATTGATTTCTTACAGCTTCAATGAATCACGATGAGGGAAGCTGAAGGATGAGAGAGTGCGGGTTCATAAAGCTATTCTTTTAATAAAGTGTTGGGTAAAAAATGTACTGGATATAGCAAAAGTATCTGAAAGCTGGAAATTATGCAAGCGAGTGAAAACACACGGAGAATTGGTGGGGAACCTGAAAAGAAGGGAAGATTTTCTCTGCGAACCTGGACTGGAGAAAAAGGTCGTCGGATCTGGGGGGCTGACAGCAAAGGTGGCCATAGAGGCTAAGGCTGGAGAGGAGGGGAACTTGGGTGGAGATAAGGAATTTAAGAGCTAAATGGAATGATGGAAAATCCTAGAGGAAAAAGCAGCAGGATCTGGATATAGGGAGCCAAAGGTGTAGGTGGAAGATGATCCTTTGGTGCCACTTACAGCGACAGAGCAGATGACCGTAGCTGGTAGGTCAAGTAATGGACCAATACATCAAACGGAACCAGGATTTTGGTCTCTTCAGAACAATTCAACATTAATCCAGCAGGGAAAAAACAGACCTTTCCTACTCACCATGGGTCTCATAAGTTTATATCTATATGAGGGGAGACCTTATAGTGGCCTTCCAGTATCTGAGGGGGGCCTACAAGAAAGCTGGGGAGGGACTTTCTACAAGGGCATGTAGCGATAGGATGAGGGGGAATGGTTTTAAACTGGAAGAGGGGAGATTTAGATGAGATATTAGGAAGAATTTCTTTGCTGTGAGGGTGGTGAGCCCCTGGCCCAGGTTGCCCAGAGAAGCTGTGGCTGCCCCATCCCTGGAGGGGTTCAAGGCCAGGTTGGACGGGGCTTGGAGCAACCTGGGCTGGTGGGAGGTGTCCCTGCCCAGGGCAGGGGGTGGCACTGGATGATCTTCAAGTCCCTTCCAACCCAAACCATTCTATGACATCAGGTGAAACCACTAGTTAACTATTTCCTTTGGCCATCTGGGCCAATCCCCTGAGCTCTGACCCACTGCTATCACTCGATGAACGCCTGATTTCCAAGTTATCACCAGCGCGTGCAGCGCAAGTGGAGAGACGAAGAAGGCTCCATCCCCCGCGGAGGTGCAGGACCGCTGCCACTGCCGGCGACAGGACACGAAAGCGGGATACAGACACAGTAAACGCGTCACTTTTCACAGTTTCAGTTTATGAATGAGCTTCAAATTGAAAGTAATTCATGCTAGAAAGGCTTCCTTCTACACTGCATAAAAAAAAAAAAAGTTTCTCAGCTTAATAAGCTGTATTTTGAAAGTTTTAATTGCATGGCTGTATTTTTCCACCAGATGGTATGTATTCAACACTTAAGGCTTTTTTTAAAGTCTATATTTGCATGACGGTGTGATTTATTTTTTATTTTAAACACAGAAGTACGCTTTCCCTATGGCATCCAAGCATTTTGGTCCTACTTTTCTTGAAGGGATACAACGATTACATCCTAAAACATGGAGTGTTGATAACATCTTCCAGCCACCTACTCAAATATGAAGAACATGTAGCAGATGATTGTAAAATCCATCAGCGAGCGGTATTACAGATGGTTATAAGCATCTAGTTAATCTGCAAGACTCCAATAGTCTAAGAGCTGATTAACTATTCATTAAAGAGATGTTAACTATTCATTAACCCCTTGTGAAGCACATACAGCCAGAAACTTCATATTCTGTATCGCCAGCTTCGCCGGGAGTTTGGTTCTAGTGTGAAACAGTCACCAGTTCTCTGCGCTTGCTGGTTTGTGGCGATGCTATCGAGCGATGAGCCCCACCGCCCATCTGCTCTGCCACGGGGCGTTCAAAGTATCTGTGATTTGTCTGATTTGATGTACAAGGATAACGACCTGGACACCGATTTCATCCTTACCGTCAAACTGAAAATATTTTGGGTTTTTTTTTTTTTCCAGCTCTTAAACAAGGCCGACGGAACTACAGAGCTAGTTCCCAGGTATTTGTGTGGGCATCCTGGGAACCACGTCGTGAAGAAAAGCCCAAAAGAGAAACGGAGAGAGGAGGATTAAGAGATTAAAGCGTCCCAATGTACATTTCACAGTTCGGAGGTTCTCTCACCTGCATACTGGGAATTTACTTGGCATCTTCCATTAAACGTTAGCATTAAGTTCCCACCCTCCGGCTCCACACATTTGCCCCCGAGAGCATAGAGCTGGTCTCACCAGCACTTACGCTGCGTTACAACAGGTCTCTCCAACCCCGGCAGCAGTACGAAGATAATACCGGTGAATAATTTATTTCCAACATATTAAACACCAAGAAAAGACTTCTTTCCAGCACCCTGCCTGCTTGCCTTTGCACAAAGGCCTTTCTTCAAAAGCATATTTAGCACCAGCAATACCAGGCAAACCTGACTGGTGCTTAAGCTCCACCATGGTCCGCTTTTTCCATCCCACGCTGGGAAGGACGTGATGGAATGAGCTTGTGTGTGTCAGCACTGCAGTGATTTCCACAGGTACATGCCTTGCTGGGCTGAATCCGAGGGCAGCGGATTAACCTGATCCCAGAAAAAGGACTCAGTTCAGCTCCCGACAAGATCTCTGGCAACCCCAGGGTTTAGCTTTGCTCTGGGGCTGCCACGCAGGCGACTCCAAATTTGCCTACATCACAAGTTATCAAAAATTACCAGCCGGCAAATTGTTTAGCCTATATGAAAATAAAAAAAAAATACCCTGCACTTCATACAATGATGTTTAAACTCAGGTAATGCTAAAAATAGCAATAGCACCAAACATTCTTGTCGATAGATTTAGCCGTACAGCCGGTGGGAGAACCTGCAATCCCAAAGGCTACGGACCAGAAGGACACGAGGCAGTATTTTTTTTCGCAATAAACTGTTATCAGAGAAGAAATGTTTTGGAAAAACACTTCTATTCTGGCAAAGATTTTGTCGGAAGAGACCCTCCTCACCTCCCCTGCCTGGGGGGGTAAGGCAGCCGGGCTATGCTCCATGAGATGCTATTCTGGTACAACTCCTGTTCTTACAAACCCGTATTTTAATATGTATTTGGTCGTCCTTGAATAAAAAGAGCTTCTAAAACCTTTCAAGCTGTGGCAAAACAGAAAAAGCACCGCAGTCTTCTTGCTGTCAGAGAGGACTCCGAACATCCCAGTAGCCGGAGATCACAGCGTGCACCCACCCGTCTCCTGCGACATCCTAAGGACATGCAGGATTTGAGTGAGGGGAAAGGAAAAAAAAAAAAACAAAAAACAAAACACATTCTCCCATTAACAAGGATTGGCAAAGCGGGAACAGAAAAGCCTTCAGGGAAAGCGGGATTGATGGCTGATAAACAACGGCATCTTTAGGAAAGCAGAGATATCACTGATTTCCTCCCCCCCCCCCGAAATAAATTATTCAGTGGTTTTTGTGACAGCAAAAAGACACTTGTGCTCTTACAAATAGGCTTTAAAATCCCCACTGAGTTCCCCCCTGCAGGTGAATGGAGGGTCTGGTGGCAGACAGGGCTGCTATCCCGCTTCCTAAAAAATCATATACGGCTTCGTAAAACCTCCTCCCGAGGTACTGAAAAGCTGAAAGCCAAGAGAAGCCTTAGAGGGACTGCTTCGTTTTGCTTGTTTATGGTTTTAAATAAGATCTCCCTGTCTGTTACTCAGGCGCATTAAAACTGATACAGGATCCTGTTAGGACAGACAGCCCCGCGGGCACCCGCCATGGTCCCTCTCGTAACCTCTGGTTTCTGCTCAACCCAACTTCTCGCTTCCACTCAAGCCAGTGGGAGCGCCCAACCTGAGCCCACCACGTCTAAGCAACCCTACCGTAACACCGCAGCACAGGCAAGGCTGAAGAAGACAATTTCAGGAAGGAACCTCCAGGTTTTGGTTCCAAATAAACAAACATTAACTGAAGGAAAAGGGGAAAACAGATTTAAAACCCATTTTCTTAATATCAGTTGTTTCCAAACCTACTGCACCATGGAATTAATCCTCGAGCAATCCGTCTCATAGAATCATTTAGGTTGGAAAAGACCCTTGGGATCATCGAGTCCAACCATCAACCCCACTCTACAAAGTTCTCCCTCACACCATATCCCCCAACACCACATCTAAACGAGTCTGAAACACATTCAGGGATGGTGACTCCACCACCTCCCTGGGCAGCCTGTTCCAGTGGCTGACCACTCTTTCTGGGAAGAATTTTTTCCTAATGTCCAGCCTAAACCTACCCTGCTGCAGCTTGAACCCATTCCCTCTTGTTCTATCACTGATTACCTGCGAGAAGAGACCAGCACCAACCTCTCTACAATGTCCTTTCAAGTAGTTGTAGGGAGTGAGGAGGTCTCCCCTCAGCCTCCTCTTCCTCAAACTAAACAGTCCCAGCTCCTTCAATCTCTCCTCATCAGATTTATTCTCCAGGCCCTTCACCAGCTTCCTTGCCTCAATGAAATTACTCCACGTAAACTACCCAAAACACAGATTTGGTATGACTTTCCAATGTCCAAGGCAGCAGTGGGGTGGATTGAGCCCAAGTCCTCCAGCAAACGTCCCACCAGCCTCTGGCTGCCTCTAATGAGGTGTTTGCAGTTGGCACTGGTGATGACTTTACACTAATCGCTAATTATCGCTGGAGAGAAAAGGCTCCACAACCCAAAGTTCATATTGCCCCATTACTGAGAAAAGTCTTAGCCCTTTTTCATGTTTTAGTTGATGGGAGGCCGTTTCCTTCCCTGTTTCTTGCCGGTAAAGCCTAGCATACACACACACACACACACACACCCAGCCACCCCTAATTAAAGAATTACTTCTGCCTCGGTAAAGTGTCTCCAAAAATCTGCTTCATCTTCCAGACGTGCAGAGACAGCACATATGTGTTTTCATAAGCTGAGCGCTGCACTTGATAATACACTCTAAAAAAAGACTTTTCTGTATCTGATTTCTGTTCTTCAATATTTTAATCTGGAAACGTTCAAAACAAGATATGAAAAAAGCACAACTATTCTCTCACAAACCAAACAACAATCTGGTATGGAATCACAAAGTACAGGTTAATCCTCGGTTGAGATACAACTGGTAGCAAAACAGCAGATGTTTTCAGGTAACCACCACGTGGATTTTTGATGTTGATTCCTAGGATAAATAAGACATTGCTTTCACGGGAAGCCCATGAGCGAGAAACATGTCCTAGCACATGTAACACAGGCACAAACCCCAAACATCCCACTTTTAACCAACAGCCGATTCAGTTTCCCTCTCCCTTCCCAAAAGGCCAACGAACCTGTTGACCACTTTCAACAAGTCTGAGTTGTAGGGCTCAAAGAAAAAAGATCCCACAAGTTTCAAGGAAAACAAGAGCTTCCTAGACCAAAATGAACACCACATCAAGCTGGAGAACCTGCTCTTTGAGCTAATATCACACAAACACACAGGCCAGTTCCCATCCACGTACCTGGGAACACCCACAGGAGATGCTGACTGTGACTCGGCACAGAAGTGACCTCCAGATACCTCGGTGGGGAGGGACAGGAGATGTATGCTCTGGAGAGGAGACTTTCCTGCTACTCTTCCCACCGAATCCAAAGGGGATGGTAAGAAGCATGGGCAAAAATCAGGAAAAAAAAAAAAAAAGAAAGAAAAAGAATATATGCTCAAAAGAGTGGGACAGGCTGGGACCACTGAACCAGAGGGTTGGACACAGCCACGGAAGCAGGCAGGTGACTGCTCTGGTGCTGGTTCTTGATAACATCCAAAATCAAAAGAGCTTTAGTAGCCTCTACTAGCACCCCCCCCCCCCCGCAGTGCTGCCTCCAGCTCTGGGGCACCAACAGCAGAAGGACACGGAGCTGTTGGAGCAGGTCCAGAGGAGGTCCCGGAGATGCTGGGAGGGCTGGAGCCCCTCTGCTGTGGGGACAGGCTGAGAGAGCTGGGGGGGTTCAGTCTGGAGAAGAGAAGGCTCCGGGGAGACCTTCCAGCCCCTTCCAGTCCCTCAAGGGGCTCCAGAAAAGCTGGGGAGGGACTCTGGATCAGGGAGGGGAGCCATGGGACAAGGGGGAATGGTTTTAAACTGGAAGAGGGGAGATTGAGATGGGATGGGAGGAAGAAATTGTTTGCTGTGAGGGTGGTGAGCCCCTGGCCCAGGTTGCCCAGAGAAGCTGTGGCTGCCCCATCCCTGGAGGGGTTCAAGGCCAGGTTGGACGGAGCTTGGAGCAACCTGGGCTGGTGGGAGGTGTCCCTGCCCAGGGCAGGGGGCTTGGAACTGGATGCTCTTCAAGGTCCCTTCCAACCCAAACCATTCTGCGATTCTGTGATCTTCTTCTACACCAGCTAATGATGCTGAACAAGATGGAACAATCAGGCACACCGAGGTACTTCTATACTCTATGAGTATATACTATAGGTAGGGGAATAATAATTTCCAGATTCTCACCGGGAGAGGGGTAATAAAGCAGCCTAGGACAGTCAGAAGTACCGGGGATCAATGAGGCACTCAGGGAAAGCCTTCAGGGCAGAGAGCAGCCCAGCTGTCAGATCTCCAATGTCTACATCCCACTCGAAGCACTGTGTGTGCACATATGCACGTGTAGATACACATACATGCATATGCCATCATCAAGAGGTCAAATTCAGAATCCATTTCAAGAGCGTGGGTTGGAGCTGGACCGCTGTGGCGCACCCAGCCCATTTTGGTCTGATCAGAAGTGGAGCAAATTTTCTGAGTAGAAGAGAAGGAGACAAGGTTCCTTCTACAAAGCCCTGGAGGAGAGGCAGGGAGGAGGAGGAGGAGGAGGAGGAGAAGGAAGAGGATCTTCAGGACCAAAACAACAGGCTGTGAGAAAATTCGTTCTGCAGCTCCGCTGTGATGTGGTTGGGGGTCAAGCAAGACTGCATTTGTAAAGGTCACTGAAAAGAGAAAGGAGCAACGATCAGGATTTGGATGCTGCTGCAGGGGAAAAGAGACTTTGAAGAGTAACGTAGATAAGGAAAAGAAAGAATTCAGACCTTTACAGTAAAGTTAAAGAGATATGGTCAGTGTTCTGCTTAGATGATGACAACCTTAAAAAAGGAAAAGAATTTCACAGAAGTCTAAATAGTCATAAATCCTGCAAGAACAGGCAAACGGGGACGGACCGTAGGGTGGTGAGTTCAGCTGATGGGTAAAGGGCAAAGAAATGGATGAGAACCACATCAATGAAACCGAGATAGCAAAGGGCAGCGGAAGAGGGAAGAGAGGAGCTGTCAACTTCCCGCACATGGATAACCCCAGTGATACCATTCACACACAGAAGCAGCTAAAAAAATGCATGTATTAGAGAATTAGGGTGTTAAAGCAGGAGTTCCCACTTTGCCTAGAGCAAAACACGTCTAAGTGGAGGCAGGACCATCTGCCAGCAGGTTACACCATGAGTAGTGTGTACTATGCTACTTCGTATTACATGATACCCACGTTAAAGCTTCAACATCTTCAGTGTTAATCTTAAAACAGAGCAAAAGGGTCCCAAAACAACATTTTCTTATTTATACGCAACAACTAACTCTTCCGAACAGGCCACTAGCCAAGTTACTTGTTTGCAGCCGCCTCAGCCCATCCCAGGAAAGAAAAAAAAAAAAACGGACAAGCGGATTTTGTGCCTGCGCTGGCAAACGCTTGCGACTATTTCGCAGGGCTGTATTTA
Source organism: Alca torda (assembly GCA_008658365.1). Lineage (NCBI taxonomy): Eukaryota > Metazoa > Chordata > Aves > Charadriiformes > Alcidae > Alca > Alca torda. The sequence continues at coordinate 2,046,429 of CM018101.1, forward strand.
TACAGATTTCATCACGCTAGCGATTTTCCATCATATTGTCACCATCCGCAGTTTAATGAGAACACGTCAAGTGACACATCAATATTCCTTTTGCGGTGCGATTCCCGGGGCCTCCAGCCCATGACATCAATAGGGGGGAAGAGAAAGTCACCAGAACTTTCTTCTTGGATTTGTACATCAAAGCTGCTGATGCTTATGCTTATTTTGTTCTTGGTAATGAATACAGAAATAGGAGGAGTCTCCCTCCACATATAAACGTACACCCTAAATCAAGCAGGTTCATGCAGTCGAAGTATAAGGACATTATTCGAGCTATTTTTGCCCAAACACCGGCATTGCTTTCTCACTCAGGGTGTACATTAGTCACAATTTTACTGTCAAATGTGATTTTTTTTTTAACCTAATAACAGTCATCATGCATTTTAATTAATATGCACATAATAACTGACAAATACAGCCAAGAACAGGGAGGTCTATTGACCCAAGGGCTAAATTATGCTTAAAGGAAAACAGTGTGCATTGTTTGTTTTTAACCGTAGAAACTAATAAACTTGAAGCTCGCTGGAATATGAAATTGTATGAATAACTGCAATTATTCTGAGGTCATTAGAAAAAAAAAAAAACCACTAAAAACTCCCCATTTCTCCAGTGGGTTTTGTCAGAACACACCCGTTTGGCTCCACAGATTAAAAAAAAAAAAACAAAAACCCACAGAATTCAAATTCAGGCTTCCCCTTATTTTCCTCTAATGCAGGCGATTATATACCTAACCTGATTATTATTCTTATTTCCGAAATTAATTTTCGGTTCCATCTATAGAAGAAAGATTTGGCTTAACCTACAATAGCAGCGTGTTAGGCTGCACTGGGGTTCCTCTCCTTCCAGCGTCACTGGAACATTCGGAAGTTTCGCTTTTTGTTTCGAAACATTTGGGGATTAACGCAAGGAGAATTTATTCGGATTACAGGAAACGGAAGAAACTGAACATCCATATGACTATTTGATATCTTGCATTTGTTCTTGGAAGACATGTTCAAGAATTCATGACAACACCAATTCTCCAAATCCCCCTGATCCAAATGGGATGAAATGGCACTAATTAATGCTTAACGAGCGCAGCACAAGTAGCCCATTGCTGGGCACACACTTGCCCAACACCCATGCCAAGCCATGCTTGGATTCGTTGGGCAAAGACTGAGCAAGTCAGATGTTTCCACCAGCTCAGCCCCTTCGGGCACCAACCTCCAGCCCCACCTTCCTCCTCATACTGAAGCATTTCTGTTTCCAAAGCACAACGTTCGCAGTCCCTCACTGCGCACACAACACGCTGACCCTCTTCTGGGCTGGCTCCTCCGCTCCCAGGAACCAGACATGGGTTCCAGCCACCAGGCTGATGTCTCACAGCATGGCGCTGTCTGCTCCTCTCCTCCTCCCCGCTGGCTCCAGGCCTCCTCCTCTCCAAACTGTCCACCCAACCTACCCACTCTTCTCCATTTTCATGGCAGAAATAGTAGTGGGAGCAGCGGTGAGACAGATGAGATGTGGGAATGGTAAGACGCCCACCCAACCCTGCTTCTACAGATGCAGAAAACTCCTCTTCACGACAGCCCATCATGAACTGAACTGCGATTTTCATGGCTATGCACCGCTTCCGCCACCTCTAAACGTTCTGTTTCTATCCTGAACTCTCTACAACTTCACAACTTTTAAAAATGTGGCTATCGAATGCAAGCTTCCCGTAGCAAAATCCACAATTTAGCGGTCGGATGTATGGTCACCTCTGCTCCTGTCCCCTCCGAGGTTCACATTAGCTCTTCGCAACCTTCTGCAAAATCCCGACTGGCAATAAAAAGAATGAGATTCAGTTTTTAAGAGTCAAATGGCGCCTGTTTTATATTTTTTCTCACTACTTATTCCAAACTACTTTCATGCTGCTCCTGGAAATTTCCTTTTATAAAACATCATCTTTTCTTTCCCAAAACAACAAGTTTGCTCAATGGGCTCTTCCAAACAGAAGAGTCTCTTGAATTGGCTTTTTTTTTTTTTGTTGGTTTTTAAGTGGTATTCCCACAAGTTTTTGTTCCAATATTATAATTCCTCAACACTTTTTAGTCTGACACACCACTTGGTTGCTCCTCTGCCATCGGAGGCCAGCAGGACCGTGGCTGCAGGCTGCTCCCCGCTGGGGTCGGTGGCGTTGTCCCTCCGGAGCCCCGATTATGGACTTACCGTTCACCAAATAACGAGGGGGCCACAAGTCACTTCCCAACCACAACGTGCCGGGGAGCGTTTTAGCAACACAAAGCATTAGTGGCCATGGCAACCACAACGCAGTGACCTTTGGGCTATTTTATTACAGCATCAAATCGATAGTTCTGCCTTGGGAGAAAAACTGGGGCAGTCCCACGTTGGCCTAGAAGATGCATTTAAGAGCGGAAAATATTATTTTTATTTTTTTTTTCATGCTAAGTAAGATTAGAAAAAGTTGTTATATAACAGGATGAGCCTTTAGTCACTAATGGAAAAAAAAAAATAATAATAAAAAAAAAAATCACATTAAACTCTTAAACTTGCACCTATGTTAAAACCCGGAGCCAAGCAAAGGTTGGGATAAGCACTTGTTTGTGTCGGAGTTTGTAAAATTACACAGCGCTCCGGGATTATTACAGATCTTGTCAAAACTACTCCAGCGGCAGAAGGGAGGATTACGGCGGGGAGCTGATTTTCTCCGACTGATTTTAATGAAAAAGTCACATTTCTGAGCCAATGGTATAATAATGCTTCCCACGCTTCTCCCTGCCGCCTGGAGCGCATCTCTGCCCTTCTCTTCCCCCCCTCCCCTTTTCTCCTGTCTGTTCCTAAGCTGATATCGGCGCTTTGATGGGCCTTTTTTGACCCCGGGAGCTGGCCCGGCCCTGCCGCAATAACACACGATTGCCGGCCCATATATAGCGACTACACCACATCAGGCTGATCAAAGTGTCAGCCTGTCACATCTGCCTGACGAAAAAGCAGCGGTTTGCACTCGTTGCCTAACATATGTTGGACATGGAAACGCTTGGCTATAAAATTACTCATCTTAAACACCGTAATAATCAGGCGTGGCTGCTACAGATAGCCTGTTATTACACCTGTGTTTAAAATTCAGATAAGGGGATGTCTTGTTATTACTTTTCCAAAGCCATGCGGCATCATGGTTTCCCCAAGCGACATGAACCACCCCGCTACCGGAACGACAGTGTTTTACACGGGAACTCCACTCCTCCTCCCAGGATATTTATACCGGGGTTAGGCCGTCACCTCACCCCGCAGAGAAACGCCTCAGCAGGAAGAAGCGTAGCATACTCCCCCTTTCCCCGCTCCCTTTTATCCTTTAATTCCTACTTTTTCTATCATGTGGATTGTTTACATATGAATTTGCGCCGATCCCCAAAAGCTTTATGATGAGTTGCTGTAGTTTTGTTGAGGTTTTTTTGGTGCTCTTCAGGGGGTTTCCTCGTGTGGATATTTATTTTTTTTTTTCCCCCTCACAACATCACGCATCTCACGTTTACAAGGTGCATTTTGGGAATCCGGCATCGGGTCGCTAACAAAGCCTCATATCTTCCTGGCAGGGTGAATCAGGAAATAATCCGGCAACGCTGGCAGAGGAGCTTTTATTCGAATTCACGTGGATGCTCTCACAGACAGCATAAATAAAAAAGGCTCCCTCACTTTGAGAATAACTATCCTCATTTTTTGTTGTTTCGTTCCCGTTAAATAAGTGCGTTGTCAAATTTGTTTTGGGGTGCAGGCTGCAAGTATGGATTCTGTAGGCTTTATTTCGTCGTCGAGGTGATTCGCAAGCGCACCCCACCGAGCCAGCTCCAGGTTGCCCCGCAGGCTTTGCCACGATCAGGGCTCCCCTCTCCTCTCCCTCCTCATCTCTCCTAACAAATTCCCTTTGCCTTCTCGTTACCGGGTACGTAATGAGCTATTTCTTTCCACAGGGAACCCCGGAGCACGCTGCGAGGAGCTAACAGCTGCCGGCACATTGGGGAGTTTCAGCTCCACTTTGCCTGTCCTCCCCGGTGTCCTCCAGGAATGGGCACGGACACTGCACCGTGCCTTGGAGTAAGGAAGACAAGAAGTTTAAATAGCTGGTATGTTCCCCATACACAGTGAAACAAAAGGCTCAGTTTTAATGAAAATATTGAAGTTATCACAGAATGCAAAAAAAAAAAAAGCTTCTATTTTTTCTTCGCTGGGGTCTGGAAAGAAAGAACAATCTGGTGATGCTCTGCCCAATGCCACCACGGGATGGGAAACCCAGAGTCATAGAATCATAGAACAGAATCATACAATCGTCTGGGTTGGAAGGGACCTTTCAGATCATCGAGTCCAACCATCAACCAACACTGCCAAAGCCACCACTAACCCATGTCCCTCAGCACCACGTCTGCCCAGCTTTTAAATACCTCCAGGGATGGTGACCCCACCACTGCCCTGGGCAGCCTGTTCCAATGCTTGTCAACCCTTTCCATGAAGAAATTTTTCCTAATATCCATCCTAAACCTCCCCTGGTGCAACTTGAGGCCGTTTCCTCTTGTCCCATCACCTGTTCCTTGGGAGCAGAGACCGACCCCCCCTGGCTACACCCTCCTTTCAGGGAGCTGTAGAGAGCGAGAAGGTCTCCCTCAGCCTCCTTTTCTCCAGGCTGAACACCCCCAGCTCCCTCAGCCGCTCCTCACAAGACTTGTGCTCCAGACCCCTCACCAGCTCCGTTGACCTTCTCTGGACACGCTCCAGCCCCTCAATGTCTTTCTTGTGGTGAGGGGCCCAAAACTGGACACAGCACTCGAGGTGGGGCCTCCCCAGTGCCCAGTACAGAGGGACTGTCACTGCCCCAGCCCTGCTGGCCACACTGTTCCTGATAGAGGCCAGGATGCTGGTGGCCTCCTTGGCCACCTGGGCACGCTGCTGGCTCATACTGAGCCACTGTCGACCAACACCCCCAGGTCCTTCTCCGCCGGGCAGCTCTCCAGCCGCTCTGCCCCAGGCCTGGAGCATCCATGGGGTTGGTGTGACCCAAGTGCAGGACCCGGCACTTGGCCTTGGTGAACCTCACACCACTGGCCCATCCATCCAGCCTGTCCACATCCCTCTGCAGAGCCGTCCTGCCCTCAAGGAGATCAAGACTCCCACCCAACTTGGTGTTGAGGCTCTCCCACAGCCCCTTAGGAGCCTTTAGCATTTTGACCAGAGCCGAGTTACAAAATAACTGATCTAAGGACAGTTTTACCAGAAATCAGCATTATCGCAGCTAAAAGCTGTTTTGAATAATATTTTCTTATAAAATCACTATCAAAAAATGCAAAGCATCACCTACCAAAATAATTCTGAGGCACAGGTTCAACATCCCTAATGAAATGATTTCTAAAAGATTCCCTCTCTAGGAGGTACGCGTTCCAGCCCTGCTGAAACAGGGCAGCCAGATTTCACCGCTATTCCCCTTGGCTTCTCAAGCGGTGAACAACCAAATAAACCAAAACCATCAAATACACCAACCCTTAGTGCTTCATCTCGGTTTTGTTGGACTTCACACAGAAGATGCCTCCTTGCATCGCGCTCTGCCTGCTTGCAATCAACCCTGAACCCAAAGGTAGTTGAGATCTGTAGGACACACCATGCTAACGATTGCTGGCTTCCTCATAAGGCACCGCAGGAAGAACGGATGAGCTCTCTCCCATGCTCCCAGCCTCCAAACAGCCTGTGTTTGTGCAAAAAAAACAAAAAAACCACAAACCAACAAAAAACCTTATACCCTTTGAGAAACACACTTTATAAAATTAATTTTACATCTCATTGCTTACTACAGCACTACACTGTGGACTCATTTATCTCAGCAGTGACAAATTACTCAGCACTTAATAAAAAATGATTTTTTTTTTTTTTTAAAAAAAAAACAAAACACTAAACGTATTGAGAAGACATCACTGAAGACAGACATCCCTTAAGCTTTGAAGGTCTGTACTGGATTTCCCACATTGAAATATTCTCCTTTGAAAACATCCTATTATTTGTACTACACAGTGACTCAAAGCTTTAAGCACAAATCAGAAACACTGGCACTAGGTGCCAATGCCAAATGTTCATCCCAAAGACAAGGAGTGATGGTGGCACACAGGGAAACCTTCTCCAGTGAGCAAAGGGACCTAAGAGAAGACTAAGCCTTTATTTCAGATTTACCACCTAAAAGAGCTATGTCATAGAATCATAGAACCGTAGGGTTGGAAGGAACCTCTGGAGATCATCTAGTCCAACCCCCTGCCACAGCAGGGTCACCCAGAGCAGGTGGCACAGGAACGCGTCCAGGCGGGGTTGGAATGTCTCCAGAGACGGAGACTCCACCACCTCTCTGGGCAGCCTCTGCCAGGGCTCTGCCACCCTCAAAGGAAAGAAGTTCCTTCTCATGTTTAGGTGGAACTTCCTATGGTCAAGTTTGTGCCCATTGCCTCTTGTCCTGTCCCCGGGCACCACTGAGAAGAGCCTGGCCCCATCCTCCTGACACCCACCCTTTAAGTGTTGATAAGCGTCGATAAGATCCCCCCTCAGCCATCTTTTTTCCAGACTGAAGAGACCCAAATCCCTCAGCCTTTCTTCATCAGAGAGGTGTTCCAGTCCCCTCATCATCTTCGTAGCCCTTATATTTATTTGCTCTCACAACATGGTTACAGGCTTCTTTTAAACCAGCTGTTGTGACAATTCGTGAGCTTTTGCATCACCTGGGTCAATCAGGAGCTACGAGAAGTCAACCTGTATTCTCTCCTCTTTCTGCAGCACCTGCTCCACTAGGAACACGCAGCGCTTCAAGCCGTGAGGGTTGTACAAAGATATTTTACAGCCCCAACATCAGAGCGCCATTACATGGTCATGTCTGTGCGGGTCCCATCCCAACCCATCCAGCAAACTCCAGGTCTCTTGTCCCTTCACGATGACAGCATCAAGTCGCAAACTAAACCCTACTCTCAGGACTGAAATCATTCCACCATCTCCACTGGAGTCCTACGGAGTGATACACGCCACCACGTCACTACTGTTACTAGTTCACACGGGCAGAACAAAAGTCTCCCTCTTTTCTTTGTCCTCAAAGTACGTAGAAAGGACAGAACATTTATTTTTGTCACTGAAGATTAACTCCCAACTCTTATAAAGAACGTGGTTCTTTAGTCGGAAAGTATCATTTTTACACAATCATGAAGAAAGATGCACTTTAAAGATATCGCTCTCAAGAAGCATCGTTGTAAAGGCTTCCTTTGTTGACACAGTACTTTTTGGGTTGCAGCACAGAAAACAACAGCCAGTAAACAAATTTCTACCTTTGGCAGCTCCGTTCTAACTTTGTACTTTCTTTTTAGATACTGAAGACGTCATCCTTTTGCCAGGCTTCTGTCTTCATCAGGTATTCACCAAAGGACATCACAGTACAGGGTGTCATGACATAGCTCCTGCTTATCTTAAGAGTGGGAATTTTAAAAATCCTTTATTTAAGAGATGATTTTTTTAAATCGGGATTTTTTTTTTTTTTCTGGGTAGCCTGAAAGGAAGGAAACATCCCTTACTAACAATTCCTTCCATTCCTTTAAAGTCTCCTTTGTCCTACTCCAAGAGTTTTTTTAGGCTTCTAAACAATGAACCAGAAGCATCTTCCTGGGACAAAGCAAGCCCATATCCAGAGGACTTTTCTTGCACTAATAAGCAGAGGCTCTTGAAGCATTTCCTATTTATACAAGCTATTTATAAAGAATTTATACAAGCACCCTGCCTCGTGGGTTACCCTTGGCTTTGTAGCCCACACGCCATCGGCTCAGCCTGGAGGGTCGTCCTTGGCTCCACACTCCAGAACACAAATTTTCGGCTGCAGGACCATTAAACCGCAACACCAATCGCTATGTCATTTCTGCCATAAAGTTAAGCAATCCACAGAAACAGCTTTAACTGGGTCCTCTTAGAAAGAAATTGTTTCTCACCATGTACCCTTTTCTGGCCTCTTGTTATTGTCCTCCCGATACTCATGGTTTACTGGCTGGTTTTAATCACAGTAAAATAAAAATCCTGTTGAAAGGACAGCTGGGAACATGGGACTGCCAGGCTATGAAGTGCTCGGTCCTGCCTGACATCCTTTTTATTTGCCTAAAAGTTCTTCTCCCCTCAATAAGTAGAGCCCGTCCCGCAGTGTAGAAGGGAAACTCGGCGTTTGAAAAGGACTTAAAAGACCGAACTCCCAAGCTGAATCCCATTCCAGAAGCCGCATCTATAAATAATAAAGGATGAAGACACGTAAAATATGTTAAAAGTTCAGGCTACAGATTCAGAGGATTCAAGGAAACATTTTGGAGATGGAAAAAAAACCATGAAAAAAATACGGAAAAATAATTTTTTAAAAACTAAGAGCATTGGGCCAAATTGCTGGTCGCTTCCAATAGCACAGAAACATTTCTTCAATCTCAGAAGCTAGCAAGAGAAAAGACAGATCGCAACGGAAATAAATTCATTTCCGTCAGCTGTGGATGCTGCCACTACTGTTTTTCATAAAATAATAAAAAAGAAAAAAAAAAACCATTGATGTTTGATCACAGCGTAACATGCCAATGAAAAAAAAAATCTACATTCACGAAGCAAAACAGCTACTCTTTAGTTCTGGTCCAAATTTAAAGAAGCAGCTTCTGGAAACAAGAACTTGAAGGAGATGTTCATTTTCTTTTCTGCTCTCTCAAAATCAATCATTTCTGGTCTTACTAGAAATAAGTCTGTCTTTCTTGCGGAAAAAAGCTGAAACAAGAGCATACCTAATTCCAAAGCCAGACAACACGTAAAAAGCATTCCACCAGATTTCATATTTTAAAGCCCATTTCCCAGCTTTTTGCTGTCCAGCCGACGATTGCTCGATGTCCGAGCAGAGACGGCAGGAGGCGGCGCGCGCTCCTCGCAACCAGGTAACGCTACGTTTTGTGGTCAGATCCCAGACACCTGCAAACTATCTCGTCTGACTGGACGTTCCTGGAAAAATCCTATCTATTTTAAACATTTCAAAGTTTGAGCTTCTCAGTATTTAAATATGTGATAAGGCACACGCCATTCATTAATTTAAGGACTCTGTATATGCACGCTATCTGGATAAAGCTAGGCAAAGAAAGAGTTAAACAAATTACTTATGCCCCTGTTCTGTCCCCCCAAAAATAGACAAAATATTACTTCTGTCTTCCCCAATTCAGTTCAGAAATCCAGATCGCATCTGTCCGATAGAATTTGCCAAAGGGCGGACTGGAAGTTGTGACTACTTTCCCTTACTCAACGAGTCCAGGTCCTTAACACCTTCAAGAGAGGTCTTGTCTTACCCCCTGGGACTGGATGTCACCTGGGACTGGATGTCACCTTCCTGACTGGAAGTCACTGCCCCCCACCGCAACCTATTGAACATCTTTGGGGAGAATCCTATTAGATCTTTGACCGCTTGTTTTGGGTTTTTTTTCCCTCTGCTTGAGCAGCGCATCAGAGCAGATCCTACACCTCAATGACTCATCGTCCAGCCCCGAAGCAGGAATTGTTCCCTCTGTCCACCTCGACAGCTAAAACCACGCACCGTGTAACATAAAGGCGTCCGAGTGGGCTTTAAATGAGGTAAAGAGGGAAATAAAGTGAGAAAAACAAACCAGGCTGGAAACCGAAGTATCCCTGCTGGAACTTTCGATGTCATGACTTACTCTATAACCCAAGGCATGATTCTCTCCCCTTGATTTTTCTTCTGTAAGGTCTGGCTAGGAGCCGTAAGTCACTAACAACAAAAAAAGCGACTCAAAAAATGACGCGTTCAAAGTTTTATGCAAGATCCCGAGCGCAGCGCTTGAAGGAGATGTTCGTTTTCTTTTCCGCTCTCTCAAAATCAATCATTTCTAGTCTTACTAGAAATAAGTCTTTCTTTCTTGTGGAAAAAGCCGAAACAAAGCGCATACCTAATTCCAAAGCCAGACAACACGTAAAAAGCATTCCACCAGATTTCATATTTTAAAGCCCATTTCCCAGCTTTTTGCTGTCCAGCCGACGAGGAAGAGAGGCAACGTCCATTTTAAAATTCCTCGTTAATTTGCCTCTAGCCAAACACGTTGTTTTCCAAATGCGTGAAATATTCATTTCTGACTCAAGATCTCGGATGCCGGGCGCCAGGCCCAGGTGAGCTTTTAGGACTGAATTATAAACCCAGGAAAACAGAGTTTATAATGGAAATGCTGACAGATTCTCAGCTACACTAGTGGGAACCACTGTAATAAAGCGAGCGCAATCACTCACCCCCTTTTACCAGATTTTATTGCTGGAGAGAAAATTAAGGAACTTAACAACTGGCTCTCCACTAAATTGCTTTTCCTTCCCCAGACTTTTTGGTGTGCCCTTTGTGATACCACTTACTCGTAAACATCCTCATTTTTGTCTGTGTATTAAAACACATGTATTTAGCACCTAAAATTAGGATTTTTCCCTCTCTCTAGTGTTTAACATCCTATCTGGCCACTTTATTCTGAATCTTATTCAAATTAAAGTAGGCCTATTATGCAAGGCACAAAAGTTCAATTTGAGTAAAATCTGGGCAGGATTTTCTTTTTTGCATGAAAACAACAGCATAATAAATGCTAATCATTCTAATCTTTTCAAAGTGAAAGCTTTTCAAGAGTATTTTTGCATTTACGAATATAAAACATGCTTCCAATTTACATGCTAAAGGTTCGCATAGAATCCGAGATTAGAGACGGAAGAGACCTGTATGTCAGCCCTTCAATCCCCTGTCAGTGCTGGATTGTATCATCTGCTGGTAAATATGGAATAAGAAGGTTTAAGAATTATACATTTTAGCCTGTAAACCCGTAATCATCCTACATCAATCACGGCACGCGGAGAAATTTGGAAGCCTACGTTTCTGTACTGCTGCCCGTCAATCAAGTCCCAAACTAGCGCACACTTCAACTACTTCTCTTGGTCAGACGAGGGGCACCAACTAGGGTAGAGAAACCTGACCCTTTTTAATTAAATGCCTTGGACGACGTGTTTTATGAAACTTGAAGATTGACTCGGGTAATTTAAGTCTCTCTCCCCTCTAGTGACAGGGTGGCATCCCAACTGACCTGTTTCTCATTTGCCCAACAGAGGTCATCAAGGACAAACGAGAGGGTTGTAAACAGCTTCTCTCATCTTATTAAACATCACTTCAGAACCACGTATGGATTTCGCGCGAGCAAGGTCAAGAAACCATTAGAAAGGTTAAATTGGAAACAAGAGAGCATGCGAGGTGGTCACAAGATTGTTCCAAGTCAGAAAATTAAATTAACCTAAAGAAATCCCTAAAGGTGACTACGTCTTCATTACTTTTATTAGGGACAAAAGGAAACTCAAGAAACAGGGGAAGACCTACTGAAAAAAAAAAAAAAAAGATGCAAAGCACCATCTACATAGAAAGCCTTGCCACTTCTGCATTCCCCCCCACCTCCATCTGATCACGTTTGTTCGATGTTTCATGTTCACTTCTCATGAGCAATCGCTGCGGTTTTACCGGTACGGATGTCACAGCATAAAGCAAACAAATCACATGGAGAGACGTTTTAAAAATCTGCTGCATTTGTATTCATCCTGAAACGCACGGCACGCTCATCAAAAACAGGGATCAGAAGAATACCGCAGGCAAAAAGAGCACTTCGGAATCTAAAGAACACGCTTACTCAGAACTTGGTCAGCTAAACTAGAAAGGGAACGAGCCAAAATAACTCCGCAGGACCCACTTAAGCAAATGAAGTGGTATAGACGACTCAGCTGCCCCCACAAAATGTACTTTAGTACCTAAAATGATACCGCTCAGTATATCCCAAAGCTTTTCTGCTCCGGCTGACCCAGCTCTCTGAACGCTTACGAGTTTTACCCTCTCTGAGATAACCAATATTCCAAGAACCACCAACTTTTCCAGGCATGCAAGGAAACATCTGAAAGACTCCAATGTCCTCTACAGTCACTTCCATTAAAAACATGTAAAAACGGGCCCCATCGTAAGCTCTTGCAAACTGGCATTTTTGGAGTTTCACAGGAAGGGTAAAGAGAGAGATTCTCCTGGAGAATGTGTGCGATGGGGTCACACCCCTCCACCAAAATGGGTCTGAAACTCAAAACTCCCCTTTCTTTTGCAAGAACTTCAACTACTTCTTCCTCTAATGATGCTCTAACGAGACCGATCATTCCATTGATGCCCAAGCACGTGCTATTTTAAGTATGGAAGGCAGCTCCCAGCTCCGGAGCCCAGTAACGGAAGGAGCTGAGACTGCAGACACGTTCCTCCTCAGCGGATGTTGGCTTTCAGCACGTCGGCTCCTACAAATCTCACTCTTTGGCATTTAATTCTTCCCATTCACTGTAAATGACACTTAGGATCCAATTCATCATTATAAATGCTATTCCGAGAGCCAGGTCCCTAATGTTCAGGATATGCAGGGTGAGCAATTTAAGTGCAGGTTCACTGTGAACTCCAGATATTACATTCAACTACCCCAAACTACATGACACCAAGTTTGAAAGGTAAGTATCCAATTATACTGAACTGGCTCATGGTTAAGAAAATAACACATTGCAGCAAGTGTAGCCAAAGCTTTTCCAAAGAAATAGCTCTCTGTTCTTCCATAATCTTTTAAAGACAAATACAGCTGTAAAAATGATCCATTTTTATTGGCTTTTCTCAAGAAAAAGTCCTGATTGTAGACATCTTGCATGCATGTCTAATATAGAATAAATATTTTAACCCTTGAAGTATTAATTGCACTACACGTTCTTCCAGGAGGAAGAACAGTTTTAAGCACCTCCCCATAACGTACAGTGTTAAAGTATATACAAATATCCTTCACTTCTTTCCTCCTGCCTTGTGCCGTAACACACTAATGACACCACTGTGGGATAAACGTGTATGATCTGGACAACCAACTAAGCAGCAAAACCAGCAAGAGACTGGGGAAGATGATGTTATTTGTCAGTTTAATCAAGTTTATTTATTCCAGAAAAAGTAAGAGTAAGGATGAGGGGTCTGAGCACGAGGTTCGGATTTGTAACACGTGTTAGATTGTAATTAAAGAATTAGGATTCCTCTGTTCTTCATGGTCATAAGTAGAAGGATTAGACCAGATTCCTTAATATTAGATGTAGGCTGAACATCACAAAATTTGTTGGTGTACTGAAACAAAGCCAGGCCAGGTAAGGCTGTTGATTGCTCCACTGTTGCTCCTGGAACACTGTACAGGAGGTCAAGCACAGCTCCTCCAGCTTCTGGTGCCCACCACCACCTCCCATGGAGGGCCTGATCCTGCCCCAGATGGACAAGGCACACTGGCACTACCCACCATGCAACAACTATCAAGGGGAGAAAGGCAGATTAATGTCTCCTTTCCCATCGAGCTGAGAAATGAGAGAAGCTCAGGGCTGGGCAGACAAGTGTGGGATGGAGCGACCAGACCCCGAGGAACCCCAGAGGTCAAAACTGCCATAAACTTCAGGCTATAATTGCCTCCACAGTCAGAGAGCAACCAAGCAGGAACTCCAGGGCAGCAAATTCAAATGTCAGCACCTAAATTGGAGCGAGCCTTCATTTTTTCTTTATTGCCTTTTTTTTTTTTAAACCTATTTTTTATTTATTTCCTGTCATGGTTTTGGCCGGATTGGCCAATCAGAACGACAGATGGCCCTCCCCGCCCCCCAACTCCTCAGAGAGGAGGGGAAGAGATAAGGAGATTTATGAGTTTAGAAAAAGAACTAAACTACTTTAATGAAAATAATAATAAATAAGAAAATAGTAATAGAGAAAAAAAGTATACAATATATACAAAACTGTATCCAGCTCCCAGGATGACGATCGCGTCACCAGCAGACACAGGGAAAGTCCCAGACTGCAGTCAACGACAGACAGGAGCTGAATTCCGGAACGAGAGTCAGGAATGCTCGGATCGGGATCAAAGGCAGACGAACAGACAGGGTCCTCCTCAGACGTCGTCCATTGAAGGAAGACGAGCCCGAGCCCCCTTGCCCCTTTGATCCCTCAGCTTTTATCCTGAGCGTGATGCAGATGGGATGGAATACCCTGTTGGGCAGTTTTGGGTCACCTGTCCCGTCCGCTCCTCCCTGCAGGTGGGATCCCTCTGCGCTTCTCCGCTTCCGACCCTCTAACGGGGCAAACGGCGAAGTTACCTGACCTTGGCTGTTACAGCAATAAGTACAAGCAGGAGTCTCTGTGCACACCATTCCTTGGTGTAATCAGGTCTCATTGCTCTGAGAGCGAACAGTTTCTGAACAACGCGCTGTTAATTTCAGACTTTAGTCAGTTAGAAGAGGCCCAGCTAGAAAGTAAAATTACAAATCAGAAAATCGGTTCTGTTTTACCTCAAACCAGGACATTTCCCCAGCTGTAAAGCCGGGGTAAGTATTGCTTCTGATAGCATTATTGCTGTTTCTGCAAAAGATTTTGTAGCAATAGGCTGACAAATACATCTGAAGCACTTGGATAACACGCCGAGAAAGGCTCATAGAGAACAGGGAAGGATGACTTTGACATCTGCAAATTCAGGTGCGAGGATCTGCGACTTCCAGAGAACAAAAAAAGAGCATTAGGTTGATCGTTGGACTAGATGATCTTAAAGGTCCCTTCCAACCTAGGCAATTCTATGATAAAAGAGAGAAATATTAAGCTATAATTATTAAATGGAAAAAAAAAAACCTTCTTTCCTAAAAAACTAGCAAGTCCAGCCCCTTTGGAAAAGTAGATTGTTATAACTGGAAGCAAGGAAGGCTGGAGGGATGAACAGTGCCAGCGGATGGAGCTCCATGGCCCTGCTCAGACCCAGCAGCAGCACAGCCTGCCCTGCCGGCCGGGAGTGGGAAACCGTTCTGGGGCAGGGGATTCGTTCACAACGGAAAAAGAAAATGCTGCTAAATGAAAACCGCCTTCAACAGACTGAACTTGAAGCTGAGAGTGCCGGGAACTAAATGCAGGTAGGTCCTTCTTCGCTCAAATGACTGCCACTGGGAGGTGGACCGAGAGAAGAGGAGACACTAAAAAAGCGGCAAAGAGTAAAAAGATTTTCAGCAAGTCTCAGAGAAGAAACAGGGCCTGGGAAGTGAGAATCACAAAGGCTTTTTCTCATTAAAATTGCCGCATCAGTTGTCACCTGTTCTGTCACAGCAGCCTCAGGAAAGAAGCAACTTGAAAAGTACTTCTATATCAGGAAGAAAACACTAAAAAAGTTAGTTTATACCCCAAAAGAATTTACAAGTCAAGCATTTGTTTTCAGGCTTCGACTATTATGCCCAAGCAATAAAGGACAAAGCGATGACACCAAGAAAAGTGAGGCTTAATTTCCAGAAAAACCCTTCCTGACAGACCTATTAGACAGTAGGACGCGATCCCAAGGGAGGTGTAGGAGTCTTAGCACTTAGGGCTTGTAAAACCAGAGCAGACAGACGATCAGCAAACACCGTGTGGGAACAATCCTTTCCTGAAGGTAAACTGGGAGACGATCTGCCGGCTGACGGCCGCCTCCAGTGCCTATGATCTATTGCACCCCATTATTTTAATTCACTGAGACCGCACGCCCTCGCTAACCAAGGCTGCTCCTTTTTCAATCCAATCTCCTCGAGTTCAGGCTACGTAAATCTCTGCCAGGCACTAACAACAAAAGCCAAACCTTTCTCCTAAATGAAACGTGCAAATTAAAGCCCCATTTCTCTGCAGCGCAAAGCTAGGAAAAGCAGGAATTGCGGTGGCATGCACTCCTACCAAGCATTTCTAAACAGACACTAGAAGAAAACACAGCGCAGAAGAGACCTCGTTCCTGTTGTCACTTCCCACCCAAATGGAAAGTGTTGTACAGAAATGCAGGTCCCAAACACTTTATTAGCCCTGGAGTGTTGCTGTCCTACAGGTTGATAAACTCGTGAAATTGAAAATGATGAAAGAATCAGTGTGTTGACACAAATTTTGTAATTTTAGCTACTGATTTTCCAACTTCTGTTTGTACGAGCAAAAAATTTTTCAGTGGTGCCCAGGGACAGGACAAGAGGTAACGGGCACAAACTTGACCGTAGGAAGTTCCACCTAAACATGAGGAGGAACTTCTTTCCTTTGAGGGTGGCAGAGCACTGGAACAGGCTGCCCAGAGAGGTGGTGGCGTCTCCGTCTCTGGAGACATTCAAAAGACACCTGTGGCAGGGGGTTGGACTAGATGATCTCCAACCACTAGATGATCAACCAAACCACACAATCAAGAGACACCAACCATGACAAAGAGGAGAACTGAACAGACTCAGTCTTGGAACAGACCACATATAAAATAGAATAAAAAACCCAACACTTGCTTCTATCCAAAGATATCTCCTGCTTCCATTGTAAAAGTTACGAGAGACCGATGGTGGGCAAGAGAATAAGGTGAAGCAACAAGGCCATGCAACAGGAGAAGGAGGTGTTAAGGGGGGTGATAAGGACTGTGGCATATGGGTAGGTATGAAATACATGCAGTTACAACCTGCAAAAGCAACAGTACTGTAGATGTCCAGCCATCTCCTTGGAGCTTCCCAGCAGAGCTCTAATCCCTGGCTACATGGTGTCCCAGCTCATAGAGAGGAACTACCCAAGCCAACAGGAAACTCACAGAATGGTTAGAGTTGGAAGGGACCTTAAAGGCCATCCAGTGCCACCCCCTGCCCTGGGCAGGGACACCTCCCACCAGCCCACGTTGCTCCAAGCCCCGTCCAACCTGGCCTTGAACCCCTCCAGGGATGGGGCAGCCACAGCTTCTCTGGGCAACCTGGGCCAGGGCCTCACCATCCTCACAGCAAACAATTTCTTCCCCAGATCTCATCTAAATCTCCCCTCTTCCAGTTTAAAACCCTTCCCCCTCGTCCCATGGCTCCCCTCCCTGATCCAGAGTCCCTCCCCAGCTTTCCTGGAGCCCCTTGAGGGACTGGAAAGGGCTGGAAGGTCTCCCCAGAGCCTTCTCTTCTCCAGGCTGAACCCCCCCAGCTCTCTCAGCGTGTCCTCCCAGCAGAGGGGCTCCAGCCCTCCCTGCATCTCCGGGGCCTCCTCTGGACCTGCTCCAACAGGTCCCATGTTCCTCTGATGTTGAGGACCTCAGAGCTGGACGCCGTACTCCAGCTGTGGTCTCAGGTGATAGCACTGAACAACTGGAGGGGAAAAAACAGGTACAGGGGAAGACATTCAGGAGAGGCAATCAAAAAGAACCAACACAAGCTTGCTGAACACCCTTTGCTCTGCTAAAAATAGAAAATAAGCACATGAAATAGTAAGCTTGGCTCAAAGCATCTGTTCCCCAACACTGGGTCTCTCAGGAGGAGAGGAGAACACAGAGCAGAGCCTTGATGGTTATGAATCCAGAAGCACCTTTGCTGTGGTGACAGAATGGGAGCCAGCGCCTGGGTAACGCCTCCGCCCGCTGCCTTGGGGGTCCCACAGGACCTGCAGCATCAATGCAGATGAACTGATAGCTTTTTATTTTTGTGTTAAATATACAGTTAATTATTCCTCCACCTGACAGAAAGCGTACCCAAGAGCAACGCGCGTGGATACACATCAAGAGATGTGTGACTGGAGCCGTCCTTGGGAGTCCGCTGCTCCCAAGTCCCTCACTGGAGTAATTTTGAAGTCAACAACAACAATAAAATGAAAAGCTGATGAGAGCGTTTCTGCTAATTATTTGTGTTGGTGTTCAGTCACTGGAATGTACGGTGGAATATTAGCAGAGACATCTATCTTCAGACACGGCCTGCTTCTTCGCTCGCTGTTTTAAAACTGGTGGAACTTTATGGTGGAGCTACTCCCAGTTCACACCAGTGGGGAGAAGCAGGGAGGGGATCGGGTCAGTCTGTTTCATGGAAAGGTATAGAGCTAGAAAGGTTGATTTTCTGGGGAAAAAAAAATAAACAACAAAAAAAACCCAGGAAAAACAAATGAAGCGTAGGGAGGCTGTGTAGAGAGTTGGAATAGAGAAATGAGCGAAAGCCAGACCTGTGCGTTAATTGAACACGGTAGGTGCTATCACAGACAAGCTTCTCTTCGCCCTCGTCTCCAAGGAACCCCCAAGTCGCTGGTTTCTTCGCCTATTTGAAGAGACTTTACTTCTAATAGTTTTTTTACAGCAAAATAAAATACCTGTTAAAGTAGCTGTAATATTTTTGTTATCTTTAAATATTTAGGTAGCATATTTAAAGTGAAGGTGAAGGAAAACATCTGATTAGTTGTACTGTATCTAGACTACATTATACCTAAATAATAACCAACATCATGCTCAGCCTTCTCTACTTGTTGCCATTTGGGCTCACTTTCTGTCTGATTCTTCACCCAACAGCCTTTGATACTGGCTCCAAATACTCCAAAGCTTCTTTATTCCTTCTGCCTGTTCAGAATGAAGAATTTGAAATGTCCAGGGATGGGGCAAAACCTGGCTGCCCCGCTCCTCTTGGCATTAGAAGTCAGTAGATACGTATCGTGAAAAGCTGCTAATTCCCTTCAAAACCACTTGGTGCTTAGTGGTAACTGTGATCTTGAAGAACCGGTCACCGAAAGGAAACCAGGTCCTTATTCCTGAATATTCCACTTCAGTGGAATGTTCAAGACAGAAGTGGTTCAAGACAGAAGTGGTTCAAGACAGAAGTGGTTCAAGACAGAAGTGGTTCAAGACAGAAGTGGTTCAAGACAGAAGTGGTTCAAGACAGAAGTGGTTCAAGACAGAAGTGGTTCAAGACAGAAGTGGTTCAAGACAGAAGTGGTTCAAGACAGAAGTGGTTCAAGACAGAAGTGGTTCAAGACAGAAGTGGTCTGATTTTCAATGGTCAACTAAGGATTGAGTGATACGAGAAGGAGTATCTTGACTTCTTCCACAAATTAAAGCTACATAATACCATCACCTACAGCTCTTTTGTCCTGCGATGAGAGATGCCACCACGACTTCCCAAGGAAAAGTCGAGCAATCTGCGGCAGCTCTGTGTACAAAGCACCTAGAGGAGCCACTTAAGCTCCATCAGACTGAAATTAGGACAAATACATGGAGGAATTAAGGTTGTCACTCAAAGTCTCTTGCACACAAACGGCCATACAGAACAGAAGCCTTTCCCCAGAGCTTTGCACCTCATACGGTCAAAGCAATAACCATGAACAACATTGAAAAATGACCATTTCAAGAAGAAAAATGAATCAACCGGTGATGGCATAAAAGGAAAACTACCTTACTAGATCTGCTGGGCATTTTGTTTGGATTTTTTTTTTGGTTGCTTATCTCCTCGCCCCCCAGTTTACAAGAGGGAAAGTTGGTGCATCTTACCCGTAAGACGGCAGAAAAAAATTCAGACCAAAATGGAGTGGCATGTAAAGAGTCAAATATTTACCTCTTTTCCCGATGTTTTCCTTTCACACTTCAGACCCGTTTGTAACTAGAAATGGGCTAATGAGCTTTAATGGCGTGACAGAGCACACGTTTGTGCACGAGTGGTGCGTGCGGAGCTCACAAATACAACAAAGGAACATTAAGCACTCGGGAATCGTCCGTTCCATTAAGCAAAGAACCTATTAAGCACTACAGAGGTCATCAAGTGATGTACAAAACCATCCCCCAGGCATATATTATTATGGCACATAGGAAAAAGAGAAAAAAAAAAAAAAACAACCAACCTCTAAATCATCTCAGTTACCTAATTCTTAAACGCTGAACTTAACCAATTCCTGGCAAAGCCCCGAGTGGTGCTCAGTGCGCCACTACACACTGTCTGCACCGGGTGGGTTCATGTAAAATGCAAATATAAAAAGGCACATTAAAGGGAAAAAAAAACCAACCTGTTGGCCAAAAGTTCATAAACATCCATCTCTTTTGCTGATTTCACATCAGGGGGTGATACTCATAATCTTAAGTTTTCCAACTATAATGTCCGTTCTACAGAGTTCAGCCTTTTTCTAATTATTATTTGTTTTGCCGTTTATCAAGAAAACCTGTTTTTTGGAGCTCCAGAATGAGTTTGGAAAGGAAGTTTAGTTTAGGTTTGTTCACTGCTGTTATTATGGTTCATGAATTCACATGAAATAGTCTAAAAATCTCCCATGATTCAGAATCAAAACAGGTAGGAACAAAAAAAAAAGATTAAGTCAGCATTCAGTTATAAATCAACTTATACCACCCAAACATTCGATTCCTGAGAGTCAGTTTCTTCCTTTATAAAAAAAGAAAGGGATCACAGATCCAGGGAATGAGAAATATGGAACACTAGATCCCATTTTGTTTACTCTGTCCAATATAGTATTTCCTAAATTTTAGTATCGTGTGTTTCCCGTGTTTATACCTCCTTGTGTCACTCTAAACCTTTCAATCTCATGCTTAATTCATTAAAATCCCAAAATACTGGTAGGCAACCATTAATATTTTATTTCATACTTTCTCAGCCATTCTGTGGGCACTTAAACAGATCTTTCAGAATTATCGGTGGATTTAGAATATTAAAGAAAAATAATTTAGGAGAACAACGAAGCTGTTAACACTAAGCGGTGCTTAAAATTTCTTTTCATCTGCAAGATTTTAACCTTGGGCTCAACATCTGTCCTGGCAACGAGCCTCCTGTTACTCGAAGCTGGGCAGATGTCACAGAAATGACAATACACGAGGTGCAACCGCAATAAATTCGGGACTGTGGGTTTTCATTCCAGTTACTTTATCCCTTTGGAAACTGCTGGTGTTCTGGCTAGACAAGCACAGAAGTTTTGATTAGTTATAATTATGGGGTTTTTTATTAATTATAAAACACACCCTGGATTTCATTAATTTTTCTAATACTGCTGAAGCAAGCTGATAGAAGGCCGTGGCACGAGCGGCAGGCTCGCGCTCAAACCAGAGCGACGCACCGATGGCGTCCAGCACCACCTAAAAATAACTTGTAAATCATTCGAAGCTCTTGAAGAACTAAGTCGCTGCTTGGCTGACAGGGTTTTTTTGGGAGCATAGGGGCTGACTTTCTGCTGAAGGAGAAATATGACAAATGATTTTTTTGTTTGTTTGTTTGTTCCGTGGTATTTAGTGTTAGAGTTTAAACCCAAAATAAACCTGGTTGCAGATTAACCTTCCCCACAGCCCTTCCAGGGATGCTCCACACTGGCCTTTCATCACCTTTAAACACTAGAACGGACTCCACTTTGTTATCGTAAAGGGACTCTGGCTCAGGAGTGGTTTGTTGTGGGATTTTTGGATTTTATTTTTTCTTCCCCTCCTCCAAAATATCCTTCGATTTCAGCCAGGACTGAATCAGTAGCAATATACCCACAGCCAGGAATGGAGTGCCAAAAGTCCAGAGGGGTTAAGGAAGGCAAAAGAAGAAAAAAAACCTAATTAAAAGGCACTTAGAAACGTCCAAATGCTACACTCATGCCTCAACTGACTGACACACAGCCCACACTGGCGACTGACAGAGTATTCGGGTGAATTATACGGATATACGCTGTTCCTACAGTCTCTACATAGCTGTTATCATTAAATATCAAAGCCAAGACATTGCTCTAAGTGAATTTATAGCTGTGATGCAGCTTGTCTGTTGGTTGGTTTGGCGTCGGTTTGGCTTTGTTTGGTTTTTTTTTAACAAGAAAAACATTATTATAAATAATTTTCACCACAAATCATTTATAAATCGTTACGGCCACACACAAAAAATTCTTAGCATGTCAGAGAGCTGGTCTTCACCAAGGGGCTGGATGCCAAAGTTGTGGGAATTCCCCTATAAAGGAACTTTGATTTCACTTTTTATCATCCCCTGGAAGACCAACGTTTCAGATTAACAGTAAAGCCAGCACCTTCGAAGGCCTGATCCTGCAACAGTCGGTAAATGGAGGTATAAGACAGGGCAGCGTGGGTTCTAATCTGAAATCCTACCAATTACTACAAATACCAATAATCACTAGTCTGTTAAATTGGGAGTTTTACTAAGATGCTGGAGGAGGAAGCGGCTCTTAGTCTCTCTCCAGTGCTCTCATTTCCATTGCAGCCCGGAACACTTTTACAGCTGGAGCACGTCAGGGCCATAAGGACCCTTGAGAAGTTCTTCGAAACGGTGTATTTTCCCCCCTACGTGGCAGGCTTCATGCATAAAATTCTCCACTGATTAAAAACAGTTTTCATTTGCTACATTTTCTTTATTGAAAGCACTTCAAGCCACGAAGGCAGAAGGGGAAAGGGCTTTAAATGGGCAATATACTTTCAGTACCCCTTAGCAGTCTGTTCCACGCGGAGTTGAGCGTTACCTTTTAGCGCTGACTGCTTTATTGACTGTTAATGCTTTAAAAAGCGTGACCAGACCACGTCCAGAGTCTTTACTGCGAGAGAGATATATGCCCCCCCCCCACAATACCAGTGGTTTGGCAATTGTAACCTCCAAAGACATAAATGTTGATGTATTCTCCGCTGCCAAACAGCACAGTAAGTGCTTAAAATGCTGTGAACGGACCTATAGTTTAAAAGTGACACTACCCAAGATTAGACTGTAATTCAGTGAATGAATCTCTTCCCAAAACCTGCCTGAAATATTAAAGAAGGGAATCTTGGACCAAAGTGGGAGACTAAGCGAAATGAGGATGCGTTCTGTTGACGTGAACACAATCTTCCCCTCATCAGGGCAGCGCAATCCCACGTACCACCACCATCATCTCCTCTGGGCGAGTGCAACAGGGTCTCCGGAAAAAGCCTGTTTAGCAGCGATACCTTGTACATCACACAGGGATCGGAAAGATTCCGTTTTCAAGTGTTATGATATTAAACATAGCTCTAGCCTCACCCAGTACTCATCTCCGTAAAGGGAGGCTTTGCTGAACAGAGGAAGTTTATTTGCTTCGCCAAGCAACGATTGGCACAACATACTGGAGTGAGAGACCTTCATTTCTCCTCTTGCCCTCTTTCCCCAACTCTGTCGTGTTTCCATCTGCCAGTACCTTAAGTCAATGACGTTCTGCCAACGTTTCACAGTGACTCGCTCTCAAAAAAAAAAAAAAAAAACAACCAACCAAAAACAAAACAACCCACAAAAATTCTGCTCGCTCAGGAATACGTGTCCTTCAGAGCAAAATACTATTTCTACTTGAAGAACTTGTTGCCAATTTTAAGTGCCATACACCTTATATTCCACCTTAGAATGTGAACCATTTTCACACAATCAGAAAAAAAAAAAACCCACAAAATAATCAGAATCACCAAGGTCAGAAGGCACCTACGGAGACCATCCAGTCCAGCTCCCTGCAGAAAGCAGGGGCAGCTACCAGCAGGTTGTGTTGGGTTGTGTCCAACTGCATCTCGACTATCTCCAAGACAGAGACTCCACCTTATAGGAAAAACACTTATCTTTAAACTAACTTCCAGTATCTCAGTTTGTGCGCATTGTCTCTTGTCCCTTTCACCATTTTTCCAATTAAGAGATCTTTATCAGCTCTTCCAGTTTCAGCCAAGCTGTTCTTGAATGGACTAAGCCCTGTCCTCCCCCTCCCAACGTCCCCCCGTCCCTGCAGGGTTATGAGATCAGGATCCACCATGCCAAGCACGGCTCTTCCTACGATACACTCAAAATTACAGAGCTGGGCACATCGCTCACACATGTGCATTCAGTTAAAAAGAATAATTGGAGTCATTTTATTGGTTGGTGGTTGCCAACCACCAAAATCAAGGCCAAATAACAACTTGAACTGGCAAAAAGCCCTACTTGGCAAAGCGCGGCGCTGCAGGCTCCCTCTGAGGGTAACTTGGTAACAGAATGACCAATTTATTTGCATCTGTGGGTCTCTCCATCACTCTGGGGGGATCATAGCACAGGAGAACATACACTGGTTAAACGACCAGAGATTGAAACAGAAAAGTGGTGGGGAGGAGGTAGGTTTGGAAGGAGCCAAGACTCTTATTGCTTGTTTTAATTAGGTATCATAAGAAAACATGCCTTTTCTAGCTGGTAGAGAAGAGTTTGGAATAGGGGAAGTGGAGTTTAAAGGACCTTAAGGCTGGAAAAGGCACCAAGTTCATGAGGGGCACTGGAGAGACCAGCTGAGAAGACAGCTGCCTGGAGTCCCTCTCCCAGTATAACTGGTGAGAGATTAGGAAGACGCAGGATGGCAAAAAGTTGTAGAATATTTTATCCTCTTTTCCCAAGGTTACTAAGTTAGCCCTATGGATGGCTGCTCAACCCTTGTCGAGGGAAGGCAACCAGGGAATTCCTTAACAGGTCTAAGTTAGAGCCATCAGCGATACACAGTCGTTTCCATCCACGAGAAGAGCAGAAACAAAAGGCAGCCCCTTCGAATTGGCAAAATTCTTAAATAACGATCATTAAAAAAAATAATTCTGAAATACAGCACATTCTAGTTTTTTATTAGTGACTTTGTTCAAATAGAACGTACAAAGAAACTCTATTTCAAATATTTTTCCCCCTATAATTAGATGACCAAGGACTCCCTGCGCCCTTCTACAGACCAATGAAGAGGCAAAAAGGATTTTAAAGCTTCAGATAAACATCTTTCACAAAGGTATTCGTTAAGTCAATGTGAAGCCATAAATGTTCTCAGATGCCTCGTAATAAACTTCTCTTCCTTCGGCCGTATACCTCCACAAGTGCTTTAAAGGAAATACAAAGAGGCTGCTGATTCCAGCAAGCTGCATAATGAGTTCTTGCCTATGAGAAGTTCCTAAACCATAAAAATTCGTACATTCAGTGCCCTACAGAAGTTTGGCATTTTTTTTTTTTTGTGTGATCCTCAATTCATCAGAAAAAGCACTTAATTTCCAACTTCAGAGGTTTCATCTATTTCGAAGACAATAAATACGCGGCAAATAACTCACAGCAACAAAGAGGTGATTAGACACATTTAAACAAGAATAATACCTTGTCAGAAATAAATGGCTGTCGCAGAAGTGTCATATCTAGCTTTACTTCTTTTGAAGAGGGGGGGAAAAAAGGAAACCCACAGCGCTTGAAGTGCTTTTATGTACAATTTTTGCTTTTTTTTTTAAAAAAGCAGCTTCTCACAAAGAGTATTTCCAGCGATCCAAAAAAGTAGGAATGTTTTTGCCTACCTGCTACCATGACCTTCGCTGTCCGACTGATGATAGCTCCGATGCCTTCTAGAGATGCTTCACACTGGTAGAGACCTTCATCCGGCTTGTGGTGCCTGGAGTGGACTATGTTTTGTACCAAGAGGGATCCGTTGGCCAGTTGCTGCCTCCTTTCATCTACTGCCAGGTTTAAGAAGACCGCGTCTTTCTTCCATTTAATAACCGGGGCTCCTCGATCCGATTCCGCGACGCAGTTCAGCAGCACGTTGCTTCCACGCATGGTGACAGCATCCGAAGGCTCAGTCAAGAACCTCAACGATGTAAAAGTCTTAATCTGTGAACCTGAAAGACCAAAACCACAAGAGACGTGGAGTTAATATTGGTTGTACATTGCTATGGAGGAAGAAACATACTATATTAGATACAGAAAATCAATATAGGGAACCCGCAGAGGCACCATAGATATGTCTGGCAAATATTATAAGAAATAAAGCTACGATCCTCTGCAAATTGTTAACACCAAAAAAAAACCAAGCATAAATTATATTTTTGTCCCATCACTACAAAAACAATATTTGTAGATAAATGCTTCTTCTACACATAAAACATGGAGACAAAGCAAAGCTAAAAAAAAAATCCGTGCAACTATACATGGCTGAGCAGGAGATTAGCATAAAAGCACCATACCTCCTGAAGTTTATTTGGAGAATTTAATTGCTTAAAGGACCTCTTCTGGGTACGTGAACTGAGATGCACTTCAGTGCGACAAGCACAAAAATAGCATCAGGCCTCACTTTATTTGCTGTTAGCAAACAAGTTGGAGGAGAGCATGCAGGAGTGAAGCCTGCCCATCTATCAGAAACAGAGCCAAGACCTCAAACCTGGTGGATCTTCTTCCCCCTCACCAGACCAAGGTTCCCCCTGACGAGACCAAGGTTCCCCCTGACGAGACCAAGGCTCCCCCTGACGAGACCAACTAGTCTGGCCGCTGCTCTCCAGGAAGCAGCAAGACAAAAAGCACATGAGGATGTTCTTCAGGTAAAGAAGAGGCAGGATAAGTGTTGAGAGTGCCAACTCTGCCAGCTGCACACCATCCCTACCACGGCACTGAAGACCTGAGATTCCCACCTGCTGCAAGAATGCCAAGGCCAAGTTCTTACATGTAGCAGGACGCTAATCAACTTAGTGTAGTTAAGAGATAAATCAGACTGCAAAGGCAGAGGGAGACGCTCTTAGAGCAGAGCTACAACATGAGGTCTGCTAAAGAGTACAAAAATCATTAAAATGCTGGAGAACGTGTGGACGCGATACGCCAAAGGGCGCAACTCAACATTAACAGTCTTTTTCCCTCTATTACATCAAGTATTTTCTAACGATTTATAAACAGGCAAAGCACATGCAGCTTGTATTTTTAGACAACAGAGTCTTTTCTCAAATCACAGAATCTCCATGGTTGCAAGGGACCTTTGAGATCATCGAGTCCAACCATACACACACACGAAAAAAAAAAAAAAAAAAAAACAATGAAACAACCCACCCCCTAGAATCTCTGCCCCTAGAGCATGCCCCGAAGTGCCAAATCCAGACGCCTCTTAAATATCTCTAGGGATGGTGACTCAACCACCTCCCTGGGCAGGCTGTTCCACGGCCTGACCACTCTTTCAGTAAAATAATTCTTCCTAATATCCAATCTAAACCTCCCCTGCTGCAACTTCAGGCCATTTCCTCTGGTCCTGTCATTATTCCCCTGGGAGAAGAGGCCAACACCCTCCTCTCTACACCCTCCTTCCAGGTAGTTGTAGAGGGCAATGAGGTCTCCCCTCAGCCTCCCTTTCTCCAAACTAACCATGCCCAGCTCCCTCAGCCTCTCCTCACACGACTTGGTCTCCAGACCCCTCACCAGCTCGGTCGCTCTCCTCTGGACCCGCTCCAGCACCTCAATGTCCCTCTTGTACAGAGGGGCCCAGAACTGAACACAGCGCTCGAGGTGAGGCCTCACCAGGGCCGAGCACAGAGGCACCATCACTTCCCTGCTCCTGCTGGCCACGCTGTTCCTGATACAAGCCAGGATGCTGTTGGCCTCCTTGGCCCCCTGGGCACACTGCTGGCTCATGTTAAGCTGGCCGCCCACCAGCACCCCCAGGTCCTTTTCTGCCGGCAGCTTTCCAGCCACTCTTCCCCGAGCCTGTAGCATTGCTTGGGGTTGTTGTGACCGAAATGCAGGACCCGGCACTTGGCCTTATTAAACCTCATACAATTGGCCTTGGCCCATCCATCCAGCATCTCCGTTTCTCGCTCAAGTATAGTCACTATCAGAGTAGTTCCCACTACATCACCATAAAAATCAACGTTTCTGCCACATCACTGGCTCGCCCTTCCCACCCTGTCCGGGGGCAGCGCCCCTGAGGGCTTCCAGGTTTAGGACATAGACCTCTGGTTCCCAGACACACAGGTTGCTCCCCAACCTCCAGACCCCGTGCCAGTGACAGCGCTGCTGTTCTGTGCTCCAGGCATGGGGAATGGAGTTTGGAAACAGCCGCATATGAATGCAAAAATGGCGCTTTTTTTTTTTTTAAATTCTTCATCATCGAATGAATCCTTTTACCTCGTTAAAGCAAATAAAAACAAAGGCTTATGCGATAAAAAGATTCAAAAAAAAAAAAAAACCCTTTAGTCCTAAGAAAAAGATTAATTATTTCTATTTTATACCTCAAACCAAAGCTTTCTCTGAATAGCAGTGCATAAACAGCCACTCGGCATTTTCTTTATAGAAATTAATTTTGTTGTCAAGTGCTTGGTTCCACCTGTACGCTAACTGAAGTAGCGAGGTACTGGGTTTTCCTTCAAGGCACATAAACAAAAAAAGTTGCGGCTTCAAAAACTTAATAAGATTTAGCGGAGGAGAACGCAAGACTTGGAAGCCTCAACTCGGAGAGTATTTCAGGCACAGTAACAGCAGCACCATAAGAACTGAGAAAGAAAAGGACTGTCTGAGAATATCAAGAGGAGCAGTCAAATCCAGATTTGTTTTTCATTTATCTTAATGCTCTGATTTCAATTACTGGAAGAAGCACATCAGAATTAGGCCCAAAAGCTGCACGTTGGCACAGGGCGCTTTTACCACGAAACATGGCTATCGGTATAAGGGTAGGTTTACGATGCGTAGAACAGTAGTTATTTTAAAAACACGCATTCCCTTTTCCTTCCCCTTCTCCCAAAGGCAACCGCGTTCTGTTTGCAAATCGCAGCTTCTTGTTGGACATTTTATTTATGCCACCACCACTCAGAAGACCGTTTAACACAGCTGTTTATGACAGCATGTTAATGATTTTATGTGCCTATTATCACAAGTAAATAATCCACTTCAGGAGAAATGGGGTTATGACAGCTTCCAGTGCAGCAAATGCAGAAGTTACAGAAGTTAAACAAAGATTAACTTTCTTTTCATGCAATTACCCTTGCAGTTCAGTTGCAATTTCAGCTATTCACGTCCTTTGCAAAAGGCATATTTAACCTAAATTGCTTTACTACAAGGAACCCAACAGCTTGAATAACCCGGAAAGCTTTCTGAATGGCAGGGAAAAAAAAAATCAAATCTTCTCAGGAATATTATTCCTGGAGATAGAAGTAACAGTGACGCCCTAAAAATGGAAGAAAATGACCATGTATTTTCCGAAGAGATTACTTGGAAGGATAAGGGTCTAACGGGAATGTTTTCGTAGTACGTAGGTGCTGAATCATAGAATCTTCATGGTTGGAAAGGACCTTTGAGATCATCGAGTCCAACCATACACACAGAAAAACCAGCCCTACAATCTCTGTCACTAGAGCATGCCCCGAAGTACCAAATCTACACGTTTCTTAAATACTTCTAGGGATGGGGACTCAACCACCTCCCTGGGCAGGCTGTTCCACGGCCTGACCACTCTTCCAGTGAAGTGATTCTTCCTAATATCCAATCTAAACCTCCCCTGCCGCAGCTTCAGACCACTGCGAAGGAGAAAGGTAGAAAAGCATTCGAAAAGCCTGTTAGTACCTATTTGCCTATTTACACTACTGGCCCAGTTTGGAAATCCCAGTTGCAGCGTTACACCTGAAGGCAGGGCACCTTTCCCAGTCAAGCGTCAGCTCATCGCGCGCCCTTGACTTCCACGAAGTTGTCACCCGGATTTCTACTTCAACCAGCAAGTGCTAAGCCTCTAGACCAGATTACAAGAAGGAATGCGCTACGCCTAATGCAGAGATCTATTTCAGCACCTAAAAAAAAAAAATCAAATAATTTCATGATATAACCCAGGATGAACAAACACTTTGTTGAATTAAGGGAGAGACAAATCCCAGGCTTGACCAGACCAAACCACACCTCCACGCTTTCCTTCTATATGCAGAAAACCAAGGACTGTCACCTGAAAAAAAAACCAACAAAAATCCACCTATGGAATTCAAAGAAGTTTTAAACTTTACTCACGCTAAGAAACCAAACTCTAACGCAGCTTATGAAGCACATTAACCATGCTCTAAGCAGGCTGATGGAAATTTCAGCTGATGTAGAGGACAAGTGGCCATAACATACAACCTGATTACTAGAAGGCCACTTCAACACAGTTTGCCTCCAAAAAAAAGAAAATATGCTTATTTACCATTTCTTAGTATTGGGGGGTTCTTCGTAAAGGGAACAATTTCTCTGTGAAGATTTCTGTATTCATTGTATATTCACTACAGACAGTGCATACTTATGTGCATACGTATATACACACGCCTTGAAACAAAACCGAACCTATGAAAGAACTCTTAAGACACTGTAGAAACTGCAAGTGAGTGCAATTTCTCCAGCAACTTTTCTTAGTTGTACATTTACTTTTAGGCCAAAAGCGTTTCCCCGGATCCCTTTTCTCCTGTACAGTATCTACCATAGAACCCTTTGGGTTGGAAGGGACCTTAAAGAGCATCTTGTCCACCCCCTGCCCTGGGCAGGGACACCTCCCACCAGCCCAGGTGGCTCCAAGCCCCATCCAACCTGGCCTTGAACCCCTCCAGGGATGGGGCAGCCACAGCTTCTCTGGGCAACCTGGGCCAGGGGCTCACCACCCTCACAGCAAACAATTTCTTCCCAATATCTCATCTAAATCTCCCCTCTTCCAGTTTAAAGCCATTCTCCCTTGTCCTATCACTACATGCCCTTGTAGAAACTCCCTCCTCAGCTTTCTTGTAGGCCCCCTTCACATACTGGAAGGCTGCTCTAAGGCCTCCCCGGAGCCTTCTCTTCTCCAGGCTGAACCCCCCTCAGCTCTCTCAGCCTGTCCTCCCAGCAGAGGGGCTCCAGCCCTCCCAGCATCTCTGGGGCCTCCTCTGGACCCTCTCCAACAGCTCCATGGCCTTCTTGAGCCTACTAAGCCTGAGCAGTGAGTGCGTAAAGTGGTGTGACAAACCCCTTTGTTGCGCTCAGGTCACTTGCTCTTTCTTTGGCGAGGAGAACTGCGCATGAAACCTGGCTTGTTTGGTTTGACTATGGGTTCTTTTACTCTTTTCATATGACAGTGGTCATATACCCTCCTGTTTAAAAGCATCAGAATTTCAAGCCCAAGCCAAACACCATCCATGCTCCTCCTGCCCCATACTTGCGCTGCTCCTATAAATCCTTTGGGTTCCTACTGCCTAAAATTCCCTTATTCTGAAAACAAGACCCAAACAAAAAGCAAAGCTCCAGCAGCTTATGGAGATCTTTCCTCCCGAGGCACTCATTGCAGCTTGCTTTCTCTTTCTTTGTTCTCCAAAAGCAGGACTGGCATCTCCAAAACTCTCATGGCCTCCACTCCTGCATGGTGGAAACCCAGGGTGAAACCCCCAGTTGCAAGCCCAGAGGCAAGAGCGGCTTTTTCAGTCTGAAATTACAGGTTTGCAAAGCGGAGCCCAGCCAGCCATCTCTCCAGCTACCTATCGCACAGCCTTTTAATGGCTGGAAACACGAAGACAATAAAAAATAAAAAAAAGTTCTTTAATATCTCTCCCGGTCCTTGGGCAGTTTCCTTGCCATTGCGCATTAGAGTAAGTGTCTTCCAGCTGAAACGGCTACAACCGTAAAGCTACTTTGCCATTTTTATAAGCAGCATAGGGGACTTATTTTAAAACAGAGATGCTAAACCCACAATTTCATCCTTATTGCAATAGCTCACCTGAAACGGAAGGCAAGGGAGGAAGTTTGTAAGGAGGCAGCCAGGTAGGAGAAGGAAGAGATTAAGAGCTCTTATGAAACTTGCTGTAAAACATACTGTCCTGGTTTGAGGTAAAACAGAACCAATTTTCTGATTTGTAATTTTACTTTCTAGCTGGGCCTCTTCTAACTGACTAAACTCTGAAATTCACAGCACGTTGTTCAGAAACTGTTCGCTCTCGGAGCGATGAGACCTGATTACACCAAGGAATGGTGTGCACAGAGGCTCCTGCTTGTACTTATTGCTGTAACAGCCAAGGTCAGGTAACTTCGCTGTTTGCCCCGTTAGAGGGTCGGAAGCGGAGAAGCGCAGAGGGGTCCCACCTGCAGGGAGGAGCGGACGGGACAGGTGACCCAAAACTGCCCAACAGGGTATTCCATCCCATCGGCATCACGCTCAGGATAAAAGCTGAGGGATCAAAGGGGCAAGGGGGCTCGGGCTTGTCTTCCTTCAATGGACGACGTCTGAGGAGGACCCTGTCTGTTCGTCTGCCTTTGATCCCAATCTGAGCATTCCTGACTCTCGTTCTGGAATTCAGCTCCTGTCTGTCATTGACTCCAGTCTGGGACTTTCCCTGTGTCTGCTGGTGACGCGATCGTCATCCTGGGAGCTGGATACGGTTTTGTATATATTGTATACTTTTTTTCTCTATTATTATTTATTATTTTCTTATTTATTATTATTTTTCATTAAAGTAGTTTAGTTCTTTTTCTAAACTCATAAATCTCCTTATCTCTTCCCCTCCTCTCTGAGGAGTTGGGGGGCGGGGAGGGCCATCTGTCGTTCTGATTGGCCAATCCGGCCAAAACCAGGACACATACTCATGTTTTCTGTTTCCAAGTTTTGCTCTCAGTGGGAGAGTCTCTCCCTCAGAGCTCCAAGAACTTTGAACAGCTTAAAAAAGAAAAAAAAAAAAAAGGCTACAGTGATCAACAGTCACCAAGTCATGGAGAATGCACTTGTTTACGCTTGCACGGGGCCCTGGTTTGATGTTCCCCCCAGTACGGTTTGCAAAAACCAGCCTACCCCCATAGTGGCTGATGCTTTCTTCTACCACCTGCATCCCAGCAAGGACATCCTTGCAGCTGCCTTGGGACACCCTGCCTTCCCTGGGACTTGCTACCAGGCTTTTTGCGTCTCAGAGGCTTTAGAAGTCAAAATAAGAGAGGGAAGTGCTGCTAGAGCTGCTTTATCCGTCACAAAAAAATACATTCATCTTCTACATACATGCTCACAGCTGTCCTTTGAGGCCCAACACTCTCACATTTGAAGAAAACAGACTTAAAGGAAACTAAGGGTCTTGCTGAAACTGACGGGGCCAGGGCACTTTTGTGCTTCCTTTTCCCTCTGGCTACAGGCGGCGCAGGACAGCTACGGGCACAGACGGATGAGCTCTACAGCTTAACTACAAACTTGAATGGAAGGCGGTTGTAAAGATTAAATACCTCCTCCACAAAGCGACCGTCTCAGCTATTCCGAGCACATCCGTGTCATCAAACGAGCCCGTAAGCGCTGCTTGGAGATCTGAAGCTCCCAGGTCAAGGAGAGCGCCCTTGGCAATAGCCCAAACGTCCTTTAGCCAAATAAAGGAGTAGAAAACTTGAAGCTAAAAGACCCCATCCTTGGTCCCTCGCTGCTTTAGCAACCAAGACATTACCCTACGCGATGACCTGCTTTGTGATACAGGAATAAAACTAATGGGCTTCTCGCCCTGCCAGGTAACATCACAGCAACTTCAAGGTGATCATTCTCCAGGCCACAGACAAAATTAACATTTAAAAGATCATCTCTGATGTGCTTCTTAATCAGTCCCTCGCTTTGAATCCTCCACTTTCTATTCTGGCTTTGTGAAATGTAATCTTCCAGGGTGGGTCGTGGGTTTTTTTTTTCCTTCCCCCCACTCACCCCCCTTCATGTTCTGCATCAGTTGCTTCCATTACAGAGAGGGAAGAGATGTCACAGTTGCAAAAGCATTTGACCAGGCCACCCCCGGAGCTTTCTTCTTTTTCAAATAAACATGACGAAATAAAGACTTTTTTGCGCACAGACCATTTGAAATCTGTGAATACAGAAATACCCCCCCCCCCAGTCTCACTGAAATTCGGCAGCGGAGCACTGCAGCTGAACTAAGTCTATTACAATGAAGTGTAGTTGTGGACACTCAAAAAAACACGTTTTCTCTGAGGATTTTTTTTTCCCCCTTCATCTGTATGAATTAGCTTAACGGCCAGGCTAATAAACATTTATTTACATGCTTAGGTAATGCAAAATATCCAGCAAAACTTGATACAGCTTTATCTGTTCGCACAAAATACACTATTAAAAAGCTTCATATATATTAAAAGGAGAATTCTTGCTGGAATGTTTTTATTATAACCTATGACGTGCCTTCTGGGGTGCTGAATATTTCATTTCAGCTCGATGAAATTTTGAAAAAAATATCTAGCCTCACGCCTGCATTCGATGTTCAGGTGTAGAAAGAAAAATTCCCGCGCCAAGAAATGTACAAGGCAACGCGCGAGAGTGCGGTACGTGGAAGAATTGTTCAATTTTTATATAAAAAGAACACACACTTTTTAGATAGGACTTTATCACGATGTTCCAAATCACTGAATTTTTAAATGCTGCTGTCACAGGATTTTGGGCTGTATTGAGGGAAAAGGTTCCTTTAAGGTCCCTTCCAACCTAAAAGTGCTTTAACAACAGTTCCATTATAACTCCTCCATATACACTGAATTGTTAAGGAACACATAGCGACTGGCTGTCTGATTTTTACTTGAAAGCTTTAGGTTGATATAAATAAGGTTTTTCAGTGATTTATCAGTATGGGTATCCCCTCCACACCACAACACCCACTGCTTGTTATCCAGGGTGCTCACAACATCAGTTAAAAACTTTTACTGGGTGCAACTGATGAGCAACACCCAGAAAAAGGGCTTTCATCAGGGCCAAGTGAGACCACTGAGCAGATCCACCACCACGTCTGCCCCTCATACAAGCTGCCCCACTGCTATACGACCACAGTCATACGAAAAGAGTAAAAGAACCCATAATCAAACCAAACAAGCCAGGTTTCACGTGTAATTCTCCTCGCCAAAGAAAGAACAAATGACCTGTGCGCAACAAAGGGGGTTGTCGCACCACCTTACGCACTCGCTGCTCAGGCTTAGTAGGCACGAGAAGGACATGGAGCTGTTGGAGCGGGGCCAGAGGAGGCCCCAGAGATGCTGGGAGGGCTGGAGCCCCTCTGCTGGGAGGACAGGCTGAGAGAGCTGGGGGGGGTCAGCCTGGAGAAGAGAAGGCTCCGGGAAGACCTCAGAGCAGCCTTCCAGTATGTGAAGGGGGCCTACAAGAAAGCTGAGGAGGGACTTTCTACAAGGGCATGTAGTGATAGGACAAGGGGTAATGGCTTTAAACCGAAAGAGGGGAGATTTAGATGAGATCTGAGGAAGAAATTGTTTGCTGTGAGGGTGGTGAGCCCCTGGCCCAGGTTGCCCAGAGAAGCTGTGGCTGCCCCATCCCTGGAGGGGTTCAAGGCCAGGTTGGACGGGGCTTGGAGCAACCTGGGCTGGTGGGAGGTGTCCCTGCCCAGGGCAGGGGGGTGGAACTGGATGGCTTTTATGGTCCCTTCCAACCCAAACTATTCTGTGATGCTATGTGGATGTTAAACAAGCTCTGATGGGATAAGAGAGACGAGAGCACACACATATACGGATGCTCCTCTCCGTTCCCCCTCTGACTATTGAGGTCTCCGAAAGCACTAGTCATTGATTGGACCCATTTGACTCCTTTCCCAGCAAAGATATTTGGAATAGCCCGCTAAATCGGACAACAGCTCTATGGCTGCCTCAAGCTGATCTCTGCCCACAGGGCAGCCAAAGGGGCACTCCATCCCTTCCTCCAGCCCCAGCCCTGTGCTCCTGGGGCTTTCCTCAATTTGACTCCAGCAAACAGGCAGACACAAGAGCCAGCACGACCTACAGACCCTCAAAAGAAAAGTGCTCTTCTCCATCCGATCAAATTCCTTGCAACTGAACCACAGAACACAAGGCAGAGGGCAAGAGCGTAACTATTTGGAGAACAAAGGGCCAAGGAGAAAAAAAGAGACCAAGTCTTCTGGCAGCTGCCTGCTGTTAACCTGGTTTGGGCAGAGACACCACATTGGCTAGACTGTATAAAACTACTTGATCAGGTACCTACAACATGCCCAAAATTTGCTTGCTTTGCCTGTGTGCTCAGTGAAACTCAGACCGTGGCGGTCTCTGAAAAAGAGAGAGTTCAGGTCCCCTGAGCTGAGATCATCTGATGGCAGGTGTAGGTAGGTTTGCCTTAAAACAGCGAGATTCTCATTGCCTAATTTTAGTCAAATCAGTTTGTTCAACAAAATCTAGTCTCCCCAACCTATAAGCCTTGCAGCATACACTGCTTCTTCAACCTTACAGAATGATAGAACGGTTGGGTTTCAAAGGGACCTCAAAGACCATCCAATTCCAACCCCCTGCCCTGGGCAGGGACACCTCCCACCAGACCAGGTTGCTCCAAGCCCCGTCCAACCTGGCCTTGAACCCATCCAGGGATGGGGCAGCCACAGCTTCTCTGGGCAACCTGGGCCAGGGGCTCACCACCCTCACAGCAAACAATTTCTTCCTAATATCTCATCTAAATCTCCCCTCTTCCTGTTTAAAACCATTCCCCACCATCCTATTGCTCCACTCCCTGATAAATCAATTTAAGTTACAATTCATGGGAACAAATTCAGAAGATCCAGTTATCCCTGGAATAAAATGAGAATCATTTGGCTTCCCGCACAGTGCAGAGGATGCGCGGCACAAGGGTATTTGGCTACATTAGAAAATCTGGGTAGTACTGGAGGAGAACTGAGGTTTGTTCAACACGGCAGCATACAGCTCCTCTTCTGGTCCACAGCTCTCCTGAACTCCAGGCAGCAGCAGACCTGAGTCCGTGGGAAACCCAAACAGAGCCTGGGGTTTTCTTACAGTGGAGGCAGTGGTGAAGTGGATTTCCATTTTGAGCACCCAGAGAAAACTGCGGAATGCTGAACTGCATGGACTTTCCAGTACAATTTTTTTCTACGTGCTTTTGTTGCAACTGTTTTAATTACGCCATCAGAAAATCATATTATTTGCCAGATTTCCTCCCCTCTTCCTCAGGATAACCTGTACCTGCACCTGCCAATTTACACACTGTTCCATAGCGAAAAGAAAAAAGCTATGGCACTGTATCTACGGACAGATAAAAGAGGTATCACCAACTCGGATGTTATTTTGAACAATCCCGTTAAGTTTTCAAAGGGCTCGCAGCAGAAGACTCCTGCAGAGAAGCGGCTGCGGTCAGTTCATTGCCCCAAGGTACGTCACCCCACCAGCGTGGTACTCGTTTCAATGTTCTCCCCAGAAAACGCCTTCTGTCTTTCTGACAACGGAAGAAGTTACTCTCAACTGTTAAACACACATCCAAGACACGGCAGATTTCAGCTCTGCCTATCAGAAATGGTCTGTTTTCCGAAATTTGAGGAGTCAGCCGAGCGTAGCCCTATAGAACAGGGCTGAAAAGTCAACTCCATCCTGGCAGCTACAGCACGTCAAAAGCTGTCTGCCAACACCCCCTCTCGCATCTCCGAGACCCACAGTGCAGCCTTCTCATTTAGGAAGTTAGGAAAGAGAGATTTCTACGCTCAATCTCCAAAAGCTCCGGCCTTCTTCTGACAGGGTTTCAGCCTGCTGCATCCCATTTCAAAAGTTCAGACCAGCAGAAGAAATCGCAGAAGAGACACCCAAGAGGTGTCTGGTTACAGATACGGGACTAAATAAAGTAGAGCAAAGTAGTGAATTTTGGGGTTTCTGTAGAGACAGAAAATAAAACAAAATAAAATCACTTAAATTACTAGATTACCTTATTATTAGATTAAATCACCTAGATAATAAGCTGCATGGGGAGGGGATGAAGGGATCAGGGCAGAGCAGTAAAGAACACCAAGGATGAGAAGGAAGAAGAATCCCCCAGGGCCACGGTGAAGGAACAGCCAAGAAACAGGGTAGAATAAAAGAAAAAAAAAAAAAAAGAAAAAAATCAATCCAGCACTAAATCCAAGCCAAGCAGGAAAGGGCTAAAAGGGGAGAGTTGAGTGGAATACAAACAAGAAAAGGCCCACGGATGTGGCCAGATGCGGGTTTTGACCAGTCATTGTGGAAGAAGCCGGACGGCAAGAGGGAGACACGAGCCCGCAGAAGAGACGTTTCGTGCTGAGGTGAAAGGGCAAAGGAGAGCAATAGCCGGCGAGGACGTGGAAACGTATGGAAAGGGGAAAGATAGAAGTCCGGTAAGAGGAAGAATAAAAAGGATGGTGAGAAGATAAATAATGAAGAACAAGAGATCCTGAGTTAAAATATCAAAAGAACACATGAGCTGCTGAAAGAGGAAATCCCTTGGAAAAGCTTTAAGCTGGAGAGACGGGTAGAAGAAGCATAAACAAAGGCAGCATTTCCGTTTCATTTCTGGGGGGATGGCGATGCATTTCAGGGAAAAAATAAGCAGAGGAAGAAGCAGGAGTGAAGGGGATGGGGGAAAAACAACGAGGAAAAACCCAACCCAGACTCCATGAATGAGAACTCCGTGCTGAATTTGAGAGCATTATGGCCCAGAAGAGCCTATAGCACAAACAGCGCTGCTCGAACGCACGTGGCAGCGCTCGGAATAAAGCCACTTCTCAGGAAGACAAAACATTTAGACAGGGGGTTTTTTGTTTTCATATTTGTTCATTTCTTAAATGCATTCCTCCTTCCTTGCAGGCCATTTAGTAATGCAATAAATTAATTTGTACTTTAAAGTGAACTCTTTAATCCTTTTTGTTCTCTCCCCTCCCCATCCAAGGCATACTAGCAAATTTACATGCATTAGCATAATGAAACATTAATTACATAGCATTTTGGATGGGACAAGCACAGAGCTTCAATCAATCTCAATAACTCACATCAGGAAGGTGAAAACCACTGGCCAGGCTTATCAGGGCAGCATAATAGACACAAACACATCAACAGCGCCTGTTGTGGGTACGATTTAAACCCAGCATCCAAACCCCAAAACCACTCAGAAAATTACAAAGACAATAATAAATATCAATTATGTTAATGATACACAGACAAATTGTTTTGCCCTGGTTTTGTTAGGAACCAGAGGCGTGTTTGCACTGAAGGATGAGCGGGACCGATCTGGCACGTCCCACCCGGGGGGTGGGTTATCTCCTTCAACATATTGGGTGACAGAGCTGCCAAAAATAACGCCAGTGCACCCTCCAGCAGCAAACTCCAATGGCTTTATGGAGACCGCTTCCAGTCTGAAGTTATCATCTCATCTGCAGCCTTCTCAAGCCCCTCCAACATATTGGATGCTATCGCTATGCTTTGTGTCGTCGGGTCCCTCTCCCAGGGCAGGTCCATGGGACAGAGGGACCACCCAGGGCCCCGCAACCAGAA
The DNA here is from genome assembly GCA_008658365.1 of Alca torda. Classification (NCBI taxonomy): domain Eukaryota; kingdom Metazoa; phylum Chordata; class Aves; order Charadriiformes; family Alcidae; genus Alca; species Alca torda. The sequence continues at coordinate 2,085,252 of CM018101.1, forward strand.
AGACCTCACAAGTCTCCTGCCTGCATCTCCTTATCCATACCCAAGACTGACATATGCATAAAATAAACCATCGCCCAAGGTAAGGCAATAGGAGCTCGGTTGTGCCCTCCTCCCATTACCGCGCATACAGTATCTTAATTATGTTCTCTCTATTCCCATTTACAAAGCAAAGAAAGCCAGTTCCTCGTTCAATCCTTGAAATTAAAACTCCCCCACTTCTATTTAGTAAAAGGCTTCTGGGAACACCCGAATGGTGTTCATTAAGGAAACAAACTGCCGTGCTACAATAATGTATGTGAACGTTAAAGAAACAAATGGGGACTTCACTGCAGATGTAGAGCCCTTCCCTCCTTGCACAGTGAGAGCACACAGCCAAGCCGATGGACTGTGTGCCCTGAATGCATCATTTCAGCTTTCGAAAAACCCAAAAGAATTAAGATAATACAAAAAAAAAAGTCTAATCTGAGCATAATCTGAGTCATAAAACATCCAGCAGCAATTGAGACTGCTGTTGTGAGGGATAACCCATGAATATCAAACTGCTCCCCATCACACTCCCTTAATGCATCAGCCTTTCCAGCAGAAAAAAACCCTACTCCATTTCATTTCATAATAAATCACAGTTTCCTTGGTTTACTTTAACTCCATGTCTCTCAACTACAGTAACCGCAGAATTGAGGGGCTAGACTAGATGACCTCCTGAGGCCCATTCCAACCAAAACTGTTCTACAAGCCCAACAACAAAAAAGAGAGACAAAAAAGCCAGCATCCCCCTACAGCCCTAGGAAGAATCCAAACCTTGAAAAAAAGAACAAAAAAAAAAAAAAAGAACAAAAAAATCACTGGGTAGAAAATTAACCTCTCCTTCAGGAGTTTGTCACATATCACAAGTCCCAGGACAATGGATGTGTCTCCATCCGAGCACCTTATAATTTAAGCATAGCCCTATATCCCTTACTTTTCAGTCTTACCTGATTTTTGTTTTGCTGGATAAGCCTAATATAAATAAAACTTGGGTTCCACATCTTTTAGAAGAGATCACGGCTAATATATGATGGGTCAGATTTTGACTTGGACAGGGATGTTAAGTTTACATCCACAAAAGCATCTGGACCTACATTTTGAAGTCAGCAACATGATACGATGGAGAGCTTTTCCTGAAAGCCACAAAGTAAGAGATCCAGCTCTCGTGGCAGATCTGTGTTTAGAGTCATTCAAAAAGATCCGATGAAAAAGCATTAAACACCACTGTACTGAAAAGATATCATCGAGCCTAGAAGAGACATTGCCCAAAATACCATCCGAAGCTGTCAATCTGAGTTTACTTGCAGGATGTACAGTTTTTAGTTGGAAATTGGCTTTCTGCAACCTGCACGCGGTAAAGCGGTATTTCATGGAATCATAGAGCCGTTTAGGTTGGAAGAGACCCTTGGGATCATCGAGTCCAACCATCAACCCCACTCTACAAAGTTCTCCCTTACACCACATCCCCCAACACCACATTTAAATGACTCTTGAACACATTCAGGGATGGTGACTCCACCACCTCCCTGGGCAGCCTATTCCAGTGGCTGACCACTCTTTCTGGGAAGAATTTTTTCCTAATGTCCAGCCTAAACCTACCCTGCTGCAGCTTGAACCCATTCCCTCTTGTTCTATCACTGATTACCTGCGAGAAGAGACCAGCACCAACCTCTCTACAATGTCCTTTCAAGTAGTTGCAGAGAGTGAGGAGGTCTCCCCTCAGCCTCCTCTTCCTCAAACTAAACAGTCCCAGCTCCTTCAATCGCTCCCCATCAGATTTATTCTCCAGGCCCTTCCCCAGCTCCGTTGCCCTCCTCTGCCCTCGCTCCAGCACCTCGAGATCTCTCTCGTATTGAGGTGCCCAGAACTGGACACAATACTCAAGGTGGGGCCTCACCAGTGCTGAGCACAGGGGGACAATCACCTCCCTCCTTCTGCTGGTCACACTATTTCTAATACAAGCCAGGATGCCATTGGCTTTCTTGGCCACCTGGGCACGCTGCTGGCTCATGTTCAGCCGCTTGTCAATGAGAACCCCCAGGTCCTTTTCTGCCAGGCAGCTCTCCAGCCACACTTCCCCAGGCCTGGAGCAATGCATGGGGTTGTTGTGGCCCAAGTGCAGGACCTGGCACTTGGCCTTGTTGAAGCACATTCCATTAGCATTGGCCCATCGGTCCAATCTGTCCAAGTCTCTCTGTAGAGCCTCCCTGTCCTCATGCAGATCAACACTCCCGCTTAGCTTCGTGTCATCTGCAAACTTGCTGATGATACACTCTATGTCCTTATCAAGGTCATCAATAAAGATGTTAAACAGAAATGGTCCCACACTGACCCCTGAGGAATACCACTTGTGACCGGCCGCCAGCTGGATTTAACTCCATTGACCACCAATGGAGTTCTCCTCACACCTGTCCTTCGGGCAGAAACATCTTCAAAGCCCAAGCTTCCTTTCTCTGCCAGCTACCGAACACCAATTAACCAAGCCTTTCCTAACAAGGAAAAAAAAAGGAGGGGGAAGGAATCAGCTCAGCAAATTTTGATCACTAAGTACAGAAAACCAAAGTCATCTGCCTCAGCTTTGGTGGCTGTGGGCTTCCAGCAGAGACTGAGAAGTGATTGTCCCCTGGGACTGGAAAGGGTATAAGGAATCCCAAGTGATTATTCTACGATCAAGCAGCCACTTCTCCTCGGTAGTAGTGAGGTTTCAAGGAAAATAAACGTCTATGGGGAAAAATAAACCATTTCTGTCCAGGAACTGAAACACTTTGGATGAGCCCTCCAGTATTCTCACTTCAGTCACGCTAAAACAGCGGATTTGCTCGCAACGGGTTAGCCACGACATTTATTTTAATGAACTTGCAGAGTTCCTCATCAAATTGTAATAAAAGCTATATCCTTTCTTAAGTGTTTTGCTCCTGTTCGCTCCCTGAACATATGTGGTATTTCAGTGGTAGCAAAGAGCATGAAGGAAACCCCAAAGTAAGGTTTACTGCTCCCTCTCCTCCTTGGAATATGTGTCTCCTGATGGACAGTCATAACTGGACTCAAAGGAGACTTTTTCCTCTTTATTCTGCTCTGAGCTACTTGTCCTCCAAAGGACAAAGAGTCTCAGCCTCTCTCCAACCAAAAGTTTTTCCACCGTGCTTTACTCATCTCTTTTCCTCTTCCCATCTCTCTTTGTAAAGGTGAGGATGCTCCTTCCAAGCTTTCACAACAGCTGAAGAACACTCTCCTCAAATCCCTCAAGACCCGGGTCATTTTTCGGTCCCTATCTAACCACAGCCAACAAAGGAATCAGACTACTCTCTCAGGTCCCCCAACCACCAAAGCACTGAGTAAGCACTGAATGAGCCCAAATGTAGTTGAAATGTGAAGTCAAGGGGCCACCAAGTTATCTACCCCAGCATGTGCCACCACACTTAGTGTAGGAACAAGTGCACAAGGAGCCCTTCTGCCCCTCTCAGGCTGGGATCAGTGGTCGCTCGGCCATGCAAGAAGCAGGACTTCTTGCGCAAAGATGCTTGACTGAAGCCCCAACGCTTCAGGATGAATTGCGTTGATTTGTGCCCAATTCCTAGCCCAGGTCGGTTAAAGAAAACACCTCACCAGAAAATCGCCGCAGAGTCACTCTCACCAAGACAGTGTGTCCCGTTGTCTTTGGGCAAGCTGGCCCAAGAACTGGGGTGCACTGAGGTTCAAAATGCCTGGAAGGCATAAGGTGAGTTTGCTGCGTGATTTAACCATGGAGACCTTTTTCTTGTCTGCAATGACTAAACAGAGGTAAGTCCATACCACTCTGGGACCCTCAGACATAAACTTCTTCAGGGTCTTGGACAAGTTCACTTCCAATTCTTAACACGTGCTTTAAGAATGATCAGGTAAGAGGAGCAGCACGGCACCCGTAGGAAGAGAGGTCCTTCACCCAAATAACCATCAGAGAATTGCTATGCAAAATAGTTGTTAAATACATCTTTTGAGAGTTGGAAAAACTTCTAAGTCAGAGCACAACATTCAATCACTCTTATTAAAACATTGTGTAATAATAACTTCCACTCAATTTTAAACGCGGAGCAAAATAAATCCAAAACACGCCGACGTCCTATTCCCAGTCTGAGAAGTTTCCTCGTAATAAAGTTATTTTTAGAAGTTTGCCAGCTCCAGGGGAAAACAGAAGGAGCAGTCCGACGTTATATTATTCACTTGAATGAGTTTCCAAATTGAAATCACCAAGATTGCAAATACGGACTTGTAACTACATGGGGAATCCATTTGAAATAATTTCAGATCCGAATACTGCCATACGGTCCCGTTGATTTCGATGAAGAAAAACTACTCATGTGGATAATGCCATGCAGATGGGGCAGTGGCTTTGGGGACTTTTGCCAAGGCTCTGCCTGCTCTTGGCCACCCCTGCAACTAAATGCCTTGGGATTACAAGTATTTCAGGGACAGGAAAAAAAAAAACAAAACAAAAAAACAAACAACAACTCGAGGCTATATACCAAAAGTATTTCCTTCCCTAAGCTACAGGACTCAGAATTACGTTTTAAGTCTTATGTCTGACCTGTTTCTTTATTTCAGGTTCTGGAAAAATAAAAAAAAAAAGAAAAAAAAATCAAGGCTGTGGTTGGAGGGGTTTTGGTGTTTTTTGTTTTATTGTTTAAATAAAAAAGCAGGATCAAAATAAATAAAAAAAAACCCAAACCAAATCAAGGCTTACAAACCAAAAATACAAAACAAAACCAGCCAGAGCGCACAGACCCCGGAGGTGAAGCCCACGTCAAGATAGATGGTGCTTGTCCTCCAGGGAAAACTGGGAATTGCTAAACTGGTCCAAACGAAGCACTACAGTCCAAGAGACCATCAAAGTGTTTAAAAAGAAAGTATTTTTCCCCCCCCCAGATCTCCACTGCTGCCTCTGATCACTCTTCCCTTTACACGAGGAAGTTGACTTGCGCGAAAAGTGTCACTGTGACCCCATGCCAGAAGATTTCCTCCAACTCTGCTCCACATTAGGAAGGCTCCTTACCTACTTCAGTGATGTTATAAACTCCTCCATGGTTCAATAAGCCATGAGAGGTCTTCACGCGTGTAACCACCAAGTGTGCCAAGTGCTTGACAAACAACAGCCAGGCTCTGCCTCCCCTCACCCAACCCATCCCCGAACTGTTCCTCTTACTTTACACGATCTCTACGCCTCTCTCTGGCCATTAAGGGTGTGGAATTAGTTTCCGCACGCTGGTTTGCCTGCTCAGACAAATCCTGGCCGAGCTACAGAAAGCCACGTTGGCACGTCCTACGGGCAAACTCCCACTACCAGCTGGGATGAGACAGGTTTTATTTAACATTTCTCTTTGATGTCTTCCAGCTCTCCACCTGATTCGAGCTGGGCAAAGGTTCAATTCACACAATTTCGGGGGGGGGGGGGGGGGGGGGGGGGAGGGAGGGGGGTGCGGAAAGAAAGAAAAAATCCAAACCCTGAGCTACTAGAGAGGCAGGTAATAGAAGGAAACGTTTGTCACGGTTTTCAGGGAAGTTGCGAAAAAAGCAATTACAAACTTCGAAAGACAGCGGAGGGGGAGGAAGCCCCAGACGACGTTTCATAACCTTTGCCATCGGTAACAGCTTCTTTTAAATGCAAATTCCGAAATGGGCGCATGCTGTCGCTGCGGCGGTGCCTCGAGACCCCGGCAGCCCACGAACAGTGCCCCATTGTAGCGGGCGCTGGGCGAGCGGCACAATGCCGACCTTATTCCCTCCACCTCCTAGAGAAAGCGGGCCGCGGGGCTCCGCAGCTGAGCCAGAGCCACGAGCCTTACCCTGAATACCAATAACCCGCACGGCTTTTCTCCGGCTGCAAAGTTTCCAAAGTTTTCCAAAACAATCTCCCTTTGAAAGGCAGTTTTGTTGGCCGGGAATTGCCGCAGCTCCATCTCGCAGCCCAGCCGCCACCAACCACCGCATTGTGACAACTGGGGATAACAATTATTTATTTTATATTTTTTTTAGGCTCAAATGGCCAAAATGACAACGTTGAATCGAGAAGCAGCTGCCAAGAGCAGAGTACAAGTCTGCAACTTCTCAAATTGTCCACTTCAGTTTATGCTAACCATGGCAATTAATGAAATTAAAACCCACCAGTCTGCGATAGCTGCGCGCTTAAAACAACGTACCCCATTCTGCACATCGGTGTTGCGTGCTTAATGGTACGAGTCCGTCATGAAAAACCCCCCTTTAGAAACAGGACACATCTTTCTCCCAACTAAATAGTCATCTTTTCCCAGCAGGAAAGAAGAAATCCATGAATATTGGGGTAACACCGCACTGCGCATTTATTGAAGCTCGTAAGCGCCAAATAAGCTGATTTGCACGACGTCTAAAAATCAACATGACCTTCATGATCTTTGAGAAGCGGAGAAGTACTTCACCAAAAAAAAGAAAAAAATCAGATTGAAAAAAGAAAACTAGGTGAAGCCAGGAGCGTTGCGCTCCCTGTGGGCAGCAGATCAGGATGTCTGTCACTCCGCGGCGCTTCCTTCGGCAGGGCCCCATGATTAATCACCTAAAGTTGTCTTCCACTTGATGCGCAAGTGAAAAGCGGAAGGAACAAGAGAGGTTTAGACTTGTATGTTTTTGAAATCACAGCGCTAAGATGATTTCAGACACGATCATCATTTACTTCACTAAGTTATGAGTCCATCAGTATTTCTTTTCCTTTCTGGCGCAGAAACGTGTGACAAAAGAGCTGCCTCCGAGCAGCGGGAGGAAAAGAAATCAGAGTCTCACAACCACAGCTCCGTCAGGTTCCTCTGTTTTGGGGTTTTTTTTCAGGATTAAGGAAAAAAGAAAGAGCAAACACCCCACGAGCCTGTTCTTGAAGAACATCATCACTTTAAAAGCTCCATCTTTAATTAACAAATCTCAACATTGTAATTTCCCCCCCCCCGCCTTTAAGTTCCACAACAGCTTTCTCAAAGCCCTTGGAGATTTGGTTCCCCATATTCCTTGACTGCTCTATGTAAATAAAAGCATGTAAATACTGACGATCTCCAGCTTCCGATGTAAAACGGAAAGTGGGAGACATGACATACAAAAACCTGACGACATTATAACAAAAAGAACGCATAAATAAAATCACTTGCTGCGCTGAGAATAAAGGTTAGGACCAAACATTTTAATTTAAATTACTGGCACTTGTGTAGATAAACAGTGTTTGGTAATTTCTCTTAAGCACTAAAGGGGTTTTCACTCCCAAATGGCTCATTTCTACCAATTATGTCAATTAATTAGAGAAAAAAAAAAAAAAAGAGAGAGAGATGGAATAGAGGTGCTCTGGTTTCTCTCCAAGTAAAGCCAGGAAGAATGGAAAGCCATTTGCATTAATAAGTATCCATCAAAACCCGCCGACTGACAGGCGGCGTAATGGAGCAGTTACAGCACATATGGTTCCCAACCCACTCTCCTCCCCGCGTCCCGCAGAAACCCGGCTGCTCAGGAAATAATTGCCAGTCCTGGGTTAAATACAGATGCAGCCACAATTAAAAAAAAAAAAAAATACAAATAGGAAATTTTATTGTGTCCCCCCCCCAGTTTGACCATCTCTAATGATTTCCAATCAGCATTTTGCCCTCACTGTCAGAAGGGTGCTCGCTTCAAAGCCAGCAAATATCATATTTTAGCTTATTTGATGGCTGGATCAGGAAGAAACAACTATTAAGAGCAGACTTTTCTCTACAATGAAGTGGAAGCGTCCCCTAAAAATCCCAGTTCCCTAAGCAAATTTCAGATGAAGCTTCCTTAGAAATGCCAACGTTATCATCGTAATAATAAACAAAATTGTATTCCACTTATAGCCCATCTTCCCCCAAAATGCTGTATTTTAAATGACACGCAATAATTACCAGTGACATGCAACAAGTGTCACCGGGGCAAGTGTCTCCTGGCTGGATTTTCAAGCTGGCCAAGCTTTTGCTGTGGCATACAGTGGAGTTGGGCACCCAGCTGAGACAGGACCAAGCCTTCCTGGCGCGTTTGCTCTTCAACCGGACACTATTTTATTATTTTTTTTAACCCCTGTCACACAGCATGGCTCTCTGAGCCCACGAAGGAGTTTGGCGTCACCACACCTACCCCTGAAGGTCTCCAGAGAAAGCCAGAGACTTGGGATGCTCCGCTACAAGTACCACGAGGTGGTTGTATGCCAAAGGACGTCGCGTTGACACACACACACGCACCTGGGTTCAACATAAGAGGGACAGAGAGGCTGCGAGGGCCTTGGGGACAAAGCAGCCAGAGCAGCCCATCTATGGGACGCCACCTCAAGGTGGCCCGTGGCAAGGGGGAAGCCCCACAACGTCTCGTCTGCCGTAAGCAGCCAAAAGAGGAGCTACCCAGCCTGATTTCCTTCGAAGAGCAGGCTGCTCGCAGGAGATGGCATGGATGCCAAGTGCTGGGGTATACTTTAATTTCGCATATTCCTGAAGCCACCGGACCAGCGACGCAGCCCAATTGAGACGACAGCTCCAATCAAGAGTTGGTTCTGGCTCCCTAAAGCAGAGCTGCTGGCAAGTTGAGGGGGGGGGGGGGGATGGGGGGAAGTGCCACGCCTCCTAAGTAAAGTGCCATGAAAACTATAGATGACATTTAAAAAAAAAAAATTTAAAAAGTTAAGCTTATATAACTATATAGCTTATCTATCTTCAAAAATTACGGCAATTTCTAAGCGAAGCTTTGTTGCATGCAGCAAAACAAGTGTCTGTGTTCCCCAGTTTAATTGCTTTGCTTTTCTTAAAAAAAAAAAAAAAAAAAAGAAAAAGAAAAAACAAACCTCAGTTTTCATGCAAGAATACTCTTTCCCTGATCCCTTTTCAAACACCCACATGAAACAGAAACACATTGTGTCTCTACTCCCAGAAACAAAAAAAGAGGGTTACAGATAGCTTGCTAGGAGTCCAGGGTGTCATTCTGCAGCGAGTAATGAGATTTACTTCCTCATTTTCACATTTCTGTACATAAATATTTTTTTCAGAATATTCTACGGCAGAGACCCCATCTGTGTCACGCTAAGTTTGAAACAATCATCATGTAGAACTGGATTTATTATTCCCCCCACCAATTCAACTTTTTAATAACCAAGTGTTCTGTGGAGCTGTGAGCGCACACCCCCAGTGAATCCGATGAGAATTTCATCTATTCAGCCTCTGCATTTCTTCCTCTAAGTACGGGTTTTAGTCCTATTTGTTCAAAATCTCACCTGACTTCCAGGCAAAAATCTTGATTCAACGCTTTTCCGTTTGTGAAGTCAGTTGCATTAAGAAGTTACCCATATCTCATTCCATTTGGATGCATCTTCTGATTTTCCTCCCTACTCTAGTCTTTTCCGTACTGTATTCTGCATTATATTTCTGTATTATATTCTGTATTATGCTGATTTCAGCTGTCAAAGTGCTATAATAAAAATACAAGCTATTAAGTAGTGATTTATCCTGCGGGTTTTGAAACTTTTTTTTTTTTTTTACATCAAGCACAAGCAACCAGCAGAAGTAGGATAGACAACTACAAACTGGATACATAAGGAGAACAAAACGCTCTACTTTTGACACGTCCACTTGCGTATTGATAGTCCTGTCCATATCCAGCAGGCTCCAGACCTCCAGGAGCTACTAAAAAAACCCTCTCGGCAGCTGGTTTTCCAGGACAGGTGATTACAGCAAGCCCGTTTGGGCACCAGCCTTGGAGGAGCTGGATGAGGCGGCAGCTGATCCCTGCTCCAGAGGATGGATGGCCCATCTGTTCCTCCTCCAACCTGGCTCTGGGGGGACTTTTGGATGACACAACCCAAGATCGTCTCTAACGTCACCCGCTCTTCACCCCTACCATCTGCCGAGCAGGATGGCCATTTGTAGCCCACAGGTGATGAAGCGGCTGCTGGAACTCACTGCGTAACTCAGGCGAGCTTTCAGGCCGCTTCGCAGTGAAACAAGGAACATTTTGTCCCACTTCAATAGGGCGGCAGAAGAAGAAAGCGGGTCTAGATGCCATTTTTTCTTTCCTTCCTCAGCTCCTACAAATGATAAACCCGCGTGTCTCCCAAGCAAAACGCACGGCGCCAGCGCTGCTGTTGTAATGCAATTGCATTCCTTGCACGGAAATATTTCAAGTTGTAAAATGCACCTAGTGACAATTAAATCTGCAGTTATGTAATATTAGAAAGCAAGAATAAAAGCAGTTTGAAGTTAAACTTCAAAGGAACACAATCTGTCACGACCGAAAAATTCTGTTAGAAACGTCTATACTTATTAAGAAAAATCTCCGAATATTAATAAAAAACTCAGAAAAAGCAAGGAAAATCATTCAGAAGAGTAGCTGTTGATCGTATCACATCACATTTGCACCACAAAAGTGTTCATCGTTGTGTTTGGTTTATGATTTAGCTTCAACTGGATATAAATATGCAGATGCATATGTTCAATACAGTTCAGTCGGAGGCACGCTTTTACCACTGGAACAGCTGCAGTTCTAAACCTTCCCCAGTGCCATCCCCGTAATCAAAGCTGGATCCCAGGGGGTGAGGAGACATCGAGTTTTCAGTGGCATATGATTTAGGATGGGGACAAGCCATGTTTTACAAACGTTATGTTCCGAAACACCCAGCTTTATTCATATCCCTGCATCATGTAATAATTCATCTTGCTTGAAGAAAAAAAAAAAAAATGCACAAATCCAGGCTGGGGGGAGAATGGATGGAGAGCAGCCCTGAGGAGAAGGACTTGGGGGTGTTGGTGGATGAGAAGCTTGAGATGAGCCGGCAATGTGCGCTGGCAGCGCAGAACCCCCCCGCAGCCTGGGCTGCATCCCCAGCAGCGTGGGCAGCAGGGCGAGGGGGGGGATTCTGCCCCTCTGCTCCGCTCGGGGGAGACCCCCCTGCAGTGCTGCCTCCAGCGCTGGGGCACCAACAGCAGGAGGACACGGAGCTGTTGGAGCGGGGCCAGAGGAGGCCCCGGAGATGCTGGGAGGGCTGGAGCCCCTCTGCTGGGAGGACAGGCTGAGAGAGCTGGGGGGGTTCAGCCTGGAGAAGAGAAGGCTCCGCGGAGACCTTCCAGCCCCTTCCAGTCCCTCAAGGGGCTCCAGGAAAGCTGGGGAGGGACTCTGGAGCAGGGAGGGGAGCCATGGGACAAGGGGGAACAGTTTTAAACTGGAAGAGGGGAGATTTAGATGAGATATTGGGAAGAAATTGTTTGCTGTGAGGGTGGTGAGCCCCTGGCCCAGGTTGCCCAGAGAAGCTGTGGCTGCCCCATCCCTGGAGGGGTTCAAGGCCAGGTTGGACGGGGTTTGGAGCAACCTGGGCTGGTGGGAGGTGTCCCTGCCCAGGGCTGGGGGTGGCACTGGATGATCTTCAAGTCCCTTCCAACCCAAACCATTCTGTGATTCTCTGGATATTTTTTTTTAAGTTTAAGGCAGCACCTTAAGTTTAAGCAGCACCCCCAGGCAGTCCCAGGGATTTCAAGGTGCTGCTTGACGTGGCCGACAGGATGCCAGGACAGGCCGTGCAGATGCGGGATGAGCCCGAGCTCAGCCACAGCTTTCTGGTACAACTGCTGCTCCTTCCTCACCTCGGCCAAGTCCCCGGCGTGCACAGCAGGGGCTTTGAGCATCCTTAAGCATTATTTTCACGGATCTACAAAAGCCTGCTTTGGCAGATGTCCCAAATCTTAAGCCCCGGGACATTTCTTTCCAAAACTTTGGATCTATTTCTTGTTTATTTTCCACACCGCTATTGTTAATTTTTTTTTCCCCCTACAGCATTTAAGGTACTTTAGAGCACATAAGTCACCAATACCCTTCATTCACATCTCTGCTAGAGCCCATCTATTCAGTCCTTGGATGTGCAAGCATTGAAGAAAGATGTTAAGTAATATAGTGGCCTTGTCACTGCCAGGAACTTTCAGGAGTCAGGGCCGATAAGTTTTTTAAGAAGGACATGATATAGATCAGAAGGAACGGCCAGAGTCTGGGATTAGGTATTTCACTGCTGGGTTCTTTGAATAGCCAGACACTGAATTAAAAGCAAGAGCCACGCAGTCAGGAGACATTATCTCACCCAAACCACTATCTGCCTTTGTACTAAATCCCATTTCAAAATTATTATCAGTCTTTATACTAAATCCCATTTTAAAAGCATTTAGAGCCGAAAACTTAAAATATATTGCAATTATACAGCAGCTATTAGTAATGCGTGTTATACAGTCCTAAGAAGTGTTAATAAACTCAATAATAAAAATATTAATACACAGTGAATTTTTAATTATGAAATCCAATTATGGGTCATTTGTTTGCTTTTAAATCATGCTGAGTAATTGGCTTCCTTGCTTCCCACTGATGTATTTATCATTCTTTAAAGAAGCAGCTTTAATATACAGCCGGTGATGTTTTATACCCGCTTCACACCTACGTAGCCAACTGCAGAAGATATAGGGCAGCAGTGATTTGGGCTCACAGGGAATGAAACCGCACCATCTGGCAACGCTTTGACACCCACTTTGCACAGGTAGAATTGACTACACGGGGCAGGACGGGAGGACCCGGCTCGCAGCATCTGCTGAGATTTATCGAGGCAACTTGTAGGACAGCAGGAAGGAAGAATTTATGGCAGGATTTGAAAACCATCCAGCAAAAAGCGCAGATACTGATGGGCTGCAGCTCTCTAAGAAGACAGGCTACAATTTATAACGCTTAAGGCTATGCCCTGCAATACTTCGACGTAATACTCAAAACCCTGCACTCGTCAAATATAGAGATTTAATTTCACCACCTGCTGCGGAAGCAGAAGCCTGTAATGTTTCCGTAGCGAGGTGAGAAACCAAGCCTGGCCGAGGCTGCGCAACCCGTGCGGCACACTGACAGTGCTGCCTGGGAATCTGCTTCTGAGACACATCCCGGAGCCTCCGGATAACAAAGCATCATGCCAAACGTGTAGACCATCGAACCTCTGGATCTCTATCGCGTTGCTTAAAGAAGAGAGAGATGAGAAATCTGAACCCACCAGCCCTAGGACAGACAGAAAATAACAGATGAGAGAAATCTCTAGGGCAGGAACAGCAAATGAAGGGCCAGAAGTGGTCACTTAACAAATGAGAAGCTGTCAAGCGAAAGAGTTCTTCGAGTCTTTTAAGCAAAATGTTTTTAAATTACAGCTTGAACGTGCTCGGGTGTTCAGCGGAGGTCTGAAGAGTAAACCGGCTACGTTCAACTACACAAGGGGGTTTAGACAGGACTAATTAAGAGGTCCATTTAGGTAGATAGGTAGACAAATGAAGAAGCATGAAGTCAATCCTTACTCTAGGCTTCTCTGAAAGCCACCCCAGATACAGGATGAAATAGTAGCTGTCCCCCCAAAAAACATCTCTTTGTACCTGTAGGTACAAATCAGACTTTCCCAGCCCAGGGGCACCACGACCCACTGCCTACAAGGTACCTAAAAGCACCCTCATCCCAGATTGGAAAGACACCATCTCCTGCTAGCTAAATTGCAGGACCTTGCTTAATTCTCTCAATAATTAACACCAAAGAAATTCAGGAATGGAACATCACCAGGACACGCTGAAGAACAAGGCTTGCCAACTGACTGAAGAGCAAAGAAATCTGGGAATATATGCTGATAATTCAGATGCTTTTATTCACCATATTTCTGCCAGCTTGTAGCTTCAAAGGGATAAACTGGTCAAGATTATTAAAAATAATAATAATAATAATAATAATCACGTGTACATCAAAGGAGGTTTGAATTAAAACTCGAGGCAGGACCTTAGCTTTTTTCCTGCCCTACACGTACAGCATAGCAAGTGCTTGAGGTCTGGATCTCCACAGGCCCAGACCAGAAGGGACACTCCAAGGGCTATATTTTCTTGGAAAATATAACAGTACATGGGCATGGTGACCTTTTAAAGACGTGTAATATATAGCACTTCACACATAAGCCTTTTCTCTGAAAAGCCGTGCACTCAGCACTTCCGCAAAACACAGCTTTAGTGCTTCTGAAGGCAAACAAAAAGCAGGTTGCTTTGAAACCACGCGATTTCAAAGCATCCTTTTGTTTTCAAAAAGGAGGAGTTCTCTATTCCAGGGCTACAGCTTTAACACTAATTCCCTATTAGCAGTACCTGAGGGTTTGGTTTTTTTTCCTGTATTACATAAGACTGACTGAATAAATATATAGTTCTTAAATGGCCGTTAGTTCTTTTAATTAAATAGAGTGAAAATAAACGGTTTGCTAAGGCAACAAGTGTCAAAATAAGTCCAAATAACATTGTGTTAAAGAAAGGTAGAATACACTAAATGCTACACATCCTAAAGGACAAGCATTACAGAAAGCTCATTTTGCTAGGAAGAAATTCTCTCCTCATAATTAGAGGTGTTGAAAACTCCTGCAGCCTGCTGAGTGACAAGCCCATTTCTTACTAACTGGGTTATTATTCACCAGTCAAATCCAGTTGGAAAACGCCAGTCAACGAGATTCATCTGCCCTCAGAATAATTTATCCCTGTACTGTACCTTTCCCCAGAATATCAAGCTTCGCGTGCATCACACCCCACCTGAAAAGATGAGGAGTTTGGCAGGTGCTGAGAACGAAGCGGAAGCGACGGTTACAGCGGCGGGGGGTGGTGGATTTTCACAAGCAATACTACCTAGAGGAACAAAGCTATCCATCAAAACCAGTAACTCGGCAAAAAGAGATATGACACAGGAGGAATACGGCCTTACCACCTTCATCTTGAGACTGAAAAACTTCTCCCCAGAGGAGCGGGGCTTGGACCAGCACCCCCTTTCTCACCAGTAGACACAAAAGCTTCAATACCCAACTCACCAACCTGGGATGCTTCCACCTTGTCCTCCGCTAATTCAGGCGTCCCTTTCCCTCGCGCAGAGCTGAGCCTATGGCTTTTGCTCACGCTGCCCTAGCGCCCAAGGCAGCCCCATGTCCCAGCAGGTACCACCGCAGCCTGGGGACATGGACTGTCACCTCCCCGGGCTCTTGGGGAGGCTCAATCCAAGCCCTTCTTTGTTCCCAGCTGTCATCTACCCACCTGATTGCTGTAATCCCCCTCCGTAGCCTCAGGGAGAGGAGCCATCCTTCCCTCACATGATTGGCAAGAGCAAAACTACTGAAAAATGCATAGAAGAGATAAAGCAGGGGGAAACAAATAACTAGCAGGTAGTACAACTGCAGCCCGTACCACCAACCGGCTCTTAAGGAGGGAGAAGGATGCAGCAGCATCCCTAAGGGGAAAAAAAAACAAAAACAAAAACCCCAAACCAAACAAAAAACCATCCTCCAAAAAAGTCCAGTACAAAAGCACCGAGAAAAGAAATTGCACAGATGTGTAACATCACGGTAACGGGCGCCGAAACAGTTACAAAAATCCACTGTGTCTAGACATCTCTCGGTTTTGTCTTGTCATTAAAGAGTCCAATTGCAACCAGCCCATAACAAAGACTGAAAAGAGATAACCTCAAAATGGGTCCTACCGAAATTAATATTTTCTGTTTAATGCTTAAAATAATTTAAATAGAATCTCATTTTTAATATCAAACTGTATTTTGTTTCAGGTTCTTAAATCTTTGGGTAAAGATTATCAGTGGATAATCCGTCCAGGACCATCCCATTTGAGCCAAATATCCGTGATGAACATTCCAAAGCAAGCAGTTGGTTTCCTGTTGTTTGGCCACTAATTTCAAAAGAAAGGAAGCTCTTGTCTTTCCTGTAATTAGCACTATCAGTCTGCAGAATTCAGGAATTGCCCCATCCCTGGAGGGGTTCAAGGCCAGGTTGGACGGGGCTTGGAGCAACCTGGGCTGGTGGGAGGTGTCCCTGCCCAGGGCAGGGGGTTGGAACTGGATGATCTTTAAGGTCCCTCCAACCCAAACCGTTCTATCAATGTCAGAGGAGGTCCCAGCTGCAGATGCAGCATTACCTGGGGCAGGGAGAAGCCACAGTAATTACCAAAACTTGACCGAAAGGAGCCAGTTTCTTCCCTTTTAAGAAACAAACCCAGAAAACACCGCACTTGCCCAGGAGAAAGATGCAGCCAGTCTCCACCACAAGCAAGACCAAAGCAGAGGCAACTCCTGAAGAGGCAGCACAGGCAAGCGTGGATGTATCTCAATTAGCAGCTGATTGACACAGTTGAAAGGTACCTAACCACACAACTCCAAAACCTGGGGTTCATCATGTACAGAGGAAGGCTGTGATACGATTTTGGCAGAAGTCTAAAAGTTGGAACCAATCTGCATATCAAGGTTTCACTTAAATAATTGCACAAGCAGCAACAGCTCCTGATAGGTTGGTTGTTCTGTCCTTGAAGCACCAAATTTGCTGATTGTGCAAATTTACCAGCAATATTGGTCATCGCACCCACGTGGAATTAACCCACAGAATTTCACAGGAGCTAAGCTAACAGGATTTCATTTAAGTTATTCTAAAAGCATGTAGAATTGGATAGAAACCAAGCACCTTTCTATTACAGCAGGCTTCCCCAGCCTAATAATTTTGGAAGAAGGTCTTAAATTCTGTAAAATGGTCCTGTATATCCGTAGAAAGGCTCTTATTCCCGGGGAACCCCTGCAGAGCTTTTACCATTGGGGAAATCAGCAAGACAAAAAGCAAGACACAACTATTAGCAAGTAGCCAAGCACCTCATTAGGCAAAGCAGGTCTCTCCTTAACGAACAGCCAGTTCTCTAATCCTGCCTTAGTTGCCTGGTGGATGCCACATGTGGGGTTACAGAGCAGATTGGCTGAAGCCACCTTGGAAGCGGCTGAAGCCACCAGTATCCATGCTGCGGGCTGAGGTGGGTGGCAAATAATTCAGCTCCCGCACATCCGCAGTGCGTAAGGGCCTCCACTGAACTATATAACAGCATCAAATCAAAGGTAGCTTTAAAAGCGGCAAACCTTACAGAGGAATACACTGAAATTGAATGATCAAAGGCATCAGACAACACGCGAAAAGAAAAAGAGATGGATTTTACGGTTTCCTTCGTCGCCATAGCGCAAGGAATCATTATCGCCTTATCTGCCAGCCAGCGCCCGAGACTCCCCAGTGCTCGCATGCCGCTAACGCCGCCGCTTCAGAGACTTCTTTAAATGCCAGGAGATTCCTGACTGGCATTCCTTAAGGAGCTCCAGACAGTCGTGCATTTATCGATTCCCATTTAGCAACACCTTGATCTCACCGCTGGTCCCCCAGCGTCACCCGCGCTCCGCTGGAATCCGCAGGACCGAGACTTCCCTCCGCAGGGGCTGAGTTTTGATCCCGCTTACACCTACACATCTGCAACAAGGCTCAGGTGCTTGCTCTCAGGGAAAAAGGTTGAGATTCTGGGCCTCGGCAGCACGCCTTCTGATTAGTAACATTAGTAACGAACCACATCAAATAAAACATAAGCGATGTAACTCCTTTTGAATACCAGAGGCAAAATTTGGCTCGGATAAACAAAATGAGCAGCCAGTCTTGCAGTCCTCATTCACGCAATAAGGCCGGCAGACGTGGACTGCATTTAAAAAAAAAAAAAAGTTTTTCAGTTATCTAATCAATATTCACTTTCTATTTTCAAAATCATAGCTCAAGGGAACGAATATGAAATTTTTTGTCATTAGCACTTGAAACAGATATACCGCCTGCATCTCCAGGAGATCTCTTTCTAGATGAGCTCTTATTTATCCCTGAGGAATACTTTAGCCGTTACTTTCTATGGGAAATACCATCTTTTAGCTGGCTCATCCCTTTCTCCCGAGCGTCAAATCGCCACCTACAAAACCGGACAAGTTTGCAGAACCACTGCCAAGGAACCTTGCTTTACTACTCTTGACTCATGTCAGACAAAAAGTCAGAGACTCCAGAACCGCTCTTGGCAACGCGCGAGATGGAAACCATCCAAACTCCAAAGCAGCTGAAAAGGCTGCACAATCGCCGCACAAAGGAGCTGATGCATGGCGCATTGAATTGTGTCCGTGATTACATATAATTGTATCATTACCTAGAGTGAAATTAATGGAAGTTAGCATTCAGGAAAAATAAGAAAGAAATTAGCTTTGAAGGAGTATAATGAAAGATTTAAGTTAAGGAAGAAATCGGTCACATTTTTTAAATTACCGGTTATAGTGCCATCAAACACACACCATCCAAACCCTGTTTGTCACTTGGACACTAAAAATTTTCCCCTGCGTCAAACCAAAGTGTTATTGTACAAGAGTCAAGCCTGAATGACTCTCTTTACCCTGATTCTCCGATATACAGGCGCACACAAATGAATTTGCAGGTGAATGAAAAAAAATATTGTCAGATCCACAAGAAAAGACAGCATTTAGAGGATCTTTTACAGCAGAAATTCTATTCAAATGCTAGTCAAGCACCACACAGCACAGGGAATTGCATCACTGAATACACAACTGCAAGCCCTTCACAGATCAAAGCCATTCAGTAATTGGTCAACAGTTGTTTGCAACGCGCATTAAAAGAAACTCCGCTACTGTTAAGGAAAAAATAACATTTACAATTTACAACTCGACATCATTATCACAGAACGGGTCCCAAGCACCCTTGCTGGAATGATGGGACTTATTTATCATTCTTTGAAATATCACAGAATCATAGAACTGCCCAGGTTGGAAGGGACCTTTCAGATCATCGAGTCCAACCATCAACCTAAGACTGACAAAAACCATCACTAAGCCATATCTCTAAGCACCACATCTACCCGTCTTTTAAATACCTCCAGGGATGGGGACTCCACCACTTCCCCAGGCAGCCTCTTCCAGTGCTTGATAACCCTTTCAGTGTAAACATTTTTCCTAATATCCATCCTAAACCTCCCCTGGTGCAACTTGAGGCCCTTTCCTCTCATCCTATCACCTGTTCCTTGGGAGAAGAGACCATCCCCCCCTGGCTGCCTCCTCCTTTCAGGGAGTTGTAGAGAGTATGTTTGAACAAAGTATGTTTGAATAAGTCCCAGCAAACACTTTTATTCCAACTAAAATCGTACTATTGCACTATTTCTTATAGATAAGTTCAGGTTCAACACATTCCAATTCAAAAATCTGTGTAAACACAGACAGCTCTGCTTCTTGGTACTTACTAATTGCACGTTAATGTTATTGACAAAGTTGAACGCTTCCCTCGGAAAGCCAGTTACAACTTTCAAAGCCCTCAAGGCAAAACTAGTTGAAAGGACGGGCAGTAAACTAACTAGAGGGGGGAAAAAAAATAAAATAAATGGACTAGACGTAGTTTAACTTGCTGTCCTTTTTGTGGGGTTTCATGAAAAAGGCAGGAGCAGCTCCCACCCTGCGCGCGGTTGAGCTGCGTCCCCCCGTGCGATGCGTAATCCCATTACGGAACCAGCTGGCAGCGAGGGCTGCGACTCCGCCAATTTGGGCTGCTTCGCCTTTGGCCTCCCCACAGCAGCGAAGCTGGCTCAGGAGTTCCCCCAGAACTCCTCTCCTGGGCTTGGAAAGAGAATGAAACAATGGGAACTCATCTGAAGGCCTTCCAAGGCACTTCACACCGAGCCAGCTGGAGCCTGCCCTAAGAGCTGTGCGCAGACTTCAAAACCTGCCTGATTTATTTCTAGAAATGTCAGGGCGAGCTAGACACACCACTGCTTTATTCAAGGACAGTCTCCTGGATGAACAGTAAAGTTTAAGGATCTTATACACCACCAACAGTACTCAATTTCATAACATGTTACTGCAAACAGCCAAAAAAATACCTTCCCAGTTTTGCTGCAAAACTTATAAAGCCCTTTCTAAGCTTTTTATGTGTTTCCGACAATACTTTTATTTTGTCTGAATTGTCATACTTTGCAATTTTTGATTGCAGTAAAAAACACCAAAACACCTGCATATCCGTCACCTGGTTTTGATATGAATCCATAAGTCAATTTATGTCTGGAGCTTTTATTAAGCCTGAAGAAGGAACAAAGTAACCCACATTTACGACATAATTGAGTCTGTAATATGCTTGGTCACCACTGGTAAAAGTAGGTAGATTCTTGTATTTGCTATTAGTGCAAACATCGAATCACTTAGGTTGGAAGAGATCCTTGGGATCATCGAGTCCAACCATCAACCCCACTCTACAAAGTTCTCCCTTACACCATATCCCCCAACACCACATCTAAACGAGTCTGAAACACGTTCAGGGATGGTGACTCCACCACCTCCCTGGGCAGCCTGTTCCAGTGGCTGACCACTCTTTCTGGGAAGAATTTTTTCCTAATGTCCAGCCTAAACCTACCCTGCTGCAGCTTGAACCCATTCCCTCTTGTTCTATCACTGATTACCTGCGAGAAGAGACCAGCACCGACCTCTCTAGAATGTCCTTTCAAGTAGTTGTAGGGAGTGAGGAGGTCTCCCCTCAGCCTCCTCTTCCTCACACTAAACAGTCCCAGCTCCTTCAATCGCTCCTCATCAGATTTATTCTCCAGGCCCTTCCCCAGCTCCATTGCCCTCCTCTGCCCTCGCTCCAGCACCTCGAGATCTCTCTCGTATTGAGGTGCCCAACATGTGCAAAGTCATACCCTTTAAAGATTCTACAGTAAAAAAAGGAGCAACAATTTATTGTAGACAGCGCTTCTAAAAATGGCACTGAAATGAGATGTACCTAGCTTGAAAGCGACGTTTTTCTTGTGCTAATTATCATTTGGAAAAAAAAAAAAAACCAGTTTTAATAACTTAAAGCCTAGCATACACAGCACTGTATCAAAACATCGTTCACCTGTTGCAGAAGTTGGGAGCTACAGAAGTCAGTTGAAATCTTACAGCACTGGGATTTCTCCCAAGACTACGGTACTTCAGGGACAGACGGCGAACACTGATATTTAGCATTTCTGCTTGGATTTCAACAGCTCTTTTCAAAGCTCCTTGTACCCCTGACCTCTTGTGCTCGATCCACATGGTGGAGCAGTCTTCGAGCACGTGAACTGGATTCCTTCCAGCGGCAGCTCAACCTGAAGCTGTGCTGGCTGCATCCAAAGGCCCCTGGGACCAGACTACAGCTGGTTCCAGGAAAGCCTCCCAAACGCACATCGCATGGACACCAGACCCTCTCCACCAGCTCCTTCACCTGCTAATGCAAACACAGATAGCACCGAGCTGTTCAATTATCATCCATCTTTCCATGCTTTTATTTCCAGCATCGTCCAGGAGGAGAACAGGGTTAATACAGAAAATAAGAAAAACGTTGTTTGGATCTCAGTACGTCCTTAATGTGCATCCAACTTGATTTCTGGAGAAATATTTGGCTGGACACTGACGGCAGAGCTCATGAGGCAGCTCGTATAAACAGGCACTGAAAAAATGGCAAAAACGGACTCAATATATTGTTAACTCTCTTCGAACCTAAAATATTTTAAAACAGGGGGCAAATCGAAATGCTATAAATAATTCTGATTATCCTTCAAAAGCAGGACTCCACTTGCTAGAACACACCTTCTCTCTTCCTTCACCGCCATAAAAAACCATTCTTTCAAGGGAAATTTTGAAGCCCTGCGGTAAAACTAATATTTTAAAGTTTTATCCCTGGTAGGTTACAAAACTTCTCGGCTGACCCTATACTCTTAGATCTATACCGATTGCTCAGTTAAAAATGTATCAGGACTAGAGGAAGTAATAAAGCAGCCAAAATCACTATGGGAGACCCAGAGTTGAAGAAAGAAGGTTGTGCTGGAGACCGAGACAGGCTTGACTTCGCAGAAGCAGCCGATGCATGCAATATCCAAATACAGGCAACAAAACCGGCCTACCACAAAGAGAACAAGAAAGGAGAGGGAGGAGGAAGCAGAAGACAATCAGTGGAGTTAGATTTATAGCGAAAAGGTTAATTAAATCTTTCGCCGACTTTTACTTTGAGAGTCACTTTTCCTAATGTAAATATATAAAGCGCCCTTTTCCGAGACTCCAGTCACAAAAATACTTGGCGCGTACAAAACCACCCCACAATAAATCACCGCTTCGCTTTCTGAAAGGTGAAGTGGTGCCACTGGGTAGCGGTTGACCCGCAAATAAATCTTAGTAGCTAGACATGTCCCCTCCTGCCTGGCACTGACTGCTGGAGGCACTTCTCTCCTTAAACCAACAACAGGAATCTTGTAACGGAGGATTACGGCTATCAGAAAGGATCTGTGCAGACCCCTGCACGCATCCACCTGGTCAGATCGAGCAGCCAAGTTACTTTTCTCCAAAGCTTAAAGAACATAATTTTCTAAATGGAAGAAATAGTGAACTTGCACAGTATCGTCTTCAAAGGTCAAGAGCAACGTGGCTGGAGCAGTATTTTCTCCAGCCCTGCTTTCAGCCCAGCCTCACCACGCTTACTGTGCTTCTAAGTGATGGAAAACAAAAGATTTAAGTTGCCCCAGAACGATGTTTAAGGAAAAACCCATGGTAGAACAATTGGGGAACAGAAATCCATACAAATAACACCGTCACCCAGAGAAGCCTGGAAGGTGCACAGAAGCAGGTCATCCCACTTTGGTGAAAACAGGACAATTTAAGAACAAAACAAAAAAAAAAAAAAACTACACCAAACCACAAACTGAATCCAGCCTCCAAGTTGTTTTGACTGTATCTTCAGTAACGGATCAGTTTTTAACACTATTTTTGATTATGTATTTTGAAAATTATAGAGGAGTCCTGTTACTAAAATAATTGTACATGATGGAGCTGGCAGAAGTGTGGGGCGGGAGGAGGGAAAGAAAAAGGGGAAAATTGCTGTACTTCCCCCCCCCCCCAAACAATACGCCAACATTCATAGATTCTGACATGCTTGAATAGGAACCTCTCAGGTGTAAAATCAAAACCGAGGGATGCAGTTTCTTTGCAGAGCTGATCGTTCCTTCTCCTCTTGCCAGACATATGCAAACACACAGCTATCCAAACATACCATCACAAGCTACTTCGTTCAGCCTCAAAACGGATCATAACAGCTTCATCTTCTTACGAGGCAGCCATCGCACCCTTCCAGCTATGGAGAAGGTATTTAATCCTCACTGAAAAACCACAAAGTCAACCACAAAGAAACGGTTGAGCCGGGCTCACAGCTCCCCCCAAGTGCTGGTGTTTCTCCTGGTAGGGTGGAGGGGGGACAGATGAAGCAAGCGCCACAAGTTTACCTCGCTGATAAGTTACATTTCGCCATCATTTAAGCCCTACCACTGAGAAGAGGGCCAACGAAAGTCATCCCTACAACATGCTCTGAGGATTATGAAGTGTTGGGTGAAAAAAAAGAAGAATCATAGAATGTGTTGGGTTGGAAGGGACTTCTAAAGGCCATCTAGTCCAACCTCCCTGCAGTGAGCAGGGACACCTTCAACTAGATCAGGTTGCTCAGAGCCTCATCAAGCCTGGCCTTGAATGTCTCCAGGGATGGGGCCTCCACCACCTCTCTGGGCAACCTGGGCCAGTGTCTCACCACCCTCAGTGTAAAGAACTTCTTCCTAATGTCTCATCTAAACCTGCCCTGCTCTAGTTGGAACCATTGCCCTTCGTCCTATCGCTACCTGCCCTTGCAAACAGCCCCTTCCCAGCTTTCCTGTAGGCCCCCTTCAGGTACTGGAAGGCTGCTCTAAGGTCTCCCCGGAGCCTTCTCTCCTCCAGGCTGAACAACCCCAACTCTCTCAGCCTGTCTTCATAGGAGAGGTGCTCCAGCCCTCTGATCATCCTTGTTGCCCCCAGAATAAACCCCAGATGCTACCAACCCCAATGACACCAGCTCCCCCCATTCCTTCAACAAGGGAGCAGGCTCCAGCATCCCATCCATCCCCTCCATCCCACCTGCCGGGCACGCAGGGAGTCGAGATGTGTGCTTCCCACAGGGACAACCGAGTGACAGCCGTGACATACGCCATTACACAATATCAGTGTCCAGCATCTGTCACGTTCACATTAGTTCTCTTATCTTCCTATGGGGCTAAGGAGGAACAAAGCTTCCCAAAAGGCTCCAGATATAAAAATAGGGTTTTAAAAAACAAAAAAATGTCACATTTGTAGCTGATCTGTCTCCTCTTGGTGTACATGGCTCACATCCCCAGGGTGTAAAGACCTACACTCAGGGTGAGTGAGGGGAAGGAAAAGCAGTATTTTGGGGTCAGCTTTGAAGCAAAATATAAATCAACAGACAACAAGGTAACTCCTCCTGACCTTGGGTCCTGAAAAAGCACTCAGAACAGTTGAGTTTCTCTCACACTGATTATTAATAATTATTACCTACACAAAAGGCAAGAAGTGCCAAAGCGCTGCCCAACTCTTCTGCGCACACAGACGCGGAGCAAGCAACAACCATGGGACCGGGGCAATTCATGCATGGTCTGTCCATCAGGGCTTCCAGCGACTCTGCTACCCGCTCACACGGGAAATTCAACGTGAATCGAAGTGAGAAGACAGCGCAGCCTTCAAAATAG
The DNA here is from genome assembly GCA_008658365.1 of Alca torda. Classification (NCBI taxonomy): domain Eukaryota; kingdom Metazoa; phylum Chordata; class Aves; order Charadriiformes; family Alcidae; genus Alca; species Alca torda. Next base: position 2,109,731 of record CM018101.1, read on the forward strand.
TCTTTTTTCCTACGTTTCTTTGGATAGGCTTGTACAGTGGAGGAGGGAAACAGGTAGTTTTCCCCATAAGATTGTAAGAAAACCACCTAATATCCCATATGGCAATTGTTGAATTACTCTCCCGGATTTACAGGGTAAGAAAAGCTTGAAGTTTCCACTCCTCCCTTTCCTTCTCTCCATTAAGAACTTTCTTCCTGTCTTTAAATACCCTGCTTACAGAAATAAACGCTGGCACAACACACTTAAACCGTTCCCCTGTAAGGACAAGTAGCATTCAGAAGAAGACACGCCATCATATAGACCTTCTTGTGGTTTGTTTTGTGGTTTTGTTTTTTTTTTTTAAAAGCAGCAGCAGTACAACAGAAGGTCAGAAAGCCTACTTCGCATATTCCACGGAACAAAGACAATCAGCTCATCAGACAGAATCAAGAGGAACCAGTCAGAGCTATTATATTTTACCATATATGTCCTATTGTAATTGGTCACAGACGCAGTCAATCAGTGCGTGTGACTGGCAAGAGAGTCATTCCCCAAAGATCGCTGTTCGATGGCCTGGAATCAGAAAGACACACTGAAAAGGGTGGATTGACCATCTTATCAGCCTCATTTTACAAAAAAAAATCATCATATAGCTAAAAATATGCTGTTTACCACAACGAGAAACAAAGATACCTGAACTCTGTTTATCTAAGTGCTCCCCAGCAGGGGTCACTGAATTAATAATAAATATGAAATAAAACTAAACCGTGGACATTCATTCTTCCAAAAATTCCTCGCTGCCTTTCCATCTTATTTTTGCACAGACGCCTTTTAAAATGTCACATTCTTTGTGCAGAAGCCGTAAAGAAAATTCTGAGTCAAACCTGATTCAGCTTTACGAGCAGAGTAATAAACACATCATTAACACACAAGAACTTCTACAAATTCCAAACCAGCAGGTGCCCATAGGATACAGCAGATGAAATTCAATTTAACCTTGTCTCCTCTTGTCCCTGTTTCTTTTTATCTAGGGTTTTTTTTTTTTATTTGGATTCTTTTCTTTTCTCCAGGATCACGAAAAGCAGAAGAGTCTCAGCTGGTGTAAATTAGCATAGGTGAAGTCTTATACCTAAGACTTCAGAATTACGCAAATATTTACCATCTGTAGATCTGGACCCAATCTCAGGAAAAAAAAATAAAGGCAAAATTGTCTCATTGTGTCTGCTAGCTAAATATAAAGCTTAACATTTCCAAAGATCAGAGAAAATTTACAGGGAATTAGTGTAATTTTTAAACAATTCTTTGCCTTTTAATCTCAACTCTTTACAACCTGGCATCATCGCCTCTGCCACTTTTTCCGTCGACACAGCGTGGCCTCCTTCCACAGACCTCACTCCGTCAGCCAGAAGCTGAATAATTTATTTGCTGATCTTTCCAAAACAAGACACACAAAGAAGAAGCAGGAAAGTTTCAGCTCAGTAAAATTTTTATTTGAGCTTTCAATTAAAGAGGGAGAAATAAGGTGGTTCTCCAAGAAAGTGCTCGAGAGCCAACCTTTCTGTTCCCTTTTCTAATACAAAGAAGTGTCTTTGTCAAAGTTGCATTGTTTGAGCTGAAGTGGTTCCCATTGTTCCCTCCCTAGCTCTATGGAGGGCTCCTGACAGATGACCCATGCAGGGCTCTCTTCTTTTGTCTTCCAACCTTAATTTCTTCTGAAAAGGGACAATCTGCTTGGCCTACAGCCTCTTCGCGGGAGCAGCAGTTGGCGAGCCGGGGGTCTCCTCCTACCCCTTGGCTTTTATGCAGAGCATGTCCGCATCCCAATTATCCCCGGAGAAGTTCCGCATAAATTAGTTGATATTGTTACTAAAGCTGTCAGGAATAAATTGTTCTTATTTGCCGCAACTGTCAAAGGGAGGGAGGGGGCTCCGAGATGAGCTTTGACACACCGCCGCGGCTCAAAGGCAGAGATGCAAATGCTACCTCCTGCCAGGGCGTTGTCCTGACGACTCCCAGCCAGGCTCGGTACGTGATAATAACAAAACACACACATACCCACAGCTGCCTTAGAGACTGGGGATATCTAGCAGAATCATCCTCTGGCATAATTAAAAGAAAAAAAAAAAAAAGACAACAAAACAACCTGGCATCAGGACCGAGCTCTAAATAACCATCTCCATTCTCAAAACTCGCAGAGATAACTAAGCAGAGTTTTCGGCATCTGCATCTAAACCCCACGTCCATGGCTTTTGATGCAGGTCTTGCAGTTTCCATGGGCAGGTGTAGGGTTCAGTCTTGACACTAGTTTAAGAAAGGAGAAGCTTTAAAAAAAAAGAAAAGGAACAAACCCTATTATTGCTCTAAGCTGATTAACTAACATGCTTACTTAAAGATTTTTTAATTAATTTGCTAAGATGCTGCACTTGCATAACAAACCCTAGCAAAACTAGGCGTAAAGTAGATGCAAACTAGTAGCCAAAAATACCTCGATTCACAGTTTTCTGGGGGACAAGAAAGAATTCAGACCATCACTGGGTGACACCCATAGCTCGGGTGAACATCCTTCAACTTGGTTATTCCACTTCTTGCGTAAACCAGAATAAATTCTGCTTAACTAAAACTATTAGATGTAACAATGGAAGAAAAAAATAAAAATCTCTTCAATACTATAAAACAAAGCTTTCAAAGCATAAAAACATCCCACTCCCAGCTAGTTCAGTCCAGTCATTTCCAGTTCATATGTACACATAAAGAAAGTCCGACCCAAGAGTTTTGCATCTTGCTACCACTTAACAGCTAGATAGCCTGGCTAAAAATAGAGATATCAGAGGAAGAAATTACTAGCAACCTACAGGCAGAGACATTAATATGCAGAAAGAACAGAAGCAAAAAGGTTAGACAGAAAAGCCATTTGGTTTGCCCAAGAAATCTGGGACCAAAGCAAAATACAGCATTCTTGAAATGCTTTAATTTAGAAATAAAAACCTTTCCCACCTGCCAGAAGGAAAACTCACGCCCACCCCCCCAGACCCCCCATATTTCAGTTTCCCTTCCCACTAAAACTAACAAAGAAGAAGTTTCAGAAGATCAATCAAGAAGCCTTGCTGAAATGAAATTGCAACAACTCGCAAAAACGTGAATTAAACGGAACTGAAATAATAATAGCCTGAGATTACTTCACAACTTCCCACTTACCATACATCCCAAGGATTTCCCAAAACACAGCAAAAAAAAATAAATCTATTGTACAGAGGGGAAAACCCCCAAACCCACAAAGAATCCAAAAGGCCCGTAATTTTTTTGTTTGTTTGTGTATAATGAAACAAAGTTGTCAGTTTTCTACTGGCTCCACTAGCTGCCCACAGCACACCAGTACATAACGCCCCACGTGGGAGCGTGTTTCCTACACTGCGGCTTCTTCAACTTGCAGAGTCTTCCACAGTTTCCATCTGGTTGCTAATTCCTGCCTAGTAATTTGACTACGGATCATCCCCTAAATCTTTACGAGCATTTCTCGCGCTACTAAATAAAATACTACTTTCTTAGGAACCGATAGGCACGACAGAATTAACGGCAATAAATTGTACAGGTTATCCTGCTCCTCCCCCTTTGTCCGCAGGACACTGTACGGGGACAGTCCACATCATCCATGCATATATAAAGTTCAAAACCAAAGCTATTAAGAGGGTTTTTTAAAAAAAATTATATATATTCCATAAGAATTATAGTCCCATGAAACTGCGAATGTCTTGCAGGTGTATCAATGTAATTTCAGAAGAGAAAAACAAAGACATTTTGGAATGAAACATTTTCATTTTTCATTTTGAAGGGTTTTTTTTTTTTGCATCACATAAGAGCTACGCTGTATGTTATTACAATACACACATATTGCTTTGCACACCCCAGAACTCCAGAAACTTCATTTCCTGATCAATTGCATCCCATTTTCTTACACTGCCACTTCATTAATTCCTCCTCTCCCCAAGAGTCACCTCCGAACCCCAGCTCTCCCTCCAGCCACCACCACGGCTTCACCCAGGAGACCAGCCGTGGTCTCCAACCCGCGTCGAGGGGACATTCGGCTCCTGTCCCCCAGCACCGCTGAAACACCCCCGTGTCCTGCCTCTCCTTCAGGAAGCACAGCGCTCATTCGGATCTCTCCTTTCCTCACCTACGGATCTTCATTAGTTCTCTAGGAACTTACTATTTCTTGAACACCTGGCTCCTCCGTCAAGTTCGGCTGAAATTGGACAACACATTGAAAAATTATCATCAAGGAGAAAGACTTGCAGATAAGACGGAAGAGAAATACAAGATATTTAAGTGATTTTTCAAGAAATCCCCCCAAAGGTTTTTAACGTTTTCATACATAGGGAGTTTTGATACATTAGCTTCTTAATACTTTAAAATTAAGCCAGATGTTGCAATCAAGTCCTTTGTGAAAACTCCACCTGCTGCACAGCTTTGTCCAGCAGCCTGACCACGTTTCCACTACGTTAATGGGAACGCCGCACCCGATTCCAAGGAACCTATGCCAAATTTTCCTCTTTCACTAACAGAAAAATTCTCAAAAAACCCAATATCAAAAGTTAGCTTAAACCCGCCCTTCCTGAAATGAAGAGTCAAATTCATGCATTTTGGTGCTCAAAACGCTTCCAAAAAAATCCATACGTTGATTTGAAAAATAGTATTTTCCAGCACAACTTGAAAGAAAAAGTTTAAAATTATACTCTTTAACTATATAGTTACTGCAATCTATTCCTGTATAGGCCAAAAAGGGCAACTCCTGGCTCCTTTTCTTGCAGTAATGCGTTCGCATTTTTTTTGCTTGTCTCTGTGGTTGCGGTTTTTTTCCCTTTCCCCCATACCAGCATAACCAATTTTCCACTATTTTCCACAAAGGGAATGAACGATTGTGTCCTGGAAGATTTGAGCCCAGAGCATCCGCTTACAGACATTGGGGGATAACGGCACTAGACATCTATTTTCTTTACGGTAATAACGTAGATCCAAAAATACATAGTGATAATAGACTGTTGACTTATTAATTATTTACTATTGCTATAAAGCCTACAAATCTAAACATTGTCAAGGCGTTTGACACCAGAATTCTTCGGGAAATTAATTTGTCTTGTTAAACAGAAGATAAGCTTTGATCTCAGGGAAATTGTTCAAGATGCGCGATGAAGACTCTGCTATCCTGCCCTGCTTCGACTTCACGAGAACATTAATTACGACTCGCAGTCACTGTGTATTTCTGCAAAAATACGTCAATTAAGTACTTGAAGCCACCTTCTCCAATAAACATATTACAAAGATGTGAGTTGGTTTTGTTTTTTTTATTTTGAACTGATTTTATAATAGAATGGTTTGGGTTGGAAGGGACCTTAAAGATATTCCTTAAATATTTCCACCAAATAATAGTTTCTCACAAGTTTTGTTGGGCAAACGAGTCATTAATGCCTATGTCTGTGTCATATAACCAATACGCCTCATTTTCCAGAATGGCCTTGACAGTGAGCCTTTCCCAGTCCCTCCTCACTTAGAAGTCACATACTCATGACACACCTGTCCCCAAAGCTACCAGAGAGCTGCTTACCTTGCATTTCCATGTTTGCAGACCAAATATTTCTGAAATAGGCCCTTACCCTCATGAGTTTTCAGGGAAGATGGATATTCTTTGCTTAACTGCCAGCTCTGAAGCACACACGCGCCATGGGGACAGGACTGCCATCGGCAGCTTGGCTGCAGACCCAGCCTCGCCTGGCCCGGTGCGGAGACCAGCCAATGGCATTTGTGGGACTAAGGACTAAGTCTGCTGATGGCACCAAGCTGTGAGGCACAATTGATACACTGGAGGGAAGGGATGCCATCCAGAGGGACATGGACAGGCTGGAGAGGCAGGCCCACGCCAACCTCATGAAGTCCAAGAAGCCAAGTGGAAGGTCCTGTACCTGGGTCAGGGCAATCCCCAGCACGAATACAGGTTGGGAGGAGAATGGATGGAGAGCAGCCCTGAGGAGAAGGACTTGGGGGTGTTGGTGGATGAGAAGCTCAACACACCCCGGCAACGTGCGCTGGCAGCCCAGAACCCCCCCACAGCCTGGGCTGCATCCCCAGCAGCGTGGGCAGCAGGGCAAGGGGGGGATTCTGCCCCTCTGCTCCGCTCGGGGGAGACCCCCCTGCAGCGCTGCCTCCAGCGCTGGGGCACCAACAGCAGGAGGACACGGAGCTGTGGGAGCGGGGCCAGAGGAGGCCCCGGAGATGCTGGGAGGGCTGGAGCCCCTCTGCTGGGAGGACAGGCTGAGAGAGCTGGGGGGGTTCAGCCTGGAGAAGAGAAGGCTCCGCGGAGACCTTCCAGCCCCTTCCAGTCCCTCAAGGGGCTCCAGGAAAGCTGGGGAGGGACTCTGGAGCAGGGAGGGGAGCCATGGGACGAGGGGGAACAGTTTTGAACTGGAAGAGGGGAGATTTAGATGAGATCTGAGGAAGAAATTGTTTGCTGTGAGGGGGGTGAGCCCCTGGCCCAGGTTGCCCAGAGAAGCTGTGGCTGCCCCATCCCTGGAGGGGTTCAAGGCCAGGTTGGACGGGGCTTGGAGCAACCTGGTCTGGTGGGAGGTGTCCCTGCCCAGGGCAGGGGGGTGGAACTAGATGATCCTTCAAGGTCCTTTCCAACCTGAACCATTCTGTGACTCTATGATTCAGCTTTCAGGACTGAGAACTGCAAAGATATTTTGCACTCAAACCCTGGTTGAGAAAGGGTGATATAATAGGAGAGTTTGCCCCAGATAAGATCTTGCTCAGGACAGGTAAAGGCTAATGATAAAACTGACTCGAGGATCAGATCTCAGCCTTACGGACCTGTTCAAATTGCCCTGCAATCTGTCTTGATTCAAGAGTCCGTTATCAGCAGAGAACACGGAAATCACTTTTGATGCTGAAGCCAGACAGGATATAGCCGTAAGGGATGTTCTAGTTTCATTTCTCCATATGCACCTTTCAATACATTCCGTAACCTCCTTAGCTTTGCAATCCAATAGAACAAAGCAAAAGGCAGATGGAGCCCAAAGGTGGCACAGCATCAAAGTGCTTCCTGAGAGGCTGGTGAATCCCAGAGAGCTGCTGTCCAGGAGCAGGGTCCCACCACCACACTGAGGTCAGGGGCTCCTGGGGGACATGGGAAGAATGACATCCCCAAGGATCTCCTCAGTGTTTCAGGGGTCACTGTGGACCAGCACGAGGACAGGGATAGGAGCATCCCACTGGAAAGCATTAACCAGAACCTCTTTGTCATGCCACACCACAAAGGGGACCGAGAGAGAATAAGGGTCCACACTTTGCAGTGTAAGGCCTGCAGAGCAGAAGGTCTCAGCAACTATTTTTTCACCAGGCAAGGACACGGCCCTTTGCAGATACCTCTTCCACAGACTCTGCCCTGCGACCGAGGCACCATTGGTCTGGACACAAGCTCTACCCCTCTCGCCCAGCCTTCAGTGCTGCAGAGACAGATCCATGCTGCCGGAGGAGCAAACCAGGATCATGCCACTCATTGTCCAAGTTTGTGAGCTGTCCCATGAATGGCGTCACTGCTCCTCCCAGCAGCAGCCTGCCCATCCACCCCAAGGGTCAATACTGGGTTTGTTTTAGAAGGCCAACACTAAACAGGCTTTTTTTTTCCCTCCCCTTTGGTTAAGTTCACAGGAGATAAGGTTCAGCTCCTTCTGACTTGCTACAAGTGGCCAATTAAATAACACAGAAGTCACCTAAATTCTCAGCACCTTCAAATAGGATTAATACTCTATCACTGGGTATTATTTTGCAGATATAGTCATCTAATCCTATGATATGAAATATCTCATTAGACAGGGATCCAAAAATAACATAATGCCAAGCATTGGCAAACAGAAAAGGGGGAATCGGCTCTTGAGAATGTGGACTCACCCTGGTGCTAATTATGATCTAACAATTTAAATCACTACATGGAATTCTGTTGTCTCTACCTGTACAATCTACATCTATCCGCTCTCCATAGGTATGTAGACATTTAGGGACGTTAACCAGTGCTAGAATAAATCAATATCAGATTACTCAGTTAATAACTGCCAACTTCTGGATGACTTCCAGACTCTTTCATGCACATCTGCTCCACGCATTAACAAAACGCACAGCAACCAACGCCGCCCAATTCAACACAACAATTTAAATATTTTGTAGAATTAATTGTATGTAATTAAGCTTAATATCATTACGTTTGTGTTCTCGGAGGCAAGTATTTTATAATTGCTGTAGTGTCAACAAATTACTTTTTTCCCCCTAGACCAAAAAACAGCTTGGTGAATGGTATCACCGTACATACTTAACAGTATTCGTTAAATACAGAACAGCGAAGGAACATCCCAATTCAGCTTCTCTCTCTCTATGTGTGCTCCTGCCTTGCCATGGAGCACGTCACTACCGCTATTAATGGCTTTCCGTGCCGGCTCCTCAGCACTCGCAGGCGAGGACATCGCCTCCTCCGCTCTCCCCGCCGGCCAGGAGATGGGCAGCGCTCCCAGGTTCGCCATCACTCAGCACAGCCGGAGCCGCGGATGCCGACCTGCCAACCTCCGCCGGGCAGGAATTTAATTAGCAGGCAGTGCTGAGAGAGCAGCTGCTCCGTGGCTCTTTCCTCCTTTATTTATAGCCGCACCTTTGCATCCCGAGCATGTTGTTTGTTGAAACCCCCCGTTTGATGATGGAGATGCATGCAGTGCAACTTCACTGGCACCGTCTCCAAAGACTTTCTGCACTTAAACTAATGGCCCATGTCATATATCACCGAGAATAGCAATGAAGAGATGTCAGTAAGATTTCAGTTTTGAGGCCTTTGTTCTATTGGACTGATTTATGAGGTAGTTATCTAATAAAAAGCTCTTACCGGCTTTCCTATGACCGCAGAAGTGTTGGATATTATGACCCGACCCCTTTTCTTTAATGGATAACTTGGATTCAGTAGCTGTCAATTCCTTACCATGACCGATTCTCCTGCACTGTTAACCAACATCTACATTTCCCGACCTACAGACTTTTAGTAAAGGTAGTTTTCATTTTGCAGATACCTCTCGTATTTCAAGTTTAAGTTTTGTTCTAAGTCAGGGTGACTTGATCAAGAGTCAAATCCATAAACGTAACAAGTTTCTGTGTGTCAGCAGACGTAGGGCAAGCTGCCTGCGTACGTCCTAGCCCACAGAAAAAAAACAAGGCCATATAAATGGTTTTAAGCCTGTTTCATTTCAGGCTCAACTACATCACTCCTCCTTGCATTAGCCAGGGGTCACCACTACTTACCAAGCACAGAGCATCTCCCCTTCCTCCAAGTCTAAAATGAGCCTGGCATTAAAATGAGCCTGAGACCGGTTATTTTAATGCCATCCCCTTGTCCTGGCTTCTCTCCGGAGCTCTGGGTACTGGCACAGTCCAGAGTTGCACTTGTCTCACTCTCTCATGCGAGGCTGAAGATCCTCCTCCGTTCTTCAGAGCAATGATTTTACCTATACAGCACATCTAGAAACTAAGGGGTCTGGAGACCAAGTCGTGTGAGGAGAGGCTGAGGGAGCTGGGCATGGTTAGTTTGGAGAAGAGGAGGCTGAGGGGAGACCTCATGGCCCTCTACAACTACCTGGAAGGAGGGTGTAGAGAGGAGGGTGTTGGCCTCTTCTCCCAGGGGAATAATGACAGGACCAGAGGAAATGGTCTGAAGCTGCGGCAGGGGAGGTTTAGATTGGATATTAGGAAGAATGACTTTACTGAAAGAGTGGTCAGGCCCTGGAACAGCCTGCCCAGGGAGGTGGTTGAGTCACCATCCCTAGAGGTATTTAAGAGGCATCTGGATTTGGCACTTTGGGGCATGCTCTAGGGGCAGAGATTCTAGGGGGTGGGTTGTTTCGTGGTTTTTTTTGTTTGTTTTGGTTTTGGTTTTTTTTTGTGTGTGTGTGTGTGTATGGTTGGACTCGATCTCAAAGGTCCCTTCCAACCATGAAGATTCTGTGATTCTGTAAGGGAATCTAAGTTAAAAAAAAAAAAAACCAACTTAAAACAGAAGTCTTTAGCTGATTTTGTTTGCTTTTAGACGAGCATGGTATTCTACACCCCAATACATTCTGTACTAGTTTTCTAGCTGGTGTTTTAGCATCCTCTAAGAATTGTCAAAACTGTTTGAGACACTTGCTTGACTTCTACTTCATATTTTCCATCCACCAAAGCTGCATGGTATTTTTTCATAAGGGCTTCCTTCGAAAACAACTCCTTTCTGTATTCTTCACTTACCGTTTTGGGGATTGCATCGCAGTGAATGACCATTACGACGGTGTGATTGCACACTGTTGAATTACTGCTTAGAAATAGCTGCGTCGTGGCACAAAAATGCAACATCTCACCGAATCTGTGTTTTAAGAAATATCTGGAAATACTCCTGATTTTAATGGTGAAGCTGCACCGTAAAACTGGAACACGGGACCTGGTCAATCTACTGAGACACCACGAAGTTATCCAGTCCATCCAGTACCACCATCATCTAATACACCTCCCAAACCCCTCAGCTACACAGCATCAGCGCTACTAACTTAATTCCATTATAAAGAGAACATGAAATCAGCAGTGGGCGCAAATGAAATATTAAATTAATAGTTTCCTCAATCCAAAAAGTGACCTTCCTCATTTGAAAATTACAGTTAATCAGTAGAACAGACATAATGATTAAGAGTCTGATCCCATCTGTACTGATAAGTCAAAGAAAGTGAATAGATTTAGTCTAGATTTGTGATTTGCATTTATATCACCTTTCTTCAAGGTAATCTAACTACCCTATTTCTCAGCTCCATAAGATTAATTACTAACCGTCCAAATAAACAGGTTTTTCAGAAGAGCTTCATGCAATATGAGAAAAATAAAGAATTCACAGGCACATGTAGACCTCCCTCCTACTGTAAATGGAGCCATATACGCTGTTGATGACAGTGGCTGCAGCACCAAAACCCCAGAGCTCTTGCAGAATTGTGACGTTGAATGTCACACAGAATTTGCTTATAGTCTCATCTGTGTATTTCAGGAGAATTACTCCATTTTACATCAGGCCCAAATCAGAAAACACACCTAAATCAGGCCTTTCAATAGCTTCTCTATGCAAGTCTATTACAGAGATCATGTGAAAATTAAGTTAAAACAAGCCAAAGTTAAAAACTAAAACCAGAACAAAAATGAGAAGCATGAACAGTGAAAAGTTTAACAGACTGTAATACAAAAAAAAACCTGTATCCCACAAGGGAAAACTTCGAATAACCTAAATAACAGGCAGCGCACCTAGAACTAGTAACACAGCGCACAGAGTCCCAGCTGCTGCAAGCAGAATTTGTTCCTACAATCAACAGAAAATGTGCTTTAGTAAGAACTGCTACCTTCAAATTCCTGAAAAAATTTGTTCTGGAAACTGTCTCACACAAAAATAACGGCTTAATATTAATAACATTGGTTTATCCTGACAAGAGCCTGAGCAAATAACACAGCCTTTCCTGGGAAATCAAACGTAAATCAAACCTTTATCTCTACAAGTTTCAGGAGCTGCAAGAAGAATTAAGGTTGTTTAAAGCATCGTGGATGCAAACCTTCCAAAACGGCAAAGGTCACTTAAGAGGAGATTCTGTTGCTGGGAGACCATAGTGATAAAAAAAAACACGAACATAAAGGGTGTTGTTTATTTTCATTTATAAAAAAATGAGAAATGTACAACAAGGACCGAAGTTGCTAGCATCGTATCAGGTTTCAATTCATAGCAGAGCCTAGAGCTACAATAATCAGCAACTAGATATTCATGTGCTACGTGTCTCCTCCTCCATCCACTCAACACCCAGTCAACAAGATACGGGTAAATTACAAGAGCCAAATAAGGGGTTTAATATTTGAGCTCAATCAACTGATTCCTGGTTCTCCAGTCCCGGAGGTCTCGGGTTCAACCAGCAGCAAACATCCACTCCAGCTCCGGCCTCCCTCTCCACTAACAATAGCTGTTCAGATTATGATACTTGCACACTAAGTCTGTTTCTTTTATAACTACATGACACTTCTCGTAGAGACACTTCACTGAATACTCACGTACCGCACTCGCATAAACTATTTAAATGAGAGGGGTTAGGGAGCAGAGAAGAGCTGTGATTTTTCTTGTTGTGTACCTTAATTCTGAGTAAGTTTTTCCTGGATCGTATCACCTGGAGTGTAAAACCTTCTGTTTTACAGAAGAAAAATAAGAGGTCTCACTGCTTCATCACCTGCAAACTCTGCCGAACAAGCTTTAATTTATAGCGCTGAATGCATCAGCCTTAAAAAACTCAAGGTAATTGTTTGAAAGGCAAAAGGAGGTACACGGGTTAATGGAAAAAGGCAAGGGTTCAACTGCTCAGCATGGTGCATTCACCCTTTATGAGTGCTTCGATTCCACTACGCAGCACAGAAAATTTATTCCTGCAGTCGTGCAGGGAGGATTTAAGGCTGGCAGATTGGTATTTATGGCATGTTGCAAAATAAACAACATAAGCAGTTTCATTGCACAGGTGGTAAGGGTGCTTCACTTGAGAAAATACTTCCAAGAGAACCAAAATCTCCATCCGATCTGTATTTATTTTTATTTTTTAAATTAGAACAGAAAATAAGTTGAAACTTCGTCTGAAATGAGACATCTGCAACTTTTAAAGATGAAGAATTCAAGTTCAAATTTCTGTAAGTAATAGTTTCATATTCCTGTTCGTTATTCAAGGATTTCACACCGAATGCGAAGCGACTAAAATTTACTATGCCAGTTTTAGAAGGAACATTTCATCCTTTGGAATTTTTTTTTTTTTTGAGTTTATGGAATTCTTTGAGATGAGCTTGCCTTTGAACACTGAAGAACCAACTTCTGTGGAATAACACATAAGCAGATAAGCCAGGGAGGAAAATCCAGCTAACAGCTAAGGACAAATAGCTGAGAACAGGCTTATGTGGAGTTATAACCGCTCACATGTTGAAAAAGAAATACAAAACTGTTGTTCAGTTGGATAAACTGCATGGAATTCAAATCCAGGTTTACAATGAGATTTTTGCAATTGAAATGTGTAAGTTTTCACTCCTATGTCATCAACTTTTTTACCTATGTACACTCCTAGTGCATCTGTAAGTCTCCAGGAAAAACATACAGCTATAGACATTGAAGTACGCGCTATTTTGCATTAACAAGCGCATTTAATAACTGTGACACCTCTCAGATCCTAAGGCTGGACGAGACAGTTTCATCTTCTCAGCTGTTCAACTACCTAACAATTAGTAATTTATTAATTCCAAGAACTTGTCTTTGAACTCAGCATATTGTACCAGAAGGGAGAGCACAGCAACTGTTCCTAGGGCTGGCCAACCTCGCTGTAAAAGCTGTGGATAACTCTATCTTGCTTATCATTTGAATTTCTCTCATTTTTTACTTCCAGCTATTAGTTCCCAATGTTCTCTCCAGCATTAGGTTTACGAACTCACGAGTTTCTGGCACTTTTTGTCGTCATTTTGCCTCTCAAGTCCCTGAGAGCTGGAAAAAGTCCACGGCGGACCTTTTTGCCAACCCACAAAGCAGGCTTGTAGCCCTCTATTATGTTTACCGTGGTAAAAAAAACCAAAGTAATGCTAACCCACTATTAAGTACACAATACTCGTAAAGACATCATTGTTAATGTTGGATCAAAGGAAGACTTTTTTTCTTTTTTAAAGGATGCTAAATCAGAATATGCCTGAGCTAGGCATTTCTAAACGGCTTCCCAAATGGATACACCATCCAAGCTCCTTTGTCACGAAGCGCCACGCAGGCAGGTTTGGCAACAGGCTCTTGTATCTCCCAAAACGCTTCTCATGCCCTTCATTCCCTCTGCCATATTGGCACCCATCTCGCTTTGTCTCCAGCTTGGAAACCGCGCTCGGGCTGCGATGCCGAACAGGGGAATCTCAATAGACCCAGAACTACATCACCTGCAGCATCAGGCTGGTGTCTGAACAATTACTGGCAGATTCCTGCTCTCCCAAGACTCCGAAATAATACCCCGTTCTGCTCAAAGAGCTATGTACATCCTTCCCACCTTCCCTCAAAGTTGCCAGAGGGAAAATGGACTGTTTTCCTTCCGACAGGCACCACAGAAAGCCAAATAATGCTCAAATTATAATTAAGACAGTCATTAGACATCCCTTCTCAATATCCTCAGAGCCAAGGCAGCGTTCAGACGGGAGTACTCAAACATTATGTTCTCTGGTACTTCCATCTTCCTATTTTGTTCCAAACCAGGTTACAAACGCTCTGCATTACTTTCTAGAGACAAATCTTACCTTCCCATCAAGATTTAACAGCCAGGAGTGTGACCACAGGCAGAACAATGACTGAAAATCCTATTAGGCCACTAGTTTGCCCTAATATTATGAAGAAATAATTAAAAACCAAAACAAAACAGGCTTCCTGGGTTTGGTGGGGTTTTTTTTGTGCAAGACAAACTCAATCTCCCTCCTTGGAAGCGAAACATTTTTGGCCATTACCTTTAGTAAAAAAACCCCGCCATGATTTTTCCCCTCAATTACAGTAAGGCTGATGGCGTTTAAGAGGCAGAGGAATTGCAAAGCTTGAGCCAGTCAGTAACGGGCAACTGGTTTCAGGAGAAGAGAGCGTTTAATATATCCCTGGGTACAACGTCCATCATCTTAGCACAGCATGAGCTGTAAGGAAGCAAATTGTGCAGGAAGACACGCACTTCCCATGGAAATGAGAGGATAAAATACCCAGAATCCATATGCATAATTATACATCACAGCTTGACTGGGTTCAGTGCACGTCATGCAGGCATCACTTGACATATAGACCGAAGAACATGCTCAGATAATGTAAAGAAGACCCCACGTACAGTTCGAGACACCCCTTTGCTTTTAATTTCTTCCCTCCTACCCTCCGTCTCTCCCTTCTTCTTTCATTCTGTAACAATTGCCCCAAAATAGAGGGAAACAAGACGGTGCCATCTCTGAAAAAAATCGCTAGGATGGAACCGTATACATAATTTATGTTGTGTGATGTTCCAAAAAGCCTTATGTGCAGAGTTGCATTTTGATACTAAATGGACCTGATTAGCTCAGTATTTCATCAAACTCCAGTCAGCAATAATCATCTAATAAAAGTTTAATGACGGATGGCCCCAAAAGTTGCAACAATGTGATTTTATTCATAGCTACAGCAAGAAAGATAACACGGAAGAGATTCTTTCCAACATACCCTAAGGAAGAATTACCTGCAGCGCTAACCCAAGGGTAACATGGGGCACAGTTTTTGTAAAAAGTTAATAGCAAATAGTAGAAAAAAAAAACCAAAATACAATAGCAACATAACATTTACATTGCAAGTTCTCACATTAAGCTAAATTTTCTGATTAAAAAAAAAAAAAAGAGTTTAAAGCTAAGTTAACTCCAGAAATTTCCCGTTTGTAAAATTTCACTAAAATTCTTGGAGGTTTTGGTTTTTTGGTTTTGTCTGGGGTTTGCGGGGGGTGGTGGTGTTTTTTTCATGATGGCCCATTTCATGTTTCCCCCCAATTCCTCGAAGACTTGTTCAGAGGTAATGTTAAAATAAGCCTAGTTAACAAGATCTCTAAAGAGAACACCTTTATTCAAAACTATTTAAGCACAAAAGCGTATTAAAAAAAACCCTGCTCTGTATCCTGGAGGGGTTTTAAAAATATCTCCCTTGGCTAATATTAAAATTCCACGGTTATCAATAGACATGGTCATTTAACCACTCGAGCGCTTTTGGATGTATAACAGAAACCCTGGGAATTGACATTTATTCAGGCTAAGAATACACAATTTGGATTTTTTTTTCTACTCTTACTGCTTCAGAGATCACAGCAGGGGGGCCCTTTAAAACAGGTTGCCACTGGCATTTGCCAAACTGCACTTAGCCAAGGGTTTCGGCATTTAGAGAGACAACTTAGTTGCCCGGTAATTTGCATAATACTACACGCATCCCGCTTCCCACGTCAAAATAGAAGAGATCGCTAACCCTTCCCGAGCGTCAAGAAGCACCACGAGAACCGAATAAAGCGTGGAGACCACGGCTCAAAATATCCTTCTGCACAAAAGCGGAGCGGCATCCTGGTGACTATCTCCATCTTCAGCTTCGCCCCCCAGATTAAGACCAAAGCAGTCTAAATTTGTCAAGACACCAATACTGACTGCATACATTGATTTTTCTCCTTGTTTGAGTGATTTTTTTTTTCCATGGCTTTGAACAAAAGAAAACATAAAACTCCTTTATTGCTCAGAGGCTGGCAGATTTACGCCTGTTTCTAGACTAGCAGAAAACTCCGATTTGAGAGGTTTGAAGGGATCTGTTGTCACTTGCTCTCAGATGTACATGCTAAAAGATGCCTTTTTTCTCCTCTTTTTGAAGAGCTGTGGATAAACCTATGAGCACAGGCAGTGGCTGAAGTACCATCACTGTTTTATAATGCTTTAAACTTCAAAGGAAGAGAATTTCTAGATGATTACAATGCTTCGTAGAAGGACTGAAGAGAAAATATCCACACGCATGCTACGCAATTACGCGGGTGTGCGATTAGTAAAAACCTACTGAACGTTTATGCAGCATCTGTTCTGGCAACTATTATAAGTAACAGCAGAAGTTTATTTTGCTGTAAGTTTTAACCTAAAGCAAGACTATAGTAAATTTTTAAAATATGTATTTCCCTGAGGTATAATCCAACCATGCAGGTCTTAGGATGCGACTTCACTTTCCAACGGATACCATGGATAACCGGCATTAACCAAGGTCTAACAGCTAACTCCACTGGGAGATACCTTATTGTAACTAAACGCTATAAAAAAGAAAGAAAAACTTTAGTTGTCACAGAGTCTAAAATATACCCAGAGTTTTCTAACAGCAAATGATGTACTGGGATGAACCAAAGACTTTATCAGCTTGTTTTAATAGAGTCCACTAGAGTCTACCTTGCTCAACCAAGACATCAGACCGTGTTGTGTACGGCAGTAGACCACGATCAGCATTGGAAGGGAAGCTAAACAATATCCTGGCCAGGCAAAAAAAGGTAATTTGAGTCCTGGAGATAAAAGTTTCTATTTTATAAGCATGCAGTTGTACCTCTGCATGCAGGGATCGTACGGCTCAATTTAGTTCCATATTGCCACCTTACACTAAAACACATACGGGAATTCTAGGGGTTGCCTCGCTGCTCTCAAGCGTCGCACAAGAGAAGACCATGGATTTCAAGTTTTAGTTGTTACTGTTTGCATTTGAATTCATTGATACTGGGGAGGGGGGAAGCCACGCTATTTAATTCCTGTGTCATCCAACTAACACAATTGTCCCTATCAAAAAAAAAAAAGAAAATCAGCAATAGAACAGAGAAATTTTAAAAACCTTCTAATAGTCAATTTTCAGCTTTGTCTGAAAAAGTACAGAAGCAGAATTAAGAAACCTGGAGATTTATCCTCTTCTACAGACCCCAAACTTAAGCTGTTCTTAACAGATGGCCCCAAACTGAGTTCTGCATGTATCTAAATAATGTTTTATTTATTGTTTAATTTCGTGATTGTTCTCAACAGCACTCCCATTTGCAAAACAAAAGGTAGAACACATGAGGGAAAAGGATAGGATGCTCGTCACGTCTTACTGCGAAGACAAAATCTCTGAGTTCCCCTACGCTGCTCAAGAGCATCAATGAATGCAAGATGTGGAAAGAGCGCAAGACAGCTAGAAACAAACTCTCCAAGTACAATATTCAAGGAAACAAGGAAATATTATCATTCTTAGGAGAGACTCTGTGCAACAGTATCCAGAATCTATGAAACAGAACTAAGCCAAACTTGTAAGAATAAAAAACATGAAAACTTGTATGCAAATTCTAACAGTCAAGCTCACCAAAACGCAGCATCTATCCAAGTTCTCCTACAGAAGAGAAAATATAATAAACTGGAAAAAAAAAAAAAACCCCAAAGAAGTGTCAGGACTGAAACAAGCAGAAGAAAAAGCTTGTCCCCTGAGGCCGTATGATGCAGCAGATTGATCACTGGGCTGTAATAACCTTGCACCTTTGCCACTGACCAGCCTTCATTTTCCTCACATACGTGCCAGTTCACAAACGTTTAGTTAAGCCTTGAAACACCTCTACAAAGTCAGGGAAATATTATTGGCCCCAGGGAGAATAATGGGGAAACTGAGGCTTAGCAAAACGTCCTTCCTAAAATTCACACAACAGATCAATACTGTAACAAGGTCTTTTTAACTCCAAGCACCATCCTCCACTCAACTAAATAGCAGTACCTTCTGCGTCTCCAATTCACTGCATTGGGTCATTTAACCTTCCTGTGTCCCATTTTCTCCCTATTTAGGAGGAACACATGAACACTCAATTTGCTCCACAGCAATGCTGATGGTGGGCTGGTCACAGCCATCTCTGTCATGACACTGTGAAAATGTTTCCTTTTGCAAAAATTCTGGCCCCACAGAATATCAGAGAGCTCTACATATCCCAGAACCTCACAGAATCCCAGACTGGCAGGGGTTGGAAGGGACCTCTGGAGATCACCCAGTCCAACCCCCTGCCACAGCAGGGTCACCCAGAGCAGGTGGCACAGGAACCCAGCCAGGAGGGTCTGGAATATCTCCACAGAAGGAGACTCCACAGCCTCTCTGGGCAGCCTCTTCCAGGGCTCTGGCACCCTCAAAGGAACGAAGTTGTTCCTCATGTTCAGATGGAATTTCCCGTGTCCCAGTTTGTGCCCGCTGCCCCTTGTCCTGTCACCGGGCACTGCTGAGAAGAGTCTGTCCCCCTCCTCTTGCCACCAATTGATAAGCAATCTCCATCAGCTTCTGCCAAGGAAGAACAGCCACAAGTATTCCTCCAGCTTAAGAGGAGCCTATATCTTCAGGTCTTTCCAAACAGCACTGAATAACACTAGAAAACAGATGGGTGAGGATGATTCTCCACGGCCTTTGACAGACACTTCACTGTGATGCTTCTACCACCAACTACTGCTTCACTCTGACAAGAGACAACAAAATTGTTGTCTTCTCATCACAGACTTCCTTGAAAAAATCCACTTAGGAAAGGAGTGATTTAGCAACATGTTATTTGCCCTTGCTGCCTCGGAAGCAAAGCATTTCAGCCTTCTGTAGGTTGAAGGTAGAAGCTGATACCTCCACTGCATCCACGTGGGCAG
The DNA here is from genome assembly GCA_008658365.1 of Alca torda. NCBI lineage: Eukaryota > Metazoa > Chordata > Aves > Charadriiformes > Alcidae > Alca > Alca torda. The sequence continues at coordinate 2,128,964 of CM018101.1, forward strand.
TGCACACAGAATCACAGAATAGAATTGCTTCGGTTGGAAAGGACCTTTCAGATCATCGAGTCCAACTATCGACCTAACACTGACAAAGCCACCACTAAACCACGTCCCTCAGCACCACGTTTACATACAAGCAGGCAAGTGTGCTTACACACATGTATGCGCATGTTCTGCTCCTCCCCTTGGATCCACCAAGGCTGCGAGTCTGGGGCAGCCCAAGCTACAAAGCTAAGAAAAACCTCTCTAATTCTGGCTTTATTAGTTATGAGGTCAGACAGGAGGATTTAAAACCCCAAACCATCCAATAGCTTAAATGTTTCATTAATGGCAAAGGTAATCAAGCCAAGCTGTTTCCATTCAATAGTATGGACTATCAGCCACAGCACAAGGCTATGAGGTGCCTTCAAGGCACCTTCGTTAATAAACACATGGAATCATAGAATCTTCATGGTTGGAAAGGGCCTTTGAGACTAAGTCCAACCATACACACACAAAAAAAAACCCCTACAATCTGTCACTAAAGCATGCCCCGAAGTGACAAATCGTTTCTTAAATACCTCTAGGGATGGTGACTCAACCACCTCCCTGGGCAGGCTGTTCCACGGCCTGACCGCTCTTTCAGTAAAGTCATTCTTCCTAATATCCAATCTAAACCTCCCCTGCCGCAGCTTCAGGCCATCTCCTCTGGTCCTGTCATTATTCCCCTGGGAGAAGAGGCCAACACCCTCCTCTCTACACCCTCCTTCCAGGTAGTTGTAGAGGGCCATGAGGTCTCCCCTCAGCCTCCTCTTCTCCAAACTAAACATGCCCAGCTCCCTCAGCCTCTCCTCACACGACTTGGTCTCCAGACCCCTCACCAGCTCGGTAGCTCCCCTCTGGACCCGCTCCAGCACCTCAATGTCCCTCTTGTACAGAGGGGCCCAGAACTGAACACAGCGCTCGAGGTGAGGCCTCACCAGTGCCGAGTACAGAGACACCATCCCTTCCCTGCTCCTGCTGGCCACGCTATTCCATATACAGCTCTGAAAAACTATGGTCTACCACATAGCTTCAAGTCACTTGTCCTTTTATGTGTAAACTATGGGTTAGCACCACATGCGTTTCATGAGGAGCAACATGGAAAGCTAATGCAGAAATGCAAAGGAGGAGAATCACGTTGCTGACTGAAGTATGAGGCTCTGTTCCACATAATAGTTGTGCAAAATTACAGTGGTGTAACTGGAAGAAGGACGTGAGCACCTATCAGCCTATGAAATTTGAATCTAACACTCTTAAAAGCATTTGGAGATCGGGGAGACCTTTCAAAGAGGTTCACTGGCCTACAGCCATGACCTGTCCCCAAGTTCTGAGCTCAGCCATTGAGTACATTCTAACACATAATTTTAATATAGCTGCTAATAAACCTTTGACATTTGAACTGTTACACCGTCCACAATCATTGTGTCCCCCCCCACGTGTACGAAGCACATTTAACATTCATGTTTGTATTTCTCTCCCCATGTATATGATGATAGGTTTCTGACTAGATTTATTAGTATATTTCACAATGCATTTGCAAAAAATTTCAGAAAGGTATTTGATGGGCTGATACCATAAAAACACTGGGGAAACTATATACGTTATTCATGAGGCTTGTGACAATATCCTGCCAAAAGGAGCAAGTGACAAACAGTAATAAATTTGAGAAGTAGCCACCAAATTAAATTTATAGCCAGTGATAGTACTCCCTGCGAACGCTGCACAATCTCGACTGTTCATACACCAGCATTCACACCAGTCACTGGATCATTCAGATGCCTTTGAAGAGCCTGGAAAAAACCCTCAACAACTAATGAAGACATTTAGAAGTTACCTCCCATGAAAACATCTGAAGGGCAAAAGTTGGTCATCCAGAAAGAACCCAAAAGGAGAGGGGTTTCTGCAAGTAGAAGTGTCTGCCAATAATAGAAATTCCAACAGAGAAAACGAACTATGGATTAACTGAAAGGGTATCGCATCCCAAAGTGACACATTCACATGGAACAGACAGTATTTATTTTAATTGCTGGCTTGGTTGTTCTGTTCTGGTCATGCTAGGCACTGGCTGCACCTGTAATAATTAAAAAAAAATAAAACCAAACAACTAGCTGCCTCGCACAGATTTCAGTCTGAGAACAACAGAAAAAAAACAATGCAGAAATAAAAGATTGTCCTAATTTTAAAGGTATACATCTTGCTAAAATAATCTGTCAAACTGAAATAAACTGATGTCCCCATTTAATTCCTTATCTATTTCAATAATCCTTCCTTTCAAAAACTGCGAGGAAGAACACCTGAAGAAAAGCAGTACGACAAAACATTTTCAAAATGCAGTATTTGCAGAATCAGCATTTCATTCAAGATATATTACTTATACCAGGAAAAAAAAAGAAAGGAACATTATTGGCACAACAGAACTAAATTCCTTTGCAAACCACATACAGTCTCTGAAGAAAATGGTTTTCTGCTGCACCACGGGTTAAGGTTAGATAAGGTTTGAATAAGGATCCACTTTATGGATGTGTTTAAGACTGAGCTCAGACTCCCAAACCACAACTCCTCACGCACGTGTTGTGCTATATTGCATGGGGGGGGGGGGGGGGGGGGGAGTAAAAAAAAAAAAGATGATGAGAGGATGGAAAATTCTCTATTTCAGACAACATTTGGCACGAGTGAAGTTGAAATTCATTGTAGTTATGCTTGGGGAATGAAAAGGGCACCAAAGACCAGCATGGTTAAGCAGGAATATAGAGATTAGCATAATCAATCAGAAAGCTTTACAGAAAATACAAACAACTTTTGCAAAGGGTACTGAGGATCTATGGAATAAGGTGAACGGTGTTTTAAGGATCTTTCCGGGCATTTATTTCACCAGACGTGCTAAAACCCATGAATGCCTATTTCAGGAGTCAGAAAAAAAAACCAAACAACTAAGGAGGGTACGCTCTGAAGTTACCACTTCATTCAGTAGTCCTTTCATTAATATTTTTTAATGGCTTTGAAGCCTTCCGGAGAAAAATCATCCCTCGCTCAGAAGATATGCCTGCCAATAGCTCCACTGCAGCAATGGAGAAGCCTGATGAAAACCAAATCGGAAGACACAATTGTTTTTGTGAAATACCTATTTTATTATCATCTTATTTAACTTGATCACTTTGATTATTTTTAATTTCTTATAATGCTCTTATTTTCCAGGCATTTTTGCATTTTCTTAATCACAATAGAACTGAGATTACAGATGGAGCCTCCTAGATGACACAACACAAGTAAGTATGATATAAGGGGAAAAAAAAATCCCATAGTACTAATGCTGAAAAATTAATCAGCGTGCCCAAATCCCCGAATGAGTCGTTTCGCTGTAATCTTATACAAACAAGCCAACAATATATATGTTTTAGTGCTACAAGAGAACACAAGAAAATATTTGACAATAAAAGTAGGAACTTTCCTACTTCTCATTTTTGGGAGCCCTGTTCCTTTAGTATAGCATTGACATTAATAAAATGAAAGCTATTAAGGTTTATTTTATAGTGATGAAAGATACCAGCATTAGAGATCACACTCCAAAGAATAAGTAGCAAATATTTTCTAAAAATACTTAGAAAAATTTAATCCGAAGCATTGTAAAATGCTACGGTTTCAGCGGGGATTTTCTGTGATTTATTTCATTAGAGTCCTTCAGACATAAAAGCAAAGGGTTTAGGTGCCAGTTCTCTCAAAATAAACTTCTAGACCTCCACGAATGTAATAAAATTGATATTATAAAGCTGAGACACCTTCTAGAGCTCTTTGACTGAAACCAAAACCATGAAGGACATATTTCCAGTATGCTCTCTCATATTTCTCTATAGAGCGATCATGAATCTACAGCTATAGGTAACTATAACGGGTAATACAATTCAGTTTAATATTAATTTTCATTGTAATTCAGAACACATTCATTAATGAAATACATAAATCAGAGACTATATCTGGGAAAACATATATTTTAGATACAAAACACTAAATGGAACAGGTTTTTAATGTCTTTCAAGATTATTGTCAATAAAACTACTTAATATTCTCTATCATAGTATACGAAGCGTAGCCAAATAATGATGTGATATAATTACTGTGGTCCAATTCAGTTTCTCTAAATGAACCTCCAGAATAACTTGGCCATTTTTAACTTTCCCGAAACCTTTACAGCCTTCAGGAAAGTGCAAGAAAGGACAAAGTTTTGAAGAGTTCAGGGTTTTATTTCATTGTTTCCTCTATTGCGTGTTGAAAACAAGCATTGTGCATGGTCTCCCCAAAGTAGGAAGCCTATTTTGAGAGGAGTCTGGGAGAATAAATAAGGTTAAAACGCCCGTTTTTTCAGAAAGACTTTGTCCCAGTTGAAAACTCCGAATGGCACCTTGGACTCCCTCTGATTTTAATCAGCCACTAAACCAGAGCTATCAGGGCAGGTTATACGGTAAACATTTACGCCTGGGAAGATACCAAATTAAAGCAGGTTGTTGGGGTTTTTTCCCCTCCCCAGCTGCAATTAAGACTTTTGACAGATCCACTGTCAAGGCAAAAGACTGAAAGCTGGAATCATTTTAGAGAGGGAAAGGAGAATTAGGCAGCAACAGCAGCCCATCTCGTCCATCCGTGCGGAAGTCAACCAGCAATGTTAAAACCCACCAGTAGAAACCGGCTCTCTTGCGGGCAGCCTTGGAAGAGGAGTGAAGGACACCATGTCTATAGCACCCCAGATATCCTCTGACCCCGCACGCGGCCTCTGGGTCAGGAATGAAACCCATCATTAGCCCGTCGGCATGCGAACGCCTGATAAGAAAAGAGATTATTCCCAATCTCCATGGTTATTAATCCCGTCACAAAACGAAGGGGTCAAGCTTGTTAGACGCCAACGGCATTTCTGGAGCTTTGGAACAAAGATGCTCCAATGCTTCCAGGGGCTGCTTATCCAGGAGCACAAAAAGCAATTTCTGCCCTCCAAGCCCTTCACAGCAAGCCATATTCCTTTAAGATCCCAGTGTAAAGACCACCAATATCCCCAGGCTTTCAAACAGTGCCACACTAATATCATATTTCTTGTTTCTTTTAAAGACCTGAGGCTCCGCTACCCTTAGAGATTTTCACTTTCACACTTCCTTTGTTACAAAAATATTTTTATCTGAAGTCATCGCTGTTGGGATTGCAATAAAGACCTTTTGTCCTCATTTTGAGAAACACCAGGTAGTGAAGAGAGCTATTTCCTACTACCCCCATTCCCATACACACAGGCATCTTTCATCTCTGAAAATATGGGCACATAAAAAAGGGAAATAGAAGTGTCAATTTATATTTAAGCCTAGAGGAACCTTCACACTTTTAATTACAGGATGCAAGTCTCCACTGAGTCATTTAATTCTTGCTGGGATTTATGAGGATGCACTCGTTAAACAGAGTTTGCGCTGGAGCACTTAAAAATACTTCACTGAATTTCACATTCATAATTTACTCCGTGGATTTAGGCTTCTCAGGGTGGCGCTCCCTTCCCCTAACGGCAGAGCCAAATCGCTACCCTCAAAGGGAAATTTTTGTTTGGGGACCACGGGAGGATGCAACACATTTGCTGCCAGTCTGAGCAAAACAAAACCAGCAAATTCAAGTGCACCAACAACAAAACCCAGAGTTACCTGAGCAGCCTCTGGTCTGTGACGGGAAAGGAAAGATCTTCCTAACGTACCCAATGCACCACGCTTCTGCATCGCTGATGAATTCCACCATCCTCCCTGACTTTATGGTAAGCCTTAAAGTAGTCTTGCAGGGAAAAGATGATACATCGCACTGCCAAACTCAACAAAATCACGGATTTGGACGAGAAAAAAATGCAAGGGCAACAACAGCCAGAAACTTGAAAACATGAAAATGAAAGGTTGAGTATAAGGAAAACTAAAGCGTTGCTAGAAAAAAATTTCTATCCAAATACAGTATCCTTGAATAACCTTGTTAGAAAATTGCATAAAATAAGCCAGTGTATGTAATCCCGTTACAAACCGTTAGCTTACAGGCTTTATGCAGGGGAACTGTGTAATGAGATTAAACCACATAAACACGCCCGGCTGTAGCTTGCCGAATTGGACAGTTAAAAAGAAATCTAAAACAAAAAGCCCTAAGCGGACAAATACCACATTATCTACTTTTGAGTCAAGAGCAATTAAGTAGGAAGATTGGGTGGCAATACAAACACATCCTCACTTTTTCTGCGCATTCTGGTATAGTTTTCCTAGCCTCGCTTATTTCCTAATGGTATTTTTATTACATGTAAGTTAGTTAGTTCTCAAAGGTACACAAAGTAGCTAATTGCTCTTAAGGAATACTTCCTCTGCTCTCCAAAAGTGGTTTCCCCCCCGTTGTTCTTGTCCCTTAAATAGCACTATATTCCCAGCCGATCATTAAGGAGCATTTTCTGGGGGTTTCTCCTTGTCTAGGTGACAACACCGCCCAAATAGGCCACAAGCGTCAAGCCCCCTACTTCCTTAGTTGTAATCAGCAGTCACTGACATACACACATTGTTCTCTGACAATCCCACATCAGTCTTTATCAAAAAGCACAGAGGCAGAACCTGCTCACAGCGGCAGGTTGCCAGGCTCGGATCCCTCTCCTTCATCAAGATCTCCATCCATCCACCAAAATCGGTGGAGACCATTGCCCTTCGTCTCTTCGCGCTTCTCTATCTGACAATATACACTCCTTGCACATTTAAAGTGCTAGAAGTGTAAGTGAAAATAATTACCAAACTGAAGAGTTAGCTTTTTCCTCTCAAAATAAGCCAATCTGTGATATTCTACTAGTTTTGTAGACACTCTATTTTTCTCCCTCTCACTACAGGTCTTTATCCCACAGCGTCCTCCATTTCAGACACCAAATTCCAGTGTGTCGTGAAGGTGAAAGTCTGAATTCAACATCCAAGCAAGTAAAACCTCAATGAGACATTCAGACTAGCAGGAAGAATGACTTACCACAACACCAGCAGAATAACAAAGACTCTGGTAGCTTGAATCTTTCACAAGGCCAAGCAAAGCTGAGGTGTAGCTTGAACACCTACATGCAAACCAGGTGCCCAAGTCCCAGCTACAGTCAACTAAAAAACCCAAAGAGATCTAGACACCAGTTTAATTGAGCAGCTTCTAGAAGCTGTCCGTATGTGGGCTTCACTTCCACTGGAGATGCCTTATGATATCCTAAATCTGACAAACCTGAGAAAGTCCTCTGAATTCATTACTTAGGATGCTGACCACAACCACCTGGATGTCTAAAGGTCACCAGTGTGTAATGTTTTCTGCACTTAAATGTCCTGCAGCTATTACAACTTTGACTTTCAGCCTACAGTCTCGGGTCTCCCTTGCTTATACCAATAAAAACCTTATTATTTACACATCAGACAAGTTCAGAAGAGGAAACTGTATGTTCCACAACTTCATACATTACTTCAAGATCTCCGGTCTCATCTAATACTCATTGAAGTCATCCAAACCCAAATGAACGTCTTGTCCTACTAGAGCAAAGGGTTTTTTTTAAACTGTATTACCTTCTTTAAAGCTATATTGACCTTATAAACATCACTGGCTTCTCATGCAGATCCCTGCCCTGTCCTGCAGTCCCACTAGGCAACAAAACCAAACAAAAAAACCCCAAAAAGTAATCCCATGTCAACTGCCTACAAGAGAACAGATATGGAGTGACTGATCCTGAGAAATCAGTTTTCAAAGGAAACAGATGCTTCAGTAAAGCAGCCTCATTTACCTCAACTTCTTTCATGTGTCTATAGCGGAAGAAAGATTTTTCTAAAGATCTGAACTGCTCCAGAAGACAGCAATTGCCTTTTCCTGCCAAACTTTCACACCAATACATGTGTAACTATTCCTAAAGCCTTGATATTTTTAAACAGAGAATTGATGTTTCAGTGGTGTTTGGGCTACATTATATTTTCATGAAAGCTGTTGTCAAGCAGGTGGAAGTCTGACATTTACTTGACATTTTCTACTGAGCAAGACAGTTCATCCCTTTATTTAGTTGGTTTAATTTGAACAAAACTATTTCAGTAGCAGCATCCTCCTGGATGTTGTATCCCACCACTGCCTAGATCCTAAGGTGGCACAACTCTTCGCAGAGTTCTTACTGCACCTGCATTTTCTTATCACAGGAACAACTGAGATTCAGTTTCAGATTATTTTTAACAGTTTTACTAACAGGAGCATACATCTTTTTTTCTGCAAAAGACGAGAACTTTGTTTTTGAAACAGCTCCTCAAGCTTCATATACAGACCATTCATATTTCTAAAAAGCGTTTCATAGAAATGATACTAACCTTTTTTACAGCAGTTACTGTTCTGCTACTAGAACAAATACAGCTTTGTAACCCAAGCTTAAGGGAAAAAGGAAGAGTGTCGAGGGTATAGGAGGAAAGGCACAAGGGAGAACTGAAGATTTTATAGTACAAGCAGTGATCTATTCTACTGTGAATATAACTAGTGAAATGAAAAAGGAAGTGTCAAGAGAGTAAAAGAAAAAAACACAAAATACCTTACCTAGAAATTATGCACCCAAACGCCCATCTTTGAAAGTAGTTAAGTTGTATTGGGGTGCCTGAAGATTAAACCACATACTTCTTTTGTTCATAAAATGCCACAGTAAGTACTTTTGAGCAGCTCTGGCTACCGTCCTGTTTGTGGCAAGCTTTCAGGGTGCAGCAAGGTGAGCACCCACAGGCAAGCCAAGGGCCCCTCTTGCCCCATGGTATTCCGCATTTCAGCTAAGGCAGTCATAGAATGGTTTGGGTTGGAAGGGACCTTAAAGGCCATCCAGTGCCACCCCCTGCCCTGGGCAGGGACACCTCCCACCAGACCAGGTTGCTCCAAGCCCCGTCCAACCTGGCCTTGAACCCCTCCAGGGATGGGGCAGCCACAGCTTCTCTGGGCAACCTGGGCCAGGGGCTCACCGCCCTCAGAGTGAAAAACTTCTTCCCAATATCTCATCTAAATCTCCCCTCTTCCAGTTTGAAGCCATTACCTCTCATCCTATCACTACATGCCCTTGTAAAAAGCCCCTCTCCAGCTTTCTTGTAGGCCCCCTTCACATACTGGAAAGCTGCTATAAGGTCTCCCCAAGCAGGGAAAAGGATGGAAGGAAATGCTGGGCCCACGAAAACCCGGTGGCCTGCCAAAACAAACTGGCATTCCTATTCCCAGGTTAAGTCTACAGTTCTGGCAAAGCAGCATTCCCAGCGCTACTGGGAACACCATACATGACTACAACGGCATGTCCTGTTTCTTCCACCAAACTCCTGCCTCATACAAGGTCTGCTCGAACAGCATGTGTTATGATGATTCTGGCATAGCCCACCTTTTGATTTGTTTAACTAAGCAACAAGTAACTTTCCAGCAGACATTCCAATGCCAGTATTAGTAGTATAATTAGTAATTAATAATAGTAATTAATAGCATACCTGTGACACATACAGAACCCAGACACCCATTGAGCTCATGAGCATTCCTGTTTCCTAATGGTCTCCTATTTGCCTTATTCCCCACTATCTACCATCGGCCACTGCCATCAGAAGCCAAATATGACCTCACGAAACTCTAAAACCCTCAGTGTTTAATTTTGATCCACGTGTTTGAGACTACTATTTCACATCAGACCCCTGGCTACACATTAAAGGACCTCTAAATCAATGGTGTTAAATCCAGTATGAACTCCCACGCAAGCCAGAACTACAAGAAACCCTACCAAATTAAACAGTCTGAGCTGAATTTGGCCCATAAATGCAACAGGTGAAAATCCACAGCAATTCCACCACGGAGATGGTGCACAAGCAGCTTTAATCCTTATTTGAAGCATGGAAGCATCCTGCAGATCAACTTGTCTGCATTGCAGCCAAGATAATCCTTCATTTGAGCTGCTTATCGGAGATCCACCCTGCTGTTTGGATAGGAGGATTTAGCTCTTGAGGGACTATTCTTCAAGATACTCAGCCCCCTCAGCCCCCCGTGAGATCAGAGCCGTGCACAGGCGAGGCAGGACCGCACAGGATGAGGCCTCCCCATTCATGGTAGCTTAAAAGAGCCACTTTACTAACCTACAGCACTGCTAAAGGAGAAACGGTTGTATTTTTGAATTCTAGCTTTAGTGTTACCATCTAATAAAGATATAAAAGCAAAAGTATTTCCCCATCGTTACACAAATACCTTGTTTTGCTTTACAGGGGAACACAACGACACTGCTTAAAGCTATATCAAAATAAAGGAAATCAGTGTCTGAATCCATATCTTCCCATAAGATCAGCATTATGAGTTAATCCCCCCCCTTTTTTTAAAAAAACCTTTTATGCCTTCTGATGACTTCTAATTCATATCCTTCAAAAATATTTTGAGGAATTTCTTCCCCGTATTTGCTACCTAGTATTTTCCATTCTGAGTATTATTTTTCTTGTTAGCACCTAAGGGAATTAAGCAATCAATTCCCAATTTTTCTTACGTCCCCCACTATTTAATAACGGACACGTAACATTCCTTTTAAGCAATAAGAGGGTGGTGTCTTTATATGTATTTTATGTAATTGCCTATACCAGTAAAATATTAAATAAAGCAATGTACAGCCATGAATTTCACACGGATGATCCGTATGCTGTTACTAAATGTTGAACTCAACGTAATTTATTGCATGTTGCCAAACGGTAAGCAAACATGCACCAAAAAAAAAAGGATCATGTAGAAAATTGGCTCAAATTATGAAAATGCCCTAGAAGTTCAATTCTCAGGACTGGGTATTTAATCTTTATTTCAAGACAAACTCTGCAAAATAATTTGCAGTACCAACTCCCAGCGGAGTAGAGGTTAATGAGTAACTCCTGGAATACAAGACAGATCCCAGAGCCCTGGATGACCCCAGCGGAAGTTATGGATGCTAAGCAAGGTTCTCGCCCGGGCACATACTCTATTATTACAACTCAGTGCGAGTATTTCTGATAACCCTTCATCACAGGCTACCGAAACCTCAGAACTATTAAAAAATTCTCCGTGTTTCAGCGCTTCACTCATCTTGCAGACAGATGCCACTCGTAGCTGCAGTGTTCGGAACAGAAATAGTCAGGTCACCCAACAAGGCTGGGCAGCCTGCATCTTCACAGGGTTTTGAAGACCCAACCGGTTAATCCCTGAACTTTAAGCAGAAGGTGGACTAGGTGCGTGACCTCCGGGTCCGTCCCCCTCCCGGCCCGAACCAGCTGAAACAGTCACTGATGGATGACCACAGCTGCATTCTTCAGGTATTTGCCCACCGTATATTGAAGCAACAGCCACGTACAAGCCTTTAGAAACAACCTGGCTGTTGATGCTAATTACTGATGTCTCACAACCTCCAAAGACATCCTTTATTGGATTATGGGATGGGATACATGATCTCCATACTGGACTGCTACGTGACCATGAGCATTTCACTGCAAATCTCTGTAGGAAGTCTGTTTCTTCATCTTAAAAAAAAGGGATAAATGATACCGGAACCCCAGGCAAAGTAATTAAGGATTTACATTAAATCTCTAGTAATAAAAATATCTACCTGTTACTAATACCTGGTTGGTACTTAATAAACTGTAACCAGCCCTAATAACTGGGCTATCGCGACACGCTGTTTGTTGTGCAGCATTTCCACCACCATCACCCAACTTTTGAAACGAGACAATTCTGAACAAACAATTTTGAAGATAATATTTCAGGATGCCATTAAAAAACAACATTACTCTTTTCTTCTTGGGACGTGTTGCCGTAGTTACATGTTTCCGGAACGGATAACACTGACTTGAAATAAGGGCTACTGAAAAGCTACAGGAAAGTAAACTTGTGACAACCACCTGACTATTGCTGAAATTACAAGTAAACAAGACAATGAATTCCCCAGCAGAGAAAACAAGTGAAGAGGCAGAGCGGTAGTTGAATTAGGACCCTGTCAAGGGACTGTCATATATTCTGTATTCTTTTGGCAAGGAGTGAGCAAAGTGTGGTTGACATGACAGCAGAAAAACGCGTTCAGGTTTTAACAGAGATAAACTATTGACACTAACTCTCTGCCTCTGCTCTCAGACACGCATTTTTGTTCTGGACTTCTGATCACCAGGCAGCTACGCAGATACGTTCGGTAGATTTAATCCACTTGGGGCTTTCAACGCTGTGCCCGCGCACCATATGATGCTGATAAAAGTTGCAGAGGAGCCCCTTCCTAATCAATATTAAATGCAGTTTAGAGGGTATTTAATTAGCGTACCTGAAACATAATTACACTTCTGTTTTTCCGTGTGAGGTACGCTTAGTCATACGCATTTGTGTATTTTGTATAAAACACAGGCATCACGATTACGATGACAAACTGCTCCAAGACTCCCAGGCAGCCTTTCTATAATTGCTGGAAGACGGGAGCCCTGACCTCAGCTGGCAACCTGTACCGTTACCGCAGAGGAGACCTAAGCAACCGTATCGATTGGGTTTCCGAGGGGTACCGCAGCAGGATGGAGTGCTGGATTAAAATTTAACAACTCCCATTATCCCTAATCAATTATGTCTTTAATCATGTAACATTCACTGTATGACATCCCAAATCAAGTCAAGACACAGCAATGGAAGATTTGGAGCGAGGAAGCAAACTAGAATCTGACAGACCGGAGCCAGGCAGCAGTCAGTTAAAAATAGGGAGAATTATGAATAAAGCGTGTATTATAGAAATGCCAATACACATTGCTTCAGGCTGGTGGCTCCGGACAGTTTTGAACTTGTTTTATGGCATTTCATCCATTTGCTATCGAGTTGGGCTTACAATTACTTGCATCCTATGCTTTTTTTTAATGCGCTTTCATTGTCCTCAGCTACTCACTATTTCAGTAACACCCGAACAAGTAAAAAGCAGTAAAAAGTTGAACTTTTTCCCATCACAGCTTACAATTACAGTTTCTTTCCAGTCGAAGAGTATCTACGCTTAAACACTGTCATGAGTTATTAGAGGAAAGTTGTGTTGTACAATCTAACGACAAGTTAATTTAAAGCAACCTCTGCCGACGACAATTTGAGATATTGCACTACAAAGCCTGCATTGCGAACAGCAGGTTTTTACTAAACAAACTCATTATTTTGAATGGCACGGTATTTCCCATAGACTAACGAGCTGCATTTGATCATACAAACAGAAAAGCCTAAACACCGCTATCTGCCTCTTGAACGGTGACAGCTTTAGCTTCACTTCAGCTTAGTTGCAAATAGGGATCGAATTAAAAATTCAAAAGAAAACAAGCTTTTCTTTCCTAAGAAGATATTCACAACCTGATGGGTAAACAAAGAATGAGAAAACCAGGTTGGTAAACTTCCAAATAAGAGATTACACTGCTTCGCACACACCCTCTGAAGAAGTTTTACTTTCTTTTGCATGAAATTTATTCTACCTCTTCAAGGGCAATATTTGTTCACTCCCGCCTGTTTCCTTTTCCATTTCAAGATGAAGAAGTTCTCTTTTCACAGCAGCCTTCCATTTGTTTCTCAGTTTTGTTCTTTTAGGTTTGGGGGGGTTTGGGTTGTTTTCTTTTTTAGTATTATTATTATTATTTTTAAAGGTTTTTGAAACAGGCAATGAAGCATACACTAAGTTCGCAGATTACGCTAAACTAGGCGGGCGTGTTGATCTGCCTGAGGGTAGGCTGGCTCTGCAGAGGGATCTGGACAGGCTGGACCGATGGGCTGAGGCCAGTGGTGTGAGGTTCAACAAGGCCAAGGGCCGGGTCCTGCACTTGGGTCACACCAACCCCATGGATGCTCCAGGCCTGGGGCAGAGCAGCTGGAGAGCTCCCCAGCGGAGAAGGACCTGGGGGTGTTGGTGGACGGCCGGCTGAGAATGAGCCAGCAGCGTGCCCAGGTGGCCAAGGAGGCCAACAGCATCCTGGCCTGTATCAGGAACAGTGTGGTGAGCCGGACTAGGGAAGTGATCATCCCCCTGGACTCGGCACTGGGGAGGCCCCACCTCCAGTCCTGCGTTCAGTTTTGGGCCCCTCACTACAAGAAGGACATTGAGGTGTTGGAGCGTGTCCAGAGAAGGGCTACAAAGCTGGGGAGGGGTCTGGAGGACAAACCTTCTGAGGAACGACTGAGGGAACTGGGGTTGTTCAGCCTGGAGAAGAGGAGGCCGAGGGGAGACCTTCTCACCCTCTACAACTACCTGAAAGGAGGGTGTAGAGAGATGGGGGCTGACCTCTTCTCCCTGGTGACAAGCGATAGGACAAGAGGAAATGGGTTCAAGTTATGTCAGGGGAGGTTTAGATTGGATATGAGGAAACCTTTTTTCACTGAAAGGGTTATTAAACATTGGAATAGGCTGCCCAGGGAGGTGGTGGCTTCACCATCCCTGGAGGTGTTTAAAAAAAGGGTAGATGTGGTGCTTAGGGACATGGTTTAGAAGTGGTTTTTGTCAGGGTAGGTTAATGGTTGGAGTTGAGGATCTTAAAGGTCCCTTCCAACCTCAGCAATTCTATGATTCTATGCATTGCTTGCAAAGACAGACAAAAACTAGTTTCCCTATCCACGGGATCTACACAGACATTTAATCCAAACAATTCTATTTCAGCAAAACTTCATGCGGAGGAAATAAAAGCAACGCACAGATCCCGTGCCTTGCCCAAGCAGCGCATGCATACTGAGCCCAGCAGCCAACGTGAGTTGCAGTAAGAGAATAAACAGCTGGAAAAAAATTCACCTAGTCATTTCCTGGGAATTCTCTCCCTTTTCTTCCTCTCCTCAAACATCCCATCACTATAACAAAACGAATTCTGTCATAAGAGAGTTTGAGTGCGCTTTGTTTTATTTAAGAGAGCTAAAGGGCACCACAGTGAGGTCAAAAAAAACCCTGATCTAAGACCCTTAACAAAAGGTCTCGCCGGATGCCACCGTTGAGAAAGACCATGTCAGCTTCACTAGTGTTTTAAAGCAAAATCGCACAACTAATAAGCCTGGTCCTGCCAACGCATTGGGTATGACCGAAGGATATGCCAACGGACTGCTGCCCTCAAAACTTAACAGGAGATGCACAAGTGAGCTCGGGCAGGAGCTCAGCCTCTCAGTCCTCAGGTCTGGTAAGGAAGCTGAGCTCTGACATTTGCACTGGAGGCATTAACCTTATTTACCAAGAAAAAAAAATAATAAAAGTTGTGTTCATTGCTTCTAAAATACCTTGGTTTGATTTTTACCCCATCCCCAGCTCATGCCGTGACAGTCATCTACTTCCTCCACAGTAAACCTTATACATAAACATGCTGTTTCGAATCTCACTGCAAATATCTAAAACAGTGATCAGTCAATCAGTTTTTGATCAAGATCAAAACAATAGTCAGTGATCTCATTCTCCTGTTTAGCCATTCGACCCTGCAACCGTTACTGGGAAGAGAAGGGAGAGAGAGGACTAAATCCAAATCCTAGCAATAGCTCACTGGCAATCCACAGCACATCTCACCGTCTCTTACACACGCCCTTCCCAGCAGTGGGAAGGAAAAATCCATATATGTTTTCCATTTATACATTAATTTCATTATGTCCTAAACTAAAGTGAAGGAACACAAAGTCTGGGACAAATTCACTACTTCCACGAAGGAACAAAGCTAAGCTTCTGGGCTCCGGGCCCCAGAACCTCAGTACGCTCCATGGAAATAATTTCAACTCCATCATCTAAACTGCCACAAGGACACGCTGCCCCTGTTGCCTCCACACTGATGATATGAATCAGTATGTTTAATTAAATAAGGTATGAGATATTGAAGTGGGGAGAGGAACAGGATTCTCGCTTGTTATGGTCAACAAATTAAATTCTATTCCCAGTCACACCATTGTAATTTGTTTTAATTTCCAGTCAATGAGGCAAATATCTACCCTTACCCCACGAAAAGAGCTAACGTTTAGCATGAGTGCAAAATGTAACCCAGAGGATTTATTACAGACCTACAAAGCTGCGAGAGCAGAATTCGATCCCCATCTTGTTTCTCCCCCTGCAGAAGCTGGGAACGCTGCAGCCATGCCAGTTATTTCAGCATCTCCAGCCAGTAGGTTCTTTAACACGCTTTTCCCGTTCTAAAACCCCGAGCCGTGCTTGCCAGCAAGGAGGAGTGCAGGGAAAAGATTGAGTAAACATCCTAATTGGTGTGATAGCATATTTTCTGCATTGTGAGAAGTGACAGCAGTAATATTGACCGATCACTGCCAGCTGACAGTGAAATGTCAAGACAGGGCTGGAACAATATACTTCATAATGAACCAACTCTGAATACAGAGTCGAGCGGGGAAAGCGGAAATCAAGTGAGAATGAAAAAGTATAAACACTTCTGATTAAGAGCCAATAGCACCAGCTGGAACAGGCAATATAACAGCACTGTCGGAGCAGAGGGTCAGCTCCACCGGTGGCAGGCTTGGCAACACAACCTTGTTAGCAGCGAGACGAAACCTCATTTGCTCACAAATTTCAGAGGATGTTTCTCAGGCATTCACAGCAAATTGATGTTAGTATATGAAAATACATTTAGCCTCGACTTCCTGGCTCCCATCCCCAACACCTCCAAGCAAGCCGCAGCCACCTTGATCAAGATCACAACCAGCCGGCAAAAGCGCATGGGAGATGCAGGTGCTCGATGGCACCGGCAGCAAAACAAGCCCAAGTTCTGTAGGATGACTGGACTCTTGCCATACACCACCCACCACCATGAAAAATTACTCCTCAGCAAGATCAAAAAGTAACTGAATGCTGCTAAACTTTCCAGCTCTACTGAGAATCCCAGACTGGCAGGGGTTGGAAGGGACTGGCAGGAGTTGGAAGGGACCTCTGAGGATCATCTAGTCCAACCCCTGCCAAAGTAGGGTCACCCAGAGCAGCTTGGACAGGAACCCAGTCAGGAGGGTTTGGAATATCTCCAGAGAAGGAGACTCCACAACCTCCCTGGGCAGCCTGTGCCAGGGCTCTGCCACCCTCAAAGGAAAGAAGTTGTTCCTCATGTTCAGATGGAACTTCCCGTGTTCCAGTTTGTGCCCGCTGCCCCTTGTCCTGTCACCAGGCACCACTGAGAAGAGTCTGTCCCCCTCCTCTTGCCACCCACCCTTTAGCTATTGCTGAGCATTGATGAGGTCCCCTCTGTGTCTTCTCTTCTCCAGGCTCAACAGCCCCAGACACAGTGTTGTCAGACAGCCGACAGTGCTACTTCCATAAACTCTTCTATAAGTAGGCCTCAATTATAGACAGTTAAAAAATTAACCTCATAAATAACATAAAGTCTGCATGGTATCCTTCTATAGAAAGCATCTTGACGAGCTCTCATTTTACAAATAAATAAATGATCTCCAAAGGTCTCTCTTCAGCACCCCAGCTTTGTAATTACGCTTCGCATTTGTACTTCAGAGCTAAAAACCCATGCAGCGTTGTAACAAGTACGTACACCAGAATTAAAGGAAGGTTTCCCAGCAAAAGGACTGCGAACTACCAGCCGCCTAGTTCTTCAGATTCCTGCAATACCAAATGAGGAAAACTGGGCTCCACAGTCTCTGTGGAGACTTTCATCAACTTCAATTTGGAAACGTGAACCGCAGTCAATGGGCAGATCCTCAACAGACATCAACAGGGATAGCTCAATTGCGTATCAATTATTAAAAAGCACCTGGAGATCTACAAATAAGATAACAGCCAGAGACTATGGTTATTACTTCGAAGCACACAGAACACTACAGGCCCAGAGGAGAATCTGCCTGTTCCGGGGCAGAGCCCAGGGGCAGCTCCATCCCCAGCAGCAGCTCAGGCTGCACAAGAGGAATTTTATTTATTTTTTTTTTTTAAATGTTATAGAATTATTTATTTTTGAGCTTGTTTTTGTGTTTCATTGTCTCTTATCTTTCATACGCTGAAAAGAGACTGTGAGCACACCTTTAAGCTGCACGATGCCAGGAACGCCACGGCTGCAACATAAACCTTTCTGTTTCTTTCCCTTTTTCCTTCCTGCTTCCCCCTTCCCTCCCCCAAAGGCATTAGTTTAACAACTTACTTGGAAAGGCCTGAAAATAGCATGTGAGATTTTCCTTTTGAGCCAGTAAAGTTCCCACACCCATTTTCCATGATTATATTTTATATAATCATCTACATTTGCTAAGACATTTAAAAAAAACCAACATAAAAAGCCCATCATATTGCAAAGATAAGGAAAGCAAATTTTTCTCAAGTGAGATCTCCTATAAATAGAAAACAAGTTCTGCCAGCACGTAAACGTACTTGTCTGATGCATATCCTTTTTATTAAAAGAATGAGGAAATAATTGGTGACATGTCTGAGAATGACTGACTGCTGATTACCAACAATAATTTGTAATTCTCATTGGTTTTGTTTCATTTACTGCAGAGTCTGTTAATGACTTCTTAAGGACTCAAATCAGCTGGGCATTACATTAGTAAGAAAACAATTAATAGCCCCAACAACAATAAACGTAACCAAAATAGATACTAATATTTTATGTGTTTTCTTATCGGTACAACTGTTCTTGTAACCTCCTGGTAGGGATTTATTCCGATGTTTATTTATTTTTCCTAGGAGTTCTAGGTAAGTAGAAAAAAAAAAAGAGAGTGAGTCATGCAGCTGCACACAGACCCTTTAATAATAAGGCCTGTAGCTCTGTAAAGACAGACATCCTCTTGGGTACAAAAATCTTAGATTTCTAAGCTAGTATTTGCATCCTCTAACTGAAAAGCCTGGAACTGGTGGCTTGCTTGCTCTTAGGAGCCAACAGAGCATCTAGAAAGAGTAGCAACTCATTAATCACCTTCTGAAAGTGGCTAAAACATTAGATCGCAAACCTTTTTTGGAAACGTTTTTAACATAAAAGCAATTTCAATTTGCAAATCTTCATCCAGAAGAACTTTGCTGTGCAAACTCTATCCGAGTTACAACAGATCAGGAAAAGTGCACTGAAGGTAAAGGCAGAAATTTCCAGAATTCAGTCCTCCACATCAGACCACACCGAGCGTATGAGAGGCCGGGCGAAGCACCAGTAAAAAGCAGCTCCAATAAGCAGCTCACCCAGTTACCTGTCAAGCTGGTAGGACGGAGAGGGGGGGAAGAAAAAAAGTCAACCCCGCACCCAGAAGACAAACTTCACAGTGACTGCAGCCAAGCAGGGATTCAGATTCCACCTGCCTGGCTGAAAACACAGGGGACATTCAAAGTAGACTGGGATAAATGAACTGAGCTGTGTTTTAATCAGGATACTGGGATTAATTAATTGGAGCAAGGATTAAGAAAAAAATGAATGTGTAATTTATTAGAGAAATGGAGGCTTGGTGGCTTAGTCTCTAGACAGGGAATTAAACGCCTTTCCACTTATTCCAGTGAGATTCTTAAATAACTCTGAATTAGTCCATAAATACCCATTTTAAAAATACGGTGTTGAGCAAGGAAACCCTGCCCTCTGGCTAAAAGGATTTCAGCTCAACTACAAGCTTTTCCACAGCAACATTTCACTTCCCATAGTTAAGGGAAATAATCAGTTCTTTTCCCATCCTCTTTCCCTTATGCCAATTGAGGGATCAAACTCTTGAAGGCCGAGACTTGAGCCTATATATCACACATAAAGAATTATACTCCACAGGATGCAGGCACTTGGCTTCCATTTGGCATCCAGATGCCAGCACAACCCCCCCTGTCCCCAGCAGCACTCACGTATTTCCTCACATGAGATCCTTGCGCGGATTCAAGTCTCAAACGTTTACAAAGCACGTGAAGAGTTCCCAGCGCAGTTACGAAAACTGTCAACAGGTTCTTGACCATTTAAAGGTTTTACTGTTTCTCAACTTTCGCTTCCAGCTTTCCCAGTTCAACTGACTCCACTCCATAAGCTCAGAAGAAAAGCGCCGGATTTGGGTTTATGCTCTGAAAGGCTATGAAGTTCAGATAATTTTGAAGACAAAAAAACCAATAAATCAACTCAGGCTGGTCTGAAGCATAACCTATGCTTGTCTGAAAGGTCAGGGAGGTTTAGAGAATCTTGCAGTAAAAGACAGAGCTTAGGCATAAACCGAGAAAATAATAAAATGGCACCAGAAATCAAAACTCTCTGAACTTCCCCGTTTGCTCCTTGTGCCTTAACCCAAACAAGCCACACAACGCCATCAGGTGATTTTCTCCACATGGTTTTCCCTCCCTCTTTCTAAGGAGATCAGGCTGCACACACCCTGCATCTGAATATCCCTTCACCACGGGATGATTAAATTCCAGGACTGAGTTTTGATTCCATCTGTAAATTAAACAAGCAGGTTGCAGAATATATCATCAGCTGATGTATATGCCCACGCTGCTCCGCAGGCAGCCTCCATGCCAAAAGCTAATTTGTATGTAACATTTAAAAGGATTAAGAAGCATGAAGGGCTCCCACTTTGGTAACAGATTTGTTCTGTCTGGTCACCAGCGCTCCAATTTCGTTGCTAAAAGGTTCAGCAAATTTACATTTGCTCTTCCATTTATGGCACTACGCAAATATTATGAAATGGTTTAGTGCCACATGCGAGCTCCTAATGCTTTTTCTGTCTCCTTCCAGACAGTCTTTAATTAGTCAATAATTGCTTAAAGGCACCAATTGATTGGCATTATAAACACAGGAAAATTAAAATGGTCCTTTTATTTCAGAGCTGTATTTAAGGTTTTAGTAGGATGTTAGCAGCGTATCATTAAGTAGAACAGAGCAAAGTAGTCTACAAAGCACATTTAAGCAGCATGACTAAACACCGCCCTATCCTGCTTCACTTCTCAGATTAGGATAGTGACAAGTAGTAAATGAGGATTATGCATGTGCAGTTCTAGGAAACCTCAAAACACTGACTCCTGTATTGTCTTGCCCATAAACACCCCCACAATTCAGCAGAACCTGACAAGCAGCTGCAAAGGCTCAGCAGGTTTTTGGTGTCATTTCTGGAGAGATTTATGTTCTCTTCAGCTCTAGAATGCTATATGTTCATTTTACAAAAGCAGAAATAGGTTTCATCTGTGGTTCTGTTCCTGTGAATTCATTTATCTCTTGTCAGGGCCTAATGAAAAACATTTTAAGGTGGTATTTCTGGAGATGTCAAGCCACATTAATTTTCCAAACCTATACTTTTTCACTCTTCCTTCCCCCCCCCCCCCTTATTTTTTTTTTTTTTTGCCTCGTGTGGAAACCACAGCAGCTGAAGATCTTACACTGATCACTGATGACAGACACACCACCTGACACTTTTAATCACCAAGATCTTGCTCATCAGTAGTATATATAATATTGTCATGAGGCAGGTGACCAACTCTAAACAGAAGGAAAGATTGACACAATGATTTTTCACTGCCTGTAAATAATATACTTCATGCTTCATTCCGGTTGAGATTTTTACCTGTGAAGGCCAAAATACATCTTTATGTAGGTGTAACTTATTTCGAAGCCAACTGAAATCTGCCCAGGCTTTAAGACCATCATCAGACAAACATAACTTCTACGCAAAATACCACACTTGAGAGCTTCCTGCAGGTGTAAACCTGGAGCAGAAGACCTGCACCAGGAGGAGTAAGGTCAATTTTTATCTTCTCTCCCAGGCTAGATTAAATCATCAGCAGGAAACTATTGCTCAGTCATTGGTGGGGAGGGGGACACAACCCAACAAAAAGAATGTTTCAAAGCACTGTCAATATAAACATTTTTATACAAGTTTTACCTGTAAGCTCTTCAGCTCCAGAGCACATCAATACCGATAAAAGGATATTGTTTAAATCCCCACAGGCTCAGAAGCCGATATGAAATCACAACCACCGCACACTGGTATCCCACAGCCCTCCCACCACCACCTCCCAGCACAGTCCTGCTGGGACCACCAGACTGACTGACCAATCCTTCCCTCCCGGAGATGCGGTGGCCACCAGCCCGGCACCTGCTATTACCTACTCCATATCACTTATTTTCTCCATGTTTTTCTTTAAAAGAAACAAGAAGCACTACATATTAGACTATAACATCACTTAGCATGCCTTAACGTCCCATCCCCTCAGTGACAGCAATTAGCAACACGAAAAGAAAGCCTCTTATTCCATAAGTAGCCAAAACACAGCAAAGACAGGCACCGGACTCGTGGTGGGCTCGGGCAAGTTATCCCCACACAAACACCACCCCACCAACAGGCCGAGGGGATCCCTCTGCAACCAGGGGTCTTCCAGCAAACCAAAAAAAAAAACCCTTTCCCCAATTCTTACCCATCAAGTTTTTTCTCCCCAGCTCATTTCACCTCCTGTAGCTGTAAACCGGGTGTTTAATTCCCCACAGCAGCACCAGAACGAGCACACAGTAATTATCTTAAAGGCATCCATCTCACTTCTCTCCACAGTCCTTCCACACAACATTTGGGCACGTTTGCCTTGCTCAAATGCTGACTTTTCAGCAAATTAACTTGCAAGCCCACCTCTAACTCACCTGCATTTACCTACAAATGAAGAAAACCACTGCAGCAATCCCTCACTGCTTCTCAGCTATCACAAAAAGCTAGAATAAAAGTACTCATGAAGTAAAAAGCAGCTTTTTTTCCTTACCTTGTGTTTTCGCAAGCAATGCCGAGGCTCAGCCGACAGCCTCTCCCCTGCACAAACTGAGGAGCAGAGTCACGGCACAGACACTCTTTCCTCTCACAAACCCCCCCAGGTGTGCATGAGGGCTCATTAATGAGCTCTGGCTCGTTAACAGCCAACAGGTGAGATGGCAGGTTTCAAATGGCTCCAGGTGAGGGCCCTCAGAGCACTGAGGGGACTGATTGCCCCTGGCAGCCTCACCTGGGCCTGACTGCCCCAGCCCCTCTCAGCGGGGCTGGCCATGGCCTCTAGGGGCGGCCCATGGGCCTAGGCCAGCTTGGACCGAGTGCTGTCCCCGGGGGGGGACAAGGCCCCCCAGCCTGTGTGGGGCTGCCATGAGCACAGGGTGAAACACACTGCTTACACGCGCAAAGGAGATGGTGTTAAAAAACAGAGGTGCCACGCTCTTGCCAGGCACCGAGGTGACATCCCCTCAACACATGCCACCTTCGCTCATTGGTGCCTTTTTTAAAAAAAAAAAAAAAAAAAAAAACAAAACCCAAACACCAACATTGGGAGCTCCCAACAGAAGGCCATGGAGCTGTTGGAGCGGGGCCAGAGGAGGCCCCGGAGATGCTGGGAGGGCTGGAGCCCCTCTGCTGGGAGGACAGGCTGAGAGAGCTGGGGGGGTTCAGCCTGGAGAAGAGAAGGCTCCGCGGAGACCTTCCAGCCCCTTCCAGTCCCTCAAGGGGCTCCAGGAAAGCTGGGGAGGGACTCTGGAGCAGGGAGGGAGGACATAGGACAAGGGGGAATGGTTTTAAACTGGAAGAGGGGAGATTTAGATGAGATCTTGGGAAGAAATTGTTTGCTGTGAGGGTGGTGAGCCCCTGGCCCAGGTTGCCCAGAGAAGCTGGGGCTGCCCCATCCCTGGAGGGGTTCAAGGCCAGGTTGGACGGGGCTTGGAGCAACCTGGGCTGGTGGGAGGTGTCCCTGCCCAGGGCAGGGGGGTGGCACTGGATGGTCTTTAAGGTCCCTTCCAACCCAAACCATTCTATGAATGAGGAGACTGTAATATTCAAATGGGAACCTGTTGGTGTGCCGGTTTGTGAAGTGGCAGGAGAAATTGTGTCCAGAGAGTGACGGGGGAGTGATGCTGAACAGAACCAGCTGCCAGTCACCGCCGCGTCCCTGCAGAGCCACAGTCCAGCCTCCCACTGGAAGCTGTCTGTATTACAAGCAAGCCCTGGAGAGCCATTTTCCAGCATATTTCTCTTAATTAGAAGCTTTTTTTTCCATTTTTTTAAGCATATGAAAACACAAACAGTATTAGTTGGATAGCATTAAAAAACATTATTCATTAACCATCCATCTTTGGAGGCTTTCCTTCATCAAGCTACAGCAAGGCATTAGGGAAATTAGGCAGCAGCATTTCAATTAAATTTAAAATGTTTCAGATTTAGGAAAGAAACAGTGGTTTATTTTGTGATAAATTAATAAAACAAGCTAAAGTCTTTAAATGGTTATCTTGTTCCTTGTCAGATGATTTCAAATGGGGTTTCCCCAATATGGCTGTAATGATATTATGTTGTTCTAATCCTACAAGGTAGCTTAAATGTCCTAAATACATTTTCATCATTTCTCCCACCTACCGTATCCTATTTTCACCATCTGACAGACACTGTAGGATAAAAACTTAGAGCCCATATGAAGCCATCTCCTAGGCAGACGTAATGAAAATCAGAAACAGGAAAATGCAAAGCTGATCTAATAAATAGAGAAGGATCATAGAATCATAGAATTGTCAGGGTTGGAAGGGACCTTAAAGATCATCTAGTTCCAACCCCCCTGCCATGGCCAGGGACATTTCCCAGTAGATCAGGTTGCTCAGAGCCCCATCCAGCCTGGCCTTAAAAACTTCCAGGGATGGGGCTTCCACCACCCCTCTGGGCAACCTGGGCCAGTGTCTCACCACCCTCATGGTGAAGAACTTCTTCCCAACGTCCAGTCTGAATCGACCCATCTCCATTTTTAATCCATTCCCTCTAGTCCTGTCATTACCCGACATCCTAAAAAGTCCCTCCCCAGCTTTCTTGTAGGCCCCCTGAAGATACTGGTAGGGATTAAAGCGTTTTATTTTCATCTATCGCCAAAACAGATCCCACTATCACATACTAACAAATTTCATAATGCGCTATTCTTCCTGGTTACAGCACTAGGGTTTGGCCTTGGAAGGGTAGGTTCTCTTTTCAGCTTTCCTGAGTGACCCTGGGTCACCCTGAGCGACCTTCCCATGCTTCAATTTTTCTCATCTCTCAAATGAAAATAATTCTCAATATTCATCTCGCAGCAGGGTTCTGCTGTTTAATCAGAGCCAGCGCGCAGAATTTTAATACAAGCCTGAATTCCCCCGTGGTCTGTCGCTCAGTAGGACTGCAAGGCTGTGTTCGTAGTGGGTGCCACTGACTACATGTATTTTTTATTGAAAATAATTGTTACCATTCTGCCTCTGCCCTGACAATTTTGAGGACCAAAGCATCCTGACCGAAGGGGTACAGCATAAACAACAATTATTTCAGCATCTTCAGGGACTGCAGCTGTGCCGGGATGTTGAAGGAACATTCAAAGGACCTCTCCTATCTCGGGGAAAACAGCTTTTGTATATGAATAATTTCAATTTCTGTCTTTCAAGTCTGCATCTCAAAAGGGTTCATCAGTTCCTCAGAACAACTCAAAATAAGTTGTTATAGCACAGATAGCTTCCTTTCTATTCCAATTTATGCTCTTATTTATACGTGACATGCCAGAATAACCCCATGGTAAGTGAAATATTATTATACTTATTTTGCAGCACGAACCTAAATTGCAGACCCTCAAAGGAATCAATGTACCTATGCAGACTAAAAAAGCTGAAGTTACACAAAAAACCTGTAACAACACTCAGATTTGAAACTTCTCCCAAGGTAACAACTCTCAAATGCCCTTCTCACAGCAGGAACATTGCAGTAATTCCTGATCAAATGTGTTCATTTGTTGTTTGTCATTTCCATGAATCTCCAAACCTCTTCTGTTCCCATAAACCCTCATTTAACTCTTCCTTTTCGAGGGACGCCCCATCACTGATGAATGAGGATGGAAGAGGAGTCTTGAACTCTGTGTTGTTTTAACCCGTATGACCGTCACCAGAGTTCCTGTCCTGCTGATGTACCCAGAGAACACAAGACACCATTTGTTCCTGAACTGTGAATTTTCATGTAGAAGAGGGCAACAAATGTAAAGACTACAAAAGAGCAGAGTGTCTTCTTCAGCGTAAGTCAGGGCCACATGGAGAACAAAACGGCCGCTGCGCTTGGAGAACCAGACAAATTTTAAATACAAAAGCGAGGAGAGGAGAATCATTCCTTCAGAGCGTGAGATGTGGGTAAACACTGCACCAAGGGCAAAAAGGACTGCCTAGAAGTTGTACGTTTAGTCTACGCTAGCTACGCGCATTCCCTTTATCTATAACAGATAAGCACTTCCACGTGGCAAGTGTCCCATCTACTTCTGGACAGGATTAATCACCCTTTCATGGTACCCGTATCGCTGACTACGGAGGAAGTTTAGACTATCAGCCATCTAGTCAAAGCCAAAGTCAGAGGAGACCGGTCCCACCATAACAGATTTATCCAGACTCACAAAATACACCTGGCAGAACCAGAAACAAAATGCCTGAATTAGAACTCAGGCCCGTTATGATACAGTTTTGCTTTAAACTGGCTCTGGGGGTTTATCTATCTCACATTATCCTACTGATGCCCTGGAACTGGAAGAATGTCAAGGATTAATAGAGTTAACCTCATTCCCCACCTATCTACCTATGTTTTTTTTCCCAATGTTAAGTTTAATTTGTTTATAAAAGCGGGAGGGTTTATTTCAGACCATCTCCTGGCTTAAAATGGTAGCAGCCTGGCTTTTTTGCACGATACACACTTTTTGGGGATGTAAATTTACACTTGAGAGGACAGCGAACTTGGGAATTCTCTAGAGCTGCAGGGATGAAACACAAACTTAACCCAGCACTTACGTAGCAACTGTTTCCCAACCACCGTGTTGATTATGATAAGGTTGACTGCTTCCCTTCACAGCAGCTACGTTTCTGAAGAGGTTCACGTTCCAACCCTTGTGATAGCAGTTCCTAAAGTAATCCTCACCGTTAATTCTCTTAGACCCAGCAGAACCACTCGCTAGAGCGGAGCGGCAGCAAACATCCTGATTATTCCCTCTCCCCTCAGAAAAGCCGCGCGCCCTCCTGGGCCGAGCCAGGGCTCTTCTTCCTTCTTCAGCAGTCTTGTGTCATTGTTCCACCCGCAAATTAATTCTGAACTATAATTACTGCCTTATTTTTGTGTCAATAATTACTTGGGTATGTTGTAATTGATTGTCTGCACCAACCTTGGAGAACACAGAGCCTGGGCTCCAGAAAATGAGTAACCGATGCTCTTGTGCTTCCTCTCCGACCTACAGACCATGGGCAGCATTACAGGGGTTTGTAATGGTTTAGTGTCAACAGTCAATACTAAAGATTTTGTTATGACAATGCATGTTACGTAGCGAATCAGAAAATACAGCTATCCTTGAAAGACACGAAGCTGTAAAACCCAATCTTTAATGTTACCTTGTCAAAAAACTATCCAAGCTGCTTCACAGGCTGTCATTTTTCTCTTTGTCTCCTTGCAGTTTTAAAAATACCAAGTACTGGGCAGTAAGAAGAGAGCGAAAGGGATCATCTTTTAACTCAGGCTTGGCTCTGCGAATCAAGAGACTTACATACTATTCCAGATTCCGCTACAAAATTCCTGCCCAATCTTGGACAAGTCATTTACATTTGTCAGGGATCACCTTCACCAATAACGAAAGAGAGCTCATGCTGCTTTCGCATCGCAGTGTTCATTCGTTCATCTTGACAACATCTCTCTGTGAGGGAAAAAAGGGTTGATGCTGGTTTGGACTTGGGAATGGATGCAGAGGTGTCACATAAGAAACCCCCAGCAGCAGAAGGACATGGAGCTGTTGGAGCGGGGCCAGAGGAGGCCCCGGAGATGCTGGGAGGGCTGGAGCCCCTCTGCTGGGAGGACAGGCTGAGAGAGCTGGGGGGGGTCAGCCTGGAGAAGAGAAGGCTCCGGGGAGACCTTCCAGCCCCTTCCAGTCCCTCAAGGGGCTCCAGGAAAGCTGAGGAGGGACTCTGGATCAGGGAGAGAAGCCATGGGACGAGGGGGAACAGTTTTAAATGGCAAGAGGGGAGATTTAGATGAGATATTGGGAAGAAATTGTTTGCTGTGAGGGTGGTGAGCCCCTGGCCCAGGTTGCCCAGAGAAGCTGTGGCTGCCCCATCCCTGGAGGGGTTCAAGGCCAGGTTGGACGGGGCTTGGAGCAACCTGGGCTGGTGGGAGGTGTCCCTGCCCAGGGCAGGGGGTTGGAACTAGATGATCTTTAAGGTCCCTTCCAACCCAAACCATCCTGTGATTCTATGATTCCATAATGGAAATGAGCACTGGGTGTACATTGGTAGATATACACTAGCTTTGTTTTCATAGCTCATAAGTGGATGTATTTCAGGGGTTGTTTGTTTTCACAGAGATCTTATCCTGCTAGAGAAAAATAAATACACTGGCTTTATTTGGCAGAGACAAATTTCACCTTGTGAACACAGAAACTAAACTGGCCCGTGTAAACAACACTTTTTCAGTACAGCTATCTCCAAACTGTCCACCTATGGCAAATTTAAAGCTCTGCTTCAAAAATCCTTACTGAATGTTAATAACTATGTTGAGACATACACTTCTTTTTTTATTTATTTCACAGTATGTTACATATAAAGCTTCTGGAAAGAATGGGTTGCTAAAACAAAACCGACAGGAAAACTTCAACTTTTCTTTTTCAAAAAAGAAAATATCATATTTCTTTTCCTGCAGAAGATGACACTCGCACAAAGGACCTTATCTTTGGTTCAACAAAGCCAACAGAGCGGGGAGGTCAAGATAAGTCACTTCGAAATGCTTATCTGAATTCAAAATGCAGAGATTATTAAACAGGAGGAGGGAGGGAGTCCAAGATGCCTTTAATGAGTAATGTTGCCTCCAAAGCAACCACAGATACAAGAACAACCCGGTCTTTTATAAAATTCGAAGTGGATGACAGGAACGATACGAGATACGGTGTGGTTTTCATTCCCAGCAGGGACTCAACGGGCTGGGACTCCTTGGAAGACAAAGAGTGGTGTAGGGGAGTTAAACAGGGAACGATTATTCACCATGTCATGAACACAAGAATGGAGAGGTCCCAGTGAAATCACTGCTGAATTTTTTAAGTAAATAAACTGAATAATTTGTATGTGCAATGCCTAATTAAATTCTGGAACTCTGAGCTAAAGGATGTTATGGAGCCAAATGGTTCAAGAAGAAAAGAGACAAATACAGAGGGACGACCCGCTGATGCTATTGGACATGACAGACTGAAAGCAGCATTTAGCTCTATCAGTTCCCGCATGCCGACTGCCAAAGCGGGGAGGACATGCCAAGCAAGACCACTCTAAACTTGTCCCTTGTCTCTTCTTTAATTGCCCATTGCTTCCCATTCCAGGAGACAGGCTACTGACCTCGACAGCTTTTTTAATCCGATTTCTGGCCATCTTACAGCCACCTTGAATTTACAGCTGACTACAAAACTAGGAATGACTTGCTCTCCCACTTCTATTACGGGCACTGATGAGGCAGAGGCAAGTATCCGGGTCACTGGATGTGAGCTTTTGGAAATTACAGTAACCAGAAAAGACCATGGAGACTCTACTGGTTCTCAACTCTCACATTCAGCTTCGCATAACTCTGCATTTCAGTGCAGGGCGAGAGCAGCTGCAGCAAAACCGTCCCCGACAGGTTCCACCACATCTACAACAGTTTCAGCTCTTCCTGCAGCGGTCACTAGCAAGAATAACTTGCCCATCTCTTCCCAAACGCTCCTGGCAACTTCCAAAGTGGCCATAGCTCCCAGTCGTAGCATTTTCGCAGGCATTGTACAGCCAAAATTGTTTGCTAGTAGATTAACGGTTCGTTGCTTGCTTCTTTCAAAGAATTGCCCATTGTTTGTGGCACACACATAGAAATTGTGTTCACGTTTCAGAAATATTGGGCTTAATTCTCTCAGCCTGCAGAAACGTTATCTGCCAAAGACTGCAGAGCGAAGACTACTTGGTGCAGGGCATTCTGCGTTGGGATACCTTGATGTGGAATTGGACAACTGCACGGCCACCAAAGCAGCACCCTTCTGAGCAGAAGCAAAGGAGGAAAGAAAGAGCTTTATTCTCTACACAGCTTTAAGTCAGGGAGACCCGAGTTCAGCTTCCAGTACCAGCCACGGATTTTACTCTAGTTACTCACTGCCTAAAAACATGAAAAATACCTATGAGTAAGGAAGAAGAGGGTCCAGGTACAGCAAGGAAGTTAATGAGAATTTTCCGAGCTCCAGACCTAACTCTCACCGTTGGAACAAATCCAATCCAGCAACCTCAGTCCGTCTTACTTCAGAGACAACCAAATGGAGAACCGCAATTTCCTAATTTTTAATGGCAGCGTCTTCCTTCTCCCCAGAAAACCACGTCTTCGTACTGACTGAAGACATTTTGAAGAAACGGGAAGAAGAGAGGAAAGAGAAAAGCACGCCGTTATACAGAATCAACGCAGGTATCGCCAGCTTAAACCGTGATCACGTGGCTAACAGGTTCCGAGGGTGGCTAACAGGTTCCGAGGGTGGCTAACAGGTTCCGAGGGTGGCTAACAGGTTCCGAGGGTGGCTAACAGGTTCCGAGGGTGGCTAACAGGTTCCGAGGGTGGCTAACACAACGCACGAGAGAGGCAGAGCCAGTGTAGTACATGAGCACAAATATCTCCTGTTCTTACCAAAGAAAGCCCATTCCTAGCGTGGAGAGATTCGCCTCGGTTTACTCATTGAAAAGGTGGCATATTTGCCAGTAAAACTGTTCAAACAGGGGAGGGTATACTGTCAGTAAATTGTGGCTCTGCAGTGATGCAGTGTCTACTCTATTACAACCCGCAGCACAAAAGAAAAAGAAAAAAAAAAAAACAACTTTAGCCCACCTCTTGACAGCAAAGGACAAGGTGACTGACTATCAGTTTGTATCTTTAAACATAGCGAACCACGACGGCAAAAAGGCAACAGAGTTGTTGCAGGGAATTCATCCCCTGCTCCCAGGGCTCCGGAGTTCTGAAAGTTTTACAGTGTTGAAATATTCTAAATCCAGGAAAGCACTTACTTGGCCGACTAGATTTATTTCCCTGAGATTTCTTGGTGAACCTAAATCTGTCCAGTTTTATAATTCACTCCCTGAGATTCTTGAACTCTTACACATTTCGGGTTTTAGAAACTATTGACGCCGCCTAACAATTTATGGGCACGGTTGTGTAGGAGTTGAAACGGTGCTGAGGGGGGAAAAAAAGATGTTGGAAAGAATTACTGCTAAAAAACTAAATTGACTTGGAAACTTTACAGATGTTATGAATTCTGCTCCAGCCAATATGATTTTACTTGAGGAACTTGATTTTCACCTAGCTCTCCATACAGCTTCTATTGGCTTTAAAGGGACATTTTTTTTCGCTGTAAAATACCGGTGCTACCTTTCTGTGCCTGTAATTCATTGCAGATACAGGCTGTAATAGTTGCTTTGCAGGTGCAAACTGATACGACCATTATTGATACTCCCCAGAAGCCCTGGGGAAACTGGGTAAGAAGGGATTTTATTATCTCAGAAACAGTTTTCAATTTACCAAAAAAAAAAAAAAAAATCTGCTTTGCTTCTGGAAAAAAAAAAAAGAATCAAAATAAAACATAATCTGTCAAAGATGCGCTCTAAAAGAAAGAAAGCCTCTATAAAATTTCAACGTAACCATTGCAGTCGAGGTGCTTTGCTAGGACTGGGGAAACCCAGGTCCAAGAACTTCGTTTGGATTAGGAGGAAAGGGGTTGGAATCTAAAAAAAAAATCACACCCCAGACCAGGCCAAGGACAGATTCAATGATACGCTGAGCAGAAATCCAACATTTCTCAACAAAAGAGTCAACAAAAAAAACAACGGCATTTCTACAACTTTCCTCACAAAACCTAAAAACGCAGGAAGGTGGCCACGAGCACATGCAAATTGCACAACTATGGCCATGCGTAGAACAGTAACAACAAAAGTAACCCCTGGATAACAGGTATGTCCCTACATTTCAAGATATACTGTTTTACTAAAAACATTCCATGTATGTGTTCTCACTGGATTGTAGCCAGCAGGGATAGAGTAAGAACAGAGAAGTTTCCGTTCTAAGGATTTTAATTAGAAACGCATTTATGTGCGAGTTTATTATGTACGGAAGAAAATGCATGAGTTAAAAACATACAGTTGCTAAGTGGATCAGTGACATACATCATTTATTTATACTCTAGGGCAAAGGGATTAATACCAGATTACAGTATGCAGGGCTCTCCCCGTGTGAGCGTGACCCTTCACATGTGTCCCTAGAAAAGATCACGCTCCTTCAATTGATCTTTCCTAACTATTCACTAATTGATAATGCATACTGTATATAATTAGCCATCATGTCATAACCTATTAAGCAGAAAGGCAGTCATTCCTCTCGAAAAATCCCAAACTGTGAATGCCACGTTAACCCATGCTTACACCACGGCTACAAAATCATCCGTACAAACCTCAGCAATTTCTACAGAATCCCAGTGCGGCCACATACCGCGTCGCGTTTTTGAGGATTTGATTTTGCTTTAAATCACTGCTGTTAGACCAATATTAGGACTGCGAGACATTCGGGAAGCCAAAGAGCCAAGAGTTTAAATCAACGGCACAACAAAGAAGAGGAAAGTGATCTCTATGACTTTCACCCCAACATTCATCTCAGTTTTATCCAGTCGCTCATAATAATCACTTAATTCAACTGTATAGGAATCAGATAGTTATGAGTTCGGACTCTTGTCTTTTATATGTAACATGATAAATACATCTTTGATCAGTTCCAAATTTGGAAATACAATAAAGTTTTCAGATCCCTAAAATGCCAATTGAAGTCAAGCAATGCTATGGGCAACCTTACCTTTCCTTTAGCCTCCAATTATTGCCGACATTCCTTGGAAGGGCTGTTTGCTTTCCGGCAGAAAGCAGAAAGGTGCCCGCAGAAAATCTTCTGCTCCGTTGAAGTAGGTGTTTTACAATGTGAAATGCAAAGTAAAGGGAAAATGAGAACCAGGGCTACGTTACGCCCGTAGTGTTGCTCCACTGAATTCAACGCAGCTATCCCACCTGCGTACGTGCAACGTAAGATATTCGTCTTCTTTAGTGTTTAATGATGGGTTTACAATCAACCTGCCTCGCAAAAAATAGCTTTTCAAAATGAAAAACTTTTAAAAATGTAAGATTACGTATGAATTCTTAATGCATTTCCGGAATGAGATAGTCATTATAAATTGCGCTACGGAGGAATTAAGAGAAAATTGTTATTCGTTATTTTTATGCACCATTCTACGACAAAGAATCAACTCAGAAAGACATTTTCCTCCAAAATCTCAAGGGATAGAGTTGTTTACAGCTTGTTTACCATTAAAATTTCATGCCGAAGCAACAAACTACGGTACCATTTGAAATCAATGTGATGCTTGGGATTGCACTTTTCTTGATTTCTGGTACAGGGCCGCTCCTATTGTACCTGTAACTGCTGCTCCACGTCACCAGGCAAAACTTCCAGGGATTTCAATCTAAGAACCATTTAACGTGTCATCAGGACAGACCATCCAAAACGCACAACAACCAACCTAATGGAAAGGATGTGAGATTACTGGTCTCTTGAATTCATTGATACACAATTGGAGGTTCATCGTTAGCCTGTGATATTTTATGAACTGAATTGTTTAAATAAATGTGTTTGATAAATAGCAATTAAATTAGCCGAGTCCAAGCCGGTGTGCTTATCTAAAGCTTATCTATCTATGCTTACCTAAAACCACTGGAAGAAATGGTTTAACTGGTAAAGCTCAATGACAAATATGTAACATTCAGTGCAGACAAAATGAATGTAACATGTTCATTAACGGTCAGGAAGGAGACACAGCACAAGAAGATGATGAAAAATATCTCAGGCACACAATTAGAGAGAGGGACTGAATCCAGAACTATTTTTTCGACGAAATTATCAAAACACAGTATTCGAAAATTCAAAACACGCTATAATTAGATCCAAGCCACTCTGGACTCCACTCCAGCCAATATCGTTTTGTAAGAAAAGATGTATAATGCTGCCATTCTACCCAATGCTGTACAATATCTGATTTATAGCCCAGCTTATACTGAGCTCCAAAATTACTTGCTCAATGCACGGAACCAAACTTTTACTGCAGAAGGAACTGCCCTGATAGCCCATCAGGAAGGACCTTCATGAGACCTCACTCTTCTGCCCATCTTTGAGGAATCATCTCGTATGACAAGATGATTGCCTGACAGGAGGTTTCAATCGCCAAGTTTCACATCATTTTGCATAATGGAATCATAAAAGGAACAGCTTCCGCATTTACACCAGACAAAGAAAAGGATTCCAGTGACGAAGAAAGCACCAGCTTCAGCCCTCGTGGTTCAGAAGTGTTTTGTAACTGAATTACTCGCGGGCTGTCCAGACTTTGCATCCTTCGCTCCAAAGCCTCCTTTGGCCTCCTGACAATCATAGAATCACAGAATGGTTTGGGTTGGAAGGGACCTTGAAGATCATCTCATTCCAACCCCCTGCCCTGGGCAGGGACACCTCCCACTAGACCAGGTTGCTCCAAGCCCCGTCCAACCTGGTCACCATAGACTACTTTGGGCAATGGCAAACAGCTACAGAATGGAAAGTCAACTTAAACAAGAGGGTAACATCAGGTGCGTTTGTAACTTTTAACAAGCCTGACCAAGACATTCTGCCCAACGAACATTAACACATTGCTGGAGCCTGTTCACCAGTGAGCCTTTTTAATTGTACTTACCTGTAGCTTATACGGTAGAGCTCCAAATA
Organism: Alca torda; assembly: GCA_008658365.1. Classification (NCBI taxonomy): domain Eukaryota; kingdom Metazoa; phylum Chordata; class Aves; order Charadriiformes; family Alcidae; genus Alca; species Alca torda. The sequence continues at coordinate 2,163,653 of CM018101.1, forward strand.
ATTTCACGGAAGACACATGAGATGCAATCCTCCTATTCCTAGGTTTTTTCATTTTAATGATCAAACGAGTGACGTTTTTCTTCTTCCCTAATACAAGACCAGCAAAGGTAAAATACATTCAAAGGATTTTTTTATAAGAATTCTACAAATTCCAGCACAGCGTGCCTTGAAAACTAAACGAGACATTAGCAGAGAATACCAAAGCTTCGTTTCTATTGTCATCTAATTTTTATAGATTAAAGTTGTCAGAAGACTTTCAACTTCAAGCAGTGGGACACTTGCCTGCCTTCTGATTTCAGTATTCAAGTGGAGAGAAAGGCTTGACCAATGCAGCTACAACCGTCGCCAATATTTAACATTCATAAGCAATTAGAAATTAGACCCAGCAAAAGAAGAATCACAGGGGGACGCGCATCTACCAGATCTTCTTGTGCCATCTATCGCTGTGGATCTGACCGCTTCAGCCCGGCTGTGTCGGGAGAGGACGGGCCCAAGTAATACAGGAATTTCAATTCACGGTAACGCGGCAGCTCATTTCAGCAGCGCTGAAATCTCATTTAATTCTCGTTCTTTTGTCTTTACGGGAAGGTTTCTTACATTCTTTTTACCAATCCATTTTAATGCTATCCGTGCGTTCCTAGATATCGTCATTCAGGATTCTGGCTCTTAACTCTGTAGGAAACAAACTCCAATTTCAGCTAATTATCTTACATAATACGATAAGCTAAACACAGAGAACAAATATTTCCTGAAGGGGTAAAATAATTCTCAGGGAAAGAATAATCTCGCTCGCTAAATTTAATTGAGGACTTTATCTTCCCTACAGATCATCCATTGGAATCCTAAGTATTTATTTTCCTCCAGTACCCCTGGTTAACTAAAACCCCCAGGAACGTTTTGTTTAATTTCAGTCTCAAATAAGGTAGGATTAATCAGTTTAAAAACCATCAGACTCTCCTGCCATTATCGGCTTTAGTGCTGAATTAAAAAAACTGGAGCTATACACGTTGCTTCTCTCCCCACCCTTCTGAAGCAAGATGTGCAAACAGTGAAAGAACGCGAGCAAGACTCTCTTCGTGGTACCTGCCAAGCGCTGGAAGCAGCGTGAGAAGGATATCAGCCCAAAATGGAATTTTGCAAGATTTTCTCACCAGTCTGCCTGCTTTCCGGAGTTTCAGCCATGTAGGCAGCGGGGATTTTCATGCTTGCTTATAACAAACTTGAAATCCAAATTTTTGGATAATCGCCTTTAAAAGTTGCTAGAGAAAACTGTGCAAAAATAAACCTGAAGTCATAGGCGGCAAGACCTGTGCATTTCAACTTGTTACCAACTACAACGTTTTCCAGTCCCTGGGTTCTCCCGCCGATTACTACCAAAAAGAAGCCATAATCTTTAAACGCGGGGCAAGACAGACTTTGAGCCGTGCACAGGCAATCTGAGATGAGAAGCGTTTCGGACGCTTGGAAGCGAGGAGATACACATCTGCAGAGGTTCCATCGGGGATACCTCTAACTTAAAGCCCCCAACGCGAGCTGGCATTACAAGGAAAGACGGCAGCAATAGGGTACTACGTGGCCGTGACCAGTTTCCATGATCTCCTGCTTCACATCTTCAGAAATGCTTGCTCTCCACTAGCACACTCTGAGCTGTCGCTTTCTGATGAACCCCAAAACAGAAGTGAGTTTTGTAGAGTTAGAAATTCCATATCAATACTGAAAATTTGTGATAATTACTGCTGGGAAGAAAAAAATATATAAAAGCGCATCTATCACAAAACAACTCATTTTACAGAATCATACAAACACAGAATGGTTTGGGTTGGAAGGGACCTCAAAGACCACCCAGTGCCACCCCCCTGCCCTGGGCAGGGACACCTCCCACCAGACCAGGTTGCTCCAAGCCCCGTCCAACCTGGCCTTGAACCCCTCCGGGGATGGGGCAGCCACAGCTTCTCTGGGCAACCTGGGCCAGGGGCTCACCCCCCTCACGGCAAACAATTTCTTCCTCAGATCCCATCTAAGTCTCCCCTCTTCCAGTTTAAAACCATTCTCTCTTGTCCCATGGCTCCCCTCCCTGCTCCAGAGTCCCTCCCCAGCTTTCCTGGAGCCCCTTGAGGGACTGGAAGGTCTCCCCGGAGCCTTCTCTTCTCCAGGCTGAACCCCCCCAACTCTCTCAGCCTGTCCTCATAGGCTTCTTACCCCTATAAAGGGTAAGAGCCAGTGAAGAAATGCTCCAGACCACTTATTTCTTTAATAGAAATACTTCTGTAATAAAAAAAAAAAAAATTTAAAAAAAAAGAAATAATAAAATAAAATAATAAAATAAAATAAGCCTTTTTTTTTTTATCCCACCTCTTAAATGAAGGCGAAAAAGCAGAAGGGGATGCCGTGTCAAGGCTCAGCACACCGCCTGGCCTGGAGATGCGCGTTACCCATATGACAACCTGAGCTTATCACAGTGGGGGGACTCCAGCAGGGGACCAGCATCTTGAAATGAAGGGGCGAAGAGAAAAAAGGAAGGAAATGCCAAAGAAAATTATCTGAAAATGGGAGAAAACGACCTATTATCGCTTCTTTTTTATATCACACCGTTGAGCAGGACCCAGACTAGCTGTCAAAAAGCTTTCTTTGCTGAAAGAAACTAACAGGGGGTCCTGAGAGTCTCATGGGACAGTAACTGACAGAAGAAAGAGAAGGATACCATAAAACGCAAAGGAGAAAGAAGCAGAGAAAAGAAAGGTCTGGAATGGTTCAGGGTGTCAGGCAGGAGGCAGACGCAGACATCTCCAGGGAAAAACGGGGAAAAAAACCCAAGCCAACCACAAAGCACTAAGAAAAAGCAGCAGAAAAAACCCAGCGTACCTAGAAACTGCAGCGTCTGGCCCCATGGAAAACATTTTTCTTGTCCTACATCCCTTCCAGCCTCCTCTCAATGCGCACCAAAAGTCCGGATGCTCTTTTCTGCGTGCCCCCAGCCTTGCTTCAGATCCCAGGGTTATGTGCCTGTCCGGGAAAGGAATGGATCCCCCTTCCTGCAGGTCCTGACATCCGAATCACAGAATGGTTCGGGTTGGAAGGGACCTTAAAGATCATCTAGTTCCAACCCCCCTGCCACGGGAAGGGATGAATCACCATCAGACCCCTGCAAAAATCCCGGCATGATGGGATTTACAGCGTGAAAGGAGTTGTCTTGGCACCAGACTCATCCGTCCGTGCAAAGCTCTTTGCGAGCTGGCTTTCCCCCGGCGCAGAAGAGCCATTATCCTTCTACAGATGGGGGAAACAAAATACCAGGAGTCAGCCCTCTTGCCTATACACGCACAGAAAATGTAATTAAAGAATTGATAATCCAGGTCAGGTCACTTGTTCTTTCCTGGCCATTAGCTAAAAGATGCTTTTCCCCTGTATTTGTTAAAGTTGATTGTCAAGGTGGATGCATTAACATAGCTAAGTAACGCTGTGCGGCTCTGACGAACAGACAACGCGCTCGAATCTCCAGAGTAGCAAAACCTCATTTTTATGAATAGAACTCTGAATGGTTTCTGAGGAGATCCTGTATTTTCACCCCAGGAGGAACTGAGGCCATCAGGCGTCCCCTTCCTGTCCCCTCCTGCCCTCGATCAGCCCGTGCTGCTGCAGAATTTTTCCTGGAGAAACTGGGGGTTGGTTTGGGTGGATCCCAAGCATGAACCTGTGTCTCTGAGATGGGTTTGGGGTGTCCCAGTGTCCGGGGGGGGTGCAGAGATACCACTAGTGAACTGGTCCTGGGACTAGAACTGGGCCTCAAGTTGTGCCAGTGGAGGTTTAGGATGGATATTAGGAAAAATTTCTTCATGGAAAGGGTTATCAAGCACTGGAAGAGGCTGCCTGGGGCAGTGGTGGGGTCCCCATCCCTGGAGGTATTTAAAAGCCGGGCAGACGTGGTGCTGAGGGACATGGGTTAGTGGTGGCCATGGCAGTGCTGGGTTTACGGTTAGACTTCATCATCTTAAAGGTCCCTTCCAACCTAAACGATTCTAAGGTCCTGGGATGACCGGAGCCATATGGGTCTCTCCAGTGCATTGGGTTTGTTCAATCACATGGAGAGCCCAGGAGGACTCCGGTATGAGCGTGTTGGCCCTTTAGGTCCATCCTCTCCTGAGAGGAAAGCTGGAGGAGAAGAGAAAACACAGCCAATATTGCCCTGCAGGCCTCAGAGCCTTTGCAGGGGAGGATGGATCTCCTGACCACTGCCCCAGGTATCGTACTACTGGGGCTTCCAAGAGCTGGCAGAGCTCTTTGATGTCCCCTGCTCCTCTGGAGAAGGGGAAAGCTCCTAGGGGGTCCCCTGACAAAGCAAAAGCCTACCTGGCAGCCCGGCGGCAGGGCTGGAAGCGAGGAGGTGGGAGTGGAGGAACAGCCACCGCCTCCCTGGATCAATACTATCACCGCAGGGACACATTTTCATGTATTTTTATTGGTCGGGGGGGAAGCAAGTCTTAACACGGGATCCAGAGATAAACGGAAGAATGCTCAAGCCTCTCCTTCATCACGTTGCTCCTCTCCCTCGGCTGTAAACCCTCTCGCCCACCGCGCAGAGCCAGCCATCACCCCCAGGAGCCGTCCCCGCTCTCAGCTGGAGGCGGCCATCTCCGCGAACCCCCACACGCGGCTCAGCAGGGGCTGCAGGAACAAAATTGCCGTGTGCCGCTGCCGTCCCTGCAAATACACTCCCATCTGCAAAATGGAGCTCTCCTCCCCAGGGCCCCATCCGCTGCTTCGGCATTAGAGGCTTTGCTCACCCCACATGACACTCATTATCCAAAACACCGTAGAAGTCATCACTGGGGGCCTTAATTTTCCCTGTCAGAGCTCTACAAACGTCAGAGTTTAAATGCGAGAACCGCTCCGAATGACAAGCGACGCCGTGAAAAACTTTTTAGTAGTAATAAACCGGTTGAAAAGACCGTGTTTTGTAAGGAAATAAAAATGTAGTATAGTGAGACTAGCCAGTAGGATCCCGTTCCCTCATTCCCCCTCGCACAGCATCACCGTCCTTCGGTTTTACGGGAAATAACCCAAGTTTAGACAGCGGAGAGAGGGAAGAAAAGCTCTTGAGGTTACGGCACTTACTCGGACAGGGAAGATCTGCCGTTTCAACGCCTGGTTTTAAGCCCTGTATATAAGTTGCTGGACACAACACAACAAAACAGGAGGACCGAAAATAGATTTTCACACCTTCCAAAGCAGTGTGAACAGTCATTTCTCCTCTTGCCCCAAGCCCGTACAGCTCAACAAACCACAAATATTTTTCTGGAAAGAGGTTCAGCTTTGTCGGCGTAGGAGAGAGCGTGTCTGTAGGGTGACCAGACTCTGGCTTTACAATTTTTTTAGCCAGCAATGAAAAAAAAAAAATAAAATAAAATAAAAAATGAACCTTTGTCCTTATCTTATAAGGGATGCTCTGTGCTGGAGCTTTTCTGTATGAAGGGAAATGAAGTTCCCCTTTTGGTGCCCAGGTCTTTTTTGGGTTCCTGCTTGAATCCATCGGAGTGCAAATTTAGAGTACCATACATTCATTCTGGTATAATGCCTTATAGATGTTTTCAATGCCTTCTGGAATCAGAAAGTCTGTATCAGGAATTATATACATATGTATATACACATATGGTCAGTGCTTCTGGCTAGTCAAAACCCAGGCTCCTCCATATCCCATAAAAACCATGGTCCCCCTCTACCTCTCCTCCCTCCCGTATTTCTTCAAGGCTGAATATATTTATGTTTTGAAAGTACTTGGAAGTCCTTAGTGGGAAGCTGCTACACAAACGCAAAATATCATCTCTTAAAAAAAAGCAAGAAACAAAACACCCACCCCCAAAACGCACCAGCCCTACCCATATTTAGGCGATGCCTTAAAAAACAAACCTTATTGCCACATGCAAGACAGAAGATCGATGTTTTTTATAAAAAAACAAGCACCAGTAGAAGGCTCTTTCCCAACAAGATGGGAAGTGGGGGAGAGAGGCCGGCAAAAAATCCCATGGAGACTCATGATTGATTGCAGAATTGCAATCCTGATTTGATTTCCTTTAAATAGTGATATTACAGCTTTAATCAAGATCGAATCAAATGACAAATAATAAATCACCGCACAGAGTTCACACCTGAATAAATAAGTAACTCGGGGGTGGGTGGAAGAAATGTTTAAGATACCACGAAGGTTTGGAAGTTGTAACGTTCTCGTGATTTTTCCGCAACCTTTTGGCCAGTAATAGGGAATGGATAAGGCTGGAATATTCAGCTGTCTGCTGGATGAGTCCGTAGGCCCAAAGAGCACCAGGAAAACACACAATTTCCTCCTTGCCTCACCTCTGGGCTCCTCGGCTTCTTCCTTCCCAAATACCTCCCTCCTGCACCCAGTTTGAAGCAGCTCCTGTTCCCCTCCTGTGATTAGGGAACTGGTGGGAAAGGTCCCCTTCCTCCCAGGGTTTATTCCCAGCGATTCCTGGAAAATTCACGCATTTGGGAAGTCACCACCGCTGCTATATCCAATATTGAAGATGAAGACTCTTGTTCCAAGATCTGTTCCCAAGAATCTTTTCCAATGCAAATCAAAAAGCGAGGGCAGACAATTGCAAATAACATTTAATTACGGCAGCACCTTTTACTCAAGGATCTCAACAGTTAGTTAATTAAAATCACACCCTGCTCGTGCAGCAAATGTGTTGGTAAGCTGAATCACAAATGAGCAAGCACAGCTGTGAAAATAATGACAAAGAACTGCTTTTTTTAAAAAAAAAATAAATAAATAAAATGTTACTTTTTAAAATAGAAGTCAATGGGAAATTGCTTCCTGGAAGTCTCAGTTGAGGACTGAGACCTGCAAGACAAGGGGCACCTCAAACCTGAACAGATTTTTTTTTTTTCTTATCTCACATGTCTTAAAATTATTATCCAGTCTTGCCCCCCCCCCCTCCCCCTGCTTTTCCTGGTTCTGTTCTCTCATACAACTGACTTGTAGGACTTCAGAAGTGTAAGTAGGCGTATCACGGAATGATGTCCTGTCTCCCAAGGAACAGGCGACAGGACAAGAGGAAACAGCCTCAAGTTGCACCAGGGGAGGTTTGGGATGGATATTAGGAAAAATTTCTACACCAAAAGGGTTATCAAACATTGGAAGAGGCTGCCCAGGGCAGTGGTGGAGTCCCCATCCCTGGAGGTATTTAAAAGCCGGGCAGACGCGGTGCTGAGGGACATGGGTTAGTGGTGGCTTTGGCAGTGTGAGGTTGACGGTTGGACTCAGTGATCTTAAAAGTCTCTTCCAACCCAGGCCATTCGATGATTCTATGATTTTCAAACAGGAAGGTCTTCCAAAACCACAGATGATCAGATCAGCCCACATGGCAAGCGGCTGCCAAAGCCAACAACGGAAACCTGCACGCAGCCCGAGCCCTGGAGAAGAGCCCAAGCGCCTCGGCCAGGACTCGGTCATCGCTTCTATCAGTCACCAGGAGGAACAGTCCTCGTTTTCAGTCACCACCCAAAATCAGGGCAGCTGTCGGCCTGGCATCGGCTGTACGGCACCTAACTGCATCTCACTCGCACAAGGCACACGCTTCCAAGTTCAGAAACAAAAAGGCGTATTAGGTTGCAAGTCTACGAAGGGTTTTAAAATCGATGACTTTGTACATCAGTGCAGCTCTTCTTCTCAGTGCAGTTTTCAAGACAAAGGTGACCACGCAAAGCTACTCCTCCGCCTCCTCTCCTTTCTCACGGTGGCTTCCAAAACCGAAGAGTACAGAAAGAGGAGTTTCTAAACTCTTCTACGCTAAACATTGGGAGCGTTTGAGGTCAGATCTGCCCTGAACAGCCCCCGCAAGAAGCCTCGGAGGTGCAAGTCCCAGCAGACGTACACATGGGAGACGCGGTCCCAGCAGCGTCATTGCCCGCAGGCGATACAGACCTACGAAAATCTCCGTGACTTTGCAACAGCACAAAGGAAACTTCATTTTGGAAGGTTCAATTGCAATACATACAAATCTATTTGAGCATCAAGGACAGGAAAAGTAATGATTTCACCATACTGTCCTAACGTACGTACAGGGCAAATGGAATTAGATATAATGTGGAAGAGAAAGGTCTGCAAAAGCACAAGCAGCTTCTTCAACTCAATAGGAGATCATTCAAAAGTGGCTCTGGTCACAATGACCACATTTTTCATACTTTCCGAGTACATCCAATTTACCATAAAATCTCTCCAGGCAATGAAAACAAAGACCAGTGGCACAGGATAAAGAGAAAATCCTAGAAAGACCGACTGGGTAGTAATATCTAGCCAAGAGCAGAACAAAAATAAGAAAATCTCCATGAGTTTGTAAATGGCTCCTTAAGAACAAAGTTGTTGAAGCAGAACAAGTTTTAGTCTTCTTCTCTCTTTTTTTTTTTTTTTTTTTTTTTTTTTTTAAACGAGCTGTCATGTTCAAAGCACCCCACAAAAATTGGGGATGGGAGTTTTCAAGTTTGGAGAATTCTCGTTAATTCCTACTAATTCCTCAAGCATCTTTGAAAGAAATCCTTCTCGATTCATTCTTCCAGCATTCTGATGGAACAGGGGTCAAGCGAAGACATTTCACAGCCAGGAAACCGCAGTGAGGTGACACTGAGCTACCTTACGACCTTTCTTTTGTATAAATTCATCTTCCCAGGCTTTTTTTTCATGTCTCCATTTCGTATATGACGGCACTTGCATATCTCTAAGGCACCCTGGGACTCCTGAGGGGAAGGTTTTCATTTGTACGTAACGCGTGGTGGTGTTTGAATCAGTAAAAAATAGGAGTAATTAATAATAAATGCCGACTTTATATTTTCAGCAGCATCCATTTTCATCTGCAAACTTTTAAACAGGGTGTGTGCTTTTTATTTATTGCTTTTTATGTATTGCAAAGGAGAAAAGAAAAAAATAAAACCCACGTTTTCCCCACCTTTTTTCTGTGACCATGTCACAGATCTCAAAAGGCTGGATGGATTCGCCTTGAAATTTTCTGGCATAATCACGTCTGAATAAACATCAAACCCTGGCATTTCAAATCCGGTGAGGATTGACTCGGGAAGTGTGGGAACCCAAGAGACTAGATCAGAAGAGAGCTTTCTAACGTTAGCTATAGGCACTTGGTTTTTTCCAGTGATGGTCCAGAGTACAAATCCCACTGGTAACCACGTACTGCCAAATGCCGGCTGTGAAAAGGAAATAGCTGCCCTTCTACATACAGCTCTCGGGAAATCGGCGTTATAATCGCACAAGGGACTTTGGACCATAGTCCCCCAGAGCAGGATGGGGTCAGGCATCTGAGCTATGGTTGCCCCATCCCTGGAGGTGCTGAGTCCCCATCCCTGGAGGGGTTCGAGGCCAGGCTGGAATGGGGCTTGGAGCAACCTGGGCTGGTGGGAGGTGTCCCTGCCCAGGGCAGGGGGTTGGAATTGGATGGTCTTTGAGGTCCCTGCTACCCAAACCATTCTATGATCTCCAGCACAGCACCAAGGGGTCACCCCATGGCCCCACACCCAAAGGGGTGGATGACCCAGCGCAGTCCTAAGTCTTCAGGTAAGTCTAGGCTTTATCAGAGGGAGCAACACAGGCTTCATCAAAGCCTTTGATGCGCAGAGAGATGAAGACAACTACAATTCATTTAAGATACAGCCTTAAGATCACCAAGGGGATGACACCGTCAGGCGCGGTTAAACAGCGTGCAATCAGGAGGGCTATATAATTTCATATTTTGGTAAGGAAAGGTGGAATCAGTATGGACCAGCCACTTTTTTATATACGTATAAATAAATTCTCATATAGAATCATAGAATCGTCTAGGTTGGAAGGGACCTTTCAGATCGAGTCCAACCATCAACCTAACCCTGACAAAAACCACCACTAACCCACGTCCCTCAGCACCACGTCTGCCCGGCTTTTAAATACCCCCAGGGATGGTGACCCCACCACTGCCCTGGGCAGCCTGTTCCAATGCTTCGCAACCCTTTTGGTGTAAAAATTTTTCCTAATATCCATCCTAAACCTCCCCTGGTGCAACTTGAGGCCGTTTCCTCTTGTCCCATCCCCTGTTCCTTGGGAGCAGAGACTGACCCCCATCTCTCTACAACCCTCCATAGAGATGCACAGACACACATACATAGATATAATATATACCCTACATATGCAGTATATAGGTTAATTTCTTTCTCAAAATCCAAATGATTTCTCTTAAATCTCTCCCCTGTGCTGAGACTACAATACTTCTGAGCCTTCCGTGCACTCAAGAGAGACAAGACTGTGAAAACCGTAGAAAAATCTCCTGCCACCATAAAACGTATAATGAAAAATAATAATATTCCAGTCTTTTTCTTTTCAAGGGAGACACAAACACGTTCACCATCCAGTCTCATTACCAGCAGACCGATGGAGAGCTAAGAAACTCCATTTCTTTGTTGATACTCCCTTAATGTTGTCGGCATTTCGGGGGGGGGGGATTGCCTAAAAGTTTAGGGCTGCTGGTATTTTCCAGAGCATAAAGAAAATCCCAGGGTGGCAAATCTGCTTAAAGAGAAGCATCTATAATTTCAAACAGCAGCACGGAGCGTCCGCGTGGAAAAGTGATGTATGATTACTGTCACAAGTTATTTGATTGATTATTGATTGCAATCATCTCCTCCCTTCCCCGGTGAAATTGGCTACAACTCCTTCACGCAGCCCCTGATACGATGCTGTGCCTCCCACTCGGGCGCGCCGGGAGCAGATAAATGTCCCTGCAGAACGAGGTGCCCCTTGCTCCAAAGGCTTTGCTGGGTGCACGGCCATGCTGCGGGCTCCGGTGTGCTCAGGAGGCGAAAATCCCCTCCCGGACCCTGATTTTGGGCAACAGGGACCATCCCTGGGGCTCGTGGCCCACAGCACCTCTGCTGCCCCACGCTCCCCAGCTGCTCCTGGGACACCTTCCAGGTTGAAATCCCACCAGAGATCATACAAAGTCCCACCAAGCGTCCCCCTGGGCCGAGCTCTGCGGGAGAGCCGGCACCCACCGTCCTCCCGGCGCCTTTCCCACCCCGGCACAGATTTAAGCGGCGAGGAAACACCGACATGCCGACCTCCTCCGGGATTTTACACCTCCCCACCTCGAGAACACTTATTCGGGGATGAAAGTAGGGAAATTCTGGTCTTTTTGACGTCGTGAGTGGAACAGCTGCCTTCCTACCGAGTCAGCTCTTCACTCGCTGAAATATCAAGTGGTACCGAGTCAGTACTTTGTCATGCCGTGATAATGCACGGAAATAACCACTAATTAATCTGGCATAACAAGGAGGGAGACAAAACCCTTTCTCCCTGAAGTGTCAAAGAACTGCTGAGTGTTCTTTCTTTTTCTTCTGTTCTGTGTTAATAATTTACACGGAAAACTTCTTCCCGCACCAACTGTTGCTGCAAGCCAGCAAGGCAAAGCAAATCCCTCTTTGAGCACCTAATACCTGGCAATTTTAGCAGGCATTAGGAAACAGAACACGGTGAATGGATCCGATACTTCCCCTCTAATACCCTAATATCTACCCTTCAAATATTTTTACTGTAGGACTTTCTTAAGTCCTGGTGATTTTCCCCCCCAATGCTTAGATTAAAGGGACATTTTCAGCAGTACTTTCTTGTTCACTGGTCATAATTTTATGCAGCAAACATAGAATCATAGAATCATTTAGGTTGGAAGAGACCCTTGGGATCATCGAGTCCAACCATCTACAAAGTTCTCCCTTACACCGTATCCCCCAACACCACATCTTAAACGGGTCTGAAACACATTCAGGGATGGTGACTCCACCACCTCCCTGGGCAGCCTATTCCAGGGTCTGACCACTCTTTCTGGGAAGAATTTTTTCCTAATGTCCAGCCTAAACCTCCCCTGCTGCAGCTTTAACCCATTCCCTCTTGTTCTATCGCTGATTACCTGGGAGAAGAGACCAGCACCAACCTCTCTACAATGTCCTTTCAAGTAGTTGTAGAGAGAATTGTAGGGAACAAATTGTTTTCTCCCATTCCGACTGCAGCCTGAATTAACAGAGTTCTTTGACTTAATTCCAACTTTTCAAAGTAACCCGGTTATAAACAAACATCTTTATTTGCCTGTCACCCCTTATCGCACGACGGCAAGAACAGTTGGAGGATCGGCAGTAGTTGGCAGCCGCTGAAGAGCAGCGCAACGCTCTGTATTTTAAAGTCACTTCAAGCGACGTGCATCCCACCGGGAGCGTTATAAATACCACCGGATCCAAGCTCATGCTGGTCTCGATGCAAGCCTTTACAATAACAAAGCCAAGGAAAACTTCGTAGCGCTAATTATTGGCTATTCATCATAGAATCGTGGAATGTGTTGGGTTGGAAGGGACCTTTAAAGGTCATCTAGTCCAACCCCTACATTTTCAGGTAAGTTTATATACATCCATAGAGATGCACAGATATATAGCTATAATATATACAATACATATACAGTATATAGTTTAATTCCTTTCTCAAAATCCAAAGGAATTCTCTTCAAGCTTTTCCCTGTTACTGCCCCACCGTGGGTTGGGGGGTGCAGTCCCGGTGCCCCTTCAGCCATGTGTTCAGGGCCCAGTACTACATTTAATTAGTTACACGTGTAAGAATTAATACACCCATTTAACAACTACTGAACTCCAGGTTTTCCTACCACATTTATTTTCATTCACGTTGCTAACAAACGCTGCGATAAACAATGGAATAATACCCCATCAATTAAGTATAATTAAGCTTAATAATTGCTTAAACTTGTCATCCATAAATCACGCCCAGTAAACCATTATGAACCAATTAATCATTAGTGGCACCGTTAAGTATGTTTATTTATAGAGTATTTATAGGAAACCTAATCATGTGGTAGGAAAGATTAATAAGTACAAGCTGGCGGAGGGAGGGCCGGGGGAGAGGTGTTGTACAAGAGCGGGGAAGCCTTCACCGAGGTCACGTCAGCCCGAGAACCATAACACCTCTGCTCCAACCATCAGGTATTCCATTTATGAGCCAGAAACAGGTGTGACGATCCAATCAAGGCATCCAGGAAAAAAAAAAAAAAAAAATGGCAGCTACTAAAGATTTTGCAACAAACAAACCAACCCCTTAAATTTAAATTTGAGATGGGGGAGGGGGGGGGGGGGGGGGCGTATTTCATTTGTACGGCGGCAAGCGTCTATGCACCCAAGAGAAATGGTCCGGTAATTCCCTGTGCTAAAGACTGCGCCAGCACTGAACAAAAGGACGGTGCTTCTTCCCCCCAAAAGCACAAGGTCACAGTTTAAAGTCAATAATTGACATTTCCAAAGACGCTAGGGAAATTAGGCCCTAAAATATCACTAGAAGAGGGAAGGAGGAGAGATGCCCAAGCTGCTCCTTGGTTCCTCGGGAAATACTAGCATGGATTTTCCCACCTTAAATAGAATCATAGAATTGCCTAGGTTATGTTTTATCCTATTTTTTTCTAAGGTCAAGATTTCTCCCTCTAGTAGCCCCTTACTCCTACCTATGGGTATTTATTTGACTGTCCTGAGAGGTTTAGAACATGACAGTCTCAGTGGAGACAGATTAGGGAGCCAAAGAAACGTATGAATGTTAATGTAATTGACTTTTTTTTTTTTTAATGGACTTTAGAGTTTAAAAAATTAAACTCTTCCTTGGGAACCGGGCTCTATGAACAGAACAATCTATCCATTGATCCAGAGGTTCACGAGGCTACTCATCATGGAATGAAAACAGCTAAGGAATGGATTGCAATAATGCATACCTGATACCGGCATTTATTTCAGCGTACCTCTGGTCTCCTATCCGCCTATTTCTTATCGTATTTACGACTCGCCATCTTATTATCTAAAGACATTTCACTACAGCAGTAGCCGCTTATTTGATTAACTAGGAAATTCTCCATCATATATACTCTACGCAGGTTGAAAGAACCACGTTCAGCCTTTAGCCCCGGACCTAACATGTCTCAGGCCAGTAAAACTCCACCATGAGAAAAAAAATTGCAAAAGCAGAGTTAAAAAAAAAAAATAAATAACGATCCACTATTTTCTAAGCTTTCTAGCTTTTCTCCCATTAGAAGGGCACAAACGCTTGCTTTTAATTCCCGTTTTCTACCACCCTGCTATTTCCAAATGCCATCTTTCTGTTTTGCATGAGAGTAAGCAAGAGTATATTTTTCAAAAAGACCAACATTTCCAATCCCCCGACCCCTCAGCCGAGCCCACGTTTTGCCGTTAGCTTACAGCGCGCCGAATTTATCACCTTGAAAACAAGCAACGCTGCGTACTCTGCCGAGAATTGTAGCGAACCGCAATTAGCCCCCGGGGAAAGGGCAGAAAAACCCAGCAGAGAGGAAGGCAGAAGCGATGCCGCATCCAGGGACGCGGTGTCCCGGCGCCACCACGAAGCGCCAAAACTCTCCTTATATTGACAGACGTACTACTTTCCTTGGCTAAACAAAACAAAACTTACCAACACGATGAAGTTAAACAGGCCAAACTGTCAACTGATACCTGGTTTATACATCTGACGTCTGTTGAAGCCACGCTTCGCACCGTGAACCCACAAGACGCGTCCGCGCCTCTGTTCATCGCTCATTAACTTTGGCTTAACAACCCAACGGCAATCAAAGGCAAGATGCCTTATCTCTTATGGAATGGTAGTTCCCAATTTCCTTGATATTATCAATAAATAAACTTTCGGAATATAAACGTTAGTCACTGATCCACTGCCAAAAAGCTGTCAGCGTTGTATAAATTAGCATGAACATATGTTAATGCATAATTCACCATTTGCAACAGGGCTTTGTTGAAAAATTGATGAAAATTCATGGAAGAACCTTTCCAGATTAAGTTGCACAATAAACATGTAGCCAGCGGCATTCATAATGTAAAAGGTAATAGTTTCGATTTACCCTCTGAACATTTTGTATATTCGGAGACCGTACGTTAAAATTTTAACCATCATCAAACCCAAACATTGAATTCCAACGCAGCAGTGTGTGTGTATAAGTAAGTGGGTGTTTGCGCACGTGCCGCGGGTATATTATTTCCACCGCTTCGCAAAACGCTGCTGCTGTCTCCGGAGGTTTTCTATCTTTGTCATACAATAACGTTCTTCAGAAACGTTTTGTGAGAGAGGAGAAAATTTTCAGTATTTCACTGAGCACGACACGCAAACAGAAATGGTAGATGATGTTCTACCTACCCCTATTTATCGATTATTAATAACGTTTTTAAGAGAGAAAAGAATCTTCCTGTCCCAGCCCATCCAAAACCATACCGAGTTCAAATTACGGCGCGAGCATCTAATGTCCAGGCAATGTCAGAAATCCCTAATACAATATCAGGCTCTCTATTCCCTTTGAAATAAATTCAGGGCTTGTACTGCAAGTTTTGGGTTGCTTTGAAGTGACCTAATGAATGAAATTAATAAAACGGAATTTGGAGCCCGTCCCAAAAAGTTGTATTTCTACTCCGAAAAGCTTGTTCCTCTTGAAGAGCCTCTATTTCCATTGGCAGAGTTACGTCCATTTGGAAAAACTAATTTCTCTTGCAAATTCCATGACGGGACAGGGATTTTGCCGCATTCAACTCAAGACCTCGCAAAACCAGGTGCCCAAAATAACCCTCTTGAGTCGGGGTTGGTTCTGAAGTCCCTTTACAATTTCTTCGCGGAAAATTTGTAAGTGGAACTCATATTTCGTAAAGATACGTATTTCTGGTAATGCACACAGTTAAAAAATGAAAGATTACTCCTACTAATGGCACAGTCGTGCTCCAGAGGCCAAGTGCCTACAGAGACATTATGTCTACCTGGAAGAGCTTCAGATCTAAGAGAACAATACAGGGTGGGAGGGGAAGGCAGGCAGTCAAACCACAGTCATCATTTACTAAGCGTGTAGCGAATTTATAAAAGCACAGTTGGCTTTGTCCTTTGGTCTAAAAGCACGTTAGAAAGGGGAAAAAACATCCTTAAGAGTGATTAAAAAAAAAAAAAAAAAAAAACAAAAAATAAGGTGGGGTTTTCTTAATTTTTCCCACCACTAATTGCAATTTTCACTAGGAAAATGTGCTGAAAACACATGATTTGTGTTGAGTTTATGCTGAAATTCAGCTGTAACAACTGCAAGCCAGGATATTACAACTGTTAAACGGTGCCCGCACCTTCCCATCCTCAGAACTGTTGTCTTTGATGGGTTGAAGCCGCGTGATACCGGAGGTGATGGCATTACCACTGAGACCCATTTAGAGAGGAAAAAAAAAAGCCCTCGTATTTTCTTTCTCCGTCTGTCTCTCTCTGATGGCTTCTGTCCATCACGGTTCACTAGAAGTTCTTCACCCCCAAATCATGCCTCCCTCGGCTGCCAGGCAGCCCCCAGCCGGCATGGCAATTAGCCAGATGTCAGCAGTCCTATTATCTCCATTCCTCGCTTCTACATTATTTAGGCCCTGCACGATAAGAGAGAATTACAGCAGAGGATCCCACCAGGACGCCACTTTAGAAACCCGCGTGGAGCCCGAAGGAGATACCAAAAAGATGCAGAAGTACCTAAACACTGTCTCCCTTCCCGTTGGCACCCGAGTGCCGCTGCTTTAACTTCTCCTCGGGAACAGCGAGCGGGTTGGGGAGATTATAAAAGCAGAGCGAAGAGTTATTTTTCCTTGTCACACTCCTCTGCAGCTCCGCGTACAGCTCTCCGCTTTTTTTTTTTATTCCCTGCCATACTGGCACGGGAGATTAACATCTGATAACGGGAGGGCGACAGGCTGCACGGAGGCACATAGCAAATGGAAAATGCACTATTTTTTTTTTTTTCCTGCATAAAACAAAATATCATACACACTTCCTGACTTTAATACCCCAAAGCGTTATGATTTTCCATTTCTAGCAATTTCTTTTATAAAAACCCTGCCTCACCCAGCCAGGGAGGGAGGAAAATCCCATCCTAAAGACAAAGGAAAACTTTCTGGGTTTGCCTACGAAATATGCCTGGCGAGGGTTTTCTTTTGCATATAAAAAAAAAAAAAAAATGCATTTAAGCACGAGGGACATACTAGTTAGTATTTCTGGGTCATCATTTGGGTCATCAATTAATGAGTACTTCAGATGTCCAGACAGGCAATTAATCAGCGGCGCGAGCAAAAGATAGACTGTGGATGGAAAGTAAATATGACAGCGACGCTCTGGAAATAAATACTTAGACTATGATTAATACCAAAAAAGCGACTCTCAAAAAGCACCTTTCTTCTTATTTTCTTTTTCATATGGAGCCTTCTACAGAGACAAAGAGTTTTCTTTCTTGCCCCCGACATCTTACACACCACCCATGGCTTAAAATAAAGATACTCCATTTCCCCTCTTTGCCTCCTTCCATCTCGCACGTCCCGCTGGAGGACCCAAAGAGCTTTATCAGCACTAAGGAACCGAACCTCAGGACAGTCCCCGTGAGAAAAGCAGCTGTTATTATTATTAATTAATCCTCCTGGGCAGATAGGGAAATGGAGAAAGACAGAAATTAAGTGGTTCATTCCCAGGTGCAGGCTGTGCTCCCACCATGCCCACGCAGAGCTATGTCCAGGGGGGACACGGACAGGGAGCTTTAAATCCGGAGCCTGGTTATCCCACTAGAGCTCCCAAACCCAGGCACAGCGACGCCTCCGCTGAGCCCCAAGCACAGGTAACCTCTGCTCATGGCAGAAACCCCTTCTGCAGAAAAGCCCAGCGACATGAAGTCTGTCATGGTAGGCCATGATGGAGACTCTCGGAAGAGGAATATAGCCATTGCTGCCTCCAGCTCTGGGGCACCAACAGCAGAAGGACACGGAGCTGTTGGAGCGGGGCCAGAGGAGGCCCCGGAGATGCTGGGAGGGCTGGAGCCCCTCTGCTGGGAGGACAGGCTGAGAGAGCTGGGGGGGGTTCAGCCTGGAGAAGAGAAGGCTCCGCGGAGACCTTCCAGCCCCTGCCAGTCCCTAAAGGGGCTCCAGGAAAGCTGGGGAGGGACTCTGGAGCAGGGAGGGGAGCCATGGGATAAGGGGAATGGCTTTGAACTGGAAGAGGGGAGATTTAGATGGGATCTGGGGAAGAAAATGTTTGCTGTGAGGGTGGTGAGCCCCTGGCCCAGGTTGCCCAGAGAAGCTGTGGCTGCCCCATCCCTGGAGGGGTTCAAGGCCAGGTTGGACGGGGCTTGGAGCAACCTGGGCTGGTGGGAGGTGTCCCTGCCCAGGGCAGGGGGTGGCACTGGGTGGTCTTTGAGGTCCCTTCCAACCCAAACCATTCCATGATGAAATAAATGCAGCGTCCCCTGTGTTGGCTCACTCTCTCGTGTCCCTAACTTCATCTGCCATTTACTGTGTCACTTGTTCCAGTAACGCACAGACCAGCCGGCGCATTCTGCGTTCCAACCTGCTGCCCGCTCTCCCGACGGCTCCGTATTTGCAAACACTCAACGAACGTGCTTCGCTGTGTTTTGAAAACTCGAAGAAAGCGACGGGGAAATAACATCCCATTTCCCCTCTTCTCGCTTACCGGATTTTGACACATTTGACGTGAGTAATTAGTTAAACCAGGTCGGTTTGCATTAAATAGGAAGACAGCTGAACCGCAATCAAAGACATTATTATTAAACAAGTCGGTTGTTTCTCAACGTACCTGAGCTGTGGACATCTTTAATTTCCATTTGCTGGGAGAAGCAGGCGGTACGGTCGGAAAGGGACAGACAGGGCGACCGAGACAGTCCTGAGCTTGTTTTAATCCCGGTCACGGGCAAATGCTAAAGGTCTGGACAAAATTTCGACGTCTCTTGACCGCATCACCTCACATTATGCTGATGGAGAAGCCCGACACCGCGGAGCTACAGACCACTGAATAAAAGCAAAGCGACCCTCTAATGCAGGGCACTGAACCAGCAGGTTTATCACTTTCGGATACATACTGCGTAGGTGTATCCACTCATGACAGCCCTTAAAAGCCCCAAGCGACACTCACAGCGTGTGACAACCCCAAACCACCCTGCCGACCGCGTTTGCCCACCAGCAGATTCACTTCCAACGTGCAGCTGCAGAGCCAGCTGCCGGCGGAAAGCTGAGAAATAATAGGATGTTTTACCAAAAAAAATGCCCCGAGGAGCCCTGAACTTTTGCTCGGCGGGACAGGTCTGGCTCGGATCTGCCGAGGGACCAAACGGAGGAGCCAGGGCCGAGCCTGCCCTGCCAGCAGCCAGCCCCGGGGACGCGTTTTTAAACGCTCCCAGATGGAAAAGCTCTCCCGCTATCCGAAATCCAGCTGCCGGCGCAGCCCCACAGTACATCTGGCTACCTACCCTCAATCGATGCGAGCCATTATGAGCCTGGACTTGAAATGCAATTATCTAAAATATCAATGATTCACATACAACAGCTGTCACTTCAGATTACCCACATGTTTTATCGTCGGCGATTGTTCTTGAATATTTCATCGGAAGGCAGGGGGTGCGGTAGGGATGAGAAGTCACAGCCATGGCTGGAGAGCGAGCAAGAAGAGATGACAAATTAGCACAGCCATTAATTGTGGCAGCATCAACAAGCTGCACCAAGGTTCCTTCCCCATGACACGTTTTGAAAGCGTAAGGATCGCTGCGGTCTAATTTGCCCATTCCCTCGTGAAAATAGTTGCTGAAAAGCATCTATCACAGAGACAAACACAATTAATCCCGGCCCGTGCAGCCACTCAAGTGAGTGACAAAATTGTCGTTAAATAGATTGCCCCGAGCGCTGGAGGCGGTGTGGGGACAGACACGGACACGGGTGGGGGGCAGAGAGCACCTCAGCAGTGTACTGGGGAGAAGCAGCAGACCTGAAGCGTCCCTCACCGATGCTTGCCTCTCCCGTCCTTAAGAAACTCCAAATTTTTCCATAATTATTTTTATATCTGGGAAGTTCTTCTCCTAGCATCCAGCTTAAACCTGATTATTAAGCTGGCCTCTAACAGCAGTGGCCCCAGCAGACATGGAAAATAACTGATAACATCCTCTCTCCAACAAATTTTTCTTTATTTTAAGGTCTTCTCGTGCGTCGACGCTCTTCCAACTCAACCAGCCCAGACTTTAGACCTTCCCGTAAAGGTCACCGTTTCCCAAACCTCTGAGCGCTCCCCAGGCTGCCGCAGATTGTCCGCGGAGTTTCCAAGTGCGGTGCCCAAACCTGAGCCCTGTTTTCCAGCTGCGGCCTCATCAGCGCCAAGTGGAGAGGAATAATTCCTGCCGTGACACTTCAGCTACAACAGCAATTTTTGCCTTTTTCACAAGCACATCGTGCTTTCGGTTATGGGATCCGCCATCTCTCCCAGATCCGCTTTTGGCGACAGTGCTGTCAAGCCCAAACCATTGTCAACCCACGTTCTTGGGGGGGTCTCTCGCCTGCATCATCTCCCCTTTATTTCAATTTATCTTGTCAATTCGGTATCATTTCGCCAAGCTTTCATTCCAGTATCAAGCCTGGCTCCTTCCTCCCCAGGTTCTTCCCAGGTTGGCGACCCCTGCAGATTTGCTAACGCTACTTTTCCATTTTCCTTTCCTAGCCCTTTAGAAAACGAGAGTTGGGTTTTATTCCCAGCTTTGTTGCTGACAAAGCCTTTGGGCAAATTGCTTCCGCCGTTTCCCTGCTCGGCGGTGGAGGGGGGGTGGAAAGAAAAGTTCGGGAACGTGCCAACAGCGAGAGCGCCGCGGCACCGAGCCACCCTGCGAGCTCCTGACCTGGGAGGAACCCAGCGGAGAACCCAAAGTCCTCTCCTTGCAGCACCCTCATGTTTCTACAGGCTTTATACTCCACCCGTTGGGCTGCGGCAACTCCTTTATTCCGATAGAAATGACAAGCCCTAGCATATTTTATACCTTGGCATAAATCTTTAAAGCATTAGACAGCAGAGTAAGACTAGCTGTGGATACCTATTATGCACAATATTTCTGTCAAGGCTTTATTTAGGGCAATTCTTTTATTAATAATATTATTATTCCACCAGAAAGTTCTTATTTGTCACAAGAATGAAGTTCCCTAAGATCAGCTGAAAACCTAATGAGCACACACTGTGACATTAATTGGGACGCTATTACCTGTTTTGCTATAAACACTGCTAATATAATAATACACCTCCAAGTCTTTCACTTCCAGCAAACATTATTCACATTAATCATTTAATAATTATCGCACAGACGTTAGCATCTTCTCCCAGGATCTAATCTTGGAAGCTTTTATTCAGCGCGCACTCATTCAGCGGAGCTTTTTCAGGGGAAGAGGTGAAAAATGCCTTTAGCGAACTCAAACCGCAGCGTGGGAAGGGATCGGCATAGGCGGCGTACGGAAAGAAACGGAAAACTGGGGAACATTAAGCCAAAACATTGTAAACCGCACACTGTGCTTTCAAAACCAATGCCGTTTATCCAATCTTAATCCCATAAAATAAAAGCAGACAACTTATTACCATGGCAAAACTATGACTGTTGGCTTCAGCGCTCATCCCTTGGGAGTTCTGGCCTGGAAGACCAGGAAAATCAGCCAAGATGCCACAAGCCCAGGAATATACATAATTTTTGCAGAAGCTCCAAGCCGTAGATGTGAACACGGTCACTAGAGGGGGGCACCTATGCCTCAGCCCAGCCTACCTGCCAGCAGAATTTGCAGATTTTCGTAAAATCGCCTCTTTAGCAGGCTGGCGTATGCATTAGCAAGTTACCTAAAGTGCCACAGCTGTTTCACAGCTTCTTTCTTTTCATTGATTATTCCCCCCCCTCAACCCTTCTTCAAAATGAGGAACAGTTGGACATCATTTCTGATGCTCAGGCCAATTTGCAGAAGAAAATAGTATTCCTGTATCAGGAACAGTGTGGTGAGCCGGACTAGGGAAGTGATCATCCCCCTGGACTCGGCACTGGGGAGGCCCCACCTCCAGTCCTGCGTCCAGTTTTGGGCCCCTCACTACAAGAAGGACATTGAGGTGTTGGAGCGTGTCCAGAGAAGGGCTACAAAGCTGGGGAGGGGTCTGGAGGACAAACCTTCTGAGGAACGACTGAGGGAACTGGGGTTGTTCACCCTGGAGAAGAGGAGGCCGAGGGGAGACCTTCTCACCCTCTACAACTACCTGAAAGGAGGGTGTAGAGAGATGGGGGCTGACCTCTTCTCCCTGGTGACAAGGGATAGGACAAGAGGAAACGGGTTCAAGTTATGGCAGGGGAGGTTTAGATTGGATATGAGGAAACCTTTTTTCACTGAGAGGGTTATTAAACATTGGAATAGGCTGCCCAGGGAGGTGGTGGCTTCACCATCCCTGGAGGTGTTTAAAAAAAGGGTAGATGTGGTGCTTAGGGACATGGTTTAGAAGTGGTTTTTGTCAGGGTAGGTTAATGGTTGGACTTGATGATCTTGAAGGTCCCTTCCAACCTCAGCGATTCTATGATTCTATGATTCTAAAATAAAGCTCTTTAGATGCCCCAAAACAATAGCTCTCAGGTCCATCCCCTCTCTCCCCTCCCATCTCACTATATTATAAAGATCCCATTTTACAGCTTTGGAAGCTCCAACACCCAAGGAACAAGGACAAAGAGGGAGGCAGGGATTGAACCCAAGCTTCCCAACTCACAGGACAGCGCTGAGGAGCAAGGGAGCAGCATCTCCTGGAGGCTCCGGCCATCCCAAAGACTTTAAAAGCCGTAGGGATACACAACACCCCAAGGAAAAGCCCATCTTAAGGCTTCTTGCAATGTCACCTTTTTGGCTGATGGTGAAACTTGTCCCCCATTGCCGGTGGTGGCAACACTCCCATCGCCTTCGCTGCGGCACTGCCGTTGCCCAGGACTAGGCAGGGCGAAGGCGCCAAGGGACGGGGATGGCTTGGGTCAACCTCCACCACAGGGTAAACCCAGCCATTATTGTGCTGACACAGAAGGAACGAGGCAAAAAATTCCTCCAGCAGCAGAACAGCCCATAATTGCCTGCAATTACCTATATGTGCACATATGGTACGGTTAAGCCTGACGCAGCTCCCTCCAAAGCAGCCCCGGTGCTCAGCCGAGTTAGCGATTCTCTTTCCTCCAGGTCAGCGAGCAAAACAGAAATGAGAAATATAGGACTGCGGAAACCTAATGTCGTATTTTCAGCGTATAATGTAGCTTCACTAATGGAATGGGGCAGGAGAGGAACAGCTCCGCGCTTTCGGCAACGAGTCAAGCACGCTCCCTCTGGAACAGCTGATTACTACTTTTTGGCATCTTTGCGTTCGAGCCGGGCCTGGCGGGCTCCCGAGCAGAACGGGACAGGGTGGTTCAGTGGGGGATGAGCTTGGGAATCCGCGTGTGCCCAAAACCCCCAGATCCCTTCTGCAGGGGACTATCATAGATCAACCTGAGGTTTATGCAACTGCATTAATCCCTTACTTGGAACCCCCTGCCCAGACTCTACATCAAATTCCTCTGTGCTATTCCTAACAAAATAATCACAGAATGGTTTGGGTTGGAAGGGACCTCAAAGACCACCCAGTGCCACCCCCTGCCCTGGGCAGGGACACCTCCCACCAGCCCAGGTTGCTCCAAGCCCCGTCCAACCTGGCCTGGAACCCCTCCAGGGATGGGGCAGCCACAGCTTCTCTGGGCAACCTGGGCCAGGGGCTCACCACCCTCACAGCAAACAATTTCTTCCCAATATCTCATCTCAATCTCCCCTCTTCCAGTGTGAAACCATTCCCCCTCGTCCCATGGCTCCCCTCCCTGCTCCAGAGTCCCTCCCCAGCTTTCCTGGAGCCCCTTGAGGGACTGGAAGGGGCTCTAAGGTCTCCGCGGAGCCTTCTCTTCTCCAGGCCGAACCCCCCCAGCTCTCTCAGCCTGTCCTCCCAGCAGAGGGGCTCCAGCCCTCCCAGCATCTCCGGGGCCTCCTCTGGCCCCGCTCCAACAGCTCCGTGTCCTTCTTGAGCTGATAATCTTCCTGGGATACCTTTTCCCAATCGCTGCCGCTGCAGACACCTGTGCTGCCCAGCTATCATTTTTTTTCTCTCTCTGCAGCCGAAAAGAGAAGAACCAGTTGACGGCTCTACCCTTGGCATGTTGAGACATTCGCTGGTCTATGTGTAACGGCAGGCATCAGAGGGAACCGGGGAGGCGCAGGCAAAGCGTCAGAGAGGGATATCATGGGTATGTGCGAGTGGAAACTGCATTCAAATCCAGATAGATTGATGCGGTCGCTGTTGCACAGAGAACAGACTGGGATCTTGCAACTCTAATTTAATTTGGTATCCTCCAAACCCTAGAAGTTGCCGGCTTGTCAGCCGAGCGAGTATTTGACAGCGGTACCTGGCTGTAAAGCAGTACGTAGTCCCCGGGACCTACATGAATCAGCCCTTGAGAAACTCAGCTGCAAAGAGCAGATAAAGGTGGAAGAATTCCCGCCTGTCTCCGGCGCTTTCATACCTGGATCGTCTCTACCCGCCAGATACCGATTCCAGGAGCTGGGAATCCTTGCTCCCCGCTTAAAAATGATAATGGGGGAAAGGATTTACATAAATGACAGGTTCTCAGTAATAAAGAGCCGCACTCCCACAGAAAGGCACCGCACGACAGGCCCGTTACCTGTCGGCATCAGAAGGGAACTGGAATTAAGCACAAAGCTCACCAAAGGCTGGGAGCCAACGAAGAGCGGACCACAAAAATGAATCTCCTTCTACCCATTTCAAGGGAAATGGCAATAACGTAATTGTTTGCTTCATTATCTGACACCTAGTGACAAAATGAATCGTCGGTGTGAAACCGTGAAGGCCAAAGGTCTTACTGCAAGGGATGAACTGGAGACCCCTCAGAAGTCTGCCATTAAAGCGGGGAGGATGAAACGGCAGGGCTGTGCGTATCCAGGAGGGAGACGGAGAAAAAAAAAAAAAGATACTTTCAGGTGCTCAAAAATCTCCCCAAGGCCTGGTTAATAGGAACACAGAAATCGGAATATGGAGGAATTGATGCCTCCGGGCCCCCAACACACCTCCCCAGAAGTATACGATGTACCGCGCCGTGCTGCGCGTATAAAACTTCAGGCAACATCACCTCGGTGCAGCCAGGCGGCAGGAAGGTCCCTGCAAGCGCGCTGCAAAAATATTACGCCGTTACACGTAGCAGGCAGTATTTTCTGTCCTCCTCTGGGCATAACGAGCTTGGTTTTAAAGAATCTTCCTTATCTGTGGATAAATTAACATCGGGCTGAGCTTTCCAACTAGTTTACGTGCGTCACAAAAGCTTGAACTGCATTAGCTCGAGGAAGAGTACGACCTTGGTCCCGACGCCTTTTCCAGCAGCCGCCCGGGACATGAGGTTCCTCCAGCTTAGCTCTTCAGAGCCAGGGACCGTTTGCACCCGCATCACCCACAAAGGCACCCAGTCCATCACAAGGATGGCGATATCTTTAGTCTTTCCTCTAGACGCTATTAGCGTTACGTTAAAATATTTTGTGAGAGAAGAGGACCACGAGGTCCAAAGACGAGGCAGGAGGGAAGGTTGCCACCGAGCCCACTCCGCTCAGAGCTCAAGGGGTTTCGACAAGAAGGACCCATCATCTGCACACAGGTGAATCAAGTCCCACCTTGAAAACACGCCTGGACAAGACGACCCATATACATCACAATTATATTTTGGTGTGTTTCTATTTAGCAGCAACCCCTGGGCAGAGACGCTACGCGAGGGAAACAGGGTGCAAAGACTGTCTACAAAATGGAGCCGGCGAACGCTTTTCCTTCCGTTTTCAAGGGCAATAGCGCACTTGCACAAGAGCGCTGAGCACTGAAGGATCTGAAGTGCTGACAGCACTTCTGAGAAGAGGATCTGGCAAGCAGCGGTTAAATCTCTTGCCCACGGCCACGCTGCAAGTCAGCTCCAGAGACGGCAAAGTGGGACGAGTCCCGACTCCGGCTCTCCCCTCCCTCTCTAGTGCCTGGGCTCTCACGACACGCCGGAGAAACCCCGAAACAAGTGGGATTGCAAGTGCCTGCTAATTGTCTGGAAGAGTCTTGAGCTTCACTTGAACTGTTGCTGACAGTTTAATAGTCTCAAACACAAATTAGACATTTTCTCATGCAAGCGGCCCACCTTCCCTCCCTCCATCCCATTGGAAAGGCAATACTCCATCAAATTGAGGTCAAACCCACAGTCTTCGTAATCCAGAATAAATAGAGTAACTTCTCCTTTTAGAATGACCATACAAAAGCCGGGAAGGATTTCTGGTGGTCCAGAAACGACCATCTCCAGGTCTGACAGCAGCCAGAGACCAGGACCCAGCCTGCGGAGCAGGAGGCAGGACGGCACCTCTCCGAACTGGAGAGATGAGCCAAAAACTTCACTGCAACCGAAGGACATCCTAGACCTTGCCTTGGGAGATGCAATGACTGCAAATGGAAGGGGATGGATCCAGATGCAGAGAGAAAGCAGGTTCACCTAGGAGAGGGGAAGAAATCCTCTCCAGGACTGGGAGACGCCCCGCAGCCCGCGCTTTCTGCTGTTTGTCACCCAAAGGCAGTGGCACCTCGCACTCCTTACAGCGCCCAGAGCCCCCCAGGAGACGCGGCTCCAACTCCCCCATTGTCTCGCACAGAAAATACAGTCCCAAATGTTCAAAACCCCCTTCTTTCGAGTGCCGCTCAATGGGATCCCTGCAAATTGGTTTCCAATGGAGCTGTGGTTGTTTCTTCTGACAGTCTTTTCTATTTCAGATTTCTCTAGCATGACACTCAAAAAAAAAAAAGAGACCTCAGAAAATGCTGGTCTGCGCATCCCCGTCGTTCAGTTCTTGTTTGTTGAGGCATAAAACTGTAGCGGTTCCATCTGGGAGTGCAATTACATTCTGTTCCTGAGCTTATACACAACTTCAAGAGTCTGAAGGTGCTTTAGTTTCATAGTATGAAGAATATTTAAATGACTTTTTTTCCCCCCTGGCAAAAATCCATTACTGTATCAAGCATGACATCTGTAAAACCATTTTCTTTTATTTTACTTTACATTAAGCCTTAAGGGCCAGCGCCTCCTTCACAAAATGGTAAGTCCTATAAATTAAATAGGAAGAAGCAAATTTCTATGTAACAAATCACATCCTAATTTGTTAATCCATTACTACCTCATCGGAGATTCTCTGTTCCGCGTCTATCATTTGTAATTCATGAATATTTCACGTGCACCCAGGCATCGCCGGAGGAACGCGGCGCGGCATTGTCTGCAGCCGTTCTACAGGCATCGACAGCGCACGGAGGATGGAGAAAATAAAAGGTGCGTTGCCACTCCGCGGAGTCGGTGAAAGGCAACCGGAACACTTGCGCTCTGTCACCTGCAATGATGCTCCTCAGCACGGAGAGACAGGAAAACTAATGACAATTATGTCAGTGTTACACTGTCGCTATATCCGGGGCACGCATTACAGGTGGAAAACCTCCTAGTGTAGTGGAGCGGTAATCGCTGGGAAAGCGAGCAGGTGTTTGTAGGGATCTCCCATCAACAAAGCCATCCCCTTGTCAAAGAACCGGCGCTCCCTCTAATACGGTCCCCAGTTCTTGGCTTAGCCCGCTTCAGTATCACAAGCGACGAAGGCACCTACCGCTTTCCCAGCCGAGTGGGCACGAAAGCAGCGGAAGGAGAGCTTGGTACCAGCCTGCAGCAGTAGCGATGCTTTTTGCTTTTAGTGAAAAAATACAATCTAGGAATTTAAACAGCGACTGCGCGGGTCTGGTAAAACCCATCCCGTGCAGCAGTCTGCCTCCGACAGCTGACGGTGCCTGAGAGTTCCGAAGAAACAAGGGGAAAGAAACCCCATGGCGAGGAAATGACGGCATAACCTGCTGCTGAGAGTCCCGGGGAGACTGGCAGAGCGTTCCCGTACATCACTACCCCCCCAGGGCAAAACGCCTCTTCGCCCTAAGGAACCCCGAGGGACATCCAACAGCAAGTGGCGCTGGGCTGAGCTGCTCCTCGCCCGGAAATCCCGGGCTCCTCTTGGAAGCTCCGGGCACCTTTTGGCTTGCTGAGCCCTCCGAGATTGTCTCACTGCTCTTTTTGCCGCGGGAAACCAATGTGAGCAGCCCCATAGTTGGGAATGACCCTGCGACACCGAGCCAGATTGCACCGGGGCAACTGAGAAAACACCCCGCAGACGCTCAACAGATTTCGTATTCCCAGGCACTTGCCACCCAACGTGGGTTAGGACCGGGATGCAAGCGCTAGCGCTGAAAATACTTCAGGAACAAGGCAGACCAAACAATACAACTCATCACAGAGACCAACCTGCTCGTTTCATTGTCTTTTTTTTTTTTTTTTTTTTTTTTTGCAAGGGTGGCTAATTCTGGCTGTATCTACACTCGGAATCCTGGACACACACACGCTGCCACCCCAGCATCTTTGCACCCTCACCCCTGAGCATCCCCAACCCCACCAGCTCTTGTCTCTCCTGCCATGAAGCATGAATTTTTGCACCTTGAATAACATCCTCCTAAAGTGTACTGCTTTGATTTGTTTGTTTGGTTTTTTTTTTTTTTAAAAAAAAAAAAAGCCTTTTAAAATGGTTGGCTTCAATCAGGATTTCAAAAATACACCGAGCACCTGACGACAGCTATTACCACTGCTGAGGCCAGGCTTTATTCTTGTTGAAGGTTGTGGGCCCTTAATTATTGTCTTTAGAGGCAGCAGAAAGCCCAATTATGTCCGCACCAGCTCTCAGCATCAGCTTCTGTCCTCCAGCTCCTCTCCGCTACTCCCTCTTTGAAACATCTAAACATCCAAACACCCACAGACTGGCTTTGGAGGGGAGACATTTTCATCACGAAGCTGACACGCGCAACCTTAAGGAAAGTCTTTACAGCGAACCAATTGTAAGTAAATATTGGAATTTAAACTGATGAGAAACAGATTGGGTGTTGCCTGTCAGAGCCCCAAAGGCCACGTAATAAATGGCTAGGTAACAACAGCTCCGGCTCATTGAAATGCAGACGTTATTCACCGAAATTTCATATGCGCGGCTTGCTCTCCACTGCCTCCTTAACAGATGTCAATGAATCAGATCTACGCATTCGGTGAAATGAAGTGCAAATGCCACTGCAAAAACCAGGGGGAGGCGGGAAGGGAGGCTCAGCCCTCGCGCATCCCTCCAGCGCGTCTGCCGTCCAGCCCCAGCAGGAGATGCTCCGACCCGCCATCCGCACAAAAAGCTTATCTGCTTCTAAGTTTCTTACAAACACATCAAGAGAGAGTCTGAAACCAGACCGCCCCGCAGTCAAATAAAAGGAGAACGTTTTATACCCACGCATCCCTGAGACTCAAACCCCCCAGGATTATTCCTGCCATGAAATCTTAAAAATAGCAGGATACGCTTTTTCACCAAGGGACGCTGGAAGTTGAATTATTCAGTGTTGTGACTAAAAATCGGTGCAGGGCTCCAGTGTGCCACCAGCGAGGGGATGCTGAGAGTATCCCCCGTGCCAAGCACTGTCTGAACCAGGTATAAAACAGCCAATTTGCTTCTTGCCCTGTCCCTCCCTTCACTCCGGATTTTCATGGCTCGCCGGTGCGTACTTCCATGCATTAGACACCAGGTTTCTTCTGGTCCAACGTGATAACTCTTCACTGAAGCCAACGGATAAGCATTAATTTACACCAGCAAAGAACCTGGCGGTGTATTTAGTTTCCATTACGTGACTCGACTCCTTCTTGCGTTCAAACATCAAGAAGTTTAGATATTTTTGGAAGCTGCTATGAAATGCCTTACCCTCGTACAACTCTTAAAAGGAATAGCCTCAACTCAAATACCATCTATACGTTGGCCTAAAATTGTTTAACTTAATAGAACAAATAACACCTGGTTTGGCCATAATTGAAAGCAAATAGAAGGGGAAACACCTCCCTCTGTATTTGCTTTTTGGCATTTGAACGGGGTTTCTGCAAACCCAGTTTCATGGTTCTTCCCAGCATCACGCAGTAACTTTCCCTCCTGTGCTCCTCACTGCATCGAGGGGAGCCAAATCCCTTAAAACAGTGAGAAAACATAACTGTAGTAATTACTAGAGAAAGCTGAAGGTTACTAAAGACCTCACAAATTGTAAACACTAACAGAGACCGATTTCAAACGTGAATTTGGCTATAAATCAGGAGGAGACCCTCCAGCATACTCACAGGGCAGCAGAGCCAGGACCAAAGGAGGTGGCTGGGGGGCAGGTTTCTGCCTGAAATCCTTCCCCGCGTGATGGAGAACAAGTCTCACCTGGCCACGAGCAGCTCTGAGGGCAACGCGGGGAGGTCTTGCAGGTGACCACAGATTAGAGGCAGGTGGCTCCGGTCTCCACCAAAGCTGCTGCTTTGGAGTGACAGGGCACAACCACCTTCATCAGCCAACCCCATGCTGGTGGTGCCCCGTGCTCCTACTGACCAAAACACGCGCGGCCACACGACGATCCCAACCATGGAGATCATCCCCATGACTCCAGATCTTTCTTTCTGGCTGGGCTAGTTTCATTTAACCCAGAAACCAAAGAGAAAATCCAGCCGTTAACAACAATAAACCTCGTTGAGTTTGCAATCCTCGCCTTGAAACTACGGAGCTTTTCTTAACGAGCTTTTACAGGACTGACGTCCCCGAGTCACAGATTCACCAGTCACTCCAGTCACTTCACTCCCACCGCTTTTACGTTATAAAATCGCTCTTATTGGTACACAGACTAAGAGCACCACCCGGGGAGGCATCTATGAAAGTATACAACCCTCCGTAGTCGCTCTTAAAGCCCCAAATTTACTGCTACCTCGTGCAACGCTGCTGTTTTACCACCTTTGTTGTCGTAAAATATTTTCACGGTGATTACGGAATCCCACAACGCATCATAAAACCCACCGTTTAGGCTAAAGAAACCCATAAAAAATAATATCTAAGTGATTGAGGCGCGTTGCCTGGAGGGGGGGAGGTCACCCAAGGGTGGGGGAGTCCCCGGGGCCTGGAGTATCCCCAGGTCCCAGGCTGCTGTCGGGACCGAGGTGCGTGAGAAGAGCGAGGGCTTCGCCAACCGTGTTTCGAAGTCGTTCAGCTTGGCAGAGAAAAATGTCAGACTTGACGGTCCAGAGGGAACGAGAGCCAGAGTGTAACTGTAGTCCTCTCTCAGAGGAGGAAAGAAAAGGGCGGCCCAAGGCTGCTCCAGGAATTGTTAATAGATTTTTATAAAATGCCAGTTTAAGGTACACTGTAAAAGCAATTTGTAGTTGCGATGCCAGTGACAACCCGTCCAGCTCTTAGAAATCTGCAGAGATTTGGAGAATAGGGGCTCCTAGCGCCCTGGTTTTATGGGGTTTAACACCTATTTTGGATACTGGCTCCTAAGCCCCACTTGAGACGCGTGCACCCCAGTGTGAGGCACCCCGAAAACCTCATCCCAGTGCCCGGGATGCTCCAAGGCTCCCTGCGTGGTAAGCGGCCACCCTGCTGCTCGCCACGGCCACTTCTGCCTGCCAGGGCA
Source organism: Alca torda (assembly GCA_008658365.1). Classification (NCBI taxonomy): domain Eukaryota; kingdom Metazoa; phylum Chordata; class Aves; order Charadriiformes; family Alcidae; genus Alca; species Alca torda. The sequence continues at coordinate 2,195,172 of CM018101.1, forward strand.
CAGCCTGGGCACAGGGATCACCTCCCTGCTCCGGGGCAGTGCTGGGAGTCCATTCAGATTCCCAAGTTCTTGGAGGTTTTGGAGACACCAGGTCCCTGCTCGCCTCCTTCTCTGCTCCCACGGCGACAGACTCACTTCTTGGTGCTGGTTGAAGCTTTCCTGGTGGGGATGCAAATGATCTTAAATCCTGAGGCAGATGACAACGTTTACATTTTCTAATCCTACAAGGAGATATCCCGAATAATTTTGACATAGTTCAGGGAGGTCCTAGTTCAAAGTCCTCAATGCACCTATTAAGGAATATCTGAGACTTACAAAGCCAAATGCAAATGGGTATTTTCAGAAATGTGCAGCTTTAATAGCTGCCAGATGATGTTCCCCAGAAGTATCAAAACTCAGATAAACGCTGTGTTATGGTAAACAGGAACTTCCCTTCTTTGTCTTTTCTGCCTCCGGTACAATATGAGCGATACCATTTTTCAACCTTGTTAAAAGCTGCTGTTAAATAAATTGCTGGATCTATTAGTATATCTTAATTACGGCATCTTGAGCCGCTCAGCCTCTTGTGGGACAATATTGTCATGATTTATACTATACTAACAATGATATTTTTACATTAGTAAGCAATTAAAGGACTAAACAGCACCCATGGGAAGTCTAGAAAATCTTGGAAGGACCACCATCATCCTGAGTTATATCGAGTCTAATTGTATTTACAGAAACCTTATGAAAGAATAATACCTTGTCAAAACATTTGCAGCGTTCAGCATAAATGTGTGTATAAAAAGCAGCATTAATGGCTTGAATTTATGATAAAAGGAAATCATAAAGGGGGGAAAAAAATGGCCCCTGATAAGGTCACGGAGAGAAGATGATCACAAGGCTTTAGATTTGTCAGCCCGGATTGTTAGAAAATGTGGGTCATTTTTTCAGGCAGGTCCTTGCGAGCGATGCAGAGATGACAGGTGTCATCATTACAGCTTATATTTTTAATGTTATTACAGCAATGACAGCTGTACCGTATTAGCTGCAGCGATGCTCCGACTGCAGCGTACATTCGTCGGGACAGGCTGGAATCAAAGAGGGGAATATTTTCCCTGAAAGACACGGGGCAAACGCTTCTTCCTGCTGCAGGAGCTTCTGCGCCTCCCAGCAACGAGATGTAGAAAGCTCAGGAGAGGAATCAGACTGGTTTTCAGATGTTTCATGGCATATCAATGAAAAAAAAGAAGTCCTAGCCAGACTGGGGCCTAGAAATGAAGGAATTCTTGACTGGTTACGGAACTACAAGAGGATTTCTTCTGCCACTCAAACGCCCCGGAGGGGAAGAGGCAACCATAAGAATTGCTAGGCAGTATGGTTTCGTGTTTAATAAGCAGCCCAAAGGCACGCCTACATCTCCAAGTTAGGAGATTTGGGTCTGTGTCTATATAATCCAACTCCCAACAAACTTAATAGCAATAAGTTGCGATCTGTTACCCAAAAAGAGTGTGAAACCCAAAGTACCTGGAAAAATTTGAAGGTCATCACCAAAAAGTGAATTTTTATCGTAGAATCATAGAATGGTTCGGGTTTGGAAGGGATCTTAAAGACCATCTAGTTCCAACCCCCCTGCCCTGGGCAAAGGACGTTGTACTCTATGAGACAACCACCTCATTGCCTTGGGATCCTCTGTGGGACCGCTGCGCTCCTGCCACAGGGAAACCTTTGCTCAGGTGCTCACTGGTGCAGAAATTCACCCAAAAGCAATAGGTAACAGAAGACGTGGATGTGGCGCTGCTTCTATCTCTCCACCTGTGCTTTGCTCCCAGTCCCAGTCCTCCCACTGAGCCCAGAAATGCCGATGGGCACCAGGGAGCCAGGCTGGAGTGGGCTCAGAGAAGGTTCACGCTGAGAAGAAGGAGGATGGTGGGCACGCACCTGGACTACTTCCCATGGAGGACATCCCCAGCCACCAAAAAACCTGGGCACCTTCCTGCACCATCCACGTGGAGGGGGACATAGTTTTCAACCTCATAACTATAGTTACACGTATTTCTTTGTCATCACCTTATGGGCATCAAAACCTCAGAAATTTGGTCTCAGGAGACCAAATTCACCGAGTTTTTAGGAAAAAAACATTGGCGACTCGCTGGGGTTACACGGGGTGACCCATCACATCCTCCGACCGTCACCTGCCTGGAAAAGAGACCGTCTTTTTCTTTCTCTGTGATTTCTGCAGCCTTCCCAAGGATGGAGGATAACATTTTATTATTATTATTATTCCGAAACGGAGACATGCTCCTACATGAGAGGTTAACGGGGTTTTAAAAACACTCTGCTCATCTTCTCCTGGTACAAATGTAAAACAAGCCATTTCGACTGATGGTGGAAATGTCACCTCCTGCATGAATTATGAGGCTCACACCTTCACAGCAAGAAGAAAACCCTTACTCCATTGCACACCTTTCCACACGAGCGGGATTTGTCCAGTCGCCCCTACAGCGTTCCATACCCTTAAGCAGAAATGCTAAAGTGAGACTAAAGACGCGGCTCAGCGTTTAGTCTTTCCAATTAAATACCGCATTCTTAATTCGATCCCTCTAACGGCAGTTCAAGGAAAACTTGGAAGGCCACTTGGACTTATTAAGTACATCTAATCTAAATAAGCTCCCGGTTCTCTGCTCCTCGTGACCAATCCAGCTAAATATTCACTGTCTTGTGTTCCTCAAAATGATTAGTTCATTCAGGTTAGCTCATACATAAATGTCAGCGCGGTCGGAATGGCTGTCCTTTCCCTTTTAGCCTTCACTTTATCCTTTCATCCCTATCTCTGGCAGCACGGAGCAGCGCGAGAGGGTTTCGCTCGCCCGCGTTGCTCTAACTCTGCTAATCAGTGGTCTAATGGTGTGCAAGAGTTCAGTGAATCAGAATTCTTCTTAATTAGTTTTTTTTTTTTTTTTTGGCTCCTTCCGTGATGGAGGTGCAACTGCAATGAAAAATAGGTTTTAATTATTGAAAGTTTCCCCTTGAATTTAATTAGAGTCATGCAGTCGGAACCCCATACCTCACTCTAAAAAATTAAGAGCTATTGGTTTCCTAAATGAATTGCAGTAAATATCGCTGCTGAAAGGAAATGCTTTCGTGGAAGAAGCGATGACCCTCATCATTCAGTATGCAAATCACAGAAAAAAGCAATACCTGCTTCCCTCATCAATCTTACGTACCCTAAGAGGCATAACAATATTATATCTAACTACCAATATGCATGGAAAAATATATGGGCTGAAACAGGTGAAGCTACAGCAACGGTATCAAGAGTCTCATTAATAAAAAGAAAAAAAAAAAAAAGAAAAGAATGAAAGATGTAAAACTTAATACCTCTGCTGTGGAAATGGGAAACGGGGCCTCAACAGATAATCCGGTCAGACGATCACTGATTATTTGGGTTGGAAGGGATTTCTGGCGGATCAGTAAATGTACAGCCCGGTTCTGTGCCACGACCATAGAATGGCCCAGGTTGGAAGGGACCTTTCAGATCATCCAGTCCAACCATCCACCCAACACTGACAAAACCCATCACTAAACCGTATCTCTAAGCACCGTGTCTACCCGTCTTTTAAATACCTCCAGGGATGGTGATGGCCCAAACCGTCTACAGACAACATTGGTTTTGAGCATCGCATGCCCAGGATGACAGATTTCTGCCGTGTTTTGGTATCTTAATTCCCGACTTGTGTAATTTCCCGGCAGATACAGAAACTTCAAAGGACGCTGTTTGAAACAGCTTTTCATAAAACAATGTTTGCAACCAGACTGAAGTTGTTTGGAATAAAACTCCCCTTTAATTTTTTTTTTTTTCCGGATGCATGTTTAGTAGACAACTAAATGACAGAACTGCATGAATGAATAATGTCTTTGTATAAAAGACTGAGGTTTCAAAGTACAAACCCAGGAATCTGAAAACTTGCGCTGGCACGAAGATGAACAGGGAACGCAATTATTATTTTTACAGTTCATGTATCTAGTCAATTTTGAGATTCCTTTGAAATATTTGAAACGCTAGGAAATAATGAATACGTTCGAGAGATTTTAAAATGGTAGCGAAAAGTGCCGCAACGCGTAAATATCCATTTGCATGCGTAGGGCATCTGTGCATAACATTTCCCAGCTAAATGGGACACCTAACCGTTGGCTGCTTCTAAATACGTATACGAGTAGCACATGCAATCACATCTAGCATATATTTTGTAAAATTGTAAAAAAAACCCCAAAATTTTACATTGTAAAATGTAAAATCGCCATCCAGGTGACAAAAGCTGGTCGTGCCACCGCTGGAGCCGCCGGTGCCGTAGCATGGCCGGTCACGAGATGAGCGTCCTGAACAGCGTCCGATTTTTTTTTTTTTCCATTAGAAAATGCTTTTTATATGATAGGGTGAATGCGTCATTATCAGAAATGCTCACTAAAAAGCACGCATTTTTAATGAAACTCCTACTACAGAAGATTTTCAAGTCCAAGTATGCATGGTCAGCAAAGGAAAGAAAGAAAGAAGAAGAAAAAGAATTTAATTCCTAAAATCTAGCAATGTCAAATCTCATCTAGGATACTGGAAAATCTCAGATTACTTGAATCGTATTTTTTGCTTTTTGGATATACGCATACGCGCCTTTGGTCTTGGATGGAGGATCTCCATCGATGTCAGGCTCTGTAGGCTAAAATCACTGCTTGTCTCTGAATCACCTCCCTTTGGGGATGATCCTGGACTCATCTATAACAGTATATATCCGGGTAATTACCAATACAAGATAGCTAGGATTCAATTATTTTAAACGAAGGATTTTTTCCTTCTGAAGAAACATTGTCCTCAAGAAAACGACTTCTCTATCTCCAGTGCTTTTGGGAGAATGGGAGCGAGGTGGTGAAACCATCAGCTCTCACATGTTGCAGCGTGATTTAAGAGAAAAATACTGTTTTTTTTTCTGACAAGGAGAGGTCCCAGAGCCCCAGGACACGGCCCCACCGATGCGCACCTTCCCGCTTGGCCGTTCAGACCCCAGGAAAAGCCGCCTTCCTGCCCATCGGTGGATGGGACCTGCGCTGCCGAATGCAAAGGAGCTTTTAAGCATGATCCCTTTCGAAGTTTCTGTGCCCTCTGAAATACGAATAATCAGGGCGTGATTTAATATGTGGTACGCTGGGGTCAGAGTCTTGCAGAATCGCACAGCACAAAATTGTCCTAAATTGGAAATGATTCTTCTTTGCCGCATTACGCTCTATAATCTGTATTTAATACCGCCCATACCTTTAACTGCTGAAGGCACCGTGTCATTGGTGTAACAGGTCCATCCAGTAGAGAGTAAAATGAGATTTTCCCCATATTTTCTACCAATTGTTACTTTCCAGCTCGGGGTAGTTTGCTGCAGCCTGTCTGCTCTGTCTGTTCCAGGAGGTTTTCCTGCGTATGATGGGGATTTATCCGCCATTAAATACCACAGCTCCCGGGTTTATTCCCTGGCCAGCCCCAGCGCAGAGATGCTGTTTCGCTGGGGGACGCTCTTTCGGAATGAAACCACTAACTCCCTCCAAGATGAAGCCTGGATGAAGTGGTGGATCTGCAGATAAATTGCTCGAAGGATTATTGCTGATAAGCACTACGGGGAGAAAAGAAGAAGAAAAAAAAAAAGCCTCTTTTTTCCCCCCTGACTACCTCCAAAATCCTCCAACACGACACCGGAACGCTTTGGATGCTCATTCCTACACCTGCCTTTCTCCTACATCCCAGAGTCCTGCAAGAGGAGGCCTCAGCTCCACATCGCTGGTATCCTTAGACAACTTCATGATTTTTAAAGCCAATATTTACTTTGCCCTGTTCAATTCACATGTGCGGATGGAAACCCTGTCCGTGTGGCCTTCCGTGCCTACATACAGGTTCATAAACGGGATTGCTATTTCCTTTTCTTATCCCTCTTGTGAAGTTCAATACACAGAGTGAAAATTAGGCTCCAAAATCATCCCCAGCTATCAACAGAGCTGAGATACCACGAGCTTCGGGACCTTTTTTATATTCAGCATCAACAGCCTCGGGTCTCAAGCTCCTAAATGGAGAAATCTTATGGAAATGTATCTGATCCCTTCCCGTTATGCGGCATTTACCTATACAGCCCAGCCAAAATTCTTGTATAAACAAGATTATCATGTGATTTCCTTAATTCTGGCAAGTCTAGAAATAAAACAAGAATTTTTGTACAGAAAATTCTGCACAGAAGCTCAAAGTGAAAAGATTAATACAGTGAAAGAGAATATAAATTAAAAGCGAATAAGAAAGGTAACTAGAAAAGCCCAAAGTCCGACGGATATTTCTGTTTGCGGGTTAATTTTCTTTCTAGATGTTGCTAGAAATATGGAGATGGTAAAAGCTAGTGCTTAGGCCTGTCGAGCATAATTTGAAGTCTCTCCCATTTCCTCAGCAGCACTGAAACACGAAAACGTGTGGGAGGCGACTACACCATTTTCCGGCATGCAGGAACTCAAGAGGACTTTGTTTGCTCTGTTTTGTTTTTTTCTTTTAATGAGAGGATAAGCTGCTGCCTCGTGGGATGCAGAGATGTGTCTCCAAAGGCACCTGGGCGAGCGCGTGGCCAAACTGGAAGCTTCAATGGTCCTGAAGATGGTCACAGAACCACAGAATGGTTTGGGTTGGAAGGGACCTTAAAGCCCACCCAGTGCCACCCCCTGCCCTGGGCAGGGACACCTCCCACCAGCCCAGGTTGCTCCAAGCCCCGTCCAACCTGGCCTTGAACCCCTCCAGGGATGGGGCAGCCACAGCTTCTCTGGGCAACCTGGGCCAGGGGCTCACCCCCCTCACAGCAAACAATTTCTTCCTCAGATCTCATCTAAATCTCCCCTCTTCCAGTTTAAAACCGTTCCCCCTCGTCCCATGGCTCCCCTCCCTGCTCCAGAGTCCCTCCCCAGCTTTCCTGGAGCCCCTTGAGGGACTGGAAGGGGCTGGAAGGTCTCCGTGGAGCCTTCTCTTCTCCAGGCTGAACCCCCCCAGCTCTCTCAGCCTGTCCTCCCAGCAGAGGGGCTCCAGCTCTCCCAGCAGCTCCGGGGCCTCCTCTGGCCCCGCTCCAACAGCTCCGTGTCCTTCTTGTGCTGAGGGCTCCAGAGCTGGAGCAGGACTCCAGGTGGGGTCTCACCAGAGCAGAGCAGAGGGGCAGAATCACCTCCCTCAACCTGCCGGCCACATTTCTTTTGATGCAGCCCAGGATATGGTTGGCTTTCTGGGATGAATTTAATTAATATACACTATTAAGTTGTAAAGCACAGAGTCCTGTGGAGGGGTATAATTTAACAGTAAACGCTAGAAAAATTAAGAAGTTATTTTCCATTGCGCTGTAAAGGGTTTTCGCACAGAAGTCTACACAATAGCCAAGGGGAAGTTCACGTGTTGAGCTGTTGAACCAGCCCTACTCTGTAATTAATTAACGGCACGCGATGAAAAGACCATCATTCTTTTGTTTCTTCCATTCAAAATATGTACCCAAGAACGCGAATGCTGACTAACAGCAATTATAATATTCCAGAAACACGACACAGAGTTTATGGGTAGTTGGAATAACAAAAGACGGTGAAGACACCGGCATTCCCCACCGCGCCGGGGGGTCTCTCGTGCTCCTCTCTGTTCCCTCTATTGATTTTCCACTGCAGGCATGTCAGGGCAGCAAGGATAAAACTCAGGCTAACAGAGCCTGTTGCCGGTATTTATCCTTCAACTCTGGCTTAATGGAGTAGTTACGGGTGGGAAAAAAAATAATCTTTACAAACATAATTTTGGAATTAGCAGTAGAAGAAGATGAAGTCCAGGTCACGGAGAGCTGAGTTAGTTCTCAGCATGGTGTGCTACCTCTCGCCACCCCTGGAGATGACCGGGGAAGAGATTCCTCCCTTTTTGCTGGGAAAAAGAGGGAAATTAAAGGAAAAAAAAACTGTTCTGGTAAAATTGAAATGGAAAGCTTAGAAGCATTTTGCAGAATGAGCTCCTCCCACTGCCGTCCCTCAAACATTTATTTTGCATTGAGGTGAAATGCTCTGTTTCACCCCAAATTGCATATTTCATTACAGGTTGAATTTACTTAACCTTTACGTTTGACATTTATCCCCATTAAACATAAAGCGCTGCTGAAAATGGAATACTTAAAAGTTTAATTGGAAGATGCGAAAATTAAACTTTTAAAGCTTTTCAAATGATGCCCGTTTGGGTATTTTCTACATCCTACGCTCCGTACCTAAATGCGCTTCTTAGCCAAACAATATGCTGCAGTTGACCTGAACTCTGGAAAATTTGTTGTTCTGGAAGGCAGGAGGTGCAAAATAAACCGGGCTGCCTTTGGGTTGGCATTGTTAATTTGTCCCGTGGTTTTGTTTTATGGTCTTTTGTGGAAGACGGAAAACCAAGTTGTGTTGAGAGCATCAAACCTTCCAAAGGTTCGAGGGGAAATGGGAAAGCATTTCTGAAAATAAGGTTCTTTTTCAGCATTTCCTGAAGATCGGTTGCATCCAACTGTGCACTTTTGGAAAATAAATGTTGCAGTCCAACCTCAGTGATTACGGGTGCCGCGTTCCCAGCCCTGGCACGCCGCAGCCCACGCTCTCCTCCCGCACAGCACCATCCTGCTGCACAGGTACCAACTGGGAACTCTCCTGGTCTCTTCTCACGAGCCCAGAATAAATTCTCTCTGACTTTAATGGGCTCTGGGTAAATGCTTACCATGGCCGTGCCTTCCACGGAAAAATTATAGTAAGGCTTCCCCAAAACAAAGGCTGCTGAGAGTCACCCCAGGAAATGAGCGGAACCAGTAAAGAAGATCCGGGCAGCAAAATTAACGAAGCCTGCCGTGCAGCATCTTCACCACCACCGAGGGTGTTTAAAACCGCAAAGAATCTGCTCCAAGCGCTCAGGATGGACAGGATAAGCGAGTCGGAGCTTCTAAACAGCCAGTGGGATACGGGAGCTGCATCAATCAACAAAAATGGCCTTCCAAAGTGCCACTTCAAAGTTGCTTTTCAGAGTTAAAGTAACCTAAAACTAAGAAAGCAAGTCAAAAATGGAACCAATTCATACATTTTAAGCGCCAGAGTTACCACGTGATCCTTTTATCTCCAACGTCAATGGCATGTGAAAACTGACCTTCAGCTTCTGGAGCTGAAGAGGTCCCATTTCGGTACCGCCATTTGTTCTTCCCTTCCATCAGGGTGTATAAAGCATCACGAGGACTGTTCAAAGGATGCTCGTGTCTTTGACAGTTTTACTGAATTACCAGCAAATGTATGGCTGGATTTCACAAGGGAAAAGTCTAAAATCAGGGAAATTTTGATTTCTGTCAAAGCAGTCAAGAGAACAAGTGGGATGAGACCACTTCTGCACTACAGGAGTAATGTAGCTCCCATCCATCAGCCCGCAATTCCTGCAGCATCTCTGTGCAGACAAACAGCATTCCCTGCAACTCCGCCAGCCGCTTTCTAGAGTGAGAGGGCAGAAGTGATCCCAAACGTTCTCCACACCGTGCAAAGACCAGATGACAACGGTGCAAGGCCGGCAGTGGTCCCCACCATGGCTTCTGAAGGTACCTGGGGACCACACGCTGCACTTTTCTTCTCTTGTGCAATCGGAGGATGCTTCAACCAGAGGATGAAAATACAATCGCCATGACCACACCACAACACACAAGGACCAAATAACGGAGCAAACCAGCTTGCAGATGTTTGCCACATCTGCAAGCCACCTTCACGTGGCTGGAGGCACACCAGGGCTTAGCAAGACTGAGCACAGCAGAACCACAACATCCCAGAAAACAAAAAAAACTCTCCGGTTTCTACACAACTCAAGGCAAGTAACATCTACGGCTAATGTGGGGGCAACGAACCAAGGAACCTTGGTGCTTGGAGGTCGAGAAACCTGTGAATTTAAAACTTCCCTAACGTTCACCAAGCCTTCTAACACCAGTTCAATAATCAATCATAAATAATAAATTGCCTTCTGCAATGCTAACAACCTATTGCTGGGTATTCAAGGAGAGTTTTTATGCAAGTAGCGACACAAGTCTCTCAGCTTGAGAGACAAAATCTCTTTGGAGCCCCAAGTGCTGCTGCTTCAGGGGATGCATATGAAGATCATTAATTACCATCTTGCAACTTGGCTGTGGACCCAGCAGTTTCTCCTCTTCTTCGGAGTACTCGGTTTCTATTTGAAGCACCGTAGGACTGAGGATAATGACTGCCGATTATAACGGGCGGAAGCAGCAACATCGCTTTACTATAACACAGCATGCGGAACGGTTATGAAAGGAAAGAATTAGTCCCCTTCCGAAAAAAAAAATAAATATCTGAGCACGTTAATTGCTTGCGGACCGCAAATATTTTTTTTTCTCAGGATTTTCTTTCGAAATTCACATCACGTTTCGGTGTTTCCCAGCAGCACTGGAACTGGAAAGGCCCACGCAAGGAATACCAGCAGGTATTTTGGAAGGTTTTTCCGAATGCTAGTATGCTGCTGCCCTGCAGGAGGCTGTACTCAAGCGATGTTAAATATACATAGTCCTTTCTTCCAAAGCAAGTTAGAGGCTTCGTAGTTAAGCTGCATCTTTCTTCATTACGGTGTGATAGGAGAGGAGGAATGAATGAGTTTTAAAAGAAGTGCCATAAAAAAAAACCCTTCCTGTCGCTGAGGTTAATGGCAAAGAAGCCATTAGCTTCAAAGAACAAATATTTCATTTTGTGTTTCTCTATTACCAGAAAAGCAGCATTCCATAACTACCTAACTCCGCCGTTATTTATGCCTGCGGGCCTCGAGGAAAGAAGGCAAACTCCGAGCCAGGCTGTGCCCCCCCTGTCCCAAAGCTGGGATCAGTTATTTCCCATTCCAGCTGAGCTGGGCGGAAATTGCGCCATCGCACCTGCGGAAGCTGAGGCTCTCTCTGGAGTTTACAGCTTTCCGCAGAATTTGCAGAATTTCCCAAGGAAAACTTTGTGGGAATTGGAATACGCTTTGAATTTAAGTTTGCATTAATGATTCTTCATGGGGAAACGGGAAGCATTTATTAACAGACACAGTAATAATAACTGTTGATCAATGACAGCCGCTATTTACTGGTATGCCTTTCCCTTTCTGCTCTAATTAAAACCTCCAGTGGTTTTCTATCAAAATACCTAACCCGACTGCTAATCATTTGTTTTTATTTCGCTTGCAATCACCATAAAGCAAAAATGCCGTTCCGTTGTACGTATTCATTTTAAATAACAAACAAACCAGAATGAAGACCCACATCATCTCCTGGCAACAAATACAACCTTGACCGTGAACTCAAGGTTTACCCGCTCCGTGCAGGGATATCTCTTGCAGATTAATTAAGGGGAGCAACATTATTATTTCGCATAGCAATTTTTGTCACAAAGACAAATTAAGGGAGCCGGGTCGGGGTATAACGATGGAAGCCGAAGCCAATCAAGGAAAGCCATCAGAGACTTACACTTGACAAGCGCGGCGGCAAGCCGTCCTCCCCCCCGTCACCCCAGACACGTTGAATTTTCCGCTCGTTTTCATTGTTTGAAATTTAATTTGGCCTCTCCCACGTCAGCGTGGGGCAAGGAGGGGGTGTCTGCGGCCCCTCTGCCCCCCCAGCGCCAGCCGAGCCCCCTCGGCGAAGGAGCCCCGTGTCGAGAGGCCACGTGGGCTGCCATGAAAATTCATCGCCGTCACAAGACTGAAGGCCCAAACTGATGCTTTTGACAAGCCTGAAATCAGCAAATGAGGACGGTGAGGAGAAAAAAGCATGAAACGTTGGCTAATTTTAAAGGCTGCATCCCTTTTTTTCTCTGTCCCCACTTGTTTCTTTTTCATTTAAACGAGTGTAACCTTAAATGAATTGCTTTTATTTTCTCCTACTAAGCCTATTAGGATTTAACTATGGAAAGTTGAAGCAATTTTTTCCTGCTTAAGTTCCCTCCCTCGCGCAAGGCCGGGCTCCAGCTGTCAGCCCTCCCGAAGATTCAATGAGATTAGTCCTAAATGTTCTTAGCATCATTTCAAAGGTTGTAACCGCATTACTTCCCCAGACAAAATTGTTTTATCGCTTCCCTAAATCGAGTAAGAGGTCAGAGATGAATATAAGCGGTTTTGAGACGAATTAAGTTTTCAAGATCATGAAGCTCTCGCTGGCTCCCAAAGCAAAGTGAGATATGGGGTGCTGCTAAAACTGCTTTCATATGGTCTACACCAGCCTCATCGGCATACATAGTGTCAAGGACTCATTAGTTACCCACGGTTTACAATGTCATAAAGGAAACAAATTCACATCCACGAGGCATAAGCAAAAACAAGGTCCAACCCTACTAAAATCAATAAATCAAGGGCAAACATAATAGGCCCAGGGGAAATGGCCTCAAGTTGCCCCAGGGGAGGTTTAGGATGGATATTAAGAAAAAATTCTTCATCAAAAGGACTGTCAAGCATTGGAACAGGCTGCCCATGGAAGTGGTGGAGTCACCATCCGTGGAGGGATTTAAAAGATGGGCAGACGTGGTGCTGAGGGACATGGTTTAGTGGTGGTTTTGGCAGTGTTGGGTTGATGGTTGGAGTCGATGACCTGAAAGGTCTCTTCCAACCTAGACGATTCTATGATTCTATGTTAAAGGGCTGAAGGAATATCTCCAAATCAAGGCCACCGCTCCATACCCACCAGGTGTGGTCTCGGTCTTCACCTTTTGCAGCAGAGGGACCTGCTCTAACAAGCTACAACAAGTTGTTCTGACTAAACGTGGTAAGAAATTTGTGCTGTTGGAGAACCCTTGTGCTAAGACAAAGTGCTATCCTAACATGCACGAAACCCCTCAACATCCTTCTGGATAAGAGCATTATGTACAGTATAAAGAGGTGACAAACATGCCCCAACTCACAAAACCCATGAGAACTTCTTAGGTTTGGGAGACCTGGTCTATCAAACCCAATGCAAGTGGTCAGAGAAAGGGGTCTTGTTGCCCACAGCTGCGAGGGGCACTCTTGGACTGGACACGCCACCTCCCCGCGTCACACCTCCTCGGGCTCATTTCCAAGGGCTAAAAACATGTTCTGTATTTTCAGGGTTAAAGAGCCAGGCTTTTTTTCGGGATTGTCAATAACTATGCTGTTATTGTCCTGTAAATAAAGCCATGAAGCGATGAAGCTTTTCACACATGTGGATTAACTCCCAAACCTGCTAAACTCGAGCCGAACAGCATTTTGGATGCCCACCACGCACATGCCAACACCAAGCAGCTTTTGGCCACGTTACTGCATGATAACCGTGATAAAAACATCTTCGGAAGTTCACAGGGACAACATTATTTTTGTTTTCCCTCTGAACTGATGCCTTTGAAGTTTCGGCAATGAATTTTTCATACTCTTCATTAGGACTCACATCTGATCTCCAGTCCACCTCCAAACAGGCGCGCTCTGAGGCTCCTAATTTGGGCAGCGAGATTAGCCCTGCCTTAGTTCAGCTCTTTCTTGTTTGTTGGAACAAGGCTGTTGGTGATAGAGGAAACCTCAATTTGCATGTTAATGAGAGCGTAAGCCGATTGAGGCCATTCATGCCAGTGTCCATCTCCAATTAGCTGAAGAATTTCCATTCTCTGTTTAAAGAGTTAAATAGTCCCATCAAGGGAACAGCCCTTCCTTTAGGCAAGGAGTCAAAAGGACAGAGAGCCTGTTGGGGAGCGTATGCATGACTTCCTAATCCCTCCTCATTTAATAATAACTGCTAAACCATTTGGTCAGTACTTAGGGCTAACAAAAAAAAAAAAAAACCTTACAGATCCCCAGAGCCTGTTTTGAGGAAGGATCACGCACCAACTGACTTAAAAAGCCCCCAAATGGCCAAAAAAACCCCACCCCCCCCAAGCTCCTGCTGCAAAGAGACCAACCTCAACACAACGTGTGTGCTTCGCTCTTTGTTTTGCCTCATCGGCGATAAATATGTTGGCTCCACTCTCAGCGTGCTTTAAAGCACTAAGAAATTCTTGTTGTCAAGCAACTCCTTTGTTTGTATGGTGGGCTTTTTTTAACCGTTATTAAGCTTGGAACAAAAACCGCAAATTAAATATTTACAAAGGCGTTCTGCAGCACCCACTAGAGAAGAATATTCTTATCCCTTAGCAAACTGAAAGGGACTTTTTATATATTCCATTTAACCACAGCGGTGTGGGAAACACAATAAAGCAACACAGCTTCCTCACAAAGGGGTCTGAGCATGTGTAGTATTTCACAGGAGGCAGAGAACAGAAACGAAGTGGTTTAGGAATATGCTAATCGTGGCGAGAAGCCGGCATACGGGGGAGAAATGCAACGTCCCGAAAGAAAGACGCTAGAAGAAGATTTAGAAAAGTCCTGAGTGTGGTCCTCAGGTTGGTCTGTATGTGACCCAGCAAAATTTCTCTAACTCTGCACTTCCACTAATTAATTTTGCTTATTTAGTGGGACAGCACTGGTCATCGGAAATGCCGTTTATGGGCACGCAAACCCATATGGCTGCGCACCAGTTGGTTTACACTCTTGCGTGCAACAGGAGAAGTCTTTAGAGCTGTTCATCAGCCCAAACTGGGGAGTGATACAATGCAAATGGGAATTAATATTCATTTAACGTCAATACACAGCAAGGTGCACCCTTTCATAGACATTTAAAGGGTTTTCAAGCCTTTGAAGTCAAAGCAATTCAAAGATGCGGGAAGGAAAGGGGAGGGCTGGGGGGGTGGAGAAACCCCCTGCCATGGCCACCAGGCCCAGGACATCTCCAGGATTCGCCCTCCCTCATCAGTGGGCAGGGTGGAGATGCTTCGTCTCGCTCCACCTCCCACCCTGGGGACCCAGAGAGGAGTTTTGAGGAGAGGAGCTATTTGGAGCAGGGTGGTCACAGGACATTTTACTATTTACCTGACAAATGTATGAAAAACCAGCTCTTCCGCTGCAAGCCAAAATGTGTTGGGCCCGATCCTGACTTGGCTGCCTGTGTTCCCCAGCAGATAACTGGTCATGGCATGAGAAGAGAAGAGTTACCAAGGGTTGAGTCCATATTTGTGCTGGTACAAAGAAGGACAGAGTCAGCTACACAGTTCAGAGACAGCCAAGAAAGAAACGCAATTGCTCCGGACATTCCCGCAGCGTTCCTCCTGTTAGCTCGGTATTAGACAGCCATCGGACACAACAGCAGGCAGTTAAGGAGCAGAAAACTCTTGGAAACGAGCTCAGCAAAAGCCAAAAAAGGAAAAAAAAAGATCAACTTTCCTTGCTTTTCCCTTTCAGAAAGTGTTACAATCCCCCTAAAGAACCTGAGGGGCAATTAAAAAGGACGAGCGAGTTGAATAGAGCCACTCCAAGGACTAGACCTTAAACAGATGTTTCTTTTTCTCCTATAAAGCCCCTATGGCTTCTTTAGGCAGCCATTGTCTCGCCCGGCTCCCCTGGGGACCGCTTAAAAAACTACCTCCTCCCATCGACAAGATGCGTCTATTGTGCGTGTCCGACAGCGACCCGTCCCGGCGCTGCCCGATGCGGGGTCCCGCAGCGGGACATCCCCGAAAGCCCTCGCGGCAGCGATGTGGCCGGCCCATGAGAGGCCATGAGGCCACCGATCTCCTCCCCATTTATTTCCTCCTCGGCCGCGGCTCGGGGGCTCTCCTGCCGGCGGGGCAGGCACTACAAAAGAGCAGCGGGAGGTCTGCTGGGATTTGCATCCTGCTGTTTCTGAAATTAAGGGAAATAGGACCATTTCCTAGAATATAAAAATATATTTCATGATGTAACACAATGTGCCCCGAGTCACATTTGTATAAAAATATATATATATATACACACACCACTTGAATGAGCAAAGACCTAAAGTCATTTCTTCTACACTGCAAAAAGTTAAACATCGCTCTACTATTTACTTATAAAATTTAATGATGTGAATACTAATATGTGGGTAGTTACGAGTCAGCTAACAAAAGGCAACGGAGTAATCAATCCCATATACATAATGCTGGGAAGTTAATACCCCACTGCTCACATTTAAAAATACCCACTAATGTTTAGAGTTTTAAAGTAAATGCTGACCTATGTTTTACCAAGCTGCATCTGCATTTTTTCCCTTCCTGCGTTATGTTTTGAGAGAGAAATTGGAAATAGGGTCATTGTGCCCCCTTTTGTATGCACAGTGACCTGTCTATCTTCCCCAGCTTCTCACTCAAGCGACAAAGGAGCCAGGAAGAACCCCGTTGTTTCCTTCTGCCGTTTGAAGTGGCATTTTCGTTGACTACGAGGGAGTCATTTTTTTTACGGGGACAAAAACACACCTGCGCTAGGAAAGCAAGGGGAAAAAAGGGGAAGTGTTGTGCAGCGAGGCAGTGTAACACCATCCTTCCGCAGGCCGTGTCCCTCCCGTGTGCCCAGGTGGGCTTGTGGACTTCTCCTGGTCCAGTGTTGGCTGCAAGTGGTGCCTTGAGGAACGGCTTGATGGAGGACCACGTCTGGGTCATTTTTGCTCTTGGGCAAATAAATGCTGATACGTGACTCTATCCTATGAGCTGCACAACGGTCAGGTCCAGGGAATTCATATTTTTAACCATCCTTTTGATTGAGTGTGACAGTGAAGGATGGATCTTAGGAAAAATTTCTACACCGAAAGGGATGTCAAACATCAGAATCAGCTGCCCAGGGCAGTGGTGGAGTCGCCATCCCTGGAGGTATTTAAAAGCCGGGCAGACGCGGTGCTGAGGGACATGGGTTAGTGGTGGCTTTGTCAGTGTGAGGTTGATGGTTGGACTCGATGCTCTGAAAGGTCCCTTCCAACCTAGGCAATTCCATGATTCTATGATTTTAAAGCTCATGAGCTGAGGGCATTCCCAGCACAAAGAAGAGGTGCCCACTGCACCCCAGGGCCATCCGTGCCCTCCTGCCGCTGGGGGGTAACCCCGGGGCCGAGCAATTATGGCATCGACCGGGGGCCGCAGTCCCTAAGCAGCAGCAGTGTCGCTCTGCCTGCCTGCCAGATGCCCAAAGTACACGGGGTGTCCCATTAATCGAAGGACATCTGCCCTCCTGCTTTCTCGGCAGCTCCGCAGCCCCCGGCTC
The DNA here is from genome assembly GCA_008658365.1 of Alca torda. Classification (NCBI taxonomy): domain Eukaryota; kingdom Metazoa; phylum Chordata; class Aves; order Charadriiformes; family Alcidae; genus Alca; species Alca torda. The sequence continues at coordinate 2,212,294 of CM018101.1, forward strand.
CCCCGGGGACAGCGTGTCCGTCTATAATTGACTCTGCTCCTGACTCTACTTACTTACCATTATGTGGGAGAGGAGTATTTAGCCCAGGGACAAGGATAACTCAGCAAATTCATTTCCACATCTGAACAGATTGTTTTAATGAGACTACGTATGTGTTTAAATGCTCTGCTGGAGTTTTCCCAAGATCTCAGACCTTTACAAATCAAATCCCATACTTCAGTCTCCAGACAGCGCTTAGGTCAGGCAGCCGACGCTGAGCAAGGCACAACCGTCCTCGCCAAAACTAAGCCTTGGGTTTGCTCCACGCAGACCGAATTTTTTTCCCCTCTGTAATTCAATAAAAAATTTATCAGATTCCCTACCTTGCTATACACTGCTAAATTAAATATGCAGAAGGAGAGCTGAAATCAGCTGGCTCTTCATACCTGCACGACAGCAGAGCCAAATTCGGGACCCGGCTGCAAACTGCACGTTTCCAAGACGCCTCGCGCTCTCCCGGAGCACAAAGGTGAGATACATCTCACTTACCCCCTACCACCGCGCCATAAATCCTTATAGAAAACCTATTATTATATTTAACAGCCAATAGCCCACACAGCCATTTCTTCCCTTCAGGATTCATCCACTGCATCCTCGACGGAACATTTCTCTCGCTTTCCGAAGGTCCAGAGACCTGAATCAAAAGCTTTCCACGTGGCGCATCCGTTCAATTGTCTTAAATGTTAGGAATTACACAAGCAGGGATGCTGACAACTATACAATTCTGCCAAAAGATAAACTGTTGGTAAGCGTATCTAAGTAGTAGCGCTTTACAAAACGAGCCCGCGTGATCTAGGAGACATTGCTAGCGTTATTCACTCAAATACAAGCTTTTCTTCCACGATAAGGAAGCGGCTGGATCTATCGAAGCTATTTCTCCTGCCCCCTCCTACTCTGCTACGTTCAAAAGTGGGGAATTAACTTCTTTTTAGGGAAAGGGTATCCCATTTTCTGAATGCAAACATAAAACAGCAACAACACCAAAATCAGCAATGTTTGGTTTTCTACAATCCTTTTTTCTTCCCTCAAAAAATAACCCTGCTATAGCCCGTACCTGTATGTTTCTAATTAAAAAAAGGCAGATTCAAGAAAAAATATTGCGCATACAGATTGACAAAAGAGGGTGCATTCAGGAAAAAGAATAAATGAAGCAAACAAAAGATTGATTTCTCATTTTAGGCCTTTTCTGGTTCAGCTTTGTTCTTCAGCCACTCTGCCAGCCAGATGTACTAAAAATAGATATTATTCAAAAGCATTTGCAAAGCAGTATTACACAATTAAAACTCCCTGCTTAATGGACCAGAATTCAATTTCACACCGTCAAAGAGGCCCCAGTTTCAATGGGTTGGTTCCTTCCCTATCTTTTAGCGCTTTCTGCATTTCCTAACTTTCCCTGAAGGTTCAGGTCCGGCTCTCCAGCAGCTCAGCCCCGCTTTGGTGGCCCACATAAGGCGCTTCAAGGCTCAGAAGTACCCACCACACCTTCCATGGAGCATCCCGATGTACAACCTTTCGCCCGGCTTGCCAGTGCGGGGATTTATCAGCAGGCAGCGCAGCTTGCCCCCTTCATGAGAGGGACCTGGGCATCCTGGTGGACAAAAAGTTGCCCATGAGGCAGCAATGTGCCCTTGTGGCCAAGAAGGCCAGTGGTCTCCTGGGGGGGCATTAAGAAGAGCGTGGCCAGCAGGTGGAGGGAGGTCATCCTCCCCCTCTGCTCTGCCCTGGGGAGGCCACAGCTGGAGCACTGGGTCCAGTTCTGGGCTCCCCAGTTCAAGAAGGACAGGGAACTGCTGGAGAGAGTCCAGCCGAGGGCTACCAAGATGATCCAGGGACTGGAGCACCTCTCTGCTGAGGAAAGGCAGAGAGCCCTGGGGCTGTTCAGCCTGGAGAAGAGAAGACTGAGAGGGGACTTCATCAATGCTCAGCAATAGCTAAAGGGCAGGTGGCAAGAGGATGGGGCCAGGCTCTTCTCAGTGGTGCCCGGTGATAGGACAAGGGACAATGGGCACAAACTGGAACACGGGAAATTCCGTCTCAACATGGAATTGAGGGTGCCAGAGCACTGGCACAGGCTGTGGAGTCTCCTTCTCTGGAGATATTCCAAACCCCGCCTGGCTGAGCTCCTGTGCAACCTGCTCTGGATGACCCTGCTTTGGCAGGGGGTTGGACTAGATGATCTCCAGAGGTCCCTTCCAACACCTGCCAGTCTGGGATCCTGGGATTCTGTGATTCTATGTCTGCTCCACACATACCACCACAGGATTCCAATTCCTCCACTCTCTCAGCTCTGATTGTGTCTTTTTTTTTTAATTAAAGATTTCACTGACCTCATTATGAATAGGCGTCCGTGACTCCAAACGATTCCTCTGGGCTGTAGCTCTGTGGGAATCGATGGAGAAGAGCAAGTTTTCCTTCCTACCACTGGAGAGGTGGGAAACCTTTCCCTTGCTGGCAGCACAGAGGCATTTCAAAGGCCCGGGACACAGTGCAGGTTAACACACACCTTACAGCTACCCAAAAAAAATTGAAAATGTTACGCGGCCACAAGCCACGCAAAATGAATTTGCAGGTTTTATTCAGCCTGTAGACCAGAAATTTCTTATCCTGCCCTATAACATATCCGATTGCCGAACTACAGTGGGAAAAAAAGGAGCTGTGTTCACTTTTGCACATCTCAAGCGTTAAAAGAGGGGAAGAAAATCGGGCACATGCAGAAATACTAAAATCCAAGTGAAAATTTGTTCAGCAGAAGGGATACCGGTCTCCATCACCCACGACTCCTTTTCCATGCAGCAGGGTGGCCAGCCCCCATGCGCTGACGCCATCGTACAGGCACGAAACATTACATATGGAGCAAATACGACTTGCGTGAAGAAATCTTACAGCAGCAGATGAAATTATATGGACTGAACGAGTCAAGTCCTCCATAGTTTCAGCTCAAGACGACAAGGGAGCGTTACACTGTCTGCTCTGCGGTCACACGCCATTAAGTTTCACTGACTTACACCTATATGAAGCCCAAAGATTTTAGCTACATTAAGGCATCTCAAACCACAGGCGACTGAACTCAGTGCCAGAAGCGGAGAACAGGAAAATCCACGGTTGTCTGAGGCCCCACAACCACAGCAATCGCTAATCCCCAGGGCCCTCATCAGGACCTGATCTCCCCCGTCACCTTTAGTGGGGTTTTTTATAGCATCCCTTGCCATTGTCATTCTAAATAGCAAAAGGAAAGCTGTCTGCCATCAGATTCATTTCAAAAAAGTCAAACGGCCACACTTTTTCCACCCCAAGGCCACCGAGGCAGGATGAACACACGCATACAACACACAGCTCCAAGAGGAACTGGATTTTCAGGTTTCTCTCCTGTTTGGGACACTTTGGCTCACACTTCCCACGTAAACACAAGCCAAAACTGCTGCTGTCACCTTTTTGTGAGTTTTGCCGGTGATAAATTACATCATTCGACTCGTTTTGTTTCCAAACACGCTGGTGTAACGCGATGCTGGGCTGGCTATTGAACAGGGAGAATTTAAAACAAATGTTAATTGAGTTAACTGATGAAGACAATGCAATGGTGAGAAGCTGCTTCCATCCCTTTGTCTATTCATTTAATGCTCACAGTCACTTTTGGTTTCTACCCATTATGAAAATCAAGTGCTAAAGGTCCAACTGTATGCAGGTCCTAAAGATTTATTTTCTAATAAATCGCATGAGCAGACCTTTAAAGCTTTTCAAATGACAGAGTGCACCCTCAGCAAGTCTGCCAACGACACCGAGCTGTGTGGGGCGGCTGACACGCTGGAGGGGAGGGATGCCATCCAGAGGGACCTGGACAGGCTGGAGAGGTGGGCCCATGCCAACCTCATGAAGTCCAACAAGACCAAGTGCAGGGTCCTCCACCTGGGTCGGGGCAATCCCAAGCACCGATACAGGCTGGGCAGCGACTGCTTGAGAGCAGCCCTGAAGAAAAGGACTTGGGGGTGCGGGTGAACGAGAGGCTCAACTTGAGCCGTCAGTGTACACTTGCAGCCCACAAAGCCCATCGTAGCCTGGGCTGCATCAGGAGAAGCGTGGCCAGCAGGTCGAGGGAGGTGATTCTCCCCCTCTACTCCACTCCCGTGAGACCCCACCTGGAGCACTGCGTCCAGTTCTGGAGCCCCTACTACAAGGGAGAGATGGACGTGCTGGAGCGTGTCCAGAGAAGGGCCACGAGGATGATCAGAGGGCTGGAGCACCTCTCCTGTGAGGACACACTGAGGGAGTTGGGGGTGTTCAGTCTGGAGAAAAGAAGGCTCCGAGGAGACCTTATAGGGGCCTACCAGTATCTTAAGGGGGCCTACAAGAAAGCTGGGGAGGGACTTTTTAGGATGTCGGGTAATGGTAGGACTAGAGGGAATGGATCAAAACTAGGGATGGGTCGATTCAGACTGGACGTTGGGAAGAAGTTCTTCACCATGAGGGTGGTGAGACACTGGAACAGGTTGCCCAGAGAGGTGGTGGAAGCCCCATCCCTGGACGGAGCTCTGAGCAACCTGATCTAGTGGGAAATGTCCCTGGCCATGGCAGGGGGTTGGAACTAGATGATCTTTAAGGTCCCTTCCAACCCTGACAATTCTATGATTCTATGAAAATTGGGGTAGAAATCTACTGGTTTGGGGTAGAAACGACATGGCCAGGGGGTTGGAACTAAATGATGACACCAGGGGAGGTTTAGGATGGATATTAGGAACAATTTCTTCACCAAAAGGGCTATCAAGCATTGGAACAGGCTGCCCAGGGCAGTGGTGGAGGCACCATCCCTGGAGGGATTTAAAAGCCAGGCAGACGCGGTGCTGAGGGACATGGTTTAGTGGTGGCTTTGTCAGTGTGAGGTTGATGGTTGGAGTTGATGTTCTGAAAGCTCCCTTCCAACCCAAACCACTCTAGGATTCTATGAAAATGCGTAGAAGTCTCCTGGTTTGCAGTAGATCTGAAGCCAGGAATGGATTGACTTGCAGGCTGGGACCCAGATTTGCTGAGCCCTTCATGCCTCCACACCACAGAACCCGAAATCCTCGTGTTAGCATGTGTGAAGGGTTGTGGGGAGCTAACGGTGCTCATGCATCGCTCCACCACATCCAAAGAGAGCAAGGAAATGGTGTTTATGCTATAAGCTCTCCTGTAACTGACAATATTTCTGGAATTTGACACGGGTAAGACAAGCAAAATTACCATTAACATTGCATAAAAATCAGGAAACACGTTGCGTCTCTTATTTAACCTTCCTCCTCTCGCATCCCTTTTTATTCTACTCGTATCTTGATGCACTTACTGTTCATTCATTTTTCATGGATTTAGTTTCCATACTCTCATGCAGATTTAACCGCTCTCAGTCTGTCATTTTTTAAATCTCCCTTCTTTTAAGTTTCCTTGCAGCATATTCGCCCTCTCGAGCCTTGCTTTTCTCTCAATATTTTTACCCTACACTCTCTCTATCGCCCCGCTGAGCCCAGCTGCACCTACAATCCTCTTGGCCACCCCAGGCTAGCAGAGGGTGCTACGAGCTGCACCTCCACAGGCAAAGGAGAATATACATATATTTAAATACGCCAATTCACGGCCCTACAAAACACGAGGGGGCATTTCTTAAGCGTCGTTACAGTAGATGCCCCCACTGAGCCCAGCCAGACGCGTTAGAGCCGCTCTGTCCCAGAGTGACAGCAGTGTCACTGGAGAAGAGAGGACCGAGAGCGAAGTGACTCAACAGGGTCAATGAAATACCCAGGAATTTAACTTGTTTCTTCTAAGTTTAGCTGTGTTTCTGACCTGGAGTGGGTTTTTATCTCCCCGAAGGCATGGAATGACCTGTGTCCCTGCAGCCGTGCCCGGACTGTGCTCTGCAAAACAAGGTCCAGCTCCTAAGGACAACATTGTGCTGCAGAACTAAAAGCAAGAAATCAGCTCGTGAGCAACGGATTCAAATGGTTTCAACCAGAAATAATTCCTTGTTGTTAAATCTCCTTCATTTAATGTAATAAATGCAAATATAAAGACACAGGTTTTAAGTATTCATTTGCAATCTGGCCTGTAGTTGTCAATTAATAGCTTTTCAAGCACCGGGACTGTGTGTTCACAGCCATTTGGTCGATGGTCATCAAGAACAAAACATCAGGGACCGAAGAGAGGATTTTCAGAGGCAAACGCAATAATCTGTCACAGTCTGAGCTGAAGATTTAAGTCCTTTTGAGTTAGAGCTGGAACACTCCCGTATCCTCTCGGATGCGAGGACCGATGTTTAACGGAACGTGCGTGACAGTCCATTAAGACCCTTAGTGAGGTCTCTGGGCTCTGCCGCAGTTTTAGCCATAAACCTAAACGCCGGCAGTAACTTCAGCTCACAGCGGACTAAAGAAGCGCAATTTGTAACAAGTTCACGTACGAGACCTGCCGGGATACATCCGAGACTATCAACCGTACCTGCCGCGGACGTGAGCTGTGAAATGCACACTCAGCTCTTTGTAGAGGGGAAGGTTTTTGCATACATCCATCTCTAAATTTGGCTTGCAAAGAGCGTCTGGTCTCACGCAACGCTCGTTTTACGGATCAATCGCAACCGCAGAGTTTCAGCTGGCTCCTCGGAAGCGGTTCACCAGCTCCGCTCCAGACAATTCAAACTCCTTCCCGTACGGCGGGACATTATTTCTTAGATGTCAGCGCCGAGGAATTAAGGTTAGGTAAAGAGATGATTAATAAACCTTGGAGGAGCATAACTGATCTGTGGAAATCGTAATGACAACTCCAAACGCTCAAACACGAAACAACTCTGCGTCTCTCCATCACCCTCTCCATCACCATGTGGGTTTTCACCAGCAGGGACGATGGGTTCAGTCGAAAAGGCAAAGTCTTAACTCCCCTAATGGTTTCATGTAAAACCTTGCAAGATAAGATGATTATGCACTTGCTTATTAATTAGGCAGGCATTTTTGTCAGCCCTGAATAAATTGCATTGTGGAAAAAAGAAGCTTTTTACGCCATTCTGTTAATCCTGCAGAAAAATCCTCCCACCTGTCCCTATCCCACATGCATGCCCCAGCCATTAGACCGAAAATAGCAACTAATTACATCAAAAATCAACTGCTAATTATGCCAAAAGGTAACATTTCACCTAAAGAAGTCTGCGGCTCCCTTGGAAGAAAAAAAAAAAAAAAAAGCTCTTTCGCTCCCATCGGTGCAGAGGAGGCTGTTGAAATCTTACTTCCAAGATCACTAATGAATCTTAATCCGCTCGCTAACGGGGCCGGTGGCGGTGAGCAGCAATAGCTCCGGGAATGAGAGGTGCTGCACCCTGGGAGGAAGCTCTGGCTAAAAAACGAGGGCACGGCGTTATCATCCCCTGCCTTCTAATTTAGCGGCGCTCTAAACGACCTCGTAGACGCCAGCTCCTTCTCCAACTCCTCTCGCCTTTCTCAGCCAGAGAGGGGCTGGAAGGGGATCTCCGCTTAATGGGTCCATTTCCATTGATTAGGAGCGGCGTCGGTGGAAAACGGAGCAGGTGTCATTAGACTTCATTGCAGAGCACAGCTCATCTCATGGCTGGCAATGATGAGGCTGTCAGCATCGTATTTATTTGTTAATAATGGGTAAGCTTTCCAGGGCTGATGCTTCTTGCAGATGAGGGGGGGTGGCTTTTTTCATTGAAAACACAGCACTAAATGTCAGAGGACCAGTCCCGTACTTCCCGTTCCTTCAGGACTAGGCCAAACAGGGGAAAGTCACAGAATCCCAAACTGGCAGGGGTGGGAAGGGACCTCTGGAGATCATCTAGTCCAACGCCCTGCCAAAGCAGGGTCACCCAGAGCAGCTTGGACAGGAACCCAGCCAGGAGGGTTTGGAATATCTCCAGAGAAGGAGACTCCACCACCTCTCTGGGCAGCCTGTGCCAGGGCTCTGCCACCCTCAAAGGAAAGAAGTTGTTCCTCATGTTCACATGGAATTTCACATGTTCCAGTTTGTGCCCATTGCCCCTTGTCCTGTCACCAGGCACCACTGAGGAGAGTCTGGCCCCATCCTCTTGCCACCCGCCCTTTAGCTATTGCTGAGCATTGATGAGGTCCCCTCTCAGTCTTCTCTTCTCCAGGCTCAACAGCCCCAGGGCTCTCTGCCTTTCCTCAGCAGAGAGGTGCTCCAGTCCCTGGATCATCTTGGTAGCCCTCGGCTGGACTCTCTCCAGCAGTTCCCTGTCCTTCTGGAACTGGGGAGCCCAGAACTGGACCCAGTGCTCCAGCTGTGGCCTCCCCAGGGCAGAGCAGAGGGGGAGGATGACCTCCCTCCACCTGCTGGCCACACTCTTCTTGATGCCCCCCCAGGAGACCACTGGCCGCCTTGGCCACAAGGGCACATTGCTGCCTCATGGGCAAGGTCGGATTGTGCTATGGGTTGGGTTCCTCAGCAAGAAACTTTCTTCATCCCTGGGGTGGAGATGGCGCGAGCACCCACGCTACAAAGGCCCTTAGGCTGTGACACTCCCTTTGATATTGTGAAGGGATCTCACTGCAACCCATGGATTAAAAGGCATCCCTGTGACACAGGCTCACAGAAAAGCCGAGCAGCCAAGTGTCCAAGTTCCTCTACACCGGTCCTTCCAGTCCTGTGTTGTTATTCTTGGCTGAAAGCAAAGTAGTTCATGTATGCAGTGATTATCATCAGGTATTCACAAAATGTCACACATTCCTACCCCACAGTGCAAAACAAAAATGTTTGGGTTTACGTCAACGTATTAACGATATGAAATAACCGCTGTGTTAGGGCCATTAAAAGATTGCATGTCAAATCAAACTATTTCAGTTTAAATATTTGACTGTACCGACCCTGAGCTTCCTAAATTTCATTTCAGTTCTACTATAGTCTTATTTCTTTTTGGTTAGGCAAACAAATAAAATCCTTTAGTCCCTTGGCTCCGCAGAGACAAACCTGTGTCAAAACAGATTTGATGTTCTAAATCCTGGTTCACGTTGCTCCAAAGTGGGGAATGTCTCCGAAAAGCGCTCCCTGCTTCTTGCATGGGATTAAGAGATTAATTTCACAAACTCTGAGAGTGATGGAGGCCTCCCTGAGGTGAAGACAGAGGAATCTTCAATCCATCCCTTCCTTCACCCAACACATCATAGATTAATTATCAGTATCTGACCCCAAAAATATTAACAACGTATCATGATTTCAACTTACTTTACATTTCTAGAGCTTCGCTGTGCATTTCTATTATATGCTGGCCTCATCTAAATTTTTAATTTTCTTTCTTTTCACATTTTTAAAACACTCTTTTCTGCTTTCTTTGGCTGAGATATGATACACAAAACCTCCGTATCTGGGCACAAGGCAGAACCACCCACCAATCCATCATAAAATATCTTATCAGCGGCAACAAGGCTGGAACAACGATATACGAAAACGACAAAGTTTTTTACCTACATCCTCCTAAAAGCTTTTTTAGCGGGAAGGAGACTACAGGGAAGGACAAAATGATGGGAATCCTGACTCCAATTGAGTTTTCTGTCTGCTTCACGTTGTTTCAGATACGAACAGAAATGAAAGCAATGAAAGAAATATTGCCAAGTATCCGCCTGTTGTCATTCTTTCCACTAAGACTGCGGCAACTCTGTTATCCCAAGGTTTTCCGTGCAGATCCAGCGCTTGGAGGCCTCTCTCCATCCGTGGCTTAAAATCCTGACTCTAAACTTCCTCTGACCAAAAGGAGGGCTTAAACTGGAACTCCATTTCTTTGGCCCATCGCTACACTTACGCCATATATTATAGGTCTAATTTTAATCTGCACGAGAAGTTTAAGCATATTTTACACAATTGAAAAATTAACAGCAAATTTGGAAAAAAAAAAAAAAAAAGAAGTGCTGGGTTTCATTTTGTCTCAATATTCCGTATGAGTTGGCCAAGTTGGGAGTAACATGCAATTTATTCCCTGCAGCATGGAAAGAAAGGGATACATGCCAATCGTATACATATTCCTCTACCTCTTCATATAGATATTACTCTAACTTTATGTCACATAATTGCTCTTAGTACTGTAACAACTGCCTACACGCAACTTTAACACAACTAAGGAATTTTTCTTACTCAAACAAAGCAGCATACGGACATTTTGAGAACGCAGCTCCGAACCTCTATTTCTTCATCCCAGCAGGACGATTAAGGAATCCGTTACACCACCATCCTTACCAAATACTGCTGACCTGAACGCTCCACAGCCACGCTCTTGTTTCACATTTGCCATCCGCACGGCACATGAGCGGCGGCATCCCTGTCGCCGGGACTGCGGCGGGGCCGGCTGCCCCACCACAGAGAGGACAACAAGGTCCCCCCCCGAGCCATTTATGACCCATCACATTTTTGAGGGAAACTGCTCCACCGTTTCCCTACACTGCAAGAGCCTGGATCACTTTTCTGGACTCTCTGGCAGGAGACCCCTTTTTCCTCAGCTCTAATTCATCCCGATTCACTTTCCTGGCAGCAATTTCTTGAAATGAGGTGGCAGATAATGGCAAAGACTGGTAACCACCTGACGATATCCACCCATACATCTTCAAAGAAAATGTAGGAGAGGTAAGATGTTATCCAAAGTTAAAACACTTGTTAGTATTTTTTTACGAGGGCATGTAGTGATAGGACAAGGGGGAATGGCTTCAAACTGGAAGAGGGGAGATTTAGATGAGATATTGGGAAGAAATTGTTTGCTGTGAGGGTGGTGAGTGAGCCCCTGGCCCAGGTTGCCCAGAGAAGCTGTGGCTGCCCCATCCCTGGAGGGGTTCCAGGCCAGGTTGGACGGGGCTTGGAACAACCTGGGCTGGTGGGAGGTGTCCCTGCCCAGGGCAGGGGGTGGCACTGGATGGTCTTTAAGGTCCTCTCCAACCCAAACCATTCTATGGTGCTCTGATTTTATTTATATTTTTTTCCCTAAGTTTATTCACTTGTCTTGTCCTTTTGAGTCGTCACCTCTCTGTAACATCTCCGCTAACCCACAGCAAGCACGGTCTCAAAGCACGGCGGCGCTGGTGCACGTCACGGGTCCATCCAGCCCCTACCCTGCCTCTGATCACCAACACCACTGGGAAATTCAGGGCAATCCTACAAAAACACCTCCCTCAAATATTGTCCCACCTCCCATCAGACTGCAATTCGTTCCAGTCCTCAGCCTGAGGGTATCTTCATAGAAAGAAAATCTGAAACATATTTATAACTCCTTTCCTCCCCCCGCCTTTTCCCTCTTGGGTTTTTATCAGCTTTTCTTTTCCTAATTTAACTGAAAAAAAGGGGAGTATTTTTGCAGATTAGAACGTGTCGCAGGGGTGGCTCACGGACTCTCATTGATTTCAGTATGAATGCAAGTTTCGCACCACTTTGCAGTGTCAGGCCTCGAGGGAACCATTGAAAGAACGAATTCATATTTATTGGGGGTTTTAAGGCCTGTTAGGTTTTATTTCTGTCAGCCACAATGGTGTCTTTTTAACTAAGATGAATTATAAACATATGAAAAGAAAATACTGATTGCAGCAGAGAAAGCCAGTGGATACACCACGAACGGCTTCATCTCAAGAGCACATGTGGCACGTGCGTTATTCCATCAAAAATGCAATCAGAAGCATAAGGAAGATATTTATGGCTGGGCTGCAAAAAGCCGTATGTTTAAAGCATGCCATAATGGGAAGAGAAAGCTATAAAGGATATTGTAATAATCAAGGCAGGCGATGCTTTTCTCGCCTTGCATCCTTGTCAATACTTAGTTGGGGTTTTTTCTATTCTTTAAAAGGGCAATTTTCAGGGAGAAAAAAAAGATTCTTAAGTGGAAGGACTCCACCCCATCTAAAATAGTTTTTCAAACCAAAGGACAGTCTCTTATGTCTCCCTAAAATAAAAACAGAATATTTCTTTACAAATCTCATCATCACAGCCTCCAAGCATGAGCGCAGTTTACCATTTTCTGCCAAATTTCTAAACAAAATGTAGACAACGGGGAGAAGAAAAGTGAAAATAATCCCAAGCTTTCGTGAGCCTTTCCTCGGTAGGAGCATCCACAGCCACTTACTCCTTCAAAATTCCTGTTGACTTTAACTGAAGTTCGTTAACGCTGAGGAATCAGGAGATGCTTTTCTACATCTCCTCTGTGCGCTCTTAAACGCTGAGCGTGCAAAATTACCATTGGGGAAACTCCTTTTTCTAAAATTCATAGAATCATAGAATCTTCCTGGTTGGGAAGGTCCTTTGAGATCATCGAGTCCAACCATACACACACAAAAAAACCCAACACCTACAATCTCTGTCACTAGAGCATGCCATGAAGTGCCGAATCTACACATTTCTTAAATACCTCTAGGGATGGGGACTCACCCACCTCCCTGGGCAGGCTGTTCCAATTGTTCAATATTAAACTGATCCGAGCAACAAATATCTCAGTTGCTGGAGCTGGTGGTTCCCTTGAAGGTTGTTGAAAGGAGTTCCACTGAGATTTCTGGGATAACGTTCATTTAGGTCATTCTTTTCCATGCATTGGCATATGTTCTCCCTCCCCTCCTCAACTGCCCTCAGCTCCACCTAACGAGCCACAATGGAGCAGAGACTACAGTTTAACATCCCAGGATTCATTCGGAAAATTACAATTGTGTCAAAATGTTTCCATCCAGTTCTACCAAAGCTTGAACTAAATCATTATTTTACTACTGACCAGACTGTATTCCTTATCTTGGGCTAATTTCTCGCATTCAAACGGTATCCCTGCATCCAAAAGTTCAGGCATTACTTAACGTCGGTGAAGAAAGAATTTGCAATTCTGTATTCTATCGTCATCCAGGTGCTTTCACTCCACGAATGATCTTCAGCCCAATCTTGGCACTGTCTGCACATATTCCAACCACTTCTTTCACCTTGCCAACGCGCAACGGCGGCAGTTTGACTCTGATGCGGGGAAAAATACTTTCTGAAGTCAAAAAGTGTTAGCCTAAATTCCTCTTAGGGAAGAGTCCTTAAAGTGATGCTAAATAGTCTGTAAAGGTCCTCATGGTCGCCCGGCGCAGACGCTGGCCGAGCCCGGAGGCCGTGGGGAGTTGCGAAGCGCCGGGCAGGGAACGGCAGTGGGATGAAGGATTTCCCAGGGCATGAAACCAAAACTCAGTCAGTTGAATTCAAACACCGCTTTGGGCTTTGAGTGAGATATAACCCTCTGCTCCCCCCGGGACACGCGATCGTGCTAGGCTCACTCCTGATTGAACGACGAGGGAGACAAACGACCCTGGATTTGCGCCTCTGGCAGCACCATCAGTATCGTCCGGGTCTAAGCCGCTTGTTTATGAGTTGGTTCTTCTCCCGGCTTGATTTTCCTGACCTGATTTGACCAAATTACTCATATTAGGAGTTCTGATATTCACGTACCTTCCTTCAACCCTTCCTTTTGCCCTACCCTCCAAACAGTAGGGCATGGCTCTACCATCCCTCTCTACCCACACCGTCCCCTTCACCACCGCTGACCCCACCACGCTTCGGGAGAGTTGAAACCTCATCATCCTCCTGGTCCCCGGCCCCATGGCCCGACCCCCAGGGCTTTCAATTCCGCGGTGGCCCCGGAGCTTGGCAGTCCCAGCTACCTCTCTTGATATTTGATGGCTCAACATAATTCCAGAGTTTAAGATTTCACTTTTACTCCATGACGGGAAGCTCTTGCCCCATTTCAGCAGTTTTGCCGCTTTGCGGAGCGAAGGCGAGCTCCACGGGTGCCTCTGTGGGTGGAAGACGGCTCTGGGTAAAGGCTTGTTAGACAAAATTGCCACAGTGCTGTAAACATACATTTCCAGCGCTAAAACCTGATTTTTTTTTTACCGAACTCAGCAGAAGTTAATGCAAATAATTGCCTGCGTTAGTACAAAGTAAGGACTCGCACTCCGGCAATGTGCTGACTTGGATGCGCAGTGTCGTGAGGGTTTGCCGAGCTCCCGGAGGCACAATCGGTTTTAACCGCATTTCCCAAGTTCCGAGGGACTTTGCGTCGAAGCTCAGTGTCCTGAGCAGTTTAGGGGGTGTTTGTACGTGGGGGGGTTAGGGTAAAAAAAGCTAAAAGCATATTGCTTTTAGCTGACTGTCTTTCAGTTTGGCCCACAGCTCAAAGACAGCCACCACATATTTTTAGTGGCGTCGTAAAGACCGGTCAGGAGTTCAAATTCAAGAGCGTGAAGAATTCTTTGATAGATATACAAGATGCCCCATAAATATACAATCCCAGGTCAGGCAGCAAATAAATCACAGGAGAAGATAATTTAACGTTACCTAATATTTTAGAGGACAAACCAAATTTTTTTAACCTTACTCTCAGGGGGTTAACAAACATAATTCAACACAATATCAAATACAAAGAAAGATGCATAAAACATAAGATTAGAAGGCTTTGAGAAAAGCTGGATCTTTCATTTCGTTCTTTTATCTCATCACTCAGTAATTTGAAGCGAAGAAACGCTGTCGGCACTGTTTAGCAACAATTCATCAAGCTTTTCTCAAGGAAAGTCAAGTGCTCCTTACTCCAAGCCCAGGTTTTTGGAGAGCCTCCTTTTTTTCGCTTTGACTTTTAACTTTGGCTCCTCGCAGTTTGGGTTTTTTTTTCGGTTGCAGAGCATCGTGGCAGGTTGGGGTCACAGCGGAGGCGGCGGATTAGCAGGGAGAACCGCTATTGCCAATCCTCGGCGAGAGAATTAATAAATGCCCTCATTAAAGCAACTTTAGGAGCCGGATAATGTTTCATATATTTCAGAAAGATCCATTTGACACTGGAAACCAACAGAAATCCCACAGCCCCTTAATGCAGGCAAAACATTTACCTAACTGAATAGAGCAGGTTCAGGTGGCAGCAGAAATCTGGAATAATGCCACTGAATTGCATTAAGGAAACTTGGGATTTGCTGTTCTGAGTTTCACCCGGCGAATGGAGGACTCGAAGCCGTTGAATTCTTACGTGCAGAGATCCTCGCGTGTAAAAGGAAGGTCTCGCCGGGGTGGCCGTGTTGTAGGGATGCGGGGAAGCACGCGCCGTACCCAGAGGGTTTTTCTAAACACTGGCTTATGTATCATTAATAGCAAACAGACTGTGAACTTTGATTTTAATATAACACTACTTAGTTGTAGCATTTGCCATTTAATGAACGCTGAAAGCAGTAATAGCCTAAAATCTGGGTAAGGGCTTTTTTTATAGCAAAGGCTATTGCCACTGCATCTGACGGGTCCATCTCCGCGTAATGGCTTAGCTTTCCGAAAGGGCAATGGCGTGAATAAATGTCTCGTGCCGCGGCCGCGTTCCCTCTTCCCCTCACCCTAACCAAAGGACGCAGGAGTGCTGAGCTCTGTAACATACCTTTGATCAACTCTGCCCAGCTGGCCTTTCAGCCGGCACAGACTGCTTCATCCTGATCACAGAATCATAGAATCGCCTAGCTTGGAAGGGACCTTTCAGATCATCGAGTCCAACCATCAACCTAACAAAAACCACCACTAACCCACGTCCCTCAGCACCACGTCTGCCCGGCTTTTAAATACCTCCAGGGATGGCGACCCCACCACTGCCCTGGGCAGCCTCTTCCAATGCTTGACAGCCCTTTCCATGTTCCATAAAGAAATATTTCCTAATATCCAATCTAAACCTCCCCTGGTGCAACTTGAGGCCGTTTCCTCTTGTCCCATCGCCTGTTCCTTGGGAGCAGAGACCGACCCCCCCTGGCTACCCCCTCCTTTCAGGGAGCTGTAGAGAGCGAGAAGGTCTCCCCTCAGCCTCCTCTTCTCCAGGCTGAACACCCCCAGCTCCCTCAGCCGCTCCTCACCAGACTTGTGCTCCAGACCCCTCACCAGCTCCCTTGCCCTTCTCTGGACACGCTCCAGCCCCTCAGTGTCTTTCTTGTGGTGAGGGGCCCAAAACTGGACACAGCCCTCGAGGTGGGGCCTCACCAGTGCTGAGTACAGGGGGGGACGGTCACTGCCCCAGCCCTGCTGGCCACACTGTTCCTGATAGAGGCCAGGATGCTGGTGGCCTCCTTGGCCACCTTGGCACGCTGCTGGCTCATTCTCAGCCACTGTCGACCAACACCCCCAGGTCCTTCTCCGCCGGGCAGCTCTCCAGCTGCTCTGCCCCAGGCCTGGAGCGTCCATGGGGTTGGTGTGACCCAAGTGCAGGACCCGGCACTTGGCCTTGGTGAACCTCACACCATTGGCCTCGGCCCATACATCCAGCCTGTCCACATCCCTCTGCAGAGCCGTCCTGCCCTTAAGCAGGTCGACACTCCCACCCAACTTTGCGTCATCTGCAAACTTACTGAGGGTGGACTTGATCCCCTCATCCAGATCACTGATAAAGATATTAAAGAGAACTGACCCCTGATGGATGGCTACGGTTTATGGTACCTATCTCACCTGCTGGCAGAATTTGGAAGCCCTGCTTCACCGGTGGCATCCTGATGAAGGTCTCCATACCATTATCACCTCTAATGAACTCATTAGAGGGAGAGGAAAAAGAGGCTGGGCTGGGATTTATGAACCACCTCCTCATCTTGTTGTGTCAAAAAATAGATTCCATTTTTTCTTTGACACACGTTGAATTTTTGTTCCTTATGAAACATGAATTTGCGTCAAAGCTTGAAAACAAGCAGGCTTCTTTTTATGTTTTTAAGGTACAGGAAGGATAAGGAGAGCAAAACCAAGACAAAAATACCCTCTTAGAAAGACACTTAACTTCATTGATTATGTCAGGGAGGAGCAGATGCAAAAAAGATGCTGCTAGCAGAAGACAGCAGATGTGTCTATTGAGGAAAAATAAGACGGAGGTGGTGATAACCGGTTTAGGAGGTCTCCAACTATTAGTGAGGCACAAACAGTTTTAAAAACAGTGATGATTTAACTGTTTTAACAAAAAAAAAAAAAAAAAGAAAAAAAAAGAAAAAAAAAAGGAGTAAGGAACAGGAGTTGATTCGGCCAAGAAGGAAGGATGCAACTTGGTAAAAGCTTGTGCGGCAACAGGCTCCCTACGGGGGGATCAATAGCCGCTCTCCTCATGCCGAACGGGTCTGTGGCATTTCCACAGGGCCCCCACACCGACCTTTCTGACACTGCAGCTGTTTGGTAAGAACCTCTGATCTTTCAAAGAAACGTTTTTGGACAAATCATCCTCCCACGGTCACAGCCCTCGATTCAAAAGTCCCAGGACGAGGCACTGCCACCTCACGATTCGCTGGGAAAGCCCCAAGAAATAAATCAGCGGAGTCGGGCTGTTTCTTAAGCCAACAAGCAAAGCAAAGCTAAACACGGCTAATAGACTCCTGAATCATCATTTATAAACGAACAGCAGATCAGGCAGTAATTTCTTCCTATAAGTACCTCTTGGTGGTTCCTATCAAGAAACACCTATTTTAAAACACTTTGAAGGTGTTTTCTGGGGTTCACGCACAGCCTGAATGAAGGGCCCACTTCTTTTAGAATAATTCACATGAACTCTTTTTGGAGCTGTGAGAAAAACTAAATTCATGAACCAAAGTGAACGGCGCCCAGAGCATCCTCTACCAGCCGCAGAGGATGCTGAAGCACCGAGAGCAACCGCGTGTCCCCCCGGGGGGTTCACAGCCCCCACAGATCACTGCAACACTCATTCACACGCACAAAAATGCCCTACCCAAATGTCATCTACCTTGTAATATTCTTGGTGAGTTCAGCTTTGGGATTTTCCATGCAAGGCCCGTAATAAATCTTGCCACGCTTCCGTGGTCTCCTTATGACAGTATCACACACAGATCTGCTTCATGTATTACCACTGTTTCGTGCAACCCAAATATACTCTTAGAACAGCAGCGCTACTATAAACACAGGTATCAGCAAATTCATTCTGTATTATGACTGCCATAAATCTATCAGGGCTTGTCAGCCGCAGAAGGGCCTGAATTGTCCATAAAGCAACAGTGCTTAAAGCTCAGAAATCTCACTAACATAAAAACAAAACCAAAAGCCGGTAAATGTTGCGGGTCAGAAACCGCCCAACCTTTTTTTCAGGGAAAAAAAAACAAAACAAACCCCACCAACAAAACCAACGTAACAATTCCCTTTCTCTGCAGCTGACAGATGGACTACGCCGTTAAATGTCAGTGCTATAACTCACATCCCGAGCGTGAAAAAACGGCCCCATTCACGGGTCTCTCACCCCGGCCCATAAACTGGCCATGAATCTCCCCATCACTACGGACTCTCCCACCTCCAAGAGCTTCTCCGAGCATCCCATGGGTTCACAGTGCCCAGCTCTAGCAACTAATTCATCACTAATTCATCACGTCTGGTATTTTAGGCTTCTGCTTCTTCAGGATTTAAGGACGTGAGGCAGGAAAGCAGAAAAATACAGACTGAGAGCGGGATGCCAAAAGCTCTATCCCTAAATCAGTTCGGAGCACAAGTCCTGTGACCAGCTCCTACATCAAGTAGAAGTGGGTTTTGTCAGGGGAGGTTAATGGTTGGACCTGATGATCTTAAAGGTCCCTTCCAACCTCAGCAATTCTATGATTCTATGAGGTATTTAAAAGCTGGGTAGACGTGGTGGCTTAGCGATATGGTTTAGCGATGGGCTTTGTCAGCATTGGGTTGATGGTTGGACTCGATGACCTGAAAGGTCCCTTCCAACCTAGATGATTCTGTGGTCACCTTTGCTTTCAAATACTCCACCCAAGGCCACACATCATGTTAATTATTGACATGAAATGCTCTCTTAGCCTTCACACTTCATGGCAAACCTGTGTGACCACGGGTTATGGGTTCAGAAATGATCTCATTTCTGCGTTTTATATTAAAAACGTTTGTTTCGAGGGGTTGACGTATTGGAGTCTGCCCTTGATTGCGGCAGATTACTGAATATTGCAGATTGGCCCCGTGCAGGGGTGCAATAATGCACTAAATTGAGAAAGCTGTGCTTCAGAGGTGCAAAAGGATCTTTTTACAGCCCTCGGTGCGCCCCAACCCGACATCTGCTTCACCTCCATCCGCAGGAGGAATTCTCTCCGATTCTGCTGATTAAAGGCAGGAGCTGAACGGGAGGATGGGCGTTTCGGGACGGCTGCATTCATTTTGCATGAAGCCGAGGTGTGATTGCATCTCATTTGACTGCACCGCCAGCACAATGGACCAGGAGGCAAAGGGGGAAAAAATAAAAAAAAAGCGGCAAGTATAAGGAATAGAAAAACCCTGGATTAGCTTTCTTTAACAAGGTAATCCTGACGGAAAAAAGCCGTGCGCTTTAATCACCTACGCCGGGCGCTACATCTCCTACCTAAAAGAAATGATTTCTTGTCAGACATAAATGGTCGTGTTCCACTGAAGGAAGCTGAGTCTCACTGGGGGACGTAACGAGGCAAGAAGGAAGAACGTTATTGCCTGGGACAGCTGGAGCTGAATTGGATATCACACCACAAAGGCCCCTGAAAAACACACAATGGGGAAAAAATTCCGCGCTGACAGGTAGAGAGGAGTAGATTAGATGACCAGAATACCCTCTCTATCTCCGCTCTTTATTATTCTAGGAACCTGTTTGATTCTCAGGAAGAGTTCCAATTCCTGCCCCGACAAAGGCCGGGTTTAGCTTGGCAAAGGAAAAAGGCGAGCCTCTTATTTTTATTATCCCTCTAACTCCTTTTGACAGAGCTCCTCAGGTGGTGATGCCAAGAGCCTATTGAAAGCCGCAAGAGAAAGGGTGGGCTGGGGCCGGGACGGTAATCAGAGGTGGGGAAATGGAGTAGCTCTTCCACCTCGCGCAGAGACAGTAACACTCATTTTAGATAACGTGTCTACAGAAACCCAAATAATCTGGAGCGTAGGGAACGGCGAGTATCAATCTCAGCAACCGCTCAAAAGCCAGCATCGCCCCAGAGGAGGCCGGCAGCAAAGCGGATTGCTATCATTCCGGTGATGAATGGGGAATTCTCCACAACGCTACGGGTGCAGGACGGGGAACAACTCGCTCGTCTGCAGAATCACAACTAAGAGCTTTTGGGGCATCTCGGCGCTGCCTCGCCGCAAAGCTGCCCCAGCCTCCTCCATGACCCGGCCCGACGGGAAGCAAGGGAAAGGGAGAGAACGGAGATTCCCTATTTCCATGCTTCTATCTTCTTTGCCACCTGTTAAAAACCAGCAGAGAAAGAAAAATCTTTCCACCGCTAGGAGTGCGATGGATGCTCTTCACAGAGCACAGAGGGTTTTTCCTACTTAAACACAGGCAGGCACGGATAGAGGCAGCTCGGAGAGGGAGATTCCGAAAGATCCGGTACAGAAAAGCAATCAGTCGGTTGGCAGAGAGAATTTTTGGAGCGGCAATTTTCTCAGCGGGAAGGGTAAGAAGGTTAGCAGATTACAGAAAAGACTTTAAAAGCTTCAACGATGCAACTTGACACTAAGATGACAACAGCAAGGGGCGGAAAAAGTCAAGAGAGTCCTTCCGAGCTCAGCTAAGAGAGGAGTGGGTGGGATGAGCTGGATCTGTCTGCCAAACAGCGGGAAAACCAGTAAGAGTTGCAGAGGCAAAGCTGAGCGGGGGCGGGAGGGAACGGGTAACGCAGCATCTCGGCAAAGCCTGGCAAAGGTTGGAGGAAGAAGTTCAATGCTGGCCAGCCACCATTAGTAATAACTAGTGGTTGGGGTGGATTTACACCCGTACAGATACATACAGTCCGCGGTTGTGCTTGCACCACCTCTCAGAGCGCTTATATTCATCAATTCCATCTTACCCAAACTGGTACAACATTCAATAAAGCTAAAACTGGTGAAGAACCGAAGGATTTGAAGCCTCACCGGCTTTCAAATAAGCCTGTTCTGCGTTTGCTGAGGTCTAGGACTTGGAGAGATGAGGCATTTTTCTTTTTTTTTTTTTTTTTCTTTAATAAGTGGAGAATAAACTGGATTAGAACAAAAAGGGCAGGGGAAGACTTTATGGAGAATCGAGGAAGCCCATTTCTACAGCTCTGCATGTGCTCCACCAAAGGCAGGGTTTATTCTGGTGTCACAAGAGCCAAGAGACGACGCCACCTCCGCAACCCAGTGCTTTCGCCTGGGCCAAATCCTGTTGAATATCCAAGAATAAACAAGACCAATTTTATAAATGCCACTACAGAGCGCTTAGATAACAGAAAACAGATTAAAGTGGTTTGGTTTTTTTTTTAAAAGAGCTTTTTGGTTTTATTTTGTTAGGACTTCAAAGGAAAACACGTGCACTAGACTAATAAGGTACACCAAGCACCCAGAGGCTGGGGCTGAACAAAAAATCATAGAATCATAGAATTGCTGAGGTTGGAAGGGACCTTCAAGATCATCAAGTCCAACCATTAACCTACCCTGACAAAAACCACTTCTAAACCATGTCCTTAAGCACCACATCTACCCTTTTTTTAAACACCTCCAGGGATGGTGAAGCCACCACCTCCCTGGGCAGCCTATTCCAATGTTTAATAACCCTCTCAGTGAAAAAAGGTTTCCTCATATCCAATCTAAACCTCCCCTGACATAACTTGAACCCGTTTCCTCTTGTCCTATCCCTTGTCACCAGGGAGAAGAGGTCAGCCCCCATCTCTCTACACCCTCCTTTCAGGTAGTTGTAGAGGGTGAGAAGGTCTCCCCTCGGCCTCCTCTTCTCCAGGCTGAACAACCCCAGTTCCCTCAGTCGTTCCTCATAAGGTTTGTCCTCCAGACCCCTCCCCAGCTTTGTAGCCCTTCTCTGGACACGCTCCAACACCTCAATGTCCTTCTTGTAGTGAGGGGCCCAAAACTGAACGCAGTGTGTGCTTATCCATAAAGGAACCGGTCTATGGGGCACAGTGCCATTTTATTTTAGCACCCCATGAGCATCTCCAGGCTGGATCGGGGCGGGGGGCAGGGGAGCAAATCCGTTACTAAAGAAACGTTAATAGGAAGAACGCAAGACGTGGAAGATAAGCAGTGGTCAATGGAAATTTCAGGAGGGGTGCAAGGATCAGCTAACGGGAGATGCGATGTTTTCAAAGCCTGGACAGCAGGGGAAAAAGCATCCTGTCAGGGAGAGAAAGATAAAAGCAGTAAACGGGGCAGCAAAAGTGAACCGCAGATAAAATACGGAAGAAGGGAAATCAACAAAGGCAGATCTTGACATTTCCGATGCTCCGCTGAAACGCGCTCAGGTTTTCAGGGATGTCAAGGGCTGAGAGTGTATTTTCTCCTGCCAAGCTTGAAAGGACCACACCAGGAGAGTTTGGAAACCGAAGCCTCTGTCACCTTCACATGTTCTGCCAAGTAAAAGATTCATCAAGTGACTTGAGATATTCGATATAAGCTTCCCTCTGGCGAAAGGCAGGAGACGGAGAGCAAATCTGGCCGGTTAGGAGAGCCCAAGGCTTTTCTGTCTCCTTTGTACACTCACATTTCATATGAAAACGCTCTCCTTGCATTTAAATAGGGTACTGATGTCACAGGCACTCCAGGAAATCCTCTCAGTGTCTGGAAGTAAAAGGATCGTAACTATTACTGCAAAAGTTAACAAAAAGCTAGACAAGGATAACACAAAGTGCTACAACAACTGCTAAACGCTGCAAGGATCAAATCAGATGTGGCATGCCAAGAGGAATCCCTTCGTTCCGCAGCTCTCCCGCGGCACCCAGCCCTTCCCCGGCTGCACGATTCACACGAGGTGGCATCAAGGCAGGACCTAAACCTGGCTCACCTCCCTCAGACAAGTGGATTCCCACCAGCTTTGATCACTGGAAAGGCAGAAGCGGCCACAGCTTTGGGATTGCTGCTGTTTCCAAACGAGACTCGGGGCGCTGGCCTGCAGTGCAGCAGCCACAGGAGAAGATCTGCCCAGTTCAGCCAGTGGCGAGGTCCCCGCAGCCCCAGCAGCAGCGACACAGCACTGGGACAAGCTTGGCGGGCTCTCATCTGGGATTGAGCAATCCCGGGACTCGCCGGTTCACGGCTACCCCGGCTCTGGCACCCGGAGCTGGCCTGGAAGGCCGATCTCCGCATCGACGCAAACCATGGCAGCACGGTACGGCCCTCCAGGTGTAACGCACTCTCCTGTCCCTCTCCTGGGCCAGTTCTGCTTCGGACAGGAGCCGTCACTGTCACACGGTTATTGCCCTCGCTTACCGCGAGTGACTACGAATGACGGGATCTGGCAAGCAGGAACATAAAGGAAGCAAACCCAGCAATTCCTCTCAAGCAACACTCGCTGCGAATACGGTATTTTTGGCCCTCCCAACCAGCCCAAGCTCTTCCTTGCTATGCTTCCAACGTATTTGAACCTTTCTGAGCCTAAAATCCATCACGCAAACCAGCTAACCACGCTCGCGGCAGTAACCGATGGAGACTATGATGACCGCAGCCCGCTGGCACAGCAGGTTACCTTTGGAGACCACTGATTCAGATGTGAAAGGATGAGAAAAAGAGAGATAAAAAAATGTAATTCAAGAAACGGAATGGTCTCGGGCAAGATCAGAAAGGCTGTGGAGCGGACGAGGGTCTCAGACCCACCGATGATAAATATTGGCGGGGGAGAAGCTTTGGCATCAGGAGGGAATTGAGATTTGTAACCCAAACTCAGAAGGAATCACCGTCTGTTTATTAGCTATTAGCCCCATTCTAATTAGATTATTTCCTTACCCCCCCCCCAGAAGAAAATATCAGAAACAATCGCAGAGACTGTGCACCGCTCTACGGACCCGGAGCTCTACGATACAACGAGGATGCAGCTGAAAAGCATCTTTACGATCCCCCGTGCAGCCGAGTGAGTCCGGCCCAGTTTACTGGAAAGAAGGGCGCTCACAGCACTTTGTAGATGAATCTTGCAGGGATTGCCATCATCATCAAAGACGCAACGGAGCTGATTAAAGCGGAGACCTCTCCTATAAAGAGTCTGCATAGAAGGATAACAATTAGCAATTTTCCTCAAGCCGCCAAAGCGGCACCAGCAGGGTAAATTAGGGCCAGCAGTTTCACGCAGCAACTCGAGTACCACCCAGGACAGAAAAGAGGCAGCAGTTCCTCAGTCATATATTTATCAGGAAATAAAACACATTATAGAGGAAGTGGATTATCTAGAGACGCCACTTCTCTCTTACAGAAACATGCAAATGAAAAATGAGGATTTGTGAACACCGAGTATAAGATTTCCTCAGCAGCTTTCAAAACTCTGCCTCCTGCTTTTGCAGCCGCGCTCCGCTGAGGTCCGAACCCAGCCACCGCCTGGCTGGGGAAGGGGGGGAACTAAAGAAGCAGGAGAAAACTTCTCCTCAAGTGGGGACAGAGGAGCAAAGAGGGTTAAGAAGGAGTCATTACCTTCACATTTCCATTTTTCTTTCTTTCAAGAAGTTACAAAAGCTTCCCTCAGCTACCCCAGGGGTCCTGCCGGGGAGTTCTGCACCCCAGACCATGAGATATTTCATGAGAGGATGCTCGAGATGGTACCACGGGTACCGCCCTTATGTAGAATTGGGACTTTAATGACTTTTCTTTGCCTGTGCAATAATAACGGCAGACGAGATCAGACCGATTATTTTAAAAAAGGAAAAAATCCCCCCCGTGCCCATCCTTTGCTCTTCTGAATACAAAGACCCCGAGGAGGAACTAATCCACTGACCTTTTTGTGATGCACAAAGGTTTCATCCAGCCTATGTCATTTTTCCTGCATTTTCTTGTGCATTGCTTTCATCACCTTGGGAGAGCTCCCCTGTACAATACAGGGAGACTCCTCTGCTTTTGTGGCGCTGGAGATGAGGCAAGGAAAACAACTTCCATCAAAGCAAGCAGTACTAAGCCATCTGGCGCTTCTAGACCTGTTTTAGATATGGCAGAAGGGCTCAGGGTGAGCAAGGCAAGCGCAGACCGAAAGGACAAATACTGTCCTGGGAAAGAAAACTCCCGCCTGAGTCGGTGCAAAATCCCCAGCGGCGCTGCTTTGGCTGGAAAGATATGGAAGTTGTGATCTGAGAAACAAGAAACATCGCGGCTACAAAACGCAGCTGGGACGACGCTGAGATAGTTTATCATTTCATAAGGACGATTTTGGCCTTGGGGGTTTTCACCCCCTATTTATGGCACTAATCAGGTGCTAAGGCATCAGCTTTTACAAGCTACCAGAGGCATTAATAGCAAAAGCCTTTCCATATATCTACATTATGTTTGGGATTTCTGTAACACACAATTCAGATAAAAAGCTTCCCTTTCCTCCCAGAGAATACAGTCTCTTCCAACAGGGAGACTTGATACTTCGATACGTTGTCAACGGGATCTTTGATTAATTCGTACGCAAGTCAAAAAATGGCAAGTAACGTACACAGAGACTCTCTTGTTCTCCCTCGTCTTGAGTGAGAGGGAACAGGTAAGGGGGGAAAACAAAGAGCTTCTCCTAACCCCAGAGGAAAAGCCCAAAAGCAGACCTTGAAGATCTTGCTGAAGGTCTGGACCTCAGCCAGTCCAGCCCAGTGTTCCCCAAGGCACGGAGAGGGAGAAAAGGCACATGTAAGCCACGTCCCCTTCCTACCCAAGGGACAGGAGAAGGTGAACCAACTGGAGGAGGACAGACAACTTGCTGGGAAAACAGATAAATTAAGAAATAACATGGGAAAAGACTGCGATGCAGTTATTCCTGGAAGGAATGATGCATCATAACTGGAGCCCCATAAAAGCCCAGCAGCACAGCCTGCACAAAGCTTACTATGAAGGGTCTCCTTCCACCCGCCATCAGACCCTTTGTAAGACCCTCATTTGGCCATGGCAACTTCAGTCAGTGGTGTAACCTCTTTGCTACAGGAATGGGACCTTCCCCGCATTACTGACACCAAACCAGCAGCTCAGGCCTGGCTAAGCATAGAATCATTTTGGTTGGAAGGGACCTTTCAGATCATCGAGTCCAACCATTAACCTACCCTGACAAAAGCCACCGCTAACCCACTTCCCTCAGCACCACATCTGCCCGGCTTTTCAGTACCTCCAGGGATGGCGACCCCACCACTGCCCTGGGCAGCCTCTTCCAATGCTTGATAACCCTTTCGGGGAGGAAATTGTTCCTAATATCCATCCTAAACCTCCCCTGGCACAACTTGAGGCCGTTTCCTCTTGTCCCATCGCCTGTTCCTTGGGAGCAGAGACCGACCCCCCCTGGCTACACCCTCCTTTCAGGGAGCTGTAGAGAGCGAGAAGGTCTCCCCTCAGCCTCCTTTTCTCCAGGCTGAACACCCCCAGCTCCCTCAGCTGCTCCTCACTACACTTGTGCTCCAGACCCCCCACCAGCTCCATTGCCCTTCTCTGGACACACTCCAGCACCTCAAGGTCTTTTTTGTGGTGAGGGACCCAAAATTGGACACAGCCCTCAAGGTGGGGCCTCCCCAGTGCCGAGTACAGGAGGACGGTCCCTGCCCCAGTCCTGCTGGCCACACTATTGCTGATACAAGCCATCATCCAAGCCTGACAGCGATGCCCAAGGCAGTCTCTGCCAAGCTCTGGGTCTCTGTGGCTGTGGGTGTTTTTACTCCTTGGGCCGAAACCAGCTCGGGAGCATCTCCATTGCTCTCTGGTGACTGGAGGTCCCAC
The DNA here is from genome assembly GCA_008658365.1 of Alca torda. Taxonomy (NCBI): domain Eukaryota; kingdom Metazoa; phylum Chordata; class Aves; order Charadriiformes; family Alcidae; genus Alca; species Alca torda. The sequence goes on from CM018101.1 coordinate 2,238,925, forward strand.
AAAGCTCTCGGAAGAGGAGGGCACCATTGAAGAGCACAAGAGATGAAAAAAATCAAAATATACTTGACGATTACAGCTCTTTCTGACGACCCTCATGGGGTATAAAGATGCCTCAGCAAAGAAAAGAAAAAAAAGCCAAACAAAGCAAAAGCCTCTCATGACCCAACAAGAGCGCTTTTTCTGACACAAATGCACAAGTCTGACCAGGAAAAGCAGAGAGAAAAAAAAAAAAAAAGAATATTTTCAGCATCTTAGACAACACGGACTCCCAGGACCCTGCCAATTCCATCTTCTTTAATAGCCTCCAACAACACCTTGATAACTTTATCTCCTCTGGTTGCAGCTGTACTTGAAATGTCTTCAGAAGAAAGAGCTTTCCTTTAGAGAAAACACTACAGAAAACATGATGAAGACGGACTTTCTTCTGTCTGTCAATTCTAAATGCCCTTAAAGATCTTGTGAACTTCAACGTAGGCAGGGCTTGAATTTAAATGCCAAGTGCAAATGCTGTCTGGGATGTACATCCCTGGCAAACAGAGGAGAAAATACTTTTGGCAAGGGTGTCCAGAGCTGTCTGGTTAAATAAGCACCTCAGGAAAAGAATTAATAAGATGGAATAATTTTGAGAGGGACCAGCAAAGAAAGTACCCTTTCAGAGGTCAAAAAGTGGAAGGCTAATACTGGAACAGCTGAAAACTGAGCAAGTGAGATGTCTAAGAGGAAACCAGAAGTATTTTTAGACATAGAGATAACCTGCCAGGTTAGACACTTCTTTTTATTGCTATTTAACAATTTATATCACTGGAACACCATCAAAGGAGATGGTGAGATCTCAGCCACAGCCTGCTCCTCAGGTTAGCAATCAGGGCGTTCTCGCAGCAGGAGAGAGATGTGTCTTCACACCCTCTCCAGCAGGAGAGAGATGGGTCTTCACACCCTCTCCAGCAGGAGAAGGAATTTGAACCTTGGTCTGAAGCGTCCAAAGCAAGCAGTCCACTGAGATATTGGATAAAGAGTCAAGGATCTTCCGCCAGCAGTTTTGCTGCCTTGTGAACTGCTTTTTTTCATCGAATATTTCATTTGGAGCCCAATGGAACGTTGCACATGGAGTGAAACAAAACGCTGAACGTTGTCCGTTCCAGCAATTGTCCTTCATCCTTCTGCATCAGCAAGTAGGCTGAAAAAGCCCATTTATGTGAACAAGAAGGGAACATCTACCCAACCTCCTTCAGCCACCCACTCTATCCCTTGAGCTCTTCACCCACGGATGGGAAGTGGGGAGAAGGTGATGCCAGGTAAATCCTGAAACCGTCGTGCTCAAGGGAGCAAGACGCAGCCATCGAGACCTCCTCCCGTACAACTCCAGGGATCCCATCCTGCGCACTCCAGCAAGCTGGGAGATCTATTTGACTACAATACCATCTACCGTCATGCAGTCCGGATGCTGATTAAAAGAAAAAAGGTGAACTTACTAATACCTGCATGAAGACGGTTTGCTTCTCCACCTCCTTATCAGTGAGCACAGAATCCCAGGCTAAATCGTACTTTCCCAAGAGCGGTTTGGTCAAATACGATTTCCAACTGACACTTCTATTTGCTTTATTATCTGGGGTATTTTTAAAGCTCTTTTACTCTTAAAAAAATAGGCAAATAAATCCAAGTAAGGAAGCAGAGCTTCTCTTTAGATTAGTTGAGATTTATTTTCCTCACGCGCTTTACTAAGTACGAAAAGGAACCTGAACTCAAAACAACAAACAGCAGACAGCCACTTAATTAAAGTAATTCCTGCCCAGACGAGGCTCACACAACGACTCCACTAAATAAGGTTCTGGGCGTTACCGAGCAGAAAAATTAGATGGCTAATAACTATGCAGGGAGGCGCACTCGGTTGGAATAAGGCTCCTGGAAGGATGACGGTTTGTGGATAAAGGACAAAAGATAAGTGAATGTGGATAAAAAAAAAAAAAAGAGATAAGGAAGGTAACATTCAAAATGCAAGGCCAAGGAAGAAGTGGAGATGTGTGCCAAGACACGAGGAGAGACAATTGAGCTGCAGGGACGTGAGAGGAATGAGCAGCGGGGAGATTTGTAGAGGGTTTTTCTCCCGGTTCCAGATCAGCAGTGTGAAAGATTACTCTGTTTGTCTCCAAACATGTTAAGGAAATCCTTCAGCCAACTTCTCTTGAAAAGAATATTCACGGCGAGAGAAATGAGGAGAAGTGGGAGCCTGGATGCTGGATGTAGGTCAGGGATTAAACCAGAGCAAGGATGTGCCAGCCTGGGGGCTGGGAGAAGCGGGGAGAGGGGATCCTCCAGCCGGGGAACTACTCATTTCTTTGCAAATAGGAGGAATTATTATTCGTTTCCAAGATAAATTATCTACTCACAGCGGGTACTTAGCTAGAATATGATCCACATCTTTTCCCTATGCATCAGCCCATGTACCTACAGCTAGTGATACCCGTACAGATTTTCATCTACTCCTTAAATTAATATAATTCTTCAGCCTTTCTCCAAAAAAAACCCAAACAGGCAATCAAAGGAAAAGCAAGCAAGAAAGGCGTCCTGGTCCCAAGGACACTCGCTGGCCCAAGGACACTCCCTGCCCAGCCTCCCCCAGCCCTGCCCATGGAGGGACCCCAGTTCAGCCCAGCACGGCAGCATCACTCCCTGCCCCAGAGGTGGCCAGATGTGACAAATGAAACCTATTACGCCACATAGAGGTGTGGGGTAAAGAGAGAGGGCAACACACACAACCTGTTTCCAACCGCCGCAGTGATGGTGCTGTCACCTCCCTTTCAAGCTGACAACTAAAACAAAATATTTGGGGAGTTAGAGCCGACACCGGCTCGCAGCATCTGAGGTTGCAGGTCCATCCCTTGCTGAGACGATCAGGTCTTTTTTAGGGAAAAGCCATAAAAAAAAGATAAATTATAAATTCAGGTCTAGATCAGCTTGTGCACTTTGGCATTGACGATGCATACAAAATAAAAACCTCGAGGCCAAATTCCTTGCTGCTGTGAAAAACAGAAGAAAAGAGTGAAATAGCCTGGAGAGAAACAACAGAGCTCGGCTCCCTCCTCGCACAGTTGGGCATGGCACGGGTTTTCCTGTCTCTAAGCCATATACGCTGGACAAACAAAACCAGTGACCAACCAGAAGACGTGAGTAACAGAAATGAGTAATAAAATGCTCATACTAACCACGCACAACTACCAGCTTGTAGTTCTTACAGTAAACCCATGGCAGGGGTTGACCTGCTGGAGAGCAGCTCTGTGGAAAGAGACCTGGGAGTCCTGGTACACAACGAGTTGCCCATGAGGCAGCAATGTGCCCTTGTGGTCAAGAAGGCCAGTGGCCTCCTGGGGGGCATTAAAAAGTGTGGCCAGCAGGTGGAGGGAGGTCATCCTCCCCCTCTGCTCTGCTCTGCCCTGGGGAGGCCACAGCTGGAGCACTGGGTCCAGTTCTGGGCTCCCCAGTTCCAGAAGGACAGGGAACTGCTGGAGAGAGTCCAGCCGAGGGCTGCCAAGATGATCCAGGGACTGGAGCACCTCTCTGCTGAGGAAAGGCTGAGAGCCCTGGGGCTGGTCAGCCTGGAGAAGAGAAGACCGAGAGGGGACCTCATCAATGCTCAGCAATAGCTAAAGGGTGGGTGGCAAGAGGATGGGGCCAGGCTCTTCTCAGTGGTGCCCGGGGACAGGACAAGGGGCAGCGGGCATAAACTGGAACACGGGAAATTCCATCTGAACATGAGGAACAACTTCTTTCCTTTGAGGGTGGCAGAGCCCTGGCACAGGCTGCCCAGGGAGGCTGTGGAGTCTCCATCTCTGGAGACATTCAAAACCCTCCTGGACGGGTTCCTGTCCAAGCTGCTCTGGGTGACCCTGCTTTGGCAGGGGGTTGGACTAGATGATCTCCAGAGGTCCCTTAGAACCCCTGCCAGTCTGGGATTCTGTGACTCATGGAGCAAGTCTCGTCCCCTTTACTCACAGCCGCGTCCCCGTGCACTTGCAGCAGGGCTGTAGCGTTAGCACCAGTTACTCACGTGGCTCCCACAATGACTCCCTTAGAAACGCTGTCACTACGATCCAGACCTTTTACGCTAATACAGTATTTCCAGTCTTCTGTAACTATCCCCATCATGGGAAAAGGAAGAGTCCCGGAGGAATTACGCCACCAGATCAGACATAGCCCAGGGTCTCATCTGAAGCAGACAACAGGAACAGATGCATTTGAAGAATATCAAAGACTCCTCGCTCCGTCCCTGCTTCATCCCTGGGTATGATTGTTAGAAACCAAAATAAGACACTTCACAGCCCTTCCGACATTTCGGTTACTATTACCTGCGTCAGCTCAGGACATTCAGCCAACACACGTGCAAACCGTGAGCATTATGGTGTGCCTTAAATAGCTCTGGGTTTTTAAACGTGACACTATTGTAACTACAATAATTACCGAAACTGCAAACAGTAGCAAAAGAGTACTACATAAAAGCAAAGGACAAGTGGACACGTGGTTAATTTGATGGTGCAGACACAGTTTCAGAGATGCTCGTGACCGCCCTACCTGCAGAGGCGCTGAGGAGGGCATCTCCAGAGTAGATACCTACATCTCTGAGGTTGAGTGCAACGAATCCTGTCCGCATCAGGCAAAGAAAGTGAGGAACAAAGCGTATGTTTAAAATAAATTCCCATGTTCCTACCAGACAAGCAAACTCTCCTCCTGGCTGCTGTGCCGCAACACCCCCAGGAGCAAGGCAGGCTGAACACAGCTTACCCAAGGTTTTTCACTTAACCACAGAACGGTTTGGGTTGGAAGGGACCTCAAAGGCCACCCAGTGCCACCCCCTGCCCTGGGCAGGGACACCTCCCACCAGCCCAGGTTGCTCCAAGCCCCGTCCAACCTGGCCTTGAACCCCTCCAGGGATGGGGCAGCCACAGCTTCTCTGGGCAACCTTTTCCCAATAGCAAAGACTGTTCTGATTAACAAAAGACCAAATTTTGCCGGCGACATGGATTAGCCACCAAGTTCTTGTACTCATATTAGAGATTTAACCTAAAGGAAACGTCCAAAGCAGACTTCAGGCGTGCTGTCATACTCCACTGCCAATTTCAGAGCTGCAAACCAGACAGAACCGAGATCAAAATGAGATTCATTCCTTAATTTTTAATGTAAGAAAATCAATGTGCTTTGACCAAAGAAAAGAAAAGCCTTGAAAAGAGTTCAATAAGAAGCACTCGTTTTGACGAAGGCACCAATAAACAATATCAGAAAGTGCAGAATGAAGTGAACCAGAATGAGAGGAAATTGTACAATTTCGGCGCGTACAGCAGTTACAAAACTAAAAACTTGTGAACTTTCCCTACAGAAATGACCATAAAAATGATGACAAAATAAAATGGATCTTTACACCACTGTTTGGTTTCCTTCCCATTGAAGAATTGCTGCGACAACACCAAAGGTTCCAGCAGTTGATGGAAACCCAAAACACATGCAAGGTTCTGGTGGAGCCCAGAGGGGAAGGAGCACACGGGAGCCATGGAATCATGGACTGGTTTGGGATGGAAGGGACCTTAAAGACCACCCAGTGCCACCCCCTGCCCTGGGCAGTGACACCTCCCACCAGAGCAGGTTGCTCCAACCCCGTCCAACCTGGCCTTGAACCCCTGGGCCAGGGGCTCACCACCCTCAGAGTGAAAAATTTCTTCCTCAGATCTCCCTCAGATCTTCCTCTAAATCTCCCCTCTACCAGTTTAAAACCATTCCCCCTCGTCCTATCGCTCTACACCCTGCTAAAGGAGGGCAAACACCACGTTTTGCTCTTCTGTTCTAAACCGACTTGTACCCCCCCAGGGAGCAGACCCTTAATGCTCGAGGTTGGAGCCCTTAGCAAATCGTTCAGGGAAGCAGTTGGGGAATGGAGAAAACTGACACTCCATAAACCGCTCGGAGGATATTTATAACACTCAGGGTCCTTCATGTACTCTTTCTGTTTTATTCATCATTAAAAAAAAAACCTAAATCAATCCATAAACTACATATGTACACAAATATAATACACTGACGTTTCTTAAGGGAATTACAGTAAAAACTTCAAACTAAATTCAAACTAATGGAACCCAAATTGTACCTGAAGGTCTGTAGGTGCTGCCCTGGCCCGCAGAGCCCTCGGCAGCTGGAGGCACCGGCACCGCCGAGGGCCAAAAATCAGGTTAATGCGGTGAGTGAATCAACTCCCTTAATAGAGACACGCTAAGTTCATTGGCAGGGCAACGAGGGGAAGATCACGGCGGAGCTCCGCAATACGATGGGTCTACAGATAAAACCACCGCAGTCTGCAACGCTGCCAGCGTTTTGAATTTTAGTGCATAAACAGTCAATCAGGGCCTCTGAAAAAAGAAAAAAAAAATACACCTCGCCCAAATCCCCTCATTCAGACAGGTTTAATTGACCTGCTCTTCAGAGAGAGCTCAGAAAAATAAAGATGTTCTTATCTAAATCCGTTCTTTTAATAGCCCTAAATTTGCACACTACCAGTAGTATGTATTTATATATCAAAGCCTCAAGTCCTGAGGATTTTTGCTTCACTCTCGAGAAATTTCAATATTTGATCCTGAACTAGGGATAGAAAATTAACTTGCAACCTCAACTGTAATCACTTAAAGGGAAAGTAATACAAAGTGGACAGGAGAGCCGCAACGTAAAGAAGACAGGCCTGCTGCATGGTGCAAAGTTATTGTGCGTGACAATAAATACAACACCCAGGGGAAAAAGCCAACCGTATCTTGGCTGCATCCCCAGCAGCGTGGGCAGCAGGGCGAGGGGGGGGATTCTGCCCCTCTGCTCCGCTCGGGGGAGACCCCCCTGCAGCGCTGCCTCCAGCGCTGGGGCACCAACAGCAGAAGGACACGGAGCTGTTGGAGCGGGGCCAGAGGAGGCCCCGGAGATGCTGGGAGGGCTGGAGCCCCTCTGCTGGGAGGACAGGCTGAGAGAGCTGGGGGGGTTCAGCCTGGAGAAGAGAAGGCTCCGCGGAGACCTTCCAGCCCCTTCCAGTCCCTCAAGGGGCTCCAGGAAAGCTGGGGAGGGACTCTGGAGCAGGGAGGGGAGCCATGGGATGAAGGGGGATCAGTTTTAAACTGGAAGAGGGGAGATTTAGATGGGATATTGGGAAGAAATTGTTTGCTGTGAGGGTGGTGAGCCCCTGGCCCAGGTTGCCCAGAGAAGCTGTGGCTGCCCCATCCCTGGAGGGGTTCAAGGCCAGGTTGGACGGGGCTTGGAGCAACCTGGGCTGGTGGGAGATGTCCCTGCCCAGGGCAGGGGGCTGGAACTGGGTGGTCTTCAAAGTCCTTTCCATCCCAAACCATTCTATGATTCTATGATCCTAAAAGAGTAATTTATGCAGATTAGAGCCACAAAAGACCTTATGAAGCAGTTCCTCCGGGTGGCGTAACTCAGCGGCACTCTCCACTCCGGCACAGCAGCCGCCCCCCACCAAACCCAGCTCCCCTGCACGGACCAGCCGCAGCCGGGCCCGTTCCTCACCCTTCCCAGGTGTCCCGTGCCAGGCACTTGGTATTCTCTACAACATTGCTCATGAGATAAGCATCAGCCTCTTCTTTTTTTTTTTTTTTCCCCCTCCTCTTTTTTTTTCCTTTCTTCCCTGGCTATCTGTGCCGGCACACGGCTCGGATTGAAACGCTACAGTAACCCACGGGAGCAGGAAATTTATGACACAGAAAACAGTGCCGTTTCAATAACCATTCCATTTTTTTTCCCCTCATTTCACATCACACCGCTAATATTACTTCCTTTTTTATTTATTTATAGGGACCGACTGTGTATATATATATTCTCCTGGTCACAACGGTACTGCAGAGCAACAGGTTTGGTTTTTTTTCTCGTCTGAAAACTAAGAGGAAAATACGACTTGCCTAAAAATGCCGCATTTAGAACACTTCAGCTGCGAAGAATCAGAAAACGCAAAGGGAATAGATTTACATTACGGTAGGATTAATAGCTAATTCGTTAGATTAATTCCAGATTTGGGTGTTTATCTGGGTATAGTCTTCTACGCAATAAAAACCTCCACAGCTTCACATCCACATTTTCACGGCGGTTTTGATTTGTGCATAAGAGATGGATTTAGTAGCAGCTTTGTTGCCTCTTTTATTGTTGTTTACCTGCCTCCCTAGTCTTATCTCCATATCTTAAAAAAAAAAAACCAAATAAAAGAATATTAATATTTCTGGATATCTCTCTCTGCATCTTCCCAACCTTCAAGATACGCCTTCTGTTTTGTCCTCTGTGCTTATTGAGCTGGGGGTTGAACGTCTCATTGGCAGAACAATGCTGAAAAATATTTTCACGGTGCAGATAAACACCCAAGTGATTATCTTTATCGGATGCCGCTCAAATCTATTCTATACTTAAATTCAAACATTTTTAATCCAAATCGGTTGAATTGGGCGATTCTTAGAAGAAACCAGCCTGCTAGGCATGTACCTCTGCTCTTTTCAAATCACAGAACCACTGAGGTTAGAAAAGACCCTGAAGATCACCAAGTCCAAGCATCAACCTACGCTGCCAAGTCCATCACCAAACTCCGTCCCCAAGTGCCACATCTACAGCTCAAGAGGTACCCCTGGGTCAGGACAATCCCCAGCACAAAGCCAGGCTGGGCAGAGAACGGATGGAGAGCAGCCCTGAGGAGAAGGACTCGGGGATGTTGGTGGATGAGAAGCTCAACACACCCCGGCAACGGGCGCTGGCAGCCCAGAACCCCCCCGCAGCCTGGGCTGCATCCCCGGCAGCGTGGGCAGCAGGGCGAGGGGGGGATTCTGCCCCTCTGCTCCGCTCGGGGGAGACCCCCCTGCAGCGCTGCCTCCAGCTCTGGGGCACCAACAGCAGAAGGACACGGAGCTGTTGGAGCGGGGCCAGAGGAGGCCCCGGAGATGCTGGGAGGGCTGGAGCCCCTCTGCTGGGAGGACAGGCTGAGAGAGCTGGGGGGGTTCAGCCTGGAGAAGAGAAGGCTCCGCGGAGACCTTCCAGCCCCTGCCAGTCCCTCAAGGGGCTCCAGGAAAGATGGGGAGGGACTCTGGAGCAGGGAGGGGAGCCATAGGACGAGGGGGAATGGTTTTACACTGGAAGAGGGGAGATTTAGATGGGATCTAAGGAAGAAATTGTTTGCTGTGAGGGGGGTGAGCCCCTGGCCCAGGTTGCCCAGAGAAGCTGTGGCTGCCCCATCCCTGGAGGGGTTCAAGGCCAGGTTGGACGGGGCTTGGAGCAACCTGGGCTGGTGGGAGGTGTCCCTGCCCAGGGCAGGGGGGTGGCACTGGGTGGCCTTTAAGGTCCCTTCCAACCCAAACCATTCTATGATGCTCCACCCTGCTTTGCCAGCCCCACCACTGCCGCTCTGCCGCGATCAGGAGGCAGTGGCAACCGTGGTAGGAGTTTCCCTTTCCTTCCAGATCCCCTTTGCATTTCAAAGCGCGGCAGGTGCGCCGTTGGTCTCCTGCTCTCTGCATTGTTCTGTCTTTCCAAATCTCCATCAGGTTAGTTTGCTTTGCGTATCGTTTCCCCTCTTGGAGATCCCAAGACATCCTCACAGGTAATGGATTCGGTCCAAAATGCCTGGCTGCCACCGGGAGCGGGGAACGGCTGCCGCATTGAGCTCAGAGATTATCCAGCCATCAGACATTATAATTGGTAATATTCAGATGCCGTATGCCTTTTTTTCTTTTTTTCTTTTTTTTTTTTTTACAGCAGATGAGATGGCATTTGGAAAAAAACCAATAAAAAAAAATAAAAATGAAGACGGCTATGAGTCCAGATGGCTTGAAACCTACAACAAGGATGAAAAAACTGACAGATCTGTGGGGAAAGAAAGGACGGAAAGGATGAAAGGGGGGAAAAAAAAACCCAATGCAGACCTGGCTGGGTAGGTAGAGCACGGCGCGAAGGAAGCCTGCCGTATTTATCAAGCCAAGCACCATAAATCCAAGAACACCCTCTTAAAACACGCCCATTTCCACCCATATTTGTAAGCTGATGAGAGAAGTAGCAAAAAAATACTAATTTCATGGTGTGATCATAGCCTCCCATCTCTAAAACAAGCCAACTGGTGTCCCCCGTCCCTATTGTGAGTACAAGATTGCGTTAGAGGGAAACACAAACCAGGGAAATGTCAAGAGCAATTAACTGCTGCATTTTTCACGCGACGCCAAATGGGAAAAATTTTATAGGGCTCCTATAATTAAAGTTAATAAAAACGAATACACAATTGCCCAAAAGACCACAGGTGACACACGTTTCTCTAGCCTCAACGTCGCCGCGCCCTCCCCGCTCACCCGGTGCTCCATTAAAACCACTGGAAAACTGTTCTTTTGGCCACGTTCCTCCCAGCGCTGAAGCCGAGTTTTTGAGCCGCCCAGGGAACCCTCAGCAGATTTCTCTCTGTGAAAGCCACTTGAGCGACCCTTTATTAATTCGGCGCTTGCGGCAGCGAGACGAGCGGGCGGAGGAGTGACACGGAGCGGGGACGGCTGAAACGCTGAGCCATGCGATAAGGTGCAAGCCGAGGTTTTGGTCCGGGCTCCTGGGGACGGGCTGTTTGAAGGCAGACGACGTTTTGTTCGTCACCGAGGACTGACAGGAGCCCTCTGGCTGCCGCCTGACCCCAGGCAGCTCATGTATTACTGCATGCTGCGATTTAATGACTTTACAACATCCATAGAAAGCTAAAGAAGAGAAACTATTGGCAAGTAGTGAATTTACCAAAAAAAAAGAAGCCAGTGTGGGCAGTCTGGAAACACTGTGTGTTTTCTACTTCATTTGAAGGAGAAAATGCAAAGAAAGAAAGAAGGTGAACGGAAAGAAGGTGGTGTCGAGGCCTCCTCTGCCTCCTCTCCTCCTGCTCAGGGAAATACCATTTTTAGGCTCTGAGATATTTTGGATGCTGCTGACGACGCCAGACATCCTGAAAAGTAATACTCAGTGATCCCAAGGCCAGGACTTTAATTTCCCTTCACGCAGGCGAGTAGAGGAACAGGGAGTTACCCCCTTTTCTAAACACTCAAACAACTGGAAGTAGAAAAGCTCCACGGGAAAAGCCACGAAGCCCCTCCGCTCCCAGAGGACTTGGGGCGCTTCAAGATGGGGTGTGGGACCGGCCCCATCCCCTTGGTGTCCCCCCACCACCACGCAGCCCCCGGCGCAGGTTGCCACAAGGAAAAGGACCACCTCCCTCCCCGTCTCCTCCCTGAGTCACTTCTGCAGTCCGTCATTTCTGAGAAGGACTGAGAGTGGGATACGCTGGTGTGCGTTGAGCAGAGCATTTCGTTTGACGTTAATTGAATTTTTCAGATGTTAATTTTTATCAGGAAAGAAAAAAAGATACATTTCAAATCGGGTTTGATCCGACCCCCTTTTTCTTTCCATTTCAGCTGCTGAACCAGGGCAGTTGTGATGCAAATGCTTCTCTGCCAGAGAAGATCCTGTGGATTCTGCTGTGAGCAAGACAGAGGAGGGTGCCCATTAACCCAGGATATCTTTCCAATTTTCATCCCCTATTCTGCTAGTATTTTTAGAAAGCACTTAGATCTATACGAATCTGTTAGTTTGTGTGCAAAGCCACAGTTTTACTTTTAAATGGACAGAGCAGAGAAATGCCCAAATTTTGGTACACTTCCACCTCCAGAATAACCTCACAGGGTCGCTCATGGCTTTGCTCAAAGAAGCTTTGTTCCTAAGGCTGTGGGAGTTTATTCCTCATCCAACTGCCCTTTCCTGATTCTTCTTTGCAACTCAAACCCACTGCCATGCCAGTACAGTGCTCCCACAACTTCCCATCACCCCAGGAAGCCAAGAGCTGGCCAACTTAAAGCTCTGGGGCCACCAACAGCAGAAGGACATGGACCTGCTGGAGTGGGGCCAGAGGAGGCCCCGGAGATGCTGGGAGGGCTGGAGCCCCTCTGCTGGGAGGACAGGCTGAGAGAGCTGGGGGGGTTCGGCCTGGAGAAGAGAAGGCTCCGGGGAGACCTTCCAGCCCCTGCCAGTCCCTCAAGGGGCTCCAGGAAAGCTGGGGAGGGACTCTGGAGCAGGGAGGGGAGCCATGGGACAAGAGAGAATGGTTTTAAACTGGAAGAGGGGAGATTTAGATGAGGACTGAGGAAGAAATTGTTTGCTGTGAGGGTGGTGAGCCCCTGGCCCAGGTTGCCCAGAGAAGCTGTGGCTGCCCCATCCCTGGAGGGGTTCAAGGCCAGGTTGGACGGGGCTTGGAGCAACCTGGGCTGGTGGGAGGTGTCCCTGCCCAGGGCATGGGGCTGGAACTGGATGGTCTTTAAGGTCCCTTCCAACCCAAACCATTCTATGATTCTATGAAAACCAAAGCCATGGTGGCTCCCTACAGCTGGGTCTTCACCCATGACCTCCTTGGGTCAGCAGAGGGAGAAATGCTTCTCAGCAGACAATTCTCTGGGTAAGAACTTCATTAAAAAAGATGGAGAGAGCCACAAACAAATCTCTTTCTTGGTGAACCTTGATTATTCCCTCTTACGACGCACTCCACACAAGCAGCTCCATATGCAACACGCCATCAAATGGCATCTGTCCCGGAACTGCTCTGAAGCGGGGGACAGAATGCCACATGGTGTCCTGAGCCGGCTCGGGCATCTTTTAACAGCAGGGGACACGGGTAAGCTAGTGTGCACTGCAATGTCTTCTTATCAATTCCTTTTTTCTTTTTCTTTTTTTCTTTTGGTCTTTTTCTTTTTTTCTTTGATGTTGTTTAAAAAAAGCCAAACGGCAATATCAAACAGAGCAGACCTTTCAAAAGGTTTTGATAGCAGCAGCCTGCTGAGTCCTTTTTTAAATGCAATTATTTTATGTGGGACTAATTCAGAGATAAAAGTCAGCTCCGTGAATAGAGCTTAAATCCACCCCTTGCAGAACAGGCCCTTGAATTACTCCTGGTTTGAATAAGCTGGTTGATACGACGCGTTCGCCGGATAGATGGGGTGGAATGACCCATGGTGAATCCCACTGCCATGTGCCTGGCAGAGCCCTCATTGTCCCCAGGGGGTGGAAAAAAGCCACTAATGGCTTAACCCGGCTTGGGATGGGGTGAAATGGAGGGAGGGGAGAGGGTCTGTCCACCCACTCGGCCGTGGGGCTGCTTGTTAGGAGCAAGAGGGTCCGTCCGGGCAGCCCCAGGGGTCTGTGACCACCGACCGCGTTCAGATTTAAGGCTTAAATTTCGCTGCTACTCGCCAAGCAGGGAGCGCGGCCATTTCTCACGCTTCGCTCGGCGAGACAGTATAAATGGGCCACTTAAGAGAGCGCTTGTTATGTACGAGTGCTCATACATCGGAGGATGTACCAGCACTTCTTAATTTACTCTTCAGCGACAGTCGAAATCCTCTTCTGTGAGGCAGGTTTGCTGTGGAAACCCGAGTTTGTATCAATTTCTGGGCACCCTGCCACCAAAGCTAGGTTATGCACAAAGACGCGCGCGCGCATCATCAGGGCCTGCGATCACGTCTTTAATCAGGAACGGATTAGGCAACCTTTATAAAGTTCAAGCCGCAGACGGAAATAAAAGAACCATCGTGTTAAAAAAAAAAAAAAAAAAAAAAAGTGTTCTAAACGGTTTAACGGGCTCGGCATTAGGGATGCAAACTCGCGTCTTTACCCAAACGGTACTTTTAAACCCTTTTTTCAGCTGTTTTTTTTCGAACCGATCGACCCCGCTTTACACCAGCTTGCATTTCCATGCTAGTAATATCGGTCTACAGAGTTTTAATTAAAGGAAGATCCTCCTGTAAAGAAATCGCGTGACTATTTTAATGCTAGAGGTAGGCTTTTGTAACATTAAAGCCCACCAGGTTAGGCACTACTACCTGCTGCTACATGTCTGGGCACACACATGTCCACGAAATGATGAATTCTGGTAGATAATAAGCCCTAATAAATTCCTCGGTATCAGAAAGGAAAAGCCAACACACGGGAACTGAATTGCCATTGTCTGTGCAATACTTCAGCAGAGCATTTTAATTAAAGTAAACAATTCAATCACAGCTAAATTAAAACACTAAAAAATGAGTTTCTCGTGGTTTTGGCAAAAGCTGCTTAAGAGTTTTGATCTACTTTCCTTTCTTCTCAGGTAAACATCTTAATCCCTCACTGGTGTAAATATAAGATAGACTCTTCCACATTGATCTTCGACCGCAAAGAAACATCATTCACGCTTCAGTATTTTTGTTCGGTATAACTTTAGTTTTGCCATAGCAAAGCTTTCCTCTCCCCCCGGAGCAGACAAGCTCTCCCGGAGCCAGGACATCTGCCCACCGCGGCCGTCACCAGCCTTTGCACGGGAAGGGTCCATCACCCGGGGGGACCTGTGCTACCAGAAGTCCCCCCCTGCCTCACAACAAACTACCTGAGATCTAGATGATGCCAACCAAGCCAAGACAACTTTCCTACACCCCAGCACCTACAACGGTTATATGAGTGATGGTAGAGGTCACAACCCACCAAGACCTGTACCACCTGCTTATGGACCTGCCACCATCCATAAATTGGTCTAAATCCTTTTTTCCCCCCAAATACCACCTGCCTCTGTAACAGCGCCGGCAGCTACGACCACAAACTCCTTCCCCGCTGCACCAAGAAGTGCTTATCCATCTTTATTTTTAACTCATACATTTAATTTCTTCTCCCGGTCATACAAACCAGTGAGGAACCAAATACTGGACCAAAGATGAGGAACAAGAGATAACACCAAACCCAAATTTACCAAGTCATGAGGATGATCTGACCCCATGGCGTTTCCCTAGGGTGCGCATCAGCCACCTTGGACTCTCCTCCTGTATCGGGGGACTTCACCTCCCACTCTTTACCCACTCAAAACCCACGACCGCCGCCTGCAGCGGGAAGAGCCAATAGGCGAGGAATGAGGAAACGTGCCCTGCATACAGTATTTAATCCCATGCCTTAGCCACAAGCTGAAAAGAACACAGGTTTGCCATTTCTAGTGAAATCACGGAAAAGCAGTAGCATTTTTGTTGCCTCATCAAGTAAGATTTAAAGTTGAGAAAAGCGTAAGTCAGTTCATTTTGTTATAAAAAGGAGATATGGTATTCTCCAGCTGTTTTGCAGCTCTGCAGGCTTGCCAGGCCCTGACTGCTGATGGATTCCAGCAAGCCCTTCCCGTTGAGTGAACGATTATTATTCGCATGGTACGGTGAGGGAAGTCGTCAAGGCTAAACGCTTCAATCTCTAGTCTCAAAAAGTTGGATAAACTCAGGAGTGCTGAGGCCCGGCAGCTCCGCTTTAGAGGAGCTTATTATGCAGCTGAGACGGAACCACGCTGCCCTTCGCAGCCTGGGGTTTCTGGACACACTGATTTAGGCAAAACCATGATGGGAGCCTTGATCATCTGGGTTGGAGCAAAAAAACAGCCTGGAACAATTCTGCAATGCCCGGAGCAGAATGAATGGATGGAGAGAAGCCCTGAGAAGGACTTGGGGGTGTTGGTAGATGAGAGGCTCAACACGAGCCAGCAACGTGCGCTGGCAGCGCAGAACCACCTCCCCGCAGCCTGGGCTGCATCCCCAGCAGCGTGGGCAGCAGGGCGAGGGGGGGATTCTGCCCCTCTGCTCCGCTCGGGGGAGACCCCCCTGCAGTGCTGCCTCCAGCGCTGGGGCACCAACAGCAGAAGGACACGGAGCTGTTGGAGCGGGGCCAGAGGAGGCCCCGGAGATGCTGGGAGGGCTGGAGCCCCTCTGCTGGGAGGACAGGCTGAGAGAGCTGGGGGGGTTCAGCCTGGAGAAGAGAAGGCTCCGGGGAGAACTTCCAGCCCCTGCCAGTCCCTCAAGGGGCTCCAGGAAAGCTGGGGAGGGACTCTGGAGCAGGGAGGGGAGCCATGGGATGAGGGGGAATGGTTTTAAACTGGAAGAGGGGAGATTTAGATGAGATCCGAGGAAGAAATTGTTTGCTGTGAGGGTGGTGAGCCCCTGGCCCAGGTTGCCCAGAGAAGCTGTGGCTGCCCCATCCCTGGAGGGGTTCAAGGCCAGGTTGGACGGGGCTTGGAGCAACCTGGGCTGGTGGGAGGTGTCCCTGCCCGGGGCAGGGGGTGGCACTGGATAGGCTTTAAGGTCCCTTCCAACCCAAACCATTCTGTGATTCTATGATTCTAAGAATCCAAATGGTGTCACAAGGTCCCAGTAAGATGATGAGACATTGCTCATTTTCGAGCCACAGCCGTTCCTATCTGTCCAGACACGGAGCAGGACAGAGCTGCTGATGTGCCCCACTACTGGAATAAAGTGCTACATGCATCTGTTAGCCATCTGCATCCATTTTTTTTTTCAGCCTTCAGATATATTTGGCATATCGTTCAGGTATCTGTAGCAGTTATTGTAAGAATGGGGCTATAATTTTTAAGACAGTCTCATTAACGAAACACTGGAAAAGAGACAAGTCAAAATAGAGAACATAAAATTCCCAATAGCTAATTTACAATCTTTTATTTCGCGATCTTAGATGCATTTGCCTCATAACAAGAATATATTCTCTGCTCTTCTCTTTCCCCCATTTTCAATTTCCTGGGTCACTAAAGTTGAAAAATTTGTTAATGAAAGCTCTTTGCATCCATAACTCAGGGCATAGAGCTTCTTTTCAAACCTGGCAATAAAGCGTCATTTATAGCTGGGAAGAGTTAGGGCTGGTTAGATCAAATACCAACCTAATCCCAGTGAAAGAAACAACATTGCAAAAGTAATTGCTTGTTAGTAATCACCCCCCAGCTGCGGCACTGGATACTGCTGCCTTTGAGGAGCCCAATGCAACGGCAAAGGAGAGACGCAGGGATAGAAAGAAAATAACTCAGGAAAAATCAGAGGAATCGATTTGTGCTTAAAATTTGTGCGGAATCCAGCAAAGGAACTGGCAGGAAGAAAACTTATTCACGGCACCATGTTGAAGGAACCCAATGCGCTCTGGACTTGGGTCAATCAAGGATACAAAAAGACGCCTCAATATTTTTTTCTTCATTTTGAAAGACTACATTCAGCCTAGACCAGGAAACTTATCACTAGCACGTAAACCGAGACCAAGATTCACTCCAGCTCTAGTTCAAAGGAATAAGTTTTTATCCAAAGGGAAAAGGGCAGAAATTGCAACCAAGCTGTAGCAGATACCTTCACCTACTTCCCCGGCATCCAAACCTTGGCCATCCCACTTCTCGCTGGGCACCGATAATCCAGCATTTCCAGACTGATTTTGTATCTATTCTTATGCCAAATACAGAAAAAAAAGAACTAAAATTTCATCTCTATCTCTTTCCCACTTGGTTTTCTGTGCACACATCGACAGGTAGCACGTGGCACTGAGTGTAAGTACTGTCCCTACGTCTGTCTTCCCAGTTAGGACAATATAACCACAACATTTTGCTAGGGTTTATCCCCACGTAGAGCGGGTTTGCCTATTGACTGTCTTATTGAGAGACGGCGAGAGAAACAATCTTATTAATAGATGTGACATCACACCTTGATTTTCTCCCCTCCTGTTTCTTCCAAAGTATCGGGATGGGCCTAAATCCACCTCCCCACTGGTTTCGGTGGGACAGACAGCAAAAAATCAATTCTATAATTCTATAAGAGTGGCACAATGGTACAATAATGACCATTTCAACTTGTTTACACGCATATGCATATTTGCACGCTTTCCTTTTTACCCCCCAAAAAGTCTTCTGGAACAACCAACCAGCTTGGTCTTCGTCTGGAAGGTCAGTTGCTTAATGATGCTTGCTTAATTGCAATTCATTACATCTCAGCGCCATGTAAATTATTACTGTCCGGCTTCAAAGAGGATAAAAGGTTTTAGTAAACCTCTGCGTTTACATAAATAAAGTTGAGTTTTGGTATGCGGGGGTGCACCTCAGGGCCGTGTCTCCATTCCTGGGGGCCTCGAGCATCCTGGCCCTGTCCTTCCTCGAAAATGCAGGACTTTTGTTCTTCAGGAAAATGGCTATTTTTAGCTCACGAAATATGGTATAAATCACCGTGTGGGTCAATGCTTGCTAATTACCCATGACTAAGTCCCAATTTAATGTGTACTGACATAGAGATTTCCAAATAATAATGCTTTCTCCCTTGCTGCACTACAGAGTCATAAAATATACATTAAAGGGGGCCTTCTTTTAGGAGAGCAGGTGCTGAGACTAAGCACTGACAAAAAGGCACTTCTGGGGTGTGAAATACGTTATTGAATTAGCGGCTATTGCATTAGTTAGGTGTGAGTTACGCGTTGAACATCTAAGACGCGCACAGCCGTGGCAACTCCCCCCTCCTCACCCTTTCAGCCCATCTTCAGGGTGCAAATTTCACTCGTCGCCTGGCGAATACAACACGGGCACGAAAAGGGGCATGGAAAAAGCAGCGTGAAGAAGGATAAGAGCCACGGGATGGCGGGAGGTTTGAAGGAAATGGGCTGCGAGGAAAAATGAAGGTTATGGTGTACGTAGGGAGGAGGTGAAACTATCAGGCGTGCAAGAGGAGACTGGTCCCCAACTCCCTTCTTGCAGCAAGTCGGAGCCACCAGATCTGTTCCCACCTCAACGGGCGACCTCAGGTACGTTTATTCCCTCCTCAATATAGTAAAATATCCTTTCGAAAACCCCAATGCCCCCAAAACGCCATTTGAAAAAAGAAAACCCCACTTTCAAGGCTACTAAACGAAAGCAACGCAATTGTCTATCACATCATCTCGAAACCCCAAGCAGCTAAAGGCAGGGAAATGAATAGTTAATGATACCATAAATCTTACGCTGCCACATAAACATAAACACATCCTTTCTTGTCATGTGGGAAGGAATAAATGGTTTATCACACCTTAACTCTGCCACATTGAATTATTTCCCCATTATTATTACTATTTTAAGGCAAGTATGTATTTCCTCCAAAGAGGCTCCGTTAGGAACCAGTTTCCCAGTTATTTATTTTTGAATGGACAGTGCATCTTTGGCAAAGACCTTCTGTGGAGATTTAGGCATGTCCAGTATAAGACTAAATGGAAATTTATCTGACAAGAGTGACTGGAAGTTGTAAGAGAGACTCCCTGGCCATTCAGGAGGTGAGACAAGAGGGAATAACACGGGTCCATGGATTGGCACTCCTACCGGAGAAGAAGAGGAGAGGACAACTCCTGTGGCAGGAAAGAGCTCCAGGGTTTCTCTCATGTAATACCCCGGAGTGCTCAGCGGCAAAAAATGCTTACAGACAGGTGTTTTGCCTGGGAAATTGGGGAAAAATACATCTGTGTATTTCTTAGGATGAACTCAACAGAAGTCACCTGTTTTTGGAGCCCTCCTGAGTAGGGGCCCCTCTTTGCTACAACTGCTGCCTGCATCTCAGGGATGAGCAGTACCCAAAGGACTACACTTGGAGAAAGGATCACAGAATCCCAGACAGGCAGGGGTTCTAAGGGACCTCTGGAGATCATCTAGTCCAACCCCCTGCCAAAGCAGGGTCACCCAGAGCAGCTTGGACAGGAACCCAGTCAGGAGGGTTTGGAATGTCTCCAGAGATGGAGACTCCACAGCCTCTCTGGGCAGCCTGTGCCAGGGCTCTGCCACCCTCAAAGCAAAGAAGTTGTTCCTCATGTTCAAATGGAATTTCCCGTCTGCCACCTTGTGCCTGTTGACCCTTGTCCTGTCACCAGGCACCACTGAGAAGAGTCTGGCCCCATCCTCTTGCCACCCGCCCTTTAGCTATTGCTGAGCATTGATGAGGTCCCCTCTCAGTCTTCTCTTCTCCAGGCTGACCAGCCCCAGGGCTCTCTGCCTTCCCTCAGCAGAGAGGTGCTCCAGTCCCTGGATCATCTTGGTAGCCCTCGGCTGGACTCTCTCCAGCAGTTCCCTGTCCTTCTGGAAGTGGGGAGCCCAGAACTGGACCCAGTGCTCCAGCTGTGGCCTCCCCAGGGCAGAGCAGAGGGGGAGGATGACCTCCCTCCACCTGCTGGCCATGCTTATCTTAACGCCCGCCAGGAGGCCACTGGCCTTCTTGGCCATAAGGACACATTGCTGCCTCACAGGCAACTTGTCCACCAGGACTCCCAGGTCTCTTTCCACAGAGCTGCTCTCCAGCAGGTCAGCCCCTAACCTGCACATGGACGCATATAAGCAACCAGCAGCCAGAACGAAGACCGTCAGATCCCATTCCCATGGTGGTGTAAAAGAAAGAGCCTGTCCAGGGAAGTGGGGGAAATTACAGCCGTGAACCGGCAGCTCCATCTCTGCCTGGAAAGGGCACGTTCCTGCCCTGGGCGAGCACCAAGTTCAGAACTCACCTCTGCACGTGCAACTTTCTGAGGCTGCGTTGAGAAAATTTTAGCACCTTTGTAAAACACTTTGAAATCTGAGTGAAAACTATTATTTAAGTGCAAAATATAATTATAGTGAAGATCAGCATGTAGAACGCTGCCGGGGAAAGGGGTGTGACATTACCCTTAATAATTAGGCAGAGAAACACAGAGGAAATGGATTGTAAATAAAAAAGGAAAGAAAGACAGAAAGAAAAGGATAAATTAAGCTTCACTAAAAGAAAAAAAAACCTTTCAAAGAGCATTTGATCCTGTGTCTAAAGAAGCAAAGCGGAGTTGATCTTAGCCACTAATTCAGTGTGCATCATCTGAACCTTTTCCTCAATGTCTTTATCTAGAAAATACAGGCTAATAATTGCTATGAATTTCTGATAGGCACAAGTAGCAATACGACAGCTCGCTTTGATTTACTGTCACGTCTACTTTTGAGAATTTCCCTAAAGTACTCTCAGTTCTTTGTGTGAAAGAACTGCTGCAGAGGTGCAAAGTATTATTATTATTATTATTGTGTGGAACGTTTCCAACATGCTACAATAAAACTTAGGGCTAGCAAACCAGTTCCCAGAAAAGCAAGCCTTTACAGCAAAATTGCATCGACTAATGAAGTCCCTGCAAAAAAAGAAATAACTGGATTGAGAGACGACTCTCAGTGAAGAGGTGGACCACTGGAGTCAGTCAGACGAAGTCCATGCTCTCCCAAGAACATAACATAGATGCCGCAGAGCTCTACATAGTGCGTAAAGATGGTTAACTACTAACTATTAATATTAACTATATTGAGAACTTTGCAAGACAAAGAGGCTCTGCAGAACCTTTTTATAAGGTAACCAAGCCACATAACTAAAATTAGAGAAAGCAAGCCCCTCCAAGCTCCTTTGGAAGCACTGCCAGGTGTCGCTTAGGTGATTCTTTTCACATATTGGGTGCCAAATCGGAACCAGAGGACCAGAGCAGGCACCAGCAGGATTAATGGTAACAACCTGAGCCTTGTAGGTCCCGATTATAAAGTCCTGCAGGCTACTGTTTTCCAGTCTGGAAGGTTTTCACAATCATCATCACATGGTGAACAGTCCCTACTGCATTGCCACAATTAATCCAATCCAAGCCTTTCCCTGCCTATAATCAGGTCAATTCCACCTATATTGAGACAGATAATTACTATTTAAGGGCTTTTTCTCCCCGGCTCCCTACAGGTTTTTTGAACACGTGGACTCCCTCCAACCCCCAGAACGACTTGTGGGCTGTAGCAAACACTCCCCGGGGCCTCTCAGGGCACCAGTTGCTTTTCCAACGAAAGCCTTCCTCCCTTTTCAGGATGCTTTGCGCTTTCCCGAGGCTTCCAAGGACTACGCGGAGCCACACAAGGCTATAACTCACATGATGAAGTCCAACCCAGTTAGCTTGTGTGATATGAGGTTCCTTGACTGCACTGGCCTATTGATTAGTTTGTCCGAAAATGCTGCCTCATTTATTATGGTTTGATTTAAGCAGATAGAGCGCACCAGAAAGGTCACTCATTTTTATCCATCCCTAGTAGACAACACCCCCAATTCCATTACTACTCTTTCCAAATCAATGCTGCTTTACTTCTCCCTTCGGAGCCTCTGGAGCACAGCTAGGATCGATGGGGCTTGTTCTGCCTTTGGCGTGTGAAACATTGCTCAGACGCCGTGGCAGGGAAAAGCTGCTCCTCCGCTTGCTGCTACGGCAGAGACGCCGCCTCCCGTTTGCTCGTGGGCCAACGTCCAAATACATTTATTACTAGTTTGATCCTCAGAACACACTAAAATATTTGTGCTAGAAAGGTTTCATAGGGTTGGGGTTTTTTTCTCCAAAAGCCTTAAAAAGTAACAAAATCAAACCCTTTCCCATCCCAAAATGGGCACTGCCAGGATCCCTTTTTCCAAAACATACTCAATAACTACGGCGGTGAAAACACTCTCTATTCACAGAAGACACAATTCCCAGTTTGAGCGAAAAGAGAAGTTTGAAAATGGGTCACGATTCCAAAGCACCGTATCGGAAGTAAATTTTCAAACTTTCTGCCGCAATTACCTTCCTTTTTCATATTTAAATCCAACCCAATGTTTGACTCTTGGCAAAAGCAGATTGAGGATACGTGGGCTGCCCTTGACTCTTGCAGGTGAGGAGGAAAAAGGGAGATTATCTGCATCGCTGGTCTGTGCTGTTTGCTTGGATTACCGTCTATTTTGATACACTATCTTCAATGTCATCGTCACTTTGAAGCCAGTAAAAAACCTCCCTGGGTCCTTCTTTAGTCCCTAAGTGGTATTTAAGAACCTTTTTTTTACCCCATCGCTGCGTTACACATTAGATAATGTAGCATTTACTCCACAGTCAGAAGGGACTTGTTTTTTAACCCGACTGCCACGTACACCTCGGGCTGGGGACGTTGCTTTCCTGTTTTCTCACCGAACGCCAGTGACACATTAGCAGCTCCGTCCCTTCCCAGCTCTCACCTCGGATCCAGGGATACAGCCCCAAGCGAAGCACTCCTGGGTAGACCTGTTACCTCCCACCTCCTGGTGCCACCACTAGAGGGGGAAGGGCTGTACAAATCCCTCCCTCCCTTACTCAGTCATTTATTAATTAACCTCTCGTTATAAAACAGCTAACCTACGCTGAGTCAGAGGGCTCTTTAACCACCAGCCAACAACTTTAGGGAAGTCTCTTCTGAGTGAGTCTCTTCTAAATGCAACAACCGTCACGTCTCAAATTCCTGTCCCAGTTCACCTCTCGCAATCTATTAAGTGCCGCAGCTTTGCCAGTGGCCAGTGCCAAAATCCAGGTTCCCTTCCCACCGCCTCCAGCCGCCTTCCTCTCCTCAGCGTCCTCCCAGCACCTTTCCCCTCCAAATCGGCTTTTACTGGCCTCATTCATCCCAAACATGAACCACGGATGACACTCAGAGAAAGGCTGCTTCATTTAATATATATATTCCATCAGAGCTATACGAGTTACACCAAAGTTTGGGGGATCTGGACTTAATTATCCATATAAACCAATGTATTTTGGGAAGATAGCAGTTCAGGTATGCAAAATAGTAACTTCATGTATATGTGCCTTCTAGGGATATTTTCTGGTTGGGAATATTGGGAATTTGCTATGAAAGGAGCTAAAGTGGGGCTTCTTTGGGAGAGGAGGCGCGCGGGGCTGAGCCGCAGGCAGCAGGATCAGTCCGTGACCATGAAAGGCAACAAGAGAGCAAATCTCCCTTCACCGTTGTTCGCATAAATAGCATAAAAAGCATAAAAACCCAAACAAACAAAAAAAAAAAAATCTATCTGCATTCCCGCCCGGGGCGAGCTGTAGCTTCAGGGCTCGTGTCCAGCAACCGAGCCAACAAGCGGCTCCGATTGTTGCCAGCACACTCTCGCACATACACACACGGACACACACACACACACACGGAGCATCTCGGCTAATTGGCCGGCTCTGCAACGCCGTGCAGACGGCAGCTGCATGGGTAATGGTGTTACTATAATCAGATGTTATAAATCTCTCCATCGGAAACGACAGGAAGTATTTAGTCAGAATAAAACCTGCCCCCTTCACCTCTGACCTGCGCGCGATTCCTGACGCTCTACGGCTTCGACCGCAGCACCAGCTCTTATTAAAACTGCCATTTTTTAATATCAAAACAGATGCAGATGTTGCGAGGCGGTGCGGGTTTGCTCCTTACGTTGCCGTGCCCTCTCACTGCCACCGCAAAACGCCTCGCGGGGCTGCTGCCGAATAATGCAACTACGGAGTCAAGTCACTGGAGAGGGAAAAGCAAGAGAAACGCCGGAGTTTCGGAGATGCCTTGACCACAGCAGGAGAAGCTGTGGGGAAGGAAGAAGTCAGGAGGCTGTTCTCACCGGCAGAAAGTTGGGGGAAGATGTTCACCAGCTGATACGGGACTGCGTGGGCTGAGCCTGGGCGCAGGGACGGGGCAGGGTGGGATGGGACGGCCACGGCACTGGGGCTGTTTGCGAAGGCGGCCAGTGGAGAGCTGCTAAAAGAAGGCAGTGCTAATGAATGCAGAGAGAAAAGCGGGAAGGTATCAGAAGTGGAAAAGGTCACTCATATGACACAGCGCGATTCGCCTCGCTTCGTGGTGCCACTCCGGCAAGGAGCTGAGTCACCCCCCACTCCCCTCCAGCGCTGATGGGGAGCCGGCGCTGCCCACCACCATTGCCCTGGGCTACAGCAGAGCCTGCACACCCCGGGTTTCTGCATCATCATCGGGTGTCACAGAGTTCCTCGGATCAGTTACATATGATAGAATCATGGAATGGTTTGGGTTGGAAGGGACCTTAAAGACCATCCAGTTCCACCCCCCTGCCCTGGGCAGGGACACCTCCCACCACACCAGGTTGCTCCAAGCCCCGTCCAACCTGGCCTTGAACCCCTCCAGGGATGGGGCAGCCACAGCTTCTCTGGGCAACCTGGGCCAGGGGCTCACCACCCTCACAGCAAACAATTTCTTCCCAATATCTCATCTAAATCTCCCCTCTTCCAGTTTAAAACCATTCTCTCTTGTCCCATGGCTCCCCTCCCTGCTCCAGAGTCCCTCCCCAGCTTTCCTGGAGGCCCTTGAGGGACAGGAAGGGGCTGGAAGGTCTCCCCGGAGCCTTCTCTTCTCATCCTCTAGTAGCACACTTGATCCTGACAAAAAATACCAGCTAGGGATCCATAAAGCTGTGGATCATTTCCTTCTCCGTATCTCTACTTCCTCGTGTCACACCTGCTTTTCCAAAACAGCTCTCTAACGCTGTCCTACACCACTGTAAAAGAACGGGTGCATCCGAAGGAAGAGACTCCTGCGTTCGTTAGATATTTCACACAGCAAAATAACAAACTGCTCCGAAACATCCGTGGCAGCCATCCATGGCCTACCACTCAGGCCACAGTATGATGGGAAGATGCACGCTGACTATCGGTGCTTATTGCCCTCGTGTTTTGTAGTTCCCCGTTCCTTGCTGGTTTTCTAAATGGATTTTACTGCAAACTACAGAGGAGTTTTCCTCCTCTACGGGCAAAAAAAAACCCACCCAAGAAAGCAGCACAAAACTTTAACCAGCGCAGCAGCCAGGCCCACGGTAGATGCGGAGGTGAGAAGCTGAAGCGCTGATGTGGCTTTGATGCCTTCTCCGCCAGGAACCACCAAAAGCAGCGCTGATGACCCCTGCAGCTGAGGAACTGCATGACATCTTCTATTGCTTCATACTGCGAGGACAGGGAGATCAAACACCTGACGTGGGAAGGACATGGCAATGAAGACTGGTTCTGACAGAATTAAGGATGTTCGTTCCCTCTCTGTCACCGCAGCCGTGTGTGATACGCCAGGAATGGCTACGACCTCCTTGGAAGGCAACTATGGTTTAGAAGTTCTCAGTTGTTGTCAGTGTTCGTCAACTCCTCTCCTAAAAATGCATGTACTGAACACAATTTTTCTTTTGTTTTTGTTCTTGAGGACCAGCAGAGGTACAGTGCCGTATGAATGCTGGGAGAGAGAACTGTCTCTTAAACATAAATTAATGTTTAAAATGAGTGATGGAACTAAACAGACCAGGGACCGACCAACGCGCTCCTCACACTGCTCTCCACCACCTCCCATTTCTCTAACGTGCACCTTGCCAAGTCAGCTGGACTCACACCAGAAATGAACTCCAACACAACACAGCACAAGCCAGATGAGACCAGGAACACGGACACCAACATCACCACAGGGTCAGCCTTCAACCCGTGAGGTCTTAGGGACAACTTTCCCACATGGACAGACCATCCCAGCAGCTAAATAATAACCCATTCATGTTTAAATCTGCTATTTTGATGTGCTTTGCCACGTGACATGTCCCTGCTTACTGCAGGGGGGTTGGACTAGATGACCTTTAAAGGTCCCTTCCAACCCAACACATTCCGTGATTCTATGACATGCTATTTTAGCAGCGCTACGACACCAAAGTGGGAAAAGAAGCAAAAATTTCCAGCATCTGGGTACCACTCAAAAGTTTTCAGCTCAAAAAAAATCCTCTACCGCATCGCACAGAAGCAGTTCTTCCCCGTATTTTGCTTTTCTTTAATTTCAAGTTCCATCTTTTGTGTTACCTTCTCCTCTCGTCATTTGTTTCCCCCCAGCTCTGCTTCTCCTTTTGCTGGTTGCTCTCTGCACTGATGCGGCGCCTATTGTTATAAATCATTAAAGTTTGACTACACTGTTAATATTGGTATTCACGCGGAGTTGACACGTTAATAGCATCCCCATGCAGAGATGCGGCACAGAGATTTCCTAATGGTTTGTGTTACCTTTGTTAACATGATTGCTCCTCATTTAACTACAAACCTTAAGACATTTGCCGGCGTGGAGCTCCTGTCATTAGGTGGAGCAATATCAATATTTCAACGCGGTGAATTACAGGCTCAAAGTTGAGGGAAATTAGCTAACAGCTACCCAAACTCCGCGATCCGTCACGACACGCGCGCGGTTACCCGGGACCTCCACTGCTGCCGCTTTACCGAATCCCTCCTAAAAAGTTATTTTGGCCGTGGTGACAATAAAATGCTTCACACTGGTAGGGTTTATTGGATATTGTGTGCTGTGCTGCTACTGTCTATCTAATGAATCATTTTCTTCTCCCCTGCTTTCCTCCAGCCACCTGCGACACGGCCCGTATTTCTTCGTCCTGATTTAACACACAACGTTTTTACGTGGAGGGTCGCTATTTCAGATCTATTCATTGCCCTACCACCCAGTGCCCTGCTTACCTCCCAACCACAGAAGCAAAAGACAGTCGGCCATCATGGGTCAGCCCAAATCAAGCCTGGCCCTGCTTTGGGTGAGCAAAACCAAAGAAGAAATGTCCAGATTTTTGGCCGTTCCTCTGCACACAAGGGACCTCACTCCAGCCTTGTTCAGGCAGCGCAGCCACTGGTTGAGGAACCACTCCAGGATGCAGCTCCCTCTTATTATCATAGAATCACAGAATCATCCAGGTTGGAAGGGACATTTAAGATCATCGAGTCCAACCATCAACCTCACACTGCCAAAGCCACCACTAACCCATGTCCCTCAGCACCACGTCTGCCCGGCTTTTAAATACCTCCAGGGATGGTGACTCCACCACTGCCCTGGGCAGCCTCTTCCAATGCTTAATAACCCTTTCCATGAAGAAATTTTTCCTAATATCCATCCTAAACCTCCCCTGGTGCAACTTGAGGCCGTTTCCTCTTGTCCCATCACCTGTTCCTTGGGAGCAGAGACCGACCCCACCTGGCTACCCCCTCCTTTCAGGGAGCTGTGGAGAGCGAGAAGGTCTCCCCTCAGCCTCCTTTTCTCCAGGCTGAACACCCCCAGCTCCCTCAGCCGCTCCTCACCAGACTTGTGCTCCAGACCCCTCACCAGCTCCCTTGCCCTTCTCTGGACACGCTCCAGCACCTCAGTGTCCTTCTCCTAGTGAGAATCTTCAACGGATTCTCTTGTAGTGAGATCTGCAACCATTTTACAACATGAAATGATTCTACAAACCTATTTATCTCATCACACAGGAAAATCTCTGGGCATCAGCCTGAAATCACACGCATCCTAGACCTTACCTGTAGCATTCCTCACATTTTTTTTCTCTCCTTGTTGATTATGAAACTCTTTAGATATCTTGCCACCCTTAAAAGTTGGGAAGCAACACATAGGAAAACTGCGCTGGCTTCAGGAGATCCTCATTACAGCCAGGCAGTGCTCTCAAAGCCTGCACATTTCTACAGGAGACCTAAAACACCCCAAAAGCCACAGTTTTCCTGCACGATGCTGTCGCAATGAATCGTCGTGTTAAGCTCCACAAATGCCGTGCTTTCTCCCTAATACGATGCTTTCTTTGCACAAGCCCAGTGGTAACCTCATTCCATTACGGCTAAAGGGCAGATATATATCTGCCGCACTAACACAGCTTCCCACTGCATTTCCTCGAGATTGATTCTTCCACTGGGGGAATGACTCCCTTAATTTTTAATTTATTTATTTAGCCTTCACAGTTTCAGTAAAGAAGCTTCATCACTGGGCTTGGAGGGTAGGGAGCAGGAGCGTGGCAGCTGCTTGCTATTCCACCCGTGTCTCAGGAGATGTCTTTGGAAAGGTGTGCCTTGCTAATGGGACTCAGCTCTGCCTCTGCACGGCAAGGGGCGGTGGAGAGAGAAGGAGGAATTACTACCAGGATAAACAAAGGCGGTGAAGCCAAGTGACCTGCTCTTGGTGCAGGACACTGTTAGCACCACAAAACCCCAGACTGGCAGGGGTTGGAAGGAACCTCTGGAGATCATCTAGTCCAACCCCCTGCCAGAGCAGGGTCACCCAGAGCAGCTTGGACATCCAGGAGGGTTTGGAATATCTCCAGAGAAGGAGACTCCACAGCCTCTCTGGGCAGCCTGTGCCAGGGCTCTGCCACCCTCAAAGCAAAGAAGTTGTTCCTCATATTCAGATGGAATTTCCCGTCTGCCACCTTGTGCCTGTTGCCCCTTGTCCTGTCACTGGGCACCACTGAGAAGAGTCTGGCCCCATCCTCTTGCCACCCGCCCTTTAGCTATTGCTGAGCATTGATGAGGTCCCCTCTCAGTCTTCTCTTCTCCAGGCTCAACAGCCCCAGGGCTCTCAGCCTTTCCTCATCATCTTTCTAGCCCTCGGCTGGACTCTCTCCAGCAGTTCCCTGTCCTTCTTGAACAGGGCAGCCCAGAACTGGACCCAGTGCTCCAGCTGTGGCCTCCCCAGGGCAGAGCAGAGCAGAGGGGGAGGATGACCTCCCTCCACCTGCTGGCCACGCTCTTCTTAATGCACCCTGGGAGACCACTGGCCTTTTTGGCCACAAGGGCACATTGCTGCCTCATGGGCAACTTGTCCATCAACTTGTCACAGTCATGATAAAAATGGAGAGGTTCCTCCACCCCCACTACACATTTCGAGAGCAGAGATGGGGATGGGCCGATTTCCCATGGGCTCCACCGCACTGTCACGCAAGCAGGCGGATTTGCAAAGAGCCCACCGTGTCCTGTCCTGCTCTTTGGGGAAAACCCGGAGAAGAAACGGAGCTGGTGGATGTCGATCACCCTTCAAAATCTGTCCCCATGCAGGGCACTCTTTATAACCTGATGAAAAGTAATAACAGCAGAAAGCACAGAGTATGTGAGCGGGTTTTGAATGTGTCTTTTCCCTTTCTTTCCCATGTTTAGTATTTATTGCCTTCGGAATTCAGCTACCAAAAAAAAAAAAATGCATTCATCTTAGCCAGAAAAGAGAAACATATTCTCCTCATAACGTTTTGTTCTCAGAAGAAAATGAACTATATCTTGATTGTCAGGTAGCAATGAAGCTCAGAAGCTAAGACACAGTCTTAGCCAAAAAAGGAGGAGGTTTTGCAGTTATCAGCAGCATCAGCCTCTGTCAGAGGGAATTTGATTTAAAAAGGAAAGTAATATTCAGATTTGGTTTAGAGAATCTGAATGGAACATAGACACAGCAAATGAAACAGCAAAACCTGCCCCAATACCTAATCCTGCCGTTGCTCAGGGTTTCTTCTGGAGCTTCCCGTCCCAGCTGAAGAAGGTTGGCTTTCAGTCACCAACTTTCAAGGTGCCTCCAGAAGCTACGTGGGGAATTTGAGGCTCTTAACTTCCCTCTAGACAGCCCAGCCTTACTGCAATAATGCTCCTAGCTCAACCTTTGAGGTTTGGGCTTGGGAGCAATCGCTCCATATCCTTGTAATCCAAGGTGAACATATGGAAAGACTTAGGCTGGGAAGGTTTTCGGTCCAACCCCTGCTCATGGCTGAGGCCAAGCAGGGGATGCGGTCGGCTACGATGCTACCCAGGCAAGCACAGTCCAAGGAGTCTTCTGCACCTTCTGTTTGGAAGGGCAGTGGTGAAAATGAAAACAGCGTGAAGAAGTTGGATGGAACAAGAAGGTCCAAAGCCTTGAAAAACAACCTCAACAACAACGTGTGCCCTTCCGAAAGCGCCCGTGCTATCATGTCCACATTGTCACACTCATGTTGTCACATCCAAGCCAGTGGAGCACCGTGAATCCCTCTGATGCCTTTTTCAACACGCACAGATCCTAAGTTGCAAAACCAACTTCTCTACGTCAAAAAGCCTACCAGGGATGTTTCTCAAGCCTATTATGGGCAAATTTGGCTTTTGGAGTCAGCGTTATCTGGGTTATTTTTTTCACAGGCAAAGGTATTTCAAGTTCAAGCTGAGTTTGTAGCGGGGCTGTACATTATGATTACTTACACATCTGTTCTTCAAATATTAATGCTATCTGTGCAAATTAATCCTACCTTTTATTATGTTCCAAGGAGACATTTTATATACTCATTGTGTTTTTCAATCAAATTCCAATAAAAAAAAATAGAAGTGGAGGAGCAGAAGATGGAAAAGCTCGACATAATCTGCATTTGCATGTATTTTTAATGTGAATTTAAACGAATTTTCCTCTGGGTCTTAAGGCACTTCGTGTTGATGTCACAAAGCAGTAAAGTCAAAATACCTGAAAAATTTAGACTTTTAGTTACAGAAATATCTCCCTTAGTCGGCACATATCTTTCTGACCTTCCTTAATGCCCAGAAATAATTTCTTTGCTATAGTGAATTAATCTCTTGGTATTCTGCAGAATCGTTAATGAATGGAGGCTGTGGGGAAGGAGCCACCTCCACCGAAACGTGTTACGATCTCAGGCATCTCTTGAGGTATTTGAAATACATTGGGACGCACACCGATAATACAAGGTGCCCTGACACGTACTATTATTTTTGCTGGCAGGAAGAAGAAAGAATGAGAATCCAGTGACGCTGCTCTCCAACCTGGCAACACATTTAACAACCATCTCTACAGCTCTCGGCTGGTTTTGTTTCTTCTCTGAGCACGTGCTCGCAGGCCACAAAGAGTGAACGGCGTAACGGAGCCAGCAAGTTGGTTTGTTTGCAGCACAGGGTTGTTCGTCTACGTTTTAAGCATTTATTGTGTTATCAGCAAGTCACCCTGGCCAACACAGGTCCCCACATGAAATGGGGACCCACCTCACTGCATGTAACCTTCTGCACGGGTCTTGCTTTGAGTCCAGCAAATTGAGCAGGGAACCAAGTGGTTCTCTGATATTCGGCCACGAGTATTCAATTTCTTCCTAAGTTTTCAGCCATTCTACCCAGGCACTACCCAAATTCCCACGTCCACCTCTGGATAAGAGGGAGTTACATGTCCATCAGCAGGCTGGTGAGCCACCAGGCTGGTGCCCAGGAGGTAGGTCGGTGGCACGGCACCAGGGAGGTGTGCAGGTCCATGCCCAACCATAGCTTTGTGTCCCACCACCACCACCACCACCACTGGGACCTGACACCTCTGACAATGGCTTTGGCTGCCCTGCGAATTCGTCAGCGAGGAGTAAGATGACATCCATCAACATGGACATCTGTCCCTCACGACAGCC
This sequence comes from Alca torda, assembly GCA_008658365.1. Classification (NCBI taxonomy): domain Eukaryota; kingdom Metazoa; phylum Chordata; class Aves; order Charadriiformes; family Alcidae; genus Alca; species Alca torda. The sequence goes on from CM018101.1 coordinate 2,270,772, forward strand.
GAGAGCCCCGCAGGCCACCTAGCTATTCCCGTGCATAAGAGATGTGGCTTTGTGATGGCCACAGCTCTCTGCAGCAGCTTCCCCATCCCACATCTCAGCTGCTTTGGCACTAACTGAGGTTTGAAGTGAAAAGGAAGTCCAGCTTACGGACTCCACACACTAAAATACCATTTAAAAATAATAAGGGACCCTTTTTCTGGCTTTTCAAATTAGTACCTTGGTCGCAGGCGCCTGGCAAAGGTTACAATGGCAAGCTGCGCTTTGTGATTTTTTTTTTATTGATCTCAGTATGTTCCCTAATGGGAGGTTTATCATCAGTTCTCTTCATTCAAGTCTGAGCACACAAAGCCTATTCAGTTCTAGGGGGGGAAAAAAGGGGGGTCTGAGAAAAGCCTTTCATTTCTCCTGTGTCCCGGAGAGAGTTTCAAGCAGCGGAGAGACTTTGTAGGACCACCGAGGCGCGGACCTTTTGGGCCGAGGAATCAAACCGCGTCTCCTTTACTTCCACAAATAAGTTGGTCGAAGCGATGGAAGTAGAATAAATAACCCAGACGCATCACTAGTAACCTGCAGCAGACGATGTATGAACGTGACGGAGTATAACTCATTCATCATGCTCTTTAGTTAGTAGCGACCATGTACATTTCCATTTATCTGCTGTTTAATTATGCACAGCAGCTCCTTTCCCATATATAGACATACCAAACGCAGCCATTCATCATTTCTATAGTTTATGTCTTATTCCATTTTGCTTCCCTCTTGTCTTTGCTCGAGTTTAAATGGGAGCTTTTGTTCACGCATCCAACCCTCTTTTTTTTTTTCTTTTCCTTACAAACAGGAGCCCCCTGCTCCCCCCATCCGCAGCACATTCGCATCTTCCTCTCCATCCCCTAATCCCTACACGTCCGTCCCACATCTGGCGGCTGCTGCCGAAACCAAGGGGGGAATTTGGTCGTGTGCTTCACGGAGCAACAGGATGGGAATTGAGAGTCTCTCAAGGAAAAGAGGCAAGGAAGGTAGATTTCCCAAGGATTTCACCCTTGGGGAAGGATCCTCCGTCATCTGCCATGGTCTCGCTTCCCCAGCAAGAAAAGGGGGAAGCCAAGAGCACATCCCAGTGCTCCCAGCATGCTCCGGCCAGCGAGGCAGGTCGCCTCTCCTCCCCAGGCACGCACCTACCTACTTCCCCAACATTTTCTTTCCATTGTGCTCCCATTTCACTCCTCCCTCCTCCATCTCGTTTTCTGTCTCTCTCTCTGTCCCACACCTCCCCCACGTTCTTCTGGGTCTATTCTCCTCCCGGTATATAACTCCCATTAGTGTCAACTGGAGTTACGCACGCGTACGAAGGGGAGAATGGACCTCTTGGAGCGGAGCTAATTAAGCTCTTCTTTAGAAGTCAGAGCCTGTAATCTCGCAGACATCAGTAGCCTGCTGTCAATCAAGGTGCATCCCGGGATGCCAGAGATTCGTGCCTACCTGTTCGCTTCGGGCTTTCCAACAATTTACTGATGGGCTGCGACGGGCACGGGGAGGACGGCACCGGGCGGGATTCGGCCTCAGCTTCTCGCAAAGTCATAAAGCAGCCTCTTGAATGGACGCTGATTTGTGAAAATGCCTTGAATCTGCATATTGCCAGCTAAATTCTGACTCCAGTTAAATCTGCGTAACTCCCTCCCCCAGTGCCCGTGAACTGCTTGTATCGAAGGGAGCAATTTGCATTTAACTCTCTAGAAACTTCACCTCCTGCTAGCAGGCGTCACAAGGTGACATCGCCTTTGAAAAGTCAACTCGGAAGAAGCAGGAAAAGCATTCCCAAGGTATTTGCTACTCAATTCAAGTTCAATTTCTTTCTTCTCCATCCCCCAACAGCCAGCCCAGCCTGCAAACCTTCCCACCACCAAGCTGCCATCGCCTCTACGCACGCTGAGCAACGCCACACCGGGCTGGGACGCCGACGGGACCCTTCCTCCTGCCACCACCCATGGTACCTGAACCTTATGATGTTCTCCATCTGTCGTGAGCAAGCAGACTGGGCACAGCCTGAGAGCCCTGGCACAGACAGTCACGCTTAAGCACGTGGTAAAGCATCAGAGATGTTCAACAGCCCCTCTCCCACCTGCACACAGGTTCGCTCCCCAAGAGACGGCACCCGCTTTCTCAGCGTCTTCCTCCAACTCCAGCTTACACAAGAGCTCAGTCTTCCAGTAAGTCTGAATGCCTCTGTAATTCCCAAACTGCAGGAAATAATGGATTTGCCATTTCTTTCCATGTAAGTACTAAATGCCACAACTTGAATCCAGGGAAATCCCTGTGAAATGTCTGGATTTACCTTCAGTTCACCTTTGAAAGGTGATCCAGCAATTTGGCAAAGTGGACACCATCACCACTCTCCTCTGTCTCACCTTCTCTCCGCTGGCTGCAAGGCGCATACACTTGTGCCTTCAATTTTACAACATTTCTGTCCCAAATTCCCTCTCAGTTACACCATAAAACGAAAGCACCATCAGAGGCATGAACCACCCTGCACCAACAGACGTGGTCTGGCCATCACCAGCACCACAGAATCATAGAATGGTTTGGGATGGAAAGGACTTTGAAGACTATCTAGTTCCAACCCCCCTGCCCTGGGCAGGGACACCTCCCACCAGCCCAGGTTGCTCCAAGCCCCGTCCAACCTGGCCTTGAACCCCTCCAGGGACGGGGCAGCCACAGTTTCTCTGGGCAACCTGGGCCAGGGGCTCATCGCCCTCACAGCGAAGAGGTATTGCACCTTACAAAACCTCTCTGCAGCTCCAGGTACCACCACCAACTTTCCAATCGGGAACCACAGGGATAACGCAGCGGCCGACGCACCACGAGAGACTGGACTGACCAACCACACCAGCTTTTTCTAGCCTCATATTCAGTGCAACCTAACCAAAAAAAAAATAAAAATAAAAATAAATGGTCTGCAAACACAAAAATTCAGCTGTAAAATCATTTAGTAACAAGCTGACAAGGAGACCACACTGAATACCAAGTAAGGGGAAGGAACTATTTTAGATAAAACATCCCTTTGGTGATTACCCCAAAGTAATCCAGAAGGAAATGCACCGCGGTTTGCAATGAGCTGTAAATATTCTGTTTTCATTTGCGCTTTTTATGGCTAGAAAAAACTTTGGTATTTAAACCTCAGCTGTGAACAGAAAGGCATAAATATTATTCCAGATACACACTCTATTTAATACAGCCTAAGGAAAGGTGAAGGTCTAAGTGAAGTCCCTGTGGCTTAGAATAGCAATAGGAGAACTGGGAACGCGTGACTACCTCTCGCACCAAGAAGCCCACTCTAGCTGTGAAAACACTGGTGCCCTTTTCCCTAAGGCTTTTACGGGGTTTCATTCTTCTCCTCACAGGGAACAGCATCGCTGCCTGGAGTAGTGTGATATTGTGCCGGATCTAGAATGGAAAATAACCTACTGGTCTAAATTCATCTCAGGGGAATTGGGAGAAAAGCCGCTGAGTTCAATTAATTTGGTTCATTTTCGCTGCCTCCAGATTTGTCACTTTGATTAAACTCCACGTCCAGTAGGCAGGTAATATGAGTTATTTCCCTGAGTACCAAACAAAGAAATCCAAAATACCACCAGAAAAATCCAACCCAGACTCACATTGCCTCTGCCCCACTATCAGTCGATTTTAAGTCATATGAACTCTCGGTGACAGCTGGGATCAGTCCAGAGTCCCCAAAACAGGTCCCAGCTCCTCTAGGAAGAAAGAAGGGGCTCCAGCGAGGAGGTGGCGTGGGGACATGGTGCCTGCGGAAGTGGGAGAGGGAGGGACAGGTCCTTTGGTCTCCTGAACCATCCTGGAGAATTCAATTCAAGGACTACTCTTACCCTTCCCTTCCAGAAATCTCACCCTTTGGGCAAAAAGACTTGATGTTTCAGATGTTTCCGATGAAACATTAAGTTGAAACGTGACGTTTCAACTCATGGGGGTGTGGGGCTCTGCCCATGGGATGGGAATGGGGACACAAGAAACCTCGCTATGTCAGTTACTGTCCATTTTATTTTATGGCCCAATTTACTATTAAAAATCCACTTTCTAACCAATTTTTTCCACTTGACCCAAGTTGTACATAGGAGATGGATGCCAGGAAGCAGCAGACACTCTGCTCCCCAGATGCTCAGTCCCAAGCACAAGGGAAGAGACTGGGGGGGAGCTCCTTGCCCCAGGGGATCCTGGAAAATTCCCTTTTTTTCCCCCCTCAGACTTGTAGGAGCGGCTGGTAAATCAGAGCGCTGACCGAGCACGTCTCCCAGGGCTTCATTCACTTGTCAAGTTCTCAGCTAGAACTCTCCAGCCTCTTCTCAAGATCTCACCTGGACAGCCCCAAGCCACAGCCTTCAAAATAGCAAAATAGCAAGAGCGATTGTGCTTTTTCATTTACAGCGACGCTGGGAAATTAATTTCATTACGAAGGGTTTTGTTATCCCTAGACTCAAGACAACACAGAAGTGCTCGGCAAATAAATACGATTTCTCAAAAATCGCCAGGATTTCACCTGCTGTTATTAACCAAAGAGTCTTGATTTCAGTGTTACTCACTGAGGGGGTTTTTTGGGGTTGGTTTTTTCTTTTTTAATTCACTGCCTGGTGCTTTACAAAAGACACGTGGTACCCATTCCTGGGATCTTGTACTGACCTCAAACAGCACGAGAAAAATGCTCAGCAGCTAATTAAGTTCTGCTTTTAGATCAATCAAAATTCCTGCTACCCAGTACGCGTCTGTAGACATGTTCCCACGTGGCCCAGGGACACCAGGGATGATGTTCCTGCCTCGTCAGGGACCGTGGAATCATAGACTGATTTGGGTTGGAACGGACCTTAAAGGTCATCTAGTCCAACCCCCTGCCCTGGGCAGGGACACCTCCCACCAGCCCAGGTTGCTCCAAGCCCCGTCCAACCTGGCCTTGAACCCCTCCAGGGATGGACCAGAGCCAGGACGCGGCCCCTCGCCCCAGGCTGAGCACCCATGGGGCGGCTGTCGGTGGACCCGGGCAGCATCTCCGGGGGTCTGGGTGGGGGGTGCCGGATTCCCTGGGCTCTGCAGGGAGGTGGGGCCAGCGAAGACCCAGTAAAATCCCCCCATCATGCAGGGAGCAGCTCTTCGGAGCAGGGAAGCGGAGCCCGTGGGAGGGAGGATGCTCATCCACTTCATTTATCAATGTCAGTTACACCTACAGGATTTAATATAGACATCACTAAACAGAGGTGTACAAAACAGCTTTTACCTAATATTAATATCCGCTATTAGTATCTGTTGCAGAATAGCTGTGATTTAATTTGTATCTCTGTACATGCCAGTGCAATCCTTCCTCTTTCTGTTCTTCAGCAGGAGCCAGACCCACCAAAATGATAAAAATAACTTAAAATTCATAAACCTGAAAGCTCTTACGGGCTTAGGGGTTTTTTTCTGCTGAATTTAACGCCGTTTCGTCCCAAAAATGCAGGTCAGGAAATTAATTCCTAGGAGAGAATAATGTAGGATACAAGAGCCTTGAATCCAGGATGAGTAATACTGAATATGTGAAATTATTTTGTCAATAACAAAAAAATCTTTATCTTAGGATCAGATATAATGCGAGACCTCTGGCAGCAAAACCCTTCTAGAGTTATTTCTACTCAGAAAAAAAACTGCATTAAAACTTCAATTTAATTTTTTTAAGCCCAAGATATGGAGATGATCACAGAACACTTGTGCAGTTAATACAACGCTTGAAGACGAACTGACAGAAGTGCTACAACTAATTAAGCTCCAAAATTTTGTAATAGGAGCCAAATTCAAGTCCTCCACCATTTGCCTCCTTCATTACCACATCTTGGACTAAAAAAAACACACTCTACGTTTCTGGCAGCACTTTTAACTTCTTTGTAGCCTCTGGTTTTATTCTGACCTTGCTGTACTAAGTGACCGGCTTATAGATTTCTTCACACAAATTGGAATTTGGTACCTATGTCCCTCCGAGAGTGACCCACTCTCTAAAAACCTCCCCCTGGGGCCTTAATCTACCTATAGATACCTCTAAGCTTTTAATTCTGTGTGCGTGTGTCTACGTGGTTTCATCCACACCTCTTTATCTGTACCAACGTATCGCTGTATCAAACACAAAGTTCAAAAAAGAAACTTTTAAGCTCATAAATGCAATCCCCAAAGGGTCACAACGCCAAGTACCAGTTCGTTCCGAGCATCTCCGTTCACGCACAGAAGCCGGTGACCTTAACGCAGGAGAAAAGTCAAAATACAAAGGGGAAAATAGCCCTTTTCTGCCTTCCAGTCGCTTGGTGAAATTAGTTTGGTTTTTTAGGTAAGGGGATGTTTTGTGGCCCAGCGGCTTCGGAAACCCTCCTGGGTGTGCAGAAGCCCCCGCTGTGGACAGGAGCAGTTTGTTAAGGTGGAAGATGCTCCAAGGGCCGTGGACCTGAGAAAAAGGGGTTCCCCAAAAAAGGCTGTCTGCGCTCCCCGTTACAGACCTGATGGTCCATCTGCGGCTCTCGGCAAAGTCATTTGCTGTTTTCCTACTGCAAAAATAGTTCCCGAGGTCATTTCACCGAACAAGCGCCTGGCACACACAGCTCCCAGCCGGGATTTGCCAACAGCTTCTCCGCTGCTGGTTTTACTGCGGGGAATGGCGTCGTGTGATTTTTCCAGAGAAATATTCAAATCTCCTCCTGTCCTGTCCTCGCATGAATCTTTTTAGCTAAGACAAAGCGAAAGAGAAGGACAGAGGTACCCGGGAGACCAAAAGCTTCAGTTAATGAACAAAATTAGCACATCTCAGCTGTGCAGTAAATAGGTTTTCCCACCCCAAGACTACACATTGGAAGGAGAAACGCTCAGCCGTAATAAGCTGATGTATTATACAATTATTACTAATAAAACTGGACCCAAAGCTTATTCATAAATCCTCTGCAAAGTACTTATGAAAATTTTAAGGGCCAAATCCTGCCGTTCTTGTCAGAAATTATGTCCCCTTGAAACCACGTGAGCTCTGAGTGACTGAGCCGTGCAGATTTCAGTCTCCGCTGCCTGCAAACTAATGATTCCTGTCTGAATCTATCCCAGCTATTGATTTCCAGTCTCCACACCCGCCTGTCCATCACCGCAATCAAGGTCCTGCTTAGGGGAGAGCAATTTATCGCTAAACTCTCATAAGACAAGCAGCACAAATTTCGGATCCTCATATACCTTCCCCATCACTCACTGCATTATACCGAATTGATTCGGATCGGTTTGCTTTTATCATTCTCAGCCTGTTGGCATTTTGTCCTCCGTGATTTCCACGCTGCCCCGTGACATAAAGCTCAAAGGCAAAAGACAGGCAGCGCTTGTTGCTAACGCTAACAGCCACCTGCGTTATACAAGTTCCTCGTCCCTCTGATTTTTCACTCCTTGGGAAGGTTGGTTCATGAATCAGGAGTGAGATTCCATCACCCATAAAGGGCCACCAATACGGATGGCATTCTCAGGGTCTATTAGGGCACAGACGTTACCTAATCCTTACCCATATGTACCGCAGTAATTCAGAGAGAGAACTGCACATCCTCTGCCTTGGCAATTATTCTCTGTTGGGTTCCGTTAAACAGCTCATGAGATGTTTCACCATGACCGTATGGTTCACCCAGCACTGGGCACCAGTGGAGGTGCCGGCTCACCAGCCCTCCCCCTCAGCTGCTAACGGATCGTTAGCGAGTCCCGCTGGGGTCCGTCTTCCTTCACTGACTGCTTAGGAGGCAGAAGAGGGTCTGCCGGGGAAATTCGGTCCCTCTAATTCGGTCTCTAGCATGCATCTGAATGTTGGTGCCTACTGAAGCGGTCAACAGCTTGAAGCCTTTGAAGATGCCCCCGAGGCCAGCCTGCCTGCTGGTCGTGGCACTAACTTGACAGACAGGATTTTCCTCTGGAGGTCTTTAAAGTAACCTCATTTTCTCCAGTAACTAAAGAGGGAGGTTAGGCATTTGCTTTAGAAGAACCCGGAGCTGCATCCAGCTCTGGAGCCCCCTGCACAGGAAGGACACGGAGCTGTTGGAGCGGGGCCAGCGTAGGGCCATGAAGATGCTGGGAGGGCTGGAGCCCCTCTGCTGGGAGGACAGGCTGAGAGAGCTGGGGGGGTTCAGCCTGGAGAAGAGAAGGCTCCGCGGAGACCTTCCAGTCCCTTCCAGTCCCTCAAGGGGCTCCAGGAAAGCTGGGGAGGGACTCTGGAGCAGGGAGGGGAGCCATGGGATGAGGGGGAATGGTTTTAAACTGGAAGAGGGGAGATTTAGATGAGATATTGGGAAGAAATTGTTTGCTGTGAGGGGGGTGAGCCCCTGACCCAGGTTGCCCAGAGAAGCTGTGGCTGCCCCATCCCTGGAGGGGTTCAAGGCCAGGTTGGACGGGGCTTGGAGCAACCTGGGCTGGTGGGAGGTGTCCCTGCCCAGGGCAGGGGGTGGCACTGGGTGGCCTTTAAGGTCCCTTCCAACCCAAACCATTCTATGATTCTCTGGGCACTTAGTGTTTAGGACTAGGCCAAGTGCCGGAGCGAGGCAGACGGGCTCTGCCTCTGTGCTCCCACAGTGGGTAGACACCACAAACTAGGCTGGTTTGACTCTGGGACTTCCTAACTTGTGTACTACAACAGCGTACACTGAAAGAAATGATGCTCACAGGAAAACTGAGGCCATTCCCAGAAGTGCCCAGAGTTGTCCTCATCCCTCCGTATTCCCATGAGCGAAGGCAGAAGGCAGCACTACTTCTGAACTGGAGCCGAGTACTGGGCTGGGGGAACACCCAGTGCCTGCGTCCTGAAATGGTTTAGTGTCTCGTCCACCTCATCCAGTTAAGGCATAACTTTGCAAGAGATAGCGGCAAATACTCGTGAGAAAAGAGGAAATAATTACATGCACTTAGTTAATATGCACTTGATTTACTGAAATATATTACTTCTGTGTTCTGGCTTCAAGGACAACCCTTTTTTAAAACAATAACGAAACGGAAAAAAAAGCCAAAGCATTCCAGTAAACCAAAGGCGAATGTTCAAAAGCCTCCTTAACCTTTTTAAGAACACAAAAATCTCCCAGAAACAAGCCCCATGGATGCAAACTTCCCTTCCTAAACTAGCCCTCAGTCCCACAGAAAGCAACCAGCTGGATCAAGAAATTCCCACCAACAAGGAACTGGTATCTGTGAGCTATGAGAAGCCCCTTCCAAAACCTGATCCTTTCCCATCCTTGGAAGCAAACCCAACGCGATTTCTCCTTGAAAAGTCGTTAGATCTGTTCCACCACTCACGCCCCTCAGAGGCACACCGTTCCTTTCCCCAGGCCTCTCTCTCTATCACACACTGAGGACTTTTCGCTTCTGACCATCAATAAACTGGAAACTTTTTGGAAAATATTCCTGTCGGTGGGAAAATATTTTTCACGTTTCAAAAGAGCGCAGGTAAATCAGGATAAGAATAGGATTTATGCCGTAGTAAAGCACTGAAAAGCTTCCCAGCTCCCCACAAATAACTCAGCCTCTGGGCTGGCCCGGCCTTGGCTTTAGGAATATGATGCTCATGGTACTCAACAAAAGCCAGATCAGACACAAGTGACTCTCTCCAACAGTTCCCTGTCCCTCTTGAACTGGGGAGCCCAGCACTGGACCCAGTGCTCCAGCTGTGGCCTCCCCAGGGCAGAGCAGAGGGGGTGGATGACCTCCCTCCACCTGTTGGCCACACTGTTTTTAATGCCCCCCAGGAGACCACTGGCCTTCTCGGCCACAAGGACACATTGCTGCCTCGTGGGCAACTTGTCGCCCACCAGGACTCCCAGATCTCTTTCTGCAGAGCTGCTCTCCAGCAGGTCAACCCCTAACCTGTACCTGCGCACAAGGTTATTCCTCCCCAGGTGCAGGACCCTCCCCTTGCCCTTGTAGAACTTCATTAGGTTCCCCTCCGCCCAGCTCCTGTCCAGATCTCTCTGAATGGCGGCACAACCTTCTGGTGTGTCAGCCACTCCTCCCACTTTTGCATCGTCAGCAAACTTGCTGAAGCTACCCTGATTTTCATTTGCAAAATCTACTGCTCCTCCAGAAATCCCTTCCCGTATGGACAAACAGGACATAAATGTCCATCAGTGCCAGCTTTTAATTGACTTCAGCAGCAGAAGGGACTGATCATTAATTCACAGCCCGCCATTCCCACTCTCCTATGGGACTGCTCCTTCTTGGAAGCCATACTCCAAACTTTTTCCTATTTAGTTTGTTATTAGGCATCAGATATTTGTATGAGCATCCGTCAAACGTTTGATCTCTGAGCTTGAAGTCACAGCACAGCCCCGAGCTCATCTATCACAGCAGCCCAGCATGGATACGGTTGAAGATTCAAAACATGTCTCTTAAAAAACATCATGTTTTGGCTTCTTGTGGAGAGTGATTAATTTTTAGAACAAAATTTGCATAAAATCTTTTCAATCTATTTGCAATTACCAGAAATTGAAACAAGGGACAAACAGCTTTGAGCACTTGTTTTCAGCTGGGTGTTAACAGCAAAAACCTCCAACTAATTGAAACCCCAAGTTTCAAGTAAGGAAGTTGAAATACGACTTTCAAGTACTCGAAAGGCCACAAATCTTCAGAATCCAACTTATTCTACAGAAAAGAGATAAGCAAGGGTTATATATATTTGGAAACCCAGAGCTATACGGAGTGTACATAGCCATGTGTACACAATTACATGTGGGGTGGCGGAGAGAAATGCTCCGTCATTGCGATCTATTAGAGACAGGCAAATAATTGCTTTTGGGGTCTTCTGGTTCTTCCGTGTTAAAAATTACTGCTGTTGCATTTAATTTAGACACCCAACTCCCTTCTCCAGTTTCTTTCTGACTCTCTTCTTTATGCAATTCTTTCCCTTTCTTCTGAGCATCTCGGGCAATAACTCGCTTAGAAATAAATGCCCCGGTAAGTTTTTCTGGAAGAGCTTTCACCGTCACCCGCCGCCGCAATCAGATTATATAGGATCCGCCCAGTTAATGCCATCTCAGATAAACGCTACAGGATCGACCCAATTTCAGAGCTGAGGAAAGATGAATCAAGGAAAAGCAAGCCACTTACTGAACAGGGTGGAAAATACTCCTGCTGGCAAATCTATCCCACCAGGGCGTATAAAGGCCAACTAAATCCACTCTTCTGTGGCCTTTCCCGAGTGCTTTTGGCATTAAAAGAAATTAAGGGTATATGCAATAATAGGTGTTTTACAGTAAATGGAAATTATGTTTATTATTTGGTCTTTGCTGTTCTTCCTGTTATTTTTTTTCCCTGGAGAAAAGGAACATAAATACGATGAAAAGTCACCCTGGGGCAGAACCAGCACGAGCGATCGTGCTTTGTCCTTCACAGCCCCGACGCGCTCCTACCTTTCACACCACGCAAAAAGCCATCAAAGCACCCCAGGCACCGAATGCAGAAGAGGCCTTGACCCCAAAACACCTGTAGCCTTCCTGCTTTATTTAGTAACAGAGCAGGGAAGACTCTGCTCCATTTCCATCCAGCCCAGTTAATCTAAACTGGTGTAAACGCGGTGCTTCTTCAGCCCCGTGAGTCCAGTCCTGACCAGGGCGCATCCTCACCACGTCTGCTGCATGGGGCATCTGGTCACCCAGGCATACAGCTGAGCAAAACGGGGATTAACCAGGTCTGACTGCATTTCATCTGTAACGCCAACAGCCCAGCGGGAGCCGCAGCAAATCCTCCGCGCGAGGGGGAAGGAGAACACCATTGCTCGTGATTAGAGACAACAAGAGCTGGCAGATGGTTCTTTACTGTGCTCCGGCTGGCCCTGGGCAGGATCACATCGTCCTGGTTTTTAAAAGAGTTAAAAAATGGCTTGTTTTAAGGATTTGGGATATTGCTGTTAGCATGAATAACTGCACAACAAATGTCTACCTGAATAAACCGTTGGTGGTGGTGGGTCAGCAGTAGGAGGAACCAAAACCAGGTCTTCTGCAAAGCAGAGGACAAACAAGAGCTGGGAGACCTCTTTCCAGAGACCGATGCTATGTTAAAAGGGGCTCAACAGCCCCTGCACGGGTGTAGCCACTGCCGGGACAGAGGGACACTGCACTGAAGGACGATGTTCACACTCTTCTCCAATGCAGACACATCTGGCAGCAGCCAAAGTCTTAGAGCCTGACTTGGTGTCTCGATTTTGGGTCTCCTCCTGTTTCCCAGGAGCATGCAGACACTGCTGCCTTTCCTTGAGCAGCTCTTCATAACCATCTACGGCTCTGAAACACCCCATTTCCCCAGCAGTTTAACCCTTTGGTCAAATTGGATCGAAAAAGGATCTCTGAGCTCAACAGTTAAGATGAAACCCATTTGGACAACGTGGTCTGCCCTTAACTTGAGAGAGTCCTTTCAAGAAAGTTTGCCAAAGGACTTTTCATCATTCCTGGAAAGATCCCAGCACGTCGAAAGGGCTTCACGCCAAGAGAAGATATTTTCTAGAAGTTTGGTCCCAACAGACATTCAACCGTGGTTTTCCCATCCTTTGACTTCACAAAATGACAAAATAAGGGAAGAGAAATCCGCAGCTCCAGAAGGTGATGTCATGTACCTTTACTCTGATATTGATTGCCCATTTACAGTACTTCACTTGAAAATAATGAGCAACCCAGAAATAGAAACATCACCAATCAATTATTCTGTCCTTCTAATTACTCAAAGCCAAACCTGGTGGCAAGGCAGACTTGAACACCAGCTTCTACGGCGTAAGAAAGGCCCTTTGGATCCTTATGAAGACATGGGAAGACAAAGCATTACAAACTTTAATTTACTGCAATACAAGCCAGAAGAGCAGCCGGCATCCCCGGCCGTGGCACGGACCAGGCACTCCTACACCTCACGTGCTGTAAAGGGACGTTTTCTTAAGCTTTTATTTGGGTTGTGCAGAATGGTATTTAAGCAAGTCATTAATTGGTTGACGAACAAGAGAGATTTTGCATCTTTGTTTCGCCTCCTAAGCGCCAGAACTTCAGGTTGTTGAACTACTTGAGAAATTTAAGCGTAAAGTGAATATTAAGCGCTTGAAAACCTGGTCCCGCTGTTGTGCGAACCAAAAGCAATGGAAGCGCTGCTCGACAGTAAAACGGGAACAGGTTTTCATCTTGCAGCGATTCCACTGAATCAGGCTGAACATTAACCAGCACGTTCACATATAACACTCTAAACCCAGCCATCACCAGTATCAATCTGGAAAATACCGAGCGCCTCCAACCAAACATTGTTGCGAGACAGATATTCCCCACCACAAACCACAGGAGCCAAATTATGGATGTAAAGCTCAAGCTTAATGCATTATAAATCAGTACTTCTCCTTGCCTTCTCCACGTTTACCTTCTTTGCTCGTACAAAGCCAATCATCTCATGAAACACGGGTGTGAGAAAATTATTCTGATTTCTGCAAAGAAAGTCGGTTGGCATCAAATTCTATCAAATAGAATAAATCCGTGTTAGACAGAAGCTGAAAGCTCTGTCTGTGTCTATCAAGCCTAAAGCCCCGATCCTAATCCCAAATTCAACCTCGGCTGAGATCATTGGCGTGGCAGGGATTTACCACGGTGCAGAATTTATTCCTCGTGCACCCGATTCCTGTCCCAGCACCTCTACGTGCGCGACCACCTCGGTGGTGGTGGTGACTACCAATTTGCAGGAACAGGAGGGAACAATAGATTCTGCTTTCCCAAGGTATTTTCATAGAATCATAGAATTGTCAGGGTTGGAAGGGACCTTAAAGATCATCTAGTTCCAACCCCCCTGCCATGGCCAGGGACACCTCCCACTAGATCAGGTTGCTCAGAACCCCATCCAGCCTGGCCTTAAAAACTTCCAGGGATGGGGCTTCCACCACCTCTCTGGGCAACCTGTTCCAGTGTCTCACCACCCTCATGGTGAAGAACTTCTTCCCAACGTCCAGTCTGAATCGACCCATCCCTAGTTTTGATCCATTCCCTCTAGTCCTACCATTACCCGACATCCTAAAAAGCCCCTCCCCAGCTTTCCTGGAGGCCCCCTTAAGATACTGGTAGGGCACTATAAGGTCTCCTCAAAGCGTTCTTTTCTCCAGACTGAACAACCCCAACTCCCTCAGTCTGTCCTCATAGGAGAGGTGCTACAGATTTCTAAGGATTTTCTCCATCCCATGCCCAAATTGTCCTCCAGTATGGGAAAACTCAAAACATCACCAGCTTTTTTCATATCACGTACGAAGCAGCTTTTAGAGAGGTCCGGACTTAGACGTGCACGGAAAAACATGGAAAGGGATTGCAAAGACAATAAAACTTGCACAGGAAAAGTTTGGCACAGGTATAAAGGCAGAGGGCGATTTTTTCTTTTGAAGTCAAAGTTTACCTCACAGTAATTTCATCCCACAGCAATTTCCTAATTGTTCATTAAAAACACATTAATTGTATGTAAAATGCATAATTTATCACTGTTTGGAAGTGAAAATAGAAAACCCCAGGGGGCCAAAAGTTGGCACAAAGTCATACTTCTGATTTATCCCAATAAAATCTCTCCCTGGGTACTGTTAATTATTATAACTTACAGGAGAAGACGTTACATTTCTACTTAAAAAATTATCTTTAATGCATCCATGCGCTGATCACGAATATACAACATTTTAATAAAGCACCACATCTTTCGGGGCAAATGTGCGTTTGCTTCTGCTGATTATACTTAGCTCACCGAGTCGTATTTTTGCATGAGTGCAAAACCAACACCCAGTAGTCGTAATTCAAAAAAAAAAACCACCCCAGCCAGCAACAAAAGAACGACAGAAAACCCCGCACCATCACGCTACGTGGTCTCATGATTACCGTCTTCTCTTAATGAAGACGTAGCACACCACTTTGTGGGCCTAATTTACGCGATAGATCAAAACTATGTGAAATTTTCTCGTTCTCAACGGGGGGAGGGAGATTGCCACCTCTGTGGCTTTCAACGCACTCTATAATTTTAATTTAAAAAACTAGTATCTGCGTTGGGCGGCAAAAGATCACTCAGACGTGTTCCATCTGGCATTGAACTTCTGATTCTCAGAGGACCAAACGATACTGCGACTATTTTACCCCTATGGTAACAATCAAAACCTGCAGTTCAAGTCAAATCTTTCTGGCTTGTTTTTTTTTTTTTTTTTTTTTATAATGTTAGATCACAATTTCTAAGGAAAAAAGTACTTAACACAGTAGTACGCACTTGCGCTTTTTCTTGCAGCTCTTTGGAGCTGGTTTGTTTTTCTAACTACAGTCTACCAAGAACTTGCGTTTTTCTCTCTCATTGTAGATATATGTGTGTGCACACACATTATATACATCATATACATTCTATACATCATATACATTATATACAGGTATGTGCACATGTGTACACACACATGTGTGTATCTACACGTATACACCCAGGAATATCTGAGATACCAAATCACATGCAAGTACAGCGCCGCACACACCAACAGACCCATTATATACACACATCACTTGGTACATAGAATCACAGAACACTTTGGGTTGGAAGGGACTTTGAAGATCATCCAGTGCCACCCCCTGCCCTGGGCAGGGACACCTCCCACCACACCCAGGTTGCTCCAAGCCCCGTCCAACCTGGCCTTGAACCCCTCCAGGGATGGGGCAGCCACAGCTTCTCTGGGCAACCTGGGCCAGGGGCTCACCACCCTCACAGCAAACAATTTCTTCCCAATATCTCATCTAAATCTCCCCTCTTCCAGTTTAAAACCGTTCCCCCCCTCATCCCATGGCTCCCCTCCCTGCTCCAGAGTCCCTCCCCACCTTTCCTGGAGCCCCTTTGGGGACTGGAAGGGGCTCTAAGGTCTCCCCGGAGCCTTCTCTTCTCCAGGCTTAGTAACAAATAGATCCTGGTCCAGTTCTGCAGAAAGTATATTTCTGTTTATTTTCCATTTATTTTGTTACCAAAAGAATAAAATAAATAATCTCTTATTATGGGACACTTACAAATAATTTAATTTAAAAAAAAAAAAAAAAAAACCAAGAGAATTCCCTGATTCACTACCTAAAACGAGGAAGGTGACCTTCTCGAAGCAAACAGCATTGCGGGAACGGCTTGAAAACACGGGCAGAGGAGAGAGTTTGGTCGACTTTCAGCTCCATTTCTTTTGCGTGATCTAGTAGACAACGAGGTTTCAAGAGGATGTGCCTTAACCCTCTGATAATAAGCATTTCCTTGCCTCCGCCTCCACTTACGGATTCTTGCTCGAGGCCCCCGATGCTCCAAGGCAAAGCTTTGATAAAAGAGCCTTGCGGTCTGCACTGCCCCTAATTACAGCGGCCCCCTTTCCTCGGTTGCCCGCGCTCTGTGCTCTAGGTAAATGCCACAAAGGTCACTTTGTTAATTCAATACCAAGCCCACATTAGAAATCATTTGCACAAGACTCAAAAAGTCAGTGTCTTTTTTTTTAACACTGATGGTCGGGTTTTCTTAATACTATACAGTCCTAGAAATGAACTTCAATTACGGAGGAATGAAGGAGGTACCTTGTGAAGGTTACTATTGCCCCGAGATAGACATCAAGGCAGGGCAGACCATTCACCACCTGGAGGTGACTATTTTTCTCCACGGATTAACACACGTTACTCTGCCTTAGACGACAAGCTTCCAGGAATCGCTCACAGCGGGGAGGTCCCAGCAGGTGGGGCTCCAATTTCAGAGAATCATAGAATGGTTTGGGTTGGAAGCGACCTTAAAGATCACCCACTTCCAACCCCCCTGCCACGGGCAGGGACACCTTCCACTAGACCAGGTTGCTCAAAGTCCCATCCAGCCGGGTCTTGGACCAAACATGTAGAAGGAATGATCCCACACGGGGCTTTGGACGGGAGGGGACAACCAGGTTCACCCAGCTACTCCATAGAAGACCTACACAACAGACACCTACACCAGAAAGGCCCATAAAGCTTCACCGCATGCCACAAACACCCAAAATACTTGCAGGCATCCTTCTTACGACCTCCATAAAGACCAGAAACCGTAACTAACAGAGGAGCCGTGGGATACTGATGTTCCTGAATGGAGCACAAGATGCTAGGAAGCCCACTCGACAGGAAAGGGGGGGAAAACTTGTCGCCGGCCATCTGGCCATTAGGGGAAAAATCCCTTCTGATCCCAAATCTGGCAGTTGTTTTAACTGCGGGTGTCGGAGCCGAAGGTGACAGCTGGGCACCTGCAAGGGCTGATGCTAACAGGACTGAAACAGCCCTTTCTTCCACCCTTCCGGCCTCTTTTATGATCATTTAAGGCGTTCTCTTCCCTAGATATCACATCATTATGTATTTAGGGATACGCACCAAACGAAAGCCCAAAGCTACAAGACACACAAAAGCCGTTGGAGCATTTTGAGCTGCTGGGCTGGCTCCAGAGTCCAGCTTTGTCTGGGTGTCGCAGCACACGTTGAGCGCAGCGCTGTCGTGTGCTGTATCGTCCTATTCCCTTCTCCTCCGCTTCAATCGACTTTCTGTCAGGATGAACAAAACTCCCGCAGGACAAAAAAAAAAAAGTACAAAGCAGGATTTGCAAGAAGGCAGGAGCAGAGGACGGGATGTGCTCATTAGCTGCGGCCCTTCCAGTCCCGCCAGTTGACAATGGTGGTTTTTTTCAGTCATGGTTTTGGGAGGCATCTGCTAAAGATTTCTGGGAAAATGTTTACCGATTATAATTTTAAAAGACCAACTTCCTCCCAGGAGCCAAATACACTATTCCTAGGGATGGATTTTGGAAACCGTTAGCTGCTCGCTTTTTTATATTACAGAGTAATGTATATGCCATCAAGAAACGCTCTACAAAAAAATGAGAAACAAATTCAGATAAGTTGCTGACAGATCGTATACTAAGAGGCCAAAATTTCATCATCCATTCACCGAATTACCTTTTAAAATCTAATTTATCGTCAGGCTAACTCTAGTCCCGTTTGGAGCTCACCGGCGTTAGGATGATCAGCATTTTATGACCGCCATACGTTACCGTTGTGTCGTACCCTTTTACTACCAGAACCTCAACGCATTTTACCATCCTTCAGAGGTGGTCGCAGTTGTTTTGTTTTAAGTGTGACATCCACCTCCCCATCCTCATGTAACTATGGGGACAACGGCAACGGGACACTTAAAAGGCCGTAGCCATCAGTGGGAAGGACCCCGGGACCTTCAGCCCTGCGGCTCAGCCAAGGAGAAGCACCTGGCATGGAAACCTCCGCATCAGCGTTCATTGAGCTGACGGAGGGAAAGTTAACCCCAGGCTCCAGGAATGTCTGGCTTTTTTTGATGTTTTTTTAGTCATGCAATGACCCAGACTGACCTTGTGTAAAGGTTTACTTCTTTCTGACACAACCCATTTACCTCCCATATGGGAACAGAGCATTTAGCGGCAAAGCCCGGAGCCCAGCAAAAGGCCATGCAGGGAAACTCCTGGCCACGTAGGAGATGTCAGGAACAATCAGAACTAATGAAATAATTCTTGCTATCAGGTATTTGGCATATTAATGCACAGAGACAGATCTCATTTACTGAGACAGAGTCTGGCACCGTAAATTATCGGACACTCAAATACGATCACACTCCACGTTTAAGGGCCATCTGAATTGTACTCAGGTAGTTTCACTCATCTGCGATCTGAGGAATGTGTTAATAAATACAGGGCTGAATCACACCATCGATTTGTCAGTGGAATTTCCCATTAAAACCTGTCAAGAGCATTACTTTAAAAAAAAAATTAATGGTATAATATAGCCCAGGGTTGTGCTCTAACATACTCCTGACGGTATAGCTCTCCGAGTCTCATGGGTGATGGATAATCTTGTTTGCTCCGTATTGTCCGATACAGCATCTTTCTTTCGCCTTTCTGCTGCAGCCAGAGGTCTGGCTGCCACCAGGAGCAGTTGGTGTCCTCTCTTGGTGGGCAGCAAATCAAACAACCAAGCAAGAGTCTAAACCTCTCTTTCCACTTCCCTGAGAAGTTCGATTTCTACGGCCAGTATCTCCAACTCAGCAAGAAGACTGGAAATCCACCGCTCTGATATCGCCACGTTGGATTCCTTGGACTAAAGAGTCCACTTTGGTTTCTCGCTCTCTGGATTTGAGCTCGTTCTCCCGAGTCTCGTGGATTCGGTCTCTTTTGGAAAGCTAGCTGGTTTGGTTGCTCTTGGCAGACGCGTTTGGCGTTCCTGGGATGTTCTGCGAGCTCTGACACGGAAAGAGGAGTAACGCGAGTCACAGCACACCACCAACAGCCCGGGTTCGGCACACGCAGGGATGGCCCCCGTGATTCTTCATCAACGGCCTCACTCCACAGTACTTCGAGAATTTGTGATAAAGACAGATTAAGCTTATGTAAGGAGCATCAGGGGAAAATAATAATAATAATAATAATAAAAAAAAAAGAAATAAAAAAAAAGCCAGAGTATTATTCTATTGCATGTTTGGGAGATTAAAACCATTTCCTATTCGATTCACAAAAAAACAATCTGCAATGAAGCGACAGTGCCAAGGGATTTGGGTGGCTCCAAGCCAGCGTCCCCATTTCAGGAGGAAACCTCCCCTCCAGCGGGATGGGAAAAGTTGCTCGTTAAGGAAGTCATGGCGCTGCCCCATTCGCGACGGGTTGGTCGAGCACAAAGCGATACTCAGAACCTCGAGCGGCCGCTGTCCTCGCGGGTGATATCATTTTCCATTGATTGTAATTGAGTTCTATTAATGATGTAATTCAATTAGACACAAATCAAGAGATAACTAATACTTTTAATAACGGAACACCAGCTTCTGACAAATTCCCTCCGCAGATGGAAAAGCTTGATAGAGTTACTGGTAACAGAATATCCCCCTCTGGAGAGATGTTAACAACCCTTTTAATATCAATGCACCTGCTATAGCAAAGCTATTTGGTTGCCGAGAATCTACGTGAGCATAGAAGGAACGCAAATGATCACCAACAAATTGCGTTAGGAGGATTCTGTTGACATGAAGGTGTCTCTGCGGAAGTCAGTGAAGATTTATTCAGGTGGAGAGTCTGGCCTAATGTATTGAAACAACCTTTCTCTCTCTTTTTAGAATTGTTTAAATCGTTAAAATTTGATGCATTGAAAAAAAATAATAATCCAAAAACCTGATTTATTCTCCATTACTGCGGGCTTAGAGAACTGTGTGGGCAGTATGGAAATACAGCTGTTTACCCAGTCTTCTCTGGAATCTTTCATCCAGATGACCTTTATTTCAGATTAATGAAAACAAAAGAACGAATAATGTTTGTGCGAGAGGGAGATCACAGCAAACAGCCATGTGTAACAGTCTCCGCCAGAACGGAAGATATTGCTTATAACACACGCCTGGCTCTTCCCAAGCACACAGTTTTCACTTCCACAAACTGAGTAGCCTCTCACTTTGCACGTCAAAACCAGTCAGCAACCCAAAACCATGAAACCTCACGATTTTTGCAAAAAAGCCTTGCAGCGCACAACACCCTCAGTCCTACAGCACCTTTAAAATCTGATGAATTGACACCTTCTAAGCATCCTTATACTGCTGGTTGGCTAAATGTCCCATCAACGCTTGGACCACGGGAGATATCAACCTTTTTTGGCATCTCTGTCACAGGCACAGAAAATTTCTACCTTTACAACTCTCCGTGGACACTGAAAAAAAGCCGTTCTGACATTATCCAGCGGTATGAAACCATCTCTGCTTTGCATCCTCCTCATCACGAACAATAAAACAAAAGCTGTCGGATTCGGTTAATTTTTTAACTCACTTCACGCCGTTTCTCGCACAGGAGGACACAGTATTCGTCGTGTCCAGGGAAAATAAAAAGGTCCGGAGCCCCCATAAATAAAGGAAAATCCCAATTTTTAATAGCAAAATCTAAATCTAAGACCGTTAACTACTTTCATCTGTATGACAGATTCCTCTTCAATAATTCATCTAAACCTTTTCATTCTTCTGAGCAGAAAACCGTGCAGGAAGCTTCCTTCCAAAGCAGAATGTGGGGTGGGGGGGGGGGGATTGCTGGCCATTTTGCCAGATTTTTACAGAACGTGAAGGAAATGAGGATAACCAGTCATGCAGCATCTATAATACAACAAAGCAGGGACAAACTAGGAAATAGGATTTTCACTTTGAGTAAGAGAAACACAAGCACCGTGACATTTGGGAAACGAGTATGAAATTTGCAGGATTTGATGAATACAGGGAAACCCCCGCAACACTGCAACCACATGAAATAAATATATATATATAAAAATATATATATACATGAAATGCCATCTATCCCCATCTCCTAAAATACACACCCCCTTCTTCTGGACCACCCTCCTCCACAGCCCTCGCTCAGGCCATTCTGTGGGTGGTTCAGCACAAATTCCAGCCAAAATCGTAATTACTAATTACAGTCCTACCGAGAAGTTGTTTCGGTCCTCCCTGGGATCTCTCACAACTGCCTGCCACCAAGACGACGACAATCAAAACCTCAACCCGAGCAAGAAAACTCGCTGCTGGTGCTTCAGCAGTTCAACAGGTTGGTGCGTTTGGGTCCCACCACAACCACGGTCCATTGTGTGCCTTCAGCACCAGGGGAGAGCCAAGGGAAAGTTTTAAGGGCTTTCTTTTCCCTCTTCTTCTGAGCATCAGAAGGCAGAGAAGTTACAAAAAAAAAAAAGGAAGGGAATATGGATGAAGGCCCCTCAGCCTTTTTCAATGTCGTTCTTCTTCCCCTGGTGCTTCTAGTAGGGAAAAAAGAATGAATATTGTGGATAGAAACTCAAAGTACTTTTAAAAAGCTTTTTAGTCTTTGGCTAGGGAGGGGAAGAGTGTCAAAGAGACACCCAGGTGAAGGAGGTTGATGCATGAACTCTGCGCCAAATGAGCCCTTTTGGGTCGCTGTGGGCTAAGGATGAAGCATCCAACCCTGCCTGGTGCTTGGTGCCAGCCCCAAGATAGCCCACTCCGTGCTCCTAAGTCGACTCCACTCCTAGGGAAGCAACCTTCAGCTTCTAATTACAAGGTTTTGGGAGTCCTGCCTTTAGAAAGAAACACTTTACACAATTATATCAATTGACCTTGTCCCGAGCTGTCATGTTTCATCTAATTACTGCTCTCAGAGCTTGACGGCCAGACAGAAGTGCCCATCAGTTTAGCCGCAGGTCACAGCGTTAACGTAGGCACGAGCCTTCAGATGCTTTTCAAACCGAGATTCTCAGATTCACTGAACCAGATTTGGTTGCTGGGCACTTTTATGTTCTTCCACAAAATATACTCCAAGAAAAAGGGACAAGGAACCTGGACTAAGCCTCTAAAAAAAAGTATTTATGAGGGCGGTGTTCAGCTATGCCAAGAGCAACCGTCTCTGGCTCGCTAGGATTGCTCCGGCGGGCAGCACAGCTACAGGCCAGGGACGGGTACAGGTGAATAGGTGAAGTGATATGGACTGTCCTTACGGAGAACAGACTAAATGAACACATCGTTCCTCTTTTAGTGACATTACCTGTTCCCATCCTGGCCGCAAGATCCCAAGCATACACACACCTGGATCTCATACAGGGCATCTCAAGTGAGGACTTCTCCTGAGTTGCTTCGCCTTGGGACCAGCCAGGGAGAAGAAACAAAAACTTTGTGCCACAATTTTTTATGACAATCTCTCTCTACTCAGTGTCCCTAAGAGCAAGCAGGGAAGTGCAAAATAATAGTTAGCTTTAGCCCCCTCTCTTCAGCCCGTAATCTCTCTGCTTTCTTAATCTTTCACTCTGAAACTACCCATATCCGAGAGTAACCTGGCTGTTATTTCTACCAAAAGAGCCTGTACTTGGCAGTGCCGCGCTGAGATTTGATGGAGCATCATGCCGCTGTGGAGTTGACGGGAGGTACGCAGTGGGAGTAAACAAAAACTTGAGCAACAGGAGACACGAACGGTGCTATGATATTGAGGGGGAAAAAAAGAAAGCAATAAGCAAAGGCAACTAGGAAACAGAGAAATGGAGCTCCTCACCTGTGCAGGACAAACGCTGGCAGCACAAGATCTGAAGCCACCATTGGCTGACAGCATGTACAGAATGTGGACACCAGGCTGTGAAACTATTAGATATAAACGATAAACATATGAACCAGGAGACTGTCATTCATCGCAGAGCTCTTCTGGCAATTGAAGAGCTGACCTTAGCTCAGCTAAGCTACAGAGCCTCCCAAAAGAGTCGTAACTCTGCAATTTCTAAAGCTCTCCATCCACTCCCAAACGAGCAGCCTCACCTCCCACGGTACATCCTCATCCCACAGAAAGTCCATGTCGTGCAAGCACCACCTCCGCGATTTGGATAAATTCTGTGTTTTGTAACACAGCGCCACAGCAAGTGTCCAACTACTTTACCCTCTCCAACTAAAACAAATGTTTTCATCAACACCTGCATTGGTGGTTGGGGTTGTTTCACCATGCTCAGAGCAGAAGCTTTTCTATCTCATCTCCAGTGTATTTATTTTACACTTTACCTATTTTTGTCACCTTTTCTTCTTGCTGCAAGACTCCAGAAGAGAACGACAGCGAGCACCTGTTTCACTGAGCCAAACTTCTCAGCTGGTCAGGACGCTGCTTCCCAAACCAGACAGAAATTGGTACCAAAGCTTTGGAAACGGTGGTGGTTGTTCACCTTCTGCTTCCAAGCTGGGAGAGGAGGCACCTTGTCAGCGCTCGAGCCCGGGATATTGTGACCATGGGCTGGGTGCACACTATCAATCCCATGAATTTGATCTTAAAGCACCATAAAAGTAAATAAAACCATCAAAACGTCGGCAGTCTCCTTGTTTGAAACTCTACTTTGCAGGGTGAGAAGATACCCAGTTTTCAGTCAATAATGCGATTTCCAAGAAGACACTATTCCTTCAGCTCCTCCGTTTGACAACCAATATTTTGCTGAAACTTCGGGCAGCAATTTAGCGTCGTTTCCAATGTATTTTGAATACTTCAGAGCGTTTACAAAATTACAGCACGTATTGGCATTACCATCGGCAAATTACTGCCATCAACCCAGACAGAAATTGAGACATTTAACTGCGCGCTTAGCGCGCCTCGCCGAGAATTCAGTTTCCTTTATAGTGCAGACATCTCCAAACTCTGGAGCAAGATGTTCTGTCATTAGCCCAATTTAGCTGTAGCCCTTCACATCAAAGCTGAAATTGAGAAACACTGTCAGAAAGAAACAATTCTGCTAAGTTTACAATTATCTGATGTGTTACCTTTCGGGAATAATATACTCTATTTTACCAGTGAATTTACTGTCAGAAATCAGGAGATACACTCCACTTTCAGTCATCGCTTTCCACAGTTTGATAGTTTTCCTTACGGGAGGCTGCATGGAGAAGACCCAAAGGAGTAAATCTCAAATGCCGGAGGCTCTGCACCAGTATGAAAAAAGATTCCCAAGCATCCTTTATCCCGCAGAGGAGACCACTGCTGCTTTTCAACAGCAGAAGTGGTAAAACAGACCGTGATGTTCATACAAGGGGATGGGGAGGAGGAGATGGGTAACGGACATGTGAAGTAGATTTATTTCAAGAGGACCGGAACCAGGAATGCTTTAAGCCATCCCCACAACAAACAGTTGAGAAGGAATTCTTTAAAGCGAGCCTCGCAACCAGTCACCAGGGAGCCGGGTAGAAAATGGCATAAAAACCAGTACACGAAAGCCAGTTCCCTGCAAACCACCTCAGCCCAGCTCTGCCTGCGGCGCAACCTCGCAGTTCGGATGAGGAACGTTGTGGTACCTATTTTTTGGCAGATGAATTTTCCATCCAGCATGGAGAAAGGAATTAATTCCCTTGGGCAAATTAAAAATAAGGATGTTCGGAGATTCTGGGAATAGCAAAGAGCACCCAGTGGCGGATGCCTTCCAGAGGAGCGGGGACCGCTCTGCATCCCAATTCCATGCTCTCGCTCCGGGGCAGGAGCATCTCCATCCAGCCCGGGGCACCAACGCTGCGGGAAGAGGGATGGAAGGGAAACGAGGACAGGGCCAACGTGTTTACTTTGGATTCCAATGGAAATAAAAAAAAAATAAAAATAGGTCAATGTTTCACCCAAGGGATAATTTTAACAGAGCAAGTGCATTTTTTTGCCTTTAGTTAATTAATCATGAAAGCCTCAGTGGAATTTGTCAGTATACTTTTTATTCAGGCAAGGCCAACGTTTTAAGAAATTTCCATCTATTTGTATTACAACAAAGAGCCTGGCTGCGCTGACTCACGCTCTTACAGCTCTGCATTTCAGCAGAAGGGAAAATTAGGCACGTGAAAACGCAGTCCCCTCTTTGAGCGTCAACTTTGTTCGATACCCAAAGGGACTTTTGGTCACAACAACCCCAAGCAACGCTACAGGCTCGGGGAAGAGTGGCTGGAAAGCTGCCCGGCAGAAAAGGACCTGGGGGTGCTGGTGGACAACCAGCTTAACATGAGCCAGCAGTGTGCCCAGGGGGCCAAGGAGGCCAACAGCATCCTGGCTTGTATCAGGAATAGCGTGGCCAGCAGGAGCAGGGAAGGGATGGTGCCTCTGTACTCGGCACGGGTGAGGCCTCACCTCGAGCGCTGTGTTCAGTTCTGGGCCCCTCTGTCCAAGAGGGACATTGAGGTGCTGGAGCGGGTCCAGAGGAGAGCGACCGAGCTGGTGAGGGGTCTGGAGACCAAGTCGTGTGAGGAGAGGCTGAGGGAGCTGGGCATGGTTAGTTTGGAGAAGAGGAGGCTGAGGGGAGACCTCATGGCCCTCTACAGCTCCCTGGAAGGAGGGTGTAGAGAGGAGGGTGTTGGCCTCTTCTCCCAGGGGAATAATGACAGGACCAGAGGAAATGGCCTGAAGCTGCGGCAGGGGAGGTTTAGATTGGATATTAGGAAGAATTATTTTACTGAAAGAGTGGTCAGGCCGTGGAACAGCCTGCCCAGGGAGGTGGTGGAGTCACCATCCCTAGAGGTATTTAAGAGGCGTCTGGATTTGGCACTTCGGGGCATGCTCTAGGGGAAGAGATTCTAGGGGGTGGTTTGTTTCATGGGGCTTTTTTTGTTTTGTTTTTTTTGGGTTTTTTTTTTTTTGGTGTGTGTGTATGGTTGGACTCGATGATCTCAAAGGTCCCTTCCAACCATGAAGATTCTGTGATTTTATGACTAACTTCTGAATATCGCATCCATCAAGGGATTTGCCATACCAAACCTGAGGCGAGAACCTACCTGTTGGCTCACGTGTCACCTTCGGGTCTGAGTGTCCCTACACCTGCACAGCGAAGCCTTCCCTTAGGCAGCACGGAAAGGAACGGGAGAGCTTTGGTCTGGCGAGATGTTAAACTACCAGGAAAGGGCAAACTTCTTTCACAGCTGACTCACGTTAACGCATTTGCTGAAGTCTCCACAAGAACCTTTTCCACCAGGAAGGGAGGTGCAAGCCCGCCGCAGGGTTTTAGCCTTGCAGCCGGATTCGCCACGCAAGCAGGCACGTAGGTAACGCTCAATTTTGTGGCATTATTTGCTCTATTAAAAACAACATTTAACAAAAATCGGTACTGGCCCTCTAAAGGACATCTGGTGGAAAATCCGTGTGCCGAGCATCTGATGAATGACTCTGAACGAGTCATTTTAGCTGTCATCTCACCGGATTGACAGCAGTCTCCCGTCAGAAAGGCCAACCCAGGCGTCACATGCAACACGCTTCGGGGACGAGCTCAGGCAGAGCCCAGATTATTGCAGGATGGTGTTAAACAACAGGCTACGGGGAAACACCAGCCCACATCCAACACCAGCCTTTTGCCAGTCAAAACATGAGACGGCGGATGCAAAACCAGGCTCTCGGCTTCCTTGGCAGCGGAGGGAAAGCCTGGGCGGGTTGGGAGAAGGCAGCGCTTGCTCCTCCATCTCCACCCGGGCTGCTCCAGGGAAAAGCAAAGGGCAAGGTCAGCACACCGGCTCACAACTTAAACTCGGTGGGATGACGTGAAGAACTCGCCTGGATTGCAAGTTGCATCCGGAACGAGAAGCCGCGCGGGTTTTCTTCCCCAAGTTTGAGAAGCGCAGATGCTTTTATTAATCGTTTGGATCCCGGAAGCCCTCACTGCGGACCACCATCCTGCTGCGAATCTGCAGAGCAAAAACCTTACGGTCCTGCCCCAAAGATCTTACTGTCCCGGCGGAAAACAGGCAATCAAGGACGGGTTCAGACAGAGAAATGCAAGGAATATCCTCAAGGTACTTCCATGTCTTGAGCCCCTGGAACAGACCTTTCACACTAAGTTTTGTATCGGGAAGGACAAGGGAGTAGCGGTCAAGGATAAATGAACCGAGTGTGAAATCTGGACATCATTACACTTAGCATAATCTCATTGAAAACAAACATTCCTGACTGTGTTTTTGAAGACAGCATCGATCCTGTATCCATACGGATGTGGAGAAGTGGGGAGTGAGGATAAAAAGACAGAAAACAAGAAGAGCTGAATACAGAAATATTCAGCAAACTATAGAAGGACGACGACTACTCAAATGGAAATTGCTCAGCCTCAACTAAGCTCATTTCCATTTTTAAAAACACCCCGGTGAGCGCACGGAGGTTACGCCGCTCCTTGAATACGCGTGGGGGCTCACACGCCTCCTAACACAGAGGGCAACCGTGGTGCGGGCGAAACAGATGCTGTGACAGGTCGCTGGTGATTTATACTGCACCACTCACAGAAGTGATCGCCACAGTACCCAGACAGCGCCGGGCACCGACATGCTGCACTACCACTAAATTCCTCACCCAGATCTAGCGGGAGTCAGAGACACCAAACGCAGAAGCCATTCACAAAAAAAAAGAAAAATGAAAACCCTTTGAGATTGAGTTAAATTCCCACCTACAGACCAGAAAGAAGTCGTTGGTGGTTACTTTAATACCTAGACGGAACAAAACACAGAGCACCATCATGATCAAGCACTACAGAATTTACATCTGCGTTTATCAGGAACACGTTTTCCATGGTCTCTTTCCAAAATGGCAAACGCTGCCCGTCATCTGTCCTCCCATCCACATGTTTTGAACCATGAAAAGTCCCTTGCGCTTTACTTTTTGTCTCAGCCCCCGAAACACTTGCCCCCCGCGCGCACAATGGCAAATGACAGGCGCAGGACTTGACTCCGGCAGCGTGTCCCTGCCCGCGCCGCTGCCCTTCGGCACCGAAGTTTTCAACGCGCCCCTGTACGCCCACGGCAGCTCCGGGTAGGAGAGGAGCCGGTCCCATTGTGCAGTGTCTCCGGGAGCCCTTTGTTAGCAGCGCTTGCTGCCTGCCCCTGCCCTGCTGCACGGGGACCCTGCCAGCCACCGCACGCTGCCCGCGCCTCCTGCCCACGGATGGAGTGGAAACACCACCGTGAGCGAGTAGAGGCAGCCAGAGGGGCAAGATCCTCTTTATTTGGTTTTCTGGGCTGACTTGGGATGGCCACAGGAAAGCACCAACCCACAACGGCCCCCGGGGCTGCGACGCTGGGAAAAACTTTGCCCATTTGCAGACGCAGCTCAAGGAATTGGGTGCAAAGCAAAGATGCCACCTTCAAAATCAGTGCAAGAAATACTTGTGTAATCACAGATGGGGCGTGAAAGGCACAACCGGTACGTGCAGCTGGAAAACAGCCTGTTTCATCCACATACCACAAAACAATACCGATGCTGTGGGAGCGATGGGTTTGCGGCACGTTTGGCCCCTGACACAGCACACGGCTTCCTTCCCTCCTCAGGCTCTCGCTCCGTCCCCTCCTTTGGCAGCCAAGGAGCCTGCGAGTCAATCATCTTTCACGAAGGAGGATCACTCCCATGTCTCCCAGCTCCCAGTCTTTAAAGTGGAAAGGCAGGAGAGCCACCTATTCATCATCCCGCTGCCACTGCCCGGGTCCCACCTTCCACGCAAGTAATTGCAGAGGACAATGCTGGGGACACGCATGCACACAACATAAACCTCCAGCTCTGGCAGAGAAGCATCTTCCAGTTTACTTGCTAACTCCCCAAAATCAGGACAATCAAAAGATACAGCTGGTTGTGGAAAGGAAGGACCACTTCCATGGGTGATTGCCGTTTGCATACAGCTGAGAACCTGAGCTTTGCCAGAAGACACGGAGGATCTTTTTCTCTTTTTCTTTTTTTTTTTTTTTTTTTTTAGGAAAACGCTTCATATGCAGCACTTTCCCCATCACAACCCCTTGCTTTAGTGCTGGTGTGCGCGGTGTGGGGAGTTGGTTCCCATTGTTCCTCCCTCGCTGCTGCTAGAGCAGCGTGCACAGACGTGTGCTCAGATCCTTTTCTGTATTTTCCAGACTTCCCCCCCCCCGACACGGCTTCCCAAGGTTTCTCCTACTGGAGTGTTCCTCGTTTTCTTTTGGAGAAAATTAAATGAGCGCCGGAGAATAATATTTCCTTGCACGCATCTCCCTCCACCATGCGCTCACACCCCGAGCCTCCTGCAAATCAAAGCTGCACTTTCTTAGTTCCTAACACTTCTTGGCTCACGCTCCCATTTCCCTTCTCTTTCTTTTGGAAAGAGAGACCCAGGAACCGCCGAGCCCTTCTCTACCTCCCGCGCAAGTAGCCCCCGAGCATCGCCGTGCCAATTCCCTCCATCCCTCCCCTACCCCTGTTCCGCACACAACTGCCTTTGCCATTTTTAATTAGAAAATGTGCCTGCCAAGCGCGGCGAGAGCGGTGCAGCCCCAAAGAAACGCAGCCTGATGGAGTTGGGAGATGCTTTGCGGATAACTGCATTTGCTGCCTTGCTAACTCGGCTGCTGCTTTTATTCCTTTACCCGGGGAAGGCAACCCCTTCCCATGGTTTCAGCACATAGACCCAAAAAGCTACAGGCAAATATATCCAATCGCAAGCGGGATCAGGTGCAAAAGAGAATGGGAACTAATCCTACCACCGCCACGGCACACACACTTCCACACCTATTATGCCACCTCCTGCCACATTTCTCCTTTATTTTCCATGGATTTCCTTCTTTCCAGGGCTGCCCTTTCTCTCCAAGGCTGGCGCAAGGCGCTTCTAACCCCGGTTCCCCCTTCCCAGCTGTGGGAAGCGATGCAAAAGCTCACGCTGGCGAGCAACAACAACAAAACCCCCCCAAAAAACCCACATCATGCTCACAGAGGGGGAGAAAAGTCCATTAGCAGAAGAGAAACGGGCACATTGCTTTGGGATGCGGAGAAAAATCACCCTCACCCCGGAGCGCAAAGGCAAATAAGAGCTGACTTACCGGAGACTCGAGGATGCAGGCTCGCCAGCGTAAACCCGAAGAGGAGAAAAGCCAGCTTTGGTACCCAAACACATCCAAGACTATTCTCCATATTTCAACGCACACCTACAGATTGGGGTCCTGAGCACCAGCAGCAGCCACACATGCACGTACAGCCCCTTCCTCCTCCTCTTCCTCGCCGGGGCTTTTCTTTCCGTCCCTGCTGACAGGGCTCAGCAAAGGGGGAAGGGGTGAGGAGGAAGGAAAAAAAGTTGCATTCAGTCCAGGAGGCTCCGAGGTTTCCCGAGCGTGCGGGGAACTAACTCAAGGAGACGGGGAAGGATGGGGAAGGGTCCTCCCACCGCTGGCAAAACATACAGAGAAAAATCCTGCCCCAGGAGAGAGGAGGGGAAAAAAAAAAAAAAAAGGCATCAAAAGAGTCTCGGCGGTTCCATGTCCAACGCCGTACAAAGTAAAAAAAAAAATAAAATAAAATTAAGGGAAGGGGGGAAGCGCCGGTGCAGGCGTGGAGAAGCCGGAGCGGTGCAAGGCGGGAGCGGCGCGTCCTTCCCGGCAGGGCTCGGCCGGCAGCCGCCGGGAGAGGGAAGGGCTTGCGGCGTCTCACTCGCGGCGGGCGCTGCCGCCCGCAGCCTGCCGAGCCCGAGGAGCGGCGGCGGCGGCCATGGGGCGGGGGCGGCGGGAGCAGGAGGGCCGGGCCGCGCCGGGCCGCGATCGGCGGCGGAGCGGCCGCCGCAGCGCCCCGCCGGGGAGCGGGGGCGCCCTCTGGGGGCCGCCCGAGGAACCGCCGGGCCCGCGGGGGAGCGGGGACCGGCCGCGGGGCCCGGGCGTCCGGAAGCCCCGTTCCCGCCTGTTTTCCCTCGTTCTCCCCTCCACTTCCAGAAGCTCCACGCGCCCCGGCAACGTGCTCTCAAAGCCCAGAACCCCCCCCCGCAGCCTGGGCTGCATCCCCAGCAGCGTGGGCAGCAGGGCGAGGGGGGGATTCTGCCCCTCTGCTCCGCTCGGGGGAGACCCCCCTGCAGCGCTGCCTCCAGCGCTGGGGCACCAACAGCAGAAGGACACGGAGCTGTTGGAGCGGGGCCAGAGGAGGCCCCGGAGATGCTGGGAGGGCTGGAGCCCCTCTGCTGTGGGGACAGGCTGAGAGAGCTGGGGGGGGTCAGCCTGGAGAAGAGAAGGCTCCGCAGAGACCTTCCAGCCCCTTCCAGTCCCTCAAGGGGCTCCAGGAAAGCTGGGGAGGGACTCTGGAGCAGGGAGGGGAGCCATGGGATGAGGGGGAAGGGTTTTACACTGCAAGAGGGGAGATTTAGATGAGATCTGAGGAAGAAATTGTTTGCTGTGAGGGTGGTGAGCCCCTGGCCCAGGTTGCCCAGAGAAGCTGTGGCTGCCCCATCCCTGGAGGGGTTCAAGGCCAGGTTGGACGGGGCTTGGAGCAACCTGGGCTGGTGGGAGGTGTCCCTGCCCAGGGGAGGGGGTGGCACTGGATGATCTTTAAGGTCCCTTCCAACCCAAACCATTCGGTGATGCTGAGCCACAGCTGACCCCATCTGACCAAAGGGATATTCCATGCCACATGGTGTCGTGCTCAGTATATTAAGCTGGGGAAGAAGAATGGGGACGTTCAGAGTGATGGCATTTGTCTTTCCAAGTCATCTCCTTTCCTGGGGACGGCTGAACACCCGCCTGCACATGGGGAGCAAGGAATGAATTCCTTGTTTTGCTTTGCTTGCACAAGTGGCTTTTCCTCTACCTATTAAACTGTCTTTATCTCAACCAATGAGTTTTTCCTCACTTTTATTGTTCCGATTCTCTCCCCCATCCCAGCTGGGGGCAGTGAGGGAGCAGCTGCATGGTCCTACCTGCTGGCTGGGGTTAAACCATGACACTCCATCTTCTTCTCTCTCCCATGGCACCTTCTCAGCTTCCTCCAAACACCTCCAGCCATCGCACCTGGGTTCTTACGGCTATTCAACAGGCCTGCGCGAATACTGGGGTTAAAGAAACCCACACAGACAGTTCTCCTAGGGCAGAGAATTGTTTTGAACGAGGAAGACAGGACTCTCCCAAACATCTAATTTTGTGCTTGAGAAAAATATTCTCTAAAGAGGAGAGAATCAGAAAGGAAAACTAAAAGGCTGAAAGCTTGGACCGCACAAGTCAGCCCTGAGGTCCACAGAGCCCTGGGAAGATCCTGAGAATCGGCACCAACATTTCCAAAGCAAGAAACATCAGGGCTCAGGACGCGCAGTGAGGAGCAGCTGCATTAAAGTTTAGAGGGTGGCTGAACGGCAACCAAAATAACAGCACCGAACGCACATGATGTAACGCAGAAAATCCATGATTTGGGGTGAAACATTAAGAAAAAAGGATTGAACACTTCCAAGTTGCAACCAGGCAGTGAGTGAGCCAGACCTAAGGAGTTAAACTGACATTTAGGAGCTCTCGGGCTGTTTCAGGATAACCTATCGCAGTTGAAAATTGGTGAATGCTTGGGAGTTGGGTGCTGAGACACCACCACCACCACCCCCCCCAGCAGCCCCAGTTCGGGACGAGAGCGTGCTGCGGCATCACTGGATGTGCCTGCGCACAAAGGTGGGATGGAGGGTAATCGCCATCCTGCAGAGAAAGGCCATGCTGGTGGCACTGGCTGCGTCTTCCCCTGAGCGTGAATTTTGGCTGAGTGAGAATCAACAGCTCCATCATCTACAGAAAGCGCACCTCGGGGGAAACAGGATTCAAATCCCAGGTTGAAGTCTGCAGCTCGGATGTTTTTTCTTCTGGGATTCTGACTTTCAGCACGACTTTATGCAAGAATAATTTAAAATAACCAGCAAACCAATATGCTCTGCCTGCAATCGTTGCTTTGTCTTAATTAGAGCGTGTCATGCCTCAGGTCAAACTGTGGTCTCCGCAGCAGCAAAAGCGTTGCCAGCAGCAGAGGGACCCCAACCTTGTACAGCTTTCTTGGCCGTTCTCCACCCGCTTTTCCTGCAAGCCAAACATGCCACACACGTTTCAGGAGCTTTCTGGCTGCTGGCAAAGCACGCGTTGGGTAGGAAGCGAAAGCTGAAGAGCTCAGACAACTGATTGAGTGAGTGAATTTCCACCAGCCAGGCACAAGTCGTCTGGAAATGCCTTCATTACCTGCCTCTAGACTGCACACGGAGGAGGGTTTCTCTCTAGAAATTACCCAGACCGGGCTTCAGGGCAAGGGCAGGACAAGGGCACCAAGGGCCCCGGGGAAGGCACCCTGCCACCCTCTTCCTCGCAACGCACTGACCTTGCTCCACCACCTTCAGCATTTTCTGCTCTCAAGGGTGCTCCCGTTGCCATCCCCAGGAGCTTTCGCACACCAAATCCTCTGCTCTGGCTTTGCAAGACGCCCCTTTCTGCAAAAACTGTATGTCTGGCACTTGTTGCTGTTTGTCTGCAACTTGCGTCTGCTATTTTGTCTGGTTTTGTGCATATTTTGGTCTTTTCTTTTTCCTCGCTTCCTCTGTAACCTGTCTGCTAGAGATTTAGATGAGATCTGGGGAAGAAATTGTTTGCTGTGAGGGTGGTGAGCCCCTGGCCCAGGTTGCCCAGAGAAGCTGTGGCTGCCCCATCCCTGGAGGGGTTCAAGGCCAGGTTGGATGGGGCTTGGAGCAACCTGGGCTGGTGGGAGGTGTCCCTGCCCAGGGCAGGGGGTTGGAACTGGATGATCTTTAAGGTCCCTTCCAACCCAACCCATTCTATGATTCTATAATTCTCTCTGTTCTCAGTAGCACCATCACTACTTCTACATGTGGACCAAAATTATAGTGTTCAACACAGGACTTGCAATGACGACTTTCTTACTGGGGGTCAGACACCTCCACAGACACACAAAGGGATTTTCTCTGAACAGCCTTGCTCTGTCTTCTATTCTCAATAACTGTTCTGTAACACGAGATAACTACATGATACCTGGCATCTGGTCCACTATCAGGAAGGTTAAAAGAGAGCAGCCCTTATGGAAAGAACTGCGTGCAGTGGGCGTTTGTAGTTGGGGATGGGTTTTCCCCCGTCTGCTTTCCCAGCACGCTCCGACATGCAATTCCATAATTCTGCAGTGCCTCACAACAACACTGTTCTCAGCGAGAACTCCAAGAGGCTCTTCGCAACCTGTTTCTAAAAACTGCCCTTCCAAAATCAGCCTTTCCTTGAGTGTCTGCTCGTGTAGCAGAAACGCTTTTCCTCCTGCAAAGCCTAATTTTACAAATATGAAAAAAGCCCAAACTCTAAATACGGATTTGGCTCCAAGGAAATAGCAAGCTGAGCAAACGCAGGCTTCTGGTTTAAACAGAACCGAGACTTCTGCCAGTGTGTGGCCAAGACCCTTTCCCTTTGAACACAGAGCAACATATGGTGATAATCTTACAACTTGTAGCCATGCCGAGATGGGAGTTTCTCTCTGAGATTCTCCCAGTCCTTGGGGGAGCAGACCTGTCCCTAAGAAACAGGGGGAAAAAGCACGGGAAAAAGCAGGTGGAAGTCTGTGTGACCAAGAATCCCACAAGCTGGAGTGGAATCCATCACCCAGCACATGACTTTGTGCTACGTGAAGCCTGAAGAGCAAAATGTGGTCATTTATAAAAAAGACATACAAAATTTGGCTAAAGAGTAAAGAGGACTGTAGGGACAACCATACCATCGCAGCTCAGCTGCTCCCAGGTGTCACTGGGAGCTTTTGCATCGCAGTTTGCAAGATCCACGTCTTGGGTTTCTATTTAATTTTTGCATGTATTCTAGTAGTGAAAACATAATAAGTCTTGCTGAATCGCGCATGAAAGTAAAACAAGGAACAGAGTGCTAGAAGCAGCCGTTCTCTCTCAAGCTGTCCGGCAGAATTATATGGCAATTGTGTACTTTTTCCAATTTCTGAGCCAATTTTCATAGAATCATAGGGTTGGAAGGGACCTCTGGAGATCATCTAGTCCAACCCCCGGCCACAGCAGGGTCACCCAGAGCAGGTGGCACAGGAACACGTCCAGGAGGGTTTGGAATGTCTCCAGAGACGGAGACTCCACCACCTCTCTGGGCAGCCTGTGCCAGGGCTCTGCCACCCTCAGGGTAAAGAAGTTCCTCCTCATGTTTAGGTGGAACTTCCTATGCTCAAGTTTGTGCCCACTACCTCTTGTCCTGTCCCCGGGCACCACTGAGAAGAGCCTGGCCCCATCCTCCTGACACCCACCCTTTAAGTATTTATAAGCGTTGATAAGATCCCCCCTCAGTCGTCTTTTTTCCAGACTGAAGAGACCCAAATCAGACAGGTGTTCCAGTCCCCTCAGCATCTTTGTGGCTCTCTGCTGCACCCTCTCCAGCAGTTCCCTGTCCCTCTTGAACCGGGGAGCCCAGAACTGGACCCAGTACTCCAGGTGCGGCCTCACCAGGGCAGAGCAGAGGGGGAGGATGACCTCCCTCCACCTGCTGGCCACACTCTTCCTGATGCACCCCAGGATGCCATTGGCCTTCCTGGCCACAAGGGCCCATTGCTGGCTCATGGTCACCCTGTTGTCCACCAGGACTCCCAGGTCTCTTTCCACAGAGCTGCTCTCCAGCAGGTCACCCCCAACCTGTCCTGGTGCGGGGGGTTGTTCCTCCCCAGGTGCAGCACCATTTTAGCAGAGGACAAACAGAACTGGTGGGAACCAAGCAGAAAACAGGCAAGCGCTGTGCTTTCTTCTGACACGCAGTCTCTCTTGTTTTTGCCTTGAGCATCTTCAGGAACAGACTGCCAACGGTGCTGCGCTGGGCACCGGGGGGGTTATGAGCTACACAAATGGGTGAGCCGGTTTTCACCACTAAACTCATTTATTTTCTTTTTTTTTTTTGCTTTCAATCTGAATGCAGATCCTGAGGGATAAAAGGCCGGTGTGTGCCTTAAAACAAACAGGCTCCGCATCAGCAGAAGTAAGCGTGGCTGGTCTTTCGGGAAGTAAGGGGATACAGAGACCAGTAAAGCTAAATCTGGGTCTCAGGACAAACAACTGCCTAGTCAGTCCCTGCATCCAGCCATGGTAAGATGGGTGACAACAGCCTGAGTTGCTCACCTGCCCGCGTCCCTTAGGCTACGGAAAAATCTTGCTGTTTTGCCTACAGCCCCAGAGCCAAGCCCTGGGGAGGGTCTTTTAAGTCCGATCCAGATCCTAAAAACTGCAGTAGATCACAGAATCACAGAATCTTCATGGTTGGAAGGGACCTTTGAGATCATCGAGTTCAACCATACACACACACAAAAAAAAAAAAAAGCCCCACAAAACTAAACCACCCCCTAGAATCTCTGCCCCTAGAGCACGCCCCGAAGTGCCAAATCCAGACGCCTCTTAAATACCTCTAGGGATGGTGACTCAGCCACCTCCCTGGGCAGGCTGTTCCATGGCCTGACCACTCTTTCAGTAAAGTCATTCTTCCTAATATCCAATCTAAACCTCCCCTGCCGCAGCCTCAGGCCATTTCCTCTGGTCCTGTCATTATTCCCCTGGGAGAAGAGGCCAACACCCCCCTCTCTACACCCTCCTTCCAGGGAGTTGTAGAGGGCCATGAGGTCTCCCCTCAGCCTCCTCTTCTCCAAACTAACCATGCCCAGCTCCCTCAGCCTCTCCTCACACGACTTGGTCTCCAGACCCCTCACCAGCTCGGTCGCTCTCCTCTGGACCCGCTCCAGCACCTCAATGTCCCTCTTGGACAGAGGGGCCCAGAACTGAACACAGCGCTCGAGGTGAGGCCTCACCCGTGCCGAGTACAGAGGCACCATCACTTCCCTGCTCCTGCTGGCCACGCTATTCCTGATACAAGCCAGGATGCTGTTGGCCTCCTTGGCCCCCTGGGCACACTGCTGGCTCATGTTTAGCTGGTTGTCCACCATCACCCCCAGGTCCTTTTCTGCCGGGCAGCTTTCCAGCCACTCTTCCCCGAGCCTGTAGCGTTGCTTGGGGTTGTTGTGACCAAAATGCAGGAGCCGGCACTTGGCCTTATTAAACCTCATACAATTGGCCTTGGCCCATCCATCCAGCCTGTCCAGGTCCCAGATGCTGCACTGGAGATTAAAAATCAGCCCTGGGTTTACTTTTCGGCTTATTGCCAACAGGCTTTTTTACACGTACATTTTCTCCGGTAAAACTTTCTGCCTTCCTCAGCCAAAACCCACCCTATCTACCATGCCAGAAAAAAAACATGGAGATTCGTGGGCTGCGAGGTTCCAAGAGCGAGTGTGACCCTGCAGGTGAGGGGTTAAAAGCACTCACTAGCCTGGAGGAGATTTCCATTCCTGTCCGCTCGATGAAAATCTCCACGCTGTTCTGTATCTGACAGTCGCTGGCTACAGCCGATACGGAACCCGTGGAGTCTGCCCCCAGGGCCGCAGGAGTTGAGCTCCGCAGGGATGCTTTCCGTCATGTAGGATTTCCTTAGGACATCTCACCTGGTACGAACAAGTAGGCTTTTCCTTCTCTAACCCCCATGATGTTGTGCTGTGCTCAACGGACCATTGGAGGCAGAAGACTGCAGAGTTTCCTCTGTAACACAGTACCACTTTTTCTAGGATCTAGTTCCTTCTACCTCAAGAGACCCGTTCGAAAACTTGAACATTTCTTTTACTGACTTTTACATCCCAATAACCATGTTTAAGGTACTATTATCCAGTGTAAGATTACGTGCAATTACCTCCTTCTCATGTAATTTTGTTCTCTGGAATTACCACTCCCCTTTCATTTGTTACAAGGAATATTTTATACACCTTTATGAATTCATCCAACTCTGCAGTAGATCAGAACACATAATTTCATCACACTTACTTAAGTGCCTTTTAAACATAATTAGAAAATTGGTGCGAGTCAAACTAAGCTGCAGTGAAGTTTTCTCCTTTCCTACCTGTTTTTCTTCCTACCAACCCTCACCGTGCTGCTCCCACCAAATCCCAGGGCTTCATTCCTGGTGGGCTCTCTCTTAGCATGGTGACCCTCCATCTACCAGTGCTCCTGTCACCGCACGTGCCATCTGCCACCCTCACCTGCTGCCAAGCCTACCTTCTCTACCAGGTACAGCGGGAATGCTTTGGAAGATCAAAACATCCTGTGTCCGCTCTTCCATGGCTGCAGCATCTTGCCATTATGAAGTGCCACCTAATGCCTCTTAGAGAGTTTATATTTTTTTGTTATAATTAACTTAATGTCTTTGTTCTTTTTTGTTTAGCTCACAGTTTTCTTAACATGAGCATTAAGGAACCACGATAACAGCCACGTTGATGTTACTCCAGAAATAAAGCAACGTACGTCAGAGCAGGATTTAGTCATAGAATCATGGAATAATAAATGTTCTGGTTTGGAAGGGACCTTAAAGACCACCCAGTGCCACCCCCTGCCCTGGGCAGGGACACCTCCCACCAGCCCAGGTTGCTCCAAGCCCCGTCCAACCTGGCCTTCAACACTTTGAGGGATGGAGCATCTACAACTTCTCTGGGCAACCTGCTAGTCCCTCTTACAAAGAGCCTTAAATTAACTAAATGGCTTACAATTAATGAGCTTATTAGACAGATGAGATGAAATAGGAGTCTTTTTCATGCAAAAGACAGAATGCTTTTTGCTTTGGCAAGACAAGCAATTACTTCAATTGCCTCGGCTCGTTTTTTGAAGGAAGCAGCACATCTGTGGCTTCGCCCTGCTCTAAAGCAGAGTATTGGATTTGCTGCCTTGAGAAATCTAGGTCTAACACCGTATGATAAGTTCTTGTTCTCCTGTCATTAGAGTTTAATCA
The DNA here is from genome assembly GCA_008658365.1 of Alca torda. Taxonomy (NCBI): domain Eukaryota; kingdom Metazoa; phylum Chordata; class Aves; order Charadriiformes; family Alcidae; genus Alca; species Alca torda. The sequence continues at coordinate 2,309,849 of CM018101.1, forward strand.
CCTTTCCTGTTTTGCCACTTGTGAGTCAAGCTGGTAAATCAAAATGTTGTTTCTTTTCTGCATAGTCCTTGCGTCGGTTCACATTCTCCTGGAGTTCACTTTTCAGGTTATAAGGATGCAGCTGTATTTTGGACCTTCCTGTTATCTCCCTTATTTCATCAAAATAAATGAGTTCTTTCCCTCTCCTCCCACAACAACTTTATAACTTGAACAAAGGACAGTAAATCTGCTGTAACAAATAGGATTAAATGGTTTGTCTGCCGCGATATCCAAACTTTTCAAGATGCCAGTCATTCTTCCTTTGATGATCCTGGAGTTTAGCAGCCAAGATCCTCTCAAAGTTATCAAGCACAAGCAGCGAGAGATGTCTCAGCAAAGTTCACTCACATGCTGCTCTTCTCAAGGTCAGCATCCCTCCATTTCCACCGATCCTCATTATAATTCCAGATGGACATTTTCTTAGGAACAAGCTTCCTTTCTGGAAATTACATGAAGGTACAACTGGCATTTCTCTAGAGGTTCGCAAACAAAAAACTGCCAACTTCTCTGTTCTGACGCAAGTGGGTACAGGTCCTGTCCCAGCTGGATGAAGTGTGGACTTTTCTGGACACGGAGCCACGTGGGAGTCAGCTCAGCCTTATAAATTTATGAAAGTGACCTTCTTTCAGAGTAAAATGTAGCTGTGAAGTTCTCAGTGACTTGCCTTCCGATGTTCAGGTGCCTCTGCTGCGTTCTGTTCTCTGATGGATTGCCAAGATGTTTCTTCTCCTAAAGCAGTTTTGAAGTCTCCTGGAAAGATTTGTTTTCCCTAAAGAGAGTGAGGGCAAAGTCCAGAGTACCTTGTGCCAGCACATGCTACAAAAAATCAGCAACTCATGCCTCCTGCTGCAAAAAGCGCGGTTTCTCTCTCCGCATTTTCCTGAAGGTTATCTTGAAGTCTACCTATGCCCAACACACTGTGTCATGCCCCCACGGTTTACCGAAACCAGAGCATGCCCTGGGAGAAATCCTCCTGCTTACGTGGGGAAGCTGCCTGTAAGAGTTAGGTCGAAGAGTGAATTTGCTTTGTTTTTAATGATTTTGGAAACTACGCTCGTTTTTTGACAGCTTTCAGAAACCAGTTCAGTGTGTTTTCTGGGTTCCAGATGCCCTTTCTGTACTCTGCTCTCCAGGGAGAAAAGCTTTGTGAGCCACAGGGTCTCCTCTTACCCACTCTCTTCTCCAGAGTCCTACAGCCCAAGCTAGTCCTACCCACACCTCTCCCTGCAAGCGCCGATTTCCCTTCAGGAACCCGTTGCATCCCCTCCACGGATTTCAAGTTTTGAGATTTTTTTTAGAGTTCAGAGCAAATCCCGATGGCTGTATCCTCATCCTCAGCAAATGCTGCTGCTCCCCAGAGAAGGCGCTGCAGGAACTCTACCATCACTAAGCCCGTTGCCCTAAATTGCCCTGGGAGATAAGCGACGGCACTGGCAGCCAAAGTTGGATTTCCGACATAACTGGCACAATCCTGGCAATGTTCTTTTGGCCTTAAATTTTTGGCATGTAAAATGCAGACGTCTCCACCTGAACCTAATCATCTGAGGTTCTTCATTACAGTCAACAGAGTGAAAACCCACAGTTTCAACCCATCACCTCCTTTAGGACCAGGTGATCCAAACTCTGGAAGAGCCTCATCCTTTCTGTTGACCCTCATGCTCGGCCAGATTTTGGAAACAAAGACATTTTTCTACCACTTGCAGGGCACAGAAGTGACTCGCAGACACTCCGGGACACGTCTGATTCTAAGTGCATGAACAATCAGCCAAGCCCCACTGATGTCAACAGATTAGTCACAAAAGCGAAAAGGAAGCAAGAGCTGAAAAGCTTTACTAAATCAGACTCTCGCTCAATAGCAGGTCTCAGAGGATTACAGCTAATGCTACACTAATATATTAAAACACAGATATTTTATAGCTAATATTAAATGATAAGAAAATCATTTATGACCTCTAAATTTAAATGGCAGAAATTCTGTAAGGAATCGCCCTGCACCTCTTATAAATCAGAGATGAAAGAGATTTCCACGAGATCCAGCTGAATTCATAGACTGGCAACACCTTACTGCTAAATGGTGACGGACCCGATACTCCTGTATATGTGACCCTCTAGTCCCTTTGCTTGGGGCAGCGACTGATTTTGACACCTCGGGACACACTTGTCCCTCTGACAGCATCAAATCTTTGTGAGTGATGCTGCACAATCCCGTACCCGACCTGCAGAAGAGACGAAACCTTTACCGTAGCTATAACTTTGAATCCGGTGTGGTCCCAGGATGTTGTCAGTAATGGAAGGGAAGCCACCTGCCCAGTTCTACTCTTGGCTGTGTATTTTTGGCCTTGAACCCCTCCCCTGTGGAAAGCAGCAGGAAAAGTGACAGCACTCATAGTATGTCATTATGGGATCAAAAAGGAAATTAGACACCCACAGGCAGCGACGGTCCCTGCGATGAGGGCCCAGAGCCTCCGGCAGGGGACCGTGGGGTCACAGGGCTCACTTTGGGAAAACTCCTTGCCACTGACTGTCAAAGCTACTGAGATCCTCTCACACATCCCGCGCAAACGTTGCCTGGCCGGGTTGAGGGTCCAGTAGGGGTTAAACCAGGGCTGTGCGGCGGCAGAGCAGATTGCCCTCTGCCAGCAGCACGAGCTAAGCCTCTTTTCTGCCTTCCTCTGAATTTTCTCATGTCATGGTTCAGAAGACACCTGTCCCAACACCCAGTGAACTCGGAGCCGTCACGTTGACAACAAATTACGCTACTGAACAAATTCAGTTTTCATCTCCCGTCACCTCCCTTCGCTGTTTCGCCCGTGCCTAATTCTTCACACCATCCAGTCCCCAGCCAAAATATCAAGTCTGCATTATCTACCTCTGAATGACTGCCAGGGCTTGAACTGCTGATTAGGTACGTCAAACTTGACGGTTCCACCACTGCGCTCGTCCCTCTGGGAACGAGACAAGCATCTGGTCATTTTTTTTTTTCTTTTTCCGCGTTGGCCTGTTCAGGCTGAGAAGCAATTTGTTCAAATGTGAAGTCCTTTACTGGGAGGCCTGTGTCCAAGATGAGACAAAATTACAATGAAAGGAAAAAAAATAGCCCGCAGCACCTCAACTCGCCAACCCGGCCCTGGCTCTCAAGGAGAAACAGAATACGTCGCCTAATGCCGGTCCAAATGTTAGCCCGTAGTTATTTGCCACCCCAAACCCTCTTTTTCCTCTAGACCCCGTGTTGTTTTAAAATCCACGGTTCAGCTTGAAGAGTTACGGTATTTTTTAATGGAAAGTAAACGGATGCTCGCAGACAAATTATCATTATAGCTGTTTAATCTCGTCGTATTATCGTTGGGCTGCCAAAGAATCGGTCATTACCAATCCGCTTACTCCAAGTTAGGCTTTCCCATCGCTGGAATAAATTCAGCACCTGCAGCTATCTCAGTTAGCGGAGGCTGCCATGGGTTTAATGTTTCTCCGCGTAACTCCGCAGCGTTGGTCGCTCCATGCTGGCAGGAGACGTCCACATTTTCCGCCAGATAACAACGGCTGACAGTCCACAAGGCAGCTGTGACAACTGAAATCTGCCACATGCTCCGGAAAGCACGCTAAATAACATCACTTTTCCTAAAACTGATCTCTTTTTTTTTTTTCTATATTTTAGATCAATCCTTTATTATTAAGACATTTCTGTGGCTGGGAGTTAGGGCATGAAGGTTGAATGTTGCTCCTAAAACTTCTTTTCCTTGCCTTTTGGAAAGTTACTTCAAAGTCTTTTGAGACTTAAACAGATATTGGAACCTGGGAAAACTTCATGGAGGCTTGAACTTTACGGATAACGGCCCTTTTCTATAGGGTATGTTTCTTCTAGGAGCATTTTGACATTCGGAATCAGACGCATCCCCAAAGGTACCGAATTTTTCTCCGCTGGCTCCGTAAGGAAATCAGGCTTCTGACTTCATTCAAACACAACTCAATTAGTCGCCTAATGCTGCCTAAAATAGAGGTGTGAATCGTCACTCCCACTCCCCCCCTCCCCAGGGGCCATTCCTGGGAAATACCGAGCATAAATTGATCGTATCGCTTCATCCCAAACCAGAAGCAACAAGGGTCTCTGCTGTCTAAGAGAAGACCAGGAATGCAAAAGAGCCTTTCAAATTTCAGAAGTGATACGGAAAGTAAAAGGCAGAGGTAATATGATAACCTCTTTGAAGTTATACATGTTGTTAGCGCCTTTCTCTTCCTATTTAGGTTGTATTTCTCAATGAATATAAATCAATATAGCTCGTAGATGTCAATTCATATCAAGTTCTATTCCAGGTTCTTCTCTGCTTCTTTTAATGGTATTTCAAATTATTATACGAATATAATGGAAGCGCCATAATAGTTTGAGAAATGTAACCAGCAAGAGGACAAGGGGAGTACAGCACAGGGGAACGATCTGCTTTAGAAGAGAAAATCATCCTCCCTGCCTCGTTGTTATAGCTCTGGCTGTAAAAACTGGCTGGGGAAATGGCTCACTGTATCGTCATTCATGCTAAACGGCCACCGTTTCTGTAATCCCTGCTCGAGAACTGGAGTTTTGAATTAGCCTTCACTTCTTTCCAGCATGAAGGCTGATTTCAGGGAACCACTCTACAAAAAAAAAAGGAAAGTCTTATCATCTCACGATGTCAGGATTAACTTCTTTCTCCTAACGCTCCACAGATGCTGGGAAGGGCTTTATTAGGTTTATCAAAGGCCCAATAATCAAGTCAATATATTCACCGGGCCTGAAGGCCAGGGGCGAGAAGAAACGGCCCGGTGTGATATGTGTCAAATAAAAGTATTTTGTAAATCGTTCAGATCACAGAACAGTAACACTTTCAAGGAATTTGTAGCATAGAATAAAAAGCTTATCACGGAGTATCTGAGCATAACAACCGAGCGAGCAACTGAAACCTACAGTACATCAAATCCACCTCTCACACTGATATTAAAGATGAGCTTTGGGGTTTTGTTTTTTATGTATCTCAAAAAGGACGTACGCAACAAAAGCTGACATTCAGGAGCGCAGTGGATTAAGAGAGATTTGAGCTTCCAGAAATCTGGATAAATATCGGTTGAGCTGCGTGCGTACAGGATTTCCATTTGTGCTACGCTTGCGTTCTGAAACAGAATACGCAGCCTCCAAGAGTGGAAATACAGAATACACAACCTCCAAAAGTGGAAATACAGAATACACAACCTCCAAAAGTAGAAATATTGAATACACAACCTCCAAAAGTAGAAATATTGAATATAGCATCAAGTGGATGCTTTTTTCTTTTTTTTGGCAAGAGTTTGCATTGAAAATAAATTCAACAGACAAACTTGTACGTGTTGGTTGGTTGGGTTTTTTGCCGATGCTGCTTTTTGATCATATCTAGTAACGGAGTTCAGACCAAAAAAAAATAAGGAACAGGAAAACCTGAAGAGTAGGCAGGAAGAAAGAAGCAGCCTTTGGGCAAGATGCTTAAGATGGTGCAGAAGTACAGCAGAAGTGTTCAGATAATACACACGAAAGCCCTTTTCAGTCTGAGATCATGACTAGATACAGAGTGAATCCAAAAAAAAAAAAAAGGAATGCCTACAGGCACGCCTCAAACTTTTTGCTTTAAGTCTTAAACCAGGATGTTCCAAGGTCTCTGGAAAGACCAAATTGCCACACAGGACTTGGAGCAGTTGTGCTAAATAGTCGGTTTTTTGAAGCAACTGGCACTGGCCACTGCTAGAGGTGGATGTGGGGTCTCCAGCTCCTCAGCAGTGAATGGAGAGGCAATCCAAATCCTGCCTGACTGATGACACGGAAAGGAGCAAGAGGACCACAAACCACTGTGAACCTGTCCTGATGAGAGCAGGCACAACTCGTAACCCAGCTGGCTGTGAAGACTCAGGTATGACTTCCAAAGTCTCCCAGCTTTGGAAACACAACCGGTTTTACTGGAGGCCAGGAAGACACATGACTGGGAAGACAAATGGCTTTGAAAATACCAGTCCTTAGAGTGATGGTACAGCGAGAAGGACATGCTATCAGAAAGACGTGGCAGAGTTGCAGTCTCAATCCGCGGGGGAAAATCAGAGAAACAGGAAGGTGTGAGAAGAGAAGGAGAGTTAACATCAGGGTGGACAGTGTAGGTTGAGATGGAGTCTGAAACCTGGCAGAGAAGGGCTGACAATGGGCAGCGGATCCATCCCTTCCTTCCCTACCATCGGAACGTCTATGGGGAGAGACAGAGCAAGGAGCAAAGCCCACCTGGCCAGGTGACTGCTCCCAGCAGGAACAAGAACATTGTGGTTTGTCCATTTCTTATCAAGGTACATCTTTCTCCAGCTACAGGCATGTGTTTACAACAACCTCCTACCCATATGAGCTCTGTCACCATAATTCATTATTCCTTTGAAGGCCTTATCAGAGAATGTATGAGTAAGTTCATATTTATTAATACAGCGTTAAGCAAATGCTGTATTTCTGCAATATACTACAGGCGTTTGCCTTAAAATGTCACATACAGCAGTTGCAGCTGCCGATAGCTCTCCTGCTTCCTTTATATGAAAAAAAAAATAAAAATAAGTATCAGCCTCAGGGGGAAATAATCTATACACAGTTACAATGAGATATTTCCCTTATTAAAATGTCAGGTTTAGAGCTCACTTGGCACATTCCCTCCTCTGAAATGGTTTGTACCTGTACACAACGGTGCACGATACTTTTCGTAACGGAGCAGTCCTTCTGGTCTGCATTCCTCCCGCAGCTTTTTAAGGGAGCGCGTTATCGAGGCTGGCTTTTTATTTCCCTCTCTCCTGCTGTAGAAGATCATTTAATGTCATTGCCAACGCTTGGAACATCACGGAATGTTCCCCCGTAGTTAGACCAGAGGTTGTGATTGGAACGCAGACATGAATAGAGTTTACAAACCGCAGCAATATCCGTATGTGTACATACATATATATATATATATATAGTGTAAGATGTAGGACAGCTGTGGAATAAGGGCTTCTGAAACACACACACAAGCACAGGCAATTAGCTTTGCTGATGTTTCTCATGCTTAAACAAAATTCCATGCAGCCGTGTTACATGCCAGATGCCAGTAAAAGTCGTTACGATAATAAATTCGAAGTCTCACTAAAGGTTTAACCCCAAGACGTCATTTACTTCTCACTGCAAGATGGCAAGTTATGGTCACAGCAGCGCTGTCTCCTGGGGTGAACCTGACGCCTGGTCCAGGGTTTGTATTCCCATAGGAAAGTCCTTTCCCTGGGTAGGAAGTGTCTGGAGCTGCACCCAGGGACCCTCCAACTCCAACCTTCCCTGACAACCCCATCATTGGGCTTTCGAAGTGAAGCTTGTCAATGATCACGTAGGAACCATGGCCGGTAGATCAATACAATGCTGCTAGTGTGTGTGGAACAGTAAAAGCTCTCAGGGTTCCGCTGAGCTGGGGCTGGACAATACACAATAAGCGCAATGGAGCTCCCGTTAACACCACGGGGAGTAGTTCAGGGTTATGGAGGGGTTACCGCGACGCTCGAGTACAGGAATGTACGTGGCGCTCAGGAACGCAGAAACAGGTAGAGCAAAAAGCCATCCAACCCCTTCCAGCTCTTAACCTTTGCCACCCACATCTCCAGGGATAACTCCAGTCACCTCGGCATTCAATAAAGAGTCAGGGCACGGCACAACTGACCCTCTCAGAAGCTGGAGGAGGGCAGACGAATTAGGCGGGTGATGCGGGAATCAGAAATGTTCTTTTCAAAAGCTTTCTATATTGGCCTCTGCTGGAATCCTTGCCAACTGGAGGCAAGTTAGACCGTGCTGGCATTTGAAATGTACAGTCTCACATCACACAACATGCAAAGTGCAATAATTACATGCAGCCCAAGAGCAAAGTTAGAAAAAAATCATAGAATGGTTTGGGTTGGAAGGGACCTTTAACGGTCAACCCCCTGCCATAAGCAGGAACATCTTCAACTCGATCAGGTTGCTCAAAGCCCCATCCAACCTGGCCTGGAATGTTTCCAGGGTTGGGGCACCCACAGCTTCTCTGGACAACCTGGGCCAGTGCCTCACCACCCTCCACATAAAAGTCTTCCTTATATCTACTCTAAATCTCACCTCTTCCAGTTTAAAACCATTATCCCTTGTCCTGTTGCAACAGGCCCTGCTAAAAAGCCTGTTCCCGTCTTTCCTGTAGGCCCCCTTTAGGTACTGAAAGGACCTATAAGGTCCCCCCAGAGCCTGCTCTTCTCCAGGCTGAACCCCCCAGCTCTCTCAGCCTGTCCTCCCAGCAGAGGGGCTCCAGCCCTCCCAGCATCTCCGGGGCCTCCTCTGGCCCCACTCCAACTGGTCCATGTCCTTCTTAGAATCATGGAATTGTCTAGGTTGGAACGGACATTTAAGATCATCGAGTCCAACCATCAACCTCACACTGCCAAAGCCACCACTAACCCATGTCCCTCAGCACCACGTCTGCCCAGCTTTTAAATACCTCCAGGGATGGGGACTCCACCACTGCCCTGGGCAGCCTCTTCCAATGCTCGACAACCCTTTCCGTGAAGAAATTTTTCCTAATATCCATCCTAAACCTCCCCTGGCACAACTTGAGGCCACTTCCTCTTGTCCCATCACCTGTTCCTTGGGAGCAGAGACCGACCCTCCCTGGCTACCCCCTCCTTTCAGGGAGCTGCAGAGAGCGAGAAGGTCTCCCCTCAGCCTCCTTTTCTCCAGGCTGAACACCCCCAGCTCCCTCAGCCGCTCCTCACCAGACTTGTGCTCCAGACCCCTCACCAGCTCCCTTGCCCTTCTCCAGATTTGCTCCAGCCCCTCAATGTCTTTCTTGTGGTGAAAGCAAGAAAGAGACATTTCATCTTAGGGCACAGTGAAAAACAGCGTAGGTTCTGTACAGCACAAGCTACAGATTTTAATTCCCAGGAGCCTACAGTTCTTATGACCGCAGGCAGGTTTTATTCTATTTATTTATCGGGACTGTTATTACTCTGCTGTTTGTTATTTATCTCTACCTGTACCTACTGTAATCGCAGCGTGCGGAGCGGTACCTGCCCGGTTTGGGGGTTTATGGCAGAGGGCAGGGGATCAGCCTGGCATCTACCGATGCCCAGGAGGTCACTGTATGGTCCATAACCTCCGGGACACCAATATCCCAGCATTGCCCCGGCCAGCGGCCTGGACCCACGTCTGCAAATCACCCTCACCTTCCTCCCTGCTTCCCAAACCACTCCTTGGAGCGTGCTTCCCATTACGCTTCCAAGGGCGTAATAATGGCATACTATAATTCTGCAATGACTTCTTTTCCCACGAGGTCTCCCTTTGCCAGACACGTGTAATAATACACATTTCTCACTGCACCAACTGCTTGGGAAAAACAGCGTTTTATTTGTATCTTCTAGCACTTTTGGAAATTAGCATGTTACCTATGTTCTTGTACCGTTTAGACATTTTTCTATCATAGTATACAGGTTTAATTATGATTCTTTTGTCTCCACCTATTTTACTGTACGTTTTCTCCTATTTTCTGCTTCCCTTCCCCTCTTCTTGGCATATAAAAGAAGTTATTTGGGTACCTTTGTTCCCTTCATGCAATTCACTCTCACTCTTAGCTATTTGCTTACCCTGGGGGGAAACCCCCTGTTTCCAAATTGATAGAGCCCCTGCCCCTACGTGGCACGTTCTCAAGAAAATGGGCTTTCTAGGGGTGAAGGCCAAAAAAATTTGGCCAATTTTTGCCCATGCCTCCATTCAAAATAAATTTGAGAGACGTGATTTCTAAGAGTTCGATAGCTGTATATATATTTTGTTGAAACATTCGTTTTATATAGTAATGTATAGTGATATTGCTATTATAACGTATATTTGTAGGCCCATCAACCGCCACTACTTTTCATCTCTAAATCTCACAGCACTTCCCAAATAACATCTCTCTTATTTTCTGAGATTTATGGAAGGGGAAAGCGAGGCACAAGGAGATTAAGCGTGCCCAAGTCACACGGCAAATAAGCGGCCTGAATCCCACTTCCACATCCAGGCCATGGGGACCTGGATCCTTTATAACGATTTGAACATCAGCTACAGTTAGGGGTTTTTTTCAGGAGGAGAGAAGTTTCTAGGAGCTTTTATAACCAGAGCAGCACAAGTATCTCTCTCTCCAAATGAAACCACGTCTGTTCAGAGACGTGCACAGCAACTTGTGGATTTATATAGTGCTGGCAGCCAAAAATCAACGTCTTGTGGACTGTAACACATCACTGAATTAGGAAAATGGAGGAGTGCAAACTCATAGCTTGGAAACGATGAATCTGCAGATGGCTCTGAAGAAGCAGCGGGCTTTCGTTAGCTGAAACGAGCACTGGCAATTAAGGGCTGGCTCCACTGATGTACTGAGAAGTTTTTACCTTTAGTTTCAGCAGGAGAAATTTAACCCTCAGCTCTTCAATTAGTTGTATCTGAATGCAGCTTTCTAAAGTTATAATGACAGCTACAATAATAACAGGCATATATATAAATACATGGCAAGCAACAGGTCTGCTTCCAAAAAGCTTAGAAATAAGAAATTCTAACATAGTACAAAGGATCTGGGAGGTGAGAGACTGCTAACATCTTGCAGTAGGTCACGAGAATCCAACAGTCGTTACGATGGGCAACCTGTAAAGCCAAACTACTGGTCCCTTGGCGGTACAGCCCGTGCACAGAGCGCTGGGCCAGCAACGGAGGCGTATTATCTGCACCGCGTCCTCGCGGCGATAGCTCATTTCGTATCTGCCTTGCTTTTCCCCACGGGAGCTCCAAATTGTAAAATTACAGTTGCAAATTGCAACACGACGTCCAGGGGAGGCCCCGGGAAATTTTAACCCAAAAGAACTATGTAGGAGCGCAATTTATTATTAATTTCGCTGGTTATAATTACTGAATTGGTAGTTCCTGGAAAATTAAACTTTGACTTTAGCTTCCTGGTATTTCCACCCAAGACAGGAGCAATCGAAGTTTTCCTGTACTCTCTCCCTGATGTTGTTTGATCCTGAGGGGCCAGAGCTTGTGGGATAAACTGGAAGCTCATTTTCTGTTTTCGCGTCTGTTCAGGCTCTTGGACTGTGGGCTGAGTTTGCAACAACGGTGCAAATTGGGAGTAATAACGTGCTTTGTGAAGGGCGCCAGTCCACCAGGATACAGGCTAGACTGATCCTCCCAATTCATTTCGTGTCAGGGATTTGAATCCAACATGGAGATGAAAAGCTGCCATAGGACGCATCCCTCCCAGCCCCACGTTATCACACGCCGCACCAGCAATCTTGTCATGCCCAATGTACTCCACTTGCTATCAATTACTTCCCCATAATGAAATCAGACCGGAGGAAAACATTCAACTACACACAAATAAATACGCGCTGAAGATAGAAAATGAAATTAGAGGCCGTATTTTGACCACAAGGTCTGCACCGGTTGTGGCTTAGGGAAGATAAGTGAGCCTGGCCCCATTCCCCCACAGCCCACAGCAGGCTCAGTGGCGAGATAGGACAGCTAATCTGGTTTTCTATTTCGGCAGTGTCGTTTACTGAGCCTTTTAGGGCTCATATTAGGTGACAAAAAGTGACCATGAGCCCCGTTCGTGCTGCCTCAGCAGAATGGTATTTGAAAAAGTTGTTCAAGCCATTAATCCTTTAGTGCCAGGAATCTGTATCTGCCAGGGCGCAGTGCTCAGCGGCCGGCAGTTATTTATTCACTGATTCCCGATGTACGACGCGTGGCAATAACTTACACCAGCTGCGCTTTAGAAACAAACAGACAAGACCCACACACCTCCTCGTCACAGCACCACATCTTAAGGCTGGGTGGATCGATGGGCTGAGGCTGGCTGGATGGGCTGAGGCCAATGGTGTGAGGTTCACCAAGGCCAAGGGCCGGGTCCTGCACTTGGGTCACGCCAGCCCCATGGACGCTCCAGGCCTGGGGCAGAGCGGCTGGAGAGCTGCCCGGCGGAGAAGGACCTGGGGGTGTTGGTCGACAGTGGCTCAGTATGAGCCAGCAGTGTGCCCAGGTGGCCAAGGAGGCCACCAGCATCCTGGCCTCTATCAGGAACAGTGTGGCCAGCAGGGCTGGGGCAGTGACCGTCCCCCCGTACTCGGCACTGGTGAGGCCCCACCTCGAGTGCTGTGTCCAGGCCCCTCACGACAAGAAAGACCTTGAGGTGATACGATTCTGTGGTAACACACCAAAGAGAAACTCCCTCATTTCATTTCCTGCCCTTTCCCTAAATGCCTGAAAGGGAAGGCTGGATTTCCCACATCGCTGAACAAGATGGAAATACATTTTCTGGTTTTACTGGACATGGCACCAGCCTTTGATGTAAATAGTCTCAGGGGTACGAGAAGTTTTGAGCCCATAACCCGGCCCAGACCGATTTCCTCCCTGTTCTCACGCTGTGTGTTGAATTGGCACATCGGGGCTGCAGAAATTTAAAGAAGGGATTTATCTGTCCTAAATCTGGCATACGACAACTAATTACCTTAGCCCAAGCGCAGCAGCATGGCCCTGGGTAATGGTAATGCACAGATACAGGTTCTGCCAAAGGCAATTCACCTGTCCCGGCATAAAACTTTGTCTCGGGGCGAGATGAATTGCCCTTCACAGGACTCTACAAAGTCTCCTTGGGACTTTCACAGCATTCCTAGAAACCAGCTGGGTCTAAGGTATCGTTTTAACAAGAATTATTTGCTGAAAACTCATTCTTTTTCTTGTCCTTGCGGTGCAGCGATTTTTGGAAAAAAAAAAAAAAAAAGGAATGTTTTCAACACAGGAAAAAAAAAAATCTCATGAGACAAAATAGAAAATTTTGTATTGGAAAAAAATACCCACCTATATTCTGAAGTTACGCAAGCGTAAATATTGTGTTCTAAAATTGCCTCACTTCTTTTAATGTCACGGTACAGCATTAAAATTAAACAGTTAAAATGTTGTATCCTAAGGAATTAAGAGCAGCTGCAATCTGGTGCTCACTGAAGCGTGCTGCTTTATTTTCTGGATTAAAACAGCCCTGATGAAATGAAATAACACTTTTAGGCTCCTGTCATTAGAGCAAAAATAAAGTAGAGGTAGCAGAGATGCGTGTGAAGCAATACCAAGGCAGAAACACGAGTCTATTAGTTTGTCACTCGGCGCACATTGCAAAGTAAGAGAGATATGAGCATAAGCCATACAATGCCTTTCCAAACAACATTACCTAAAAAAAAAAATTGACATGAGATTTTTTTTTGGAAATACCGACAGGCTTAAATTTGCCTCAGCCATAGTTTGAACGCTGCGAGCTTTCCAACGCGTTTCCTGATGACCCAGCTGCACCTAAAGATTAGGAAAGGAAGAAAAAAAAAAAAAAAAAACAAAAAAACACAACTGTTGAGGTCACTACAAAAACTGCAAGGGGTAAAAATTGAACGATACCGTGGGCATCTACCGTCTGCCCAAGCAGAGCTTTGCTTCTCTCCCGGCGAGCGGCGGTTCTGTTCCTAGCAAAGTTTGCTTGACTTGACTTGCCCACAGCAGCCTCTGCGAGGGAAGCCGGAGCCATTCCGACAGCTCGGCTCAGCAGTTCGCCAGCTCCAGACAAAAACAAGAATTGACCTTTTCTTTCAGGCAACGCCAGCCTCTCCAGAACATCCAGGTTCCCCCAACGCCGCCTTTTAAAACCATATTCCTTTGTCTCATTTCTCTCTTTTCATGCCGTGAATTCATTTTTGTTGCAAAATGCCGTATCAGCACGAATCCCTTGTATGGATTTCATATTATTAGTATTATGCTTTCATTACACTTCCCCTGTGCTTTAGCAAGAGGTATTTTATAAATCTTGTAGATTTTCCAATCAGTTCCCTTTGAATGTTATCACCCAAGCCTTTTTTCTCCATGGGAATCTATTATAATACCTGTTGTAATGAGCAGAACGATAGCGTTAAAGATTTTCCTTGAGGTCTAAAGTGTCTTGAGATAACAAATTGCTCTTTATTTATCCATAAGAAGGGATTCCACTTTCACCAGTAAAACTAGCAAGAGACCCATAGGCTTTCAAATGCTAATTATATTCTGTCCGAGGGACTAAATCCTGCCAGAATGCAGCAGGACCGCAAGTGACTACACACCATGGTACATTAAAAAATAAAGCTGGGCTAATCCAAACCTCAGCTAGTAATCCTGCCTGACAAGCACTTCTGTGTTTAATGGGTAATTTAATCGCTCACCAGCGACACGTTCAGAAAGCATCCCAGTTCCGAAGAAAACCTCCAGCTCACTCACATCCCACGGATGCGATGGCCTTTCCTAGAGCTACAGCAGAACAGCTGGAGAGTTGGGAGAACAGAAATCAGAGAGGCTCGAAATGCGTAATCAATCTGGGAAAACAGGAGACAGCGCCGTTTGAAGGAGGGGAAAAAAAAAAGAAGAAAATAAATCCCCCAGACACAACAGGTTATTTTTTTAACAACATGACTGTGCCCTAATGAACTTTGCCCAACACCCTGATCACTTTTCAGTGTTTTAATGAAGAATTCAGGAATCTATTTGGGGTTTTTCCCCATAACGTACCATAACCCTCAGGGATCTCCATCACATCCATAAGCCAAGTTTCAAGAGAGCGGTATTTAGAAGAATTTCGAGATTACGCCACCTCTCCAGAAGGACTGCAGACAAATCCAAGAAAGTTTCAACAGTGCTGATTTCACTTAGAGATCTTTGCAAAAACGCAATATTTTCACAGCTACAGACTCCCCTAAGGTAATCGCCCCCCCTGCACACTTGTTAAAGAAGTGGATGAAATCTGTGTGGGCGCTAGTGGTATCTGAAACCCTTAATTAAACCTACCCACCAGCTCCTTGTTAGAGGCTCACACGTCTCTCCCTGTTCCTTGGGAGTCTGATGGCAGCAACCCATTAGCCCTGGGGCATCACTTCATCTTCATCTACAATATCCTTTACCACATCTGACAAATTTGCCTGTAAAACCTTTATTCATTCTCCTACCAACCAGCCCCTCTGTCTCTCCTGGTAGATGACACAGTCACAGCTACATCTGACCTACTCCACGCTCTGTGTCAAACCCAACAACGTTCATAAACCCTTTCAAAAGACAAAATATGGCTTTCAGTAGGGCTTTTCTTGAGATTCACGGGGCACAACCTACACACGTCTTGAGTAAGTACAAACAAAACGTACAATACGCAAACGGCCCGACTGTTCCCGAGGCACGAGTGAGACCAGCTGCCGCATGCATCTGAAGATGCTCAGTGGATTCATGGTGGGCTTCCTACGTTTGGCATCCACTGGTGGACCCTTGCAAACCAAGGGGCCTGGAGCAGAGTAACACCACCAAGAAATCCCAACCAGATGGGGGAGATAATGTCTCTGCGCATCACCTGGACACATAAAGACCTCTAATCCACCTGAGAATCAGATCACCAGTTTCTGGAACAGCTGAAATATATCCAGTTACCTTCTGGTTTGATTTCACCTCTGTTTTAGGGGTCCATTCCACATTTTGTACAATCTTTGAGAAACTCTTGCTCGTGAATTATCTAACCTCCGCTTCCACCTGCAATTCTGGTAGTCTGGAACTGGTGAAATAACTGGTTTCAAAAAACCTGAAGAATGCAACTTCTTAGAAGTAGAAAAAGCAACTGCCCTCTCCTCTGGGACTATGGAAATCAGGAGGAAATAAATCTCCACGCCTTTTGAGCTGACCGTCTGCTTCAAAGTACCCGGAGAAACTGTCCCTTGCAAGAAGGGATGTCTTTCAGCAGGGAGGTAACATGACTCCCATAATTACTCCCAGCGAGACACCCATTCCTACCAACGGCCCTGGCTAAAACACTGGTGTGATTATTCCAGAGGCATTACACATGTCCCAGCTGAACCTCGCAACAGCATGGGAAGTTCAGAATAAATTAAAACGAAAGGCCAGCAGAGCAAAGGGTTAGTTAATAACACATTCCCAAACGCAGAGCCAGTGGTAATTTAAATTCTTTACTACCCAATGGCGAGTAGATCTAAAGCTTTCCAAAAATGCCTGGTGCGTCCACCAGTCCAGCCGCTGGGAAACCAGCATCGGCACCGCAGTCACCAGCACATTTGCAGCACTGGTTGGGAAACCTCCTAAAATAGAGCCAAGGGGGATGCGTCAGCTGAGCAGAAAACGGCAATGCAAAGAGTATTTGTATGATTTTGCTGCCATTTCTACTCCTTTTGCAGGACATCCTAAGACACGTGGGCAGAACCAGCTGACCTGGAGCTGCTGGAGGAGCAATGGGTGAGGTGATGGGAGCTGCAGAAGCAAAGAGGTTTCCCAAGTCATAGATCCACAACAGATGTCACGCCGGTCGTGGGCTACCTTTGCATGCCAAGGAAAAGCCAAGACCTTGTGCTGTCCTCTGTCTCCAAAAACTGGAGAAAGTTCTCCAAAGAACTTTCGAGATTTCCACAAATTCATGTGAGATATTCAGCATTAACGCTTAATTAATCAATTTGCACGTATTCAGAGGAAGCCGTGGCAGACCTCAGGAAGGTGCAGCAATCGCATACCAAAGCGCTGTGCAAAAAACCTGGACAGCTGGCAATGGTCTCCCTTTCAAATGTTGGCAGTGTAAGAGTAAATTCATAGAAAAGGTTCAATTCCAGATTATTTCATCCTTTTGTATGTTTTTAATGCGGTTTCTTAAGGAAGCAAGGACGATTGGAACACGATCCATCTATTGGTCTTTCTCTCCTTTCTCTCATTTTTTTTTAAAATATGTTGGTTCCCTGGAACTGAATTTGTCAGAATAGAAAAATATTATAAATAGCCCAACATTAAAGCAAGAAAAGCCTCAGTCAGAGGTTAATAGTCAGTAGAGAATCCTATTCAGGAGACACAGAGCTGTTGAAAAAACAGAAACCTCTCCTATGCGCACATCTGCTCAGAAAATAAGTTATTATATTACCGAGCTACTCAACAGAAAAGCAAACCCCTATTGCACAGCCAGTCCCTGACACATAATGATCAAAAGCTAAATAGATATGACCAAGGGTGAGGAAAAAATATCAGCAGGAACAGCCAGGTCACATAATACCGAGTACAAACCCTCCTAAAATCCAGGATTTCTGCTGGGGAGCAGAGTCCCCAGTCACCTGCTTTCTCTTTTCTGTCCCTTTCAGAAAGAAGAAAAAAAATTGTACTTATATGTGGTTCAACTCTAATTCCTACCAGCTGCTACCTGACAACTTGGATTTAGTGCAGGCTGGGTCCAGATTGTTCTAAATCAGCCCTTTCCTACAGCCACATTTGTCTCCATTCTCCTCTTCCAAACCCGCTGCACCTTCCACCAACCGCAGCTCTGCTGAAGTAGGAGATCTGCCAAAAAAAATTCACATACAAAACTATCGTGTCCTCCTTACCTAAAACCTTGAATGCACGTGTCAAATCTGGCAGGATACTTGCTGCAAAACAGTGCTTTTAAAAGAGAAAAATGTTAAGCTTATGCTTCAACCCGAAACATTTCCCTTCCTCCACAGCTGAAAAAAAAACCAAATCCAGGAAAATCTAAATCCTTTTCCTTGGCCTGAGCACTTCACGGCTACTTTAATGTGTGTTGGTGAGAGACTCTTCTTCTACTTTTCAGAAAAGCTCAGGCTTTTCTTGGGAGTCCGTTCAAAATAGTATGATCAGGGAGAAACCACCAGTTGCTCAGTAATTCACATTAAAGTATACAAACAGCACGCTCGGCATTTGCAGTCGCATTTTCAGAACAGCAGAAGTGAGAAACGGGCATCCACTTCTGCCTCTCTGAACCTCCTGACACCAAAGTTGGTGACTTAATAGATGAGTCTGGGACGCGGGAAACATCCAAAAAACACTTGCATAGGATACCACTACCAGCTTGCTGCCACAGCTTCCAAAAGAGCCCAGTTTCACAAAACCCCACCACTAGCAGAGTTTTATTTGCAAAGTCCACGTGTTCTCCTGTTTCCCACTACGAGCACCGAAGGTGCGCCAAGCACAACAGCTCTTTGTTTCATTCGAGCTCTCAGAGGAGGCCACGAAGATGTTCCAAGGGCTGGAGTGCCTCTGCTGGGAGGACAGGCCGAGAGGGTTGGGGGGGTTCAGCCTGGAGAAGAGAAGGCTCTGGGGAGACCTCATAGCGGCCTTCCATTATCTGAAGGGGGCCTACAAGAAAGCTCGAAAGGGACCTTTTACAAGGACACGTAGTGATAGGATGAGGGATAATGGCTTTAAACTGAAAGAGGGGAGATTTAGATGAGATATTAGGAAAAAATTCTTTACCTTGAGGGTAGTGAGCCCCTGGCCCAGGTTGCCCAGAGAAGCTGTGGCTGCCCCATCCCTGGAGGGGTTCAAGGCCAGGTTGGACGGGGCTTGGAGCAACCTGGGCTGGTGGGAGGTGTCCCTGCCCAGGGCAGGGGGGTGGAACAAGATGATCTTTAAGGTCCCTTCTCAACTGAACTATTCTATGATTCTAGATTCTGTGATTCTGGAAAAAATCATAAATTCACTTGTTTGGTAGAGAAGACTTGCTGTCTTCTCTGAAAGTCAGGGGAAGCTCTCACTGAGGCCTCCCCACATGGCTGTGCAGCACTTACATCCCTGACCACACGCCACGTTCGGGCTGAGACCAGCTTTGCCACCCAGCCTCAACACCGGAGCTGCTGGTGCTGACTGGTGCACTGGCCTGGGTGCACTTAGGCTCCAGGTGAAGTGGGTTGAAGCTGGGAAGCACACCACGAAGGGTTAACCCTTGTTACGCTGATGACAGATTTGGGGATTACTCAGCCCACAGAGGACATGTCACCGAGAGAACTTCGCCCCTGCCATTTGTGAATCCAGAGCCCTGCTCTTTCTTGCAGTAGTGACATTGGGTTTACCCCAAGGTCTTCAGCCAACATTTTCCTTCCTCGTGCTGCAAGGCAGCCTGCCACGCGCTATTAACCCATCTGCCTTCTGTCCTGCATCCCAAAGGTGCCTGGCAGCTCCTGAGTGGTACCATATGCAGAGCTTGTAGGGCCAACTTCTGTCTCAGATGTGCCTGCCCAGCTCCCATTGACTTCGTTTGGAATTTTATGCTTTAATCCAAGAGCAAAATTTGGCTGTCAAACAGAGGCACTTGGGGACGCCGACGGAGGATAGATGGTAAAAAATGTTGACTGTTTTAGTCCTTATATTTTCAGTCACCATTTTATTGTCTACTGCATTTAACTTAGGAAGAAAGGAGATCCATACAAACATTCCCTACCTACGTATGTTGACTGTTATTCAGCAGTAGAAACATGAGGCTTTTGGATCCAGGCCTTGAAGGCTTGGATGCTTCAAGCTATGCTTCCAAGCCTGTAGACAAGTACCCTGTAGCGCAGACTGAAATTTAGAGGCTCGGAGTACCCAAACTTCACTGCCTTCTACGACAAAGCAACTGTTTAGCTCATCCAAACGTTCATATTGTGCTTCGCTGCCTTGTGCATCCCGTGGCGTTGTACTTCAATCTGCTCTTTTCCAAAGTGCACCGATAAAAAAGCCTGAAAAAATGCCATTATACAAGGCCCCTGAGAGTTTTAAGCATTACCGAGTGGTACTATTGTATCTAAGATACTTGTCTCACCTCTTAACTTTGAGGATAAAGTTAAGATTTTACTTTATTAACTTAAACAGTCCACTGAAACATAGGTTGAGAGGCCTGAAGGTAAGCTTCTGAGTTTAGAAATGCTGTCCGTAGCCCTTTATGACATAACACTAATTATCCCAAATATAAAAATGAGAATAATTTATGGAGCCATTAGCAGAAGCCTTCTGTCTACCAACAGAGAGATGGAATTAACTGTTCAGACCGCGGTGATGGTGACGCACTCACAAACACTGATTATTCCTTTACAGCCTGGAATTTAGCCAAGGTAAAGTAAATTTAAAGGTACCTTGGACGGTCATGCTTTTCTTCATTCTAATTCACGCCGCTTTGAAAAAAACACATAGGATTCTCAGGGACTCTATTTCACCTCTTTGTTCTATAATTAGGCAAAAGAAAACAAAATGGGGAAAAAAAAGAATGTCGGCGCACGCAATGTAACTGTAATTTTCTCTCCGAAGAAGAAAAAGCACAAAGGAGAGGTGTACATACACACACATAAATGGATCTTTTTTATGGAAAGCTCATTAGAGAACTTAGAGCAGCTCATTAAAAATAATGCATGGAAGAACTGTCAGTGAAATTTGGTCACCAGGTTACACTGAAGGGACTGCCGTCTCCCGTTATTCTCAGGACGCGAGCTCCAATGAGCCACGGTGGCCACAGGCTCCTGGCGTTCCCGAGGCATAACAGACAAAGTGCCCTAAGAGACGATGTTGCTTGCAGAAAAACGAGCAGAGTGAGAACTTTGGTACAAAGCCAACAGTGTCACCCCTAAAATAAGACAACCAAGAGTGAAGGCACACACCAAACCCCCAAATCCGTGTCTATTTTTGGCTTCCCGGAGCAGAAGAAAGCCTTCGGAGCTCGAGAGCAAGGCTGGCACAAGAACAACCATGGCCCAGCCAAGCAGGTGAGCTTCTTGGAAGAGCCAAATGTTATGGAGAGGAAGGTGAGCAAGTCAAGGGGAAGGCGAAGGATTATACAATATGGATTTTAGGAAGTTCTGCCCCCACCAAGCTGCCGAGTTACAGGAGCGACACGTACAAAGCACAGCTGACTCTGCTCTCCTGCGGCAATGAGAAAAGCATCATAAACCGAGGGAACCTGCAAGTATTTTCTCAATCAGGTATCTCCATCCTTCTCGAGAGGGAATACTGATTTTGCTGATTAACATGAATATATAATAGGCTCACATTTACAAAGCAAAACATTCCCTCCCTGAGAGGAGGAAGCTATTAGAATGCACTTATAAACCATAGCAAGTGATAAAGCAGTTTACAGTCCACTGTGCTAATGAGATGCTCAGCTGGCAAAGTGCACCATCATGCTTACAAATCATTCGTTGCAGTGACACTTCAGATAGCAATTTACAAAAAAAGCAAGCATTAAAACCATAACCATCACCACTTCATCATTTTTAACTCCGGAGTTGCAGGAGCTGCGTGAGTCGCAGCAACAGTAAATGGTAGTGGCATAGTAACGGTGGATTATTCTTTTCACCAGGCAAAGTCATTTGGGTGTCAGGAGCTTGTAGTTTTTTTGACACCGGAGTGTCGAGAGTTCAGTAACCTTCTTTCCATAAAATGAACCTCCCAATTAAACTAAATAGCATCATAGCAGATCCGTAATTTGTAATTTTAGGATCTGTTCAGAGGAAAGACAGCGTAGGTCAATGAACAATGGAAGGTCCGTGGCTCCATCACCTCTAGTTCATTTGTCACCTCCATAATGAGCAGTACAGAGCAGGAGGAGATAGGGGAGGACATAGGGAAGGAGAAGAAATGCGGCTTGGGAAGGTACAAGGTTTTAAATTGCTAATGAGGAAGGAGCAGCACAGTTCCAAATCGGAACCTGCTTGGAAGGGAAGACCTTGGAGAGACACAGCCCCTGGCTCAAGGAGGAAAAAGACAAGCCACGTGGCCAGGACACAAGGGGTAGCGAAAATTCCCATTGATGTGCATTACTTCAGGCTTCCCCCTGCACCCTGTGCTTTTACCCGCCTTTTAATCTGTTACTTCTCAGCCCTGCACTGCCGTGACTTCAGTGAGGACTGTGCTCTGTCTGCCTCTCACCCAGCTAACAGACCTAGACATAATAACCACCTCAAAACTTCTGTGACTTCAGGTCGGACCCCTGAAAGCGAAACTATTTGAGATTCATTTGAATATTACTTTCATAATCTAATTTCTGCTGCCCTTAAGATTAGCCCTGCTCTAAGCTGCTGGCCTCTTCACCTTCTTTTCCCGAGAGACGGTTTATTTTCCTCCAGGTTTCACAGGGCTCGGCAACACATCGCGCTTTTAATTTCACGAGCCTTGGCTGGAGCTGCACTTTTGCCATTCACCCACCAGCAAAACATTTAACCAGAGCGGCTACCTCACTGGACTACTTATAAATCTTCAGCAGTTATTATCTGGTGAAATACTTTGCGACATTCAAATGCAATGCACTAGAAGAAGCACAAAGAAGGTACCACCAGCCAAGAAATCACCCGAAGCCACGCTGAGCTGGAACGTGCCCAGCTCACACCGACATCTGGCGGAGGAGGCTCCCCCCTGCTCGCAAGACACCCGCCATAGGAAATATTTTCTAGAAAAAGCAGCCCCACTAAAGGAAACATTTGCAGTGAGATCACTTCAGCATATGAGACAACTTTAACACCAAACCTGGGGAGTTAAAGAGGATCCAGAAGGGAGGCGAGTCTGGATTTCTGGATCAGGCCCCCAAACAATGGCATATTTTGCCTCCCTCTCCAAAGCTGCGTGGGGAGCGCAGCACAATTGACACAGAGCAGAGACTAAGCACTGCTGGAAATTACCAGGAGAACTCGCCCGGCTCTGCTCTGCCCTGCTCAAAGCAAGGTGGGATTTCCATTACTCTGGATACAGAGCAGTTTGGGATCCAACATTGTATACGGCAGAGATGAGGCATAATCACGAGCCTCCATTAATCACGCTGCAGTTTTCCATTCTGCTCATGCAAGCATCGGGCCAAGTTTATTTCCTTGGTCAACAAAGGAAGAAAATTTAATGGTAAAACTCTTCACCTGCTCACTATCGATATCTACGTGCTGCAGCTTTACTCAAGCCCCCGCACAGGCTCCGGAGAGGGATCTCTGGCACTGGGCACCACTCCACGAGCTGCCTTGTCACTGCAGTTATTTCATGTCTGAAAGGATTACCTGTCATCCGGGTGCAGACTACAGCCATCACTCGTCTGACGAGTCAGCAGAGAAGGTTGTGGTTTGGGATCCTTTCTTCCTCCTGTTGCCTTTGATGTTGTCACTGAAAAAGTCTTTTTTTTGCGTCTCTGTGAAATGACTGTCTTAAAAAATTAAGCAACTCCGGTGACAGGTGACATAGACGTCTCCCCGTGGTCTCAGAGTGAAATCCAGCCACACTGGATCTATGTTCACAGGCAGGTGCAGCATCAACAGCATCCAGAGGCCATCAACAGCGGCAAAAGACAACAAAACATGAGACTAATCCTTGAAAAACCTTTTCTTCTTGGTGACCTTTCCGAGCAGGCTCAGGCTCCCTGAGGAAATGGTGCATGGGAGCAGGTGGGTGTTCCAGGCTTGAGGTTTTGCTGAGCACCCAGCCACGCTGGAAGAAGCGGAGACACCAGTCCCGGGCCAGCCTGCCACAGCAGTACCTGCAGGAGGTTACAAGAGCATTTTAGTTTGGGGCAGGAAGGTGGTTTCCAGCTACATCCACTCCCAAGCTCTGATTTAGAATCATCACAGAATGGTTTAGGTTGGAAGGGACCTTGAAGATCATCTAGTTCCATGTCCCTGCCCATGGCAGGGACACCTCCTACTAGACATGGTTGCTCAAAGCCCCGTCCAACCCAGCCTTTAGATTGCAAAGGGCTCCCAGGGCATGCAAACTAGATTCCTTTTGGTTAAAATCAAGCAGAAAAAAATGAGCTCTGATTGCTAACGGGACCATAGGACCAGAGCAGAGAGAGCCTAAAATACGCTCCCTCAAATGTACAACGTAGAGATCGCGTCCTCCACACCAGCTGTCCCACTCTGAAGGCCGGTCCTGCCGCCTGCGAAGCTCCTCTGCCACAGACTGGAGCCTCTTGCCCAAGGACTAGACTGGGAGTCCCAGGTCATGACAGTCCCAGTGCGGTACTTTACACTCAAAACCAGTATCAGGGTACAAACTGATGCCGTGAGTTCCCTGGGATACCTCTCCTTACAGCAAATACGCACATGAGAAATACAAATGGCCACCACTTGGAGGAACTTCTCTCCGTTGCCTTTAACAGCAGCCAGAACTCATCCCCTGAATGCCCCTAAGACGAGCTGAAATATAAACAACTTCACACTGCTGTCTTGCAAAGGACGCAAACATCTCTATCTGCTCCATCTTTGTCTTGTACACTGCTGTTTGCTCACATTTGAATTACTACTGCGCTCTCTCCATTTGCTCTGGGTCTCGCGTTCTTTCTGTTTACCCAATAAGCCATTTCTTTCAGACTTAATTTAGTTGAGTTGGTAACAATACTGGAATTCTGTAATGCAATAAAAGCCATGTACGGCCCACTCGCGCATGAGGGGCCTCGGGACCTTGCTCACGCATAATTCTTAGGTTCAAAAGACCTGCCATGTAAAACACACACTGAAAAAGTTATGCAATTGCATCATTCAAGAGCAAGAAATCCTACCAAAATTAGTGAGCAGGTTGTGTTTTCATGTCAGATCCCAGGTCTGTGGTGTCTCTTTGCATAGCTGGGCAGAAAGGAGAGCAAGAGGGTCTTTGTCCCTCAGAGCTTCTTGTCCCCAGCTGCCCTTTGCTAAAGCCTCTGGTGCTTAAAGGTGGAAAAGAGAAAACATTTGGGCTCTTGCAGGGATGCCCATTCTCCCACTCACATAATGAACTTGTCAATTCAGCCCCAAATAACATGCTGAAACTCAGTAGAGAAATAGAGAGAAGACACGTAAAAACAGTTCTCTGCTCAACCAAGTTCTGTTTCATTATTGCGCTGGCAGCCCAGAATCCCCCCGCCCCCTGGGCTGCATCCCCAGCAGTGTGGGCAGCAGGGCCAGGGGGGGATTCTGCCCCTCTGCTCCGCTCGGGGGAGACCCCCCTGCAGTGCTGCCTCCAGCGCTGGGGCACCAACAGCAGAAGGACACGGAGCTGTTGGAGCGGGGCCAGAGGAGGCCCCGGAGATGCTGGGAGGGCTGGAGCCCCTCTGCTGGGAGGATAGGCTGAGGGAGCTGGGGGGGTTCAGCCTGGAGAAGGGAAGGCTCTGGGGAGACCTTCCAGCCCCTTCCAGTCCCTCAAGGGGCTCCAGGAAAGATGGGGAGGGACTCTGGATCAGGGATTGGAACAATAGGGTGAGGGGGAACGGTTTTAAACTGGAAGAGGGGAGATTTAGATGAGATCTGAGGAAGAAACTCTTTGGTGTGAGGGTGGTGAGCCCCTGGCCCAGGTTGCCCAGAGAAGCTGTGGCTGCCCCATCCCTGGAGGGGTTCAAGGCCAGGTTGGACAGGGCTTGGAGCAACCTGGGCTGGTGGGAGGTGTCCCTGCCCAGGGCAGGGGAGTGGACTAGATGACCTTTAAGGTCTCTTCCAACTCTAATCGTTCTATGATTCTATGATTAGAAGGCTATAATCAGAGAAATCATACAAAAACCAAACAGGTAGGAAGCATCCTGTCATCACACCTATTAGAGAACCCCGACACACCGTCAAACAGGCAACAGCACGGCGTTCATACAAGGTACTGCTTTTCCCGTGATGCTCTGATCTGCAGAACACCTCAGGAGATGTCTGTACACATCCGTTCCGGGTACCTCCACATGCCCAAAAAGCCCTTTCTCCTGGAAGTACAAACAGTAAATTCTGCACGCTGCTGCCTGTATAGAGAATTTTTCCCATGCCAAGGCAATGGTTCCCTCCAATTATCAATTGGTTCAGCAGGAAAAATGTCTTTGCATTATACAACCTGTAAGATGGCAGGGATGTTTAAAAACAAAGCACTGAGGCCAGATGATCTCCATGTCCCGCAGACGACAGGACTGTGATACGCTGTTATCATATGCACAGGAGCAAACCAGCTATAAAAATAACTTATGCTTCTATTCAAATGACCCCAGAATACCACCAGCCGTAGCAAAGGAAGACAAAAATGTTTATTCATAGACCTTTCACTGCTGCAAACGTCTCGGACGCATTAATCCACAAGTTAGCATAGGCCAGGGAAGATTTCCCAATGGAATGCAAAAGGAAGAGACAAAGCAGGAATGGGAAACGCGATTATCCAAAGCTGGACGTCACAGGTAATGCCGCTACCGAGACCCAAATGTGCTCCATCTGAAGCTCCATCAAGACCTCAATTTTTCCATTTCATTTAAAACACTGTATTATTAACAGGCTATAAATTATGGTTATAACTATTTTGTTATACTAATAAATTAGAAATAAAGTTTTCCCAATGACTGATGCTGTATACAAGTACAGAACAGAGGATGTTTGGCAACAGATTTAAACTTAAAACTACATAATAGGAGACCAGGACACCTCAAGAGCTGAAAACACCCCAGCTGGTCAGATTTTCAGGGTATAACCTCTTTGATAAGGGAATTGACTCTCGAATTTTTTTTTTTTTCTATCTCTCCGACACCCGGGACTGAACACTGTGGAAGAAGGGTCCCGGACTGGGCGGGCAGCAGATCTAACCCAGCGTATTCTTGTCCTCGACTGGTTGAGATGCCACCTGCACAGCTCCATGCCTGGCTGTCCGGATCCCTGCGTGAGTCCCAAGACAATCCCAATTTACGCTGCTTGGCAGAGCGGTCGTGGAAGCGATACATCTGCAGGCTGCTGTGCGAAATGGCAACAGTGGGAATTTAAAGAATATTTTTCATCCTCTTGTGAGCATAACTACCTATTTTTCCCCAGTGACTACCTGCCAGGTACAGTTAGAAAGTGCTGAAGCAGCAGGTTTTTGGCACGCAACTATTCATCTGAAAGTTAGGTACTGTACATAAACACAGTGAGGAAATTCGAAAAATACAAGAATTACACCTAAACTCTTATTAAGGCTAAGTGGTGTGCAATGAGGACCAGCTGCATAGCCAGGGGCACAGAATGAGTTTCCAAGGTGCTGACCTAAACAGATGGTTTAAGCTTGAAATCAAAGATTTGTTTCAAATGTAATTGATCTGACTTGTACTGACAACACGGAACAGGCTCTGCCACAACGCGCGGCTCATTCAAACTGATTGGCAGCCACCTCATTTTCCTCAAGTTCTCCAGCTCAGACCATGAAGGACTGGGCTGTCAAAACCTTCAGCATCCACCGCTCAGTGTGTGTCGATGGCAGCAACATAAATGGATATTACCTGGTGACATTATTAAAGGAAGGCAGGTGAAGAAGAGGAAGAAAAACTCTAGAGTGAAGCATTTCACGGCCTCATAAAAGCAGAGACAGTTGCATCAAACAAACTCTAACAGTCAGTGGAAACCTGAGGCTGAAATAACCATCCTATCACAGAATGGTAGGGGTTGGAAGGGCCCTCTGGAGATCATCTAGTCCAACCCCCTGCCAGAGCAGGGTCACCCAGAGCAGCTTGGACAGGAACCCAGCCAGGAGGGTTTGGAATGTCTCCAGAGATGGAGACTCCACAGCCTCCCTGGGCAGCCTCTTCCAGTGCTCTGCCACCCTCAAAGGAAAGAAGTTGTTCCTCATGTTGAGATGGCATTTCCCGTGTTCCAGTTTGTGCCCATTGTCCCTTGTCCTGTCACCAGGCATCACTGAGAAGAGTCTGGCCCCATCCTCTTGCCACCCACCCTTTAGCTATTGCTGAGCATTGATGAGGTCCCCTCTCAGTCTTCTCTTCTCCAGGCTGAACAGCCCCAGGGCTCTCTGCCTTTCCTCAGCAGAGAGGTGCTCCAGTCCCTTCATCTTCTTGGTAGCCCTCGGCTGGACTCTCTCCAGCAGTTCCCTGTCCTTCTGGAACTGGGGAGCCCAGAACTGGACCCAGTGCTCCAGCTGTGGCCTCCCCAGGGCAGAGCAGAGCAGAGGGGGAGGATGACCTCCCTCCACCCGCTGGCCACATTGTTTTTAATGCCCCCCAGGAGACCACTGGCCTTCTCGGCCACAAGGACACACTGCTGGCTGACGGGCAACTTGTTGCCCACCAGGACTCCCAGATCTCTTTCTGCAGAGCTGATCTCCAGCAGGTCAACCCCTAACCTGTACCAGTACATGGGGTTATTCCTCCCCAGGTGCAGGACCCTCCACTTGCCCTAGTAGAACTTCATTAGGTTCCCCTCTGCCCAAATCTCTGGCCTCAGGTCTTGATGAATGGTGGCACGGCCTTCTAGTGCATCAGCCACTTGTCCCACTTCTGTGTCAGCAGCAAACTTGCTGAGGGTGCACATCCAGGTCGTTGATGAATATGTTGAACAAGACCAGGCCCAGTACTGACCCCTGGGGAATGCTGCTAGCTACAGGCCTCCAACTGGACTCTGCGCTGCGGATCACAGCCCTCTGAGCTCTTCCATTCAGCCAGTTCTCAATCCACCTCAATATCTTGCCTATGTTTGTGTAAGAAGATCTTGGTGAGGACCGCAATATTTTTACTACTCCCTAATGCTTAAGCCCATCAAACAAGGATCAAAAAAATCAAGCCTTAGCATGATACTGAAATTGCAGCATCATAGAATGATTTGGGCTGGAAGGGACCGTGAACACCATCCAGTTCCACCCACCTGCCCTGGGCAGGGACACCTCCCAGCACACCAGGTTGCTCCAAGCCCCGTCCAACCTGGCCTTGAACCCCTCCAGGGATGGGGCAGCCACAGCTTCTCTGGGCAACCTGGGCCAGGGGCTCACCCCCCTCACAGCAAACAATTTCTTCCTCAGATCTCATCTAAATCTCCCCTCTTCCAGTTTAAAACCGTTCCCCCTCACCCTATCGTTCCACTCCCTGATCAAGAGACCCTCCCCATCTGTCCCGCAAACCCCGTGTATCAGCAGTACCTCATGTTTCTTGAACACATTGGAGCTGTCACCCTGGCTCCTATGATGGGGACCAAACACCTCGTCACTCCCTTGGCAGCAGAGGGATCCCTGCCCCTCACTCTGTAGTTTTCCCTTGCACCTCTCAAAGTAAATTTGGATGATGCCCAGAAAGATGAGCCAACATCAACCGCGAGCAGGCCCTCGATCGATGAACCAATAGAAAGATGAGGGGAAAGCTCTTGCAGAGGAGGAATTGTGGCGAAGCTCCTGCAGGAGAGCTCCTCATCTGGCAGCCAGACAGGTCAGGAATTTAATCGAACCTGACCGATGCCTCTCATTAAAACACAAGCAAAGTTTTCAGGAAAAATTAAGGTTTTTCTCTTCCAGCAAGAAATAAGTTTGTCCTGTCTGTTGTGGTTTGGGCCGGGCTCATAGCTCAGATTAGTTTGTGATTTCAATTAAAACTGGGCATTTTAGCAGGATTTATTAAATGTTTGTAGGGGAGGAGAAGACTTGTTTTACAGTGAGAAGAACTATGAAAATTTAAAACCACTTTTTGACACCGGAGATTCTTTACCGCAGGCAGATCTGCTGGACCGCAGATCATGGATTAAGCTACTCTCTAACAGCTTTCTATGGGGAAAACACTAATCTGTAAAGAAAGTACATACGCGTGGGAGCGCGTAGGATGTGAATTTTATGCTGATATTATATATAATATATCTAATAATTTTATGTAATTCTGGAACCACAAAAAAAGGCTTAAGTTTTCCCAACATGGAGATGTGCTCAATGCATTTCACCTTTTCGGCATATTATATTTAAATATACGTGTCTCTCTCTATATATACATATACGTAGAGGACATTAAAGGACAAATAATCCCTCCCTACTATATCAAAATTCAACTGTTCCATCAACATAATTTAATTCCGAGCTACACAACATCATTTAGACAACCGTTCAAGTCATGATTTAAAGACTCCAAGTGATGGAGAAGCCATCGTAGCCTGAGGTCAATTATCCCAACAGTTAATTGCATTCATTGTTAAAATTGTGCACATTATTTTTTCTCAATTCATCTTGCTTTGGCTTCCAATCTGTGACTCTTGACCCTTTAACCCCGAGAACTTGTCTGAGACGACAAAAGACCGACATCTGCCTTCCAGCACAGATGAGCACCAAATTCAAGCGGGAAGACAAAATTGTCGGAATACGGCAAAAGCTTATTTTTGCCAAAATAATCTTCAATGGGTTTTGTAAAATGTATGAATAAATAGCAGCAAAATGCTTGGTTGGTTTGGGGGTTGTTTTTTTATACGGAGTTGAGGAATCAGTTTGTCTTGCTGCATGATTCAATGTCATCTCTTTACTGGAACTGAAATCTCCTCCTAAAATCCCTTTTTAAAATCCCATCACCAAATTGGAAGGAAGGTTGGGCCCATTTCCCTGCCTCTGGTAATGCTAATCCCTGTCTGGATATATTACTAATTCATCAGTGCCAGCCACGATTTAGCCCGGAGGATCACAGAACTACTTCTGAAAAGCATCTTTTTATTTCTTTTGCCCTGGGCGCGGAACAGATTGCGCCAAACGGCAACATTGCCCAAAGATTTCCCAGGATGGGAATTTCCTGGCTCCTTTAGAGGTACATTTAACTTTCGCTTCCATCCTCAACATACAAGATTTTTTTGCAACAAAGTGGGATGGTTTCCAACACGTCTGTAAAACATATGTTTGTTTGCCCGGCGGTGGTACCCTGCCCACTTGGATCCTGGATCTGAGAAAGAGCTTTCACCTAAAAACAGGGAATGAAACGAACTCCCTTCTGTCAGGAGGAGGAGGTTTGTCGGGGGTGGCTGATTAACAGTTTGTGTTTGAAGCCCCCTCGTTAAAGAGATATTGGCAATCCCACCTTTGCGCTGCGCGGTTGCCGGTAATGAGATATTTTAGAAAGAAGGAGAAAGGAAGGATTTGCTATGAAAAATTACAGGTATCCAAACCACAAGGACTTCTATCAGCTGCTGTAAAAGCAAATAGGCGTAGGTTCCATTTTGGAGCACCTCCAAATTTACTGTTTGGCCCTTCAAGCTTTCTGTTTCTTTTTTCGGGCGCTCTATTGTGCTGTCTGTAAGGCAAATAAGAAGAACCATGTGATAGTGTATGGTGCGTAGGAGAGAATAAATGACTGCATAATGTTTCCTGGTGAGGTTTCTGTACTAATTACCATTTTTCTTTTTTTTTTTTTTTTTTTTTTCTTTTTCCCCTTTGTTTTCTCCAACTACATTGTTCCGGGATAATGACATTTTCTCTCGCCAAAGTTTCCATGACAGTTTCTTTTTAAACAATGCAGGAAAATATGTATTTTAAAGCTATAATTATCCAGAATCGATGCATGCAACAAAAAGTTGAGTTTCACTTCTCTGCGATTCAACTTCCAGCGCTCCGGGTCGAAAGTATTACTATACAATTTACTTTAAAAAAATAATCTGAAAAAGAAGGTAAAGGAGAAGATTGTATTTGAACAATGGGAAACCATCAGGAGAGCTGGTAAGAAAGCTGCGATCGCTTTGTTCAAGGCTATCGCTGGCTCACCAATATTTGAATAACGCTACGACTTCTTAACATAATAATGTGCTCTCAGACAGTTGTTTTTACTTCAGCTGCTGGGGATAGATATTATTTTCTTCATCTCCCTAAAGAAATTATTATAAAGCAGCAAATAAAGCAAAATTGGATTGTCACTGGGGTAATTCCAGATTAACGCAGCTCCAAATTCCAACAGTTTTGGGCAGAGCTTTTTTAGCACGGATACATGTTCCCACCAACAGCAGGGTCTCCACACTTCCGTGTGTAGCAAAGGCAGTGACTTCCGTACTCTCGCACGTTTTTCTTTTAATAGCAAACGAGAACCGATACCTCAGTTCCCTGATCGCAAGGAGGGATTCTAAGGTGAATCAAACAGCACAAAACCAACTGCTTTTACCGAGAAGTTAAACTATTTGAGTGACAGGAAAGATGAAAATTCTAATTTATTAGCTAACTCCACCCACTCAGAGTTTGTTCCGAGACATTTGCAAATAGATTTCCAGTCGCAGCAAACGCCACATAATTTCAGGCAGCTCTCTATTTGCTGTCTGTTCTGTTCTTCCAGCACACGCCAAAGAAAGAAAGGTTAATACCAGAGGTTACTGCAAACTAAATAGAAAATAGATTGAGTAACACTTTAATATATTGAATCCAATAGAAGATGGTGCAGTAACATGAATGCATTAACTACTCTTGGGATAACATCTTCAGACACTAAGTGAGATGATTTCTCTGTGCTGCAGCCTTAGTCAGGTCCCTGATGCTGCAAGACCAGGCTGTCAGTGTCCTTGGACTTGCAGACAGGGTTTTGCTCTATTTGTCCTACCAATCTTGTCAAAGAAGTGAAGAGATGGGGGTAGGCAAGTCATAAATTTCCATTCCTCTTTACCAGCATCAGCAGGATATATAAATTACCGTGTTCCTCCTATTGACTGGAGAGCTTCACTGTCTCATCCCCCTTGCTGGGGCTGAGAAGATGGGACTCCAGTGGAAGACAGATGATGATGGATGCTGGCAAGGAGGGAAGCACTCGCTGGTGTCTTAAGAGCATCCTAGCCCTACCAGAGGAAAAGCCAGCACTTTTCACTTCCCACAACGGTTTACACAAATAATTCCCTTAAAGACAGCAAATTGCTCACATCTTAGAGTAGCAGGGACTGTGTGAGCAGCTTCGGAGGAAAGAGAAGGGGTTTGTTTGACACTGCACAGCACCTGACTGTACAACAACCGGCCAGAAAGAACAATGTGCAGCTTTGGACCATGAAGTCCAACTCCCACATCCCCAGTGCAACATCTGAAACAGCTGCCCAGCTCTAAGGGATGTGGAGCATCCCCATCTGGTTACAGCCTCTCCACATGTCCCCTCCCTGCACTCAGCTTTGGGGACCACAGAATGGTTTGGGTTGGAAGGGACCCCAAAGACCACACAGTTCCAACCCCCTGCCATGAGCAGGGACACCTCCCACCAGACCAGGTTGCTCCAAGCCCCGTCCAACCTGGCCTTGAACCCCTCCAGGGATGGGGCAGCCACAGCTTCTCTGGGCAACCTGGGCCAGGGGCTCACCACCCTCACAGCAAACAATTTCTTCCCAATATCTCATCAAAATCTCCCCTCTTTCCATTTAAAATCATTCCCCCTCATCCCATGGCTCCCCTCCCTGCTCCAGAGTCCCTCCCCAGCTTTCCTGGAGCCCCCTTAGGGGCTGGAAGGGGCTCTAAGGTCTCCCCGGAGCCTTCTCTTCTCCAGGCTGACCCCCCCCAGCTCTCTCAGCCTGTCCTCCCAGCAGAGGGGCTCCAGCCCTCCCAGCATCTCCGGGGCCTCCTCTGGCCCCGCTCCAACAGGTCTGTGTCCTTCTTGTGCTGAGGCCTCCAAAGCTGGATGCAGTACTCCAGGTGGGGTCTCCCCAGAGCGGAGCAGAGGGGTAGAATTCCCCCCTTTGCCCTACTGGCCATGCTTCTTTTGTTGGAGCCAGGACTCCGTTGGCTTTCTGGGCTGCAAGCGGCACGCTGGGAAGCCCAGGGGAGGACCATTCCGGTACTGCCATCCAAACCAGCAGCCAAGGGGTCAGCAAGAGACAGTCCACCCAATGCCAAACCAATTAAAGACATCTTGCAACGCAGCCTGCATACAGCAAGGGATATATTCGGGCCAAGGTCCAGCAGAGACGTGTCTCAGAGGCAGAGGATCTCCACTACAGAGCTAAGCCAACAGTGCCAGCGTTCGTGTATCAAGGGGAAAAAGAATCACAGAATGGTTCAGGTTGGAAGGGGCCTTAAAGATCATCTTGTTCCAAACCCCCTGCCCTGGGCAGGGACACCTCCCACTAGACCAGGGGTCTCAACAACCAAGAAACAATGTCTTTTAAGTATTGACCCTGCTAGAAGGAGCAGTCAGCATGGTGCACTGTCCCAAGCAAGCCAAGAGAAAAAGAAAGAGTCATTGCTCCAAACATTGCTCCAGCAGTGGACAGGCCCTTTGAAAGGATCTGCCAGTCCAGCCTGTGCTTTGTTCGTGCATCATCTGCCTAAA
The DNA here is from genome assembly GCA_008658365.1 of Alca torda. NCBI lineage: Eukaryota > Metazoa > Chordata > Aves > Charadriiformes > Alcidae > Alca > Alca torda. Next base: position 2,343,658 of record CM018101.1, read on the forward strand.
ATCATAAAGACTAAAAGTTCTAATGCATGGTCTGGAGGTGGATGTGCAAAAAACCCTTTCATTTCAGGATGAATATCATCCCAGGCTGATCTTCTGTGATGTATTCATAGACATAAACAAAGAAAAAAAAAAGCGCCCTTTAGAATCCTTTCATTTCACAGAAAGAGATTTTTTTTTCTTGGTTCTTTGCTTCATTTTGCTTTATTTTATTTTGCTGATTTTTGTATGCATGAGTATGCATTTTCATGTGCACACCTCTCTATGGCAGCGGAGAAGAAAGGATTCCTACCACAAAAAGAAAACTTTTCACTTTCTCGTACTGGAGAATATTTCGTGAGCAACTCCAAGAGATAGGAGAGGGAATTAGAGCAGCTGCCAATGGGAGCGGTAAATACTTCCGTAATAGCCGAATTACACCGCTTTTGCTGAAAACCTCCAGCTGTGCAAAGGCCTGTGATCTGGCTGCAAGTTACTTCAGTGGTTGTGAAGATGCATCCAGAGAGAGGTGCCAGTTTGGCCGTGACAGGCGGCTCCCCAGCCACCCGCGCCTACAAGGGGTGTTTATGGTTTCCCACTCCCAGGTCTGTGCCATAAGATGCATTTGCTGGATACAAACTTCTACCAAGTCAGGAAAAAAAATTTGGGAGGGCTAAGGCAGCTCTCTAAAACACACTGAATTCCTCTGGCTTCTTTTGAAAATCCCATTTTATCAGTATGGCTGTATGTCCCCCTTCCCATCTGGGAGATTTTTCACCTCCTCATTGCTGGACGAGGCAATCCTGCGAATTTCCTGACATCCCGGAATCCCAGAAAGCCACTGTCTGCTATTTCTACACTCAGATGATGCTGCTGAGATGGGAAATGGCTTTCCCTCAGCCTGCACAGAGCCGAGGAGCTGCAGCCCTCATGCAGTGCCAGGCCCTGCCATCAGACAGCTCGCAAGCATCCAGGCATCATTCCCCGGCAGCAAATTCCAGGGAGATGCCAGGAGAAAGAGGGAATGAGGTCCCACGCTCCTCCCTGAGCTTGGGGCAGGCGCCCCAACTCCGACGATTTAGAGCCCTGGCTTAGGCTGAGCCAGCCTTGCCTGGATTTCTAATTTCTCCTCCAAATGTTGCTGCTCTGTGTAGTTATAGCTTTAAAACAACCCTCAATTCAGCACGTTCTGTGGTTTAACAAGCAGATACTTATTTCAGAGGCTATTCCACCATGCTTTCATCAATCTGAGTATTCACATTGGTGCGTATTTTTGTGTACCTAACATAAAAAAAACCATAGTCACTTTAAGAAAAGTTGGACATGGTTACCGGCACCTCCTGACTTTTCTGCTAAGCCAGGTTTTCCTTTGCTTTCATCCCATATGGGATTAAAAAAATGAAACTGTGTTTTTGGTTTGGTTTTTTTTTTTTTTTTTTTGAAGAAGGATGAAAAATTGCACGGGTGCATGCCCTGCGGACCACTGGAGCGTTGTTTTTTCCATGCACGCACATGCACACTTCTATAATGCTGCAGGCATGCAAGCTAACGCAAATTATTAATTGCCCATTCTCTGTTTTACATGCCCACATCTTGCAGACTACAGGTCACGGTGAAAGCATAAAGCAAGAAAGATGAAAGGTGCACGTTGATTACCACTCAGAATTGAACAGGCTGCCGATCGGTAGGACTGTAATACCTCATAAAGATGATAATGATTCTTCCCCCTCCTTTTCCATCTTCATAAACGAGCTTACTTCCATGGGGTTGCACGAAGGGCTCGAAGAACAACGAACAAACATAATCAAAATTCCAATCTGTTTGCATTAAGACTGAAATGAGCGGTGACATACCTGCACTGTTTAATGTCTATGCCTTCTGCCCTGGAGTAAAGAAAAAGATACATTTTTCTCCTCAAAAACATTAAGAGGAAGAGCAGTTAATTATTCGAGACTCCTTCTTACTAGTGACCAGACTTGATGCCCAGGCCAACAAGCTGGAGCTGGATATCTCCCATGTGTCGCTGTCACCAGGTCACCACGGCCCAACTTTCTGGCTTAACGAATTTCCACGGAGAAACCAACGCATTATTTTGCAAAGCAGATTTTAGTTGGAGTTTCTGCTTTATGACCTGTTCTCATCACAAGCTGAATTAATCACTGATTTGCCTCTCACAGCATTTCTTCTATGAAATGGTATTTCTCATCACTGAATGCAAATTCACTCGCCAGCAGAGAAATCAGTGTTGAACCCTCCAGTGTTTATAGCTGCAAGATGTACCTTTCCCTCGCTGCTGTAATTCCCACCTGCAAAGGACTCTGGGCACAGTGCTTCCGAGCACCTCTCAAAGCGCTGGAGAAGGCAACGCTGGTGAGTTTGGTCCTGCCACTGCTCCTCTCCAGTCATCATGAGCAGCATGTCCTTGCCCTATGTTTAGGAGCAAGGCTTCTACAGGCGTTTGGGCTTTTACACTCTTGCTCAACCCTATGCTTTTAATCACCATTCAGCTTTCAAGGTGGTCCCATGGAAGGCTGAGGCTATTTTTAAAGCAGTTGGCCTCAATCCAACAATACTGAGATGCCCATCAGCGAGACAAGCCTTGGGCTCTCACCCTCTACCTGCCATCCCTGAAACACCCCGGGTGAGGCTGAGGTTGTGGCCATCAACTGGAGGGAGCCCAGCTCTTTGACCAACCTGCTCCTTATACCACTGCATTATGGTCAGAAAAGATCCCTCCTGCAGCTGACCCTAAACATTCATAGAATCACAGAATGGTTTGGGTTGGAAGGGACCTCAAAGACCATCCAAGTCCCACCCCCCTGCCCTGGGCAGGGACACCTCCCACCAGCCCAGGTTGCTCCAAGCCCCGTCCAACCTGGCCTTGAACCCCTCCAGGGATGGGGCAGCCACAGCTTCTCTGGGCAACCTGGGCCAGGGGCTCACCACCCTCAGAGCGAAAAAATTCTTCCCAATATCTCATCTAAATCTCCCCTCTTCCAGTTTGAAGCCATTACCCCTCAATCCTATCACTACATGCCCTTGTAAAAAGGCCCCTCTCCAGCTTTCTTGTAGATGCTCTTCAGATACTGGAAGCCAGCATACGTCACCCACCGACCTCTCGCACGGCCACAGCCCTGCGTGCCGGGAATCCTTCCTTGGGCTCTTGAGCGTCTTGGAACGCTGACAAAATGCAATCGAGTCCTCTCTTCCCTCTTTTGTCGAGGCAGCTCCTGAAGCCTCCCTTCCCAGGCTCACCCTCCTAATGCCTCGCTAAGCCTTGTAACGCTGCCTTTACGCTCTGGTGATATCGTGAATATCCTTCCTTAAACCCACTGCCCGGCGCTGGACATATTTCAAATGAGGTTTTACAAAGGCTTTGTATAATGAAACCATTCTCTCTCCTGATTTTAACTAATCCCCTTGCTTATTCACCAGAAGACCTGATTAGCTTCTCTTGCATCTGCCACACACTTAGATCTTTACCTTCTAATTATCACATGCTTTTATCCCTAAGTCTCCTTCCTTTGCTGTTTTTGCACATCTGTTATTCAAAGCACATTTTCCTTTCCTTCAAGCTGCCTCACCTTACCCGCACGTGCATTCCGATTTCTAAGACTGCGTCCCAGATCTGAGGGTCTTCTTAAAAATGACTTCACTTGACAGAATAAAAGTGTTTTAAACATTAACTCCTCCACACCGCGTTGTCTTCCTGAGTCTGCAGACAGCCTACAACAATAATTCATTCCCTTCAGCACCACCTCACTTATCCCGATCATTTATTGACTTCAAAGCTTAAATATGGTGATTTAAAGGTCAACACTCTTAGCGAGTCACTTAACCGTAATTTTAGCAGAATTTATTCTGTTAACGTACTTCTTTTCCATCTCAAATTGCCTCCCCAGAGGTCAAAACCCCCCATCTGTCTCTACCCTTCCCAAACCTCCAGCTGTGATTTCACAGGGATAAATTGTCAATACAACCATTGTTGGCATATTGAGAAAGCTGAAGGAAACAGTAAAAGGCATACGATCGAAGGGTCTCCAGCACTGATTATATTATCCAGTTGCCTATTTGGTTCATTCAAAAATATTATCTTTATATCTAAATACAAAACCACCCGACAATTTCCATTTGCTTCACTAGCCAGCGGCTCCCGAACACAACCCTCCTCGGGTTTCAATTACCATCGCCTGAAGGGACCCTTGTCATCACCAGGGGTGACCTCGTCCAGGCCACAGAGCTTCATTTGGTGACCCTGGCTGTAAGCCCAATAACCGCTAACTCAGTTAGAGCCCGTGTTTCAGAAAAGTATGTGATATTCAAGTAGAGACTTTGGGAAACGGATGCTCGGAAAGGGGGTAAGTTACCTCAATGGTTAATTACCCTGTTAGTAATGTGTGCCGTATTTCCAGTTCCCGTGTCATTTACAATCCACCTTTGTATCCCTTGTATGAAACAGAAGTCTTTTTTGGTTAAATGTGCACATAAATACACATATCTATGCATGTACAACCCTTAAAGAGAAGAGACACTGTGAATATGAAAAACCGCATAGCTGACATATATCAAACTCCGGAAATCGCCCATCTCTACGGAAAATGGTCCCAGTTGAGGGACTCCACTGAGTCCCATTGCTAAGGTCGTCTGTAAAACCGTCAGGCCAACATCCGCCCACGCAGTGCGGATCCCTTAAAGTGCAGCATAATTTAACTCAGCCTCAATTTCTCCTATGGAAAAGTGCAGATAAAACGACGATTATGTGACAGTCTGAGACAGCAAGGGAGAGTACTCGGGAGAGCAGCAGAGCCCTCGCAGTCTCACATTCCTAAAATGTGCCAGAAAAACCCTCACTGGGAGGATTTATATCAATTTCGGCAACGCAGTTGATAAATTATAAGCTGTTCATCCTTCATCTGTTAACTCATTTCTTCACTCAAACAGCTGCATCAGATTAGTCAGACAGGACTTATTTTTAGGGACTCGGTGGCAGGACGGGGTTGTCACCACCCGCTTCCGCTCAGCGACGCATTGCCTTTTCTCCAGGGACTGATTCAGGGCTGGACTTGAATGGAGTCAAGCCAGATGCTGGTAGCTTTTTACATGCTTTAAATAATGAACATGGGCTTGTGGTCACCACGTGTAGAAGCCAGCTGTGAGGGCCACAGCTCAGGTCACACCGTTTACCTGGGAGCATCGAAACAGGTGGCACGTGGCTGCATGGGGGTTGTTTGCTGGCTACAGCCTTGGGCTGACCTCCTCCTCCTATCACTCTTCAGTCAAATTGCACAAATGAAATGTAAAATAGAAAATGCAAGTCACTGACTGGAGACAAAGGACTCCAGGCAACCAATGACGAGGATTTCAGCCGCCATCAAGAATAACCAACATACGAACTCGCACGCCCGTGTAGCTCCAGGTCGCCTCTGGAAACCAATTCAAGACAAACCCATCGACCGCTCTCCAGCGTAGCTGCAGCCAGGGCATCGCTCACCCCATCGACCTCTGTTTTTAAGAAGGTTTCATAATAAGCGGCTCTCAGCTAAACCACACTTTGACATTTATTATCTCCAAGCAAACGCACCCATTAGTCTCTGACAAAGTTTGCCTTTGACAAAACGTTTAACGAATCGGTCAACAGCAACAGAAGCGAGTCACCAGCTCAGAGAGACCTGGCGACCTGGGCACAGATGCTTTAACACGACCAATGGCTCAGCACAAAGCCATTTTCCACAAATCCAACCCAATACTGCAGGATACAGCTGCACGGCAGGATTTTCTCCCCTGCAAACCAGCTCTTCTAGAAGGATCTAAGGAAGGATCACGGTGGATAATCTGTTAAATGAGAGCTCTCTGTACAACACTGGAGTGAACGACAAAAGATAACGATTAAGAATGACAGAACTAAATAATCTTGGAGTAGAAAAAGTGAAATTACCTTTGGGAATGGCTCTGGGGGTAACACCACTGTGTCCTGTCAGGAAGGATACAGGAAAACTGTTGAAGATGCAAACAAAAGCCTCAAGACTAATTAGAGAATAAGAAAAGCTGTAATACTCTAGCGTGTCAGAAAGAAGATTAAGGGGTAAATAAGGATAACTACAGAGAACTCAAAATTAATAGAGGACTTCTCAGTTTAGCGTGCAATATGTTGTGACAAGAACCAGCAGCTGGAAGTTCTGGCCGCAAAAGGAAACTCAACCTAAAGTATAGTACAAGTTCTCAAGAGTGACAATAACGTAACCATGGGACCAGGCTAGCAAGGACTGTGGTGGCTTCTCTGTTGACATAGAGAAGGTTAGCATGGATACTTTTTTTTTTTGGTAATACCCTCCTTTGTCTCAGCACACCTATTGAACTGGAATTAAAAATAATATCGCGGCCATTTCGTACTCTGGCCTGCCCAAGGAGCCAGACCAAATAGTCACAGCGATGCTGCAACATCAGCACGCATCGACTCACCCCCGAGAAAATTCTGTCCTTAACCCAAGCGCTTAGAAGCTTACTCGTAAAAAGAAGAGTTTACAGCTCTTTTTTTTCAAAAAGAAACAAGGAAAATGTTATTCCAGTTTCGTGTTTCATACAAACGAAAGACTTCTGAAGCAAGTCCATCAATCCACGCTCAGCAACACACCCGACAGCAGAGCTGAGCCTATATGGAGGTGAGAGGAAATCTTCCTGGGCTCGAGACACCCCTAATAGGACGTCAGTCCATTTGGGAGAACCATTTGATTTATACAGATAAAACTCTTTAAAGAAGATTAACCAGAGTAAGGTTATTTTTTCTCCCTCTTCGTTTCCTAACTGTACATCACACCGGTGTATCATCTTTACCTATTAAGAAGGAGTCTGAGATCTAAAACTGGTTTTATTATAGGATTGATATCTTTAATTTCAATACAACTGGAATAAGTGCCTCTGAAGAAACTTTGAGCCTATAAGGACATGCTCTTACAATAAAAGATTGGAACTAGCCCTGCCGAGTGTGCGCTAAGTCCACTTGCCTCAACATGGTGACTTGGTCCCTCAAGGCAGTCTCAAGGGCAGCTTGGTCCCTCTGCTTTGGTCTGAGCCACCAGGTGGGTTTAGAACATTCCTGTGGAGGTGATGCTCAGCATGCTGTCCTTCCCATGGCACCTCCACGCTGGACCAGACACACTTGCAGTCCCACCAACGTCACCTTCGACAGCCGGGTGCTAATACCTGCTGTTGCACTTGCAGCTTGTGGACCTTAGGTAGAGACACAGCTCCCCAAAAACCAGCATCTCACTCCCATTCTCGCTTCCTTGCCTTCCTCCCCAGTTACCGGATAAACATCTTTGTCCACACTGCATCCAAGAGGAATTTTTGCTTACAAAAGGTCCCGCTGGCTTTTTATTCGCTAGCTTTGCTGTGCTAGGTAATAGTCCCAGCTTTTTTAAAAACCCTACAAATTAGGAAATGCTTTCAGATACAGCAGGATTTTGTTTGTTTCTTTCTTTCTCCCCTTGTTTGCATCAAATTCCTGAATCCTGAGAGTCATCAGATAACCAAGAGAGGCTCTTTTTTTCCCCATAAGGCAAAGTAGAAAAACATAAAAAAAGCACATCTCAAAAAAACCAAGACTTGTAGTAGTAAATTATGAGGGAAAAGAGATCACAGAATCATAGAATTGTCGAGGTTGGAAGGGACCTTTCAGATCATCGAGTCCAACCATCAACCTCACACTGACAAAGCCACCGCTAACCCACGTCCCTCAGCACCACGTCTGCCCGGCTTTTAAATACCTCCAGGGATGGTGACTCCACCACTGCCCTGGGCAGCCTGTTCCAATGCTTGATAACCCTTTCAGAGTAAAAATGTTTCTTAATATCTGTCCTAAACCTCCCCTGGCGCAACTTGAGCTCATTTCCCCTTGTCCTGCTAGCCTCAGACTGTGATTTTTGCTGGAGAAGGATTTGCCCTCTCTCCCTCTCAAAGTCACTTCTCCCTGCCCTAATTTAATGAAACTTAAACAAACGAAACACATTTAAAGAGTCTTCCACCTGGACGCTCCAGTGTGGTAGGAGGGCTGCTTTGCATTACCAGCTGCAGCAGACTAGCACACAAAAAACAGGGCACAAGCCTTTTTTTTTTTTTTATTTTGTAGAAAGAGAAATAAAAACAGCACGAGACCCAGAGGAAGCTCAAGAGGAGCCATTGAGAACTTTAGCGTCTGCCACCAAATATCCAGTTTCATCTTAGAGACGCTGAGAAAGGTGATTGTAGAGCTGCTGTGAAAAGGGCATCCCACCACTCATCACCGTCGTTAAGGTGTTGATTTGGTAGCAGGCTGCAGCATGTGCTGAACTTTAACATGAGAGCCACCAGTGACGCTACACGTATGCTGTAAGTATTTTGCTGTGCGTTTATCACATCAGTGAAATTCTCACCCGCCTCCTCCCAGCCCCCCATTGCCCCCTTACACATCGAAAATCGTCACCATTAATTTTAGACAAGGATATACTAGACCCAAGGATTTAGAGCTATGACTGCACCTGGACAGCATCTTTTTCCCTTTTATTTTTTGGAAACAGAGTTTCCCACCTCATCACAGAATCCCAGACTGGCAGGGGTTGGAAGGGACCTCTGGAGATCACCCCGTCCAACCCCCTGCCACAGCAGGGTCACCCAGAGCAGGTTGCACAGGAACCCAGCCAGGAGGGTGTGGAATGTCTCCAGAGACGGAGACTCCACCACCTCTCTGGGCAGCCTGTGCCAGGGCTCTGCCACCCTCAGGGTAAAGAAGTTCCTCCTCATGTTTAGGTGGAACTTCCTATGGTCAAGTTTGTGCCCATTGCCTCTTGTCCTGTCCCCGCGCACCACTGAGAAGAGCCTGGCCCCATCCTCCTGACACCCACCCTTTAAGTGTTGATAAGCATTGATAAGATCTCCCCTCAACTGAGAAGACCAGGTAAATTCAGTTAGGAAAGAGATCCCTGTTTTCCTACAGGACCTCACGTATGAAGAGCCCAGCTGAGCATCCTGGTCCCTCTCCCCCAACCTGCAGATCTCTGCCCCAAACCTGCAACAGCCACCACGATATCCCAGGCCCCGGCTGCTGCACCCTACCTGTTTCGACCCATATTTATTCATAAAAGAGAACAAACATGGGAATGACTTAAGGTGAAACCAGAGTTAAGCATCACAACAGGAAAGGGAAGAAACAAATCCCAAAATCTCAGGTTAGCTTTAACAGACAATCTCATTTATGTGCTGCAATGATGACTTACTCTGAACTGGAAATTTGGCGTGCTGCTGAAAGATTGAGGGATTGCAGCATCCCTCTGACAAGGTGTGATTTAAGGATGAATTTTACTTTTCCTAAGGAAACCTGATATTTTTCAGCGTTTTCATTTCCCCCCACCTCCGAGTTGAATAATTTGGTTTCGTTCTCGCTTTCTTACTGCATACGTGGTTGGCTTTCTCAGATCACAGCACTGAGAACACGGAGTCTCTGTATCTCATGTGATGGACTTCTAAGAGTTTCTGTCTCAAAAAGCTTGTCGAAACTAGGCAAGGTAGACTAAGGCAGGCATGGAGATGCCTCCCCACCCTCCCCAAATGAACAGAATCCAGTCACAGCAGGGCCAGAACCTGCAGAGTCCCACCACAAAGGGTTACAGCTGGGTTGGGAGCAGGAGGAGAAAGGAGACAACAGGGAGTCAGAACTTTCTGCTTTGGCCAAACAGTGTCCAGACGTGCTGGGCTGACCACAGAGTGAGAAGTTAAAGTCACCACTGGGTTCTCCCAAATGGAAGCCTAACTGGGCCTGATCTACATCTCAACATGAATTAGAGCAATCAGAAAGTTCATCACATTTATGGCTGGATGCTGTAGCCCCAAGGAAGTCTTCTGGCAAGATCATCGCTGCCAAGTCCTGTTTTCCCCTTTTACCAGAAAGCTGCTTTGGCAATATTAGGCTTTGCAGATCCTCTTTGCACAAAGGTAATTTTCAAGAGCCATTTAAACATATTTTTGGCTGCTCCATGCTGTCAGATCAGCGCTAAGCAGCCAGAGCACACCAAGATGCAGCGTGTGGCAGAAGAAGAAGTTGGCTGGTGCTCACTGCTGAGAGCGCGTGGGGCAGGAGAGAGCCAGCAGATACAACGGCAGGTTGACATGCAGGGCTACCTCAGGGCTACCAGGGTCACAGAAGGGACTCGGACACTGACCCATAGAAATCCAGACAGTTCAGCTGGCGGCCTGATTCCTGGCAGTCCAAAGGCTCAGGAAAATGATGACCAGGCAGTGCCCCAGCAGGATCCGAGGGACAAAAGAAACCAAGGGTCATTCCCATGTGTTGACATGTGAACCATATTGGGCCATGTGCCCCCAGGATGAGAGAAACGGGCTCTGCCTACAGTACAGCTGTAACCTCGGCTATGAAGGCTTTATTTCCAGTTTTGCTGCTCATCTTCAGCCTTCAGTTCAGTCTCTCTCTCTTGTTCTTTTGCTCTCCTTCAGGTAGTCTTTGATTTTGGACCATAAGATACAATTCTATTGCAGAAGGCTTGAAAAAATGTCTTTACTCTCCCTAGCACAGTCCTGGATGAAGACAAAATGACTTTGCAGATCAAGAACAATAAATAACACAGTTACCAAATGGCATTTGTTCAAATTTAAGTTTGAGCAACGGGTGGCTAGTGCTTACGTGCACACACACAAACGCTACCGATTTCTTTGGACCGACTTTACAGGAATCTGATTTAAAAAGAGTACATTAAAGAACAAGGTTCATCTCTTTGTACTTGCACTGTTTGCTGAGCCACGGACGCGGGTACTTGGAGCTGGTGTTTTTACAGTAGCTGGGAGACTCCTTGCCACAGCAAACTCCTCGGCTGCCTTGCTGGCTGGTAAAGGAGCTGCACAGGCACAAGTAAGATGACTGAGCTCTACAGGAGGATGAAGGATTAGGGAAAACTGAAGACAACGGTGCCCAAGGAACATGAGCTGGAGGACCAAAGTACAGAGATGCAGTAGCATCACGCTTACGGTAGCCTAAGTGACTTACTCAAGGTCAGCAGAAACTGAACTCGGGGCCTCAGGCTGCCCTGGTAACTGCTGAGCCAACTTCTCTTTCTGCTTCTTTTCCCCATTTTTATTTGCAGGCTGTATCTTTCCAGCTGGAAAATATCAACCCGGTGGGACATGGATTGCCTGTGAGGCAATTTGGGTAGCTGCTAAATTAACTGGAGGAGAAAAGTCTGCAATGTATCTTCCCTCCAGTGGTAGATGAGCTCATGCCTAGAGGAAGTTTTGCTTTCAGAAGAGATACAACGCATATGCATGACTCAGATAAGCCCCAGCTGTCTCACAGAGGTCCACACATGAGAAACCCCATAACTGCAGGCACTGCCCAGAGGAAGGGAACCAGCTGTGCCCTCCCTTTCCAGGATAAAACAGGAGGATCAGGCAAATAACCTCTGCACACTGAAAACTGCATAGACATACAGCACCCTGCCTGAGCACCACTGGGTGAAACACTGCTAGCCAGTCTTGGCAGGCTGGCAGCAGGCTCTCCTCCCATTTTAACCAAGCGCAGTCTAAAGGACCAAGAGATGTAAATGATTTATTCGAAGCCATGCCCTGAGTGAGTAGCAGAAGTGGACTCTTGAAATCCCAGGTCCCTATTCTTATCTCCATATTTGAACCCTGATGAGTCCGCTACCGGACCCGGCAGGGCAGAGCGACAGAAAAGGGGAGTTACAGTATGTTGTAAAAATCATTCTGCTATGAACTCCAGAACCGTCAGTACTACTTTGTGAATTTCAGTTCCCTGGCTCCCCTCTCAAGACTATTTTCATAGTGCTCTGTCAAGGGACAGAGCACAGCAGCCAGTGGGGGAATGGTTGCTGCGTGAGAAACATCCCCCCTCCGACAAACCCATACACGAACGCTTTGCCTTCACCTTCAGCCTAAATTTTCCCTTTGATTTCCTGCCATTTCTGTTGCAGAGGCTGCAGATTCCCTCCACCCAGAGCTTGTCATTCCTCCCTACACAGAGCCCTTTTCCAAACAGCTCCATTCCCTTTTAAGTTCATCGCATGGCTGCACCCACAAAAACTCAAGAAAGAAATCCCTCTTCCGTCTCACATTAAAATCTCTGCTTGTAAGAGTGAAGTCCACAAAACCACGTCGAGCTGAATCAAAGGGGTCTATCACATCTCCGGGTTGTCTCGGCATCAATCAAATGTGCAAAATATGCCCAATCTAGCATCGGGAAAGACTTCTTGGAGACAACAACAGATAACTTTCCACCCTTCTATTAAAAGCATACAGAGTCCCAAAGCCATAATAATCCTTTGCATATCTTGCATCCAACAATGTCGAATCCTGGATTCTTCGCAAATAGAAGCAAATCCCCTAAAGTTTGCCAAAATTACGGCATGAGTTACCCTAAGGGAGAACTTCCGCATCTCTGAGCCTGGCGATGAGTTTTAAGCCTCAAAGCATAGGGACGGAGCCTCGCAAATTTTATCCTCCCTAAGCTGCCAGTATTACTCATGTGAAAAATTTCTCTGTTGCCATCCAGTCTATTTTCAATTCAGATGCTGTTTGTTATCTGATTATTTAAAAAAAAAAAAGCACGAACAAAATGCGTTGAGGGCAGCATTTACTGGGATTTACTGACGGGGAAAACTGTGGGAGTGGGAGACTCCAAAAGAGTGAGTTCTCCACGCTCTGTAAGCAGAGACGGTACAGGAGATATCCGGGTGTAACAGGGCATGAGGCCAGCTGCCAGCATGTGAGGTATGTCAAGGATGAATTAGTAGCATTGATTTCAGATGTTACCATGACCATAGGGAGCGTCTAAGAAAGGGAGCAGGGACCTCTGTGTGCTTGCAGGATAATACAGTTACTATCCTTCAAAATCAAAGGCACTAGCTTTTCTCTCTCTCTCTCCATACAGGGAACAGATAATACCATCAAAGCCTAAAATACTGTTAAAAGTATTGCTCTGGGGCCAGTTCATAAGCAATGCACCACAATAACAAATGAAATATGTGTATAAATACAAAAAAAAAGAACATTTCCAGAAGATCAAGACTATGGGAATGAAAAGAATATATACTCTCAGCAGAGGGTGGCTCCAATGACAGCTAAAGGACAGCATGAGTTTGAATTACCAGGAGGAAAGTTTAGGAGGAATTTTATTACTCTTCTAACTTCTGATCAGTGTCGGGAAAGAATTTGCTTCCACGCAGCCAGCGGTGAGGAGGGTGTATACCGCAGAGAAGAAAGATATTTGCAGATCAAGCTGTTGGCATGGGAAACCGGCTTTTTCTCCCGAGTCTGTGCATGAGAGATGCAGGGAACCACCCTGTACAAGCAAAAGGCCATGTCATATCGAGCGGTACTCATTGACTCCTACAAGTTCATTTATGCCTCAGCAACCACGCTGGGAGAAAAGGGAGGGGAAAAAAAAACCCCAAACCAAACTCTTTTTCATCAGCGTGTTACATATCTTACCCCCCCCCACAAATTTTTAATGACAGGTGCAATCTCTTCCCGTGGCTGTATTCCGTACGGGGCATGCTGAGGCTTCGACTTCCTTTGGAGATTACTTAGTTTCTCCAGATAGAAATTAATAAAACAGCTGCCTTGTGAATATTGCTCTGCTTTAATCAGCATTAGATCTCAAGAGCTAAGAACGTATCATAATTGGTTTGGAAGAAAAAAAATCCATTTAACAACGAACAGACCCATTTTGGCAGAACATTTACACCTATTTCCTGCGTTTTCCCCCATCCTGTTGCTTTCTCCGAGCGAGAACCTTGCAACCTTGTTTGTGTGAAGTCCATCTGCTCTTCTACCTGAAAGTGCCATAATCCTCTTTCTGTGCCATCGCTATCATTTCTCCCCCGCTACCGCCATACCAAAAGCAGGATTATGACTTCAGGTGGGGGAAAACAAGCAACAGGAGCAGATGGGCCCTTAAGGAACAAAGATCACAAAGATCCTCTTCTCATGCAAATGCGCCGACGTGCTAAAGAACAACTGGGGAGAAATGAAAAGAATTCTACGATTCCAGCCCAGCGTAATCTGGATGACAGCATAACATTTTTCAACCCATCTGTAGGGGTAAAACAGAACCTGATGGGAACAAAGTCAGGGAAAAAAAATTTCCATCAGGAATAAAGCAGAGAGCAGGGAAAAACGGTCAGAAGTAGCAATGAATTGAAAGTGGGTGGAAGAGCCAATTCTACGGCAGGTGGAAACCAGTATAGGTGAAATATTTTTAAAGGAATTACCCTAATTTATACGAGACAGGAATATATTGGGCTATGATAAACGTTAACAGTCACCAACTGAAGTATCACTTGGAAATGATTTATCCCACGGAGCTGAAGCTGTCAAAGGAATGAAGACTCTTTCCACCAGCCACGGGTATTACAGTTCACTTGGAGATAAAGTCTGGATTCTACTACTTGCTTTACAGTATAAGTCCCATCAGCTGGAAGTCCTTACTCATTAAATTACAGTTTTTCACCTTTAAAAGTTTGGTAATCTGCCTACTTAGTTTTTCCAAGTCAGCAAACCCAAGTCCAGCTCAGTGTCTTCTCTGCAGCCCAAAGAAGAGTTGTATCTTCATTCACTCGTGTTCTCATTCAAGAAAGGGGTAAAAAAAACCAACTGACCCTTTTTGTAGCTTTGCATTAGTTTTGCCCAAACCATTGACTCATCCAAGCTCACTCAGGTTTCCACTTCCTCCTTGTTCTGTTTCTCCTGCTCTTCAAGAAGCTCTTTTCTACGTTCCTGCCTGCCTGCCGCTCCACTTTAAGCTGGTTTTGTGTTTTATAAAAAGCTCTAATCAGAGTTCCAGACACAGACAGTCACAAAGCCAATTACCCAGCCTCTGCCTTGGTTTTGCCCAGTTTGGAAAGATAATGGGAGATCAGTTGCTTCTAGCAGCCACTGGAAAGTAGCTCTTCCCTTCTATTCTTCAACAACTTGTGCAGCATATTTCTCTGGAGAAGAGTCAGCCCTTCCCGAGGTCTCGCTCTGCAGAACTTGGGAGATTCAGGGTGCTGCACCCACCGCTCTTGAAGCCATCTTTCTGCTCCCAGTATGTGGCAGTTTGGGATGCTTCAGGCTTCTTTGGCTCATCTCCACCGAACTGTCATGTATTTTCAGAGTTCTGATCCGTCGCAGTAGTGACAAGGTGTTCGCGTTGCTTTTTATACGTAAATAAATGTGTGCTCGTTTATTTTTCCGTCTGTGAAGAATTGCAGCCCATGTGCTGTCAATCTAAATTAGATCAGTTAAGAACATTGTGTCATGTAAAATAAAGCTAGAAAGTGGAGGTGCATGGGGAGATGGTAACTGTGGATTCTGTCGAGCAACTGTTTTGTATTAGCGGGTGACTTTTACAGTAATCCTTTAACACCTGCGTGTGCTACAGTTGCCCAACACGACTGAAGCAAGAGGGTTATCTCTGAAGGAAGGAGGAGAGCATTTAGGGCAGTAGTAACTTGAAACGGCACTGATTGTTGCTGTTATAATCCCTGCTGAACTCCAGAATGAGAGGGGAGCTCACAGAAATGAGCGCTAAGTGCAAAGCTCACGGACCTGTTTCAAGACCAGACTTCGAAGGTCATAGTCTCAGGAGGCTGCACAGTCCTGCTGTTGTTTTTAGCAATGTGCCTTATGGTAATTCCTCATGGTGTAGATAGTACAAGCAACACAAACTCAAGGATCAGAGGGATTCCAGAATCAGTTCCTAAATCCTAGAGTGAAGCTTGTTACCAGCTTCTGGATAATGGGAAACCTAGCCACCGTGGCTTCTTGCTGAAGTCTACTGGGTGGAAGAGATGGATGGAGCAGGAAACCAGCACACACACACACTCCCACGCAAGGGGCCCTGGCACTGAAGTCCAATTCCCAACACGTTCTATTATGGCATTCTGAGACAGGACAAACCAACCTGGAGCTTAAAATCTGTCACTAAACAGACCTGTCATGCCCCAGGCAAGTTTTACAGTAAGCAGGAAAGGGGGGAGGGGGGGATTATGTATTTCACAAAAAGATTTTAATTTGTTCTCAGAATAGAAAAGTTGAAGAATTCACTGCCCTTTTCTAGAGCTCACCAAAAATACAGCAAGGCTCCTCTCTGCCAGCAAAAGCCAGATCGTAAAACATATTTCACCTCAATGACTTTTTCAGTTAGGAGAAATAAGATCAAACTGATTTCTATGCAAGCAAAAACACTCACTTAGAAATTCCTTTTCCTGATCATCCTGTACCTCAATTATTGAGAGCAGATGTTGTCCTGGAGCGGGTGGGTACAGAGGAAGCTGTTGATAGAGTAAGTTGTTTCTCTAAAGCTGGACTGTCTTTCTTATGCTGCGGATCACTTGCACAAAATAACACCCATTCTTCCAGCGCTAGGAACAGGGATTAGTGCTTTACCCGAGCAGTCTTTCAAAGGGGATCTACCCACACTTTGGTTAGACGCACAGATTTTTCCAAAAAGACCGCTAAACCATCTAGTACGACCTCTGTATAACACATGCCATAGGATTTCAGGTTCCCGCTATAATAAGCTCCATAATTGCTCTTTGAAGCACATGTTCTGAGAAGACATCACGACCTTACAGTCCAAACCAGCAGAGCCCGAGTGAATCAGTATCATTATGAAGCTTTCGGCATTTTTTTTTTTCCCTTAATCAGTGCAATGAGATAAAGGAGTTTTCAATAATGTTTTTCCTATACTCTGAGAATTCATGAGAGAGACTTTCGTATTACGAGCTCTTCAATATATATGAGCTGAAATACATAAACACAGTTAAGCAATGGCAGACACAAAAAAAAATCCAAATGATGCCCAAGGTTTTGCTTTCCTGTAAAGCACGGCCTTTTGACGATGAAAGAGGGAGAGAGAGGGGGAAAGGAGGTGGCACCACAGGACACAAAGTCAACCTTGCAGCAGTAGTTAACCTGTGGTGTCAGACTGTAAGTGTGGGCTTCTTCATAGACTTCATCACGTTCTTCCCCTCCATTTGTGCAGCTGACCTGAAAAACAGCCATATCCTTTTGACATCTTGTTTCCAAAGTGTAGCTTTTCCAATAGTTACGTGTCACAAATACACAGTTATTCAAGGTGGGCACTCAGTGATCCAGGAAAAGAGCTGGTTTCTGTAAGAGTGCATGTGGGAGTATCATTAGAGCACGTATTTTTCCTTTTAACTTCTCTACTTCTGACAATAAGTGATTTTGACACAGAATATCTGCAATATGTATGTTAGAGAAACCACAAAAAAAAAAAAAGACTTCTGGGTGAATCGAGAGAAAGGTTTTTTCCCAGCTATTAAACTCTTCCATGCTGTGCTTTTGACTTGGTTTGTGTTCAGCCCCACACTGGGAACCTGAAGGTCCCACCACAGATTAGGTATTTGGTTCGTGTGCCACGGCACCAGTTTCCGCGTCGTTGTTACCACTTTGGTCATTGTCAGCTGGATCTTCTGGCAGGCCAGTAGGCACCACAGTCATCGGTCCTTTTCCTCGTCAGCTGTAAAGGTGGCAGCAAGATGGAAAACAGCTCTGTTGACTACACACTGGATCTCAACTGGGCACCGAAGATCTGCTCCTGGTGTTTGGCATGTCACCCTTTTTGCAGGAAGCGAGTCACCACGTCTGCAGCTGCTGGAGAGATGAGGGGTTGGCATTGCACCCGCTCAGCACCTTGCGCTCCACTTTGCTGGGGTGAAAGAGCTCAGCACACAGGTGAGCACGCAGCATGGGCACCCGCACTCTCGGCATTGCTGCCATACAGGGGTTGTTATACCCAGAGAAGCTGTGGCCGCCCCATCCCTGGAGGGGTTCAAGGCCAGGTTGGATGGGGTTTGGAGCAACCTGGTCTGGTGGGAGGTGTCCCTGCCCAGGGCAGGGGGTGGCACTGGATGGTCTTTAAATCCCTTCCAACCCAAACCATTCTATGGCTCTATTTAATACAAAAATTTGGAGAAAGACAACTTATGTTTCATCTCTCCTGTCCAGATGACACAGGAGCTGTTAGAGCTTTACAAGAGCAAAATCCCAGCCAGGGCAGAAACATCCCCAAAGTGCCTTGAATAAGTTCTAATCACCTTTACTTCACACTGGAGAAACATAAAAATAAAATGTAAAAAACAAACACCAAACACGGAAGAATGCGGTCCAGAACCTTGATGTTTGTGCATAGACTGGGCTATATTTCAGCAGAACGTAACAAGTCTGCGCAGAAGAAACCTATCACATGGGAGAGAGGAGAACCTCCCTGCACAGGGTTATGCCCTCAGTTCTTCTGTGCGTGGACCTGCAGCCCGATGCTCCCACCTCTGCTCATATCAGCATCTCCCACACCTCTGGCTTACGCTGGATCTTGCTGCTCCAGGTACCTGAGGATAGTCGACAGGCTGAAGGATTGCTGACAGGTCCACTTTTCACAGAGATGAAACTAGACTAAGAGTCTGTGAAACAGATTCTTTACATTTGTTGCAAAATAACTATTTGCTTAAATCACTGCTGCCTTCTTTAGGTCATCAGTGGAGATTAACAAACCAAAGTCCAGCTCTGAACACGGCAAAAGACTTCAAAATTTGCATGTGAATACAACTTTGTGGCTAGGTGGTTTTTTTTTTCCCCATAGTAAATTAAGTTGCAGAACCAGACAGAGACACAAAGAGAAAGTCTGTTCCTGAGGAGCGCATCTATCCTGACACAGCCAGTGACTATTCCAAAAAGCACTGGAATAGATGAACAATCACAAAGTTACCAAACATGAAAAGCAAAATAACTTTGGAAGTACTCCTTCTAGGGAACTAGGTAATATTTAGAAGGTAGAGAGCAAGAGAAGCCACAGAAATTATGTAGGAAAATAACTGTCAGTTATTCATCGACATTAATTGAATTTACTGATGTTTCTCCTGCACTGTCTTTAGTCCAGCAAGCAGGAAGGTCAATGAGGCTGGAGGTCTTCTCCTGACACATGAAAAAAAATAATCTGTTACATTCTGGTTTTCTTCTAAGCAAACTACTGAGTCACCTCTGACTGATTATTTCATTCTTCTAAAGATGTACTAGTCAGCAGGTGCTGATGTGCCCTGCTTTTATGGATGATCTACAAGAGCAGTGGCAAGGAGGCGGCACAGGAGAAGAGGAATGAGTGAGGAAGCGGTGAGCGATCTCACCGGCAGCGGCACTAAAGGTCCTTCCCGTAGAGGTGGTGGCTGAGGTTGGATTGTGGGAAGACGCAGCCGAAAACCAGCTCAGCTTCCACATCCCACAGGACAAGGACACTTAGCACCGACCATAACCTCTGCAGAGATCCATCAGAAGTTCACTACACCTGTAAACCCACCTGTACCCCATTTTCCACCTTCCTGACGTCAAATACTGTTGCCCAAGAGCTGGGAAAATCCATATGACCAGGGGACAGGAAGATTTATCATTTCAAGTTACCGATGACATTTGCCTCTCATCTTGCCCCATTACCATCCTGGCAGATCGCTGTTTAGCTCACATCAAAACGCTTTAGAAATAGCTAGATTCTGGGAGAGACTGACAGCACCGACAAGCCTTTATGCCGCTCAGGGTAACGCGGAAGGGTATTTCTGAGGCAGGGAATATTATAAACCCCTATCTGGGATTGAGAAAAAAAAAAATAAGTTGTAAAAATAACGCAATTAATAGCAACAGCCCATTATCCCGTTTAACTGCCACCATGGAGGTAGCACCATTTCTACAGCATATTCCTCCAAGGGAGAGATAAAATTGCCACGAGGACAGTAGTTATTAAACCCGGATGCAAACTGCTGGGCTGCCGCTGGGTTTATGCGGTGGAATGCCTGTATTCCGAGCTCCAAACGTGAAAGGTAAATAGACAGATTCTGATCTCAATTACTGTAGCTAATTTGGCTCCATTGACATCAGCGAAAAGATTTTTTTTGCCCTGAAAAGTCAATTTAAACAGCCCAGAATAGCACCAACATCAAAATTGACCTTCCACCCAATACATCATGTTTGTGTGTTTGAACTTCAGTATCCAAAACACACTTTGCTGCCCAAAAACCTCAGGAAAAGAAATCCCCACACTAAGGAAGAAATTAACTTTATCAAAACAGAGAGTTTGCAACCTAGAGGAACAATTAAGAGAGACAACTAGGAGGAGGAACTGATACAGCTGAATCCCCCACAAACTCTATTTACATATCGGAGAGCTGTGCTCTTAAAATCTGGACTGTTATTTACATTCCTCCTATTTTTGTCTGTGCGGCTCAGTTGTATATATCCAAATTTAAAGTGATGGCTTGTTTTCTATTCAAACTTTTATCCTTCCTGGTTTGGGGTTTTTTTTGGGGGAGGGGTTTTTTGGGGTTTTTTGGTGGGTGTTTGTTTTTTTTCCCCCTTACTGCTTGTCCTCACACGTTTCGCTCCAGCTCTTAATTCTCTCGCCTGCCTTTGCCTCCTCCCTCCCTGCTCACCCACATCTTTTTGCTTCTTTTACCGCCTGATGGTTTCCTACCGGGCGCTGTCACGCTTTCATCCCAAGTCCGGAGCAAGAGCAGCCATACTCAAAGTCCCATGTGTTGGGCCTTCCCTAGTCGTCGTTCTTTGTCAGGGCTCCTCCACCCCATGCAGTTTATGGGACAAAAGGGAGCATCATTCATGCAAATGGATTTTGCACACTCCGGCTTGCTGCTAGCATCGTTGCTTGCTCTGCTCACCATGGCTGCCTGGCCCCTGAACCCACCAGAGGCCGTTCTCGCCCTTTTGTGTCTTCTGCTCCATACTCCTCTCACTTTTTAAGTACCATCAAGTCACCCTTCGCTTGCTAGATCTAGACAACGCAGTAGGAGAAGCTACAGCCATTGAGCAGCGTTTGACAGAGGCCACGCTCCCTGGGTTTGCGGCTAACCGTGGCCAGATCTCTCTTTAGATCAGAAAATATATATTATTTTCCCCTCATACACTACGGTAAAAATGTCTCGCATCACTCTTATGCCTCTCCTGGTCACGCACCTTTCAGATAAGTGTCCTTTTGTCTCACACATGTCACTACTTACATTTCTCTTCTATGCCTCAAACACCAGAAGGTTCCCTTAGGGGATCAATACTCAGAATTAGACCTTTAGGTTTGATAATAAAAACTAGGTGCATACTATCCCAGAAAAAGAAACCTCCTCACATGAGCTTTTTCTATCTCAAACCACTGGACAGAGCACCAATAAACATAATATAGGAAAAAAAATTATAGCCTCGATGCCTCAAAAAGGGAATTCCATTTTTTTCCTGTACTATCGGCAAGCATTACGGAAGAATACGAAGTCTAATTGTTACAGTTTGAAAATCTGTCTAATCTCTTTCAGGAGGAAACACAGATGAACACGCTATTAGAAAAGACATTACACCACAAAGAAAGAATACAAAATAAAGGTGTTTTAGTATATCCATGCATTGTTAAGATTCCGTCATCCTGTCATTGAATTTCGATGAAGAATAAAAGTAACGCCCAACAAATCTGTACAGAGAAGAACCTGGGCTCACGGCTAGTGGGGCAGGTCTCTCTACAGTCACCTTTTCCGAAGTTTCTCCAATGATAAATGCTAATTTACATGAAGGAGGCGATAATGTTTGACGAATATCAGCCCATGGCTATGCCTTGAGCAGCAGTTGCCACAGATGAGGCTCAGCACTTTACCTAACAAAGGAAGATTATGGCTCTCCCATCACCGCTGTGAAGCACAACGGATAAAAGAAAACAAAACAAAACACAATTCTGAGAGGCAGAAAATAATCTGATGAATTCTTTGGGAAAAGATGAGCTTTTTGGTGGAGCAGTTTAAAAATAAATGTATATTCACATTTTTATCTGGGTTTACGTGATACATTTTCACTTGAACCACTGGGTTGCTAATAAAGGCATTGGGAAAGGGGGACCTGAAGGCAAAGCCCTGGCAGAACCTGTATGTCCCACTCGGCCCCATGGTGATCAGCGTTGTGCCCTCTGGGGAAGGGAAAATGCCTAACACAGCAGCCATGCCCCTCTGCTTGTCCCACAGACCGGTGCCCAGCTTCGCTGCCAGCTCAAATAGTCTCCAGAGCACCGGTTTTACTGTAAACGTGTCCCTAAAGTCCATCCCTTCCTGCTCTTGAGTTGCTCCTAGGAAATAAGGCAGCTAAGAACCCAGGATACCACTGCGGTCAGTTTAAATGGACATGTTTTATGGGAGATGATCGAGTTAATACCAAGTATTTTATAAGCAGACGCTCTATTTCAACACCTTTCTCCAAAGAGCGGCAGCTCACGGCTGCGGTAGGTTGGGACTGGCTTGCCATATGCTCCCTTTGGCTTTAGTTCAATTTCTTAATCTCTTCAATGATTAGCACCAGACAATAAGTCTTCATGGTGACCTGGTTCATCATGGTTACCAAAGGGAAGAGCGAATGCATTTTGATCCCGTTGATGAGTCAAGTAGAGTCCAAATTTGTACCTCCAGCACAAAGCCCGGTTGAGCTCACTGCTTTCAGCTGAGGCTCCAGACTTACAGTTGTCTAAGTGGCATAAACCAGGACAGAAGCGTACATGGAGTTTTTTGGCAAATCCTGCCAGCCAGAGCCTGCCTGCTGGTTACACGTGTGCCGAATGTGTGGGGGGAGAACAGACCCCTCATAAAACTTGTATAAGAGCTGGCAGGAGCCCAGCCTGGCGCTGCAGGGAGCGGGAGACCCATGGCAGTGACAAAGGACCCCTCTCATCTCCCAGCCCTACGCGACAGAGCCAGCACGTTCTATTTTCCTTGCCTTACACCTCCGGAGGATGTTGCACGGGCTCCCTTCTCCCCGGGAATCTCCCCAGGGATGCTGGCCTCCATTTTGCTCAGCGCGAGGTTTTTTTAAGTGCTGCTGAGGCCAGATGTTGCGAAGATTTCTCCTCCCAGTTAGACACCTAAAGAAAAGCCGGATATTCCGAGGTGCTGGTGGTTCTCTCTGTGCCATTTTAAATGCCAGCCGGAGTCGACCCTGCAGGAAGGCTGACTTTGAGCAATTAACACAGTGTAGTCCTGTAGTTTTAAATCTATGTAGTTAATATTCTCTCCCTATTTTAAGCCCTTTCGACAGTCTTTTCAAGCTGTTCCAAGTGCACTTAGCTCTTTTGTTCGTGTGTCTGTACTATCAGCCGTGGGAAGTGCTACTCAATTGAAAATAACTTTTCTAACAGGTAGGAATCCCTTCAGCAGAATCTATTTAGTTTTAGCCCTCTTCTCTTTCCTTTCCTCGCCAGCATCACCACCTGTTGTTTCTCCCATGTTTTGCCAGCGAACTGGTGAGATTTAGCTTTGCTATGGGGAAAGGACTGACCGGTTGTCAGAGTTGTTAAGTTCAGCTTCATTAAGGATGCTCTTTTATCTGAATACTTCGAATCCATGCTTATCTACCAGAAAAATATCCTCTGGAAGTTTGGGACAAAAAGTAAATGTTTCATTTAACTGACTACTTCGTTGCAACATTTCTCAAAGCATCTGTTTCCCAGGGGCTACTCAAGAGAAGACACCAATTCCCTGGCCTGGTTCAGTGCCATTATTCCTAGGTTTTTCAACTGCAGTCATGAACTAATAGCACAGCAAATTCTAGATCCATAGCACAACGTTAATATATAAAATTGTATACAAGTCCAAGGAATCAGACATGACTAGAAATAAAAGATTGGTTGAGACAATCGCCCACCAGCTTCTGCCATGTTACGTTGCGCCCATCTAAGTCTCATGGAGATTGGTGCCTTGCCTTCAAAGGGAAATGAGCACCACAGTTCCTCCCACACATGCTACACATGCTAGCAACCATTCTATATTCCCACACTTGTAAAGAAATAACAGCTCCTTTTGTTGCTAATTGACATTACTTTCATAAATAACAACAATGGATAAGAGAAACAGGCTCCTTCCCCAACAGAAGCACAAAGAGAAGACAATATTTAACACGTTACTTGCTTTTAGAAGTGCTCCACCAGGTTTAGCCTCTTCCCTTTGCTAATTTATTTATAAAATGACTTTGTAAAATTAAGTTAATTCAGTTTATTACACAACCCATCGGAGTGCATTCTTAGCCGAGCACGTTAGAGGTATATGCAACTCCCACGGCAAGGAGATGAGAGGAAAGATGTGTGTGCTGGTACTTCTATTAAACGGAAAAGTAAATCTCCAAAGTTTCTAGGTATACATAGAGACATGAGCCTTTCAGAAAAGGACGGGAAAATGAGAAGTGGGAAGGAAAGGCATTCCTATTTTTCCTCCATGCACAACTAGAGCAAGTAACACCCTGTAGCACCTGCCATGCAGGAGCACCCAGAACATTCCTCCAGAATACTTCGGATGGCCTACGTGAGAGATTTGTAGAAGCATCCAGGTTCCCTCCTCCTAAAGATGAGGACAATGGAGCATTTGGCAAAATCATCCTATTTTGGAAAATCATCATATTTAGAGTAACTGCCTGTACCAGCAAGACACAACCTCAGTTAAATCACACGTGGGGCCGATATGGGATGTTTGAGCAAACAGTACTCGCAGTCAAGATCCACATGCTGCAGTGAGCGTCCTCACCACGGCACAAACACAGCCCACAGGCTCCCAACAAAGACGCAGCGAACCTTCATCAGGTGGAAGCACAGACCCCACGTGTACATGAAAGAAAAGAGTAAGGGGTTTCAGAAGACAACCTCTGCCAGAAGACCTGGTGGACAAGAGCCTCAACATGAGCCGTCGTATCCTGGGCTGCATCAGGAGAAGCGTGGCCAGCAGGTCGAGGGAGGTGATTCTCCCCCTCTACTCCACTCCCATGAGACCCCACCTGGAGCACTGCGTCCAGTTCTGGAGCCCCTACTACAAGAGAGAGATGGACGTGCTGGAGCATGTCCAGAGAAGGGCCACGAGGATGATCAGAGGGCTGGAGCACCTCTCCTGTGAGGACAGACTGAGGGAGTTGGGGGTGTTCAGTCTGGAGAAAAGACTCCGAGGAGACCTTATAGTGCCCTACCAGTATCTTAAGGGGGCCTACAAGAAAGCTGGGGAGGGACTTTTTAGGATGTCGGGTAATGGTAGGACTAGAGGGAATGGATTAAAACTAGAGATGGGTCGATTCAGACTGGACGTTGGGAAGAAGTTCTTCACCATGAGGGTGGTGAGACACTGGAACAGGTTGCCCAGAGGGGTGGTGGAAGCCCCATCCCTGGAGGTGTTCAAGGCCAGGCTGAATGGGGCTCTGAGCAACCTGATCTAGTGAGAGGTGTCCCTGGCCATGGCAGGGGGGTTGGAATTAGATGGTCTTTAAGGTCCCTTCCAACCCTGACAATTCTATGATTCTCCAACTCTATGATTACCAACTCCAAGCCATTGCAGCTCTGCTGAGGTGCTGCCTCCTGCCTTGCAATGCCCTGGAGAAGCAGGGGAACATACAAAACACCTCCAATGTAGTCCAGTATTGCAACTACGAGGAGGACAGAAAGACTGCTAAGTACAAAGGCAAATGGTAAATAGCCTGACATAAATCAGGACAAATCCAGAATTATTTACAAAATCCAACTAACATCGTCTCAGATGCTGTTTTCTTGTCATTGATCCCAGCACGAGCAGCTTCTCCTATTCTCACCAAAATCACCAGCCTTAGATATCTATCTAGCTGTGAGTTTAAAAATCATGTTTTTCTGTAAGCTTTACATCTTCCACAGGCTGCACTACAGCAGCCTACCCCAGGATGGGAACGCATTTGCTCTTGTATCTAATCCCTTCTTTCAGGTTTCCTTGGGGCTCCATTTAAATTCAAAAATCTTTCCCCTCAGGCTGTTTTGTTCCTTGACTTAATTAGAAGGCAGTTTCAGTCCTCCTCCTCCTCCTCCTCCTCCACTACCGACTGCCAGGCACTTCAGCGAGCTATTTTACCTTTTCCAAGGTCAAATACCCTCCTGCCCAGCAGGCCCACGTGCAAGTCCCCCGCGATGCCCTTTTCCACAACGCATTTTATATTTCTTACCAACCATCAGCGGCCGCGCTGCATACAGTCATATAAGAGGGATTCATGCATGGGGCTCATTACCATCACTTCTCTCCGCCAGTAATCGGTCACTCTGGGAGCAATTATGGGCAGGCGAGGGACAGACACCTCACTCCATCGTTGAGAGATGCCACAGCAGGTACTAGAGCCGGAGTCGGGATGAAAAGTCTCCCTATGCATCTGGTCTTTGATTCACATCCCTATCCCCATCCAAAATAACCCTTAAACTTCTGCTGAAGTCACACCGGCCATCGATTTCAGCTGCGTTTAGCCACCAGGGACCAGATTTAAGCATAGCTTAAGCATGCTACAGGTGGGTATGCAGGACTTCCCCAGTACAGCCTGGATTAAATGCACCCATCATTTGACATTAAAAAAAAACCAAACACCACCAACAAAAAAAAACCACAAAAAAAACCCCACAAAACAAAAAACCCAACCCAGTATCTACTGGGGAAAAAAAAGTCTTCTGTAAACTCTGACTTCTGTCACACAGCTGGAGGCATTGCCCTCGCCTCCCTCCACCACCCTGTCATATATTGGTGTCTAATTGAGCCACTGTCTAATTGCCACGTCCCTCATTGCTTGTCACAGCTAAAGACGCTGTTATTAACCCACGCCCTGGCACAAGCAGCTCAACTCAGAAGTCTTCAGAGGTCCCTCGCAACCTGGAGCACAGTCTGGGGAAGCAAGAATCAGGCAAAGCGGAAGAGTTCAGGTTTTTCCCAGTTGTTTGATAAGCTAATGAAGCAATGGGAAGAAGGAAGATGCACTTTCTGTCACCGTGCAGAAGTAAAAGTGTTAAAAAAGTTCCCCTGTAGCCACAGCTGTATAGCTCAACAGCTGTTATTTCTATATTTCAGGTACCAAACCCACATATGCTATTTCCAAGGCACAGCACCTGCCTCATTTGAAACGTAAAACCAGACAACATAATTAAAAATGTGCATTTGTTTTGAAGGCAACTCAACCGAAACAAAAGTCATTTTTAAAAACCAAATAACAAGCAAATAATAGCCTCACCTGGAAGCCAAGTCACAGATGAGTTAAACAGAAGTTGACAGAGTACCATGATAATCTTTAAAGCCCTAATCAGAAGTTGACTTGAAACATCTGCACCTCCATGAAGGCTTTTTATGGGAAGTACCTCATGCAAAACTCCATCAGTTGAAAGTAAAATTCTCCTAAAGCATCTGAAGAAGCAGACAGCGGTGCCGCCAACAGCTGGTAAACAAACCCATTTTTCTAATTTGCAGCCATTCTTGCATCTTTGGAGCTGCAGAGAAATTTCTCCCACTCCAAAACCATCATCTCAGGTTCGGGTGCTGGTTTGTGGCAGATGTAGCAATAGAACACCACAGAAGATTGAAACCACCGCTGGAAATAAAGATGCCGCTGGCAAAGGCAGCCCCGACACCAACTAGGACATATAAAATAAATATCAAGCAAGCAATATTCAGAGTTAAAAGCTGATAGCAGGGTCCACCACCATCCCCAAGAAATGTAATTTAACACTTAAAACTGTCACATCATCTTACTTTAATTTGTTACAGGGCTCTATTGCTGCCTGGCAGCTAAATCAAACCTCGTTTCACTTTGCAGTCAATACTGTTGTTGTCTGAATTGGAGCACTGGCTGCTAGTTTCCGACAATGATTTTCACGAGCTCGGACAGCACTAAAGGCTTGTTTCATAAAACCAGGGAAACCTGCGGCTCTGCAGGTAAAATCTCCGCGGGAGCCGCTTCCGCTCAGCGGACAGACGCCTCCGGCTTCAGGCTGGACATGCACCAGGGCAGCGGTGAGGAAACAAGGCATTGCCGTCACTAAATGCCCCGCAACTACACAACGAAGAAGTTTTACCTGAGAGTTATTAGTTTCAGCAGCAGATGACAAACGCACGGGGAATATAAAGAAACCACGCGGTGATTCTGGTTGGCACCAGGCTGCTGGCGGTCACAGTGCTCTCACTGCCAAAACCTGAGCCTCGCTTGATGTTCCCATCGCCCTGGGCGATTATTTGCACCGTTCAGAGCAAGTGTAAAATACTCCGGGATACAAGTTACTTTGCAATCCATGCAAGCAGTCCTACGCGAAAGGCAGGGAAGAAACCACCTGCCTGTAAAGAAGCAGGAACCCTGCTCGGTCTCGACTGGAGGGGAAGGGGCTGGGGAGGAGAAAGGCGCAGCCACGGATTGTTACCTGCTGTTTCCCAGCTATTACAGGCTTTCGGAGCAGGGATGCCATAATCTCCCCTCTCTAACATCACGAGGCCGGTTGCTTTCCAACACTGTGGAATAATTACTAAATTGGCCAAGAATACAAGAGTACAGCATTGTTCACACATTAAGGAAAGTCATAAAGTCAAAAGGCTTCTGAGGTAGAATACAACCGCTGCTGGCACGCGAGGAGTGCAACATCTGCGATTCCCTGTACAAGGTTGTTTGCGAAACTACACGAGGGACGGAACGGAACGCAATTGTTCCGTGGCCTTCCCTTGTGACAAATGGCAGATATGGGAACGAGATGGTACTACGGAACAGATAAGCGGTCCTACTCGCTACCCGAGCCAACATTTTGTCAAATGTTGATGAGATGCCGTCCTTTGTGCAAACTTTGCTCATCACAATGTACCAAAACACACCTCCACCCCGGAGGCTGCCCGCCCCCAAGGTGCGACCACCCCTCCTTGAGTACACCAATCATAATAAAAGTATTTATGACTAAAGTCACTCAAACTCCACTTTGAAGATGGAAAAATAGTATAAAAATAGCCCAAGAGAGGGGGGATATCAGGGAAGACACCATCGCGAAGGACTCCATCACTGACTTCCGGGATCAGTCGACGGGCTGAGCCTTTCTTCCCCCCCATAGGGACGCCTGTGGGTAAGACTTAGTTATACCGAGCGCTTCCTCGGGAAACTTAGAAGTCTCTCTAGAGAATCTCTTTCCTACATTTATATCCAGGCTGTATCATTTATAACTTTGTCGCACGTTTTATATATCTAACAATACTTTCATTTGCACATGCTCTGCAGACAGTGTATTTATCACCGGCAATCCTAAGAACCTATATATCTGTTGTTTAAACAAACCGCGCTGTTTAAGTAGCTGGTCGTTTCGGTTCCTCATTGAACACGACCAAAGACTCGCGAGTGGCCGTGCTGGTTCACGAGCACGACTAGACTGAAGGTGCCGTCCACTGTTAGTGTATCCAAATCGTAACAGTTTAATACCTATTAAACGCGACTGGACTGATAGTGCTGAATTGGGCATCACTCAGAATTTAAACCCAGCCGCACCAAGCCTCCCGCCTGGGTGAGGAGTGTTAGAACGCAAGGGGGTTCATCTTCTGCCAAAACCGCTTTGCCTCCTTTCACCCAACAAACACCACCTGCATTCCCTTTCCTATCCACCCATACCCACCAGCCCCACTGGTCGCTGGGGCCCAGCAGATGTGGCGGTCACAGAACCTGGCAAGGGCTGAGCATCAGCACGCAGCTTGCTCTGTCTCCACCCCGCAGAACGAACATGGCTAAACGGCGGAAAGAAAAAGAAAAAAAAGCAGTAAACGGCTGCATTTGCTGTTCACCACGGCAGAGACACTTCTGAGCGCACCAAGGCAGGGAAACCTGCTGAGTAAAAAGGCCATTTCCACGTAGTCACTCTACAGGTGCGAGTCCAACTTGGAGAGAGCTCTAATAACAGTAATCACCTTACTAAGCCCGGACCAGCTTGAGTCTTTAGATCAGCCCTCCCTTTCCTCCTTCCTCTAATAGCATTAGAGTCCCTCTCACCGCAACAACAATGCTAAAGAAATGCATTTCTCTCCACACCAGCTTCCTATTTGTATACTAGAATTAGGTAGATTTTTGGTAGGGGATCAAACTGACAGCTACTACAGGCACCATAGATGTCTTCAAACAAGTTTTAAGTGTAATTTTCCTCTATAGGCAAAAGAAAAAAAAAATCTGCCCATATCTTCAGAGACACCTGTCAAATTGCTTTCAGTGAATTCCTACTTTGCCTCCTAAGTTAGGCAGAACCTGACTCTAAGTTTGAACACTTATGTTTTAATGTGTTTTAATATAGTCTTTATGACTTCCCAGCTCCTGCAAAGTCAGCATCCTTCTCCAGCAGCAGGACTCCCATGTCTCTGGCATACTACCTAAGGCATCAGCTGGGCTTTGCTCAGAGCTGAGCTCCGTTCATTTGGTCCAAAACACTGACTTTTCCTCTTGCTTTCGCCCATATCTTAAGTGCCATTGATCCATGAAGCTGCCCTGATCCCCACCAGCTTCACACAAGCTCCAGTGACAGCCACCATCACTTCATTGAGCCACTGTCAGGCCTGCGTTGAAGACATTTAGTGGTTTCTACGACTCTGAAGAAGAAGTTGTGGGCTGTGTTCAATGACCACCTTTATACAATAAAGCACTCCCAGCCTACGCTGAGCAATGGAAGATGCTCATTGGCATTGAGGGAAGGAGTCCAAAGGACCACTCGCCCAGGAAGGGCTGTAAACTCCATGCCACGCCAGAAAACACCAGCTCACAACAGGGAGGCCTCGACAAGCTCCTGTAATAGCTCTTTCCCCTAAATGATTTTTTGCAACTCTATGCTTATCAGCTAAATTAAGCATTAATGAAAAATAGAACAATTTGTTTTCAGATTCTCCAGGTTTCCAGTAATAAAGATTACTAATGCTTTATTTTGGGGGCACTGGTTAGCTAATTTAAACTTTTTCCTCATTACGCAGACAATTCATTCAAATTGAAGAGGCCAGCTTCTTTCTAATTTTATTAGCGTTTGGCCCTTTTCCAGCTTGTCTTAATCAAAATGCTCATTATTTTTGCCTGGCTGTTGAAGCTAATCTAGCTATTATATGGATACTAAATTGGAAGCAGAAGGGGGAATTTTGTTCTTACCAAACAGCTGCATTGCTCCATGTATAATACCAGCCCCATTCAGCCATGTCCCGCATAGAACCATTCCGGGGCGGCAGCATCCCTGATGCTCCAGTGGGATGCTGGTGAGGGAAAGTCATGTTTACAAACTGCCCATCTTCACTTTTCCCCCCCCCCTTTTTTTTTTTTTTAAGGAGGCAGAAAGGTCTAACATTAAAAACCAAGTTAAAATGGTAAGTGGCAAGGAGCAGAGACCCAGCTCACAAGTTCTGATAGCAATAAATTCCCTTTCAGAGAGCCACGTTATCCCTCCCCGGCTGCTAACCCCCACTACACTTTTTTTTCCTCTCCCAAAGTCCAAATGGTTATCGTATCTGCTTAAACTTGGAGCTCTTCACATTGCGTCTAGCTTTGAACATCGCTGCTCGTGAGCCTCAGGCCCTCCTGTTCTTCTGAGCTGTTTCAGTCTAATAAGAGATATTGCCTCCTTCCACAAACCTTGCCAGCTTCCCAAACCTGCCAGCCTTCTGCCTTTAGGGAGTTGGGTTTTTTCCCCCCCCACTTCGATTGCTTTCTATTCGTTTATTTGGACACAAGCAACTTGTTCATGGCCAAGCCTTGCGTATTCCTGCTGTCCTGCTTCACTAAGCAGCCTCGCGAAGGCTGCTCTGCGCCACTTCTCTGTACATCGGTGGCATGTGCGACGTGTACACAGGCAATCCACAGAGAACACCTGGGCCGGAGGGGGGAATTAAACAATATTTCCTCCCTCTCTGCTGGGCTAGTCCACAATAAGACAGCTCCCCGGGCTGACAGGGGAGGGAGGGTTGGCTGGGAATCGAAAAGACGGAAAGGTAATTTGAGCCAAAGCGATGGCGAGATGATGGAGTTCGCTCTGAAGGAAGAGCGGCGCAAGAGCAGGCGAGGAAGGAAAATGGAGTGCAGAAAAGCAGGTCTCAGGTCATTCAGCAATCTGGCGGTGAAATCTCTGGGGAAGAGAGCGTGGAAAAAGGCAGCGGAGCAGGCAGGGAGAGGCCACGGAAACGCATGCTGGCAAGCCAGTCCCATGCCGCAGAGGACAGGAGGGGACATCCCAGGATGCTTAGGAGACCTCTTCAGTGATCTTCACAGTCAGAATAAAAAGAAAGGGGAAAAAGGGGAGGTGGGGAAGCGTCCTGCAAAGAGAGGAATCGAGGACCCAAACTCAGGAAAGAGGAATGGCAGAAACACGGGAGGCAAAACGAGAAAAGACAGTCAGCGTTCCACTGAGCAAGGATCAGAAACAGCAAAAAAAGAAGAGAAACTATAAACTCAAATGGAAAGGAGGGGAAGGTAAGGTTACAACCGGGTATCCAACACCAGCTTTTGGAACACGGAGATGGATCTTGCCAACAAGACTGTGGAAGAAATTAGAGAGTATCTATTCAGCCGAGTATCATGAAATTCAATTTAGACCTTTGGTACTTGAACCTCAGTGATGTATTCACCGTGACAAGAAACCCTGCAGTCAGGGAAAAGCTGCAGGCATCAGAACCCTTAAAGTTTTGCCTCTTGTAAAGCAACCTAGCAAACCTCCTAGCTGCAGTTTCCACAAAGGGTTCAAATCTGCTTTCTAATGACAGCGCAGTTGCTAGTGGTTCATTGCGACCGTGGATCAAGCAGGGATTCCCCTTTTGTCAAGCTGTCTTTTCATTAATGCCTGCGACACTTAAATCGTGAACATTCTCCATAAGCTGTGAAGAATAAACCAAGTTACAGAGCTGGAAGTCTCTCACAGGGAGGGATTTGAATTCAGAAGGACTTTTTCAAGTTGCATTAACAATGCAGAAAAAGAAATGGGATGCGATTCAAAATGGCAGGGGAAGTACAGCATGTAGGTAAGAAATAAAAAAAAAAAAATTATCGGTTGTGCAAATACAGGATGAGGAAGGAGAGACTGAGCACCAGCTCTGCAGAAAAGGATCTAAGCATTAGAGCAGGTCATCGGCCAAACAGGAGTTGGTTTCTGCTGTCACGAAAAGGGTGAATAACCCAGGAAGAATAGATGAAGTTGGAGCACGCCGACTAAGACAACTGGAAAAAAAAACCCAAAAATCAGCAATGAACGGTGATCTAGAAAACACAGACCACAAAGCACATGAGAACAGTGGTAGTTTAGTCCAGAAAAGGGAAATCTATGGAGAAACATCCTAACTTTCCAAATACGGGAAAATGCTGATGCAATGGCAGTAAGTCCGTTTTCCCTGTCCTCTGCAGATATATGAAGTAACAGGCTGAAGTTACAGACCTAGAGATGCAAGATTTAGATAATGTGTCAGGATAAACTTTCTGACAGGAAGGATAGTTAAAAATAGGCATACGCTGCTTTTCCTCAGTCCTCTGGGATTTCCCTCTTCACTTACCAGTTTTGAAGTTAGCCGCTTATCAGGAATCCTAGCAAACAGAGCCAGCCCTTAAACGCATCTCCATTTCCTCAGCTAAAGCAAAATCATATTCCGTGTGTGTTTGTCCAACCCATCCTTAAAAACCACAGCTAGCAGATTCTACAACCTCAGGAAGGAAATACTGTTTCCATTTAGAAAAGCAAGTGATTATTTCAGTTGCTCTTCCATTGCGACTACGTAAAGATTCTAGAAGAAGCTGTTGGAGTGCTCGGTTTGCAATACCTAAAAGAAAAGAAGGTTCCTAGCAGAAAGTAAAAAGAACTCAAGGAGAATACATTGCACTGAACACAGCTATGTGCCTCTGAATCCACTCCAGCGTCCTTCATGATAACAGTGCTGGAAAAAAATGACAAGTACAATAGAATGCAGCATGAAATGAGCTGGATGTGACATACCTGTCCCAGCCTCCTCCTCCACTGGCTACGAGCTACATTTGGGATTCTCCAAGGAAGCCCCAGGCTGCAGGGACCTACTCTCGGACCCCCCAGAAGTAGCAGGAACTCTGCAGGATTAAAATCCACCATTGTCAGCATTTCCAGGCCAACGGTTTGGGAGAAAGAGGACGTAATTAACAGGAACATGTAAAGTGCTATGTGGAAAGAGATATATTATATATACATCGGAGTATGACTAACTCACACTGTAATTACAACTCAATAAGCACAATTCTTGGGAGGGGGAAAGTATGTGAAAGCTTTGCTGGAGCATGGAAGAGAGGGAATCACTTTAAGTACTTATTTGCCCCTTTAAGGGGCTGCATGTTTTTGAACGACAAGCACCAAGCTGTCGTACAAGCTCCTCAGAAATCCTTTTCAGCAGGCTGCCAGCACTGCCTTACTCGCACAGACGCCATTTCTACAAATAGACACGTATGGCTTCCCATGTATAGCTGCCTGCGTGCTGGCCCCACAAGACAGTTGGCAGAATTACCCCCTGCACAGCTGTTTTTCCATGGGAAAAATCCTTCTTTGCTACAGATCAGTAGGCAGGGAGGCACAACAGAAGGCCCCAGCCACAGCTCTCAGCGCTTCTGTTCTTTTGAAGAAGTTTTTGTGCCAGAAAGCCAGATAACCTTCGGCCAGGTCCAGTTCAGCAGGCAGTTCAACTGAAACGGCCTGCGCTTTGCCTTGCAGGGCGCTGATAAATCTCAGCTTCGTTCTACATTTACGGTTCGAATTTACAGTCCTATTCAAGCAATATGGCAGCGTTTATTTTTGCTGCATCCTTGAACATGAGCAGAAGTTGGAGCACGGGACCCGGACTGTCACACCATTCCCCAATCTCGCTCCTGTCTGCACTCAGGTGTGAGCTTTAGGGCACAGTACAATGTTTTGGGGGAGGAATGGAGAGCAGCAGCCAGACAGATAGAAGCCCAGAGCCGCCACCGAGGTCACCTTTCAACATGTCTCCAATAACTGCACAGGGACACCCACACTCTGCAGGAGCCCACAAACCAGTCACTCCAATTGCCCTGGACTGACATACCAAAGAAGTGATGGAGAACAGACATGAGCTATGGAGGGAAGCAGAAAAGGAGTCAGCACAAGTGTTCCTGAAGCTGCCAGGACCGGCCAAGGGTCAATAAAGTTCTCAACGGCCCTGAGAGAGCTGGGGTGAGCAGAAAGTACATCATACACTTCCTCCATCACCAAGTAGCACTGCGTTGCTCAAAGGGCTCTCCGCACCTCCCAGCATCAAGTCTTTTTCCTCCAAGAGAGTCCGCATCGGCAAACCGAGATCCTTAAAAGCTGCTGCAAGCTGCAGGCAATAACCCCTGCAGTGTCCTAGCTGGAGGTGGGAAATCCTCCTCTGCTTTTCCAGGGGTTCATCCTGCAAAATGCTTGATGCTGGCTGGCACTGCAATCGGCTCCCTGGAGGCACAGCAGCTTTCCAGGTAGCACATATCAAGGAGGAGGAGGTCAGTTTGCCCATAAACCAGGTCAAATCCCTGCCTTGATTTGTCTTTAACATCCAAAGCCTCCTGGAGAGTTTCTGCCACCAGTTCTTGGGCCAGTGATTTGGGGGAGAGGACACAACTCCTTTTTGCCCGACTTCTAGAAGCATCTCATTTAACTAGACAGTTGCTTGCTAATGCGTAGTGAGAAGGAGAGGGATGAATTCAAATTAGTCATAATTTACTGACAAACATTCCAAATAAAATACACAACAAACCCAAGGGAACAGTGATTGTAATTTTTTTGTTTCATGAATTGCATTTTGAAGTCATTAGCTTGTTGCCATAAAGCTTTCTTCTGGTAATTCACCGCTACAATTTTTTAAGTAGTTCTATAAAAGTAAATGAATCGCTGGAATAAAGCAAGCTGTATTTTTTTCCTTATTTCTCTGAAACACTCACATCTCAGCCTTTTTTTCCCTGACGGGGTGAGCATTACCTGGGTGCTTCAGCTCTGACTACAGGGCTTTTCTTTCCTCGCACTATTTCTTATTATAGTCTCAATTAAATGAAAGTTTCTTGCTTCATAGCTGGGCTTGACAGATGTTCTTTCCACAGACAAGTCCCGGTACAGACAGGCAAGCTCTCCAAAGTATTTCCCTCAAGCTTCCCATTGCATCAATTCATATGAGCAGTCAAAACTCACCATCCCCGGTTACCCCCCCTCAGAGGGCAATTTGGGGAAGGACTTCTGACAAGGAAGCTAAATATTATCTTTACAGGTATTTGCAGCAAGTTTTGGGATGGGGTTTTTTTTTTTTTTGAGGAAAACAAGGTACCCAAGTGGTATTTTGATTGGGTGCCATAACAGCTAAAAAAAGAAGCAAAAAAAAGAAAGCAGAGAATAGCGTGTCTGGAGTCCTGGCTGTTCCCAAGCTCGGGCGCAAACCTCTGTCAGACAGATTCAGTATCCAAACACCCTGCAGGACCTTATGCCCCCACTGTGGGTGAGCAGGTCGTTTTCCTTCCCTGCCCTCCATAAAATTCAGCGGACGCGCGTGCCTTTGTACCTCAGCCAGCTACCGCAGGGATTCCAAGGGCTGGATCTGGCCCGTCTGGGTTTGAACGCTCACATCCCAAGAAACAAAGTGCCCTCGCCCCCCCCCCCCGAGAAGTAGGACCTCTCTTTTGCAAAGCCAGGTCACCGCACGGGCACAAGCGGCACCCGCAAAAACGCGGCACGAAAAGACACGGAAAAAAGGAGCAGAGAAATCAGCCCCCTCCCTGCGTCACGCTGCCCATATGGCTTCTCCTGCTTTTCCCCAGCTTCGTCGTCACCCACCCGTGATGGTTATTTGCGACCTAAGCTTATAGGCACAGAATCAGTTTTGAGATGTTCTCCAAATTTCAAAGCCGGACCCCCGTCCTCTCATCTACCTTGCATTTACACAAGTCTTTCTACTGCCAGGTTTTTTTTACTCTTTTTGGGCAGGCTGTTAACTTTTTCCTCTCCCTAAGGGTTTGTTAACCCTTCAAAAATAACCAACCCACCTTATTTTAAACAACGGAACCAGTAACACCCCCAAACCCTCCCCAGTCATTTCACTTGCCAAGTAGCTTTGTGTCACCGACTGTCTCACCATGGCATCCTCCCTGTTGTCTGGCATCACCAATATATTTTTGTTATTACGAAGTTCTATGAATTCTGTACGGTGTGCTGCGCTGCATAAATGTTTGATAATGCTACACCAAGAGGTGCAAAGGGTCTTGCATGCCTGACTTTGTTAAAGTCAAGGGGCGTGCAGCACCACTGTTTCTCAGCTGCGTGGTGGAAGGAGCAATCAAGGCTTTTGTGGAGCTGCAGACAATGGGGACAGGCCACATGTTGTGCTAAAGCTCAGCCTGAGCAGCAAACAGGGGGATGGAGGGAAGAGCCCGCTCGCAGGCTCTGCACGCCAAGGCCAGCCACCGCCACCTCCCTTTCGGCTCTGTCTTAACAAAGAATCTCCCCTTGAAAATAAAAAGTGTGAAGCTGCTCCCTCACAGCACTGGGGGAAGACGTCACTCATTGACTCTCACCAACAGCGATGATCAAAAAGTTATAGAAATAAAAGGCAGAAAAGCTAATGAGTTTCTCTGCTTTAGTTCAGTGCCCAGCACCAAACGACTCCCTGAAGAATTTTATCCGGCACAGCTTCAAGCCATAGGATTTGAAGAAAAAAAAAAAACCACAAACCAAAAATGCATCCTAACAGGAGGTCATTCAGCTGTTTCAAGGCTAGTTAACATGGAAAATACTTAAGTGCTCTTAGTATGCACCAGGAATAGCTCTCTGCAGCAGTACATGTGCTCCGCTTTCAAAGTGGAGTATGTAGAGCCACACAGAAAGACTCAGGATAAGTTACCATCGATGTGGGAATACAGCGACCTGTGCAGTGAACACTCACATGGCTCTAACGCATGCTCATAACCCATGCAGAAACATGGGCAATCGTTGGGGAGGGGGGGGGGGGAGGTTGGTTTGGGATTCCTTTGTTTAAATCAGCCTATTTGGGCCCTTCGCAACACAGCCATTACCCAGGTACCTGAGCACTGTCCCCTGTTCTCCATGTTCCTTGCTTTAGGGCACAGCATCCCGGCAGGGTTCGGTTTTTTTTTTTTTCTGTCATTACAAATCATTATCACTGCACCTACGGAGAGCTGCTGATTTGCACCTGCCGACAGCCTGACCTCAACGAGGCACTTTCAATTCATTAATGTTCCCAACATCCAGGCTAACCCTTTAAGGAAAAAACCCCACACTTTTTTTTTCCTTCTGCTTATGTCTGTCATACTTTTGAGACCTCTAACCCAAGCCACACACAGGTGGAGTTTGCATCCGCAATAAGTTTGCGGGCTATTATGGTCTCAAGTCCAACCACCCGTATGTTTTTATTCAGGTTTACATTTAGCCGGTGTTGCCCGAGCCCAGGAGCCGGCCCTTTGGTGCTACAAGTTATGCAGTTTTCTTCCTAGTCCCCGCATACAGGATGGTTTTTTATGTGTAGCGCATAAATAAGACTGCGGCTGTTATGAATAAATAACCTCCACCGCCAGCACCGAAGCCCAGCTGGCCTCACTCGCCGTCCCTGCCTTCGGAGGAGCAGCTCGCCTTTGACTCTATTATTAGAGAGCCTTTTCCATATTAACTAGATGATTTGAACTATAAATCCATGTCGTTGTAACTGGACTAATAATACCCATTAGTTGTATTTTGATGAGATTAAGGCTTTTATTAGGCTAACATATTCAAAACAGTGCATTTAGGGTGTGTTCCTTTTTGCCCATTAACAACATTTTGAGGATAACACAAAGCTCCTTTTTTTTTTTTATTTCCAAAGCTTACGCCAATCCTACCCCAACACAATTCCACTGGTAATTTAGAGTTAATTCCGATTAACTCTCACAGTAAAATCAGCAGTATCAGACCCCATATTTTCCTAGAATCTATGCAAGCAACAAGAAAATAGCAACACAGTTAAAACTGTTGTTTTAAAAAAGCACAGTTCCAGGGATGAGCACCAGAACAAGACCCTAAGCAAAACAGCACAAACAGTTTAACTTGACAATTAATCCGGGTGTTCGCTGCTTGTTTCCATTTTCCCCATCCCCACCTCAGTCAGAAAAAACAAATACTGCAACCGCTGTTTAATTAAAGATTTCTTGAACAACAAACGTGCCAAACAAGCCACTTCGCACATCGCGGGGCATGAACTCTATTCTTCACATGCAGCAAATTGCGCCACCCAATAAGTAGCATTAAAATGGTAATGTTAGCTAGCTGAGCCCTTAATTGGCTGAATCAGAGAGCCAGGAGCATGGTTGTGCAATCAAGAGACCCCTGTCTGGCCTAAATGCGGAGTTTTAAACAGATGTCTTCAAAAGAAAAGGGGAGGGAGAAGCTGAGGGAAGGGAATATAAAAGGATTTTGCAAACAGGCTAATCTCAGCCTCTGTATGCATAGATGCAAAAAGAAGATATTCTCCCCCAAAACCCCTTTGAAGTCTTTTGACCTGGACAGCGTGGATCACAGGTGGCGGCTTACACAGGCACCCTTATGCTAGAGAGAAAGAAATTCATAGAAAAGTCTCTAGCATAAGCATTTTTATGGCTATAGGGTGGATAACACTCATTAAGACTTATGCCAGGACTATCTAATGCTGCTTTCATAAGTGAATTTTTTTGCCATATGACTTCCATAAAAAAAAAAACAACCTGTCTTACCTACACACACTGGAAGTTACAAAGACCTGGCAATTCCGCTTGTGAAGCGTCTGGCATTTCTTCCCCATATCCCCAAAATACATCCATTTCTTTTTACGCAGACTTGCCTCTTTTTTCCAGACTTTGTGGAAGAAAAGCAGACTGCAACCTTGGGTGTAAGAGATAAATTTCTGCTCATCTTTCTGGCTTCCGTCTGCTGCCTTCCTTGGTTGGCATCAAAACATTCACCGAACACAAGCTTCAAAGAAGAATTGCCAACTGTGATGCTATCCATAGGTGCAGAGCAAGCCCCATCCTTCCTGCCCTCTGTTACCCAGCAGTTCCTAATCCAGAAAAATGCCTCGTTGCTTTTCTTCCCCTTGAGAGAAGCCTGCTGCTTCCCCTGCAGCAGGTAGGTATGAGCCCCAGCCCAACCTTGCAGGGTCTTTGGGGGACACCAAGAGCTCTGCAGAGGGCTCCCAGACTCTCCCACACCAGAAACAAAGCAGGAGTCAGAGCAGGAATATCCCAGCTAGGTTTCCCAAAAGCAGAGACGCACAACAGGCTGAGTCCCTTCTGAGCGAAGAAGGGAGATACAGTTCGTGCAGTGTGCAACCAGCAAAGGGCATTTCGCAGAAATTAGTGAACCCACACAAAAGTCATTTGCACAGGGTTACAGCACAAGACAAATATTAATCAACAGAGCACACAACACACAGAAACCCCATGCCTCGGTTGTCTACGTGCAGCGTGAAGGCAGGCGAGCCGCACAGGAGCAGAGAGTCCTAACCAGGTTTGTACCGAGGACACTGAGATCTCCCTGGGTGCAGAGACCAAGTCACTGCTTACGGCTATTTAAAAAAAAGTGTCTGGCAGGGAAGACGAGCAACACTCCTAAATGATACCGCTGGTTCAAGTTCCTAGCAAGGCAGCAGAAATTATTCTGAGTTATGAAGCTGCGTCCTACCAGAGAAAGCACAGCCCATGCAACTATCAGGGGAGGCTTCAGTTAGGAAAAAAAAGCTTCAAGTACATGTAACAGTATTAAAAGAGCCTCCAAAGGTCATAAAAACTATAGATTTGCATTTCTTAACCCAATATTGCAGCCATGATGGAAGTATGGAAAGGAGAAGAGTCACATGTTGGTCATCTTTTTAGTAAATAAGAAGGAATTGACCACAAAAAGTGGAAATCAGCTGTTGGAGTGCAAGTCATCATGACTTGATTACATTTATTATGTGAAAGGAAAGGGTAGTCTGAACTGTAATCACACACACATGCAGTTTTTAAAGGGCCAGTTTCACAAAGCTCAACAAAATTATAAGTCAAATTGGTGAGGATTAAAAACCAACTATATATATACACACACAGAAATTATTCTGTTATCATACACTTTAAAAAAAATATCCAGATGCCCAACAAGCCACAGTTTCGCAAAAAGAAACAACAACGCTATTATAAAGCGAAAATAGAGATGCCAGTCTTCCTTAAAGGGAAAGGAACTAAACCAAATATTTTTAATTATCATTTAAAAACTCCAGAGGAAGCTAATGGTAATCAATATGTGACAGAACCTGGGAACTGTAGCGTACAGATAAGGGAAGGAAAAGGACAATAAAAAGAAGTCTGTGACTGACATAATTAAAACAATCTGGGATGTTATTCTTTTCCAAGACACCACCTACATCTTACTAGCAAATGGATCCATTTAGTGGATTTATCCATATTAGTATAGCCCATTACTAAACACAAGTGGTAGAATTGATAATAGAAAAAAAAAAAAGCAGTAGCATTCAACAAATACTCGTACCCCACAACTGGGAAAGAGCCAGCCAACACATTGCTGTCAGAGGATGAAATACACATCATCACAATTACTTTTGGAATGTAAAAAATATCAACTATGAAAGATTACACCCTATTACCCTAATTTAATCTTTTATTAATGCCCATCAACAGGAGCTTCGAGAAACTAATGTTTGGTTTGCAGAGTACCTTGCCAGCATTCAGGTCTGTTTATTGGCAAAGACATCCTTAAACATTTCACTTTGTAGCGCACGAGGTCTGATTAAAGTAAGGAGGATAACACAAAAAAAGGAAGTCAGCTTAGGCTGTGCTAAATGGATTAAAGACATACCTAAGAAAGGGAATCCTCTGACAGCGGAGCGGGTGCATTCCCATCACAGTTCCACAACAGCCATTCCTGGGAATGTACTGGGCAGTGGTTTTGAGAACTGGGGAAAGAAAACAAACAAAACCATGTCAGGAAATCTAGTTTCCAGGTAGCACCAGAGACAAGAGCGCAATAAATAGGAGAGGACAGCAAAAAAGCATCATCTAAATCATTCGGCTCAGCTCTGTGACACGCATTTCACATTGTGGCCCAGCCAAAGCCGCACGGGGGGCTGCAGGAGGAGCACGGTCTGTCCTGCAGCCCCAGAAACAGCAGCCTGAGTAAAGAACTGACACCGCAAGCTGGTGCCCCACCAAGCTAAAGCCATTTTTTGGTGGAAGAGGAGCTGGCTGGAGCACTACTTCAATATTGTAGGCAGCTCCACTAGCCGTAACTCAAAAGAGAAAGTTTGGAAGAAGAATAGAGATGAACAAAAATAATTATTGAGGAATTAATAGCCACATTGGATAAAAAGACACTAAAGGAGTTTTTCTCCTTATATTTCATAGAGGAAGGTTCAAGGAAAGGTTACAAATTGAAGTCACCAAATGAATAACAGAAGTTGGACAGTCCTGGACTCCTCAGTCTCACCAAGTGTATTGTCCAGCAGTGGACACAGCTAATTCACAGATACAGAAACAACTAATCGCTTGTATCACTCAAACAACTGCCACAGAACAGCCATAACAGGTAACAGCTTGACAGATTGAGCATTCACACAGCACGGCAAAGATCCGGATTCACATCCTTTCACCATTTCATTCCAAGCAGGAGATTCATCTGGGCCACCCACGCCAAGATGAGTGTCCAACCTGACTGCTGTGCAAGAAGCAACAGCGTTTCTTATTCTGATCAGGAACTCCATCCTGGGGATGGAAGAAGCCTTCCTTGTCAGAGCTGATGCGTGCATCCCTCTGGAAGGAGATTTTAGCTAAAATATTCTATTTCTTCCAATTTCAAAAGAAAGCCCTCTTTGCCTTTGCCAGAATAGCCCCACTGTCCCATCCTTCCTCTCTGTCACCAGGCTGCAGACAGCACATGGCTTGCAGAAGCAAAGCCTTCACGATTAGGTGGGCAGGGACTCTACCAGGGAGTAGAGCAACAGGACAAGGGGAATGCTTTTAAACTGAAAGAGGGGGGATTTAGGTGAGATATTGGGAAGAAGTTTTTCACTCTGAGGGTGGTGAGCCCCTGGCCCAGGTTGCCCAGAGAAGCTGTGGCTGCCCCATCCCTGGAGGGGTTCAAGGCCAGGTTGGACGGGGCTTGGAGCAACCTGGGCTGGTGGGAGGTGTCCCTGCCCAGGGCAGGGGGTGGCACTGGATGGTCTTTGAGGTCCCTTCCAATTCTAACCGTTCTATGATTCTAATAGTAACCTGAAGGGAGTGGGGCCAGGCTGCAACTGCAAAGTGGGAAGACACTTGATCTGGCTGAGCCAAGTGAGGAGGAAGATCAGGGTCCTTAGGACCCCAGGTTGAGGAGATGCTGCAGTGGTGTCATTCCAAGGCATGACACAGGGCAACACATAGGGTGGTCCCTATGTATTTCCCTGACTCAGCTCACCTAAGGTCATTTTGGCACTAGGAGGAAGATCAGGGTCCTTAAGACCCCAGGCTGGGGTCCAAGCCTTAATTATTCCAAGAAGGAATAGCAGAACACATCCAGATGCAGAAATGGCGATTTCATCAGGAGAGCAAGTCAAAGAACAAGGTTCGATGGGAGCCAAAACTGCAGCTGAACTGCAACTGCGGGCATGAAGCCAACACAAGCGGCAGGGCCCACGGCCCACTGCCAGCAGGACCGTTACCGATGGCTGCCTCCACCGGCGCAGACAGAGTCTCCGATACCCCTTAACCCAGCGTGTCATTATCAGCCACA
Organism: Alca torda; assembly: GCA_008658365.1. NCBI lineage: Eukaryota > Metazoa > Chordata > Aves > Charadriiformes > Alcidae > Alca > Alca torda. Next base: position 2,387,210 of record CM018101.1, read on the forward strand.
TGCTCAAGTGAAGAAGAACGAGGTGCCAGGGACAGCAAACAAATGGGCTGTGACAGAGCTACAGACATGACACAGAATGCAGAGTGCAAAATCAGATTTCCCCCCGACCGCTGCAGAGCGACGCCGAGATTCTCTCTCTGGTGATTTATACCTTAATTTTGCCTGATAATGTCTGCATTTGTCTCTATACTAGTTATTAGCTTCCCCAAGGAAAGCAAAAACCCAAAAGCTTTTGAAAGCTCCGAGAGAAACGCTGCTCTTCCTTTCACACCTAGCAGGCATATTTATGGCGTAATCCAAAGGAATAATTACTCCAAATGGTAGACCGTCTCTCCACGCGATCGGAATGACTGTGTATAGTTACAATCAATGCTGAGAATAGATGGCCCGGTATTTACCACAGGACAGTCCATCTACCACTGAGAAATCCATTTTCCTCCCTCATTTCAAAGTTGGAGCTGGCTTTGCATTGGAAATCCGAAGGCATAGCCACACACCAGGGCCCTCTCCCACAAAAAAAATACCTTTTTAAATTATTAACAGCCGAAGCACCGCACTAAAAATCAAGTGCGGCCTATGAGAAATACAAAGAACGGTAAGAAAATGTTTACAGTAACAGAAAAATCTTTGGGAATCAGCAATCGGTCTGTTTGTTTCTCTGCGCACACACAGAAGACGCTGTGCACAGGAAGCTTAGCTAGGAGTTCCTCCCTTTATTTGCACATCATTAGCATTCCTCAGCATTGGGGTTCCCAGTGAAATAGGTTTGTCTGCCCCAGTTACAGGAATCCCCAAAGAATTCTCACTTTCCAAACAGTTGCATAAAATCCTAATTACTCGTATTTGGAGTGAATGAACATAAGCTAATAAATTTACAAATTCAATTACCACAAGCTATCAGATGACTTCTTATTTAATTGCTATGGATTGCCCTTTAGACATCATAATGAAATTAATAGAACATGCTGGTAATCGATAGTTACCGATTAATCGATTTGGAGCAGCCCTGACGAAGACTCTTTAACCCCTAGACGTCATTATTTATTACCTTATAATGCAAGTGCAGGCATACACAGGGCAAATAGATATGGGACTTACTTAGGAACGCAGCAAAGGTATCTGGCTGTTATACAAAGTTCAAGGTGTGGCAATATGGGATTTTGCATATATATAGAGTACTTCACCCTTGAAGGTTAAGTATTATACTCCTCATTAATATATGATCAAGGTCTTCTCACGAGTGGAATAAACAGTCATCCTTCATGGGTGATCTACTTTATTTATTCAGCGAGGAATATTTAAAACGTTAAACTTCACCGCAGCGTATCTGTTGGGTGCCTCTCGGCGCTTATGGAAAACATGCGCTATTTAAATATTTTCACATGTGCACAGACTTTCTAGGAATCCACACACTGAAGTACAACATTCGGAAAACAGTGGGAGTAACATACTCGATGCCAATAGTACATAACAGTTTTATGCCAGCAGTAGCTTTCCTGGCTTAAACACTCGTGCCCATCGTTAGAGCACAAACTTGTCTCTGTTGTAAAGAAATGCTGTAGAAATGAAACTTCTTCCAATGAAAGAATAACACCTTGATCTCAGGCACAGTCACAGATCGCAAAAGAGAAAAAAATGTTTAAAGAGAGAGCGAGCAATGCCCTACAGATGTGACTGCGACCCACAAAGACCTTTAATTTTGCTAAGATAAGGTTTTGATGCCACGCAGTACCTAGCGGCTGCACTGCTCTTCGCGGGGGGCACAGCATCGCCTCTCCCGTCACGCTGGGAGGCCACGAGGTTTGTGTGGACCTTTGGTAATAATGAACCAGGCTTGCCCTTTCTTCTCTTGCCCAGAGAAGCGGCGATGCAGCTGGCCTCATGCAGGTCCTCCTCCTTTTAATTCAGGAGATGTATTTTGAGGGAAAAAGTTAGAAAAGGCCAGCCTTGGCCCAAAAGCCCAGACCTTTACTTACAGACAGCTTTGGCAGTCAAGACCTCTTATGTCATCAGTGGCTTCCACCCAATTTCCTAGCCAGCCACACTCCCAGCATCCCCATAGCTACTTCACTTGGCAGACAGACAGCCCAATTTTTCGGCACCTGCATCTCAGGGCAGCCCTCCAGGCAGACAGCTCTCACACCAGGGAGCCCAAGCCTGCTCTCAAAGTAACACCTCATTCCGAATTAGTGTGAAACTAAATCCAAAAGTAATGTTGGGGTTTTTTTTTTAAATATATGTGGAAATTAATGGTATTTGTTTGGTCAGCCTGCAGTTTCCTGGTGTCCCACCCCATACCTCGCCTTCCAAAGGTTACCTGTGATGCTCTCCAGCCAGGAGGTTTCATTGCTCTGCCCATGTGATAAAGAGCCAGAGAACACTAAAGCTTGCCCACCTCCAGCAGGCTCGGCAGCGAGGGCCTGTGAATGGCTATGGTGCACAGATGCTGATTTTTCAGGCTGCTTTCCCAGAGGATCTGAGAGCATTTATAGAATCATAGAATCATCTAGGCTGAAAGGGACATTTAAGATCATCAAGTCCAACCATCAACCTGACACCGCCAAAGCCGCCACTAACCCACATCCCTCAGCACCACGTCTGCCCGGCTTTTAGATACCTCCAGGGATGGTGACTCCACCACTGCCCTGGGCAGCCTGTTCCAATGCTTGGCAACCCTTTCCGTGAAGAAATTTTTCCTAATATCCATCCTAAACCTCCCCTGGCACAACTTGAGGCCACTTCCTCTTGTCCCATCGCCTGTTCCTTGGGAGCAGAGACCGACCCCCCCTGGCTACCCCCTCCTTTCAGGGAGCTGCAGAGAGCGAGAAGGTCTCCCCTCAGCCTCCTTTTCTCCAGGCTGAACACCCCCAGCTCCCTCAGCCGCTCCTCACAAGACTCGTGCTCCAAACCAGCTTAACTATCATCGGATCTCTTCACTGCCCTAGTCTTCTGGTCCTGGCCCTGCAGAAAAGCCACCAGAAACCTGCCCAGCTCACACAAAACTTCCCCAAATCTCCCCCAGGGAGGAGAGCGCATGGGCCAGGGTGAGCCAGGCTGGTGGGAAGGTCACACTAACCTAGAGACAGCCTTTGCAGAAATCACTGCAGAAGTAAAGCACAAAGCTGGGTCCAGGAAACGATGTAAATTGAGTTTGTCTGCGCTGACAACAGATCTTGATTAGAGGCTTCCAGAACTCCTGAGGAGCTTGCAAATTCCGCCCCCCCCCCCCGCCAAGTCACAGACCACGGCAGCCTCAGGATCAGAAAAAGCGGACCTGCAGTGGGTGTAAAGGGGAGCAGGGTCCTTTATTCATTCGTGCACCCCTGCCACATCCGGCTACAGCCCAAACTCCGCTTTCAGAGGGGCTGCACAAGTACAGGAGAGAGAAGCAAACCTTCCAGCACCTCCCAAGCCACAGGACAAGGTCATGAAATGAATTCAGAGAGCTTATCAAGGTATCAAGGTTTAGTGTTTCCTCCTCATAAACAGGTCAAGACAAGGGAGGAGAAAAAAAAATAAAAAGGCATTTCAATATTTTGAATGTTGCCAATTTTGCAAGCAAATGCTTTGAAATGCAAAGCCTTTTTTTTTTTATGGAATATATTTTCTGGTGTTTAAACAAAGCAAGTACCTGGCAACAAAACCCCAAGCCAAATTGTTAACAGTGAAACAATAATTGCAGCAATAAATAGGATATGTTGAAAATTATAGCAGCCTGAAAACATTTACCCCATCTGACAATATATGGGACAATTTAGCTCCTGGTGAGCAACATAATTCCTGTTTTTACTATTATACAGAGATTCCTGCAAAGTAAAGTTGTCATACACATCCATAAAATATATATGGAGCGAAGTTACTTCAGGGAGATGCGCTTTTATCTTCACTAAATAAACTTTTTGCTAGATGTTGTCCTCATTACCTGGTCATGCATTATTACAACTTCCCAAGCCCTCCTTGCTTCCGGAGCAGGCTTTGGTTCACTCCAGGTGAAGCCAACATGTTATCGATTAAGTACGTCAACTAAAATTATAGGCTGTTCACAGTTGCTTGTATTTCCATTATTATCACAGGGTATTACAGCATACTGCCATGTGGCACTCTGCAATATGTCACATTTCTTCAAACGACGGTCGCAATCCTGCTAAAAGCTATTTATAGCGCTGTGTATGCACAGAACTTATGGCACAGAGCAAGGAGAGAGAACTTCCCATGGGTGCAAATCTGCGGTTGGGCCCTCGACCTCCTGCATCTGATCGCTGCCTCAAGCCAGGGGCTTATCCAAGGCTCCTTTTACGCTCAGAAACCCTCAGTTCTTTGGTGCGTTTGAAAGAATAACCTTCCTGTTTCACAGCAGAACGTAGCAGTGCATTTATGCATGCAGCCACTGGGCATATCGACTGCCTGTTTCTCACCTTCCATGCAGATCTTTCCGGGTACCCCCTGCACAACACAGCAGAAAGTCCAACTGTAAAGAAAAAAAAAACCCCAATGTGCTTCCTCAGGGTTTTTTTCTTAGGAAAAAAAAATCCTGCCCTCTCGAAATGTGTGCCTTTTCCTACCATAGGCTGTAAGCACTGTTCTGGGCACACGGTGATCTACCCTGTGTACTTCACGGGAGCGGAGGAGCTTCATGCTACCACTTAGCGACTGCTAAATATCAAGAGACAGATTTGAGATGACCACAAAAAACTCCCCCAGTGCTGAAGAAGGAGCCCCCATTCCCACAGACACTTTTAGAGGCCAACGGTCCCTGTGCTCAGGTGTGCAAGCCACAGGCATTGCAGCACCCACCTTTTTACATGCACAAATCCTTACTGGATCTAATCCTAATACTTGACAAGAGTACTTATCTTCGTTACTGAGGAACGAAATTCTGGAGCACAGAGGGACTCCGTGTGAATGCTACCTTTATCTCAGCCCTATCACCAAAAATCTACGGTCCCCCATCTTCCTCCTAATAGTACCACGAATCAGTAAATATTTGCACAGCATTTTAAAAGATGTAAAAACACCACTTTAATGCTAACTATAATCATATCCAAAGATAAGCATTTTTAACTGCCACATTATTCCTGAAAATTGTTCTTTTTTTTTAATGTTTTGATTATTGCAGATATTAGAAACTCTTGTTCCTTCGGCAGTTTAAAGTATCTTTTTTTTTTTAAACATTTGTATCATAACGTAGTGCTCAACTCTTTTTCCAACTTGATATCATTCTTCATCGCAGTTGGCTTTCTCACAGCAATACCGAACGAGGGAGAATTGCAATACAAAGTAATTCACTAGAAAATGAGCATAATAACAATCAGAAACAAGCACTGCCTTCACCACCCAAGCAAAAAAAAAAAAAAAAAACAACCCCGTACACACGCAGAGGCACAGAAAGAAAAGTTAAATTTAGGATGCGTGACCTTGCAGCAAAAGTCTCCTACCCAGGATATTTTAAAAGGGAAAGTATATCCAACCCTTTGAAGCATTTACAACAAGCATAGTTCATGGCACTAGACGTAAGCATCTAAAAATAGCATTACAGGTATGACTTCCATCGCAAGGTGAATATAAGCCTAAAATGAATCCAGGCACAAAATACGAGAAGTAAATAATTCCAAGACAAAAATTCTAATATCTAATATCCTGCAGTAATGCTGGCAGTCCCAGGCACAGAGTCTCTATATTAACATGCATGCACTTGCAGGCACCTATGTGGAAAATAATCCGAGTCCCGGGCATGCTAGCTGGTTCTTGTTTAAATCACAGAATCTTCATGGTTGGAAGGGACCTTTGAGATCGAGTCCAACCATACACACCCAAAAGAAAAAACCAACCACGAAACAACCCACACCCTAAAATCTCTGCCCCTAGAGCATGCCCCAAAGTGCCAAATCCAGGCGCCTCTTAAATACCTCTAGGGATGGTGACTCAGCCACCTCCCTGCGCAGGCTGTTCCACGGCCTGACCACTCTTTCAGTAAAGTCATTCTTCCTAATATCCAATCTAAACCTCCCCTGCCGCAGCTTCAGGCCATTTCCTCTGGTCCTGTCATTGTTCCCCTGGGAGAAGAGGCCAACACCCTCCTCTCTACACCCTCCTTTCAGGGAGTTGTAGAGGGCCATGAGGTCTCCCCTCAGCCTCCTCTTCTCCAAACTAACCATGCCCAGCTCCCTCAGCCTCTCCTCATATGACTTGGCCTCCAGACCCCTCACCAGCTCGGTCGCTCTCCTCTGGACCCGCTCCAGCACCTCAATGTCCCTCTTGTACAGAGGGGCCCAGAACTGAACACAGAAATCAGTCCAAAATCTACAAGGCAAAGATTTAACATTTTAGACAGGTGTATTAGAAACAATAGTATCCAAACAATGCATTAGTAAAAAAAAACAAACCAAAAACTCTGTTTACAGCAAACCAAGGAAAGCAACATAGATTTTTTCAGAGTGCTGTCTCTTCAAATTCGGCATGCCGAGACATCCTTGCTGTCACACGGGCACCAGCCCATCAAGCCTGCTCATGTCAGCATCACTTACAGCTGTAACTCCCATGGCAGGGTTACATAGGAGCTTTGGACCTGCCACACAGGATCAAATCACTGCTCCACCCCATCCAACATCCTTTCTCCAATGGCCAATAGCCGATGCTGAGAAGGAAAATAATCCTTTTCGGACCATTTCCATATAGTTGGTATGATCCACTGTGCCTGGGAGGAAGCAGGAACATATTTTTTTCCCCTAGGGACAGAATTATACCTCCAAAATGTAAGACTTTGATACATCAATTGCACTCTTAACTACAATAGCTGCTACTGTTAGTAGTGATCATTAGGCTGTTTAATCAGTTCAAACTATGCGGTAATTGTAATTCCTGCTAATGAGCAAGTATCTCAAGAATAGTCCTAATGTCTAAAGCCTACTGAGCTGCTTCAGACTCACAGGGACAGATGAGATGGAGACCTGTGGATAAGGAAATCATTAACAATTCCCCATGCCACAGGGACAGCTCTTCAGCCTCCACGTGACACAGACATACCCCAAATCCTGCAGTGCCACTGAAATAGCAACAACTTGCTTTCTGCCCAAGACCTTCCGCAGTCCCTCTGCAAAACTTCCTGCTTTTACAGCAGCCTCAGAGAAGACAGCGATTGTCAGGGAGGTCTCCCTACCTGCCCACCCAGCAAAGCACCAGCTCCTTACTCCGCATCCTGTGTGGGGTAGGTAACAGCCAACACCATCTGAGGTTGGACACGCTGTGCATGTGGGAGATGGAAGACACGACACACATGGGGCTGCGATGACTCAGGAGATGCTAAATCATAGAATGTGTTGGGTGGGAAGGGACCTCTAAAGGCCGCCTAGTCCAACCCCCCTGCAGTGAGCAGGGACATCTTCCACTAGATCAGGTTGCTCAGAGCCTCATCCAACTGGCCTTGAACGTCTCCAGGGACGGGGGTCTCCACCACCTCTCTGGGCAACCTGGGCCAGTGTCTCACCACCCTCAGTGTAAAGAACTTCTTCGTAATGTCTAACGACTTCTTCCTAGTGTCTAAACCTGCCCTGCTCTAGTTTAAAACCATCGCCCCTCGTCCTATCGCTACCTGCCCTTGCAAACAGCCCGTCCCCAGCTTTCTTGTGGGCCCCCTCCAGGTACTGGAAGGCCGCTATAAGGTCACCCGGAGCCTTCTCTTCTCCAGGCTGAACAACCCCAACTCTCTCAGCCTGTCAAACAGTGTCCCCAGGAGGCTGCCAAGGCCAAGCTACGGGATCTCCAGTGCATCCAGCCGTACACCCAGCCTCACCTTTCCCCACAGCAAGGAAAGCCCTAGGGATTGATGGCTATTCCCTACCCGGGGCCACCTCAAGATTTTTGTAAGTCGCACGCAGAGTCAGGAAGGGCAGCCAGCCTCGACCGCTTCAACCTGACCTTTACTTTCTCACATGCATGGCTAAGACAGCTCTTATTACCACTTTTGTCAAGGCTTTCTTCAGTTTTGAGTTTCCTTCACAAGGCGGTTGTTTTTTCTTAACGAAGAAAACCTTTTAACTCACACATTCCAGAATTAAATCTACAAATAATGGAGAAATCAAGAGGGTGGCAAAAAAAATGAACTATCCAGTCACTCTTTAGTCTAGACCATGATAAATTTAAAAAAGCTTTCTCATATAAAACCACTCAGGCTGTAACTGATTGCGGTTAAAATATGAGGTGATAGCTCCAGGTCACTTGGAAAAAGGAGACAGCGCCGTTACCGCAGCTTTGCAGCGGGATAACACCACTGGTGTTGACGGACCTCCCCATGATTCATGGTGCAGTAATTAAGTCTGGAAGTAAAGCTGAAAATTGGTCCAACATAGGTGAAGTAAAACATAACATCGTAATAGCATTTGCTTTCACTGCCACACTTTTGTTGCAACCCATAAAAGTACTTTCAAGATGCTGCATTTAATTAGAGTTTTATGGCACCTATGAAAAAAACCATGCTCTAAACACATCTAACATTGACTTTTGCATTTCCCTCCCCTTCGTTCCTCCTCTCTACTCTGCTGCTTTATGGTTCCCTTCTTCCTCCACCTCCTCATCTTTGAAAGACTGAAGTTATTGTTCTTATTCGATAAGTTAAAAATGCTGTGATGCATAAGAGAGGGAACTCAAAAGCATCTCTGTCAAGAGACAGACCAAAAGCTCTGTTCTCTAGTTTATTTTCTAGATTTTATAAGGAAATATTAGTCAGTGTAATAGGCTGGACAACTGCCACAAAGCCTTCTGTGTCTTAGCTGTACTTTTAAAGATTTGTAAGGTCATTTTACAAAGGAAGAGCATGGAAAAAGTTTGAGGAATCGGATCTGACAACAGAGGGCTGGCGTATGGTCATAAAGGTTAAACCCCCCCTTGTTGGCTTAGAAATGTGCCAGCAAGATGAGGACCAGCTGGGATTCCCCGGATGGCCATGGCGTTCCAGCTGCAGCAGGGACAACAGAAGAGCAGGAGCCTGGGGTGAATGCACGCAAGAAGTTTTAAGCCACATAGAAAATGGGAGACAAAAGAATGTCCAGCCTGCGGTAGCTTGACAGCAATCGCACTAAATTGTTAAACTAAACGATATATGTACCCTGCTGCACAGCCAGCGTCAGACACAGTGGGGAACAGGAGCCAAGAGTCATCTTTGTCAAAACAGAGCAAAAGGTTCAGCCCAAGTCCCCCAGCAGTGATGACCTCAGGCCAGGCCAGCACAGGGACAAGCGGGGACTCCCTGCTGAAGGGACACAAGGCACCCCAAAGGCCTTGTATGACATTGAGGTGCTAAACATCTAACCCCTGCATTGGCTCTTCCTACCCTCTAACTATCACCAGTTCAAAGAATTATGTCCCAAAATAAATGTTGTTTGGCGTTGTTTTTTTTTTTTTCTTCCATTTTGACCATAAGAAAGCACTTTGGTTACAGAACAAGAGCTTTGAGATTAAAGGAAGGATTCACAAATCTCTAAGTATTATGTTTGCATATACATATATTTAAAAAAAACCTTACACAGCATCATACAGGCTGCTGTGAAGAAAGTTAACTCCATCCTAGCCAGACTCAATTCACCATTATATGCTTATATATAAGCATATATATGGGTGTATAAATGTGCATATATATATTCTTTTTTACACAGAGCCCCAGAGGCCATACATGGACCATGGAGAAAGGCAAGCTCTCTGGAAGGTCACTCAGAAGATTATCTTTTCTGACAGCAAAACTGCAAGCTAAGGCTCCAGGTTTACATGAGTCATATACCTAAAGTATACGAATACTTAAAAAACATTCCCTTCCATGTAACTGCCCTCTTGGGATGCAGAACACAGAGCATCGCCCCGAGCTTGAGCAACTTGGGTTTTTTTATCCCACACCCCAAAGACCCGCAGGGCGACCCCTCAGGAAGGTCCTTCACGCTGCTGCTGACCCGGAGCCAGGAGGGGAGATGTCCGAGCTCAGTGCCATGGGGCGGCCACAGGGTGTGGTGTCACTAACTGTGCTCGAATGCCACTGAGCAGCCCCCACTGCTCCCTGGGGCGGGTAGGGAGAGGAAAACCTCAGCAGGAACATGTTGCAGGGGCAGAGAAGCCTCTCTGAGCAATAAGCAAGAGAGCCATCTCCACTGCTTTCAGGGAAACAGAACCTGGTGTGCGTCTTCCTGTAATTAAACAGGGGCTAAAAGAAGTGGATTTGATTATAATGAGTCAATTACTTAATATCTTTTAAGTTGGGTTTTAATAAACCCACTGTGGCTAGCCACTCAAACCAGTGGGGGAACTTGTTCAAGCTCCAGTTCATGTCCTGTGCAATCTCTCAAACTTCAGTTTTCTTCCAGCTTCCATTACATATCCTCCCACCACTCTGCCATGGCCCTGCCTGGGTTTGAATTATTCCCTCTGCAGAAAAACATTGCAAATTCCTTCCTTTGCCTGCAGCCCTTTTCCCGCGCTTTACACACACAATCATATGCTTTACTCCCCAGCAGGTTCCCCTTCCGACACGTGCCGGGAGCAGACTCTAGCACCGAAATACTCCCATCAGAAAAAGCTTACAGCGTACACCAGAACTGTCATTTTCTAGTGGAAAAGATAATGAGAACCAGTGACAGGCAACACATCTCCTCTTCTTGTGAGGCACTGTGCCCGGCTTATGACTGCTCTCATCTACCTGTAAAGATGATATGGAGTGACTGCAAACACACCTCCACTGCTTCCTCTCTGCTTTTCCTTTGCCAAGTCAGTCAACACCTGAAGCAGCACTACAAACACCAGGCACCGCAGGCTGACCTGCAATTTAATACTTCTCCTGGCAGTTTTACCCTTAGTCACTTACATTACCAACTTCCATCTATAAATAACCTGCTCTTAAATGTATGTAAATATCACTTTGCTCAAAGGATCCACAAACACAGATAGGAACAAGCCATACGCCAGGCTGCATTGCTACTGCAGTAAAACAGAGACATCTCTGAGGCAATTGCATCAGCTGCCTTGTAGCACACAACAGTTTTGGGAAGAGAAGTGAAGAACAGGAGTGAACCTCACCAGCTCCTCACTAAGGAGCAGCATCAGGCCCCAAATAGCATGAGATATTTCCAGCTGGCAGTAAGGGTAAATGAGGTACCAAACAGGCAGGAGCACAACCCATCGGACCTGCTGCAGTTTACTAACACATCCAAATTTGCTGGGAAAGCTCAGCAGCCTGGTGACCAGGACCTCTCCACACAAGCTTAGCCCTCAGTTAGTAATTACAGATTCCTAATGCATTTTTCTGTACCTATACGAGTGACTGAAAGCCGTCTCCACTTTGCAATAACCACTTGGCATAGTGACCTTGGAGTCCTGGTGGGCAACAAGTTGCCCATGAGGCAGCAATGTGCCCTTGTGGCCAAGGCCAGCGGTCTCCTGGGGGGCATTAAAAACAGCGTGGCCAGCAGGTTGAGGGAAGTCATCCTCCTCCTCTGCTCTGCCCTGGGGAGGCCACAGCTGGAGCACTGGGTCCAGTTCTGGGCTCCCCAGTTCAAGAAGGACAGGGAACTGCTGGAGAGAGTCCAGCCGAGGGCTGCCAAGATGATCCAGGGACTGGAGCACCTCTCTGCTGAGGAAAGGCAGAGAGCCCTGGGGCTGTTCAGCCTGGAGAAGAGAAGACTGAGAGGGGACCTCATCAATGCTCAGCAATAGCTAAAGGGCGGGTGGCAAGAGGATGGGGCCAGACTCTTCTCAGTGGTGCCTGGTGACAGGACAAGGGGCAACGGGCACAAACTGGAACACGGGAAATCCCATCTGAACATGAGGAACAACTTCTTTCCTTTGAGGGTGGCAGAGCCCTGGCACAGGCTGCCCAGAGAGGTCGCGGAGTCTCCTTCTCTGGAGACATTCCAAACCCTCCTGGCTGGGTTCCTGTCCAAGCTGCTCTGGGTGACCCTGCTCTGCCAGGGGGTTGGACTAGATGATCTCCAGAGGTCCCTTCCCACCCCTGCCAGTCTGGGATTCTGTTTTTGTTGTTGTTTTCTTTTTCCAAAACAAAAACTAACCAACCAAAAAAACCCAAGATTGACTAAAATATGTCCTGATAAACACAACTCAAGTTGCCCATGCTTCACACAGTTATTAAGCAATATAAAAAGAGAGAGATGTTTCTAGGATGAAGCGCTGTTTATCGCTGTTTGTTACATGTGTTCGAGCTGCAGTGCTCCCATTTATAGCACTTTCTCCATTTTTTATCAAATACCCTGAAGACAGGATTATTAGTTTCCTCACAGCTTTTATACCATGCTCATGGATACACTAAGTTCTTCACAAATATTATTTAGTTTTACAACAACCAAGGAGGCTGTTAGCATCTCTGTTTCACCGAGGCAGAGAGATCAAGCTGAAAAATTGACTTGATTTTGGGGTGTAGCCTGAGCTGCCCAAGACATAATTTTTCAAAATACCCCAGTATCACAGACCGCCTTGTGCGTCTGAATCACAGCTCCTGCCAAGTTTAGTTAAAGCTCCTGGGACATGGCACTTCAATTAGATCCCGCAGTCCTAAATCGGGACACACACCCCAAAAAGGAGAAAAATCCCATAAAATGCAAGCTTTAAACAATTTTCCCATCATCCCATTGAACGCGGCAACAACAACAGAGATGAAATCAATCTCTCTGCAGCGGTCCCCCAGTCTTGCACACAAAGCTGTCCATTTGCTCCCAGCGATCACCTTGCACTTAACACATCTCTCCGACAGGGTCACAAAGGATGCCAGAGTCCTGCTGATAGACACTGGCCACACATTGCTCCAGGCCCCTCACCCCATGTGCCGGGGAGACGGGCACCCAGTGGAGAAGGAAGGAGGTGGCCCCGCAGAGCCTGGCGGGCAGCCAGCCCCACCGTGATACAGCAGAGACACTCAGCTTTCCATTTCTGACGCATTTCTGCGCTTACTGTTTAGCCAGTGGCACTTCAAGGGACTGATTCACTTGCCCCTTTCTATACCGTCTGCTGGTACATTAACAAGCTCTCTGCTGACTATAAAGGGAACCCTATAGATTTCTGCTGCTAGTCCCACCATCCACACCATAGGCATCCCCTCTAACTACCTGCCTAGGCAATTTATAATCCATCCAAAAGAAATTAATCACGTTCTAAGGATGCCTAATTTTCTCCATTATAGAGGGAGACTAAATAGCTACGTTTTCGGAGGTAGTGGAGTTAGAGGAGATGAAGCCAGCCTCGTATCCCAGTGCATGCTGGCAAGCGGCTAACTTTGCCTTCCAGAAAACATTTGCTCCCGCGCTTTTTAGTTTTTGAGCATCTCTTCATAAATTCAGTTTTTAAGAATACATTGTGGGTGCAATTACCTAGGATTTGGGGGTCTCATTTGATTCCCCATACTGGAACACCAATACCTCCACGGAACAGGCTAAGACCCTGAGCTATCAGCCAAGAGGAATGACAGGGAAAGGCCAAGATGTTCCCAAGGGGTTTCACAGGCACTTATTGACAGGAGGCAATAATTCCACATTTGGCAAGAGTGGGTAGATAGCCTGGCCTTGTGCTCACCAAAACTGATGTCTTCAACTCCAGACCACCTCGATTTTTGGCAATCTGCAGCTCCATGTTACAGAGATCTCTGCTTTCCCCAGCCTTACATCTCCTGCCTGCTGACTCCCATCAGATTGCCCACTTTATCCCACTATCCCACTGGTACCCCACAGCATTGTCCCCACCATGCTGTCCTTATCAGCAGTTCCCCATGTTCTTGGTCAGCTCATGAAACGGGTGGCAAGCAGCCTGGCTCATTCCTTTCCATGCTGTCCAGGTGGGATTATGACCGACTCAGGCCCCTGGTTCTCAAGTGTGAAACCCTGAGAGGCTCCAGCTAGTAAAGCCTCATACATTAACATGGAGACTGATTACCCGGGAAGAGCTTCATCCCTATGTCCAGACTAGATATTGCCAGGGAAACACCAAAATCCTATCTGCTGGCCAGCTGCAGATTATTATTATATGGAAGAAGATATCCCCCCCCCCCCCCCCCAAAAAAAAAAAGATTATCAAATGCTAAATCATTCCTGTTGAAATAGTCATTAAAAATGCAGTCTGTAGCACATGTTAGGCTGAAGAGTTGTAGCAATCAGTTGAAGACTGATGAAACTACACGCAATTACAATAAGATTTTGTAAAATGAACGAGTGAGTTCAGCTCATGAGTAATCTTAAGCACATGCCGCACAAATAATCCTTTTTTCCTGAACTTGCTACCCTAGCATTAAAGAAAAAAAACAAACCACAGACAGAACAGCCAAACTTTGCTACGCTGATGATGGTTAAACATTTTCTTGTCTTTTAACTTCTGCAGGCAAGGTATCATCTGGCAGGGGAAAATGTTTCCTTTTGCTGCAAGAAAGGTTCTTCTCCTCTTGCTCTCAGTTTCCCCATTCTGCGATGGAAACCTGTGCTGACCAGCTGGACTGACAGGGATCTGCTGCTGAACCACATATTTACTTTCATCAGTTTAACTAAAACAAGAGATGTGATAAAAAAACTGTGAGGCCCTGCATAACATTTGCCATCGTTAACACAACGTACAGACTGAATACTATAACATATTTGCCCCCTGTCCTTTGTTGTTCCCATTAGCTTTACGTTTTCCAAGACTGCTACTCCAGCTCACTGCAACGATCAGGACAGGAGGGACTTCCACAGATGGTCTAAAAGCACCACTAATGAACGTGGGAGGTAACAGGGTAACTTTGTGCTACAAGAAAACAGCAAACCCTAAATCATTTCAGTGCACTGCAACATATAAAATGCAATTCCTCTAACAGGGAAATTCTCAGAGCAAAGCTGCTCTCCAAAATGATTAATAATTCGCTATAGGGAGTTCCAGCATACTCAGCGAGTGAGATCAAGGAGTTCAGCATTAGATAAACATGTTTTGACTGCAGAATGACTATTGTGAACTTCCAGGTCAGCCACAACTAGAGCTGGAGGAATACTGCAACAAAATTCCACGAGTGCTTGTTTAGGTTTGTAAACAAAATCACCTCGGTTATGCTTATACTCCTCTTTCGGAATGTTTCTAGATAATATTTTCCCATGTTTTTTTAGGCTTTCAAACAAAAACCTGCCATTTCCATTTTTTCTTCCTCTTTCCCACCAAAAAGTTGTATTTTTATTCCTGAATATTCCAGGTTGACACTTCATGTTAACGCCTAATCCTTTCTACTATTCTATTCTAGAAGCAGACTACCGTGCCCATGGTACAAAGTGCAACAGCCCAGCCTGCAGCACAAGTTGGCCACATGCCTCGTGGACAAACTCCTGCCTCTTGCAACTCCGAGCACTGTGGACACACGGAAAAGCCAGGCCAGCTCACAGGTTAGCTACACACATCCTAATCTCTTGCACAAACATGAATGCAGCAGCCCCAGAAGCTGCCAGCTGGAGGAAGGCGCTGCCACAACGGGGATGGTGGCTGGGTATCACTGCCTGCACATGCGACTCCCGACACGCTCAGCTGTGTCTGCTCTGACCATCTCCCCGCCCCCAGCTCCCATGAGGGAGGCACTAGGGATGAGCCTTAAATTCCCAAGGTCTTCCTAGATGAAGAGGGAATTGCCCACTGCAGTCACTGGCAGTGACAAGCCATTGAGAGGTGTTTGACAGGCCAGCGTCCTACCCCAGACGTGGTACTCAACACCTTACAGGCACGACGAGACCTTTTTGAAATTACTGAGCATCAGCTGCCCTTCCCTCAAATCAAGCCCAAAAAACAAAGAGGGTGTTTCAGGAAGAAATATAAAATAAAAGCCTGCCAGCACTGCAAGTTCAGAAGGGATTTGCTGAGATTTGCTTTGGCGCGTACAAGGGAGAGGAAAAAAAAATAAGAAGAAAGATGCTGCTCAGACAACAGCAGAGGAACAGGTTCAGCTTTTCAGTTGTAGCTGACATCAGAAGAAGGACAAATGCCAAAGGACCTTTGAAGCATTTTTGCACTTTCCTCGGGCTTGGGCTGGTGGGTTATTAGGTAATGGTGAAAATATACACAAGTGATACCAACTGCTCAAAAATCACTGATGTACAGGGACATCCCAGTAAAACCTTCTCCCATTTTGGTCCATGCTATGTGCAGATTTAGAGAGAGCAACGCTCTAACCCAGCACCGTGCAAACAGGCTGCAGCACGGGCACAGCTCCAGAGCAGAGGCTTCTTGTTGCTGCATCTGGGTTCTGCTTAGCCTGCAGGATTATTGCAGAGAGTGCCCAATCTGTCTGCAGGAGGAAGGGGCATGCTATTTTCCCTCTACAGGGACAAAAAAAAAAAAACATCCTTGAGTAGGAACATAGTGAATATTCTGCCTTGGGTTCATCTCCACTGTGGTAGGATTCAATACTTCAGCAGCCATATAGAGCAGGGGGTATTACTATCATCACTTGCATATAAACATGGGTACTCCCACATCCAGCAAGAGTAGAGGATTTCTTTGGACACAGGGAGACGAAATAAGCAGGAAGACGCACTTTTATGCTGCGGCAAGTGTCCCACAAATAAAACTGCCGCCCCAGAATGCCCATATTTCCAGTAAAAGCTTACCTAGACAGAACTTGTTACTCACTCACAATGCCTCAAGAACCTTTTTTTTTTTTTTTTTACAGTATGCCTTTCTCAGCTTTTTTTAGCCCTCACCCTCTCGTCCTTTTACTACGCCTTCACTCCACCCCCCAGCACTCTTTGGGATATGGGGTTTTTTAGCAGATACAGCCTCTCAAATTTCAATTGTGCAAGTCTGGACTACTTCAAGCAATAACCAAAACCCGGTACTGAGAATAAAAATTAGACAGCGAAGCTAAAAACCATATCCTGCATATTCTAGATGTAGCGGGGGAGAGTTGCGAGCCACCTGTACTTCTCAGAGCCGCATGAAACGTGCTTACGCTGTATTTGTTCACCAGTTCCAGTGGCTTCAGCCTGAATTGTGCCATCGCTTGGTTTTTGGATACTTGTATTTCCCACCATTTAAATGTCATTGTCCCTCGCAAATTACAAAGGAGGTGCCCTGCTGTGAGCATTCCACTTGCTACAATTATTTCAACCCAGCTAAGAGCTTATTTCAAACAATTTTACCTCTCACATTGTCTCCACCTCATTTATCATAAGAGCCCCTTCTATTTTTAATGGAAGCCACAACTTCATTCTGAGCTCTCATGTCAATGAGGCTGCAGGTGAAAGCCAACCAGGGACAAATTAGGTACTGGTTTATTACTAGCATGGGAAGAGACAAAAAGCAGCATGGCCCCGAGCCATATGGATGTGCCACTTGGGTTCCAGTAGAAGCAGCGATAGCTTTTTGTACACACCAGGCCGCATTTCTGGCAAAACTGCTCACCACAGCTTTGCAGCCAGCAAATGAGAACACTGTGGCTTTAACTAGCTATTCCCATTTAAAATTATAAATGAGATTAAATGGTCCAAGATAAAGTAATACTATTATTAGGGAGTGGTTCGAGCGAGCCAAGCTGCAGCGCCGGGACAGTGATTGTAGTTTAGCTGTCATTATTTTCAGTTCCCTGGGGATATGCGTAGGCAGGCACCCGGCTGCACGGACATGTCGGCCTCGATTAACAGCAGCAGCAGCTGGTCCTGGGCTATATATGTTTGCTTATGGTGAATTATAGAAAACGGCCAGTTTCAACTTGTAAATTTGAGAAAAGTCAACCTTGTTGTCAAATATGACAGCAAGAAACATCTGCCACAGGGTCAATCAATTGCATATACTTACTTCACATTAAAACAAAGCCTACAGAGGCTCACCCTTCAGTAGGGAAGGAAATCCTTACAAGCTAAAAACTAGGTAGTGACTTTGATGTAGCACCCACAGCCGATCAGATAGTTTGTTTAAAAATTGCTGCTTTCTGTTTCTTCATGGTGAGTCTAACCTCTCTCGCTCGCAGGCGTGCAATACTATGTAAGGAAGCATTAAAGAATGAATATCTAATATCACCACAGTTTTTGTAAAGCCCTTTTCCCGGGAGACGTCAGATCAGATGTGCTATCTGACTTTCACCAAGGCTTCTGCTTTCTTTCCCTAATTTTCCAGCTGGGTTAACTAGGCAGGAGGAGGTCAAGTACTTTACAGAAAAATCACACAAAGCGTCAGAGCCACAATCAAAAGCCAGGATCTTCCAAACACCTGCTCTTTTACTGTCATCATGCTATGTGTTTCCCAGGTTTTAGGTTTTATTTGCCTTCTATTACTCATAAGGCTGATTATATTCCTGTTTATTAGTACTCAGTAATGGTTTTCTCTTTGCCACTAGCGCTGAAGTGGCATTTAGCATGCAAATTCCGTGATTCTTGCTGCTGTTCTGCTTTGTTTTTACCTATCTAGGAAAAATAAGAAAAGAGCAGTTTTTCACATCAACCTTGCTGAGTAGTAAGCAACTACACACCCTGCACAGCTGCAGAGAATCACATCTTACAAGATTTCTCATTCCAGATCAGGCTGAAATATGAACGCAGAGAAAGCAGCGCCCTTCAGATAAGTTCTCAGAGCAAAGAAAATGATAAAAACCACCAGCAACACTCCTCAATTGATTCATTCTTTAAACAATACCAGCACTGCACCCAGCGAAGTAATGAACTGAAAGCGTATCTAGAGGCAGAACATTCTCCTGATTAGTATCAACTATTCACATTTAAGTAAAGACAAATAAGACACTAACCACCGCCCCATACCGTAGCTTTGCCATCTACCTGCAAGCACCGTTCATCACTTGCACGCTGTCTCATGGCTCATTTTAACAATAATTGCTGATCGGGTTGAATGCAATCAGCAGAAGGCCCAATAATAAGGAGCGATCACAATAACACTACAATGAATTGGGTTTAAATAGGGCCTTTAGTTCCAAAGGAACCCCCTCATTTCTCCCCAGGCACTTAAGCCCCAAACCAGACTGCAGCTCCCACCACACTGATGAGCCCATAAAATTGTCCCCCATTACTGGCTTTGCACTTTGGAAAGAAATTTGTCATCAGGACCCTTCTAATTTGCAAGGGCAGCCCTGCCTTCCCTGGGTTTCCCCACAGGGGGGTTGCAGCTGAAGGCCAGCTGGGCACAGAGCAGAATTGGGTGGCATGGTGCTAGCACAGATGAGGCACAGGCAGCCTGGCCCGGGGCCTGCAGGGACGAGGCCCTGGGGATTCACCAGCACCAAATACACTTTATCATCCACACAAAGCATTTTTTCTTTTCTTTTTCTTCTTCCCAGGGAATTAGTCTTGTGCCAGTCCACTAACGCTGAAGTCAATGGATGGCTGGCACCCAAAGAGGGGCCATCCCTGGCCACCGCCACCCAGAGCATGAACTAAAAGACCACTGTGCACATGATATGTCACGTCAAGGCTCAAATGGGGCCAAGGGTCCTCAGTGAGGCTGAGCTCCACTGCTTCACAACTTGCCCCAAAGCAGCATCCCCTACTCCTGCAGCCCTCTACCCTCCCAGGAGCTTCCCACAGAGAACATCCTTGGGTCCAAGCTCACCCTGCCCCTTCAGCTGTGCACGTCTGGAAAGGCCATTCCTCATCTCCATGAATGGGCTATTATTACACAGTGAGCCCCTAACAGGATCACAGCGCCCCCCACAGCACCACATGCCAGCTCATCACTTTTTACTGCATTTTTCTAATGAAAAAGCCTCACTTATTAAGAGATTATTTTATATAGCAACCACTACAACATCTCAAAGTCTAAAAAGAATGTTGCAAGAACAGCTCATGCTATGCTGAACACAAAAGAGTACAGGAAAAGAGCATCTGCCACCTTAACAGCAGCTTTAAATCTTTCTTTCCCTATTTCTCTAGGTGCCCATATGTGACACAGCAGTAAAGCAATACCATGGTGAGGAACTTGGCTTCAAAGCCCAGATTGTCTCCTGATGAACTCTGCAAGAACCCACCTGAAATAGCTTTCCCCTGGCTTCTCTCAGCTCATGTCATGCTCTCTCTTCCTCCTTGTTTCAGATGTTCCCATTTTAAATAAAATACACATAGCAAATAATTCAGAGGAAAACAATAGAGAGGGAGAAAAAACTTAGGCTAAGATTTCTCTTGACAGGTCTCCAAACCATGAGATATACAACCATACAAGTTGCTTCTGCTTGCGAAGCTTGACACACAGGGCACCTTCAGTGACCAAGAAATCCCACCTGCTCTCCTTCACAGCCTTCCTAAAAATCCAACCCAGGAGTATTTCCAAAAGCTTAGCCCAAGCAGGCTCAGCTGAGCACCATTTGGTAACTCCAGCACTATTTTTAGTACTACGGATTGTGGAGTTACAACTGGGGGCTTGCAGAAACCCACACTTAAAACTACATTCGGCGCCGTCGAGACACAGCCTCTGTTCAGAGACTCAGAAATCTCCCTCACTTTGTAAACCACAGCCACCCTCTCTGAAAGCTAACAATAGTGTTGTCTCCGAGAAGTTACAAAAGAGATTGCTGTAAATGCCTGAAGGCTACTCACAAAGTGCTAGGGGCATGCGAGTACATTGTAAATGCTTACATTTACCAGTACTAATCTTATTGCACTGTGAATGTATCTGTTACACACTGCATAAAAACGATAACGGTTCTTACTTCTTCACTACATCACAGCAGAGAGGTAATGAATCCATTATGGTATCATTATTTGGAAGACAAGTAATTGGCCATGTCAGCCTACAGTCTGCTGTTCAAAGCTATTGAATGTGAATTTTTTTTACGGTACTTTGACATTTAATAATATGCAACGTTTTCATTTATTATTTGTTTAAAGGCTATAAAAATACAAAGTATAAGAAACCGTGGCCTCAACTGTTGATTTGAATAATCTATTCTGAACTTGGTATTGAATGACTCCCTCAAAAGAGACATTGGAGAAGACTGTAGGTTGTACTAGTAAATTCAGTTGTTAACCTTGGGGGAAGATACATGACCTTGCATCAATTCTGTAGTGTTATTCTGAAATATAATAAAAAGATGAAACATAAAATACCATGTGGATTTAGCTTTAATTACAATCTAAGCATACACTTGCACGGTCATGGGTTCTTCCCAACAGCAACAGATCCACTGTTCTGATAAAGTTATCTTATTAAAAAAAAAAAAAGGAAATCATGTAATACACTGCATAATTTTTTAGATTTTGAAGCATGTACCAATCCTTGGTATCCTTTATTCTTTCATGCATCTGAAAGCTCTAGCCAGGAGAGACAGTACACTTACACAGTAAAAACACTGCCTGAGATAGAGCAAATTCCCCTTGCTATGCTCTCCAGTGGATGCTCTCTTAGGTTTACACCAGCCGTAAACTTTCAGCCTGCAAGCGTTCGTCTTTACTCCTAACACACACGCTGCCTAGCACAGGCACACTGAAACCACACCTGAAAACAAAAAAAAAAAAAGATCCCCAGGTAACAAAAGCCTGACCACGAGTTTTAGGAAATTCGGATTCAAATCCCAGCACCACCAGAGATTTTTGGTCAGACATCATGCAAGACACAGCTTTGTTGGCCAAGATTGCCCCAGGAGAAAACATATTTTTCTCAGAAGTATTTTTAAGAGGCCAGATATTTTTACAGGCAGAAAAAAAACAACCCTGCAGGGGGTTTGGACTAGGTGACCTTTAAAGGTTCCTTCCAACCCAACACATTCTATGATTTTGAGAACTCACTACAGTTGCAACAAACTGAAAGCTTATTTAGCAATTAACCAAAATGAGTTTGGTTTCTATTTGCTAAAATATCTTTGAATTCAACATAAATGACTAGTCTCAAAGCTTTTTATATTTCTAACAAATAAGGGGAAAGGAAACTTCAAAACAGACTTTTAAAAAGCTTGTTTAAAGTGTTTGCTTTAAGAAAATGCTCAGTTTTGACAAAATTAACATTGCTCTTGCCCAGCGAAATAAAGGCAAGTTCCTAAAACATTTCAGTTTGGTCACATTTGAATTCTCACAAAATACATTTTACACAGGACTTGTCCCAAGACATGGCACTCAGGTCACCCTTCGGGAGCACTGAGGCCCCTCCCCATCGGGCTCATCCATGTGCTCACAGGGATCATTTCACCCAGTTTTAGCCTCCGTTACCGAGTTCCTCGCCTGCAGCGAGGAGTTACAAGCTTCCCAGCCTCACATGCTTTAATATCACAACATAAGAACGCCCCAAAGCATTTAAGTAAGCTTTACAGTATCCAAAATAAACACTTTAAATCCTGTTTCAGGGTTCAGAAGCAGCCTTTAAACCCGAGGCACAGAACAAGTAAAAGCAATAATGAGCATAGTCAGTATAGTTTCATAAAAGCTTTTCATACACACACACAAATATAATACATAGACAAGAATTTTCCTCACCAAGAAACCCATGCCATTTCTCTCTGTCAGACTCCTTACATCACTTGTAACAAGCTTGCTTATTTTCTAGTCTCAAAACAATTTGGTTGTATATGCTTATCTTACACTCAGTACATCCACTGAAAGCAAAGCAAAAATAAAATAAAATAAAAAAAAAATCAAAGCATTCACCAGGCAAAGTTCAGACAAAAATGCATGAGTTGTTTTAGCAGAGTTTTACACACATGTTATTCACCAAACCCCCAAAAGCAACACCAACAGATAGACCTGGTATTAAAAACCAAAACACTGAATTATAACTTTTTTTTTTTTTTTTTTGCAATACTGGTGCACTACTAGGCTCTCCCCAGGGGCCTCAACTGCCCCACCAGCTTCCAAGAGCATTTCTCAGAAAAACATTAGAAAAAGAGGGCATAAATAAAAAAAAAAAAAAACCCACAAAACAACCAGAAAAAAAAAGAGAGTTCTCCAGAAAGCAGCAAGCGCCTCCACCGAGGCCCTGTTACCTGCAGCGAAGGTCCACGGCGGCAGCAGGCCCTCAGCCGCCCTTTGTGATTGAAATGAGGGCCGGGGCCTCCCGCCGGGCCTCCCCCTCCCGAGGCGGCCTTGATGAGGAGCACACGGCCCCGCTTTTATGAACACCTGTGTCTAAAGCCCACAAATAATTAGCTTAGCCTCCCTGTTTCCCTCCAATAATGGTGTAATTTGCCATGCCTTTCAGCCCCGGGACAGCTGGTGCTATTGAAAATCACCTCAGGATTAGGCCGCAACTCCCGGCCTCCCTCTTCGGGGGCTTCTCACGTCTCCATGGCAACACACTTAGGCTGCAAATTATCACCTCTAATAATAACGGGGAAAGTCTATCTTATTTTATTCCGGTTATATCCATAATAAAAGCCAACATGTGAAAATTGAATGGAGGTCTGGAAGCTGGGAAGGAGCCTTGCCAGGCCCCGGGAAGGAGCAGCATGAGCAGATGGGAGGGATTCTGGGGTGTGGCAGGGGCCTGGGGCTGGGGGTTCCCTTCTACCTGGCTCCAGCCGTGGCTGATGTCAGAAAACAGCCCTGCAACCCCAGGCTGAGGCCCGTGGAGGTGGCCATGACACAGGGGCCTCCACCAGCAGTGTGCCCAGGTGGCCAAGAAGGCCACCAGCATCCTGGCCAGTATCAGGAACAGTGTGGCCAGCAGGACTGGGGCAGTGATTGCCCCCCTGTACTCAGCACTGGGGAGGCCCTATCTCAAGGGCTGTGTCCAGTTTTGGGCCCCTCACCACAAGAAAGACACTGAGGGGCTGGAGCATGTCCAGAGAAGGCCAGCGGAGCTGGTGAGGGGTCTGGAGCACAAGTCTGGTGACGAGCGGCTGAGGGAGCTGGGGGTGTTCAGCCTGGAGAAAAGGAGGCTGAGGGGAGACCTTCTCCCTCTCTACAGCTCCCTGAAAGGAGGGGGTAGCCGGGGGAAGTCAGTCTCTGCTCCCAAGGAACAGGCGATAGGACAAGGAAATAGCCTCAAGTTGCACCAGGGGAGGTTTAGGATGGATATTAGGAAAAATTTCTTCACTGAAAGGGCTATCAAGCATTGGAACAGGCTGCCCAGGGCAGTGGTGGAGTCACCATCCCTGGAGGTATTTAAAAGCTGGGCAGACGTGGTGCTGAGGGACGTGGTTTAGTGGTGGTTTTGGTTGACGGTTGGACTCAATCTGAAAGGTCCCTTCCAACCTAGATGATTCTATGAGAACCGTGCATGTCCGCTCCCCCCACAAACCTTCAAACACGGGCCTGGGGCTCCCCAGCATGTCGCTGGGTGTTTGGGGCCACGCTGATGAAGGGCGCTGTGTGACAAAGCCTCGGCTGTAACACCCAGGGAACATCCTCCTCAAAGGAGCTGGAGGTTCCTCTCCCCCTGTCCCTCCTATCCACTCGGAATGAAGAAATGGAGGTGGCCCAAATGGAGCAAGGGAAGGTTAAGTTTTGCCTAAAAATTCCATCTTTCACCCCTTGGCATGATGGTGCAGGCAAGGGGACGGGGAGGACCCATGCCAAGGCCACCCTGGTGAAGGGTTCCCCTCTCCCCTGCTGGCCCAGCAGCTCCCTGCACACACCATTGCCTGCTGGCACTCACATTCCTCTTCTTTTAAATGATTTTTTTTTTTTAATGGACTCTGGTTAGTCACAAATGTTGATATGAACATTGACTTCACAGCCACACTTGAAACAAGACATCTACAGACAGGAGGAAACCCAAATTTTTTCACCTGGCCCATTCAGAGAAGGTCTCACATCCCCTAAACATCAATTATACACCTGGCCACTGACCTGTCATGGGCAGAGGGCTGCCTCTTCCAGCTGAAGGGCATTTGCTCCCAAGTACCAGCCTGGGGAAAATTCAGTGCTCTCTACTTCCTATGTTAGTGCAACTGGCAGTGCTTGACGGTGTACTCCTTCCTCATTTGTGAAAAGGCACATAAAAGCCTGGGAAATAAACAAATATATATATGGCACTATATTAACATATTTCCTGAGCAGAATTTCACCTGCACTTGAAGTGTGTTGATACAGCCAAGAAAATAGAGGGGATAGAAATGTGGCTTTTTACCTTCCTTCCAGCTAATAAACTGGGCAGGACTCTGGGGCAAGACTGATGCAATCTGAGATTGCTCTGAATTACATCAGGTTTTTGCGATTTAGGAAATGAAGGGTGATCAGAGCTCAGAGCTTTCTATGCATTGGAATAATCTCCATGCAACAGGGAGTGTGTTCCTGGGCCAGAGGAGCCCTCAGACCTGGGAAGATGGGGTTTCAGCACGCCTGTGTACAGGCAAGCTGCCCTGGTTTGATCAGCCACCTTTGATTACCATATGCTGGAAAGAAAATGCCTTGTTGAAAAATCCTACGTAAGATATTTGAGTGGCTTTTCCACCCAGGGCAGGTGCTGTCCTGGGAACAGCCTTGTGCTGTGCTGGGAGAAGAACCGTTTCATTTTTCCTACCTGTATCTGGTTCCTACCTTATATTTTCACACAGGTGCTTTATGGCTTCTTGCTTAGAGCCCTGTTTGCTAACAGCAAGAACCCCTTCAAAGTTCACACCGTGTTTTTCCTAGTAACCACAAAAAGTCTTGGGGCTGCAGGGGAGGAGGTAAGAGTGAGCACCTCTGCGTTTGGGTGAGGGGCACGCAGAGGTGAGTAACCAAACCAAATCCCTTGGTCGGGTGCTGCTCTCAGAAGGACAATGCCCAGGACGAGCAAACAGCAGTGCAGAGACACTGTCTGCCCTCCAGGACAACAGCCGGGGCTTGTGCTGTCCTTTATATGACACCTCAGATCTGCTCAGCTTAAGTTGGTTGCTGAAAGGGGAAATCCTGCTCTGTCCTAGGAGATCTCCGTCCTTCCTTCAACTCATTAAATCAGCAGAAAACATTTTTCTTCCTGTCCCAGGCTTACTGCTTGGTTAGTGGGCTGAACTGGCTCACTGAGGATGGGAAATGATCATTCGGGCTGGCAGAAGACAAGACTCAAAATGCCTGGGAAGGAGTTGGACAAGTCCAGCTACAGTGTGAAGCCTCACCCTTCCAGGCTGTGAGCATCACTGGGTCCAGAAACAGGAAAGCCAGGTGTGCATGTAAGTGTTACTGTCACATCTGTACAAAATGACAGCAAACGCACAGCAAGAGCTGAAGCATCACAGAGACAGCTCCCACAAAGCAAAATCTGAGCCTGGCTTTTCTAAATCCCTGCCTGCCCTCATAGCCAGGTCATTTATTTTTATTCTCAAAGATTCCTAGAGCTCCTTCCCAATTTTCATGGCCTCTGCGGTCCATACCATCTGCATATGAGTGAGGACAACGTGCAGTTCTGAGCAGCAGCAGGGAGGTGGAGAGGAGGCAGTGCGAAAGGGCAAGAAACGCTCAGGCGTGAAGGCAAAATGTAGAGATCAGAGACGTCAGGTGTTTAAGTTCACATCACCCCCCCGACCAGAGCTGACATGACAGTTAATTCATGCGAGCCGGTGACCTTGGCTGCGCTACAAGGGTAATGTTTTCTCGAGGGTGAAATGTCCCTGTGTAACTCCCGCAGCATTTGAGGGGAATCGGCAAACACCTGACAGTAGAGCCTCTTGTTTCTTTCCTTTTTTGTAAACATCGTTGTTTTGACCAGCAAAAACTATTTCCAGTCCAGGGCTTTATCAAATTAAGGAATCTCTCTCCATCCCCTTCGGATATGTCTTGCCTCAGGAAGAAGAAGAAGCAGCTCTTTTTGCAAAGCTGTCCTCATGCCAGCACAGGGGAGGACCCCCCCTGGAGAGCTTCTCCCAGGCAGCAGCTATGCCACAGGGAGGCATTTACCACAGCTTCCCAAAAACTTTAGGACTCCCAGTGTCAAAATGACCTTAGGTGAGCTGACTCAGGCAAATACATAGGGACCACCCTATGTGTTGCCCTGTGTCATGCCTTGGAATGACACCACTGCAGCATCTCCTCAACCTGGGGTCCTAAGGACCCTGATCTTCCTCCTCCTCCTCCTCCTCACTTGGCTCAGCCAGATCAAGTGTCTTCCCACTTTGCAGTTGCAGTCTGGCCCCACTCCCTTCAGGTTACTATTAGAATCATAGAATGGTTAGAATTGGAAGGGACCTTAAAGACTATCTAGTGCCACCCCCTGCCCTGGGCAGGGACACCTCCCACCAGCCCAGGTTGCTCCAAGCCCCGTCCAACCTGGCCTTGAACCCCTCCAGGGATGGGGCAGCCACAGCTTCTCTGGGCAACCTGGGCCAGGGGCTCACCACCCTCAAAGTAGGCCAGCCCACATCCCATAATGACCACAGGAATCATATTTGTGAAGAGCTGAAAGCAACACTTAATCGACTTTTAGCAGTTCAACAGCTAGCATACACAGCTAAGCAGCTCTAGGTCTGTTCATTGGAGAGCAAAACTGTGAACTGACCAGCTTCAATAGCTTTTTTAAAGTGGATTGTCTTGTCTTCCACTGCAAGATACATAATCATCAATATTTGAAAAAAATAGGTTCCAAACACAATTTGTTTAAAAGCAGATTTATAGAAAACACCTAAAATCAGCTGCAGTCCAAAGCTGCAGGACTGTTACTCATTTCCGTTACTTCAGCGCTGGGATGGTGAATCACAGGCAGCACTTGGCACTTATCTTCAGAATTAGATGGGGGGGGGGGGTATCTGCTTTTACTTGATAAAACATCCTTAGAACATTTAATTTGATTTTTCTTCTTATCTGATTGGCCTGGCAGCGTGCGAGCTTTCCCCTTTCAGAAGCTGGATGACCTCTCGGTGGGGCATCCTGCAGCATCATTTGGCTGCATCTACGTGGCATTTCCTCCTCCTCAACTCTTTGGGGCAGATTTGGCTTTTGGGGAAAGGAAGCCCAGTCATAGCCGGACTAATTCCCCAGCACACCAGAAACGTTCATACCTCAAAAACAGCATTAGTGCTGGTTCTAGCAGCAAACCTGAGTGCAATCTCCCCTTGCACCCCACGCAGGTGGCGTCATGGGTGCCGTACCACCGTGCTGCAGGCTGGCAGCAGCACAGACCAAGGGAGAGCCTCGCCAAGACTCAGCTTCTGCGTGGCATCTCTTGAGCTAAAGAGGCTCCCACAGGCTGTGGGAATCAGACAGATTTGCTCGTACTGCTAAAGCCAAAAAGAAATATGCCAAAAGCAAGAGGAGATGGTGTCAGCAGCTGAAGGTGGAGAGAGGAAGGCTGGAGGGAAAGCATCTATCCAAAGCTGGCTGAGGTGAAGAAGAACAGAAAGGAGAAGGACCGCTCAGACTCAGTGAGGTCTGGGGCTTTGCTAGTTTTCATAAGTGGCCCTCAGCTCCAAAAAGGTGAAAAGCCACTTCTGTAAAAGTCAAAGTACAATTCTAGATGAGCTTTCAGCTTAAAAAGCAAAACCAGAAACACGCACGTACTCTTGCTGGCTGCCAGGAAAACATGATCCAGAGAAATTGCGCAATGCCCCAACTCCATTTAGCTGTTAGCAGACTATATCTAAAAAATATACAATTAAGAGGCTGGAGCATCTGGGAAAACCAAATGGCTTTAAAATACACCATATTGTTGCTGCACTCATATCAAAAGCACTTTGAAGGAAAATAGACCTTTAACAAGTCAACCTTTGAGCCGAAGCATTGTCCCTAGTCTGGGAATCATAACACCAATGCCTTGGTGCAGCCCATGAGAGAAAGACAGTTAAGATAGTTTGCAACTTTGAAAAATAAAATGCTTTGAGACAATAAACCAGCTTTGCAGAAATAAAAGCTTATTTATCAGCGGTTAACATGGCTTGACAGCTAAAAGAGAAAAAGAGCAAAGCAAAAGCCAGTGAGTTGCTTCTCCAGCTTTGCCATATTTAAAGAATCCGTTCTCTTTAATCCTCCCCAAAAATGCACATGGGGAAAATGTGCCTCTAAGATCCCAATGTGATGAGAGTAGAAAGAGTTGAGATGGAAAAACTGTCGCCCAGCGGTGAAAGCACCCCAGCTTTGCTTCGTTTTCCTGTTTCCGCAACAACCTTCATTCTGGCCTCGGGGCAGCGGCACGCTCATTGTCCAGGTAAGGAGCGAGGAGCCCCCACAGCTCCTCACCAGCTCACAAAGGTTTCCAATCCAACTCTGGGCACCCCCTTTCCTTCTGGCGGGGTGTGCCAGTGAGCCTTCCCATCTCAACACCTCCACCAGCGAGCTAAGCTGCAGGAAAATACAATATTTTAAATAGTGAATGTCTGTAGACCCTGTTTCGTTTTAAATTTATGTACAACTTTAACCTGAAAAGTATCTGAAAATTAATCCCTGCCCTGAAGGTGGAGCCCAGCTGCTTTCTGGAGAGCATGAGTAGACCAGACCTGTTGACACAAACAACCTGGAACTTCACACCTGGTTGGGATGAAGGCTCTCCTGCTCAGGTTTGCAACTCGAGGACCTCTGCATCTGAGGGAAGGCAGAGAAGAAGGAGGTCTAGCTAAAGCCCCATCACCGACTTTCTGCCAGGCTTTGCTCCAGACCTGGGTAACAAACAAAAATGAACAAAATTTTACACATGTCAAGCAAGGTGGAGGAGGTGATGAGCTGACTTTGTGGTTCCCTCCCACGCCCAGACTGAGCAGTCCCCGTCACCCAGGGAGAGGGGAGGCAGATGGAGAGAAATACAAACTTATACAGGAAAAAAATACATAACAACAAAAAAAAATACAGTAAAAAAGGCGGGTTCCTCCCTTCTCCTTCCATTCCAAGCAGCTGGAGGGGGAGGACAGGTCTGAGCTACCTCTGCTTAGGTTTCACGTGAGTTCTGGTAGTGTTACATGTGGGTGGTGCTAAAGGCAGTGCTGTCTGTGGCAGTTTGTCCAGCCAGGCATGTTTGTGTGTCTGCACGTGTACCTCTGTGGGATACAGGCTCAGTCTTGCTATTGGCTGGACCTGGAAATGAGACAGCAGCAGCCACATCCATCAGGCGGGACAGACTCCCGGATCTCCAGGTGGCTGGGCTTCAGCTGGAAGGAGAAATCCCCAGGCCCTGGATGCTGCTGGATTTGGGAGCTCTCTTAATGCGCTTAACACAGAGAAGTGTCATGCAAAATTCCTCCTTGTGTCTACTCATTACAGTCAAGGCAGTTTCTGTGAATACGTATTTGTCTGGAAAACAGCGTTCTGAATGTCCCAAAACTGTGGAGGTTCCAGCTGGACTTGAGAAACAAGGAGAAAAAGAAGAAAACATTTTAAAAACTGCTCCCATAAGTGTTTTCCTACTTGTGCCCAATAGCTTGGCTTCCAAACTGCTTCCAATTACCCAGGGTTCGCCCACAGTGCAGTAGGTCGTGGTTCAACCCCTCTGTCTGCGAGAGTTGTACAGTCTTGTACTGCGCTGCTCCTCCTTTTGCTCCGGTCTGCACGGGTCACCTTAAGGATGCACCGGGCAAAAATAAAGCGGTTTTGTGCTAATGCCTGGCAGGAAATCAGACCTAAGCACAAGTCCCTGGCCAGTTTGTGATAGAACTCCAAACCAAGGTGCCTTGTAGTTCTGCTGGGAACGTAGACTGTGATGTAAGCCCTGCATTACAGTCCTCACGCAGTCCCTCCTCTGCAAAGAATAACCTTCCTTGGGCAGTAAGACCATGGGGCTACGCCTGTGAGGTGTGGACCTTGTAGGTGTAGACCATTTGAGAACGTTCTGAAGGGTCCATGGGGCAGTGCTGCCCCATAGGATGACTTCAGGCTCTTTACAAACCCCATGTCACCTTATAGCAGACCAGGTCAGGAGTAGCTTGAGATCATCTTGTCTGCCTGGTGTTGCTGATGTGATGGTACTGCAGGGCAAATGGAGCATGGTAGGACCAGTCTGCCATTTAGGAAGGTGCACACTCCTATGCTCCCAAACCCACAGGGCATATATTTGAATTTTCCTCCCTCTTATCCATCCTATTTCCTGGTGCAGCAGTGGTTTGTCCGAAATCCAGCTCTCCTGAAGATAAGCAGTTTGGACAGCTGGAAAATTTGGTCTCGAGATTGCTCTTAAAAAACAACACACATACAGTCTCGTGGCTGGACCAGGGAATGCTCCATTGCTCCTAAAATCTGAAACAATTTCACTAGGCAAGGAGGATGGAAACTTAATAAAAAACGACCTGGCATTTGAGGCACTCTCCTGGGAAATAAGAGGAACTTAAAATTCATCTTCCAAAGCAGACAGAAGCCAGCATTTACCTTCGTGCCAGGGAACTTGCTGGTCATGGGACTATCGAAGACTGTTGCTGCCAGTCCCTGCATTTTTGAAAGAGCCAGTACCAGCCCTCACAGGGCAGAGATCTGGCCGCATGTTGAGTCATTAATTTAGACCTGGCAGGACAAGGCAAGCTAAAAAGGTTAAAAATTGGTCCCTCTTCTTCCCTGAGAGAGGCACAATAACAGGAATGATGTGGAAGCTGCCTCATGTTTGCTTTTCTGCTCTTCTCCAACAGGCCTCCCAGGACAACAGACAGAGTGCAAAATGCTCCAGTGCCTCTCCGTATCTTTTTCCTCACTCAATTCAAGGGAGAAAAAGGGCTTTTTCAGAGGAAGATCAGAGGAAGTTCATCTGTCTATTTGGACTCAGGTATTTCTGCTAGGAGGTGTTTGTATAGCATGATAGTCTAAAGATACATTTTTATCTTGCATTCCTTTCAAAATGGTTTGTTGGTGTTGGTTTTTTTTTTCAAAACATTTAATGAGTTTTAATTGATTTTCACACCACCTCTGCATTATAGCACAGTCATCTCACATTGCAGCGCAGCCGCCCCCACAGACCCTCAACAACCTCGAGGACTGAAGGAATGGCCTGCACCGCGGTCTGGTGCACGACCCTCTGGAATTCGTGCTTTGAAGCCATTTCCACTTTTCTTCATGACTAGAAACATTTTTTACTGGTTAATAACAAGAGTCTCATGTAATCGCTCCACTCCAAAAGCTCAGACTTTTAATAAAATCACATATGGGATAGTTAATGGCTTTTTTGTGATTGTTGACGTATTTTACAGAAAGCTCTTGCATTCCCCACAGCTTGAAAACATCAAAAGGCAGGCAGATAAGTGTTCAGCCACGAATTACGTGATGCCGATATACCAGCGGCCAGGCTGTCTTCTCTCTTCAGCTTGTCCTGCCGCCTCCCATGTCTGTCTGGGGAGGTTCCTCCAGCCCAACACCCGACGGGTTAACCTGCACACAAAGTACAATGTAGACATGGAAAGATAAGTAGAGCGACCCAGTCTGTGGCTGGTTAGATACTGGTCACATAAGAAACTGATCAGAGAGATCATTGCTCGTTCCGGGAACCAGGCGTTCCGTTTGCTCTTTGCTGGGCACCTGAGCCCTTTTCCATCCCGTCCATCTTTGCAGAATGCTGCTGCTTTCTCCAGCGAGTCCCCAGTAGCACCTCATCTCCCCGGCCACCGTTCCCTTCGCCTCCCCTGCTCCTCGTTGCAGTTCCCGTCTCTGTGTAAACCAACACGCCCCACACAGAGAAAACTGTGTGTTAAACTCCTGCTAATCTGGCTCTAATGATATACTTACCTGCAGATCCCTTATTAATGGCAGATTTGTTTTCGGGAAGCAGGTTCCAAATCAGCTTGGCGATTGCTGATCCAGGAACTAATGAGCCTACTTATTTATTATCCATCCTCTTCTCATTTTTACCTGCATTTGCTCGGTTTAGAGCACTTGCGTTTCTGCAGGGAAAGTGGTATCTAACGCCACGAGCAGCTGAAGAGGAGCCAGGCTCCAGGGTTCCTTCCCTGGTTCTCTGAAACCAACCTGCTGTTTGGCTTTGAGCAACTGATTTATCCTTTCTGCGTTGTTTTTTTTTTTCCTTCTCAGCTATCTTTCTGTAAACAGGACAGATGGTTAACACGGACTTTCAGAAAACCTTTGACAACTCCCTCATGAGATGTTATTAAGGAAGCTAAATAGACATGGGGCGAAAGGTAAAGTATTGTCATAGAAACTAGCTAAAAGACAGAAACTGAGGAGTATGAATACATGTTCAATTTTTTAATCCAACCAAAAGCTGCCAGCAGAACTGGCCTGATATTTTCTAAAGGCGGGGAGGGGGGGGAAGAATCTATTTGAAAAGCCAGATTCCAAAAAATTGGACCTTTGCATTGGGAAATATTATTTTGCAGTAGGTGTTCTTGTGTATATACATATGCACGTATGTGAATTATACAGTTTTTGTGTGTATGTTCATTTATATTTGCATCATGAAAATCAGAGTGGTTATTTCCTTTCAGTCATACGTATGAAGCTGAATAAGAACAGGATAAATAGTTATCAGGAAATAGCCCCCAGGAAAATCATAGAATGGTGTGGGTTGGAAGGGACCTTAAAGCTCATCTAGTTCCAACCTCTCTGCCGTGGGCAGGGACACCTCCCAGTGATCATTAATTTCCAGAAAGAACCATTTGGAACATCCCCCTGTGCCAAGGCAGCACCAGCTCTGCTGGTGGCACTCCTGGAAGGCTGCTGCTCTCCATATTTATCCTCAAGAAGTTCCAGCAGCAGAAGAGAACCTCAGTTCCCTGGGAGATCCCTGGGAACGCTCGTCCAGGACTGCTTAGGCACCTCTGCCACTCCAAACTCCAGCTTCATCCAGGCGATGCCATATCCCAGCCACCTTCTTTACCATTCCACCAGCTCTGGCAGAACCTGCACACTTTATGAGCAGCAATACCTGTTTTTTCCTGCGGATGATCAACGGCGATTATTTAGGAGTACATTATCAAGAATGCATTTCTGCACAATTCCAAGAGAAACATTTTGTTTAGATAAGAATTTCCCTAGCGCCGCTATTTTCGTCTACTCAATAAATAAATTGTAATCTAATACTGACTAAAGCGGTGCTGTATATCGCCGGGTTTGATTGGAACTGCCATGTTATGAAAATCTAAGTAAATTCTGTGCATCGTTATAAGGTTTGGGTTTTTTGTTGTTTTTTTTTTTTTTTTAATTCTTCATTATTTGGGATGACAAATAAACAATAAGATAGCAAGAACTGCAGCTGCCCCAAAGTATTTCAATTACCTAAAAGAAAGCAAAAGAAAGCAAGAACCACATTTATGTGAAAGAACCGACTAAATGCAGATGAAGATTTGGGAATTTCTGGCAAATACACTGTGCGCTGCAAGACCTGACCCATACTATCCACACACCTTGCCAAACGCTGAGCATGCTACAGCCATTATTCCACCCAAAAAAAAGCAAACAAATAAGAAAACGCAACACAATTCAGTGAAAATCTGTCTAAGGTACAGGTAGGTAAAGTGCTATGACAAAAAATGGGGCAGAAAATAACACTGTAAGTGCTAAAGCACCACCCAGGAAAATACTGGCTGAACTGGAGAGCTTTTCTAGTATTGTATTTTTTAGGTTTTTTTAACCGAACCAATTCAGAAGAGGAAAGAGCGGCTTCTGGAGAGACTGGAAGGGAAAGGATTAGAGCCAGGGACACAAATGAAGAGATATGTAATAGAAATAAGGATATAATTAATAGCAAGAACAAGAGGACAGGCAGCAGTCTGCAGAGAAGTAGAATAAAACTCCTCTCACCTTAGACGTCTAAAATACACGCGTTCGAGCTTGTGATTCAAGTTCCTGTGCCGTCAGCAGAGAGTCACGTAGCTCCAGCTCCAGGCAGGGGGATCCCGAGAGCCAAAGTTTGATGGTATAAATACTCTGCTAAGTATATGCTGCTCTTTGCTCTGACCTTCTCCTGATACCAAGGATCCCGACACCGCAGCGATGGCCGTATCTGCTTCGCTTTACGCGCTGCAATGAGCTCAGTTTGGGCTGTAATCTGAAAAGCCCCGACTTCTTACATTTTTTGTTACAATGCAATTATTTTTTTTACAATAATACTGTGAAGACTGCTTCCCATTTAGCCACTGATTAGGAGCGGGACACGGATTCTCTAAATTTATTCTTTAACTCTATGGACCAAAATATATCTCCCATATAACCCTACTGAACACAAACTTATAGAAGGAATGTGGTTACCCTATAGCAAAGACGACGGTCCTGGGTGGAGAATTCCCATCAGATTAAAATTGGACAAAAAGAACTGGCAACAGTTTCCTGTTTTCATCCAAAAAGCACCAACTTTTCAAATATTTGCAAACATCCCAATTAAACCTGCATCAAAAGCACCTTGCCGCAAATGACACAGAAAGAACTACTCCTAAAAAATCAATAAGTGATGAAAAAGAAGAAAAAGTATGTCTTTTAAGAATACTTTTTTTTTTTAGTCTTTTCAGAGTTAAAAAAGCTTGTTAAACATTTCCAGAAAGGCAAGGAGCACTTCACAGTAGACAAAACTTTTTTCGCAATATTGATCACGGGAAAGGGAGGTGGGGTTTTTCCCCCAGAAAATAGACCCTTTTTTCCAACAGAGAGAAAAGATGGGTATAAAGTGCTACCAAGGTCTGTGCTGGAGTCAATAAGAACGTACTGGTACATTTGACAAAGAGCCTTACTTTTACGGCACTTCTTTTCTCTGCTTTTCGTCAAGTGTTCATTAAAGTTGGCTGAAAACCCAAGAATTCTGTTCGCGCAGAAGGAAAAGAAGTTTGAAAACACATAATTCCGTGCGCCGTGAAATACACAAAGCCTGTTTTCCCAGGGTTTTTCGTTGTGAGCAGCTTGCTTCTTCATGCTCTCTCTGGTTGCAGATAAGGGCTGAAGGCTGAGGGCAGTCGCCTTCCTCCTACGGCCACGCTTGGGCTCTTCTCCGTCATCCGAGCGTTCCCACCAAACAGGAGCAAAAGCTATTTGGGTGGACGGATAAACAGACACACACAGTGGGGTTTTCTAAATTATCATAGAATCATAGACATAATTATGACAATTATCATCAAATTATGATGATTTCCGTAGGAAATCAACGTGTCCCATTCAACAAGAAAGCTAAAGCTTTGAGTTTTGGGTGGGTTTTTTATAGTTGGTTGGTTTTATACACCCCAGAGGAACGGAGCGATGGGACACAGCTGTAAAGATGAATCTTTGTTATACCTTTTATCCAGGTCTAGATCTTATCGTGAGGTCTCTTACATCAAAGAGAATAGCCCCAGCGACCTGGTTAATGACTACACTGAGACAGGTTTTAGTGCCACGAAGAAAGTTCTCTGCTGGAAACTCTGAATATGTTATATATATATATATATAAAAATCAACATATCAAGGGAATAACCTTTAAAATTATCTCACCCCATGTTAATATTAACTCCCCTTTTTCTTATTAGAGCCTCCACAAAGCCCAATATATTTACTCTTGGCCCCATTATTGGACTGAATATTAAAATGTGTATAACTCGGATTCCCCTTCTGTATAACGCACATCGGCATCACACGCGTCCTTTTCCTCCTGACCCGATAAGCCTGCCTGCTGTGATATATGCAGCCACATAACTAAAAGGAGATGTCATTTTCCCCTGATGGATATCGCAATTTTAAATACAACCAACTGTCCCTGCCCAGTTAATCTTGCAGCTACAGTTCATTTCAGATTCACAAGCTGAAAATGTTCATTTCTGTGATCTCTTTCCTGGAGAATTTTTCCACGGTTGTGATTGTTGTTTCCCTTTAATCTAGAACTAAATTGAGAAATACATGCTTTGCTCTTTGTTTATGAAAAAATACCATTCGTATTTATATTCTCTTTATACTTCCAAAATCAAAAAGTGTTTCAAAAACTAGTCAAGGTTGCTAAGTAACAATGACATTTACAAAACCCGTGCTGCACTTAAAGGTAAGGATATAATGAGAATATTTAAGACTATCATAAATTTTGTTATAAGCAAACAAACCCATTATTCTCATCAAATGAAATGAAACAACTTCAAGTCTGTTCCAGGGATTTAAAAGTATTTTTGCTGGTATTTGGGTTCCAGCCTGTGAATATTTTTCCTGAAGTGATGCAATTAGTTGGGAAATCATTGCTCTGATTAAAGCGTAGCTGTTCTAATTCAACGGTTGCGGTTGTTGTGTTGGCTTTGGGTTTGTATTTTTTTTGTTTTAATTGAAGGGCTTACAAATAAATGGAATGCTGAGAACAGGCTACAGTGTTAACGTAGGAGAGAAGTTTCACTCAGCGAGATTTTGAATGTGTAGGAGACAGATGCTTCAGAAGCCGCGATGGGTGGTACCCGCACAGGATGCTGCAGGAACCCAGCGGCCACATCCAGGTAGCGCTTACCGGGGCCAAGAAAGCTGCTGCCTGGGAATTAGTGTGTGCGTGTCCCCGGGCAGAAAGCCCTGAAGAACCTGCACTTCAGCCTCTTGCAAAAAACCCACCACATACATTGACTTGATAAGCCTGCCCGCGCTTGAGTCGGGGCAAACCCAAGCACAAATCCAGGCTGGAGAGCAGCCCTGAGGAGAAGGACTTGGGGGTGTTGGTGGATGAGAAGCTCAACACGACCCACCAATGTGCGCTGGCAGCCCAGAACCCCCCCGCAGCCTGGGCTGCATCCCCAGCAGCGTGGGCAGCAGGGCGAGGGGGGGATTCTGCCCCTCTGCTCCGCTTGGGGGAGACCCCCCTGCAGTGCTGCCTCCAGCTCTGGGGCACCAACAGCAGAAGGACACGGAGCTGTTGGAGCGGGGCCAGAGGAGGCCCCGGAGATGCTGGGAGGGCTGGAGCCCCTCTGCTGGGAGGACAGGCTGAGAGAGCTGGGGGGGTTCAGCCTGGAGAAGAGAAGGCTCCAGGGAGACCTTCCAGCCCCTTCCAGTACCTCAAGGGGCTCCAGGAAAGCTGGGGAGGGACTCTGGATCAGGGAGGGGAGCCATGGGACGAGGGGGAATGGTTTTAAACTGGAAGAGGGGAGATTTAGATGAGATCTGGGGAAGAAATTGTTTGCTGTGAGGGGGGTGAGCCCCTGGCCCAGGTTGCCCAGAGAAGCTGTGGCTGCCCCATCCCTGGAGGGGTTCAAGGCCAGGTTGGACGGGGCTTGGAGCAACCTGGGCTGATGGGAGGTGTCCCTGCCCAGGGCAGGGGGTTGGAACTAGGTGGTCTTTAAGGTCCCTTCCAACCCAAACCATTCTATGATTCTATGATACACAAATATACACATAAAAAAATCCCCTCTTTCCTCCACCTTGTGCCTCTTCCCTCTGCCAGCAGGAGGCAAGGTGGGAGGCAGAGAGGGAGGCCATATGGCAGCAGACATGGAACTGCGTTTCACTTTTTCCCCTCAAAACTCCACCAAGAGCTGTCAAACACCTACACAGCTTCCCCGGCTGCACACAGAGAGGGCAGAGCTCCCAAGGTGTCCTGGAGCAGAGTTACAGCGAGGAGCTGCAAACAAACAGCAAACAGGTTTGCTGATGCCTGCTCCAGGGAGGTTTCCATGCAGAGGTGGCACAACCTGCGGCAGCAGAGGCAATGCACAGTGCCAGCACTCGCTGTGCGTTTTATTCATCGCCAGGTACGAGCATCCCCGGCAGGGCTGCATCTGCGGCACCTGCGATGCCGTAGGACTGAAAGCCCTCGGGAAACAGTACGCTGTAGAACCCTGACCCCAGGATGGATCATCACAACTTCCAAAACAGAAAAATGGGAAATGGTTATACTTGAATTTGCATATGAATTTGAATTATGCTTGAATTCTGCGCCTTGGTCTGAATGCCGTTTTTGTTTTTATTGTGGTGCTCTGACGTCCCTGAGTCATTGCCTTTCCCTGCCACGAGCCATGAATGATCACCGTTTCTTCTTAGCTACACTTCCCTGAGCTGCTGGATCCCAGCACATCACAGCAGCACACAAATCCAAGGATTACAGAAATACCAGTTGGAAAGGAACTCTCTTCAGGTCTCTGGTCCCAGTCCTGCTCCATGCAGGGCTCTTGGCAGCGAGGAGGCCACCAGTTGCAGCTTTGCTGAGCCAGGTCCTGGAAACCTCCAAGGACAGAGATGCCACCTCTTTGGGTCTGTGTCACCCTCCTCATCAAGAAGCATTTTTCAATATCTGAGCTGAAGTTCCCAAGTTGCAATTTGTGCCCTTTGTTTTATATCTGACACTATCAAGAAGAGTTTGATTCCATCGGTTTTGTTACTGCCCTTCAAGTGCTGGTGGGCCACCCTTAGCTCCCTCTTCACCACCCAAAAACAGCTCTCAGCCCTTCCTCATGGTCATTAACTCCTGACCATCCTCACCACCTCCTTTGGGCTCTCCGAGCTTCCCCCATCCCGTGGAAGTCAGAAGTAACGGAAACACAGCAAAGGTAACTCCTCCTTACCTCCAGTTATCTCCATACAGGTTCCCAAGAATAAGTCAAAATGAGCTTTGTTTTGTCCAAATAGTAAATACCCCTCTCCCCAGTTATAAAAACAAAGGAGCAAAGAAAACTCAAAGGTCTCAAGTCAAACCCTTGAATCTTCCAAAAGCAGATACTCCAGAGAAGAACTTCTTCCTTTCTTCCTGCATCACTTTATCATCTACGGATTTATTAGAAATAATTTTCATGCACACCTGCACATTTGTCATTACTGAGTAAAACCCGGCACCTTCCCACTAGTTTTCCTGAGGCCAGTCATGTTACATGACCAGAACAGGACCTTAGAAAGGAAGCTGGCACATTTATTTTGGAAATACCAATAGAAACTTCATTTCCCCGTGGCTCTTAATAGTATTTTGGTGTAAAATTCTAATCTGTATTCAAACAAAAGAAGGTAGCAAATTATTGCTGGGAGCCTAATATTTTCTCCCAGCAGAAAGCTATTTCTGCTTGTCACCTTTATTATTTCCCCACGCTTCACAATTCAGGTATTGCCGTTGCTCATTATGCATCACCTTGATTGATCGTTTATACTAATTTTAGAAACAATAATGAATGCAGCACGGCTGATACTAATTGATGTTTTCTGCCCGTAATGAACGGTTTGACATCAGTTCTGCACACTGGCTGGGCCTGGGTCAAGCAAGAGGTAAAAACCCAAGCGGTCTTGTTGATGATGCCAGGTGGCATTTGGGGTACAGAAGAAACATGTAGTTGTGGTTAACAACACCCGTGAGCCACCGCTGAAGATCTTGCTTAGGTTTTCATTAATATAGCATGCTCCTCATGGGGACGGGAAGCAAATCTGTTGTCTGAGCGATGCCATGAGATGT
The DNA here is from genome assembly GCA_008658365.1 of Alca torda. Lineage (NCBI taxonomy): Eukaryota > Metazoa > Chordata > Aves > Charadriiformes > Alcidae > Alca > Alca torda. The sequence continues at coordinate 2,427,242 of CM018101.1, forward strand.
TTAGTTCCATTCCGCAAGGGCTCAGCTGCGCTGCGGCAGCCGTCGTGAGCCCAGTGGTCCAGCAAGAACAACCCAACCCTCTGGGGATGCCACGATTAGAGTCCTGGGTGGGCTGCAGGGGTTTTTATGACCTTTAAGGCGCTCAGCGGCTTGGTTCCCGCTTACCCTAGGATCTGGCTCCCATCAGACAGCAGAAGTGGATATCAGGAGAGGCGTGCAAGGGTGCACAGCTCGCTTTTCAAAGGGATGGAGCTGCAGAAAGCCACTTGCGGTGCAGGGCTCCCAGCCCAGGAGGTTGCTTTGCCTACATCCAGAAGCCGTACCGCAGCTAAGCGCTTCCGTGCTCAACATGGGTCCAATTATACAGCCGTACATCTCATAAGGACGGCAGGATACCTGTGGTTTCAGGCCCTTGTATGACCTCAAGTTATAATTAAGTGCGAAAGACAAAACGAGGGACCACGAGCCAAGACAGTCCTTGACAGAGCAAGTCGAGCCAATGCTCCAGTGTGCTAGAGTTATATTTACTTCTGTCATCAAAAGCTAACCTCCGAAACTGCAATATATCAGCACTTCTCTCTATTTAAAAAAAAAAAGGAGGTACAGGATGCAGGAACAAACTTAGGTGGTCAAAACCTTCACAACCTGTGGATTTTCTGGATGTACAAGTCCCATTAGCGCTAATTGGAAAGCCTAGCGTGGAGTAAACTGCCCGACATCCGTATTTATCTAGCGGATTTCAGACGTATCAGCAGATTAGACGAGCAACAGGTTCATAAATGAGCACAGTGGAAGTTCAGGCGAGGAATTTCTGACCTCCCCACAGCCGGGATGCAGCAGCTACACACGGTAAAGAACACGGGAATAGATGAGGACCTGGGGCTTCTCCAAATAACAAGCTGCTCTGACCCTAGGTCTGAGCAAACAGCAGTCAGGGCGAGGGATTTATGCCAGCTGCGCGAAAAAAAATAAAAAAATCTCTTGTTTTGCGCAGTCTCCACTGTTTCAGACAGAATATTTCTTTCTGATGTTAAAACTCCAACTCGGTCACAGCAGGTTGTATGTGAAATTAAAACTGGCGGAAAAATATAGATGTGGAGAGGATTTTCTGTGTGCTTTAAAGGCTGCTTATTTCCTCCGCGCTTTAAATTTCAGTGATTTTCTGTGTTGAAGTGCAAAAAATGTCAAGTAGTTCCATATTCGCCCAAAACCGAGGGGAATATTCGCTAAATGTATAGAAACGTTTCCTAGTGATACAGGTTTCATGAACCAGAGAATAGTTGCAGTAAGATTAAGATCATTGTGAACAAAACTAATTTTGGGCCTATCCACTATCAAACTCTGGGCTTCACCCATCACCCTTAATAGCAAGGTCCGCAACCCCAAAAGATGAGAATTCCTCATCTGAAATGCAAGTTTAGGAACCAGCCTTGCAGCCCTGAGGCTCCTGCAGTGAAACGGAGCTTGATTTCAGACTTGGTCGGTGTATCAGCGTGATCTGTACGGACCTCAGAACAAAAGGATTTGTGGGTTTCTCGGCGGTTGGTGGGTACGTGCTGACGGATACCCCTGCGAGGCAGAACTTCTGCTCTCCCCTGCCTGCTGGGAACCTGCCCTTGACCCGTTCCCGGTGGCGGCGGGGGAAGTCTGGGGCATCACATCTCACCCCTCCCACCTCCAATTCCCTTTGGTTTTTGTTTTTTTTTAACATCAAGTCAATGCGTTGTTATTGTTGGCAATGAAACGAGGCATTCTCAGGAGTGGGGTCATTTCTGCCAGCACTTTCCCCGATCGCCATGTAACAACCTACGTGCCGCGAGCGAGGAGGGCTGCCGAGCCTCATCCCCTCCGGAGAGGGCAGTGTAAGAGGCAGAATCCTTTTCCCCCCCACCCCGCGGCTACATCCCTTGCTGTCACTTTCTAATAATTTGCCCTCCCGTTATTGGGTTAGAAGAACTGATGATGAACTGAAGTTGCACCACTTTGGGGAATTAAGTTGCTTAAAAAGGTTGGATAGAATTGATTATAACCTGTCAACAAGCCCAGCTGCCCGGCGCAGGAACGTCATGGTCTGCCAGCTGAAATGGTGTGCACGTTCACCCCCAGGCAGGGAGGAGGGGTCGCTTTTGCTGCCATTATAATTCCTAAGTTCACAGTGAAAACCCTCCGTTCCTGTCCGCGGGACGCTGCCAGCAATGCCCATCGCAGCCTGCTTTCTTCCAGTGCAGGTAAAACCGACCCGGGGGCGCCTGGCTTGGCTGCATCCATGCCAGAGGGCAGCACTACATTAATTCCCTATCTCTGGAGCAGGTCTGCGTTCCCAGCTCCGACTTTTCCCCTCCATAGCATCCGTAACTGGCCGCGCTCCTGCAGTTTGCCGATCACTGGCACCTTTGCCAGCACCGTGCACCCCTGCTAAAGGTGCAATCACAGCTCCGCAAAGCTGCGGCAGCTTTTGGGGTGGCCACTGTCAGTCCTCAACCGCTGCACTTGAAGTAGAGATCAGAAAATGAACGCAGCAATTCCAAAGAGCAAGCACGGTTTGTAAATCAGGTCCCATTTGCTGCGCCGAGGCGATTTATTTCACTGTTGCTTTGTTTTTCTTTGCAATATTACAGTCCCAATTAATTCACTGAAGCCTTCAAAAAGGCCAGCGCAATTCTGGGATTCGCCACCGCCTTCCCCCAGAGACAGGAAAGCGTTAATGCCTTTCCCTGACCAAGGGAAGAGGGACACCTCCTCTGGAATAGCGCACACAACTCGGGTCCCCCGTCACCACCAGAGATTAATCCAAACCCGTGGAGGTGCAGAGAAGGCTTCCCAGCCTTACAAAAGGAGGTAAAAAACCTACTTTATAATGCAAAAGGAAATTCTAGAAGTGTCACTTGTTGAGCCTAGCAATGGCAGAAAGGGTTTGGCATCCTACCTAAAGACCAGGGATGAGAAGAGCTCGGTCAGGTAAAAAAAATTGCTGGTGCAGGAGCCTGTGGATAAAATTCAAAAGGGATTCATGTAGCGTCAAAATAAGGGAGAGCTTTCTTGCTGCCGAAGCTGAGAACACTCAGGAACAGGCTCCTAACAGCAGCCATGTAGCCAAGAAAGTAACCTCAGGATGGAGTTTGCAGCACCAGTAATTTGACTTATTTATCCAGCCAGGCTGACCTGCCCCATCCAGGCTCACGTGTCCCAGTATTTTCTGCCGCAGCAGGCTCAAAAGTGCATTTTATTTGGAGTGTTGGATTTCAGAAGGCAGAAATCATCCTCTTATTGCCTAAAGCTCTGATGAGGGCGTTCACGTCACCTATTTTAGATATCTGATTTATGAGCATCAAATAGGCACCTCGCTGCCCTGTCAATGTGGTCCCATAAAATGATTCAAAGGACTTAATTCCATTAATCATACAGGGAGCACAGCAGTTCTCTGAACTGCTCTCTGTGTAACCACTTAATTAACTGAAATGACAGATATGTGCCAGAAACCGAATCTGGCTCTAAATCCAAGTTTTTGGATTAAAGTCCTTTTTCTTTTTTTTTTCCAAAGGAAGACTTTTCTCTGACGCTAACGTGAGGGAGCTGATAAACACTGCGGGAGAGAGGACGTGCGTGACCCAGCCTGGGTCAGGCTGCGCAAAGCCACTACCAGGTTCTTTGCACAGAGATGCCGATTTATTATCCACACAAAACCCCCTGGCTTTCAGTATCCCAGGATCACCTGTAATAAGTAGGTATCGGGTTGAAGAGAGGTGCCACCACTGAGCTCTCTCAGAGGACTCCTCTGTGACAGTGATTTTTCTTCACCTAACTATATGATATATAAAGTGAAGCTACAGGCACCTCGAGAGAAGTCGGATCAACCTCCGGAACCGCAAAGGGAAGCCCCGCTGTGTTTTTGGGGCACACCGTAGCAGAAGATGGGCAAAGTCTTTGAAAGAATTCAGTGGATGGAGCTTTCAGCCAGGACATGTCATACAAAAAAAAAAGCTGAACTGGAGGAAAAAAAGTGAGCCCAGGGAAAGCCAGACCAAGAGATGTTGCTATGGTTAGGAAGGACAAGCACTGGCCAGAGCTTATCTGAGGTGTCACCATATCTCCAAAGCGGTGGAAAAAACCACAGGGTGGCTTATAGAGGGATCTGCGTTTCTTTGGCCATATATTTGGATTTAATGTACTAAGGCATCCAAACCTGCCCAAATGAACAGCAGCCTGCCTGCAAATCCTTCGGATGCCATTTATCTCCACATTTAATTTAAACTGCTACCACCAACCCATCATAAAAAGACCCGAGGGACACTGGCCCACAAACCGAACGCGGTCCTAATCCCCCCGAACCAGATGGCAAGCATTTACATGCCATATAATCCTTCTCGCTTACCTGGGGGTCTGTGCCAAGCGAGAGATAGAAAACTGAAGAGAAATTTAGTTTCTAATATTCCACAATATCGCGTTATCAGATAAAGGGTTTTCACGTCTACTGCGAACAGCCCGGGCAAGGCTGCTCTTCCCCCTCTCCATCAGGAGACTCGATAAAACAGTTGGGTCACATTCAGCGCCCAACGGGGACAGCGATAAGAGCTACAGCTTCGAGCAAGTCACCTTGAAGCCGATAACGGCGCTCGCAAGACTCCTTTGAGTATCAGCTCAGCGCTAACGAGTTGGAACTAACAAACACGGGGGAGGCACCGTGGATGGACGAGCGTGGGATACGGCTGCACTGGGAGGGCTGTTCCCCCCTTAACCTTGAGGTGGGTGAGGCGGGGATGAGGCGGGCAGGATCACGGACACCGCATTGCCCCGCTCTGCCCTTGAACGGGAATTTTCAACGGGAGCCACGCGATCCACGGCAGGGAGAGCAGCCCCCATGGCTGCGTGCATCACTGCCATTGCGCGGCAAAAACATTTCTAACGTGACTGCGGAGGAAGGGAATACAAAAAAAAAAAAAAGCCACGTTTCATCAGAATCCAGCATACGTCTCAAAACACCAGCCCCAAGAAGACCTACCACGATGACAAAGAAAACCTTCTTGGCACACTTCATGCCCAGCTCCTCGGCTATCCCACTGCGTGTGAATCACGGGAAAAATGAAAGTGCATTGCTTACGAGATAACCGCGGGGATGGTGGTTATTGTCAGAGACTGCACTGCTCCGGCGTGTCACTCCGCTTATCGGACCCAGCCAACATCAGCCATCGGGTGCCACGATGAATCATTTCCTCCAGCCGTGCCCGTGTAGGTGAACCACCTACAGATGACTCACCGGATCCGCTCCAAACCTGGTAAACAGAAAATACCCCCTTAAAAAAAAAAAAAAAAGGATTCTTTCCCTGTTATCAGGGCCACCTTTCCACTCCTCGTGAGCGCTGGCCATCCTTAGTCACATCCTCTGCCTGGGACGTACAAACTGCAAGGAGAGATACTGCCGCTAATGAGTCAGAGGCTGGATAAAATTAAAGCTCCCTGAAAGTCTCCTTTGGCAGGGAACCTCATTTAAGCCACATAAAGTATAGTCAGACCCCTGGCAGCACAATGAACTTATTCAATAAAATAATTGCTTTTGGCAAAACCGCGGTAATAACATCACCTCGGCGAAAATGTGTTTATAGAGCCATCTTCATAGATTACTCCCTTTCCGTCACAGAATGATCGGCTGGGAGAGATCAAGATGCTCACAGCTTCTCCTCCCTGGGCAGCACAGCCCACGCGGCCAGCAGAGACCCGGAATAAATGACTTGGGACCACCACAGGGAGGACAGCAGTCCCTGTGCCTTGCCCCAGGACTGAATTTCCCCCACAGAAGAAAATGAACTCATGGACTGACATGAAAAAAAGGCATAAAAGCATCTTGAAAGGAGCTGAGCATCCTGCTAAAAGTAATTCCCCACATACCGTACTTACAAGTTCTTATTACATGCAACAGAATTCCAGCTCACTTTATCCCATCTCCCACATCCAAATGATTCCTTCTACCCCACAGCCTTTTTGTAGACTCCCCAGTTTGTTCTAGCTTGCACACACCTGCCCTCTTCTCTCTTCTTCATTCCCTCAGTGAAACGCGTCTTCTGCAACCATTAAGTTATAAATGAAATTAAAATATTTTTGGAAGTCGTACTGCAAAAAAAGCTGTCTGAATAATCTCCGTTACAGCTCTGCCAAGGCAAGAAGATATTTCAGAACAGGTACAGTTTGGGATTAACCTGAAATGAGAATACTCCAAAATAATAATAGAAAATCCCTTAAAACATTCCCTTTTCTTTTTCTGTGGTTGAATAAAACGTTCCTCCGAAAGAAAACAAGAGGTCTAGGCCTTTTCAGAGGGGGATTATCCTTTTTTTTTTAACCTTATTTAATATAAATGGATGAGAACTGAAAGCATTTATGAAATCAGCAAAACTGAAGTTAAACTGAAATGCTTCCGTTATAAAATGTTGTAATTAAACAACCTGGTTATTTGGTTTGTTTGCAGTCCCTGGTGGGTACGTGTCACCTGATGGAACCCGAATGGTTGCAGTTCCCCAAGAAGACAAGCGCTTTCTGCTTTGCCGTTGGCCTCGTACACCCCCGACGGTTCTGATATTCCGACAGTTCTGCCACAGACCCCTCGAGCCGCGGGAAGAGCGTAAGAGTGGAACAATTAGGGAAAGATAACGAGATGTCTCCAGCGGGTCTTGTTCATCTCACTGAGATGACAGCACCCAACATGCGAAATGAGCGGCTCAGGAGACTCTTCGAACGATCTCTCCGACGTGTTTTCCTTAGACGTTCACCTGAGCAGCTTCAGACAGACCCAGCTCCCCATTAACACAAAGGAGCACGGCATTTACCAGAAAAACCTTTCTGCCACATAATCAGAAAACACAAGACTTAGAGAAAAAAGGCGCAATCCTGCTCCAAAACCCGGCCACGAAAAGAAAAAAATCACAGGAATATACATGAAACCCTATAGCTTTGTTCATCCCCATTACGTTGGGAGCAGAGGACAGAAACTAGCACCAAACAGGCTCAATAATTTTACCAGCAAGATTTTCTTCCTGTGCAAATTTGCACTTGAAATATCTTAAGCTGCCAAGCCATTTGCACCTGTCCGCTTTGTTCAAGGCAAGTTGGTTATTGGCTGCTCAAATATCCTCGGCGAATAACTATTTTGTATTAATACCTGAATGTATTGCTACGGTTGAGTCACTTAAAATGAATAAGTTGAACTGCTCAGGAACCAACTCTTATGGAAGTTTCATGGTATACAAAGATGGTAACAGTGCTGTATTAAACATGTTTGTAAATCCATGTTGTTGAAAACTCAGTGGTTATTTTTCCCCAATATTATTCCCCAACCCAAGTTATTTTTCTGGTGGTCACGGCAATGAGAACTTCCCCGAGCCAACACCACAGAGAACACGCACTGACACGACGGGCGAGAGAATTACCGGGGCTTTGCTCAATGCCTTGCTTGGCATCAGTCTGGTAGCAACCCCTCACATTTTTATAAAACGATGGATTTTTTCATGATTTGAGCAACTTTCTCCGTAGAGAAACCCTGCGTATTTCCCACAACCCGCTGACACCAAGCTCCTGGCACCAAAGAGGCTCACTGCACCTTAGAGGTGCAGAAGCATCAGCCCAGGAGCCAAGGGCAGGTGGGGAACGGGAAGATGTCCTAACTCATCGGTGGGTTGTGGAGAAGCTTGGCAGGTCTTCAAGACACGAGAGGTGCAGAATACGTGGAAACAGGTCTCTGCACACAAACTTTTGCACTTGCTACAAACTCCAGCACAAAATAACCTTATCTTGCATTGGTAGGTTAGCCAAAATTCCTACTGAGACTTACTGAATATTAGGTTAAGCCTGGAAATAAATATAATAAATAAATACTGGCCCATAATTTGTAAGCATCACATTCTCCTGCGCCACAGAACCCATCCGTACCACGAATACGAGCACCACATACGCTAATATGACCCTGAACCAGCCACTTCGTACTATTTCAAAGGAAATGTTTCTTATCAGCCTCCCAGAATAGCTACTCACAGATTAGGTGTGCACGTGAAGGAAGATCAAGATCATTAGTCACTCATAACAATTTAATGTAAGTAAATAAGAAGGACAATGAAGGTTTTAATATTTCATCTAACAAGCACATAAGAAAACACTAATTACATTGAACGAGACTCTTATCCCACTATCTAAATATTTATTCTGCATTACGCAAAGGAGAGAGGGGATGCCCACGGACCAAGAGGCCAAAGGCAGGTACGTGCTGAGCATCACGGTTAAAAAACAGCACGCACCAGCAGCACGGTGGAAAAATATTGGCACCTTTTCTCAGGTGGCGTTGAGGGGAAGATGAAGAGCCTTTTGGGAAGGGCATTAATCAGTCAGGATCGAGCACTACATACTGTGATCGCTGTGTTTGCAAAGGGCCGGCTAGATGTTTCCCCAGCGGACACAAGGGTGTAAGGAGGGAGGTCATCCTCCCCCTCTGCTCTGCCTTGGTGAGGCCGCACCTGGAGCACTGGGTCCAGTTCTGGGCTCCCCGGTTCAAGAGGGACAGGGAACTGCTGGAGAGGGTGCAGCAGAGAGCTGCAAAGATGCTGAGGGGACTGGAACACCTCTCTCATGAAGAAAGGCTGAGGGATTTGGGTCTTTTGAGTCTGGAAAAGAGACAGCTGAGGGGGGATCTTATCAACACTTATAAATACTTAAAGGGTGGGTGTCAGGAGGATGGGGCCAGGCTCTTCTCAGTGGTGCCCGGGGACAGGACAAGAGGTAATGGGCACAAACTTGAGCATAGGAAGTTCCACCTAAACATGAGGAGGAACTTCTTTACCCTGAGGGTGGCAGAGCCCTGGCAGAGGCTGCCCAGAGAGGTGGTGGAGTCTCCAACTCTGGAGACATTCCAAACCCGCTTGGACGCGTTCCTGTGCAACCTGCTCTGGGTGACCCTGCTGTGGCAGGGGGTTGGACTAGATGATCTCCAGAGGTCCCTTCCCACCCCTGCCAGTGTGGGATTCTGTGAAAGGGGACACAGCACATGGTCACCATCGCAGGCGCTATGATGTGGAGACCTGCCCAGTGCTGACTTACTACTTCTTGTATGGGGGGAACTGGAAGACACAGGACTGAGGTGGCAGGGAGGGGGACCTGTGCTGCACACCCACACAAATCCCTCCGTGTCCCAAACATGGGCTGCAGGGGTGGCTGTGGGTGCTTTCACTTCAGGGAATACATCCAGGAAACATGTCTAAAAAATACACTTCAATGTTTTTTCCAGGCCAGATGGTGCCACGGGGATGAGGTGGCACAGGGCAGGAGACTTCATCCTTGCACCCAGCTTTTATGAAGGGTCATGCAAGGGGGTCAATCCCAAGCAGCTGGGGCTTTTGAAGCTCCACACAACCAGCAGCTTCATTTTTCCAAACTTGTTGTGCAAGTTCGGGTGCATTTATCAGGAAACTCAGCTCCTCCGCCGAGAAATTGCTTTCTCTGCTTGGACATTAATTTTTCCTTCACTCCCAGCAAAGGAGGAATATTTATTTATTGGTCTCTTGAGCAATTTTTACGTTACATTTGCCGTTGTTCAACAAAAATAAGCTTTATATTTGACTACCAGTAGCCAAAGACCGCAATTGTTCTATTACAGCAAAGCATGTGAAGTTGTTTACTAGAATTTGCATAAGCCTGAATTTCCACAGCCTTGAAATGAGATGGGAAGATACTAATTGCAATTGGGTAAAAGCCCCGTAGCTCTACCGTGTTCTGTAACAGAGTAATATTGGGATATAAGTGTCTAGTGTTTGCCTTCCACCCTTTTTGGAGAGCACAGCTGAGAGACCGCCTTTTCTTCAGCAATATAGATATCGAAAATCTGTTTGGCTCCACCGCTGACCCCTTCAAAGGTCTGTTAGCACTCTCCTAAAATAAACAGATCCTGCATTAAATTGGTCCTTTTGAGATCAATTGCGGGTAGGAGTTGGTACAAATCACACTCTGCCTGAAAAGCCTCTTTCACTAAAGCTGAAGACTGAAGACCATTTATTGACACTCTTCATTCAATACGTGCATGGCCTGGCTCAAGACTATAAATTTTTTTTGGCATTTCTTTGACAAAGGGTCCTTTAGAGCAAGTGCTATTAATTTCCCAAACAGAGCTAGCTCTCAATCGCTCCCAAAACAAAGATTCATTTGACACTGTCAGCAGAGAAAAGATACTTGAATTCGTCATTCCCTCTTGTTTGGTGTCTCTCACACGTTTAGATCCTTCCGAGCTCTCTCCTTCCTCTCCACCTGAAGCACCAGGGAGAGCCAGGCCCACTCTGTATCACAGCTCAGAAATAAACACCGATTAGTGCACGGGAGAATATGGTAAATAACACAAAAATCGGAGAAGCAGCCTCTTATTCCAAAATTAGCAACAGTCTACAACCAGCAAGCGGAATTCTGATGTAAAAGATATTTCTTACAGCACAGCATGGTCATACACACTGCAACAGAAAGCACGGTCCCTCTTAAGATTCGTATTAGAGATACCTGCTCGTCCAACATCTTCGCTCCGTCTTGAGTTAAAACCTCCATCCTGCAGCGCGCTGGAGCCAGCGGGACCGGGAACTTCTCATCCAGGGTGCCACCAGCCCAAAAAGACTCTGCAAGCAACCCCAGAAGAGCATAAAGTGCCAGGGAAAACTTAAATATGCAGCTGGGAGCAGGAAAGAGCTTTCAGCTGGAGGAAGGACCACTCTGGCTGGATTTTCCACATCTGCTGCAATTTGTGGCCCTGCCCTGGTAAACGAGCTGTGGCAGGAACTTAATTTGCTGCCAGGGCTTTGCATGTTGGTTTTACATCCCCTCTGACAGGTCCATCAGTATGAAGACTGGACCACCGAATGTCCCCATAGCATTATTTTGGGGAGCCTCTGCTGCTTTGGCCTAGCCTGGGAAAAGGGGTAACAAGCGATGAGAAGTTTGTCAGTGTCAAACCTAACGCCGGAGCTGGTTTCATTCCAGGCGAATCGTTTGTCAGAGCAGGGAGGAGGGGAGAATGAGAGGAACAAAAAAAAAAAAAAACCCAAAAAAAACCCCTGATCTTTGTCAAAACAACAACCAAAAGCGTGGAAAAAAATTCACACACACAAACCAGCCAGCGCTGCAAAACCCGTGTCCTTTGTGCATAAGGTGGATCACGCTCTGCGTTAGCACCCAACGCCAGCCGGGGCACGGACGCAGGGAGCCATCCCAGTTTCTCCAGGAAGAGAGCTGCTCTTCTTCCATAAATAGCAAAGACACAGTTCACGCAGGCTTTCAGCGATATCCATTGCCACGCTCACGACTGCCTGTGTCTGAAATGCCACACGGCTGCTTCGCCTCCTGTGTACCCCCAAAATTTTGCCGTTTCCCCTGGGCAACTTGCGGCAGGCTCACGCTGGGTTACGTTCCCCACAAGACACCTGTTGCTGTTCTTTTCTTCATAGAACCGTAGGGTTGGAAGGGACCTCTGGAGATCATCTAGTCCAACCCCCTGCCACAGCAGGGTCACCCAGAGCAGGTTACACAGGAACGTGTCCAGGCGGGTTTGGAATGTCTCCAGAGACGGAGACTCCACCACCTCTCTGGGCAGCCTGTGCCAGGGCTCTGCCACCCTCAGGGTAAAGAAGTTCCTCCTCATGTTTAGGTGGAACTTCCTATGCTCAAGTTTGTGCCCATTACCTCTTGTCCTGTCCCCGGGCACCACTGAGAAGAGCCTGGCCCCATCCTCCTGACACCCACCCTTTAAGCATTTATAAGTGTTGATAAGATCCCCCCTCAGCTGTCTCTTTTCCAGACTAAAGAGACCCAAATCCCTCAGCCTTTCTTCATCAGAGAGGTGTTCCAGTCCCCTCAGCATCTTTGTAGCCCTCTGCTGCACCCTCTCCAGCAGTTCCCTGTCCCTCTTGAACCAGGGAGCCCAGAACTGGACACAGCGCTCCAGGTGCGGCCTCACCAAGGCAGAGCAGAGGGGGAGGATGACCTCCCTCCACCTGCTGGCCACACCAGCAGGTCATTGCACTTTGATTCACGTTAGGAAATTACTTAATATTATATATATTAATATAATATAGGGTGAGCACAGTTCTTCATACGGTTACTGTGGTCCTGCATCCCCCTGTACCTTTTGGTTTGGGACGGTTCGGGTGCGAATGAGCTCGGCAGCGTTGAGCAATGGGTGCCAGCTGCAGATCTGGCCCACAACGGTTTTCTTCTCTCTGGAGCTCAGGCTGCGCTCCACCACGCTAAAACAGTGAAGAGGCTTTTAAACATCCTTGTGTTACACGTCGGTGGTTTTTTGTCTCCCTTCAGCTTCCTCACCAGGCAAAACGGCCTTACTGCTAATGAGAGCGAGGGCCCCTTCCTTCCTCAAATGTCATAATGAGTTCTTAACAACCACTTAAGCTCCTGAAGACATCCACCCTCAGCCTGGAGACCAATTCCAGCTCTTCTTAGAATCATAGAGTCTTCTAGGTTGGAAAAGACCCTTAAAGATCATTGAGTCCAACCATCAACCCAACACTGCCAAAACCACCACTAAACCACGTCTCTCAGCACCACGTCTACCTGTCTTTTAAATACCTCCAGGGATGGCGACCCCACCACTTCCCTGGGCAGCCTGTTCCAATGCTTGGCAACCCTTTCGGGGAAGAAATTTTTCCTAATATCCAATCTAAATCTCTTGTCCCACTACAGGCTTCCAGCATGAAGCCGAGCACCCGTACGCCCCACAATAAACACCACAAGCTCTGCATTTCCACATGGCTGTCTGTTTAATTTATTTGGAGACGCTTTTGCACTTCCCAGTTTATGAGTTTAATTCCCTTCCTTTACACAGTCATTCATCAGAGAAATTAACTGCTCTTTAACTTTGCTTTGATATTGCTGATTCATAGAATCATCAAAGAGTTTGGGTTGGAAGGGACCTTAAAGACCATCCAGTGCCGCCTGGGCAGGGACACCTCCCACCAGCCCAGGTTGCTCCAAGCCCCGTCCAACCTGGCCTTGAACCCCTCCAGGGATGGGGCAGCCACAGCTTCTCTGGGCAACCTGGGCCAGGGGCTCACCCCCCTCACAGCAAACAATTTCTTCCCCAGATCTCATCTAAATCTCCCCTCTTCCAGTGTGAAACCATTCCCCCTCATCCCATGGCTCCCCTCCCTGCTGCTCCAGAGTCCCTCCCCAGCTTTCCTGGAGACCCTTTAGGGACTGGAAGGGGCTCTAAGGTCTCCCCGGAGCCTTCTCTTCTCCAGGCTGAACCCCCCCAGCTCTCTCAGCCTGTCCTCATAGGAGAGATGTTCCATCCCTCTGATCATCTTCCCTCTCATTTAATCAGAGAGATTATTTCCCTCTGATCATTCCCTCTCTCCTTTGCTGCATCTTCACCCCATTCCTCACCGCCTTCACGTTGCCGGTGCAACTTCCTTCTCCCTGTGTATCCCTCAGGCACCGCTTTCCCCAGGAGCGTTGCCTACGTGTTTTCCAAATGAATCTCAGCCTCCTTTGCACAAATTGAATTTTTCTTGCGATCCATTTGCAACACGGCAGAGATGCGAAACCCTTCCTTGAATAGCGCTTTGATAGAGTGCTCATGGAAAGGGGTGAGGGCTCCATGGAGCCGGTGCCGCGCAGCGCACACACACACACAAAGGCAAGAATAAGGAAGGGCATCCAGAGCGCCAAACCCACTGGGAGCTTTAGCAACATCCCACAAGATGTAGAGCCTGTATTATCTTTATTTCTTTATTTCTTCATTCCTACAAGCCCATATTTACTCACTAAAAGCTTCCCTTCATCCCGACTCTGTAGGGCTCTGATTATTTCTTGCTGGCAAGAAACACGAGCGTCACCCAGGTGCTACGCGCGGAGGTGTAGCAGCTGGAGAGGAAGCAATTTTTCTTAATAATCAGCCCTCTATCGCAAAAGTTTTGTCAAGATTGGGACTGGAAATTGCCGGATTGTAATCGATAAACTGCAAAGGGAAATGAGAACAATTTTAAGATGCATTTTTTTAACGGAGTGAAAACACGTCAAGCACAGATCTGAAAGGCGTCGCTTGGGAGAGCAGTCAAACCACATCAGGATGTGAAGGAGTGACAGGAACAGCTTTAGGTAATTTCAGATTCATGTAGCAGATCAATGGGAATAAGGAAACCTGATTTTCAACCAGAGGTGATTTGTGTGTAGGAAAAGAAAATGGCGATAACGGAAAAATTAGAGAGGTAGCAAAGGAAGGCTGTCGTGTAAAATCCCACTCAAAAGTTACCGTTCTGGGAAACAAAAAAAAAATGTAATTTCCCCTGCTCACACAGCCTGCTGAGGTCAGCCCAAGGCAGCTTAACAGAGATGTAGGTATGCTCGGGGGTAATAAGGTGTGTATCTTGCCCTGTTCGACGCTTTTATATAGTGTTTCCACTGGCTATTTTCCATTAAAACTAATCCTTTAATAAGTGTACAAATCTCTTTTATGAAGTAACTCCGTGTCCTCCCAATACCATTCACATTTGACCATTTTGACTCAACAAAAGAAAAGTTAAACTGTGCGTGGACTTACGCATAGCTGGGTATAATTAAATGATTAATTAACCCTTCTGATTTTGCTGTTTTGAGGTTTGTTTTCATACACATTTGATAAGGGGTAATATTCTGAAAAACATCTGGATTGCTGTTAGGAAAACGCAGCCTCTTGTGCAGGCGGAGGTGGTGGGGATGGAGGGAGGAGACAGGGGTTTGGGAATTACGGAGTTGTTCAAAGGACACTTCCCAACGTGCCCATGCCCGATGATGCCCATAACTCCATGCCTATCTGAAGGCAGACATCGTTGCCCTAATTATTCCAACATATTACCACAGAGGTGCCAAGGGCGGTACGTCCCAAGACACCTTCGTGTCCTTTGTCACGCCAATCAAATATATCTATAATTGATCCTCTGAAAACCTGTCCCAAAAGATGCAGCCCCCAAGGCATGACCAGGGGACGAATCCTCCCGCAGCTCATCACCTCCGAGCAGAACTTCCCAGCCCGCTTCACATCTCTTGCTCCAGCAACACACCTCTCCACCTGCACCTTGACGCAGCCAAGGCGAAAATGCATTTTCCTGCCGCATCCTTGGCAAAAGGCCAGGGACTCCAGCCCTCCCCGCCCCGAAACTCCCAAAGACCTGCTTCGTAAATCTTGTGGGCTTAATTGATTTGATTTCGTTGGCTGGCGAACTTCTCAATGTCCAGGCGGAATGGCGTGCTGGGCCAGTATACAAACTCAATAAAAAGGTGATTCAGGGTTTTCTAATTCCTAAATGGCTCACTAGGGAAAAGTCACAAGGTACTTTCAAGGTAATGTTCTGAATAGCACCTGGCGAGCAGATCTGCAGTCGCTAAAGGTAAAAAAGTTACCACTGCAGCAACAGTGCTGTTACTCATCAAAAATTATGCTAAATATTTTGTTTTCCACCGACAATATTGTGCCACACACACCTCACAAGTCCTTGTAACCACATTGCAGTGATGTTGCTGGTAAGTCCACAGGAGTGGACGGTACCTTAGTTTTAACATTGCCAGAAGATACAACAGAGGCAAAGATCAAAAATGATTTGGCATCTCGGAAGAGTTTCTGATCCACCCAGCTGGATTTCATAGAATCACAGAATGGTTTGGGTTGGAAGGGACCTTTCAACGCCACATAGTCCAACCCCCCTGCAGTAAGCAGGGACATCTTCCACTAGATCAGGTTGCTCAGAGCCCCCTCCAACCTGGCCTGGAATGTTTCCAGGGATGGGGCATCTCCCACCTCTCTGGGCAACCTGGGCCAGTGTCTCACCGCCCTCCGTGTAAACAATTTCTTCCTTCTATCCAGTCTAAATCTCCCCTCTTTTAGTTTAAAGTCATTACACCCCTTGTCCTACGGCAACAGGCCCTGCTAAAAAGTCTCTTCCCAAATCTCGTGTTTGATGATCCCCAAAGCAAAGCACAGACATCACTTCCAGCTGTTACAGCTGTGCTGTGCGGGTGGGACAAGCTCCCGCACCGTCAGGCACTTGAATTAAAATAAACCAAAATGCGGAGCAAGCCACCAAGGGCCCCTGTGTTATCTCAAATCGATTTATCCAATTAACAAGATAGAGGAACACGTTAAGGTTTCCTTCCTATTTTTTTTTCAAGCCATTAAGAGTCAAAATTCAGCCAGGAAAAGAATCGCACCAAGGTCACCCTGGTGCAGAAGTTCTCCCTGCAAAAATCAAGTGTTTTCCTACTTGGTTCAGAGCAGAGGAAACAGATGTTAGGATGGTTAATCTCTCCTGTAAGATTCATTTGAATTACCAGATGACCCAACGCCACAACAGCTAATTACCTCACAGTCTTCAGTATATCCATCTTCATATACTTGTGAGGTAGGAAAGAGTGATTATCTTCATTTTACTGATGGGAAAATGAGGTACTAGGATATTGAGTGATTTGCGTGAGGTCACACAGGAGAAACAAAAGACCACCAGACCTGAAATTCCAAGTTTTTTTGGGGGTGTCAATCCGCTCTGCCACCTCAGCCATCCTTCCCTGGGGAGCGGTGGCACCCCCAGCCTCCTGCCTGGTCCTCACCCCATCACCAGGAGATGCAGAAATGGGAAGATGCTCCTAAATTACGAGCGCGTGAGTGGGTCAGACGGAGATGTAGGCATCTGTAGGGTTGGGGTTTTTTCCCAACATAAATAAAGTGTTTGCTGCCACCTTGGGAGGCGCTTGGCGTAGGTTGCTCCATGGAGACAGCACCGTCTCGCTTGTTTTTGCTTTAGGGTGTTTGTCTCCATCGCACAGAAAACACTCTGGCTGAAAGGGTATATTCATGCTTTGCAAATGAAGGAAAAATATAGCAACGGCCACGCGTTGTCAAAGGTTTAACTGTTTATCCCAATGTTATTACTTTAAGCAGAGAGAGAGAGGAAGGAGGGGAAGGAAGATGAGAAAATGAATGAGCATCAATATTCCAAAGGAAAATGTTCATGTTTTACATGAGAAAACAAGAAGCAGGCCCTGAAAGCGTATGGAGGATAAATGATGGCAGCGGATACGAAATCTAAGCGTAGGTGGCCAGACGTAGCCCTGCGGGCTCGTGGTGGCGATCCCCTTCCGCCTCTGCCCCAGGGAGGGTTTGCTGTTCCTCCTGGAGCTCCTCACATCTCCATCGCCTGCTGACGGGGTGGCCTTCGCCTCCCACAGGTCCACCAGAAAGGGGGGTGACCTACACAGGTACAGGCATCCCCATTGAGCACTCGGGTGCTACAAAGGACCAAATCCTGCAAAAATTTTATCTGGGTTTTTTTTGTTTGTTTTTAAACACTGGGGACAAAAATGGGATTTAAATGCGGACCATCTGACCGAGCCCTGTGTTTTAGTTGCCCATCACACGGCTTCTCGTCCATGGATTTGTAGCACACGAAGCACGTTTCTCCCGCTTATTCACGTACCTTTTCAAACCTGACATCAAACAGAGCTCACGGGGCTGTTATCAACGCAAATACTAACTGGCTGAACGAACCCCCTGGAGAGCCGCGCATATGGCTTAGCAAGATATTGATCTCAGTCTCCAAAATATGTGTTAGCAGACTTTACCTTCAGTCGTTCTTGCAACTCTGCCAATTAGAGAGGGAAAGGAGGAACGGGGGTAACGCGGAGCAGATTTTGTCGGCGCTTAGCAGGATTTTCATTTCGAGTGACAGAAGCACGCCTATTCCTCTGACAAAATAGCAATTAAAAAAAAAAAAACACAAAAGCAAAAAAAAACCTGCATCATTGTTTCCGGCACCAACAGATGTCCTTCAAGTGTTCATCTAAACAAATATTGCAAGGGTTATTGCAAAATGTTATGAACTCGTAGAAGGCAGTTGAAATGTTATGCTCGGTACATTCATCTGTGCTCACAATTAAGAAACATGGAGAAATATGGTCAATAAACCTCCTCCGTGTATAAACAATTAAAAAACTGAGACTTGATTGGGATGAACCTAAAAAAATCTTCTCTTATACACGCAGCGATCGCTTTCTGTGCGTAATAAACTGGTGTTTACGCGGGGTAGAATAAAACATTTTGCACCACGTTTGACTTTGGTTCGTACTGGAGGACTACGGAGAGACCCTCCAGCGCGAAACCGGGTGCCAAGCTGAGCCCGTCATCCCGACCCACCTCACCAGCAGACGCCAGACGAGGCGGTTCTCGTGCCAGGACGTAGGGGATAGAGCCGGGCAGCCTTTTTTTCAGCAAAATTCATCCGGTCTAAGGCCTCTTGCTCATCAAAACCAAAATTAGTCATTGCAAAGGCCTGTTTTTAGCAAGTTCCCGGTAAAAAACTGCGTTGAAAAGGTGAAAAACTCTTTTTACAGTCTCCTTAAAATGAAATACTGGTTTTCAATTTAAGCTGATTATGTAGCTTTAAAAATGTTTTTCAAACTGAAGGAAAACAGCCCGAATAACACAGACATATTGTCTTTGGTTTAAATTGCCAGTTCTCCCAAAACTCAGCTTCTTTCTGTACTTACCTCGGGAAAACACTCAAAACTTGAACATTTGCTGGAATGGAAAGATCGTTCTTTACTTCGACTGTTGCACTGATAACACTTTTCCTCTTCAAATCCATTCCCCACCTCAAAACCAGCCTTGGACAGATGTAGCATCTCCTGCTATAGACAGCTCTCAAGCCTCATGAATTAAACACTAATTTTTGGCTGGGGTAGGGGACCCGTGGTGGCCATAAGTCTGTATCCATGGATGCTGCCTGTGGCTTTCAACCCCCCAGAAATCTCTCTGGTCCCCATCTCCAAGAGATAAATTTTTAACGTTTTACTCTTATGCCAGTTCTAGAAGGTAAACCAGTGCTCCTGCCTCACCTTGCGCAGGGGAACTGGGACGCAGAGGCCACCTCCATCCTAGAAAATTGAGATATCTGACTAAAAAGACTAATCAACTCCCTTCAGCGCAAGAACCTGAAATAAACCCCAGGTACAACATTGCCAGATCATCCAGCTTTCCTCTTCCGTGTGATGCCGTTCCCCCAAAGCGACAGTTCACACTTAGGCTGGCACTAACAAGCCTTCAAGACGCAGAAGCCGTCAGCTTCGTTAGCTTCAGCCTAGTTCACGTGTTTGCCTGAAGCGGCTCTATTTTATTAATCACGCCATCATCTCGCACACCTTTTGGGAGAAGAAAGTCCCCACCCTCAGTCGAGCATCATCTGGGCTTCAAGGCACGCTTGCAACCTTCAGGTCCCTCTGGAAGGATGCTGGCAGAGATGCCACCAAACCCAGGCTCTTCTCCGGAGGGTGGTGGCACCGCAGGCTACGCATCCTTTGGAAAAAAAAAAATAAAATATCCAACTTTCAAAGAGTTTTTGCAAGCTTGAGGGGCCTTCGGTGACATTTAGCATTCTTTGAAAATCTCTTGCATGGGAAGAGAAGTAAAGGGATTAGGGAGGAAAATGTCACCATCTGAGCTTGTCCTGGGCCTCAGCGCAAGGAGGCTGCTGAATATTTAGTGACTATTTGCGGCGCGCTGGGTTGAATATATCATCAATGCATTAAATGCAGCACCGTCGCTGGGCAGCCACGGCAAGGCAGAAGGCTCAAAAAAGCCTTTCGTGGATTTAGAGCTTTAAAACATGATGTCTATGAAAAACTGTTAAATTAACTTGAATCCGAATGCGGACACGCTCACTTAAACCTCTCAGGGAAACTTAATCAAGGGAGTTTAAACCTTTAGCGCAATTCCTGCTCCCAACGCTTTGCCCTCCCAGGAAATCCACATCCATTTTATTTGCTATTCACTAAAATGATCAAAATTAGAGCTAAAGCAATTTTACCTTGTACAAAGGCAGAAGATACGCAGAAGTTACAGGAGAAACATAACCTTCTAAAGAGGAATTAATTTAATAAGAAGGAAAAAAACCACCCTGATATAAAAATATTGCAAATGAGTATTTCAATCCACCGAATATTTGGAGCTAAGCGTGAGCCCTGCAGTGAATATTTATCCCATACAAATAACATGGTTGTTTTAGGTAAATACAACTAAACCTGGGAATGGCTTACACTGATTTACGTCTCCGGGGGCAATGCTGATGGGGAGTCTCTGCCCACTCACACGTTTATTCTGACACCCACCACGAATTGGGATTCAAAGCGTCTTGCAGAGGGGGACGTGGACCCTTTGCTCCAACCACGCGACCTACCCTCGTCCTCGAGGTGACGGGGGCACCCCAAGGTGCCTACCCTTCATCATTATCATTATTATGAACGATCACTGTCCTAATACTGAAATAATTACTGGTATTATTAATAATCTTAACAATAATAGAGCATTGCTCATGCTGTTCATTAACTGTTATTAATTATTAATGGTCACAAAGCGCCGTGTTTTCTCAGCTCCCATTTTCTCTACAGCCCACAGCAAACCCCAAAATTGCTGTGATTTATATAGGTGAATTTAGCAGCTTGTTCAGACTTGATTTGACTGCGATATAAATCAACTCCCGAGCTTTCTGCTCAGGAATGAATTACTTGTTAAGAGAATAAATATGTATTAGCAGATCAGACGCGGGTAAGTCGCTGTTTGTCGCGTTGCTCGCGGGGTGTGATTCATGCAGCCGTGCACGGGTTCGGCTGGCTGCGTTTCTTCCTCTCTGCGTGCCGCTCACAGCCGAGCAGGAGGGGCTGGAGCTTGTTCCCAGCTCCCACCGCCCCTGCGTGACCTGGGCTGAGCCTACGCAGACCACGTTCCCCTCCTGCATTTCTTGGGGGGCTTCAGGAGAGCTGATGGCTGGCGATAGGGATGGCAGGTGGGACACGAAAACAGAGCAGACCCAGCTCTCACCATCTGCAAATACCCCTCTCCTTCATACTGAGAGATAACGGAAGAGGTGGTAGGCGGATCGTGCAGATCCACCTCCTAGCTGATGTCTGCAAAAGCCAGAATGGCAAGGAACAATGCTTCTTACTTCATAATATTATTGCAAAAGCGTACAGAGGTGGGCTTACTTGCTGCTTTTTCATTTCTCTCCCTCAAAATTCCCCTTTTTAAAACACTTTTTTGTTTTGTTTTGTTTTAGGCTCGTAACTCCTGGAGATGGGCAGGCTGGAGATGCAGATGGTTAAAGGTCTACCCGTGCCCCACCAGATCGGCAGTGGGCACAGCTGGGGTCCCTCACTTCACTTTCTCAGCCCAAGACGCTTCTCCTGGGGTGACAAAGCTGCCGTAAAGCCAACGATGTCTCAGAGGAGGCACAGTCATTGCGGACGGGGACATTCCTGAACAGAATTGGTCAAAAGCCGCAATTTTCCTCCAAGGAGAAACTGCCTTCGTGACCAGCTTTTGCTTCCTTCAAGCTTTTTGGGGTTTGCTTCTTTTTTACTTCCTTCAAGGACTGGGAAATCCTCCCATCTCCATGGAAAACATGCCTGAGATCTTCTTTCCAATCCCAGCTCGTTGGCCACTGCACCTGGAAAGCGAGAACAGATATTTGACGCCCGACGTGCCGAGAGCAGAGACATTCAACAGATGACACTCTAACAGGAACCCTGGTGTGAATCGGCAAGAACACATGTTCTCGGTGATAACAGCTTAAATGAGCCTTTAATCTTTCACACACACAAAAAAAAAAAACCAAGAAAAAAAAAACCTGACCCTATTCTTGCCAAGGAACAACGTTGGAAGAGCCGGCCTAAAATAACAATCCGGAAAAATCCAATGCATATTTTAAAACGTAATAATGAATTGAGTTTTCTCGTTTAATCTTCTCCAAATAACGGGGAAAATTGCACATGGCAACTATGAAATGAAATATTGACTATTCGCTTTCTATAAAATGGTAATCTCTTCTGTTTGTCACAAAAGATCTAGGGACCGTGTCCCCATCCAGGGATGTCTGTCAAATTATAGGAAAAGTCTATACCTGACTGTTTTTATAAAATAAACAGCGATTAACTGGTTTAGGGAACAGAGAGGAAACCGCATCTTGCCAACGACAAGGTCTCACTGAAGCTCACTGTGAACATGCCGGGGTTTTGCTTGAGTGCAGTGTAAAAAACAGATAAAAATTAACTTAATATCATCAACTGTCTTTCCCCAAGATGCTGAACGATCAATGTCAAGAGCAAGTCTGGGTAAACGGAGCTTTTTATAAACAGATATTGCCTGTAAGTCCCTGATTTCATGGATACTCATGGAGGGATGGGAGCCAGCGCTTTTGCGGTGGGCACCTGCTGGCATCTCAGGTAGCCTCCCACCATCCGAGACACCCACAGGGGCTGGCAGACATGACATGGGATTTAGAGGGGACACCCCTGGGGTGGGAACTGGCAGCTAAGGATATCCCAGCGTACCTAAAGTAGGACAAAAATGCCTGTATTTGGACAGTTGACTCAGATTTGAAGCACCTTTAATTTTAGGGAAAGCGTCTGACGGATGATGGAGCAGCACAACGCAGATATCTGACCTCGAGGAGGTGCAGAGGCCGAGGAGCAGAGCACAAAGCAGGTCAGCATCTGTCTCCACCCTCCTTTCTCCGCAAAGGCTGTGGGGGAAATCGGTGAATCCTCATGGATTCCTCAAAAATAGCCCAACTTCTCAACAGCTTTTAAGGAAAGTCGGGTTTACCAAGCTCTTAACTTGTGCGCAACGCATTCCGTATTCAGTGCTTCAGACCTCAGAGAAGGCACATATGAATTAATTTGCACCTTGGTTAAAAATAATTCAGACCAATTCCTTAGTTCGAGCTGCTTAAAATATTCGGATCAAATGAGGAGGGGGCAGAAGAGGAGAAGGAAGGACGGAAGCATCCCGTAGAGCGCAGCCACTGCTCCGGGGGCAGGCGCCTCCAGCAGAAAGGGCTGCCCCTCTCAAAAAAAAAAAAAAAAACCAAACCAAAAACTCTGCAAAAGTGGGAAGGCATGGGGCTTTGCCCTTTTATTTTTATTTTTGGCAGGGTGCAGGCTGGCAGAGATTTGCCAGAGCAGCTTCTGCTGGACGCCGTCGCCTTTTCCTTGCCCTCCTGAAGGCTGCTCACTGCTGTCTGCTTTTTTTTTTTTTTGAGGCTTTTGGCACAGGGAGAAAAAGGGGTCAGCAAGTTAACAAATTAGACATGTTCCACCCGGACAAGCCATCAAAAAGCTAATTTTACTTGGTCACGTCGTAACCTACCCTCTATAACTTGATACGTACCTAAATGATGGAAAGCACCGCTCCGATTCATAAAATATTTTACTGGGAGTAAAACAGATCTAATAGACCCATTTCTCATTAAAAAGGTCAATGCAGTGAACATCTGATGCTGTATAACTGTCTGATTCAATTTAGCAGGTCAAGCTTCACTAATCCAATGCCCTGATTGGTCCGAATTCATTTCTGCTGGGGGGGGGGAAAAAAAGGCAAAAAAAAAAGAGCAATTTTCCAACAGACTGTCGGGATTATGTGCTCCAGCCCTATATTTTTACAAGGCATCACCAACACGTTGATCAAACCAAATCCGCCCGTTCTGCAAGACCGAGCAGAAGTCTCACGTTAGGAATTAACGCTCCGAATGGATAATTCAGATGTAAATCCCATCAGGAATCACAACGTGCATTTTAGCTCGGCCAGGAGCAGAGGCAGCGGGAGCTTTGGGAAGAAGCTGATCCAAGGGTTGGGATTTGAAGCCAGAGGTGATATTTTGAAACACATTGCTGGGTGTTAAAGCAGCATCTCCCATCCAGAACTGGGAATTTTAAGTGCTCTTGGGTTTATTTCTTATCTAACACACAGGAGCATTTGATAGTTTGGGGGGAACCGCTTTTACTTCATAGTTTCTGTGGCTTTTTTTGATGGGTTTGGATCTGCCTTTCTTCGGGGAGGAGCTAACAGATCATCCTCATGCATTTCCCATTACAAGGAACGGGAATTCCTCATAATTACATCATTTCTCACCGCTACAAGGCAGCTCTCACCGTCAGAGGGGGACCAGGATATTCCCTTTCTTAGAAAGCCGGGAGTGAGGAATGGAGGTGACCTCTGGGGGACACCACAAGCTGGGATGGCCCCAGGGCTGTGGGCAGGGGGAGACCCCAGGAGCGAGCGACGCTTTGGGCCCTTCTCTGCATTTATGGCACAAATGCTCATTTTCAGCAAGGCTAAACCCGCTTCGCGCAGAAACCCCATCAACACGGCTCGGACCAATCCAGAATTTACGGCGTATTCATTATTATTCCAATAAAACAGGTTTTTGAAAGGAAAAAGCCATCGCTGCAGCAACGTATTGTAGCAGGAGTAAAACCTCATCAGCCGGTTGTCTGCGCCCGGGGATCCGAGCGCTGCACAAACTGCTCTCGGTCAATTAAAAGCATTTACAAACTTTCCTGGGAAGCTGCACAGGGTGAAGGAGCTGCCAAGAGGAAAAGGGGAAGCGAGACATTTTTAAACAGCAGTAGAGAATGTGTCGATAAGCATCTCGCCAGGTTAGAGAGACTCTAAAGGAGTCAAAAGCACATATCTGGAGACTTGAAAGGTAATTGCGTTATCCCCAAGCAAGATTTGTCCAGCTTCCTACTGGGGAAACCGAGGCAGGTTTAAACTAAAGGCGTGGAAGCGAACCAGAATTCTTTGCCCCAAACGAACCTTAATTCTTTGCTCCGTTAGCAATGGAGCAAAGAGTTATATATTTACAAATCACCCAGTGGATCTTCTACGTGTAGTTCAGCATCACGGGTAGCTTACGGCTTGTGCGGGCTGTTCCCCATGGGACGTACGCGTAGGACAGTTTATGGCCAGGTCACATCCTGCAGGTACCTCCACGCTGCAGCTTTTCTCCACTGAATGCCACAGACATGCTACATTATTCCTCGTGACCAGGAATGCATTTTCCCAGTTCCCTTTTGCATTTCCCTCCAAACCAATGTCCCTTATTGTCGCACTTTATCCACACAGGCAGCGAAGGAGAAATCACCATCCTTGGCCTTGCATCTTGGAGACCAAGCTGGGAAGACCATGACCATCGCACTGCCCCAGTAGGGTTTCTGTAAGGAACAGAGTGGAATAAAACTATAAAACTATCACGGCACAGCTCAGAAAACCACCGGTACAAACGTATTTCTCCCACTAAGAGCAATAAAGACATACGGGCATCTCATTTCCAAATAATTTGCTTTCCGGGGCACCCTCAACAGAAGCTGTGAAGAAGGAAAAACTGCAAGCGTAAAAGAAGTCCTAAAAGTTAGCGGACGCTAACAACTCTAAATACCGAGTGAGTTATTTAGTGTGGCAGCCCCTTCCTCGGAGCCATTATACGCCCAAGCAACCACGTGCTGAGCAGCTACCCTGAAGGGAAACAAAACTGCGTGTAAAACTTGTTTGGGAGTGACCGACAGACCATCAGGATGACATATTGCAGGGACAAGCCATTAGGTGCCTCCTTCCAAGCCTGGAGCCAGAGCAAACCGCGCGGGGACGAGCAGCAAGCGAATAAACGGGGCTTTGCTTTTCACCCGCCGAGAGCAACGGGGCTGCTTTCCCAGTTAACGGCACCCAGCTTTTCCCATCCAGGGTTCTCTTTTTAGGGTGCAACTTCTATTAATTTCATGGGGTCACCCCAAGCGTTTGGGGTGCTGCGCGGGAGCAGGCTGAAATGTTTCTAAGCTGGAAGACGTAGATCTTCTTGAATAAATAGCCATAAGAGTCACGGTGCTGGGTTCACGTGTGCACAGGGGGATGGAGGACAGCAGTGGAAGCTGGTGGGACCTCAACCAGAGGGGACTCAGCTCCATGAACCCCCAGTACTGATTTTCCCCGACTCAGGACATCACCCTGTGCTGATAAAAGCAGCTGCTGGCACCTCGCTCCCCGCTGGCCCCAAACTCTCCTTTTTATGCTGGGATCTAACCCACTGCACAAATGCACCACATGTACCAGGGGGACCAGGATATTCCCTTTCTTAGAAAGCCGGGGGTGAGGAATGGAGGAGACCTCTGGGTGATGCCACAAGCTGGGATGGCCCCAGGGCTACCAACACCAGCAAAGGGCTTCCCTGCTCCTGGTGAGGCTTACAGGGATCTTGAGATGGCTGGAAAAACAGCATTATGTATTAGTATTATTATGAGAATTATTTATTAGGCACTATTATGTATTATTAGCAGTATTATTGATCTTTTTCTTTCAGCCTGCATTCCTGGCGGGACCATTTCATCTTTAATGTCCCCAAACAACGTGCACCATGACTTCGGTATTTGCCCCCTGCAGCCCCACCCCCAGCAGGTGCCTCCTGGGGGCTTTCGTGACTGTTGGGGTCTTTTTCCCAAGGAAGGACAGATTTTCTCCCTCCAGCACATCACGAGCCCCTGGCTCAGAGGCAGGCAGATGATCCCAAGATGGAATTATTTTGACAGACCTTTGTTTCCAGGGCAGGTTTCTGCATTTCACCCAGGCAGAACGGGCCAGGAGAAAGCAATATTCCTAATGCCGTCTAAACTGCAGGCACACACTAAATAAGCAGAGCAAAGAATTTCAACCTAATTACTATTTGCCCAGTGAGTTTTTTGTATGCCAAATATAAAATCTTTATATCCTTCTGCGGCTGGGTGGGGTTCACCGATGCAAGTTAAAGTACAGAATCATGGAAGAATTTGGGTTGGAGGGAACATTTAAAGACCATCGAGTCCAACCCCCTGCCATGAGCAGGGACATCCCGTCCAACCTGGCCTTGACTATTCCCAGGGATGTATGTAAATATACAGGTATTTCTTTAGGTATATGCACACATGTATATTTATACACACACCTATATTTATTTATACACTTACATTTATTAGATGAGATCTGAGGAAGAAATTTTTCACTCTGAGGGTGGTGAGCCCCTGGCCCAGGTTGCCCAGAGAAGCTGTGGCTGCCCCATCCCTGGAGGGGTTCAAGGCCAGGTTGGACGGGGCTTGGAGCAACCTGGGCTGGTGGGAGGTGTCCCTGCCCAGGGCAGGGGGTGGCACTGGGTGGGCTTTAAGGTCCCTTCCAACCCAAACCATTCTGTGATTCAAAGACGTGGCAAGCAGTTTTCCAGCAGCTGTTGGCAGGGGCTTTAAGACCTTGAGAGAAGAGAGATTTGGGGGAGCAGTGAAGAGGAGGAGAAAGGTCCAACTCATGGGGAGGGGGGAAAGAAAAGGGACCTCCGGCAGTGCCAACCTGCCACGGGCCATCGTGCCCACAGCCTCAGCAGGGCAGGAGCCTCCTCCGTGCTTTCACCATAAAAGATGTTGACCTTTCGTGTTAAGCTAGTTTTCTTAATACAAATATTTTCTAGTATGTATTGTGGAATAACATTTCTGAAAGGTCAACATGGAAATGAAACAGTTCGGTTTTATCCGAGATGACTTTTTATAAGTGAACCAAAACATCCCTCGCTGCGAGAATTTTCTGTGTTTTCTTTTCTGGTGGGGAACAAAGCTGATTTCCAAACCCTGGGTGGACTGGGGAGCCCTGCCATGGGAAGGAAGCCTTCATATTATCTTCCAGCTCTTTACCTGCACCTACTGATTTAGCCATCAAACTCACCTTCCCCCTCTTTCCACTCACTTCCTCGTTAGGAGTGTAAAATACAAATCAGGAAATTACAGAAGTCATAGCCTAGGGACGCACCAGGTCACCATTATGGGCTCAGGAGACATCATGCTCTAGAGGCAACACCTTCTGCTCTGCACCATCCCAGGGCTGGATCTCGTTGGGTTCGTATGGACCATGCTCATGTAGGAAAACACCTCTGTGTACGTGGGCATGTACACACAGGAGCATGCACAGCCCCACAGCGCAGCATACATTTGTGGGTCTGCACCCTCCTTCCCCAGCGTTTGGGGGGGTCCACCACCCCCTCGGCCAGTTGGGTGGGAGCACCAGGTCCTGGCCCCTGCACACCCCTCCCCGCTGCCCTGATAACCCGAAACGCCACCCTCCACCAGGCCATGGACCCTCCATCCCTCGTACTCCCAACACCAGCTCTCCAGGACAGGACTGTCCTTTCCCTATTTCCCTGTAAAACGCCGGTGCTGCAGAGCTTTCCCAGCCCTCCAATGACCCACAAGGGCTCCTGGGAGAGATGCCAATACACATAAGCGATCAAAACCACAAGGACTTGAAGGGGTTTTGACAGAGCCAAAACAATACAATTTAAAGTCATATTTAAAGGTGCCACCAGGACCACCCAGTCCCCCCCCGTCCCCACTTCAGCTGGTGGGACACAGACTGATCTGTCCTGTCCCTTCGGCACTTGCAGAACATAAGTGGGCAACATGGCTCAACGTCGAGCAAAGGAAACAGGCTCACGAAGAAGCAACCGAGATGTTTCCCATTAAGAAGGGAAAGAAGCTACACCCTTGTCCATGGCCTGGGTGAGAGGGACCTCATCTGAGCAAACCTGTGCAGTTACTGCCATCCGCCTGCAAGAAACTTTAATCCCAGCTGGAGAGGGCTTCCCAAGCAGCGACGGGGACAGAGCCTGTCCTGACAGAGGGGTTGAAGTGACCCCAAAGCATTGCTGGTCCCCACCTGTGCCAGCAGCCTCACACCGACCTGAGGACATACGCTTGTTCATCAGCACCCTGGCAAACACCACTAAAGCCTCGTCTTTAGCCCAGCAATAATGAAAACCACGGTAATAAACGCTAAAAGGAAGCCAGGAATTTTCTGCCGCCAAGCACCCAAAGAGGAGCGGAGATCCCTCCTGCGAACCCGGTCACACGGTATCATACAGTAGAGCCACCAGCCTTTTACCGGCAGCCTGGAGCCATCGCATTACGCTGCTGAGCTCTGAGCGAACAGCGGGCTAAATTAATAACATCAAGACCGACAAGAGCTTCGAGAGACAGAGGGATGCAGGGACCACAAGGAAAACCGATAGGACAAGGGGTGATGGTTTTACACTAAAAGAGGAGAGATTCAGACTAGATACAAGGAAGAAATTGTTTACCCTGAGGGTGTGAAACACCGGCCCAGGTTGCCCAGAGAGGTGGGAGATGCCCCATCCCTGGAAACATTCCAGGCCAGGTTGGACGGGGCTTTGAGCAACATGGTCTAGTTGAAGATGTCCCTGCCCATGGCAGGGGGGTTGGACTAGGTGGCCTTGAAAGCTCCCTTCCAACCCAAACTATGATTCTATGGTTTACATCGACAAACAAGAAACACGAGTTCAGCCCAAACCCCTCTGCCAGGACAGCAGCGATGTCCGCAGCCGGGCTGCTCCACACCAACTGCCATGGGCTGGCGCCACTCACCAGTCCATGCCACCCCAACATCCCCAGCGGTGACCTGCCTTCACCAGAAACACAGAATATTTGTTATTAGCACCGCTGTTGCTGCGATCGCTGCATTGTACCCACCTTCCTCAGCCCCGTTTCCAAGCACGGCCCGAGCAAAAGCCATTATCTTCGTAACGATCAATAAACAGATCAAGGGTTGTAGCTAGAGGAGAAAAAACCAACACAACACAACCTTTAGAGGGGGATTTTATACAAAGCAGAATTCCAGGCTGCAAACACCATGATCGCCAAGCAGGGTGGTATTTAAAAGCCGGGTAGACATAGTGCTTAGAGATATGGTGTAGTGATGGTTTTTGTCGGTCTTAGGTCAATGGTTGGACTCAATGATCTGAAAGGTCCCTTCCAACCCGGCAATTCTATGATGCGTTCAGATTCCCGACTTCCACGCAGATATTTAAGCAGTGCCCTTAGCACAAGCGCTAAGATGCTGTGATTGCTGCTGGAAGGAAAGCTCTTGTCTTGCCCATCCTGGTCCCACGGCCCGTTCCCAGGGACATCCCCCCAGCAGAGACGTTCACCCCATGGCAGCACGAGGCTCCGTAGGCCATCAGGCAGTGGCAAAGCTGGTCTGGGAATCAGTGACAGCAAAAAATACAGATGCCCGTAGAGACACCAAGCAAAGAAGAGCCACTTCCCAGAGCCTGGCAGGGAAACAACTTCCTCACGTCGCAGTAACGGCCCCCAAGAATTCCAGCTTCTTTATGCAAATTGTACAATGCAGCAAGAAAAGAAAGGGATATTCCATTTATCCTTACCCACCTATTATTTACTTATCACTCATAACCTGCTAGGCAATTAGTAATCAGCTCCAGGAAAAACCAGCAAACCTGTATCCTCACCCCAAGCATCTCCACTGGGAGCTCCACAGCAACCGCTTCACTGCGGATAGGGAGATCCTGACACGCTTTTTCTTCTGATTTGCATTAAAAACCTCCAAAAAAAAAAAAACTTTAAAACCTCCCTTGGAATACAGTTCCAGAGAGATAAAAGCACCATATGAAAGGGTATTTTTTCTTTCTGAACTTTTCGAAGCGGAGTTTGGAAAGCCGAGGCCAAGGATTATGGCTCCTGCTCCGCAGTCATTAATATTGGATCCGGGTGCCCTGGCAAGCGGCTCACAGCAAACAGCAGAAAGCTGGGGCTAGCTTGAAGCGTTTTACGCTAGCTTGAGAAGAAATTAAACCTGATCCAGGGTAAAAACCAGAGAAAAACAATACTTCAGTCCAGTATAACGCTTTCTGGTACAAAATCAGCCCAGTAAAAACAGTTTCCACCAGCAAACTGAGCTTGCAAGTGCACCGAGGAGGCCACCAGCAGGAGCCTTTGAGGGCCAGTCTCCGAGGAAAGGCTCAGTACAGATGAATCCCCATCTCCATGAGAGATTTTCTCATCTTTTCTACTTAAAACACAGGGTCACGTAACAGCGACACCAGCGCTGCAAAATGCTTTTGACGCGTCGACAGCTCCACCCTTCAGGGACTGGTGCCTATTTTTGTTCTCCCTCGGTTTATGGTCTCAGATGTTCGCCTTAAAGTGCCTCCTGAAGGGCTTCAAGGGGTCAAGTCCAAATGGAAGACAATTGCCCGTGATGAACGGCGTATGATGTTACAGAGGTGACTGTGCGGGCTGGCTCTTCCTGGCCTCCGTGGTGATGCTAACACCCACACCGGGCACCGTATCCGTCCCAAATAAAGCCACATGGGTTGTACCAAGCAAGCGACCTCCATGGCATCTCCTTTGCTCTCACCCCACTGAGGGCTCTCGAATAGCAAGGGGGTTTGACCCAAAAAAGGGTCAAGGACCCAAAACTTGTTTGGTATTCATCCCTCTGAGCTGGGTGAAGAGTGAAAAAAAAATCAAGTGTTTGGATGAACCCCAAATTCTAAGTATTAATAAATACACAAAATAAAAAAGCTTCGCGTTTTTTTGCACCGATTTTTCCACCTTTTTGAAATAACAGCTAAGGTCTCGCTTCTCAACGAGGGGGAGTCACTTGGAACCTGTGAGCGGAGCCTTCTTTGAAATGCCTCTCGGAACAGAACATTTGGCCGGGGCTGACATCGCTTCCCAAAATGCTTTCGGTAATCGGAAAATTCAACACCTGCAACCGCCTGTGCTTCGGCATTTTCTGTTGCGAAAAATGTATTGACCTGCTTGGGGCGAATCCTGCGGCGCCAGCGGGTCTTCTGCAACACGGGAGGTGCCATTTGCTTCAGCCGCGATTACTCAGAAGGGAGCGACTGCTAAATTCAACATTGGCAACGCACAGATTCATGCCTAGTTAAGGAAGGAATGTGGATCCAGGCGGTTATATGATTTATCCACAGTCACTCCGGAGCGTGCTGTTAAAACCATCCAGATCTCCAGATCCTTGCTTCGGATCATTCGACGTCTCCCTGCTCTCAGGCAGTGATTTGTACAGATGTTTTGCCTTTCACTATTTATATTTCCGATTTGCAGCGTTATTTCAGCACAACATTAAAACCGAAGGGAAGTCTTTAACAGGAATCCAAGAGCAAAAATGGAAAGGTATCTTTAGGAGCAGCAGATGCAACCCTCTGAGCCGGAACATGAGCCAGCATCTCTCTAAATGTGATACCAGAGTTTGCACCCAAACTTACTCTAAAGGTTTAGAAGGAGCTTCAAAGTTAAACACCATTTTCAGCAAGCCCGAGATGAAGCCAAATGCAATTAATCCCACTTTATTGGGGGCTCTGGAAGAAAATTGCTTTGCTACTTACTATAGATTTTGATATAGAAACAAATTCAGGCTTTTTTTTTTTTTAAGACGACAAAAAAAAAAAACAAACCACAAGCCAGCTGCATTGCATCTTAAGCTCAAATAGTCATCAGGAGCAACAATTAAAATTCCTGCAGCCAGAGTCAAGCTCCACTTGCAGCCCAGGGTTCTCAGCCCACGGGGGTATTGATTGTGAGAATCAATTTTGCATATAAATTAAAAAAAAAAAAGGCGCAATCATTAAAGCATATAAGATTTAGTTATAAGGGCAGAACCGCTGTGTCGTGCAAAGAGACTGCGACAGGCTGAGGTTCAGGAGCAGGCTGAGATTTAAGGTGGCGGAAGAGATTCCCAACACCCTCTGGCTCTGGGGAGGGCTCAGGAGACCAATTCCCATAAACGCCTGGATAAAACAAGCCAGGACCTCTGTGGCAAAGCACCGGTGTGTTAAAGAACTTGGAAAATATGGAATATTTAAAACCTGAGCTCTCCAAGTACAGGTTTCAGTAGTCACATCCACAATTTAAAACAACAACAAAAAAAAAAACCATTAAGTCAACACTCCAGAGTTAACTGTTGTACACGTAGAAGGTTTTCCTGTAATAAGAGTGGTATCAAAGGGCCCTCTGTAAATAGGAATCGTCACAGTGCTTCCCACCTTCCCCTCCCAGTCTCCTTCCGTGATGCTGGGAATCCCCATCAGGTCCTCTCCTCCCTGTGGAAGGTCACCTCACAGACCCTCCCCTCCAGGACACCTTCAAAGCTCTCACTAAATGAAATAGAAATGTAAAGATATATAAGAGAAAATAAAATATAAGGGAGAACGGGAAAGAGAGAGGTGCCAGGCACTGCTTCCCTGCTGATTTTTGCACACTTCATCACTATTCCGCATGTTCTCCAGGAGCCACCGTTGGAGCATCTGGGAGACCTGCATCCTCTCACTGCCTTGGCCGAAAGGTTTAGAGATTTAAGACATTTCTGGGAGGACAGCCTGGTGGGATGGGTAAGCTGCAGCTGGGCAAAGCAACGCCATGCAAGGGGATCTGGAGGCTGCAGGATCCCATCTCCACTTTGCTCCCCTTGGAGAACCGGGATTTGCAACTTTTGGCCAGAGATAGAGACGGTCCAACATTTTCTGACCACGCCATTGTACCAGATAACAAAAGTTCATCAAACCCAAACCCTTCATAGAAACCTTTGCGGCAAAGATGATGTTTGAGGTCCGCTGGTGACAGCCTGGGAGCGAAGGTCCTCCCCGGGGCCAGCACCCCGAAGGGCCCAGCGGGGGGGTGGAGGAGACCCACAAAGCTCATCATCTGCCGCAGCCTCCTCACAAGCGCAGGAGATATCTGCGGCAAAGCAGCACTGCTGTCAGCACGGCTGGATGGATTAGAGAATTAAAATACAACGGTCACAGCTTCGATATTTTTAAATAAAACCTCTCCAGCAGACGGTGTAATGAAGAGAGCTACCTTATTAAAAATTAAATAGAAACAGCAAATTATCTCTAAGCCATTTTACAGACATTCATTAAACACTCCGACAAATACTATATTAATAAAATTCACCAGCAGCCCGCACAGTAAGTGAAAATAATGTTAACAGCAAAAGTAAATAAGACTTTTTTCCCCCATTTGTGTGGCAACAAGAAACCGATGAAGCGATGGGCAAAATGAGTTAAAAGCCGAGATGAGAAGCAAGATTTCAGGTTATTAGATCGAGAAGGCAGACACGGGTTTGGTTATTTCAGCCAGGAGTGAAGGGGGTGCTTGTGGCGAGAGCGGTGGTGGAGCTGCCGTCCAGGGGTCCCTGGGCAGGCTGGAGAAATGGGCCAGGAGGGACCTCGTGGTGTTCAACGAGGAGAAATACCAGGTTCTGCCCCTGGGGAGGAACAGCCCCATGCACCGGTATATGGTGGGGGGTGAACACTGCAGAGAAAGATCCGGGGTGGTGGTGGACACCAGGATGAACGTGAGCATCCTCCCTGCGCAGCACTGGCGAGGCACACCTGGAGAGCTGGGTCTGGGCTCCCCAGTACAAGAGAGACAAGGACATACTGGGCATGCTCTGGATAGAGTTGAGCACTGGAGCAGGTCACCCAGAGAGGTTGTGGGGTCTCCATCATTGGAGATAGTCAAAATGTAACTGGACACGGTCCTGGGCAGCTGGCTGTAGCTCATCCTGCTTGAGCAGAGGTGGGACAGGACAAACGCCAGAGATGCCTCCGACCTCAGCCATTCTGCGATTCCCTTAAATAAGGCCATCCTCAAAGGCTGGCTTGGGCTCCAGAAGGAAAGAAGGAGAGCTGTCGCTTCGCTTGATGAACCGTCTCAAGCCTTCCAGCTAAAATTGTGTACTTCGACTGGGATGAAGATAAAATACTGTGAAGGACCTGGCAGACAAGGCTGGAAAGGCCATGTTTTTATTGATATTGTCAGGCTGTCAGAGAACAACTTGTTTTGGCCAGGTCTGTAGCGCGCAGAGCTGTCACTAAGGAGACCCAGATATGACGGATGCCTGTGGAAGGGCTGGGAAAGCCTGTGGGATGCCTATTTACCCAGATCAGGGAATTACCTCCAGATCCCTAGAAAAGAAATGCGGCACAGGGACTGGGTTCACATAATCCACCTCAGGCTGTTAGCCGGAGCTATCTGCTCACACCACGGAGAAAATAAACTCTAAATCGAGTTTCCAGTGGTGCTACCAGTCACAATCCCTTCCCCGTTTTCCCGACGCAGACTCCCGCAGTATGGGAAGTGACAATTTCCGAGGCGGATATTAAAGCAGCCTTTCTCAGAAGCTCGCCAACAGAAGCCGAGGAAGATTTCTTGTGCCAAATCGTTTTCCTAACAGAAGGTAATTATTAGCTAAAAATCTTGCCCAAACGCCGGAGCGGCAAGAAGGTCTCCGACAGAGGAAGACTTAAAAAAAGAATTAACTGCTTGAGGGAAGGGTAATTGTGGTCTTCGGGGTCTGCAGAAAGCGCTGGAGGCAGCAGGAACCAGCAGAGATGTTTCACAGAGTGCATAAAACACACGTTGTCTTTTTTTTCCTATATATATTACATACATATATATGTGGATGCATGGAATATAAAGCTCAGATGCACGTGCATTTCCCCAAAACAGAAGCACGTGCATTTCTCTTGCTGTGTGGCCCTCGCATACCTGCCCGCCCTTCGCTTTGGGGATGATGAGCCCCATGGAAAGGGTCCTGCCCCAGCGGCGTCCCGCCGCACCCAGGAAAATCGTATCAAGGAAAAAAAAAAAACCAAAAACCGCATTATTTCAGGCGGGTTTTCTGCCCGTTTTCAGCAGGGCCTCGTCCTGTCGGAGCACAGCAGCAGGGGCTGCTCAGAAGTCACGAGTGAATATAATAACCGTAATAAGTTAATGAAATAACTGTGAAGTCGGAAAAGGCCTCTTTTGTTCCCAGCTCACTTGGTTATGTCAGCGCCCATCAAATCGAGTGATTGGCAGGTGGTTAATTTTGCTGTCAGCTCCCACACGCGGCTTTCCAGCAGCCACCAGTGCCCACCATCTCCACCCGTGGTACCACGAACCCACGCACATCGTCGCTGGTCACTTGCTTACCATTTCCCCAAAGCCAGCTTTTGAAAAAAAAAAAAATAGAATTGGGATATCTGCAGTTTTCATCTCCTGGCATGCTGTCACACACACCGGTAATAATACGCAACTATAAGGGAGGCGCTGGAAAGGCAAAGGAGAAGTGGGGAAAGTCCTTGAGCTCAGAGGAAATTCAACGTGCCACAGATTAGCTCTCCTGGGCTCCGATGTCCTGTCAATGGGAACAATCCATAAATTAATAGCTGCCTTTTTAATTGGGTCGACACTCCTTCCTCGCTCACCCCGGCAGGGGAACGCCGGTCCCCAGCCGGCTGCCGGCTCTGCAGGGGGTGGCAGAAGTCACCCAGGGGGGACAGGGCGTTCCCTCCTTTTTCTGCCACGGTCCGTTGGGTTTTTAAACAATCTTATCTTTAATTTTTAGCCTCCGTGGGTTGTGTTCCCATTGCTTTCCAGGAAGGTTTGCCACAGTCAATCCCACATGCAAGAGGCAGAAGATACTACCTCCACAGTGCCGATAGTTAAACACCTTTTCCTACACCTAGGTTTACACACAGAGTTCTACCTAGATTTTATTGTTTTTTTTTTAAACAAAACCCCATCTTTCTCCTGCTATTTCCTTTTTTCAGCGCCAAAATTACACCAGTAAAGCCATCCCTGTTCCTATACAGTTTCCATTTGACTTGGGCAGCGCAGGTTACGTAGCAACATCAACAACGGGGGAGCATAAAAACATCCCAGACTTTATTCCAATAATAGCTCGGAATTAGCCCAGGTGCCCAAAGATTTGCTGGAGCAAACTAGCTGAAAAGCAATGGCTTAAAATACTTGTCCTTTGTAATAGATAATTGATCTGCCAATGTTTGCAGTTTTCCAGGACCGCCGCAGTGGAGATCTCACCTGAATATTCCTAAAGGTTAAATCCTCCCATCAGATCTGCAGGTTAAACGGGATGTCGTCTCAGGTGTAGGATGCAAAGGGAGATGCCGAGGAGTTGCTCGGGCTTTGAGGAGCTCTCCGTGACTGCAGCCACGGCCCAGGCTGGAGATAGAGAGCACAGCGTTGGTCTGAGTTGGCCATAGAGATGAAGCACCACATCCACAACTTCCCATTTTCCAGAGGATGGGATGAAAGTCCAGGCAGCCGAGGCCCCTCTGTCACAACATGACTCAGATGAGGGCACAACACCTTCCCCAGCCCACATCTGGTTGCATTTGACCATATGAAATAGGAAGCATCATTTTTGGCAGGTCCTTCTTGCCTCCTGACTAGCAGGACCAGCCAGGGTGGCATCCTACTGGCCACCTTCAGGTTTCTCCCCCTCTCATACGGGTATCGCAGCTGAGTTCACATATCATTTTCCACACTTGGGGCTTAAAACTTGGTGCCTAAGCCAAAAAAAAGGCCAGGACGGCACGTGATGCCACATAAACCCTATTTGCTAGTAAGAAAACTAACTCCATCCCAGCCCAAACCAGGACAGCTACCACTGCAATTTAGTTTTGCTACCAACACCATCAAACACCCAACTAAGCCAGTAGCCCCATGTCCCAAATTCCTGTAATAATGAGAAAAAAAAAAACCCAAACCTCCCCCCAAATTGCCTTTTTTTTTTTTTACCTTGAACACCCCAGAGGGCTCTCTGACAATACACCCACCGTGCCCCGTTCTCAGGCTCTCCAGGGGCATTTTTCTTTGCAGAAACATTGCAACCAGCCAAACTGTGAAATATTGCCAGCAAAGCCGAGAAAAATCAGCTCAGGGCTGGAGTTTTACACTTCTCAGATCACAAGAGCAGCGAGCGCCGGGGCGGATCGCTCTGCGGCACATTAGCTCAGCCAGGCCAAGAAACCCAGCTCATTGCCAGCGCCGCCGAATTGCTATAGACTCGGAACACAGTTTTGGCACACTGAACCATCCCCCCGAGGTCAGAAAAAACAATAACGCTTTCCGAGGAGGAAAGAAAAACCTGTTCAGCCCATACGCCTGGTAGGACAGGAGCCGCTTGAGTACCGCACTCTCCATCCCAGCACATCCCAGGGCATGGGAAGAGGAGCCCGGCTCCCTTTGCCCCATGCAGGGAAGTGACGCCCATGGATGCACAAGCCATCCCGCTCCATCCATACCTGCATATTATATTGTGCAATCCCAAGCACAAATCCAGGCTGGGTGGAGAATGGCTGGAGAGCTGCCCTAAGGAGAAGGACTTGGGCGTCTTGGTTGATGAGAAGCTCGAGATGAGTCAGCAACATGCGCTGGCAGCCCAGAACCCCCCGCAGCCTGGGCTGCATCCCCAGCAGCGTGGGCAGCAGGGCGAGGGGGGGATTCTGCCCCTCTGCTCCGCTCGGGGGAGACCCCCCTGCAGTGCTGCCTCCAGCTCTGGGGCACCAACAGCAGGAGGACACGGAGCTGTTGGAGCGGGGCCAGAGGAGGCCCCGGAGATGCTGGGAGGGCTGGAGCCCCTCTGCTGGGAGGACAGGCTGAGAGAGCTGGGGGGGTTCAGCCTGGAGAAGAGAAGGCTCCAGGGAGACCTTCCAGCCCCTTCCAGTCCCTCAAGGGGCTCCAGGAAAGCTGGGGAGGGACTCTGGAGCAGGGAGGGGAGCCATGGGACGAGGGGGAATGGTTTCACACTGGAAGAGGGGAGATTTAGATGAGATATTAGGAAGAAATTGTTTGCCGTGAGGGTGGTGAGCCCCTGGCCCAGGTTGCCCAGAGAAGCTGTGGCTGCCCCATCCCTGGAGGGGTTCAAGGCCAGGTTGGACGGGGCTTGGAGCAACCTGGGCTGGTGGGAGGTGTCCCTGCCCAGGGCAGGGGGGTGGAACTGGGTGGTCTTTAAGGTCCCTTCCAACCCAAACCATTCTATCATTCAAGGCTGCGGCAAGCAATATTCCTGGCTGACACTGCTGCTGTCATTAACCCGGTCCCTAGCACAACTTTCATCCCAGCCCACGGACAATTTCTTAGCAAGATCCCAGGCTGGGGCTGCTCATGTCCCAAGGGACTAGCCTGTACCCCCAGGGTGGTACCTGGGGTGCGGGGGGGGCTGGATTCAGCTCTCACCTCCTCCTTTGGTCCCTGCTGATGCTTCTGGACACAGGATGTACCCCAGGACAGAGAAAGGAGGAATCCTCCTTTCAGGGCACACATCCCACTGGGGTGTCTGTACAACAGGGTTCAAGGAGAAAATGGGTGTCCCAAGATTTTCCCAAATGAGCTTAACATTTTACTAGAGTCTCCTGTCTCTGAGCAGACCAGAAGGAACTGGGGGAGGGGGACCACAAAAAAAAAACCTATCAAAACCCTTCCCAGGCTGGGCAGGTTCTTCATCTCTCAGTTCAAGATCCACAAAGGATCAAAACTCTCGCTGTAATAAGCTCTCCTGGGAGGAGCTGGAGCAGGGCCGGGTGGGCAGAGGCAGCCGCAATTACAGCTGGCAGTAATGGAAATCCAGTCCCAAAAGAGCCAGGGAATGGGGGAAAGCCACCTCGGGGCAGTCAGCAGCCGCCGGTGAAGACACCAAAGCGATGATTTCAAAGGTTGCAGGGGGTTCTTGGGGTTGATATAACTAAGAGTCTCCTCCCTCCCCCACAAGTCAACCCCAAGACCCTCACATTAAGAACAGCGAGACAGTACGAGCACTTGCTCAGCTGTCTGCAAGGATGCTTTAGCATAGGAGTGGAAGTAGTCAAAGAACGTACCTATCTTTGAATACATTCCCCAAAAAATAAATCTGTGTCCTTGAGCTAAAAAAAAAAAAAAAAAACACAAAAACAAAAAACCCCAAAAAAACAACAAAAAAAATCCCTGCATCCCTTTGAAGGGGAGATCTGAGGTGGTTGGGCCACCTGGGGAGCTGCAGCACATGGTGGCTGCCGTTCCTCCAAGTCCTTGCATGTCAGCACAGGCTCATAGACTCGTCTGGCCAGTAGCAGCCCTACCATCAAAGGCTTGGTGTTTGTCTTCTCTGCTCAGGAGAGCTTTTACCCAGCAAATCAGCCCCTTGATGGCTGCTGAAGAACTGCAGCAGAGCAGAGGGACTTCCTCATCTGCCATGCAAGGCCATGAGGTTGCGGAAGAGGCACTTCCCTGCCCGGGGAGACCCAACCTCTTCACTCCTTTTCTTTGAAAGCGCTGTTTTGAAGACTCCTACTCTGTCTTCTTCCAAGCCTCTGCTACAACTACAGATCTTGGGCCAGGATGAGGAAAAAATACATTAAAACTCTACCCAAGGGACTTCATACCTCCTTTGAACCCCTTCTATGGTTAGTATTAGCAAACCTGGAGCTGGGCTTTGCCTTAAAACCTGCCCGAGCTTGCCCTCCTTTAGGCCTAAAGGGAATATCGTGGAAAGCAGTGTGTAAAATTTGGAGGTTGGGGTGCGCGACCTCGGTCTTGAAGCCTTTGAAATGAGAAACAAACCAAACAGCTCTTCAGCATAAGAGGAACCAAAACACCAAGGGAGGTTCCTGCAGCCATGCAGGGCATCACCACACAACCCAGAGGTGACCATGGACTTATCTTGGGGCCTGGAGGCAAGTGAAGATACTTGACCGGCTTTTTTGACGCAGCATAATTTCCTAATGATATGATTGCATCTAAAAATGCCATACACTCAACAACCTTCACCCTCAAAGCCACGTTAACACTGCATTAAAAATTCAGCTAACTCCTCTTTGGTGAGCAATTATCTCATTCAATGGTTTGATTCACTGATATCTTAATGACAGCCTCCCCCGTTGTTGTTTTTTTAATGTTTAAAATATGAAATAAATGAGCCCTGTCAGGCTGAAAATTCCGAGTAGGCTATAGTAGCGGTTTTCAATAAATAATGATGAGAAGTTTCAATTTACCCATCATCTGGCATATCGCGTGACGAGGTTGTCATCTCCTTTCAAGCTGAAAAATCCATTCCTAGCCATCTTGATAACGTCATTAAATATTGTGGCAGAAGGCACAGAAGTTGCTTTTAAGGAGTAAATCTCGCGCCGTCAGCAAATAGAGGAGCTGAGGGAGAAGAACAGCCACAAGAGGACAAGGTACCATGTTGGTGGAGACCCCCATGTCCCAAAGAGCCAGGGTCTCCCTACCCCCTTCCCAAAGGTGCCGCCGCCACCCCTACCCCTCCTTGCTTTGGCATGAGGATGTAATTATTTATTCCCCACGCCCTGTTCCAGCAGCGACCGTGCAAGCAAAAAGGAAACCAGTCTGATGCCACAAGCTGTGGTGGACCACAGCGGAAGTAGAAAAGCTTGGGGACAAATAACTCTGCAAAGAGACGCTCCCAAGCCTGAGCGTTAATTGCTCATCTGCAGTACAAAAGTTTCCGCTTTGCAACAGCCCTCTTGTTATAGGAAAAAAAAAAAACCAAACCAAACCCCAACATTCTGGTTTCAGTCCAGTGAATAAAATCCTTTTGGTTTTCTGAGCGTTTTTCTTCAACGCAATTTGTCCGCACAAGTTTAGCTCCGTCCCACCTGCAGGCAGGAGAGTGCCCGCAGGGATGCCGAGTGTGGAAACCCACCAGAGATGCAGTGAGGATGAACATGGCACTCCCCCCCCTAAAAAAAGACCAGCTTATCCCTGTATCAAAAGGGGAGTAACCTGAAACGCGGATCAATTCCAAAGGAAGTGTTAATGAGAGCGCAATACGGGAAGCATCAGTGCCGCTGGACATCAGCACACCTGGAGAAGGAAAAAACCACCCTCACCAGCTTCAGCTCCATCCCATGGCAATCGCCTCTCCCCACCAGCCCTGGCGTCCCTTAACATGTCCCATACCGGCCTCTGATAAGGCAACAAGTCATCCCGAGCTCTGATCCTTATGCCCCACTACTTTATAGTTTCCCCACTTCATGCCATTCCCTTCCATTCCCAATTTATCACGTGGCGGTCGCACGCACAGCATCGCACATGCGGCTCACGGGCATCCTCTCGTGCAAATCTCTTTAGCTCCGTTCCATCCAGGCAGTGTTAAAAAAAAATAAATAAGTCTCAGCAGATTATATCAAAGGCTCCATCAGATTCCTATTGTCCTGGGTGCGCCACATAATCCAAATGGTTTCAAAAGAAAACTGCTACCTGCTGATAGCCGGAGTGGCTGCCAGTTACCAGATGTCTGGCTTTTGTTGTCTGTAACTGGTATAATTTTTTGCACAGAAATGGAAATGGTTTTGATCCTGCAGAACAAGATGCGCCGCGGATCAATTCATCGCAAAAAGGCCTTTTTTTTTTTTTAAGGACGTCTGCGCGGACGGAAATTTTGTTTTAGTGGGATGATT
The DNA here is from genome assembly GCA_008658365.1 of Alca torda. Classification (NCBI taxonomy): domain Eukaryota; kingdom Metazoa; phylum Chordata; class Aves; order Charadriiformes; family Alcidae; genus Alca; species Alca torda. Next base: position 2,469,157 of record CM018101.1, read on the forward strand.
GGCTCTATTTAATTTAAACCTGTATTTATACTGAAAATTCAAATAATGCTCCCTACTTTGCATTTCAAAAAGAACCTCAGTGTTTATGAAATCACTTTTGAGTCGCAATTACAGTTATTTGTCTCTGGGACACACAACATGTAATTGGGTCAACATTGTTAATGAGCTAGTAGCATTATTGTTAATGAGCTACTAGCGTTAGTTTCAGTGTTTCATCCCCAGCAGGCAGCAAATACAGTATGTTAAGATAGATAATTATGTTAATGTTACAAATATCCACAGACCAAAGAAGTCATTAAAAATATTAAACAAAGAGGTTAAGTGAGACAATTGCGTGGAGCAAACTCTCCACAGCGGCAGGGAGGGATCGGCACCGCTCGGACACGGAGGTGCTTTCTCCCAGCACCCATGAGCACCCAAACAAACACCTCGCTTTATCGATGATGGGCTGGAGCTGCCCCATTTCATGCGGCGTGGCAGGAGTTTTGTGAAAACACAGCTTTGGTTGCAGGCACCCACACAAAAGCCCATAAACAAGGGAAAGAGCTCCTGAGCATCGTCTTCTACACAAGGAGGTACGAGCCCCACAAGGGTTCCTGAGCATCATCTTCTACACAAGGAGGTACAAGCCCCACAAGGGCCTCCTGAGCATCGTCTTCTACACAAGGAGGTACAAGCCCCACAAGGGTTCCTGAGCATCGTCTTCTACACAAGGAGGTACAAGCCCCACAAGGGCCTCCTGAGCATCGTCTTCTGCACAAGGAGGTACAAGCCCCACAAGGGTTCCTGAGCATCGTCTTCTGCACAAGGAGGTACAAGCCCCACAAGGGTTTCTGAGCATCGTCTTCTACACAAGGAGGTACAAGCCCCACAAGGGCCTCCTGAGCATCGTCTTCTACACAAGGAGGTACGAGCCCCACAAGGGCCTCCTGAGCATCGTCTTCTACACAAGGAGGTACAAGCCCCACAAGGGCCTCCTGAGCATTCTCTTCTACACAAGGAGGTACAAGCCCCACAAGGGCCTCCTGAGCATCGTCTTCTACACAAGGAGGTACGAGCCCCACAAGGGCCTCCTGAGCATCGTCTTCTACACAAGGAGGTACAAGCCCCACAAGGGCCTCCTGAGCATCGTCTTCTACACAAAGCCATACAAGCCCCACAAGGGCCTCCTGAGCATCGTCTTCTACACAAGGAGGTACAAGCCCCACAAGGGCCTCCTGAGCATCGTCTTCTGCACAAGGAGGTACAAGCCCCACAAGGGCCTCCTGAGCATCGTCTTCTACACAAGGAGGTACGAGCCCCACAAGGGCCTCCTGAGCATCGTCTTCTACACAAAGCCATACAAGCCCCACAAGGGCCTCCTGAGCATCGTCTTCTACACAAGGAGGTACAAGTGCCCACAAAGGCCTCCTGAGCATCATCTTCTACACAAAGCCATACAAGCCCCACAAGGGCCTCCTGAGCATCATCTTCTACACAAGGAGGTACAAGCCCCCACAAGGGTTCCTGAGCATCATCTTCTACACAAAGACCCCTTGATGGCAACGGTAATGCTTTAAGAAGATGAACACCATTAAGAAAAAGAGCCACTTTGTTTTATTCCCATTAAGCATGTATCACCCACTCCTTTCATCTGCTGCCCCCTAATCCCCACATCTAAACACCTGGTGGTGGGCTGTTCCCCACTGACTTCACCAAACCACTCATCATTTTGCAGGTTTTATTTCAGGAATCATTTTTGCCTTTGAAAAAAGAAATATCATTTATGGACCCAAATACTTCTGATGAAGCTCCAATACCTGCAGTTGGTGAGAATAAATGTAGAAGAAAAGGTCTTTGGCCCTCGTACCTCAAGGCAGAAGGTGGCAACAGTGATGGGAAGTGTTTTCTGTAAGGAGCAGAAGTCTCCACAGTGTCCTAAAACCTGGGGGCTTCGACTGTCAAGCAGGTCTTAAAGAGAAAACCCTTAAAGCCAGACCATGCAAAGGGAAACAGGAGTTAATTTGTTGTCTTGGATAAAAATGCATATTTGGAGGACCTTAAAATAAAGTACTGCAATGTAGAGCTCCGGTTTCATTCAGCACTACAAGCGACAGTGAATGATTGATGAAAAAAAAAAAGGATCAGTCAAAAATAATTGAATTATGAAAAAACGAGGAGTTACTGAGGAATTAATGAAAAATAATTGGAATTGACTGTATCTTGAAATAACTAAAAATATTAACTGAAAATAATTGGGATGTGCAGATGGTTATAGCCCAGAGCGTCTGTGGAGAAATGCCATCTATTTGGCAATGGTTAAATACCAAGGAATTTAAAGGAAACCACTCTTCCCCTACACGCACATTTTAGGCAAAGCTTTCAACCAGGCCCCATCGCCAATAACAGGATTGTACAGTTTTTCCGATAGCCACTGCAAGGGACAGAGGTGAGCTAACCCCTCCCAAAATAAGAATTCAAAATTAAGTTAAAACATTTGCTCTCTAAAGGAGACGCTAATAGGTGCGGCCTAAGTTCCCCAGATATCTTAATTGCTGCAGAACTAAACCCTCCAGGTCACCCTGGGGCTCCCGCTGTGTTCGGTTACACAGCATAGCCTCCAAGTGCTTTTTCCACCCCCCCCCCCCCCCCCCCCCCCAAAAAAAAAGTTCAATAGGAAGGATTGAAAAAGCTCAACACCACCAGGAAAGTGCTCATCCCCTCCAGGGATGAGCTTTGCCCAGCTCAGAACTCCTCCGGAAGGGGAAGCGATGTTGCAAGAACATCTCTGTGCTGGTTTTACAGAATTCTCACAAGTTCGGTGTGTCCCTTCCCAACCACCGCCAGCCTCGTCTAAGGGGTCGTCCTGGTGGGTGTTCGCTTTCCTCACGAGACATCCTCTCATCAAATGTGAGATTTAGTCCTGGATTAAGACACCAAAAGGCAGGGTCCGCCTGCGAGCTGCTTACTGTTTTGCAAGCTGCATGATGGGGTCCTCCTCCATCCCCTCTCTTCCCAGGGCAGCGGATCCCGGATTTAAATACAACCTCTCTTTTTTTGCTTTACAAGAAATTCCCCGGAGCTCACATGACATCTTCAGCTTCCTACAGCCACGTCATTACTGCCTTCAAAAAAAATCATTCACTTTTTAGGTTTCCACACCCCCCACCCCCCCAAAAAAAACCCCAACCAGAATAAACCTGGAGAAACAGGATCCAAGAGACCAGCTGGAGCAACGAGTCAGCATGGGATTGAAACGCCATGGGGGGGAAGGAGTCGGTCGTGCTGCATCCACGGCCTTGCACAGAGCCCTGCTCCAGAGCCCCCCGCACAACCCCTGAATTTCTCATCTGGAGTGAGTACACACACACAAGGGACTCGCGGCAAAGAGGTTTTAATTTCTCAGCTGATTTAATCAACCCAGATTGAAAATGTCATTATTTTAAACAGCAATACAGAAGACAGGCTGTTTTCAAGGCCAGGTTCAAGGGTTTTCTCTCCTGCAACATACAATGGCACTGGTTCCACCTTGGCCAGTCTCTTAGCCTCCATTTCTTACTTTTCCAGGAGACCCAGTAGCTCAAGCCCTGAGGACTCCAGGAGGCAGCGGTCGGGGGCCAAGCACCAGCCCCCAGCTGCAGCTAAACCGCATTTCAGGAGGTCCCTTCCCATCTCCATCACCCCAGTGTTGCCCTCAGACCCTTCCCATCCCAGCTGGGCCCCAGAGCCAGGAGCGCAGAGTCCCATGGATGCCTAAACCATTACATAATAAGAACCCGAGGAGATGCAAAACCCAGCGTAGGAGGACGATATGGACAGATTGCTGCAGAGGGTGAAGAGGAAGAGAATCATAGAATCATAGAATTGCTGAGGTTGGAAGGGACCTTCAGGATCATCAAGTCCAACCATTAACCTACCCTGACAAAAACCACTTCTAAACCATGTCCCCAAGTACCACATCTACCCTTTTTCTAAACACCTCCAGGGATGGTGAAGCCACCACCTCCCTGGGCAGCGTATTCCAATGTTTAATAACCCTTTCAGGGGAAAAAGGTTTCCTCATATCCAATCTAAGCCTCCCCTGACGTAACTTGAACCCGTTTCCTCTTGTCCTATCCCTTGTCACCAGGGAGAAGAGGTCAGTCCCCATCTCTCTACACCCTCCTTTCAGGTAGTTGTAGAGGGTGAGAAGGTCTCCCCTCGGCCTCCTCTTCTCCAGGCTGAACAACCCCAGTTCCCTCAGTCGTTCCTCATGAGGTTTGTCCTCCAGACCCCTCCCCAGCTTTGTAGCCCTTCTCTGGACACGCTCCGACACCTCAATGTCCTTGGACATTCCGAATGTCCTTGGACATTGCTCTTGGAAGAGCTTGGAACTCACAAGTCTTCCATGCTGTAGTAGAAACTACATCCCTAGAGGGAGGATAATTCAATGTATAGGACTTCCAAAATCGAGCTTTTGGAAGAAGTGGATAATCCCCACCTTCAAATACCAAAATAGTTGTTGTATGACACCCAGCTCTAGCAACACCAGTCTCAGCCCTGGGGTGACACCCTTGGATTGTAAAATGGGCCATATCAGGCATTAAAGTAAAGAGGAAAGTGTGATCTGGGGGCCCACATATCTAATCTCTCACCAGAGCATAGAAAGAAAAATTGAAATCATGAAAGTACCTGGAAAACGGGGAAAAAATACAGTGTTTTTTTCCAAAAGATCACGCTACTCCAGCCCCATACTGTTCTTCGCTGGAGTAAACTATTTCCCAGACAAAAGCCACATGGCAGATACCACCACTCAAGGCTTAAGAAAAGAAGATAAACCGTCTCATATTGTAGTCACAGGGAAAAGCATTATTAACACAGAGAGGGACTAAACTGGAAGTTTATCAGGATGCTAGAAGAGAGGATGGAGGCCAAAGCTGAACCTGGAGGAAAGCCAACCCATGACTGCTCTTTTTAATGCTTTTTTTTTTAATGAACTTAATGGGAAAAAGAAAACACAGAAGCACATGGATGAGCTTTAATGGTTAGTTGGGAAGCATCAACAATATGGAGAAGGTTCAGAATATTAGACACGGAACCAGAAAAATAAGGCACAAATTAATTGCATAATGTGCAAAACTGGTATCAACTGCAGAGATTCCAGCTGTAACAGAAGAGTTGAAATCACTGCCTTGTCCAGTGTATTTTAGGATCTCACTTGAGGGCCTACAGTTTTCTCGGAGACAGAGCAATGGGTGCATTCCTCCAGGAAAACTGTAGACCACCAGCATGGCTCACCTGTGACAAGTCTCAGTGAGATCCTAAGGTAATCAGACAGGTAATCCACATCCTATTTCTAACTTGTGGGAAGCATCCCTGCTATGGTAAGAGACAGTGGTGGGACCCTTGTGAAAGGTTGCTGACCAAACTGGCCCTCCTGGTGGCAAGTGAGATGAAACCAGGGTGGACCAAACCCACAAAAGATCCATCAGAGCAATACAGAAGACATATATACCAGTACATGCTGGAAAACAGCTTGGTCATCAGCAGAGTGACATTAGGACATGCATGACCAGTTTGTACAATTACACTTTGAACGAAGGTAATGAGGGGGTGAAATGACCACTTTTGGCTCAGAAGGAGTTGATAAGAGAAAGATGTAGACTGCTACAAATTCACAAAGGTGTCATAGAATCATAGAGTGGAAGGAACCTCTGGAGATCATCTAGTCCAACCCCCTGCCACAGCAGGGTCACCCAGAGCAGGTGGCACAGGAACGCGTCCAGGAGGGTTTGGAATGTCTCCAGAGTTGGAGACTCCACCACCTCTCTGGGCAGCCTGTGCCAGGGCTCTGCCACCCTCAAAGGAAAGAAGTTCCTCCTCATGTTTAGGTGGAACTTCCTATGCTCAAGTTTGTGCCCGTTACCTCCTGTCCTGTCCCCGGGCACCACTGAGAAGAGCCTGGCCCCATCCTCCTGACACCCACCCTTTAAGTATTTATAAGCGTTGATAAGATCCCCCCTCAGCCATCTTTTTTCAAGACTGAAGAGACCCAAATCCCTCAGCCAATCCCTCCGTCCAATATTAAAACACATTTAAGTATTAAAGAACCTGGGTTCTGGTTCAGCCTTCCGGTAAGATTAGTGGAGGAAAGAAACCTAATTAGCTTTAAGGAATAGCTCAATCAATGTACAAAGCAGTTTGTGCAGTGTTGATCCATACAGGAGTGGACACAGATGGTATTTTCCAATCCTATGTCTTAGGTCCCTACAACCCAACATAAAAACATTTAATCTGGGACTGGGAAAGGAAATTAAACGCACAGAAAAAAAGATGGAAAGGAACCATCCATTTCATAAAGACGACAATCCGACAAATGTGGGCTTCTGTCCCGTTAAGGTTTCTGTCCCCAAGCTCTGCATGGGAGCCACACAGCAATGTAAGGACTTGCCGGGGCTCATTGGGGTTGGAAGGAGCACGTAGGAAAACGCACGAATGTATTGAAAGATGGGAGAAGGAAAAGAGCACCCATCCCTTGCAGAAGGAACAGCCTCAGTGCCGGGGTGATCCTCCCCCAAAAACACTGCCTGTGGGGTTCAGGCATGCCCGCATGGACCTTTATTGATGGTGGGCCCCCAAGACAACATCCTCACTAATATACCTCTTAGTGGCAGACAGAAAACCTACATCTAACAGCAGCAGAGCAGGAAAATCCACAGGTTTATCCCAAGGGAGACGCACACAGCACACAGACAAGTCCCAGATGAGCTGCAGTACACTGCAGTTTTACTTATAACCTGACTTTGGGGGGAAAAAAAAACCCAATAAAAACCCCAAAGCATAAGTGATATGACCCATTGCTCACATGGCTAAAAATAAATAACTAAATTCTTCTACTGAATAATTCAGTGACTCATCTTTGCCAAGTCCCAAAGTACTTTTGGAAAGAAGTCAGAAACATTTGCCCATTAACCTTCCACAAATGCAGGTTTACGCTTCATCGTCAGACCTAAATACATGCAGTTACTCAACAGGAGATTTTAAAAGTAGTTCCCACCACAAACATTTGTTATGTGGCAAAAGCAGCCAGGCCATCGGGCAAGGAAAGATGGGGTTTTGTCACCATAGGACATCCCCAGACCTGTGTCCTTCAACATCCACGCGGGTACATGGATGAGGAGGGATGAAATGGGGGATTCGGGGGCAGAACTGGTCCTTGGTGTAAGTCACCTGTTTTACGGTGACATTTTCACCCTCCGACCCTACTCTGGAAGATCAACCAGCTCCGCGATTAGCGATGCCCATGGCACACCTCTCACCGCCGCAGCCTCAGAAATGTTCTTAACGGACAAGGTTTCAGCTTCACAAAACCCTCTCCTATTAAATCTAATTTAAATGCATAAGTTAAGAATCCTAAATAGACATATTACAGAGATTTAAAAAGACGGTTAATGCATGTTAAATATAATCAATTCCAGGGGATGAATGGTAATGTTTTAGGAATCACAGCATAACAGATTAAGATACATAGGCTATTACTGATCTAATAATTAAAAGACAATTACCATCTATTTAAACCTCCGTAAAATGTGTCAGAAAACAAGGCCTTCACTTTAAAATTAGATATAAAGGTATCCAGCAATTTAAGTGCTATCATTTTTGGTGCAATTCAAAGGAGTCTTGTTCTCAGGAACTGCAGAGTATTTCCCTTGGAGGCACCCAAACAACGAGGGCACCCATGTGACCCCAAATCGCCGCGAGCTCTTCAAAATTTAGGCTGTGAGAATAAGTTTGGGTTAAACGCGCCCCTCATTCCAGTGCTGAAAGAAATTCATACACCCTATAGAAAATTGCCAATCAAGATTTGTTATAACAGGAAACATCTGAATAAGTAATTGCAAGAGTTTGAGTTGAGAAAGAACAAATTTACACATCTGTGCCTCGCTTGACCCAAAGCTCCAGCAATGAAGACCATCCAAAGAGTCGTCTATATTTTTGGCTGCCTATCTTTCCAATTTCCTTGGCATGTTTTGATTTATCAACAGCACACATCTTCCTCACCCGCTGAAACCCGACTGGATTTAAGCAGGATGTCTAAAACTGAATACGTTAAAATATTCAGAACAATAAGTATCAGATGGGAGGGCAAGAGATGAATACAAGCAAGTTGAACACACGGGACAGTTTGTCAAGGGCTTGCACCCGAGTTCGGTGCTGACCACATGCGGTCAGATGTGGAACAAGGGCTCAACCTTCAGCGGTGCCATCAAAGCAGACGCATCATAGAAGCACAGAATGGTTTGGGTTGGAAGGGACCTTGAAGACCACCCAGTGCCACCCCCTGCTCTGGGCAGGGACACCTCCCACCAGCCCAGGTTGCTCCAAGCCCCGTCCAACCTGGCCTTGAACCCCTCCAGGGATGGGGCAGCCACAGCTTCTCTGGGCAACCTGGGCCAGGGGCTCACCACTCCCACAGCCAAGAATTTCTTCCCAATATCTCATTTAAATATCTCCCTCAGGCACGGCCACCCCTCATCATCTTCATGGCCCTCCTCTGGACATCACTGTTAAGAGCAGGGGAGCAGCTCCCAGCAAGAACTAGGGCAGAGCCAGTTAAAATCGTTTATTTAGGGTATCATGGTGAATGTATCTTAAGGCAGCAACCACAGGAGACTTCAAACGCTTTTATTCATGTCTTCAAATGGAAGGTTGTACGCTGTCTTGTATTTCAGGACTTGACAAATCTCTCCCTTTCTGCAAGTTTTTCTATTCCATAAACAAACAACTTGTTTTAGCTCGGAGAAAACGTGTTACAAGCAACAGCCTTAATAATTAAAGTTTTCTTTGCTGTCCACAACTTGTGGGGGAGAGGCCAACGAGGAAGCCAAGGGAGTGCTAAATAGGGAATCTTTAGTCAAGATTTGCCACATATGAAGAGGAGTGACTCGTGTCACATTGATTACAACATCTACAAGCCCGTGGCTGAAGACAGCCATCAGCAGCTCAGCTCTGATCCTGGCAGGTTTGGAGGGTATGGACATCCCTGCGGTTAGGCCGAGACAAGCGCCACGCGAAGAGAAAGGGAGAAAACAAGCAAAAATGAACATACGATTTCACCCAAAAACGTGCGCATCGCGCACCTCATTCTGGCATCCACCCCTGTCTCAAAGTTCACAGGCTGGAAAAGAAGACCTCAACAGCCAGCCCAACCTCTCACAGCTCCACGTGGCCCTGCCGGCTGTGCCAAACACCACCATGTTCACAAAGAGACCCATTTTCGGCAAAATCAAGCCATCGGTCAAGTGGAGAAAGCCTAGAAAATCTTGGGCCCTGGCCACCATGCTGGTTCCTGGTGGCCTATCCATGTCCATAGAGGGGATCCTTGCCCACTGCAGGGCTGCTCCCGCCTCACTCGCCTCCACATCCATGCAACACAGCAGTGGAGAAAATAGTGCGGTTTTTCTGCCTTTTTTTTCCCCCTCTCTGCAAGGAAACAGCCATGAACCAGCCATCTCAAGACTCCTTGGCAGAACCACCCAACAGGCAGCTCCCGCTCCCGAGCCATCGTTGCAGCCTCTCTAAACTCAGAACATCGATACCACACATCCTGGGTAAAATTTCATAATCTAAATTTAATTTGGCTTTAATAAAAAAAAAAAAAGAGTAGGCAATTATTAAATCCATTTACCTCCCACACCATGGCAGGTGCCACACCACAGCTCTGCCCTGCTGCCTGGTCCCCAACCTTCTCAACGCATGGCTCCTTATAAAAGGAAACAAAAAAGAAAAAGCTATGAACTTCAATTTTGGATCCTGGAGAGAGAAGCTTTTTTTTTTTTTTTTGCACACGAGCCATCCTGTTGAGAGCATTCACCCCAAATTTGTCAAGAGCTTTCTGCTGTTAATTGAAGGAAGCAGAAATCTGTTTGCTGAAGCTCCACGAGAAGAAAAAGATGTCAGATAAATTATTCATCGCGAATTACTCACTTGGCTCCTGTTAAGAAATTACTTGTTTTCACAAAGCTTGCATCAGATTAATTCCTTATTTATTTCATCTATTTAGATGTCTTAAGCTGGCAAAGGGATACTAAAGATGCAGAACGAAGAAGGTTTTTAAATAGATTCTACATCTAACCCGCGGGTGACCACTTGAGCAAATTAGCCCAACCACTCAGTTCCGGGGCAGTGCAGAAGGACGCGTTGCCAGAAACGGCGATCTCGAGCAACTTTATTATCGTTGCAATTACCTGCAAGTGGATTAACAAGCGAATCTGACTTCATTACATTAGCTTGATATTAAAGAAGTAAGAAGTTTCAATTTAATAGGCATACTAATTGGTCAAAATTATAGGAATCGTAAGAGCACGGTATCAGAAGTACGGGTGCGCGGTTAATAAAGCGTGCTTAAAACTACACCGAGGAGGCTGCGATCCCCATATCAGCCTGTCATCCTCCCCACTGCCTCTTTTGGTTTGATATACCTTAGAGCAGGGAATAAATACATTTTCACACACAACCCTCCCCCCCAGGCCATGTTTCCTGAACTTCAGGTGGTCGCTTGGCAAAGGCATGGCATCCCCCTGCCTGCCCCGGCGCGCGCTCGCTCAGGGCTTGCCTTCAACAGGGACCTCACAAAAAATTCAACAGAATGGACCGGTTGCTTCCCCAAGAAAAACGCTAGGAACACGTACATTCAAATAGTTATTCTGAAAATTAAGATAGCAGGGGTTGCTTTCAAGGTGCAGCTGCTTCCAGAGATTAGTTATGGCACCTGAAACCCAATATTTTTTCAAGGTTCTCTCAATCTATCAAACTCAGACACTTCTGCCCAAGCTTTTTTCCTTTTAAAAAAAAAAATGACTAAGCCATTTTATCCACAGACCTAGGACTTGAGCATTGTTACAATATTCACTTGCGATTCAGAGACTGCTTTCAAGGGGTTGCCCTCCCCAGCAGTAACTCCTCTCACCATTGCAGCTACTCTCGTGAAGAGATTTGCAGCCCGCCGCTCCCGTTCCTTTCAGGCATGCGGGGGAGAGAAATTAACTGTAATTCACTGTCAGGAGAAGCCCAAGGTGCTGTAACATCACCATTGTATAAGGAAATCAAAGATGCTATAGGCTGCAGCTAAGCCTGCTATAAATATATCTGTTAAATCGAACATTGCGGAGTGATGTCTCCATCGCACGGTGGCTGGGGTTGGTCTGCTGGGGACTCGGCGTCATTCCCAACTGCCAAGGAAAGTTGGCTCTTGAAAGAACAGCAACTACTCTTCTGCAAACAACCAGGTCCTCCACATGTCACCCCCACCTGCAAATTCATACCATGCAGAAAGGTATCTTTGCTGCGAGGGTGGTGAGCCCCCGGCCCAGGTTGCCCGGAGAAGCTGTGGCTGCCCCATCCCTGGAGGGGTTCAAGGCCAGGTTGGACGGGGCTTGGAGCAACCTGGGCTGGTGGGAGGTGTCCCTGCCCAGGGCAGGGGGTTGGAACTCGATGGCCTTTAAGGGTCCCTTCCAACTCGAACCATTCTATGATTCTATCCTACTTCTATAGTCTGAAATTTCTCCTTGCTGTTACCTCACAAGCCCAGTGTCACTGGGAGAAATGGGGAGGTTGACCCCGTTGATGAGGTTGGGTGTAGTAAAATTTGTTCAAGCTTCCAGCTGTTCCATGGAGACTTTGCGGGGCTGGAGACAAGTCCCTTAGAACCCTTTATCCTGCCAAGCAGGAGGGCAGCAGGAATCCAGGATCAGTGCCCATGGTGCCACCCAAATTAGGTGTATGCTGTCACCTTGGCTCAGGCTGAGGAGTCTTTCAAGGCTCACCAAGGGACATTTTGGAGCAGCCCAGGCCACACTGCCCTGACACAGGTCTCTGTGCAAGCCTGATAGCCCACTGCTGAAGGATGCCACTGCCTATTCACACCTCAAGTTCCCTCCTGTTTTGGCAGCTAATGAAACAGCCACTCCTGGACTTTAAGATCATTTTTCATCACCAACGAAGGTGTCCAAATCACCTGCTCCTTCCTGCCCAGCCACATCAACCTCAGCAAATGGGGACCTAGAAAGCTCAACTGCTCCCTGGGCCGCCTCCAAGACAACATTGCTCCCCAGCTCTGTCTCTCCTGCCACTAGCAGGGACAACAGAAGGAAATTATTGCCTGGTTGCTTGGGTTTTCATCCAACCAAGACCACGGACGACCCATATTTTCTGCACAGCCAGAGGCCACCTCTGAGGCTCAGATGTTGCCTGTACCCCAGCACCGCCCAAAGTGCTCTGACCTGATGCTCTCGGCCACCACATGGCAGAGCTTCTCAGCTTTGTGCGGTAATTAAATATTTATCAGGCCAGCAAGCGACATTACAGCCCCACAGGCAGGGCAGGCAGCTGGGATGTGGGAGAGGTGGGTTCGACACAGCAGCAATTAATATTTAAGGAGCTGGGCGAGATAGAAGGGATTCACCAGGAGAGACAAAGGGCCACATCCATCCCTCCCACCCTGTGTTCAGAAGAGCCCACTCCCAGCAGGTCTAAACCCCGCAAAGCTGCAGCCTGAATCGAGAGGCACAAAGCGGGGGGCATTCCCAGGCTCCCCGGCTGCTCACTGGCAGGCACTGAGCCCAGCACCAGGATGGGATTTAATTAATCCCAACTGAGCAGTCCCACCGGGAGCATGCGTAGGAACAGGGTGCACATGGAGGAAATGTTGGAGTTTACCAAGATGCCATTTAAATTTGACAGAGAAGGGGTTGGAAAAAAAACCCCACCATTTCTGTGCTCCATAAATCACAGAATGGTTTGGGTTGGAAGGGACCTTAAAGATCATCTTGTTCCACCCCCCTGCCCTGGGCAGGGACACCTCCCACCAGCCCAGGTTGCTCCAAGCCCCGTCCAACCTGGCCTTGAACCCCTCCAGGGATGGGGCAGCCACAGCTTCTCTGGGCAACCTGTTCCACATGCAAGAGGTGTGCTGACTCTGGCCCTCATGGTAGCTGTGCCAAGAAAAAAATGCTTTAATTAGGTCCACTTTGGGTTCAGCCACAACATGCTCACCTGCAGCAGACCCTGGATGGCTGAGCAAACAGCAGCAGCAGAAACGTGGGTGTTTCTGGCACTCGCAGGCGCAACACTGGGCTCAGGTGCCTAAAAGTTGTTTTTATGGATGTTTAGCAGCTCCAGCCCTAATATTGTCTCAGCTCTTTGCCAGTCCTAAAGATCTCGCCATTTTTCAAATGTTTACCTCCGTTCCTCAAGGAGATTCCGCTGCCACTTTAGTTGCCAGGAAGCATATTAGTTGTTAGTCTTTTCTGCCCAAGCAACGACTGCCTTTCCCTGGCACTGCGTGGACGGCTCAAGTAGCATTTGGGGATATTCCTCAACGAAAAGACTCGCATGAATATTAAACACCGTAATTGAGTGCGGTGAAGTTCCTCCAGATTTGCAGAGAAGTAACTTGGGGCTGACTTCTACCTGATCAAATTTAAAAGCAGTTTCCCCTCAGATCTCCCAGCTTACTGTCGGAATCAAGCTCAAAATAATACTTTAGTGGCTGGCACAATTCTTGTCCTAATCTCCTGACATTCCTATTGAGTTTGCTTTTCCTTGTTCCTTTAATGCCAGGAGATTAAGGATGCTGCTTGTACAGCAGCACGAGTTGTTTGAACCACACGAGACCTTACACTCATGTCAGTAAAGCTTCCCAGCCCAGCAGTAGATTCAGGAGGAGGTTTGGCCCACCTCGGAGCAGGGGTTTGGCTGGCGAGGAGGGCGGTTTGGCAGCAGACGTGCTCCGAGCAGCTCTCCGCAGTTTCCAGAGCGCAGTATATTTTCCCGCAGGCTCCGGCTGATACGGTGGGCATTAATTGAATAAGCATTCATTCTCCTCCGAGGACCATCTGCTGAGGACCAGCTCGCAAACTCCTCTCAGAAACCAGGGCAACAGCACCATCTAGCAGAGCAGCCCAAAAAGTGCTGGAGGGACTTGCTGCCCATGAAGAAAAAGGGGTACCAAGGGCTGGGTGATGGCAAAATAAGGACTTCTGGGTCCAGCCAGCGATGGCCTTGCACACCAGCATCTCCATCTTCAGACACCCGCCTCAACAACCCCCGCGTCCCCTGTTTCTTTCTCCAACTTCTTCCAAACCTCTTACGGCGCTTCTATGCTGGACCATAATTTTTCAGCATCACTCCAGGAGAGGGGAACAGCCTCTGCCTTGCACAACTTGTCACACCTGGGGCATCGTGTCACACAGCAGATGTCATTACCGCAGCACTTGCCTGTGGTATAACCTTGGTTTGAAAAAACAAAAAAAAAAAACCAAACAAACCCCAAAACTTTTTACAGGTGGAATGTTCTTTCAAATATAATTCAGATCTTGTCTCTCAGGTCAGTGAGATCATGAGCCCAGGGGGCTACAGATAAGCTAAGAAGAGGAAAGAAACCTTCTCACCAGTATCTTCTGCATGGCGGGGTACAAAGGGTGTTTGCAGCCAGGCTAGAATTTCATAGAGAATCCTTGGAAAAAAAAAAAACCCACTGTTTTCAGAACTTTTTCTCCCCTCATTTTCCTCAGAGGGGAACTCCCTTCCCCCTCAACCTCATATAAGACCCCAGTCTAACATTCACCACATAATACACTTACCAGGAGTGTATAAATCACAGAATCACAGAATCTTCACAGTTGGAAGGGACCTCTAGAGATCACCTAGTCCCACTCCCCTGCTAAAGCAGGATTGCCCAGAGCACATCACTCAGGACTGCATCCAGGCAGGTCTTGAAAGTCTCCAGAGAAGGGACCCCACACCCTCCCTGGGCACCTGTTCCAGGGCTCTGTCACCCTCACTGTAAGGAAGATTTTCCGTGTATTTGAACGGAACTTCCTATGTTCCAACTTGTGCCCATTGCCCCTCGTCCTGTCATTGGGAACCATTGAGAAGAGTCTGGCTCCATCCTCCTTCAACCCACCCTTTAGATACTTGTATGCCATAATAAGGTCTCCCCTCAGCCTTCTCTTCTCCAGGCTAAAGAGTCCCAGCTCTCTCAGCCTTTCCTCACAAGGGAGATGCTCCAATCCCTCCATCATCTTAGTTGCCCTTCGCTGGACTCGCTCCAGCAGTTCCCTGTCCCTCTTGAACTGGGGAGCCCAAAACTGGACACAGTATTCCAGTTGTGGCCTCACCAGCACCGAGTAGAGGGGGAGAACGACCTCCCTCGACCTACTGGCCACACTCTTCCCTATGCAGCCCAGGATGCCATTGGCCTTTTTGGCGACAAGGGCACATTGCTGGCTCATGGATAATTTACTGTCTACCAGGACCCCCAGATCCTTCTCCTCAGAACTACTTCCCAGCAGGTCCACCCCTAACCTATACTGGTGCCTGACATTCTTCCTCCCCAGGTGCAGGACCTTGCACTTGCTTTTGGTGAACCTCATGAGGTTCTTCTCTGCCCAGCTCTCCAGCCTGGTCAGACCACGCTGGATGGCAGCGCGGCCCTCTGGAGTGTCAGCCACCCCTCCCAGTTTGGTGTCATCAGCGAACTTGCTGAGGATACGCTCTGTCCCCTCATCCAGGTCATTAATGAATATATTGAACAAAACTGGACCGAGTATTGACCCCTGGGGGACACCACTGGTTACAGGCCTCCAACTAGACTCTGTGCCACCAATCACAGCCCTCTGAGTTCTGTCACAGCCAGCTCTCAATCCACCTCACTGTCACCTCATCAAGCCCACACTTCCTCAGCTTCCTAATGAGGATGTTGTTATGGGAGACAGTGTCAAAAGCCTTGCTAAAGTCAAGGTAGATGACATCTACAGCTCTCCCCTCATCCAGCCAACCAGTTACAACATCATAGAAGGCCATCAAATTGGTCAAGCATGATTTACCCGTGGTAAATCCGTGTTGACCACTTCCAATAATTTCCTGTTCCTCAGCGTGTTTGGAGATGACATCCAGAATGAGTCTCTCCATTACCTTCCCAGGGACAGAGGTTAAATTCTAATAGTCTTTAGACATTTAGACATCAAGTAACTTGAAGCTGGCTTCCTCACGCCACCCGGCTTTGTGGTATTCCTCAACTTTATAAACTGGAAGAGCAGCCCTGCTGACGGATACCTTGCACCGTGTAGTGGAGACATGAGAAAGGCTGTGGGTCATCCAACGAAAAATAGCTTTCGCCTCTCTCCTTGAGAGCGTAACACATCCCCAAGGATGGGAGAGGGGGATATTGGAGAGTTATCCAGATTTATTAAGAGGAAGGTGCTTCAAGCAGCAAGTTTCTTCTTTAGTCCAGTCCGTGTTTGCGCGGTTTGCGTTCACAGACAACTACAAACTTCAATGTTCATTTTCCTGGAGGATGTCCCCTAATGGAAAAAAATCAATTCCAACATCTAAGGCTCTGGACGTGAGAAATTGTATCTCAGTATTGTAATGAATGGAAATTTATGCTTGCCAATCTATTTTGTCTGTTTGGTTTTTTTACTCCCCACGCAGGGAAAATAATGGCGCGCTCACATCAGGTTCTCTCCAGCCTCTTGTAATTCCTTTTCTGATATTGCTCATGCTCCTATGAGGAAATCTTTGTTGATTTTATGCTGAAAGAACGTGGTAATCGCTTAACTGACTTCCATGTTTTATGGAACTGAGCAATTCTTCTCTTGCACGATAGTCCAGGACGCAGTTTGGGATTTATTTTAAGTCAATATTAAGCTCCAGTTTTGATCAAATTCCATCACAACCCTAGAAAGGGCATTCCCTGTGTTAATTACCCTCACAGCACGATACGTGCCTCCTCTGCCTAGTCTGAAATTACTGGCCACAAGCTTTGTCTTTTAGCGATACTTCCGATTTTTATGGTGCATTCTCCCCATCAGAAGTTCTGCCTTCCTGGGAAGATTATAACCACTTCGCCCATTTTTCTTTCAGAAAAATTGAACGGACTTTCTTCTAATAGAGCACACACCAATGTTACCAGGGCTCTTTTGGTCCCTTGCTGGTTTGCTGGCACCTTTGGGAGACACAGATACAAGGGGAGGACGCGGATCTGTCCAAGCGTTGTTCTCGCAGCGGCACCACCGAATGGGGCACCCGCTCAGATCAACAAGCCTGGTAAGAAAATTAGTACCTTTTTACCAAAGCATCCTGAGATTCATGATTTGCAAAGGCAAGTCAAGTTCTAAAGAGGCAATTTGAACACAACTCAATATTCCAGAGAAATACATCGAAATTACTATTTTTTTTAAAAAAAAAACATTTCACGCCAAATAAAACATCTCAGAGGCCCTCGAACTTAAATGTTTTGCCCTGGCTTCCTAGAGTGAAACAAATGCAATTTGTTCCAAGTCATCTGAACACACAATTGCATATCCTAACCTTAAATGCCTTTACTCCAAGAGCCACAGCTGTGATTCCTCATCTGAACAGGCTCAAGAGCCAAGCTCTCCCCTTAGGTACCACAGGACACTCAGAAAACCACAAAAACTGCCCTTTTGATGCTTTATGGAGGTTGTAGACCCAGATTCATTCTCTTCCAAACTATACATCCCAGAATTAATATATCCCATGCTTTATGGAAAGCCTAGTCGGTCTGCTTGCCTTCACGTGAGTCATATGGCTTTATAACACAACAGGTCAGAGTCCCATCAAGAAAGCCCTGTCCTCCAAGAAGAATGGAAGCTAGAATCATCTTCATTTTGTAAGTCTCATGTCCTAGAGAAGCACACCTTACCCTTGCAGGGAGTCACATCCCAACAGAGCTTTTCAGCAAAATAGCCGAGAACTGCGTCAGAGCAAATGGAAAATTCAACACTTAAATCTTCATTGATAAAGATTTTGGAATAAGTGGAACAAAAACCCTAAAGAAATGTCAAACCTGCAGGGGAAAATCCATCCCAACAATACAGGACCTGAGGGCTGGCACCCACCATGCAGCAATAGCTGCAGGTGGTTCCAAATCTTGCAAGGAGGGACTGCAGCACTTGAGTGGGCTCATCAGCTTGGTGATCTCTACCCACCCTCAGTCAGGCCCAAGATCAGGGAGAAAAACTAGCAGGGTGCGCCGGAGACCCCCAGGTAAACCCCATGCAGGTCATCTTACCAGGGACACTACTGTCTCCATCAGCCATCCTGGTTTGTGGACCACATTCTTCCACACATCAGCAACAAAATCACCTATGAAGGCAACTCAGATGTCCCTTTCTTCTCCACACCACCACCTTTTCTTACATCAACATGGTACCACCACAGGTCCATAGCAGCTGAGCTGGTATTTGTTCACCTGTCTCTCCTCTTTGCATTTTTCTCCAGTCTTTTGGAGGAAAAAATGTCATCTGAGACGGGTTTTACTGAATATTGACACTCACAATTTGTGGAGGAGCCTTTCCCATGACAGGAGTTCCCCTCTGAGGGAAATGAGATAATTGCCAATAATCAGCCTGGGACAGAAATCAGAATAAAATTATTTCAACAAGACTCTGAGTGTTAATGACTTTAAGTGTCAGGTCTATGAAATCTGTCATGGGTCTCCCCTTGTTCCTTGGGGCTGCACACGGCAAGACGTCAAGGCACACTGTGCCTTTCCCTCGCTGCCCATTACAAACCATTCCCTTCCCACAACCCCGTGGCAATAAGGAGCCCTCCTTCCACCTGCTGTTCGAGACCGCCACGCTAAGGAATGCTGCCATTGGAGTCAGATTGTGGTTGGAATTTTTTAAACCAGGGTCTCACTTAGCTCTATGGCCACGATGGAAACACGCGTTCTTCACCAACGGTTGGTAAACGTGAACTCATAGTCTGAGGTGAGAGAAAGAAAACACTCCTATCCCTACACAGCTACTGCCTGCACAGCAGTGTACACAAGGCACAGTAACTCTTACAGAGCAGTTATTAAATCAAAAATTGCCCATTGCTGGAGGGTAGAAGGCCTCATGCTCCGGCACAGAAGATCTTGGTTGAGGAGGAGACAACCAAACCCACACACACCCCAGTACAGGACTCAGCTTCACACAGCCAACAGGTTGCTGTGGGAAGAGCAATGGACACAAGATATGCAATTCTCACCCCCTTTCTCCATTTCGGAACAACTCTCATGACCAAACTGCACATCTTCCTCCCCAGCTGCCACCTCCCCTGGTCGGAGCTGCCACCTCGATCCATCTCTGCCCCAGCTCCGCTCACAACTATTTCAAGGCATTTTTATTTCAGCTCAAGAATGGATTTATTCTTTCACAGCACAAATAGCGCAGCTATTTCAAGCCTGTCTACATGATTTTTCAAAAGAGATCATTTTTATATTTGAGCAGATTGCATCTGCTCTGGTGGACGCACTAGGTTACTAGAAATAGGAGACAAAAGTAGCGTTCACACACAGATTTCCACCAGTTTGCCACAAAGAGCATATGGCAGATAAGGACCAGCAGCTCCCAGAACAGCAACAGAAGAGCCTAAATACAAGAAGCTTCACAGAGATGACCCAGAAATAAATTTTTCATCTGTAAATCTGTTGCCCCATGTACCGATCCTTGACCTACCCCGGGGTCTTCAGCTCTTTCAACCTGCAGACACCCTTCTCCCATGGGAAGTTAACGCCATAAACTTCCCTTCTTTAGGCCCCTTTCCCTTTCTATGTTCATCTACGTACGCTGGGGACTGGAGAAGAATTAAAAGACAACCTTGAATTTTGGCATGCAGCCTTATTTCTTTCCTTCCCCAAGGAGAAAAGCCACCAAACCTAGAATGCACTCCTTCGAGCTGCCTGATCCCAGAAACCACTTGAAGATCACTTGAGAACAGGCTCCAAGCATTAACATTTCCTGGATTGGTAAAATGAACTCAGGCTGAGATTAATTAGCTTAGAAATCCCAGCCATGCTTGGCACAAGCAAGATCAGGGCCCAAGCAAGAAGCTTTAAGGCTGCCCAAGGTGTAGGTGGTCCGGATAACAATGCTCACACAAAAAAACTAGTGACCGTGCCACAAGGCCACACATTTCACAGAATTGCAGGGTTCTAAGGGACCTCTGGAGATCGTCATCTAGTCCAACCCCCTGCCACAGCAGGGTCACCCAGAGCAGGTGGCACAGGAACGCGTTCAGGCGGGTTTGGAATGTCTCCAGAGTTGGAGACTCCACCACCTCTCTGGGCAGCCTGTGCCAGGGCTCTGCCACCCTCAAAGGAAAGAAGTTCCTTCTCATGTTTAGGTGGAACTTCCTATGCTCAAGTTTGCGCCCGTTACCCCTTGTCCTGTCACCAGGAACCACTGAGAAGAGCCTGACCCCATCCTCCTGACACCTACCCTTTAAGTATTTATAAGCATCAATAAGATCTCCCCTCAGTCATCTTTTTTCCAGGCTGAAGAGACTCAAATCCCTCAGCCTTTCTTCATAAGAGAGGTGTTCCAGTCCCCTAATCATCTTGGTAGCCCTTTGCTGTCCCTTCTCCAGCAGTTCCCTGTCCTTCTTGAACTGGGGAGCCCAGAACTGGACTCAGGATAAGCTCTTCTGGGCAAGAGTCTGGAGTCCTATTCCCACACAGTACAGTCATACCCAGCTTAACCAGAACAGCCGAGCTGTCTCCACAGCATACAGAAACACCATCAAGACCTCAAGAGGGGATGATGGAAGATGGCTGCAAGGAGCTGTCAAGTGCCAAGCAGAAGTCTTTCATACAAACAAACAAAAAAAATGGTTAAAGATCAACCATCCTTCTTCTTTCTTATGTCAGAAACCACTCGTGCATTACACCGGCTGTATTGACGTTTCACTCCACTTGTATCCCATGTTGGAGCAGCACATTCAAGCTGCTGTAGACAAGGTTGGGTTGACACTGCCATTAAAAGGTCTCTCTGCCCCTTCCCCCAGGGCAAAGGGCTTTCAGCCTTGCTCTAAATACTTGCTCAGGGATGCAAGTTGACAGAGGTTGTGGGGGAGGGTTCACAAGTAGTTTCCTCAATATCAGTTTGACTATTTCCTTCAGGAAAAACCTAAACTATGAAGCTTCTCGGATGTTTCACGAATTTTCTTACCATCCAAGCGTTTTAGACCCAACTGCAATCAACTGAGCAATCTGCTTTGGCTTTTGGGTCACTTTGGAAGCAAGTCAGAGACATTCAGCTGCTGAGAGAACAGGACGTAAAGAGGAGAAGAGGGGGAAGTGGAGGTTAGCCCATCAAGCTGAAGTCTCTCCAGTGACTGTCATCTCTCTTTAAATGAGCAAAACCAGCCAAGTGGACCAATGTCAAACACCTGCATGTAGGGGCAGCTCTCCCTAACCAGAATGCAACTGGTGATCAGTTGATGCCCTCTAGCAAAAGGGTTTGTCTTTTTTTTTTTTGAACTACAGATTTCATGTGTTATCTACACCGTGTAAAATACCTCAGGGACACTCTCCTATGCTACACAAATCTAGGACTTGACCTGAATCCTCTCCACCATTTTCCACCCTTTCCACTACAATCCGGGTACAGACCAGGAGCAACCACAGCACCCCCATCACCCCTCTTCCCAGTCACTCTACAGGGTCCACATGGAGCCACAGGCTCAGGCCCCACATAGCTCAGTTATTTATGTCATAGGTATCATAATCTTTACCGCATATTTCATCAATCCCCTTTACATTCTCTTACATGTCAGAGATGGATCTGAACCTATTCCCACATTCGTTACCATTTATCCCATTTTCCCCTCTTTTGTGTGCTTCTATAACAATGTTTTCATAGGTTTGCCATTAAGCTCAAGATTTTGGGAGGACTCAATAGGATGCTCGTCCTCAGTTCAGTTTTTTCCTCCCCCCCCAGTACTTCTCATTTAATTTCCATTCACTCACATCCGCAGTGATTTAAAGCTTTGGGTAACTCAACCTTCAACAGTCCCAAAATTATGTGTCAGTGGTCAATGCCATTTTATTTCCTGCACAAAGGAAGCGTTGATATAACCTGACCACTTGAGCTGATAGATTTCCAACCAGTCATCACCTCTTTGTCTATTGAAATGGGGTCAATATTCAATTATCCAGAGTTCGGTACACAGTTTCCACATTAGGAAAGCATCATATTTCACGATTTCTAAGGAAGCTTTGTAACTGTGGGCCTGAAAAGTCCAGAAAGTGTTCCCAGGTTTAAGTGGCATGAGAAAACTCAGATTAAATGCTTCCATTTTGGGCAGACACTCAGGGAGTTCACCCAGCCCACTTGCCCCACAGCTGATCCGTGGATCTGTACCAGTTACCCCATCCTGGGGCTACTAAAACCCATCAAAAAAACCTTCTGACATGCCACAATCTTTGAACAGCCTCTAACACTATAGCAGAAAACCACGTCTCAAAATATCCTCATGCCCCACCCAGTCCCCAAGGACTACTTTTGTCACTGCATTGACTATTCCCTTACCACACAACCCGCCTCACCAACCACACCGAGCTTCTTTTCGGATGCGAACGTGCCCAGTCCCTCTCACTAGTCACATCACAAATCAGTATTTATAAAGAGGCAGATTTTAAACACAGGGCTTCCACGCTGCTCTGGGTTCAGCTTAGTCTTGTTCCCAGGACCTTGAAGCTGCCTTCTCCATTGGGGCAACCTGTAAACCCCACCATTTTCAGGTTGCTGCTTGGGATGTTAGTGAAGTGCTGCCCATCAGCCTGTTACAATCCCCCCCTCACCATAAAACCCAAATATTATTATTCCCACTCATATCACTCACTGCTACACTTGTTCACCACCTCTGGATCCCCTTCTTCTTCCCCCTTCCCTGGAAAAGGCTGGAGCTGAGCTCCGATGGGCTCCTGGGCCACCATTGTCCCCTCCAGCCCTGCTGTTTTCTGCAGCTCTTTTCCTCCAAGCTCTTCTTGCAATTACGTTCTGCCAAACAATTACTCAGCAGCTATTTATCTTTTCCATCCTTCCACTCAAGGATGGAAAGCTTTCAGACATGCTCTGCAGTTTTGTGCTTATCGGGGGAAAAAGATAAACTTCCCATGCAGCAAGCAGAAAGAGTGTTTTGAAAAATACTGGAAAATTACTTGTGCTAATTTACGGGGGCCAGATCCTCTGCTCCTACACAGAGCTACACCAGGTAACAACTAGTGAGGACCTTGCTCCTGTGCAAGGTTTCCCCAGGTGAATAGGTTTTTTTGACACATCGTGTAAAATAACATTAGATTTTATATCATTACTTTCATTATCAGTCATCTTTACAGGAGGGATGAGCAAATGGGTTGTTAATTTTTTTTGCCCGGGCTACTAAGTTTCCAGTAAGAGCCTGCAATGCCTCAGTAACCAGGACCACGGGCTGACTCCCCTCTCACACATTCATCCAACTCAAGAGCAAACACATAGAGCTCAGGGAGAAAAAAACACAAAAACAGCATAGAAAACTAGCTCATAAGGAAATTCAAGTCAGAAGATACTTCATAAAAAGGGAGGGAAAGTCAATAAACATCTGTTATAACCATAGTTGCACTTGCATAAAACGAGGACAATTCCACTAAAGGCAGTTAGCCCAATCTTTCTCTGCCTGAAATAGAGATATTGGTTTAGGCTCAGGTTGTTCATCCTTCTCCTACAGCGAGAACATAAGGGAAGAATGCCCTTGCCCACATCCCCCAACCAGGTGCCTCTGCATAACGGGTATGAGGCTCTTGAGGAGGTAGGCCAACCCATGGATGGCATAGAAGATGGTTTGGCTACACCAGAAGAGATGCCAGGACCAGTAAGGCCTACCCCCAGTTTAAAAACTGCCTCTACAAGGAAGAAGAGGCAGGTTATAGCAGTAGGAGACTCCCTTCTGAGGGGAACAGAAGGCCCAATATGCCGGGCAGACCCGGTGTTGACACCAGAGATGGTGTTCTCCGTCTCTCCAAAGCAGGAGAAAGGTGCAGAGCAATTACAACCTCTACAAAGCTCTTCATTCTTACCTTGCAACCAAGAAGCAGCTCCTCACCAACCAGCTCCTCACTAACCTAGAGAAGAAACCAAACACCCACAGCCTTCCAGAGCACAAAAAGATCCAGCTGCCTCCCCACTCTTATTAAATAAACTGACTTAATTAAGCCCATGTGTATTGAGTTTGGCCCTGCCCTCATTCCGCCAGGGCAGAGCCGGATCAGCTCGTTAGAAGCAACGAAGTCAACCTGGTGGCCAAGCAGGCCCCCAATTCCAAAGCCCGATGTCAGATCACCCTTGTTAAACACCACTTCCCTAAAACAGGTGGTGTTCTCCATCCCCGGAGCAGATTTTGCCCAGAGAATTTTTGCTATGAGAATTTTGATGCATTAAAAAAAAAAAAAAAAAAAAATTAAAAAGCATAGGAGAGCTTTTTTTACTTTTTTAATTGTGCATTTTGAGTTCTTCCTCTTTATTTCAGAGCCGGTGGGACACGTGCTGATCCTTTCGTGCATACGTCTCTAGCTCCAAAATGCAAGTGGTGAGGTTCATGGGGATGCAGATGCTGGAACTCAAGGGACACGTGGGGTTATTGCTGCAGCAACGTGACCGGGCTCCTTTCCCACCAGCTTTCAGGCTGGAAAAAGCAGTTCATGGCTTCTCCTGCCCGATGTCCGGGGACTGCGGGGCAAGGAGGGATGAGGGACAATATGCACACCCGAAACCACCATGTCTTATAGGGAGGCAGACACCTGTCCCTGTAGTAAACAAGGGTCTGGGTTACGCTGAGACCAACGGAAATAACATCATCCAAAGCACGGAAAATGCTGGGGAGCTGGAGAAAAGACAAATGGAGCTCCATGAAAATTGGACAGGAAAGCGCTCTTGCACTCAATTATCCGCCAAAAAGCAATGATCACGTGTTTGTATCACACTTATTAACGTCTTCCTCACCTCTAAAAAACTGCACCCTGTCCGGAGAGTATTAACAGCATAATACGTTGTTTTGTTGCTAAGTATGACTACTTTTAATTTAGCTTCTTTATTTTACCGAGCGCGGTCTAAATCACTCTACCAAGCGCTCGCCCGGGCTGTTTCGTTACATGTGCTGTGTATTTACGCTACTGGTTATGGATGGAAAAAACCAAAACAAACCAACCCCAAATAGCTTTTCCAATTCCTTTCAAGTAATTCAATCGCCAGCCCCAAGTTAAATCAATTAGAGCCGCTGTGCTGGGATTTGTCACACGCTCACGTAGCTCCAAATGGTTTCGTTGTCCTTACGTTGGCTGGGGAAATGGGAATCGTCTTCGGAGCGGGCGTCGAGAGGAGCTTTACCTCGTCGGGAGTCTCGTGGCTGTGAAATACAAGTCAAGCCGCTGCCGAATTTTCAAGCTTTTCCTCCAGTCGGTCTCAGTCTCTCCCATCAGACATGGGGCTTTTTGCCCTTGATGCTTCCCAGTTTCCTCCCCCGACCACTGAGGCTGAAATTTGGTGCTGCCCCGGGGCAAACGTAAAGCAAAGTGATGCTTCGCCGTTACAAAAATTGGCTTTTCACTCCTTTTTGTCACTTTTTGTCACTTTGGCACCGCTGAGCCACGACTCCCGGGGTGAACGCTGGCCTCCCAAGGTGGTCACCGATAAAATAGTTTGAGGTTATGCCTCCTACCACAAAGATCTCTGCGGAAAAAGGTCTGCTAAATGGTGACGGTCATATAGCATTTGAGGAAAAAAAAACACATTAAAACATCACCTTTTATAATAAACAGCTCACCTTTTATAATAAACAGCTTTGCAGCACATTTCCATTAAGAATTGCTGCTCTGTGGAAGGAGTTATTTAAGTGAAGCGGCAAATGAATTCTGTGTATAATATACATTTCCATTAAATATTTCTGCATCACACAAGCAGTTTTAAGCAAAAAAGTAAGTAAACATTCCCTGTGCGTGTAATACGTTTCCATTAAGTACATCTGTAAGGTAGGGATTTTTATGATTATTATAGTGATTTTTCCTTCATAGAAGCTCCATAAGCGTTTTTAATCCATCACGGCTTGCGAAAGCGCGTATTTACATTTGTGGTGATCCCGAATTTTACTTGGTGAGGGGTCCTGCCCTTTGTGGGGGGAAGTGGGACCACACAACCCCTTCCTGTGAGAGCGCAGCCGAGCTCCGCGCTCGGATCCACGCTCGCTCCAGCTGACAGAGCACTTGGTTATTTTATATCAGGTTTATCCACCTCCGAGTTGGGCTCATTCAAAGCGTCCCGTCTCCACCGCCAGCAGCTGCTGCTGGGCTTTTAGGAAGATGTCTGGGAAAAGCAGGAATTCGGCCCGTTATATATATTTTTGGGCCATTTTCCCACGAGTTGCGCAGTTTGTCGGATCCCTCTTCCACCTCCCCGGTGCTTCTTCCCCTCCCTCCCTGCGGAGCTGGGTGCTTTGGGTGGGCTCAGGCGAGCACCCGGCCTACGGTGCTAAATTTAACGGTAGCATTTGCGCTACCTTTTTTTTTTTATTATTATTCATTTATGCCTTTATTCATTCATGCCTTTTTTTTTTATTATTATTCATTTAAATGAACGTGGAGCAAACCACACCGCCTCAGTGCCTTCCGTGCAAGGGTAACTGAACTACCCGCGGGTCCCAAAGTTAACGGGGACCTCGTGCTGTTGGAATAAATAAAATATGACAACTGCTAGTACTGTTACGCATGAAAATATACGTTGCGAAATGCGCAGCGGCGTCCCAGGCTGCGGTTACTTCTGCTTTCTTTGCCTTTTAGTGGTAGGAGCCGCTGCAGGACCGCTTTTGTTTATGGGGATCGTGAGGTTTTTTTACTGACTCTGGGAAAACCCTGAAGCATTAAAATAGGTACGTCGCTATTTTGCGCTTCTGAATAGTTTGTAAATGTTTTGTATGCCCTGGAGTTTTTCCATCCGGAGGAGGGCTGGGAGGGAGCGCAGGGCCAGCCCCGGCCCCGAGGACCAGGCAACAGCGAGATGCTGGCGGCTAAACGAGCGCGCAGCTATTAATGGATATTATATTGCTGTGTGAGTTGGGATGTTTTTTCAGGAATGAACGGATATCCTAGTTACAGGCTATGAAAAATCCGCAGTTTTTCCCATTCGTTTCTAAACATTTGTGTATCTATAGCCTGCAGAGAGACCAAGCCTTGCTGTGAGCCTCATAAGGATTTTTATTTCTGATGCCCAGCACACAGCTCACGGAGCGGTTTTAAGCTCTAACCGTCCCAGCGAGCTGAGCTGAGCGACATTCCGTGTTTTTGCTTATGAGGGCCTCCAGCACAAATCCTCCAGGGTGCCTCGGCCCTGCTTTTCCCACAGCCCAACCTCCACTTCCCGACGTGGGCTTGGAGACAACCCAGCGGCTCAAAGGAAAACAGAGCGAAACCCTGAGAGCCTTCACCTTCTGCCGTGCCAAAACTCCACGGAGTCGTGAATTTCTCATCAACGGGGGGAAACACAAAGCTTTTGCTTGAAAACCAGATCTGGGTCGGTTGCAAAATTAATCTAACACGAGCCTCTCTTAGAAAAGCAAGAATTAGGCGATTTTAGCACCAGTTTGGGGGTTTCGGCCTGAGCGTTGCCCCACGGCGGTTGCAGAAGTCGGTGGGTGTTTCCAGAAAGCACGAGCCCAGCACGAAGCAACAAGGCCGAGCTGTTAGAGAACAGGCGGATGGTCGTGACGGTCACCGAGATGCAATTTCCAGCCCCGTCAATGCAATCGCCCATCAGTTTTAATCCATCAGCACGACGCGCGGGTTACACCCCACATCGCAACCTCTTCAGCTGCCAAGCCTTGGGCTCGGCTATCAGCAGAGCTTTCTTGAATACAGAAAAAACCTTTAAGCGCCATCTCCACCCAATATTTTAATAGCATTTCTCCCGTAGACTTCTTGGTAAGGGCCTACGTACAACATGCTGTCCTCCAGCTGCATCTTGGTGCAGAAGAAAGAGCAAGAAGAAACTGGACCAAAGCAAAAATCGTTATTCTCAGGGGTTTTTTTAAAAAAAACCCAACCTATCGAAACCTTCTTGCTACTTTTCTAATGTAGTCAGGGTATTTATGCACCGAGAAAACATTTAAAACATACCGAGTCAAGGGTGTATATGGAATATTATCATTTTATAACATAACAAATGCGTGGTGCCACCAGGATTTCACCACCCACTGCCTTCCTCCCCTTCATTATTATGTGCAGCGTAACCTCAGCCCTCTCCAAACCCCCTACAGACAGTAATTATTTCAAAAGGAGAAGTGACTGTTAGGTACCAACAGCTGGTGGGGTGGAGGATGGGGAGGAGGGGGCGCGCACGTGTCCGTGCCCTCACATTCATTTGGGAAGAGGGAGAGGAAAAGCCACAGCTCGGAGGAAGTGCACCGGGGACGTCTCTGTGTGTGTTTGCACTCGTTCTTCACATTTGTTAAAACAATGGAGAAATGTTTCCCTTTGGAAAAAGTTTGTACCTCCCATTGTCTTTTTTTGTCTTTTTTTTTTTTTTTTTTTTTTTTTTTTTTGCAAATTCGCTTTTGTTCCTGGAAGAGGAGCAGATGATGGAGTGCTCTGTCAAAACTCGATGAATTGCTAGTTCCCTTTCTTTTCATTTGAAAACTTAAACTACCTCTTTTATATATATTTTTTTTTGTAAACCTCCCTCTTCTCCTTTTCCAAATCAAATAAAACAAAGAATTGCACGCATCTATAACCTTTGCTTCTGCTGTCACCGGCAGCCAATAACAGATTTCTGTGCCGCAAAAGAAAAAGCTCCCAGTTACAGCAAGAAGACAGAAAAATCTTCCCCGTCTCTGCTCAAGAGCCTCAGCATCGTCCCCGAGCAACACCCCAACCAGGGGCTAAAACCAAGAGCACACTCAAATGGGGTTAGAACTGAATAAAGGTGTGGATTTAAAAGCCTGTTAAGGGTTGAGTGGGCAATTAGTTGCTCCTGGTTTATTAAATTCCCATCCTGACACTGTACGGATTTCACCAGCTGGTTGCGACACATCTGGATGGGGGTGAGTAACCCCAGGAGAAGGCAGAGGCGAAGAAACCCAAAATGTCCCCGAGTAGGTCGGAGGGGTTGGAGACATCCTTTTCCGTCGCTCAGCAATTCAGCCCCAAAGGGGCCTCTTGGAGGGACGCGGTGCGGGGCACCTCCCTGGGCAAACAAAGGTTGACGACACCCAACCCCACAACACCCTCCTCCACCCCCATTTCCCCTTGTTCTTCCCCCCCCCCCCCCAAAATTGCCGTTCAGCGCAGACGCATGCACGCTGCGCCCAGGCTTGGAGGGAGCAGCTGCTGCCGATGAGCTCACCTATATTTATGCAAATCGCGATAATTACTGTTTGATAGCACTTGCCAGCGAGGCTGATTACATGGCACGTTGGGTGATGAGCCCCAGCCCTCGCAGCGGTAGCCGGGAGCGGAGCTGGGGGCTGCAGCGGCGAGGCCGTGCCTGCCAGGGACCTGCTGCTGCCTGGCTAAGGCGGTCGGGGACCACGGGCTGCTTCAGGAAGAGCACGAGAAGCCAGGGAACGGCTGCCCATCAACCCCCAGTAAATGCGGAGCTCTCGTTGGGTGTAAACACGACTACTTAGAATCACAGCATGGTTTGGGTTGGAAGGGACCTTTGAAGGCCACCTAGTCCAACCCCCCTGCAGTGAGCAGGGACATCTTCCACTAGATCAGGTTGCTCAGAGCCCCGTCCAACCTGCCCTGGAATGTTTCCAGGGATGGGGCATCTCCCACCTCTCTGGGCAACCTGGGCCACTGTCTCACCACCCTCCACATAAACAATTTCTTCCTTCTATCCAGTCTGAATCTCCCCTCTTTTAGTTTACAATCGTTACCCCTTGTCCTATGGCAACAGGCCCTGCTAAATGTTTGTTCTCATCTTTCTTCTAAGCCCCTTTTAAGTACTGGAAGGCCACAATAAGGTCTCCCCAGAGCCTACTTGTGTTATGTTGGACTGATTCATCCATCCTGGGAGGACAGGAGTCCTGCCAGGCTGTTCAGGAGCTGCTCAGGGTGGTTATTCCAGCCTGTTGCTGGCTGAAATGTCCATAGCACCTCCTTAGAAATTTCCAAGGCTTCAAATTTAAAAACAAAAAATACGAAACATGTCAGCTGGAGAACGTTCTTTCACGAACATTTGATTCCTCAGATCCTTTTCTGCTGAAAGCTGAAAAAAAGATTTGAGGTTGATCTTTCAAAACCGAACTTGCTGTGGGTGGGAGTGTCCAAAGAGAGATTTTCCAAAGAGAGACTTTCCACAAAGCAATTTTCCTGTTCCAGGTGAAGGCCATGACACCTTTTCCAGGCTTAATTCTGTGTTATGATGGACCCGAGTGTGTCCACGACATGATGTGGGCTTTGCTTTCTGCCTTTCCCCAGTGATGCACTGGAATAAATGCTCGTAGCCGACAGCTGCCTAAATAACGCAGCAAGTTCAAACCTCCTTTGGGCTATGGGGAGCCTCATGGTACCCATCCCCAACGCCTTGCACGCCGCTGTGACACTTCTCCAGTTTACAGCCGGGAATTCCAGACCTAAGGCTTAGGTGTTATCTTCTCATCTCGGCAAGATTAGAAGTAATCGGCCACAGAATTCCTAAATATCCATTTAATTGCTAAAGATCAGATATCTGTGCAGTCTGTCTCCTTGAAGCTTGCCTCTCCTGTCCCGAGGTGGCCTCGCGGAAGCTGGACACGGTTTGTGCCGCGTCACGTAGAGATCCCCTCAACCACAACACACCCAATGTCGCAAGAGGTGGAGATTTGCTCTCTTAGTTCTCTCTAACGAAGTCAAATTAGTTCCTCTGTGCAGTGAAACGTGACCGCCACCCAGAAACTAACACCCTGGATGCGTTTAGCACCATTTAATTATATCATCTGAAGATAATTAGGAGGCTCACTCTCACACCGCCGTCCGTGTGGCCCATGGAGGAGGGATGCTCCGGTGCAAGACGCGACGCCAGGCCGCGGTACCCACCGCGCTGGGGACACACAGCTATTTGTAAGCAGTTTGTGTCATGCATTTCGCCACGTCCAACCTCTTTGCGACAGGAGAAATAACGCTGGAATGGCTTTTCAAAGCAATCCGCGAACGAAGGCGCGTGAGATCTGCCGTGGGGGAGTCCCTCGGTGGCCGATTGCCCAAGCCCTGGTTCCCACCAGCAAATTTCCAGGATGCCAAATCAGTCCAGGGCAGGTATTTTCAGGCCGCCGTCACATCCGAGCCAGCAGACAGCATCGCATAAGGCTATTTATAGGAGCATCCAGACATGGCTTGC
The DNA here is from genome assembly GCA_008658365.1 of Alca torda. NCBI lineage: Eukaryota > Metazoa > Chordata > Aves > Charadriiformes > Alcidae > Alca > Alca torda. The sequence goes on from CM018101.1 coordinate 2,500,308, forward strand.
ACTAAGCTACGTCGTATATCTATACCTGCCTCATGCTATCTAAAAGGGAGCTAATTCTCAGCGGCAGCGATGGGAACCATCAGCCATTACTATTTACACAAACTTTCGGAGATCCACGGCCAGGAGCTGCTGTCGGAGTGCAAAATTCCAACCTCCACAGCACGTAAGTAGCACTGAGCCTTTATAAATAGGCTGCGATGCAGGGAAACTCGGGAAAAGTCTCTGCAACTTGAAAGTGCGTTTATTTTTGTAAGCGTGCGAGGAGACGATAAATTATTTCTTTTGATCCCTTTTTCGCTTCTGTGCTTACAGCTGTAAAAAATACGCTAAAGGCTGCTGCTTTTTTCCGCACCCCCCCCCCCTCCGAATCTGTTGGTGAGTGAAAAATCCTACAGCACAAAGCGTTTTGGATTTTGGATAAAAGCAGGCGTTGGGAGCCCTGCTCAACCCTTAGCAGGACCGCTAGCATTTATTTCACTGTTCCCTGGAATTAAAAAATTACCTGGAATTAACAAATTAACAAATCTCTTCAAATTCTCACCAACTCTTTTACAGCCTTTTGTCACTTAAAACAGGAGAAATTCCTTCCCCTTATTAATTTGGGACGGAATTTGACTGCCGTTCCCAGCCCTTCCCAGTTGCAGCTTCCCAGGTCTTGGTCCTGGCACAGGAACGGGACATTCAGTCCTTTCACCTCCTCACTAGGTAGGAAAGATTTGCCTTTTTCCCTCAAATACTTTATTATTATTACTATTATTATTATTATTATTATTATTATTATTATTATTATTATTATTACATCCTGTTGCGAATTGAGCACAGCAACAAGAGAAAAATCAAACTTCTGGGCTTTAATGGTTTGCTTTGATTCTCTCGCAGGGATTCAAGGGGGGAAAGCGCTTACTAACTTCACGCATACACAATAAAATCAGTATATTAATGAAGGAAGGGCCTGGAGCGGCTGTATTTTGGCCAATTCTGCTGAGCGAGCAAGGAGACGATGCTCAAGGTGCACAATTACGCCCATTCTCACCGCAATAACCGGGGTCTGCAACTCAGCGGCGGAGGCAATCAATGTATTTTTGCATCAGATTTATTGGATCCGAGAGCAAAGAGAGCGCTTTGCCCCCCTCTCCCCCCGTGCGCGTTAATCACAGCAAACTCATTTAACAAATAAATAATGCCCAAGCGAAAATGCACAAGCCCTTTTTAATTAAAAAGTGGCTGTCTTGACCTTATTCCCATAAACTTGGAGCGGGTAGAATTAAGGTCCCGATCCTGCGACTCCAGCTCAGGAGAGACAGGGAAAGTCATAGATGCAATATTTTTAATAATTTTGTTACGGTTCTTCCTGCCTCCTCCCAAAATTGCTGCCTTCTCCTGCCTTCCCCTAAGGCCAAGGGTGAGCCAGGAAAAAGGCTTTAAAAGGTTCCCTGCCTGGGAGCAAGAGCTTTTCCCTGATTTTCTTCAAATGTTCACACTCACCGCTGGAAAGACAAGAAGAATTTATACCCCTATCCCATTTCTCGCGACAAAAAGGGCTGGAGAACGTGGCTTCCCAGGTGTGAACCTCTAAACTTCTCCGATGTTCGCTGTTCTTTGGGGTCAGGTAGCGGAAAGGAGATTGGAAAAGTTTTACAAATAAGAAAATTATCCTGCGTGTCTCCTATATTAAAAAATCATCAAGGAAAATAAAAAGAGCTGCGGGGATTTTGTTCAGGCAACCCCCTCCCAGAATTATTCACTCTCAGGTGGGCACCGGCCACGTTATCGTTTTGCATCAGCGAGCTCCAGCCCGAAGCGCATTTCATTATAAATAAGTCATAAGCCTCCAAAAAAATCTAGGAAGGAAAAGGAAGTTTTATTAGAAATCCTGAAAATCCTTAACTCCGAGGGGGTTCGCGGGCTCTGCTATAATTAAACGCCACACTGGATAGCTGTATAAGCTTTAATCAGGTTTGTGACGAACTCAGGGTGAGTTTGCCTCGGTAAAAGGTTATGTTTGCTTCATTAAAATCTGGATTCTGGCTTTGTCCTTGATACGCTCTTGCTCCAGTTTCTTTCATCAGTTCAGTCTTCGGGAGACTTACAGAACGTCGCCCATGAAGGATGCCGAGAAGTAGGTGCTTAAAAAAAGTTACCAATTAAATATCCCTTCCGAGCTCTGCTCTCATTTTCGCAGCCGAAGTTCAAAACCTGAACGAAATCCCCTCGCCGCTGCTCTTCCGTCGGTTTTCTGCAGGTGGTGGCGAAGAAGCCAGCAAAATTGGGATGTTCTCCCGCCTTTCGGCCACTTGGTAATTACATCGCATGAGTAATACAAAACTACAGAAGCTGGCGTTCGTGGGGCAGCGATGGGCATGTGGTTAAAAACCGTGGCGCCGCCCCTTACACCACGCGCGGGTGCCGGCAGCACTGATTTCGGCGGAGGAATCCCACTGGAAATATCACCACTTGCTGCTGATTTCCTCCTGACAGCCCCTCTCGGAGACCTGTCAGTTAGCCAGCCCTCCATCCATTTAATGTGCTCGTTATTGATAGCTTACCACCATAAATGTTAATCAGAGTGTCAGCCCGCGCTGCACTAACCGCTTTAGCAGAGTCTATTACCTCAACACAGTCACTTTTATCAACCAAATGTGTTATCTCATCAAAGAATGAAATCACATTCCTTTGACAAGATCTATTTTCCATAAAACCATTTTGACTGGCATTAATTACACTCCCCTGTTTTAATTCTTTATCTCTCACATCTGGTGTCACCTTTTCCATGCTTTCACCCAGGAATTGTCAGGCAGCCCAACCCATGCTCACAGGATCCCAGACTGGCAGGGGTTGGAAGGGCCCTCTGGAGATCATCTAGTCCAACCCCCTGCCAGAGCAGGGTCACCCAGAGCAGGTTGCACAGGAACCCAGCCAGGAGGGTTTGGAATATCTCCAGAGACGGAGACTCCACCACCTCTCTAGGCAGCCTGTGCCAGGGCTCTGCCACCCTCACAGGAAAGAAGTTCCTTTTCATGTTGAGATGGAATTTCCCGTGTTCCAGTTTGTGCCCGTTGCCCCTTGTCCTGTCACTGGGCACCACTGAGGAGAGTCTGGCCCCATCCTCTTGCCACCCACCCTTTAGCTATTGCTGAGCATTGATGAGGTCCCCTCTCAGTCTTCTCTTCTCCAGGCTGACCAGCCCCAGGGCTCTCAGCCTTTCCTCAGCAGAGAGGTGCTCCAGTCCCTGGATCATCTTGGTAGCCCTCGGCTGGACTCTCTCCAGCAGTTCCCTGTCCTTCTGGAACTGGGGAGCCCAGAACTGGACCCAGTGCTCCAGCTGTGGCCTCCCCAGGGCAGAGCAGAGGGGGAGGATGACCTCCCTCCACCTGCTGGCCACACTCTTCTTAATGCCCCCCAGGAGGCCACTGGCCTTTTTGGCCACAAGGGCACATCGCTGGCTCACCCAGAGCCTCCTGCCTGCCCTGCCTTCATCTCCTGCTCCATCACGGCAACACACCCCATCTCCTCCTGGGATGTCCATCCAAGGGACACCAGCGGGTAGTCACCAAACCATCTCTCCTGTCCAGGACAAATCGCCCAGCCTTGCAGGTTCAGACACGTTCATCCCTGCTCGTTGATGTTGAATATCCTCCACGGTTGCTAACAGGTTGGAAATTTCCCTGCCATCCTCAAACAATGCAAGAAATCACCCCAGTTCTTTCAAAATGCAGCACAAAGGAATTACTGGAAGGTCCTCATGTTCATCACCATATTAATAATCCCCTCGTCACCTTTGCTGGCTCTGGAATTTCTTCCCATAGAAACTTCTTATTGTCTTTTGCCATCCCAGTGGGTTTTTTTCCCCCTGATGAAAACTTTCCTTATCCATCTCCACGGGTATTATCTTCTCATTAAAATGGCTGCTATTTCCAATTCCTTTTCATGTTTTGAAAAGCAACTTTTAATTTCTAATTACGCCCTTTGCTCCACAAGCAGACAATGTGGTGTCCTTCCCTGGTTCCTGAGGCACATTTTGGCAAACCTGTAGATTCCTCTTAAAGAACAGCCGAGATTTATTTACTCTTTTTGTTTACGCTTTCTTCCCAGGGAAAGTCATTTATCACTTTCCCCGGCTTTGGGAAATCAGGATGGTTGAAGCATGGGGTGTATCCCTCACAGTGCTGCGTGCCAGGATCCACATCAGGACCAGCAATGGCTGGAGCAGTTCCAAAATCAAACCACCTGTTGCAAAACAAACGATCTAAAATCATTAATCACAGGGCAAACTGAAATTGCTACAAGTTTATATCTCCCAGCTCTTTCAGCCTGAATTTGGGTGCTTAAAAAAATCCATTCTCATAACCATAAATATGAATCTTGTTAAAGAAAATTCTGAGAAAAATCTACATTTCAAAAATTTTGTCAGTTTTCACACGCATGGAGTCCGTAGCTGGTGCTGGGGGATGCACAAGGCCACCTACCGTGCGTCAGATATGAGCCATCAAACAATGTTCCTGGGAATGGCACGTTCCCTCTGAAGCTTTACTTTATTTCCGGTGACTGTAATTAGGCCATGACGACTTCCAGACCCAGGAAACAAATCCCAGAGAAGTGTCGGTTCACCTTCCTCCACCACAGTCCATGAAGAAGGACAGATGGGTGGAGCTGGGGCTTTTGCCGTTAGCGATGGCCATCTATCACGATGAGAGATTCTCACGGTGTTTCATTTACTGGCTTCAGGAGTCCATGACCATCCCCTATTTTAAAAACCTGGTGCTGCTCTTTCTTTGGCTCCAAGTCACCTTCGTGAACCCCCAAGTGATGCAGCCCAAGGGGCACCTCCTCCTGGATCTACTCAGACGCAAATAAACTCTACAGTTGGGTTGTCTGAACAAGACCTACAGCTATTTCTTGCTCTGTGTATAAAGTTTGCCATAGTTTTCACAAATACTGAAGTCTTTAAGGCTTCAGCTACTAAATAACTGGAGTCAGCAAGACACTTCCCACGGGCTTATTACTGTATTTTTTTCAAGAGGGGTACGCTCACACTTTTCAGGACTTTTTTTTGTCCTGAGCACAGTTTTAGGGGAAAAAAAAAGCCCTGAACAAACTGAGTTGTAGCATTTGTGCTGCAGAACAACAGTTCCCGAGTCCCTAAATGACATTAAAACACTGGAGCGCCAGTAAGGATGGGAGAAGATGGACCGTACACATTAAAAGAAAGATGGTTTGTGATGGGGGCTATTCACTCACCACATCACTGGCAGCGGGCACGAGCAGCTCATGGAGCGTGACAAGGCGTTACGGGATCGTTCTAAAATCTCCATGGGGAAATTTAGTGCTTTCCTCTGATTTTAAAACATATATTTGCTTGCCTTCAAGAGGCCTAGTCCTGCAAATACCTACATGCTAATTTTACTCCGCAGAGCCCTGCCCAGGGCAGCCAGTGAGAATACTTTGGAAAAACAAGTTACCTGCCTACGTACCTGCGTCAAGGGTAGAGCCACCATGAAGCACCCACATGCACCATCCATCGGTGCCTTGAGCGGAGCCCTTTAGAGCTTGCTTCAACCTTGCTGACCACCCGTGGCATTAAACTACTGCTCCAAGACAGGCGTTTTTAAAATATTTAGATGCCTGAAATGCATCTAGATGGATTTCTAATTGAGCCTATTGAAAATCCCTCCCTTTGTGCCCAATGTTGTTGATATTAAAAACAATCATCCGGCCAGAGGTACGCTGATAAACAGGGACAGAGTTAAACCCCAGCTTCAACGCTTTGCTAGAACGAATTTAGCACATAACAACTAGCCAACACATGCAGGAATTTTTCAATGTCATATACCTGTGCCCGTTAAAGTGAAGGGATTTAAGGACCGCGTTAAGGCATGAGTTGGGAGCCCTATGTTAGCTCTAGAGACAGGACGTTTTTAACTACAGGCAGGAAAGGTGTCAACCCTCGAAAAATATTCCGCAAGATCTGCAATCTGACCATCCCTAATAGAGCTCATCTACCCTCTCCCCACTAAAGGCAATTGGCTGTGGCAGGTGTCTCTAGACAGCTTAATACAACCATAATGAAGTGTTTGAAGGAGACCTCGCGTGGAGTTAGTTACTTTATTAAAAAGAGCATCTTCATCACTGTCATTGGTTCAAGGGCAGCCCAATGTACGCCACGTCAGGGACACGGTACGGGCACTGCAGCTTGCACAATTTATAGCCCGTGCTACAAATTAAAATCCAATAAACCTTTTGTAAAGGCGGCTGTAGGAGTTTCAAGTTCTTTCCACGGTGCTTGTATTTTAGGTGATAGATTTGTCTAACGACTTTACGGTCAATAAAAAAATGTGTACTTCTCTAAACTTCTGTCCATATTGGTTGTAAGATAGTTACATAAATCTATTGTCGGAAGGTGTGGGCAGTATGGAAGGAATATGGGGTATATCTAATGTATATGCAGGTGCAGGCCAGTTGACGTAGCCGAAGTTCTGCCTCTTGGTTCACCTCGCTTTGCTCTTTTGAAAGACAAAGTGAGCTCACAGCGTCAGGGCCGTCCCCGCGGTGGCAGCAATGTGACTTTGTGCACAACCAGTGCTCCCCGTAAATCCTACACACAGATTTTGGGGAGTCTCGGGGGGACACATCCTGCAGCTCACCCATAAACGACCGGCTCATTTTTGGATCGCGGGTTAACAGCGTCTGGTTTCCAGCACTCTCCTGCTCAACTCCAGTCCTTTCAAAGGCATTTAAAACCCCCAGGAGGACCATATTCCTAACAGCTGCAGGTAAAGTGAAGTCCCAATTTCCCTAGTGTTCTCCAAAACGATGTCTCGCCAAAAATTGTTGGGATTCGTTTGTTTAGCTGGTTTGGCGTACAGGGTCAGAGAGGTTAATCCTGGACCTGGACCTATTTAAACCCATCCCAAGCCCCACCGTGACACCAGAAGTGGACCTCCTTCCAGAAGAGAAGAGGGACCCACAAAGGTCCACACGCACCTGAATCTCTTGTCTTACCCTTTTTTTGCTGCTTTGGTGGAACAAAGAGAAGCCGCACAGTGAGGTAGAAATATTAAAGCAAGAAGGATTATGTGCTTAATTGTAAACCGAGATGGAAGATTAAGCCTGAAGAAAGAATTACTTATGTGGGGGCCTGTTGGGACCTGTTCCTCACAGCTCACTTCACACCAGCTGAGCAATTTTAACTCTCTGCCTTCCCCAGCTGCTTCGCTCTTACCCTCATCGCGGCTGAAGGAATTAACTTTATTAAAGAACATCATTAAAAGCCGAGCTGCATTTCTGTTGACCTGAGAGGGCGGGTTCAGGCTTCTCGCGTTTTCTTTCAGAGTTTAAATAATACGCGCGCTCCCCAATTAATTAAGGGACTTGAGAAAGGACAACGTGAGCATGGGGACAGGCCTGGGGTGGCAGCAGGAGCTGCAGGACCCTGAATATCGGGAGCCACAGCCAAAGCCCTGCTGCGTGCCAGGCTTGTCCCCATGCCGCCCCCAGCCATCCCCAGCTGTCCCCCTCCCCTGGGCACCCAAAGCACGTGGGCACGGTGCACAGGACACCATGGCCATCCATCTTCCGTTGAGTTGTGTTTCACTCACTGATTTTTCTAATATTCTCCAGTATCCCCAGATTCCGGGAGGTGAAGCTGCGGAAAAGAGCCAGATCAGAGCAGATTCATGACAAAAATCGTAAGAATTGGGAACTCTACAACAAGTACAAGATGTTACGCTTCTGTGACTCGAAGGGAAAAAACAGAAAATGTGACCCAAAAGGTCCCAAACCAGAAACAACACAAAACCACTTAATCCGAAACGTCGAGTTCTTCTGGCATATGACTCATTATTTTTGATGCTGATTTTAAATGCTGAATGTGTCCGTCACGACATTTCTTTGGTTACTGAAGTTATTATTGTACACCTTGAAAAGCCGTACTAGTTCAAGGCAGTCCATCAGGCTTTTCCTGGGCTGGCCTAGACAACATGGTGAACCCTCGACCCCAGGAGAAGGAAGGAGTTATTTCAGAGAGGCCCAGTAGCTTCTTGGGAACTGATGTTTATTTGTATATTTGGAACCGATGTATAACTGCTCCAAGAAATCCCAATTTCAGGGTCAGACTGGGCAGGGGAAGACTGGACGGCTGCAGCCCATCAACCCTACCAGTTGCACGTCAGCACGGATCTCCATTTTAAGATGATTCCCAATGGACGTTGCAGGGAATATCCCTTTGCTCCCACCTCTCAATGCAAACCTGAAGACCGCACGTCACACCACACAAATGCTTAGTCCGAAACAGGGCCGTAAGGAAGAGGCGTGAGCCCACAGAGAGAAACCCGTGAGATGGGGCCACCTTGGGCCTTTTGCACCAGCAAAGACTCAGCAGATCCTACAGAATTTGCTTCAGCTACATTTTCACCCCTTTTTTATTTGCTTTCTATGGATATCTTGTAGGAAGTGGATTTGTTGTTGAGCATATTTACAACGACAGGTAATTTTAGGAGACAATTATTAGAGACAAGTCACCGAGAATTACGTTTTCAGATTAGGATCCACAGCCACTTGCTGGGGAGAGCTGACTCCCAACCCCAGGCGAACCCTTTCCGAAACAAGATGGGATATTGTGCGACAAGGGTGTCTGCTAAGGTTAATTAACATGTCTTAAGTGCCCATAACATAAAATAGCTATAAAATAGCTATATGGTGGGGGTTATCGATTGAGGTTATTTGGCTCTTAAAATTTCAGGTAAATAAAAGGCCAGGTGAGAAAAATGATGCCAAATTAATAGACTCAGTTGTTCGCTGTGAATTATTTGCTCCATCTTGCTATGCCATTGCACTACCGAATGCATTTAATAAAATTGCGGCGCCTTGAAATTCCTTTCTGCATGCACATATCATTTTTTTTTTTAAAAGTGGAAATCCTTGCAGACCGAAATACAATGTTTTATTTCCCCTGTGCCAGAGTTACAAGACCCGAAACCGGGAAAAGCATTTCAAAATGCTTTTCGAGGGCAAAGCCACCCACATAGGTACCTGTGCTGGAGCATTAGGCTGAATTGCCATTTGTGTTAATTAACTAAATTAAACACATGTCGCTCTGCCCCTCGTCGACTTTGCAAATAGACATTATTACTATCGCGCCGAGGCTCCGAGCAGTTGAGGGAGGTTTCCTCCAGCAGCAGGCGGGTATTGACAAACATTGTACCCCCAGTAGGTACGTCGTCTCGGGGATTATTTGGCTGCCTGTCTATGGAAAACACCACCAGCATTTATCCGAAAGGGAAAATCCCACCCCACACGGGGGAGCCCGAGCCGTGAGCTCCCACCGAGTCTGCAGCGATGGGCAAAACGCGGCGCAGGGCGATGTTTTACCTTCTCCTTCGCGCGCCAGGTAACCTTCCTGCAGTGCCACAGGGAGGAGGATCAAGGTAAGCCTTGCCATTAAAATGGGCACATCAGAGAAATCAGGGATGGAGCAGGTAAGCAGATTTATCGGGTGTACTTAGGGCGACCCCGAGCTCTGCCTCCCCAGGGCAAAAGTGGTGTCAGCCGAGGTTCATAAAAGACAATTACTGCCACGTGCCCAAAAGTCCTTATTCCCAAATGTGTTGATAGCACGAGCCCAGCTTTATGCCTATGGCTGCACTCAAGCTGACACACGACTGAAGCTATATTTACGTATACATACTCTATGTATTTTCATAGAATTATAGAATCATTTAGGCTGGAAAAGACCTTTAAGATTATCAAGTCCAACTGTGAACTTAGCACTGCCAAAACCACCACTAAACCGTGTCCCTCTGCCACGTCTACACGCCTTTTAAATACCTCCATGGCGATTCCACCGCTTCCCCGGACACCTGTTCCGATGCTTGACGACCCTTTCGGTGAAGAAATTTTTCCTAACATCCATCCTAAACCTCCCCTGGTGCAACTTGAGGCCATTTCAAGTTGCGCCAGGGGAGGTTTAGATTGGATACTAGGAAAAATAGAAAAAAATTTTACCTTTGCCAGTGGTGTCACCAGCGAGGTCCGCCACCTAATCCCTTTTCCTGGTTGCAGTAAGAATTCAGAAGTGCTGAGTTTATCTTTTCTTCTGAATTTTACCCTAAACCGAAAGTTGCTATCATCTACAGCATCTGGAGCCACAGACTTGTGCACCAAAGATATTTTCACTTTGGTCCTGAAATATCCTGACTATTCCGTTTTAGGGAATGTGAGGGTGGGTTTGGAAGAGACAGTCATTAGCTCTTCTTGAATGAGCCTAAAATACCTTCTCCCTCCCACCCCTTTGCCCATTCGCCTTGGAAATTTTTGATTTTTTTTAAACACTCCAGCATCCCTTGGATATTTTCTCTTACAAAACAGGAGTGGATTTCCCATCCTTGGGTGGGGAGAACCTTAAACAGCCCTTTGCAGAGCTCTTTCACTCAGTCTAGGGGAGGAAAAGCTCTCCCCTGCAAACAGTCTTTGCGTTTCTTTCCCCACCAGAAATACCTTCTCTCGGCCTGTGACTCGCTGAAGTCTGATATTGCGCAAGTTCCTTTCCGAGAAAGGGAGAAACAAGCGCAGACACAGGGTGAAACCAGTAAGAGGCAGTTTGGAAATGCAATAGAGGACAGCAATTTTTTTTATTATTATTTTTTTTTTTCACTGATGGTCACAAGTATTTTTAATTTTGCTTTCATTTTCTACCCGCAGACGGTATTCCGTGACGCCGACGGGCATCCCACCAGCCACACTGCTGTAAAGAAAAGCTTAAATAACCTTAAAAGGAGAAATGGAGTCAGCTGTGTAATAACACCTGGTTAACGAGCAGTTCCCTGGCACACACCTTGCTTTCCTGAAGACCTGAGGGAGTCTGTCCCATGGTACACGGTAGATGTTGATGGGACACCAGACTTGCAATACCTACCACCGTTTGGTGGACCGCAAGGTCCAGCTCTGCGTGATGGGGCTGAGCTGGCTCCCCAAAGCAGAGATGCCTCGTTCCCCCATTGATCTCGAAGCCGAGACTAAACTCTAAAACTTCCCCTCCTCCCTTGGACTCATGTGAACCAAAACCTCTGAATTTGGTGGCTTAGACCCGTTTGTACCCGCTGGCTGAAGTTCAAGGCCAGGGAAAACTACACTAGAAACATGACGTGAAAATGAAAAAGTTTCACCTAACGCTTTAACGTGCCTGTAGCAGATGTCCGTGAGTTTAAGAAAAGATTCCTCACCCCAGTGGTTTGCTTGGATGAGTGATGCCCATACAACAACCACTTGGATGTTTCTTGCTTTTTTCCAACACCATCAGGGAGACAATGAAACAACAACATGGGGATCCCTTGTGTGGAGCTCCGAGCACTGAGCCCACTTCACCTCCTCCCGAAAAAAAGGCTGCAGGTGCTCTATAGCTCAAAAAAGCCTTTACCCTCTTCTCATACCTTATCGTGCACTCAGCAGTATGGCCTCATGATGGAAACTGTTTGGCCCTCTTGACCGGTAGCAGGACATTTTCTCCCTAAAAAAATACTATTCACAAGACATCCACTTGCTTTCTTTACATGCAAGTTTTAGCAGCATCATAGAGATGAACTTCTTGAAAGTACATCTCCTGCAAAAAAAAAAATTATACGGGAAGACTATTTAATTATTACATATATCTTTGGCACACTTGATGAGAAGCACTTTAGTGTGTAGGTGTAGCTTTAGCAGAGAGAACAGGATTAAATTTATACAGAGCGATAAAGTTATTCTCTGCAATTACAGCCTGCCTTTGACACCCTTCCCTGGAGAGACCATGTCACAGAGCTGGGTAGGGCCTTATCCGTGACGCCAGCGCTCACTCTTCTTCCAGAAACGCAGTGTTCTTCATGTGCAATGCCCTTATCAAGCTTTAACTGAGATATTGTCAATGATAACTCCAAGTCCGTATGTCAGCGACACCTCCCAGACCATCCAGTTGACAGCCTGCCCACGCATTGGGTTGAGTTGGGTTGGCCACCTGTGGGCAATGCCCAGCTGGAAATTTGGGATTCCTCTGACGTCTTCTTCAGCTTCATGACATCATTCATCTCAAAACGATCCAGAGCACTGGAGCTATTCAATAGTCGTCTTTGCTTTGAAGGCATCTGAGCACTTCAGAAATGCTGCAGTGGCCAAGACTTGATTCCCAAAGCGCAGGCAGCCAAAACACTTCTCCACTTGGGTTGTGCACGCTCAACCAGCCGGCAAAACCCTTCCAAAGGGGACACACAGCATTGCTATGACCTTTTCCCAGGAGGTGTGACTGTGTTTGCATACCCAAGAGACAACAGGCTGAGAGAGTTGGGGATTTCAGCCTGGAGAAGAGAAGGCTCCGGGGAGATCTTGTAGCAGCCTTTCAGAACTTAAAGGGGGCTTAGAAGAAAGATGGGGACAGACTTTTTAGCAGGGCCTGTTGCCATAGGACAAGGGTAATTGTTTTAAACTGAAAGAGGGGAGATTCAGAGAAGATATAAAGAAGAAATATTTTCACCTGAGGGTGGTGAGACGGTGGCCCAGGTTGCCCAGAGAGGTGGGAGATGCCCCATCCCTGGAAACATTCCAGGCCAGGTTGGACGGGGCTCTGAGCAACCTGATCTAGTTGAAGATGTCCCTGCCCATCGGTACTAAACGGCCTTCAAATCCCTTCCAACTCAAACCATTCGATGATTCTATGATGCTCTGTTTGCCAAGCGAAATCACTGCCCCATGCGAAAACCCTTCCAGGAGCAGATGAACCCTCCAGCAACGAAAGGGCAGCGTTTGCCCCCGTGGTTCTTGCAGAAAACGGGAGCAGATGGGGAAGCACCAGGCAACAGATGCCTGTGAGGAGCAGCACGCGGCGACCGCCTGACTGTTGTTGAGCTGTCGCAGGGGACATGGGGACAAAGCCAGCGTCTGTGCCAGGGATTGAGGCAGCGCCAGGGAACACAGGGCACTGCAATAGGACAGTCTGTGCTGCTAAAGTCCCCGAGAGCCCGGTGTGCCGTCAGCCTGGGCACACAAGGGGGTCTGCCCCGAGGGCTGGGGGACCGACACCACCCCGCCACAGGCGCCAGACCTGCCCCGTGCCACCACCCTCACCAGGAGACGCTGCAGAGGAGTTCAACCTTCGGACAGACTCTGCAAAGCAAACGGCTGGCGTCTAAACCCGGTGAGATTTTGAAAACTGCCACCTAGACCCAGAAAACTGCAGAAAACAGAAAAATCCACAAATTAGCAGCCAGCCTCTCTGGATCCCTGAGGTGAAATGCAGCACGCGCCTCGTTTTTGCTGGCTTTAGTATTTTTGTCAGTATGCGTTTGTGACAACTGTACGGCAGGCACCGCATCAGGAAACAGAAATACTGTGGGGAATGGCTGCTTTGTGCACGTCGTACACGTGGATCCCCAACGTCAATGTCAGAGCTGTTTCAAAAAAATCATTCGAAATGGTTTCATGAAAGCTCCTCAGCCTGACAGTCTCTTCAAAACGAGAACTTTTCATCCCCAAGCCACCCCTGTTTCCCAAAGCGGAGAAGCAGCTTCCGTCGCTTAACGAGAGCATCAACGGGACTCTCCACCCTTTGGGTTTCTCCTGGTGCTCTGAGCATCTTCTGGGAAGGACCGCAAGGCCGGGGCATCACTTTGGGGAGGGCAGCTGAGAGGCTGATTTCCAAAGCACTGGGCGCTTCGTAAGTAAAAGCACCGAGGTTGAATGATAACAAGAAAGACGGTTAACGGGGAGATGCTCTGACTGGGGCTGCAGGAACTCACAGGTTATTTTGGCTGGAAGACCACCCAACACAACAGCGCAGTTGGGGCATGGCTAAAACCAGGCTTAATTCTAAATCAAACTGAACTGAGAGCCGTAGCTGGTAGGGGAAAAAAAGTGATATTTTTAAAAATAATTCCATATTTAGTTTCTATCTGAAGGTGGTACTTGAATTCTGAAAGGGATGCGCTTCATTTCAAATAAGGTTTCTAAAAGGCTCAGCCACACAAAGAAGAAAAGCACTTAGGGTGCATACACCGAAGTGCTGTATGACAAAGTATGGCACTGAGGGTTGAATGAAATGTTTTGATCAACCAAAACAGAGGTTTTTTTACAATATTTTTTACGAAGTCACTCAGTAACAATATCCACAATTACGGCAAATGGAAAATACGTACATAAAAAGGCAGCGGGAGATGCTCCACCTGCTTCCTCCCATTAGCATCTTACGAAATCCACGCTGAGAAACCCAACTACGGACACAGTACGTACGAGGATGTAAAAACCACTCGCTTTGGTGAGTCAAGAGGGAAGAGAAACAAAGAAGCAAATAACCTGGGTCATGTTTTTCAAAGGAACGGGGAAACAAAACCGGAGGGAGAAGCAAAACTGCGAGGCGCAAGAGGGAGGGGAGGGAGAAACCGCTTCTTTACAACTGGCTACTCAGACGACATGAGAGATCCTCAAAAGTGGATTTACAGACATCAAAAGGCAAGTTTTTTTGTATAGAAAAGAAAATACTTGGAAAACAACTTATAAGGAAGGCCTTATATATGTATAAAAGAGCAGGTATTGCATGGAAAGCATTTGGGGGATCCAGTTTCACTTATTTTACTGCAACTAAGTGGTCTCCAACGAGTCCAGCAGCCCAAGAGGAGGCCAACGTGGAGTCAAGAGGATGAAGTGATTTGGGTTTGCTTCCACGGGACATCAGAGGGGATGCTGGGGGCACCCTGAGCCAAGCCAGACGCCGCATCCCCGGGCAGGGGCAGGATGCTGACCCTTAGGGACCATCACAAGAACCCCAGCCCTCAGCCATCTGCCCGGACCTCCCGGCTCATCCTTGGCCGTAATTATCTGTTTTAGTGATTGAAACCTCCCAGCGCGGTGGGGTAACGACTTCCTCGCCGGTCACAGAGCAGTCATTGTGTCGGCTTGCCAGACCAGCACATTTCAAAGTCATACATCTCGCCCAAAAAACGGCTCTGCCATGGTAGGCGGATAAATTGTTGAGCCATTAAAAACACAGCTGTCAAAAGCGCGGCCGGGCCTGCGTGTTGTCAAGCACCGGCTCAACGGCGCTGCGCTAACGCTAGGAGAAAAATGCCCTCGTTAGAAAGAAAAATACATGTCGCCGTCACCCCGAACACAGCAAAATGGGGGGGGAAAAAATCCCAACCCTGCTGATGTAAACAGAGACAGTTAAAAGGGGAAATAGAGAGAGGTGACGGGACACAGCCTGCGGCACGGGGAAGGGAGCACGGAGCAGGAGTCGGGGGCTGTGCTGTAATCCCCAGCGCCTTAGGAAATCAGTTAACCCCCGTGATCCTGTTATCTGAAAATCGGGATAATCATCCCACCTACATCCCTCGCAGGGGTTTGATGGGATTAGGTAGCAGCAGATCTAGAAAATGCAAATTGCTAAACACGCTAATGAACCGCACGCGTCTCCGCTCCGGTGCTGGCTCCTGGATGGGATGAAACAAGCTCTGTTCTTCTCACTCATGTTTTATAATTCCTCTGTGGATGCCCAGAGGAGCCCAGCTGCACGTGGCCATTGGAAAGCAGAGCCGTAAGGATGCCTCCACCCATGCCCAGCTCATACAGGGACAGCCCTTATCCAGGCAGCGATTCCCAACGCAGCTGAGAAACCACATCCTGGGCTGACACTCACATTACTCAGAGGTCCCGACCACAAAAAAAAACCCCAGAAAACAATTTATTCCCTTCCTTCATCACATTGTGCATTGCAAAACCACCACCATGTCTCTCCTCTGGACTTACCCAGGACACACAGCCCCCAGGATGCTCCTTTGGAGGTCCCCATTTCTCCACCCCTCCTCACTGCTGTCTTCTGGATTGGTGCTCAGCCCCGCAGCCAGGATATCAGCTGGGTCTTCACCACCACCTGGATGAGCAGGATTATCCCTGAGCTGTTACAGGTGCTCACAATATCCCTATTTCAGCAGCCCAGGGTGATGGCCACCTCCAGCACAAAGGTTTGGTTGGGGACTATGACACCCACAAGCCTTCACTTACCCCATTATATCCCACCTCACGCTGCATCACTGATACCCGTGCGTTGCACTTACCCTGCTGAATAGCACCGCATCAGTTTTGAGACCATTTCCCTGATTTGCCGAGATCCTTTCAAATTCCAGCCTCGTCCTGCAAAAGCCCTTGAAGCTTTTCCCAGGCTGGGATGACCTGCAAATTTGATAAGCACGTTAGTGCACCACCGATATCACCTCCAAAAGCCAGAGATGAGTCCCCACCCCAGGATGGCCCTGGGTAACCCCCAAAAACACTGTTTCAACAGGGATGACGACTGATGACTACTGATGGCGATTTCCTACCCAACCCTTCCCTACCTTAAAAGACTTTCTTCTGGACCGCGCTGCCCTCTTTACCTCACCAAAGTGCCGTTTGACACATTATTAAATGCCTTATTACAGTTGCAGGGGACAAAAGCCAGATGCCCGCTTGACCACGGCAGCCTCCGACGTCACGTTAACGCTTGCCGGTGGAGTAGAGACCTTAGAAATAAATGAGTTATTGTGAATGAACTATGGCTTCCCAGCGGTTTGCTTACTTGGAGCTCAGGCAAGTCGCTGAGCCAAAAGGTCAGTGGGAACCAGGGGGAAAATCAAGACTTCATCCTCAGCCAGAGGGGATTCAGATCCCTTAACTCAAGGTATCTACAGCGTAGATGTCTCCACCAGAGCTAAGCACCCCCCGATTCCTTTAGTCAGCGAAGAGAAACGGGCGCGTTTAGAGAGCGATTCATCGAATCTATTTTAAATGCCTTCTGCGGGATGAGATAAATCGCACCCAGAAATCTTGGTTTCGCACATTCCGTC
This sequence comes from Alca torda, assembly GCA_008658365.1. Lineage (NCBI taxonomy): Eukaryota > Metazoa > Chordata > Aves > Charadriiformes > Alcidae > Alca > Alca torda. Next base: position 2,517,143 of record CM018101.1, read on the forward strand.
GGATGGGCCCTGCCGCTATTGTCAAGATGCCCCATTTCATAGAAATCACCTCGGAAGGTGTAGCATCTATAGTTGCCTACTTTGAAGTCAAACCCAGCCCTCCACTTCTATAAATAAATGAAAAAAATGCATATATAGTAATAATATAAATATATATAATGTATACGTGGATGCCCTGTGAGCATCCCACACGCTTTCCAGGGCTCGGGCACCGTCACCGACCAGGCGCCGTCTCTCTGTTTTCCTCCACTCCATTTCTCTTCACCTACAACTAGAAAAACTAATATTTTCTGTTCCCAGATGTGAAGTTTAACATTTGTTACCGGCACTTAGTACGTGCTTGAGTTATTGTGCCGGCTGCTAACAGAAGAAGATTTAGGAGGATTAATATGGTGAACAAATGAAAAAATTTGCTGAAGGTGGTGAGGGGACGGCAAGAAAACCGCCAGAGAGCGGCTCGACTCTCCATCCTGATGATTTACCTTTTTCATTTTAGCACTCAAATGAGAATTTTCGTATTAGCATTGGAAACAACCTCTTAACGAAATCTGAGCAAGGGAAGAAGCATTTTGTGCTCCAAATCTCCCTATTATTGGGAGGTGGAGAAAAGAATAAGTAATACCGTGGGGGCACTGCACTGGGGTTGTTCACGTGGTTGGAATTGGGCTCGTGGGGTAAGACCGGGGCAGCTCCCGGGGGACCCCATTACGTCTCCCCCCATGCAAAGGGAAGCTCTGAAAAGGACATCAAGGAGAGACCCAAAGTCCCTCAGACAGGCACATCCCAACATGACACCTCGATTTCAGAGGGAGCATCTAGTCTGGGGAAATTTCTCTTTTCTCCTTCTTTTTAAGCACAAGATAAGGCTAAAGCAAGAGGTTCAGAGGGCTCTGGTTGCCCCATGAACACTCTGGTGTTCGGCTGCCAGATGACAGTGCAGCCACCAACCCTGTGCCGACAAACATCAAGCCCCAAATATTTTATGCCGGATTTCAAAAGGCAGAAAATATTTTTCTTTGCAAATCTCCAAGGTTGAGAAGGAGAAAAAAAAAAAAGAAAAAGGCAAAAAAACTGATGAAACTGGTTGGGAAAAGCGCTGAAATTTGCCGTCCCCCCAGGACACTTTCTGCAGACTGGCAGCACCATTGTTTAAACCACTCAAAGCAGAGGATGCTGCTGCTGGAGAACTGGTTTAAGCATCTCCCCAGCTTCACTCGAAAATCCAAGCATAAAAGTCCACATGCACTCGCCACCCCGTGGCACCCAACGCGCTGGGGACGGGGGCAACCGCAGCATCCCTGGGCCACGAGGATGCAGGGAGACGCTCCCTCAGCACCATCCAGACGAGGTCACTTTATACCCCGTTATTTTTCAGGAGGGGTGGCTGGCTGGGGTGTGTGTCACTAACCTTGCGTGGGGACAACGCTCTCAAGGAAAAAAATCTCCTTCTCAGGTGCCATGGCCCAGTCTCAGCGCTGGCATCCCACCCACGCAGCCTACACCTGTCTAAGCCGGGGTGACTGGTACAGGGGGGCAAACTCCCCACTCCTCCTTTGAAGATGGGGAAGAAAAAGGAGGGAGGCAGAGATTTAGGGGATCCAGTTCGATTACAGCGACTGATCCGAGACGCACACCGAAGCCCCTACACCGCCGACTTGAGCAGGTGCCAAGATGACCACGGACGGTCGTACTCCGTGGGTGAGGGCTGGGATGACGGCCGTGCGCGGCTGTGCAAGCTTCGCATGGACCCGCAGGTTTCTCCTCATCCCAGGGACGCCAGCGTGGCACCGGGGCAGCCTCTGAACCCTAAGGAGAGCGGCAAAGAATAAAAAGCTGTTTCTAACACAGCTAAGCAGCTGCTGCGTGTGACAGAGGAACAGCCACCCGGAGCCAGCTCGCCCTCGAAGGGAAGGCTGCAATCAGTAACACCGTTAAAAATAAAAACCTCTCTTGCTGACGCTGCAGTTACAGCTCGAAACAATCAAATCCTACACAAAGGCTTCATCTACTGAGGAATCGCGAAATAACACACTGTCCTGCCTCCGGTTTCCTCAAATAACAACCAGCTCAACAGCCAGGGATGCAGGAAGGAGTTTATCTGAGGAGATCCTTCCCAATTCATTTCCAGAAGATCAGCGATGCTCCGTGGCCGAATCGAGCTCCGGCGCGGGGTCAGCAGGAGCCAGGAGAGGGGCAGACCCTTCCCCGCCGGCATCACTCGCTGCTTCTTGAAGCATCACCAGCCATCCCTTCCCCTGGAGATCCCTGAGCATCCTCCCAACCTGTTTTTGTATTTTTAAATAAATTGGGAGGATGGTCTGGTCAGGCCACCAGCAGCATCACCTCCATCGCCAGCCCCAAAGCCGTGGCCACCAGCTGAGGTCCACCAGCAAATGCAGCTCCAGAGGCAGTGCAACAGATGTGATTCATGAAACCCCGCTTTGAAAAAACATCAGGGTTATTAATTCAGCTCCAGCACGAGGTAAGGAATCTTCGCGGCCCGCCAACCCTACTGGAATAGCAGCAGGAGCAGTCAGGCCATCCCAGTCTACCATACCGGTGTCTACACCTGAGCCGGGGACCCTGACTTGCTCCATAGCTGGTAAGAAAGAAACAGGTGCTTCTAGGGAATGAGTTTTGGGGTTTTTTCCACCTCGGTGTAGACGCCTGGGATCAGTCAGACAAGTCGCTCCAAGCCAGAGCAGCTCCGGGGCGAACACCCAACAGCAGCCAAGGGCTGGGGAAGAGAAACCTGGTACCTCGAGGTCTTGGAAGGGCTGAAAAACCAACGAACTGCCAGATCGGTGAGATGAAAGTCAGTAATTATCATCCAGAGGAATAAATCATCAGCCTCCTCAGCCAATCTGAATGTTGTCTGGGACGAGAGGCTGTCCCATAGGCCCACAGCCAGCAGGTAAAATTGGGGAAGAGAGCAGAAGGATTGTAAAAACCAGGGAGAAGGGTAATGGTGACACATACCTTTGCAGTCTCACACGTGCATTTTACTTATATACACACATCTGGCTAAGCAAACGCCCATGAAAACCCATTTAAAAACACTTTTTGAAAGGAAACTGCATTGCGTGGCTCAGCAGAGAGCTTGTCCCCTCTCCCTGGGGCACTCCCTGCTCGCAGGAGGTCGCACACCTTCTCCTGACGACCATCGTGGCCTACACAAACCACCCAGGACTGGCTTCAAAGTGTTGTCCCGCCACTGAAAGCGCAGGTCCAAGACCCCACAAGGCCGGTGTTCAAACCCAGACTTCTAAGCCTCCATCTTGGAAGAAGCAAGACCAGGCTTGGGCTTGGTCCACCACAAAAATGGGACTTTGTTGTGTCTCCTCCTGATGTAAGAGGAGCCGGAGCAGGTAGCGCTTTGACCTTAACTTTGGTAGTGGGAATGAGAAAAAGAAAAAAGAAGAAAAACAGGCCTAGAAATTTCAGGGAGGTTTCTTGATCCAAAATTCATACCGAGCTTCACAGACTGAACTGTTCCTACCCACAACTGACTGCAGGATGGTTAGAAGCAGTTGCAAAGAAGATTAGGACCCTCACATTTACGATCTGCTACGTTATACCTCTTTGTTTCCAGCCGTAATTTGGAAAGGGTGAAGAGATGGACTCTGTTTTCAAGCAGACAGATGACAGGGTGTCTACCCAAAAACTTCAAGCCTGCTAATTGGTAGTAGGCTGTTTTGGGAGGATGATGCCTCGCGCCTGTCCTGAGGATGTAATTACAAGAGGAAGATTGATGTTTCATACTCGGATCCGCAGGAGCCGCTCCAGAGGGACGTTTATAGAACACAACGTGACCACAGTAATCACGCGGGGACGTTAATGACACCCGAAGGAGTTCTGCAAATATGCTTCAAGAGAGGTGTCCAAATACAAGGGGGAGGAATTGATCTTCCAGGAGAATTATTTAAGACTTATAATCTGTTGAGAAAGGAATTACCAGCTGAGTGCTACGCAAAGCTCTGGTAATTACGCCAACAAATTAGAAGTACATTTATCTGCTTTCCAAGATGTTCGTCAACATTGCACGCTTGGCTTTCCCCATAGGCAGCTATGGGCAGAAATCAATTATTCCTTGCAGGCTCCCGCATACCAGCCCCACACCATAATAGACCTTTTCCACTAGGTAACCGGCCAAAATAAATTCCCACTTTTAGGTCGCATAGGCTCCAAGACTCACCTCAAGTGCGTCCTGCAGCGATCTGACTTATGGTCCCTGTAACATAAGGATGTCGCTGTCACGACCTGTCCTGATGCCAAAGGCTGGCAGGAAAAATCGCCCTGAAATGCAAGAAGCTTGATCCAGTAAAAAAAAAAAATATTTAAAAAATAAATAAAAATGCTTATACAAAGTGCTCTGGATAAATACGCACGTCTGATTATAAACGGTAAAGGTCAAAGTCGTATTTTTCTTCTTCACCTTTTTCTGGAAAATCAGCACATTGTTACTCAAAGGAGGGCTTTTGAGAAAGGCAACTCTCTTCTCTTCTGCTCCTGTGCAAAGTCCACCTTTACTTACGGTGGTTTTCGATTGATAAAATAGTTCATTTGGGCATCACTCCCGTGCGGCGGCGCGGGGAGGCTTTTCCTGGTCGAACCTCCTCCGGGCTGGGAGCGCGGTGGTGAGTCTCCGGCGTAGAGCCCACGAGGAAGGTTTGAAAAACATTTATTTTCCGCTTGCCAATGTATCTGTAGCTAAAGCACAACATGGGACCATACTGGGTGCGTTGAAATCCTGCCAGAAAGCCTGGCAGGTTTCTTACAAAATTTTATCCAACAAGTAGGCAGATTTAAAAAAAAAAATAAAAATAAAATAAAAATCTGGCTTCTGTGGGGGCTGGAGAGCCTCCTGGAGAGCCTGATGCCTCATGTCTCGAGCCCACAAGCTCCCAGCAGCCTGTCTGGTGCAGCCCCCCAGCAACCAGCTCCAGTGCTCGAGCTCCCAGTAGGAGGAGAAAACGGCAGTCATCTTCCATCAAATGTCGGAGCTGGGGCTTGTCCCTCACCCCGGAGGTGCCACCTTGCACCCACCCGTGCACCAGGGACCTGGCACCACGTGCTGCCGCCGTCAGGGATGCAGCAGCAGCTCAGCACCCAGCAAGAGCTGCTGTGTGGCCCTCAGAGCCCCCCCAGGGGCAGATTGTGGTGGCACCCAAGGACACCACCTCTGTCAGGCCCGATATGCTCAAGGGGACCACACTCCCAACGTCCTTCACTTCCCAGGGACAGCCCCAGGAGCAAAACTGCTGCTCCTCAAAAGCACCCTGTAGGTTATTAGCTTCCAAACGAGCTAATCTACTAAAAAAAGCTTATTATGCACCAGGGCTGCGGGGCACATCTCCATCTCACCTCCCAGAGAGCACGGCAGCCCAAGGAACGTGCGGGCAGGAGGAGTAAGACCTCCAGTACGCCACGGCGTGACCTTCCCCTGGCACCACCGGAGGAACACGGCCTCAGCCCCCTGACACCCTGCCTCCAAGGAGGTCCCAGCTCTGCTTTCCCAAGCAATCCCAGGACTTACCTCGTGGGATTTCCCCCTGTACTGATCGTCCCCCATCCTCGGCACTGGTGAGGCCCCACCTCGAGTGCTGTGTCCAGTTTTGGGCCCCTCACCACAAGAAAGACCTTGAGGGGCTGGAGTGTGTCCAGAGAAGGGCAACGGAGCTGGTGAGGGGTCTGGAGCACAAGTCTGGTGAGGAGCGGCTGAGGGAGCTGGGGGTGTTCAGCCTGGAGAAAAGGAGGCTGAGGGGAGACCTTCTCGCTCTCTACAGCTCCCTGAAAGGAGGGGGTAGCCAGGGGGGGTCGGTCTCTGCTCCCAAGGAACAGGTGATGGGACAAGAGGGAACAGCGTCAGGTTGCACCAGGGGAGGTTTAGGATGGATATTAGGAAAAATTTCTTCACTGAAAGGGTTGTCAAGCATTGGAACAGGCTGCCCAGGGCAGTGGTTGAGGCACCATCCCTGGAGGTATTTAAAAGCCGGGCAGACGTGGTGCTGAGGGACGTGGATTAGTGGTGGTTTTTATCAGAGTTAGGTTGATGGTTGGACTCGATGATCTGAAAGGTCCCTTCCAACCTAGATGATTCTATGATTCTGTGATTCTATGACTCACCTGGGATGAAGGTCCTGGCCCGGCACACGCTGCAGCTGGCCCCTGCCCAAGGGTCCATCCACACTATGGCAAGGAGGACTCTCAAAAACACCAAGATGCCCAGTTCAGGCGTTGGGTTACCAAGCGGAGGAGCTGGAGCACCAGCGCTATTGGGAAGGGATGTAGAAGGACGCGCCGCTGTCCCCGGGCTGGGGACTTACCTCCCGCCTCCCTTTTTCCTGGGGAAGTTCCGAAACAGGATCCCTTAGAAACTTGGAGGGAGCATATGTATATATAGAGAGAGAGACATTCCTGTAGTGCAGTGGGAATGGCTATTTCCCTCGGGAACAGCAGGAGGAAGGCTGCCACCGCTGACTGTGTGTACTCAAACCGACGCCTCCCATGGATGCAAGGTAGGAGGTAAATGCAGATACACTTAGTAAAAACAAATTGGTTGCGTGCAATTAATCACTGGAGGAAAAGCTGGTTAAATCTCATCAGGTTGCTTTCAAAACGCCATCTCTTCCTGAAGCAGGGACGGGGGGAGGCAGGAGAGGTCCCGGCTCCGGGCGAGGGCGGACGCGGCAGCCCAGCAGTAGCCATCACTGCAACGCCAACCCTGCACAGACCAGCCGGGGTGGACCCGACGTTACTTAAACTGTTGCTAAATCCAGTTTCTGCTTTCTTCGCCTCCGGTTTGGTGCTGTGAGCGTGCCCCGAGGGCTGACCCCAGCCCCTTTGATCTCTCCCCGCACACCCAGGTTGTAATTTCCTGAGGACTGGGAGCCTACAGCAGTTTCATTGTAGGCTTTGCTGACGAGCCTGACCTCCGAGGGGAAAGCCGGCTGGCGGGTAGCGTGCGAGGACACGTTGTGGCATGAAAACTGGCTCCGGGACGGGATTATCATCCTCTTGTCAGGACTCAAAGCGCTTGACTACTTTGTACAGCCACGGAGAAGATGAGTCGTCCCTGCAGCGAGGGAGGATGCGGGTTTGCTCACGCAGCGGCCAGTGTCTGGAGGGTGGGTGGAAACCCCCGGGCATGGTCCCGGGGATGGGACAACCACCCTCTCGGCTCTCCCTGGCCACCGTCGCGCCGCCTTTGAAGATGCCAACCAGCAAACCTAAGAGGAGCGGGCAAATTCCTTCCGCTGGTTTGCTGGCAAAAGCGTCCTCGCCCAGTTCATAACGTGGTGCAAAATTCGTACGGGAGGTGCCTCCGTTTAATTACGAAATAAGTAGGGTTGGCTTTTAATTGCCTCACGATTTTCCAGGGCCAACCCAACGCTTCCTGCGACGGGCAGTGGGAAGACGTCGGGTATTTTACAAGACACCCGTTTTGCGCGTTGCGCGGTAAATATAAGCGCACCACGAACACAAGCCGCAGGATGATTACAGAGCAGCGGAACAACGGAGACAGAAAATAAAATAAATTGAGGGCAAGGCCACTACCCACAGCGGGTATTCTGTATTTTGCATCTAAAAATACCGGGCTCGAATAAGGAGGCTTTAACTTTCCCCTGACCAAAGCAAATAAAATCAGGTTGGGGCTACGTTCAGCAGAGAGGTCAGGAATAGCGTTATGTACAGCTTGGTTTTTTTTAGGATATTTATGCTTTGTTTTAAATCCGTCTTCTATTCACCCAATTATCTATTATCTGCATATGGTGTATCTTTTTTTTTTTCCTTTTTTCCTTTCATTTTTTTTTCCTTTTCCTTTTTTCCTTTCCTTTTTTTTCTCCTTTTAATTTTTTCCTTTCCTTTTTTTTCTCCTTTTCCTTTTTTCCTTTCCTTTTTTTTTCCTTTCCTTTTTTTTCCTTTCCTTTTTTTTCCTTTATCCTCCCTTAAATCAGCGCGAGGATACGCAGCGGCAACTGTCTGAGGAGACAAAGCCCAGTTTGTTGCTCCGACTTTTTGTATCTCAGTTAAAGCGGCAGAAGGCACAGTTATTTCCTCGCGCCGGCAAACGAAGAGCGGCTGCGAGATAAGGCAGAGGAACAGACTGAACCTGCAAACTACAGCCTCCCACATGCCGGGTTACAGCCCCAAACTCCGCTTTTTAGGACACGGGGCATTCCTATCTTCCCAGAAAAAAAAAAAAAAAAAATCTTTTACAAAAAAAAACCCCAATGTGGCTAGTGAAAAAATCTGACTGAAAATCCACTTTTCCATCCAAAAAAAAAAAAAGTTTCCGAGAGAAAACGACCTCCCCAGCTTATTACAGCACCCCTTAATTCTTTTCTGCCTCTCTGCAGTCGATCCATTTTTAGGGAAGCACTTCGGTTGTCACCACGAAGGAGCAGAAGGTCTTTCTATTTCCATTAATTTTATTTATTGATGCTTGTCAACCACACTCTTATCCCAGCTGGCTCTGTTTGGGACCATCTTTACTGGCTGCTGTCAAAGGACTCCGAAGAAGTAAAAGCCTAACAATTAAAATAAGTAAGATTTATATCGTCGTGTCTGCGGCCCAGCTTCACCTGGAGGAGGGGGGGGAGCGCTACAGCACAGGAGCTTGTATTTATTTCCCTGGCACCGCAGCGTGCAGTTGAGAATCACAGGATGGTTTGGGTTGGAAGGGACCTTAAAGACCATACAGTGCCACCCCCTGCCCTGGGCAGGGACACCTCCCACCAGCCCAGGTTGCTCCAAGCCCCGTCCAACCTGGCCTTGAACCCCTCCAGGGATGGGGCAGCCACAGCTTCTCTGGGCAACCTGGGCCAGGGGCTCACCACCCTCAGAGTGAAAAAATTCTTCCCCATATCTCATCTAAATCTCCCCTCTTCCAGTTCAAAACCATTCCCCCTGGTCCTATCACTACATGCCCTTGTAAAAAGTCCCTCTCCAACCTTCTTGTAGATGCCCTTGGAAGCCAGCATTCCTCATCCTCCGACCTCTTGCAGGGCCAGAGGTAGAAAAGATGCGCTAGAAAAAAAGTGGAAGCCAAAGACAAAACCACCCCGTCAGCGTGTAAAGCGTGTAGGGAATGCATGGAGCATCCCGGCAGCAGCTCCATCCTCGGGGCGCAGCACGGAGAAGAGCACGCTCTGCACGCCGTACCCCCACCACTGGCCGGAGAGGAGCAGGGGAAAAGGTTATTATTCATTTATGGAGCTGGAGAATTATTTTTCACTCCAAAACCAGCAGCTTTTAAGACGGCGCCCAGCTCCTCCCTCTCCTCCTCCTCCTCCTCCTCACTACATCTGCTCCCCAAAACCGACCACCGGTCACGGCTGAACCCTCCTGTACACGGCAGATGGATGCACCTTCATATTTTTCAGTCCTCTGAGATTCAGTGAGGGAAGAAATGACATTAGCATCGGCCAAAATATTTACAAAGAGGCTCCACCTGGCAATTAGGCAAATAAATACCTCCTGCGGAGGACTGGGAGATACTTAGTAACAAAAGTTTGCTGTTTGTTATTAAATGTCGCGCTTTACTGAAACATTGACGTCCTTAAGGGTCTTTTCCAACCTAAATGATTCCCCGATCCTACGATTAACCCGTGTCCTGCTAAAGGCTGTTCCGCCTCCGCGGTGTCGGCCAGGGCTTGGGTGGAAGCTTTGTCGGATGGGAGGAGAGAGGACAGTGCCCAAAACACACGATCCCTATCTCTGAACTTATTTTTCCCATGATTATCTCCTGAAAATGAGATATCTGACCCAAATACCGCAAGGGTGCGTCGGAAGGAGTCCAACCGCGGACACCAAACCTCCCGGGGATCTGCAGATCCCACTGAAGTCGAGGGGAATCTTTACCCCTTCCCCAGCACAGCTGGCATCGGCCCCTATCCCGCTGTTAAAAAATGCCATCGAAGCCATAGCGATAGTTTCATCGAGGCCGGTTAATTAATTAGGGCTACGTGATTGCTGGAGAAGACGGTCGGTCCAGCTCCGTCTCCCTGGTGGTTCTTTCCCAGGGACATCTCTTCATGCCGGTTGCCGCTCGATTCTCAAAATAATTTCACCTTACCGCTGGGTTTTCCGAGCTCGGCGTACGCTGAGCACGGCCAGCCCCTGGAAACAAGGTCAGGATGGGCGGAGAGCAAGGAACGGGCCATCTCGGATCGCAGAAATCGGAGTGGCCGCCTCCCCAATGGAGCTCACCCGCAGGAACCAGCATCTCCAGCGGACGGCAAACGCCCTGATCCTCTTTCTCCTCTTTTTAAAAAAGGACTTTGAGTGAGGCTTCCTATTCCCCAGGCTCCGACATCCGCGCTGAGCGACACAAAACAGGGAGACATCGACACCGGGCCTACGTTTTCATTAAAACCCAAATTAATCGTATAAAGTCAGCACCACAAACCACCACTTTTACTTCCGCGACGATGCGATTAGTTTGCCTGTTAGTAAGGCAGCATAAGCTTATTCATCTTCATAAATGTTGGGGAAGAACAAATTTTCTACTCTTTGGAGAAAAAAATACATACGGATTTGGGTTAAGCGCCTTCCTAAATGAGGCTGTTAAGCAGTGCTCCCTCTTCCAGCCCTGCGCAAAGGGGGTTTGGCTCAAAAATTCAACTTATCTTGGAATTTCTTCACTTGGGGATGTGCCCGACTCCTCTCACAGCCGGCGTGAGCGTATCTCAGGGAGTTTCAAGTTCTCAACCCAAATATCAAGCGAAGAAGCGCTGGATCAGCCGGGACGCCCCGACACCTCCTCATGCAACAGCACGGAGCCAAGAGTTTTAGCCAGTTCCTGGGATTTTGGTGCTGATGGAAAGATCATCCCTACCTGCAACCTAGGCAAAAATGGAGCAGTTATGCAAATACCAGCGACATCTCAAAAGTACAGAATTCCATTAGGGCGTAATTCTTAGGATTTAACTCAAAATCCTCTACGCAGACGCCAATATCCTCACTCACCCCTGCACCACAGCCAAGTTCACTGGGACAAGAGACCCAGTGTCACCTCCCTGTGCCACCTCAGCAGGCCAGGCCACCGCCGCTCCAGGGGATGGAGATGAAGGCAGGGATCAAACGGGACTTTGAGGAGGAGAAGTAGAAATAATATTATATATAATAAGTCCCTGAATGGGTTTCATTCGGACGTTAGCGTCTGTTTCTCACAGACTGCGCAGCCACTTCACTCCTTTGTATACATATTCCCTTAAATAATGCATTTAAGTTCATTTTTATCCTGTTTCTAAGGGCAGACTGGAATCCCTGTTTTAAACGTGCCGGTTAAGTATCAGCGCAATCAACCCCGAGCAGCCCGCTTCAGTGGAGCGCTTGATTAGCTGTGCTCTAATTAACCTCTTCACCTCCCCACGCGTTAGCAGGTAAACATATTTACACTCCGGAGCAGGCACAAATCCACCTATTGCCAGATTCTAAATCCCTCATTTTAGGTTTCTCTTCACAGAATCCCAGACTGGCAGGGGTGGGAAGGGACCTCTGGAGATCATCTAGTCCAACCCCCTGCCACAGCAGGGTCACCCAGAGCAGGTGGCACAGGAACGCGTCCAGGAGGGTTTGGAATGTCTCCAGAGTTGGAGACTCCACCACCTCTCTGGGCAGCCTGTGCCAGGGCTCTGCCACCCTCAGGGTAAAGAAGTTCGTCCTCATGTTTAGGTGGAACTTCCTATGCTCAAGTTTGTGCCCATTGCCTCTTGTCCTGTCCCCGCGCACCACTGAGAAGAGCCTGGCCCCATCCTCCTGACACCCACCCTTTAAGTATTTATAAGCGTTGATAAGATCCCCCCTCAGCCGTCTTTTTTCCAGACTAAAAACCCCAAATCCCTCAGCCTTTCTTCATCAGAGAGGTGTTCCAGTCCCCTCAGCATCTTTGTAGCTCTCTGCTGCACCCTCTCCAGCAGTTCCCTGTCCCTCTTGAACCGGGGAGCCCAGAACTGGACACAGCACTCCAGGTGCGGCCTCCCCAGGGCAGAGCAGAGGGGGAGGATGACCTCCCTCCACCTGCTGGCCACACTCTTCTTGATGACCCCCAGGATGCCATTGGCCTTCCTGGCCACAAGGGCCCATCCTGTTGTCCCCCAGGACTCCCAGGTCTCTTTCCACAGAGCTGCTCTCCAGCAGGTCACCCCCAACCTGTCCTGGTGCCGGGGGTTATTCCTCCCCATGTTCATTATTCATTATTCCCTGCCCAGGGCAGGGAGGTTGGAACTAGATGATCTTCAAGGTCCCTTCCAACCCGAACCGTTCTGTGATTCTATGATTATCTCCAACTTGGAGGCCAGGATGCGGCATCTGTACACACGTGGCTTTCACTGGAGCAAATACCAACAATTCAAACGCCCCTGAGCCGCCGCTTGGAAATCAAAATCTAAGACTGAGCATGATTTTTTGGAGGCGAGGACTCTTCTCCCCCTAGCAGTGATGGCACCCTAATTAAAACAGGTCAAGAAGACAACCCCATCCCCTGATCTTTCCACGTATGAGCCCCGAGTTGAGCTAAGTGGTTGAAATGGTTACACACGGAGCTGAAATAAAACCAGCAAGTAGTAAAAAGTAAGAAACGATCTAGAATAACGTGGAAATAATAAGGAATAATACAGTAACACAGAAGAAGAAACAAAAGCAGTTGAGTAATATTTGCTCTTAAAAAGAAGGATTTGGGTTTTTTTCATTTGGAAGCCGTTCAGCTTCCCGTTGAGTTCGATATGGACCACGGCGATGGTGGGATGAGACCTGGATCACCGATGGTTCCTGCTGGTTGCTGGTTCACCAGGGCAGAGAGATTTGGGAAAAAAAAACCAACCCAAATGTCCAAATCTAGGACTTTTACTGATGAAGAGACACAAGCAGATGGGTTTTTTTCAGATGTTGCTCGGAAAATAAGGATGTTGAAGCTTGCTGCAACACCGTGGAGGATGCTTGACTCCAGCATCCCATGCTGGCTGACGATAACCATCCGTCACCACGGCTGATGGCTGGAAACGGGCTGCGCTGACACGCGCGAGTGGGAGGGAAGGAAAAACTCTGTGCCATGGCTGTGTCAAGTTGATTTAACCTTCCGAGCCATCTGTAACTGTAAAAACATACACGCCGCATCCACCAACGAAGCCGGCAGATGGTGGATTTGGGATGGCAGCCCTCCTGCAGGGATGCAGCAGCGTGTGATGGCTTCCCTTTGAATCAGCTGTCCAAGAGCGGATCAAATGCCTTCAAAAAGCGTAACTCCCTGGCACCTGTGCGGATACACTCTTATGTTAGCAGGATAAGCCAAAAATCCTGACTTCCTTGGCTTGAAGGGCCTATCTGGATGCCTCTCTTCAGCCTGGCTATCTGGCCGTGACCGCACTCCCTAGCAGACAGGACAACCCGTCATCCCTTTGTCCGTCTCCTCCTGTCACCACCGCAGCTTCCACGGGCACAGCCTGGGTTTTTCCAACCACCACTAGAGCCGGTCCAAGGCTGATAGGAAATACCCCAAAATACGTGTTGACCAAGAGAAAGGCTTCGACAAGGCCACGCCACGATGACCCTCCGAATTAAACCTCCCATGGAAATCCCCATCCCGCGGCAGGGGCTCCGCCGCCAGCAGGCACGGACCAGGCTGGCAGGGACGGGCGGCTGCGTTACCTCCTCCTGCTGGCTCCGACTGCTTCCAAAAATGTCCTCCTCCGTTGCAGAAGAAGCTGGACGCCCACCTAGCTGGCAGAGAAAGATGAGATTATTCGGCGGCACCGCTAAATAACAAGAGGCCGTTAAATAGGAAAATCCACCCCAAACTGGAGCGCGGATCCGACCAGTCAGCAGAAAAATTGAAAGGAATGAGGCAAACGGAGAATATCCCTGAAACGGAGAGGAAAAAGGCAACCAGAGAGCTAGCGGGTTTCAAAGATCAAGGAGAAATCCCACCTGATCAGCTTAAAAACTCCAAGGAACTAAATAACAAACGCAAGCCCTGGGTCTGGAAACTTTGTTTTTTGAAGATAAAAGAAAACAGCTGCAAGCCAGCCATCATCGCGGGAGCTGGGACATCACTAAAAACATCAAGTTTCACCAGCTTTGCAAGAAAAATCCTGGGGCTTGGCGAGGCCGAGGGTGCCCGGAGGGAGGAGGAGCAGGCAGCGCGGGAGAGAGGGACCATCTGGCACAGAGGGATGTTGGGGGATGCAGGGGAGGAGAGGAGAGGAGCAGATGGGAGGGGGGAGCTGAAACACAAGCCCGAAGACGGCGGGTTTGGGGTTTATTCCGGCAGGAGGGGAGACGGCGGCGCAGGGGAGGTGGTTTGAGAGACGCTCAGGCCAGCAGGCGGGGGGTGGTTCCCCCCAGGGTGGAATAAAACCACACGGAAAGCAATCGGGTAGGGAAAATACCAGACACGTCCGGATCGTATCCATACAAGTTACCATGAAAACCACTTCCCCAATTTTCCTTTTGTTATATAGATGCTCAGCCTCTCCTCTGCCCTTGCTTTATCCATGCCAGGTCCACAAAGCATCGTGGCAGCTTCTGGACCGCGGGCGGGAAGAAAACCAAACGCGAAGCGTTATGTTCATCTGCGGGGTTGCTTCTCTCCTGACGCACTCCCTCGCCACCGGCGCAGCTCACCCTGCTTTTATGTGCTCGGAAAGCGTCGCCTTCAAAGGCATCGGAGCTGCTTCGGCTTCTGCTCCACGCCATGTTCCCGGCGGAGCATCACGGCAGGGCGGCATCTGACAGAGCCCTGGTGATGACTCGGGACGCGCCGCCCGTGGAGGACGCCCCGGCGGTGTAAGGACCTTGCAGGTTCTCGGCCATCTCCGACGCACGGCGGCGTTCCGTGTCCCGGGGCTGGCCGGAGGCCATGCCTGCAATCCACAGCAAAAAAAACCCCAATTACATAAACTTAAATTCCTGGCCTGACTGGGCTGCCTTGCGAACCCCGCTGCCCCCGAAGCTGAAACAATTCATATACTGTTTATTCATACGATTAAACCCAGCGAGGTGTGAAACAGCAGCTGCGGTGTCAAGCACCGGGCATTATTCCGCTGCCACAAAGAGACGCGAGCCTGGGCTCCCGGCCGGGCCTCCAGCAACGCTTTTTCACTCACCTGGAATGAAGGAGCTCACTCTTATTTTTTTTTTTTTATTTTTTTTTATTTTTTTTTATTTTTTCCCCCAGGCACACAGGGATAAACCCTTGGCTTCAGGGAGGGAGCGGGGCAGCCCATCCTCCGCCAAGCCTGCCACCGGCAATAGATTTGACGAACTCTTTCCCTTTTATAACCCCATTAAAACTCCCTCCTTATGTAACAAGATCGTTATGGGACCGGTACAAGAGAAAGAATTATAATAAGAATACATATGTAGAGTCTGTAGCTGGCGCAGCCCCAGTACAGCTGACAAAACTGTTGATTCTGGGCTGATCTGGTTATTTATATTCCCAGTACACCCGGCAAACTCCCACTCCCCGGCAAGCCGGCTGGTACGGAGCTTTCCTTGCCTTCCCAGGTCACTGCTCCCAGGCCACCCCACCGCTCTGTTTCACTCTAATGCTGAGAATTATATTCTCATAATGCCCAAGAATATATCAAAAGGTCAAATAATGCAGCCGGTACCAGTCATTTCTCAGCCTTCAGGTTAATGAAGCCAATTAGATCAATCAACCTTATCTCCCACTCCCCGCAATCCACCCGGATCCTCCCTGATGATGTTGCAGCGACTCATTCTTGCCAGGCTGGGTTGGTTTTATTCTCCAGAAAGTGAACTTTTGGGTGCTGTGGGCAAAGGAGAAGATGGGCCGGCGGTGCCCGAGCATCGCACCGGCGAGGACGTTGCTGCGCAAGCCACGCCTGGGGGACCGGATCCGTCCCCCTGCTCCACATCCCGCAGAAGGCAGCAAAAAGTCCCTTCCCATCTAATTTCATAGAATCAGAGGGTTGGAAGGGAGCTCTGGAGATCATCTAGTCCAACCCCCTGCCACAGCAGGGTCACCCAGAGCAGGTGGCACAGGAACGCGGCCAGGCGGGTTTGGAATGTCTCCAGAGTTGGAGACTCCACCACCTAATTTGGGGAAAAAAAACTTTGTTCTGATCCATCTCTCGTATGGGATTGACTCATATGGGTCAATATAGCAGTTGAGGGGGGGGGCAGAAACGATACCCAAAATCTTCTCTGCTTTGCCAGCACATCAGCATCTCCAGGAGAAGACGTCACCACCCCGGGTGAACCGGCTTCTTTACACAACCGCGGGGCCCTGGCCCCGTCCTCCAGCCCCAACCAGCCTCAGATGCCTCCAGAAAAAAAAAAAAAAAAAAAACAAAACAGAAAAACAAACTCCTAAACCAAACCCAGCAAATGCCCACTGATTGTGCACTGGGGGGGAAAAGTCCTCCCTGACCCTCGCCGGCAGCTGGCTGGAGCCCAAAATATCACCATCGATTGTAGTAACTGTCAAGCCGGATGATCGTAACGGTCTCTTGTGACCTCAGAAATCTATTAAATACATTAGATAACAGCTGTTTCCGTGCCAGGTGATGTCAAGACAACATCATACACCGCCCCCCCCCCGCCCCGCAACGTCATTTGGACGGCAAAGAAAATCGCCGAAGGCCACCGGCTCTGCAGGAAGCCGCGCTCGATGCTCGGCCGCCTGAACGCGAAAAAACCATTATCTCTTCCTCTTTTGGCACCCATAGTGGCTCAGAGCCCCAAGAATTCTCCAAAACAGTGTTTACAACATTTTATGTGCTTAAATATATAGTTTCCCTATATTCTGCATCGGGATACCTTCCACATCCTTTGTGAAAAGACTAAAACGAAGCTCAGGATAAATTAAACTACCTGAAAAATAGTCTTCCCGGTGGGATATGTTAATCTGTTCAGGCTACACGGAAGGTGGGGGCAGCGTTGTTAATCAAGCGCTTAAAACAGGGCTCCGACACGCGGGGCTGAGCTAAAACTCCACCGAAACGGGTTTAGCTCAGCGCGGCCTGCGAGGGAGAGGCTCAGAGAAGCGGCTCGAAAACCTGGCGGATTTTTGGCTGAAAAAAAAATAAAATAAAATAAAGCAAAAGCTGGGGGTTTTAACGCACGCGCGTTCTTTTATTTTTTTTTTCTAAGCCGGAATTGTTCTGGAGGTTGGCCGAAGTGCCATGGAAGAGGTTATCTGGCTGTCCCACTGAGCCCCGGCGCCCAGCAAGGCCACGTCAAGTGATGTGACCGTGGTTCTTTCGCTTAAAAACAAGGGGAAAAATGCCCAGCCCCCCCCCCAACCCCCACCAGCTCCAGATATTTATTTTTTTCATGGAAATACCTGCATTGCAAGCGTTCAAAACACTCTCATTGCTTGCTATGCTTAATAAACCCTATAAAACCTTTAGCTGCCCGCACAGGAAAGGAAGCAATCCCGGGTGACAGAAATCACACCCACGATGACTAATCAACCTTAATAATCCGCATGCTTCATCGACGGATATTAATTTGTATATAATAGATCTTCAGGCAAAAAAAAAAAACCACCTAAGGACCCGCTGTTTATAAAAAAAAAAAAAAAAAAAGAAAAAAAAAAACAAACCCTCCGCAGAGACACACGCGCACAAAAACCAGGCACAAATTTCCCAACAGGTCCCAACGAGGTGACGGGACGAAACGGTGCCAGCTGACTTACACGGTACAAACATTTTTTAATCCCTGTTTTTCCACCGAAAGGCTCCCACGTTACACAATTCCTTTCCTTTTTTTTTTTTTTATTTCTTTTCTTGCTTGGATCTTTCGAAGCAGTTTTGGCGCTGCCGCCTCGCAGAAGGAAAAATCCGCAAGCTGAAGAATACGAAGCTATTTCAGCTCTTTGCCACCAGAAACCATCTGCCTCCCAGTCTGCGCTCGGTAGGAAACCAGTTTGGTCGCCGGCCGTGTAACTGGATCCGCACGGAGAGGTGTTTGGCCAAATGGTTTTCATGTTTAACCCCAGAATGACGCTTCTCTTTCCAGCAGAGCGGGTCTGGCTTTCAACCCAGGGCGTTTTTAATCAGGTCACTCCTTAGCATTTCCCCCGGTACCTGCTACCTGCGGCTTCGGTCTCAAAAACGCGTGAGCCACGCCAACTTTAAAAAGTCTTTCCCAAATGCTCCGAAGAGCTCAGCCCTCCTCATACCCGCACAAGATGTCCGAGAAGGCAAAACCTCCCTGAAATTCTCCGAAAGAAAGCGAGCGCCGAGAGTTTTCCGCGCCCCACAGGCCGCGCGGCTCCTTGAAGTTCCCGCGGTCCCTCACCTTGCCGCCAAAAAAAGATGCTGGAAAAGCCTGTAACCCGCATCCCGTCGTTCAAAACCCCGAAATTTTCAGACCTGCTCCTTTGTGGTTTTTTCCAACGCCGACTCCAAACGAGTTCCTGGCTCCTCTTCCGGGATGCCCGAAGGGGGTGACGCTCAGAGCATGGTGTGCTGGGGCCGTCGCCTCTCGCCCTGGCGGAGACGCTCACACAAACACAAACCAGCACCAACGGCTTCATCCTGCTCCCCTCTCCGGATGAGATAAAGGCTCGTTAGTGGGAAATATCTACATATAGATATACAATAGAGGTATACCTTCACCGGCTAGGCTGCCTCCGTGTTCCCTGGCGATCCCACGCTGGCTGGCATCCCCACCCTCAGGCCCCTGACCCGTGGTCCCACTGCAATCCTGGCCTTCAGACCCCCCGTACACACAGAAGAGCATCCCACCCCGGGAAATAATTAGAAATGGATTTTAATGAGCGCGCAGGACTAGACGGCAGTGCTCACGCGCTGGGCACAGCCGCGGGGGCCGACCAGCAACCAGCTTACACACAACCAGCCCTTTCCATCCTGTTCTCCCACCCCCGTTCCCCCTCAAAACACCTCGATCCCTGCTGTCGTTTCCATCCTCTGAATGTCCCATAATAAGCTCCTGGCAGTGACACCTTCCCCACCCACAGAATCACAGAATGGTTGGGTTGGAAGGGACCTTAAAGCCCACCATTCCACCCCCCTGCCCTGGGCAGGGACACCTCCCACCAGCCCAGGTGCTCCAAGCCCCGTCCAACCTGGCCTTGAACCTTGCTGGTCTTGAACGCTTCCAGTCCAAAAGATGCTCTGGAGAGCAGTTCCATGGAGGCATCATTTAGGGTCCCCCACCTGCCCACCGCTCCTCTGGAGCTACGACTGCTGGGTGCGACCGCTCACGACCAAGAAGGAACTGCGTTTTCATCCCAGATCTCCACACAACGATGGCAGGAACGGAACGGGGTGACAACCGGCTTTGTAGTCCTTCCAAGCCTTTGACGGGGATCGATCAGTGCCGGGTTGCTCCGAGCACACCTGCAGCCCCGAGCTGTTAGCTTCACCTTCCTTTCCTACGCTGCAGAAATGTTGTAGCCTCCGGCCATCTCCTCCTCCCACCTGTGAGATCTTGCCCTTGGCAGCTGGTGGGGTCTCCAACCCGAGCGTTGTCCCGCTGCCCGCCCGCCCTACGTTCACGCTGCGGAGCTGAGGGGGAAAACAGCCTCTGGACTAGAGGAACGAAGGGAAAAAACGGAGAAATCTGAAAAAAGCATCAAGAATTTGGGAGAAGGGAGCAGGGAACAGTTTGTGAAGAGCGGGCAGAGACGGCACGGCAGGGCAGGATGTACGAAAGTTAATAAATCCGGTCGAAAAGCAAAGTTCAGCTACACAGACACG
Source organism: Alca torda (assembly GCA_008658365.1). Lineage (NCBI taxonomy): Eukaryota > Metazoa > Chordata > Aves > Charadriiformes > Alcidae > Alca > Alca torda. The sequence continues at coordinate 2,536,837 of CM018101.1, forward strand.
GCATGGACTTTGATGCTCCACAGAAAATGGAAGAAGAAATCTCTTTTTCCCCAGGAGAAGTCTCTTTTTTCCCCACTTCTCATGGCTAGGAGCCCTCGGGCACGCTGAGCACTGGTTTCAGGGAGGCAGGGTACAAAGTTAATGCTGAAAACAGCCAAATTATTAGGGGGGGGGCAAATAACACACCGCGGTGTGGAGATAAACAACATCTGGGCAGATGTCACCGAGGTTAACCTTCCTCTTTGGGAAAGCAACACCCCAACTTAGGGGCTGGCACCGATGGATTTAGATCCAAGAGATGTTTTAAGTAAAAACGTCTGGATGGGAATTAGTTTGATGCTTGGGGAAAAAAAAAAATTGGCGAGTCTGAATCGTGGAGGTGAAGGGAAATGTTGCAGTGAGACACCAAAGGGTACTTTGATTCCACTTCTACCTGGTGACTTCGGAAGGACAGAAAGAAAATTCCTCTTCAGTAAACGGAAAGCAAACCATTGTGAAACAGCCTGACAGCGCAGCTCTAACCCTGGTATGCAATCTGGAAACGACACAAGAAAAATACTGTCTGCAAGTCACCACAACATCCAGAGAACTGGAAATACGGCCACCCCAAAGCCCTCAGCCCATCCAAAAAGCTCTAGGCACGCTAGTGCAAGATCTCGCCGAAATACACGATGTTCAGAGCACAGAGGAGTGAAGGAAGGCAAGGAAAAGGTCTGGAGAACATCTGCTGCCGTGCAACCAACACTCAGCCTAACAAGAGTCTTTGGGTCAAGTTACGTCAGGGGAGGTTTAGATTGGATATTAGGAAACCTTTTTTCACTGAAAGGGTTATTAAACATTGGAATAGGCTGCCCAGGGAGGTGGTGGCTTCACCATCCCTGGAGGTGTTTAAAAAAAGGGTAGATGTGGTGCTGAGGGACATGGTTTAGAAGTGGTTTTTGTCAGGGTAGGTTAATGGTTGGACTTGATGATCTTGAAGATCCCTTCCAACCTCAGCGATTCTATGACTCTATGATTCGTTTATTCTTCGTGTGCTCCTCACTTGTTTCCCAACCAACAGCGATGAGCACAACTGGATGCAATTATGGACGCTTTGACAGAGTTCGCCAAAAAAAAAAGGAGCTTTCAGGCCCTCGAATCTAATCGCAGAACTTCACATGTTTACTAGGCTGTAACCTAGGAATTCAGGTATAAATATCTTCCAGAGATCCATTATTCTTCATTTCAGGTCATCGAAAGCTGAAGACTCTACCGTTCCCCCTTAGCCTCACGTTTAATCCTCTTCACAATGTTTTTGCAAACGCTGCCAAAATAAATTTTCATTTATTCATCACCTTTAGAGGGCTTCGAAAGCTATGACCAAATAGCAGGGCTTGTCTGCAGAAGACAACGTGACTGCCACTTACTCCACTTAATCCTAGAATCATCTGGGTTGGAAAAGACCTCAAGAACAAAGAAATACTATATATAACATACAGTCACGGTCCAGTTTCCCTTTTTCCAACACAAACCAAGAGTTTGCTGCCGTGGATGGATCAGAAGGAGAATGGAGCTGGGGCTGGAGCAGCTCAACGGGTTCCTCTGGCTGCCACCGAACCCAGAAACACTCTCCAGCTCCTCGGCTTGGGCAGCCTTGGGATGTTATTCCGAGCAAGACCTACGAAGACATCAACGACCTCTTTTTCCCTGCCCGCTCCCCGCAGCGCTCCCCTTCCCACGGGAAAAAAAAAGCCCTGGGGGAACAGGAGCTGCCGTGCACTGCAACGTGTCCCGACAAGGCAGAAACCAGCACTCTCGGGCATATCATGGAAAAAAACCCACCACGCAGAGAGGGAGCCTCCAGCTTCTCTTCCTTCCAACCTCGAAGAGAGGGAGCCTCCAGCTTCTCTTCCTTCCAACCTCGAAGAGAGGGAGCCTCCAGCTTCTCTTCCTTCCAACCTCGAAGAGAGGGAGCCTCCAGCTTCTCTTCCTTCCAACCTCGTAGAGAGGGAGCCTCCAGCTTCTCTTCCTTCCAACCTCGTAGAGAGGGAGCCTCCAGCTTCTCTTCCTTCCAACCTCGTAGAGAGGGAGCCTCCAGCTTCTCTTCCTTCCAACCTCGTAGAGAGGGAGCCTCCAGCTTCTCTTCCTTCCAACCTCGAAGACAGGGAGCCTCCAGCTTCTCTTCCTTCCAACCTCGTAGAGAGGGAGCCTCCAGCTTCTCTTCCTTCCAACCTCGTAGAGAGGGAGCCTCCAGCTTCTCTTCCTTCCAACCTCGTAGAGAGGGAGCCTCCAGCTTCTCTTCCTTCCAACCTCGAAGAGAGGGAGCCTCCAGCTTCTTTCCTTCCAACCTCGTAGAGAGGGAGCCTCCAGCTTCTCTTCCTTCCAACCTCGTAGAGAGGGAGCCTCCAGCTCTTCCTTCCAACCTCGTAGAGGGAGCCTCCAGCTTCTCTTCCTTCCAACCTCATAAAGAAGTTGTCCTGTCTTGCCCTGCTCGTCCCCCCGCGCCGTTGGACACCTCCCAAGCACCTGCAGGGAGGGTTTGAAAACACACCGTGGAAACCCCACGGCCCTCCAGAAAAGGTCCCTGCAGGTGTCCTCCCTATCAGCGTGTCAACGCACGGGGCCGGAGGAAGAGGCACCCCTTCGGTGCTCCAAGATCCGCAGCTCAAGGCAAGCTGAACTGCCGAGTTGTCCTGCTCACGTGTCCCTGAAACCCTGCCCTCCCCGCCCAGAGAAACAAGAAAAAACACATTTATTTCACGGGTCCCTTCCTTTCACATTACCCTCTGCTTCACAAATGTGGTTTTTTTTACCATCATTATTAAATCTGAAGCCACCTAAAGCAGACGATGCCAGGAACGGAGGATTTTAAGTAAGTGGCACGGAGGAGGGGTTCCACAAGGTCACCCTGGGACGGGAGGACCCAAGGCTGGGGGCATCCCCAGACCCCACAACCCTATGTGTAAGTACAAGCGGGAGAGTTCCCCCCGGCGCCTGGCTTCAGATGGAAAAACGAATGCTACAGAACACCAAATTTAACCTAAAAATGAAATCGAAGAGGGAAGCATTTGAATTTGAGTGGGGTTTATGAAGGAAAACCTAAGTGGTGGCATCGCACAACATGTTCCACACGGTATAAAAGCCCAACTGAGCCTTTCTCTACAGCTGATTTTATCAAGAAAGGAAAAAAAAAAAAAAGCAGCAAGAACATAAAAGCCTGCGGGAGCCTTATCAACAGCCCGGGGAGGATTCATCCCTGCAGCAATCTCTCCGTGCTCGCTCTTCCTCAGCCCTGCTTTCGCCTCCCTCACAGCACGAGAACCCCTTCTTATCCCAATTAACAGTTTTAACGTACGGGTTGTTTCAAGCCAATCGCATCCGTCCGTTATAGGCGGTTTGACGAAGTTGCGTTTATAATTCCAGTCGTTTACACTTGGAAACAAAAGATACACCAAGGGAAAAGGTTACTGGGGCCGGGGGGGGCGTTCAAAATAATCGTAGAATCATGGAGTGTTGGGTGGAAGGGACCTCTAAAGGCCATTGAGTCCAACCCCCCTGCAGTGAGCAGGGACATCTCCCACTAGATCAGGTTGCTCAGAGCCTCATCCAGCCTGGCCTTGAGTGTCTCCAGGGATGGGGCCTCCACCCCCTCTCTGGGCAACTCAAGAGCTTCGGTGATTACCCGAACCATTCGATGGCTCTACGATTAGTGACGCTTTCGAAATACAACCTGAAGTCTAACGGTGGTGTCGGGAACGTCTTTACCGAGTATTTGTGCAGGCTAATGGAGCAGGGGGAGTAAACGCATCCAAGGTTTTTTTGGCCGTTACCGCTGACCCGAGGCAGGAATGATGTTTTCAGCCCCCGCGGCTCAAAAAATATTTCCGAGAACACTTTTCGCCTTGACTACGGGCTCCAGCGGGCAATTATCTAATCCTCCTTTTTATGATGAGTGAGTGTTCATTTTTATGAGTGTTTTCCACACGTAGATATAGGGGCTATTGTGCTCGTTTACCCATTTACTAGGTGAAAAGGGGATGCGAAGGCCCCCCCCCGAAGACTCTACCGCTCCCCCTTAGTCTCATATTTAAACCTTTTCACGTTTTTGCAAACGCTGCCAAAATAAATGGGGCTCTGCCCCCAGCACGCTGACCTAGAGAAATCTTCACCAAGGTCCGGGAGCTCTGCTCGGCTCACACCGGGAAGGAGGACCTCCGAGGACAAGTGTGGGCCCCCACCGATGGAGCAGTCACAGCAAGGCCATTTGGACTTCGGTCTCGCCGCCAGCAGTATCCACCCGGGTGTCAATTAACGCCCCCGGTGATTGCAACGAGGTGGACATCTGGCTGCTGAGAACAACGTGCACCGAGTCCGACTGCTGCTGCCTGGAGAGCTTTTCCTCGGGTTGAGACCTCATTTTTTTTTCACAGGTCTTCAATCCTGGCACCCTACGGGCTTTGCCACGCTGTCCAGACCTTCTCCTGGACCCATCAGCCACCTGTGGCAGAGTAAATCGTGCTCCTCTCTTGGAAATCTCCTCTTCCCTTGCCAACTGTGCACAGACTGATCCTTCTACTGCAGACCTCTGCCTTTCTACACCAGCTAAAGATCTGCTGTCCCTCTCGCGTCTCATGGTTGTCCACCAGCCCACAGCTACATGGGGAACACAGACACGACCCCACCGCGACATCTCCCTTTGCCATCACAGGGAACAACTGGAGTCTCTAACCTAGACATTGCCTTTTCCTCAGAACCTTTTCTCAGCAGAACACCTTCACGGAGCAGCTACACAACCCTGATTCTTGCTCCAATGTTCATATTTGACTGTAGCAAGGTGGGGGTCGGTCTCTTTTCCCAAGGAACAGGCGATGGGACAAGAGGAAACAGCCTCAACTTGTGCCAGGGGAGGTTAGGATGGATATTAGGAAAAAACGTCTTCACCAAAAGGGTTGTCAAGCCTTGGAACAGGCTGCCCAGGGAAGTGGTGGAGTCACCATCCCTGGAGGTATTTAAAAGCCGGGCAGACGTGGTGCTGAGGGACATGGGTTAGTGGTGGCTTTGGCCAGCTAGACCAACCCCCTGCCACAGCAGGGTCACCCAGAGCAGGTGGCACAGGACGCGTCCAGGAGGGTTTGGAATGTCTCCAGAGAAGGAGACTCCACCACCTCTCTGGGCAGCCTCTGCCAGGGCTCTGCCACCCTCACAGGAAAGAAGTTTCCTCCTCATGTTTAGGTGGAACTTCCTATGCTCAAGTTTGTGCCCATTACCTCTTGTCCTGTCCCCGGGCACCACTGAGAAGAGCCTGGCCCCATCCTCCTGACACCCACCCTTTAAGTATTATAAGTGTTTGATAAGGTCCCCCCTCAGCCGTCTTTTTTCCAGACTGAAGAGACCCAAATCCCTCAGCCTTTCCTCATCAGAGAGGTGTTCCAGTCCCCTCATCATCTTTGTAGCTCTCCTGCTGCACCCTCTCCAGCAGTTCCCTGTCCCTCTTGAACCGGGGAGCCCAGAACTGGACACAGTGCTCCAGCTGTGGCCTCCCCAGGGCAGAGCAGAGGGGGAGGATGACCTCCCTCCACCTGCTGGCCACACTCTTCTTGATGACCCCCAGGATGCCATTGGCCTTCCTGGCCACAAGGGCCCATTGCGGCTCATGGTCATCCTGTTGTCCACCAGGACTCCCAGGTCTCTTTCCACAGAGCTGCTCTCCAGCAGGTCCACCCCCAACCTGTCCTGGTGCGGGGGGTTATTCCTTCCCAGGTGCAGCACCCTACACTTACCGTTGGTGAATTTCATAAGGTTCCTCTCCACCCAACTCTCCAGCCTGTCCATGTCTCTCTGGATGGTGGCACAGCCTTCTGGTGTGTCAGCCACCCCTCCCAGTTTCGCATCACCAAACTGGCCGAGGGAGCACTCTGTCCTCTCATCCAGGTCATCGATGAACATATTGAACAGGACTGGGCCCAGTACTGACCCCTGGGGAACACCACTCGTCACTGACCTCCAACTACGAGAAGATCTGCAAGATGAAGGAGAAAACAACCCTGAGCTCCTTCCCCAGCACCTGGGAGGGGTTTCCCATCCCTATTTCCCCCTCCCTCCCAACAAGGAGCCAGAGGAGGTTTTTCCAGCCAGATGCTGCTGGAGGAGAACAGGGCTGGGGGACATCAACCAGATGAAGGTCCTGGGGGGGGCTTTTAGCTGATGCCAACCCAACCTTGATGATGCCAACCCAGCCTTACTGGAGCCCTGCGGGAGATCCCAGGCCAGCGCAGAGCCCAGCCAGGAAAACTTCAGGAGCTGAAAGGGAAAAAAATAAAAACCCGGCTTAGTGTTTCCTTAAAAACTTCACCTTGAAATAAAATCAATAAAAATGGTTTAAGTTTTCCTAACCATGCCAATGCCTGGTGGCAAGTGCTTCCCTTTCCAATACCAAAATTCCAGGCGGGTTACTCACCCATCACAAGCGCTCCTGAGCATGGAAAAATAAATTCACTGCAACAAATTAAGAAGAACTGGAGGGTTTTTTTCAACCCCGTGCCCGTCTTCTGCAACTCGGAATGAACCGCGATGCTGCTCGCGTTGCTAAATCGAACATGCTGGGACTTCAGATGGTCCATGGACATCTAGAAATGGGTACGTCTCCCTCCTGCCTGAGGTTTCCCATCTGAGACCTCTTGTTGCAACACTAAAACCACCCCAAGACCCAAGTGAAGTCAATTTAAACACTCTTCGATCTCCTCCCAAGACGCGTTGTTAAAAAAAAGGCATGTTCTCCTCGCCCTCCTCCTGAAGAAAGTGAAGAGAAAGTTTAGATTTGAGGCCACCGGGGCGGTGGCTTTGAGGACCGCAGGCAGCTCCACCACCTCCCTGTCCCCCAGGCATGTTTGAGCAACGGGTGATGGAGGAGGAGGTGAAACAGCCCCCCATGCAACGCGGCCCTCGGGCATCTAAAAATCCAGGTCGGTGCATTTGTGCGTACTGGCGTGAAGGAGCAGCTAGTTTTATTCCCCCCCCCACCCCAAAGAATAATCAGAAATAGGTTCTGGCAAAAAACCCCAAAAAACCCTTAGCAGCACCCCATGGTATCTACCCCACCATCGAGACCCAACGAGGGTCACGCTGCCAGGCTGCAGGAAACAGCCTCCGGCGGCATTAAGTGCAGGATTTATAAATATCGACCTTTGGAGCCAGGTGGCCTTAAAATGCCTTTTTCTATTAACTGCTGTCACTCTCCTTCGTCCCAGGGAAGAGTCCGTCGAGGTCCAGGTGCTCTGCTTGGCTCCCTCTCGCAGGTCCCCGTTGGTGACAAATGGGGAAGGTGTTTCAACAGGGAGCAAGAATAAGTCTGTATGAGCATCACAAGCATCCACCATCACCACAGGAGACCGCAGCAGGGCTCCTTCCAACGGCAAAACCCGAGTCAAAAGAGGAGAGAAGTCAAGAGAGAAGGTGGCCCGTGGCAAAGAGTGGACGTGATGACTTCAGGAGGAAACATTCAAGCCCTCTGCACCAGGCACGGGGTGCAAACTGCCATCAGACCAGGAGGAAATGCAACAGGAGACCACATAACTATACAGCAGAAGGTCCTTTTGCAGTGCTCTGTTGGAGCGGGGCCAGAGGAGGCCCCGGAGATGCTGGGAGGGCTGGAGCCCCTCTGCTGGGAGGACAGGCTGAGAGAGCTGGGGGGGTTCAGCCTGGAGAAGAGAAGGCTCCGCGGAGACCTTCCAGCCCCTGCCAGTCCCTAAAGGGGCTCCAGGAAAGCTGGGGAGGGACTCTGGAGCAGGGAGGGGAGCCGTGGGACAAGGGGGAATGGTTTTAAACTGGAAGAGGGGAGATTTAGATGGGATGGGAGGAAGAAATTGTTTGCTGTGAGGGTGGCGAGCCCCTGGCCCGGGTTGCCCAGAGAAGCTGTGGCTGCCCCATCCCTGGAGGGGTTCAAGGTTGGACGGGGCTTGGAGCAACCTGGTCTGGTGGGAGGTGTCCCTGCCCAGGGCAGGGGGTTGGAACTGGATGGTCTTTAAGGTCCCTTCCAACCCAAACCATTCTATGAATCTACGATGCTGGTTGATGCTCACAACTACGAGTACGTGGAGTTTATCCTGCAGCTGCACAGAAATAACTCCGAAACGCGAGTTCCCAAGGCTTACGGCAATCTGCGGCTGTGCCCTCCGGAAGAGCACACGGTGCTTTTTCAATGCAGGGCGTAAAGCCGGCAATTAACGGAAAACACGATTCTCCGCACGCGATGTCACCCAGCCACAGCGCAGCTGGGGCCGCGGCGTGTTTAGCACTGGGAGACCCTCCTGGGGGGCGGGTGGCAGGGACAGGGGGGCGACAGCCAGCCCCAGCCCCCACCGGCAGCTCCGAGCGACAACCCTGAAGACAGCAAAACATTCAAGTTAATGGAAACAAGTCTTTATTAAGTAACTTTTAATATCAGAAAAATAAAACTCTTATAATTTCTCTTTACAGCAAATATATAATATCAGTGCTTTGGCCATCATAAGTTAAAGGCCCTTTTATCATAAAATATATGGTTTTTTTTCTTTTTTTTTTAAACTTTACTCAAATTGAATTTATAATCCCTATGACCTCCCTACATATACATAACAAAAAGTGTAGTAAAATTAGCAAATACTAAACTATATCTTGGTAGTTTTATCGTTCTTAAGTTGGTGGTTTTATAGAAAGGGTACACCGCACCTAATGTCTCGTCGGTTCCTTGGCTTATTAGTTGCGGTGTACGATGCAATAAAATACAAAATACATGCTCGGTGAAGGTTTGTTCGTCATCTACAAGACTGCAGCTAGAGATTAGGTTTCAATACTGACGTGGAACTATTCTACAAGCAATTCTAGCATTAAAGTTAACGCAGTACGGAATACGCCGTCAAGGCAACTCTTATACTGAAAAAAAAAAAATAAATCATAAAATAAAAACCGTTTCTCTGTAAACTTTGATACGAAATGTAACTCTTCAAGTGGAAATAAAAAATAAAACTTTTCTGTATGTTTTACTAGTCCGATACAGGTAGAATTTCTTTCCGTTATACCGCGGAAAAAAAAAAAAAAAAGAAAAAGCTTCGTCTCGGCTTCGGAAAATAATGCTTCCGAAAAAAAAAAGAAATAGGAAAAAATCCACCAGAACTCCACTTTGTGTCTTTTTTTTGTTTGTTTGTTTGTTTTTGTTGTTTTAATATATGCCAGCACAGATTTGGGAAGGTACTGAGGATGGATGAAAAAGATGAAAGAAAAAAAAAAAAGAAAAAAAAAAGCTCGAAACATCCACAGGTTGAAATGTTAAAAAGCGCATTCGAAGGACTGATTTTTAATATTATTATTTTTTTTTTTTTCTCTTTATGATTGGAAAGACAGTTTTGAAATGAAGTAAACTGATTGCAGGGCCGCTGTCGCAGCTGCTGCCGTGAATGATACAAGGGCACGGACGCAACTTCCCCCCCCACCCCCCCTTTTTTTTTTTTCCTTTTCCTTACTAAAAATAAAATATATATTTATATATGTGCAAGACAAATACGGATCGAACATAAAAACGCTTCACATTTTGAAACTATATAACCTCTAAAAATGTAATTTAAGAACAGCTTGATCGGACTAACGAACGGAATGTCGGCATCCCCGCTATTAGGCGAAGTACGTGCATCCCAAAGCCTTTCCGGAAATGGGATGAAGCCAGCCAGACTTTTCCACATCACGTGAAGAAAAGCAGTGGGTAGGAATTCACAAATTGTTCCTGATCCTCTGAACACGCGTCGGGCCAAAAAAACGGAGGCGTGGCAGACAGCTCTCCCCCCGGCCTCCACCTCCTCTAATTTAGTAGCTGAACCTGCCAAAGACATCATCCATTTCCATCTATCAAACTATGCTTTTAAAAAAAAAAAAAGAAAAAAAACACCCAAAAGAAAAAAAAAAGGTATTTGCGATGCTGAAGAATTAGGCATAAGTTGTCGCACGAAGCAAAAAAAAGAAAAAAAAAAGAATTTTCCCCAAACCTGGTTTTCAAAACTGGCAGTGTAAAGAAGGCAGCGTTGGAAGTGTTGTTTGATATCGCGATAATGCCACAAACCCTCCGCGGCAGACGACGACTTCCGCGTTCGGGCCACGAGGTTCATCGCTGCCAGCCCGCGGAAGCCGAACGCTTAACAGAGATCCTGCAGAAAGCCTGTAAAATGTGGGGGGGGGGGTGGTTTTTTTGTGTTATTGTTTTTTTTTTTTCCGTTTCGGGTGTGGCATTGCTGAAGACTTCCCTCCCTGTGCCGTAACATCCCACCTGCTGGATCTCTGCTAAACCACTCCATCTGCTTACGCTGAACCGGACAGAGACCACCTGGCTTTAGTGTTACCGTAGCAGCCTTTTGAGAAAGTAGAAATTTATTAACAACTTCAGCCTAATCCCAAGAAAGCCCAACAGTCAGAATTCATTAGGAAGTTTACTAGAGGGTACCATTACACCCATGCCTTTAAGAGTTTTAAAAGTCCATATATATATATATAATAATATCTATATATATTTTTAAGAGTGAATTTGGATTGCCTGAGTAACCGCTGTCTGGCAAACGGGACACGATGGCGTTTCCTTCTCGCAGATTTTGTTGGCACACTCCATGCAGAAGAGATTGTGGCCGCAAGGGACCAGGGCCGCAATGACTTCGCTCTCGAAGCAGATGACGCAGTCGTGCTTCCGTCTCGACTCGGGGGGCGAGCTGGACGTGGAGCCGCCGTTGGAAGAGGAATAGCTGTTGGTACCATTGGAGAAAGCGGGGATGTAAATGGGAAGGCCGGTTTGGTGGCCGGTGCTGGGTGGGTCGCTCCTCACCCTCCTAGCCAGCGGGTGATCCAGGCTTTCTGGAAAGGTGGGCGACAGGCGAGGAGTAGATGGCTGGCTCCCTCGGCGCTGAGGCTTGGCGTTATTGGCGGGGTCACCGCCGAAGCCGGAGAGCGGGTTTACAGGTTCAAAAGGGGTCCAAATGGTTTGGGAAGGCGTCGGTAAGGAGTCATACCCGGGAGAGTCGACCGCAAGGTCTTCCGTGCCCACCGAAGGCAGCGTTTCTCCGAACCAGAAGTTGCCTGTGCTGAATGGACTCGTTGGGCTGAAGTCAGCCAATCTATTGCTTCCAAAATAGGAATCCGTGGAGCCACTTCCCAAGGAGCTGGAGCTGTCGTTTCTATAATTAGAAATCATCCTGGTGCGGCTAGGAGGGACAGGATTAGAAGCCAGCCACGCAGATCCGAGAGCGCCTCCTTCAAAGCTCACATCCGTACCGTTGTAATGGAAATCGTTCTCTTCGTTCAGCTCGATGTAGTTGCCGGTACGCATGGCTATGTGCATCTCGATCTCCTCGCGCGCCCGGTCGACGTTTTCGGGCATTCCCGTAACTTCGAAGACGGGCTCCTTGTCTCTGCTGGGAGTGACTATGTAGGTATGGGTCTGCTGCTGAATTCTTTTGATTGTAGCTCCTTTGGGTCCAACCACCAGCCCAACTACACGGTAAGGCACCCTGACTTGGACCGTCGTCTGACCCGGCAGGTTGGGGGTACATGGCAAACCTCCCAGGGCAGGACCGTTCTTGTTGCGCGACGCTCTGATCATGGAGAAGTGTTCAGCAGCTGAGAGAATTTCCCTTTTGGCCATGGCTACGTCCTCTTTTCGTCCAGTGACAACAAAGATGGGTTCTTCTCCACGAACAGGGGTCTTAATGTACGTATTCGTCTTGGCCCTTAGCGCTTTTATTTTGCAACCTGTTCAAAGGAAACACACGCAAGTTTAGCAAGGCCTCCAAGTTTAGAAAGCCACAAGAAAGCCATCTATTTTAAGCCATTTGAGAGTTTCGCCAAACCATAGGGTGAAACCAGAAGCAGCTGTTTTTACCTCTACAAGCCACACTAGAGAAAGCGGTAACAACTTCTACCTATCATTTCCAAGCAGATCTCCGGCGCAAACTATTTTAGCAACATTTCCTGGACCGTTTTAGCCCATCATCTCCTCAATCGTTATTAGACGGTGAATAAATGCGGATGGCTTCTTCTCTACGACACCCACATTCATGATTAGCCCATAAATACTGGTGGATTTATTTTTTTTTTTTTCCCCATTGATTGGGTTATCCTTCGGTTATTTCTAAGATCCCGCAAAAGGAGTAAAGGCTCACGCACACACGCACTTAAGTCTGCCGATACATTCGCCTTTCGCCGACGCGCACGCCCTAAACGCAAATTAAACATTTACAAGTGAGAGAAAAGCTCGGTATCACAACCTGTGTAGGATATAGATAAAATTATCGATTTCCTGAGAACTCATTTGCTTCCTGTTACCAATAAGTGTTATTTAAACCTTGCTCTTCCCTGTGGGATGAAGGAGCCACTCCTTGAACCGCCAAGCAGGAGTTCAAGGAGTTCTGTCGCATGCAAATATGGCTTCCTATGGAATATTACGTGCCTACATGGAATTTTTCTCATTAACTGGGTAAATACAGCCTGAAAGAGAAGCAGAAAGTTAATGGAACGTTTGCCTTTTGATTTTTGGGGACCAAACTATCAAGTTTGCTAGGAGACAGCGGCGGCAGGCTCTTTCCTAAGAGGCTCCGGGCGTTTTGGCACGGTGCATACAGGAGCACCTTTTCCCCATCCCAGGACCGGAAAAGCAGGCAGTGCAAAATTCGGAGAGACAAGCAGGTCCATGAACACGCGAGAGAGTCTACTGGCTTCAGGCTTGACTGAATTTAGCCTACATTAAACACAAATTCAAAACACTAAATGCCGTTTTACAGCGAACCTCATCCCGCAACAACTACAAGCAACGTTCGCAGACCAAGCGCTTTAAGCATCGTTTCACTTGCAGGGTGGAATTTGTTCCCACTTTCCTCAATTTACTTTAAATATCTCCTAACTGTCTGGGTACACGAAATAGTCTCTCGAAATACTGTTTTGTCAGTCGCTTGCACCCGAGGTACCGCTAGCGATAATGATTTTACACTTCGAAAGCCACTCAAAGATGCTGCTCTAATCAGGACTATCTACTAATATTAAAAAAAAAAAAAAATGATAACAAATATGCAGATGCTGGTTGGAATAGAGGGAAGGAAAAACCTCTTCTCGCAGGGCCCCTGCACACAGCAAGGACAAAGGCTGAACACAACAGCCCTTTGTTTCCAGGACACAGCTGGAGAGGAAGTTCATTATCTTCAACAGCTCGTCAGGAGGGCTCTGGGAGGCCCTACCTCCACCAGAAGGAGGAATGGAGGAGCACAGGCAGATGAAGGAGGGGATGCAGAGCCAAGAGCCGAACGAGAAGTTCGGCGAGACGAGCAAACATCCGCAGGAGAGAACAAACCTGTAAGCCTCAAACCTCCCACTCACAGCCCACTGAGAAGGGCACCGGCGCTCTCGGGCAATTCGCCTTTACTCCCTTCATCTCTTCGGCTGCGTTTCCCCCTACGGGTAAATCTGCTCCCCCCCTCCGCTCCCCACACCTTCACAGTTACTCAGAAAAGACGGTGGGCCCCAACCTTAAACCCACAAGAACCTCCAAAGCGGTGCCGCCGAAGTTTTCACATCAGTCAAACCCTCTTTACCGCAACACCCAAAACCAAAGTCAGCCTCCTGATGCCTATCAAGCATTCTCCAGTTTACACAAATTACTTTCATTTACTCCGTTCCACCCAAGTATACGTTCTTATTTCAGAGAAATTGCAGAGGCAGCATTTAAAAGAGAATCCTAGCAGCATCTAGCATAAGATTTATATATCTAAAAATCATGATTATACACCATGATTCAGAACCTACTGAATTCCAGCTCCCAAAGTGCCTTACCAATTCTTGTAGTTTATATTTTAGACAAACTTTCCTGAGTTTTTAGAAACTCCAATCCAGTTAGAACCCTGCGCCTTCAGCTTCCTTCTCCATTTCAGCTGCCAACTCCCAGAGGCTGCTTTGCCAGAGCCACATTTCCAAAGGGCTGTGGCAGGAGGAAAAGCCTTCTCGCCTTCCTTCCTCCGGCTGCAGAAGGGCACAGACCGAGGTGGGCAGAGCTGGTCTTTTCAGGTATGGGTCACATACCTCAAAAAGCAGAGGCCAAACGTCGCCTCAACTCCCCTGTGGCAACAGAAAAAGGCTTTTCAACACCGGCAAGCTGCCTTCAGTGGAAAGTTGATGGTCAGCTCTCAAACTTTTCAGATAAAGTTTGAAGGAACTCAAGAAAGTTGCCACATACGAAACCCCAGCATCTCCGAATGAGTCAGTCCATACCCGCTGGGTTTTGGCTGCAAGGAGCGCTGGAAAACTCCAGCACAGACAGTCACGTCAACACACAGGGTCAGTAGCCCGTTAAACCACTCCAGCGGGATGATCCTTCTATTTGCTTTTACTCAGCGGCTCTGGTTTCCCACCCTCCTGCCTTAGTCACTACCGAGGCGATGAGATGAAGGACGGCTGATCCCATCCCCTCTCCGACAAGTCACGGCATCCAGAGGTGCTGCTTGCGGCCACGATGACACGAGGTCGGCCAGCTACGAACTCACACGGCCAAGGGATGAATTAAGAAGTTTCCCAGTCTCCTGAGCTTAGACACAGAAAGACAAAGGGAAAATAAAAATAAAAAGAATACACTGCCCCACACTTTTGCAATACATCATCATAGAATCGCTGAGGTTGGAAGGGACCTTTAAGATCATCAAGTCCAACCATTAACCTACCCTGACAAAAACCACTTCTAAACCATGTCCCCAAGTACCACATCTACCCTTTTTTTAAACACCTCCAGGGATGGTGAAGCCACCACCTCCCTGGGCAGCCTGTTCCAATGTTTAATAACCCTTTCAGGGAAAAAAGGTTTCCTCATATCCAATCTAAACCTGCCCTGACATCACTTGAACCCGTTTCCTCTTGTCCTATCCCTTGTCACCAGGGAGAAGAGGTCAGCCCCCATCTCTCTACACCCTCCTCTCAGGTAGTTGTAGAGGGTGAGAAGGTCTCCCCTCGGCCTCCTCTTCTCCAGGCTGAACAACCCCAGTTCCCTCAGTCGTTCCTCAGAAGGTTTGTCCTCCAGACCCCTCCCCAGCTTTGTAGCCCTTCTCTGGACACGCTCCAACACCTCAATGTCCTTCTTGTGGTGAGGGGCCCAAAACTGAACGCAGGACTCGAGGTGGGGCCTCCCCAGTGCCGAGTACAGGGGGATGATCCCTTCCCTAGTCCGGCTCACCACACTGTTCCTGATACATTGTATCCAAGATTTTGAAGTACAGAGATAAAAAAAAGCCTGTGGAGGGGGACTTCAAGACCGGAAATTCAATTTAAGCAAAACTTTCAAAGTAATTTTAGTTTTGGTGCGATAATGGAAGTCTGTTCAATACAGGTGACCGTACTGGGTTCAGCAGTACAAGCATTCCTAAGCAGCACACGCTCAGCCATAAGCACATACAGACATAGTTAAAGCAAAAAACCCTTTAGTTTTGCTTTCGTTTAGGCAAAGATTCACTAGTTGCCTGCCCGGCCACCCGAGGAGAAGCCGAGCCCGTTCCCAGCCCTGCAGGCAGTGTTCATCCCGCGCCGGCTGATTTGCATCATTCTTCTCCAGCCTCCTCCCTGTTTTTTCCCCTTAAGAGGATTATTTGACTAAACGTTTTAAAACACACTACGAACATTATACTCCCCAAGAAACTTAAGGGTAGCTCTGAAGGAGTTGTGTCATACACCACCAGTTTTAAACGATCAAATATTTCCTTATTAAAAAAAAAAAATGTGATAAAAGACAGATTACTCTTTCCCCACCCCGGCCTCGAAGCGAGAGTGAAGCGCAGCACCCGCAGCCCTCACCCATCACGGAGTGACGGCCAGCTCAGCCCTCACTCCCCGACTTTCACCTTGCATCGTCGCTAACAGGATGAGACACGTCAAACCCCGTCTCGGGCCATCGAGTCCACGAGGGAAAGTCCCCAACGGAGCCAAGTGCGTGCCGGCCTCGCGCCGAGAACCACCCCAAGAAAAGCATCCCTCCTCTGCGCAGCCACGGCGGTACCGGGAAAACGGAACCTTCCCACCCTTTCTTTCTTCTGCTGAATTCACCACACACTGGGAATGGGACAAGGATTGACTTACAGATGAGGATCCCTTTGTTGTGTGGTCTCTTCCAAGAAGCTACACCTTGGGAAGGGAGTCCTTGGCGCTGCCGAGTGCCCACGTTGGCAAAACGCAGCCTGTCAAAGCGGGGACACGCACCTCATACCCACGTTCCTCCCCCAGCTCTTGCCAAGCGCGGTGACATCGGGGTTCAGGCACACAGGGGAACCCAAACCTTCTTAGCATCACGTCAGTTTAACCTTGTCTCCCTGCTCACATAGGGCTTTGGGGGAAAAAAAACCCTGAAAAAAATAGTTTATCTAAATAGAAGCCTGGAAATCATGGCAGCGAACGGCCCACGTGAACCACAGTCAACTGATAATACCAGTTTATTCTCCTTCCCTGCTCCGGACGGGTACCTAGCTACAGGGATCAAAGCTGAGAATCTCCTGCAGCTCTTTAGACGCACAAATCCTGGGGGGAGATGTCAGCGCTGCCCCGGCCGTAAGAGCAGCCAGCAGGGTGACATTGCATCAGCGCCACCGCAGCTCCCGCGCAGGAGGCAGGGCTGCCCGGCCAGACCCGGCATCCTCCAACTCGGCCCCGGAGCAACGGCAGGCAGCGCGGAGATCTCGCAGATCGGCCTCCACGGCTTGTCAGCACTAAAGAGAAAGCCGCGGTTCACAGGAATCTATTTTTCAGTAGCTTTGCCGTTATCTGATGGAAGGCAATACCTTATTACAGCCTCCACTCTGACCATGGTCTCCAGGACTCTGACCACTGATTTTGTAACACGCTGACGCGGCGACAGAGTAATTAGGGACATCAACCTGGAACTGCTAGGCAGAGCCACGGCTCATTCATAGAATCATTTAGGTTGGAAGAGACCCTTGGGATCATCGAGTCCAACCACCAACCCCACTCTACAAAGTTCTCCCTCACACCACATCCCCCAACACCACATCTAAACGGGTCTGAAACACACTCAGGGATGGTGACTCCACCACCTCCCTGGGCAGCCTGTTCCAGTGGCTGACCACTCTTTCTGGGAAGAATTTTTTCCTAATGTCCAGCCTAAACCTACCCTGCTGCAGCTTGAACCCATTCCCTCTTGTTCTATCACTGATTACCTGTGAGAAGAGACCAGCACCGACCTCTCTACAATGTCCTTTCAAGTAGTTGTAGAGAGTGAGGAGGTCTCCCCTCAGCCTCCTCTTCCTCAAACTAAACAGTCCCAGCTCCTTCAGTCGCTCCTCATCAGATTTATTCTCCAGGCCCTTCCCCAGCTCCGTCGCCCTCCTCTGCCCTCGCTCCAGCACCTCGAGATCTCTCTCGTATTGAGGTGCCCAGAACTGGACACAACACTCAAGGTGTGGCCTCACCAGTGCCGAGTACAGGGGGACAATCACCTCCCTCCTTCTGCTGGTCACACTATTTCTAATACCAGCCAGGATGCCATTGGCTTTCTTGGCCACCTGGGCACGCTGCTGGCTCATGTTCAGCCGCTTGTCAATGAGAACCCCCAGGTCCTTTTCCGCCAGGCAGCTCTCCAGCCACACTTCCCCCAGCCTGTAGTGATGCGTGGGGTTGTTGTGGCCCAAGTGCGGGACCCGGCACTTGGTCTTGTTGAAGCAAACAAGGTAAGGTAAGGAAAAAAATTCCTTACCTAGAAAGTCAGGGCAGGAGCTGGGAAGCACCTGCAGCCCCTCAGGGATGGCACAGCATCCTGCCAAGGAGAGCAGGGACCGCCCAGGGATTTGGTTTCTACCAACGTGCAACTGTCCTGCGTGGACACGGCTGTAAAGGTAGAGTGTGTTAAGCTGGCACAGCCCTTATTTCACTTGCTACGTCGCCACAAGCTTTTAATTGCAAAGTTGGAACTCCTGCAGCTAAGGTAACGAAGGATTTGCGGAGACTGAAACACCGGCTGTACCACAAGGCTGCCGGCTCTGCCGAGCAGAACGCTGCCCACCCGATTAACAAGCAAAGAAAAATTAACCTCCTTCGTTAAAAACGACTGCTCGACATCTTTTTCCAGAAGAGCTGTTCATTCCCGCTGGTGGTACAAGCTGCATTCTTCCGCTTAAACACAGAGTGCTTCCTCTCGGTTGTGACACGGCTGAAAACATCTATCCAGTTTGTGATTATACAGTAGAAAACTGATATACGCCCCATTTATTAAGCACACCGAGACGAAGCTGCACTGGGACAGAAAATGAAATCCTGCTCTAAATTGTTTAATGGTTAAAACTCCTTACACAGGCCGGCTACACAAGAAAATTAAGACCAGAACATTTTTGGCGCTCCACTGGGTTAATAAAGTCATGAAATACTACCTGCGGGCTGCTCCGTTGCCAGACTGACTCTGGTTACTATCGCCTTTCACCCCAGATCAATTATTTCATCTCACACCTTGTTTTTAATTCATGGATTGGAAAATTTCGACTCCTGACAAGCTTTTTTTTTATTTTTTCAACCGGCTGTTGAGCATAGTTAGTTGATTCAAGGAAGATGAAGAAAGTCATTTCTCCGCACTTGCAAAAGATGCTGATCTGCAAAAAACCCCCAGATCTACGTACTCAGGCAGCTATTTATCACCCCTCCGGCATTTTGATTTTAGGAAGGCAGGCTATAAAAATACTGCTTTTTAAATTTTAAACAGTTTTAAGAGACAAACTGGGATAATAATAATAATCATCGGAGAGAATATTTCGAAGGCAAGTTTTCGTTTCTTTTCAACGCAGCTTGCTCTACAGCCAGAGGAAACCTGCGAGACGCCTCACCGAAGAGCACGGCACCCATCCTGCCCACAGGACTAGACCAACCACCAACAGCTCCAACAGCTCCCCATTAGCATTCTACGGCACAGACGATAGTCTGATCGCTATTTGGGTTAATTAGCCAGCAAGGTTAGGGCTCCCATGTGACAACTAGGCATGACACATGCCAGAGAGCTCACAAATACGGAGACAGCAAGAGACGGGTGCAGGTCGCAGCTGGGATTTGCTCAAGCTCACAGGGCGGGTCTGGAAGCAGAAGATGCCAGTCCCTGAAGAAGAAGGGAGCAGGCTAACGGTTTAAACGGGGACATGGATGTACGCGGAGTTTAAGCGACAGCTGTTTAGTTCATCACCTAACGAACCAGAGCAATCTCCTCCATGGTGGTACCCAAGCCGAGGTTCCTTGGAGGCGGCCACATGAAGCACCCAAGTAGAGTTGTGAGATTTACATCCCCGGGCAGAGGCTTTTCCCGCAGGCTATCCAGGAGCGCTAGTACCTGCTCCTGCCTTTCACCAGGTTGTATTTTTTTAGATGGGTGCTTCCTAGCGAGAAGCCACCAAGCAGAGCTCCTCACATTCACAATCCAAAAAACGCGATACCGATCCCATTACAACCCAAAGCTTGGGAACAAAGTTCTGGCTCTCTGCTCCGGAGGGTGGCTGTAGTACTGGTTTCAGAGAACGACTGCACTTCGGAAGTGCCACGCACGGGTAATAACCATCCTTCACGTCTAACTATAACGACACTACAATACGCAGTGCTACAAGTCGGTAAATTGCTGTGTAGGAAATGTAGGAAAAAAAACCCTCAACTGACAACCACTCCGATAAAGTTATTCCAAGAGAAGGAAAGATGACATACAAGTCTTTCAAGAAAAATAAAAATTATAGCATTTTCTACCAAAGACATTTTTCCCTGCCTCCTGACCCCCCTTCATTAACTTACCACCGCAATCAAAGGCTTTTAGTTACGCTGCAGTTAGCAAACCCCTGTGCCTGCCTGTGGAACGTTTCAATATGAGTCGCGCTATATATAGTGCCCGAGACTGCTCCCATTATAATTCCATGGCGCTTACCCGTTTCTGAGGAGCAACTGACCACTTACTCCGCTTTGTATTTTTCACATGTACAAATGCTAAGATGATACATGATTTTTATTTTTTTTTTTTAACTCGTCATCATCCAGCTGGAACTACAGAAGGGTTTTCAGACGAGATACTTTCCAGAGCAGCTCTTCAAGCTGAGTGCACCAGGCACTGGAGCCGCACAGGCTTGGATTTGTTGAGGTACCAGGAAGGACAACGACCTGGAGACCTCAAATACCTTAACCAAAAGCCAAGAAATCAGTGTCAACCACTCAGCTGGGTCAGATCACAGGACTTACTTTGGTCCCAGCGCTGCCAAGCTAATGGATAGGAAAAGAGGGGAGTCCCTGATGATGCTGAGAAAGCTTCCCAAGGGAAGGCTGCTCACAAGCTCTCAGCGACATTCCCCTCTTCAGGAAAACAAAAGCCCTGGTTGAAGAACCGCGTACAAACTCTTTATTAAAGATTTCTTAGGTAGGTATCAATTTATCAATCGATTTATATATCAATCCAGCACATGAAGTAGTCAGCCTGCACGCTGTTTCCTTCTATATGCCAGGCTGGGGCAATCTATCACATCAGCAGCCCCACAGCCAGAGGAACATTCCCAATTCCCAAGACAGGCGGCAAGTGAGTAAACAAGTTACATGCAGCAAAAGAGCCAGAGGCCAGCAACTTGTATTATTAATTACTTGCACCACTGCAGGACCAGGACCAAGGTGGCAGCTGCTGAGAAAAATTAGAAAAACACAGCAGAAGAAAAAGCAATAGTTGTAAGAGAGGGACGAGGTCCAACAAATAAAAGAACTACAGGGAAAAAAAAAAAGCTGTTTTCGTTAAGAACGTTGATCTAGCAAATGAAACAGATTGGTGGGAGCAAGAGCGTTGGGAAACCTGACCTGCAGGAGGACAGTATTAAAAGGGACCACCATTCCACACACCACGCAGCGTGCCAAGGTGGCCAGTAAAAGCAAGACCGCAAAAATCCACGCAAACCTTCACCTCCGCCGAATCCCCCGTTCAAAAACGCTGCTGGAGCCATGTTTTTAAACAGGATGCCACAGTACATGGTCAAACGGAAAATGGACTACTAGAAGGTAAAAAAAGTGAGAGATGCTGCGTCTTTGTTGAGGGGGGCGGCAGAGGACTCGGTGCAGACCACAGAGCTACTGACTCACACCAGAGAAGGAAAAACCGAGATCTCGGAGGCTGGCAAGATCTCATAAAGGAATTCCTGAAAGAGAGAGGAAAGGAAGACATTCTTAAAGAGTAACCCAAGTTGGAAACAACTGCTTGATTTAGAGCCTTTTGGCCTTTTCTTTTGATTAAGTAAAAACATTCTAGTGCTCAGCAGCCTTTTTTTTTTTTTTCCTTCTTTGTTACAGCAAGTTCGCAACTCTGTTAAATTTTTTTGCCTGCAACAAGGAATTGGCCCTGTGGGGTGGAGGTGCCGCATCCAAACCAAATTTCAGATCTTTGAGAGACCCGACACTTTGTTTAGAACAAAAGTCCAGAAATTCAGACCACAGAGGGTGACGTGGGCTGAGACAGGGAAAAGTACAACATCTGCTGACTTTACTAATGGCTTTAAAAAAAAAAAAAAACAGAACAAAACCATAATTCATCGCTATTTTCTCAGGCCACAGCCAGGTTAATCCAGCTCAGTTCAGAAGCACATTAATCAAGATTTCTTTCGTACGCGTACATTATAAACTTAAAAACACCATACTCTTTTGGAACAGGGCAATTTTACAAGAAAAAACAAAGGACCAGAGGGCTAGAAATTGGCCCTTCGTGTCGCAAAGGTGTTTTATTATTTTAATTTCCGCTTCATCCAAAGACCTTACTTATGCAGGTATTCACTTCTGGTGAATTCATACGGAATTTCTGGCAGGCTACACAAAGGGAATAACCTCCCGAGCGCGCACGCACCGTGTTTGGTGCGCTTCCCACCCAACAAGCCAGACAAGAGCGGCGCTTATGACTGAGGATTTATGATCCCAGCTGGAAAACCCGCACCCTTCGGATACACTTTGCGACTCGAGTTGGGTCTTTCGCGGAGCAGGAATGACAAAGAGCAGAACTGAAGTGACGTTTGTTACACGGAGCGCTAGGTCACCGAAACTTCAGCGGCGGTTTCAGACTGTGCCAGCCCACGGGCTGCTCACGTGGTTCAGTTCCTGGAGTTCCAGGCTCTAAAAGCGACCAGACTTCAGCTTCGCAGAAAAAAAAAAAAAAAAAAAAGAGCTTTTAGACAGGATTTCAACAAACGGCTCAAGTTTTCTTTCAGTCTTCGGGACAAGCTATTCAATAACCCGCTTGTTACAGAAAAATGAAAAGAAAAACAAGAACAACACCCTGAATTGCAACTGCCTTTTCAGCTTTTACTTAAAATAAGTTAGCTGAAGCTTGGCTGGCTGTGGCAATCAACTGATACAGAGATAGGTGATGACTTCAGTCACGCAAGTCAAACTGATTCTTGAGAAATCTTAAGCAGCCAGTTTAAAACCAATACGCAATTCAGGCTAGTTCGCTACGCTCACGCCGACTACTTACAGGTCAGCGATTAATAACCAGTCAAGGCCACCTAAGTATTATCAGTAATTCGGTGACGTTGTTATCACAGAGACACAAACCCCAGAGATATAGTTCTTTTTAACAGGACTCTAATTATCCTACCCCAGGACATCTACGTACTATACTCGGCTAACACACAAGGATCTGCCCCAGGATTGTTTTAATGCTGTTTCCACTCCCCGAGAGTGATAGCTATTGTCTTTATTCAGCTATGCCACATAGTTATCAGCTACCAACTTATCAGACTTATTGTTTTTATTTCAAGTTACAGGACTATTTCAAGCGAAGCCATAATTTGCCCAACAGCCCACGTTCAAAAGCAAAGAGCAAAAAGGAGTCCGAGATCATGAAATATGCATAAAAAGGTTATTTCAGTTGCAAGGCTGTCTCATGCAAAGCAGATTTGTCATTATCGATTTAATCAGCGAAACGGGATGATATCATTCCTCCTCCTCTTACTCATCTGGGGTTTGGAGACTGCCCTGCCCGTTTGGAGTTCTGCAGCCATCATCCCAACTAACCTTACTGAAGAAAGAAAAGCATCAGGCTTTAGAGTTAAGTAGCTCCAACTCGAGTGATGTCTTCGGGAGGGAAATAAAAAGAACAAACCCCACACTATCGTCAGCTTTATCGAGGATATAAACTCTTGGAAAATCACGTTACTTGGAATGCATTAGCAAATATATTCCAACCATCATTAGCTGAAGATGGTTAATGCCTCCAAGGATGAAGCATCTCTCTATAGGACAGACTTTTGTCCCTTCCAGCATCTTTCAGGTTTTCTGTTGTTTGTGTCTTCAGACACCACCCCTCTTCTGCATTATTCAAAAGAGCTTAAAACATGTCTTTTGGGGTTTTTTTAGTGTAGAGAAAGTAGCAGCGGGCACTGAAGACTCCAAGTTAAACTTGTCAAAATCCTCCTCAAGGCCCACCAGGCCATGGCAGAATTGCCACAGAAAATCACCATCGCCAGCTTTAGAGATTAACCCAAAATCATCCAAGTTAGATACCCAAAAGCTGGGTTGGTTTGGTTTTTTTTAAGTCTGGATACAAGTTTATATAATTTTGGTATATTCCCTATGCCAGGTTTTCTCAGGCAAACAAAAATCACCTCCTCAGCAACGCAGCTTTCTCGCTACCGTTCCCAAGAGCGCTTTCTCCGACTTTATTTTATTTTTTTTAAACCACTGCAAACTGCGTGTATGTAGGATTTTTAGCTGCTGACAGCAAAGGAAGTCACTCGTCTGACCAGCCACGATGACCGGCCAACTTACCGAAGGCTGGATTCAACAGCTAGTTCAAATTCATACAGGAAGCCTGTACAATGCCATGAATGGAATCTAGTTTTCCTGGCTCCCAGTCACATGCCTTAACAAGAATAAAAGGATACAAATATCTTTTCCTTTGTTGTTCACCTTTGAGATTCTTCCACTTCAAAGACTACAAAGAATTATATTACGCTAGCCCAAGCAGCGTCTGTCAGCTTCATTTTGAGGGGGGGGGGGAGGGGGCAAGGACAATAAGAACAGCTTGAGAATATTTAAGATTAAAAAAAAACCCAACAAAAAAAAGCATAAAAACCTGGCAGGTTTCAGAAATACTACAGGATATTTTTTTTTTTTAAAAAAAAGAAGGAACACCTACTATTCACGAAAAGAAAATCTTATTTAGGCTTTTTCCAGGTGTCTTTTACAGTGATGTAAATGCTTCCAGCAGCCACACATTGAACTGCTGTCACCCAGCAGCCTCCAACGGAGCTTCGGGAGAAAACCATCAACCACAAGGTACGTTTCCAGACACTCCACACCTTCGCCGGCTGTGACATCCCACCTCTCCGCGCGGCCACCAACACAGCAGGGCTGTGGGAACACCCCTTCGCTCCTGAAGTGCTGTATTTATTTCTGAAACTTGCACGTAATTAGGGGGAAAAAAAAAAAATATATGTTCCATGCAAGCGCTGTAAGGTTTTCGCTTATTTACAGCTCTCTTCAGAATCAGGGGCTCCTTCGGCCTGATAAATCAGCGTCTGGAAATTCTCTTCCTCCGTGCAAAAAATTAAATTTGGATAAAGAATACTGTGGAATTCCGGTTCTCGTTCCTCTTTCAGTTAGGGGGTTAGGATTTACAATCAACACGCTTTCAGACACAGCAGTGAGGCCTCCAGCAAAGCCCAGATCAAACTCAGCATTCCTGGTATTTCAGAGCTCATGTGTGCAGGCTGCAGACATTTCAAGTTCCTTTTATACTTCAGGAAGACGGCAATAGAAAGAATATAAACTTAATCTTTGGGAGAAATCCCTCAGAAGTTACAGTCCAATGACATAATGAGATATTAAAGAGCACAGAGGAGCCTGGCATAAAACTTCAGCTGAATTCGTTCAAGGTAACGCAACCAGCTGGTTACGATGTGTGCTGGGAAGAGAATATGCAGTGTTTTGATTTTCAGAGAAAACAGAAGGCTCAGCGAAGGATCGAGGCAGCCCAAAACGACGAGACTTTGCCAGGCCAGAGCACAGACCCAGGGTAAAGCAGGTGGGTGAGAAAATGAGATCCTCTGGGCCATAAAAGGAGACACAAGGACTAGTATTTCTAAGAAATTTAACAAATATTTAGTGGAACTAATACAACTTATGGAAGTGGATCTTCTAAGCATAAGTCTCCCCCGTATGAGAATTTTGAAGGGCCTCCTTACACAAAGTTTTCAGGCAATTAAGCATTTTTTTAGCTCTCCCTCCTCTCCTGCTCCTTCCTCTTCTGTAGCCCAAATTCTTTTTATGATACGATCCCTCCCCGCCAAGGCTAAATTTTTTATCACAAGCCAAACAGTGGGACATCAGATAAGAAATAAAAGCAGAAGCAGCAAACGAACTCTTCAGAAACAATGATCCTATTTTTATGCAGGCTCCATTATCTTGTTTTTAAGTGACTCAAAGTGCTGAGAAATACACTACAGAGAACAATCCTGATCTGCTGGAGAACAAACACAGCAGCTTAATCGGTCCTCAAAGCCCAATAGTTTGTATTTCTCTTTTAGAGGACTGTAGCAATAACCATTTTCAGTTCTGTTTTCCATCTCCCCCCACCCCCCGACTCGCCATCCCCAGTGACACACGAGCAAAGCCTTAAGATGTTCAAACGCTATTTCTTGGAAAAGATGTTTTCTGCTTCCGAACAGAAAGGGCACGTCTGCATCGGAGGAAGCTACCTGCCAATTTCTGCAGCACAGCCTTCGGTTCTCCCTTGACACACCCAGCAAAAAAAAAAAAAAACAACACACCCTCGGCTGCTAAAAGCCTAAAATAAATGCAGAAAGAGAAAACAAAAGTCTGGCCGAGCATCAGTGCTCAGCAGGCATTTCTTTAGCACACCAAGCGGGTTTAGACCAACGTTACTATTTCTTCCATACTCAAGAAAAGAAAAAAAAAAAAGAAACAAAAGCCACATTGATGTCGAGAGACCAGACAGCCATAACCGCTCGTTATCTGAGCCCATCGGCAAACGAGACACACCACCCCCAAACCAACACAGAATAACACAGAAAGGGAAGAGGAAGAGAGCGGCGACTTCGCTGTCTGCGTTTCCACACCTACACTCCACACCGCCCAGCGCCTCGCTTGATACAGAAAAGGGGCTCTTAAAATCAGGTTCGCCGCCAGAAAGCTGGCGAGAAACGTCATCTTTCGAACTCCTCCAAGCGCCGCTCCCACGAGACCACATGAAAGGCCGACAGCGAACATGACATCACCGATATGACCTTATCCCAACGGCGTAAGAGAGACCCGTGGAGGGGAGCAACAGCGATCAACAGGAAGCCACAGCCCCAGCAGAAAGAACAAGGGCTGCCACACAGGAGAGGGCCGCACGTGGCTCCTTTCTCCACCTTGCTGGCTCCCGGGGTCCCACTTTGTCTGGAAAGCTGCCGGAACAGCGTCAGCCCACGCCCTGCTCTGCAAGGCGAGTTGAGGTCCTTTAGCCAAAAAAAAAAAAACCCCTTGGTAAAACACAGGCCAAAGCTCCTACAGTGAAAAGCAGCTTGTTACCAAAGACCACAGGCTGAGTGTCACTGAAGACCAAAACCCTGTGGCCAAGACCTACCTGGACGTGGCCAGGCCACCTACTGTGGCCCAAGGTCTACCTGGACAGGGCCAGGCCCTCCACCGTGGCCCAAGGTCTACCTGGACAGGGCCAGGCCCTCCACCGTGGCCCAAGGTCTACCTGGACAGGGCCAGGCCACCTACTGTGGCCCAGGGTCTACCTGGACAGGGCCAGGCCACCTACTGTGGCCCAGGGTCTACCTGGAGAGGGCCAGGCCCTCCACCATGGCCCAAGCCCCACCTGGACAGGGCCAGGCCACCAACTGTGGCCCAGGGTCCACCTGGACAGGGCCAGGCCCTCCACCGTGGCCCAGGGCCCTCCTGGAGAGGCCCAGGCCACATAATGCGTTCTACAGCCCAAATGACCACCACCCGAAGGCCTGAGCTAGCCCAGAGCTCGCCCTCGCCCCTCATCTGGTGGCAGGGCCCAAGCCGGCGGCCTGTCCCCGCGGTGGGGGGAGGCAGGCCCTAGGGGGGCACGAAGGGGCTCCTCCGGCCGGCTCCGAGCGGGCTGTGCGGGGACAGGCCCCCCGCCGAGCCCCGGGGAAGGGCGGCAGGCCCGGGCCGCCCCTCGCCCGTCCCCCCCACCCCCCCTCCGCCCCTAGCCCCGGTCCCCCACTCACCCTGGCGCCCCACGATCTCGGCCACATGCTCGGAGCTGGGTACCGGCACGCACTCGGTGGTGTTGACGCTCTTTCGGCGGAGCAGCGCCGCCTGCTCGCCGTTGAGGCCCGCCGCCCCCCCGCCGCAGGCCTGGGACAGCATCGCCGCCATCATGCCCTGAGGATCGTCCGCTCCGCAGAGCGGCCCCGCCGCCGCCGCCGCCTCCTGCGCATCGAAGGAGGGCGAGAGCAGGACGGAGCCCAGCGCCGGCAGCAGCGGCAGCGGCTGAGAGGGCGAGGAGGACGAGGAGAGCAGCAGCAGCGCGGCCGGGTCCTCCTCCTCCTCGTCCTCCCCCGCCAGCAGCTCCTCCTCCTCCAGCTCCAGGTCTCCCTCGTCCCCCGCCGCCGCCGCCTCCTCCTCCTCCTCCGCCCCGCCAGGCCCCGGCTCTCCGGGGGGGGTCGGGCAGCGGCGCCAAGCCCGCCCGCCGCCTGCGGGCTTGCCGCCGGGCCGCCCGGTCGTGGAGGCCGAGGCCGGCGAGGCGCTGCTGGAGCAGCAGCAGCGGCGGGTGGTGGTGGCGGAGGGGGGGAAGGAGGCGCG
Organism: Alca torda; assembly: GCA_008658365.1. NCBI lineage: Eukaryota > Metazoa > Chordata > Aves > Charadriiformes > Alcidae > Alca > Alca torda. The sequence continues at coordinate 2,564,626 of CM018101.1, forward strand.
GCGGCTCGGCGGGCTCGGCGGCGGCGGGGGAGGCCGCGGCGGCGCTGCCGCTGGGCATGGCGGGGGGAGGCGGGCCGAGCCGGGCCGGGCCGGGCCTAGCGGTGCGGGGCCGCCATAGCCGCGGCGGGCAGCGAGCGTGGCGGGCGCGGCCTGGGCGCGGGGGCCGCGCTGCTCAGCGCGCCTTTTGTCCCATGGCGAGCCCTCGGCGGCGGCCGCGGGCGGCGGCGGCGGCGGCGGCGGGGCGGGGCCGGAGGGGCGGGGCAGAGGCGGCCACGCCCCCGCGGCGCCATTGGTCGGTAGAGCCGGTTCCTGGGCGGGGCCGGGGTGGGCGGGGGGCGGGCGGTACTCGCTGGTCCCGGCGGGGCCGCGGAGACAATCCGCCGGCAGCGGGGGTGGTAGGGGCGGCAGCGGGGTCGTCCCGGGTCTGACTTCACCCGGAGATGCTGGGAGGGCTGGAGCCCCTCTGCTGGGAGGACAGGCTGAGAGAGCTGGGGGGGTTCAGCCTGGAGAAGAGAAGGCTCCGGGGAGACCTTCCAGCCCCTTCCAGTCCCTAAAGGGGCTCCAGGAAAGCTGGGGAGGGACTCTGGAGCAGGGAGGGGAGCCATGGGACGAGGGGGAACTGGAAAAGGGGAGATTTACATGAGATATTGGGAAGAAACTCTTTGCTGTGAGGGTGGTGAGCCCCTGGCCCAGGTTGCCCAGAGAAGCTGTGGCTGCCCCATCCCTGGAGGGGTTCAAGGCCAGGTTGGACGGGGCTTGGAGCAACCTGGGCTGGTGGGAGGTGTCCCTGCCCAGGGCAGGGGGTGGCACTGGATGGTCTTTAAGGTCCCTTCCAACCCAAACCATTCTGTGAAGTCACAGGTGAAAATTTTCAGGCCAAACATGAAGGAACTTGTTTGAAAATGTCATGTCCTGTTTTCAGCTGGGATGGAGGTGATAGTCCGGGGCTGTGTTTTGGGGCTGGGATGGGAACGGTGTGACAGCGCACTGGTGGGTTTGGTTGTTGCTGAACTCCCAAGGTCTTTTCTCCTCCTCACCCCGCCCCACCAGCAACGGGCTGGGGGGCACAAGGGGTTGGGAGGGGACACAGCTGGGACAGCTGACCCCAGCTGACCGTAGGGACATTCCATGCCACGTGGCGTCATGCTCAGAATACAAAGCTGGGGCAGAAGAAGGAAGGGGGGGGATGTTGGTGGAGCCCGGCTTTCCTGGGGATGGCTGAACACCCGCCTGCCCAGGGGGAGCAGGGAATGAATTCCTTGTTTTGCTCTGCTTATTGAACTGTCTTTATCTCAACCCATGAGTTTTTCCTCATTTTTACTCTTCCGATTCTGCCCCCCCTCTCCCCCATCCCAGCTGCGGGGGAGTGAGTGACCGGCTGCATGGTCCTAGTTGCTGGCTGGGGTTAAACCACCGTGTGTGATTATGCTGTGATGAAGAGTCGGAAATGCGAAAGGACTTCTTCGTTCTGAAGTGAAATGATGAGCAGGGAGTGAAGACCACTAGCTCCTGTTTCATGTGCCGGGGGGAGACCCCAGGAAGGGACAGAAAGCAGAGGGTGACATGGTCCCCCACAAAAACAGACTAGAAAATGGTCTTCAACAGCGGCCTTCGGGGTCAGTGTGAGTGGAACAGCATTGTTTTTGATACAGACAAGGAAAGCCGCATGCAAGGGGTTGAAATTATAGAATTGTTTAGGTTGGAAGACTTTTAAGATCATCGAGTCCAACCATGAACCCAGCACTGCCAAGTCCACCACTAACCCACGTCCCTCAGCACCGCGTCTGCCCGGCTTTTAAATACCTCCAGGGATGGCGACTCCACCACTTCCCTAGGCAGCCTGTTCCAATGCTTGGTAACCCTTTCCGTGAAGAAATTTTTCCTAATATCCATCCTAAACCTCCCCTGGCGCAACTTGAGGCCGTTTCCTCTTGCCCTATCACTTGTTATTTGGGATGCTCCCTCCTGGGGATCTGCTCCGCCAACCTGAACTAACCTGAGCGTGGTGTTTCGGTGGCACGTCCCCTTGCCTGTCGCTGCCCTGGGGTCCCCACAGGTCCCCCACCCACGGCCGCTTTGCCCACCCCTGCCACCGCCATGCCGGGCGTCCTTGGTCATATCCCCGTGCCAGGGGCAGCCTCTCCGCAGCATCCAATCCTGTCACCCTCGGGCCTGCGGGGTGGGGGGGCTGCAGCACTGGGGGCAGAAACTGCCAGCCTGGCACGGCGAGCTGCGGCAGTCTGAAATCCTGCAAAAACTAAGGGCTTTGGGACTTGTTTTGGGGATTTTGGGTGGGTGGGTTGAGGTTTTTTTTTTCCCCATCTGCAGCTGCACCATGGCAAAACCGGGTCTGCTGCTCCTGCAAAGGGTGTGCGGAGATGGTGTCCCACCCGTGTGCCCTCAGAAGGCTATAAGGGACACAGGGCTGGTGGCTCCCACAGCTGCCAGGGCTCCCCTGGCATGGAAGGGGCTGGGGACGGGTGCCACCAAAGCAAACCTGGGCTGGCAAGTCCTGCAGTGATATCTCAGCGGCCGCGGCACCGTCCCACCTCACATTTGTGCCCCATGTCTGGGTCAACAGTGCCTCTGCACTCCCTGAGGGGCTGGGGGTGTCCCCATCCCCGTGCCAGACCCCTGCCTGGGGTTTTTGTGTTCCCATGGGAGCACTGGGGTGACCCAAAGGGCACAAGGCCACCATCCTGGGTGCTGCTGCAGGGCCATGGCTGTGCCCCTGGTGGGGTTTGGGGCTGCTGTAGGGTGGCTGGACACCTCGGGGCGTCTGAGGTGGGTACTAGGAGATCATAGAATCATGGAATGGTTTGGGTTGGAAGGGACCTTAAAGGCCACCCAGTGCCACCCCCTGCCCTGGGCAGGGACACCTCCCACCAGCCCAGGTTGCTCCAAGCCCCATCCAACCTGGCCTTGAACCCCTCCAGGGATGGGGCAGCCACAGCTTCTCTGGGCAACCTGGGCCAGGGGCTCACCACCCTCGGGCCTTCAAGTGCCCAGTGAGTCTTGCCACGTTGGACACCGCGCTTGGGTTTGGGTTCGATGCTGGTTGCACCCAAGCATCTGAGCCATGGGCCTGGGAGAAGAGAACCCTCTGCAATGGCAGCCCTGCCCCGCAGAGCTCTCCCCGCCACCACGCCGTTCGAGATTGCGGCTAGAAGTTTATCAGCCAGAACCAGGGGGAAAGATCTCCCCGGAATGAAATAAAGAAGCCAAAAGACTCGAATCTTTACCTTTTTTAATCAAAAACATACTCTGTTACAGAATTTCAGGAAAGTTAACTACAGTATATTATCCACAAACTAGGTCTAATGAAAAACATACAATAAGCTACAAAGGAACTACTGGGAATTCTGTTGACCGCTTATCAAAAGGCAATGGCTAAAAGAAGAAACGCTGAACTAGGCTTTCACGCTCAAAAAAACCCTCTCACGGTGAGTTTTGGGTTACGGGTAGGTCGCAGCTCTCAATCCAGCTGAATCACAACTTAGTAGTGCTACCAAACTTCACCAAAAAGACACAGAAAAAGGTACTGGAGCAAGAAAGCGCTAAGGTGTTCTCGGTGAGCTTGAAAGAATTCAGTCCTGGAAATTTAGGAGCGATGTATCACTCACAAGGCACAACAGCAGCCAGCAGTGCCAAAACCTCCGGAGATTTTTGTGGACAGAGGTTCTGCCTTCCACCAGGTCTCACCAAGTGAGTCCAGTCGGTCCTTGGGGACCTCAGCAGCATCCTGTGACTCGGCATGGTGGCACCTCCCACATCGGTTTCAGAAACACGCCATCAAGAAGAGCGTTTTGGAGGTGGATGACTCCACCACTCCACATCCAGCTCCAACACGACCCGTGGAGAAGTGCTTTCCGTTGGTTTCGTCTCCCCGCCCAGGACCAAAATGCCGACTACCCGCACCATGGGTAGAAGCAACCAGCTTGGCGCTCATCAATATCGCCAATGCCCTACGACAGGCAACTCGCTCCCAAGAACAACCCCACGGTCCTCAAAAACCCGTTACCAGTCACAGAAACACCGTTGTTATCAGCAGAAGCAGGCAAGACCATCACTTTAAACAAAAATAAAAGAAAGTAACCTCTCAAAAATTGCGTCCTTACCAATACCTGACAACTAAGCATCTTGTAATTTCATAGAGCAGATGTTACGTGGCATGGGGCCGGGAAGAAGAAGAGGAGGGAGGAAAGAGGATTTCTTAAATGAAGTCTGAATCCCACTTAGAGGAAGACCCATCTGGCTGTCTTTAATTGGTGGCATTAAAGAAGTGACCAGCGATCCCAGTCACTCTGTGTAGCAGAGTAAAACAGCAAATCAAGGAGACAGTCCTTTCTAAAGCGCTTACTCTTCCAAGAAGAGATTAAAGATGTCTCAATAAAGACCACCATCAAGACGTAAACAACACTGGAAGGGTTCAGAGGCAGGAGCACCCCCCTCTCTATACACTGGCATAGGAATTTTTTAATGGTTCCCACTAAAAGAATTGAGGCAGTCGTTCCTGAGCTACGCAGAGAGGACGCTGTCGTCTTTGGAAGTGTCACAAGAAGTAAGATGGTCGACAAGGTAAGGCACAGGAGTTGGACACAGGTTGGAGGACTACTGCTGCTACAGACCCGCGTGGTGACTGGGGGAGCCCGTCGTCTCCTTCGCGCTTCAGGTCCCTCTCCGTAAAGCAGCCAGAGCAACTTCCCAGGTCTTCAGTCCATCGGAGCTGTCAAGGAAGTGATTTATATCGCAGTCCAGGTCCCTAAACACGTCATTCTTATCCAGCCCAGAAAAGCGATGTAAGGAGAACCGTTTCCAACCAGCACGGCGTTACGGCTCCTTCCGAGGGATTCCCGTTCAACTTGTTTTAAGGATTTCTAAACCAGCCAAAAGGTTTCCTCTCCTACATCTCTACCGCGTCAGCTTTAAACACCCTCGCTTTCGAAACGAACAGTAACACGGCTAAAGCCGGCTAAACCTTCCGGTGCTAATCCCAGCTCTCCAGTACACCCAGTGAAATGACAAAGTCCTCCAGCACAATGCTGGTTTTGAGGAGCGCATAATTAAGGGCGAGAAACACAGGGGTAATTACCTTCATGGAAAGAACTAAGCAGAGCAGGCACGGGAACGGGATCGCAAGCAAGAGATTGCTAGCTGGGAAAAAAAAAAACATAAAACTCGTTGAATTCAGTGAATTTTGAGACATTCGGAGCCAAGGAGGAGACGGGATTCTGGCACCCTTGACACGGTGCCTGCAGCGCGTACGGGGACGTCACGGCTGTCAAGTCGCCGCAGCTCTTTGCTGAATCTCAGAAAAAGACAGAAGCGCGAGACTGTCAAAGATTCAACGTGCCGCCACTGAAAGGTTTCCAATCCGTTATGCGCCGCCTCTTACGCCTCGTCATAAGAAATAAGAGTACAAAAATGAAGTTAAAGGCATATTAAAAACTAAGGATGAGATTGTCTCATTTTGCCCTGTAACAGCTACGATCGCATCTTATCGGTAACTGCCCGGCGGGTAAGACGAATGCCATTTTGGTGTTTTTACTGCCTCACACGACGTTCAGATTTCTCCTGATGGAGATTTCTCTTCTTGGTTCTGATAAACTCCGCTGACATTATTTTGTTGTTCTATTCTGACCGTTTTGGGCCATCTAAACACTACACTGTAGGTACCATTCCCCGGAGGAGACTTGCAAAACATCTATCAAAAAAATTTAGTCTTAACAGCTGAATTCTTTCAAGACTGTAATACAGGCAAGAACACCGAGAGGCGGAAGCAATCATTCATTATTTTATCAAAGTTTGGCACAATCAAGACGTTAAGCACCTGGTTTCTGTGAAGTAGCCGCGTACAGATCAGTCACTCACCAAGGTAAGCACCTCGCAAAACCACAAAGGTAAATACGGACTGAATTCATGGACTCCTAATCAAATGAAGTCTGTTATAAGTAATTAATTAATCACAAGGCTACACGCTTCCTGAAAGTCGAGGCGCCACGAAGTAAAAGCAGGGCAGACAATTCAGAAGGGAGGCTGGCAAAAAGAAGATGTGGTCGGGCTTTTTATTCCCCGCCCCCCCCCCCCCCCCCCCCCCTCCCCAAATCAAGTTTTCTCTTGCGGATGAAGCAGAACCGAGCCACTGGTTAATAAGCTCCTCGGAGGACGTAGTCAGAATCCTTGGCTGAAAAGCGTTCCTCAAGAATCTGAAGCTTGTTTTTCGGACAAACTAGATCGTTAGGAGAGAAAGGGAAATGAAAAAAGGTTTTCAACTAAAGGTCTTGAGAAAAGCAAACACCGTTTTCTTCCAAGCATCAAGAAGTCGCCACATAAGAGGGGGGAAAAAGCGATCTCATTAGAAGTTAGTCTGAAGAAGGCAACCCTGTTAATGAAGACATGGAGCAAACTCATCCATTTCTGGCCATCGCTCCGAAGTCATCTCTCTTCTGTGCTTCCACGCCAAAGGCGGAAACGACGACTGCCGACTTCTCTGTAAGAATTTTGGTGTATGGGGGAAGCGATACCGAAACACTGTGCGTCACAGCCCTCTACGGATTCCTGAAACTATGCTAAAAACTTGGCAAAAAGCTCCTGAATAATCTCTTCCAAGACTTCTACTTATGTGGAGCATGACGACTGCGCTGCCAGGTCGGCTCGGGGAAGCGTGGCAGGATACCCAACTTCAGTCGGAGCCAACGTCCTTCCACGCCTCTTGAACTAAGCTCCGACTCCCCGCGTGCACGTTGAAAAATCAGGAATTCCTGCTCCCTCTTCATAACCCCATCCAAAGAGCCAAAAAGAGATATCCTCCGGACGTGCTTTTATTGAGTGAAAGTAAGAAAAATTGGACTTGCTTCCTGGCAAGTTTAAACCAACAAAAATTCCTGCCCGCTATCGGCTGCTGCTGCTGGTCTTGCGAAGGGAAGTAATCCATCACTCAAGATCAATAGTTTCAAGGTGCAGAATTACATCATAGAAGCAAACTAAATTTATAAAAAAAAAAAATCAGGGTTTTCATAATTTTATTTATACTATTAACTAGAGAGAAAGCATACATATTGTATCTGTCATACAGTCAATACATTTGTATTCTTTTTTTTTTTTTTTCTACTATAAATTCTCTATACAAAGTCATTGCCAATTGATACGGTCATCGATGGCATAGGGCTTAAAATAACCGAGAGGTATAAAAACAAGTTTGCCATCTTGCCCTGAGTGGAAATGGTGAACAGATACAAAAACTGGATCCGAAATACTGATGCGAGCTCGTACATGATTGAATGGGATTATGCGAGTAAAAAGGAGTCGTGCAACTTCTTTTTTTTTTTTTTTTTTAAAAGACCTGCCAAGTTTTACTCGAGTAAAATCATAGAAGTCAGTAGTAGTTATGAAAAATATGCTCCTGCCATTAGCTACTCGTTACGCAATTTCCGTGGCAACTTTGCAGACTGGGTATTTCATGTTATATTTAAACTGAGTGCCAGCACTGAAAGTATCCATTTCCTTTAGTGTTTTAAAACTCACGTGTCTATATAAATAAAAATCTAAGATATCCTTTTTTTTTTTTTTTTAAAAACTAGTGAAGGAAAAGCCGCGTTTCTTTTCCTCGCTATTTTTACTCAATGCCAACAACGTATGCCTCATCCCTCGCTTTTTGGCAGCTTCTACGTTTTCATCTGGAAAAATCATACCAAGATAGTCAACAAAATAAAGAAGTCTTCTGTGAACTATTGTTCCCTAAAAAGAACATCACAAATCAAGTCGGAATTTTTAAAGTTGCTATAAGGTAAATGTTTATAACTATTCGAAGGAATTTTCAGATATAAATATATATATAATATATATTCTGCATACAAAAGGCTCCTGGGAGGCTTATCGCCAAGATGCCATGATAGAGAAGGAAAGTTTCTCAACGGGAACAAACCCAACACTGTAAAGTCATCTCTATAAGGCGTTTACCTTTCGCTTTAAGCCCTGAGCCATGTGTTATGACGATTAAGTTCTGAAAATAACCGAAATCCAAATTCTGCATGTTCAGTTTCTTTCTGCTAAGAGCAAGGCGGCAAACACATTTTTAAAACCTGGGTTTTAGAAGATTAAGCAGAACAAAAAGTAAAATATATCTTCAGGTTATAAACAGAATTGTATTTTACAATCCACCATCCTCACAATATAACGGCCCACGGCAGTGCAGCAGAGGGATCTCAGTCTAAAGGTTGTGGGTCTGCAATAGGCATGGTATGAAGTACTTCATCTAGGAGCTGGAGGGCACGGTGTAAGTGAATTTCAATCCAGCACGGTGTCTCTTTGATGCTCTGTCTCGGGTAATCAGGTCCCCAACCTTTTACAAAACTCATCCTGAGTATGCATAAGCGGCGAAGGTCATCTACGCCGATTCCAGCAGCGGCCGACAAACCTAAAGAGGAGAGGTTTCGAGTAAGTGTTCACAGACGCGCTCTTTCATCATCCGTTTGTTTAGCCATTCCTGTTCGCGGGGCTCTGGCTTCACGCACCCTCTCACCACAGCCAAGGCCATAACGAACGCAGCAATTAGTTTGCATTTCTTCCAATTAATATTTTTTTTTCCCCCATCGTTCTGCAATCTTGAACAGGTGTTGAAATATAAAATTCCTTATAATAAAACCTAATGCCTTACGCGATACAACGCCTGTAAACCTTATGTAGGAAATAAGGTAAAAAACACTTGTTACTGAGGTTTGCCAAATGCTTTTTTCAGGCGTTGCCAAACGCGTTTTCGGCACAAGACCTCAAGACTGATCACCTGCAGGAAGCTGGGTTAACAGATTACACTACTTACATCTAATAAAATAAAAAGATTGATACAGCTGGCAAACTTCATATCAGAAGTACGGCTAAGACAGAAGCTAAATATGTTCCCCAACATGCCTTCGGTGATTTGTGGGACAGCTGGAAAGAGCCATTTGGCAGCACAAGGAATCCAGAAAACACTATGGCACACGACGCAGTCTGAGACACTTAAGTACTTACACTTTTGAAAGTACTTAGGGATCATTTCTAGAATTTAGCAACTAAGAAAACTCTAGCCCAGAATAACTTTTTAAAAAAATGAAAAAGAAAGAAAAACACCCTCATGCTCCGTTCTTCCTCTTCTCAAGAATCTTAACATTTAGTTTCCGTAAACCTAGTCAAGGACTTTGTTGTTCAGTCATCCCCATTGTTTTGAGTAACAAAACATTAGCTTAGATCTCATTTTTCAAGCTCAGGTCTAAGCAGCCAAAGGTATCTCTGTTTAAAGTCACAGGGTTATGCTATTTGACCTCGAATATAAACGTTTTCTGTCGTACTGCATATCCAGCATCCCCTGAAGAGTACAGAGTGACAACTGGTGTGCGGAGCAGGTACGAAGTGAATGGATACGGACTTACCATGATGCCACCCCAGCCCCGCTTCACCCCAATCCTGCTACCTCACTCCAAGCTCATTTGTGCCGTTGGAGGGGCAGTGGGTGGACGGGGGGCATGCTGTTAGGGAGGGCCGTGTTACTCGTTTTCAAGAAAGGAAAAAAGGAGATGAAGCCGTTAATGCACTTACTAATGGCTGGGGCTATTCCACCTACTGATCCTGGTCCAGGGATGTTTCCGGCTACTGCCGCAGCTTGAGCAGCGGCAGCAGCTTGGGCAGTGGCAGCCTGCTGTTGCATCTGACGATGGCATTGGCGTAAATCAAACACCTTTGAAAAAAGAATTAAAAAAAAAAAAAATCAAACTCTTGAAGGCTTACCGAAACCAACGAAGGAATTCCTCAACTCCCATCCCCAATAATCTGGATACCTCTGCTCTCCCAAAGCAACTTCTGCAGTCTCACCGTACACTTGGGTAAAAGACAACCTTCCCTGACTAGTTTAATTTCTAACAGAAATAATCCATTAATGCGGATTCTTAGAGACTCTTCTCATACGACGTTACTGGCAATACCACAACCTGGCTGAGCTGAACAGGCTAAAGCCTGCGCGGAACTGACTGCAGGATCAAAGTCTGAAGGATGCCACAGGCTGAACAAATCCTGACGTTTTAGTTAAATCCCCGGATTTCCAGAAGATAGGCATATAAATAAAAATGGAAGCCAACACGTCCTGCTTAACTTTGTCTGACTTTATTCTTCTTCACTGCTTTACTGATGCCTGTCAGGCTATTTAAAAGAAACACCAGTAGTTGATGAGCCTGAAGTTGCAGCACGTAGGTTTCGGGTTGGTGGCATTTTATCTCTTTGCAATTAGGCTCAGCACTAATATATAGAGGAAACTCTGTTCTCATACTAGAAAGCTCGTACACAGAGGCCAGTGGAGTTTCTTTCACCTTCATTAAACAACCTGCCTCCAAAACCGAGGATTAAAAAAAAAAAAATAACAAAAATCACTGCAAACTTCAAGCAGTTTATCTCTAATTCAAGAATGAACTTTTACAACTGTGACTCGTCCTAAATTAAGTTTCAAGTCTGGCAGAGGCACATCCAAGTAAGAATCTCCTGAAAATCACACAACTTTCTGTGACCTCTGGATCACTTCATGTTCGTAACACGTTTGCGTACACTTTACACTTCTCCTTTTATACATACCTTCCCAACTGTTTTTGTTTTGGAGAGAGTAAAGAAACAGATAACCTGTGCTAAAAATTTTAGCAGCAGTTAATATAAAACTGTAAGGCTAAAAATACTAAAAACTATCAAGATTGTTTGTGATAAAATACAAAATCAGTCACTTTCATAGTGTCTAGATGTTACTTTCAGTTTAGAGTAATTTTAAAAAGTCATCTTAGGTGACGTATCAAATGGAAAAGTTTTAGGTTTTTTAAAGGATAATCAAAAGCAGTTTATTTCCGTGTCTCCCGGCATACGTTTGGTTCTTGTAAACATTAGGGAAGCTATTTCCCCCCACCATTTTCATCTAGGAACATCAAACCAACCTTTATATATGCACTTGGGTAAATCTTGTGAACGGCATCCCCTGGTGCGCGCCCTGCTTCTCTATCCAGGTAGTAACTCTGAACGAAGACCGCGTGGTCACTGAGGCATCTGACCCACACGTCGCCTTCTCCTTTGCACTCCAGCTGCACCCCTTTACCTATGTGCAACCTGAAAAAGAAGAACAATTCCAATGCGCCTACGTACGCGTAGTATAAATCAGACCTTTCCTAAATAAACCATAAACAATTAATTCTCCAGCTCTCAGTCGTCTGCGATACCTTGATTTACACTCTATTCATACAAAGGCTTGAAATTGTATTTATTATCTTAGGTATAAGTTAGTATATAGTTACATAAAATCTGTAAAGTGAAAAAACATCTGTAAAACCATGTAAAGATCTATGGGAAACACAGAATGCAGAAGCAATGATATCTGAGTAGCGACTAGGGCGCTCCCTGCCAACACAAACGCATTCAGTTCTGCTCAGAAGCCTAAAAATCCCACAAGTGTTGTCGTACAGAGAAGTCACTCGAGTACATACGCAAAGCCGCATTTTAATGCGGGACTGTATGTTCGTTTGGATCACGTTACAGCAATCTCGCCTTTTGATTGTCACAACCCAACATTTCCAAAGACGCGGGATCATTTTATTCCGTTTCGAGGAAGGAAAAACAAAAAAAGTTCTGAGATTGCTTCGGTTCCCTACGCTTCCACATCAAAGCCCAGCACACGCGTGGCGAGAATGAATGAAAACCCAACCAGCTCTCCATCAACCTTCCTCTGTGCTCCTTCGACAAACCTATATATTGCAGTTATTCTCACATCCCTCCGTGGTGCGGAGAGCTAATATTCAGCTCGCACACATAACGGCACGAGCTGCTAATTTTATCCTCAAAGGCACAGCCTGTGAAAGCAATGAAAAGCGACGCGCTGTTGCAAAGCGCTGAAGGTCTTTTGTCACGCAGTTTGAACGCGTTACAGCAGCGGCCTAGAAAGATATACTCTGCTACAGTTAATTCAGTCAAAAGAAACGTACCGTACTTGTCATTTCAAAAGGGGGGCACACAGGGAAGGCAAAACAAAGTATTATCAAATACCACAGCCGGTCGGAGCTTTTGGGATCTGCGGAATACCTTGCTCTCTCAATGGCTTCTGTTCTATGCACGTTGGAAAGCTGGCCCAGGCAAAACCGGTCTCCTCCAGAAGGATCCACGTATCCATCAACGGTGACAATTGGACAGCTTGAAGGGACCTTAAATGTTTCCCCAACTTGCACGTCCATTTCAAAATATGCGATTGAACACCAGTATTCTGGAGCTGAAGAATATAGACAATTAATTGACTGAAAGGCACAAAAAACCCCCAAAAACTATAAACCCATTCCAGACAATCAATTAAGCCTTCTGTAACTGCATTTGTCATTCAGAGTAAGAGCACGTATTCACATAAGCGAGTCCAGATAGACAAAACACATCCGCTAGCACAGAAAAATACTACACACAACAACGAACATGGGCTTTTATTTGAGCACACATCAATGCTTCGGGGTTTTTTTTGTAGTTAAGATCTGGCAAGTCTTTGTACAGTTTATAATTCCAGTAAGATTTTGTAAACCATCTGCATTCCTGCACCTTATGACTACAGCTTTGATTTTGTCCTCCTTTAGCATAAAGAAGTAATACATATAGGCTTATTCATGGCTAGGATGATAAAAGCTTACTCTCAAAACAGATCCGGCTTAAGATATAAGAGTAGCTACCTCCTAGGTGAAATCAGCTTTCTCTGTCCTCCCTGCAAAGCAAACCGGATTTGGAAAGCAGGGAAATGGGGGTAAAAAACATCAAAGACCACATACTGATCTTGTCTGCACACAAGAAAGTCGGGTATAGGATAAAACAAGGAAGTATTAAGCCGGGGAGCGGAACAAAACGGCATGTTTTAATAGCAAGGAGGTGCCTTTTAACTCACACACTCAGCACCTTTGGTGACTTATTTCCACATTTCAACCAAAGGGTAACACAACCGGCACTTCGGCAGCTTGTTGGGGAGGGCAAAGAAAATCAGCACTACAGCGTACTCAAAAATAGGGGAAGCGGATGAACTAACGTGACAGGAGCTGAACAACCTGATAAGGCAAGAGTAAAAAGAGTTCTCCCAGTGTCATAAGTGCTACTCATTCATTACAAACAGCAGCACCCAAGAGCACACCCAGGTGTCTTAGGAAACCGTCATTCTGTTCTTATAAGAAAAGAATAAACCAAGGTGCCCAAATTCCTTTCATTTTTTTTTATCTTCAAATAAATACTCATGTCTCTGAGGACTGAATAGGGCGAAAGAGACATACTAAAGAATATGAAATACAATTTAGCTATAGTTACATTCAGCCAGCAATTATCAACAGTTGTGTTTCACTGGCACAGGCTGCCCAGAGAGGTGGTGGAGTCTCCAACTCTGGAGACATTCCAAACCTGCCTGGACATGTTCCTGCGTAACCTGCTCTAGGTGACCCTGCTCTGGCAGGGGGTTGGACTAGATGATCTCCAGAGGTCCCTTCCAACCCTATGATTCTATGATTCTGGGACCGATTTAGTCACTGGCCAATGAATGAGTTAAACTTTTTGGCTTTTCAACTACGCAGGTCGCCCTGCGCAGGCAACAGCTTTGCTGTTGTTAGAAACAGAATTCCACCTTGCACCTGCAACAGAGGTAGCTCATACCACAAGTCAAGATCTTCTCGGTTCCATGAACCGCTGTCTATTTAATAAAGATTCTTGGAAAGAGCAAGCTTCTATGCAAAGGTCCAAAGAGGAATTTCAGCACCAAAATGCTAAGAAGGGCAATACCTATCTTCCAGGGTATCTGGCTGTGATGATGGACTTCTAGGTCATGGATCCAAGAGGGTTCTGGCATGACCTAAGCTCCATGATGTTTCTAAGCAGGCAAAAAGTACAACTTCAGGCACCCCGCAAAGTTTAGGATCAAGAAGATTCAGAGTTCAGACACCTCCAGGGTAGGCACCAGCTCAGTGCGGGTTTTGACTGGACAAAACCAGTCCAAAACCAGGACAGCTGGACAGTAGTCACGGATCACCTTCTCCGTGTCCAGGAGCAAAGTATACCAACAAAGAGGAAGGCAGGAAAGAATGCTAGGAGACCTGCCTGAATGAACAAGGAGCTCCTGAACACACTGTCACACAAAAAGAATCTTTGCAAGGAGTGAAGAAAGGACAGCTGGAAGGGGAGGGGGGGCATATAAGGAAGCTGTCCAAGCAGCAAGAGACCTGGTTAGAAAAGCTAAAGCTCAGAATTAAATCTAGCCAGGGAGATCAAGGGTAACTGCAAAAACTTCTATAGGTATATAAATGGTAAGAAGAAGACTAGGGAAGGTGTGGGCCCCCTCAGAAAGGAAACGGGGAAGCTGGTGACAAGTAATATGGAGAAGGCCGAGGTTCTCAAGGACTTCTTTTCCTCAGTCTTCACTGGCAAGGGCTCCAGCCACACTCCCAGAGTCACAGAAGACAATGGCAGGGGTTGGAAAGAACTGCCCATTGTAAGTGAAGATCAGGTTCATGACCATCTGATGAACATGAAAGTGTACAAGTCCATGGGACCCGATGGGATACATCCACCGGTACTGAGGGAACTGGCAGATGAGGTTGCTAAACCACTCTCTATTATATTCCAAAAGTCATGGCAGTCTGGTGAAGTCCCCACTGACTGGAAAAGGGGAAACATAATCCCCATTTTCAAAAAGGGAAAGAAGGAGGAACCAGGGAACTATAGGCCAGTCAGTCTCACCTCCGTGCCTGGTAAGATTATGGAGTAGATCCTCCTGGAGGCACTGTGGAGGCAGAAGAATAATGAAGAGGTGATTGGGTACAATCAGCATGGCTTCACCAAGGGCAAATCGTGCCTTACAAACCTGGTGGCCTTCCATGAGAAGGTCACAACATCAGTAGACAAGGGGAGAGCAACTGACAGTCATTTACCTGGACCTGAGCAAAGCCTTTGACACTGTCCCGCGTGACATCCTGGTCTCCAAGCTGATAAAATATGGGTTTGATGGACGGACAATTCAGTGGATAAAGAACTGGCTTGATGGTCACACCCAAAGAGTGGCTGTCAATGGGTCCATGTCCAAGTGGAGGCCAGTGACAAGTGGAGTCCCTCAGGGATCAGTGCTGGGACCAGTCTTGTTTAACATCTTCGTCAGCGACATGGACAGTGGCATTGAGTGCACCCTCAGCAAGTCTGCCAACGACACCAAGCTGTGTGGGGCGGCTGACACGCTGGAGGGGAGGGATGCCAACCAGAGGGACCGGGACAGGCTGGAAAGGTGGGCCCATGCCAACCTCATGAAGTCCAACAAGACCAAGTGCAAGGTCCTCCACCTGGGTCGGGGCAATCCCAAGCACCGATACAGGCTGGGCAGTGACTGGCTTGAGAGCAGCCCTGAAGAAAAGGACTTGGGGGTGCGGGTGGACGAGAGGCTCAACATGAGCCGTCAGTGTGCACTAGCAGCCCACAAAGCCCATCGTAGCCTGGGCTGCATCAGGAGAAGCGTGGCCAGCAGGTCGAGGGAGGTGATTCTCCCCCTCTACTCCACTCCCGTGAGACCCCACCTGGAGCACTGTGTCCAGTTCTGGAGCCCCTACTACAAGAGAGAGATGGACGTGCTGGAGCGTGTCCAGAGAAGGGCCACGAGGATGATCAGAGGGCTGGAGCACCTCTCCTGTGAGGACACACTGAGGGAGTTGGGGGTGTTCAGTCTGGAGAAAAGAAGGCTCTGAGGAGACCTTATAGTGCCCTACCAGTATCTTAAGGGGGCCTACAAGAAAGCTGGGGAGGGACTTTTTAGGATGTCGGGTAACGGTAGGACTAGAGGGAATGGATTAAAACTAGAGATGGGTCGATTCAGACTGGACGTTGGGAAAAAGTTCTTCACCATGGGGGTGGCAAGACACTGGCCCAGGTTGCCCAGAGAGGTGGTGGAAGCCCCATCCCTGGCCCCAGTTTTTAAGGCCAGGCTGGATGGGGCTCTGAGCAACCTGATCTAGTGGGAGGTGTCCCTGGCCATGGCAGGGGGGTTGGAACTAGATGATCTTTAAGGTCCCTTCCAACCCTGACAATTCTATGATTCTATGACTTAGGCATCTAAATTAAATCCAGTTTGCAGCTTAGGTCACCATTCCAAAAGAGATGTCTGAATTCAAAAGATTTATCACAAAATGGTTCCTTTCCTTCTTTCCTCCCCTTTTGAGGATGTATCTCACAGATTTCAGAGTACTTGACACTGAAAAAACCCAACCAAAACACCAGACTCAAACCAGAAAGCGATTACCTTCCACAATATTAGCATTACATGTTAGATTTTACTCACCAGGATGATTTGATATAGGAGGCTGGAATGCAAGTTCATTGTGAACTGGCCCTTTAAAAGAAAACATGCAATTCATTTTACATGAGGAAAAATCAAGTTTTCTTTCTTAACTCATTTTCCTATAAGAGAAGACTTCCAAGGATGCCAGGTGTTATAAAACCCAGTAACTTCTGAATCAATTGGCCAAATCTGACAGGGGAGAAAAATGCCTACAGAAGAATTACGCTCTTAGAGGTTTCCTAAAAATTCAGAAGCCGTGCGGAGCTAAGAGCTCCGTTAGTATCCCAGGAGGAATGGCTGCAGGCGGCTCAAGCCAGCCCCAGCCCCAGGAGAGAGCAGAAACCAGATGTAGCATGCAGATGTAATAGAAACAGGACTTGGGCTTCACATCTGCTCCCAAGTTGGGCAAGGAGAGAAATCATTGTATAGAGGCATACGATATAAATCCATCAGAAACCACACTTCATTAGTTTCATCAATCACAGAACAAGCTGCCCAGCATGCTGTGGGCTTGACCATAACACTCCCTGAAGATGGAAAAAAACCCTAGAGAACTCAATTTCTAAAGAAAAAAAAATACCTAATACGGTCTTGGTATTGGTCACTTTATTCTCTCCCCTTTTATACACTAACTAGGTCCCTTACAGGCAGCAGAGAACAAGAAGGAAAGACTTAAACGTAGTATTATAAGTAACAGCAGCTTTTGCAACAAGATGTCAAAACAGGCACAACGCTGGTAGGTGTCAAAACATGCAACTTTTCTGAAGCGAGAAATGGCAGCAGCCAAGAAAAGCTCTATGTGGTATCACCAGCCAGTTACAAATATTAATCATGGAAAGATACATGCACCGAGAAACATTTATAGAGTATCTACAGCACCACTAAAGTTTTTCCATCCTGGTATTTCTGGCAAGTAAGATGATAAATGAAGTGGGATCTTAAGAGAACAAAATAATGAAACTTAATAACCATATCTATACCACAATTTTCTTGATAGAGACAAGCTGAAAAGCCATTCTAACGTTAACTCACAGTATATTCTGCCCTCCACTAACGACGACTGCTGCAAACAGGTGATGTGACTAAGCACTATATTAGGAAACAACAAACTGTTCTAGCTTTGGGCCACAACATTTAGAAAAACTTTTAATTTGGGTGGGGTTTTCACGCTATACTCTTACGATGCATATACTGTGCTAGACATTTACACTAGAAGTTTGATGGCTTTTTTTTTCCTGCCAATCTCCCGTACCTTAAAACAAAGAGGTTGTGGTCCTATTCTGTAGATGAGAAAAATTTTCAAGTTTCTGTGTCAAACGTACTCATGGCAAAACCATTTTATTAACAAGTACTTCACGGCACGAGCTTTCCCAAAGTTCTTTTAAACTGCCTAGTGTACACGGACACACATCTTCCAAAGCTTAACGCAGACCCTTACACCATTAAGGCACGACTTCAAAATTTCTAAAAA
Source organism: Alca torda (assembly GCA_008658365.1). Lineage (NCBI taxonomy): Eukaryota > Metazoa > Chordata > Aves > Charadriiformes > Alcidae > Alca > Alca torda. The sequence continues at coordinate 2,582,421 of CM018101.1, forward strand.
ATAACAACAGCCAGAAACTTCCAAGTTTTGAAAGAAAAATATCCCAGTGACACATTCGGAATCGACTTCTTTTTCCGCAAAGGAAATATCTACTACAAGAAAGCTTTAAAAACAGAGGTTTAGCAAGGAAATGCTAGTTTTGTTAGGTATAATAAGACTTCTATAATATAGATGGTATCACTATAACTATCTGAATTTTTTATCTCTGCTGCTTTAACGGAGGAAAGTCCACCAAGCTCTTTTATTTAACTGTCAGAAGATACTAAACACGGTAATGGTAGTTCTATAATGAAAAAAAAATAAAAAAAGGATTTGAGGGTAAAGAATAATCACAAATGAGCCCCCACCATTCAACAACTTTAAAAAAAAAGGAAAAGATAAGTGATTTGAAAATCTGCAATACTTACAGTAATGTCCAGGATGCATAGGCGGATGATGCTGAAGATGGCCATTCTGGTGGTGAGGTATGGTAGGGGTGTAGGCTGCCGTCCGACTTCCAGTCCAAGTTGTGGTACTATCTAGAAAAAGAAAGGAGCGGTTGGTTTTTAAGGGAGTTTTTCCGCATCTCGCTTCTAATCCTCTATTTCTCCTGAACATTTGGAAACTGGTTTTAGAAAACTAAGAAGAGTGCACATATGTATATACTCACTGTGATGGTAAGTAGCTGGCTGAGCTGTAAACCCATTCTGCTGAGTTCCTGGCTGAGGCCCTGAAGCAATCTGTAAGAGTCCATCACTATGGCTACCTGTCAATATACTGGTAGGTTGACCTGGTAAAAGAACACACTACCTATTCATGAACGTTCCAAAATTTTAATTAAGAAGAGCTCAGCACTACTGGGTAGGAAAATACACCCAACTAAGGGCACTGCAATACACAGTTCCTACAAGTTTGGTTTCAGTATTTATTTATTTTTTTTCCACCCACCAGAGTGTCTCAGGAAACTTGAAGCAAGATGCTCTGCATCAGCTAATTTTGACTCTCGACACCCTTAATATTTTAGGAGTAGAAGTATGCAGAGAACTCTGTTTATCAACCGCATCTTTCATTTGTTCACATCTCACTTTTCAGGTCGGAAGGAAAGAAGAAGAGATGTCACAGGTTTTATTGAACAACACAGCTGGAGCAGATTTGGTACGAATCCAAACAGGCCAACAGCAGATCCAATAAGTTGCTGATTTTCAGCATGTTATAACTACTGTTCCTAAGGAGGACACTCGCTTGAATTTATGTTCCTCCAAAACAGGCTGAACAGTATTTCATTTTTAAACATAGTGCTTGAATAGAGCTGCATACATCACTGGACTCCTTCCTGAGAAAACTGCCGGTTTGTTGCTGGTTTGGTTTTTTTTTTCCTCCCAAATAAATATTTCAAGAATTGTCTAAGCTTTAAAGTACAACTACAGATATTTCAGAACAGGTTAACAGAATTTGATTTTTGAAAGGCTTCAGCTCAGCCATTAACACTAAACTGATCAGAAGTTTCACAAGTACACTTGCACTCTCACACTGGCGTGGCCAGCAGAATTTAACCCATTGAAAACTCGAACCAAAAGCTAAAAACGAGCTTTTTATTTTTCCTGTCCACTTGAATCCAACAATTATAACACCGACGAGAAAAAGTTATTGACTATAAACTGTTGTGCAAAGGCAAGACAATTAAACTGCCTATCCTTTTTTCCCCTCTGCTGGAGACAAACACAGACATTGTATCTCAGCTTGACAAAAATCATCATTAGCCTTAGCAAAAAAAGTTGCCAGCTAAAATTAAAGAACATTATCAAAACACCCTGCCGCCATAATGCAGATTTGGTAACATGAAATCCATTATCTTCACACATCAGTGATATTAAAGTGACGAAGAGTATGTGAGAACTCTCCAAACTTCATGGTTTCCCTGCGCTGGGGGGGCAGGACACTGCGTACCTAACTGCTTTACTGTCCTCCTGGAGTGAAGCGTGAGGTTTGATGCCGGTAAAGCAGACTCTTCTAAATACACAAAGAAAAGTAAAACAAAACTTCAACGCAGCACTCCAACGGACTCACGAAAATATTAATTAGGGCTGTCACTTTGGAAGTACAGTGGGCTGTTATAAAAATAATCAAGTTAAAACTGGAAGATTCATTTTGTCAGCTGTGGAACGCTAAAGAATTGGCTGAAAACCTTTCATTACTGCCACCTTACAGTATATCCATTTGGTGTCCTGCTTGCTGGTGTAATAAATAATAAAATTCTTCCATTCCTACAGTAATAATTCCAATAATAGCCATAATGTTTTGTCAGCGGTCAATTGTTTTAACACTGTATCACTGAACCTTTGGCATATCCAAAACAGTCTTGTAACACGCATGTAGCGCCAGTCTTGCTGAAAAAAAGACCAGGTCACCAGGAAAAGTGACTCTAATTACACTGCAAGTTAAAACCTTACGTTAACACTTACGAGACTGCCTAGATCATATTGCCACGCACTTTATCAGGGCTGCGCGGCAGCTGCACAGCTCCAACGCGAGATCTACTTTGGCAAAAAAAAAATCAGCGGTTATCTCAGAGCTTTCACATTTTCAGAGTTTAGTATTTCCTATAATCTTGATGATCTTACTTGTTGAAGCCACAGGAATGTTGGGAAAATTAGTGGTGCTGGTAGTGCTAGCCTCAGTGGGAGCTAACATGGCTGGGGTGCTGTAAGGCTCCGTGGACGCCCTGTTACTTGGTGGATGCTGGATGGTTTGGACTGAATGGCCTTCAGCAGAAGACAACGACGGCTGCCCCTCGTAGTCATGAACGTATTCGTCTTTCACCAACATGCTTGATGGAGCTGGGAAGAAGCAAACGGTTAAAGACACGAAGCAAAGCTATTTTCAGGATTTAACTACAAATCGCACCGCTACCTTTCAAGCGCGGACAATGCCATTAAAACTCCTGGGGGGAGGATTTAACCCACATAAACATTGCTAAAGCGCTCCTCTGAATTACGAACAAACACTTCCAGTCGGCAGCAGGAAATTTCGAAGCATAACTAGGTGGAAAAGCAAACTGGTTTGCTTCCTGCTATCAAACAAGCAGTTTAGTCCCACAGTAGTAGACTCGAGGAGCATTTTGTTTTCTAGTCCATCGTTGTGTGATTGGACACGGTTAATAAAAGGGAAAAAACAGGCTTTTTGTCAAGCACCTAAATATATGTTAACGCGGCAGCAAACAAATCAATTCCTAGTATACAAATAAGAACGTACATAAAGCTCCTACAAAAAACGCAATTCATAAACACAGCACATAAAAAAAAAAACTTTAGGCGTCCCTTAAGAAATTTTAAGCAACTCCCACCCAAATTGACTAGAAACATCAAATTCACATTCAAAGAGGATATAACGCTACTCTGTATTTAACAACGTAGCCACTAATTCCCAATATTCCACATACAGCGTAGGGAAAATACTACCCTTGCCACTGCAACAATTTATTTCTATATATCTTACTGAGCATGTGCAAGTAAAACTCCTTCACTACCATTAGCTCCCACGCTCCTTTTTAAAGCAGCCTTTAAATATATTAAAATCTGACAGTAATTTTCTGTTTCCTGCTGCAAAAAAACAGGAGCACGACAAGGAAACACTTAGTATGTATTTAACTGCTGGCTGGAAAGCTTTGATTCTGTACAAAAGGATCATTTTTCAGAAGACACAGGTAACAATGCAAATTAGCAGAGATGAGAACACAAGTTAAAGCTTGTTAACAGTTTGTTGGGGTTTTTTTTTTAAGTCATTTTTGCTTGAATACTTGTAATAATGCGCTAAAAACATTGGATTACGCAGATTTCCTTCTCTATTCATTTCTTCTGGAAGGGAAATAAAAAAAAATCAGTTTTGAAATAAAGCAGTTCCCAACTGCACAGTCTGAGATTCCTGAATAATGTTCATTGGACGTTTAACGTCCAACTTCTCTCAAGTTTCAGGGATGGCAAGAATATTAGACTGCATCATTCAACTGCATGTTAATTACAGAATGTCTATTATTTTCTTGTTAAACTACTTATTAAATCAAAAGCATTTATTATTCCCAATTCAATTAACAGTATATCGTACAGGTGCGCACGTGTTGGGGTGTTTGGTGGCTTTTTTTTTTTAATCTTTTTTTTTAAATTAGCAGCATTCAATAGTGAGGATTTGGTTTTTCTTTTTTTGTTGGGGTTTATAAGTTGCAGGCAATGAAAAGGGAACATACCTACAAGCTTGAGCTGAAGCCTCAGATGAAAGAATTTACGAAAACTTGTCTTTCGTACTCTACTTAGCCGGTTTTTCAAAACCAGAGAGACAAATGCATTTCCATCTGCTCTCTACCCTCCCTGCCAAGGAGGTACTCAGGAATAAACTGTGTACAGACGGAAGAGTTTAACGCGGTTTGCGCCCAGAGAAACGCAACAGCAAACAGAAATACTTACCAGAACTCTGTAGTGTCAGTCCTGAGAGATCTTTAAAGAGAAGAAAAAGAAAAGAGGGCGTGAAGGATTACACACAGAGATCTTCAACAATATTTGAACATTAAGTTTATAAGACTTTGCAAATCAGTATTGCAGACTCTACACATGGCACCCCCTCCACAAGTCTCAATGCGAAGTTATTCCTAGGATACACGTTAATTATAAGAACCGCGCACAAAGCCAACAGAAAGACTTAAACAAAAGGCACAAACTGTTCTTTCAAATTTGAAATAAAGGCAAAAAATAACCCCATTAAGAAGACGGACACGAGCATATGAGAGTAATTTATAATCAGATCATTAAAAGTTAATGTTTCTGAATTTAGGCCTGCATTTTCTACACTCAAAAGGAAAACATTTCACATTCTATTCCAACTGTTCCATTTTAAATCAAGAGTCTACTTACCGATGCCAGGCGATACTACACGCTCATAATGGTAAGGATTTACACAGACACTGTCACATTTTAAGTCAAAAGCATACTGACAATATTTAACATGCTTGAGTTCATTTTTATGAAGATCAGGCCACCTCCAAAGACGAGCGTAAATCACATGAGGGAATCCCTTGCGACCAGCCACCTAAAAAGTTAGACACAAAAGTTGATTGGGAAAGTAGCAAGACATTTCCCTTTATTTAGTGAGGAGCAAAGCTGGAAGGGGACAAACAACAACACAACCTCTCTCCACCATCAAAATATATATATATATATAAAAAAAAAAAAAAAGATGGTGTACAGTTTACCCAAGTTCTGTACTCAACAGAAATAAAATTCTATCAGGGTTTTGCTATGGTTAAGTCAACACTGTGATTCTTAAGAAAAAAAATACTGGATACAAAATGGCAGAAGCAGAATTTGTGCTTAATGTAGTATGTATGGTCACCTTCCCCACCATGGATGATGCTTTGCCCCAGAAGAAGAGGAACGAGGCGCTAAGCTACGCTATAAGGAATTTACAAGTAGAAGAATGCCAATCCATTATACTGAAAAAAAAATAAAAAAAAAATAAAAAATAATGCTTCTAGGGTAGACAGCAAGCTAGCCAGCAAACAGGACGTCTGTCCTGGAACAAGGAGATCGCAACCCAAGCTATACAGGTACTGAGTGCTGACGATCTAAGGCTAACGTAAATCCTCAGTGCAGACTCCTTGGAGTACCTTAGCAAGGGATCATAGGTCTTTCTTCACACTGCTGACCAACACAGAGCTAACAGAAGCTTGTAGTGAAAATACCAGGATAAACAGCCGAATTTGTTACGTGACCCTGCTTTTTACTGCCACACACACACTCGTTTAGAACGGCTGATCCAACGCCTTCTGCTCCTTTTTAAAAAAAAAAAAAAAAATAATAATCAACTACTGCAGCAGTCCAGAGCTCCAGCCACAAAACGTGCCTACAAACGGGGGCGAAGGGGGGACGCAAGAGAAGAGCTACTCTTCCTCAACACTCTAGGATCCTGCGTCACTCACTTTTGCTGCAGCTTCACTAGGAGGAAAACATCTGATTTTCACTTGTACTAACCTGAAGCCTCCCATCCAGCGTTCTCTGTATTGTAACACACTTGCTAGGATGAGCTCCATTTGTGGTTATAGCTGTAATCAAAGAATCCAATTCATCTTTTTTCTCCTTTAGCTTTTTAACTAAACTTTCAATTGCGCGTTTTGCAAAAGTTTCACTCTCTCCACCTTGTCGATGGCACATCAAGCTGTGAACAATGCTCAGACAAGCATCATTACTTGTTGGCGTGTTAGTAATAGACATATTGTCCATTTGTCACAGCTTTTTCTTTCAGATCAAATGTCAGTTTTGGGGGCTGTTATGATTTTCAAGCTGATGAACAAGAGATGATCCAAGTTAAGTGTTAGATGTACTGTCTCTTGGTAAAACCTAGGAGGAAAAAATATCTACATTAGAATTGTTTTTAACAAATCGCAGATCATGTTTCTAAGGAAGTCTGTGGCTTTTTGCTTCTTTTATTTTCAAGCTAAGTGCAGGATATTAAAAGCACATGAAAAAACTGTATTGCTTGTCCCGTGATAGCTAAAACATGCTTAAGACGCTGCTTGCACAGTTTTAGATAAAAGATTATTCTTTTTTTCCCCTAGTAACAATATTTAAATAAAGATTATAGTTTATATACATGTACACATAGTATGTACATATAGAAAGGCAGGGATTGTTAGATGAACAGGCTCCGAATCGGGAAAAGGAGAACGGTGACAATGATTTCCTATGGTTTATACTGGTAGGATGAAACCAAGCGAAAATACTGACTGGGAATCAAGGGGCATTGATTTAAACAAAATTTGAATAGTGAAGAAGCACGAATGCACACCAGAATCATCTGTCATCTCTATTTAATAATCCTGTCCAAATAGTTCAGTTACGTTCTGACCTCAGACTAAGTCTATTTCTCTTTGTTAATCAGAAAGGCAAAAAATCTATCTGGTCATTAGCGTAATACACATTTATGTAAATTAGCATTGCGTGTATCTTTATATACGAAAATCCCAACTGGCACATTTGTCTTTACTCGTTTGGATGCAGCTTCTTCTGGATGAAGACAAACCAACTGAAGTCACTAAAAAAGCACTTCTGAATTGTCTAAAACAGAACTGCCCTAATTATACTAAATGTAAGATAAGGAATAAGTCTGTCCTAACACATTTGGCCTTTCAACTCCATTTGTTAAGAACCTGCAGTGGTTTCTGGTCACAAAGTCATTCTTCTCAAAGCCAGGAGACCTCATCCTTTTTGAAGTTTCCTTTAATTCACAAATTAGAAGAAGAGCTGGCCTGATTTTCTCAATTCTGAATGAGCTCATTACTATGCTTCACCTTGCTTTATCCAGAACCATAGGACAGGAGGTTTTACACACCCAGAGAAAAGAAGTTTAATGCTGTCAAAAATCTGCTTTGGTTCTTCAAGCACCTCTGGTTTCAGGTAGTCATCCACTAAGACCATTCTACCAACTACGCGGCCTGACTTTTAAGATACTCGCAGCAAATACACATAAGTGATTTCACTACATTTTCTGAGTAAACTTAAAATATCAGCCTTTCTGAAACTGACAAGTTGTTCTTAGCAATGTAAACAAAATATATTCGATTTCAACAGTTAAGGAAAAAAAGTTTGCTCACATTATCTGAGGAACACATCCAGTCAAGGACCTGTTCCTGCCCTGGAATTTTCCATGTTATTACAGGTACAGTGGTAGCAGCTATTTATTAGAAACAAATGCGTTGCATAAAAATAAGAGTGCGATGTTAATCTAGAAAGTTAACGCATCACACAAATTACAGCGTGAACGCGTGGCTTCCCCTCTTGTAAAAGGAATATTGTAACACAAATCCAGCACAATTATAAAAGGAAACAAAGTCTTCCCTATTTAATATTTTCTCCAGTTTCAACCTGAATCCAGCATGCTTTGGTATACTTGGAAAAAACACACCCCAGATCCTCCCCTGCACCCCCCTCGCCCCGACTTGCAATAGTTTTCTTCTTTTGTAAGGATGTTTCTGGACCTAATTTCTCCCAAAGGAAAACAATTACCTAAAAGTTTGAGTAAGGTCGTTTTACCTGGCTATTGAAGTTTCTCCCTCAACGCTAGGGGTGTTTTTTTTTTTTTGCGCTTCAACTCAATAAGCCTCTTTTAAAAGTCAAGCTTAACCTGCCAGTCATTCTCCATGGCAACCCACACTCACATAAATCCATAAAAGCTTGCCAGCTAAAACAGAATAGAACATAATTTTCCTTAAATATAAAACAGCATCCCAGATAGATCTGCATAAATAATCATAAATAAGTGACTAGATAAAGCTATTAGCCAAAAGAGCTTTAAATAAAGAGATGCTTAAAATTAGACAGGCAGCTCTATCTCCTACGCCCCTAAAACCATGAATGAGAATTTTGCTTTGCTGACTTTCAGGAGACTAAGATCAAGCAAACAAACCCTGATTTAAGTGGAATGATCTTCAGAAATGTTGAGTCACCCCTCAGCTGCCGCTGCGCTCAATAGGAGCTTCTGACTGTTCAGCACTTTTGAAAGCTGGGGCCACTTGTTTAGGATTTTGAATCCCGCTACACGCTGCCGGCGCGTAATCACACGGTAAAATTCAGGAGCCTTCCTTTAGAAGTCCCCTCTACAGAAATCCCGGTTTTAATCCTGCCATTTCAATCCCCAGAAAAAGGGGGTGAGGTCAGTGGCTACCAACCTGGCACATACTGAATAAATGCGGTGACATATTTCTTCTGAAGCACCAGAAGCGTGAGTACGTTTTGCGGACGAGCCAAGTTTTTACGTTCCACAAATTTAGTTTCTCACGCAATAGCTCCACAAGCCTATCTTTGACTGAGTCACACATTCAAGAGGTGCCTTAACACCTTCTTACTATATTGCTTTCATGTGTGCAAATAAAAGCAAAATGCAGTCTTAATGCGCTGTATTTTTAGAAGATAGCCTTTGAAGATAAGGTTCCAGCATGCCCTCAGACACGGAGTGCTAAGTTCTGCAAAACAGCGTGCTTGTGTGATTTAATGTTGATTTGATGTGAGCACGAAACCTCAAAAGCATTCCGTAACGCGCCCCCCACCCAAGTAGGTGATCCCACGCTACAGCCCAAACTTAGATTTACAGCGGAAGAGGTAGGGCCAAATATTTTGAGCAAAGATCTTCTTATTTCCCTCCACCCGGGAATTTCATGGGAACAGCAATGGGCAAGAGAGCGTTTTGGGGGAAAAGGGGCATAGAGAAGAGACAGGGAAGACGAGAAAAGCAGCAGCAGGGCGCTTGTAGTGAAGCTCTCGGCTTCGCCTACCAAGGAACAAAAAGGTATTTCTCTCCCTTTTGCTGTAGTGTGATGCGAGCAGAATACAGAAGGGGGGAAAAAAAAAAATGGGACAGGCTAAGGTAAAATGCTAACAAGTCACAAAGTTATGGAAAAGCACCTCTTTATGTTACAGAAAGGAATTTATTTCAATAGCAGGTATGTTACGAAAAAAGCGAACAACTAGCGTTCTGCGATAGTCCAAGTATTGTAACAAGAGTAAGATCCTCTGAAGAGGAGATAAATCTGAAAGACAAAAGAAGTTAAGACTGCCAGGTAATTAAAAACACCTTTGACGATCTGTAGCAAACACTCTACTATCTCAGAGAACTGGTAAGTAGCCATTTACTGAAACTCTGCCTTCACGACTGATGCAGACTTGAAGAAACACCATAATTCTTCCATCCGTCCTACTTCCCCTCGGCTGCCTTGCTGACGGGTGATGTATCTTTTTAGCCTGCGCGATGAAATTCAAAACATGAAGCAGCTGTCTAAAATTAAAAATGCAACACTGGTGCCACATGCCTCATTTTCATGGCTGTGGGTAATTCTGCCAGAAATGGTTACCTGAACAATATAAATAGATTGTAAAAACACAGGCATCCATAATAGTATGCTACCTTGTACAACTAAAATCAAATATATTATTGACTTATCTACGTGGAAATAACATTACTGAGCTCTAACACTAGTGCTCTCATTGCACTTACATTTGTCTTATGGGCAGGAGAGGAAAATAAGCACCGTACTGACTCAAACGATTCCACCGTTCCCAGATCAACCACTACATTCTCTCTCAAAATAGCCATCATTTTACTAGCCTGACTAGAAAACAGAGACCAGGTTTAACGTTCAGCATCTTCTGCAAAAGCCAGCTCAGAGCTCCAGGAGAACGCTCCCGTTTGTTGGAGGCAAGATGGTCCTGCTCAACCCCAAAAAAATAAGCAAAGTGCAAAAAGCAGGTGAGATCTCACCCAAAGGGATAATTGACACGCTTACGGAACAGAAAATTAATATTCCACCTTGTTTGCCAGTATCTCTTCAGCTGCACCAGCAAGATAATATTATTCTGCTTATTATAGCACGGCTTAAGAACAAGGGCTTTTACATGCCAAAAAACAAGGGAAACGAAAACAGCGTGAGCCACGACTTCCAAATATTTGCAGCAACTCCTCACACTAGGTATTTAAGAGATACGATCATTTGGAAGGCTTCACACGAGGCCCGAGAGTTGCTGAGGTGTATTTCAGTTTGAAATTCTTCCATCAAGAAAGCACGCAGGCGTACACAGATGTAGGCAGACACGCACACACGCTCTGAAAAAGGTTTTACAAAGAGAAAAAAAAGTTTTTCTGCTTTTGATGGTTAGTAAAAAAACCACGGGGACTCGATTTCCTTGCTTTTACAGTGGTACTAGAAGCTCAACTAGAGTCCCAACTGGGACATGAGGGCAGGGGCTGCTAAAAAATACGAAAACTTCACCTAAATCCCCGTCAACGTGCCCTAGCCATTCAGCTAAGCAAATTTGCAAACTTCTCTAAAAATACCCTTCCTCCAAACAATTCCCACTTCCAATTCTCTAACGTGGCTGAAATTTGCTGAGAAGTTACAAATCCAGATTTCTTAAGAACTCACCTTCTTTTCTACATATTAAGAACAACCTTAAAGGAATACTTTTGACGCTCACAAGTCGCTTATCTTCCCCCCCCCCACCTTCTCCTCCCACAAAAGCTACACTTTGCAATTTGGGGAGAACCATCAACCCCAAACAAGAAAAGGAAATAGTAGGCTTACGCAGACAAACCAGGAGGTTATGGATGGAGCTGGAAATCAGGGACGCAACCCAAAGGAATATGATCCAGGCAATCAGCAATCCAACAGCTTGGGCAAAACGGTTAATCCAGGCCCGACGCTGATATGATACACTGCCCTATTCATTTACAGTAGGGTTTTAAGCCAATCGCAGCTGCGGAGGGATCAGATTCGCCAAGAAACTAAAAATGTGACAGTCCAAATGCCACTGGATAATTACTTTAAGATACGGGCAAAAGGCCAACCCCCGCCCCCCCCCACGTCACTTTCTTACCATATATTTTATTTGCTAAGTTTCTGCTTTGATATTTTCCAAGATATTTGGAAACTAGATATTCTCAAATAAGATACAACTTAAAGACACCTGGAGACTTCATTGTCTGCAGGATAAATTACATGAGAAGTAGCGTGGGTAGGAATGACCAAGTAACACTTTGTTTCAAAAACTAAGATTTGTGAAGTGCTGTATTTAAAGAAAAAAAGGGTTAAAAAAAAAATACATAGTACAACCTTGGCACAACCGGAAAAATAGCTCCTGCAGGTGTCAGGGCAGCAATGGCCCTTTGAAAAGCTTTTGATGGAGAAAGGGAAGCAGTTTTGGTCAGAAAAGAGGTTCCAGACACAGTGCTGAAGGTCCAGAGATGCCAATAAACATGGCACAGGCAGGGGAACACGCAGCACACACCGACACGTCAGCAGTGAGTGAAGAATGCAAGATGGATTTGCAACCGCATGCACAAGAAGGTTGAAATAAACAGTTGGGATGGAAATCCAACCAGCCTGCAAAGGTAAAAATCAAAGAAAAAAAAAAACCAAAAAGATTTTACATGTGCTAAGTATCAGATGATACATTGGGGGCTCAGGGAGCCTTTAAACAGCGAGGCGCAGAGAGATTTGCCATCTTTTTTGTAAAACTGATCAGACACAAGTCCTTGGAGCATCTCAAATGATCATCAATCGTTGAGGGTCCCTTCCAACTGAACTATTCTATCCTAAATAATCCTAAATAACATGAACACAGATTTATTTTAGCAGCAGTTACGCAAAAATGCTCTATGATGCATGTAAATATATAAGCCTGAGAATTTAGTATATCCGTGTTAAGGGCTGGTGTTACGAACACGTACAGGGATGCTAAAGATGATAAAGTAAGGCGAGTAAGCGTGTCTCACGGCATTCACCAGGTACAACACAGCATTTTTATCTATGCTATGAATCCTAAGACAACTTGGCCATTATCCATTGTAACACATCGTAGAAGGGTCTAAGCAAGTCAGCAAATTTGCAGGCAGAATATCCTTTGTGACGAACTAGGACTTAAGTGATTATTACCACTAGGGTCTTCAAAAACAAATAATTAAATAAATAAATAAAAGTTCCTAAGGTCTGAGCTTCCAGGTGAAAAAGGAAATAAAAACACGTATATTGCAGCAACAAAGAAAGACCCCAGCCAGGACAAGGCCGTTTGATATCGAAGGGAAAGATGTACAGCCTGCAATTCTGGGGAGTCACAGACTGGGGCGAGGAGGGAAATTAATTAATGCCAAAAAAAAAAAAGATTAATGACCAAAAACGTATTTCCAAGTTGCAAATATGAAAGTAATTTTGGGGGGAAAATATCTAAGAAAAAATAAGAATTGTTTGCTTGAGGCTGCCACTGATGCTCTGGGAGCACCATTTACCAGTAACAGCCATCCCAGTCACTGATTTCCAGCATTTTGATACCAGGCGGCAACGCAATGCTAACGAACTGGCTAATTACAATAGCATACAAATCGACATCTTGCTAGAACATTTCACACGAATAAAGGACAAGAAAGGCTCTTGCATAAGCTGTTGCCTCCAAAATTAGACAAACACAAAGATGTCAGAAAAGCTGCATGTACATTTGATGGCTTTTAACCACCAAAACATTACTACAGAGTTTTGCTGTTTAATAATGCAGTGGTAGAAGTTTTATGATAAACATGATAAAGAAAAAAAATCCATAAACCAATAAAACAAAAGGCAGCTCGTGATTTGATGAAGATATGAATAAGTGATTAAACTGCAGATACTTTCCAGAACATCAGACTATTATCTACTTGCCCAAAGGGTGAACAGGAACAAAATGTTTGTAGACATGAGAACAATTAGCATTAAAGAGCAAGAGAAAGAGGACTAAGAAGGCACCGCACTCGCACTGTTCTGTACAGTAAGAGCTAACATTCCCCAGAATACTATTTTTATGCGAGTATCTGAATCATCAGTATCAATTCTGCTCATCTTGCTGTCAGTAGCTACAAAAATTTTAGACACATGACAGCACAAAAGGAACCGGGGAAGAGTTTTAAGACAACTCTGATTGGCAATTCTTTCATCTTAACATAAATCCACAGTTAAAAAGTATGAGCAGCCATTTCTTTGTGGAAGAAACGGATCTGATGCAGCCGCCCAAGTGCAGCTCTCGGCATCTTTTCTCCTCTCAGCTTCCACCTGTGCACCTCAACTGCTTTCGAAAGCACTTTTCAAATGCAACAAATTGATGCTGTAAATGGAGCAAACGTTTCTGCTGCACAAGGTTCCAGGGGTTTTTAATCTCGTTCAACAAACTCATATAACAGTAAAAAATAAACATCGAAATCCTCAACTTGTCTTTGAATGCGTGGGGGGCAGGACACAATGAAAAAGGTAGCGCTCCTATGCCGATGTGACTGCATACGCTCACATTTTAAATCCTATGAAGTTGCGTTTGTCGTTTTGATTCCCCTTCCCTCTCTTTACTTTTTATATTTGAGAAAACATTCAGCTGAAAAAAAAAAACAACTCCTCTTTTCAATACAGGCTTCTGTATGGTCAGAGAAGGAAGACCACTGCAGGTTACACCACCGGAGTGGAAAGGGCATTCAGCTCCTCTACAACTGCATCTATTTCCGCAACACAGATCCAGGCACCAAGACTCCCACCACCTCACCTCCCAGAGGGCACCTTTGGTGTCCCACCAAGCAAGAGGTCATCCCCTCCTCATCCTAGCACCCACGGGTAAGGAGGGGATGAAAACCTGGGAACGGCTGGAGAAGGCGGAAGGTGGTGGAAGTCCTTGCCGTAGAACGACAGAACAAACCTGAACTGAACTCTTCCTCGGGGTAACCTGCAAGACCCATCTTCTTGCAGGTTTCCTTCAACAAGGACAAATAGCAATCTGTCAAAACCTCGCAAACAGAGGAAACAATTGTGGCCACGCCAAGCAATAAAAGGAAGATTCAAACCTTGCTCGGGCAGAAGTGGTGTGATTTTTCACTTGTACATAATGTTTCGATACCCTAGCAATAGGTGTATTAGATAACATCTGTTCTTTATTGTAATCTGCACAGGGATAATGTTCTCTGCATTTGTTCGAGCTTAAAAAAAAAAAAAAAAAAAAATCACCTCTGGGCAAAGCAAGCATGGAAAATTCCAGCCCCAACCAAAAGTAGAGTTTTTCACAAGGTTAACAACACAGGAAAACAGAGTCCTAAAATTCCAGCAGGACCTTAACAACAGCACAGCGAAGGCTGCTCCTCACCAGGATCCACTGAGCTGCTCTCAGCACCTTTGTTCTCCACTAAATCTGTTGATACCTCTCAAAACTCACATCCCCATTGTGTTAGCTGCGCTTGAATGCATTATGTAAAGAGCCATCTACTTAAAAAAGGAATTCTAATCAGTTTGAGAGACTTACTGCTTCTCTTTAGGCTTCGGCTCTTTGAAATAAAGTTTCTATATCAATATTAAACACACATGCTTATGCAACAAGCAAATCAAGAGAGGTTCATGAATGCAAAGTGAGAAGAAACTCCTTTCGGTAAGCAATCGGGCCAAGATAAGAGGAGGGCCAGAAGGACAAGTTGCCTACTTATCATGACGCTGGAGTACAAAAACACGTTCAGTTTTATAGGGCAGTATAGCTGCTTCAACAACTGCGCCCTGAATTACCTACAAGTAACAACAGTACAAGAGTCTTAGGAATTAAAAGATGACAGCTACGGCAGAGCCTGAAATCACTCTTTGCCTGTTGACAGTGGCACACCATTCTTAACCAAGATAATTTGAAAAGCGGTGGTAAAAGACACCACGATCCTACTCCGACCGTATGTGTTTGACAACAATTGGTTTGCAGTAGTACAATTTGGGCTCTAAGTAATAACACATCTAGCCCACAACTAGATTACCCCATAAATTAACCAGCCTTCCGTGGTAAAAACCTTTAAGACTTAACTATGCAGCAAATCGCAAACCTCCCCCAAAATCCCAGCACCCCCAGAAACGGGAATGGGAAGGAAAACCAGTAAAGGAGGAATAATCTTTAATTAACACCCCTTGTGCTGAGCAGCCCCGCGCTGTCTGAAAAAGCAGCTAAAAGCACTCTTGGCTGTTATTGCAAATAAGATGGCAGATTTCGGAGAACCCGAGGCGAAGCGGCTCGCACAAAACCACCCGGGGCATTCTCCGGCGTGCGGGAGAGAGCACGGGGAGAGCGGTCTGCACGACCGCCAGCGGAGGGAAGTTTAACCGGGGCCGGGCCGGCTGGGGAGCCTTTAGAGAGGGGACCCAGATCTACAAAAAATAATAATAAAAGTTTGGGGGCCGGGGGGGGGGGGGGGGGGGCGGTGGTGTATTTTTTTCCTCGCGGGGGAGGCGGGGAAGGAGGCGGGGAGGGGAACCCGGCGCAGCGGAGAAGCCCCCGGGCGGGGGGGGCGGGTGAGGGGAAGGGGGGGCCGCTGCCTCGGCTGCCCGGCGGCGGGGGGGATGCGGGCGGGAGGAAGGGTCGCGCTGCGGGCGGCCTCGGCGGGCGGGCGGCAGCCGAGAGCGGATGTTACCTGGGCCGCGGGCGGCGGCGGAGCGGCCGCTCTCCGGACGCGGCCTGCGCTGAGGGGAAGGGGCGGCAGCGGCGGCGACGGCGGCGGGAGGGGGGGCCTTCCCTCGCCTCAGCCGGCCCCGGTGCGGCGGAGCGGGCCAGGCCTCCGCCCCCCCGCCCTCCCCTCCCCGGGCTGCGGCCGGGCCGGGCCGGCGGGGCGGCGCTGGCAGGGGAGGGGGGGACCCGGCCGCCCTGTGACGGTCGCGGCCGCCGCCTTCTTGTTGTTGTTGTTGTTGTTGTTGTTGCCGCGGCTCCGGCCGCTCGCGCTCCGCGGCCGCCGCCGACACGTCCAGCCGCCAGCGCGCATGCGCCACATCCGGGTAACACACGCCCCCCTCCCTCCCCCCCCCGCCCAGCGCCGCCGCCACCGCGCCTGCGCGCCCGCCCCGCGGTTGCCGCGCAGCCGGCAGGCGGAGAGCGGGGCGGGCGGGCGCGTTCCGGGTTTATTTGTGTGGTTGGCGTCCGGCGGCGGCGCGCCGGGAGGGGCAGGGCGGGCAGCGCTGCAGCGGCTGCAAGCACGGCCACTAAAATGCCACCCCAGCGAAGGCACAGGTCCGCAAACCGACCCCTGTAAGAGCAAAAACCCGAAAATGCCACCCCCGTCAATGCACAGCCCCATAAATGCAAGCCCCATAAGTGTAAAACCCCACAAAAGCAGCCTCCGGAAGGTGAAACCCCTCGAATACAACCCCGGCAAACGCACAGCCCCATAAATGCAACCCCTGTAAGCGTAAAACCCCACAAACGCAACCCCCGTAAGTGCGTGGCCCTGCAACTGCAACCCTCGTAAATGTATGGGCCAGAAAGGCAACCCCCATCAATGCAAAGCCCTGCAAACATAACCCCCACAAGCCCAAAATCCCCCAAAAGCAACGCCCAGAAGTTGAAACCCCTGCAAATAGATCCCCAATAAACTCACAGGGCCACAAACGCAACCCCCATAAGTGCACAGCCCTGCAACTGCAACCCCCATAAATACACGGTCTGGGAAATGCAACCCCCGTAACTGCAAATCCTTACAAACACAACCCCAACAAATCCACAGCCCCACAAGCGCAACCCCCACAAGTGCAAGACCCCCAAAATGCAGCCCCCAGAAAGTGAAAGCCCCACAAACGCATCCCCAACAAACTCACAGCCCCACAAGTGCAAGCCCCATAAATACACGGTCTGGGAAATACAAGCCCCATAAGTGCAAATCCCTGCAAACACAACTCCAACAAATTCACAGCCCCACAAGCGCAACCCCCACAAGTGCAAAATCCCCCAAAATGCAGCCCCCAGAAGGTGAAAGCCCCACAAACGCATCCCCAACAAACTCACAGCCCCACAAGTGCCATCTCCAAAAGTGCAAAGCCCCAAAACTGCAACCCCAAGAAATGCACAGGGGCACAAAGGCACTCCCATAAATGCACAGCCCCACAAGTGCAACCCCCACAAGTGCAAGACCCCCAAAATGCAGCCCCCAGAAGGCGAAACCCCTGCAAATGCATCCCCAACAAACTCACAGCCCCACAAGTGCAAGCCCCATAAATACATGGTCTGGGAAATACAAGCCCCCTAAGTGCAAAGCCCTGCAAACACAACCCCAACAAACTCACAGCCCCACAAGTGCAAGACCCCAAAAATGCAGCCCCCCAGAAGGTGAAAGCCCCGCAAACACGACCCCAACAAACTCACAGCCCCACAAGTGCAACCCCCATAAAAACACGGTCTGGGAAATACAAGCCCCCTAAGTGCAAATCCCTGCAAACGCAGCCCCAACAAATCCACCGCCCCACAAGTGCAGCCGCTTTTCCCACTCCTCATCCAGCAAAATGCAAACTCTCCCAAGGAATTCAGCTCTAAAGGCAAAGACTGGGTTTTGTGGTTTTTCGTTTGTTTGTTTGGTTTTTTTTCAAATTAGAAGGTTACGCCTTTCTACCTTTGCGATGTTCGGCCGCCGTCAGGATGCAAAACAGAAGGGAAAAGGCGCACGAAATCCCATATCCGCGGCCCGTCGCGATATATTTTCGCTAAATAAGTGGGGCGTTTTGGCAAGGCGCTGGTGTGCCAGCTCTGATAAGAACCAAAAATGATGGAACTTTTTAAAAATTGCTATGTTGCCATACCAAAATTTCCTGCTCGCCTGATTTAAGTCGTTTACAGTCACTTCCACACCCTTAAGAAGATCTTCGTGATGAAAAGCGGTGTGAAATGCCGCTATATTTGTCCTCTTTTCCTGGGTTTAGATGTAATCGAAGCCTCTTCACACCAGGATTTGCTGAGTGCATCGCAAATTACCTATTTCGAGAGTTTTTGAAGCGTTATGGGATCGGAGCTGAGAACTCCTGTTCCAACGGCAGCCCATCCCGTCCAGGGCTCATGGACGGCGGCAGAATCCAGGCTGCCTCTGTGCCGGCAAGGTACGGACCAGCGCTTCCCCTCCCTCTCCAAGGTGTATCATTTAAAAGTATATATATATATATATATGTATAAAAAAAATCATTAAATAACTCACCATTTGCAAGCACGGTCTCTCCCTCCTTGCACTCGCAGAACCCGGGAGACGATTTGCTCAAATAATACGGGGATGAAAGATGCAAAACGTTGATGCCGAGCACGAAGCGGCGTGATTTTTTTTATTTCCCATTGGTTGTATAACGGCAAAAAATAAGTCTAAATATAATATGTTAAATCCCCTTCCACGGGCAACAGCCCTAGTTGGCTTTCAAGGCCTACCAGGAACCACATCCCCTCGGGATGCCGTTACTGACGCTGCTTTTTAAGCACCTTTTCAGCAGGCAGCTATCTTTATACCCAAAATTTTGGCTGTAAGAGTGGAAATCCTTGGGAAATGGGGTGCCATTTACCACCGTATTTCACAAGCAGGTGTGAGCAAGCTGCAAATTCGACAAGGAAATCCTCAGCGAGGACTCTGTAGCTGGGTTACGGCGTAGTGCGATTCATTAACTCCTACAATACGTATTAAATCCAAAAGGATCTGACTTAGGGATCTTAAAATTACAGTACGCGTCGTGGTAACACACACACGTCTTGTTTTGAGGTTCATAAAGCAATTGTCACGGCGTCCTGCTCGACTGGATGGTGAAACGTGGAATTTGGGGGTGCACAAGCTGTTGAGCTGGTGCCACCATCGGTCTCCAGTGCCCCAAGCTCGGCACGGTGTCCACAAGCATCCCTGGAGGGGTTCAAGGCCAGGTTGGATGGGGCTTGGAGCAACCTGGGCTGGTGGGAGGTGTCCCTGCCCAGGGCAGGGGGTGGAATGGGGTGGTCTTTAAAGTCCCTTCCAACCCAAACCATTCTGTGATTCCGTGACTGCTCTGGAGCTGTAAGACTGGGGTGACCATCGGGTAGGTGCTTCACCAGGGAAGATGCTGAGCTGCTGCCTCATCTTTATCCAAACCCAAGCAGCTCCAGCAACACTCAGTCCCGGGAAGGACCTTTGCAGACCGTTAAGGTGATTCTGAAAGGCTGTGGGGGTACCGTGCCCAAACCACCTAAACTCCTTTGAACTTTTTCAAAGACCAAATGCTGGTACGAGCAGGATCAATTTAACATGTTGTGGTTTAGAATCCATCCCTCCTCCCCCCTGCGCCCCACCCCCACCTAAAATGTTACTTTCATCCAATTTCTGTAGCTTGTTCTACCTCAAGATCCCAATCAATACGTTTTTATTCTTAATAAAAAATGCATTAAGTCGTCGTAGTGACTATGTGCCAAACCACCGATTTCAGTGAGACCCAGATCAGTCCCGCCACCTCGCCAGAAATTAGATTTCTAGAATGAAGCCATCCAAGGTAAATAATTAATACCCTTTTCCTTATAAACGAACATAATTCAGTAAGAGCAAATTATTTTAAAAGTCTGTTTAAAAAAACTATATGTATAAAAATGCTCCCAAATGAAGATTGTGTCTCATAGACAGATGAAGCGTCCCACCGTGGGCCACGGGGAGAAGTGTATCATAGAATAGAATCATAGAATGTGTTGGGTGGGAAGGGACCTCTAACGGCCATCTAGTCCAACCC
Source organism: Alca torda (assembly GCA_008658365.1). NCBI lineage: Eukaryota > Metazoa > Chordata > Aves > Charadriiformes > Alcidae > Alca > Alca torda. The sequence goes on from CM018101.1 coordinate 2,602,441, forward strand.
CCCTGCAGTGAGCAGGGACATCTTCCACTAGATCAGGTTGCTCAGAGCCTCATCAAGCCCGGCATTGAATGTCTCCAGGGATGGGGCCTCCACCCCCTCTCTGGGCAACCTGGGCCAGTGTCTCACCACCCTCAGTGTAAAGAACTTCTTCCTAATGTCTCATCTAAACCTGCCCTGCTCTAGTTTAAACCATCGCCCCTCGTCCTATCGCTACCTGCCCTTGCAAACAGCCCCTCCCCAAAGGCTGAACCCCCTCCAGCCTCCAGGATCCCTTTTCCCAGCTGGGTTTCGAGCCCAGACTCCATCCCAAGCTCTCCGTCCTCGACACAGACTGTACCACGCTCAAGGCACGCGGGGAACTTATTTGTCAATCTTTTTTGCAAGCTCACGTGGATCTCAGCAGAAGGAAGATTTACCCTCGCTCCTTTTCGGTCCGCATTCATCCACTCGGTTAGCGGGACACGTAGAATGCAGGAACATCTCTGCTGTCACAAAGCTCTTCCCCTCTTCTTTCCTCCTTCCTCTTCTTTCCCGTAACATCAAAAGCTTCTTTCGCAGTTTATCAAGTCCCTCTGCCGGTACCGGCTAAAAAAGGAACCAAACTTAGAGGAACTCTTCCAGAAAAGCAGAAGAATTTTGAAAATAAGTTATTCAAAGCTAAAAAAAAACAAATTAAAAAATCTTCATTTACATAGAATCATAGAATCATAGAATCATAGGGTTGGAAGGGACCTCTGGACATCATCTAGTCCAACCCCCTGCCACAGCAGGGTCACCCAGAGCAGGTGGCACAGGAACGCGTCCAGGCGGGTTTGGAATGTCTCCAGAGACGGAGACTCCACCACCTCTCTGGGCAGCCTGTGCCAGGGCTCTGCCACCCTCAGGGTAAAGAAGTTCCTCCTCATGTTTAGGTGGAACTTCCTATGCTCAAGTTTGTGCCCATTACCTCTTGTCCTCTCCCTGGGCACCACTGAGAAGGGCCTGGCCCCATCCTCCTGACACCCACCCTTTAAGTATTTATAAGCGTTGATAAGATCCCCCCTCAGCCGTCTTTTTTCCAGACTGAAGAGACCCAAATCCCTCAGCCTTTCTTCATCAGAGAGATGTTCCAGTCCCCTAATCATCTTTGTAGCTCTCTGCTGCACCCTCTCCAGCAGTTCCCTGTCCCTCTTGAACTGGGGAGCCCAGAACTGGACACAGTGCTCCAGATGTGGCCTCCCCAGGGCAGAGCAGAGGGGGAGGATGACCTCCCTCCACCTGCTGGCCACACTCTTCCTGATGCACCCCAGGGTGCCATTGGCCTTCCTGGCCACAAGGGCCCATTGCTGGCTCATGGGCATCCTGTTGTCCACCAGGACTCCCAGGTCTCTTTCCACAGAGCTGCTCTCCAGCAGGTCACCCCCAACCTGTCCTGGTGCGGGGGGTTATTCCTCCCCAGGTGCAGCACCCTGCACTTGCCCTTGTTGAATTTCATAAGGTTTCTCTCTGCCCAGATCTCCAACCTGTCCAGGTCTCTCTGGATGGCGGCACAGCCTTCCGGTGTGTCAGCCACCCCCCCCAGCTTTGTGTCATCAGCAAACTTGCTGAGGGTGCGCTCTGTCCCCTCATCCAGGTCATCGATGAATACATTGAAAAGGACATACCCAGAACTTGTTAAAACACCCTCCCGGTCCCTCTGGGACCAGCCTGGAGCCCCTGTCCTGCTGTCAGACCAAATACTCTCAGGCAAATCTGTTTCAATGCGAAGGAATTCTGTTCTCTGGTATCTAACGAATGGTTAATGGGAAGATAAACTCATTGAGAAAACAGACAACTTATGGTCCGAATTTTTCTGTCCTCACTGGCGCGCATGTTCCCATTAATTTAATTCAAGTCTCACCAGCAGTCGGATTTATGAAGTAATTTCGTATCCAGACTTCGGGAGAAGAGTGGACCATGGGAAGGAAAAACACATGGGTCTGTCACAAGGAGACAACTCTAAGTCGATTATAAATACTGAAATATATTAAATTGAAAATACAGGGACGTCACGTAACTCCAGCGCTAACTGTACCCTCGTTCACCAACATACCAAAGAGAAATAATTTAAAAAAACGACATCCGTGTAGTTAATCCGGCGTTCACTATAGACCAGGCAGCTCGCAGCTCTCCTTCGCTTCGATGAAACGAGCATTTCCTCCCCAGATTACCCGTGCCGAATAAACCGCCACCCAAAAAAAAGATGCACAAACACCTCAACTCCGCTCAACAAAACCCCCATCGATTGGGTAGGGAGGGTCTACAGAGGGACCTGGACAGGCTGGATCCATGGGCCAAGGCCAATTGTATGAGGTTTAATAAGGCCAAGTGCCGGCTCCTGCATTTTGGTCACAACAACCCCAAGCAACGCTACAGGCTCGGGGAAGAGTGGCTGGAAAGCTGCCCGGCGGAAAAGGACCTGGGGGTGCTGGTGGAGCCAGCTTAACATGAGCCAGCAGTGTGCCCAGGGGGCCAAGGAGGCCAACAGCATCCTGGCTTGTATCAGGAACAGCGTGGCCAGCAGGAGCAGGGAAGTGATGGTGCCTCTGTACTCGGCACTGGTGAGGCCTCACCTCGAGCGCTGTGTTCAGTTCTGGGCCCCTCTGTACAAGAGGGACATTGAGGTGCTGGAGCGGGTCCAGAGGAGAGCGACCGAGCTGGTGAGGGGTCTGGAGACCAAGTCGTGTGAGGAGAGGCTGAGGGAGCTGGGCATGGTTAGTTTGGAGAAGAGGAGGCTGAGGGGAGACCTCATGGCCCTCTACAGCTACCTGAAGGGAGGGTGTAGAGAGGAGGGTGTTGGCCTCTTCTCCCAGGGGAATGATGACAGGACCAGAGGAAATGGCCTGAAGCTGCGGCAGGGGAGGTTTAGATTGGATATTAGGAAGAATGACTTTACTGAAAGAGTGGTCAGGCCGTGGAACAGCCTGCCCAGGGAGGTGGCTGAGTCACCATCCCTAGAGGTATTTAAGAGGCGCCTGGATTTGGCACTTCGGGGCATGCTCTAGGGGCAGAGATTCTAGGGGGTGGTTTGTTTTGTTTTGTTTTATTTCGGTTTGTTTTGTTTTGGTTTGGTTTGGTTTGGTTTTTTGTGTGTGTGTATGGTTGGACTCGATGATCTCAAAGGTCCCTTCCAACCTTGAAGATTCTGTGATTCTGTGATCTCACCCACACCCGCCGTTGTTTGACTGGGAACCGAAGCGATTCCTGAATTCACAGCAATTAATTAACCACGTGAACGCAAAAATCTCTGTACTGCTGGGATGGGTAACCCGGTTCTGGAACGGCACGATCCAGCGCGAGTGGGCGCACACATTTCGGGGTGCATAAGGTCTTGGATTGTCCCTTGTTCTTATTTCCAGCCTTGAAGTTGTTCCCGAAACTTCGCGAATGGCTGAAAAATAGGAATTTGGGGTTGTTCCCCCGTGGGAGCGGAGCAGGTCAGGACAACCAAGGAAGTTGTTCTAGAAGAGCTGGAGTCTGCTCAGCCTTTGACCGCATAAAACAGAGTGGGGTATCAACATCTCTGCGCCTGCCGTTACCTTTTGTCTTACAAAAGAAAAACAATTTACAGGAGGAAAGAACGTGCCCCGGCACGATCTGTAGCCTCTGCCCGCTTTACACCATTTTTAAGGGAGAAGTCATAGAAATCGGTGAGTTTCTGCTCCAGAAGCGATGTTTTTACAGTTTGCAACTCTTCTCGGTAGTTTTTTTTTCTTTTTTGGAAGAAATCAGACTTCTTCTACACTTGATGCTTATTTGAGGCACAAAATATTAATATTGGTGCGATTCAGTTACTGTAAGCGCAGGTAGGACAGAAGGCTGAGGGTAAGACATCCGATTCAATTCCATCTGTTCAGTCAAACACCAGGAAATCACACTCCTTTGCTTTTTCTTTGAAGACCGTTGCTTAATTACAGCCAAGTGTGCTCTTCGCAAAGAAAACGTGCAGAGTATAGAAAAATTATCCGCAGGATTTAACATCCTCATGTCCCCAGCTTGGGCTGGGAGAGGTTTACCACCGTCACAACAACCCCAAGCAGCGCTACAGGATTGGGGCGGAGTGGCTCAAAAGCTGCCCGGCAGAAAAGGACCTGGGGGTGTTGGTGGACGGCCGGCTGAATATGAGCCAGCAGTGTGCCCAGGTGGCCAAGGAGGCCAACAGCATCCTGGCCTGTATCAGGAACAGTGTGGTGAGCCGGACTAGGGAAGGGATCATCCCCCTGGACTCGGCACTGGGGAGGCCCCACCTCCAGTCCTGCGTTCAGCTTTGGGCCCCTCACTACAAGAAGGACATTGAGGTGTTGGAGCGTGTCCAGAGAAGGGCTACAAAGCTGGGGAGGGGTCTGGAGGACAAACCTTCTGAGGAACAACTGAGGGAACTGGGGTTGTTCAGCCTGGAGAAGAGGAGGCCGAGGGGAGACCTTCTCACCCTCTACAACTACCTGAAAGGAGGGTGTAGAGAGATGGGGGCTGACCTCTTCTCCCTGGGGACAAGGGATAGGACAAGAGGAAACGGGTTCAAGTTATGTCAGGGGAGGTTTAGATTGGATATGAGGAAACCTTTTTCCACTGAAAGGGTTATTAAACATTGGAATAGGCTGCCCAGGGAGGTGGTGGCTTCACCATCCATGGAGGTGTTTAAAAAAAGGGTAGATGTGGTACTTGGGGACATGGTTTAGAAGTGGTTTTTGTCAGGGGAGGTTAATGGTTGGACTTGATGATCTTGAAGGTCCCTTCCAACCTCAGCAATTCTATGATTCTATGTGCACAAACCACCTTTGAGCCAGCATTTACAAAATCTTTAAAAAGTAGGAGGGTTTCCCTTTTATTTTGGAGCTTTGCTCTCCTACATTTAAAGCAGGGAGGGAAATGGCATATTAAAATAAATTCATTTTCCATCTGTATTACCATCCACTCAACAAAAATACAAGCACAATCTCTCGCAGCTGTTCTTAAACCTGCGAGTTTTCTGTGTTCACTAGGAAGCTATGAAGCGTTTCAGCTTTCGGGAATCCATGCTGGGAAAAGATAATTTAGGGTAGATCTTTCAAAAACACCGATTTTACTTCTGACCAGAAAACTGAGCTAAAATTTGGGAAACTCCCAACTTGTGGTTTGTTTTGAGGTGGCAAGAAAAGGAGATGAAGTTGGTCTACATCTCCCTTCACTGAAAGAATTAAGACATTGCAGAAACAGGTGAAACTCCTCCCGTAGGAGTATTTATAGGAAGAGAAATATGCTTTTATCAGGATAATTTGTCTTTGAAAAGGCACCTGGAGGAACACTTTAGGAAAGACTGCTTGTTACCTGCCTGAAGACTTCCGAGTATACTTCCCAAACTTTACCGATGGGGGGAATAGGTCAGGCTTCAGAGCTTTAAATGAAGCAAATTGTTCAGAGTGATTCCCTTTGACGGGAAGCCTAAACTATTGTTTATTTATGAGAAAACTTCATATGCAAAGGGAGAATTATAAGAGCTCCTCAGCCTGAGCAGAGCCAACACCCCCAGTTACCAACACTTGCTTTAATAAATACTTTATTAGTTTCAGTGGAATAGTCCCCTTACACAGCAACGGGATAACAGTTACAAAATACTGTTATTCAAAGGCTTCTAACAGGCAAGCGATCTTAAATCCTGGTGAACACAAACCTTTCCGAGGGCTCTATTAAGACCAACGATCCAGTGCTCTGCTCTAGGAATCTGCGGTCTAAGGAAAAACCCCGGGCTGTGAAGGCTTGCGTCAGCCTACGCATTCGGTTTCTGGGGAGTTTAGGTGTCTGAAACCATCACTTACGAATTTATTCCAAGATTCCAGATGTTCGAGTATCCTTTTTTCTTGCTTTACAAAGCTGTACCTGGCACTCTCTCCAGTTTGCAATGGTTCTCTGCATCCACAGAAGAGAATTAATTTGGATACCGGCAACCCTACCATTATTTTTAAGCACTGCCCAACGCCCCCGTCCTTTACGTCTCCATTCAGAGCTTGCTAACACTACTATTTTCACTTTTTCATTGGAATTTCTATTGTCATAAAATCCTCAGCTAGTGTTACTTCTTGACCATCTAACGCTGCCTCTGCCTGTCTCTTCAGCTCGGTGACGTCCGCGTCTCCCTCCCCTCGCTGCGCAGCTGCTTTATACCGCTGACTGAAGTGGGTCAAAACCAGTTTCTTAACTTTACACAGTTTCGCAAAATCCGATGCCATTTTTGGAGTGCTGTGACCGTGCTCTCTGGCCTTCTCCTCTTGGGTATCATCCAACGTGGCTTCATGTATCAGTACATCTGCTTCACGGCAAAGCTTCACAGCCGCATCTCCAACCACCCCTGAACAATCCCCCAAAATGCAAATTTTTCTTCCAGGAATAGGGTCTTCTAAGACGTCTGACGGAGAAATCGTCACTCCGTTTTCTAGAACGATTGCCATTCCGTTCTTCAGTTTCCCATATAAAGGACCTGGTTGAACTCCTGGTAAATAAAGGCAAAAGAGTCCGTCAGTATTATCATGAGCGTCAGGTTTAAAACAAAAAAGCACTTAAGAAGAGACAGACTATACATACAGCTGTCCCACTGAAAAAATACAACCTCAATACAAATGGCAAGTGATATATCACACACTTCATAGAAATAAAGAGCTTGTAACGCTAGCAGGAAGCGTGTTTGAAGAAAAGCGATATTCTTCAGATTAAAGTCAATAGAATCATGCAAATACACTGGCCGTATGTTTCCCTGAAAGCCACGTTGCGCTTTTTAAACTTTAACGTCTGAATTTGTTTGCTCTTCCTGGTATGAGAACGGCCTGCAATATTAATTGCCGTTAGTGTTACACACCAATCCGGACTGCCGCGCTGGCATGAAGTTATTAAAATGTCTTTAATAGAAAGTGGAAAATTGAATTAAAATGGATTACGGAGAGATACAGCAGCTCCAATTTGCTAGAACCCCTGCGTCATAAAAAGATTTCAATTGCCTGTGAAGAACCCGATTTTGTTACATTTGCTGAAAATCAGAGTCACCACTCGGCTTGCAACACATGTATTTAGGCTTTAAAAAAATTAAAAAGAGGAAAAAGAAGTCAAAGTAGTTACCGAGGTCTTTCAGCTTCTGTACGTTGAGTTTACCGGTCCGGGGCTTTTCTTCCACCACGAAGCCAAAGGAAGGAATGCGGTGAAATAGGCGAAACGCTTTCACAACCACCTGCTCATCCTCAACCAGTGAGTAGGAGTTTTCCACGGGATCCAGGTGGAGGATTCTCCCTTGTGCTCCCTGGGGGGACACCTCACCTCCATCCAGGTAAGAAAACTCCTTAAATTCTTCTGCGGGGCACTGGTCCCGCGTAGGTACCAGTTCATGAACAGCATAGGGAAAGAGAAGTTGCGAGTGGGAGAGCTCCATGCTCCTCCAGATGAAGTTTCGCAGTCCTAATGGTCCATAAATATCCACAGGCGGCTTGTTTGGGTCGGGGCTGCTTTGGAGGCTAATTGTACACAGCAGGCCAGGAAGTCCAAAAAAGTGGTCACCGTGAAGATGAGTTATGAAAATCTTGGTAATTCTGCCTATTGATTAGAACAGAAAAAGAAAAACAAACCAGGAAAAGACAAGAAAATAAATCAACACCGTTAACAACTCAGAAATAATCACTTTTTGGCAAGAAGTAGGAAATAAGGAAGGAGGGAAATTAAAATAAAACCAGTGTTTAAGCAATAAATCCCAAACCATAAAGTATTTTTTTTTTTCCATGGTAGCAATAAGTGTCCACACAAGGTTTATTTTGGCTTGATTTGTCGAGAAAAGAATGCCCAGACAAAAGTTTTAGTTGCTTCTAAGCAAAACGTGATACGAGCATGGAACAGAACTGACTGGTGACATCTGTCACATTAAAAGGCAAAGAAGTGCTGGAAAGTGGTTGTGCTTTCACACTTTCACAAATTACGTGGAACCTGTAGACTAATGAGAAACATAAAGTGGAATTTGTGTTGTTTTTAGTTTTGAATCTACCACATGACATGGTCAGAATTAAAAAAAAAAAAAAAAAAAAAGCATCCAGTTTTGATTTCAGAGTTTTTTTTAAAAACCAAGAACCCCATGGTTCCTGACTGGTTTGTTTCGAACAGATGAAAAATCGCACTTAAAGATTTGGGCTTTGTTTCACATCTGAGTTTGTCTCACTTCAGCTCTCCAGCACCAGGCCCTGCCCGTGCTAGATTAAAAAAGCCCAGAATTTTCTCTCCTTAGAAACACGTGTACTTTGATGAGGCTGCCTCAGTCTCCTCTGCTAGCTGAGGTCCTGCTTCCTCGTGCTAAGGCGTTTTCTCCAGCATCTGTTCGGAGCGGGCGATAGGAAGGGCAGAATCCCTTTTGTTTGGATTTCAGAACAATTTAGTAAAAACTAGTCGAGTCACTTGGTCTGACAGCTTAGATTTTGGAGGGGCAGGAGGATGGTTTTCTGTTTATAATTGTTACTTCCATCGTTAAAACTTGGAAGTCCAAAGTCTGCTCCTGCCACTGCAGACTGCAGAAGCACAGCGACCGATGGTAACTGTGGTTTCTACTTTATTTGCCAAAACGTAGAAGTCACCACAAATACATGCAACTTTACTTGAAAACAAAAGCATAATATTTATTGACAGAAGACTGGCAGCAAGTATTGTCTAGAGCTGCCTTCAGAATAATACAAACTCTGCCCGTTTAAAGCCGCTCTGTGGCCCGCATTTGAAATTACAAAGCCCAAGAAATTAATTCAGGAGAGCTTGGTTCCCGAACACAATTCTTTACCAAAGGGCAATCGAGGATTACTGCACGGCAGGTTCAGCAACTGCCACCCATACGCGGCACCTTCAGATGCTCAGGCATGTTTAGCATGTATTCAAATACCCTGAGCACGAGGACAAAGTATTTTGTTTAGATCTCATGAAACTTTTCATAGAATTGCAGAATCATAGAACCATAGGGTTGGAAGGGACCTCTGGAGATCATCTAGTCCAACCCCCTGCCACAGCAGGGTCACCCAGAGCAGGTTACACAGGAACGCGTCCAGGTGGGTTTGGAATGTCTCCAGAGACGGAGACTCCACCACCTCTCTGGGCAGCCTGTGCCAGGGCTCTGCCACCCTCAGGGTAAAGAAGTTCCTCCTCATGTTTAGGTGGAACTTCCTATGCTCAAGTTTGTGCCCGTCACCTCTTGTCCTCTCCCCGGGCACCACTGAGAAGAGCCTGGCCCCATCCTCCTGACACCCACCCTTTAAGTATTTATAAGCGTTGATAAGATCCCCCCTCAGCCGTCTTTTTTCCAGACTGAAGAGACCCAAATCCCTCAGCCTTTCTTCATCAGAGAGGTGTTCCAGTCCCCTCATCATCTTTGTAGCTCTCTGCTGCACCCTCTCCAGCAGTTCCCTGTCCCTCTTGAACTGGGGAGCCCAGAACTGGACCCAGTGCTCCAGATGTGGCCTCCCCAGGGCAGAGCAGAGGGGGAGGATGACCTCCCTCCACCTGCTGGCCACACTCTTCCTGATGCACCCCAGGATGCCATTGGCCTTCCTGGCCACAAGGGCCCATTGCTGGCTCATGGTCATCCTGTTGTCCCCCAGGACTCCCAGGTCTCTTTCCACAGAGCTGCTCTCCAGCAGGTCACCCCCAACCTGTCCTGGTGCGGGGGGTTATTCCTCCCCAGGTGCAGCACCCTGCACTTGCCCTTGTTGAATTTCATAAGGTTTCTCTCTGCCCAGATCTCCAGTCTGTCCAGGTCTCTGGATCTTTTCCCCTCCCCTCATCACAATACCTCCCAACAGCACAAACCTGCTCTGAGATGGCTCTTCATGAACTGTGTTTGAGTTCCCTCTCCGCAGTCGAAGAGCCAGCACTCTCCTTCCCGGCGAAGCACTAACGCCGACGCTCCTCTTGTTGGCGAGGGATAGGCTGAGCCTGTGCCGAGGAAAGTTATGTCCATCGACATTTTGAATCCGTCGGTATGCCACCTGAAAAAAAAAGAGATTTTGAGCTGCTGAACATACGTATTTATGCTGGGAAAGAAACATTTTCACTTTCCCTGAAGGCATACTATGTCCCTTGTGAGGATCAAATTCCCCTTGCCTTAAAAAATAAAAATAAAACCTCCCTGGAGTAGGATATGACTTTCAGACAACATAATATTTACAAGCAGCACATTTCTTTTTTATGTCAATGGGAGGTTGCAAACACGCAGCCCAAACATAAGACCTTTGTTCGTCACCTAAAAAAATAGCCCTATCCAGCTGGAAATGCTCTAATCTTTAAACCCACTATTACTTCTTTCTTCTTCACTTTATTTAAACTTTGAATTTTCCTGCACGTGCTCTCCTCTAACAGCCTTTTCAGAATGACTAACACGGGACAGCCCCTGCTGACGGCGAAACGCCGTTACTGGACGTCAGGAGTGGGCAGCCCAGCACCGCGGAGCGGGAAGATTCGCTCCCCTCGAAACAACTTCAGGGACCGCGAGAGGCTGGAGCGACCTGATGTGCTTCGCCTTTGCAACGGCACCCTTGAAAGCCATCGGTGTTTTACCTCTCATCGGTGTTAAGTGAAAAATTAACCACCACCAGACGTTTACGTGGCCCAAAGGCTGCGTGACAGATCACGGGACACTCCTGCAGCGGGAGGATCTATGGGATGAGCTGCCATACCCTCGTTGTTCACGGATGTGGATGCAGAGCCCGGCTGGCTGGCAGGAGCAGGATAACCTTGGGAAAGCTGCGTTAGGAGCAAAATGTCCACCCGCACGACTGCGACGCCATCTCAGGCTGTGCCTTCTCCAGCCTCAGTCTTCCCACACTTAGCTCCTACCTCCTTTTCAGACGTTATTTCCACCTCACTTCAGCCTCCAGCTTCAGACACCTTTCAAGCAAAAGAATTACCAATTTTTCACGGTTAGTTGCTTTCAGAGGAGGTGCTGCAGCTCTCCAAAGGAGAGCAGCCCTCCTCCCTGGTGCCCTCCCGAGCGCACCCAGGTGCAACACGTAATTACCTGATAAACGCCATCACACATCCCTAAAAAGCAGAAATAAACATTTGGCTTCCTTTTCCTCAGCGTAAAAGCAGATTAGCACCTTCCCGGATGACCGGTCTCGGAGTAACTCCCGGGGTTTGTGTCCCTGGGCCGGGACGCGGGGCCAGGCCAGGCCTCGCCCCTCCCGCGGCACCTCCCGGGCCGCGCCGCGCCTTGCCCCGCCGCCTCCGCCCGCCGCTCGCCGGGAGGGCTTGTGGGGAAGGGCCCGCGGCGGGGCCGGGGGGAGCCGAGGCCGCTGGGCCGCAAGGAGGGAAGGCGGCTCCGGGGTTTGGTCAGAAAATAAGGCCCAGGCCCGGCCCGAGCTCCCTCCCCCGGGCGGCGGCAGGCGGAGCCCGGCCCGGCCCCGCCGCCTCAGCGCCCTCACGGGCCGGGAAGGGCCGCGGCGACCGCGGTGTCGGGGCCTGCGGAGGGCCCGGGGCCAGGCCGGCCTGAGGGGACCCCGCTATAAGTAACGTCGGTGCTTGAGGCAACTCGGTAGAGCTTAAGCCTTATTTTTGTTTGTTTTGTTTTGTTTGTTTTTCCAGAACAAAGAAAATTAAACGTGGTTTAGGCAAAGGGAATGCATTTTACTAAGAAAATAGAAGACCAGAACGCACATTTCCATAGAGTTACAACATTATAAAGGAGGGAAAAAAAAACCCCAACCAGTTCACATTTAAATACAATTTTAGCTTCAGCGGAGCAACGACCCTCCCAGGAACTAACCCCGACAGAGCCAGAGCTGTTCCAGCAGCGCTCCAGCAGGCTTACATTTACCTGTTTAAGGTAGATATGGTTAAGATAGAAATAAATGTATGTTGACACTTTATTCTTTGACAAAATGCTTCTGTAGTCCTAAACGCGTTTTTATTTCCATTTCTATTAGAAAGGAACTACCTAAAGGATGGGTAAGTGAAAGCCAAAGGTGCTGGGAGAGCCCCGTCCCGCCCAGGGGAGCGCAGACGCTGACGGGGGAGAGCTTTCGACACCACCTGCAGCCACAGTCCGTCCTGCCACCAGGTACCGGATTCCCTGGGCACCGCCTGGCTGCTGGCACGTCTCCCGCCGGAGCAGAGGAACGCTGGGTTTCACCCAGAACATCTGCAGGCATTCGGATACCATGGTGATGGGTATTTCGGGAGTAGGTAGGTAGGTCAAGGTAGATCCGCGCAGAATTAGATGTCCCTTCACCAGCGGCAACAGTTACATTGCTCAAGTTCAGCTGTCGAGCGGGTGCAGTTAGGGCTTTGCTCTAGATTTTCTCCTTGCTCCAGTATTCAGTGTAACACCGGTCCCTGACTACTGCATACGGCTGTTATGAAACGGGATGGCAGTACACATCATCTCAAAGAGTCCCAAAATAACAGTGGCTTTCTTAAACTCAGGAATAGCACTGATAGCCAAGAGAGAACGGGAGTCCAAACCGTGCCGTTCCTGCAGTCTGATCCCACAGTCTCGTACGCACCTTTTATCCCAGTAACAGGGGTGCTCAAACCCGCACCTTTGAAGTCCGGAAGACCCGGAGAAAATGAAAGACGACAACTCGGATTTAATTAGGCCCAGAGTCAGCCGAACTATAATGCGCAGTTGTGGCTGTACAACAGTGATCCCCACTCTCCTACAGGAGCAGTCACCAAACGGGGCTGCTAATGGAAAACTAAAAGGTGTATTGTTTATCTTTACAGAGGAGCGTGACAAAGGGTTACGTCGCCCCTCCCCGCCAAACAGCGTGCTGGAAACAACAGTACAGAGAAGACACACACCCACCACAGGAAACCTGTTAAAAACTGACCTGTACATGAAGCGTCGCTTTGTTTTAGGCTCGGAAAACAAACACAACATCATGAAACATCACTGTTCACAAACATAACCAAGAACTTAGGCGAGGAGTCACATTTGCCTTTTAAAACCTATTAGATACAACATTTTAATTGCCTTCCTCTACATGGCAATTACTGGCACGCGGGCACATGCTTCAGGAACATACAAACCTTTGTAACAACTTTGAACGAGAATATACAGATTTAATAAAAAAAGGCTGCGCTCCCTTAGCTACCCTCCTTCTCCTCCCCGTCGCATTTCTATACCTTGCTGCCACGAGGCCCAGTCCCGCTCTGCTTGATTTTAAGGAAGCAAGACCTGGAAAAAATGGGAACTATAACCTCAGTGGGAATTTCTAACCCCCTCGGAAGTGTTTTATACATCCAGAAGAGTTTCCTCACGGAAGATACATGGAAGACCAACTTCTATTACCATTTGGAGGGCAGAAGTCACCAGGGCTGTGTGAAGAGCTGCCATACTCCTCATCTTTTTGGTAATGTATTTATTTTTTTTTAAAGAATAGTATAACTTAACTTACATTAGCGTTACAAAATGCATCCCAGTGACAACTTTTTCCCCTTTGCACACTGTGTAAGAGAGTCTTCTGTATAAAGAAAAATCAGTAAATGCTTTTGAATAAGCTGTCAGACAGAAAACATCAGGTTAAGTAGAATCCCAAAAAAGTATACTGTGGTTCCTTACTAAGCAGCAAGATTAGCAGCTGTAATTAATTCAGATTAATTAGATCTGAAGAATACACAGTATTAAAAATGAATCTATGTATTTTATTGAAAAAAAAATGAAAAAGATAAAAGGGAGAGTGAAATGCACTTTAAATTTTGTGAGATGACACGTTACCTGTTGCTAACGGAAAATAATGGTTATACGTTACAGGTAAAATTCCGCTGTGTCCATATTGCAAGCTATAGATCCGCAGAACCCAATTAAACAATGTCCACAGGTGCGTCTGCGTAGGTGAAGTCTAACTGGTACCATTTAGCTGCCATAACTGGGAAAGGTTAGAGAGACAGAGTCAGGCCGTTCTCTACTCGAGAGCTCCGACACATCCACAGCCCCACCAGGGCAGGGCTGTACTGTAACCGGAGCCTCCGAGTCGGTTAGACTGGGTTTTTTTTCCTCACCTGTGCAGTAGGATTTCCAGAAAAATTACGCAGGAACGCTTTGTCCTTGGGAAAATCCCACTGCGGCCAGTTCTGAACAACCCCTGCTTAAAGACAGCAGGGAGGGAAAGGACTGCGCTTCACGAAATGGGCACCTTCCCTTGGCTTGGCAGCGGCCACTGCCGTTTTCCTGCGCGGGAGCTCCCTTTGGGAACCCAAGTCACCCAAAGGAAGGCTCCTACTGCGCGCAGGTAACGCTATATTCCCCAAGCGCCAGCTTTTGCTGAGTATTATATCAATGCCCACTGAGTTTTTCACCATAAACTGCCCTTCTTTGCCTGAAAAATAAATAATCAGACCGAATAGATGGATGCAGATCTTTATTTTTGTAAGACAGAGTTATATTTACGGAGCGATTGCCCTGCCTCTGTGATCATTCTCAGCCAGGACACAGGATCAGTGCGTGGGATATTTTAGTTACTCGTCTGCCTAATTAGTGTGTTGGCAGAAATGAGGAAGTGTGCGTTCCCGAGATACTTGAATCCAATGCTGCAGAACTCCACTGACACACTGCAGCGGGCTTCAGCTGGAGCTGAATTTTCCCGAGGTAAAAAGAATTCATACACTAAATAAATAATTTCTCGGTAAGATCACAAATTTAAATACAATAAAAACCAGGCATAGCAAAAATAGATGAAAAAAGCATTCTTTGTAAAAACACCGTATGTGTGTGTTGGTCTTTTTTTGTACATATACTTACATATGCAAGTTGCAAACCACGTACGTCGCCCCATTTGGCAACGTAGCATTTCAAGCCCCACCAGGCAGCACTTTACCACAGTTTGAATACGCAGGTTTCCCCCCCCCCGCCCCAACAATCACTATTTTCTGGGTTTATATAATCAGTCTTCTTTCCTCACTTAGGGAAAGCCTTCCCCAAAGTTTACTGTTGTTTTTACCTAACACATGAACTTCGTTTTAAAATCAGAGCCTCGGCAGTAAGCGACAGAGAGCGTGTCGAAGGGGGTTCAGAGACTATTTTCCCTGTTCTGTTTTGGGCCCACTCTGCGGAGACGGCATTTTCCAATATAAACAAGGATATGAGAGGGGTGCTTGCCATGGGTAAATCCTGAGCAAGCTTTACTTCATCATCTCTTTGGATTCCGGCTTCGAGTTTGCCAGTATAGCCCTTTTTCTTCTGTCTATTTCTTTATTTTTGTCCTTTTTTGCCTTGAAGCAGTGCACTACGGAACAGCACATAGTATTTATTTCTGTTCCTGACATACCGTTGATCTTGTTACAGAGACCAGATTTAGAGAAGCCACCAGCTGTAACTATCACCGTGCGTCCTTGCCCGCTAAAACAAAATAATGGAGGGCACTCACGCCAGATACGAGCAAAATGAAAAGGAACACAGTGTGGTATCTATAGCAAAGGTGCAGTAATATTCACCGCAAGGAAAAATTCAACTCTGCAACACGTTTAGGACTCACGAACTGGATAAAGACAAACACCAAAGTCTTTTTACAACCCCTGAATGCCTTCCCAGGGATCCGAAAACTTGATTTTGCACAAAACCCCTGACAAATTAAACCTGTAAATGGAGCGAGGGAGATGAAGTGATCAACTCGGAGCATCTAAGATCATGAGATCTTTTGAGTCCTGCATTCAAACTGAACTGAACATACTGGACCGAGACCACAAAGAAACGTTTCAGTCAAAACTTCTGGAAATGTGCGTGTCAATAGCTGCCTGTACCACTTTCTGCTTCAGCTGCGTGGGGGCGGGGGGGGGTGTTGTTCGAAGTGGCAAACGAAGACCACTTAGGAGTTTTTGAGCCAGCGATGGCATGAAAACACCACACACAAGTCTTTTTTTGTGAGAAAAAGGGTATACAAGGGAGAAAACAATTTAGAACCTTGAAAAAAATTATCAAAACAGAACAAAAATCCTTTGGTACATCACCTTGGAGTCCACTGTGGAAAATCTTGTAAAAATATCTAAGAAGATTACCGTAGATTACTTCCCATCCTGCCTTTACTGGATATAATTTACTATGCACCAGCGGAGCTTTGTTTTTTAAGTGCTATTAAGTGATTCATATTATTTTTCAGGCTTTCCAAGGATAATTTTAACTAGTTCACATTTTTTCCTGGTAACAGGTTTTACGCAACGATGAAAACACAGAATACAAACGTCACTGCAGATTCCGCGTGTGCACAGCGTGCTGCTCTTCAAAGCCCAAAGAAACAGAGCAGCCAGTGCCACGAGGAAGTCTGGACATCTTTAAACACCAGACAAAACAGAAAGCCCATTAGACTGTTAAATTTGTCTTAAGCTGTCCTTTTTTTCGTTGACAAATGCTCTCTGGTGATGGCACAGTGTGACAACACTAGGACAAGTAGAAGACTGATTATTAAAAGCAGAAATAAATCATTCCGGAAGTCAGCAGTGATGAGAGAGCTACAGTTCATCATCAAACGCACGTAGCGAAAATATCATTAATGGAATTCTTTAGTGCGGTGCAGGTTCTAAGCTAGAAATGCAATGTCACTATTTAAATTAATTTTGGAGGGCTCTCTCATTCCTGTGACAGATGCCATTATCCGTACAGTTTATCAGGTCCTTGGGAGAGCGGGGAGAGATCTATGCCAAGTGAAAAACAGGGTACAAGGGGGAAAAAAAGACAACAAAACGAGCGAAAATAAATTACAGGACTCAAAGATCATGATTTAAATTGGTCTGAAAAAGGGATCCCTGCAGAGTAGAACATACTGCCTGAGGAGTGCGGTCTTCTGATGCATCAGTGAACCTTAGATTCAGGCCAGTCATACACATCTGGCATGAAGGATTCGTATTCGTAGGTCCAAACCTTTGATCGAATGTAACGGTTCTTGTCTGCAGGCTCAGGGTAATGGAAAGCCATGTTGTTTGCGTACAAAAATTCCATGACCTGAAAAGTTAAACCACCATGCAGTTTGTGCCTTTTACTACGTTCACGTAACCTCCACACTTCCCCTGCAATACGTTCAGGACTCACAAACTGGATAAAGACAAACACCAAAGTCTTTTTACAATCCCCAAATGTCTTACCAGGGAGCTGAAAACTGGGTTTCAGAAACCAAAGGACCGTAATTTTGGCCCATCATCATTGCCAAACTGAAGCATCCAACAAACCCAAGGCTTTTCGAAGTATCTTTTATGAAAGGCACAAAGAACTGGGTATTTTGTGCCCAAGCGCCTAGTGTTCAAGGGTCATACGGTGCAATTCAGCAAGTTAACGTACACATAAAACACTCTTGGTACAATCCAC
This sequence comes from Alca torda, assembly GCA_008658365.1. NCBI lineage: Eukaryota > Metazoa > Chordata > Aves > Charadriiformes > Alcidae > Alca > Alca torda. The sequence continues at coordinate 2,619,734 of CM018101.1, forward strand.
TTTTATGTTTCATACTCACCTTGACAGCAATATAAATAGAAACTTCCCTGATATTAGACAGTGGAGGATAAAGTCTTCCTTGTGCAAGTTCTTCATCGGTCAACTGTTCTGTCAATGCCTGAGTTAGAGAAACAAACAAATTCTATTTACGGCATCCCAAATGGGATCAATAACATGCTAAAACACCTGAGAGAAACAAGTTGGGATGTTCTTCCTATCCGAGTGCTCCCAAAGCACTACAATAAGGCAGTTAAAATCTCCAAATTCTGAAAGATGAAGTCTGCAACCCGTGCCCGTATCAGCAAATTCCGCTTGTAAGCACTGAGCAAAATGAGATCCTACTTTTTTGGAGGCTGAACTACCCATAACCACAGAAGTCAGAAGAGCGCAACACGCCGGCAGGACTGCCCACGTGTTTGGCCAGTTAATTCAGTGGTTACTCCAACATGGTAGGTGCTCCCGCTCCGGAGTGGAAAGGCAGGAGAGGACAGGAGCCTGGGGACCACGTGCACCCCCGACCACACCACCAGCTGGGGAACCCAGAGCGGGGCGGGAGGAGGTGACAGGTTTGCTGCCAGACCCACGAGACTGGGAGGCAATTTACACCTGGGCAGATTTCCTATTTGGGATGAAAAACTAAATTTGCAGTGGAAGCTGGTATTTTTCACAATTTTGTTTGATCAAAATCCATTTATTATTTTTTTTTTCCAATCAGGGAAGGATAAAACAAATAGGAAACCAGAGAGTTTGAGCGAGATTTGAGAAATTGCCCATCCACCATCATGTCAGAAGCCACAGCCTACTCTGCTTCCACACTTACCTTAGCAGCCTCTAGGAAAACCTTATCACTAATATGTCGAACACTGCTGAGGATCACAGCGAGAGCCACGCCTACAATAAAATTATTGCCAATTAGGGCCACATCATTTTAAAATATGCAGCCTGCTGCCGAGAAGCTGCGAGTCATCTAGAATGTTAAGTTTTAAAAATATTCCCATCGCTTTCGACGCACGTTCACGAAACTACTACCGTGTGTGCTAGTCGTTTACCATAATAGGTGGCTTTTGACAAGGGGTCGGAGCTTAACAGCTCAGGGAGGAAAGGGAAAGAAAGGGGAAGGCAGAGAAATATCCCTAGTGCTTCTTTTGCACCCTCACTTGTACAGACATAACTTCAGGAGGAGTGTATTGACACTTATTTTCTCCTCCCCCCCCAAAACAAGCAGAAAACACATAACGCAGCAGCTTTCAAAGCCTTTAATAACACCCTTTTATTCTCTTAGAAATATCCAGGGGGGTGAGCTCACTGTGTGCATGCCGCGTATGTAGCTGCACATGCCTGACATCCATCCTTAACCGATTTTCTTTCATTCATTCTTCTCACTGAGTTCTCAGCTTTAAATGCTGGTAACGCCTCTTTCATGCTGCTTCACTAACCGCCTAGTGGAGCAAGGGAACCCAAGAAGAGGTGCTAAATAGCCTGGTCTTAAAGATTACAAGAAGATTAGTTTTATTTATTACCTGGGAAAATATAAGCATTGTTTCCTTGGCCTGGCTTGAAGGTTCTTCCATCTTTCAGAGTCACCAGGTCGAAGGGGCTGCCGCTGGCGAACAAGCAACGGCCCTGTTGAAGAGAGGAATAATCCCAGTCAGGCAGCTCCTGAAGAGCCGACAGCATGGAGAAATCCAGTTGTTATGAAATACAGGAACACCTACAGCTCCAGGACTGAGTCAGGAAGGTACTCGAGCACCCAGCCAAATGCAAAAAGGGTTCAAGCTGGGTTCAAGCACATGCTTAAATCCCTTGTTGCCTCAATTTCTACAACCCCAGAATGACAGCAACCAAACCCCCTCTTTCCAGTAGGGCCTGGAAGACATACAAGAACCAGTAAGCATCCGCACGTTTCTGCGGCAAACACGTGGGAAGCAGAAGAGGGAAGCGTACACATTGAATTGTGCGGCTTTCTAAGGAATGGAATTATCTAATTTGTTTTACCATTCGTTGTTCTTTAAGCCAGCAAAGACTTAGAGGAACTACTCCCGCACAAAATAAAGTACTTGTGTGTTAATATGGTTATAACCATAACCGTGTATCACGAACCGTGGCCACAAGCCAGGACCCACCACCGTAGGGACCGGACAAAGACAGCTGAATAACAGCCACTTCCAAAAGGAGACTGAAATAGACGGACAAGAAGAAAAGGTCACTTTTCTGATGGGTGGGAGGGCCTGCCGTATCATACTTCTATCGCTGAGAGCTCTGAGGAGTGAATAACGCGGTTTGCTTATCCTTCCTTTGCAAAGGATTTTAATCAGTACAAAATATTAAAACAAATCCAGAGTTTGGAGCATGATATACACCCTCCAGACAAATGACCCTTTCCTCAAGCAGTAAAACCCCTGTAAGCAAAAAAATCTTGACTTTCTTTTGATTAACAGGTTTAATAACATTACTTTAAAATATTTCAGGCTTGCCAGGACCACTCCATTTTACCCAAAAAAGCTAAAGACTCAGGAGCTATGCTTGAATGTTGGGGCATACCCTTGACAACAGCCTTTTTGTGTAGGGAGCAAAATATATGGATGCGTTCGAGGACAGGCCCAAAAGACAATGAAAATTAAAACACAACAAAAGCCCAGGAAACGCACAGTGGCAGAGGGCACTAAAGCACCGTCAGGCTTTTACAGGTGCCATCTAGTGGAAAAAGAATAAGGAATAAAAGGTGAGCGATGATCTTTTTGTTTCCTTATTGACTTCCTAGTTTAGCCTAAGATTTCACAGCCACCGGGATTAGGCTGTTCCCGAGGCCAGGAGACACACGGGGTGACAGCTCTGATCCCTAATTGCCTGACAAACTTTGTTAGTTAAACGACAAAGTAAGTCAAGTCAGACAGGATTTCCTAGGTAATTACTGTATCTTGAAGGGAAAAAAAAATATATATTTTGAAGGGCAAACTACGGATAAACTGAGTACAGTGCAGAGAACTAAAGAGCATTGTGAAAACAAGTATCAGATATTTAGGACAAGAGGAAATGGCCTCAAGTAGCGCCAGGGGAGGTTTAGGATGGATATTAGGAAAAATTTTTACACTGAAAGGGTTATTTAAGCATTGGAACAGGCTGCCCAGGGCAGTGGTTGAGGCACCATCCCTGGAGGTATTTAAAAGCTGGGCAGACGTGGTGCTGAGGGACACGGTTTAGATTAGTGATGGTTTTTGTCAGCGTGAGGTTGATGGTTGGACTCGATCTGAAAGGTCCCTTCCAACCTAGGCAATTCTATGCAGAAAAGTCTAAAGAGCTAGAAGAGCCAGAAACATTACAAAATTTATTAATAAGGACTGGAACAAAATTATACCCGTTCATTTACTGACCAATAATATCTAGCTGTCCAAATAACCCATGTCTATACATAATAACTTACGGAAAACGATGAATGAAAGGACATATGCATCCAATACAGGAAAAAACCCCAAAGATCCTCTCTCCATTTGGCACAAACTTTCGAAATAGCACGATGCTCACGCAGGGACTTCAGTGAAGTCACGTTACCACACCTGAATCTAACCAGCACCGTCCTGCTTTTGCACCTGATAGCGACAAATACCCCGACGTCCAACTAAGACGCAGCCATGGGGAACGAGTGAGCCTCTTCCCTTAAAAGATGTATTGCTCTGTTGATATTCTATAAAAAGTGCAAGCAGAAATTAGGCTGATTCTCCCTCTAATAGTGCTGCTGGCCTCCTTCAGCCTGTAGTTTTTTTACATTTATTTATGCCAGCTGAAGGCTTGGCTGTATAACTAACTCTTGTTTACTTTCTATCCGAGGTATTGGAATTTAATTTTATAAACTGAAACACTGCCCAACTCACTATTTTGGCTAACTCAAGATATCCAAGAGATATTAAACCATCTTCATTTGAAAGCATTCTCATTTACTACTAAAAGCTAAGGTCTAGATTTTGTCCAGAGGCTGTCATTCCCGCTCAGGGCTCACTCTGGACCTGCAAATCTCCGTATTAAGAGTTCCCTCCAAGCTGATGGGCCCAGTAATACAGAAGAGAATCCGTGTGCCAACTGGAAGTGATGGAGTTCTACCCTTCCCGCTGGGAAGCTGAGGTTGTAACGCTGGAAACTGAACCACACTAACAGTGGAAGGAAGGAGTGCATAGCTCTCCATGAAGAAGCAGGGAAAGATCTCCACCCATTCATTTCCACATATGAGTCATTTAGTTTGGGACTGTATTTAAAAAAGAAAAGAAAACAAAATGAAGTCTTTTCCCAAGTTCCACCCCTGAACTCTGCAGACAGGCCCTGTGGATGGGAGATACCACAGCGAGCTGGAGTCTACGGTGTAAAGGAAAGGCATCACCAGCCAAAGTGTTACAGCTAGTGCTCTGCCTGCCTGATGCTCCCCCCTTGCCCCCATCTCCCTCCCCTCAGGCGCTCTTCAAAGATGTGCAAAAGTTGCGCAGAAAAAGACGTGCTTCATTAAAAGCAAAACCAAGGCGGTGTTTTGCACTGGCGATAACGTTATTAAAAAAAAAACCACCCCAAAACCTCAACCTCCAACCCCCCAGCGTCGTGGCTTTGAGGTAACGGCGCAGAACGAGGTGTGTTTATTCTCGGTTCACTCATTTCGACGTTTGGTGGTGCCAGCGTACGAGACACAGACGCGGCGAGAGGGGAACACGAGGACAGGGGGCCACCCCGGACTCCTGCGCTGGAAGCACAGGTCCTCACGGGTCACCGTTAATTACACAACTCCTGACCTGCAGACACCAGGAAGTGACCGAGTGCGAAGCAGAATTCTTGGATAGACGCAAGGACGTTACCTGTTTTACGGACTTCACTCAGCCATTACATTTTAAAGGTTGCACCTTTTACGCAGTTAACATCAGATGTTTCTCTAAAAACCAAAATAATCACAAAGCGTGGTGGAATCGAGCAAAGCTATGAAAGGGTACCTAGTGGTCATTCTTTTACAAAGTAACAACATTTAGGCTGTTTTAAGCTTTGCAAAAAGTTGTTATTTAAAAAAAAAAAAATAAAAATCGAGGCTTCTTTTCAAATCGCCTCCGTTTCCTTTTGCCAGAACTGTATTATCATGTCAGTAAGTCCGAGTAACAATAAAACGATTTGAGTTCCTGCATTCTCACACTCGGTGAAGAATTCTATCGCTAAGTGCCAAGAGGTGAACATTTCTAAACGTTACAAACCTCTGTTAGGGTATACGCTTCCTCTGCTGTGCATTCAGCTTTCACTGTAGGGTTACTCAGTGCAAATATTATGGGTCGCTCATTGATAGAGGCCATTGCTTTGATCACATCCTGAGAGAAGAGCCGCCCAGCTCCCGCAACTCCTGAAGAAATGGAAACACATAAAAATAGAATCAATATTTGACCGCCTCGGGGCGGATGACAGCGACTGTAGATTAAGTTCACGTCGCCCCTGAAGTCTCCCGCTCAGAGCAAAGCATCGCAGGCTTTTCTAGCGGCAGGAGATGGAAACCGGACACTGCTCTGTTAGCGGCTGCTTAAAATGCTCATTTTTCACAGGAACATCTAATTAATGTGCTCCAAAAGCCTATTTTACATGATTATTTTTTTTTTTTTGTATTTATCTGCGTAAAGAACACTTATCGCTGCCCTGGATAAGCAAGCGGGAACTCCAGGCTCTCCAGAGTGATTCATTCCAGCTGGTTGTTAACCATGCAACGCACGTTCCCTCGATATTGGTATTTCTGACCACACCCAAACACACAGGTACAAATACATAAAACGGTGTACATTTGTACGCCGGCTACAAACTTGAGCGACTCGGCCAAAAAACCCTTTTCTTTTCCAAATAAATCGTCTGCAAAGGAAATTGCAGAGTTGTACCAAGAAATACCTGTAACCTGACCTCTGCAGACAGCCAGAGTTTTAAATCAATACCTACATATGTCAGTGATTTAATAGGTATTGGTGATCTGCAGCATGAAACAGCTCCTTCAAGCCATGCTGCTGGCAGATTCTGGCCAGAGAAGCTGACTTGGGGAAAGAAAGTCAGAAAAAAAAAAAATTAAAATCATTCAAATTAGGGAACTGCTGTAAAGCAGAAAATGCAGCGTTTGTGATTGCTCTCTCCCTTGCTGCTGGTGTGGGCAATGTGTCTGGGGAAAAAAAGGTTCTATGTTTGTCTTCCTGACTCTTAGTGCCCTTCATTACAGTTTCAGTTCATTGTGGCCACGCAGTCCCCGAGAACATGCTCAGAGTTTTCTAAGAAAGGTCCAACACCAGCTGGACAAGGGTTAGAGGAAGCCGTTAAGAAGGACACGAGATGCAGAAGGAGCACCACAGCTACAATGAAGGATGCACCAAGAGCTTAACCTGCAGCTCGGTATATTTTCAAGCTGAAAACTGACCTCACATTTTCATTTTATTTACGTAAAATTTACATTTTATTTACAGGAGAAATGCAAATCACTGTCACCAACCTCTCTGGAGCCACGTTAGCAAATTAAACGCAGCAAATAACCAAATGATGGAAACACAGAAACAAAAATAACCTTACTTACCAATGATAGCTGAAGGCCGAAGTACATTCACTGCTTCTACAAATGTCTTTGGTATCTGCTCTGGAGCCCGATGCGTAAATGGTTCTTGATTGGAATCTACCTTTTGTTCTCGGCCCTATAGATAAAAAGTCGATTCTTTTTGTGAGAAGGACACGGAAAGCACTGGCCATCTGTATTGTGGGATTTCAAAGCATGATGCACCCCTACCTCAACCAGTAAACCGTATTTGTCAAACATCCATATTCTCCTGTAGGCTTCCTCAGCAGAAACACCGCTTTCCATCATAGCCATAACAATGAGGTTCGCAATTCCCAGGGCGGCCTTGTGGATATAAAGAGCTTTGATTTTTAACAAGTCACAAAAGAGGTCTGTCGTCACAACCACCACCCTGTTCAAGACCCCCACGAAGATCACGGAGTCGGCTCTGAGACACAAGCAATGTTTGGGTAAATGGGGACACACTCCTGGGATCAACAGTGTCACGTCTTTAAGGAAAAGAGGGAGGTGGCTCTTCAGGGTACTGTGCCCCCCCTGCCTGTACCAATTCCGCACCCACAATAAAGCAGCCCAACCGGACAGTAAGTGCTGCAGCCCTCCTGTCGAGAGGCCATGGCCTGGTGTTTTCTGCCCAGCTGCTTTCCGAACCTCCCTCTGCTCCCGCTGCCGGTGGTAAAGGCCTTGCAGACAGAGGGCAGAAAGTGGATGCTGGCAGCGCTCCCCTCCACGTCCCTTTTCTTGGCTCGCTGCACACACTGCTAAGGCTGGCAGGAGAAATAAGGTAGAGGGAAATGCAGAGCAGATCTCGGGCAACACCACACCATCAGCCAATTACTGCAATCTGGACCTTCCCCAGCTGGAGAAATTTTCCGCTAATTAAGTTATTTTGTCAGCACCACAAAAGCAATTTTGCTGATATACCAAGAAGCACGCCACTGGTCCTGACACTGCGGCCCCAGTAACTAACCAGTGTCTGCTGCAAGCAACCACTTGCTAAGAAAACAACTGTGTCACTTCTTTCCAGTGCTGTAAAAATTAGATGTTCCTCCCCCCTTTCTTACTAAATCATAATTTTACAGTAAATTCCCCTTGAACTACACTGAAGTCATAGAATCACAGGGTTGGAAGGGACCTCTGGAGATCATCTAGTCCAACCCCCTGCCACAGCAGGGTCACCCAGAGCAGGTGGCACAGGAACGCGTCCAGGCGGGTTTGGAATGTCTCCAGAGATGGAGACTCCACCAGCTCTCTGGGCAGCCTCCTCCAGTGCTCTGCCACCCTCAGGGTAAAGAAGTTCCTCCTCATGTTTAGGTGGAACTTCCTATGCTCAAGTTTGTGCCCATTACCTCTTGTCCTGTCCCCGGGCACCACTGAGAAGAGCCTGGTCCCATCCTCCTGACACCCACCCTCTAAGTATTTATAAGCGTTGATAAGGTCCCCCCTCAGCCGTCTTTTTTCCAGACTGAAGAGACCCAAATCCCTCAGCCTTTCTTCATCAGAGAGGTGTTCCAGTCCCCTCAGCATCTTGGTAGCTCTCTGCTGCACCCTCTCCAGCAGTTCCCTGTCCCTCTTGAACCGGGGAGCCCAGAACTGGACCCAGTGCTCCAGGTGCGGCCTCACCAAGGCAGAGCAGAGGGGGAGGATGACCTCCCTCCACCTGCTGGCCACACTCTTCCTGATGCACCCCAGGATGCCATTGGCCTTCCTGGCCACAAGGGCCCATTGCTGGCCCATGGTCATCCTGTTGTCCACCAGGACTCCCAGGTCTCTTTCCACAGAGCTGCTCTCCAGCAGGTCACCCCCAACCTATCCTGGTGCCGGGGGTTGTTCCTCCCCAGGTGCAGCACCCTACACTTGCCCTTGTTGAATTTCATAAGGTTTCATAAGTCCCTGATGCTTTTTTTTAAGTCCACGTGAGAAAGTGAAAAACTTGAGCCCTTGCAAACGTTAAACTTTCAAATAATCATCTTTAAGCAGGTAGTCCCTTCTGTTAATGTATTTTGGCTGGCTTTATGTAAAAAGTCCTGCAATGGAATTCAGAGAATGTGAATCTCCACAAGTCCTACAGAACCAGAAAATACACAGTTAGATCTCTTGTTGCTCCAGAGCCCTTAAGGGAACTCACCTCTCCTGCTCCAAGGAACAGCACTTTCTGCTCTGCAAGTGGTTTACCGGTGGCTTTCTGTGCTGCCAGCAGTCCTGCCAAGGCCACTGAAGCTGTCCCTGTAAAAGCAGGACAAATCTAAGGAGACCTGAACAGATCCACGTGGCAGGTTATGGTTTTAGGCAAGGTTTTTGCACACATATTAAGAAACACGAACAAAGGCTATACCTTGAATATCGTCATTGAAGGTACAATATTTCTCTCTGTATTTTCTTAAAAAGCGAAAAGCATTGTGGTTTCCGAAGTCTTCAAATTGGATAAGTGTGTTCTGGCCATACCTACAGAACACGGCAAATATTCCTATCACTAGACACATGAAGAAACAAAATCATTTCAAAACAAATCCTGCGCATAATCAATTATCTTTGGAAAGATGATGTCCTCAGGCTTTTCACTGCTTAGAACAGTTCCATCTCCGTTCCACGCATATTTAACAGGTAACTACAAGCACTATATTCCAGGTCACAGAGAAAATCACTACAGAGCCAGAAACGCAGCCGTGTCTCTTGACTCCTAGTCCTGTCCTTATTCCTTAAATGACTGCTTCAAGGACAGTGTGTTATGGATTTTTCTTTGCCAGCGGTTTTGGCCACGCTTCCGTGCAGAATATTCAGTGTCATACCTGTCTGTAATAGCTTCCATAAATTCATCAATTAGGTCATCATAGACCTGCGAGCGATCCCTTTTTTGGTAGAGGCCCATATAAAATGGATCTTTTAAGAGCGTCTGAAAAAGAATCAATCAAAGACAGCAGCGGGATGAATCACTTCCTAGAGTTCACAGGAACACGTTTCACACCAAAGGTACTGCATTTATACAGCCACTGGAACTGCCTCCAGTCTGTATCACCCTTCAGTAATTTCAGCTGGCACTTGAGGTTGGTGATGGCGGCTTTTAAAATGGAACAAATCAATACTGTGAATGATAAACTGCTTTCATAAATCTGATTCGCATTCCCAGCTTCTTCAAGTCAGGTCAACCCGACTGTCTACTTTACAGTGTTCCAGCATTCAAATTACTTCCAAATGCACCATTTCACTGACAAATTAACTGGCGGTATAGTGAATTCCAAATCATTTATCCTTACATAAAACATTTGGTTTTATCTTAAATAGAAGTGCTCAAATAAAAATCTGCTCTTATAGCACTAAATCCTGTTAACAGACAAAGTTCAGTCATACTCACTGCATTATCAGTTCCAACATCGATGCACACAGGCAAGCATTTATCTGGATGTATTCCTGCACAGGCTGTATATAAACACAGTTTTCCTACGGGAATTCCCATCCCATACACACCTAGGTCTCCAAGACCCAATATTCTTTCTCCATCGGTGACGACAACAGCCTGAAAACAAAAAGCAGGTACAATTATATGTGATTACTGAAATGTATAAAGTTTAGCGTAATAGCCGTTGTGCTTTTTCCAGGCAAAAATTCAGGTATATTTTTACAGTTAAAGAATAAATTACAAGGAATATTTGACTCGAAGCAATAACGCTTGATGTTAGAATCTGCTATGCTCCTTTTTCTTTGCAGAAATCCACCGGTCAAATCCCTGGAAGCTAAGTAGGAAGAAACCAAGCTGCCGTGTGGAAATGCAGCTTTTAACTTGGGATTATTATTTCTTGTAAATCCAGACATCAAAAAGTTCAAATAAGTACCATTCACCTCATCTCCCTTTGTGGTTCTCGACCCAACTGGGTCATACAGGTTTTTAATGGCAAAATCTGGGCCTCTCAACTACCACTTCTGTGTGCTAATCCAAGGACAAGATCACCTCTCCTACTGCTATGTAATACAATAAGTAAAACCCAGAGGGGCATTCCCCAAAACCTCCCCAAAAGGTAGAATAATGAAGTAAAACAAGAAATTTGGCAAGTCCAGTTCTCATCATTACTGTTTACTCAAACCGTAAACCTCCTATTTAGGATAAAACACTGCTCTTCAAGACACATATTCTCTTATCTAGCTCAATTTTGCCATCATCATCAAATAACTGCCAAGGATGCATTATTTAGCATTTACATTTCCATCAAATACTAACAAACCTTAAGAAACTCCACTGAGATTATACAGCAACTAGATATAAATGCATACAGTGGTAGTACCTTAACGTCGTTCTCTGGCCAGTTGTTCACAATTGACCTTATGTGGCCTCTGTCTGAGATAGAGATAAATAATCCTCTGAAAGAAAAAACAAAGCAGAAATATTTTATAGGTGGCAATCAGAATTTTCACCTTGCTTTGTAAAACTAAACGTCCACCAGTTAAATTTTCTTCAAATTGAAAGCGTTGCAATCACTGACACAAATCTCTAATACGCAAGTCTATTTGGCTACTTTGACACTCTAAAATAAGAACACAGAGAAAACACTTTTCATGAGGCTCCCTGGATTTTACACAACTACAGATATTCACCTTTAATACTCCTCTAGGGCAAAACACCTCTGGTGTTAGCGTCAGGTATGACAGGATCTATGTTCTCCTGTAAGGACATGAGAAGGGAACATGATCCCAAGTCTGGCTTTACCTTAGTGAATCGAACGTTCACGCCATTACACGAGGCGAGGGGAACAGAAAGAATGGAAAAAGACAGACAGGGAATGAGCACACTGTCTTCTCCAAGACCGGGAGGAGAAAAGTGCTTCCCACTGCTGGGTGCTGCTCCGTGGGAACGTGGGAGGGGAGGAAAGGAGCAGAGGTGAAGAGAAGCGTGTGTTTCCCAGTTCCTGCCCATGCTGCTGTTTCTTCTACAGACAACTTCTAGGGGGGGACAGTTTCCAAACTGGTCTATAACACGTACAGAGAAATGGAAAAGGAAGAGTATATTTGAACTAATAGTACACTCTCACATCCCCTTGTCCCAGATCGGGAGCAAAACCACGTGTTTCTTACTGTCTTTATCACAGCAGCCGCACTGCGCTTTGGAGTCCTCATGGCAGCGGAGGATTAGCCCTTCCTCCACACAGCGCTGAAGCCCTCAAGCGATAGGGCTCTAGAAACACTCTATGAATTGCAGTTGAGAGTATCGTGGAAATGAGCTGAAATGACTGCCAGTCTGAAGTGGTTTCCTCAACACAGAGCTAAACCTGAATGGTTGTTCTGAAGTCGCTGCTGAACCCAAATCAGATCCCAGCCAAGCGTATTTACTGTGTCAGAGTAACTGAAAGCTGACTCCTGGTAGCACAGCTTTAATACAGGGACCATCAGCACCCAGTGGAGTCTGCAGAGCTACCATGAGGCAAGCCTCTCCCTTCCTGCTTTGCCAGCATCTCTCCCCACACCCTGCTCGCTGGCCTCTGCTCCTGCACCCAAGATGTCACGCTGTGGTGCTCTGAAAAGCATAGAATCACAGAATGGTTTGGGTTGGAAGGGGCCTTAAAGATCATCCAGTGCCACCCCCTGCCCTGGGCAGGGACACCTCCCACCAGACCAGGTTGCTCCAAGCCCCGTCCAACCTGGCCTTGAACCCCTCCAGGGATGGGGCAGCCACAGCTTCTCTGGGCAACCTGGGCCAGGGGCTCACCAGCCTCACAGCAAACAATTTCTTCCTCACATCCCATCTAAATCTCCCCTCTTCCAGTTTAAAACTGTTCCCCCTCGTCCCATGGCTCCCCTCCCTGCTCCAGAGTCCCTCCCCAGCTTTCCTGGAGCCCCTTGAGGGACTGGAAGGGGCTGGAAGGTCTCCCCGGAGCCTTCTCTTCTCCAGGCTGAACCCCCCCAGCTCTCTCAGCCTGTCCTCCCAGCAGAGGGGCTCCAGCCCTCCCAGCATCTCCGGGGCCTTTTCTGGCCCTGCTCCAACAGTTCTTTGTCCTTCTTATGTTCAGGGCATCGTAAGAATCTCTCCAGCACGGGGATCCTTTGCCACCAGCAGGAAACAATAATAAAAGTAGCAGCAATACATATCTACCGTTCTTACTTTGGTCTCCTGAAGATGTGTCCGTACTGGGAGCAGGCAAGGCCTACTGTTGGTGTGTATACAATTGGCATTAACCGCTCAATATCATCTTGTAATACCCTATAGAATAATTTTTCATTTCTCTCTTGGATTCCCATTATGTAGATATACCTGAAAGGAAGCAAAAGAAAAAAAATAATCACTTATTGTTTCACATTTATGCTTATTTAAAACAACGTGGAAAAGGTCAAAGCAAAACCCAAACTTGCTTCATGTTATTTCTTCATGAAATTCCTGCTTCTGCACAAGCCAGGCTTTGAGCACTAAACAAAACCTGGAAAAGAGAAAGGAGCAGTACTAAAAAGCTGAAGTAAATATACTGGATATGACACAACATGCATGTTAACGAGTTAATGCACAAACATGCATTGTGATAAAATGATAACCCATGGATTTATTACAGGATGCAGCCGGGAGTCTCATGACTGTTCTAAAAAAAATAAAATTTATCAGTGAAAGAATTTTTCACCCAAAAAAAGTAAGGTCCTGACAGTAAGGTCTTGTTAATCCCAACATTAACAGAGCTGTAAAACAAATTAACTCCTAACAAAAAGTTCATTTTGAAAGACTTAGCTGGGTGTGTAAATTAAACCTGCATATTTGCGCATTTATCTACTAATCCACTGTGCATCAATTCATACTCGGTCGTCTTGACATAAAGATAATGAAATTAGCGCTTTGTTTCAGGCTACAGCAACCGGGCGCTTTGCCAATATAGATGACATGACTGTTTCAGATCAGCAAGCGACACGACGCGGATTTAAAAGCCATCTTTCGGTTTTCGTGAGAACAAAAAGAGTTTTGATGTGGTCCAGTAAGCCTCAAACCATTCCAACGCTCCTCTCTCCCTTAGGAGGCTGCGTATTTTTACATGCAGATACGCATAGGCTTATATGAAAACAGTAACAGGATGTTACAAACATGCTATTCTAAAAAAAAAAAAAAAATTAAAAAAAAAATCAAAATCCTTCACATTTTTTTCACCTAACCAGTGGATTAAACAAAGATTGATATAAAAAAAATTCTCCATTAGGAGACTCAAAATTCTAACCCTGTATTTCCTTTCCAGCGGTAACTATTGCATATGATAAATACTGTTATTCATTGCTAATTATCAAACCCTCAATTTACCTTCACTCTCACCTATTTTTCTAGCACGCGCTAGCTGCCCCCTTCACCCCCTCCAACAGTTCTGTGCTCTAACAACCTGCCACCCCGATCTTGCATGTTACAGAAATACATATTACAGCAAGGTTCGCAGCTTTGTTACTAGGTAATTACTGCACCTTCTTTTTTTGTTACCTCAGGACTGTGAAATATAAGAAAGAAAGCTCCCCAACCTCATTGAGCCACACGATGAACGCGTGACTGATGAAAGCAGTTTTCTGTGCAAAAGCGAAAATAGCCTCCAACAACTCAAAAAACCCCAGTGGAGGCAGAGAAACCTTGTTTGGTTACCCCCATGAAATATTTTACAGCAATTTCCATTTACTTGCATGACAAAACAAGGCCAGAGGAGCGCTTACTTTTCCAAGGGGTCAGTCATTTTTGCCAAATTCTTATGGAAGCGTAAGGCTTGAATGTCTTGCGTCTCTATTTTAGGAGGTAGAAGTCCTTGCAGCCCAAGCATCTGTCGTTCATGTAATGTAAAGGCCATACCCTGAAAACAAGAGAGATGAGAAATCATTAGCAGTTCTTCCCGCAGCATTTCTATTTATAATGTCTTTCTATTTGCCATTTCAGACTATCCACTGCATCCTTTTCTCACGGCAGGTGCCAGAGCAGGCAGGGTTTGGATATATTTGCCTCTGCTGGGGTTCTCCTCATCCTTCGAGGGTATCCCTTTTGACCACAGCTTTTCCGCAGCTCTCACATCCTTATACCCTTTGCCAGATTTCATTTTCCTCTGTGAAACCGGAGGATAACTAAGAGACAGACAGACTAAGGTTTAAAAGTAAAATAACAGCTGCTTCTTGACTTGTTTCATAGGAACATAAGGTCAACCAAGAACACGCGCGTCACGCGGTCGGGTCCCGACAATCAAAGAGCTTTCTCTGAATTGCTCCATTTGCGGCTTTTTTCTCCATACTGTAGAAAACTGTAACGGTCTACTACCGAAAAGCTTTATTTGTAACAAATTCAGTCTCAGAAGAGTTAAACCAGAAAAATATCCCACCATTTCCATTCTTCTCTGTTTCAAGGTGGACGAAGAGTTTTATTTATTGTTACTTAAACACCGATCTGAACTATTTAGCAATAACATTCAATAAAACTGGCTTTTTACTTCGGACACGTAACAGCCTGCTGTGAGCTACCTGCTAGCGGAGGAATCTTCAACGGGACAGTTAACTCGAGGCGTAACTTTGTAGAACGTTAACTGATCCGAGTCCAGATTCACAGCCAACCTGGCTCAAAGTGCTGACCCCATTTCCGACAACTGACCCCACTTTAAGTTTGGCACTTCCAAAAGAGCAATGATAAACTTTCCTTATTTCACTTTATCCAACTGGGTCAGTTCAGCGAATGATTAAATCAATATACGCGAACGCAGGAGCTGAAAACCCAGGAAAACCTTTGCTGTGCATCAATCCGGGAGCAAAAAGCAGCATCTGAAAGGGAAAGGTCTGCTAGATGCGATGTTTTGAAAGAGCTGGAAACAAGAAACAGCAGTTCTGCTCACAAACAACATCTCCTTTGTTTCCTAAAGCAGCTAGATTAAAAAACAAGAGCACATTTCCTCAAATTTCCCCATGCTGGAAGCAGATTCTTACTGCCAAGTTAAAAAAAAAAAAAAACAACACGGTTTAAAAAAAGCTTTTTAAGGTTTGTTTTACGCCTCGTAATTACAGTCCAAATTCCTCCTGCAATCAGAAAAATCACAAGAAAACACTATTTTCCCACTTCAGAAGACATACATTCAGATTAGAATATCTATTTTTTTTCACCTCTGCTTATGTTTGAATCGACTTTCACAGGTATTTGTAGAAACCAAGCTCATTAACCAAGATCCTCTAATTTAGAGTCTGTACTTAATGTAATTCAGCACGCTTGAATGGTTTATAACCAATACAACTACTCCTTAGGAAAAACCATAATTAAAATCATTAATATTTTTACATATTTTTTTTTCTCTTTGCTTACTTAAATCACATTTAATATCAGTTGTTTGGACTACACGGATTTAAGCAGTCCATCTGCTTTTCCATACTAATTCTAAGCTATGTTCTAAAGTAATAAAATATTTGGAGTTAAAAAGCAAGCTACTCCAAAAAAAAAAAATTAAAACCTTCCATGTTTGCAAAAAACTGTAGTATTTAATCCTAAAATTGACCGATGCTTTCTGACAACCTTCCATGTAATAGATTTGCCATAAAATACTGAACTTAATTTGTCCTTTTTCTATCACGAGTCATTTGCAAACCCTTTTTTTCCCCTCAAACCATTGTTATTCTCAAGTATTCTTCCAATATATAAATTGTCAATAAATTTCAGGTGACGGCTCATTCCTGAACTTCTTCCCCTTGCTGCTGGTCTTTTGCTGGCTGTAACAGTCACTTGAGCCACGTGGTAATTTTTCTGAAAGCCGATTTGAATAATCCAAAACTTCCACTGAGAACACAACCACGGAAGCAGCACCGGCATGAGGAAAAAAAAAACCCACAAGGAATATACACCGAATGTCTGGTTTGTTTTTGTTTTTGTTTTTTTTTTGTTTTTTTTTTTTTGTTTGTTTTTTTAAGTCATATTGCAAAGAATCTACTTCGTTTTCGCTTGAGGAATGACTGAGGGAACTGGGGGTGTTCAGCCTGGAGAAGAGGAGGCCGAGGGGAGACCTTCTCACCCTCTACAACTACCTGAAAGGAGGGTGTAGAGAGATGGGGGCTGACCTCTTCTCCCTGGTGACAAGGGATAGGACAAGAGGAAACGGGTTCAAGTTATGGCAGGGGAGGTTTAGATTGGCTATGAGGAAACCTTTTTTCCCTGAAAGGGTTATTAAACATTGGAACAGGCTGCCCAGGGAGGTGGTGGCTTCACCATCCCTGGAGGTGTTTAAAAAAAGGGTAGATGTGGTGCTTAGGGACATGGTTTAGAAGTGGTTTTTGTCAGGGTAGGTTAATGGTTGGACTTGATGATCTTGAAGGTCCCTTCCAACCTCAGCAATTCTATGATTTTATGTACTTCACAAGAAATATTGAAAGATTCTCTGGGAATGTAAATGCATCTTCCAAAGTTGCATGGAAGCGAACCACGCCCATGCACATCTCGGCTATCTTCCCCTTTTCCTTAATTACCCCCTAAATTTGTTACCCTCAGCAGTTCATGCCTTTTTAAAACAACCCTTTCTCAACACAAACTGTACTTTGCAGCGCAAGTGATTTAGGATAGGAAGGCCAGTACAGCTGGTAAACATCTCTGATATTTTGACTGTTACTTCAGGCACTACAAAAACAAAAGTGATGCCAAAAGATATTAAGAAGAAAAAAAAAAAAGCTTAGTTTCTTTTCAGAAGATAAACACTGGTCAGTAAAGTCACTAATACCAGTAGTCTAAGGCATATCAGAGGCCAGAATCCCTTCAGTGGTACCACACTGGCTACACTGACATTTTACTCCAAACTAGCTGAAATATCTCACCAGCAAAAGCCACATCCTCCCCATTAGAAACTCTCAAGTCCCTTAAAAATAAAGTCTACCTAATTTCCAATTTCCACTACTAGCATGGCACTGGGACATGGTTTTTCCTTGTTTTCCCTGTACAGTGAAACCAGTGACCTTAAACTATCCGAGTCCTTAATAACATCAAACGAGCCTTCAGGTTAGTACTAAGCAGAGCAGCTACCCATCTTTATTCAGTTTATTCACATTTTTCCCCATCTATAGGCAACCTGGTTTTTCAGTCTATCTGGAGTTACAATAATATTAACCACAGTGAATTCTCTAAGTGGTACCAAGCACTTCCAGCTGTTTATTTACGTGACAGTTAGATCCTACCACATTAAAAGATGCTTTAATTTTTGCCCAGACCTAACTCAGGCATCTGAATGCCATCAGCCTCCATGGAGAAATTCAATCCTCGTTCCAACTGGAACAGAACAAGTTTAGTCCAGAGCAGCACTATAAAAACCCCAGAGCCATTTCAACACTTGCTGTATTTCCATTCATTATCTTTGTCCGTGACCATCAGCTGCCTCTTTGTTTTGGATTTGGGATTGCAGCTTGTTCCAAATACAGCACCTCGTAGGATGGAGATTTTCCTTAAACTGGTGTGCCTAGGAGCTGCAGTATTACAAATTTCCTAGCTTTTTCCCTCGTTTTATAAACCTTAGTGGGGTTCGACAGGCCCAGCAACCCGTTCCCAGTGAACCCAGAGGCACTCAGCAATTGACAGCACTGGGACTGACGCTCTCAAAGGCACTTAAGATTCCAGCATCTCCTTAAGGGCCAAACTCCCACTGGTTTCCACTGGCATTAAATGCCTAAATACTGTAATGATTTGGGTTTAAGTCACAGGGATCACTTTTTGGTTTCCTTTGACCCACAGTGCTAGGTGTCCTTTCTCTGAGTGTTATCCACTGACTCTCACTTAGACTAGTTTCCTTAATCCTCTTTACAGCTCAGAAAAAACAGGTGTCCTTTCTAAGACAGTACAGACAGAGCAGGGAGCGCATCTAGGAGAAAACCCCGCACACTTCAAAGACTGCAAGTGAATTAATACACACGGACAAATTTATTGCAACAAACCCAATGTGCTGCTGTGGGGGGGGGAAAAAAAGCAAAGGCAAATAAAATGAAGCATTGACAGGTTTTTTTAGTTAAGACAAGCTCACATTGAGTCACCACGTACTGTGCCTTTAATCCACAAACTATCTGGCGCTGGGACCTAACAACTGGGTTCTACTACACAAAGCGAGCGGTGCTATAAATACCAGCATATAAAAATTCTACTTGCCTACTTTGCACGAAGGTGAAGAGGAGACTTGAATCCTGCGAGCCTGATTTTTATAGCACCACTGAGTAAGTAAAACCGAGAGGTTTCCAAGCAGAGAAGTACTAGTGATGGTAATTTTTTTCCCCACCTGCAAAGGCTTGCAGGCATATATAGAGGAGGGGATACTTTTACCCGACACCATAAATACTCTCACGCATTCTGAAAACATGTGCGGTTTTTAATAAATAATCCATTCGAAGCCCCTGACAAAGATGTAAATGCAGAATATATCCAAACACGCCACTGTTTGGAAAATGAGAGTTAGCCAACTTCACAGGGAAGATTTAGTCAAATGGTTTTCATTGTTATAACATATTCAGCAGTATATCGTGGGCTTTGAAGTAGCATCATGAACATTTTTAAAATAAAGCAATTTTACATTGCATTGTGGGTTGCTTCTCTTAACTCTGCTTCCTTTTGCTAAATCACAAAGTTCACTATTGCACAACGCGTCTCCACCGCAAAAATAAAGTTCACACATAGGAATCAAAGGTGTATTTGCTATCTCAACCATAGATTCAAAGTTTCTCTGTGTTTATGAGAACAGTGTGGAATATGGAAATCTCCTTTGATTTCTTTCCTCCTCCGGTTTTTAAACTCAGTTTCCTATCTTTATTCTTCTAGAAACAGCACCTTATGTATCCTGGAAGGTACGGCTGACACAGCACAGCCATCTACTGCGTGAAATGACCCAGACCCTCCCCAGGTGATTAAGCCTTTAAAGACCTTCATCTCTCTGCAGACAAAGATGCCACCAGTTCTTGTACCTCCTCTATAAGTGCAGAACCAGATGTAAATCACTTTGGCTGTTGAACCAGACTTAGCTAACCCGCAGTAGCAGTCCTTTCCTTATGATGTGGCTTCAACTAAAAGCGTTCCCCTGCAGAAAATGGGAAAAACTCAGAAACAGAAAGCCTTTACACACCAGCAAGGAAGTCATCCGGCCTCTCTAGGTTTTTTTTTTTCCAAACACCAATGGTTATGGTAAAGCTGTACATTTTAAATCATAGAATGGTTTGGGTTGGAAGGGACCTTAAAGATCATCCAGTCCCAACCTCCCTGCCCTGGGCAGGGACACCTCCCACCACACCAGGTAGCTCCAAGCCCCGTCCAACCTGGCCTTGAACCCCTCCAGGGATGGAGCAGCCACAGCTTCTCTGGGCAACCTGGGCCAGGGGCTCACCACCCTCACAGCAAACAATTTCTTCCTCAGATCTCATCTAAATCTCCCCTCTTCCAGTTTAAAACCGTTCCCTCTCATCCTATGGCTCCCCTCCCTGATCCAGAGTCCCTCCCCAGCTTTCCTGGAGCCCCTTGAGGGATTGGAAGGGGCTGGAAGGTCTCCGCGGAGCCTTCTCTTCTCCAGGCTGAACCCCCCCAGCTCTCTCAGCCTGTCCTCCCAGCAGAGGGGCTCCAGCCCTCCCAGCATCTTCATGGCCCTACGCTGGCCCCGCTCCAACAGCTCCGTGTCCTTCTTGTGCTGAGGCCTCATGGCCATGATGGCATGATGACTGAAACGGTTCATCTACACCACATAGCATCACTGAACACCTCAGAGGCATTTCATTAAACTGCTATTTTCCTATCTGAGCAAATGCCATTGCTTTTGTTCTCCTTTGACAGCATTAATCCTACAAAAAAAAAAACCCAGAAAACATTAAAATCCAGGACAGCTTGCTTCCTTCCTTCCTCCACTCACCACCCCAGCAGTTCAAGAGTCCTGAGCAGAACAGCTGATCTCAGTTAAATGAGGTGCAATAACACTACCACCTTTGGCACTTATAGCACCTTTTCAGGCAGACGATAAAAGCTGGTTACAGATTAAACAGTTCCACCTTTCCACATTTTATTCCCTTTAAAAGCATGCAGATCTAAAGGAAGTCGATAAAAGCTGCAGAAGCTGCAGAAACCTGGCCGTGCAACCTCCATCCAACAATCCCTCCATCTCCAAACCAGTTGGGCAGGACACAAAACTGGTGGTGGGACTTCTGGGCTGGGTGGGTGGGTGTGTGTGTAAGGAAACCAGCAGTTTCTGTGAGTTTCCTGCCTTCTAGGATCTTTCTTTGCGACTGATCAGAAACTGCTGGTTGTATTTCAAGCACTGCATTTCTTAGCGACATGACAATTACCATTTGCAGTACATCTCCACATCCTGTTTACCCTGGTTTCCCCAGGAAGGCAGACAGGCATTGCGTATTCTACACCCTGCCTGCTCAACCCGACTGACAGAGACTAAAAAGCATTAAAATAAAAGAAACCAAATGTGTCAAAACCAGCATGGTGAGGAAAGGGCAGTGGAAGGGAGCAACTGCTTTTAGATCTTCAAGTTCATACAATCTTTCTTCACATTCTCTTGTCCCATCCTGTTTATTTTGTCCAACGGGCTTTAACTTTGAGTTGAGGCAGTTCCTCAGGAACCGGTCTGGGATTAATCCATCACTTGTGACACTGTCAGTCAATTACTTTTTAAAATTTATCATATATTCCCATGCAGATGTGCCCAGGCATATACATACACGCAAAGATGTGTGCATGCACGTGTGTCTTTAATGCAATGGCTTAAAGATATTTGCTGAAGCTAAAAATTTGAGAGGCATTGTCAGTACAGGAAAACAACATTAAAGAATGAAATAACTGAACAACATCGAGGAAAGGAACAGTAGAAAAAGGGGTAATGGAACCAACTGTACAAAATACAGTCACGCACTTATAGAGTATCAAGAAGAACTGATGCCACAAGGTAGAAAAATCACCAACTAAAATACAGAGTGTCACAAATTATTCGGAGTCATGAATTTGCTGCAAGACACAGAAAGCAAACATACGAATAATGTTACAGGTCACCTATTTCCCATGAAGATAAAGGCATGCTGATGCCCCTCTACATGGCAGAATGGACATCGCCAAGGTCAGGGAGCATCCATCTACTCATGCATCATCTGTTCTGTGCTGGGAGAAGAAATCCTGGCCCTTGAGTGAGAATCCAAACCATTTCCACAATATACATAACAATTTAATTGCCAGTACTAAGCAAATGGAATTGTCCTAACAGTGTTCTAAGCGCCCAACAAGCTTAAAATGCTGTTTTGGCACAGCACGGAGCTCCGGCAGAATAAAAGGTCCTGAAGACAATTAACTGTAATTGGAATCCCTGTCACAGAGCAGAAATCAAACATCATGGAAGATTGTAAATACACATGGATGCCAGCAATGCAGTTAAAATACGTTCTGCAATTGTTTGGCTGCAACAGCAAGGGCATTACTGATATAGCTCATGACCTTTTCTGAGCTGCCCTGACAAAATACACTTGGAAAGCTGGCCTTCAAACATAAAAATGTAAAACACCCGATGCAGGTGTAGCCCACACCTGCAGGGGACAGGTAAGGATGGGAAAGAAAAGGAAGAAAACCCCAAATAGTAAGAGAAAAAAAATACTCCAATGGCAAAGAACAGGAGCAGACTAATTTGCACAAGGGGAAGGGGTGGTTTCCTGTTAGCGATGCTGCTGTCTTGCAGTTCTTATTTTAGGACCCACGTATATTAGAGGAGACCAAACGTTCTGGAGAGTTGATAGGGACTGTAAAAACTAAGCATAAACAACACAAGTAATAAAATGATGATCTCAGCAAGCTGCCAGCAAGAGATAAAGCCCTTTATCTGGGCCTGTATATGATACACATGCGCATATGAGACACTGCGGGCAAGAAAAACACAAAGGGTAAAGTACCTTGCATATTTAGTCAATCATTTCTTTCTCTGCTGAATTTCCAAATTACATTTCTATACAGATACTGCATCCAATATCAAGCCGTATCACTTCACTTGCTTACAGATCCATTCAAACAGGTGGCAGCCTTAACAACAGACTGATACAACAGAGCCGAACAAACGTGGAAAGCTTTGTCTTCTCACAAGTGTAATTTCTTGGAGACATTAAAAAATAAAAAAAAAAAAAAATCAACTGCTATTAATCAGCAGCTCTCTGCTCTTCCCTCCTCCTCAAAAAAAGGACCTCCAAAAAATACTGCATTGTACTCAGTCCACCGGAGAATTCCAGGCTTAAAAAAAAAAAATTAGAAAGATATTGCCACTAGAAAAACAATAAGAATTGACCTATTGTTTTTGTTTCTGAACACGGTTGCATAATCAGCACTTGGAAAAGCTTACAGGGCTTGAAATAATTTCCACTGGCATGTCAAAGTGTTTATAGCTCAGAAAAGTCTCGAGATAATCTGATCTTGACAAAGCACACCAATCTATTCTTTTCTCCTACCCCAACATGGCAATTCTCATTTTATTTTTGCACTCAGCCAGTGTCTAACTTCTACAGATCTCTCTATATATACGCAACCCGCATTCATGCGGTATCAAGGCATCTCACACTACACTATACTATACAAGAAACAGTAGGAAACATGACCGCAGGTCTGTATTTTGTCTTCTTCCTTTCTTTTCATGACACTTAGGAATCACTTTTGCCAAAAGACACGTCCTTGTAGTTATGGGCAGGACACAAGGAGGTGCAGCTCACAGTTCCTAATCCTCCCCAGACATTTTGAGCCCACTGGTCAACTTCCAATTCTGACAAAAAGAAAGGGACAAAGAAAAGAAAAGAAGAGAAAAGAGACTGTGCTGTGCAGAGGGAAGAGCCAGCCTAGCCCTGCTGATGAGGGAAAGGCTCGGGGTTATGTGTCTGGTTTGCCAGCTGGCCAATTTATAACAGCACGTGCTTCTTTGCATCTAGAAAGTGGCCGGGGACATGGAAATTAGCTGAGAAGACAGGGGAAGAGTGAGGAGGAGTCAGGGCCATGGGCAGAAGAGAAAGGGAAGGAAATATACAGTGAAGGGGACATATAAGGCATTACAGGAAGGGAAAAAAAATAAAATCAGAGAATGGGGAAGAGGAGAAAAGCCAGACATTAAAAACATAAGGTAAAACTATGGAAGTCCAGCTTCCATAACTCCATCGCTCAGGAAATACCCCGTCAGAGGCAGCTAGATTTGTCACCTTTCTTGGCCACTTTAGACATGTTGGATCAACTACAAAAGCCCTCATCTCATTTCTTACTAGTTTTAGTTCACACATTAATTGTTTAAACATTCCTGAAGGCAGCTACTACTCTGGAAAAAAAAGCAATTGGGGATGGGGTTGTGGAAATAGGGAAAATTTTGTGAAAGAAAAAAAGCTGCTTTCTTAGGAAAAGTTCCTCCCGATGCAGGGAATTAACATAATGTCTCTGCCTCCCAGCTAGCTCCATTCAAGGCTTATTTTTAGATGCTCTCTGTCCAGCTCTCTGCACAAGGATGTTTCTTACTGATATGGCTCAGTCCCAATTCACAGTCTTGCAGGAAAAAGCCAGGACTAGGACAGAGAGACTAACACTTTCTATCACTAACAAGACTGAATTCAGAATTAACTTTTGCAAGCTATGAAATAAGACTCCCTATCTGCTAAAGCTTTACTTCAACTCAACCAGCCCAAAAACTAAGCCAGTAATCAGCAAGAATCAGCGACTCTTCATCTGGCAGAAGGAAAGAGGAGGATCGATTGTGTAAACCACAGCAGACCAGGGGAAGTGCAGGCTGACAGAAGGAGAAGGTGTTATTGGAAGTCCTTGTACTGTAGGTGTCCAGGCAGTAAACTTGAAATGATCACTGACTCCTCCATCTTCTGTACCCTTTTTTGGCTGTGGCCCAGTACACCTCCTGGAGGTGGTTTAACCCTGGAACAAGGTCCATTGGACGATTACCGGATGAAGATAAGATATTTGATAATCGCACAGCACCAACCTTGTTTGTTCGTGGGTTTAACATCAGTGGCTTGCCTTTTTCTTTCGTATGCGCGCTGCGACGTGCCATCGCGCAGGGAGTGGCAGCTGCTCGTAGTCGGGAGAACATGGTGGGGTTTTTTTATACTGCACCTGGGAAAAGGAGAAGAAAAATCATTCAGATACAGAGGCAGTGGAACTAATGTTCATATTTGTAGGCCTTCCGTTGTGAAAGAAATAGGTACATGCTAGATAAGACTCTTTGCTCTAACACCGTGATAATAACTCAAAATTGTCTTGTGGCAGCCAGGAGGAAGAAAAAGAAGGAAGGTTTTACACCAGCGGGAGTGCATGAATGAGTGGAGAGAGCATACAGGGACACCAGTGTCAGCCAGCATTACGCTGTGGGCTGCAGTCAGCCAGCATTCACTAGGTATTATCTTATAGCTGCACCATAAACCCAGAGCAGAACTGCCGTTAGCAAATATTAACCTTCTGTGGTGACCCATGCAACTGGCACCAGTGCAAATGCCGGGGAGGACACAATGACTTGGGCTAGTGCAGCGAGAACATTTAGGCTGAGTTTCTCCAATAGCTTTCTGACAACGAAATCTTGTGGCCTGGACAACAGAAAGGAAAGAAACTATGTGTATTTTCATATTAAAACCAGGTTAGAACAAAACATAGAATTAAAATGGTCAAAAATTCACTAAACTCTAGATTTCATGCTTAGATTTTTAAAATTCCAAATCTTAAAGAAGGTTATTTTCAGGGAGAATATATCCTTTTCAATAAAGGGTGCGTTTCCCTAGCAAAATAAAAAATTTGTTAGTACCACCCAAAAGCTTAGTTCTTAATCTCGCCAAGAGACAACCACTCGCAAACCCATTTTGTTCAACTATTAATTGCAAGCTCTCTGGAGCAGAAATTATCATTTATTACACGCTTGTAGAATGTAGTACCACTAGGGAATGTGCACTGGACTCATCTCTAAGCATGATTTCACCAACACAGAGAGACAACAGCAATGACAGCGAGACCTTACACAGGACCACGGCCTTTATGAAGACACATGAAGATGGCAGGACAGAAAAGGACAGACGTACATAGCTCAGATGCAGAATCCTGACATGGGGAGAGGAAAAAGATAGATCCATTTAGTAATAGGCCTATAAAGTCAGTGGAGGAAGGCAGAGATCAAGGGTCAGCGCGGCAAGGAACCCCTGCAGCCGGTGCTCCATCATCCCCTGGCCCTGCTCTATGTTCACATCCAAGGACAGTAAAGCAGGTCGGAGACATTTTTAAGGAATGAAATGATGCATGGTTTGGATTTTTAATTTCTTCCAGATGGAAGCCAAAATTAGATTAAGGAACAAAACTTCATTATCTTAAATATAGCCTGAATACTTCAGAAGACCTTTCTATAATCAAATTTACACATAATCAACTTTCACGATGGCAGACTGATCTTACAAGTTACCATCTGATGATTTTCTTCAAAATCTTTCGAAGCATTAAAAGAACATGCAAACATTTAATACTTTTCAGCATCAGTTTGATATCAGAGTTTCTCTTCTACCCGTTACAAAGCGTGGAGGAAAGCAGCGCTGACATTCAGCAGGCTTCCTTTCTCTCCTCCTTTATTTGTTTGTTTAGGCCTCGCAACTGAAAAAAGCTCCACTCAAAACCCATGTGTTTGGTTGTTTTGTGGTAAAGAACATGAATTTACTGCGTGGAGACAGGGCCAATGGAAGCCTTGCCAGCACTGCAAACAAATGTTGCTTTTAACATGATAATTCCTCCCTAAACCAGCTAGCGGTGGACTAAACACAGCTGGTCTGCCAGAACTCAGGGCAGCTGAAAAATCAGGATCAGATAAGCAAAACTCAATTTGTGCTGCAAAACAACCAGCCTTTAGGAACGGCAAATTCAGTCTGAACTGTTTTTAATTCTGACTGCTCATTCGCCATCGTTACACAATTGCGAGTCCATCTCCTCGTGCACGTGAGGCCAAAAATGATCTGTGATTACAGAGTCGCAGAAAACCTCAGCCCGCATCCCATCAACCTGGTGTTTGGGCGGCTTCAAATCTGTCATGAGCAAATACCTTAAACAAGAAATTAAAAACCAGGCCAAACACCACACCTTATCTTACTCTAATTAAATTTAAATTACTTCGTTGCAATTAATGAGCATTTAAGAACCAAGCAAGATTGTGGCCCAGATTTCTCCTAAATTTGTCAATTAACTCTCTAATCAACAAGAGACACAGACAGACACAGACTTTTCAGGGGTGTGATTCAAATCTTACAAATCTTTCTTTCCTCTCTCCTCTGTGAGAGAGGAGACTTGCTCCTCTCCTCTGACCTGTCGTACCAGCACCTAAAATGATTCTCTTGGTGGAATTATCAGCACGTGGGAGGAATCAGGCTTTGTCTTCCATTCAGTCCCTCTCTTTAGAGCCACGAGATACGATCCCAGTTAATTTATATCCAGCAGAAAACCTGACTGGTTACTCAGTCCTGAGCTCTCCTTCTCTTCTAATTGTTTCCCATTTCTGTTTCATCTCCCATCTTGCGCATCTCTAACTCCTTTTCTGGCAGACTTTTAAATCCTTTTTAGCAAGAATCTGCCTCCAGAACTCAACATAACTTACCCTGAAACCACAAAGCAAGCGCCCTCCCATCCCCTGTCCGTACTCCTCTGTAGGAGTGCCAAGAGCTCTGTGCTTTGCCCGTGTGGCCGTGGCCCTCCATGACTCACCCACCCTCTCTTCTCCGGGCTCTCCTGGCCACCAACCTGGCAAGAACAAGCCACCCATCTGCCCAGGTCCTTCTGCGTCAAAAGTCCTAATTCCTCCTCAAGAATACAGGCACAGGACCCTTACCATTAACAGTCAAGGCTGCATCTATCCATGCCACTAGTCGTTTAATGCTTTTTAAAACAGAGCCCCCAGGCTGCCTCCGCTCACCCCCAGCTGATGCTCACAGGGTGGCTTGAGCCAGATGCAGCACTGGGGTAGCCATAAAAAACAGCTCCCACCAGGAGTCTGGGATTCCAGCTAACGGCTTCCAAGATGCAAGATCCCGCCAGACAATAAAAATACTTTAAATGCAGCATGTTCCAACTGCAGCAAATAAGCAGCTCTGCTTCTCATCTGGCGCCATGGGAAAGGATGAAGGGACACAAAACCTCGTATTTACCAGCCCCATTTCGGGCAGGCAGCAAACTGCAAGGACAGGTCTGCAAGAAAGGTCCCCAAACCAACACCTGGTACCAAGGACACAAAAAGGCTGGGTTGTCCTGCTTTACGGGAAGGTTTTTAAATGCTTATGATGGATTTTGTAGAAGCAGTATCTACAGAGAGGCCAGGCTTGAGATGGTTGTGTACTTTAAGCATAAGAAAAAGGAGAGCTCATTTTGATAGAGCAGGGGGAAGGATGTCAACTGAGGGAAAGACGGAGGGTTACAATGATGTGAAAACAGCGAGGACTGAGGCTGTGCAATGCCCCGTGACGAGGAATTAGAAAGAAAGCAGAGGAACTGAAAGAGGAATAAAATTCCTGCTAAAACATGTGTCAGCACAACCAGCACAAGGATTTCTTTTCTTCTTTTAGTACTTGACAAAGGTAAGGACTTGACTTAACAAGACTGTGGCGCACCACTAGACTTAATCCAATACAACTGGTAATTTTTGATTAATTACCACACACATGCTGTGTCACAATTTAAGAGAATTAAATTCTTCAGCATTACCAGATGACAGCTCTCTGCTGTGCCTTATCAGGAGGCATCTGGCCAGGTCAAACTAATTACCAATACTGCACAAGTGCCCTTATCTAGGAGCAAATGTTTTGCTGCTGCGATTATGGATCCGTCCAATTGCAAAAGCTACTTTTAAGGGAAAGTTTCATCATACTTTTAAAAGGTACAATTATATTGCTCAGAGAGCCAGGAAGCTCAGTGTCAATTAAAGCAAGGTCTGCTTCAGTTATTGCACGGGCTGGCTGACTCGTGGATTATACCTTAATACTAAGGAGGAGTATCTCGTAGCGGCCAGCAACTTACGCTTGATGACTCTGCAGTCTTCCGTCTAGTTTGAAGGATGGCTGAACATAAATATATTTCAACTATTCCTGCAATACTGTGTAAATGAACAGTTCCGGTCTTTCACGTACAGAAATTACCTGCGTACTAACAGAAACTGGCGTTATTAATTCAAGACCACACAGGCCTCATGGATTTTTCCAACCTTTCTGCCCTCAGTTGCTTCTGGGTTTTTTTTTGTTTTTGTTTTTGTTTTTGTTTTTTTTTTTTAAGTACTAATGCTCTAGGGCCAACAAACATTTTCTCTTATATACCCACAGCAATCTATTCTGTGAGTCTGCACTATCCCGAGTCTGGTGTGGATGCTCCACTGCACTGTATTTTTTATTTTTTTTAAATAAACAGACAAGCCTTGCCTACCCAAGCATGACACAAACCAGGCACACGCTAGCTGGCTTCATCACTTCAGTAATGATAAAGCAGTCTAAAATTATTACATTAGGCGAGCACCTCCTATAAACGTGCCTCCCAGTGAGACTTTTGCTTAAAGAAAGCAAGCCTTCCCTGCACCCGCCACCCTGCATGGGAGAAGGGGGACACTTCTTCCATTTTACGTCGGGAATGCCCCAGCGCACACGCGTGCGGAGGAAGGAGCGGAGAGACGGAGCTGAGCGACGCGGGTCTGCGCAGCAACTCGGCCCCGCGGGCTCCCCGAGCTGCCCGCACGCTGTCGAGGGAAGTTAATAGAAATGTTGGTAGTAATATTTCAGGTTCCTTCCATGAAAGTCCCGAGCTGTCGTTTTAAAGGACGTTTCTAAGGTACCTTGAGATCTGCAGATTAAAAGGAACAATCATATGGGGAGGTGTTACTAATAACATGTTTGGCAGCGGTAAGCGGGTCGTTTTGGAAGCAGATCTTTAACATACTGAAACTACTCTTCTTCCCTCTTATTCTGAGGCCACCAATTCAACAAAGAGAAAAGTCAGATGTTAAGTAAAGTAAGTTCACAACTTGAGGCTTGAAACATTCAGCAAATATAGCATGCTTAGGTGAGTTCAAATGAGAACAATTTCAGAAGACCTTTGTAAAAAGAGCGTATGTTCTCTGAATTACTTTAACTTAAAATATTAGAAAACTTCTCACAGCACAACTAGAAAGTAGGACTAAACTGTTTCGTGCTGGAGTCTTGGTTCATAAAAGCTCTTACCACACAACATCAGAGAGCTTTTTTTTAAAATACATTAATGGATCTGACCTAAATATTTCTCTTAAGCATCAGAAAGTCCATTATCTTGTACTATGGAAACCACAACAGCAGTATTTTTTGCCTACTCTGACAACGTGTATTCGCATTCTTGATTTTACTCCATTTGTCTTACTGGGAGGGCTCGCGGTAGCACAGGTAAGCGCATCTATGTATGCGGGACAAAGGCATTATCCTGCAGAATTAAGATTGCAGAAATAAAGAGAAAGCCACGCTTGCTTTATTCTGGAGAACTGGTATATCTCCGCATTAGAGCTGTTTTCTTCAGTTCAAAAATACGGATTTTTTTTTTGGCTGTAAGTTGAGAGAGACACAAGGATGTTCTCAACAACTGCTGAAGCTGACCTGATTGCTAATTTAGCAGCGATCAGGTGAAGTATAAGCCTGTCAGCCACTTAGAAACCCTGAAGTGCACTGCAGTTAGGACTTTAAAAAAAAAAAAAGAAATCCTGCTTAAATTACAGAAGAAGCTGAAAAACTATCCGCACGCAATTAGTTACCAGCCCAAGTAACACCGAAGTCTTCCTTCTGTTGCAATAAAGGCGCTGCCACCAGTAGTAAAGAGGAACATTCAATCAGTACTCGCTCAAGCACGGCGCGCTACCACGCATTTTGACAGCTTCTTCCTTAGTTTGCAGGAGAAAAAGCTTCCAATCTCGCCTGCGCTCATGCTGCTGACTCAGAACGTTACCGCGCAGGATCATCAGAAGTGTTGTCCTGGGACTGTAACGCACACGTTTTTTTTTTTTAAATACATGCTCAGGATAAATTTCTGTAGAGCTGACCACATCTAACAGAACCAACACCACGTTAAGACACTGCTGGCTGCACACACACACGGATTACCTGCAGAGTTTCATATTCTGCCTAGCTCTTTGTATTACCCAGGTGTTTATACCCATAATATAGATAATTTCCCTTTGCTGTTCACCACTAACATTTTGGAATTAAGACTGCAAAACCACCAAATAATTAATAGTTTGCTTGGCTGCAAGACTGTCCTTTTTTATCAGCCCTTTACCAACACTGCTGTGTGTTTTGGGGTTTTTTCAAGCAGTTAGGAGATCCGTGCCATGACACAATACACCGAGATGCCCAGAGACCAGTATTTCTCTTGTACCATTTAACGTTGCGGCGCAGCGAGGCCAAGGGGAGCGTGGGACCTGCGACGGCGGCATTTCAAACAGCCACTTCTTTTAACAAACAGCCGAGAGGCAAAACCCAAGGACCGCAGAGAGCAGCTCTAAAAACACCAGGCAGCCTGACGGTGTTTCCTCTGGAACGCAGCTCTACTTCCCAACTTTTCCTCTCTAGCTTTTAGGGCCACGCCGTAAAAGTTGACCGCAGGTTGAAAGTCAACAAAGGAGACCGTCGGCCAAGGCTGAGGAGATGCATAAGCTGCCGCACCCTGAATTTGGGGAGGTTTTTGGGGGAGCATCCCCTCAGGAGCTGCTACTGTGGGGGGGGGGGGGGGGGGGGGGGGGGTAGGGTTGGTTCTCGGAGGGCGGCGACTGAATTTGTCACCCATTTTGACAGCTGGTAAACAGGCACCCCTGGCACGGCTTCGGCAGCCCACGTCCTGCTTCCTCCCAAGAGAAACAGCCGCCCCGGGTGTTTTCCACCTGCCGCCGGGGCCGAGGGCTGAGGGCCGCGGCGGGCGGGCGGCCTCCGCCACCCCCGGAGCAGAGGGGTGATCCCAGCAGCAGGCCGAGCCCCAGGGCTTCTCCAGGGCCTCCCCGGGGCGAGCTACCGCTTTGGTGCGACTTCAGGGACCGGAGCGAGGGTCACGGGGCTGCCGCCATCCCCCTCCCCGCGGCCGGGCGGGCTTCGTGCCCCCTCAGGGCGGGAGGGGCCCGGCCGGCCCCGCCGCTGCCCGCTGCGCACCTCGGCGGCTCGGCCGGCCGGGGCACGGAGCGAACGCCCCCTCCTCACCCTGGCAACACGCCGGGGGAGAGGTTTCGAAGGCAGGGGGGAGGCACGCAAAGGAGGAAAGGCGGCAAGGGTCGAGGCTCTGGAGAAAACGCCCCCAAACATACGGGTTGGTAAAGAGACAGAGGCCTTTCGCACGCCATTGCAATTGTAAAATGGTTACCAGAACGGGGTCTACCTCCTCCTGCGGCTGCTGCCCTCTGAGTGATGCTGGCCGAGGACCCGTTTCTATTGTGCAACAGCAGCTCCCATCCGCCGGAGCTCCGTCCGCCTCGAAACCCGCCACTGAATGGAGCAAACAAGGAGGCACCAGGGAGGGACACCCCGGAGGGCGGGGCGTTCCCTATGACTGACAACCCGGCGCAGCCAATGAAGAGGAACTCTCCACGCCGGCAGACTGCGGCGCTCGGCCAATGAGCTTCCTTCCCCGCAGCTCCCCGCCCTGACGGAGAGATAGGGCGGGCCGGGCGCAGCCTGTTATATGTTAATGAGGCTGGGGCCGACAGCGAATCAGCGTGGAGGGGCGGGGCGAGGAGCGCGGGCCCGGGGGCGGGGCTTCATGGAAGGGCGGGGCTTCCGGAAGGGGGCGGGGCCAGGGGGTGCGTGAGGGGACGGGGCTGGGAGGGGACGGGAGTGTGAGGGGGTCGGGGTTGTGAGGGGACGAGAACGTGAGAGGAGTGTGAGGGGATCGGGGCGTGTGAGCGGGTTGTGAGGGGAGTGTGAGGGGATCGGGGCGTGTGAGCGGGTTGTGAGGGGAGTGTGAGGGAATCGGGGCGTGTGAGCGGGTTGTGAGGGGAGTGTGAGGGAATCGGGGCGTGTGAGCGGGTTGTGAGGGGAGTGTGAGGGGATCGGGGCGTGTGAGCGGGTTGTGAGGGGAGTGTGAGGGGATCGGGGCGTGTGAGCGGGTTGTGAGGGGACAGGAGTGTGAGGGGATGGGGCCCATGAGGGGATGGGGGCTGTGAGGGAACAGGGAACATGAAGGGACGGGGAGTGTGAGGGCAGTTGGGGCCATGAGGGGACCATGAGGGTCGGGGCTGTGAGGGCGGCCAGGCCTGGTGAAGGGACAAGGACTGTGAGGGCGGCCAGGGCTGTGAGGGGACAGGGACCATGAGGGCGGCCAGGGCTGTGAGGGGACAGGGACGGTGAAGGTGGCCGGGTGGCACCCGGGATGGCAGGGGATCGCGGCTCCTGAGGGGCAGCACGCTGGGGCGGAGGGTGAGGCAGGAATGGCAAAGCAGCATCTCTTGTTGGCGAGGGGATGTGGTCCCCCCTGGGCAGAGTTCCTTGAAGAAAGATGGATGTGGCTTCCCGGTGGCTGGGGCCACAGTGCGGGGTCCCTGCGCTGATTAGGGCTCCTCAAAACACGCCGTGTAACAACGCTGAGGAGATAACCTGTCTCCTGTGTTGCCATGCGGAGCCTGAAGGGCTGGAATACCCTTGGATTAAAACAGAAGACTTGGCAGATGATGGCGAGGCAGCTAACGCTGCAGGTCAGCCCTAAAATTGCCAGGCCTGGAGAAGAGTCACAGCCTGAAAAAGCATCTTTTCATAATAATATAGGGCTGTTTGTCCTAAACACTGGTCTCGCCTTCTTAATGGAAGTGACGCTCTTCCGCAGCTAAGCTTTGACAGTGTTTGGAGAGGGAAGGTACGACGGGATGAAAACGGGACCACTCAGCCCACCTGAGATTCCGTCCGTCTCCTCTCCAGCCCGAACGCTGAGGTGTTTTCCAGCCTTGCAAATTGTGAGGCTGTTCGTCCTCTGCCGGCACTTAACGCCATCTGAATCGTTAGATGTACTAACGAGCACTGCGCGGTTAAAAGCAGCAGGGTTGCTATGGCAACCGTAACAATAAATATATAAACCCACTTAATCAAAACCTCCTCTTCTGATCGTGATTTTGAGGCCTGTCATGAAGTGCACATTCTGCTGCATGACTGTGACGGCTTTGAGACGTTTCTGAATAACGTGGTGCTGCACCTACAAACAAAGCTAAAATAATAGGCAAGGTCATGACTTTGTGCCTGGCTAAAAATAGCCCCAAATTTAACGTCTTTTTTAAAGACACCAGGCTTCGTACCCGAGTGGCATAGATCGGCGTCGCTGTGAACCCGTGTCATTTTAGGCAGGTTGAGGATCTTGCCCAATGTATCTAATGAACTGTTACCGCCTTGCTGAAATAATACTGCACAACGCTCCCTTGTGAAAGAGCGACTGGCTTTGAAAGCTGTGTTGTAATTAGTCCCAGAAGAGAAAAACCTCCACCCCGGGGAATGGGATTTGGCAGCGCTGCGAGGTCCGAACCTCCCAGCGACGATTTATAAAGTGGGGGAGAGCTTTCCTTTCCGGAGAGCGGACCCACTGCTTCTGCACCGGCGGTTGGTCCCGGCAGCTCTTTGGTGTCAGTTCCCTTTGCTCCCCAACCCACCAAACTTTTTTCGAGCGACAGGTCGTTGTGGAGAGGAGATCTGGCTTCATGCCTTGATGCAACCTCAGTCTTGTAGCATCCAGGAACGATGCCCGCTACCCGATAACCCAAACTCGGCTTCTCCTAAGGAAACGGGGGGGCCCTTTGATTGTTTGTTTGATTGATTTGGGCAGAAATCCCATATCACAGAATCATCTAGGTTGGATGGGACTTTTAAGATCATCGAGTCCAACCATCAACCTGACACTGCCAAAACGGCCACTAAATCATGTCCCTCAGCACCACGTCTGCCTGGCTTTTAGATACCTCCAGGGATGGTGACTCCACCACTGCCCTGGGCAGCCTCTTCCAATGCTTGACAACCCTTTCCATGAAGAAATTTTTCCTAATATCCATCCTAAACCTCCCCTGGTGCAACTTGAGGCCGTTTCCTCTTGTCCCATCGCCTGTTCCTTGGGAGAAGAGACTGACCCCCCCGGCTACCCCCTCCTTTCAGGGAGCTGTAGAGAGCGAGAAGGTCTCCCCTCAGCCTCCTTTTCTCCAGGCTGAACACCCCCAGCTCCCTCAGCCGCTCCTCACAAGACTTGTGCTCCAGACCCCTCACCAGCTCCGTTGACCTTCTCCAGACTCGCTCCAGTCCCTCAAGGTCTTTCTTGTGGTGAGGGGCCCAAAACTGGACACAGTATTGGAGGTGGGGCCTCACCAGTGCCCAGTACAGAGGGACGGTCACTGCCCCAGCCCTGCTGGCCACACTATTCCTGATACAGGCCAGGATGCTGTTGGCCTCCTTGGCCACCTGGGCACACTGCTGGCTCATTCTCAGCCGCTGTCGACCAACACCCCCAGGTCCTTCTCCACCAGGCAGCTCTCCAGCCGCTCTGCCCCAGGCCTGGAGCGTCCATGGGGTTGGTGTGACCCAAGTGCAGGAGCTGGCACTTGGCCTTGGTGAACCTCACACCATTGGCCTTGGCCCATCCATCCAGCCTGTCCACATCCCTCCGCAGGGCTGTCCTACCCTCAAGCAGGTCAACACTCCCACCCAACTTGGTGTCGTCTGTGACTGAGTGTG
This sequence comes from Alca torda, assembly GCA_008658365.1. NCBI lineage: Eukaryota > Metazoa > Chordata > Aves > Charadriiformes > Alcidae > Alca > Alca torda. The sequence goes on from CM018101.1 coordinate 2,654,907, forward strand.
CCCTCAATCTCCTCGTCCAGGTCCCACATAGGGTGGGACCCTGTTTTCTCAAGCCTGTTCTCCATCTCATGCTACTACATAGCCACCAAGTGACTGTTACATTTACAGCTAATTCACGCAACCGCCTGTGCTATAGAACAAGAGAAGCAGCCATTTCTTCTTCCTCCTGAGGACTTCTATCACCATATTTGGTGCTCGACACAGAAGAGTTTCTTTTGGCGCACATGATGTTGTTGCTTTGCCGTTGCCAAGAGAACAACTGGGAGCCCTTGGCATTCCTCGGCTCCGTAAAGCCGACTGCCCCGGCTCGGCTCTCTCTCTCTTGGCTGTGCAGGACCAGCCTCGGGCAGGACCAGCCTCGGGCAGGGTCACAGCTCGCTCGCTACAGGGCGCGAGTTCATTTAGAAACGTCTAACAGGAGTTTATTCGATTATCGTCGCAGGCCACTGCGTTTTACTGGGACTCCCCTTCAGAGGAAGCCAGCAGTTTGTGCTGAAGCAAAAGGCAGCTCCCAAAATTTGTTCGATTGCAGTTGGAAGGTATACAACAAGGCGGTTTTCTTAAATCACTTCCACTCTCCTAAAACCGTGCTGTATTTCCCATTTAACTTCTCCTGGACATTTGATCCTTCGCTGTTTGTTCTGCTCTCTTTGCTAAACCACTGTCAGATACTTCCTGCTGCATTTTTCTCATGATAAACCTCACAGATGATTGTACCGAGTCTGTCCGCTAAATCAAACAGAAGACTTTCCCCCCCCACCACCCTCGAGATAATTTTACCTCTCCCTTCTGTAACATTTCCAGTTTTTCAAATATCCTATTTAAAGCAACACCACCAGAGCCGGACTGCGCGTTCTTGGGGGTTTTTTTATATCCCTGATTCTTAACGTAAATTAAAAAAATAATAATAAATCACTTCTCTGTTCCACTCCAGGGCTCTTGTCCTTCCCTCCACGGTGCTGCCTCAACACCTGGACTGTCACTCCCACAAAGACACCCGTAACGTAGCTACACCTACACAGCTCCTGCACAAATAATTAACCAAGCAGCCGCGTTGGTTTTTATTTACCTCCAATCTCAGAATTTTTTTTACGGTGCAGACTGGCAGACAAAGCCATCTCCCGCGAAGAAATTTTCTGCAGCTTGATAAAAACTGGCATCTTCTCCTTCCACTCTTTATTGCTGTTATAAAGCGCCGAGGGTTAACTCTATGGTTAAACTAATCCTCGTGTTAAACACGACCTTACAGACTCTTCTCATTTACATGATGAGACGACAGCAGGAGCCAGGCAGTAAAGACGATGGGTACCTCAAGGCAAGGTTTGTGAAGAAAAATAGCATCTTTTATTAGAACAATTCCACTAGAAGATATTACTCTCTGCACAAATCTCACCTCTTTTACGCCTTTAGAGCACCGACACCGCTAATTACCTTTACGCCGTTTCCATTATTTGGATTCTGCTTCTGCCTAGTAATTTTCTTCTGTCTTTTAAAGTTATTCCGCTTAAAATTCCTCACGCGGCGTTTTTTGCAGTCAAACGTGTCCAGACCGTTCCCTGCCTCCGAGACCAGCTCGCATGGGAACGGCCCACATCCACGCTCTTCAAGTGGTTTACCACCCAAAACCAACGTTCACATGCAGACGGTAGTTTTGGGAACAGCGTGCTAATTCCCACACTGTCTCCAGCGATTGTTTGGGAAAACGCTAGTTGGCCCGATCCAGAACTACGCCTGGGATTGTGCTAACGATTCAACGGCGCAGAGGATGGAGCTCCGGCTCCTGGGGATATTTTGTGGTTAAACCTGTCTTGATTAGGAATGACGTTGCTTAAACATATATCCGTACGTAAGTCATCCCAGTGAGGGAGCTTCGGCATGCGTGGATACAAGTCCCTCCCCTCCCTAGTTCTGATGAGTTCCTTTGTCGGTGACTCGTGTAACTGTCATTGTACACTAACAGGTCTGGCGCTTGCTGCTTTTTAATTCACGTTTTACTTTCTCTGCTTTTGATCTGGGGCCTCTTTTCCGGCTGCTGACCCGTCTTGACCTCAAATCATCGGTTGCTTCCACTCTGCTGCGCACCCGAACGGCCAGGGACGCGGTGACAAAACCCGACAAGGTCTAACCAGGTAGTATTTCATCTCGCTTTTCTGGTTCTTCCTCCGCTTCCTTCAATTTTGGGTTTCTTCAGTCCGCTTTCAGCCACAGAGCAAGTAGAAGGTAGGATTGCAGCTTGCACAGACTTACCTGTCCTGAATTAATCCGTCCGCCGTGGTGAGGGCAGAAACAAGCGCGCTACAAAGGAAAAGCTGCCCAGCTCCCGCCTGGAGCGGACACCACAGGCACCACACCAAGCAGCCTTCGCAGGTGGGGGCCACAGCCTTTTTTGGTGCCTTCATCCCTTAATAAATCTACTTTTCTGCTGGGAATCAGGGTAAAACCTCTTCCTCTTGTCCGCTGCCATTAGTTGTGTGAGTCGCAATAAAACCAGGTGGGTTTATACGTGCCGTGGTCGCAGCTCTCCGCTTGGTGCAGACGCGCAGCGACCTTTTCCTACACCATTCTCATGACTGGGAGCTTTCTTCCAGAGGTCGTCTATAGCACCCTACCTCTGCCCTTCTAAATCATCTTCCTGGACATCACATTTCTTATGTGTCTTCTCAAGTGGCCGAACTCCTTAGCTGTCCTGATGGAAGGACAGATGGAGTCGGGGCACAAACTGAGGCTGGTGATTTAGGCTCAGGAGAGAAACCTCGTGTCTTTAACACGCCTCCTTTAACCGCAGCAGCTACCAATTAATTTTCATCATGAGGCTTGAACGGTTTTATCGCTCCGTCTCCCTTTTGTGTGATTATCCAGGAGGGGGTCGAGGACTAATGTAACCCTGGTAGATATTCCATACTTGCAGCTCCGCAGCGAAAACAGCAAGTCAGGTGAGAGCCTTGATAGAATTGTGTTGGGGGTGGGACGGACTCCAGCGCAGCGGTGTCGTTCAGGGGCTGGACCTATATCCACATCCCCGACCAGTGTAACCGTATCAGCTCAAGGCTGCAGCACCAGCTGGTGCCTTTGAGACCATTAATTCAAGCATAAAGTAGAGTAAGTACAGAGGGGAAGGACTGCCCTCTTCTGATCGCTCACCGTATATCAAGTTGGGATTGTCCTGCCTTTATTTGACCAAAGTGGGTCAACCCACCAAAACCCACCCGTTTTGACCTCAGATCATCGGTTGCTTCCACTCTGCTGCGCACCCAAACGGCCAGGGACGCGGTGACAAAACCCGACAAGGTCTAACCAGGTAGTATTTCATCTCGCTTTTCTGGTTCTTCCCCCACTTCCTTCAATTTTGGGTTTCTTCAGTCCGCATTCAGCCACAGAGCAAGTAGAAGGTAGGATTGCAGCTTGCACACTCACCTGTCCTGAATTAATCCATCTGCCGTGGTGACAGCGGCGGTGACGGCCAACCCACCAAAACTTAACACTAAACTCACTAGAAGTTTAGAAGTCCTAAAATCCCGCTGACTTCTGTGAAATTGGAAAGGGGTGTCACTCAGACACCTCAGGGGAGAGTCTAACCCCGCCAGTAAGCGTTTGGTGACGTTGCATCTGGATTTAACATCTTGAAATCAGCGCAGAGCGCTTTTCTGTCTCTCGCTCATCTAATACGGTGCGTATGCGTGCTGCAGAATGGGAACGGAGCTCACGGGGGCTGCTCAGCGCCGGTGGCGAGACCTGAAAGGAGTGAGTTACAGGATGAGTCCCGTCAGCCCTCTGCACGTGCTCGATGACTCTTGCTTCTGCTTTAAACTGACGGGCACCGTGCTCTCAGCCTGGCATCCCAGGCAGTCACACTGGTGTCTCAGACCTGAAACATCTCTGATGAGAACAGTGTGCTTTTGTCTCCGTACGGCAGTGACAGACAAAAACAACAGAGGGCCCTGCCAAAAAATATCCGTTAACCTTCATAGGTCTCCACATCGTACTGGCTTGAGAGGCCAGAGAGTGTATTTTCTGTACTTGTTAGCAAAATATCAGCACCTCTCCTATAAGGACAGGCTGAGAGAGTTGGGGGTGTTCAGCCTGGAGAAGAGAAGGCTCCAGGGAGACCTTCGAGTGGCCTTCCAGTACCTGAAGGGGGCCTACAGGAGAGATGGGGAGGGGCTGTTTGCAAAGGCAGGTAGCGATAGGACGAGGGGTGATGGTTTAAACTAGGGTTAGATTAGACATTGGGAAGAAGTTCTTTACACTGAGGGTGGTGAGACACTGGCCCAGGTTGCCCAGAGAGGGGGTGGAGGCCCCATCCCTGGAGACATTCAAGGCCAGGCTGGATGAGGCTCTGAGCAACCTGATCTAGTGGAAGATGTCCCTGCTCACTGTTGGACTCGATGGCCTTTAGAGGTCCCTTCCCACCCAACACATTCTGTAATCATCTCCAGCCTGACTTCTCTGTAAGGCTAGCAAAGGCAAGCATCCTGACCACTGCAAATCAACTTAGTTTGCCGGGAAAAGAAGTGAGAAAAGAGGCTACGAGCTGACAAGCAGAGCACCAGCTTGGCACTAAAGAGAAACAGCTTTTGCCTTTGGAGCTGCCATTTGCCTGCTGAACGTTGCCGAGGGCAAACCGACCCATGGGACTCGCTAAAGCCGTGTTGAAGCTACCGACCCACAACGTTACCTCTACGTCCTGCTTGGCCCCCTTTGCATTTCAAGTCACTCGACATGCGCTCTCGCTGGCCACGTATTGCTAAGCTGAATCGTAAAATCTAACTCCTCCTGCAGGAGAGGGCTGATATCAGAAACGTGATCAAAGAGAAACGATTACATGGTGAGTTTTCACTTCTCACGCAAACGATAAAAGCCATAAATCCTTTACACCGAATGTGCATCGTATCGCTTTCCAGAATGCGCAGACATCTGGATTTGGAAGAGTGTCAGACGTCTCAGTTATGAGATATCTGGATAGAGAGTTACGAGCCGGCTACAAAACCTCTGCTGTAGAGTGAGCTTTGGCACTTATTCAAAAGCTCTTCTGTAGTTTAAATTACAGAGAACCCGACTCCATCAAGATTTCATCGGCGCTGCTGTGAATGGAAGCCTCCGATTCTTGACAGCTTCCCCAAACAAGATTTTTCTCTTTTCTGAGAGCAAGGGAACCTGAGTCTCTTGAAAATCCTGCCCTATTGAGCTTAGGGAGGTTTTTCCCAGTTTCGCCTTATTTTCCTCAATCCGAGGATCGGGTGGGCTGTGGCTGAATGAAGCCGCTGCCGAAAGGCATGAGACAGAGCTGCGGAAGCCACAGACCTTACCTCTGCTCTGAGCCTGCTGGCCGGAGAAGAAAGCTGTCATACAGCCATCACAGAAAGCTGTTAGGAACAATTCACCCTCGGTAAAGCTACGTTGGTTGTACCTGACCACCTTTATCCACTTCAGGTGCTTGGAAATGCCTTCCAGGAGGATTTGCTCCCTTTTCTTTGCAGGACTCGAGCTTAGGCTGCCTGACCTGCAGGCTTGAGCAGTCCCCTTCTATCCTGAGGAGGGTTTTGGGGTCCCTTTGCACCCCTGACGTTATTTAATGCCCTCATTTAATGCATTCCCGGGGCTGTCTCTCCACTGCTCCCGGAGTCAGTCGAAGACAAAAGGTGCTGGCGGCCCCTAATTGGGAAACAGCCGGCAGAAGCTGTTAGACGCTGTCAGAAGCAAAGGCCTCCAGATGCCAGCCCTCACCGCGGCGGTCCCCCGAGTCCCCGGGGAAAGCACGTGGCCAGCCTGGAATGGGGCGCTGCAGTCAGTGTGTGTTTTCTGCGTGACTGAGCCCAGGAGAGTCAGTTCATCCCTCGCCCTCACCCGCAGCCGCTCACAGGCTGCGAATTGCAGCCATCGGAGGACGCTCACGGAGTTAGCAGCGGTACGTGTCGCTTTGTGGGTACTTTGCTTCCCAGCAGCGCATACAAAGGCCTGGACAAGACGACATTGTACGTTTTCAACCGCTGACAAACACACGTGAATGTGAGCTGGACGTTATCCCTGCCCCAAATATCTGGGGAGCGGGTGCAAAGTTAGTGAGCAAACCGGTGGCAGCACCAGGTTACTGTTCAGAAAGATTTGGACTTTTTGAGTTCCCTTAATAAATCACATGCTTCTCTCTATGAGAGAAAAGGCGGCCTCTAATCTGATTTTTTAAATATTGCTGCAAAGCGTGAGCCTCTTGGGGTTTTAAAAGCCACCTAAATTTAGCAGGTACGCCTATCAGTTCATTCCCACGGGGGAAGAGGTTCCTCCCCGCCTTCTTTGTCAGAGGGTGCCGTGAACGTACCGTCGAAGCCGAAGGTGGGAATTTATATTTTTGAGACACATTGATACAATCCAGGTGGCCTCAGCGCCTGCGCGGTGTGGACCCAGGTCACCAGAAACAGCGTAATTTCCTTTTCTGCTCTAACCTCCGTTGCTTAAATACCAACCCAGGCGATCAAAGTGCTTAACCCTGTGCACGCAGGCGACAACGCGCAAGAGTAATAATCCCCGTTGACTTAAAATGACTCTGCTGACCTGCTTGACGATGACGTGTTTAACGACTTGGCTGGAGAAAACCTACCAGACGCGGTTCAGCAAGGCAAAGCACCTCCTGGCTTCGCTCACGGGAGCGGGGGACACTCACCGCCCCACAACCCCGGGCCTAGAGCCGCTCCTTGCTGCTCACACACGAGCCCAGTGGGCGCGATCCCGTCATTTCTCCCTGCTGGGGGAAAAGCTTGATGTCAAATCACCGACCGCTGGTACACCCTCGCCCTGCACATCACCGGTACTGAAAATGGAAGTCTGCTGGAGGATGTAAGGTCACAGCAGGGTGACCACCACCCCCCTGGGTGGTCTCATCAGTTGGAGTCCCCTGTGGGGTTGATCCCGTAGGGTTTCATCCAGGCAGCGAGGGAGAAAGGCCAGGAATCCCACTTTTACCTGCTCCCCTGCAGAGGGCGGTCCGTCCTCGCCTAAGACTGCTCCAAGAGCTGCACAGCTCTGGAGTCAAACAGACTTTTAACCAGGAAACACAATTCTTCCCGCTTGCCCAGTGGCTGGGAAAGGGCTGCCCTCCAAAGCAACAGCCCCGGCTTGGGGACATCCATCTCCTGAAGGAGACCTTTGTCCAGCCGCGGTCCTGCACCACAACCCCACGGCACCCCAGACAATCCGGATGCAAACAGGTCCCCAGTACCTGGTGGGAGCCCCTGAAGCCACCACTCAGCTTCTTCCATCTGCCTGCTCAGCTCTCCATGCCCTCAGACTCCTCTGTCCTCCCTTATTTCTCCCTCCACCCCTTCTTTTCTCAGATCCTGGCTCTTTTCTGGCCCAACAGGTCCAGAGGTCCAACAGGAGCCTCAGCCAGTAACTCAGGCACGTGGGCTCGGTGCCTGCTCATCCCCTGGCTGAGCTGGTGCAGGAGGTGGGTTCCCCACAGGCTGCCCCTCAGCCCGTTCACGATAACTTCACTGCCCTAAACTAGATCATCTTTCATGGTCCCTCCCAACCCAAACCATTCTATGATTCTAGAGAAACTTAACAATTGGAGAAGAAAACCAGAGGATACTTCTATTCTTTTCATCAGTTGGTCATCCAGAGGTTTGACCCTCTCATTTTACAGATGAGGTTAAGGACCCCCACGCAGAGCGGGGGTGATTTTACCCCTGGGCGCTCAGCAGACCAGGGAGGAGCAGGTCGCAGAGCGAGTCCCAGAGCAACGCCCTGCCTTGCTTCCAGACATCGCATTGGGAAATAAGGGTTGGCTAATGGAAACCGAGTATTCCAACGGTGACGGTCTCTGAAGGTGCAGCAGCACAGAGAGACCACGCAGCTCCTGGGGGAACCACTCAAAGCGGCGGGCGAGAGGATGGAAGATCTTTGCGTTTACTGGCACCTGCTGTGTTTGGGGGTTTGAGGAACACCATTTAGAGCAACGAAGTACCTGCTGCGGGAACGGACCCTCGCCCGGTGGAGAGATGACAAACAGGTCTTGCCCCGGTCTGGTTTTTAATGAGCCGGTTCAGTCATCGCGAAATGTCAGTCGGCGTCTCTGGAGACAGAGAAGTCACAGCCAGAAGAAGAAACGAAGGCTCCTGCTGTTCTGCCCCTCTGTAAACAGCTCTGTGATTAAATATTTCAGTTTGGAGCTCAGCAGCTCACGGGCTGACATTTTTGCCACCGCAGCCTTCAGTTTCCCGGTTGTTTTTCCATCGGAGACTGAGGGAAGGCACAGCCTGGCTGAGGATTAAGGGGTGGACGCACAAATAAACCGCCACCGCCAGCTCTCTGCAGAGGCACGGCTCCCCGTGCCAGGACCGTCTCTGCTCCCAGCCAGGCCTGTCCCTCTGCCGCGGAAGGGTGAAGAAGCTCACCCAGACCCGGCAAAGGCCCGTCCGGCTCCGGCGGCGCTCGGAAGGTGGTGGGATGCAGCTCCAAAAGCACACAGCGGGATGAAACGCACAGTGGCTGAGATGGCATGGGCGACGTGAGCCTCTGATTTGCTGCTTATTTTAGCCAGAAAAGCTAATTTCTCTCCATCTTTTTGCAGGGAGAGACTAATGAGCTATTTCGGTTGGTGGGACCACAGAGACCACGCTGAATTACCCGCAGAAGCACTCAAACGTAAGGCCTGGTTTTGCTGCAGTGACAGCCTTTCCAGCCTGCGATGAACAACCATCATCTACCATCTCCTCTGGAGAGAGAGGCTTTTCTTCCTCCTTCCTTTCACAACGGCCAGTCGCGTGGGATTACACAAGGAAAACCTGGAGGCCCCTCCAAATCGTTTTTATCTGTTTCCAGGAGGATTGTCTCGTTTCTAGACCTCCCTGGAGAATGTTTATCTCCACCAGACAGACAGCGGGAATCCGCGCATCCCTCTCGCCTTGCCTGGCTTTCCTCACACCCGTCTGTGCCAAACGGTCGACTCTTGAGCCTGAGGAGACCTTCTCAGTTGAAGGTCTCCTCCTCCCCAGCAGTCGCTGCTTGGGGGACCGGTGAGTCTTCCTTGGTAGGATCACAGAGATGGGGCGTTCTCAGGGTGGTATGGCCGTAGGATGCAAACGCTGCCCATCCACAACCATGGTTAGGCTCATCAAACTCCTAAAAATATGGGCTACTCGCTTGAGAATAACTCAAGTATCGACCACCTCCAGCAGGCAGAAAAAGCAGACCATTTGTATGCGGACAGCTCGGATCCTCCGTGGTATCCTTGAGCTCCGCGTGTTTTTATTCCTACAACTGTGCCAAGAAGCTCTCATCATGGAGAAGGAATTCACATCTCCAGGGGCGAAGGAGGCTGAAGAGATGCGGCTGAGCTTTGTGATGAGAGGGAAAGATGGAGGTCTAAGGGTGGAACAAACCTTCCCAATCCAGAGGCCTGAGGCAGAGGCTCCCCGGGGCATTCAGCGCGTGACACGCGTGTATTTCTATACGTGCACATGGGCACAGAAGATCTGCTGTGCCTGGCTGAGCCCGTTTCACACGCATGGCATGTTCCCTTTCATCTTCCACCTCCTGCAACGCTGTCGAGCACTTTAGAGAAGGACTCACCTGGATGACCAGCGGCTTCCCGACACCCAGCCGCTGGGGAGCACAGGTCCCTTGCAGAACAGAGCAAAAATGCTTCAGGCGGAAAACATTTTCTTCCCTTAGTGCACGTTATTGCTCAGCAGGGACATTTCATCACCTCCGTATGCTCCCGTGCTCTCTTCGCCATCCCATCTCCCATCGGAAGCGTGTTTTCACTCTCCTCCTCCTCACGTGGGGAGATGCAGCACTGAACTTGTGCAAGGCAAGAGCTTTTTTACTCCGGCTCTGTCCTGGGCGCTCCTGCTGGCACCGAAGCAGTTAACGGTGGCCAGCAGGATTTGGGGGCGGACAGCACATATTTTTAAAGGGAATTTTTGTTTATTATAGTCATTCCACCACCTATTTCACCCCATCCCTCTGACATCGACCCACCCTATTCTCGCTCCACGAGCGGTGGGGTGACAGCATGGAAACGCCTGTCCCATCACCCGGCCCCGTTCGCAGCCAGATGGTTCCTCATCCTGGAGCTCAACCTCCCTCTATAAACTGGACCTGGCTGAGTTCAAACTGTTCCGTCGATCCCCACTTCCCTCCTGAAGTGCCGGGGGGACTATCAGAAATGCCCCAGGATTTCCAAATAGTTACTGCGATAACCGCGGAGAAGCAGCCAGCCTGGCGCTCCCTGCTCTGTCCTGGAGCCGCAACAGCTCCTGCCGGAAGGCACGGCATTCCCAGGGCGTTTGCTAACCCAGCATTGCGCTTCTTGCAATGAAATGCCAACCTGCAGCAGAGGAGAAACGACAGGGAGGGGGAAAAAAGTGACCACGGTCGGCGTTGTACCCCCGTTTGTTAAGTCAAACACCAAACTGGTTTGTGTACGGTTAGAAATGCAGACCAGCTGCTTTTAAATAGTTGTAAGAATTGCCCGGTGGCGCCTGGATGGTTTTTGGTGGCGGGTATGGAAGGAACTGCCGTAACAGGCGGTGAGGGATGGAAAAGCCATGGCAGCGAAACAGGGCATCACCACCAGCTCCCCCCGTCCTGCTCGCTGGGCAGAGCTGGAAGTTGGTGTCCGCAGCACTACGGAGGAGCTGGTGGCAGCCCCAGGTGGCCAAGCAGCCCAGGGGATGCAAGACAGGGCTGAAGGTTCCGCGGAGTTTGAAGATGAGGTTGAACAAGGCCAAGTGCTGGGTCCTGCACTTGGGTCACAACAACCCCAAGCAACGCTACAGGCTCGGGGAAGAGTGGCTGGAAAGCTGCCCGGCGGAAAAGGACCTGGGGGTGCTGGTGGGCGGCCAGCTTAACATGAGCCAGCAGTGTGCCCAGGGGGCCAAGGAGGCCAACAGCATCCTGGCCTGTATCAGGAATAGTGTGGCCAGCAGGAGCAGGGAAGGGATCATCCCCCTGGACTCGGCACTGGGGAGGCCTCACCTCGAGTCCTGCGTTCAGTTTTGGGCCCCTCACTACAAGAAGGACATTGAGGTGTTGGAGCGTGTCCAGAGAAGGGCTACAAAGCTGGGGAGGGGTCTGGAGGACAAACCTTCTGAGGAACGACTGAGGGAACTGGGGTTGTTCAGCCTGGAGAAGAGGAGGCCGAGGGGAGACCTTCTCACCCTCTACAACTACCTGAAAGGAGGGTGTAGAGAGATGGGGACTGACCTCTTCTCCCTGGTGACAAGGGATAGGACAAGAGGAAACGGGTTCCAGTGATGTCAGGGGAGGTTTAGATTGGATATGAGGAAACCTTTTTTCCCTGAAAGGGTTATTAAACATTGGAACAGGCTGCCCAGGGAGGTGGTGGATTCACCGTCCCTGGAGGTGTTTAAAAAAAGGGTAGATGTGGTACTTGGGGACATGGTTTAGAAGTGGTTTTTGTCAGGGGAGGTTAATGGTTGGACTTGATGATCTTGAAGGTCCCTTCCAACCTCAGCAATTCTATGATTCTCTGATTTTACATTTTTAGCAGCTGGTTCGTGACGGTGGGTTTAGCCGAGCTCCGAGGTTCGGGCTGCTCCGCTGCGGACTGTTTTTGTTAGACTTGGCACTAGACTTCGGCAGTTCCAATCCGTTTTATAAAGTGGCCTTTTAGTGCAGAGCTGTATAAAAATAGGATATCATGAGACACTCCTTATTCTTAAAAAAAAAAAACAAAACCAACTCAAATAAATCACATTTCTTCCTTCTGCTCTCCCTCATCAGAACCAATCCCACACACCGGTCATTCCTACCTGCTCCACTCTGCAGCCCGGACTATCCCAGTTTTGTTTAATTACCCCAGATATTTCCACCCCCACCAGTATGACCTAGGTAGGAATTCCCGGGAATAGAAGCTGGCACACCAAGCTATTCCCACGCAGAGAGCTGGCAGCCAAGCGCTTCACCAGTCGTCAGACGTGCCCTGAGTGGTTCTCCCCCACGGACACCGAAGCACGGAGAATAAGTTCAAATCCCACTTTGAAGCACTTTTACCGACAGCTATTAACCATTTTCTGGGAGGAATATTATATATTGCTTAAACTTAAAACAATTTGCCACCTGTGTGTGCGCACGTTTCACGCAGCAGTGACACAGCACAGGAATTAATTACATTTTTAGGTATAGTCTGTCCTGTCAAAGACATACTTGGGTATATTCTCTCCGAAGCTTAGTAAAAATTTATACAGACTTCCTAAACCACCTTATTTTCACTGCAAGACTAATCAAAGCAACCCTTTCGTTGCAACCTATTCCGCTGCGACCCAAGGGCCGATGGGATAAGACCCCGCGAGAAAAGGTTCTCTTTTTAAGACAGATTCTCGTTCTTTTTTTGGGGTTTTTTTTTTTTTGGATAAATAAAATCCTACTCTTTGAATTTAGCAACGCGATTGTTACAAAGCAGCTCCGTCGGCAGCCAGATGGCCGTTCAAAACACCGCGGTGAGCGGGGTCTCGGAAAGCGAAGAGGCGCTTTGAGAGGACTACGTTCACCCGACGATGGCGCTACTTCAAAAAAACCAACCTCTGCCTTTGAAAATGTCCAAGGCAACCATTCACGCGCAAACACCATATGGTGTATTTGTCCTCTTCCCATTCCTCTTACCATCAATAGAAAAAAAAAAGAAATAAAAAAAAAAAACAACCCAAACGTTTCCGACCTGAAACGACTGCATGCCGCGCTACACAGCGCTCTCACCGCAAGCTCTCCAAAACGCTAGATGGTGGCATGGAATTGCTCAAACACGTGTTTTTTCGATTAAAAAGGGCAAAAAGGACCATCAAGCGGTCCAGTCTCCCATAGCTCCATTTGTAATCCTCAGTGACGCTGTGTCGTGGTTTTACTTTGGGGTCTGGCTGGGGCTTGCGGCGGAAACGCTTCCCAGGATGTCCCCAAAACCGTATTTAAGAGTAAGCTGAAGTTGACTTTTTCATGACTCTCACGGTAAAGCTCCAAAGATGGGGTTAACGCAGCTCTGTGATGGTGTAACAGCTGTTGAATCCCAACACGATTAAAAATAAACTGCAGTAAAAATAGTCATATATTTGTGACTGGGGAAAAAAAAACAATCACCAGGCCAGCAACTGAAGCATCGTTTTGATATTTAAAGGTGTTTTGAAGACCTCTCAACTCCTTGATGGATTCCCAGTCCCTGACTTGTGTCTGGTGGGTGGCTGTAGTGGAAGGACAGACCCTTGCATGGAGGCCACCACCAGCGGCTCCCACAGGTTCAGGGATGAGGGACGGAGTGTGGTGGGGTCACCATCCCTGAATGTGTTTCAGACCCGTTTAGATGTGGTGTTGGGGGACATGGTGTGAGGGAGAACTTTGTAGAGTGGGGTTGATGGTTGGACTCGATGATCCCAAGGGTCTCTTCCAACCTAAGTGATTCTATGATGCTGCTCGCTGTTTGTCAAATAAAACCGCATAAAAGGCCGGCCACAACGGCTGGCACCCACGAGGGCACGTACATACCTGATCACTGGCTTAAACGCCAGCCTCTAAACTCGACGTCCTCCTCAGTTTGGCGACATCTGCAGTCCCTCTGCTCTTCTCTCAGCGAAGCCCCCTGCGTCGTCATTGCGGTGCCTCTCCGTGTCACCAAACAGAACCACATGGCTCGCTCCTGAGCCTCGGAGATCACAACAAGCATCCTCCGTCCCTCCTCCCTCTGCTCAGCACGCCCACACCAGCACGTGTCTAAATCCATGATGTCCACCCATCCCAGCGCCCCGTGGCCTCGGTGCCCCAACACACCATCTGTGTCATTAACAACAGCCACGCTCCCTTTTTTCTCTTTTCCGAATCAGTAACATCTGCCGATTTATTGAAACGCCCGATGGTTAACCTTGCACCGAAACGATTCTTCAAACACCTGCAAGAGGAAGCAGTTTGGAGGAGTCACCGTGTTGGTGACAAGGTCTAAATCCCCTCCCCGTGCCGTGAAATACCACCCACCCCCAAATATTCACCCAACACCACCCAAAATGCAAATATTCCCGCGGTGCGTGCGCAAATGCAGGCGGTTCGGGATCATTCTCATCATTCGTGATCTTTTCCAACCTAAAAGATTCTACGATTTGCAGAAGAAACCTAGACGCGAGTACTGGAATAAACATTCCAAGTCTCGTAATAAGCAAAATAATTACACTCTGCCAAGCAAGGAAGGCTCAGGCCTTAAATTTTATTATTGTAGACAAGAAATAAATCTGGCTTATGATTGGCTGAGCACACTCAGGTAACAAATTAAAGCCACCCCTCTCGTTCCCGCTCCTTTCCCAGCACGTGACGCCAAAGTTTTGGAACATCTCACGAGCCGAGATGGAAAATCCGGAGCAGCAGCAATACGCTCCGTTGGCTTCTCGTGAAGTTAATGTTACCCTTTTTACCTGTGGGCCCTCAAGCTCCCACTTCTCCTTAGAAGACAATATTCAAAAGCAAAAGTGTTACTTTCATGGCTATAATAAATAGTCCCGTACGCCTCCGGTGAAGACGTTCAGCCCAAATGTAACAACCCATGGAAAATGGCTTCTGGTTTCAGAGGATGTGGCGACTGATGTCCGCCGAGGAACACGCTGGCGAGGTTTGACCGCCGCTGATTTCACGTGTCAGCGCGTCTCCGTGTTTAACCCAACAGCAGCAAAGAGTCGCTCAGTCTGTCCGGAGAGAGTTTTAAAAGTCAGCTCTCGCATTGCTGATCTCACCCTTCAGGTTTAAACTACGTCGGCTCCCAAATATCTAATTTTCAGTTGATTCCTCCGGCTGCAGCGTCCGTGCGTCTCCCCTCAGAGGCCGGGCGCTATCTGCTCCTCTTCTCCCGGGTGGCACCAGGGAGCGATGGGACACAACTGCGGCTGCTGCCGCCTCCTCCTCCCTGGGGACACCCTCACTCGAGCGCCGGCAATCCCCTTCCCAGCCTTTGCTGGCTGCTGCCGGTGCACGGCGAAGTCGAGCGGGACCACGGGCGGCAAGTTGTGAGCTGCCGGGGCCGGATTCGGATCCGCTCCGCTGCAAGGGCTGCTTCTTCGGCGTCTGAATTTCTCCCACCGCGAGTAAAAGTGCTGAGCTTTAGTTGAGGTATATCAATAATCTGCAACACACTGGAAACCAACCCTCTGTTCCTCCCTCGTTTCCCCTTTCTGAACTGCTGTGGGGGACGTCCAAACACTCGAAGCAAAGACCAGAGCCCAATGGCTTTACCTTCCAGGTGCCTCCTCCGATGGCTTTGCCTTCCAGATGCCTTCTCCACCCCTGCCCCAGGCCTTCCACCCCATCCCATCCACGCAACCGGCAGCTTTCACATCTATGCTGCTAATCAGCTGCGGTAACGACATTTCAATCAGCCTAAGGAGAGATCTTCACAGTAAGAACGAGTTTTTGGGTTCGTCAATGCCTAGCACAAGCTTTCCTACAGCTAAACCCGGACCTGATCCCACCAAGAAGAGAAACCAGGGTTAAGACAGTAAACGCTGCTGTTAGTTACCATCCGAGTCTCGCACCAGTTTTCTTCACACCTCAGAACATTTAGTAGATTGCTTGTTAAAAGGGCAGAAATTATTCGTATAGGAACAATAGTTAAATACGGACCTTGGAGTTACTAAGTACAGTAGTTTCTCTTTTACAAATGCAAGGAGCGCCGCCGTGCCGGAGAGCACACAGCGACCCGATGGCAAGGAAAGCGGAGATTGGCTTTTATGACACTATTTACAGGTTTTCTCCATTTAAAAAACTGCCGAGTTTGATTAAATATAAGTAGAGAACATTTCTTCCATATACAAACTCTCGTTAGCTGATTAATGACTAAGGTGCTCAGAAGTGGGGATGAAAACAGGAGCTACAGTAGATCAGTTGCGTTTGTGTCTATTTACACCGGCGTCTTCCAAAGAAGCTGGAAGCAAAGCGGCCACGTTATGAACGTAACGCCACAGGAAGCGTCGTTTTCTTCACAGCATCTTTGTCAGAAGGGAAAATAGTAGTACTTTCGTTCCTTTTTTAATTAGCAAAGGCGGGTGCCCTTGCCGAGTCTGTGTAGCTGGTGGTGCCGGGCAGCATCACACCGTGAGACACCCTGTTTCTACCCCTCGACTCCTGCCCAGCCCTTACCACCAGGACTCGCTGGTCTGATGGGCAGTTGCCCGAGACAGGACTCGCAGCACCAGGTCGTTACGCTGAAACGCATCGGATGGGGGCTTCCTACGTACGCGGAGATCCACTCCGCGCACCAGAAGGGAGAACTTAATGGGCGAGAAACCAAACAAGGAGAACGCGCTTAGCAAAAATTTTGGCTTCGAAGCGGAAAAAATAAAACCCCAAATGGCCCACATTTTCTAGGTCAAATTCCTTCCCCATTAACGTTCTCGAAGAGTTCTTTTCTGTCTGATGGCCAAACTCTACACCTCTAGTTCCATTCTCTGCTGACTGACGGCTGACCACGGACGCTGCCTGGCATCGCTTCTCTCCGTACCGCCTGTACTCACACGGGTGCCTCAGAGGAGCTCAAAGTTTGGCGTTTTGGGAACCCATCAAACCAGGAGGGTATCTGACCATAATGAAAATGCTGATTTTGTCCTCGTCATTTTAAGATGCTATAGAAAAAAGAAAGGAAAAGAAGTTGATTTGACTTCTGTTTGCAAACTTCCCATGTACTGGCATCTTTCCCTCGTACATTTAAGTTTCAAACAGGTCCCAGAGATTGCAAGGCAAGAGCGTTAAGGCAGTATAAGAAACTCAGTATTTCATTCACACCTCTTGATTCCCTTAAAGGTATTTCTAAGGCATCAAAAGGGGCATGTGGTTTGTGCTCGCCTTCTCAGAAAAAGGCATTGGGTATAGTGTAAAAAAAATGGATGCTCAATGACAGATGGAAGCCACTCGGCCCCGGGCAACGGCCACAGCATCGGAGAGGAACAGGGAGATACAGCGGGGTTTCCCGGGCGTGGGTTCCTCACCATCGCTCTTTCTGGTACACCTCTGTTTGTACAATCTCACCGGGGTGCTCGGATATGCAGGCCCCATTGATGTCATTGAGTTTGTTGTCTGGAAGATCCTCGGGTTTTGTGCAAAGTTTCAGTGCCCTGGAGATGAAGACGTCCAAGTCAAACTCAGGGTCTGTCTCACTGGTCACCTCCGTGGGTTCTTTGTGGAGATGGTGAGGAGAAGATGGCAGGCTCCGTTCCTGAATCTCCGGAAGAGGACTGGCACACTCCAGACCCACCTGCGTGCTCTTCACCCACTGAGCAATCTCCAGAAAGAGGTTGGATGGTTCTTCTTCCAGCGATAGCTCAGCTGCGGGTGCGATGGTTGCTCTTTTCCAGTGGGATAAATCTAAAATCAGCTTGGGCTCTGAGTAATGGTGGGGCTTATTGTCTCTCCACAGCAATTTGTCCAAGTAGGAAGGTGACCCCACTTTGTAATCACACGATTTCCCGCAATCGGCATCAAAAACTCGGTCCATGGATGAGTGGGAAAGCTCCAAGAACCTCTCCGAGCTGCTTTGTGAGTATTTCCGGGGATCAACTTGTGCTTCTTCAGCGATGGATTCGGACCCTGCCCGGGGGTCCCGCTGAACCTCATCCATGTCGTGGTATTTATCGTGTCTCCATTCCAAATCGGAGGAGAGGCTTACGTGATACCTGCGAAAGACACGCTGCTATTAGACACGCAGACAATGGCTTCGTTAGAAACAGCCGTGCTCAAACAGATACGGATGCTGCTCTTTCTGCCTTTTTCTTGCTATTATACCGCTTACCTACAGATCTCTGAGTTCTTATTCATATTAGAGACCTTTTTCTTGTGAGTAATTTGTCAAGAGTCTGAGACGGGACCAGTGGTGGGAATAAAAGCCCGACAACCAAACCAACTGGCCCCTTCGTTTAGCCCTTCATCACTTTCCCTCCACTCGGCATTAAAACACGATTAACAATATTAACAATCAAACTGTCCCTCAGCCCACAGACAAGTATCACAGCGCGAACGCTCCTTGTTTGTTGCCATAAAAGTAAAAAATATGAGCTTAAATCCCCACTGAGGTTGGACATCACCAATTTACTCTGACATCGTGGACCAAGGGCAACCCTGAAGGATGCTCAGTGATAACTTCTCAAGCCAGACGAACTCCCTGGATTGCAATTACCTGACAACACCCATTCTTAGACACGGCTTTCAAAGTGACATCTAATTTACCGGCTCCTAACTGAGCTGCCTTTAAAAGAGGTGTTATCCCAGAAACTGGGGCTCTATGTCCCGGCAATGAAACGCTCTTCAGGTGTCCCACAACACACAGGCAAAATCATACTTGAAAGGACATTGTAGAGAGGTTGGTGCTGGTCTCTTCTCGCAGGTAATTAGTGATAGAACAAGAGGGAATGGCTTCAAGCTGCAGCAGGGTAGGTTTAGGCTGGACATTAGGAAAAAATTCTTCCCAGAAAGAGTGGTCAGCCACTGGAACAGGCTGCCCACGGAGGTGGTGGAGTCACCATCCCTGAATGTGTTTCAGACTCGTTTAGATGTGGTGTTGGGGGATATGGTGTAAGGGAGAACTTTGTAGATGGTTGGACTCGATGATCCCAAGGGTCTCTTCCAACCTAAGTGATTCTATGGTTCTATGATTTCCCCTTTATAAAACACTCGGCTTGCGTGGCAAAATTTACAGCCGCACATAGCAAATGTCCCCGGCTGGGTGGCAGGACCAACAATGTAGGTCCCAGCTTCTCGTGGCACACCAAGGAACAGAACAGCCAAGAGATAAGAGGGCGACGAGGTGACCTCCAGCAGCTGATTTGTTGCTTTGGGAACTATAACCAGCAGGGATGCCGGAGCTGCGGGCGGTGAAGACAGATATCCTGAGAAAAAGCTTCCAGCTTTCCTCTTTACCTAATTCACCTGGTTGTCCTCCCCCAGCCTCCATCCCGGTACTGGTTCACTCAGGCAAAGAGATTAATAATAGGGATTTCTTTCGATTATTTTTTTTCAGTGCTGGTGAAATACAGCAGATTAAGAAAGCGAGGCGATTTAATTGCTGTGCAGAGAGGAACAACACTGCAGACATCCCCAGCCAGGTCCCCCCGCTCAGCTGGAAGGGGCTCTGTGGGAAAGTGAACCCAGTTAATTCTTAGCCCCGTATTTTGTCCCACCTGCTCCAGGTGCTGGGACTGGCCTAGTAACAGGGGTAATCATAGAGTCATAGAATTGCTGAGGTTGGAAGGGACCTTCAAGATCATCAAGTCCAACCATTAACCTCCCCTGACAAAAACCACTTCTAAACCATGTCCCCAAGTACCACATCTACCCTTTTTTTAAACACCTCCAGGGATGGTGAAGCCACCACCTCCCTGGGCAGCCTGTTCCAATGTTTAATAACCCTCTCAGTGAAAAAAGGTTTCCTCATATCCAATCTAAACCTCCCCTGACATAAATTGAACCCGTTTCCTCTTGTCCTATCCCTTGTCACCAGGGAGAAGAGGTCAGCCCCCATCTCTCTACACCCTCCTTTCAGGTAGTTGTAGAGGGTGAGAAGGTCTCCCCTCGGCCTCCTCTTCTCCAGGCTGAACAACCCCAGTTCCCTCAGTCGTTCCTCAGAAGGTTTGTCCTCCAGACCCCTCCCCAGCTTTGTAGCCCTTCTCTGGACACGCTCCAACACCTCAATGTCCTTCTTGTAGTGAGGGGCCCAAAACTGAACGCAGGACTCGAGGTGGGGCCTCCCCAGTGCCGAGTCCAGGGGGATGATCACTTCCCTAGTCCGGCTCACCACACTGTTCCTGATACAGGCCAGGATGCTGGTGGCCTTCTTGGCCACCTGGGCACACTCTCATCTAGGACACGAGAGACCTCAGCTCAAGGCTTCGATCTGCTCTAAACTTCCTGTACTTCCTCAGCAAACCATTTAAAACTCAACACAATTCTGGATTTTTTTTTTTTTTTTTAAAGACCTCAAGTCTGTGGCCTCTGGGGCTTACGCGCCTTGAAAAGTGATAAATATAGCCCTCCAAATCAGGCCTGGTCCCTGAAAAGTACAAGAATTATATTATTTTATAACTGGTGTTATAGAGACAGAGGACAGAGGGAAGAACCATAGTGTCATTTAAACAGATGTAACTCAAACGACGACAATACAGGCTGTTAATAAAACCAAGAGCGGAAAGATACTCAGTAACTGGAATGTGCAGACTCAACATCTGCTCCCTGTGGAAATCAATGACGAAGCTCTCGTTGGCTTCAGCAAGGTGCCAGCTTGGCCTAGAATTACAATATGGCATAAAGAAAGAAAAGCCGGTGTTTTTCGTGGGTCTGGAGCACGTGTGACTGAACCCAACCGGAGCCTCCACCAGTCAAGTTGTACCTAAAGCATTGAAGCCAGGCTCTGGTCTCCGGCCCAGCCCTGGGTACCGTACCTGTCCCAGTTAGACATCTGGCTCTGGTTGGCTTCCATCAGTAAAATATCATCAATCTCATCCTCAATCCGGAACGGATGCTGAGACACCGGTTCATCCTCGGGGCAGGAATAAGGACTCATGTAAGGATGCTGCAGACCCATCTCGGCCGTTAATCGATCCATAGGGTTAAACGTCAATATTTTCTCCAGAAAATCAATGGCTGTGAAGCAGAGAGAAACAAACTCACCAATTCCTCAAAAGCAAAACCAGCTTCCTTTCCAGGATGAGCCGCACGAATCCCCCCCAGAACAAATCCCCTCGAAATAAGGGAGGAATCAAAGGTCACATCCTTCATCCTTCTGTCCTTCCTGCATGCATCTGACCCGCCACGGGAGCTGTGTGCTCGCAGCGGAGCAATCTCGCAGCCCCCGGGTGTCACTTCATCTAGCAAGGCAGGAGAAACGATGGCGAGAGCATCACACCTCCACAGGACACCACATACACGTTATATACCCGCCGCCGCGAGCCCGGGCCGGAACGCTAAGGTCCTACCCCAAAAAGACCTTTGGACGGTGTCAGGATTTGATTCCATGCTCTCAAATCCATTCGACGTGCACGTTGCGTTTCGGACAACCGATTTCACATCTTTACGTGCAGCTGAAGCCGGATTAGATGGAAAAAGCAATTTTTAAAAGTCCTCAGCGTGACCAAGACTAGGAAATTATTTTGCCCATTAATATTTAAAGAATTCCAAGTGCCTAAAATTATCTTAGAAAGACTGCAGAGCATGAATTCTTTCTACGATGATGGAGGAGGAAATCAAGTGCAATTAAAGCGACTAGAATTAAATCTAAAGGTAGAAGGTTTCTTGCGATTCCTTTGACGATTCCTTTTACTGAGGTTATGTGAAAAGATCAAATCCTGCCGTTACAGGTGTTGCTTGTTCAGTTGATTCTGGGCAAAGGGAATAATCCCTTAGAATTCAGAACACACAAATAGGAATATGCCTTTCTTCGTTTACAACTTTTTCACTGGACCTTCAGAAATATCCCCACTGAAGATGTAATTGTGTGAACGGGACCCGTTTCTTTAGGGGCAAAAATCACTCAGCAGAACGGAAGGGCCGCACCTCTTGCCTCAGTGCTTAAACATTAACCGATATCCGATTGTCTCCCACGGGATTATTTCATTGCCGGGACTAATTAAGTAGGAAGGAATCAATAGCTTCATAAGGTCACTGACTGCGGGCAAGAAGTACAGTGGAGTGATATATTACGAGTTATATATTATGGGTCAGAGAGGCAGGAAAATGTCGATGAATTACGCAAGGGGCGCAAACGACCTTTCTTCCCGCAGGAACGACGGGGGATAAATCCGTTCCTGCTTGCCAGAGGCCGACGCGGTCCTTGGGTAACCCAGGCACTGCCAAACCCATATAGCGGACGTCGTATAACAAGAGTTACGCCAGCGAACATAAGCCGGGGCTTGGTCTTGACGTCTTCCCAAAAGCAGGCGGCCAGGTCTACCGGCCTGGTTTAAGCCTTGGAAGGAGCTCCGAAGGGCTGACGTGGCCTGGTCCACACTGCTCAACTCTGGCTGCCACCCTGCGAGAAAGATCTCGCTGCCTACAAAGCTGAAGTTTGGGCTCCAAAAGCCGGTGATTTGCAGCCCCCTCGCAACAAACTGCTGATTTTTAGCCAAAGGAGGGAAGTGGCTGAAGTGATACTCGAGCATTGCAGGCTGTGACAACCCAACGCAAGCGATGGCCAAGCCTCGGAGCGCTTGGACAATGGTTCTGCCTGTAGCAACCATCTCCCGGAGTTCAGATATTTGTTTTCTTGTACCGTACAATTGCGTTCACGCAAAAAGCAGAGCAAGAAAGTGAAGAGGGCTTGAAAATGGCAGGGAGGTTGGAACTAGATGATCTTTAAGGTCCCTTCCACCCGAACCATTCTGTGATTCTAAAATAACCTGTGGGCTGAAGCCTCACTTACTGCACCAAGAGAGGAATGGGAAGGAAGGGAAGCAAGGCTGGCATGAAGGGGATGCGCCTTGGAAGCGTCTTGGAATCATCTTAGAAGACTATTTCACCCTTATTTCTGTACGAGCTACCTGCGAGGAAGCTACTGCATCATAAGCCATGCCTTCCCTGGTGGGATGGTGAGCAGGACCTGGGGGGAAACTGGTGGGGACGTGTGAACTCCAGGTGGGACCAAGCACCGCAAACCCCCAGACACCTGAATCCTGCTCACCAGCGTTCATACACTTGGCCTTAGAGGACAATTCCTGTGACTCCCTGAGGAAATGACTCCCTTCCCTATAAACACGGCAGTCAGGGGAAGTCCCGGGAGAAGGACGTTGCTGGAGCCAGCGGGCACTATGGTACCTTCACTGTCCACTTCAGGGAGCAGCTTGCGCAGCGGCTTCCTCACTTCCCACGTGCTGTTGATGAACGTGGGCATCACTTTGAGCAGCTCCTCCTTGTCTTCCTCGTGGATAACGGGGATCGTCTCCAGAATAAGCTGCATCTGTTCCAGCTCATGGCACCCTAAACGGGCAGAAAACAGGCAGTGAGATGAGACCCAGAAGTTAAATTCGGGGTGGGGTGGTATTATTGGTCACCCTCCTGCATGGCCACCCCTCCGAAATCCACGCTTATGCATCCCTGCATTAACCACCTCTCTTTGCTCCAAGGAAAATGTGGTGGGCCTCTCAGCCAGGTCACCTCTTTTTCAGGGTGAGAGAGTTAACCTAGACAATTTGCCCTCCTGGCGTTATCACCCTGAGGGTGTCTGCGCAGCTCTTCAACTAACCTAACCATCTATTAAAAAAGATTACGAAGCAGAAACCGTACCCGACTGAAATCGTGGGGCACGGGAGCCCCATTGATGGGCTGCATCCCATCCTCTCGATGGGAAAAGGGTTTTTCTGCCCCAATCCCACCTGGCTGCTGGGTACCAAGTCAAGGCGCTGATGTTGACGGTCCCCACAACTGCTAGGAGCAATCAGATCTTTTTTAATCCTTTTCCTTCAGGACATATTTATCCACGCATCCCTAAGCCCCTGCTCAGGACTGGCTACCAGTCAGTGACGGTGCCAGCGGAGCGGAGCCGACTGCCTCACTAATGAACGTTAATCCCATTCTTTAGCGCACTATCGGACGTGACCAAGAGCTCAGTGGCTGATTTCCAGCTTCCTACACGTAGAGAGAAGCAGCCTGGCAGAAATACCGAGCCGCGCTATTGATTTTCTGTCTGCTAGAAATGCTGCTTATAAATATTCTGTCATTAGAGGCAGGACTATCCATTAAGACAGCGAGCTGGCCGGGGTGGACAAACCAACGGGGATTTTTGGGCCACCAAGCCCTTTGTGCTGTCCCACTGATGGATTTCAGGCTGCTTCACCGGCAAGCAGCACCCGGCTGATCCGCAGCAAGAGGAGTGAAACTCATTTATGGCACAGCACTTCGGATCAGTCTGCAGGGAGGGCGGAGAGGCCAACTTGTAGGGGATGATGCTGGAGACCATTGCTGGTGTCAAGCCACCCCATCCCTTGGGAGGTCCCTGGCACCTCGCAGGGGCTGCCCTTCCCAGCCCAGAGCTCCCCATAGGTCTGCGGGAGGTTTCCAAACTCAAATCCACAGAGCCAACCCCAAACACACCCCTTGGGCAAGCGAAGGTCCAAATGGCGAGGCTGGGAAAGGGTCTCCATCCATCGCAGCCTCATCACTCCAACAAGGTTTGGTTCAACACAGTCATGGCTACTTTCACCCTGAACGGCAGAGCTCCGAGCCAGGACATGGCAATGAACTTAAGAGAACCCCAAAGCAACACTGACATTAGCACGGCTGGTCACCATCACACCACGCGTCTGCTCAGAACAAAGCCTCAGAAGAAGACAGAGCAAGATGACAAGCAAAAAAGACCGAGGGACACCCTCCTAACATCAATCCTGGGCAAATGAATTGACTTTCCTATAGAAAAAGGAATTTGGGGTCATCTAGCGGTTCGCGGCATGGCTCCAGGAGAAACTAAAGATGACCACCAGGAAACAAACAGCTTGTTAGTCAAGCTAATTCCCAAATTGTGATCAAAAGTACAGGGCATTAAAAGTCACCAAGGTGTCGGGGCTGTTCTCCTCTCCGAGCAGCTCCAGCCACTGCTCGCTGAGGTACCTGGCAGCCGAAAGGCACCGCGTTTAGTCACACAAAGCAGCTGCTAACGCAACACAGGAAGCATTAAATTACAGCTCTAAAGAACCCAATTCCCCACCATTATCCTCTCTTTCTGTAATTCCTCGGGACCTTCTGGAGGCATTAATCCTTGCAAAGGAAAACATGAACTACAGACAGAATAAAGGCAACGTGCTGTTGTTACCGCAGAGAGAACGAGGAGCTCTGCAGCCAAGCCCTGGGAGAGGACCCAAGCCCCGCTAGTGACTCCTCCTGGAGCCAGCACCGATCCCATGGGAAAAGCCACCGCGCCACCTCCCAGCGCTCAGTCACGGCTGTGGCCTCACCGGTGAACCCCACGGACACCTGCGAGGACAGGCGGCTTTTCTTTTTCTCCTCGTTTTTTCTTGCTTCCACTGGCGATGCTTTCGGATACGCTTCGGCAGCAGAGGGTGGAGAAGGCACTGGAGGGAGCTGCAGCCGCTCAGTTACGGATGCTCCTCCCTGTTTTCCACGCTGCTCGTGGTGGGGGGGCTCTCTAAAGGTCTGCGAACCAGGTTTTAGCTGTTGGAGACGTTCTACGCTCCTGCGAGCTTTGGGGTAGCCAAATTTCTTGCGCTCTCCTGGGCTTTGCCAAACCCGAAGCCGCTCGTGCCACGGCATCGCCCGGCGAAGGGGCTGCACGGAGGGCAATGGGGCTGGGGGTCCCGCTCCGCCGGGCGCTCCTTACCTTGAGTAACGAGCAAAGTGAGTGACATCTATCCCTAATGACCGATCACCTTAATTTAACGGCGTTGCTTAAGCACCCCAGACAGTCTACTGAGTTAATTACATTGATTTATGCTAAACACCCAATTTAAATCGTGCTGCTGACGCATACTCGAAAAACAATTTATCCAGCGTAAGGCAATTACCAGAGGTTTGCAACTTTCTGGGAACTACATCGCTGTTATTTCCCACGGGGTGTTTGCCGGCGACCCAGGACTCTCCGAAAGCCTCGTCCTGCAGCCGCAGAGTGGGGCTCCATGTGGCCAGGGACAAAGTCCTTCTCCCAGGAAAGGAGGGGAAAAGCAAAAGCAAAGATGAAGCCCTGCTGTCGTGCAAGTATTTGCCAGTTTTAGCTATTCTGAGGTCTGAGGGGTTTATTTTCCTTCTCTTTGGACACCGGCAGACGAAAGAGAGTAGGTGGCACGGGACACCACGGGGCACCCTGCCCCACTGCCGGGCTCCCACCCCGGCTCTTCTTTACTCACTGGTATAGGAGGAGGCCAGGAAAACAGGGCACGGGGCCAGGACCTTCCTGTAACAACTCCACAGACTATTTTTAAAGCAACCCAAAAGGAATATGTATTTTGAGCTTCGGTTTTGATCCCCACCCATTAACTAAGTATCTCGCCGTCATCTGGGAGCTTATTAAGGGATTGCACAAGGCTGGAAAGCGGAGAAGCAGGGATGCTCGCAGCACTTTGGCTGAGTCCAGTCCGGGATCTGCCAAATCCCATCTCCTGAATCTCTAACCTGCTGTGGACTCTCAGGAAACCTGGAAAGTAGGTTCCCATATGGATGCTCCAGGGCATCTCACCCAGGCAGCCGGGACAGGACTGATCTCACCTGGAGCCACGTGCTACACCAGCATGGGCACTTCAGCTTGTTCTCCGGCTGCCCTCTATGAGCGGTAGCGGAAAAATAAATATTTCTGAGGCGCAATCTCGGAGGGAGGCAGAGAGCTAACACAGGCCAGATGAATCACACCCTGGAGCTGCCTTTGCCTCTGTCTTGACCTTGACCAGCCTGGACACCTAGGCAGGAGATGGCTGGTGTCAGCCAACGCAGCTGCTACCCCTGGGGTCCTCACATAGCACGAAAACCAAGCTGGGGCTGAAAAAGAAGTCAAGCACAGTTTGGAAAACCAGGATAAAGATGAGCGCTTGGGTGCGCTGATGGGGATGGCCAGAGGAGGACCTGGACAAGCCCATCTTGTTTCGCCCAAACTTACTCCTCGTTTCTACTTACGAGGAGTAACTATAGGAAAAGAGAGATTAACTTAAGAGTCCTAAAAGATTTCCCTGGGATTCCAGCTACACCCAGTTTAACACGAAGCGGGTTGTTGCTCTGGTCTGGTGCAACTCCTGCAGGACCAGGACCCTGCCATCTGCCCTGGGGTTTGCTCCTGCTCCTCTGGTTCACCCGGGGCTAGTTTGGGTCTGGTGCCCTGGACTGGCAGAGCCTTAGCTCTGCCCTGGAAAGGCATCGTCCAGTTTACTTCCACCCAAAAAGCTCGGAAATCCTTCCATGGTGCAAACCGCAGCTCGGCAAGGGCTGGCAGAGCTGCCTCGGGAGCTCACTCATGTGCAGCATCTCCCAGCGAGACCAGAAAATGCCCGTGTCTGCGGGGACAAGCGGCACGTGGAGCCATCCCCCCTCCTGGAATATATCCCAGGGAGACAGCAGGAGCAGCTAGATCCCTGGACTCAAAAATTTCGAGGAGGGGAGACCAAGGACAAGAGGAAGGAAGGAGAAGGAGGCAATTTTAATGTTCTTTTCTGCTTCATTTGCAGCTTTCAGAAAAGAACCATGGAAGCGGCAAGCGGGAGCGGGGAGGGAGCGACAAAGCAGCTGTAATCAAAGCCCAGCCGCGGAGCTCTGCGGTGCACCGGAAGATTTGTGAAGACAGTGTCTTTCTCCATTATTAACGGGTCTAATTATTTATTTACACAACTCTGCAAACAGCTGCTCACGAAACGCGTTAAACCTTGTCATTCCAAACACTAACGGGCGACGGCAGAGACAACCGAGGGGGAGCATCGCTGCAGACCCGGGGCAGGGAGGCAGCTGCTTCCACAGGCAGAGCGGCTGCTCCATTCCTGAATGAACGGCTCCGCATCCCGGCTTGGGAAGCACAGCTTTGCCCCCGGCAGGAGCATTTTTGGAATTGTATTAAATAAAGATCTGCTTCTCAAGAACACCAGAGCTGGGCTTCAAATGCTGCGCTAAGAATTACACGCTCCTTGATGGAGCTTTTTTTGTTTCCCTTTCCTTGCACTCCACGTTTCCAATTCCAATACCTGCTTACAGGAAAATCCTGAAAACTGCTGAAAATGGGTAGTGGCATTCAAACGTCTTCCCTCAAAGAAGAGAAATACCTTGAAGACACCAACCACAATTAAAACCCACGGCACAGAGCACAAACCCCTTGGGACAGGGCTACACCATCTCGTGTCCTTACGCTCCACCCTATGATATTCTTTTTTAGCATCCTGCCTCCCAACAAAAAGCTCTGATTTTCTATTGGAAACCCAGAAAGAGAAAAAGGTTTTGTTGTTCCATCAGAATTGTTCTTTGGTTGGGGTTTTGCTTTTTGGCAGCAGACTGTCCCTGCCAGGCGAGGCTCAGCACAGAGGCACCGAGGACCCCGGCCAGCCTTGGGCACCCCATCGGGTACCATCAAACCTGGACCACCACGTGTCCATCCCGGACAAGATCAATAAGGCAGAGCGAAGATCAAGATGGCAACTCTTCTCCGGCCACAAGGGCCTGCCTGTACCAGGGAAGGAACGGCACCAAACAAGGAAGACTAGATGACCTTTAAAGGTCCCTTCCAACCAAACACATTCTATGATTCTGTGATTCTAAGGAAGCCTCTAATAGAAGACGTTGTGCAAGTGAATTTTGGAGATGGCTCTCATGTCTAATAACCAACCGTAGGATCCTTGTAGCGACGCTGGCTACAAAGAGAAGGGAATTCCCTCTGCCGTGCTAAAATGCCTTGGAATTGGGTAGCAAGGAAGGAGGGAGGGAGGGAAAAAATGAATCAACGGGAGCCAGAAACCTACCAGCGAAGAGCATCCTTCCCGTCAGCATCTCGGCCAGGATGCAGCCGGCCGCCCACATGTCAATGGCTTTGGTGTAGTTGTTCGGCGAGAGGAGGAGGCGAGGGGAGCGATACCATTTTGTCACTAAGCCTTCGGAAAGGTAACCCTGAAAAAACAGAGACAGAGACGTCAGGAACCTTGCCAGAGAGCTCCTCCCTGGTCAGCCCCACCATCGGATCCTGCAGAGAAACCTGCCCGCCACGCTGGCGCTGCGTCTCTGGCAGGCCGCGGCCGCGTATCTCGCAGGAAGCAAAGAGGTGAGACATACACCACTGCAGAGATGCCGCCGTGCTCCGGGAGGCAAAGCACTCGCTGCTCCCCAAAAACTTACTCGCTGTTTGTCACTGTGGTATTGAAGCATCTTCTGCAAAGGCCAGATGGCTTTAATAGCACAGATTTGCAGATCATACCTGCAAAAGTTATTTCAGGTCACTGTTAGAGGACTTGGATGTATTATATAAATCCCAGTTCTACCATCTGAGATGTTTTGGAAGTTAAGCACGTTATTTAAGCACTGTGCCAGCTCCCAGCTATAACCCAGCCGTGTGTGAAGGAAGCCTTTCCCAGCACAGTACCCCAAGCACAGCGCCCAGCTTTCCAAACGTCACCAGTTTGCAACCTATTGCTGATTCCATCTCTCGGTAATCCTGTATCTATAGTCCCTCCACAGCTACCTAAACTGCACGCTACGTACCACTGAATTCCCATGGACCCAGCTCCCGGGACTGATGCCGAAAATGAGTTTTTAGAGGGCACAAGGGGACGCAAGACCGGAGCAGAGGTGGCACGGGGAGCACACAGGGCTCCCGAGTGGGCTGAGGATGCTCTCAGCAGGATCCAGCCTTGCACAGAAGCCAAGCGAATTCACCAGGTTGCCCAGAGAAGCTGTTGGAGGGGTTCAAGGCCAGGTTGGACGGGGCTTGGAGCAACCTGAGCTGGTGGGAGGTGTCCCTGCCCAGGGCAGGGGGTGGCACTGGATGGTCTTTAAGGTCCCTTCCAACCCAAACCATTCTGTGATTCTATATCTGGGACCCAGGATCATCGGGACGCTGCTGCACTGAACCCCACTTCAGTCTGGGGCATGTGCTGGGAACTGCGGATGAGCCCATGCAGCATCACAGGGGCGAGACGTAGGATCTCATAATAAAGAGGAAAACAAGGGAATGGGCAGAAAAACAGATTTATGGAGGAACATTGCTACCACGTGGAAGGAACACCTCCTGGACCAGCAGATGTCTTAAAGCATCGCCGAGTGGGTACCACGGCCCTGCAAGGGCTCCAAGCCAAGACTCTCCAGTGGGTGACGTGGGGCAGGTCCCCGTCCTCCGTCCTACTTTGCTTACAGCGAGGACGTTGGTTGGGATGCTTGACCTGGTTTTAAAGGAGATGCCCTCAGCAGCGCCCCACCGGACAAAGACCGAGCACCATCGTCTCTTTGGACCACAGCCCTCCCGCTCCTGAACTCGCCTGGGAGATTCAACACAAGTGCCAAGCGCTCGGCAGCTCCCGCGGAAATCAAGGGGACGCGTTCAAGCCTGTAAATAACGCTGGCATCCTAAGGGACGTCCCAGCGCCCCCGGCTTGGCTCGCCGGCCAAGCTCCGGATGCACGGGCGCCGCGCCGGGGTTGGACGTGAATGGTTATTTCATCAGGATGATGTTGGAATATTCATAAAAGGCATTTTCTATATTAAATATAACGGATTAAGAGAACGAGGTGGATTGAAATGCAGTAGAAAGGACAAAATAAAATTAAATTATAAAGTTGAATTGCATTTAAATGCTATGAAGCATCGGAGAGTATCAAAATGCAATGACAGCGTGACTACAGTTCATGTAAAAAACTCTGTTAAAAACTCCATCCTAACTGATATAATTTCATAAACTATTTCCAGCTGCAATATAACTGTGGATGCAGATATAACATCTCCCAGGATGTCATAGGATACATCTCCCAGCCTAAACGCGCGAGCAGTGCACCATCGCCACGAGGTTTGGAACGCTCCTCTCCCCCCCAACGCGGGTTTTTGTGGCGATTCCCAAATGTGCAAGTCGTCAAGCTTCTAATCATAAAGGGTTCGCTTTTAAAAGCGCGTTTTAATTTGGGTCTTCTTAAGATAAGTTGCAATGGAGACTGATTAGCCGAGAAGTTTCATTTAACGCTGCTATATTTTTGCTAATGCTGCTGAATCAGAACTGGCACCAAAGCCCCCAGGCGTCATCCCATCAGGCCGCTGCTTTTCAGCTACGGCAATTGTTCCCAACGTCGGTATTTATTGGAAAAATCCTAAGAAAATAAACTTTGGCGACAGTGATCCAGGGCAATTCGTGGTGGGAGCAATTTCCTCCCTTTCCCGGCAAAGGAATGCCATTCTCCTTATGCTCGATTCCTACGTTTCTCCTCTCTGACAGCACGACGGATTCGAGTTCTCGGATTTTATGCAAAACCTACGAGCAATATACTGCAAATTTCTATATGTTGCAACAAGCCAAACCTTTTCTTTCCCAGGCATCTCTCACGTGTTGGAGAAAATTCCCTGCAAAAACTCGCTGGCGATTTTGGACACATTTTCAACCCTCCCCTGCCATGTGAAGTCACTGGTGGTAATTAATTAGCAGCATTTCTCATTGCGCTTCCCATCACCACGTATTTGACTGTCATCTCTCTGCTTTCATCTACGAAATAACCCAGATCATTGGGTCACCGGCCACCAAGCCCAGGAAGGACCCATGGAGAGGAGGACACTGGCCCAGGTTGCCCAGAGAGGTGGTGGAGGCCCCATCCCTGGAGACGTTCAAGGCCAGGCTGGATGAGGCTCTGAGCAACCTGATCTAGTGGAAGATGTCCCTGCTCACTGCAGGGGGGTTGGACTAGATGACCTTTAGAGGTCCCTTCCAACCCAACACATTCTATGAGGAACCTACGGCTTCTCTCCATCCCACCGACTCGTGGACCATACGGCTGGACCTCCCTTTGCTTCCCGTGGCATTCAGCTGCTGGGCTCTGGGTTATCCCTCCTCTTCCTCAGGGGGAAAATATTGGGAAGGGAGGTTTGAAAATCAAGACTTTTCCAACCCGGCTCAAGGTTCTCCGGTGGGAGCGGCTGGGGGTGCTGAGCTCAGCCACCCAGTCCTGAGCGGCTTATCCAGCCCCAACGCCTACATCTGCTCTGCCTCCACAGTGGATAAAAACATAGCCTAGATCATTATTTTTATAAAATATATAAGTTCCCGTCCTACCACCTGGAGGAAGTAATTACGGTCCTGTGGACTATCAAATCCTATGGAGAAATACCACCATGGCTTTGGGGCCGGCACAACCGCGGGACGGTTGGGTAAGGATCCACCTAAACCCGGGTTAGATACAGGCTCAGCTCTTGCCCGTGGCGCCAAGACCTACACGAGGGCAGCAGCCGTGCCAGGATGGAGAGCCCGAGCACTTCCAGCCATCACCTGTGCAAGGCATGGGCTTTAGCACAAGGATTTCATCATTTATATAGATTCAACCAGACAGAAAGACCAAGAGCAGAAGCATCTTAATTAGTTCTAATTAAGACGGAACGTACATCTTCGTGACAACATTCTGTGCATCCAGCACAGCCCTTTCTGAACTGAAGAACCATGGGAATCTCTTGAAAAACCAATCTAATGGGGTTAATTTAAAAGCAGAAATAGTTTCACATCCAAGGCTTGCTCTCAAGCTCTCCCACGCTATTTTTTTCCAGTGTTCAAGGATCGTTTTCCTGCTTCTCCGCTGCCCCCGCGGGATGCGCAGGAACAGCTCCGGCAATCTATAAAGGTGCTGAGTTCACTACAGGTAGGATAAGCATCACGTCGTATCAAACAGCGCAGCAAGGAAACCGAAAAGCAAAGAAAAATGAATGGGTTTTTTCTAATCTTTACACAACACGGATTTTTTTTTTTGGTGCTGCTGCACCCCGGTGTCGCCGTGGTCACGGCACGCTGGACCGCCTGCATCCCGAGCGCGCCGAGGGAAGCTGGCACGGCACAGCAGCACATGGGGAGCGCAGCGAGACCCGCCGGTGCTCCGAAACAACCAGCGCCCAAGCCAGGAGCTCCTCCTTGGAGCTGGAGGGACCAAGGGCATGTCTCCTTGAGGTGGATGCCGAAATTCGGGATACCACCCACTGCACCCCTAACGCCACAGCCCAAAGCCTCTCCTGAGCATATTTCACACCAAAATTCATCTTTCCGCACTCAGAAAAGCCGCAGAGGTGCGCCCGCAAACTGGAAATCCAGCAGGATCCAACCACAGCCTGTGTATCCACACCTCCATCCACAGCCAGGAATGGCATTCCTGCTGCTGCATCCGTGGGAGC
Source organism: Alca torda (assembly GCA_008658365.1). Taxonomy (NCBI): domain Eukaryota; kingdom Metazoa; phylum Chordata; class Aves; order Charadriiformes; family Alcidae; genus Alca; species Alca torda. The sequence continues at coordinate 2,687,676 of CM018101.1, forward strand.
CGGGTCGGTTCCTGCTGTAGGCGGCTGCAGTGCCAAGGAAGGGACTCAAAATAGCACCAAATCCAAGCTTTCGGAATAATCCTGAGGCTGCTGCCTCTTCACAGCATGGTTTTTAAGCTTATTTTTTAAAAGGCAGGTCGGGCAGGTCTAGGAGAGGCTGGGAAAGACGCCGGCTTTGCAGGAACATTGCTCCGTACAAAAATAATCAAAAGGCCGTTGTGCGTGGCTCCAGCAACGTGACGTGTGTTCTCACGGGCTCGGGATGCCAGAGCACATTTATTTCAGGACCGCAGACTATTCCGTGCTTCATCGGAGGAGAGGGAAGGAGAATAACCGAGTCGGGGTCACAGCGGGGGGGCTCGGCACTGGCTGCACGGGGCCACGGGCAGCTGCCCCAGGGCTGAACGCGGAGGGTGGTCACCTCCGGGATGAGTACGGAGCAACATCCCCCGTCTTCATCGCCTTTGAAGACCTCCTCGTGATCACCCACCTGGGAATTGTATTGTTTTACTGGATAAGCTGGAAGCTATTATGTTGGCACCGATCGTCAAGTACAAAACGAAAGAAGGACTTCAAAGGTTTGAAGATGTTCTGGAAACTATTTAGCATGAGATCTTCCCCTAAAAGGGCTGTCACACCCTCTTTAGCATGGAATTTCTGCCAATTAATGCTGTAGTTAATGTTGCCAACAGGCAAAGGGAGAGATGGTCCCCTGGAAGCCCTATGCGGATGCCCCCAGGAGTGTTGGGGCACCAGGCAGAGTCCCCAGAAGAGGTAAGATGTCTACCTTGTATGACGCGGGCAGGCTAAAGAGCGTCCCACTTCGCTGTCTTGTCACCCCAGTAAAGAGATTCAGCAAGTCTCCGTATCCCCAGGCAGCAGGTATTTCTGTTGTCTTCTCCAGGTGGGACCACCCAACCCAGTGGCCCCTCTCTGACCAGCGCCAGGTGACATGCCACATGGGATGCACAGCCATGAGACTGTCCTCCAAAACAGTTATTAGTCTTAAGTCTAGACATTCATTAGTATTTATCCCAATTTTTAATGCTCGACTTTGCTATCTCCCTGCTCTCCCATCCCTCCCGCCCACCATGAGCTGAAGGTGCTCAAGGGAGGACGGCATCCCACTTTTCTATCTCCTGCCTCCCAAGTTTTGGGCAGACCACATCTGGACTCTCCTTTGGAGCCAAAGATATTTATTAGGGCGTAAGAGTGGGGATGGACGGAAAGCTGGGCAACTAAACACACCCAGGCAGACTCTGAAGAAATGCAGGCGGGGGCTGGACCATGGGGAGAAGGCAGCGAGGCGTGGGGCAAGCAGGACCACGAGGCTGCAGACGAAGGGGGCATTGCAGAGCGCTCCGAGGGTGAAGGCGAGATGCTTGCACCCAACAAGGAGGTGGCTTATGAAAAGGGAAATGCTCGGCTTTGACTGTTTTCGCATGAGGACCTCACGGAGGCTGGAGCTGCCCCTTACCTTCATCTCCAACACTCCTCCGGTCACCATTCGGACACCAAGTGGCATGGCAAAGCGTTCAGCCCACAACCAGCAGCGACCGAGGAAAAAGGGATTAACGTGGAGATGTTCTAGAGGGATAAACAGCAGGATTAGCGACTCCTGGGGATAAAGAGTAGGAAGAAAGAAGAGAAAGGAGCCTCTACGGCTGGATGGTGAGAGCATCAGGGAAGGGACAGGGTGACAGAGAGAGGGGGACACAAAGGATCGTCTCCTGAGGGTTCTCTTCTGCTAAAGAGATGCCCTAAAGAGATGTTCACAGGTACGTGAGCACTCGGGGAGCTTAGAAGCGTGTTTATCTGAGACAGGGCTAAAATTTAAGCCGTCAGGTCTAAGCAGCCTGTGAAGGTGCACACCCAGATCTGGACGTGACCTTCGCAGCTTGAAATCCATCTCATTCGTTACAGGAAAGTATCAAACGAACAGATGCCCCCGTGCTGCTCTTACCCCGTGGAGAAAGGGATTTGAGCAGCAAACACAGGCCAAACGGCGGGAGGAACGCACACGAAGCTGCTCTGCGTCAACGCTGGTGAAGACCAGCATCCCGCTGTGGTCCAGGACATCACCCAGAGCAGGAGAGCTCTCCCTTTCCCACCAAATTATCCTGATTAAACCGTTGCCTTGCTGCAAGCCACGTAAACAAGACACATTGCCAAGTGAGGGCTATTATTTAGGCGGTATATGTATTTCTAAACAGTCTTTAAAACCCTGCTCACCATCCACCGCAGTTATTATTTGCCACTTCAACACTCAGCAGGACGGTTTGAGATTTGAGAAGCGTCGGGTCAGAAGAGCCGCGACCTTTCAGACGAATGACAACGCGCAACCTGCAATTTTTCATGTCAGCAGCCACCAGGCTAAGCGTATTCCAGATAGAAAACATCCTCAGGAAAAAAAAAAAAAAATCCAAGCGCTTCAGATGACCCTTCCTCGCCGCAAAGGCTTGCAAGAAGACATTAAGCTAGAGGTGTAGCTCTCCACTGCCTTCAGAGGTGTGGATCTACTGGGAATCTACTGTGCATCCTCATTAGGAAGCTGAGGAAGTGTGGGCTCGATGAGGTGACAGTGAGGTGGATTGAGAGCTGGCTGTGACAGAACTCAGAGGGCTGTGATCGGCGGCACAGAGTCGAGTTGGAGGCCTGTAACCAGTGGTGTCCCCCAGGGGTCAATACTCGGTCCAGTTTTGTTCAATATATTCATTAATGACCTGGATGAGGGGACAGGGTGTATCCTCAGCAAGTTCGCTGATGACACCAAACTGGGAGGGGTGGCTGACACTCCAGAGGGCCGCGCTGTCGTCCAGTGTGATCTGGCCAGGCTGGAGAGCCGGGCAGAGAAGAACCTCATGAGGTTCACCAAAAGCAAGTGCAAGGTCCTGCACCTGGGGAGGAAGAATGTCAGGCACCAGTATAGGTTAGGGGTGGACCTGCTGGGAAGTAGTTCTGAGGAGAAGGATCTGGGGGTCTTGGTAGACAGTAAATTATCCATGAGCCAGCAATGTGCCCTTGTCGCCAAAAAGGCCAATGGAATCCTGGGCTGCATAGGGAAGAGTGTGGCCAGTAGGTCGAGGGAGGTCATTCTCCCCCTCTACTCGGCGCTGGTGAGGCCACAACTGGAATACTGTGTCCAGTTTTGGGCTCCCCAGTTCAAGAGGGACAGGGAACTGCTGGAGCGAGTCCAGCGAAGCGCAACTGAGATGATTGAGGGATTGGAGCATCTCCCTTGTGAGGAAAGGCTGAGAGAGCTGGGACTCTTTAGCCTGGAGAAGAGAAGGCTGAGGGGGGACCTTATTATGGCATACAAGTATCTAAAGGGTGGGTTGAAGGAGGATGGAGCCAGACTCTTCTCAATGGTTCCCAATGGCAGGACGAGGGGCAATGGACACAAGTTGGAACATAGGAAGTTCCGTTCAAATACACGGAAAAACTTCTTTACGGCGAGGGTGACAGAGCCCTGGAACAGGTGCCCAGGGAGGGTGTGGAGTCCCTTCTCTGGAGACTTTCAAGACCCGCCTGGATGCAGTCCTGAGTGATGTGCTCTGGGCAATCCTGCTTTAGCAGGAGAGTTGGACTAGGTGATCTCTAGAGGTCCCTTCCAACTCTGAAGATTCTGTGATTCTGTCTTTACAGCCATTAATTACCCAGGGAGCAGGATTTCATCTGCTTTTGGGCAGCTCTGCGTTAGCACCTGCTGGCAGCACCAAAATTTGGGGTGTAAGGATCCCTGTTCCGCTCAGTGCCGGTGGGCAGCAGGATGGAGCTTCAGACGTGGTGATGCTCCGGTCCTCTCCCTCTTGCTGATGCTTTCTGCAAGAGCAGCCACCAAGGACCTTATAAATCTGTACGAGCCCTTGAGGAACGCGGAGGTTGAAAGAGAAACACGGAAAGGAATTGATTTTTCTGAGCCATCTGAGAAGAGCTGGAAATCAAAGGCGGGATTGACCCAAGCCCCATCCAAACCCTCCCGTGGCACCTCTGCCTTTCCAGTGCCCGTCACCCGGCTTCGGCAAACACGGTCCTGCCCGTCGCCGGAATTTATGAATAACTGACGTTATTTGCGGTGCTGGATGCTCACCGCAGTGCTGCTATTTTCGGCTCCGCTCTGGAGCGGTATCCAGGTCTCTTTTGCACAGTGGGGCTCTGCCGGTTTTTTTGCCCTGCTGCTCCAGCCTCCCACCCCCGGGAGGAACGGGAGGATGCTCGTGCAACGGCATCGTGAAAAGTTACATCCCAGCACGAAGCCCGTGACAGCTCTTTCCTGCCGCACCGGCTGTTATTAAGGCGATGGAAAATTGCTTGGAAAAAACCAATAATTCTGCAGCAAACAAGGACAGACGACTCCTACCCTGATCCCGCGGTCTCTGCCAAGATGATGCTCCTTGAATCAGTGACTTTCTGCAATCATGTTTGCAGGGGTTTGCTCCGGGAGTTATATTCCCTTGGGAAAAGCCTCTGAATGCACCTGACTTTAAAAAAATAACCCAACCAACACTCACTTAAAAAGCCAGGAGCCTCTTCCCCAGCTGGGAAACAAAATAACCGGCGAGGAAGGGAGCACGGGAGAGGGAGGCAGCAGTGACAAGGACCCCGCACTCACTCCCCAGTGTCCCTTGCAAACCTTCCTCCTTTTCCCCAGGCTCTGTCTCTCCCCAAACCCGAAACCAGAATGGATCAGGGCTCAGCTTCAGCCTCACTAGATCACCTCTTTGCCATCCTTTTCCCTCTCCCCTTCCCTGCCTCCCTGTGCAAAGCAACGATGCCCAAATTGGAGCCAGGCAGAAACCCCCCGGTAAATGCAAAACGTATTTAAACGTCGGCACTGGCGCAACGGCGGGTCCATGGGGGACGCTGAACTCATCCACGCAAACACCCAGCTCAAGAAAATAGATTTCCTTCAGGGAAGTTGCGGCTGCCCCATCCCTGGAGGGGTTCAAGGCCAGGTTGGACGGGGCTTGGAGCAACCTGGTCTGGTGGGAGGTGTCCCTGCCCAGGGCAGGGGGTGGCACTGGGTGGTCTTTGAGGTCCCTTCCAACCCAAACCATTCTGTCATTCTATGATTTTATCTTATCTTACAACACCAAAGAGTAAGTTTAACCAGAAAGGGGCTGCAGACTGCATCACGTCTACCGGTGCAGACCACGCGATACTTTGCTATCTCCTGGGACCATGTGGATCTGCGAGCTGATGAAGCCTCCACCACCCTCCTCCACCGCTCCAAACCTCCAGCCCGGATGGCAACCGGCATTAAACCTCTCCAACTCCCTTTAAAATCCATTAGCATCAGGATTGTGTGTTACGGAGATTTCTCACCTGTTTTTCCTTGCCTCCTTCCCTCCCACACTGCCTGCCCACTGTCACCGCTGTGGTCCCACCTTGAGCTGCTCCACCAGCGAAGCCACCGTGACCTGCTCCCAGCTCCAGCCTCCCTTTCCTGAGGGCAAGGGAGAGCCCGGGGGCAGCTGTGGGATGCCATCCCCCTCTATCCCAAAATTGAGCAACACATCCAGGGTTATCCCACTGGGAGAGCTTTGCCGCTACAGAGGGCCATGCTGAATTCTGTTTGAGAGGAAAAAGATGCAGCTCTTTTAACAGCCTCTCTGGGCAGCCTCTTCCAGGGCTCTGCCACACTCAAAGGAAAGAAGTTCCTCCTCATGGTGAGATGGAATTTCCCGTGCTCCAGTTTGTGCCCATTACCTCTTGTCCTGTCCCCGGGCACCACTGAGAAGAGCCTGGCCCCATCCTCCTGACACCCCCCTTTAAGTATTTATAAGTGTTGATAAGATCCCCCCTCAGCCGTCTTTTTTCCAGACTGAAGGGACCCAAATCCCTCAGCCTTTCTTCATCAGAGAGGTGTTCCAGTCCCCTCAGCATCTTGGTAGCCCTTTGCTGTCCCCTCTCCAGCAGTTCCCTGTCCCTCTTGAACTGGGGAGCCCAGAGCTGGACACAGTGCTCCAGGTGTGGCCTCCCCAGGGCAGATGGAGAAAACCTGGTGACAGCAGCAGAAGAGGAAAACTGAGCCAGTCCCAAAGATCCTCCAAGGAGGGGACAGATTTCCCCTACTCAATGGCAGGTATTTGTTTTCCTGCATTTTGCTTTGTTCCTCCTTTCCCTTCTCCATCCCAGCCAGACTGCCGTGAGAAGGCGTGCGTGGACCGAGGGATGGGGTGGCAGGGGATGCCCAGGCTGGGGGACTCTGGGCATCCTGGGGGACTCCGGGCATCCCCTGCCCCGAGCAGGGCAGCAGTGGGGCACACCAGGCTGCACCCAGCCACTCACAATTACCATCCTGGACGTTAGGAAAAAATTCTTCCCAGAAAGAGCGGTCAGACACTGGAACAGGCTGCCCAGGGAGGTGGTGGAGTCACCATCCCTGAATGTGTTTCAGACTCGTTTAGATGTGGTGTTGGGGGATATGGTGTAGGGGAGAACTTTGTAGAGTGGGGTTGGTGGTTGGACTCGATGATCCCAAGGGTCTCTTCCAACCTAAGTGATTCTGTGATTCTATCCCATTATAATGCAGTATGTAAGTACCAAAGAGCAAAAAAACATTATACATTATTGCGATCTCGACCTCGGATAAAAGAACATGACTGTGTCTCAAAGACCCATCCCTCTTTCCCTACGATTAAATAAGTGTAATTCAGAGGGAGCTGGGTTTTTTAAAAGCCAGTTTTTTAAACTTTAAAAAGCACAGAAGCGAGGACAAAGACGAGCAGAGCGGCTGCAGACGAGCCAGGTGGCCTTTCCGCACGCTTCCACTGTGGGGATGAACGGCAACTCGTGTTTTATAAAAGCAGCAAAGAAAGTTTAGTCATTTAAGTAAAGCGAGCGACCGCATGCCTGCCCACAGTCCGTTGCTGGGATGGAGTAAAATATATAAGTATATATTTGATAAATATGATATAAAGCAATGAAAGGTACCTAAATGGCACTGGAACCCTTCCTGCGCCCTGCTCGGTGCTCTGCAGCGCTGGAGAGCCCTGGGACACGCTTGGCAGAGCTCAACCCACGCGCTTTCCTCATGAAACATGTCCTGGCTTGGGGTGGGGAGGCCACCTACCACGAGCGACCACCCCAGCAGGGCTTACAGTGCCCAAACAGGCTCAAGGACCAGTTTCTCCACCGCGGTCGGACCGCCTCACCCTACACGCACTCAACGCCTCCCCGTGCTGGCCGGCAGCTCGCCAAGAGAGCGCCGGCCCCGGCGATTCGGCATCACCTACCTTGTGTGAGTAATGTTGGTCCACGATTCTGGCCAGCCCGAAGTCACCGATCTTCAGCACCAGGTCCTCCGTGCTGATGAAAATATTGGCCGGCTTGAGGTCACGGTGGAGGACGTTGGCGGAGTGGATGTACTTCAGCCCCCGCAGCAGCTGGTACATGAAGAGCTTGGCGTGCTCCTCGGCGAGCTTCCCCTGCTCCAGCAGCCGCGCCAGGTCCGTCTCCATGTACTCCTGGACGATGTACACCATGTTAAACTTGAAAAAATCCCCGCGCAGGTTGGTCCCCTTCGGCCCCAACACCTCGTACACCTTCACGATGTTGTCGTGGTCCAGGCGGCGGATGATTTTGATCTCCCGGAAAGCGTGCTTCATGCTCCGCGCGTCGCCGATGGTGATCTTCTTCACCGCCACTTTGCGGCAGCTCTTGCTGTCGAGGGCTGACAGCACCAGCCCGTTGGCCCCAAAGCCCAAGGGGCGAAAATTAATGAAGCGACAGCCCAGGTCGTACCCGTACATGCTGGCGATGCAGTCGCACTTCTCTGCCATCGCGGGCTCCGTCCTCTTTCGGCTCGTTCCTCTTAGTCACTTGGAAAGCTGGGAGAGCCGAAGGGCTTCCAGATCACAAACGTGGTTGGAAATCAAGTGCCTCATTATTACTTACAGATGCCCATGGCTTCAAGATGACACGCAGATGCGGTGAAAATAGATGCGAGCACACACACACACACGAATAAAATGTTTTAAACTGGGTGAGAAATCAAGGGGCAGAAGAGACTTTTCCAGCAACGCGGATAACCGCAGCCCGGAGATCTCTAGGTTATTTTTCTTGAGGCTAAAAGATCAGCAGCGCTACATTTTTCAGCCACTCTCTCCTTTTCCTTCTCCGATATCCCCGAGACGATGCCGAAGCGTGGGGCTGGCGGTGCAGCCGGACGCCCGGCCCCGCGTCCCCGGCGTCTCAGTGCCGGGGCAGCCGGCCGGCCCCGCCGCGGGGCAGAGCCCAGAGCAGCCCCATGGCCCCTCCGCTGCCCCAAACCCCCCCCGCCCACAAGTTTTGACAGTGTTTTCCCCACCAGCGAAGCGCATCCAGGCGCTGGCCGGGCTCCCCACCGGTCAGCAAAGCTTCGCCCTTCTCGTCGCTCCCTTCTGGGTACGGGCAGACCCCATCTTCCACATCAGCGGATAGAAATCTCGGCGGCAGCAAATATTTTGCGGGTCAAAACTCACTTTATGGGCTTCATTCAGTGCAGGAAGTTTCCACGTTTGCAGTTCCAGCACCTTCCCCTTGTACGTCTTACGCTGGCGAAGCCCAGGGCCATCTGATCTTCACAGCCGGCCGGAGGAGCTCCCCGCGCCGCGCTGCCCGGTTGTCCCTCAGCAGGTCTCAGTCCCGCTCCTGGAAGAAAAGAGGAGATGGATTCATTTGATAGCAGCGCTGCCTACGTAATGACTTGCTGAAGGTTAACCATGAGCAAAACTGTGACCTTTCCGAGACTCATTAGTTATCCCCTCCCAAAGGCAGGCATCATTAGCAGCATTTTTCAGGTGGTTAATTTTTCCTTTTCGATTTGGAACACGCAGAAAACCGTAACTCTTCCTTTCCCCTTTATTAGGTTGTTTTTTGGGGTTTCTTCGTTTTTTTTTTTTTTAAATTTTAATCTGTCTGAAAATGTTACAGAGCGATTTGCAGAAGGCACAGAGAGCACGTTACGTCCTTGACTGCCCGTTTCAACCGCATCGCGAGGAAAAGCGCGGTAGCAGCCTCCGAGGGTATGAACCCTCCCTGCCGAGCAGCGGAGAGGGCCACTGAGTTTTTCAGTTTATAACGACCAAAACTGCTTGGGGCAAACAAGGCGGTGCCACCCAAAGAGCAAGAAAGAGCCTTAAAAACCGGCTGCGAGGGTGGGACACCCCCTGAATTCGGGGTCCCCCAGCAAACCTCGGCAACAGCCTGGGGATGCTGCTGGCTCCGCACGAGGAGCTGCCAACCCTTTCCCTTACGCAGCAAACCACGCGATTTTAGCGCATTTCTAAAGAGAGATGCTGCGGCGTTGCTCGGCGCGGGGTGCGCAAGCAGCTAACGACAAGGCTCGTTTCTCCTCCAGTGCGCCGGTGGAAGGAGGAGGAGAGCATCCTCATTAAGATGGACGAGCCGTGGCGTTAGCTGCGGGGATTCGCCATCCATCAGCAGCGCCTGCGACAAGCAGCTCGAGCGCCCGGCTCTGCCAAGAGCAGCTCGGCCTGGGCAACCATCCCCCTGCTTCTCCGGCGGCTTCGCTGGTGATGGACACAAGGCTGGGATGAGCCGGTGGGAAAACAGGAGCTCGACTTCATCTCTCACCGCGTCCTTCGTAAGGATGCGCTCGGCACCCAGACACCGCGAAAACCAACTCTCTCATCCATCCAAGTTTAGCAGCTACTGCCTTCGGAGGCAGCTTTGCTCTTCTCCTCCAGGAGGTCGCGGTTCCACAGACCCAAGAACTCCTCCGCGCAAACAAGACACATATACAAGATAGATGTCGGATCCTATGGTGCTCTTTGAAAGTACAACTGAATATATAAAAATATATATAGAGAGATAAATGATATAATGTTTAAATTGTGGGTTTTCGCCTCCTATTAATATGAAAAGACTTCCTGACACCCTGGGCCTCAAGAAGCTGGAACAAATGAACGCGGACCCCACACAAGCAAGGGGAGCAACAGTGAGTTCCGACGTCTCAGGAGCACAACCCCATAATTCAAAGCCTCTCCGTGCCAACACGTGCTGCCCCGAGCAATGGAGGAGTCTCTTATCAAGATGCACTGGCTTTTAAAGAGGAGAAAAGCGGCAGAGGAACCTGCTGGCACCGTGGAAGACCCCTCACCCAACTGCTGGCAACGGCATAATGGGCAAATACTGGGGACAAGGACGCAGGTTTAGCCAGCGGCACAGACGATCCCAATATTTTGGGGATATTCCTGACAAAACGCCATTTCCCAGTGGCAGGTCACCATGCAAGGGTGGCCACGGGCAAGGGACCACCTCTTGCAGATGCTTCAGTTGGGAAAAGATGGCCCAAAGCCCTCAAAGCCCTTCTAGATAAAACAAACACTGGGATTTTTCACCTGCAATTACTTAATTTAGAAAGAGAATTGAACAAAAGGCACAAAGCGTTAGGAAACGGCCAGGCTTTTCTTTTTTCCAGATGATCAGCTCATGGAAGCTTTCGACCTACCACGTCTCCCTGCAGATGTTTATGAATCTCAGAGAAATGAGGACACCCTCCTCCTGCCTGGCCTCCATCCTGCTCCCAAACACACCCCAGCACCTCGTTTTGCTGCACCCCTTCTTTGCCACAAGACCCACGTGCAGACCGATGTCCCATGCCACCCACCGAGGGGACCACCAGGTCCTTCTGAAGCCGGGGAGACCTGCAGGGACCAGCCAGCTGCATGACAAGGGCTGGGACCTCGCACAGGGATGTCCCAGATGACTCAGTGCTGCTCAGAGAAGGAAAATAAAATAAAATTACCGTGGATCTGCTCCCGTTGTGTTCTTCGTGCCAGAATAAAGCTTCTCTTACAGCCCTTAATCACCAGAGCTGCTCCATTAACCCGGCAGTGGGTTCACAGCCCGGTCCATCACTCTGCGTTCCCCAAGCATCGGGCATCGCCGGCAGTACCCTCCTGCTCTCCGGCAGAAGTTATCCGGAGTTAACGACAAATATCGAGCTTTGTTTCGGTTTGCAACCATCAATCATTAAAGATGGAAAAGAACCGTAATGCTTCAGGCCAGCACAGGGCAGCGATTGGAAGCGGGAATCAGTTAACGGTCAAAATAAAGACGTATGGACCGTATGATGGCGGGGAGGGACGTAGGCAGGGCAGGGATACCCTCCGAAGAGCGTCTGCCAGCAGCTCCCAAGCCGTTTGGCAAAGGCTGCTTGCTCCTGTAGTTGGAAGCAAAGATAATTACAGCCTCTCTTCAATTCAGCAATTATCTAATGCCGGCTTTTGCACGCAAGGATCGAACAGAGAAAGCCGCTCTCCCTACTAGGAAGCGGAGCGAAGCCAGAGAGGTGCCTTGGTCCGTAGTCACGGGAGGGGGGAAAAAAGGATGAGAAACAAGGAGTGAAGGGGAAAAGGAAGGTAAATAAATCCCAAGGCTCTGCAAGGACAGCAGAAAAGAGCAGCCTGCGCAGGAAGGTTGACCCTGCGTTGCAACCCGGCTGCAAGGCCACGGAAAGGGAACAGACGTTGATGAAACCCCTAGAAGGCAGTTGGGGGTCTGAGGACCACGGGGAGGTTTAAGGACAGGCCGGACCTGACGAGCAACCAGGGGATGGCAAGAGGTACGTCTGGCTGCAGGAAAACGGGAGCTTTTCCACTTGGGGTGACTAACCTGAGTTTCTCAAGGCTGTGTTGAAGACCTCAGTCTCTTCACAGGTCTCCTGGATGTCTGAGGAGGTAAAAAACCCAAGAAAAGCAGCAAGAAAATTCCCTACTGGCAAAGGGAACTCTGTGAAATAGCGCTTGGGTCAATCTGCTTCAAGGAGGTGCCGCATTGGGTTTGAGATCCATCTCTGAACCTCCATCTCTCAGCCCCATCACCCTGAACCCACCCCGCTTCTGGGCTTTTTTGGCACTATGAACCAAACTTCACGGGGTTTGCTGAGACCAGGTAGGGCTGGACGGGACACGGCGGCAGCTCCCACGCCGAGCTTCTTGGCTTACTCTAGACGCAATGGAAGGAAACCAAGTTTTGCCCCGTCAGCTTAATTATTAATAATTAGTACAGTTCTAGAAGCACTGAAAGGGAAAATGTGATGCATAAAGACTAAAAGGGAAGAAAGAGCCCGGTTTCGTCTCACGAGCAAAGCGATGGTGCTCCTGGCTACATCTCAGGCCCCAGCTGAGCGATGACCCTGCAGCATCTTCTGCAATTAGAGGGGCCGAGGTAGGACACCTAAAAGGATGGCCCCGGGGGATGCAAGCCATGCTCCTGTTCTTGCTCCGGGGGCTGGGTCCCTCTCGCTGGGGGGGAAAAGCTGGTGGTGAACACGGGGAGATGCACCACGGCCAAGGGAGCAGCAGGCAACACGCTCCCACGGGACTGACCGCTGCCTCTGTCTGTCCTTCTTTTTGCCTCCTCCAAGCGAGACAAACCCAAAGGATGAGGCTGACCAGCCTTCCCTGAAAGGGTTATTTTTCCCTGAAAGGGTTATTTTTCCCCGTGCTCTCCATTATCCAAACCGGACATCACTTCCGACCGGTTATTTCATTAGGAGCACTAAAGAAACGAAGTAAAGCGTGCACGCAGCCTGGGTGCTGCTCCCAAATTATCCGAGCAGCTGATGCCTGGAAAATGGAGCAGGGAAACAACCATCTCACTATTTAAATGTGCATTTCCAAGGAAGGGCTGGATCCTGGGGCGGCACTGAAGCTAAGCAAGGAGGAGTTTCGGGAACCTCATCATCAGCAATCCGGGTTTTTCCTCTCTTCTGGGTTCTCCCAGTCTATTGTAATGAAAAAGAATTGTTTCAGCGGCCTAATGAAAATAACGGCCGAGACCCACAGCGGCCATAAAACCAGTGGCGATGCTATTTGGCTGCAGATGACGGAAAATGGGTCTGTTTTCATGAAACTACAAACCAGAGTCCCAGGGGTTTTCCAGCTGATGAGGCCGGGATCCGCCACCCGCTTGAAAAGCCGAATTCAATGGGAGCTTCAGGGCAAACTGCAGCAGGATCCGGCCAACAAGCGGATCCTGAAGCACAACAGCGGGGCAGGAGCAGAGAGCAATAAAACTTGTGGTTACACCAAGATGACGCGCAGGGAGAATAAATCCGGCTTGTTTATACCGGTGGAGTCACCCCAATCTTTCGCTTGTGTGCTCAGAGGGTTTTGCCGGGGTGCTGGAAGGTGGTAAAGCACAAAGGGACAATAGTTTTAAGGGATTTGAGGGCTATCTACATTCCCATCCCCTTTTCTCCCTCCCATCTATCCTAGTTTTAAAGCTGGGAAAGCCTCGGGGTACTTGCAGAAAGCGCCTACCAAAAAATTTTCCCTGTTGGAAAATTCTCCTGGTCTGCAGACCATAAATCTCATGGATTTAATAACTACGTGCGAGGTCAAAGCCACCGTTCAAACCTGTGGCACGGCCGAGGGAAGGGTCAGGAGCTCCCGTGTCGCTCCTGAGATGTTATAATCGGGCCCCCTTCTGCCATTCAGTGCAAAAACCAGGGGAATTAAGAAATTTTCTTTTATTCTTTGGCTCTTTCCGTCTCTCTCCCATACCACTCCGTGCAAGGAAAGCATTTGCCCCCGCGTTGCTGCTGGGATTTGCGCTGACCTATCCGCTCCCTTGGCTCCTCGGAAGGATGGGGGGCTCTGGGTGCCCTCGCACGGGCTTGGGGGGGCTCCAGGTGCCTTTGGGGGGGGGCCTCTGGGTGCTCTTGGGGGGCTCTGGGTACCCTCACACAGGCTCAAGGGGGCGCTGGGTGCCCGTGGGGGGGTTCTGGGTGCCCTTGCATGGGCTTGGGGGGGGTCTGGGTGCCCTCAGGGAGGCTCCGGGTGCCCACGCATGGGCTCTGGGAGGCTCTGGGTGCCCTTGTGTGGGCTCAGGGAGGCTCTAGGTGCCCTCAGGGGGCTGTGGGTGGCCTCACATGGGCTCAGGGAGGCTCTGGGTGCCCTCGTGTGGGCTCAGGGAGGGTCTGGGTGCCCTCAGGGGGCTGTGGGTACCCTCAGGGGGCTCAAGGAGGCTCTGGGTGCCCTCGCATGGGCTCAGGGGGGATCTGGGTGCCCTCGGGGGGCTCTGGGTGCCCTCGCATGGGCTCAGGGGGGATCTGGGTGCCCTCAGGGGGCTGTGGGTGCCCTTGGGGGGCTCAGAGAGGCTCTGGGTACCCTCATATGGGCTCAGGGAAGCTCTGGGTGCCCTTGGGGAGGCTCTGGGTGCCCTCGCATGGGCTCAGGGGGGCTCTGGATGCCCTCAGGGGGCTCTGGATGCCCTCGCATGGGCTCAGGGAGGCTCTGGGTGCCCTCAGGGAGGCTCTGGGAGGCCCTGGGTGCCCTCACATGAGCTCAGGGAGGCTCTGGGTGCCCTCGCATGGGCTCAGGGAGGTTCCAGGGGCTCTCAGCGGGCTGTGGGTGCCCTCACATGGGCTCTCCGCTGCCCTCTCCCAGTGAGCTCCCAGTATTTCCCAGCACGAGGCCTGACCACGAGGTTGCGATGAGCTTTTCCTTTTCCCCGAACCCCCTCCAAGCGGCAGCAATCTCTCTAGCTGGATGAATTCATTAAAGCTCAAGTGTCGTAACAAGATGTCTATTATTAATAGAGCACCACAGGTGCTAATTAAAGGAGGATAACAGCGATCTCTCGCTTGAACACCTTGTAAAGGGCCGGATCCTGCAAACCATTACATTTCAACAGCGTTTTCAACTGGGTCTGAGATTAAAGACCGTGCTGCAAAGCAGGAGGGGTCTGGCAGGGGCTGTCTTTATCGTCCAGGCTCAGCTTATTGATTCCTCTATCGGGCACATCTGGCAGGAGCACGATGAGATTCATTTTTACGTTCCCCCTCTTCGCCCCAGCATCCCTCATCCCCCAGAAAAAGCCTTTTCCACATCCTTTATCTCTGCCTGGCCTGTCCCCATGCCACAGCGGCAGCAGCATCCCCGCCGTGCCCGGTGGGGGCCATCTCCGACCCGCAGGAGAGACCCCGCGGTGGAGGGCACAGCGGACCGAGACTGGGGATTTCGGTGCCCGCCACGGCCATGATGGACTTTAGGAAATCTCTCCAAGCTTTAGTCACAGTAACGGAGTTACCGAAGCAGAGGGAAATACTGGCAAGCCTCCCGTAGCTCTTAGCTCCCAGGCCAGCGACTGCTTCAAGGCTGAAACTTAATTAGTCCTTCCCATCAATAAACACGGGCTCCTGGTGCCAAGTTCTGCAGGAACATCCCGCGGAGAGCCCCGGGGAGGGTCGTTCTTCAGGGCTGAACGCAGGTAAAGGCAATGCTTCTGCTCTCGTCTTGGCAAACAGCCTCTTCCCTTCCCTCCTGCAGCTCAAGCTATAACTTACAGGATCCGATTCCCTGCTTTGCAACCTCCTGCACCTCCCAGGAGTACGAGGTTTCCATCACGGAGTTGGGCCCCCCCCCCCACCATGTCCTGCCCATCCTGAGACCCTCCACACGCCCCGACGCCTATGGGCTGTGCTCTGCACCAGTCCCCCAGGAGAAAAAACACCTTGGGAGATCAGATCTGGCAGACGGGATTCCAGGGAAACAGGAAAACGGGGGGGCAAGAACCCATCCCAGCAGAACCAGCCCCATCTCAGCTGTTCCCCAAACCTCACGCTGAATACAGCCAACGACAGGAACTGCTCAGCCTTCGCAGGATGCTGAAGAACAAGCGATGCTCTCGTGCCGTGCGTCCTCAGCTGCCTCAGTGGTGGGGTCTCCACCAGAGACACCTCACCCTGGTACCCCAGAAAGGACCACAAGCCTGTGCCCAGACACTGGAAAACACGTGGACCTGCCCAAAAGCAAGCTGCAAAGTCAGAGGGCTGCCGGTTGTGAGCTCCTCTGAGCGAAGCTCTTGCTAATTGTCACCGGCGGAGTCCTCCCCCCCGGGCAGAATCAGACCCCCTTACGCCAGAGCTGCTTATAGCAAAGAGTCGGAGATTACTACAGGCAAATCCGTGAGCGCATTCCGGGTTTCTGAGCTCGGGCTTTATCCTCCCAGCTTCGCTAGGGCCGCCGATGCGCGGCACATCAGGTACCCTGGGTGACCTGAAGTAACCCGTTTTTCCATGAAGGGTATTTTTCCCTTTGGGATCTATCATGCCCTGACAACCCGGCTGTACCAAACAAGAGCCGCGCAACCTGCTCAGGAGCCGATCATATTTTCCCAAAACTAGGATTAATCAGATGCTTTTAAGACCAGGATGCAAAGAAAAACCCACTGAGAAGACGACTGCCACCAGCAAAAGGCCAGAAGGCACCAAGTAGCACTGACCCTTCCTTTAAAGATGAAATTTGGTGGGAAAAGCCGGAGGGAGAAGGCAAAAACAAAGGGAAGCAGCATAAAAACGACCCCAGAGCCTGGGCTTGAATGATAGTAACACACACACGTTTTCCCATGCACACCACTGTACCATGAGTGAGCGGAGCAGCATCGCCCAGCACCACAAAGTCACCTCTGCTGCCCAAACCTCCCGCAGGAAAATGGGAATTTTCCTCCTTTAACGGCTAGGGCACTTGTGGCCAGGACAAATTACACCGAGAAATAAAACAAAAATATCAGAAAACGCTCGTTAGTTCAACAGAAAGAACAGAAAACAATGAAGAACTTGCTGACGCTCGCAGGGATTTTAAGCGGTGTGGGAAAGGCACCCGGCTGTTCCCGGCCAGGCAGCCGGTTTTGGGAAATCAGCCGTGGCTGGGGGCTGCGAGCGGCTGAACGCAGGCGAGACGTGGCGAAAAGTCTCGTTTCCCAGCGGGATGAACACGTGAAACCGCTCCGGGCTCGGCGGTTGGCAGCCAGACGGCAACCAGACAGTGCCTTGAACAAACACGGCTCGGTACCCGCGCCCCGCGGCCAACGCGCCCTCTCCCACCGGCCTAAAGGCATTTGACGTGGTATTAAGTTGGAAAAACCCAGCTCTGTCTCTGGGAAGGCATCTGCCGGGGTCAAGCCGTCCATGACAGACAGACAGACATCGTAGCCGGCGCGTTTAGCTACACCTGTAGCCTCCATCCTGCTCCCTCTTCAGCCTCAGCCACGGTTTTCAGGCCGCACGGGCTGTTAACGGCCGACGACACATTGATTTAAAACCAGCAGAATTATTTCCGTTACCTAAATAAAGCAGTTCCTGGAATGGATAACTCAGAAGCCTCTCCCCGAGCCATAAATCAGAATGGAAACACGATACCTCATCGGGGCAAATCACTTTGCCCTTTTGGTTTGGCACCTACGGTCTTTTCTCCTAAAAAAAAAAAAAAAATAGGCGAGAAGATCCGCTCTCTGCCGGCATTTCATCGGCGAGCCGGGCCTTCGCTCCCCAGGACGCCGCGGGTCAGGACTTTGCCTGTGTTATCACTGGAGGGGCTGGACCAAGATAAGCAAAAGCGGGATGGTTATTAAAAAAAAATAATTTTTAAAAAATACAGAAACAGCCCTAGAGGGTTTTGGATTTTTTTTTTTTTTTTACTGTGGCTGAGGAGCCTTCAGCAGGAATTTGCCCCAAAGGAGGCGCGTGCCAGCAGGAGAGAGATGGCAGAGCGAGTCCTTCGACTCGCCCCTACCCTCCACGGGCCCCAGGAGGTACCTCTGGGAGCGGAGAGCGTGATGTCCTCTCCAAACACCGCGCTGGGACCTCCCAAAAGTGCTTGCACTCGTGTCTCTCGGAGCCGGTCTGTGACCTCTCCCTTAATCCTTCTGCTGGCTGACAAATCTCGTCCCGTTTATTTTGGGGGACGGGGCTGGACCGCTTGCAGATCTGCGTGCTCAGCTTGGGAAAACGAGGATGACAGGCTTTACGGAGAAGAAAAAAAAACAAAAACAACCTGCATTTGTCTGCAGAAACCACTTTGTAAAAGGTTTCCACCCCCACTCCTCCCACCGCAGCCCCGCGGCGATGGCCCCACAATGCTGCGGCCTCAGCGCGGCACGAGAGATGCTCCCCCGGCGACCGAGAGAGGACGGGGGGGGTAAAACCACACGGTGCAGAGACTCGCCCAGTGCCCCGGCCAGAAACAGCCCCCCAGGGCCCCCCTCTCCTCCCAGGCGGCACCACTGGGGGTCAGGGGAGCTGCAACTCCAGCCACGTGGCCTTGCCTCCATCATCTTCGAGAGGAATCATGGAATGGTTTGGGTGGGAAGGGACCTTAAAGACCACCCAGTGCCACCCCCTGCCCTGGGCAGGGACACCTCCCACCAGCCCAGGTTGCTCCAAGCCCCGTCCAACCTGGCCTTGAACCCCTCCAGGGATGGGGCAGCCACAGCTTCTCTGGGCAACCTGGGCCAGGGGCTCACCACCCTCACAGCAAACAATTTCTTCCTGAGATCTCATCTAAATCCACACTCTTCCAGCGTGAAGCCATCACCCCTCATCCTATCACTCCCCACCACAAGGTCCCACGCTCGCAGAGAGACGCTGGAGAGCAGGAATCCCACACGAACAACTTCTCACGGCAAAGCTCCCCCTCTCCTACCCTGGGGGAAAAAAGGTCTCCGTTGTTTTAGTGCTTCCCGGTCTCATGATTCTGGGAGACTGCCGCGCGCAGTCATGGGATGCCAGCAGCCGGCAAAGCTGAAAGCCAGCGGCAGCGAAAGAAATGTGCCGGCATCGTCAAAAAAACACAACGCGGGAGATTTTCTAGAGATTTAAAACAAAAACGTTGTTAAGTCCCGGTCCTAAAACAGCCCGAACAAAAACCAAAACCACACTCCCAGTGACTTTTAGCCATCCAGATAATAGATGGGGAATAAAAGGCTTTGCCGGACCACTGCTAAAGCTCGCTCTCAGAATAATCACCTACTACTATAATGAGATTATGTGGATTAGCTGTATTTTAAGGGAACGTCAATGAACTGCACGGCCTTTCTAGGCAGGTTTTTAGCGCTACACGGAATAATCCCGGAAAGACATCAAACCGGGCAGCTATTTTTAGAAAGCATTCCTCTAAATAACCAAGGTGGAGAGAGATGGCAAGGCAACAGAGGTGCGTTAATGCAGGCGGCAGCTGAATGAATGAATGAATGTTGCAGAGAAAAACAGATTCGTCCCTGGTTTCTCTTGGCAGAGCTGCACAAGGAATGAATTCAGCCGGACCGGAGCCTGCATTCCTCCAATGCTGCGCTGTGAAACGGACACGAACGTTGGAGGGAACGAGCAACACGGGGGACAACCTGCAAAGAGAGGAAAATGTGAGGCTTTTCACCAGGATGAAGGTGGGAGGGTTTGTGCCTGGTGCCCTCGGGGCACCCGCATTCCCCCACCCCACAGCCCGAGAGAGGGAGAATCATGGAATCGCCTAGGTTGGAAAGGACCCTTAAGATCATCGAGTCCAACCATCAACCCAACACTGCCAAAGCCACCACTAACCCATGTCCCTCAGCACCACGTCTGCCCGGCTTTTAAATCCCTCCAGGGATGGTGACTCCACCACTGCCCTGGGCAGCCTGTTCCAATGCTTGACAACCCTTTTGGTGAAGAAATTTTTCCTAATATCCATCCTAAACCTCCCCTGGCGCAACTTGAGGCCGTTTCCTCTTGTCCCATCGCCTGTTCCTTGGGAGCAGAGACCGACCCCCCCCGGCTACCCCCTCCTTTCAGGGAGCTGTAGAGAGCGAGAAGGTCTCCCCTCAGCCTCCTCTTCTCCAGGCTGAACACCCCCAGCTCCCTCAGCCGCTCCTCACCAGACTTGTGCTCCAGACCCCTCACCAGCTCCATTGCCCTTCTCCAGACTCGCTCCAGCACCTCAATGTCTTTCCTAAAGTCCCAAGTCCTCTCCCTGGCTACAGACAGGGCACGGGCCTGGGAAGGTCTCTCCCAAACGAGCCTGAAATTAGGCTTCATCATCACCGTCACGGCATCCTTTGCCACGTGGGATGCGGCAGCCGCGTCCCACGCAGAGAGCGGGGGTGGCAGTTCACTGAGGGGAGGTTTGACCAGCGCTCAAGGGACGGGTGTGTTTTATAGTCATCACACTCTTGCTCAGAAAACCCAGCGCTCACGTACTCGCTTTCGTTTTCTCCTAATTATCCTCAGGATTTAAGAGGAACTCTCAAAGAATCAGGTTTTTTCATTGCTTTTTATCCTCGGAGCTTACTCCTGCAAAATACCCAACAATTTCAAAACAAGTCCAAAGTTCCTTTACTCTTCTTTTCCAGGATGGATCCAACCTGGAGCCTTGGGCACCGAAGCTCCGACATTTTGCTGCCCGCGTTCCATCCAGCTGCATCTCCGTGCCTTTTCTCTCCTGGTGACTCAGCTGGGGCTCGTGAATAAAACCCAATTAGGGATTAAACATCAGAGCAGCCCAGCGAAAGGATGGCCCCCACCCCAGGCAGCTCACAGCCTGGCATCTCCAGCTCCCACCCTGGTGGAGCGACAAAAATAACCCGTTAAAAAGACACTTTAATTGCCTTGCCAGCGGTTTGCAGAAACTCCAGCTAACGCTTGAGGTTACAAATGAATTGAGCCTTCAATTCCCTTCCATTCTTCCCACTTTCACTCTTAAATTTTAATGGGGTCGTGGTGAGGGGAGGCTGGGGGGGAACAGATCCAGCCAGTTCTCCCAGCTCCTCTGCAACAAGGACCGGGCTCAGCGCTGCTGGGTTTGCTCCACCACGGGCTCCCGTTGCAGGCACCCCATCTCTTTTGGGGACACAGCACCTAGGCTGCTGCCTAAGATGCCATTCAGATAGTTACGAGGTCGATACTCTCCATGCCAGAAGCGGCCTTGACCAGGATGAGAGAATTCCAGTACCTAAAGGGGGCTTACAGGAAGGATGGGGGAGGGACTCTTCATCAGGGATTGTAACGATAGCACACGGGGTAATGGTTTTAAACTGGAAGCGGGGAGATTTAGATGAGATATCAGGAAGAAATTGTTTGCTGTGAGGGTGGTGAGGCACTGGAACAGGTTGCCCAGAGAAGCTGTGGCTGCCCCATCCCTGGAGGGGTTCAAGGCCAAGTTGGACGGGGCTTGGAGCAACCTGGTCTGGTGGGAGGTGTCCCTGCCCAGGGCAGGGGGTGGCACTGGATGATCTTTAAGGTCCCTTCCAACCCAAACCATTCTGTGAAGACAGGCTGAGAGAGCTGGGGGTGTTCAGCCTGGAGAAGAGAAGGAGGTCTCCAGAGAGACCTTAGAGCCCCTTCCAGTACCTTAAGCGGGCCTACAGGAAAGATGGGGAGGGACTCTTTAGAGATAGGATGAGGGGGAATTGTTTTACACTGGAAGAGGGGAGATTTAGATGAGATCCGAGGAAGAAATTCTTTGCTGTGAGGGCGGTGAGCCCCTGGCCCAGGCTGCCCAGAGAAGCTGTGGCTGCCCCATCCCTGGAGGGGTTCAAGGCCAGGTTGGACGGGGCTTGGAGCAACCTGGGCTGGTGGGAGGTGTCCCTGCCCAGGGCAGGGGGGTGGAACTGGGTGATCTTTGAGGTCCCTTCCAACCCAAACCATTCTGTGATTCTATGATAACTGAGAAGGTGCAACCACGCATCGTGGTCCTCCAGAGCCTTGGAAAGACCTGGTGCATCCCATGTGAAGCTTCACAGACATTGGCCCAGCACTTCACGTCCAAGTTTATCGCTAATCAGGAGGAGAAATGTTCCACCACCACATGCCAACAGCCTGCCCTGTGCTTTGTTGAGAGCAAACGTAATTAAAGTCCTCTAGACTGCCAGTGCCCGGCGTTTAGCCAAACGCTGCTCCGAAACATGCCTTCTGCTCTGCACAGGGCCGTAAAAGAGTGATGGGGATGGAGCAATTTCACAAGCCTTAATCCATGTCTTGACTTTTGGCTCCAGTGGGCGGCAAGATATCCACTCTGCAAAAGGAATCACACCAAGAAAACCTGGCCGAGTGGTTCGGTTTGCAAGGCTCAAGCCTCAGAGACTTTTTCTTTTTTTTTTTTTTTCCCTTTTCAATATCTACGGCTCAAAAATCCACTTCTGTTTCTAAAGCATTTTGCAGATCTTACAGTGCTTTCCCGGGATAAAGGAAAGCTGACAAACATATTAAGGCAATAAAGATTATTTTTTCTGTCTGAGCAGTAGCAGGCGCATGAGATTTATTCAGATAAAAGAGGCCAGCACAGGAGATAAGCTTGTGTTTCAGGATGTAAATCTAAATCATGGGGAGATTTGGAGACTCCACAGGGAACGAGCATCCCTCATCCCCAACGGCGGGGGGGAAGTCCTGCGTTAAAGGGCACCTCAACACGAGAGAGATCTCGAGGTGCTGGAGCGAGGGCAGAGGAGGGCAACGGAGCTGGGGAAGGGCCTGGAGAATAAATCTGATGGGGAGCGATTGAAGGAGCTGGGACTGTTTAGTTTGAGGAAGAGGAGGCTGAGGGGAGACCTCATCACTCTCTACAAGTACTTGAAAGGACATTGTAGAGAGGTTGGTGCTGGTCTCTTCTCACAGGTAATTAGCGATAGAACAAGAGGGAATGGGTTCAAGCTGCAGCAGGGGAGGTTTAGGCTGGACATTAGGAAAAAATTCTTCCCAGAAAGAGTGGTCAGACACTGGAACAGGCTGCCCAGGGAGGTGGTGGAGTCACCATCCCTGAGTGTGTTTCAGACTCGTTTAGATGCGGTGTTGGGGGATATGGTGTAGGGGAGAACTTTGTAGAGTGGGGTTGATGGTTGGACTCGATGATCCCCAGGGTCTCTTCCAACCTGAATGATTCTATGATTCTAAAGCAGCATCCCCATACCCTTGCCGGGGTCTGCAGGGCTGTCTGTCCTCCTCAGCCTCGCGGCACTGCTGACGTGAAAGGGGTGAGATGAGCAAAAGTCCTAACCCACACTCCTCCATCGGGAAAAAGTTTTCCAAACTTTGCCATCGCCGTTTTTCCCTAGCTGTTCACCATCAACCCTGCGACTGCTCCTGGGATCTGCTGAACCACACAATGTCTTCACGTACCGAAAAGATGTTGCACGCATTATAATCGGCATTTCCTTCAAATTCCTTCCCTTTTTCCAAAACGCGCCCTGCCCCATTTTGCTGCATTTGAAGAGCAGACAGCAATCAGCTTTCCAGCTCAGCGATACATATATTTTTTTTAATTTTTTTTCTTCCCTAGACTCATCTTTCTAACAGATGAGATCATGGCATTTTGAATGACTTAAGGAGACAAAGACTGTAAAAGCCTTTCCCGAATGCAGAATTCCCTCCGCGCTCTCCGAACACACAAGATCATGAGGCCCTTCAAGCGCCGCGCTCAAACTCCTTCCTACCTGCCCGATTAGCGCCGCTAACAATCTTGCTTTTGTCTCCTCTACCCTCACGCAGTTCCGCAGCATCTACACTTTTGTGAAGCCGTTGGTATTTACCCGAAATCCGAGGTCGCTCGGACCGAAAACCCGCTACCCGAAATCCCAGCTCACGGAGCCCATCTCCCGGCTCACCTTCCCTAACGCCGGGGGATGCAGCGATGCGATGGCTAACCCCCGGCAAAACCCAGCCCACGCAGATGGCGCGGACGTCTGGCCTGCCCGAAATCAAGTGGGTATTTCGGGAACGGCCATCTCGTTACTCTCAGCATTTTCGCTTTCTTTTTAAATACGCAGAATGAGCCCCCGTCTAATAACCAGAGCGGGTAAGACTCAGGCGAAGCTGGAATGCAAGATGAGGTGAAAAGTCGGCAATATCAACCGTTGATACGGTTTGGCAAATGTAAAACCCATCACGGAGTGGTTCAAGATGCCCTTTGAGATTTCCCTGCCCCTTATTCAAGCGAGAAAGGAGATGACCCAGCGATGATCATCACTCTCTACAGCTACTTGAAAGGACATTGTAAAGAGGTTGGTGCTGGTCTCTTCTCCCAGGTAATCAGCGATAGAACAAGAGGGAATGGGTTCAAGCTGCAGCAGGGGAGGTTTAGGCTGGACATTAGGAAAAAATTCTTCCCAGAAAGAGCGGTCAGCCACTGGAACAGGCTGCCCAGGGAGGTGGTGGAGTCACCATCCCTGAATGTGTTTCAGACTCGTTTAGATGTGGTGTTGGGCGATATGGTGTAAGGGAGAACTTTGTAGAGTGGGGCTGATGGTCGGACTCGATGATCCCAAGGGTCTCTTCCAACCTGAATGATTCTATGATTCTATGACACCGTCCGCGTCACGATCCCTTTGCAGCCCCCGGTTACGACCTGAGCTGTATTTTCCTTAAAAGAGTCTCATCAAATCTCACGTTTCCTCGTTGGCCTCTGTTACCGAAGAACCCAAACCTGACCGCAGGTGTAAAGCAAACGCTGGGGCGGGGGTGGGGGGGATAAAAAAAAAAATAGAGAAACGTGCATATGAAATTTCAACTTTGCGTTAAAACTCATCTCGCTGAAGTTGATATAACCTCAAATTAAAAAAAAAAAAAAAAAACAAACCAAAATTAAAAAAAAAAAAACAAAACCAAAATGGGGAGAAAGCAGAATTCCCAGAGAGCAAAAAGAATCGTAATTCTTAAAAGAAATTATCTGAAATCTACTCCCCGGGTCAGATTCATCGCCTGTAGAAGAGATGCAAACCAGTCCCAGCGTTTCAAGCTGCAATACTGACAGAAAAGCAAAGAAACAACATCCCCCCCCCCTCCCCTTCCCATTCTCCTTGCTCTCATTTTAACTGGAACCGGTCCCAGCTGAATCCGATCCCGAGAAGCACGGCACCTACCCTCTGTCCTTGAAGTCATTTTAATCCGGGACCTATTTCCACATCCAGGTTTCCAGCCCTGCCTCCTCCCAGCGGGCCAGGGTTTTTAATTTACCTTTACCCAAAGGCATTTTTCTAATTGTTCAAAACTTTCCGTATTTCACAGAGGGGCAGTTAATGGAGCACGCAGCGAGGGGCCGGGTACAACCGGTGCTGGGATGACATTCCACCTTGCTCGCAAACGTCACCCAGCGTTTTCTTCCGCCTCCTCCCCTCCACAAACCCCCAGACCCAGCGGCACGCACCCGGGGCTGGGGATACCCCCGGCTCCTTCCAGAGGGACCGGCAGCGTCGCAGCCACAAAAAGTGGGAGATGGGGAAGGGGGAGCAACTCCTCCCGGGAAGGCTGATGCCTCCGCAGCCCATACGCTGCCTTCCCCCTGCCCCACTTCACTTACGCGTAGGAACAAGCCCCGAGATGGGCTCAAGAGTTTCCTTTAGGAAGGGATTTTGGAAGCAGGGGTGAGGAAGCCTCCAAAGGGAAGCAGCCTGCGCTCTGAAACATGAAATTTCATTAAGCTTTTTATCTTAGTTTACATAGCTAATTGTTGCGGGTGTATCAGTTACCATGTAATTAATACTGTTGTAAAATCAGGTGTAGCCGAGAACCGACTCGTGCAAACAATCGGAGCAGCTGGGACAGACGGACACTGACAGATATTGGCCCGGGGCTGGGGGTGGGGGGGGTTGTTTGTTCTTCCCTGAATCTGGAGGGATCCTGGAGCTGAGACACAGCCGAGAAATCGTACGGACTGGGAAAGTCTCCCATCGCTCAGCCTGGGAGGAAGACAACAGCTCGGGCAGCGGAGGGTAACTTTTTATCCGCGGCCGGTGAGGAAGGCATTAAGGGTGCGAGAGCAGGTGCAAGACGAAGGGCGCAAGAGCAGAACGCGGGTTTCCGACACCTGCAGGTGTGGGATCCGCAGCCGGTGCCAGGAAGGGATGGCTCTCCCCAGCTCCGCACCCAGAACAACGCGCGAGCATCCCTGCCCGACGGACCCGGGCACCGCATCTCACCCCGCCGGCCATACTCACATCAACGCTCCAGAAAGCTTTTCCCTCCAGTTCCCAGGCTCCTTCCCTTCCTCCCTGGAACGGCCCAAGAGCCGCGTAGCTCCGGGCTGCTGCGGCGGCGTGGGCTGGCCAGCTTCCTACAGAGATGACTGTTGTGTATAATATAGAAACCGAGCTGCTTGTTCCAAGCACAACCACGCCGGCTGCTTTTTAAAGACAGGCTTAACTCGGATGCGAAGTGCTGCGGGAACAAGCGGCGCTAATTCCCCCTGCAGCCTCCAAGCCAAAGGATGTTGTCGGGAGGGAGATTTGGGAGCTTGTTCCCCTCCTGACCCGGCCCCAGGGACACGGAGCGCCCGCAAGGTCAACCTGGCAGGGCTGAAATCCGCTCCGGTAAATCCTCGCACAGCGATTCTGCCTGGAAAGCCCTGGAAGCGGATCACGGGAACAGACAGGGGCTTCCCGGTGCCGAGCTCGGACCGCACCAGTCGGCATCGCGCCTGCCTGGGGCTGGCAAGGTGCTGCGGTCGGTCAGGAGAGGAGTATGAAGACGTGGAGGCGCAAAAGAAGAGATTGATGCTTAAAGGCGCAAAAAATAATTCAAATCTTGTGATTTTCTTCCACAGCGGCATCAAAGCCACTCAAAGCCCATTTGCTGGGCGTTCGCAGGCCACAAGGACCAAATTTCTCTCTCTTCTACGCGTTCAGCTGCAGCGGTACAAGGAGGACGACGTCTTGCCGCTATTCATCCCATACGTACACCCAAAGAGGCAAATAAAACCACCACAGAGCGCAAACAGCTAATGAATAATCAATGCCAAACCCCAGGAACACACCGGTAAGTCTTTCGGATGAACAGCCGCCGCTGGCGCGTGGAGTAGCTCACGTTTCAGCGTTAATTGCCCGCGGAGCAGCAGCAGATCGACGCGACGAGGACGAAGCCGAACCGAACTGCCGCGTCGAACGCAAGCCCTCTTCCACGACAGCTTCTTTCTGTTTCTGCGCTAGGCACAGAAACTACAAGCCCAAAATAACGGCGGCGGCAGCGTCGAGATTTAAAAGGGCGAGTTTTACAAAGCCAAAAGCCACCGTTGCCACCACCCAGAGCGCGGAACTCGCTCGAAGCGACTACCGACGACCCCAAAAGTTGCAAATCCAGAAAAGCAGCAGGAGTTAAATCAGACAAAAAAAAAAAAAAAAACAACCCATTCTGGCAAAAACGAGACGTAGAAAAAAATGCGTGGAAACGTGACCTTTTTAAAACGCAAAGAAAAGGAAGAGGCAAAAGAAATGGCAGTGAAAAAGAGACATCCAGGGTCAGCGACCGATGGCATTGTCTAAAGGAACCCATTAAACCTG
Source organism: Alca torda (assembly GCA_008658365.1). NCBI lineage: Eukaryota > Metazoa > Chordata > Aves > Charadriiformes > Alcidae > Alca > Alca torda. Next base: position 2,714,706 of record CM018101.1, read on the forward strand.
CACAGCCAACAGAAATAATTGTAGAGTGAGGCACTTTTTTTAGGAATGGAGAATTAGATAGTTGCTAGATTCACTATTAGGTACCATCGGGAAAACTGGAAGCGAGTGCCTGTGCTGCCGGTGGGATAAAACAGTTCCCAAAGAGGAGGAGAGAAGCCCAGGCTAGAGGTGAACCACGCGCGCCCTGCCGCGCGAAAGCAGGATCTTTCCCAACAACCGCCCTTAAAACCCCTTCACGGCAGGGATTTCAGCATTGCCAAACAGCTGCTGAAATAAAGCGTTTTAAAATCGGCGGGTGAAACACGGGGAAACGTTGTATTATTTTAAGGAAGGACGAAAAGGTGAGAGGCAGGAGCAGCAGGCAACCCGGGGTCAGCTCCGGCTAGAGCAGCGGGACAGAAATTTCAGGTAAATACACGAATTGGAGACTAAAAATACAATTCTAATCAGCCAGCTGAGTTTCCTGGAATCAGGTCTATTTAAAAGACTTTTTTTTTTGTTTTTCTTTTCTTCTTTGACAGCCAAAAGGGCCGCGTGACGCAGGCAACCGCCTCGCCGCGGCGTTTGCCCGCGTTTCTCCAAAGGACATAATATTTTGAGGGTAAGTCTGACACCAGGTGTAACGAACCCCACACGCGTTCGGCGGGTGCCAGCACAGCCCCCAGCGCGGCTGTCGACGAGGCGAGACCGGGGGGGGTGCCAGCACCCAAGCACGGTCCTCGGGGATTTTTGTCACTGCTCAGACTCATCTGTGACTCCCGCTGGTGGATTATATTAAATATAAACCCGTAACACACAAAAAAAAGCACGGTAACTAATGGACGGTTGGTTGATGAAAGGTGCACGGAGGCCCAAATCACCTCGGAGGAAGCCACAGTCCACAGACCGTGTTTTCACGCGGCAAAGTAATACACGAGGCCACAAAAGGCTTCTCTGCCCGAGCCAGAAAAGGATTGGGATGAGCCTGGGCGTCTCTTCGGCATTCGCCGTCAGAGCAAGCCAGAGCTAAAGGAGGTGGGTGCCTTGAAGGTGCCACCATGTGGGAAACGTGTCCATTAGAGGTTGGAAAGCAAGCTCACACCAACACGCAGCATTGCCAAGGTCATGGCCGCATCCAGACTGGCACCTGGACGAGGCGGTCACCCCAGCGAAGTCCCAAGGGCGGCCACAAAAACCGTACACGACGGAGCGGGAGCCTTTCAGCGGGAGGTTGTAGCACCTTGAACGCCTCAGCCTCCCGAGGAACGGGTGAAGAGGTGACCCGATCGCTGCGGGCAAGGAGCTGGGAGTGACAAGTCACCTTTGTGACAAGGACACGACGACATCCCCCTTCCGCAAGTCAAAGCTAGACAAGTTCAACCTTGAAGTGAGATAGCATCTCCCCAGAGCGAGAGCAATTAAATGTTGGCACAGGGTACGGGAGGAAGGTGGTGGGGGGGGTTCGCCATGGCTTAGAGCAATTAAAACAAAATTAACGGCTGGTTTTTAACCAGCGTCTGCAGGAGGACGAGCTGCAAACGCTTCCCTGCAGTTGCATTTCTGCAACACCTCCCACCTGGGGATCGTGGAAAGTTTCGGCAGCATTATTTATGCCTCCGAAAACCAGCCTGAGCGGTAGGAGACAGCAGGGTCACGCTAAAAAAAGGCAAGATCAAGGCGAAGGGACTGAAAAGAAGGATTGCAAGCGTCGGGTGAGATTCGTCTCACTTAAATTTAGACCGCTCAGATGTCCAAGTGAGAACCAGCACCCTGAAGGGCGTACGAGGTTTACCGCAGGGCGAAACGAATCCCCTTCAGGAGGCGCCTGTTGCCTCCAGACGCTTCTAGACACCCAAGCGAGGGCAAATGAATCGCATCCACGAAAACAGCTTCAACGGTGAGCGAGCTGCCTCAAGCCGCCTGGAAAATTGAGAGGGAATTTCATCCCGTAATGACGTTTCTGGAGATTTTTGCCTTGCCGAGTCGCCCAGCACCCAGGAGGCAGAAGCAGGACGAGAAGCTACTCCCAGCACCTGGAAGGAGGTCTTCACGTCTCTCTTCTAGGTATAGAGAAGAGATAGAGAGGGACCATCTACATGAAGCACTCAACCTGCTGAGGGTGGCCAAGATGCTCACCGTTCAGCAGCCTCCCTGAACACTGGACTGGGATTTCAGCCCTTACTGGTTCTCACTGGGCTCAGCTCGAGGAGGGACAGGACTGCGGTGAGCCTGACTTTTCCCTGCTTTGGCTCCGAGGCCAGGCAGAAGCTCAGGGTGGAGGTTCTCCCAAGCCCAGGAGAATCAGTGGTATGTGGGTTACCACATCCCTTTACCCTCTCCTTTGCAGGGAGGGAGAACGCTGATGCGCACCTACTGGGTGGGAGATTTCTCCTCAAAATAATACGTGCAACTCCAGCCCTGGCTCCTGTGATATCCTCGCTACGGTCCTGGTCTCCCTTTCCCTGCGATCCTTCACACACATCTCCACGGGCTTCTTCGTCACCTTCAACCCGATGGACGTCTCTCCATCCAAAAGGAGGAAAGCGCACTGCAAATCTGAGTCTCGGCTGCATCCTTGATGACAGCCAAGGTGGTGAAAAAGATGTCCCCGTCCCCAGACCTCGTTCTGCAGGAGGCTGGGCTCCTGCCGCAGACCAGGAGAGGGAAAAGCACTCTATTTCCTAGCGAGTTCCCAGCCTCCTGGGAACTCCACCAGGTAGGATTAGACGTGCCTAATTAACAGCGAGAAGCAAGCAACACCGAGCTCAACGCAGGGACTGAAACCCCTCCCAGCAGCTTCCAAGTTTTGTGTCCCCAAAACCAAGCTGCTTATCGAGAGAAACCCGCCTGAGATCCTTGAAACTCCACATCACCTGCTCCGGCCACGGCATCCCGCAAGCGCACAGACATGACTCGAGGGACAGGTAGCAGAGTCACCCAAAAACACCCCCGACACCATCCAGGCTGAGCTCTGGGTGCCCAACCAGAGCCGAGGGGACCCCTCTCCCCTAGCCCACCCCGCACCTCGGGCTGGAGGGTGTCACCGGTCAAAGCGCTGCACGGGAATGGCCTGTCAGAGCCGCTGGGGCATCAGGGTTGGGGGGTCCCTCCCCCCTTTCTCTGCTGCTCACACTACACCAGCCCAGGATGAACCTTCCCGAGGACACATGGGTGTCCACCACACACGGAGCTCGTTTGGTGCCCATTAAAGCCTGGACCATCATCACCTGCCATATCCAAGCACGGGACCCGAGGGTTTAGTTCGAGCAAGGGGTAAATAAATACAAGGGGGGGGCAAACACAGCCTGCCTTGTGGGGGGGGGAAGGATAGGGAGAAAAGCAGCTTTCCCTGCTCCGGACACGGGAAGGTGGCCGGGGACCTGCCGGTGCCACCGGCTCGGTTGTGCACAGATGTAGCTGTGCAAGCCCGTGTCTGTCTGTACGTACACATAAAGCACACAGATACATATAAAGCACGTATATAGACATAAAGCATCCGTATAGACATAAAGCATCCACATAAGGCATGTGTAAAACCAGGGGAAGCAAACATAAATGCATTCCCTCGTCCTCCCGGGCAGCAAACCGGGGCTGCAGGCGCCTGCGGGACTCGAAGTCCCCCCGTTCGCAGGCGGGGGGGTCTCCGGCGGCGGCGGCGGGGCCGGGCTGAGCCCCGGGGAGGGCGAGACGACGCGGGCACGGTCCCCGGGACGGCTCCCCCCGCGGTGAGCTCCGCGCTGCCGACCCCCCGGCTCCGCTGCGGTACGGGGCAGGTCCGGGTCCCCTCCGTCCGGTTCACCCCGCACCGCTCCCCCCCTCCTCAAACCCCCTCCCCACCGGCCCCGGTGGGCTCAGCCCGCCGCACCGGCGCGGCGCGGGGGAGGCGGGAGCAGCGCCCTGGGCGCGGCGGGGACAAGGAGGAGGCGGGGGGGGGGGACGGCGGGTGGTCGCGCTTACCGGCACCGCTGGGCTCCGCTCGGCTCCGCCATGGCCCGCCCGGCTCGCGCACCGGCACCGCGCGCCCGCCCCCGTCCGCTGACGTCACCCACCGGCCGCCGCCGCCGCCGCGCGGGGGCCACCTGCCGGGGGAGGGGCGGGGGCGACCCCCGGGGAGGAGCTCGCCGGGGAATATCGAGAGCCCCGGACACCCCCGCCGGACCCGGCAGGAGCCGCCTCGGGGGGTCCGGCTCCCCCTCACGGCCCCCGGGAGGAGCGCCTGGGCGGGGGCCGGTGTTCGTTCCCCCCCCCCGCCAGCCCCAGTGCGGAGCCGCCGGTGAGGCAACACCCCCGGCCGCCCCCGCCGCCCCCTGGAGCAGCCGCCTGGGGGGATCCGGTGTCGTCCCCCCCGGCTCCCCCTCATCGTTCCCGAGGAGGAGCCGCCTTGAGGGGATCCGGTCCCCCTGACTACCCCTGCCGTCCCCGGGAGGAGCCGCCGGAGCGGATACGGTGTCGTTCCCCCCGGCCACCCCGCTGTCCCCGGGAGGTGCCGCCTGAAGGAATCTGGTCCTCCCGGCCACCCCCACCGTCCCCGGGAGGAGCCGCCTGAAGGGATCTGGTCCTCCCGGCCACCCCCCACCGTCCCCGGGCGGACGGGAGGAGCCGCCAGGGGGGATCCGGTGACGCCCCCCGACCCGGTCAGCCCCTGGAAGGAGCCGCCTGAGGGGATCCGGCCCCCCCGGCCACCCCCGCCGTCCCCGGGAGCAGCCGCCCGAGGGGATCCCGTGTCGTTCCCCGCAGCCAGCCCCTGGGAGCAGCCGCCTGAGGGGATCGAGCCCCCCGGCTACCCCGCCATCCCCGGTGAGGAGCCGCCTGAGGGGATCCGGCTCCCCCCACCATAGTCCTGCCATGTCCCCCACCCCAAGGCGTCCCCCACAGCAGGGTGGTGGTGGCCCTGAGGTGAAACCCCTCGCTCTGAGACAACCCTGGCTGGGCTTTGTGCCCTTCTTTCACCCCCCTGTAGCCAACGTGTATTTGCTTATTGGTATTAACGTGTGGGTTTCCAGGTGTGCACAGAGCCAGCGACCCGGCCCGCTTTGTCCCCGGGGAGCCCTGGAGCACGGCAGCATCCTCATGTCTGTCCCCTCCTGAGGTCTGTCCCCCCTGAGCCGGGGCTTTTCCCGAGGAGAAAGGTGTGACGGATGTGGGATAGTGCCCCAAACTACAGGTGAGGTAGCTGAGGTCTTCCCACCCCCGGGTGGCACGACCCGCTGAGCCGCCTTAATGGAAAAAAATCCACTGTACGCTGTATTTACAGTGCGAAAGAACAATTAAAGGGAGCTGCTTCTTCAGTCTAAGTGGAAGAAGCGCGATAGTTCGATAGTTATTGATCCCCTCCAGACAAGCGGGCTGCTTCGTTAAGAGCTGGAGGAACTGAGCCTCCCTCGTCTTCTGCAGGGCAAACGGCGAGCAAAAAATAAAAGAGAAAACGGTCTGGTAAATTAAAACTCCTGGGGAATTACACAGGAGGAAATGAAGGTGTATAAACAATTTTGGTGGTGTAGTAATCCGTAACAAGACCACTGTTTCGCTGTCAAAGATTAAATTGAGGGTTCCCATCCTGCGACCCCGTGAGCAGGAAGGTGCTGAATTGGTGCTTGTGCCTGTGAACGCAAGGGGAAAACATCGGAGAGAAGAAAGAGGAACAGGAGCATTAAAATTTATTGTTAAAAACCTCGCAGGGAAACCGATTTCGTGTGCCCCACGTCACCGCGAGCTGAGGTGCCGCTTCCCAGTGCCTTTCAAACCAAGTGTGGAGGTTATTATTCCCCCGGCTGACACGGGCGACAAACACAAAGGAGAATGAAAGGCATCCCGGGGACCTCCGGGGAAGCGCTCGATGAGGGAAAACGGGGCTGTTTGGGCAAAGATGTTCTCAAACATGAGCGTTAACTTGCTTCAAGGTTTTATTACAGCGAACCACGCGGTGATAACCCTGGCCCTGACTCCACGGTCCTGGCCTGGCGTTCAGCGGAGAGGTTTCCACCACTTGTCAGCTCTGCACAGCTCCAGTGCCATACGGGAATGGACAATAAATTCCTGTCCCGGCCACGGGGTGAGGCACACAAACCCTGTGCTGTGGGAGCAACCCAGGGAGCTGAGGATTCTCTTCCACAGCTTAGACCCTTTGGTTGGTGGCACTGCCGTACACTGAGCCGTTTTGTTGTAAACAAGGCCAACAACTAAGCAATAAGCGCACGCCCACGGCGCACACACATTTATATTGTCTTTTAAAGGGTGGACGCTGGTTTGGTTGAGATGGGTTTGGTTTGGTGAAGAGGCCGAATGGTACTTCAAAAAACCAGCGCTCAGCATCGCTCAGGACCTTGGTGACCATCCCCGGAGCGGCGCGGCGTGAACAACAAAACTCTGGCAGTGCTGTGAAGGGTGTCGCGGAGCGGCTCTCACGCCACCCGAGCAACAAGCGCCGCAGAATCGGTCCCAAACGCTAACGAGAAAAAGGGACTGCCGTTCAAAGGGGGTGATTAAATGGCGGTAACTCCATGTGGCTATAATTAGCTCGCCGTCGCCATGAAGCTGCCAAGCGCAATGAATGGAAATACCATATTTACGGTGTGTGGTGTTGGCGCAACAAACTGTACGCCGTAAATGTCAGGTTTTGGCACCTGCGGCTGTGTGACGGTGCCGTTACACACACATAGACATCATCGGAGAGCTGCCACTCTCGGGCGTAAGGGTGTGTTTCCAAGTGGGATGGAGAGAGACGGGATAACATGATAAGCGACTTAATTAGACGCTATGGAGCCTGAACAGATAATCACGGGCCTGGGCTGCATCTTCAAGCACAGGGAATTGTGTCTCTTTTTAAGCGGGAAGAAGCAAAGCTCTCAAAAACCTGCCTGAGTGTTTACATCAATTTCCTGGTGAGTGGTGAGGAGGAACCCGGCGCACTTGATCAAAGCAGGCAGCGCTGTTGCCCGAAGCATGTGCCAATAACGGGAGCTGTAAGAATCTCTTTTTTCCACCCTGCCAGAAACGTGGTTTTTAATCCATCCAGGCTCTCTCCCTTCCCTGCGTGAGACAGCCGAAAGCACAGGTGAGGCGAATGCGGAGAGGCATAGCATCACTCCTACTCTCTCCTTTTCCAAAGCTGCTTATTTTCATTGAGAGAGGAGGCATTTTTATTGTCAAATCACAGCATGTGCAGCATTTTATTCAACTGAAATTCACCCCTGCTGCAGGCAAAGAAGCCGAAACCCGCTGGGGTGACATTCAGACTGTACCGGTTGACTGACTTACACCCTGTCCAGTGGTTGATTTCACCCCAGCTCCATATTGTTGCTGTTACACCCACTGCAAAGTGTCTGGCACAATATCCAACATATTAGGATGCTAAATCGTTAGCCGCCAAAATAAACGGGACCCGAGTGTCTACAGCAACGAATGAAGTTTCAGAAAGCCCCTGCCAGTTTCTGAACTCAGCGACGTCAGTGGAAGTGATCCAAGTCAGCCTGGCGCCGTCGTTTCCCGCTGGATACAGTACAGTCAGCACATGCCTTTTTGACACATGTCACGCCGCCTTTTCCAGACACAGCCCTGGTATTTTATCAGCCCTCGAACAAGATGCAAAATGTCAGGAGCTGCCCTGTCTATTAGTGACCTGCAGCAGCACACCCTGGGATGAACCATTAATGCTTTCACAGGTCCATACACAACAGACAGAGAATAAGACTCTTTTTTTTCATGCCAGATTCCAACAAAATGAAGCACCGGTGTAAAAACAGCCACATTTCCAGAGGTGCTGTTGGGCTTGGGGGGGCATCTCAGGACCCATGAAAAAAATAAATAAATATGCTTTTATTCATCAACAGTTTGCAGGTTGCCTTCTCTCTAGACGGGGAATAGCGTTAGGAATTGCTCTACGTTATAAGAGTTTCCCACCTTACAGGTGCTTCCATGTGGTTGTGGGGAACCACAGGATAATTTAGGTGGGAAGGGTCCTCCTACTCCAGCCCCCTGCCGCTTGGAGCATGTCCCTCTCCAATCAGGCTCCTCCCAGAGTTTTCCACTTGAGTCTTGGCCATCTCCAAGGATGGGAGGTCGCACGGGTGAGGTAGGGTGAAGGGGATTTAACAGAATCGGGTTTTGTGTGTGAGGCAGCAAAAAAGAAAACCATTTTTCTTGCCTCGGCAGCTTCCTCTTCTCTCCAGGCTGCCTACCCCACACGCTGCTCCCCAAATTTTAGCTTTCCTCAGCACTTTGGAGCTCGCAGCCCAATTTCGTTCCGTCAGCTGTATTATTAATCAGCAGGCTGCAAATTATGTTGCTGTAACCCACGTACTTTTTGTATTTGAAACTGAAAATAAAATAAATTGGTGCATAGTAAACAAATCCCAGCTCTCCGGGGAGAAGCAGGCAACTGGTGCAGCAGCGCAGGGGGAGCTGCGGCTGCTACGGGGCCAAGGCAGCCTATGGAGAATGACCTCGTCAAGACTGGACCCCCTCATCAGCAGATGGAGATAATTAGTGGAATGCTCATCCAGACAGGCTCTGTACAGATCCCGGAGCAGCAAACACACCTGCGAGACCATCTCCCTCCTGCTTCTCACCCAAGGTGACACTTGGTCAGCTCAGCCGCGGCAGAGGAACCCAAACCGGCCCAGCCAAGCAGCCACTTGCCTCAACCCCAAACTGTACGAAGCAAATAGTTCTCTAAACAGAGACCAAAAAAAGAACGGGACAATATAAAATATTTTAAAATCTCCTTGACTTCCTAACCTTTCGCGCAGGAAAAAAGACACAAAAATACCAAAGGAGAGGCTGACTAATGGTTGGGCCAGAGCTATTCTCCCATGTCCACATTTCCTATTCCAACTGAGTTTGCTGTTGTAAAGGTCACTTTATATTTCTAGCACGTATTAGTTGGGCGGGGAGGAGGAAAAAAAATACCATTTAATAATGCATATGCTTTTTTTCCCTCCTGTTACTAAGAGGGGCATTGCTCAGTCGAGTTCTGGTGTAAGGCATGGCTCCAGCACGGTCCGGCCGCATTAGCCATGGCAGCTCCACTGACTCCACTGGAATTACTCTGTATTTGCACCGATGGCATCAGGAAAAGATAAATTTCCCAGGGGGGGCTTCTGACAGTAACGTGTGATCTCTTGCCCTGGAGCAGTATTAATGTACAAAAATAAAGTGGAAATTTAAAACAGCAGAAGGGGAAAGCGCTGCGAGTGTCAAGCTGGGGAAATTAAACCACTCTAACTCACCACGTGCACTGTTCACTCCTCCATCCGTGCTCCGATTTCTCCCCAAAGTGTCATAAATCAAGGAGATGCTTAAATGTCAGTGTCTACAAAGCAGCTGGGCAGGTGAGTCCTGGCGGGTGGAGTAAAGCAGACATTGCTGGACACCGGAACATCATCCGAGACACACTGATGAGTTGTCCATTACGGTCTGCCTCTTCGAAACGGGAATGCTTCAAAGGGAGGAAATCGGAGTACGCAATCCATCAGGCACAAGTGCAGTATTACCCCCAGCCCCTGCCAGCTCCTCCAGTGCTCTGCAAGGAACGGAGAATTAAATGGAGGAGGAAGGAGATACTTTGGAGCCGCACTGAATCCAGGGCTGGATAACGTGGCAGAGGACAGCGCGGAGCAGCCGGTTAGAATAATGGAGCGGCGGAGCAGACGCAGTGCCCAGACATCGAGCTCCTGGGGATAAGTCCATGCAGTCAAAGTGGTGTCAGCAACAAGACCACTTTACTTTCTATTTATTGCAAACAAAGAGGCCGATGCTTGTTTGCCACCTTGTGCCCGCAGATCCTGTCCCTGACGCTCCCCTCCCCTCTCCCCACCCCACCCCAGCTGCACCCAGGCCTCAGCACCCTCCTTGCACCCTGAAGTAACACTTGTTTATTCACTTCTTCCTCCATCTTCCCACATCTTGTTTGACTTAACGCTGGCGTCAGAGCGCTCACCCACTGAACCAGGGCGAGAGCAGCGACCGCTGCCGCTCACCGTCTGCGAGCGATCCCAGCCTGCTCCTTCCACCTCACTGGCAACAAAACTAGTCAAGAGCAAAGCTTTTCATTTCCCTAACTGTCACCAATTTGGCATCAACTTCCTCGAAGGCTTCCTTTTTTCCTTCTGTCGTATTAAACTGACCTAAAACTGCCAAAGCAAAGAAAAAAGAGGAAGTCTCTCTCACATCGTAGGCAGCCACCTTTGTAAATCCTTGGGAATGAGCTTGTCACAACTCCCCAGTTTGGGGGGATGCTGTTAGAGCCATCACTCTGCACACCCACATTTTTCCACCTCCTGCTATTATTTTTCACGTACACTATAATCAGCCTTTACAGATCCTGAACGTCGCACTCAGGAGTGGAGATGCCGGCTGGAGAGATCGCAGGAAAAGACCCCCAGAGGAGACAACACAACCCCCAGCTGTGTGTGCTCAGGGGCTCCGGGAATGGCCCCGGAGAGCGCAAATTTGGCCGTGGTGCTTCCACCTGAGGTGGTTTCTCTCTCACCTCAGAGTCAGTTTGTCATCAGCAATTAGCGCTGGCACCAGCACGCCTGGGCAGGAGCTCCCGCGTGCTTGGCATGACCTGCCTTTCCCTGCCCAGCATCCTTCCCCGCTTACCTGCTTACCATTTATCCTGGCATCTCACTCGTTAATAAAGATGCTAATTAAAAAGCACAGTCTCTGCCTGCCCATAACCCCTGATGTCGCTGGTTTAGCCATGGCTACTGAGGCCGCGATGGGTGAGGGGAGCCCAGGCACGGCGGGAAGGGACCACACAGGATCTAAGGTGCTGCAAGGCAATTTTGGAGACTGGTACCCGGATCAGCTGCACGTCTGATTGCTCTAACCAATTTCTACCCATAACAGAAATCCAGTCACAAGACAAAAACCCAACAGAATTATTTTAAAATCTGCCTTTTTCTTTCTGAAAGCAGACACCTTTCTTTTGCTGCAGCTGTCCCCAGCATGCTGAGGCCAGACAATGCCCAGATTAAACAGCATCACCTCAAAACTGCTGTTTCCCCACCCTTTGGGACAATTCCCTTGCGGCACTTGGATCCAAAGGCTTGGCTTTAAGCAAAGGAGCTACCCCAGGAACAACTCACCTGCTCACGTGGATAGTAAAGTGCTTTACAAGCTCCCAACATTTGCATTCCTCCTCGTTTGCAGGACTGAGCCTGCAGAAAACAGGTTATCTTCTGCGTGGACCTTCAGAAAATATCGCTCCAAATTACCTGGGAGAAGCACAGAAAGCAGAAGTGAAATGAAAAGGGGAGTTGGTCATGGCCATCTTATTCACAGATTACTTTAGCCATTAATTAAAGAGGAGCAGGCTTGAGAATGGGAACAGCTTCCCCGAGGTCCCAATTAAGTGGGATGGCTTTGCACCAGCCGCAGTGGGTATCCGAGAGACCGGGCGAGAACGGAGCGATTGATGGATGATAATGAAGGAGCTGTTTGAACATGTGCAAGTGAAGTTCTCAAGTGACCTTAAGCAGCCTGGTTTGGGAAAGCTGCGCTGTCTGCGCCGGGAGATGCTATCTCCTCTGAGAGCAACCCAGCTGAGGCATCATCCAGCCCTTTGTATTTTAGATCCAATGCCTGGGGAATAGTTCAACGTCAGAAATAACCAAAGCCAAGTGCACAGCAAGATAATTTCCCCCCCCCCGCCAAGACTGGCCTTTTCCCTGCGTTGCCGTTTTTAATTGTAAATAGTGTTTTTAAGCTTAAAAAGGTGTTTTGGAAGTGATGCAAACTGTTCAACCTGCCAGCCCACAGGACTGCTAAATGAAGAGGAATGGCTCATGCTTCATAACCGCGGTTTCTGGCTCTCAGCCTGATGCTGGCTGTCACCGGAGGCAGGTCCCTGGAGTAGCAGCCGTCGACCTGGCTGAAACTTGTAATTCCCATGTCCGTGCTTAACACCCTCTCAGATCCCATAACATACTGAAGCCGAGCAGTATTTAGCTGAGCAAGCCGGCTTGAATTTACAAGTCAACCCCAAATCCTCCAAAGCTGTAAATGCGAAGGGGTCGAGGAGCAGACGCTGATAACAACCATTCTGCAGGGAAGTCTCCTGGCCCAGCATGTGGCTGGGATGTCACAGGGGGAGCACATTTGAGATAACGCCCAAGTTAGTTTGGGAAATGAGCTTTTAATTAATATTACTCTACCTTTTCTAGAGCTTCTTAGCTGGAAATTCAGCAGGGCAAGGTTGGCATCAATGCTGAGCTGCTGTCTTCCATCCCAAGCTGAGAAGATGCAAAGTACCCTGCACCTGATGTGCTTATGACGGCAGCATAGCTGTTTGGGGAAAAATAGCTCAAAAGACACTCATTTAGCCCAAGATTGCTTAAATCCTCCCTCTGACAGCACCTGTGTTATCACACACTGGCCGCGATGCTCCAGATTTCACTGTGCTTCCAGCAATGGCCCACAGGCAGCCCGAGGATGGGATGCGGGAAGCAACGCTGTGTCTTGCTGGCACGCACCATCTGGCGGCACTGGCACCCGGCATCGCAGGCTCCAGGTCATCAGCAGCACAGGAAAATTTGGCTGCTGTTGAGGTGCTAATGGTGGCAGAGCTGTGAGCATGCCCTCCCCCGCCAGTCGCGTCTCCTCTGGCCATATGGTGCTGGACAAGTCTGGCAAGTCCGGCCGTCACTAGAGGTGTGCGGCCAGGGCTTGAACCCCAAAATCAGGCATGGGACAGGACAGGATAGCTGAGGGTCCCCAGCCATCTCCATCACCTGGGGCTGGATTTTTCTGGAGCTGTTGTCCAAAAGGGATGGGAAAGCAACTGCTCGCTCCCCCTGCACACATCTCCCTCCTGCCTTTTCCTGGTGGGCTCCAGCCGTTGCTTTTGTGCCTGGCATTAGCCAGCAAGCCTTGCGTGCCCTCATTGACCAGGGAATAATTTCAGGAATGCCACTGCTTCATGGAACATCAGCAGTTGCCAGTGGGGATGCATGGATTGTCTCTCCCGTACTCTCCTTTCTTCGGTGGCCACAGGCAAAGGTTTCACCGTGACAGGGGGGAAAGCAGAGCTTAGTGCTCTACCCCTCAGCCTGCGGCTCCCATGCTCGTGTTTTTCCTCTTGGTGTCCCCCAACAAAAGGCAAGGACTACATGATTTCACTGGGACATCTGTTTCGTGATGTGAACTGAGGTTCATCACCGGGAAAGGGTCTGGATCAGCCAGGGCTGCTTTGATGGGAGTCAAAGGAAGCATCAGCCCCAGCTCACACGGCCATGCAGAGCCCTGAAGGCTTTTCCAGTGCTGGTTTGACTTCCCTGGTCCTCCCAAGCTTTCAAGACTAGGAAGATGTTTCCAGCTGAACAAAACCAGTAGAACCAGCTGGGCCACTGGTGCCTTTGGACTGGAGAAGACTCCAGCTGCCAGACGGTTTCTACGGAAGCAAGTCCTTTGATGGCAAGTGGAGCCCAGGCAGGGTGGCGGCAGAAGATGGTGCTTGACCTCTGCCAGGCCAGAGGCAAAACCTGCTCTGGGCTGAGTCGTGGCAGCCCCCAAGAGGATTGGTGTGGCTCCCTTGTAGAGTAATTTCCCAACAGATGGATGGGTGGAGAAAAATCAACATCCTCCTTTCTCATTACCATGTGAAAAAACAGTAGCATTACTTATTGTAGAAAAGGAGACAATTTTCGGGGGTGATTTCTCTTCCCCAAGGTGAGGGGTGAAGCACGGCAGGGTGCATGCAGCTCCTCATGCCCAGCCTCCATCCAAGCTCCAGCAGCAGCTCTGGAAGTCCATCCTCCAGTATCAACCAGCCCTGCTCCTCACAACCGCCTGGAAGACTTTATTCCTCCAGCTTCCTTTCTGCGGTGCCTGGAGTGAGCTCAGAGACCAGAAGCAGGTTTCATTCAAACTTAAGGAAGCTCTGGATCAGCTGCCCCATCTACCTCTGGTCGAGGTCTCATCTCAGGAAGGCCGAGGTGGCTTCAGTTCCACCCACACATCAAGAGGTGCACCTCAACGCCAGCTTCTGCGGCCCCCAAGCAAGGCACGGCCTTTTTTTTTTTTTTTGCATGATATAGACTGAAAACTCCCATCTGAATGACATTCACCACCGACATGCAGAGTCAAGCCAGCTCATCTGAACTCCTTCCTTCCACCCAACAGCCGGTTGGCATCACCAAGACGTTTTCCGGAAACCTGCCCTGTTGTGGCACAGACTGGGGCTAGGGAGGGAAGGCAGGACAGCGCAAGGATGGCGATGCTGAAAGTCATGCTGCAACAGAGAAAAAGAAAAATGAACCTGGAAACCCCAGCTGAAAAGGCAGGACAACCTGCAGAAGGTGGAGAAGACATCAAGCACCAAACCTCAGCATCAGTGTTGCTAAAGCCCACCAGTATCGACGACGAGGCACATGGAGGAGGCGGAAGGTGCTGTAGGATTTCAGAGGAAACCTCTAAGACATGTGCAACAGATAAGTCTGTAATTTGATGTTTTCAGCCAGGGAAATTTTATGTCATGAGCAGAGGAACTCCATAACCTATTTGTACGTTGTCTGTATGTCCGTGGGTTGTATGATCCCATCTAACAGCTAAGACAAAAGCTTGGCTGCAGTAAAAGAAAATAAAAGACTATAAATGCTCCCATGGAAAAGATGACTTGAATAGGCTGAGGAGCTCTGTGCCTGGGCTCTGTCATTAATCAAGCTAATTCAGATAAGTGAGCCATTCAAGTGATTAGGCCCAGCAAGAACTGCCAGAGCAAAATAATCAAGGTTTTAGAAAAAAGAAATCTCTTGAAAATACAGACCATATTTCTGGTGGCTGCTGTGGGCACGTATATGAAGACAGAAAGCCAGAGGGGCAGAAGGCCTGGAAGCCCAGGACATGCTTTTGAGTCAGAGCACGAAGGATTTGGTGGCCACACCGCGCAAGAAAGACCCTTCAGTGGCTGGACCTGCATGAAGCTTGGTGCAACGTCACATCCCAGCAGCCCAGTTAAGAAAATGAAATGGTTGGGCTGGAGACTCCTAAGCGCCATTTTTCTGGTCACTGGGGATTTGCTTGCCTGCATCTGAAAAAAGGAGTAAGTTATGATTCACCATCTCTGAAGAACCTTTGCAAGAAACTCCCCTGCAGCCAGTGCTACTGCCACCACCTGGGTCCCCTTCCAGGCATTGTCCCCCAGATATGGGTGCAGAAAGGAGCCAGCACGCCAGCCCATTCCCTCACATCTTTTGGGGGTGAGGAGACGTTTGGTAGAGTTTTTGTATCACCCCACACCAGGGCTAGATGATAAGAGATAAAACCAGGAGAAAGCAAACGATAAGAGGTGCTGCTCAAGCCAACTTATGGTCCCTCTGTCACCTCCCTCCACGCTCTTTGTGCCTTGAAGTGATATATTGTAGAGCTGGGAAAAATAGGAAATAACTTCCCCAGCCACCAAGGGAAGATCTCCCTGCATGGGCTCCCCATCTTTCATGCAAGGCAGCCTGGCTTCCCCGCAACCCTGCCAAAAAGCTGGGACCTCAGTTTTGACTAGATGAAAATATCCCAACCAAAGGCAGACGAAGGGAAATGTTGAAATCGGCATCAAAAAAAGCTGCGCTACCATCACAGCGGTGGCGAGCTGAGCAAAGCCTTCAAAAACCCGCGTTTTAATCTTGATCTGCTCCAAAAGTCGGCCCCGCAAAGCCCCGCAGCTTTGTGTTCCCCACTGCCTCCGCACAGCATGCTTCCAGCTTTAAACAAAAGGGTGTTTTGCTGCCTTTTCTGACGCTTCTGATACTGTTTTGTAGAGCATCTCCCCTAGGCTCCCCATTTCCAGGTAAGCTTCTCAAGGTTCATAAATAATATGGTCACGGGGCTGAAAAAAAAAACGTGCAAGGGAGCAAATCTGAAGTACAGGTGGCAGAAACGCAGACGCACGTGGCTTCACACGGCAAAGGGCTCCTGCAGCATCATCTGCACTGTGAAGCACAGAATGACCGTTGCTAATCTACTGATACCAATTGTTCTGATCACTCTAGCTCAGATAATTCAAAACTTTCACCGGCAGTGTGGTGACTTGTATTGCCTTTTGTGTAAGGTTTTATCTTTCCTAAAAGCAATCTACTCTGTGGGTTTTTCCTGTTTTTATTTAATAGAGTGGAGGCATTAGGGTTTTAAGGAACAGAAGGTTGAGTCAAAATAATTAAATTTGTTTTTCTTCCCTTGTTTTCTTTGTCTTTTGATCCTGGACATGGTGCGGAAAAGCGTCATTTCCCATTTCTTCCATGCTTCTAAGCACAGACACCTCAAAGCCCAAGTCAACCATAACCAGGAGAAGTGTCCCAACATGGAGAAAACCCCAGAATCACAGAAGAAGCACATCCCATGTGCTCAGGTAAGGACCCAAATTAAAAGCTGCAAACGATTGCTAACAGAGCGATGCCAGTGAAAGATTCACTTCTTTCACCCTGATGTCCTGAAGGATCATGACCACGACCACGAGTTTAGTCTGTAACGTTTGGCCCTACTAATGGTGCCACCAAACCCGTGAAGCAAAGACGGAGGCAGATTCCTGCCAGTTTCTGGCCGAGAAGATGTCAAGTGGAGGAAGGAGAGCAGAACTGGCTTAGGCAAGAGGGCAAGCGCAGGGCCAGAGCTTGCGCCAAGCAGACCCAAGGCCAGGCACAAGGACAAGAGGATTTTCTCAGCCGTGGCTGGATTTAAGCTGGATATTGGAAGAGCCTTCTTCCTGTTAAGGCAGAAAGATCTGGACTTCCCAAGTTGAAGGGGCAAAGGTGAAGCCAAGTGGGTCTAACATGGAGCTTGGCAAGTCAATGAGCAAGAAGTGTCACTCAGAAAGGGATTTGCAAGGCCAGAGCTCGGGGGAGCACGGGGAGGTGGTGGCCAGGAACGAAGCCAAACGCTTTGCAGTGCCATCTCCACCTACAGCTCACGGTGTGGCCTTGAGAAGTACTTTAATGCCCTGAGGATTCATTTTCCATTTGCACCATAGGGATAATAATACTAATCCATACTTAGGAACCACTCCAGACATTAAGACATAATCACAAGAAATCCCCTCCCAGTTCACGCTGCAGCACAAAATATTAATAACTTCAATTCATTTGTGACAATTGGGGGGGTGGGAAACCCTGAGAAGCTTGTCCAGGTGCTTGACAGAGAGCTCAGCCCTTCCCAAAGCAGAGGGAAGCCCCATAAGCATGTCACTGCAGGTGATGGAGCAACTAAAGTGTTTCAAAACCTTTGAACCCCTCCAGGAGGGAGGGACAAGTGGCTGCAGGGCCAGGCAGTGATGGAGGAGCCCTGGAGCCAGCCCATCCCCAGGCACCCACCAGCAGAGAGACATCCCTTCGATGCTCTTATACTTTATTAATAAACCGTGGGTCCCGCTGCACGGGCTCAGCTCACTCTCCGCATCGGAGGCTGTTTAAATTTTAATTAGCATGTGCATATACATTCATAGCCAGCTCCTGTCTGAGATGTTGCCATGGCATCTCCCAGCCCCAGGCCCAAAGCACCGGTGTTTGGCTGCCGGATTATTCACACTCAGCGCTGGCGAGCGAGAGTGGGGGGTTCATAGCCAGGGTACACCAGCACAAGGAAGAATGGCCATTTTTACATTCATGGGGCTTTAAAGAATCAGTGAAATTGCCGCCATTCTGCCTAATTACCCACTTCATTAGCAACAGGGGAAAGCAAGACTGAAACTCCAGCAATTTCCAAATTTCCTGGTTGCTGGCAGGGGAGAAGTGAAGAGCTCGGAGGGCTGGTTTGCCTGGAGAGCCCGGCAAGACCCTCTACTGTAGGATCAGCACTTCCCCAGGTGCTCATATATATATTTATACTATATAGTCCCATATAATACATGCCCCCAGTGCAGCTCACGTGTGGGGTCCCAGGGCTGTTTCCCGGCAGGGAGCAATCCTGAGCCTCTCTCTTCTTGAGCAACAACCAAAAGAAAACGTTGTGGCAAAGAATAAACACAAAAAAAAAAATCAACACATTTCCAGCTTGTAACAGTCAGCACATTATTTAATTAAAAAACCCTATTAAAATCAGTGTGATTTCCCAGAGGGAAGAACATTTTAAAATTATTCAGCGGCTGATGCTCGCTGCAGTCATTGTAAGGCAGGGAGGCGGCTCTGCCCCAGACACCCACGGCACCCAAAAGCAATGAGAGGAGGAATATTTTTAATGCTAATTCCCCGTGCAGTCAGGTTACGGGGCCACCTTCACTTTGTCGAATCTTCCCAGGAGGCAGCACAGGCTGATAATTTACAGCCTATTTATTCCGACATGCTGAAACGAGGAGCCTTTGCAGCCTGTGTAAGGGTTTTTTGGGTTTTAATAGCCCTTTGACTTCTAGGATATTGCAGGAATACATTACTGAGCATTGCTAAAGAGCCAGAAAACGTAATTTTGATTTAGGCTCATCTGGAGGCAAATAACTGCATCATCTAGAAGAGTTGTTTTCCTTAGAAGGCACCTGGAGCTCTGAGCGGGTAGAGGACACCGTCCTGAATTATGGATTCATTTGAAGGGGAAGCTGGTTTCTCCAGCAGCAGGTGCCATCAGAAGATATGGATTTTGGGCAAAGTATTATTTAGAAATTAGAAGCGCACATGGCAGCAGCAGGGAATGAAGGGTCCCATTAGTATGTTAGTTTATTTAATTTCCTTATTTTTTTGCAAGGGTGCAGAATCACGCCCTCAGACCTTTGATCCAGGCTGCCAAGATGACCAACGCAACCATACTCTTTCCAGATGGAAGCAGACAAGAGAGTAGCGATAAACCTGCTCTTAATTAAACATTTGTCTTGCAATTACATACTTCTGAGTAATTACCACCATCAAGACAAACACCAACTGGATTACGCAGAGAAGAGACAGACGGTAAAGGTTAATGGGTCTTTTTCTCCCTTTGCAGTTACTCCCAAGATGTAGAGGGAAGGGCGGGATGTCCGGAGAGCTGCTGCCACAGCAAGGGAGGAACAAGTCCATTTGAGGAAGAATTAGCCTGAACTGGCCGATTTTGAAATTACAGGACTGAGAGGATGGATGATGATTTCCTTCAAGGCTTGATGCAACCCAGACCACCACCAGCAGCCTCCAGTGGTTGTGCATCATCCCCCCATTACACTTTCCCGTGTTTCGTCATCCTCAGGCTCCATGAAGGTGAACCTGAAGCCACCATTATGGGCCCACAGCTTTGCTGCAAGGTTCTGGACTCTGCAAACACTGAGGCTGGAAATCCCCAGGGGTGGCTTCAGTTCATTGTACTTGTCCCTCCTCCCGCCCCAGCCCATCTATCCCCACAGTGGGGTCAGCACAACAGCTGCTTCAAACACAACGTTGTCTCCCCTTAAATCAGCTCTTCCTACAGTTAGTAATGCAAATTCCTGTCTTTTCCCTTACATCCAACCTTTTTAGCCATCCTCGCTTCCATCTTCTGGCTTCTCTTCAATTTGTCCTAAGATGCTACCAGGACCACACAGAGAAAGGGTCCAAGCCAGGTCTCCATCTGAAAATTCGTAAAAATGGAAAGCAGTCAGTCAACCTAACAGTTACAGAGTAAGCCCAGTTTTTATACATATTTCCCAGATTTTATATATATTTACTGGCTTACTTTACAATAGCCACATGAATTGATTCCTACTTAAATCTGTGCTCTGCTGTGATCATCAGGTCTCCTCCGAGATCCCACTGCTGGCCAGCTCATTCCCAGCCTGCCCCAGTTTCTCCTCCCAATGGATATCTCCGTCTGTCATCACTCCAGCACCAGGAGAAGGTGAGGCACCATTACAAACACGAGCTAGGGAAGCATAATTATCTGCAAAGCAGATTTTAACAAAATCCATCAACCCAGCACCTTAAAATTCTGGATAATTCATTGCATCCAGCTGTAACTGAGGAGAATAGGATGCCCAGATATGAGGTCTCCCTGGAGAGACCAAGGCGAGATGTAAGCAAAGAGATACCGGGCAGAGATTTAACACCCATATGCTCCCATAGCAAGTATCAGGCAATTGCAGGAACTCTGCAAGTTCTCCCAATGTCCCCGTGCAGCTCAAGGTGCTCAGACTATTAAAACAGACAGGAAAACATGGATTATTAAAATCAAACATTTGAATAGCTTGAATAAACCTCAGAGTCTCACAACAACTGACTTGTGAAGTCACGCTTACTCACAGCCATCTCCCCGAGATGAGTTATCCAGAAGCAAGTTGCAGGTCTCTTCCCTGCTCTGAACGAATTATTCTTCTACTTTGAGAATGAAGGCTGCACAGAAAAGCAACCTCAGTGCGTTCCCAAAGGTTAATCTGATTTGCTGAGCCG
Organism: Alca torda; assembly: GCA_008658365.1. NCBI lineage: Eukaryota > Metazoa > Chordata > Aves > Charadriiformes > Alcidae > Alca > Alca torda. The sequence continues at coordinate 2,734,988 of CM018101.1, forward strand.
CAGCTGAATTATTAACGATTAGCGCTGCGGTTTCTATTAAGGAACGAGTGTTCAGGTAGCAACCATTACGCCAGCAAATCTTTTAAGCCAGCACAGCTCACGTCTATGAAGAAGCTCGTCCGACTCCTGGCCTGCTTGGGTCACAGGGAAATTTAATTATTTAGGTTTCTCAGCTGCTGCATAAATATCAAACATAAAACATTAGATCATCATTGAAGTGCTGCTGCTCAGCACACGGCAAGAGAAGCTGCGTCAGCAGGGGGGAGTGAGATGAAGCTGGGGAGCGCAAAGAGATACATGGGAATGGGGCTGAGCTGCTCCCATGAGCAAATTCCCCTTGAAATTAAAAAAAAAATATAAAAAAAAAGAAGGAAAAAGGAAAACTTCAGAACAGATCAATCCACAAAGCTTCTACTGAGCATGAAACAGCCTTAAAATATTGCCAGGAGAGTCCAAGCAGCTCCAGTTCACAAAGTGACTTAAAGGCCTGGACTTACCATCACTTATTAATCTCTCATCAGTTAAATAAGAAGCACTACAAAATTGGAATAGAAAAAAAAATTAAAGCCATCACATTGCTGTTCACTACTCTGATGTTCCACTAGTTTATTTGCATTCACTAAATCCATGAAGAATTGTGGAAATGGGAAAACCAATTCTCAATACGAGGAAGAGGAGGCTACGACCTAGAACATCAAACTGCAAGCACACTTAATTGGTTTCGATTGTAGCTTTCCAAAATACTTGGTTTTATTCAGCTTTGAAAGCAACACCTGTAGGAATGAATTTGTTCCACGTTTTTGTCTATACATATAGAATGCATAAGTGCTCCTGCCTATACATAAACGCCAGCATGTTTAAAGTGGTTTCATTTAAACAAGTTTTTCTGCATTTTAATTGCATCCCAATTCCCAGGAAATTCCGTGTGAGAAAAGTTAGATTAAAAAAAAATTAAATAAAACCAAAATCAACCATTTAATAAGAAAGCACCATTTCGCTTTTTTACTTTACTGTGGAAAACAGTAAGCCTAACTACAAGGATATTAAGCTTTGTAACTGCTTAAATATGTATTCTCCTGCTTATCGACCACACGGGTTCCAAATTTAACCCAGCTCTTGTTTTAGGTTGCTGTCAACATAGCTTAAGGGGTCTAGTCCAGGATGGATCAAGTAGTCAAGAAAAAAAAAAACACACACCTATAAGTGCAAATCTGGATTAAAAATAATGATTTAAATCAAGGTCTCCTGCTTTTACATGCTGGCCCTCAGCATAGGATTTCTCCGTAGACAGCTGAATGGCTTTGTAACACGTTCGAAACACAAAGCCACGTCATTCCTCTGGTGAGGGGAAGCTCGGGCACACATTTGTATGGGACAGATCGGCCGATTTACGGAGTGACTGGAATCACAATGGCATCTCAAGATTAGTTACTCCCATGAGCCACAGTAAGCATCACCCTAGAGAAAAGTTTTTACGTTTTTTTTTAAATTAAGAGAACAATTCAGGGGGTCACTGATAAAACTGCACGGGAGAGACACCTTTCTCAACTCATCTGTCAAAGTCCTTGATATCAATTATATTCTTTATCCAGCATTCCCTTATGCAGTTATTTACCTGCTTTGCTCAGAATTAACTCTCTGTAAGCGAAGATCCGGCATGAATGACATGAAACGCTCGTTTTCTCTTCTTCCTTGTGGGCACTGTGAAAGGGAACATGTGCTCTCACAGATGGAAATCGCTGCCTCCTGAAATAACACGCAGCTAAACACCAAATTAATACGCAGGGGTAAGAGCGCTTTGAGCACTGATTTCAACAGATGATTATTTCCATTAGTGCCTCTTCAAAAGAGGAGTTAAGGAGAACAAAAACAAAGACACATTTTTTAACCAACAAAACAGCAAAGCAACAGGAACAAAGAGCATTTTAAAAAGCAACTTTGCTTTGTCTCAACTTCTTAGATGCACGTGTGGGCCCCCGACAGGCACAAACCCAACTCCCCTGGGACCCTGCATGTTGCTGGCGTTCTTCTCCTGGCAGCACGGCTGGGCAGTTCATCACTCCTGTTCCTGCCAGGCTCGCGCAACGTTGCTTTCTTGCTGTCAAACGGCATCTTTCCACTCCTCCAAACCCCCCACCGCCCAGCAGGCGACAGAATTCAGTTTGAATTCTGCCCATCAAGGCCAAATTTAGCAGACATTTCTTTCCACCTCCGCCCAAGCTATTTACTGCATTATATCAGATTACTGCAAATACTAAGTTCCATATTTTGTCTAGACCAGCCCCAGGAGGTAACTTTGCTCCCCAAATACATATTCATCAACCGCTTCTCCTGTTCCTTATGGCTCCCGCTACGTCTGGGGAGTAGAGAGAAACGGGTGCAAAGGCAAGTCCTGTCCTGAAAAGAACAGATTAAGGCTGCGGGAAGATCACAATTCCTTTTTCGTACATGAGGTAATTAAATTTGTGTTACCTCAGTTTTATTTCCTTGTTTTCAGAAGCTGAAATATCAGAGAAGCTGACATTTGGAAGAGCGCAAGTTAGCACTGGAAAGCTGCAAGTTAGCTATATTTTGGAAGAGTATTACATTAAACAATCTGGCAGGACTGTGACAGACACTTACTGATATCTAGCGCTATTGCCAATTGTATGGCGATGAAAGATACGGGGAGCACTAGCCAGAGAAATAAGTAAACACACAGCAGAAGATAGTCATCTTTTGAGGCAACTGGTGGAGACGAACATTTTGTCTTCAAAACACTTTGGAAACACCAAAAGCTCGTTCATGAGAGGAGACAGGAACTTGCTGAGCACTTGGGACACCAGGGCATGACGATTTTCCAGCTTAAGTCAGCATATACTTTTTTTGAGGAGGAAAGGTGGAAAGGTGCAGTAAGTGACCACAATCCATGGCGAGACTTCCTTGTGAGAAGTAAAAAGAAAGAAAACATAATGTTAGGATAGGGGATTAAAATAATGAGCACATTTGTGAGAATCTGCCCGAGGGAAAATAGTTTAGAAAATTAAAAACTCCATAGTAACACACCGAAAGCTGTTAACCAGCATCTAATTAATCACAAACTGCAATGCCCACAACAAAACATTAAAAGGAATTACAGGCAGGACAAAAAGGAAAATATTCATGCAGCAACCGAGTTCACCCAGACCAAAACAAGAAAAAAAAAGTAATAAAAAAGCACCATAGTGATGATACCTGAAGAGGAAAAAAAAACAAAACAAAAATGCACCAAACTTTTGACGGAACTATGAGCTGCAAACTTGCCGGATTTCTGCTGCTCTCGCGCTACTCCAGCCTTTAAATCTACTGCTGCAGGTTCTGTGCCTGGTTACAAGGTCCCGCAGAGCTGCTGCAGCTGCGCGGTTCCTGTCCCTGGTGCTACACAGGGCTTTCACTATCCAAAGTCCTGCTAATTTGAACAGGGAGGAATCAGACATTTTGAGAACAGCAGCTTTTAAACAATTGTTAAGAAAAGGTCTCTCATCTTTCCCTGGTTATAATAATAATAGAAACATTAGATGCTTCTCAAGTTGAATTTGCCCATCAACAAGTTTGGTTTTAAGCCCGCCGTAACTGTCCCGCATACTTAGACCTCTCCTTACAGCAGAGTGCTCACCTGGACATGGTTCTTTGGGGTGTCCATTTGGGGCTCTTTTGCTTCTTCCCCACACTTAGAAAGTTAGAGCCATATAATCACAAATTAAACTGCAGAGGAAGACAAGTCAACACACCCTAAATACTGAAATGACTTCATGTCCGACAGATCAAGCTCCATCGAGGTTCACCTACGCCATGGGATCTCCTCCTGGTGCAGGCTGGAGGGCTGAGGAGTCAGATGGTCAGAGGAGAGCAGAAGAAAACAGAAGTTAGGCTGCTGGACAGTCTGGAGCGAGGCACCTGGAAATGTCAAAAGCAAACACAAAATAAAAGGCAAACCAGTTGCAACTGCTTTATGAGGAGATTTCTTTTTATTAAATAGAAGGCTGCAACTCCTGCATCTTGAAAGACTCTTCAGAGTACATGAAGCTGGGCAAAACAAAAACAAACAAAAAAAAACCCATAAAAAAGGACCTGATGATCCCAAACCTCTACATTTTATTTAATATAAAATAAGCTTTGCAAAAAAAACAGATGGAGTCAACTGACACCTATGGAAATTGATTTTGCACATCCTCCTATGCTGTGTGTTTGTTTGAACACGAAATATATTCCAATGCAATGCAGAGTAGAGAGCTCATCTCAGATGTCAACATCCCAGAGCGAAAGACCAAAAACAACCCAAAAAACCAACCACCCCTTAAACATAAAAAAAAAGGGAATCTAGGATTGTATAGCACTCACCAGGATCTCTTTATTGATAAAGTTCAAAGTTCATTCAGGGTCTTTTGCTCATTAAATTGGCATTTTAACACTGACAGGGTACAAGAGGAGGTATTTTAGATTAGTTGTTAGGATAACATCAGGTACAGGCTCATGGAAGAAAAAGACCACAGCTTTTCTTATCAAAACAGTTTTGATTACTTACAGAGTTGATATTTATTGCAATAATTCTACTCTGGAACTTACTACACTAATAGGTCCTTTGAAAGCAACCTTCTATAATAAAAATTGTGACAATTTTGACCAGTATTTTCAATGTGAAAGTCAGCATTTTCACTTAAAAACCCCCACTGCTCTACTGTTTCAGTCTAACAGGTTGGTCTGAGGGAAAAGATATTGGCTGCATGATGAAGTATGAAAACCATATGGCTAACAGAATCACCGATCATCAGTCTGGAAATGTTTAAACCACCTCAGATCTTCCTGTTCAAGCGATGCATGAAACTCCAAAACATACAATTAGGATAAGAAGAAAAAGAATAAGAAAAGGAAATCTGGAAATTGGTTTGAGGGGTTAAAAAAAAAAATCAAATGCTTCCTTTGAGTAGCTACAGTCTTAAACACGGTCTCCAACTCATAAACACGAAAGGAACATTATTAACATGCAGAGAATTTTAACTTTCAAGTGCTGACCCGAAAATGTGATTAAAACCACTTGTGACCACAGGTGCACCAACTGCATATCTGGTTTCCATTTGTAATTTACCAAAAGACAGTAGTTCCTCTCAAGTTTTCAAAACAAAACTTCAAGGCCATTTGATATTGCCACTCCTAATTTTAGGAGAGATGTCTGAAAAACACTTCTTGGTCCTCTCTACTGCCTTCTAGAAAATAAGAGAGCTGGATGGACATGTCCACACATAGAATCTCTCTGCATCTCAAAATACTTCTGCCTTCTTTATCTTGGGCAAGCAGAATATGGAAAGCTTGTTAGCAGATGACGTAGCGGACAAGTCTTGAGCCACGAACTTCTCTCACTCTCTGGCAGTGGCGCAGGATATTGAGAATACTATGGAAGCGCTTATCCACTTTCAGCTGAGTGAACTCCTTGATATCAGCTTCCACAATGAAAAATTCACCTGGAAAACAAATAATGACTTTGCTGTAGAAACGGCTCTGTTGTAGGATACACTTAATATTTCACAAGTAACAATACAACCTCTTCTTAACAATGCCACACACTGATGAAAAAAAAAATGCAGTCAGCAGTAGGACAGCCTCACACCATCCCAGGAACTTTGTTCTATTTCCTAAATTTGTCACCAAAAAGAAGAATTACTGACCTTCCCGTTAAGTTCAACTACTCTGCATTGTCCACAGGTTCCATTCAGCAAGTTCCAGCTGTTGACACCTGTATCTACTAACATCAAACCATCCATGCTCCTCTATCAGGGTGTAAAGTCTGCAGCAGTCCAAAATACCACCCAGGGCCAGATACGAGGTGTTCCACAGATGTGCCAAAAGATAGGGACAGCAGAAAGTCAACCGACAGCACATTTTGAAGAGCCTAACAGTAAATTGGTCCTTGAGGCCTTGCCCATAGACATTCTGCCCTTGGTGACATTCAAAGCACTGACCTGAGCAAAACCAAGGAGATGCTCAGGGTCTGCTTACAGATCATAGCGCAGCTTTACAAAGGCAGGCATCACGCCTCAGCATTTCAGTCATGGAACACAGCTGAGTAGCAACGTAATTTGAATCCCAACTAATTGCTTTGCAATGTCTGAAATAAGCTGTGGTCTGATGATGCCTGCCCATGGCGGGGGGGATTGGAACTAGATGATCTTTAAGGTCCCTTCCAACCTGAACCATTCTATGATTCTATGTTCTCTCAGCAGGCACTCAAGTTCTAGAATTGGCCATTTGCAAATAAAAGAAGGAGCCCTGCATACATCAGTCCACCATTCCCTTGACTGCCATCAGATCTGGAAAAAGATTTTTTCTTTGTTAATTAAGAAAATGCAAGAAAAAGACTAACCACTTGGAACAGCACGCACCCTCCCTCTGTCTCTCAAAGAAAATGGCATAGGAAGATCCTGTATCAGAGCTGGCAGCTCATCCCTTCTTGCAGTTGATTAACTAAAAGGAAATTCTCATTATCAAGTGCTTGGAAGAAACCAGGGCCTTGACTGGAGTTAAAGCATTTAAAATGCCTGCAACAGAAGCCCAAGAGAAAGTCCCCACAAACAGGGAGACGCAAGAAAGGAAGGAGTTATTCTAAGCACTCCATAGCTATATTCACCAGCTGTTATTTCATATTCAGTCTTTACACACTGCTCAGATAGGAGATAATTACAGATCTAGTAAAATGACTGTACGTTTAATACTTCCTGTAACACGGCATAAGGTTTTAACCACGCATCTTCACAAAACTCTAAGAATGAAAAGCAATCTGAAACCAGGAATGTGCCAATTCGGGTATAGAAAAGAAATAACCAATTATCTTTAAGGAAAGTAAGCAGAAGGAAGTAACATATTCTTCTGTCGTATCATGCTTCGAAGTCTTATGAGAAAGAAGTCACAAGGCTCAGGGTATTCTAGCCTGGAAAAAGAGGATAGCTTTATACCTCCTCCTTTTACCCTTAAAGTAAGGTAAAGGCAGCATCGTCTTAAATAAGATGGAGCATCTCCTCTTTCTATTAAATTATTGGAGAGTCCTTCCAGTTTAACCGAGAAAGTAGCTGATGCTAGTTGGAAAGCTGAAGATGCCAGGAAAGCTTTTATTTATTCATTAAGCAAATACAACATAGCTTTACACAAGCAAATCTATGTTTTTCTGTAAACATTTCATCTTTAAATTTCATCTTATGCGTGATCCAACCCGACACGCACTCCACTCTGCAGGAGCATCCAAGGATGTGATGGCCACTAGAACTGAGGTCCCAGAGTGCTGTTTACAAGCATGGTGTTCCCCAAAATATTGCTCAGCCAGAGCTGAAGAACAACAGCCTGTGTTTTCTCATGGACTGGACCATTTTGAAAGTTGGTGACACAGATGTCCAATAGGAAGTAGAATCTTCCAGAGACAATAACTGTCAAAAGCTGGAGGTCTTCCCCCAAATGGAAGCTATACTGGAATTTCAGAGACTTTGCAACAATGCCAAATTTGCATACAGATGAGAAGTGGAAAATTTGTTTACTAGGAAAGGAAAAAACCTGCATAACTGCTTAAAATATAACTACAGATGGATAGAGACCACTTGTAATTTCCAGTGACAGGGCAATATCCCTAAATGGTGTTGAGAACCCAGGGATAATCTGCATACCGGTTTCACAGCCTGTTATATCTGGAGGAGCATCAGAATGCCTTGAATCTGTGCAGAATACCATTTATTCTTACATTTGCCCAGAATTCAGGGCAGCAACACTTAGCCTAGCAGGATATTATTTACAAAGAAACCAGAGCTGGCTAAAGGGCGGTGGTTTGGTTGGAAACAGTAACTCCGTGTACTAAATAACTGGCTGAACTAACAGAATCACCTTACTGGCTGGGAAGTTACCCTGATAAACCAGGCAGTGTCTTTTCTCATCTTGAAATCCGAGGAAGAGGTCAGCTGGCAATCAGCCCAGCCCGAGAAACTGTGGGAATCCTAAGCAGAGAGACACTCGCAGCAGAAATTTGAGCAAACAAATCAATGCACACACAAACTCATCCTGAAAAATGCAATGGATAAAGACATTTAATCATTTTGTGCCAGCCAGATAAGAACCATCTGATGGCCTGCCAGACCTCTTCTCTAGACTTTATAGATTATTAGTCACAACAAACAAACACAAAACAAAAATAATCTCACACACACACTCAGATGCTGATGTCCTAGTTTTCTAACTGAACTTTCCAACCTAAACAAGAAAATAAAGACTGTCTCTCAGGTACTTGAAGAAATAAAAAGCCTCAATTTTTCAGACTTAAAAAAAAATACTTTCTGGCAGAAAATTGTCTCTGACTAGTTGTAGCTTTCTCAAGTTGCTACTTCACCGCATCTGAGGCTGCCGCAGATCACGGTGCAGACTAAGCAGCATTCCAGGCCTAAGTGCCTCTCTCTCCTCTATAGCCATGGGCTCCAACTCCTTACCATCATCCTGAGGACAGTAACAGTTAAAGCAAAATGATACTGTAAATTAAAAACAATGAAGCAAGATTTTAAGAAATCCCAAATTAACGTGAGCCATTGTTAGACTGAAGCAAAACTTGTCTAGAAAAAAAACAAGCTATCTGAGCCCAAATCAGAAGCCAGGCACATGAAGCAGTCTAGCTGCATGCCTTTAGCATGCTTTTATTAAGTCCTTTACAACACTAACTTTCCTATTACATGATTGTCCTATAAGTCTCAAAATAAAAAAACTGCCAGGCATAAACATCATATCAGAATTCCTTCCCTACAGAAGAGACACATTTAGAATCCAGAAGTTAATGTTATCACCATACCATGAATATTGAGAGTCTTGATCAGTGACAAACCCAAAGGAAGGAAGAAACAGTTGTAGTTTGTCATAAGGTGACTCCTGAGTACCCAGGGAATGCATAGGGCAGAATGTTTTTACTTTCTGTCCAGGTCAAAAATTCAGGTGCGGGTACCAAGGTATTGTCAGAAAAAGAGCTCTCTTTTTGTGAGACAGAAGAGTTTGCTCCACGCTTTATGTTGGAATTTGGAAACGCGAGGGCAATCTAAGGACATCGCCAAGCTTGATATGTGCAGTACACCCCTCCAGGAATAATTACATAGTTGTTCTCAAAAGGAAAGGAATGTCAAAAAAGGAGATTTTAATATTAGAGATTTGCTGTGCCACATATCTTTGGAGAAAATAACCTGTAAGTACAACTTGCTTTTAAATTGAGAAAAAGCCATTTTGGTGCATTTTCGCTCCCTCTCTGCTTTTAAGAGGAAAAAACTTCTTAAGATTATCAGACAGCCCTGTCTCTTCCACAAAGCCACTGCAGCATGACTGATTACCCAGATCTCCCAATTTCAGAACAAGTTTTTAATAGTTCATGTCCCTTCTAGCTTAAAAAACTGAAAATGCAGTCTATCGAGTTCCGTTATCAAACCAGGAGTTTCCAAAACTTGTAGTGAATCCGAATTAAATCTCTGTGCTGTGCACTCTTAAAGTTTTTTTGCTACAACATGCCATGTTAAGTGACATGTTTTCAGTGCAAACATATAAAAAGTAACCAAATGAGTTATGGGAAAACTCTTAAGTCAAAACAATAACCCTTGTTGTTAAACTGTAGGACTTTACCCAGAAGAGGTGGTTGGGTTTTATACTGACTACCCAGTTCTGTATAGCAATAAGACATTTATATTCCTTATGGCCTAGAATATGATCTGGAAATTAATCTTATTTCTGTTCTCCTCCCCTTATATCAAGGGAGAACCAGAATTTTCATTGCTCCAGACTGTCGAAGCATTGTTCGCCCCCCCCGAATTGGACAGGAATTCTTCAGGGCCAAATCTGATTTAGGCTGTCGCACCCCATGCTGGGGAGGGAGGGAAAGCCCTGCTAAATCTAGATGTATTTTTTCCGCCCTGTTCTCTGTCTGAGAATAAGCAATAGTGGGTTTTCTAAAATTTTTCAAGACTGATGATTTTAAACTCTCCCACAGGTTAAACCATTCCACCAGAGTGCCTGGATGGACCATCTTCTGAGAACAAGATGCTCCAAGTTACAATATAACATGAAAAGCACGTGCTGTCATTAGTCATTCAATATTTTGTCCAGTATTTTTATACTTGTGCTGCAATATCCAAATGCCATGAGTTTGGTACTAGGAAATGTAAAAAAAAAAAAAAAACAACACAAAAACCCAAAACAAAAAATACCTTTTGTATCCTTAGTTTCTTCTTCCAGGTACCTGTGGTAGAGATTTCTGACTGCTGCATTCATAGATTTCAAAGGCTGATGCAGGATCTTGTATTTGCCCACCACAGCCTTGTTCATTTCTTGAACAACTGCATTAATCTGATCATATGTTAAACGGCCTTTCATATACCTACAAATAAAAATAAAAATCAGTAACCAGAAAGTCAAAGTTCCATGTTTATTTTTCTTTCATCAGCCCTAATTGAACATGTTATTCCTAGTTAGAGGCAGTTTCTTCTGCTTTGTGTTAATGAATAAACGCAGTAGTTAATTTTGTTCATTTCCTTGACTGTTTAATAATGTTGAAAAGCCAGAAAGATGAAACATTAGAAAGCTAAATTAAGAAGTAAAAACTAGCAAGTGCTTAAGCTAAGAAGCTTTTCAAAATTGAGTAAAGGTTGCTTTTATAGCGTACCATTTAACTACAAATGCAAAAAATCAAGCAACTTTGCAGAAAACAGCATGAGACAAAACTGAAATTAAATGTTTCTGCCTGAGTGCAATTTAGATTTATATTATAATCATAAATAACCTGTGTTTGATCTTACAGCCATTCCTTTGGGTTTTTTTGAAGAAATACTCGGTTTGTGTTATTTTCTGTATTTTATTTTGCAGCCTACCAAGCTATACAGACACAGTTCTGCACTACCTACATCTGCTTCTGATCTTTCAGAGCATTTCATGAAACTAGTACTGAAATAATAAGATCTCTTGATAACAGCCTGGAGGTACAGGAAGCATAGAAAATAAAAACAGTGATGTGGAAATATTAGAACAGTGGAATATTTGCAAGTAAGGCTATTCAGCATTTATAGATGTAAAGGCACGCATTCAAGGAAAAGGAAACATGCCACAAACTGAGAAGCCATTATATAAAAATGAAATTTGAAACTCATATGACAAGCATTAAGCTAAATACAAAACAAAACCCCAGAAAACACTGCAGGAGAAGCCAGGGCAACCTTGTAACTTGAATTAACCCATGATCCCCGTTCAGTCGCTACAACAAACCAAACTTGGCTCTTTGCATTTCCTTCAGTATCAGTTTGGAGATGTGTGGAAATGAGAAAAGTGTTACAATTCATTTTAAGAATGAATGGGGTTCTTTAGGTCAGGACATGAAGCAGCTAAAAGCTGTAGGACAATAAGACTGAAAAGATCAATGAACAGGAAATTCTTCCCTCATTTTAATCTGAATGAAAAACCTCAATCTTTGGAAAGAATTTAAAGCACAAGGAGCTAATCAATTACAAATTCAATATTCCAAACCAGAACGTGGGTAGGTGTTCTACAATTGCCAACTAAAAATAAGTGCTTGCTGTAGATTTTAATAATAGCCAGTCCCTGCTGGGGAGACAGGTCTGCACGGGGTGTGTAAAAACTCCTGAAATCAAAGCAATTGCTCTAATTTCAGACTGAATTGCTACTAAGTTATTTGTAGCCAGTTTTCAACTTCATTGATATTTTGATTAATCCTGATTCAAAGCTGGAGGTGCAGCCTTTTTTTATAAGAGAGCTCTACTTGGCACACATAACACTTTTTTCAAATAAAAGCAGCACTACCACCCCTGAAATGCAGTCATACTCAGTGAGTAACACAGCCTATAACCACAGAAGGGCTTTGCCTATACATTAACTGCTATTTATTGCTCTACCTGCATCCCTTAGCGTATTTATAAAGTCTCGGGGGAATGCACAGAGCTATGAAGATTAAGACGAGAGGTATAAAATGCCTATATTTAAGTTCCTATGCTCCCACTATCAATAGAGATACAGCGGATACACTTAATAAAGGCAAGTGAACACCTCAGCTCATCCCAATCCAGAAACAGAGAAGCAGGATTCAGTTGCTGAAACCTCAGAACCAAGCGGTCTTTGAGCGGCCCTCAGGGATCCAAGACGCTCCCAGGGGGCTAGCAGATGTGCGGGGGGGGGGGGGGGCGGTGTTTACAGAAAATTCAGGAACTGAAGATCTGGCAGTACAGGCTAAAGCATCTCCAGTGGCACCAGACAGTTCTGCATTACAGCTGAGCAGCCAAGATGTTTTCAGGTTTCGCTGACTGTACTGACTAGACATTCAACGACAAGCGCAGTGGCACTCAGGAAGACTGGGGACATCTGTGTCACAGACACCTTAAGCTGAAACTGCAGTCTATCAAAAGCAACTGGAATTTTTCTTCTATGCGTAACTGTAAGGATCATAAAAACTCCAGCTGTTCCACAGTCTTCTCATGTTTCTATCCAGCCATGGCTAGCAAACCCATAAATACTGACATTTATTGCAGTCCATATATACACTAATACAAAAATACAAAGTCACGGGTTCCAAATTCATCCATTTAATTTAGATTTTAAATAACTAAGATCTGCTTCACTACACCAAAAGGAAAAACATTCAGGACTCTTAAAAAAAAAATAAAAAAATTGAGTGACCCAATTTCTTTTTTTAATCCACAGAAGCCCTTTTCAAAACATTTTTTCCATAGGTATTAAAACCAAAGCACAGTGCTATGTTCTTCAAAGAAAACAGCAACATCAATATATCACATATATGCCACTGGAAAAGAGATAAATCTCCTAATGGCCAACCCTGTTCCCTCAAAATTCTTAGGCTACAAGAAACATATATTCCCCCAACTTACCACCTTCTGAGACTTCTGAGTTATAACGAATGTGCAGATTCTAAAAATACCTTAAGCGGTAAGAATTTTAGAGACAGAATAAAGCAAGCATTTTCCTTTGCCTTGAATTCAAAGTTAACCGAGACATCTACTGTGCCACTTCCTTTTACTTCCTCCACAAAGTGTCTTTCTGCAGCAGATTTGAAGGCTAAGATAATTTGCAAGTTTCTCACTGTGCAAGAATATTCTATTTGATCAAGGTGCTCCATATCTGCACCTTAACACAGCATGTACCTTTCTTAAATACCTGCTGCAGAGCTCTAAAAATAGGAAGTGACTGAAGACTGTGTATCCCTTTTAGTGCCCTAATGATGTCAGGGATAGATTCTCCTTCGCTTTCAGCACAAAGGGGGTGAAAACCACAAATTTTTTCCTGTTAAAATCTACCAGAGCTGTGGTAGGAAGGGAGAGAGGAATGAGACTCTCGGCAGATGTGAACCCTGTGATACCCAGCTCGTATGGGAATTACAGACATATGTGATGCATACGCACAATTGTGCTTTATTAAGTCCCTCAGATGGGCTTAGCACAGGCACAGCCCTGTGCTAGCACAGCCACGCGGCTCCAGGACCAGAGCTGCATAAAGACACACTAATATCCCTTATTACTATCGCCAGCAGGTATAAAGAGATCCCACATCAAAACCAGCGCTGACCTGGAGAACTGGGATATGAAACTAATTCTCATTCTTCTAGGAGAACATGTTAGGTGTGAGAAAATTTGGGTCACAAACATTTGCTGCTCAGATTTAATTAAATAGTAAGTGGAATTGCAATCTTAGCCGACTTCCCCAATCTGGTATTGCAATACTGCCAGGCAACAGGAAAAAACATTGGTAGATTAATAGATCTGTTTAAATTCATGTAAATCTCCCTCCAAAGAACAAACATGCTTTTCCCATCTGAATAAAAATATTTCTATAGTCTTATAAGCACAGTCTAAGATGCAACCTTCCTATAAACCCGTGATGAATATAAGAGTATTCAGACGGCCTCTGTCCCCATTCTCCCCATCTGCAAACAGCAGTGGAAAACCTTCTGCTTTCAAGGATAACGAAACACTTCCAGAGGTTATCAGGGAAAAATCACAACTTTAACTGGAGGTTAAAATAACGTTTGGCTGGAATGGTCTAGGTCTACTTCTCTTGCCTTAGCAGATATAAAGACCAAAAATTCCCATGTTCCAGCTTCTACCTTTCCAAAATTTTATCAGGACAGAAGTTCCTAAGAGAACAAATCCACCAAATACTAGAGGTGATCTGCAGAATAAAGATACCAGGTGCATGCACTTTTAAGAAGTAACCAAGAGAGTCCGTTATTATTAGCTCAACATTCAGGCTCCTTCATTTTTTGGACTGAGCAGTTTGGTGGAAAGAAACGGACGCAGCTCACCTGGAAATTTTAAAAGGTATAGGAAAGATGATTTGAAAGCCCCAAGTAAAACTAAAACAAAAATAAAATTCTTGTTGAAGCAAGTGTTGTCAGGGAATACACTGAATCTACAGTCTAGATAACAATTTAGCATTAGGCATCAACAGAATTTTCTCATTTTTGAAGAAATATTTGTCATTGTCCCCAAAATGTCATTTAAGAAAAGTTATTTCTACATGACAGACTTCAGACAAGGATATGTATTAATCAGGTCTTGGTGGCAGGGGAAAAAGCCCACAGCTTTCTATTCCAGAAATTTGGGATATTTCAGTGGGTGGTGTTTTTGCTTTTAACAAGTTTCTTTTCCCATCTCGAAACAGATTGATAAGTCAAGACTTGAAGTTTTCAGAAACCAATAGTTGGGTCAAACAAAACCAGCATTTAAAGTTATTTTTCTTTTTAAGTGCAACGATTCCTCTCATCTTATGACATAATGGCTTTTTTTCTTTTTAAATGTCAGTTCTCAAAAGAAGAAGAGAAACCACCTATTAGCTAATATATTTCTGTTCATACAATTAAAGCCATTTTTGAGATAAGAGGTTTGGGTTTTAACTGATTAGTTCTGATCTTCCCAACATATACATAAAAAAGAACCTACTTAGCCCTATTAATTTCATTTTCAGGTTTGCTGGTATTGCATATAAACTATTTGGAGCTAACATCATGATGTTTCATCCTGTGGAACATTTAAAATTTCAAAACATCTCTGTCAGTCTCAGTTCTGCAAGAGCTCACTTTCCCAAACCTACATTTGCTACCCAAATTGGCATGACAGGGTCTAAGAAAAGCCGTGCTTACTTACGCAGGAACACTTTCAAATTCTTCTGCGGTTATTAAGGGTGCTTCTTTAATAAGTCTTGGCTCTTTTGTAGGTTTCTTTACACGTTCGGGTTCTACAGCTTTTGTTTGTTCTTCGCATTTCACAGCTAGCCCAGCGATGCTGTAAAATGAATGAATATTAAGTGTATAAATAGCAGATAAGTAGTAAGGAGAATACCATTACATTATCAAGTCTGCTTACTCACAGACCTAAGATCCAACCCATCTGTTAGGCTGGATGAACACAATTCACCGTCTTGCCTGAAAGAAAAATAAATAAAGCAAACCTACTCCATTTCAAATTGCATACTTTAGCTGACTTCATTATAGCTTTTCCTTCCTCCGCTAGAGAGGCTGCTAGCAGGTGAATTGGAAGCAGTCCAAATGCAGCACAGAGCAGTTAAGAATTCAATGTACCATTACATTTCACAGAACATGAGGCCTCGCTTTTTTATCAGATGAACCAGAGCACAGAGCTGCAGCCTAACAGGCAGATTTGAAATACTTCATAGCTCTTTGAAATAAGTTCAAATCTTGGGAAGCCTGACTCATCCATTAATCTTTTGAAGCAAAGAAATTCAACACCATCCAGCAGGCTGGGATTTTTTTAATTTATTTTTTTTTTGGCAAGATCCCAAAAGCTGAGGAATTTCCTGCTTTGAGTGATTATTAAAGAATTATTTTTATAAATTCACCCTTAGTCCAAACCCTCAGCTTAGAGCCTCAGACACAGAGTTATTTGCCAGCCACCCACCTAGCTGTTCTCCTACTCATCGGTATGAGGATGGCAAACATTTGGCCAAATTCACTGTCCTCTGAATACAAGGACATTACTGGGCTGAGATGTGCAAGGGAAATAACTAAAGCCGTACCGAGCTGACCTGTCACAAAGAACTGATCCCCTACTTTGATCTAACCTTTCCACAAGAAGAGATCCTTGTTTGATGTGGAGCCCTACAGTCAGCGAACAGCACAGCATGCCTCTCTTGACCCGAAGGCTGGGATTTGATGTGTCACTTGATGTGACACCCCCAAACCCACTGTCCCACTTCCCAGGGAAGACGACTGCAGTAGGGAGGACAGCTAGTGCCACCTGCTGGGCTCCCAAAGCGTCTAGTCCATGACACAGAGAGGGGAAGCTCTGCTTTGTGCCATGCCACAATGCAGAGCCCTTGGACACCGATAGTTAAACTAATTCAGATGTAAACATCTGAAAAAACAAGGCGAGGTCCTACACAACATGAATTCTGGCACCCTGGAGCTAGCACTAGGGGCAGGGAATGTCAGCAAGGAAGACGGAAAGGAGAGGGTGGGGATTTTTGGTGGTGTTGGAGGTGGGTTTGGAATAGAAGGATAAACACAAGGACCGAGGGAAGTGAGAATTCACATTTGAAAACTTCACTACTCCTGTACATCTCCTGCCATCCTCCTCACTGCAACAAACCTCTTATCTTTTCTATATCATTCCCCACCCCCAGGTACTTCTGCTTTTTGTTCCTACCCACTACCTTGCCTGTTCATGCTGCAGTGAGGGTGGTACACATACAGCTCACTGCTGACCCGGACCACGAAGAGAAAGAACAGAAGCTTGTATTCAAAATCTCACTTTGGTGTAGCAAGAAACTGCTCTCTCAATAAGCACCTGGAATACAAAGGGCTTAAGATACACAGAACTTGCTTTTTATTTCAGTGAGATTCCTCCGGTAAACAAGAACATCAAAATCAAGAACACAGGAGAGAAGCAATACCTAAAGCCATGAATTGTTCAATTTGTCTGTGTGGCATTTTCATTCTTTCTGAGCTTTTCTGTCTCACCAGCGTTCAAGCACTCGGTCTGCCTTCTGCATTACTTATCTCATGATACTCACTCAACAGACAATTAGTACTCAGCTCCCCAAACATTTGGGAATGTAGAGGAACAGAAGTGGAGAAGATCAGTGGAGGAAGGCTGGGGGAAGAGGACTGAAGACCTATTTACAGTGATAGAGATGGATTCTGACCAATTACATTCTGTTCTATCTTTCACTTGCTTGACCCGCCACCATACAACACTGTGAACGTCAAGAAGCAACAACATGGTGACAAAGGAGAAAAGGTGTTTTAACAAATGGTATTAACATATAAAGTATTATTTCTCAGGAAAAACCAACAGCACAAACTGACACCAACAGAATAGCAATTTTAAACTGGCAGAGCATAATCTGTAGAAAATCATTAGAAAAACTTGCTTAGTTTTACATGTGTGGTTCTCTCTAGAAAGGGAAGGAGCAGCTAAAGTCGAATCACAATTAACTTCTTGATCAAAAGGAGGACAAGACTGGAAGGGAAACCAACATCCTAAAGAATCTTTTTGATATCAGAGGTGACACAGTTGCTAAACAAGCCTCATTTGCAACTAAACAATTCCCAGTAGCTAATGTAAATTTAAGATAAAGGTTTTTCCTACATTAAGAAAATAAGTTACGAAAGGAAGGCAGAACCCCAGTGATAATTTCTAAAGAATTTCCATTCTTTCACATACACAAAAATCCCTTCAACATCGAAATTGAAAAGGAACAAGAAATCTCTAGATACATTTTAGGAGGCCGTTTCTTAAACTAAGGGTTCACATCTGAACAGTCGCATTCAGAAAAAAATCTTCTGCACAAGTCATCTCTCTACCAGCTAAGACTAGTCCAACTTTCAATACAAGCAGTACCCATACAGATGAGAATATTGCTACGCACAATCTAAAATTACAGTTCATTTTTCTCTTCTGTAACACTGTTTCCACATCCTTAACCTTTTACTTTGCTGGAATACGCCTGTAATGTTTTCAGCCTGGGGCTTGTCTGGCATTAGGAGCGAGACCAGGTAAAGCTGATAGATTCAGGGCACATATTGGAAGCACTGAAATTGAATAGACTGATGCATTGCCTTCAGACAAGCTACAAGGGTGGAAACAAGGGCTGGGATCTCCGCTTTAGACAAGACCCCCACCCAGCACACACTAACATCCCTCAAAAATAAAAAGCAATTCCAACAGGCCAGAGAAAGAGCTGACCACTCTGAGAAACCTAGTCAGAGTTACAATGTCTGCGAAACCTTCTGAATAATAGCTATTGTTTCACATACTTCTGTCTTATTCTCTCACTTGAGCTACTTTATTCTGCAACAGCTTCTCAGTACAGCCCTCTCAAAGACAGGTGGATGTCACTGATAGCCAAAATAAGTACCAGGCTGCTGCAGGAAAAGAATAATAAAAACACCACCACCATAATTCAGATCCCCACTGAAAGACGACTGAGTTAAAGGATTTTTATTATTTTTTTTTAGTTATATTTGAAAGGGCAGTGTTGAACTTCAGTTCTAGTGACCCAGCATTTGGCTCACTAACCCACCCTTTCAATCGCTATGCGCTGCAACTATCAGATCAATGCATTTCCAATTCTAAAGCCAGGGATGCTCAGATTTATCGAAGAACTAGCTTTCTACTTTAATGTCACATCTACCACTGGAAGCTTCTCTCTGAACAACTTGGTATTTTATAGGTTTTACATGAGGGATTTGTTCAGGTGCTAGTACAAG
Source organism: Alca torda (assembly GCA_008658365.1). Taxonomy (NCBI): domain Eukaryota; kingdom Metazoa; phylum Chordata; class Aves; order Charadriiformes; family Alcidae; genus Alca; species Alca torda. Next base: position 2,753,745 of record CM018101.1, read on the forward strand.
TCTAGTAGTGAACAGTCAAGAGCAAACTCCAGAATCAATTCACGTAACAACCTTGGCTCCCAGAAGTTCACAGTTAATACACAGTAAAAAGAGCAGAGCTGTACAGTGCTGGACACTGCAAGGAGCAACCCCACATCCCCATACTCATGTACCACATACCAGCTCTGAGTTGGTTTAGGCAGATGGGGAGGAATGTTTTCACGGAGGTGCTGTGCTTCATTTTGATCTCTCTCAGCACACTTCTGGAGCTCCTGAAATTAATGTTAGACTTCATCAGAAATCTGAAACTTAATGCCGAGCGAGTAAAATTAGTTTGCTCTTAGGGCAATGTTAAAATAATTTTTTAACTTAAGAAGTGTTGTTTGCTCTCTCCCCATCATCTTATCTCTTTACCCCCTCATTTCCCCAAGAGCAATTTGCAAAGCTCAGAAAAACAAAGCTAAGAGTGAGAATATAACCTTGCCTGTCTTTGCCCTTAAAACGTCAGAGAAATTTGAGCGGGCAAAAAGCAAATCTGTAACAATATACCCTAGCAGGTCTGGGTGGTGGTGATAAAGAGATACTACATGAAACTCATCCACATTCCCCAAACAACACTTTCACAAAAGACTTGACACATGAAGGCACTGCAAACGCAGACTAAAACAACAAATAAATATTCTAATTAAATCGTTTTCTTAGCTATTGTGAGGATGTAAAACTAGAACTGCTCTTTAGATCACAGTATCTATTATGATAAAGACATGCTTTCGATATATAAACCCTGAAAAATAATTTTTTTAATGTTCACTATGCTGGAGAAATGCTTACTAAACCATCAGAAAGCCTATTCCAAGTCCCAGTTTAGCTTTGCAAGCACACGCATCCAAACATAGCACTCAGAATCTAGAAAAGAACAACTATGCAATTATCAAAGATTCCTTTGAATCTTTCAGTATTTTATGAACAGGGGGAAAAAGATTACTTTTAGCAAATTCTTCAGTTTTTCTTGCTGTTGAACTTCTGCTTCCATTTTATTCAGGAGATCGTGCAACAGAACCATCTCCTGTCCTATTTTACAGAGCATAGATTTGAGGGATGGTTCTTGACCTGTCGAAGAGGGAACGTTAAGCCAAAATACCTCCAGCAGAAAAACAAAATCCCCTTTCCCTCCCCTCCACAAGCAGTGATTATCTCCTAACTCTATGGTCCCCAGCCACCACATCTTCCCAGGAGAAGCAGCAACATTCACTGGTCAAACAGTCAATCTCCTACTCCACAGAGCCAACAGAATTCAAAGCTACTGCGGGAATAAAGGTCCCTCTCCAGCAGGAGGCTGGAAGGTGCTAAGCTGTACCCACTACCACTGCAGGTTCCAGGTAGAGGACACAGCTTTTAAACACAGCCTGGCTTTCCCAACTCAGCACCCTGTTCTACTTCATGATCTCCCTCTGTTTAGGGTTATAGTTCTTCTTCAAACAGGAGGTTAGCCTAGATGACCCTCCCAACCAACATTTCTATGATCCTGTGTAAGCTCTATTTGTGCCTAGCAGAGGGCAACAGATTAATCTAAAACATTCAGATCAAATTCAGTACCTCAGTTTAAATAAGTTTGTAAGCATGCGGTGGGTAACACCACAGCCAGGCACTCCTGGAGCACTAGGACAAGACACCTGTATAAACTTCCCATATGTGCCTTCGTACATTTTTGTAATTAGGGTTAACATACTCACCAAGATATTTTTTCTTCTCCCATCTGGGGCTTTCCCCACCAAATATATAGAATGCAGGGTGCATCAACCCCACAGACTCCAAGTCCCTCAGAGGGGCATACTCTCACTTAGCTCACGTTCTCTGCTTGGCATCTGGATCCCTGATAACACTCCCATTTTTGCCACCCATCCTCACAGTTTGTTTTTTTTTTGTAATTGTTGTTCTCTATATTTTACTCAATTTCCACTTCCTGTTACATTCCTTGTCTAATTAGAGCATTCCCATTTTCTGCAAGGAGGGGCAAGCCGAAACCTCCTCTCAATTTCTTTTACCTATGTTTCTTAATTGAAGAGTCTTTTTAATAGTTGAAATCTTCATGTTGATGTGAAAGCATAAATCTTCCAGGTCTGAGGATGCCATATTCCTCTATTATCATACTATGGGGAAATAAAAAAGAATGCAGTAATTTAAGAATGACCGAAGTTGCAAACACTAAGCACACAAGCAGAATTTTAAAAAGGACCCCGATCTGTTAAAGAAGCAAAGAGAACTTAAATGAAGCAGTCAATGTACTACCTTTTAATTTACTAAACTGGAAACAGGCGAGGAAGCACAAAATGACTGACACTAGACAAAATAAAGCAATTTCCCTGAATTCTGGAAATAAGTGCAATGTAATATCAGTGCAATGATTCCTCATGAAACTGGGTAAGTATTACATTAAAGTGTTCACTACTAAAGGAGTTGGAAATTTACTGCCATAAACAAGAAGTACCTGGTTTATATAAAGCAGTGCTATAAGGTGCTCTCTCAGGGAGATTACATCAGGTGATTTGGGTTTGTTTGGTTCTTTTAAGTAATTAAACAAAAGAAAACGCACACTCGCTTGCTAGCAGCATACGGAAGCACAAAAAGTAGCATTATATACCAGTTACTCTTGTGCAAGTATACATATTAACTCTATTAGAGAAAATAATTGATAGAAAAGCGTTGCTGAAATGCATCTTCCCCCGCCACAGCGTAACAAACCTCCATTCAACGCTAACGCCCGGCCGCCCTTGTGGCTGCAGGGCTCACGCGTTTCCCTCTGGCGGCTACCTCACATCTGAAAACCAAGCTTTTATTTTAAAAACACTATGAACTCGCACGCTTGCTAAATCAGTCAGTAGAGACGTGCCGGTTTCCACACCGCACCTCAGGAGAAACCGTTACGACCCGCCGCAGCCCCCGCCCTCCATTTTGCCTCACACCCTGCCCCGACACCCGCCTTCCCTCCCCCAGCCGCCGCGCTCTCACCGCGGCGGCCGCAGCCGGTTGCCCTCGGGGCGGTGAGGCGGAGAGGGGAAGGGAGGGGAGGGGAGGGTCTCCAGAGAAGGAGAAGGAATCACCGGGGAAGGTACCGAAAGTGCCCGCCGTCCCTGGGCGACAGCGCTCGTTCGAACCCGCCGCCCTTTGCCGAGCGGCGGCGCCGCGCATGCGCGGGAGGCGGCGCGCGGGGAAGGCGGGAAGCTCTGAGGGGACGGGCCCGGCTCCGGCTCCCTCAGGAACCGGGGCTTCTTCCGACCGAAAAACAGCTGCACAGCCGTCGTTAATTGGTTACATAAATTAAGTGTATCGCGGCATCCAACGGAAGACAAAGCCCTCGGTACAAAATAAATCGCTTTTCAACATATACATACTCCTCCCGTAAGAAAGGCAGGTATTGTTTTTGCACGGGAGAAAAGCTGTTTTCCATCAGAGGCGATGTGATAAGGGAATGACTAGACAAAGAGGCCCCAGCCATGGCTTGTATAACGGCTCATATCGCACGGACAAAAGGACAAACTGGTTCACACCAGATTAGTGGTTAGAAGGGTTGTCAACAGATGCGAGGACCTACGTTGGTAACCCTTTAATAATTACTGTAACAGGAGCTGATTCGTTAGTGAACCGAATTTACGGATTAGGAGCAGATGTTAGTGGATGAGACCCTGTGGGTAGATTGAAGATAGTAGTGTGGAAGCAAAACCAAAACTATAGTAAGGAAGGAAGTGGGACCACTGATCTTCCTATAGTGCAAAAATGGAGGCCGCCCAATGACCCAAAGGTAGTAACAAGTAAAGAAGTTGAGGATTTGAAGCAAACTTTTGAAATAGAAGGAGGATATGGAGACCCAAATGCCTGGGTAGAATGGGTTAAGTATATGGTACGAAGTTTAAACCAGAGTAACTGCTATGCTGGTGCCTCAGGAAGACCCACAGCACAAATTGTCCCCTTCCCATTAGGATGGAGTAGAGACTCTCCAGGGATGTATTTTACGTTTAACTAGGGCTAACGACATTGAGCAATTTTACCAAAAAGGGAAAGAAATACATGTCTAAGTCAGATAAGCCCTCTAGGTGGAGCATAAAGAGAAGTAAACAGAGGTGGGATATCCAGGGAGGATTTTAGATGCTCCGAACAGGCTGTGAACCCTGGAGCACATAACCAACGTGGAAAATAGGGGAGGGAAAATTTGGCCAGGATTAGGGAATAAAACGGTGTGCTTCAAGAACCAAAAGAGTGCCCACTTGCTAGGTCACCCGCTCTTGCATGGACGTGAATAAAAACGTGCTTCACAGAGGATTCTGCCTGAGCCTGTTTTATTCGGATTCGGATAACGCATTTCTCACAATACTGGTATGTCTCCTACAAAACATCATCACCCATTGCTTTTTTCTCTGGGGGCAAAAGGAAAAAAATAAACATAAAGAGCTTACATTTACCCCAAACTCCTTTTCTTCTAATTAGCTACAGATACAAACGTTTATTGCTAAGGTTAGACTGTTTATCTCTCCAAAGAAAAAAATAAGCAAAAACTCTGTTGCTTTCCCCCAATTCTCTAATAAAGAATAGCTCATAGTTCCCTCCCCACCTCTAAAAACAACCAAAAAAAAAAAAAACCCTAAAGAACTAAGAAACAGATTAACATACAAAGGTGTTAAGGAAGGACCATTTTTAAAGCAATTTAAATAGAATCCAAGAAGCAACTGCTTTCAGCGGACCTTTAAGGAAAAAGGAAAACTAAGAAAGGAGGAGGCGCCTGAACGCCGCCAGACAACGTTACTGAAATTGCTCGGTACAAGAATGCACGGTTTTATCATTTTTAGCAGTGACAAGTGGTCAGGGCTTCAGTGGTGCCGGGAGGGCGGCAGGAACCTCTCCATCGTCCCCACCTGCACAACCCCGCCGAGCCAAGGCTGCTGGTTCCGCCATCTTCCAGCCCGCCTTCCTCCTAGTAACTCCTGCAAATTCGACTTTGAATGGAGAGATGTAGTCTGTCTTTTAGACAAACCATAAAAGCATCGGTAAAAGGAGGAAAAAAAAAGATGTCAAAAGCACTGCTTCGTAAGCAATTTTTAATGTCAAATAATAACCGTTAAAAAAAAAAAAAAAAAAGATAAAAACCCCAAGCCAAATAGAGCCGTCCTGAGCCCAAAACCTCAAAACACAAGTCCCCTCCTAACGTGGGGTTGTTCACATTTGCTAGCTGCTTCAAAAAACAACTCAAATGTCCGTTCTAGGCTTTAAACACGGGGTTGTCTTGCACTATCGACCTCTGCAATAAACTGAGTTACAACAAATGAACGTAAGAAGGAGAAAAAAAAAATATAATAGAAACACCAACGGGTTCTAACTCCCCAGGCTTCTGAAGAATATTGGAACCCAGCATTCAAAAGTTTCTTTCGCTGTTTAACCACGCCGTGGGAGTCGTCTGATGTTTGTGCAGACCAGCTGAAACCCCTCCTGCAGCCTCAATCAGTTTAGTGATGAAAAATGACGTTGCTTCTGCATGTTTTAAGGGTAGAGGAAAGAATTGCAGAAGAAAGATTCTTTCTGGAGTCTGTCACACCATCTGGTGCTACCTGAAGTCACAAATCCAAACCTACAATAACCTTACAGAAAGCTGTGGTATGCAAGGTGAGGGTACGTTACTGTAGGGCACTGAATATCGAAATTGCCATTTCACATCACCCACAAGAAACTTTCCCAAGTCAATACACAATGTTGTTTTTGTTTCAGGTACACAAAACAAAATATTTAGCAAGAAGGCCATAAATTGTCCATTAGCGTTCATCTTTACGAGTCTATTTTATCGGGACGCGAAAGAAAAGTAATCACTGCATTTTATTAAGCAAACACTCCTGAGTAAAGAGGCTGGTATCCACTGTCTTCTCTCTTGCAAGTAAGCACACAGATGCTCAGCATGCCGAAGAACTGAAAAGAGAGCAAAAGAGAATTTGTTTTGCTGTATTTTTTTGTTTCAGTCATCAGACTCAACACCAATATCTTAATTAGACTTCTTCGTCGCAGCAAGGACATTCCTTCCGTATTAAAAAGCACTTAGAAAATACATCTACAGAAAGTGATTTTTTTTTTTTTTGCATATCAATTTCCAATAAGAGTTCCAGCTCAGCTTTTTCCTCCCTGGTTTCTCCCATTAATTCACACATCCCCATTAATTCCTAGTTATCTTACTGTGGGAAAAATTTCACGGAAAGCATGGGATTATTCTGGACTTAAAATGAGCTCTGTAAAATATTAAGCATATAAAATACGCAAATAAAGACAGTGCAGAATATGCTAAGGCACTCTTTAGAGATGATCACAGGAGGGATGGTGATGGAAGGGTTTATCACAAATAGTAACGGGAAATGTAATGGGAGTGTAGAATTTACCACTTTTATAGGGGGAAAGGAAATGATGGAAATGCCGTCGCTGAGCAATTTAAGCCCATGAGATCAAATGCTGTAAACAATCAGCTCTCTGATACAGCCAAAATTAAGAAGACGCAAGTTGAACTAAGTCAAGCCCCAGCCCTGAGGTGACATCTGGGCAGACTTTGGCTCCTGCATTGAGTTCAGGAGTTGGATATTAAACCAGAAGTGTTCAACAACGGCTCACCACACAGCCACTCTTTTACGGAGAGCAGATGGGCAAAGAAAAAACTTTGCTGTTATAATGGTTCAAATCTCCGTCAACAAGGAACAGGTTACTAATGTTGGGGAACAGGTACAGGGAACAATGACAAACCACCAGGCTAAAATTTATGGGTCAAATCTTCCCAAAGTTGCATAGGCATTTCTCCCATGTGCCCATTGCGAGGAGTTTTACGGCAGGGCTTTTCAAGTCTAGTTTTCATTCGCAAGATGATCTGGTTTCACATTTCATTTAATTCAGTCTTATAAGTATATCAATAGCCCTGCTGGTTTCATTCCTAGCCATATTTCAAGTCCATTTCGATTCCAGGTCTCTCAGCACAGGACTATTCATTCGGGTTACATCTGAAAACAAATTTCGATGAGCTGTTTTTTAAATCCCAGTTAAATATAGAAAAGCTGGTTGTTTTAATAACGAATTCTAGAGCTAGGCTTTTTAACCACACCCAGCTTTTTGTGCTTCCTACCAAACAACCAAGATGGATGCTCTGTTGACTTGCCATCCCGAATCCCCTACTAGCATTTTGGATCCCTCCCCTTATCATCTTGCAGACGAAATGCAGAAAGTTGGAAGAAAACAAGTGAGGAACAGAGGAGTGGCTCTACTTCAGAGCTAGAAAAAGGCTGTAGGTTCGTAGGACGTGGTAGAAGGAAAAGCCCGGGATCAAAGGGCAAACAGCATTATTTTCCGTGAGGGAAGAGACGGAAACATTTACCTTTACAATGGCAAACCCCAGGATTACAAGCATGGCGTAGCTGATAACGTTCTGCAGCCCAGACTGTAGTTCCTCCGCACAGCCCTGCCATGAAAGAGACCGGTGAAAACAAGTTAAAATACATTAATTCAGCTGGACTTTTTTCCTTTTTTCTCCCCAACCCTTCAAAGGAAGCAGGACCTTGTAAGGCCTGTCTAACCAACCACTGCAGACCTGAGGGCTTCCACTCTTGTCTTCCAGACCCAATGGCTTGTCGTTCTCCTCTTGCTTGAGGAGAGACACTGACAAACCGCGATTCACTGCCGCTTGCTGCTTCTCAATCTCCTCGAGCTCAGGTCACTTGAATACCAGCAATGGTATCTACAGAAGTCAACTTACAGGCTTGTGCCCTAGACTGAAGGACCTGGTATGCAATTCTCCAGATTCATGGTCAATCCTAGAAGAGTCTCTTCCCCTGCCCCAGATCTGTTTGAACAACTACGTGGTCTGGCCTTGTCACGTTGCTTCTGTAGCAACACGAAACGGAGGAGTTACCAGCAGACAGACAAGACTGAACATCCAAACTGGTGCCCTCCTTCACCCATCTAGGAGCTTTTACATGAGAAGGAAGTTAGCTAGAGGAAAACCATGAGGAGAAAAAGGCTTGGGGGACAAATTGCTGGAAAGAATTGGATGACGTTATCCCTAAACCCCGCCTGAAGTGCTTTGCTCGTTGGTTCTGGCTGGCTGAGAATGATCATGGCCCAGCTGTGAAACTGTGTCCTTTATCCTCACCCGCGTATTGAGTTCCTGTGGCTGATCCAGACGCCCCGTGCAGTTCTTCATATCTTGCCTGCAGCAGCTCAGAGGGACGCTGTTGTTACCGGTGGAATTAAACCACTGCGTGGTCGTCCAGTCACTGTAGTTCTTTACCCCGCAACAGTGAAGCTGCCAAACACAGGACAGTTACAGGGATGGATGAACATAGACGAACACGAATGCTAATGTTGAGTTAAACCTCTCTTAGGGATACCGGGCAAGAGCTGCTCACAGTACGCAGCAGATTTATAAGGAGCAGTACTTCAGAAAAACAGCCATAGATACAACAGATCATACATTATTACCTCCTTATTGGTTTATTCTTTGTGAAAGCTCTAATATTAACGTGACAGGTAGCAGGATAGAGTCTTCCGTCATCTTTATATTATGTGGCACAGGATTGTCAGCAGCAGTTATTTGTATGTACTCGTTTGGTCTGATTCAAAGGCCACTCATGTCCACAATGTTATTCATTTACATGAACTTCACACCAGAAGCCTGAAAAGGCCAACTCTGCAAAGTGGGGAGCACCCTCGATCGCCTTGGGGAATCACCGAATGGTCTGGGTTGGAAGGGACCTTTCAAGGCCATCTAGTCCAACCCCCCTGCCATAAACAGGGACATCTTCCACTAGATCAGGTTGCTCAGAGCCCCACCCAACCTGGCCTGGAATGTTTCCAGGGATGGGGCATCTCCCACCTCTCTGGGCAACCTGTAGAATCAGGTGCTAAACACTGCTGCAGAGCCAAGTTCTAGGATACAACCATACTGACCCTCTTCCCCTCCCTTCCCAGGCCAGATTCCTTGTTTAGGACCCAATTGTTCTTTTCTAAATAATTCTCAGGACAATTTAAATGTTTTCTTACTTGTTCTTGCAAGTAATCCACAACAGTAGACTCTGGATTTTTCCCATCATACTTCTCAAAGACTGAGCGCATTGTGCCTTGTACATCAGTTTTTACCTATTTAGAGAGGGGAAGAAAACGCCACACTGTTTTGACATGAGAGCTAAGGATTTTATCCAGTGGAAACTGCGAAAGATCTGTATCCTAACTAAGTCAAGCGAAAAAAAAAAAAATAAATAAAAAATAAAAAAAATCAAGTTATGTTTTAGAGATAAAATGCAGGTAGCACTTAAGCAGAATTACATTCCTGGGTAGAAGCTTGCCTCTCCCGATGGAAGAGCCCTCCTTGGTGAGCATCAACAACTGTTAATTCCGACTTAGAGACTGTTGCGATGCCTGCCAGGTGCTTTATGTATTCACCATGTTCCCAACAAAGACCGATCCACATACCCGATGGTGGCATCCCCATTCCCACTTGACCTGCAGACTGCAGGATAGGGGATGAAGCGCAAGAAAACTGGATATATTGGAATGCTCTAAGAACACGAGATCTATTCTTTACTTTTAGGTTAGTACAGAGATGCTAATTCTTTGCTTACCTTTTCCCTGTAAATAAATCCCAGGACAAAAGCGGATACTTCAGCAATAAAGATAACCAGGATAATGGCCAAGAACTGAAATTAAGAGCGAGAGAGAGAGACTGTAAGGAAGAATTCAATTCCACAGCATTTGAATTCAATTGCACATTACCCATCACATTGATTTATAGTGGGAAGTTATCTTTATCTATCGTTGCCTCTCCAATCAAAAGGGTTTCCAGAAAATAATTCAGAATAGGAGATGACTGTGCATGGCTGGGACTATGCGGCTCCACAGGATCCGTGCCCGATGTAGGCAGTCTCCTGAACACTGCCATGATGTGATCAGTGTGAAGAGCTTATGAAACTCTTTATCAGGGAGTGTAATGATAGGACAAGGCGTAACGGTTTCAAACGGAAAGAGGGGAGATTTAGATGAGATATTAGGAAGAAATTCTTTACTGTGAGGGTGGTGAGGCCCTGGAACAGGTTGCCCAGGGAAGTTGTGGATGCCCCATCCCTCGAGGTGTTCAAGACCAGGCTGGATGAGGCTTTGAGAAACCTGGTCTAGTGGGAGGTGTCCCTGCCCAGGGCAGGAGATTGGAACTAGATGATCTTTAAGGTCCTTTCCAACCCAAACCGTTCTATGATTCTATGAAACAATTCACAAGGTGGCTGTTGAACAGGAGACTGCACAGATGTTGAGTTAGGTACGCTGGGTGCTGCTTATTGAGCTCACATCGCCTTCAAGGCTCGAGCTGGGGGGCCCAAGTTACTCAGCTTGAACTTTTCTGGCTTTTTAAAAATCGTTCTAGAAGAAGTAGGATTCAGAGAACTAAAGTCAGCAGAAAAATACTTCTGGGGGTTCTTTTTTTGCTTGCTTTGGGTATTCACATCTCCTGTTCCCTCACCATCACCCCTCTTCTCAAAAGTTGCTACTCTCCGTGCTTACCTCCAGCAAGCTAGCTGAGGTGGAGCCTTCAAACTGTCCAAGCCTGTGGACATTTGTCTGTACAAGGCAGTGCACCCGCACCTCACTCACCATCAATCAGTGTCTCACAGCAGTACGTAACACCCACAAAGGAGCAGTGCTTCAGCAGTACACATCAGAATAATCTTTTACATTCTGTTCTCTGCGTCCTGAGAAGGCCCAGTGGAGCACCTCCCATACCACGCAACAGGGTGAAGAAGAGGACACGCGAGAATGTGCAACACTCACCAGCCCTAGGCCGACTCGAGATTCCCGGAAGGTGGCGCAGCAGCCGATCAACCCAATGATGAACATCACCACAGCAACGCAAATTATGATCACGGCTGGCAGCAGAGCGTACTTGTCCTGCAGAAAGTTGTCGTAGCTCTTGTAGGTATTAATGACGTAACCCCCAACATAGCTAAGGCCTGCTGCTGCTGCCTGAAATGCAATAAAGTTATTTTATTAGCAGTTATTTATGAAGCATCTGCCCAGGAAAGTAAATATGGATCTTTTTGTACTGGCGTAATTAAAATTTTAACTTCAGCAGTAATGAGTACAGTATGCGAAGATCTAGGGGAAAAAAAAAAAAAGCGTGCATCTGAAACTAGCTGCCCATCCAGACTTTAATGTAGAGAAGACAGAATTCACTTCCCTGTGAATCACTCCCCTACTGACGAAGCACCACTTCAGCCGAGCCGAAACACGGGCATCTATCGACGTGCATCAGCCAGTGTCTCTGCAGAGGGCCGGGTTCACACTTCCTACCCAAGATCCCCTAACTCCTACCCAGCGCGGCATTTGGAGGGGTTAACTTTTCAGATGATCACCACAGGGGTGGGCTGTTGGTTTGGGGCTTTTTTTTTTTTTTTTTCCTGAGAAAAACTCATCCTTTCCACTCTCACAAGAGCATTAACCACTAAGGCACAAACATTCTCGATCTCGGCAGAACACAATCCCTCCTTTTCCTGGAGGAAACAGATTTCTGCAACCTCTAAAATAAACTCTCCAAAAGGATGTTTTGCCGATTGAGGCCAACACACAGTGCACCGGTGACAGCTGCCCAACTTGCAGCCCTGGAGACCGAAGGCTTTTATCCGTAGAACTGGATACAGCCCTGGATAAAACACCGACAGGCTCAGCAACGCCCTGCCAAAGCCTCACCAGTGGCATAAACAAATTCTCTCAAGAGTTACAACAGCTCATCCACCGTCTGTAATCCTGCAGCACGAGACTACGCCTGTAAAAATGAAGCACCGTCTGTACTCACGCTCTGGAAAACCCAAAGGAAAAAAAACCCAGCCTGTTTGTTTCCAATGGGCTACAGTTGGATTTCATCATGCAGCTTACGAGCAGTTCATTACTTCCCCCAGTGCTGTACATTTTAATTAAAGCAAAGTGCTCCTCACACTGGAGCTCGGACTTGCTAATTCCTTTGCCTTGTTTGGCTCCTCCCCCTCCAGCCAGGTCTGGTGCCTGCCCTTCAATTACCTCCAAGTGCAGGGGACATCCTTCACTTCACACAGGTCTCATCCCACACTACTCTGGCATTCCTGGACGCTGCCTGTACCTCAAAATTACCGGGATCAGATGCACTAAGTGATGAAATCAGGATCAAACAAACCCTTAAGAGACATTTAGCACATGTCATGCAAGATCCTGCTCTGCTGGGGCTCAGATACAGGAGATCCTCTACGAAGTGAGATACCAGGAAAAGGAATAGGATCACCAGTTCTCCAGAGGGTCTTTTTCTTCTCCACGTGCACTGGGTTTTCAGGTGGTGCTAATGATTAAAGCAGTTCCTAAAACTTCCTTTAACTTTTCCTCTCATTGAGGGAAATCTCTTTCCCATATCCCTGTCTACAGGCGTACAGCGACTAGGACTTCTTCCTCCCACCCCTTTTTAGGGATGCAGGGAAAGGATGAGACCGCTTGAGCTCAAAGGGCACCATTGCCGTTTCACTTCACCACTGTGAGCAACCTCACCTCTTCCAACTCCGACACTAAGCTCTTGTACTGAAAGCGGGACAGGAAAAGTCCCTGGAATAGTAGCAACACTAAAGGTGGGGCTGGGGACACCGCACCTCCATCCTGCTTTGCCTTCAGTTGCACAAAAAAAGCACAGTGTATGACTCAAAAAGTGCATCCCATATTTACGGCCTGGAGAGCTGGATGCACGTGCGACTATCCACCTATTCTCCCTTCTGGAACAGCATCATCTGGGCAGAGGCAGCCAAGGAGAAGGAAGCAAAACTCCCGGGCTAACTATCCATCATCGCGGAGAAAACGTGATGACAGCATTTGCCCAATATATCCTTTATTTCTAATATTTTCTAGGACTATTGAGCACCGTGATTGGCAATGGTGGCCCCAAACCCAGTGAAAACCATGCAGATTCAAGACAGGGGATGCAAGGGCTTTTATTAACAACAGAAATGCTCTCCTCAGCTGGGCCAGCACCAGCTCAGAAAGCAGCTCATACAGTTCCTAGAAGGCTTCTGAGTTTGACCCCTGCTCCCATGGAAGCTACGGAAAACATCAGGACCACAGCAGGAACAGCACGACGCTCTGGGGTGACTTTAAAACTTCTCCCTACTTTTGCATGGCAAAAAATACTACATGAATAACACCACAGATACTGCCGTAGTCGTCTCATCCTGACTGTAACCCCTGATGGCGTTTGTTGCTGGGTTTTGAAGCCTTCCCGGTAAACACGGGAACGGCTGGACAGTATTCTGGTTTCTCAGGTTTGGGGGAAATTTCAGGCATGTGCACCATGACTCCCCGGCATGCACCAAGTCATGACAGGCTGAGAGAGTCGGGGTTGTTCCGCCTGGAGAAGAGTAGGCTCCGTGGAGACCTTAGAGCCCCTTCCAGTACCTGAAGGGGGCCTACAGGAGAGCTGGGGAGGGGCTGTTTGCAAGGGCACGTAGCGATAGGACGAGGGGCGATGGCTTTAAACTAGAGCAGGGTAGGTTTAGATTAGACATTAGGAAGAAGTTCTTTACACTGAGGGTGGTGAGACACTGGCCCAGGTTGCCCAGAGAGGTGGTGGAGGCCCCATCCCTGGAGACATTCAAGGCCAGGCTGGATGAGGCTCTGAGCAACCTGATCTAGTGGAAGATGTCCCTGCTCACTGCAGGGGGGTTGGACTAGATGGCCTTTAGAGGTCCCTTCCAACCCAACACATTCTATGATTCTATGATCATCCTCCACCCTGAATACAGACACAACACGGCGATGCTCCCAACCACCGTGCTTGTACCCCAACATCACCTCATCCTTGGTCTCGCTGCTGCTGCCATCACCGCAAACCTAATGCAGAATGAGTTACGGCTTTACAAATTCCAGGCTAGAGAAAGTACTGCCAGGTAGTCACCCCAAACCAGCGGTGGAGCTGGCCACTAACAGCACAAAGCCTCCTGCACACGGACTTTAACGGAGCGCTCGCATCTGGGCACAGCCTCTAACGAGAACGTTTTTCCTGAGGCCATCAGCCTTTGGTACAGCTCAGAACCCAGGCTGGGATGTCCCACCACAGTTGTCATCAACTGCTGAGGGCCCACAGCCCCAGAAGAAAACCAGAAGAGCCGTGAGACCCTCAGAAAGATTCATGATGGAGGCAGGCAGTCCCTGGAGAAACGGAGCAGGGGTGACTTCACTGCAGGAAAAGCGGCACAGACTGAGCAGCTGGGGTACAAAAACAAACAAAAAAAAGCATAAGCCACGTTTTTTTGGCAAGTAAATGCTGCTGAACGCGGATGACTCAATGTCATGTCAAAACACGCGCAACGAAACAGCCCTGTGACTTCATTAATGTGTAAAAGTTAATGTGCAGAGTGCAAAGTTAATCATTTGTCACATTCAGAGAACGTAAAGCCTCGCACTTTTGTGTAACCCCGGTCCCAGACTTTGCGAGTGGTTCCGTACATCCAAAGACAGCCTGCTTCATAATTTGATCTTCCTGTAGGATGTTCCACAGAAAAGAATCCTCCAAGTGTTTCTGTACGAGCCGAGACGGGCGGGACGCAGGAATGACCACAAAACGAGGGATGAAAGGCAAAGAACAAATTTAATCTGGATACCTCACGGAATCAGGGAATCTCGGAAGCAACAACCGGGCAGAGGCACGCAAGCAGGGGACACGGGCAATGTGGAACGAGAGAGGGTCCTCCGTAGTGAGAGGGTCCTCGTTAGCGAGAGCTCAGACCTGCTGTTCTCGCCTGTATTTCAAGGATTCAAGCAGGCCTAGTTTTTCACTGTGCTTTGATCTTCTTCAACAGCAGAGCAGGAATCTCAGGCATGTTTGATAGCGTGCTCCTGAGTCCACCACAGGCTTACGTTATCGAAGTGCAGATGTTCTACTTGTCAAAGACATAAGACTAACATGCCATTAGTGTGATCTAATTGTACCTGGAGCACTGTGTCCAGTTCTGGGCTCCCCAGTTCAAGAGGGACAGGGAACTGCTGGAGAGGGGACAGCAAAGGGCTACCAAGATGCTGAGGGGACTGGAACACCTCTCTGATGAAGAAAGGCTGAGGGATTTGGGTCTCTTCAGTCTGGAAAAAAGATGACTGAGGGGGGACCTTATCAACGCTTATCAACGCTTAAAGGGTGGGTGTCAGGAGGATGGGGCCAGGCTCCTCTCAGTGGTGCCCGGGGACAGGACAAGAGGTAACGGGCACAAACTTGAGCATAGGAAGTTCCACCTAAACATGAGGAGGAACTTCTTTACCCTGAGGGTGGCAGAGCCCTGGCACAGGCTGCCCAGAGAGGTGGTGGAGTCTCCAACTCTGGAGACATTCAACACCCGCCTGGACGCGTTCCTGTGTAACCTGCTGTGGGTGACCCTGCTCTGGCAGGGGGTTGGACTAGATGATCTCCAGAGGTCCCTTCCAACCCCTACCATTCCGTGATTCCGTCATATATGTGTTTTCCAGCACCATATGTGCGAGTCAATTGAGCATGTTCACAGTCCTCGCCGATCTTCCGTTACTTTCTCAGAGTTTCCATTATCCTTCTGCAAGCGATTTAGACAACAGCCACACTCTTCATATCTCCTTTCTCCTCTACGTCCGCTTTTCTGCCTGTTTTCAGCACGCTCAACGCATGACACAAAGGAAGCACACACAGGAAATGGCAAACACGGACCAGCTTTGGGGAACTAAGAAAAACTTTGTTGCTACCAAAAATTCAAAACCACATGGTGAAGCACCAATTCACAGAAGCCCTGCAAAGCCAGGGCTAGCAAAGGTCCACCACAGTAAGCCAACATCAGAGGGTCCGGCGTTGAGTTCAAGGAGATTCTTGCCCAAATTTTATCCATGCAAATACAGAGCGGCGCTATCGCAGCGGGGTTTATGGCAACATTCAGGATGGCTGGGTTCTGGACGGAGACGAAACACAGCGAGTGGTCTCTTATAATAAATTTCTGAACTTCTGCTGCAAGCAGAAAAAGGAAGCATAACGAGGTAAAAATAAAAGGCTTTGGGTAAAGATCCGGCTTAAAGGAAGTTCACATTTTTTGCCCCCCTCCAAACTGAGGAACAGCCATGACTTCACCCGTGGTTTTTAATTCAAAGCGAAGACTTTGAAGCCTGGAGAGCAGGGTCACTCAGGGAGCGGAAGGCATTTCAGGTAACGATCTGTTCCCCCGTTTATTTTTGTAGATGAGTCCCAGAGCTCAACTTCAAAAGTGGAGAAGAAAAATATTTCAGCGCATAAATCTTTGAGCTCTCCCGCTTAAGCCTTGCCAGTACTTCAGGAAAGTTCAAAGTCCGGTGAAGGGATTTTTCCCTTAACATTGCAAAACCCTCAGCCCCTTTCCTGAATCTATGATGAAACTTCTCTGGAAGAGAAATATGACAACAAATGTCCTTTGCACTTGTGAAGACAGACCCTAAGTCAAGAGTAAAAAGTGTAAAGTACAGCCGATTAAACAGATTCCTGTTGGCTCTCAAAAAAACGCCCCCAAAAGAATCTTTCACAAATACAAAAGCCAGTTCAAGCAATTACTTTTGGGGAAGAAGAGATTCCTTTTTCATGATTAGCCAAACACCTTCTCAAACACATATAAAATTATATACCCGGCTGCCAGGATTCTTCTGAGAAATTCGTACTAGAAATCGTTATTGTTCTTCACATTATTTTTTTTTAGGCTCCCGCGTGGAAGTTTGCTTTTGGAAAGAATTGCACGCAGGCGCAGAACAGGATCACGGGATGCGCGGAGAGGCTCGGCCCAACACAGCTGGCACAAACCCCAGGGCAGGCGGCCAAGGAGCCACGCAAGGCTGATACGGGACAACCAGTTCACCCAGTCCGGAGGGGGGGCAGCGTCGCTGGGTCTGCCAGCTGCGGCAAGCAGAACAGCCTAACCTTACCCCTTCCTCCCCAAACATCCCCCGCTGACTCACCGGGGCTGCAGGAAACGCTGCTGGTATTTCTTTACAACGCCGATGTTACTCATAAGACAAGCTGAAAAGATGAGATAAAGGGAAATTTTGCAAGAAAGTCCCTTCTCGCAGCTGAGTGGCAAAGCTGCCACCGTCTCTTCTCGCACCGTTCAAGGACCTCAGCAAGAATTACTTGCTTTTTCACATCCTCTGCCAAGAAGCAGAGATCTTTAATTGTTCGAGTGCAAACAACGAACTCCTTGTTGGGGTTGAGCGAAAAGAAAGCAAAGACCGTAACAAGGGGGTTTTCCTAAGCAGGGTTACTCACTCAATCAACTTCACCCACCTCTTCCATCCTTAGCCCGGCCGGCTGAGCCGGGGAGGCAGGTGTACAGCTGTTCCCCGCTGCAGGAACACGTACGACAAGGTGGAACGCTTTCCAGCCACAAAACGCACACGCAACACCGTGAATATTCAGTCTCGCCCGTGAAACAGAAGGGGATGGGACTGGATAAGGGGCCTGAGCCGTCTCACTGATGCAGAACAGGAGAGCCATTGGAAAAGAGTAGATTTTATATATTTTTTTTTTAAAGCACAGCAAGTTTTTTACCTCGTGTCCCACCGTCAGAAGAGTAAATTTTTCTGTGCTCATCACCACGAGCCCCTGCCCTTCTAGAGAGACTTATGGCTACGCAGATATTTCACGACACTTGATTGTTACCACGGCCATAGAAGGGGCCACCTTAAACTTTCCTCTACACAACTGCTCTGAAAAAGAAAAAAAAAAATCTATAAAATTTGCATCCATCAGTCAGGCAGAACAGGTATTTTCCTCTACTTTCCCTTCTTTGTTTTAATAAGTTGAAATTACGTGATGGCTGGGGACAGAGGTTTGCGTTCATTTGCATTTCTCAGCACAGGCTTCTTTGTCCTCTGCCAAACCTAAATAAAACGCAGTAAAGGAGCCAAACTATAGCTATGAAATTAAAAGGCAGTTTTTGTGGGTTTGGGTTTTTTTTTTTCCTTAAGGTTTCTTCCAGCATCTTCTGACTTCAGAGTGTTGATTTGATCATTTGCTCTGTTAACGCGGACCAGCACAGGGTTTTCTTTTTCAAAGGCCGCTCAGTTAAACGCAGACTAACGAAGCTACGGTGTTAAAAGGGAAAGCTGTAAGGACGGGGTAAGTTGCAAATTCACCAAACGAGCGCGCTCAGCAAGATGCATCCTCTATACAATAAAAAAAAGTGAGCTAATAAGACTTAAAAAAGGCATTTCTCCCCCATCCGTTTTCAGACAGAACTTTCCCAGGGCCAGCACGAATATCTAACACAGCACAAAACTTGGAGAGATTTGACTTTGTCCCATCTCGTTAGCTTTGTACGGGCAAAGAAAGATACCGTAAATAATACCGTGTATCTTTAAAGAGTAATAGCGGTTGTTTTCTGCAGCAAACTACTACAAATACACACTGGAAGAACTATCAGTATCCACACAAATACTTTCTGAACCATTCCCTTCTAGTTCTTCATTAGACGATCAGCTCACGGAGGCGTTTTAGTTCGTTTTAAGGCTTGAAACCCGCTGTTTTCCACCGCTTTCTTTGCGCAGCAGTGATTTAAGTCAGAGCCCCTCACCCAATACAAGACCCGATGCTGATGTTTTTGCCTTCGCATCCAACCGCTACGGTCACTGGAATGCCATCGCGTTTTCGGCAGTTTTAATTTGCCAGAGGACAGATTAGGATATCATCTCCAACTATTAGTTTGCCAAGTGTTTGTCACTGCTGCGCTGTCCCCATGCCCCCCCCCCTTATCGAGAATCGAGCTCCACCAACGCTGGTCTCAGTTACACACAGAAGACACTCCCTATATTTGTTTGGGATTTTTTTGGGTACAAAATAGGTTTTTGATTTAACTTGGCAGGTAAATCCTCTGCTCGAAAGGGTTTGCGCAACATTTCCTCCGTAAATAATTGATTTTTTTACCCACCAGCCAGCACGCATGGCAAGGGGAATTACTCTTTCTGCCTCCCTCGCTCCTTTACCGTACCGCGAGTTTTAGTCTTCCCATTCGCTGCCAGATCTTCAAGTCTTCCCTAGCTCCTGCGTTACTCCATTGCCACGGAGTCAACAGGTTTTCCAGGGACTTTGGGGGGGAAACAAACGCACTGGGCGCTTCCGAGAAAGCCTTCTTCATTTTACGCTCGCTTTAACAATTTTACAAATCCTGTTTAAAACTCCACTTAGCCCATACGGACCACGCAGCTCCCCAGACCTGACAGTCTCCCTTGCACCCAGGCAGAACCTTTTTTCCCCCCCGACAATTAGCTCAGCACTTCCCACCCCACTTGCACAAATTCCTCTCCCTTTTCCTGTCCCAGGTTTAAAACTCTGCCAGCCAGGAGGAACCTCCTGGCTTCGTCTGCTCCTTCCTACCACGCTGACGGTGTTGATTTCTCTGAACAGTAAACCAATTGTTGCTGCACTTGTGTGACCTGGCTTCATCCAGGACAATGTGTGAACCTCCACTTGGGGCACAGAGCAGCAGGAAGGCTCCAGAACGCCCATCAGATGCCCACACAGGCAACAACTGCTATGGAGGGGAGGTACCCACCATCTGCTGCAGCTCCTGGCCACACATAGCTCCAGACAGGCTGGCCGCACACCGGTGTGGTATGAAGTCACAGAAGGGTTGAGGTGGGAAGGAACCTCTAGAGGTCATCTAGTCCAACCCCCTGCTCAGGCAGGGACACCTAGAGCTGGTTGCCCAGGACCACGTCCAAATGGTTTTTGAGTATCTCCAGGGATGGAGCCTCCCAACACCTTTCTGGGCAGCCTGTACCAATGCTCGGTCACCCTCACAATGAAAAAGTGTTTCCTCATGTTCAGAGGGAACCTCCTGTGTTTGTTGGTGCCCATTGTCCTGTCACCGGGCACCACTGAGAAGAGCCTGGCTCCATCCTCTTGTCACCCTCCCTTCAAGGTATTTATATACATTGATAAGATCCCCTGGAGACTTCTCTTCTCCGGGGTGAGCAGTCCCAGCCCTCTCAGCCTTTCTCCACAGGAGAGGTGCTCCAGTCCTTCCAGAATCTTTGTTGCCCTCTCTCCAGCACGTCTGTCTCTGTTCTACTGGGGAGCCCATCACCGGACCCACCACTCCAGATGTGGCCTCACCAGTGCTGAGCAGAGGGGAAGGACCACCTCCTGGCAACGTTCCTCCTGATGCAGCCCAGGGTACCCTCAGCCCTTTTGCGGCAAGGGCGCATTGCTGGATCATGGTCAGCTTGGTGCCCACCAAGACCCAAAGGGCCTCATCTACCAAGCTGCTTTCCAGGACACACATACATCTGCTCTTCTCCCCGCTGTCCTACAGCTCTTTCCATTTCCAAGACCTTGGAAGCCCATAGCTTTGAGTATTTCCCCATTTTTTTCTGCTGGGGAAAAAACAAAAAAAACCAATTTAAACTAGTACACACACTGTCTGCGTTCCCTCAGACTCTCAAGTTCTGAAAACACTGATTTGCAAAATAATAAAAAAAATTTCTGAACTCAGCAAGTTGCCTTTGGATTGGAGCAAGAAGCACCAAAGCTGTGAGCCCCACCAAGCCGTCCTCGATTGCCAGCCCCAGGAGAGACTTCCCACTCATCTCGTGTCAGTCATTCGCCACAATTTCCAAACCTTGAAACCACAGTCTCCTGATGTGAAGTAGAGAGGTGGGACGTAGCCGACAAATCTGTACTGAGCCTACTTACACGAAGTCACGGGGGACTCTTCAAAGTACGTTATATCTAAATATTCAGTTGCGACGTACAACTACGGGACGTGTTTCAGCTTGCCTTCAAAACACACTGCAGGGCTGCTCGGCAGGCACGGTGGGAAGCGCTTGCTTTTCCCTTTTTCTTCCTCAAATGAAAACAACGAGCAGCAGCCGAAAGGCTCTGAAAAAACGGGGGCTGTCTTACGGGGAAGAAAAACCCCAAACCAACACCTACTTCCAGTTTATACACGCTGCAATCCCACACGCTCAAGAGGGATTCTGGTTTCCATGGGTTTGTTTTAAAGATATGTAAGATAAGTGTTCTCCTTAGAGGAGTCCAAGCATGTCTTCTGTTCCTCTAGCCTAACTCTGGGGGTTTTCCCAGCACGTGTCCTACAAAGCCCAAGTGGTGGGATGTCCTCGTGGAGACACTGCACACCGTCACAGAGCAAGGAACCCTCCCCAGATCCTTCTAATGCTTAAACCTCTGCCTTGGGGTCAGCGTGCACCTCTGAGGACAACAGGACCACCGTTAGGAGAAAGCAGCAGCACCAGCACCACCCTTTCCACTCTTATTCTCCCCAAATACGGGCATAGATTGCAGGGCAAGAGCTTCCTGCGACCTTCAGCTGAGCACGGATGGATTCAGCAACTGGGGCCAAGCCATTTTGGATCCGAACAGCCAGTTCAGACACAAAACACCCTCTAGTTCAATATTTGCCTTCAGAACCACCCTAGGTTCTTAATAAGCTGTTCCTGGCTCAGCCACCAGATCCCACGACTAAACCGAATATGAAAGTGCACCTAAAAACATGGAGGAGATAATCCTAAAGCCTGGGGAAACGTCTCGGAGCTGGTGACGGGGCAGACGCCTCTTATCTGCCCTGAAATATTGCTCATCACCCAGCAGAAAGGGAAGGGACGTGGGCGGCATGTGTGCCTCTTCCCGTAAGGAAAAGCGCGGGTTGGGATTCTCCTGCTGCAAAGGGATCGTGCCAGCTTCATGGAAAAGCAAACACAGCTTGGCAGTGCAACGCTTTTGGGGAAAATGGAGGAAATGCCCAGTTCGTACATCAACTACAGGAAAGAGCCACTTTCTATTCCCCCTGGATGAAGCGTCCTCCAGCTCTGAAGGTCTTGCAGAGGGGTAACAAAACGGGACCTCTGGAGCAGCTGTAATTATCAGAGGCACTTCTACAACATCAGAGTTCTGGTTTTGGAGACCTGCAACCTGTGAGACTTGTGAAGAGGCCAAAGCGCGTTTAGAGCCGGATCCAGAACCCGGCCATCCAAGAGGAGCCTTTGCAAAGCCTCGGGGACAGCTGGGGACAGCCAGACTAAGGTTGTTCCCCAGAAGAAGAGAGGAAAGGGTGAAGTTTCTCACACCGTATCTGCATCACCATCTGAACGCTTCCCCTTTCCCGACCACGCGGCACCGACATCTTTGTTTTAATTTTATCCGTGAGGCCCCTACGCATACAGCAAAGTGCATTTTCCTAAAAGTCAGTTCCTTCCTGATTTTTGGGCAGAGTAGTTTAAAATAAGGAAGAACTTTGCCCTTTCAAGGCACGCTCAAGTGAATCACGCCAAAGTGCCCCAATCCGGTGCCAAGCGATCAGTCCGGCAACCACTCCGGCTAATGGGGCCGGTTTCCCCCCCCACCACCAGTTCAGCAAGGAGTTCACAACGGAGCTAGAAACGAACCCTCCGCTCTCCGCTTCCCACCTAACGCTCCTCAGGCTGGGCCAAGATGTCCCCCAGCCCTCCCCGGCTCATCGCTGGGGTCCATGGCTCCATCAGAGCGGCAGAAACAAGGAACCCGGAGGGAAACCTGTCCCGAACCCTTCCAGAAGTGGATGAATGGCCACAGCTTTACTCCCTGGATGTGCTAAGGAAAAAAAAAAAAAAAAAAAGAAAGAAAAAATAAAGCTCTTGGTTAAGCAGCTCTTTCCATCATGGACAGTGAGTCAGATTGACCCCATGGCCCATCAGCAGCGTTTCCCAGGTGCGGAGCACAGACTTCCGCAGCTCTTCCATCATCCTACCAAGTATCATACCCAGCGCTAAAACCCGGCAGAGCTGCCCGTCCCCCACAGCAGGCAGCTACAGGCAGGATTACGGATTTGCCTGAGAACAGATGGAGGAAAGGTGAGAGACGGGTCACAGGGCTGCTGCCACCCAGACCTCTAACGACTCTTTGGAGAATACCTCCATCCTTCGAAATAAACGCGTTTCCATCAACAGTTATCTCCAACATAACCTTTGCTATTCACTACATTTCCAATTCCACCTAGGCATCCTCCTCCTTGGGGTTTTTAATTTATTTTCCATCCTCCTTCTTGGTTTTTTTTTTTTAATTTATTTCCTAAGTATCCCTCAGATCTCTCTCTGACTGAGCGAGCATTCCCAAGCCTCCCGTCACGGGCATGAGTGATTTCAAACCACTCACAAATTCAGGAACGTTTTTTTTATCCCTCGCAATTGCTAAAAATTATTTAGAAGTCGTACCACAGTAATATTGTAATATTAGGAAAAAATTCTTCCCAAAAAGAGTGGTCAGCCACTGGAACAGGCTGCCCAGGGAGGTGGTGGAGTCACCATCCCTGAATGTGTTTCAGACCCGTTTAGATGTGGTGTTGGGGGATGTGGTGTGAGGGAGAACTTTGTAGAGTGGGGTTGATGGTTGGACTCGATGATCCCAAGGGTCTCTTCCAACCCGAATGATTCTATTCTATGATTGCTTGAGCTGCCAGCGCACCTTCTCACTCAGCGAACCACTTTAGGGTTGAAAACAAGTAGCTTTTGGTCTTGGATGCACCAAGGGCAAAGGAAATCAATTAAGCGCAGACCAAACGGACAAACACTCCAGGATGCCCAAACCAGGCTGAGTATCTCCTCAAAGCAGAGATGACACTAACACCCCAAAACGCATTTAATTCATGCTCCTTGGAAACTCCTGGGTCACAAATCCAAAGATATTTGTAAAAACCACCTGATGTAGGGTGGAGAAGGGAGACAGGGGGTGGCCGGCCACCACAAGCTTCACAGTGCTGGGACATTCTCAACAGGGACCAGGTGGGAAGGCAAAGCCCCTCTCCATTCTCCGGTCAGTGGATGACTCTTGGCAGCCATCTGGAGTCAAATCCCAGCCCAGAAACTGTAATTCTTGTTAGCAAAGAGGGTTTTCTGAGGCGACAAATCTCCTGGGTGACCTGTGATGGCCTCAAACGCACCCTGGGCGTGTGCGGGCACAGAGGGAGCCAGGGATCAACTGGGAAAAGCCAAGTCTGGCTTCACTGCAGATAGAGCACACCCTTCCAGGGACCAGCTCTGGAATCCCTCTCTTGGGCTTCTCCTCCTTGGACAGTCCCGTTGCTGTCAACAGATCGAATTCTGCTCTCTCAATCCACCGGTCCTGCTAAAACCACCTAGAAAATAACTTATCTTTATCCTTCCCTCTACTGTAGGGCCAGTGGAGAAAGGCTGGGGATGCACCCACCTCTGCTGGAAAGCAAATGGGAAGCCCGGGCAAACGGGAGCAGCAGCTCAAAAGGGGGCCTTTGGGTGATGAAGTCCCCAGGACTCCTGCTGGAGAGCCAAAACTTCTCTGGAAGCAGAGGTCTGTCTAGCAACAACGAAGCTGAAGGAGAAGGTGAGCAGGGCCAAGGTGCTCATGGCTGAATTCAGCAGTTTTGGGATTAAGGAAGGGGATTAAGGAAGAAAACCAACCTGGGAGGGTGTAGCAGGTCCCATCCCGCAGAAATATCACAGCATGAAACTTCCAACTAGTTTTGAGATTCCTAGTTTCTTCCCTTGGACCAGCAAGTGAATCCCAGCATTTTCCCTCTCTCCTTCAAGGAGTGTCATCACATCCACCCGGCCAAGTCCCCTCACAAGCTGTTGCCAAGAACATCAGAGTCTCCTCTGACCCTTCCTCTCTGCCTTTTAGGCTCCATGAATTAAACCAGCATCTTCACCTAGAGGAGGCCAACACCCACTTACCAAAATAACTACACACTTGGACCTAATTAGTAGGTGCTAAAAAGCACAATTGGAGGTGGGCGGATCTCCTCCAGCTTGAAGCACCACCCTTGGTAACTGTAGTTAAAAGAGCTTCCATCAATGCCCTGTTTGTGGGGGTTATGTGCACCCACAGCTCCTCCCAAGTCCTCCCCACAGCAGAATGACCCATAGGCAACGATGCTGAGCCTGGTGGGTGAGAGAGAAGTTGCTTTTTCACCCCATTTAGGAAGCCCCTGTTTATTTCACCCCATTTAGGAAGCCCCTGTTTATCAATCTGGAAGATCTGTCTGTCTTCCCTCCTGCGTGAAAACCATCAGAGATCCAAAAGTAGATTTATTGCCTTTTTAGGACATTTCTAAGCCATAACCTCTGTCAAAGCACCATAACTGCGCTAGCTGAATGTGCAGGTGGTGAATTATTTTTCCATAATAATTTCCAAGATGGGCAGCATGCAGCGCCTGAGCACGAATTACTCCTTAGAGGAGACGTCTAATGTTCTTTGCAAATCGTATGTTTTGATAATGATCTGGAGCCTCGTACTTGGTAGAGCCCCAAAGAGCAGAAAAGAGTCCAGGGCTTCCTTCCCCACCCTCCTAAAACCTGAATTCCAGGTTCTGCAGTTCTGCTGCAGGAATGCCATTACCACACAGTAATGGTGGTGCCTGGGTCTAAATCCCACAGGCTTTGGGGCAGCTCTTCCTGGGATAAAAAAAAAAAAAAATCCAAAAGGTTGGTCTGGGTCAAATTCAGAGGCTACGGACAGGGAGAAGGATAGCTACTGATCGCTTGTGGATCCAGATGACCTAAGAGCTTCCACCAGGAGTAGAGAGTTCCCATACAGCAGAAGGAAAAGTACTGGAGATGCTTCTAGGAGGACGTAAGGCTGATGTGGAAAAGCCAAACAATGATGCTGACCCGAGGATGCTGAAGCTCAAGGGATTTCCACATACAAACAGGGGGATGCTCCAGTGTTTCTCTGCGGGTATTTCAAAAATATTTAAAAAAAAACCCCAAACCCAAACGTACACGGTGAGGTCACGGTACCCGATAAGCAAACCCGTCCTCCTGCGCTGTTCGGGCTGGCGACAGGGGGGTTACGCGCTACAGCTGAGCCCCCCTAAAGCAGGCACGGGGCCGGAGCGGGGCGAGCTCCTCCCTACAACCAGCAACCAGTCCCTTATTTCCGAAACGGGGCACAACGCCCCACCAGACCTCAGCGTTTAATTCAAGCAATATTTCCTTTTTTTTAATGTTTTTTGTTTGTTGTTTGTTTTTTTTTTCCCACCCCCGTGTCGCTTCTCTCTTTGAGAAACTTCTGGCTCTTCTCTTTAATTCTTCCTTGCTTTAGCAAAGTCCTTTTACCTTCTCCATCACCCAGCCCTGCTCGGAAAAGCAGACCCGGTGATGGGGGTGGTGGGGGGGTTGGGTGCCGCTGTGCTGAGCCCCCACCCCGGCTGTCACCATCACGGCGTAAAAACACCATTTTGAAAATATTCGAAGCGCTACAAAGCGGAGGCGAACGCCCGAACCGCGCTTCCGATACGCACCAGCTTCAACCGGGCCCCTTCTGCGACAGCAGCAGCGATGATGGGGGGGGTTAACCAGACTTCCCCACGCAGGGGAAAAACCCCAGACTGGTTACCAGTATGACCACCGAGACCGGTTACCAGAATAACCACCGCGGCCCCGCTGTCACCCGGCGGCTGTCGTCCCCCCTTCGCCCCCCCCACAAACCTTAAGCTAAAAAGTACACAACCCCACCCTCATTTTTTCCGATCGCTGGTAACTAATTATTGAGGAAGTGATTTGCAAAGGCATAACCGCAACAAAACGGAGTCGGAACAAAGCTTTCGGCCATTTTTCCTCCCCCTAAATACTCCTGGCCCCGCACTGGGAGGGCAGCCCCCCGCGTACTGCCCTCACCCCCTGCAGCCCAGTCTCTTCCCAATCCCAGAAGGAGCCGGTAGAGCGCTTTTATGACACGCTTTTAAAAACACGCCTAAAAAAAAAAAAACCCCTACGACATTAAAAACACCACGCGAAAAAAAAAAACCCTAAGCGCCCTTTTTTATTTCTTCTCCTCCGAAAATTCAAACCCCAAATCTTCTTGTTCTTTAAAAATACAATACGGCGGGTTTTCTATCGAAATTAACGTCACCTGCACGCCTGTAAACTAAACACCCGTTTAACTGGAAACGCCGGGTCACGGCATGTCCCACAGCACCGTCTCCCTTTGCCAGAGCCCTTCCAGGAGCGTAACACACCCCCCCGCCAAACCACGGGTGTCCGTGTCCCCCCGCGTCCCCGCGGCGGTACCCAGAAGGTGAGGCTCAGCAGCAGCAGCACGGTCTTGGAGGTGATGATGCCGCAGTCCATGGCGTGGGGCAGGACTGGGGAGGGCGAGGAGGGACCCAGCTTTGGGTCCCGAGTGGGGCCGCCCACGGAGCCGCCCCATAGCCCAGCCCCAGCCCGTCCTTCCCACCCACCCAGAGGCCGTCAGCGCTTCCCTGGAGGCCAAGAAGGCAGCTTCCCAAACTTTTTTCTTCCTCCTTTTCTCCAAGGGAGAGCCGAGAACAAATGTCAAAGCAAATTAGTGTTGACTCCAACGTGGGTTTTTTCCTTTTTTTTTTTTTTTTTTTAACTTCTGCAACTTTCAAGCTCAAGTTCAACTGAGCTTTTGTGAAAAGCTCTCGCCGCGGCTAAAAAGGTTTCCCATCAAATCTGCCTCCCGGGATTGCTAACCCACAGCTGAGCGTCTCCCTTCAGCCAGCCTTTCTGGTTTGGCACCGTCTCACGGCAATCTTCCCACTGGCACACGCCACGGATAGTGGGAATACGGCTACAGGGTGTCCTCACCACGGAAACGCGCGGCTGAGCAGCCACGGGGAGAGGGATTTGGTTTTGCTGACTGCAGAGGGATGCAAACATCGCTTTATTTCCATCAGCCGAGCCTCGTGCTTTTAAAATATTTAGATTTAGATGGGATGGGAGGAAGAAATTCTTGGCTGTGAGGGTGGTGAGCCCCTGGCCCAGGTTGCCCAGAGAAGCTGTGGCTGCCCCATCCCTGGAGGGGTTCAAGGCCAGGTTGGACGGGGCTTGGAGCAACCTGGTCTAGTGGTAGGTGTCCCTGCCCAGGGCAGGGGGTTGGAACTAGATGGTCTTTAAGGTCCCTTCCAACCCAAACCAGTCCGTGATTCCATGAAAAACAAGCCGAAGGTGTAGGGCCGGCAGCCAGGGGGTTGTTTTGCAAAGCAGACCTCCGGCAGCCTGAACCGAGCTGAACCGAACTCGGATGCAGGATGCAGCGATAACACGTTTCCCGCCTTTTCCCCTTCCCGGCAAAAATAGATGTGATCCAGTTTCCTGCGGGGGATATGGATTTTGGAGGGGTTGCGCTGAACTCTGCAGCGGGAAATCACGGAAAGGGAAATCACGGAAAGCCAGCCTCTGCCCTCAGCCCAGGAATTTAAGCCGCTGCTGCTTTGAAAGGCAGCAGAAGGGTCTGTGCCGGCTGCCGAAACCACAGAAATCCCCCCGCAGAAAGCGGGATGAAGCCCATCTCCAAAATAATATTCCTTTAAGGGTAAAGATCAACGCAAAGTCAAGAGTTTGATGACCGCTGGGGGGGCTCCTCCTGCCAGCAAACCTGTCTTCGCCGCGACGATCTTCTGTTACAGCAACAAATATTAACGGAGTGTCTAATTGTGAAGTATTTCTTCATTTTAAAATAAATCGGCGTTTTCACGTTTCCCTGCAGCGTGGCAGGCTGAGCTCTTAATAAAGAAAGGAAATCGCCCGGAAACCATTTATCTTCATAATTTTGCGGGAATGACTGGCAGTCCGGGGGAAATACTTCGAATTATAATGAAAGGGCAAATTCTGAAGTTTCACTTGAAATGAAACGTAAAGGAATTAAAAAAAAAAAAGAAACCACACCGAAGAAACCACCTTGCCAACCAGAGCCCACCCGTCTTTAATATCACAATATTGGTTCCATTTACGGTCGCTCGTTAGTTCTCCGTTTCGTTTAAAAATATAATAAAGGTAGTTTCACAATGAGAACGAAGTGGCGGTCTTAATCCAAGTGGGACCAGCTGCACGCGGTTTCTTTCAAATGTTATTTAAAAATGTTATTAAAATCGACGACCGCTTATATTTTATTAAAGGCGGCCCAGGCTTGCCAGAAGCAGGATGTGCCTGCGGAGATGTATCCCAGCCATCTCGGACAGCCTCGCTGATGATATTCCGCACCGTTCTCCAGCAAATTAGCCTTAAAAGCAAGAGATTCCCGTTGAGCGTGGGTTTCTAAAAAAAAAGGAGTAAGCTGGAAAGTTCACAACTTTGGAAATGAATGGGGGAAAAAAGGAAATTAAAAGTATCTGATACGATAAGAGAAAGATAACCTAAAAGGAGACTCCGTTTCCAGAGCTGCTCTCTGCCGCGGGACCTTTTGCCCTGGATGAATTGGGTAGGATTGTTTGGTTTAAATCTGAATTTGGTTTAGGGAACATGTTGGGAAAACACCGATTGATTTATTCCATGCTTTGCACCATGTAAGCTCAAGGGTTCGCACTGGAAGCCGTAACGTTTGTTTGGTAGGAGAAGGATCCTTACTTTTTGCCTTACGCACCGAGCATCAACTCCGTCAAGACAAAAATTCCCTTTTTCACATCAGAAATGTGTCTGAAAATATCTCTTTTTTAGTTTTCTTCCCACTAGACTGACCAGTTTGTCAGCTCAGGTATTTTCCAGACCTGATTCTCTCCCACTAAGCCTCATTTTTCCGCAAGCGCCTAAAAACGGGGAGCCTGTTCCGCGAGGGTTTGGCTGTGCCCACCAGGACGCCGGAACCCCCTGGCTTCTCCTGCAGGGCCGTGGCGTCGCTGACTCACTTCCAGCTTGGGATCAGCTATCGATCCAGACCTATTTCTGCCAAAGGAACCGCTCCCGAGCCAGCTGTTCCCCACCCGCTTCTCCCAATTATTCCTGCCGGGGAGGGCGACCCTGCCCTTATCCTTTCTGCGCCACATCCGATTTTTCAGCCCTTTCCCCCAGATCCTCAATGGAGTTTGGAAACCCCATCCCTACCCCGGTCCTACCCTCGCCACCTCCGCGTGCTCTCCGGATTTAAATTCTCTCTTCTCCAGGTGATCACTGACATTAAAACCCACGAGAGGTGGGTGCAGAAGCCCAGGTGACAGCAAGCAGTGGGTGACTGTCCCCTGGCCCGGGATGTCTCCCGACGGGCCGCGTGGGATGTCTCCCGACGGGCCGTGGGGGGTGTGGGGAGGTGTTAAAAGCCTTATCAGCTGATATTTATTACTTCTTTCCCCGCAGGGCCCGTTACCCATCACAGAAGGAAATGAGATTTAAAGGGAAACCATTTGTCCTTGACAAATCTCCGTTGGCTGGTATTCAGCTCCCCGTATTTGCTTCTTAGTTGCTTCCGAATGATTTCCCAATTACTTATTCCATGGTCTCTTTGATGTTGTTTTTCAGGAACTGAAGTTAATCGGCTTGTAATTTCCAAGCCCCTTCCTTTTTTAAAAAAAAAAAAAAAATAAAAATAGAGCCTGTTACCTTGCCTCCCTCCCGAAACCCCCACTGCAAAGGCTGGAAACGCTTTTTAAAGTCCTCTAGGATAAAGCCCATCACACAAAGTTCATTTGAGAACCAGCGGTTTATAAAACCTCAGCGTGACCTGCCCTTTCCGCATTCTCCCGTTGACTCTCACCCTTTATCCCCGCTTTCCAGCTGTGCCAGCTGCCGATTGCGCCGGACGTTTTGGTGACCAGGGGTGCGCTGGGGACAGCAAATCAGTCTCCCGTGGTTGGCACGTGAGGACGACGCAGGAGGATGGTACGTGATCTTATTTCTCAGAATGGTTTGGGTCTCCTGAAAATACTCACGTAAAAATAACGGGAAGGAAATTTCACAATCAGCAGAAATAACTTTATAGCTAAAAAGACCGAAATAAATCTTTTACGGAGGTGACAAAATTAGCAAAAAGTGAAGTTTGAAAAACTCGAAACTCAAATACTTTCAGTTCCTTTTTAAATATTAGCCCAGTTACACACCCAGTTCTTGTCCCAGTGGTGAAAAAAATGTGTTTTGCAGGAACAAATATTCACATTTTCTCATTTTTACAATAGGGAAATTGTTCCTGCCCCGGAGTCTGCTGAGCGGGTTCTATAGATAACGCTGCACCGGCCCCGAAGCTGTGACCGCAGCGATTTCAAGCCTTGCGCTCCGCTCGGCTCCATCGACCCTGGTTTCCTGGGAGGGGAATTTTGACCATGCCACTGGTCTTATCCCACTCGCTGAGCTGGTGCCCGAGAACAGCCAGGTAGGACGCAGGTGATGAAACCCTGACAGATGCCTGCTTAGCTCTTCTGTGATATTTCGGTGTCGTTCCAAGATACGGCTAAAGCAATCCAAAGATGTTTTGGTCCCTGGATCCCAGTGGCAGCGGTGAAATGCTGGCACCTAAAACCAGGTGAGGCTCTGGGGCTGTGTCCAGCACAGGACTTAAACCAGTAGCTCTAGAATACTGGCAGCACTGGGTACGGACAAGCACGGGCAGGAGGACAGAGTCTTCCCAGTGAAACCTGCAGCGTGCAGGGAGGAGAAAGAGAAGTTTGTTGAGCAGAGCCCCGGCGGATCAGCTCCCTGGGGCAGGGAGGTAGGGAAGGACCAAAGGTGGCTTTTCAGAAATAAGTGCAGTTTTAATGGCTGGATCCACCAATCTGGCTAAATCTGCTGCCAGGGCAGCCCTAAGATACGCTGTCTGTGTTCATGACAACCTCATGCCGGGATTATTCACCCCTCCTTCACGCCGTGTTCCCTTTTTGTGGTTACTCGTTGCTCTTTCAAGGTTGAGAGAAAGAAAGGAGAACCACATCTTCTCTGCTTGCCCATGGGCGCGGAGAGAGGAGAGCAGCTGATCTTGTCTCCCACTCCCTTCCGCTGTGGGGGGTCAGGGGTGAAAAAGAGCATTAATCTGATGGCGCCTGGCTCAGACGCGGCCGGGGAAGGGCTCTGATCTTTGCACTTCTACATTTAAACCACAGCGACCAAGCACGACGCGTGCACGCAGCTGATACCACCAGCCGAGGCCAAACATCCCATCAGCTGCCCCCTTTCTTCACTCAGGAAGTTGACACATCTCTTTGCAGCTCCTAATATTTGAAAGCTGACCAGCTACCCCTGGGCTCCAACTCAAAATTTCTCAGCCCTCGCACGGAGCTCAGAGTCCCTTAAACATTAATTACTCATCTCCAAACGATGCGCCGTCACTAGAAGCTTGTATCCTGCTTCCACGTAATTCCACGGGGAGACACACGGCTGCAAGAGGAAAACACGCTTTATTATCGATAACCCCAAAGAATGCTGGTAGTCGACGCCGCTTACGGCTGCACGATGAAATACCTGCAGGACTCGGGCCGCAGAACTTACTGCCAGCACGAATTCAAATCAATCACCAAGGCGAGAGGTGAGAGCCAAGATGTGAGGCTGCTTTTTTGGGGGAAACAGCACATTCCTGCCGCAGCTGGGGCTCTGCACCAAGAGGCCTGGTGCCGGCTGGAACACACGGCTGAAAGAAAAGCTTTATTTTTTTAACCTGTATTTTTTAATGTACATTAGTATAAGTTCTGAGCTCCACTACTCCTGCGAAGCATGTCAATGGAGGGATGTTTGTGTGACCCTCCTATCCCTATTCCTGACTCAGCCAGTCATGTGGATCTGAGCAAACAGCAAATCCCTCAAAAAAAAAAAAAAAAAAGAATAAAAGTACCAAAAAGACATAAAACCCAGGAGTCATGATTTCCCTAATCAAGTATTTGGAAGATTGCCTGAAGGTGCTGGGAGGAAAGATTAGAAGGGAGCGTGACCGGAGGAACCTGAGACGGTCTGGAGTGTGACTGGTGAGGAAACCCCAGGGGAATTCAGAACCAGAGAGGAGCCGGCAACTTCTCAGAGCCTCAGCCTGGGAAGCCCAGGGCAGCTCTGGGGGCAGAAGGACTTTTGATCCCATAGAAGGAAGGCAGCTGATGCGCCCAAGTGCTGGCTCATGCAGCCACCACAATCCCACACAAAAGGAATAGGCAGCCACTGTAGGAAAAGGTTTTGTCTTTTATGAGGGGCGGGGATGACTCTGGTTCCCTTGAGTTAAATTTTCTTCTAGAGGAAGAAGTTAAAGGTTTCTTCTGTACAAAGAAAAGGGGGATTTGTTCATCAGCTGGTATCAATCAATTTCTTACACTTCCCCGAAGAGCAGAAAGGCCCAACTGTCCTTGCTGGGTTTTCCCACCGCAGCTGTTGCTCTTGAAAACCAGTTTGCCGAGTTGCTCCAGCTCATCACATGGTGCTGGTCTTCCCCTGGCTCATGCCGACATGGGCATTCTTGCAGCCAAGCCTGGCCAGATCAAGCCTGAGGAGCCCCGTCATCCCGTTATTTGGGTTTAGCTACACGAGCTGTAGCTTTGTGCTGATCTGTCTGAACGGAGAGAGAAAGGAGAGGTGACTCCATCCCGTTCTGTGGCTGCCCCCATTACGCTTGTAACGGTTTGAAACCTTGGCCCACATCTAAAGCTCTGATTTTTGGGCAGTTGTCAACACCTGAGTGTCAAGTGGGGCTTTTTTTCTGGAAAGTTCCTTGGCTGTTCCTTAGAGAGAGGTTTCAGGAAGGAGAATCCAAGCCAGGACAGACCATATACCACATATATATATATTCCCCCAGGGAGGAAGCCCTGGAGAACAATGCAGCGACCAGGATCTCCTTTGGCACAAGTTAAGAAGAATCTGTTTTTTCAGCTAACATTAATGTAAAATCAGCTCAAAGTCATGACACATCTGTAATGCCTTTGGACTAAAATTAGCTTTTTCAGGAGTAAATCTTTTTAAAGCTGGTGGAGGGACTTCACAAAAAACATTGTTAAGGGGATTGGAGGATCCACAACCCCCTTATTTTTTTCTTCAGATTTCAAACAAATGGAAGCGCTACACATTTGTAGACTGTCTGTATTTCTTTATTATACATAAAATTGATCTGGTTTTGTGTAAATGTTAAGATTAAGGCAACATTTTCCATTAAACACTCCAAAGGTCTTTTCCAACCTAAACGTTTCTATGGTTCTACGATAAAATATTAGGCAAAACCGTAATATACCAAGAAACTCAGCCCTTCCAACACTTAAATATGAGAATTTCCAGGGGGAAATGCCGCAGTTCCCTGCTGTGAAGTTGTTTCCCTCTTCCAAACGCCTCCAAGAGTAAATCACAATAGGATGAGAGCATTAAGTCTCTAGGGAAATAAACACAAGGGATTCCAGTTCAAGCACGACCACGGTGGCATGACACATACTCCAGCGTGTAAATGCTGCGTGTGACACAGCTTTGTTTGATGGTGCAAGGATCCCATCGGCGATACCTGAAGTAAGCGCACTGCCGACCGCGATGGAATGAGAACGAACGTCACGCTCAGCTTTCAACATCGACATTTCTTCCTCTGCAGCGTTTTTGCAACTTGTTATCAGCCAAGTCTGCGAGATTATCTGCAAGAAAGCAACGTTCTTGTCGGTATCTGTGTTCCTGGGCTTCAAAGCTTCAGCAACAGCTTTTTCCTGCGCCGCCTTTGGGGGCAATGAACTTGAAGCAATTGCTGACCCACAGCCAAATATTTTGGCTGTTGGAACGGGTCCAGCGGAGGGCCACGAAGATGATCAGAGGGCTGGAGCACCTATGCTATGAGGACAGGCTGAGAGAGTTGGGGTTGTTCAGCCTGGAGAAGAGAAAGCTCCGAGACCTTATAGGGGCCTTCCAGTCCCTAAAGGGGGCCTACAGGAAGGATGGGGAGGGACTCTTTTATCAGGGAGTGTAATGACAGGACACGGGGTAACGGTTTCAAACTGAAGGAGAGGAGATTTAGGTTGGGTATCAGGAAGATATTCTTTACTGTGAGGGTGATGAGGCACTGGAACCGGTTGCCAAGGGAAGCTGTGGCTGCCCCATCCCTGGAAGCGCTCAAGGCCAGGCTGGATGAGGCTCTGAGCAACCTGGTCTGGTGGGAGCGTCCCTGCCCAGGGCAGGGGGTGGCGCTGGATGACCTCTGAGGTCCCTTCCAACCCAAACCGTTCTATGACTTCCCATTTTCCCCCACCCCGGGACAGCTCTGGACTCCGTCCGTGGG
Organism: Alca torda; assembly: GCA_008658365.1. Classification (NCBI taxonomy): domain Eukaryota; kingdom Metazoa; phylum Chordata; class Aves; order Charadriiformes; family Alcidae; genus Alca; species Alca torda. The sequence continues at coordinate 2,788,666 of CM018101.1, forward strand.
CAGGACACCTACCATGGGAGGCCTCTACCCCAGGGTTCACGGAGCGACCACCAACCGGTGGCCACAGGGAACCCGCTCCCGCCGTTAAACCTTCCTTTAATGCACTTATTGACTCACAACCGTATCACTCCCGCACCCATCGGGTGCCTCTGCTCGCACGAGGTGTCACCGGCTCTTCACAGCGAACCAGGGGCTCTGTGGGGCGCTCCATGCCCTGCCACCCTCGGGGAACTCACAGCTCGGGCCTGCCCGTCCTCCCGCCGCCATAACGGCCCCACCTCCTCCCTCAGCCGCCCTCCTGCGCACGTCCCCGGCGTCATGAGGTCACTTCCGCCGCCGCGGGGTTGCTATAGCAACGGGCGGCGCGTCCGCGACCATGGAGGCCCAGCGGTGGCGGCGGGAAGCGACCGGGCCTCTCCCGCACTCCTGGGCGCTGGTGAGGGGCCCTTGGGGCGGGCACCCCATCGCCGTTCCCCTCTGAGAGGAGCCGGGCTTGGGCTTGGGCTTGGGCTTGGGCTTGGGCTTGGGCTTGGGCTTGGGCTTGGGCTTGGGCTTGGGCTTGGGCTTGGGCTTGGGCTTGGGCTTGGGCGTGTGTGCTAAAGGCCTGGGTGGGAGCCGGTCCCACCCCGTTGCGGGTCCCTGGTGGAGGCCGTAGCCGTGTGGGGCGAGGTCGCCCCTTTGTGGCCCCCAAAGGGTGGGGGCGGCGGTGTGTGAGGAGGTGCTCAGAGCCCCGGGGAGCTGTGATGGAGGGGGAGGTGGCTGGAGGTTACCCATGGTGAAAATGTTTGTGTGGTACGTGTAAAGCAGACCATAAGCACCCTCTTGGATGTATAGATTTAAGCTGTAGTCTGGGCAACAGACAAGTGCTAACACCTGAAGCCATTTCTTGCTCTTGAGTGGTGGTGTGCTCTTTCAAGGGAAGGCTTGTTGGGCATTACCATTAATTACCTTGAACTCTCATCATTTGGTGTTATCACAGAATACCAGGTTGGAACGGACCTCAAGGATCATCTGGTCCAACCTTTCTTGGTACAAGCATGCTTTAGAAAAGATGGCCCAGCACCCTGTCCAGCTGAATCTTAAAAGTGCCCAATGATGGACAATCCACCCCTTCCCTGGGGAGATTATTCCAATGGCTGATTGTTCTCATTGGGAAAAACTTTCCTCTCATATCCAATTGGAATCTCCCCTGGAATAACTTGTACCCCCTTGTCTTTTCCATGTAAAAAGGGAGTCTCTAGCTTCTTTGTAGCCACCCTTGAAATATTGGAACATGGTGATAAGGTCTGCCGTAAGTCTTCTATTCTCGAGGCTGAACAAACCCAGTTCTCTCAGCCTTTCTTCATACAGCAGGTTTCCCAGTCCTTGGATGATCTTTGTGGCCCTTCTCTGGACCCTCTCCAGCCTGTCCACATCTTTTTTTTTTCATAGCCGGGACCAAAACTGAGCACAGTATTCCAGTTGTGGCCTGATAAGCGCCAGAAGTACTTATTTTGTCATGAATTCAACTGAAAAACAAAGCCCAGAATAGCTGATTATATATTTACCGCTGACATATGCCTTCTCTTACAGAAAGCCAAGCTGCCTAAAGAACAAACGAGTGAAAATTCTGTCTTGGTCCACAGACAGAAAGAAAAGGAGCTCCTTGAACGTGTTGATTTCTTAAAGCTCTACAACCGGTATCGCAGCGTCTCTGAGTGGCAGCAACGCAACGAACAAAAATGGCTGCACAGCGCCGTGCAGAGAAAGGTGGATGCGACAATGCGGGAATATCTGGCAGGGACTGACGAGAGAAGAGAGAGGTAGCAAACAAGTAGCTAATGCTAATATTTGCCCTACAATTTTCAACTTAAGTGTGTGCTTGGAGGAATGATTACAGGGAAAAAACACTCAGTAGAGCGCAGAGCATTGTACTTGACGCTGTGCGTTGGGGCATGGAATTTGTTCTTCATCGTAACAGAAAGCATGGGCATGCTTATTTGTTAGGCAGGCAGCAACGTAGAGCAAACAGTAGCTATTGGGCTCTCGTTATTAGTACTAATCACTGAGCCAATCACTAGAGATACATATTCAAACACATTAACTAGTACATTTTAGGTGGCATGTAGAGCCCTGGCTGCCAAATGCAAGATAGAAGTAGTATTATAGCACTTCCGTTGCTTGATTTTTAAAGAGAGCGAAGGGTACTTTGGTAAAAGTGTCAGGAGCTCTAATTGTTGGGTGTAACTGAGGGTTTTGTTGCAACCTCGTTAAGTTAATGTTTAGGCCCTGTAAGTAATACTTTGCAGCACAGGCAGCTGAAAGAAATGAAAATTTGTCAGAAGTCTTTCACAAATAATAAAGGTGAGACATACTACTGTCTTGTAAAGAACAGAATTGTGCTGTGCTGATCTTAGGAAAAAAAATTCATATGGTTTAATTTCAGTTACTCTTTCATGTTAAGCGACTCGGGAACTGTGAAGGTCGTCAGTTTGGTTATCTTGGTCTGACGTGTCTTCATAGGAATTGTCCACCAGTTGCACGGAATCGCTGAGGTTACAAGGAACCTCCTGCGATCATCTAGTCCAACCCCCTGCTCAAGCACTCACCTAGAGCAGGTTGCCCAGGACTGTCCCTTTGGGTTTTGTTTATCTCCACACATGGAGACTCCACCACCTGTGGGCAACCTGTTCCAGTGTTTGACCACCCTCACAGTGAGGGGTGCATGGGGAAAGGGTCTCCTTGTGTTCAGGTGTAATTTCACATGTTTTAATCTGTGCCTGTTGTCTCTTGTCCTGTCACTGAAGAAGCTGTCTCCCTCTTCTGCATTCCCTCCTTTCATACATTGATAAGATCCCCCCTGAACCTTCTCTTCTGCGGGCTGAACAGTCCCAGCTCTCTCAGGAGCCTTTTAGGAGAGATTCTCCAGTCCCTTAATCATCTCAGTGGCCTTTTACTGGGCTTGTTCCGCTAAGGTTGTATCTTCCTTGTACTGGGGAGCCCAGAACTGGACCCAGCGCTCCGGATGAGGTCTCACCAGTGGTGAGAGGAAGGCTCACCTCCAGGCAGTTCCTCATGCAGCCCAAGGTGCAGTTGCTTCTCTTTGCCGCAAGAGTGCATTGCTGGATTATTTCAGTTTGTCTGCCAGAACCCTCCGATCCCTTTCCCTTTCTCCAGCGCCACTTTCCAGCCAGTCAGCCCCCAGCGTGTACCCGTGCATGGGGTTACTCTTCCCAGGAGCAGGGATTTGGTTGAACTTTATGGGGTTTGATCTTATTTAGCAGCGTAAGAGCCCCACGGAAGGAGACTGGGTGAAGAGGGTGCAGTTCAGTTTCCAGAATTAGTTACTCTTTGGCTTTGCTGCTGTAATTCGCACCAGCAATTCCAGCGTAGTTCCGCAGCGCTGTTGCTCACGCAGGGGCATCCTGTTGCATAAAAGTGAGAGTGATTTCCCAGAGGCTGCTGTGGCATTTCGGCTGGAATTAATGAGCTTCTGGATTCCTTAGCCTCAGCTTCCTTGCTGCTAGGATTGACAGAGAGGTAAATGGTGGTGTGTTTAAAAATTGCCAGTTTGTCATAATTTTCTCATCAAAGATCTTTCAGGATGAGGTGGTTTACAGATGCTAAAATAACAAAAGGTAATTTGAGAGGAGATATAATTATAGCTGTGTAGAGAAGGGTGGTAAATACCAGGGAGGGATTACGCGGAAGGATAACAGTACAAGACCAAATTGATATCAACTGCTGACAAATGTAGCCTGGAAATTAGAAGAATTTGTTTAACGGGGGACTGAAGTTGTAAAGCCGAATTGGAAATGGGCTTGTGAGATAAGGAGCTTAAATCCTGCCAGGACAGAACCCCTCCTGTTGTGCTGCAAGATTCCCTCCATGGGCACAACAGGAATGAGTTAAAAACTTGATGTTTCCTTGGATATCACCTTCTTTGGCATTTGCAAGAAGTGGTGAAAGGAGCCCAGTACCCTTTTTGCGCTCGTAACAAATAAACTAAAAGTCAGTCATTCAACAGAAGGATTGTTTTAGCTTTTCTTTAAAAATGCTTTCATTACAGGCTTCGTGAGCTTCTGGAGACAGAGGAAAGTAAATACTTGGCTGAGATGGAGGCACTTGAAGAAACGGTACTGGAGAAACAAGCAAAGATGAGGGAGCGAGCAAAATTACTGAGAGAGAAGAGAGAAAATGAAAGACAACAACTGGTGGCTGAAAAACGAGAGCAGCAATTCCGGTATGTTATAAAATGGAATTTGGGTTAAGTAAATACAAAGAGGCAATTTAACAAGAAGGCGACAATAATAAACTGAGGGAGGAAAGATGAATGCGACTGAAATGATACAACAAAAAAAAATTTAAGGTGGTTTGGGTAAAGGTTTGCCAGCAGCTGGAAGGCCTCAGCTGTGTTGCATGTAGCAGAGCAGAGTCTTCTTCTGACTTTCAGTGAAGGGGTGCAGCCTCTGCAGAGCAGGGATCCAAACTGGTGATGCTGTAATATTCAGTAAAGTGTGTGAGAAAAAAAATAATTAGTAGAAATTAAAGCAACAGGTGCAGAGAATTGTCCTGTCTCCATTATTTAAGTGTTGAGACACCATGAAAGCAGTCTTCCAACTGCAATGCCGAAATCCTCGTCCTGCGTGAGCATCCCTGCGCTTTCACCTGCCCGATCAGCCGGTTTTGTAATTGGTCTGGCGTATAGTTCCATTTCAGCTTTCTGTTATTGGAGTGGAAAGGGTTCATGGAAGGTTAATTTGGCCTAAATCGTGCTTATTAAGCTAATACATCAAAGATCCTTGAAAAGCTACGATTGTTTAAAAAGACAGTGCTTTATTTATTGCGTATTTTTCAAGAGTACCAGCCGAAGCAAAGGTTTTAATGCAACCTCAAGTTTTGCGCCAAATCTTCCTGGATGCTGAGCTTAGCAGCGTCTTTTGAAGTCATTAAGATTTGCAGGTGTTTATCAGGCCTGGAGGCCTTGGCATGAAATCTGACTTGTTCAATTCTTGGAAATCTGGTTTTTCAAAGGAAGGGATGAAGATAATATTAATGTAATTTAATTGTAATCATTTGAAGTGTCTCTTCCCAGTCTCCCACAGTGCTATGGAAATCCACATCACCTGCTTCTCGGTGTGCAGAGGCTAGGGATAAAAATCAACACTTGCTTTCACTTGTGAATAAACTCTAATTAACTAATTTCACAGATAAATGTTGGTTCCTTAATTGTGGGGAGACAGGTGTTAAGGCAGTGTATGCATGTCTAAATTCATGTTTGTTTGTTCCCTACCCGCACATAAAGTGGTTGAAATTCACTTTTAAAATTATTTAGAGGAGCCACTGCTGGAGTGCCTTTTATTTTGTACGTGTAGCTTGTTTAACATGCCAAGGGGAAGGGATTCGGCTTGCGATTTAGACACACAAAGGTAAGCATCTAAGTGTCGGTATCTTTATATTCACTGGGAATCTGAAATCCTGTTCTACTCCGTAGATCTTCATTGAGATTAGGACACTTAAAGGAACCTAATGTCATCCTGAAGTAGGCATACACTGGTCTGCCAACTGAACTGCACCCTAGCCTCTGCTAATTGCATTGATTAGGTTCCCGTTGATTAGAATGGGAATTTAGCTCACGTGTAGATTCCTGTTTAGATGCCTAATTTTAGACGTTTTAATTGCGAAAGGAATCCCACCAGTGAAATCTCATCATCTGGTGATACGTACGTGGACTTTCATGCAGCACTTGCCTGTCGCAAATCCTCTTTCTTCCCAGTACAACCCTGTTGATATCGGGTTCACTCAGTCTCATGCGATCATTCCCATCATCCTTCTGCCTTTCCCAGGCTGTTCTTGGATCTAGGCAATGCTCATGCCCCATAGTACCCCATTAAAAAGTGCTGCTGGAGCTTTGCTGGGTGGTGTTCTGCTGGCTGCGGTTTTTCAGAGGATTTAGAGGCAATGAAATCAGCTTTCTTCACAAAGTGGCAATCTTTGAGTATTTCTGCAAATGAATCTTCCTCCTACAGCGCGCAGCGTCCTTTTTTTTGACTGATGTCCTGATGTCATGGCAATACATTTTCATACTCAGTTCCTCCCTCCCCTCCTCTAGCTCTGTCTCTTTCTAGTTTTAAATTAAGGTCCCTAAAAAAAAAAAAAAAAAAAAAAAAAAACCCCAAAACTTTAATAACACCAGCTGACAACAGTTCACCTTGTCTGTTGATCTCTCCTTCGGAAGACATCTTTCTTCATGTATATGCTTAGAAAGGTTTCCAAGTCTTTTCTTTGTCCTTTTCCAATGAGAAAGGAAGTCTCTAGTGTGCTGATCGATTCTGATGAGATGAGTGACTTCTAACATCTGAATCTGTCTCTTTTAAGTAGCCCCAAATCTGGTTTTCCCCCTGTTGTTAGCTGTTACTCTTCCTCCTGGTGCGTGCAGAGATCTGAGAGCAGGTTTTGCTGCTCAGGAGACCAACGCTTACTGCAGCTCCACAACCAGAAACGTGGAATTGTGTCACAGCCTGTCCTCTAGGGCACCGCTCTCCAAACCTTTTTGATTGCGCGCCCCTATCACTATAAAAAATTTTTAGTACTCACCCCCAATACGGTTACTTATTTATAAATTGTATACTTGTACAACTGTACCAGTATATTATGTACATTATAAAACATATGCAAAAATAGAAATTAAGACGTTGAGGTAAATAGGAAATAAACACTATTTTTAATATTGTTTATTAATGGTACAAAACATATTTTCTTCCTGCACTCCAATGGATTATATCTTCTGTTTCTCTCTGTGAATTTATCACTATTTTGAGCGTCTTTCTGAAACGTAAGACAGAGTTTTTTATATTTCTTTTAACTTTAAGCAAGGCGCTCCACTCTTTTTGCAGATATAAATTCTCAGACCTGAGTTATAGGAGCACCTATAGCATACAGCATGCCCAGAACGTTATTCCAGAGGTATTAAAAGGCAGCTCTCTTATCAGCCACGTGGCTGGGTTTGGAGCTGTAGCCTGAGGATACAGATTTAACAGCTTCTCAGTCCTGATATTAGTCAGGAAGAGTCCTTTGTCACAAGGTGCGGGAGGCACAGTCCTTGGAGCATCCCTGGAGTTCGTTTTCATGAAGGCCTACAACTTGTATGTAAAGATACTCAGCCAGTTTTAGCCCGAGGGCACGTTCATCATTGGGATCTTTAAAGAAAATTGCAATGTCTTAACATTTGTGTAAAAGAGGTTAGCACCAGAAAAAGGATGTAATACATCAGAAGCATCCATAGAGAGATTGTTGTTATCACAGCAACTCTGTACTGCAGCCATAAAATGAATAAATAACTTGGGACGGTGCAGGGGGGGAATAATTGCAGTTTCTGTCTTTGGGAAGTGGCTACGTACAGGCACAATTTTAATGTTAAGAAGCTTAGGATGGCGAAGCGAGGAAGAAAATCAGCCATCTGGGGGGAGCAGATGTTTATAGGCTGCTGTAAAAGCTGCTTTGAAGGAATTATTTTGATGAAATCAAGCAATTACAGGGTTATTTTATATTAAAATTCTAACCATGCCGAACTTTTATTTAACTTCTCTTCCCCTCCGAGAATTCAATTAAATCCAGATTAGTTTATAATCATGAAAAGGAATAACTAATTCTTTGTTCCTTCACCGCTGAAAGAACTTTGAACCCATTGTGTTAAGGTAATACAGTTATTTCTACTGGTGTAAGATTTCAAGTCTTAATAATGGCGTGTTTCCCTCGGAACGTTTGAGAAATAAGTTTTTCCATGAATACGAATTAGTACTGTAGTCTGTAATCGCCACTAATTCCTACCCAGGAGGTGGAAGATAGATCCTAGTGTTAAAATCTAAGAACCGTTCTTGACTTGCTTGAAGGCAGGGGCACCTCTTGGAGTGTGCCGTGGCTCACGGTGTGCACAGCGCTCTGCTGCTCTCTGCTTTCACGGTTGGGACAACCAGTGGTCAGAAGGTTCCTGTCTCGGACAAGAGGTAAAACAGCCATCTGCTCCTTCGTTCCTGTATTTCCTCTTCCGAAGCTGAGCTGTGGATGGTTCCACACATTTCTTCTTCGGAGGATAAGAGCCCAGGTCTCAGGGAAGAACCCAGCGTTTGGTTAGAGGATATGGCGTGTCCTAGAATTGGGGGAGAAAAGCGTGTGAGGTTTTATCTTAGAGAATCACAGAATGGTTTGGGTTGGGAGGGACCTTAAAGACCACCCAGTGCCACCCCCTGCCCTGGGCAGGGACACCTCCCACCAGCCCAGGTTGCTCCAAGCCCCGTCCAACCTGGCCTTGAACCCCTCCAGGGAAGGGGCAGCCACAGCTTCTCTGGACAACCTGTTACAGAGACCTGGTGTTGATGACTTGATGGATTAGCGTTGTTTCTTCTTGGTCAGGAACAGTTAAGAGGTTAGAAATACCTTCTGGATATCAAGCAAAAGGAGAATTCTGTTTTCATGGCGCTGCTCTCCCTTTTATTGTTTGTGTATAGTGCGTAGCACCTTTCACCACAGGCTCCGTGGCATTAGGTGCTTTCCAGAGGATGAAGAGAGATGTCCATAGCCCCCAAAGTTTACAGCTGAAACATCAGGCAGCAAACAGTCAATGCTGACAGGAAGAAAATGCGGTGAGACCTCTGCTTCTGCATGAAATTACAGGTCACGGATTGTGTTCTTTGGCTGTATCTCACTCCCGCAGCACCAAGGAAGAGTGAGGTGTCGCAATCCTTCCCCTCTGCGCTCACAGCTCTGATTTTGCAACTGATTTTGCAGTAAGTTTGACTGCTCGGATGGCTCTCGCGGTGGCACCGAGAACAGGGTCAGGCTGGCTTTGGGCACTGTCACTTCTTCTGTCCGTCAGCAGCTTGTTCAGCCGGTTCTGAACCAGAGGAGGGCTATTCAGGGGAATACTCTTTGCAGTTTATAAGCCCTAAGTAATTTTTATTAGGCTGGCTTAGCATGGAGTTTTATTGGTAAAGCTTTGGAAGCTCTTGTAAGGCAACGCATAGTTATCACACGCTGGTATTGCCTCAACCACACGTTAATGATACCAGGACCCGTGCTTATTCTGCGCCTGTTCACGGGAGGTGATGAAGGAGCGGTGTCAATAAAGAAGCCGTTATTCTGTAGCGTAATTTTGCTACTTTTAGGGCAGAAATAAGTCATAGACCACCAGTTGCATCCTGTTTGCCTCACTGCCAGTAGATACGATGACCGACCTCAAGCAGAAGCCAAATTTGCATCGTTTCTGTAGCCTCCGTGGAGGTGTGAACCCAAGGCCCCAGAGAATAACCCTCCTATTTATTCCATACCCGAAACCCAGGTCAGGGAATATAGATGTGGGTTTAGATGGAGACAGCACCTATATTGGACTTGGCAATCGTTTAGAAAAGCGAAGCCTTTGCAAAGACAGATCCTTAGCAGAGCTTCACGGAACGTGAAAAAGCAAACGACCAAATAACTATCTTTAGTGCCGGCAAACTTGTTTTAAGTTAAGAAAAGAAAAATCTTAATGGAATTAATTTAGATTTTGTTTTATTGCTGTAGTTATTAAATAACTATCCTGTTGTAGAGACTGATAGTATGATGAGAGAGTTACTTGATGAATATTTAATATTTTTGCTAGACAGGACTGTCAGCTAAACATTGTATAAAATAATAGTATTTCACATTGTACAGGTAACTACTGCTGTCACGCGGTCGTTCAAGATTCAGTCGATGACATCTTATGATGTCTGCTGTGAATTTCTAAATAGCATTGCCATAATCTGTAAAAGATGGTTTCACTCAGCATGAAATTGGGAGATAACTCTTACTTCGCAGCACTTGTGTGTCTATCTCGCGTCCTTACAGCTTATAGATCCTTGACGCTTGTAGAACTTCCCCACTGCCTGCTAGCTTCACGTTTTGATTTTATGAAAATCTGTGTCGCGGTTATAGAAGAGAATTAAAATGCTTGTGTATCGTTCAAATTAAATAGTGTTTGATAGCGTCTGTTGATCTCAGTAGTGCTTTGTTTGCAAAAATAAAAGCAGAATCTGTAAACAGTCGCGTGTTCTTCAACTGAAGATAAATTCCTGCTTATATGCAGCTCAGTTGCAGTGAGTAAATGCCAATTGAAAGCTGCATATTACTGGTTTGACTTTGTAGCTTCTCCAGACTTTTATTGCAACTTTTCGGAATTATCCCACAAAACTTCATTTAAAAAAAAAAAAAAAAAAAAAGAATAAATTTCTAGTGGTCCCTGTTCAGCTGTGTAACCTAAATTTCTGCTCTCGGAGTTATTTTCTGAATATGGATGAGCTTTCAAGTGCCTAGTAAACCGAGTCTAAACTTCATTTGAATAAAGAGCAACCTCCACATTTGAACAAGCGTCATGTGCATGTGATTTACATGTTAAAAAATTATATATATATATAAAACTGCACACCATGAATATTCCAACTACATATATGCATTATATAAATACACTGTATGTATAAAATATTTGTATATTGCGCATGCATCTATGTGTTTTTTTTTTACAAATGCAAATACAGGACCTGCTCTTCAACTCATTAACGTCAAAATCTCCATGAAATGAGGCTCTCTGTGATTCCGTAGGCCTCGTGAGGAGTCAGTGGCAGAGCAGCTGTAGAACTTGGCATCCTGAGCTGTATTCCTCTGGGTATTTATGAGCTGGGAGCCTCCATCCATCGCACACCTCCAAACTTGCTTATTATTTTGAGACTTTTTTTTTTTTAAAAACTTTTATGTTGTGTTGCAGAGAACAATGTGAGGAGCTTCGCATACAGCGGATGAAGCAGCATCAGAAGGAATTGTGTGAAGACCGGCTGGCCCAGGTAGCTCTGAAGGAGGAACTGAAAAAGCAACAGAAAGAAGAGGAGGAAATGTTTGCAGAGCTTTGGAAAGAGGACAGTTTGGCTAAGGAAAAGCGAGAGGCGGTGGAGATGCAGAAATCAGCGGAACAGAACCGGGAAATCCTGAATGTGCTCAGTGCCCAGGTAGCAGCGCTCAGTGCTCACAGAGAGGAGGCGAAGCGGCGGAAGGAAGAAGAGGCGCGATTGCTGGTAATTTCCATATCATTCTCAATTCAGGGTTCTATATAAGGCCCTCCTAATGATAGGCTTACGAGACATTTAGATTAATCCATACTTTATTTGTATCTTCACTGATTCCATTAGCATCCAAGACTGTCCTATTATGCTAAGCCTCTTTTCCAGAGCTGTGGTGAATGCGTTCCTGTTTACAGACAGAAATACATCTTTTGAAACTTAGCATTGTAAAGGATTTTTGGCGTTCAAAGCCTCTCAGAGCCTTTGTGGGAAATGAAAATGTTTTTAAGCTTTTGCCAGACATCGTTGCAATTTTCTGATTTCTCCTTTCCGAGCTTGAGTGTCTTGTGTCCCAGCTGTAACTCGTAACACCAGATCTCAGGCCATGATACATAGCTCATGTGGGCACCAAAGGCGAGAGGCTGAGCCCAACTGCGGCTCCCAAATGACTCTTCTCAGCCCTTTCTCCCACCGTTTTTTCCCAGCTCTTTGATCCCAGGCTTGGAGTGGAGGCAGCCAAACCCCTGCGGGGAGCTTGCAGAGCTTTCTGCTGCACCCAGGACCCTGACACATACACGAAGAGACACATTTATATGAAAAATCCCAACTGCTTATGCCCCAACTGACTGAATTTTAGAATTTACATCCATTATTTTTATTTTTAACAAATCAGCAAGCAGTTCCTAAGCGCTCTCACCTATTAGTGCTGGCTGCTGTTGCGCATCACGTCACAGGAGGCATTTGGCTACCTTGGCCCTACTGTTTGGCCACTACCCTCTTTTTTTTTTTCCCCTCATCTTTCCCCACTGTAGGCTTGCAGTTGTGCTGGCTTTAGTGAGGCTTGCTAGTTCACAGCGTTCTGCGTTGACTTTGTGAGTTATGGAAGACTATTTAGTTCAGACTCGGTCTTAATTTTGCAGCTATTTACACCTAGTGATTGATTGATCACTCAGGGTACTCTTCTAGGCACCAGAAGCTGATGTTGGCAAGGTATATACTCCACTACTTTGTAAAAAATAACAAGAATTAATCTTAAGCTCTGAAAATCCCGGCTGTAAAACAGTCAAGTCCTTATTCCTAGCTAGACTGTAATGTTTCACTTATGTGAAAACATGCAAAATCAAATTATTTGCTTGTAACAACTTTTAAGGTACTGCCAAACCTCCCAGGCAAAGAACACTTCTACTTAACCGGCCTTTTCGGAAAAACGCTATTAGACTAGAAGACTTTGTAGCTTCCCCTGAAGACAGCTGCCTTGGGCTCTGCCAAGGAGATAAATTTCTGGTAAAGTGGTTTAGTCTCTGAGAAAAAGCTTTCTTCAGAGGTTCCATAAAGGAGAGTTTCTGCATGGAAAATGGGATGTAATCCTTTTTCAGTGGAAGAGGGATGTGACAGATGGCCTCGTTACGAGATTCTCAGGGCAGAGTTGGTAGCCTCTAACGATCAGGGGTTTCACCTGGGTGAAGGACACACCGTGGACAGCTAAGTGTCTCTGTGTATAATGGGTTCTTCTGGTTGTTGCAATGGAAATAGATTATTTAGTGAAGCACAACTTGCGCCTTTGCCACGATAGACCGTAAGTGTACTTCAGGATATCTCAAGCTGGCTGACAAAACAGAGACAGCAATTTTTGCGTTAGCTACATTACCTACATTAGCTGCCTTCTTCCCCCTCTGTCTTTTCTTTTTGTTAAAGAATTGTCATTTCTTGAGAAGGTGATTTAAATCATGCTATTCTGGCTGTAGTTTCCTAAGTGCTAGATGAGTTTCTGCCATAGCACTTCGGTCCTGGCTTGCAGATGGATGGTTGGTAGCAATTTCTTTGTACGTTTGCAGTGTTGTGTTACCCCATCGTATAAAGTGTCATAGAATAAGCACCATAGATCCCATCCTTGGCTACTCTCACACAACTTCCCGGACGTCAGAATTCAGCCTAAGACACGTGCCAACTTGCCCCGTAGATTGCTAAATATTTGCACTTTCTTTTCATCTTTACTGTTCAAAGTTTGGTGTGTTTTTTTTTTTTTGATTACTTATTCTGTGGCTTAAAATATACTGAAGTTCAGAGCTGTTTTACCAGGTTCCGAAAGTGAATTTGACCATTCAGGCAGGTAGCAAAGTCAGCTTTGGGTTTGAAAGTGTTTCAGTGGGTGCTTTTTGTCCAGCATAACAAATTATGTTCCTTAGGGAGTGCAGCTGGTACTTCCCTATGCAGAAGGTTAGTCACGTTGTTTACAGCAAACCTGCTGATGCGTGTTAGAATGTTTATTCACATTATGAATCATAGAATTGTCAGGGTTGGAAGGGACCTTAAAGATCATCTAGTTCCAAACCCCCTGCCATGGCCAGGGACACCTCCCACTAGATCAGGTTGCTCAGAGCCCCGTCCAGCCTGGCCTTAAAAACTTCCAGGGATGGGGCTTCCACCACCTCTCTGGGCAACCTGTTCCAGTGTCTCACCACCCTCATGGTGAAGAACTTCTTCCCAACGTCCAGTCTGAATCGACCCATCTCTAGTTTTGATCCATTCCCTCTAGTCCCACCATTACCCGACATCCTAAAAAGTCCCTCCCCAGCTTTCTTGTAGGCCCCCTTAAGATCCTGGTAGGCCACTCTAAGGTCTCCTCGGAGCCTTCTTTTCTCCAGACTGAACACCCCCAACTCCCTCAGTCTGTCCTCACAGGAGAGGGGCTCCAGCCCTCTGATCATCCTCGTGGCCCTTCTCTGGACACGCTCCAGCACGTCCATCTCTCTCTTGTAGTAGGGGCTCCAGAACTGGACGCAGTACTCCAGGTGGGCTCTCACGAGAGTGGAGTAGAGGGGGAGAATCACCTCCCTCGACCTGCTGGCCACGCTTCTCCTGATGCAGCCCAGGATACGATGGGCTTTCTGGGCTGCTAATGCACACTGACGGCTCGTGTTGAGCCTCTCGTCCACCCGCACCCCCAAGTCCTTTTCTTCAGGGCTGCTCTCAAGCCAGTCGCTGCCCAGCCTGTATCGGTGCTTGGGATTGCCCCGACCCAGGTGGAGGACCTTGCACTTGGTCTCGTTGAAGTTCATGAGGTTGGCATGGGCCCACCTCTCCAGCCTGTCCAGGTCCCTCTGGATGGCATCCCTCCCCTCCAGTGTGTCAGCCGCCCCACACAGCTTGGTGTCGTTGGCAGACTTGCTGAGGGTGCACTCAATGCCGCTGTCCATTTCGCTGACATTTAATTTAAAAACAGATTACCAAAAAACTGTGTACTTTCAAGACCACTGAGGCATTGTTTCTGAGCTCTGTAGATAACTTAACGATGGCCACATACTGTTTTACAACTGAGTGCAGTTGTGCTTGTAAACTTTTTCAAATGTGGGATGTTCAGGAATTATGCTAAGTTACATCATTGATGCTGCTTTGGGATTTTTTGGGGTGGTAAATAATCTTGGATGTACATATAGCTGTTGATCTTGAATATACGTTTGCTATTTTTCATTGTTTCTTTCTTAAGAACTCAGCTTTACTGTCCATTTTTTCCTGTTCTTTCCGATATAAAGTGGAATGGTTTGAAGCCGTGGAAATTCAGGAACTGCCCATCAGAATATTAGGATCCAATTAGTTACTTTGTGCGTCCTTATGTCCGCTAGAGATTCAGTGCTCTGAACATCCAGCGCAGACACAGGACAGATCATACACGCAGAAAACAGGAAGAACACGTGGCGCTGGTGTTGGTTAGTAGTTACGGCTGTGTGTAAAGGCCGCAACGATATTCATTTCTCTAAAGAGATGACTCTCATCTACCTGCTTGAAATATTTGGAGAACATCAGGCATTCCGGTGTTTTGTTATGGAAGTGCATGTGATAATTGCAGAGAAAAATCCTGAGTTCTAATGAATGATAACGCAAAAATGTTCATGCTTTAACAGGTCTAACGGATGACACTAATTCTCTAATGTCAACAAGAAAGGCTTCAAATATTTATCTTTGCTGTTCAATGTTTTGGTTAAACTGATTCTAGCCATCACTTAATTGGAAGTTACGCGATGATTTTACAAGCTGGCTATTTTTAATGTTGTAGGAAGAACAGCAGCAACAGCTTCAGCTAGAAAATGAACAGCTTCAGAGGGAGAAACTACAGAAGCAGAAGGAACGCAGGGATATGTTGCTCAGCGCAGCGCAGGACAAGCAGAAGCGTCTGAATGAAGAAAAAGAAGGTGAACTTGCCCTGGAGATGAAGATCTTAGAAAAATGTCTTCAGGAACCCCAGGAGGACACTGAAGAGAAAACGAAAAGAAAAGTAAGGGCTAGAGGTGTTCATTGTGAAGTTGTGCGGCAATTCCTCATCTAGACTAATTTCGTGGCCCTTGGTGAACTGCACAGTAGAAATGAGATCAGGCACGAGCCCTTCTCGCTGAACGCGTTGATTCTTTTGTTGCACAGCCTCTTGCCTCCCCTCCTGCCAGCGCTCTGCTTCTCTGAAGAAGCCCATTATCCGTTAAAGCCACAGCGAGTACTTTAAAGCGTGCTTTGCAATCAGCAAGGCTCCCAGGCTGGATAAAAGGGGTAACGGAGGTTAGAAGAATATTTTTTGTTTCATGGACCTGATTTACTGTAACCGCAGAGGAAAGTTTAACTTATTTTATTTAACTTATTCTAATTAATGCTAAGAAACAGTTTTAAATCTTTATTAGCTGGATATATAGGTGCAAAACTTCCCGTTAAATATCTTGGAGATGCCACGAAACGATGGATGTGTCTGTCGCTTCCTAAATGTAAAACAAGTAGATTGTCCGACTTTGGGCTGAAAACGGGTCTCAGTGTAACTTTGAGAGCGCAGGGAGCTGCGTTCGTTACTCTGCTCAAGGTATTTAGGAGCTCACGTAGGTTAGGAAAGCTGTATAAACTCACTGTTAGCCAAAATTAGAGGAGGTGATATTTATTACTGTTTATTATTGTATTTTTTGGATCCCCAGGCTTCTAATGCAGGTGATGGTGAAGTAGCCTGGTCAGCCGTGAAAAGTTTGTAAAATGCCAGTGTTTTAGGCAGCTGAGCTGCCATGGGGAAAGGGATCACTCTGTATTTGTTCTGCTTTTGCGCTGCTGTCCAGGCACTGCCGACTGGCCAGGAAGGAGATTCTGCACAGCCCTTTCCCATAACAGGGTTTGGAATGGAGCTCTAGGCTCCCAGTTCCCACTTTGGCCACAAACTACCGCTTCTCTTCACGTTTTAAAAGGCTTTTTTGAACTCATTTAACTCAAATCAGCAAATGTCTGTGTGTTTGCAGCAAGAGCTGTTGAAGGAGCAACAGACTTACCTGGCACACCTGGCTCAACAGCTGGAGGAGGAGAAACAGCGAGAGAAAGAGGTGGACAAGCTCCTTGATGAAGAGATCGCGAAGGTTTGGACCAAGAAGGCTGAGCAAATGCGGTTAGAAAAGGAGGCTAGAAAGCAGCTGCTGAAAGACGTCCTGGATACGAGACAACTGCAGCTGGAGGAGAAGGGTAAGTTGTGACAGTCTGTGCACCAAACCGCACGAACGCAAGCCTTGGCAAAGGCGGAGGGAGTGCAACACACGGGCTTTTGGGAAGCCCATCTGGCCCTGCGTGGACAACAATGCCACCGTCTCTGAACCTGCTTCTCAAACTTCACTCCTACAGGCATTCCTTACGCTAGTCTCCCATTGCTGTCACCAGAGCAAAGCCCGGTAAAGTAAGGATTGCATCAGCAAACAATCATTATTATTAATTATGTTGTTATTATGATGAAGTTCTGAATGTGAAATCTGTAGTACTCTGAGTGGATGAGAAACAAATAAGCTGAGGATACGCTTGCCGTTGTTTGTGCGCCTCTTCAGAAGCAACAAAACTCAGGCTTGCTAATTAGACTACTTGGCTCGAATATAATCCCTTCAAGTTTAGCAGTGCTGTTATCTTCTAAAAGTTATTTTGTTGTTTGGGTTTGTTTTGGTTTTTTTTTTTTTTTTTCAGTGCAGAGAAATTCAAAGGAGCAGGAAGAACTCGCTCAAGAGAGGAAGTTATTAGCTGAAGCAATCGCAGAACTCAAGCATATAGAAGAGGAAAAATACGCAAGGTATTTTTTCTTTTATGCCATCGGTTCATTTCAGATCAATCTTTTAAACTTGTGAGTAGACTAATTCTCATTTTTGGGTAACTCTGAGAGTGCCGGGCGGGCTTTCTTCTCTTCAGAGAGGCTCTGCTCCAAAGTGCTCGATAGTAGCCCTGTTGTATTGCCATCGGTATTAACTCGCTAATTCTGATCTCATCATACAAATAATGGCGTTCCATTACATATCCTTGTTTTGGGCTTTTCCATCCATCACGTTTATCAAATACATCCCCTCGTACTCTGAGCTGTTATTAGGAGTGGCAGAGCTTCGGGGAGGAGGGTTAATGAAAGGTTAGTTCGTTACTTACCTCGGAGAACTAGTGCGTTCAGGCTTATTGCTAAACCCCACCCACGCACATCCCTGAAACAATCATATACTCGGCTGCCAAAACACCAGACTGCTGCACGGAACCCAGCTGCGCGGGGTTCTCCTCATCTTCCAGTTCCTCAGGGGGAGAATAAGTTATCCGCAGTAGCTGAAATGTTCCTCTGGGTGTCACGCAAAGCCTAGGGCAAAGGGCCTTATTTCACTTAATCCATTTCCCTTTTGTACTCCTGCCCTTTCTCCGCACTTGTCCGTGGGAGGTAACTGAATAGCTCCTTCCAGAGCCAATATCTGTTGTGTTCTCTGCTGGCTTCGTTGGTAACAATCTCCTGGCTGTGGCAGAAATCTCACCCTTCCGAAGGAAACACGCTGGGCTTCATTATGGCTACGCTTCACGTAGCAAAGCTGGCATTCGGCGGTGTCACTAAGTGTTTGTGGTTCAAGTGCGTTGCGTTACCGCGCAAGTCTTGACTTCAGGTCTCTGTGTGACTCCTGCTCCAGAAGTGGCCGAACACGCGGTAGACTTCCACCGCCTCTCCGGAGGGCGGTGAAAGTCATAGATGAGTCTCGAAGTAGGATGGAAGAATGATTTCTTCTGACGGCCGTTTCCTAGAATATCAGTACGATGCGGCGGCAGGAGCCTTCCCTGTCGGCAGTAACTTGTTCTCTTCGGAACGAGGGAGCGGAGATGGGGTGGAAGGCTGCTGCAGCAATGGGGCTGAGCTAGGAAAGGGCTGAGCCCTGACGCTCTCATCCTCTGTCCTCTCACCGTCACCTAAAAGGAGTTTAGAATGGTTCTTTAGTCTAAGGTTGAACGCTAACAGATTAAATAATTAAAGTTGTTCGGGTTTTTTTACCCACACTTCATAAATAAGCCATTCATATGTCATTTCCAGAAAAGTAAAAGAAGCAAAAGAATACCAAGAGCAACTCAGGGCTCAAATTGCCTATCGACAACAGGCCCGTGATGCTGAGGAAGAAGAGAAGCAGCGAGAATACGAATCGGGTCTAGCAGCAGAGAGAGCTTACCAAGAAAGGCTACAGGACATTCTGTCAAGGCCTTGTGAGAAATCAGCAAAAATCCACCCTTTGAGAAGAAAACTAATGTCTTAACTCTAAAGAAGATAATTTGCGATGATTTTTTTTTTTTTTTTTAAGCTCACTTGGTTGCCTTAAAAAATGTTTTCTAAGGGTGTTTATAACCGACTGGAGTTAGCGGACTCCTCTCTGCTGTGATGCTCAAAATATTTAAGTGGCAAATACAAGAAACACGATATTTTTAAAGGTTATTTTTTATCGCTATTGGATTTTCTTTCACAAAATGACTGATTTTGATCCAAATCAGAACGGCTGACGTTTTAATAAAAGAATACTGTATGTTCTGTGCAGTATACCGCTGTATTATTATGACGCGAATGATACGTAGGCATTCCTTAAAATCTGCGAAAAAGAAAACTTTGTAGAAGAGTTTCAGCGAACTTTTATTAAAATGCCTTTCGAACTGCAAATATTTGCAAAACGATTTTTTGTGTTTAGACAAAAAGCACCCGGTGACTCATCTTCGTTTTCCTTGTTAAATACAAAACTCTGAATGTATTTTACTACGGGCTAGAGGGTAAAGAGCGGACGCTGCTTTGCATATATTCTGATGGCTGTTGAACGATGTGTGGACTATCAGAGTCCCAAAGCTAGACTCGGAGACCTCTGCTTGGACAGAGTTAGTTGTGCAGGCACTCGGAAATGCGTTATCACTGACGCTTTTCCATTTTTGAGCCTTTGCTGCTGCTTATCTGCAGATGTTTCTCTCATTCAGCTTTTACCATCTTTCCTCCAACCCCTGCTTTTCCACCCTCTTCCTCTCCAACTTCCATCCGTCACCAAACACTTCCTCTGCCTTCCTCCTCCTCCCGACCTTCCTCTTTCAGCGTTGGCAAGTCCCAGGACTCGTGGTTTTGGTGTGTGGGAGCGGGAAGGGATGCGCAGAGAAGCTGGTAAACGGCTGGGACGGGAGCCCCAGCTCCGAGGCCTCTTGGAATGAATTGGGAATAAAGTGCCGGCACGTTGTGTGAAAGGAGCAAAGTAGTTTTGGCAGAAGATGAACCCCCTTGCGTTCTAACACTCCTCACCCAGGCGGGAGGCTCGGTGCGGCTGGGTTTAAATTCTGAGTGATGCCCAATTCAGCACTATCAGTCCAATCACGTTTAATAGGTATTAAACTGTTCCAATTTGGATACGCTAATAGTGGACGGCACCTTCAGTCTAGTCGTGCTTATGAACCAGCACGGCCACTCTCGAGTCTTTGGTCGCGTTCACTGAGGAACCGAAATGACCAGCTACTTAAATAGTGCAGTTTATTTAAACAACAGATCTATCGGTCCTTAGGATTGCCGGTGATAAATACGCTGCCTTTGTGCAAAGCATGTGCAAATGAAAGTACTGTTAATTATACAAAACGCGTGACAAAGTTATAAACGATACAGCCTGGCTATAAATGTAAGAAAGAGACTCTCTAGAGAAATTTCTAAGTTTCCCGAGGAAGTGCTCGGTATAGTCTAAGTCTTACCCACAGGCGTCCCTATGGGGGGGAAGAAAGGCTCAGCCCGTCGACTGATCCTGGAAGTCCAAGGCAGTCTGATGGAGTCGTCCTTGACTTGTTCCCGATGGTGTCTTCCCTCATCTCCCCCCTTTCTTGGGCTATTTTATACTATTTTTTTACCTTCAAGGTGGAGTTTGAGTGACTTCAGTGATAAATACTTTTATTATGATTGGTGTAAAATTCTCTCGCTTCGCATTTGAAGGTAGAGTTTATGAAAAATTCAGGGCGCAGACTCAAGGAGGAGGGTCGCCTTTGGGATGGAGGTGTGTTGTGGTATTATAATGACATTATAATGAGCAAAGTTGGCACAAAGGACAGCATTTCATCAAAATTCGACAGACTGTTGGCTCAGGGTAGCAAATATGCAGCTTATCAGTTCCACAGGACCGTCTCGTTCCCATACCTGCTGGATTATCACAGGGAGAGACCGTGGGCTCTCCATTCCACTTCGCCCCCCGTGTTGCTTTGCAAGCAATATCGTACAGGGAATCGCTGATGACGTCGTGGATTCTTCGCGTCCCAGCTGCAGCTGTATTCTACCCCAGCAACTTTTTGATTTTATACCTTTCCGTAAGGTGTGAACAATGCTGTACTTTTGGTCATTTTAGTAATTATTCCACACTGCACACTCACCTCATCTTCTTGGTTTAAAGCAGACACCGCTGTTGTGATTTTTAGCAGAGCACCCTAGTTAATTATGGGTGTAAACGGTGGAAGAACTTAGCCCTAAGATGCTGCCTTGCTAAGGGGCACAGCATCGAGTGTGGTGGGTTTTTATCCTTGCTTACAGATAAAACTCCTCTGAGAGCAGCTTCCTGAGCCAGCAGATGGAAGAGGGACAAGATCACACCATCCAGACAGGCGACTAGACACAGCAGAGCCGAGCCTCTTCACCTCTTGTTCCTTCAGTCCCTTGTATCCAAACAGGATCTGTCTCCTAAAGACACAGAGAAAGGAAACGTTTATAAATGTGAAAGCATCGCAAACCAGGAGAGAGGCGGGTGGTTAGTTGGGACCTCTAGCCCTTACAGTGTTTTCCAGCAGCCATCTCTGAAGCCATGCAGAGGACTTCAGAGCTGCTCCTCCTCTTTTCCAGGTGGGAAAGGCCATCCCAGATAACGGAAGTAGTTTCCTCAGTCCAGAGAGCTCAGGTAGCCAGAGGTCTCTGCTCTCACCGCTGGGTCAAACTGGCAGAATGATTAAGTGATTAATTTTCTGGTCTGCCACAGGCTCCCGGTGTGGCCCCGCACAAGCCATGTGGGTTTTTCTTTACTACTGTTCCCCCTCTTCGAAAAATGAACTTTAGTAGCACATTCAGAATTCCAGGATTAATTAAAGTGTGTTATTAAAGGTTGTGACACTGCTGTTGGGTGCACCCAATAGGAGAGACAAAAAGCACCGCATTGGTGAGCTCGGTGAATTTGAGCCATCCACAACCATAATAAATCTCTTTTTTTCTTTTTTTTTTTTAAATAAAATAATAACTCAGAAGAGGTGGTCAGAGCTATCAAGCGTTTATAAAGTGTCTGAGCTCCTGCTCCTGGAGGCAAAATTCCTCTGCAATGAACGTGAAGTTTGCACAAAAATAAAAGACCAGACTGGAAGAGGTTTACCTTCAGCAGAAATGAATTCCCAGGGGATAACCGGCAATGAAACTCTTCCAAGAGAAAACTTGTGGTCGATGAACGCATCGCTGGGGCTGACCCCTTTGCTGCTGAACACTTCAGAGACTTCAGGTTGGTCTGGAAGAAGGGATAAGGCTCACACCAGGCTGCAGACTCCTTCAGAATCATCCTCTTCGTGATTTTCTGCATCCAGACTGTAGTGTTTTCCCTAATCATGGTATTTCCCGAGTGTTTGAGGGATCCTGGAGCCAAACCATGTGTTAAAGCGAGGGTGCAGGGACAGCGCTGACAAGCGAAGCAGCCTGCTCCGTGGCTGGGTGACCTCTCCCTGCACCAGCGGTGTGAGCAGCCTGGAGATGAAACCGCTGGCATTTAAAAACCAGGCAATTGCAGCCTCGCCATTTATATAGGTACTACAGCTTTGCAAAATACGCTTTCCTGTATTTTTTTATTACATTTTTCACATTGACGGAGAAAGAGCGGACGCGTAGAGCGTGTTGGTGACCTGCCTGTGGCAAAGCCGGCTTGTCCCCATCGCATCTTCCCAGACCCGCTCCGAGGTTTGAACCCCTGGCACTTGTCTGGGGCTGTGGGAGCGCCTTTGGGGCTGGAGGCTTGCTGCAAAGCTACATCCAGCTTTGGACAGATTCGGTTTTATTTACATGAAATTTCTTCTCTGTTAATTATTCATTGCTTTAACACGAGGAGGAAACGCTCGCTGCAGAAAGGGCCAGTGCAGCCATGCCTAGGGTACAGTGACACCGCAGCCCCGGCCAGACCCGAGGATCGTGCCCAGCCGGAGCACGTGGTGACTCCTGCACAGCCCAGGAGGAAAGTCCAGCTTCCAGGTCCTTGGGACAACTCTGCAGGCAAAAGTTCAGGACCTGGGGTTGTATTTAGCAACAGCGAACTCTGTGCTGATGGGCATTTGGAGTTGTCAGAATTAATGCTCCATATTTTTGCGTCACCTGCCACCGTGCCCCGCACAGGCCGTGTCACGTACAGGAGACATCCAGCGAAAGCACAAACCTTTCCCAGCAAACCTCAATACACACACAGAAAGAGTCTAAACTACTTTGAACCTTATTCCTAATTTTGAGGAATAAGGTTGACTCAGCTCTCGTTTTACCCCTGGCGCCACCTGCACTCTCAGCGGTAGATCCTGCTGCCAAGTATTTCCGCGGAGGATTTCAGGAGGGGGTTATTGGGGTTAATGTCCTGCTCCTGCGTCGAAATTCAACGCTGTAACTGCAGTTCGGGGGTCAGGGGATTTCACTGCAGAAACGCTGGTTTTTCCTGCCCATCTGAATTCAACAGCAACCTTGCCTTCACTCCTGTACCTAAATAAACGCCCAAAGCTGCTGTGAAACGATGGGGTGCCTGTTGCAGAGCAGAAAACTCCGTTTCTAGCCTCCAGCACAAGCCCCAGCACCCTTCCCACCTCCCTGAGCCCTCCAGAGCCCTTCACTGCTCTGTGCCATCGTCCATCCATCTGTCCCTGGGGTCTCCATGTGTTTTTGCACCACAGGGACAAAGCTGGGACCTGTGAGCATCTGGGAGAGCACACACGACTCCAACACCTTACTTGCAAGGAAGTTTAGAGGGGAAAAAAAAACCTGGTTTTTGGTTAATTTTCACCTCTAAGTGCCTGCAACCTGAATGCAAGACGTAGTACCATAAAATGCTATTTAAGAGCCAGCGCTTGTTAAATATTATGATCAACACAAGTTTTGATTCCTAAATGGAAAGGAGCTTCTGCCTCCCGAACGAGAGAATTTCCGGCAACTCAGCACTTAGGACACACTTCAGGGATTTCCTACGTATTTTGGGGGTTTTAGTTTCTATCTTTAATTAAAGTTTTAGATTAATGGCAAATCACACAGGGCACCAGCTGGTATTTCATGGGAACGGCTGTGCTTTGCCTCTGGGCTATCGCTGCTACCCAGGCTTCGCTGAAACCTTTGCTCCGTGCCGGTACTTCACATTTTGTTTCTACATTTGATTTAATAAAAGGAAAGGAGCAAGTTTTGTTTGCCCAACAAAGCTATCTTGAAGGCTTTGCAGAGATTACGCTGCCTAATGTGTTACCCAGGGTAATTTCTGGACGGGGTGCAGGTTTTTCTCCCCTTCTTTGCTCCTTTCCAAACTTCCCCCGGAGCCACCTGTGATTTATTTGGATTCATCAAGGACATAAAGAGCTGGAAAAAGAGAGATACCGGCGATGCTGGCTGTCCTCCCACCATAATTGGCGCCGCTCCTTGCCAAGGTCCTGGGGAGGGGGGACAAAGGGAAAAGACACCAAAGGGGGGTGGTTTCAGCCCCCAAGGGACGAGGAGCGGGAGGGTGAGATGCCACCAGCGTGGCTTTAAAGAAAGGCTGTGGGCGCCCCGTGAGCGGCACAGCCCGAAACCACGGCGGGGGGATCCCCGCTTACGGAGTAAACTGCGGCAGAGAACAGGCCTCGCTGAGCGCGTTTTCTGCCTGCTTAGTTAATATGCAAAATACCTTGAATGACAATGAATAGCAATAGTGATTACTTAGGAATACTTTGGATTTGCATCGTCCTTCTCAGGCCCAAAGAACATGCCTTACAAGCAGGAATTGAGGCATGGGGTGCTCCCGGGGGATGGAGGGAGGCGGCGTGGCTACGGACTGACAGGCTGGGGACCATTTTTGGCTGTTTCTGCCCAGTTTTTGGCCGATTCCTGATGTAAGAGTGACACACCGCCAGTGCCCCCGGAGCACAGCCGTGGTGGTGGGAACCCAAAGCCACCTCCAAGCAGGAGAAGATGGAGATAATCCCATCACTGGTGGGTTCCTTGAGTGTGTTTCCAGCGGGCTCACGCGGGCACAGCTGCTGGTCCCAGGGCCTGGCCATTCTTTGCCACCCCCATAGACGTGTGAAGACGGCAGGGCCTGAAACCACTGAGGGGCACCCTCTTGGGAAGGACGAAGAATAGAAGAATAAAAGGGGGGGGAAATACCCTAAACCCACCAGCAAATATGGGGCGTTTCAGCGCCTCAAGTGAAGGAAGTGAGGTGGCTCCCTCACGCTGCAGCTGAGGGGAGCCGAGCCCAGCCGAACGGAGCCGAACCGAACGGAGCCGAGCCCAGCCGAGCCGAGTCCAGCCGAACTGAGCCGAACCGAACGGAGCCGAGTTCAGCCGAACGGAGCCGAACCGAACGGAGCCGAGCTCAGTCGAGCCGAACGGAGCCGAGTCCAGCCGAACCGAGCCCAACCGAACGGAGCCGAGCTCAGCCGAGCCGAACGGAGCCGAGTTCAGCCGAACGGAGCCGAACCGAACGGAGCCGAGCCGAGCTCAGCCGAACCGAGCTGAGTCCGGCCGAACGGAGCCGAACGGAACGGAGCCGAGCCCAGCCGAACCGAGCCGAGTCCAGCCCAGCCGAACGGAACGGAGCCGAGACCAGCCGAACCGAACCTAACAGATCCGAACCGAGCCGAGCCCAACCGAACCGAGCCGGACGGAGCCGAACTCAGCCGAGTCCAGCCGAAGGGAGCCGAGCCGTGCCGTACCCGGCCGCACCGCCTCATACCTGAGCGGGGCGCGGCGGAGGCGGAGCGGTGTGGCTTCCTCCTCCTCCTGCCCCCCCCACTCTGGCTGCGCCGCTCCCTTCTCTTCTCCTTCCCCGTGCCCCGGCCGGCGGCGGCGGGTGTAAAGGTCGGTCTGTCGATCGGTCTGTCCGGCAGTCGGTCGGTTCGGCGGCGCCGCTCGCTGCCTGCCGGCCCCATGCCCCGCGCTTAGCGCCGCCCGCCCCGGCCATGTCCGCCGCGCAGCTCTACACCAAGGTGAGGGGGGCGGGCGTGTGTCCTGGGGGGGAGTGTGTGGGGGGGTGTCTTCTCTGTATTTTGGGGGGGTTGTTTCCCAGTCATGGAGGGGAACCGCAACTTTCCTCGCACCCTTCGGTGCCTGGGGAGAGGAGGGACCCCACCGCCCGCCCTGGGAGCCGGGACGGGGGTGCCGTGAGGGAGCTGGTTTCTGTGGGGAAGAGACGGAGCTTCCGTGAGGTGACTGATTTTCTGTGGCGAAGTGACAGGGATTTCATGAGGTGACTGATTTTCTGTGGCGAAGGGACAGGGATTTCATGAGGTGACTGATTTTCTGTGGCGAAGGGACGGGGATTTCGTGAAGGGTCCGGATTCTGTGGGGAAGGGACGGGGGTTTCGTGAGGGGGCTGGTTTCTGTGGGGAAAGGTGAAGTTCGCCTGTGGGTCATGGCGGCCTTGTCCTTGTCCTTTGTGGGGTCTGTCCCTGGAGCAGGTGATCACGCAGCTAAAACACGCTCAGCTTCCCCAAATCCTCATAGAATAATCTATTTTTCCTCCTGTTCCTAAAACACCAGGGGGAGGGAGGGGGAAAAGCAGTCCTTACAACTGCCGTAACTCACCGAAATGCTCCGAAGGTGCCCGGTTTCCAGAGTCCTTTTTTTTGTTCTGCAACTCCCAAATTATTACTCCCTTGGCAGGGGTCCGACCAAGCGCACCCGCTTCCTTATGGCAGCGAGGGAAGGTAACATGGCTGATGGCCTGGCAGGGTGCTGCGCGCCGCCGGGCTGGCACGGCTGTGCCAGCGGGATGGCAGCCAGCCGCCCTCCCCATCGCTTCCCAGAGAGAAGCACAGCTTTCCTTCGAAAAAGTGGCCGTTGTGACCATGGGAAGCTCGGGTGCTGATTTTTTAAGCAGAGCCTGGGATTTAGACAAGATACCGCTGCTTTTTCTTTTTAATTATTTTGTGGCTGTGGGATATTTGGGCAGGGTGCAGGGTATTCCTGCTCCTTGGCCAAAGCGGGCTGGAGATGCACCCTGTGTGGTTTGGGGGGTTTCTGCCCTCCGCCTCCCCAGCGAGATATTTGTGTCCGGAGAGATCTTTGCTGATTGACTTGGCTGGGTGAAAGAGCTCCTCGCACGCAGCGGCAGATCTGCCCAGTACGGAGCGATAACTGATACGGAGAGAGCACTCTCCCTGTGCTCCGCATCTTCCTGAGGCTGCCCGGGAGTGCTGCGGGATCCAGGCAATGTGCTTAGTAAAAGCCATCAATAACACTAGGCAGGGGCTCATCGAGAAAAGTGCTTGGCTTCAGAATGGTTTTTGCTGAAAGACTGTGAAGTGCCAGCATCATCTACTGTAATAATGAGAGTTTTAGTATTTTAATGTTTTAAACTTTTCCTGTGACCGTGGTCAGCGTGGAGACACTGCCAGGCTGGCACCAGCCCTCTCAAGGAACCGCTTTTTGTCTCCGTGCCAGTCTCCCAGGCTTAATTTTGCTGCAGATTTCTGCGTTTGTAACTCATTTTGCGAACAGCTTTTGTGTTAAGTTGGGGGTTGCCACTTATTTTTTTGGCCATCGATATCAAACGAATGCAGGATGATGTGTGAATCTGGAGGCTCCTCCTTTGAACTTGTGGGAATTTAAGAAGCCCCTCTGGATTGAGCTGGGCTGTCTGTGAGCGGGCTGACCTCTGTCCTTCTCGGGAGCATTTCAAAAGCAAAAAGTCTCAGGTTTGGCGAACCTTTTTCCTTTGGAAGATCTGAAGGGGAGCACAAGGAAAGCCATGGCTAAACTGCTCCGACGTGCTGACCACAGCATCTCATCGGATGAGCGCATGGATGCGATGGCAAGCATCCCCAGGGAGGAGGGAAGCTGGCTGCAAGCGCGGTGTTATCCATATCTATGGGCTGGTTATAACCACCAGGTTAATTGATTCTTAACTTGATGAATAGGTAATTAATCTGTGCTGTGTTTTGATTAGGTTTATACTCCTGTTCACCTGCTGAATGGGTATAAGATGCCTGCCTGGGCATCGCTTGTGATCCTGTTGCTGCACAAGGACTTTTCGATGAGCCACTTGAGAAGTGACAATTTGGTGACAATCTGTGCATGTCGTTAAATTTATTTTTAATGACAACAAAGATTCTTGATGAGAGACGGTGTTTCAGCGCTGGCCCTTCTGCTGGTGTCCGTCTGTCTTGCGGGGACGTTTTGGGGGTACAGCTAATGTGGTAGGTGGTGGGGCCACTGATGGTGCTTTGAACCCATATAGGTCATCTGTGGGGCTATGTGCTGGTGTTGTGATGAAATTTAGGACTGTCCTGCTGGATCCCCTTCTGTGTGGGGCTTCTGTGCTGGCTCTGGGCTTTGAAGCAGCAAGAAAATGTTTCCTGGGACGTTGAGTCTATAAGAAAAAGAGCAAAGGCGGCTTTAAAAAACACAACAAACCCAACAGCCTTAAGATGCTGAGGGTGCGGGCGGCTGATGGAGGTCCCAAGGTGAAGCGGACGTGTTGCTCTATAGCCTACTCTTAGAAAGCTTTAAGGAGGGTCACTTGCACATCACTTCTGTGAGGATGAGGGCATTTGGCCCTGTGGCCTTATAGCTCATATATGGTAGAGGCCTCCAAGAGCATGGTGGGGAGAAGACAACCTGCTGTGGAGGGCTGGCCTGCCCCGGGCAGTCAGGCGTTGATGCACTGTCTGTGCACGGCTGCCAGAAGATGCTTTTACAGACTGGCATGGGGGTGAACAGAGGAAAGGAGGGGGGAAGAGCGGGAGAGCTTCAGTGGGGTGTTACAGTTCAGGAGATGACTTTCCAAGCGCAGAGGTGGGGCCTCCTAGATCACCTTGATGGCAGGATGGGGATGAAGCTTTTTGAGGGAAGGCGGACGATCCGGCTCGCTGGAATCAATACAGCTGTCTTGCTAAAAGCCTATCGATCTGATGCTCTGTGTTGCATTAGCGCAGCCACAATGGTACCTCCATTGGAGTCCTTCCTCCTCCTTGTTGAGCCAGGATGAGAGAAACTGCTGTGGAGCTGCTTCGGAGCCGCCGAATGGGACTTCTTAGGTCCTCCTGCCTCTCCTTCCTGTTGGGCTGTAATGGGAGCTGCTATGCGTTGTGTAGAGAGTCCTTAACTTCCATTTGATGCCTGCAGAAGATCTCCTGGGACCTTGTGGGACATGTAATATTTTCTCGGTGCTTAAGTTGGTGCTTGTTAAGCCATGCCAATGACTGTGCTGTGTTAGGCTCAGTGCTGCCCTGAGGAGCACTTGAACTGGAGGGGAACCCATCCTGGAAACACCAGCAGCTGCGAGTTGCTGGTGGAGGCCCTCTCCATGCGAGATCTCACTTGTGCCCCTTTAAGAGCAGGGATTACTGGTGTTTAATAGCCCCCATCAAACAAGTTAATTAACAGCTGTGCCTAATTATGAGCATGTGAGTAGCTCCAAAACTGCATCAACCTTCAAGCATGTAGGACTCCATTTGGGTAAATAGTTATGGGGAGACCATTATAATACTCGCTCACGATGCCGTACCTGGGGACTTTGGCTGTGGATTTATTTTGTTGCAGAAACAAAGATGAATTTAGTGCAACTTGCATGCTAGCAGAAGAGGAGCTGCATGGTAAAGGGTGCAGGCTTGGTCCTGGAGCCCCTGGCACCAGTGCGTGCAAGGGGAGAAGGCAGCATTGAGGATTCCCACTTGGAAAAACTGGTTCTAGGTGGAGAACCGGTGGAGCTTTGCCTAACCTGTGTATGGCCCTGTTACCCCGTGAAAACATCTTTCTAAGGCTGCCTGGGGCTGGTCCTGCTCCTGCCGCGTCCCCAGCGTTCCTGCTGGAGCATGGCAGTGGTGGGATGTGCCCAGCCAGACTGGTTGCAACTGGGCAGGGGAGTCGCTCAAACCCTCTTTAGCTGAAGCAAAAGCAGCTCCCTGCATGCGATGCCCTTTCCTTCCTCTCCAGCCAGAGCCCTCCAGAGAAACCTGTTGCTGATGCAGCTAAACGCCAGCCAAGGTAACTGCAGTCCAATCCCCGTAAGCCTGTGCAGATGCCAGCATTACTCTGTAATGAGATAACAGGGACGCTCTGCTCCTCTGAGCTGGGTGCTGGGCAGCATGGAGGGAGGACATCGCCCCTGGAAGATGCCATCTCCAGCAACGGTTTGATTTGCAGCGTTAAACTGGAGATTAGACTTGTTTGCGTGGCTAGCCTTCGTTATTGTAAGGCAAAGCTCTTTATATTACTAAACCAAACATAATTGCTTTTGCATCTGGATGTTCTGCTCTCTTAAAGGTACTTCTTAAGATATGTTAATTGTTAATTTAAGCATAGCCTCTAAACCTAATGCAAAATAGTGCTTCTGCCAGGCCAGGGAATAAGCTGTGCCTTTTTGCTCCTGGGGTGTTGTGCGGCTCGAGATACACTCTTCGGAAGGTTTGCAAGTTCTGGATGAGTAAGAAACCAGATTATTTCTTTCCCTCCCCCTCCCCTCATTGTGCAAAGTGACTGTTATTTGCCAAGTATTTTTTAATAGACGATAGAACTTAATGCATTAAAAAATCCTCTTCTAATGGCTCGTGTTGGATATAGGAGAAACTCTCTGGTTTTCACTTAAGTTGTCGTATTAAATAAAGTAGCTGGAATGAATTGGTGGTTTCTGACCGCGGGGAGAAACTTTTCAGAAGCGAATATTGCCAGTGTGATCGCACACTGATTGAATCAATGAATTGGCATAAACCTTCTGGCATAAAACCTTTCTGAAAATTATTTATCCTCCAAGGCTTGGGGAGGATTCATCCTTAATGGGTGCCTGTGTGCTGGGTTGGGGTTGAGGAGCAGCTGGGAAGGAGCAGAGAAAATTTTCTGTGTTTGATGTAGAAAACATTCTTGGGAATAAGTGTGGGGGACAGGGAAAGTTTGGGGTTCAGTTCCAGGACATCCACGGGAACTCTGCTGCAGAGCTCATAGGGATGCAGAGCTTCTGAACTCCTGCTGCTGCTGCTGCTGTTGGGAAAAGCAGGTTATACTTGAAGTTTTTGGTGTTTTTATTCTTCTTTATTTTAGATTATGAGAGCATGTCTGGGTCATGCCACAAAGGGCAGGGACGGCTTGGAGGCCACGCTGGGATTTTTATTTAAAGATGGACCCATCAGCATCCCTGGTCTCCTCCTGATCCTGCCTCGTTATTAGCTGCAGTTGCAGAGAGAAAAATCGTTGAAATGTAAAATATGATTGCTCCAAATATGATTGCCAAGGGCATCGCCACCTCTGCTACCGCCTGGGGACCTCCTCAGCTTCCCCACGGTGGCACGGAGGAGAGCAAAGCAAAGCCAAACTTGGGGGTTTAAATACAATTCATTCCGCTGGTTACATGGCCTTGAGTAGGTGCAAGGGTGGTGAGAGATGGGTGCTGGTGGCTTTGCGGCATTTTCCTCCCTTGGCGGGCAGGAGACGGCCGGAGTTTGCCCCATGCTCTGCTGGCATCATGTGGATGGGCATCCTGCTGCAGGGCAAGCCATGGGCTTTGTGCTGCAAAAATAACCGCATTTTCTGTTCATGCAATTGTTCATCTCAGTTGTGCATTTATCAGCATCTGTGCTGGGGTTAGATGAGAGCTACTGAGTTAAGGAACATGGAGTTCAGTGCCGATGCTGGGACACAGCCCCAGGAATGACTCCAGCAGGGCTCAATTAACTTGATTCCTGCTTTATGCCCTCTTGCTGATTGGGATTAGTCAACTTGCTTTTTTAAAAAATTATTTTTAAGAATTCCTACCCTGATACTGTTTTAAGGTTGTAAAATTGGGGATTGGGGAGGGCGGGTGGGCATGTGAAATCCCATTGCGCACATGCCAAGTTGCAGCGCTTCGCTGGTTTAACTCCAGGGTGAAGGATGGAAACTTGGGGACAGCAGCGGGTCAGGAGTCCGAAGCAGCACGTGGCTTGTGCTGGTCTTGTGGGGTGGAATGGGATGGGATGAGTCAGTCCTACCCTCTTGTGCCCCGAGGAAGGTTTTTAACTGAGGGCATTTGTCACAGGCAGCCTGGCTGCCGTTGAGGAGTGTATTTACAATGGAGGATTTTTGCTTCATTATTCTTCTCTGCTGCCAATAACCAGGCCTAGGAAATTACGACCCTGAACGTGAATGCCTGCATCTCTTCTGATGACTAAGAAAGAAGGCTATGTGTGTTTGTATTTTTTTTTTTTAATATATATGTATGTTTGAAGCTGATCTCAGTTTGCTATAGTGCAGTTCTAGGCACATTGGACTTTTAATTTATATGCTGATTGGTTTGTAGCTCTGGCCAAAAAAGTAGTGTACCCTTATTCAGATAGTTGCCTGGGAAGGAAACCACAGGAATAGCCGAACTTTAGCATGAAGGTGGACTTTGACCTTCTGAGTTAGTCAGCAGTGTAATAAATAGCAGGTAGCATAGGTAAAGCCCTGAGTTGAGTTTGTTGTGGTGTTATTGTCTGCTCTTTGACCCATTCTGCAAACAGAAGCATTTTGTGGTGGTTAAAGGAACATCAGCACGAACTATAATCCAGGTCAGAAAAATGGCTGCTTTGGTTGCAGTAAGACCCCAAGCTTTGGCAGACACCTGAAATGTTTGCAAAACATTTCAGTGAGGAATCTGGTATTTAGCAAAACTGAAAAAAAAAAAAAAATCACTGTGAGCGTTCTCCCTTTCGAGTTGGTTGTGTAAAGCGATTGCCCTCATATGCCTCTGGCTTGCTGCAGGACACATTTTGTGGGGTGGGGTTGTGTTGGGTTTTGGCTTAGCCTGGTCCTCTAGAAATGAGCAGAGACCCATCCAGAGATGGTGGCAGGGCTGGGGAGGACCATGGGGTGGTGGGTGGTGGGTTTCACACGGCCTTCCTCATTTGAATGCTCTTTAATGTGATGCCCAGGTCATGGTAAGCTCGTTTTACTAATGAGGCTATTAAGGATTTGATATTTCTGGTCTTTGCCTTTCCTGTGATATCCAGAGGGTTTGGAGAGGAACATCCCTACACGCAAGAGACTGCAGCCTGGAAATGTGACCTTTTCTCCAGCTGTGCACTCCTTTTGTCTTTGACTTGTCCGTGTCCAAAGTCTTCTCCAGCCAACTGAAACTTGTGACTCATGGGAATAGGTTAAACGTGTCAAAGGCTGGACTATAGAACTACAAGAACTATACGCAACATAGGTCTATAAACCCTTACTATAATGAATATAATCCCTTAATTGCAGGGTATGGCTCCAAACCCATGTCTTGGTGCAGGGTGGTGGGGTTGCGGTGCAACTCCTCCAGCAGTGTGTGCTCCTGACCCGCTGTGCCACCATCCTTCACCACTTTTAACTAAATCCCGTTTGATTTTTTTAAAAAAATGTATTTAATTTTTCCTCCACGAGCATTGAATCGGCTTTTAGTCTCCTGCGCCTATCTGTATGAAACCGATGGTGCTGTTAGGACATTCAGACCCTGCTCTGGCAATTATAGCAGATCACCAACTGTGTGACATGTCTTGCTGCCCTCTTCCACTCTACTTATGGTGCAGGGCAGGTTGTAGGATACCCTGGCCATGTCCTCCTTAATGCATGGCCATCACCACCTTCTTCAGTTCATAACTCCTGTTCCCATATGGGCACTGGTGGTGGTACCAGCGGGGTGGTTTTGTGTTGTCAGGGTGCTTGGTGTTGGTGTGCTCCAGGTGTTTGGTGTTAATGTGGCTTGACTCCTCAATAGGAGATGTGTGCTGTGTCCACCTGTCTCTCCTGGCTTTTGGATGTTCCTCTTGGCTCTCATCCATCTTTCTGCCCATGAGTCTCCGTTTGCCACGTGCTTCCAGCTTAGCTCTTCCTTGAACACATGTCTTCTCCATGCTTGAGGTTGACGAGCCCTTTCAGCTCATGACTGCTTCCCATCCTGCTGAACTGCAGGCAGCCCCATGGGGCTGGTGGCCTCATGAAGGGGTATGTTTCACTTGGTGGCTCTACCGAGGTGTGGAGCCAGTGCTTAAAGCCAGCTAATCCATACCTTCACCCTTCCCGTGAGTCATCACCCAAGCTCCCTTATGATAGTCCCACTGAGGTGCTGGTAGGATGTGCTAACCACCATCTACAGGGAGCAGGATGTGTTGTGGATGAATCACGGCCGCTACTTATCAAAATGACATGTTACATCTCGGGGATGTGTCCTGGTGAGTCACCGCTCTTCAAAGACAAAAAACCCTTAATATATTTAAAGATGGCTTTTAGAAATCATGGAGGACAGTGATGGGAATGTCCGGTTTCTTGTGAAAGCCACACAGGGATGATTTCAGGTGGCTCAGGCAAACCTTCAGCTGCCAAATCCCTGAGCAGGCAGCCAGGGCTTCTGAGATATGTCTTAGCAAACGAGCGTCGAAAGCTGTTTAAAAAAAAAAAAAAAAAAAAAAAAAAACAAAAAAAAAAACAACAACAAAAATCTGATCCCCGTGCCTGTCACAAAGCCAGTCGCTGGTGCTACGCCCCAAGCAAGCAGAAAGTCGGTGTAAGCATATCTCAAGGCAGCGAGTGGATGCTGAGATACTGGGATGATGGAAACTATAATTTTCAATCTAATTAAACTGAGTGACTCCCTCATGGATTTATGCTTCTTAATTACTTTGAGCTCTGATAATGTGGGTGCTGTAGGTATTGCTGGTTTTTGGGCAGCAAGTGTGATGTCCAGCTTAGAGAAGCAGTACCCACCTGTTGTCCATGGGGACAATGGGGGTCTCAGTAAAGGACTTCATCTCCTGGTGGGGTAGAGATGAAGAGCTGGAGGTGACTTTCATGAGGCAATATTGGACTACTGTAGTCTTGGATCAGTCCCACATCTCATGGTGGGACCATAAGTCCTGTTTCAGAGACAAGGTGGAGGTGCAGGAGGGGAAGGTCCTGCTCCAGACCCACACAGACCTCAACAAGATACTGCTGTGGCTCTTACTAGCCTGTCCCATGGTTGTGGAGTGCCCATTTCTTGCCTAGCTGATGTCTGCTTTCACCACCATGTTCAGTGGTAAAAAATAAAATAACGAAGGAAATTAAAGACCAAGTGCTCCTCATCCAGTGTCACCATGATGTCAGCCTTGCTTTCCTGTCCCCACCCGGCGCTGTAAGAAATCACTTCTCTACTGGGATAGGCCATCAACTACCATCTGGTAGTTAATGGTACCAACAAAGCCTGTTTTGGTTGAAGCAAGAGCTTTAACACCACTAAAAAGCTCTTCTGGAAGCAATGTCTGCACAGGGTGTGAACATCTCACCGGGGGACTGGTGGAGAGCTGCCCTTGGGGGTGTCTGCAGGGACTTCCCTACTCCCAGTATTGGGGTTTTCTCCCCCAGAATCTGGTGTTGCAGAGATGTAGTTTGCTTTTCCTCTCCCATCTGGCTGTGATACCCTTAGGGGCAGCTGAGGACACGTTGCTTGTGGCTGGATGGCTTTCAGGGGTCTGAAGTCCCTGTGTGAAGGACTCTGCTTTTGGGCTGAGCCTGCCCTTGGCTCTCCTGCAGCCAGTGTTTTATGGCCCTAGGCGTTATAAAGACCCTGGCCAGAGAGCTGGGAAGGTCATGGAGGCAGAGCTCTTGAATAAAATACTTCCTTTTTTAATAAAGAAAAACAAGAAGAGAAAAAAAAAAGGAGGGGGGGGAAGAACCTGGGTATCTTAAGCGTGCAAATCTGAATTCCAGAAAATATTGATACTCAAGGTTAAATAAAGGGCTGGTGTTTTGGGTGCAACTGGTGGCAGGAACGGCTTTTGGCTCGCGGGGGGGGTGACTTCTGCCACCTGGACCCTCGCCTGCTCGCCAGGAGCTGCTTTGAAGCCTTGTGTGCTCTCACCGTGCCAAAATAAACTCAGAGTCGAGGCTGTCAGAGCTAATCTTCATCCTTTAACGCTTCACCCTCTGTGCTGCCGTTTCAGTGAGTGATGGCTGTGCTCGTACCCGCTTATTTTAGGGAAATCCCTCCCCAGGGTGGGAGCGCGGGGACCATCCCTGTGATTCCAGAGGGACACGAGCAGTGCTGCTCAGCTTTGAGAAACCTGAAATATCCACTTGCTCAACCCTCAAGGTGGGTTCAAATCATCTTTAGGAACAAAACTTGCTTGAATTTGCCTTTCAGCACTCGACACTCCATGCTGGAGAAGATGGGATGGCTCAGGCTGCGCAACTCCTCGCAGTCCCCAAAGACTGCGAGCAGAAAAGCTGCAAGCAGGCTTTTCCTCCCCGAGTGCTGCTGCACCAGTGTTTGCATGCTAAATTCCAGCACCAGGCAGAAAAAATGCTGATCTTGCCCAAATGCAGCTTCCCAGGGCTGCCCTTTTTGTCCGAGGAACAGTGTGATGCAGAAATCCATATTTGAAAAAAAAATCTATTATCAGAAACAGAATATTCTATATGCCAAAAGGTCTGTAGACTCTTCAAGCTTTTGCTGGTTTGGTTTTTTAAATTATTTTTATTTATTTTTAATTATTTGTCTGAAAACAGTGCTGCCTACTGTCAGACTTTGCTCTGGTACAAAGTTTCAGCGCTGGAAGTAAATCAGCAGAATGCAAATTCGGCTGTTGCTTGCTAAACTTTGCTCAGATCTTAGCAAATCACTGACCTGATAAGTACTTTGGAGCTCCAACTCTTCCTGCAAGGAGGGAGCTCAGCCTCAGTCCTGGGGGATAGTACTCATCCTGGCTGAGCATCCTCCCAGGATCCTGGTGTCCTCCTTCCCCAAAGGATGATATTTTTGAATCCTTTGGATATAAATCGTGCCTGAGCTATTAATTGCTGTCATATCCCAATTTTAAATGGTGTTTTCTTTTTTTGAGTAGCAGGTTTACTGTTTTTTCTCCTCTTTAGTCTCAGATGACTCTGCTTTAATATTCAATCATTTGCTGTTGCTGATCTCCAGCAGGATGGATTTTGGTGTCCCTGTGTGAAGAGCAGATTGGATGTTGTGGCTGATTGATAGAAAATCCCCAGGACTTTAGTGCGCAGAAGCATGTTTGACTATCGGACCACGCAGTTCACAAGTTAGTGAGGTTTCATTATTTTAGCAACTCTGAAGGCAGTTTCTTGTCTCTCGGCATTCAGTACTAAAGGCCGAATGTTTCTAGAGGAAAAACCTTCCAACGAAACAATTTAATTTTCCTTGGTTGTATTTTAGGGACAATCTGTTGGCGACTATTTTATCCAGCATGCCATCTCTCGGCTTATAAACCTCTTTGATGTGGCTCATTCAGGGGAAAAATGGCATTACGCACTACCTCAATCACTCAGATGTCAGTGAGGATATCGCGTTTGACTAATAAGGGGAAATTTGGGAAGATTTAGTAATGCCAGGAGACATGACCCACTTTCAGATAAATGCTTTTCAGACAATAGAGATTGAGCTATATGGTGGGGGAGGGAGAAACATTCACAGGGTAAAAATAATTATTTATAATTTTTAGATTTTATTTTATTGTGCTGACTCTTTCCCAGGTTCTGGATGGGTTTGCTTTTTCTTTCTATGGTACTTTTCTTTTTTTTTTTTTTTTTAAACAAAAATGCTGGCACTAACTGGATTTTAACAAGTCTGTGTTATCAGAGATGACCATCCCCGGGTTGCGGATGCCCGTCACCTTTAGGATGCTCCACTGAGCGCATGGGGTGGCTGGTGGGTGTCGTGATGTGGCTCTGGTCCAGCTGTTGGTGACCAGCGTTGGCTGGTTATGGGGATGGGGAACCTGGTGTGGGAGTTTGCCTTGAGCATCCCAGCTCAGGAAGGTGTCTACCCAATGAAGTGCATCTTAAGTACTTAAGGACAGAAGAATATTAATCTGTAAAGCCAGGTTTATGTGTTTTCTTCATACCACAGACCTTACATGCAGTTTCATCCCTGTTCCTGTGTTACTGGGGGCTTCTGGCCAAAGCAGAAATTGTAGAGGGGTAGCACTATGATGTTGCAAAACAGTGAGAAAGCCAAACGTGATGCTTAAATTTGTAGTATACAAACTTTTTCTTCAAAGACAACAAAAGAGAGCATTCTTCAAGCAGTAACTACATAATTTTCAGCACTGCAAGTTCTGTCAAGCAACTTGTTGTGGCTGTTCCTTTGTGCAAGGTTTTTTCTTGGCAGTTGCGTGAGCTGAGCAAAACCAACTTAGTCTCCTTAAAACTTCTTATAACCCCTTATTAAAAATAGCTTTGCACTCCTTCCAGAGTATTGTCGTGATGCTTCTGTCTTAATTTCATATTGAAGCTAAATGCTGACTTTGTCTTGCAATTTGACGTGCCGGTGTGAATGTCCAATGTGATGGAGCAATGTCAGAGCCCACCTAAAAAGGGGAAGCTGCGCTTCGCTGCGTGGGCAGTGTTTGAGCGGAAAAACTCCACCCTGAAGATGTGCTGGAAGTGCTGCTGGCTTCTGGAAGGGGGTCCAAATTTTCAACCTTTGATTGTTATTTTTGAAAATGACCTTTTGAACGATCATTCAGCTGTAGATGTTTTTTAATGTCCTATTTTTGCCTGCAGCCGTGGACTTCATTGCTGTGCTACAGGGAAAAAACCCAAACCCAATGCTCTTGTTTTCGAAGTCGTTCCCTGATTTTTTTTAAGAGCCATGTTATAAGCTTCAAGCATCTTTACCAAGCAGGTTAACGCTTTCCCCAGGTTAAAATCTTGCTTCTTCTGCCTTGAAACTTTGAAGCCAGTAAACTGACAGTTTTTTGGGTGCATCTCTGTTGGTAAACACTGCTTTTACATGCTGTTACAGTGATAGCTGCAAGATATGCAGCCCTGGCGCTTGTCTAGATAAATCCATTTCCTTCACACGTGCTTCTGGGTGTTTGGTGAGTTGGTCACTGGGGTATTCATGGGGGCTCTGAACTCCAAATTACAGTTGTGCCCCATGAAATACTCAAGTGGAATTTCTGAAGCATTACCAGCGGATGCTGAAGCCCTGATTGAAGTTGTGTGTGATGCTGAGAGCTCCTGTGATCTTTGGGTGACTCAGCAGCGATGGTACCCAGTCGGACAGGAAGGTGGTCTTGCTGCTTCTGTAAGCACCGGTGGTGCTGATGCCTGTCGGCTCACTCTCACGTGCCTGGGAAGCAGCTGGAAAGTTGCGAAGAGCTAAAATATCTGGGATCTGGACAAACCTGTCCTGCAGTCAGGCTAAACTTCACTATAGCTAATTTGTCTGGGAGGGAAGAGGCCTTTTTGGAAGGACTTGGCTCCATTCCTCCTGCTCACACAAAACCTGTGTCATTTAGCAAGTCAGGACAGAGCAAAATGCAGTGGCCAAAGCCTGAAAGAGCCAACCCGGTAGCTGGGTGTGCTGGAGACGAATGCAGATCTGAACCACGGCTCATAATTTGAAAGTTGGATAGCTTTTGAAACACCCCAAGAGATGGAAGAGGCCCTGCCTGCATCTTCTTTACCTGCTTCAGCCTTGTAAACAGCACTGACCTCCGTCTCTTACAGGTTTTGTACATAACTTATGTCTGCTTTAAAAGTTGGCTGCTGCTTTAATGCAGTTGTCCAGCACCTGTGATTCAGGCTTGGAGGTGTCTCTTGGGAGCGCATCCAAGGGATTCATGTTAGATGGCTGAGTTGGGTTGTATTAAGTATGTTTAAGGAGTTCTTATGGAAGCAGGCCAGTTAAAAATGGAGACTTGGCTTTTTTCATCCTTGTTTTTCAGGCAGAGCTTAAGAAAATCTGAAGCCACCACGTGTAGATCTTGTGCTTGGGTAATAAACCTGCAGCGAGGGGGGGGATGGGGCCTCCTTCATCCCATAAACACTTTCTTGATTGCGCTGAATGTGGGCAGCCGAGGCAGGTGTGAAAATACGGTAGTGGCCTTCAGCCTCTAAGCCAGCCTTGACTATTTTTGGGGGCGGAGTGACATGTGACATCTTGATGTGTCTCTTCAGGATTCAAGTGTCCCTTCAATAACCAGATGCTGCTGCCGGCAGTGTCCTTCCCACCAGGCAGAAGCCTCACTGGAGGCTTTTCCCTTCCCTGAGGATGCTGTGAGCTTCCTGAATTAGAGAGCCTTGAGCTCCCCTGTACGAGGTTAGAGATTGCTGACTTCACATCCCTTCCACATGCTCACAAAACTTCCCATTTTGGGGGATTTAAACAGCTGCTGGGGATGTCTCTAGCATTTGATTTCTGCGGATTGAGCATATAACGCTGGGCGTGAATTTACTGTAGTGATAAAGCACACATTAGGACTGATAGTAACATTTAACTGCAGCAGTCTGTCTAGCTACCGGAGCAACCCCTAGCCTTTTATATCTTGTGATGGGGAGAGATTTGTGACTTGTTTTCCTCCGCGTCAATGCAAAATGAGATCTGGGCTTTCTCCTGTGCATGCAAATCCTGAAGGGAGTTCAGAAGTGTCGGAGGAGCAGGGAAATCCCACCTCGTGAGCTTTCCCAGCCGGCATTTCTGGCTGGAAACAGGCAGTGGAAACGCTGAGGTTTGGGGATGTTTGTTTTTAAACGAAGCCCAGCCTTTTGTCAGTGCTTTGCTGGTAGCCGACAGAGGGGAAACCTCCTCTGAGAGCAAGCTTAAAATACCCTTTAAACAGGTTGAACTGCTTTCCTATGAAAAGAGCTGTTGTGAAAACCAGTCCCTCCGGGCCTCTCACCAGGAACATCAGCAGTGGCAGCTGAAATGATCTCGTTTTGTGGCCATGGGCAACAGCCACGTTGTCCCCTGCTGCTGCGTTGCTGTGACCATCTCTGCAGACCTTGTGAAGGCTTGGGCAGCGTTGGGTTTCGACTGAGGTGGCTTCTCTGAAATGCATTAGACTGGAGCTTAGGTCCATGTTCCCATGGCTGGAAATGCTAGCAACGGAGGGACCATGGAAATACAGGGTCTTCTGCATCACCGCCATAGGGTAATGATTGAAAGCATCAAGGAAGATCAACAGGAGGTGACCAGCAGGTCCCTCAGGCATTGGGCTGGGGTGGTTTTGCTCCGCAGGTTTGCTTGGCATGTGGCTTTCCAGCGTGATACGGTTAATGCTGGGGACATCCTTTAGCTTTGCATCTGGAAGTGACCCCGTTTTGCAAATACAATACTGGGAGGACAGGGGAGAGTTGGGGAAAGCAAATATTTGCATTTCTACTGTTGAGTTCATCTCACTGATGCTCCGATGGGACCTGCTCCTCTCTCATTCGAATCTCTGCTCTTACTAAAGTATTTCTGAATGTACTGTTTGTTTACTGACAGCAGGTCTTATCTCCACCATACCTGGGAATAGGGAGGCTGCGCTTTGGCAGTAGCTTTAATAATGCTCTGATAAGGGCTCGCCGCCGTCCTTGCTGGGAGAGCCGGCTTATCGGGGAGCAGCAGGGCGAGGGGTGCCGCGGGGAGGAGGAAAAGTGAAGTGATGGCAAAGACTGGTTGGTGTTTGGCAGTGTGCTTGCCTGTGGGTGGAGGAGGTGAAGAGGGTGAGCACGGTCTTAAATTTGGAAAGCACCTATTCACTGCTTATCTCAATATCCTGGGAGGAACAGAGGCAAGGATGTGACTTCTCTGATCAAAAACGAATCTCAGTGACTGTTACATTTATCAAGTCAGTGGTCTGAGGTTATTTTATCCCTTGAACATCCCATACCTTGAGTTTGCTATGCCTTATTTTCATAAATTATATGCCAATAATTACGGTAACTTGCATCTGATATTCTGAAACTTCTGGGCAAATAGCTGTTGGCGATGCCTTTGTGGCTCTAGAAGAAAAAGGGAGTTGACCCAAGTGGAGAAGTTTGGGGTGTGATGGAAACCTACTTTCATGTGTTAGCTGAGCTTTGTGGAATTAGTTCCACATTAAATACCTATTGCCTGAGTAAAGCCTTATAATTGTGCTCAAAGCACAATAATACATGGATTATTTCTGATGTCACCTCGGAAAGCATGACTTCTGTGTGATGCAAGCAGTAGAAAAGAAGTGACCCTTGTTTCCCAGACACACCCAGCCAGGGTGGGAAGCCCTTTTCAGTTCCTCTGGGCAGTTTTGACGTGTGTGGAGAATAACTGAAATATTTGGATCGTGAATTTTGATTTAATCCCATGGTCATGCTTGATGCTTGTTTTTAATGAACTGAACTTTGCTTCTCAGTGGTTTATGAGATCATGGCATGGGATGCTTCTGCAGGCAAGTGGTGCCTGTGGTTCTGTGTCTGAAGAACTGTCTTGATTTGGGGCAATAAGTTAGAAAGCGCCTTTAACTATCCAAGTTGAAGGTTAAAATAACTTGAACCTTGGCAGCTGCAGTGTGAAGCAGCAATAAGGTCGCTCTGGGAGTTTTCACTCTGCATTTCTGAAGTTCAGCTCTGTGGGTCACGTTTGGCTTGGGGATAACAGTAGCATCATCTCTTTAAATTACTAATTGACTGTAATTATCCAGAAATGTAGTCGTCATTTATGCTTGGCGCCTATGGAAAAGCACCGTCTGCTGGTCCCTCCAAAAAGAACCTGTATGTCACGTATTTACGGGCACCAAAAATATATATCACACCTTGATGGGCTCTCTCCTGAGCACCTTCCCAGTGCTGGCCGTGCTGCTGATGCCAAGGCGCTGTGGTCCCTCGTCTGGTGCCATCGTGTGCCTGTGTCCTTGGCTTTCAAAGGGGAGGTCCTGCAAGGCCATCTCCTGCGCTCACATTTGCTTAATGCTCCAGAACTTGTGCAGCATTTAGCGCCAGGTATGTGGGGAAACAACTTCAAAGCGTGAATTTTAGGCAGTTGAAGAAAACTACCAAGAACTTTATGGGATGAGGGGCCTTCATCCAGCAAATCATTTAATTTCTGTTCAAATTTTGGACATGGCACGCACTTGAACATGCCGGTGGGCACCTCACCAGCAACAGCTTGACAAGAAATGCCTGTGAACAACATAATGTTGAGGGATTTGTCTAAATTTAATGTTGCTGTTGAGGAGGAGGTGGATGAGTGCGATCTCTTTTCTTGCAGCCTGTGGAGTTGACAGCCGTTTGGCTTGCAGCAGCCTGTCTTCCCGTTAGCTGCTGGGAGGGAGCTGGTGTGGACGCACCACGCTGTGAAAGGCAATGGGATTTCAAAGACTAATTGCTGTGGAACTGGAAATGAGTCCTATTAAGCAGCTATTGTCAAGGCGGGGATGCTAAAGACTTTGGAAACGGTTCCTAAAATACAAATTTGGACTCGTTGCATGCCAGCTATTAGGCAGAGAAGTCTCTGCTGATCTGCACGTGAGGTTTGAGAAGGCTGGAGAGAGGGTTTGGAGGCCATGGTGGTGGGGAGGAGCACGCCTCGCCCCCCACGACCGCCTGACTTCCTCCCCCCAAGTTCAGGCGGCCCCGACACACAGTGCAATTCGACATTTCCCTTTACAGACATATTGATATGTGCTTTGCAGCTTGGGTGCCTATAAATGGTGGCCAGATGTGGTGATCCAGACGGGGGTTATTTTTGCTTTTCCATAAGAAAACACCTAAAAATACCTTTTTGAAAGTTTGCAGCAGTCTCCAACTTGCAGTACGACTCTTGCCATCCCGTGCGGTGTGGGACAGAGGAGAAGACCTGTTTCTAGCCCCAGGGGGAGATGAAAGGGCAGGCAGCTGAAAGAAAGAGCAGATATAAAGCATCTCTGCTTTTTGTAGTTCTCATTATTGTCCGAACAGTCTTAAATCACTGCTGTGTGCACGGATGTGCATGACCACTAACGCCTCTTTTGATACCTCTGGAGGTCCCGTGGCACAAACCCACACCATGAGCAGTGCCTGTCCCCAAGCTGTCCTCTTCCTGGTGTCCACATGGGCCAGTTTGCCTGTGGCTGAAGGTAGCAGGAACACCTCAAGTGACAGCATGAGTTCAGGAGTCCCCATCCAGCCACTGGCCCATGAAATTTGCAGGAACTCGTGTCTTGGGACTGAATATTTTGTGAGAAAGGGCAGAAACTTTTGGGCTTGTACGTTATGAGCTGGGAACTGTCTGCACTGTTTGCAAAAGCTTTGCTTTCACAGCAAAACGAACTGGGCTAGAATGTGATGTTTCTCCAGGTTTTTTTTTTTTCTTGTTTTATTCATCTACCTAGCAAAGCATGAAGTCATTCCCTAGAGGAGAGGAAAGAAGTCGCAATGCAATGTTTAGTAGAGATGGATTTGAGTTATGGTTTTGCCCTAACTCGAGTGAGCCACACTCCCTCTCTCAGGAGCTGTCTTCATGCGCTCTTAAACCACTGTAACTTCAGAGTGTTTGTACACTTGTTTTGCTGCTTTTCTAATTAATAATCCTTTTTTCCCCCCAGTTTGTGCGGTAGGAGTGAGTTTAACTAGTT
Organism: Alca torda; assembly: GCA_008658365.1. Classification (NCBI taxonomy): domain Eukaryota; kingdom Metazoa; phylum Chordata; class Aves; order Charadriiformes; family Alcidae; genus Alca; species Alca torda. The sequence continues at coordinate 2,832,468 of CM018101.1, forward strand.
TTGCTTGAAACAGGTTGTAGTCCTTCAGCTGCACTGCTGGGACCAGGTGGCATCAGCTTAAGTATGAGCATAAATGCACATCCTTCCCTTGGATGGGAACTGGGTTTCCCAGTCTTGGAGCAAAACCCTTTGGTGGTGGATGTGTAGTGGGATGGAAATCCCGTAGCTGGGATGTCCCTGGGATGTTGTGATGCTGCTGGTGATGAGAAGAGCCGGAGCTGAGCCTTGCTTGCGTTGAAACTCTGCACCTGCTGCCTGCTCAGCACTGCCTGTGCCCAGAGGTAGCCTGTAACTGCTTGGGAGAAATAAAGAAACACTCCTGTAACACGAGGAGGGATGTTTAAATGAGTAAATACATCTCCTGGTTGGGATATAGATGTTGTCCTGTGCGTTGATCCAGGAGACACACAACAGAGCAGCTTTGTTGTGGAGACGGAGACAGAAGCAGCAGCACCCGGTGGCTGTGATAGCGTGCTTTTTTTTTAAAAAATTATTTTTATTTTCTCCTTCTGTTTGGGGTGTTTTGCTGTGAGGGCACTTCAGTGTTTCATGAGAGCCGTGTTTGATCTGTGTGGGAGCGTGTGTTTGTGTGCTGCTGGGGCATCCGCCCTTCCAAGGGGAAGAGATAACCTTGGATTTGCCTAACACATGGGGGATGTTGCCAAGTCGGGGGAGAAATTCAAATCAGAAGGTGAAGGCTAGAAAAGATGCATTGGGTGGTGTGGTTGTTTTTACGTTTTAAGTGGGTGCAATTGCACTTCTTGCAACCCTTTCTATACTTGGAGCAGTCTTCTGCATTTTGATTTCCCTCATTGAGCCCTTCCTGCAGAACACAACGGTATTTTGCTAATGGTGTTGCTTCCCAAATCTTCTCCTGTGATTCAAAATTCAGGGGTTGATGCAGATGGTCTTTTCCTCCATCCTTCCTTATTTAAGCTTTCATTTCCCCTACATTTATTAGAGGAAATCGTATATAGGGTTCGGGGGTTGGTTTTCCAGGGAGCTGCTGTGTGATATAAATAAGAGGCTGCGGGATATCAGTGCTGGAAGATGTGGAAAGCTCAAATCTCAGTATGTTAGCTGGACAGCTTGAAGTTACAAGGAAATAAGAAGGAAAATGTAGCTGACTGCCTAGCCATACTGTACCTTCTATTTTATATATTAAAAAGGAAACCACCTTTTCTTTGAGTTTTCTCAGGGATGTGCTTTGAAAGAATTTCAGCTTAGTGATTGCAAAATTTTGCCTGTTGTCTTTGTCTCACTGGGGAGAAGAGACAAAATATATACGTTAATAGAGTAACGCATCATACAAGTACGCATTTGAGGTCTGGCATATGGATGTCCTGGGAGAAGTGGAGCTGGGTACAAATCACATTCCCAAAGACCTGGAAATTGCTGCGATGAAATGAAAATGTAAGAGCAGTTCTTCCGCCCAGAAGATGCTTTCTTTGCCCTCCCATTCCTAAGCAAGTGGGCGTTTATGAATATTTGTTCGCCACTTCAAATATTTTAATTAAACTTATTTATTCCAGCGCTGCATCTTGACAACTGGTGCCGTTCTCCAGGCGTTGAATGTCTCCTTGCTAACAGACCTTATTGTTGGAATTTTTTAATTATAACCAGTAAAACATTGCTTACTTAAATCCTCAGTAATCAATTTGTTTTCCTTTAGTTGCTTAGCAATGAAAAAGATGCAAAGGTGGCCTGGGGGCCTTTCCCGCACACCCCTCTGCTTAGAAAGGGCTGAAGAAATGCCCCATAAATACAACTGTGGGTCAAAAATCCCTTCGAATGAAGCATGCATAAAGTGATGCTCCAAGAGGGTTTTTAACACATGAGTTCTGGCGAGGTGAGGGATAACTCTACAGGTTGATTAATCCAAGTGCTTCTTTCTAAGAAGGCTGAAAATGCAGTCTGGTGGAGAGGTGACTCTGCAATTAAAGGTAGATTTTGGTGGTGCTGTTTGGGCATGGGGAGAACGGCTGAGCCGCTCCAGCGACAGGCGAGGTGATGCGTACCCTGAATTTCGGATGATGCTTGTGACATCGTGAATGCCACGTGTGTTACCGCAATTACAGCCCAGAAGTGGCCGCTGTTTTTAACTTTTCCAACTGAAATTCCTGGTGTCCTCGGCTGCATCCCTGTGCTGCTGAGCCTGGCTCTTCCAGGATCATTTTAATATAAAATCATTTAATGGAGGGTGATCATTGCGCTGGGGAAGGAACATGCTTATGAGTTTCCCTAAAGCATCATGAGGCTACGTTATAGGTAGAGAACTATGAAAACATGGGGTGAAAGGCCATTTTAAACTACTTACTTAAAGCCCAAAGGCCATTTTTTGACTGCGTTATTAATAATCAAATGTATATGGTATATATTAAGAATTTTTTGGATCCAGCCTATGTTCATCAAGGTGCTTAAAGTGGTGTTTAGATGGGGAACAGGACTGTGAAGACAAGATTACACCACAGCACTGCCCAAGGTTTTGATTAATCGAGAATTAGGTGAGAGAAGGGTAATTAATGCCAATCAACAGGGATTTGCAGAAAGTAGCCTGGAAGGGTTTAACTTTTGCAATATGACAGGCTGTTGGGTGAAAGTCATGCTGTGGAAACGCTTGACCCCTGCATGGGGCTTTTAATTAAAAAAGAAAAAAACCCAAGTCTGTAAACCCCCAGTAACCTTTACTGGAATAAAAAAAAAAAAAAAAAAAAAAAAAAGTCTATATGGCTGAGTTAAAACTGTGATAGGCAGGATCTCATTCTGATTCCCCTTAGACACTGGGTCAAGGATTTTTTTTCTCTTGATCCTGTGCAACGTGGTAATTTTTTAATCCATGACTTGAAGAGGTAACGAGCACTGGAGGAGCTGGGTTGGGTGGGTCGTGGCTGTGAGCACCCCATGGGTGCTGGACTCGGCAGAGAAGCTTGGGAAGGGGGTGCTGAGCACCCTGCTCCAAACTGCTGCTGCCCTGATGCCCGGGGGAGCATCGGGAGCATCAGGAGCAGTTCCAGGAGGAGCTGCAAGTCAAAAGCATGATTATCTGGCTTGGCTTTAGCACCAGACTTCTTGGGCTTCCCTGGGGACTCTGCAGTGATTTAGGGGCTTGGCAGAGCATCCCTCTTTCTGGCAGCGTGGCAGAGACGGGATGGTGATGGTAAGTGTCTTGTGAACATCTGGTGAACATCTTTTAGAGCTGAGCCAGGCCTGATAGAAGAGAAATTTGGTGCTTGGTGTCATTGGGATGGTGGTATCGTACTCCTGGTGCTCGATGGGACAGGGCCTGGAGAAAGGTCTCCCACTGAGCAGACCAGTGGCTGGCGTCTCTTGGTTCATCTCTAATGCTGGGGGATATTAAGTTTTGGAGGGCCTTTGCCAGGGATTGTAGCAGATTTTCCAGTGGAGCACATGCTTTGAATCCAGGCTTAGACCTCCAGAGGGGCAGCCCTGCGTTGTACCTCGTGATTTCATCAGCCCCCTAGCTGCCAGCTCTCAACCTTCACAGCAACCCAAAGGCGAAGGGCTCCTGTGCTCAACCTCATGAGAGGCTGGAAAGACACGGCTGTAGAAAGAGATGGGCCCTGACACCCCAGGTGCTGCCAGCTCCAATTAAACAGGCACAACTCTCCTCCCATAACATCTCAGGCTGCTGTGAGATGGTTCGTTAACGGTGACGCAGGCGATAATGCACATTCCATGCAGGTGAAGTCTTGTTGACCTTGGCAGAGAGGTTTGGTTTTGTTATTTCTTAAAAGAGTAGAGGAGCAAAGTAAAAATACAAGAGTTGTTGCACTGCCCAGGGCAAATCCTGGTCTCGCAGCCTACGAGGGGATCACTCCCCAGCCCAGGAGGGACTCCTTTTCCCCCCAAAATTAAGACTGAATTATTTGTTTGCGCTGTCCCAAAGAACCTGGGTCTCTACCTGGTTTTGCAGCATCTAATGACTTATTGCAGGAGGGATTTTGCATTTCAGCCCATTGCTGCAGTGAGAGCGGGGCTGTGTGTGCGCCCGAGTCCTTGATGCTGAACCCGTCAGTCTTAATTAAGCCTGCAGTAATGAGCGCCGCTGAGATGCCACGGAAGAAATGGTAGGGGAGAGGATGGGAAGACATGAGTTGGCTGTTAGTTACATGTGAGACTATTGATTAGTCCTGGAAATCATGTTTAATTAAAGTAAAGTCTCCAGGATAGAAGTACAGGGGGGTATGCTTGGTGTTGGGGCTCACCTGCAGCCCCACTCTGTTCAGTGCCAGTTTTACTTCTGCTGTTGGTGGGATGAAGCTGCTGCAATGCTGAGCTGAAGCCTTTTAAACCCACCCTTCGTTAGAAATGCTGCTAATGAGCCAGTGGATATTCTGCTTGTCCAAGCAGCTGAGTACTACTCAGCACTGCTCAGCTGCTGTGACACTTTATGCAAATCATCATCTGAGTTAATTTGGGCAGGGGAATAAAATTCAGCAAAGAGAAATAGAGCAGATTTAGTGCTGGTGGGAGACGTGGAGCCCATCCCTCAGCATGACAGCTCTTCGGGGGTGGGAGGAAAATATCCCCGTACTTAGGAGGCACCAGCAAAGCATATTGCTTTGCTGGCTCAAATACAGCATCTCCTACCAGTGCTCCGGGATGTGCAGAGATGCTCCCTCAAAATTTAGGAGCCCCACCTTACCAGGGGCACAGCCTGGGTGTGTATTTGTGTGCTTTCCCTGGATCCATCTCGGCGCTGATAGTGCGAGGAGGATGGGGAGTATGTGGCACGGCGTAGATTACGCTCATCTGCTTTGGCTCAGCTGTTTGGGTTTGTGTGTGTTTTATCAGCTCTGGGAAACACATAAATTGCTCGTTCTCATGTTGAGTAATTAGAGATGCTTCTGCAGTGTGCCGCTGTCTTTCTTTGCATTTAACACTCTCAGCAAGTTTACATTTGCATTCTGTAGCTCAAAATAATTTTTTTGTGTTTTTTTTTTTTTTAAACAAGTAAAACACGGTAGTATTTTTTTTTGCCCTACCCCTTGAGCATGATGTTGAGGTAGTGCGTGTCCCTTGCTGTGTGTTCAAATGTTGATTTGCCAGTTGTGACCTCTCTTTTCAGCTCTTTTGGGTTTTTATGGTAAGGAAGAAGTGGGTCTTTTCTTATTAGAAGTTCTTGTTGCGGGTGGATGCCCACTGGCTGCGCTGGGGATGCTCTGCTTATGCTGGGCTCGTGCTGGGGATGCCGGGCATCCCAACATCAGGTACCGGTGCTGCAGAAATTGGGCAGTGGAGGGATGTGCAGCACCAGAGCATCCCTGCCTGCTCTGTATCAAGCAGTGAAACCCTCTGGCATCCCCTCCTGACCCTCGTGAGGGTTTGCTGGCCACTGGTACCCGGCAGCAAACAGAGAAGCCAGCCTGGGGTGAGATGCAGGGGTCAGTGGGTCCCGGTGTCACGGCACAGCTTGGGAAGCTCTGACCTAAATATGGGCTTTGCCTGTCTGTCGGGCAGTGGAGAAATCACTCCTGGGATGAAAATCTCATTTGGAGGATGGGAAAAGGGAGGATTATACTTTGCCATCTGCCCTGATGTTCAATATTGTAAATAATAATTAAAAAGTTAATGATCCACACGTCCCTGAACAGGGAGGTTTTTGCCCTGCTGCCGAAGCACCTCGCCTGTGCTTTGCTGTGTCACGGGTGAAGCAGTTTTTTCTCCTGAGTCACTGCCAAGTGGGGCAGAAGGGATTTTTAAGGCTGCAGGAGCCCAGGAAAGCCCTGGAGCTTGTGCCTTTCCGTGTCTTCCTGCTGACAGCACCCATCGTGTGGCTCTTCCCCGCACCGAGATGCATGGTGGTTTGCACAAGCCCATTTAGCGCAGCTAAATAACTCCATAAATAACTACCTGTTAATCATGGGGACATGGGATCCTACTGTGGTAGGGATAATGCCAGGGGATGGGCAAAAATACAGCGGGTGACCCCAGTTCAGCCCAGCACAAATTAACGAGGAGAAGTTCATTTGCTTTAGTGCAGAACTGGAGGGGGATGCTGTCAGCATCAAATAGGGAAAAGAAAAATGGCATCCAAACCCTGAATTGTGCTGTCTGGTATGACCCGTTTTAATTTAAGGTAGAGTTTGTATTTTTGTTCTTTTTGCTTGGGAAAAGCAGAGTTTGGGAAGACAACCTTTCAGCTCTCACAAGCCATCTATTACTAAAATTGAAGTTATTGGACTGTTTCAAAGTAAACTGCGTAACCATTCACATGCTGTATATATACATGTAAATATTCGTGGGGAAGCCAGGACTGAAGATCATGCTGTTTCCTCTTACACGCGTGTGTTTTATCCTCTTCAAGAGCATCCAGTAATACCGGATCACGTTATTTCTTTGAATGGTATAGAATGAGGTTGGCAATAAGCCCACTGCAAAGGGAGAAAAGCAGAAGTGTGCTTGCTTTATGAAGAAAAATATACAGGTATTCGTCCCAATCTCCCCCTCATTCTTAGTTGACGTGTGTTCACCTTGGATTTTTTTCGAAGGTGCACATCGCTGTCTCTGGTTTCTACTAAAGTCCTTTCATAGGTTTTTCTCAACCAGTATGGAAAAACCGTGGTCGTGAGATAGTATATCTTAATCTTCGTTACTGAATTCCTAATTGCGAGGCGGTTGGTGCTATTGTATCACCGGTATTGTGGGTTTTCTGCTGTACCTTCCCTCTGGCTGCACTCCTGTTGGAAGGATGCCCCTGGAAAAGTGTCCTTTATCCAGGAGCAATGAAAACTTCCCAGGGTCGGCTCTGAGTATTACCATTCTTGAAATAACTCAGGGGATTAAAAAACAATAATAATAAAGATGGATTTGCTGACTTCCAGCTTGCCACAAATTCTGTTGCAACCACCAAACAGCCCAGACTAAACTCAGCTAGCTAATTTTTAAGCATTTTTTTTTTCATTTAATGGAAAATTATAGTGTTTTCTTTATTTAATGGAAGTTTATACTCTGTCCAGGCTGTTGGTGTTAACTCCTTCCGTGCAGACTGGCATTCCTTCTTGCTGTCCTGGTGCATCCACTGAGCACATCTCCTGGAGTTTGCTGGGAATGCCTTTCGCCAGCACCGAGGGCTTTCAAACAGCACCTGCCTCTTCTAATTTCACGTTTGTTTTAATCTGCATCTGCAGCGGCAGCCTGCTGAAATCTAAATCAAATCAGGAGGTGGAGATGGAATTTATTAAGCTTCTGCTTAATCTGGGTGGAATAATGCAAGAGGCTCTGAGAGCACTGAATTGCTTTGGTTTTATTGAGGAAAAAAACATTTTTTTTATTTTATTTTTTTTCTTGAGATGTGAGCACGTGGAGCTTTTTCTGATTAATGCTAACACCTCGTTCAAAGGTGTCCTCAAGGATTAAATAAACACTTTTCTTTCTGCCCTCCCCGATGGCAACACTGGAGTGTTGGGAGGTTAAGTGATTTGCCCAGGGTTGTGTCTTCCCAAGCCTGAAGTCAGGCTAATCCTCTGGTTCCAGCACTTTGAGACAGACCCGCCTGCCCTTTCCTTTCGTAACAAGGTTTTCTGAAAGACCAAGAGGCCTTTAAAGCTAACGAAGGCAGGACATGACATAGAAAGAGCAATAATTACGCTAGAGGTGAGATTATGGAAGTAGAGGTTCGCAGAGATGCTCTCCTCCTGCCTGGCTGGGTACCTGCCTGGGGACATGGTTTTGGCGACCTGGTGGCTCTCATCTATATGAATTTAATTGGCAAGCGTACGGCATGTGAAGCCGCTTTGGAGGGGGCGGGTTGCAGAAGTTGGAGGCAGGCGATGTGAGCGTGGGGCTCCGGCGTGCTCCCACCGTGGGCTGCCTCCAAGCCTGGGTAGGTTTTAATTAAAGCTCGCCTTGTAAAGATCTAAGAATGATAAAGTGCTTTTATTTCAGTGGTTTGACATACTTGGGATTTATGGGTGAAAGGGAAGGGTTGGATGCAGGTTTGTGTGGCAGCCTGCCTTGCCTGGAGGGCTTTGCATCTCTGCTGGAGCACAGCAAGCAGGGGAGGACGGTGAAAATGCTTAACAAAAAAAATTGTGGTCCACTTTTTGGATGTGTGTATGCCTGCACGCACGAGAGGACAGCATTATAGGTGCTTGGGGAAATGCGCTCATAACAGCCTATTCTCCCTACCAGCTCACAGCTATTTAGCAGGGTGGGGAGTGCTCATGCTGGAGCAGCGATCGCATTTGGGATCTCCCAGCTGGAGACCAAGTTACCTCCAGGGCTCCTGAGACCTTGTAGACACCCGTGTCTTATCGCCTTCCGTACCGCACGATCCCTTGCACACGTGTGTATACAAAGAAGTCTTGGAGAATCAATTTTATTATGAAAATTCTGTAGTTTTGTGGTTGGGATGGCTGATGGGATGTGAAGTCTTCCACCATGGGGTTGTAAGTCCATCCCTGGGTGATGGATGCTGAGAGCTGCTATGTTCTGCCAGTGGTTCCTACATCTCACCTGGGTGTTGGATGGCTCCTGGTCATGGTCAGCGATGAATTGTCAAGAGGAGTCAACGTGACCTTACTGCTGCTGGAGGCAGACCCAAATTTCATCCACCAAAGCATGCACAACCACCACCCAGGATTTTGGGCCGCTTTGCCGTCAGCGCGCCCCTTTCTGAATCTGTCTGTCCAGGCCAGTCCATGGCTCAGCCCAGCCCCATGTGCAGGCGGAGAATTTGCGGGACTCCAGCCAAGACCAGCAACGTTTGGTTTCTGAGGCTGCCTTGAGCTGGGTACATCCTGATCCCCAGCTATTCTGGGCATTTCTAGAGTGTGTTTGATCTCTCTTCTGCCAGGAGGGAGCTGGCACTGGGTGAAACCACGGTGATGGGGATGAAAAGGCAGGCAAAGCGCTTTGCAGGAGGGGTGAGAGCTGCAGCAATCGTCCATAAAGCCCTTCCCATAGTGGCGGAGCCTGGAGAAACTGGGGCAAGGAGCAGTGGGTGAGGAAAGCTGAGTGATGCATCGCCAGCTCTTGTTTCGTGGCCCAGCCGAAGATGGGGCTCCTGGCCGTGCTGCAGGGATGTTACATCTCTTGCATGGAGATGGAGGGGGACGGGAGATTGGGGTGGGGGTCCGGAACAAGCCCCCTACCTATGGCAATCTCCCTTCCTTGTGGCAGGGAAAGCACAGAAGGCTTGTGGTGCGCTAGAGGTGGTGTGCTTAGAAAAGTCTATTTATTTATTTTATTTTTTTCCCCCCTCCTTGATAAAACTGCTGTTCTGGCAATATATTTGTGCAGCTCCATTAACATCCAAGGGTTCCCGCTGCTGTAGCTATTGAACAACTCTAAAAATAATTACGCACAATACATATAAAAATCTATTGCTCCTCAGCTGCAGAGCAGACCGTTAGACAGCTGCTGCCGCTTTAACTCTTGGGTTGCTCCAAGTGTTATTTGGCCATCGTGTGCCAAGGGTTTGGTTTAAAGATGAAGGACAAAGCCATCTTTGGTGCTACGGTGCTGGTGTCACTTGGATTTGCTCTGGTTTCCCCCAGCACTTTGTATTTTGTATAAGAATAAGTATATATAAATAATATTTCAATCAACAGGAAGAGTTGGTGGGAGGAGCATGCCCCAAAAATGCCGATAAATCAGTGATTGTTGAAGGGTTCCTGTTGACTCTGTGTTGGTTGGCTGAGTCCAGCATCAGGTTGGCTTTATGGGACTGGTGCCAGTAAAAAAAAGCCTGACTCAAGGTGACCCCTTGCAAGGATGGAGCAAGTTTGGATTCCTTGTCCTTAGGACTGTACCCTGGCAGCCCCATGAGCAGGGAAACTGGTACCTGCTCTGGCAAAAAGAAAGGCGGATGCAGAGGGTGAGGGAAACCCATGCGTGGAGGTTACGGTGTTACTGCTGGGTCTGCAATGCGTTTGTCCCGACTCCTGAGAGCAAGGACTGGAGGTGTCGGCACAGCAACAGTTACTTGCTCGGCATGAGGGTGTGCTTTTACGCAGCCTGGGCAGAGTATTTCTCTCTGCATCATAAAAGCAAATTAAATCTCATTAGCAGGAGGTGATGTGGCTCTCAATAAGGCCGTAATCTCATTACGCGTGAGCGGTGCTGCGTGCTCTTGGATTTTGTCCCTTCATGGACACTTTGGCTGGGCTGTACGTGTCCACCTTTGGGGTTTCCTCTTGGAGGCCTGAACTTTGGAGGGGCTAAAAAGGTTAAATGTTGCATGTAAGGGTTTCTCCGGAGCCTTGAAGCCTGTTAGCAGGTTTACCTCCAACTGAAGAAGTTGGCTTTGGTGTCTTCTACTGCCTGATTAGCTCCATGGTGGAGGGTTTGGGTTAGGGCTTGCTCTGTGGGGGGCAACCCTTTGTTGTTTTGTGCAAATGAAATATACTTTGGTGTACGGTCTGCTGGGGGGAAATTACATTACTTCATAAAAGCTTCTAGAAGGCTAGGGTTTTGTGGTTTTTTTTTTTTTCCCCAGGGAAATAAAATTTCACATTTACCTTGAGTCCGTATCCCGCTTCGTTAGATTGGTAACACAGCAGTGTACACCTCGTCCAGGAGAAGTCTGATTGAAAATCAGACTTCTGGTCTATAATTTACCCAAAACCTAAAATTAGAATATTTTTTTTCTGACTGAAATAAATGGTTTAGCTGCATTGACTTTACAATGAGTGTGGGATTGTATCCATGGTGAATTAATTTATTTATGATTTAATTTCCTGAGGTTTCCTTGTGCTTAAGCTTTTTCTTTCTTTCTTTTGTCCTCTCTCCAGTACACCAGGGTTTGGATTCCTGACCCTGATGAAGTTTGGAGATCGGCTGAAATTATCAAGGATTACAAAGAGGGAGATAAAAGCCTCCATCTGAAACTTGAAGATGAAACTGTAAGCTTTTGAACGTCGTTATTCTTTTCAGTAATTTAAAGCTTCGAATTAATGTGTGAAGAAGCCTGAGCCATCTCATATTTTTAGGAAGTATTTTAAAACGTGCTTTTCATGGCCTTAACACTTCTAGCTTTTCCCTGCCCGCTCCCTCCCCAGATACTTGTGCTAAAGTAGGTTGCGAGAAAGCCCTTGACCTCTCTCATCTCTTTTCATCCCGTGGCAAAGTTGTAATAGTCTGTGATATCAGAATGGTTTTCGTTATTTATTTTTTATATAGCAGCAGTATGTGAGAAATACCAGTTTATGCTTTTTGTTGCTGAACAAATTGGAAAGACCACGGCTGGTGGCATCTACTCAAACTTGGGTACCGATGGAAAAATCACATAGGGTGCAGAAGTGACTGCCGTGCAACAATTTTCTCTGTGCCTTAGTTTTTAAGTATAATCTTATGTAAAACCCTTTTTTTCTTCATTTTTTTTTTTTAACATAAAAGAGCTCTAAAAGGCAGAAATGAGGAACTCACTGAAATGGAGATGTTTTTTAGCAAGTGCTGCTTTCAAATGCACAAACAGCCCAGGCTGATGGCGTGTGTGCAGCTGGTGATAAATTATTCCCAAAGCAGGACGGGGGAAGAGCAGCTGCTTTCTGTCCCACACAACAAGCTCATGGGGTGGGATGTAGGGTAACAGCGGGGGACTGCAGATGAATTTAACCATGGCATTTGCATCAGCTGTGAAATTTGGGTGGTTTATGGGAAGGGAGCAGCCATGCTACGTGCCTGCCACGAGGTGCATTTCCCACATGGGGTGTTGCAGGAAGAATAAATATATTTTTTGTGAAGAATTCCACCTATGAGCTTTCTTCACGGATCAGATGGGCTTTGCTTGATTGCTAATAGAGGCCACTTGCTCCAAATTGAAAATACTCTGAGGAGGGCAAGTAATTCATGTCCCCTGCCAGCCGACCATTTCCATACTGCAGGGATTATTTTCACCCTATTACTTAATGGGAAGATGGAGAACAGGAATGAAATACGCTTGATTAGGCTGTTCATCAAAACAATTCTTCTTCCAGAACAAGTGCAGGCCGTTTGCAGTGTGTGAATGTGCCGGCTTTGCAAAGAGTCATTCACGTTGAAATCTGCACCCAGTGCATGATGCTGTTGGCTCTTCTTGAGTCAGCCCTGTCTGTGTTTGTTGTTCTCCCCAATTTGCTCTTCCAGCATAGGACAGCTTTCTGAGGAGGGTAAAGGATGGATGGTGCTCCTCTTGAAGATGCTTTTTTTTTCCCCTCCCTGGTGATAAATCTGGATGAGGAGACACGCAGATGCCACCTCACTGTCCCTTGGAAGCACAAGGCATGTTCTTGTAGGACCATGAGTCACTACCCCTTGCTTCTTGGTGGGCTTCCTGCCCAGTAGCCCTGTGGTTGGACCTCCTGGATTCACCATCCTGTGTCATATCAGTCATCATTTGAACATACCTTTTTCTCTAATGACATGATGCTTCGTGCTCATGATGCAAGCATGATGCTCATGATGGTCATGTTTCCACCATTCCAGTCATTCCACACAGCGGCTTGTCCCCGCCTCCCAGTGACATCAGATGCCACAGGGGTGACCCTCATTGCAGGTTTTTTACGTGCATTTTCTCTTGCTCCTGCGGCAAGAAGATAGAAACCTTGGAGAAACCAAGCAGCAATGCTCAAGCCTTTGCAAGAAACTGGTGATGGGCATGAAAAGCACTACAGGCTTCATCTCCAGGGCAGGTTTCATGAGTCGTGCTAATGGGTGCCCTTTTCGGGCTGCCCAGCAGAGATGGGTACCTGGGTGCAGGTGGGCACCCATCTCATCCACAGCAGTCCGTCCTACGGCTTGTGGTGCTTGGGCTGCCAAAGGACATCTGCACATCTTGCGGAGTGCTGCAGCCTCCATCCTTCTTTTCTGGTTGAAAACTTCAGCAGTTGGAGTACTTGGGAGGGGGGAAGATTTTATTTTATTTTTTTCTTTTTAATCTGGATATTTCCCTGGAAACCAAAGCAGCTAACAAGTCCTGCAGGGTACTGCCTTTTTCTACAGCTGAGTTTAGGATTGCTAGGTGTTACTAGCACGTCACTGTCATGATGAAACACAGGCGGTTGTGCAAGAGACTGCTGCTTATTGTGGGTGCTCCCAGGGACCTCTGTTTGATCCAATTCCGTATGAAACCCTGCCTGGAACCAAGTCACGTTGGACTTTTCAAGCTTTATTGAAGGGGAACAGCGCACGTAGGCATCAGATGGAGACACCGAGCGTACATATCTTTGGGGGATTTGAAGCTGTTGAAAGCCTTTTGTTCCTGACAGCCAGCATGCATTACCCAACTGTTTAGTGCTTTTTTTTTGTCCTTGTGCTTTAAGTGAATTTTCATGGATTTTTGTGGTTTCTGGCTGTACTCTGCATGCAAGAGTACTCCTTCTGAATGAAGAGATGATTTTTAAATATCACAAGGGAGCCCTGGTGTGTTTGCCATTAAGATGTGAGACTGAGTGCAAACTCTTGAAAACTGGCATTGGCAACGTGGAATTGCAGTAGAAAACCAGCCTGAGGTTGTCAGACGTGCTGTGTGACCCTGTCCTTGTGCGCTTGGGTCAGCTTTTCTCGTGCTGTTTGCACAGGCAGCAATCCAGTGCCGATGCAAAGGTAGTGGTGCCCTTCTGCTCGCAAACCGGAATTCCTCCCTTTTGCTGGGAGCTGAGCATCAGGACCCCTTCCTGGGATACCCCATGGAAAGCAACATCTCAGGCAATTATTTATTTTTTTTTATAAAGGAAAAAAAATACACTTTTTCTTTAGTTGGTGGCTCTGCTGTTCATTTGGGGATGAGCCAAAATGAGTGAGCATATGGGCCACCATATGCTTCAACGGCATAGCCTGGCTCTTCAGATATCGAAGCAGCAAGTACTCCGTGCTTCTCCATGTCCTTCTCTGCCTGAAGGGGTGTAAGGTTTTGACTATAAAAGTAACGTGAATTAAAAATGAGTTGAGAAATGACTCTGACGGGAAGAATATGGTTTAGTTTGAAATGAGGCTTCTTTTCGAAGAGCATGGAGATGCTTAGATCAGCTGAAGCTGTGGTTTTCTGTATGGTATCTGTTACTACTCGGAGCTGGCTAAAGGCTATTTGTCCCAAGGCTGGCCCGAAAACAACTCGGGTATGCTCAGGTTGGTGCTTGTGGACCATCAGTGTCCAGTAGGACCAGCTCAAAGCTGTTTACCAAGGGGTTTATCTGTCACCTGGTGGTATGGCATCCAGGTCCCTTATAGCATTTAGCATAAAGGGGTTTTCAATTCATTTAGAGTACGATGTGTAAGTATTTTATAGTATCAGGATGGAGTTTTACTTGGATAAGTTATAAGACATTAAAGGAGCTGTTGTTTTTTGTATTCTGATGTTCCTTGCATGTGTCTCTTTAGCTCTATGAATATCCTATTGACCTCCAAGGAAATGAGCTGCCTTTCCTGCGCAATCCAGATATTCTGGTGGGAGAGAATGACCTGACGGCCCTGAGCTACCTGCACGAGCCCGCGGTCCTCCACAACCTCAAAGTCAGGTTCCTCGAGTCCAACCACATCTATACGTACTGTGGTGAGTGTCCAGGCCATGCGTTCAGCTCCTGGAAAGCAGTGGGTTAGAGCGTGTCCACATAGAAACCTCTTGAGACCACAAGCCAGAGGCTGTGGCATGAGGAAGGTCCAGGGGCTGTGATTTGGGGTGGGCGGGAGACATGAGTGCGTGCCAACAAGCTTTAGGTTGCAAAACCAGAGGTGGTTTTTGAGGGTTGGTGCACTGTGAACTTTCCGAGCTCATGGTCCATGTCTGTAATCTTGGTGGAAACGTCTTGTTAGATGAGTTTGAGGCCAACTTTGCAAGTGCTTGGCAGTCTTTGGGGGGTGGGGGGGAGGGGAAAAGTAGGACGAAGGAAACCACTGGCAACAGCAGTGTGCCAGAAAGATGCGGTCCAACTGAGAAATGTCCATAGCGGGTTTTCCTCCTGAAAGACTGCAAAAAACTCCTCACTGCACTGCTGTTTCCTTCCTTTCCTTTCCTTGATGACTTTGGGGATCATTGAACTCTTAAATTCAAAGCAGGAGGAGGACAGGCGTGAACTTGGGTTTCTCATTCCTGGGGAGGGTGACCTGCCAAAACCATTCAAGGCAGGAGTTACCTGTGAATGGATGGCAACAAACTGCAACCTAAAAAGAAAGGAAGAAGGCAATTCAGCCATTTTTATTCAGTTACGTTGGAGAATATTGAATGTTGAACCCTCTTGCTGGCACTCAAGGTGACCTTGCTAGCAGTGATGCGGACTAATGATTCTTTAAGTGATGAGTTGCAAGATTTCGGCGAAATGCATGGGGCTATTGGTGTGGCAGGGTTAAGGCTGGTACCTACAGCTACGATTAAGTGTTGCAGCTTTTGCTGAGAAAATGCTTGTCAGGAGGAGACTCTTTAGAGTAACACCCTTGAAATATGTGGCCTTCGTAGCCGGTAATAGTGGTGACTTTCCTTTAAATTTGCAAGCCTGCTTTCCTCCAAAATCGGTGAGCTTTCATTAGTGCAGCTTCTCGTGAAGGTTTATGATAATCTTGAGCGCAGCATCGCGTTAACGAAGATTCTTAGGTTCAGACTTAGCCCATTCGGGCTTAGCAAATGCGGGTCTAGCTACAAAGCACCGTGCAGGTGCAGTGTACCTTGTGCTCTGGTTATAAAGTAGTTGAGAAGGGGAGAAAAGAGCTTATCTGGCAGCGTGTTTTTGGTGACTAAGGGAAAGAGATGCCTGACCCTAAAAGAACCAAGAAGCAAACAGGAGCAGGGCACGGTGAGGTGAAGCTGTTGGATTAATATCCCGCGCAGGCACGTGATGTGACTTAGCTGACCTTTGCCTTTTGATGCGGCTTAAGTTCACCTATCGCGGTGTTTGCTGCAGGCTGAGAGTTCCTGTGCTTTGCTGGAATTTGAGTGTGGAGCACAGCACCCGATCCCATCCGCCACGCGCTCTCTGGAGCTCCTTACGATAACAATTTAAACCAGCAAAACCTGAAGGTACTTGGGAGGTGGTGGAACTCGTGAGTGCTTCAGTTCTGCAAGGTGCAGACCAGCTCCCTCGAGCCCACGGTAGCAGCACGTGTGGCTTTGCCTCTCGTTAATTCCTGGGCTTGCTGCCTCCTCCAGGCAGGCACAGTGTTCCTACAGCTGGAGAGGAAAGAGACTTTAAAGCTTTAATGCAGGCTCTGGCATTCCTTTCCTGTGATTTATGCATTTCATTTTGATTTGAGTACATTCTTTGTTATGGGCTTTTACTGAGAATTTAAGCCGGGGGAAAATCCAGGATATTTGTTTGGGTCTAGCAGAGCTTTGGTTGCATAGGAATTGCTTTTCCGAAGTGATGGCTCAGGCACTGTTTAGCCCTTCTTCTCACTCTTTTTGCAAAGTCTGGTTTTGCACAATGAAGATTATTATGTATTTGCTTTTCTCACCGGTTCCATATGCCTCCTCTGTAGCTGTACTGGAGCTTATATCCTTCTTATCAAAGCCTAGCACTTTGAAGGAGATGCTGAGATAAGAATTAGGAGTCCTTCCCCATTCCCTTCTCAGCCTTTTTTTTTTTTCCCCCCAAGCATCGTATTTAAAAAAAAAAAAAGATCAAAAAAAACTAGCACAAGCCCCGAAAAGCCTGAAATATTAACTCTGTGCTTGGTTTGTAACACATCTGTCTATTTATCTGTTCTAAGGTATTGTACTTGTTGCCATCAATCCATATGAGCAGCTGCCAATCTACGAACAAGATGTCATCTACGCGTACAGTGGCCAAAACATGGGGGATATGGATCCTCACATCTTCGCGGTGGCAGAGGAAGCCTATAAGCAGATGGCCAGGTGAGTGGGCGCTCAGCCAACGGAACTGTCGAATCAAAAGCGGGCAAATGTCCAATTCAATACTACAAATATGCAATTAAAGTGAAGTTGAGGAAAAGAGTGTGAAAAATTCCAGATTTTCATCTCCGCTGAGAATACAGGGGCTTCTATCATGCCTTTATATCCCTGAGTTGGTATGGTACCTCCCCATCATGGTGGCCGTCCTCACCCATGGGTGCTGTAGCTTTGTCCCTCTTCTGCGAGATGCAAGACGTGGTTCCTGTGTCAGTCTCCCTTCACTCTGAAATCTCTTTGAGGTCAGGTATTCCTAATTAATTCTGCTTACCAACTTGACCCCGTCGTGAGCTGGCGAGACTGCCGGGCAGGCTGGGCTGATGGGGATCTTTGTGGCCCTCAGGAACTCATGGGTTTGGTGCAGCCGTTATTCAGATGGAGATCCTTCTCCTGCTGCTGCTTGGATTAGTTTCCTGGAAGAAATTCAAACCACTCTGCAAATGTCATGTTTAATAGCTTGCAGAAAACCACATTTCAGATAATTTGGTGAGATAATCAGACTAAACCCAGAAGCTAATGCCGGTCCTCCTTATGGAGACGCTGAATTTTGGGTTAGGATGTGACTGGCAGATATTTGGAGATATTTATGGGTCCTGCAAAGCAGTGTCTTCACCAGATGAACATGGTTTGAGTTTTCCTTTATTTCTGTGTTTGTTGTGTTGCTGAGGACGGATGCAGGATTTTGTTCTTAACGCTTAGGCCATGATCTAAAAGTGAATTTGAGAGGAAGCTGAAAGTTGTTGCACCGGGGATCTTTTTGTTAGAGTTGTCTGGATTTGCGCAGTGTGTTTAGATTTGCTTGTGGATTAGCTGTGATTTTTATACACCCCTGGCTTTTAATAGCAAGAGTAAGCACTGAACCATTTAGCGAGGATTTCAGCCTGTTTTCTGCCATGTCTTGGCTGTAAGTGGTGAGTTAGGATGAGGTTCTAATCAAAGATGAGCCAGAGTTCAATCCCAAAATGCATCTGGGGGAGCATTGCCACGGGCGGAGATCAGATGGATCGTACCCAAACTCCAGCCTGCAGTTCAGACCTCCTGGAAGCGCTTGTGCTTTGGGCAAAACCACATTGGGAAGAATTTAGAAATTTCGGGAGCTGCCTATAGAAAGAGGAAAGCTTAGGACTCTGTCCTTGTTATGTGAATTCAGGCGGAGCAGCAAGCTGCATGGTTCTTCATCAAAGATTTCGGGGTTTGCTTACCAAGGTGGACAAGATGCATGGATTTTCCCGGGCACGTGACTAAACTATAAGGCAACTGCTTGCTTTTCTGGTGAAGTCTCTGCTGGGCAAGACTTGGTGCTTTCCTACATCCCTGCATATTTTTTGCAGGCAGTGGGGCTAACCGACAGTTCTAGCCAGAGATGCTCGACTCTGCTCTCCTCCTTATCAGAATAAATCTGCTTTTTTGACAGCCACCCATCTAATTCGTGGCTGTGGATGACAGGGAGCACTCTGTTTGCAAGGGGACGTGGAAATAACCGCCCTCAAAGCTCTTAAACAAGACACTTGTTATTCAGCGCTGCTCTGGTGCTCTCCGTCTCGGGCTGGTATGGCTGTAATTGCAGGCTTGGGTACAAAAGAAGGATTCAAATAGGGCTGAGAAGAGATTGTAAAGTGGATTATAGGAATCTGCCTGGTTGTTTGAAACGTGCCTTGAAGTGTAGCACGCTATATTTTAAATCTGGAAGCTTCTGGGTGGACATTGTGTTCAGTTTGATCTGGGCTTTTCCCTCCGCAGTGCTGGAGCTGCTTGAGCAGGGCGCCTGGATGCTGTGTCTTGTGGGGGATGGATGTAGTGCGTCAGGCAGGACTTCTTTTTGCTTTTTTCCAAGTGAATTACTGGTGCTGCGAGATGCCTCCTATCCGCAGCTTCGCTTTAGGCAACGAGGGCGCACGTGAGCGTGGTGGGATACACGGGTACTTGGGCAGTTCAGCCATCAGGATGGAGGTCTGTGAGCGTGTTAAACCTAAACTGGTGCAAAACCATCGCTCGTCTTGCAGTTTCTTAGCTTTTAAATGATTGCCTTGTGTCTGATGAGTCCTATAGACCAGGAATATAACTCAAACCTGCGATCTCAGAAGGTCAAACTTGCAGTGTGGCTGAGAGCAGGAAAGCAGTCTCTGGCTAGCCTTCTGGGTTGGTTTCTTTCTTTCTTTATCTGATTTCTTTATTTATCTGTGTAAGTGTGTGCTTGTGTATGTATATGCATATATAGGCTTACGTACTTTTAAAAAATGGAATTATTCATTCTAAAAACAAATTAAATGCAGGTCACATCGTAGAAAAGTGAGAATAATAATGCAGATATGCATTTCACTTGAATTTCTCTGGTTTTCTTTCAACAAGAATGTCCTTCATGTAAGAAAATCAAACAGGTAAAACGAGCTTTCTCCGTGGAAAGATTGCTTGGAAACAGGTAATGTTATTTGCAACATCTCTGAGCAAAAAGGTGCTGAGTAAATAACTTGCTGAAGCCACAAAGCGGTCGTTGCTGTGCGAGCTTGTCCGGCGATTGGTGGTGTGTCATCTCCGAGTTTTGCAATAAGGGGCTTCATTTTTGTGCTTTTATATATGTCTGTGGGATAATATTCATGCCGTTTGTCTGGTGGAGCAGAACTTGATTAGCTGACTCTCATTAAACTGCTTCCTTGAGGTCCTTGACGCTGCACTGGGGTAATAAACCCTGCGGAAAAAAAAAAGAATCACTGAAATGGTGCTTGAGACTTTTTTTTGGGGCCACAGGCAGATAGCGTGAACTCAGAGCGAGTGTGTGAGTGGGCTGGTGGTGCCAGCTTCTCCCTTGCTGCCAAGTTTCAAGTTGCAGCGATCCTCCAAGGGCGAACTTGTCATCCTTTTCATGGAAGACCTGGATAAGGAAGGCTGCAAGGTGTGTCAGGCTTTTATAGGACAAACACAGCAAGGACATAATCAGGAAATGTGAAGTGACCTTGAATAACTCTTCTCCAGTGCAGAAGGCAAGGTCATATATATTAAAAAAATAATAAATATACACATATATAATATATATTCTGTAAAAGGCGTAATATATGTACGTAATAAATATATATATGTATATTTTAGCTTTATTAGTGGCCCACAGCACACTGGGGAGACGCAGTGGAGGCGACTGAATGGCATTGAGTCAAATGGCAAGGAAAACGTTGTAAGATTCTCTGTTAAATGAGAAAAGTTAGAGGCAATGAGATTTTTAATTCTCTGGGCTTCTCGTATACCGTTGTCACACAGAGACAGGGTGCTAGGGCAAAACTTAAGACTTTTGCTGGTCTACAAGTGTTAGTGAAGTTGTTTCTGTGCCGGTAGGGTCCATGAGATGGGACTGGAGGCGTCTTCACAAGTGGCTGTAAAACTCTGCTGGATCCTGTGTCTAGTGTTGCCCCATCATCACAAAAATGCCTATTTAAAATAAAAATAAATAAAAACATGTGGGTGGGCTGGGCAGGGGGTCGCAGAGGGTGCGTAGCAATATTTAATCCCTTTTTTTGGGGACAAAATAGTTTGCAAAGCATCTGAACACTTACTATGATTAGGGCACGTGTTAAAACTCCCCTTTAAATGAAAGCTTCTCCCAAAGAGGATGCTTTGCAGCGAGTTGCTTTGCAAGGACTTGCATGTAAAACAGCTTAAAAAAAAAGGCAAGTGATTAAAATTCATATGTGACAGCCTCTAATTTTTCCGGTGACCAGCTCTTTAGAAGCTCCCTGTATACGCGGTGTGAGACTAAGCGCGCTCGGTTCATCAAAACAATATTGTTTGAGGCAAAATAGACAGCATGGAGTTAATTTACTCCAAGTGCTGCTGCCGGAGGTGCTGGAGTCAAGTGTTGGGGTGATGGAAGGGTGGATCGTTTAGTGATTGCTAAATAGCTGAGGCTGTGGGGTTCAAAGCAATTAGTGCTTTGGGACACACATTGTCTGCAGGGCAATGCACCCATCTCCTCCTCTGGTCTTGCTCTCCTGATGCTACGTGGTGAGGTGCATTGGGTGTTGGTGCCTTTTACACCTTTGGGTGCTGTGGAAGGTATTCGCATTCCTGAAAGCGGCCTAAAAGCTTCAGGGGAACATCCAGGATCCCCCGGAGAGGCAGCGCAGCTGCCGGTGCCCTGGCTGATTGCTTCTTGCTTTTCTTAGAGGAACAAAAGCTCCCTTGTGTGCCCAAATCCCGGCGGCAGCTCTAACTTCCTTGTGTGTCATCACTCTGGGCAGAAGCCCTGGAGTCTAGCAAAAATTCCCCTTGAAACTTTATTTCTGCTGGAATCAACCCAACCAGCAGCTTTCCACGTAGGAACAGGAATTGTTTCTCACTTCTCGCCCTGACCCACCTTCCTCTTGATGAGTGTGTCCCGTCACTTGTTGCCAGCTCCATGGAGGTGACAGAATTTTGCACAGTGACAGTGCAAAGCCAGCTTCCCACTCCCAGCCTTTGGGGGCTTTATTAAAGGTTAGATGTTTTCCGTTGTGTCCGCAGCCCCATTTTTCTTCTCCAGCTCGGCTTGGTGGTGCGGTCACAGTTGCCCATTAGGAAAATCCCTGCAGTGTGCTCAAGTAGTGGGTATATTTGTGTGGCTTTTCTTTCTTTGGCTCCTGTCTCTTCCTTTAGTACCAGTAGGGCTCACTTTGGGGACAGGCCAGGACTTGCTAGTCCAGCTAAAGTTTCTTAATGCCTTTTTTTTTTTTTAATATTATGCATTATGCTTAACAAAATACAAAATCGAACAGCACTAGGTGATAGAGGTATATAGTGTGAATAGCATTGCTGTGGTTGACGCGGCAGGAGAATGGGCCCTCCAAAGGCTGTCAAACATCTTTCAAAAATGGGGAGGAGTGAGTGAGGTGGTCTTTGCTCAGATCGTAAATCAAACAGCGGCAGCACGGTAAACCCTTTGCTGTATGTTCTGTGTGTTGTCCAGTTAGCACACCTGGATCTTGCCACCATAGCGACATTATATCCCATATATGGATCTTTTAATTAGCATGACATGGCAGCAGTCGATGTCAGCTAATAAACACAAAATAAGTGCAATGTTCAAATCTTCCAGTGAAAAAGATCTCAGGTAATAAAGGACTTGCAAGAGCCTCCTAAGAAGCGTGTGGACTGGGTGACAAAGTAAATACCGTGCTTTTTATTTAATTGTGTATCCACTGGGCAGATGCTTTAACAGATGCATCATGTCTGCAAAGCGCGTTGCATGTGGTCAGACAAAAATATCTTGATCTGATCCATGTGTAACTCCGCTAAATTGGAAATGCAGAATGTTTTATTGTTTTCCTGCCAAGAGCATGAAAGGGCTCTGCAGACCTTAACTGACCCTTGCAACGCTTGTGGGAAAGGAAGCGTTGTGGTAACCTGTTGGTTAGACTGGAGTTTCCCCCTTCCCAGCGGGAGGATCTTCTCGCAGTGGTGTCGATAGCTCTTGCAGAAGGAATAAAATAAGAAATGCAAGAGTGATTTGGCAGTTCAGCTTCTGTGTATCTGCACCACAGGTCTCGTGTGGCTCGGTCGATGCTGGATAACCCCCAGCGTCTGCGATTTAACCCAGGGTCAGCATCTGCTGTGTGATTCCTAAATTATAAGTTGTATGGAAATAGCGTGTCTTCCCTTTTCAGCCCCTCCGCAAGGGGAGGCGTGCATTGTTCCTGGCACTAAATGCTCAAACCCCTGGACTGCAGACAGTTAACTCTATTTAGTAGTGGCCTTCCATTTTTTTTTTTTTTGGAAGTTGGTGCACCCAAGTCTTGCATTACACTGTCAAAAGTGTATGTAAAAAAAATTTCTGCTTGCCTACACCAACGGGGAACACAGATGGTCTGTGTCTTGCAGAGATATGGATGCTGGTGGGGCTGTGCATGGCCACAACTGGAGAAGAGAAGACTCCGGGGAGACCTTATAGCAGCTTTCCAATATCTGAAGGGGGCCTGCAAGAAAGCTGGAGAAGGACTGTTTACAAGGGCGTGTAGTGATAGGATGAGGGGGAAGGGTTTTAAACTGAAAGAGGGGAGATTGAGATGAGATCTGAGGAAGAAATTCTTGGCTGTGAGGGTGGTGAGCCCCTGGCCCAGGTTGCCCAGAGAAGCTGGGGCTGCCCCATCCCTGGAGAGGTTCAAGGCCAGGTTGGACGGGGCTTGGAGCAACCTGGTCTGGTGGAGGTGTCCCTGCCCAGGGCAGTAGGATGATCTTTAAAGTCCCTTCCAACCCAAACCATTCTAGGATTCTGTGTCTGCTCTCTTTTCTGCTGTGGGGTGCGATGCTGGAGCTGGAAATGAGCAGAAATTGCAGCATTGACCCTGCCCATAACCTAATAGAGGGGGGGAAGAGTGTGGGCACGGTGAGGGATGTCCTTTGATAGCACTTTAAATTTCAAGCTTTACAAGAGGATTTAAAACCATACAATGAGAGAGCGGGTAGGAGTTAAAAGAGAGATTAACCCCCGACGGAGATGCAAGAGGAATCAGGCTGGCACAATAAATAAGGCTTAATGCTGTGTTATATTAAAGGCAGGGAAGGGTTTAGGTCTTCTGGTGAATGAGGCTGGGTCGGGGGGTTTGCTCAGCAGGGCTTTGCAGGAGGTGCCATCTCAGAACTAAAGCTCTGGTCTAAAAAAGGGGTCAGAAGGAAAAAAAAAAACCAACCCACTCAATAGCCTTGAATTTGGGAAGGGGAAAAATGGAGGGGGATCTCCTTTGTTTAGAGTTAAAAGCGAGCTAAGGAGGAGGGGAGAAGGTTTTGGAAGAGCTATTTCATAAACATGGTGTTAGACCTCAGGCTTTGCAAAAGCAGCTGGACGCAACTTCTCTAGAGGTGTGATATAAAGTTAAAAAAAGAGGGAGAGATGCCAGGTAACGTTTCCGAAGGACTGGAGGAGGGACCCTCCAGTCTTATTTGCCCTGCTATGGGAGAGGACAGAGATGCTCTAAGTGACCAACTAAAGAATCTTCTTTTTTTTTTTTTTTTTTCCTTTTTGGCAATTTGGAATGAGCGGTGCTCTTTGCTAGCAGCTTTAATCGTAAATGAGACATCCCTTATAGAAAAATCATAAATACTCGTAATGGGACATTGCTGGCACAGGAGAGCTTAAGGTACAGACAGGTCAGTGCCTGATGAAGAGTAACGATTGCGTGTGTGAAATATCACCGCCTTGGAAGGAGTCATAATAGGCTACATCAGACACGTAATTACTGCTGCGGTGCAGGAGAACCGTTCGAGCTCTGAGGTGTGAAAGCTGTAACGCTAAATATCATTAAACATTCAAAACCGGTGTTTATGAGCATCGTAATTGTATCAGAGCACAAAAACTTGCTGTTGCCCTTGCCCGCCTCCCAGTCACTGCTTGCTGTTGTGAAGTTCTGGAGACCTCAGGATGGGGAGAACCCTGAGCGTGCAAAAGTCAATGATTCCATTAATTTCTTAAAATCTGGGGTTTTCCTAATGTATATCAACTGTAATTAATTAGATGGTAGTGTAGAAGTTTTACGAGCATCGGCAGCTGATGACTGTCAAGGTAATGAAGGAAGGACCTTCTTTCTGAGACTGCCGTGGGGTGGAAGAACAACTGACTTTGTCCACTTGGTGCCCTCAGAGCTGAACTGCTGGGGTAGCATCACCCGAGCTTGGGGAGCAGAAAGACGGGGTGATTCTTGTCCCCAGGTGATCCTTTTTGGGAGGATGCAGTGTGAAGCCTCCTCCATCTGCAGTGCTCCACAGGGGCCAGCTGCTTGTGGGCGGCTTGGGTGGGACCCAGAGATGCTCTGTGGTGCCATCCCAGCGTAGAAAAGAGCATCAGGGTGCCAGAAAGCGAATAAAATTGGCTGGGTGCATGTTTTGCTCTTGTTAGAAACGGCACACAAAAGAATCGCTGACCTCGTTTCAGGGTGGCCGAGGAGCTTGTGTTCTTCCCCAACGGGGTGTGCAAAGCATAAATCCTGGGAGAAGGTCATCCTTCCTGCCTGCCCTCGGGAATTGGTGGAAAGATTGGAGATAGCTCAGCATTTTGCAGAAACTTTGAGTACGCAGGATTTTCTTTGCTATTGAAGGGGCATTTCCAACCCGCTGCACAAAGCACTCCGGGGAGGAAGTACCTTAATGAGCTGGGACCAGTGGGACTCCCACCACTCTCGTGGGAGGAGTAACTGGTTTGCTGGAGCATCGCATAAAAGCGCTCTGACCTCTGCAAAGACATCTTAATTGCACCGTGGTATTTGATCCCAGTGTTAGAAATGTCAGATTGATATGTACAGAGGGAAGGTAACGCTTTGTGCTGCTGGTGGCTGCCGCAGAAGATAAGGTTAATTTGCACGTTACCTGTGCTTTGAGCATCGTGCTGCGTGCTCGTCCTTTCCCATTCAGGGCCAAACTGGTTCTTTTAGGCTTTTTCCCAGCAATTGAGAGATCCAGTGCCATATTTTCTCTCTGGCCTCTTGCTAAAACCCAGCCGTGCGTGAGCAAATTGGCTCCGACGCTGCCCAGGTTGGACCCTGGAGGGTACATCGTACCTGATGTATCTTCTTGAGAAAGACGCTGGATGGGTTGTGGATGATCTAACATCCCTTGGGGACACCTGTAACAGCTGAGTGACGTTTACACCAGGCTTTGGCATTGCTGGAATGGGATATTGCTGTTTTCTTTCTCTATTTTGTTACGTGAAGGTGCAAAGTTGTGTTGACAGTTGTGATGGTACCGGGTTGGGGAAGGGCTACAGCAGCTCTGGGGCCGTTCTGGCCAACGTGTATTTTGGAGCTGTGGTGGGACCTGTGTGGGTGGAGGTTGTTGGTGGAAAAAATTGATTCTTCTTCCCCATCAGTATAAGCCACTGTATGAAAAGAGAATTATCTACCTCCAAAAAAAAAAAAAAAAAAAAAAAGAAAAAGAAGAAAAAAAAAATTGCGTAGGGTGATCTATGCTATTTATGAAAGATGCAGTGTAAAAAAGCTCTAGATGAATATTTAGCAGCAGATGCTTGACAATGCAAACAGAAAGCATGTCCTTAAACACTCGTTTGGCCGAATGCTAAATAACATCTCTTTGATTTTCTTAGAGGGAGAAGTCCGACTACCTCAAACTTGTATTTTCATATTTATGTTGACCGACGATGCCAAGCGTGGCATTCTAAAAACCCAAATTAAAGCCAGCCCTAAAAACCCAACATAAAGCCAAATAAAACAAACTGCCGCCGCTCTGAGCAGCAACACTGCTCCAAATTCCAGTTATCCCACGGAAACGGGAATGATTCCTGGCTTCGGAAACTTTCAGAGGCGGCTCTTCTCAGCGTTACAATACTGGGTTTTATCTTCATGACGTGCAACTTCTGTTTGTTCATCTGAAGGCAGAGTTAGACCATCTCTGTTTTTCATCGCTGTCGTTAGGACTTGGGAGGATGCAATCCAACGGTCATTAAATTATTGCATTTTTATATATCGCTAACAACGCAATGTAGTAACCACACGTGGTTTCAGCCTGCACAGCACTGTCAATGCAGAAGGGTATTAGAGCCTCTTGTGCATTGGGGCTTTAGGGGTGTTCTCGATGTGGTCAAGCTAAACTCAAACTACCGTACTTAAAGCATTTTTAATCTTCAGATTGCTTTATGAACGCTAATCCTCCCAGCATCCTGAAAGAAGTAGGTTAAATATGATTTCCACGCTGGAGAGACTCATTGACTCGTTCCACGATGCAGAGAATTAGTGTCGGATCCGGGATTAGAGCTGGAGTGACCCCTGATAATTATTCACAGGGTCTGGCTCTGCCCCGGTTTGCTTCGGATATCTTTCCCTCTTGGAGGAGCCGTGTTTTTAGCGCAACTGGTTTTGCTCTCGCTGCCGAGATCAAGATGAAGTTGTGCAGTGGTTTGCTTAAAGCTGCTGGTGCCAGTGGTGACTTTCTGAAGAGATGACTGTGAAAACAAGTCCCATAAGCTCGAGGTCCCTTCTCCTGGCTTTATATTTACTGCTTTAAAGAAAGCTGATGTTGGAAAAATTCTGATTGTGCTTTGGGTTTGGAAAACATTTGGAGTATATTTATCTTCCAATAATACCGCTTTCAAGCAGTGTTGGTGAAAGCTAAGGATCTTGGATGTATATATGTGCACTGAGATGTCTGCTATCTCTTCTTGACAGAGGGGTGGTGGGAGCCATCACTGTCCTTGGGTTGCACCCCTTTGCTGTTGCCATGGCTTGACCAACCCCTTTCTTGCAGTGAGGAGTTTCCAGGGAAGTTCAGCCCTGACTTAACCAGGTAAACCGGTGGAAGATCATATATTACAATGACTAATGACATTCCCAGGCTGAGAACTGCATATGGAAATGCTCAGCCATGTCTCACCTCTTGATTGCTCTGATGCAACCACAACGGGCGCAGCTCTCAGTACAGTCGGAGAACCGTGTCCAGCTTGGTGGGCTTGAAGTTTGGACATTTCTACACACCTTTCCCAGGCTGTTTGGAGGCACCTCTGAGGGTTGCGGTGTTCTCTGCATTGCTGCAGGTGAAATGCCAACTGCTTAAACAAGCAGGGAAATCTGTTTCCTCAATGGAAAGGCTGGTAATTAGCAGCTAGCCCTAATCACCACAGGTATCTGAAGTGTCCTTTCTCTGCTTAGACAACTTACCTTTTTTTTTTTTCCCCCTCGGGCAGCACCTTTAGGTGTTGCCCTAATAAAAGAACCTGATGTTTTTTCACACATTGTGAGAGCTCCAGTGACTGCCTTATTTGTTTTGCTGGGCTGAACACCTCACCCATCTCTCGCTGGGTGTGTGGCCAAGGGTGAGAGTCTCGATGGGTGTTGCTCATAACATGACAAATCTCAGCAGAAAAAGAGGTGTTACTCATCTCCCTAGCAGCTTATGAACGGGTATTACTACTTGAAGAAAGCGCGTTGAAATAGCAAAGTGAAACAAAACATTCAGATTGCACAGACAGACATCATTCCGTAGGCTGTATCAGATGCCACCAACACTTGGAGCCCTCAACTTTGGAGGTGCTATTACCCCTTACATTGAAAAATACTCATGGACTTTGTTCTGGTTGGACTTCTGCACTTTGATGGTTTTGGAAGCGTCTCCGATGGATGGAGGCTGTAGCTCAGATCATGGTTTTAGTTTTCCAAGCTGTGGATCATCTTGGAAAGCTGTTCTAAGTGAAGAAACAAAAATCCTGCAGCCCCAGAGGGATGAAGGTTGGGGAATTGCATCTTGAAGTGCCTCCAATCTACTTTTGAGCTGTAGCAGTGGCGCGTGGTGGGAAGAGCATCTTCGGCCATCGTTGAAGCCTAATCCCCGTTGCACGCCCTGCGTTGCTGGACAAGCGTGAGCATGTTGTGTGCATCGTGTGAGCTGTTTGCCACGGGGAGAAGAGCACTGATGAGCAGCATAACAAGCCATGGTGGCAGCCCTGAGATGCACAGGAGCCACATAAGCCCCAGGAGGAGATGTGACAGCATTGCCATGCTGCAGCAGAGCCGGTGTTCACCCGTAACACTTCATTTTATCTAGGCTTTATTTCCATAATGATTTTTTTTTTTTGTGCTGATGCTGCCAAAACTGACTGTATTTCAAGCAGCCGTGTTGCATACAGCACCTGCACAATGGCAAAACAATTCAGTATTTTTTATTCCATGCTGAATACAAACAAGTCCTGCCTGGTTTCAACTATTTCTGTTCCCTGAGCAGCCTGTTTGCTCCCAGCTGCTCTGTGGGGTTCGTCTATATTTCCCTGCTGGCACCAGCAGTTGGTAACTTGTAGGCAGAAGAAGGGAAAGTCTTTGTAGCCTTTATTCCTGAAGGCTTTTATTCCTGTGGTTGGAAAAGAAATGCCTGAACATGCATTTTCCACCAAAAAAACAACAACTGAAGAGAGACGTTACTGCAAATGCAGGAGCTTGAGTGGCCTTGTCGTCTTGGTTGGAAGCCAGCAGCTTTTTATTTTATTTCATTAATATAATACAACTCCAGAAGTTTTCTCGTGCCATGGAGAACCCACCTGGCCCATTTCACATAGCAGCACATCAGCCGTTTCGGCAAATTCTTGAGAAACCCTGGAAAAATGTGACCTGGCAGAGCGTCTGCCATAGCAGTAAGCGATGTTGGCTGCGTATTTTATCACTAGGTTCAGTGTCTTTTGGAGAATGATGGTACCTTTAAAAAAAAAAAAAAAAAACAAGCCAGAGGGAGGGATAAACTTTGCGGGATGCAACATAAAAGGCACTTTGTGATAGGACTTGAAGCTCATGGAGGCTGTTGGTCTGGAGAGCTCTTTGGATGGGCTCCCTGGTGGGTTGGGCTCTGCCTCCTCCAGCCAGACACACCCCGATAGCTGATACGTAGAAGTTACGAAAGAGGTCAAAATCAGTAATGAGAGGTCTTAATTATGAATCTTAGATAGGAAAAAAAACAGGTTACAAAATATTACCTAGTAGCAGTGCTGTCTGGATGCCAAATAATGCATAATTCCTCTTTTTTGAGCTTTATTGGCTTCGTTCAACTGAAGTCTCTCCCAAACTGATGTAGTTTTCATCTTTTGGCTTAAAGAAAAAAGTGGTAGGGAAATGTTATCTGAAATGTGCCGCTTGGGCAGTACCTGTCGTGCTGAGAAGGGTAAGAAGCAATAATTCTCAAGTAACTTTTATGCAGGTGCAGGTCTAAACCAAGCCACCTTTGCATTTGCAGGGCCAGCACTTTCTGGCAGAGATCTTGGTTGTCACCTGCCGGAACCAGGACAAACCTCTTATTTCTGCTTCTTCTTCACCTCTGATGAAGAATAGTCTCTTCGTCCGTGCTCGTAGCCCATGCCAAAACCTCTCTCTGCCTCTTTGTAGCTGACTTTTATGCGTTGCATCCTACTGATGGCCAACATTGGATGCTCACTGCTGGAGCTCAGCAGGTGATTGTCCACGAAGATGACCAAAGCAGATGCGAAACTTCTCGTATACTTAAGTGAAGCTAAATCAGTGCCATCACCTGTCCCAGGAACCACTGCTATGGGTTTATCCAGCGTACTTCTCTTTTGGGTGCTTAGTCATCCTTCCTAACGTTGGACCTGGCATTGTTTGTTTTTTTTTTTTTTTTTCTCCATTGTGTTCATGTGTCTGGTGGCTCGTGCTACAAAAAGAGCTTTATCGCACACCCATGGAAGTCTAAAGGTGTGAGACTGGCATGTTGGCACCCCTGTGCCCGGATCCTGCCAGCTGGCTGCCTGCAGGAGAGTCACGGGGGCTTCACCAGGACGTGTGGAGGGCACGCAGCCGTGACTTAGCAAGTCCTGGGTGAGATGCGCAGGCTGTCCCCACCCGGGTTGAGTCACCGGGAACACTGGCTCTGGGTTTTTGCTTACCTGGGTGAGGTTGTGCTCGCTTCATGACTGGTATTTCTGCATTAACTGCCTCATAGCTGGAGTGGTTGGAGGTTCCTCTTGCCTTCCTGCTGGTGGATGCCCAGGAGAGCAGTGGAGCTGGCCAGGGGATGGATTAAGACGTACTTTATGAATCGATCCTTGAAAAATATTAACGCGTCTGGAAATTAGCTTGCCAGTCCTCTCCTGATGGACGTGTTGGAAAGTTGTGGCTTGCACTAAAATGTTACGTGTTTACTTGACTGAGGCTTTTCTCCAAACCAATTATCTTGAGTCTAGAAGGAATTAGGATGCCCATGCCTCACAGTGGGGGACAGTAATGGTGTGATGTTGGAGTATGTTTGTATTTTTGTTGAGAGTGTAAGAGTCATTTGTGGCAATCGTTTAACCTCAGTTCTCATCTCTCGCTGGTATAAACCTAAACGGAGTATCTTAAATTGAAACGCATTTTTATGATGTTTCTTGATGTCAAGAGAACTGCAAGGCGTAAGTTTACTGGTGCAGTTGGATATAGGATTTTGTGTGCCTGCATTCAGCTGTGATTCATGAAATCCGGGCAGAGTCCGGGAACTTTAATTTGATCTTATTTAAAATCACACTCAAGTACATACTTACAGCTTACCCAACGGCTCTGATATTTTTTGGGAGCTTATATCAAATCCTGAAGTGAAAACTCTCCCAAAGTCCGTGGCCAAATTGCAGAGGTGCCAGGTTTGCTGTGTGCCGGCGGAGTCCTGGGGACCGGATCCCACTGCAGCAGAGGCACTTGCTCCCTGTGCTGGCAGATCTTTGCCTGCAGGGATGTAGTTCTCCTGAAAAAAAGCTCCTCTTATTGCCTTGGCGCTTCTCTGTCTTACAGCTCAAGCATATTAAACCGATTATTTATTGGGATGCATCTAGTGGTTACCATGTTGTGCACCCATGGTGGGAAGGGGCAGGGTATTTTAATATAACCGCGATGACTTGTGCAAGGTTTTTTGCGTGAATGGTTAATTTTGTGAGCAGAAAAAGGCATTTGGATGAGTCATGTGCTCCATGCAAGGCTCAAAAGCTACACGAGGTGATGCACCCTCAGCTTTCCCACGCAAATCCCTGTGCCCTGTAGGTATCTGGTGGTCTGTGCTAGTTCTGGGGGCATCAAAGCTGCTCCTGTGACCCAGCACCAGCCCAGGTGGCTGCTGCCATCACAGCTGGAGAAGGGTTTGCAGCAGCCCCTCAGTGTCAGGATAACGCTTCCCACTCCTGCAGAATATTTTCATACATGCAGATAAAAAGGTCGGGTGTGTGCGCGTTTGAATTTTGTTATCCTGGTGTTGGTACACCTGTATCTTTTTGTAAGCAAATTGAACGTGTGCTTGGAGAGGGCAAGGCTGCCTGAGTCCTTCTTAAAAACTACTTTGTTCTGCAAAGCTTCAGGAGCTGAACACACTTGACTTAGTGATGTCTACCAAGAATTGCTTTTAAACTCTTCATCCTCTTTTTCTTAACCCTTTACAATTTGGCAGGATTTGGGGATGAATAGATGGTGCGAGTCTGATGTCAGAGACGTGCTTTGTATTATTGTTGTCAAAGCTTTAACCAGGTGTTGGGATACGTGCAGAAATACTGATGTTCCTATAATTGCATAGTGGCTTTTGCTATTTCCTAATTTTAAGGTGCTTGATTTCACAACTTCAATATTTTTAACATATTTTGAGCGTAGAGGAACCTTTCTGGGCATCTGTGTTTTAATAGCTCAGCAATAGGCTACTTGAGCAAGTTTCACAACTACTCGCCCATGTTTTGTTGAGCAAAATCTCAACCGCCTGAGTGAAGGTGTTAGAGGGAAAGATCAAATATATAATATTAGAAACTGATGTTCAGCCAATGCCTGTTAACAATTCTCCAGACAAGTGCCAAACAACAGAGGTTTGTTCTTGCCGCGTGTACGGAATAGACTTCCCAACGCTGGGCTACGTGCTCCAGGGGTGAAGAAAGCAGCAGTGCTTCATGCAGTGGTTTGTCTTCCGCTGTCTCTGCAAGCCTTTGGAGATGTTCTGGAGATGTTCAGAGCGTCCTTTATGTTTTAGCTGAGATGCATCACAACTGTGTTTTTATTCACTGTTATTTTGGTAGAGTCCTAAATAAATCCAGTGTCCATAATGTAGGTGGTAACAAGATGAGGGAGATAAGGACACGTGAAGATGGAAGGTTGTTGTGTGATGTGAACAAACTATTAACAAGGAAATGGATTAACTTACAAAAGCTTTTCTTCTCTGCCGCAATAGGGATGAGAAGAACCAGTCCATCATCGTGAGTGGGGAGTCTGGTGCTGGAAAGACGGTCTCTGCCAAATACGCCATGCGCTTCTTTGCAACCGTCGGCGGTTCCGCCAGTGAGACCAACATCGAAGCCAAAGTCCTTGCATCGAGCCCAATTATGGAGGTAAAAGCTGAAAAATTTCCTTTATCCTGCTTGAAGTCCTCATGGTGTCTCTCCAGAAGTCACAAAACCAATGAGAGCTGTAGGGGTTTGTGAGCCAGACCTGATTTGCAGCCTCACAGCAACCCCGAGCTGATCTGAAAATATAGAAATATGGTGTTAACCTGTTTAATCCACCCCAGTTGCTTCTCTGTTTGATGGTCTTGAAGCTGAGCCCATGCGTTCCCAGCACAGGTCCAGCAGCTGGGCTTTGATGGTGCTCTGGAGTGGAGAGCCGGAGCGGTGCTGCCGGTACCATCAGTATTTTATCATCTTGATCTTCCTCCTCCTTTTGCCACTGCATGGTACCTCTTAATCTTCTTCTTTAATTGTGAAAGCATGAAATAGAAAAGAAAGGGATAAATCTATTTGAGATATTTCAATGCGGTTTCATTTTTGTCAATTTTCTGATGCTGTCAATCATTTAGAGGAATAACAATTCCCTATTATAGGGAAATTGCTGCTCTGAAGGAAAAAATATCCTTTTATAAATATAAAAGAAAGGGAAAGTGGCTTGTTTTGTTGTACCGTGACCAGATGGTGAAAATAAAGATCTGAGTGCCTAAATCCCACTTTCCAAACAGATTTTGGGGTCAGAGTGCCTTCATTTGCAAAACATCCGAGTCAGCGTGAAGACAAGATTTGGGCCTTTCCAAAGTCAGTTAAGAACTTCAGACTTGTGTGACTTTTTTTCTTTCAAAGCAGGAGCTCGCAGGGCCGCTGTAGCTGAGCGTAGCGTTGTCCTGCGCTTAATCTTAGGCTTGGTGTAACCTTAGGCTTGGCTTAACCTGCAGGGAGGCTTCCCACCGCAGTGGCTCATGGCCAAATTGTCTAATAGTCACGGAGGTGGTGGCTGATCCAGGATGAAAACCAAGGCCCCCCAGCCCGAGAGGCAGCACGGGTTGTCCAGCATCGTGCTGCCCGATATGGGGTGCAAACTGGAACTGTAAAACAAGCGACGGTGCAGACGAGCAGGAAGAAAAGCCACGCGTGTGTACGGCTGGCAGAGGATACTCCACGACCTGTCACAGTGTGGGCTTCAGGCTTTTTTTTCCCTCCTCTTCCTCCTGTGCCTCTGTGAAATGTAGCTGCAATACCTGGGAACGCTTAAAAGCATCCAAGGAAAAATTCATAGCGCGTGCTATTCTTCTATATGACCCCATAATTTTATTGCTCTAATTTTCTTGCCTGTGTTCAGTGCTGGATATGATTTCTAAGTGCTGGGGCCAGGGAACCTGTCTGTCTTTATTAGAAGTTGAGGAGAACGTTGCCCACGCAAAAACCGTAAAAGAGAACTGCCTGGTTTGCAAAAACCCCAAAGTTTAAATGTGAAGATGGAGTAGAGGGAGGCGTGTGTCATGAAATTGCAATGAGATGCATCGTGTTTGATGTAGGGGTCATACAACCCTGGGGCAGGCATCTCTACTTTATAGACAAGGAATTGAAGATAAGGTGATGACGGTAATTTTGGATTGTAAAATATCTAGTTGTAGTCTTTGCTGTAGCAGTTTGTGAACCTCTTATCTCCCTGGGGGATGGGTGTTGGGCTCTGGGCAGAAACGGAGATTGTGTGCTCTGCCTCTGCCCTGCTGGTCTGGGATGCGTGTTGGAGGTGAGAAGTGGGGGCTGTGGGTCTGGGAGTGCTGGGAGCAATGGGGAAGAGCGAGATGCAGTGAATCAATGGGCTTTGGGGGAAGGGAGGGGTGTTAGCTAGCAGAGAGGTTGGGTTGGTGGTGGATGGATGGGGCAAGGAGCAGGCAGGGCTTGCTGAGGTCGTCCGCACCCTTCGAGAGGTGCGCAAGGGCCCATTCCCTTTCATCACTTTTCCTGTGTTTGCTTGAGGCTCCGCATCTCAGGGTGGGGGAATGGTGGTAGAAAATAAGGCTGGTGTAGCCGTGAATGAGAATATTGGCTTTCTCGGGCCTCTTGAATCGCAATGAGTTGCTTCTTTGGCTGCTTGATGGATTCCCGTGTTTGCAGTGCGGCCCTCCTGATGTTTGCACATGGGCTGGATTCTCTCCTCACCCAGGAGGTGACTGATAGGCGCTGGAGAGGGGTCACCAAATCTATGGACTGAAGCTCGAACATCTGGAGATGGATTGCAGCTGGTTCCCTGCCTCTCGCAGGGCTTCTTCACCCATGTCCCCTCCAGGAAAGCTACCAATGTTGGCTGTTCATGAACAAAGATGGGGGCATCCTATAAGACAAAACACGGGTGCTCTGGCTGTTGGGATGTAGATGATCGGATTACTGTATAAATACTCAAGCTTCAACAAGGCCAAGTGCCGGGTCCTGCACTTGGGCGACAACAACCCCACGCATCGCTACAGGCTGGGGGAAGTGTGGCTGGAGAGCTGCCTGGCAGAAAAGGACCTGGGGGTTCTAATTGACAAGCAGCTGAACATGAGCCAGCAGCGTGCCCAGGTGGCCAAGAAAGCCAATGGCATCCTGGCTGGTATTAGAAATAGTGTGACCAGCAGAAGTAGGGAGGTGATTTGTCCCCCTGTACTCGGCACTGGTGAGGCCACACCTTGAGTGTTGTGTCCAGTTCTGGGCACCTCAATACGAGAGAGATCTCGAGGTGCTGGAGCGAGGGCAGAGGAGGGCAACGGAGCTGGGGAAGGGCCTGGAGAATAAATCTGATGGGGAGCGATTGAAGGAGCTGGGACTGTTTAGTTTGAGGAAGAGGAGGCTGAGGGGAGACCTCATCACTCTCTACAGCTACTTGAAAGGACATTGTAGAGAGGTCGGTGCTGGTCTCTTCTCCCAGGTAATTAGCGATAGAACAAGAGGGAATGGGTTCAAGCTGCAGCAGGGGAGGTTTAGGCTGGACATTAGGAAAAAATTCTTCCCGGAAAGAGTGGTCAGCCACTGGAACAGGCTGCCCAAGGAGGTGGTGGAGTCACCATCCCTGAATGTGTTTCAGACTCGTTTAGATGTGGTGTTGGGGGATATGGTGTGAGGGAGAACTTTGTAGAGTGGGGTTGATGGTTGGACTCGATGATCCCAAGGGTCTCTTCCAACCTAAATGATTCTATGATTCTATGATTTCTGTTGGTATGCATTTTTCTTCCATAAAAATTCAGGCGACACCACATTTTCAGTGAAGAGACCTCCCCAAAGTCGTGTCGTTGCTCTGCCTTCTGCATCTGGGAAGGGGTTTTCCTCAGATCCTCCCGTGACTTGTTTATGCAATGCTGATTACAAACTTAAACGTTTAAAAAATTTTAAAAATTAAATTAGAGGTTCGTGTTGAATTTTGTTGTATGCAGGCAATCGGAAATGCTAAAACAACACGGAATGACAACAGTAGTCGCTTTGGGAAGTACATTCAGATCGGCTTTGATAAAAGATACCACATCATTGGTGCCAACATGAGGACGTATCTGTTGGAAAAATCACGAGTCGTATTCCAGGTGAGGAGCTGTGCTTTTTTCCCCATGCCTTTTTTTTTTTCCCCCTGCCTTTTTTTTTCCCCCCTACCCCCACGTTTTTTTTTTCTTTGGAGTGCTGTACTTGGGGAGTTTAATAGTCTGGATCTTTTCTTTGGATTAAAAAAATGGCTTTAAAAGTAGCTTTCCTGGTGGACGCGGCTTCCAGATGTGTCTTTCAGGCTCAGTCTTTAACAGTTCTTCTTGATAATCCCAACCTGGTGACCTTGTTCTGGAGGAATACGTACCTGCAAGACTCATTAGTTGACCTCTGATTGTTCCCTCCATGCCTGAAGTTGGAGCCCCGAGGAGACAGTGCTGCTCCTGGCCTGGCTGCTGGGCAGGGATGGAAAACATGTCTCTGGGCAGCTGCTGAGATTTTTACTGAGCATAAAAAGGCAGGAAGGATAACTTGCAGGCAGCAGTCTTTTGTTTCGAAGATGGAGGAGAAGCGGGAGAAGGCCTGAGGTAGCTGATGTTTCTGCTGCAGCACATCCCGTGGGTCTCTTGTCCAGGGCTCAGGATAAGCTTTCTTGGTTTCTGCTTAATATTTGGCTCAGAAGCACCTGCAAAACTTTTGTCCTTACACAAAAAAAAAAAAAAAAAACCACTACAAAAATCCTACAACCAGACAATCTTGGGAAGCCGTGAGTGTAGGCCACTTTTAACATTGCTGTCAGGTTGCGACATGGTGTTTGTTAGCTAACTTAGCTTTTAGGGGTAAGGCGTGGAAGGTAATATCAAGTTAGTTATTTCCTTTGCAGGATGGGCATTATACTTTGGTCAGGGCAAGGCTTGGCACCTCCTTTTTCCCAGGTGGCACAAGGTCCTCGTCATGGTGGCACCAAGGAGGTCTTGATGGGGGGAAGCAGGAGAGGGGGTCAGGGTGACCTCAGGCTCAGTGGGCACTGGGCTGAGGATGGGAGCACTGGCATAACCTCTTCTTGCCTTTGTTAATTCAGCATTTTCCCTCGTAGGCGGAGGACGAGCGCAACTACCACATCTTTTATCAGCTTTGTGCCTCGGCGAGTCTTCCAGAATTCAAAGAACTTGGACTAAGTAAGTACTTCTACCTCCCTGCTTGCTGGTGGTGGCAGCCTGGGTGTGATGGCAACAGGAAAACGGGGGATTAGAAATGCAGGTCATTGAGGAGGTTGCATGTGCCTCTTCAGTGGGAGGAGGTAAAGGGAGATGAGCTTGAAGGGCTTCTTCTCCCCAGTGGAGAAGGTTTGCTCATGCCATCTCTAGGGATGTGGCACCTTGGATGGGACACCAGCCCTCATCTGCTCTGCTGTGCAGCAGCTTGCTCCGTAAAATGCACCAAGCTTGTGTTGCGGTGGTGGGTCCTGTCAGGCTCCTGCAGGCTCTGCTGGTGGGTGGGAGCTGTTGCTGGAGGTTAGCCGTGGTGGAAGAAGACTCTGTATTTTGTCGAAACTGCGTGTACAGCCACAGTGAACCACACACTGGTAGATGCCAGCTGGTGCGGGGAGATAATGTATTAATATTGTAGGAAACTTGCATAAAAATCTGTATTTTAAATGAAGTATGAGTATGGGTTCATCTGGCCAGTGTCTTGCAGCTTTGTCCTTTGAATCCATTATCTTTTTAGATCGGCTGTCAATGGTTAACTCCCCGGATGCGTCCCAAGTTGGTTTTTTTTTTTTCCCCCCAGGATTTGCAGCAAAAACTCTGTAAGACACCCAAATAAGAGGTTTTACTCTTGCAGCAGGGGGTGCAGAGATGTGTTGTAATTAATTTTTTTATCTTGAATGTTTGCTGTTGCTTAAAAAGAGAAGTGAGGCTTAAAACATGCTTTTAAGTATTTAAAAGGCAGGTCGTGATCCCAACACGGAGCATCTTGCTGCTGCAGAGTCTCGCAGAGGTTTCCATTGTGGCTACGGAGCATAAGATAACTTCTGAGACTGTCTAGGTGTAATCGTATTGTGTGTCCCAGGACGCCTGGGTGG
This sequence comes from Alca torda, assembly GCA_008658365.1. Lineage (NCBI taxonomy): Eukaryota > Metazoa > Chordata > Aves > Charadriiformes > Alcidae > Alca > Alca torda. Next base: position 2,870,523 of record CM018101.1, read on the forward strand.
GAGGTGACGGTTTCTCGTTATTCACTGTGCACCAACCATAGCGTGAAACCTGGTCCGTAGGTCACGGCTTGTGCTGGACCTGGGGCTCCTTCTGGTCTCTAAGGGTCCCAAAATGATGTTCTTCTGACAGTGGCTTCCTAGCTACTGTCAAAAAAGCCCATGTTTGGTCCCATTGCGTGCTGACATGATCCCCGAGCACATCTCTTGGAGCGCTTTTAAGAGTTTCTACCATGGAGTTACGCACTTCGTTTTTTGCAAAGTAATGCTGTTGTCCGTTAGCATCTTAAAATTCAGAAATAAATAATTTCAACCCCGTCTGGGAGACGAGTTGCTGTGGGAGAGCTCCGGCTGTGAAACTACCTTTCTCTTCTTGGGAACAGAGGAAATGTCAGCCTTTTTCAACGTGATTCTTTAAAAGCCTGGTCTGTATTTGTGGTGACTGGGAATACTGAAGGCTCAGAGCTTTCTTTTCTTCTGCATCATCTAGGACATCTTTATGCTGTTGTGTCTGTGGCTCTCGACTTCGGTGTCTCAAGGGAGGATGTATAACGGCAACAGCTGGCAGTGTAGGAGGCGGTGGGTGCCAGGGCCGTTAGCCCACGAGGCATTTTTCACTGGAAGGAAAGCCTTTTTGGGTCATTTCTAATCAAAATTTGATGTTGTCAGTCTCCAGCTGCTGTGTTTTTCCGTGGTGCTTGTGGACTTGTTGTAGCGCAGGATGCGCAGGTATCCATCCGTGCAGCCTGCTGCTTTGGGTAAAACGCAACATCGGAAAAAGAAGTGATTCTCTCCAAAATTAAAGCTGTGTGTCTTCAGTGTTTCCTGCACCCTCACCTTGCAAGAGCTTGAAAATACCTCCCTGAAATGTTTTTGTAGCTGGCAGATGCGTGATGCTCGTGTGCTTTGGTGGGGTTGGCTTCTGGGGGATGGGGATGTGGCCACCGTGAGCTGCTTTTATTGGGGTGATCCAGGCGTTGCCCTGACCTATTGAATTCATAGAATCATAGAATCATTCAGGTTGGAAGAGACCCTTGGGATCATCGAGTCCAACCATCAACCCCACTCTACAAAGTTCTCCCTTACACCATATCCCCCAACACCACATCTAAACGAGTCTGAAACACATTCAGGGATGTGACTCCACCACCTCCCTGGGCAGCCTATTCCAGTGTCTGACCACTCTTTCTGGGAAGAATTTTTTCCTAATGTCCAGCCTAAACCTCCCCTGCTGCAGCTTGAAGCCATTCCCTCTTGTTCTGTCACTGATTACCTGTGAGAAGAGACCAGCACCAACCTCTCTACAGTGTCCTTTCAAGTAGTTGTAGAGAGTGAGGAGGTCTCCCCTCAGCCTCCTCTTCCTCACACTAAACAGTCCCAGCTCCTTCAATCGCTCCTCATCAGATTTATTCTCCAGGCCCTTCCCCAGCTCCGTCGCCCTCCTCTGCCCTCGCTCCAGCACCTCGAGATCTCTCTCATATTGAGGTGCCCAGAACTGGACACAATACTCAAGGTGTGGCCTCACCAGTGCCGAGTACAGGGGGACAATCACCTCCCTACTTCTATGGCACATAGTGCCATAGTGCTGAGCAGTTTTCTGTGAGTGCAAGTGTGCACAATTCACTTATTTTTCTTTCTTCCTAGGGTTTGTTTTCATTACCAACACTGCATCAGATTTCCTAGCCCGTATCTCACGATGACTAGTCAAAACTCAAACTGATTTCCTCATGTGAGCTGTACCTTACCTACCTGTCAACCTTTTCTTCCCAAGGCTTATACAAACCAAGGAGTACCTTGATGTAAAAAATCCATCTTTTATTAGACAGAGAGCAGGATGTATGTTTTTCCCTATCGAAAGCAGGAGCTGTTGCTTTTCCTTCGGGTCTTGTACACGCAAAGAATTGCTGTTGCTCTCTTCTATGTTACAAAAAGCTGGAAAGCCGAGAGTCTCTAAACTTAAGCCAGCCCAGCACAGCAAACCAGTAAGTGCTGGCTTTTCAGGTAGAGCAATCCTAAAAGTTTGATTTTTAAACTGGGAAGTAAATATGTGACTTAAAATGTGCGTGCCCTTTTGAAGCCTGGTGTCTGACTTAATGATGCCTGGGCAGTGGCGCAAAACAAGAATGTGCTTGATTTGTTTGCAGTGAGTTAAAGGGTTTCTGTGGTTATTAAAATGATTGCACGCGTATTGAGATATAAATATTGGAGTTGGTTATGACAGAGATGACTTGAGGCAGAAGCAGATCCCAACGTGGATGGTTAAAATTGGAGGCGGACGTCCCGTTCCCATCAACCGCTGCCAGCCCTGGATGTGTCTCGCAAGGTGACATGTGGCAACATGGAGCTGTTAATGTGATGTGCTCCATCACGGGCTGGGTGAGCTCCCATTGTGCTGGGAGGACTGGGATGGACGTCGTCTCTCTGATCCAAATCAGCATTTTCTGCCCCTCGTTCCCAACGCTCCAGCAACAAAGCAGAGTTACGGAAACCTCTGGCTCCTGGGGCTTTGTATGCCAAAAAGAATTAAATGTTTTTCTTACAGCCTGAAAGTACAGCTAATGCAAAAGCCTGCGGGAGGGCTGGGAAGGGATGGGGACCTTCTGGTGGCAACGGGAATCAAAAAAAAGTGCGGATTGCAGTGATTTTAAAGGTTACCAGCAGGCTGATGTGGAACGCACAGTAGGCTGCTTTTCTCATTATTTTCATGATACTTGGGGAAAAATACGTTTGTGAGTGTTTAACGATCTTGGCGAGTTCCTCCTACCCGGTTTGAAACCAGTTGAAGCTGAGAACCCATTCTGGGTGGGATGGGGAGGTTCTCCACCTCCTGGGCTCCCCAGCCCTTCCCGGGGCCAAGCCTGCTCCCGCACTGCCAGGACTCAGGTTTTGGCCTCAGATAAGCCCTTGTTTTAAGGAAGGGTGATTGCATGTGAAGCTTTTTAAAGTAGGTATAAATCCTGCCGTCTCTTCTTCTTGTATCTGCATTTAAAATGCTTCTCGGGCTCCGTAGGATTTAGCCTTGCGTCATCCTGAAATAACTTTGCTAAAGCACGGATGCTTAAATGGTGTAATGCCGGCACTGCGAGCGTTTCTCCATTCCCTTTGCTCCTCGGGTTTAAGACCTTATGTGGGAAAGGCGTTACAATGTCTGAATTGATCGTGAGTATGGGAAATAAGATAAAAAAAAAAAAATTGAAAGTAGTAACGTCAGTATTTGAAGTAATATGCACCTGTGCAACAGAGCAGTTATTCAAAGCCCAAATATACCACAGCTCTGCCCTGGCTGAACTTGCTTTGCATGGGGAAGGAGTTTCATTACTGCAAGAATTAATTGCAGTGACTTATCAAGGTTATACTTTACCCATTTCCCAGCAAACCATAGTTTGAAGGAGGCAGGTGCCCTTCGAGGATGGGCAGGATGGGGGACAGGGAGCATCCCAGTGCATGATCCGGAAAACTACAGCTTGCTGATGCGTTTCTTCTCTTTTTTTTTTTTTTCCTCTCCTAGCATGTGCCGAAGACTTTTTCTACACTTCTCAGGGAGGTGACACGTCCATCGAGGGCGTGGACGATGCTGATGACTTTGAGAAAACCAGGCACGCCTTCACCCTGCTTGGTAAGGGGTTGTTCTGCTTGGAGGCCTCCCAGCAGAAGTCTCTCGCAAATGTTTTTTCAGTATTTTGTCTGAATTATGTGACTCTCCTGCAACGCTAAGAGGTATAAATCCATCTTCCTATTGACCTAGCCGGCTTTGCCTTGTTCTCTAGTATGAGCTGCAGAATTGTTTCTTACAGCCGTCTGCGAAGCAGCAGAGGAGACTGAATTTAAGAGAAAGCAAAATAAACCGTTCTGGAGTCAAAGCTGTGCTGCAGCTTTGACTTGCTATTTTTTCACCCTATTTACAAGCAGGAAAAGAGCTGTTACTCTGCAGTTCAATCTGTATTTGCGTTGAGGGTGATGTCACTTCTCGCACCATCACTGTATTGTACCAAGTAGCTAATTCCTGGGAATAATGAGCCGAGCACATCCCGGCTGTGCAGAGTCCAGGTTTGCACGGCCAGCTGCAAAATCTACCCCTGCAACCACCACTGGTTACACGGTGCCGCATCCTGCCTGCGGCAGTGACTGTTTGAAAGGGGAAAACAATTTTTGCAGGTGGAAAACTTCCCCAGAGTTTATTAATATTTATCTGAAGCCAAGTTTTTAAATCCTGTTAAGTCTTGGTGCCTCTCTGTTGCATTTCATCTGCTGGGAGAGGAGCTCGTGATGTTTGCAGCCAGCTGTGAAATCCCCCTGAGCAGCTGCATCACGGTCCCAGAGCATGGGGACTCATTTCAAGCGCTATAACTGCAAGCGTTTCCCCCAGATTTGTCCTCTTTGTGTTTTAGGTGGGCTCGATCTCTTTTCCTTTGGGGTGGCAGCGGGATCTCGTCTTTTACCCTCCTCTTGCCCAACTTGTGCGACTGCTAGCTGTTAAATACTCCAAAAAATATGATGTCTCTGGTCACTCCAAACTTGCCCATGGGACTAATCCCCAAGGGATTCTCTCCCCATCCCCTTGCCACCTGCAGTCTTGCTTTGGTCCTCTCTCTGTGTCCCCAGACAGCCCCCCTGTCTCCTTGCTGGTCCCACGAAGCACTGTGCGAGCATCTTCCTCCGCTGCCAATTTTTCCTGCTTTCCGCATGCTTCCTCTGGCTCGACCTTTCCTCGTTTTCCTTCAGTATTTCCCAGCTCTGTCTGCTTCTGTCTAGGGCCTGGTGAAATTGCTACTACGCTTTCTAGTCTTGCCTTTTTATGTGTAACAAGGAGAAGTCGGATTTATCTGCAAATCCCTGCCCTAGCCAGGCTTAACTCCAATTAAGAGTGCCAAGTAACAGCAGAGCGTTGCTCCTTTTTAGTAACCTTGAAACGTTTCTCACTGTGCTGATAAGAGAAAAGTCCCGAGGGAGAGAAAGGGAAGCTCTTGGTAATTCAAAAACCAGCAGGTGACGTCTCAGACCTTGGGTAGATAATTAGGACACCAGCACTGAACACAAAAGGGGCGCCGAAAGCCCAGTTGGGATGTAAAAATGCAAGATCCGGCAAGAAAGCTGTGTGCAAGCTGCTGCCGAGCAAAGCTCCTGCTGGGAACGCCGGCAAAAACCTACCAGAAAAATATATAAAGCAATAATATCTTACAACCCCCAATGAAGACCCGCAACGCGTAGCTCCTGTTGAGACGCTGGGGACGGTAAGACAGAGCTTCACATCCACCTCCCTGGTGATTTGCTGTAGCACCAGTCTGGAGGCGTTGCGCATCATGTGCACGGCTTTAATTTTCTCTTCTGTTTGTGGGACACGGGCAATAAGTTGTAATTTCTGTGCTTCAGCTGTCAGTGAGGTCTCGCTGTTGCACTACGATCGCAGAGAAGCAATTCCTTGTTCTATAAGAGCCCGCAGAGCCCCTATAGCTCCGATCCCGTTTGATCATTATGGAGTAGCGTCCTTGGTTTCGGGCACGTTTGCAATAGTATTAAACCCATCTGTGATAAAATCGCTTTGATGCAATCATTAGGGGTCAAGAAATAATACGAGAAGTTCCTCTCGCCTTCTCCGCTGTCATTTTTGAGTGATGACTTTACTGAGAGTTTATGATGAGTTTTACTGGGAGAGGTCTGGTAATTCTGAAAACCAATGGCCCGGGAAGGAAATCAAACACCGCGTGCGTTTTCGAATAAACTGTAAATTGCAGTTTGTTTTCTGTTGTGAAAAATCAGCTATCAATTGTTCCCGTAGGAGTGAAGGAGTCTCATCAGACGACCATTTTTAGGATAATTGCTGCCATTCTGCACCTAGGGAACTTGGAAATCCAAGGGGAACGCGATGGCGAGGCCTGTAGCGTATCGGTAGGTTACATGTGGGACATGTGGGGAGCTTTTTATGCTCATAAATTAAGTCACGTTGGATGTGTTGAGCTTCGCAGCAGTATGCTTTGGTAGAAAGCCCTTTTCCTCCTGGTTTTCTTGGCTTATTTTTTTGAAAACACATCATAATTTCCTGGTTGTCTTATTTTTCCGGGAAGATAGTGCATTATTTATCCTCTCCAGCCAGCCCAGCAAGATGATTCAAAGGTCGTTTTCCACCTTAAGTCCCATCTTTAACTCTTCCCGCTTTCTTAAAAGACTCGGTGCACCGAGTATTGGGGGAACGGTGATTCCCACCAGCAGAAGGTGTGATGCTCCACAACCGCTTTCCTACAGGCAAAGCCACGAAGCTGCTGCTTGTAATGTGGCCATCCAGTATCCAAATGAGCACCGCACAGTTAATTAGCAAAAATAAATAAGACTAACAGACGCCTTAGGGGTGTTTTTTCTGGTTTTGTGTTTGTTCAGGGGATGGGGGGGGTGGGGTGGGGAAGTGATTATATGGAAAATACTGTCCTGTCAATTATTGCATCCCAGACTGGGTCGTTTGTTCCTAATTAAAGTATTAAAACGGGTTCTGCACACGCTTCCAGTGGTACCCTTGAGATAATGTGGTGTGCAGTTAGTTGGATGCTGGGGATAATTTGCTTGATATTTGGCAACGTGGATACGTAAAAGTGGTCTGCTCCGACAATGTTGAGCTCTGTAATGGAGTTCGTGTTGTTTAATTACCTTCAGATGTAATTGCACGGTATTATATCAGTCCTGTTATGACTTTGAATCCGTGATCAAAAAGGTATTAAAGCAAAAGAGCATCCTAGAGGTCTTTTCAAATGCATTTTTTCTCTCCGTCGCCAAACCCATCCAGCTTTTATACAAGCAAGTATCTAACTGGAAGCAATTTACTTCCTTTAGATATGTATTATTACACCGAGGAAAAGAAAATTGATTTCTCATTGTCCAAAAGGCAGGGCCCGCTTTCTTAGCATAATAGAGACCCAGAACTGCCTTGTCTTAGTTTGAGGAGGAAAAAAACCACAAGGCGCTAGAGAGAATGAAGTTCACGTTTCATTTTATTGATTATGCAAAATAGAAGCCCTTCTGGTACGGCGTGTTTTGCAACTGCGTTGTTCGAAGTGGAGTTAGTTTGTAAAAGGCATACCCGAAGCTTTAAGTTGAGGCTTAATCAAGGTCGCTCTGAAGGAGCGCATAGTTGCGGCTCAAGGAGGAGTGAAGTGGAGAGGGCTCTTTCCTAGTGGCAGTCACCGTGGAAATCTGCTCTTTATCAAGTTCGAGACCTTAAGGATAACCAGAGCAGAGGAAAGCCATAGGATGTACCACCATTTAGAGTTCCGTGTGAACCATTTCATCCATGTCCATGAAGATTAGCACAACTGGATGAGTGCTCATCACTTCTCTGTCTCCGATCAACCGCAGAGATAGGCAGTATTTCCCTAGATGGGCATGAAATGCCGCTTATTTTTTGCGCTGATGTGGGAACCCGGTATTAAAACTCCATTTTTGAACGTCACCACCTGCTGACTTTGCTTCTTCTTGCCCCCAGAGCGAGGACGAGCACTTGAACAACTTCTGTGGCTTGCTGGGTGTGGAGCACAGCCAGATGCAGCACTGGCTTTGCCATCGCAAGCTCATCACCACTGCCGAGACCTACGTAAAGAACATGTCCGTGCAGCAAGTGGTGAACGCCAGGAACGCCCTGGCCAAGCACATCTACGCCCAGCTCTTCAACTGGATCGTGCAGCACATCAACAAGGCCCTGCACACCACCGTCAAGCAGCACTCCTTCATCGGCGTGCTTGATATCTACGGGTAGGCACCTTTTCTGCTTTAAAGGCTGTTTAATTAGTCCTTTCTGATTTGTCTCACCCTTCTGAGCATGAGCGCTTGACATTGCCTTGTGGCAGGGGATGGGAATAATAGGAAAGGTTGCAAAAAGCGCGGTCGTGGTACGTGGATTGCAGTTTCGATCTTCCCGTAGGTTTTCCAGCGCTGACTCTGAAACAGTGTATGGAGATCCCCTTGAGCACTGGCTTTTGGGATTTACCTCCCATGCTGTTCCCATTTGGGATGTCTGTCCTGCGTGCTGTTTAAAGCATCAAGCTTAAAGATGAGCTAGGGGTAAAGGTGCAGATGTGGAGACCAAAGACTGCGTTGGCTCTGCCTGGGGTTGCTGTGGGATTTGAGGAAACTACTTTGCCTCTTCAGCTGTGGAACCGCTGCTGCGGGGCCCTCACGCAGCAAGAGCTTTCAGAGGACTTAGGGAACCTGCGGTTGTGGGGTGTCGCGGTTTTGGCTGGATTGGCCAATCAGAACGACAGATGGCTCTCCCCGCCCCTCTCCTCAGAGAGGAGAGGAAGAGATAAGGAGATTTACGAGTTTAGAAAAAAAGAGCTAAACTACTTTAATGAAAATAATAATAAATAAATAAATAGTAAATAATAATAGAGAAAAGAAAAAGAAAAAAAAAAGTATACAATATATACAAAACCGTATCCAGCTCCCAGGATGACGATCGCGTCACCAGCAGACACAGGGAAAGTCCCAGACTGGAGTCAGCGAGGGACAGGAGCTGAATTCCAGAACGAGAGTCAGGAATGCTCGGATCGGGATCAAAGGCAGACGAACAGCCAGGGTCCTCCTCAGACGTCGGCCATTGAAGGAAGACAAGCCCGAGCCCCCTTGCCCCTTTGATCCCTTAGCTTTTATACTGAGCGTGATGCAGATGGGATGGAATACCCTGTTGGGCAGTTTTGGGTCACCTGTCCCGTCCGCTCCTCCCTGCAGGTGGGACCCCTCTGCGCTTCTCCGCTTCCGACCCTCTAACGGGGCAAACGGCGAAGTTACCTGACCTTGGCTGTTACAGCAATAAGTACAAGCAGGAGCCTCTGTGCACACCATTCCTTGGTGTAATCAGGTCTCATCGCTCCGAGAGCGAACAGTTTCTGAACAACGTGCTGTGAATTTCAGAGTTTAGTCAGTTAGAAGAGGCCCAGCTAAAAAAATTACAAATCAGAAAACTGTTCTGTTTTACCTCAAACCAGGACATGGGGTAAGCTGCAAAAAGCTCTGGCATAACCGAGGGTAAGGCTTGCAGCCTGCAAGGCCAGGGCCAGCAAACTGCTTTAAATTCACACTGGGTACTGGTTACTGTCCAGTCTGTCATCCTGGAACTTGAGTGCTGGTAGAAGAGGGATGCGAGGGTCACATGTGAAGAGTTAGTTTTAGCTGAAGTGCTGCAAAGAAGCAGAAGATGGAGGAGAAAGGAGGGCGTTGTGTCAGTTGTGGGGTGAAAAGGAAAGATGCATTCTACGTTTGTTGTTTTCCCCTCCCCTCTTTCAACACCATCCCTTTTCTGTCTCTCTGGGGAGCAGGGACAAGGGAGAAGTCGCAGGTTGCCCAGAGCGGTGGTAGATGCCCCATCCCTGGAAACATTCAAGGCCAAGTTGGACGGGGCTCTGAGCAACCTGATCTAGTTGAAGATGTCCCTGCTCATGGCAGAGGGATTGGACTAGATGGCCTTGAAAGGTCCCTTCCAACCCAAACCATCCTGTGAATCTGTGGTTTTAAGTAGGACAAGCAGTGACCTGCTGTGCTCCCTTTTAATATATTAAAGTACTTGATTGCTCCTGTTTTGGAGGGGAAGGTGGGATAGACAAGTTGTAGCTGCTCCAGGAACCAGTCCCTGACCCAGTGCAGTGGCTGTGCTCGCTCAATCCTGTAACGGCAGACGCCTGGTAAGGTCTGTCGGATCTAAATGAAGCTGAAGTTCAGAATGAAATCCTGCCAAAGCAGTTTGGGTCAGCTGCAGAAAGCTTTTATGGCTGTAATACCTACATGGTCACTGGAATTGGATCTTGTGTATAAAAACTCCCTGGGGTTTCTACAGCTACTGGTGTTTGGATGTTGATTTTAACGTTCACTGGACAGTCACAGCAGCAGAAAAGATGTCAGTGTTGGAGCATTGGTGTAACCCACTGCCTGCTCATCTCCATCGGTGGCTGCTGCCGTGTGGCAAGGTTTACAGGAATTCTTGTACCAAGTATGCCAGGAGTACAGTTCTCTTTGGTTTGGGATTTCAGTGGGATGGTTTGAGACGGTGACGTTGCTGTCACAGAATGGTATCACAGAATCACAGACTGGCAGGGGTTGGAAGGGACCTCTGGAGATCTTCTAGTCCAACCCCCTGCCAGAGCAGGGTCCCCTTAGAGCAGGTTGCGCAGGAACGCGTCCAGGCGGATTTGGAATGTCTCCAGAGACGGAGACTCCACCACCTCTCTGAGCAGCCTCTTCCAGTGCTCTGGCACCCTCAAAGGAAAGAAGTTCCTCCTCATGTTGAGATGGAACTTCCTATGCTCAAGTTTGTGCCTGTTACCTCTTGTCCTGTCCCCGGGCACCACTGGGAAGACCCTGGCCCCATCCTCCTGACACCCATCCTTTAAGCATTGATAAGCGTTGATAAGATTCCCCTCAGTCATCTCTTCTCCAGGCTGAAAAGACCCAAATCCCTCAGCCTTTCTTCATGAGAGAGGTGTTCCAGTCCCCTCAGCATCTTTGTAGCCCTTTGCTGCACCCTCTCCAGCAGTTCCCTGTCCTCCTTGAACCTGTCAGAGGTTTCGGCTCTCCTAAGTACATAGCACAGCACCTGGAACATCTTAAATCATCACTTGGGACTGGCACAGTCTGGTTGGAGGACTGTGAGGTGGAAAAGCTGTTTCCCATCAATGTCCCTAAAACCAGAGATTTCTGCAGGTTGGAATATGATAAATAAAGCTTTGAGATGGAGCTTTGTGGGCGATAGCAGGTCAATGTGGAAAGCTGGATGTCTGAGTTACAAAACCAGATGTGGTTTTACAGAAATCTGAATAAAAGGAGACTTGAGGATAACGCTCATGAAAGATTAAGCTGGGCTTGAAAACCTGTTAGTGTGGAAGAAAAACCTCCCTTAGCTGTGGGTCTGCTGTGCGTCACGTCCAGCGCGTGGGCCAGTTGATGCTTTTACAGCACTGGTGTCACCGCAGTGTACTGTGGGGTTTTTTATCGCTGGGGATGCGCAAGTCCTATCGAAAGAGGTAGGTTTGCAGGGAAAGGGTGTCCACAGTCCAGGACACAACCCCTGAGTGTGAGTCTGATCTTTTGGAAGGGAGTATTGCTGTCTAAATGCTGAGTAACTGACACTCCAGAGACTTTGGGTGCTGGCAGCCTGAGTCTCTGCAGTCCTTCAAAGTGGTTTGGTTCCCCAAACTCAGGTTATTTGGGAGTTTTAACCCATTCTGCCAAATATTGGATATTTTTTCCCAAATGTCTTGTTTTTCCTTTTCCTCTGGGAGAGGGATTAAGGTTCCCAAGGCAGGGAGTTTCCACGCAGCCTCCACTGCACGTCCCTGACATGCCAAGCGCACCTCTGTCCCTACTCTCCTAGAGGAGGACTGTCCCCATGGGTGGGATTTCTAGGGACGGGGTCCAAACCCAGTGTGGAGGCTGTGGGGTTTGTCTCCTAAATCTCCAGTGCTCAATCCCACATCCTTAATTCTCCGTTAGGATTGGGGTGAGAGGGTGCAGCATTAAAAACCTTCATGTATTTATTGAAATAGCATTATTTGCTGTAGTAGCAATACTGCAGTCCATCTGAAGAGTGGATTCATGTGGCATTCCTGGACTCGGCGGGGACAGCTTGTTTTTCCTCTGTTTGCCATGTGAAGGGAAGTGTGAACATCCAGGCACCCAGCTCTACGCTGGACTTATTTATGAACTTTAAATATTTTAGTGTAAACCCTGGTGCTGCAGCGAATTTCATAGAATCATAGAATTGTCAGGGTTGGAAGGGACCTTAAAGACCATCTAGTTCCAACCCCCCTGCCATGGCCAGGGACACCTCCCACTAGATCAGGTTGCTCAGAGCCCCATCCAGCCTGGCCTTAAAAACTTCCAGGGATGGGGCTTCCACCACCCCTCTGGGCAACCTGTTCCAGTGTCTCACCACCCTCATGGTGAAGAACTTCTTCCTAATGTCCAGTCTGAATCGACCCATCTCTAGTTTTAATCCATTCCCTCTAGTCCTACCATTACCCGACACCCTAAAAAGTCCCTCCCCAGCTTTCTTGTAGGCCCCCTTAAGATACTGGTAGGCCACTCTAAGGTCTCCTCGGAGCCTTCTTTTCTCCAGACTGAACACCCCCAACTCCCTCAGTGTGTCCTCACAGGAGAGGTGCTCCAGCCCTCTGATCATCCTCGTGGCCCTTCTCTGGACACGCTCCAGCACGTCCATCTCTCTCTTGTAGTCGGGGCTCCAGAACTGGACGCAGTACTCCAGGTGGGGTCTCACGGGAGTGGAGTAGAGGGGGAGAATCACCTCCCTCGACCTGCTGGCCACGCTTCTCCTGATGCAGCCCAGGATACGATGGGCTTTCTGGGCTGCAAGTGCACAGTGACGGCTCATGTTGAGCCTCTCGTCCACCCGCACCCCCAAGTCCTTTTCTTCAGGGCTGCTCTCAAGCCAGTCGCTGCCCAGCCTGTATCGGTGCTTGGGATTGCCCCGACCCAGGTGGAGGACCTTGCACTTGGTCTCGTTGAACTTCATGAGGTTGGCATGGGCTCACCTTTCCAGCCTGTCCAGGTCCCTCTGGGTGGCATCCCTCCCCTCCAGCGTGTCAGCCGCCCCACACAGCTTGGTGTCGTTGGCAAACTTGCTGAGGGTGCACTCAATGCCACTGTCCATGTCGCTGACGAAGATGTTAAACAAGACTGGTCCCAGCACTGATCCCTGAGGGACTCCACTTGTCACTGGCCTCCACTTGGACATGGACCCATTGACAGCCACTCTTTGGGTGTGGCTGTCAAGCCAGTTCTTTATCCACTGGGATAAAGGGAGCTACTGATTTAGGAGATATAGGAGATTTAGGTTGTACAGCAGAATAAGGAACAGCAGAAAAGCCAAAATGCGGGCAGGACCTCCTGGCGAGGACACGTGCGGAGCTGGTGACCAAACTGCTCCATCAATTAGCAAATCATGCTGGCAGTCTCTTAATTAGTGACTTCATGAAATCTCCCTTGGAGTTGATGTTGTGCAGCTGCTTTGCCCTCGGGTTACACTTGCAGAGAGGGTTCATAAATTGCATCTGGTGTCTCTGAGGCAGAAAAAGAGTTTCCACTCCCATATGTTTTCCTCTGTACCCCTGCTCTCATTGTGTTTTTCCACCCAGTTTGCCGTGCCTCTCCGTCTCCGTTTAATTAAAATCTTTTCTTGCCCCCTTGTTCTGATTATGAACCTGCAGAAGTTGGGATTTCCAAGGAGACCCTTCAGTTGCAAGAGCTGAGGGCGCTGATCTGCTTGGTGTGATGGCCGGGCAACCAAGATCAAGCACATCAGGAGCTCTTCAAGGACATGCTCATCATTAAGGCTCTGGCCACGTCTTTAATATAAATATTTTTTTGTCCCAGACACCAGATTTTCTTGCATTAGAGATTGCAAAGCTCAGCTCATGAGATGAAGAGGGATTGAGCATCCTCTGCTCAGCATGGGCTGCATCGTCTCCAGGGGCAATGCCAGCCCGGGGGCAGGCGGAGAAGGACCTGGTCCTGGGTTTCCTCAAGGGCTGTGGGGCTGATAAACGCACAAAAGTGGCTCCTTTCTCCCATTTTTCATTTTCCTTTCCCATGGCCTTTTCCTGAGGGCTGAGGCATTTTCTGTGGCGGGCACATTACCACCTGGCAATACCTGGGGAACAGCTACATCATGTGGAAAACAGCCAGGGAGTCCTCAGAAAATACTAGAAATACTGATTTTGGGGAGGAGGTGGCAGGGGAAAAAAGGCTTCATTTGTTTAGTGCTTTCAGACTGTTCTGTCAGCTCCTACAGCACCTATTACCTGAGCAATTATTTCACCGCGCATTTATCATTACGGCAGCTCATTCATTAAGCACAGGGAGCCTTGCCGCTTCTTTCCTTAGTCTTAATCCTTACGGTCATGTGTCAAAGACTTTTTTTTGGTTTTTTTCCTCCCTCCTCCAACTGTGCCTTAAAAATAGAAATATAAATAACATAATTCCCCGTGGTAGTTGGAAAATGTCCTTTTTTTAAGAGCAAACCCGGCTCGCTCTGCCTGTCCCTGGGGACCACGTGCTTCAGCCCCCACCGCCCCGGGGGCTCTGCTGGCTTTTTGCTGCTTGCTTGTAGTTTGTGGTATTAAAATTGCGTATTTTTTTCTTTTTGAATTGTGAGTAGGAAGCCAGTTTTGAGCTGGGTTTGGAGTTGACCGGTTGGCCCTGAAGGGGTAGGGTAATGTTTTGGCAAGAGGAGCTTTGGAAGCCCTGGTGAAGAGGGGCATCGCCGAGACCAACACCAGACTCCCTCTAAGAAATGTGTTGGAATTGGACCTGAAAGCACCGTTTCTCTCTCTGCCTTCCCGAAGTCGCTTGCTCACGTGTATCTAATTTTTGTGCTATCGGGGATGCGATACAGAGGCTGTAATTATGAATTTCATACCTTCTTTTTCTGCTCTATTGAATTACATTAAAAGTACCGTGTTGGGTCTTTTAAGACAGCAGCTACTGTTTCTCCCTCACCTTTGCAGTGAATATATTTGGACTCAATATTTCATAATATTTTTCCCCCAAGAGAGGCTGTTACATTTCTCGTCTCAGGCAGCGCTGTTGCCTGATGGGCAGGAAGCCACAGTCGTACCGAATATCTCATTCATGCGTAGCAGAAGAGACTCTTGAATCCCTTGAGTTGCGGCAAGGAAAGACACACATTTCAGGGAAGGAGGAATAAAGTGTAGATCTGGGATAGGAGGAACGCGAAGAAATGGTTGAATAACCGGTGTTCCGCGTCACGCAGATGACACTGTTGCAGAAAAAAGTAGATTTTGAGACGAAGCACCGCTTAACGCTGATTTTATTCATTGCTTTGCAGGTTTGAAACTTTTGAAGTGAACAGCTTTGAACAGTTTTGTATCAACTATGCCAACGAAAAGCTCCAGCAGCAGTTCAACTCGGTAAGGTCAGCTTGGAAACCTTCCATAAAACCGCACAGAAAATGTAGCAAGGCTGGATTATTGAATGCTTGGATTCTGCTTAATGACGCTTACCTGCAGGCTGGCTGGATCGCTGGGCCAGCATGAACGTAGTCCTTGGGATACCATCTCTCCCGTGCGACAGTTGCGCATTGTCATTGCGCTAAATGTTCATATCGTGTTGAAAATATTGCTTGGTTGATCGATAAACTTGATACTGGAAGCAGGTTTGCAAATGGTTTCTGCAGAGGTTTGGTGATGGTTTTGAATAAGTAGGTAGTTTGCCGGTTTTTTGCATCGTTTCAATCCTAAACCGAAATCTGGATGGTCTTGCGCTGAGTCCTGATTTCCAGTGTGCGACAAAGCATGGGTAGAAACTTGCCCATTAAGTGCAGCTTAAACCTCTACAACAAAAGCTCTCCATTAAATAGCAGGATTAGATACGTTCCCCATTTTTCACTTGGATGTGTCTCACAAAAACCTGGGATTCTTTTATTTTTATTAGATACAAGCACTTACCTGCACTGGAAATGAAACCAGTGAGGGGTCGTCTTCTGCTTTTGTTGTAAGCGGGGAAAATATTCCGATTAGTTTCAGGATACGAGGGGAAAAAAACTTGTTGAATTTGAGCAGCGAAGTACTGCGGAGTAGTTTGGCACTTTGAAACCATATCATATGCGTGGACGTGACCGTTTGCAGTACATCTAATGCATCGGATCTGCTAAAAATGAAAAGTAAATTATGGATTGTATTTGCACTATTCATATCTTACTTAATGTGTCCAGCTATCACTTCTGAAGCTTATAAATTCAAACTCTTGAGATGACATGTTTGAAGAGATTTTTAAAAAGCTATCTTTGAAGAAAAAAGTGCATTTGAAAAATCATTTTTTTTTTTTTTTAATATGCTTAGAGTATCTCAGAAATAGCCAGAGACAATTTATCTGCTTGGCCAGAGGTCTGAGATATCTAAGCCATACAAAGATATTTTTTAGATATTTCTTTTATTTTTTTAAATCAGAAACTACAGTAGAAATGTTCCTGAGTCGGTTAGATACTGCTGCTGATATCCCTTCTGGGAGGACGCGTGCTCTTTGTGAAGCTCTGTTCATAGGTGGGGGCACATGTGCTCAGCCCTAGCGGGGGTCCCAGCTTGGGAACCTGCTGCAGGTCACTAGTTTAATCAGCAGAGCGCTGAAGGAGAGAGGGATTTTTTCTCAGCCCAAGAGATATATGTGTCATTGCCATTTCAATATACGCCTCCCACCTAAACGTAGTGACAGCTTCAGTCATTTTCTAGCGAAGTCATTTAAAGCCTTTTTTTTTTTCCCCCTGCCCCATGGTTTCCTAGTGTGTCGCTTTTAGTTTCCTTTCCAGAAGCTCGATTGTATAAATGGCAGAGCCTTTACAAAGCTGTACATGGGGGGCACTTAAAGCTTCTGTGGCTTCTGGATGTGCTGGGGGAATACTCTGCTCCAGTGGAGAGGAGTGGGTGAACGGGGAAGGGGCTGGCTCTGTGCTGCCTGGGGTCACGATGAGTAATTCTGCTGGTTTTCCACTCTCAGCACGTGTTTAAGCTGGAACAAGAAGAGTACATGAAGGAGGGAATCCCTTGGACTCTCATAGACTTCTACGATAACCAGCCCTGCATAGACCTTATAGAGGCGAAACTCGGTATCTTGGACCTACTGGATGAAGAGTGCAAGGTAAAGAGGACTACCTACCTTTTTGCTCTTATTTTGATTTTTATAAAAGGTTAAAGAACGGGCTTTAAGCTGTGGTAGCTTGCAAGAGGGTAAACATCTCCTTTCACATGCATTGCTGGGATGCTGATGGCTAGGGCAGGCTGGTGGTGTTTGCTTTGCTTTGCTTTGGGACCATTCAGAACTTCCTTGGCAGATGTTTGCTACCAGCCTGGGTACCTGGTCTCACCATGTATAGTCAGAGCTCATGTTTCTGGCCTGGCTGTGCGTAGGGATAGTCATAGAATCACAGAATGGTTTGGGTTGGAAGGGACCTTGAAGATCATCCAGTCCCACCCCTCTGCCCTGGGCAGGGACACCTCCCACCAGACCAGGTTGCTCCAAGCCCCGTCCAACCTGGCCTTGAACCCCTCCAGGGATGGGGCAGCCACAGCTTCTCTGGGCAACCTGGGCCAGGGGCTCACCACCCTCACAGCAAACAATTTCTTCCTAATATCTAATCTAAATCTCTCCTCTTTCAGTTTAAAACTATTACCCCTCATCCTATCACTACACTCCCTAATTGCTTGCGACTTTCGATTCCTTCAGTATTATCCATGAGCTGCAGTTCCTCCCTGTCTCTAGCCTTATTTTGTCCCAAGGGAAACCTGGCTCCTGTTGCAATAACTAACCTTGGTGAGGCTGCACCTGGAGTACTGTGTCCAGTTCTGGGCTCCCCGGTTCAAGAAGGACAGGGAACTGATGGAGAGGGGACAGCAAAGGGCTACCAAGATGATGAGGGGACTGGAACCACCTCTCTGATGAAGAAAGACTGAGGGATTTGGGTCTCTTCAGTCTGGAAAAAAAGACGGCTGAGGGAGGATCTTGTCGACGCTTATAAATACTTAAAGGGTGGGTGTCAGGAGGATGGGGCCAGGCTCTTCTCAGTGGTTTACAGAAGGCTGAAATTGCGTGTCCATTCTGCTCCTTTGAGATAGAGCCAGGGATGACCTGTAGAAGTGTCTTCAGTTGCGTAGGCTTCTTGTTTAGCCAGTCCTTCAACATTCTTCTATTGGGGTTTGGACTTGTCTTCCCTCAGCTTTCCTGAGTTTTGGGTTTGGTTTGGTTTTTTTTTTTTTTAAACCAGGCTTGTAATGTTGGGAGAGTAGTTTGCCATTTCTTATCATCTGACTCTCATAACAGCCTAAATCAAATCTTGCTCAAAAGTTGAGTAAAAATCCCAGAATGTCAACCCTTCATGAGCATCCATGAGAAGGTTGGACTCCTTGGTCAGTCATGAATTATCAAATATATCTAGGAACAAAAAAAATCTAAGATGGGAGATTTTCTTGGGAAGTTGGCATGCCTGTTTTGAAGATCCTTGGTGTGAAGAGTAGGTGGAAAGTCCAGAGTCTTGAGGTATAGTCATCTCAACAGGAGAGCTCAGTGTGACGCTGTGATGGGCTTCTACACTGGGAAGAGCAGCTCATATCTCTTCCAGTACTGGTATCTGCACAGAAATGATGATGCGGAAATACTGGAGAGAGCGCTGTCGGATCGGGGCTATATAACATTGTGATACTGTGGAGCCTGACTGGTTTTGCTGTGGTGTGATCAACAAGTTGTCTCTGGGAAGAGTTTCCATCGAGACTTGGATATATTCTGTGCCGGGAAGTGTCTTACTGATTCTGGAAGGGCTTTGAGAGTCTTTGAACGAGGGCGGGGAAGGGTGAGGCAAAGGGTGGTAGGAGAGCTGAAGCAGGGAATGAGGTCCCTCACCAGGATGGCCAAGGTGATGAGAAGGACACAATGAATTGTTGTTGGCTCTGTGGGATCCACGGGTATGGGACAGATCCAGTGGCCTGAAGGCAGGAGTGTCATGTTGCGTTAGAGGGAAAGATTTTGGATCCATTATTTAAATTAGTGTCCCTGTTGGGATTTTAGGAGATGTATGACTTGTCTGGAAGCAAGGTGACCTGTCAAGTGGCTGTGACAGGGCTGCCTTTCTAGGCATGACAAGGCTGTCCCAACCTGCATATCCCACAAGCTCAGCCCTTGTCTGGGGTACAAACACTCCGTCTCTTTGCTAGAGCCAGCCGGAGTTGGGGCTTTGCCCTTTTGAAATCCAGTCTCGGGAAGACTCCTTAAAAATGAGAACAGATTAAACTTAATTTGATGCCCTTAAAATAGCATCTTAGCCAGAGCTGGCTCAGAAGGAGGTCAGATTATTTGCTTGATATTCAGCATCACTTCATTTGGTCTCTGCGCTATTAAGCCTGTTAAATTCTTCAGGCTCAAACCGGCTCCTGCGTGTTGTGAGGACCGTAAGGAAAGTTTCCCTCGTGCCGTATTGGCTGATAACACCCTTTGCTCCTCTGAAGCATCTGGCACAGGTTGTTGCTGGTGACATTGTATTACGTGGAGCAGTTCCTATGCAACAGTGAGAACGTGGCCAACTTTGCTGTAGATCTGCCTGCTACTACTTTTTTCATCCATGCTTTTTTGGACCGAAAAAATGAAACGCGAGATCTGTTCCCCCCCACCCCTGTCAAATGCCAATTATCTGGGTATTTACCTGTCAGTGGGGAATGCTGTCATTAGTCACAGGCCCTTATTATGGGCCCTCTAATCGGCTCTTTTATAATAACCTGCAAGCGTTCTCCAGCTTTATGAAAATTTCAGCAGTGCCTGTCAACTGAAAGCACCAGTTTATGGATGAAAACCTTCACCCTCCCATCACCGGCGGCAGCGTTCGCACCCCTCGGGGGGAGAGTCGGCCACGGTGGGCGCGGGACCACAATAGGGTAATTGCAAGTCATCTCGTTAGCACGTACAACGGTGGATAAATATACTCTGGGACTTGAAATGGCATCGAGGGGGTGCTGGCAACATAATGAAACATTAGCGCAAATGCGGAGGGTTTGTCGCTAATGTTCTTGCTTCACAGTATGGATTTTTTTTTTTTTTTAAATCTTTAATGTGAGGTTGGGGAGGGGGGTGGTTGGGTACGTGCTGAAGCAGTTCAGCTAATGAAGGTTATCGACCTTTGGTGCGTAATGAGTCTTGTCACCGTTCAGAGAAGAAGGGGACCAGACAGGGTTGAAATGGGAATCGGCAGTGAAAGAGAGGGCTCTTGAATTGAAATTGGGATTTTAAGGACAAAATGTGTTTTGTGAAAGCAAATGATAAAAACCCTAGCTTGGAAAAAAGAGGGCTTTAGGATATGTTTAGTTTTGGGCTTTTTTTTAAACAGCTTTGAGGCCTTATGAGTTGGAAGCTGTTGTAGAATTATTAAGGTTGGAGGGGGCTTCTGGAGGTCATTTTCTCCAACCTCCAGTTACATTCCTGATCTTCCCAGGAAGCCATGTAATCTCCATGGGACTGGGACCTCATGTCTTCTCCTAAGTGACCCTGGAGTCCTCAAAGTGCCTCTTCCCCATTTCCTGCACTGGAGTGTCACCTGCCCGGATCTGGAGCTTTTGGGACCTCTTGGTTTTGCTTAGGCCTGAAAAAGATGGCAGAGGAACAGCAAGAGTTCACGTCCTGTGTGCAGAAATGACCTTGGCCAGAAACCAAGGCCACCATGACAGGCACAATATGGAAGTGCTCTAGCAACAAACTGATGAGCCTGAAGAGAAAGGAAGGGGGAGAAGGGCATCCAGGAGAACCTCCCTGCTGGTGACCTGTGAAGTGTGGATGGAGTCCTACCATGGTGGTGGTGGGAAATAATTTGGGATAAGAGCAGAGCCCTCGAGGAGAGCAAGGAGAGCAACGTAGAGCCCATCAGAAGAGACAGGCATTAATGAGGGAGGCTGCCTTCTGAAAATCCAGTCGTGGGAAGTTGGGAGGGCATGTGGGAGATTGCTTGAATGTTTGGGATGACTTCAGGGTGTGGTTGGCCTTACTGTGGAGGGAATGACTTTGGTGGAGTGGACAGCAGACTTCGTAGGAAGAGTTTGAAGGTTTTGAGGTTGGGGGGTGAGCACATGAAGAACAACTTCAGTGCTCTGGAGAGGAGGAGCCAGTTAGGGTTGATTTTTTCAAGAGACTTAAATCATCCTCGGAGGAAACTGAAAACTCCCTAAGAAATGCAGTCCGTTTTCGGTGTCAAAGCTGGATGATATGTCCTGCTTTTCAGGCTGAAACTGCTTACTCTGTGGGAGTACTGTGTGTCTTCCATACACTTCCCAAGTGTCTTTCAGGAGTACAGCCCGAAGTTGCTGTGGAGATGGAGGTTTCTCCGTAAGACGTTCCTGCTGCCTGGCTGCTCTCTTGTTTTTGCCTATGCTGTTGGGATGGGAGTGGGAATGGGAAAATTAATTTTCCACTAGCATGAAGTGCATCTAAAAGGGTTTGATCAAGAACGGGCTGGCTGGAGGGGTTGATGTGTCAATCATGGCATTGTTGTCCAAGATTTATTATGGATCTTGGTGGAATTCTTTCCTCTCGAGGAGCAACCTGACCCTGAAGCTGCCAAAGAGGGATGTGTCTAACTAAACCCATGAGCTCCCTCATGTTCTCAAACTCTCTCGTGGCTCCCATTTTGTGTTTCATGGCACGTTGCCATTGTGTTATGCTGTTAATGTGCCAAATGCGTTTTCGAACGCTGTTCAAAAGACGCTCTTTAACCTTTCTTGGGTCCTTCTGTCAAGTGCCAGAAACACTGAAGTCTGCTCCTAGCAAACCCGTTTTCAATCCCGCTTGTCTCCGCGCATCGCTGTGAACTTGGGTTTTGAGCAAATGTTATTTTCCTTGTCTGGACTTGTTAGTTTTTTGAACGTCAGAAATAAGCACGTCGCCTTCCTGTGCCACGCAGTCCTGTCCAGGGGGATTTCTACTTCCACGAGCAGACACACGGAGGTTGGACCTCTGGGCTTTCCTTTGGGGCGGACCGTCTAATCCAATGGCGGAATAACCTCGCCTACGTCATGCTGTCAGCTTTTATGACTTCAAAGTCAAGAACATCACTTGCAGTGGAACGTGTCTCTGTTGCGTGGAGGAAGCTGAGGCTCTTTTCAGGCTTTAACATATATTGGGGTGATAAGGAGAAAAGAAATAAAATGTAAATAGCTCCTACTGTGTTTTCAGAGGGTTGACTTTTAGATCATGGTGTTTGAATGAATCTTTGTTGCTTTTATCCTGTTAATTGTCCTTCTGTTGGAGATGACGGTGGAGGGAATTGCACCCTTTAGTCCAAACAGCTCCAAATCTCTCCTCAGCTGTCTGATGGTCGTGGTGGGTC
This sequence comes from Alca torda, assembly GCA_008658365.1. NCBI lineage: Eukaryota > Metazoa > Chordata > Aves > Charadriiformes > Alcidae > Alca > Alca torda. The sequence continues at coordinate 2,892,379 of CM018101.1, forward strand.
CTTGACCCTGGGGTGCTTCTGACCCAAAAGCAGTGGACTTGAGGTGACCCTGGCCACGCTGGGTAGGTTTGATTTCGGTTGCAGTAGCTCTTGGCAGCTCAGAGGCCGGTGTATGGATATGTGAGGTGACCCTGGCTGGAATTACGCTGCCCAACCGATTTTTCGTGGAGGGACGGTGAGGACAGATGAGCAGAAGCAGAGACCTTGTGAAATTACCGGTCTAAGTTTTATCCTGTTTAGAGATTTCCATGCAATACTTGCAAGGACAGTTGGTTTTCCTCTTCCCTATCCCCTAAAAAAGTCTTGCACTGATGAGACAGTCTCTAAATAACTTTCTCACTAGCTTTAAACTGCCAAGCCAGTACCAAAAGCTGTTATAACAGTACAGATAATGCCCCCGTTAATTTTTATCTCCAGGACTTTGGTCCCTGTCGGGTGCTTCTCAGGCAGCTAAAAATACCCAACCCGCACAAACGGTGAGTGGAGAAGTGGTGCGGGTCCGGCGAAACCCTCTTTTTGGGAGGCAGGAGCGATGCCTTTGAAGTTCAGCTCTGAGATAAGCAGGTTTTTCAGCAAAGTGGATGGTCTGAGAGAGAGCTGGCGCAGGATAAATCCGCTCTCTGCAGCGTCGGGTGGCTGCGGGGCTCCTGCTCTGCACCCGTGGCCCGGTCTCAAACAGGAGAGACCTAACGATCGCTCCAGAGAGGCTGTTTTCAGCAGTTATGTATCATATTTATATGTAAAAAAGAAACCCATCTGCATTTATATAACTCCACAGTTTAAATATGCATGTCTATCTTGCATAAATATATTTTCGTATATGATTGCATAAATAAATGCTTTTTAATATTTATATATAATCGATATTATTTCTTCCCCACATCCAGAACCCTTCTGGCGTGGTTTGGCTTGCTGCCGTGAAATCAAAGGCTGTTCCAGAGCAGCATAAAGAAACAGTCCTCATCTGTCTTGAATTTTCCTTCTGCCCCTATTTCCTCTGTTGCTTTTCATAGAAAGGTCCAGATAAAAGACCTGATGGATGATCCAGAGCTTTCCCTGACGCTGCACAATTGTTTTGTGGTTTTATGGGCTTTGTCCCATGGAATTTTAAATATCCCCTAACACTTTTCTTCTGGGTCGTCTCTTTTTCTAACCTAAATAAGCCGGTCAGCTATTTTTGTTGTTTAAAATTATGTGTGTGTATATACGTGCAACCATTTCTGTCCTGCTGGCGGTGATGGAGGGTCCACCAGCCCGTCCCCTTCCCATCCCTCCTGGGCTGCGGGATCCCCATAAGCTGTGGTCCCCAGCCCTCAAATGGAACAACTTCACTCCTTGCTTCCATTGATTTTCAAGAATTGTGCTTTGTGGCGAATGTGTCGTGCTGGAAAAGTACAAAATGAGAGATATTTGCAACCATGGCTCTTTCCTCACGCGGCCTTCTGTCTTTTAGAAAGCTTTTTGTTGGGGGGGGAGTGTTGGCTGGTTAGTAGAGAGGGACATAAATGTACCCTAAAAAAAAAGAGTCTTTATGGAAATTGTAATCATGAGAGTGTCAGAAGTTACAATATATGGTTATATGCTGCTGTACAGCTATGTATGTGCTTACAAAATAATAAAATAAAACTAGATGGATTTTTTTTTTCCCCTCATCTTGGGAATATATTGGTAAAAACTGCAGGTGCTCGGTAGGAAGATAAGCTCAAACCCTCCCAGTAATGCTGGTTTGTGGGAAGTAGCCCGTTCCCTTGCTGCACAGGTAGGGCTCTGAGGGTTTTTTAGTCATTGCAGTTATTTGGGATTTCTCTATTCTCTGCCCCGTCCTACCAAAGCAATGTCTTGGGCAACACCTGCTACCTTGGTATATCATGGCCAAATCATTGAATGGTTTGGGCTGGAAGGGACCTTAAAGAGTACCTAGTTCCAAGCCCCCTGCCCTGGGCAGGGACACCTCCCACCACACCCAGGTTGCTCCAAGCCCCATCCAACCTGGCCTTGAACCCTTCCAGGGATGGGGCAGCCACAGCTTCTCTGGGCAACCTGGGCCAGGGGCTCACCACCCTCACAGCAAACAATTTCTTCCTCAGATCTCATCTAAATCTCCCCTCTTCCAGTTTAAAACCCTTCCCCCTTGTCCCATGGCTCCCCTCCCTGCTCCAGAGTCCCTCCCCAGCTTTCCTGGAGCCCCTTGAGGGACTGGAAGGGGCTCTAAGGTCTCCGTGAAGCCTTCTCTTCTCCAGGCTGAACCCCCCCAACTCTCTCAGCCTGTCCTCCCAGCAGAGGGGCTCCAGCCCTCTGAGCATCAAGGACATGGAGAATCCTTTCAAGAACAGGTCCACATAGGACTTGCACCCTGATTTCAGCGTAAATAGGATGCAGAAGGAGGGTTTGGCATCCAGGAGATTCCTGGCACAGGGGGTTGGGTGTGTGGAAGGGGGACATGGGACTCGTTTGGCTGTGGTAGGACAGGTAGGGGGTCTGAAATCCCAAACCCTGTGTGCAACTGGGGTTAATGCAGCCTGTGTTGGGATCCAAGTGACACCACCCCAAGCCTGCTGGGAGGCAGAAGTTTCTTAGAGAATCATCATTTTATTATTATTTTAACATTGATATTTTCATAGAATCATAGAATCGTCTAGGTTGGAAGTGACTTTTCAGATCATCGAGTCCAACCATCAACCTGACACTGCCAAAACCACCACTAACCCATGTCCCTCAGCACCACGTCTGCCCCTCTGTTAAATCCCTTCAGGGATTGTGATTCCACCACTTCCCTGGGCAGCTTGTTCTAATGCTTGACAACCCTTTGGTGAAGAAATATTTCCTAATATCCATCCTAGACCTCCCCTGGCACAACTTGAGGCCATTTCCTCTTGTCCCATTGCCTGTTCCTTGGGAGCAGAGACCGACCCCCCCTAGCTACTCCCTCCTTTCAGGGAGCTGTAGAGGGCAAAAAGGTCTTCCCTCAGCCTCCTTTTCTCCAGGCTGAACACCCCCAGTTCCCTCTTACTGTGATTATTTCAAATGAAATAAACCAGAACCTCTTGTTGTCTCAGATGGCAGTTTATAAAACTATTGGGTCACAAAAAACTGCATTAAAAAAGTAATGTCGATGTCTGAGCAATTAATGCAACTTAAGTGCAAAACACTCTTTAATTAATTTTTTTTCCTGCAAGAGCTGTTCTGGCTGTTGGACTAAAACCAGCATTTGGGCATTTTTCACTGGAAACGAAATTTTAGTGTGTTTGTCAAGAATAGACATGAAAATTAAATAGCACACGCTCCTAGAATGTGGGGGGATGGTCTCTGTTTCTCAAATATTCTGGTAGCCCATGTGGACTACAGATAGCCCACAAGGAGGATTTCTCCAAAATCTTCCCACGTGCCTGACCACGACTTTTTGGTCCGTTTTCTCCCCATCCAGGTTCCCAAAGGCACCGACCAGAACTGGGCGCAGAAGCTGTACGACCGACACGCCAGCAGCCAGCACTTCCAGAAGCCCCGCATGTCCAACACCTCCTTCATCGTCCTGCACTTCGCCGATAAGGTAACTGGGCGCCCGTTGGTTGCGTACACTGGGAATTGAACGCAGAAATGGGACATACGTGGAGGGGAAAAAAGAACCGCATGAAGGAAAATTTAGTTTATAGCACCAACGAGCTGCTTTTTGGTGATAGGGATGCCCGTTTGGCAATAATCTCGGTTGGGTGCTCAGATCTAGGTCAGCTTGGAGGACTTCAGCCTCCAAATTATTGCGCTAAGCTTTAAATAGTTGTGCTTTTGAGAGTAGAGAGAAATCCTCTTTCTCAAAGCTGTGGTGAAATGAATTTCCGTAAGGGCAGCTTGACGGAAAACGTATTAGAAAAAGGAATTATATTTGAAGAGCAAGAGTGGTGGGACTCAGCAAGGCACGGTGGGGAGGAGCGTGTGAGAGGTGACCTTGGGCTCATCCCACCCTTATGAGGGAGAAGATGTCAACTGTGGGACTCCTCCAGTGTCTGGTGCTGTAGGTTCTCATCATGGGTTCCATCTTCATTGAAACCCTGATGTGACAGGCGTCACTCCCAGCAAATAAGCATCTTACAAGCTTGCAGTTATCCAAAACACGCGTTTGTTAGCAAGGAAAATATAAGGCCAACCTGGGAACGTGTCCAAGGAGCCAGACGACATACAGGTGCTGTGATCCCATACTGGTGCTTCTGACCAGGTTTGCCCTGGATGCGAGCGGCACTTTTCATGCCAAAGGTTGATACTCGCTTTTCCTTAGGCATGTGATTTTGCACATGGATCCTTCACAAATGCTCTCTCTTTGCAAGTTTTCCCTTTTTTGGGGGGGAAGGTCAGTTATTTCAGCCAACTTCAAATGTGAAAAATAGAATAAAATTTTCTTCCGTTCTCTCTAAATTCTTCCTTTGCGTACCAACCCTCTGCGATTTCCAAAACAAGAGACCTACAAGAGACGTAGCCAGGGCATCTTTTGAGGTTTATCGATTAGCTTACAAGGAGCTCAGGAGTGAACAAAAGAGCGTACAGAGGGACCGATGATCTTTGCATTTTTACTCCTGGTTTCCATGGAAGTGCAGTTGAGTCCCTTACAGAGCAGTTTAATGACTAAGGAACACCGTAGGTTTGTGTTAAGGATTTTGCTTTCCTTTAGATTCACTTTCTTTGATTAAAAAGTGACCTTTAAATCCCCCTCTTCTCCCTTTCGGGTTTTTCAGGTGAGCTCCAACAGTAGGGGTGCGGTGGGACACAGCGCCTTGTCCCTGTGCGGTTGGACTTTACCTTCTGGGCTTCTTCCTTTGTCTCCTGCTAGGTGGAATACCAAAGCGAGGGATTTCTGGAGAAGAACAGGGACACCGTGTACGAAGAACAGATCAACATCCTCAAAGCCAGCAAGGTAAAAGCAGCAAATCGGGAGATAATAATCGGGAGAGGAGGGACGAGGCTGCTGGGGGGGTTATGGTTGCACTCAGGTGTGGATGTGCATTACCCTCTGCTGTCCTCCAGCCTGGTCTTGGTGTCCCATTGAGGCGCATCAAAAAAAATCCTTTCCAAACCTGCTGATCCTCTTTTTTTGGTCACGGAGAGCAAAAATCAGGAGCAGCCAGTTATGTGGCAGTGTAAATCCCGCTTAACTCTTGCTCGGAGCTCCCTACCCATCACCTGGCACCGAAGGTGTTCTCCAGAGCATGTGGATCCACAGGTGATCCTGGGATTAAAAGCCATGGTCAGAAGTGTAGTTTGCGGATTGTGGGCAGCATCGCTGACCCTACCACCCTCCTGTACGAAAATGGCTGTTCCCCTTAGCTGTGGTCCATCATACTTGTCCTTGAGACTTTCGATTGCTTTAATTAATAGTATGCAAAAAGTGGGGTTCATATACAATGCTGGAAATGTGACGCAAAGCTCTGAGACATTCCAGCTGCTCTAGAGCTATTTTACACTGCTGCCAAGATGCGACGTTAACAAATTAAAACATACTGATGATCACGCTCTGGTATTCCAAGATTTTTGTTCCATGTACCTTTCCTCTCCCGAGTATTGTACAAACAAATTGTCGGCACCTCATTGCATCAAGTGCCGATAGAGACGTGTTGATTGACCTTGAGTACCAAGTTTCCTGGTCGAGAGCTTTTTGGCACCTGGGGTTTGAAGCCTCTATTAGTCCCGAGGGCTGTGAACTCGGTGGAAGCAGAAAAGCAGTTGGTGTGGGGCTCTGCGGGCTTTAGCGTGGGTCGTGCCTGTAGTAAATGGGCGCTTGGCAAGTGGACTTCCAGCTGGAGACTTCTCACTCGCATGGTCAACTGTGTTGGTTTTATGCTGCCTCTTCTTCTCTGTGAGCATGCGTCTGGGTGGGCTGGGTTAAAAGTGTCAATGATGCAGACTTTGAGGGCATTTCAAGTTCTTATCGTTTAAAACCAAACCAAAAATTGCCCCCCGCAACCTTGAGTCTTTCATCGTCAATTAGTAAGTTAAGATTTTAAATGACCTTAAGCCTTCCAGCCCTCTTATTAAGAACTTAGAATGAAAATCCATCCCTGCCAAGGTCCAACACACCATTCAGCAGCCAAAATCCAGACTGCAGCAACTTGTGGTTTCCACCAGACCTTGTGTGTGGTGTAGGGAAGGAATAGATCTGCTTTTCTCCGAACCATTTCAAAGCTTCCCCCATTTCAAAACTTGTTAACTTGAAATTATTTTTTTCTTTTGCATTACAAATTTTGAATCCCCCCCTGCATGTTGCAAGCAGGTGTGTCGTGTATCCAGATTTCTCCTCTTTGTGTCACCCTCCCTCGGGTTTACGGCTGGGTGTGACCTTCCGAATGCCACCTAAATAAGGAGGATGATGAGGGGAGATGGAGGAAGTATTATTTTTTAGAAGCGTTTAAAGCAGGAGTTGGTTCTCGTCAAAGTTAAGAGATGAGAATGGGAAATTGTTTGAGCTTGCGCTCGGGAATTAATTTATACGAAGATGGCAAGATGCGCGATTTTTTCATCCACGGGGGCAGTTGCGAGTCTAATAACTGTGAAGCTGGGCTTTGAGAACCTCTGAATCAAGATCTCTGTGTGTTTGGGAAGCTCACAGCTTTGCCAGGGTGAAAACGGGGCATGATTAGAGCTTATTAGAAATGCCGGGTAACCTGCAGGAATAATTGATGCTGTGTGATGAATTATTTAGCCCGTGCTGAACTTGCTGTTGGAGGTAGAGCTGCAGAACCGGCCGTGTCTGAGAGGGATTTCTGTCTGTAGAGGAGCTCCAACTCACTGGGGATAACGTGTTGTAGAGTGATGGGGTCGGTGCCACCTGCAACTTATTCCTTAAAAAAAAATAAAAATTAAAAAAAAATTAAAAAAAAAAAAAGCTGAAATGGGTTTATTAACAGCATTGCCTCCTCTTTTCTCTCTGTCTGTAAGGACGATAATGTAATATCAGAGTGAGCTGGGCTTTGGTTTAATAGCAAAAGAACCCAAACCCTGCTCTTCGCAACTGGTTTGCTTGGCCTTAAAACATGGAGTTTCCTAAGCCATTAATGTGTGCGCCTCAGGAGCAAAGATTTGGGCTGACTTGGCCTGCAAACTAACCTAATGTTCCTTGGCACGGGGCGTTAGGATCTTGTTAATTCGTGGTGGTTGCCCCGTAGGTGACCCCGCAATCTGCGTGTGTGATCCAGCTTAAAACGCTCTCAAATGCACTTGGCTCTGAGAAGCTTTGGGTGATGGATGAACTTCTGCCTTTGAGATGTTTCTTTAAGGATGTGGGAGAGGTCCGTCAGCCGGTGCCGATGCCATGTGGTCCTGGGAGGAAGAGGGGAGCAAAGCCACCCTCACCCTCCTCCTGCAAAGCCTCCAAAACCTCATCTTCTGCTCCTGCTTTCGCTAACCCTCTTGGCCGGCAGATTCAGCTTTCCTCACTTTTTTTTATTTTTATTTTTTTGCCTCTCGCCCGCCGTGTGCCTTCTGTGGGTATAAAGAAAGAAATTTGTTTTTCTTTTGCTGTAAAAAGCAACCCGGTTTCTGTGAACCAAGAAGAGCAGCAGCGCAGAGTCTGCCACTCGGATGTGCTAATTTGAGTGAAAATGAAATTTGGGCTGCGAAAGGCTGTGCTGTGAGGATCCCGTACTCAGGAGCAGGCCTTGCATGCAGGAATTCACTGCGTTCTTCTTGATATTCCCGCTAAAGGCAATACACGGGGCAAGGGGCAGCGCTCGATTTACCACGGCAAGGACTTCAAACATCTCTCCGTCAGCAAGTGTGTCGCTGGTGAAGCGCTCCCACCAAGGCAGAATCGCGTTCTGCTAATTAGAATGCAATTACTGCCGTCAAAAAGATGGTGAAGGAGACTTTATAAAGCAGCTAATTAGTTTTGTTAGCACTGCTCAGCTAAAACGGTTGAGAGTTCATGTTCTTTGAATTAAGGAAACTGATTTGAATACTGATTGAAAGCATACCATCGGTCTGTTAAGATATTATATTCCAGTCCTCTATAATTACGAATTATGCACTCGCGTTTTTGATTCTGGCAGTTGGGAAGGAGGAATCCGTCCCTCTTGCTTATCCCCCATGGATATCTCGCTTATCATAGAATCACAGAATCACAGAGTTGGAAGGGACCTCTGGAGATCATCTAGTCCAACCCCCTGCCACAGCAGGGTCACCCAGAGCAGGTGGCACAGGAACCCAGCCAGGAGGGTGTGGAATGTCTCCAGAGTTGGAGACTCCACCACCTCTCTGAGCAGCCTCTTCCAGGGCTCTGCCACCCTCAAAGGAAAGAAGTTCCTCCTCATGTTTAGGTGGAACTTCCTATGCTCAAGTTTGTGCCCGTTACCTCTTGTCCTGTCCCCGGGCACCACTGAGAAGAGCCTGGCCCCATCCTCCTGACACCCACCCTTTAAGTATTTATAAGTGTTGATAAGATCCCCCCTCAGCTGTCTTTTTTTCCAGCCTGAAGAGACCCAAATCCCTCAGCCTTTCTTCATAAGAGAGGTGTTATCTATCCGTGGAATAGATCTGGGGCTGCTACAGATGGTCCCAGTTACACCAGTTTTGCTTTAAGCAAGCTGAAAGCTCGCCTCTGAGATTCTTGTTGAGCACTTGTGCGGCAGCAAGGTCTCCTTTTATGAATAGTAAGTGGACGGAGGGCTTGATGGCTCTCCCAGCGATGTGTTAAGATATTTTGGAACCTGAAATGACAGCTGGGCGTTTCAGTGCGTTGTCAGGTGTGAGATAGTAAAGGAACCTGTGTTAGATCTCTTCCAGCATCAAGTATGTGCCACCCAAACATCCCAGTGTGTTTGCAGGAGTCAAAGCCCCCGAGACAGTGACATGTCATCAAAGCACAACTGCTGTCAGGATGTCTTTTTTTGGGATAGAGATTAGGCAAAGGAGGTGTGAGCCTTTATTCTGGTAGGAGTTGAGGGAGCTGCAGAGATGAAGATAGAAGCTGTGAGTATGAAGCCGATCCTTAGCAGGTGCTGTCTTGGAGCCTACGAGCAATTTGTTAATGTAATGCAAACAGCTTCCTTTCCACCATGGTATTTAGGCTGCCGCGCTGGCAAGCTGTGCCGAACAGCCTGCGGGACCGGGGCTGGAAATATTCCTGTCTCCATCCAGGCGTGCCACGGCCAAGGGAAGCGCGATGCTGGTGGCCTCTCCCATGGATGCTCCAGGGCGGGCGTTACTGGTGGTCTGCGTGCTGCTGGGGCGGCCTGATGGGGGCTTTGGAGCCCAGCTCAGCTTGGTGATAAATAAAATTCCACCTGGTGACAGTGGTTTTCTTTTTCAATTTAAGCATTTACTATCTGAGTGTAAGCGGGAACCTGTGTTGGTGCACAGCTGGAGTCGAGACGTGAACATTTAACAGCCCTGCTAAATGGACCGGATTTATTGTGACTGACTTAGCATTCAAGTTCCCCAGCCTAATGCAAATTTGAGGATCTTGCCCCTTAAAGAAAATAGCATTAACTGCATTTGCCAGCTCACCTGTTCTCCCGTTTATGAAGCGGAAATGTTGCTGCTGGCTTGCCGGAAACCCCAGGCTTCAGGGATCTGAGGAGCTAAATGTGGTGCTTTCAGGGTTGTAGAATAGCGGTCCCGCTGTCGCCTTGCTCATTCACCATGAAATACAGGTAATTAGCGAGGAAGTGCTGGTGTCTCTTAATTGTTTGGAAAAGCAAGGGTGCCTCTGGGGCTATGGTGGGGAGCGGGCTGCTGCCTGTCCTCATGTGGAGACCCCGTTCCTGGGAGATATACTAGGTGGGCACCATCCTTGCTGCCATCCGGGCTGAATGAGTAGCTCGAAATGAAGCCTTGGGAGCAAGAGTCACTTCACATTCAGGAAGTTTTGTGCCTTGGACAAGACGTCAGTCGTGCAGCCTTTCAGCTAGCCATCCTCTTTTTTTTCCACTTGTTTGTTTTAATGTGCGCATTTCAAGGTTTGATGAACTACAAAACAGAATGGCAGATGCTCCTGCTGGTGTGGTTTATGTAGGCAACGCTTCGTACTTTCACTTTATTGCCCTTTTTCCTCTTCCTGGCTTAAGATGGGTACAAAACGATGGGAGCAATGTGACTTGGGTGGGTTCATTTGGCAAAGAGGTGCTCAGGCCTTGTCTTTCCTTTTAGTATCAAATGGTAGCAGACTTGTTCCAAGATGAGAAGGATGCTGCACCCACCACTTCCGTGGGAAAGGGAACATCCAAAATCAGCGTCCGTTCTGCCAGACCAGTGATCAAAGCTGCCAATAAGGAGCACAAGAAAACGGTGGGCCACCAGGTAACGTATGATACGAGCGGGTCAGTCGATGGCGGGGGTGTCCAGATACATATTTACAATTGAGATCTTGTTTCCTCGCTCTGAAACAGAGATGAATAAAAAGCTGTTGTGGTGGGGCAAGTGAGGAGACCTTCCCATGACCCATGTTGGTGGGAACCATTTGACTGTTGCATTTTTGGACACCTTCTAGGAGCACCTCCAGAAGAGCAGGCTTGAGTAGTCTTGGCTGGAAGGAGTTTAGACGTGATCTAAGAAGGGTGGAGGCCGCTCTGGAATTCACTAGACTGTATCCCAATGTACTATGGTGCCCATAAATTGAAACAACTTGAGAAAAAGAGCATTTTTTCCCCCTGTGTGGACAGTCAAGCAGTGCAATAGGGGCCCAGAGAGGTGGTGCTGTCTCCACCCTTGGAGATTTTCAAACCCCAACTGGGTAAAGCCCTGAGCAAACACTTGTTGCTGTTGTACATCGTTGAGCTGGAAGCCCTGAACCCATCAGTCTCATCTCTGAATTGCTACTGCATGTGTTGGGTTGATGGGGGCGGTTCGTGCTGTGTCACATCCAGAGGCTGGCACCGCAGGTGGCTTCTTGCAGCGCCTGCCAGCTTGGGTGGTGTGCTACAGCACCTTCATCCCTCCTCAAAATGAGTGGTTTTGTCTTTCAGTTCCGCAACTCGCTGCATTTGCTCATGGAGACTTTGAACGCCACCACCCCGCACTACGTGCGCTGCATCAAGCCGAACGACGAGAAGCTCCCCTTTAAGTAAGTGGGGTTTCAGAGGAGAAAATATGCTCAGGGTGACAGCCCCAGAGCGTGCTTTGGACTTTTCCTCTTGCGAAAGAGGTTGCCCCTCTTGTCATGCTGTTCTCATACCTGGAAGGTCCCCGTAGTTTGATGGGGGTCACTTCTCTTGGGCTTTTGTGCCCCTGAAATGAAGACTAATCCAGGTCGTAGTAATTCGTAGATATACTCTGCTAATACGGAGCATCCCTGCTTTGCAGTAATAGGGTCTTTGTACAATTTCATTTTGGAATCGCTTTGATTTAAATAGTTAACGGTACTAAACAGGGAAAAGCAGCAGAGAATGGAATGAAAAAGTAGAGAGTAGTAGTGTGCTTGCCAAATGGCTTTTAAAATAAAGAAGAATGTCTTGGTGCTTCCGAAATAAAGGTGGAAAAAATAAAGATATGATTCTGTATCTATTTCAAGCAGGTTTCCAGGTGGGTGAACAGCTGAAGCAAAAAGCCAGTCTTGATCTTCCTCTGTAGTTCAGAGGTGTATCGCAAGCTGGGGACGTTGCAAGCAAATCGCTGTTAGCCTTGTTTGACCTCTTAGATAATGTATTTGTGCCCAATTTTGTTCCCTGTCAGTCCAAAAAAGCTCGGCCATTAATACGCAGGGACCTCATAGATCTTGTTGTCATGTGTTCTAAAGGTCCTGGCATAAACTGCAGGTGGTGACATTTAAGAAAGCAGGGATATAATTGTAACCCGTAAGCAGGGAGGCATTGCCCTCCAGCTGATCCAATGCGGTCTGAGTTCTCCCGGTGAGCACGGTGCCACCTCGGAGCGTAGAGATGGCTCCAACAGCATCCTGCAAAGGAGAACGAAGCATCCGGAAACAGGTTCATCCTTGGTGTTCTGCTGGTGGGTATGGATCCACCAGGAAGCTTCCCTGACTTGACTTTTTTCTCCCCCACGCAAACAGCAAAGCGCGGGGTGTTAATGGTTAGAAGACATTCAGGAACTGGCTTGTGTTTGACGGATTCATTAGGTGATTAGTTAACAGCTCTGGAGAAGACAATGATGTTGGCTGTCTGCTCTGGGACGGCAGTAATTGTGGTTGGTAGGTACTGGAGATGCTCAGGGCCCCGGTCTCTTGTTGCCTATTGCAGAGGTTGTCCGTTGAAATGAGATTCAGGATTACTCTTTCTGTTTGTTTGCTTTCTTTAGATAAAGCACAAAAGTATTTTCGAACTTTCTGTGCTGGCAGTGTGGTAGATGCTCTGCATGGTGAAATGGCTTCACCTTTCCAAAGGGCGTTTCCAAGACTCTGAGTCCCTACTCAGCTCTACTTCCAGCCCATCCATCTTCAGTTCTTCACCTTTAACTTTGCAATTCAGCTTATCATGTGACGCTCAGGATACAGTTAATGTCGTTTTATAAATGTGCAAGCTCCTGGTTGCAGTAATTATCTAAATGAACTCAGTTGCACTTCCAAGCTGTTATGGGTAGCAAATACCAGGAGGATAATTCTGCTTGTGTCCGAGTGATGTCTCGGTCCGACGCGATGCTCCCCATCTGGCAAACATCCGAGTTGTCAAAGCTCAGGAAAAAGGGCAAACCAAAATGGACGGTTCTGGAGGAGCAGCATGCAGGTGTCTGTCTGCAGCCAGCAGCATGGCAGGAGTCACCATGGGCTGGAAAGGACAGGAGGGTGCCTTGGGCTGGAGTGGTGGTGTTTCATCCCCATCTACAGGCTAGAAAGCACTGGTTTACGTGTCTTGTACTGGGCGGTTCTTCGGCAAGAGACTATCTCCCTCCTCGCCCATCATGGATTGCTTAATTGAAATTGGGATCTAGGAATCTTGGTCAACGTTGATCTTGCTGCCAGCAGCTTGAGGAATTTGTATCTTTAGCGTGGCTTAAAATAAAGTCTTTTTGCTTATATGTAAAACTTGGGTCGGGAGAATGCTGGGATGGCTGTAAAGGAGTCTGCATTTCAGAGGCACTTGTGCTGAAAAACACGCCGTGCCAGGAGGCGTTAGTGAAACGAAACATCAGTGGCACCGCTCCGGGTTAGCGTTGAAGTGGGATCTTGCAGGATGCAGAAGACTCGGTGTTATGTTCATTGTTCAGTAGAAAAACATGGACCTTTTTCTTTTCCAAAACACGACATTTTTCAGCTCATGAGAACATTACATTTTTGCTAAAAAGAGATGTTTAGCCTGGAGAAGAAAAGGGACCTAAGAGCAGCCTTCCAGTACGTACAGGAGCTTACCAAGAGGGTGAAGCCAGGCTCTTCGCAGCGGTGTGTGGTGGGAGGGCAGGAGTCAGTGGCCACAAATTGAAGTGAGAGGTTCAGCCTGGATATAAGGAAACATTTTTGTTCTCCATGAGGAGAGCCTGATGGTGGAGGAGGCTGCCCAGAGAGGTTGTGGCACCTCCATCTTTGGAAGTTTTCAGCCCTTGACTGCATAAAGCCCTGAGCAACCTCCTCTGCCCCTTATAGCTGCCTCGGCTTTTGAGCGTAGGATGTTGGACTAGAGACCCCCTAAGTTCTTTTACACCCTGCATTCCTCTCATTCCTACTTTACATCATGGTGCAAACGTAAGATTTGTTTCTCAGGGAGGTGAGGGGTGTCAGACTTCCAGCCTGCAGGAAGCATTGGTGCCGCACAGTGATATTTGCGGCATCTGACTGCAGGTTGCGTCTGAGGTTGATCCCTCATGGAGACGACCTCAAAGAGAGAGGTGCGAGGGGAGTGCCTGACTCCAGCTTGGACCTTTGACAGTTTTCCTTCCAAATTCTGTTTCAGGCAGGGTATGTGATTTCTTACTTGGGTTTCCAGGCCAAAAGAAACCCAAGTGGGTGCTTCATCCTGCCACGGCAAGGAAAAGGAGTTCATAATAATGTGTGTCGTCCACTGGTGGTGTTGCTAAAGAGGGTTCTGGCTTTCCCCGATGATAAATGACTCTGGTTACTGCATTTCACCCCTGATGAGTAGGACTTGGCCGCGTTGCAGAAAGTTCCCCTCGTGTACAACGTAGATTGCCCTGGGATCTCCCAGGATTGAAGCTTCCCCGTCCGTCTACCTGTCCTGTTTATTATTTATGGTTATGGAAATTGTACCCTTGTGGATTCTTCCTTGAAGCAAGTGACAGCCAAGACTGATTTTTTCACCCTGCACCGTGTTCGCAATGTTGCAGTGAATAAATTGCTGTAGACTTGACAGGTCTGGGGAATTAAAAAATGCACAAAGTAGTGGGGGCCTATTTCTTATGCTGCTTTTGCACCACGGAGGCCAAGCAGAATTATTCATGCAATCTTGGCCTGCGGGTGTAAGTACTTTGGGCTTTCCGGAAGGGACAAGCAGGTACCTGAGAAGCTTTTGTTCCTCACCCTTGTTCTGGAAACCTAACACAGCCATGGATGTCTACGGCTATGGATCTCTACGGCTATGGACATCTACATCTTATGAGTCCAGGCTTGATCCAACAACCTTTCCCAGAGTCCACCATCTTGAGATGGAGAGCTGGGACCTCTTTGTGCATTCAGTGTCAGGGATGGAAGGAGGGAGAAGTGATGGGGTATGCTGGTACCTGCACTCTGTGCAAAGATGGACCGATCTGAAAGGGGGTTCATGCCAGGAACCAGGGAGAGCACAACCCAAGTATTTGGCTGGAAGTTGGCATGAAGCTTTTCAGCACAAATTGCTGATGGAAATGAAATGCCAGTGGTAAAGGGTAATGCCAGTTAAAAAGAGGAAGGCAGACAGCTGAGAGCAGAAATACCTTGAACTTCCACATGACACCTACCAAAGCTCTTGGTTTGGAACATGAACACTGCTGTTCTTGGTAAACTTAATGGTCTGCAAACCCCTGGAACCTGTTAATGACTCGGTTTTGGTATGGAATTTAATATATCCATTTTATTTTGTTGTTGAATTGGATTTCTTTCTGGAAATATGTTGTTGCTGCAAAAGTGCTGCTGTCTGGTTCACGAGGCAGCTTGTGGTGGGGGTAAAGAAGGTGTTCCCTTCTTTATTGTAATCGTGTTGTTTTACCGAGTTGGGTAGATCATGGTTGTGGAGACTAATTGCAGCAGATTGTCATCTTATCCCAAACGTACCACTTGGCATTGATGACAGGACACAAGCAAGGTCCATTGCACTGGAAAAGCACAACGTCTTGTGACATGGAGAGGAAACGTGTGACAACCTGTTCCCAAAGCAAAGGCATGGGATTTGTGGTTATACCAAGGTTTGCAAGGGAATGGCTATGGACAGAAGCTATCCATGGATGTGTGGGTTTCTTCAACCCCTACATTAATAACGAGAGCAGAGCTTTTTTCCACAAATTGGAAGCTAATTCCTATCCCCAAAAGAGTGACTATCAATCAGGTGGGTTGGTGGTGTGGGTTCCTCCTCGCCGTGTTAATCTCTGTCTTAAATGTATTTGCAGATTTGATGCAAAGAGGGCGGTGCAGCAGCTGAGAGCTTGTGGAGTGCTGGAGACCATCCGCATCAGTGCAGCCGGCTTCCCATCCAGGTACTGTGCTGGGAATTTGGCGTGGAGTTGTGCTGCTGGTGTGCTTTACTCAGCAACTTCATGATCTGAGACAAGGGAGGGAGAAGAAAACACTAGTGTTTTTAGGACAAACCAGATTTACTTAGGTTGGTTTATATCCAGGGTAGATTTTCCCCTTTTTATATTTCTTTCATTTTGCAAAACTGCCATTAGGTCCTGCGTTCCTCCTATCTAAGAGATTCGTTATCAAGTGATGAGCTCCATCACGAGGCTGCTGGAAGGTGTGTTGTGTCGTGTCCAGCATTTCAGCTGGTGCTTTCCGTTTTGTCCTGAGAAGTAATTTGCTGTGGTGAAATGTCTGAAAATGCTGCTGTGTGGCAGATAAAGGAATCCAGCTTTGAATCCTGTATGGAGGTGGACAGAAAGTAGCAAAATAATGGCTCTGTATCATAGAATCGTAGAATGGTTTGGACTGGAACAGACCTTAAAGACCATCTAGTTCCAGCCCCCTGCCCTGGGCAGGGACACCTCCCACCAGACCAGGTTGCTCCAAGCCCCATCCAGCCTGGCCTTGAACCCCTCCAGGGATGGGGCAGCCACAGCTTCTCTGGGCAACCTGGGCCAGGGGCTCACCACCCTCACAGCCAAGAATTTCTTCCTAATACTTAATCTGAATCTCCCATTTTCCACTTTGAAGCCGCTACCCCTTGTCCTATCACTACATGCTCTTGTAAAAAGTCCGTTTCCATCTTTGTTCAGAGACTGGTCTCCCTGGAGCCTTCTCTTCTCCAGGCTGAACCCCCCAAGCTCTCTCAGCCTGTCCTCACAGCAGAGGGGCCCCAGCCCTCGCAGCATCTCCATGGCCTCCTCTGGACTTGCTCCAACAAGTCCATGTCCTTCTGATGTTGGGGGCTCCAGAGCTGGATACCATACTCCAGGTGGGGTCTCATGAGACCAGAGTAGAAGCATCGTTGCCCTAGAGGACTTCTTCCCTGCTTTGCCTGAAGCTCCCCATACAAAAACGCTCCTTGCACTTTACAGTTTACTTTCTTTCCTTTTTTTGGGGGGGGCTTCGGTTATCTACTGCAATAGCCATTTCAGCCAAAAAATTTTTGATTATACTTGCAGAGAAAGAAAATAAAGGCTGTAAATTATTATCGCGGACTTTCACCCCGCACATCCAAAGCAGGGTGAAACTCTTCAAAGTCTTGCATCTTAAAAAGGAAAGTTTGTGGGTGGTGTGGCTCTTGCTGATTGTGATACAAAATTCAAAAGAGGTTTTTAGGACCTAATAAATCAGAAAACATAAACTATAAATAAGCCCTGAAAATGACAAGGGCAAATAATTCTAAAAATGCATCAATTGCATTTTAGTGCCAAGCAGCTTTGTGTTAATGTCAGCATAGCCATCAGCCTTTATCTATGGAACAAAGGAGTTATAAATACGCTCAGTGAAGAGTCGGCTAAGCGTGATGCTGAACGCCATGAGAAACTCCCTGTCCCGGTTTCTGGGGAGGAGTGTGCTGCCCTTACCAGTTACTCATCTCCTGCAAAGCTGCAAAGAGCCTCTGGACGATTAATGGCAGCTTCCGTGCATTGTCGTGAGACGGTTCTGCTGCACTTAGCCCGTGTAAAACCTCTGCTGGCCAGTGACTGTGTCCAGTTCTGGGCTCCCCAGTTCAAGAAGGACAGGGAACTGCTGGAGAGAGTCCAGCCGAGGGCTACCAAGATGATCCAGGGACTGGAGCACCTCTCTGCTGAGGAAAGGCTGAGAGCCCTGGGGCTGGTCAGCCTGGAGAAGAGAAGACTGAGAGGGGACCTCATCAATGCTCAGCAATAGCTAAAGGGTGGGTGGCAAGAGGATGGGGCCAGACTCTTCCCAGTGGTGCCCGGTGACAGGAGAAGGGGCAACGGGCACAAACCGGAACACGGGAAATTCCATCTCAACATGAGGAAAGACTTCTTTCCTGTGAGGGTGGCAGAGCCCTGGAAGAGGCTGCCCAGAGAGGCTGTGGAGTCTCCTTCTCTGGAGACATTCCAAATCTGCCTGGACGCGTTCCTGTGCAACCTGCTCTGGGTGACCCTGCTCTGGCAGGAGGTTGGACTAGATGATCTCCAGAGGTCCCTTCCAACCCCTGCCAGTCTGGGATTCTGTGACCTCCACAGACAGGCAAAAACTGGTGATGGGGATCTTCCTGGCTGGCTGAGCTCAACTCCTTAAGAAGAAAAGAAAAAGAAAATAAAGAAAAAGAAGACAAGTTTCATGGAAACCAATTTGTCTGTGTTCTCTGCCAGCATGGGAGGGTGGCAGAGAAGTGAATGGAGGTTTGGGCCATCCTGTTGAGGGGCTGGCCCTATTAGAAGACCCAGCACCACCTTTGGCTCCCATTCCTGAAGTCTTCAAGGCATTTGTGGTAGTGACTAATAAAAAGTTGCTCCTAAATTACATGATCTCTGAGGCGTGGAGGGAAATTAAAAACCAGCCGACGTGTCGGGTTCTTTTATTATCTTCTTTGTTAAAGTAGCTGCAGGGTCAAATCCGTCTGTCGTCTTGAAGTAGATGCCCTAAAGCAGTGAAACAGCTGTGGTTTCATTTGGAAAAAGCCATAGAAAGGCAGTTTTTATGCTCCTTTATGCTCCCCAGTGCAGTGGGGGCTCCTGGCTCTGCAGTTGTAGGTCCCAGGGGAGGTTTGGGGAGCTCTGGCTTGAGCGTTGTCCACAGATTTTGTTACTGGTCTTAGCATAGCTGCAGCAATACCCTGTTCCTCTCCATTCACAATTTTCCTAACAGCTTTTAGTATTTTTCCATCTCTGCTCACTTAACTCGGCAGTTTAGACCGTAGGGCCTTAAAATCCATGTATAA
This sequence comes from Alca torda, assembly GCA_008658365.1. Taxonomy (NCBI): domain Eukaryota; kingdom Metazoa; phylum Chordata; class Aves; order Charadriiformes; family Alcidae; genus Alca; species Alca torda. The sequence goes on from CM018101.1 coordinate 2,910,768, forward strand.
TTAGTAACTGAGGAGGGGAAAAACCCCTGCAGCACCTGGAGACCAGCCAAGATCGATTTACGGCAAATAATTGACCGGTGTGAAGACCGCTCCATCCTGAAAAACCCAAAAGGGATGCTTTTGGCTCCACTTGTGTGCTTATGGTTATGAGATCTTTTTTTTCCCCGGACACTAAGAATACAGAACTCTTCCGTCACTGCAACTTGTCAGCTTTTATTTTTCTTCCAGGGCCCAAAAAATTAAAAAAGGGGTGCAAATAGCTTTTTCAGCCTTTCAGAATGCCATTCTCCAATGTTTGTGATGCTTCAAGGGCAGATTTGTCTTTCTTTTAATGTTTTTAGAAGATAATTGTATACAGCAACAAGTCTGCATGAAATGAGACACTCACTTCGGGTTCTGCTAGTTCTTTGTTCTCCTTGGTCATAAAATTCCAGTCTTGAAAATCCAGACCCGGGAGCTGGGCAACATCATTGAAAGATGGTGAATAATCCATATATTTGAATTGGTTTTATGAGCCAGTTTGGCAAAAGCTGCTTCCCCAGGGTCTTATTTTGTGGGAAACGTAGTAGATGTTTTAGTTCTTTCCGCGTTTTTCCATCCGTGCCATCTGTCTGGGTTTTCATCATGGTGAGCGTTGGCTATTCCTCTGTATTTCCTTGTATTTTGAAACGAGTTGGACTATAATGCTTAAAGGTAAAACCAAAAAGGAGCGTGGCTTTAAATTTAAACCCCGTGTGAAGGCTCTGAATTTAAACCTCTTAAAATAACAATGGACAACTTGATCTTTGTGAGTGTTGCTTCACTTGGCTGTAAGGAATTTACTTTTAGAGCAAGAGGGGATTTTCACAGAATTATAGAATCATAGAATTGCTGAGGTTGGAAGGGACCTTCAAGATCATCAAATCCAACCATTAACCTCCCCTGACAAAAACCACTTCTAAACCATGTCCCCAAGTACCACATCTACCCTTTTTTTAAACACCTCCAGGGATGGTGAAGCCACCACCTCCCTGGGCAGCCTATTCCAATGTTTAATAACCCTTTCAGTGGAAAAAGGTTTCCTCATATCCAATCTAAACCTCCCCTGACATAACTTGAACCCGTTTCCTCTTGTCCTATCCCTTGTCACCAGGGAGAAGAGGTCAGCCCCCATCTCTCTACACCCTCCTTTCAGGTAGTTGTAGAGGGTGAGAAGGTCTCCCCTCGGCCTCCTCCAGGGTGAACAACCCCAGTTCCCTCAGTCGTTCCTCAAACATTCAAAATGTTTTGTCTTGAGAGAAGTTTTATTACAGAAACAGGAGAGAATGTTTATTTTCATTGTGTAGCATTTCCATGTGAATATTTTCCAGCATGCTGTCACAAGAGTGAACTTCTGAGAGCGATGTGGCTTTGGGTCCGAGATCTCTGGATAAAGCCACCTTCTGCTCTTATTTCACGTTTCCCCATCACGGTATTGAAGAATTGAATGTTTTGAGGATTCGGTCATGTTTTTACCTGCTTCCTTTAAGAAAAAGAATAACTTCTAATACACTTTGAATGTTCTTCGACCCGTGTAAGACACGATATCTTCCCCACTGATAGATGAAGCCTCGTGCTCTCCACTTTGGGGACGCCTGGCTTTATTTTATTGTTTCCACGGTACGCTGCGCTCTGCAGCTATCTCAAGTAAATTGAAAACGTATCATTTGGTTTGAGATGTTCTGCAGCCGTTAAGAAATGTATTTGTTAGAATGTACGTAAATGACTGTGATGAATGGACTGTCTTAGATGGGTAGATAATAAATCTATCATCAACTTCTGTGGATGAAGCATGGAAAATGTCTCTGTGCTATAAAACCATCCATCATCTTTGGAGAAACTGGTGATCTAAAGAGAGAATTAATTGGTGCGGATCTCCATTAATAACAAAATACTCTTGAAAACAAGTTTTTAACTTGCGTTTTGTTAAAATGCTACATTTTTCTTTTTTCTTCTTGCTGGTTCTGGTGGCTTCCCATCAGCGCTACAACGGCCGTGGTTTCCCCCTGTGCAGTTGCTCTGATTATCATTGCTGGCTCTCCGAAATACTCTTATTATAGTTGTTATGTATGACATTTATTATTTTTTTTTTTTTAAGTATTTTTGGCACTTCTCTCCTTCCCCCAGTTGCTGGAGCTGACTGTCAGACGCAGCATCCTTGTATCGCTTCAGTATGAAATCACAGCTGCTAAACTCTATAAATATCCCACATTCCTAATTGAAACGTATCGTGGGCATCCTTGGATGTAAAATAATTATTTTTATAATGTGCCTTTAGCTGTCTTGCAGTTGTTTCAGGGAAGCAAAACCTATAAGTGACTTCGGCTACCGGCGGTTCTGTTTGCCTACTCCCAACAAAGGTAATATGTAAAGAGAGGGGTTTTTTTCCCCCCCTCATTCTGCTCTTTGAATATATTCTCAATAATTTCAAGCCATGCCAGCCTGCGTGCTTCCGAGCTAATTGAAAGGCAAATCTGTTCTGCTGCAGTAAACAAGGCAAGAGAAATTTTCTCCTTGAACTGCAGTTTCTAAAATAATTTCATAGCAATTTTTGACTCGGATATTCAACCTGCGTGCCCCCAAACAGGCTTTGGCTCCTACAAAAAGATCCATATAGTCCAGCTCTTTATTGCTGGAAATATCGATCCCTTCGGGGCACGGTACCACGCGGTGCTGCCAGGATTTATTCTATGAAGCCGGGTTTACTCAGCAGACGGTCACTGGGACAGTCTCGGGTGATGAATTTATTTACCTTTAATGGAAAAAATTTGTGTTCCGTAATTTTAAGCCACCGAAAGAAACCATTTTATGGTTAAGTCACAAAATCATCAAGCTCTTGTTATACTCTTCCTTGAGTGCTGCTGAAATAGCATTGCTGTAACCACCCTAAAACAATAGGTTGGAGATATTTTGGGCACTCGCTGAGGGCTTGGAGAGATGCTTTTCAGAGGCTTCCTCAGGAGTCAGAATTTCACCCCCGGTTTCTTACCCGAGCCCTCCCTTTAATTGCGAGGTTGTAATTAATCCAGCTGGCTCTGCAGCACGAGGGTTCGTAGCCCCGCGATTTCGGGGTGGGAGGGCGCAGCCCTTTTGCTTGGCACCCAGCTGTATTTTTGCGTAAAGCATCCAAGTCTTGTTTTTTAATCCACACATGTGGAGCTTAATTCCTGGCTTACGTTATGGCTTATTTCCTCTGTCTAATTCCTGTAGATGACACGGAAATTGCTGGGGCAACCAAGTCTCCTGCTCCCGGCCAAACCCTCGAGCGTCCTCCTGGCTGCTCAAACCCAAGGCGTCTTATTTTCCACAGGCATGTTATTTTCCTGCATCCTTCCATTCCTTTTATTGCTCTCTTCCCTTTAGTGACCTGTGCTGATTTCAAAGCAAAATTTTGATGTTTGATGTTGGTTGGGCTTGCTCTCAACCCTGAGATTATTTTTATTTATTCTTGGGAAAGTTTTAGTAGTATCTGTGAAGTCCTTCATGCCCCCTCCCTCCTTCTCGGTTGTGCAGGTACAAAAATCCTCTTTACAGCTCTTCGCTAGCGCCGCCGTCTGGATCTCACAACTTGATAATTATAAGGAATTGTCTTTATTTAGTGCCTTCTGGTGGTTTCCAGCTCCTAGCGACGAAGTGTGCCATGTTGTGTGGCAGCATCCTGAAAACCCGAGGTCTGTTTTTAATTTAATACCCATCAACAACTTGAACTGAGCTACAACCTTCCCGTTGTCCATCCTGACCTGCTAAAAAACGGGATAACGTGGCATAACTGGGAATCGCTTTGTGGTCTAGCAGGAGGGACATACGTTTTCTCTTTTTTTTTTGTTCTTTTCTCTGCTGAAGATGGAGATGTTGAACCTAAAAAAAAAAAAATACATATATGTGCAAACCCACTCTTTGCTGGGTTAAAAACTGGCTGGATGGCCGTGCCCAGAGAGTTGTGATTAATGGGGTGAAATCCTCTTGGCGGCGGTGTCCCTCAGGGCTCGGTTTTGGGGCCGGTTTTGTTTAATATCTTTATCAATGATCTGGGTGAGGGGATAGAGTGCACCCTCAGTAAGTTCGCAGACGACACCAAACTAGGTGGGAGTGTTGATCTGCTTGAGGGTAGGAAGGCTCTACAGAGGGACCTGGACAGGCTGGATCCATGGGCCAAGGCCAATTGTATGAGGTTTAATAAGGCCAAGTGCCGGGTCCTGCATTTTGGTCACAACAACCCCAAGCAACGCTACAGGCTCGGGGAAGAGTGGCTGGAAAGCTGCCCGGCGGAAAAGGACCTGGGGGTGCTGGTGGAGCCAGCTTAACATGAGCCAGCAGTGTGCCCAGGTGGCCAAGAAGGCCAACGGCATCCTGGCTTGTATCAGGAATAGCGTGGCCAGCAGGAGCAGGGAAGGGATGGTGCCTCTGTACTCGGCACTGGTGAGGCCTCACCTCGAGCGCTGTGTTCAGTTCTGGGCCCCTCTGTACAAGAGGGACATTGAGGTGCTGGAGCGGGTCCAGAGGAGAGCGACTGAGCTGGTGAGGGGTCTGGAGACCAAGTCGTGTGAGGAGAGGCTGAGGGAGCTGGGCATGGTTAGTTTGGAGAAGAGGAGGCTGAGGGGAGACCTCATTGCCCTCTACAACTCCCTGGAAGGAGGGTGTAGAGAGGAGGGTGTTGGCCTCTTCTCCCAGGGGAATAATGACAGGACCAGAGGAAATGGCCTGAAGCTGCGGCAGGGGAGGTTTAGGTTGGATATTAGGAAGAATTACTTTACTGAAAGAGTGGTCAGGCCGTGGAACAGCCTGCCCAGGGAGGTGGTGGAGTCACCATCCCTAGAGGTATTTAAGAGGTGCCTGGATTTGGCACTTTGGGGTATGCTCTAGGGGCAGAGATTCTAGGGGGTGGTTTGCTTGGGTTTTTGGGTTTTTTTGGTTTTTTTTTTTTTGTGTGTGCATGGTTGCACTCGATGATCTCAAAGGTCCCTTCCAACCATGAAGATTCTGTGATTCTGTGAAAAGATTAAAAAAATAAGTGTGTGTGCACCATAGCATTGAGCTTCGTTATTTCTGCACCAGAGATCTCTCTCTTGTAGGGTTTGGGGCATCGTGTTTGTTTCTCTCGGAGCACACAGTTGTAAGGTAATTTTATACTGCTTTGAACCTGGAATGGTTTAACCAGGCATGTCACATTAAACCCGAGTGCTTTAATTGTTCCTTTTTCCGGGGGGGGATGTCCTGTAACAGCACCTCTGAACACCTGCGGCTTTATTTTCCTTGTGAACTGGGACTGCAAATATTCCGGTGAAAGTCCTGATGCACCAGCTGAGCCCTGGCGTGGCGGAGCTTTTGTCTCGATATTCTGTGGACAATAATCCAAGTGGTGTGGTCTCAGGCCTGTCATCTCCTGTTTAAATCAGCGAGGATGGCGAGAGCGGCCTCGCCTCGGCAAGGGTGAAGCGATGTTGTGCCATGGAGGTGCGGCGTTGGGCTCTGAACCTCTGGGAGATGTGGAGAGAGGTGAGATAGAGGACTACGGATGCCACCAGCCCAGCAAAACACCCCGACAGCAATCAGTGAGCATTTTCCCTGCCGCTTCCCATGTTTCATGTGAGGCTTAATCCTTAAAAAGCTGAGTTATCTATGTTAAAGATGGAAACAAGTGGAAAATCAGTTTTTACCACCCCGTAAAATGAGAGCAACAGGCTCTGAAGGAAGATCCTTTATGCAGTGATTTATGATCTGCGGTTAAGGAATTTCTGCAGGTATCCGACTCTTGATCTGTGGCATCTCCATCTCTGTCTGGGTGCAGGAAGGTGATGGATTTTGCTGCTTTCTGCCCAGCTTGGACCCGTGCCTTAGTTATGCGAGTTGCCTCTTTGCCATCTCCTCTTTGCCAGAGGAGCCTGGGTGACAACTGCAGGAGGATTTCTTCCTCCGAAGAGCGGCAGTTAATATTATCAGCCCCTAAATTGACTCTGGCAGGTTCATGGGAATATTCCCTCCTCCTCTTTTCTCCCTCCCCAGGCTCTACTGGGCATGAGCAATACCTGGGCCAGGCAGGAGGTTTCCAGCGTCACACGCTTGGCTGCGTGCCTCGGGCACTGCCTGCTCCGCTTCTCCTACCGGGTTTTGATTTGGGAGCTGTGTAAAAGCCTCAGACGTGCTAAAAATGTAAAGGGGTTTTATTTGCACAAAGCAAAAGCATTAAGGTGCGGGTACAAAATAGGAAATGTAATTATAAAACGAAGGCATCTGGAAAGCAAAGAGAAAAGCAAGTTTATGCTTAAACCCTATGTGACACAAGCCCACAATCTTGCATGATCTTTGTGTTCAGTTTTGCTGAACCTCACCCCACTGAGCTCCCCATAGCAGGTGTCTTATTGTTTTTAGTGATAATCCAGTGTGTGTGTCCGTCCAGTTGATGCTCTGAGAGCTGGAGCACCTCTCCTTTGAAGACAAGCTGAGAGAGTTGGGGGGGGTTCAGCCTGGAGAAGAGAAGGCTCCACGGAGACCTTAGAGCCCCTTCCAGTCCCTCAAGGGGCTCCAGGAAAGCTGGGGAGGGACTCTGGAGCAGGGAGGGGAGCCATGGGACGAGGGGGAACAGTTTTAAACTGGAAGAGGGGAGATTTAGATGAGATCTGAGGAAGAAATTGTTTGCTGTGAGGGTGGTGAGCCCCTGGCCCAGGTTGCCCAGAGAAGCTGTGGCTGCCCCATCCCTGGAAGGGTTCAAGGCCAGGTTGGACGGGGCTTGGAGCAACCTGGTCTGGTGGGAGGTGTCCCTGCCCAGGGCAGGGGGCTTGGAACTAGGTACTCTTTAAGGTCCCTTCCAACCCAAACCATTCTATGATTTTTGGTTATTTGAGGGTGGATAGTTTTGACTGTCCAGCTCCAGGCCCAGCCCGTGTAGGTAGAGATGAAGTCATCACTAAATCTGGCTACTCTGAGCATGGGAAATAGTCTCCTCACAATTCCCTCCTTGCTCCTGTCTTCAGGAGCCCTCCATCTTACCTTTTGCTTCAGGAACAATGTTAAGGACACTCTATTTTTTTACCATTCCCGTGTTCTACAAGAAAGCTGGGGAGGGACTTTTTAGGATGTCGGGTAATGGTAGGACTAGAGGGAATGGATTAAAACTAGAGATGGGTCGATTCAGACTGGACGTTGGGAAGAAGTTCTTCACCATGAGGGTGGTGAGACACTGGAACAGGTTGCCCAGAGAGGTGGTGGAAGCCCCATCCCTGGAAGTTTTTAAGGCCAGGCTGGATGGGGCTCTGAGCAACCTGGTCTGGTGGGAGGTGTCCCTGCCCATGGAACTAGATGATCTTTAAGGTCCCTTCCAACCCTGACAATTCTATGATTCTTTGCAAAAGGTGTCCTGGGTACAGTGTGTCCATGCAGGAACTGCGTGACAATTCCCAGTCCTTAGAAGTCCTTTTTCTCCCTTCACGCTCATTGTAAATGTTTCCTCCTACTGTGCTCTTTTAATTGGAGTATTGCTTTTTATTAAACTGGCTTTCTTCCCCTGCTGCATTTTCTGATGTGATGTGGAACTGTTGGTCACACATTTTGTAATACGTGCTATATTTCTGGTATGCCAGTCTTACCAAATATCCCAGCTTCCATCCTTCAAGAGGCTTAATTAGAAATTACATCGACACTTGGACTAGATGATTGTTGTAGGTCCCTTCCAACTGAATTATTCTGTTCTGTGAAGTATTTTATAGAGACAGCAGTCTTGAACGTGGGAGGTGCTCAGGTGGTGTCATGTCTCACCCAGCCCCACCTCTGCAAACCATCCAAGCGTAAGGACCCGTCACAAGCATCGCTCTGATCATTTGCAGTTTATTTTGCCTTCTTCCCTCTTCTTAATCTCTGGAAGTGGAAAAATAGGAAGATTTGGGTGCAGTCACACAAAACCAAAGGCGTGCTTGGGGCTGCGGGGTGGAGGAGGAGGTATTTCTGTGTGGCTGCTCATCTTGGCTGCCGGAACATCCATGCGGGTGAGGATCATGCTCACAGATGGTTTCCTTGAACAAGGGCAGAAATCAAAATCTCTGCAATTCTCTCCTATCTTCCTTTGATATTTGTTATGCATATTTTTTTAATTGGAAATAACGATGGCCTTACTTGACAGTGCTGGAAGTGTTTTGATTAAAAACTCAGGTTTTGAGGGGTTCATAACTCACTGTGTTAATTTGGAGAAGGCTGAAACTTGGCAGATGCTGAACCAATTTCAGGATCCAGTCTGCAGGCTCCACATCTAACGGCGGCGGCAGGAGATGATATTTCCTAGCAGTAAGATACAGGGCTCTAATTCCTTCAATTAGTGTTGCATGTTTGGGAACTTCACTATCAGTGAAGTTTGGGAACTTCACTGACAGTGAAGCATCTTCCAAGTGGCTGCTTTGTCTTTTCAGAGTCCAAAGATTTTTTTTTGGGGGGGGGGATTTTTTTAAGGGTCTCGGCCACAGTGATTAGTGAATGAATTGATTTGAATTCATATTCAACAGAGTTTGGAAAAGCATAGTAAGGAAGGTTTCTATTTAATTCATTCTCTATCATCTTATCAAGATTGCTTTTTTTAAGTGTTTTTGGCCAGGGGATCTATGATCTCTTCAAAATTGGTGTATCATTTCCAAAGGGAATAGTGTTGTTGCATTTGACTGGTAAAAGGCAGCAGCTTGGGAAGCGCATCAGGAAGAGCGAAAACAAGGTTATCCATGGCCTTCCAGTTCCAGGCTAGAAATGCGCTGATAAGGGCCTTCAGTGGCAGGGGAGGGCTGAGACTGGATGTCAGGTTTGGGGTGACCAAGTCCCTTTTGGGGGGCTTCAGTCCGTGCTGAGATCCCTCAGTAGGTGAGTTTTGTATTTTGGAGTCATCTGTGACTCCAAAAGCTTTATTTTAAGGAAATAATGCCTGACACGTGGACTGATCCTGTTTATGCTTTGCTTTCAGATGGTCCTACCACGACTTTTTCAATAGATACCGTGTTCTTATGAAAAAGAGAGACCTCTCGAAGAACGACAAGAAGCAGATCTGTCAGACCCTGTTGGAAGACCTCATTAAGGTGAGCTGGGACCAAATCTTTGGCAATGATTTTGGCAAAGCTCGTGGGTTTGGTATGATCTGAATTGCTCTCCTTGCTCCTACTTCACCTGCTGCTCGTGCAGGTATTTATTCAGTCTAGGCGGCCTGGGGCTTTTTCCAAAGTGAGATAGTCTTGGAAGGAGGTAGCGAGAGCAAACGTGATGTGGGATCTCGCGATTGCAGTCAAGCTGAAGGCAGTGTTTTAGTGCTGGTGAAGTCCAGAGTTTGTTATCGCCAACTGTGTGTGAACAACTGGCCGTCTCCAGAAAAGTCATCCCTCCAATCCCTCCTGTATCTTGGCTAGCCATAGCTGGAGCACATTTTGGAGGTCCAGCTTTGGATACTGTGTACAACATTGTGAACCTTAGTCTAAGGTCGTTCTGTCACCCCATCGTTAAATGTCTCTTCGCACAAATGAGTAAGAGAAAAATGCAATTATTGCCCTGTCTTGATGTGCGTGAGACTTTTATTGGCCACTAATATGTAGAAAATATCCCACGGATTGGGACTTTTTTCCCCTTAAGCAAATAAGACGTCTTCCTCGCCAAAATCTTACTACTCAGACTCGTGTATTTTTTTAAATGCCAAATGTGCATGCGAAAGTTTCTTCTTATTGTCTTGCTGTTGAGTAGCCCAGAACGCGCACGGCGTCTTAGCCAGGTTTTAAGCGTCTTAGCCAGGTTTTAATTTTTTGATCCTTGCTTTCCATGTGGGATTTTGAGGAATTCACTCAGTTGGGTTCCTCTCTGCAAAAACCCTTCTCCTTATGCACCGAGCGTGTGTCTTGGCTGCAGAGCCGTTTGCAGCGCGTGTAGGACTTTGCGGATGTGAGCATTAATCTTTTCAAGCAAGAAACCTTTTCTTGAAGTCCTCTGGTGTTGCATTGTTCTATTTAACCTAAAAAACCCCAAACAACCCAAAAAAACTCAACCAACCAACCAAAAAAACGTTAAAAAATTGTATAAATATATGGAACTTAAGACTGAATCCTAGTGCTGCCTTCCTCAATGGGTATATAGAAGCTCAAGTAGTTTGGAGTCTTAGAATATCTTTATCAATTAATTAAGAAGAGATGTGAGCTGATAAATTTGAAGTGGGGTTTTTTAATCTGTATGTACTGAGCAACATAGACTGAAAAAAAAAATGAATATGTTTGCCTTAATTAAATTTAGTTTCCTTTATGCTTTTGAAAAGGATCCAGACAAGTTCCAGTTTGGACGTACCAAGATCTTTTTCCGTGCAGGCCAGGTGGCATATCTGGAGAAACTGCGAGCAGATAAGTTCAGAGCTGCCACAATCATGATTCAGAAGACGGTGCGGGGCTGGCTGCAGAGGGTCAAGTACAAAAGGCTGAGACAAGCTGCAATCGTCATCCAGCGCTACACGCGTGGGCACCTGGCACGGAGGTGGGTCCTAGAAAGCCCTCCGAAGAAGGGCTAGCTGGGAGGTCAAGTGGAAAACTACTTCTGGGCACTTGTATTTTCAGTCTGTTCCGTCTTGTAGACCTTAAACTTGGGGGTTTCACAGGAGAAACAGTGAAAATGCTCTGTATGGGGTGTTGCCTTTCAGCCTGGTGAAAACAAGACCCATATTGTGCATGTACGTACCGCTACGGTGAAAGTTTCTGTGCTGAAGTCAGGATTTATTCCTCTCCCCAGCTTTATTCAGGGGGGCCAAGAGATCAAAACTCTTTGCCTCAAACTGATGTCGTATCTATATTGATTTAATTTCTAGATGCTGAGCCAGGGCTATAACGTAGGCAGCTAGGCTGTAATTGGATGACTAAAGTACTCTGAGATATTTAGCTGCAAGTGTATCACAGAACTAATATTTTTCCTGAACTACCTCTGGCAAAGGACGTTTGGATCGGCCAGTGAGCACTTTGCTAGTTGGTATGTGCTCCTCTTTGGCAGGGGCCAGGTTTGCGCCTCCTCGGTATCCAAGGGGACTTCTCAGAATTGATTTACCGTATCCTTTGCAATGAGAAAAATCACTCCAAATCGCTGGCCGTGGGGCTATTTACAGAATAGCAGAGCTCAGCGTTTAACTCTCTGTGTGCAGGAACCTCAAGCTTCCTCGTGCTGGTGGCTCGCTGGGCTTTCTGGAGATAAGGCTGCACTGGAGAGAAGGATCTCAAGTTGTGCCAGGGGAGGTTTAGGATGGCTATTAGGAAAAATTTTTACAGTGAAAGGGTTATTAAGCATTGGAACAGGCTGCTTAGGGAAGTGGTTGAGGCACCATCCCTGGAGGTATTTAAAAGACATAGTGCTTAGAGATATATTTTAGATCAGTGATGGGTTTTGTCAGAGTTAGGTTGATGGTTGGACTCGATGACCTGAAAAGTCCCTTCCAACCTAGGCGATTCTATGATTCTATGAACAATTCGCGTCCTTTCAGCTTTGTTTCCCTTCTTGTTTTCTGCTTGGAGAAGCTGTGGTGTGTTAGCTGTGTTTTTGGGTTTGGAGCAGCAATGTTCTCCCTGGCTCCGAGTCAGCATCTGCCCATTGGAAGTGCTGCTACCTAACCTGCAGCCCAATTAACTCTGCTTGCACTTGGGCAACATGAGATGCTGCCTGTGTGCTACAAGGCTCCTGCACAGTCACCACTTCTCTCTGGATTGCTGGATGAATGTTGATTTCTAGCAATTATTGGAGCAACAGAAGGTGAAGAACTTCCATGTTCCTTCCAAGGATTTCCTCTAAATCATATTGTATTTTGGAAGAACATCAGAGATGCTGACTGAATTTGTGGTATTATTTGTGTTTGGTGAAAGGGATTGACAAAATGGAGAATCCAGGGATGAGAAGGTCTCCGATGAGCTTCTTGTCCTCAGAGGTTCATGTACTTCTCTTAGCTCATGGCTACACATCCTTCTTGGCAGTCTTACAGTTCACTTGGAGACAAGGCAAACGAGTCCTAAGCAGTAAGAGGAAGACTAAGAAAAAGGGGGAGTTGGTGATTAATTTTAGCCTCTTTGGTGGGCTCTCCATGCACACCTACAGACTTGAACTCTATGTTTGACTTTGCATCAGCCAGCCATCCCTCTGAGGGGAGGAGGAATCCCTGGTGATGTCAAAGTGACGGGGTATGAGCTAAAAGAGAAGCTGGAAGCAGGAGAAACCACCTGCTGCCGTGTTTCGTCAGCATGATTTTCCAGTTTTCCTCTTTGTGCTGGTTTCATAGGGATGGATGTCACCTGAATAACTTCTTTCTTCTCTTTTTGGAAACGGACCATCCCTTGTCCTCTTTAATAAGCTCTGGTTCAGTGGGTCCTAAGGAGAAGCCATTGGCCTTGACGAAGAGAATACATAAGCCAATCTGATATGGCTCTTTTAGTTTTGCTATGCTTTTCCCAAAATAAAGAAGTGGATCAACTATCTATACAATGCTTCAAGCTGAGAGCAATGAACGAATAATAAATTCAGGAAAACAAGCTAATTATGAAATTAAATGGCGGTTTTACGGGCATTTATTAACCTGTGTAACAGCAAATTGAACATGAATTCAGTTGGAGAAGGGGAGCAACGTGGCAGGGAGTTGACCACATCCCTCATTATTTACTCCCCGTGAATTGCTTGGGGCTCTGCTCGTGGATGTCGCCAAACCAGCGCACGCCGGTTTAAATGTCAAATCAATTTGCTGCCGTTTTCACTGAGTCGGTAGATACCCCGTGCGACGCTTGCTTTTTATAGCGAGGGAAGGGATGGAGCCAACCTGGGCCTTGATTGGCTCAGCTACATAAGGCAGAGAGTTCGCACCGAGGAAAAAGCTGGAAAATACTTGGTTTTAATGCCCTTTAGGAATAATGAGGTGCGTTGATTTCTGGTTCCAGTGCTCCTGGGTGCCATGGATGCTGTCTGGTTGCATCCCTGTTCCCATTATTTTAACGGAGACATGCTATCAGCGGCTCTTTTCTTAGCCCTCCTGCTGGGATGGTCTTTCTTGGGTGCCGTCAAGCTACTTTTGGACCAAAGGTTTTTCTCTGTCCAGTTTAAAACTTTTAATGACCAAAAAAAAGGAGGGGGGTTTAGTTTTACTGCTGACCTTTTTTCTGTGCTTTGCAGGCTTGCCGAGCATTTGAGGAGGACGAGAGCTGCCATTGTCTTCCAGAAGCAGTATCGAATGTTGCGGATCCTCCGAGCTTTCCAGAGGGTCCGCAACGCGACCATCACCATTCAGGCTTTTGCTCGGGGCATGTTTGTCAGGAGGATTTATCACAAGGTATGACTCCACGGGGGGTCTTCGCATTAGAAAAGAGTAGGAAGGGCCTTTATATTTACCTCTGTATTTATTGTGGCTGGTTTGATGTTTTACGAAGCTGACTGCCTCTGGTGTTTCTGGAGAGCACACGTTGGCGGCGAGCGTTGCCATTTAAAGCTGCGCAAAAAAAAAGGATTTTGGCAGCGGCACCTCGGTGGAGCAGCTAAATGAAGTTAGTCATTCGGATGCCGGGAGGCATTGTGGAAATCTGGAAATGTCATTTGATCTAACCCATGCTCTGCAAACCCTCCCTGGCAAACTGAATTTGTGTCTGAGCCGTGCTGCAGGTGCCGTTTACCAGTATGGCAGGAAGACTGGTGGGGTCTGTCATGGAAGGCATCAAGTCATTTATTGATATAAATCCCTCTTTAATTAGTTCCCTCCATTAGCTTTCTGTGTTAAACCGGGAGCTGAAAGCAAGGGAGTAAAGGTTTGGTGACAGCAAGTGGTACAGTGAGAAATTGTCTGCCAGAAAACTGAGAACAGCTTTGGGGAATCTTCTGTCCACTCCTCAGATCCAGCCTTCCTTTGGCAGTCACCTAAATTTATGCCTAATTGTTGTCACCAGGGACACTTGAAGAAGTCAGGTATGATGAGCCAGGAGGGCAGAGCCTGCTCCTGGAGGTGACAGAGGTTACCTGGACACCTGATGACCCACCAGAGAGATCAGGGATGTCTTCGAAAACCAGAGCAGTTGGATGCTGGTCATGAGGGCTGCCACTGCTTTTTCAGCATCTATTTTTCAAGTCAGATGCCTCTGCAAGGGCTGGTCCAGCATTTAAACTCTCCGAGATTCAAAACAACCCAAAATCTTAAGAGCGTGTAGAAGTTGGCTGAAGGTCAGGCCTCATCCTTAATCTCTGGAGCACCTGGATGAAGGTGTTGCATATAGGTGGCAGTTCCAGTGCATGCTCACCAACAGATGCCGAGCTGCAGGTGACGCTCTATGGGGTCAGGACATGCCCAGTGCCTGCCGAAACTTTGCTGTAAGGCTGGAATAGGTCCCCAAAGGCAATGCAGCAGGGTTTCTTCTAGATTTTTGGGCACCCCCAGCTTTCTCCATCTGTAAGAATGCCAAGGCTGGAGATGTACGAAGCTCATTTCAGAAGAACTCCTATCAATCCACACAGTCCTTTCATGCTGAATTACAATTTGCAAGCGCAAAGAAAGCCTTAGGGTGAAACAAAAGATTTGTAAGAGAAGCTGTTATTGTACCTTCTGTGATACGACTTTATCCCAAACTAATAACAGCAAAGTGACTTGTAATCTTTAAATTCTCCTGGTATTTTGTTTCCTCATAATACAGCAACGTTGATCAACATAAGAAAGTTATTAACAACATGCTGGCTGTGTCTCTTAATATGCCAGCCTTCAGTTTTAGAGGGAGGACTTGAACTGCCACCTGCTGAAAAGATTGCTGTAAATTTGGGGGGAGAAATCCAATGCAAAAGTGCCAGAAGTTTCCCAAAACCAGATACAAGTTTCTAGAAATGGAATCATGCAAGAGAACTGGCTGCGGACTGTAGTGAGAGGACTCCAGGGTTTTATTTGAAGGTTATCCCTATGATAAGAAATCCCACCTGGAGAGCATTTATCTGCGCTAGAAGTTATCGTCGTGCAGGGGTGGAACACACATGAGAAAAAGCTAAAAACCTGTTCTGGTGTGAGTTGTACCTGATGCTGAAGGGACAGTAAGCTTATTGCTAAGTGTTGGTGTGTCTGTTAATGGCTATTTATTCTGCTATGGATCTTGGAGATCTGTGTATTATTCATAGAATCATTTAGGTTGGAAGAGACCCTTGGGATCATCGAGTCCAACCATCAACCCCACTCTACAAAGTTCTCCCTCACACCACATCCCCCAACACCACATCTAAACGAGTCTGAAACACATTCAGGGATGGTGACTCCACCACCTCCCTGGGCAGCCTATTCCAGTGTCTGACCACTCTTTCTGGGAAGAATTTTTTCCTAATGTCCAGCCTAAACCCACCCTGCTGCAGCTTGAACCCATTCCCTCTTGTTCTATCGCTAATTACCTGTGAGAAGAGACCAGCACCAACCTCTCTACAATGTCCTTTCAAGTAGCTGTAGAGAGTGATGAGGTCTCCCCTCAGCCTCCTCTTCCTCAAACTAAACAGTCCCAGCTCCTTCAATGGCTCCTCATCAGATTTATTCTCCAGGCCCTTCCCCAGCTCCGTTGCCCTCCTCTGCCCTCGCTCCAGCACCTCGAGATCTCTCTCGTATTGAGGTGCCCAGAACTGGACACAATACTCAAGGTGTGGCCTCACCAGTGCTGAGCACAGGGGGACAATCACCTCCCTCCTTCTGCTGGTCACACTAATACAAGCCAGGATGCCATTGGCTTTCTTGGCCACCTGGGCACGCTGCTGGCTCATGTTCAGCCGCTTGTCAATTCCAAGTGGTCCATGAAGTCTCACTTGAGCCCAGATGTCCCGTTTCCCCGTCGATCGAGTCCTCTACTCATCGTATCCCCTCATTTCACTGACCAAGAAGGTCTTAACTCTTTTTAGAGAGCAGTGTATCTCCTAAGAGAGGACTGAATATGTCCTACTTCCATCAGTTGGTTGCAGTGACCAGAGAAACCTCCCAGGAGGTTGCAAAAGAGGATGCAAAATAACAGCCCCCTGCACCTACCCCGACGCTCCTGCTTGGAGGAGAAGCCCTTTTGAAGGCAGATTAGGAAGTGTTGAGTGCCATGTTGCAGTAAAATCAGGGCTGCTGCTACTTTTCCAGGTGACTTTTCTCCCTTGATTGTCCCGTTTCTGCTCATGTTTTATAGATCCTTGCGGAGCACAAAGCCACCATCCTCCAGAAGTACGCCCGTGGCTGGCTGGCCCGCACTCGCTTCCGCCGGGTCAGGGGTGCCACCATCGTCCTGCAGTGCTACTACCGGCGCATGAAGGCCAGGCAGGAGCTGAAGGCGCTGAAGATCGAGGCCCGCTCAGCGCAGCACCTGAAGAAGCTCAACATTGGCATGGAGAACAAGGTGGTCCAGCTTCAAAGGAAGATCGATGAGCAGGTACATCCTGAGTTGTGCTGGAACAAGTGTGGTCCTACTTCTGCTTTGCTTCTCTTGTACTGTCCTTCCTAGGAAGGGTTTTATCTTCCCATGGTGTCTGGGAAGGATGTCATGGTGGTGGCAGCCTTCTGCTACTGCTGGCCAGACGCTTGTAAAGGTGGGACACCACTATGGAAGTGCAGATGCACTTGGATCTTGGGTCTCCACCTTACTGTCTGAAGAGCTTGCTTATTAAGCTGCAGAACCTGCATTATATTTGTTGTGAGAACTGCCCAGAAGGACTCAGAGGAGGAAGATTGGCGTTGTTCAGCCTGGAGAAGAGAAGGCTCCGGGGAGACCTTATAGTGGCCTTCCAGTACCTAAAGGGGGCCTACAGAAAAGATGGGGAGGGACTCTTTATTAGGGAGCATAGTGATAGGATGAGGGGGGATGGGTTTAAGCTGAAAGAGGGGAGATTTAGATGAGATATTGGGAAGAAATTGTTTGCTGTGAGGGTGGTGAGCCCCTGGCCCAGGTTGCCCAGAGAAGCTGTGGCTGCCCCATCCCTGGAGGGGTTCAAGGCCAGGTTGGACGGGGCTTGGAGCAACCTGGTCTAGTGGGAGGTGTCCCTGCCCAGGGCAGGGGGTGGCACTGGATGGTCTTTAAGGTCCCTTCCAACCCAAACCATTCTATGATTCTAAGATAAAATTGGGCAAATTTGAAAGCTCTTGCTTGAAAACCCAAGCCAGCTCCACGTGAGATCCCTATGTCAAAAAGGCTTTGGCTGTTACACTTTGTGCTGTGCAAGCACTGAGGATGCAGAATCTCTGCCACAGTTTGCACTGAACCGTACGTCTTGTCAGTCACATCACTTGGAAAGTAAAAGGTAAATTGTGTCAATACTCACTTTGCAAAGTAGTTGGAGCATGTTTGTGTTTCCAGATGTAACAGCTGTTCAGAAGTAAAAGCCGTGATGAGGGGTGAGATGGCGCAATGTAAGTGATAGATGCCTGTGGCCATGGCTTGACAGTCTTACTGTGACATCTTGCTCACAGAAAGACCTTCATCAAAAGCCACTTGTCATCAATGAGCTGCAGAATAATAGTTTGATTACACACTTGGGAGCAGAGTTTTCCCACCAAACAACCTGATACTTTGCAAGTTACTCTGAGAAGTACCCTCTATGTTGCTTCCTAGTGCTGTACAAGGTCTTCAAGGATGAGTTCAAGAAATGCTAAGTAGGATCCAATTGTATCCATTAATATTAATGGAGAAATTCGTATCCACCTATATCCTTAAACAGCCCTTTTACGGGAGAAACGCTCTCTGTAAGTCAGGATCTCTACTTATTTATCCTACCAGTTATTACTAATTGCAGTTTATCGTGGCGTTGTTGTCGGGAGCCCTTAGACATCACACGCGCTTTCCTCACCGCCTTAAATCTCTTCCATCCCTGTACGACAGGAGAGGTCCTGCCGTGAAGATGATGAGAAATGACTCGGCGTTGGCTCAGATACTGCAGGGTCGAGACACCCGGGGATTTGGCCGCTTGCGTTGCCGTATTAATTGGCTGCAAAGCGTACATCGCGGCAGAGCCTGACTTCTAAATCGCGGTGGTTAATTTTAAAACGCCTGCTTTGCATACGTAGATTTTGCAGACAAACTCTGTAGCTTAGGAGCGGAAAACCTTAAGCATAAGGTTCTTGATGTATCAGTATATCAGAAACCTGTTTGACGTGACTGCCCCGCGTCTGGAGGGTATTTAGTGGAATTAATTTGGGTGAGTCGTTTCAGGTCCACATATTTGGGCTGGACTCGTGCAGTGAGCGTGAACGCCTGTGTTAGGTCTGCTGAGCTGCTGGGCTTGGCTGGGGAGCAGCAGTATTAATTTTATTATTATTATTTTATGTAATTCCTTGCCATTTACTGCTAGGAAAAGCATGGGGGTGGAACAAGAAAGAAAAAAACAATCTTTGGTTAACGTTGGCTTTCCTGTCCTGGATTGCGAAGGCAGCAGAAAGGTCTGGTTTAGGGAAGGAGACACGGAGGGCAGAAATAACGGGCTGGAGCTCGTCTTGGTCTCCCTCGGTCTCTGCGCAGACGGTTTTGAAGGAGTTACTTTGATGCTCTTTGGGTAGCTTCTGCAGGAAGGAATCTCTGCTCTGTGTTACTCGTGGTAGTCTGTCCACTGAGCTCATTTTACCCATCGTTTCAGGACTGACAGGTTTCCTTGGGATACTTTGGATGTGCTAATGAGCACCCTTCCAGTGGGCTTTCTTTTCGCTCCGCTGGATTTTTTTTTTTTTCTGGCAGCCGTGACTTTGTTGCATCATATTTTCCCTGAGGCCTCTTGATTTCAGTCCTTGCCGATCTCTAAACGTGACCTTTCAGAACGCTAATGAACTTTTTAAGAAAAAACATATCGCAGGTAACCTGGAGAGCTGCGGTTGTATCATTTTCTGACCAGCCGGGGAAGAAAATGTTTCTATTTCTGCTCCTTTAGCTCATGCGTGAATAGAAAGATGCAATACTCCCCGTGCCCCTGAGGAAGAGAAGATCTTTGAAAACATTAAAACCAATTATTGTATTTCAGCCTCAGCTCACACGCTGTAGCATCCCTAACGGGGACAATTTAATTCAGTTTCTAAATCAGGTGAGGGATTGTTTTGCACACACAAGAAAGGTTTAAATCTGTTTCGCTGTGAAATATCCACAGTGGACCACTTTTTTCTACCCACATTGGACCATTTTCTTCTTTTTTTCTGTTGAGTTTTTTAAAAAATGTGTATATTGTAGCTGCTTGAGACACTTCTAAGGCTGTTACATGTTCACACAGACAATATTTAGACTCCCAGCGAGCTCACTGCGCTGTCTCTGAAAGCGGCGGTATCTCTGTGAGCATTTATTTTGAATAAAATATATAAAAAATACTAGTTTGGGTAACGGGAGTGATGAAATTCTCTCCCATTAGTAGCAAAATAAACTTTAGATTGGTTCACAGAGCCTGGGTTGAAACCGGGACGGTCACAGCTCTGCTGGGCCGGATAATGATTTAAATTAAATCAAGTTCAAGTTTAACGAGGTCTGTTAAGCAATCTCTGATTGCGGTGGGGACCAGCCATTTCCCTGCAGGACAGTAAATGCTCTTTCATGTCTCTGATAACCAGCAACAAGGAAAAAGCATTCCCGTACATTTATCTTGTATCTGGATTGAAATCTCAGTGCGCTGGTACGTAAAATCGTACACATAAACCTTGGGACACAAACATTGTGTATCGGAGGGTGAGGAGAGACCTGGGGAGCCTTTGCAGGTGGGGGAAGCACCAGCGATTTGTGAACCGGAGTGATTATTGCCATTCTCCGTAGGCAAAGCTTCCCTCTCCAAATGTGGAAATCGCAGAATCTCAGACTGGCAGGGGTTGGAAGGGACCTCTGGAGATCATCTAGTCCAACCCCCTGCCACAGCAGGGTCACCCAGAGCAGGTGGCACAGGAACGTGTCCAGGCGGGTTTGGAATGTCTCCAGAGATGGAGACTCCACCACCTCTCTGGGCAGCCTCTTCAGTGCTCTGGCACCCTCAAAGGAAAGAAGTTCCTCCTCTTGTTCAGATGGGATTTCCCATGTTCCAGTTTGTGCCCGTTGCCCCTTGTCCTGTCACTGGGCACCACTGGAAAGAGCCTGGCCCCATCCTCCTGACACCCGCCCTTTAAGTATTTATAAGTGTCGACAAGATCCCCCCTCAGTCATCTTTTTTCCAGCCTGAAGAGACCCAAATCCCTCAGCCTTTCTTCATCAGAGAGGTGTTCCAGTCCCCTAATCATCTTTGTAGCTCTCTGCTGCACCCTCTCCAGCAGTTCCCTGTCCCTCTTGAACCGAGGAGCCCAGAACTGGACCCAGTGCTCCAGGTGCGGCCTCCCCAGGGCAGAGCAGAGGGGGAGGATGACCTCCCTCCACCTGCTGGCCACACTCTTCCTGATGCACCCCAGGATGCCATTGGCCTTCCTGGCCACAAGGGCACATTGCTGGCTTTGGTCATGCAGAAATGTTAATTTCTTAATACCTCCTGAACGCTGAATTTTGATGTTCACTGACCATTCATTACAAGGGAGCAAAGGAAAAGATGTTCATGTCCCTCGTTTACCTGTTTTTCCATTTGAGACGTGTGTTAATCATGCTTCAGAGCACTGGGACTGCTTTGGGAGGTCACCTAGAGAGGGGCCAAAAGGACCATCAGAGCGATGGTGGAAGACATGATCCTACAAGCCACATTGGGAATCTAAAAGAGACTAATCCGAAGTAGGGTGTGGGGGTTCGGTATCCACCAACTCACCATACGTTTGTACAGGGGTCTGCCTGGTCTGGAAGAACCTATGTAGGCCCAGAAGGTGAAATTCTCTGCTTCCATGGGTTGTTTTTTCCTTTTCCAAGCTGTAAAGTTCTTTGAAAACTCTTGTACGAGAGCTAATGGGAGCCTTTGACTCTTTCGGAGGTTGATCATACTATTTTGGCATAGAATTTTTTTATCTTGCTTACTTGGCTGTGGTGAACATCTTAGGGGAAGAAGTTGCATCTTAATAGCTGTGACTTTGCACCTTTACTGCTTATCCTGACCAGTCAGAAATTGTATATTAGGACTTCCCTAGTCCATTGACTTTTTAAAATGATACATTTGTGTCCTTGAGGACTTTTATCTTCTGGCTTCTTCACCTCAAGCTTTTCTTGGCCTCCACATGAACTAAAAACTTCTGGCTGGAAGGAGCAGTTTTTCATGAGCTGCCGCGACTCCGATGGTGACTAAAGCTCTGAGAAACAGCAAAAGGCTAAATTGCAGAATACCAGGACATTCATCTGGTCTGGACAACAGTCTCTCGCCAAATATTTTCCACCAAGACTGGGAAAGGCCAAAAGTGATATTTCTGATGCTCAAGTGAAATATCCCCCAAAGTCCCATTTAAGAAGGGAAACCGTTTTGGGTCTGTCGTACAGGGAGTGATAAGAGCCCAGATCTTTAAAGCTGTATAGAAATCTTTCAAAAGGGAAACTTTAAAAACCAGAATATATTTTAAATTTGAAAATGGTTCTTTTGCACTCATGGTTATCTACCTAATGTTAGTGAAGCTACTTAGTTGGCTTTTTATGGAAGCTCTTGGTCTGTTGTGAATTCATCATTGTTTCTGGGGCTGGCTAATAATGATGATGTTTTATTAGTCGCAATGTAGTTCCCATTGACTTTGATTTCAACCACAAAAATCAAAGCTGCTGAATTTTCAGGTCTCAAAACTGGGGAGAAAATCGTTGCGAAGTGCTTTAAAAGAAAAAAGCTGAGCGAATAAAAAGACTGTGGAGCGGGCACATGGCTTAAAGCTGGGGTTTAGGGAGCTCTGTGTGCTCGAGGCTGCAATTATACTACAGTGTGTTGTCACCCCAGGTTCCTGCGGGCATAGGAGTCAGGAATAAAAGGATAAACCACAAATGCAATATCGCAAACCGAAAAAATTGCGAGCCAATTGCCTTAAGCAACATTGTTTGGAAGCTTGTAATAAAAGTGTAGATTTTTTTTTTTTTTTTTTTGGTTTGGTTGCCAGTGCTATCACATGTTGTTTGCCTTTGCTTCAAGTGTAACATCAATTTAACAAATGATTGCATAATCGTTACCAAAATATTATTGAGCTTTTGTCACAGTTTTGAAATTGTTTTTTAGCTTTATGAGCTTTATTAGCACGTGCATGGTAACGTTCGTTATCCGAATTTTGTTACCCACCATGCTCAAGGATTTTTGATGGTTACTTTTGCAGTGCATCAATTCCTGCTTATGGTCCTATTTTCTTCTTTTTGGGATGTTGCCTGCAGAACAAGGAATACAAACTCCTGAACGAGCAGCTCTCTACGCTCGCGTCGGCTCATTCCTCCGAGGTGGAAAAGCTGAAGAAGGAACTGGTGCAATATCAGCAGAGCCACCAGGGTGACGGCAACCAGCTTGTCAGCTTGCAAGAAGAGATGGAGCATCTCCGGCTGGAGCTTGAGAAAGCTCATGGTGAGAGGAAAGTCGTGGAAGACAGCTACGTTAAGGAGAAAGACCTACTGAGGAAGGTATGTGTATTTGTCACATCTCATGCTGTGTAGGTGGCCATACTGGTGAAAACTCGCTCTTCACAAGTCTGAAGGGGAAAGACTTAACTTCTATTCTTTAATTATGATTTCTTTTTTTTTCTTTTTGTCACTGAATGCCCCTAGAATTTGCCTTTTAACCAAGTCACGGGGCAGCAAGGGCAGGTGGACATCCCGGCAGGAGCCTCATGTCAGGAGGATGCCCCATCTCGATGCCTTTTCTGCTGCCAACCACGAAGAAACTCCCCAAACCCAGGTCCATCTGAAATGAGGGCGCTTAATAACCACGGATATGCCAGAGCTTAATGTATATACAGTGATTCCTCATGGCATGTAATGCAAAATATTGGAGAAGGCTTTTGTAGATGCTGTAAATATTAGGAAAATGTTCTTCCTCAGCCCAGCCTGGCATGGGACGCGAGGGCCACTGCTCCAACACTGGCTAGGCTGATTTTTACAAGCCTTTATAGGGTTCGGAGCTGTGATGTGGTCTGAACTTCTTTATTTTCTTCCCCTTCTTCATGCAAACTCCTAAGCTTTCTGGATGTTTTGAGGTGAAGGTGGCCCAACACTGCCACCATTGTACAAGAAAGCTTTCTAGTGGGAGAAAAGAGACTTTGGAGTGTAGAGGGTTTTTGCAAATAGTAAAAATGGACCTTTTACCCTGAATTTCTTTGCTAGTCAGGTTCATTCTGAATAGTCTTCGCACCTAATCTTGTAACCTAAGGCACTAAGGTAGGAGTTCGCGAATGCTTGTGACTGCTCAGATGAAATCTGTGGTCTTTTTTTCTTCTGCGCTGGTGGTTGAAGTGGTTTCTTTGATCCCGCTACTGGAAAGAACTTAGGGCTTTTCTATTCGATGCGTTGCATAGAAAAAGCTATTTTGCAGCAGTTACTCTAGAAAAGCGCTTTTTGTGGGACAACATGAAGTTGAGTTGGTTTCGGAGACGGGAAAAAGAAAAGAAAGATTTGGGATTGGCTGTGTTTTAATTATGGTGGAAGAGTGCCCAGATGGGGCTCTTCTAGGGCACCTCGCTCAGCAGCACCCGCCCCGGGCGACCTCCCCTTGTGGGTGAGTCCTGGGGTGGTGGGTTTGGGTGAGTAGCTGTGGGGGACTATGTGGTCAGGATGACTTAAATGGATCAACTAGGACTGATAAGATGCATTTTCGGGTGTGCTTCTCAAAAGATAATTCAACCTGTATGCGAGTTGTCTCTGGGTTGGACCAAGAGCCGTCAGAAAAGCGGTTACTCCGCTCTTTGCATGTGTATTGCACCCACACAGAGACGTATGGAATCGGTAATTTTCTTCCCTCTGACACCAAAGGAGAAGATCCATTTTGGCACAGGGCTGGGCTCGTTAGCTGGCTGCGGCTCAGGCTTTTAGAGCCTGAAACGGTGCTTTATGTTGAAGGTGATGCAGCTGGGGAAGAACTGCTTCTCTTTTGTTCTTGATGGCAAATCCCCTTCCAGCACTCAGAAGAAAGGTTGATTTAACGACCAAAGAAATGCTTTCAAAAAGCAGGAAAGCAAAGCCCTTGTTGTAGAAGTGCCTACAGCAGAGCAAATAGTGTGCACTTTGCCATGACAATAAATGGTTTAATTATAAAACATTTCTACTCAGCAGTGCAGGCTCCCATTAGCTTTCAATTGCTCCCTTCGATTCCTCGTCATTGGGAAGGCGGAGATGACCTCTTTCCTTCCTGGAAACGTTCATTGAGCCAAAAATTGCTTTCCAAGAAAATTTACAATAGAGATTTTTGAGCGGTTCTACTAACTACCAAAAGTGTGGGGGAGCGTCCTGAAACTGAAGTCAGGGGTGAGAAGCGCTTTTCACCTTCAATAGCAAGATTGACCCCACGGTTGTGGTGGGATGCGATCGCTCTGGAGTTGATACCCAAAGTCCTCACACGCTTCCGAGTGACATTGAGGTGACAGCCTTAATTCTATTGACTTGAGCTGGGGCTGCAGCTTCTGCAAATCCATATTAGTTATGATTTTGTTACTGAAAAAATGTCCTTTAATCTCTTCCGTACAGCTTTTCTCTCCGACTCCTTAATTTTAGAATAGCCCTTCTTATTATGTTTCATGATAAAGTTGAAACCGTCAGATCTGCGTGAGTACCAACAGCTCTTCCTAGGGCTTTGGGTAGCACCTAATCTTGATTGATGAGCTAGGATGATTCAAAGCCTGGCCAGGAATTTTATTAGGAAGATCCTAAACGCCATCATCCTCTCAAGGTCAGGGGAAGACCGGAGCAAGATCTCACGAGCAGGTGGCTCCAGCGTATCACATAAATAAGGGCTGAAGCCATCACGAGTCCTCACTGCTCAACATCTTCCATGGAAATCCTTCAAAGCAGGTGCTGTGATATTTGAAGCACCTTCAAAGATGTTTCCTATAGAAAATTGAGCAAGGGATACAGAAGGTACCGGCGTAGGGATGGAGTTTGTGTTGCTTGGCTGGTGTGTAACCTGCTCCGCTTGCCTCAACCTGTATTTAATGGTTTGTTACTGTTCTTACTGGGTTTCTGTAAACACAAATGGTGAATTCCTGCTTGTTTCTGTCTCGTATGGAAACAGGAAAGCGATAAACAAGTTTGGTCGCTTAACATCACATCTTAAAAATTTCTATATCCATTCTTTGTTAGAAATTTCTAAACGTGGGAATAATTATTACACATTCTACCAAGTCTTTTAGTTCTAAAATATTCCCCTGGCACAATTGAAAATAGTCCAAATTTTTTGTCTAGTTTGGTTTTCCAACCATCATAACTTTGTTTTCTGGGCAGAAGAGTTAATTATCATCACCCTTTAAAGAGCACTAGTGAAATAATGTCATCACCCGTAATCCTTTCCCTGATGGGATAAACGAGTCGCGTTCCTCGCTGTCCCATTGCAGCGCAGGTTTTCCTTCCCTGCCATGGTATTTATTTGGTATAGGAATGAAGGAATGGAGTCGGTTTTGGTACAGAATATTAAAATCATGGCTCAGTTCAGAGCATCTGAAACACCAGTAGCTCTGCATATATTAAATTGTGTTTTCCTCACTCACCGGTTGTATCTCCAGACTCCAACTTTCCTATTTTATATATATATAGAGAGAGAGAGAGGGAGAGATGCAGGAGATTATAGTCTCACGTAGAGAGATGGAGTAAATGAATGGAGAGTGAGAGGTTTCTTCCAGTTTCCAGAGAAATCTTCCAGTTACTGTGCACGGGATATGACTGCTTCAATTTGACCTACAGTAAAAGATTCATTTTGCTTTTACCCCCCCACCCCCCACCCCCTTAGTATGTATCTGGCACATGCAACATGTGAGAAAATACCTCTCTTTGAGGATGCTCGTGTGGAAGACGGAAGTCTGTGCTAGGAATACATGCCAGCTGAGCCGCCTATAAATTCTGCGTAGTGGTGACAGCAAAATTACTATTCTCGGGCACTGAAAACTTGTATTATGGTGTGTACGGTGTTATTTATCTTCGGCAGCTTGAGCTCCTTCTGCTGGGCGTAGCCGTTCTGTAAGCCGTGGCTCGGGGATGCGATGGCACAGGCGTAGGGAACGACTTTACGCCGGGACGATGTGTCAGTTTGTGCTCCTGCCTTGACAGCAGCGGGATCATCCTGCTTACCCGTAGCAGCGTATTTCGCTTGATAATGGGATGTTTTTGTGGTTTTTTGCGTTTTGAGATAGCGCTGTGGAACGCATCAAAATTCCTGAGGATGAACAAAATTACAGGATAGGTTGCCGTCAGCGTTGGTCCAGCCTTGTCGTCGTGACAAGTGGCCTTGCTTCCCTTTATTTCTAATAAAGAAGTCGTTAAAAAAAAAAAAAAAAAAACAAAAAAAAACAAACAAACAACCCACAAAACTATTTTGCGGGATTTAGTTTCTGTTTAAGTTAATTTTTGCTAGATAATGGTTGGTTTTAATTGCTATATATGCTCCTGTTGTATTAGCGAAGGCCCTGGTACGCACTGCGTGTCGCTGTGCTAGAGGTTCTGCAGTAGTGTTGAAGCATTTAAAGTGGTTATAATCTTATTAAATGAAGTGGGTGCAATACACATGAAATTAAAAAAGCCTGAATTATTTAGTACGAGTCTTCCATGGTGATCAGGTTAACTTTGTCCACCTTAAGTGCCACATTGCCCGAAACAAGCAGCAGATTTTTACTTTTTTTTTCCCCACCAGCACTCGGTGCTGTGACTTGAAGATGGCGAGGAAGCCCCTTGAGATGTGGAAAATAAACCTCTGATGCCATGACCTGGTCGCTTGTAGGAGTTCCACTCCTGCAGATCGTGGTCGCCAAGCCCAGCTGCTCGCTGTTTTGTAAGATTCTGCTAAAAACATTTAATTGAAGGGAGAAACGCGCTCAGGATGAGCAAAGTTAGTCTCCGTTGTTCTCCTGCGCTTCACCTCTTGATGTACAAAGGATAACTGGCAAAGCAGGAGGGAAAAGATCTTTTAAATGGCAAAGAAAGCCCGAACAAAGCTCCCTGTCTCTGACCAGGTGAAATGTAATCCCTCTGCAGAGGCTCTGACCTGCCGCAAGCAGTAATTCTTTCCCTTCTTTCGCAGCGCATATTCGACCTGGAAGAAGAAAATGCTCTCCTAAAGCAGGAAAAAGAGGAGCTTAACAGCAGGATCCTCTGTCAATCTGAGGGTAAGAAAAAAGCCTTATAGCATTGTAATGCCTTCTCTAAACGAGGAGTTTAACTGTTCTGTCCTCTCAAACTTGTTTTTCCTGCGTGTTTTTCCTACCTTGAAAAGCGCTAATCTTTCTGCACCCCTTTCCTGGGGTTTTTTGTCGTTGTTTTTGTTGTGGGCATGGTTCTGTTCGTGCTGTCCTGCTGGTGGATGGCAAGACAGAGGCTGGTTTAATTGCTGAAAAGTGGAATAAAGTACCTAAAAGGGCTTTTCAACTCAGTTATGTTGCAGCATTTACCGTGGGTTACATGACAGGCAGTGAGGGGTGGAGGGTAGAGAATAACAGCGTCCCAAGATTGATGAATAAAGGATCCAAGGAAGAGCACAGTTAACGACATTGAGCTGTGACAAAGGATTTCTCTAATGTAACAGGAGTCTGTGAGTGTTTTTTAAAGCAGAGACTTAGATGGGGAGACGTAGAGAGAGGAAAGCAATCTGGGGAGAATCCCAAGCCACAGAAGAAACTCCCATGTGGGGTTTTGAGCTTTTTTTATTTTTTTTAACCATCCTTTTCAGCTTTGATTTTGTTGCAGGATTTACAAAGCATCACGCGTTGCTCTGTGGCGTATCTATCACTGCTCCCGGGTACGCGGGAAGTACCTCTTGCTCTCAGCCTCATGCAAAACGAAGGAATGAAAATAACATGTCAAAAAGAAACTTGCTGCAAATATTTTTTCATCTCTTATGGGGTGCTTTTGGGGCATCGAAGCTTGAGGAAAGCAAGAAGGAGGGGTTTTGTTTGGCGTCCACCCATTTAAAAGGACATGTGGATTATATTTGCCCAGTTTCTCAAAAAGCGGAAGGACCAGATGTGCCTCCAAAAGGGAGTTTTTAACAAAAAAAATGAATTTATTTGGATATAAAATACTTAGAACCACCACAATCTCACTGTGGCAAATGGTTGATGATGACATGAGGAAGAGATGCTGCGGTTGATTTGCTTCTGTGCTGAATCTGGTGGTGGGAAGGGGGCAGAGAAGTCATAGAATCATAGAATCATAGGGTGGAAGGGACCTCTGGAGATCATCTAGTCCAACCCTCTGCCAGAGCAGGGTCACCCAGAGCAGGTTGCACAGGAACGTGTCCAGGCGGGTTTGGAATGTCTCCAGAGATGGAGATTCCACCACCTCTCTGGGCAGCCTGTGCCAGGGCTCTGCCACCCTCAGGGTAAAGAAGTTCGTCCTCATGTTTAGGTGGAACTTCCTATGCTCAAGTTTGTGCCCGTTACCTCTTGTCCTGTCCCCGGGCACCACTGAAAAGAGCCTGGCCCCATCCTCCCGACACCCACCCTTTAAGTATTTATGAGTGTTGATAAGGTCCCCCCTCAGTCATCTTTTTTCCAGCCTGAAGAGACCCAAATCCCTCAGCCTTTCCTCATCAGAGAGGTGTTCCAGTCCCCTCATCATCTTGGTAGCTCTCTGCTGCACCCTCTCCAGCAGTTCCCTGTCCCTCTTGAACCGGGGAGCCCAGAACTGGACCCAGTGCTCCAGGTGTGGCCTCCCCAGGGCAGAGCAGAGTGGGAGGGTGACCTCCCTCCACCTGCTGGCCACACTCTTCCTGATGCACCCCAGGATGCCATTGGCCTTCCTGGCCACAAGGGCCCATCGCTGGCTCATGGGCATCCTGTTGTCCCCCAGGACTCCCAGGTCTCTTTCCACAGAGCTGCTCTCCAGCAGGTCAGCCCCAACCTGTCCTGGTGCGGGGGGGTTATTCCTCCCCAGGTGCAGCACCCTACACTTGCCCTTGTTGAATTTCATAAGGTTTCTCTCTGCCCAGATCTCCGACCTGTCCAAGTCTCTCTGTATGGCAGCACAGCCTTCCTAAGGCACAGTCTTTAAATGCAGCTTGAACATGCATTTCTTAAACATGGATGTGCTTCCATAACTGTGCTGTTTTTTTCTTAAGCGGGTTTATGGCTGACCCGTGGGAGCTGGAGCTGGCACAGGTGAGTTCAGCACAATAATAGGTCTGATGATTTGTAGGTGCTGGAGATTTTTCTCTTAACTCAGACAGCAGAGGACTGTGCTCTCCAAGCAGAAGAGCTGAAGCTCTTCCAAATGGCAAATAATAGTTTCTAAATACTAGAGAATGCTTATTTGTATTTTAAAGGTTCTCGGCAGAGAGCGTTTTGTTAATTAGTCATCGTTATTGCACATATTTACAAGAAATTCATTTCGGAGATGAAGATCATAATTTCTTTTTTTTTTTTCTTTTTCTTATTTTAAAGATGAATTTGCACGAAACACGGTTGAGGAAAATATCCAGATGAAGAAAGAGTTGGAAGAAGAGAGGTCTCGTTATCAGAACCTGGTAAAAGAGTATTCGAGGCTGGAGCAGAGATATGACAATTTGCGGGATGAAATGACTATTATAAAGGTAACGAAACAAATTATCCCTATTCTGCTGTGTCCTGGACATGATGTTGGTGGCTGGATGATGTGGCTGACGCAATCCCAGAACACTTAATAAAACTGACAGTATCGTGCTTGATATTTCTAAGGCCGAGCTTCTACACCGAAGCCAAATCATATTTGTGCCTTGAGAAAAGAGCCTGATTTCTCGCGCTTCTCTGCTAACTACCTAGAGATACCTGTGAATCTCAGCAAAAGCTGGTTCATGCTTCTTGGTTTGCTTTTTATTTGTTTCAGTGATGTTCACGTGTAGGTGTCGGGTTAAAAAAAAAAAAAAACTACAAAAAAAACCCAATAGCATGACTTTAGAATTTCAAAAGCCAAAGTTTTTAGGTTGCTGAAACGTTAGAGGAACTGTTGAAAATTAGATGATGGATTAGTTGGAAGGGTGAGCATTTAAAGGGAGCCCTGGAGGGTGCTGTGAAGAGCATAATCGTGAGCTCAGATTTGCATGTTTGCGCTTAACAGGCATCCAGTGTCATGAAAAGCCTTTAATTCATGCAGAATTTTTAAACTGAGCCTTCTGTATCACTTCACATTTTACGGTGTTCTCTTGTGTTGGTAGGAACATTATGGTAGGGCGTAAGAACTAGAAAATGGAATTCACCGTAAGATGATAGTCAGACCTTTAGTGAAGGTAACCTTAATATAGAGAAATAATTTGTTCTAAGAAACAATGTTTTGTGGGGAATCCTTCCTTAAACACTGAACGTATCTGCACCTCTCCTTGGCAGCAAGCACCGGGGCACAGGAGAAACCCATCCAACCAGAGCAGTTTGGAGTCCGATTCCAATTATCCATCCATTTCAACGTCCGAGATAGGAGACACCGAGGATGTAATACAACAAGTGGAGGTACGGCAATTTGGGTAGGCTCAAGGGGAGGAGGGATGATTGACGTGGGTCTCGGAGCACACAGGAGGAACGCAGGTTGGGACTGTAAGGTGTGACGGCTGAAATTAACTTCGCTCTACAGAAACACGTCGTTAAATTGTAGGGGGGGGATTGCAGGGTTGTGGTGCTGCGGCAAATGCTTACTGGTCTGTGGGGTCAGGTTAAATAGGGCTCTAAAAATAACAAAAAGTGCTGCATTTTGGCCAGGCCGCCTTAAAGACAGATGAAAGTTCACCAAAGCGATCAGCGTTACATGTAGTTATTCCTAGCACTGACGGCAATGACTGTGTAATAATCCTTCTCCGCGAGGATTCCGGAGTTCGTTACCCCCTTGGCCCGAGCGTTTTCACTCCAATGCATCTCCGCAGATGCTTTGCTGGCCAGCGCAGCCCCTGTAATCAACAGTCTCTTAATGCAGGAAAGAGCAGCATAAATTTATTCCCTGGCAATCCAGAATCGTGTGGAAAAGGGAAACGTGTTTTGCTTACGTTTGCTAGAATAGGCTGCTCTTTAAAGTCCACTTTAGTGACTCGAGAGCACACGTGGATGATGACTGTTCCGAGGATCTGCTACCCTGCTGGCAGGGCCATATTTTGTCCTACGTGCCGTGCCTGCAGAAACCCCCGTTTCCCTCTGCCGGCTGCTGTGTTACGTTGCTTTAGTATTTCTGAATTGCTTTGAGAGCATTTGCTGAAGTCAAAGTAATCAGTATTGGCCACGCTTTAATATAAAATATTCCGGGTGAAGCTAATTAAAAACCAACTAGTAAATACTTGGCTAGAAGGGACTCGGTGGGGTATTTTTAAAGTTCTTAGCTGTGGCTCCAAACAGCCCAACAGATAAGAGGGCTGATAAACATTCAGTGATTTATCACAATGAGTCAACTGTTAATTGACATGAAAAATAAGTGCTTAAAATGGGGGTTTGGTCTTTGAAAGTACGTGCCTGTGGCTGGGGTCAGGGTGTACCTAGCACTGTGCGCGGTTACAAAACTTGACTGAGGTCGTCTCCTTTTTCCACCCCCACCCCCGTTCTTCTCCAGGAGGTCGGGATGGAAAAAGCCGCCATGGACATGACCCTCTTCTTCAAGCTACAGAAGCGAGTGAGGGAGCTTGAGCAGGAGAGGAAGAAACTACAAACCCACCTGGAGAAAAAGGAGCAAGAGAGCAAGAAATCCCAGGTAAGAGATGTCTTTTCGATGATATTAATATTTCATGTTGGTAACGTGCTTTCCTTGATTGCTTGAGGACATGTGATGTAGGAATTCAGGTTTGAGAGTAAGAGGCAGCAAATCCAGTTGGGCAATGGAGAGAAACTAAGGACAATTGGACAGAAGAGCTAATTTTTTTCTCTTTTTTTTTTTTTTATAAACTGGTTATAACAGATTTTAGGACAGTGTCTTAACGTATCTTGAAAGCAATGAGATGTAGAATCAATTTTGGAGCTTTTTACTCTGCCTGCGCTGATCCAGTTTCCTTCTCTTGGGAGAAATTTGAAGCGTGGCCTGGGTTTTGTTAGCGAAGGACAGAATGAGGAAGGGCAAGGTGAGTATTTGGAGGATGGCCGATAGATGTGATGCTGCAGCCTTACAGACACAGATATGGCCTTTTGGCTGGATCAAACCTTGAGGCATGTCAGTGCTCGGGAGCTGTGAAGAGAAAGGCCCCGGTGCCCCACATCCCCACGTCTCTTTTGGTTGATTTGGGTTATTCAAGCGGTTTTTTGCGGTCCTGGCTTCCCCCCGTCCAGCATTGCATGGCGTGAACTGATAAGCACTTCACAGATCATAGAATCATTTAGGTTGGAAGAGACCCTTGGGATGATCGAGTCCAACCATCAACCCCACTCTACAAAGTTCTCCCTTACACCATATCCCCCAACACCACATCTAAACGAGTCTGAAACACATTCAGGGATGGTGACTCCACCACCTCCCTGGGCAGCCTATTCCAGTGTCTGACCACTCTTTCTGGGAAGAATTTTTTCCTAATGTCCAGCCTAAACCTCCCCTGCTGCAGCTTGAACCCATTCCCTCTTGTTCTATCACTAATTATCTGGGAGAAGAGACCAGCACCAACCTCTCTACAATGTCCTTTCAAGTAGCTG
The DNA here is from genome assembly GCA_008658365.1 of Alca torda. Lineage (NCBI taxonomy): Eukaryota > Metazoa > Chordata > Aves > Charadriiformes > Alcidae > Alca > Alca torda. Next base: position 2,943,358 of record CM018101.1, read on the forward strand.
TAGAGAGTGATGAGGTCTCCCCTCAGCCTCCTCTTCCTCAAACTAAACAGTCCCAGCTCCTTCAATCGCTCCTCATCAGATTTATTCTCCAGGCCCTTCACCAGCTCCGTTGCCCTCCTCTGCCCTCGCTCCAGCACCTCGAGATCTCTCTCGTATTGAGGTGCCCAAAACTGGACACAATACTCAAGGTGTGGCCTCACCAGTGCTGAGCACAGGGGGACAATCACCTCCCTACTTCTCCTGCTCACACTAATGTGTCAGTCAGTCTTGTGTCCCGAGTTTGGTTTTGTTATAATCCGCGTGCGGGTTTTTTTTTTTTATCCCCAGTAATGATCGTATAGGAATATAGCATAAAAAAATGATAGAACAAACCAGAAATAGCTGTTAGCAGAAGGCGTTCTTCCTTTTCTCTGTATTGCAAGGCAGGGATATTCCTTCGATATATTCTTTCTTCCTTGTGAAAAAAGATCTTCCTACAGTTTGGGTGGTTTCCTTGGAAGTAATTAAAAAAGAAATATCTAGATTACTGGCAGCCCAGTGATAACTTAAGAGTTGGTCCTGACTTGTAACTGGAATCTTGAAAATACAGCTCTCTGAAGCTGCTGGTGAGCTGATATTTGGCATAGGGGACGTTTTAGTAGCTGATTTCTTGTATATTTTTTACCCTGCCCTTTGTAACTGAGACTTTGTGGCTCGTTCGGAGGCCGGAGCGTGGGAGACGATGCGTGCCGTGAGACAGCAGCGCTGCATACGTGGTGTCGGGAAGCAGTAAAGATGCTTTTATATGAAATGCTGAGCAGATGCCATCGCTCTTGGCTTCATAATTGAAATTTCTGGGGCTTCTGTTGCTTTGTTTGGGAATTATTTTGTTTATTACTCTCCAGGGTGATATCTTTGTATCTTTTGGCAAGCGCAAATAAGAGGCTCCACAAAATCATCAGGAGTAATTAGTTACTTGCTTCACCAGATACTCTTACTGATCACCTCTAGCGATTTGCAGGAAACACTCGAAACGGGGAAACTTCCCCAGCCTCTCGTCCTCGCTGCAGAGGCAGATTAAAAACCCGCTTCCCAACGGTTGTGTTGAAGATTGTTTCCCCTAATGACTGTCATTGTGTGAAAGCTGCAGTGAGCCGCAGTTGTCAAGATATTAATGAGAGTTGAAACCATTTTCTCCTGAAAGCATCCCCACTACGTGTTGCTGGAACTCCGTCTAATGGCAATTAATAAGGTTTTGATGGTTGAGCTGGCCAGCAGCGATGCGGCAGGGCTCGCTGTTGATGGAGACATGCCTGGCCATCCTATCCCATATTTATCTGTCTGGTTTTAAATATAAATTTATCTCTTTAATCCACGCAGGTAATTGAAACAAAGACTGAAGTGACTTCGGACCACGAAGATTATGCATACAACAGTCTGAAGGTGAGTGAGGAGCTCCTCCTTAGCGCTGGAACTTATTGCATGGCTCCAACAGCCCAAAAAAGTTGTCCGAACGTGGCAATAACCCAAAACCTCCTGTAATTGATTCTGACTATTAGAGCATGGAATGAATTCTGGTGGTTGAAGCCCAACGTGTTTCTTGTTCCAGGCTCCGCCTCTGCTACTTATCTGCTCTCTTTGCATTCCCAAGGTGCCACTCGGGTCAAAACCAAATAAATCTGCTGTGTGGATTGCAGTAATAGCCTCCATCTCCCAGCAGCAGAGCTGGTTGACCATAGTCATCTTGTGTCTTCCCAGCTATGGTCCTGCCCTGCAATTTGTCTTGTCCCTAAGCTCTAAAGCCTTACACTTCTACCTCCATCGTTTTCTCCCTACGACATACAGAGCACCTGAAACCTGCTAGGCTCCGACTGTGGCTTGTGTCGTCCTGCTCTAGCTGTACCCAACTACTTCTGGTCTTGACTGTGTTAGCCCAATTCTTGTGTCCTGCTCATCCTTGGAAAACCAGTTTCAGCGACAGACGTTGTGAGGGTTGGGGGTTTTTTTTGGTGGGTTTTTTTTTTTTTTGGTGGTGCAGACCTAGATTTCAGATGCTCCTTCTCTCCCCGGCCCCTTAACAAATATTGCAATACAGCTGAGAAATCTAGAGGAACGTGTTACCCAGGATAACATCATACTAAACCATCTGACAGTAGCAATACTTATTTTTGCTGTCTGCATCATCTCAGAAGATGCAAAAAAGAAGAAGCTGGAAAAACTCATGGAAAATCTCATTGAAAAACTGGCGGCTCATGGCCTGGATGAGCATATGATCTGCTGGATCAAGCACTGGCTGGATGGGCGGTCCCAAAGAGTGGTGGCCAATGGAGTTAAATCCAGCTGGTGGCCGGTCACAAGTGGTGTCCCTCAGGGCTCGGTGTTGGGACCATTTCTGTTTAACGTCTTTATTGATGACCTTGATAAGGACACAGAGTGTATCATCAGCAAGTTTGCAGATGACACCAAGCTAAGCGGGAGTGTTGATCTACATGAGGACAGGGAGGCTCTACAGAGAGACTTGGACAGATTGGACCGATGGGCCAATGCTGATGGAATGTGCTTCAACAAGGCCAAGTGCCGGGTCCTGCACTTGGGCCACAACAACCCCACGCATCGCTACAGGCTGGGGGAAGTGTGGCTGGAGAGCTGCCTGGCGGAAAAGGACCTGGGGGTTCTCATTGACAAGTGGCTGAACATGAGCCAGCAGCGTGCCCAGGTGGCCAAGAAAGCCAATGGCATCCTGGCTGGTATTAGAAATAGTGTGACCAGCAGGAGGAGGGAGGTGATTGTCCCCCTGTGCTCAGCACTGGTGAGGCCCCACCTTGAGTATTGTGTCCAGTTCTGGGCACCTCAATACGAGAGAGATCTCGAGGTGCTGGAGCGAGGGCAGAGGAGGGCAACGGAGCTGGTGAAGGGCCTGGAGAATAAATCTGATGAGGAGCGACTGAAGGAGCTGGGACTGTTTAGTTTGAGGAAGAGGAGGCTGAGGGGAGACCTCCTCACTCTCTACAACTACTTGAAAGGACATTGTAGAGAGGTTGGTGCTGGTCTCACAGGTAAGACTCGTTTAGATGTGGTGTTAAGGGATATGGTGTAGGGGAGAACTTTGTAGAGTGGAGTTGATGGTTGGACTCGATGATCCCCAGGGTCTCTTCCAACCTAAATGATTCTGTGATTCTAAGTTAGGGATGGAACGGATGTATGGTCAACCGTCACTAAGAGCAAACCCCCATACCTCTAGCAGTAGCTTTTTCTGGCCCTTTGTCCGCCCAAGTTTTAGTCTCTAAGCACGATATTTTTTTTGTGCTTGCTGGCTGTGTTATTTGTGATTAAGGGAAACCCTGCTGAGTTTCATTAGTACCTCTACCTGGAGTGGAGACATGTCAGGAGCTTTAAGATCATTGCCTAGGTGTCTTCCAGTCGATTAAACGTGGCTATGGGAAGTTTTAAGTTTCTTGACCTTGTAAAGCAAAGTGAAGTTGCTGTTTGGAAGGGGGAAAACCGAGCAGATGAGAATCGCCACCACCTTAAATGACTTCTGGAGTCCTGATTTCTGTGTGAGTTCACAAATTGTGTTTTCTTCAGGTTTTAACCCAGGAAGTTCAGAATGGAAATATTAAGTTTGGATTTTCCTACTTTCTACGTTCCGAACATACATAGTCCTACCAATGAAACGAACCTTAATAACTCTCTCTTAATACCATTTCACAGGAATAGGTAGCACGTGTTACAAAAAAAGCAGCGTTCTTTAACCTTCAGCCTAAAACAGGCGGAAAATGAATTTGCAAGGGAACGCATCTCAGAGTTAGTTTTTAGTGGTGTTGGACTGCGAGAGGTTCTCTTTAAGGGTCCTCCAGCACAAGGTTCTTGCTGGAGTTGCAGGAAAATGGGCTGAGGGTTGCGGCAAGGAAGAACCAGGTCTAAGAGCTTGCTTTAACGCAGCTGTAGCCCGTGGTATTTTGGGTAGTGGCGTGTTGGGTGAATGTCAGTCTGGGAAGAGCTGAGGTCCTTGTGAAAAGGAAGGAGCAATTGCTTCAAATGCCAGAGTGAAAGGCCACCCCTAGTCCTGAAGGAAAGGATTTTGTAGGTAGTAGGTGGGTTGGCCCAAGAGGAACCACCGAAATAGAGAGACAAATACAGTTCTCTGGTGTTTTCCCAACTTGTGAAGATGGGATGCCGGCCAAAGTTTCCATCTGCAGTGAAAGAGTGATTTACTGCTGCTTTGGAGCGCTGCTTTTCCCTCCTTCCCCCATGAGAGCTGCTTCTGTGACTGTAACAAAGCTCTTCCTCTCTTCTCTCTATTTCTCCTTCTGATTTGTATCTCTAATATTTACACTGTCTCTGGCTCCTTCAAGAATCTTGTGTAATTAGATATATTTTTCCTTTTTTTGCCAGCTTAAAAAGCCTTTATCTTGGGGTATTAGGCTGAGGTGTCTAAAAGCTTACATGCAGCAAAGTCTTCCTGTGGATGCTCTTGAGTGGTCCGTGAGATACCATCTTATGGAGGAGGAAGGGATGTTGGCTTTGATGCACCACTGATGCACCGTCTTTTGGAAACTGAGACTCCTTTAGCCAGTTTAGAAACGTTTCGGGATATTTTAGAAAGGTGGCCGCAGTGTCTTTCCAAAAATATGAGTATGGATTTTGACTTGGGTGAGGTGTGGAGACTGCTACTGATGCAGCTGAAGAGCTCCTCATCCTGAGTCTTGCAATGGATGAGGGAAGAGATGCTTGGATAAGGTCATGAACATCCCAGGGTTTGGTTTGGGTAAATATGAGTGTAAATATAATAAGCAATACAAATGTAAATATAAATATATATATTTTTTTAAATGATACATAAAAATATCGGTTTGGGTAAACGCAATAAATATGGTTATTGCTGAAGAGCAGGTTTTGTTCGGGGGTTAAGGGCGTTTCTGGGGTTTGTTCGGTACTTTGTGACCTGAGTCTTCACTGCTTTCTGTTCACTTTTGGGTCGCATTCGAGATATTTTTGGCACTCACAGCCCTCGAGCGGGACAACGCAAGGTGTGGGTGTTAGTGGATGGCCATATGGGCTTGGGTGTCGTAGCCAGCACATGCTCTGCTACTTCATACGTCTCTACTATCATCCAGCTTTGAGTCTCGGTGTAATTATCCTGTACTGTCACGGCACCCACGGTGGCAGGGATTTGCCCTTGGGATTAGCTTTTGGAGCCTTTTCTTAGTGCAGATTTTGATGGAGGGAAGCGACCGAGGCACAGTCCTTCCTTAGAGAGGCTCGTTTGGATAAGAGTTGGTCGTTTCTTTTTGTAGTGCTGCTGAGGAATGCGAAAAACTTGGGCTAACACTGATATATTTACAGCAGGCCTAAATTATGTGTCCTTTGTAACGGATAAATAGTGTTTTATGTAGATGCTGTCCCAAAATATGCCCGGCCAGGTGTTTGGTTAGCTATGATGCAGGGCTGGAGGGATGGGAAACATCTCCCTGGTGGGAGATGTGTCCTTGAGTCACTTCTGTAGAACAAAAAGTTTCCCAGTGAAAAAATGTGTTTTCCGGTTTGTTTTTTCAGACTGGGAAAGTGGGAGTGAAAGCACCGAGGAGCCCTTGCCCTGACTGTTCCAAGCAGGAGCACAATGCATAATTTGATATTTTTTTTTTGTCACTCTTTGCATAGCTGGGATGTTTGTTTCATCCCTTAGACTTGGAAGCTCACCATGAAATGAGCTTCTAGAGGATTTTATTTCCTTTTCCTATCGCGTACCAGAAATAGAAGAAAGGGCAAATTCCTGGCATGGCAGTGCTAACCTCTGATTTACACAGGCTCCTACTTCACCCAGCACTGCTATACAAGCCCCTTCCTAAAGAGCGAGGCTGTTTCCATCACCACTAGTGCTTGGGTACCCCTTTCACACCTCCATAACCCCGTACGTGTTGGGACAAGTGTGAGTTCAATTGAGGATGTTCTGGCTGTATAACTTGTCAAATAAATCAGTGCTATTGCACTAGGCAGAAGGAAGAGCATTTCTCACGGCGCAAGTAGAAATCCCCCTTTCCACGTTCAAAGCTTTTTATTTTAGCTTCTGTTCTGCCCTCGCTGGTGCAAAAAGGGTGTATGGGCAGGGGACAATAGATGTCTTGCCCATGTCTATGGACATTTTAATATTGCTCCACAAAATCCGCCAAGAAAAGAGCAGGGAATAGATCTGAATGTAAACTCTGAAAGGAGTCCAGGGCCTGGGCTGTTGGAGCTGGGCTGTTGGTTATCACTTTCTTCCCTGATCTTCCTGGCTTTGTTTCGAACCAGTGCACGGCTTGATACGGCCAGTCCATGGAGCTACGGGTTTGGCTGAAAGAGGAGGAGGAGGAAGGGAAGGAAAGAGAAAGAGGAGGAGGAGGAAGGGAAGGAAAGAGAAAGAGGAGGAGGAGGACGGGAAGGAAAGAGAAAGAGGAGGAGGAGGACGGGAAGGAAAGAGAAAGAGGAGGAGGAGGACGGGAAGGGAAGGAAAGAGGAGGAGAGGACGGGAAGGGAAGGAAAGAGGAGGAGAGGACGGGAAGGGAAGGAAAGAGGAGGAGGAGGAAGGGAAGCGAGGAGGAGGAGGAAGGGAAGGGAGGAGGAGGAGGAAGGGCAGGAAAGAGGAGGAGGAGGAAGGGAAGGGCAGGAAAGAGGAGGAGGAGGAGGAAGGGAAGGGCAGGAAAGAGGAGGAGGAGGAGGAAGGGAAGGGCAGGAAAGAGGAGGAGGAGGAGGAAGGGAAGGGCAGGAAAGAGGAGGAGGAGGAGGAAGGGAAGGGCAGGAAAGAGGAGGAGGAGGAGGAAGGGAAGGGCAGGAAAGAGGAGGAGGAGGAAGGGCAGGAAAGAGGAGGAGGAGGAGGAGGAAGGGAAGGGCAGGAACGAGGAGGAGGAGGAGGAAGGGCAGGAACGAGGAGGATGAGGAGGAAGGGCAGGAACGAGGAGGAGGAGGAGGAAGGGCAGGAAAAAGGAGGATGAGGAGGAAGGGCAGGAAAGGGAAAGGAGAGAGGAATCACAGAATGATAGGGGTTGGAAGGGAGCTCTGGAGATCATCTGGTCCAACCCCCTGCCAGAGCAGGGTCACCTAGAGATGGAGGAAGGGAAGGAAAAAGAGGAAGAGCAACAAAGGTCTTATCCAGCAAATAGCAAAAGTCACAGAACAGCAACTTGTGTGGGAAAGCAGTTAATCGCTTTCTTTTTACCCTTCCGAGCACGATCAGGAAAGAGTGGAGAGTGTGTCGATGCTTCAGCCGCAGAGCAAGAAGGGTTAAACCCAGGTTGGTATCGATTCTCACCGCGCACACGCTTCTCAAACTCTTGTTTTAAAAACCAGTTCTAGAAAAGCTAACGTCTCATACGCTCCCTCTGCTGAGCTGTGGTTAATGCGCATGTGGAGGAATTGCCGGATCGAATGCATTTCTTATTTGTTTTTTTTTATTTTAACGACAGATGGTATAAAGTACCTGACTGTGCTCTGTCACTGATGGCGTTTGCTCAGCTTGGAGTCTGTCCAGCTGCCAGATCAGTTATTCTGTTCACACCTCCGCTGTGATAAGGCATGCTATTTATAATTTGTAAGGATTTATAATTATAACCCCCGTTTCCTATGGAAACGAGGTTTACACAGCTGTGCTAGCTACACACTGTATAAATTGTATAAATTGCCCCCATTCCCCCCCCCCAGCCATTTTTTTGGATTCGTTAGCTGGCCTCAGCCAAAGCTGATAATGAGGTAGATGTCCCATAAATGAGAGGGATCATGCAAGAAAGCTGTGGAAAGGGTCAACAGCCAGCGAGGATGTGGGATGTGGGAATGGATGTGGGAAGAGCTTGCGCTATTGTAGACACTAGAGAATCCACAATGGGGGTCGGTCGGTCCCTAGGGAAAGAGCTGACCTCAAATTGGTCAGACACCAGACTTTGTCAGCTCGCTTGCAGGCATCTCTGTTTTTTCCATGTGCGATAGTTGGATGATGTTCCTGTTGGGTTTCGGCATTGTCCCCTGAGTGCGTGGGGACGGGAGGGAGCAGTCCTGGGTGCCACCATGCAGGAGCTGGTGATGGAGGTTCTGGTGCAAAGAGAAGGTGGGCTGCTGGGATTTGGGCCATGAGCAGGACCCTGGGGGTCTGGCTCTGCGCCCCAGCTGCGACCCATAGCAAAGACCTGGACAGGCTGGAGAGTTGGGCAGAGGGGAACCTAATGAAATTCAACAAGGGCAAGTGGAGGGCCCTGCACCTGGGGAGGAATAACCCCATGCACTGGTACAGGTTAGGGGCTGACCTGCTGGAAAGCAGCTCTGCAGAGAAGACCTGGGGGTCCTGGTGGGCAACAAGTTGCCCACGAGGCAGCAGTGTGCCCTTGTGGCCAAGAAGGCCAGTGGTCTCCTGGGGGACGTTAAAAAGAGTGTGGCCAGCAGGTGGAGGGAGGTCATCCTCCCCCTCTGCTCTGCCCTGGGGAGGCCACAGCTGGAGCACTGGGTCCAGTTCTGGGCTCCCCAGTTCAAGAAGGACAGGGAACTGCTGGAGAGAGTCCAGCCGAGGGCTACCAAGATGATCCAGGGACTGGAGCACCTCTCTGCTGAGGAAAGGCTGAGAGCCCTGGGGCTGGTCAGCCTGGAGAAGACAAGACTGAGAGGGGACCTCATCAATGCTCAGCAATAGCTAAAGGGTGGGTGGCAAGAGGATGGGGCCAGACTCTTCTCAGTGGTGCCCGGGGACAGGAGAAGGGGCAACGGGCACAAACTGGAACACGGGAAATTCCATCTCAACATGAGGAACAACTTCTTTCCTTTGAGGGTGGCAGAGCCCTGGCACAGGCTGCCCAGAGAGGCTGTGGAGTCTCCTTCTCTGGAGATATTCCAAACCCTCCTGGCTGGGTTCCTGTGCCACCTGCTCTGGGTGACCCTGCTCTGGCAGGGGGTTGGACTAGATGATCTCCAGAGGTCCCTTCCCACCCCTGCTGGTCTGTGATTCTGTGAAGGTAGGCTGTTGGGATTTGGGCCATGAGCAGGACCCTGGGGGTCCGGCTCGGCTCCCCGGTTGTGACCCATGGCAAGGAATGCCCCCTCTGCAGGAGCAAAGCTGCTCTTGCCCCAGCTGGATCCCCCAGGTGGGTTTTGGGTGCTGGCGAAGAGCTGCCAAATGTGGTGTTACCACCTGCAAACAAAACTTCATGGTGAAATACTGAAATAAAGGCTGTCTTAGCTGCTGGAGTTTTATTCCTCTGTCTTCTACTGTCATGGGAAAGCAAATAAGCCCTTCAGTTGTCTCTGCAAACACGGCGATGCTCATGCATCGTTATTCAGGAGAAGCTGTTGGCGTCAAAGTTGTACGATATTGCCCTTGCCTGTCAAATGCCGGCAGCTGACGAGACGTCAAGGCCAGAAAATCCTCCAACTGCAAACATTGCACCGGGCTGGGGGAATTACAAAATGTACGAGAAAAGAAGCCGTAGTGGGAATTCACACAGCCGTAGCTCACCTAACGGGACGCCTGTCATGATGTCAATTGGCGTCTTCCATCTTATTTAATGAATGTTGACGATTAATTAAGTGTTGCGGGGTTTGTGCTGATTCCTTGATTGAGAAGGAAAAGGGACGGAGAAGAAACAAACGTGTTTGGTTTCTCCACTGGGTTGCTTTTGTGTTTAAAAATAGTGTCAAGAAATAAAAAAATCCCCTCTGCCACCCTGTAGTGTTGTTATTAAGTAGAAACAGGCTACTGATCACAGTAAAAATCTTTTCTGAACCACATGTGGCTCAACTGGCAGCAGAATCCAGATCCTGGCATGAATCAGTCGTGATCAGCTGTGGTCATCGATAACTGAGTTACCTTAGAGGCGTCTCAGGAAGGTTCATCTAAACTGGTTTAATGGCTTGGTATTTTACAGAGGCAAGAACTGGAGTCGGAGAACAAGAAGCTGAAAAATGAACTGAACGAGCTGAGGAAGGCTATCGCAGACCGAGCAACCCAGAACAACTCGTCCAACGATATTCAGGACAGTTATAACCTCCTCCTGAACCAGCTGAAATTGGCCAACGAGGAGCTGGAGGTGCGGAAGGAAGAGGTGCTCATCCTGAGGGCGCAGATTATGAAGGCCGCCCAGCAAAAAGAGACGGGCAAAAACATGGTAATTGTGAGGGTAACGGGTTTTCTCTTCCTTTTCCCGTCGCGTTGCTGGAAATTCACCGCCTCCCTGAGCTGTTCTGTGTCTGCTTTGGTAGGCTCTGGGTGGCAAGATGGCGTGGGGAGGTTATAGAAGGTTCTGCAGGGTTATAGGAGGTTCTGCCTATGGATAAGATATAGTCCATGACATCGTTTCAGACAGTCCCGTGGTGGTCTGTACTGCTGTAAGGTGCTTGACCCCAGACCTGCTGAGGTCTTGCCAGCCCACGCCAAGGAACAACTTCTCCAGCCCTGCACCAAGGTGTGGTGGTCTGAGCTGGTCCCAGTGTTGTTTTGTGACATCTGGCTTATTCTGCCAGGAAATGGGATGGGGAAAAAGAGGTTTTGGACCAGGTTCTGCTCGCTTGATGCTGGTGCAGCTGTGATGTGTTTCTACTGGCGTGTCGGCAAGAAGAGAGCCTATCCCATCACATCCTTTGAGGGCTTTTGGTTTAGAGCCTGTTCTGATGGAAGAGCACGTTTTCTGAAAACTCTCACTTGGGCTTTTTAGTTCACTGCCTGCCTTATCATTCCTTGAGATTTTGGTATGTTTTGTATATCAGACTCCACGCACCCCCCCTTATCTCCCGCCCAGGTTCATGCATCCTCATTCCATCTCCTAATCTCTGCTGCTGTCTGTTTGCATGCGTATGAATTCGTAGAAACTCTCTAGCCTGATGGATGCCCCGAGGAAGCTCTGTTAAGGATGGGTGGGAGTTGCTCGGTATCGGGAACTTTGAAAGACAGCAGGAGATGTGCAGGATGTCAAGCTGCTGTGTTTTGCATGTTGAATTTAGGAAAACATCACCACCGACGCCAGCTGGCCCAACAGTGACAAGCACATTGATCAGGAGGACGCGATTGAAGCCTACCAGGGGATGTGCGAGACGAACCGGTAAGTGTGGCCCAAATTTTTCCAGCAGCAGGAGAGGGCTGACTAATCTGTGAAAAATGAGATCCAGCCCAAAATTAACAACGTATTTTAGAGAGTTTCCGGCTTCTGTATTGTGTTCTGGACCTTGGGTCAAGGACGGATGGTAAAGGTGGGACCAAAAATGCAGGTCTTGTAATGGGTGAGGAGCCCTCATCGTTGGGGCAGCGTGTCCCCAAGGGAGGGGAGATGCTGGGCAGGTAGAAAAGCCAATGTGGAAGTGAAAAAAAAAATAAATGGATTTTGTTTTGACTTTGCTTCTGGTAATAAATAGTCGCAAGACTAGGATTTGGGATATTTTTAAGAGTTACTTATTTCCGGTAAGTCCTCATGCTATGCTGGGAAGGCAGCGCGGTTCCCCCCTCGTTTTCCCAGAAGCAAAAGCCCGTGATGGCGAACTGAGCTAACGAACACACGCTATATTCTCTGGCAACACCCACATTATTGGTTTTCTTGCATCTGAACGGAGAGTCGGGAACGTTCATTTGATTACGGGTTTCCCACAGCGAGGGTTAATACTGTGAACATCTGTCTGTCCTTATAGTGACAGCTGGGCTTCCATTACGAAGCGTTAAATCCTTGCAGCTATCCAGGAGGACATCAAATAAAAAGTAATATCTTGCAAGAAGACAAAATTACATGGATTAAACAGCAAGATGATATGTAAAATAAATATTTATTTTACTGCAAGGAAATCGGATCTTCGTTTCCTTTTCTCTTGACAAATAGAGATGTCTGAGGCTCTTTTACTAAATAATTGGTGTTCAGCAAGGTAGTCAGAAGACCGAACCGTTGTGGATTAATGGCTTTTAATAACACAGTGTACTCTGCCGCTTTGTAAACTGGTTGTGGAAGGTTATCAGCAGTCCAGGCTGGAAACGACCATGACTTAATTTGGATTTTATTCCTACCTCTATGAATATAAGCAAAGGCACGCCATCTTTGAAGGCAGTATGAAAAATTGTGAAGAGTTTCTTAACGCTTCCAGAACCGGATGGCCAAGACGGTGCAATGGGAAATCCATGTGCCCAGGCTGATGTGCAAAAATTCCATGTATACGTGCCGTCAACTTTGGTCATCGTGTCTGCACTGTACGTCCCTCAAATTCCTGCTGTAGTATGGGCTGGATTTTCTGAATTTTGCATCTCTTTTGCTTCTTGGGAAAGCCCTAGGAGAACCTGTGGAGATCTCCTAGTGTGTGAGTATGGAGATGGGCTTGCTGGAAGGGCTGGGTTCCACATCACTGAATTTAAACGTAGCTTAAAAAACTGATGGGTGGACCGAGTCTCTGCCCGTACTAGGACTGTCAGCCTTGACTTTGGCCCGTGGGCCTGGAGGAGTGGGAATTGTTGGGGTCCAGGACGCTCGTGACACTGGTTTCTTGCCTGGGCATCATGTCTGGCTGGATCAGGACCAGCGCTTGTTTTTTTTGTTTGGCTGTTTTTTTTTTTCCAATTAGTTGCCATTGAATATTTGCTTTCTTGAAGTCAACTTGCTGATGAAATTTCTGCCCCTCCTGCAGCAGAGAGGTGATGAGATTGATTTCAACATCACCTTTTTGTCAATAAATCAGTGGAGCTCCGTGTGCTTCCTACCGCAGGGTGTGGGTTTTGATCACTTAATGAATTCTATGGCTTTTCTCCCATTTCCTTCTAACTTTCTCCTGGAGCTGTGAGCACTCGTATGGGACGTGAAATCCCATTGTCAGGCCCAGAGTTAATTACTCCCCAACCTGCATTTTTCAGTGTGCACGTGTGGTGATGGTTAGTTGTGATCAAGTGTTGGTGAAGGAGTTGGAGTCAAAATAAGAATTGCTGCTTTCATAGGGCATCTGTCCCCAACTGGTTCGGTTGTATCACTCGTCCCCAGCTTTGGCCATCCTGAGCTGCCTGTTGCCTGCTCTCGCTCATCCTGCTGGGAGACTCCGGTCCTTCTTCTGCTGTTCTGGTTTCCAGACTTAACTTCTGGCAGTGAGGATGGAACCACGCGCAGAAATCATCAACAATGCTGCCATGATCTAATTTTCCACAGTGTAGAAGTCTCTTTGATTTTCGTAGAATCATAGAATGTGTTGGGTTGGAAGGGACCTCTAAAGGTCATCTAGTCCAACCCCCCTGCAGTGAGCAGGGACATCTTCCACTAGATCAGGTTGCTCAGAGCCTCATCAAGCCTGGCCTTGAGTGTCTCCAGGGATGGGGCCTCCACCACCTCTCTGGGCAACCTGGGCCACTGTCTCCCCACTCTCATTGTAAAGAACTTCTTCCCAATGTCTAATCTCAGCCTGCCCTGCCCTAGTTTAAAGCCATCACCCCTCGTCCTATCGCTACCTGCCCTTACAAACAGCCCCTCCCCAGCTTTCCTGTAGGCCCCCTTCAGGTACTGGAAGGCTGCTATAAGGTCTCCCTGGAGCCTTCTCTCCTCCAGGCTGAACAGCCCCAACTCTCTCAGCCTGTCTTCACAGGAGAGGTGCTCCAGCCCTCAGACCATCTCCAGGGCCTCCTCTGGCCCCGCTCCAACAGGGCCATGTCCTTCTTGTGCTGAGGGCTCCAGAGCTGGACGCAGTACTCCAGGTGGGGTCTCACCAGAGCAGAGGGGGAGAATTTTGAGGTGAGCTGCAGTTTAAAGAAGTTCATATGATCAGGCCTTGGTGGTTTTTGACCTCTTGAGATTCGGGAGGGGGAAATCTGCAATCTCCAGGCTCGGTTTCTTGTCCTCCCTCTCATCTGCCTCTCATATGAAGCTTGGCTGGAGCTTGGCTCTTCTACTTACACTAGCGGTAGCTCTCCCTACTATTATCCTGATTTTCTGCGGTGATTTATCCAATGGCTCTTGAATCACCACCAGCTCCCCCCGTGGTATGGTTCCCTCTGCGTTTGTTTGTGTAGTGGGTTGGTTTATAAACTGGAGGCTGGGGTCCATGGCAATAAAACAGATGAAAACAAACGCTCGGGGAGCATGGATTATTGTAGTTGTCGATATAAATTAACATTCCCTCCCCCCCAGCATAGATTTGCATTCAGACTTATGCAGCTCTATACCCAAGTGTGTCAGCATGAGAAAGAAAACTACTTTCTCTCTCCGATCTTGATCAATAAATATTTTAATGGAAAGCTTGTCTGGTGGGATTGCAATTCTGAAATGGGATTAATAAGCAAGAGCTGCTTTTTCTTCCCATTCCTCTTTACCCTGATACTTCTCATTCTGTAGGTGGTTTCTAACGGAGGTGGATGCTCTTCCGTCGGTCCCGTCTGACCCATGTGGTAAAGCCATGGTCCACCCATGGGTCACTCCTAGCTTGGAGTCATCATGTGTTAGCTATTTAGGCTGGGGACGGAGCGTGGCTTTATTTTGGTGGGAGGGTAGACCTTTAGTTCACATTATATAAAACAGGATTTTTAAATACAGCAGGAGGAAAACAGGAAAATCTTCCAGGTGCTGCTGACCCTGCCCACGGAGCGATTCTCCTTCTCCAGGCCGCTTTTGGGGGAAAAGCCCTTTGATGCCAGGTCAAGGGGGAGTCTGAATTAAAAGCAGCCCCTTATAAATGCAGTGAACTCAGGTGGTTTTTTTTTTCTTTTTTTTTTTTTTTTCTGCTGACTTTCAACTGCTAAAGGGAGAAGCATCAAGTTAGTTTGCTGCTAATTTTCTGCTTCGGTAACTGAGTGTAGGTTTTCTGTTCCCTGTTTCAGTTCTCGGGGCCTTTCTTTCAAGCCTGTTTGATCTTGGTGGAAACGTAGAGCCAACAAAAGAGCAGGTGATGATGTTAGAGATAATAACCTGGCGGCTCAAAGGAGATCAGGCTTAGTCTTTGAAATTAACTTCTGTGATAACTTCCAAGCGATTTCGGTAGAGTACATGGCTCTCTTTCTTTTTTTTTTTCCTGGGTAAGTGTTGCGTGAAAGGAGGCAAAGCGGTTTTGGCAGCAGATAAACCCCGTTGCGTCCTAACACTCCTCACCCAGGCGGGAGGCTCGGTGCGGCTGGGTTTAAATTCTGAGTGATGCCCAATTCAGCACTATCAGTCCAGTCGCGTTTAATAGGTATTAAACTATTACGATTTGGATACACTAATAGTGGACGGCACCTTCAGTCTAGTCGTGCTCGTGAACCAGCACGGCCACTCTCGAGTCTTTGGTCGCGTTCACTGAGGAACCGAAACGACCGGCTACTTAAACAGTGCAGTTTATTTAAACAACAGATATATCGGTTCTTAGGATTGCCGGTGATAAATACACTGTCTGCAAAGCACATGCAAATGAAAGTATTATTACATATATCAAGCGCGCGACAAAGTTATAAACAATACAGCCTGGCTATAAATGTAGGAAAGAGACTCTCTAGAGAAATTTCTAAGTTTCCCGAGGAAGCGCTCGGTGTAATCTAAGTCTTACCCACAGGCGTCCCTATGGGGGGGAAGAAAGGCTCAGCCCGTCGGCTGATCCCGGAAGTCAGTGATGGAGTCCTTCGCGATGGTGTCTTCCCTGATATCCCCCCTCTCTTGGGCTATTTTTATACTATTTTTCTATCTTCAAAGTGGAGTTTGAGTGACTTTAGTCATAAATACTTTTATTATGATTGGTGTACTCAAGGAGGGGTGGTCGCACCTTGGGGGCGGGCAGCCTCCGGGATGGAGGTGTGTTTTGGTACATTGTGATGAGCAAAGTTTGCACAAAGGATGGCATCTCATCAACATTTGATGAAATGTTGGCTCGGGGAGCGAGTAGGGCCGCTTATCTGTTCCGTAGTACCATCTCGTTCCCATATCTGCCATTTGTCACAAGGGAAGGCCACGGAACAATCGCGTTCCGTTCCGTCCCTCGTGTAGTTTTGCAAACAACCTTGTACAGGGAATCGCAGATGTCGCACTCTTCGCGTGCCAGCAGCGGTTGTATTCTACCTCAGAAGCCTTTTGACTTTATGACTTTCCTTAATGTGTGAACAATGCTGTACTTCTGTATTCTCGGCCAATTTAGTAATTATTCCACAGTAAGTCCCACCTGCAGCCGCAGTGCAAAGTGAAGGGCCGAGGCTTTGAGGATGCTTTTGCGGCTGGAAGAGGCCGTCGCGTGGAAAGGGTTCACATCTCTGCTCGCCACTCTCCAACGTGTCTCTTCTTATCGCTGCTTCCCACTCTGTCTTACATCTAATCTGGGATGTGCGTTAGTTTTTCCATTTAATTAAAAGAAAAAAAAAAAAGCGTATCTGTGTTTGAAAATGAAATGCCCCTTCTTCTTTATTAAGAGATGATAATTATCTGAAGATGCTAAAATTAGCGCCTCCAGGGTTTTGGTGTACGTGCACCTCCTTTAAGCGACTCGAAGGACGGGAAGGAGGCGTTTGGGCAGGAATTCCTCTGCCTTTCATGGAGGCAATTGGCCAACCGCAGGTCCCCAGCTGCTCCCCCAAACCCCTACCTCCAAGATAAGGAGAAATGAGGCTGTGAATCGTGTCCTTTCGACTCATTTCAGCCTTATTTGAGAGAAGGATTTACCCAGCATTTTAGGAAATTCTTTTGGCACATGCTAATTAATCTAATTAACTAGAAAGACACCCCCCACCCCCCCCCGCCGTTGACTTCTAACGTCTTGGTCAATATGAACTCCTGGGAGAAAGGGCATCTCAGTGATTTCAGAGTCAGCGCCGCGGTGGTGAATTGGGCTGAGTGCGGTTTTACCGCAGTATAACGGCACCCCCTTGAGCTCCTTTCCTCTTTTACCACAATGCATACGATTAAAAAAAAAAAAAAAAAAAAAAAAAAAAGGAAGGAAAGCTATTTTTCAAAGGAGGAAAATGCACCTTAAAAATGCTGCTTATGCTGTGAGATTTCCCAGGTTATTTATTAATGACGTTTAATAAAGAGCGAGGATCCTTCCTGGATTTTTTTCTTTGTTTTCAGTGACAAAATGCACATTCTGTTAAGACTATCTGAACCAAAAAAAAAAACCTTACTAAAAAAATTGACCCCAAATCAGACCAATAAAGCGTCTCCCTGCATCTGTCGAGTGTACAGATCCTCTTGGAAGCTTGCTGTGTAGTGGTAAAACTAAGGTTTTCATCTAAATTTGCACTTAACGACTTTTAACAGATGAATTCTCCAAACGTTAATGCCTGAAATGTGTGCGACTTTTAGAGGAATACCGTGCTCGTACACCGGTATGGAAGGGACGTACAAGCTGCCAGACGCCTCTTGAGTCCTCTCGTGGTAGTGCCGCGCCACCGCCGTTCTCACTGCTTTCCTCCCGTGAACATTTGTGATAGAAAATTTGCGTGTTGTGCTTTTCCACTTAAATTCCCCGAGCTTTCCTTGCCAGGGAACGGCATCTGCTACGCTTCTTTTCAGGAGGTGCATATTGGCTCTGTTCTTTTATTATGTCTGAAAGTTTAATGATACATTAAGTGATTCTTGTTTGGTTTTTTAATTATTATTTCCCAAAAGAAAAGCTGTTTTCAAATTCACGCTGAAGCCAAGTAAAAAATCTCACTGTAGCAAGTGTGTTTCTGGTCAGGTTGACCAGCTCCCATCACTCAAATGTGTTCAACACCTCATTAAAGAAGATAAATGAGTTTCCTGCATTTTATAGCTTAAAAAAAACCCCACCCCCAACTGTTAAAAAGAAACATTTAGTATTAAAGTGGGATGAGACTTTTCTGGGCACTTTTCTGCCTGGATGGATACGGAGGAGATTGGATCTCATCTGGGCGTGAGGAAACGAACATCCAAGGGACGTTTGGACCGAAGGTTGCTCAGAGGAAAGGCTGATGTGTTTGATGTGATGATTGAGAAGCCCCTTGACTGAAGTAGAAGGAAGAGAATTTATTTTAGACCAGTGGAAGTTGATACGGAAGGAAGGAAATGGAGAAACTTGTCTTAAAAGTGTCTTATTAGTGAGATGTGCTAGAGCGCAGAAGGTCCGGAGGAGTGAGCTGTTCCGAGCTGTCCATGTGCGATAGACAGTGGGGTTGGGTTATGTTTGCACTGTGGGTTGGACGTGCACCATGGGCTGTTCCAGCTCAAAAATAGTTAAGTTTTGGGGGGAGGGAAGCAAGGAAGCCTGTTGGGAGCTGCTATGGATCACTCTGTTCTTTTTATTCTCCCCGCTCTGTGTTCGGACACCTCTTCCTTACCCCTTGTGTTGACTTCTCTCTCATTTATGCCCCTTGGTCCTTGTTTCTCTTCCCTGGTTTCTCAGTGTAAGGTTTTAATGAGGATTTCGGCTACCTGGTGTGGTGTGGGCTTGCCAGCTTTTCCTTGCAATCAAATGGGAAACAGTTTAGCCTTACAGAAATGAAAACTCGGGCTCTGACCTCCAGGAGTTGGGCTTTTTTGGTGAAAACAGTAACATCTCATGAATGATGGTAACCCAGGAGGTTGGACTGGGCGATCTCCGATGGCCCCTTCTGACCTGAACGGTGTTGGGTTCCCGTGTTGGCTGTGGTGGGTTGGGGAGGAACGGGCTGCACGAGGATGTGTTCCACAGCTGGGGAGCGAGGATGTCCACTAGCCAGGGGTGTCATATGGGGCACAACCAGGGCACGGTCCTCACTTTACCACGGTGGAAAAGGAAAAACAATGTAATGAAAGTGTGCTTTTAAAAAAAATTAATAAATAAGGGTTCTTCACCTTTTCCCCTTCTATTGCAATTGACCTTTTGTCTTTCTCTGTCCTCGTTTCCTTTTTCTGTCCTTTATTTCTAGCAAGACTGAGGATTGGGGGTATCTCAACGAAGATGGAGAGCTCGGCTTGGCTTATCAAGGTTTAAAGCAAGTTGCCAGGTCAACCACTTTCTTTTTTTTTTTCCCCCCACTGCTTCTTCTCCCCTCTCTCCCTTCCGCTTGCCCTTTTGCTTCTTTCTTTTCCTCTGCTGTTGTCCTGGTGTCCTCTAGGA
The DNA here is from genome assembly GCA_008658365.1 of Alca torda. Taxonomy (NCBI): domain Eukaryota; kingdom Metazoa; phylum Chordata; class Aves; order Charadriiformes; family Alcidae; genus Alca; species Alca torda. The sequence continues at coordinate 2,962,309 of CM018101.1, forward strand.
CCTGGTGTCCTCTCTGGGAGCAGCTGAGGTGGGATATCCAAACTGGAGAAATTGAGACCCTCCTCTAATTTTCAGAGGAGTCGTTGGCGATTCTAATTGGGGATTGCTGATGGTGGCTGTTGTCACTAATGCGTGAGCTGTGACTCAGCGAGAATCATGTTACATTAACGGCAAGCTGTGTGATGAAGGTGTTGGGAAGCCGTAATCTCCAGGAAGCCCCCAAAAAACCATTTGAGATGCTTTTTTCTGTATTGCACTAAGATAAAGCATCTCCCTAAAGTGTTTTCTCCTAATCCTTGACATGTTGGAAGCGGAATCCCTGTGCTTGTATTGCGATGCTGTCTGCTTTGCATGCTCCCGGGGATTGTGTGCTCCCATCCATGCGTTGCCTGAAGGTGTGAGGAGGAAGGCGTGTGGTGGACACACAGTGCCGTCCTTCCACAGCTTTCCCCATGTCCTGGTCAGGTGGGCAAATATCCCAACAGGACACACCGGGGCAGTACCTGCAACCTCCATATCTCCTGGGGATGACAGTGATTCTGTAAGGATCTCTCATCTCCAAGCTAATGAAGGTTTAGAAACACAAATGGAAATTAAAGCAAGGCAGGAGGACTCCTGGATTCTTCTCCTGGTTCAACCTGGTGTTTCTAAGAGCTGATAATTAGTTGTTAATCAGTCTGTGCTCTCCTGCGGGGCAGTTACGAGGCTCCAATATATGTGATTTTTATAAAAAAATATGAAATGAGCTAATTAAGGACACTGTAGAGAGGAAAAGTTAAAACAATCTTTTGCATGAAGTACTCTGGAGTGGTCACATCTAAAGGGAGCAGAATAAAACCAGACAACAACAGGAAAAATAACGGAGATGATTCATGTGGTTTTCAAAGCCATTTGTTTTTCAAAGCAATGGAGGAACCCAAGTTTGTAGGAGGAGTGTGTTTTTTCTGAGGCCGGCTCACGGCTAATCCGAACCCACGTGAAGAAGTAAAATGAAAATTAAATACTTAATACTTATTTCATGGTGGGCCTCTGTTTTCCAAGCCTGTTAAGACTATAACTCCTGACAAGATGATTACGAGGCTGGGTGCATTATTGCCTGTGTTTCTATAGTTGGAAAATATCTTCTTCTATCTCTTTGGTGAAAAGGGGAGTAGAGGTGGGGTTGTTTAGATCTAAAACCAACCAAAAAAACCAAACTGGAGAATGATTAATACTTTTCACCCAGAAATCTTTCATAGAAAGCATGTGTTCTTTTAGACAATCCTTAAAAAAACCCACCCCAAAACAACAAAAAAAACCCCACCCCATGCTTAATCATTCCTGCGGGGAAACAGTTCACATGTGTGCATCTCCATGAATTTCCCAGTGGACCCGACAGAGTTGTAGCTTTTTGCCCCCTGGCACAGCTCTGTGTCTGTGCATGTCCTGGGTAAATCCTAAGCTATGGCCACCAGAGTCTTCCTCATCTTTGAGGACTGACGTTTGCATCCGGTGCCAGAGCAGCCGAAGCCCCTGAGCCGGTTGTATGGCTGTCCTTGGCTCTGCCCAGGAGAGCATCCATGAGCAAGGCCACGGGCTTGGTTATCCCCCTGGCTCCCTCCTCCTCTTTGCCACCATCGCCATGTGTAGTCTGGGACTAATACTTCACAATTTCTGGCTCGATGCCCCTTCCTCAGAGTCCTCATCCCTTCTGGAGTCACTTATTTTGGTCTTCTGGAGAGAGCTGGTGGACTACGGGGATGATTTCCATGTAGAAGAGGGTAGGCAATACCCTTAAAAATCAATTACGGTGTCACTTGCCGGCTTTGTCAGTGTCCCCATCAGCAAGGGTTGTGTACAGGAGGGCAATTAACATCTCGGTGTTGAATCATTCATCCACTGGATTAACGAAGGCGTCTTGGTTTAGCAGATGGCTGGATAACGCACTAAATAAATGCCTTACCCTTTAGCTCAACATTTCCCCCTGGGGTTGTCCTTCTGCAAAGGCTCAGGGCAAGGCTGGAAGGAGACGTGGAGCGTAGGGGAAGAGAGGGTGGCTGGACAAATTATTAGAGAAAATGTTGGGTACCCACCTAAAAGTGGGAGAAGGGCTGGTTTCGGTGACTTGTCAGCTGTGTGTCGTGTAGTTAGTATTTGTACGTCATGGAGTACAAGGAAAACAAGGCTCTTTCCCTCTGCTGAAGAATCCTGGTGAAATCGGCAGCGATGATAAAAGCAGGAACCGATCCAGGTGACAGAAAATTGCCTTGTGCGTAGCTTTCTTCAGGTAGTTTACGAATGAAAATTGAGATATACACGAATAGACTTCTTTCTAAGCAGCTCTACAGCTAGACGGAAGTTTCAGCTTCTGCCTTTTTTGAAAATCCCAGCGGCAGCAAAGAAAGCCTGTGGCAGTCCCACCGAACGGAGCCGTTTGCGAGACACACAGTTTAGTTTTCAAGAGTAAGAACTGACGTTCGAAAGGGAATGAGCACCAGAACAAATGTCCTTCAAGCTGAGCTTTGGAGAATGCCGCAGGTGCTGATCTGCATTGCTTTCTTGCCGTGCATGTACTTGCTTTTTGCTAATGGGAAGAGTAAAGGAACCCAAATTTGTGATGCGGTTGCAGAAAAAAAGGGAGTTCTTGGATATTTTTGTCCCTCGCTTTTATTTAAAAAAACAAAACAAAACAAAACCAAACCCAAACTTTTGATCTCGTGTCTCTAATTTCAAAAGCATTTCATCTGCAGTGTAGCAAATGACAGAGTAATGTGGCAGTAACAGCTGTAGCCCCCCTTTGGGTATGTCAGTTTTATTGGGACGTTGACTGGAAACATCTCCCCAGTTGACTGACTTTGAAGGATCTAAACTCAAACGGTGGTTACGAGGCTGAAATCACAGGCTGCTCCTGATCACAGGTGTGATCCTTTTCTCAGGTTGCTGGAAGCGCAGCTCCAGGATCAGAGGAGAGAGCACGAGGAGGAGGTAGAAGCTCTGAAAAACGAGGTGGATGCAATGAAAGAAGAGCTGGAGAAACAGCAGCAGGCTTTCCTGCAGACCCTGCAGCTGTCTCCGGAGGCTCAGGTGGAGTTTGGACTTCAGCAAGAAATTACGCGTCTCACCAATGAAAATCTGGTAAGAGGCTGGGTTAAAAACACAGTCTAAGGAAGAGGAGAAAACCCAGGGTGAGAGAACTGTTAGGAAATATTGAAGGGGAGGAGAAGGCACTGGGGTCTCTTCCCCCCCCTCCTAAACTCTCTGCAAGATCCTCCAGCATCTCCCACTGGCGCATCTGTGAGCCTTGCTGCGTGGCCTTGAACTGGTGTTCAGAGGTTGTATGACTCTTGTGACTCCCTAGGTACTTTATTTTTTAATTTTTATTTTTTTTAGCCTGCCTACTTTTGTGGCACTGCCTACCAAATGAGGTGGCTGGGAACCCCCGTACTCTCTAATTATGCGCAAAGACAACGCAATCCTCCCTTCTTACTTGCGTTTATTGGGATGTGGGGAGCCAAGGCCAGGCCAACTCCAAAAAGTTGGCCTGACTGATCATAAACTTTTCCTTTCTCACCTCCTGTATCTCTGTTGCAAGGTCCGGAGTGAACACTGGTCCCTCTTAAGTTCAGGTGAGGTCTCCTTGCCTTTCTCAACAGTTCTAGTATCTAAATAGTTTAAATATGATGAACGGCCAGGAGTAAAATGCTTTGGGTGGTGTGTTGTGAGTATTGCCTGCCGTAGACTACTAGAAAAAGCAGGTGCATGACAACCACCGTCTTTGGACTGTAGGTAAGGGTCTCTCCGAGCCATCCAGAAATAACTCGGCTCTTCTGGTACCAAGGTGCTCACACCGTGCAGTAGTGGTACACAGACCAGGCTCAGGAGTGACTCCACCTTCAAACTCACCCCAAATCAGTTCTTCTTGGATTGTTTTGTGCTTTTTTTTTTTTTTCTTAACCCAATGCGTCTTGGTTTTCAGGATCTGAAAGAACTGCTGGAGAAGCTGGAAAAGAATGAAAAGAAGCTGAAGAAGCAGCTGAAGATTTACATGAAGAAGGTCCAAGATTTTGAAGGTGGTTTGGCTGTTGGTAGATCTTGGGGTGGGGGAGCAGCGCTCTGGTTTCACTTCTTTGGCCAGCCTTGAAGTGCTGCAGGTTTTTCTCTTTTTCTTTCTGTTAAAGTAAGACTTTGCTCATTCTGGCACTGAACTAGCACTGAGCTCGTCATTGGCGTGACAGTAGGGAATGGAAAGTCCAAACGAAGTTCCTTGGGTCACCCTTAGGCTGCCTTTGAGCAAGTACAGCTGTGCTGCTGTAGCTTTAGCTTGTTAACGTGGTTGAACATGGTAAACCTGGGAGAAGGTCCATAAAGTGAGGATGGAGAGTGAGGGCTTGCTGGAGGCGTTGATCTGATGCTTGGTTCGGAGGCTATTTAAGAAACCTTTTTGTTTTCGTTGCTGTCAATGCTGTGACCCAAGCAGAAATATAGTGGCTATATATAACTGCTCTGTTCTGGCAACATCAAAAGAGATTAAAACCACTTAGGATTAAAATATATTTTTATCATAGAATGGTTTGGGTTGGAAGGGACCTTGAAGACCATACAGTGCCACCCCCTGCCCTGGGCAGGGACACCTCCCACCAGACCAGGTTGCTCCAAGCCCCGTCCAACCTGGCCTTGAACCCCTCCAGGGATGGGGCAGCCACAGCTTCTCTGGGCAACCTGGGCCAGGGGCTCACCACCCTCAGAGTGAAAAATTTCTCCTTGATATCTCACTTAAATCTCCCCTCTTTCCGTTTAAAACTGTTTCCCCCTCGTCCTATCAGAAAACACCTCGGATGTGACATCCGTGTTGTAGAGAAGGAGCGTCCCGTTCTCTGGAGATGCCGTGATTAATCACATAAACTTGTTCTCATGAGCTAATTTCTGAAAACTAGGCATTAAGTGAAATTAAGCTGAATAACTGGAGGGTTTCCACGGTCTGTGTCGGTGTAATCTGCATGCAGCAGCCTGCTCTTTACTCCAGTACTTACACGCTGGTCTCTCCCGTTTTATTAAACTTTTATGGAAGCACAACGCTCAACAGTGTGTCAAGGCGGTTCTTCAGCTTTACAGCCAGCCAGAAGATGTGATGCTTAGGGGTTTTTTGTTTTTTTTTTTTTTTTCATTGCCTGGCTAATTTTTTTTTTTCTCCTCTGTGAAAATGATACACCAAAAAGCTTCCCGTAGGGTTACTACCTTCTAGCCTGTGGTTCCTTGGAAAATCAAAAATGAGTTGATTGTTTCCTCCTTAGGTCTAACTTCTGTGCTCTTTCTTTCATTCAGAGTCAGAACTACTGCTGACCGGTGATTCAAGACCTGGTTCTTTTATATTTTTATAAGTCTGTCGAAACTGATGACATTGGTTGCCCAGAGAGGTGGTGGAGGCCCCATCCCTGGAGACGTTCAAGGCCAGGCTTGATGAGGCTCTGAGCAACCTGATCTAGTGGAAGATGTCCCTGCTCACTGCAGGGGGATTGGACTAGATGACCTTTAGAGGTCCCTTCCCACCCAACACATTCTATGATTCTATGATTATTGGAAATTTAACATATAACGCTTTGACCTGGTGTCTGCTCTAAGGCCGGTGGAGGACATGAATAGCTCTCGATCACCGGGTACCACCTTTCATGCTCTTTTCTCATCACAGCATCCCAAGCCACGGTACCGGCGGAGAGGAGACAGCACGAGCGTAACATGCAAGTTGCTGTCCAGAGGAAGGAGAAAGATTTTCAGGGCATGTTGGAATATTATAAAGAAGACGAGCCACTCCTCATCCGAAACCTCATTACAGGTGAGGAACTTGCTCTGCTCCTGTGCCTGGCTCCTCCTCCTTTTGCCTGGGAGAGTTTGTAAACCCGAGATCTCAAGATAAACAAATAGATCTTCTCCAAGTAATCCCTCCTGGGGCTTTACGTTTTTGGTGATGGCAGTTCTGGTAGGTAAAGCAGCGCAGGTAGACCAGCATGGAGATAATCCTTAGGGATAGCATAAAATGGAAAATTGCAAGAAGCAGGCTGAAGTTTTTCGAGCAGGCAGTAACTTGCTGAGCTTCCAGGCAATGTCGTAATAGATGGGGAGGGGACAGCAGAAGATACACCCTGGGGATTTTGCGCAGCAATGGACCAAAGGTAGTTTGGTTTATGAGATATTCAATGGTAACTGCAACGGATAATGAACTCGTGAGCTCTTTTACGCTGGATGATCTGATCAGAATTGCTGCCGGCATCCTCTTATTCAACACTTGTAGAGAAGTCATGCTTCCCTGGCGAAGTGTTAGTATTCACCGTCACTCTCTAACCCCAGCAGAGTCTAGCGAGGATCTAAAAAGTGCTCGAAGAGCGGTGCTGGCCCATTGCTGTGGTCTTTGAAGTTCCCCTGTTCAGACAGGCTCTTCCTTTAGAGGCTGCAAATTCCCATGGCTACCATTAGGATTGAGTATCTTGAGGGAAAGAGTGATTTACTGCATCATGAATTCGGGGCCGGGGGGGGGCGCGGTTTATAACCTGCGGGAGGTATTTCTGAAAACTTCAGGGAGCTTTTCTGAGGTTATTTGTGTGCCGCTTGGGAAGGCTTTTTTGTGGTAAAGATGATTTAGTGCTACCTGTGCACATCTGCGCATCCCGAAAGTGTAATGGCAGAACGTCCCAACTTCAGGGCGGACTGTGCTACCCTCCCAAACCCTGGTGCAGTGGCTCTTCTGCTTTGGCCGGCTCCAGCAGGTCCATCTGTCCTCTAGTTGGACCTCTGGTTCTGTGTCCGCGCTGCAGAGAGGGACGCAAGTTGCAGAGATGAAATCTCAGCTTCCCCAGGGAGGGAGGGGGAGAGGGGTTTGCCTGGGCACATCTCCAGCTCTGCCGTTCCCTGCTTCGCCTCTTGGTGAATTTTAAGAGGATTTTTTTTTATTTTTTTAAAAAAAAAAACAAACCACAAACCCAAACTTTCTAGATCTCAAGCCTCAGACAGTGTCTGCTACTGTTCCCTGCCTTCCCGCCTACATCCTCTACATGTGCATCCGACACGCGGATTACATCAACGATGACCAGAAAGTGCACTCCTTGCTCACCTCCACCATCAACGGCATTAAGAAAGTGCTGAAGGTAGGTGGCAGCTTTTCTCTCGTCTTGGGGTTGAGATGGTGTAAGATGGTTATAACCATGTCAGAGGGCGTGATACTCAGCTCTCGTAGTCATTTTCACTCTCGTGGCTTCCCTTTGTAGAAGGATAAGGAGAATTATGATCTTGACAATAGAATTGTTTGCACTTACAGATTAAAAATAATGTTTGCAGGGAACAAATGGCTAATAATTTGCAGAGAGAGCGCTTCCTGATGTAAATGGGAAAACTCAAAATCACTTTGTTTTGCTATGCCAGCATCCCCCACCGAAGGTGGCGGGGGGTGTCTCACGTGTTCATTCTGCTTCTCCAGAAACACAGCGATGATTTCCAGATGACGTCGTTTTGGCTGGCGAATACGTGTCGCCTCCTGCACTGTTTAAAGCAGTACAGCGGAGACGCGGTAAGAAACTCATCGCTGATATTGAGTATTTCCGGCATTCCTTCGGGAAGGATTTTCAGGTCTCCTGCATCTGGTGGCTTCCCTCCGGCTACGACATGGGGTCACCTCTGGCTTTCCTCCTTTGTTAATTTGGATATGACATGAGGCAGCTGCTAGAATCATCAAATAGTTTGGGTTGGAAGGGACTTTTAAAGGCCATCTAGTCCAACTCCCTGCCATGAGCAGGGACATCTTCAACTAGATCTGGTTGCTCAGGGCCCCGGCCAACCTGGCCTGGAATGTTTCCAGGGATGGGGCATCTCCCACCTCTCAGGGCAACACGGGCCAGTGTCTCACCACCCTCCGCGTAAAAAATGTCTTCCTTATCTCTAGTCTGAACTAGACCAGAGGTTCATGGGGCATTGCACTGAGACAAGACATTTGAGAGTTGAAACTGGGACCCTTACAACACGTGACCGAATATTTTGAATTTCCTAGCCAACCGTGCACCTTGATTTGTTTGAACCGGGGATTTCCTTCTGGTGGGCTGTTTTGAAGGCTGTTCTCTTGATTTTAGTAGGTCCCACAACTTTTCATTCACCAGGATTTTTAGAGAGGGGAAACCTGTTCCAGATCTTGCAGTTTTATTCTGAATGTTTCTACTGATTTCCCCTCCTCCCCGCCCCGTTCTGTTCAACTCACTCAAAATAACTGCACTTCAAGAGAGCCAAAATGCGTAATCATAACGTAAGATTTGGGATGGGCATCCTCACATTTCTTGCCACCTCGGTAATATTTCAGAAGTCGAAATAACTTTAATTATAGCTGATCCTTTGCGACAAAATCAGATCATCACAGTCCTCTTAAGCACATTGCCCGCTGCCATCCTTAAATCCGTATGTTCTGGGTATTAAAATTTTCTCATTTAAGTCTTTTCTAATTTTCGTTTCTCACTTAGGCTTGATTTGCGTGAGATATATTTGAGCAATCAAGCTTTAAGAATAAAGACGAAAATTTCCGTGGAATCAAATTAACTATTCAGGTCGCTCAGAAGATGTGGCGTGTAAAACCTCACTGCTGGACTTCCAACATCTAAATGAAAAAGAAATATAACTTAGATAATATTTGCTAATAGTTATGCTCTTGTTTGCCCTCTTCTGCCTGGATAACAACATTACAATTAAAGATAAATCCTCCCTGGAAAACCATTGTGATTAGAAAAAAAAAACCAACCCAAACTTAAATTTCATGTTCTTTGCCATGATTTACTGCGTTAAATGAGCCTATTTTCAAATATTCGGCTATTTTCAAATTCAGTTGATAATTTGGTGCAAAAAAAAAAAAGAGGGGAGGAGAAATGATTCTAAGCAGCTTCCAAAATATTGTTATCTTCAGTTGGAAATCCAACCTATTTTTAAGAAAATAGTTTTAAAAGAAAATCCCAAACTAAATGCAGCCTGGGCACCTTTTCATTAGTCAGGAGAAAGGAGGAATTAAGTCAGCTCAGACTATTCGTGTTGTGGTTTTTGCATTTTGCTAGTCTGCAAACAACCCAAAAAGTGTCATGGTTCTCATTTGGACACCGAATTGGTAAGGCCGTATGAGCAGGCAATTAGAGCATCTGTGTTAATTACAAAATGAAGTTAGATCGCATTTGCTTCCACCAGCAAACTCGGGGCTACAGCATCCATTTGCAGGACCAGAGATCAGCTGCTGCTTCAGCAAAAGGCAGGGAATAAATTCAGTTACCTGGGGAGATTTACGAACTTCAGAGCAGTTTAAAATGTTAAAAAAAAAAAATAGCGTGTGGTTATCATAATTATTTTTTTTTTCCATTTTCTAACGTTTTAATCTCAGAATATTTGGTTTCCCGTAAATAATGGCAACTCACAGGGCTAAACAAATAGCTAAAAAAAAAGTTTCTCAGGGGCTGAAATGTCATTTTTCTAGTTCGTATCTATATTGTAATTAGTAAAAATGTTGCTAAAGCTAAAATGAGAAACGTCGCTTAATGATGCTTTCCTTCAAAAAGCAGCCCTCTAGTAATAATTTATGAGCGAATGGCTGAGGAAATCAAAGGTGATTTATGACTCTCGATCTTCTTCCATAACAGAGGCTAAAAATACACTGTGGTAACATCTGGATATATTGTACTCTAAGGTTTGGGGTTTGTTTTTGTGATTTTACCAGACTATAAATAGGTGGAATAATGAAAGCGGGTTGTTTTCATCTCCTCCTGTGCAGGGTTTCATGACACAAAACACGCCGAAGCAGAACGAGCACTGTCTGAAGAACTTTGACCTGACCGAGTACCGCCAGGTGCTGAGCCACCTCTCCATCCAGATCTACCAGCAGCTCATCAAGATAGCAGAGGGCGTGCTCCAGCCCATGATCGGTAAGTTCGCGGCACGTCGGCTTTTAGGAGGCTGTTTTTATTTTGCTGTAATTAGCTACTCTCGAGTGTTTTTCAGACCTTTGTACAGTGCTAAGCGGGGCTTAGAATCGTAGAATCATAGAACTGTTTAGGTTGGAAGGGACCTTTCAGATCATCGAGTCCAACCATCAACCTGACACTACCAAAGCCACCACTAACCCATGTCCCTCAGCACCACGTCTGCCCGGCTTTTAAATACCTCCAGGGATGGCGATTCCACCACTTCCCCGGGCAGCCTGTTCCAATGCTTGACAACCCTTTTGGTGAAGAAATTTTTCCTAATATCCATCCTAAACCTCCCCTGGCGCAACTTGAGGCCGTTTCCTCTTGTCCCATCGCCTGTTCCTTGGGAGCAGAGACCGACCCCCCCCGGCTACCCCCTCCTTTCAGGGAGCTGTAGAGAGCGAGAAGGTCTCCCCTCAGCCTCCTTTTCTCCAGGCTGAACACCCCCAGCTCCCTCAGCCGCTCCTCACCAGACTTGTGCTCCAGACCCCTCACCAGCTCCATTGCCCTTCTCTGGACACGCTCCAGCCCCTCAATGTCTTTCTTGTGGTGAGGGGCCCAAAACTGGACACAGCCCTCGAGGTGGGGCCTCACCAGTGCCGAGGACAGGGGGACGGTCACTTCCCTAATCCTACTCACCACACTGTTCCTGACACTGGCCAGGATGCTGGTGGCCTTCTTGGCCACCTGGGCACACTGCTGGCTCATTCTCAGCTGGCTGTCGACCAACACCCCCAGGTCCTTTTCTGCCAGGGACTTCTCCCCAAAGGAAAAGCCTGCAGTTGGTAGGGAGTTACCAAAAATCTCTTGGTTTGGAGCAGGTCCTTCTATTAGCAGTGTCCTGGAGTTAGAGAGGCAGGCCTGGATGAGTTTTTATTTTCCCCTGTGATAGAAACTAATGGGGATGAGGGGTTTTTTTGCCCCCATGGTAGAAAATATCTCCTTGCTTTTTGTTGGGGAGGTAGTGACAGAGGTGAGATGGTGCCGGTGGGTCCGTAGGAACAGCGTTCCCCTCTAGACCACGTTCGTGGTTAAGCTTTTTATGGCTGAAGATGCGCATTATGAGGGAGGAGAGAATTGGGAAGAGGAAAAATAGACTGATAAAGACCTTGTTTTGCAAGGGTGAGTCAGGATGAGAAGAGTTACCTCCTCAGCTAAATCTGTCCTCCTTGCTAAGCTAATTGAGGGGCTCAGAGCTTAATTTTCTCTGAGTTTTATATTTTCTAACTGCTGGTATTTTCCTTGAGCTCCCAGCCCGGACTCCTCTACCTCTGGAATTCTTTCCCTTTGCCCTCCAAATGTCATTGTACAAATTCTGGCTGTGTCCAACGGCATCACCTCCCACCACCGCTGCATGTACCTCCTGCTGCTTGCAGAAGGTTGTCTTATTCCTCTATCAGTTAGTCAGGCTGTAAGAATTTTATTACTTTTAATCTGTCTTCGTTTCTCCCAATCCTTTGAGCCAATTAATCACTTTAACTGCAGAATTTATGGCTCTGTGGTGGGTACAGAGGGAGAATTGATTACAGCTCAAAGGAGAGGTGTTCCCAGTTTCTACAGCATGGTGGTTTCTGTGTAGTCACACCGGATGGGGAAAAAAGTGTGATCTTACAGATATTCTATATGCATCAACTATGCCATATTATCACAATAAACTAGCAATTCATGGATCTGTCCTCCTTTTCGGACCTCCCAGCATCCGTCACGTTGCCTCACTTTGACAATGCTGCAGTTTGTGACTGCCCATGAAGGAGGATTTCTTACCTCCTTTGACTAACAGGTGGATGCAGGCTTTTTTAAGTCATCTTTCCCTCTTTTTCAGTGTCTGCGGTGTTGGAAAATGAGAGTATCCAAGGGCTCTCTGGTGTCAAACCGATGGGCTACAGGAATCGCTCCTCCAGTATGGCAGATGGTGACAGCTCCTACAGCTTAGACGCAATCATTCGCCAGCTAAACACATTCCACAGCATCATGTGTGACCAGGGTCTGGACCCAGAGATCGTGCAGCAGGTCTTTAAGCAGCTCTTCTACATGATCAACGCGGTGGCCCTGAACAACCTCCTGCTGAGGAAGGATGTCTGCTCGTGGAGCACCGGCATGCAGCTGAGGTGGGACATGGGCTTGGGACAGGGATGTACCTGTCATAGAATGGTTTGGGTTGGAAGGGACCTTAAAGACCATCTAGTTCCAACTCCCAGCCCTGGGCAGGGACACCTCCCACCAGACCAGGTTGCTCCAAGCCCCGTCCAACCTGGCCTTGAACCCCTCCAGGGATGGGGCAGCCACAGCTTCTCTGGGCAACCTGGGCCAGGGGCTCACCACCCTCACAGCAAACAATTTCTTCCCAATATCTCATCTCAGTCTCCCCTCTTGCAGTTTGAAGCCATTCCCCCTCGTCCCATGGCTCCAATCCCTGATCCAGAGTCCCTCCCCAGCTTTCCTGGAGCCCCTTGAGGGACTGGAAGGGGCTGGAAGGTCTCCGCGGAGCCTTCTCTTCTCCAGGCTGAACCCCCCCAGCTCTCTCAGCCTGTCCTCCCAGCAGAGGGGCTCCAGCCCTCTGATGGATTGGCCATTGGGATGGAGCGGTCTCCATGGTTCCCTCATGCTGCCATGGCTGTTGGTTTTATCGTAACAAGTGTTGTAGTGTCGAAGGCTCCGATTCTGCAGGTGGACCTTTTAAGACAAACCCCTGTTGCTGTGTGAAATGCCTCTGGCCTCTCGTGAGCTGCAGGCAAGCGGCAGCACATCAGCTGCTGGGCTGGGATCGGGGGCCCACGTGCCCCATCGCTGTCTTAGCACAGTGTTGGAATAAGGATTGAGATTTGAAAGGACAGCCAGTGCAAACCTGCCAGAAAAGGGATAGTGAACATTTATCAGCCCTGGCATAAATCTATCAACTTACTTCTTGGTGTAAATGATTTAAAACCTTTCTTTTACAACCCTCTCCCCTTCCCACGGTCGAACCTTTGCCTGGGAGTGGGCACAGGCAAAGGCATTTCTTTTGTAGATATTTTCAAAGGTAGTTTGAAAGGTAGTTGGGTACCTTGCAGGATTTCGTTAGCATTTAAAAGCTTAATTTTAATTGACTTTTGGAACTTGAATGTATCTGAATGCTGGAGAAAAGCACATCCCTGGTGCTGCTCAGGTGTTACATGGCTCATCTATTTCTAAGGTACATCGAGTATAAATTTTGCTTTGAGCTGTTGAGTGTTAAGCTTTGGTCTGGTTGTCTCTTGCCACGTGTATCACAAATATGCATCACGAAAAGCCACATACACCAGCACCTTGAATCTCGCAGAGGGTTTTTGAGATGCTACGTCTTATCTCTCGGCTCACGTCTTATCTCGGCTGCTTACCCAGGTTTAACATAAGCCAGCTGGAGGAATGGCTGCGTGGGAAGAATCTGCAGCAGAGCGGAGCAGCGCAAACGTTGGAGCCCTTGATTCAGGCGGCGCAGCTGCTGCAGCTGAAAAAGAAAACCTCGGAAGACGCCGAGGCCATCTGCTCCTTGTGCACATCGCTCACGACGCAGCAGGTAGGGAGCAGGGCAGAGATTTACACCAGAGGGAACGGATAATTAATGGAGTGGGAAAGGGCGGGGTCTCCTGGTGCCAGCTCTTCACCACTCAGACTCGCCGTGCCAGTCCCACGGTGGGGACAACTTGGCATTTTCAGGTGCGATATTTGGTGGTGACCCCTGTCAGAGGTGGTCACCGCGATGGCTCCTGTCTTACAGTGCTGCTGCTGGCGCTGGAGCTCCAGAAGAAATGTTCAAAGATGAAACCCAGCCCTGAGGAGTTCATGCTGTAACTCGGACACTTGGGATTTTAAACCCACCTCTTGTTTTTTGCCAGGGTTGAACCTGGCTAAGTCTGCAGGATGCCCAACAAGGACTCGTCATTGGGGCAGGAGGTTGAGAACTGCCCATCTAGGCTGGCTGGATCTGACCTTAAACTTTAAGGCTCCATTCCAGGAGGACTGGAGTTTATGTTCTTTGTTTGATTGCCTGGCTTTAGTTTGATAATGTCGTAGGAAAGAAGCAGCGAGAGGTGTGAGCTGATCTCCAGTGATTCTCGGGGATCCTTTCTCCTGTATCTCCATCTCCCCATCTGGAACGTGTTCTTGAGGGGTGGTAGGGGAGGAGCAGGAGTGAGGTAGCATGAGAAGTGGTGTAGAGGTGACATCGGAAGTACTGGGATGACTGGTCACCCATGTCACCATGTGCCAAATAAGTGGTGTCCCTGTATAAATCTGTCCAATTCTATTCCCAAATTACAAACGTTGCCCTAAGAAGTGACTCTGACAGGTCTTACAGCAGGCAAAGGAACGCCAGGATGATACTTGGGCTACCTCTGCTTCTCAGTAGTGTCATGGGAGACTTGTTATGGCCACGTCAAAAAAACCTGTTAGTGCTGCTTTGTATTCTGGAAAAGTTTGGCTTCTCATGACTGTCTGTAATCCTATTTTGTTTTCAACAGATTGTAAAGATCCTCAATCTCTACACTCCCGTGAATGAGTTTGAAGAGCGTGTGACAGTAGCTTTCATACGAGACATACAGGTAAATGAAAGGGCTGGAAAGCGGAGGAGATAGTTAATGATTTAATCCAGCTGCCATTAGTACTAACTCGAGCGTTTCGTAATAGGCGTGTCCTGAATGTAGTGCTCCGCGTGTTCACACGCTTACTTGTAACACACATATGCTTCGCGTCGAAAATGTAGAGCCAGGTTCTTCGGAAGCAGTGGTTCCTGTAGTCTGTGTTGATGTTCCCGTAAATATTTGCTCCGAGGAAGGCTGCTGCGATAGAGAACAAAACAGTTCTCGCTGTTTCTTTGCAATATCTCTAAAATTGTCCACATCCCCAAACCTTTGATTGATGTTAAACATGACACATGCAAAGAAAAGGCAACAATTGATACTAAATTTGATTTCTTCTACACCTCACAGACGCACTTGCAAGAGAGGAACGACCCTCCGCAGCTCCTGTTAGACTTCAAGCACGTGTTCCCGGTTTTGTTCCCGTTCAACCCATCCTCCATAACCATGGACTCTATTCATCTCCCTGCTTCTCTCAACTTGGAATTTCTCAATAAAGTCTGAAGAAAGCATAATTAAGCCCACCTCTCCTACCCAGAGACCTCCAGCGAAGAAAGAAAAATCACGAAAGGAATTTAAGGAGCTCTTTATATATGGACCAAACAGGTTTATGGAAGAACCGATAAACAGTAATAAATGGATGCTAAACTGTACAGTAAAAAAGAGACTGATCTGTATGTGATTATTTTTTTTTTTCGGTAATTTGCAGCTCCGAATAAGGATACTTGAAATGTAGATTTATTTTTTACTGCTTGATTTTATGTTGACTTAGTTCAAAGCCCACAATCATCTCCAAAAGCCGCTAAGAAAAAAAGAATGGTGAGTGGGAGACAACTTCCTTTGATCTTCATAGGTGTCTATGAAGAAATGACAGTGGAATCAAACCCAAAATCTGAGACACTTATGCTGCCTTGAAGGACATGTCATTTGTCTCATAGCTGGGTGGTTTTGTATGTGTTAATAACGGGACATACAGTTCTGCCCCTTGTTCTTGCTGGTGACTGTATCACGATAGTGAGATGAGAAAGGAGATTGCAGGAGGTGCAAGTAGGTATTTGTCGCGCCGGTCAAGGTAACGGGCTTGGATGCTGCTTGTTTCCACCCACGTGGAATTTATCATAAATTCTGTGTTTGAGAAATGCTGTTCCTCCTCCTAACTACATCCAGTGCACCTGCTTCATGGGAATTCAAATAAATTGGCAGTTTGGACTTTTCTTCCGTTACCAAATTTACATTAGTGACTTGCAAAGGTTTTGTCCTAGTGAAATAATCTCCAGACGAGGGACCGCCTTGGGCCCGCTGCTTCTAGTACGGACGAGCGTCGTCCTGATCCCTCCTGTTGGCTTGCCCTGTGCTTCTAAAAGGCAAAAAACTTTCATGCAGTGGCTGTCGAGGTTCTCGGACCTCTTAACGTGGGCTGTAGCAGAATCTCAGATGTAGCTAAGACATGCTAAAGCAGCCCAGTTCAATCATCGCGTCCCCAGTCCTTCAGCCATAGCAATCCATCGAAAAATTCTGTTTGGTTCAATAGCCATCCGAAATTTTACCGGTCTTGCAAATACAGGGCTTAGATAAATGAAGAATACTTTAAAAAAAAAAAAAAAAGCTTTAAAAGGGAATGGATCAGCAATGAAATGTTTTAACGCAAAAAATGGTAAGATAGTGTGTTAGTCATGTAAGCCATTTCTTTGAGAGTGAACGCAACAACCTAACAACCACCTTAAACGAATAATTCCAATCAGTTCAAATTCTGTTAGGATTTTTTTCTTACCTATCTTACAAATTAAAACAAACCAACCTTCTGACCTCACCAGGCAGATGCAGTCATTGATTTTTCTCGGTATTTACCAGGACGTGTTGAATTCCGAGTTCCTGCGGAGCCCCTTTTCTTGCTGAGCAGGGAAAAGCTGGATCCCCGAGGCTGAGCGATGCTCTAGGACGATCCTCATGGCGATGGGTCTGCAAACTGTTCCCAGTGGTGATGCTTCTGCCCCGAAACAGCAAATTTATGACCGGGCACCCTGTCTGCTCAGAGGGTTAAAACAGAATGGGAAGTTTTTTAAAGATCCACTAAACCCCGCCATGCCGCAGCGCCCTTTTTAGCTAAGGAGTGTGTTTTGATCTAAAGATCGTGTATATAATCTATGTATATACAAACTGTAATAGTCCTATATGTACTATATAATGTATATTACTATCCAAAAAGCACATTTTTAAAGAAAAAAAAAAATTGAGTGCTATGAAGAAGTATACTAGGTCTGTGCCGGTGGGTAAATCCCTTGTTTCAAATGGCCTGTGGTTTATTACGGCTGTTCCCAGTGAAGGACAGACTGAAGGCCCTTCCCTAGGGAGAAGTTGTCTTTTTCTCTAACCATCACCCAGCTAATTACCGCTGAAAATTGATCGCTTGTATAATACCAGCACTACCTCCAACTTACAGTCCTTGAGCATTTACATCTACTGCGTATATTCAGTAGTGCCTTCATCTCCTCTTCATGTCCGGTAAGGACAAGGCCACCGTTTCGCTGTCCGTGCCCAGCGCGCCCGCGCTCTCCTGTCACTTCCTCAGCTACCAGATTTTTATTTATTGTACCTACCTCTTTTCACGGCTGCAAATGAATGTTTTTCTCGCAATGCTCTGAGTTGAAATTTTTTTTTTTTTTTTAAATCATATCTTAGCCCCATTTTCCACGCTACGGTCGTCATCACGGTTTAAAAATAAATAAAATATTCAAAGCAGAATTCGGTCTTTCTGTAAGGCGGTTTTAACGTAGCGCTGTTTCTCAGAATTCACCTTAGGCCGGCAGTTTCCTCTCCGGCTCTTCAGGTCTCTCCCTCTCTCTGATGTAAATTATTCAGAGTACAATTCCCAACGTTTACAGTTCAGACTAAATGACAGGTGGCTGCGGAATCCTCTTCCGCAACCATTTTGTTGCTGATCACAACTATAAAGTGTGGTTTAATGCTCTTCTAGGGGGATAATTCACTTTCAGTGGCATTTTCAGGATCATAATTTATACGTACAACAAAGAGACTTTCCTAAAAGCTCTTGGTACCTATAGATAGGAACTGGGTTGTCTTGATCCGTCATAACGTAGTTTATCCATCAACATCCATCTTGAAGCGGACTCCTTATGAATTATCTTTAATAAATGTGGTCTTTTCTGTTAGCAATTTTAAAAATTTCATTTTAAATGTTAATTTTCTTAAATTGCTGCGCTTCAAGCATGCCTTTCTTTCCCCATGATCGGCACTTCTTTGTTTAAAAAGCAAATCTAGCACAAAGCACGGCTTTGAGGAAGCTGGCTGCTTTCCAGCTCTGGCTTTATTTGTAAATATTGGTTATTAAGTCGAGTGTTTTCCCCACTGTGTGCCTTTCGCGGTTACTAAGGTGACTGACTTCTCAACCACTGTTTCTCTGAAACAGGCGTTAAAATGTGGGAATTTTTTTTTTTTTTTATTGTTCTGTCCTAAAAAGTTGCTGTGGATTTAGAAGTCTGCTTATAACAATCTCACTCTGAGGGGGTCTGCACTTTGAAGTTCCTAGGAAAAAATACTGATTTTTGCATGTATAACGTATCTCAGAAAAGCACTGTTGGCAATAAAAATAAAATAAAATAAAGAAACCCCCCCCCAACAACCAAATCACACAAACCACCAGCACTGAAACCACCAGGCATGTGCTGTCTGAGCTATGAAAAGCATCCAGAGCAACATACACGCTTCATTTTCACTAAAAACTTGCTTTTTTTTTTTTTTCCTTTTTTTTTTTTTTTCTTTTATTGGCATTTTGTAGCTGAGGTTGCTCATCTTCTGGCTGGTAAAGCTGTTGCCGGAGTTGACTGTCGAGCATTAGACCTCAAGCCTGAATTTATGCGATCCTACAGCATTTTGCTCGTACAAATTATTCCACTTCATCTAAAAGGACTTAATTTTATGGGTAAAACGGTAACAAAACATGGGTATGTTGCAGATTTTAAGTACACAGAGGGGTTACCTTTGCTGTTGCTGCAACTTAAACACTGAAATCACGCCGCCACCTGAAGTCTTGGCAGTATATGACCCTCCGTTTGTGTCATCTGCAAAAGATACAAGTGACAAAGATGCACTTGAAACAGCGTTTCTTCTATTTTCAACAGTAAATGAACAAAGCTGGTCACATTTAGTATTTCAGACCATTTCAGACCGGTTAAATAGCTGAAAAATTACCATTTTGCCATTGCATATAAATATAACGTAATTAAAATGAATTGCATGAACATGCCAGCTTTGTTAATTCAGATATATATTGCAGTCATAAATTGATATATTTTTTCCTGAAAGAAGTTCTAACGACGTAGATGTTAAGTAAAACAAGCCAGAGGACGTATTCCCCGATGAATATACAATTTATTTCAAAATGTCAATGCCAGGGGACAAAGACTTTCAAATTAAGTTGAAATTAGAAAAAAAAAAAAAAAGGCAAACCAACAAATTATCAAAAAATGTGCTACTACGGTGCAATGTTTATTTTGTTTATTTCTTTGGGGTTTTTTTGGGGGGGGGGTTATGAAGTCTCAGTACCTTAACAAGCAGAAGGTATAGCTGCTCTCGAAGAAGCTGAATGATACACAGGAGTGAAATCTGTCGATGAAATACTACTGCTTATAAAATATTTTTCCATTTTGAACAAATCTGTAAACTACACCTTTGTTTATAGAAAAAAAATATGCTTGTAATAGTCACTGTAATATTCAGCTGTGGGTAAAAAAAATAATTTGTGAAATAAACACTTTTGAAGAAATTGTGACTTTTGATCAAAACCGGGAACATAAAAAATACGCCTTTCAGTATTTCTGTGTATTGGAAACATTTCTATTTAAAAATTACAACGTACTTTATGAACACGACCAGTCTAAAAGCTTTTACTTAGGACTTTGAAAACTTTCGAAGTTATAACTTGATTCCAGAGGTGCTTAAATATTGTGAGCTAATTAAAAAGCGATCGAGTGTGGAGTCTTACAGCCTCGAAGGCCATTGCAAATGAGCGGAGAAGAGGAGGTGCAGTGCCGGCCCCTCTGCACGTGCTTAACTGAGATAAGGCAAGTCCATGGCAGAGAGAGAAAATATTATAATATATATCTAAAAAAAAGTATATAGTAAAACCATCTGCTCTTTTTAAAGACAAACTTGCGCGTCGCTGAGCCTATAGATCCATGACACCATTGGAATTATGTAAGGAGAGCAGCTGAAAGATTCGAATCAAAAATGGGATTGTTCACAGGAAAGCAGTTTTTCTTCTGGAAAATTTATACGACTTAAAATGGCATCAGTGAAGACATACGGCAACTTTTATTTGTACGTGAAATAAAAATTTTGTATTGATTACTGATCCATCTTCTGCCGGACAGTCTGAATGGTTCCACTAAAGGTTTTACGTGCATAAATCGTGCCTCAACGTGCAGTTTTGACCGGCAGAGCTTTGAAAGGTGTTTTTTGTGCATCCCCTCTGCACAGCTGAGAGGTTGCAATGGAGAGGGGGCATGGCAGAGACCATCCAAGTCTCCTGTCTTCTCTACTGAGGAGCGGTTGAAGGAGCTGGGACTGTTTAGTTTGAGGAAGAGGAGGCTGAGGGGAGACCTCATCACTCTCTACAGCTACTTGAAAGGACATTGTAGAGAGGTTGGTGCTGGTCTCTTCTCGCAGGTAATTAGCGATAGAACAAGAGGGAACGGCTTCAAGCTGCAGCAGGGTAGGTTTAGGCTGGACATTAGGAAAAAATTCTTCCCAGAAAGAGTGGTCAGACCCTGGAACAGGCTGCCCAGGGAGGTGGTGGAGTCACCATCCCTGAGTGTGTTTCAGACTCGTTTAGGTGTGGTGTTGGGGGATATGGTGTGAGGGAGAACTTTGTAGAGTGGGGTTGATGGTTGGACTCGATCATCCCAAGGGTCTCTTCCAACCTAAATGATTCTATGATTCTATCCAAGTCCAGAAAGGTTGGAAAGCTCGGAAATGGAACAGTGGTGGGCCAGCTGGGAGCTGCGAAGAAGCTCAAGGTACAAACCTCCATTAAAACACCAGAGGAGGCGCTCAGGGGGGTGACTTAGCCCCAGGAAGGAGGGGACATGCCTTCAGGGGGTGACTTTGCCCTGGGAATGAGGGAACCTGCCTTCAGGGGGTGACTTTGTCCAGGGAAGGAGGGGAGCTCCCCTCAGGGAGTAACTTTGCCCCGGGATGGAGGGGAGCAGCCCTCAGAAGGGTGACTTGACCCCAGGAATGAGAGAACCTGCCCTCAGGGGGTGACTTCGCCTCAGGAATGAGGGAACCTGCTCTCAGGGGGTGACTTCGCCCCGGGAAGGAGGGAGGGGAGCGGCCCTCAGGGTGTCACTGCCCCCCGGGAAGGAGGGGAGCGGCCCTCAGGGCCCCCAGAGGGGTGACCGCGCCGGGGGGGAAGGGCCCTCCCTCAGCCGCCCTCAGAGCTCCCGGGGCGGCCGCTGCCCGCCGCCCGCGGGTCTCAGGTGCCTTCCCCCGTTCCTCAGCGGTCCCCGCTGCGGCTGCTCGTCGCGGTGCCGGTGGCGGCCGCCGCTTGGGCCTCCCGCCGCTTGGGCCTCCCGCCGCTAGGGCCTCCCGCCGCCGCGGCCGCCGTTGCCAGGGCAACGCCGCGGGGTGCGCGCCGCCATCTTTTCTTTCGCCGCCGATTCGCCACAGCCCGCGCCGCCATTTCCGGGGACGAGGAAGAAGAAATCGAATCAAGTAGAAGTGAAATAACAATGACTAAAAAAAATATGAAATTTTAAAGAAATGAAAATGTGCCGCCCGCGCCTGCCCGCCCTCTCCGCCCCCAGCGTGGCGAATGTGCGGCGGGTGAGGCGCGGGTGGAGAGGGCGGCAGACGGCGGCCATGGCGCTTCTGAGGGGTGAGCTCCTGTCAGCCGGCGGGGGGGAGGGAGAGCGGGTCCGTGGCTTCCTGAGGGGGAGACAGAGAGAGCGGGTCCGTGGTTCCCTGAGGGGGAAGGAGAGAGCGGTCCGTGGCTTCCTGAGGGGGAGACAGAGAGAGCGGGTCCGTGGTTCCCTGAGGGGGAAGGAGAGAGCGGTCCGTGGCTTCCTGAGGGGGAGACAGAGAGAGCGGGTCCGTGGTTCCCTGAGGGGGAAGGAGAGAGCGGTCCGTGGCTCCCTGAGGGGGCTCGTGGCCCGGGCCGACTCCCCGAGGGCGGGTCGGGGCTGAGGGGAAGGCGAGCGGCGGCGGCCCGGCGGTCCTGCCCGGGGTGGGCCTCGTCGGGGCAGGCCCGGCTGTAGGGGCCCGTCCTGTTGTCCGTCAGGAAATCCATCATGGAGCTTCTGAAGCCGTCCCTGTCCCTCCCGGGGGGTGTGGGGAGGTTCCCTCCCCGCTGTCCTGTCTCTGCCCTGTCGCCATCCCTGCGATAGACGGGTTGGGGACAGAGGGTGGGGAAGGGGACGCGGTGTCGGTCTGTATTGAGCCCTGCTTGAATATATACTGAATATACTGTGTTCGACGTTCTGCCCTGCTTAAGCCCATTGTGGTACAAGCAAACGTATGGCAAAGGGTGCATGTATATGTCCGATAACTGGCCAAGCCTTTGTGCAGTGACTAGAAGTGACACTTGAGCTGACACTTGAGGTGTGAGTGACTGAAAGTTTCTTTTGTCACACTGACCCCCTGCCTGCATTAGCGGTAACGGTGCAGGATAATCCCTATTTGTAGGTGCCAAGGGTTCCTAAAAGCGTTTTGTGTACAGAACTGCTTTATTCTCTACGTGGTTTAAAGTTTGTGCCTCTTAAAAAAATCATAGAATCACAGACTGGTTTGGGTTGGAAGGGACCTTAAAGATTATCTTGTTCCAACCCCCTGCCATGGGCAGGGACCCCCCTGCCCCTGGGGGGTCGTAAGATAAATAGGGCATAAGGTAAATATGCCCTTTAATACCTGATCTTGTTTAAAATCAAAGTTTAATTTTATTGTGGTGGGGCTTTCTACCTATTGGACAGCCCTTGGCAGACTGTACCTAAATAATAACCTACGTGTAAGTCGCGGTTTTGAAGCTTCAGGGCTGAAAGCCTGTCAGCCTGAGTCAGTGTTGCAGGAATTCTGTATTGCTCTGCTGAGCTGGGTAACACAGAGCAGCTTTGCCCGTACTTGTTTGATGTTTATTTTCTGTGCCTGTTTCAGGATCTTCTCTCATCTCTTGCCACAATATTTTTCCATACACTGTTCTTGCTCCTTAATTTTTTTGGAGGTTAATGATTGGTTTTTTTAGGCCTTCAAAATAGGATCTGACGAAGAAATATTTTCATACCAAGTGCATTTGAGAAATGCTGGAGGGTTAGAGAATGGTTCAGACCTGTGATAGCAGATCCCCATTTGGCAGCAGGTGGTTAAAAAAAAAACAACAACAGATTAAAAGATGTCTTGAATTGAGTGTTTGATAAGTGACCTTTCTTTTCTAGCCCCAAATTGGAACACCTCTCTTATGAAGAAGGGCTGAGGGATTTGGGTCTCTTCAGTCTGGAAAAAAGACGGCTGAGGGGGGATCTTATCAACACTTATAAATGCTTAAAGGATGGGTGTCAGGAGGATGGGGCCAGGCTCTTCTCAGTGGTGCCCGGGGACAGGACAAGAGGTAATGGGCACAAACTTGAGCATAGGAAGTTCCACCTAAACATGAGGAGGAACTTCTTTACCCTGAGGGTGGCAGAGCCCTGGCAGAGGCTGCCCAGAGAGGTGGTGGAGTCTCCATCTCTGGAGACATTCCAAACCCGCCTGGACGCGTTCCTGTGTAACCTGCTCTGGGTGACCCTGCTGTGGCAGGGGGTTGGACTGGGTGATCTCCAGAGGTCCCTTCCAACCCTACCATTCTGTGATTCTGTGATATGCATGCAGTGTTCTGCTCTCACCCAATGTTTATCACCTTGGAAGATTGCAGAGACTCTGGAAGTCTCGCCATGGTCGCGTAGGACAGTACTAATTAATGGAGACTTAGGAAGAGCTGTCACAGGCTGTAGAGTCCTTTCTCACTCAGGACTTCAGCCACCCTTGTTGCCCTCCTGAAGTTTGGTGGAGGGAGTAGCATTTGGTAGATATCTCTCCAATCAAGCCAAACTAGGCAGGCTCTGGAGCAACATACCCTAAGGAAAATGGTTCTGTGGTCAGTTCAATTCAACATAACTCAAACACAGGTTGTGCTGCTGCTTGTTCCCTTGCTGATTCTTAGTCTCAAATTACTGTTTTATTGAGCAGCCAGAAGGTGAACACAGGTGCCGAACTGATCCAAATGAAAATTGGCCCCTCGTTTTCGGCCAACTCTGGGTTGGTCTTTAGCTACCACGGTTAGTGTGATCTGCTCTGATTTATGCTTTGGCCCCGCGGGGCTGTGGTGAAGAAGCGGCAGCAGCCAGCAGCCTCGGTGAAAGAGGGAGATGTTGTTATTATTGTGAAAGGAAGGTTTAAGGGCAAAGTTCCATCCTCGCCCCCGGACTGTTTGTAAGGCAATGGGGTGTATGTGATTCAGCAAATAATGTGGATAACCAACAGCCTGGCCAAAGGGGAGGGGAACAAGGTCTTTTACCTTGATCGGGCCCCTGAGCTGCTCCACAGCAAAGCCTTGTAATCGGCCATTGCTGGCACAATTTTGGAAGGGACAGAGGGACAGGAATCAGTGGGCAAGTGGTGGCAAGATGAGCGTCAAGGCCTGCTTTGCCGCAGGGAAGATGAGTTTAGGAATATAAAATAATCCTTAAAAGAGCTAAGGGTCTTTTTTTTACAAGTGTTGTTAAGATTCAATGAAGGCTCAACCTTAACATTCAATAAATTATTGTTAATATAATACGTTTTGGATAGTTAAATGAAAACTACTGGTCTAAATTTAAACCTGTCACCTGAATACTTAAGAGAGCCCAGGGACTAATTCTGCACCGACTGTATTGAACACACCTGTTTTCCATAAACATAAATCACCTAAAGCATCCTCACCTTTGTTAAAAAAAACCTTGCAGGGGTTCACACCTTGTGCCTGTTAGTAGTTTCCAGCTTTTTCCAAAAAAGTATGTACAGCCAAAGTAAAAAAAAAATAAAAATCAGTCAATGGATTGTTTCAGATTAAACTGAATTACTTGCTGGTATCAACTGAATGATGATTAAATGAAGAGTGAAAACTGATGGTGGGTATAGCACGCACTGTGTGGTTTCAAGGGCTCAGTTCTCCGTCTGGGTACAGGACCTTCCCTGCTGCACCAGCTTTGGCGCTTTTCAGACCTCTGAATATACAGAAGCCTTAAAAATTCATGGTTTTATTGATTGTGGTGTTCCTTCTACACCTGAAAACCTGAAGAGTGGGCTTTTTGGATGTATAATAGTTAGCAGCTATTTATCCCTTTGAGAAAATAAATTCTGCTTCTCGCAGTTTTTGAATATTTACCGTGTCAGCGCTACGTTTTAAGGGAGCAGCAGTGGTGTCCTTAGCAAAGTCTGCTTTTTAAGGTCTTCTGGGTTCCCCAGAAAGAAGCCGGTGGGCAGTATCAGGGTGTGAGGTTGTTACTCTGTTTTTCCGTCTTCGTGGCTTTGAAAACCATGTTGGTTTTATCATTTATCCCTATCCTTAAGCTCCAGTTCTTGCTTAGTCTGCTTCAGGGTATTTCCCGTCTTCTGAGTACATTCGTGGCCTGTTTCAAATCCCAAGCGTTCAGGTCCTTGTCAGTGGAGCAGGCTTGACCTTCGCTGGTTTGGAACGTCCTTTTCTGTAAATCACATAGGCTGGGATCCAAATACCTGGGAGACGGAGGAGCACCCTCCCTCCGACAAACCAGCCAAAGAGCATGGATCACCCAGCCCCTAACAGAGGGCCTGAAAGCAGCCTTCATGAGCAGCTTCATCAACAGGCATTTTCATTTGCCTCCATTCTTATATCTGTATCTATCCTTCTAGCGTTACTTAAAATAGCTGTGGCACGCTGTAGGGAAGGGGGTGTGAGCTCTGTTCTTCAACTGGGGGAAAGTTCAGGGGCTGCTTCCCGCTTGTTTCTGCCCGCAGAAGCAGAGAGCTGCTGTGCCCGGCAGTCAGTAGACGTTCGGTTTGGTCCAGAGGTGGCTTCTCCCAAGCTGAAATTCATATAAGCTACTTCTGGCCAATGCATTTGTACACACATGCTTGCACACGCCCTCCTGTCTGTTGAAAACTGGATTTTCTTCTCCGAAACTGGAAGACTGATGCTAATCCAGTTTAGATGACCTATATCATTCTGGAAATAGCATGAAGTTTTTGATTAGGGAATATTTTTCCTCCTAAGTTGAAGGAATCAAAGTTAACATGCATATAAAACAGGTTTTTGATTTGCTGTATTATTTTTATTTTTTAGTCTTTGTGAAAACTTTCGGAGTATAAGCTAAAATCTGCTGATTTTTCCAGGATGACAGAATGGCCTCTTCGTTTCTTAAAAGAACTGTTCCTCGTCTGATTATTTCACAGATGTCCACTGTGGGATTTCATGGGTGTTACTTTCATGCTTTTAGTACCCTAGCACTGATGTCTGATGTGGTGTGACAGCCTCCTTTCTCTGCCTGGTATCCAAACTGCCTGGGTTTTTTTTCAAACCTCTTTGTGGAAAAGAGGTATTTTTGGAATCTTCCCAGTTTTTCTTTCTATCCATTCATTCTGCATACCTTCCCAGTCTAAAGTATTGCTATATCCTTATTTATCTTGAACTGTGTGGCTTCACATGTCTATATTTATTTGTGAATTTAGGATGTGGTCCAGTTGAGGCTGACTTGGTGATTTTTTTTGTTAGATTCTTCATGTCTGGGTAACTCTTGCTTCTTTTGCAGGTGTATTCATCGTTGCAGCGAAGAGAACTCCTTTCGGGACCTATGGAGGTTTGCTGAAGGACTTCACAGCCACCGATCTGACAGAACATGCCGCTCGAGCCGCGCTGGCTGCTGGCAAAGTCTCTCCTGAGATGATTGACAGCGTCATCGTTGGCAATGTCACGCAGGTTGGTAGCGTGGAAAATTTGCTGGTCGGTGATTATTTCAGTCGTCTCCTTTGGTGTGGTCCTATAGATAGTTACCTCTGCTCTGCAACCAAGAATAAACCAAAAGGGGTGGAGATGGAATGGGTAGGTAGCGTTGTATCGTGTAGTGTTTCCTGTACATGTTTAAGGGACATACCCTGCGTGATTTGTGATATTATTGGGAGCAAGGCTGAGCTTGCTTTTCTCAGTACCAAAGGTAGTTTACACTACCTGATCTAAAAAATGTGGATTCATTAAATGGTTAGTTGCTAGTCCCTGGTACATTTTTCCTATTTTAGTGGCTCGAGCTGTGTAGCTCAATGACCAGTGAGTTTTCACTGGATTGAATAAAACCGTTTCTTTCTGGAGACTGTAACTGATTTGAATCCATTTCCCTTGAGTTTTCTATAGAGTTTTTTTGAGTGAATATGAGTTTACTTTGAGCTGGAAGGATACGTGCCTTGATTGACAGAGACATTTGGACAATCATATCTTTTCCAAAGATGTTATGATGTAGATGCTATTGTATTCAGGGCACCAACGTTGCAAAACTGCAGTTATCCACATCCTGATTAGGGTCTTTGTTATAGGCAAGACAGTAAAGAGCGTTTTTGGTTTAGTTTTGTATTCTGACTTCACTGTTGTGAAGGGTAGGCAGTCTTATTTTGCACTGAGCATTTCCAGGGTGCAGAAGAAACAAATACCTGGCAATTTTCACAATAAGCGAACAAATGTGCAGTAATCCTTCTTAAGGATTTTCAGCCAAAAGAGCAGCTTTTGATTCTTTTGTCTCCTACAGCTACCATCTCAGCTTCTTGTATGCAGCTTTTTAGGTGTTGTAAGAACTGTTTGTGCCCTAGAGAAAAATATTGTAGCATCCAAATATCTTGTAATGCTGTCGCACAAAAAATAGCATTCTCCTAATAAAAAAAAACAACATGTATTTTCATGTTGAAATATTTCTTTTCCTTTGCATCATAATTCCCCATCCTGATAGATTTTCTTTTTTTAGTCCTGGATTCCTTTCAAGTATTGTATGATGAAGTTTAACTATGAATGTATGACCATTTTAAACTCCTCTTCTTCAGGAGAAGTGGCTTGATTAAATTATTTTTTTTCTGTACTTGTATTGGAAAGTAGCATCGTGCACAGAACGTTGTCTTTATAATATGTGCTAGCTTAGGGCATGATCCCCAAGAGCATAAGTGTTCTCTCTGTTTGGAAAAGATCCAACCTATAGCAGTGCTGTTCTAATTTTTTATTCTGTACCTGTGCTCGCCATCATCTGCTGACTCAGTAGCTGAAGTGCAGAAGCCTAATCAGTTTTCGGTCATCTCATGTTGGAGCCTGGTTTATTAAAGCGGTGGGTTCTGAAGCAAACTGCTCTGTGTGCGGTGCTTTGCTTCTCAAATAGAAAAATGATAGAACCATCTTTGCAAAGCTTTGGAGGAATGAGATTTCATTGTTAGAACAGGCCAGTGTCCAATTAGAACATCACAGTTAGGAAGTTCCGCAAAGTGGTTATGAAGCAGCAATGGCATCTCCGCATTTCCCACAGTCTGTTTCCTGGGGGAGATCTTTCCCTGTTAGTCTGAGCAACTTTATTTTACCTTGAAATAATTGCTGCTTGCCAGGCAGGATCTGGTCTTATCTCAGTCCGTTGTGTGTGTGGTGTTCTGAAAATAAAGGATAAGGGAAAACATAAGACTGTTAAGTTGTTGACTTCAGTCTTAACATCTGTAGTCCTATTTTTGGCCTGTTGTCTAGTCTTTATGACACAGAGTTTCTTTAAAATGGGTATTAAGACATTAGCCCTTTTTGATCATATAGGACGGTGTCTTTTCGAAGTGAAGCTGTCTTCTATCAGTGCTACAATTACACCATTCTGAGTTTTCATCAAGACTTTTACTTTCCAAAGGAATTAGTGTAACAAAACCTCCTATTTGTTCTGTCCGCAGAGCGCCGCGGATGCGATTTATATTGCAAGGCATGTTGGTTTACGTGTGGGAGTTCCTGTCCCAGTTCCAGCCCTCACTGTCAACAGGCTTTGCGGCTCTGGTTTCCAGTCCATTGCCAGTGGATGTCAGGTACAAAGTTCTGTTTTTCTGTATTAGTTGTAACCTTTATCAGACTGTTAACGTGAGAGAAAAAACGTGTGCAGAAACGTGTACTTTGTGTTTGGGATGAGTCTTATCGTGGATTTTTAGCTACCACTGGTAGAGACTTCTATTGTCCTGCATGATTTTGTGCAAGAATTCAGCCTCCGCAGTGCCATATTTTGTGGTTGGTTTTAAAAATCACCATTCTAGCTATTTTGAGTTTAATATAAGGAATGCAACAAGTGAAATAGAGCTCAGCTGTGCAATAGTTGCATTCTGTGATCCTGTTCGAATGAATTGGAGTTACTGGGCATCAGACCCACGACAGGAAGCTTTCATCTTTTGATCATTGTTTATATTCTCACCTAGCTACGTGAGCAACAACCTGTGATTTTTAAGTGTCTTTTTGTTCAAAGTTCCAAACCCCCTCATGGGTTAGCTAATCTATAGCGTCTGTTCTTCTAAAATAGAAGAAAATCAACTGCTTTTGAGCAGTTGGCCAAAACCACTAAGTTGGTACAGTGGTACAGTGATTTTTATTTCATTTGTTCATACAGACCAGTGGTCTATGACCAGCAGAAGCGGTCTGTGACTAGCAGTGGTCTAGAGTTTACAAAATGAAAGGGTATTTTATGAATATTTGAGCAACCACATAGGTGGTTTTTTTTAAAAAAGTTCCCATTGGCTGGCAAATTATTTTAGATCTGATCCTCTAAAGGAAAAAAAATGTGGAAGACAATGCAGAGTTAAGGTTACACATTTACAATAATATCCATCTGGCTGTTTTTTCTAGTGCTTTCTGCAAAGGCTATACATAAATTAGTTTACACTGAAAAAATCTGTTGGGGAACTTGACCGTTATATTGAAAGTATGGTTGGGAGGTCTCTTCCAAAGATGGCATTTCGTCAATGCGCCTAGTGTTTCTGTATTTCTCTGGCACACAACAAAGCTGCAGCTTCTATTCTGAGCCGCTTAAATGTGCACAGCGTTCTTTGGTAACTATAGGAAGCATCTCAGCACATATTACTACAAATCAGTCGTACTAATTATTAACTAGTCATCTCAAATGCATATGAAGCATTTGAGAATGCTTCATATCTGCTTCCATTCCAGTACACGAATAACCTTAACTGTCTAACTGAGTGAATCATTTTAAGGAAGCAGAATTTTTGAGTGGTCTGATGGTGCGTTTAGTAATTAGGGCTTTTAGGTTCCGTGCACTTTGTCAATGATGAATTAGTGCATTTTGGCGATTTCTTTTCGCAGCTTACCTGGCTAATGTTTTCTAAAATGATTTCCCATTTTTTTTTTTTCTAGAATCACAAGGCTTTGAGGTTTAATTTGTGTTCCTTTTGAGAAGATTGGGAGCTCAAAAAAAAAAAAAAAAAGCACTCAGCCATTTGTCAACCTAACCACACAAGCATGCAGTTGTTTAATGGCTTTGTTCATCAGTCCTGTCATACGTGTGCACCCATATTCTCTTCCTTGATCATTGATATAATCATTCCTGGCTGAAAGGAGGGAGAAGGAACACGTCATGAAAGAGACAGACCCCAATCTTAATAAAAGGGTAAACCCTTCATAAATAATACACATGGCTAAGCCTGAATTCATTCGCTCTGTGTGGCTTTGTAGGTGACGAGGTCTTTTTCTAAAACAGTTGTTATTCTCTTACAAAACCAGCAGACTAAATCCTAGATCTGTTCTGTTTTTCTGTTAACAGGAAATTTGCCTTAATGAGTCGGAAGTTGTTCTGTGTGGTGGAGCTGAAAATATGAGCCAGGCTCCTTATGCAGTTCGAAACATTCGATTTGGAACCAGATTAGGAGCAGAACTCAAGGTATAGTACTTTTTTTACTTCTTTTTTTTCTCTGAATAAAGTCATTTTTACAGAGCAACATAAAGTATTGGGCCCATAGTCACTGTATCCTTGCAAATGGAATTATTGGAGATTAGATCCCGATTTAGTTGTTCAAAGCATTTATCCAGTATTCACACATTATCAAAACAGTAGGTTCAGGCAATTTTGTTAAGCATGCCAGTTTTGTAGCTTTTCCAAAACCACATTTGAATTCCTGTTCCATGTTAAACATATCAATAAACTCTTAGACACAAATCTAGTTCACTTGGTACATCCCATCGAAATACTGTATATAATATAAAAATTTGTCAGAGGCTGTGAAATAGAGGCCTACACAGTTTAGGTAAAGATTGTAAGAATAGCAATGAGTAGATAGGCTGGTAAAGAACATGTATACTTCCAAGGTGTAAGCATCTCTCAAATTTAAAAGTGGAAACTTGAAGTTAAATCCATTGACAGATTAATTATTTTTGCATTTTCTTCTGAAGATAAATCCTTAGTGAATACTGTGGGGAAATTTGCAGCAGGACCCGGTTCTGCTGTGATAAATTACCTTTTACTCAGTGGGTCATAACCGACATCAAAACGCTAAATTGGGATATTTCAGTGTTTCAGCCCTTTGGGGTTTTTTTTTATGCTGTTTTTCCATGATGACGATGGTGAACACGAAGCGTGCCTGACTCTTCTGTGAGTCTTGTGTGGCACTGTGACCCAGCCTCAGTTCCTACAGAGAGCGCCTTCACAAGGTTGCTGATAACAATGAGTCTCCATAGGTGCCGCTGAGTTCTTATCATGAAGATAATTGAATTATACGGTTGCAGGTGAATGAGTGATTTATGTTGCCGAACTTTACTGGTAACAGAGAGATGACAAACCCCATCTGAATTGACTTGTCTTTATCAGGTTAACTGAAGTCAGACTTGGGTATTTTCTCACCTGAGATGTTTTAACCACAGAAACCTTTGACTCAAGTAAGGTGATTTTACCTCACAGTAGATAAAGAGCCAAAGAATCAATAGGCTGCTGTGCCTTTTGGCCATTCCTCACCTTTCCTTCTTAGTAACGAGGAAGACAGGTGTGTTTTCTTATAAGTCTCTAATAAATAATTCATGCAGTGAAATACGCTGAAATGCTAAGAATCATAGGCTTTTCCCAAATCTCTCAGGGCCACATATGAGTGGAAAGAGCCACGCTAGAGCACAATGTAGATTAACTAAAATAACACACAGGAACTTGCATACTGCTTTGTTCTAAATTAAATAAAATATCTGTAGGTAACCTGACTTAATTTTACGAAGAGACATTAGTTTCCAAGAGGCTGCTGAGTAACTAGAAACTGTCAACAATAAATGTTAATATCTGTGTGCTTTATAATTTTCTTTTCATAATGTTCCGTGCAGTTGGAAGACACGTTGTGGGCAGCTCTCACAGACACGCATGTTAAAATACCGATGGCGATTACAGCTGAAAATCTTGCTGCAAAATACAACATCACGCGAGAGGACTGTGACCGATACGCATTCAAAACGCAACAGAGATGCAAAGCTGGTTAGTAGATTTAGGAATGGAAGTGTTTGTATGACTCTAGTTTCAAGTCTAGTCAGTTTTTAACAGTGATTCGAAGTAGTTTTAAGTTTTGCGTAGCTCATGGGTCTTGGTGTAATTTGTCTTTGGATTTGCAGATACTGTAATTCATGTTTTTTTTGCCTTGTGATACAAGTAGCCCACTCTCTGGGGGATTGACTTTGAATATACTGAGTCAGGTGTTGTGCCTATCAGCAGGGTAAGTAGCAAGTTCGTTTCCACTGGCTTGCTGTGTCTCCCTAGCGGATGCTCAACAGCCGTCCAGGCAGCAAATACCGTTGGCCTGTCACATGTCACCTCCCCC
The DNA here is from genome assembly GCA_008658365.1 of Alca torda. NCBI lineage: Eukaryota > Metazoa > Chordata > Aves > Charadriiformes > Alcidae > Alca > Alca torda. The sequence goes on from CM018101.1 coordinate 2,994,701, forward strand.
CTGAACAGGATTCATGTTCATGAATGTGGCTTGTTGGTGCCCCTTTGCTGGGATGCCTTGTCCTTGTCTTCCCCGCAGCAGAGCAGCGTTGTCCCAGGCATGGGACATGACTCCTCTCCTTTCTTTCCACTTCACTGCCAGAACGGTCCTCTCCCACAGCGACCCACATCCTTCTTCCATGCCAGCCTCTGCTATAATTGATCTAAATCCTTTTTCTTTCCTTTGCAAATCACATGCTATTCTACAACCTTTGAACAGTTAGAGCAGATGGAATCTGAAGAGGGGATAGTTGTTCAGACTGTTCTCTGGGTGGTTTACATGGCCAAAGCCATAATTGAGAGGTAATGGATTACTGGGAATTGATGGTGTAAGCAGTAGAACATATAAGATCACCCTGGGACTTCAACATACATTGCAACCCAAAGCTGACCATACAAAGGCAAGATCTAAGCATACTTTAACATTCTAATGATGGTGCTTTTTAACAGCTGCTACTGTTGAAGGAAGATTTTCTATTTTTTACAATGGATGTAGCAATGCATTTTGTAACTTTTCTCGGTCCTGTGTTACCTTCCCTGCTGATCATAGTTAACTAACTCCTGCCGTTCCTGGAGCCTTTGCTAGAAACCATGCCCCTGAAGAGGCTTTTGCTTCTTTCTTTTTTCTAGGATTTTGCCTTGCTGTTTTTATTTCTGCTTGTTATGACCAGTTCATCTTATTCCATGCTAAAGAGTCCTGTGGCTAATCAGGAAAGAAGAAGATTTTGTAGAATTTATTGAGAAAGTTCAGAGGTAGCTAAAAACCGTCAATTTCTTAGTTTTAAATCCCTTAGAGTTGCATTTGTGGAATGATGTGAAGTGGCTGGGAATCTTGATACAGTTTCGGGAGATAGGAGTTGGTTTGGTTTTAAATCTGTGTGTTCACATCAACATTGTGGACACAAAAGGCAGCGTTTAGTTGCCTGAATATTGGTGTCTAATGTCGCCTTAGGTGATGTGGCCAGATGCTCTTATGGGCATCTTAGATGATATCTACAACGTCTTGAATTGTCTCAGGTTGTTTAGGCAGCTGAATCCCATTCTAAAATCATGACTTGACTGTGAGATCCTGTGGAGGAGCGGCTTGGACAGGATTTTAAATTTTATACAGTAGTTATGCTGGTTATCAACAGAGAACATGTGGCTCAGGATTTTTTTCCACGTTCCTCTGAGCGAGATTTGCAGCTTCTTGGCCCTCTGATAAGTGGCAGACCTGTAGAATAAAGCAAAAATACGGGGAGATGTGTACCAAAAATAAATCTAGTGGTTAAAAAAAAAAAAAAGACGAGTTCAATTATTTATAGCTGAAATAACACTTCAATATTTGAGACTTTCTTTGGAGAAGTTTGAGAATCTATTTGTAGAGATTTTGCCCAGTTTCTAAAAAAACAAGCAAACAATAAAGCACCAGCCAGCCTATTTAAGCAAAATAAAGCATAAACAGTACTGTCCCTGAACTCTTGGTTAAAATAGAGCAAAAGTTGTGTGCACATGAAAATAGGATTATTGGTCACGCTGCGCAATCATCTCGATATTTTTATCCGAGTCCTTTTATTTTCCTTTTTGTGGTTGCAGCTCATGATGCTGGTTACTTTAATGCTGAGATGGCACCAATTGAAGTGAAAACGAAAAAGGGGAAAGAAAGTATGCAAAAGGACGAGCACCCAAAACCCCAGACCACTCTGGAACAACTGGCAAAGCTCCCGTCTATCTTTAAAAAGGATGGAACAGTGACTGCTGGGAATGCTTCAGTGAGTACGTCAAAGCCTTGCGTTGTGAAAGTGTCACCTCTAAGGTTCTCCAAATTTATTGTCACTGTATTTATGTCCAGCTGAGCCACTGATGGCTGTCAGTGGTGTCTCCTGGTGAAAGCGATTTCTAATTTTGCAGTTGAACACCCCTGGCTGACTGTCCCAGGCCCAAGATGGCAGGGGCTCCTTCAGTCTGCTCCCCTGTCCTAAAATTTGCTTCTGGGGATTGTCACTGTTCTTTTAGTGAGGCATTGACACTTCCTCCTCAGCCTTGAGTTACGCACTTGATACCTGCAGCAGCTATGTAGAATTAGCCATTCTACTTTCAATAATTACTGAAGATTTGCTTTACAAATCATGCATTATAATACTGGCCTTGCTGCTGCTGCTCATCTTTGTGCCGCAATTCGTATCGTCTGTTGTCCAAACCACATTGTGCTCTTCCCCAAAGCAGACTGGGTGCTTAGCAGCGTGTCATTACAGACTGTTCCTCTTACAGTCATTATCCTAATCAATTGATTAATGTTCTTTGAGGCAGAAGGACCACTGTGATCATATAATCTGAATTCCTGCCTAAAATAGATCATAGCCACAGTAAGTACGGGTGTCTGTAAAGTATCTTTTATAATTAATAGTGCATACGTTATCCAATATTAATAGTGTCCTTGCGAGTCTACAGAATGGTATTTCCAGGGTAAGGGAGACTTTAAGTGGCAAAAATGTATTTTACTTTTCTAAAACATTGAAATTAATTAAATGTCTATATTTAACTTTCTTTAATAGTCCACCTAATAGCGAAAGACTGTGGTTTGTTGTTTTGAATAAACACCAATGCAATTGTCTGTTAAATGTTAATAGTAGTGTCTTGGATTCAAGCGTTTTTCGAGGGGCATATTTAGTTTCAAGCGGGGGGGCTTTTTGTTTGTTTTATCTTCTCCACTAAGGATGCTTTTCTCTCTTACTGCAAGGGGGTGTGTGACGGAGCTGGTGCAGTCATCATCGCCAGTGAATCGGCGCTTAAAAAGCACAGTCTTACTCCTCTGGCAAGAATAGTAGCCTATCACTCGTCTGGCTGTGACCCTTCCATAATGGGCATTGGTAAGTTGCAATTAAGCACGATATTTCATAGCATGAAGCAGCATTAAAATATTCTTGTGTTGAGCATTATAAAGGAAAGAAGGGGAGGTTGCAGTGTGCTGAGTCGGGTAGCTCTGAAGATGTTTGCGTGACTTACTACAGAGAGACTGTTCATTCCGCTGCATCAGTCCATCCCTCTTACGCAGAGGGACTGACTTATTCCTCAGTTTGACTGAAGACACACGTCCAGTGCCTGACCTATAGAATTAGCACTGAACTATAATCCCACAGGCACCTTTTTTTCCCCCTTTTTTACTGTCTGTATTAGAAACTCAAGAACATAGGCACTCTCTCAGTCTTCTTAGAAACAGTTTTCTCCTGAAATTCCCTTTAGTTTCCTGTAAGCTTTTCCTGAAAGAGTATTGCCTAGGTGTACACCTCTCAGCAGTTACTCAGTTGCTCAAGCTAAGATTGGATTCCAGGATACACATCTGTCCAGGTATTATTTTGGCAAACCAACTCCTTCTCTTTTTTTAGACCTGTATTTTCTGCTTCCTAATCAAGTAGCCGTTAACGCAAACAAACCCTCAAAGCCAATCCAGACACCCCAGGATTTTTCCCTTGTGTTTAGTTTGTAGACAGCATTGTGTCCCAGCATCGCTTTTCCTTTCTGCCGTTCTGCTCAGAGAGGTCATTGTGGACTGGTTCCATGTGTCAGTAGAAATGCAAATGAAGCATTGTCAGATTTGTTTTCTTGATCAGACTATCTGACTAACACAACCTTCAAAGCAAATGTAGAGGGAGGGTTTCTTTCGCTAGACTCCATGCTGTCATTGTGCTTTCTAAACTAGCCCATTCTTTCTAGGTCAGGCAACTCTTTTAGCTTGTTTAAAAACTTCATAAATTATATGGAGAAACAGTTAGTATCGTAACTCCTTAACGCCACAGCTTGTCCCCAGCAACTCAAAAAGACCAGATGAGATTCATCGACATGACAGCAACAGATCTGAGAACAGGAGCTCAGACCGAGCAACTGCCCTTTCACATTCTGGTAGTGATAGGGAGTCCTGCTTCACAATGTCTGGGGAGAGAATTCATTATTTAAAAATACAAAAAAGAGAGAAAAGAGGGGGGAAAAGTCTACTTGGCTGTCATTAATGGTCTTTGTATTGTCCACATGAGACCCTCCCATTACTCTCACGCGTAACAAGCATACTAAAATCTCTCCGTAATGAGATGCATTTAGAGTCTAGTATTAAGCTGCCTGAGGCTTTCTAATAATCCACTGAGCTTTGAACTGGGCCCTTTCTTCTTTTAATTTTTCTGCCTCTTTGGTCACTTACATATTTTTCTGTTTTTTTATTCTTCGAGCTTTGAGTTTTCAACACCATTTTTCGGTAGTGAGATAGCATTTAGGATTGTTAACGTTTTAGGATTGGGGTTTTTTGTCTGATGATCAGCTACCATCTAACATCTTGATATCTTTGTCCTACAAGTTCATGTCTGATTATCCCTTTCAAATTGTCTTTGAGTGTCTCCCTTTTGAGGTAGCTGTGCTGTGAGGTTAATCTCCCCTAGCAGATTATACTACATCGTAGATGTCAGCTTTCTTCCAGAGAACAGTTTTATTGCCAAACTCTGTAATATTCTCGAAAAAATAAAAAACTTACTGTCTTCAGTTGGCTGAGACCTGGGTCACAGGGAACATTTTATTATTAGGTTTTTTGACTAGGAGATTTTCAGAGAAATTATATTAAGAACACCAAAACAACGATACCCGTAACTAAACCCATGACCAGCAAACTCTAGAACAGCCTGCCTTTTTCTTTTTTATATACCTGGAGGCTGCAAACTGTGAGGAAAGAATAAGCTGAACCAAGAGCACTGGGAAGGAGGGTGCCTCAAAACTGTCCCAAAGTTCTTTTCTTTGGCTGGGGACTTTCAGTTCTCTTGAATTGAAAGCTATGCGTGTGTTTACCAACATAGCTGTGCAGCAGTAGTGACGCTCCTAGCTTTCCCTGGCAGTGTGTTGAGGAGGCTGCCAAATAGTTGTGAGTTTTAGGAGTTCTCTTACCAACTAATAAAGCAGGTGAGTGGCATATCCAGAATTCATTGGCTGCACAGGGGCTCATGGGAGGGGATCTGATGAGGCTTTATGAAGCTATCCTATGTATAACATGTGTATAAGCCTTTATTTTTTATTTTTTATTTATTTAACTGTGTATACAATTTACACATAGGCCCTGTACCTGCAATTACTGAGGTTCTGAAGAAAGCAGGACTGACCCTGAAGGACATGGATTTGGTAGAGGTAAGGAGCTTTAGCATGAACAGTGAGGTTACCCCTGATCTTTTTAGCAGAAACATTCTACTCATACGTGTAGTCCGTCACCACAAAGTAGGTGTTTCTGCATGCCTGGAGCCCACCTATTTTAGCTCGCCCACCTGACCTCTATCCATCTAGTTTCTACCACACAGTTGCACAGTCATTCCAAAAATCTCGGGCACGTGGAAACTGCAAATGGCGTGATGGCATTCCATGGAACAAAAAATAGCCTCATGTGACATGAGGTTTTACTCTGTTGGCTGGGCTGTTAATGTTTTCAGTTAGTCACACTTCTCCGTTTGTGAACAAGGCCTTTTATAGTCAGAGAAACACGCTCTTCGTGAACACATTAAATCAGAATATACCATGCCTTTTTAAAAATAGAATATACTACATACTTACTTTGTATCACATGTACCAGAAGGATTTGAATTTACATTGGGTTGGCCTGACAATTTGTATTTTGTCTGAGTTAACGCTTTTATAAACACAATGTTTGATATTTTTCTTAATCAAAATGACCTGGAGAAGAAGCGCACCTCGTTTAATCTTGTGTGCACGCATGCTGCTGAAAGCTTACGTGGAAAGTTGTGAACAGTTGTATTGTTTCGCTGGTGTTTTAGGTGAACGAGGCATTTGCACCTCAGTATCTAGCTGTGGAAAAAGTTTTGGGCCTTGACCCGGAAAAAACCAATGTCAACGGAGGTGCCATCGCTATAGGCCATCCTTTGGGTGCTTCAGGGTCACGGATCACAGCTCATTTGGTTCATGAATTAAGGTATGGACGTAGCCGATGGCTGCTGCTGCTGAATATAGTTCTGATGTATTTACACCTGCAAAAGATTTTTAGCATGGATACTGTGTGACTAAAATCTTCCAGTCCACTGGCTAAAAACTTTCCACGCTAAAGCGTACTGGTTTCTGTATGAATCAGTTGCCTTTGTGCTGTAGTCCAGGTCCTGCCGTTTGCCTCCCATTCCATTCTGTTATCATTACAGGACTTTTTTTCTTCCTCTAAATCTGATCCAGGCCCACAGTAGTCAGCGGGAAGGTTTCCTTTATTTAAATGGCCTTTGAGAAAAGTCTGTGCTCTTCTTAACAGGGTGCATTTAAAAGTCTTCGTCATCATCTTCTTTCTCCTTTAGTTCATTTTCAGAAATTGTGACTCTTTTGGTTTGCTTGAGATGCTCAGCACCATTTTAATCTCAATTTTCCTTTTTTTTTTTTTTCCCCTGAGGGCAGAAATCCCTGTATCTTTTTGCTTGTACTTGCAACACTATACTAGCGTTCAACCACAAAGCCCCAGTTAATTTGCACCTTGCAGAAAACCGTCTCTTGGACTGTGGCTGTAGAAAACTTCAGCTTTTAAGAGCTACCTTGGCAATAAAATTCTATTTTACTTAAGTCATTTTTATTATGTGTTGAAACCACAATGGCATTCCTTGCCATTTTGTATTCCTAAAAACAATATAATGTACCATCTTTTAGATGGCGAAAGACTCAGACCCTGCAACTCCTTGTTTTTGTACAGAAATATTTCAACATCAGTTGAGGCTTCGTGACATTTTTTGTAGAAAAAGAAGAGCGTACACATTCTAAAATGTCAACTTTAGTAGTACCTAGCTGATAGCTAATTTCCTTTCATAAAATCAGGACGACAGCTACTACGGTTTCATAAACGTAAATAATTTTCACCGTTACTTTTTCCGTACAGGCGTCGTGGTGGGAAATATGCGGTTGGGTCAGCTTGCATTGGCGGTGGACAAGGTATTGCTGTTATCATCGAGAACACAGCCTGAGAGATTCTGGAGACTGCAGTGTTCCCTGAATTACTGCTTCCCTGAGAAACTTCTGCCTTTTGTGACAATAAAGCATCACTACCTGCCTTCCTTTTGTGCCATTCCTGCAAGGTAAAGGAATAGCTGAGAAGTCTGAATTCTGAACAAAAAGATTAATGTCTTTCTAACTAAAGGAAGTGTAACAGCAATATAATTTCACACTGATGAAGTATTTTCTAAAAGCCTCTTTTCAATCAAAGTTAATGTATTTCTGTAGGCAAAATTCTTTTCATTTCCCGAGGAAATTGCCTGTCAAACTTTCACCAAACCTGCCTTAAAATAGCAGTCAGAGCAGCTTTTTAAGCAAGTATAGCTTAAACTGTTCTTATTTCAGCTACTGCTGCTGTCTGGCACGTGTGCCTCTTTTATCATCAGGAGATGTGAAAATTAAATTGGCGACCTTCTGAAGTATATACTGATTGTGGATTGAGGGCTATAACCTGTACCCTGCTGTTTTGCAAGGGAAAAGAAAATGAGCGAAAGCTGAAATTTCCATTGTGCCTCCCAAAAGAACAATAAATATAACAGAAAAAAAAAGGGCTTGGTGTTTGTTTGTTTGTTTGTTTATTTTAAAAGTAAATCACACTGAGAATTGTTACTTTTGGTGAGTCAGTGTTGGGTTTTGGAGAGAATGTTTTTCCTGGCTGAGGAATAACTGGTGTTTACTAGGTGGTTTCTAGAGAACTCTAGCAAATCTGCCAGCCTTCCAAGAAGGGTGGGAGTTGCATCTAACTGTGCTGCTGCACGGTAACTGCATACATACAGCAACTCATTTCTCAACTTCCTCTAACAGTATCGTCTGTATGTCTTGAGCCACTTCACGTAGGGCTGTTCTTAGCTAATTTGAGGAGTGCACATCTGAGGAAGTTGTCTTGCCTCTCGCGGGCAGTGGAGTTGAAGTTATGAATCACTTGACATAATGTAGTTTATGAAATGAGAGCTCCATTGACTCTACTCACTGGAAGTCCTCCACTCTTGCTGTACCATCAAGAGGAACTTGCAGCTTGCTCTGATGTAGATGTCTACCTTAGATACTCACTGGTAGTTGGATAGATCCCATGTCAGAGACAGCACGCGCTTCTCCACAGCCTGTACTGTGCTGCATATACTAATATACAAGCAAAGACTTCAGCCCTTACTCTTCCTCATCCTCTGTCCACTGCCAAAATATTGCTTATCAACAACTTTTTCTTGCCACTACACTGGCACGAGCTGTGACGATTGTGAAAGATGGGAGGTTATTCAAAACCTGACTGCCCAGCCTAGCAAGAAATTCAGGTCAAGGCAAGTGTTGTTCCAACTGGTGGATAACAGTTGAAGTATGTTGATCACCGTTCCTGGGGGCTTTATGGATGCAGTCTCTTTAACGACTGTAGAAATATTTAGCGCTGTTTATATGGATTAAAAAAAAAGAACAGCTGCCATAAGGCAGCAAACTCAGTGTTCTTCTAAGAGTATCTGTTTTCCTCTTTCTAATGTATCTTAGTAAGTTAGGGTTACTTGGATTTCGCTGTTCAAGATGCAATTGCCACACTGATTTTATAAAGCAGGATTTTTTCTATTCATAGTTCCTTCCTTAATACCCAATAACTAATTCCCTCTTCCTTCGTGACTGTGGATAATCACAGAACTCTTATTTTCAGAGAATTGGCTGCATTTTTTTCGAAGATCTCGTCCCTGTGTAGTAACAGTTCTTTCAGAACTCATCACTGTGTAGGTACAGTAAAGAATAATCCCCTCCATGCACTTCGTTTTGCACATAATCATAGAATCATAGAATCATTTAGGTTGGAAGAGACCCTTGGGATCATCAAATCCAACCATCAGCCCCACTCTGCAAAGTTCTCCCTTACACCATATCCCCCAACACCACATCTAAACGAGTCTGAAACACATTCAGGGATGGTGACTCCACCACCTCCCTGGGCAGCCTGTTCCAGTGTCTGACCGCTCTTTCCAGGAAGAATTTTTTCCTAACGTCCAGCCTAAACCTCCCCTGCTGCAGCTTGAACCCATTCCCTCTTGTTCTATCGCTAATTACCTGAGAGAAGAGACCAGCACCGACCTCTCTACAGTGTCCTTTCAAGTAGTTGTAGAGAGTGATGAGGTCTCCCCTCATGTTTCATTCCCACCTCTTATCATTCAGTTGTTTTTTGAGATCCATGTGTAGTTCTAGCTGTGAGAGCTGAATTTGGTCATCCTGAATGGTTGTGTATGTTCTGCAAAATGCATCATGATGTCCACCTCATTTTCCAGATAACTTCTGACCGTGTTATCGGCACAGATGATTGTATATCCTGCTAATAACCTTTCTTTGCTGTGGAGCCATCTACTTATTCCCATATCATTCTATTTTTATCCTGTTCATTTCCTGGAAAAGCCTCTGACGGGGGGCTTTGTCATGCTAAAGTGAAACGGTGAAATCCTTTCCCATGAAGTCACTGGGACTTGATGTATTGCACTTCTGATAGATGCAACTTCTTCCACACCGTCTGGATTTTGAAGTTCAGTGTCTGCTTTTTCGGGGACATTAAGGGAAAATGCCCTTGTTTTGGGAGTAAATTTAATTTCTTTCTTTTTACCTATCTGTGGTCTCAGGCTGCAGCACCTGGTGGTATAAACACTCTAAAGTTTGGTTAGGGAGAATGCAATCCCTTCTTTAGGTTTGAAACCAACCTACGTGTTCACGTTAGGGTGAGGATTGTCCAAAGAGGTGCTTCTGCTCTCTGTTGCCCATGTGAAACGTGGCTGCTTTGTTAGACTGATGCCAAAAGGGGCACTTTGTGTTAATTAAACCGTTGGAACAGTTGAGACCATTGGCAATCGCTCTGTGGAGACCGCCACTCATCAAGTGAGTTGTTGGTGTCTCCAGGGAGAAATCCTTCTTCTGAAAGGTGCGTGGATGCTCTGAGTTTTGGGGGAATATATTGCGTTCCTCTTCTGTAGTTCCTGATTTCACTTTCAAACCTAGAGCGTGGTATTCCCAGAAGTGCAAAACCAGACCCTGTGCTCGGTTGTGCACAAACACAGTTTGCCGTGCTTCAGAATATTGACTTTTTCTTACCAAGTTATTATTAAAGATGAACACAAGCACTGACAGTTGATTCCCAAGCCAGTCTTCCACAATATTTAGGGATGCCTAGCCTTGAGGATTTGCTCTGAGCCTGTCTTCACTAGCAAGTCCAATGTAATACGGAATAACAGCAGTAATATCTGATCCTTGTACATCATTCCAAAGTCTGTTCTCCAGTTTCCCAGATATAACAATGGTAAGAACTGTGTTTCTGCCTTTGGGAAATGAAGGCATCTCTGCTGAGAGCAGTCGGGATTGGGGCAATTTAATAGCATCCTGGAAAAAGCAAAGGATACAAATGAAATGTGTTAGATTTTAGAAGGATAATCGCATACATTGACTTTACCAAGTGCATACTGTTTTGTTTTGTTTTGTTTTTTTTAGGCTCAGGTGTATTCTTTATTTCTGTGGGAGGTATTATACAGTATGATGAAAATGTTGATTTTTTTTTTTTTTTTTCTTAAAATGTGTGAGAAAAGAAAGCCGTTGTGGAAATTATTCATTGCCCGCGTAAAGCTGTGCGGTATTTACTCATAAATGTCGATGTAGCTTTGTGCCACTGGGTGGTGCGTTCTAAACACCCTGCAGCCCTCACTGTATTGCAAAAGCATTTGTCCTTCCTCTAGTCGCACAGCTTTTCTCGCAAGCGCAGGCTGGGTTAACCTTGAAACTGAATCACTCAGAATTTCAGGTCTCGTTTCTCCTTTTGTGGCTTTTAAACAGGCAGGTGCCACGATACCGACACATCTTTGCTGCTGTGCACCCCAGAGTCTTTGGTGCTGCTCGGTTTTCAAGTGATTTAGAAAGCATTTGTTGTTTTACAGAGTGTGTTCCAACCGCAATTTGAGAGGACTTGTTCAACGAGATGATGACTGAGGTACTATATCTGGCAGAAGATGAAGAAGAGAATATTAGACCTTAATCCTAAGCAACTGTTTGTGAGAGAGAGGGAGAAGGTACAGAGACCTGATAGAGATAGATTTACCTGTTGCACTCCTTTCTGCATTATTTCTGTCATGCTGCTCGTGGGGCTCCAGTAATTAAGACAGGGCTGCTAAAGTGCACCATTTCAGGCAAGCCTCACCTCACTGTGAGACTATTTCTAATAAGCTTTTCCACAATCTGTAAATCCAGACGTTTTCCATCTGGCGTGATGCTGTTAAACTGGGCAGGGGCTCTGTCTCGCCTCTCCACCTAGCAGAGTCCCTGTCTGACTGGGCCAGCTGGATGCTGCGCTGGGGTGCCGAGGGGCATCCGGGGGGGGCAGGAAATTAACCCTTCTGAGAATTCACAAGCGAAGGGTTTAATAACGGGGGTGCAATTTCCCTCTTCTGAAAACAGCCACAGGGAACCTGTGCTGCTGATGTCTTTGCTGACTTGGGTACATTTACATGAAAAATTAAATTGGACAGGTAGATTGGAATGCGATTGTTGGTTTTAGTTTTATAACGGATAAATATTTCTCATGGAAGGTGAGTTAAGATAAAAGGGTAACCACTTTATACTTATTTAAGGCTGCTGTTCGATAACAAATCCAGCTGTAGGGCTAGTGGTGCCAGGTCAAATGCTGTAGCCACAGGAATTGCAGGGCAGATCAGGTGTAAACTCAGGCTGCTAATCCACAGCTATTTGAAACTGTCAGCATGATAAATTCATCCTGGCAGGTATTAAGCCAGAGCAGCTATTGTTTTTCCACTGGTGGTCAGGCTCTTAGTCTGATTCAGCAGAAGCAGGGATGTACGTTCACACCCTACCTGGGCTGAATCTGTTTTCTGAGAGATCAGGAATTGCCCAAATGCGGCGTTAATGATTGTGAAACCACAGCTTTCATCTCGGTGTAAATCAGCGAGACGGTGAGCTGTTGCGCAGAAGCTTCAGACAGCAAGCTCAGGACAGGAGAGGTGCCGGTCCATGGAGAGATTGCGGTGCCTGACCTAGACACAACAGCAGGCAGACCGGATTCCTGCCCGTGGTGGTGGAGGGGGACAGAGCCTGGCTGCTGCCATCAGGCTGGATGGTCCATTGCTGTCCCAAACACAGGTGTCACAGCAGGTGCATTAGCCCCGTGCCACTTAGAGACTTCTGATTTTATGCTTTTTTGCTTCTGTGAGCCAAAAGCTATGAGCTATGGGGGTGGAAGGAGCAGGAAGAGGGGAAAGGTTTTGGGGCTTTTATTTCTCTGTTGCTGCCTGATAACCTATGTGAAACGTTTATCCTTTCTGTTACTAACTAATCAGTTAACGGAGCTTGGAAACACCATCTGACTTCATCTCAAAGGAAAACTCACCCGAGTTTTACTTTGAGAGATCTTAACGTTGGCAGCAAGTTGGAGCTCAGAATTTTTATGCTGTTAGATTCTTCTGCAAGTTCCTCTCCGTACTGTATCCAAACATGTTTCTTCAGTGTTGAGTGTATATCTTTATTTCACGTATTTTCTCTAGCAGCATATCTATTATAGCTGTTGCATGGGAGAAAAAAAAAATAATGTTAATTCCTCTTCCTAAACATTTAGCCCTAGTACAAAATACACATGATAAAATCATTGGGCTTTTTGTTTTGCTTGTAAGAATATTTTACACTACCATGTTTTTCCCCTCTGCTGTGGTTGTTTATAAATAGAGATTTTTCAGGTCTTGAAAGGGGATTTGAAAAATTTAGAAAGAGTGTGAAGCAGAAGATAATGTAATTTAACACAGAAGGGAGAACTTAAGAGAGGGCAGAGCACTGGGAAGTTGTATTTACTGGACCTCTAATCATTGAACTGACTATTAAACAACTCACTTTGAGGAGTTTTTTCTCACGCTCACCTACACAAAACTAAAGTTACACTCTTTTTAAGAAAAAATATACTCGTCAGACTCCAGAAACTTCTAAATCGCATTTTAAGAGTAAGAACAAAACTGTGAGATTCAGCAAATCGACAGTTGGTAGAATGGTAAAAATTCTGACTAATTTGGAGAAAAGCATGTAAGGTTGTGGTGAACAAAAAGCGGAACTCAGCATTTATGACTACTACCCCAACAGGGGCAAGTGTCAGTCTTGAAATACTTAAGATTCAGGGGAAAGTAATAAGGAAATAGAGTATGGAGTAGACTAAGTATGGAGTATGGAGTGGGTAGAAATTGCGTGAAAGGGCAAGCGTGGACATAACCAAGAACTCACTGTGGCAGGTGTTGGAAACAGAACAAAACTACCCTGCGCAGCCACCAGTATTTAGTCATTATTTCTATTTCTAAAATAGAACGCAGGGACCAGGGATGTCCTGTCTCCGGCTTCTGTACTGATAGAATTACATCCTGGAGATTGGGAAGCCCAAGTGCTGGTGCTCCGTGCAGAACCGTGCGCGTTAGGATCTCTGCTTCAGGAGAAAGCTGTGATCAGGTATGTACGAGCATAAGCCTAGTTTCACTGGGGGATTAGTCCCATTGGTTCTACTACAATCGCTTGCCTACTTATAGTTAGGCATGACTTCAGAAGATCAAGCGAATGCAGGGTGATGTGACTGATGTGACTCCTCGTCCTTCACTGCAGTATGTCTCTCAGCCTCCCTTAGCTGCCTTCTCTCTTACCAGCACACAGAGTGTGAGTTCCTCTAGGAACTTCTTCCTACGGTCGCAGTAACATGGTGACCATGCACTAAAGCCCTCGGGCATCAGGTTCTCAAGAACTTCATATTGCTCAACGCTTTGTGTTACATGAGCTGATGCTCTCTTAAAATGGCTTCCAGATATCTCAGTGGTGGACCTGTGACTCTTGTACTTCAAAGCAGGTCTGTTCCTTGCTCAAATCTGTTTATGTTTCCTGTGCTGGAGGGTTGGTCTCTGACTTTAGCCAACAGTGGCTGCCTTTACTTGCTCTGCCCAGTGCTGGGGTGGGAGGCACGGTGATTGAGTGCCGTGGAAAAATGCAATCGCAGGCCTAAAAATAGATTCCCTGAGAATCATTTTAGACCCAATCAAACCCAAAGAATTTGTGGTATTTCGCTACCACCTGTGTAATTCCAGTCTAAATCATTGACTTCTGAGATGGGAAGGATTTCACTGTGGCTCTCCTGGGAAGCGTCAGTGACTCCCATCAGTGCACGCGTGATGGAGGAGAAGTAGCTTGGGGTTCTTCCCATATAGGCGTGTTCTCTTTTCCCTTCCCTTCCCTTCCCTTCCCTTCCCTTCCCTTCCCTTCCCTTCCCTTCCCTTCCCTATTCCCCTATTCTCTCCTTGTTCACAGTACCTGTTGCTTAGACGTTTGTGCAATTAGGTGGTACAACGTCTGGAGATAGCTTGGTAGCTAGAGCCATAGCTAGATGTGCCATTGCTGGAATGAGCCTCTCCATGAGATTGCTACAGGTGTGTTGAACTTCCTCTCATATCTCAGCCTGCTTCTCAAGGGCTGCCAGCAGAAGCAAGGTTTTTGTGTGTCAGGGGATTCTCTGAACGAGTTTGATGTTGCAGGTTGGCTCCTGTCATTCTTCCCTGTCTCCCACCCGTGGATCTGAAGAACATATCGTAAAAGAAAAATAATTACAAATGACATTTGGAAGCAAGATACTGAAAGAGGGTAGATTTAGATGAGATCTGAGGAAGAATTTCTTTGCTGTGAGGGTGGTGAGCCCCTGGCCCAGGTTGCCCAGAGAAGCTGTGGCTGCCCCATCCCTGGAGGGGTTCAAGGCCAGGTCGGACGGGGCTTGGAGCAACCTGGGCTGGTGGGAGGTGTCCCTGCCCAGGGCAGGGGGGCTGGGACAAGATGGTCTTGTCTTCCAACCCAAACCATTCTATGATTCTAAGATGCAAAACTGCACAGTGCAGGCACCCAAAGGCTGGATTCCCAAGCTCGCTCCCTCTTCTACTCACCACTTTCCTCAACATTTTCCCTTGTGCAAACCTTGAGCCGAAGTCAGTAGGTTGCAGCCTTTGGGCCTTGGCTCAAGCCATGGGTAGAATTCAGGAGCAGAGCTGTTAGGTCAACTCTCAGCTAAAAGCTGAAGAGTAGAAGAAGATTATCTTTTTGTGAAATAAGGTACATTCAACTTCCAAAATGACTCCCTCTGCGAGGCAGCTTGTTAAACTATTATATACCCTTGATAGTGCCAGGTATGATGCTGTAGCACATTGCACAAAATGGATGTCAGAATCCAGCATATTTTCAATAATTAGACAAAACCCAGCTTTCCAATTTGTGGCCCCACTCTCATTTTCCATTCCAACCTTTAAGCTTATCCTGGCTGCTGGCTTGCTGGCTGTTTCCCAATGTGGCCCTGCTGTTGACATTGGCCAAGAACAGGTTGCAGGTGGGGAGCTCCGTGGTGTGATTCAACACCTGACATTCAAATCAGTCACATGCAGCATCACCAGCTGAAGCAGCTCCTGATCTGCTTGTGATAAGAGTTCCAGCCCACCGAAGGAGGATCCTCAGCTCCCCAAAATGGAGATGTGGGTATTGCAATGCAGATTTCGGAGTGTGTGGGGGTCCTTACTGTTTTGTGCAACCGCTTGATTCGCCCTGACCTGGCGCTCGAGCCCTACTGTACTCCTTTGCGTGGCACAGCCACTGTGCGAGCGCATAGTCTGAATCCCAGATGAGGTAAGATGAGGTTATGTTGGTGTGTGCCGCATTCACAAAGTCTGATTAAGAAATGAGTGTTCTCAGCAATTGCTGAACAAACGCATTTGTACAGTCTGTTGTTTGTCCTAGGGGAAGTTTTATTTCTTACGTAAATTTATGATTTGTGAGCCCTGTTGAGGCCAGTACAGGGGTCAGTTTGGCATGTTTTGAAGTGACCATCAGCTGTTTAAAGCATGTATTTGATAGAAATAAAATCCTTTAGGTCAACAACCACCAGAAATATGCTGAAGTTTATCAAGGTATTTGTTAAAGTGCTAGAAAACTTGCAACTGGAGTTCCCCCTGCCCCTTTCTAGCCATGAGGGGCTGGGATTGAAGAACAAAGGGAGGGCTCTTCCCAGGGAAAACAATGTTCTAGTGATGGCGACTATATTTCTAAAAATGTTTGATGTGATTTGCAGAGCTCCTTGCTGCATGTGTATATACGGTGCTGGTAGTTTGATGGTCGTGCAGCCCATGAGCTGAGGCATCACTGACTTTTGCAGGCTTTTTTGGTAGTGTTCTCCAGGCTCTCCTTGTGCTGTGAAGGAGTAAAGGAGATCCCTCTCCTGCCATTTCAGGTCTCGACGCCTGGATGATAGAAGTGGAGTTATGCGCATATATGAATGTAGTTGCTAAACGTGGTGGGACTCATCCAGTCTCAACCCGAAGGTTAAATGGTAGAAGTGCAGCTTAGTGCTAGAATAAGGAAAGCGATGGATGATTTTAGAGGACAGTTTAAACAACCTGTCTTCTTCCTTGCCCTCCAGGGAGATGTCAGAGATGTACTTGCAGTGTGCCTTAGGATGCAAGACCTCCCGGCCCACTGTCTCCCTATGGGCTAATGTTAAACCTGCTCATCTTCCCCTGAGACAGCCAAAAACCCAGTTGTACCCTTCCCAAGGAATGGGGAAAGAAAGACTTTATTTCTCTCTTTCTTGTGAGACACAGAACTGCACTGCTGGCAGTACTCAGAGCTGGATTTGTGGTGGTCCCCTTTCACCTGTGTATGAATACTAAATGCAGTCAGAGCAAATATGCAGGACTCGGGATCAGTCTGTGGTATAAGGCATGGCCATTCTCCTGGGTTTGACCTCTTTATTTCCATTTTATAGCTGTACTTAAAAACTTTGAGTATGCACCCTTTGAAATGTCCGAAGTGCCTGTCAGGACGGTGTTACTCTGCCGTAATGCACTTGAGGTTTCAACAGCATGACCTGGACAAACTGTTCCTCAGACAAGTGGATTCTCCTGTTGTTTATTTTGGACCACGTTTGGGCTTGGGCTTTGGTCTTGCTCAGCAGGAAGTTCTCTGGCAGGCGGTGCACGCTGGTTATACCTGCTCCGTCACCACCTGCAGCTCCTGCGCTTGGCAGCTGGAGTGAGGTCTTCTGCAGGCTGGGTGGCTGTGGGATGTTCATCGGACCGAACGCTCTGGGGCTGATGCCTTCAGCCAAGCAGAGCATCAAGGGGAGGTCAGGATGTGCTATAGTATTTTCAGAGCCGGCAGAGGTTCTTTGGGATGATCTAGAGTGCAGTTTTATCTGTCAAGATGCCGTGAAATGCTACTGTAGCTGCTTTTACAGGGTTGTTTGTGTGGGCCACTGAGGCTAGACTGCTCATAGCCATCATTTGTCTACATTGGCGCTCTCGGAACTGCCTCTGAAAAGGCCCGGCTGCTATTTGCAGATGAGACGAGTATCTCAGGTGTACTTTGTGCTCAGGAACGCACCATATCTTGCATGACTGGACTGTGACCATGTGCAGCACCCATGGAAACTGTGTGTACCTGCAGTCACATCACATGGCTGATCACCAGCAGACACGATGGCCTGAGACCCCACTCAGGAGAGCTCCAACATCTCCTCCTACAAAGAGATGGCATCGGTGGTGGGCTGAGCTTTGCCCAAAGTCCTGCTGATGCCTGCCGCTGGGCTGACAGAGAGCAGCGGGGCTCTGCTTTGGGACAGCCAGATGCTACACAGAAAGCCAACCATCACCTGAAGACTAGGGATGGTGACACCTGGCGACTAGGGATGGTGACACCTGGCAAATAGAGTTTATGAGCTGTGACTTTGCAGCGTTCAACAGGTCTGGAGTTAATGGGGTTTTTCCCCACTCATTTCAATGGGTCAGGGTCCCTTTTTGGATGAGTGGATGCCTGTTGGGACTTGAGGGTTCGTGAAGGCTTGTTGTCGCCCAAGAGATGTGTTTACGTTTGTGCTCAACTTACTTTGCCTGAGTTGCACAACCAATTCTGCAAATTTCATTTCCACTCATCGGAGGTCTCAAGAAATGGGAGGGAGTATGACAAGCGGGTCTTTAGGGACAGCCCTGTTAGGAACTGGGAGACTACGTGGCAATGTCGCAAGCAACAGTCGTGAGGGGTCTGGTGCAAAATAGGGTGATAAAGGATTTTTACTTGTCGGAAAACTGTGTTGTACAAATCTGTTTTAAGTTTTGTCGAGGAGGATTGTAGTACTCGAATCAGGAACAGGTAATACTTTTAACAACCCTCATAATGGCGCTTATTTTAGTATTCATGTTAGTTATGCTGCAGTTCCCCTGTGTTAGTCCTTGCTTGTAGCAACATCTCAGGGTGGGGAGGAGGAGGAAACGTGTGGATGCGGCGATGATAGAGAAATGTAGAGCTTAAAGGATTTTTATAGCTCTTTTCAGTACCGCAAAGTTTCTCTACTAAATCGTACTTAAAGTTTTAGGCATCAAAGGAAAACACACTACAGCCAGCTCCTTCCAGCTGGCTCGCTGTGCTTGGGCAGCAACACATTCATCCAGAGTGGGATTTTTTGTGGATTACACCTCTCGGGAGACTCGACTGTGGTATTGGTGTCTGGCTGGGATTTTCTCCATCCAGGGAAGACGTGTCTGAGTTGTGGATTCAGCTCGGGCTCCTCGCAACACGCGGTCAGCTCCCAGCGAGCTTGGTGTGATTTCAATTTAACTGGGTGTCTTCTGAAACACTGGCTTACAGAAAGGATTTCCCTTTATGCTGCTGGTTATATTGCACCAAGCTCAACCTGGGTTGGGAAATTTAATGCTAGTCTTGTAAAACAGCTTCCACTTGCCTCCAATTACAACAGAATTTAAACCACGCGGCACCAGGAAAAACAAAACTCTCGTAACTCGGTGAAGAAAAGCAAAAACAAGTACAAGCCTCCAGGAAATCAGGGGGGGCGGGAAGACAGAGGAATTTGCAGCTGAACAGCATCCCCAGAAGGTGCGGGAGGACGGGACAGTGGTGCCGCACATCTGGTGCAGCTGAGGTCAGGCTCGCTGGAGCTGCGCTTACGCAGTCCGGCAGCGTGTTCTGTCATTTGGGATGTGCGCGTTCCTCGCCTCGCCTCCCTCCGGCATCATCTGCAGCCTCCGACCCAGATTGGCTGCTGCCGAGTCAGCCCATATCTTACTAGAGGGAAACTTGAGAACCCACCAAGCCCAAATGTCAAGCGCTGCTTAGTCAGATGAATCGCAGCAGTCACCAAACAGCCAGCCCGGCCTCTTTCCACATTTCATCAGGGCCAGCGTTTTGTGTCTAAGCCTTGTTTCTCAATGTAACGTGTGGGAAAAAAAAAAAACAAAACCAAACCCAACAGTTTGTGTGGAGCTGGCAGCATGCATGGAAAACCGGTATCTGCTGTGTAAGAAAAAAATAATGTGGATGAGCTTCTTCCCCTCCCTGCTCCTGCTCTGTTCCCTGCACTGACAGCTGGATGCTAAATATGCGACCGATAAAAGGCAAAGCCCTCTCTTGCAAGCATTATATTAAGCTTTTGTAGTGCAAAGCTCTAGCGGTAAAAATGGGGGCTCCTTTGCAGGACTTCTCCTTCCCAGGGGTTGACCCTGCAGCCTCCCCTTAGATCTCTAAATGTCTCCAGGTCGCGCTCGCTCATCCAGGAGGGGTTTTTTCTGGCAGCTGAGGGCTTGTATTGCTGCTCGCACGCTCCCCGGAGCACCCTGCACACACACCTACACCACCGCAGCGTGCCTCCGGAGGGATGCTAGTGGGACACCCTCCGCCTCGGTGAATTAACCCTGGGGGGTTAAATTAAACCCAATTAAAACCTGGGGGTCGTGCAGGGTGCTGCCGTCAGGAGGAGAAGCTGGTTTGGCCAGGCTCGGTTCTTTTCTGTGTTTGTGCGTGCACGCGTGCGTTCGCTTGCATGCGTGGTTGTTACAATGCAATGAAAAACGCTCTCGGGCTGGAGGTCACAGATAAATTTAAACTTTTTTTTTTTTTTCCCCCATTGGACCTTTTTCTGGATTTGATTATAGCCTTTGAACTTCCGAGATGCTCGTTGGAATGCTTTCGGAGCGTGCCTTCGCAGAGCAGTGCTGCTCTGGTAGGGTTCAGCAGTATCTAGCAGTAAAAATATTTAAATTAATCTCAGCACAGCAGTGAAGAGTGCAAGCTCCTCGCTTGATTCCACGTCTCCCTTTTCTTTTGAACCAAAGCAAATGGACACTGGTGGCTCTCCTGGAGGATGCTGGATGCCTGGGGTGCTCCGCTCGGCTGCCGCATCACCTCCGAGTCCTCCTGACCTCCCCAAACCTTTGGGCAGCAGCAGCAGAGCACTGAAACACCCTTCCAGAATTACATCCGTGATTTTTCCAGGGACTCCAGCGTGATTTGGATTCGGGCCACGCATTCAGGAGTTGTGCCGAGGGTGGGATACCTCTGATTTAATTTCAGCCCCCTATTTAAGTTTGGCGCACGAGTGCTTTCTACAGCCTCTGGGGAGAGAGAAAGGGAGACCTGCACACAGCAGCTATTTTAATCTGTGTTAAAAAAGAAGCCGAGATGACTATCAGCCATTTAATTTTTAGACAGTTTATGTTAGGGGAAGTTAATCCCTTCCTTTGTATCTGTCACTTGCAGGATATAGACGTTAATGTCCGCTAAATACCTTCAGCTCCTCCTTTCTCCTTGCAGGGGTGGGAATGCAGGCTGAGCTGTGTGTTTTGAAAACATGAAATTCTAGAGTTAAAATGAGCTTTCTGGATGTTTTTCTGGTATCTTGTCTTATTTCTGCAGAGCTGTACATTCCAGGATTTATTTTTTTTTTCCCCTTGTTCTACGTATTATTCCAATGGGGTTAGATTAATGTGAGGTCTTGTTTTGTTTCGAAAACCTTGTAAATGTGAAATATCAACTCTTAATTCGGCAATCACGTGGCGTCTCCCATTTAATGATGTCTGGCTCGTTTAAAGAAAAATGAGCGTGGATGTCTGCAGACTCCAGAAAGTCTTCCCAGGACAACTGCGGCCTCCCGTGAGAAAGCAATCGGGAAGGGGAAGATGTTTGAGCAGAGCTGATACCTGCGCTGATGAGGGAGGGCAGCGACGGGCACCCAAGTCGATGCTCTTGAGTAGGAGCAGACGACAACATGTGATCTGTAGATTTTGGTATTTGAACATCGGCATTGTTTGTTTCAGCCCCCTATTTAAGTTTGTTTGTTACAACTCACTTTCCCTGCTCTTCCTTAAGTTTGGCCAATTCTTCTGTCCAACCATCTCCTCGGAGAATCCTGAAACGCGTTCACAGGGCAGAAAAACATCAGCGAGCAGCGCGTTTTCTACAAATTGAGGGCTAATCAACACATTCCCTTGGAAAATATCATATTAAAAGACAGAGATATTTTGTGCGTCAACCCTGTCACTGGGAAGCTGAAATTTTGGGGCTGCATCATGAAAATTCCAGCAAGTTTATCAGCTTAAGCCGGCAACAGCGTGGTGTCGATATTTAGCCTCCAGCTCTTAAGGGTAGCTGGGATATTTTCCTGCCCTGCAGTGTTCTTCTTGCCTTCAGCGACTGTTTATTTAAAAAAAAACAAAACAAAAAAACCCAACCAAACAAAAAACAACCCAAAACCAAAAAGGCAATGATTGGCAAAATCTAAGGGAGCTTTTACACAGAAAAAAAGTGTTGCAACTGGCAATGTAAATAACACGCTGTGTTTCTGGAAATTCAAGTACAGACTGCTGGCACAGAGCTGCCAAATGATGCACGAAGTCTCCTTGTTTCAAGAAACCAAGAGGAAATAAAAGTATCTCGGGTTTATTGGAAGAAAAAAAAATAATTAAGATGTGATAGAAGGTGGCTGCAAAAAAATATCCAGCTCTATCATCTTTAAAAATGAGGCATTTTATATGTGTTAGGTATATACATGAAGTTGCAATAACAACTTTTTTAATATAGCAATACTTCATCTCTTCATGGAAGTGATCTGTTGGCACAAACTCAGTATAGAAATGCGGACCAAGCTTTCCAAAACGCATTACGCCTTCCCCCCAAAAGCTTTTAAGTTCTTAAATAAGTAACAAGATTTATTTTTTTAAAGCACTCGGGAGCTCTAATAAATGCTCCATTTAATACTGTGAGGTGATTTTTGAAATCATTTATATACGAGTACTTAGAAAGGTGTGTGGCCTGTGATAACTGGGAGATGTGACTTCTTGAGCGTGTTGGGATTCATTTACTCAAGGCAAGGTTTTTCAAATAGTGTCTGAAATCCGATTATTTCTGTAGATAGCAAAATAAGTGGTCTTATTCCGAATAAGAAATTCGGAAATCATTTCAAGAATTTTTTTTTATTTTTAAAATACTGTTCTTCAGCTCGTTTCTTGGAGGATGGGGAGAATTATTTTTGATTAAAATAATACAAATACAACCTGTTTGATGCTGTGATCCCAAGAAACGTCCCGGGACAACGACCCCGATGGCAAAAGTCTTGTGTCTTTTGAACGAGGGTTTTGCATACAGCAAATGTTGCTTCTACCGAGACAGGAAACACCGGGGAGTGTTCGGCGTGAATAAATGGGAACACATGAAGGAAAAATAAGTCATTCCTTTTCCATTGGTGCTCCAGCAGGAAATCTGCAAGTTTCTTGGCATCGCTGCCATCCAGCGCTTGTCCCTGTGGTTTGGCTCCCTCTGATGTCTCCGTTACCAGGAGGTGTGGAGCGTAACGCTGATGGGAAAGGGAGAAACTTGGGTGGGTTTGAATGGTGCTGGGGGGGGAAAAGTGATAGTGATAAGCATGATGGTACTAAGAAATTAGATTTTAAATTGGGTGAGAGGGTAGAGGAAAATTGAGCTCTGGTTACCATCACCCAAGGAAGGTTGAGTTGCACCTAAGAGCAAGAAGCCAAGTAACGGGGCTTGAGGCATTCTTGAGTATGAACTGTTGGAGATGGAGGAGGCAGTGATGAATAGAGAGAAGGGAAGGAAAATGTCTGAAATGGAAGCAAAGTGGGGAAGTGGTGTCTATATTTCTGTATTTAGTTCCCTCGCTAGGAGCATCACAACTGTTAGTCTGCGAAGGAAAAATCTCCACCAGCCCAGTGAGTGAGGGGGAGAGGAGCTGGGAGATGCTGAAGGCGAAAATGGAATGGGTAACCTTTCATTTACGTGTTGCAGAGGTGCGGTACACGAGAAGAAAGCTTGAATCAGCAACTTTATCACAGGTACTTTCATAACACCGCTATGGAGAAGAGTCTTGCAATAGAGTCTAGAATAAGTACAAAAATGCTGAGCCAGTCTCAGATGCCTTGTGCTTAGGTATGTGTCACCAGAGCTGTATTTTTGTGTGAGGAACAGGATTAGAGAGTTGCAGACAGAGGGAAATGATATGACGGCCCGTAGCAGTGTTGTCCTTGTTACCGTGCTCCGGTCTCACCAGGATGTGCATGTGCTCTAACAGTGTCGATTAAGGAACTGAGATAAAAGTTAAGCCTAAACAAGATTTCTCAACTAAACCAAATTCACATCATAAATGGATAGATAGATAGATATTTTGAGTGCCAATCCCTGAAACTCGGCCTGGAAACTGAGAGTCATTCTGGGTTTTTTCCCATTTCCTTATTAACAAGAATAATCCCACGGATGGATCTTCATCGCTGCCTCTGGCGAGGTATGAACTGCAGAGGGAAACCAGCCCGTCAATAATACAGGAATGAAAATTAGCACCGATTCCCCCGCGCTGGTACAGTTATGCGTTGCAGTCATATCTTTGAAGTAAAGTTGCTGCTTGTACTGAGACACTTTCTTTTTCTAATCCTATCCAAATTTCAGCGCGTGGGCTTGCTCCAACGTTGGGGCAGAGCTGAACCTCATCATTAGTTTCGGAAAGTGCTTTGAGCCAAAACCAGGGCTGCAATAACGGCGCGGTTACAGCTTTTTTCATTTTGGATCAGGATCTAATCTGTTTAATTCCTGCTGTCTGTAACCCACCGCATAAAGTATGCACCAGGTTCTTGGAAACGGGGCTCTATTCATGCAGGAAAGTAGGGAATAAGGGTGTAAACATGTTTGTGATGTAAGAAATATTATGTAAAAATACCTGAACTGTGAGAACCTCACGGCCAACAGAGACCAGCCCCAATCTGTGATGGGCTGTAATCTTGTATAGCTGCATTTATGGGTCTGTCCAGCTGTTTCCTACCAGTAGTTATGGGCTAACTCTTTTTAGATCTACTAACCGCTCTTAAGATACGTTTGGTCTTGCCAAAGTCTTTTTAGGGCTTGATGGTATCGCGGGACGGCAGGGTATGTGAAGTAAGCCTCGGCATGGGCTACAACTTGCACCCATCATTCCTTACACCAGTTGAACCTGCTCGTGCAGCCTTCCTCCCCGGGGCCAGTCGGGGACTAGCGGTGGCATATTCCCACATAAGGCAACGTGGATCGCTGGAGCGTTGTTACTGCGATGGAGGAGCTCCAGGCTACGTCAGGAATCCTCCTTTTCGGTGGCTGAAAATACCGAGGTTACTTTCTCAATGACAGTTGATTTCCTAGCGTAAATTTAGGGATTGAGATCACTGTGGGCAACGAGTGGATTTATTATTTTTTTTTAATGCAGCTGCAGGGAAAAAGGCTGTGCTCTGCACTTTCCCTAGAGAATTTTACTTTGCAGAGATGTTTTTAAATAACGTGGGGTTTATTCTGGACTCCGTCAAAACTATTAGTCCTTCTGGTGTTAATAAGTGTTGATAAGATGAAGAACCTCAGGAGAGAGATCAGTCAGCGCTCTCTGCCTGTGAGATTTCTGTGATTCACTTGACATCAACCGATGCATTACTGTTCGTGAGCGTTGCAGCTTCTGGATCTGAGGGAGAACCTCTGCCCAGAGAGGCTGTACAGCCTCCATCCTTGGAGACTCCTGTGACTCAGCTGGATAAAGCCCTGAGCAACCTGGTGACCCCAAAGCTGACCTTCCTTTCCTTTGAGCAGGGGTTTGGGCTGGAGACCTCCTGAGGTCCATTCCAACCTGACTCATCCCATGAGCCTAATGTTGAGGTTGCTAGACAAGCTTGATCATTAGCTCCGAGTCTTTCCCTGGTGAACGCTGCTCATTTCAAATTTGTACGGTTTGGAAACTAGCTTTCGATTTCTTGTATGTTGTCCAAAAGAGAGGAAAAAACCCCATTCCTGTGAGCATTGCAACTAGGAAGCCTGATTTCCTATGGTTTTGTGTCTTGAGGTTGATTGACTTTGGCGTTTAAGAAAGTAT
This sequence comes from Alca torda, assembly GCA_008658365.1. Lineage (NCBI taxonomy): Eukaryota > Metazoa > Chordata > Aves > Charadriiformes > Alcidae > Alca > Alca torda. Next base: position 3,019,931 of record CM018101.1, read on the forward strand.
GAACTCTGATTGAAAGCCTTCTGGCAGACAAGACTCGCTGGTGTGTGTTTCTCTGATATTTAATAGGATATGGACCTGTGGATTGACTCTTACTCTGAGTGGATGCACTTAGAGGGTCTCTCTTTCTCTTTCTCTCTCTGGTCTCCCCAACACAAACTTTCAGAAACCTTGTAGAAAAACTAATCCTTTGAGATCATTCCTTTGTCCAATTTGCTTAAAAACTTGCGAACGTGAGGCATGGTGGAAGAAGAGGTGTCCTAAACTGCTTGTCTACGTTCACACGGAAAGTGGAGCTGCAGGCAAACCCAAGATCTTTTGGGCCCTCTTATGTCCTCGGTTTAGGATATAATAGACATTGACCTCTTTGAAAATGTGACCCGTATTCAGGTTTGTATGTGAGAGCTGATATCTGCAAATATCTGATGTTGTATTTCTTTTGGTCAAGAAAACGAGTCATAATACAGCCTGTGACTGTACAAAAGTGGGATGGACCTTCTTGATCAAGGACAAGATCAAAAAGAAAGCGAAGTGCTTTGTACGAGGCTCCGGGTGCCCTTTAGCCTCTAATCCTCCTCCCCCTCTGTCTCCTCCTCTTCTTCTTTTCTTTCCTTTGCTTTCTTCGTTGCCTTTTAGCCCTAGTATTTGCTACTAAAAGCAAAAAAAAATAGCATTGTGCAGTGCAACAGGGACCGGGTAGAACAAAATTCCACCCTGCTTTTCCTTTTGGTGGCTCAACTCAACTGCTTTCTGCCGTGGAATAGTGTTGCAATAGACTCTTAGTCGCAAAAACACCACGGCATGAAAGCCTGTGGTCTATCTTGGAGCTCCCTTCCTTCGTGTATGAAAGATTTCTGTGTCCCTCAGTCAAACCTTGATTTTTGTGTTTATTGGCCAGGTTGACCAAAACGTGGGACGAGTCCTGGGCTTCAAGTGGCAGTTCTGGGAATAGGGGTCCGAATTCCCCTCCCGGTCCATGAAGGTGCAGCATGATAGTAGCAGTCAGTGTCTGAAAAGAGTATTTTACCGTTGGCAGGAAAGATATGGTGAATGATGTGTGCCCAGGTTGCCCAGAGAAGCTGTGGCTGCCCCATCCGTGGAGGGGTTCAAGGCCAGGTTGGACGGGGCTTGGAGCATCCTGGTCTAGTGGGAGGTGTCCCTGCCCATGGCGGGGGATTGGAAGTAGATGGTCTTTCAGGTCCCTCCCAACCCAAACCATTCTATGATTCTCTGACCCTTTTTTCACATCTCAGGCACCAGGAAGTATCTAAACATCAGCTCAGTGCCCCAGAGCATGATGAGATCATGAAGTCCCATGGGCAGCGCTGCCTTCTTGTGAAGGTTTCCATTGACAACTACTGTCGCCACACTGTGCGAAGTTAAAGGACAAAAGAACATCAGGAAAACAAGGACAAGGAGCAAGAAGAGTTGTTAGGGTCTGGCGGCACTGGCGGCTTGCACCATGGGGTGTTATGCCATGTTCAAGATCCCTAAACCAGCCGAGTGACAGTCATCTGGCAGCAAGAAGAGATGGCATGAAATCCCTGTGCCTCCTGGAAAGGATAAAGGGCATTCTTGCCCTGCAAAATAGCGCGTGTTTTATTGTTTTATTTTAGGCAGTCAGGTTTCTCTGCTGGGAAGGCTGGGATGGAGGAATGCAGCTTGTGTTTCACACAGAAACGTGGGCTTGGTTACGCTCCGGCTTCTGCCACTCAAGGAAGGTCCATACCTGCTGATGGGTATAAGCTTTTGAACAGTGACCTGCCCCATTTACATATATTAAAATAAGTACTTTAACAAAGAATGCTGTGTTCTGGCTAATTCTCCATTCAGTGCCCTGGTCAGCTCTGAAATGCCATCAAGGAGAAGATTGGCCTCGCCAGGGAGAGGTCATGACTACAAAGAAGCAGAGGGAAGGGAGAAGGAGGAAGTGCGACAGGGTTTTTCTGAGTGCTGTAGATCAAGGGGTTGGTCCCTCCGTGCTTCCCACGCTCTTTGTGTTACATTCCGGAAAGAAATATGGTGCAGGAGGGCGGTGCGAGTCAAACGACATGGCCTGAAACGGCGGTGGTGCGAGCAGGAGTCCCTGCGGTTTTGCTCCACCTCCTGCAAACCAGCAGAGAAAGCTCTCAGCGGAGAAGAAAAAGCCACATTTAATAAGGCAAATTTTTATAATTACCCTGCAATGATACCTGGGTCACTGAGGGACTTCAAAGTACTGCTAGATAAGTGCTGCTGGGCTCCTGTAGCAGGTAGGGAAACTGAGGCACGCAGCTTTGGTCCTCACTGGAGGTGAGGAAATGGCTTAGTGCTAGAGGTGGAGACAGATTTTGCTGCTGTCATGCTGGTCAGCCCTAGGGAGCAGCCCAGGCACTGTGAGAGCCAAGGCAGTTGTCCCGCTCCGGAGTGTGACCCACCACAAAGCTCAGGTGCCAAGGATGGAATTTAGGTGAAGTTCAGACCTGAACTTTAAAAATTTTAAAACCTCCTGCCTCGTGCTAGCTTCTGGGTCCTTGCCATCCATCCCGCTTCTCTCCAGGCAGGATCCCTGCCGAAGTGCATGGAGATTCCTGGAGCCCCTTCAGAGGTATTTCAAATCCAGGCCGTGACAAAGCTCTGTCTCTAGCCTGGGTTTGCAGGAAGCTTTTTGTGCCCGGCAGCGAGCCCAGGGTAAGGTCTGAGTGCCTCCGAGCTAAACCCCGTGTAACTCTTCCTTCTTCCGGGGCTGAACTTGCACTCGAGCTGGATTTTTCCCTTCGTTTTATGGGCTTGCTCAAATTTTATTGCAAGCGTAATGACTGGAAAACAGCAGTCGCCAAGGTCTCTTGGAGCACGTGGTGGCTCTCCAAAGAGGCCGGTAGCCAGCCACACCTGCAGAGCAAATAAACATATGGGTCGTAGAACAAGGGTGCATGTATTGGGGGAGATAAGAGGGCCCATCCCGCATCTCCTACCTGGAATGGGTTTGGCTTTTCCAGCCTGAATCCCATCAGAGTTTTTTCTGAGGTTTTTCCTAGGAAAATGGATGACCGGGTCTGAGTCAACAGGGAGACCTGAGGCCAGACGGCATGGGTCCCAAACCTCTGAGCTGGAAGATCTGTACCTGCTGCTGTCCTGACAAAGAAACCATCTGTACGTCTCGCTGCTAGCTTGATCGCTGCTTCTATATTTGATCCTGGCACATGGAAAAACTTGTCATCTAATAAAACAGACGGCTGGAGAAGCTAGTTGGCAGGCTGCAGCGGGGAGCGGTGTCCAGCGTGCATCATGTTTTGGCATGTCCATCTCTCTTTCTAGCCACCTTGGATATTAGCTCCTTATGAAAAAAAACAAAACAACTACAACCCAAACCCAATGCCTCTATTGTAGTTTCACTCCATAAACATCTCCCTGCAGTTAACTGGAGCTGGGGGGCCGGAGCAGGCAAACAGCTGTACCTCGTGGTAACGCAGCACACTCTGGATTTCATCCAGCAATGATTATTCCTTGTTGCCTTTTATGAACATCCCTTAAATAGAGATGATCTGACAACAAAATTACCGGAGCAGGCTTCTAGGAAAGTCTGCCATGCGCCCTGCCTCGGGGAGCCCCGTACCCTTACAGGGCAGGCATCATAGAATCAGTCATAGGGTGGGAAGGGACCTCTGGAGATCATCTAGTCCAACCCCCCTGCCAGAGCAGGGTCACCCAGAGCAGGTTACACAGGAATGCGTCCGGGGGGGTTGGAATGTCTCCAGAGACGGAGACTCCACCACTTCTCTGGGCAGCCTGTGCCAGGGCTCTGCCACCCTCAGGGTAAAGAAGTTCCTCCTCATGTTTAGGTGGAACTTCCTATGCTCAAGTTTGTGCCCATTACCTCTTGTCCTCTCCCCGGGCACCACTGAGAAGAGCCTGGCCCCATCCTCCTGACACCCACCCTTTAAGTATTTATAAGTGTTGATAAGATCCCCCCTCAGTTGTCTTTTTTCCAGACTGAAGAGACCCAAATCCCTCAGCCTTTCCTCATAAGAGAGGTGTTCCAGTCCCCTCAGCATCTTTGTAGCCCTCTGCTGCACCCTCTCCAGCAGTTCCCTCAAAGCACTGGTGACCTGAACCAAGATATCTATGTCTAAAAAGCATTTTTCTACCTTGTAGCCAACACGGCTTGTTGAACAATTTGTCTCACAGGTGAATTACAGCAAATCAAAGCCATGACAAATGCGCTTGTAGCCGAAAAGGCCAAGATATCCTGGGCTGCATCAAAAGAAGCGTGGCCAGCAGGTGGAGAGCGGTGATTCTGCCCCTCTGCTCTGCTCTGGTGAGACCCATTCTGCAGTGCTGCATTCAGCTCTGGAGTCCTCAGCACAAGAAGGACACGGAGCTGTTGGAGCGGGGCCAGAGGAGGCCCCAGAGATGCTGGGAGGGCTGGAGCCCCTCTGCTGGGAGGACAGGCTGAGAGAGCTGGGGGGGTTCAGCCTGGAGAAGAGAAGGCTCCGCGGAGACCTTCCAGCCCCTTCCAGTCCCTCAAGGGGCTCCAGGAAAGCTGGGGAGGGACTCTGGATCAGGGAGGGGAGCCATAGGACAAGGGGGAATGGTTTTAAACTGGAAGAGGGGAGATTTAGATGGGAACTGGGGAAGAAATTCTTTGCTGTGAGGGTGGTGAGCCCCTGGCCCAGGTTGCCCAGAGAAGCTGTGGCTGCCCCATCCCTGGAGGGGTTCAAGGCCAGGTTGGACGGGGCTTGGAGCAACCTGGTGTGGTGGGAGGTGTCCCTGCCCAGGGCAGGGGGGTGGCACTGGATGGTCTTTAAGGTCCCTTCCAACCCAAACCATTCTGTGATTCAGTGACTCCAGATGTTAGCACTGGCAATCACTGATAAGGTTTGGGATTTTTTGAGGCTTGTATGGCAGCTGGAAGCTGGACGCTTATTTTATTGCTAGGTGGGCTTTGCACCTCTTTTCCTCTTGTACCAGCTCCTACGAAAGCAGTTAGACAGCGAGTTTCAGGAGCTGCATGTCCTGCTGAGCACGGGATGACGGCAATTGGGGGATGTTGGCTGGGGTTCAAGGCTCTGAAACGTGTGATGGCTGCGGCACAGCGATGTCTCCCAGCATTGCCCAACCGCTAACCACAGACAGATGGCTGCAATCGCAACAATTTGTTGGCATGTTTGACTTCTGTAAGGTTGGATGACAAAGAGCTTGACAGGAGGACAGGACTGACCTTAGTGTCACGATGATCAAATAAGTATGTTTGTTTCTATTTAAGGCTGGGGTGGTTTTTTTTTTCTAGTCTGTAGTAATTAAGGATTTTCTCCAGTTCATGAGTACGTTGGAAAAATATCCATGTTCATGTTATTTAGCTTGCTGACATCTCAAATAATTGAATGTGGTTTTTAATGCCGTTTGTTGAACGAAGCAGGTGTTTGCAAAAGATGTCAACGTTGGTTTGGAGTTTGCCAACATCGATGTGGTCACAGGTCACTGGGAAGCCAAATATATTGTGCAAATACGGGAGGGAAAAATTGGTGATGTGAGTGACCTTTCCTATGTGATAGGAAGTCCGTAATGTATTGTGAGTGGGTTATGGCATCCAAAGTGGATAGCTAGAGAAGAGACGTCCTTTCATTCTCCATCCATCCATCCTTGGGACTTCCCACTCCTCTTTGACCCCTAGTACCACCTTCCTTGCAGAGAAGGGAAGAAAAATACTTGGTAAAGATGTCTGCTCCGGGGAAAAATGTATTGGTAACTTGAGTAATCAGCAGGATACACCAGGATACTGAACGCTTTTGGGAAGCACGTAAAAAAAAATGCTATGTTTTTAAATTAAGATTTTAGTGGTCTTCAGATTTCATCCGTGCTTTTTATTCTAGTATGCCTGGAATAAATTGGGGTAGGGGGAAAGGAAATAAGTGGCTATCAAAAAAAGGAGGATTACCTAATGTAATCTAACATAGTCTTATTTAGGGAACACCCTGGGGACGTGTAATTGGAAGGTAAAAGAGCCATGTATATAATGTTATGGTAGGCTGTCAGCAAGTGGCTATGTTCCACACAGCCGTACAAGATGTTTTCTTTAATGCGCGAGCCAATTCTCAGTTCGGGGAGGACGAGCCCTGGTGATGTTAGCTTTTTATATTCTGTCCCGCTCCGCAGAGAAGCGCCGTGCCTCGGAGAAACAGTTTATGAATGCATTTACTTCTCGCATGTCTGCTTTGCTCTGCATTTTCCAGTAAGGCGGTTTAGCTGGTGTAAACGCGTTACTGAAATGAGCTGGTCCAGGTTTTGGGGCTGATTTCTGCTCCACTGGAATGGTAACCTGGGAGGTTACCTGAAGAGCAGACCTGGTCCTGATGGGAGATACTCCATATACGAATGCAGATGTATAAATAAATACGTACAAAGGAGACACCCCTTTAGGCTCATGTACATAACGAACTTGAAAAACAGATGCTTGTTAAGGAGGTCAAATCTATACGTCTCTATATGCCCCCCCTGTGAATAGTTTCCTCTTTAGCAGCTGAGCCCATCACCTGTTCAGCGTTTGAATCCGACAACTCTGCCAAGTTTGACAGTTCATGGCTCTTTGTAACCAGGAAATTTCTGTTTTTCTGGGCTAGGAGAGATATGTGATGATACTGATGAGCTTCTAATCTGCTCCGTGTCTTGCGTGTGCAAAACGCGGCCCGTGAGCCTGATCTGGGATCCTCCGTCCGTCTGCAGCTCTGGGAGAGGCAAAAGAGCAGGAACTTGAGAGATCTTTGTACAATGCAGCAATTCAAGGAGTTTTAATATTTCAGAAACCTCGGTTCACCTTAAATTGCCAGTGCTGAACTGTATAGCATCCATATGTATCAGCTTTCTTCTTTATGAATCACTTGCAAAGCCCATATTTGACTCTAGAAATGTTTCTAAAATTTGTTCATCTCTAGCTGTACTGCATTTATCTCCGGGTCAGACACCAGCTCCTACATGGGATCTGATGGTGATTCAAAACAGATTGAGGCTTTTCATCAAAATCCTTTTCTTTAAGTGCACTGGGGCAAATCTGGATGTTTAATACGTTTGAGGAGAAAAATAGCTTTTTCTGGTGTTTTTTTTTTTTTTTTTTTTTCCAGTCTTGCAGATAGTCTTACTCTAAAAACATGTTGGCTGCAAAAGTAGGAAATGTGCCTGCACAAAGGGGAATTTCTGCGAGGATTTCTGCTGAAGAGACCAGTATTCATTGTTGGGCTGCTCGAGGATGAACGAACCAGTATAAAATCGGGTGATACCAATATCTGGGGTTACTGCGAGTCAGTGAACTTCAATTGCAGCATAGGTAACACCTCAGACCCTCTCTTCCAATAGGAAAAGGACTTTTACAGGGCGAAATCAGGAGAGTTTGTCGACCAATGAACGTTTGCTCTGGGGGTGAGTCACATTCATAAAGAGTTTCAAGTTTGCGGTCTGGCAGATCCTGAGAGATGATTAAACCCACATAAAAGACCATTATTAATACAGTTTCTGTAGTTCTGCACCCGCGTGCGTTGGTGCAGATGGGGCAGGGGAAGACGTAGAGAAGGGGAAAAAAAAATATTACTTAACCATGCTGGAAGTATGAGTCACAGCTACCCTGGGTGAAATACAATCCTGTAAATGCTCTGTGGGCTCCACATACCTGCTGGCACTCTTATCGCCAAATTCCTATCTGGGACAAAGAGAGAAACTTTGGGAGGATTTTTAGCTGTAGTGTTTATCCCAAGCTGCTTGGAAGCAGGTTTCCACCTCCTGCTCCGGGCAGATCCCCAGTGTCCTGCCCTCTGCCCCCAGCGGGATTGTCACCCTGGGACCCCATTGCTATTCGTCACTGGGGTAAAATGGAGGGAACTGGTCAGCCCCCAACAGGGTTTTCCTGCAGCTGTACCCACCTCTGCAAGGCCTCCCGACAAGATGCTGGTTGTCTCTCCCTTTCCACTGCCGGGACAAATTCACAGATTTATATAATCCTTGTCTCGGCTTGGAATAATTTGTCTTGATTTGCAACATTAAGGTGATTTCTTAATGTTTCTATCCCTGGAAGCCTTCTGTTAGAGAAAATGTTTCTCATTATCAGCCATGAGGTTGCCAGGTCTGGGAAATACTTCTGTTTTATATTACTCTCTCTGTTCCTCCTGGTGTGTGTGAGCCATCCCAGAACCAAAGATGATGAGATCCCTGTTTTATGTGTAGGAAAAAGATGTCACAGGGTACAGGGGGCTGCAGCCCCGTCTGTGATGCCCCCACCAAAATGCCATAGTCCTGGCTGTGCCGTCAGACCTTCATCCCCCTTGGACAGCAAGCATGGGGATGCCTGAGGATGCCTGTGCCTGCACCCTGCTCTGCCACCCTCCTGACCTACATAACCTCGTTGCAGGAGGGAAATGGGTGCAATTCTGACACATCTTTGCTATGGCAGCAGCAGCTGCCAGGGAAAGTGCAGGAATAATGATGGGGAGGATGGGAAGAGGGGCAAATTCCGCAGGGGCAACCTCCTAATATCAGATCAGAAGTGGAAAATAAAAGGAGAGAGGGACCCATATGGTGTTTGGCTGAAGCAGGTGACTGGGAGCTCTCTCACTGGATGGCTTGTCTTGGGAAAACTGGTCAAGACAATTTCCCAACAGAATTTGATCAAAACTTTGTCAGGGAGGGAAAGCGTTCAGCAAGGCTTGGCTCGGCCCCTCTGTGTGTTTAGGGGGCTGCAACACAGATCTGATCAACAGCTGCTCGTTGGTCCTTCACATGGACTTTTCTCCACCTAATGCAAATACCCAGAAGACATGAGATGCCCATGGTCCTACTATGCTCCTCTTAAAGACCTGAGTGTAGGACGGTGATTTTTCTCTTCTGTAGCCTTTAACTTTCTAACAACCCTTGCCTTTGCCTAAGATAGGTGGTTTTTTTCCCCTAATCCCCCATGACTCTACCACCCATCCCACCACAGGCTGAGTAGGACAGGAGGACACCACAGGGCACCAGACCCACGCATGCGTGGGGAAAGTGTGAGCAAAACTACCTTCATCTTCTCACCCTGCTCGGGGGCTCAGCAGGGAGCTGCAATAGCTTTCATGTTGCAGCAGGAGGGAGAAGGACTTTTTTATCATCTGGCCCCATGGGCTGCTCTGCCAGGCCGGTTGTTTGACCGGTGACCGGATCAGATCCCAGCTGAGGTCACACTATTCCTACCTGATTACGCCCTGCGATTTTCTGCCTAGGTAAATAATCCCACACCGGCTTCAGGAAGGGCAGTCCCAGACTGAACTAAATATTTCTACAAGCAAATACTGTTCTAGTATTTTTGGAACGAGACTTAACAAAAAATAATAAAATTTGCTGTTCCTCAGGACCTAAAGGAACCTGTCCACCTCTCTTCTGCTGCTGTGCCAGGCTGGATGTTATCCTGAGCTTTACCAACACTGAACTAAGTCATTTCCCATCAAATATATGTGTTGGGAAAGCAGTTCTCATGCCTCTGGCTTCCTGCTGAAGAAACAAAGTGCAGCCAGCCTCAGCCATACCAACTGGTTCATTCAGATTTTTAGGGCTTTTCATATGGAAAGGAGCTAGAAAATCATTTTCTCCGATCTGCCTTAAAGGGAGAGGTGGTAGCAATGACTGCACACGGGTCTTCTCCAAAGAACGGTAAAATTCTGCTTGTCCCACATCCAAGAGGAGCTCCGAGCTGGTACCCTTCAAGGTACCTGATCTCCTCCCTGGGCTGGGCGTCTCCTGGCCAAATAGCTCCTTGGATAGGGCCAAATTGGTTGATGTAGCTCAGCATCAAAATGAATGATGCAGCCACCCTTCACCGCACGGGTGGAGAAAGTCCTCTCTAATTATAGTTTGTGAATAATAAGAGCAAGATTTGTTCAGCTCTGAAGGTATCGCTCTGGCCGGGGCAGCTTTGGCCCATGTGCTGCAAAAGGTGCCGAGGGGAGCCAAAATGGGAGTCAACTTGTGACCGCTTCCCTGGATGGCTGGGGGAGCTGGGAGCTCTTATCTGGATGTGGTTCAGCCAGCGTATTTAGCTGATCTCCCCGTTGTTACCTCTTCCCGTTATTTATCACTTTCTTGCCGTTGCATGTATTTCCCATTAGCTGGTAAATCCTTGGGGCAGGGGCTCAAAGTACCCGGCTTTTACTTGCAGCATTAGTGGGAAGGAGCTTTGGTTGTAAATGCCACCAGGCACATCACCGTCAGGATCTCTCTGATGAAAGCCTCATCCTGTGGTCCATGGACAAGTAACTCCTCATGGCCAAAAATCACCATGTACGTGTGCTGCCCGTCTTCAAGAGAAGAAACAGGTTGCTCAGAGAGGTGGTAGATGCTCCATCCCTGGAAACATTCCGGGTCAGGTTGGACGGGGCTCTGAGCAACCTGATCTAGTTAAAGATGTCCCTGCTCATGGCAGGGGGTTTGGACTAGATGGCCTTGAAAGGTCCCTTCCAACCCAAACCATTTGATGAGTCTATAAATGAGGGTGGCCATTGAGGGACCCCACCATGCCCTGCAGGGTGGGAGGGGTCCTAGTGAAGACCATGAGCCAAACGTGCCTCTTGAGAGCCAGGAACTACCTGTCCCTGAGCTGGGCTGAGCCGTGTTTTACCCGACAGGTTGTTGGTGTTCGCATAAGATGGGTGTTATGGGAATTCACCAGCCTGTAAAAGCACCAGGGGTGGTTAAAGCATCCCATCCTGCAAGCTGGGAAGGATTGGTGGGGTCCCCGCTCCGTCTCCAGATCTTTGACTGGAGGAAGGAAAGCCTATCATTGCGCAAGTATTTAAAAGAAAACCCAACTACGAAGGCCTTCCCGAAGTAAATTCTGCAAAGCTATATTATATATATTTTTTTTTCCCCCCAGCAAATTTACGCTTCTGACAGACAGACAGAAATTTCTCAGTACAGAGAAATTTGCGGGGTTTCATGTTCTGAGAAAGTTTCAGAGCACTTGCGAGGGGGATTTTTGCAGAATTCATTCAGCGGATGTGCCCGTGCGACGCAGTGACAGAAGAAGCTTTCAACACGGGCTGAGACGCTTCTCATTTCCTTGAAATGTTAGCTGGGGAATTTGATTTGCTGCCCTCGGCCCCCGCCGCTCAAAGAAAACTCCCAGCGCAACCTCGTGTCAGTCAAACAGAACAAAAATCTCTCCTGAGCCCTAGTCCCATGGGCTCAGGGATCCCGGGATCACTTGCTCTGAGCCTGGGAGGTGTGACTTTGGGGAGAATCAAATATATCAGCCCTGTGTGTAAGCATTCATAAAACTCATTTTTTTTTAAAACCTATTAATGAATTTCAGTTAATTTTGCTGATTGAAGCTTATTAATACCCAGCTTTAGTTTTGCCGTTCTGATTTTTCCAAGATTTTTTTTACACAATTCATGATTTTTCCTGCTTCTTCTTTCCCCTCAAACCAATCCCTACAGAGAGACTGCATTCCTCGGTAGATGCTTTTGGCTTTTCACCTGTACCTGAATGTTCTGGAAGTAAATGCTATAATCTGACAATAACAAAATAATCCCTTCTAATGATCTACCTTGAAATTATTCCCTTATCTGATTTTAGCATCTCTGTAGCCTAGTCCTCAGATAACACAGTATCAGGAACTAATATTTTTGCTGACATAGACGCTTTGCAATTTCTTTTTTTTTTTTAAAAATGTATTTGGATTTGCAGAACTATTTTTGGGTGCTGGCGCTATTAGTTTCTCATTTTTGTAATTATCAGAATTTAGACTTAAAAAAAAAAAAAAGAAAAATCCCTGGAAAAAAATTCTGTTGACACTGATTTGCTGGCCAGTAATTTCCAGGGGAAGTAACTGTTGCATGCCGGAGTTCAAAAGAGAAACTGAAAATTTTGCTTCCCAATAGTTCCTTCTGTTTTTATATGGTTATGTTATGGAAAAATACAGTAGAAGTAGGAATACAGTTAGAAAAAACCCCACAATTAATTGTAGTAGTGCTTAGAGATTTTTGAACTTGACCAGGAACCCATTTCCAGAAACAAAGGTGTCTCCTGGAATAGTCCCTCCTCATTTCCATCTTATAGGAGCATCCAAATTCAACTTTAGCCCTGACTCTCTCGCTTATTATATTAATTAAGAGTTAATCCATTCCCTATCTTTTCTTCCCAACACAGAAAATTGCTTGAAGTCAGAGCGGCTTGTTTGAAATCACGTGAGGTTTGTTTAGCTTTTAATTTTTGAGCTTTTTGTACATTGTTTTTCCAGCATCTACAAGAAACAGGGTTTGGTTTTATGTTGGCAACAGCTAAATTTTTCCTGTAAGCCCAGCAATTAATTAATTTTAAAGAAACCACTAAAGCCCATGAACCTCAAGGGGTGGTAAAGACTGAAGAGTGAAACAGCTTTGATTTAATTTGGTAGCCCATCGTGAAAGGTGCTGGTTCACTTTGGCCATGCAAGGCTCGGCTTGTAATTCCACTACTTGTCTGTGCTTTTAGTTTATAATGAAGGTGCCCAATGGAGATTTAGATTAGGAAGAATTTTTTCACTCGGAGAGTGGTGAAACCTCTGGCCCAGGTTGCCCAGAGAAGCTGTGGCTGCCCCATCCCTGGAGGGGTTCAAGGCCAGGTTGGACGGGGCTTGGAGCAACCTGGTCTGGTGGGAGGTGTCCCTGCCCAGGGCAGGGGGGTGGAACTGGATGTTCCTTAAGGTCCCTCCAACCCAAACCATTCTATGATTCTGTGTTGGTTTTTTTCTGCTGTTTGATGCCCGCTAAATGATTTGTGAAGGTTCTTTGGGCACGTTTCCAGCTCTGCGAAGGGATACGATGGTGCTGAGGATTTTTACTACGTGAAGCGATAACGTGTGGTTTCCATGTGGAACTGAAAGCTTGGCTTCAGCCCCATGCAGAGTAGCTATTCAATAGGTTTGTACCACCTTTGTGCAACAAACGTGGAAGCGTTTTGGTTTTCAGTACATTTCATTCATTTCTAAAGAGCCCTCGACTATTATTTAACTATATTTTGACTTCCAGAGAATACTGAAAAGGTTAACATGTAAAATTGTTTTTTACCCGGTCAAGGAATAATTTTATTCTCTTAAAACTCACTGATTCATGCCACCTCAACCCAGCTGTTGAAAAAGGAGATAGCAAGGGATGAAGATGTGTGACAGGAGGTGGTTTATTTCTTATGAAGCTCTGCAGAACATGGAACGATTTGAAATGGCCTATTGACATCTCAGCATTTTCAGCCCCATTTTGTGCTTTTTGAGCCCAACTGGAAAATAGAAAATAGGTTGCTGCCTTAAGCTGTAGTCATTGAAGATTAAGGGGTGCCTCTGGGCAGGGAATAAGGAATAGAATCACTGGGTGACTTCCTAAGAGCATTTGAAAATGTAATGGGTTTTGACTGTATGATAAATTAGGGGTTTATGCGCCAAATTGTGTGTTGTGGCTCGGTGGAGCTGAAAGGCCTTATGTGTGGTAGATGGTTCCCGTCGAGACAGATGGCAGTGGGGGAGCTAAAACAAAAATAGCATTTAAAAGCTGAAGAACACTTCTGAACAGCATCAGCTGGTGTCACACGATGTAGGCTGGTGTTAGACTGAGACACAACTGTTCCAGTGAGGTAGCTGGGCCAAGGAGCATGTCAAGGTGTAGGTGAGCAATGATGATGTTCCTCCTGAGTAATATGCAGATATAGGTGGAAAGCACTGCACATTTTTGGGGGACCATGGGTTCATGCACACATTTGACTATCTTGAGGTTTTTTGGTCACTGGGAACTCTTTTTTCCCCTTCCACACCTGACCATCAGCAGCTCGTGACCCAAGTCATGCCTGATGCAAATCAAACCTCAATGCCCATCAAAGCAGAGCTCTGGGGAGGTAGCACTGGGGGATCATGTCCCCGTATCCCAGTTTGAAGAGTCACCACCCCCAGGGAAGGAGAATACCTTGTGGTATCTCAGCTCACACTCACCCAGCTGTACCACTAGACAAGGCATGAAAGAGTACATGAGGCTAAACCCATAGATTTGGAGTAAAGGAACAAAGATAAAAGAAGATAAAACAAGAAGGTACCTTCTTAAGGTTTTGTTTAATTACAGAGATGGTGCTTAGCTGGCTCAGCGCTTTGGCTGGCACATGCTGCTCTTTCTCCTGGAAAGAAGCAGCCGGAGTCATCTTCTCTTTCCTTCAGTAACTAAGACAGATCCTGCATCTTTGTTTCCTCTCCTCTGGAAGGGGAAACAGTCAAGAGCAAAATTCCCTTCCATTTAACAAGCACAAGCTCAAATGCTGCTAGTTGCGTGTGTCTCTGTCTTGTTCTCCGTGACTGGGCGGTGGGACAGAACATAGACTTGGGAGAGGTGAAGTCCTCCTGAAGCCTACTGTGAATGTTTGCATCTTAGCACTTCACGGGGCTCTGGCTGCTTTCTCTCTGTTCAGCAATATCAATGAAACTCTCTATATCTTGAGAATATCCCAACTTTTAGCTGAGTTTAGAACTCTTTTTTTCTTCCCTAGAAGCACTATATGACAAAGTCCACGGGTGCTTTATTGGGAGTCTGTGTAAGGTAGCCAAGAAAAAGAAATGTGCTGGCAATAGTTGTTCCCGTACACAAGGGCCAAACCTTCTGAGGGAAAAAGTCAGAGGCCCAGGAAATAATAAGAGCTGAAAATGCTGGCTGTAGGGTGCAGACCCATTACGTTAAAAATTAACAGAGACATGTGAAAACCTCAGCCCACGTCTGTGGTTCGTAAGTGAAGGTTTACAGTTGAACAAATTAATGCTGAAGTCTATTGACTCGTTGAATTCGCTGAACTCCTGGTAGGTGTTTTAAAGGTTGCGCTTTGCTTTCCAGCACTTCTCCACGTTATGCGAGACAAGTAACAACATCAGCATCCCGTGGAAATCCAGTCTTGTCCTCTCTTGACATCTTCATGGCTTGCAAAATACACGGTGCAGCCAGCTAGACAGCTAAGGCATGTGCTATGAGTGTAAACTCCTTTTATAAAAGAGTAATGAGGTTTAAGATGGAAAAGAAGCGCTGGTTATGCGGGTAAATACCAGTGCTGAAATAGAAGTGCCTAGGATAGCCTCCTGATAATTACTGCGTGCATCTTCTTGTGTTTACTTTGCGTCCGAAAGCAAGTGGCTGCCTGCTAAACGCTGTGCATTCCCTGGAGATGGCCGCTCAGCT
The DNA here is from genome assembly GCA_008658365.1 of Alca torda. Lineage (NCBI taxonomy): Eukaryota > Metazoa > Chordata > Aves > Charadriiformes > Alcidae > Alca > Alca torda. The sequence goes on from CM018101.1 coordinate 3,035,095, forward strand.
GTCAGGTGGAGATGCTGCGAAAAAATATGTGCTTGTTTATAAAGCTTCACTTGAAGTTTTGCCAGCAGAGTAAATGAAGACAGGATGTCCTCGGAAGTCTTGACCCAGCCATCTCCAAGGGCTGTGCCTTTGGGATGGCTGAACCAAAGACCCCAGGGCTAAAATAGACAGTGGTGGGGCTGATTTGGGGAGGACCATGGCACTAGAACTGATTTTATATTTTATTTTTTTTTCCCCAGATGAGAGGGAGCGTTACACCCTTCCAACTTTTCGGTTGTTAATCTGAAAAGGAACTTGTTTGTACCACCTGAATTTCTAGGGAATTCCCAAAAGAATTTCTGTTTGCTGGAATCTGCTTAGCACCCAGAGCCGTTCTCATGTCGTGCTAGCTTCATTCTTTCCTCCTGCCATCCATTATCCCGTACGTGCCTAGCTGCCTTCACGCTTTGCCTCCCGACATCATTTACATAAGAGTAAAATTAGCAGCTTGAGCAATTATGAATAAGTCACATTAGACAAAGAAGCCTTTAGGCTGAATGTAGGAAGCCAAAATGTCTGGCATTGCAAACTTTCAACACACCGAACGGCAGGGAAAGGATCCTTTTTTCTCTCTTTCAGAGTTTCCCAGCAATGCCAAGGGGTTTAGGAACCCAAATCCCATTGATGCTCAGCGGGAGGGTGATGCAGAGATGGGGAATGCTCCTTGTGCAAATGTTCAAGGCGCCCAAGTGGTGCTCTTTGGTTTGGCTCAGCTTCGTAAACCCCATCTCCGTAGGTTGGCCATGTCCAGTGCCCAGCCACGAGCACTGCTACCCATCTGCATCCCCCCAGCTTCTGCTGCTGCCGACGTGATGCTGCGGTGACGAACATCACCAAGGTGTTATGGTCTGGCTCAGCTTTGTAGACCTCATCTCTGTAGCTTGGCCATGTCCAGTGCCCAGCCACGAGCACTGCTACCCATCTGCATCCCCCCAGCTTCTGCTGCTGCCGACGTGATGCTGCGGTGACGAACATCACCAAGGTGTTATGGTCTGGCTCAGCTTTGTAGACCTCATCTCTGTAGGTTGTCCATGTCCAATGCCCAGCCACGAGCACTGCTACCCATCTGCATCCCCCCAGGTTCTTCTGCTGACGACGCGATGCTGCGGTGCCGAACATCACCGAGGTGTTATGGTCTGGCGTAGCTTTGTAGACCTCATCTCTGTAGCTTGGCCATGTCCAGTGCCCAGCCAGGAGCACCGCTACCCATCTGCATCCCCCCAGGTTCTGCTGCTGCCGACGTGATGCTGCGGTGATGAACTGAGCTGTTACTGAGAGCAAGGGCCCGGACTCAGGTCCCGCTCGCCCCTGGTTGAGGGCTGGGCAAGCAAAGCTGCACCTGATTTTAAAGAAAAAAGAAAAAAGGTTGGATCTTGGGTTGGTGTTTCACAGATTGAAGGGTTTACCAGCCACATCTAATGAGGAGAACGGGTGCTGCTGAGCTGAGTCCAGGACAACAGCTGTCGCTAGTAAAAAGAATGATTGTTTTTACTAGGAAAAAGCTACTCACTGAGAGCAGAAAAAGAGTTTTACTTGAGTAGAAACTGCAGGGCCTGTCTCCTCATAGCTATATATAAAAAAATCTTAAAAGGACAGTGGTGTTCTCTCCAAGGCCTGATGGAAATGCAGGAATCTATTTCAATTTGTGCATATATTTGTGCACTTGCATAAAAAGCAGCTTGTTTGTCTTTAAAAATATTTAAATACACGCAAAAAGCATTAGGCTTATGGACAGTTTTCCAAAGCGTACCACCACAATCCCCCCAGGAGTAACCATACCTGCACCGTGGCAAACTTCTGTGCTGAAAACCCCCGACTAACGGAGCTAATCTGGTTTTTAGTTTTTGAGTTAAGCACCGGAGGTTCACTCGGGAAATGCAAAACCCAGAGATCACATCAGGACACGCGCGCTGGCCCGTACAGAGCCGTTATCAGGGGTCCCAGCAGAGCTGGGCTGATACGAGCGTGCTTCTGATCACCAGATTTTAATTGCAGCCAAAGATAGTCTCATTTTTTGGTGAGTTTTTTTCTTTTGTTCCGTGCCATAAAAAGAATGAAGTGCCTCTCCCATCATGTATATATGGAAAAGGTCTGGTTCTGAAATTGTGCACTTCCCACTTGGAAACAGATGACTGTTTTACAGCTCGCTGGTTTTCAGTATTACTCCCCCAAAACGTGTCATGAGATGACACGTTCCAAGAGCGTGATTTTTTTTCCCCCGCACCACAAGACCTATTTGCATTTCATTTTTTTGATTCTGGCCTCTGATCGTTTCCCGGTCCCTCATAGTTTCTTTTTTTTCCCCCGTTACCATTTTGTATCATTTTGATCTATTATTTGCTCTGCCAGGATTTCGGTTTTTATTCCAGCTGTCATATTTCTTCGGGATTTCGGTCAGCCTGGCCAGCTACAACATGTAGAGGCCAGAATAAAAGCTTTGTTTGGCAGAGGTGTTGAATAGCTTCTCGGCGAGCACAGTTTACTGTACACAAAGACATCAGGGAGGAGAAACTTCCTTCTGTCTTTCTCTTTTTTTTCTAATTTGGCCTCTTCTTCCTTTAGATCTGCTATCCCAGCGCCGCTGCTTGATGTGAATTTGTTTAAAGATTCATTTTACCATCTCTAATCCGCTGATTCTTCCAACCTTTCATGGGTTTGCTTCCTAACAAAAGGGGGTTTGAAACTCTTTTTTTTCCTGTGGTGTTTTTTTTTTTTTCCCCTTGTTGCTAAGAAAGTGAAGGGGGGGTCACAGTCTTTCATCCCCGCTGCTTCGTTTTTAATGGCTGATTTGAGACGATATCCCGGGGCAGGGAGTTCCCCAGGTGGGGATCCACGGTGGATCTCCACGGTGGATGAAATCACCGCTGAACCCTTTGACTCCCTTTTATTTTCCTCTTCGATATTCCCACTTGATCACTGTGAATTTTGCTCGCCTCCATAAAGACACCAAAAATCTCTTCTTATAATATTTTGGCTTCTTAACAAGTAGTCGTTTGTCTGCTAGAAACCCTTTGGTATATTTTACATTGTTTTCCCTGCAAAGATAATTTTAAGAAAAGTCGCCGTATTGCAGATACTGAAAGGTCATGGGAACCTCTTGCTAAGATTAGTCCAACTTCTTCCTATCAATAGCTGTAAGTGGCGTTAGCATTTTAAAAAGGAGTACTGTGTGAGCATTAAAAGACATTTTTTTTCCCAAGTACACATTGAAAAGCACTTTTATCCCATGTCTAGGGCCGGGCGCTAACTGGAGCTCTATCACTATGGGCTGATGTTTTCTATTCAGGGGCTCACAGAGAATGCATTGTTCGAAGGAGGGCCGAGCTGCAGAGGTTGGAACAATTTCATAAGGATAAAATTATTGCGAGGTGTCTACGAGGAGCCTTCAGACGGAAGGGCAACCCTGCGATGCAGGCTGTTGGGCAAACGAGCTTTACGCTGTACAATTCTAAGAATGGAAAAAATTAGAAGAAACCCCCAAAGACAACGTCCAAAGTTGGTGCTTCCCTTCAGTTTTTTCCGTTTATCATTACCAGGAGCTGGAGAGAAAACATCATGTTGTACATAGAGCAAATTGATCGTCCCGAATTTCTCCAAGGATTTACTAACAAGCAAACACCTTCCAGCATGGATCATCCCTCTCCGCTGTGGTGGCCGTTAGCAGCTGGCCACGGTGGTGAGGCTGTAAGGACACAGACACGTTGTTTTTCTAAACCTTGAGAGATACAACTCTAATTTGAGCCCCCTACCCAAATGGATTTCATTTCTTAAATGTCTGCTTCTCTTTTTTCTTGGCAGCTTCTGGAGTCTTTGCAGAGGGAGGGTTGTAGGCTGGGAGCCCTCATCTCCATGGGCTGCACCCCTTGTTTTGAGGAGTGGCTGGAGGCCACCTTAGAACCACCATGGGGTTGTCCTTGGCACAGAGACTCCCTGGTGATCAGCCTGAGCCCTGCCGAGCACCCCTGGCAGATTGTTCCAGTTAAGTGCATTTCTACTGATTTTGAGGGCTAAGCATGTTATTCGGTGGCTTTTCTCCTCCCCCTAAGGCTGCTCTCACGCTTGCTCAACCTTTAGCAAGAGGAGGAGAAATCAACTTGGAAGGACACCGACTTCTGCAGGGAACGGATTAAAACATCAGGCCATTACTGAAAACGCTCCTGTGCAGTGACGACAAATATCCTGACGCAACTGGAGAAAGACAAAGCCATCCCCTGAGGAAGATCAGGGCTGGCTGGCACAGCAGGAAGAACAAGATGGGATTTTGGAGGTTTTTCTCTCTCTGAAAAGGACGGACTATGCTTCAGAGAACCCTTCTTCTTGCTTACGAAGTTGTGCTTCCCACTGAAAGGCTGAGTCATGGTGCCAAAGGCTTCTTCAGCAAAGGGAAATTGTCCAGTTCCTCCTTGTTTTCCCCCTGTTATTCACAATAACTTGTATTTGGTGAAAGCACACTTGGGAAAGGCACTGGCTGGAGCCGAAGATAACAAGAAATGCAGATCTATCGTCTCCTATGACAGTTGCCCCATGCAGTTAATCAAACACTCTGCAAAAAGGCACTTTATTCTTAATTTGCCGTTGTCTGGCTTCAGCTGTTGGGCATCCATGAGTACCAATTTACTTTCTTCCCAACCCAGGCTCTCATACGCAGTGATCAAGACGCCCTTCAACCCTCCTTTTGCTAAAGCAGAGAGGAGGGTGCCCTTGGACCCCAAGGTGGGTGGAGTCTGCTGGGAGACCTTCCAGTGGGCAAAGATCTCAGCCTGCAAACGCCTATAGCTCAGTACAACATCTAAAAATCTTACCAGCTCAGGTGTCAATTTAATAACCCCTTTCCTTAGCTGGCTGGTTAGCCTAGAGCAAACCAGTTGGCTTAGAGGGCATGCACGGCTATCCTGCTTCAACTCTGAGCAGTCCTGACCGCGGGCAGCTCAGGAGAGACCTTCATCCCCCTCTCCTCAAATGGCAGGTCTGGGGTTACAGCTGTAGGGGCAGTTTGGGTCAGTGCCTGCATGTTTTTGGCAAGGAGTCTCCCATGCTTCAGCGCCCGCAGCTCTCCCTGCCATGCTCGGGAGCCACGTGTGTCTATATGGGTGGTGAGCCCCTGGCCCAGGTTGCCCAGAGAAGCTGTGGCTGCCCCATCCCTGGAGGGGTTCAAGGCCAGGTTGGACGGGGCTTGGAGCAACCTGGGCTGGTGGGAGGTGTCCCTGCCCAGGGCAAGGGGGTGGAACTGGATGATCTTTAAGGTCCCTTCCAACCCAAACCGTTCTGTGATTCTGTGTCCCAGCCCCTCTGGTGTGGGGACAACACAGCCCCAGCCAGACCTGTGAACCCCCCACGAAGGTGGATGAATATGCAGCTGCTTTTCATCTTTCTTTTCGGTGCAGAGACCTGAAATTAGTTCTACTACCTTCAAATAATTTGTCTCATCCTTTTTTTCCCATCACTACCGGCTTTTTCAATATCATTGCAGATGCATCTGCAATGCATCATCAATGCGATACCATTGCATCTGCATCTTTTCCAGCTGAAACCTTCCAGGACACCTTTTCCCACCGTGTAGATTAGATAACAACTACAACTGCAACTTTCCGTATAGCTCAGTGAAAGCGGGATTTGTCTGAATATGTTTGGCTGGCTGAAGGATCCCCGTCATCCTGTGCAACTGCCCTGCCCTCCGTGATAGCTGCCATCCTGCCAACGCTAATATTACCCGCAGATTTTATCAGCAGTGTCGTGTAGGCGTATTTCAGGATCATTGATTAAAAAGGTCAATTAGCATTGCAATATTTCCCACCTAAAAAAAATAATAATAATAAAAAAAAAAAAAATCAGAGTTGATTCCAAATTCTTGAGATTCCAAAGCTGTGAGAGTCTTTCTTTAAAAGGAGTGGAGAGATGATGCTGCATGAAGGGAATTGCCTCCTGAGTGGGAAATTTTTATCATTTCTGCCCACACTGAATGTACCCACAGGTATATTCTCTCCCATCACAGCACCTGTTGGGTAGATGTACCTGGGGATGAGGATGTTTTGGTTGTGGTGCTTCTTTTCTGTAGGATTTTTTGTTTTTTTTTTTTTTTCTGGGAAAAACATGCCAGCCTCTGTAAGTGCTCCTCAGTGGGAGTTCAACAGCCTTGTTGGTTTCGAGAGCGTGTCGAAGGGCAAGAACAGACAAACTCATGTCATAACACAAAAACTCTGGGAAATTCAAGGGCGGGGAGATCTGAGGTTCTGCCCTGGATCCATCCCTAAATGGAAACAGTCCATCCAACGGCACTGTCACTGCTTCTTTTTGGAAACTCTTCTCCTCCACCACCCCAAAGCACGTGTGCAAGGCTTGGGTGGTCTCGCAGGGGTCGTGCTGTCAGTAGTAGTATTTTCCACCCTGGGAGTTCAGCGTTGACAGTAGGATATCTTTCGTCCAAGGCTGATATGAAGTAACAAATGAGAGCAAATGTTTTATTTATATTTAACATACACCCTGAATGAAACTGTTGTGGAGCGCGTGACTGCTTAAAACGTACAGCCTGAATTTCACTCTTTATTAATGTCACGCAAATAAATTAGGAAAGCATATGCAACACGAGTTTTGCGTGCGGCAAAAACACGGCCCACAACAGAGTGGATATGGAATAATATTCTGCAATCCTCATTTTTTCCCCCCCTTCACTTTAGACAGTGGACAGTACAGTTTTGTCTGTCTCATCAGGAACCACTGGTGAAACACCACTGGAATGACCATGGAGCATTTCTCCTAAACATTTCTTAAATACTACCAACGGGTAGTATTTAATACCAACAGGTCAAATAAATTCACTTGTAGTTATCAATAAAAGAATGACGTGCAGTTATCAAGAAAATACAGCGGAAGCAATGAGCGATCCGATTTTGTCTTCAGCTTTTCTGCAGTTCCTTTTTGAGACGGGTGAGAGGACAAGATCATTCCTGTGGGAAACATAGGGGATGGAATGGGAAGGGATGAGATTGACCAGAGCTCTCTTTATATGAAGGGCAGGACACAGAAATTACTTGATTGCTTTTTCTAAGGAGACATTTTGCCGATGTTCTGCATGGTTTTCTTTGCTTGTCTAGAGTGGTTGAGGAAACTACAGTGAAAGTAAGATGTTTTTCTGGGCGTGGTGGCAAATTGAGAATTCTAGATCAAGAGGCTGATATTATAAATTGATGGGCATATTAATCTGTTAAAGTTAACATAGGATCCTAGGACAGTCTCATCTGAGCATCTTCTCACTGCCTTAGAGAAATGGGTAGAGAGGAGGGTAGGAAAAGGCCAGCTCAAAGACACAAGTGTGGCCCAGCCTGTGGAAACAGCAGCCCCCCGGGGTAGCTCCTGGTCTTTGCTGGCCACTTGGGTGGTTCAGGAGCTACGAACCCTGCCACAGTGGTGGGTGTTCTGGTTTGGTTGAGGGGCACCTGAATCGTTTCACTCCCAGTGTGGCTGTGGCCCTTTGGCTTAACAATGCAACCTTTTGTTTCAGACTGGCTTTTGAAGTCTAAAGGCAGCGTTCCCAGATACTAAATCTATGTTTGCTTTTAATGAGGCTTAAAGGAGCAAACAAGGTTCTTGCAGCGCCCACGTGGCTGTGCAATGTCATTCCTGAACACCCTGTGCTGAATCCAGGGCTAATTCCATAGAATCACACAATGGTTCGGGTTGGAAGGGACCTTAAAGACCATCCAGTGCCACCCCCCTGCCCTGGGCAGGGACACCTCCCACCAGCCCAGGTTGCTCCAAGCCCCGTCCAACCTGGCCTTGAACCCCTCCAGGGATGGGGCAGCCACAGCTTCTCTGGGCAACCTGGGCCAGGGGCTCACCACCCTCACAGCAAAGAGTTTCTTCCTCAGATCTCATCTAAATCTCCCCTCTTCCAGTTTAAAACCGTTCCCCCATGTCTTACAGCTCCTCTCCCTGATCAAGAGTCCCTCTCCGCCTTCTCTGTAGGCCCTCTTTAAGTACTCAGTCCCGAGGAGTCTAGCAAAGCCAAGCAGCCATCAGTATTTCAGGCTTTGGCATAGCCACGGCATGAGAAATGGTCCTCACCAAACAAAAAAGTCAACTAGCAGAGAGTTTGGCTCTTAACTTCTCCCAGATCCATCCTAATATTTCATCGTCATGCAGGTCTTTCAATCTGTATATTACATGGCTGAATACTTTGAGGACTCCCAGGATGCAGACGCTGGGTCCGCGCACCTTCCAGTTGGGTTTGAGCTGGTTTGTGCACCCAAATCCAAATCCCTTCTGGGAACCAAACCAAGGGAGCGGGGACCTTTCAGAGACCCCAAAAGCGCGCTCCCGAGCCAAAATGAAGCTATGAGGTGGACCAAGGGCCCAGCTGTGATTTATGGACGCAGATCAAACGTGGGTGCTCTGGTTGCCCCCAGGTACTCGTCCTCCCCCTCAATCCCCATCTCTGCTGCACGGGTGGTTAAGCTCCCGCAGAGCAGCTGCTCAACAGCTGCAGGTTATGCTCCACATATGAAAGAAACCCCAAATCTGTGTGAAATTTCCAGTGGTTTCACAGCTGTTGCTTGAGCCAGGCTGTCTGTGTCACATCTACGGGGACACTGGAGGGGAAAGAGGCAGGACAGCTGGGAGCTGTCATTTCTCCAGCCGCTTAGTTATAATCTGCTTTTGCTCACGGCAGAGCCTTTTGAGGGAAAAATTGAGAATGGAGAAGCCTTTGGATTTATTTTCCTCCCTTTTCTCACCCCCTACCCCAGGATTGCAGTGAGTCCGGTGTGAGGCAAACGCTGTCATGAAGGGATTTATTTCTAGGGAGACTTTTTAGTGGGATTCATTGCAACTTATTTTAAACAGCTGAGCAAGCCAAATACTCATTCTGGAGAGGAATGGCATCCAGGAATGGTCAGTTCAGCTGAATTAGCAATTGGTTTTAGAGAGAGACAGTTTGCTTTCTGAAGGCAGGAGTCTTCCCTGACTCTAAAGTTACTTTTTTTGTGGCTGCAGGACTGGTGATAAATTCCAGATCTTCTGGGAAGGGGAAGGTGGTGTGGAGAGCCGAGAAACTCTTGAAGGAGAAGTGGCACTAAAAATCAGGAAATTAGTTGCGTACTTTGAAGAAACCACCCAGAGCAATTTGCCAAAGGATCTGGAGGGTGTTTAAAATATCTACATATTAATAGGCTGTGGTGTGACCAACTGACTAACCCTGTTTACCTGTGGAGAGGGAGGGCTTTATTCCCAGGACGTAGCAGGGAAAAGTTTGGGTCACCAGAAGGGCTTCATTTACCTCAGTCAACCATAAAGTGCAGGATAGAAATCTGTGGTATTGCTGGGATTTATTCTACGAACACCTGGTACAAACACTTCTTTTTATTTCCTGACATTTTGCGTTCTCTCTGCAATTATAAAAATAAAACAACCTGTTAATTCTTAATCAAAATCAGTTCTTAATTCTATTTTTACCTGAAATTATATTTGTGCCAGGCATCCCTTATTTGCTCTTAAATGTGAATTTAGGTTAAGCAAAAATTGATGTGATTTTGAGCTGCGGGAAGTCCTGCTGTGGGCAGAGGGGATGCTGCAGAATTAAAGCCCACAGAGCACATGCTGAGGAGGTCGTGTCCTCCCAGCGCTGCTCGACTGTTTTTTGGACGGTATTTCTCTGCGTCGTTGCTTTCCAGATGAGTATCCTGTAACGTGACATCAGCCTCTGTTCAGATAATACCTACATCAAGGGTCACGTCTTGATGGAAGAGGGTCTCCTACAACGAGGCGGTAGACAGGTCACAGTGGTCTTGGTTGCTCTGGTTGAAATTGTCATTTGAGACGTGGTTTGAGTGCAAGATCAAAATGGCTTGGGTCTTAACATCCCAAAAAACTTCAGCCATGCGGGGTGCCGTCCCTGTACCCCAACCCTCCCTGCACGGGACATCAGCAAGGGAGAGAGATGGGTGGCAGAGAGGAGACCTTGAGCTGAATATGTTCTGCTGAGAGAGAGGCCCTGCATCTCCTGTGGCTTCCCCAGCAGCTTGAACACAGCTTTATTAACCCCCAAATGCTCCACGGGCACCACAAACTGGAGTTTTCTGTTGGTGGCCGTGGGCTGCGAGCTGTGGGGCTCATGCGCAAGGATGGCTGGAGGGGGCCAGGACAGTTGGAGGCTCCCAAACTGGAATGGGATGAGACTGTGGACACGTTCCCCATGGAAGGGAGAGCAGAAAACAGGGCTGGTCCTGCCAGCTTGGGGGCAGAGCTGGAAAGTCACCTGTTTTTCCCTTCCCCAGCTCCTGCAAGGGCTCTGGCACACCAAAAATCGAAACAAAATGGGAAAAAAAATTTTTTTTTACCCTAATTTGTTGACCATTTATTTCCTGGGGAAGAAACTGTTGCATGGTAGAGTTCAAAGTTCAAAAGAGAAGTGGAAAATTTTGCTACCCAATAGTTCCTTCTGTTCTTATATGATTATGTTACGGGAAAATACAGTAGAAAAGAAGTGCCCCATATTGTCCCCTCCTTCCATGGCACGGTCACCCTTGCTGTCCCACGGGGGAGCTCCAGGGGTACAGGACACCCCATCTCTGAGATGGGTCTCGTTGAGGGACACGGGGTGTGATGTCACCGGGGATGGCAGGGAACAAGGTGAGGTGACGGCGCAGAGTTCTGGACGCCGCCAGGAAATTCCAAGCAGAAAAATGCCAGGGCTGGACGGGCGATGGTTTGGTTTTGTTGTCTTGTTTTAAACGGCCCCTGTGAACAACTGTTGTGCGCGAGGGGCGGGGAGGGGGGGTTGCCATGGCAAAATGGGATTTGCTGGGAATGAATAGCTTTCTTTTTCTTCCCTGAAATGAATGGGTTGCTAAGACCTCCCTGCATATGAAGATTGTAGGTGCTACCCTCCATGGAAGAGACGGCGAACAATATCCCCCCCGGCTTTACGTTATCCACAGGCCTCTTAATACAACTCAATCTTATTACACAAAAAAAAAAAAATATGTGATCTCAAGTGTAGATTGAGAGAGACAAAATGTTCCCAGTGGGATCTATCCGTGTCTCTTCCCCAGTCCCCTCCAACAAGAGGGATTAGCGGCAATGTTTGCACTGACTGTAACTAGGACATAAAGACCATGGTTCATTTCTTCCCATTCAGCTAATTCTTTACATTGCAAACACTACAGGATCCATTTATGGTTTGGGGTTGTGGTTTGGGTTTTTTTGGTTTTTTTTCCCCTTTTGTGAAAGTAGGTTGGGGTGGGAGGGGAGGGGTTGAGGGGGAGAAATCTGCTGAGGAAACTGTTGGCATCTCCAAAGAAAAGTATCTTTTCAAACCTCAGCCTGCAGCCCGCAGCCCTCCTCTGCCGGGGGTGAAAGACGCTGGGATCCACGTCTGATGCGATGGCATTCGCAGGCAGCACCTCTTTTAGATGAAGGCCGTGATATATTCGCCGAGAGTGGCAACTTTTAAGAAACAAAGTGATTTAAACTGGCAGATTTGATTTCCCCTATCAAGTTCTCGGCCTTTTTTTACAGCGAATGGGAGTGCTCGCTCTCAGCCATCTCTCATTCCTGACACGTACCCACCTCTAAAGCAAACTCCAGCACCAACTTTAGGTATGTTTTTTTCTGGGAGAGCTTCGGGAGGCAGGACGTGACCATGCGGGAAGGGTTTGGCCAGGACCCCAAGGTAAATATTTTTGCCAGCCATGCAAAAGTATCTTTTCAAACCTCAGCCTGCAGCCCGCAGCCCTCCTCTGCCGGGGGTGAAAGACGCTGCGGTCCACATCTGATGCATCCCTAAGAGGCGGCGATCGCCAGTGTTTGTGTTTTTCTCCTGTTTGGAAGAAAATTTCTCCAGCAGCCGAAAAATACAGTGGTGGGATGCAGGATTTGTGCAAAGGGGCTGGAAGATGCTCTTGGGTTTTGTGCAGCGCAGTCGCGCCGTGATGTCAGCCTGGCTGGGGAAGGGTCAGCGAGGCAATGGCATCTGGAGCATCTTCGTACAGGTCCTGAACTCGCTCCCTCCCTCTTCTGGGATATGGGGATGAGAGAAGAGATGGTTAATATCGCCTAAGCGCCTTTTGGCTGACCTAGGAACATGCTTTATCTGCTCCAAAGCCAGGCATCAATCTTGCCTTAACAGACAAGTCCTGCTGACTCATAGCGAGTTCAGGGGAGGTTATGGGGCCAAAATGAAGGATGATGAGATGAAGGAGGAACTCATAAATCTTTCCGAGGTGGAGGGCAGGCAGGGCCATGTGTCACAGTACTAGGGCATGGTGACCCATCTCTGCCTTGTGGTCTCTCATTCCTCACCGCCGAAGGCAAATACTATAGAGATAAAAGCCACAGAGCAGATTTCGGAGCTTTGAAATGTTGATTGTGGTGGTTAATTTCTTTATTTAATTGCAAACTTCCAAGCTCAGAGAGGAAAAGTGCACAGTGTGGACACACCTCTTGTCTGAAACTTGGCCATCACGGTTACAGGCCATAATCCATGCGAGGATTAACCTGGATTTGTGCGCAGACAAGAGAGAGAAAAAATGACCTAAACTTGCACTGTGCATCTCGGGTGACCCGAGCTAATGTGCCCCAAAGGTGTGTGATGATGTATCTACTCCCTCTCACCTCCGTTCCTGGCACTCGGAGAGACAGCAGATGAATCCGAGCTGTCCTTTGAGGGAGCACAGGCTTGCCAAGGACTTCAACACATGCTTTGGAGAATGATATTCCAGGTGCTTGAAGTGGAGGATGATGCCTGAGTACCTTTTTCTGCAGCACTAAGAAATATCCTAGGAATGGGCAAGTGCCGATAGGTGTTACGTATTCCAGGGCTCCTCCCAGCAAAGGGAGGGCATCAGTGGTACCTTGGAGAAAGTCACCTTCCTGCCATCTCAGCTCTTCTCGCAAAGGGATGTCTTTTGGTCCAGACTTCCCAGGCTGTCGATGTTAAGATCCATAGACAAGGTGTGTTCCCCGTTGGTTTGCAGGGAAAAAATAACAGGACTTTCACCCGAAAACTGCTCTTCACCTTCAAGTGTGCCAAAGTGAAAGAGGAGAGGGTACCAATGGAAAGCAGAAAATAGCTGAGGGTAAGATCAGAGAAGTTTAGGGAGGCTGAGAAGGCAGGACTTCCCATGGTGGTCCTGATCCAGCACCCTGGTGAGGATTTCCATCCTGGGAAGTTACTTAGAAGGACACGGTGGGTGAGATTCACGTCTAGATTGTCAGTGTCCAAATATGGATGTGCACTGGTGTCTCCATGTGTGGTCGGTATCGAAGTTCTCATCAGCTGGCAGAGGTCTAACCTGTGTGGTCAAGCATCTGGAGGATGACCCATGGCTGCTTTAGGTGGAGCAAAGTGCTTTCCAGCCTTCATCACCTGCATCAACCAGATCTCAGATGACTCTGGTGAGAGCTCAGGTGTTTAGCACACACACAGACACGTCAGTTCAGGTGTCTCTCATCTTGGGTTGAATCTTGTTGCTACTCACGCCGACACCTTGGTTCTGCTGACCATAATTCACAAAAAATACACAGGACACTTGATCTTCTCATCCCAGGAACAGTTCTGGGGACTGCTCACCAAAGCCGCGTGACGTTAATATAATGGCTGTCTTGATGAGTTTTCCTACCAGGGAGGGATGTGGGTTTGGTAGGTCAAAAGATGCTATTTTTCAAAATAAAGGTATATTGGAGATTTTGGAGAACGCATGCTCATACTGACATATTCATCTGATGTTCATTAATAAGGACAGGGGAAATACGTTGTCAGATTCAAAGCTCTGTGTTCACCCCTCGCAGTCCTGTGCTGGATGGATGATTTATGTCTTTAAACCTGAAGAATCTGGAATGAGAGTTGTATTTTCTTCCCGTGGGATTACCACCAACTCCACTTGTTCTAGCTTTTTTTTTAAAGGCTGAAACAAAGATGGTTTTAGTTTATTACTGTCAAATGTGAATGATGCTCTGGCTTTGCAAAAATGCAACATACTTCTAAAATTAGTGTCATCCTGTTTCACCTTCTTCCCACTCACTTTGTGCAAGCGAAAACATCAAACTTTTGTGCTTCTCCAGAATGGAAATCATTCATTTTTGAACGAATTTAAAGTGAGGTCAGCGTGTATCGACACTTACACTGTAAGCGTGGACTGATTTGTGTTTAAAAATCAGGTGGGAAGAAGAGCACGCTTTGATATTAGGAAATGTTCCGAACTTCCAAGTGCTCTTCAAAGATGCACTGGAGATCAAAACCCTCTTAGATTTTCCATTGCGAAAGCAGTGGACATCATACCATGCTGCGTAAGGGAAGAAGTTAAATAGGAAACCTTTTTACTCATTTCAGTCATCATGAGACCCTCTGGGGCAGAGCTGAAGCGTGGCTTTACGTACTACCTGGTTTGGTTTTGGCCGGAGGGATGGACTCAAAAAGTCTGTCCAATTTTTTAATGGAGATTCTTTATTTTTTTTGACGAAAATCACCTAATAACCACAGGAAGCCAGCTACCAGTTAGTTCCAGGTGGATTGCTTCAGTTATCAATTAACTCAGAGGAATTAGTCAGAGTTTTCACTTTCACCTGGAAGCTAATTCTCCTTATCAACCAATTTATGCAATGACGAAGCTGCTGCAGGTGCCTGCAAGGACTTGGAGTAATTAATTACCTGTGTGTTTCCTCCTATGGCAGGAGGAACATGAGTTGCTGGAACTGTCTGAACTAACACAAATCTGGACAGTCTCAGCAGCCCATAAATCACTGCTGGTTCCCACATCAGAGCTACGCAGCCAAGAAATTCGCTCTTATCTCGGAATAAAGTAGCTCCCCTCTCCTTTCAGCTCAGTCTGTCTGCAGGTGTCCTCTGTCACTGAGAACATCTTCAGAATTCGCACCAGAAGGTGCAGCTCCCCTGTAAGGAGAAACACCGGCGGGTTGTTTCTGACCGCATCTACGATTAATTACCAAAAAGTCTGCCAAGCGAGGAGCGTCTCTCTCTGTCAGCAGGGGATGCGCGGCTTTGTTTCAGGAATCCAAACACAATCAAACAGCTGAGGAAAAAAAGCCTTGCTGGAGACGTGGCACGTCCACCCCATTGCACACCCCTACGGAGGGGCATGTCACTGAGCTCCCCAAGCTCAGAGCGATGTGTTCATCCAGGGTTCAGGGACGCGGGTGGAAAATGAGAGGTCAAGGGAACCCCGCAGCAAAACCACCACCCAAATTCAACAAATCTGCATTGGTTTCTGCACAGATGGTTTCTCAGGGGACTTTGGCCACAAGGACATGCGCTCTCGCTGATGGCAGAGAGTGCAATCACCCCTGCTGCTAATTACCCCACCAGCTGGGAGGGGTAATAAGTTAGGTTGGCCTTGCCTTGGTAATTTTGCATAGAGCTGGGTAGCAAGCTGGGAGCAGGAGAAGGATGGGTGGTGGAGCAGTAGTGTCTTCAAACCCTGCAGTGGCTTAGAGGATGGTCCATCACCTTTATTTCCAGCTGAGATGTTCACTTCAAAGGAAGATAAGTGGTTTATTTCTATTGATTTTCTTCATGAGCATTGCCGTGGCTAGCTGGGGATGGTTATTTTGGAAGGGAGGAGGACATGCTGGTGTGGATGGATGTGCAAGCAGCTGTGCGGACGTTCCCTCGTTTAGTTGTGGTGGGTGTTCTCCTCTTTCCTTTGTACGAGCGTGCTGTTGGATATTAGCTTTGTGTAGCTAAGGATACCGTATCCCTAACTCTATTAATTAGGCTCTTTTGTGTTTCATCTGTTTCTGAAAGGCTGTGGCCACAAACTATCAAACAAAGATATTTCTGTATTTTTTTTCCCCACTTTTCAGGGACTTCAGAGCATTTTACATTGACAAATGAATCAGGGGATTCTTCTTTTTGGAGAAATTCTTCTACTCGGTTACCAACCTCATTTGAGAAACGTTTCCTGGCTAAAGGTCTGGTATAACTGCTGGAATGGTAATGGAGTTGGAAAGTATAATGTTTGGAAAACAAGTTACCATGAATTATTCATATCTTGGCTTTCTTATTTTTATTGTTTACCTATTCTCTTACAATAGCATTTTAATTTTGCATGTTTGCATGTTGTTATTCTCAGAGGATACAGTATGATGGTTTTTCTTATACGGAAGAACCACTTGGAAAAATAAGGGGCAGTTCTTAACTTCAAGTAAACTTTTGGGAAAAAATAATTTTCATTAATAGAGCATGAATGCTTCTAATCTTTGAGCATATGGTTAATTTGTCAAAGTTTCCTGTTATCATTTAAAATCATAGCTATTGTCCGCTTAAATATACTCGGAATGTATAATGAATATATATCTCCAGTTTTTAAATCAGTTCTTGGAATGATGTACGTGTGTAGATAAAATTAACACCCATTTGAAGCTCAGTTTTAATAGAATTACAATTTGATGGATTTCTCTATCTAAATGTATTTGCAAAAGCAGAATTGTCTTCTTGCTGGGGTAGGGAATGAAGACAACAAATTCCAGAAGTTTTACAGCACTGAAGAGCTGGGATTTTTTGAAGATAAAAAGATGAGGTCATTTCCTTATTTGGGGTCCCAGAAGCGCTGTACGTTACTGAGTCTCTCGACGTGCAACGCTCTGCGTACAAGTGCTCCATCCCTGGAGTTAAGGCACACCCTCGCGTGAAATCCTTTGCGTGTTTTGCCTGTTTCGCAGCATTGTGTTGTTAGATACAATTTGTATTTACGATAAAAATAATCTTTGGTCTGTTGCCTATTGTGAAGGTGAGCTGTGTCTCACCGTCTCGCTTGGCCGCTGAAGGAGGAAGAGTTAGTCATCCCACCTCTCTCCGTAGCTGCTGGAGAGAGACAACTTCAGGAAGCGACCAGCCCAGCTGTGCTGGGGTTTTTAGTGTTTCCTTGTTGTTTTTTTTTTTTTTATCCTGGGACATGACTTTGAGAAGTCGTGTGCCCGTGTATGTTCTTACACGTTGCTTTTTATGTTGGGATCATCCCTCTTCTGGAAATGCTCCTCTCCTGCTGGCTGTAGATGAGATGCTTCCTATGGCGATGGCTGGAGTGAGATGAAACACCACTTTCATCAGTGTCTTCTCCAGACCATGGTGTCAAACACCTGGAGCTCTACATATGGAGCTGGTGTGATTTCTTTGACTGGATGCCCTTGCCCTATGTTTTCCTGGAGGAAGGCAGGGCGAGAGGAGGTTGTGATGAGGAAGAGGGCATCGCACCAGGGGAGAAAGGGAGTGCAATCATGAAATGGGACAGCAAGTGGAGAAGCAGGAGGGGCTGCCGAGGGATGATCTCTTCACCCTCCCTTTTTGGACTGGTGCTTTCTCGTTGTTATATTTTGATCTAGTTGTGCCTTTTATGCACAAACCTGAGTTGAGGCAGGGCGGTGGTGTTTGGGTAAATGGTTGCTGGCCGGGGAGCTGGCTGTGGGTCAGGTGCCCTCCAGCGCTTGCCTGATCACACAAGGATTTCCGCGGGGAGGGAGAGGGTTGTGTGACCCGTGGTGTGACCTTTGATGCGACCTGAGTGAGATGGGGCAAAGGAAGCAGGACAGACACCTCCTAGGGCCCTGTGATTTTTCTCTATTGGATTATATCTGATGATGTGTGTTCTGCCTCAGCTCCTGCCTCTTGTTTTTTTGGGCAGAAGTAGGAATTTGCTACTTCTGGCTCCTCCTTTTGGTGTTCGGAAAGTCCCTCTTGGCAGACTTTCTGTGCTGGGGAGGGGATGTTAGCTTGTTTGTTGGTTTTAAATCCCCAGTGTGAAATCAAACTTCCTTGCACAAGAACGTCTTCCCTTACCATCTTCCTTCACGGGCATGTGGCTGGTAGACCTCGGCGAGGAAGGACGGATGTGGAGGACCAAGGGTGGGTTGGGAGCAGGGCATGGGAACAATGCAGTCTCTTCACTGATGGACAGACGTTGACTTCTTGGGAACACCAGGGAGACTTCAGAGCTCCCAGGCTTCCTCCAGGGGTGGTTAGTCGAAATTCCCTTGGGATGAAAGTCCCTGAGAAGTTCCTCCTCTCTTGTCTTTTAGCAAGACTGCTTGGAGGGAGGTTTGGCTGCAGGGCAGGGTTGCCAACAACAGTGAAATGAGAAGAATTCTTCACTGTGAGCAAAACTAGTAACTAGGTACTGATATGGTGATGCTCTGAAAAGCAGGGTGATACCTTGGGGCATGGTGGGAGACAGAAAACAGCCAGGAATGAGAGGGTGGTCAGGACAGCCTGTCTCAGAAAACACAGCTCGGTATGTTTTGGATTCTTATTTTGGGTTGGTTTTTTGTTTGGTTTTTTTTTTTTGTTTTGTTTTTTTTGGTTTTTTTTAAACAGCTTAACTTACTATGGGTAAAACCACTTGTGGTTTCCTGTTTTCATTATTTGGCTTTTTTATTGTTGGGCAAAGATTTTTTTTTTTTTGTTCTGTTTTTTAGAAGCAGCGTAAAGTCTCCAGGCCCACTTTAGCAGGTTCGATGCTACCGTGTGGGTCACACCGGCACCCGTGGGCTCACTCAAAGGGGGTTTGCGTCCCATGAAAAATAGAGCAGCTCCGTATGGCAAAGGAGAGGGCGAAGAAAACCGATGGGAGGCTCATCTTGTCGCGGAGTCAAGTATAAAATCTGGCTGCGCGTCTGCTTTTGTTGTTGATACCCCGAGCTCGCTAACTGGAGACCGTCGCTGATTTATAATGCTGCATAAAGCCCCGAGAACCGGAGTAGACAAAACAGGAAGCAAAAGAGCTTTACAAATACACCAAGTATTAAGAAATTGCTAAGTGCTGAAGCATCTTACGGAATGATGGTGCTTTCCCCATGAGTCTGGGGGTGTGGGGGGGAAATATTAAAAAAAAGAGCACGCGCTGGGCCACTCTCTGCAGGGAGAAATCAATCCCGTGCTATTCCCCCCCCCATGCCAAGTTATACCTGGTATTGATACAACCATGCAAAACATGATGGATATTTGCATTTATCCTTGCTTGTGTTTCAGACTGCTGAAATTTCCTAGAATTGGTGGTTATCTGCCAGGGTGAGTGCATGAGGGAGAGGGTGTTGCTCTGAACTGACCATCTGTACAAACTTTGAAGGAGCCGGGAGGAGAAGCACAACCTTGCGGCGCACCCTTGGCCCCAGGGTTGGTTTAGCAGCGGCGTTATCTGCGTCCAGGATTTTAAGAGGAATGTGATCCTGGGAAAACAAAGGCAAAAAGTGTTGCTGCGCTTGGAGAAGAGCCTCTGCTCCCACAGCCGGTGCTGCTGGGATGAAAATACGGGTGGTTAATGACGTCTTACAAATGGAGTAATATCTGTTCCTGTCCCGTTGGGTTCAGTAGGGGTTTTAATGATGGATCCTAAAGCCTGCAAAGAACACGAGCGTGCTGCTCCCGTGCTCTCTTCCCCCCGCATCATCTGTTGAACTCTTCCCAAAACACCTTCTTGCATTGCGGTGACATCACGATGTGCCGGAAGCGACCTTCTTCCCTAAATATTCCGAGATAAACTCGGCTTTCTAGTTCCTTTCATTAACAGGGAAAACTCCGTTTTATGGGCTC
Organism: Alca torda; assembly: GCA_008658365.1. Taxonomy (NCBI): domain Eukaryota; kingdom Metazoa; phylum Chordata; class Aves; order Charadriiformes; family Alcidae; genus Alca; species Alca torda. Next base: position 3,054,668 of record CM018101.1, read on the forward strand.
TGTGACTGAACCCGAGAGGTCAGTACTGATGAGTGGATTTTTGTCACAGTTCCTGGAAAGTTTCTTAATTTATAGCCCAAGATTTCTTTCAGGAAAGACAAAAAGGATCACGTTGTATAAACCTTGGGGAAAGGCTCGTTGCTGTCAGTGCTGATAGAGCCGTGTTACGCCAGTTGACATTCTGCAGATGGCTGATTTATGGCGGTGGCAAGCTGGTGGGGTTTTTCTTTTCCCCTTTTTAGATGCGAAGTAATTTCCTGAGCAAGCCTAAGGTTGAGTATCCGCCACGTGTATCCCGCGAGAAATAACTTTGCTTAAAGATATCTCCAAATTGAGAGAATTGACTGCCCTACCTGTACGCAGTGGGTACAAAGTCATGTTTGCGGTGAGCAGAAGCTCTCCCTGGGCTGCGGATGAGATGAAGGTGCCGGGGAGACAAGGGTGGCTCCCTCCCAGTTCCTCCTGAGCGAAGGACCGGTATCACAGGAACGCTTCACCAAAAAATGATGGACTTAATTATTAAGGGCCTTAAGCAATGATTTATGCTCCTAACAAAAAGCTGTTTCCGTGGACGTAGAGGTGTGCAAGCAGCACTGGGTGAGGAAAAAACACTGATATTTGGTCTGGAAAGGTTTTATGACTAACTGGAGCAGTTCCCTGTAGCAGTACGCAGCTGAACGCACTTGAGAATGCTTTTATTTATCTATTCTACTACTCGGCAACAGTAAACACTGTCTCTCCTTCACTAAAAATGGCTCATCCATGTTTATATCCATAATAACATATCCATTTCTGGCACAAATTCTTCTTTCTTGGACATTTCATCTGCTTTCGAAGTGCCACAGCAGGATGAGGAGGAATTGGGGATGGAAGGTTCCTTCAAAACATCAAACCTCCCCAGGTGAAGCAATGAGGGTCCGCATGGTGGGAGCTGCAGGTGTCCCATTGGTTGGGGTGACCCTTGTCACTTTGCAAGTGGCCTCCAAGTATTGATACCATCAAAAAAAAAAAAATTAGGAAAAAAAACCTAATAGAAACAGCTCATCTTTTCCTATAGGGGAATCGCTAAACAGAGCTTTTCAGTGGTTTCTTTCTCTGCTGCTGCTTCTCATCTTTCTACGTACATCATTAGATGGATTAGCTGGATTTAAATGTCCACCCGGCTGAGATCGTTAATAATTAGTCAGTGGCGCGTTCTGGCTGTGCACGAGGCACTGCATGTGGCCGCCTGTCCCTAAGCAGAAGCACTATAAGTATTTTCAGCTTTTCTCAGAAAATGAGATGTAAAAGGCTTTTTGTCACTGTCAGCAAATGACAACAGGAACGCCTGAGAGGTAGGAAGGAGAAAGGAAAATGCGGGTTTTGTTTCACAGAAAGATAAATTCGGGGAAACAGAAGAACAACAACAAAAAAAGAAACGTGACTGCAAATTAAAAACTCCCCAGAACGAGCTCTTTTAAGATTCTCTCTCTCTCCTTCAAAAATGTGGGTTTAAACAAAAAAACGGGTATATCTTTACTAGTGGCGGGGAGAATGCTCCTGGCCAGCTCTGCCCGACAGCTTTCCTGTAAAATGTGTTATTTTGGCTTCTCTTAGGTATGAGCTGTAGCGTGCAGATCATGGGGACGACTGTCTGCAACCAGTTGATGTTGGGATTAAAGCTGGTAAGAACTGGAAGTGTGCCTGGTCTGTGGCTTCAGAGCTGTAGTAGTGCAGATATACCCTGCTGGAAAAACGCAGGGAGAACCCCAAGTTCACAGCCACCTTTATTTAAAAAACAAAACAAAAAAACCAACCAAACAAACAAAACCTAAAAAACCAAAACCAAACAAACAAAAAAAAAACCCAACCCCAAACCACCATCACCAAAACCCAAACAACGAAACCCTTCTGCGTGTGCAGCTGACAGTGCTTCACTTGCCACTTTACAGGTGGCCGTGTGATGCTCAAAGCCCAGTGATGTGACCAGGATAAGAACTGCAGTGAAAATTGTTCCAGGAACATCCTGGAAATGAAATGCTCTAAAAAGACTAAATTCTTCCAGTATTGCTGACACTGAGAGGGGAAACAAAGGAGGCTACGAAAAATGCAAACGTTAATGTAGACAGAAGTGACTTATTGGAGAAAACGCATCTGGAAATAGAGTTGCTTCATGGTAGAGTCCCCTCACGTGGTCATGGAGAAACTCTCTGCAGGCAGCAGAGCCAGAGGGGCTTTTCTGGAGCGTCCATCCCTCCCTAAGAAAAAGGATAAACACGAGATGAATCATCTTCTGAAGTGGCCATTATCTCCGCTGACTGTAAAAACCTCTTGCTGAGACTTAAATGTCAAACTTTTAGCAGCCGGAGATTAAGTGAGGTGACTCCGACTTGATGACCTGGGAAATATTTATTTTAGCTCTTTTGTGGTGTCTCCATCCTGGTGTGTCAGCCCTTGTCCCGTGGAGGAGGCCGGGACCCCTCTCACAGCAGCGTCACCCAGCCCGCTGCCACGATGGGTTTTGTGACATCCCAGGGGTTTCTTTCCCAAAGGTCCCACGTGCTGGATTTCGGGAAGGGTGTTGAGATTCCCGGTTTTAGTTTAAAATGATGTCTGCTCTTTACTGTGACTGTGGCAGGGGAATTCTGCGTGAAGCAATGGTGCCCCGGGCATTTAAACGTCCTGACAGAAGCATTTCTAATTTTGTGATGTTTTAGAAGGCCCGTGACTCATCCTTTCTGAATACTTGGGACTAGTAAGTCTCTTCTCTGTTCAGTTGGGGGTGGTTTTTGCTTTCATTTAGTCAAAAGTTGGTACTGCAACAACACAGAGACAACATCTAGACAGTCAATGACGTTCGGAGCTGCTTCTTAAATTGTGTCCTTCGCAGGAGCCCTGTGTGCCTGGGCTGGATGCTCCAGCTGCCCCTCCTCTCTCCCTGCTCCTCTAGGTCTATGGAGATGTCCTCATCCTTCTTGCTTTGCTTGCACCTGAGAAAGCCGAGCGAATGCAGATCCTTCTCCTTTAACGGGCTCTGCCCGGGGAGTCTTTGCTGCAGTTGCTGCCTGGATACTTTGGTGGCTCAGATTTCAAGCCTTTTGTCTGCTCCGAATGGCATTGTTCTCTTATTCATGCGCTCTCGCTCGTAAGAGACATCCTCCTCGGGTTTTGGCAGCGCATCTTGTGGGCACCCTGACTTGCTTGGGGGTTTTCTGTGTTGTTTTAACCCCCGCGGCCCGGTGGCTGGAAGCGTTTGGCCAGTCGGAGCGGGGTGGTGTGGGCTCCGCGTGCTTTATGGATGATCCTGCAAGTGATGTATGGTGTCAGACCTATAGGTTAAGAGTAATCGGAATCCATGAATTACTACGTCGGGTTGGGAAGACAGGAAGGGCAGAGGTCGGTTTAATTTTACTCTGCGAATATGAATTATTTTGTAATCCTCCTGCCACAACTAGAAACTGAATCTGGACAAAGCCTAATTAATTCAGAATTTGTGAGCCTGGGAAGAATAGGTCCCTGAATGCCTTCCAGCCGTTTATCCTGAGCAAATAATGTCATTTATCCCGAGTAGTTCCCTGCTCCTCTTATCTTCTAAGATGTTTCTGTGATGTTTTACAGGAGAATCTAAGCAGCATCTCCTGCTTCATGCTGAGGTGTGCTCAAAGGTCTCCTCCACAAGCAGGAACCTCGACTTGCAGTCGTGCGGCCAGTCCTTGTATCATCTCTTTCTCTTCCAAAAGCCGTAATTATGTTAATTACTGGTCAGGCTGTAGCCACACCAGCCCAATGCTGGTCCCCTGGAGTCATGGCGGAAGATGGTCATGCTGGTGGTGTGCTCGGGGTGGGAAGCAGAGGACACTTCTCTCTGACTCAGCTCCGGTCAGGAAGTCGCTGGGACACTTTCATGGTGGGACAATTTTTGTTGAAGCATGACCATCACCCGTAATCTACCGTAGGTGGCCAACTGAGTCATTCAGTTAAATAGTCCAGAAGTTCCTCCTGCTGTTTTGGCTGGAATAGGGGATTTTCCTGCCCCAACACCTCCCCCTTAAACAGGTGCTTTGTATCATCTGGAAATAGCTGCGTTTCAGCACGGGGATCAAGTGGATTTCACGGAGGGGCTGAGAATTGCTTTCAAGCTTGGCTCATGTGGCGTGAAAAGCCGGCTCTACGTGTAACGTGCGCTGATATTATTAAAGCACATTTCAGGGTGGGCGCTCTGACGGAAGAATACCACTTCATCACAAATGCAAGAGAGAAAGGTGGGGGTTTTTTTTGGTTTTGGGAGGGGTTTTTAAGTCATCTGTTATTGTTCCAAGCCATGGTGTGTTTGGCCTAACCCCCAGCAATAAAAAAAAAATAGATTATCTCATGGACGGAGCAGGCCGGTAAGCTCATAACCGCTCTTTGCTGATAACGGAGAACAAACACCCTTTGCAGCTCGGCGCGTTGGAGGAACGAGCTGTGCTCCCTCCCTTGCTCGGGATCAAGTCAAAGCAAGAATCTTGGCTGTGCGTGTGAAAACAGGATGCCAAGAGACTTTTTTTTTGTTTTGTTTAAGTTGATTTATGCCTCCACCTGCAAAATATTCCTAAACTGACATCTGTCTTTTCCAGCGTTGTCCCGATACAGTGAAATAGTATCACGATTCTCAAAAAAAGCAGGAGTTGTGGCGTGCTCTCCCTCTTTTTCTCTTTTTCCCCCCCCTTTTTTTTTGTGAAAAAGAGGGAGAAAAGTAGAAGTTTATTCATAGAATCATAGAATCATAGGGTTGGAAGGGACCTCTGGAGATCAGATAAGGATAAGGATAGTTTCTTATGGCGTGAGCGTCCTCTGTGGTGCCAGGAAAAAGGATCTTAAATGACAAGACGCTTAATTCTTCCATTTAGTCCTTGTTATTTTCTTTCCCGTGCATCGGCGGCATCCCTTGAAGCCTCGAGGAGCGCGTTGGGTGAATGCATGATGAGGGGAGCGCGTCGCTCCCGGCGTTACATGGGCTCGTGGCACATCCCTCTTGACATCACGCAATAACAGCAACGAATCCTTCATCTCCTGTGTATCACACCAGCGCCTTCAAAGGATTTAATTAACTATGAAGGTAGTAAATTTTTCCGGAAATCAATCTGAAGGCACTGTTGAGGTACTTCTGTCTGGTGCTGCAGTTTCCCAAACACACCTTCCCGTGTTTTGTAATCGCGGGCTTTGAAAGATCCCCGGAGACTACAGAAACTGGGCACACTCACAAAACCAATGGAAGCGGGGAATTCTCTCTTCCTCCTCTCTCAGCTGCTGAGATTTTTCCTTTCTCCCAGCTGTGTTAATGTCTAGAAAACTGTAAGTCATCTTGAGGCTGATGTCAATTGTGCTGTATTTTGTGCAACAATCCAAAAATGGCTATAAAAGGGCTGCTGACATCATGTGGCTGCAGTAGTATATTTTCAAATGTAAGTAACTTAGTTGCCCAAAGGGTAATATGTTGAACTCGCATTTATTAACCAAACACGAGCGAAGTCTTTTATAAGTAAATCTCTGTCTACCCTTCTGCTTTCTATTATTTTGACCACTCTAGATTTTTGTGACTCAAGCAACAGACTTAGACTGATTTGCTCTTAAGATATTTTATGCCGTAAGAGATGCTCTTGCTTTGGTATCTGTAGGGATGGAATGAGTATGCAAACGGGTAGCACGCTGCATAATGGAGGCATCTGTGCGTGGAGGCTTGCTAGGGAAATCCGCTATAAATAAAGGGCTAAATGCATTGGGAAAAGGAGGACAAGGGAGCCAGCTCCCTCCTCCTCTGCACACGGGGAGGGCTGGACCCCCAGGAGAGAGCTCTGGGGGTTGGAGGAGTGAGAAGCTGCTGGAGCATTCTCCTGAGTGTGGCTGGGGTTTGGCCCTTCTGAGATAAATAATTGTTTTTGGAGGCAGAACTAAGGCAGGGTAGTAAGGGGGGATTTTTGTAATGAGAACTGAGCAAAGCGGGGCCTGTCTCAGATTTAGTAAACCAAGGGAGAGACCGCTCACCTGAGATACGGAGGAGCACTGAGCTGCAGTCTCTTCTTCAAGCTATATGCAATTATTTATATAAATGTGAGCTCCTTCGACAGGAGATGAGGGCAGAAGACCCAAGCTCAAACCCAGCCTAGGAAGACTTGAACCTGGTTCTCCTTCACCCCACTTAAAGTGGTCCAGTGTCTGAATCAAAGGGGATATCCCTTCCCTGGCTGGGTTGGGATATGCTTTGGGAGCTTGGAGGCATGTTCTGCTGGAGCTTTGGGAATTTCTGCAATAGCATCTTGAGGAGGTACATGGACCTGCGGGTGCAAACCCTCCTGAGCTCAGCCTTGGGGCTCAGTCCTATTTACACTGCCCTTGAGAACATGGTGTGAACTGTCCTCCTTATGATGCCCAAATCATGTTTGGGATCATGTTAGCTTGGGAAGAGAAAACAAAAATGCTAATAAATATGCAAACAATTCAGTAGTGCAGATACAGTTGGTTCAATGCTTGAACTTATTAGAATCATAGAATTGTCAGGGTTGGAAGGGACCTTTGAAGGCCATCCAGTTCCAACCCCCCTGCCATGGCCAGGGACACCTCCCACTACATCAGGTTGCTCAGAGCCCCGTCCAGCCTGGCCTTAAAAACTTCCAGGGATGGGGCTTCCACCACCTCTCTGGGCAACCTGTTCCAGTGTCTCACCACCCTCATGGTGAAGAACTTCTTCCCAACGTCTAGTCTGAATCGTCCCATCTCTACTTTTAATCCATTCCCTCTAGTCCTACCATTACCCGACATCCTAAAAAGTCCCTCCCCAGCTTTCTTGTAGGCCCCCTTAAGATCCTGGTAGGCCACTATAAGGTCTCCTCAGAGCCTTCTTTTCTCCAGACTGAACACCCCCAACTCCCTCAGTCTGTCCTCAGAGGAGAGGTGCTCCAGCCCTCTGATCATCCTCGTGGCCCTTCTCTGGACACGCTCCAGCACGTCCATCTCTCTCTTGTAGTAGGGGCTCCAGAACTGGACACAGTTATTCCCTGGATGTGGTTTGGGGTTTTATTTTTTTTTAGGAGTAGATAGATGCAGCTTTTGTAGCTTTTATTTCACAGTGCCCAGGTAAAAGGGCACCATCTACTTCCCAGGACACAGGGGACCATGGAGCCGGGGATCCTGAATGCAGAGCCCACATGCCCTCCACTACCTCCCTAGTAGGGACAGGAAGACAAAGTGTCACTTTTGCGGGTAGAAAGGGGGACATGGGTACCCCGCACAACTCAAAGGCCCTTTCTTCACCATTCTTTGAGTTCTTTAAGCCCAGCAAGTTTATTTTTCTGCAAAGGCTCTATGTTTTCTCTTTAAAATGAATATTTTCTTCCATTAAAATCCCTTCCCGACTGCAAATGCTGATTTTTCTCCGCTGGTGATGCTGCACGCAGCATCAACACAGGATGAAAAAAAGTCTCGGTCATCGTGTACAACAGAAGCGCTGCAGAACTGTCCTTGTACATGAAATCCCGGCGAAAGTCACTGGAAGCAGGCAGGATTGTTTTCGTTTCCCAAAACAAAGAGAGTTTGGGCTTAGACAAAACAACCTGATGCGAGATATCGGCTGGGGAGTTTAGACTCGCTGCGATTTTCAGAGGGATGGCAGCTACAAGAACAGATCTGAGGCCAGCTTAAATTACGTTTTGGATATTCAGATAGTTGTAATGAAAAAGTGGTTGCTAACAGTGATGATTTTTTTTTTTGGAGTTGAAGGGAGCGGTGCCACTGAGATAAAACTCACCAAAATGTCGCGGACCCCTTGGGGCCCAGCTCCTCTCTCCGGTAGGCAAAAGAGCGATTAACATATTTTATTGTTTTTCTTTCCCTGCTTTGCATTGGTCTTCCCAGCCTACATCAGGGAGAGTGTTAGGAGACGTGTTCCTGCTGAAAAGGCCTTTTTAAGTCTCAGCTTTGGCACTTTTACGTAGGATTTCCACCCGTATAAACAGCGAGGCAGCAGCTGTTAACAGCGGGGAAGGTGGCTGGAAAGGGAAGGCGTGCAGCAAACAGCTGGGATTTATGTTGTCTCCCCCCTCAAGTTTGTGGCTTCTGCATTTAATAAGCCGAGCGGTTGTGTTATCGGCACAAATGGATGCGCTCAGACAGAGCGGATCAGGAAAGTATAAAAAGGACAAGGCCATGGCAGGATTTCTGCAGCTATTCTCTCCTTCAGGCTGCACTGTTGGGGCTTCTTGAGACAGAGATGGTATCTGCACCTTGGATAGACTTTGCTGTGGTGAGGCCACATCTGGAGCACTGGGTCCAGTTCTGGGCTCCCCAGTTCAAGAAGGACAGGGAACTGCTGGAGAGAGTCCAGCCGAGTGCTACCAAGATGATCCAGGGACTGGAGCACCTCTCTGCTGAGGAAAGGCTGAGAGCCCTGGGGCTGGTCAGCCTGGAGAAGAGAAGACTGAGAGGGGACCTCATCAATGCTCAGCAATAGCTAAAGGGCCGGTGGCAAGAGGATGGGGCCAGGTTCTTCTCAGTGGTGCCCGGGGACAGGACAAGGGGCAACGGGCACAAACTGGAACACGGGAAATTCCATCCCAACATGAGGAACAACTTCTTTCCTTTGAGGGTGGCAGAGCCCTGGAAGAGGCTGCCCAGAGAGGCTGTGGAGTCTCCTTCTCTAGAGATATTCAAACCCTCCTGGCTGGGTTCCTGTGCAACCTGCTCTGGGTGACCCTGCTCTGGCAGGGGGTTGGACTAGATGATCTCCAGAGGTCCCTTCCAACCCCTGCTGGTCTGTGATTCTGTGAAACATGTCTAAGCCTGCTCCCAACCTGTTGCCACTGAGACTGATGTCATTATGTCCGTGGTTTTTCCCAGTTTTATGAGGCAGTGGATGAAAAAGGACCTTCCTGATGCCTTTTTTTTTTTTTTAAGCTCCTACCTGGTAATTTAATTTTGTTGCCCTCCTGTATTTGGGCTGCAAGAGTGTGGATGTGAAACAGGCAGCTTGGGCATCAAGATGGGATCTGCAATAAACTTTTTGATACTGCACAAAAACATGCAGTTGCATCCAAGTTTTTGCAGATGCACCTGCTAATTACATGTAGATATTAATTATGTATAAACTCTTACTCCTAGGCATGGTTACAACACCTTTATCTTCTTTTTGGTGTTTTTTTTTTTAAGGAATTTTCCTTGTTTCCCTTAGACTCCCAGCAGCTACAAAACCCTGCATGCAGCTAGACATTCCCAAACTTCCTCTAAAGCCAGCATTCAGGTTGGAGGCCCATCTTTCCATGCCAAGCCTTGCCATCTTCATTTTGAGTGTCCAAGTGGAGTTGAGAGTCTGAAGCAGGCACAAAGCTTTCTTACATCCCAAGACACACAGCAGTCACGGAAAGCTAGGACTGTGGCTTTGAGGTAGGACCATAGAGATCATGGTAGGGAAAATTCAAACCTAGCATGAGGAGGTGCTACGTGGCCACCTTTAGAAGATCTGTAGCTATTTATATCAGTGGTGAGGTTTGGCAAAAGCTGTGAGGTGTTAAGAGGCAGAATGGATTCAATTTAGTTGATTCACGTGAAGCTTAGTGGGAATTGAAGTGGCAAGTGCCAACAGCAACCTTCTCAAAGGTGGATTTGCTGCCTGTTGACTCACACTGCTTTGGAAAAGCAAGGCACAGTCAGGATTTTGGGTTACTCTCCTCCTGGGTTTGGTCATTTCTTTTCTGGGAGACAAATACCTGGCAAGAAAAATGAATTTTTAAAGGAAAAGGCTCAAGATGGTTACTAAATAGCTGTGTGGCACATGTGGAATACCAGCTTCACAGCACACCTCATACAGTACAACTTACTGTTCCCTTTATATGCTGGAATAAAAGCTATTAATGACTTGGTGTGAAAGTATAAAAATGGAGGAAGGGGAACACGTGAAGGATGAGGGGGTAGAAGGTCCCTCAACGCTAAAGCTGTGGCATGCTGAGCAGGAGGAGTGGTGAGAATTTGAGTTTTCCAAGTTTATTCTTGCTCTCGGAGAGGTCTGAGCCCAAAGTAATGGCCAAACCAATGGGAAATGCAAATTGTGGTGTCTTGTTGGGTGGGTTTTTTTGTTCCTTTTTTTTTTTTTCCCCAAAGATACTTCTTTTTAATCTGTATTTTCCCATAGGCCTCTTGTTTCAGGCATTCGTACCAAATACAGCTAAAAATAGAAAGATACCTGGTTTCTCAAAAACAGAGTAAGAAAGAAATTCTTCTGTTTTCTGTAATGTTCCACGCAACAAAAAGCAGTCAAGAATCCCAGAGTTTTCTATGAACGGGTTTTTAAGACATTAAGCTATTATAATTGTAAGACCAAATGAATATGGAGACATTTTGTCTTCGAATTCAAAAAACGTTTGGGCTAGCCCGAATTTTGCTTTCTCTAACCTGAATAATCTGGAGTTTCAGTCCCCCAGAACTTCTTGAGTATCACACAGTGAAGCTCTTTAAGGACCTTGGCTTTGCAGAAGGAAACGCGGTGTTTCTGGAAGATAACTAATAATATTTCAAAGGGCGTGGGTTCAGTAAATCTCAACCCATTTATATTTTCAACTCACGCATTTATAGTCTCAATTTTGGCAAGCCTGTATACCAGTTAAACGCAGGGAAAACACCTAACTCTGGGAATTGCTTGGCCACGAAGAACCCGTTTGCTAATTCAGTGCTAAGCTCCTGCATCTAATTCCTCTGGATTTTGATGGGGTGAGGTTGAAAGCCAAAAATGATGGTATTTAAGAGTTCTGCTGCACAACTAGCTTTGTGTTGGATTTGAAGTTGGTTCTCCAGCACGGTATTTCTTAGTGTTTTCTGAAGCCCTGATTTCTTCAAACCAAAAATTCCTGTATATAACTGTAGTGTTGCCAGGTCATGGGTTTCTTTCATAAGTCTTGCAATTTGCTGCGATGCTTTTCTCAAGCTGGATTTCTTGTGTTTGTGAGAAACTCAGCTTTTGTTAAATAAACAAACAAAGCTCTTGGCCATCTTGACTGTAAGGAGAAAAAAAATAAAAATCCTGAAAAACATGACCGGAGTATAACCCGGCGGTATGGGTGGATCCTCTGGCCCAGGAAGGAAGTGGTATCCCCAAGTTTGCAGAGATGTTGTGCGTTACTGGGAGCGGGGAGCTGGACCTGTTGTTCAGATGTTGGGAATTGCTGTCTGCAAATAATGAATTGGGTTTTCTGGATCGCCTTGAGGTGCAACAGGTCCCCGAGGAGAGGTGGCTCCTGAGGTCCCCTCCGAAGAGGTGTCTTCTATAGCCTTCCTGGCAAAGCTATCCATAGGGATTGAGGAAGGTATGGCTCAGCTGTCAGCCATGGCAGCGTGTAGGATCTACCCATAGCCCACGCTGGGGAAAGGTACTGGCTTGGTAATCTCCTTTCTAGTGTCTGTATGGCAGCTGATAGGCAGAAGACATTCATAGGCAGTTGGACTAGATGATCATTGTAGGTCCCTTCCAACTGAAAGTGTTCTATGCTATTCAATGCATTGAAACATTGACACCTTAGAGCCAAAACTGCCTTTTTTACCTCCGTTGGTAGATGTGAAGGTCACAGAATGACAGAATTGTCTAGGTTGGAAGGGACCTTTAAGATCACTGAGTCCAGCCATCAACCTAACAGTGACGTGGTCTAGTGATGGGGTTTGTCAGTAAGCTCTACGTCGACCCGTGTTTTAAATACCTCCAGCACATAATGTAGACATAATGGAGATGTAGGAATGGCAAAGATCTTGGTAGTCTCCCCACCTCCCTTGTCCTCATATCATCCAGGTGCTCTTGCTGAAGCAAGAGATCAAGACTCACGTGTTGTTTCATCACAGCGGCTGTGCTTTAGGGAGATCTCATTTCATGTGAAGACTGGTATCCCCTTAGGAACTCTGAGGGACTTGGAGCTATTCCTTACCCAATCCTTTTATCTGTGAGCATTGGTATCGTTAATTCACAAAATACGTGGGAAATCTGTTGTTACTCAGGGCTAGAGCACAATGGCTTGTGGAGTCCTGCCAAACGTAGGTGTGTGCAGCCTGGCAACGCATCTCTGTGGTACCAAAAGGAATGTACAAGATTTTCCAGGTAGCATTTGGGAAGTGATCAGACAGGAGGTTTGACTGAGGTCCTCTTGCATCTGCTCAGAGTGAGTCGTTCCAACCTCCCAGCCTCAGAGAAGTATTTCACCAAATTCCTTCTTCAGCTGAACTCACCCCCTACAGCGAGCCTTTTATCCTGGATAAATGGGAAGTGAATCTCCACATTATGTCTGAATTTTGAAAATGAAAAAAGAAATGTACTGACTCGTTTCTTGTCTGACTACCTTGGCACTTCTACTCTAAAATACTTCTGGACTTCTGGATTAATTTTTGCCTTGTCTTGAATAAGAAAACTACTGTAGTATAGCATTATGAATACTTATTTTCGATATCGCTTGTCTGGAGGCCCTGCCAGAATTGGAAATTTATTGCACTCGATGCTGTGCAAACACATGGGAAATGTCCTCTTTCTCTTTGAAGAGCTGACGTAGAGATCTAGATTTGGCACGAATAGTGTCCCAGAGGCGACTAAAGTGGCCTGATGGCCCTTAGGGAAATGGCTACGTACAGGGAACGGACAAACGCACCCATCACCCACCTGTTGACTGTGGTGTTCCACCTGGTCAGCTGCTGTGGTGGAAATGGGACCATCGTGTCCTCCTGCAGGACACCTGCCAAATGCACGGACACCCGTTCTGCTCATTTGGAGGCTGAAGCTTGAAGAAGCATTTTTAAGAAAAAGTTTTAGACCTTGAAGTGATTAAAAACAACAAATAATTGCTATGTTTCTGTTGGCATGAAACTGGTGCTGTGCTGGGGCTGAGGAAGATTAGCAGTCCAGCCGTGATCCTCCGTTTCTTCTGTTCTTTGATCCCAGCCTTAATGCATTTCTGAGGGTTATGCTTTGGGCAACTGTAAGGTTTTGGCCCCGGTACAAAGGTTAACTTGATGGATGGAGCCTTCCAGAGGAGCCTCCAAACCGTGTGCTCTTCAGCCTCGTGTTTGGATGTCATCCACTGTAGAAGTAAGAGCCACCCACGGAGATCTGATCTAATTTTAACCTTTCCAGGAGCGTTCAGAGGATTTGATGGAGATTCTCAGTTGGGGGGTTGAAGTAGAGGGATAGAATATACACATGAGCTCCATGGCCAGATAAATACGATCCTAGCAGGGAAGGCCCATGGTGACATAAACACATATGCTCCCTCACAGATATTCACAGGGGCTATTTATGTCTGATCGTTTGTGCAATCCCTAAAACACTGCAAAAGCAGAGGCTGTGAAGCAGGAATAAAGCAGAGATGCCTGCTTAACCTGGCTCAAAATTACCTGCAGCAGTCCCAGAAAGTTGAGGAGAAGTTGGCGAGTGCCCATTGGAAAGAAGCTTTTGGGAGGACCACACGGCGGAGGATGCAGTGAGCTTCCGTAGGCTTCCCATAAACAGAAGTCAGTGTTCCTGTGTAGGTATGCATTTCAATTTGTAGGCTTTAAATCCATAACTCCATCCCAAGTTAAATTTTTGGCAGGGAAGAATGAGCGTCTTGAGTGTTTCTAGATTGTCAAAACTCAGTTCTGTGGGATTGAGCTGTCTTTACAGTTATTATTGCCGGTAGAAGACTCGATGCTCAGAGTCCCGCTGGGCCAAGTGCCCCATACACCATGAAGAGAGTCTCTATCCCAAAGGATTTGCAGTCTGAACACAAGAAAAAGAAAACAGACAGATTGGGAGTGCCAAAAAAATGAAGATACACCTCTAGGCACAGCAGCAGCGAGCAATCCACATCTGCCAGCTGCTGAATTCCCCTTCGCAAAGGTTTGTGCTCAGCAGTTGTATCTGAAACGTTTTTATTAATCCAAATTCTTCTTTCCCCCTTCCTCTCATGCAATCGTGATGATTTTATCTTTATTTTGCCCCTCAATTTTGCTGAATTTTGTCTCCTGCTGTTTCAACTTTTAGTTTTTTGATTGTTCTCCCTTATTTCCCCAGCCCATGTTATTTTTTAATTTTTTTCCCAAGACTTTCTGAGTACCCAGATTCCAGCTGCGTACACTACAGTGGCAGCCAGATGCAAAGGCCAGCTCCCGCCTCTAATTCCCAAATCTGGTGTAACCAGAGTCCCCAGCACGGATTTTGGATAACGAACTCTTTGGGGTGATGCTGTCGGACTCGCGCAGATCCTAATTCAGCATAGCGAGCCCTTTAGCCGACCTATAAGTAATGGCAGCACACGGATTGGGTAATAATTACATTAATAAATGGAGATAGGAATGTCCAAGCTAGTGTTTAATAAACCCCTGAAACTGCACTGAGACTATATTTTGCGGGATGGGCCTGTTCCAAGCAAAATCGGAGAACACCGCTGATACAGGGAGCGAGGCTCTTGCCCATTTTTGCAGGTTCGTGACATTTGGAGCTTTCGGGCTTTTTTTGGATGCCGACACAACCCTTATGACGCACTCACGCCGGGGTGCGTTTCCAGGTGTTCAGGCGACGTTTTTCAGATGCCGAGGCTCTACAACAAGGGCCAGACTTAGAAAAAGCTCGCATTGCGTTTAGGCAGGCGGATAAATTTAAGCAGCTCCTTTTAGGGCGTACCAGTTGCAGAACTGGGTGCTCCACCACATGAGAAGGGTATCGGTTTCACCGGGGTTATGGCTTCTGATATATTGTCCCAACCAGTGCCGTGCTGACCCAAAAGAAGCGGCTCGATACAGGAAACCTGTGTCTCTACACCAGAAGGAATAGATGGATATTAAACAACTTGACTCCCCCAAACACGTGTAAGTGATAACATTCCAAATTAACGTTCCGGGTAGAAAGTCTACAAGCAAACAGCGTTTTATTAATATTTATTTTAGGCTCAGGAGACATCGGTGTGCTGCCGGCCAGGCTCTGGGACTGGATGTATCAGGTTTCTGCCTGTGTTAATTTGCACGTGGTTTCAGATTTGGGAGGAAAAGCCCTTCCTCCAGTGACACAGCCCCAGCTTGTGCCGGATTTTCAGCTGCCCGAGTACTGCAAGTCGGAATGGGTTTTAAAAAGCGTAGGTCCCATTTCGACTGCGAAGGAAAGGCAACTTCAATTTTGATCCTTGCAGGCAGTTTTTATGCACCCCTTGGTATTTTTGTATTCCCTTCAAGAACAGGTCGTATTTTCATGTCTAAATAACTTTCTTTGCAGCTGAATTTGATATCAGTGGTCGCTTTTCCATGTGCCTGGCTATCTGATGAATCAATGGCTCTTCATCCCCGGTATCTATCTCTTGTTTCGCCTGACAAATGGCTGGAATAACTGTTTTATATTTCCACGTATTGCGTGTTCACCCTGTTGAACTGATCTTCTCAGCTGCTTGACTGCACTTGACTTATTTCCACCACGCGGGAGACTGGTGCAAGGACATACCTGAGTCAGCATAAATATATTTAGGAAGCCGATAAAGCTTTATTTTGAAACCCTCTCACTCTCCCTTGTTACATTCCCTGGTATTGCTGAGGTTTTTCATGCGTGTAGACCACATCCAGTTTCCGCCCTTGTCCTTGATCAACCTTTTGTTCCTCTCGTAACCTCTGGGCCGGGTCTCCCCGGGACTGTTTGATTGCCCTGTTTCATCATTTTCTTTCTGCTTGGCTCCCGCCGGCTGAAGCTGGTGATATTTCTGAACCAAGACTCAAAACACCCTGGTTCCTACCATGTGCTTGCTTCCTACTCTGAGTTTTTTGGTGCTTACATCTATCCTAGCCTTTCTGAGTTATCTTTTTTGGCATGGTTTTTAGAGTTTTTTGCTCCACCTTGGCGTCTCCAAGCCTTGCTCTTTCTTATCTTCACCAAGTGAATGAGGCCACCAGTCTCAGCTCAACAAGCTGCTCAGGTTCTAATTAAGTTGACTTTTTTTTTTTTCTCCTTTTTGCCTGATGCCTTAGTGCAGTGTGGTTGCCACAAACAGTATTACCTTCAAAAATGAAGTAAACATCCCTGGAGGTATTTAAAAGATGTGTAGATGTGGTGCTTAGGGACACGGTTTAGTGGTGGACTTGGCAATGTTAGGTTTACGGTTGGACTCTGTCATCTTAAGGGTCTTTTCCAATCTCAATGATTTGATGATTAAAGGAGCTTGGACCATTTCTGTAGGTGCCTTCTGGATGGGGAACTGAAACCTCCATTCTTACCCAGGCGATGCCAGCTGGGTGGTCGTGCGTTGGTGGGAGGTGCTGGTCAAAACCTGAACTGCCGCGTCCCTGGGAGGGGAAGATGTTTAACCACCATCTTCTCTGTAAGTGCAGAATTTCAATAGGAAGCCTGTAGTTTGCAAATACAGAAATTACAAGCCTAAAAATAGAAGGTGAGAGTAATCTCCCATTCTCAGCTGCTTTTCAGTTGCTGTTCTTGCTTCTCCGGTGAACCCTGACGGTTTCTTTCTCGGATCTCTGAAGCTGAATCATTAGTAGCTGGTTCCTCTACTAGAGCTGGTGGTTGTTTTTTGATTGTTGGTTTTGGGGTTTTTCTTTTGGTGGATTTTGTTTGTTTGTTTGTTTGTGTTTTGGGTTTTTTTTAGGATGATGGGGATTTTGTAAAACCTTTCAGGAAGATAGCTGGTGACCTGGACAATACCCAGTAGATCTGAAACTGGTTTGGTGACAACCTCTCACGCACACACATACACAGCTTTCTTGGTAAACTTTTTGTCCTATCTTCACAAGCTTTTGGGGCCTCGCGTGGACAAATTTGGGCAACTGATCCACCAGTGGCATGTAGCACAACCTTCCCCTTCCAGCAGCACAAAAGCCAGAGGCGTTCGCATCCAGCTGCCTGTACTTAAAGATGAGCAAGTTCCTCTATAAATAGTGTATTTACTTTTGACAGAATGTATCTTAAAAAACGATTAAGAAGGACCACAACATCACTTCTACTTAGAGTGTCGAAACTGCTCAGGAAAGTCTTCAGCTCTTCAGAATATCAGTTATAGAGGAGATGACCAGGCTCAGGAGATGGCAAGTCCGAAGGAGCTGAAACTCCCTAGCAAACCTGCAGCCACCATCTTCCTATGTGGTCCCCAAAAATGAGAGGCGGCTCGCGAGGCTGATGTCCTTGGAGCTGCTGGTGAATACGGAGCCACCAGCGTGTGCCAAGTCCGGTGGTAAATAAAACCCAACTGCTCCTTTGCTAAGCCATGCATCAAGTAAACCTCCTGGGAATGGGATCAGTGACTTGCTTCAAATGCAAATCGCTCTTCATCCCCGGCGGAGGCGCGGATTCATGTGCACACACCACCATTCTTCCAGCCCTGAAAGCCAGACAAGACTTAAACGAGTAATAAAGTACCTAATTGGACTTTGACCTCCAGCTGCAATGGGCCTGTGGGTGAGTGTGGCTGTGTACGCATATGCGTGCGTGTGTTTTTGCCTTCCTTGGCTGGATTCTTCCCTGGGGTAGCTGCTGCTGTCTAAATGGTGTGGGTCTGTTGGTCACGGTCTGCTGCCTCTTGGCCAGCTTCCACCTGGCAGCCTTTCAGCTAAGCCCTTCAAACAAAATAGTCCCTCTGTAGGCTCTGTCTTACTGTTTCTGGGGCTGGGAGCAGCCAGAGAGGACCCCGGGACAGCGGCGCTACGGCAGCAGTGAGAGCGGGAGAGGTTTGCACCGTCACCCACCGTGTGTCACAAGCGTGGGTCTGTCTCATTCCTGTTCTCTGCTCCTCTGTCCTTGTCGTGAGAAAAAGGCTTTTGAAGTGAATCTCACAGGGGATGTTTTGGTGAAGAAATTCCTTGATTCATCTAGGGACAGAAAGAAGTTGGGTTAGAGAAGGTGCCAACATTGGGTTGTGTGTTGGTTTGGTTTTTTGTGGTGTTGGTTGGTTGGTTGTGTTTTTTTAAGGTCAGAATGCCTGAGCATGCACAACTCCTCTATTTCATCTAAAACCCACAGAGAATCCCAGACTGGCAGGGGTTGGAAGGGACCTCTGGAGATCATCTAGTCCAACCCCCTGCCAGAGCAGGGTCACCCAGAGCAGGTTGCACAGGAACCCATCCAAGGCGGGTTTGGAATGTCTCAGGAGAAGGAGACTCCACAGCCTCTCTGGGCAGCCCCTTCCAGTGCTCTGCCACCCTCAAAGGAAAGAAGTTGTTCCTCATGTTCAGATGGGATTTCCCGTGTCCCAGTTTGTGCCCGTTGCCCCTTGTCCTGTCACCGGGCACCACTGAGAAGAACCTGGCCCCATCCTCTTGCCACCCGCCCTTTAGCTATTGCTGAGCATTGATGAGGTCCCCTCTCAGTCTTGTCTTCTCCAGGCTGACCAGCCCCAGGGCTCTCGGCTTTTCCTCAGCAGAGAGGTGCTCCAGTCCCTGGATCATCTTTCTAGCCCTCCGCTGGACTCTCTCCAGTACTCCTGGCAAAGGAGTTCCTGCTGGTATCCACCAGTGACTGCACTGGGGAGATCTGTGAAAGAAAAATGGCACCATCTCTGCCCCTCCAGGTGAAAGCCTCAGCAGATGTTCCATCTCTGTAGACCCACCAGAAACCTGGTTGGTGGTAGAGCAGCCTGAAGAAGCACATGCTTCGTGCACAGCGTTATCGCTCCAGCTCTATATCGAGCCCTGCGTGCCATCAGGGTGCTGAGCTTTTGGCTGACCCAGTCCTTCAAACTGGAAGGTTTCCTAATGATTTCTAAAAGTCTTTGGTGTTTTGGGAATGCTGCATGTTGTGTTAGTGTTATATGGGATCTTCATTCATGGATGGACCTCAAGCTCTTGAGCTGGCGTGGAGGGTGTGGGAGGGAGACCCTGCTTCCCTGGGGAGATAATTTAACCTGTGCTTGTGTGTGTAGGTATTTAGTAGGTACCGCAGGGTACTGGGAGCTACTGATGGGGTTTGTGACCTGGCTGATTCACCTCGCTTTTTCTGTACCCCAATTTCCCTTCTCCCACTTGATATTGCTGCTGTATCCAATGTGTGATCCCTGTGAGAGCGACTCTTTATTTAGTGGGTACCTGTACAGCGCCAGGAAAAATAGGATTTCGATCTGTTTTGAGGCCTCCAAGACCTGCTATCTTTCCCATGCCAATTAAATCCTCTGGAAGAAATTCTGCTCAATTACGCAAGGTGATCTACAGCCTTCTCTTTATGCCGAGCAGCGGGAATGGCCAGGAATAAAGAAAAACAGAAGGAAAACAAATAGGCCCTGCCAGAGCCAAATGGGCTTCATATGGAGTTAATTCTTGTTTTGCTGTTGCGCACGCTGCAGTGATTTTTTTTGGCCCTCCTTTAATTCACCTCTCTCCCAACCAGCACGGGCTTGCACAGATGCGGCCGAGAGCGGAGTGAGGCCCATGGTCCGTAAACACTTTAGCCGAGATTAAAGGTACTCCATAAATGCGGAGTATGTTGTTGTAAGGTGTTTCCAGATGAGAGGAAAATGGATGATCCTTCAACTCGGTCAAGAAAAATATCATATTGCGGAACCAGGCTGGGGAAACCTGGTTTGAAACAAAACTAAACTGGTTTATGAGAGACAAAGAAAAATACATGTTATCTTGTTCCCCTTGGTAACAAATAGGGTTCAGATGCTACAGCGTCTGATACAATTTCATCAAGATTTCTTCTCTTTTTTTACCGCGTAGCAGCGATGATTTTACTAGTGAATTCCTTGTTTGCCCTTCCCCTGTGTTAAATATGGAAAACCAGTGGTTTTGCTCCCGGTTTTCTGCCAGTGCGGACCGGTTCGCTGGCTTAGTGAAGAGCTGATCGTACCTGCAGGTGGCAAATAAAGCGGGCAAACTGGCTAAGTAAAGAGAAAAGCGTTATTTTCTTGGGGTGCTGAAACAGGCTCAATCACGACCGAGCCATTGGGGAAGAAGTCTGTTGTGTTAAATGGCAGAGCGAGGATTTTGGCTCTATTAAAGCTGCCGTACGGCAGATTTTCGTCAAAAGAACCCTATTGATTCCTTTAAGGAGATTTTGGGTTTGGTAGATAAATGCGATACACTGACGTAAGACACTGAGTTTAGAAACTGATAACGCTTTCAGTGCTGTTCCCGGTATCTATAAAGAAGGTTTTAAATGGACTGTAATTTGGGTGAGATGGAGGAGCCTCGATTAAATTCCGAAAGAGCCAGTTATTACATCCTCGTGTTAGGTAAGTTGGATCTAAAATTTCACCTTAGGCATACGAGATGCATCTAAAATTTTGCTGTTGTAAGACCTGAAGAGTTGACTGTGATTTTTTTTTTTATTATTTTTTTTTAAGGAAAAAGGGATAAAAACCTCAGTATAGAAATTGCAGAGGAGTTATGAGGGTCATTTGTTTTTTATCATTGTGCGTAGTGATAATTAGATGGATATTTCACTTCCACAGACCGTACTCCACAGGATGCAAAAAATTTAGGCAAGACGCATGCATGCACCTTTCCCATGCATGCACCTGCCCATGCAACCACGTGCTCCAAAACTCATCCCAAAGTGTGCTCCTGTCTCTTTTTTATTCTTCCAGCCCGGTTTCCGTACCTGTCAGCGAGGTCTAAGGGCAAAAAAAAGCAAGAATATATGCTTCTTGCAGTAGTGGTTGGTTGTTTGGGGAGTTCCCTCAGGTTTTTGTGCTCTGTTGCAGACACAGAGGGCCCCGGCCAAGGGCAGGACCCCTTCGTGGTGGGAGGATGGCAAGCATGTGGGTAGAAGTAACTCCCCACCTGGTGAGGCTCTTGGAACTCAAAGCACCTTTTTAATAACCTGAACTCGCTGATTTTCACACCAAAGGCAGGGCTTGCAGCAGTTTGAGATCTGCTCCAGCATCCTCTCACTTTACTTGGGCCAGTTTTTCCAGGAGGTCAGGGGAGGGTTGACATAACGTCCAAGTCCTGTGCAACGGGTGAGCATAGGCTTAAGAAGAGGATTTACCTACAGATCTAGAAATCCGGGGTGCTCCAAGACCAAAATTCCTGTGTATGTAGGAACTCCTGGACAAAACCTGTGCTTCTTGTCTCTTGGCAAGTGAAAGCATCGACCCCAAAGTCCATAAAACACCGAGTTCTGGCAGGAGCCCTTGCAAACATGCTGGAGAACTGGTCTGGGGCCTCGAGTTTAGGTATGATATGGTCTCTTGTGCTGGAGGAATGGGCTTTTTTGCCAGGAGTGTACCATTTTAGGCTTGGTTTCTGGGTGTTTTGAAGAACAAGGGACACAATAACAGCAGATGGTGACTACAAAGGGGAGGTCATCAAGGGGCAGGTGGGGGCTGCACATCCTCTGCATGGCGGGGTGCATCCTTTGGAAGCAGCCCTTCAGGAGAGCCTGCTTTTCTCCTACCTGCTTCCTTTGGACACCTTGGAAGTACTCAGCTGGGTTATTTTAGGATACTGAACTGGACCCTAAAGGCCCATATGGATGAGACCAGATGTGTTGTCTCAGGCAGAGAAAAGTGCTTTGTCTGTGGTCTTACTGCACAAATTCTTCTTTCAGACTCTTGCGTGTCTTCGTCCTCTCTGGACCTTCTGTGTGCTTAGAAAGTGATTGAGCAGGAAGAGGGATGAAATCCATTTTCCTAACTGTTCCTCACCTATTTTGCGATGAGAGCTATACTCAGAGGGTGGTCTGGGAATGCCAGTGGTCTGCATAAAGTTACTCCCTTCCTGGTCACGGTCTGTCACCTCTTTGGCTTGCAGTATGGCAGGAAATGACACCTCCAGTTTGATGCTACCCGGCCTGAACACCCCCAAACTGAAGGTGCTTGTTGAATCCATCCCTCGGCTGTTACTCAAGGGGTCCGGTCATGGATGAGTGGAGCAAGTTGGTTTTACTCCAGCAACTGGTGGGAGGATGCCTTGCAGCTTTACAGGATAAATGGAGGACCTCAGCAGCAATGTTGTCTCTCTGGTGTGCTCTCTTGAGGCTGTGAGTAACACGCTGGGGACCAGATGGTGCCCAGAAGCTGGGAATTCAAAGCTACCACTTGGTGACCCAACATCAGGGACTATTTCTTCTGCAGACTTCAATGAGGTAGGAGCTCTGCTAACGTTCTCCTACTGTTGAAAAAGGCTGTAGTTGCCAAAATAAACGTGTCCTTTTATTTTTCTTACCCTTGATCAACGCTGGTCCTTGATGTCACGCATGGGGTTGAGACGGGAACTTTGTCTTTCTGCTTATTCTAACCTGTGCTTACACACAGCTGTGTACAGGATTGCCACATGGATAGCTGGGGTCACGCTTGGCACATCGTACAGCGTCCCTTGGTAGCCTTGATACGCTCTGCGACATCGTCCCATGTTTGTTGTGGATCTGCAATATAATTGTCTTAAGCCATCAGACTTTCAGCTCAAAGAAAGAAACCACAAGCTCAAGATGGGGCCAGTATAAATGTTTGTCTTTAAATAGACTTCACCCTCGACAATCACCTTCAACCAGCCTGGGTTGCTGGTAGCATCCTTTCCCACCTCCCAAACCTCAACAAGAAGCTCATGTCCAGACCTGAAGCAGTTTCACCTGTAATTGTGGACAGAAGGTGCAGCGAAAACAGCAAGTTATGGGCATGCTCTTGAGGAATTTCTGGGCTCAGGACTTAAATAGCTGGGTAGGCTTCAAGCGTCCTGCAGGAACAGAGACCAGCAACCTCAGAGTCCGGCTTTGGCAGTTTTCCGAGGGGTTTATAGCATATTTGCTATGTCTGGGCTAGTCTGTGACCTTAAGGTTGTCCTTAAGTATCAGTGTTGATGACCAACCTTGGATCTACTTTGCTGTTTTGTGCTATAACCAGAGACCCTTTCTGTGGTCAGCCAGTCAAAATATTATATCTGTGATTGCTTCAGCGTCATCTCCAGAGACTCTGGATAGTCAACAGGAGTCCAGTAGCCAGGAGGGAGATGTTTGGTGTGCGTTTTGCAATAGGTCAGCTCTAATTGCGATGGGTACAGAGACCATCTGCAGTCTGACAGGCACCGTGAGGGTTTTTTGTTGGCTCTTGTGACCTTCACTGAACCTTTCTGCCGTGGGGCAGTGGATCCATTCGGAGCAAAATTCAAGTTAACAGCTCCTAAAATCTGCAACCTGCTGGGCCCTGACTGCTCTGTATTAGCAATTATAATTTTTTAATTTTTTTTCCCCAAAAGCAGAGTGAAAAAGCTACATCAGTACGTGCCCAAGCCTGGACTCAGTCCTTTGCTTTGTTTCTCGAGCTCCGTCACATTAAAGCTCTGGGATGGGATGTCCTGGGCGGAGCAGCCTGGGTAAGCTGGTACAAACAGCCTCCATTGGAGCAACAAAATGCTGTTGAAGCTGCGTAAAGGAGGGAACTCGCTGGGATTAGAAAAAACAGATTTTTCTTCTTTCTTAAATAAAAAGCTTTCCAAGGGGAGTTAAAAGCTGATTCAGCAAAACCGGGAGAAAACAACACGGCAGGAATTTAAAAAAAAGACAACAAACAGCTTCTGTTTGTCAGCCCCAGGGCAGAACAATGTGCATCTTTGTTCAAAGCACAGATTGTGCAGGAATAAAATAATAAATAAAAGGGCCGCTGAACGGGGCTGACATAGTGTGCCTTCTGAAGGATACTGAATTAATAAGAGGAATAAATCATCCTTGGTTTACAAACAAACGTGCTTACATGTCCCAAGGTGTAAATCAGCCCCTGCTCGCCCCTGACAGTGAGCAGCTGTTTCAGTTCTCTGGGCTGGTGTTAGGCAGGTGCTGCAGGTGGCTTCATCCTGCTTGAAAAAATCAAATTGATAGAGTGAGCAGAAGAGCAAAGATCTGCTGTTGTCCGACCACCACGGATCCCCCCTGCGCATGGCAAGGAGCCTGGCTGGGGGAGGACATGATCCTTCACTGTGACTTCCTAAACTGGCTGCAAATTTAGGTAAGGTTTGGATGCGATCACCAGCTGATGATAGCTTAGAAGGTCCCAGGAGGAAAGGTCTCATCACATATATCCTTCCCATACGACAGCAGAGAACAGGAGCCAGCACTACACCCCCAGCTTATCTCGGGGACTTCCCAGGAAAGGTTGCTCTTGCCATGAGTAGTTGCTTTTTCTTCTGGATGCTCAAGCCAGGATCTGTAAAGATATCGAGGAGGGAGCCCTGTCAATGCCTTTGATGTTTGAGATGTGGTGGTTGGCTCTTGTAGCATTTTCCAACAAGGCGGGGCTGATATTTGGCAAATGGTCTTGACCTTTGGTGGCCTCCACCATGGCTGGGTGCATCATGCCTGCTGCTGTTACCACAGCTCCTGGTGGGTACTTCCACAACCCCTCAAGGTGTTTATTGTGTTGGCTTTACAAGGTGGCCAACACTGCCAGCAGCAGCATGACCCAGTGCAGAAGGATGGGGCCCAGCAATGCACATGTGCCTTCCACCTCTCTGTGGAAGCTTTGCAGAGATGCAGGTGAGGAGGTACTCCTAGCTGTGCTTCTCCTGAGAAGTCCTAGGAGAGGATGAAGGTTGAGAAGACTGAGCTCCAAGTGCCTCTGCACAAGCAGAGCTAAGGCCTGCATCTCCTTCAGCCTTGCCAGCACCCAAAGGGTTATGGCAGGCAGCAGGTGGTGGCCTGGCTGGAGCAAGCTCTCCTCCATCACTGTTTATGGACAAACACTTCCCTGATCTCAGCTGCTGTGGTGCATGGCTCTGGATGTGTAGGGACGTGATGGGAACCCGTAGAATGGTCTGGTTTGGAAGGGACCTTAAAGATCATCCAGTTCTGACACCCCTGCTGTGGGCAGGGACACCTCCCACCAGACCAGATTGCTCAAAGCCCTGTCCAACCTGGTCTTAAACACCTCCAGGGTTGGGGCGACACTTCGAGGGATGGGTCATGTACACACTGGCTGCTCGTTAAGGCCTATCTCATCCTAGGTGTTACTGGGGCCGTAAGCGGGGTTTCTGCTCCAGGATGGGAGCACCTTATCCTCGGGTACTTCAAGACTTGTCCTGGATTCTCTTCTATACCTGGCCATTCCTCAGCTAAGGAAGGGGAGGGGGCTCAAAGTCTTCCAGGAGCTACGTGCTGGGGGGCTGAGCACATGGGAAGAAGATGAGGAGGAGCTCAGGATGTTGGCTGAACTTTAGTGAGCTAAAATGTAGGTTTTCCTTGGCCGAGCTCTGTGCTGTGAGGTGGTGGGAAGAACCTCCTGGGTAACGACATGTCAGTGGATGGGTTGGGGGTGGTGAGGCTGAGCCAGATGCATGGAGCATAACTTCGTGGTGCGGAGCAGTTAATAGCATGTGAGCAACAGGAAACGAGAAGGTGGAAGGCAAAGACTAAGAAAGAGCTGGGTTTGGAGGTCCGAGGGAGAGCTGTCCCCACAGGTGACCCCAGCTGTGGCACTGCTGGTGGGATCGCACTGGCACCCAGTGGGGTTTTTAATTCTCCAGCTAATATTTGGGTGCAAATATCGAGCTTTTGGAGGAAAAGCGTGGGCTCCCTGTTTCTCCAAATGTATGCAGGGGTGGAAGGGGATGATTCTTCTAAAGCTTGGCAGAAAAAGCGGTGAGGAACATCGATATGGATCTACTGGGGAGAGGCTCATGGGTGGGAGCCAACCAAACGGGAGTGCTGGTTGACTTTCACAAGCTGCAAGGTGAGAGGAGTTGTGATTATGCAGAATTAACTAAAAAAGTTGTCTTCTATATGGTTTCTGGAAACTAGCGATGAACAGCAGAGCTTGGTTTTGGTTCCAGTGGCCTGTACAGGATGTGATTTGAACTAACATGGTCATCAAAATATTGAGGGTTTTTTTTTTAATGTACAATTTTGGTATAAGTGGAAGAGTGGAAAATTTTTCTGGGTATTATTTTCTTCGGTCCCAGTTATTTCCAGTATTAGTGATTATTATCTTAAGGAGCTAGTATCTATTTAAATATCATAAGTCTATTTGATTTTTGTCCTCACCTCCCCCCACTACTTAATAACTGGAATAGGACTAGAAGAAAAGGAAACACAGATGTTGGGGTTTTTCTCCTTATTTTTTTTCTCTTTTTTTTTTTTTTCCTTGATCATTTGACAGCATTTCATTTATACAATCAGGTTCATTGCTTCTTCCACGTAGTTGGCAGGTTTTCTCCGCTTATTTCTCATGGTCTTCCAGTTGGGAAAGGGGGGAAACAACTTTAAAGAACACTAAAATCCCATTACAGCAAAATTGAATTGAGGATCTTTGGATCAAACTGAAAAAGCGGAGCTTCTTTTGGCTCAGTTTTGTAAAGATGCAGTAGATATAAAGTTCATCGTGTCCTCTTAAGTAGCTGTTGGCCAGGACGCAGGATTGGTCTAGGTCAGGGCTTTGATGTTGTTGCTGGAGCTGGCTTGGAGGCAGCGTGTGGCTTGGACTTCAGACAGGAATTTAGGCCAGTCAATGAGGATGATGGGAAGAAGAAACAGGAAAAAAGCGTGGATGAAGTTTAATTTTTCTAAATTTATGCCTTTTGCAACCAGTTTTGCAAAGTGCAGAGCGTGCTCCTCACCTAGGCGTTTCAGCAACAGGTTGGCTTCTGCCACCTTCCTGGGCCAGCATCTCTCCATGGGTTAAAACCCACCAAACCTCTGCTGAAATCCGAGGAAAAACTCCTGCAGGTTTCAAAGGGAAGCCAGCTGGAAGACTTGTGCATGTGCTTAGCTGTGTTCCTTGTGCGTGTCCTACCGAGCAGTGCCCCGGCGGGTGAACCTGAACTTGTGAGAAAGCGACCAGTCAGAGCTCTCGAGACGAGGACACTGGAGCCACTGCCTTCTCAGCCGGGAGGAAGCTTTGCAGACACAACTTGCAGAAGAGCCAACGTCTCCCTGCTTTTGCAGCATTGCTTACAGAAATCATTAAGGCAAATATGTACAATGTGTAAATGTGCTGCTTCTTTCCTGAGAATAGATGTTCTACCATAACAGCCATTAGGAGCGTCCTTCTTTCCCTTTTAATTTTCATTTTTCTTCACCTTCTGCCATATTATTATGGGGATGGGGGTGTAGACCATGTTAACCCAGGCTGGGTTGGACGGGGCTTTGAACAACCTGGTTTTGGGGGAGGTGTCCCTGCCCATGGCAGGGGGTTGGAACTAGATGATCTTGAAGGTCCCTTCCAACCCAAACCATTCTGTGAAGCTCTTTGACTATTTATCTGTGCGTGAAAGCTGCTTGGAAGAGAAGCCCATGTGTGGTGTGCGTGCTGAGCAGTTCTCCAAGGTCAAGGCATCTGGGGTTTGTCGCTGTCACTGGCTTGTGGAGTGCTCTTAAGGCAAAGCTGTTCATCTTGTTGTGCTATCGGTTGATTTTTGTTGTGTTTGACTTGAGTTATTTGCACGTTAAGGAATCGAGGAGCGCGGCCTTGCCAGATCACGGAGAGGAGAGTCGTGCTACTCTCGCTCCCAGGCTTCCATGGTTTGTGCTCTGATGTTGTTCACAGTGGTGCAGGTTAGTGATGACTATCACGTGGATTTGTGTTCCTCGACAATAAAGTCAACGCTAATAAACTCCTTGTAGAGCGAGCAGCAAGCTTTCTGAATAACCTGAGTCATCCGTAAACCAGCCAGATCCACCATTCTGAAATTTAGAGAGAAATTCCAAGCTTTATCATCCGATATATTTTGAGATCTGTCATTGGAAGTTCCCTCCATTGCAATGCATGACTAATATATAATCCAGCTTTTCCATGGGTGTTTCTGTAATGGGTTATTCAAAGAACCGACGGATTTGGCTGTTTCACAGAAATCTGCAGAGTGAGGGTCTTCTTCTCATCAACATCTGCAGATTTTATGGCATGGGAGAGCTCCAGCAAAGCTGAATGTGGCCTTTCCCTTCATAATTTGGTAGGATACATCTGTTTTCAGCCAAAAGCAGGATATGGAAAGCCATATGGAAAGGAGGAAGAAGATCAACCAGATTTGCCTTAAGGTTCAGTCCAAGTCTTGTGTCATTTCTTACTTTGTCTGAGCTGGTTTGCCTGTTTGCAATAATTAGGACAGCTGGCCAGGAGAGGTGGAACAGCGTGGCCTGGCAGGCCTTATTTTCTTGGTCTCTTTTCCTCGTTTTTCAACCTTATTTCGAGTCACGTCAAAAGAAAAGGATTCTGAACGTTTGCACTTTGTGTCATCTTTACGCGATTTGCCATAAACATCCTAAAGCTTTGTGAAACAGCTGCAAAACAAGCGAGAACAGTAAGGGCAGAGGTAGGACAAAAACCATAATGGAGCAATAAAAATGATCCGATTTTTGTTTTAAACTCGGGTCAGCTCCGGGTCAAGCTGCTTTACCCATCCCTCTGGGCAGCGTCAGGTCTCCTGATAGTTCGGCATGGATTTGCGAAAGTTGCCGGATTCTTTGTGTTTGCTGCTGGGCTGGATGGGATTGCCAGGGAGGCAGTGAGCTGTATAATTTATGTTGGAATGTCAGCATCTGAACAGGCATAAAATTACAACTCATTATCGTGGTCCGAGGAGCAGGATCTTGGGTTTCTTGGAGAGTCGCGGTCAATCTTTCGGTGAGGCTGCTTTTGAGGGATGGCTGAAAAGCTTTACCTGGTGGAGTGGGGCTGCCTCGTTATTTCAGCACGGGAAGGCAGCAGAGACTGTGCTGTCCTTGTTCCCGAAAGGTCTGGCTGGTCTTTCTCTTCCTGGACACAGCTGTTGTCTTGAATTTATTCTGCCCGGAATTTTGTAGCTTGGAAACTGTCTAGGTGAGACAGCATCTCCTGCGTCAGGGACTTCTGCTGACCCATCTTACAGCCGAAAGGGTGATGATACATGATGAAATGAGGGAGAAGCAAACTCCAAACAGCCTTTGGGTTCAATTTACCTTCAAAAACAGGGATGCTGGGGTGTACCTGGTGAAACTGCCCCTTCACCGGCTTGCACTTGGGTGCTGGGGGGCGAGGAGGGCTGTTAGGCATTCCCTGTTCGGGGCATATTGTTCCTCCGGAGACACAGCCTGACCCTTTGGTGGGGCCCGGCTGGCGGGGCTGAATGGAGCGGGTGTGAAAAAGCCATCCTGAATACATCGGGGGGGGGAAGGGAGAGGGATGCCAGGCGGCTGGGAGCACAGGGGTCAACCCCACGGCAGGTTCGGCCTCAGCCCTGCCTGGCACAGGTTTGGGGGGTGCCCACGGTGCCGACCCGAAATTCATTAGAGCCTTCAGAAAAATGGCCCCTTCTCTTTGTTTTTTCACTTGTCCGATGCACAACCGGACTCATAATGAGGGGAGCTGTGCAGGGACGCGTGTTGATGTGCCAGGAGGTGTGACGTTAGCCACAAAATGTGCGGAAGCAGCAATAACGCATTTGGGAACCCACATTTGCCATGGGAAGGGCCAGATGCCTGGCGGGGGATGTCCATGGATGTGCCTCCTGGGGTTTCCCTGCGCAGGTTCCCAGTGTGGGCTAGTGACGTGATCCTCCTCCTGGGAGCTCGATACTGAGTTTGTATATGTTGTATATATTTCATTATTTTCTTATTATTAAGATACTGGTACTGGCCTACCAGTATCTTAAGGGGGCCTACAAGAAAGCTGGGGAGGGGCTTTTTAGGATGTCGGGTAACGGTAGGACTAGAGGGAATGGATTAAAACTAGAGATGGGTCGATTCAGACTGGACGTTGGGAAGAAGTTCTTCACCATGAGGGTGGTGAGACACTGGAACAGGTTGCCCAGAGAGGTGGTGGAAGCCCCATCCCTGGAAGTTTTTAAGGCCAGGCTGGACGGGGCTCTGAGCAACCTGGTCTAGTGGGAGGTGTCCCTGGCCATGGCAGGGGGGTTGGAACTAGATGGTCTTTAAGGTCCCTTCCAACCCTAACAATTCCATGATTCTATGATTCTGTATTATAATTTTTTCTTATTATTATTTTATTAGTAGTATTTCATTAGTTTAGTTTCTTTTCAATGTATAAGTCTCTCTCTCTCCTTCAAAGCATCTTTCATTCACCTTAAAATCATAGAATCTTGTAGGTTGGAAAGGACCCTTAAGATCATCGAGTCCAACCATCAACCTCACACTGCCAAAGCCACCACTAACCCACGTCCCTCAGCACCACGTCTGCCCGGCTTTTAAATACCTCCAGGGATGGTGACCCCACCACTTCCCCAGGCAGCCTGTTCCGATGCTTGATAACCCTTTCCATGAAGAAATTTTTCCTAATATCCATCCTAAACCTCCCCTGGCGCAACCTGAGGCCGTTTCCTCTTGTCCCATCGCCTGTTCCTTGGGAGCAGAGACCGACCCCCCCCGGCTACCCCCTCCTTTTAGGGAGCTGTAGAGAGGGAGAAGGTCCCCCCTCAGCCTCCTTTTCTCCAGGCTGAACACCCCCAGCTCCCTCAGCCGCTCCTCACCAGACTTGTGCTCCAGACCCCTCACCAGCTCCGCTGGCCTTCTCTGGACTCGCTCCAGCACCTCAATGTCTTTCTTGTGGTGAGGGGCCCAAAACTGGACACAGCCCTCGAGGTGGGGCCTCACCAGTGCTGAGTATGGGGGGATGATCACTGTCCCGGTCCTGCTGGTCACACTGTTCCTGATAGTGGCCAGCCCAAACCATGACAATGTGAAAGAGTTGTAGCCTGTTCCTCTTCTCTTGTCACCTTATATTCTTCACCCTTTTCTTTATCAAGAGCGGTTGGATATGAAAGGGGCCAACACCTCCTTGTCCCTGCGGAATCACCCTGCAAGAGGCACCAGCCCTTGCACTGCAGCTGTATCCAAGGGGCAGCATGAGAAAAATGAGACCCAGATATCTGGAATGACTTCTGGTACTGGTGTCCCCCCACTTTGCACGGGGTGGAAGGTAGCCCCACAGGAACACATCAGAAAAAAACCCTCTAGCTCTGGGGTGCAGAATAATCGGGGCCCTATAGGCATCGGGGAGCCTCCCCATTGCCTTCCCAAATCTACAAAGGTAGTTTTCCTTGCAGTCTAGCCACTGCCGGGCTTTTCATAGGAAAAGGTTAACTAAGTAATTTCATGTAAATCTTCCACAGCTTGGAGGTATTTACTTTGTTTGCAAAGTCCTTCTGCTGCTGCTGGACTTGTGCCACCAACTTGTTGTGTCAGGGACAGGCAAAGCACAGGGAGAGGATTCTTTAGACTTGATGGTGTGGCTGCTGGGGAAAACTCAGTTCACGGTCAGATTTGGGAACATTTTCTTAAAAGGATTCACCAACTGGCTGACTATTGAAGTCAGGGAAAGGTGAAGCATTTCGGGAAGAAAAAAATTAATGCAGGAAGTCAACAGAGACGAGGGAGTTTGTCCTAACTTGGCCTGGCACAGCAGCGATGGTCTTTCCAGAGTCCACTGTGGTCACTGCAATAGCCATAGAGAGCAAGTAACACAAAGTCTTGCTTTTCCCCAGCCAAAAGCAGTAGTGATGTTGCTATGGTTGAAAGAAAACAGGGGGGGAAGGAAAAGTTAATGGCTTTGGTGGTCTCCCCTGCTTGAGTATGTCTTCTAGTCAGTGTGGGGAAGGGGGAAGACAAAAAACCCCTCTACCGCTGCCCACGTGGACTTTGTAATATTTACTCTGCTAAAATATAAGGAGATCCCTTGGGCGCTGCTGAAAGCGTGGTCTCACTGTTAGGCTAAAGCTAGAGGTAAACCCGTAGTGTTGTACGATGGGCACCTCAGGAGCTACAACATGAATGACTTTGGTCCATTCCTGGAGATACTTGGTGCCGCATGGCTGGAGGGACCAAGCCTACCTTGGCAACAGAGCCCGGAGAGGAGGTGGAAGGAGGGTGCTGGATAAGCGCACCCACTTGCCAGCACCTCCCTGGCTGCTGCTCTGCCTTCACGCCCTCTTTCTGCTGGTCTCAGTGACCTGCAGGAGAGGGACAAGATGGCCAGAGGTTGTCGTTGTGGCAAGGCACGGCAAAGCTTGTGGTAGATCAATCACAAAGCTTCAGTGATTTTTACAAAGCCCTTTATTTTTATTCTTTTTCGTCTTAAGGCTTATAAAAACTGTTACTCAAAACCAAAACGTTTAAAACTTTACATATGTACAATATGAGAAATAAATTATGTTTTAAGTCATACAAAAACCACAATATACAAATAGGGCTTTGAAACCACTCTAAGTATGGCACGGTGACAAGTCACAGATACTTACCAAAGGCTTCAGTTATTGAAGCCTTTGCAAAAAAAAACATGGAAGAAAAAAAATAAATTTCCAAATGTGCTTGCTTTGGTTGGATTGAAGCTCTACAAGAACTTGGGAAGAACTGCAGGCCTCAGAAGGACTTGCTAAGTCTTCAGAACTCAGTGCACCATCTGGCAACACCATTTTTTGAGATTGCCTTTCTGCATGCCAGAAGTTCAAGAGTTGTTACACCAAGTCTCCTTCCAAAAAGGACAAAAACCAAAAAAAAAAAAAAAAAAAAAAAAAAATAATCTATTTCACCTCTGACAAGGTCCACTCTGCTGCAGCAAACAGGACGGCCGTAGGGAATCTGTCGAACTTGGAGCAAAGCCAAGTTCGTCTGGCACCAGGGAATCCAACCGAGTCGTTGTGGCGATGAGGATGTCACCTGTTTGGCTCAGTTAAAGACTTTGCACAAAAATAAGGTCTTAATTACGCACTGGTACTTACTACAACAGCATCTGAACAGAGGCAAACGCATTCTCAGTAGTTAAAAAGGACTGGTGCAAAGTTCCGCGGACAGGACACAGTTCGTGGCTTCCTCCTCCCCGACACCTGGGGAGCGAGGAGCAGCCGCCAGCACCATCACCTGCCATCTGCACCGCGTTCTGCCCTAGGTACAGGGAGGACGGAGCACTACCTTCTTCTAAGGTAATATACGGAGATTTCAGTATCAGCCGGACACAGAACGGATTATTTTTAAGGCAAGCAAAGGACAACTTGAAGTTAAGTGGCATTGTGCTTATTCCCACCCCTCCCCTGAACAACCCACACACACACTTGACCTGTGCTGGTCTTGTCTTCCCACAGCCCATAGTGCTACTGGACTCACGGTAACTCCTACGCTAGATGCTAATTTGTTCTTAGCAGCTCTGTCACCGAGAGTCTGATGGGCGGTTAGCACGGTTATCTTCTCAACTCCACTGGCAGGCAGACCAGAAGATCATCGCTGAGGTCTAGATCTGTGAAGATCTCGTCTGTAGTCCTGGTTAATGGAGGCAGGGCGGGGAATGTGGCGTGTAACAGGTCAAGGTGAGGTTAAATGCACAAACCAGGCTCCTTGGGGAAGGGAGAATGTCGGTTTTAGTTATTCTACGGCTAGGACCGCAGTCCATCAATTGCTCCTGGGTTTCTTGCATCTGATCCAAGATGTTTGGTCCTGAAGAGCTAGTTGTTTAAGTGCTACCAAGCCAGGTTTTTGCCAGAGCACCTTGCCACCTGCGTGGTCTTCTTGCATCTGGGTTGCTCGGTTGTGTGTCTTTAGAGAAGTCTTCATAGCAAATTTGAGACAGATCTGGAAAAAGCAGAGAGGGGGAAAAAAAAAAACCAACAATCTAGTTAAATGTAGAAGTTAAGAGGAGTAATAAAGAATTCCTAGGAAACTCTGGGACACCAAGAACAGGTTTAGACAGTGTAGGTTGGTATTTTATTCTGTCAAAGCAGCGCTTTGCCCAGTAGCTACTCCATGAGAGCCTGCAGCAGACATTATGCACGCAAGTAGGCTGCAAACAGAAATTACAGGTCTCGACGCTAGACTCTGCCCATTTGGGTCCTTTCAG
Organism: Alca torda; assembly: GCA_008658365.1. Classification (NCBI taxonomy): domain Eukaryota; kingdom Metazoa; phylum Chordata; class Aves; order Charadriiformes; family Alcidae; genus Alca; species Alca torda. The sequence continues at coordinate 3,088,342 of CM018101.1, forward strand.
GGTGGACAGATGTTTGCAGATGCGATCTCCAAGGAGGAGATTGATCTTCCAGTGACTTGGCAGGAGCGGAGAGCTGAAGAGCAAGTCATTCCTCGTTGAAGGATCATTTCCTAGAAACCGTAGTGTTTTGGAGCTCAGATCTGCTCCTCCGCCTCGTGCAAAAGCTGCGCTCCACGAGTAAGCAGGAAGGGCCCATCTGCCAGCAGTTCTGTTTTATGGGGGTCACCGAGTAGCAGTATCAAAACGGCCTTTTCTTGTACCTGCAGGAGGATTGACTTGATCTTTCAAGGCTTGTGGCAGAGCAACGAGTTTTTGCACAGGGGTTTCATTCGCAGAATTGTTTGCCGCTGCACGTAGCACAGCTTGCTGGTTTCTGCCAACCCTGGAACGGAACCAGCTCGCGTTCCTGAGCTGAGCTCTGCCGCCCAAGAAGGTTGTGCAAAGCACCGCTTCCACGGGGCTTTGCTAGCCCTAACAGGCACTTGGTCTCCGGCTGAGAAGCGCCAAAGCCCTAAGTCTACGGATTGAAATTTAAAAGAGGCCAAAAGGCTGGGCTTCATCTGGCGGAGACAATCGTTTTAGTCAAATGAAGAGGAATTAATTCAAAACATGACTAGAGGCAGTCTGAAGCAATCAAGCTGTCGCTGCTGAGACCAGACTTACTGGAAGTCACGCTCTGAGGATTGATCCTAGGTGTCTGGAAAGTCCCGCAGAGGTTCAGCAGGGCTGAGATGCTCCGGCAACGGCTGAGTTTGCGCTCTCCTGCACCAGAGCAGATGCACACAGCCGGAGATGAAGCAGGAGTCAGCACTGTAACGCTGTGGCAAGTCCTCAGCTGTGTCTTGCTCACGTAGTTGAGTCCAAACTCAATCAAGACCTTTCTTAGCAGCTCAAGATCTTCTGCCAGGTTCAAACAACCTTGGAGGCAATCCCCTGCACTCCCAGCTTTCCTCTGTTTTACAGGGCAGGTAATAGATGCCTCTAATTAGCTCTCCACTATGGCATGGATTTTGGGTATTGGTAGCCCCTCATTATTTTTAGCATCTACCACGACAGCAAGCAGACAGGTTCTTTAGGCTCAAGGATTGTGTTATACCAATTTGGTAGTGAAGGTACGAGATGTATGTGAAGGTACGAGATGACAAACCAAGATGAGAAGTGAGGATAATATCCCCTAATCGGTGATCATTAAGGCATACGTGAAAATTAAATCTAATAGCTGGGAATCTTGGGCTAGAATTTATTAACTTTTTTTTTTTTTGAAAGCAAAATCTAAACAAAAAAACCACTTGGTCCACTCATCCCAGCACAGCCACGCACATCAGGCAGGATTTCTCTTAGCTGATTTTCCCTACCTTTTTTGCCATTCCTCCGTGCACTTCACAAACCAGAGCTCTTTACCAGGCGATATACTGGTCAGCTGGGAATCCTCCACGCAGAAAGCAAACCTAGGAGGAGGAATCAGAAGTCAAGAGAAGGTACCTGTTGTCTCCACGATTAACAAATAACATGTAATATGGATTGTAGCGAATTCTAGGACAAGTTGCTGGATTTTACAGCCTTCCTGGGGAGCACCTTGAAGCACCATTTTCCTGTTGAATGGCTGTTTTATTTCCTACTTTAATATTTTCTTTGGGGATTTTTCGCTTCTGCTGCCCCTGTGTTTCGTAGACTGTAGAAACTAGGGTGCAGAATACCTTACGTATGATGGGAGATGCTTATTTAAAGCTCTGAGAAACGCGGGAAATTGTCAGTATCAACTGCTGGGAGTGCAGTGCGACGTGCTTGGCAGCTTTATTTCTTGTTGGTTGCTCAGGTCACTTTCCAACGACAGAGACCTCGGAAGGGGCAATATAGTGCTTAAGGAGTAAGCAACATAAACGGTTGCTGGTTTAGGTCTACCTCGTGCCAAATCAGCACATTATGCCTGTAAATAATAGCCGTGCCCATCAGTGTTTCAGTATTTTTGGCGCTGTTGGTACTTTAAGCCTTCAGGTACGATCTAAACCCTCTCGATGTAGGCTAATTTAGTCCCCAAGGGCAGGCAAGACAGTGTCACAGCATCTAAATAAAGTGAAAGAACATCACGGATCCGATCGGCAGTGATTAGTTTTGCTCAAAGCCTAATTTGCAACCTCATGCTGGCAAGTGTGCACTTGCAGCCCAGAAAGCCAGTCGTATCCTGGGCTGCATCAGGAGAAGCGTGGCCAGCAGGTCGAGGGAGGTGATTCTCCCCCTCTACTCCACTCCCGTGAGACCCCACCTGGAGCACTGCGTCCAGTTCTGGAGCCCCTACTACAAGAGAGAGATGGACGTGCTGGAGCGTGTCCAGAGAAGGGCCACGAGGATGATCAGAGGGCTGGAGCACCTCTCCTGTGAGGACAGACTGAGGGAGTTGGGGGTGTTCAGTCTGGAGAAAAGAGGGCTCCGAGGAGACCTTATAGTGGCCTACCAGTATCTTAAGGGGGCCTCCAAGAAAGCTGGGGAGGGACTTTTTAGGATGTCGGGTAATGGTAGGACTAGAGGGAATGGATTAAAACTAGAGATGGGTCGATTCAGACTGGACATTGGGAAGAAGTTCTTCACCATGAGGGTGGTGAGACACTGGCCCAGGTTGCCCAGAGAGGTGGTGGAAGCCCCATCCCTGGCCCCAGTTTTTAAGGCCAAGCTGGAAGGGGCTTGGAGCAACCTGGTCTAGTGGGAGGTGTCCCTGGCCATGGCAGGGGGGTTGGAACTAGATGATCTTTAAGGTCCCTTCCAACCCTGACAATTCTATGATTCTAAGTAACCCCCTCTCCTACACCATGAGAGCATTAGCTGGTAACACTAAAAACAAAAGACAGTTCAGGATACCGACTAAGTTCAAAACCTCAACTTTTCTTGCTAGGTGCTGAATATTTCTCCTTTTGATTGAAGTTTTGAGTTAACTCAATGTGCAGCCTAACACAATTATTACCTCTGTTGCGTCTCCCCAGATTTCACGCGTATACGTCTGATATGCAGTTCCTGGGAAGACTTCACAGGCCGATACCAGTAGCTTTTCAGCTCTTTCCAGAGATCGTACCATGACTGAGATGTTCCCTCCCAGGTGAGCTTTATTTTTAAAAGTTCACCCATGTCCTCTTCTGTATAGACCAGGAAGGTGTTAGTAGCATTTAGGCCAATTTGATCAAGCCTGAAAGACAAGCAGAGACTCAATGTTTCTTCCTCATGGCAGCATGCCAGGGGCTCATTCATTCCATGCAAGAAGTTAAAGAGCCCTTTGCAGCTTATCAGGTGCTCCACATTCAACTGTCACTGGCTAATTACTGATTAGACTAATGAAAGTGAGCTTGGATAGCTGGTTCAATGCATCATGTATTTGGCTCAGCCATCCTTCCATAGCTTAAAGGTGAATTTCATGCCTTGTGTTTCTTCTGGGAGAGGCTAAAGGAGGTCAGTGATGCCTCCAGAGATGTGGGTGCTTTGAGACTATATCCAAATGGTAGAGGGGGGAAAAACAAAACATAGTATGTCAATAATGAGCCATGAAGCCTAATATAGAGGACTGGGCACATCGAATTGCTTTCTCAGCAATAAATTATAATTAAATTACTTGAGGAAGATTTTTTTTGAATGGTGATGAAGTGAGGCTGCAAGGCTTAGGTGTTACCAGAGGAAAAAGAGTAATGCCACCTTGTCAAGTCCCAGTGGCCTTCTTGGGTACAACCGGCCAGCTTGCTTACATTTCTAAGGAGAGAGGTTCAGAGTCTCCATTGGTGCCGTGAAGGGTGACGGAGAAAGTGGGATCAGCCTCTCCCAAGCTCTCGTAGCTGAAGACATGCATTTTCATCTGATAATGGTAGACTGGAGAGAAACAAGGAGAGCACAGGTGGAAGCAACTTGGTTGAGAGACAACATAGCTCAGCGCCGCTCTTTGTGAAATAGCGTTGGCTGGCAAAGGCTAGACCCTGTATTTACTGCGATATCACTGATCTTTTTCCTGCCCTTACTGATTACAGAGCTGACTTTTACACAAAACCAGGAGCAGATCCACTCTGGAGAGGGCTCCCCAAACCTTACGCTGCTCTAAGCTTGGGGTGGTCTTGCAAGTAGGACGTCTATAAGCTGGAGTCTGGCTCAAAAGGCAGAGTGGCCTTATGGCCAGAGCCCTGTTGATTGTTCATGGGGGAAGGAGGACAGTAACACCATGGGACAGCAAGGCAGGCAGGTAACAGCGGAAAACTAATGGCTGGTGCTGTGCTGCTTTGAGGTGACGCTACTCTTCCACCCCTACGTCTTTCCCAACATTGGCTTTGGGAGTCTGCTCTTAGAGATGAGACTATGCTCTTTCTAAGAGGGATGGCCTACCTTTGAACGGCATGTCAGCTCTTGTTTTTAAGTACATCTTGCTGTTTCTTTTGTTCCGTGTTTTCCTGGCATTGTAGCCAATGCCGTTGCAGCGGTTCTTCCGGCAGCTCAGGCAGATGCCCTTCTTGAAACGACTGGAATCGGTACATTGAAATGCGAAGCTTTGTTTATCTTGGTTGACGAGGGAGTCCACAAAGAGGTGCACAGAGCGCTCGTGTTCGCATTTAACAACTTCACCGATTGCTAGAGGAGCAGAGTTGCAAAGGATACGTTTTGTTTAAGCATTTATCACCCCAGCAGCTGGTAAGATACAGCGAGCTACGCCTTTTTGTAGCCCAACATGAGTTGAGCGTGGCCAAATTAAACATTTTTTAAACAGTAGAAATTCAAGAGGTTAGTGGAAGACACTTGAAGAGGACCGTTCGCTTAGTTTCTACCATGAAAAGAGCTTTCAAGAGGATTCTAGACCCAGCGTAAGGCCATAGTTTATGATCAGGTGTTAGAGTGAGAACATGCTACTTCAGAATTAAAAGCAGGTCTAGTTTACAGCAACTATCTCCAGTAATACAGGCAGTTTAGAAGGAAAAAGTAGTTTTCTCCGCTCTTGTAAATCAGCTCATCCCCCAGCATCAACCCGAGTCTATTTGCGAGGAGGCTACACTGACTAGAGGCAAAATAAGTAACGAGAACTTACTCCCATAGGCAATTGCTCCCAAGACATCGCTCAATCCGCAGCCAGGCTGGAAGTCTCCCCCATTGGGATAGATGTCGACATGGCCTACAGGCATCTGGATCCCAATGCTAACGCCTAGCGTTTCCCTTGTGTAGGTGTGAAGGACATCGACAAAGTTTGCATCGTCGGGGGAGAGACGCTTGCTAGGGTCCACTCCTTCAAACATAGGGCCGGCCGGATCCAAGCCTGGTGTCAGAGACAGCACGCGGGATGCCAGGTAAGAAATTGGGTTATTTCATACAAAATATAGCCAGGAGCCTGTTGCTAGAAGCCCTCCTAACCAAGTGCTACACAGACAGTCCCTGCCTCGTCCCAGATGCTGTCCTCCAAAGCTCTCTTCACCATGAGGTCACTGAGGGAACAAATGAAGATGTCCCATACCATTTTTGGCGCAATACAACCCAGTAGCGGCACCAGTTTGCTCTACAGCGGTGGCTTCGGATTGCCTGTTGGAAGCAATGAGTCCTCACTAGGTCACAGCGAAGAGATACTTCAAGAGGTGACAGATGTGGCTGCCCCATCCCTGGAGGGGTTCAAGGCCAGGTTGGACGGGGTTTGGAGCAACCAAGCTGGTGGGAGGTGTCCCTGCCCAGGGCAGGGGGTGGCACTGGATGATCTTTAAGGTCCCTTCCAACCCAAACCATTCTATGACTGAACACCAGAAAAGGTCTAGCACCCCACAGAGACCGTTGGTAGCCAAAGCTGCCTTTGGCTACCTGTAGTCTATTTTCAGATTGGACATACGGAGGGATTAATACAAGGTAATCCCTGCAGCCGAGATCCCATGATGGGATTGGGACTTTCTGTTAACCTCTGAGCCTCACCCCCAACCTGAAGCTGAGCTCTTCAGCCATTCCCCAACTTGATTATTAGGTGATTTTTTTTTTTCCTGCTGAACCAAATACAGATATTTATTGCGAGGCTCTGAGGAATTCTTACTGCCGGTGTCACATTGAAATGCTTCGTGCAACCCCTTCTACCATGCCCCAAGTTTCCTCACATGTTGAAATCGGCTTCCATCCGGACTTAGAAACACTCTGGTCAAGATACTCTCACAATGAGAGGCTGGGGTGGTTTTTTGGCCAAACATCCCATGGGACAAACTGCACTCAATAGCTTTCACTGTCATTAATTTATGAGCTATAATTACAGAAATAATATCACTCAGAGGCTTAGTATCTGGATAATAAGAACTTGAGCTGGACTTGTTTTGAACCCACATTTAACTTCAAAAATACTCAAGATCCAGGTTGTCCTCTGAAAGGTTTTTTTTCATTGAACCTCCCCGACATTTGGGGTTCAAAATTAAGATACTTTCTCGTGGGAAAGAGACCCATGCTCCTCGCTGCTGACACAGGTAGGAAACTCGTCATTTCTGACTGAGCAAGCCCAAAACAACATCCCAGCACCACAGGAAACGAGCCTCTTCGGGGAAACCCTCTGCTGCTAAGGAAAGGTAAGAGACTGCTTAAAAAAAGCCACTTGCCTGTAATTCTACCTATTGTCCCGTGGACGTGGTTACCAGTGAAGCCGGCGACGTGGGCACCCAGGCTGTACCCGATGAGGTGGACATTCTCAAGCTGGAAGAGCGGGTCCTCCTGAAAGGAAAAAAAAAAAATATATATATATATATAATATTCCTCCCTGTCTTTCAGGGCACCTGGCACCGCTCCTATCTGCGGGACTCGAGTCCAATTCTAAGAGACTGGAGAGAGGGGGCAGACAAGCATCGCTTCGTTCTTTGTTTTGTCAAGACAAGTCAAAGGGTTTTGAGGGCACTTGTGGTTTGCCCCCAACCCCAGTACCCAGCTTCCAAGCCCAGTTATGATACTCTTTGTTTAAGCAGCACCTGGAGCAGCCTTTCCCCAGGGTTCCCGGCAGACCTCAGTACTGGCCATGGACTCCAGTGTAGCACCGTGGGCCTTTTCCTTCTCCTTTTCCACCCTCTTCCCAAGCCAACGCTGACTTTGAATGCCCAACTCTTAAATTCACGTTGCTCAGACGCAGGAGGAAGGGCTCCTAAACTTGAAGTCCACTTCGACGTCACCGATCTGAGCACACTGCAAAGCGGCATCACCCAGGAAAGCGCCGCAGCACTTGCTGGCGCCAGGGCTGAGCGCGGCACCTTCACTGTGAGCCATCGCCTCACCGAGCCTTGGGGTTTGGATTACACCAGCGCCTTCCCCGCTCGCAAGCGCTGGAGCTGGTGACCTCTCCCTTGTGCAACAGTCCCTCACCGGAGCATTACAACAGAGCCCGTGCTTAACTCGCGTTACCTGTAACCAGTCGAGCAGCCTCGCTATGCTTTTTCCAACAATCTGCGTGTTGTTGACGGCATCGGTGTAGAGCTGGTGGGCAAGCGAAAGCCAATCCACCACCACCACGTTGGCATCCTTCTCCCTCTCCTGAAGAGCCGACACCAAGCTGCCCAGCCAGGTTTCGAACATGCCGCTCATCTAGAAAGAGATTAAGGTGGTAGTTTCCGGCTCCCAGGACCACGATTACCCATTCGCAGTTAAGTTATTTGTATATCATTTACATCTTCTCCTCCAGCTGTATGCTTGCTCCTCTCCAAGCCCCAAGACTTCTCAGCACTGCGCTAATGGTGTAGGAAAAACAGGTTTTGAGAGATTTGAGTAATTAGCCACCTTGCCTTTTAGGGCAGGAGGGGGAGGCATTCGTTACATGCTACCTTATCGCTCTTTTTCTCAAGACCTTCAGAAATTTTGATGGATTGCAAAATTATTTTCCAGACCTGGCACCGCTCTTTGCCATAAGGTCTGGCAGAGGTGATAAGTCCCCTGGTGCCACACACTCAGCCACATCAAATGCCGGAGAAGAAAGCTCGATAAAGCTTGGCTGCCCTCTGTTTCTTTATCGGGGAGACCACGTAACAGAAGTGAAGACTCTGGACACGCAGCTATGATTACGGAAAGTCTACATGTTGTGTCAAGCCAAGTGCCACCTTCACCAGTGGCCAGTTAGTTGGGTTTTAGGGAAAATCTCAAGGTCCCTTTACCACATTCACATTATACGGACACAAAATCATTGAGGGTGGAAAAGACCCTTAAGATTATCGAGTCCGACCAATGTGGACATGAAGTGATCTTGGGCAGTTGTGAATGAGTTGGGTGGTTTCACAACCCACTCGCACTGTTCCAAGGACCTCAGGTGCAGCTGGTAAGAGGCAGCAGTACTCAAAACATAGAATCATCTACGTTGGAAGGGATCTCTAAGATCATCAAGTCCAACCATCAACCTGACACTGCCAAGTCCACCGCTAAACCATGTCCCTCAGCACCACGTCTGCCCGGCTTTTAAATACCTCCAGGGATGGTGCCTCAACCACTGCCCTGGGCAGCCTGGTCCAATGCTTGACAACCCTTTGGTGAAGAAATTTTTCCTAATATCCATCCTAAACCTCCCCTGGTGCAACTTGAGGCTGTTTCCTCTTGTCCTCTCTCTTGTGACCTGGGAGAAGAGACCAACCCCCCCTGGCTACCCCCTCCTTTCAGGGAGCTGTAGAGAGCGAGAAGGTCTCCCCTCAGCCTCCTTTTCTCCCAGCCTCTCCTGCCCAGCCATCCCTGTCCCCACACCTCTCCACTCCCACCACCCCACAGGCAAGGGACTCTCCTTCTACCACCAAATTGTCCCAAATCCCCCATATTCTAGAGCCACGGACCATTTCCAGGGCAGGTTGCACGCTCTAAGTGGACAGACTGAACACTAAGCATCGCCTCCGTGCAGGCTCCTCCACACTTACTGTCCAGCCGTGAATGATGAAGAAGGTTTTAGCTGTCACGTTGAACTTGCAGTCCTCCAGACACTTGTGGTGGCCGATGGCGAGCGGGCAACCATCCTCTTCGGCATCCGGCCAGGAGCGGAGGTTGAACTTCACCTGCAACTTCGGTGCCAGGACACGCTCCTGCCCGCCCTCCAGCAGCTCGGGGATGGTGGCATCTGCAAAGCGGAGAGGAGGAAGGGTGAGCAAAGCGCCTCCGTGTTTCAGCCCCACCTGGGAGCGGGGACCCGCTCCCCGGCCGCGTCCCGCGTGGGACCGCGCTCACCCACCCACCTCCTTCTCCTCCTCCTCCTCCCGGCAGCGCAGCCTCCGCCACCCGCGGAGCGCCTCCCGCCGCGATGCAACAGGTCACGCCGGTGCACAGCAGGAGGACGAGCCTCCTCATCGCTCGGAAGGACGGACAGGCAGGCGGGCGGACGGCGGGACGGGGCGGCGGCGGCGGGGCCCGGCGGGCGGCGGGGCCCTTTAAGGGGCGGCGGGGGGGCGGGGCTTCGTGGCCCGATGGGGCGGGTCCCGGCGGGGCCGGCCGGCGGCGTCGCTCCCATTGGTCACGCCCTCCTTGACGTCACGGAGAGATGAATGGGAAGGGGGCGGCCCGTGGGAACGCGCCGCGTGGGGAGCCCCGCGGAGGGGGGTGACCCGGGGGGGGTGGGGGGGCGTCACGGGGGTGTCCCCAGCACTGTCACCCCGAGGGACAGCGTGGGCAAAGGGCGGGGGGGGGCCGGCAGCGCTCCCCTGCTGCCCCCCCCACCGAGCCCGGCGGCAGCGCGGGTCTCGGCCCCACGCGTGGGAAGCCCCGGCTCTCCGCCGCTCGGGGGGGTCGGGACATCACGGGCACCAGGTGCTTCCCGAGGGGCATCACCCACCCGCAGCCCCTCGGCTTCTGCAGCCACGTGAGTGACACTGTAAAGAGTTATGGACCTTTTATTCCTACTTTTTACTGTCTGAATTTTTACCAGTTACTGATCCATAAGAAAATATTTCATTTTATTTATGGAATTATAGAATGGTTTGGGTTCAAAAGGGACCTTAAAGATCATCCAGTCCACGGCATCCCCAGCAGCGTGGGCAGCAGGGCAAGGGGGGGATTCTGCCCCTCTGCTCCGCTCTGTGAGACCCCCCTGCAGCGCTGCCTCCAGCTCTGGGGCACCAACAGCAGAAGGACACGGAGCTGTTGGAGCGGGGCCAGAGGAGGCCCCGGAGATGCTGGGAGGGCTGGAGCCCCTCTGCTGGGAGGACAGGCTGAGAGAGCTGGGGGGGGTCAGCCTGGAGAAGAGAAGGCTCCGCGGAGACCTTCCAGCCCCTTCCAGACCCTAAGGGGGCTCCAGGAAAGCTGGGGAGGGACTCTGGAGCAGGGAGGGGAGCCATGGGACGAGGGGGAAAGGTTTTGAACTGGAAGAGGGGAGATTTAGATGAGATATTGGGAAGAAATTGTTTGCTGTGAGGGTGGTGAGCCCCTGGCCCAGGTTGCCCAGAGAAGCTGTGGCTGCCCCATCCCTGGAGGGGTTCAAGGCCAGGTTGGACGGGGCTTGGAGCAACCTGGTCTGGTGGGAGGTGTCCCTGCCCAGGGCAGGGGGTTGGAACTAGATGATCTTTAAGGTCCCTTCCAACCCAAACCATTCTGTGATTCTACGATCTAGTCCATATGGCTTTTCTGTTTTCTTTTTCTTCCCCTTCCTTGGCACCATGGCTCCTTCCTTTTCCCTCCAAACTCTCAGCAGAAAGTGAGGAGGATGCACCAGGGTTGGTGGTGTATAAAAAATGGCAAGGGAGAAAGCAGGACAAAGGTGCAGGCAAATGATGGGCAGAGAGGAGGAGGAGGAAAAGATGGAGGCCTCAAACCAGTCAACAGCAAGGGAAATAATGGGAAATTAGGTTCGGGAGTTGCTTTAGTCCCACTATAGATACTGATGGAGAGAATTAATCGGACTTCCCAGCACTGCTTTCCTGGAGTGCTGAGTTCGTACCCTGCGCCCCTATGAGCCTCGCTTAACCCAGCCACCTCCTGACCCCACGTGGGTGAGTGGCTGGACTGGAAGAAACCCAGTTGTAGGTCCCTTCCAACTGGGATTGTTCTGTTCTGTTGTGTTCCATTGTGTTCCATTCCATTCCATTTCCTCATAGCTCTGGTACACGCAGCAGGTTGTGTCTGGGGACTTCTGCTCTTTTCCTTTTGGGGATCGCTCCCAGAACCTCTTTGTTTCTGACTCTGCAGAATGAATACATGTTCTGGGAGGTGTTCGAGCACCTCCTGTTTCGGGAAGCTGGAGATGACGCTAAGTGCATCTGCCCAGAGAGCGTGGGTTTGAGTGGAGTGTCCTGAGGATGCAGTTTCTCTTGCAGATGCGCGGTCCCTCTCGAGGAGCAGCATCCTGACAGTAGTGGCCTGAAAAAAGAAAGGACAAGAGGTTTCTCAGCCGCTGGCCCACGACCGGACTTACTCCTGCAGGAAATGAATCAGCTCGGCCTCATCATCGAACTCTTCATCGTTTTACAAAATTCCTGGTGCCAATAAACCCTGCCAGACCGTCGGTCACTGCGGCGTCTTCTCATTCTTCCCATGCCTTTGCATTCAGCCGTTGCCTCTTGCCATTGTAAAGCTGCGTGGGGCAGGGGGGAAAAGACGTATCCTCCTTTTGTCTGCGCAACGCCAGGCTCCAGGGGGGTCCTGCTCTTCGCCTCCGGCTTTCCAAGAATGACAGTAGCACTTGGAATAGCTTAGCAACAGCAAGGAAAAAGTGCATCAGAAAAATCCCTGGCCGCTTCGGCCGAAAGGTGACGATCATCTGGGGACACCCTCAGGAACTGTTGTGGTGGACGTCGGATGGATGCGGGGAGTGCGGCTCTGCCCTAACCTCTCTGTAACCCTGATGGCCTGGGCCGGGGGGGAAGGAACAGGGATGGGGGGAGGAAGAAGGCTCCCACCCAGGGCTGCTTGGAAAATAACAGTTTGTTAAGCCTAAGCGTTTTAAGGAGAAATTCCTAGTTTTGATTATTTTTTCCCTGGGAAAGATTTCATGGCTCCCAGATGGAAATTCTGGATATCGTAATAAGTAATAAATTACAAATCAGGGTGAAATGGATCACAATCCACCTTAAAAGAGGCTCAATATTTACAGCACTTGTAGGGATGTTGGAGGCTTTATCCCAGCAGCTGCTGCAAGCAGGGCAATGCCCGGGGAGATACTGGCTCCTCTTGGAAGCGTCTTTCTGGCTCTCTTACTCTCTCCATCCCCGCTGTGATTTCCTGAAGATCTTTTTTTTTTGAAATCATGAGGATTTTTATAAGAAAATGTCCCACTCAGCTGTAGTCACGAGCTCTTTGCAGGCGGGTGCTGGGTGGCTGAGGCCAAGGCTGGTTTCTTCTTTAGCACCAAACGTGGTGAGCCAGAGCAGAGCCACCAGGTGCGGAGGCAGAAAGGACGCGAGAGGAGTGAAGCTTCTCTCCTAGCAACAAAAAGCTAAAATCGGTATGATGTGGAAACGAATATGCCAAAATATTTAAAGGTCTGGAGTCTGCTGGTCATCTCGGGGAAGGATTGGACGGGTTTTTCATGAGCAGCATTTAATTTGGGAGGTTTCCACGTTTGGGCACCCAGCGATGAGACCCTTTCAATGCCGTTTCTGTATTTCAGACCCACGTTACAGTCAGCATCTTCTGCGGGAGCTCGGCACAAGGAAAGCGAAGTTAGGAGCCTTTTGCAAAACAACTGTGTTTCACAGAATCATAGAATGGTTTGGGTTAGAAGGGAGCTTAAAGATGATCTAGTTCCACCCCACTGCCCTCGGCAGGGACACCTCCCACCAGCCCAGGTTGCTCCAAGCCCCGTCCAACTTGGCCTTGAACCCCTCCAGGGATGGGGCAGCCACAGCTTCTCTGGGCAACCTGGGCCAGGGGCTCACCACCCTCACAGCAAACAATTTCTGCCCAATATTTCATCTAAATCTCCCCTCTTCCAGCTTGAAGCCATTCCCTCTCGTCCCATGGCTCCCCTCCCTGATCCAGAGTCCCTCCCCAGCTTTCCTGGAGCCCCTTGAGGGACTGGAAGGGGCTGGAAGTTCTCCACGGAGCCTTCTCTTCTCCAGGCTGAACCCCCCCAGCTCTCTCAGCCTGTACTCCCAGCAGAGGGGCTATGCTACGTTTAATGCTTTTATTTCCTTGTCTTTAGGACACCGACACCTCCTTTCCTTGCAGCAGTCACAGCAAGAAGAATGAAAGAACCACACCATCGAAGAGCGGAACGTTAAGGGAAAAAGGAAAAACCCTTCAGCATCGTACAACCTCGTTAAAGACCTGCAGAGGTAGAGCGATTCTGGTGTGAGCAGCTCAGGAGATCACAAGGGAAATAAAAAGCATCCCACATTCTCCCAAGGACGACCTGCCATGGGAATTGCAGCAGAGAGAGCGTTTTGCTGCCCGGGACAGGGTACCACCGCCTCGGTGAGTGGCCGCAGGAGGGATTTGCGCAGTTCGCCCATGGCTAAGGTTGACATCCCGTGGCAGTCGCCTCGCTAGGAAGGCATGAGCGGAGCGCTTGGCTCGCGTGAACCCTCCTGATGGGGAAAAATCGGGGCTCTTGGGTTTGTGGGGCGCTTGTTACTGACAGCAACGGCACACCAGCAAGAGTCAAAGATGCTCCTATTAAGGATTGCTCATTTGCGCAAGCCAAAGATTGATTTAATTGCTTTAGGTCAGCTATTCGGTGTCAGGGAGTGATTAGTGCTATCCTGCAAATTTTGAATTCCACGTATAGAAACTTGAGAGCGTTTAGCACACCCTCCATTCTTTCCGCCTGATATTTCTCTATTTTCATTGCTTTTCTCCAATGAAAGAGGGAGTAGGATTTGCAGGAGAGGAGGAGGAGGAGGGGGGAGAGAGGAATTGTTCTCTTTTTTTTTTTTTTTTTCCCCCCCCAGTTATAAAACAGTTTTTCTTTTCAATTATAAAACACAGCCCAGGCAGTAGAATTTAATGGGATTGGTGTTAGTTTCCCTCTTGGCTCCTTCTGCTTAATTTGTTTCCGAGATGATGGGGGGTGGGGAGGAGAGGTAGAGATGGAGCTGGAGAACAAACGGAGAGCGGGAAGGGCTGCTCGGATGGTGAACCGAGCCGGGGCGAAGGCCATGGGAGGACCCCCGCATGCGGAGATGATGGCACCCCGAAGGGTGTGCGGTCCTGGAGAGGCAGCTCTGCAGGGAAATAACATCCCGGCTTAATCCTCGCATCGCCCCGCGCCTGCTCAGCCCGACACCTCTTGGTTTGTCACCATCCCATCGCGCCACCGATGATTTTATGCTTAGCACTTACTGCAGAGGGGGAAAATATTATATGGCAGTGTGTATATATATATATATACACACGCTTATATTTTTCTTTAGATATTTTTGTTCTGTGAGGATCAAACTGGGTGAAAGCAGGCCCTGATGTCTTTTTTCGCAGCCGTTCCTTACCCCACGTAGTCTCTCCTCCCCGCCTCAGCCTTTCGAATACAGCCCCTCTACGAACACGCTTTATAGGGCAAACCCTTCATATCCCTGGATAGTTTTGCTTGCTCACGGAAAAGGCTAATCTCCATCAGGTTATGAAATCAGCTCACATGCTCCAGTGGCCTTACCCACTATTGGTATCGCCGTTCGATCCCCGTTGAGCTCTCTTTGTTGGAGGTAACCCCTTCTCCTGCTTCTTCTAAGCTGATTTCTTTTGCCACATCATTCAAGTCCCACATCCCCATGGTATTTAGACGTAGTAAAAATGACTGGGGGTGGTGGTGGGGGGAAATAAATGGCAGCCAGCGAGCCAGCTAAACTGTCTGACTATTAATGGTCCTGTTCGTTGCAAATTTACTTTACCACAAAGCCCCCAGCATGTAATCCTTAGATGAATGCCTTTGATTGTGAGGGAATATTTACAGCTGACCCTGCCAGCAGTCTGCAAACCTGCAACGGGCCTCCTGTCCCACATTAAATCCGCTGGCATCTGTTCCTGGGTTCTTATCAAGCACATGCTCTGTTGGTGCAGTGTTTGGGCTGTAGCGCTCGCGGATACCGTGGGCCTTGAAGAATAAATCCCCGCATTCCTGCGAAATGCTAATTCTCATGAACGTTGTCACACAGGGAGGAACGTTACAGTTTGTACCTGCCTCCGGGCATCGCCATCCGCAGGGAGGTTTCCAGAAGGCTTTGATCCCCACCGGCCGCCCCCTCCCCGTGGCAGGTCCTGCCGCTGGACCACCCTTCACCAAGGACAAACTTCTTCTTGGCCACTCTTTGTTGTGCCGTTTTCCCAGACATGCCTGAGTGACATGAAGTGATTTTTATGATGATTTTTATCTCAATTCACCCTCGCCCATGCCTTGCGTTAGTCCCCAGCCTACTCTGATAGAGCGTGTTGTTCTTGGAGAGACCCTCAGGTGATCTTAGCCCATCTCCAGCCGCGGCGGAGCTGAAAAGCACAGGCTGAAAGCCAGGGAGAGCTCAGTGTGTCCCGACGTCTATTCCCTGTGTCCAAGCGGACAAGTGTAATTCAGCAGCTTGTCATTCCCAGCACATCCCATGGTACGTGAGATGGATCCAGACCGCTTGGCTGCTTTGTGTCGGACAGAAGACCCAGTGGTGGGTGATGGGCTTCCTCCATCCACTCTGCAGACAAGGATGTCTTTAGGTCTGTGCCGAGGAATGACATATATTTTCCTCTCTTCTTACGCCTTTACCACGCTTTTCCGTCCAAGCTGGATGAATGCTGAGCATGTTTGGGCTTGACCATGGATTTGGAGCCGAGCCCATTGGCAGCGCAGAGGTGCGGCGGGTGGCCAGGGAGATGTTTGCTTCTGCTCCTTTCTGAGGTCCTAGTTTGATGAGGGACTGGAGAAATCTCCGAGAAGTTCGTGATCACTTGATCCTGCAGATGGTGGATGGTGAGGCCCCAA
The DNA here is from genome assembly GCA_008658365.1 of Alca torda. Classification (NCBI taxonomy): domain Eukaryota; kingdom Metazoa; phylum Chordata; class Aves; order Charadriiformes; family Alcidae; genus Alca; species Alca torda. The sequence goes on from CM018101.1 coordinate 3,104,153, forward strand.
GTGGCGCTTCTGCCTTAGGTCTCCTGCATCCAGCAAAGGGAAAAGACTATAAAATTAATAAATTACTAACACTACTCCTCCGCCTTTTTTTGTAAGTGGAGAGCCTGGAGCTCCACTCCAGAGAGGAGTTTGGGGGGGGGGGGGGGCGTTGTTTGGTTTAGGGATTGCTTTAGAGCGCGTATCCTTATCCACGTGCTTTTTCTTCAAATCTGCAGGAATATTTGGCCCGAGTCTGGAGTGGACGTCGAAGCGCTGTCAGCGAGATGTCCTCAACGCTCAGCTGGGCTGCAGCTCGAGAGGAGGCCCTCAGAACCGGCTCTCCTGCCTGCTTCGAGGGGTCTGTCACACCGCGGCACAGCTCTGCCTTCGGGCTCGTTTCTGGTAATTAGCAGCTAAAAGATCTTGCAAGTTGGCTTTTTGGCAAAATAATTAGAAAGCTGACGTTTCCTCTTTTTCCCCAAACTTCCCAGGCTAAAGGCCAAACCCAGCCATCGAGAGTTTGATTTTTGAACGCTCCTAAATCCACTTTAAGTTTATCTCGGTGGGACTCGGGCTTTCGAACCTGATCCTGTAAGTCTGGATGGACACCAAACCGAGGAAACCCCGTGCACGCCACTCAACTTCCCAGCGCCCACAGGAAAGAAAAGGAGTTATTTATTGAAACCGATTAATTTGTTAACTTACTTTAGCAAAGCCCTATAAAAATATATAATGTTAGTTCTCACCATTATTGCTAATTTGCACCCAAGCTTTACGGTTGCAAATCTCAGCTATTTCTTTCTTCCTGGACTGCGTTGGGTCAGAAAGCTCGTGCGTTGTGGTCCTGATCACTGGTTTGGCTGGGTTTTTAGGAGGCCCTTTGGCAGCATTTTACTGGGATTCGCGTTAAAGGGGAATGGCATTTTAACCCAGATTTTACGCAGTATCTTCTGTTTTGCAGAAAAAAGGGGGACAAACAGTTTGGGGCGTAGAAATAAGCAGCACAAGATGGTGCTGTGTATCATCAAGGTCGGTATCATTTGTTCTCCAGGACCTTGGTTTTTGTTTACCCTCTCCTTTGAACCTTTTGCCCTCTCAAATCTGAGCAGGGAGTAACGCTGGGATCTGCCTGAGACAGGGAAAAGCCTCGAGCCATCCTTGGAGATACGTGGGAGCCTCCTGCTCTCCTCAGATACTGGTTTTACTTATACCAACAGTATTATTCATTTCATTTTTCACCGGCTTGCACATTTTACTTTGAGAACCCATCAGTTATCCCATCCTTGAATCCCGTCTCAATGAAAAGGAGATCTATCACATGCGTTTGCAGCATGTGCAATACGAAGATGGGAAAGAATGAGATGTGCCTGAGGATGCTGGTCCCCCACTGGGCTCTGCTTCACCCTCTGGCCATTTATTCCTAATTGCCCAACTTCTCCCATTTATTGTGTCTATTGAGTGTGTGGATCTTATTAGAAAGAGTCAGTGGCTCTGTAATTAATTAAGAAAGGCTCGGGGCATTTCTTAGTACTTTGTACTCGTGTTGCTGCCTGTGATGTACAGACATTGGAGATATTCATCCCGGGAACTCCCAGTCCAAGGACAGACAGGCAGACGGACTGAGGTCAGGGCAGAGGAAAAACAAGAGGGCTTTTCTGCATGGGTCAGTTACAGGCTTTGCAGAGCAAGGGTGATATTTTCGAAGCAGAACACGACGTGGGAGGTGCGAGCAGAGACCTGCCGGGCGGGCAGCACAGGGAAGCAGTGGCAGCAGACCTGCTTGGTCTGGGATACGGGTGCAGGATCCCGCTAACCATCTCCTGGCGCGTAACGCTCCTTCCTTCCGTTTGCAATGCAACTCCAGGGCCCCCGCCGCACGCCCCGTGCCGTCGGCATCACGTCCCTGCACGCTGCAGGTCCAGCACCTGACCGAGTCACAGGGTGGCCGATGGCCGTGGGACGGGGTGGGAGCCGGAGGTGTGCTACCTAACGGGGCCCCGCCTTGGGACGGATGCCTGCCGCAGCCTTGCCCGGCGGTCCCTACCCATCATATGACCTTCCCGAGCACCGGCATGTGACCGGGCCGTGCGCGCTGGAAAAAGAGCATGCGGAGAGTAGAGGTTGGAGAGGGGGAGGGCGGCTCAGCTAGAGGGGATTAGTAAGGGTGGACAGATAGGGAAAGCTTTGAAAGAGGGGGCTTGTGTCAGAGTGGGTGCAATAGCCAAGGGGGAGATAGCTGGATGATTGGAAGAGGGAGGGAAGGAACGAGCCAGGAGGGAGGGGTGACCTCAGAGGTGACATTTGGGATCAAAGTGGGGAAGTCCGTGTCTTGTGGAGGAGGAGACGCTGCAATCGTCAGAGCAGGAGAGCGCGGAAACTTGGGGAAAATCTCTGACAATAAGGATAGGAAGGAATGAACACAGAAACCACGCGCTGGGATGATAAACGAAGATGCTGGAAGGATTGCTACGGACGTTAGGTTTGGAAGAGAGTAGATGTTCAGGGCTGCAGCTTCTTGCTGTGCCACAAACAGAAAACCCTGGCTGCAGCTTTTGCACAGTTTGTGTTAGTGGGCGTCATCCAACCTCATTTCCCAGGGTCTGAGCAGGTCACCGCCTGGAGAGACCTGCAGGGGTGACAAAGATGGGTCCCACCTGTGAGGACCGTTCCTGCCTCGGGTCCCTCCGTGCGGCCTCTGTCAGCGGGGAGGTGGAGAAACCCCTGGAAGAGAAGAACAGGTTTGATTGTGGTTTATCAGCTGATCCAGAGCAGCTCTTGATCAGCCACAGAAAGATAAAGCAGATAATGACAGAGGAGACTTCTTTGATCCATTTTGGTCAGGAGATGCAATGCAACAGTTGTTTTTTTTAATAATTCCAAGGATGGAGAGTCCGCAACCTCCCCAGGCCACCTGTTCCAGGGTTCAACCATCCTCACAGTAAAAAAAAAAAAAAAAAAGGCTTTCTCTTATGTTTAAACAGAATTCCCCATGTTTGAAGTTGTGCCTTAGTTGTGGATGCAAAGTGTGGGCAACATTCCTGATTCCAGGGATATTTTTGGTTTCGTTAACCAGAAGCACATTTAAAAGCAGTACTTCTTGGTTCTGAGCCAGACAGGTTAAAGCGGACGTAAGCCCAGGATTTAAAGGATCCCAAAGAGCGTTTATGATCAGGCACTTACACGATGTCTTTATTTACCGCCGTACTCATCCAGGCGATTGGCCGGTCCGTTTTTGGCAATGAAAGCCGTGAACGAGCAGTCGTAGACCTGCACAACCTGCGTAAATGGTTTGCTGGCGAGAAATCCACCGAATAAACACAAACTTCGGCGACAAGGTTATTTACTCACACGGGAGGTTTATTTTACGGGCGATTCCCTCCCAGCTGGGCGTGCAGGGGGGTGGCTGAACCCGTAGCTCTGGGACAATATGCCAAAAAAACGTCGACTGTTAGGACAATCTCACCGATTGCCGTGGGTTTTTGTTTTGACCGCGCTCCTGGCTGGCTGGGGTGACAGTGCTGCACGTGCTGCCTCACGCGTCAGCAGCGGTGACGGTAAGGACACTCAGCTGTCACGATGCGGGGCTCCCTGGGCTGTTTCCTCACCCCTGGACTGGGGACAGCACATAGACGAGAGAAATGAAATACCGTGTAGCGAAGCTCTGCTTGTAAAGAACCGTCTGTTCTTTAGGAGGACTCGCAGGGAACCAAAAGCATTCCAGGAATATATAACATCACTGAGCTCTTCAAGTGACCAAGACAGAATTACTGATGCAGAGCAAAACTCCTAGAGTGTCTTGTCGTCCTGACGATGGTCAGTCCATCTTCTGGAGGTGTGTTTCCTCCTTTTACAAGCTCACAGATGTTGCTCCTGGGACTCATTGCCTGGGTCAGTACTGGAATAGTGTCCAGCTTTGGAGACCTCAGCACAAGAAGGACACGGAGCTGTTGGAGCGGGGCCAGAGGAGGCCCCGGAGATGCTGGGAGGGCGGGAGCCCCTCTGCTGGGAGGACAGGCTGAGAGAGCTGGGGGGGGTCAGCCTGGAGAAGAGAAGGCTCCGGGGAGGTCTCAGAGCCCCTTCCAGTCCCTCAAGGGGCTCCAGGAAAGCTGGGGAGGGACTCTGGATCAGGGATTGGAGCCATAGGACAAGGTGGGGGGGCAGTTTTAAACTGGAAGAGGGGAGATTTAGATGAGATATTGGGAAGAAATTGTTTGCTGTGAGGGTGGTGAGCCGCTGGCCCAGGTTGCCCAGAGAAGCTGTGGCTGCCCCATCCCTGGAGGGGTTCAAGGCCAGGTTGGACGGGGCTTGGAGCAACCTGGTCTGGTGGGAGGTGTCCCTGCCCAGGGCAGGGGGTGGCACTGTATGGTCTTCAAGGTCCCTTCCAACCCAAACCATTCTATGATTCTGTGATTCTATTTCAGGACATGGTTGTGGCAAGTGGCTTAGCTGGAGAACTCACCTACCACGTGTCCAAATGCCACTGCCTTGCTGACTGTAGGAGGAAAAGGCAAACAACGGGAGCGAGCTGTGCCTCTCGAGGAGCCACGCATCCGGGAAGAGCAGTGCAGGAGTCCATAGGCTGGTCAGGAGAGAGGAGTTCAGGGAAAGAAGGTGCGGCAGCTGTCTGAAGGCTGGAGAGCTCTCAGTGTTTCCAGGTCCAGCGTTCAAGCTGGTTTCAATTTCAAGTGAATATTGGGTGCCTTTGTCTTCAAGATTTTCTGCTGAACCATTAGGACAAGCAACCCATTTTTATGTCATTTTGTGCATGACAGTTAATGTCCCCACATAACCCTTGGGCTGCAAAAACCGGGTCTGTAAGATAAATGCCAAGAAATCTATTAAAAGTTTGAGGACTTGGCTTCCGTTCCTGTGCAAAGAACAGGTCAAAACTCCTCCTAGAGCACAATGGGTGTACGGTACGTTTTAACGAGCCAGAATTAAGCTTGGCCAATCAGCCCCACTGGACCTACCTGTCACGGGGATTTTAGCACGGACCCTCCTGTTGCTCCACCTGCCCCTCTGTTAGAAATTACTGTCCCCAAGCAGGGTGGCTCTCTTGGTTCCAGACCTGCTGCGAAAACAGAGCCCTGGCCAGTCTCCGGAGCTCACCTCTCCTTCTGGCCAGGAGGGATGGTGGCTACCAAGGGCGTTGACTGGTTGTCACTTGGGATGACATTTGGTTTGGCAATTCCAGTAGGACTGATAAAGCCGCTTGTTTATTCACAGGTAAATCCACAAAAGGATTTACGTGATACAACATTCCTGTACCCGTATGCACCCCGCTGCCTGCCGGGCTCTTCCAGGGCTGGTTAATGGGTGCAGCCCCCTTCCAGGCCCAGGAGCAGGTCCAGAGGAGAGGTGTGAAACCACCTCCTTGTGGGAAGGGTGGGAACATCTTTGCCACAGAAGAGCTTCTGGCCTCCTGCTTGGGACGCAGCTTTGAAACCTCTCAAGGGATGAAAATTGAAAGTGGGTCTCCCAGGTCCTGGGAGTGTGCTGTGGCCACTGGGCCACCGGGTTAAGATGGGCACTAACACTTTCTGCAGTTGCACCACAGGAGAAGGTAGAAACCATTGCTGTCCTTGTGATAAGCCCTTCCCGGGAGGATGCTACCAGCAGGAGCTTCCAGAGTGCAAAGTGGAGGAACGGTTCAGGTCTGAGCGCGGTTGGATCTTTGCTTCCAATGCCTGCGGAGAGAGTGAGGTCTTCCTGGGCGTGCACAGGACAATCAGCGGGGCTGGGTGGCATGGACAGGGGAGCTGAGACGGCTGGCGCCAGACGAGTTTAAGGTAAAGTCCTGTGGAGTTGAGATTCCAGTAGGATTAGGAGGCAGCTTCCTCCTACACTGGAGCTTTCAGGAACATGATTTTGGACTTCTGCGCCTACATTTTCTCCTTAGGACCCGAAAACTCTTTTTGAGTCAGCTCACGCAAGCTAAATATCCAAGGCAGCTGGTGCACTGGGGGAATAATCTGGGTAAACCTCAACAAGGGCACATGCTCAGCTGCCTCAGCCCCCATCTCAGCACCAGATATGTGCGAGGCTGCCTCCGAGAGCGGTTGTTAACCTCCCAACAAAGACGAAAACATGCATTTCATTTCCTGACACCGTCCGCAGAAGCTCTACCTACCTCTACACTTCCACCCCTGCAAGCCCTCAGCAGCTGGTCGTAAACAGTTCCACGTGTCGAGGAAACAGAAAACGTAAGTAAGAGAAAGCGTGGCCTGTTTGTTTTGGATTCGATTGATGAACGCGATGACCATGTGATAATTCCAACCATGTGTCAACTCCTTACGTTTCACATCTCTCTTCCAGCATTCTCTGAATGTCTCGGTGCTTCTGCTGCTAAGAAGCAGCTGCGCGGAAAGGTGCTTCCCATGGAATGCTGGTTTCCTCCACCGTGGTTTCCTCCATGGAGGCAGGTGTGGAGGGGAGGGCGGAAACCACGAAGGAGGAAAGTTGAATTCACGTGGGCTGTGAGAGGAGATTCCCACAGCGTGGTGGGGAAGGCCTCGGGAGTGCTTGAGGACCTCAGCTTTTACTACTTTTAATTTGTTGCGTCTGGAAACTTGGCACTCTTGGAAACTGTTCTTGTTCCGTAGGAAGGAGGACTGAAACATTAAGAAAGCGTTGGAAGTCATCGCTGAGATCTTTTTTTTTTACATAATTATTGTTTCCTCGAAGTCATGAGACCTCAGAGGGGGCACTTTTTCTTGTCTGTTTGTTTTTCTCTAGCAACGCTTGGCTTAGAAAGGCTGTCCTGTGTCTATTTTGGTGGGCTTGATCCTCCTTCGCGTTACCGCTATTCCGAGATGGCTGAGGTGCTGCTGAGGTGCTGAGTGGCTTCTAATCCCACGGACGACGCTGGAAGTGCTAATTAGTGAAAACGCATCTTGACTATCTCAAAATAAGCAACCGCGACCGAAAACTAGCGTGTGTTCTTGTGAGTGTGGGGTGCTGACTCTTTTTTTTTTTTTCATAGGAACCTCGTATATAAAAAGAAGAAATAATATTTGCCCGCATCCCAGCAGGTTTCCCTGCGTTGAGATCGGTGCTTAGAAGTTCCGCGGAGACTTTGCAGAAAGCTCCTCCTTGAAAGCGAAGTAAAAGGCAGCTTTTAAGACAGGTAAATGGCGAGCTGCAGTCAAAATTAGAGCTCTACAGTTTCCGGCCGTATAAATATTTGTGATAGTTCAAATATTTTCCTCTTCCCATCGGGGTGAAATCCTAGCTTCAAAGCTTTGGGGTTTTTTAGCACTAAACAAGAGATCCGAAAATAGCCTCGTGGCCAGAGTGTTTACATGGGCGGTGAGTTCTTGCTCTTATTTCTAAACGTAGCGTTGGACCCGGACTCTCTCGTGCCAGGGAGGTGCCGGCACACCAGACTGCTGCCCGCTCGGGAACACGTTTCTCTTTTTTTCCCGCTCAAACTTTTCCCGACGAGCCTTTTGCTGGAGCCGGGTACCACTTTTCAGGAAATGTTTTGGTTTTATTGAACCTCTGCTTTGTCAAATTTCCCAAGCAGTTCTAGTTGCAACCGCAGCCTAAAATGGAAAAAAAAAATCTTTTATTTTAACAGGAAAGTCTTTGATTATTTTTTTTTATAATGGTGCAGATGCAATTTATAAACACGACTCTCTTTGGTCTGATCCCTTGGACGCCGTTGTTACGGGATGTGCTCTTCTCTATTCTCGTCCTGACCTGCCATCTAGCTGCAGCCCTTGGGTTTGCTCCTTGCTCCAGTCTCCGCTCGTTCCCGGTCTGCAAATCCCACTGGCCTGGAGCTGAGCGTTAATGAAGTTGTGTCCTGGCTCCAGTGTCAGTCTTTCCTGGCTCCAGTGTCAGTCTTTCCTGACTCAAGCAGGTCTCTCCCCTGCGCAGCAAGGGACTGACCCCTCAGGGCGACGTCTCACGGGGACCGGCCTCGGGATGTGGGGGGCCCTGTGCAGGTGCGTGTTTTTAGGTTTTACCTCAAACCAGGACAGTGTCCGTGCCCACACTCATGGAATCATGGAATCGTTTCGGTTGGTAAAGACCTTTAAGATCATCGAGTCCAACCGTTAACTCAGCACTGCCAAAACCACCTCTAAGCCACCACTAAGCACCGCGTCTGCCCGGCTTTTAAATACCTCCAGGGATGGTGACCCCACCGCTTCCCCGGGCAGCCTGTTCCAACGCTTGATAACCCTTTCCATGAAGAAATTTTTCCTGATATCCACCCTAAACCTCCCCTGGCGCAACTTGAGGCCGTTTCCTCTTGTCCCATCGCCTGTTCCTTGGGAGCAGAGACCGACCCCCCCTGGCTACCCCCTCCTTTCAGGGAGCTGTAGAGAGCGAGAAGGTCTCCCCTCAGCCTCCTTTTCTCCAGGCTGAACACCCCCAGCTCCCTCAGCCGCTCCTCACCAGACTTGTGCTCCAGACCCCTCACCAGCTCCGTTGCCCTTCTCTGGACTCGCTCCAGCACCTCAATGTCTTTCTTGTGGTGAGGGGCCCAAAACTGGACACAGTATTGGAGGTGGGGCCTCACCAGTGCCCAGTACAGAGGGACGGTCCCTGCCCCAGCCCTGCTGGCCACACTATTGCTGATAGAGGCCAGGATGCTGGTGACCTCCTTGGCCACCTGGGCACGCTGCTGGCTCATACCGAGACACCGTCCACCAACACCCCCAGGTCCTTCTCCGCCGGGCAGCTCTCCAGCCGCTCTGCCCCAGGCCTGGAGCGTCCATGGGGTTGGTGTGACCCAAGTGCAGGACCCGGCACTTGGCCTTGGTGAACCTCACACCATTGGCCTCGGCCCATACATCCAACCTGTCCACATCCCTCCGCAGAGCCGTCCTGCCCTCAAGGAGATCAACACTCCCACCCAACTCGGTGTCATCTGCAACTGAGGGTGCCCTCGATCCCCTCGTCGTTATAAAGATATTAAAGAGAACAAGGCCCAGCGCCTGTGGAAGGTCAGAGCCTTTATCGACGGTCCCTCCGGCGCCCTTCGCCCCGCGCCCGGCGCCGCACATCTGCGACGCTCCCTGGCGGAAATCTCGCGAGAGCTGGCGGCTCTCCCCGCTCCCGGCGTGCCCCGCGCTTCCTCTTCCCCGCCGCCGCCCTGAGGTGAGGGAGCCGTGGCGGGCCGCGGGCCCTGCATCCCCTCCCCATCCCCTCCCATCCCGCCCCGGCGGCACCGGCCGGGCGAGCAGGGGGCCGGGGCTGGGTCCGCCTCGTCGGACGCCCTCGGTATTTGCGGGGGAGGACGGGCTGGGGCTGGATGTGGCGGAGCTGGGGGGTGTCGGGGGGGGTGAGGTGGAAGCAGGCCCTGGGGAGAGGCCACGGCTGCGGTGATGACTTTTCTTACGACACCTTTGGATTTAACTGTGAAAAGAAAGCGTAATTCCTGAGCGGCTGCTTAATAACGTGAACAGTCCTGATTCTCCGCATCTACGTTAGAAGTTTAATACGTGGGGTTTTAATTTTTTTTTTTTTTTTTTTTTTTTTGCAGTTAAGATCCAAAAATGGTGCGCTACTCCCTGGATCCGGAGAACCCCACAAAATGTGAGTTGTGTTTTTTTTATCGTGGACGCTGGCGTCAGACTTCGCCGAAGCCAGTGAGGTTGTCGTTCCTAAAGTTGGTCTTTTCTCTCCGCAGCGTGTAAGTCCCGGGGGTCCAACCTGCGAGTGCATTTCAAGGTACGCAGCCTGCATAGTAGGAGACGCAAGTCTGTTTTGGGGTTTTATCGTTACTTTTTGTTGGTATTTTTTTGAAGGAAGTGCTTTTTTTACTTTCCTGTGTCCTTACGCAGGTACTTAAGGGTGTTAGTGCAAGTTATGGCCTGCGTTTGCTTTAGCTGCTTGTAATGGTTTTCATCTACAGGAGCGAAAATAACATGGTGTGTCCTAAAGAGCGTCCTGTCTAATACAGATAATAAAAATACAATAGGAAAAGAGTTGCAGTGAATTTAGCAGGAGGAACTGGGCTGGTGTTAGATAAGTGATTTGTGTTGTTTTGTATTATTCTGGCTTTTCACTTTGTTTTGCTCTTTCATTGTGGTCAGGTAGGATTGCAGTTACTCTCTCACGTTTAGTGTGCAGTCTTGAACACTGATATTCTTGAGTTTTCTTTCTGAGTCTTTTTCTCTCTCCCCTTTATAATTTCCTTAGAGAGATAATTCTATTGTAACTTGTTTATAGAATCACAGAATGGTTTGGGTTGGAAGGGACCTTAAAGACCACCCAGTGCCACCCCCTGCCCTGGGCAGGGACACCTCCCACCAGCCCAGGTTGCTCCAAGCCCCGTCCGACCTGGCCTTGAACCCCTCCAGGGATGGGGCAGCCACAGCTTCTCTGGGCAACCTGGGCCAGGGGCTCACCACCCTCACAGCAAACAATTTCTTCCCCAGATCTCATCTAAATCTCCCCTTTTCCAGTTTAAAGCCGTTCCCCCTCGTCCCATGGCTCCCCTCCCTGATCCAGAGTCCCTCCCCAGCTTTCCTGGAGCCCCTTGAGGGACTGGAAGGGGCTGGAAGGTCTCCGCGGAGCCTTCTCTTCTCCAGGCTGAACCCCCCCAGCTCTCTCAGCCTGTCCTCCCAGCAGAGGGGCTCCAGCCCTCCCAGCATCTCCGGGGCCTCCTCCGGCCCCGCTCCAACAGCTCCATGTCCTTCTTGTGCTGAGGCCTCCAGAGCTGGATGCAGTACTCCAGGTGGGGTCTCACGAGAGTGGAGCAGAGGGGCAGAATCACCTCCCTCACCCTGCTGCCCACCCTTCTTTTGATGCTGCCCAGGATGCTGTTTATGTAGGTTGTTTTCTCATTGCTTCCTCTGAGGTGCCATATTGTGACATTTTAGTAGGAATTTATCCTTCAGGCTCCTGCTTTTTTTGAGATTAGCAATGAGGAGGAGCGATGAAAAGTATAAATGCTCCATTTTTCATTTTGTTGGTTGGAAAGATCTAGCCGTTAGGTAAAAAATAATAAAGATATTCAGTAATGGAAGTCATGTAGGTAACAAAAAAAAATAAAAGGCGTTGTGAATTATTCTTCACTTTTTAATTATTTTTTTGTGCGTTAGGGCTTCTTTTAAACTGAGTTTGTAGGAAAAGGGATGGGATGCAGGAAAGGAAGAGAAGTGGTTTTTCTCCCACTGTAACATGGAAAGATCTGTTAAGGGGAACTTTGTTTTGCGTTGCTAGAACACTCGTGAGACTGCCCAGGCCATCAAGGGCATGCACATCCGCAAGGCCACCAAGTACCTGAAGGATGTCACCCTGAAGAAGCAATGTGTCCCCTTCCGCCGCTACAACGGCGGAGTCGGGAGGTGCGCCCAGGTGAGGCCCGAGGGGGAAACGAGGGAAGGAAACTTCGGCTGCGGCTGCTTAGAGAAGAGAAGAATGATGGTGTTGAGACGCTGTGGAGAACAGTCTGTCGTTGTTTATCATGATTTTTTGTATTAAGAGGCGGGAAAAGAAATATTCTAAATCCCAGTGCAGCAGACACTGCATCTACTTGCAGCGTCACGTAATTAAGTTAATTATTTTGGTGGGCAACCTTAACAAAAAGGGTTGTAATAGCAAGTAAATGGCGTGTAAAGGGTAAGTTACGTCGTGCCAGGATAAAAACGGAATTCCTCTTCTTCCAGGCCAAGCAGTGGGGCTGGACGCAGGGACGCTGGCCCAAGAAAAGCGCGGAATTCTTGCTGCACATGCTCAAAAACGCGGAGAGCAACGCTGAGCTCAAGGTAGATGGCGTTAAACGCGCGGCGTTCGTATCGGGCTGCGTGTCGGCGCCCCTGAGCTTGGTGGTGGGGTAAGGCCGGCTTTGTAGGTCGAGTGGAATTGTATTGTTGGTTCGCTGTTCGCTTGAATTAGGCTGCCGGCGTTTTCCAGGTTAAAATGTGAGTCGTGATTTGTCTTAGATGTGAAATAACGTGAGTAGTCGTTTTTGACACACAGTTTGCGGCTGGTTATCAACCGCTTAGAATAAGCGTGGCTTAGATCTCTTAAAACCTCCAAAAAAGCACAAAATCCGTGCATCCTTGGTTGGTTTCTATCTTCGTAACGTACTCAGCGCTTAGTTCGGTCGCTTTGATGGCAGTGATGACTATCTTAGGACACCTTTGGAATAACCGTGAAAAAAAAAAATGATCTTTTTCTGAGCCATCAGCATCATTTTCAATTTATCGTGACATGTAGAAGGGTGGTGGCATCTTGGTAAATACTCAGTTCTGAGCATTGCTGAGTTCAGCTCTAATTTGCTGGAAGTTCCGCGGAGATTATTTATTTGAAGAGAAAAATGAGTTGCAAGTTGTATTCCCCCCCCCCACCTTCCCCTTCCAGGGGCTGGACGTGGATTCTCTGGTGATCGAGCACATCCAGGTCAACAAGGCTCCCAAAATGCGCCGCCGCACCTACCGGGCGCACGGGCGCATCAACCCCTACATGAGCTCTCCCTGCCACATCGAGATGATCCTCACCGAGAAGGAGCAGATCGTCCCCAAGCCCGAGGAGGAAGTCGCTCAAAAGAAAAAGGTACGGAGCGGCCCATCCTTCCTCCTCTTGAGCGTCGGGGGTCAGGAAATCGGAGTCCGGATGCTCTGCAGACGGAGGGGTTGCGGTGATGACTTATCTTAGGACACCTTTGGAACACCCATGAAAAAAAAAAGGAATAAGTTATTTCTGAGCAACCTCGATATTTATTGTAAATGTGAGAGGTTACGGTTGGTTCGCCCCCCCCCGGGGAAGGGCAGCTCCTCGTGGAGCCCGGGTTGTTGAACGATGGCGTATTGCCATCATTCCGTTGGAATTTGATGCGTTTCGATTAAATTTAAATCAAGGTGACAGCCTGTAAGCAATATTTTAAGGACACTTGATTATGTCCAGGTATAATTAACGTAACACTTCATAAACCGGTGAAGAAATTCCTAACGAATCTCAGTTACGAGTATGGCCGTGAACTTCCTCGTCCGATGTTTTGCACGGGCTGTAGCCTGTCACTCTTTTCTCACTCCTGTGTTTTGTTTTCCAGATTTCCCAGAAGAAGCTGAAGAAGCAAAAGCTGATGGCTCGGGAGTAAATCTGGCGCAACAGATGTATATAAATAAAATTTTAAAAATTGAAGATTTATCGTGTGGGCTTCTGCGCTCTTTCGAGGCTGTACGTGGGGCCCGGGGGCTCTGATGGCGCGTTGCTGTGGGACATGGCAGAGCTGCCACCCAAACCGTGTTACTTGGCTGTGGGGAATATATTATAATATAGTAAGATATTATTAATTATAAAATGAGACAATTTGAAGCAAAGGCTGGTTTTTGTTTCCCCCCGCTGCTGTCCGTGCCTGGACGCCACCAGCGGCATCTCTGCGCGCCCAGAGCTCCGTCGGCGACATAAAACCACCTGAACTTTAATTTGAGGTGGGGTTTTTGCCCGTATTTGCGGTATTTTAAAGGCGATGGCGGGGGCGGGGCTTGGATCACGTGACATACCCACCGCCTTCACCCATTGGCGGCAAGCCGGCGGCGCGCGTCAGCCGGAAGCGCGGGCCCCGTTTCCGGCGGGGCGGAGGCGGCGGTGGTGGCCGTTAACGGTGCTGGGTCGCGGCCGGGGCAGGTGAGTGCGGGGCCGGGGCGGGGGGCGGCGGGGCCGGGGCTGCTCCCCGGGGGTTCCCTTCGCGCTCCGCCGCTCGCCCCCGTCTCCGCGGCCCCGTTAACCGGGGGGGGTTCCCGAAACGCGGCAGCTCGGGACGCGCTGTGGAGCTCTTCGGTTTCCGCGCGTTTCTGAGGGAAAATTTACCGATTCGGAAGGTTTTTGCGCTCCGGCCTTCCCGTCGGTGCCGAGGGGGAATGCGGCCGCGGCAGGCGGGCCGGGGGGCGCTCGGCCCCAGCGCTGCCCTGACAAACCAAACGCATCAACAAAACAGCTCGTATCGCAAAGAGATAAACTTGCTGTTAAAATTCGGACCATTTTGCTTTATTTTGTTTGTTTGTGGGATTTTTGTGGCGTTTTGTTTCTTGTTTTGTTGAGGTTTTTCCCCCCCCCCCCCCAATAATTGCTTGTTAATCAGCCAACAGCACATCCCCAAACCACAGAAGACAGTCCTGAACAATACTTAATTATAATATATTAATTTTTTTGACTGTTTTTTGCCCCTGGCAAAGGTACGACCTGGTTTTTGGGGCTGGAACCTCCACACCATCCATCACCTGGCACAGCCAGGCCGGGGTGTTCCCTCGGCCAAGGAACAAATCCATGAAATCTTCCCAAAAATCCAGTTCTGGCGGAGATAATACAGGAACGGGCCTTTTGAAGGGCTTTAATGGATTACCTCATTCGCGGTGTCGTAACTGAAGATGCCTCTGTCTTCAGATCCTTGTAAAACGACGGAGCCAAAGCAGGCAGCCGGGAATGGATGTTCTGTTGTTCCACGGGGCCTGGGGCTAAAAATCTTTAGGATAGTTTAAAAAAAAAACAAAACAAACAAAACAAAACAAAAAAAAAACCAAAAAAACCCAAAAAAGAGTTAAATTCTGACCCCAGATGAAGCCTGCACGTCTGCCTCTTCGTTCTCCAGCCTGAAAAGCTTTTGTTTTTAGGGAGAATTCGGATGTCAGCAGCTTGGGAAGGAGGATGGTGAAGGGCAAAGCCCCGCCGTGTGCGGCAGAGCATGTAATGTATCACTCATCAGCGCCAGCTCTGATCCTAATTAACTGGATCCTAATTAACTCCTTCCCCTCCCAGTTGTCCCTTTCTGCCCCTGCGTTTTGGCTTTCTGCTCTTTCCAAGGCAGGCTGGTTTTGAAGTCTTCTTCCTGCTTTTTGGAAAGAGGGAAGGATTCATTTTTTAATAAATGGGCCAATTGTATGGGATTGGGGCGGGAGGAAGCAAATATCCAATATTCTGCTTTTCTTAAATCTGGACTAGGATTTTCTTCCCTCCTCCCACCGACCTGCCCTTCAGTGGCAGCAAACCACTAGATGGATTGGAGTCCTGGCCTTTAATTTCACCTTAATTAAAAAGGGAATGAGAAAAACAAACCTTTTTGGATTCTCTGGGCTAATATCTGTGCTCGCTGCTTAAACTGGCTTTGTGTGATTTAAGCAAAAAGCTTTTATTTTCCGAATTTGTTTTTCTAAGTTCCAGCTGTAGGAATGAGGAATTGACGGAAACTCTACTCCTTTTTTGTTAAAATGCCAAGAATGTTTGCCGTATTTTTGTTGAGGATTTTATAACAGTGGAATGTCCAGCGTTTTGGAAACTTTAACATAAAAGAATCATTTATGTTTGAGTATCAACTGCAATCCGTATTATTTGAGACATTCCTTAGCTCGTGGCGTACAAACACTGTCATCTTAAGTTTTTTTTTCCCCTCGCCAGCTTTGTCACAGAACAAGAGGAAGCCATGGTGTGCATTCCTTGTATCGTCATTCCCGTTCTCCTCTGGGTCTACAAGAAGTTCCTGGAACCCTACATCTACCCCGTTATCGCGCCTTTCATTAAGCGCGTCTGGCCCAAGAAAGCCGTGGAAGAAACGACAGCCATGAAACAAGGTCAAGGAGGCAGCACTGGAAATCCGCGGGCACCTTCAGCCAGGAAAAGAGATCAGGAGGATGAGTTTGGAATTTACAAAGTAAGATTGATGCGTTTAGCTAACGAGGGGACCTCGGATAAAGCAGTAGCTCAGGGTGGGGACCACAAAGGATTGTTTTTACAGAGGTTTTTATGGCTGTTTTCTACTCTTAATGGGGGAAAACGTTATTATTTATCTCTTCTAACAAAAGGCAAAGATTTGATTTGTTGTCTCTGCCCTTATTTCCTCCCTGCCGAGCAATAATTATTTTTAACTCTAAAGAGACACCACTCCGTTGGGTCTTGCTGCAGGTTTCGCAGCTCTCCACTGGTCTTGCTTCTAAAAGCCATTTTCATCACCAGCTGTTATTGGTTTGGGTGTGGAGTCCTTTTTTTTTTGACATCCCATTAACGACGCTGTCTTTTTTCTTTGCAGTTCGAAAGCAATGGGGTTGCAAATGGAATTGCCGCAAAGAGATCCACAGAGGTTTCTGACAAGAAAACGGATTAAAGGAATTCATTCCTGAGGATTTTATTCCCTCGTGTCCGATATGAACTGGTGATATTTCTCTCACTTTGAGACTTTTTTTCTTTGCACATTTAAGCTGAATAAAAACCCTTATCACTTACCAGGAGAGGGTCTCTTTTGCCACTAAATTGGCAGCTAGCACATTTCTTAATTGAAAATGTTTGAAAACCGATGTTCTTTATTTTCCTCACTGGAACTACTTTTCATCTGACAATCTGTTTGGTCTGATTAGAGTTTAGGTTAAATAAGTTATGAATAAATCTAGCTTTGGAAGGTGTATTTATCTTAGCATCATAGTTTCACTCGCTGCTAGCGCAATACTGCAGGCTTTTACCTTAAAAGCTGTACCTGTTCTTGACCTTGCTAACGAACTCCGAATTGCATTGTGGCAACTTAAGCATCATGGTTAAATTATGAAGAGTTTAGCTTTTTCATGTCAAATCTGTGGATGAGCTAAAGTAGTTAAGCTATATGCAAAATTAACTCAGCTTACTAAAAGCAGAAAGCCTTGAGTTGATACTTCCATTAATTATTTTCCTTGAAACATTGTGCCTTTCTTTCCCGAAGAGGAGCAGCACGGGCATGATGCGAGAGAATTGTTGCTTTATATTCTGTTGCAGCGGTTTAAAATGGTGCAGTCTTTTAAAAAAAAAAAAAAAACCAAACAAAACTAAAATCTCTTTAACATGCTTGTGTAATTTGAATTATAATAAACCAGGATTTTACTTAAAAATAAGTTGCTTCATACAATTGTTCTCAGGCTTCTGAGCTATAAGTATCTATAAAGTGGTAAGAAAATCTTTGAAAACCTGTAGACAGGCTCCAGGCAGAAGGAGGTGATAAAACTACGGACTTCAGGATAAAGAAAGCGAGCGTTGCCTGCTCCTGGGAAGACACGTTCTGGTACTGACTTGCATCCCAACACGGCAGCGCGGTTGTGAAGCGTTTTAGATGTCCCTGTGCTTACTAAGGAACAGAAGTGGTAATTCCTGCTTTGTCCTCTCTGCCAAACCAGAGCGCTCTTTAGAAGACTCAAACCAAAACAATTTTGGCAATTTTGGATTGTTAGTTAGGATTTATCGTTTTCTGCAGAGTCCTTTTTATATATGCAGTCCTTGATCTGTAACTAAGGTCCAGTCTTATTCTTGCAACCATGTTTTCTCCTACCAGATAATTAATTATTCCGAAGGCTTGTTTGATGCCCACCAAATGCTGATGAGGCGTATTATTTCCTACCACCACCCGGTTTTGTCAGGTCTTGTGTGAATTAATCGGCAATGCTCACAGCCCTGTTTGTTACAACCATTACTTCTGTAATGAGTTGAATCACAGAAAACTCCTTGTAAGACGCCGTTTGCTCTCCCTTAATGACCTAGTCTATTAGGAAGTGAATTCGGTATTGCTGTTTAATCAGCTTTTGCATCATCCTTGGAACATAATCCCCCATCTGATCAGTGTATCACAGACAGAGCTTTCTCCGAGATGGGTGAAGTATCTACCCTTTGTGATATTAAAGCCTGGCTTTATTATTCTGAGCATGCACGCGTGGTATAATTCATCCAATAAAAGATAACCATACTAACTGTGCACTCCTCTAACTTCTCACAGATGTTGTTGTGTGGATCCCGTAGTAGAAAAGACAGGGATTGGGAAGCAGAAGTAAGGGAAAGAGGCTGCGCTAGTTTCCGGTTGTTTTTGTCCTCTGTATCTTTGGATATTTCGCCCTTATTGTTGCAACAAGTTGTACCCTATCCATCAAAACTTCAGCTGGTAAAAGGTGGATACAGTCTTTGCTGTGGTGTGTTGGGGTTTCTAAACCAAACACCCCCCCCACCTCACCCCAGACAATCAATTCCTCTGCTACTAGTGTCCAAGTTCGTGCTCTAAATCTGAAAGCTGGGAACTTCTAGGGGTCTGTAATCACCTTGCAATGAGAAAGGAGTAAACTGTCTGGGAAAGTCACTGGAGAACTGAGGTCATGTGCAGTGTCTTTCACATGGCACTAGAAATGCAGATTCCTTGCAGGTGTGCAGCTGAACACGAGCATGTGTTCTTCCATAGTAAGCAGTGATGAAAAGATTGTCCCTTCGGCTAAGGGGCAATCCCAGGGCAGGTAACTTTAGCCACTGGTTTAAAATACTAGGTATCTCATAAACAGGCCAAAGTTTTGGACTAATATTTCACCTCCAACAGCTGCGAACAAGACAAAAAGTAGAGCAAGAGCTGTACTGGGGTTCCTTTAATTTGTAAATCATAGAATCACAGAATGTGTTGGGTTGGAAGGGACCTTTAAAGGTCATCTAGTCCAACCTCCCTGCAGTAAGCAGGGACAATGTATGCAGTCAATTTATAAAGTGTACATAATTAATTATTTTGAGTTATTCAGGATATTATTATAGAAGGAAGTGCATCAGGCAGTAACTTGGAGAAGAAACTGTGCAGTAAATGAGGCTGCAGGCTGACGCAGGTTTCTAGCTGTGTGCCAGCACTGTATTTAAACACCAGGACTACTGAAAAGACTGCAAAAGGCAAAATACGCAGATAATGCAAGTAAAATTACACTGTTTGTGCTTTCTGGAATGGTGTCTCAGTATTCTTATTAGCTGCAGTTAAACACTAACGTAGGTAATCAATGAAGCACTTCACCGTAAGTCCTGGCAGGATATTTGTGTTGCAAGTCTTCTGTTCCTATTCTTTTCCAAGAATGGGTCGATAATCCTGTTGTTGTGTTGTGAATAGTAAAAAATCAGGTGAAACAGTGAAATAGGTGAAAGCCTGAGCCTGGGCAGGGGTGCAGATCATCTGCTGGGGAAGCGAAGTGCACAAAGCCTTGTTTAAGAAAAATAAGTAGTCAGAAATGAAGGAGATCCTCAAACGAGAGAACAATATATATCGGGTAAATTTAATTTAACTGAGAAAATTTCCCTATGTTTGTTACTCACTAAAAGCAAGATTTAACCAAAGGGCTTAGGCACCTAATGGTGGTGGGTGGACATCTACCAGAATTTCCTACAGCAATTGGCAGCTTCGTTTATACTGAAGCCTTTTAGAAAATTGCAGAGTAGGCATCTTTAAGGACCAAAGTTTTTCTGCAAATCTAGTTCTAAGATCTTCAGCATTAAAGCTCTCTGGTTTTATTTAAATACTATTGAGGAAGAATCAAGAAATCAAGCTTGAAAATATTTGAAAAAATATTCAAATGAACTAATTTAAAATATTTTTTCTTTATGAGAAGGTCTAGATGTGACATGGTACCTTCCATGAGTTGGCTTGCTGAGGTAGCCGGGTGCCAAAGACTTAAGATAAACTTAATTGAAATACACCTTTAAAATAGCGCAAAAAAAATCTGAAATAAAAGGTTTTATGTTGCCAGTTATTTTGATGGGCCTGATTTTGCAAGCAAAGGAAATTCTGGCAGGTTAAACTGAACATGATCAGCCTCTAAGGATGTCTAAACTAGCAATGAATTCAGTGCAAAATTACCGTTATTCAGATGCGTTCATAGAACACAGTTAAATTCTATCCACAAAGCTGATCTAATGACAGTAATACAATACGCTGTTGTTACCCAAATGTAGCAATCATGCTCCAGCCTTCCGGGAGTTATTGGGCGTGCTGTTAAGGTTCAGTCCTTGGAGTCATTCCTTCTTGATTTCTGTACAATGCAGAACATTATTGCTGAAAGAACAGTCTTTTCAGAGGCTGCAGGTAAAGGAAATGAAGAGAAATTTAATTTACGCTTAGATTAACTAAATCTGCCTTCAATGAGAACTAATTCTCTTTCATTAAACCGACTAATACGTGAAAGGAGGGATTATCTTCCCTGTGCAGTTTTCTGATTGTTAGAACATGCTCAATGAACCAAATAATATTTTGGGGTTTGGAGACTGTCATTATTTTTGTAGCAAACCTGACTGCAGCAGTTTAATTGAAACCATGTTTCTACAGCGATTCTCTTGTTTGAGGCATGTTTTTAGATCCTAGCGCTGTCTCTTTCTTTCGTTGTATTTGAAACATGAAGTATTTAAAACGTTATGAATAGATGTATTTATACGTGGGTAGATGTAGCAATACTTGTATTTTGCATGAGGATTGTTTTTCAGTTTCCTTTTTGTGCACACAGTGACACCTCTTTTACAGCCACTCTAACTGTTGACCGTGCACTGTTTTTATTGCCTCAGATGTCCGATCAAACACTCTGTGGACGTAAAGAGGCCAAACTCTACGCGAAGATTTTTGCTTTTATGTGGCAATGTATATGAAATGGTTAGACCTCACCTTTGCACTTGCACTGTTTGCATACGCCCTATTTGCTCACACAGCCCGAATACTTGTATGTGAAGGAGACGGGCTGCCTATTTAGTGTCACGTACTGCAGTAATGAGATTATGCTCAGGATTAATTATATTGGGAAGGGTTTCCCATTCAATGGAACCATGGGGTACTTGTAGAACCAGCTACCCATGGCACAAAACCCACCTCAGAGATGGAGACGGGAGGTTAGCAGAGGCAGGAACAACGAGTTAGAATCATAGAATTGTCTAGGTTGGAAGGGACCTTTCAGATGGAGTTCAACCATCAACCTGACACTGCCGAGTCCACCACTAACCCACGTCCCTCAGCACCACGTCTGCCCGGCTTTTAAATCCCTCCAGGGATGGTGACTCCACCACTGCCCTGGGCAGCTTGTTCTAATGTTTGATAACCCCTTGGGTGAAGAAATTTTTCCTAATATCCATCCTAAACCTCCCCTGGTGCGACTTTTGAGGACATTCCCTCTTGTCCCATCGCCTGTTCCTTGGGAGAAGAGACCGACCCCCCCTGGCTACCCCCTCCTTTCAGGGAGCTGTAGAGAGCGAGAAGGTCTCCCCTCAGCCTCCTTTTCTCCAGGCTGAACACCCCCAGCTCCCTCAGCCGCTCCTCACCAGACTTGTGCTCCAGACCCCTCACCAGCTCCCTTGCCCTTCTCTGGACTCGCTCCAGCCCCTCAAGGTCTTTCTTGTGGTGAGGGGCCCAAAACTGGACACAGCCCTCGAGGTGGGGCCTCACCAGTGCCGCGTACAGGGGGACGATCGCTGCCGTAGCCCTAGTTAAAGCGGCGTGAAGGAAAATCCCCGCTCCCTCAGGTCCCGCTTGCTTGAGTTACCTCAGCTCCCGCTGACTGAAAAGGCGGGAGGGGGAAGGCTAAGGGAGGCCGTGGCAGCGAGGCCGCAGCCTGAACACCCCACTGGTTACCGAGAGAAGCCTCCCGCCGTGGGGCGATCTCTCCCGGAGGATGACACCGGCGCTGGTGACCGAGGCGCGGATGGCGGCCGTCCGTCCGTCCCCCCCGCCGCCGGACTACCCTTCCCGCCGTGCCCCGCGGCGCCGCCCCCTCAGCCGCCGCCGGGCCCTGCGCACGCGCGGCGGGTGGCGTTGGCGACGTGGACGGCGAGCGGCGGGCGCGCGCCTGCGCCGGGCGGGGGGCGGCGGCGGCCGGTGAGGGGAGCGGGGCCGGGCCGGGCCGGGCCCGCCGGGGTCGCCGCGGTACCGGGGCGGCGGGGCCGGCCGCCTCCTGCCGTGCGGCCTGGCGGTGCGAGCGGACGGGAGTCGCTGACGGGTAAGCGAGGCCTCGGCCGTACCTGCGGGCCCGAGCCGAGCAGCGGCCGGTGGCGGGTGAACGCGGCGGCTCTGCCCCGTCCCGGCGGGCTGGGGAGGCCGGCGGCCCGCGGCGCCCCTCTGGGCCCTCCCTGACAGGGGCTGCGGGGGTCCCTCAGGCACGGAGTGAGCGGTGCCGGCTCCGTCAGGGCTGACCGAGGGAGGCTCGTACCTGTATTTCGCGTTTTGTACTCCTAATGACGTTTGTTATTGATGAAAAAGCTGTAAAATGGTATATTTTCCATGGTGTTGGCGTGAAGCGGAGGGTTTTGTAGTGCTGAGGGATTGTTCTTGCAGTATAGCGGGTCTGCTCGGGCTCCCTCAGCTTCCTGCCCACTTCTCCCAGTTTGTTTCCATAGTTCTGAAGGACAACATTTAGCAAAAGCACAAATATTTCAATTTAAGACACCATTTCTATCCTGCCCTAATCGCCATCAGGTTTTGTCTTGTGTACTTCTGTTGCCATGCACTGTTTCTTTCTTTTTTTTTCTTTTTTTTTAGTCTCTAGTGCTGGGCGTAGTGAGTTTGTGGGCTATAATCTGATTTCTTTCGCTGCGTGTGTCGAGGGATAACGTGCTGGGCTGCGGTTGTGATCGTTTGAGGTGTTTGTAGAAGTGAGCAGATTGATAATTTTTCCCGCATTGAGCACTTTTTTTGAGTGCGGGGGAGTGGAGAGCAGCTCCCGGGTGGTTGGGTCCGGTTTCCTAACGCAGGCTGCTGGCTTGTGTAATCCCTCATTTTGTCAATTCCTAAGTAAAAACCGTTGAAGTTGCTCCAGTTGGTGCAGCTTAAAAATTGTTACTGCACCTTACGTTGCCAGGAGCTCAGGCAGGCCTCATTCTGCGCTCTCCCTGGGCTGTTTTCACATTGCTGCAGCATCAGGAGAAGCCTGCGGATGGCCCTGGGGATGCTGGACCCTGCTCATCACTCTCACCTGGCCGAAAACAGCCATCAGCTCCTTCTCTCCAACTCCTGTGCTGACGTTTTACTGGCACGACATCTACTGCTTAGTGTTTTGTAATAAATTCAGTAGGAAAATATTTCTATCAAATTAGTGGCAGGGGGTTGGAACTAGATGATCTTTAAGGTCCCTTCCAACCCAAACCATTCTGTGATTCTGAAATACTAAACTTGGACAGTTCTGGTGCTTCCAGTGATTTTATCGGGTGAACAGGAAGATCCCAGGATGATTTTAACATCAGAAAATATTAAAAGTCGGAAATCCTCTTTGGTGGCTGATGAACTGTTGTCAGAGTGGATGGTGAAAGACAATAATGATATTTCTTCAAAGTGTGTTCTCTAGAGTGGAAAGCCTATTGCACCTTGTAGTAATTGCACGTTTTGGCAAGTATAATTTCATTTGCAGTAGACCCTGGGGATAGGCAATATAAATCATGATGTGTAGTATAATAGAAAATCAGGTGTGCATGCAAAACAGATTTGGCCTTCAGTATAACGTGCATTTTTTTTTATGCTGTAGGTACATTTCTAGCTGTGGGAAGCATTTAAAGTAGATACAAATAACTCTCTTGTAAAAATACGCGTAATACCCCTTTGTGGGAAGAGTACAGATGCCCAAATAACTGTATAGCCTTTGAAATATAGCAAAATATACCAATATTTAAAAAAAAAAGGCAGCAAACCTTTTAGTGAGCACCTAAGCATCTTTCTGAAGCTTATAAGGTAGTTGAATTTTTCTTTTTGAAACATTACTTTGGTCATTAGACAAGTTTTATTTATGTCTGCAAGGGAAATAGGAAGAAAATCTTAAATACTTGTAACAGTAATCTTAACATCCCTTCCATAAAGAGATAACTATATCAAGCTAGTAGCTACTTAGATTATTAAATTGTGCTAGGTTTAGTATGACTTGTTATATCAAACCCCATTGCCCATTTTAATTATGGTAGTAACTCAATGAATTACTATAAATTAATTTTTAGGTAGGTATACTGAGTGTACAAAAAAAAGGGACAAATTAATAATCATAAAACATTTTCATATCAAGCAAAGTTTCCAACACTGTAATCCGTCATAGATTATCAGGTAGCTTGTGTGAAACTATACTTTTGAAAACCATTGCTGCGTTTCTGGTAATAAAAGTCTCTTCGGCCACTGGAAGAAGAAATTGTCAAACCAGTAATACTGGTACTGACATGTAGTGTATTCTTAAGCTGTAAAGTCAACTCTCAGTATGGGTTGGGTGTATATTTGATTAGTCTTTTTTTTTTTTTTAAAGCTCTGTATTCCATTGATATTCTTGTTTAAAGTTCAATTTGTTCTTCTCATTTTATAGTTCCAGGACAACTCTCCTGCAAGCAGCAGGAATCTCACTGGTAAGGGCAAACAAAACCTTTAAAGAAATATCTGCCCACTGCGAAGAGCAGAATTAGCGTTTGAGTTGTCGCTTTTTGAAAAATGTTATATACCTGTAGTAGTTATTTAACATGTGGAGAGAAGTATACAGGAATATAAGGTGTGTTTCTCCCAGCCTTCCTCTCTTCTAATGGTAGTTTGCTAATCAGATTACAGAAATTATTTCTGCATTTATTCCAGAAAACACTCGCTGTGTTTGAGTTCTGACTTTTACCTGGGATGTAGGAATGTAAGAGTAAGGATAGAGGTAATTTTTTGTAGTTGTCCCCACACCACCTCTCCTTCCCTCTGTAATTCAATGTATTTCTAAAACGGGTGTTGTCATTCTACCCTCAAATTGATAGGCTTGGTGCAGTAATTATTTAATAAAATGTTATGACTGGAATTAGGTTAGGAGGTCAGAGAAATGATCTTTACCGTTTTTGTAGCTTTAAATTTTGTTAGTTCATGGCAAATTTTAGAGGCTTTTGAACCTTCAGGGAGATTGGCCACGCTTGTGTTTTAGTGTGGGAGTGTGACTAGCAGCATTAAAAATGGGCAAAATTAAGGAGTGCCTAACAGATCTTGTGGAATTTTGTATTAGTGAACTAGAGACAGGTTTTGTTGCATGTGTGTAAATTAGTCAAGGAAGTACTTAAGTGCTGTAAATGCTTATTTACCTGTAGAAGTGAAATGAAAGCTCTCTGAAGTGACATCAGCTGTGTAACAGAAAGGTGTTCGTGGGCTTCACGTCCCGCCAGCAAAAGCTCCTTCAAGAGGCTTAATACCGACCTGCTGTCTTGCCTCTGACAAAACACTGTGAGTGAGGGGAGAGAGGACAAATAAGCTGAATATTAATTAGTTGCGTCACTTAATGGGTATGTGCTAATGTAAGGGCCGATAACATGGTGTATGGCAATATGATAGTTTTGGGGTTGAGGTCTTCAAAACAAGATCAGTATTTGCCACAAGCGTATGTTTGCTTATTGGTGTCCAGTGCCATAATGTAAAAATCTTCATATTTTTTAGAGCACTGCATATAAGATGTTTTTGTTCTGAGGCAAAAGGCTGGAACGGTAAGGAGGAATGGCATTTTTATGTCAAACTTGTTTGGATCTTGTATAACTTTAGAAAAAGGCAGTTTGAGCAAGGTGGGGGGTGTTTTTTTTTTTTTGCCCATGAGTCAGTAGTTCCAGTTCAGGACAGGGCTGTGAAGGTGACTAGTAGTTCATCTGAAATAAGCTATTTTGAGACTAGTAAACAGGCTAGTGGTCAAAATTAGTAGATTTGATCACTACAACACTAACCTGTTGGTTAGCGATCATGAAGAATGAAAGAAAATGTGTGTTGGGTTCCTGAAGTGGCACTGAGAAAAATACATGAGCCGTACATCTCGGTCTCGTCTACAGAATTTAGGTTTTAATTTTTCTGTCACCTCCTTTTCAGAATATTTCACTAACAATCGGCAAACAGTGGGATTACTGTAGGGTGAACTGGCAAAGAAAGGTGATTTATAGCATCCCTTGTTGAGCGGTTTGGTCAATGACCACAGGGTCTGGGCTCACTTACATCCGATTTCTCCTGCTTGAAATCAACCTAACCAAGAAGGTCTTGAAAAATCCCTTCTTCAGCTGTGAGCAGAACAACTGTCCTGTAGGTGGGATGCGAAGCAAGCAGATTGTGCTCTTCAGAATTAGGCTTTTATTGACAACTGACTCCCACGTAAAATGCGTGTGGAAAAGGAGCTGGAGCAGAAAACACAGTGTTATCATCACTGTTTTTTTTTTTTTAAGCTGCTGTTTGCCATCCCTGTGAGGAGCCTTCTTTGCCTGCAGTAAATCTATTGAGATTAATCACTTCTGCTATGTGTGAGACCCTTTAGGCTTCAGCGGAACCTGTAAGGACCATATTCGTGTCACTGCAGTGCTGCGTTGTTCAGGCTCTTGCTACAGAAAAGGAAGGCACTAGAACAAGTTACTGGCCAGGATGACCAAAAGAGACGATGTGTTTGCTCATCCAGCAGAGTAAACAGTGGACAAGTCAGATTAAATTATCTTGAGAGCTACCTAAAGACTTTAAGATGTGGTTTTCTTTATTTTTCTTGGACTTAAGCATTGTGTAGACCACTTCATAACTGCATTACATTTTTTTACTGCTGTCCAAAAGCACATCTCTCCTGAGGTGTTGAGCTTTAAGGAAACGAACTTTGGTACCTGCTGAATGGTTGGTGTGCTCTGCTGCTGCAAAAATATATTAAAGGACTGTCGATAGAGCGGAGACTTTCATGACCCCAGACGGTAACTATCAAACTTGGTAAAGTTTGAAAAATAGTGGGTGGAGGAGAAATGGAGAATTTAAACAATATTTAGAAAGGTATGAAAGATGGTATTTGCCCCTAGGGTGCAAAGAGAAACTCCTTTATGGTCAACCAGGTTCTCTAAAAGAGCTCATATGTTGTATTTTTCACAAAAACAGCTTTCCTGTCTCCTCCTACTTTACACAAAACTTTTTTTTTTCCTGGATTTTTTTGGTGCTTGTATGTGTCTCAGCACTTTCAGTGTGGAAAAGTAAGACGGGTGGGTAAAGGGAGTTGGAGAAAGGAGCGGTCGCCAAATATGCAGTAAAAAAGGGAGGAAAATTACAAAATCAGTACAGTGAAAAGTAAAATGAGCAGAAACAATCTTTCCTGAGTAACTCATTACCTTAAAAACAGTAGGAAACACTTTCAATTTGTAGTCATGAGGGATATATTTACTGCATCCTGAAATTTCCCAGGCTACTTGGTTATAAGTGACTGGTGTGTAAGAGAACGTGAATTCTCAGTAGTGGTTTGATTGCTGGGCATTGAGGTATAGCTGAAATATTTTGACTTGTTAACATGCTTTAAAAAAAAAAAAAGATTATTTCAGTGCTTTTCTCTGATTAAAAATGGCAAAAATTTTTGAAATCTGAGGATTGTAGAGATATTTTTTTTTTCTTAAAGATCACTTTTATGGACCGGAATTCTCGTTGCTGCAGATTTCTGCTTCATTAGTTTTGTTTAGCAAAATTTTACTGATTTAATTGGTAAAACCAAAATTCTTACGCTTTTGTACCTCGCTTTGGAGTATATATGAAGTCTAACGAATGATCCCATGGTATGAGGGAAATATATGTATAACTGCTTTTTATCTTTGCAGAAAGATCAAATCACGTTTCTTGTTTTTGATGTTTTTTTCAGCATCACTACCAGCACCAAAACTTCCCAAAACGATTACCCAGGCAGTGCAGTTGAATAAACGCTTTGTTTGCCATGAAAGCTCCGAAGTCATCCTTATGAAGGGCAGAAAGCAATTAGAGGGTAGGTAGATAAGAGAAACTGTAGCTTAGCTGCTGAAATAAGAGCTTTTTGGGTTTTACAGCATCGTTTCTACAGTTAAGATCTGTTAGTCCTTTTCTTTGGGTACCCAGTTCACTTTCCTCTTGCAAAATTGTTCTGTATAGACGCTGTAGGTATTTCTAGCAGCAACTAAAGTTAATCAATGCAAAGATTCTGATTTTTTTAGTTAGGTTGGGGAACCGGGTGACATTCTTTCTTTAGGCATACGTTTTTATTTGGAACGTTTCTTTCCGTGTCCCAAAGTGCTACGTGGCTGTTTACTGATGGGCAGAAATAACATCTCTTGCATCATGAAGACCTTGCAGTCTTTGGGGTGTGATGAAATGTGGTAGAGGCTTAACGAAGCCTGGGTGAGAGGGGTGAGGATTAGAGCAGTACATGCAAGCACTTGCTCAGATGAGCTGGGATTTATTTGATCTGCTGCTTTTGCTTTGACTACCTCCCTTTCAGTGAGCCTAGAGATGTTTTGAGATATTTTTTGTTGCATGGAAAATAGGAACATCTCGTGTTTTGGGAGTAAGCTAGGATAGAGCAATGAGACTGTGGCAGAAATAGGCTAGTGAGTTGCAAAAAGCTGATTTACTGGGAGCAGAAAGTTTGAGGATCTTAATAAAGATGGCAAAAGAAGCAGGGCTTCTGGATTACTGCAGCTTTCCCTGCTCCAGGATGAAACGCATTAAATATTTCCTGTGAAGAAACTTGAGGGCTGCACAGCTGCTTTAGACCACAAACTCGGATCCTGTGCATGGATATACATCTACAAAGTGTAACTTAGGTTTTTATTAGTCTGTTCTTGAAGTCTGGATGCGATATCTCTTTGTAAGTTGTGTAGGTATGTCTTGTGTGTGATACTTAGTGCACAAAATATTTGATTCTTAGATATAAATATTATTGTAATATAAATGACCAGACAATTCAAATATGTGGACAGTAAAATTCAAATGTTGGAGCTGAATAATATCTACTGTTAATATGTATTCTGTGTCTTCTGTTTCATGGAGAATTGTATATATATTGCAGTTGTCTCATAACTGTGTGGGAAGCTTTATTTTAGGATTCTTGTGGGACGTTTTACTGTCTCACAGCTGAAAGGTGGTCTGAAACCTACAGCTTTGGGATGCAAATAGGAATCAGCCAGAAACCTCTGTGCAGCAGCTTTGCTGATACTGGAATAAGCAGCTTTACGTCTCACACGTTCTCATCTTTGCAGTGATATCGGCTGCTTTGCTTGAGAGGAAAACGATGTTCATCTGTTTTAGTTCATAAAGCAGCAAACTCTAAAGGTGACCAAAGTGCTGTTATAGAGGCAAATGAAATTTTGTTAGTTTTTCAAATGTACAATAGCATCACTTCCAAATTTATTTTCATATGGTTGTGTTAAAGACCCAACCTAGAGACCAGGTCTCAGATGGCATGGTAAAATCATCTGCATGACGGTCTCAAATTCTTACTCATTTAAAAAAAAAAAAAGTATATAATATGTATTTTTCAGGTTGTCTGCAGATTTAGCCATGGGAAGAATAGTTTTGGAAAGGGGAGCTGGCTGTACTGGACGGATTAGCAAAATGTCAGCATTGGCAATTAAGTTATGAGACCAGCAGGAGATTTAATACTTAATGGAACTATAATTACTTGTCTAAAATTATTGAAATAGGAGGCTTAGAGAGCGTGACGAGTTTTCTTCCAAGTTGAACAGTGCACACACTGCACCTTGAGTTACACTTACGAGGTCAGGCACAGCATGGACATACTGCTGAATTGCTTCTAACTTGAAGAGGAAAAGCGATATTCTTGTAAACATTGTTAATAATTTATATTAAAATCTTTTAGGAGGGACAGTCAACTCAGGATTTACATCTACCCCTAGCTGTTTGAGGTTGGAATGAGTCCTGATGTGCAAAAAAACCTCTTTTGTGTTTGCTCTGAAGCATCTGCTGCTGCATCGTGGAGCCAAGTTCTGGGACTGAACAGATGTTGGGTGTAATAGAGCATGACGCTTGGAGACCAGGCCGTGATTGTGGGGGGTTGTTGCTGGCTTATTTAGAAAGAAAGAGTTGTTATTGGTAGAGGTAATAATACCATGTTAAATTAAATGATTTGCTAATAAATTGAGCAAATAATTAGATTAATTGCTTTTCAAGAGAAGGCTTAACTTTTTTTTTTTTTGATGAACCATGCATTTTTTTAGTGTATTTCAAGGAAAAAAAAAATATTTCATCGGTAACTTACTGTTGGGGTTAGGGCTGACTTTTCTCAAGTGAAAGAGGATTTCCTATTATTTGGTGTGTTTTGTGGCCGTGTCACTTCAGCATGTGAGGAAGCAGAATCTTCTGAAGCAGATTGTCTTCTGAAGGGACTCTGGGATCCCCTGGAGCAGCCTTTCTGTGCAGCGGGGGCCGTTATGAAAATCAAGTTTAGGGAAAATCAAGTGTGAGGATTTAAAATTTAAAAAAACAGCAATTTAAAAAATATTGTCTTGTGTTGCACGTACTGACCAACCTTTTATGTCATCTAAAGACTGGAACGTGTACTGCCTTAACCAGCATACAGTTTTAGAGGCACCGCAGTAGTGCCTCTTAATCCAAAGTAGTTTGCAAATTTAAGTGGTTTCATGTTTTATTTAGGTGATCTTTTCAGCTAAAGGCAGCTGTTTCTTAAAGAAACATGTCTACTACTTAATAACATGTTTGAAAATGATTTAAGGTGGTGACTGGAATTTAATTTAATATTATTTAATAGCGTCTGTCTTGGAAATGTATTGGAGATCGTGGATAGCATGTAACTACCTAAGCTAAAGCATTAGGGTTAATCTGTTACTGTTGTTAAAATGCCAGGAAATGTGGAATTTTTTTATTTTTAATTATTTTTAGGCATTTGTCCTGTAGGATATTCCTGAACTTGGAAGGAAAGACTTGTTTCCTCCATCACCTGATGGCTGGAGTTCCGCAGAAATGTCTTACTTATTTAAAGCAGGGCCTATGGCTGTTCAGGTTGTAGGAGCTGCAGGTGCCCAGGCTGCATCATAAAGTCATCACAGAACAATTCAGCATGTTTTGAAATCACATAAATTCCTGAATGGAAGGGGTTAGTTTTGTTACACCCATTGTATGTTGTTTTTGAGTATGGTCATCTACAATAACTATCAGTAGAACTTGCTGAGATTTTTTTCTTTAGAGGCGTATAGTGAATATAATGTTCTTAGGAGAGGAACAAAACCTCCTGGAGAAAAATCTGTTTATTTTATTGCTCTAAGATTTGTTGGCTTGCAAATGAGTAGAAGAAAAAGCTCTTAAAGTCCACGTATTGCTTACTTCTACAAGCATTTAGCTAACAAATGGCTTCTTCTGACGGATCTCAATGGCTGGATGTTTATTTCCTTATTTTTCTGTCACTTTTGCGGGGGGGAAAACCCCCAGTCTCTGCGGTTTGGAAGGGGCCAGGTGGGTGCTAGGGCAGGGAGAGCTCACAAGGGTTTCTAGCCAGCAGCTCGCCCTGTTGCTCGAGAATATGACTTTGGGCACAGAAGTGGGCATGTTCCTGGGCAATGTGAATTTGACACGGATTCTGAAAATAGACAATAAGTATTTTGCTAAAACTTGCTTTTAAAGCACTGTTTATTTTGGATGATTTGTTTTAATGGACTTTAATCTACTGGGATACTGCAGGAAATCTGGAAAGCGTGCAGACTCTTTTCAAGAATTAGCTTGCAACCTGTTCCCATGGCTCTCATATTTCTGGGAAAATGGGTTAAATGCGGGGCTTCGGGAGCTGCAGCAAGGTGTGAGAATAGCTTGTAGAGAGCAGAGAGAAGTGACTTGCCTTAGTAGGAGATGGACTAAGGATTTCGGGCCTGGCCAGAGTGCTGGCATGAGCAACTCAAGAGTTATAGGTTAAAGTGGAGGAATTTGAAGGCAGGGCTCCAGCTGCCTCTTATTTATCTTCACCCTCGGGTCTTCATCTTGGAGCAAGTGAGCTGCCCTTATGTGAGCTGGAAAGCATGAGCAGAGGACGGGAGCTTCAATCAGACACCGACTTGAACCGTCTCTACTCCCAAGAAATAAAGGTTTAAACGTTTGACCTTTGAGTAATTTAAAGGAGCAGGGAAAGGACTTGAGCCAAAATAGGGGTCCAGGGCCAGCAGCATTGTTGTTGGCTTCTGCAGTAGTTGGGTATTTGCAAACCGGGGGCTGCAGAGCTGAGATGTCCGTGTACAAGCTGAACCTTGATTCTTGATCCAGTGATGATCCACTATTCTGCAAACTGGCTCCTCCTCTACTTTACTCTCTACCTTTGGTATTCATTGGCTTTATTTCAAAGGTAGCGTACACCGAGTCTCGGGCTTTTTTCTTAGAAGCGGCAAAATTTGTATTCAAGTAAGATGCATTCATTCTGTTCTGAGTAAACATTCAACCAAAGTTCTGGAAATCCTGCTAAACTAATTACATTTAATAATTCTTTAATGCTTCTCCACAGAATTCGCTGTCACAAACGTCCATTTTCACTCCTGGGCCACTTTTAATTTTCTCTTCCTGCAGGTGACAGTCCCCGTGACAAAAGTGTAGATGACATCTTCAGAGCTTTTTGCTAAATGAGAAATATGAAGGCTATTGTATCTCTCTCCCTTTTGGTCAGATATAAAGGGAGGTGGTAGAAACCAAGCTGCCTCATAAAATTAGAGCTCCCTGGGTGCGCGATGGCAGAGCTACAGTGGTAGAGTTCTGTGAGCAGTCAGTATAAAGTGTCGTCTCGCTGTATTCCGCCTTCTAGAGCGGCTAATAGTGATGGTGGAGGACGGAGGACTAGAATGGGAGGGAAGGAGTGTGGAGTGGTATTTTCCCAGCCGATAGTATGCCCTACAAACAAAATTTAGAAGATAATAAGCATTTTCCTCATTTTTGTAGGATCTCACCTATTTTGTAGGATCTCACGTGTCTTTATTACTTAATAGTATCCTATACTCTCCATCTGTGCTGGCTTTTTATTTTTGAAATATTTGGGTAGTGTACATTCACTCTAAATCTTGAATATAAGTTCTTCAGGTAGCCTCCATGATGGCTGCAAATGTTGCAGCTTTTCCTTGTATCTCTTAATTTCTTTTTGATAAGTTTTCCTCGTTTTTATACTGGACTTTATTAATATTAACCGCTACTAGAATGGTCTTTTCTGGAAGTAACTGCTTCTGCAACGGTGATGAGTCTCCAGAATCACTCGGGTACTGATTCTTTTAAACAGAACCTATATTTTCAAGACCAAGGGAGGAGTTGCTGTTGAGTAGTATCTCGCATCTTGTTCTTATGTCTTACGAGTGAGTATGTAGGTGACACAGTAATACGTTGCACAGCGTTTTTATCTTGCTGTGGGTGCTTTTTTTTTTTTTGAAATGTCAACTTTTAAAGCTATTAGTCACAGTTTATTTCTTCTCAAAAGATGGAATGTTATTGAAGCTGATGTCTTCGAAAGGTGTCAAGTGCTTAGGAGCATCCCTGGCACACAGTTAATAGCATGGTGGTGTTTTTTTCTTTAATTAAATTGTTCATAAAGGTGAGAAGTGCTGATAAGCAGCATGGAGAACTGAAATCTCATTCTTTGTACAGATCAAGTACAACAGCTAATAATGAAAAGAGGATTTGGAGTGCGTCTCCACAAACTTCTGCTGTGTTGCTTCAAAAAGCAGATTATTTTACAGAGATCAGGAGGTTCATGTGTGGTCAGTAGTACCTTTCCTCACTCGATGCAGGTTATCTGTGCAGCACTGATAACAGCTGTGCAAGGTAGGGCCTTTCAAGGTGTAAATCATCGATGGCAAGCAGGATTTAGCTGACAATAGGAGTAATTTGCCTAGCTATCTGTGCATATTCAATTGGAAAACATATTTTTTGAATAGCTTGTCAACGCCCCTCTTTAAATTGTGAATTCCCTGCAGTTTTCCCCACTGGTGGCAGCCTTGATACCGATACAACTGTGTTTTGCCAAGTGTAATTCATGAAAAGCCGAGTGAGATGATGACTGAAGTATATAGCACAGTAACTTCTAAATCCCTTGGATGAAGATGTTATTGTCTTAAGCTTGTTGAAAGAAAATTTTTTTAATGCCTTCCTCTGCGCCAGTTTTCTACATTTCAGTAATTGTTCAAGGTAGTGAACTAAAGCTTTACTGAGCTATTCTATAGCTAATTTAAGATCCGTATATTCCTGATTTGTACAAAAGAATTTACATGTTCTCCTTTTTTTTTTTTTTCTTGAAGAAATGAAAATTTAGAAAGAGATTTGCCAAAGAAAGAAGATGGGAGCAAACAGCAGCAGCATCAGTGAGCTTCCAGAAAATGAGTACTTAAAAAAATTATCAGGAGCAGAGCCCATCTCCGAGAATGACCCGTTCTGGAATCAGCTCCTGTCTTTTAGCTTTACCACTCCAACAAACAGGTAAGATGGTGCTTGTTGACGAACAAAAACTTTGATAATATATTTATAGAAGTGACAAGCCGGAAAACAAATGAGTGGTTGTTAATTATTCCTGGTTTAGGTAGCAGAGGAATAAACGCCTATGTAAAATGGACTGTTGTTTCTAATTTTGGAAGCTCTTTTCCACTGCCTCTTCCATTCCTCTGGGTTCCTGTCTTCATAATAGCCGTAATTTCTGTTCAATGTCCTGGTACCTGATCAGAAGTAGGGTCTGTAGTGTTTTGGGGGAGCTTTTCTTTATTTCTTTTGGTTGGTTTTTTTGGTTGTTGTTTTGGGGTGTGCTGTGCTTTTTTATCCATTGACAAACTCGTATTTCTGGAGTTGCTGAAGACTCCCAACGCATGCTGTTTCCTCTCAACTTACAGTGAATTGTACATCTTCCGTAACTTAATTGTAGGTTAACTGTTGATTTTCTCAGTCTGTATGGCTTTTTCGCCCTCTAGTTTACATTTTAAACGGAAGCTTTGCATGTTGTCTCCGTAAAATATTGTCTAAATATCTAAAATTCAAGTTTTGCATGTCATTTCACTCTAGAAAGTGGTGTATCTATAAACAGAATTAATATTTTTTGTAAGGACCCATGGCATATCTCCAGAAATACAGAACATAAATCCTTATGAATTCTGTTAACCCAAGTCCATTGCGAAGTTCACTGCCTTGTGTATTGATTATCAGTCTTAGAAGAACAATCTGCTATTACTTAATACTTTTAAGTGTCACTTAAACTGTTTTTACATTTTACAGTGTGACCTGGTACTTTTCTGTCAGGTGAATGCCTGTCTTGCCCCCTTTAGTATTAGCAGCATTTCCTTGCAATTTTTCATAAAGGGTCATAACGGACTATATCAAACCATGTGTGTAACAGGTTTAAATAGGCCACCATGCGTTACTGCTAAAATTGGGAACGCTTTTAATCTTTAATAAATTGGAAACGTGTCTGAGAGCTGTTCTGACCGATTTTATTGCCATCTTTCCATTTTATTTTATTTTTTTGTTGTTAAAACAGAACTCCTGTCAACATAAATGGTAGGCAAAGGTGTGGTGGTTTGTTTTTTTTTTTCAGGTGAAAAACTAGTGCAGATTTCTGACTACCCTGAGCTCTCGAACCTTGAATATAAATGAGTGATTGAATGAAGAATGGAATGCAATTTCTAGTGAGATGCAGTTTGTGTGTTACATGACCTGCCTCTGTGCTGTGTCTTGTGCACAGTAGCTTCTGAAAGGCAAAAATACATGTTTATTTTCATAACAATTAGGAGCAGATCTGGTAGCTAATCTGTGTCTCGCACTAGAGTGTCGGTGAGTAAGTGACAGTTCACACAACCAGGAGGGAAAATGGTTAATGTAAAAGAAACTGGGGGGCGGGTTTACTAGGTGTTATTTTTGTAAAGAGTGAGGAGGAGGAAGGATTTTTGGCTTCTGCATGGAGAGAATAGCCAGAGCGTAGCAAAAAGGTACAGTGCTGTGAAGGGTTGTAAAGCTCCTAAAGGGTGGTACGTAACTGGCAGAGGGTGAGGGAGCAGTCCTTTTTTCTATAAGATCCCTGAAAACACAAGATTTATTTACATCCTGCCCATGACTAACAAGATGGACAATATTCTAAGAAGTCATATAATACCACATTGTTTTGTGGGTTTTTTTTTTTAGGGCAATTTCTTTCAATTATTCTACTGTTCCTCCCTCCTCCAACCAAAATAAAGGAGTTTTTCATAGGTTGCTTTGCAGCTTTTTTGTGCCTATTTCATGGAGTCAGATCCAGTGCAAAATAAGTTTGCCTAAAAAAAAACCAAACCAAAACAAAAAACCAACCAAACAAAAAGCCCCCGAACAAGAAACATAATTAAAAAATCAAGCAAGCAAACAACAAAAAAAAAACCCAATCCAAAAGCAGGTTGAAAGTTTAATTAGCTGAACACCAGATGGTGCTCTTGCCTGGCAGCTAGATGAGAGGTATTTTTAGCTGCATCTTTTTGTGCCGCTTGATAACTGGAAGGAAACAGAAATTTCCCATTAAGTTGCATCTACCTGAGAGAACCGTTTGACAAATGATGTCAGACGATGTTGGCTGCACAGCACCCTCGGCCATTGTCTAAATCGGATAACCTTGCCTACAGGAACTGAACAATGGAGGTCAATGTTCATTTCTGAGATTGAAAGCTTGCGAAATATCGAGTTAACTCCATTTTGTTTTAATGAGGCTTGAGTGTAGGTCGTGCTTTTGACAGGAGCAAGATGCTAGTTTTGGACTGTTGAGGAAAGCAGCCAGTTTTCACCTGTCAAACAGGACACAATTTAAAGTTTTCTTCTCTCTTCAAATTACTTTTCCCAATTGTATGTTGCAAAATTAGTGTGTTGATAGTAGGTGATTCCTAGCAAGTGTTACTGGGAGACGTGTAAGTGCTGTGTGTTGTTTTCATGGAGGTTATTGGTGATATTCCGGAGTAAAAGATCAGTCCTACTTCCTCAAATTTTTGCAAAGATGGGATTAATATGATCCCCAGGGAGAAGAGGGTCATATTCTCTGGATGCTGCCTTGGGTGTACTTCTGTTCTACATACAGCAGTACTGTAAGGAGAGAGAAGGAGAAAAACATAAAAAGAGAAGGTAGTAGGAGAATGCATGGTAGTAGGGTAGGAAAAGCAAACAAACAACTGAAAACCCAACTGAAAACCCAACCAAAAACCAGTGACGTGTGGGAGCTGGTGGGGCTGGGGTAGGTTGCTTTCAGTGACAGATGCCTGACAGATTCATAGAATCACAGAGTGGTTTGGATTGGAAGGGACCTTAAAGGCCACCCAGTTCCAACCCCCTGCCCTGGGCAGGGACACCTCCCACCAGACCAGGTTGCTCCAAGCCCTGTCCAGCCTGGCCTTCAACACCTCCAGGGATGGGGCAGCCACAGCTTCTCTGGGCAACCTGGGCCAGGGGCTCACCACCCTCACAGCCAAGAACTTCTTCCTCAGATCTCATCTAAATCTCCCCTCTTCCAGTTTAAAACCGTTCCCCCTCATCCTATGGCTCCCCTCCCTGATCCAGAGTCCCTCCCCAGCTTTCTTGGAGCCCCTTGAGGGACTGGAAGGGGCTGGAAGGTCTCCGCGGAGCCTTCTCTTCTCCAGGCCGAACCCCCCCAGCTCTCTCAGCCTGTCCTCCCAGCAGAGGGGCTCCAGCCCTCCCAGCATCTCCGGGGCCTCCTCTGGCCCCGCTCCAACAGCTCCGTGTCCTTCTGCTGTTGGTGCCCCAGAGCTGGAGGCAGCACTGCAGGGGGGTCTCCCCCCGAGCGGAGCAGAGGGGCAGAATCCCCCCCCTCGCCCTGCTGCCCACGCTGCTGGGGATGCAGCCCAGGGTGCGGGGGGCTTTCTGGGCTGCCAGCACACATTGCCGGCTCATGTTGAGCTTCTCATCCATCAACACCCTCAAGTCACCTTGCTGAAATTTACCTTGAAATTTGAATCTGTGTGTATAAGTAAAGTTTTTGGGGTTTTCTACAGTTTTCCGTGTATGTTTTCTCTCTAGTGAGGACTATATGAATAGTGCTTTGCTTTATACAAGCTGTTCGAAATTTGTCCAGGTACTGCTGATCACAGCTGGCAAAGGAAGATCTTTTGGGTTGCCAAACCAAATTGGATCTTCTGAGGAACAATAGTCTTTTAATCCCTAAAATCAGAAGCCCAGGGCCTTGCCTTTAGAGTTGGTGAATTACTGGCTTTTTACTCTGAGAAAGATGGAGGTGTGATACCATATCTGATCTTTTAATGGCACTGCTTTCCCCTTTCAGTTTGGTTGATCTTGTCCTCTATTCATCCATTCCTCATCTTCCCGGTTCTCTCTTTTGCTTTCTCTCCCCGCCCCTACCGCATTGTATACATTAATCTTTGTGTGGGTCTGGGTATAGCTCTTAGCGTTGTTTGTTTACTCAGCCATGTCTTCTATATTGGGTTTATTTTTTCAGTCTGATTAACTTTTTAGAATCATAGAATCATAGGATTGGAAGGGACCTCTGGAGATCATCTAGTCCAACCCCTTGCCACAGCAGGGTCACCCAGAGCAGGTTGCACAGGAACGCGTCCAGGTGGGTTTGGAATGTCTCCAGAGACGGAGACTCCACCACCTCTCTGGGAAGCCTCTTCCAGGGCTCTGCCACCCTCAGGGTAAAGAAGTTCCTCCTCATGTTTAGGTGGAACTTCCTATGCTCAAGTTTGTGCCCATTGCCTCTTGTCCTGTCCCCGGGCACCACTGAGAAGAGCCTGGCCCCATCCTCCTGACACCCACCCTTTAAGTATTTATAAGTGTTGATAAGATCCCCCCTCAGTTGTCTTTTTTTCCAGACTGCAGAGACCCAAATCCCTCAGCCTTTCCTCATCAGAGAGGTGTTCCAGTCCCCTCATCATCTTGGTAGCTCTCTGCTGCACCCTCTCCAGCAGTTCCCTGTCCCTCTTGAACCTGGGAGCCCAGAACTGGACACAGTGCTCCAGGTGCGGCCTCCCCAGGGCAGAGCAGAGGGGGAGGATGACCTCCCTCCACCTGCTGGCCACACTCCTGATGCACCCCAGGATGCCATTGGCCTTCCTGGCCACAAGGGCCCATCGCTGGCTCATGGGCATCCTGTTGTCCCCCAGGATTCTCAGGTCTCTTTCCACAGAGCTGCTCTCCAGCAGGTCACCCCCAACCTGTCCTGGTGGAGGGGGTTGTTCCTCCCCAGGTGCAGCACCTTTCATCCATTTCTGTGAAGAACACAAGGTAGTTTGCAGGGGGGGGAATAAAGTTTGCCAAATACCAATGCTACTGGCTCTGAAGTTGCTGCGTCTCTGTCAGCAGCACTGATGCAAGATACTCGTGCCCTTTCACTATCCCTTCCAGTGTTTATTTGGGTC
This sequence comes from Alca torda, assembly GCA_008658365.1. Classification (NCBI taxonomy): domain Eukaryota; kingdom Metazoa; phylum Chordata; class Aves; order Charadriiformes; family Alcidae; genus Alca; species Alca torda. The sequence goes on from CM018101.1 coordinate 3,142,907, forward strand.
TGCCTTGGGCTTCATCAGGAACTAATCTGTCTGAAAAACAACACGACAAAAAGAAGCGTTTGGTTCTTCAGCCAAGTTAATTCCCTAGAGTGATTCATAGCGTGGCACCACAACACAATTCTGACACAATGAGGGATTGATTTTTTGGGGGGGGTCACAGCAGACTGTTGGGCTAAAAGGTGGGATTGCTTAAACCCGCTGTGCCATCCAAAAATGAACGTGAAAGCGTGTGGTCAAAGCAGAGCTGGCTGCTGGGAGTGTAATATTCTGCTTTTCTGGGCTGTTTGTTCTTCCTCTCAAAATGATGATTTTCTTAATAGTTAAGCAAGTATTAAGAGAGCCTGATTAAGTGGGAGTAATTCTGGTCTGTGCAGTCACAACCCCTGATTATGAATCAGTAATCAGAAAGGAGCTGAGGATGAATCCCTGCTCGCCGCCCGCGACTCCCCCGGCGTGAGCGATAGTAACAGCCGGAGCAAGTCTCGGGTATTTGGCAGGTAAAGCCGTAGGGGCCTTACACAATTTAGGAGTGGTAGGAGATAAGTATTATATGCGTAAGTGATAGTAAAAGGAAAAGCTACCAGCAGTTCACTTTTCGTTTGCCTCGTGCTTTTCGCTGTAAAAGGTGTATTGTGATCTCCTCTTTCATAACGCAGGTGCTGAGCAGGTAAAATCCCCTTGGGCTACAGAAGTGTCTGCTGAGTAATTTCTGGTTGCAGCCATTAGGAAGTATGTGGTATTTAATTCTCACTCCTCCACGTCCTTTTTTTTTTTTCTTCACGAATCCTTATTTGTTGCACAGAATGGACTCATGGGAGCGGAATTAAATTCGTATCAAACCTCTTAAATCTGTAACGTGCTACGTTTCGAGTGGCTGACCTATCAATCGGAATACTCTTTGGATATTGGAAAAAGAAAACACAGCTTTTCTGGATGACTTTTTGAGTTGTTATGAGCAAGAGCTGTGAGGTTTACTTTGGAGCCTTAGCTCTCGGCTTAGGCAGACCTTTGTGTTTGTCTGGCTCTCCTACGAGTTGCTACCAAGAATGCAGCCACCTCCTTAGTGGTGGCATTACAATTCTTTCCTGATGGAAAACTGAAAACAGAGTTAACTGACACAGAACTTGCTGAAAATCATGTGCTTAATATTTACTGTTCCGCTTTGTTCCTTCCCCAGAGTTTTTAACGAGTCGCTGGTTCAAGAATGGTGTGCATGAGCCTTTAATGGCAAGACATAAAAATGAGCAACTTTTTTATGGTGCCTTAATATGGTACATTTTTTAAATTGGTACAATAAATTATATGCAGCTTTTTATTCTTTGACGTCTTTCCTCCCAACTAGTCCATTAAAGTCAGCATTCCCACAGTATGAATTTACTGAATGGGCTGATTCTTCTGTTTTGCATTCAGTGGCAAAGAAAAAAGCTTTACTTGGAGGAAAAAACTGTCAGGAAAGCTACTCCTTTTTTTTTCCTCCCTCTCTTTTAGAGGATGTAGTTGTCTGCTATGGTTTGGGCCTTATTTTTATCATGATAAGGGTAAATGTCATGGTATGGGTATGTTTATAATTACAGGTTGTATGCATAATGTTTTCTCTTGCCGTGTTGAGACATTTTAAGAGTAGTCACTGCCGCTTTGAAACCTCTAATATTGTGATGCCTTGAAAATAAAAGCAGATAAAACCATAGTCTTCAAAGATGACTGCTGTCAGGAAGCAACTTTCACGGCCTTTCATTAATTATGGTTTTGCTGAAGTCTGTGGGACTGATTGCAAGTAATTTTAAAGTAAGGCAACTGAATTCAGCCACTCTAAAATAACTCCACTGATTTTTTTTTCCCTCCCTTCCCCCCCCCCCCCCCCCCCCCCCCCCCCCCCCCACCTTCTTTTTGGAAGTAATGGATTTTTACAATATATGCCAGAATAGCTGACCGCAGCATCCGGCTTTCTGGTGGTACGAAGCCAGAAATAAAAAGCTGCAGTCAATGAAAACTATGACATTTGTTTGAGCAATAGACTGCTGAATTTACCATTCTTCCCCACTTCTACTGAAAAGATGTTTTCTTACAGAAAACTAACTTGCCGATGAAGAAACTCCCTGTGCCATGGTCGGTAATTACAAATACAAAGGGATTAACTCCCAACAAAATAAAAAAATCTTGATGTGGGATCAGTTATGAAATGATAAAAGAGCAATTTCAGCAGGACAAACCACAATTTGTATTGTCTAAATACTGTTTCAATATTGTGTTTCGCTTGGTCAATAATCATTGCATATATGTGTGGTAGCTCAGAATTTTCACTCTTCCTTGTGAAATATAGAGAGGCAATTTTGGCTTGTGGCAATATTCCCGTATCTTTGTGTGGGTGTGCGTGCATCCAGTTCCCCAATGGCATTCATACGATAGTAAAGGTTTGAGGGATTGAACTTCTCTATGAGGAGAAAGAGGTGACCTCTAGAATCAGAGGGACAATATTTGAGCTTCCAAGTTTAAATATGATTTTGATTTCTTCTCTTCCCTTCCTAGTTGGGAATCCTTATTACGTGACGTAGGCATAGTGGTTGTGCTGTCCTCTTCCCTACAGTAGGGGATTATCCTTGATTAGTCTTCACTTCTGTTGCTGATGTGCGATACCTGGCGTCACGCGGATGCTTCCTGTGTCTAGGTTGGTTTGTAGTGACAATTTGTACGCAAAATATGCTTGCTGTATTGAGGTGTTACAAGACAATAATCACTGCCGCTGTAAAACCTCTCACGGTTTGAGGCCTTTAAAACAAAACAAGATAAAACCATTTTCTTTAAAGATGTCTATGCTGTCAGGAAGCAAATTTCACTATTACTGCAAATTATAGTTTTCCTGAAAGCTGTGGACCTACTGTCTACATAAAAAAACCAAATAAAATAATTTCTTGATTTTATAAAGAACTCTGAAAATCATAGAATACCAGGTTGGAAGGGACCTCAAGGATCACGTGGTCCAACCTTGGACTGGAAAATGCTGGCCACCAGATCACAGGATGAAGCAGGAATCCCTGTGAAGCCTGGAATTTTTTCCTGGAGCGTGTGGGAAGCAATCCTGCATCTCACACGTCTGCTTGGATCTAAATGAGCCAGTCAAGCCTGTGTAGTTAAGTCTACATTTCTTCGGATCCTTAGTGTTTCCCCCAGTGCTCACAACTTGTTTGCATCCCCACACCAGTTGATACCTTTTGCTCATGCCTCTAGAAAATTGTAGAACTGGTAAATGTGATTAGGATACGTACAACTTTCCCAAAACCAATGCCAGTTTGGGAAATGCCAGTTGAAATACATGATTACATGTACAAACTCACCCAGATCACTGTATCATATTAAAGATCCATGGCCTGAAGCTGGTGTTTGTTGCCACGTGGACATGAACGCCTTCTGAAGTGGTTTCCTCCGTGGCAGGGCTTACTGGGTGTTACTGGGATGCCTGGGTTTCTCCTCGGGATGCTCGGCAGTGCCATCGGGCAGCAGGAAGAGTTTGCTTATCTTGCTGCCTGGTTACTGCTAGAAAGCGATAACCTTTTTCATGTTGAAAATGTGCCTAATGGTTCTTATAGACAAGGGGATATTTTACTTCTCCGTCCCTAATGAATCTCCTATTTTTATGTGTTCTAGAAAATACTGTTTTTCAGAAGCTTCTTTCCAGTTCTGAAAAAGCGTAATTTTTATTTTCCCAGCTCCGGGTAGATAAAATTGCAAAGTGGAAAATGCATGGGGTGTTTTCCTTTTTGTTTCTGAAAGGTTGTTTTTTCTTGGATCCTCTCATAGGTGCTTCATTACAACTGAGTGTAATATGTTACCATCTCTAATAATATAATATAATAATATAATATAATGTAATATAACACCATCCCTAGAGGTATTTAAGAAATGTATAGATTTGGCACTTCAGGGCATGCTCTAGTGGCAGACATTATAGGGTTTTTTTTGTGGGTGTCTGTGTCCTGGTTTGAGGTAAAACAGAACCAATTTTCTGATTTGTAATTTTACTTTCTAGCTGGGCCTCTTCTAACTGACTAAACTCTGAAATTCACAGCACGTTGTTCAGAAACTGTTCGCTCTCGGAGTGATGAGACCTGATTACACCAAGGAATGGTGTGCACAGAGACTCCTGCTTGTACTTATTGCTGTAACAGCCAAGGTCAGGTAACTTCGCCGTTTGCCCCGTTAGAGGGTCGGAAGCGGAGAAGCGCAGAGGGGTCCCACCTGCAGGGAGGAGCGGACGGGACAGGTGACCCAAAACTGCCCAACAGGGTATTCCATCCCATCTGCATCACGCTCAGGATAAAAGCTGAGGGATCAAAGGGGCAAGGGGGCTCGGGCTCGTCTTCCTTCAATGGCCGATGTCTGAGGAGGACCCTGTCTGTTCGTCTGCCTTTGATCCCGATCCGAGCATTCCTGACTCTCGTTCTGGAATTCAGCTCCTGTCCCTCGCTGACTCCAGTCTGGGACTTTCCCTGTGTCTGCTGGTGACGCAATCGTCATCCTGGGAGCTGGATACGGTTTTGTATATATTGTATACTTTTTTTTCTTTTTCTTTTCTCTATTATTATTTACTATTTTCTTATTTATTATTATTTTCATTAAAGTAGTTTAGTTCTTTTTCTAAACTCGTAAATCTCCGTATCTCTTCCTCTCCTCTCTGAGGAGTTGGGGGGGGAGGGCCATCTGTCGTTCTGATTGGCCAATCTGGCCAAAACCACGACAGTCTGGTTGGACTCGATCTTAAAGGTCCTTTCCAACCATGAAGATTCTATGATTCTGTGTTAAAGGGGATCAATTTAAATGCGTTTTAGACTTTTTTTTGTCCCAAGCAGGGATCTCCTAAATTATGTATCTATATGTGTGCATGGGTATACCACATATATTTGGCAACAAGGCAGTCTGTGTTCCTTGGGTGAGGGTTTTCGAAGAGAACTGGAACTTTTATTTCTGATCAGTGCAGCGAAGCAGCTTCACTCGCAGTGTTTGCTCTTGTTATTAGTGCTGAAAAATAGTTTGAATGCTACCAGTGCTGCTCTGTGGATTAATGACAGGATGGATGTTTTAGTGTTAACTTTCTGTTCTTATATTCATTCATTAACCAAATGTCATCTCCACAGGGATGAAAAAATTAAAAGCTCATTAAAAAGAGCGTGGCCAGCAGGTGGAGGGAGGTCATCCTCCCCCTCTGCTCTGCCCTGGGGAGGCCACAGCTGGAGCACTGGGTCCAGTTCTGGGCTCGCCGGTTCCAGAAGGACAGGGAACTGCTGGAGAGTCCAGCCGAGGGCTACCAAGATGATCCAGGGACTGGAGCACCTCTCTGCTGAGGAAAGGCTGAGAGCCCTGGGGCTGGTCAGCCTGGAGAAGAGAAGACTGAGAGGGGACCTCATCAATGCTCAGCAATAGCTAAAGGGTGGGTGGCAAGAGGATGGGGCCAGACTCTTCTCAGTGGTGCCTGGTGACAGGACAAGGGGCAACAGGCACAAACTGGAACACGGGAAATTCCATCTGAATGTGAGCAACAGCTTCTTTCCTTTGAGGGTGGCAGAGCCCTGGAAGGGGCTGCCCAGAGAGGCTGTGGAGTCTCCTTCTCCTGAGATATTCCAAACCCGCCTGGACGCGTTCCTGTGCAACCTGCTCTGGGTGACCCTGCTTTGGCAGGGGGTTGGACTGGATGATCTCCAGAGCTCCCTTCCCACTCCTGTCAGTCTGTGATTACAGAGCAAAGTCAATACCATAACTGGTTGTAGCATTTCTTTTGTGCCACCTTATGAGTCTTGGCTCTGCCGTTTTCTGTCTAAGTGTTAATATAATGTATCTCCTGTCTTCACAGCACATAAAAAATATGCAGACAGCTTTTTCCATGTCTTTCGCTTCTCTTTCCTGCACAAGTGAAGAGAAGCAAGCCACTGCTAAGCTTTGCCCTAGGTACCTGGGAATGGGCTGCTATTTTTGTACACACCCCCCCCCCCCCCCCACTATCCTCTCTCCATGAATCCATCCGTGGGGATGTAGCAGTAGGATTTCTTCTGTTGAATGTAAGAACACTGTGCGTGTGTATGGGGGCGACGTTCTGCTCTGGTTCCATCTCACTAGCTGCTTCTGTTGGATGAACTGAAATTCTGCAGATGGTGTTGCCTAGTCTTGAGGATGGCAACGTTCAATTCTGTGCTCCTGTTGTGTGAATAAGGGGGAGTGAGATGTAGTTAATTTTTTAAGCATTAAACTTCATTTTGGTAGGAAAAGGAATGACTCGGGTGTTAAAAGCTTTGCTGAAGATCTGAAGGTCTTGCTTGGTTTGCCACTGGTTTTGGTCCTTGCCGCTTGTAGCAATTAGGCAGGTCCGTGCAGTTTGTTTGAGGACTTTGTGTGTGTTTTTTAATAACTCAAAGGGAAGAAAAAACAAACCGTAAGAATGCTATACTTTAAAACATAAAATGAGGCTTTGAGCAAACTGGTCTAGTGGGAGGTGTCCCTGCCTGTGGCAGGGGCTTGGAACTAGATGATCTTAAAGGTCTCTTCCAACCTAAATCATTCTGTGATTCTATAACTGCTTAGAAATGAGGGGAGAAATGAGCCATAATTAAAAGCTGAATGTCTACACGTTTAAATCCTGGAGTAATTACAGTAATCACTCAGGCTGTGTTACACAAGTCCCCCGGCATCTTTGGAAAGTGGGAGGTGGGTCACGTTGTGTTAGGTTGCAGTTATTCAGTCCCTAAGAACTCTCCAGTCAGTTGGTGTCCAATATAATATTCACCCTGCCCGTCAGCTCGCAGGACAGAATACATCCTGATGCCAAGCAGCCAGATGGACAAATTTAGACCTTTTTTTTTTTTTAAAAAAAAAAAGTGCAAAAAGTCCTTGTTCCATATAGATGTAGAAAACTGTTGTCTGTAGTTGCTGGTGGGGTGTTCTAGCTTTATACCATTTGTTTTTAGTTATTCTGCATGTTCATAGCACCGAAACGGGACCACCTCTGAGACTAACTAATGTTTTTAAAGTGTACACAGAAGTGGAATGTTGTTATTTCTGCAAAACAATTTAGAAGGGTGGAAAGAATACCAATATTTGATATCAAAGAAAGCCAATCTGTATAATCTAAAGTTGTCGTAGGATATTGAACTGTAGCTGAAGAGCTGTCTTTGCTGTCAGCTCTCTACACAGCAAATTAGTCTGATACGCAGGAAAATTTGCAGGCACTGTAAAATTTAAGTTGTTTGATGCCTTTATCTTGAAGCATTTCCCATTGAAAAGTTTTGAAATAATTTTTTTTGGCTGCTGTTTCTACCAATATCCTTACCTCCTCTTCCAGCCCTCAGGAGTTTGGGCACAGTTCGGACAAACTCAACAGCTTCCAAGAGCATGACTCCACACGGGTTTTCAGGAGGGGAGGTGGTTTACGGGCTTCCCACACAGCACCACGGTTGAGCTCAGGTTGAAGCAACAGTTCTTAGGGCTCTGCTGTAAACTGGGTTACCATCTACATTTAAAAAAGGAAAGAAGGGGGACTGTTTCCCCCACCACTGCCTTTCAGAAGGTCTCAGTCAGAGCTGCAGGTAGGTGCCAAGATGCGGTTGAGCAGATGGGACAGAGAGCGCATGCGGTATTATGTCCTTCTTGTTTTCGGTTTTTATATAAATTGGGTTACTCATCAGAAAATTTAATGCTTAGGAAGCAACAGTGACTTTAGCAATCTAATTACGGCAGTATTAAGTTTCGCAATATTTTTTTATGAGAGGAGTGTTTGAATGGAGGCCCTACCACTGACTTCTATAGGCTTAGTTCCTGTTCAGGTTTCATTACGTTGCTACTTTCCTATTTATTCTGAAGGTGGTGATTTTCATACCTTTAATTACAAGGATGTAGCTGCGTGAGCTCTGAAGTTGTTCAGCCTATATTACATGCTATGTTGTGTCTGCAAGCATTGGGCTGGGGTTTTTTTTTTTTTGACTGACTTTTAATTTGGGGAACTTCAGAAGGGCTGCCTTTAACGTAGGTCACACTGTGTGTTAATTTAATTTGTATAGAGGCTGTACAACCTTCTCCGCTAAACCTTCTCTGATATCCTGAGCAATAGGGCCTGTAGCAATCGGACAATGGCTAATGGTTTTAAACTAAAAGAGGGGAGATTCAGACTAGATACAAGGAAGAAATTTTTTAGGGTGAAGGTGGTGAAACGCTGCAACAGGTTGCCCTTTAGGTATTAATATTGGGACACCTTCATATTGCTTAATGTGGCATTGGACACAACATCTGATTATTATTTGTCTTTTTTCCCCCCACCTATTAAGGAAAAATATATTTCCCATGTATTCTTCTGTTTTGATTTTGAGGATTGGTTACTCCGTACTGGTAGGTTTGGAGCGATAGAAGTCTATAGAGGTCTTTTTATGTGTTTGATGCAGCTGGGGTTTACTCTCAGTCGTTGTTGGCAGGTTCTGCTTTAGTGCTTTACTGTGCTTTTCAGCTGATGGTTTTCCTTGAAGCATACCAACAGGCAATTAATGAAGTTACAAAAAACTTGGTGTATCTGATGTGATTGTTGCGTTAATGTAATAACATTAGTTAAAGGAAAGTGGTCCTTAGCTTGAGGTTAAATGTCAGGTTGAGGATTCTTTAATTTATGCTTTTTTATTTAAAAGAGATGTTATTTCATATGATAGTTCCTGTAAAAAATCAAGTTCTTTCTGCCGGTCTGTGTGCATTCTCAGTGGCATCAAGCTATGAGTGGCAGCATTGGACCATTAAAGGTTGGACTAGATGATCCCTGAGGTCCAGTCCAACCCGGTGTTCTACGGTTGAAGCCACAAAAGTAGTAGTAACACAAGTGATGTAGTGACATCATTTCATTTTGACAAACAATTCACTTTGGAATATTAGTTTCCTCTTTTATTGTCACTGTACTTCAAATACACATTATACTGCCTGGTGCTGGGATGACCCAACACAGGAATGGGTTGGCCAGAGAGTTTGTGGAGTCTTTGTCCTTGGAGATACTCAAAAGCCACCTGGACGTGGACCTGGGCAACTGGCTCTGGGTGGGTCTGCTTGAGCAGGGAGGTTAGACAACCTTCAGAGGTCCCTTCTCAGCTCAACCACTCTGTTTCTGCGATATCCGTGTAAACCAGCTAATGGATTGGTGAACTTAAGTGCTTCATAGAAAAATTTTGCTACTCTTTTGTAATGAATTTTTACTTCGAGTTACAGGAACTCAATGGCTTGTGTAACCATTTCTGTTTTCTCCCCCCACCAGTGCTGACTTGAAGCTCTTGGAAGAAGCAACAATCTCGGTCTGCAAGTCTTTAGGTGAGAAATTGTGACATCTTAGCTTTTTTCCACGTTCTTGATCAGAAAAATTAAGAAACAGCATTCATGTGCACACCCATGTCTTCGGTATACTTAATTCTGCTTGTAGGTGTTCCGCTAGTAAGATTAAAGTAGTGTAAAGAGTGTGTATATATAAATCTCAAACTTCTAGAAACTTTGTAGAACTTGAAATGACTGAAAGGTTTAAAACAAGTAACTCCATCCCTACTACCTCATTTTCCCTCTGCTCTCTAAGGTGATCAGTAAGGGAAAATAATAAGAGGACGAAAGGAAGGGATAGCATAAATGTGATCAACGATGTTTCAAGAAGGTGAAAGCTAATTGTGAAATCCTGCCTGGTTTTCTGACAGACTTGTGCTGTAGACAAGTCTTGGCAAGGCAGCGGTATGAGCGTCGCACTTGGGATATTTTAAGTCTTGGTTGAAAAGTATGTTTAAAGAGCAATTACGGAGTCGTAAAGCATGTACTGGAGAATCTTAAAAGAAGAACAGACAGACGTAGAAATAGTTAAGACGGTGAAATTTGGTTTCATTCTGTGTATTGTTTGAACTAAATAGTGTCAACTTACGCATGCTGTATAATCATACCTTATTTTTCCTCATCTAGTTGAGAAGAATCCTCGAACGGGAAACCTTGGCTCGTTGATTAAAGTATTTCTTTCTAGAACCAAAGAGTTAAAAATTTCAGCGGAATGTCAGAAGTAAGTACCCGGGAAAAAGCTGTGTGTGCCATTTCACTTTTTAAATGTTCCTTTTGCCGCTAGCCCTTGAGTTTTTTTTTACTTTGCTAATTAAAATAATCGCAGACCAAACCTTAGAATTCTCTTAAATTGTTGTTTGAAACAGAACATGTATCTAGCACTTTTCCAAACACAGAAGATTAAGTGTAATAAATAGATTGCTGGGGAAAAAGATATGCTTATGTTCATCCTGTGTGTTACAGGAACATGTTTGTGTACCAGTGCTGTAACATCTGGTTCCTACTTGTTTAGAGCTGTTTAAAAATCACCTGGCCTTTTTTGCTGAACCTTAATGCATGAACCAGTATTTTTTATCTTGGAAATATTTTAAATCGGGTTGGATTTGAACACGAACTTCTATATAAAGATGTTGCTTTCAAATTATACCATGTAACTGCCATTTGGTTTTTCTTGCCCCTTTCAGCAGTAGAAAGAGCTCCAAGAGGTTACGCGTGCAGCACTGCATAGTTTTTGCGGGAAGCTTTTTGTAAACGTAAATGTTTCCCCGTCCACACCCATGGACAAATATCCAACTCTCATCAGATCTGGGGCTTCAAAAAGGAAGATTTTTCTTATTAATGCCCCCTTGCTCCCAGGGCTGCCCTCAACCTTTTCGCTTACATCTCAAGAAAGAAGTTATTCCTGCCTGGGTAGCTCTTGCTGCTTCAATCCAAAAATACCTTCAAAATACAGCTTCAAGCACGAGCTTGACTCTGCTGTTGTATGGGCTTCCCAGCAGTTGCTTATTGGGACTCAAGAAAACCTAACGAAGCTATATTTTTCCCTTGCATTCAGAAAGCTTGGAAAATATCTGTGTTTTGCATAGAAAAATATTGCTACTTTGTGCTCCTGAAGTCCCTAAATGCCTGCCGTCGTCTGAAGGCTATTTGACTGGGAAAATTGCTAAGGTTCAGGGATACAGAGTAGCTTTTGTATGGAAACTGTAGAAAACTCTCAAATGTCTGGGTGGTTTGAATCCGTAGTATCTAGAAGCCTTTAGAATTGTGCTAAGCCATCTGGGGAGCTCTTCAAAGAGTGGTACTTCTGGCAGCTGTGGGGTTTTTATCGATACAAACGTAGCTAGGAATAAGACTGTATTCTCTTGGGGGAAGAAAAAAATATTTTAAATGTGTTTCCAGTTTGTTTGCTGTAGCATCAAATGAAGATTCCTTGCTTAAGCACTTTGGCTTTTCCTTGCTTCAACTGTAGGAACCCCTTGGTCTACTCTGGCATACATTTTCATGCGGGTTTTGGTGCGTGGTCGCAGGTTAAGCGTTACTGATTCCTGTTTGTTTCTGCTCCTTTTCTAGTCACCTCTTCATTTGGCAGGCTCACAATGCCCTGTTTATTATTTGCTGTTTGCTGAAAGTATTCATCAGTCGAATGTCAGAAGAGGAGCTGCAGCTTCATTTTACTTACGAAGAGAAAGCGCCAGGCTCATACGGTAGGTACACACGAGCGCTAGTGAAATGAATACCCCACAAGAAACTAAAAAGTTCTGATGTTTGTAGACATGACGTGTGGGGACATAGTTTAGTGGTGAATGTGGTAGTGTCCGGTTAATGGTTGGACTCAATGATCTTAAGGGTCTTTTCCAACCTAAACTATTCTGTGATTCTGGACTAAGAATCCCAAACTTTGCTTTAAGACTACAAATGAAGTACCCATGAGGTTACGCACAACGTAGTTACTGTTCAGGACAACCCGTGAGATTGGAAGTGTGTAGTCAATAGTAAAACTGACTGACTTCCTTTGGGGTCTGAAGTAATTCGTTGTGAACCATCTTCCTTTATATCATACATGTGAAAGAAAACACCTTCAAAATGTGATGAGAGCTTTTAATAACGTATTGACTGTCATCTTCTGCAAGAATTAAATGTTTCTTAAGAAGAAGTTGGTGTGTTACAGGTTCTTATAGCAAAACAGACCTCTTTTAGAGCAAGGTTTAAGTTCTTAGGTTTATTTTTTCTTTAAAGATTTGTCTTAAATTAACCACAGTCATTTATTTACAAACTTAATTTGACATTCTTTTAAAAATCATTGTTCCGAACTGATGTTGTAGACCTACCTTAGCTTTAGTCATTTTTATGCCGTTTGAAAGGTCATCCCCTACAGAAGAAGAGAATAGAATTGGCGTGAAGCTGACCCACATACTACTGTAGAAATGGTGATGTTGCAATTGTTTAGCGTTTCTTTTCACACATTTCATAAACCACCAGCAGCCAGGGAGTAGAATTAAGGCAATTTGTAGGAATCTAGTGAGGGAAGATGACAGCACTATGGTTAGAACTGATCCATTGAAAAGGCAACAGCTAAAATTTGATTTTTATCAGTAGTTTATACAAGAGTACAGGAAAAGTCAAAGAATTTAGGCATAATGTTCAAAAATAAGTGCAGCTCCAGGAAATGGAGCATGGATTACAGAGGATGACAGATGGCAGGGATGATGCTCAAATAATCTAGCTCTTCTCTTTCTGTTGTCCAACGCTTCATTTTGAACGAACACGCTCAAAATCGATTTGATTACAGCCAAAAGAAAGTCATAACACTGCCACAGATCTTCGTGTGGTGCCGTACCAAGATGCTCTTATCGAACACGTGATGGATAATACCAGCACGTGATTTCCTTTCCTTTGTTGTAAAGATACTGTTACAATTGCATGCGGTTTATTGCATAGAGCCAAAAATGGTCTGGCAAAAAGGGCTGGTGTTAGAAGACGAATACACAGTGCGAGTGGATTGTGGAAGAACAACGGAAAGGATCCAAAAGTGGATTTCTTCCAACAGTCAGTCGGGACACGCATTGGGAATGCCTAATTAGCTGCTCGCTCATTGAATAGGGAAAACCGTCCATTAAAATCTGTTGAACTCCTTGGCGTCTGGGGAAAATCAGACTTCTGGTGCCAAAAGATGAAGTGCTACGTGTTGAAACGGTTTAATTGTATTTAAACTGGGATGAGTAGACTCCAAGAATGAAGTCAGCTATCCCATACTTTAGGGACTAACACCTGCTTGTAATAAGCTGTCGTTGCAGACTGCCAGGGGCGGGGGGGTGTTATATAAAAAAATTGTCCACCTCTTGCTTCGGTGACATAGCGTAGCACAGTAGAACGGCTGGAAAAGCTGAGATGTTTTGTAAGTTGGAACCCCCCGCGATCTTTATTCCTTGCGCTGGGAATTCCTCGGAGCGCAGTCTGAAAAGTGATTCTTCTCACTGGGGCAGATCCGTGTTTATACCGCGTCTAGTAGCACTTGACTGTAATTCACGGTGATGTTTATTAGCGATAATTTTGTGCGTATTGATGGCAAATGTACTTAGCAATTATCTCTGAGCGGATTGTTCGCTGGATGGTCTTGATTAGGAAGGTAATTGCGTGTGGTCTGCTGGGGAGAGCAGGGGATGGAGGAGGCAACCAGCTTCTCCTCCTCCTTGACTCTGCCCCGGCTCCAGTCTGCTGCTGCCTTCCACTCGGAGATGGCTCTTGTGACCTTCTTCAAGGTGTTGAGGTTCATAGCGTGCTGTGTTTACACAACCATCTTTTTCTTTCTTTTTTTGTTTTTGCTCCTAGCAAATCTTTGAATAGGATTTTTTAAATATATAAAGAGTATGGTAATTAAAAGCTATAGGAAGGCATTAATTTTTACTTAGCTATAGGAAAAGTGAAGGATCGTTAATGGAGGGCAATAAAATGCTATTGCGTTAGGGCCTATAAAGCGAGCAGAAAAAGATGAAATGTTTTTTGTGTGTATTTTCGTAATGAAGTCAAGCGCAGCTTGAATTTTTGCTCTTTGGAAACTAGAGCACGCCTTGCTATTGTGAAGTTTACACAGATTTATTAGTACTTCTGTTAAAGTTTTACGTGCTTAATGCTATCTTTGGTGAGCGTGCTTTATAAAAATTAACTTCTTAGTTGTCCTTTCTGTCTTTATTTCCCAGAGCTTGATATTATTTTGCTGTTTTCCAATTGCCAGCATGATGAAACAAACCTTATACAATACATTGTTATGTTAATTATATAAATAAAGAAAGCTTGTATATAGGCAAAGGCCTTAATGTGGGGTCTGAATTTTGAAATATTGTTTGTGTACTTTTGTAATAAATAGCTGGTGTGTAGTTCCTGTAAAAAAAAAAAAAAAACAAAACAGTAGAATCATAGAATCACTTAGGTTGGAAGAGACCCTTGGGATCATGGAGTCCAACCATCAACCCCACTCTACAAAGTTCTCCCTGATACCATATCCCCCCACACCACATCTAAACGAGTCTGAAACACATTCAGGGATGGTGACTCCACCACCTCCCTGGGAAGCCTATTCCAGTGTCTGACCACTCTTTCTGGGAAGAATTTTTTCCTAATGTCCAGCCTAAACCTCCCCTGCTGCAGCTTGAACCCATTCCCTCTTGTTCTACAACCTCTTTCTTCTATGATTTTTTTTATGTACGCCTTGTCAGTCTAAAGGGCGACCGTTCTTTTCAGGATCATCTTAAATCGCAGTGTGGTGGTGTTTGTTTCCCTCTTTAAACTATGAGCATCACTTTTTTTCCCCTTTCTAATTGGGGAATATATCCTAGTACCATGTTCTCGGGTTTAAATATAGCACCTGGGAACTTGGCGTGCGTAACGGTGCCATATTCACTATGTCAGGCAGAAATGTAGTGTATGATGGTAATGGTGGATGGAAAATAACCTCGTCGCTGGATACTCAGTAATGTGTCTTGTGTTCTAATAGGTTATATATGACATAGCCACTATTGTTTAGCTGTAATTTTTTATAATTGTCTTATCTGGAAGAATTCTCCTCCCAGATTTTGCAATTAATATGCTTTTTCACTCTTTCTGAAGGTCCCCTGTGTGCTTTTCCCTGCTAGTCTGTGTTTTAAACTGAGAAGAAAGCTCTGCAATTGTGCTTTGTGCCGTAAAAAGTGATTATCGAGGTTTTTCCTTTTGCAAAAAGTGCCAAGAAGTTGTAGCCTAACGTTATAAAGTTGTAATGAAAAAATTGCACACGATCAAGTCCCTGCTAAAGCACTGTGTATTGATTTCCATCAAGAATAGTTGGGCTATTAGTAGAAGTTTGTTCCTTTTGATGGTTTTCAGGTGTTTCTTTAGCCCAGGAAGTGCAGCCTTTGCCTCTTCGTTCATAATTGGGAATTTGCACACAACGTTGGAGGATATCGCACAGCGTTGATTGTAGGAAAATCCTTATAGAAACTTAAACCGTGTGCTTTAAGATTCAGCTAAAAAATCCTGATATTGGTAAATCCTAAATTGGACTTGGATCAGAAGCTGGAGTTAGTCTTACTAACATGGATCGCTCACCCTTTGGTGAGGTTTCTGCTGTCTGCATACCATAATTTCTGCACAGTTTTTAACCGTATTGCGATTCAGAGGTGTAAGAGACAGGCATATGCTGTGTATTATATTCTAAATTAAACTATCAATTCATTTAACCCATTCCCTGACCTGTAGTAGGAAACTTGATTTGTTCCTATAAAGAAGTTTTTATCCCAAGGCTGCTAAGGGCTGTGTTTGGTGTATTATCACAAATAAGAGGACACAGAGGAGGGAATAAATAACAGTAAATTTACCGCAGCCCTTAAATGATTTCATGAGCGTTGAACTATCATATAAAGGAAATGAGGGACGGCCATTAGTTTACGTACTCATTATTAACACTCTTAAGTGAAAGCTGGGAGCTTTTGAGCGTCCTCAGAGCTGAAGATCAAACCACAAAACTCAAAGAAGCTTCAAGTGGAATGAATTGAATGAAGGGTGCTTTAGATACTCTTTTACAAGTAACAAATTAATTTCATTACTGGTGCCCAGGTTCTGTCCTACCTGTAGGAGCAACAGGGCAGAAAACCAAGTAGCATCGAAGGTGAGGCTATGCCTTGCTACACTGAATATTTTATTCACATTAGGCACGTCCAACAGCTCGGATCAGGTCGTGACAAGCACAGTAGTTAGGTTCTTGAGAAGAAAGACTGTTCTACTGCCTATGTTAGACCCCATGTCGTGGCCAAGGATGGAGCTGGGCTGGTTTTACTAGAAGTGGAGTCTCCTGGCATGTGTGTTTTCCTCAGTGTGCCCAGGTGGCCAAGAAGGCCAACAGCATCCTGGCCTGTATCAGGAACAGTGTGGTGAGCCGGACTAGGGAAGTGATCATCCCCCTGGACTCGGCACTGGGGAGGCCCCACCTCGAGTCCCGCGTTCAGTTTTGGGCCCCTCCCTACAAGAGGGACATTGAGGTGTTGGAGCATGTCCAGAGAAGGGCTACAAAGCTGGGGAGGGGTCTGGAGGACAAACCTTCTGAGGAACGACTGAGGGAACTGGGGTTGTTCAGCCTGGAGAAGAGGAGGCCGAGGGGAGACCTTCTCACCCTCTACAACTACCTGAGAGGAGGGTGTAGAGAGATGGGGGCTGACCTCTTCTCCCTGGTGACAAGGGACAGGACAAGAGGAAACGGGTTCAAGTTATGTCAGGGGAGGTTTAGATTGGATATTAGGAAACCTTTTTTCCCTGAAAGGGTTATTAAACATTGGAAGAGGCTGCCCAGGGAGGTGGTGGATTCACCATCCCTGGAGGTGTTTAAAAAAAGGGTAGATGTGGTACTTGGGGACATGGTTTAGAAGTGGTTTTTGTCAGGGTAGGTTAATGGTTGGACTTGATGATCTTGAAGGTCCCTTCCAACCTCAGCAATTCTATGACTCTATGATTCTATGATTTTGCTTGTGTAGCGGCTGCTAATCCAGTGCCTGTAATGGGCATAAATTTGAAACAGTTAAACGCAAAGTATTATTTTTTTTATGTAAAAAAAGCCCAACAAAACAACAAAAACCCCAACTAATTGCAGTTACTTCTGCAGCGGGACAGAGTTTAGAAGACGCGCCTCTGATTCCTCTCTCTGCAAATCTGCTCTAATTTTATCTGCACAGATTCACCCTTTACTTCTTTTTACACGCGTCTTTGATCCGAGTATGCGATCTATTACTGTGAACGAGTATTGTGTGTATTCTCTTTATCCTGCCATTGAAAAAGGCATTGTTTATGGAAACACATAGTGTTCCGTGTTTACAGCTCGCTCTCACGTTATAGATTTGGCATGCGTCCGCCTCATTGTCTTGGCAAGACAAGAATTAAACAAGAATGCATGTGCCCCAATGGGGAAAAGGATACATTAATTATTGTAGCTGAATGACATTGATTAGAGCAATTAAGCTTTTTTTAAAAAAAAAAAAAAAATAGTTGGAGAACAGAGCAGGAAAGACTAACATCTTCCATTCTACGTGATTGTGCTCACCCAGTATTTTCTGGCTTTTATTTTAAATATAGCATGGGGGGAAGAGCCTGCTTTGATATTCGAATAACATTCTTCTCTCTTCAAACGAGTTGTGTGTATCGCACGGTGGAAGAGAAGATATTCTTAAAATGCACTAAATACTTTTTTTTCATCCTTGTTTTTCTCTTCTCCCCTGAATTGTAAAGAGAAAAAACTTGAGAACTAATAGCAGTCGTGCTCTATAAGCATTTTCTAAGTTCAAAAAAACTAGGAAAATGTCACGTTCGGGTTCCTTTAGAATACTTTATCTGGGCTTTCTTGTTGGCGGTGGTTTCTAAGGTTAAATACTCCTAACAGTTCTTGGTTTTTACTAACAGGAGCTACATTGTGTTACTCATGGGGGATTCTATATAAAGGAAACCACGTTTCCGTGATAAAAAACTGATTTCCTTTAGAATGTGCAGTTCACTAGGTGACAATTTTTAATGTGTTTTTAATAAACCGATTGTGGAAAGAAATAATTTGCCTTTATTGTGAATATTCCCTCTGGGGTGCTTCTTAAAATTGAGTTCTGGATTTAAGGACAGACTTGGCTTAAACAGAGTAACACCGTCATAACCTGGCTATAATGTTGTGTTTATTGCAGGGCCTATTTATTTGAAAATACAAAATAAACAAGCGTTTGGGTAATTAATCGTTGTGCTGTAATGCCTATCAGGCAATGCAGAGGGCAAACTATGTCTGCTCTTGGGCCATTCAGCACTATAAAACTCTACTTTTCTTTGTGCTGGAGGTTTCTCTTTATAATTTTATTTTGAAAGCAGAAAAAATCCTAATGAGCCAGGAGATTGATCGTATTTTCTTTAGTATTATATGACAACTTCAAATGGTTTAATAAGCTTTTTCCTCAGTAGGTTTTGCAAGTCTTTTGTTACAGTTGCTCTTAAAAACTCAGCGCTAATGCAAAATACCGCCGGTTTTATTGCTTAGAATAGTTGCATTTCTTTAAAATTTAAATTTTTAAAAAAATCTTTAATCATCCCATGCATTTTGTCACATAGAGAATAATTTCTGCGCACTTAAAATGCCCTTTGGAAATTCATGAATCCTTACTTGTCGTTGAGATGTGTCAAACCTCTTCAATAAATAAGTGTAGATTCCTGGAAAAATAACGTGTAGGTTTAAATGCTGAAGAGCAGCGGTGACGTGTATGGCAGGCTGCGTTCCTTTGACGGCTCGCAACTTAGAATATTGTTCAGTGTATGTTAGACAAACGAAACTGTTTTCTATCTGGCTGTGCTTACTTTTTTCTTGGGATTAAAAAAAGGGGGTGGGAAAATCTGGGAAGTGCAGGGAATTCTGAGAGGAGACTTGAGCTCTGTGGACCCAGGAGAAGTCGCTAGTGATCAGTTCAACTGTTAGCAATAACACCATTTGATTTAACCTTGAGTAAGTAGTAAAGTAAGGCTTGATGTGCTTAATATTGGCATATGCCTACAATGCCAACATCTCATTTAATTTATCCAATTGGTATTAGTTATTTGTTTTATATATAAAAGGCTTAGCATCAGTATTTCCTCTGGTGATAATCCCGAGTGCTTTCTATTTCAGGAAAGAGTGCCATCTCCTTAAACAGGTAGAACTTCTCTTCTGGTGTTTGTTTCGTAATTAAAATATCAATCGTCTGGATCTGCGTTTAAATCTTTGCTTTCTTTTGATATTTAAAAATCCAGAAAACCTTTGGTGTGCTTCTTTTCAGGAACAGAGTGTGAAGACCTCATAGAAGAGTTGCTGTGTTGCCTCATCCAGCTCATTGTTGAAATTCCCCTCTTGTAAGTTGGCTTTTTTCTTAATTTTTTTAACCTCCTTGTATAAGCTGAGCATTGGGGAGAATATAAAACTTAGACTGATGGGGTTATAATGTTTAAATACTTGTGTTTGAATGCTCCGCGTGATGGTTCAGTACTGATAATGATAACCTGCTGCCGGTACCAGCCCTGAATATGCTGTTGGAAGAAGTACGTGATCAGCATCTCACACCCAGTTCAAACCATCGACAGAATTTATCCTGTTTTATTTTGTAGGTGCTTTGACATTTGTTTCAGGTACCTCTGTCGGCACACAGACAGTTAATGCTGACTTTTGGCTAGAAATGGTTGCGGGGAAATACACAGGGTGCAAACCAAAGTTCCTCTTCTGCAGCTGTGTGGGGTTTTCAACACGTGATTGTGCATTAAATAAGTCATTATTTAATACTAATTTCTGAAATACTAGTGAACTGAAGAAGAGAAATGACTCAGTGGAATGTTTCTGTAGATCTCCAGGTTTGTTTACGTGGCTTTTTTCATGCATCTGCTGTATTTGAGATATGTTGATTCCACATCCCGCTGGGTTACGTATCATGAAACATACTTCAGTATTATATGAAGGGGAACGTAGTTTGTTCTTTGGAAATAAAAAGCTTTTTCCACACCTGTCCTGATAAATTTTAACTTCTTTTTTTCCCCCAAGATAAACCTTACCAAAGGTCATGTTAGCAGTATTTTTTTGTGTTAAATTCTACTGCGGTTTGTGCCTAAAATGTAGCGCCCCCAATTCACAGCTTTGAAAGTGTTTCAGATTATCTGGTATAGCGTAATAGATAATTTTTGCACTTTGTTTTTTGTACTCCGGATTCTTCTTTTGGTTGGCAAGCTGACAAAGATGCAATAGTTTTTGAAACATTGCGCTCATTAAATACAACTCTGTCAACGTTACACGAGGGTTGGGGCTGGTAGTGTGTCATGAATTAGCGATATGATTTAGAGCGTCATTCTGCAAAGCTTGTCAGGGCTTCCTGGAACAGATACGCTTTTTGTTTGGGGCAGATTAGAGGAAGTACAAAGGGGTGAAAGGACTGCGATATATGGGCGAGTTCATAAATCCTGCAGGGTTTTATTTTTCTTTCTTGGAAGTGCCAGTGCGTGCGTGGAGTCCGGTATCATTTATTCTGTATTTCTGGCAGAAGAAGTTTAGAGGCATCGTTGCTCTTAACCCTTTTCGACAACCGAACCTGTCAGCGTCTCTCTTTCTGTGTGAATGAGGTTGCTGGGAATGGAAGTTGCTGTTGAAAGCACTTTGTTTACTATCTAATATAATGATAATAGTGGCTTATTAAAAAAGAAGTTGTCATAAAGCCTGTCTATAACCTAATGTTCAGCTGTATCGAAAACATACTCACTTCTCGTAAGAGATGTGGGAGGTTTTTGGTTTTTTATGCAAATAAGTTGTCTTAGCTGAATTTTTCCTGCAGTAGCAGCTACTGAATTGTTAGAAAGATGCCAACACGTACAAAAGTGTATATTATTGTCTTGTGTACCAGTGGAATAAATTTAACAATGTGATAATGCCTTAACTAATGATTTTATCGAAGGGGAAGTAGGGTAGGGGAAAGGAGATTGGGAAAAACTTGCTTTATCTAATACACGATCCCACTCCATTATTCATAAAGAATTTATAAGGCTGAGACATTTTTGCTTAATGTAATGCTAATTTTTTTTTCAGGAGAATAATTAGGATTATTTTAGTCGTGAGTTGACTTTTTTCTTCCCTTTCTCCCCCGGTAAGATTTATGCTAGAAATTCTTTTCCTATTTTGTGTCAAGGGAGGAGTTAATTTCTGTCTTTAGCTGGAATAAATCAAGAAGATGACGAGCTGGGAATTTTGGGAAGGAACAGATCGAGCGGAATACATGGAATATTCAAACTTGTCGTGACTTTTCTAGCGGGACTTCAGATCACTTGCTGGAGGATAGGCAGCCCTGGCAGCGTACGGTGACACTGCTAACAGAGCGTCTGTCTGTAAAACTGCCATTAAAGGTGACTTTTTGTTGTGACAGGCCGCTGAAATCTCCATGCTGAGTCTGTCTTTGAAGCGTCGTTGCGAATGGCGACGTTTTTGCTAGGAGCGTTCAATAGCCTCAACAGAGGACTGTCACAATTGGCGTCGTCGCTTGGGTGCTGTAGCTGCAGTTTCATGCAGCAGTGGACGCAGCTGGCAGCTGCTGGCTAAATATATTGCTCCTCTGCACCCCAGTTCACGCTTCTTTTTCTCTCCTTCACTGAAATACTAAGATTATTTATTTTTAAAGCATGGAAGACCATCTCCGTGTCCAAAATGCAGGAGCGGAGGTACCTGTGCAACAGTCCTGCGCTCTTTGCTTTTGAAATTGTTCTGAATCTCATGTCAGACGCTTTTTGGTGAAAGCAGTACGCTTCGGAGGTACTATAATATTCTTTTTCCCTTCTATATGATTTTAGATGTGCTGTCTTAATTTTTGTATTTATTTTTTTTTTGGTAAATGCGTCACGGACAGCATTGCTGGATGATGGTGTGTAGATACTGTTACGGAGTTGTGAGAAATTTGTGATTATAATACAGACCCTGTTATTCTTCGCTGTCGAGCGTCACGTTGTGAAGGTGTGCAAGACGACAGGCGCTGTTGGGAGCAGAGCTCGGGATCCCTGTGTGTGGCGTTTTGCAGGCAGGTACATAATCTTTTAACCCGTATTCCAGAGTGACCAAAAGCAAGTGTGAGAGTTTGGGCTTGGCAGGGACGCGGAGTTCACAAAGGCTCGAATCTTTTCCTGAGCACAGGCAGAGCTTGCTCACCTCTGAGCTTCCTCCACTAGAAGCCTTGGCAGAATGAGCTCGTATCCGCCTGCAAAATAACCTATGGACATACTTGGAAAATGCAGGTGGGCAGTCCAGCTCCAAATTAATAAGGAAGGTGTGTGAGATGGGGGAGAAGACAAATGGCAAACCTGCAACCCACCTCTCTGTATCCCTTGCTATGAAATATAACCGAAGAAGCAAACCGCGTTGATTTGTTGTTGGGAAAGGTTGCGGAGATGCGCAGCAAAGCGTATCTAGGAGCGTCTCAGAATTGTCTGTGATCAGTTTAAGAAACTTTGTCAAAGTTAGTTTGTGTCAGGAAAGGTAAATGCGCTTCAAGGCAGTTAGATTCAGCATAGTTAAAACAGGTTGTAAGTAGGTACCGTGGGACTCTGCAGCATTGTGGCCCTGTATCTGAGAGTTATTAAAAAGGTCTTGAATTACCCTTTTGAAAACCATTATACAAAATGCCAAGGAAAAAGGTTTCACGTTTAATTTCGAGATGTTTTATAGAAACTGCAGCATTATTGCTTTTCAAGAATTAGACTTGTGCAGCCCCTTCTAACGCTCGTGTTAGGGTAAGTTGCTGTTTGATTTACGGCTCCCTCGGGTGCGTTATGGATACTCTGCTTTTTCTTGGCTTATGTTAATGTTAGCACTCAGGAGTGTACGTTAATGATTAAAACTGCGGAGTCAGCAAAAAGGTGCGACTCCAGCCTTTAATTGTCTGACTTTTATGTAGAAACTGTCGCTAACATTTTCTTGCGAGACAGAGCTCCCAAAGCTTTAAATTACGAAGGCTTCTTTCAGCAGCTTGTTAAGAGCTGGTGTGTGTAACCGAACATCTGGTTGTTATCAGGACATTTTCACTTCATTAAAACCTGTAAATGCATATGGAGGAAAAGTGAAATACTGTGATCTAGTTACATCACTGTTAAGTAGCGCCCTGTGGTGCCAGTAGAAGTTAGTTGATATTTCTATTACGTTATTTTCTAGAGTTGCTAAGATTGCAACCTAAAACAATTGCTACTTCCAAATGTTAAATGTTAACGATGTTTTGACTCGTTTAAGGATGCTCGCTGCATTTCCTGGGAGCTTAAAAGTCAAACGTGGGCGGAAGAAGGGCGATGTAATTGGTTATAAAGCTCTACGGAATCATTGCAATGTAGGAACGATGCCATGTGCAGATGATGAGAAATGTTTAGGGTTTTTTTTTTCCTTGAAGCAGAGAAGAAGTTAAGAACTGTTTTCTTTCCTATTTCCTGAGTGTCATAATTTAATTCTTTTTCGTTACTTTCAAAACAAGAGGTCAGAATAGTGTTTTTTGAAAAAAGGACTATTCAAGGAGCTTTTATCAAGACTGTAGTAGCTCCAGTATTTGAAGAGCTATTTGACTTTAGCATTTTTGGCAACTTTGCCTAATCATCAAAGGGAAACTTCCATCTGTTGAAACTTAGGTTGAAGCTAGCGAAAATACCCAAACTGAAGGAGACTTGTATTGCTTCCCTTTGAAGATCCTCAAAGTTTGAGATGACTGCGCCCTGTATAGGAGGGATTTGATGAATATGAAGGGAGTTTTTATTTGTGGTGGTGCAGCAAATGAAAAAAAAATTTATTTATTTATTTGGAAGATTTTCTTCATTGCTCCTGTATCCTTTTCTCTTCTCCGACGGCGGATGTGTGACATCTGACATGTCTAAAGGTCCTAAGCAGGAATACCTTTATCTGTATCACCTCTTCTTCTTTCTGTTCTAATTCTATTCTAATTTAGTCTTTATTTTAGGCTTAGATCAGTGTTTCTCTGTGACCTGTCTTTTCACTAGGTGAGCTTAAATTTACATTCAACTTGTAACAAACTTTCTAATCCCAGAGCATGGTATGAGAGGTCTGGACTGGTTATTGTACATCATGCTGTATGTTCATGCTCCTAATAAATAACCAGCTTTCTCTGTTACGGTTTTCAGCCCTGTTTTTAGAAAAGATACTGGATGCATCTTGAAAAACACCCGCTTGCTGGTATTTGGGTTTGGTGTCTGGTCTAGGCAGCAGAGACACCTAGGCACTGAAGTCAAGCATGTCTCCCTTTGACACCCTAAGAGTTTGCAGACTGTTTAAAATCAGTGACCGCAACCAGGTTGACAGGCATAAGCCTTTTTTTCTCCATTGCCTAGACAGCCATGAGACCCGAAGAGATTATTGCTGCCAGAACATCAAGATGGCTCTGCCTGGAAACCAGTGGCTCACATTTGCGAAGTGGTGGTACAGAGAGACTGTGGAGCAGGTCTGCCTTTCACACCGGCTCCATGGCTGGAACACAGGACGTGATTCCTGTGGTCTAGCTCCGCCCAGATCTCTGCAATGGTCTGCAGTAGCTTTTTGAGCACTTGTGTCATCTTCTTTGTGGCTGCCTATTCATAGAATCAGAATCACAGAATCGTTTGGGTTGGAAGGGACCTTAAAGACCACCCTGTCCAACCTGGCCTCGAACACCTCCAGGGATGGGGCAGCCACAGCTTCTCTGGGCAACCTGGGCCAGGGGCTCACCCCCCTCACAGCAAACAATTTCTTCCTCAGATCTCATCTAAATCTCCCCTCTTCCAGTTCAAAACTGTTTCCCCTCGTCCCATGGCTCCCCTCCCTGAACAAAAGTCCCTCCCTTTCAGGTGCTGGAAGGCTGTTACAAGGTCTCCGTGGAGCCTTCTCTTCTCCAGGCTGAACCCCCCCAGCTCTCTCAGCCTGTCCTCCCAGCAGAGGGGCTCCAGCCCTCCCAGCATCTCCGGGGCCTCCTCTGGACCTGCTCCAACAGGTCCGTGTCCTTCCTGTGCTGAGGACTCCAAAGCTGGATACACTATTTCAGGTGGGGTTTCACCAGAGCAGAGTAGAGGGGCAGAATGACCTCCCTCGACCTGCTGGCTATGCTTCTTTGATGCAGCCCAGGATGCAGTTGGCTTTTTCCCTGGGGGTTGAAAGCCAGACAAGCCCAGTCATTCAAGCTGTCTGTTTTTATGGGTGTTTGGACTGCTCTCTTGTGTTCTTCTAATCATAGAATGGCTTGGGTTGGAAGCGACCTTAAAGACCATCTAGTTCCAACCCCCCTGTCGTGGGCAGGGACACCTCCCACGAGACCAGGTTGCTCCAAGCCCCATCCAGCTCAGACTCTTTGAAGTCTTTTGCTTGCATTTAGTGGATATTGCTTACAAGACTTGTTGGTGTGCAAGGTAAATATGGAAGAATATGGATGCTCTGTGCAATCTTAGGTTATTTGTAATATTTCTAGAATGTAGAGGGAGGAACTGAATGCCCATGAGGTGAAAACATGTACACCCACGTAGTCTCAGATGGTTTAGGAATAGTTCTGGGAATAAAAGGTCTTGAATCCAACTATTGTTTTAATCCTTTAGATACTCCCTTTAGAGTGTTGCCATTGCAGAATCCCAGACTGGCAGGGGTTGGAAGGGACCTCTGGAGATCATCTAGTCCAACCCCCTGCCAGAGCAGGGTCACCCAGAGCAGGTGGCACAGGAACGTGTCCAGGTGGGTTTGGAGTATCTCCAGAGAAGGAGACTCCGCAGCCTCTCTGGGCAGCCTGTGCCAGGGCTCTGCCACCCTCAAAGGAAAGAAGTTGTTCTTCATGTTCAGATGGAATTTCCCGTGTTCCAGTTTGTGCCCGTTGCCCCTTGTCCTGTCCCCGGGCACCACTGAGAAGAGTCTGGCTCCATCCTCTTGCCACCCACCCTTTAGCTATTGCTGAGCATTGATGAGATCCCCTCTGTGTCTTCTCTTCTCCAGGCTGACCAGCCCCAGGGCTCTCAGCCTTTCCTCAGCAGAGAGGTGCTCCAGTCCCTGGATCATCTTGGTAGCCCTCGGCTGGACTCTCTCCAGCAGTTCCCTGTCCTTCTGGAACTGGGGGCCCAGAACTGGACAATCCATCTTTGGTTGTTTTCTCCCTCTCATTCTGTCCCCCAGTCAAGAATACATGGTGTGGGGGGGATGCAGCAGGAAATGTTCAGAGATGCTCTCTGCTTCCAGTTGGTGTTTCTGAAGTGCCCCTCTGGGACATCTCCCAAATGTTTGGAGTCAGCTGTAATGAACGCAGCGCATTATCGGCTGCCGCGGTGCCTCTGTGCCATCAGTGGGTGTAAAATTAGGAGTGATTCCAAGAGGAAAGATTATGTTCGCTTTGAGTTGTTGTACTTGTATCCTGAGCCTGATAACCAGATATTCTCCTCGCTTTCCAGTTTTCAAAACTGATCCTATTCTCTGTGGTGACTCCTCTTTCACCTTTCTGGTGGGCCCTCAGGAAGCAGGGAAATGAAACCTGGTTCCTGTATGATTTGAGAGTTTTTGTATGAATCAGCCCTTTTGGCAACTCTCCGAAATTAGAAAATGAGTTACCTTTTAACCTTTTAATACTCGGAGTAGACAGCTCTGGCTGGGGGAAAGTTCAGGAAAATATTTAAACTGGGGAGGGGGGGGTTTGGTTTAGCGGTGTGAGTTGAAATCCAGAGGTTTGTTCCTGACTGTTCAGCCTGTTTGCTCTGGAGGTGTGAAATCATTTATGAGCTCTCGGCCTCTGTTTGCCGAGCTATAGAAATAGCTGCAGTTCATTGAGTAATTAAAGCGTTTACAACAGCGTGTGCCTTCAACGTGGTAATTGGAGTTCCTAGCTGAGATTTTCCTATATATTGCCTTTATACTTGGTTCCTCTTTCCCAGACCCCTCTCTTGCAGGCAGGTAACGAAGCTGAACGATGTGGTGAGCACAGAGAGGGGTTGTGAGCGGTGCTTGGCATTGGGAGAGGAGCCAGCGGCGGCGGGATGGTGACACATAGGTAGATTGTTGAAGTTCTGGGTACATGACACTGGTAGAAGGTCACCCCCGTGGTTTGGAATGGAAAAAGCAGATGCCAGGACACTGGGGAGGTGAGGTTTTACCAGGCCCGTGGTTTTTGTTCAGTGGGCTTGGTTGCATCGTTTGGAAACAGTAATTATGCTAATACCTCTCTCCCCTTAAGAATTTAGATACAGAAGCTGCTGGTAGCATCAGACTCCTGATCTTTAAGATCTCTTCCAACCCAAACCATTCTATGATTTTACGATTCTAAACTGCTCCTATTGTTTTTACTGGAGTCTGCAAACAAGAGTATTTTGGTTTTTGTATTTTCCCCATAGGCTATGACTGACGGCTGACCTTGCTATGACAACCTTCACGTTTTGGTGTGCTTTAGACTCCAGCATTTTCTTTGTAGCTCAGAAGAAATCCACTTTGAAACCTAATGGTGTGTCGTGGTGTGGCATCTGTTGGCTACGTGGCACCAGTTAGTGCCAGCGCTTGTCTGTGGGTACAGGCAAGTAATGGCCAGTGGCCAAGCTGTTGGAGTTGGAAGAGTTATGGCTCAGGCAGGTTGCCTTAACTGGCTGCTTGTGTGTGCTCTTTTTGCTTTCTCTACCACAAAAAAAGATCTTTTATTTTTGTTAAAATTACTGTTTTGACCGCAGACCTCTCTTTCAGACATTTGGAACTTTTGAAGTGTGCTATCAGCATTGTGGTATACTCGAAATAACTGCCTGTAAAAGGGCAAGGTGAAATCTTGGTCCGCTTGAAGCAGACGAAACCTTGTGATAAGCAGATAGATGGACTGGTGCGGTTCTCCAGCCCCAAAAGCCTGAAGGTTTGATGGAGTTTAAAAGTCTGCCACTACAATTAATAAATAAAATAAATCAACAAAAATATATGTTCTTGATGGAAGGTGAGAAGTGTTAGACTTTCCGGTTTGCATCCTGGAAGAATTAGTTACTCTACTGATTTCTTCTAAAGCAGTATGTTTTTTTAGAATCATATAATGTGTTGGGTGGGAAGGGACCTCTAAAGGCCATCTAGTCCAAACCCCCTGCAGTAAGCAGGGACATCTTCCACTAGATCAGGTTGCTCAGAGCCTCATCAAGGCTGGCCTTGAATGTCTCCAGGGATGGGGCCTCCACCACCTCTCTGGGCAACCTGGGCCAGTGTCTCACCACCCTCAGTGTAAAGAACTTCTTTCTAAGTCTAAATGAAATGGTGCTTTAAAGGAGCCCTCCCAGGGCCAAAGATCGCTCCAAGAGGAGCCCAGGATCTGTGTGGTCTACCTGACGGAAAGGATTAAGATGGAAAGTTTAACCGACTTCTTAGAATTTTTGTCATTTGATTTTCCTGAGCTGTTGTCTAAAGGTCACTAAAATACAAATAGTGCATGGTTGTTTAATTTTAAAAGCTTTTCATTGACGTTGAAATGATCTGACATCATGGCTTTTGGAAGGAATCCCTTGACGTGTCAACTGTTTCGCATTGAAATGTAGATACTAAAACGTGTGTTAAACACATACGCACACCTATATTATGCCAGCATCTAGGAATCTTGCCTTTTGGAGCTCAAGTCACCATTTTCTGAAGAATTCCTAATTTCAGATAATCGCAGATACATATGATATGTCTTTTGCTTTAGAGACTAAATGTGTATAGATAAGGTTTTGTTGCCAGAACTCAGTTTTAACCTTCGTGCGAGAACCCGAACCAATTCCATCTGGTTAAAGAAACGGGCGCTTGCTTTGTGTCACGCTGTAAGGAATGGGATAAGCGAGGAGGGACGGCTACTTGTAATGAAGAAAGAACCCAAGTGCAGGAGAGAAACAATTGCCGTGATTTCTAGAGCTCAGTCTGTGCCAGGTTGTTTCCTCATGAAAGAAGTAAGTCTTAAAGGGGGAAAAAAAAATGGATATCTGTTAGGTTTTCTACCTGATATGGGAATATAGCCCCCAGTGGGAAGGAGAGAGAGGAAAAAAAAAAAAAAGAAAGAAGTGAGAATAGCTATTAAAATCTCCAAAAGAGAAAATCTGGATGGAGGAAAAAAAAAACCCCAAAATCTATATACGATTTGGTACGTTGCCCTGTGAAGCCCATTTACTTGGGACATGAGCTTTAGCTTTAGAGTTCCGTGGATTTTTTTTGTTTGTTTTATAAGACTCTTGGGAAGGGGAAAGGAAAAAAAAAAAAAACAACCCAGAAACTCAAAACATCGTGCAGTTCTGGTTTTCTGAAAGAAATAGCTAAATAATTTTGACATGTAATTGATACATGGGCTCATTATTTCTACTTTCCTCCTTATCTGCAAGCAAACAGTTTTCAGAGGAAGTTGGAGATCAGCAGAAATTCCATGTAAAGTCATTCTATATGACCGATAGCTTTGAATAAAAAAAAAAATATATATATATTCAAAAACAAAACCGCCTATTCTATAGCCTCTCAGTATAAATAAACAGTATTTTCTTTGAAGTTAAAAGAGGTTCCTGGTAGTTGTTGTGACCCTTTAGAAATGCTGGAGTTTCAGAAAACTCTACGCTTGACCCTTGGCGGTGAAAATAATTTTGCTCTGAAGCTTTATCCGTGTGCTGATAAATGAAGGGTGACTGTAGCTGAGGGGTTACCCCAGATATCAGGGCTCTGCTTGTGTTTGTGTCAGAGCGGATTTAATTTGAACAGATTCGACAGGTTGCGGGGAAAGTTTCTGCCGTTACATGTGCCCTAACTGGGTTTTGAATAGCAAGAAAACTGGAATAAGTCACTGCTGCGTGAATTTAGCTTTATTTCTGGTGATGTGTTTTTTTGGGGTTTTTTTTTTTCAGAGTTATATAAGGGTATTGAAAGCAGATTTATAAAAAAAAAAATTAGAAAAAATATTACTTAATACATTACAGTAACCTCTTTGTTTATTTCTTTACGCTGAATCTTATAAAAATAGAAAAGAATTGTGTAATGACTCCTCCGATTTGCTATTCCGCTTGTATGGCTTGTCAGAAAACGAAATGAATGAATGATTGAGATGGAGAAAAAGCATCCTAGACGCTGAAATGTGGTTCCTCTCAGCAAAGTGACCCAGCTGGTTTGGATGTTGTGGCATGTCACAAAGTCACCCTTTTCATTCATCGGCCCGGGGTTGGAGACATTATTCTTGTATTCTCAGCCTCGGTAATGACAGGCTTCTGAATTTTATTTTTTCTGTAGCTAAAAAGTATTTTGTTCCAAGCTGTTATTTTTATTTTGATAGGACAACATTTTTTACTTACTTTTTTTTGCTGGTGGCTGAAGTTCTAATCATCATAGAATTGTCTAGGTTGGAAGGGACCTTTCAGATCATCGAGTCCAACCATCAACCCAACACTGACAAAATCCATCAATAAACCATATCTCTAAGCGCTGTGTCTACCTGTCTTTTAAATAAATCAGTACATACAGATTTATTTTTTTTTTTCCCCTGCTTGGGATGGACATGGGCACTGGATTGCGAAGTGTCCCGGTTCGGAGAGGGGAACGGGAGCCGTTCCCAGCTCAGCCTTGCTTCTGGCTGGGATGGATTTGCCGTGGAACCAGATCACAGCGTAACCTCTGGCCCCATCTAATTATCAGCATTTACATTGGCCAAACTTCCTCAGTAGTGGGCAAAAAGTCAGGTAACTCACCAAAACGAGAAGTAATTACGATGTACTTCATGATTTTTAAGGGAGAAAGTTATGCAAGCGTTAGGTCTCTTCCTGACCTATAACTGAAAACGTTAACGCGTTCCAATAGTTAAATCATGCGAGAGAAAATAAAAACAGTGAGTTTGCGTAACCTTCACTTTCAAAAACATTTCTGTATCAGAGGTAGCGCCGTTCTGCCGACTGCGCTCCAGGAAACTGTGATTACAGTTTGCTCCTGACTTTGGGCAACTAACTCGCACCCTCTTTGCTCAGAAGCTCCGGCCTGGAGCAACTGCAGAACAGCTTAATTTAGGGACTCTGTACACCCTGATGCACAAAACTCTTCCCATTTTTTACAGTAATACGTGTTATTTACAGTATTTCTAGCAGCGCACTTGAGAATATTAAGTTATTTGGGTGGGCTAAAAGTCAGACTGATTTCTTCGAAATAAAATCGTGTTCATTTTAGTAAGGACCACACCAGTCCTGATCGTGAGACTCGTCAAGAGTTTTACTGCAGCCAGTTTTTTTTTTTTTATCTGTGGTTAATTTATTTTTGTTTCAAGGCAGATTGTACTGTGGTTTTCTACCCATTGTTATTTGAAAGAGCACTTTGTTTTATTTTTATGCTTGTTTTAACTGTTAAGAGTCAAAATTTTAGAAGGTGACATTGTAACAAAAAAAAATATAGCTTAAACACACAGTGATGCTGGGTTTTGTTTGTTTTGGGTTTGTTTTGGTTTGGTTTTGTGTTTTTTTTTTTTTTAATTTTAAATAAAGATACTATAAAATCTTTGCGTTTGAGGAGTATAAATAGATTTTGAATTTCCAGTAGGTCCAGGGATCAATTATCCCCCTTGATAATGAACGCCGGACACCTGTAACTTAATGGTATTGCATTGTGATGCATGTTGTGGAAATCCTAGAATCACAGGGCTGGAAGGGACCTCTGGAGATCATCCAGTCCAACCCCCTGCCACAGCAGGGTCACACAGAGCAGGTGGCACAGGAACGCGTCCAGGCGGGTTTGGGATGTCTCCAGAGATGGAGACTCCACCACCTCTCTGGGCAGCCTGTGCCAGTGCTCTGCCACCCTCAGGGTAAAGAAGTTCCTCCTCATGTTTAGGTGGAACTTCCTATGCTCAAGTTTGTGCCCATTGCCTCTTGTCCTGTCCCTGGGCACCACTGAGAAGAGCCTGGCCCCATCCTCCTGACACCCGCCCTTTAAGTATTTATAAGCGTTGAAATAGTAACAGTGGGGGAACCATTAAAAGTACTTAATAACCATCGTTCTAATGGTTTACAGGATGGTGCTGTTGAACCGAATGAAATATCTCCTTACTTCTGGAGGAGGGGAAAAAAGGGTCTTCGGTTGAAAGCAAAAATGATGCTGGCTTATGTCCAAGTTATTGTGTTTTAAAAGGTTTCATGGAGTCTGCAATTTATTACTGATTAAGGAGGCAAATGCCATTCCCCCCCCCCCCCCCACCTTTTAAAAATAAGGTGCGTAACAAGGTCGTTATAGGCAGAGGTGGGAACAGAAAGCACAAGGTATCCCAAATAGTGGATCTCTCTCTCATCCATTTTGCTGCACAGCCTTTCCTAATTAACCTTAACTTAATGAGCTTTGTTAAACTATCTGGTGTCAGTATTTAATCATTACAGCACATTCTTTGGGATGGGCTCTAATAGCTTCACTGTTATCTCAAAAATACCATTTAAAACTGAACAACTTCATGTAGTATCTTGATATCCTGAGCATTTCTTAAACTAGCGTTTGTGTATTATATTCCTTTCTTAGGGATCCCCTTTTCTTGGCGGTTGGAGCTGTGTTTGGCTACCCGGACATTTCCCTGACTTACCGTGATGGTTTTATGCCAATTTTATTTTAACAGGACAAAGGACACGTTTTTGAGATGTATTTATTATTTTTAGAGTGAAGCGTAGTCTGAAAATTGCAGCTGGAATGTTCTGGGCAATACCTCGATATTGTTACGTTGTCTTGTCTTTTTGGCATAGCAAAAAAAAAAAAAAATGCTTATGTCTAAGAAAAACATCCCATTGTTGTACAAAATGATTCTGGGTTTTTTGAATTTGTTGTTTACGTGTTCCCAATTGAAACTTGCTGTGCTAAATGGTGGGTAACCTCAGGTGAAGCTACCAAGTCTTCCTGGAAGTCCATTTGTAAACAAGCCCAGTGGATTAATCTTTATAAATTTTCCTTTTTTTTTTTTTTTCCCCTGCAGAGATATTACATACAGCATTTCCTTGGAAGCTGTGACGACTCTCATCGTCTTCCTCTCCTGCCAGTTATTCCACAAAGAAATTCTACGAGAGAGCATCATTCACAAATACCTGATGCACGGTCGATGGTACGTCGCGTTCTGGGGTGGTAACTTATGGCAAAGCGAACGCTTCTGAGACCTTGTTTAGGCTGTTGGTACTTCAAAAAAAAAGACAGCGAAATACATTTTGATAGAAAACTTACTTTGCTTAAAAAAAACCCACCCAGAACACAAAACCAAACATCTGTAAAGCGTGTTGGAAGGCTTCAGGTTTGAATCTCACAGCCCAGACTTCAGTGAAGCTATATTTTGGAAGCCATTTTCACTTTTTGAGGGTAATTTCATTAAGTTAAAAGAGCTTTTACATTTCAGCAAGGGTTTTTTTGATTCAGCTATGGGTCTTGTCCTGTAACACTGCAGTTTAGAGAACCCACGTACCTCAGAAATGCTGAGGAGCCTTTTTGTGTTACAAATAAATAGCAGCCTCTCGAAAGATTGCACATATGGGCTACACTGAGGTTTAAGACGCAATAGTGGAAATACTTAGGAGGCGGTCAGCTCGGTCGCGTGAGTAATACCACTTGCTCTGGCGAGTCGCTTGTTTTGTTTAAAGTCTTTTTTCGTGGTGGCTTGTATGCGTTTTAGGCTACCATCCGTCCTCTTTCAACTTTAAATTCTGTGTGGGCAGATTGTTGGTAAATGTATCTGTTGCCTGGTTTTCTGAAAGTTCTACTAGATGTAAGAGAGGTCCTGCTCTGGGGTGTCATGCGGGGAGAGGAGGGAGGCTCAGCTTGGCTTGGGGGCAGAGGGAGCCCAGGGCAGACTTCAGCAGTGAGTGGGCAGAGGAGCTGGAGGCAGAAGAGCCTCAGTGTTTGTGGGGTTTGGTGGTACTTAAATATCTGAACTGAAGAAATCGGGGGTTTGGGGCAAAATCATAGAATGGTTTGGGTTGGAAGGGACGTTAAAGAGCATCTAGTTCCAGCCCCCTGCCCTGGGCAGGGACACCTTCCACCAGACCAGGTTGCTCCAACCTGGCCTTCAACACCTCCAGGGATGGGGCAGCCACAGCTTCTCTGGGCAACCTGGGCCAGGGGCTCACCACCCTCACAGCAAACAATTTCTTCCTCAGATCTCATCTAAATCTCCCCTCTTCCAGTTTAAAACTGATCCCCCCTCATCCCATGGCTCCCCTCCCTGCTCCAGAGTCCCTCCCCAGCTTTCCTGGAGCCCCTTGAGGGACTGGAAGGGGCTGGAAGGTCTCCCCGGAGCCTTCTCTTCTCCAGGCTGAACCCCCCCAGCTCTCTCAGCCTGTCCTCACAGCAGAGGGGCTCCAGCCCTCCCAGCATCTCCGGGGCCTCCTCTGGCCCCGCTCCAACAGCTCCGTGTCCTTCTGCTGTTGGTGCCCCAGAGCTGGAGGCAGCACTGCAGGGGGGTCTCCCCAGAGCAGAGGCGCAGAACACCACCTTCAACCTCTCTTGTCTTGGCAGAAGAGGCAGTATGTGTAGGTCTAAGTTGGGGGTAGCCTCTGGGGAGAGGGGTGGGAATTTGGACAATGGGAAGAGTTGGAGGGGCACTGCTTAGGGGGCGGCTTGAGGACATCATAACACAGCCCCTGTCTGTCCACCTCTGAATCATATAGGAATGGGATCCAACTATTTGTTTCTGTGGAAATCCTTCTCTGTTTTGTAAATACGGTAACCTTTTATTTAAATCCAACAAATTTTATGTGCATTTGTCAGAATCGTTGATGTGAGGTCAGCTTTTTCACTGGTTTTTGCAACTTGGGCCCAGCTGCACGCACAGCCAAAAATACAGGCTGGGGGGTGTGTGGAGAACAGCTGTTGTTACCTGTTCTATGCAACCAAAGCATGGAGCGAAAATTAAACGAATATGATGTTTCTTTCCCTTGCATAAATATTTTTCCAGTTGTGTCTTGAGGTGAAGGACTACAATGATTCCACAAATCTAACGATTGATTTAAAAATAGTATTGAAAAAAGAAAACAGAAAAGTAGTTTCCACGATCCAGCTGCTAAGTTGCTCCTGCAGAGCCCTGCTGAAGTCGGGGCAGCTTCGCATGAGCAAGACCTTGGTGTTCTTTCCCTTTCCAGTCTGCTGGAGACTGGGAGAGTTACTGTCTGCGTTTAATGCCAAACGCCAGCCTTTTGCACCCTGCCTAGGCTTTGTTGTGCCAATTTTTGCGGGTTGTGATTCAACTAAAGCTGTTTTCTTTCTCTTTTCAGTCTCCCATATACCAGCAGACTCGTGAAAACTTTACTATATAATTTCATTAGGCAAGAAAGAAGCCCTCCTCCGGGGACCCATGTCTTTCAGCAGCAAACAGACGGAGGAGGACTGCTTTACGGAATTGCGTCTGGGGTCGCAAGTGAGTCTTCCTTTCTATAAACTATATTTCAAACCTTATGAAGTGTTGCCTTCTACGTAACCTCTTACAAGCACACCTGTAGCCCGTTTCTTTTTCAACAAGCGATACCAGTATAAATAAAGCTGTCCACAGGCCTGCTTGGACTGTAATCGTATGTGGTCCATCTCAAGATGAGCTGGGATCTGTAACAATGATGCCTGCAGGACACCACGTGGTAAAAGCAGCACTTAGTCCCTATTTTTCTTTTATTGAGACATCTAAAAAAAAAACCCAAACAACCAACTAGTGCCCCATGTGATAAATCACATGCCTCGAGTTACTTAAAATGTAAGAAATACTTTTATTTGCGTATTTTATTCTTTATAATTGCTCGGTGGATAGGGTGACCTGCTCCGTGGCTCTGCTTGAGCAGAAGGTTGGACTAGGTGGCCTCAAGAGGTCCCTTCCAGGCTGGAGGATTCTGTGATGTAAGGGAGTGGCCTAAATAGGAATTTTTATCACGTATTGTAGTGTATGCCTTTCCCAGTAGGTTGACTAATGTTTTTTCCTGAATAGTATGACTAGATTCTGACCTTTCGTGGGTGAACCGTTTGCTATAGAGAGATACCGCCTGAAGAATATAAAAGACTTGATGCCATTTTTTGTTAAGAAAAAGGGTTCTCATGGTTTTTTTTTTGTACTATATATTGCGTTTTGCTTGGTGGTTACTCTCTTCCCCACACCAGATGTGTTTTATTGGTGCGTGTATTACATATAAAAATCCTTCCTAAAGGTTTTTCTTTTCCGTCTAATAGGAATGAAATATAACACGTTGCTAACAGTAAAGGTACATGTTATATTTTCTTTTTCCCCGATAAACTAAATAAACACTTTGCGAGTCAGTTGCTGTTAAAACTGATACTATTTATTTTGCCCTTTTGTGAAATCCGTTCACTGGCGGCATCCCTAAGGGATATTAAAGTTCAGGACGCAAAATGGTCTGCCAGAAAATGTTTTACAGCCTGTGACAGTGTGCGTGGATCTCCTCATGGAGGCAGTAAAAGAGCACGTCTCTCGAACCGGGCGCAGCGTGGCCTAAACACATCGCTGCGTCTGTGTAAGATGAGGTTACGCGCAGCTCCATGTGCTGCTGGAACACGTGTCTCCCTTCTGGTTTCCAGTTTACGTGCCCAAGGGTCGACCGCTGCGACGTTTGAGTTGTGCCTGTAATGTAAATGCATCAAAAAACAGTTGCTTGGTTTTCAGTTTATTTAAACAGAGAAGAGAAATTAATTAAACTGTTCCCTAAAACCTTTTTATTTGAGAGTCCCAGCAGGTACGTTCCCTTCCTTCTTTTCGTTTGCTAGGAAAGAATTGCACTTAAAAAGTTTTTCCGAAGCAGTTTTCAGCGTGTGGTTTGTACTTTTGCTTGTGACTGAAGGGCAGTTCTCACCGCGTTTTGATACCTCTGCTTACCTGATGGGTTTGTTCTTCTTGGTTCTAATCTCATACTTGAGTGTCTTTCTGCCTTAGTGCTACCGCAGGCAAAATAGCTTTTTTTTTTTTCTTTTTTTCTCCTCTTCTGGTTACTTGATTGATTTGTGAAGTCCATCCACTCTGCCACCACTCCCGCCTTCCTCTGTGACTCCTCTGATATCATACCCCCCCCGTGATTTTTTACTTCTTGTATATCGAGTTTGCATTTCTTAATGCAAACTCTCCAGGTTTCAGCCTACGGCCGTTCTTGTCTCTTCCTACGCTTCCACCCCCTTCACTCCTCTTGAACCATTCTCTTAACGACTCCCTTGGCATACTCCTACGCTTATTTTCCTGCTTCTTTTGTGAGTACCTTAAGTGCCAGCTCTTCTTCCAGTGAATTAAGCATCTTCATTTCAAGCTTTAAGTAAAAGAGCCTTTACAAAGAGCTCTCCAATGACCTGCCTGGGAAAGGGCGGGGAGGGTGGGGGGAAGTACCACATCCTGTTAGAAAATAGAAATATTTTTTCTCTTTGTGCCCAAACAATTGTTTAATTTTTTTTTTGTGTGTCTGATTATTTGCCTGTATACGATGTTGGACTATGGGTGAAACTTGGCCACAAGAGGTTTGGTTGAGTAAATGGCATATTTGCACACCCATAACATCTCCAAATTAACCCTTTTTGTTATCTTTTGTTTTATATTGCAGCAAGTACATGGGTAGAGCGAAATACAGATTAGAAGACAGCAACACAAACTGATAGTCTGTTATGGAACAGAAACAAGCTTTGAGCAATGAACGGATGTGGAAAACTTAGACGTGATGTCTGTATTGTGTTATTTTTGTGTATTTTGTAATCTTCACAGGATAAGAATTGAAAGAAGAATGGAAGAATTGAAAATTTCTGTTGCTCAATGGCTTTTAAATACCACAGAATGCTTAAAATAAGTTTACTGAAATAGTCTAAATATAATCTATTTAGGATCAAAGGAGGTAGGAGCCTGGTTTTAAGAAGAATTCATTTTTCGTATGAGATGTGGAGGCCTAAAACAATTATTATACTTGTTAATTTGAAATTATTTGACTTGATACCACAGTCATCTATGTTACCATGTATTACGTTACGCGTATTTTGTAGACTCTTGCACAACAGTGGTAGATCAACACTCTTAGAAGCACTGTACTTCAAGTCCACCCCCCCTTTTCCTTCCTTGTGATTCAGCAGAAGTGATAATTATCCATGACACAAGCCCAAGTTTACCCTTTCCCACACTTAACCTTCTCCTGCTTTTCATCCTTCATAGCCTGGTTGGTTTTTTTTTCCCCTCTCAACCCTGAAAACCATACAGCCAACACCTTCCCGCCGATGACTTCTCCTTGGTTTGCTCTCTGACTGCCTGCAAGTACCTTTCTCCATCCTGTATATAAAATACCTTGATTAGAGTTGTGTTGCCAATTACGTTACCCTCCAGCAGTTAATCAACCAGTTGTGGGTTTGGAATGCCGGGGGGAAATAGTGCTCTTTTACCTTCATTGAGGACATTTCTTTTATACTGAGTCAACTTTGCTTTGTCTTTGCAGTCCTTCTGTAGGTCTGCAAAATAATTGGGAAGAGCTGCTGCTACGCTGTCGATGCATAAATGACATCAGTATACATGGCAGTAGAGATTAGACCTCACGTATTAGAAATTAGAAATTCATTTTTCGTGGTTCACGGGGTACATTGAACCGACTTGCCTTCAAAATTAATTTTTTCCTATTGGATTTTAATCCCCTCCTCTTTTTTTGGAGTATTACTAGCATTTGCCAGTTCACGGTCCGTGGTTAACCAAGTTGAGAGAACTTTTTGTGGGCGAGCAAGATTTTTTTTTTTTTTTTAATTAGTCATTTGATTTCTTGCAAAATAACTTTCATGTTACAGTGAGGAACTGCCAAACAGATGATACGCTGAGACAGGAAACTGAGAGTGCCACTCAAAACTGTTGAAAAATAAGTCAATTTCGATGGTTTCCTTCAAAATAGTTGATCCAGTTTATATTTTGCTATTAAAAATCAACAACGCTTTAGTGCATCTTGCAGTACTTAATAGTTACTGCAACAGTAAGATCTAATTGACTTTGTGCTGTTTAGATGATTATAAATGTAGCGTTGTACCTGTAAGAAACTACTGAAAAGGCAGTAGCCGGATTCATCTTCGTTAATCACCTGAGCAATCATCCTAACTAATCTGGCCCACAAATGTACTGTTGTAGCATTGCTATAAATTGCAGAATTCAGCGTGTAATGGTCAATAATGACTCGTTTTTCTCATGTCTGTGCTCTTTGGTTGGAGCTGGAAAACATTCCTGCCGGTTAATGACTTTCTACCCTGTAAGTATCTACTTCACTCTGCATTATGTCATTCAGCGTTTGCGTATTTGGAGGCATCTGATGGCCTGTGGTGCACATCTGTGACTTGTATACACTATGGCTTATTCCTGTATTTTTTGGTGCTGCATTCTGGTTAATAGGAACACTTGCATGGCTATCTTTAACTCCCCAAGAAAACTATTTATTCATATTTAGCGTTTTATGTTAATATCTTTTTCCCCTTCAGTTTTATGTAGTCTGAATTGTAATACCTAGATTAAAACACGTCAAAGTAGAGAGGCACATAAAAGCTGCTAATGATGTGTCTGTTATTACAATTCCACCGAGCTTTTTTTCCTACTAACAAATATTTCGGGCTGATTGTTTCTACCTTCCAGAGCTTTTTCATGATGTGTCACAGATCTGGTGTAGGATCTGCTACATAACTCCAACCTCGTCTGTCTCCCTGATGCTCAGTCAATCTTTAATTGCCTGTTGTGCTCACCAGCATGAAAATGTAGATCTGTGACTTCTTTCCCCTTTCTCTTCATCTTCCTTCTTGCTTAGTCTGTAACGGCGTCATCTTCTTGTCACTGTAATCATGGCATTTGGACCTGCCTGAATGCAAAGATTTAGATAGTGTCCGGATCTTTAACATTTTTCTTAGTGTCTCTAAAGATGTGTCTAAACTGGAGCAAAATGTGTGGCTGCAGCTCAAACCCATGTCGTTTGAGACTGAGTAGGAGGTAATTAATAGTGGTGTAGCTGTGGCAGGCTCAGTCTCCAAAAGCTGCCCAGCAGCTTCCTCCTGACTGAAATCTGTGCTGTGGTGCCGTGAGGACCAGAGGAGCTGGTTTGAAGTTGGGCTGAACCGCTATCAGAGCGGTGCCTGAATGTGTCCCCATTGAGAGCCCTCGTTGACTTTTTCCATGAGATAAAACTCATCTTCTGTCTTAATCACAGCAGCACAGAAAAACATCGCCTCTGGTGTAAACCTCTGCAGGCCAGAGATGTGTTCACTGTCAAGCTCTTCATACTTCCTTTGATATAGAATCATGGAATGGTTTGGGTTGGAGGGACCTTAAAGAGCATCTAGTTCCCAACCTCCTGCCCTGGGCAGGGACACCTCCCACCAGACCAGGTTGCTCCAAGCCCCGTCCAACCTGGCCTTGAACCCCTCCAGGGATGGGGCAGCCACAGCTTCTCTGGGCAACCTGGGCCAGGGGCTCACCACCCTCACAGCAAACAATTTCTTCCTCAGATCTCATCTAAATCCCCACTCTTCCAGTTTAAAACCATTCCCCCTCGTCCTATGGCTCCCCTCTCTGATCCAGAGTCCCTCCCCAGCTTTCCTGGAGCCCCTTGAGGGACTGGAAGGGGCTGGAAGGTCTCCGCGGAGCCTTCTCTTCTCCAGGCTGAACCTCCCCAGCTCTCTCAGCCTGTCCTCCCAGCAGAGGGGCTCCAGCCCTCCCAGCATCTCCGGGGCCTCCTCTGGCCCTGTTGAATTGATCTTTCTTGTAATCCTCACCATTGTATTTTTGACAGTAAACCACCAGTGATTTAGAGCCAGCTGGACAGGTAGCATAGACTTTTGCTCTGGGGCCTCTGCTCTTTTTGTAGGCGCTAATGACAGTGATAGCAAAGCATCCTTTCCCAGGAGAGCAATTTCTACTGTAAGGTCCTGGGCTTGATAGTTCTTGGAAGCCTTCCATTGACTCTCTGAGACTTACACATTGACAGGGAGCAAACAGTAGGGTTTTTTTTTCCTTTCCTTCGGAGACATAGGTGCTCCTGGAGACCCTTGGCTGCCACCACTCCAGTATTACTCCAGTGACTTGTCTCTTGCCCTGTACATAGAATTTAAGCTCTTTAATGTAGGGACCGTGGTTGGGTATGTACAGAGCGTATTTCCAATACATAGTGTAGCGAGGCCGTGGTTCGTGACTAGAACTTCTGATTTCTGTGGTCGTACAAATCATAATTATAACCATATGTTCCAGCTTGTTTACTGAGAGTGCTGCGGCAAGTTTCACGAGGTGTGTTGGTGATTTATCTCCCTGACATTTATCCTGATATTCCAAAACCTGAGCAGCTTCAAATAACCCATTATAAAAAAAAAAAAAGGGAAGAAAAAAAAAAAAAGAAAGCCTATTGGCTCAAAAATGATTTTTCTTCTTTAATTCTTCAGGGGAAATTGCTTGTTAAAGGAAACCAAGAATCAAGCTGATGTATTGTAACAACAAAAGTTTTAAAACTTGATATCTTGCAAGCTCGAGGGCTAGGAAAAAGGGATTTTATGCTGGTGAAAAGGAGGCATTTCATGCTTTCCAAACTCTTCTCAGCTCTAGAGAATTACATAAGTTGAGGTAAATACAATACTTTAATTATAAAATTTCAATAATCAGTTAATTTTTTAAAAAAAAAAGTGTTATACTTGAGTTTTTCTTAAAGTCCTACACATTTCAGCGAGGGGATGGTAAGGAATTCGTCCCTCTTCACTTCACAATCCAGCGTCAACAAGCGTGTTCACCTCCTATATAGCATTTACTTTATCAATAAATGTGGAAATGCTTTAAAAAGGTTGTAAACACCATTCTTTCCACTTCATTTTTGAACATATAAAGAGGCTTGGCCATGCCATCCAAGAAACGGACCAAAATCTGGGAATGAAAGTCTTCAGGTTCGGCATCTTCTTCCAGTAGGCCACAGTGCTGCTCATGAAGTGTTCACAAAGCTTAAATTTTTTGGTGGTTCATCCTTCTGGGTGATAAATAGAGAGTATGTGGGGTTAATATGTCACCGAAAGGGTGGGGTGTTTTGCATGAATATGGAATATTAAGGTAACACCTGTGACTTATAACTCCGTAAGGCATTTATTCTTTGTAATTTTGAAAATATCTGCAGTGAACCACCGAGGATGGGGTGTTCTGCTGCACTTCTTCTGATGAAAATGGCTCAGTTCAGGAAAAAGGATGGTCTGTTGGTTTCAGGTGCACTCATACCGTGTTATAAATGGTTTTACTCTTCATATCTGATTACTGACGGGTCCCTTGGAGGGCTTGGAAAGCGAACGGACATGACAAACGGAGTTGCATTGCAGATCGGGGCGAGGAACATTGATAAAGCACAATAAATTCTTTTTTTTTTTTTTTTCTTATTGCTCT
The DNA here is from genome assembly GCA_008658365.1 of Alca torda. Taxonomy (NCBI): domain Eukaryota; kingdom Metazoa; phylum Chordata; class Aves; order Charadriiformes; family Alcidae; genus Alca; species Alca torda. The sequence goes on from CM018101.1 coordinate 3,185,050, forward strand.
GTGTCTGCTAATAGATTAAATTCATCCAAAGCTGTCTTTGTTGTTCATTTACACATTAACTGGTTTCTCTCTCTGTCCTCCTGCCAGATTCTTGTGTAGCACCTATTGTGGTGGGAGGGTTTGGACACCAGGTCGTTCAGATGAAGAACGGTCCCAGGTCAGCGTAGCAGGGGACTTGCTTTGCCTCCTGGCTGGCACGGACACTTCTGCTTCAACACCTTTTGTTGTTAAATTTTGTTTTTTTCTGTCATTGGTCACATCTGTGAAGACTCAGGAAATGGAAAGGCTATGCTGCGGACTGTAAAGCTGCCACGTTATTTTGAATTTTTTCATTGTTATTTTCTTTTTATTTTATTTATTTTCTTATTTAGGCGTGATAGGTGACGTGGGGAAGCTGAAAGTGTGTGTTTTCTCTTTACTTTCCCGTTCCCTTTCGCCTTTAGCTTCCTGCTCCTTCCCCAAAACAAGTAAAGATGGATTATTTAATTTATTTTAACACATCTGCAATGAAAATCTGTATTTTAACCCCTTCCCTGAATAACTTCTGAGGTCTGGTAGGTTTTTTAACATGACCGAAGGGAAAGAAGAGAAGTTTATTCATATGATATCTATTATGTTGGGCATAGAATGAACTACTGATAGGAGCAGCAGAAGTCAGTTGTTGGAAGTATTGTGTCATGACGAAATTAGTTCAAGCTCTGAAAGAGTTTTATTTGCCTTACCGATAATTCTGTCAGGGGAGAGGAGAAATTACTTCAAAGCTTAAAATAAATTAAAACAGCCTTTGCCCTGGAAAGGGAGTAGAGTTTAAAAATAAAATATTAAAGAGTACTTTTTCAGTTAGGGACGTGATCATACGTGGCTGGGAGATGAGGGAGGCAACGTCTGTCACTGAAGTGGACGAGGGGAGCAGTGAGTTTGCTGACCTGTTAATTGCATTAAATCCTTAAATTAAATCCTTAAATTAACGCAGCAGAACTTCCTACGTGTACATCTTGCCGATACAGCAGAGCTTATGGTTTTCCAGTCAGCAGTGGACATTTCAATTTACAGAACAAATCAGATCTCGTATGTATGGATTTGGCATGAATATAGCCTTAATCTTTGATGTCAGTTTACCCGACTGCAATATTTAAATATAAAGAATATTTTACATGAGGAGCTCGCAGATGAACTCTTAAGTAATGCTGGTACTTACGAGGCAAGGATGTTCCTTGCAGAAAGTGTGGGCTCTCTTGCCAGTGCTTAGAACCTGTCCAGAAGGAGGTGGATAATTAACTACCTTGTTAACAAAAGTCATGAATGCAAGTGGAAAGATGTCATTCTGGCTGTTGAATATATGCGGTGGAAGGGAATATTGTGTTTTTAGGATACAACTGTGGTAGGTTTTGCAGGGGCTCTAAGGGAAATGAATCAAATTGAAGTGTATTATGAAGTAAAACTTTCACTCCTAAAACTCTAAATCAAATGAACATTTGAATCTGATTAAACTGTACTGAAAATATCTGTGGGCATTAGGACATCTGTACTTCAAAATTGCAGTCTTGCAGATTCGTACAGAAACTTTCCACCTCGACCGGAATCCGAAATCTGTAATTTTTATTTTGTTACGCTACGTCGTCTTCAGTTCAGTTGTGTAGCGCGTTTTTCTGACTGGGGTTAGTATGCGAAGAATACATTGAATTTGTGTAGTGAGAGACAAAAATGTTTTGGAGGATAAGTGGCCATACCATGAAAATCTTGGCTGTAACAGATTTTGTGATTTTGAGGTAGTACAACCTTGCTGGAGCCGGACTCCGCCTGGATGGAATTTTCTCTTGAGCCTTGTTGGGTATGTACTTAAGAGCACATATTTACAATATTGCCTACATGGACCAAAGTCTTTGATTTTTTTTTTTTTTTTTGAGGCTTGATTTCACAAATAATTTCATTTTCAACAGCTCTAGTTTCTAATGAACAACTTTTGTTTGAGAGGGGAAAATGTTCCTCTTGAAGTTTGAGCATCAAAAAAAAGCTTGGAAGTCTTTCCGTCTTTCTTTATTTCTCTGGATTTTAGCTGTACTTCCTTGTTTTTGTAGACCCACGGAGGAGCTCAACTCTGCAAAGAATGATCTAAGATTTAATGAGGCCTTTGACTAAAATCTTTGTCTTAAACCAACAAAGACAAACCCTTAATACGATTATAACGTAGTTATTTTTTCCTTAATGTTCTAGAAGAGCCAATGGTAATTAAATGTGTTCTGCCAAACTGTAGTTTCCAACACAAGTATGAGATTTTTACATAACCTGATAAATGGCTCTTTTTCCTTTTGAACAAGCCATCAAAAACATTTTCCTTCTTTCTGCGAAAGACTTCCCAGCCAAATTAGAGCAAAGCCAAAACAGATCATGTGCTTAGCAGTGTATTAGTAGAAACTATTTTAACAGTTGCAGATTTAAATTTTGTTTCCTTGTCCTGAAGCCAGTTACTATTGTGGAGTAATTTGGAACTTTTCTTTTTTGATTGAAGTTTAAGTTATCGGTATGTCGTAGTCGTAGTATAGAGCAGGGAACATTAATTTTTGTGACAGTTGGGTTTTGTTTGTCAATTTATTTTTTTCTTTCAAGCGAGTGGCATTTTCCAGAGTGACTCACTTTGGGGAAAGAAAAATACTATTAACAAGAAAAGAATGTGGCACCTAGGAATAGACATCCTGGTGAAAAGAATGGATTTCCATTATTGAAAAATAAATTTCGGTATTACATGGAAATTCAATTATTATCCTTATAGGAAAGTGTGAATTTTTGCTTGCTTCTCAGTAATTTGATTTTTATTTGGATTTTGAATTTGCACCAAGTCCAGAGCCGTGCTGCTGCCAAGCTGTGACAGTCCATGTGTGGCTGATGGCTGTAACTGTCACAGGTGGGGGGACATGGCTCAGACCTAAGTGACATGGAGAAGAGAAGGCTCTGGGGAGACCTTATAACGGCCTTCCAGTACCTGAAGGGGGGCTACAGGAGGGATGGAGAGGGACTTTTGATCAGGGAGGAGAGCCATAGGACAAGGGGGAATGGTTTTAAACGGAAAGAGGGGAGATTTAGATGAGATATTGGGAAGAAATTGTTTGCTGTGTGGGTGGTGAGCCCCTGGCCCAGGTTGCCCAGAGAAGCTGTGGCTGCCCCATCCCTGGAGGGGTTGAAGGCCAGGTTGGACGGGGCTTGGAGCAACCTGGTCTGGTGGGAGGTGTCCCTGCCCAGGGCAGGAGGTTGGAACGCGATGGTCTTTAAGGTCCCTTCCAACCCAAACCATTCTATGATTCATGGCATGCTGCTTTTGTGCATGCTGGGCTGCTGGCTGGGAGGGCCAGTCACATCAGGACAGGCTCCCCACTTATTCTGCTCCCCACTTATTGCAGGTGAAGGGCTGGAGCAAGTGGGAAGAAATGGCACTTTGCTGGTGTCTGCTTGCGAAGGATGCTTTGCTGCTGACAGTGGTATTCCCAAAGGGCGCCCGTAAGAGAAGGGCTTTGAGTCTTAGAAGAATAGCTTTACTGGTGTCCTGGCGGTATAGTCACAAGGATCTGCAAAGGGGAGGTTTGTAGAGAGGCAATATTTTTTTATTAGATCAGTTACTGCAGTAGCACAGGGATGTACGTGTGCTTACCCAAACCATCTTCAGATGGCATAGCTTCCAAGAGTTAAACCTTAGGAAAGGGCTTAAAGGCTTCGATGTTGGCTTCCCAAAGGAAGACAGAAACATAGAATTGTCTAGGTTGGAAGGGACCGTTAAGATCAAGTCCAACCATTAACCTAACGCGGACAAAAAGACCACTAACCCATGTCCCTCAGCACCACGTCTACCTGTCTTTTAGATACCTCCAGGGATGGTGACTCCACTGCTTCCCTGGGCAGCCTGTTCCAATGCTTGACAACCCTTTTGGTGAAGAAAGATTTCTCTAACCATTTTAATGGGAACGGTATAGGGATCCTGAAATATAAATTCTGTTAGCAGCACCATATTCATTTAATCTTTCATCAAAAAATATTTAATAAAACTAAGCATTATAAACGTACAACTGTATCTCTTTCACCTTGGAACCTAAGAGAAGAGCTAGATAGACGAGAGGTTGGGGAGGAAGGCACAGAAACAAATCCCTTATTACACGAGTTTCCAGTATTATCCTTCTGTCCCATAAGACAGAAGGAATGGGGATGAGTTGGAGCTGGGAAGGTGGAGTGTAGATGTAGGGAGGGGGATGACTCTTTGATATCTCTTTTAACACAGCTATAATTTGGCTGGCTAACATAAAAGCTCTTGCCTATGTGTAAATTACTGTTGCAGACATAAAACCCATTCCTGATGTGAATGTGTGTACAAAGAAATTAATGATAAAGAAACTGTCTTTGTGGGGGTATTATTAGGGGCTTGCCCATGGAAAATGGGGAGCGTGTTCGTCTGACAAGCTCTTGCACGTTATTTTTATTGAGAATGTTAAGCAAGTGCTGTCATGTCTGGCCTTTCTGGATGGGTTTCTGGATAGCATTTCTTCCTTTGCGCCAGGCGTCGTCCTCTTTCCCGCTCGTTTTGGGGCATTTTTGTGAGGTTTGAAGTCGACTGTTATCGGGGAACTGCTGCGATTCAGTGGACGGATTTTCCTTGGCCGAGATCCAAACCTTGTCTTCCTGTTGTGGATATTAATAATGACAGAGTTGAGACCTTGTCACTGTTCCGCTGAATAGCATAGGTAATAAAATCGGAAACTAGGTTTCGTAAGAGAATTGTGGTCAGGAACAGGACAAGGTTTTCTGTCGAAATGAAAAATTTCAGAATGAGCCTAACTCTGGAATAAATCCTTACAAATTAGCATTCCGGCTAATATTTTGGATTTTTGCTCAGCATTATGAGAATCTGATAAATATATAAACCTGTATCTGAGTCTGACTGAAGTGAAATTTTTTACTTTCCCATTGGTCTTAGTTCACACAAAGCCTTCACATTAAATGAGATGATTTTATGCTGCAGCTAACATACAAAATCAGTTTAACTCCATTTATTTTGGCTGTGCACATACACAAGTCTTCTGTATGAAACAGTTCTTGTAGGACTTCAAGTTTAAACCCGTGTCTGGGGCAATGGACAAGTCTTTAGGGTGCTTGAGGGTGAAAGATGTGTATCAGTAGGCTTTTTCAGGTCAGCTTCACCTGGCATTTAATAATAAGTCTTCAATAAAGTGATTATAATGGGGTGCTCAGGGCTGTCAAGAGGATGTTCTGCGTCAGATCTTTTTTCCACCATGAGACCTGGAGTCACCGCCCTGTGTCGTTGCTGTCTATAGCAGGCAGGGTCTTCACAAGTGAGATATCCTGGTGGATGCTCACAGCGAGTGCGGTGGCTTAAGGGTTTTAGGAAGGGGCAGCAGGTATGTCTTACACAGGGGTTTGCTTTTCGCTTTCTTTGAGACTTTTGTTTTCACAGGAGCACAGAATCACAGACTGGCAGGGGTTGGAAGGGACCTCTGGAGATCATCTAGTCCATCCCCCTGCCAAAGCAGGGTCACCCAGAGCAGGTTGCACAGGAACGCGTCCAAGCAGGGTTTGGAATATCTCCAGAGAAGGAGACTCCACAGCCTCTCTGGGCAACCTGTGCCAGGGCCCTGCCACCCTCAAAGGAAAGAAGTTGTTCCTCATGTTCAGATGGGATTTCCCGTGTTCCAGTTTGTGCCCGTTGCCCCTTGTCCTGTCCCCGGGCACCACTGAGAAGAGTCTGGCCCCATCCTCTTGCCACCCACCCTTTAGCTATTGCTGAGCATTGATGAGGTCCCCTCTCAGTCTTGTCTTCTCCAGGCTGACCAGCCCCAGGGCTCTCAGCCTTTCCTCAGCAGAGAGGTGCTCCAGTCCCTGGATCATCTTGGTAGCCCTCGGCTGGACTCTCTCCAGCAGTTCCCTGTCCTTCTGGAACTGGGGAGCCCAGAACTGGGCTGTTTTCTTCTCCTCCTTTCTCTTCTTTTAGAGAATTAGGGAGGGGGAAACTGAAGTCTTGCATTTCGTTTTGTTTGAAAAAAAAAAAAGAAGAATGAAAAAGAAGATAACTTTTTACCATCGTATTATAACTCCTCCTCCTGCAAAATGCAGGCGTGCGAGCCCACCCTTCCTCCTGTCGCTGCGCTCAGGAGATGCTGCCTGGGGAACTACCATCACCCTCAACTGCTCCATCTAAAGTAACCACATTTCTCTGCTCGGCCACTCAGAGTGTGTTCTCAGTACGTAAACCTTAGTTTTACATTAGATAAATTTAACGTTTAGAATCCCTCCTGAGATGTCTGTCACGTAGCTGGGTTTGAACCCTTGGGAAAAGGTGGATTTCGAAATTCTTTTGAGCCTTTGAGAACAAACTGAGTTTTCAGCAGATGTGAATTAGGGCTTAAATGAACTAGGACTTTGTAGGCAAGAAATAGCTCTTTCGCAACTGGTTCTTACTGTGCCAGTCATGCAATATCTGCCTGAATACATTGCTTTGTGAATTGAAATACAAAAAAAGTGGGGAGAAGGATTAGCCAGCAGAATATATGAGAAGTGAATCATTTGCTGAGAACGGTCTTAGCTATTTTTCCTATGTATACTCAAGGAAAATCCTGTATTATAGTTATCAGGCAGACAAACTTTTATTTTGGCCTGGCAAAGGGACATGGCATTTCTTTCAACAGAAATTAACTCGAGGCAGCATGTCTGAAGGCGTTTCTTTTTTTTTTTTTTCCAACTGCATAAGCTGGTCTTACATCACTCTCCGAATACTTTGCTTTTGAAGTTTTTGTGTAGACACACCAGAAGCTGTGCAGCTCTTTTCTCGAGAGAGAACAGGCCCCGAGGGTCGCCGTTAAACATAGACGACAATGGCAAATTCTAGGATGCGTGGTATAAAAGCTTTCCTGTTGCTCTGTGTGGCAAAGGATGTGTATTTATGGGTTTAAAGCTGGGCTTGGTGCTGATGCTGGGGTGTGGAGGTGCACAGAGGCCTCGTGTGCGCATGCAGCATCTTCAGTGGAAATCTTTGAGGTGAGAGCCTGAACTTTCAACTTTGTAGTTTTAGCAAAGGTACTGAATGCTTGTAGGGAAGAAGGGACACTTCTTGATGATGCTCTGTAATTTTGTAGAATCGTAGAATTGCTTAGGGTGGAAAGGACCTTTCAGATCATCGAGTCCAACCATCAACTTGCCAATGCCAAAGCCACCACTAAACCACTCAGCACCACGTCTGCCCCTCTGTTAAATCCCTCCAGGGACTGTGATTCCACCCCTTCCCTGGGCAGCCTGTTCCAACGCTTGACAACCCTTTTGGTGAAGAAATTTTTCCTAATATCCACCCTAAACCTCCCCTGGTGCAACTTGAGGCTGTTTCCTCTTGTCCTGTCGCCTGTTCCTTGGGAGCAGAGACCGACCCCCCCCGGCTACCCCCTCCTTTCAGGCAGTTGTAGAGAGCGAGAAGGTCTCCCCTCAGCCTCCTTTTCTCCAGGCTGAACACCCCCAGCTCCCTCAGCCGCTCCTCACCAGACTTGTGCTCCAGACCCCTCACCAGCTCCGTTGCCCTTCTCTGGACTCGCTCCAGCACCTCAAGGTCTTTCTTTTGGTGAGGGGCCCAAAACTGGACACAGCATTTGAGGTGGGGCCTCCCCAGTGCCGAGTACGGGGGGACGGTCACTGCCCCAGCCCTGCTGGCCACACTGTTCCTGACACAGTCCGGGATGCTGGTGGCCTCCTTGGCCACCTGGGCACACTGCTGGCTCATTCTCAGCCGCTGTCGACCAACACCCCCAGGTCCTTCTCCGCCAGGCAGCTCTCCAGCCGCTCTGCCCCAGGCCTGGAGCGTCCATGGGGTTGGTATGACCCAAGTGCAGGAGCTGGCACTTGGCCTTGGTGAACCTCACACCATTGGCCTCAGCCCATCCATCCAGCCTGTCCACATCCCTCCACAGAGCCGTCCTGTCCTCAAGCAGGTTGACACTCCCGCCCAACTTGGTGTCCTCTGTGAACTGCCTGAGGGTGCACTCGATCCCCTTGTCCAAATCATTGATAAAGATATTTATAGTGGTGGTGGAAATACAGGAGCATTTCATTTTTCCTGGTATACCAGGTGGAGTATATTTGTTGTTGTTGTTTTTTTTTTCTTAACAATTATGTTGAAAACAATCTGAAAACCACAATTAGAACAAATGTAAAGTCGCAATATTGAAGCATTTGAAGAAAGATGGTGCACAGCCTTCCAGTTAGAAACCAGGTGGTACAATGTGTGTGGAGCACTTTGATGTCTGGTTGGAATACTGGGATAAAATGTCTCTAGCCACTTTTGGTCCTGAGGCTGTACATGACATGAGCTTAAAGCTTAAGATGCAATTTCAGAATTTCTTGGTATCTAGATATTTGAATAATACTATGAAGAACTTGTATTTCTGTAGTCAACTGCGAACACTCAGGTCTTTTGTGTTAAGAGCTGCTTCTTATAGAGAAGTGTGGCAAATGGAACACAGGAAGTCTGAAGAAAACAGTTTTACTAAACAGAGGGCATGACATAATTACTTTATTTTCGAAGTACAGTATTTGGAACACCATTGGGTTTCTGTAGTGCAAGGTCAAGCAAGACATGATGGGGCTAAACTTTTTAGCATGGCCTGTTGTGATAGGACGAGGGATAATGGTTTTAAACTGGAAGAGGGGAGATTTAGATGAGATCTGAGGAAGAAATTGTTTGCTGTGAGGGGGGTGAGCCCCTGGCCCAGGTTGCCCAGAGAAGCTGTGGCTGCCCCATCCCTGGAGGGGTTCAAGGCCAGGTTGGACGGGGCTTGGAGCAACCTGGTCTGGTGGGAGGTGTCCCTGCCCAGGGCAGGGGGTTGGAACTAGATGATCCTTCAAGGTCCCTTCCAACCCAAACTGTTCTATGATTCTATGAAATCTGGAGTAGTTTTTTTGGAATTAAAAAAGCACAAACCCAACCAAACAGATCTGTTATGAGAATAATGGCAAGTCTGGGCACTGTTCCAAACAGATGCATTCCCAGGCTTGAATAAATAGAGGACTCCATTGCTATGAAGTCTGACCTTACTTGAGATCATCCATGGGTTTTTCTCTTGCCAAACATTTGGTAGAACGAATCAGATGACTGTAATCAGAAAGCTACTGAGATGACTTTTGTTCAACTTCATTAAATTGTCTTGCCTGTGACCAAGAAGGGAGAGGAGGCAAAGTGTTTTTCTGTTGACATTTTCAGAAGAAGCGTTGGTCTTCCCAGGTCTCTCTCAAACAGCATCTGGAGCACCTTCTCCCAAAATCAAATGTAAGATCTGGACACCATAACTTCCAGAGGTAGGCCTGCTGTTCCAGCTAATCTCAGTCACGGAATGGAGTTTGCCGACATGCTTCAACATAATCTTATTTTGTTATGGAGAAATCTTTACTGATTTCAGGCATTTTTTTCCCTCCTTGGCTTCCTCTTCTTTTTTTCAGTTTGGGGATTTTGCGTGCTGTCATTTCTGTTAAAAGTTAAACCTGTTAAAAGTTTAAAATTAGGGCTTTGCTGCACAACATAGTCTTCAAGGTGGTGGTTGTTGCTTCTAGGTCGGAGCAGCCTGGGAGATGGACAGAAGCTATAGAGCCTCTGATTTTTGTAGTGGTTATTCTTGGGCAGAAATTACACGTAATCGAGGTTAGAGAACTGCTTATTATGTAAAGGCTTTATGCAATTGAAAGTGCAGCATTTTAAATTTCTGCAATTAAGAAAGTTGTCCTGAAATAGTCTTAGCATAGATGGAAAATGTGCTCGTTAGCCACGTTCCTATTCTTGCCCAATGTTCTGTCTAATTTTTCGGTAAACTTTTGCCTTGCAATGGCTGCTGTCACTACATTTTTGTTATAATTGCTGCATTGGTTAGAATTGCTTATTAGTGAAGATTTATATAAGTTTTCCCCTTCTTGAGATCTATTTATTTTCCCTACGCCGAGTTCTAAAACACTCCGAAGCTTTGCAAAAGTTGTACCGTTTCCCAAACAAACAATTTTTAGCTGCTGCAGCAGTCGCAAAACAAAGTCCTGGTGACAGCCCTTGGTGCGAGCGAGTGATTTAATTCCAGCATTAAAATGAACAAACGCAGGGAAAACTATTGAGTGTGGCTGCTCCGAGTGGATTTGCCCTTTCTGCTAGTGCTGCTTCATGACTCGAAAATACGTTATGTTTAATATGGGCTCTCCTGGGACTGTGTAAGTTTACTAAATAAGTGTATGGAGTGATATAAAGAAAATAATTAGTAGACTCTTAAGAGTCTTGTCTCTTCCTCCACTGTTTTTCCGTTCTCTTGGTGAACTCTGTCTACTTGGAAAAGTCTCTCGGACATGAAGGTTTAGGTAAACTTCTTTTGAACAGTATATAAAGGGGAAAAAAAATCTACTAATTAATTTCTATATCAGTCAACTAAAATGTTTTAAAGTCCTGTGGAGCTTGTCTAGTCAGGTTAATGATTTGTCACATCATTTGTAGCTACTTGTGGAATTTTTGTCCTTGCTAAATAGCAAACGTTTCTCTTGGCCATTTGGCTTCTTAGTGTTTTCACTGGAAGACGAAAAAATAACCTGGTGGGCTGTTGCAGTTTGTGTATTGGAAAATAATGTGTTCTCAATCACGGGTACAGTGTTTCTCTTCCTGTCTTTTTTAATAGCATCGTTTCCCCCCACCGGGCCCTGTGTTTTGCACTCTCTCCCCCCACCACAACCAGTCTTAAAACTCATGGCACGCCCTGGTATTTTAAGTCATTTTTAAAGCAATTTCAACATCTTACCAGCGTGTCAAGAACCGGCGCATTTGCAAATTGCAGTAGTCAATTCGTAAAGCGTATAAACTGTGTAAAAGTTTTGCTTCGGCAGATATTTAGAGCTCTCCAGTTAATTAATTTCAAATGCAATTTTCGCCGTGGTTTGACGCATTGTTGAAACAAGCCCAAAGCAACTGCTGAAGGTGGAAACCTGAAATACTTGCAATTATTGCACCTTATGTACAAATTAATCCCTTTGTTGTGCAGAACTGACATTTCCCCTGTCGCTTTATCCTCCTTAGGAGGCAGACTTTGAAAAGAAATAATGACTGTATAAATGAAAATTTATAGTTGTGTCTGCTTAGTGTGGGTGTCTTGCTAGACATAATTCCTTATGAAGTGTGGTGGCCGTTATGGAAATCATCATTGTATCCTTTCTCAAGTGTAGGAAGGGATTTTATAATCTGTTAGAATGCCAAATGCTTTTAACTGGAATTGAATGTGGTCCACTATCCATAAATTATAACCATGCGCGCGTGTGGGTGTCTTATCATTAAACTCTTATGCCTGTGTGAGAAGTGTGGGAGGTAATAAAAGCTTGGGACATAATAGGCGATAGATTGTACGTTTTCTCTTTAAAATTTCTTCTGAACGTAGTTTGGAGTCCTTTAATTCACATCTTCCCCAAAGAAATGAACGCTGTGTTTGGGATGTTAATTAAGCAGTACCGTGTTTTGTTTTTCTCTTTTGGGCTTGTACCACATGGTAATTAAAAACTAGTTAATGAGGTCCGTAGGCTCTCCTTGAGCACGTAAGGCATGTTTATGCAACTTCATACCGATTTTAGGTATTTGAGTTAGAACTGAGGCTTTTGCTGCAATAACTATGTCAGGGCATTCCTTATTGTGGAGGCAGGTGTTTCTATAGCTGCTCATTACAGAATTGTAGGGGTCAGAAGGGACCTCTGGAGATCATCTAGTCCAACCCCCTGCCAGAGCAGGGTCACCCAGAGCAGGTTGCACAGGAACGCGTCCAGGCGGGTTTGGAATATCTCCAGAGAAGGAGACTCCACAGCCTCTCTGGGCAGCCTCTTCCAGTGCTCTGCCACCCTCAAAGGAAAGAAGTCTTTCCTCATGTTGAGATGGAATTTCCCATGTCCCAGTTTGTGCCCGTTGCCCCTTGTCCTGTCACCAGGCACCACTGAGAAGAGTCTGGCCCCATCCTCTTGCCACCCACCCTTTAGCTATTGCTGAGCATTGATGAGGTCCCCTCTGTGTCTTCTCTTCTCCAGGCTCAACAGCCCCAGGGCTCTCAGCCTTTCCTCAGCAGAGAGGTGCTCCAGTCCCTGGATCATCTTGGTCACCTTAAAGAGTGGTGGTTTGTCCCACGTCCACCGCTCTGTTGTGTTTGTCTCCCACCATCAGAACATCTAAACGTCTTCCAGTGTTTCTTTGACCAGCCTCAAATGAAAGGCGTGGGGGAAAGGGTGGTTGTACTCAAGAGATCTGAAGATCGTTTTGTCTTTTGGGTAACTGGAAGGTCTGAGCTGACACTTTCAGGGGACTGGTCATAATGATTCTGAGATTTCTTTTTTGAATGGAAATAGTTAATTTAGAATTTGCTATGGTGTGTAGCTTAGATTTCTTATCTTGCCATGTGTATCTGTGTCCTACCGTGCATTTATCACCCTGGTGGTTAGCTGGCATTCCACCAGGAGATTCTTCCGTGACTCTTAGGCACTTTAGATTTGATGATCTGCATTAGATTTTTGTATTTTCAGATTTTTAACCTGAGTGCTTTGTTGGTGTCCAAGATACATATGAAATATCAGAGGTGTTAGTACTTCAGTTAGATGTACGGTAATCTACAGATAATCTTCCTTCGTTATGCAAACTGACCATTTAGTCCCTTATTTAGGCCATTTCTTATTCTTTTAGAAGTTTGCTTTTATTTTATTTAAAAAAAAAAAGACAAAGTCTCTTAGAAATCCAGTTTTAGGGGGGTGCAATTCTGCATTCACTTTCAACCCAAGGGAAGTATGAGCTGCTGTAGAAAGAAGCTCAAACCACATGCTACCGCTTTTGCCTGCGTGTTTCTTTTGCCTGCCTCTCCTTTTTTTGCTTATATTTGCATTTGCGTGGCCACGTGGTGAGCTGTCGCAGAGAACTGAGCTAGCTGAGGATTGTCCTTCCCCTCAACTTGGCTAAAGAAATTAATTTTCCTGTGTGGCTACCCAAGTATTGGGTTTTCTTTTAAGAAGGGAACAGAAAGTGGGAAGAAATGTGCAAAGTGAAGGGGGGGCTGGTTTTAAAAACCCTGTTGACGTGCTCTCTACCAACTAGATTGCTCTTGGTCCTGTTTGTTGACGCCTTGAAAAAGTTCTGAAAGGTCTGCGAGATAGATGTATGGAGAAATGTTATGCAAAGGGGAAGAGTCAGTGCAACTTTTGTAGTAGGTACGACTTAACCTATGTAAGAGCCTGATTTGAATCTTCTCCAAAAATCATAATTTATCCACGTCTCTCTTGGTTGTAGTCACTGCTTTGCCTACAGGGAAGGTATGGAGATGTCATGTCCTGCATCCGAAGGAGTTCTTCACGGATTGGTGTTGCAGTCACCAGCTTACGCTTCTCTATTAACGGAGTCCCTTTGAGGATTTTATAGTAGAGTTACTTTAGCGCTGCCAGCTGAACGCTCTAGGCTTGACGATTTGTGGCTATTCTGAATTTCTTCCTAAATCTTCTCCTGACCCTTCACTCAAAGACTAGTTTTCCAAAGGCAGCCTCCCGTTGAGCCTTGATCTGATTGAAGGTGACCAACTGCCCTTCCACTGCTCTTGCATCGGATCTGCTGATGGTATATCTGGAATGTATTGGAAAACGCACCCAACGTATTTCATCTAGCTCATCTGCTAGAGCCTGACCTTCTCAGAGTGCTCCCTTAACGCCTCCATCGCTTTCTGGCCTCTTTGAGGAGCTGTCTGCTTGATATTATTCAGAAAAAAAACTTTTACTGTTAATTTTTATACCTTTAGCAAGCCGTTCCTAAGTTATTCTTGGCTTGACTCCATACGGTTTAGCATTGAACTTGCCAAAACTTACGTACCTTTTTGTTTCCTGATTAGGAAAAGACTTAATCTTTTTACATTTAATGGTCTCCTTCCTCTGCAGTTGAGTCACGGTGATTTTTTTTGTTGTTGTTGTTGTGTTTGGGGCTTCTAATATCTGATATACATCCTCTCTGAACCCTTAATGCAGTGGTTTTAAGTTCTTTTACTGCCATCTACAAACAGTTCATAAGCTGAACCTATTTTCTTATCGCTTCTTAAGCTTTTCGGGTACGTTCTATGTCAAGGCTGAACTTGCTAACTAGGAAAATTAATTCCACTTTAAGATACTTGGAAAAATCCTCTGACCATTTTCTAGTTAACGGACTTCAATTAACAACACTTGTGGAAATACGTATTTGGGAGGTTGGTGGAGGTTTTGGTTTTTCAGAAGAAGATCAGATCATGACCTTGAGCAAAGATTTCCCTTGTCTGCAAGAGAAGGGAAAGTAGAAATATGGGAGGTTCCAGCAGAGTTTACTCTCAGCGGGAAGGAAAATCTGGGTCAAATCAATTCCGCCAAAAATGGGAGATGTTTTTAGACACCACAGCAGTTGATGGTTGTTTGATACCCCCTAGTTCTCTGTGTGTGTATGTATATGATAGAAAAACTATAGAATAGAAATAAAATACAGTGGCTATATATAAAATATATAAACCTAAATACATTTTAATAATATAAATATATATGACCTAGTATACCATATCAATATATATTTAGTGTATATATACAAATACATACCTTGTAGGTATCAAAATACCTAGAGATAAAAAAATTAAAATATGCATAAATTTTAGATGAGGATAATTTCTTACAAAAATATAAACCAAGAGGATCTGTTATATAAATCTATGCAAATATATTAAAATAAATATAGGCATGTGAAATGTAGTTTAAAAATATAAAGATATTGCTAGAAAAAAAAATGTTTTGGCTTGCATCGTTTCAAGTTTGGCTTCAGGTTTATCCAAGTAAATGGTTGCTGACTTTGAATTGAACCTCAACCTGATCTCCTTCTATGACAGGATGACGCGATTATTGGATGAGGGAAAGTCTGTGGACATTGTCTACCTAGACTTTCGAAAAGTATTTGGCACTGTCCCCCATAGAATTCTTATGGAAAAACTGGCAGCTCATGGCCTGGATGAGCATATGATCTGCTGGATCAAGCACTGGCTGGATGGGCGGTCCCAAAGAGTGGTGGTCAATGGAGTTAAATCCAGCTGGTGGCTGGTCACAAGTGGTGTCCCTCAGGGCTCAGTGTTGGGACCATTTCTGTTTAACATCTTTATTGATGACCTTGATAAGGACATAGAGTGTATCATCAGCAAGTTTGCAGATGACACGAAGCTAAGCGGGAGTGTTGATCTACATGAGGATAGGGAGGGTCTACAGAAAGACTTGGACAGATTGGACCGATGGGCCAATGCTGATGGAATGTGCTTCAACAAGACCAAGAGCCGGATCCTGCACTTGGGCCACAACAACCCCATGCATCGCTACAGGCTGGGGGAAGTGTGGCTGGAGAGCTGCCTGGCGGAAAAGGACCTGGGGGTCCTTTTGACAAGCGGCTGAACATGAGCCAGCAGCGTGCCCAGGTGGCCAAGAAAGCCAATGGCATCCTGGCTGGTATTAGAAATAGTGTGACCAGCAGGAGGAGGGAGGTGATTGTCCCCCTGTGCTCAGCACTGGTGAGGCCACACCTTGAGTATTTGTGTCCAGTTCTGGGCACCTCAATACGAGAGAGATCTCGAGGTGCTGGAGCGAGGGCAGAGGAGGGCAACGGAGCTGGGGAAGGGCCTGGAGAATAAATCTGATGAGGAGCGACTGAAGGAGCTGGGACTGTTTAGTTTGAGGAAGAGGAGGCTGAGGGGAGACCTCATCACTCTCTACAACTACTTGAAAGGACATTGTAGAGAGGTTGGTGCTGGTCTCTTCTCACAGGTAATCAGCGATAGAAAAGAGGGAATGGGTTCAAGCTGCAGCAGGGGAGGTTTAGGCTGGACATTAGGAAAAAATTCTTCCCAGAAAGAGTGGTCAGCCACTGGAACAGGCTGCCCAGGGAGGTGGTGGAGTCACCATCCCTGAATGTGTTTCAGACTCGTTTAGATGTGGTGCTGGGCGATATGGTGTAAGGGAGAACTTTGTAGAGTGGGGTTGATGGTTGGACTCGATGATCCCAAGGGTCTCTTCCAACCTGAATGATTCTATGATTCAGTATTTTGTATTTATGGAACTGGTTCTCTCCCCAGTTGGCATTCTCAGAATGTCTGTCAATAGAAGATCTGTCTGTATATTTATACATGATATCTATATATTTATATAATTGTATATCTATATACTTGTGCATATATATACACAATGTGTATATAATTTATTCTCTTGTATATATAATCTATTCTGACTCTCTTCAGTGAGTCAGAGATCTCTTAGATGACTGGGTTGGTAACTGGATATTTCTCACTGCAGCCATTGGTCCCATCCCTGACTTGCACCAGCCTGGCGTGGGTTTTATTTTTATTTTTTATTTAGTTTTTTTTTATTTCCCAAAGCAGTAATCGGGGAGCTGGGTAGTTTACTACTCTTTGATCCAGATTCAGGAATTGCTTATAAAGCTAAGGATTGCTTCCAGAAATACCATTTCACTCCCTACCTCGGTGGGAAACTGTAATTATGAGAGTAGTTTCGGTAAAACCAGTGAAATTGTTCTTGTGCTCGAGTACTTTGCTGAGCTGGGATGTCGGGGGAGATGATAAATGGATATTGTCCAGTGCCGTAACCAGACCAAACAGTGTGCGTTCAGGCCAAGGGCAGAGAGAGGTAAATGCCCTTATTAAGAAGAAAATTCTCATTTTTACAGATAGGGGAAATAGAGGAAATAACATGCTTGCAGCTTGCCTAAAATTATACAATGAGTTGACATTACAACTAGGAATGAAACTTCCAGTGTCCTGATCTTTATCCTCATGATTTAACTGCTGGGCCTTGCTTCAAGGTTAATAAAACATGCTGTTTGCGTGTGATAACTTGTGTAAGAGTCCCACTTAACTAACAATTTCAGGTGATTTTATAAGATGTATATAGAGCAGGTATGCGTCTCTCTTTGGTCTTGTGAATCGTAATTCTTCGTTTTGCTAAGTGGAGTTTAGGATGTAAGCAATCAAAATCCATTTTTCCTTTCTGAAGGAAGCGTGTTGTCGGTATTCCTGAAGAGCTCCCATAATAAGGTAATTAATGTGAAATGCAATCAGATGAACTATAATTTTGACAGATACAAATGCCACTGAATATTTTAATATATGAGCATATAAGTTTGCAGAGCTTGAAATTGCGTGTTAAAAGCGATGGTATCATCAGCCAACCTGAAGAAGGGTGGATGAGGGAAAGCCTGTGGATGTTTTCCTGGACTTTAGTAAGGCCTTTGATATGGTTTCTCACAGTATCCTCCTGGAGAAACTGGCTGCCCATGGCTTGGACGGGAGTATTTTTCACTGCATAAAAATTTGGCTGGAGGGCCGGGCCCAGAGAGTGGTGGTGAATAATCCAGTTGGCGGCTGGTCACGAGCGGTGTTCCCCAGTTCTCTTTAATATCTTTATCAATGATTTGGACAACGGGATCGAGTGCACCCTCAGTCAGTTCACAGAGGACACCAAGTTGGGCGGGAGTGTCAACCTGCTTGAGGACAGGACGGCTCTGCGGAGGGATGTGGACAGGCTGGATGGATGGGCCGAGGCCAATGGTGTGAGGTTCACCAAGGCCAAGTGCCGGCTCCTGCACTTGGGTCACACCAACCCCATGGACGCTCCAGGCCTGGGGCAGAGCGGCTGGAGAGCTGCCCGGCGGAGAAGGACCTGGGGGTGTTGGTCGACAGCGGCTGAGAATGAGCCAGCAGTGTGCCCAGGTGGCCAAGGAGGCCACCAGCATCCCAGACTGTGTCAGGAACAGTGTGGCCAGCAGGACTGGGGCAGTGACCGTCCCCCCCTGTACTCAGCACTGGGGAGGCCCCACCTCGAGTGCTGTGTCCAGTTTTGGGCCCCTCACCACAAGAAAGACCTTGAAGGGGCTGGAGCGTGTCCAGAGAAGGGCAAGGGAGCTGGTGAGGGGTCTGGAGCACAAGTCTGGTGAGGAGCGGCTGAGGGAGCTGGGGGTGTTCAGCCTGGAGAAAAGGAGGCTGAGGGGAGACCTTCTCGCTCTCTACAACTGCCTGAAAGGAGGGGGTAGCCGGGGGGGGTCGGTCCCTTCTCCCAAGGAACAGGCGACAGGACAAGAGGAAACAGCCTCAAGTTGTGCCAGGGGAGGTTTAGGATGGATATTAGGAAAAATTTCTTCCCCGAAAGGGTTATCAAGCATTGGAACGGGCTGCCCATGGCAGTGGTGGGGTCACCATCCCTGGAGGGATTTAACAGAGGGGCAGACGTGGTGCTGAGGGACATGGGTTAGTGGTGGCTTTGGCAGTGTTGGGTTGATGGTTGGACTAGATGATCTGAAAGGTCCCTTCCAACCTAGACGATTCCATGATTCTGTGGGAGGTAAGAGAGCAGCTGAGCAGGAGAAGAGCGGGAAGGGGAGCTCAGCTGGGTGTCCAAGCAGTGGGAAGGCCATTGTGGCCAGGCTCCCAGGCAGCCTGGAGCTGTGGGCCAGCCCCACCGGTGCCAGCCCATTGCAGGGGACAGTCACAGGGTCCTGCTGTCAGCTCTCGTGCTGTGGCTCACGAGACAGCGTACGAACCAAACAGCTTGGCAGCAATTGTGATTTTTGCACGAAGTTAGCCGAGTTGTGCGGATATGGAGGGAATGTTTGGGGACGGCAGAAATCTTTTTATGTAAAATACTACAATATTCGAATTATCCACTCAAAACCAGGTGGCCTAAAAAGGATTGCTCTGCACAAGTGACAGCTGCCGATGCTGAACGCCTAAAAAACTTGTATAGACCATAGGGCTTGCCAGATAATTTTGGCAGAAGTTTGCTCCATGAAAATCTGAGGGACTTTTCCAAAAGGTAAGTATAGTCGCTCTGGAGACAGTGGTGCCGGGTGTCACCCTCGGGGGTGCTCAGAATGGCTTTTTTGACACCGAGGTTGGTCTTGTACAGAATGAGAATGGTATTGTAGGTTATATTAAAAATTTACATTAATTTCTTTTTCTCAAGCATGGGCACAGAGCGACGGTAGATGCCAGCAGAGAAGACATCGGGTCGTTCTCAGTATTTCCTAATCACGCTCCCAGAGAGCAAACGTTTTACTCTTTATGGCTTGGCACTTATTGCAAAATCCTTATGAACGGGGAAAGCCTAAAGGAATCCCTTACCCTGTGGTAAAACATTTTTTCGGTACTGAAGAGGAAACGTTTTGGAACTGAACGTGCCTCTAAATGTACCTTCTTTTGTTGGGATAAATGCAAATCTTTACGTAATTCATGCCATAAAGTAGGTTAATAACAACTGGCATATCCGTATTTGGAACCAGAAGTTTCTTAATACGTTATATGTAATTTTAGTCTTTAATAGTAAAGTTGATGAGTGTTAGCACATGTTTCTATATAATTTCAATGTCAACTATCAATTTTTGTTGGAAAAAAGATATCTCTTTATAAAAAAGTGTGTATATACAGGCAGAATTAGTAATACTTTGTCAGCCTTTTTCTCCCCCCATGGCGTTGTATTTTTGTAGTCAGCAAATTTCATAGGCCAAAACCTTCATTCCCTCCACGCTGGCCATTTACCCAAAAGACAAACAACTTTATAGGTATTAAATGCATAAAACGACTTTAAATAATAGGATATTGTGTGTTGCAGCTCTGTTTTATTGGTTTGGATCCAACCGTGGTGTCTGGTGGCAAAACCTTGTTACTATCTGACGCCTCTGGAGCTGATTTCAGTTCAGAGCCCGAAGCCAAAGGGCAGGTGCTAACATGAAACAGCTCATCAGCGTTAGCGGTAATTTATGTCCCTCTCTGAAGAGTGAGCATGGAAGAACCCTCCCTTCTCTTGGCCAAGGCAGCATTTTCTGCTAGTCAAGATAACGAAAAAATTTGCCCTGGTACGCTCCTTCTAGGGGTAGGACTTAATTTTTTAAGGCTTTATCACTAAAAGAATTATTTTAATAATATTCATATAGATGGAGCTGGTATTGATGCCTGTAGATAAGCCTATGTAGCACTTTCTGGAGTGAAATCCAATTTTCAATGGCTCATGATTATTTTATTTTTTTTCAAACTTGTTTGTGATGAAACTTTTCATGCTGAGTATCTTCCTTCAGACCGATTTTTTTTTTTTTTTTTTGGCACTGCTTTAATTGAAAACAGTTCTTCTGTTTCTGAGAATGAGGTTAGGGAAAAATGTTATTTAACCAACGCTGAATTCTTACATCTGTTTTATTGAGGCGTTTTAGAGCCTTCATGCCTTGGAACAGGCTCTTGAGATTTGGGAAGGGGGGCTTAGGGGAGTGAAAACCGTGGACCAAGATGTGCCATTTGCAATCCCTCTTAAAGTTTACAAAGTCTGGCAAAGTTACAAGGGTCTGAAACTTGCTGTTTGCATACGTTGAGCAGAAACTCGCTGAAAAACTGGCAGCAAAAGTGTCTATACGTTGAGTTTTCATGAAGTGTATTCCACAGCGAGGCTTAAGATGCGACACCCCTCATGAAGTCCATTCCAGGACCGGGGCGGGGGGGGTGGGGGCGGGGAATGACTTTCCCTGCAGTTGCTTCATCCAGTTGCTGGTGGACCAGGTTTCAAGCAAGAGAATTAATGCTCGGGGGCTTTCTCGTCCTTGGTGTAGCAGGTAGTGTAGAGGAGGAAGTTGTCTCACTGCGTTACAAAATGTTACGGCTTAGAGCAAAAATAGGGACAGGCTGGGGTGGATTAAAAACCAACGTGCCCATTGCGTGACAGCATTGGGGAGAGGTGGCAGGGTCCAAAGAGCATGAGCAAGTCTTCTCAGAAATATGGCTGGCAGCCAGAGCACTCCCAAACTGTGTAGCACTGAGTTTTCCAACTGTACTTGTATTTGGACTTTTATTTAGTTGCTTTTAAGTGCTGTCCTGAAGGAGAAAGCTGGTTGGAACTGCTGCAGGTACCAGTGCTCAGGTGCTTTAGAAGTTTGGAGGAGTAAAACTTAGGGCTAGCAGGGGAGCCGCAGATCACAGAATTGGAGGGGTTGGAAGGGACCTTCGGAGATCATCTAGTCCAACCCTCTGCCAAAGCAGGGTCACCCAGAGCGGATTGGACAGGAACGTGTCCATGCGGGCTTGGAATATCTCCAGAGAAGGAGACTCCACAGCCTCTCTGGGCAGCCTGTGCCAGGGCCCTGCCACCCTCAAAGGAAAGAAGTTGTTCCTCATGTTGAGACGGAACTTCCTGTGTCCTAGCTTTTGTCCACTGAACTTTGTCCTGTCCCCGGGCACCACTGAGAAGAACCTGACCCCATCCTATTGACACCCGCTCTTTGGATATAAATGAGCATTGATGAGGTCCCCTCTCAGTCTTGTCTTCTCCAGGCTGACCAGCCCCAGGGCTCTCAGCCTTTCCTCAGCAGAGAGGTGCTCCAGTCCCTGGATCATCTTGGTAGCCCTCGGCTGGACTCTCTCCAGCAGTTTCCTGTCCTTGAACCGGGGAGCCCAGAACTGGACCCAGTGCTCCATCTGTGGCCTCCCCAGGGCAGAGCAGAGGGGGAGGATGACCTCCCTCCACCTGCTGGCCACAGTCTTCTTAATGTCCCCCAGGAGGCCACTGGCCTTCTTGGCCACAAGGGCACATTGCTGCCTCATGGGCAACTTGTTGTCCAAAGATTTGTGATGACTTTGCTGTGCTAGCTATTTCTTCTTAGTTTTGTGTGGGACGAGAAACAGGAGATTGGGAATTTTATCTGGCACGTGCAGCAGGCTGTGGAAAGGAGCAAGCAGTATTTATTTCGATAGAAGGAGGGACATGAAGAGGTTGGGGAAGATGCTGAGGTTTAGCTGTCCAGGTGTAATTCGGTGATGGGACGGAGGGAATAATGAAAACTGGGACCAGGAGGAGAGGTGCATCCTCACAGAGCCAGATCCAGCAGGTCTGCTAATAAGTCCAGTTGTGGTTCAGGAAATTAACGGATAATAGTCCCTCATAATAATTAAGGGATAATAAATTCAGGGAATTCACTCCTTAACCTCATCTTGCTCTATCGCAAGTTCTTGCCTGGTTAAACACAGGTAGAGAGATGCTGATGGTTTTGCCATGGTAAAGTTGACCCTTGTTGTTTCCTGAATACTGGTCTTGGACATAAGTCTGGGTTTGACCCCTCGCATGGTGGCAAGAATGAGCACTAAAGTCCTCCGACAAGGGATATGTTTTGCCTAGAACTGAGATACGTCTTGTCTTGATACTTGCCATGGAAACTGAGCTGCGACAAGTAAGGGAACAGAAAGATGAAAATTATCTTGTGTTTTAGCCAACTGAGTCCGGAGAAAAATTAGTTCTCCCTTGCCTCTTTGCATTTTATTTTATTTTTGTTAGGACTCGAGGTAGATCGTTTTAGTGGGAGGCTTTCCCAGGAGCCACTCGCTCATGTTATCATGTCTCACTTAGGAAACAGGTTCATTTTGAGTTGAGTGCCTGCAGTCAAAAGTCAACAGAAGCAGTGCGTTAAACTTGCCAAGTGATAGAAAATTCCAGCTGCTCCAGAAAAGTCAGCTGTTGGATGCCTTGATCTGGCTAGCAACGTCACAGGTCACTTCTGTCAACGGCAGTCTGAATTTCTTCTTCCCCTTTCCCCCTCGATGTAGGGATGAAGTTCTTCTGAGGGTTCTGCTTCAAAAGAAGTAGTTAATATCCGATACCCTGATTTAAAAATACTTAAAAATTATTTTAAAATATTTAAAAATAATACTGGAATCCAAGAAATAGAGGTTGGTGGTGAAAAGGAAAACCATAGAATCATAGAATGTGTTGCGTTGGAGGGGACCTTTAAAGTTCTTCTAACCCAACCCACCTCCAATGAGCAAAATTTGAATCCTCTCATTTGTGATGGGATCATCTAAGGCATAGGAAAAATGGGTGGCCGCAAGGAAGCATTGGTATCATCTGCGTAACGAGAGGGGAACTGAGGTGCAGTGTGGACAACCAGGATTTTTGCAGTTTGCCAAAACTGTGAACATCTGCAGCGCTTGTGCATCTTGTGGTTCATGATTGGAACAGATCAGCATTGCAGCAGAAGAGTGAGAAAGTGTTACAAGTTTTTATGACCGCTTGTTTGAGTAACTGAACACCACATTATTTTTATTATTTTCAAGTTAGGTTTTACGTTGTGTTTGAAGTGCAGCAGAGCCTGTTTGGATGGAATACCAGCAAATTGCCTGTAGGAGAGGCTCTTGTACTCGGAGAAAATTTGCGCTTAACGCCCGCGTTACAGAATTTTTTTATTTATAAATGATGAGTACTTCATGATGCTGCCTTATTTATATGTTTATAGTTGATATAATTTATTATATATTTGATTATTTATAGAAATAGATTCTGTCTTATAATTTTTCTAAATAAATGTTGTTGTTATATAAAATATCATCTATATGTGCATATACAAAACCCAGAAATGTATCTATCTGCATAAAAAAACCCTATTAATATTTGGCCTCTTTGCTATGGAGAAGAATTTATGCTGGCAGCCTCTTCTGTTAAGTGGGCTTTAAAAGGTTTCTTTTCCCTCTCTCTGAAAGGGACGTTAATCAAGGTGTGCATAAATTAGTCATAACAAATCCTTGCAATTCTCCGAGTGCACAGTAAACCGAAAATAATTTGAGGACAAGGTTATCAGGGTAAATCCAGAGAGTGTTCTGCTAAGAGCTATTTAAAAACTCTTGGCTGCCACCCTCCAGTAAATAGCAATCAGGCTTCCAGAGATGTCTGGCAGCTCCAGTTGTTCTTCTCGTTCATACTTTATGTTCTACCAAGATCATTCCTTGAAGATCTAAAGCCTCTTCTGCGGCGTATAAATGGGAAATTCTCCTGGAAATATCTGTACGTGGTGGATGGAACGCTTTTGGCCACCCGACCCTTGAAAGACTTCTCACTTTTCATTTTCTGGATTCCGTTCAATTCAGAATATTGTCGTACCGGCACTCCGTCTCCAAACTTACAACATTGATCCCCTCTCCTACCACGCTTGTTTCTCCGCCCACCGTTGACGTAGCTGCATCGCCGTTATTGTCCAGGGTAGCATGAGTGTGATCATTGTGGATTTTTTTTTTTCCAAGAAAAATCCCATGTTACGCTGACTACTGCCTACGTTAACATATTCAAGCTGTTTATAGCTAGAGCGGTATCATAAATCCACCTTGATGGATTACACTATAAATTCCCTAATGATTCTTAACTATTATATAGTGTACTAAACGTAATTACCTTCTTCGTCTGTTTTGTTCTCTATACTTTCCTTTCAGGTCTTATATTTTTCCTTCTATTCTATACATCTGGTTTAAGAGTTTATAATAGACTTTGCTCATGCGAACACTACAGTGCCTTGCGCAGAGGCAGGTGTAGCTCAGACTGCTGCTAAGTACCTTCGTTGCAAAAGAAATAATGACAGTTATTAATGGCGAGTGCAGCTGACAAGTGGTTGATGTGCTGGTTTTGTGTTAGGAAAAGTAACTTCGATATTGGTTAGTAAAGGTAGTATTTCGTGTGTTTTAAATGTTTCCGTGTGCCAGCGCTAGGTTTAAAGGTGTTCTTTAATTAATTCAAAATACCTCCTCATGAGCATGTATGCATCTTAAAATCACGGAATGACAGGCAGTCAGGGGTTGGAAGGGACCTTCGGAGATCATCTAGTCCAACCCCCTGCCAGAGCAGGGTCACCCAGAGCAGGTTGCACAGGAACACATCCAGGCAGGTTTGAATATCTCCAGAGAAGGAGACTCCACAGCCTCTCTGGGCAGCCTCTTCCAGTGCTCTGCCACCCTCCAAGGAAAGAAGTTGTTCCTCATGTTCAGATGGAATTTCCCATGTCCCAGTTTGTGCCTGCTGTCCCTTGTCCTGTCACCAGGCACCACTGAGAAGAGTCTGGCTCCATCCTCTTGCCACCCGCCCTTTAGCTATTGCTGAGCATTGATGAGGTCCCCTCTCAGTCTTGTCTTCTCCAGGCTGACCAGCCCCAGGGCTCTCAGCCTTTCCTCAGCAGAGAGGTGCTCCAGTCCCTGGATCATCTTGGTAGCCCTCGGCTGGACTCTCTCCAGCAGTTCCCTGTCCTTCTGGAACTGGGGAGCCCAGAACTGGACCCAGTGCTCCAGGTGTGGCCTCCCCAGGGCAGAGCCGAGGGGGAGGATGACCTCCCTCCACCTGCTGGCCACAGTCTTCTTAATGTCCCCCCAGGAGACCCTTGGCCTTCTTTACCATAATAAAATCATAAAATCATTTCCCCAACAATCCTGTGCACCTGACTTTAAAGATCTTTTGAGGGTAGACGGAGGAATGAGTATGAAATTGTAAGATCAGATATCAGTGTTGTCATATCTCACTTTTCTTCTTGAAAAATTTATTTTGTTCTTTTGAAAACTCTTCTGTTGCTTGTTTTCCTTCTCCCTTAATCCTGTGGGAGGGGATTTTTTTTTTTCTATTTTATAAATTAGAATGAGTTTTAAAAGAAAAGAGGAGATTCTGGAATTCTATGGAAATATTGTATGGGAGGTTGTGCCATCTCCATCCTTGGAGGTTTCCAAGACTCAGCTGGATGAAGCCCTGAGGAACCTGGCGTGACCCCATTGCTGCCCCTGCTTGGAGCAGGAGGTTGGGACAAAGACCTCCTGAGGTCCCTTCTAGCCTGGATCATCCTGTGATCTTACGCTCTGAAAAATTACTTCTTTCTTCTTACTCAACTTCTAAAACTTCTCTGTCTTTTCCACCGTCTTCATCTGGTTTCTCTGGGGCATAGGTTTGCTCCTGGTGGTATTTTTCTTCAGTGGCCTGGCTTCATCATTTTGTTGTCAAAGTCAATGCTACAGATAAATGTTGCTCTCCCTTTGCTGGGATAGTTTTTGAACACGTTTCCATGTTTGTTTCTGCCCCCGGTTTTGCATGACTTGTGTTGACAAAATAATATTACTGAAAATCCCACTGTCACTGGGATCATAGACGTTCACGGGCTCCCTCCCACCCCGACTGCAACAACAATAAAGGACCAGGACAGTGCTCTGGGCAAAAGCCAGAGGAGTTTTCTAATTAAAAAAAAAAAAAAAAAAAAATTATAAAAAAGATCACCACCACCACCAAAAAGAAAAAAAGGACCAAAACCACCCAAAAAAAAACCCCACCAAAAAAACCCAAACCAAAAAAAGCCCCAAAACCCCAACACCCAACAACTCCTTTTTAATATCTCACTGTGTGAGGTTTTTTTTGGCTTGGTTTGCCGTTCCACGGCTGATAGGTGACTGAGTCAGACTCTTGTTGTAAAATCAAATCCAACCCTGGGTGGCTTGCTGGTTTTTCCCACATTTCTCATACATTTTTCCTCCCTCTCACCCTCGTCTTTTCTCACTCGCGCTTAGTTTCCCAACTTTCAAGTAGTCATAATACTCCGGTATTGTGTCCTTCTATAATACCATAAAACCTTTATTATTTACTTTTTCTTTATACTGTGGTCACATTTGCAGCTTCAGTTATACTGGACAGTCTTCAAGCGTGCAAACAATCTCAGAAATTGTATCGCTTATGTCCAGAGGAGTTGAAATAGGTGTTTCCAGGAGTGGAGTTAATAAAAACGTGAAGGTTTCCTTCCTTATTTAAGATATTCCCTTCCTATAGATTTTTTTGAATATATTCCTTGAGGTGAATGAATGGTTTATTAGAGTTTATTTCCAGCTTTATTTGGCAACTTTTATAGCCTTTTGATTCGGGAATGTGGAATGTAATTTGCTTTACTTAATTCTTCAAGGTGTCTGTCACCAGATATGTCTGCTACTCAGATTTATGTTACAGATATCCAAAATATTTTTAGAGGTTTCCAGCTGAAAAAGCTGGTTCTTCAGCATCTGTGTACAAAGAAGTAGGACCCCATCTGGAATTCCTAAGTGTGTAACTTCATTGAGACAGTTTATAGGTGTTGACTTTATAAATGACGAGTGGTGCTCCTCAGGGATCAGTGCTGGGACCGGTCTTGTTTAACATCTTCGTCAGCGACATGGACAGTGGCATTGAGTGCACCCTCAGCAAGTTTGCCAACGACACCGAGCTGTGTGGGGCGGCTGACACGCTGGAGGGGAGGGATGCCATCCAGAGGGACCTGGACAGGCTGGAGAGGTGGGCCCATGCCAACCTCATGAACTTCAACGAGACCAAGTGCAGGGTCCTCCACCTGGGTCGGGGCAATCCCAAGCACCGATACAGGCTGGGCAGCGACTGGCTTGAGAGCAGCCCTGAAGAAAAGGACTTGGGGGTGCAGGTGGACGAGAGGCTCAACATGAGCCGTCACTGTGCACTAGCAGCCCAGAAAGCCCATCGTATCCTGGGCTGCATCAGGAGAAGCGTGGCCAGCAGGTCGAGGGAGGTGATTCTGTCCTTCTACTCTGCTCTGGTGAAACCCCACCTGGAGCACTGCGTGCAGTTCTGGAGTCCTCAGCACAAGAAGGACTGTTGGAATGGGTACAGCGGAGGGCCACAAAGATGATCAGAGGGCTGGAGCCCCTCTGCTGGGAGGACAGGCTGAGAGAGCTGGGGGGGTTCAGCCTGGAGAAAAGAAGGCTCTGGGAAGACCTTCCAGCCCCTTCCAGTCCCTCAAGGGGCTCCAGGAAAGCTGGGGAGGGACTCTGGATCAGGGAGGGGAGCCATGGGACAAGGGGAATGGCTTCAAACTGGAAGAGGGGAGATTGAGATGAGATATTGGGAAGAAATTCTTTGCTGTGAGGGGGGTGAGCCCCTGGCCCAGGTTGCCCAGAGAAGCTGTGGCTGCCCCATCCCTGGAGGGGTTCAAGGCCAGGTTGGACGGGGCTTGGAGCAACCTGGTC
The DNA here is from genome assembly GCA_008658365.1 of Alca torda. Taxonomy (NCBI): domain Eukaryota; kingdom Metazoa; phylum Chordata; class Aves; order Charadriiformes; family Alcidae; genus Alca; species Alca torda. The sequence goes on from CM018101.1 coordinate 3,212,901, forward strand.
TGGTGGGAGGTGTCCCTGCCCAGGGCTGGGGGTGGCACTGGGTGGTCTTTAAGGTCCCTTCCAACTCAAACCATTCTACGATTTTGTAGTTTTTCAGATGAAATAGGGGTGTCTTTTTTGGTGTCTTTATGGATTCCTGATACAGCCATGGTGTCAAAACCTGGATGGGAATGCAGCTCTGGAACTGAGCTTTGAAATCCTGGGAAAAGGTGGTCTTCTCCTTATTTTGAAGTTCCAACTAAAAAGAGATTTAGGTAATCTAATGGCAAGAATGGGGCTCCTGCCCCATCACAGCAGATGTCACAGTAAGAGACCTCCTGAGATCTAGAGGTAAAAAAGAGGTTGAATAGTTCAAAACTAAAGAAATGCTGGTTTTGCAGTGAATTCAGGAATATGTTTATTATAATAAATCCATGCAGTTTAATATTTGTAATCTTTTTCAGTGCAGTGATGTTTGAGAGGTGGTGTGAAGTGTTGGATTGGCTTAATTGCAGGAAGCAAAGTGGAAAAGACCTTAAAAGAAAGGAAAGAAAATCCGTGTATATAATTTGGCTGGGCAACAGAGGAGACGTGACTGTGCCTTTTATTTAAAAGGCTGTAAACACTGAACTGGAGAAGAAATGTTTTATGGTATTACATGGAACCACTTACAGGAATAAGGAGATGAAGTTGAGTCAAGGAATGCTTAGGCTGAATATTAGGGGGAGGGGGAAGAATCTTAACGTCGAGGTTTATTAGATTATGGAACACTCTTCCCAAAGGATGTGGTTCAAGCTCCATTACCAGTCCCTTAAAATTAGGCTGGATCGAATAACAGCGTGTACTGGAGGGAACACTGTTGCACGGGTAGGGGTTGTACACGGTTACCTAATACGTCTTCGAGTTTTGCTTGCTTCCATGATTCATTTCCTCAAAAACTCCTTCCAGAATGTGTTAATGACATCACGGCCCCGGCTTCCTTGGACGTGTTGGTGCTTCTTGGTGCTGCGGCTTTCGGAGAGTTTCTTCCGAGATTTACAAGGTTGTCTTTTTTTTTTTTTTTTCCCAGTGGCTCCCATAGCTCAGCCGTTCCCCGCAGCTTTCCCGTGCTGCTGCGACGTTGCTGGGAGCGATGGGGACGGGCAAAAATCAGGTGCCTGGGGTGTATTTTAAAAATATGGATACACAGGATTTGGGCTATTCCTGGAGAGACTGTGATCAGGAGCCAGGCAGGCAGCCGAATTTGTGTTGCAGAGCTTGGCTTCACAGAAGCAACTACCTTCTGCTTTTCTTGGCAAGTAGGACGAAATCTGTGTCTCCGTTAGAATAGTATTATTAAGTGCGAGCAGCCTCAAACAAATAAGTCGTACTCATGTATTTCAACGAGCCGGTCTTAGTGGTTGTTAGGCTGATTTGATGAGAAGAAAATAACTTGTTTTTAAAACTGTCTTCTACTCTTTGTTTTTAAACATTTAAAGAAGCCATCTGAAACATGCTCTTAATCTTTCTGTAGCACTGTGGCTACTTTTCTGCGGTATTTAGGAGTTAAATACTGAAAATAAAGTGTAATAATAACGATAAAGCAGCTGAAATATAATAAACCTGAAATAAAGCCTGTTGCAATCCGCTGAGGAAATTCTTGAGACGTGCGGGACTTTGACCTCGCACAGCACTTTGCACCAAGGAGGGAGTGGGAGCTCGGTAGGATTTTAAGCCTAGATGTGCCTTTTCAACTGATCGTGCATTTACTCCAACATAAATTCTTTAACTGTTCCTATATTCCAAACAGTGAATGGAGTTGTCACGGTTTTGGCCAAATTGGTCAATCAGAATGACAGATGCCCCCCCGCGCCCCCCTCAGAGAGGAGAGGAAGAGATAAGGAGATTTACCAGTTTAGAAAAAGCACTAAACTAATGAAAATAATAATAAATAAGAAAATAATAATAGAATAAAAAAAAAGTATACAATATATATACACAAAACCGTATCCAGCTTCCAGGCTGATGATCACATCACCAGCAGACACAGCGAAAGTCCCAGACTGGAGTCAGCGACAGACAGGAGCTGAATTCCGGAACGAGAGTCAGGAATGCTCGGATCGGGATCAAAGGCAGATGGACAGCCAGGGTCCTCCTCAGACGTCGGCCATTGAAGGAAGACGAGCCCGAGCCCCCTTGCCCCTTTGATCCCTCAGCTTTTATCCTGAGCGTGATGCCGATGGGATGGAATACCCTGTTGGGCAGTTTTGGGTCACCTGTCCCGTCCGCTCCTCCCTGCAGGTGGGACCCCTCTGCGCTTCTCCGCTTCCGACCCTCTAACGGGGCAAACGGCGGAGTTACCTGACCTTGGTCGTTACAGCAATAAGTACAAGCAGGAGCCTCTGTGCACACCATTCCTTGGTGTAATCAGGTCTCATCGCTCCGAGAGCGAACAGTTTCTGAACAACGTGCTGTGAATTTCAGACTTTAGTCAGTTAGAAGAGGCCCAGCTAAAAAGTAAAATTACAAATCAGAAAATTGGTTCTGTTTTAACCTCAAACCAGGACAGGAGTCAAGAAGGGCTGGGACGTAGCTGTTGTCTCAAAGCGCTTACGGCACCGCGCACCAGCTTTTAAATTCGCTATCTCCCACGTGCGAATTCTTGCTGCAGCCTGCTGATGGCTTAGAAAGCAGCTAGCCCACTGCTATTGAAAAGACGAATTTATTTTGCTAGGCTGTGTATCGCCCAGAAACCATTCATTTATAGCTGTTTTTAAAACAACTTTTTTTTTTTTCCCCTCTTTGTCGCAAGCTAGCTTGGGTTAATTCTGTTAGCCTGATGCCAGACGGTGGAGAGCGTAAAAAATATTGCTGAAAATGAAAAATTGTGACTTTTTTCATTTGTATTACCGTGTCAGATATAATGTGGCAAAAATCTGTTGTTCATAAGAACTTGTGTCAGCTGCGAAAGTGACTGCAGTACTTAGGATGGCTATTTTTACGCTTCTGAGGTTTATAATCTCCCTACCTAAAAAATCTACGGCGTAATCAGATCTGCTTTTTCAGTCAGAGGTTGTAGTTTGCGTATACATCAGTCCGTTGATGCTCCTTAGGAGTTAGACGTTGCTTGAGGATGTAATAATTAACATGGAAGTTCATTAAGCACTTAAAAATTATTCCATGTTTCCTCTATTTCAGCTTTGCTAGCTTCTTGCTGTAATGAATCTTCCAAAAACTTGCAATGGGACTCTCCTAAAATTCACATAGCTGCTGTTTTTACAGTCTTTTAAGCAAGCGTACCCGGTGCTCCTCACAATTAGCAGTTTTAATTTGTTTGAATAACGATCTGAGACGTTAAGGATGTGCTTATAAAGTATAAAACGACTTTGACTTGAGACTTTATGAGAACTGCGTCTTGATAACAGCGGTTGCCTCGCTGATCCGGCCTCTCCCGCTTGTGATTCCACGGACCGCTTTTTGCTCTCCCGTTCATTATCGCGCAACATCCCCGTGGCAACTTGAGAAATTGCTTACATGGAAAAGGAATCGTAGGAAAGTATTTATGTTATTTTTAGCTTGCTTCTAACACAATGTAGCAGCTGGAAACAAGGACAAGAGCCAGCACAATGGGAACTGCCAGCTCTCGGTGGGCCACCAGAAAGTGTTCATCAGCCCACGATGTGAGAACCATTGAATTGACTTCAGAAATGTGACGCGTATAATAAACATTAAATAAAAAAAAAAAAAAAAAAGCCAGCCCAACTCTCAAGTTCCCAAAGCTGCTGCTCGAATGTAATAAGAATGAAATAGTGATTGTAAAGGTTTTGAATAATACGTTACTCGCTGGTTTTGGTGGAGGAAGTACATGATGGTATCAATTAGATGCAAGGAAAATCACGTCTACTTTAGTTCTTCATAATCTGTATTTACTGCTCTCTTAGATGTTGTAGCATTGAACAACTTTCTGGATGCTGGAAGTTTCATAAAGAGGAAAGCAGGGTGTGGAGCTGGGACTTGAACAGGTTACTCAAACATAGGTCAGTTCTCTTTGGTGATTTATTTGTGGTGGGGTTTTCTGTCTGATATTTAATGCTGGTTTTGCTGACTTCTCTAGTCTTGTCTTGTTGCAAAAGTGGAAGGAACACATGGGGAGCAGGACTGTCATTTTGGAACTGTTAAAAGGCCAGTAAGACCTCATTGCTCTCTCCAGCTACCTGGAGGAAGGTTGTAGCGAGGTGGGGGTTGGTCTCTTCTCCCAGGTAACAAGCGTAGGACAGGAAACAGCCTCAAGTTGCGCCAGGGGAGGTTTAGGATGGATATTAGGAAAAATTTCTTGACCAAAAGGGTTGTCAAGCATTGGAAGAGCCTGCCCAGGGAAGTGGTGGAGTCACCATCCTTGGAGATATCTAAAAGACGCGTAAACATCGTGCTGAGGGACATGGCTTAGTGGGAACTTGGCAATGTTAGGTTGATGGTTAGGCTTGATGATCTTAAAGTTCTCTTCCAACCTAAATGATTCTCAGAAGATCTTTTCAAGATCTTCACATCTACCGAAAGTCTTCCTTCTTTCTTTTCAGTCTTGAAGGTCACCTCAATCTGGTGATTTTCTAATCCACTCTGCAAAATAGTTTTGAAAGCAATCAAACTCATTGGCAGGATGCTAATGATGTATGGTGGGACTCGGGTTGTGTGTATGAGGGAAAGGGGAAAGGATGTGCTCTGTTATCAAGTTCCAGTGAGGAGAGAAACAAGCATACTCAAAAAGGCTTATGCCAGCCTTAATTGTAATGTAATGTTTCAACTTAATGAATGATAGGCCGTTCAAAGGAACACTTGATGAAGTTCAATTATTAATATGATTGCATTTTGCAACTGCTATTAAGTAAAAAACCAAAATCTCCTTTTCCCAGAAAGATACTTTCAAATAAGTAACACCAATTTCCTCTGCGTTAATTTAATGCTCTTTCCAGGGAGAGAGCTCAGAGGGTTTATCTTCCAAGCCATTACACTGAAGGTTGGAAAGTGAAGAAGATGGAAGTGAAGAAGATTCTTCTTGTGGAAGACTTACCGCTAGTTTAATAAAGCTCCCAAGAAAACTCATGTATCAATTATAGCTCGCAGTTCGTTGATAGACTAACTTGAAATAGAATCATAGAATGGTTAGAGTTGGAAGGGACCTTAAAGATCATCTAGTTCCACCCCCTGCCCTGGGCAGGGACACCTCCCACCAGACCAGGTTGCTCCAAGCCCCGTCCAACCTGGCCTTGAACCCCTCCAGGGATGGGGCAGCCACAGCTTCTCTGGGCAACCTGGGCCAGGGGCTCACCACCCTCACAGCAAACAATTTCTTCCTCAGATCTCATGTAAATCTCCCCTCAGAATGGTTTGCAGTGCTAGAAGTTGGCTATAAACATCAGGTTTTTATAACGAGTAAATCTTTAAAGCACCCTCTGCCTTCCTACCTGTCTTTTGGTTTTAAAAAGTCTTTAGAATCAAGCTCTTCAAATTTTGCTTCATCATGTGAAAGCATAAAGGAATGCGTTTCAGCTTTTCTCCAAGGAGGTCCAAACGTGAACCTTCTTTGTGTCTTGTTGTGTAAGAGAGAGCAGAGCGTCAGGCTGAGATTTCTGTGTTTATATTAAATAAGTCTGGTGAAAGAAAGATCTGTTTTTGATTAATGTGTCCTAACTTCATTTAGCCGTCAAGCGTTGTTCCATGGACTGTCAAACCAAATTAAAATCCTGGGTTTGTTTTCATGGCAGTGTTTCTAGTCGTCTTACAGAAGACCTGAGATCTTCTATTGCAAAAAAACCATGCCTTGCTCTTAAGCAAGACCTGCTTTCCTTGCTGTGCCTTATGTAGAGTTATATGAATATATGGCAAAAAAATAGTTGTAATGGGTAGTTTTGTGGAAGAGAAGGAAAAATGGATCTTCTCATTCTGTTTTAAAGGTAAAAGCAGTCTGTTCTTTCTCAAAGTGTCTGTGTTTGCCGGAAATAATTGGCAAAATGTTGGTATTTCTCTTATTGACAAAAATTCTGGTAATGTGGTTCTGCGTGGAATTGAGTCAAGAAATAAAGTTCTATGAAAGAATTGCAATTAAAAATAGATTACAGGTGTTTTGCAGAAGACAATAAATTCTATAGACGATCCGGATACATAAACTTGTTTAGAGTTATGGCTCTGCATCACTTGGATGGTTATGAGTCTTCATCAATTATATGGATCTTCATCACTTATATGGGTGGTGATGGGTCTTCATCACTTAGATGGATCTTCATCACTTGGATGGGTGGTTATGGATCTTCATCACTTATGGGTCTTCACTTAGATGGATGGTTATGGGTCTTCATCACTTATATGGGTGGTTATGGATCTTCATCGCTTATGGGTCTTCACTTGGATGGTTATGGGTCTTCATTTATACAGGTCTTCATCACTTATATGGATCTTCATCACTTATATGGGTGGTGATGGGTCTTCATCACTTGGATGGGTCTTCATCACTTATATGGGTGGTTATGGATCTTCATCGCTTACGGGTCTTCACTTGGTTATGGATCTTCATCACTTATATGGGTGGTGATGGGTCTTCATCACTTGGGTCTTCATCACTTAGATGGATGGTTACGGATCTTCACTTATGGCTCTTCACTTGGATGGTTATGGATCCTCATCACTTGGATGGATGGTTACGGGTCTTCATCACTTAGATGAGTCTTCATCACTTGGATGGTTATGGGTTATCACTTATACGGGTCTTCATCACTTATAAGGGTGGTTATGGATCTTCATCACTTATGGATCTTCATCACTTAGATGGGTGGTTATGGGTCTTCATCACTTATATGGGTCTTCGTCACTTATAATAAGCACCAGAAGAGTAGTATTTGGTAATGTAGAGCTTTCTCAGAGTTTATATAGAGCTTCAGAAGCACTTTGGCTCACGATGCTATTGCAGGTAACCCATCCCCGTCATCCTTTCCACAGTTGGGTCCTTTAGTTTTAAGAATTGCAGCACACCTTTTGCCACTGCCCGGAGATACAGAAAGCTTTAAGAAAACTTTTGTGATTTGGATTTCCCTTGAGTTATATACGGGGATGACAAGAAACTAGGAGTAAAATGAAATTTCAAGTGAAATTTAAATGTGAAAGAAAAGTAATACGTTAAAGTGTCTGTGCAAATTTCATTCCACGCGTTTAATGGTGCCAGGCAGCACTAAAACGCAGTTACAGCTACCTATGGCTGTGCTATTGGCTTAAAAGGGGATTTTCGTCCTTTTATCCTGGTTTTTTTCGGTGATGGTCCGATGAAGCAGAAGCTGAAATGGGATTCTGGTCACTTTTTCTGGATCAGTGTGTATTTGTCATACGTTTAGTTTGCTGTTAACTGTAACTTGAGATCTGAAAAGAAGATGGCGAGGAGAGCTTCTAAGAGGTTGCAGCATTACTTTTGTTTAATGTGGTAAAAAACTTCGATATATAGCTTAATAATTTTGAAATATACGTAAATGTAAAACCAGGTGTAGCAAGGTGATATTTCAAATATTGTGAACATACAGAATACAAGTAGAAACACCGACTACTTATCTCTCTGTCCTCCTAAGCTCTTTATTTAATGCTTTAATCTGTTGTTAATGATCAGAAACGATATTTTCCTTAGAAAAGTCTCTTAACTTGAGTATGTTGGAAGCACCAACCAGTATTTAGCACCTAATTTGACATTGCAGTTTGGAATTAAAAGGAATATCCTGAACCTATTTGCATGGGATTTCTGGAGAAATACACTCGCCCACGAGAGACGGAACTCGAGGAGGTTATTTGGGTCATATATCAATGCACAGAATTCTCCTGGACATAATTACCTCATTCTCCCTGGTGGAATATTCAATTTATGGGCCGGTATTTTGGCCATATCCCTCTTTTCCCGACTATTGAGGAAAGGTGTAGTAATGGCAGATCCCAGCCACAGAAGGGTGGGGTGGTGGAAAATTAAAGATGCTGGTCGAGTGGAGAACTACGCTAAATTTTAAGAGAGGAAATATGCCGCATTTGAATTTGTTTAATGGTAAATATATGGTTCTTTCCAGGATTGTTTTAAAAAATAATTTCTTTGCATGTTACCTATGTGGATAATTCGTGTGAGTTTAAAATCTCACTTCATAGAGTCATAGAATGGTTCGGGTTGGAAGGGACCTTAAAGATCATCTCGTTCCAACCCCCCTTCACGGTCAGCGTTTTTATTTGCCTTTGTTCTGATTTAAGGACGGTGGATCAAAAACGCGGTGATAAAGGATTATTAACGTGAAATGAATTTTTTTTTGCGAAGAGGGCTGTAATTGTAGTGGGTTTTTTATTAGAACTCCTTCAAGCCGCTTGATGCTGAGTGGCATTAGTTTCCCTTGCCTTTGACACGGCAGTGATTGCCTGGCAGTTGTGGCGACGAAGGGGGGCGTTGGTTTATTACAAAATCTGACTGGATAATTACGTTGGAAGAAAAATACGCTTTGGCTGGCTTGAAATTCTGTAGGGCTAAGAGTACTTTACATTCTTTTAATTGGTTATGCTATGCTTGCGGGTTGCTTTCAAATGGCTTTTTGTCCTGGGCGCGTTGAATCTCGCAGACTAGAAGATTGAAAACTAAACTTTCTTCATTTTTCTGCCGTTTTTAAGGAAGTCTTTTATAATTCATTGTTAATTTAGGCATTCATAGAAAGAAGGAAATAAGCATTTGGGGGGGTCTTTTTGAAGTCAAGATTATTTCTTATTTTTTGTGCTGTGTGATTCAAGACTTTGCCCTATTAAAGGAATAATTTGACGAAACGCCCAGTCTCTGCCGTAAAACGTCAAGATAGCCTCAAAAAAATTCAGGGCTAAGCAGGCATTTGGGGATGAATATAATCCAGCGTGATTGGGAGGGGCTGCTGCTTCGCGACTGGGAGCATTTTGGGAGCTGAGCTGTGATAAAGGCAGAGGCCCAGTGACATTGAAGTTGTCACGTGCCACCGCAGCCATGGAGCTGGGCCAAGTTTCATCCTTTCCCCTGACTTTTCTCCCCAGTAATGCTGAGTCTGCAGCGTCTCGGCTTCAGCTTTGGTGCTTTTCTTCTTCTTTTTTTTTTTTTTTCTTTTTCTCCCATCTCGTGAGCGCTGGCAAGGACATAAGGATTTTCCGGAGTCCTCCAACCCTCCCCTGCTGCCCCTTCTCCCTTCCAGTCTCCTTGACATGGGTATTTGGGCACGTAACTAACTGGTCAACTTGGTTCCCCGACACGGTTGTAATTAGGAAGAGGAATTTCAAATGCAGTAGTTGTTGGAGTTAATTTTTTTTTTTTTTTTTTTTTTTTAATGCTGTAAGGATTAAGTATGGAAATGACTGTGCTTGCATTTCAGGCGCGGACATCAAAGTTTAAACAGTATGATAATGAGAGTTTTAACGAGCAACTTTGAGGTGGAGCCTTAATACTGGAGCCGTACATGCAGCGCATATATGCACCTGCGTAAAGAGGAGGGTATTCAGCAAAGAGCTGAGAGCTGACGTGGAATGAGGAGCTATTTACGTTTTTGTACCTAATAAATTTTTGCGGGTCTAAAATGAATGAAGTTCTGGTGCTTTTTTATACGTGTATTTTCAAGGGAGATGTGAGACGACAAAAACTTGATTACCCAAGAGGAATCAATCAGTCTGACTGGTTTTTTTGACCGTATCAATAGTGATTTGTCGCTTCAAACTTTGATTTGTTCTTAACTAGATTTTAAACTTCAAGTTATTGTAAACATTTTGTGCTTCCACACTGTTGCATCTTATAAACACTCCCTTAAAAAGGAATTTCAGAGCAGTGTAAGTACTTCCAACTGGAGGGCTTTTTCAAGTTGTTTCATCTTCTGTAGGAATGCAAAAATATGAGGCTGACTTTAATAATACCTCAAAATTTAACTTTAAACAGCTGTTGATCCTGCCCTTTTTTTTTTTCCCCAGAAGTTTATTATTTGCTGTTATGTTGTCTACCCACAATAATGAGCAATGATGATGATCTCTACAGGACTCTCAATCTGGAGGTTCTAGTTGAAGCCGTATTAAGTTTTGTTGCTGTGTGTTGCCTAAAATGTGCTGAATTTTAAAATTAGAATACACGAGAAAAATGCTGCGTTATGGGCTAAGTTGGATTTGTTAAAAAGGCAACATACAAGCTCCTTTTGCTCTCTTAACATGTTACATTGCTAAATCATGAATCCTTCAGCTGGTATCTGCTCTGTGTTTAAGGCTCTCGCCTACAAACGGCTTTTGTTTCGCCTCTCCTAATTTCCTTTTCATCCATTCCTATCACTTAATTTTCTTGAATTTCCAGGAATCTTTCCATTCCCACCTCTCCGTGCCCACTGCTGTGTGACTCCTGAAATTTTCGTTTGGAGAAATCAAGTAGCCGGACCCGTCATCTCATTGTACGGGGGTTAATTGTTTTTTCCTCCTCTCTCTCAGATGCTGCCTCGGCCTCTAAAGGAGCTTTGTTGGTTAAAATGTCAACACTCATAATATTTTTTGCCTTTTCTCTCTAGCTGGCCTGTGGACAGTCTTCACGCTAGGTGGGGTGGGGAGTAAACCATCGCCGCAGCTGGAGCAGTGCTCCCCTCTAGCTAACCAGAGTCTGCTGCTTCTCCTGGTCTTGGCCAATCTGACCGATGCTCCAGATACACCGAATCCCTACAGGCAAGCTATTATGTCCTTCAAGAACACGCAAGGTTTGTATCTGTTTGTTCTTCTAAGCATGAACTGATTAAAATGAAGTGTTAGAATCATAGCTTGGGTTATAAGGGACCACGAAGATCACCTAGTAATGGGCATGCCCTGGGCAGGGACACCTCCCACCAGCCCAGGTTGCTCCAAGCCCTGTCCAACCTGGCCTTGAACCCCTCCAGGGATGGGGCAGCCACAGCTTCTCTGGGCAACCTGGGCCAGGGGCTCACCCCCCTCACAGCAAACAATTTCTTCCCAATATCTCATGTAAATCTCCCCTCTTCCAGTTTAAAACCATTCCCCCTTGTCCCATGGCTCCCCTCCCTGATGCAGAGTCCCTCCCCAGCTTTCCTGGAGCCCCTTGAGGGACTGGAAGGGGCTCTCAGGTCTCCGCGGAGCCTTCTCTTCTCCAGGCTGAACCCCCCCAGCTCTCTCAGCCTGTCCTCCCAGCAGAGGGGCTCCAGCCCTCCCAGCATCTCCGGGGCCTCCTCTGGCCCCACTCCAACAGGTCCATGGCCTTCTGCTGTTGGTGCCCCAGAGCTGGAGGCAGCACTGTTAGGGGGGCGTTCAGCAGAGCAGAGAAGAGGGGGAGAATCAGTGTGGAGTTGCTGCGAGTACTTAGAAGTTCTCTTTCCAAAATTTGTTTTTTCCCTCCAGCCAGACCATGGAAGAGCAGTAATAGTACATTTTCTTGTGGAACTTTTTGAGGTGGAGTTCCTCAGCTGCTGGAACTTAATGGAAGGGGCAGGGGGAGAAGGATACGGTATCCCAAGCAGCTACCACAGCTTGGACTTATCTAGGCTAGCTCAGCTTGTGGGCACCGGGCTTCTTTTCATATATACTTTATGGATACATTTAAATCTCTTCAACTTTTAGCCATGAGGTTTTACTTTTCGTTGGCTTTATGCTGGCCGACACCATGCTCAGCTGCTGTGTGGTAACCTGTGAAGCCATATCAATACCCTGAGTTACTCACTTTATTTAAGGGGAATTTTTCTATTCCTTTAACCATTAAGTTTTTAGCAGCTTGAGCTCTAATTCCGTTCACCGTTCCCTAAGAAATTTTTGGGGGTTATTAGGATGTAGGATTGTTCTCATAAGAAGAACTCTTAGTCTGAACGTGCCCCTTTGATTTATTAGATGCTGTTTATTGGCAGTTGAGATCAAATTCTTGATACGGTTTTTGGGTTTTTGTTATTTAAACTGAGAACTTCTACAAATGCTTTATTTTGGTTGACTTTTTTTCATGTTGTCAGTAACTATTAACGTATTTCATTGAGAATTGTTATACGAGTATCATTATAAAATTTTAAAAGAACTTATTCTATGTCAAAAATAGCACAAAAAGGCACATTTTCTCTAGATACGTACTTTTATAGAATGACTTGCTGTTTCCCGTAAACTTGTTTCACTGGCAATATTCATTTAACTTAATTGTTAAATTAAGTAAAAAACAAAACTTAAATTTGATTCCTACGTACATTCTGAGGGGCTGATAAAAGGAAAATGATATGAAAAAGAAAGGCCGGTTACGGCCATAATGATCTATAGTGTGTGAGTATAATGTGAAAACTGGCTTTTTTGTTGAAATAATTTATTTGATTTAATTGGGACAGAACTATTCAAATTCAGGATAATTTTCTTTACATGGTCTAGAATAGTTTAATTTTTCTGTAGGTCAGTTTAATGTTCTGTACAACAACACTGCTCTTGCTGCTAAGTTTCTTTAATCCTGTTTAGGTTTTTTTTTTTACAGTTTCTAAAATATTTTTTAATAAAACGGATAGTGAAGTGCTATACATGTAAGTGGCACAGTTTAAACATCTACAGAAGTGAGGCTTGAACGTCACTGGACGCTCCTCAGCTAATGAGCCGTGGCATCAGGTTGCTGCTTAATAGAACACGTTGAATTAATCTGATTTTGGTGTCTACGTCCAAATTTTGCCTGGTAAAAAGAAATACTCACCTGAAGCAGGCTGGTTTCAAACCAGTTGGTCCATAATTGATGATTCTATAATCATGATGAGTGATTGAAGGGAGTGTTGGGGTTCAGAAAAACCAGGTTTTGGTGTCTCCTCTGCCTGTCGGCACGTGGGTTTGGAGGGAGACAGGGTTTCCATCGCCGATGGGCTGCGTCTTGCCGCTGTGTGTGTGGTGGTGCCTCCGAGCTCAGCAGAATGGAGAAGCCTTTGCTCCGGAGCCTCCTGCTGAGTCCAGCTGAATGGCTGGAGCCCTCGCTCTTCGCCTAAGCCAAGAGAAGCAGTGAGTCCCCGGCATGCTGTCTCCACTGGGGCCCCAGGAACCCGGTGGGAGCCAGGGCTCCTGTGGGGCTCCTGCAGGTCTTCCAAGCACTTACTCCTTCCAAAGAAGATGGAGATGATGTTCAAAAAAAGTGACAACTACCACATTCTTGCATGCTGAAAGCTACTTACAGAGTCGTAGAATGGTTTGGGTTGAAAGGGACCTTAAAGACCATCTAGTTCCAACCCCCTGCCCTGGGCAGGGACACCTACCACTAGACCAGGTTGCTCAAAGCCCCAGGGGAAGTTTTGGTTGCATGTGAATCAGTAGATCAGTTCCGGAGGACTCTGGGACTGCCCTCCTTACAGCAGCTCCTGGAATTGCTCTTTTTAATGGTGGAAGCTGTTTGGAATAGCTTTATGAAAAAAGATGAGTGTCTTGTGCAGATGGAGGTGTCCTTCTGGAGCTCATGTGGGAGGACAACCTCAGCTTTTTGGCACAACTGAAGCTTCGTGAGACCCTGTGAAGGTTTCTGATCAGAGTCATGGATGAATTTTGTTTCCTCCTTACTGTGGTGTCTGTATAAAATATTTCCCTCCAGAGATTTTTATAAAGTTAACGGGTAGCTGGATGGGAAATTGATTTGTTAAAGATGTTTTTTTTTTTTATTTCTTTATTTCAGATAGCACTGCTTTTTCATCATCCAGTCCACACGCTTTCCAGATTAATTTTAACAGTTTATACACAGCTTTGTGCGAGCAGCAGAAATCCGATCAAGCGACTCTTCTTTTGTACATGCTTCTGCATCAAAATGGCAACGTACGGACGTATGTCTTGGCACGAACGGACATAGAAAATCTCGTAAGTATTGCTCTGCCTTATACTCACCACGAGGGGTTGGTCCTGGAAGCTTGGGTGACCCAGTGTCCCCTGTTCTGCCACGGGGGCTGTAGGTTGTGGCTCACTTTTTCACCAGTTCTGGCTCATTTCTTCAGTTTTATTATGTCATCTCAGGAGTATGATGCTAAATATGTCCCTGCGGTACAAGATAAAACTACCAGGCTGTCTTTGATTCCATCTTTCTCAGTCCCACCGCCCGATCCAGGTCAAACCTGCTGACCTCTGGGCATGGCGTAAAGAAACTGGTAGCGGATATCATTCTATTCATTAGTTTATTTTCCTTTTTCAGATGTTCAGGCCAAAAAGTTACGCAAGCTTAACTGTGCGTACAGGGATAATAGTTAAGAAAATGAGCTGTAACTTGACTAACGTGCCAAATGTCTTCCAGGGTTGACCTGAGGCTGAAACTCCTTGAGAGGCAGCTGAGAGATTTTATAGAAATGCAACTATAGCCACTTTTTAACTGCTTTAAATAGGATTGTGGTTAATGGCCAGTAGAACAGACACCTGGTAACGGGTTTTATAGGTTATAAATTACCTTGTGCTCCCTGCTACACTTAGTACTGTCACAAACCACTTTAACAAATCTCACTTATTAAAAAGCATTCCTTTAATAAGATAATGGCTGTCTAGGGGAATTGGTAACAGAACGGAGAACCCTTTCCATTCTAATAGTTGAAATCTTGCCAGATAATTAGATCCCGTGCCTGTTTGATGGCAGATATGGAATGAGTTTGGTCTCGGGCCAAGTTCTAGCAGATGTATTGCGAAAATCCGAGTTGATAGACACGACTGTTGGCAAACTCGGGTGAGATGGCTGATGTTGAATTGATTCCAGACTGAACTCCCGTGCAGTCCGCTGCGGGTGATTTAGGTGAGGGCTGAGTCGTTTTGCGTGAAGCCTGTGAACAAATAGTCGTATTTAATTTTCTGGGCTGTTAGTATGCGACATGACACGTTTCACAGCTGCTAACCGTGTCGATTTACTTGATCTTTAGAGAAAATAAAGGTTAGGCGTGTGCATTGTTTTATAATTGTGATGTCTGATACATTGTAAAACTTGCAGAAAAAGCACGAGGTCCGTGTGTCAAGGCAACTCCAGATGCAGGTACTCGGATGCTTTGCAATGTGGGATATTTTCCTACATTATCACCTGTCTTTCCTCCCCCTCAAAGAAAAAAAAAATAAATAAAATCAGAAAATCCCAGAAAAAATCAGCAGCATTAAATGCTTTGTGGGAAAAGCTGAGAAAATGGAGAAGAGCATCACTGAAAAGTCAACAGCGGGTTTGATTTATTTTTTTAAGAGCCAAATTTGAAACTGTCTGCTCTCATTTTACTCTCCGCGCACGCTGTTGCTTTTTGTCGTCACTACTGAGGCGTTACTGCCATCTTTGTCCAATCCTCTTGTTTTTAGTGGGCTAGTAGGCAAGGATGAGCAGTGGCCAACTGAGAAGAGCAGTTTCAATTGCGAAGTAACATGGGCTGAGCCAGACATAGAAAGGATTGAGGGGTGGGAGGGTTACTGGACAAAGGCGTCATCATCTCCTAATTACAACTCTACGGTGGGAAAAGGCAAATTCAGCCTTGGGCTTGTAAATGAGATGAGGGAGCTGGTTATTGCCCTGGAGGTATTTAAAAGACGGGTAGACGTGGTGCTGAGGGACATAGTTTAGTGATGGTTTTTGTCGGAGTTAGGTTGGTGGTTGGACTCGATGATCTGAAACGTCCCTTCCAACCTGGGCAGTTCTAGGATTCTATTTCCTTCCCCATACGGCAACTGCAAGAGTGGTGCAAACACAGAATCGTAGAATTGTCTAGTTTGGAAGGGACCTTTAAGATCATCGAGTCCAACCCTCACCTGGTGTTGCAGTACCATAATTCATAACAATATTTATAGACTCCTGAAAAATGGAGAGAGTGTCGAGAAACGGGGGTTTTTTTTGCTTTAAAACGAACAATAAAATTGTAGAAGGCTGACTTAGCTCGGCTGGTCAGAAAGAGCTTGAAGAAGCATCAGGATGGGTATGTGCCTTCACAAGGGGAAAGACTCCAATGCAAAAGACTCTTCACTTGCAGAAGTGTGATAAGAACTAAAGCCTGGAGGTTGAATCCCACAACCTAAGAGATACAGGAGGAAAACAGTTCAGGTAATTAATTCGGAGGCAAAACAGTGCTCTTTACGGCTATCTTTGAATGAGGGTGGATGACTTTTTGGAGGAATATGGCATAAATCAGTGTCCTCTTCATCCAGTTGGGTAGAAGAATAAGGGTTTGTGCTATAGGAGAGCTCAGCTCAGCTGAGTGCTCATCTTAAAACTTTCAGGGCTTTTGCAGGTCGTTCCTGTTTCCCTGCGCTCAGTGCATCACGTTTGTTGTGTTTTCCCCTCTTTTAAATGAATTCTTCTCGGTTTTGGTGCCCAGGAAGCATTGCTGGCAGATGTTCTGTGACATTTCCTAGGGGCTTTTGAAACGTCTCTTTGCTATTTTGTAACTTCAGCTTAATTTATGAATTGATTCAGCGTGTGTTTTTTTAACTGTTTTAATAGATAACGTCTCAGCTTGCTTCCTCATTCCTGCGTCAATCTCCCTCTGTCATTTATATATAAATACCTTCATCTTCTGTTGTGCTTTATAATACTTTATCATTAGTACAGCAACGCATCTTTTTTGCTCTTATAGTACGTCCGCTTGGTAGAGCGAATAGGACGTTTGTGTGTCTTCCATAATTTACTGCGTGCCACTTTGTATCATTTTATAAGATAATGAAGTTCAGCATCTGCTGCTGTTAGGGATGTTCACATCTGGAATTTGGCCGCCTCATTGAAAATACGTGCAAGGATTCTCCAGGAAGTGGTGGGATTGGTGTGAAACGGGTCAATTAGCAAATCTTTTTCATAAGCGTGGTGTCGTGGTCTGTGGATGGGAGAACGTTGAGCCTTTTTCTGTTCGAAAGAGCAGTTAACACCTGTACTGCAGGTAAAAATGCCAGTGAGAGACCTGCCTGTAAGAAATAAGCTCTTTCTATTGAATAGGTTCATTTTGGCTGCTGAGTTGATATTTTCTCGCTGCTCAACATGACTGGACCCAAATATTGTATACACTGATGTATTTATATCAACTGATGGTACAGAGTATTTTTTCCTGGAGCAGATGACGCTAAACTAGGCAGGTGTGTTGATCTGCTTGAGAGTAGGTTGGCTCTGCAGAGGGATCTGGACAAGCTGGACCAATGGGCTGAGGCCAGTGGTATGAGGTTCAACAAGGCCAAGTGCCGGGTCCTGCACTTGGGTCACAACAACCCCATGCAGCGCTACAGGATTGGGGCGGAGTGGCTCAAAAGCTGCCCGGCAGAAAAGGACCTGGGGGTGCTGGTGGACGACCGGCTGAATATGAGCCAGCAGAGTGCCCAGGTGGCCAAGGAGGCCAACAGCATCCTGGCCTGTATCAGGAACAGTGTGGTGAGCCGGACTAGGGAAGTGATCATCCCCCTGTACTCGGCACTGGGGAGGCCCCACCTCGAGTCCTGCGTTCAGTTTTGGGCCCCTCACTGCAAGAAGGACATTGAGGTGTTGGAGCGTGTCCAGAGAAGGGCTACAAAGCTGGGGAGGGGTCTGGAGGACAAACCTTATGAGGAACGACTGAGGGAGCTGGGGTTGTTCAGCCTGGAGAAGAGGAGGCCGAGGGGAGACCTTCTCACCCTCTACAACTACCTGAAAGGAGGGTGTAGAGAGATGGGGACTGACCTCTTCTCCCTGGTGACAAGGGACAGGACAAGAGGAAACGGGTTCAAGTTATGTCAGGGGAGGTTTAGATTGGATATTAGGAAACATTTTTTCCCTGAAAGGGTTATTAAACATTGGAATAGGCTGCCCAGGGAGGTGGTGGCTTCATCCCTGGAGGTGTTTAAAAAAAGGGTAGATGTGGTACTTAGGGACATGGTTTAGAAGTGGTTTTTGTCAGGGTAGGTTAATGGTTGGACTTGATGATCTTGAAGGTCCCTTCCAACCTCAGCAATTCTATGATTCTAAATTTGGCTTAAGCAGGTTACTCGTGGGGCTCTGCGGTCTTGTATTTTGTTACATACTGAAGACAAGCTATTTTAAAACCCATTGCTGGGGAAACTGTTCCTGACCTTGCACCGAATACAGCACCTGCGATTTTCAGTGTCTGTTTTTACCTCCCGCTTGTTTTCGGGATTAAAAGTAACTTTTTAATGGTGTGTCTTGCCAGTTAAAAGCTGCTCCTGGTGGAGAAGCATTAGCAGTAGTCCAGAAATTATAGTTTAATGACTAGGAATAAAGGGCCAGCAATACAAAAAGAAGTGGTTAGATTCTCAGTGTGCGGCTGGACAATGCCGTTGCTTAAGAAGATAAATACAAAAGTTTTAATTTATACGTGTAACATAGAAGTGCAAGAAATGTGTTTTACAATTCCAGATAAATTTTAATATAATTAAAATCTTAATTTAATCTTATATCCTAACTCTTTCCTTTAAGTGGTAGCTTGTCAAACAGTTTTTATTCTAAGAACTGTTAAGACTTATCCTAAAGCAATCAGTACACAAAGGAAAAAAGCTTTTGGAGGAGGAAGGGTTCTAGAAACTGTATGAACTGATTCAGTTTTCACCTGGAAATGGGAAATAGAGAGAGTGAAGTTGCCATTTGCCTCCTGGAGTTTGATCTGGTACGTAGCTGGAGAGAGGTCTGAAAGAGGAGTGGAAGGGAAAGCGTGGCAGCGGGGAAGAGGAGGGTCCAAAAACTTTCAAGGGGTGTTTGGGCAGGAAGACTGAATGCAGTGATCTGGAGAGACCAGTTGTTCTTGAGCGAGAGTGATTTCAGTAGCTAATATGAAATTTTAGTGAGAGTACTTTCACATATGGGCTGATATAGAAATGCCTATAATGTCTCAGAATTAAGGTACCTGTTTGTAATGTCGTTTGTAACAACACATTTTAGATCTTGGAGCACTAAAGGAAAACCAATACACTTTTTCATAGAATCATAAATGGTTTGGGTTGGAAGGGACCTTAAAGATCATCCAGTTCAAACCCCCCTGCCCTGGGCAGGGACACCTCCCACCAGACCAGGTTGCTCCAAGCCCCGTCCAACCTGGCCTTGAACCCCTCCAGGGATGGGGCAGCCACAGCTTCTCTGGGCAACCTGGGCCAGGGGCTCACCCCCCTCACAGCAAACAATTTCTTCCCAATATCTCATCTAAATCTCCCCTCTTCCAGTTTAAAACCATTCCCCCTCGTCCCATGGCTCCCCTCCCTGATCCAGAGTCCCTCCCCAGCTTTCCTGGAGCCCCTTGAGGGACTGGAAGGGGCTCTCAGGTCTCCGCGGAGCCTTCTCTTCTCCAGGCTGAACCCCCCCAGCTCTCTCAGCCTGTCCTCCCAGCAGAGGGGCTCCAGCCCTCCCAGCATCTCCGGGGCCTCCTCTGGCCCCGCTCCAACAGCTCCGTGTCCTTCTGCTGTTGGTGCCCCAGAGCTGGAGGCAGCGCTGCAGGGGGGTCTCCCCCGAGCGGAGCAGAGGGGCAGAATCCCCCTCCTCGCCCTGCTGCCCACGCTGCTGGGGATGCAGCCCAGGGTGTGGGGGGTTTCTGGGCTGCCAGCACACATTGCCAGCTCATGTTGAGCTTCTCATCCACCAACACCCCCAACTCCTCCTCAGGGCTGCTCTCCTCCCATTCTCTGTCCAACCTGGGTTTGTGCCTGGGATTGCCGTGACCCAGGTGCAGGACCTTGCACTTGGCCTGGTTGAGCTTCATGAGGTTCACACGGGCCCACCACTCCAGCCTGTTGAGGTCCCTCCAGTGTGTCAGCTGCGCCACACAGCTTGGTGTCCTCAGCAAACTTGCTGGGGGTGCACTTAAAAATATTTGGGATGGAGATAGTTTGAACAGGGGACTAATGCAGTGATGATGTTTGTCTCTCTTTTCCCCCATCCAAAGAAAAGGACTGATGTTTCTTGCTGTATGTTAATTAGATCTTCTCAGAAAACTTGGTCTTTACTCTCAAGACCTACATTCACATAACACAAAGACATCAGCTCCAGTTTTAACTGAGGAGAGAGGTTTGGGGAGGATCCTTTGAAATGATAAAGGGAGGCTGTTTGCAGTGTGTAACTATTTTTCCCCTCTGCTTTTGTTGTGGTATTGTCATGACCCTGGCCAAAGCATCTGTCAAAAGGTTTTGTGGCCTACAGCATTTAGATCAATCCCATTGATTTTAATAGAAACTGTTGTGTGGGGTTTTTTTTAATATGTTCCAACTGTTTTGGGACTGGTTGATGGTAAGAGAACATTCTGGTAACTTCAGAGGCTTGTGAAGCACTCGGTGTCCTGGCTGCTCACCAGAATAGGTTTCACATGATTCATCCTGCTCCACTCAGCCTGTTTTGAAAAACAGCGAGTCTTTAGGTGTCTAGAAGCTTCTTGGAACGGATTCTACATCTCATCCGCTATCTTGGAATTGAGAGTTTTCTCCAGTTCCTTTTTCCAGGGTATTTTGCGATTTAGGTCTATTTCTGCAGCCTGGGGAAGCCACGTTGTACTGAGCCAGTGGAAAGCTAATTTTCAGTTGGTAGAGAGACAACGTTTGCATCTGGATTAAGTTTAGACTAGCATTCAGGTATGCCTGCTGTTGCAATGAAATCTCATTTTCATTATTATTGCAAGACTTTGGCTTAAGCTGTTCACCCTGGTGGAAATGTTGCAAGACCTTGGGCTGAACTCTCATCCTAATGTCAGTTCTCTTTGGCTGCAGCTTGTCTAGAACTGGAAAAACAGGCCTTTTCTAGTCTTAGTCCAACCCAAACTGGTTCTTTTTTGCTGGGATTACCTCCACACACCAAAATGGGATTTGAGTTTCAGGTCTCCAAATGCCTCTGTGCACCTCAGCTCCAATACGCCTGGCTGTATTTGATGATGAAAGTCCTTTCAGACCAGGCTTGTGGTAGCACAAATGATTAGAAACAATTGTTTTCCTGCTTGAACTGGTGATAATCTTATTTAACAGTTTTGTTTTCCCATAGTCTAGAGGGGAACTAAAGCTTTCAGAGCCGATGGTAACTGGTATGGCTGGAAATCTCATTTATTAGGAACTGAAATTCCTTGTCTGACCACAAGAAAGAATTTGTTTAGACTTTCTTGTGGAGACAGAATGAAACAGATGGAAGGTGTTTCAACGCTGTACGTCACTATTTAGGGGTGGTTATTTCAAGAGGGAGGAATTGCTATGATATTGTTAAGGGCAGGGGGATACACGGGAGGTTTAGCGTCTCCTCTCTTTATTGTCTGAGGCATTTGAAGACTAAACTAATACACACGTTTTTGCCTTCCCTAAAGGTTCTGCCAATTCTTGAAATTCTGTATCACGTTGAAGAAAGGAATTCGCACCATGTTTACATGGCTCTTATCATCTTGCTGATCCTTACAGAGGATGATGGCTTCAACCGATCCATTCATGAAGTGGTGAGTTGTTGTTTTGGTGAATAAGTCTTCAGCTCTAAAAATTGTTGGAATAGTTATTCTTTCTAAAGATAAATCTGTATATCAGTTTTCTCAGCAGAAGCTGTGTTCATCCAAATTTGGTGGCATATACGTATTTCTTTCCTAAGGACTAGTACCCTGAAGTTAGAAGGGTCATTTTCTGAGTAAAGTGAACAAATGTGGTCCCTCTTGTAGAGGAGATGCCGCATGTACCTCTTTTTTCTGTCTTTTTTTGGTGTTTCCTGTTGCAAATTAACATAGTAATAGCCAGGCAGGCTGCCTCAAAGATGCTGAGCGTTTGCCATGGTAGTGGAGGGACCAGAACAGAGAAAAACCTTTTTTATTTCTCTTGAAAACCTTTGCTTAACCGGTTTGATGCAGCTGAGAGGAACTTTTAGTTGGAGTTTTATTTTCCAGACTGAATGTTACTTCCTTACTTGGCATTTCTTTGTCTGTCTTTCTGCTAGATTAATATCTGTTTTATGTTGTCCGTATAATACAGTCCAAATTTTGACTAGCTTTGATGGGCCTTCGCCATCTGTGCTGGAGAATACCTTGGATAATTATGTTCTAGTTTCCTAGCTTCTAAAGCTGTGATAATGCAGAAGGTACCTGCACTGATTTTATTTGATTTTTTTTGACTGGGACGCGGACACTCTCTTTTGGAGTTATGTGAAATTAATGAAATGCAAAAAGCTGGAAGCAAGTATCTAGACAGAGCTGTTTTTCCAGGGAAATTTCCAGCCTGTTTTGGAGGGAGCTGGCATTTTTTTCTTGGTGCCAAGCGTTAGAATATTTACTCTCTGAAATTTCGGATTATTTCCTATAGCTGTGTATGTAGGAAGCAAGAAGGAGATGATGCTTGTATGTAATTCCCTGGGAGTACCTGTTGGGAAGCAGCTCTTAGGAGGAGCATCAACTTTGCAGATGGTTGAAACAACATTTTCCTCAAGCTTTTGTCTGTCTCACCTTCATGTGCCTTGACCCTATATATACACACCGTACGTGTGTGATGGGTATTTTTGCGTTCCATGTCACTAAGTCCTTTGTCTGCTTTCATAAATAGAGCTTGTTGAGGGTTAGAGCACAGCAGACAAGGCTTCACTCCTGCCTCAGTCTCTTCCCCCATCGTTCTTCATTCATTTTAAAGGCTTTCCACATGGTCTTTTCAATAAATTCCTTAGCGGATAAGTAAAAGTGGAAGATTTCCCTAAAATTGTTAATGAGGCTCTAGCTGTGGAATGAAAACATCAATCAAGTTTTCTTGTCCAGTTTAATTCTTGCCTTTGCAGCTAACCCTGCCAAAATACCTGTAGTGTTTTCTGTGCGATGTGGATATTAGTTTCCTGCTTCCATTTAAATAAAAACAAACCCCCACTTTGTTCCTTTTGCCCTGCACTGATTTTCTCAGTCCTGCCTTTGCTTCTTCCACCTCCTTCTCGATTGAATGTTTGATTTTCATTCAGGCTTTCACTAACTGCTTCTTTCTTTTACTCTCTGGTTGTGTTTTCTCACTCCGTGGTGTCCGGAGAGAAGCATCCATTCATTAAAAGCGGTACGTGGCCAGAGTTTTGCTGGTTTTGCTTCTTAGCTGGACAATGAGAAGTGACTGTTAAGTGCCTGAGCCTGCAGGCCTGTCTACGTGAGCTTCTCCTGTCAGCCCCGCTGCAGAAGAAGCTGTGAAAATGGAAACTTCTACCATCAAAAGCCAAAGAAGTGCTATGACATTGAGGAAGACAGGTGTGGAATAGCCTTAATTCTTCCTCCTGTCCTCCTCCATTCCTTACTAGTCTTTCCCTTACCCTTTTGTCCATCCTTTGGTGGATGGGGGCATGTTTCACTCTGAAGGAGAGCGCCAACTTGGCGGCAAAGCAGATGCTTTTCCCTCCTTGTGGTACTTTTCTTATTGAATTTGAAGGCTTTTTCTTGCCTCTCTGCTCTTGGTGTCACGTGGGTGGATTTGATGCAGCGATGGAGCAAGAGGTTTCCCCTTATTGAAAACTTCAACTGTGCGCTCCAAAAGTTGCCTCAATAAACCATGATCACAGAATCATAGAATGTGTTGGGTTGGAAGGGACTTTTAAAGGCCATCTAGTCCAACCCCCCTGCAGTGAGCAGGGACAGTTGCTCAGAGCCTCATCAAGCCTGGCCTTGAATGTCTCCAGGGATGGGGCCTCCACCCCCTCTCTGGGCAACCTGGGCCAGTGTCTCACCACCCTCATTGTAAAGAACTTCTTCCTAATGTCTAATCTAACCCTGCCCTGCTCTAGTTTAAACCATCTCCCCTCATCCTATCGCTACCTGCCCTTGCAAACAGCCCCTCCCCAGCTTTCCTGTAGGCCCCCTTCAGGTATGGAAGGCTGCTATAAGTTCTCCCTGGAGCCTTCTCTTCTCCAGGCTGAACAACCCCAACTCTCTCAGCCTGTCTTAATAGGAGAGGTGCTCCAGCCCTTGGGTCATCTTCGTGACCCTCCTCTGGCCCCGCTCCAATGGGTCCATGTCCTTCTTGTGCTGAGGGCTCCAGAGCTGGACACAGTACTCCAGGTGGGGTTTCACGAGAGCAGAGTAGAGGGGGAGATGTAGACAGGAGAGTTGAGGACTGTGATACCAACTCTGAAGTATTCTTTCTAGACAGGATTCCTTATCTATAGAAACCCCACATTCTGTCATACTTGAAAAAAATACCAAGTTACCTTCTTCATCTGCTTGATCTACGGCATTCCTGAACTTTGCAGAGGGATGTGGATGTCAAAATACAAATATGAGCATTGCGTCTTGTCTTGTAAACTGTTGGGGAATGGATATGTGGGTAGCACGTTCCTACAGATCCCGTGATGGGGAATAAGTGTGGTTAGTGCCCCACTTTGGAAAAAGGCTTGAAAATCGTACTGATAAATCAGTTCGCCGTATCCATCTTTTTGAATTATTTAAAGGGATGTTTCCAGGGATGAACGACCGAGGTACTATTTAAAAACTCCGGTCTGAAGTAAGAAATTAGTCTCATATTTTGTTAAATATTAACTCCACGTCGCCCAAAGGCTGAGAGGGTACTATAGGGCAGCAAAATGAGTGGAGTCAAGGAAAGCTGGATAGGTATTTCTGTAAAATTCTGTAAAAACATTTAGTACCCGTTACGCACTTGGAATGAAACTCTTATTCACTGCAAATACTTATCAAATTTTAGCAATTACAACAGGATTAAACTTTTTTTCCCCCATCACTTGGGGAAAGTAGGAAAAAAAAAAGGATTTGATGTATTTAGGTCAAGCTGTTTTTCTCTCCGCTGCTGTGTATCCTGTGTACCATTCTTATAAGAAACATGACTATGTCCATTCATGGGCTATTTTCCTTTGTGGTATTTAACCCACATTTATTTATTGATAATTTTTTTTTAAGATTAATTTTAGTAAGCACAATTTTATAAATCTTGTGAGTATACCGAGTGGTAAAAAAGCTCAGGAAACCACAGAAACTCTTTTTGACTGCTGAAACATATTTTTTTTTTTGTTGTTGTTTAAAATGAATGCAGTCTAACTCCCTGGAAAATAGGATCAAAACCGTAGGTCCCGTTCCTGCAATTGGCTTAATGCAGTTAGGTCTCTGTAACTTATAGAATCACAGAATCATTTAGGTTGGAAAAGACCCTTGGGATCATCGAGTCCAACCATCAACCCCACTCTACAAAGTTCTCCCTCACACCACATCCCCCAACACCACATCTAAACGGGTCTGAAACACACTCAGGGATGGTGACTCCACCACCTCCCTGGGCAGCCTGTTCCAGTGTCTGACCGCTCTTTCTGGGAAGAATTTTTTCCTAATGTCCAGCCTAAACCTACTTCTATTTCTTTCACTAATAATAATAATAACAACAACAGAGTAAACGAGTGAATGCAAGAATTCCCTAAAGGGGAAAAGCATTTCTGTCTTTTCTTCTTTGATTTATGAAATCGCAAATAAAATGATGTCGGATGTCAAAATAACATCATATAGTTCTTTACGGAGCAGTAACCTGTAGTACTTTATGCTGTAGTAAATAGCGAGAGACTGTAAACCACGATTGGACTGTGTTTACTTTTATTGCATTAACCAATATCCCACAACCAATATCCCAAGTTAGAGGAAACTGAGAATCTCAGCCCTTGGTATATATAGAACTGAGTTCCTTCCTCCTTTTTGCATCTGTAATTCTTGCCCCCTGACTTGTAGGTGTCCAGGAGCCTGGTGTTTAAAAAGAGTAATTAATCAAAACCTCTTCATTTATTTTTTTTTTTTTAATTATTCTTGCAAGACCATCCCAGCTCTGAGCTTTTTGTTTTGCTTCTTTCCCCTTTTTAATATTATCTGTAAACCACTGAGATTGTTCAAATGGTGGCACTGATTTCAGGTAGGTGATTTTGAGATTTAGGGTACTTTCATGTTTCATGCTTCTGAAACCCAAAACCAAGGGAGGGATGGTGGTGGTTTCTGTTGTTGTTGTTTAAATAGGTGTTTCATTGCCTACCTCCTGTGGTTGCTTTCTTCAGTCTGGGGGAGAGGAGAGTAGAGCTGACAGGGACTGGTGTGTAACTCTTAACTTTGAATTTTTGGGTTGTTGAATTTTTTTTTAAGAGGATTGTTCCAAGGCATAGTTGTCTCAGTGAATGCCATTTTCCAATGCTGGTGTTTTTAAAGTTTCAGTGAGAGCCATTGACCATTTCTGGAGCCAGACTAAGGCATGAACATGTCTTGGCCATGGTTGCAACTGTCAACGCGTTACTTAACAAGCTGTGGTAACTTTGTGTTTTGCATTAGGAATTTGAAATCTGGCAGGTGGCCTTTGTGCTAGGGCTCTGCTGCTGATAATCTGACTGTATTTGACCAAATCATAACTCTCTGAGGGATGTGGAGCAATCTATTTCCAGCTGCACAGCAGATACCTAGCCGGAGGTGGCCTGATGTCCATGGTGATTGAATATTCTCATTTTCACAGAATCACAGAATGGTAGGGGTTGGAAGGGACCTCTGGAGATCATCTAGTCCAACCCCCTGCCAGAGCAGGGTCACCCAGAGCAGGTTGCACAGGAACGCGTCCAAGCAGGGTTTGGAATGTCTCCAGAGAAGGAGACTCCACAGCCTCTCTGGGCAGCCTGTGCCAGGGCTCTGCCATCCTCAAAGGAAAGAATTTGTTCCTCATGTTGGGATGGAATTTCCCGTGTTCCAGTTTGTGCCCGTTGCCCCTTGTCCTGTCACCAGGCACCACTGAGAAGAATCTGGCCCCATCCTCTTGCCACCCGCCCTTTAGCTATTGCTGAGCATTGATGAGGTCCCCTCTGTGTCTTCTCTTCTCCAGGCTGACCAGCCCCAGGGCTCTCAGCCTTTCCTCAGCAGAGAGGTGCTCCAGTCCCTTGATCATCTTGGCAGCCCTCGGCTGGACTCTCTCCAGCAGTTCCCTGTCCTTCTGGAACTGGGGAGCCCAGAACTGGACCCAGTGCTCCAGCTGTGGTCTCCCCAGGGCAGAGCAGAGGGGGAGGATGACCTCCCTCCACCTGCTGGCCATGGTCTTTTTAATACGCCCCAGGGAACCGTTGACCTTCTTGGCCACAAGGGCACATTGCTGCCTCATGGGCAACTTCCTGTCCACTGGGACTCCCAGGTCCATTTCTGCAGAGCTGTTCCCAGAGCCAGCTGCGCTGTTTGCATCCTCCCTTGCCCAGGGAGCACGTATCAGTTGAGATACGTAGGGACAAGCTGGAGCTTGTCTCAGTGCTTCTTCCAGCTCCTGTGGGATGGGACTTTTCTCCCAGTGATGCTTCTGTTACTGCTTGGTTGAAGCCACATAGAATCATTTAGGTAGGAAAAGACCTTTAGGATCATCGAGTCCAACTATAAACCTAACACTGCCAAGTCCACCACTAAACCGTGTCCGTCAGCACCACATCTGTATGTCTGAAGAAAGTGTATAGGAAC
Source organism: Alca torda (assembly GCA_008658365.1). Taxonomy (NCBI): domain Eukaryota; kingdom Metazoa; phylum Chordata; class Aves; order Charadriiformes; family Alcidae; genus Alca; species Alca torda. The sequence goes on from CM018101.1 coordinate 3,240,173, forward strand.
AGGAACCTGATGTGACAATGATTAGGAGAAACTGGAGGGAGGCTGTGGCCGGCTCCATGAGGAACATGGGATGGATGCAGTGAGGGAGAGTAAGATATTAATTAAACAAGAAAGAGGTAAGATTTGGGATTGCTGAGCAAAGAAATAAGAAAAGAGGCAGAGTAGGAACAGAGTGACAAAATGCTGGAGAAGGTGAACTCAGGCATCTTCGTGATGAGAGTCTGGAATGGGCAAGGTGTGGGTGGGGGAAGTGGAAGAGAAGGATCTGAGAAGGAATTCCCAGCAAGGAACTGGGAATGAGCTGCAGGGAGGGGGAAAAGGGAAGGGTGAAGGCTTGTGCATAACAAAGGGAACAACAGATGGATGAGGAAAATATGATTGGAGACCTTGGAGGTCCTCCTTGAGGTTTTCTAACTTGTTTCAGTCTCATTCCTCCTGTCCCATGGGGACAACCTTTGTGAGAGAGCGCATGATGGGACCTGGGACTCCCGAGCTCCATCACAGTGGGAATCAAGGAACTTCCATGTTGGTTGGCAAAGCATAGGGATGTGTCCCACAAAATAATGCTGCAAGAAACGTGGGCCCTGTTTTACTTGTGGGAGGAGGTTGCTTGGCTGTTTTGCTCGTAAATGAGAGACTGTAAGAGTTAGCTTATTAAAGATTTAATCAGTAAGTGGATGGTTTTTGTTGGGGAAGCATATATTATCTCAGAGAGGAGGAAAAGACCAACCCTGGGGTATCATTTTAGAGCAAATTAAGTAAAATTTGTTCTTTTCAATAAGCATCTGGAACTATCTCCCTTTATGTACTACTGCTTTGGATTTCCATTGTGTGCGATGTCAAAACAAATAGTATTTTATACTACCCATTTTCATCATTGCATTTTGTTTTTAAAAGTACGTTTAATTTTCATGACTCCAAGCATTCAGACGTCAGGAAATGAAATGTGCAACCGCAGCTTATCCCTGTTATATTTATATATTACAGATTGGAACCATTGATCATATACGGTTCTTCAAATAATAGTGTCTTTTTCTTCTGGAAGGTTCAAGTGCTTGGCTTGAGGTATCTTTTGTTGTCAAAATGGTTCATTTCTTTCTTCATGTAAAATCTTCTCTTGAAAACAGATGTATTCGCGTAGTCATAAATAAGCTGTTTTAAAGAAATCAGCTGATTAATTGCAACCGAAGTCACTGTCTTATACTTATTTTAGCATTTTGCAGTTGTCAAGGAACCCACTAACTTGCTATATCTGGTCAGGGGTTTATGCTTAGCAGCCTCGGGATGACCAGGTTCTCCTCTAGCAGAGTATCTTCTTGCACTGAAGTTCATATGTGTGATCCATTAATTACATAATTAGCAGTTTTAAACGGAAAGAGGGGAGATTTAGATGAGATCTGAGGAGGAAATTGTTTGCTGTGAGGGTGGTGAGCCCCTGGCCCAGGTTGCCCAGAGAAGCTGTGGCTGCCCCATCCCTGGAGGGGTTCAAGGCCAGGTTGGACGGGGCTTGGAGCAACCTGGTCTGGTGGGAGGTGTCCCTGCCCAGGGCAGGGGGTTGGAACTAGATGCTCTTTAAGGTCCCTTTCAACCCAAACCATTTATGATTCTATGATAATATATCAAATATGAAGTTATACAGAGTGATTGCTTTGTTTGGAATAGTCCTTGTTAATCAAATTTTTGTTTTGATCCAGGAGAAACCTGGATTGATAGAGGATCTTCTCCATGTTTTCACGGCAGTTCCTGTTAACTTATTTTATCTAGTCCTTTAAAATAGGGGGGGTGTTGTGCTAAAGTTTGCTGTATTGCACCAGGTTTGTCAGCTGAATATTGTAAGAGAAAAGAGTGGATTGATTCTCCTTCTGCGATAAACTCAGAAATCGTGGTAAACTTCATCCACCCTGATAGTGGAGAGCACTGGAAGATAGAATCATAGAATTGTCTAGGTTGGAAGGTACTTTTAAGATCGAGTCCAGCCATCTGCCTAGCACTGACGAGTCCACCACTACCCATGTCCCTCAGCACCATGTCTACCTGTCTTTTAAATCCCTCCAGGGGTGGTGACTCCACCACTTCCCTGGGCAGCCTGTTCCAATGCTTGATAATCCTTTCAGTGAAGGAATTTTTCCTAATATCCATCCTAAACCTCCCCTGGCGCAACTCGAGGCCGTTTCCTCTTGTCCTATCAATACAGATAGATATAGATACGAAGCTTTTAACCCAGATGATGACTTTCTCTAACCTGTTGAGGGAAGAGACCTCACCTCTGGCAAGGGAAAGGCTTCGGTGCGAAGTCAACATTTAACCTGTTGATCTGCCCGGCGTCCTTCAGCGTGTGTGCTCTTGCCGATCAGTCAGAGCCCGTACGTGCTGCCTCTTGCCTGACGTGCAGTGAGGGAAGATGGGAAGGAATTGGCAACATTACTCAGGTGTCTAGGGTGGAACTGGAGTATTAAGTATAAAGGGTAAGATCAAAAAGAATATAGGAGCGCGGTGGCACAGGGTGTAGAAGTTAGGGAATTGCCAAATTCAATCAGCTTTGCCCACTTGGTGTGTTTCCACGTGACTGGCAAGGAAGTTGATGAGATCTACTGGGTGATAATACTGCACAAGTCTGTCTTTTTTTAATTTTTTTTAATTCTTCTTAATTTTCTTTTTATTCTTGCTTTAGAATACAATAGGTATTGTCACATTTGAGGCTGGAAGCTCATTTACCGATCTTAAGGAATGTGAGAGTCCAGACAACTTTCTGTCTTCTTATTCAGACCGAAGTGCTGAGAACTTTGTTTTTTTTGTTTTGTTTTGTTTTGTTTTTTTTCAGATATTGAAAAATATCACTTGGTATGCTGAGCGTGTCTTAACAGAGATCTCACTTGGGAGTCTCCTGATACTAGTCGTGATAAGAACCATCCAGTACAACATGACACGGACAAGGGTAAGAGTTACGTGGAGCGCTTACGTACGTAGCCTGGCTTTCTAACTTCCAACAGCACGAATTCCATTTCAAACAGGGTGTGGGATGTTCTTCATCCTGTTGCAACCAGTTGGCATCTGAATTTACGGGAGGGAAGGAAATGGGAAGATTTATTAACTATTAACCAAGAGCAATGTTAAGTGGTTCTGAACTTGGAACGCAATTTCTGGATGATTGTCCAGTTCATTGAGTAGGATTCTCTAAAGACCATAATTCAGGCACCGAACTCACCTTCAGATGAGAAGAAAAAATTTCCTTCGTTTCATGAGAAGAAATGATTCCTTATAGGTTGTTTGCCTCTCTTAAATTACTCAGAAATGGGAATTTCAGCCCTACTTATTGCCAGTGGTTTTATGAGGTAGGACCATGGGCTGTAAAACCTTTTTGAGCTCAAGCAAAACAAACCTGGTTCAACTTCAGGGCCTCCTATCAAATGGTTTCATTTTGTGCATTTTTCAAGTGTACGATTCTATACCTTATCTAAAACATCTTAGCATGGTATCGTACACTTTTGAATATTTTCAACAATCAAAGGCACAGAGGTTTTTACTTTAAAAGTAGCCAAAAAAAAAATTAATTAAATATATTTTGAACTGGAAAACTTAAGGATTTAACTTATATCATCAGAAGAATCGGAAAAAATGAGGACGTTCATGGCATATATTTGTAGGATTTGGAATCGGTTATGTTATGTAAATGCATATTTCAGACCTAAATAGGGAAATAAATCCCTGTTGGGCTGGATAAGTGGACAAGTTTGGTTCTGTGAAAACCCTTGACTTTGATAAGGGCCATCATTGAAATGCTTATCTGGTCAAACGCTTTCAGGGCTGCTACCAAGGGGACCAGAACTCCGAAGTACAGTATGGTAATAGTTGTGGGATGTGTAGAACGCTTTGAAAGAGTTAATAAGGAGATGAGTTATGAAGCAGAAAATATGAAAAAGGAGAGAGAGGAAAGGAGAGGAGGAGGAGGAGAATATCTTTCTGTATTTGTTACATCTATGATGTCATTGTAAATCAACATTGTTAAAGATATGAAGACGTCAACCTAAACGTTTCTGCGATGTAAGTATGTGTGTATACGTATACACACATACGCTCTGAAATCTGTATGAACCAATAACTCTTTTATAAGCCTTAAATTTTAAGAAAACATATTTAAACCATCACACGCGTATGTACGCTTTGCATTTCTGCTCAGTGCTTTCGACCAAGTCCTTTAAAGGCACATATATTATTACGCAGTCTTTTGAATGATTCCCGCGGTAGGTGTCCGTGTATATCAAAATATCAAAAGGACAGTTTGATGTGTCTTTTTTTTTTTTTTTTTTTCCTTTCCTCTCCTTTCTGACAGGACAAATACCTTCATACAAATTGCCTGGCAGCCTTAGCAAATATGTCAGCGCAGTTCCGCTCCCTTCATCAGTACGCTGCTCAGAGGATCATCAGGTAAATATAAAGACTTCTCTTGAAACTCATCTTTGCTGAAACTCAGGAGTAGAAGAACTTGAATTTTTTATGCCTTAATAGGTACTGATGAACTAAATAGCTGGAATGATAACGGAATAACTAAATAATCCTGGAGTAAATCTTATTTGCTTTATACTTGAAATTGTTCTGAATGCACATAAAATACCAGTTTCTCTGTCTGAGAAACTTCTGACTTTTGATTCTCTTAAGAGAACAGGTCAGTAGCTGCTTTCACACCGGAAGGTTTTTCAGGGATTTGTGTGAATTATGCTTTTTCTTTTAAGTCATGTATCATGTTGTTATAAAAACGCACTGAGCGCTGGTTCTCGAGTACTGCGCAGGCTGGATTTTCAACTCGCTTTACTTCTTCCTGCGTTATTTGGCCAAAGATGGATTCGTTAAATCAGCCATAACGCAATGATCGTTTTGTGACGAGGCCCCGAAAATATGGGCGATAAAACCTACGCCCCTGCTTTTTCAACTGATAAATTTTATTAGCCTGGATAGTAATAAATAGTCAATATCTTCTCTGATCCTAAACCAGGGCCTTAAATTTAGAGAAGTGAATATTGAAGTCGGTCCTTCCTATTTTTTATGTGCTGCAGCCCACTTTGTTAAAGGCAGGTAATCACGCCTCGGGCATCCTTCTCTTGGCAGCCAGCCCTGCTCTAAGGGAAACTGGGAAGGTCCTTCTTAATGGGATCGGGAAGAAACTGTTATAGTACTCATCGAGTACAGACAGCGTGCCAAAAAGAAGTAAATGATAATTGCGTGCCTGTACACTTTGTAAAGGACTGGGTTAACGAGAGGTCTGGCTTGTTCTTCAAACCGCTGCTCTTTAGGATTTAATTCTCGCCGAGCCCCTTCTCTTTTGGAAATGGTTGGTTGCAAAATTTTGGACAATTAACCAGGATGAAAGCGTTCTGCCGTTACCTTTTCCCTGCTTGACACTCGCGCTCTTTTCATACCCTTGGCAGGGTTCAGAATTTGAGCTCTTTTCCCGTTACGTATCACAGACGTTGTCTTAAATACCTGCTCTCTTCGTTTCTCAAATCATAGATGTGGAATCTGGGTTTTCCAAGCGTTTGCAAAAGCTGGCTTCTGAAATGGTAGATCCTGGCGCGGTGTGGGATACGCTACCTTGATGCTCAAAAACTTGGTCTGGTTTTTAGTGTGATACTTTTGGTTTCCACTTCAGAGCTTTTTCCTGTGTTGCCGGTTTCTGATTTTGTTCCATTTTATTCTGCTGCTGTTTCTGCAGACCAAAGCGAGATGTGTTCCTCTGGTTATATTTGGGCCAGGAAGAGGTTATCTTGCTAGTCCTGTTACAGCCAACTATTATCACTGCTCAGTTATCTAGCTGTGTGGCTTGGCTTTTGTCAAAATGCTCTGAGTTTATGGACTTCTGCTGTTGAAAATTCAAACTCATGGTTCCAAGCGAGCTCAGCTGGGTTATTTTGATTTAATTGGGTTATGAAATGGCTAAGCGTGTGGTCTGCTGGCTCATCGGAAGACGTGGCAGCCAACACTAGAGAAGCAACAACCTCAATACCTTCTCACACACGTCTCATCTCAACCTTTCAACTCGGAAATGTTGAGGAGCATTTTTGTGCTGGGAGGCTCCTCCCTACACCAGCTTCTTCCAGCCTTCTCACATGTGGTTTTCACCATCCGTAATAGCATCTTGGAGGCAGATTGACTCCCTGACGGTTAAGACCTGTCTCAAGACCCAAGGAAGGGTGTACAACGCCCAGAAATTCTCTTGCACTCCATGTACGCAAGATTTCAACAATCTGTTGGGATATTTGGGTGCCTTATTCATCACCTCTCTGGACACGCGTAGTTAAAACGTGACTTTAACATTGCTGCTGAGTTTTAGTTGTGAAATAATTGTGCTGATTTTCTTATTGAAGGCAGACAGACCTCTGTTGTTGCTTGACACGGATGCGTGCGGAAAGGGGGTGAATGGCAGAAAATAGGGGGGAAAAAATTCCGTCACGTTGTGTGAAGGACCAACAAAGCCACACTTGAAATGTGCCAAAGAGAAAGAGAGACCTTAGAGCGAACGTATAGCACTGGTATGTTCAAAACTCTTAGTTCTTCCAAAGATGTAAGCGCTTGGTAGCAACTATTGATTGGTTTCTGTATGGCTTTTAGCAGAGAGACTTCACGCGGGATCTGAGCTGGGCAGCATCACGAATAATAACCAAACAATATCCAACCAGCTGTAGAATGGTAGGATCCTGAGAAGGATGCTGGCTATCTCAACCATTGGGTGCTGGTGGGGTTGGAGCTATATTTTTATGGTTGGAAATAATGTAAGGATAAGTACAGAAAATGGCCATACTGATCAACTGAGGAAGCAAAACCAAAAAGCAATATGATATATATTTATCATAGACTCATAGAATTGCCTAGGTTGGAAGGGACCTTTCAGATCATCAAGTCCAACCATCAACCCAACACTGACAAAAACCAGCACTAAACCATATCTCTAAGCACCACGTCTGCCCGGCTTTTAAATACCTCCAGGGATGGGGACTCCACCACTTCCCCGGGCAGCCTGTTCCAATGCTTGGCAACCCTTTCGGTGTAAAAATTTTTCCTTGTATCCAATCTGAACCTCCCCTGGTGCAACTTGAGGCCGTTTCCTCTTGTCCCATCGCCTGTTACCTGGGAGGAGAGACCGATCGCCACCTCTCTACACCCTCCTTTCATATATAATATGATATTCTTACATAGTCCAAAGATATTCCACACTATTATTTTTAAAGTTCTGCTTTCTTGTAGCCAGACGCTCCATGTTATTTATATAGTGGAAATTGTAATGAAGGAGGTGACTTGAAATTTGAACCAGAACCAGAAAAGCAAGAGGAGGGTTAGGGAAAGAAGATGTTATTCTGCGGGTAGAAAACTGTACATCTGGACGATGGCCACCAAGGTTGGGATTTCATTTGCTGCTATGATCGTGTTTGCTTATAAATCAAAAGACCCTACTATAAAAATGTATTAAAATCTGTTGTAAACTGGGCAGGATGGAAGGAAGAGTCAGTTCCAGGGGCAGCCTGTCTAAGTCCCCTGTGACTTTACTGCTCCCATGGTGGCATTTTCTTCTCAAGAGCTTTACAACCTTGGGTGCCCTGGCAGGATCAAACGCCAAAAAGGAAGTATTTTAACCTGATTTCCTCTCAAAATACACAGATTGCTTAGAAAGTGTCAGTTCTCAAGAAAAGCAATAGGAATACACGGATTTCATAAGAGATCGATGTTTTGAGGCGTACGTTCTCCTTCGTTTTCCTGCTTTATTAAGTCTCTTAGACACTGTTATTCAATTTAGGCAGCACCGATGGACCCAGCTTTCTCCATGATGCCAAATATATATTGAAATTCCTATTCTGCTTCCTATATATTCCTATTCAAGAGATACATTGAAATTCCTATTCAATATGTATATATATTGAAATACCACCAAAGTGCAAGCATCTCTGAGAGAATAAACCACAGTATCCATAATAAAAAAGTGTTTTCTATGAAGGAAAAGCCTAAAAAGAAGATGGTACTTTATATTCCATAAAGTATTTTAGGGTGTAGGTTTTTAAATTAAGTAGCTGTGAAACACTTAAGTTAAAATGTGCTTAGCCATACAACAGTCATAATTTAAGCCTCACCAGATGCTCTAATGATTCCTTCCTTAATGTGAGAAGTAATTCCATTTCCATGCAGGCTTTTTCCTAATCCTGTTCCGAGCAGAGCCTGCCAATTGTTTTTCATTCTGCAGACTATTTTCTATGAAAGAATTAGCTGAGAATATTCAATATAGTCGACTTAAGAGAGGAGTAAAATACAACTTCATAACGTTGGGGTAATTTGTATCGCGTCCCAGCAAGCATGAAAATTGACGGATTTGTCTAAATCTATCCCAAGCAGCTGCTGGAAGTAAAAATAGATGTAATAGATGTTTTATAATAAGATCCAGGGCAGTATTCACTAAATGCTGGATGTCCTCTATTGCAGGCTGCCCTGACTTTGCCGTCCTTCCCATCTCTATCCGCCGTTACCACTGGTTTGTTTTTAATTACACACACCTATTTAATCAGCTGTGTCTTTGCGGAGCGCAGGCGTTGGTAGTACCTTTAAATTATTATAAAAAGAAATAAAATACAACGTGCGTCGATGTCATTATTGTCACAAATGACTGCCAGAGGTGGCTGTGTAGTCTCGAAGGACCAAAGTAACAACCGGGCAGAGCGTTACCTGCAGTGAGGGTGGGTGTTTTCCTTTGCTCGGTTTCTAGTCTACAATCACCAAAAAGTAAAGCCCCACACCTAGCCGGCGTATTAGTGTAGATATTCCATTTGTCACTTAAATCCGCGGGTCAGTCGGCGTTAATTCCATTAAGTCATTTGGAAACAGCTTTCATGATATTCAGCTTTTGTACAGCCAGCCCGCTCCTGTATATGTGACACTTGGAAACGGAGAGTCTTTCCCTGAGCAGCTCTACGCTGACATGTCGTCACCGTGTCATCCCAATAAAATTAGTGACAAGAAGACGACGGATTCCTTAAGGCAAAAGCTTTTCCTATAGCTTCATATATTGGGGTATGTTTGCCGTTTTCTACGCAGGCAGATACCACTAGAGGCTGCCATACACCTCGCTAATTAGACACGGAAATTTAACATTAAATGACTTTTATGGGACTAGAAAAACTATCTTCTTTTTATTTTTCCCTACATTATCACCACAGCTGTTCACGTGGAGGGCTGTGTGAGCCCCTAAAATCACTTCTCCCTGTTAGATGGCTTGACTTAAAGATGGCACGTAATTATATCACTGTCAGATTTTGTTCATTTCTTTGGCTGTCGTAGAGAGTTCGGTGGGATTCAGGGAATGATATGAAGAAAGAGGTTTCCAACATCTTCCTGACGCTCACAGGAGTCAAGTGGAATTAAGAAAAAAAGGTGTGTTTAAAAAGGATACAGGTCAGAGACTTGTGCGTGCTGTAGGGTGCGGTATGTTGTACTTGAGTGTCATCGTAGCCCTGCTGTACGTCTTAGGAGAGCAAAGTGTGAGATGCACAACCGGCCATGCTGATTGTCCTGCTGGCTGGAAAAAGCAGAAATAGATAGGAACCCAACTCCTCCTCTGCTCTGGGGAGACCCCACCCGATGTGCTGCTTTCAGCTTTGGAGTCCTCAGAACAAGAAGGACACGGAGCTGTTGGAGCGGGGCCAGAGGAGGCCCCGGAGATGCTGGGAGGGCTGGAGCCCCTCTGCTGGGAGGACAGGCTGAGAGAGCTGGGGGGGTTCAGCCTGGAGAAGAGAAGGCTCCGGGGAGACCTGAGAGCCCCTTCCAGTCCCTCAAGGGGCTCCAGGAAAGCTGGGGGGGGACTCTGGATCAGGGAGGGGAGCCATGGGATGAGGGGGAACGGTTTTAAACTGGAAGAGGGGAGATTTAGATGGGATGGGAGGAAGAAATTGTTTGCTGTGAGGGTGGTGAGCCCCTGGCCCAGGTTGCCCAGAGAAGCTGTGGCTGCCCCATCCCTGGAGGGGTTCAAGGCCAGGTTGGACGGGGCTTGGAGCAACCTGGTCTGGTGGGAGGTGTCCCTGCCCAGGGCAGGGAACGAGATGATCCTGAACGTCCCTTCCAACGTAAACCAGTCTATAATTCTCACTGGTCAGCCAACCTTGAAGCTGATTGTGATGAGTGCTGAAGGATATTCTGGAGTATGGTGCTGGGCACTGGTGTAGCTCAATGTTGAGTCTTACACTTTTTTAAAACAGAGTTATAATTAGTGTGTTTAAATATCAATACTTCAGTAGTTAAGGATCACTCTGGTTCACCAAATCTGCCTTGTTTCATTTGAGGAGAGACTGAAACCCTTCTTTCTCTTTGCGCTCTTCAACAGTATTTTCACTTTGTTGAGTCAATTATGTTTCATAAGCTACCAAGAAAAATTCCGTCCACTCTGATATGTGCTGCTGTATTTGGGAACTTTTACCTCCCCAGCCATAAAACCATTTGTTTTAAGGTGTTCTGTGTTGTTGTTGTAATTTTTCTACTCCTGTTCCCTCTTATAGTCCAACGGGATTTTCTTGAGTGAAAATACGACAGTTCTTTAAGAATAAGAGTACATGATGTTGCTTTAAACGGCGCTTTTTCAGCTCAGTTTAAGATTTTACTGGTTTAAAAACTGTCTTTAAGTTGTAATGTGTGAGTTTCTGTAGAAACATTGTATCCCTACTGCAATAATTGAGCGGTTATCAGCTGCAGGTAGCTTTGATTAGCAAATTTGACGTTGGATGAGGAGAAAAATGACGTTTCTCGTAACCAGTCTTTTAACTTGCCTTTTTCCTAAGAAAGTCTCTGAACTTTGATAATAGATGCACGGAGCTGTGTATTTTATATTCCTGCCTATGAAACCACATAGCTAGTTTTTTAAAATATGGAATAATGTCCACCCAGAGTCTAATGACTTCAAGTTTATCAGCCTTTTTTTTTTTTTTCTTTTTATTAATGATGGCCCTAATTGCTCTAAGGAAAATTGTCAGAGCCCTGTCAAACTTCTCTGATTAAACCAGTAACTCCAGGTCAAAAAGTAAATTATAAAAACGTTTGCCATGGAATTTTTCTCCTATTTTAGTGCACAGTTAAGTGTGTGCCTTGTGCTCGGGTGCTGGTATAATTCTTGAGTGCTTGGGTTTGCAGAAAGAAATATTAGCTCATTTGCAGAACAGAGTCCGCTGCTTCTCCGAGAACGACTTTTGATAAGACGGTTAAATTTTTCTTGCAATGTTTTCCTTTCTCCGTCTTTTTTTATAGAATTGCACATCTTTGTAATATCTCCTGTGTTATTTGATGGCGTGCGTGACATTTTATTTTCCGTGACTATACTTTCTCTCTCCCTTTTTGTAGGCTGGATGTAGTCAGATTAATTGTTATTATTGTCAATGTTTGTATTGTATTGCCCGTAAAAGAAGAAAGCATATTACTTCCCTCTGCTTTGCCCTACATTATGTCAGTTGTTGCTTGTATAAATTAGGGATAAGGAGGAAACTAATCAAATTTTTCACATTTTTCTGTGTTTGGCAGAACGATGATGACTCTAACGCATGTATTAATTACACCTGCTACCATGGCTTTTTATTCCTGGCCTGTGATTATTTATTGAAAATATTTTTTTTATTATTTTCTGTATCTTGGTGAAGTGTTTTTATACCTAACCTTTCTTCAACAAGGATCTACAGAGAAGAGTTTTGGAGTTTGCCAGGCATTTGCTTATTCAAATAATCCAGTACGTGCGCTCAGCAAAGAAGGAAAAGGTTTATGTGGCAGCGAGATGTGTGTGACCTGACCTGCTTATTAGGGGCCACGTTCAGCTGAAAAATCTAATACTTTTAGTGTGTGAATGTGGTGAAATTAGAATTTACCAATTGCTTCGTAAAATTTTGAATCGTCACAATAATGGGATGTAATTGCTGGCTTGAAACTCGTTAGGCTGCTCACGCAGGAAGATCAACAAAATACCTCTCCCACCCGGCTTTACGCTCTGTGAGTATTCTGGTTTTCCTGCTTTTTTTTTCTTTTTTCTTCCCTCTTTGATGTCCACAGTGCTTTCGGGAAAGCTCTTTAACATACACCTTCCTCTTTCACCGGAGAAGAGCGATGGGACAGTTGGTACAGAAAACTAGTGAAATCGAGTTACCCAAATCAAAGGCGCTTCTTAAGGAGAAAAACTTGGGGGGAAAAAAAAAAAAAGAATCAAAAACCAGGTTGCTGCATGAATACTTCAGAGCTGTTTGGTTTCTAATTTAATTCTCATTTGAAAACTTAAGTAGAGGAGCAGAAGACTTGCTTCTCCTACGGGAATCGTGATTTTTTTAAATGGTGGAATTTTAGCTTAGTAGGCACTTCAAACTTTAAACGAGACGTGTGAATCGAGCAAAAGAAATCAGGTGAATAGGCTGTGCAATACTTCTGTTAAACTCCTCTTTCTGGCTTCTTTCTTGCAGCAGGGGAATGAATGGTGAAATGGTTCCAAATTTAGGAGTTGGAAACCTTTGACCCATCCTTATTTTGGAAAAGTCTTGTTTCAGAAGTGTCAGCTTTCAGTTTTCAGGAATCAAAAAGCAGGATAATACAAGTAAGATGTCAGTGATAGAGCTGTAGCCTAAGAGCCAACTTATACCTTTATTAACACATAATATGAAAACTAATTCCTGCTTCCTTTATTATTTCTCCCTCGGTGCTGTCATAACAAGGGATTTCAGTTGCTTAGAGCTGCGCGGCTCCGAGGATGCTTTGAAACACGCAGGTTTGCGTCACACCGCGCACGGCGGGTAGGCTTCAACGCCACCGCAAGAACGATCAATAGACCCATCTTTTATAGTCTGGGTTCAAACCTTAATTGGACCATTAAATTGAATCTCCGTTTACTGATCTCTTAATCACGATAGAGGAGCATTCGTAATAGCAAACCCCAGGGAAAAGCGGCTGCTCCTGCTCTCGCACCAGTCTGCATCAAGAGACTGCACGAGTAAATTTTTATAATAATAAAAGATCAAGCTCTGAAAGGGGTTCTTAAAATTAATGTCCTGTGGCCAGAGCTGTGAAATGCTGAACCCTCTGAGCATCAGCTTGTCTCTTCCTTTTTTATAACCTCAGAAAAGAAAAAAGGAAGGAATTGAGGGTAGCGAACAGTTTCACTAAACCAGCGATGTCTGTCTCTGCAGATATCGGGAGGAACATAGTCACAAATCCCCAGTTGCTGATAGAGACATGTAAATATCTCCACTCTGACTGTTTCCAGAATAATAGGTAATTTTTTTCTCCTCTTTTTTGCATCATGTGGATTGTAGTTGTGCTAGAAGGAAATTACCGTAACGAAAGGTGTTGCAACAGTATGACTATTTGCTAAGTTTTCTGAACAAGAGGGGTTTTTAACGTCAGGCTGATGTTGGATGTTGTTGGCCATGCTCTTGGTGCAGGTCATGAACGTGCGGTATGGCCTGCAGCCCCGCACTCTGATTCGGTACTTTGAGGGACCTGTTGATACAAACAGCGGCTTTCGATAATTCCCATCCCCAAATATTTTCATACGAACATCATGTCGCTGAAAGAAACAAGGAAAACGCATCTTCCTGTGGATTCGACTTTGGGCAATTTATCTGCAACTCAGCCAGCTTGTTTGATTTTTCGGTGTTTGCTTTACAGCAGTAGAAAACGGCCTCTTCATCTCAGCAAACTTTCATTGCCATGTGGCTGGTGGATTTGTTACTTTGACATGCTTGTGTTATTTTTTTCCCCGTGGCATTTACTATGTGCTGTATGCCTTAGATTTGAGCAATAAATTCTCTTCAGTATGGAAGGCCACCGAACGGACTGGTTGACATTGCCTCTAAAGGAGGAATTAAAAACCTCAGAGACATTTTAGTCTGAGGTTAACTTTGAAATAGTTTTGTAGCATTGTGGTTTAGAGGAGAAAACATTTATTATCTGAGAGAAGACTCTGGGGAGACCTTGCAGCACCTTTCCAGTATGTGAAGGGGGCCTACAAGAAAGCTGGAGAAAGCTTTTTACGAGGGCATGTAGTGATAGGACGAGGGGTAATGGCTTCAACCTGGAAGAGGGGAGATTTAGATGAGATATTCGGAAGAAATTCTTGGCTGTGAGGGTGGTGAGCCCCTGGCCCAGGTTGCCCAGAGAAGCAATCCCTGGAGGTGTTGAAGGCCAGGTTGGACGGGGCTTGGAGCAGCCTGGTCTGGTGGGAGGTGGGTTGGAATTGGGTGATGATCTTTAAGGTCCCTTCCAACTCTAACCATTCTGTGACTCTATAATATGCAATGATATTCTATTTCTGAGAAACTAGTTGAGATTTTTGTAACCCCTCATGCAGTGCGGTATGTCACAGAAGTGATAATGACATTTTTATTAGATGTGAAATCTTATTAGAAGTTCCAAGTAGAGTGAAAAGTCACGGTTTCCCAGAAAAAGGTTATTCTCATGTTCAGGCCACGTTTGGAGGAGGACATTGTGGGAATGCAAGATCAAACAGCTCCAAGCCACTGATCCTGAACTTCGGTTTTCATCTGTGGACTCTTGGAAGTAGAGGTTGTGTGCGCAGCAAGATGTCTGGAGAGGTTTTTGTGTCAACTGGTCAACCTCGGGTAGCTTTGGTTTCTTCTTTCACAAGCTGTTCACAGACACGCTGGTCTATTTGCAGATGCTTTTTATGCTCTCCATCCTCCACTCCGTCACCGGTACTACTTACTCATACATTCCCGAATCTGTGGAATGCCTTTTGTTGGGAGACAGAAGCAATTTAGAAAGATCTCGATAGCGTTAAATAAAAGAAACATATGCTGGCCTTATTGGTAGCTTGTTGACCTAGATTAGCTGTGGGGAAGCTTATAAGCTGATCAGCCACTCCAAAGTCGGGAGGTGTCATTGCAATTAGTGCGAAAGGCTGTGACAAAAGGGGAGACAACAAGGGGGAAGAGAACAGTAGTAGCAAATGTCCTCTTGCTGGTATTATTTAGCAATTTAAATGTAATGAAGCTAATTTTTAAAAGGAATGAAGCATCCTTTGTTACTGTGCATTGAGTGTAGTTGTCATCAAACGTATTAAAATGCTGCTTGTATCAACAGAAAGAGGAGTTCTCCATGTGGGCTCGCCTGGTTTTGCCTGCGTGTAACATATGGAGGTGAGGTTTTAGGCTGATATCAGCTGTTTCCAACCTGGAAATATCATTGAACTTGGTTTAAGCCCGGTTGAACCTGCTGGGGATTCCGAGCGGGCACCTGATGGGACAGTAATTCCCTCGTCCCCCATCTGGCGTGAGCAGTTGAATGCCCTGCATGCCATTAGAAGTGGTCAGAGCCTGGGACATCCGAGCTCACGGGTTATGGAGATTTCCCAGATGGACAGACTCCCAGCTTTATTTTGAGAGAGATCGGATCAATGTCAGCCACGGAGGGGTCTTGGACAAACCCTTTCTGTGCTCTGTTTCAGGGTCTTCTCACACGAAGCAGAGTGGTGGCACTTTGTTATCCTCCGCTCCGCATATCATGGCACAGGACTCCTTAAAAATACCGTTGTTGATTGCTGACCTGGCTTAAAAAGGCTTTTAATATCTAAATTTATACTACTTTAAAAGCTCAACGTTGGACAAGTTGGTTCTCTCTTCCCTTGACCACTTTGTGTGTGTCTGCTGACTTGTACGACGGTCATTTTGAGGGGGGAAGTCGTTAGGACCTCTCATTAGTCTTCGTCCATCCAGGAAATTGTGCAGTACAGAACGGATGCTTGGCAGAACGGGTGATTAAATTAACGTGATGCAAATTAGCACAGAATCATGGCCATAAAACTGAAGTTTATTGAAGTCTTGTTACCTATTTTGGGGAATCTAGAGCATCACGCAGATACTTTCATGCAACGGAGAGCTGCAGTTTGGGGGTAGAAGGTCCCATTGTCCCATCTTGAATTATCATGAACGGCCCGTTCAAATTTAGTGTTCCACGTAAGCTCTTTGGGAACAGTAGAGTTTGATAATAGTCTTCAAACTGGGGAATTAAACTTTTCTTTTTTTTTTTTTTTTTGGCGGAACCTTCCAGCTTTTAAAACTGTTGATCTTGCAAATCTGTTATGATGGAGAGGAAGAAATATTGGAAGAAACCTGGACAGAAACAGCTATTTTTGTGATAGTGTTGTTTTACAGATGAATTTGCAGAGTAGGCTGAGGTTCTGAGTTGCGTCATTTATGTTTTCTGCATGTTTTAACAGTGAAAGGAAGCAAAAATGAGAAAGCTAGCAGCGTTATTCCAATCCTGCCAGTGCAATTTCGATTTCTGCTAGCTACCCTGGAAAAAAAGATAATTGCCAATAAAATGTTTACTGGGTTGTATCCCACTGTAATATTTGGGATTTGGGTGTTCAATGTACAGTATGCTGAAGATGTGAATCTTACAGTTTTTGCATTTTAAAAAGCCTTTTTCACAGCGATAAATCGCCCTGCGTAAGATTTTCTGAGATTTAAAAAAAAAACAACGCGAATTCCAATAGTCTTTTAGAAACTATTATTTGCCGTGCTGGTAGAAGCCTGGAAACTGCAGGCTCGTCCACTCAGTTTGTTTTGAACGGAACGCATTTATAGGACGGAAATAAAGAGGTGACTCAAGATATATCACTTGCTTGAACCTGTCCTTTTATCTGCAGTTGCAGGGTATTTGGCTCATTAAGCACCTTTATTCAGATACAACGTGTACTCTTTTGAGCATCTCATTTCCTTTCTAGAAATGTTCTCTTTGGGGAAAACCGTGTTCTAAAGAACTGAATGAGTAATGAACGTAGGAAGGTTTCCGTTGACAACCCAAAAATGTATTATGGCTGTAAATAAGCATTAGTACAAAATGAAAATATAGCATTGATTCTAAATTATTTCATTTTCTTCTCAAGGTGCTGCTTATTTCACGTTTTAATGGTGTCGTTATATAAATACATATAACATTTTTTTTAGCTTTGCACTTCAGTGAGCTAATATCCCTCTCCAGGTGTAGGTATGAGCACCTGCAAGGAGGGAAGTAGAGCAGTTACTGATAACACCCAACTGAACTGCGTCGGTGCCTTCCAAATTGCTCCTGAAAACCTTCCTTTCCACCACACGTGGAAATTTTGAGTTCCTTCAGACCCCACGCTTAAGCGAGGATTTTTTTCAAACAGGCTTTCAAACTGATTTTAGGAATCCGAGGTAACAGTTTATGAAACCTCTGAGTCTCTTAAGTACTCAGATCAAGGTGTTTCCGCCGTAGTTTGCGTGGCTCGCAAAGAGAATATTGCACTTTGAGACATCTGACACTTCTAAATGGAGGGTGAAACTAGAGGTACAGAAGAAAGAATCAGGATTTAACAACTTTAATGCACGCTGCGTCTTTATAACTGTTGAATGACTCAACCTTTTTAATGGTAATGGCCTTCAGCAAGCTTAGGAAAGAACAGGCTTTTAGGTAAAGTAAATACACTTAGTTCTGCAATGAATAAATAAATTTGCTGTGAAGTTGTGTAGAGACTTGTTTCTGTAACTCATTAATTGTGCTCTTGGGTCCACAAGTAGGTCTTTCTCCAAATACCACAATTTATACGGGCTCAGATGGGATGAATCCCGCTGCAGAATGGGGCGAGGACTCAGCCAAGTGTTGCCGTCTCTGGTGGGGCTCTGGCCGTTATCTCGCGACGGAGGATTTTCAGCTTCGCGCAGACCGAGATGCAAATGTCCGTGTTAATGCAGGTGTCGTAGGCATCTCCTGTAATCCTGTGCAGAGCCTGTGAATTATCACGAGTGTCTAGCCAAAGGATAAAAGCGCAGGAGGCTTCCAAAGCGACATTCCCATAGTAGCATCTCTTAAGCTGCCAGGGATCTGTGCCTTCCGAGTAACTGGTGCATCTGGGTGATTAAAGCCTTCGCTCTTTGTCTGAAACATCAGTTCTGAATAGACACCTCCTCCCAGCTTTTTCGTAGCTTTTCTTCTGATGGGTCCTTGGTTCCTGGTGTCTGCTTCTAATATACAAATCCTTTTGTTCTGTTTGGTAGAGCTTCATCTCTACAGGGGTAATTTGGCCTTCCTATAGGCGAATCTTATGTATTTATCATTTGATTTTCAGTCTGTATCAAACATCTCCAGAACTTGTTTGGTTTTCATTTCCTTGCCCTCTTTTACTACAAATACTTTTATGATGAAGATAACGCTCCCCTCATAAGCCTGTCGCGTACATTTGGCCAGTGCTGGGACGGAGCGCTGCTTCGGGGCATGGGAACGTACATCTGCGACACATTATCACAAGTAATCGCTTCTTAAGTGTTTAAATAATTTTCGTGTTGCTCTCTTCTGTGTCGTTATGGCACCTTTAACCCTATAATGACCCCTCCCCCTCCAAACCGCTGGTTTGCAATAATGTAATTTAAAATCCTGTCATCGCTTTGTGTTTTAAGATATAAATGTGATGTATCTGAAAAGTAGACCTGTAAGAATGGGGTATTTTTAGAAAGAGAAGTCACCCTGCTACTTGGATTAGGAAGTTTGGTGGGGATCAAGGAGGAAGGAAGTACCCGTAAGTGACAAAGGGTCGAGTCAGGGATTACTTGAGAACTGACAACACACACACACGTACGGCTGTGGGACCTGGTGAAACACATCTTGAGTGTGCTATGAGAGTTGACTCAAGCCATTGCAAGACCACTGTTGGATCATGTCTGGGCCCCTGGATGTAAGGAAGGTGTTGCAAGTTTGATGGAGGGCTGCCATGATACTTGGGAGCTGGGGGACTTGGCTGGAGGACCTCTTACGAGGATGGGCTGAGGGAACTGGGCTTGTTTAGCCTGGAGAAGAGAAGGCTTTGGGGCAAGGCTACGGCAGGAGTTTCAGAGAAAGGGTTAGCAGCATTCCCACATGTAGGAGGAGGTTACTGAGAAGTTGGAGCCAGGCTCTTTGTAGAAGTGTGTGGCAGGAAGATGAGAGAATGATCATGAACTGAAGTCAGGAGGTTCCAGCCTGATGGGAGAAGACAATTTTTCACGGTCAGGGAACCCCTGTCACAGGAGCCCGGAGAAGTTGTAGAGTCTCTGTGCCTGGAGGCTTTCAAGACCCAAGTGGACAAAACCCTGGTCTGGATTCAGTGTTAACCCTGCTTTCAGCAGGAGGTTGGACTAGAGACCTCCTACAGGCCCTTTCGACCTTAATTATGACTCTAAGATAAGTATAATAAAAAAATACATTGAAACTGGCTGAAAAAGAAGGACTTGTGTGAAGTGTTCTAGTGTGGTAAAGGTCAATGTGATCTCCTGCATCCCCGGTGCCGACTTTTATTTTATCTTAGGGGGCTTAATCGTGCTCACACCATAGTGGCCAAAACTCACCCCAAAGAACCCCAGCCCTCCTTTCTGTTGATGTGTGCCTGTCAGTCTTTCGTAACAGCCTTGGTACTAAAAACCAAATACCTACACAATATTTATTCTGCTGCGGTTCATCGGTACCACGTGTCATCAGGTCATCAACGGCAGAGTACTAAACAGAAATGGAAACTTTTGCTCAAAATTCTAATATTTTGTGATGAATACGCTGTATTTTACTGTCGGCAAGAGGACAAACAGGCTTTTATTGGTTGAAACAACATTAATAGGTGATATTTTAGGCAGAGAATAAATTAGGCATTCTCAGGGAGTGATTTAATAAGTTGTTGTCATCATCTGCGTAGTATTTTAGGGAGTATAGAATGTATTTTGGTTGGGTTTGTCTTTGGGAACATAAGAGTCATGACTAATAGGAATTCCTAGAAGGGAAGTTGATATTCAAAGACCACTTCCACCTGGAGTACTGTGTCCAGCTCTGGGCTCCCCGGTTCAAGAGGGACAGGGAACTGCTGGAGAGGGTGCAGCAGAGAGCTACAAAGATGCTGAGGGGACTGGAACACCTCTCTGATGAAGAAAGGCTGAGGGATTTGGGTCTCTTCAGTCTGGAAAAAAGACGGCTGAGGGGGGATCTTATGAACACTTATAAATACTTAAAGGGTGGGTGTCAGGAGGATGGGGCCAGGCTCTTTTCAGTGGTGCCCAGGGACAGGACAAGAGGTAATGGGCACAAACTTGAGCATAGGAAGTTCCACCTAAACATGAGGAGGAACTTCTTTACCCTGAGGGTGGCAGAGCCCTGGCACAGGCTGCCCAGAGAGGTGGTGGAGTCTCCAACTCTGGAGACATTCCAAACCCTCCTGGACGCGTTCCTGTGCAGCCTGCTGTGGGTGACCCTGCTGTGACAGGGGGTTGGACTAGATGATCTCCAGAGGTCCCTTCCAACCCTATGGTTCTATGATTCTATAAGCTAACATGAACAGTAGTAAAATGCTCACAGCGCGTCACCACATTCTCCCCGTGTGTATACGGATAATTTAGGGTGCTGACTAACATGGGCTAGTTTAATTAGCCTATACTTTTATTGTGTTCTTTTTTTTAAAAAGGCTTTCGTATTGGCTCTCCAATAGAATCCTGTTGTAGCATAACTCCCGTCTGAAAGTCTCGCAATTAAGTCTTCAAAATCAGGGAAAGATGTTATTTGCTGTCCATTTTTCAAATTCTGCCACAGAAACAATATGACCTAAATATTTAATCAGGCTTAGCGGTATTGGCTTTTTTTTTTTTTATTGCTGCAGATTAATCTAGTTTCTCCAAGCTAATACATGGGGCACGTACGTCTTCAAGACCTTACTTTTTCTCAATGGTGTTAAAGATTTATAGCCTTCATAAAATCTGGAATGCACCGAGAGGAAGATTATGTATTACGATTACTTAACTATTAGCACTGGGAATTTTTCCCTTGAATTCCGTATATGCTGTTTCAGACCAGGTTGTATTTATAGAGGGGTTGGTGAATACCGTGTTTTGACTGCTTTTCTATACCCTGCCCAATTTGCTCCATTTCTCTGTTGTTAAAAAGGTGTTGGCCTGGTGCTGTTTATGTTTTTGGTCTTTGATATATTTACTTTAAAATTGCCATCGAATTCAGTCGAGACAATATCCACTTTCTGCTTTAAATAAATAAGGACGTAAGTGGTTTTGCTTAGTGCTGTTGTCTTGTTCAAGTCTGTCCTTAAAACTTTTGGATGAAAAAAATTAATGTGAGCGTATCATGAATTTCAGCACTTCTTATTTTTTAAGTCTTATTTTTGCTGAGTGTTTAGCCTGTGGCTGTAGTCTTGTGTTCAGCCTGGAGAAGAGCAGACTGAGGGGGGATCTCATCAATGCTCAGCAATACCTAAAGGGCGGGTGGCAAGAGAATGGGGCCAGACTCTTCTCAGTGGTGCCTGGTGACAGGACAAGGGGCAACGGGCACAAACTGGAACATAGGAAATTCCATCTGAACATGAGGAAAGACTTCTTTCCTTTGAGGATTGGCCACAGCCCTGGAAGAGGCTGCCCAGAGAGGTGGTGGAGTCTCCTTCTCTGGAGATATTCCAAACCCTCCTGGATGTCCCACCTGCTCTGGGTGACCCTGCTTTGGCAGGGGGTTGGACTAGAAGATCTCCAGAGGTCCCTTCCAGCCCCTGCCAGTCTGGGATTTTAAGTACTGCTGCTTCAGACAAATCTAAAAAGCTCTCAGGAAGAGAGGACCAGAGCTCCAGCCGTACAGGAGGTTGGTGTAAGCAGGTGAGAGTATCCTCCAAGCCGTCAAGTCCAGGCGTTCCCCTCTGAAGGTTTATGAGGTTGTCCTTGCAGGGTGACAGCGGGAAGGACGACTCCAGAAGTTGAGGAGTTACAAGGAAGAGCTATTTCCCTCTTGAGCTGATGTATTTCTTTTTTTCTTTTCCTAAAAGAGTTTGTTGTTGGGGTTTTTTTTCTTTTCTTGTTTTTTTTTTTTTTTGTCTCATTTGCCCGACCAATGCTGAAGCTTCCTCCCTGCCTTCTCGTTTTATACCAGCTGCTGGGCAAGATCAGACAATGCCAGAATCAGGGAAGAAAACATTCACGGATGCCAGAAACATGAGTACAAAGAATTCTTAAGTAGCAGGTAGCTTCCAGGCCTCTTCACAGACGTCAGGTTCTCTACACTGTCTTTTATAGTATCAAATTGTTTTACATATATTTTTATTCAAAAATACTCATTATTCATGGTTATAAAGTGAGCCTTTCCTGTGTTGGTTTTGGTGTTTTGTTCAATTTTGGTCTCTTTTGATTCCCCACCTGCTGTGTGTAGTAGAGAAAGTGAAAAACAAACAAGAAACCCACAAAAAACCCACCCATGGGAGTAAACCCTTGGAGTCTTCAAAATGCCACTTTCTGACCTCAAACGGATTGAATTTGGTGCTTTGACTTCATCCCCATCGGTTTTGAGCATCTTCACTTATCTTAAAGGTGTTGCTGGGTTTCCATGTTCACATTCATCTCCATCCAGTTGGTGTTCTGGAACCACAGATGATCGGATGCAAGAGATGGATTTCTACCAGATTCCTGTCACTTGAGTCTCCCAAATCTTGATGCAAGGCTCTGTTGATATGGATCTGAAAGTTTCGGGGTTCGGTGGTTTAATAGCCATGCCTTTTAAAGACAAAGAATGTTGAGAACTTAAAGGTTAATGGAGCATATGGATTATTTATTTTTCTTCAATATTATTCAATTCAGTATTCAATATATAGTGAATCTAGCTATGATGTTTGTGTAGTGAGAAGGCATTAGAGGAGTCTTACTATTCTTATTACCTAAAAAAAAAAAACCCAGAGTGAAAGTTTATTGTTATGTAAAAATGTGTATTTTTTATTTTTTTAGTTGGGATAACTCAAGTCCACCCTGATTTCACACACTTACGTATCCGGATACTCTACTATTTAGCTATTAGAAGTTGATACTGTAATGTTTTGTTATCAGAATTCAACCTGTTGATCAGATGGCTTTTAGTTTTTATAAGAGGGAATGAGAATCTTCTTCTGGGGTGGGATTTTATTACAGTTTGAGCTCCAGTTTTGTCCTCAGGGTACACAGAATACATGAATAATACATGCACGTACACACCTTCAGTCAAATAGAATGTTCTTTTTTTTCTCTAATGTTGCTTTTTCAAATTTTTCCCCACTATATTGTAGTTGAAGATTGCCTTTTGCTGTAAAGTAAAAGTAATATATCGCATCAAACATACAGAAAATATATCGCATAAAACATACAGGAAACAAAAATTCCGGTAACATGCAACTGTAGATGTAGCGGCTGCTGGAAAACTGATTTGTGGTGATTTCAAACTCAGTAGCCACAATTAGTCAGTGAAAGTTGGACGTAAGTTTTTCTTCATGTACATATCGGTCAAGAGATCTGAACCTTGATTTTATTCAGGTTTAGCTTAGCAGATTTAGTGATGAAGGTGCTTAGTCTTTGACATTGAATCATAGAAATGCCTAAGTTGGAAGGGGCCTTCAAGATCATTGAGTCCAACCATCAACCTAACTCTGACAAAAACCATCACTAACCCATGTCCCTCAGCACCACGTCTGCCCGGCTTTTAAATACCTCCAGGGATGGCGACTCCACCACTGCCCTGGGCAGCCTGTTCCAATGCTTGATAACCCTTTTGGTGAAGACGTTTTTCCTAATATCCATCCTAAACCTCCCCTGGCACAACTTGAGGCCGTTTCCTCTTGTGCCTTCGCCTGTTCCTTGGGAGCAGAGACCGACCCCCCCTGGCTACCCCCTCCTTTCAGGGAGCTGTAGAGAGCGAGAAGGTCTCCCCTCAGCCTCCTTTTCTCCAGGCTGAACACCCCCAGCTCCCTCAGCTGCTCCTCACAAGACTTGTTCTCTATTGTACACCATGATGCAATGAAGTATTTTCTATGCAAAACCTGTAATAGTGAACGTTCGAGGTTATATGATGTATGTGCTTCAGAGTTTACCAATGATGCGGTTTGTTGCAGGTGAACAACCTTGGTGAGACACTGGCCCAGGTTGCCCAGAGAGGTGGTGGAGGCCCCATCCCTGGAGACATTCAAGGCCAGGCTGGATGAGGCTCTGGGCAACCTGATCTAGTGGAAGATGTCCCTGCTCACTGCAGGGGGGTTGGACTAGATGGCCTTCAGAGGTCCCTTCCAACCCAACACATTCTATGATTCTGTGAACTACTCTAATTAGTTTATTCTCCTTTCCATTAGGAGTGGGAGGATATCCTGTGAACAGGGATGGGTAATACCTCTTACTTAGAGCATTCAGAGTTGGTCAGTATGAATACCAAATATTTTATTACGGTTATTTCATGGAATTGATTGTAGTTTTTCATCTAAAAGCTGACCAGGTCTTAGGCGTGTAACTCAGTTATGATAAAGCCCCATGTTTGGGGCACTAAAATTAACTACAGGAATACTCTGCCACTGGAATTCCAGGCTGCGAGAGCGGTTTGTGCTGATCGATAATTCTGTGAGATGTCAATTTCCATGAAAATCAGTTAAATTTTGTGAATTTTTTAATGGTAAACTTTGTAAACAGGGTTCAGACTCATGCATTTATATTTCCAGGGCAAATTGAGAGGGGCAAAAAACGTTTCGTAATGTATTATCAACCCAAGGAAAAAAAAAAGGGGGGTGAAAAAAAAAATAAAAGCGCAATTTCTCACGTCTCTAACGTGTGAGACTTGGCGAGTTCCCTTTGCGGTAGTGACAGAACCAGACAGATCCGTCTGGCTTTTGAAACTTGTGTTATGTCAAACTGCTCCATTGCTTACTTGGCATCTTCCATTGACACTTGGCATCTTCCATTGACTCTTGGCACAAAAAAAACCCAAGGACATTAAACCATGAATTAGCTTTCTTAAAGGAAAATACCTCTTTTTTCTGTTTTTTCTCCCTTTACCCTTGTCTTTCAGTTATACCTGCCGCCACTTGCGGAGATATGTATATGTCTTGGACAAACTGTATTTCCCCCACTCCCACTGCTCTACGCTGCAGCATTGCTTCTCGACCCTCAGTGACAATGGAGAGGAACTCTTGTCTTTAACTTGTTCTCACATTCTCAGATCCTATGCTGCCAGGTTATTAACCTCTGCTCTCCCTTTACTGCATGCTGCATGCCCCGTGACTGATCTCTGCATGTTTGCCAGTAATATCTGCTGAATCCCATTAATTTCTACGCGGACGGTTTGTGTCTTCATGGCATTCTTAATGTGTGTCCTAAAAAATGTCGTAGAGGCGGGAGTCTTATAATGGTTTGGGTTTTTTTCTTGTTGGGTTTTGGTTGTTTGGGTTTTTTTTTTTTTTTAAATTCAGAATACAACTTCTGGAATTAATGTGTGGCCTTTGGAAGTTTTAAACGCTTCTCATGTTAAAGTATTTTAATCCTTTTCCAAAGCTATGATATAAAAATCTAAGCTGTGATTCCCAAAGCTTCCATCCAGTTACACAGTTGGAATTAGCGCGGAGATATACTTGTCTGACATGTAAGTGTCTAATACTGCCTCGATGCCCATTATTTTGGTACCATTGTCTCTATAAATTGCTTTTCAAGAATGGGAACAATAGAACTTTTCCCTCAAGTTCAGTCAATTAATGATAATTTAAGAAAGAGCTGCTTTTTTTGATGTGCCCGATCACTTGTGATTCTACAGAATAAGAATGGTGAGAGTCACCGGCGCTGAACGACAACAGAAAATCCTTGTTCATGATGCGGAATTACAGATGTTCTACAGAAACTGTGAAATAGCGGGGAATTTAGAAATAACTTCTACTTGCAATCCCCAGACGTTGTCGCTGTTTCCTCCAAGTAAAAATTAAGTTTTACTATCTCACTGTTGACACTGTGGATAACTGAAGATATTACCTGAGCTGCTAGAAGTTTTAGGAAAAAAAGGAAAAAATTTTGGTTGGGTTTTTTTTTTTTTTTTGTAGCATTTAGAATACAACTTCTAGAATTAATGTGTGGCTTTTGGAAGTCTTTAAACGCTTCTCATGTTAAAGTATTTAAATCCTTTTCCAAAGTTATGATATAAAAATCTAAGCCGTGATTCACAAAACTTCCATCCAGTTGCGTAGTTTGTTTGGAGTTAGCGCAGAGATATACGTTGTCTTGTATGTAAGTGTCTAATAACTGCCTCGATGCCCATTGTTTTGGTAACATTGTCTCTATAAATTGTTTTTTAAGAATGGGAACGATAGAACTTTTCCCTCAAGTTCAGTCAATTAATGATAAATTAAGAAAGAGCTGCTTTTTTTGATGTGCCCGATCACTTGTGATTCTACAGAATAAGAATGGTGAGAGTCACCGGCGCTGAACGACAACAGAAAATCCTTGTTCATGATGCGGAATTACAGATGTTCTACAGAAACTGTGAAATAGCGGGGAATTTAGAAATAACTTCTACTTGCAATCCCCAGACGTTGTCGCTGTTTCCTCCAAGTAAAAATTAAGTTTTACTATCTCACTGTTGACACTGTGGATAACTGAAGATATTACCTGAGCTGCTAGAAGTTTTAGGAAAAAAAGGAAAAAATTTTGGTTGGGTTTTTTTTTTTTTTTTGTAGCATTTAGAATACAACTTCTAGAATTAATGTGTGGCTTTTGGAAGTCTTTAAACGCTTCTCATGTTAAAGTATTTAAATCCTTTTCCAAAGTTATGATATAAAAATCTAAGCCGTGATTCACAAAACTTCCATCCAGTTGCGTAGTTTGTTTGGAGTTAGCGCAGAGATATACGTTGTCTTGTATGTAAGTGTCTAATAACTGCCTCGATGCCCATTGTTTTGGTAACATTGTCTCTATAAATTGTTTTTTAAGAATGGGAACGATAGAACTTTTCCCTCAAGTTCAGTCAATTAATGATAAATTAAGAAAGAGCTGCCTTTTTTGATGTGCCCGATCAGTTGTGATTCTACAGAATAAGAACGGTGGGAGTCATCGGCGCTGAACGACAACAGAAAATCCTTGTTCATGATGCGGAATTACAGATGTTCTACAGAAACTGTGAAATAGCGGGGAATTTAGAAATAACTTCTACTTGCAGTCCCCAGACGTTGTCGCTGTTTCCTCCAAGTAAAAATTAAGTTTTACTATCTCACTGTTGACACTGCGGATGCTTGAAGATATTACCCGAGCTGCTGGAAGTTTTAGGAAAACAAGGGAAAAAAATTGCATGACAAAATTGAGCAGAACGTGGAAAGCATCCAGGGGTGGAAATGCAGCTTCCCAGCTAAGCCCACATACAATAGCAATAGACCACACAGTAAATATAAGTAAAACCAGCTTGATTGTCAAGGGAAGAAAAGCTGACGCGCAAGCTGAAATGGCTCTTTTTCTACAAAAGAAATTTTATAGTAGGACATAATGATGGGGAGCTACACAGAAGGATCTCAACAGGAGATGAAAATCCGGCTGTCCCAGGGACATTCTCTGGATTAATTTGGAACAGGGATACGGTCTTTAAAGTAGGCAAAACCTGAAGATTTCAAAGGCGTTAGTTAAAAATTATTGATAATAATGAGGGCAGTCCACACCAAAATCTTGTTTAAGATGGAATGTTTTACGTGTAGGAATGATATCCTGAAAATAAAAGAAATGGATTAAGTATTCCAGCTGGTTTCAGTGAAATTTGGGTAATTCCGTGCAACGGCAACACTACAACATTAAGTTGGCAAAATCATCCTCGGGAGACGTAAGTGCTGCTCCATGGACAGGGCATCTTTCAGGTGGCTTTAGGGATGCAACTAAGCGCTAATAACACTAAATATATTTTCATATAATAAGCTCGTGAAGTTTTTAGAGCAAAAACTTCATCTAGTCGGTCCCCGTACCGAAACTGATGGAGAAACAGTTTACTGGTATTACTTTCTGAACTGGGAGGTCTGCGTCAGTTGAGATACAGTAGAATGTATCAGCCTGGGCGACTGTAAAATCTCAGGGTTTCATTCCAGGCTACCCTTTTCTGAGACGGAAGGAGGGCAGAGTATTTGAAATCGAAATTGCTGCTGGAAAAATACAGAGGGAGCGGGTTTTAGCGGCTAATTTTCTATTGTTGTTATGGTAATACGTGATTAGAAAAGTCTGCGCTCAGGAAAGTTGGCTGCGAAAGCGTGTAAATAGCGTCAAATACAGTGGCAGAAATGGAGGTATCAAAAAAAAAAAAAAAAAAGCGGGGTTTGTGTGAATTCAAGCATCCGTCCTGTATTTATTGCTGCAGTATTTTATCCTGGGAACCGCCTGCTCGGAGAAGAGATGGAATGCATAAATTACTAAACGCGGAGGATAATTAATTATGGTGATTTCTAAATCACGACCCTCCCGTCCAGGCCTCTTTACAGTACTCCCATACAATACTGTGGCCAGCAGGAGTAGGGAAGTGACGCAGTAGGGAACGCTACAGGCTCGGGGAAGAGTGGCTGGAAAGCTGCTCGGCAGAAAAGGACCTGGGGGTGATGGTGGGCGGCCAGCTTAACATGAGCCAGCAGTGTGCCCAGGGGGCCAAGAAGGCCAACGGCATCCTGGCTTGTATCAGGAATAGCGTGGCCAGCAGGAGCAGGGAAGGGATGGTGCCCCTGTACTCGGCACTGGTGAGGCCTCACCTCGAGCGCTGGGTTCAGTTCTGGGCCCCTCTGTACAAGAGGGACATTGAGGTGCTGGAGCGGGTCCAGAGGAGAGCGACCGAGCTGGTGAGGGGTCTGGAGACCAAGTCGTGTGAGGAGAGGCTGAGGGAGCTGGGCATGGTTAGTTTGGAGAAGAGGAGGCTGAGGGGAGACCTCATGGCCCTCTACAACTCCCTGAAGGGAGGGTGTAGAGAGGAGGGTGTTGGCCTCTTCTCCCAGGTGAACAATGACAGGACCAGAGGAGATGGCCTGAAGCTGCGGCAGGGGAGGTTTAGATTGGATATCAGGAAGAATGACTTTACTGAAAGAGTGGTCAGGCCGTGGAACAGCCTGCCCAGGGAGGTGGTTGAGTCACCATGCCTAGAGGTATTTAAGAGGCGTCTGGATTTGGCACTTCGGGGCATGCTCTAGGGGCAGAGATTCTAGGGGGTGGTTTGTTTCATTGTTTTTGTTTGTTTTGGTTTGGTTTGGGGTTTTTTGTGTGTGTGTATGGTTGGACTCGATGATCTCAAAGGTCCCTTCCAACCATGAAGATTCTGTGATTCTGTGAATACTTATACTATATATGCAAAACTTATATTTACAAATATAAGACTGAGTATTGCCTAGTCTCTAACCCTGTCCTTATACCCCCAGGTGATGTTTCCCGTCTTTAGATACCCCATAAAATTAAAGTTTTTAATACTATTTTGGTACATTTTGTGTGCAAATGTGAACATGGACATGAACGGTTGTACACCTCCATGTATTTGGAGGTGGGGAGAGGGAATTAGTCAAACAAAGGAGAAAAGATGAAGTTGGCTTTGGAATGATGGCACTGACTAATTAATAGTAGTTAATAAGGACTTTTCTCAGTTAAAAGACTTAAAAAAGTGTGTTTCTGCTGGTGGCGGATCAGTGTTGTTCGCATTTTCAAGCTGCCATGGATTTGTGTAAGATCAAATCTGTAGGCACAGAGCATCCCACGCTTACTGAACAGCTAAACTGGTTAAACTGGGGGAAAGGGGAAGGAAAACGGTATATATTCCCATATCCCGCAGGGAATAAGACTGCAGGTCTCCAGGCAGTTTAATTAGGATTTAGTGCCAGTCTTGCTTTCGGTGGCTTTTCTAAATTATAAAACCAGAGGAGACGCAAGATCTTATTTTAATATGCAACGCGTTAGCATAAATATTGAGCCTGGGATTGTCATCTGTCATTGCTACTGCCTGATCATTCTGTTGTGGCCGTGCTATTTATTGACGATCGCAATAATTGTCCTTCGGGATGTGAAATACGTTCGCCCACCGTTCCCATTACGGTTTCCTTCCGAACTGCACGTTTGTTGCGTTGATGTTTTAATGCTCATTTTAATGCTTTTTTTCTTTTTTTTCCTATATATTTTCAACCTTTTTGGGTCGCAGTCGATCTCGGGGAAATCGTTTTTAAAAAAGGAAACTGGCTTGGTGCGTTGTCCCGGGAAAAGGCAGCTAACAAGCAGGGATTTGTTTGGGGATGCTCGAACAAATTAGGGACAAGTTTTCTTTTCATAGCTGGCTTGACGTTGTCTGCGTGAAAGCAGGAAATACGGTTTTGCCGAGCCTTGTAAATCGAGTAAACCCGCTCACGAAGCAGTTGGGCGAAAGGCAAAATCATATGGATTCATTTGAGTGAAGCTTTTTTGCCCAGAGAAAAGACAACCAAGAAATTAAGAGTGTCAAATTTACACAGTTTTACCCATTTTGCGTATCTTTTATTACTTAATGCTTTGTTTAAACAGCAAAATGTATCTAATAAGATTTTAGTACTCCCTTTTTCCGAAGTGTTTCTGGCACATTGTCTGAAGCCTGTAGAGAATAAGCTTTGCAACTGTAATCCTCCCGTGCCATCGGAGTCGATGGAATTCCGCAATTACATTAATTTAAGAATGTCTCTTTGCCCGATCCAGGGCCTTGGAGATGAGCTTTGAAAAAAACACTGCTAATTACCAGAAATATTTCTGTTCCTGCAATGTGATGGTAAAATGCTGCATAAAACCAACTTGGGTTCGTTATCCAGTTGCCAACTGTTTTTTTTCTTGGAGCGTGGGTTGGGCTGGGACATGGGGGCTGGATCCCGGGAATGTATAGACACCCTTTGCTCATGGTATGGATTACTGGCCCATCCTTCGGTACAGCCAGGAAAGGCGTCGGAGTATCATCCTGGAAAACGGCTAAAATATTTGCAATTCTGACATATTTTCTTTGGCTTTAGTCTGTGATGGGAAAGTGGGATACGTTTATTATTGAGGGGGTTTTGCGTGGATTAATGCAATATGGAAAAGGACATCAATTAGTATTCTTTAAAATGGGGTTCGACTGGCGCGGATTCTTTTTCTCTGGTCCTGTAGATCGTCTTGAGAATTTGTTTACGTTCAGTTTTTAAGCAGTTAATATAAAAATCTCGCCCTAATTTAGTAAAATAGCAAGTAAAATAGTCAGTGTCTCGTCCTTACGTAGGATCTGAGTAACAGAAGATCTGGGTGTTCTCTTCAAGAGTCCCTTCACCCTTCTGAAATACAGTCCTTTTCTATTCTGCTGTTTCCAGTTAAAGCAGTCGGTTATAAATAACTTTTGAAAATAATTTCTATCACTTCTGCTGCGTGCTGTGTGTGGTAATTTAAATACGACGTCGCAAATATTGATCCTTACGTCACATGAGAGCTGATATTGAAAGTGTTCCCCGTCTGAAGAGAATCAAAGCATTAATGAGAAATAACAACGGTTATATTACAAACATTTAGTTGGTGGGACAACACATAAACACAAAAATCAACAAGACGAGCAATATTATTTTGGTTTTTAAGGACTGTTTCAATGGGAAGGTCTCTATTTGGTACCACACCTTGGGTAAGGGGGGCCGGCTCTGCAAACAAGTCTCCCAAAGAGAGTGACATCCGTGCAGGTAGGCTTCCATCCAAAGTGGCGCGGGAAAACAAAACTGTTGTTGGAAATTGCTGTAGACAGATGAAATCGGTTGAGAATGAGACAATTTCCAAAGGTAACAACATCTTAATCCTACAGGAAAATCAGGCATGAGTCTTATCTCATGAGGTGCCCCAGTCTCAGGACTTACTGAAAACCTTTATCGGTAAATAAATCGCTTAAAAATCTGCGAAAAGGCAACTAATTTGTGATGTAGTAATCGGACCTTATTAAGAAGGCTTTTTAAGTCTTTAAGTTTTGAACAACAGCTTGCTTTTTTGACGTCTTATGAACAAACCCACTTAATGTCACAGGATTAGGAGCAGAATAATGAAAATGGCAGAAGGCCGGACCCGTCACAGGCGAGAAATAGCTTCACTTCATTTATCACTAAAGCAAACTATTTTCGGAATGGTAGATAATTTAATTTAAAAAAAAAAAAATCTTTCTCCAATGAAGAAGTCTAAAAACCTTGGTAGGGTTAAGTCCTTTTTAGGAATAAACTAACTCGATCCTCTTTTTTTGATGATCTTGATGAAAACCTTTTTTTCTGTGGGCTGTTTTCGGAAGATTCTGTACCTTGCCTCCAAAATTGGCATCCGACTGAATGGTCTGCGGGTGCTTTTCCTCTTTCTTTTTCCTTTCCGCTCCCATAAGCACTGTTCCGTGTGCTCCGCTCAGCATCCTGCCCAGCCGGAAAGCTGAGGAGCACAGAACTGGTACCCATTCAGGGGCTGCGATATTGCGTTATCGTTGACTATAATTATGGGTTGGTTGGGAAATTTCTCTTGTTATTGAGACATAAAGCATTATTCATCCAACTTCTAATGTCAAAGCTGGAGATTGTGTATTTTTCTGACAATTAATAATTTTTTTCTCTTAACGTGATCACCTGCACATTGACAAATTCCAGTAACTGGTGTTTAACCTAAAGGCTCAAAGATTTTTCCTAAGGGGTTTAATATTCATTGTTTTACTTTTTCTTTACAATGCAAACCCAGTGCTGTGGGTTGCTGTAATAATTTATTTCAGTGCTTATGGGATGTGCATTTTAAATTTCACTCCTGGGCAGACCGTGGAACAGCTGACAAATTTAATTTAACTCGTTGAAGTAAAAGTAAGAATAAGTAAAAACGGGCAAAGGGGAAAAAAATTACGATGTAACTACAGTCATATTTCTTGGAGGACGCGGGTTGGTTTGTTAATACCAAAATGCTGAGTTTTCTACAGAGCAGCCTATAAGTTTTTATGGCAATTGTGTTCTCCAAGCTTCCATGCAAGATGTTTTGTGTGGACTCGGTTCCGGATCTGGGATCACGGGTCAGGAGATGAGGCTTTTTCTTTGGCCGCTGTGATGGTGTGGAATAACATTTCTCTGAAATCCAGCTCATTTAATTCTTTTCCTTTGGGGAAAAAAAAATAGAATTAAAAAAAAAATGATGGATAAAGGTCTGTTGAATGAGTATAGTTTAATGTTTTATTGCTTTTTGATTGTGATTTTTAGTCAACTGCTGATAATTTTATTGGCGAGTTGGGTTTTTTTTATTATGGAAGGATCACTTTACACTCAACATGGAGTGACTTGGCAGAGGGGAATTGTTTAGAAATAATTCTATTGCAAATTATTTGTCTTCGTACTGCGCAGCATATCGCTCAAGAAGACAGGGAGATATAAAATCAATGCTGTGGGTAGTTGGTGGGTAAAAAATTGCCTCGCTTGTAGGTCTCAAAATGCAATTGAACTGGATGCTCATCAAGTGTGAGCACACATCTGGTGGAAACCCTCTTGCCTGGCTTCATTAACTCCTACCCTACTTAAAATAACGACTCGAGAAGAGTTTTTAGGGAAGCGGCGATGAATGAAGGGGAAAAATTGCTAATATCAAAAAAATAACCCTCTAAGCCCGGTGTGAGCAAGGTGTATTTTCATAGAGCGGGTGGAATTTGTACGTAGGTCGAGCTTTTGGGATGAGAGGTCCAGGTGGCGTTGACTTTGAAATGACTTTGAACTAGGGCAGATTTATGAGTTTACTCTGAAAAAATTTGGGAGATTAAGGAATAAATTCTTTAATAAGGAGTCCTTTAGTATGCAAAAATATAACGCTCTCCAGTAGCTGGCAATTGAAGCAAAACCAATTGAGACTGGTTCTTATTTTTTTTTTTTTTACACGGTGGATGATTCACTGGAATGGTTTAACGAGGACTCTGGATTTCCCAAGATTGGAATTTTTAAATGAAATTGGATTTTTTCCTAAAAGATATGTCCAAGTCCAGCCGCAGCTATTGGCCTTGGAGAAGGAAGTAGCTGCGGGAATTCCTATGACTTGTGTCAGACGAACTGATCAAAGTGGCTTTTTGGCATTAAAAATCGGAGTTACAGGCAGATTGCCATGCGGGATCTTGGTATTTTGTTTGTTTTACAGATTTCTTTAAAAGGCTGCATTTTAATTCAGAATTTTCCCATTAACAAATGTTATCTTCCCAGGTACTATCCCCCTGGGTGATCTTAGTTCAAAAGAGCACAAGTTGCCAAAACAGCACATCCTTATGCACAAAAAAAAAAAAAAAAAATTAAATTGAAAGGGAAAAATCGCAAATCCTGTGTTCTTTCTGTATAATAATCTCTATTCCTCCCACCCTGGTAAAAATTTATCACAGACGCGATCTAGACGCATTCTGCCACATTAGCATGTGAAACTAAAACACATCTCGAGCAGACGGAATTATTTTTAATTGAATGCTTATGAGCCCACGTTCCCATGAGATGAAATTGGAACAAAATTACTTTCACACATTTCCATTGTAGCAGTATGTTCGGAGTCCGGGGGTTTTGCGTTCATACGTAATGTCTGGCAATTAATCAGGATTGGGGAGGGTGTCTTATTCTTTTATAAGTATGTAAATAAGCTATTGTTTGGAAACTAAAAAGAGAAATATTCTATAGCTTGCCTGAAGAGTTCAGGAGAATGAGAATAAAATGAATGTCAGACTGAACATAGTTTAATAGTTTATAGCTGAAAGCAGAAGGATTTATGCTCATTTAAGCCAATTTTCTGCTTAGACCTAAAAGCCTTACTGAGGTTCAGCTCCTCTGTAGTATCTGCTGACTTTCCGAGGGTGGAGATCACCACCTTTTGGGTGGAGAACATCACCTCTTGGGTGAAGAACCTCACTGTGTAAGCCGATTTTCTGCTTTAGACCCAAAAGCTTTAGTGAGGTTCAGCTCCTCTGTAGTGTCTGTTGACTTTCCGAGGGTGGAGAATGTCACCTCTTGGGTGGAGAATGTCACCTCTTGGGTGAAGAACGTCACCATGTAAGCCAATTTTCTGTTCAGACGCAAAAGCCTTACTGAGGTTCAGCTCCTCTGTAGTATCTGTTGACTTTCCGAGGGTAGAGAACGTCACCTCTTGGGTGAAGAACGTCACTGTGTAAGCCAATTTTCTGTTTAGACCCAAAAGCCTTACTGAGGTTCAGCTCCTCTGTGGTATATGCTGGCTTTCCGAGGGTGGAGAATGTCACCTCTTGGGTGGAGAATGTCACTTCTCCAGCAGCTTCAGTAACTCACTGTCACTGGCAGCATGGAGTGCACCGTGGGCATTCTTTCTTTCGTCCGCCTTGGTGATGCACTGTTACCTGTTTTGGTTTCCCAGACAGCATTGTGTGACCTTTAGCTAGTGAAGGCAACTTAGTAAAATGTGTAATTATTGCCTAAATATAGAAAATTATTCACTTGGAAAATAACAAACATATGTTACTGATTTAAAACATCTTCCAATTTGTCAAATTAAAGTGCGGATTCTCACCAAAGCTACATTTTGGCTTATGCAGAAGGTCCTCTTCATCATGAGCTCTCCTTGCAAATCAAGAGGCTGGGGCTGTGATTCCAGCACTCGTTATGTTCGGATGAAATTAGTGGAAAGTACCGACTGCAGCTAGAACTATCACAACTGATAGTTGTGATGAAAATGTTCCAACCAGAATGCCTGAAATTAAGCATCAAAATGTATACTTTTTTTTCTTTTCCTTTTAGATAGTGAAGAGCTCTCTACAAATACCTGAAAGGAGGTTGTAGAGAGATGGGGATCACTCTCTTCTCCCAAGGAACAGGCGATGGGACAAGAGGAAATGGCTTCAAGTTGCGCCAGGGAAGGTTTAGGATGGATACAAAGAAAAATTTTTACACTGAAAGGATTGTTAAGCATTGGAACAGACTGCCCAGGGAAGTGGTTGAGGTACCATCCCTGGAGGTGTTTAAAAGATGGGTAGACGTAGAACTTAGAGATATAGTTTAGATTAGTGATGGTTTTGTCAGTGTTAGGTTGATGGTTGGACAAGATGATCTGAAAGGTCCCTTCCAACCTAGGTGATTCTATGATTCTATGCTCTTGCAATGAATTGAGAACTAAATGTTTCATCCATACACGTGGACGTCTAGAGTTAGATCTGGGTCTGTGCCTTAGTAGAGTAGATCCGGGTAGTGCCTTAAGTCCTAAGATATTTCAAAGAACTTACTTTGCAAACCTTGAGTAACAAATGATTTGCAAGTGCCCCCGAAGAATGGTGGAGCAAAGAACTGTGCAGATGTCTCCTGGAGAGAGAGATGTAGGTGATTAATGGTTCTATGATTAAGGGATTCAAACCCTGCATATGAACAGTGGTGATGAATAAAGTTTTGGCAAAGGACTGAAGAACAGAAGCAACAAGACATTTATGTTGTTAACACAGGAGACAAGACATTGGCTTTTAAGGTTGGATGCCAAAGTATCCCACTCTGTAATATAAAATTTTAGTTCAGCGGTAATTTTTAATCAATAATCCCAAGAATCAATAGTGTGGTTAAAGAAAGAAAAAAAAAGAAAACCCCACATCATACTCTTAACATCGTAGGTGGTTTTCACATGAAATGTAGTTTGGTTAGTGGGATATTGTGCATAAAACATGTGGTTGAGGAGTCTGATTTGGGGCTGATTGTGCAACACACCTAGTTGTTCCACACGTACCGGCTGACTTCAGGTTCCTTAATGGCATGTTAGTTTAAAAGTGATGAATCCAAGAGGTAAACCTTATGTAGGAAAATCCAGATTATTTTTTTTTCAGTAAGCCCAGGCTGTCTCAAAGCAGAGGTTGTGGTATGAGCTTCAGAGACTGAAAGAAATTCTTTGCTGTGAGGGTGGTGAGCCCGTGGCCCAGGTTGCCCAGAGAAGCTGTGGCTGCCCCATCCCTGGAGGGGTTCAAGGCCAGGCTGGATGGGACTTTGAGCAACATGGTCTGGTGGGAGGTGTCCCTGCCCAGGGCAGGAGGGTGGAACAGGATGATCTTGAAGGTCCCTTCCCACTCAACCCATTCTATGATTCTGCACAGGAGCCGCAGTGTAGAACTGCTTACTGAAAATACCTGAGAGTTTTCATTTTCCTAATTAATTGCTGATCCAAGTAGCATGAGTGTGGAAAAGGTTTTTTTAGAAAATCTTTATTTAATATCTGATTAACAGTATAAGTGATTAGAAGCGTCACCCTCATGGTTCTCCTTCTAGAGTATCATAGAACCAGAGAATTGTCAGGGTTGGAAGGGACTTTAAAGATCATCTAGTTCCAACCCCCCTGCCATGGCCAGGGACACCTCCCACTAGACCAGGTTGCTCAGAGCCCCGTCCAGCCTGGCCTTAAAAACTTCCAGGGATGGGGCTTCCACCACCTCTCTGGGCAACCTGTTCCAGTGTCTCACCACCCTCATGGTGAAGAACTCCTTCCCAACGTCCAGTCTGAATCGACCCATCTCTAGTTTTGATCCATTCCCTCTAGTCCTACCATTACCCGACATCCTAAAAAGTCCCTCCCCAGCTTTCTTGTAGGCCCCCTTAAGATACTGGTAGGCCACTATAAGGTCTCCTCGGAGCCTTCTTTTCTCCAGACTGAACAACCCCAACTCCCTCAGTCTGTCCTCACAGGAGAGGTGCTCCAGCCCTCTGATCATCCTCGTGGCCCTTCTCTGGACACGCTCCAGCACGTCCATCTCTCTCTTGTAGTAGGGGCTCCAGAACTGGACGCAGTGCTCCAGGTGGGGTCTCACGAGAGTGGAGTAGAGGGGGAGAATCACCTCCCTCGACCTGCTGGCCACGCTTCTCTTGAGTAGTTCTGAGTGGTCTCTCAGCTGGTCAACTGTTCAATTTAAATTAGGGATTCTCCAGCAAAGGGGCGAGTGCCACCAGTGAGGGGTGGTAAGCACATTGCCCCCAAGCTGCTGCATCCCACAGACCTGGCCTGGCTCCCCTGGGGGACCCGGGGGCTGTACAGGCCCCAGGCAGGACAGGGAGAAAAGGAGATGGATGGAGGGAGCAGGGAACATTGTCCATCTGCTTAACAGAGGTGTAGCTGCTGAAGACTTGGAGACTGGCATCCAGATCCATTCGTACTGATCTAAATGACCCAGAACATTCCAGATTTGCAGAGTTAGTAACACTGCAAGAACTATTTCTTTTGTTCTTTTCATTTCCAGATTCTAATGAGAACATCCAACTACAAGAGCTGTCATCTCTTCTCGCGTTTTGGTATCGCCATTCGTCACCACAAACTATTTGACCAAGAAACGCTGGGGTGGGGAGAGGGAAAGGAGGGGAGAAACTAGTCAGTTTTTTGTTCTAATCCTCCAAAAGATTGATTAAAGTTGTGTAAGGAGGTCTTGGATCCCCACTCTACAGCAGGATGTAGAGCTGCGAGCTATTCTTAAGTGTTCTTGTTCTTTCGTGTTTGTAAGCTGAATTTGTGAGAAAACATTGATGAGAATGCTCCCACTGCACCAGCCGCAGATCAGAAAAAGCAGTGGGAGAGGAAAATAAGAACAACCACAACTGGTTTCCAAAGATGACTAATGCTGCAGCCCCAGTGTAACCTCCAGGACAGTGATTAGCGTTTGGCTTTTCTTCTAAATGCTGGAAAAGTTTTCTGGGGCGTCAGCCTAGCTGAAAACTAGTTCAATACGTGTACACTGATGAAAGAAGATTTTAAAGTTTCCATTTAATGTTCCTGCCTCACGTACTTGGTTACTTTAAATACTTCTAGGTGCATAACGTGCGGTATCACATCTCATCGACGTTCCTTTTTAGTTATCAAAACATGTTATGGAAGAGGAAAATCCAGTTTTGTAGGTAGGATAAAAAACCTCTAAGGGAAGTGACCTGTCAAGAATAGTGCGATAGATTATTTTTTTTGACTTCCAGTTGGCGAAAATTCAACCCTTACATTTTGTAAGCTTGCATTGAAGTGCAGGCCAGCTTAGTGATCTTCCATGGAGAAGTGAGCTTCAGAGGAACCTCTACCGCACTGAAGGTGAACCTCTACCCTACTGAAGGTGAACCTGAACCCTACTGACTGTTAGGCACCACTAAAGTTCTTGGTATGTCTTTGGTAGTGCACAGTCTGACAAAGAGCTAACTGTTCTTTTGTAAATTAGAGTTTTCCTGTGGTCTCTGCTGTGATAGCTCCTCAGTTTTGCAGAACGGTTTTAAGAGAATTCAATGTAGATATTTTACTTTCCTTCACAATGGCAGAAGATGTGAGTCCTTGGAACGCCTTTCAACGTGGTGTTCATCCAGCAGAAATTAAAAATTGGTGATAAGGGCTTTAGAGTGCAGTCGTGGCTTTGCCAAAGTTTCTGCCTTGATTTGGTGTTCGTTTCCAGCAGGTTGTCCTTGCATTTTGTTGTTTGTTGCAGCTGTGCTAAATGTTTAGCCATGCTTATGGTGATTTTGGGGCATCCCTGAGTGGCTGAGGTTGGGAAGGACCTCTGGAAATTGTAGAGCTGGTTGTGCAGGTCTGTATCCAGTTGATTTTTAATATCTCTAAGGATGGTGACTTCATAAACACCCTTGGTAACTTGGTTTTTTTCTTATCTTTAAATGCAATTTCCTGTATTTTAGTTTGTGCCATTTCCTCTTGTCCTTTCTCTGGGCAGTGCCGAGTCTGGCTTTGTCATCATTACACTCTCCCATCAGATATCTGTATGCACTGAGATCCCCTTGAGCCTTTTCTTCTCCAGACTCATCAGTCCTAGGTCTGTCAGCCTCTCTTTGCATGTCAGATGCTCCAATCACTTAATCATCTTTGTGGCTCTTTGCCGGACTTGCTCCAGTATGGCCATATCTCTACTGGTGAGCCCAGTGCTCCAGATAAGGCTTGCCCAGTGCCGAGCAGAGAGGAAGGATCACCTCCCTCGATGGGCTGGCAACGTTCTGCCTAACGCAGACCGTGGTGCTGTTGGCTTTCCTTTCCTTGAGGGTGCATTGCTGGAGTACATTCAACTTGGTGTCCACCAGGACCCCCAGGTCCTGCTGGTCAGCCCTGGTATTTCCTTTTGAGCTTCACGAGGTTTCTGTTGGCCTGTTTCTCCAGCCTGCCCAGGTTCTCCTGAATAGCAGCACAACTCTCTGGTACATCAACCTCCTCCCAGTTCTGTGTCTCCTGCAAACTTGCGGAGGGTGCTCTCTGCCCCATCAAACAAGTCATAAATGAAGATGCTGAAGAGCATTGGCCCCAGAACCAACACGTAGGGTACACCACTCATGACTGGCCTTCAGGTGGACTTCATAGCTCTCTGAGCCCAGCTGCACAGCCAGTTTTCTGTCCACCTCCCTGTCCGCTTATCAAGCCCCTGCTTCATGAGTTTATCTCAATTTGAATACATTATGATTATCTTGATTTTTCTTCCGAGCGCCGTTACACTGTTTGTGTGGTTGATCGCATTTGCGAATTGCTGTGGTATCCAGAATAGATTTGGCCGCAGATTAATCCAGATTACACCAGCGGGGTTGTGAAAGCTCATCTTTGCACGCCTTTGGTTGTCACCTGGATAAATTTAAATTCAGAAAGGTATTTATACGTGCCTGGAAAGCCATGTAGTGTCACTTCTGAACATCTTGTCTTTTTATCCCGTTGTAATACGTTTGTATTTGGTCCCATGCTCCAACTCCAACCCAAGGTGGAGCAGAATTACCATCCCAACCCTTGAGGGTTGTGCTTGCTTTTTTGTATAGAATAGAAAACTGTGGGTGTTTGCTGTATCGTCGTGCTAATTCTGTTCTTGGAAGTGTTTTCTTTGCTTTGGGAAAAACACGGAATGACCTGGAACATCCCCAAAATTTGTCTTTTTAAAAAGTACCTTTTGGGGAGGGCATTTTTTTAGGAATTTGGGAGGATTTTTGAATTGATAGAGGCAGAGAGAATCGCACAGGGGAATAAGATGTATAAAACTGAGTGGGAGGTAAAGCGCAAACGCACAACCTCTTTTCGCTGTGGGAATGAGGTTAATTTCCAAATAAATTGAAGACAATGTAAATTTAATTACTGTGCAACATGAGGGACTGGGACATAAGGAAAAAAAAATATATCATGTTGGTTTTGAAGATGGAAAAATATTGCACAACTGCAAGTATGCTGAAATGAATCATTAAATCAAATCTGTATCAGTTTTCCCACCAGACCCGAGACTTGAGTGTGTTTGTCTGAAGGCAATAAAATAACCTCTCTTTAGAATGACAAGTTGAGTCGTGAAGAAGGTAATTTAGGATGACAGTGTATGTGGGAAATAATGAACAGTAACTTCGAGGTGTTACCTAAAATAAAATCTACTTTCTCTTACATAAGGGCTCTTCATGCCCATGTAACATTTCTAAATCTTACCGGTAACGTCTCTAACACCTTTTTTAACAGAAGAACAAAATTAAAAACCCTGAGAGGCAGACTAGAGCGCAAAAACCTGATTACATTTCAGCTCTCTCAAGGTTGGGTTACGCAACATGGGTGAGATGTGCTTTTTGCTAAATATGAAAAGTATTTTTATAAAAGCAGAAGGGATGGTCAAAGACGGATCTTCTTCAGGGTGCTGAAAAGCTTTTTCCTGCTGTGAGCTGCGGTGATTTTGATCGCACGTGTCTGGGAGAGCAGCTCCGATGATGGAGATAAAAGCTAGGCAAATTCACTATTCCAAACATTTTTCCTTCCTTAAAGGCTTCCAGATGATCCGTTCTGTAACTGCCATCTTCTTGCAATGACAAGTAGTTTGAACTGTCTGTGATATATTTCTAAAAATGTTTTCTAGATGTTGAAGACCACATTATGTTCTAGATACCTATATGCCATACTCAGGAGTTGCGTTTGTAACTGTTACAGAATCCCAGACTGGCAGGGGTTGGGCAAGATCTTCAGAGATCATCTAGTCCAACATCTCGCCAAAGCAGGGTCACCCAGAGCAGGTTGCACAGGAACGCGTCCAGGTGGGTTTGGAATATCTCCAGAGAAGGAGACTCCACCGCCTCTCTGGGCAGCCTCTTCCGGTGCTCTGGCACCCTCAAAGGAAAGAAGTTCCTCCTCATGTTCAGATGGGATTTCCCGTGTTCTGGTTTGTGCCCGTTGCCCCTTGTCCTGTCACCAGGCACCACTGAGAAGAGTCTGGCCCCATCCTCTTGCCACCCGCCCTTTAGATATTGCTGGGCATTGATGAGGTCC
Source organism: Alca torda (assembly GCA_008658365.1). Taxonomy (NCBI): domain Eukaryota; kingdom Metazoa; phylum Chordata; class Aves; order Charadriiformes; family Alcidae; genus Alca; species Alca torda. Next base: position 3,282,145 of record CM018101.1, read on the forward strand.
CCTCTCAGTCTTCTCTTCTCCAGGCTGACCAGCCCCAGGGCTCTCAGCCTTTCCTCAGCAGAGAGGTGCTCCAGTCCCTGGATAATCTTGGTAGCCCTCGGCTGGACGCTCTCCAGCAGTTCCCTGTCCTTCTTGAACTGGGGAGCCCAGAACTGGACCCAGTGCTCCAGGTGTGGCCTCCCCAAGGCAGAGCCGAGGTGGAGGATGACCTCCCTCCACCTGCTGGCCAAGCTCTTTTTAATGACCCCAGGGGACTATTGGACTTCTTGGCCACAAGGGCACGTTGCTGCCTCATGGGCAACTTGTTGCCCACCAGAACTCCCAGGTCTCTTTCTGCAGAGCTGCTCTCCAGCAGGTCAGCCCCAACCTGAGGGACCCCAAACCAACCAAGGACCTTACACAGGTCCTTGATCTATATTTCCACAGGTTGTTTTTTCCTTTTACCTTTTATTTTTTTTTAAGAGCTGTAGAACAAGGGAAGAGAAAGTCACTGAACTCTCCAAGTTTAGGATGCAAAGGTAGGAAGAGCAACTTTACTGTTCATCACAAAGTTGCACGGGAAATAAAGTAGGTGAAAGACCCTGGCGTTATTTCTAACGCGTAGGTAGGAATGGGCATGGGTGCTGTTAAGGGGCTCTAGCTACCAAGAAGAAAGAAATAAAGAAAATAAAGAAAAAAAGTTGAATAAGCAGAGTTAAGAAAATGCCATGGGCTGGCTTCCCAGGATGTTGGCGCAGCACTTGTACTGAACTGGGCATGGGCAGGCTGGGGCTTCCGAAAGCCAAATGAACCTCCGTGTGGATCATTAACTGTAGCTTTTTCCGTAGTGAATTGGAACTCTTACGAAATGCTTCATTATCCCTTGTTTTGTGCAGCATCCGCTGCTGTTGGATTCTGAGGGGAGATTAAAATCCCTTAAAAAAAAAAAAAAAATAGTCCTCTTGTTAAATGTTTTCTTTCAATGGCACAGATATTTTTCAGGATGAAAAGACCTATTTTTTTATTTCCCATCTACTTTGACATGAGTTTCCTTTGGAAAGAAGTAGGTTTATGCCTGGTTACATTTTGCAGGTTTGTATCTGGGTACATAAATCCACAGAAATTCAACAAAGGGGATTGATGTTGACATTACAGTGAAGGATGTAGACAATTTTTACTTGTGATATTTATTTTTGAAGTACATTGTTATTACACTTTTGCAGGAAATCTTCAGTAATAGAGGTTAAACTTAATCTTGGTCTTGGTGTTGAAAAGCATTTAATTTATTACGTTATTTGACGTTGTCCTGCGTTTTTCTTGCATTTTTCCTTTTTTTGAGTAGCAGTACCTTCGTGTGCCTCTGAAAATTTTAAGCATTTCAGTCTGTTTTCAACGTACGTATACCTGCACGTCAGTGTTACTTGCGGTCAAAAGTAATATTTCCAACAAATATGTCTCTTGGAGGAAGTTTAGTGGATCTATCCGTATGCGCATACATTTGTTATTCCAGATATTGTAGTGTGAATTTTGAGTTCATTTTAATAGAAAGCTCGATTCTCTCTTCCTTTCAATGTATTTCACGTCCAACGTGGTTTATTCAGAAAGGAATGCTCCAGGAAAAATTTAAAAATTGCCTAGAAATTCTGTATTTGCCGTTTTGAATACACCTTCCTTGGGAATTGCAAGTTCCAAGAAGGAACGTCCTTCGGAATCCTAAAATTATAGAATTGTCTAGGTTGGAAGGGACCCTTTCAGGTCATCGAGTCCAACCATAAATTTGAATAACTGCCTAATGAAATTGTAGGGGAATGAACAAGCTGCTGCTCTGGCGTTAGCTCCGATGTTAGCAAGCTGCACCAAATGTACAGCTCAAGTTATACATTTTTTTTGGGCCTGGAACTATAGCTAAAAGTAGATTTTTAGAGCCAAAATCACTAAACGTCCTGGGTGGAGATATTCTGCTGAAGAAGGTTGTAATACACACAAGCCAATATATTACGTTTTATGCACTTACTGCGTTAAAAAAAAAAAAAAAAATTGCCTTGATCAACATTGAAATTTCACTCGAAGTTCAGGAAATGATAGATTAAGGTTGCCTGTGAAGATTTAATTCAGCATCTTTGTTTCAAAAGCACAAACACAATCTTTAATGAAGTGATGATGCGTTGTTTTTTGTTCTGAATGTAGTATTATTCACTGCTTTGTTTTTTTTACATCGTCTTTAGTCCCTGTGTGGCCCCAGGGCATGCTGAACGCATGCCATCTAAACTCTGTCCGGAAGACAAAAAAATATTCACTTCCTTAATTACTGATTTTTTTAGATCCCGTGATACTCCTAACAGTTTCTTGGTGGTTCACAAATACTCACAAAGAAAACACGAAATATTTATGGATTTGGATTTGAAAATAAAATACTACCCATTCTGACCAGTTCTGGAAGTTATCTACAGATAGAAATGCATTGTCTTTCACATTTTCTTTATGGGGTGTTAGAAGTCTAGAAATGACATCATTGTTATGCAAGAGACAGTCCTTGCATCCAAGGTCATGTTTGGGAAGCACGTCTTAGTGGTGAGACCCATGTCTGTTTTGAATTTAATAGAATCATAGAATGGTTTGGGTTGGAAGGGACCTTAACGATCATCCAGTTCCAACCCCCTGCCCTGGGCAGGGACACCTCCCACCAGACCAGGTTGCTCCAAGCCCCATCCAACCTGGCCTTGAACCCCTCCAGGGATGGGGCAGCCACAGCTTCTCTGGGCAACCTGGGCCAGGGGCTCACCCCCCTCACAGCAAACAATTTCTTCCTCAGATCTCATCTAAATCTCCCCTCTTCCAGTTTAAAACCATTCCCCCTCGTCCTATCTCTAAACAGTCCCTCCCCATCTTTCCTGTAGGCCCACTTAAGGGCCTACTGGAAGGGACTCTAAGGTCTCTCTGGAGACCTCCTTCTCCTCTCCAGGCTGAACACCCCCAGCTCTCTCAGCCTGTCTTCATAGAATGGTTTGGGTTGGAAGGGACCTTAAAGACCATCTGGTTCCAACCCCCCTGTCATGGGCAGGGGCACCTCCCACTAGACCAGGTTGCTCAAGGCCCCGTCCAGCCTGGCCTTAAATTTTGGGTAATTTCTATAAGGTACTTAGCTTTACTGTTGAGTCCTGATAGATCCAATTGATTTTCTTTATTTCCTCAAAAAAAACATTTCCAGTTTAAAAGTTGAGAGATTTTTTGTCAGTAGGGTAAGTAAACTAACCATAGGGATTAGGGAGAGGCACATGGAGGCTTTCCGTGACCATTAGTGGGGCAGTGCTGGGATCACCATGGAGGTAGGAGGACGTGATCAGGAGGGACACCTGAACAAAGAGAAGGTCAGTGCATGAGTAAAACTATAAAACTCATTCCTGTGGAGCAAGAGTGGCCAAGAGACCGTTAGGACAGGACTTTGGAGAAGAAAGGAGGGGGGAAGGAAACAAAGGCATAAGATAAAACCAACATTATCTGTCTACGGCACGACAGTGTGTCCTCCTTGCGCCTTGTCTCTTGTTCTACTGCTCCAATATTGAAACTCACTTCTGTGCAGTTAGGGGAAAGCCATGGTATTATTTCTGACGTTCAAAGGAGAATGCAACGAACGATTCATTTTAACCCCGGCGGGGCACTGGAAGACCGAACCCACTCCGAGCGGGGTTGCTGTCAGGACGGGGCGCGGGTGACGTCTGATGCCAGCAGTGAGGCCGCTCGGTGACGGAAGCCCGGTTCAAGACTCATGTTTTGCTTAAGTCTTAGCCTAAAGAGGGCTGTTAGCAACGCACATGCCCTGTGATCTCCTGCATATGGAATGAGTCTGTTCACTCCTAACAAGGATCCAGATTCGTTCCCGTCGGACTGAGTACAGAGAGGCACAGCAATTTTCTGTAGACGTGTAGCAATGACCCAAATATATACATACACGCACACCCAGTGCGCTTGAGCAAAACCATACCAAATAAAAGCAGCTCAAAGGGTAAGGATTTGGACCTTAGGTTTCAGGGCAGTGATGTCTTTTTAATTTTCTTGTTGTTGTTTTCATTGTTCCGAGTCTGTCTTTGGGTTTTTGGGTGGGAGTTTTGCTCAGGCTGCTTTCTCCGGCAATTTCCTCTGATTCTCACCCACAGAGCTGTGTCCTAATTCAAGACAAATGTCTTCTCTCAGCAGCTATGAAACACTTACCCTATTGAATTGAGAGCAAGTGGATGAAATGGAAAAATCATGGACCCTATTGCCCTTTCCATATTCTTATAAAATATTAACAGGGCGAACACAGGGAACATTGAAAGGGATTACATTCATGCCTTGAGACACCTAAGGCAGATTCAGGGGTATTTAGCTCGGAATAAACCTTATAATTACTCTGAGCTTTACAAACATGTATTTTGTTGATCCTGGAATGCGTATGTTTTCCCCCATGGCTTTAAGCCGGCCTGCATTTAGTTTGCCGCTTGCCATTCTCTCGGTTGGAGAAACATACGGCAGATTTGAGTGGGGGGTTACATCTGTCGTAGATCGAGGTCTGGTTATTGAGTTTATATTTGAATAGGACGTGAAGTTAGGAAAATGTTTCTCGGTGGTGCTCCCCATCCTTGCCTGACTCTTAAGTGCCATTAGGAGGCTGTTATTTGGCACGCCAGACCAAAGGGGAATGAGATTATCTGTACCCAGATACAGGGGGAGGGTTTTTACCGCTTTCTCTTCCTTTTACTTCTCTAGCGATGGGAGCATCGATTTCCCAACGTTCGTTGGAAGGTGGCCACGAGCTGCCGAACAGTTTATGCCTTCGGTTGAAAAATACATTTCCCGCTCTCTGCAAATTAAACCCTTGGCTTACTTTGGTAAATATTTACTTTTGTCTCGCCACATCAAATTCCGTGCTTTTTTCTCTAGTCTCTTTGTCTTTTCGATTCCATTTTAACAGGAAATCCTGTTTGTTAATGCAAAGCCTCCATTAATTTTTCCAAGTTGCTTCTGAATTTGCTTATATGCTTTTGCCACAAGCGTATCGCGACTGCGTGCTTTTCTACTTATTGATAAGAAATTTTCTTTAGGAGGCAGAATTTGGAATGTCTTTACAGTGCATCAGTTATAGCTCTCTGTTCGTGTGTAAGCAGTGGCAGATAAAAGAATACTCTTTATAAATTAATGAGAAGCTTTTGTCATCAAGTAAAGGTATCTTGAAGTACTTCACTTATTTTGATCAAGTTCAGGACTGTAGAATTAAAAATAAAGTCTGATCACCGACCAGGAAAGTCAGAACGTGGCACTACCGGCCTCGCGTGGGCCTTTTAATGCTTGGGGGAAGCCCTTTTCATTCCCTGATCCTTTAAACGCTCTTTGGTGAGGAGGTCCATCAGTGATGCCCGTACAACCCCTTTTATTTGCATATATGACCTTTGTGGAGGCTGCACGCCCTCAGTCTCTCGGTTTCACCGCAAGCCAGACGGACCTAATAGTAAATACAGCAAAGCTTCATTCAGCAGAAGTTAGTCACGCTTCCCTTTGCAAGATCAGAAAGAAAGATATAAAGTACGTTCTTATTTTCTGTTTAGCAACTTGACGTCTTTATTGGTTACTTTCTCTTTCCTGGGATCCTAAATGTCTTCCAGGCATTAGAGTTGGGCTCAAGTAAATAAGAGCAGTGTCCCTCCTTGGAGTCAACTGCCCCGGATAGACCTTGGAGTTCTCCACGGCTGTTCTCTCTCATTATTTCTATTTATGTGCCATTACGGCTTGGATAATTCAAATGCAAAATGCCTCAAGGGCTCTTCAGTAGACACGGGCATTTGAGGACTTCGTGATCTTTCTGCACTTATTCATGCTAAATGGATTTCTCCCAGGGCTTGGTTCCTTAAGTGCTTACAAAGCACTTCTCCGTCGCCTACGGAATGCTCAACTGCCCCTACTCCACTTGCTTGCAGGCAGTCCCCCCCATGTAGAACTATAGGACAATATATTTATTATATTTCATATGAAACAGCGCGGTGCATTTGTGTTGATGTGACCTCTCGTGTGACCGTACGTGAACCATTATTCAAGCAGATGGACTCTTCAGGTCCTCTGCTTGGAAACGTCCGTGCAGGCGTCTTGTCCAGTCCACGAGTAGAGCTCTCGTGCCATAGCGCTCTCCTTTTCTGCTGTAATCCATTAAAAACAAGAAATGTTCCTTATATATACGGGAATTAAGGTATGGTTTGAACTTTCAGATGTCAGGTTTCAAAACGAAGATATTTTTAGAGCTTGCTACATAAAGGAGTTCTTTTTCTAATGTGATTGTGGCGTTCGTGCAGGCATTGTAAAATCCCATTGTTTAAGGAGTATTTGCATAACATGGTTTCGGTGTTTTAGGGCTTATGTTTAATTCTTTAAAATTGAGAACAATAGTACATTTGGCATGTATATGAGAGCGGAGAGAAGGAACAGCACGGAGTATTGCGGAATTGTTTGAGAACATTCATCATGAAATTTTTTGATCCCTGGAACTGTTTTTTTTCCGTCACCAGATAGTGTTTTGTGTTTGTGTGCTGTGTTGTGCGATTTATTTGCGCTCTACTTCTGAACTAAAAGAGTGAGGAGAAAAGATTTAAACTGTCCGAATTTCCAAGCTTCAAGTAAACTATGTTGAGCAGCGCTTTGGTCCTCAAGTAATTCTGTACTCAGTGCTTATAGAATATTTTTAAACACGCAGCTAATTGAAAATTTTTCTCCTGGAGAAGCTCACTGCCCTTTGGACTGGGAGAAGTTCAATCCTTATTCCTTCTTTCTGTCATAAAGCTCCGTCTGACCTTCCTCTGCTCATCCGCTCCGTTTGTCTCCCACTCTCTGACTCTTGGTTTTTCGGCTTCAAAGGTTGTTTGTGTCTTCTCTGCCCAAAGTTGTAGCTTATTTTTTGGTCCAGATTATTTCTTTCCGGAATATCTAAAATGTTGCATGTGAAACCCTGCGTGTTGTCACAGTGTGTCTTTCAAACCTTCCCTGCTTTTGGTTTACGTGGAGATCTGCTGTTTTGGAGCCTTGGGACATTTGGCGTGTTGTGACCCCATTGGTTGCGTGATCTCTGACATTGCCCTGTACTCAGCACTGGTGAGGCCACACCTTGAGTATTGTGTCCAGTTCTGGGCACCTCAATACGAGAGAGATCTCGAGGTGCTGGAGCGAGGGCAGAGGAGGGCAACGGAGCTGGGGAAGGGCCTGGAGAATAAATCTGATGAGGAGCGATTGAAGGAGCTGGGACTGTTTAGTTTGAGGAAGAGGAGGCTGAGGGGAGACCTCCTCACTCTCTACAGCTACTTGAAAGGACATTGTAGAGAGGTTGGTGCTGGTCTCTTCTCCCAGGTAATTAGCGACAGAACAAGAGGGAATGGGTTCAAGCTGCAGCAGGGTAGGTTTAGGCTGGACATCAGGAAAAAATTCTTCCCAGAAAGAGTGGTCAGCCACTGGAATAGGCTGCCCAGGGAGGTGGTGGAGTCACCATCCCTGAATGTGTTTCAGACTCGTTTAGATGTGGTGTTGGGGGATGTGGTGTAGGGGAGAACTTTGTAGTGTGGGGTTGATGGTTGGACTCGATGATCCCAAGGGTCTCTTCCAACCTAAATGATTCTATGATTCTATGATTCTAAATTCTAACTTTGGATTTACCTTCAACTTCTAATTTGAATTCCCTTCTCTTTTTTATTTTTCCTAATTTTTTAGTTCCAAAAGTTCCATTTTATACATTCATTTGTTGTATGTGAGAAGTTTACTTTATAAGCTGTTTCAATCTGCTGTAGATCAGACTTTCTGCAGAACTTGCAGAAGCTTTTTTTTTTTTTTTCTTCATGATTGTTGGCTTCTGATTTTTGGTTGACCAAGACAAAAGTTGTTAAATGAGTTCCCGTTACTGGCTTTTTATTTTTTTGGGTCCACAGGCTTTGTGGAATTGGCTTTTTGAAAGCGTTAACGTTCCTGTATTGCTGGTTTGAATTTTATTGTGTGTGCAAACAACACATAATCAAATCACTCATATTTAAGCAACCATTTCTGGTTTGTCTGTAATAATTTCTTTGTTGATCGAGGTTCAGCCTTCAAACTTCATCTGTATAGAGAGAGTTAAGAACCCAATGCTTTTTTTAATTCCTAAAAGTTGAAATTGTCGTTCAGCCTTGAGTCTTCCTCGTTGGTTGAGCTCCTCCGTGGTGCGGTTTGATGATCCATAAGAGATGCCGGCTGTTAGTTCACCTTGCTATTATCCCAACCTATTATTTGGCTTCCTAAACAGTGGTCCAGAAGTACGTCTGTGAGTGAGAGATGGGGTGAGGTACCAAGATGTTTTCCTTGTTCTAAACATAATTCGTTATTGTTATAGAATCATAGAACCATAGGGTTGGAAGGGACCTCTGGAGATCATCTAGTCCAACCCCCTGCCACAGCAGGGTCACCCAGAGCAGGTTGCACAAGAATGTGTCCAGGCAGGTTTGGAATGTCTCCAGAGTTGGAGACTCCACCACCTCTCTGGGCAGCCTCTGCCAGGGCTCTGCCACCGTATTGGGTGAGATCAAAGGGCTGTCGAACTCCGTAGCGTGTCTGAGAGTTGATGGAGAAGAACGGAAGAAAGAGGAAAAGTATTCTGATAGAAAACTCTGTATTCTTGTCAACCTGTGCAGGCTGCACAAGTTGACATATATACATATGTTTCATATGTAATATTTTTCAATTCGATCTCAGCTTGATTTTTAGTGGGGAAAAAATAGAAGTGTGCCTAAGACGCGTGAGGGGAATTTGGGAGATGGTCTTAATTTCCACCTCTTCATGAATTGGTGCTTGTCTTGTGTACCTTGTTGTTGAGAGGGGAACGTCCTTGTTGTAAAACATCGTTGCCTTTTTTAAATTGCGTTATTCATGCCTTAAAAATCCAAATAAAACCCAAAACCTTCCAGATGCTGAAGATGGGACTGCCGCAAAATCACGCATCTCCTTTGGAAGGCAACGTTTGTCGACGGTAAAAGATTTTTATGAGCTAAATGTCATGCAAATGCCTTTTGAGGATTGTAATTAAATATGTCCTGTTACTTCAAAACCGAAGTTGATATTTATCAAGGTGGTTTTCAGAGGTAGAGAGAGGGGCATAAGAAGTGAATTACTTGGTGGTGAAGTTTTACACCATTTCAGGAGGCAGCGCTGCTTCCTTCAGAGCTCCAAATTCATCAGTTAATCACAGCATCTGGCCTTAATTTTTTCTGTTTCATTGTGGTGTTTCTGTGGAGCTCTTTGAGTTTGCTCTGGGTGCAGTTCTAGATGTTTGTATTCTTAGTACGGAAAAATTCCTGCCTACGTGTCCCTGCCCTCATGCTCCTCTACGGGATGGCTCTTGGAGAAGGATAACCAATTTCTGAAGAGGGGAATTGTGTTGGGGTGGGTTGTTTTTTTTTTTAACCTGGGTTGTTTTTTTTTTTTTTAACCTGAATCTTGGTGTTCTGGGCAGCGGTCCCACAAAGAAGTGTCCCAGCCCAGGTGGGAAGGTGATGAGATGTGGCAGGAAAGCAAAACTTCGCAAGGGGAAGCCCCAGTGCCAAAGCCAACGTATAATAGAGCGTACAGGGCGGTTGCCGTTGCTTTGGAAATAGAAATCAGCCACCAAGGATTTGCTTATGTCATAAACAAGCACTCGAGTTCAGTTACATTAAATTAAAAAAAGAAAAAAAATTAAAAAAAAAGGAAAATATTTAAGGAAGCAAAAATAGGATATAAAGAAATAGTCTTCCATCCTTTTCCTTTCTCCTCCTTTTTCCCAGTTCTCTACGTTTCTGTCAGAGAAAATAAATTTACTCTTCGCTCTTCCAATTCCACGCGGAATATCAATGTATGTGCATTTTCCTCTTCACACATATTGAATAAATGCTCTTTTCAACATCCTGAGCCCACTTCTCTCTATTGAAATTTCCTTGCTACCCAAAGTGCTTTATGTATCTGGGAGAAGAATCTACTTGTTGGAAATCCTTTTTCTTCCAAATTTTTCCTCTCTGTGAATTCTTCCTCTCTTGTGCCTTGGTAGCCAAGAAGGCCAATGGCATCCTGGGGTGCATCAGGAGTGTGGCCAGCAGGTGGAGGGAGGTCATCCTCCCCCTCTGCTCTGCCCTGGGGAGGCCACACCTGGAGCACTGGGTCCAGTTCTGGGCTCCCCGGTTCAAGAGGGACAGGGAACTGCTGGAGAGGGTGCAGCAGAGAGCTACCAAGATGATGAGGGGACTGGAACACCTCTCTGATGAGGAAAGGCTGAGGGATTTGGGTCTCTGCAGTCTGGAAAAAAGACGGCTGAGGGGGGATCTTATCAACGCTTATCAATACTTAAAGGGTGGGTGTCAGGAGGATGGGGCCAGGCTCTTCTCAGTGGTGCCCAGGGACAGGACAAGAGGCAATGGGCACAAACTTGAGCATAAGAAGTTCCACCTAAACATGAGGAGGAACTTCTTTACCCTGAGGGTGGCAGAGCCCTGGCACAGGCTGCCCAGAGAGGTGGTGGAGTCTCCGTCTCTGGAGTCATTCAAAACCCTCCTGGACGCGTTCCTGTGCAACCTGCTCTGGGTGACCCTGCTGTGGCAGGGGGTTGGACTAGATGATCTCCAGAGGTCCCTTCCAACCCTATGGTTCTATGATTCTATGAAATTTATCTGTATCTTCTGAAGTAGGCAGACACCAGATTTAACCTTTTCTTGCTGCACACACACACATACCCAAACCCATAAGCATCACCAGGTTGGTTTTAACCGATTATTCTGTCTCTGCAGCACTAGATGGTGCTGATGACAGTATCTCTGAAATCTGAGCCTTCAAAAATATGGGCGATTCAAAAAGGAGTGCTGCCGTTTCAGGCCAAGGACCGGTATGCATATCCAAATTTTGATTAGAATAAAAATTTCAGTCTGTGAATACAGACTGATTACGGCAGGGGAAAAAGATGGAAACCCTACTAGTGTATCTTGTTGCTGCTTTTTAACGGGGAACGTTCTGGTGGTTTTGACTAATAGCTGTGAATTAGTGGGAGGTTGGCGTTTGGTCCCAGGAATGACACGTCTTGTCGAGGCTGTGTTGGATAGCACGCAGGAAAAAAATACGATTCCCGTTCTCATGACGTCAAATAAATTGTCTTACCCTGAAAACACTAAATATTTTCAACTCTCGTAACCACCACGGAGGTCTTGTAATCTCATCTGATGTTCTTGCCGTATCAGCCCAGTTGCGATTATCACCGCCCCAGCAATAGTATCCTGGTGGGATGGGAATTTGGGTGGCCGGGGACTGATCCTGGTTTCGGCCGTGCCATCTCGGCACCGTTCCTCAGGTTGAACCTACCCAAGGGCTCTCATGCAGGTTCATTAGATACCTTACGTGCAGCGAAGGTTGTCCGTAAAAGGAAGCTGTTAATCTGTTCTAAGAAATATCTGACTGAAGAGGTGTTGGGAAGTGGTGGAATTTATTGAGTTGGCTCTCGAGAGGTAAGATTTGGGCTTAAGAAGGGTAACTAATTCTTTGTGGTGGTGAGAAGTGTTGGAAAAGCCTTTTCCTGAGCCTCTTGACTAGCAATGAGGGGACAAACAATGATGCTTGGAGAAATCTACTCCTGCACACTGTGAAGGATACGATATCAATGATATACGTTAAGTAAAAAAAATAAATTATGAGGACTTCTTCAAATGCTGAGCATCCTTTCTTGAGGCAGAGAAGCTTTCCAAGCACCTGCCTCTGAGCACTGAAGCTGTCCTCCAGCTCTAAGAAATAGAGGCTATGTAGAATATAGCATTGAGGTAGTATTTTGCCACTTAATTTTTTTAATTACTAAACCGGCTTTAATTAATAGCACCTCTGCTGTGTGGACAGGCTGAGAGAGTTGGGGGGGTTCAGCCTGTAGAAGAGAAGGCTCCAGGGAGACCTTAGAGCCCCTTCCAGTCCCTAAAGGGGCTCCAGGAAAGGTGGGGAGGGACTCTGGATCAGGGAGGGGAGCCATGGGACGAGGGGGAACAGTTTTGAACTGGAAGAGGGGAGATTTAGATGAGATATTGGGAAGAAATTGTTTGCTGTGAGGGTGGTGAGCCCCTGGCCCAGGTTGCCCAGAGAAGCTGTGGCTGCCCCATCCCTGGAGGGGTTCAAGGCCAGGTTGGACAGGGCTTGGAGCAACCTGGGCTGGTGGGAGGTGTCCCTTGGAACTAGATGGTCTTTAAGGTCCCTTCCAACCCAAACTATTCTATGATTTTGTGACTGAATCTGATAAAGCAGGAGTCTGACGCTGCTTCTTGTCCCAGGAGCAAGAGTAACCAACTCCAAGAACAGCGTGCTTGGGCATTAGTGAATTTTGTTAGTGCTTATTTGTCAAAGCATCCTTTTTACCTTCTAAGGACCAATGCATTCAACCTAGGAAAGCCTGATAGGAGTCCTGTAATGCTCCGAAAAAAAGCCAGGAAAATGTTTTTAAATACAGAAATCCTTAAAACACATGACCTATACCAAGGTGGGGAGGGGGGGAAAATGGACTATCTGGGGACTGAAAGACGTGTTTGAGGTATCCAGTGGCTTTACCGAATTATGAGACTCCTTGAAGCTGCTGAGCAGTAGCTGGTGGCCTTTGTCCACTGCTTCTGCTGACTTCTCACCCCTCCTTCCACCATTGCAGTCAAGTTACATTCTCCTTCTACATCAGATTATACCTGCCTCTGTTAGTGTCCTTGCCGTGCTTTTTTTTCAGAATGAATGAAAAAAATGTTTATTTCTCTGTACATATATGGACCTCTGATTTCACAGTTTTTTTATAAAGCTGAGATAATAATGCTTTATGCCTTGACTTAAGCTAAAATAAATCTGAAAAAAACCCTATAATATTAAAATGCAAAAACTCGGCCTCCAAATACCCAAAGCTTCCGTCATATACTTCGATTCTTCCGGTACTAAGCAAATAGGTTATTGAAATGAATAATACACCAGATGCTTAAGGATATTTTGCGATAAATTGCATGAGGTGCTGCACTTAAAAATAGCATTTTAACGAACACGTACTGGTTATGAACCAAAATTGCATGTATGCCATTGCTTCCATTGGAGTTTGACTTTTAAGAGCTTTAACCATGAACATACAATTTTTTTCTTCACGTCACTTATTGTATAGAGTATTTCTGATTCAGATTCCGCTGTTGCTTAGCCCAGATGTTAAATAAATAAAGAAGTTCTATAATTATTGCACATTGCGTTTTTAAAATTTCCCTTATTCAAGTTTGTGCGTATAATAAAACATCTCTTCTGACTTGATATTTCAGAACGTTATTGAGAAATTATTTTAATTTTATTTTTTTTCTCCTTTTTCCCCCTCCAGTTTATTTTCTTTGCTGTCGAAAAAACACAACAAAGTGTTGGAACAAGCCACCCAGTCCTTAAGAGGTTCCCTCGGTTCAAATGACTCGCCGCTTCCTGATTATGTGAGTATCGAACTGAAATGGTTTTAGAAGGCGCTTCAAAATACAAGCGGCGCATCCCTAAATCTGCAAAGATTTATCGCAACGTGTGACGGCTGAGTAACCGCCGCCACCAAAACACAGGAACCTGTATGAATGATGTCATGTCTGAAACGTTGAAACGTCTTTTCCTTTTTTTTTTTTTTTAAATAAAATTACACTTACAAATGGCAAAACAAAACCACAACTATTCATAGCCAAGAGACTTACTGTACCCGGTCGGCTTGCAACTCTCAAGCCATTTGTATTTCAGGATATTCAAATCACGCAGTTAAAAAAACCCTTATTTTTAACAAGGGGGCTTTGGCATCCACAATACGTTAAAATGCCTACAAATGATTGAAAATAATTCCTGAAAAATGCTAGAAAACAATTCCCAGTGAGTCTTTGCAGTCGTGGGGCAAATTCCTATGTTCTGAAGACAAGAATGTGGGAGGTGTCCCTGCCCAGGGCAGGGGGGTTGGAACTAGATGATCTTCAAGGTCCCTTCCAACCCAAACCATTCTATGATTCTATGAATACCTATGGTCCTCTTCAGTTTACTGAGCCAATACCCACAAATAGGCAACAATTTTATGATTTAATTGCACGGCTTGTTGGAAAATCTCTAGTTTGGGTACAAGAAGGAGACGTCTTCCACAGACTTGAATAATATCTTCGTAGTGCCGAAGTATCTTTGGTTTGCACTCATTTGAACTCTTTAACTGCAATACTGTGAAAAAAAAAAAAGTTGATTTATCAGTTGCTCTGGATTTTTGAGGATGAAAATGTGACAACTGTTTAATTTTCGGTGTTAATACGTGTTCCAGGACATGCCTGTCTGAGACTTTACCATCATATTACTCTAACGTTAAGTATAAAAGTACCTAAAAAGATAATTTTTTATAATAGTTTAATGACTGAGATTTAATTTACCTAATCAGGTTTCTTAACCTGCGTCTCTCAGTTGTTATTCCTAACACGTACTGTACAAACTAGAGGCACTTTGTGATTCAGAAATACGCGGGTTTATAGATCTAATGGATCCCTTGCAGGTTTTCCCTGTGATTTCCTGCTCTCTCACCGTGCCCTAATTCATGCGAAGCTCCTTATGACGCCCACGGTTTTAGGGCTTCTGATTTTCTCTCCCAGAAGTAGCCGTCTGACCTTTTAATTTTTGGAACTTGAAGCACTTCGAGAACCTCCTCAAGTTAGTTTGTGGCTAAAGATCAGGAGATCCCATTTCTGTTTGCCTGGTAAGGTGATATGTAATCTGGATAAAGCTTTTTTCTCTCCGTGGGCACGAACAACTGGAAGCCCCCGAGACTTCAGACACCTTGGAGAGGATTTGGTGGCCCTTTCCCATGGGTTCATGTCTCGAGGAATAGGGGCTCATGGTGTAAGGGCTTCCACGGTTGGGAGGACTGCAGTATTTTGGATGCATCGAGCATTTCTGAGTGTTGTGATTGACGATACTCTTGGGGCTGTGTTTCTCAGAGGTGATTAACCCCGGTGTCATGCCTGGTTGCAGCTTAAGCAATTACACTGCTACGTGTTCAAATCCCTCCTGTGGTCTCGTGGTTCTTTATTGAGCTCTCCTGGAGAGCTGGGGGGGCTTCAGTTGGCTTTCAGGGCCAAGGGAAGCTGCTTTGGTGGATGTGAAAGTTTTTCATACCAGAGATACTTCATACCATATCTCTCAGCTTGGAGAAGAGAAGGCTCCGGGGAGACCTTAGAGCCCCTTCCAGACCCTAAGGGGGCTCCAGGAAAGCTGGGGAGGGACTCTGGAGCAGGGAGGGGAGCCATAGGATGAGGGGGAAGGGTTTCAAACTGGAAGAGGGGAGATTTGGATGAGATCTGAGGAAGAAATTGTTTGCTGTGAGGGTGGTGAGCCCCTGGCCCAGGTTGCCCAGAGAAGCTGTGGCTGCCCCATCCCTGGAGGGGTTCAAGGCCAGGTTGGACGGGGCTTGGAGCAACCTGGTCTGGTGGGAGGTGTCCCTGCCCAGGGCAGGGGGGTGGCACTGGATGATCTTTAAGGTCCCTTCCAACTCTAACCATTCTATGATTCCATACCATACCATGAGCTGGTTCTGCATAACGTGAAGTATCCCAGCCCAGAGGGGTTGAAGTGAGTGCTTGGGGACAGGGTTTATGGGCACAGGGGCTCCATTAGCTGGAATTGCTGCTAAAGGCTGTGTATTTTGAATCTAACCTCTGAGGCATTGTGGGGTCTTTATTAAATAACTGTCAAGCATCTTCAGATGTCTGGAGAACAGGGCTGAAATTTTTAACACTAATTTCTATCCCTAATGCAGGGACTGCAGTCAGATGTGGCCTGTTGTCAGAATATTGAGTTTATGAAAAGAGACCCTTGCGTTTTCCTTCCTAGACAATCAAATTGCCATCCTCACTGTTCAGAGGAAAGAAAACAGCGTGATACACACATGTGTTTGTAAAAGAGCACGTATAAATAAATATATATATGTGCACGCACACATAGGCATTGTATGTGAAGATATATAGAATCATAGAATGGTTTGGGTTGGAAGGGACCTTAAAGACCATCTAGTTCCAACCCCCCTGCCCTGGGCAGGGACACCTCCCACCAGCCCAGGTTGCTCCAAGCCCCGTCCAACCTGGCCTTGAACACCTCCAAATTGCGTAGACTGTAGTTATTAGGTACAAGAGAATTCCAAAGTGTCACTGCTTTGCCATGCCTAAATGGAGACACCAGGATCCGTACCCACAGAGATGATAGCTGAACCCCAGCTTTGACTGATATTGAATGTACCGTGCTGCAGAGAATTCAAATTCTTTGCCTCTCTTTGCAAGTCCAATCCTCCTCTCCCAGCCAGGCAGCATGGAAGAAGAATCATAGAATGGTTGGGATTGGAAGGGACCATCTAGACCATCTAGTCCAAACCCCTGCCATGGGCAGGGACATCTTCAACTAGACCAGGTTGCTCCAAGCCCCGTCCAACGTGGCCTTGAACCCCTCCAGGGATGGGGCAGCCACAGCTTCTCTGGGCAACCTGGGCCAGGGCCTCACCACCCTCACAGCAAACAGTTTCTTCCTCAGATCTATATGTGTGTATATTTTGGGGTGCGTGAGAATTTGGTGCTTGAAAATGATTTTCTAGATTTTTGGACTACTTTTTAATTTGGTGAATGCGAACTCTGCTGCAGCTAAGGAAGGACCCGAGGTGCTCTCTGTACGTAGTTATCCCCTAAGAGAAGGAGCCACCTGAGAAACGCAGTTTATGGAGCCGCGCTGGGGAAGTGCTCTGGAGCGGAGCCCGGAGATTTAGTTGCTTCACTGAATTTCTTCCCTTTTATTGTCGGTGTGACGTAGGGAGGGAGGGACGGGAGAAGGACAGCAGTTGGAAAGATTGCTGAAGGGGAGAGTAAAATCCCTGAAGTTCATTGCTTGTATTTTGAAAGAATATATGCTTTTATACCTGGCTTTTTTTCTTTTTTTAATCTCCAAATCGCTCGTGTTCCAGCTCGATTCGAGGCATAGGCACTTGACTAAATAAAAGTCGAGGCCAGATTTCATTTACTTCAGCATATTCTGCTTCTGAAAGCCCATGTTTGTGTTGTCTGTAAGAATAGGGAAAAATCTGGGATAAATTTAAGCTTCCGAAGTCCTGAAGCTCGTTCTACTGCCGTATCCCAGCATGGAGGTAAAGCAAGGGGTAGCACCAAGGTTGCCTGTTCTGCCCAGGTTTATATCTAGAGAGGAGGAGGATTGTTCAGTACATTATTCTCTTCATAGGTTTCGTTCAGATCAGTCAAACATATGCTTTCAAAACGTATTTCTCATTATTTTAATTATTTTAAAATGTATTTAATTCGTTGAACTTATACATGATTTTTTTTTTTTTCTTATGGTGGTGTGTAATCCGAAAGTGAGTTTTCGTGGCACCTGCGTCACAAGGGTTAAATCATGCGTCAAATTATTGTAGGTGTTGCTTGTGGTCTTACCTTCCTTTCCATGCCTTCCTGCTCATTTCTGAGTACTAGACTTTGAAAAACAAATTATGGTAAATACTGGGGGTTCCTTCTTAGGACTAGGAAGGATATGGAAGGGGAAAAAAAAGGCAGCATCAGTGATCTTGAATCGAACCCTGTCCGTCGTGAGCATCCTGTGATGGATGTGACGTTACATCCCATGCCGTACCGCAGACACACAAAGGGAGCAAACGGAGATGGGATGGACATCTCTTAAATCCCGAGTGCTCGAGCAGCGGTAGTGTTTCTCCCATACTTTGCTTCCATTACTGTGAAAACCCAAGTTTTTGACCTAATCTAAAGTCCCTAAACTGTTGATTACTGATGGTGCTAAGAATGTCTTGGGATTCTCCTTTTTTGTGGTCTTTTTGTGACTATCTGCTGCTACCCTCGGGTCTCTGGTGTGCCGACAAGGCTGCGGGAATTTTGCTGTCAACTAGGATGAGGAACCGACCCAGTTGGCTTCTATAGTGTTCCTGATGAGGTTTGCTGAGCTTTAAAAAAAAAACCAAAGAGCAAATTGTTTTGCTTATTAAGGCTAGACCAGTTTCCCGGTCCTTTCCCGATAAACTGTTGTCAGTACGATGGGATTTGGGAGGAGGATGGAGAAGCCAGCAGGGAGAAGAACCCCCTGTCATCAAACCATCACCTTGGAGACAGGATCCTTGGTCAGACCAATTCTTAGGCTACTTAATTTACTAGTCGTTTATCAAGCTTTAGTATTAAGCATTATTTTTATAGTGACCTGTTTTGAAATCCCACACCTCAGTTAAGTTGTCCTTGTCCACGAGGACCTCCAGGTTTGACGAAATGGGAAAAATCCAGTTAGGCTTTTTGTTGCTTTCTTGCCTGCAATGCAAACACATTTTCCAAAATTTTGAACAAAGAAGAAAACTGGTAATGAAATAATTGGGAATTTTGCTTCTTCCAGTTCAAATCAAGGCAAATTACTTAAGTAAACATATCAGTGATATTCTTTGTAATTTTATTACGGCCTGATGTAATTGGTTAAATCAGAGATATTTAGCAGTGTAACTGGAGGCATGCTAACTTCCCTTGGAAAGCAGCACATCAGAGCTGTTGGTAGAGCTACTGTCTACCCAAATGGTTGCTTTTTAAGGATTTCATAACGTTGTCTGCAATTTTCAAGCACTTAAACACTTACAATACCGCAGCAGGTAACAAGGGATTCTCCTTAAATATTTCTAGGAAGGGAGAGGATGGGGAATCATAGAACAGTTTAGGTTGGAAAAGACCTTAAAGATCATCCAGTGCCACCCCCCTGCCCTGGGCAGGGACACCTCCCACCAGACCAGGTTGCTCCAAGCCCTGTCCAACCTGGCCTTGAACCCCTCCAGGGATGGGGCAGCCACAGCTTCTCTGGGCAACCTGGGCCAGGGGCTCACCACCCTCACAGCAAACAATTTCTTCCCAAGATCTCATCTAAATCTCCCCTCTTCCAGTTCCCCCTCGTCCCATGGCTCCCCTCCCTGCTCCAGAGTCCCTCCCCAGCTTTCCTGGAGCCCCTTTAGGGACTGGAAGGGGCTCTAAGGTCTCCCCGGAGCCTTCTCTTCTCCAGGCTGAACCCCCCCAGCTCTCTCAGCCTGTCCTCCCAGCAGAGGGGCTCCAGCCCTCCCAGCATCTCCGGGGCCTCCTCTGGCCCCGCTCCAACAGCTCCGTGTCCTTCTGCTGTTGGTGCCCCAGAGCTGGAGGCAGCGCTGCAGGGGGGTCTCCCCCAAGCGGAGCAGAGGGGCAGAATCCCCCCCTCGCCCTGCTGCCCACGCTGCTGGGGATGCGGCCCAGGCTGCGGGGGGTTTCTGGGCTGCCAGCGCACATTGCCAGCTTTTGTTGAGCTTCTCATCCACCAACATCCCCAAGTCCTTCTCCTCAGGGCTGCTCTCCATCCATTCCCTGCCCAACCTGGGTTTGTGCTTGGGATCACCCTGACCCAGGTACAGGATCTTGCCCTTGGCCTGGTTGAACTTCATGAGGTTGGCATGGGCCCACCTCTCCAGCCTGAAGAAGAAAGTGAATTTTGAATTTTGGCAAGCTTGTGTCAAGGGGTTCAGAATTCTCTTGCTGACGTAAGGAAAAAAAATAAATCGCTTAATGCAAAAATTGAGGAAAATAAAAATCAAATGTAGGACTGGTTTTAGATTCAAATAGCTTGGCATGCATCTTCCCTTGGGTCTGCATTTGGATACGTAGCTTTTGATTTGGTTTCTAAATTTATTTCAGCATCACCTAATGCAACCCAGGGATGAGGGATTTTATGGCAGTGGGAGCCCAAGCTCTTGTTGACTGGTGGTGGGCGTGAAGGCTGAGGAGTTCAAAGAAAACTCCTTGGAGCACATTTGGAGAATCTCTCAACGCCCCGGGTCAGGGTCGCCCCACGCCGCTGTCTGCAGGAGTTTCTTCTCTTCCCGTCCGTAGGGGTTGTATCGACAGCCTTCGCTTGCTTTAATGGAATAATATTAACAGAAAAATAGCGTAGGTAGGATGATTATTAGCCACATAGGAAAAATTCACTTCACTTTAACTCTTTTTTTTTTTTTTTTGTTACCTTCTAAATTTTGGCTGTAAAAAATTGCATTGTTGTATCCAGCTGACGCTTAAATGTGTTAGGAAAAATTCTAAAAAAAAAAAACCTACTTCCAATTATTTCGTGTATAAGGCTGTTGCTTAAACAGCGCTTGACCGGTGGAGGAATTTTGTCAGTGATAGCAAAAAAAATATATATTTTCAGATTATTCTATTTACAAATGTACTCCTGTGAACAGATTAAAAGCCACCCCTGGGCAAAATCTGCGGTTTCTGTGTTAGTTTGGGTATAGAAATAAAGGCATGTTGGCAATCCAAAGGGAAAAACGTGAAGAATATGAATGCAGTGAGCTATATGTATACATATAAATATATTTTTTAAAATATATGTGTATATATATTAAATATGTTATATATATTTCTATTATATATTCTATATTTTTATATATTATATTGATATATTTATATGTAACATGTTATATATTTATTTGTAATATATTATATATTTCTATATAAATATATATACAAAGTGTATGTTTCTATATTAAAAATATAAATATATACAAATAATATACATTTTTTATATAATATATATAAAAAGTTTGCAGTAGCAAAGCCTGGTGGTACTGGGAGAGTTCCCAGTCAGAGGTGACTTTTCCTGGCTCCTTCCCAACCCAGTTAAATCTACCTGCTGTGCGGAGCCGGTGTTACGCGGAGGCTTGGAATTCTGCGAACGTCAATGAGTTTTTTCCCCCTCGTGGCTTAATAATGAGAATTTAACTTTGCATTTGGGCGACGAGATTTCTAGATTCCTATTTTCCTTCTCAGTTTGCGCTCCGTAACGGGCTAAATGAAGTCCAATATTTAGCTGCTTCTTTGATTTATCCTTGATTTATATGGTAAATAGAAAGCAGCTGTCTATTTAAGCATCTAATTCTTGAAACTCCAAGGCCCCTCAAGCGTCATCTGGAAATAATGTAGCTTGTAAAAGAAAGCTAAGAAGAAAAAGCAATGTTTGTTTTATGTGGGATGAATGACTTCAGTTGGGGTCCTTCTAATTCGGCCATTATGAGGGTTATTAAAAAGCAGTATTACAAAAGTGGTTTCAACAAAAAAAGGATTTTTTTTTTTTTTTTGGTAACTTGTATCTTGTTATTAGAGTTGATTATATTCAAAGCTGTGAGTTCTTCATAAATAGTCGTTATTTTAGTTTCTCCAACAGAGAACCAACTTAATCTGCCCCTTGTACATGGGTAGACGTTAAAAGTTTCCCCTATTTCATTCATTCCCTAGGAAGACATTGTCTTTTATAAGTGAGGACTCCATATTTATCTTAGAAATTTGGGATTGCTAAAGAGTAGGCAAAATAAGGTCTGTGAACTGCAGCATTAGCTGTCTTTTGAACATAATGAAACAAATCTAGAATCTGTCGATTTTCTGGATTCAGTTGCGTTACAGCGGATGAAAGATCATGGTCCCAGTCTGAAGTCAGCCTTATTTTCACTGTCTGTAGTTAATCATGGCCTTGCTCAACAATTAAAGCAAAATGAACGATCTAGAAATACGTAATATTAACAGCCGTAGACTAAAAAGTTTTGTCCGTGATATTTGTCTGCCATTGCGTTGTCATATCAATCCTGTTCTGTCCCTTTCGTGGCAATAACTGGAGTTTTTTTCAGGTAATAATTAGGTATTTCGGGTAAGGTTATGGGATCTTGTGATGCAGACATATTTTGACGAAGGGCGATGTGCAAAAAAGTGAATATTTTTAGTCTGTCCAGCACGTAGCGAACAAGTGTTTCATTTACTATCCATGTGAAGAGTATTTGAACTGTAAATAAATGCTGCGATGCTTTGGGGTCGTATAATCTGTTCTCTGCTCACATATCTAATATTACATTAGATACGCTGCAGCTCTACCTCATTTTTTTAATTAGCTAAAGAACTGGTTTAACGCAGAGCTCCGCCACCAGACCTAAGTGTTTTCCGATAAATGCGCGCTATCGTGAAGAAATAGGAAGTCTTCCCTGCGATCGTCTGATGACTCTAGTAATGATGCAGAAATGAAATTAAACCCGCTTCCAAATAAACCAGTCGGCCGTAATAGAGTTAGTGGGATGCAATTAACGTTGTTTAGTGGGTTGTCTGTAAAATACTGCTTAGCACTAACTGCTGTGAAGGTACAAAACGTGTCTTAACTTCTTCAGCTGGAGAATCAAACGCACCGTTGGCCAAATGGGAAATGTTTAGCAAATTAAATCGAGACTCCTAATTGAAATATATCCATATGTGTCGAATAGTCGGGGCGGGGGGAGCTAAGCTAGTTTATTTTGTCATAATGTTTCTTCAAAACTCAGAAGCCACCTACTTTTCACCCAAAGCCTTGCCTAGATCTCTTCCATATTCTTTTTGTCTGGATTTTCTTCCAGTTTTGTGTGTCTTATAAATGTTTAGATTTAATAGTCTAAACAACTTCATTTTTGTGTATGAATTTTTAGATCCTTTTGTTGGCGCCTTTAACAAACTTTTAAGAAGGAGTTTATGCAAGAAAACGCTTCTTTAGGATGTTTACTGAAGGTAGTATATGGTGAACCTATATTAACAAGGCAACAAGGGCAAGTGTAGGGTGCTGCACCTGGGGAGGAATAACCCCCCACACCAGGACAGGTTGGGGGTGACCTGCTGGAGAGCAGCTCTGTGGAAAGAGACCTGGGAGTCCTGGTGGACAACAGGATGACCATGGGCCAGCAATGGGCCCTTGTGGCCAGGAAGGCCAATGGCATCCTGGGGGTCATCAAGAAGAGCGTGGCCAGCAGGTGGAGGGAGGTCATCCTCCCCCTCTGCTCTGCCCTGGGGAGGCCACATCTGGAGCACTGGGTCCAGTTCTGGGCTCCCCAGTTCAAGAGGGACAGGGAACTGCTGGAGAGGGTGCAGCAGAGAGCTACAAAGATGCTGAGGGGACTGGAACACCTCTCTGATGAAGAAAGGCTGAGGGATTTGGGTCTCTTCAGTCTGGAAAAAAGACGGCTGAGGGGTGACCTTATCAACACTTATAAATACTTAAAGGGTGGGTGTCAGGAGGATGGGGCCAGGCTCTTCTCAGTGGTGCCCGGGGACAGGACAAGAGGTAATGGGCACAAACTTGGGCATAGGAAGTTCCACCTAAACATGAGGAGGAACTTCTTTCCTTTGAGGGTGGCAGAGCCCTGGCACAGGCTGCCCAGAGAGGTGGTGGAGTCTCCGTCTCTGGAGACATTCCAAACCTTCCTGGACGCGTTCCTGTGCCACCTGCTGTGGGTGACCCTGCTGTGGCAGGGGGGTTGGACTAGATGATCTCCAGAGATCCCTTCCAACCCTATGATTCTATGGTATTTTAATGGTTTTGTTTGGTATGTGGATTCCTGCAACTGAAATTGCAATTAAAAGGGAAAACGCCTTGTTTTGCACTAACTTACCTTCTTTTTGATTACTCTGAATTGACGGCTCAAGAGTAGAAGTGATATTTTCAATATCAGGTTATTCTTGGGTATGCCTGTCTCCACTCCAGTATGGAGCCAAAGGCCTATAAATACATTTTCTAAATATTAGTCATACCCTCCCTCAGATGAATTATATTTTAGTTTAAGAATATTACTCCTACCTAATCCCCCTATTTTTATATCATCAAAAATAGCAATTTCAGAAGAGACTGAAATAACCAACCTAACCCAAATCTAAAGCAAGGTTTTGGATTGAGTAATAGCCAAATTCTGCAGTTCTGCCCCAACTCTTAATCAGTTCTTTTCTTGAAATGAATTGGAAACTTTTCTGGGAAGCTGCTGCATAAATTATCCTGAAACAGAAAGAAGAAACTATCCTAAAATCCCAGGATAAAGGTGTTGGTGAAGTTAAGGCTATTTAAACTTCCATACATTAGTATGAAGGACTAATAGTTATTTGCAGTTGGTCTTCGCGTTATTGTGGTTGAAGGATTTTTGGACAAATATGCTGAAGAACATGAAGAAGGTGGTCTCCTTTCATCGTTCAGGAGATCCACAAAAAGCTCACTGGTGTCTGGTTTTCGTATTATATAGATGACATTAATCCTTATTTCACTTAGAAATTCTCAGTATTTGGTAAAATAAGGGTGAAAATCGCTATTTTTTTTTAAAAAGAAAATTTCCGGTTGTGGCAGCATCTTATGATCATCTGATGGAAAAATGTTTCATTCTTCACATTTATGAGATGTGAGAACAAATTGGAAGAAGTGGGAAGAACTTCTGGCATTAGCAATACAAACACCTACTAAAGCCTTTTTAAAAGTCCGTTATTTTGGTCATTACCCAGTTTTGGAGAAAGCAAAACATGAATATCATAATTTTTTACTTATTGTCCTCCTTTCATGGTTATATAGGTTTAGGGTATTGTCATTATTTTGGAGTAAAGGGTATAAATGATGGCATTTGTTTGCATTTTTGTACTGAAAAGAGATGGTTTTGGTAAGACCACTTAAATGAGTGTCCTTAAAAGAGAAGACGATGAATCAGAGAATACAATCATAGAATGGTTTGGGTTGGAAGGGACCCTTAAAGGCCATCTAGTCCCAACTGCCCTGCCCTGGGCAGGGACACCTCTATCCTAAAATCCCAGGATAAAGATGTTGGTGAAGTTCAGACTATCTAAACTTCCATATATTAGTATGAAGGACTAATAGTTATTTGCAGTTGATCTTCGCGTTAGTGTGGTTGAAGGATTTTTGGACAAATATGACAACCAGACCAGGTTGCTCCAAGCCCCGTCCAACCTGGCCTTGAACACCTCCAGGGATGGGGCAGCCACAGCTTCTCTGGGCAACCTGGGCCAGGGGCTCACCACCCTCACAGCAAACAATTTCTTCCTCAGATCTCATCTAAATCTCCCCTCTTCCAGTTTAAAACCATTCCCCCTTGTCCCATGGCTCCCCTCCCTGCTCCAGAGTCCCTCCCCAGCTTTCCTGGAGCCCCTTGAGGGACTGGAAGGGGCTGGAAGTTCTCCCTGGAGCCTTCTCTTCTCCAGGCTGAACCCCCCCCAGCTCTCTCAGCCTGTCCTCCCAGCAGAGGGGCTCCAGCCCTCCCAGCATCTCCGGGGCCTCCTCTGGCCCCGCTCCAACAGCTCCGTGTCCTTCTGCTGTTGGTGCCCCGGAGCTGGAGGCAGCACTGCAGGGGGGTCTCCCCCAAGCGGAGCAGAGGGGCAGAATCCCCCCCTCGCCCTGCTGCCCACGCTGCTGGGGATGCAGCCCAGGGTGTGGGGGGCTTTCTGGGCTGTCAGTGCACATTGGTGGGGCATGTTGAGCTTCTCATCCACCAACACCCCCAAGTCCTTCTCCTCAGGGCTGCTCTCCATCCCTCCATCCCCCAGCCTGTATTGATACCAGCGATTGCCCCAACCCAGGTGGAGGACCTTGCCCTTGGCCTGGTTGAACCTCATGAGGTTCACAGGGGCCCACTTCTTGAGCTTGTCCAGGTCCCTCTGGATGGCATCCCATCCCTCAGGCATGTCAGCCGTACCACTCAGCTTGGTGTCACCTGCAAACTTGCTGAAGGTGCTAAAGAAGATGCGAGCGCTTGGTTGAGAAATGGATGAGCACTATCTCAGGGTCCCTTCACACCTCCCCAGATTAAGCAGTAGAATTTGGTACCCTGAGTTTTCTGCTGTGCGTCTACTTGTGTTGCATTCGGGAGAGCTGGAAGCAACAGTGGGATTTTAGAAGGGCCTGAGGTGTGATACAGCAGAAACTGTCGATAGAATCTGCGATATATTAAGATAAAACTTTCAGAAGCCCCTCTGTAGTTATTGTTTATTGCTTCACTGCAAGCCATTTGCTCAACTCAGACTAATGACAAATTTTGATGAAAAAAGTAACAGCGCGGATCTTCCGAAGCGTCTTTGGTCGCAGATGTGGTCTTTAGACCCTTTTCCTGCTGCCTCCTTCACACGAGTGGGTTGTTGGGAGCTTTTCGGGAGAAGGTGATTTCTCTGGATGGTTGGGCTTTGTCAAACCTCCGGAGACAAACGGAAAAACCCAGCTCTCCGAAGAAGAGGATTTATTTTTGTTAACTGCTATGTATTTCACCAACAGCAGTAAAACCAACTTTTAGTCTTCCTAAAGCAAGGTTTGGATTGAAAAATGTTTCGCTTAAAAACCAGAAGTGTTTTACCGTATGTTAGAAACACCGCCGTAATTCTTTTTTTTAAACATGCAGCCATATAAAGGAAAGGAAATGGATGCAGAAGGAATTCTGTTCGGACCCTTTTAGGCTGTTTGGTACTAAATACATCGTTGGAATCGAAATCTTTTTACGCTACTTTTTCCAAATGAGATATTGGCGAAACATGAGAACTTTTTGATGTTACACCTTCTACTTCCGACTTCTTCCCTTCGTATTTTACAGGGAAGCTTATGGATCAACCAGTGAGGTTTTGGAACTCTTAGTTGTTTAAAAAAAAAAATCAATCCATTTATACTGAAGGCTAATAAATAGTTATTTAAAAAAAAAAAAAAAGGCATAACAAGGATTTTTGGGTTCCTTCATTGTTTAGATTCCTTCATTGCAGATACCTGTGATTTGGAATTGGAAAGACAGCCAGAGAAAATAAGAGGAATGAAGGTAAATCGAGACTTAGTGATTTTTGAAAAAGATAAGAAATTGTTCACTCCTCAAAGTGCTGCTCAAATCTGTCTGAACCGAATCATGAAGAAGTTAAAATGGGACCGTTTTTTGACCTCTTCAGAGTCACCCTAATTCCGGTTGTGTCCAAATTACAGAAGCACGGTCCCATCAACTTCAAATTTGTCTTCTCGGAGAGGTATTATCCCCCTGAAGAAGATATCTCACTGTCTCGCACTGATGGCTCTCGTTAATATTACCTGTAATGTCATGCAACTGCTGTTAATTAACAGCGTGGGTGGCCAAGGGACCGAAGGATGGGATGAAGGAAAGGAGAACATTTCAGAAGGAATGAGTCAGTTAAGACTGAAAGACAGTCTTGGTATGAAGTGAAAAAGAAAAAAAAACGGGTTGGAGAAAAAAGAGGATTGATGTAGGCAGAAATTCCAAACCGAAAGTCAAATGCCAGGGCTGGTTCCTCTCCTCCCGCTCAGAAGCAGCATCACATGGAGCAAAATAAGGCGCTGAAAATCGATTTCCTCGTCACCTGGCCTGAAAAGCAGCGTTGAAGCAACGGTAGAATAGAGAATTTTAATTGTGTTTATCCCTGTTGACAGGGGTGGATTCCTGTTCTCTGTGGAATAACTTTGTGGGGAAGCTGTCAAACACGTGACGAGTGTATTTAGGAGAAAGAGAAATCCAGAAGAATCTCTGCTTTTCGTGTTTATTGAATTCTATAAAGTCACCGTAATGTTTTTCACAGACATAATTGGAAAGCTAAACTTTTATTTCCCTTTCATGTAACCAGGGATTTCCCTTAAATTTCTCATTTCTTCGCAGTTTAGGAACTAAGTGAAATAGAGGAATACGCTACTCATTTTAGACGCTAAATCAGTTTTTGTAAATAGGAATTCTCTCACAGAATGGGTAATTACAGTCAAAATAACCCAGATGGGTAATTACAGTCAAAATAACCCAGAAGTTGGGCAAAAAGTATCAATTCTTGACACACTGTGAATTAGATACAAACTTGATGGTTAAAGGGCTCTGTGTGGTGAGAGTTAGGTGAACTTGTAATTAAATTGTATCTTAACATTTGGGGATAAGGAGAAGCCTGGATTTTCAGTCTGATGTCTGGCTTTGGAGAGTTTAACCCCACAGCTTGCATTTTAAAGCAACAGCAGGAGAGGTTTTGGATTAACATATAAATAAATTATCTATTTATTTATTTATTTATACTAACATAAAATTTTCTAATGTTTTTCAGGGGGAAAGAAACTAAAAAAAAAAAAAAAAAAAAAAAAAAGCCGATAGTCATATCCTGTATCTCTTTTCTGCCAGTGAAATACCAGACATGAAGCCGTTTCAGGGAAATACCTTTTAAAACATTCATAACAAGAAAAGGCTCTTATATATTACCGTTATTTAATCCCGCTATATCCTTATCCCCGACGCTGCTGGGAGATGCTGGTGATTTGCCTGCGCTGCTCTGAAACGGAGTTGAGACGCGTAAGATATTTTATGGGGCTGGGGTGGGGGGGGGGGGGGAGGTGTTTTTTATTGCCCTTCAGATATGTTACTGGAATGTGGTGGAGTTTTTCCAGCGCTCCTCTCGTACGTATTTAGGCTGGAGCCCAAGCTGAGCGAGCCGTGGCCTGCTACTGAAGAATATGACATTTTTTTTCTTCAAAGACGCTCTGTTCCGCTGCGTTTTTCTTGATACGGAGCCGGTACGAGGCGTCCGGAGGCCGTTCCGCTCCAGCCTTTGTGTGTGTGCTAACCCAAACACTTGACCTCAGAGCATCTGTTTGCTAATAACAAAACCTGACGGTCCTATTTGAGAGAAAGGAAGATGGATTGTGACATTACAGGTTGGATTTCGTTTCGTCATTGCAAAAGGAGGCAAAATCTGAAAGTACGTCTCTTCCCGCCAGATAAAGCGAAAAGAGAATGGATGTCGCGGTTCCTAAAGGCAGGTCTTTGAGCTACTCGCCAACGACTTATCCGGGGCGCTTGCAAAGAAATCCGATGTTGCTCAATGCAGAGGGGGATAAAAAAAAAGATTATCTGAACAAATAATGACAAGTTTTCCCGTTCCCACACTAATCTTTTAGATTTTGATAGATTGAGACAATAGATAGGGTCATGTCGCGTTCCCCTGGGAAAAAAGCTTCATGGAATTTTTCTGAAATATCAAATTATTTTTCCATGGCAAATTAGCCGTCTTATCTTGTGCTGGACTCTGTTAATTAGAATTCATTCGAAAAACTTAGCTTAATTTCTAGGTAAACAACCATAATTGCTTACAGGGTTTTGGTGAGGAACAGTTGAGTGACTCCAGGCTGGATGTACAATATACCCAAATTTCTCCGTCTTTCAAACACAGTGATTTCTTACTTCACCCATGTCTGTCACTGCTGCGCTTTATAAACCAGACTACACAAAATTCAGTGTCATCCCAAAATAGATGAGGCAAATTTTATTTGTTTGGGCAACGCAGGGTTTTCCATATTTCTATCAGGAGTGTTTTGCTTCAGCATTTGAAAAAAATGCCCTCTGTTCCTTATAGCTCATTTTGGAACATGTAGCTGTGTACACAGGCTTCTTGAATTATTTTCTGTGAGTTTGGGGGTTTCCAAATCTCAGTTAAAGGTTCGTTTTTCGGCGTTCAGGCTCCGGCTGCTGTGTGCTTCCAGACCATTCGGCGGGAAGCGGAGCAGCGCTCATCAGCTTCTCTGCTTATCAGAATTGACGCAGCGTCCGGGGGAATGCACTCGAAAAATAAGACGGAATGTAGTAAAAACAACATTTCATCTAAAAATTACTCCCATTTATTTGGTTTGCCGGCTGTCAGCTCTCAAAAAGCTGTTTCTCATCTCCCTCCTGTTCGCGTTTTGTCCAAGCTGCGAGAGCAGTTCTCGAAATTTGGTTATGGAAGTTTTTCAGGCCCATCTTAATAGAATAAATGATGCTACTACTGGTAGTGACTAGTTTTGGAGAGGTGCTACGGTAAGAGGAAAACAAATAAAACCACTTTCTTATACTTTATTATATTTTAAAAGGGCTTGCCTATAGATTCCTTGGATTGCAAACCACTTCAAAGACCAATAATGCAGTTTTTCCTTCTAATACGGTAGGTTTCTCACATCTTTTTTTTATCTCTACTCTTTAATTTTCACAATGTTTAACACCCCAACTCCCTGAAAGGAGGGGGTAGCCAGGGGGGGTCAGTCTCTTCTCCCAAGGAACAGGTGATAGGATGAGAGGAAACGGCCTCAAGTTGTGCCAGGGGAGGTTTAGGATGGCTATTAGGAAAAATTTCTTCACGGAAAGGGTTATCAAGCATTAGAACAGGCTGCCCAGGGCAGTGGTGGAGTCACCATCCCTGGAGGTATGTAAAAAATGGGTAGACACGGTGCTGAGGGACACGGTTTAGTGACGGACTTGGTGGTGTTGGGTTGATGGTTAGACTCGATCTTAGAAGTTCTTTCCAACCTAGACGATTCCATGAATTAGTGTAGTATGTGTGTCGAGTAGGCTCATAGAGTTGTATTTCTGAATTACTTTTCTAACCGTGCTCCTATATCTTAATCTATCAGAAGAAATAAAAGCACTCGTCATGATTTATCTTCAGCGCTGGCGTAAAATGGTGGCTGTAAAGCAGTGTATTCCTGCTCACAACAGTTTGGGAAGCTTGGACCGTAATTAAGTGGGATAAGATGTTATTCTCATTATTATTAAACATGGCTAACATTGTCAGGAGGCTGTCTATGGTTGTGGTGATTTTCTATTAATGTCTTATTTAACTTGGGTGAGCAAAGCAGGAGTCTTACACTGAGGAGGGACGCCAGGTGGCCTCAGCAGTAACACGGCTTTGCTGGCTTGCTTGACGTTCCCCAAATGACAATGGTAGAAACATCGGCTCTGCGAACTCCTCCTGACTTTCTTATGCCTCCCGCAGAAATTTTGATAGCGATTTTCACCCTCAGGGCAAGAATACAGAACTTTTTGGCTGCTGAGGGCGTGGAGAGTAGCGCTGACTTTTCCCACTCACGTCCTGTGCGTCATCAGGACCAGAAGATCTTCTGCTTGATAGCATGGAATTTATGGAAACTGGATGCAGTCCATTTTTATTATTGAGGACTTGGATTCCACAGTCTCGCTTGTGGATGTTTCTTCTCTTACGTAGGGTCAAAATTGCTCAGGGTGGTACTTTCAGTGGAAGACAACTGTCATCGTTCCAAGGGAATGGTGGTTTTCAAAAGCCGTGGGAAAGATGTTGAACCACAGTCTCTAATCAGTGAGGAACCGGGGAAGAACTTCTGCATCCATCTTCTCCGCGGTTGACAGCTTTAGTGAGGGTATTTATTCCGTTAGTTTTGATACTTTCTCAATTAAAATTGCTTAGACGCCGAAGATAGATCTCCAAAATCCGTAGCACTGAGTGATCTTCTTGAATGACAGCAGTTGGTTCACTGGAAGAATGCTCTTAGATGTAGATATGTTTTGCAATGAGTGTCATAGTTGTTGCTGCCAAATACAATATCAAGGGTGAAGAAAATAGCTGATAGTATAGTCAGAGATGATGCGTAAATGAAGGGGCTATAAGGAACTGGTGGATAAATTACATTCTTTTAACTGTGGTGTGCTCCATGGAGGAAAGTTTGGGAGGTGCGAAGGGTAAATGTGAAGAAAACTGTTTGCTTTAAATCGCTAATTGGTCTTTTTTGCTGTCTTTTTGCAAGCTGTAATGTTTTTCCATCCTATTCTTCTTCGTGGTCGAAATAAGGGCTTCTATACTTTAGTTAAACATCATATAGGATAAAAAGGCTAAGAACCCATTCCAAACAAGCATTAAAGATAATAATAATAGAATAATAGGATCGTTTAGGTTGCGTATGTCAGCAACTGTACCCTGCTGCAAAAAGCGTTAAGAGGTTCATCAGAAATCGTCTCTAAGGAAGATACTTTTAGGTCTAGAGATTTCATTAAGTAGTACTTGAATATTAAATGCGAAAATGTGAAAGCTTAGGTGAGCGTTACATAAAACCTGCCATGGAATTTTTTGTTTAAATATATATATATATATAAAATAATTAGGAAGTGTCGAAGTTTCAGTTCACGTCGCAGTAATTACCGCGTAACACCTCCGAACAGTTTTGCTGGTGACATTTTACAGCTGAGCCCCACGTGTAGTGCTGGAAGCAGAAACTTTTTCACTTGGGTAACAGCTTGAAAGTCCTTGAACTCTACTCAAGGTAGACGGGTTCTCTTAATTACAGCCTGCATCGTGATGATCTATTTGCCTTTCTATGGTGGAGTTGGGGTTGCACATGGAACTTGTCCTTTCCTGTTCTACCAGTCAAACCAAACCAAATCTTCCCATACCTCTAGGGAATACTGCTTGGTTTCAAGGAGAAATGGAGAATTCTCCATTTCCTTGCATCAGCAGGAAGATTTCATTATTATTTCAGGCGTGATTTGAGAGAAATACAGATTCACAGTTTTAACTTTAATTTTCTTAGTATGAATGTTGCCATTTTCCTAGCAACAGTTGCTTCCCAGGTTTTGTGGGTCCTTAGAAAATGATCAGGTTTAGGTCTACTAAATACTGTTTGCATTTTCTTGTCACGATCGCATCTGGTTTGGAAATACTGTGGTGTTGCATGGACAGTGTTAGAGCCCCTAGCTGATGACCATCAGGAGAAGACAAGGCTTCAGGGAGACCTTATAACAGCTTTCCAGTCTCTGAAGGGGGCCTACAAGAAAGCTGGAGAGGGATTTTTTACAAGGGCGTGTAGTGATAGGATGAAGGGGAATGGCTTCAACCTGGAAGAGGGGAGATTTAGATGAGATCTGAGGGAGAAATTGTTTGCTGTGAGGGTGGTGAGCCCCTGGCCCAGGTTGCCCAGAGAAGCTGTGGCTGCCCCATCCCTGGAGGTGTTGAAGGCCAGGTTGGACGGGGCTTGGAGCAACCTGGTCTGGTGGGAGGTGTCCCTGCCCAGGGCAGGGGGCTGAAACTAGATGATGTCCCTTCCAACTCAAACCATTCCACGATTCCTTGTGAAGTACCAATAAAACAATTGCACCTTCACTCAAATATATCCATGTCCTCAGAAACAGCTTTCCATTTGCTTGGTCAGTGGCTACTGAAGTCAAACCCTTGGCAAACAGGTCTTTGGAGGATTGAAGCAGTTGGGTTCGGTACCTTGGCAGGTGTCGTTCGGCGTGTTTTCCCTTGGATCAAGCTGCTCCCAGGCTGTTTTCTCTGGGACAGGACAAACCACCGTGGCTTTTCCTCTAGTGTAGCCTTGTCGCAGGCTGTCCTGGAGGTTTGCGTCGTGATATGGGCTGAAAACGTTGTGTTTTGGGAAACGTTGGGGGCTGGCTTACCAAAATGGTGAGACATTGCTGAAAACCTGCTCTTTCAGCTTACTCCGTTATTCAGGAACGCAACGATAGTGAGTGTCAGGATGGTATTTTTATTTAGTAAAGTGTCTGGCAACGAACTTTGCTCCCATTGTGACGGCTCTACTTTTATTTCTAAGCAGCGATCAGAGATGCCGGGGTTAGTTTTTAAAGTTATATTTGCCGTAAGCCCTGCAATTTTTCACTTAATACCTACTTTCCCACAATTCAGCGGTATGGCCAAAAGTTATCTGGGTTTGACATAGAACAGGCAAAGAATAAATGCCAGTAAAATAGATGAAGATAAGATTTCTGCCACCAAAAGCTGGGCTTTGAAGTTCATTTGCCCGTTAAACGTCAGAGCAGCTTTCTCGTGCGCTTCCTCCTTTCCCCTCCGCTCTTCCATTCCTTTGGCAGAGGGAGTTTATTTTGTTGAAGGTTTTATTTTCTGCTGAAAATGCAGGAAATTCAGACAGCTCTCTTGGAAGCTCCCCAAAGCTAATACAAACAAGATACTCATGCTTCTCTTAAAGTGACTAAAAATAAAGTAAATTATTGGAAACTATTTAACTGTAGAAATTCCCCTGTAAAGAGGAAAGGGAAGTTTACATCGTTATAATGGTGGATGCTGTTAAATTATGTTATCAAGGTGAAATTCCCTGGAGTGCCGAGTTGTCTATTCCACACAAGAGAGTACATCACCCTGGAGTTTATAATAGCTGCGTTACAGGCACGAGTGGAAAAACTAATTACTTAGTGTCCAAAATCATAATAATTTGAAGTGTTCCATAGCATCTCTAAATCTGGCTGGAAAAAGAAATAATGGAAAATGGACTGAAGCTCTCCCTTCGTCTAGACATTCTGTGGATGCGGCTGATGGATCAGGAAGAGTTTACCAAATTTTCCCGTCTTCTTTCTCCCTGGTAAAAAGAAGAATGGGAGGAGCTGACTGTTTGGGGTTAATTTGGCATCCTTACTCTTTTTGATTAGTGTTGAGTATATGGGGTGTGTATCCTTTTGTTTTGCCATTGTCGACAAAAATGCCTTGAAAGTCATATCTGCGTCATGAAGGAAGTAGCTGTTTATGGTTCCAAGTTTTTATCTTTGCAAATTATATTTTTGGGGGGAATCTCACTGAAAAATATTACACGTGAAGGATTATAGTGAGGCACGGTGGATGAGGGCTCAACGTGAAGAAAAGCCGTCATTAACGTTGCCTGTGCAACCTTCACCCTCACCTTTCCTCTGTCTGCTCCCTCGTCCGTAGGATAGCCTTCAGCCTCAGATCTGGCGATGGGTGGGCCCCACCGCATGGATGCAGCAACACAAATGTGACACAGCCCTGCCTGATACGCAGAGTGCCGTACCCACAGAATCATAGAATCACCTGCTGCTTGTGGGCGCCTTCGTCTGGCTCCTAGGAGAGGAAGACCTTTCCTGAGAGACAGGCTGAGAAAGTTGGGGGGGTTCAGCCTGGAGAAGAGAAGGCTCCGGGAAGACCTTAGAGCCCCTTCCAGTCCCCAAAGGGGCTCCAGGAAGGCTGCAGAGGGACTCTGGATCAGGGAGGGAGGACATAGGACAAGGGGGAACGGTTTTAAACTGGAAGAGGGGAGATTTAGATGAGATATTGGGAAGAAATTGTTTGCTGTGAGGGTGGTGAGCCCCTGGCCCAGGTTGCCCAGAGAAGCTGTGGCTGCCCCATCCCTGGAGGGGTTCAAGGCCACGTTGGACGGGGCTCTGAGCAGCTTGATCTAGTTGAAGATGTCCCTGCCCATGGCAGGGGTTTGGACTAGATGGTCTAGATGGTCCCTTCCAATCCCAACCATTCTATGATTCTTCTTCCATGCTGCCTGGCTGGGAGAGGAGGATTGGACTTGCAAAGAGAGGCAAAGAATTTGAATTCTCTGCAGCACGGTACATTCAATATCAGTCAAAGCTGGGGTTCAGCTATCATCTCTGTGGGTACGGATCCTGGTGTCTCCATTTAGGCATGGCAAAGCAGTGACACTTTGGAATTCTCTTGTACCTAATAACTACAGTCTACGCAATTTGCCTCCGTGTGCCTGGAAGAACATCTGTACCATTTCCTAGTAGTTGGTCCCACGACGTGCCTTAACGTCAACGATTAAATAGAAAATTCAGCAAAGTGCTAGGAGAATTTGGAGTTTGATGGAAAAATAAGGTTCAATAACCTATAGGAGCCTTCAGAGCAAATGACCTTGAGGAGGCAGTCCGAGCCAGCTGGCAAAGTGGAAAGTCAGAGATGTTTTTGCTGCTTTGAATTACGGAGTTGTTAGGAAGGAAACTATGAAAGCATCTCGAGCTAAAGCTCCTTTAGGTAGCTTCTTTACAGCTTTCACATACCGTATGCGCTCCTTGTTCCACTGGAGAGGGACCTGCAGCATCAGTAATTGTGAACGAAAGCCACCGGAGCTTCAACATAAAAAAACTGGCACTTTTGAAAATTCAGACGTCAAGGCGTCCTGTTCCTGGCAGCAAGATGCCACTCGCAAGAAGCCATTCATTGTCACAAGCAATGAGTTCAGAATTCTGTTTGGACGTGGGGTTTTTTTGTCAACCTGCATTTCCGTCGTGTATTTCTTTCGCTATTATAGGTGACATTTCCACTTTATTTCATCAGGTTTCTTTGGATTAAGACTTCACTACAGTGCGCCTTTCCTATTTACGTTGTGCGGTTGTAGCGTATTGCGTTGCCCGTCCTTGCTCGGGTTTTGGTTTTTTTAGGCAGATAAGCTTCTTCCCGCTCAGATTGCGTTAACTGTATAACTGCCTTTTTGATAGCGTTCGCCGGCGTGCCGTTTCAAAAGGCAGAAACCTCTAGCAGTGATTTAGCTGAAAGTATCGCTTGGCTGGAAAACACGGATCCCACCACGAAGGAAGAGGGCACGCTGTTAGATCTCTGATTCTTAAGGAAGTTGCAAAGTAGACCTGGTTAGGTTTTCAGTTATTTGCCGCTTTGGACTGTGGATTGTTGTGCATCCAGGTTAAAAGGAGCGGCGGGGGGGGAATAAATTGTTGCATTTTAGTGAATTCTAGCTCACAATAAATAAGTATATAATCATATTGTGACACGTCGTGTGGATGCGATATGAGAGTTAAGTTTGTGCACTAGTGCTTTTTAGAATCATAGAATAGAATCACAGAATGGTTTGGGTTGGAAGGGACCTTTAAAGGCCATCTCGTCCAACCCCTTGCCATGGGCAGGGACATCTTCAACTAGACCAGGTTGCTCAGAGCCCCGTCCAACCTGGCCTCGAACACCTCCAGGGATGGGGCATCTCCCACCTCTCTGGGCAACCTGGGGCATCATGGAATGCTTTGGGTTGGAAGGGACCTTTCAAGGCCATCTAGTCCAACTCCCTGCCATGGCCAGGGATATCTTCAACTAGATCAGGTTGCTCAGAGCCCCGTCCAACCTGGCCTGGAATGTGTTTCCAGGGATGGGGCATCTCTGGGCAAACTGGGCCAGGGTTTCACCACCCTCAATGTAAAAGATGTCATCATTAAGACACTTATCACCATCCAGCTCATAT
This sequence comes from Alca torda, assembly GCA_008658365.1. Classification (NCBI taxonomy): domain Eukaryota; kingdom Metazoa; phylum Chordata; class Aves; order Charadriiformes; family Alcidae; genus Alca; species Alca torda. The sequence continues at coordinate 3,318,748 of CM018101.1, forward strand.
CCACGCTGTGGAATACCCTGGGTACCACCCCGAACCGCTTATAGCCTGTACCCAGGACCCAGGGTCAGAAGATGAGCTGGTCTCAAGCAAGGGGCTTCTGTGCGGGGACAGGAGCACTGGAATCAGCTCTGCAGTGAGGACACATCTTGTGTGGCAGCCAAGATCGCAGGCTGTAATCGCAGAGCAAATGGCTTCGGCGAGACTACCAGAAATGTTAAAAAAAAAAAAAGAATTCCTTTCTCTGAAACCTTATACAAACATTTTTGGGTCATGAAAGACAGCCGCATGTCCACCCTTGCATAGAGATGTCTCTGCATAACGTCACAAGTGACTGAAATTCTATTTTTCAAATGACTTATTTTCCATCTGAGCTAGCATAGGAGGAAAGAAGAGAAAGCAAAATAATTTTGTCTCGGTTTTTATTAGACAGTACAAGCCGTAGAGGAAGCTTAACCAAAGTTAACCCAAATGACATGTGGACAGGCCTCCCTTTTTCTCCCAAGAATTATTAACATCTAGAGGCTGGAGATTTGCATTCATTCCTGATAGAGCTTTTTTAACCAATTCTTTATTATTCTAAAAATTAAAATTAATTTAAAGTCCAATTAAATCAAAAGGATGAGCACTCAGCATGTCCCAATGTAGGAAACAGAAGATGGGCACCATAAATGAAGCAGGTTTTTGGTGAGATCTTGCCTCTTCCGCCGACAGTGATTCAACTGCTTTTATCTTTTGATGGATAAATACGTTTGTAAGGAACCGAACTGGGAGCACCTTCCCCGGGGTCTGGCGTTTAGGTCGACTTCTCTGGTGTTTTATAAACCGTATACTTTTGAATTGGTTTTACACATCGGTGTCTTTCCAGCAGTAAGTATTGAATTCTCCGGAATTCTTTGCCTGGGAGGGTGTCAGGCTAATTATTAATTATATTGCAGTAAGGAAAGCTGCAGTATTTCAGGATGGTCGGAGATGAGGACATCCAGCTCTAGTTTGCCTTGGCTTTGCGCATTTGTGTGTTCCTTGTTAGTGTTTATCAAACTCAAGTTATTTTTTCCCAGATAATGTTCTCATTCCTGTGCTCCTCCTGTTTTTCCTCTGCATCCTCTCAGCTTGTTCCCATTCTCTCCTCTCTGGCATTATCGCTTGTTTGTTCCTTTTCCTTTTAACCAAGGCGACCCACGCAACCCAGAACTGTACCTGGGTCTCTTGTCGCTGTCACCGACGGATTTGTTCCTTGTGCAAGTAGAACATGAGCAAAGCATCTGGCTTTTTGCCTTAAAAATGAAAATCTTTGCAAAAAAAACTACCGCGTTTAATTCCAATCCTGAGAAGGATCCAGAAGGTGGTTACCGAGGATTAACCGCAGTAACGTTAGTGCGGTGCCTACCTTGTCGTCCCCTTTGTAGACGTGATTTTAGTCTCAAAATGGTTGGTCCCAAGCCTTTAGCTTCCACGTTTCTTTTAATGATGGGTATAATTATTTCTGTGGGCATAACCAGAAAAAGGGAGGGGGAGGACCGGGACTCATCAGTGTCGGCAGAGTCATCCGAGGCCTGGTTTCTAAAGGAATGCTGTAATAATTTTAAATCATTGGATTTGCCAATGATAAGCAATGAGAAAACGCCATTACTTTTAACTGCTCATTTAAACGCACTCTTTAACGGATTGAAACTTGTCTGCCTCTCTCCCGAAATCAATAGCTGGCTTTTCTTTTTTCCTCTAACAGCCAATTCAGTCAAAAAAAAAAAAAAAAAAAAAAAAATTATTCTCACAAGGTTGCTGTGGACGATGCGGTAGTCCTTGCCTTGGCCGTACGCGTTGTGCGTTTCGGCTGGTCTGAAAGTTAATACGCAGGGCGATAAACTCCTTTCTCTTCAACTGCGAAATGTTTTTGTAACCTTATTTATATCTGTCGTGACGCCACGGCGAGATGCAGAGGGGGCCTAGCTTGATACTGGGGATCCAGAGCAACAAAAGCACACAGCAGTTTTATCAGCTCTTACGGCATTTCTCCGTTGTCTCATCCAAATGCTGTCCTTGGCTTTCTGCTTGTTTTTTCCTGTTTTGAAAACTTTTCGGCCTTTACAAATGCTTTAATCACTAATTATAGGAGCGCACAGCTCTCCAGATAACATATACGCGATGCTGGGATTCAGTCCTGCTTCTCTGTCTTTTATGGAGCTCCTTCTTATAAATGATTATTTTTTATATAGTAGGTTATAGGTAAAAATCTGTAGCTCCTGGATTTCTTCATTTGGGGTCCCAGGTTCTTCACCTGGAACACGGTAGCTGAAAACCAGGTGGTTGGTTCTGTCCATCAGCTTCTAAAAACTGTAAATATAATTACTGAGCAGCAATCTCGGGTAACTTTTTAATTGTTTGAAGCTGACCAATTAGCACAGTCTGCCTTTTCTTGAAATAACATGTTGGGAGATGATTAGCAACGCTTTCTGTTTCACCTTAGATGTTTGCCCGGCTTTTAAGGTGAACATATTTTATTAAAAAGCTTTTAGTTTTTGAACAGCCATTGCGTGGCTTGTTCCCTTTCTGCTAACTGAAGAGATCTCGCTTGATCCTGAATTGTAACGTTTCTGCAAAAGTCTCATGTATTCTGTATTTTCGGAGAGTGTCTCAGCCACTAGATCATCCCGCTGCGCTGGGGAGAGAATTACGCCGATGCTCGGAGTTTTTTAAAAGCCACCATAATGTACCATACTCTGAATTAAATCCAAGTTGATGGGCACGTACCGCTCCACAGACCAGTTACCCAGGCCTGGATTTTTTCTTCGGATTCCAGCTGAAGCGATCATTTCAGGTTCTGCCTAGTGTTTTGCATGATAAACATTTCAAACTGCACCTGAGGGGGATGCTATTTCATAGCAGGCTCACTAGGAAACTACAGAGGGAGGAACCACCTGGGTTTTGAACGTTAAGGATTGTTTCTGTCATAGAAGAGCACGATTGACAGACCAAGTAGCTGCGGTGATCAGCTTTGTAAGGGTTTCTGCCAAAGTTGTTAGCTACGCTACGGTAATTCAGGTGGTTGAGGCGAAGCTATTAAAAAAGAGGAGGAAATCCTCGTGTTCGGGGAAAAAATCTGTAACCCACAATCAGTCAGACATCATTGCTAAAGAAGGAATTTTCATTGGAGCGTGTGAGCCAAATATTGTTCTTCAAACAAGAATTTCAAAAGGTTTGCATCACTTAAATCTCCTTTGTACATAGAATCATAGAATGGTTTGGGTTGGAAGGGACCTCAAAGATCATCTAGTTCCATATGGAATGGGTAGGGACACCTCCCACCAGAGCAGGTTGCTCCAAGCCCCGTCCAACCCGGCCTTGAACTCCTCCAGGGATGGGGCAGCCACAGCTTCTCTGGGCAACCTGGGCCAGGGGCTCACCACCCTCACAGCAAACAATTTCTTACATCTGACAAGTGACAATTCCTACCTTATAATAGAAAATAACTCAACGTACAGGTTGCCTGACAGTCCAACAAAATGCTGCTGCAAGTTCAGCTTCGTTATGAAGTATTTAAGTGTCTTATGATAACTCAGAAGACGACTGCTTTGTAGGCAGTCGGCAAAAGGAAATGCCAGTGGTTTCAGTCTTTGTACTAAGCAGAAAAACTCAAGCCGGTTTGGTATGATTCACCTTCCTGCCAGACCTGTCAAGTCTCACAGACCAACGTTTGATGTGGTGGAGAGACCTAACGATACAAACAAAGTAGATTTGTCTTCTTTCTCCCCCACCCCCCGCCCTATCCCAAGGGAGGACAGAGAGCTCTCCAATCTCAACAACCCTATGGGGCATATCTTGATGTGAAGCCCCAGGAGAGAAATCCAGGCAGCCAGCAGGGCTTCTCATCCCAGCTGGTTGAGCTCAAAAAGTTTCAAAATCGTCAGGAACGGTTTGTGGAAGGCATTGAGGAGATGAAAAGCTCTACAGGTTTGTCTTGAGCATTAAGGCTTAGCGCACTGCGAAAGGAGATTTCTTTCTTTCACTTATTGCAAGTATTCTTCAATGCCAAAAAAACGGCAGATGTTCAAGGTGCAATGGGTTTTGATCCCAGTCAGTTTTCCGTCCCCTGTCTTTGCTTTTCTCTTTCGCCAGCCACTTTTTATTTTTCTGATTATTTTTTTTTCCTCTTTTCTTCTTCCTATCCCTCCTCCCCAAGCAGAAAATGTATTAAATTCAACGTATGCTTCCCTTACTTAGCGTAGGAAGGGTTGAAAAGACTTAAGTTCACTTAACCCTCGGTGAATTTGGCTGATTGCCATATGTTAATGCTTTTTGGCATGAGATGATGGCTCCTGTTGGGAGAATCAAGCTGTGAGACTGAACACTAGGTTAAAATTTTGGTTATTACAGGAGAAAACAGATCTCTTTCCAGATACGGGCATGCCGGATTTGCTCGCTGTTGAGACGTTAACCAGCTAATAGCTCCATTAGTAATAATTACCTGTGCTCTGTCTTTATTACCTAATATATTTTACAATGGAAAAAGGGCAGGCTAACCTTTTATTCCTTTCTTAAAGGCGCAAGATCTGAACGTGATCGAGGAAGTGATCCGAATGATGTTGGAGATCATCAACTCCTGCCTGACAAATTCCCTTCATCACAACCCCAACTTGGTGTACGCGCTGCTTTACAAGCGGGATCTGTTCGAGCAGTTTCGAACTCACCCTTCCTTCCAGGACATAATGCAAAATATAGATCTGGTAAGCGATATATTATTTAAAGGCTGCTTACAGGTTGTTATGCGATCTCTTTATCCTTTTGGGAGGTGGAAAACATTCATCAGCTCTATCAGTTTCTTCTCGGAAGTATGAAATTGTTGAGTTTCTCCTGTTTTCTGGGCCTCCACTGTGACTTATTCTGGGCAACGTCTTTAACTCGGCAGAGCCAGGGGAATTTGGGACGCATCCGGTAAGGAATTCCCAACCTGCGACACATCTTTCGCTCCCCTACGGAAGGACAACATCAGCTCATCTTAACTGCCCCATGTTAGAAACTAGTCTTTTAGGGGAGAAGAAGCAGTTTTTTCGTCACCAACCGATCTTTTTCTTTTCTCTTCCTCCCGTCACCAGCCTATTAATGATTACAGGGAATGTTTTTTTTTTAAATGGCTAAGAGCAGGCGTTCAGCTGCTTCATTCCCTGGGCTGTGTCTGTGTGCTGTTTTCACCTGCGAAGTGTCTCTCCGCAGCAATCCCTTGGGATAAGTAGACATTTTAGAAGAAAACAAAAGGAAATAGCGGTGGATCAGAAGCTGTTACTGGTGTGGCCCTCCATGGAGTTTGGAAAACAGTCGCTAATTAATCACTGCTGCATCTGATAGTGGCTTTCATGTTCATATTGAGAACCTGAGTAAGGATTCCTGCTAGAAAACAACAGGTTTTTAAGTGCAAGAAGTATGTCTCTGTCCTCTGGTCGGTATTTGCAGAGCTGAGGAATGCTTGAAGTCACGTTGTGACCACTGGATGGGAAATACTGGACGGGGAGGCTGAACAGGGCGCTAAACTCTTGCTGCAGCGAATAACACATTTATTCAGTGCGACTAAAAATCTGCTGAGGTTCTGTTTTGATCTGCTTTTATTTTAAAATATTACAGAAGATTGACATATTTCTGACGATCCATAAAAGAAAGTAAGTTAAAATGTCGAACTGAATTCCTGCTCGGTACCTATCCCTTCCTCTTCTGCTCTCACTTCGTATTTTCTGATCACACAAGAGTTTGGAGAGCAGAGAAATCGGAGCTCAGAATCATAGAATGTGTTGGGTTGGAAGGGACCTCTAAAGGTCATCTAGTCCAACCCCCCTGCAGTGAGCAGGGACATCTTCCACTAGATCAGGTTGCTCAGAGCCTCATCCAGCCTGGCCTTGAATGTCTCCAGGGATGGGGCCTCCACCACCTCTCTGGGCAACCTGGGCCAGTGTCTCACCACCCTCATTGTAAAGAACTTCTTCCTAATGTCTAATCTAACCCTGCCCTGCTCTAGTTTAAACCATCGCCCCTCGTCCTATCGCTACCTGCCCTTGCAAACAGCCCCTCCCCAGCTTTCCTGTACGCCCCCCTCAGGTACTGGAAGGCCACTGGAAGGTCTCCCTGGAGCCTTCTCTTCTCCAGGCTGAACACCCCCAGCTCTCTCAGTCTGTCCTCATAGCAGAGGTGCTCCAGCCTTTGGATCATCTTTGTGACCCTCCTCTGGCCCCGCTCCAACAGCTCCACGTCCTTCTTGTGCTGAGGGCTCCAGAGCTGGACACAGTACTCCAGGTGGGGTCTCACCAGAGCAGAGTAGAGGGGGAGAATCACCTCTCTGGATCTGCTGGCCACGGTTCTTTTGATGCAGACCAGGATGCGATTGGCCTCTGGGCTGCAAGCGCACATTGTTGGCTCATGTCCAGCTTTTCGTCCATGAGTACCCCCAAGTCCTTTTCCGCAGGGCTGCTCTCTATCACGCCATCCCCCAGCCTGTATTGATAATGAGGATTGTCCAAATTTTTTGGCAGCTGCAGACTACAGCCAGCACGAGACTGCCTGGATGATTAGGACAAGATGTCTTCAACTTATGTAAAGAGAGGATCTGGTACAGGGAAGATAAGAGTCGTCTTCATTCCTTGCTGAGATAGGGACCTTCTCTGGTTACTTGTCCAGATCCAGGAAAACTAGTGATGGCCGGATCCTTCTGCATGACAACTCCGTGCCTCCCACAGACAGCAGCGTGTCCTTTCCTTTGTAACACCTAAACGTAGGTTTTCCTCAACAATTTAAACAATTCCTCCCCAAAACTATTTTAATATTAGGGTACAGCATAATGCCAGTTGCAGTCAGAAACTATTTAAAGCTTTCCAAGGGAGCATCTTGAATTTTTAAATAGCTCCTTTGTCAGAGAAGTGAGGATGTCAAAAAAAAGATATTTTTTTTATTATTTTATTTTTTAAATGTACCTGTCACCAGCTGGCAAGTGGTGAGAGCTGTCAGGCTTGCAGATCTGAATAAAAGATTAGATTCAGATGACTCCTCTTCTACCCCGTCATGTCCTCCACTTCACACACCGTATTGGCAGTGCTACCATCCCGTACAGAACCAGTCTTCGTCTTGTGAGCTACAGCCAAAATGGTTTAACTGGTCTTCCTAGCCCTTAAAAAAGTGTCAGATCATGTTGGTTTTACTCGACGCACGGGGGGAGCTTGTCTGGGACCATGCGGGCAGTATCTGAGAAGAACTGAAATGAGTTGGAACAAGCTGCCCAGAGAAGTGTTGGAGTCCCCATCCCTGGAGGTATTTAAAAGATGGGTAGGCGTGGTGCTTAGAGAGATGGTTTAGTGATGGGTTTTGTCAGTGTTGGGTTGATGGTTGGACTCGATGATCCGAAAGGTCCCTTCCAACCTAGGCGATTCTATGATTCTATGAGTTTCTGGCTCCCAAACTTTGCTGAGGCTTCTCTCTGCAGCGATGGAGGTGGGAGCTCCATCCTTATGGCCACGCAGGACGTTGTGAATGTCTAAAATGTAGGTGTGCTCCAGAAGTGAAAAATTGTGGGCGGAAAAAAAGTATTGAAAGGTTTGGCTCAATAAATTCCCAAACTGTACATTGCAGCAATCTGGGAGGACGTATTCACAGGGAAGATTCCCTATTCTTCACCTGCTCTTATATTCTTATTTAAGCATCCACCCCAGCCTGCTGTCAGAGGGACAATTCTGAGCTGGCCAGGCTTGTTGTGTGGCCAAGGCTGGTCATTCAGAGGAGGATGGATCCACCATGTGTTGGGGAACTCTGTTGGGTTTCAGGTTGCTGTGCTCAATGTAATTTGGTGGCCCAAAACGTGTAGAAGATAGGTGTAAATGTTGCAGCTTTTGGTAATGGAAGGATGGGGAAGAGAAGTTACCTTGCTGAAGCTCCCAGAGGACATCTGCGAGGGCTGTGCTACATCCTGGCTCCATCCGTTGGTACTTTTTCTGGTCGTAACACGGCAAAGTACGTTGGGATTACCTCCACCCATGCTACAGTGGAAGCATGAGTGTAACTTCCATCATCAGATGCCGCTAGAGGTCCACGTGAGCAGAAGAAGCTCTGGGTCACTCTGTGCTTCAGCAAAATCCTCCTTACATTGGGTGTAAGATTCTCTGATCCGAAACTGTAGTCCAGATTTGTATTCCATAAAGAAATACTAACAGACAGCAGGGTAAAGTTCTATATTGAAGAAATCTGACCAAAATACAGAATATGTGCAATCTGTAATGATTTTTGGACACTAAAACAGTTGCCAAGTTGCCTTGTCAAGAACGTTTAAAATGGATATGACATATCTCGACTTTTAACAGTTACTGGTTTTACTCTGCTGCACACAATGTTCTCATAAACCAAATAGGAAGCATGGGAAAAGTGCAAGTGCTAAAACGCGGATGTAAAATCTGTTGGAAAATGTACCGAGAAGGTGGTAACGAGTAGTTGATGGTGCAAATGGAGAGAGGCATCTGCTGCGGTCCTGTGTGGGAGAACAGCCCAGAGGTGCCTTCTAAGCCTGCTCATGCGAGTGACATTTTAGCTGGATTAGTCTGGGTTTGGGCACCTTGGAAGAAATTCTAGGGAGAAACAGGAGCTGTAGAAAACCGGACCTCTAAGGACAGACAGAACGGGTGCTGATTAGCTGAACGAAGGCTAAAGGTGACGTGATATTTTTCAAATAAAACGCTGCCGTGAAGGGAAAGGGAATAACCTGGTTTTACATACTTGTGGATTCACAGGTCATAAGGCAAGGCTTTCCAATGTTAATAATAACGAAGCGCTGTGGTAGGTTTCCAGGCGCTTGTTGGAGACCTCTGGATAGCAGACGTTTGGCAGGGTGATGCTGGGGCAGGAGACGGAGCAGAACATGGCCGTAGGCACACGTCAATATGGGGGTGGCTCTGCAGCTCCACCAGCTGCTCGGACCAGGGTGGCGATTGTCCAGGTTGACTGTGACTTGGTCACAGTAACTCTGGCCTTTGGCTCCGGATTTGAACCCTTCAGCTTACTCTGGAGATGACACGTAACCCCTCGACATTGAGCCAAAAATGGGTAAATGTTTAAGGGTCAGCGTATAGAACAATTTTATTGAAAACGACTTACTTGCCTCTGGGTTTTTAAAAATAAGCTAAAAATCACCGTTGCCAGCTGATTGGGAACATACGGAAACAGTTAATGCTGCACAGAAGAAACTGAAATCAAAATACCTTCTGTTTCCTATTAATTTACTTTTCATTTTAGAAAGTCATCTTAATAGGATATTGTGCATCTTGTTTAGCTAAATGGGATATTCTCCCTCTGGATGGTGAACAAAGAGGAATAGTACGGTTCCTGCTCTGGCCTCCTGCAGAAACGTTTCAGCTGTGAACCATCTACGCGCCTCCGTTTCAGAGGTGGTCTCTAATTTTGGTCAGCAACCTCGGATGCGTCGGGAATTTGGTGGAGACTCTTCATTAGTAATCCCTAAAGATGCGGTTGGTTCGTGGCCGTCGTGAGAGCTCCGCTGGCTCTCGTTACTGTCGCATTTCCTCTGAGCTCGTGATAGATAGCGTGCGGTTGAACAGGCTTAACTAGGAGCTGCTAGAGTCTTGTTCGCAAAGCAGCCTGGTAGAAATCAGGCGGTCGGGAGCGATGGTTTAGTGATGCAAAGGATCCGATTGATGCAATTTCCTACTAGGAATTTAATCCTCCGAGGACATTTCCCTGCTAGATTTTAAAACTGCTGGAGTTGGCTTGGTTCTGGCATGGCAACTCCTGTTTCAAACCTGCAGTGGACATGAGCGGCATTCCCCAGGGGTCAGCACTGGGCCCAGTCCTCTTCCATATATTCATCAATGACCTGGATGAGGGGATAGAGTGCACTCTTAGCAAGTTTGCTGGCAACAGAAAGCTGGAGGGGGGTGGCTGACACACCAGAAGGCTGTACCACCATCCAGAGAGACCTGGACAGGTTGGAGATCTGGGCAGAGAGAAACCTTATGAAATTCAACAAGAGCAAGTGTAGGGTGCTGCACCTGGGGAGGAATAACCCCCCGCACCAGGACAGGTTGGGGGTGACCTGCTGGAGAGCAGCTCTGTGGAAAGAGACCTGGGAATCCTGGGGGACAACAGGATGACCATGGGCCAGCAATGGGCCCTTGTGGCCAGGAAGGCCAATGGCATCCTGGGGTGCATCAGGAAGAGTGTGGCCAGCAGGTGGAGGGAGGTCATCCTCCCCCTCTGCTCTGCCTTGGTGAGGCCGCACCTGGAGCACTGTGTCCAGTTCTGGGCTCCCCGGTTCAAGAGGGACAGGGAACTGCTGGAGAGGGTGCAGCAGAGAGCTACAAAGATGCTGAGGGGACTGGAACACCTCTCTTATGAGGAAAGGCTGAGGGATTTGGGTCTCTTCAGCCTGGAAAAAAGACGGCTGAGGGGGGATCTTATCAACACTTATAAATGCTTAAAGGGTGGGTGTCAGGAGGATGGGGCCAGGCTCTTCTCAGTGGTGCCCGGGGACAGGACAAGAGGTAACGGGCACAAACTTGAGCATAGGAAGTTCCACCTAAACATGAGGAGGAACTTCTTTACCCTGAGGGTGACAGAGCACTGGAAGAGGCTGCTCAGAGAGGTGGTGGAGTCTCCAACTGTGGAGACATTCCAAACCCACCTGGACGCGTTCCTGTGTAACCTGCTGTGGGTGACCCTGCTGTGGCAGGGGGGTTGGACTAGATGATCTCCAGAGGTCCCTTCCAACCCTATGGTTCTATGAGAACTATTCCTTCGTGATTTTCCTTAAAATGCCCATAGAAAAACCTTGATCCTGCTGGCCCATGGCAGGGGGTTGGAACTAGATGGTCTTTAAGGTCCCTTCCCACCTAAACCATTCTAGGATTCTATGATATTTATTTCTCCCCACTTTCTTTGCTGGGAGCGGGAAGATGACAAGACCAGAGCACCTTGAAAAGTTCACATGTCTTTGAACACGCCCCTAGTTTCAAGGTGAAGCTGAAAAATGTCAGTACTTCGAGTTTGCTGATAAACCTTTTGTGTTTCTCCTGTTGTTGAATCACCTCAACCTGTTTCATCCCTTCTCAAATCAGCGAAGGTTGGTTTTGCCTCACTTTTGCTCCAGGACAAGAGGGTACAACTGTCAGCTACCGAACATAGCTGTGATTTATGTTTTCCTAAGGAAAGTACTTAGCTGAAGTGCTAATCCTGCGGTACTTTACAACAAGAGGTTTGTTTTCTCCTTTTCTTCTCCTTTCAGCGTGCCGTCAATCCAGCATCTTACTCTCCCAGTGGCGAACGCGGCTGGAAGTGTAAAATAGCCAATGTCAAAATGTGCGTCTGTTTTTTTCATCGCTTTCCGAAGGGGAAAAAAAAAAAGAAAACAAGGGAATGAAAGCTTTTTCATTTAGTGCCAAGTTTTTTGGGGTCGTTTTTGGTTTTTTTTTTTTCCCTCTTCTACAGAGTTAACCTTGACAGTTGCGGGCAGAGGAGGCAGCAGCGAATCGCGCTGTTATTTTTAGCTAGAGGAGAAAGCGAGGAGCTGTAGCGTTAGTTAGGCAGCGGCACTGCCCGGGAATGGGCCGGGGCATCGCAGCACTTCAGCATCCGCTGAAAGAATCCAAGTGGAGAAAACATCTTGTCCTTGATCGCTCCGCTGCTTGGTGCACGCTATAGGAAATAGAAGTATTTCTTTACTTCCACCCTTTCAGCCCTACTGTAAACAATAGATGGGTGAAATAATAGATATCATGGTTATCAAACATGGGAACAGGCTGCCCAGGGAAGTGGTGGAATCGCCATCCCTGGAGGGATTTAAAAGCCGGGCAGACGTGGTGCTGAGGGACATGGGTTAGTGGTGGTTTTGGCAGTGTGAGGTTGATGGTTGGACTCAATGATCTGATGGTTGGCCTTCTATGATGTTGTAACTGGTTGGCTGGATGAGGGGAGAGCCGTAGATGTCATCTACCTTGACTTTAGCAAGGCTTTTGACACTGTCTCCCATAACATCCTCATTAGGAAGCTGAGGAAGTGTGGGCTCGATGAGGTGACAGTGAGGTGGATTGAGAGCTGGCTGTGACAGAACTCAGAGGGCTGTGATCAGTGGCACAGAGTCTAGTTGGAGGCCTGTAACCAGTGGTGTCCCCCAGGGGTCAATACTCGGTCCAGTTTTGTTCAATATATTCATTAATGACCTGGATGAGGGGACAGAGTGTATCCTCAGCAAGTTCGCTGATGACACCAAACTGGGAGGGGTGGCTGACACTCCAGAGGGCCGCGCTGCCATCCAGCGTGGTCTGGCCAGGCTGGAGAGCTGGGCAGAGAAGAACCTCATGAGGTTCACCAAAAGCAAGTGCAAGGTCCTGCACCTGGGGAGGAAGAATGTCAGGCACCAGTATAGGTTAGGGGTGGACCTGCTGGGAAGTAGTTCTGAGGAGAAGGATCTGGGGGTCTTGGTAGACAGTAAATTATCCATGAGCCAGCAATGTGCCCTTGTCGCCAAAAAGGCCAGTGGAATCCTGGGCTGCATAGGGAAGAGTGTGGCCAGTAGGTCGAGGGAGGTCATTCTCCCCCTCTACTTGGTGCTGGTGAGGCCACAACTGGAATACTGTGTCCAGTTTTGGGCTCCCCAGTTCAAGAGGGACAGGGAACTGCTGGAGTGAGTCCAGCGAAGGGCAACTAAGATGATGGAGGGATTGGAGCATCTCCCTTGTGAGGAAAGGCTGAGAGAGCTGGGACTCTTTAGCCTGGAGAAGAGAAGGCTGAGGGGAGACCTTATAATGGCATACAAGTATCTAAAGGGTGGGTTGAAGGAGGATGGAGCCGGACTCTTTTCAATGGTTCCCAATGACAGGACAAGGGGCAATGGGCACAAGTTGGAACATAGGAAGTTCCGTTCAAATACATGGAAAAACTTCTTTACGGTGAGGGTGACAGCGCCCTGGAACAGGCTGCCCAGGGAGGGTGTGGGGTCCCTTCTCTGGAGACTTTCAAGACCCGCCTGGATGCAGCCCTGAGTGATGTGCTCTGGGCAATCCTGCTTTAGCGGGGGAGTTGGACTAGATGATCTCTAGAGGTCCCTTCCAACTCTGAAGATTCTGTGAAAGGTCCCTTCCAACCTAGACGATTCTATGATTCTATTCTGTCATAATCTTTAAAAAAAAAAAAATATTTCCAAAATCTAAAATGTCGCTTTTAAATCACTCCGGCTTTCTCGTAGCACTCTTCATCTGTGGAAATATTTTGTAAATTTATTATTTAGAAAACAAAAGGACTAAAGATGAGTCTCCGTGGGAGAATTGACCTCTGAAACGGAAAAGCTTTATGAAAACCCATTTTGGAAATCACTACAGAAATCAGTTTTTATTTAAAGATCTTGAGTCTATTAACGGTATATCAATAGAAAGCCTGGAAATCCCTGAGCTGATGGTGACCATGCCATGGGGGGTTGGAACTAGATGATCTTTAAGGTCCCTTCCCACCCGAACCATTCTATGTCGCCACGTGCCCATCACACCCCACGGCTGGGGAGTTGCACCACCAGAATTAGGCTCCCTACATAGCGCAAGGGGCTGTAGATACACCCTTTTAAGCTGGACACCAGTAAAATATTCCTGATGAGGGGTTGTCTAATCCAGGATTAAACGTGCCTTTTAATCTGGAAGCCAGACTGTGGAGAGAGAGCTTTTTAAAACATCCCCAGCATGGAGAGGGCCTTTCAGCGCAGGGTACGAGTAATTCTCAGCGACTCGCTCAGTTCCTTGTTATTCTTCTTCTGAAGCAGTCTTTGCAGTTGTTTTATGCTTTCTTCGACCCGTTGCCCAAATAATTAATGAGAAAAATAATTTTCGGGATATCAAAAAATGGACACGATCTCTCAGCCTGGTTCCTTTGCCCCGAGATCTGCTTTTTTCTGTACATTTCATTTTCGTGATTATTTTAAACGGCAGCTCTGCTACTTACGCGTGGAAGGTAATTAAAGCTCTTTCAAAGGAAAAGGCTACTCTTCCTTAATATTAGGTTAAGCTTTTATAGTTTTATATTTGGACAGGTTATTCGGTAAAGTGTTAGACCTTCTGCTAAGGAAGAGATGGGAGCTTGGGCAGTAGGGATGTAATTCTGGGTGCTTTTTTGTTTTATTACTGATCTAATGGTAATAAATAAATGCCTCTTTTAGGATCTACACTGTATAGTTCACCTTTTCTCTTTTTTTTTTTTTATTTTTTTTTTTCTTTTTCCTCCCCCCCCCCCCTTTTTTTTTCTTATTATTTCATCGGGGTACCCATTAGGTACCTGAGCATCTCACAGGAGTACTGTACTATCAGGATTAGACAGAGAATTACTCCAATTCTGTATTGTCTCAAGCGGTAAGGCAAATAACGCTTAGAGATAACTATTATTATTATTAAGGTAGATATTTTTCTTTTCAGTCGTCAACGGCGTACCAAAAATAGCCATTCAAAATTCTGTGAAATGCTGACGTAGCCTGAAAATATTGGAAGCCTATCCCGCTTTTGTTCTTTGCGAAATATAACTCATCCAGGATTAGTACTTTTACCGCAAAAACATAAAAGCCTTTTAAAAACCCGTTAAGATTGGAGGCTTTGACGCTTCCAAAATAGGAAACGCCAGAATTCAGGTAGTATCTGTGAGCTTCATTTTTTATGCCTTTGTGCATTATGATAGTATTTTATCCTTTTGATGAAAAGCCGAATATTAAATTGTGCTTTTGTTGTGGTTTAGCAGAACTTGAGCTAACAAGGCAGCGCCGGTGGGATGGATTCTCTGCGGGAGCCTGCCCTGGGCGAGGATAGGTTTCACCAGCCGACAACAGAAGAGTGTTGAAACGCGGGATGGGAAGATAGCTTTTTTTGTTTTGTTTTTTTTTTAATCTCTCAAAGTTTGCGGGCAACTTTCTTGTTCCTCCACGAGCTGTGTATCCTCTACCAGCAATTTGTCCCAGATTCTATGCCAAACCCATGTCAGCCCAACCGCGAGGTCCTCAACGCTCTTCGCGCAAGCTGTTTCTTGCCGGTTTCCTCTGTAATTTCTGGTTCCTCCCTCCAGCTCCTTTGCTTAGGAACCCGGCGCATCTTCCCGCTCCTGCTTTTTTCAGGGATCAGAGATCACAGGGCTACAGCGGGTCCTTATCTGTGAGAAGGTAAAACCTGCCTGCAACGTTTGCCAGAGGCAGTGAAATTGTCCCTTCTGTTCAAGTACGGAGATGATCGTAAGGACAGTACAGAAGGTTAAACCTGAATTTTCTCTGGGCTGATTTCCACGTTCCTGTTGTTTAAAACAAAACAGAACCAAAACAAAACAAAAAAATACCCCAAAAAGCAACTTCCAGTAACTATTGTCTGTCTCTGTCTCGCTGGGTTTTTCGTTTTCTAGAGAAAATTGCTCTGCGATCCAGCCGATCTGCCTGCTCAAAAGGATGGCTAAGGGTTTTCGGGGATCGCAAGAGAGGAACAACAAATTTGAATCTCACAGTAATCAAGCCATCAGCTGTCTTTGTTTTATTAACAGCAGCTGAGCTGGGAGGCATAATTAGGGTAATGATTTCTGGCTCCAGCTGTGTCTCCCTACAGAACAAAGAGAGCTCAGCAGAGGTTTTGTAGTATAATACGCTTTTCTCCCCTTCTACTTGGGAGAACTAAGAAAGATTACTCGACGTGCTGGCGATTGGGATTCGGATACAAGTGGATGTTGGTACTTTTTAGATGAGAGTGTGCTCGAAGCCTACGAGATGTTGGGGAACCCACCAGCAGCGTGGTCCGTGAGTGAAAGCTGTAGGTGGCTCCGGTCAAGGGGTAGCTGGGGGTTCACGTGTGCTTGGGCTCTACCAAGTGGCTCTGACCACCTTGTGGTACTTTCAAAGGACGCTAAGTAGGTGTTGAAATATTTCCCCGTACCCTGTTTTTGCGTCATTTTGAGTTTCGGATCCCCTGCGTGACTGTTGAGTTCCTCTGGGATAAGGGATGGGGTTTGCAAAGTGTGCTCTTTTTTTTGGATGAAAGGAGCTAGAGAAATGGAGGTTTTCTGATGTCCCACATGGAGAACTGCCGGTGGGATGTCTGCTTCTGGTGTGACCTACTGAGCTTGGAGAGGGATAAAAGTTAAAGCCTGACCTAACTGTGTTCTAGCTAACAAGGACCAGCTGGGTCACAGAAAAGGGGGCGGGGAGGGAAATATGGTGAGAATCAGCTTGGCCTCACCAGGGAGATGTGCAGAGATTGAGAACATTGAGAGGGAACATACAGGTCCTTGGGCCTGGAATCTGTGATGAGGAAGGTACCTAGGGCACTTTGGGCAGTTAATTTGGGGAGAAGAGGAGCTTTGTGGGCTTTTTTTTTTTTTTCTTCCCCCTCCAGTTACTGTGGCTTTAAATGCTACAAAACCCCCAGGAAGTCGTGTAAACTCTTGTAATTATATTGAGATATTTCCTCGTTGTCTTAAAGCCTTCTGTCTGGGAGTCGTTGAAACCATAAGGATTTTACTTTAATGCTTGAAAATGAAAGTAAATTTCTAGCCCAAACTATAAAAAGTCGACTGGAAGGCCTCGAAAATCCTGACGTGAAGTCCTGACAGATGGAAGCACAAGCGTATGTCAGTGCACAGTACTTGAAAATGCGAATTTATTAATTCGGCTGCGTGTGTTAAATTGTAAAATCGTCTGTCTGTTAAAAATGGCTGCGGGAGGATACCGATAATTGTGCTAGTTTGACGTTAACGAAGTCTCCCTGGCTGTGACACAAGCAATAACGTGATTATTCTTTAAGAAGTGCAGACCCCGGGAAAGCAGCTGACATCGCCGTGTGTAAATCGATACAAAGATCTCGTCTTTTCTGTTTATTTATGTGCTCTGATTTCTCGTTCCAGGTGATCAGCTTTTTCAGCTCCCGATTAGAGCAAGCTGGAGCCGAGCTGTCAGTGGAGCGAGTTCTGGAAATCATCAAGCAAGGAGCTGTTGCTTTGCCCAAAGACAGACTGAGAGTAAGTGCTCAAGACCTCGTCAATGAAAGCGTGCTCTTCCAATCAATTACATCCATACCCTTTATATCCCTAACGTCCAAACATCATTTCTCCTCATCGATAGCGACTGATAAGGGGTTACATTGTGGATGCGCATGTTTTAATCCAAAGTCCCAATTTGTGCTAAATGTGTGGCTGGGTTTTCGTCATAGGCGATTAAATTGAAGCATGTGGAGGACATAAAACTCACTGAGGCTAAGGTTTTCTTCGTCGTTATCTCGGCGATGCCGTCTCGCCTCTCCAGCCGTTGTTTAGCTTAGCTGTAACCAAACTTTGATCCTTTTTTTTTTTTTTTTTCGTTTGTTAACTTATTCTTCTTTCCATGGTGTTCTACACCTCCGCCTGGGTCTATCTGAAATGCTACAAAGATCAGTTTCTGGGGCTTTAGTTAAGAATTAACCCACCTTCTGAAAATCGGTTCAAGAGCTGTAAGTCTGGTCAATGTGATCGTGAGCTTTCCGTATGATCCTGAGCAGAGGATCTGCCGCGTCTCATGAGGGATGTACCAACCTGACGGGTTTTTTGTGAGGCTAAAACCCATTTAATGGCTGCCTGATGTTTAAATACTGCAACGATGAAATCTGTGTAAGTAGGTGAGTAAATAAATGGGGGTTATGTGTGTTTTTTAAACACACGATTAATTTTGCTTCTCCGTTACGCCAAGTGTATTTTAAATACTGTCTGCTTGCTGCAGAACCATTTTTGTTCCTACTCCACGAGAGAGCGAGAGCAGCGTCTCAGGACCCCCTTTCTTTTGTGGTAACTTTTGGAAAATATCATCTGATAAGGCACACTGAGTACACACGGCCATTGGCGACGGCTGGTAATTTATTTATACCCCGGTAATTTTAAAACACCCGGTGGGAATTGTCTAGCTGGCTGCGTATCCTAATGTCTTTCCTACAGTTCCCTGTGTCCCTGAGATGGCACATATTTAGTCGCTCAGACTGAATTACTTGGGGAGAGAGCGGCCTGGAGCGCGAGCCGTGGTACAGGAATAGCCTAAGTAACACCAGAGGAGCTGCTGGATCCAAATCCAGCCCTTCAGGTTGTGTCCTTGCTGTGAATACAGAGAAAAACTGGACCTTTTTCCTTTTTCTAAGACAACTTAGTCTGACATGCAGATAATTAAAAGCTCTTATATTAACAGGCTACAGCAATTCCCTCTTGACATAGAGCCACCATTAAACAAATTCTCTCCTTACCAAAAAATGAAGGTTTTATCACGTAGTGTGACTCTCCCATTGGGCCGCAATTTAAAGAAATGTTATTTCTGGAGTGAAATCCCATCAAGTTTAAATTTGCTGCATTAACGATACGCAGCGTTCAAAACGACGTGTCTATATTGCCACTTAAATCGACAGATGAAAAATTTTTGACAAGTGCCAAGCTCTGGAAGTCCTCACCAAGCAATCGAGTGCTTCTAATTTTAAGGATGCTTATAGAGAGACTTGGAGCGCTTAACTTTTCTCCAAAGGCCTTGAGTTTGAGGGCAGGGTTACACGGTGAACACAGGCAGTCTGGCATGTAATTCTTCTACGCTGCCCGCTTACACCTACTGGCTTTTGTCTTTTTTTTCCAAAATCCTTTTGCTGAGCAGCAGTTTGGCCAGAGCAGGTTACTCCTGCATGGAGAAAAGTTGGTGACACTGACGTTGGTATCTGTAATCATAGAATCATAGAATGGTTGGAGTTGGAAGGGACCTTAAAGACCATCTAGTTCCAACCCCCCTGCCCTGGGCAGGGACACCTCCCACCAGACCAGGTTGCTCCAAGCCCCGTCCAACCTGGCCTTGAACCCCTCCAGGGATGGGGCAGCCACAGCTTCTCTGGGCAACCTGGGCCAGGGGCTCACCACCCTCACAGCAAACAATTTCTTCCTCAGATCTCATCTAAATCTCCCCTCTTCCAGTTTAAAATCGTTCCCCCTCATCCCATGGCTCCCCTCCCTGATCCAGAGTCCCTCCCCAGCTTTCCTGGAGCCCCTTGAGGGTCTGGAAGGGGCTCTGAGGTCTCCGCGGAGCCTTCTCTTCTCCAGGCTGAACCCCCCCAGCTCTCTCAGCCTGTCCTCCCAGCAGAGGGGCTCCAGCCCTCCCAGCATCTCCGGGGCCTCCTCTGGCCCTGCTCCAACAGCTCCGTGTCCTTCTGCTGTTGGTGCCCCAGCGCTGGAGGCAGCACTGCAGGGGGGTCTCCCCCGAGCGGAGCAGAGGGGCAGAATCCTCCCCCTCGCCCTGCTGCCCACGCTGCTGGGGATGCAGCCCAGGCTGCGGGGGGTTTCTGGGCTGTGAGCACCCATTGCCAGCTCGTGTTGAGCTTCTCATCCACCAGCACCCCCAAGTCTTTCTCCTCAGGGCTGCTCTCCATCCGTTCTCTGTCCAACCTGGATTTGTGCCTGGGATTGCCCCAACCCAGGTGCCCCAACCTTGCCCTTGGCCTGATTGAGCTTCATGAGGTTCCCATGGGCCCACCTCTCCAGCCTGTCCGGGTCCCTCTAATGTAATGTCATGCATTAATATGTAAATGCACATAACATCTTTGTAGAACAGTAATGATGAGCACCATGCGATTTCCTCTTATAGAAATGACCTTGTGAGTCTTTGTGTGTCCTTGTACCTCTCTCCTCGGAGTCTCATGGTTCTTCAGGTCTTCCCATTTCGGTCTCTGAGGTTTTCAGGGGAAGCTATTCTAAAGCCCGACAAAGTCATATTAAGATCAGACTATAGATATAGTTACACAATAACTCTGGCAACTCTGAGGAATTTCAGCAGCCAAATAAAGGAGAGAGCTTTAATCCACATGTCTTTAATGACACTCTCTGGGCATGTCGGGATGGGTGGGAGCAGCCCTACCCACAGTCGCTTTGCCTGCACCGTCGGCTCCGTGGTTGTTCGCATCGCTAAGCTCGCATCTGCGAGCTGGAAACTCTTTAGCTCCGTAGACCAACTCATATTACCTGTTGAAAGGTCATTTTCCCAACACAAGCTGGCTTGGGCACAACCAATTCAGAGAAGTGGCTTCTGGATAGGAGTTGTTGTGGCTGGCCAGCTTGGCCAATGTGTGGTGGAATTAGGGGTCTGTTGCATCAGGGTTGACATGACCCACGTGTCATTACAACGCGCAAAGCTGTGGAGTTTAATCCCGAGAGCTTTGCAGTTAATTGCTAATTAATTTTCAAGCCGTCCTTGCCTTTTGCCATAACGTATTGAAGTGCTTTAAAGTACAGGAGACCCTGCGGAGATATCGCTCCTACCTTCTAGAAATTACCGTCTTCAGCTGAAGCGCTCTGAGGGAGGCGGTTGAAACACAAAGAGGTTAGAATTTGGAAAAATGAGGAGTGGAGCTTTTACTCACTCGGTTTCCCTGCAGCTCAGACAATGGTGGGGTTTTTTCTTCCGTCTAAGTACCTAATGTATGCACAGATAAATACAGCGAATGTTTTGGAGTTGCTTATCTTGGCCTTTGTCGAGGAAGTGAGCATTCAAGAGGCGTTACATCTATTCAGATCTCCAGTCTGTTGCTTAGACCGTAGCTCAAACATGAATAAATGTCAACTAAAAATAACAGCACTTAGAGCCACGATCCTGATCTGCATAATGGCGCTTATCAGTTGTGTAGCACACCCTGGGACTCCTGCTCCCTTTCGCCGTGGGAAACAAAGTTAGCAGTAGGTCATATATATATATATATATATTTATATATGTTTGTGTTAGGAAAGATATCCTGCATTTTCTTAGCAAATAATTGTTGGGAAATGGAAGATCTAACTCATATTTTCCTTCCAGTCCTGGAGCAACCTGACTGGAGACAAACAATATAATTAGCATTATTTTAAGCGTATGCTTTTAGCCGTGTACGGTGGAAGGCAGGGAAAGTCCAAGCTGAGTAATTAGCCTTTTAGAAGACTTCTGCATAAACAGAGAGATAAAGGGCAGGTGCTGAAATCAAGAGCTGGTTATTTCTTCTTCAGTCTGTGGGAGGAGATAAATAAAGTTAATATGCCCGGGACGGAGGCAGAAGCCACGGCGCGGAGATAGAGCTGTCTCCTTCGCAGACGAGCAGCCCACGATCCAGGCTCCCTGTTTTATTGCAGAAGCTTATTAAAGGCAATTTAGAGATCATAGCGATAGGTGAAAATTGGCCTCGTTCTTTCTTTATTTTTTTTATTTCTCTCTTTTTTTTAAAGTTCTCAGGCTGCCTTTCTTTCCCTTCGGTGAACTGTCTGTGCTTTCGGGATTAGGAGCGCGAGAGAAGTGGGGCTGCGTCTGGAGTCTGCGAGTTATCTCAGGATTTCAAGGGGAGTTAGCCAGCAGATAACCGCTCTTTTACAATAAGTGGGAAAACTTGTTTCGAATGCCAGCCGGTGACTGGAAGCTGACATTTGGGTTCATGGAATGATCGCACTTGGGAGGCCACATTTAATGCTTTAGAAAAGAAAAGTTCCCATTAGCTAAGCCACTTCAGGCAGAGATTTCATTTTCATGAACGTATTCTGAGCTGCTTTTAGTTTTCTCCTGTTCCTTTTCTCCCTGTGTCAATGAGTATTTTGTCATCGGTGTGTGCATTCTGTCGTACGTTCTCGATGTGCTACGCAGACGTGCCATTATGCCATCCACTCGCGCCTTTTTGGTATGGTACAAAATTTAATATTTATTGAAGTGCATTCTAGTTT
Source organism: Alca torda (assembly GCA_008658365.1). Lineage (NCBI taxonomy): Eukaryota > Metazoa > Chordata > Aves > Charadriiformes > Alcidae > Alca > Alca torda. The sequence goes on from CM018101.1 coordinate 3,340,447, forward strand.
GGGCATTAAAGTTTCACAGAATATGTAAAAGGAGCAGAGGTAAAAGCCTTCAGTCTCTTGACAGAACAAGCTTTGCTTTAGGTGTTAAAAGCACTTCTTATAGCTTTCCCCTTCTATCAACGATGTACTTCCAACTCCTTCAACTTCCGTTCGTTTTGTTGGAGAAAGCCCCTAATCATCAAGGCAGCAGAGCGCAGGGGAAAAGAGTAAATTGTCATCGGAGTGATGGTAGCTGGACCAGAACCGCTTTGTGTCCCTGGCACATCCCCCCGCTCCTGGGCAAGGAACATCGACACCAAAAGTTCGACTACCAAAAATGTCATAAAAACAACCTGGTTGTTGACTGAGGTGGCAGCGAATGCAATGGGGGGTGTCAAGTGTAGGTACTTCCAACTCTGGCAAGAAGGTGTAGCCATCAAAGAAAGTACATGTGAAGTCCCCAAAACTGAGGGAGTCCAAAAAGTCTCTTGGTTTAGCTACTGAGCTCTCTCTGGAAAGGTGCAAAGGTTGCCCTCTTTCTGCAGAAGCTCCTCCTAGGAAGGAGACATCATCTGTTCAACATCTGTTCAACAGTGGTGTACTGTCACACCATGTAGAGCAGCAGGACATGGGCAGCACTCAGTGCTCCAGGTTGTGAAGGAAATTAGTAGAATTTATATGTGTGCGTCCTCCTTTACGTGATGTTGATCCCGAGAGACCATCCGTTGCCCCATCATCCGTTACATTTGCTCCTGATGATGGTTTTTTTCTTCTAGAGTCCTGATGTCCTTGGTCCTCAGTGGTTGTTATTTGGCCAGGGCAAGATGCTGCCTTCAGAATCCAGAGCAGTGGTCTTTGATGATCTAAATTAAACCTTGGGACAGATCTGTAATTCTTAAGCTGTGGACAGCTTTCTTGCACTTATTTTACTGCTGTAACAGTACCTTCCTACCATGGGTTTTAGGTAGAAGACTTCACAAATTAACTCTGTTAAAGAGGTAGGCGCAGAGGAGTTATGGAGACCAGCAGCTCTTTTACAGAACTCTAGGGCATAGCAGTAAGCGAGAGAGACAGAAAACTTCCGTAAAGAATAAATTCATCAAATTCTTCCTGCTATTTATGTTTTTCTGGCTGAAGGGTCAAAGATCTTACTCTAGTGGAAGCCGGTTGTGTCTAATACATCCTTAGGTCTGACACGAGGCAGACATCTGTAATGCAGACTTCCCTCTGCTGACCCTCGGCTGCTGTTAACCCTTAACCTGAAGAAGATGGGATTAGTAAGAGAAGTGTAAGAAACTTTTAAACAAAGTGCTTTTTGGGCCTTTCCAAAACACCAAACGTATGCTAAGGATACTAATATTTATGGATTGTATATATCCTTCTGACAATTTATACCCTCAATTAAGACGTCAAACTTCCCCGCTTCCGTGAGCTGACCTGTAAGCGATGAACAATAATTCACGTTTTCTTTTGAAGGCGTTCGTTTTAAGAGGTCGGATTCTCAGAGGGCTCAGGTAGAGAAGAATATACTCCCCGGCCCTCGAGAAACAGGATTTTGAGTAATCAAAATTCCAGGAAAAATGATACTTGAAGGTTTTGATGGGCCTTGTGGTCGGAAAATAACTTATCGTCACGAAGCTGCGAGCAGGCAGTCAAAGACGCGTCTGCGTTCTGGTTAATCTTAAAGTGGGATTATAAACCTGCCTGTCCGTCTGTCAGAAACCCTTCCGCAGGTGCTTTTCTGTCCATATTAAGCCCATTTACTTCAATTGTTGAGTCGAAACTAAACGGAACGACACCACTTTATAAGAAGAACGTCCAAGGAGGAGCTTATATCGTGTAAATCTGTTGAATTAAGCGGTGCAAATCTGCGTGTAGGCAAGATGTGAAAAATATTATGGAAAAGCCGTGACCCTTCTAGTCCTTAAAAGTTAGATACTTGCTGACATACAGCATCATACGGGGAGCTCTTGATTGTGCGTTGCAAAAACTTCCAGAAAGTAAGTCAGAAGTCAGGCTCTTAACTCCATCATCCCAGAAGGGAGCCAAAACTTTGGGGCTGTAGTTCAGAAATAAACGCCACCGTCATTTTTAAACATTAATACGATAATCCACAGAAATGCTTCCTTAGCAGGAGGCAGACTCGAGTAGCAAGTTAGAATATACAGCATGGTTACAAGTTTTGCAGCGAAGGCCTTGTATATTTTTTAAGCAAAATGGCGACCCTTGCGCTTGTTCAACCATTTTTTTTTATATGCCTGGTTATTTTTTATGGATACTTAAGGCCAAAGTAAATCGGCTTTAGCATCTGTGGATTCAAAGTCTTTGAAATTTGGTGGCTCCTTGCGTTTCACGGTGAGAAGCGGATTTCAGGAGTCTTTACAGAGACTTGTATGTAGCTACGTATAATGCAAACACGGTTGATGAGTTGGATTGAACACTAACAACGCTTCGTTTTCAGAAGCATCCTTCACATACCGTAGGAGAAACCGGTTAATTTAGAAGCTTTAGGAAAAAAGAAATAAATTATACTGCAGTACTTAAAATGCAGTTTGACTTGAAACTCGTAAGCTTCGTATCGCTGGACTCAAGACGTTTGAAATGTCGGCATGGTCTGGTAGGGTTGGTGAGTCACTCATAAAGCGTATTTATTTATTTTTTTTTAAGTTTGCTTTAATATTTTTTAAGTAAAAAAAAAAAAAAAAACAACCAGAACTTCTCATACAGTTCCCATTCCAGTAAGCGTTTTGCGTGGATTTTGAATGTCGTACATGTCGAGATTTGGTTTTCCTTGGTGTGGTGTAAGACGAGTCCTTCTGCACCGTAAGGTCTTGGTTACAGCTGAGCGTATCATCTGTTTGAGGATTGCCAGGTCTGACAGCGGTGGCGCGTACCGTGGCATTCACAACCTTTCTCTGGCCCTCCCAAAGAGAGTTAGTTAACACCGTAACCGATGCCGTATTGATGTTTTACTCTCCAGGCTATTTGAAAAGGGGATGTGCTCTCCACCTCTCCCCAGCTGTCTTCGGAATGGGAAAATATCTACAGTATCACATTTTTTAAGAATAATTTTTTTTAGCCTTATGGGGAAGGGGAAGTGAGCAAAAAAAAAAAAAAAAAAAACCAAAAAAAAAAAACCCCACCCCTCAAACGGCTCCAGGAAACTTTAATTTTTCAAATGCGAATGCTCCCGAGAACCCAAACAAGTTTGGTTTGTGTTGACATAGCAGCTGTCCGTCAATTTTTGGAATTAAAACCAGCTTTTTAACTTCAGTTTCCTTGAGCGGTTATAAATTCTTGCATGGGGGTGGAGAAAAATAAACAGTAACTTTTGGCATTGTTGACTAGAACAAGAAGAGGAGGAAAAAAAAAAAAAAGACCAGCAATTTTATTTCGCTTGTCCGCCTGGCACGCAGTTAAAAACATATTAAAGCTTTTCTGACACCTCCCTATTGAAGAGTATTATAAACATCGTTGCAGCATCAGCTTAGGAAAATATGCATTAGCAAACTCTTGAATCTGTGATCTTTAAACTGTTTCTCATGTAATATCAGTTTCTTACTGTAAAGGAGCCAACGTCTCTTTGAGCAGAAAATAATAATCATGCTTTCAACTTGGAGCGAGCGCTGCAGAAAGCTTTTTTTTCACGGATGAAGAATAAACGGAGAACTTCAACCTCGTTTTCTTCCTTGTCACTGAAACGTGCATTGCTCTATCCCGACGCTTCGGAGATCCATGGGAAAAATCCTGCTCTGGCTGGAGAGTTTGGCTGTCGGCTTCAACAGTCTTGAGGTTTTCAAGCCGTATCTTCACGCTTATGAGATGCTACCAGGCGTGATGCGAGCAGGACACTGGGCAGGTGCCTTGGACATTGCATATCCCACGGTGGGGAGCGTGTGGCTCATACTGACTGGTGTTAACTGGGAGGGAAAAGGGCCTGTGCTTCACCTTTGTCTGTCCTCTCCCTCGTTTCCCTGGCTGCTGTTTTGTAGGAGTCACATTGATTGAGTAGTAGCTCGGAAAATTGAGAAGATGTGTCCTGGCTTTGTCCCTGCTGGGTTGCTTTAAAGGGCAACATAGGACTTAATTTTTTGTGTTGCATCGCTGTAGATATAAGGAGACCAGCCCCATCGCCTATGTTCCCTTCAAACTGGAAGAGGGGAGATTTAGATGAGATATTAGGAAGAAATTTTTCGCTCTGAGGGTGGTGAGACACTGGAACAGGTTGCCCAGAGAAGCTGTGGCTGCCCCATCCCTGGAGGGGTTCAAGGCCAGGTTGGACGGGGCTTGGAGCAACCTGGTCTGGTGGGAGGTGTCCCTGCCCAGGGCAGGGGGTTGGAACGAGATGATCTTTAAGGTCCCTTCCAACCCAAACCATTCTATGAGTCTATGTCTGCAGTAGTTCAAAGGGCTACCAGGGCTGCCCATGCCTTTGCAGGGTGGTCATGCCCGTGGTGGTCAGCAGTCTGGGCAGGATCTCCTGGCCTGAGATCTTTACGTTTCTTCCTATGCTATGTGCGAACCGGGCAGCAAAAATGAGTCCATGAGCTTCTGAGCTTCAACCAACTTGGTTGAAGTGGGTTGAGAGAAGCAGCTGAAGGAGCAGAAGGGATGGAGGTAGGGCCCTCAAAGGAGCTGGCAATAAGTCTTGTTCGCCCGCAACAAACCCATTCAGCTTTTGCGCGGTCTCATGTTGAAATGGGTGGTAAAATGTGAACTATTCAAAGAGTAATTTCTCTTACACAGGTTATAGTTGAAATAAGACACTGATGGCTAAATCCCTTCAATGTGCTTTGACTGGTCATCGTAGGAGTAGTACCTAAATACTAATATTACAGTGTTGGGTTTTGCTTATGTCAACCAGACTGTGGCACTCCATACCCTGTGCTGTTTCCCTCCATTTTAATGCCGCGGCCTGAAGAGAGGAGAAAGTAGGCTACGTATTTTCCTGCCGTAGTGTTTCTTGCTCGCTCCGCAACGATGCACGTGGAGTCATCGCAATATTTGGTAAAAGCATAGCAGCAGCCCCAAAATTATCGAGGATGCTTTCAAAGGCGGCAGTATTGTGAATATGAAGATCTGAAGAAGATCTGAAGATCTTCTCGTCTTCAGGGAATCAGAAGAACTGATCCTTTTTGTGTCCTTTTCAGGTTTTCTCATTGCTTCTCTCATTTGAGGTCTAAAATGTGATTAAATAACGTGAGTAAAGTCGCAGAAGGAGCAAGAAGGATGGGGCGCCTGGAGTTTGATTGCTCTCAGCGTAGACCTTGGTGCGTCTGGAGTCGTGCTCTGATGTTCTTCCAAGGCCACGTACCTTGTTTACAAACGTGATTAGATAGTCAACATAGAGAACTGTCTTTTTGGGTACTATTAGCTTGTGTTTGTCACACTCTTGAGCAGAATGCATCAAAGATCCCAGCAAAGCAATGGTGGGACAAAGGGCGGAATGAGTCAAGCGAGCAGAATGAGTCCTTGGGAGCAAGAAGGAATCTAACCCAAGCTTTCCAGAGAACTAGACAGTGCAATAAAATTGAATTCCGACACTTTGGTTGAGAGCAAGCGTGATATTTCTTCAGCTTCTCCAACTTCCTTTGCAGATATGTCGGTTTTCAGTGAAATGATGTTCTACTTCCCAGTAAACTCTAGAACCAAGAGTACTTTCTCCCTGTCGCCGAGACATCTGGTTGTGCTGGGGTAGCTAATCGATTGCAGACGTTGTTGCTATTATAAGCCTGCAAGCCACTTGAAAAGTTACCCAGGATTTTGGTAATGAAGGGCCTGAAGTTATTATTTGAGCTTTTTTTTTTTTCCCCCCCTCCTTTTATCTTCCCTTCAGGGGACATCAGCCTGGCAATATGGTTTTTTACAAGCTCAAACTTCAGGTTTTTAAAAGTTCAGGTCTCTGTGTGTCAAGCTACTTGAATTTCCTGTAAAAATGTTGGGAGTTGGGAGTCAATTTGTAATAATTTAAAGGCGAACAAACCTTCAGGTTAACTCGGGATGAAAAGGTGGCATTTAAGAAGATGAGAAGCTCGCAGCGGAGCGCGTATTTAGGGACGTTTGTCATTTTGCAATCAGAGGTGGTATTTACTGTTAGCATTCGGTAAGACTGATCAATCATGTTTATTTCAAAAAGTCCATTTATAGGTTAAAGCTGAGAATAGTTTAAAACTGAGAGAGACATTCAGCTCTCCACGCGACGCAGCGTATAGCTCCTATTGAAAAACGCATCCTTCGCCGTCTCGCTGATGCCAGAATCTCTCCAATAATGAATGATTTATCCTTCTGTATTTGGTTTTTTCCTGTTGGAAAGGCCGGGGGAGAGATTCTAAACTCCAGAATACCAAGTCACTCCCAGCGCTTGGCTTTAAAAGACATAAACAACGCAGCCGGTTACGAGTTACATCCCAATGCCTGTTTTATACACCCATGTGTTTTCAACCCCTTTGCTTAAAGTCGAATATTAGCCGGGCGCTGGAGCTGGGTTATTTTTCCAGGGGGTGCCGGGGGGTTGATGAAGCTCTATCGCATCGCGCCGCAGCTCCGGCTGGAAAACGGAGTTGGGCTGGTGCCGTTTGGCTGGGCGGCGATAAGCAAAGAGACAGTCTGGCTCCTTCCAGGAGCCTCTCGGTCATGTCTGAGCTCTCGGCAGTTCCCAAAGCCTCTGGCTGACTTTCCCCTGCGGACCGTTCATTTATCAGGAAATGAAATTGGTTACAGGATTTCGCACGTTGCCAAACCTCACTGACGAAATCCCCTTCGTTCCTGCTTTCAGAAGGAGGAAGGACGCGTTAACTCTTTGGGCTCGGTACTTATTTTTACTGCTTTTGCTGGGATAAAAACCCAGGTTCCTTCTAATTTTTAAAGGTTTCTGGGAATTGCCCATACAATTTCACCCTATAAGAATGTTCTACCGATGCAGCGAACTTGATAATTTTGCCTGTAATGTTTGTTCCTTTGCATCACGGTTACCACTGTCCCTGTAAATATTATTTTAGGACAGTGAGATTATTTTAAGGACAGTGGAATTATTTTAAGGGCAGTTAAACTATTTTAACATGAGACTTACCTACGGAATTCCATGTATTCTTGCTTGAAATATGTCGTCTGAAGCAGAAGAGGGGAAAAAATCCAGATTTATGAAAACCACAAACAGTGCTTTGTTGTTTACAGGGAGGTTTTGAAGGAGGTCGTATAATTTATAGATGCTTAACCAGGATTGTATAGAAATATAATTATGCAGATGGGATGACAACGAAAAAAAAAAACCAAGTGCAAACAGGGTGCAGTTGTTTCTGGATGAAACCCGGTTGGTTTATGGCGAACGCACCCGTCATGTTTTTTAGATGCTATTTGGATGTCATTATCCTTCGTTATGTATCGAGTTTTCCGCAAACTTCAAGAATCGAGTGGACTTTTAAACATCCGAACGCCTGTTTTTCTGAGGCGCGCCAGACTTCACTGCTCTGAAGTTGGCAGGGTGGCGCTAGTTGGCCATCACGTCTACCCAAGCCGATTGCAGTGAGAAGTGAAAGCCATTTTATTTATATTAATTTATTTGTGTTGACAGGTACTCCTAGTGATTTTGCATTTGTCCAGTGGTCAACATCTGTCTCTTAAAACCCTACGGTGTTTGTCCCTAAGCGGCTGAGCTACTTGCTGTCGTTCTCCTGTTGCAATGCTGTGTTTGTGAGGTTAAGAGGGGATGGAGAAATGCCCGCGAGCGAGTTGTCCACCGATGGGTGCGTTTGGCTCTCTCTGTATCACTTGAATCATTTCAGTTTGTGCAACGATTGCCTCGCAGCGGGAGCGTTTCTATTGGAACGTGTCGATATGTTTTAATGCAATCAATAGTCGTAACCTCCTGTGTACGAAATTAATAAGCCCAGAGGTAAAGCGCAGTGCACATATGGTAATTATTATGTCTGGAAGTGGTTGCTGCATTAATTGATAGCAGCGGCGAGTAATGCAGCCTTACTTAATTTCGTTGCTTCTTGTACGAAGATCCCGTAAACAGAATTTTTGCACTCTGTTATATCAGAGCTCTTCCTCCCTTTTTATGAAGAATGGATCACTGTGAAAATATTTAGAGCTCCCTTAGCTCATGTAGAGTTGTTACAGTTTTGGATCCTTTGTCCCTAAACAAAAAGTTGCTGAAAACAGTTGGTCTGCGACCTATAAAGAGCCAGGAAAGTCTCACCTACCAGGCGGAGGCGCAGCTGGCATCGCAGGATCGGTGTGTGGCTGATGCCAGCGAGGGACCCCGTTTGCAGCCTGCGTCCCGAAATCTTGCAGAAGAAGTCGAGTAGATGCCTTGGCCGCGTTGCTGACATAACTAAGACTCGTAAAAATCGGATGTTTTCAGAGCTGTGTCTACAGCTGAAGTTAACTTGAAAATATTACAAATTTAGCATTCCTTTTTAAAAAAAAAAAATGTGGTTCAGTAGTATGAATATGATTTTCCTTTTGAAAAAACAGACGTTTTCAAATAGTGTACCATGTACGCTACTGAGAATCTTAGAACATCGGTCCTTTCCATTCTGAACTGGGGAAGCCAGAAGGTTGTTAAGGGCTGTGCGCGCTTGGACATCCCTCATGTCTATCAGTGAGACACTATTGATGGTCAAGGGCACCGACACTTCAATCCACACTTGCTTTATATATTGAAAAATCAGTGAACTTATCACGGTCCCCAAAAGACCATTGGCATCATCAGGGGAAGCTCCAAACAGTTTAATCCAGTTTCTTTCTTCAATCCTTGCGTAAAATCTTCATTCTCTGTAATACTTACAAGACAAATGACTGCCTGAAAATAGACTAATTTGGAGTAATAGGTAATAATAACAGTGGAATTGTATAAATGCAAATGTAATGTAGGAAATGTAGGGTTTTCAGAAGCACCGGTGGGGCTTTCATGGGCTTCAGGATTATGTTGGCAGTTGCAGTTTTTAAATCCAATATTGAACGTATTTTTATTGTCTCCTTTACATCCTACTCACAGTTTGATCACAGTTCTCTAGGAAAGGTGTATCCTGTTCGTACACGGGGCTTTGTTTATCTTACTGGAGTCCAGAGAAGCCAATTTCAGCTAGAGATGAAGGAACCCAGCAAGAGCTGGGGATTGCACGAGACAAGGTAGCTTGGGAGGGTGGTGCCTTGGGTGAGCGACTTGAGTAACAGTGATTCTGCAGTTCAGGAATGAGATGCCTTGGCCAAGATGAAGGGGTGGGCTAGCACGGGACACTCCTATTCCCAAGCTGCTGTCTACATGGAGACTAATATTTACATGGAGGCTTAATGTCTGTCCCCTCCACCCCTGAAAACTCTTCCAGTTACCTTCTGGAAGCTGCATTCTGGATTCAGTCACTTCATTCCAGTGTAATTGCTCTCTTCACAACGCTGAACAATTGTACCGGAATGAAGTCACCTTATTCTGGAGTTACCATAGCTGCTTCAGAAGAGCTATTCCATAATAGCACGACGTGTTTGGGTTATCCAAAACCAGTTTTGAGAATAAACGAAAATGTTCAGATGACAAGGTCCTACCTACCCAACCAGGAGAGATGTACTAGGTAATAATAACAATTTAGAATCACAGAATGTGTTGGGTTGGAAGGGACCTTTAAAGGTCATCTAGTCCAACCCCCCTGCAGTAAGCAAGGACATCAGATCTACAGATCAGACTTTTATTGTATAAATGCAAATTAATACAAAAATATATATCGTTAGTGATTCTGAGACTAATTCTTCAAACCAAGGAAAATGTCAAAGGGAAAAGAAACCCTTCCAGGAGGAGGGTGATCAGCGGTGGAAGAGTTTTGCTGTTCCTCATTGTGTTTCTCCTGCCGTTGTCCTCACTTTGCCGTCACTTGGACTTAGTCCCTTCACTGCTACATAGAACTTTAACCGCAGTTGCAGCCCCGTACCCAGCCGAGCTGATTAATGTCTTAGCCTTGCCTGTGGCAGCTTGTGGATTGTAATTAACGGCTTCCCATTAAGACAGCAGATGAGCATTCATGCAGTTACACGCAGAAGCTTTAGAAGATGGAATAGTGTCCTGTAACAACAGTTATTAAAGGTGGGTTGGTTTTTTTTGGTTTTTATTTATTTATTTATTTATTTCTGACCCAGGATTAGGCCATCAGGAAACTATCGATGTTGTAAAGTTAAGAATTCCTTTGAACCTGAGCAGGAGCAGCGCCGGGGCCTGGGCAGAGCAGGGGAAGGCGGAGGGTTGGTTAGCAGGATTTTCAAATAATGCATCGTGTGGCCAGATAATAATAAAGTTGTTTGTTCGTAACCAAAAAAAAAGAAAAAAACAATGGGGGGAAGGAGCCGTTCGATGAGTGGCCTGGAAAAGAGCAACACTGGTAGAAGCATAGAGTATTCGCTAAGGGTTTAGTTAGCATCCTTTAGTGATAAAAACTAGGAAGGGAGTATGAAGGAAAATGTAACGAGTGATAATTAACACGCAGCAGTGGTGCTCTCACGGAGGCTGGTTAACATTTGCCTTTTCTCCTGAAACAGAGCAACGGAGACGAAATTGCTGTCGTATGAAAATATCCCGGTATCTAAATAGGAATCTCAAGAAATAAATATGTAATTCTTCATGCATCCTGTAGGGAGCAGAACAATATTTCTGTAATGGACACAAGGGCAAGGATCTTCTCCTTCCTCGAATCGGAAGAGTCTGGTTGTGCTCTACTGGTGGCATAAGCAGCATGAGATGGGTCCTTCAGCACGTTCATCTCATGTTGGGGGAAAGGTGCCCCAACCAGTTCTTACCCAGAAGGCGGCTGTTTTGCAGCCATGAGCAGCAACCGGCGCTGTTAGGAATATTGTTTTGGAGGAGATAAAAAGTGGGACATTTTCCTCCTGTCACCCAGGATGAGGAATGTTTTCCTTCCCGCTCCTCTCCAGGTGGCTGAGCATCCTTGCACAAGGCTGGTGGTGATAAATGGGGGGGCCTGATGTTAGATGCTCTGCAAACTTTGTGGAGGGGAAGGGTCGGGAGGTGACATACAAACTCCAGACGCTAAAAGGAGTGTGGATTGCCAAAAGACATCAATCAAATAATTCTTTATGCACTACTGAAGTCTGGCCTTGGCCTTTCATTGCACTGTGAAATACCCAATGCGACTGGAAGTGAGTGTAGCAACAGTCTCCTTTTTCCATGTGAGCTCTTGAGACGCCGTGTCGCCTGTCAGTGCATCTGCTTTGGTTTCGCTGTGCAATTTAAAAATGAAAAAAAAAATAGTCCCTAAATTTAATTTTTCAGTGGCACGTGTAGAGCTAGGGTCATTCTCTTACTTTTTTAGGAAGGGCGGGCATGTGTAGAGACTTTGAGCAGAAGAATTTAAACTTAACACAGATTCTACCATAGAATCGGAGAATGGTTTAGGTTAGAAAGGACCTTAAAGACCATCCAGTTCCAACCCCACTACCCTGGGCGGGGACACCTCCCACTAGACCAGGTTGGAGTCTGTCTTTGTGTACGCGGTTCTCGGTCTCCAGCTACATTGAATTGGTTGACTTCATTGGTTTAAGGAAGCTACAAGAAATAAATATAAAATATCAAGGCAGAAAGAAAGCACTGAAGAAACGAGAGGATGGGAAAGCCAGGTGAGTCGCCTCCCCATAGTAACCCATCTCCGGCGGCTGGTAAACAACGTGTTGTGTGTGTGCGTTTCTCCAAGCTACTTCCATTCTGCTCGCCGCATGATGTGAACTCCGTTAACCTTCCCGCCTCATCCCGTTTTTTTGGAAAGAAAGCGCGGAGGAGCTTCCCTGCCCAGAGCTGCAGAGCTTTGCTGGCTTCCCAGCAGCTTGGCAGGAGCCCAGCGCTCGGGAGCAGCCCGTAACTCCCCATCCAGGCCATCTTACGGGAGGGCTGCGAGCCAGAACCCATCCCCTATCAACTTAGGAGCTATACATTTGCTCGAGCTAAAGAACGTTTCCCAAGTTTCCCTCCTCCGTACCCTAGAAAGCCACCCTATACTTTTCTTTTTTTTTTTTTGTTACGTTTTTCGCCGTGATTAAATCTGCTCCGCATGTGTTGCGCAGCCGTCCCTTCCTTTGGCGCATATGTTGGGAGGCTAATGAAAAGTCCGGTGCCAAATGCGCTGCATGTGCATGACGTGTTGTTTCCAAATATCTTGCAACTTTGGTCAAAGCAAAGTAAAATTACGCTGAAATGCTCTGACTTTTTTTTTTTTTTTTTTTAACTCCCCATTCGAGAGCTATTTCTAACCCACGCGTTCGTTTTCTACGGCGAACCTTTGGTATAGGCGGGGTAGTTGAAAAGGAAAAGAAAAATTGCGTTTAAAATGAATTTATTGTGTTCTTTGATTTAAAAAAAAAAAAAAAAGCAGATTTTTTTTTCCCGTTCCATTTAAAAAAAAAGAGTAAAAAGGATTAACCTGCGTAAAAAAAAAAAAATATAATGTGGCGGAGGCCGACAGTTTTATCCCAGAAGGTCCAAGATTTGGCGAGTTACGAACAACTGAATACAAGGAGAAAAAAGTCATATAACCAACTTCCACTTATACCCATCCAACTGAAGGTTCAGCTGTCTTTTCTCAATTAGTCTCTTCAATTAAGTTTCCGTAACACGTGGCAGATTGAGAAAACCAGTCCGCAGAAGATTTCTGCCCTGGTTGACAGATGAACCAAATAATGGAGTATAATCTTTTCCATTTTCATGATTTGACACATTTTCACTTCTGTGTGTACGTTTAAATCAAGGAGTCCAAATAAATTGGGAGTACAGAATATAAATCCCAGACAAAATTACAGCTTTCATTGCAGCCTTGGGTTAAATGTAAACAGCAGGAATGTTATGGATATCTTTTAATTAAATGCATAAATTAGAGAAATGTCTTGAATGTTTACAGCAACTACACCAAGAAGTGAGAATGAGGAAGAAATGTACTTTGTCAGCTGATGGCTGCCTCAGCTGCATTCCCGTACTGGCTTTAATTTTGTCACAATCTTTGGTACAAGTTGCAGTGCTGCTCTCCGCTTGATTTACAGGCTGTTTGTTCCTGCCTTAGGATGATTAGTGATGTAGATGGCTTTTTCCTGGCCAAGCAGGGGATTTCTCACGTCTGTCAGACTCGCTGCTGAGGACTCCGCTGTTAGGATTCAGCGGGCGGCTGGTTTAGGTCACCAGGCCTTTCCCGTAGCCGTATTTTTTTTTTTTATCTACTATCAGATGATTGCATTGAATCTTGAATCCGTGTGGACTTAGGCTGGGTTTGTGGTTCATGGAATCAGAGAATCATAGAATCATAGAATGTGTTGGGTTGGAAGGGACCTTTAAAGGCCACCTCTAAAGGATCATCTAGTCCAACCCCCCCGCACTAAGCAGGGACATCTATCATCTGGTAAAGAGAACTGGTATACTGGTCAAGTCACTCTCAACAGCAGAGGTGTCCTCAGGGCACCAGTCCCCATTTTCTTCTTGTTTGTGGTCCAGTGACCCTGCTCACGTTGGGGTTTCCTGAGATGCGGAGAAGCCATCCAGCTCTTCTCTCAGGAAGGGGACTCTGAGCGCATGGGTACATCTTCTGCAAAGGTCCATGTCACAAATAATCATAGAATCATAGAATGTGTTGGGTTGGAAGGGACCTCTAAAGGCCATCTAGTCCAACCCCCCTGCAGTGAGCAGGGACATCTTCAACTAGATCAGGTTGCTCAGAGCCTCATCAAACCTGGCCTTGAATGTCTCCAGGGACGGAGCCTCCACCACCTCTCTGGGCAACCTGGCCCAGTGTCTCACCACCCTCATTGTAAAGAACTTCTTCCCAATGTCTAATCTAAACCTGCCCTGCTCTAGTTTAAAGCCATCGCCCCTCGTCCTATTGCTACCTGCCCTTGCAAACAGCCCCTCCCCAGCTTTCCTGTAGGCCCCCTTCAGGTCCTGTAAGGTCTCCCTGGAGCCTTCTCTCCTCCAGGCTGAACCCCCCCAACTCTCTCAGCCCGTCTTCATAGGAGAGGTGCTCCAGCCCTCAGATCATCTTCGTGACCCTCCTCTAGACCCACTCGAAAAGGTCCATGTCCTTCTTGTGCTGAGGGCTCCAGAAAGGTTCTTAAGATTGTAACACACAACCCACAATCAGAGCTTGCAAAGAAGGAATGATTTTTCTTGACCGTGTTCTCATGTTGACTCCTTACCTTAACATGTATATACGCTATATTCTCTTCTACCCAAGTGCCAGGTGGAACATGCAAAACACATCGAAAACTGAAAAGTGAGGGATTTTGATGCAGGAAGAAATTTTTCCATGGGAGGGTGGTGAGCCCCTGGCCCAGGTTGCCCAGAGAAGCTGTGGCTGCCCCATCCCTGGAGGTGTTGAAGGCCAGGTTGGACGGGGCTTGGAGCAACTTGGTCTGGTGGGAGGTGTCCCTGCCCAGGGCAGGGGGTTGGAACTGGATGGTCTTTAAGGGTCCCTTCCCACCCAAACCAGTCTGCGATAACGACCGTACTAATGCTGCAGATAGGTGCTAAGTGTTTCCAGCCACCATGGGCTCTTACAGCAAGAGAGATGAGGAAAGACGGGGAGTCCTGCAAGACATACATTGCAGTTACTCCTTGCATGCCAGTGAGGTAATTTATACTTGTTTCTTTATCACAAAAACATCTTTAAATCATGGGGAGAGCCATCAGCCTGTGGCTCCTGAGCTGGGTTTGGCTTGAGGACAGACAGTGAGAACTTCCCAGCTTGATAATGCTGCATCAGCATCCGGAAGCTCCAGGAGGAAGATTTCCCTTCCTCTGCCGCAGAGCGTTAGGTATCAAAAACCCCAGCAAGGATTGGGTTTTGCAGTTAGGAAACCAGAGATTTATATCAGATGGCTCACTGAAGGAAGGTCTGCTGGATGGTATGAGCTGGAAGGTCTGCTGGATGGTGGCTCCAAATCGGAGCAGGAAATTTTGTATCTATGGAGCGGAGCAGAAGAGCACAGCCCTTAACATTTACGTGTTGTCCTTGATGCGAGACCCGTGAGATTCAAGTGGTGCCTGTAGCTCTAAGCTCGCAGTCAGGCAGCAAAACTTTATTTGAACTCCTCCTGCTTATCTGTCCCGTCAGGTTTTGCCAAGCTCCGGCCTAAGACCAGCAAAGACTGATTGTTGTCACCAGGGTAAACAATCCTGACCTGAACGCAGGAGGAGGAAGGGGGCAGATATGTTGGATGACAAAGAGACATAAGACTATTTATGAATAAATGACTTCTAAAATTCCCCAGCCCGAGGTGGGGCTCTAGAACTCTTTGATTTGTGTCCTACGGACAGTCTCTAGCAGAACAGGAGGCCTTAATACAGTGAAGGTCAGCGAAGGCGAATAGATGTGGAAATACTACATCTAAAGCGTAGTAAATCCGAAAACACAAGTGATTTTCGTGTGTTACTGCAAAAGTGAAAGAGGAGCAGCTCACTTGAGGCCCTTTTTCAGCTTGAGATGGTTGCTTGCACTAGGAAAAAAGACCAGTTTCACTATTGGATGGTGCTACTTTTTAAACTGATGGCTGCGGGAGGACGCCAAGCATACAGATGACTTCTGGATGCGGTCGGCTTCTGACTCCCCATAGTTAGTCAAGGGAGATGCCGTTGCCCAGCTGCAGGACCCACAGAGATGTCCTCTGCCTTGAAGGCATCCTTGTCCTGCTCATTAGTAGCCGTCCCCTTCTCCCTCCTACCCACCACTTGCCTCGGTCGTTGATAAAGGCTTGTTTCCGGAAGCGAAGGTGAACGTGCCGTCGCGACCTTCGTGTCCTCCATGAACGGAATGCAACAAAAAGTAGAATATAGAAAGTAAAATATAGAAAATAGAATATAGAGCATAGCATAGAGTATGGAATATAGAGCATAGAACAGAATATAGAGTATAGAATATAGTCTAGAGCATAGAGCATATAGAAGAGAATATAGAAAATAGAATATAGAGCATAGTGTAGAGTACAAAGCATATAGAGCATAGAATATAGAGTATAGAACAGAATATAGAATAGAATATAGAGCATAGAATAGAATATAGAACAGAATGTATACAACAGAATATATAGAATATGTAGAGCATAGAGTATATAGAAGAGAATATAGAAAAGAGAATATAGAGCATAGCGTAAAGAGCATAGAATATAGAGTATAGAACAGAATGTAGAATAGAATACAGAACAGAATGTATAGAACAGAATATAGAGTATAGAATATAGAGTATATAGAATAGAATGTAGTCGAGAGCATAGAGCATATAGAAGAGAATATAGAAAAGAATATAGAGCATAGCGTAGAGTACAAAGCATATAGAGCATAGAATATAGAGTATAGAACAGAATGTAGAATAGAATATAGAACACAATGTAGAGTATAGAACAGAATATAGAATATATAGAGCATAGAGTATATAGAAGAGAATAGTCTAGAGCATAGAGTATATAGAAGAGAATATAGAAAATAGAACATAGAGCATAGCATAGAGTATAAAAAGCATAGAATATAGAACAGAATATAGAATAGAATATAGAACAGAATATAGAGTATAGAATAGAATATAGAACAATGTAGAGTATAGAACAGAATATATAGAGCATAGAGTATATAGAAGAGAATATAGAATCTAGAGCATAGAGTATATAGAAGAGAATATAGAAAATAGAATATAGAGCATAGTGTAGAGTATAAAGAGCATAGAGTATAGAACAGAATATAGAATAGAGCATAGAACAGAATATATAGAGCATAGAGTATATAGAAGAGAATATAGAAAATAGAACATAGAGCATAGTGTAGAGTATAAAGAGCATAGAGTATAGAACAGAATATAGAATAGAGCATAGAACAGAATATATAGAGCATAGAGTATATAGAAGAGAATATAGAAAATAGAACATAGAGCATAGCGTAGAGTATAAAAAGCATAGAATATAGAACAGAATATAGAATAGAATATAGAACAGAATATAGAGTATAGAATAGAATATAGAACAATGTAGAGTATAGAACAGAATATATAGAGCATAGAGTATATAGAAGAGAATATAGAATCTAGAGCATAGAGTATATAGAAGAGAATATCGAAAATAGAATATAGAGCATAGCGTAGAGTATAAAGAGCATAGAATAGAGTATAGAACAGAATATAGAATAGAATATGGAACAGAATATAGAGCATAGAATAGAATATAGAACAGAATGCACAGAACAGAATATAGAATATAGAATATAGGGTATAGAGTATATAGAATAGAATATAGAGTCTAGAGCACAGAGTATATAGAAGAGAATATAGAAAATAGAGCATACCGTAGAGTATAAAGCATATAGAGCATAGAATATAGAGTATAGAACAGAATATAGAATGGAATATAGAACAGAATATAGAGCATAGAATAGAATATAGAACAGAATGTATAGAATAGAATATAGGGTATAGAGCATATAGAATAGAATATAGAGTCTAGAGCATAGAGTATATAGAAGAGAATATAGAAAATAGAATATAGAGCATACTGTAGAGTATAAAGCATATAGAGCATAGAATATAGAGTATAGAACAGAATATATAGAACAGAATGTATAGAACAGAATACAGAATATAGCATATAGAGCATATAGAATAGAATATAGAGTATAGAATATAGATTATAGATTATAGAGCATAGAGTATATAGAATAGAATATAGAGTATAGAATGGACTATAGAACAATGAACAAGCTAAAAATCCATTTAAGAAAAGGCACCCTGGATATATGTCGAGGTCAGCTTTAACGCCCCCCCCCCCCCCCCCCCCCCCCCCCCCGGGGCTTTGAGTCTGTCTTCACAGGACTCTCAGCATTAGGGCAAATAAAATAATAGAAAAAAAAAGCTGTGAAGTCCACATCCGCAAAATAAAGAGCGTAAACGTCCACATTTGGCACCGATTCCTCGGCTCGCAGTCCCAGCAGAGATAAGGCTGCAATGTGGCACCGCGGCTGCGGAGGGGTTTTGCTGTCATTTCACGTTGCGCTCCTCAAGACAAATCGATCGGATTTCCTGCACGTAGCGGGGCAGCGCTGCTCGTCTCCCGGCACGATCTGTCTGTTTGCTGAGGCTTGAAATACTGAAGAGGGGAGTACGTCCGTCGGGCGGTACGTTTTCCAGTTGGGGGAGATTAGGGAGCCAAAGGTCTGCAGCCTCAATGGGGGTGTTAGTCAGCATGTCCTGAACCTTGGGCAGATAAGGGTCCACTTCCTAAGGATGCCCTGATCTAAGAGTTAACGCTTGGTGACAGCAAGTCTGTCTCTGTTCTTAAGTCATTGTTATCATATTTTATTTTTTTTGTGTGTGTGTGTGTAATATTTACAGGCCTGGCTTGCTCAGATTAAAGAAAAAAAAAAAAGTCAAAAATCAAAAGGAGGTCTTCCTCGGCGGGGGGAAGGATGTTGGGGCTTGGCGTGCGGCCCCGCCGCCGTGCTGGGGGGGAGGGACCGGAGGAGGATGTCGGCTCGGGCTTCTTCATCTTTGCGGCTGCAAAAGTCAAACCTCGTAAAACGAGATGTGTGGTAAATAATCAGCCTCCGCCAGGCGAACCGAAGGTGTTAAACTCAGCGGGGAGAGGGGTCTCGTTTCCCTAGTGGATGCACAAAGTCAAGGGGGTGTTTCGGAGCTCGGTGCGGTGATAACGGAGAGGAGCTTGGTCCCAGTTGTCCAAAGCAATGTTCTTTTTGGCTTGGTGGGATGTTTTGGATGCTGCCGCGGCATTGCACCAATTTCCAGTGAAAGCATGCCTGGGACCTCGTCACTGGAAAAATATGCAAACTGAATCACTCTCCTCTTCTCCTGCCACCTTTTGTGTTGGGGGAATATGTTCTACGCAACTAAACGAGAAAACAAACAACTGTGACATTGTCCTAACTCTGAGTTCTGGTTGAAAGAGGTAGGCGGGGGAAAACAGCATTTTGACCTCTCGATCCTCTGCCTTTGTGCTTCAACTGAATAATCCCAAGACTGTATTAGGGCAGCAGAGAGGGCTCAGAGAGGTAGTTTCCAAAAGGAAAAACCCTTTAACTATGAAATTAGCGTGGTTTATGCTGTCAACATACTTCAGTCCCTTCCCATCGCAAAGCCTGAAGAGCAAGGAGATGAACATTGAAGAGGGGAGATTTAGGTGAGATATTAGGAAGCAGTTTTTCACTCTGAGGGTGGTGAGCCCCTGGCCCAGGTTGCCCAGAGAAGCTGTGGCTGCCCCATCCCTGGAGGGGTTCAAGGCCAGGTTGGACGGGGCTTGGAGCAACCTGGTCTGGTGGGAGGTGTCCCTGCCCAGGGCAGGGGGGTTGGGACTAGATGGTCTTTAAGGGTCCCTTCCAACCCAAACCATTCTATGATTTTATGAAAATCAGTGCTGGAGCCTTCACAGGTGGCCACCAACTCCACCAGCAAGCTCAAGGTGGGACTGTGTCTGTAAAGATGGGCAGTGAAAGCTCCAGCTCCTTGCCCAGGGTGGGGGAAGAAAAATCTAACCCCGGGCATGATAATTTGCATGAAAAAGTGAGAAAAGGGTAATATTGACATATTGCTGGGTCATAAGTTGTACATTGTCCAGACGGGGTTCCTGAGGCAAGTCCCTCCTGCAGCAAGGCAGAGTGCTTGCTCTGGTGCCTTACCGAAACACCAAAATGTGGGTCATGTTCTTCAAGTTTAATGGTTTCCTTCATTGCCACGCTGGTAGCAAACACCTTGGGCTCATTTTGCGTGGCTGATCGCGTGGCAGACACCATGGCAAGAGTTTTCTTCGCACAACAGCTGGGGTTTTTTGGTGGGAGTAGGTAGAGGTTTATCTGGGCTTTGGTTTAGGACGAAGGGATGGTGCGTTAGCCTAGGTGGAGCAATCCTCGGTGATGTTATCTGGAGCGCGGAGCATTTCCACGATAAACAACATTCCTCATGTTTTAGACTAGTCTGCTATCGAAAACAGCTGCTGTGACTTAAACAGTAGCACTCGCTGCTAGAAATTTAAACTAGAAAGTTGGCTCTAGGATCTACGTAGAGTAGGTTCGCCATGACTTTGAGTATATCGCTACACGTATTCGTATATATTCATTATTTAGCAGGATATTTTCCAAACCTACCCATGGTTCATATCCTTCACAGGCCCTTTGAAAACGCTTCAGGTGGCTTTTTCTGTATTGTTAAAAGTTTAATAAATTGTGTCGGGGAGACTAAAAGCGTGCAATTCACTTGTCAGAAACTAAGGAGCAGATAGTTGTCTCTGATACGACAACTGGAGTATTGGTTGGCATTTATAGTACTGGTTTTGCTTTAAAAAAAGGTCGATGAAGGGAACATAGGTTTGTAACTTTTATCCAGAAGTCGGAGTAGCCCAGAAACATGAGTTAATTCTTCTCTGCTATCTTTACCTAGCAGGCTTCTCCTTAGCTGTGATATCTCCAAGAAGAGACACTGCCTTTTTCACCTCTATTTTCCCCTCCTTTGAGCTCCTCCGACTTGTTGCAAATAACCGAATTGCACGGGAGGAATTCTTACGATCTTCGGCAAGTCCTGAACCATAAAAAGCCTTTTTTGTTTTGTGTAATGGTTTCCCCCGCTGACCTGGTGATGCTGGGGCTCTGAAGGCACCATGAGCTTTCTCTGGAGGGACCGAGCATCTCAGCTTCTCGCAGATCTGCCGGTTGACGGTGCATAACCCATCTTCCCCTGCCTTCACGTGCTCGCTAAACTTCCTATTTTCTGTCTTTGGCAGAGTGATCCAAAGAGTGCACATATGGATTTAGGACGGTTTAAGTTTTTGCCCAATTCAAGACCTTCAAAGAGCTGATTTTCGCCCCCCCCCCCCCCCTTCCCCTTGATTTACACAATATGCAAAAGTAAGCGAGAGGTTCCAGCTGCCTTATTAAAGCCAATTTCTTTGTTGAAAGTTTACGTTTTGCGTGCTTGAGAGGTGGCAGATTTTCAACCGCCTCATTCATAAAATTCTGGAAAGAAAAAAGAAATTCAGCCTCCAATCTGCTTTGTTTGGGGGGAGAATGGGTTTCGGGGCAGGGGTTGGGGGGGGGGTTGGGAAGTCTTCATAAAGTTGCAGGGTTTAATTCTGAGACTTATTAGATTTCTGGGTGTCCTTCTTTGAGCATCATTGACTTAATTGGGACTTTTAGCAGAGTAAAGTGTCCAGAATCTACTCCTAATCTTAGAACCTTTTCTTAGCAACTGTACAAATCTTCTCGATAAATTTGACAGCGAACGAGTGATTTCTAAATGCATCCCAGTTTTAACCGAAATGTTTGCTGCAAACATCCTGGGTTTCGCTGCCGCGTAAAGCTTTGCACGTTATTCTAGAGAAGGACGGGGCTGCGAGCTGCAACGCAGGAAGCCAGGGCTTGAAGTCATTTGCATCTTCCTCAGCGCTGGTAAAAATAGGGTTTGCTGTTATGAAATGTGCATTTTCCGCAAATCCCACGGTAGGAAGGCTTCTCCGTCCCCTTCGTATCGATTAAAAATTTTCAGAGTTGATAGGTTCGTCCCCATTTGCTCGGTGCTGCCCTTTAATGCTACTGAGAAATGGGGCCGGGGATTACTCCGCTTTTGGGATTTTAATTCCCTAAATTCAAAAGCACACGACGGATTTTACTTATTTATCTGAGTAGGTGGCGTGTGTACGTAACAGGATCACGAGCGCTCGAGCGAGGTCAGGCACTGGAACCATTTTTGTGAGTCAGGCCAGTAGCTTTCTTCAGTCTGCGTGTTTAAATCTTTTCTATTTCCATTTTTAAAACATTCCTCATTTTTACCTGTCGTCGTTTTGAGGTGGTTCGGTTTTTGCTTAGACCCTCTGCCTATGTTCTTTCTTCTAGAAGGCCTCTGCATTTTTAAAGTCCTGGAGTTGGCTGAAAGTTCTATTTTCTGTTGGTCGTACCTCATCTACACATCGTGTCTTCATACTCAAGCGTAAAGTATAATTACATATATCAGTCGCTAGTCCTTTTTGTCTTATTATTTGGCAAAGCCGGCATATATTGTGTTTTCTGCAGCGTTGCGAGCGGCCCTGTAGTGTTCCTGTCGCCGTTCCCCGTCTCTCTCGGGTCTGGCAGCAAGTCAAAGCTCTGTCTGGCTCATCGCTGTTGAGCTGTCATCTTGGAAATGTTCTGCGAAGACGCGTATCCACCTCGGCAACGTGGTATAACAGAACAATCCTCACGTGGCGAGCAAACTGTAGTTCTAGCTGTAAATCCTTGGCTTGTGACTATATACATATAACACATACAACGTTATGGAGAGGTCAAGGATGCTTAACAGCGCATAGCGTGTGAGTTGTGCTTTCATCTTCTTCTTAATCTTTCTTTCCCAGTCTTAAATTTCTCCAGGTGGACACAATAATCCCCCAAACTGAGCCGGGATCTGCCTGTTTTCTCAAACTAACAGCTTCAGGGGTTTTCCTCTTGATCAGCTCTTCAGGTGGCATGTTTTCAGCCAGCTTTGCTGTAGAAGCTGCTGAGCAGTGGCCCAATTTATTTACTGTCCTGTCTAGAAGGAGCCCAGAGTCAGACGTTTCTGAGCTGCACCCAGGACAGCCTGAAGTGGGTACCTGGCCTCACCCGAAGCTCAAATTTATACTTTGCTACAGTGCTTTGGGAATTTGTACAGATCAACGACTTGGTATGAAAACAAAAGTAATTTCTACAGCTGGAGTACTGCATCCAGCTTTGGAGTCCTCAGCACAAGGACACGGAGCTGTTGGAGCGGGGCCAGAGGAGGCCCCGGAGATGCTGGGAGGGCTGGAGCCCCTCTGCTGGGAGGACAGGCTGAGAGAGCTGGGGGGGTTCAGCCTGGAGAAGAGAAGGCTCCACAGAGACCTTAGAGCCCCTTCCAGTCCCTCAAGGGGCTCCAGGAAAGCTGGGGAGGGACTCTGGAGCAGGGAGGGGAGCCATGGGACGAGGGGGAATGGTTTTAAACTGGAAGAGGGGAGATTTAGATGAGATCTGAGGAAGAAATTGTTTGCTGTGAGGGTGGTGAGCCGCTGGCCCAGGTTGCCCAGAGAAGCTGTGGCTGCCCCATCCCTGGAGGGGTTCAAGGCCAGGTTGGACGGGGCTTGGAGCAACCTGGTGTGGTGGGAGGTGTCCCTGCCCAGGGCAGGGGGTTGGAACGAGATGGTCTTTAAAGTCCCTTCCAACCCAAACCATTCTATGATTCGGAGCTATTGCCATTTATCAGGAATATCTCCCAGCTCTAAGGAAAAGAAAGAAGTGAGTATGGATGTGCATCCCTGACTCTCTGGAAAGACTTGAAAGCTTTCAGTGTTTGCCAACCTATCCTAGAAAGAAATGCGATCATTTTCTTTTTAGCAATGTAGTAGTCTGCAAAGCTTTGCGCCCTGGCAGGGTTACTGCAAATCTTTCACTTCTTTAAATCATTGTGTCTTTACCAATAAACATCTAGGCACAGCTGTTTGGTTGATTTTTCCAAAACTGACCTGGCTTCTTCAGTACTCCATAAAAAACATCTTGTGGTGCAAATTCACTGTTTGCTCCCTGAGCGTTTATTTTCCTGCGGCTGTAGTTGCGCAAACCTTTGCTCCGAGTGATCTGAAAGCAGAAATCTCATATCGATGATCGTAACTTGCTAAAACAGACGTCTCTCTGTAGATAAACTTCCCTGCCCTTCTGGAGCAGGAAGATGGTATCTCGTTAGATGAGTATGGGCTACTTACGGAATTTTACTCCCCGAGAAAAATGTTGTTTTCTACTACAAGCTCATGTGATTGCTTAAAATGGGGGTTAAAAATGGGATTGTTTTGAAGCTCTTCTTGTCATCTTGAGCTCTCTATTCCGTTTGCGAAACGTCCTGACGCCCTCCGAGCCGCTGTTTTCTTCCCCGCCTTTAAATTTGCACCTATTCCTTACGCCGAGCGTTGAGCGAGATGTGCAGCTCGTGCTTAGTCTAGCAGATTTCCTGTTTGCTTCCTTCATCTCCCCACCGTCGTCTTCTGCTGGGCTTCTGTCTGCGCTTCGAGCCCGAGAAGGAGAGAGGCGAAGATGATATCGGGCAGGTGTGGCGTAGCCCATACAGATATTTCACCAAAACCACGTAGACTTTCTGTCTGAAGCCAAAGGGAAGCACTGTAGGCGGCCAAGAGAACCAGAGAAAGATGAAATGGCATTATCTCCCCGGAAGAATTAAGTCATTGCAAAAAATGCAATCTATCAGTATTTTAGAAGTACTGAGAAATTTTCTCCTGTAAATTGTGCTCTGTCAAAGCACTGAAATGCTCGTATTTATATAAAAAGTTAACCTATCAGTGTTTACCTGCGTATATCTGTGCCATGAGCAGCGCACCGGGCATGACTGTTGAGTTGCTTTCAAGACCGTTAGCCGTTAATTTGACGCAGATTGGGATTTTGGGGACCAGATTTCAAGGTGGCATCGTGGACGTTGCAATCCGATATAAATATTCTTCCCCAGCCCAGACTCCTTACAGGTTGGTACGTTTGGTACGCGGCAGGTTGTGGAACTGAACTTTGCTGGGGTAAATATTCGTTATGGCCCCCATAATAAAGACTCGGGACGATGCCGAATCAGAGCCCTTATTTTATTATTTTTTTTTCTTTGCCAGTTGATGTATTTTGCTAATAAGGTCCAATCCTGCAGATGCTCCCTAGGCAATACTACTAAATTTAGCTGAAGCAATGTGAAAGGCGTAATTTGCCTTCGTGTCATTAAGTTACCAAAGAAGACTCACGGTAAGCTTTTCAAACGCACACAAATCCCCTTTTCAGAAAAAACTTTGAAGCTTCGGATCGCTGGAAAGTTAATGGGAATTTGACTCTCAAATGTGTTCAGACTCCTGTGGAAATGGGACTTTTCTCCTAAAACCAGTCGCGTGCTTTTGAAAATACCGACTCGCGTTGGATTGCTGTCTCAGAAACCGGTGTTTCTAACCAAGGAAAAGAGGATTCTCCATCTTACGTTAATCCACTTCTTTGATTTCTTCCTTTTCCGCCCCGTTTCTTTGACGAGGGCTGCTTTTCGTCCAGTAAAACATCTAGATCGGTGAAGAAGCAAAGGCGTAGCTTCGCTTCATCCATCTTAAAGCAGCTCCATCTGCCCTTGCTTATGTTATCGGAGTGGAGATCATCCACTGGCATGACGGTTGCTGCTCTGATGGTTCTATATGTGAAGGGAAGGGGATTTTTTATTTTTTTTTTTTATTTATTTTATGTACGGCTCAAGTCTTGTCGCTCGCACGCCACTGAGTTGCCTGGAGCCCAGCCAGGTGCTGTTGGCTGGCCCTGATGCTATCTTCCTAATCGTTAACTGCCAAAAAGAAAAAAAAAAAAAAAAAAAAAAAACAACCAAACCCAAACCAAAAAAACCCCGATGTTGTTGAACTTTTTGCGGTAGGGGAGTTATTGCAGTTCAGTTCTGCATCTGTTCATCGGACTTCCTGTGGTTTTTCATCGAATCGAATGATTGACAGCGCAGACAGTCTGCAAAGGTCTGGGTCTTGTCTAGTTTATACCCTCGGCCCAACCGCGAAATCTGACTTCTGTATTGTCTGGCAGAAGAAAACAAGATAGGGCGCTGTGGTAGGTTGATTCACCGGAGCTGATAAGCCCTGTCTGTATTTAAATTGTGCCGTCCCAATCCTGGCCTTACCTCCGGCTCTCGAGTTTTCAAGTACCGTCTCAGGTCGGTTTCTTTTAAACTCGCTGGGGTCGGCTCTGCTCCAGTGATAACTGGAGAGAAACGCAACTAACGGCTCCGCTGGACCCATTTAGGGCAGGGCAATGGGTTTAAAAACTTCAATAGAGACGTGTGTGGGTAACGAAGAACTTGTACATCTTTTGCCACCATCCAGCTGAACGACCGGGGCTGTGAAGGAAATAAAAAAAAAGGGGATGATTTATCCCATGCCAAGACTTTTCCTTTATTATTAGCGCTACCATTTACGATGCCTTAAAGTGGTCCCTCTTTTCAGAAAGCGCTAAAACTCAGGTTCGTTTGGGTGTCACCAGCTGGGGACCAAATGATGAAGGTTGGACGCGGCAGCAGCAAAGCAGAAGAAAATGGTTTTCTCCATTGCCGCTTTGACGTGCCACTTTGGGAATTGTGTTAACGGTGATAAAACCCTCGCTATCGCTGGCTGCGGTGGTTTTCCAGGAGCGCTCGGAGATTCCTGTGACCTGGTTGTTTTACGGCTCCTGAAACATTCATTTGGTGTCATCTCCTGTCTGCCTGCAGCACATGGCGAAGGCTCCTGAGCAGAAGCAGAGCAGGCAGGAGATAAACGGCACCGAACTGAATTTTAAACATTCCTTGAATTACCATCTGTCAAAAAAAAATTAAAGCTTTATGGCGTCGGTCAAGCTTTTTACGCGGTGTTTAACCCTTGCTGTTAGAAATTGTTTTAAAGTCAGTCCGATAAGGCAGGAACGTTTTGAGGTTCCTTAAATTTGATGGGTTTGAATGTTGACCAAATTTTGTTTTCAGTGAACGCCCCGGTAGTGAAACAGCGTGGGTAGGTTTTTATCTCAGCGGTAGATCTTGCAAGACAAGGTGCTGGTGCAGAAGTTCTCTCTGTGTTGGACCTCTAGGATTTCTCATTTTTAATGAAGGGAGAGAACCTGGCCCCCACGCAGCCACGCGTGAGCGCGGTCATCTGAAGAAGTTGGGTTTGAATTATTGACCTGCAAGTCAAATTCCCTGTGTCTCGTTAGCGATGCGTTGAGTTATCCTGGGTCCACGGCTCGGGGCGACCATCAGAAAAAGATCATTTCTGACGGTCCTTACCTTCTTTTTATAAAAATACATTTGAAATTGTTCGTGTGATGGCAAGACGTATTATATCTCTCCTTAAAAATCTCCTTATCCTTGCCTACGTTCCCAAGATAAACCTGCAGACTGTTCGAGGTGTATGTTGAGTGTGAGAGAGCCCGGGCTGATGGCAGTGAGTTCCAGTCTTTAATCTGAAATTGATTATTAAATTGCTACGCTGCGATCGCGATAGATGGCAACATTGATCAGGCCGAAGAAAGGCTTAATCATAAAATCGATGCGTGACTGTTATGGCCTGAGAAGGATTTATTTTATGCCGTCCTTCCAGCTGAGAGATGATGGGATAGAGCCGAGCATCTCAAATGGAGCTCTTGGAATTTCTAATACAATTTAACCTACTGATTTAAAGCTTATGATGTTTGTTAAGCTGCGTCAGAATCCAGAATGGTCCCAGAGACTGGTGGAACCATTCTGGACTCCCAGAGCGTCTGCGAAAACAGTAGCTGCAATCTGTGACCCTGAAGGTGAAAAAAAGGTATTTGTGTTGAAATTCAACTCAAAATAGCATCTTTAATCACTTTTTTCCCCCCCGCTTCCCTCCCAGAAGGACTACTACGCACTGCAGTGCTGGCGTGCAGCCACCTTGGGGGTGAAGAACGACAGCTGTGGAAGGGTTTTTCTCTGCTAGGAAACGTTGCAGTGGTTTAATCATGAGGTTTAACCATTCGTTCTGCTGATGCAACGCCGAACTGAACGTGTTCCTGTCTACCCCGACCACAAGTCAGGAAGCATTTAGGAGGGAAGCGGGGAAGATTACACTGTGAATAAGCAGAGTAGAATATCGTTTTTTTGAAAAAAAAAAAAAAAAAAAATTTATGCAAGGGCTCAGTTGGAGTGAGGCTTAACCTGCCGAAAGGATGGTGGTGTCCTGAGAGGTGGGACGGGGTGGCAGAGGGGGAAGGCAGGCACGGCTTGAGGACTTGGAGCCAAGACGGGAAGGGATAGAGGACGTTAATGAAAAAGGGGGGTTTCACAAGGCTGATGAGAAAACAGAAGACTTGGGCAAGTAAAAAATGGAATGATATTCTAGAGAGACCGTGGAGATGCGGTGGAAGGGAGTATCATAGAATCATTTAGGTTGGAAGAGACCCTTGGGATCATCGAGTCCAACCATCAGCTCCACTCTACAGAGTTCTCCCCTACACCATATCCCCCAACACCACACCTAAACGGGTCTGAAACACATTCAGGGATGGTGACTCCACCACCTCCCTGGGCAGCCTATTCCCGTGTCTGACCACTCTTTCTGGGAAGAATTTTTTCCTAATGTCCAGCCTAAACCTACCCTGCTGCAGCTTGAACCCATTCCCTCTTGTTCTGTCGCTAATTACCTGTGAGAAGAGACCAGCACCGACCTCTCTACAATGTCCTTTCAAGTAGCTGTAGAGAGTGATGAGGTCTCCCCTCAGCCTCCTCTTCCTCAAACTAAACTAATTAGTTTAGTAGGGGATGAGAGTAGGCTAGGAGGAGACAGGAAATTAGAGATGGGGGTGAGTACGGATGCAAGACACCGATGAGTGAGGAAGCAAAATGATGTGGAAGATTAAACGGGCTGGCCAAAAGAGACTTGGGGAGAGGGGTTGCAGAGAGGTGGTGGAAAACGGTTTAGGGGCACAAAAGGGCTATGGGAGAGCCGCTCCACCACAGAGTGCACGTCTGACGCAGGAAGTGAAACTTGCTGATGTACCTTTGAAGTTCTGGGCTTTGAACTCAACAGGAGTTAGATGCAGAAGTGCCTTTAACAACCTTATCTTTTAGCTGCCTTAGTTCCTTAAACAGAGATGATAGGGCTGAAAACGATACTGTCCTCCTTCCTGACTGCTGTACGGATGAGTTCCCCACATGCTCTGAAGTCATCAAATACAATAATGACAGCCACACCGATGGCCAAAATGGTTCCTCCCAGGCTAAATATTGGCATCTAGCTAAGTAGAGCTCTGGTGAAGGACCTGACCCCAACGTAAGCCAAACCGCAGCAGCTCCAGAACGTTGGAGCATACTTGGAAGGTGACACTGATGTGTCCTCATCAGTCATAGAATCATAGAATGGTTTGGGTTGGAAGGAACTTTAAAGATTATCTCATTCCAACCCCCCTGCCCTGGGCAGGGACACCTCCCACCACACCAGGTTGCTCCAAGCCCCGTCCAACCTGGCCTTGAACCCCTCCAGGGATGGGGCAGCCACAGCTTCTCTGGGCAACTTGGGCCAGGGGCATCTTCAACTAGATCAGGTTGCTCAAAGCCCGACGTAGGAGACAGCAGGTGGTTGAATGAAGCTGTCCAGGGAGACACATTGCTCCTAAAGCTTAATGCAGGTGGCACCTTTGTGGCTTGGAGTAATCGCATCAAACTGCCCGAGTAAAAGCAGCAACACAAGGGAGGAGTAGAATAGTTTCCATCTTTTCTGACTCCAAGAATACAAATAACCTGGGTGTGCAGAAGTTAAATAAATAACCCTGAAAGCCAAGTGGCCAAGAAGTGCCCCTTCAAAGGAGACTGCTCCAGCCAGAAGGCTCTTGTGCCCTAACGCAAGGAAACAGGACACTGTGAGCTCAAGAAAGATGATAGGGTGTCCCTTCATTATTAATGGGCAAAGAGGCTCCTTAGCCATCGCTGTGCTTGTTCTGATCATGTCACACCATAGAGTTTATTCTTAGTCTTAGCCACAGCCTTATAAATAATAAAATGGGTCATGTTTTATCTTACCCCAGCGATCATTGTAATGCGGCTTTTATCTGAGCCTCTGCCAAGCTCTTGGCACAGGCAACACTTAGAAGTAGATAAAATGATTGAAGAGCCCGGTACGAAAGCAGGCTCAGCTCTTCCCCGAAACGCACGCTTACCGAGAGCGGACGCGGTGGGTTTGCCGCTTTGGGAGGGCAGAAATGAGAGAAAAATTGGAAAATTGGGGAGGCGGTTCGCATGGGCTGGGCTAGCACATCTGATGGGCGTTAGTTCTGGAAGCGCTTTGCTTAAAGCTGAGACTGAACAAAAAAAAAAAAAAAAAAGAGCTTTTGTGGAAACGATACTGTCTAGCCTGTAATTTCCAGGAGGGGGAGGTATCTGCGTGGATGGGCAATAAGGTCTACGTGCGCAGGTCTTGTGGTTACAGCCTTAGAGGCTGGAGCGGGGTAGACACTGCGGCATGTTGAAGGTGGGGAGCTTGCAGGGTTTTGCGTTCTGGTGGCCATTAGAGTCCTTCTCTGTGCTCCTCAGCAAGGGGAAAGCCAAGGCACGGAGGTAATGACCTACCCAAACGTACAGAAGAACCTGTAGCAAAACTGGAAGCGGCCTCCAAGAGCCCACCCGTGGAGCGGCGCTTCCCACCGTGCTTCCTGGAGGACGAGCATTTCTCTTCTGCGCACTCCTACGTGCATAAAGTCTTTGGGAATTAGATGGGAAAAAATCAGTTTGCCAGTAACACTGGGTTCCTGAAAACATATCACAGCCTGTGTTTATTCGTTATTTATCTTTTCAATTATTTGTTATTTAAATTAAATTGTTTGTTATTAAATTATTCATTTATTTTTGCGGCCTTTCCAAAGGATTCTCCTGCTGAGGAGCTGAGTACAATTAATAGCAAAATGGCTTTTAGGGAAAACTGCAATATGCGGGTCCGTACACGTGCAAGCAAAGCTTCTGTGGGGCTGCTAAAAATGACAGTTCTCCTTAAGACCTTTGTGTTATGTCAAGGATTCACATGTTTAGTCTCTGTTAACAGGCAAATCGAGTGTGACCAACGGTAAAAGGGCTGAATACAACATGCCGATGTAGCGTTCAGTTCGAAGAAGAAATTATAAATGATCTCTTTAGCCTGTAAATATTTTCCGCCGGGTGTAATGGTTCAGTTCCTTCCATTGTTTTTTTCACCAGACCTCTTTCTTTGGTGTTTACGTGGGCTGTGTGTTTGCAAACAGTCATGCAAACCTTCCCTCAGCCGACTTTGGTTTCTTGTTGCAGAAGTTCCCCGAGCTGAAGTTCAAGTACGTGGAGGAGGAGCAGCCTGAGGAGTTCTTCATCCCCTACGTTTGGTCCTTGGTCTACAACTCCGCCGTGGCCCTCTACTGGAACCCGCATGACATCCAGCTCTTCACTATGGACTCCGGCTGAAGGAGATGCCCCAGCCAAGCCAACTCAACTCTGTCTTCTGACAGGAACCGAAACTCCACACTGCGTGTTAATACGTGACCCCTTCCAGCGTGCACCCTCTGACCCCAAAGCTTACGGAGAATGAAGCTTGCCGCTAGTGTACAGTCCAACGTCCATGTTTCGGAAGCAGACCGCCACCGACACGCTGGCAACGGACTGTGGTGTGAGGAACTGATGGCTTGTAGGCAACCTTGTATTTATAGTCCTATAACCT
Source organism: Alca torda (assembly GCA_008658365.1). NCBI lineage: Eukaryota > Metazoa > Chordata > Aves > Charadriiformes > Alcidae > Alca > Alca torda. Next base: position 3,371,617 of record CM018101.1, read on the forward strand.
AGAGCTTGTTTGATGAAAATGAGGCCTTACACATGGGGTATGATGTTACTACCAACCACAAACCTGATCGTTCTTTTAACTTCCCGGGCTAAATGAGGAAAGAGATTGCGGACTTTGATTTGGAAGCAGCGTTCGTGTTTTCGTTTCTTTGGAGCGAGGCAGCTTCGTTGGGTGAAGCTTTCTGTGGTCTGTTGGATTCGGCCGCGGGTTGCTCGTGACCTGATCCCGTGCTTTTGCTCGCAGCCCTTCGTTTCGGTGCCACTGTCAGGGATGCGGTCGTTCAATTGGTGTCTACGCTGTCATCCGAGCGAACGAAACAAGCAGCGTATTAATCAGATTAGCTCCCGGGCAGATTCAAAACACTCGATTTAGGTGTCAAAATGTTTGTGGGAGGATTTTCAATAGCAAGTCTTTTGTTGTTGTTGTGGTTTGACTGGCAAATACTCTACAGAGGGCTAGAAACACCGGCTTTCAGAGTCGGGTCCCTTACAGGCTCGTTTTCCTGTGCTTCTGTGCAAAAGCTGTTCCTGGAAATTGAGCGTGTGGCGAGGGGGGAAGAAAAATCTCCAAAGAAAATAGTTATAAGATTGTAAAATAGACCAACGTCCTGTAAAAACGTGTGTCATGGTGACAGTGTGTGGTGGGGGGATCCTTGGCAAAGTTCTGTGTTGAAAATCCCCTGGTTGCTATTAAAGGTTTTATGGCAGAAGTATAAATTTCTCTGAATGTAGAACACTTTTTTTTTGTTGGTTTTTTTTTTTTTTGTTGTTGTTTTAAAGTGTCCTTTCCTGATATACCTGTTCCCGCAGGTGGAAGAACAAAAGAAATGGCTTGACCTGATTTTGAAAGAACATCTTGGTTTTTTTTCAAAATGACGAGCGTTTCTTCTCCGGGGAGGCTCCTGATGGTGCCTGTTCCACATGCTGCTATGGCTGGGGAGGGGACGGGGACTGTCACCGGTGCGTGGCATGCCAAAACATAAATATCAAGGAATTAGTTCCCAAACACACATGGCAACCCCCTGTATTCATTGCCTGCTCCGGCATGGTCTGGTTTTTGAGCTGAAGAATCGGGTCCGTTTGCTTTCAGACAGTCCTTCGAGTGGCTTGAAATAGAATTTCTTGCCCCCTTTTATTTCCCTGAAGGGTGCGCTTGGGTTGTACTTTCCTTTTATCTGCTTATTTAGAGGTGGAAGGCCACTTGAGTCCTACACAAATGGAAATGTTGGCTTAAAAAAAGATAAAAAGCTTTCCAAATCTATTTCAATATAGCTACAAAGCGACGTATACAGCCCAGGAGCATTTAGGACTTGAAAATGGCAGAAGCTTTTGAGAAAAGGCAATAGTAAGAGCGGAGATGCAGTTTTTCTTGGGAAAATAGGAGAAATGAGTGAACCGTGACTGAGCTGCACGTGAGTTTACGCTGCGTTTTGGATTTACGGGGAGGGGTTTTTTGTGTCTTTGAGCAAACGTCGCAGGGGAATGACTCCTCTTGGTTATTGCGGTGATTCGTAATTTTGTCTTTGTTAAAAGACTGCGAGCGTTTGTCAGTCGGCAGAGCTGCCCAGCCTTTGGAAAGGTCGGTCTGAAGACGCGCTTTTAAACTGTGGGTGCTGAAGCTGCTGGGAATGGCTCAGTTTTCATCTGTCTTAATCGCCCGTGAGCACCTGAACCTGCCCCGAGGTCGAGGTGAGCAGGAGAAGTGGAGCGCTCCATCAAAGAGGGCTCAACCCCAGCAGATGCTTCTCAACCAGGCATCAAACTGGAGAGCACCCCATTTTTTCTTTGAAAGGGCTTTTTATAAAGAGAGAGGGTACGTAAAGCAGCGATCTGGTAGAATAGGTCAAACCAGCTGCTGAACCGACGTAGGAGTCGCACAATGAATTTATTTCCCGCTGTCCTCCTGTTGCGATGACGTTGAATTGAAGTGCGGAAGGAACAGGTTTGTTCCGATCGCGTAATTTCCTTGTGCGTCGAATTAATATGCAATGCTCCCAGGGCCCAGCTGGTTTGGAACAGCTGGAGTTACAATGCAAAGCCGAAACAGCAGAGCCAGACCAAGATTTATGCCGAAATCCATGCTAGGTCCGTTGGCTCTTCCAAGAGTTTGAGCGTTATGTGGGTCTGGCGGTGTCCTGAAGTCTGCGGGTCTGGCACGGTCACAAATAGCTCTGTTTTCCTTCAGATCTGTAAAGTATCACCTTAGGGATCCTTTTCATTACTTTGTGTGAAAGATTTATTATGCGTAATAAAAAAAAGTCAAAACAGTAAATACAGGCTGTAGCTGTATTTGTTTTACGTGGTAGCTGCCGCGTGGTGACGTTTGGCCAGCGGCTCTTGGTGTGGCCATCAGAGCTAACGTGCATGAGGTTTTATAACGTTGTCTATCGCGTGGACTAAAAAGCGTATTATTTATTGTATTAAGTAGACGGTTGTTGAAATTGGCGCTTGGTGAAAGAAGGGGCATGTCGTGCTGCAACGTCATGCTGAATCCCACCTAAGGGAGGGCTCTTGCCAACTCAGCTTCTGCGGTCGCAGTAGGTAGAACCCAGAGGAGGCACCAGGAACACGCAGTCGTAGGGTGGAGCAGAGGAGAGACACAACTGTCCCCTTCAGCCCTCGGTTTCTCTTTCCTGTTGTTCTAGTGTCTGCCTGGGTTTTGGGGAGTGCGTTGGGTGCTGCACCAGGATCTTAGCCCATATTCTTGCTCCAAGTGCTGATCACCAGTGACACCATCTGTTTATGCTACTTGAGTAGCATTAGAGAGGGCAATCCATTGCGTCTGGGTTGGGGAGGAGAAGGGAAGTCTGCTCTGTCCTCACTCAGAAGACCAACCCTTCCAGAAGACCAAGCTTTTGGGAGAACAGGTGGGAAACCAAGTTGCCGAATCATGCTGAATCCCACCTAAGGGAGGGCTCTTGCCAACTCAGCTTCTGCAGTCGCAGTAGGTAGAACCCAGAGGAGGCACCAGGAACACGCAGTCATAGGGTGGAGCAGAGGAGAGACACGACTGTCCCCTTCAGCCCTCGGTTTCTCTTTCCTGTTGTTCAGATGGTGTCTCCCTGGGTTTTGGGGAGTGCGTTGGGTGTTGCACCAGCATCTTAGCCCATATTCTTGCTCCGAGTGCTGATCACCAGTGACACCATCTGTTTATGCTACTTGAGTAGCGTTAGAGAGGGCAATCCATTGCGTCTGGGTTGGGGAGGAGAAGGGAAGTCTGCTCTGTCCTCACTCAGAAGACCAACCCTTCCAGAAGACCAAGCTTTTGGGAGAACAGGTGGGAAACCAAGTTGCCGAATCATGCTGAATCCCACCTAAGGGAGGGCTCTTGCCAACTCAGCTTCTGCAGTCGCAGTAGGTAGAACCCAGAGGAGGCACCGGGAACACGCAGTCGTAGGGTGGAGCAGAGGAGAGACACGACTGTCCCCTTCAGCCCTCGGTTTCTCTTTCCTGTTGTTCTGGCCACACCACGTAGGCAGATGGTGTCTCCCTGGGTTTTGGGGAGTGCGTTGGGTGTTGCACCAGCATCTTAGCCCATATTCTTGCTCCGAGTGCTGATCACCAGTGACACCATCTGTTTATGCTACTTGAGTAGCGTTAGAGAGGGCAATCCATTGCGTCTGGGTTGGGGAGGAGAAGGGAAGTCTGCTCTGTCCTCACTCAGAAGACCAACCCTTCCAGAAGACCAAGCTTTTGGGAGAACAGGCGGGAAACCAAGTTGCTGTGGAGGTTGTCAGTGAAGTGGAGGTGGTGCACGCGCAGCCTGACGTGCGTGTTCCCGATGAGGGAGAAGTTGTCCTTCTTCTTCGGTTAATTGAGAGAAACTCCCATCTCCCTGTGAAAACGAGGTGGTGGGTTGGAAGCTACGAGTCCTTTCCCCTGCCGCCCTACAAATGAGTTGGGCATCATCGACTTTGGCAACAGCAGTCCAAATACCTTCCAGATTTCATGGCATTTCTTGACCCTGCTAGCCTAAAACCGAAGAGTATTAGGCAAGTTACAGGGGAAAAAAAAAAAAACAAACTGTTTTCTACGTTCCTGCTAGATTGTTGATCTACCAGTTAAACAGGAAAGGAAGAAGCAAACAACCCCTCCTCACTTCTGTGGAAACTCTAACGCGTTTTGTACAACCTTTTCTACTGCCTGGCTCGCTTTTATTCCTGCGTACGTTGTCTAATTCAGCCAACCAAAGGTCAAATGCCATCTCGTAGTTCCTCAACCCCAGGCTCTCTCCTGATGGATGGGGCTCGGTCTGTGAAAACCCTCACTTCGGCGCTTGAAGACCAGGAGTTTTCTATAACGATCGCGCGTCGATAATCGCCTGACCACCGTAAATCCTTTCCCGTCTTCGCCCCTTAGCAGGGCTTTGGCCACCTTACCTAGCTAGCTTTAAAAATTTGTACCATTGGTCTTCATACTACTGTAAAAATCAGGGTCCCAGCTGCTTTTGTGTTTGGTTTGTCGTTAATTTGGGTTCTTTTGGGGGGGTATGATTATAATAATTACTATCTATTATTATAACAGACTCTACTAACTCACAGCAAGGCGACGGCTGCGCCTCTGCGAGCAACGGAGTTACCAGATGCAGAGGAAGGAAATGGTTGCTCAGACATTCCTCTTCATGGTCGCGGTCTCTTCCCCTCCTTCCCAAGCCCAGATCTGGGTGCAAAGATCCCGATCCGGGTGCCGATCTCGCTAGAGCTGTTCAGTTTGGGGAGCTTTTGCTTGTTACTGAAACTTGCATGAAGTTTTTTTCACTTGGAGCTTTCTCCAGCCAATATTGTTGGGTTAAATTCTCTACCAAGCATGTACCTGCACCCAAGAGGCTCCAGGAGGGCTTTTTTTCCTTTAATTACACAACAGATAATCCGTAAAATTGTCTTCAGCGGCATGACACAGACCCAATCGTTCTTAACATTCCTGGCGGGCAAATGTCACTTGTCATTGAAAGGGGAGGAAAACATCGATCCACTGCCTCGGCAAGCTGCAGTCAGCCGGTTAGACAGGAGCGACGGTCTCCTTGGCTGTCCATCTAGAGATGGCCTCTAGATCCATCTGCTGGATCCATCCAGACTGCTCCCTCTTGACCATTAAGAGCTGGCTGGGGGCAGCCAGTTGGGTTTAGTGCCAAAGAGCTCTTAGCAGCCAATTTGCTCAGGGCGTCCTGAACACCTGGACAATGAACCATCAGCTCCTGGGGATCTTCCAGCAGAAGCCGTGGTGGCCGTGAGCTCTCAGTACGGTGCGGATGTGCCTCGAGTCTAAATTCTGTGGGGAAGGATGTCCTGGATGTCACAAGGTTGGTTGTCTGGGTTATGCTGGATGGGGCTGGCAATTATTTTGGGGCTTGGTTGGAAGGCTGACATTGAACACGGAGAACTATTCACTCATGGTGCCTTTGCACGGCTCATTCGCGACGTTCAGATGCAGCAGCAGCTTCCGCTCTGGGACAGGTGGGTTCAGGGAAAGGATCATAAAAGCAAGGATTTTGCCTTTTTTTTTTTTGCCTTTCAGGAAAGGAGCCTGTTAGCAGGACGTCCCCAGGCTGCTGTGGCATCACCGAGACGCTGCCCGAGTGCTCCAGGGTGATCTTCGTGAGACATCAACGCCTGTCACCAGCGTCATTTATTACGCTGATAACAGTTCTGTCATCGGAAGACCTGATCTAGTTGCAGATGTCCCTGCTCATGGCAGGGGGGTTGGACTAGATGACCTTTCAAGGTCCCTTCCAACCCAACACATTCTATGATTCTATATTTTAAAGACAAAAGGGCAACTCTTACAACCTCGGCTGACCGGGACGGCAGAGCTGTACTTCTTGCTGTGACTTTGGGTACAACGCTTCGTTAGGAGCAGAGCAGGGAGGTGCTGTGAGCCGTGGAGGCAATCATTTCAGGTAGTCATAGAACCATAGAATCATAGAATGTGTTGGGTTGGAAGGGACCTCTGAAGGCCATCTAGTCCAATCCCCCTGCAGTGAGCAGGGACATCTTCCACTAGATCAGGTTGCTCAGAGCCTCATCAAGCCTGGCCTTGAATGTCTCCAGGGATGGGGCCTCCACCACCTCTCTGGGCAACCTGGGCCAGTGTCTCACCACCCTCATTGTAAAGAACTTCTTCCCAATGTCTAATCTAACCCTAGTTTAAACCATCTCCCCTCGTCCTATCGCTACCTGCCCTTGCAAACAGCCCCTCCCCATCTCTCCTGTAGGCCTCCTTCAGGTCCTGGAAGGCCACTGGAAGGTCTCCCTGGAGCCTTCTCTTCTCCAGGCTGAACAACCCCAACTCTCTCAGCCCGTCTTCATAGGAGAGGTGCTCCAGCCCTTGGATCATCTTCGTGGAAATCATGGAAATGGCTGCATGATCGCATGAGCTGGGGTCTCAAAGGCAGCAACACATGAGCTACATCCCTCCTTTGCATGTCCTCGACTACGGATTTTGGCATCCCTTCGGCAGGAAAACCCGGCACCACCCTGGAATAACAGTGTTGTAAATACTTTGAGAGTAGTTAACCCTGAGCGGCAAGGCTCCAGCTGAGATTACAGCCCGAAAAGCTTGTAAGCATTTAATCGTAGATGCTGGGTTATTGCTGGACGGATGCTCTTCATACGTTAGGGCTCTACCGCCTTCTTGCAAATGACTTGCTTCGAGTGGCCGTGTTTCATCTTGAAGGCGCTGCTACCACCCACGGATTGTGCCAGCACTTACATGCACTCAGATAAATGAAAATGTCACTAGCGGCGAATCCCTCCAAATCATAAATCAAATACACCGCTGAGCTGCCAAACTGGGACAATTTGAAGGAGAGATTTAAAGGAGAGAGAGATTTTTTTTTTAATTTTTTTTTTTTTATAATGCCGCTGAAGCGCGCGGCATAATCCTTCATCATCACTTTAAAAACTGTCTTAAAATTAATCCAAACTGAATATGTCTTGGCAGACATGATGAAACGTTCAGCTGTATGTGTGAAGTTTTTGCCAGCTGTCTTGGCAAACTAAATGGCAGACTTCAGTCTTCCTTATAGTCACTTTGTGCTGCTGAAAACCCTAAATTCGATGGCACCGGGGGAAAATTGGAGGTCTTTGAGTATCCGGAGTGGTGACAAGCTCGGTGACGTCCCCGGTGATGCTATCCCGGCTCCTCCGCCTCTTTACGAAATGACGAAACAAATGCTTTTCAAAGAGCAAAACAGCTTATTAAAAACTGGCAATTTAAACGAGGAACAGCTGTCCTCACGCTGCTGCTTCTATTTTTGTCCCCGAAGCCACTGTCAGGGTCCGTCCCCTCTCCCGGCGCAGCTCCTGCATCCCAGCCTGCAGTGAACAAATCCCGCCCAGCTCAGGGTAGAGGTGACCTGGGGTGCTGAGCCCCATCGGAGCTGGCCATCCCTGTTTAAGGAAGGATCAACCGGAGAATAATGGGAATAAACTGTCCAGGGACAAAACTGGCAATTGAGAGTGGGATCTAGTGCACCCTCAGCGAGTTTGCCGATGACACCAAGCTGTGTGATACGGTTGACACACTGGAGGGAAGGGATGTCATCCAGAGGGACCTCAACAGGCTGGAGACGTGGGCCCGTGTGAACCTCATGAAGCTCAACCAGGCCAAGTGCAAGGTCCTGCACCTGGGTCACAGCAATCCCAGGCACAAAACCAGGTTGAGCGGAGAATGGATGGAGAGCAGCCCTGAGGAGAAGGACTTGGGGGTGTTGGTGGATGAGAAGCTCAACACGAGCTGGCAATGGGTGCTCACAGCCCAGAACCCCCCTGCAGCCTGGGCTGCATCCCCAGCAGCGTGGGCAGCAGGGCGAGGGGGGGATTCTGCCCCTCTGCTCCGCTCGGGGGAGACCCCCCTGCAGCGCTGCCTCCAGCTCTGGGGCATCAACAGCAGAAGGACACGGAGCTGTTGGAGCGGGGCCAGAGGAGGCCCCGGAGATGCTGGGAGGGCTGGAGCCCCTCTGCTGTGAGGACAGGCTGAGAGAGCTGGGGGGGTTCAGCCTGGAGAAGAGAAGGCTCCGGGGAGACCTCAGAGCTCCTTCCAGTCCCTCAAGGGGCTCCAGGAAAGCTGGGGAGGGACTCTGGAGCAGGGAGGGGAGCCATGGGATGAGGGGGAATGGTTTTGAACTGGAAGAGGGGAGATTTAGATGAGATCTGGGGAAGAAATTGTTTGCTGTGAGGGTGGTGAGCCCCTGGCCCAGGTTGCCCAGAGAAGCTGTGGCTGCCCCATCCCTGGAGGGGTTCAAGGCCAGGTTGGACGGGGCTTGGAGCAACCTGGTCTGGTGGGAGGTGTCCCTGCCCAGGGGAGGGGGTTGGAACTAGATGGTCTTTAACATCCCTTCCAACCGAAACCATTCTGTGATTCTGTGATCCTAAATTCAAAGCCTCTTCCAAACCAGGTGCTCGAGGGCCACCAGCGGCCTCTTCAGATAGGGTCTGGGTCGGCAAAACCAGTGTGGAAAGAGGGACCGCACCTGGGATGGTGACGATGGGTGCCGGTGTGGCAAAGGCACATTGCTGGGGAAATGGGGAATAAAGAGCGGGCAAAGAATTGGCCACTGGGAATTGCCTAAAAACGTGGGTTTTTTCCTATTCCAGCCTTGCGTGTTTGTCGCTTGCTGCTCAGGCTGTTCCTACAGAGGGGGAAAAAAAAAACCCACCCTCATTCCTTGATGTGGGATATTCGGTATCCAGTATATTTACTTGGCTGAGCTTCAGATTGAACGTTCTGCTTAGCGCCTTGTGCCTCGTACGCGTCTCTGCAGCGCTGAGCAGCGGGGCGGGGAGCAGCAACAGGGCCATTTTCACCCTGAAACGAAGCTCTTTGCGATGGCTCCAGGGGGAAAAAAAAAAAAAAAAAAAAAAAAAAAATCCCTCAACCTCCCCCAAGGAAAAGCAGCTTTGGCGTCTCCAATCGTGCACGTTTCCCCCAGCTGAAATACGAAGTGAAAATTAAATTTCAATTCTTTTCTTTCTCCTAAATCAAATCTGGCAGGCGCCAATTGCCCTTTGCAAGGTCAACCTTTTAGCCCACAAAATACGCAATCAATACCTAAACAATAGCCATAAACTTCAGCCTGCCTTCATCTCCTCGCTTGGCTTCTCCTCCTTCCTGACAGAGCACGTTTGGGCTGGGGAAGTGGCAGCTCCTGATGAAGGTGGCAGGGAGAGAGCTCGTAAAACCCCACGTCCACAGCAGTCCCAGAAGGACACGAGCATCACCAGCGCCGCGTGGGGCAGGATTGTCTCTTCTCTTTCTTTTGTTGTCTTTTTTTTTCGTTGTCTTTCTATCTCGCTTTGCTTTCCTGGAGGACGTGTTAGCAGTTTCAGAGGTAACTTCCACGTCTTACGGAGCCATTATGGTAGGACCAACGAAACTGACTTTAACCATTGTTCTCCCTCTTCATGCAGCTGTTGGACTCTGGCCAACCGTGGACTGGAAACCATTTGTGGTGAAGTAGCTCGTCTGGTCGGGAGGTGGATTTCCAGCATGTCCATCCCTAACGTAGACCCAGAAGATGTTTGCCAGTAGCGCTCCTTTCACTCATCACAGTGTTGCATTTCTCTGTTCAATTAGGTGTGTGCTACACAGGGACCTACAACCGCACAGGAGCCACACCAGCACACATCAGCAGCAAGACCAAGGGGCCCATGTCCAGGTCACCGTGGCCACCAGGAGCCCAGGGTGGCCTTGAGAGGATGGAGGTGACACTGTCCTGAAAAGTGACCCTTTACAGGGAGGGAAGTTTGGCCCGTAGCTCCCCACAACAGGGAAGGAGGACAGGGCACGGGTGGGTTGATGCCACGTTTGAGGGTACCACCTTCCCCGCTGGTGTGTACTGGAGACAGATGGCAGAGGTACTTCTTAACTGGGGAAGCAACAGCCATTTTCAAGCTGTACCTTCGTGCTTGTTGTCACTGCCTCTGTGCAGCCAAACGATAGTCCAGGGAGCACGTGAAGGAGCAGCGCTGGAGAATAAACCAGGAACCGTGGTCCAGACCCAAAGAGCTGATAGTCACTGATCAGGAGAGGGCTGAGACAAGATGGGCAGCTTGGATGTATACGTATATTAGGTTCCTATATATACACATCAAAATGGCACATCATTATTATTTATTATTCTATTGTTATCTACTGTTGGAGTGGGGCCAGAGGAGGCCCCGGAGGTGCTGGGAGGGCTGGAGCCCCTCTACTGGGAGGACAGGCTGAGAGAGCTGGGGGGGGTTCAGCCTGGAGAAGAGAAGGCTCCGCGGAGACCTTCCAGCCCCTTCCAGTCCCTAAAGGGGCTCCAGGAAAGCTGGGGAGGGACTCTGGAGCAGGGAGGGGAGCCATGGGATGAGGGGGAATGGTTTTAAACTGGAAGAGGGGAGATTTAGATGAGATATTGGGAAGAAATTGTTTGCTGTGAGGGTGGTGAGCCCCTGGCCCAGGTTGCCCAGAGAAGCTGTGGCTGCCCCATCCCTGGAGGGGTTCAAGGCCAGGTTGGACGGGGCTTGGAGCAACCTGGTGTGGTGGGAGGTGTCCCTGCCCATGGCTTGAACTAGATGGTCTTTAAGGTCCCTTCCAACTCTAACCATTCTATGATTTTATGATAAAATGACTCCACTTCATGGTACCACCCTATCTGTTGAAGGGCTATGAGTGGAGGCACACCATCGGCTGGGTTTGGGTGGGTGCCCTAGAGCACGCTACACATATAAAGAGGTGATGGGTGAGTATTGACTACACAAAGCACCTCAACCATGTTTGGGGCAGGACATCTGGGGGATGCCGGGCTTTTCCGGGGCTGGTTTCAGCCATCCCAGCCAAGCTGGCCACCACGCTGGGGCTTTGGGAGGGCGGCAGGAGGGTGCTGGGGAGCGGGAGCCACGGGCGGCGAGGCAGCGCGCCCCGTGTAATGAGGTTGCCGATGACGGATTTACCTCATCTATTACCTTGTGCGGCGCGTATGTTTATGTTGTGGCTACAAGCATTAAACGAGGGCAGATTAGTTGTGTTTGTGCAGCTGCCAAGCTCGCTGTTGTGACATTTCCATCTGCCTCGCTGTTGTATAACCCTCTGCTCCCGCTGAAATGAAGAGCAAGGAAGAAATCCCCTCCTTCCCTGCTCCTTGGTGCCGGGGCTGGCAGGGCAGCTTGTCCCCCAGCCTTCAGCGTCGAGTCCCAGAGCCTTCCCTCCAACCTAGACCTGAAATCCCATGTCTTGCCCCATGGCCTTGGGTTGCTCTGCGGCCAACGGAGAGCAAAACCACTGTTTGAACTGATGTATTGCAGCGTCAGGACTGGCTCTGATAAGCTTTGAGGGCTGTCAGTCATCTTCAGGTCAAAACGATTTAGGACCTGGACCTCAGAAGGAAGCCCTTATGTTCACCTCTCTGGTGTCCACCAGCAGCACCTATCAGCAAAGTCAGCAGCGGTTCATGCCACGATAGACCCTTACCCTACTTTACCCCCCAAAAAAAAGTAGTGTAGGTTGGAGAGCATCTCCGAAAGGTCCCAAATTACGGCCTGCAGAGATCTGCTGGCAATGGCTGGTGGACCCAGGGCTTTTTCTGCAGCTCTCCACAGTCTGGGGCTTGGGTCTGGGACTCGTGAAATTGGGAAACGTGGCCAGGCAGTCCTAGCAGTGCCCTCATCCCCCATCGTGGACCATAAGGCCCAGAAGTTGCCCAATGAATCCTCTTGATTTAAGAGACTCAGAAGAGGATTTGGCACCTTGCATTCCCAGAAGGCCAGATGCAGAAGGGTTAGGCTTAGGACAGGTGGATAGGATTTAGGATTTTTAATGGTGCCTTTCCAGCTCTGCCCTTTCAAGTTTTAAGAGTGTCTTCCCTTACTAGCTTTCACCTACCTCGACAGTAACCTTTGGGATGGCATGTTGGTGGGGTGAGTGCGGGAGATGACGAAAGACGGGAGGTGAAGAAACTTGTAGCGAACGTATCGTTGGCTCTTGGCCTGAGACGCTGGGCCCGCTCGAGGTCCTGCCAAGAGCGTTTTCGCTGGGAGGATACGCCGATGATGACAGCCAGGTATTTCTTTGATGCAATTCTGTGTTATTAATCGGGAAAGTACGTAAAGTCCCATTTCCCCAAACACCGCGGGACCAAGGAGGCTCCAACAGCCTTGAGCCCAAGCCCGGGCCTGCCTGGAGCCGCTCCTGCACACCCCGCGTGCCTCCCCGCTCCCTCGCTTCGTGTCGCCTTTCCCCAGCTCCCTTTCTGGTACCTCCCTGGCACTTTGCCGGCTTTCTCTTTGCTTTCTCATCCCTCTGACGTAGATTAAAATATGCACACACACCCTTTTGTGCAAGCAACTGCCACCCAACCAGAGCCCTGGGAGAAAGGAGTCTCTCCTCCATCCTTTACGGAGATTCCCAAGAAATCATATTCCAGCCCAGCTTTGCCGTGGTGGTTTGTGGCCTGCGTGAGAGTTTTTCCTGTTTTGGCTTTCACCAAACAAGGGTGAGAAGCTCTTCTTTCCTTAAGCCCCAAGGCAACGTAGCAAATTGGCCAACATGATGTTTGGCTTTGGCGAAACGTGCCCTTGGGTCAAGGTGAGGGCTGGTGGGGATCAAGGTGAGGGCTGGTGGGGATCGAGGTGAGGGCTGGTGGGGATCGAGGTGAGGGCTGGTGGGGATCAAGGTGCGGGCTGGTGGGGATCAAGGTGTGGGCTGGTGGGGATCAAGGTGAGGACTGGTGGGGATCAAGGTGAGGACTGGTGGGGATCAAGGTGAGGACTGGTGGCTGCGCAACTGCAGCCTCCTGGAGAAGGGGAGATCCTCTACAAGGTGCCCGTGTCTGTCCTGCCCGGTGGAAAGGGTCACAGGTCCATTATCACCACCGCTGTCCCTGGGAGAGCTGCCCCACGGGGTGTCCAGCCCGCAGTGCATGGCTACCATGACCCTGGGCATGGAGCAGAAGAAGTCAAAGAGGGGTTACCTCTGGGGTCAGCCAGCACTTGTGATCGAAAACTCCCATCTTGAGGAAAACCCAAGGAGATGTTTGCAAAGACCAGTCCTCCCAGAGGCTGCCCGGGATTGGGAGGAACAGGAGTCTGCGTGAGCCGTGCCTGGACATTTCTCTGGGTGGATGCTCAGAGGGACACAAGGACAGACAACTGCAGCAATGCAGCGAGGGAGAAAAGGAAAATTATTTTGGGGGCAAAAAGGTACCAAATTTGTGGGTCTGCATCCACCAAAATAAATTCATGCCTGGGCATCCCACAGACAGAGGAAAGCAGGGCGTCGCTCAGGGCATTGAGTAACCCAGATTCCTACCACGTCTTTAGCGTGAGATGCTTTTTCTGGGGAAAAAAAAACCCGTTCCTTTTACAGCATTCATGAGAATGGCCCACGCACGAAACAACCTATGAAGGGAATGGTCTCTTCTGGCCGCCGCGCTCGGGACAAAGTGTCTCGGGACTTCTGACAAGTAACGAATGAAAGACAAATGTTGTGGGACTGATGCTGACGCCGCTCTGCGTTACCCCATCGGGATCGAGGCATGAGCTGGGGGTCGTGACCAGCAGAGTCCCACATGAAGCAGCACAACGGAGACGTATATTTTTTTTTTTTATTATTATTTTTTTTTTCCTGCACGGCGGAGGCCTGCAGCTCCTTTACGGGGCAGCACACCATCAAACACTCGGCGCATCCGAAAGCACCACGCACGAGAGCAAAACATCTGGATGTGCTGTACCAATAAACAAGACGTGGGCAAGTCACGCCCCTCCCGATAATCCGTTGTTCAAAGCGAAAACTCGCCGCAGAAATTTGGAAAAGGCTTGGCGGGGGGTGGGCAGGGAACGGGACGGGATTCTTATTATGCTTGGAAACTATTTAAATATGTCAATATTAAGGGAGCGTAATTACCACTCAAGCAATTCCAGCAAACAAGTCGGTAACAGCGCCTACTTTACGGGAAGTGCATTTCCTCTTGGCAACCTTCTGGCTGGGAATTAGCGAGTCCACCGCTCTCCCACTCCCCTCCATCCGCTCCATTGCCGGCGCCGGGGGGACCGGCATCTTCCAGTGGTGTGTGCTGGGATGCACGTAACTGCACATGGGGGACCATGCTGGTCAACGTAGCCCACTTGGAAGTGATGCCCTAACCCCTGAGCAAGATCTGCTGTGGGTCCATCAGGCAGCCCCGTGGTGCTGAGGAGCCCCATCCCATGCTCTCCTTGGGGTCAGTTCTGACCATCGTTTCTGCGGTCAAGGTGACCGGGAGTAGCTCAGTGCTACTCTGCTTCCCAGAGCATCTGCCCGGAGCAGCCCTTGCGTCTGCGGCAAGAGTCAGAGGAAGGAGACGACTGCGGTTAAGGGACCAGACTCCGTATCCAGATCTCCTGAGTCAGCTCCCAGCATCGCCACCGACATCCCGTGTCGCGCCGGGTGAGTTGCTTCACCCTCGGAGACGCCGGCTCCTGCCTTATAAAGCCCTTCTGTGGTCAGTTGTGTGGCAATGCAGAGTCGTGCCCCGGCTTGGGGAAGTTACTAATGGTCTTTGACTTCTGTTTTGAAAACACTGAACCCAAAAGCGAGGTTCCTTGAACCATTAGTCATCGAAGGAAACGGTGGCTTCCCAAAGCTGCTAAGAACCTTCCCAGGGCTGCTGGGAGAGGATGACCTCCTCCTCCCTGTTGGAGATGCTTGGGGCGCATCCGGGCTGGCACATGGTCCAGGGAGATGCTGAAACCGGACAATTCCCATGAACAAAACCCATCTCATGGGAAAGCTACCCCGCAGGGTGACCACCCTGCAACTGTCCCCTCTGGGATCATCCACGGGCACTGCTGATCCCTGAGCTACCCAATGCCATTTACGCAAGAAGCCACTAAGGACACCATAAAAATCATCTTCAGCCAAAGCAGTGGTAATTAACCTCATCACTCATTAGCTAGGGTCTGCATTTAATCCTTTTTATTGAGCATGAGCATTTTCCAGCATCCCTGTGTGTTGTGGAAGGGCCTTCATCCACACTTTGCAGATGGTGAACCAAGATTTCAAGGGTTTATCCCAGACCACCCAGGAGGATTCATCCATCTCCATCCAGCTGCTGGACCACTCTCTGGGCGACAGCAGTGGTCACAGTCCATCCTTCATCAAAGAAGGGTCCCAAAGTCCGTGTGGGGCAACATGATGCTCAGGCGAGGTGCAGGTATTTGGGTTTGGTCATCGGGCATTTCACATTCTTGATTTTTGCCACCGTTTTGACTCGTTTTGAGTTGCATTGACTCAACGTTGCCCAGGATATCCTTGCAAACCCGAAGCGAAGTGTGTGAGTGCTCATTATTGTTCATAACACATGGACCATGCTAAGGGGCCCTTATAAACTCGTTAAAAGCACTTGAATATTTTTAATTAAGTCTTTTTTTTTTTTTTTTTTTTTTTTTTTTTTGCAATATCCACCCAATTTGAGTCCTAGTCCCGTCTAACAGCTGCAGAGGAGCTATAACAAAAGATTAGCTCATGTTTAATGTCTGGTTAGTGCCTGAAAGGCATCTTGAAAATGTAAAATGCCACAGAAACGCTGAATAATCTTATTTTCGTTGTCAGCACTCCCCTTGAGCAATGCCCTTAAGCCTGACAAATGCTCACCGCAAGCGAAGCGAACGTCCTCTCGTTATAGTTGAACAATCGAATCTCATGCCCTTGACAGCCAGAAAGCCCACCACGGTGGTGCCTGGCTAGCTGGGGACGTTATTTTTGCTGGGCAGCCCAAATTTTTGGAGAACTTCTCCTTGCAGAGCTCAAATTTCTGCCCGTCGCTGGGTGGCTGCCTGCAGTCGCCGCCGCCGCGTGAGGTCCGGCCTGCGGTGCCCCAGCAGAAAGATAATGGATGGGGTCCCCCATCCACATCTTGCGGGGGGGACCTGAGCTCAGCTGCTTCATTGTCCTGTGTTTCCCCCTTCCTGAAGGGTGTTGGCAAGTGTTACGCTAAATCCTGGCTGAAAAGCCACCACCGGGACAGCAAATATCTTTAAAGCATATTTTTTCCATTCTGTTTTGCCCATTTAGGGAGGGTGGCCCCGTTCCCTGCACCCAGGAGACACCCCGTTCCATATTCATTGATTTTTTTTTTTAATTGCATCCCTCAGATCGTACCAACCGATCCCATCGCTGGATCCATGTTTTTCTCCCCAAACAGCCCCGGCTCATGGCATTTGGGGGAGCCGGGGGCTGCCCGCGGTCGCACGCTCCACGCCGCATTGATCGGCACGGTAATTCCTGCAGCGGCGGTGTGGGGGGGGGGGGCACGCTGTGCATTAATCTGCTCCCGTTAGCTGTAATTTGATAACGTTAATGCTTGGAGCCCAGCCTGCGGGAGCATATGGATGGCTTCCCACTTGCGCCGGGCTCCTGCTCTTTCTCACGGCGCGCTGTGACGCAGGGCCGGGCGCCGTAATGCGTGCGGTTTTGCTGGGGGGGGAACGGGGGGGGGACGTCGCTTAATGCGGGTAACGCACTCAGGAAGTCAGTTGTGGAAAAAAAAAAAAATCAAGGAAACCTTAGGGGAGGTGACGGGGAAGGTCCTTTCCATCAGGCTGCCGTGCTGCTCAGGGGTGACAGTGGTGATGGACCCTCGCAGCCACCACAGCGTCGGGTCCCAGTTAATTACAGTGAGTCGTGGAGCTGACGAGAGCAATAACTCGGTTCGGGAAAGACATGGACCTGTTGGAGCGGATCCGGAGGAGGCCACAAAATTGATCGGAGGGCTGGAGCCCCTCTGCTGCGAGGACAGGCTGAGGGAGTTGGGGGGGTTCAGCCTGGAGAAGAGAAGGCTCCGGGGAGACCTTGTTGCAGCAAGACAAGAAAGATGGGGACGGACTTTTTAGTTGGGGTTGTGGCAATAGGACAAGGGGTAACGGTTTTAAATGAAAAAAGGTGAGATTCAGGTGAGACAGAAGGAAGAAGTTTTTTACGCTGAGAGTGGTGAGACACTGGCCCAGGTTGCCCAGAGAGGTGGGAGATGCCCCATCCCTGGAAACATTCCAGGCCAAGTTGGACGGGGCTCTGAGCAACCTGATCTAGTTGAAGATGTCCCTGCTCATGACGGAGGGGTTGGACTAGGTGGCCTTCAAAGGTCCCTTCCAACCCAAACCATTCAATGATTCTATGAATAACAACGATGCAGATGAACTCGGTGGTGGCAAACACCGAGTCCCTCCATCAAGGTAGAAGGTCTCGGGTGTACGGAGGAGCTGCTCAATGAACTGAGGACAAACACGCTGTGCTGATGGCGATGCCAAGGCAGGGAGCTTGCTCCCAGGCAGGATGGCAGGAGGGATGCTCATGTCTTGCAGTACGGACCAAACTTTGATCCCATTAGCCCAATGTCTTGATGTCGCCTGCAACTGCAGTGGAGGCGGCAGGAAAGCACCAGCGCTACCTCCAGCAGCACGTGCCGGGCTGCCTCAGGGCTCTGCATCCACAATAGGTGCAGGGATGTAGAGAGGGATGGAGGAGAAAAGAATCCCAGCCAAAACGTGCAATTTTTGGCCCTATAGGATTATATTATATCGCATCCCACCACACAGTCTGAGAAGAGAGGCTGGTCCACGATGGTGGCTCCACCTTCATCACTCCTGGTGGCCACAGGGGACACAGACATGGGAATTTTGGGCTACTCACTGCTATGGCCGGATGATAGGATCCTGCAGCCACGAGCTGCTTTCTTGACCTGTCCTGGTGGGACACATGGCTCCGTAAGGATGGACTTTCTCAAGGTGGGACAAGAGCAGTTAGTGGCTGAAGTCAAGTAAGTTCCTTTAAATTTAAGGTCTGTTAGGAACAGCTCAGCCAAAGCCTACTGTGGATGGAAATACAGGAGCTGGAAGCCTGAATCCTTCGAGATCAATGATAAAACTGCTGTTGTCTTCGGTAGGGCCAGAGCACAAAGGAAAACCCAGCTGTGTTACGGGGAGTAATCGTTCTTCTAAAGCAGTGGGTCACGCGAAAGAGTGATTCCTGGCTGTAATCCCAACAGCATTACGCTCGGAGAGAGGACTGGGCCAGCAATACCGGGGAAGCTCGATACTTTGTGTCTGTTTTATTAGTTTGATGAAAAATCAGCAAGGAAGGAATGGGAAAAGGAATTCTTCTTTTCCCTAATACCTAAGTGTTATCCCAGAAAATAATTTCTCTTCCCTGTAATAAATCTTGGCGAGGAACTTCTCTGACGGGCATTTCACCCCGGCTGTCAGCTGAGACAGATGTATGGGAAGATGTGGAAACAAAAGAAGGAGGCTTAAAAATAATCTAGATTCCATTTCTCTATCGGACGTAATTTAAAGCGAGCCTAACCGTCCGCATTTCATTGCCTGCAGACAAAACAAGGTGTAACACATATCCCTTCCGAAGCACTTGAGGTGATGAAGAGAAAGGCTTTTATAGAGCGCGTTTCCTTGGATAAACACCAGCTCTCCTTCCCCGCCTCGGCACCCCACCACGGTGACCTCAGCACCTCACAAAACCAATTTCAGATGGAAAAAAGTAAACCCGGGGTGCAAAATAAGACACCAAGGAAAGAGCATCACCTCCTTAGACAACGCGAGGTCTCCAGGGAGACCCGCAGCCAGCCCGGTTTTCGAGCAAATATTAAATATTGAGCTCTTGAATGGCCTCAGACACCCCCGGCCTGCAAAGCCCCGCCGAGGCAGAGCGTCTTGCTCGTGTCACGCTTTCATATGGATGCAAGCTTGGATTTTACCCAAAGCGCTCTAATGGAGATTAAACAACTCCACAAGCAGCTGCTCTACGGCGATATTAAGTGGAGACTGGATAAAGTTATCAATTTAGATTGAACCGGGGAAGTTCTGCTAATGCACTTGGACAGCAAAGGTGCACAGATGGCAACTGAAACACTTAGGGAACTTCTTAAGAAAAATCCAGCTGAGCCTTATAAACAAATGTCCTTTGTAAAACCGGCATCTAAGGAGCGAGCGAGGGCGACGCTGTCTGAACTACTTTAATTCATTTATTTTTTTTTTTTTTTCCATCAGGGACCTGCCTGAAGCGTGGGATGTTTAAATTATCAGTACCGTTGCAACAGCCGCGGGGCTGCAGGGCGTAAGAAGGGAAGGCGGGATTTGCACGCGGCCCATCGGTGCTCGGTAAGGAAAAGGCAATTCTGTTTTTACTTTAAAAAAAAAAGAAACAGTAAGGAAACCAGCTTTGTACAATTCTTTCCTGCTCGTTTCTGTGGGTTGGGGGCGTTCCTGAGCGCAGCGCCATTCGCAGGGGTCTTTGAAGCTGCCCAAACACAAACCATCAGGCTGAAGACCTGGCCTGACGGAGGTTGCCTCGCTTGACACGCGCACAACTAACGACAGAAGAAGGCGACGCAGCTTAGCCGATGGCTTTGAACTCCTGCATATGCCTTCCAATTATTTAAATGGCCTGGTTAGATAAACATCAGCACCCAGGGATCGCCGTTAATATGCACAAGAACAAATGTTCCAGATTTTTAGCCCGTAACTTATTCAAACCAGTTGGTCGGGGAACGGGGCTGTTGCCCTCGTGTTGCCTTCAAACCCAAAATCTCCCAGGGAAGGGACTTGTCTGGCCCCACCTGTCCATGTGCTCTTAGGTACAATCAAGGATAATTGGAGGAGTTGAGTGATCCTGTGTTTGAAAGGTCTGCAAGTGTGCTTCAATGTCAGAGGAGCTGCTCCTCTCCCAGAGGTCACTGGCAGGTGACAGGGCCATCCTGGCCTGTATCAGGAACGGTGTGGTGAGTAAGACTAGGGAAGTGACCGTCTCCCTGTCCTCGGCACTGGTGAGGCCCCACCTCGAGTGCTGTGTCCAGTTTTGGGCCCCTCACCACAAGAAAGACCTTGAGGGGCTGGAGCGTGTCCAGAGAAGGGCAACGGAGCTGGTGAGGGGTCTGGAGCACAAGTCCTGTGAGGAGCGGCTGAGGGAGCTGGGGACGTTCAGCCTGGAGAAAAGGAGGCTGAGGGGAGACCTTCTCGCTCTCTACAGCTCCCTGAAAGGAGGGGGTAGCCAGGGGGGGTGTCGGTCTCTTCTCCTAAGGAACAGGCGATGGGACAAGAGGAAACGACCTCAAGCTGCACCAGGGGAGGTTTAGGATGGATACTGGGAACAATTTCTTCCCCGAAAGGGTCATCAAGCATTGGAAGAGGCTGCCCAGGGCAGTGGTGGAATCACCATCCCTGGAGGTATTTAAAAGCCGGGCAGATGTGGTGCTGAGGGACATGGTCTAGTGATGGGTTTTGTCAGAGTTAGGTTGATGGTTGGACTTGATGATCTTAAAGGTCCCTTTCAACCTAGGCGATGATTCTGTTTTGCTGGGGAATTGAGCAGGCTGCATCATCATCATCATCATCATCATCATCCTTCCATCGCTGTTCCCCTTGTAGGTTAGATCTGCTCTCCTCCAGCTGGAGCACGTGTTTCAATGCCAGGTCCCCAGCAGTACCAAGAAGATGCTGCCTGCTGTGACTCGTGTCACCGTCCTTGACTGTACAAAGATCTAAGGGCAACCAGGCTCTTGATGGGGTGCTGCGGGTCTTGCTGCCCATGTTTGGAGCCAACGGGGGACCCAAGACATCAATGAGTAAGTGCTAATTCTATATAACTCAGCTTCTGGTCTGTGGCTCACCAGGACATCCAGAGGTGGTCTACAGCATGATCGCCACTCCCTAATTCCAATCAGGTGGAATTAGCAGTATGTCTCATTAAAAGTTCCTACCAGGAGATGGTGCCCTGAGGAAGGGGAGGAACGCACACATCTCAGCGCGATGTCTAGGAGCCCAGGCTCAGCCTGCTTTCATCAGCCACCCCACACCAAGCCCCATGCCCTCCAGCAGCAGGGTGGAAGCAAAGAGCTGGAGGTTAGAGACATGGTAAAACACCGCCGTTGTTCACTCAATGGCTGTGTCAGCCCTCCTACAGCTCCTCCTTGCAAGCTTGACCCCAACCCTGGCACCTTTGGTCAGCAGCAAGGCAGTTCCCCAACACCCGCCGTTACTGCTGTGTCCCTCACCCTGACCACCCTTCCCTAAACCGTTTAAACCACCAGCGAAGGGAGGTTTGCATGAGGACACTCTTCCCGGAGCAGAGACGGTTGTGGTTGGGTGCTGGCAGCATCCCAGCTCTTGCTACAGCCCCCCCACCACCAGTGATGGTGAGCTGTGAGCTTTCCCAGACACCAGCAAGAAACGTTCTTCTACAGCCTGGGCCAAGCAGAGGACAACAGTGACGATTCATCGCTACCAACTAAACCAAGGTAGAGCAGACGGGAAAAGGAAGCGCTAGCTATGGCAGGAGAGTGCTTTAAGTGACACAACAGGACAATAAATGAAAACAATGAGCAGGGAGAACTTTCAGATCACTAGTTGTCTAAATACTGCCTGACCCTGCTTAGCTAATTTTACCCTTGGTCTGCATGGGAAGGTGAGTTCATCCTACACGCCCAAAATACAGCACCTCCATGCAGATGTGGGCCAGATTTACAAATATATTTGATGGGGTTTGCACTTCTGTAAGTTCTGTTAGGTCTAAGCTCTGGTATAACCTGGGCTTTCTGTCGCATGAGACCTTCAGTTGGCGGAGATCGACAGAGGGAGGGGAAAGTGAAAGGCGGGTTCTGCAGAGAGCCAAGAGGGGGAGTTTGCTGTTCCAGTTACGGGTTACCAGAGTTAAATTATGTACTGGTGTTACTTGCCTTTGCAAATCCAGCTGATTGAGGAAAAAACACAAACACATTGACAGGGTCTTTTAAAAATTGATTTTGCTGTCCGTTGGAATGATACAAGCCAACGGCAGAGACGCGTATTGACATTTCTGAAAGCCAAGTGACGTACATGGTACGTGGAACCAGAGTCAGTGGTTTGCCTCTTCATGGGTTAAGGAGCCTGTGTCTCCATTGCTTAATCACAACCAGCCACCATGGAGAATAGGGACATTCCTGTCTTCTTTGGAATCATAGAATCATTTAGGTTGGAAAAGACCCTTGGGATCATCGAGTCCAACCATCAACCCCACACTACAAAGTTCTCCCTTACACCGTATCCCCCAACACCACATCTAAACGAGTCTGAAACACATTCAGGGATGGTGACTCCACCACCTCCCTGGGCAGCCTGTTCCAGTGTCCGATCACTCCTTCTGGGAAGAATTTTTTCCTAATGTCCAGCCTAAACCTACCCTGCTGCAGCTTGAACCCATTCCCTCTTGTTCTATCGCGATTGAAGGAACTGGGACTGTTTAGTTTGAGGAAGAGGAGGCTGAGGGGAGACCTCATCACTCTCTACAACTACTTGAAAGGACATTGTAGAGAGGTTGGGGCTGGTCTCTTCTCACAGGTAATCAGCGATAGAACAAGAGGGAATGGGTTCAAGCTGCAGCAGGGGAGGTTTAGGCTGGACATTAGGAAAAAATTCTTCCCAGAAAGAGTGGTCAGCCACTGGAACAGGCTGCCCGGGGAGGTGGTGGAGTCACCATCCCTGAATGTGTTTAAGAGTCATTTAAATGTGGTGTTGGGGGATATGGTGTGAGGGAGAACTTTGTAGAGTGGGGTTGATGGTTGGACTCCATGATCCCAAGGGTCTCTTCCAACCTGAATGATTCTATGATTCTCGATAAAAGGACTCCAACAGCCCCCCCGGTTTCCCAGCAGCTGTGGAAGTAATGGACTGGGTGTTCCTGTAAACTGTTGCTATTTAGATTAGATGCACTTCATAGGATAGGTGGAGACTTCTTTTCCAAAAAAAAAAAAAAATAAAAAAGAAAAAATAATTAGATATTGATGTTTGGCTTGTTCATACCTACAAACACATACTAATGTATCGAATGCAACATAATGGCCGCGTGCTGCGAACCTTGGCCCAGGCGAGGAATTCCTGAAGTCCTCAGAGCTGCTCGCTCGAGCAATAAAAGCGCTGTTTGCCAGACCAATTAGCAGAGGTATGAAACAGAAAAGAGTGAATCGTATATTCACCTTTCCTGGACTCATTTCTGGCACAGCCTGACGCCAATTCCATAACTCTCTGCCTGGGTACCTCATTCACATACACATCTATTTCCATAGAAATAGACCACACCCTGGGCTCCATCAAAAGAAGGGTGGCCAGCAGGTTGAGGGAGGTGATTCTACCCCTCTGCTCCGCTCTCATGAGACCCCACCTGGAGTACTGCATCCAGCTTTGGAGTCCTCAGCACAGGAAGGATATGGACCTGTTGGAGCGGGACCAGAGGAGGCCCCAGAGATGCTGGGAGGGCTGGAGCCCCTCTGCTGTGAGGACAGGCTGAGAGAGCTGGGGGGGTTCAGCCTGGAGAAGAGAAGGCTCCGGGGAGACCTTCCAGCCCCTTCCAGTCCCTAAAGGGGCTCCAGGAAAGCTGGGGAGGGACTCTGGATCAGGCAGGGGAGCCATAGGACGAGGGGGAATGGCTTCAAACTGGAAGAGGGGAGATTTAGATGAGATCTGAGGATGAAATTCTTGACTGTGAGGGCGGTGAGCCCCTGGCCCAGGTTGCCCAGAGAAGCTGTAGAAGCCAGTTCATGGGGTATTTAGTGCAAATCAGTGCTGACAACAGTAACGCATCATCTTTTGGGTTATCCTGTGTGAACCAAATATGAAGATCCCTGTGCTTGCTCTGAAGTCACAGTTGTTACACTTGGAAAAAGCCGTGCAGGTTTTAGTAATACGCGTTTGGTTGACCTCATCTTATTTGTCAGCTGTTCGTAGAAAAGAAGCAGCTATATATAATATTTTGGTGTCTAATTATGAGGTCCATTTCGGTACTCCATCTGCTGTTCTCGTGCACTGACGCTTATATTGTAATATATGTTGAAAAATGCCTTTACAATTTGTCATAGAATCATAGAATGTGTTGGGTTGGAAGGGACCTTTAAAGGCCACCTCTAAAGGATCATCTAGTCCAACCCCCCCGCACTAAGCAGGGACATCTATCATCTGGTAAAGAGAACTGGTATACTGGTCAAGTCACTCTCAACGGCAGAGGTGTCCTCAGGGCACCAGTCCCCATTTTCTTCTTGTTTGTGGTCCAGTGACCCTGCTCACGTTGGGGTTTCCTGAGATGCTGAGAAGCCATCCAGCTCTTCTCTCAGGAAGGGGACTCTGAGCGCATGGGTACATCTTCTGCAAAGGTCCATATGTCACAAATAATCATAGAATCATAGAATGTGTTGGGTTGGAAGGGACCTCTAAAGGTCATCTAGTCCAACCCCCCTGCAGTGAGCAGGGACATCTCCCACTAGATCAGGTTGCCCAGAGCCTCATCCAGCCTGGCCTTGAATGTCTCCAGGGATGGGGCCTCCACCCCCTCTCTGGGCAACCTGGGCCACTGTCTCACCACCCTCCTTGTAAAGAACTTCTTCCCAATGTCTCATCTAAACCTGCCCTGCTCTAGTTTAAAGCCATCGCCCCTCGTCCTATCGCTACCTGCCCTTGCAAACAGCCCCTCCCCAGCTTTCCTGTAGGCCCCCTTCAGGTACTGGAAGGGGCTCTGATGTCTCCCTGGAGCCTTCTCTCCTCCAGGCTGAACCCCCCCAACTCTCTCAGCCTGTCTTCATAGGAGAAGTGCTCCAGCCCTCGGATCATCTTCGTGACCCTCCTCTGGCCCCGCTGCAACAGCTCCACGTCCTTCTTGTGCTGAGGGCTCCAGAGCTGGACACAGTACTCCAGGTGGGGTCTCACCAGAGCAGAGTAGAGGGGGAGAATCACCTCTCTGGATCTGCTGGCCACGGTTCTTTTGATGCAGACCAGGACGCGATTGGCCTTCTGGGCTGCGAGCGCACATTGTTGGCTCATGTCCAGCTTTTCGTCCATGAGTACCCCCAAGTCCTTTTCCGCAGGGCTGCTCTCTATCACGCCATCCCCCAGCCTGTATTGGTAACGAGGATTGTCCCGACCCAAGTGTAGGACCTTGCACTTGGCTTTATTGAACTTCATAAGGTTTGCTCGGGCCCACCTCTTCAGGTCATCCAGGTCCCTCTGGATGACATCCCATCCCTCTGGCACATCGACCACACCGCTCAGCTTAGTGTCATCAGCAAACTTGCTGAGGGTGCACTTGATCCCAGTGTCTATGTCATTGGTGAAGGTGTTGAACAGCACCACATAATGGTTGTTGTCACTCTTCTCATTGAGGTGCAACGGGTGCAACTCCCAGCTGCGTTTCACAGAGACCTTGCCGTCCTCAGAAGACATTCAGGAGCCTTCACACCTAGGACAGGTTTCAAGGAAAATGAGCGAACCCTGGAGATGCAGCAATGGAAATAATAATCTACTTCGGGATTTGGCAAGTGGACAAAGGGCTTATGTCCGGAAACAGGGTGGAGAGACGCCGGGCTGATGCCGCCCAGCAGAGAGCCAGGACTGCCGTTTCTCTGAGAGAACGGGGATTGTTTGCTCTGGTTGGTTTCCAAAGTCATTCCGATGCCTTGGAGGTGAAAGGATTTCACGGAAACGTTTGAGATGCTCACTTGGTCACATCCAACCCCCTTTTTTTTTTTTTTTTTTAAACATGCCTCAGCAAAATGACTCGCTGTTTCACACGGGAAGGCTGCACGGTGCGTCAGCGTGGAAAGCGCTGGAGGCAGAGCAACGCCGCGCAGACGGCGCTGAGTCCATCGGGCGTCTGGAGCGGTCAAAGGCCAACGAGATTTTCCAATATCCTCTAACTGGTGCTAGAGGGAAAACTATGAAAAGTCTTTGGGGTGCAATACGAGCTGATTAAAAGAAAAAATAAAACAAAGCACTAATTAACTGTGCTATTAAAGGTCCATCCACTTCGCTGGGGGAAAGAGCAACATCTTTTAGGAGGGATGCTGGCTAATAAATCAGAAGGGCTTTGTTCATCTGCCAGCTCCCCCACAGGCTGGCTGGGTGGTCTTGCTGTGAGTCAAATCTATTTAACCTCAGTTTCTCTATCTGCAAGATGGGGCGGAAAACCTACGTATTCCCCTCTCCCTCCCCTTTAATGAATATTGAACTTCAAAAAAAAAAAAAAAAAAAATTAAAAAAATTTAAAAAGCGCTATAGAAATCTGAAGTGTTGCTGCTATTTCGTACACAGCAAGAGCCAAAGTTCCCGCCTGAGGAGTCCTTTTCCCCTTTGTTATCACGGAGATTTTTTTTTAAGATAGAGGGATCCAAGAGAGGAGATATGCCAGCTGCTCCCTAAGGAAAGAGATGGACAAAAACCGCCAGATCCTGAATGGGACCCCTTCCAAACTGGAGGAATTGGGCAGAAGTCTTCCATCAGCAGACTGATAATCTGCTTTGCTGCCTAGAAAGGTGGCTGGCAGGAACTGTCTCAAAACATCCGATACCACCTTGGATGTGGTGGGGTTTGCCACAGGAGTGCCATCACCTGGTTCCCATGACGAAGAGGTCAGCGCATGGAAATCAAAAGAACATCATGACCCCAGCTCAGCTGCCGAGGTGTGCTACGAGACATGGAGGCTGGGGAGGTGGATGGAGTAGACAAGCTTTGCAGGAGGAAGGTGAGATGTGGGCTGCAGCGAGTCATAGAATCACAGAATGGTTTGGGTTGGAGGGGACCTTAAAGATCATCTGGTTCCATACCCCTACCCTGGGCAGGGACACCTCCCACCAGACCAGGTTGCTCCAAGCCCCGTCCAGCTTGGTCTTCAACACCTCCAGGGATGGGGCATGAGTCTTCTTGCTAAGCAATACATGCGAGAGAGGAGAGAGAGGAAGAGCTGGTGGAAACGGCTGGGCATGAAGACGCGTGGGGTTGAACCCAAACCCAACACGTCCCATCCGACTCCTTGCAGGAACAACGGGTGGCCAGACGTCAAGATGCTCATTAAACCACACCAGGTTTCCCTGCGTTCGCTAAGCCAGGGCTCACTCAGTCTTTTTTATAGACAGTTTATAGTTTTTCCCTGATCCACTCTGTGTTTTAGTTAATTGCTCTTTACCTTGGATTATCTAGAGCAAGTTTTTTATGTAACGGCCCTTACTGAGATAGAAAGCATGATAGATGGGGCCTGGCTCCTGCAATTTGGTATTTAGGTGGCTCTATCAAGAGCGCGGTCAAGAACGTTGTAAAAAAACGGTGGATCTGAACATCCACTCTGCCTGCCAAGGCAAGGAGCTGCAACGCAAACGGGGAAGCAGCCGCCCAGAGGGAACTGGATTTGTTTTTCAAGGTCCAGATGTAATTTTGCCACCTTGCACCTTTATATTCTCGTCCTCTCTTCTTACAGTCCTTTGGGGAAAATTCTGAGATGGCATTTCGTTATTTTCTACCATCAGCTCCGCGATTTGCTAAGGCGAACTGCGAGGTGTTAGCAAACAGTCGGAACAGTAAAAATACTTACTCCGCCGCTGTTGTGAAGCCGTAGGTATAATGTATCTATTTACTGAATTACAGAAAATTGCTTTCCTCCCGCGGATGAGTGTTGGCAAAATTGGTCACTTAATTCTGAAAGAGCGAGAGAGAAGTAACAGCAATCGCTTCAGTGTCATGGCAACACATGCCAGCACTGCGAGGATCTCGACGTCTCCTCGCTGCAGTCCTCCCTCAGGAAAAAAAAAAAAAAAAAAAAAAAAAAAAAAGAAAATCGTATTTTCGGCAGCAGTTTAGCACTGAGGTTTCCTGGGAGCAGCGTTCCTGGGGGAGCATTACCCACCCGACCAGGTCTGCTGGATTTGGTCGGGGGCTCATCTCCAGCCAGCCCCATTTCGAGCATCCTTCAGGCAGCTGCCTCTGCTCTGCCCAACCCGGAGTTATTATCGGCAGGCGTTTGACAGCACCTCCCTGCCTCCTATTAAAATCCTCCCCCAAGCCTGCACGGGGATTTTTGGTGCCTGCAAGAGCCCGGGGCCAACGTTGTGTGCCGACTTTGCAGCCATCTCACACGATAAAGGGCTTTAAAGGGGCTTTGCTGGGTGGTGTGGTGATGGCCATCGTGGGTGTGGGGGCTCAGGCTTTTGGCTCCTCTGTGGGAGAGTAAATGTAAATCATCTTGCTCTCCAAGCTAATCGTATGGGAATAAAATCCTTACAGGCTGTAAATTACAACTCACCCTCCCAAAAATCAGCTCTCTCGCCTTCAGCTAGGGCTCAGGCAACCGTATGGGTGGAGTATGGGTGGATTCCCAATGATATCATGGAAGGATGTGGGTTCGCCTGCGAATTCCTGTGTCTTCTCCTGAGCTAATTTCACTCTTTGTTTACTCTTATCAGGACGTCTGCAGCCAAGAATTAATTAGCAGCACTGCCTTAGTACACCGGGGTCCTACCAGTTCAAGGCATTGTACGCACACAAAGCCAAGAAGATCTGCACAGCTTAGAACAGATTTTTTTTTAAAGGAAACCATTACTAAGCACAATTACTAGTTAAAAAAAAAAAAAAAAAACCAACAAAAACCAGCTAATTATACCAGCAAAAATAAACACTGAAGTGGGGAACATCTCTCCAGCTTCACTGTATCAAGCAAGGGGTGGTAGTGGTTAGGAAGAAGATGTTTTAGTAAGGCCGTTGGCATTGGTGGGGTTTTTTTTTGGTTTTTTGTGGTTTATTTTTTTTTTGTGTGTGTATCGTTGGACTTGATGATCTCAAAGGTCCCATCCAGCCATGAAGATTCTGTGATTCTGCGATTCTGTGATTTTTTTTTTTTTTTTTGCTTGCCGAAGAGCTTTTCTCCTGCCCTTCGCCATGCCTGCTACCTAGATAAGCCAGGCCAGATATCTCAGTTCCTGCATTGCCTGGGGCTGTGGATTTTTCCTGTTGTGTTTTGGTTTTTTGGGGGGGTTTGTTGGGTTTTTTTTGGGTGGTTTTTTTTGTTTGTTTGTTTTGGTTTGTGTTTTATTTTAAGAAGGATAAAAAGCATCCTAAACAGAGTGATACCGTATCGCGCCGCGTTAAGGCCGTCGCTTGAAGTGAGATGCGCGGAGGTTATTCGCTTCCTCTATTTGCTAAAATAAATACATGGTGTGTAGATTAAGCGCTGGGCAATGAAGGCGGCATTGTACGCAATATTCCCCGGCAGACGCTTACATTTCCTAGATAAGATACACGGCAGCGAAGGCTGATGAACTACAGACTTTCGCATGAATCTACTACTAACTACCATCACCGCTAAAAATATCACCTAGCGTTACTTGCTAAAATAAACATTTAGACGCACAGATAATCCCCAAGCTTCAATGTATAAACCGGCCGGTGATGGATAACTGTTAGAAAAAAGCCGCGCCAGTAAGTACGTTGCCTGCGATCTGCCTCTCTTCCGGCATCCCGTCCCAAACTATTGAGAGGAGTTGGGACCCATTGGCAAGTGGAAAGAAATCCAGACCGCGTGGCCCAAAAATGAAGGCGGGGGGGGGGGGGGAGGGGGGGGAAGTAATTTATGTTTATTATTGGTTTCAATTAGAAGAAAATCATTAGCAACTATTTTCACATCGTAATTTTCATGCCGCTGAGAGCATCGGAGCGAAATAATAGGAGTCTCGTTTCCTCTTAGGAAACTAAATGAAAAAATGAGGCTTGGAAAGAAGCTCATGAGGTCAGTTCATCTGTCGCGCAGCTCCAGGAGAGGGTTACGCGCAGCAAACGGGGCTTCAGGAGCCCTTTTCCTTCACGGAAAGTGTGCTGGGAAGCTCTGCATAAGCCAGTCCTGGGATAAAAGCCCCCATCCCAGTCTGCTCTCACCTCTAAGTATCTCCTTTTGAGAGAAAGTCCATGCTCCATGGCTGAGAAGTAGACATCCTTAGTCATAAAAAGGTTTCTGACCTACAGGAGGCATTTATTTGTTTTTCTGGCGCGTGGGAAGACGTTAAGTAGTCATTCGCCAGACAAAATCAATTCCAGAATCCCAAACCTTCTACAACGGGAGACCAAAAGCCAGATGAGATACTTATTCAAGCGTTCTTGGGTGATGTTTCTTCTCAGCGAGACTATGGCTATGGTTTCATCCGAGTATTTTGCAAGCGCGTGTGAAATCATAAGGTTACTAAAGTTACCCTTCGTAACGCTGATCTTGTTATTTTAATCTTTTTTTTTTTTACCAGGATGGACTGAATTTAGCCATTAACGTAATTCTACGTTCAAGCGAGACGATCCAAAACACCTTGGAAGCATCACTGGAGCGCCCCAATAAACGCGTTGCTGTTGATGCCCGAAGACACCATCATCTCGGGCAAGGTGGAGCCGGATGCGTTGCTATGCTCGTTCTTTTGGACCGACCCTATCAAACACCGACCTCTTATTTTAGGCAAATCAGATCAAACGCAGCTCTCGGTTCTCTCAAGCTACTTTTGACCCTGCGCTTCCGCCTATTTTTGCACGCCGGGGATGGGAACACCGCCTGCGAGGCAGCGCCACGGCCTTGAAACAGGACGGTAGAGCTCCCGAAGCGCGAGAAAGATACGCAAGCAAGAGTTTGTCAGGGAAACCTGAATGCGAAAAATAGCGAGATACATGCCAAAATCATGTACTGGGGGGGGGCTCAGTACATACAAATCCCGGAATAAAAGATAATCCAGCCTAACCATCTGGAGACGTGTGTCATACAACAATCCCTGCAAATTCGGTTTTTTGCTCTTAAATCCTCCCGTCCTAAAAAAAACCAAAAGTAAATCAAGTTAACTTTAAACAGGTTGGTTGTTTTTTTTTCTGCCACAAACATCTAAATTGGAAAATCCTCGAGCAAGCTGTTCCTTTTCTCTTCCAAATCTTAAAAAAAAACAAAAACAAAAACAAACCAACAAAAAAACAACAACAAAAAAAAACCAAACCACAGAAAACCTCAACAATTAAATTCTGCCGCAGAAATCAATGCGGACAGGCCCCCTTTCAGTGCTAGGTATTTATTTTCGTGTGTTAAGTGTCCCTAGTAGACGCGCGAAAGGGAACAGCTCAATTTTTGCCTTTGACGATGTGACTTCTAAGAAGCATTTTTTCCGCGCCAAGAAAGATCAGCCACGTTATTGCTGGCAGTAAGCAGCGCTCCCACAAGAATTCTTTACCTGCAGACGGGTGGCTCTTGAATAGGGGGAAAAAAAAACCCTCTTTCCTGCCTCTGGAAGATACGAAAGGGACCCAAAAGGATTATGAAATCGCTGTACCCGATAACCTGCGGCCAGCAGCGTTATCCAACGGGGAGGATAAATGGCCAAATTCGTCCCACGTCCGACCCTTTAAAGTCAGTAAGTTCAAACTGGAGATGAATCGCCTTCAGCGAAGCCGGGGTCTACGAGGGGTTGTGTTAATGAGTACAGTGAAAGAATAGCAGATATTATGAGCGACAGCAGTAGTGTGTGTGTATATATATATATATATAAAAAAATATATATACGTGTGTGTGTATGTGTATATAAAAAGCTGGAAATAGCGTGCAATGCTTCAGAGGAATGAAACCACAGATCTGGGGTAAAATTAACAAAGGTGCCAGCGTGATACAGAAGCCTATTTATAGAATCATAGAATCGCTGAGGTTGGAAGGGACCTTCAAGATCATCAAGTCCAACCATTAACCTCCCCTGACAAAAACCACTTCTAAACCATGTCCCTAAGCACCACATCTACCCTTTTTTTAAACACCTCCAGGGATGGTGAAGCCACCACCTCCCTGGGCAGCCTATTCCAATGTTTAATAACCCTTTCAGGGAAAAAAGGTTTCCTAATACCCAATCTAAACCTCCCCTGACATCACTGGAACCCGTTTCCTCTTGTCCTATCCCTTGTCACCAGGGAGAAGAGGTCAGCCCCCATCTCTCTACACCCTCCTTTCAGGTAGTTGTGGAGGGTGATGAGGTCTCCCCTCAGCCTCCTCTTCTCCAGGCTGAACAACCCCAGTTCCCTCAGTCGTTCCTCATAAGGTTTGTCCTCCAGACCCCTCCCCAGCTTTGTAGCCCTTCTCTGGACACGCTCCAACACCTCAATGTCCTTCTTGTAGTGAGGGGCCCAAAACTGAACGCGGGACTCGAGGTGGGGCCTCCCCAGTGCCGAGTCCAGGGGGATGATCACTTCCCTAGTCCGGCTCACCAATTTAAGGGAAAAAAAAAAAAAAAAAAAAATCCTACAGTCTAGACTGGGAGTCTGGAGCCAAGAAACTCCTGTGGTTGCTTCGTGCGGAAGAGGACACAAGCTGGCCCACGGCACGCCAGCGTGAGAGAGCTCAGAAAGGGTTCACACATTGCGCGTATCCTACAATCATATACGAGCAGGTGGTTACCTGAGAAGATTTTTGATGGGTTACTGCTTTATCAAAGTCCATAAGTCCAAGTCCTATGCGTGAGGCGAGCGCTGGGATGGGAATTAGGCTGTAGACATGTCTCTCCCCTTCCTCCTAGGATCGACCACCTTCCTTGCTCACTTCATTTATGGCTGACCCGTCTGCCGGTAAGGTCAACATCAGGAAAATGAGGTCCTATCATGCGTTCCTCGTGGTGTAACACAGACCAAACGCAACTTTCCAGGCAGGGACAGCTCTTATCTTTAAAGGCATTGTCCCCCCAACAAAAGTAAATGCTTTCAAGCTCTCCCTGATATCAGTAGTAATTAAGGATGCTCTACCTCCCATGGGAACAAGCTTTGTTTCCAGGCATATTAAAAGTACTTCAGGTCACTTTTGCCTCTCATCTGAATAATCCCATTGGGATCTTGCTTTGACCATGCATACTAGGTTTGTCCGGTGTTCCACAGGGCATGAGGCTACGGCATGAGAACTGAGTAACTCAGTCCTCTGCTTCTGTGTTATTTTCCTCTCATCCACGATATTTTGAAAATTCACAAGAAAACCATAATTGCTGTCATTTATTATCTGTTAGCGTTAGCACCCTCACAGTCTTGAAGGATTTCTTCATTCTCAAGAGGAAGCAGTTCCTGCTTAGCATCCATTGTGGTTGGGTGAGTCAAGAGAGGGCCATGAACCAACACCATGGAAATTATTAAAAAAAAAAAGTGACTCGTTGATAAGACTTGGGTTGGTTTTTTTTTGGCAGGGCTTACGTGTATCAGCAAAAATATCCTCCCAGTAGTGTAAACTCTGATTATCAACACAGACAGGTCCTTCTGCTCTTCTAGCTCACGCCATTTGGGAGACCAGCTTAAGCTACACAAGAGGAAGAGTTTTGAAGTCAGTATGAGATGTATTTCCTGATCAAAGTGGGATCTGGTTGCAATGGCACAAATTCTGTTGCTAACTCCTCTGAGCATAGACAAGACCAGTTCCTGCCCTACCCCTCCTCACCTGGAGGGCTGAATCTGCTGAAAAGGTATTAATTCAGAACTATTCACCTGGAGCCACACCTGACCAGTGTTTGCACCAATGACCAAGCCAGAAAAAGGGCAGAGGAGGCAAGGAGAGGAAACCAGGGGAAGAGATACTCTGGGAGTATGCTGTGAGCAGAGCTGGTGAGGGCAATGAAAGACGTGATAGCAACCAGCGTGTTTTCATATGTCCTTTGATCCCAGTTGAGATGGTTTTTCTCTCTCTGCCACCCACATCATTCCATGAAGAAGCTCTGGATGAGCAAAGGATGGGCCACTCTTGGGTTTGCAGAGGAAGAACCATGTACCAGCAGGTAAGAGCAAGCCAGCAATCAGAGATTAATATTCTGGTAGCTAATACTTCATCTGTTGTAGCTGGTAGAGGACTTGGAGACAGATGTGTCGAGGGTAGTGACAAACGAACTCGTGTTTTAAAGCTACTGGAGTCCCTTGCATTCTTCTCGTTACTCTATAGTATAGACTGTTGTCGCTTGATGGACATCTTCTCTTGAGCCACTCCTACCAGAATGACTGGATTTAATATTATTATATCCTGAAGTGACAGGAGGAGATAGCGATATGTGTCCCCGTCTACATGCCATTTCCCATGAGGTCTAGAAAAGATCATCATATTTATTTTATGATCCGCGGGTCATTCATCTATATCTGCTTTGAAGCCCCGGTAGACTTTTTGCCAATCGCTAATAGAAACTAAATAAACACAGCCAAACAGTGTCATCTGTCTGTGTGGTGAGTAATTATGAGGGATTCCTCTTTAAATAGACGCTTAAGTAAATATAGAAATATCGTTTTACAAATGCTGGCTCAAGAAGGGACGTTGGGGGATTACAAAGAAGGGACACCTCCCTTACGTATGTACATATATCAATGCAAATGGGACCCTATGCTGTTATCGAGTACACGGCGAAGGAATTTATTTCGGCTTTTACGGTCGCACGTGTGCTTTCTTCAATGCGCCGGACTCAAGATGGAAAAGTACTTTTCTCTTTCCAAAGCTTCATTCATAAAAATGACCTTTTCATTGAATGCTTTTGTTCTTGTGTGCGACGCTATTTCCCGGGGAGGCTATTGGGGGACTACTTCGTATAATACATCATGAGTTTGTGCAATACGATGGAGGGTTATAACGCAGCTGTATGAGCCTTCCGTACCCTGTATATATTAATGACCCTGTAGCACTGAACCCAAAGCACTGGGTGTTCTGGCTGATGCGAGTTATTTTGCTCTGCCCGCTTCAATCCTCCCTCCGTGTCACCGGGAGGTGGTATTCAGCATCATCTCTGCTCCTCCAACATCAAGCTAGGCTGTGGGTCGAGAGGCGGACACTTCTCCGTGCCGTGCGGAGCCGTGCGCTGCCTGTAATGCCGTAATTTAAATATCAAGGATAGGTTGGTTTGGGAAGTTCAATGGGCAAAATTCAATTAATTGAGGGAAGAAGAACTCAAGAAAGGGAAGCAAAAAGGGTTTCAAATGCCTCCACAATCATCTGCGGATCGGCCAAGCGGCTGGTGACTCCCGTTGCCACCTGCCAGCATAACATCCCCGTGGCTCACCCGGCCAGATGAGTTCCACTGAAAGATTTATCTCCCAGATGAGTAATGGAGGTGGCGGTACTGGGGGAATGGGTGCCCAGGCAAGAGAGAGCGTGGCAGAGAAGAACCAGCGTTGTGAAGGAAACCAGGGCACCCAAAGCTGGAGAAAGAAGGGAACAGGTCCCCACCATGGGCGAGTGAAGGGATAGAGCATCTGGGCCTTGAGCATTGACTGTCGCTGTTGTTCCACCATTTGTTCTTCTTTCCCCTTCCCTCCACAGCCCAGTCCCTTCAACCTCTGCTCCCCCTTAGTCCTACCGATAAAACTCTTGAACCAGAAAGGAAGGAAAATGCAGACCTTTTGCAATATGGCTGCCATTGAGTGAAAAGAAGTTGGCAGGGAGGCCAGGAGTCAGGATTCCTGGGACTCGCAGCCACGTGGAGAGAGACACGGGCTTTTGCAAGCGGGCGTCCCTCCTTCTCCAGCGCTGAGCAGCTCTGAGCTCCGCAGGATAACATGGCAAAATGCCATATCATTGTTTGCTTTCTATCAAACCGGGGCCGTGCCATCACTTTTTTAGGGAAAGGGCTGCTTTCTGACTCTGCCTGCAGCCGCTCAGCCAGGCTTGTGGCCAGGCACACGGGCTGGGTACAGCCCAAACGGTGGCCAGCAGGGCGAGGGGGGGGATTCTGCCCCTCTGCTCCGCTCGGGGGACACCCCCCTGCAGTGCTGCCTCCAGCTCTGGGGCACCAACAGCAGAAGGACACGGAGCTGTTGGAGCGGGGCCAGAGGAGGCCCCGGAGATGCTGGGAGGGCTGGAGCCCCTCTGCTGGGAGGACAGGCTGAGAGAGCTGGGGGGGGGTCAGCCTGGAGAAGAGAAGGCTCCGCGGAGACCTTCCAGCCCCTTCCAGTCCCTCAAGGGGCTCCAGGAAAGCTGGGGAGGGACTCTGGAGCAGGGAGGGGAGCCATGGGACGAGGGGGAACGATTTTAAACTGGAAGAGGGGAGATTTAGATGAGATCTGAGGAAGAAATTCTTTGCTGTGAGGGTGGTGAGCCCCTGGCCCAGGTTGCCCAGAGAAGCTGTGGCTGCCCCATCCCTGGAGGGGTTCAAGGCCAGGTTGGACGGGGCTTGGAGCAACCTGGGCTGGTGGGAGGTGTCCCTGCCCAGGGCAGGGGGTTGGAACTAGAGGGCCTTTAAGGGTCTCTTTCCACCCAAATCATTCTATGAAACAGCTGCGCCCAGCTAGGCAGTGGCACCATCTTCCCCTTGTGCTGCTGCCGACCTCCTGGGATGGAAGCGTTTGTTGGGGTCCAAAGCCACGGTCCCCAAATCAAACCTCGCCGAGCTGCAGCACATCACTGTCCTGTGCATTACCCTGGTGTCTCACCTGGACAATGCAGCTCCCTGGGCATCTCCTGGGAGCAAGCGGGGTCCCTCCAAGGGTGCCTCACCCGCGCTGTGATGGGTGTCGAGGAGAAGGAGACGAATTGCCCTTTGGAGGCATTTCTTCCTCTCGGAGACCCTGGAAAGAGCCTAGATGACTTTAAACCAGAAATCAGCTTTCTTCTGGCCAAAATCAGGTAAAAACCACCTTATAAATAGCCCAGACAGGTAAGTACCGCTAGTGACATTAATTATTTCAATCAATGTCAAGTGGTCTATGGGTTAATTGAGTTTTTTCTACCCAGTCTAGAGAGTAGAGACGAAGTGCCTTGGAAGATGCTGGAACAGAAATACACACTGCCCTCAGGGGTGCGTATAATGGCATGGGATTTCTGTACGTTACAACATTCCTTTAACACCAAGTCATCTAAAGACAGACTTTCTTCTCTTTGTCTGGGGGGAGGGAGGGAGAAATTAGCTTTGTTACACGACTTCCTCCCTCTCAGCTATTTCTCATGTTGGTTTTCAGCTAGGCACGCGCCATAGAACACGCGTTATCTGTAAATAATAATAATAATAATAATAAAAAACTAATGTTCTGCTTTGGAGCTACCTGCCCTTTGAGAGTCTCGGAGGAGTAACCGTGCGTCTCTGGACTCCATCCTTGGAGTAATAACTTGGCGAGGAATCTGGTAGTAAGCAAGTTTACAGCCCGGTAAACTGAGGCAGGGGGTCGACCCTATTAAAAAAGGGTCTCACGGAACCGGGATTAAAGAAGCCATTCTGTAGAAATTGTGAATATACAAAAAATCTCTATAAATATACTAAAATATCTATGAAACTTACGTTATTTAATACGGAACAGCATACTTCCTAACAAAATTTGTTTGTTTTTTTTTTTTTCCTCCCCATTTCCCTTCTCCCCCATGCCAAGGCATTCAATATTCTCCATGCAGTGCCATGCCAATTCCACACCAGCAGCGCAGGGGCATCCCGCAGTCCCACCAGTGAGCAATGGGACGCACACGGACCCAGCCCGGGAGCCGCCGCCTGGCTCAGGGCTGCGGCGGGATGGGGCAGCGCAGGGTGGGAGGTGTTGGGGAACCCCCAACCGGGGCTCCCCGCCTGAGAGAAGGTCCCCCAGGGCTGGGTCAAGCTGCATCGAGACTAGCAGGGTTCTTCCGTGGGGCTGAGCCGGGCAAGCACCATAGACTGCAATTTTATTATGCGTTAAATAAATAATTTTATTATTTGTCTGACCAATTGTGAAGTCCTGGCCAGCAGGGTGATGGGGGCGATTCTGCCCCTCTGCTCCGCTCGGGGGACACCCCCCTGCAGTGCTGCCTCCAGCTCTGGGGCACCAACAGCAGAAGGACACGGAGCTGTTGGAGCGGGGCCAGAGGAGGCCCCGGAGATGCTGGGAGGGCTGGAGCCCCTCTGCTGGGAGGACAGGCTGAGAGAGCTGGGGGGGTTCAGCCTGGAGAAGAGAAGGCTCCGGGGAGACCTTCCAGCCCCTTCCAGTCCCTCAAGGGGCTCCAGGAAAGCTGGGGAGGGACTCTGGAGCAGGGAGGGGAGCCATGGGACGAGGGGTAACAGTTTTAAACTGGAAGAGGGGAGATTGAGATGAGATCTGAGGAAGAAATTGTTTGCTGTGAGGGTGGTGAGCCCCTGGCCCAGGTTGCCCAGAGAAGCTGTGGCTGCCCCATCCCTGGAGGGGTTCAAGGCCAGGTTGGACGGGGCTTGGAGCAACCTCGTCTGGTGGGAGGTGTCCCTGCCCAGGGCAGGGGGTGGCACTGGAAGGTCTTTAAGGTCCCTTCCAACCCAAACCATTCTAGGATTCTGTGATTTCATGTTTTTGCAACTGAAAGATGCTCCAGCATGGCTCATATCTTTTACCCCAGGGCTGCATCCCAACTGGTGCTGTGCGAGAGGCTGGGGGGGGGGGGGGCGGGGGGTGTCAGCAAAATTTTGTAGAGCTTAAAATAGTTCAGAGGTACCGAAATCGCATCCTTGCTTCTGAGACTCCGAGCAGTCTTGTGTTCACAGTAAGTCAAAGCGATTAAGAGGGCTTTCTGGCTTGACTTAATCTAATTGACTACATTTTTCTGTAATGAACCTGTTGCAAAATACTTTAACTAGCTCAAACTAAACGAACCTTCCCGTCGGTGCCAATGCAGCTTACCTGCCGGCCTGCGAGCCCACACGCTCGCCAGTGCGAGACGGAGGAAGATGATGCACTTAGAACTCACCTTCAGGCTCAGCAGAGGTATCACGACAACGTGTCGCGACGGTTCTAGCTCGAACCGAGCAGCCGAGATCTTGCTGCCCCTTCTTTCTCTCTCCGTTCAAATTTTGCATTGAATTTACGGCTTTTTGGTTACGAAAAGCTGGAGGTGGCAACCGTAACTGGCCAACTACGTGTTTGTCTGCCATAAGTACGGGTCAAATCTGTAATCAGGCTGATGCAACCGGTCCTATCAATTAAGCACACGTTGGAATTAATGCCGACATCTAATGAAATTACCTCCCTGCGTAGGACCTTGCAAGGGGCCAAGTGGTGGAGGGGAAGCCCCAGGGGAGCTCTGAATTCCCATCAGCTTTGGATTCGGAGGTGAGGCCGCTCCTTGTTAGGAGTCAGCATGGTCTGGAGAAACTTGAGCTGCAGACTTCCGAGCACATCCCCATCCACAAAGAGAGTAATAGGAGGAGTAATAATAATAATAATAATAATAATTATAATAATACTTAGCAGGTAAGGACAATAGCTGTTGGGGCTGTGGACGGGAGGGTTCTCTGTTTATGGTGCCGGTGATATCACTCAGTCTGGCAGGAGGTCGGCAGCTGGGATTTCTTGAGGCCTTTAGGAGGTGGTAATTGTCTCACTTTTGCTTTAAACACAAGTGTTAATTACGGTTTTAAACAATGGCTATAAACTCCTCCTTTTAATTCTTCGCAAAGCGCTCTTCTGTGCCTCTCTGATTTGGGAGGGTGAGGGTTGGAAGGCATGCGGGGGGGGTCACAGTTAAATACCGTCGCTAGGGCTATCAAATGGAAAAAAAAAAAAAATAAAAATATCACTTTTAATTTTGCTCGTTGTCGTCGATACACTTCAATCTCAAAGTTGTCTTTGAACTTGAAGGCGCGGTTCGCATAGGAAGCCTTTCCAAGTGCACTGACCCACTTTCTTCTCTATTCCATGGATGGTGTAACTTTGCGTCACTAAATTATGCCGCCAAACCCCCCCAAAAAAATAATTTAAAAAAAAAAAAAAAAGATGCCTGTAATATCCTTTGGATATTTCAGATCCAGAGTCGCTTTTATGCCTTATTGATACGTTTGTAAGATGGTGGGCCGTGTTCTGCAGTCCCTAGAAGACCCAGCCAGCAGCCCACAGGTATCTCAACCAGCACGGCTGCTTTTTACCTTCTCCCAAAAACATGGAATTATTCCCCCCCCGCCCCGAAATGAGGCGGACAAGTCTGGGCCTCCTTTGGCTTAATCGTTGCTATCGGATGGCGTGCCTCCTTCCCTCCGGATGAAACGGAGGGTGCAGGTTTGGGTAACGTGCTTTCGAAAATCCCATCTTTAAATTACGCTTTATTATTAATGCTCTTCTCTTCTTTTTTTTTTTTTTTTATTCTTCGGTTTCTGCAATTCGGCTTGTGAAATCACGGCGGGTTCCTGTCCGATCCTAGATTTCCTGGTTACCTGAAACTCCCTTATTTCAGGTCCCAAGGAAATTTCTCATCCTGGGGGTAGTGACTATCAGACCAGGTCCCCGTTTCATTTCGGTGCCGCTCTCCGGCTCTCGAACCATTTTCATCACTTGGATATTTTAGGGGGGGGGGAACCCAAAAAACTCAATTCCGAACAGGTTGTTTTCCCTGGCACCGCGCCACGTGGAAGACTGTCAGGAAAGCATTTCTGTTGGGTTTAATATTTGTAAAAAGCTATTTAAAAAAAAAAAAAAAAAAAAAAAAATCCCAACCCTACACTTAGACAAATGAGGAGTTTTCAGTTATCTGGTTTAATACACTGGCTCTACTAATTCATAAATTATCGGGTACGAAGGGCTGTTCCTACTGTCTAGACTACCCACCCGAGTAACTCGGACCGGAGACTCCCTGCATCCCTACAGGTTTAGACCGGCCGGAGCTCATCTTCTGAATACCACCAAAACCTCACTTCGAAATTATTATTGACAGAGCATCCACCGCAAATGGTGGTTAATTACTCCACCTGCATCGTTACCGGTGAAAATTGATGCTTCGTTTCTCACTTGTATTCTCCAAGCAGCGCATCCGGCTTTTTGGCTCATCCCGTATCTTTGAGAGACTCAAGGAACCATTATTAAACCCCTTTTTTTTCCCCTCCCCGTGTGGGTATTTTGTAACTAAGTCACTGTAGACTTCTAGATAAAAGACATGTCTGCAATTTTGGAGCATCTTTTAATTATTTGCGTACATCTTCTCGGTCCCCTCTTAACATGTCATAGGGGCGTATAATACAGAGCCCAAAATGTTAGAGATACAATAGAGATGTAACGCTCCCATAGAACGGGAAGCTAAAGAAGCCGCCAAGAATTTGTTAATTCAAACGGGAATTTTTATTGGATTTGAGGACAGGAAATCATCCAAAACGCGTTCCTTAAAGCAGGCTGTTGCACAGCGTAACCGCAACACTCGACGCTTAAAATGTCAGTGCTTTATAAAGGGCTTCCATCGCAGACGTCTGAAAATTGACTTTTTTTTTTTTTTACGTCGACCCGTCATAAACGTGGGAATTTTCTTTTTACGAGAGGCCGATCCCACTCCCTGACTGGACAAAATTCCCATCGGTGCGGGTGGGAATTATCCCTGGAAAAGATGGCGGAAAAAGCATAGGCCGGTGTCTCGCCACCCGTGAGGATGCGGCTAATGTTGGAGGGAGAGGAATCGGCTCCGCGATGCGTCTGGCCAGGCCACCACCATGAATAGAGAGACACATAAATGATGGTAAGGTTACGACCTATCCCATTAAAAAAGGAAGGAACTCCAAAATTCCCCCCCCTACCTGCTAGCAATAGGAAATGCAGAAGCCGGTGATTTTCCTCTTGCTTTCCCCGCTCCTCTCCCATCCCCTCCGCGACCATTTCCTTCTGCCAAAAAGGGGTTTGGGTGATTTTGTTGGATTTTTAATGAAGGAACTGTGGGTTCCTCCCCCTGATAACCGGATCTGCAGTGGCCCCTGGCCCACCCCTCTCTCTGGGCAAGCTGAAAAAGGGCCCATCCCTGCAGGTCTGACTTCAGCATGTGATAAATTCCCCTAAAATCGGGAGATTGGCCAAAAGTCAGGGATTGGCTTGATAAGGTTAGGACTGAGATGCTGCTTTTAAATGCTGGACACCCCACCCTTCGCCGGCCCCGGGCGTAGGCGTTGCAATCTCCTCTATACCATATATGCAGCATCCCGGAGAAGGTGG
Organism: Alca torda; assembly: GCA_008658365.1. Classification (NCBI taxonomy): domain Eukaryota; kingdom Metazoa; phylum Chordata; class Aves; order Charadriiformes; family Alcidae; genus Alca; species Alca torda. Next base: position 3,413,240 of record CM018101.1, read on the forward strand.
ATCCACACGTGGGATGTACCCGGAGGTCTACAGGCAAATCGGGACCAGTGGTTGAAACCAGAGAGTAGCTGTCTCCATCTCCAGAGGTTTCAGGAGAAGGAACCGTAGGGTGCGACGCCCCTATTGTGGCCAGCAGGTCGAGGGAGGTGATTCTCCCCCTCTACTCCACTCTCGTGAGACCCCACCTGGAGCACTGCGTCCAGTTCTGGAGCCCCGACTACAAGAGAGATGGACGTGCTGGAGCGTGTCCAGAGAAGGGCCACGAGGATGATCAGAGGGCTGGAGCACCTCTCCTGTGAGGACACACTGAGGGAGTTGGGGGTGTTCAGTGTGGAGAAAAGAAGGCTCCGAGGAGACCTTAGAGTGGCCTACCAGTATCTTAAGGGGGCCTACAAGAAAGCTGGGGAGGGACTTTTTAGGATGTCGGGTAACGGTAGGACTAGAGGGAATAGATCAAAACTAGAGATGGGTCGATTCAGACTGGACGTTGGGAAGAAGTTCTTCACCATGAGGGTGGTGAGACACTGGAACAGGTTGCCCAGAGAGGTGGTGGAAGCCCCATCCCTGGAAGTTTTTAAGGCCAGGCTGGACGGGGCTCTGAGCAACCTGATCTAGTGGGAGGTGTCCCTGGCCATGGCAGGGGGGTTGGAATTAGATGATCTTTAAGGTCCCTTCCAACCCTGACAATTCTATGATTCCACGATTCCGTTTTCCATGTCGGCCCCAGCTTTTTACATATATCCCATTAGCCGGTCCAGAGCTCGCCATAGGTAACTACGGATATAGGTAACTATAGGGAACTACAAATAAAACATCGAGGTAAATGCATTTGGCGAATGTCCGTACTTAAAATAAAGAGCATTTTGATTTAAACCACTGAAAGGAGGATACCAGCTATATTGTCTATATGTCCTTACCTTTAAAATGTTCCGGCAAAGCCGCTGTGCTTTCTGTTTCCATATCGGAAAAAAAAAATTCCCTCCTTGAGAGCTTACGCACCAAAACAAGGCTGAAAACATTTATTATTTTGGACATCTGAAAGACAGAAGTACAGGTACAACGCGAAGGAAGGCAGAGTTACGCACAAGGTGGTGCATTAAGGTTGTATATTTAATACATATGTGATTTTAATATTGATGAATCCGCTCTGCAAGAACCCACGGAGCTGCATGGCGTACACATGGATCCCAAAGGCACCGGGATCTCTGGGTTAGAGCACTGGAGGAAGAAGCCGGTCTCTTCCTCGGCGTAATGTGTAGGAAAAGGGATTTGCAGGCTTGCCTTTATCTGTAAAGTCAAATATTCCGCCTGCCTCCCATCCTCCCCTCTACACGGACAGACCTGGCTCTCCTCTGTCCGGCCGGTGGCTCCCAACAGGTGTCAACGTTCTGCTGCGCTGCAATCCCCAGCTCCCGGGTCATCCCCTCCCAGCCTGCCTGACCTAAATCCCTTTCCTCTCACCTCCCGGTCATAAATCCCACCGGCGACATTCGGTCGCTGAACCTCGGCCCCGCTGCCGTCACGGGTTATCTGGGGGGAACGGCAGCGTGACGTGGGCAGGGATGGCGGCGTGACAGGGATTAACGGATGCTGTGTGGCTGGGAGGGACCGGCGGAGATGCCACCAAGGGTAGGCTGGGGGACACCAGATCCTCTCTTGGAGCAGCACTTGTCCTCCAATGCCGGCCCATGTTCGTTCTTCCCTTCCCCGCAGCGCGCTGGCCATCATTATACCAGCATCCTGTGTTCAAACCAGCAAATTAGGGAGAGATTATAGCGATGTAATACATATTTTTATATATATTATATATAAACTATATAATAATTTATATTGGGTTGGAACAAGATGATCTTTAAGGTCCCTTCCAACCCAAACCATTCTATGGTTCTATATATGATTTCCTTCATGTTGGCATAAGGAAGTCCACGCAAGGAGACTGCCTTGTGTTTAACCCCTCTCTAGATAGAAAAATCCAAGAAATAGGACATTTGTGTGGTCGAACCATAAATCTAACAAAATTTCAGCTAGCAAAGCCAGGCATGTGAGCGCTTTGATGAATCCAAGTATTCCCATGACTGATGAGTCCCCCAGAGCCGGTGCTGGCCATAGCTACTGATGGACCGCTTGATTTGCGTGGATGTGACAAGCACGGGCAAGGAAAGGTCCATCTTACTCCACCTTTTTCTTTTTTCTCATTTTTTCCACCCGCTTGCAGTGAATCTCGTTCCAACAGATGTAACCTTGGAGTGGCTGATAGCACCCAAGAGCTCCAGCACTGAAATGATGATTGCAAACTGGAAGAGGGGAGATTTAGGTGAGATCTGAGGAAGAAATTGTTTGCTGTGAGGGTGGTGAGCCCCTGGCCCAGGTTGCCCAGAGAAGCTGTGGCTGCCCCATCCCTGGAGGGGTTCAAGGCCAGGTTGGACGGGGCTTGGAGCAACCTGGGCTGGTGGGAGGTGTCCCTGCCCAGGGCAATGGGGTGGAACTAGATGGTCTTGAAGGTCCCTTCCAACCCAAACCATTCTGTGATTCTATGATTTTTAGCTTGCATTCTATCATTTTAGATGGGGGAGAAGAAGAGCAAGGGCGTGTGAAGTCCAAGTCTCCCCATGACCTGCTGCTTCAGCACGTAGCAAGGCCGCTCGGAGAAGAGTTTTCTTTGCAGAGCTGAGGTCTCGTAGCTTGAATTCGCCGGTTGGACGTGAGCTGCTGGTGCGGAAGGAGACCTCGGACGCAGCCAAAATGGCACCGTAACCCAGACTTCGTACGTCGCTTTGAGAGCTCTGCTCTGAAAATAATGCGTAAAAATAGAAGCAGGGCCACTATTTCGCTGTTCCTAATGTGCACAAAAGGATGGGAGAGTGCCAGGAGCTGCCTCTGCCCTGCCTTCAGCCTGGCTTTTTCCTCTCCTACCTCCTCTGAATGGCTTTTCACTGCTTTTTTTTTTTTAAAAAAAAAAAAAAGAGCAAAGTGTGTTTGTTATTGACCCTCGCCTGGAAAGTGTATGAAGAGGGATCAGCTCTGTTTGTTTGTACTCGGTAATGATGTCAGGAAAAGGGGTTTTTGTGGTTTTTCTTTTTTTTTTTTTTTCTTTCTCCCCCCCCTCAAGTCTGGTTTTATCCCCTTTGTTGGAAGTGCCTTTGGTGAGTCTCACACCCCGGTGCTGTTAGCAAAACAATTAGGTTAACAGTGCCTTGGCTCCAACTGTCTGTCAAAGCCTGAATTGCAATGCAAATGAACCGGGCTTGAGCTCTTCAAAGCCAGCTGGCTCCAGGAAAAGTCCCCAAAAACCTCCCTGAGGACGAAGGACCAGGGATGGGGAGTGGGGGGGGGGGGGGGCTCGGTGGGGTTTTACGCGCAGGACCTCACGGGTTTCGCACCAGGGGCGTAAAACATTATGTAAATATATTCCACAAATACATTCCACAAATAGATTCTACAAATAGATTCTACAAATACATTGTACAAATGCAATATATTACACGAATATTTTCGATACTTCAAGGGGGCTCAGAAGAAAGACGGGGACGGGCTTTTTCCGCAGGGCCTGCTGCGACAGGACGAGGGGTGACGGTTTTAAATGAAAAAAGGGGAGATTCAGGCGAGAGAGAAGGAAGACATTTTTTGCAACGAGGGTGGTGAGACACCGGCCCAGGCTGCCCGAAGAGGTGGGAGATGCCCCATCCCTGGAAACATCCCAGGTCAGGTTGGTCGGGGCTGAGGAACGTGGTCTAGTTGAAGATGGTCTTTAAAAGTCCCTTCCATCCGAACTATTCTACGAATTAAACAGATTTTATTCCTTCTCACGGCCCAGCAGCGACCCTGGTACCTTTTGGGGCAGGTTTCTGGTCCAGGTGACGTTGTCCATGAGCAACGCCATCCCACAGCAGCACGGTTGGTGGCTATCACCCCCCCACCCCTTCAAAACATCTCCCCAACGCAGGTGCCAGGCCCATTTTTATCAGCTTCTCCAGGCTTATTTCTGTATTTTCCATATGGGCACCTACATATGGGCTGTTCAAACGAGTTTGCAGGGTTAATTAGAAAGCAGTTCTTTAGCAGCGATTTAATATTTAGCACTCGCGGAGGAATTTGCACCTGCGGAGATCACAAAGACAGGCCGGCGCTGGTGGACGGTGCTACAGCCCGGGTCCCTACTCAAGGATGTACCCGAGGTCACCGAGAGAACTTACGGCAGGACCAAAAAAATTGACATTATTAATTCCCGGAGCCCATTCCTATTCTCCAGCCCTTCACAGCATACACGGGGTTATGCTTTTTTTTTTGGCCCTCCGTTTGTGACAATAAAGTAATCGCAGTCACGGGCGAGGCAAGAGGAACCCCAACCCTTAAGGACATCAATCTCCTTTATAACAGGCTGGAAAGTTTTTAAAATTTAAAAAGTATAATGCATGTATTAACGGCCATGGCCAGCGTGACTTTCACCAGCAGATACGGGAATGAGAAGGAACTCTTTTTCTTTTTTTTTTGGTTTTTTTTGTTTTTTTTTTTTTTTCCCCTATCACTTTACCAAACGCATCACAGTGGAAAAGGGATCAATCTAAGGAAACGAGGAAATCGGCCTCGGTGGTCGTGAGTCACTCCGGAGGCTGCTGAACACGAGGTTAAACTAAGAATGTCATCAAATTCCCATTTTCCGGGATGCAGAAGTGATGACCGTTTTAAAAAAAAAAAAAAAATGGGATTTTCTTGCAAAAATCAAAGCTGCGGAATTTGACGGGCCGTTTAACGGGCAGCTTATACTCGTGCCGTTAATTATTTGGGGGTGAAGTGGGGAGTCCACCCCCTTCCTCAGAATAACAAACCTTAAATTTTGCTTTTAGACGCCAGCAAATAATCTTCCCCTCCCTCGACTTTTCCACGCTATTCCTCACCAAGCAGATTTTGGGCCCGGGCAGGTGTAGTCTCATTAACATTTAATCCGGCTGCCCCAAAATTTACCCCCTTTTTAATTAATTTAGACCCAGGTTCTGCAAGTACCGTTGGCGAATATTGCGAATATTTGCTCATGTGAATATTCCTAAACCCGGGCTCTAAAATTATCCCAAACGCGGACATCCAGGATGGAGAATCCCGGGAATACCCTCTGTTTGTTTTGTCACCCCCTCCGCCCCCCCGTGTTTTACGCCCGGTGTCGCGTTTAGTTGGGGGCCAATTGTTTTAGAATTGGATTTCGAATTGATTTAGAAATGGATTTCCAGCAACCGTGATTTAAGAGTCTTGGCTCCTAATTTACCGAGTGACCTTAAGCAACTCATCCGCCCGCATTTATTACATGACAAAGGAGTTATCCCTGCGGGATGGGGACCCTTGGGGACTTCTCCTGGCGCGGGGACGTCCGGCTGCCCCACCGCCTTGTCCCGCTTTGGGAACACCACAAGGCTGCAGCCTCTTGGTGGCCCAGTTTCCCCATCCTCGGCCGGTGACGGCTGGCGGAATTGGAAGGGGGGGGACCCGTGGAGGAGCGTGGGGGCCAGAAACGGTCCCCGCTGGCAGCACCCACCAGGAACGGGTCCCAGGGCGACGTGCCCATCATTTCTGCTTCTCCTTTGGGGCGAACTGGGAGTACGGAATACTTTCCCTTCCTTTGGCGACAGGTGCTGTCAAAGCACAAAGTATTATTAGCATTATTGCTTTTTTTTTTTTTTAATGCGTGTGTGCCGTGCCCAGAATCATATATATTATTATTATTATTTTAATTATTATCATTTTTAAAAATTATTTTTATGGCTGGATCAGCTTTAATACTTTAATATTTACAGCGGGCTACGGCCTTTCCGGCACTCCCAGGCTCTGGGGTCTCCCCCCGGCAAAGCTGCGGGGGGTGTGGGGGGGACGACGACGACGACGGGGGACCAGCCGCTCCGCACCCGCGCACCCGGGGGCAGGGATGGAGGAGGAGGAGGATGGGGGGTAGGGTGAGGGGGGGGGGGGGGAAGAACCTTTCAGCAACCCGAGCCGCGGCTTGCGCAAGGCGGTTGGAGATAAATATAATATATATATATATTTAATTTTTTTTTTTAATCTTTTTTTTTTTTTTTTTCCCGGAGCGACACGGTGTCTAGACACCCACGTGACGGGGCCGGGGCCGGGCCGCTGCGCACTACGAGCCGCCGCCGCCACCGCGGGGGGGGGGTTGCGGGCGCGGCCGAGCGCGTAGGATCCGCGCCGCCACCGCCGGGGCTTCCCCCCTCGCCCCCCCTCCCCTCCAACTTTGCAATCAGAGTGGGGGGGGGGGAGGGGGGGGAAACCGGGAGGGGCGGCCGATCGCTGCGAAAAGGAGGAAGGGGGCTGTGTGTGTGGAAAGAAAAAAAAAAAAAAAAAAAAAAAAAAAAAGGGAAAAAAAAATAAATAAAAAAAACCCCAAGCCAAGAAAGGAGGAGGAGGAGGAGGAGGAGGAGGAGGAGAAGGAGGAGGAGGAGGAGGAGGGGAAGGAAGGCAGGAAGGAGGAGAGAGGAGGAAAGAGAAAAAAAAAAAAAATATATTAAAAAAGCAGGGAGCCAGACGCGGCGGCAGCAGGGAGAGGGGTCGCCGGCGGGCTGCCCCCGCACCCATGTAAGCACCGGCGGAGGGGCGCGGAGGGGCGCGGAGGAGCGGGGGGGCGGGCTCCCCCCTCCCCCCCCCCCCCCCCCGGCGGCAGCACGCTGCTGGGGAAGGAGGGGACACAGCCCCACTTTCTTTTTGTTTTTTTTTCTTTCTTTTCTTTTCGTAGCAGCCGGATCAAGACTCCGCGTGTGCGTGTGTGGATTAAAAAACCTTGGGGAAGAAGGAGGAAAAAAACAAAAAAAAACAAAAAAAAACCAAACCAAAAAAAAAAACCCGAACCAAAAACCAAACCGACAACAAACCAGCCCGAACCCCGCATCAGGACGACCTGGGCTTTAAAAAGGGATACAACACTCTGGATGCGCTTGTTCTCCTCTTTTGTGACAGATGCTTAAACCGATTCCGACGGCCAAATCTTAGGGTTGGTGTTTGGGTTTTTAATTTTTTTATATAATTTTTTTTATATATATCTAGAGAGAGAGAGACGTAATTTCGGCTGGCTTTTTTCTTTTTTATCTTTCGATTCTGCCCTGCCTCGCATCAATCCCGTCTCTCCCCCCCGCCCCGCTCCGCACCCCCACCTCTTGTATTTTCCCCCCCCTTCCTTTTATTCCCCCCCCCCCCCCCCCCCCCCCCCTCCAGCGCTGGCGGGTTGATGGGCTCCGCGGCCGGGGGGAGGCCGAGGATCCCCCGCGCTCCGCACCCGCGCAGGGCGGCGCGGCGCCGGCAACCTCCGCCCGCCTCCCCCAGCGCGATGCGCCGCCGGCTGTAGACGGGCTTTTTTTAATTTCGCTTTTTTTGGGCAAAACCAACGCGACCAGCGCCCTCCCCCCCAACCCCCCTTTTTTTTTTTCTTTAATTTTTTTTTTTTTTTTTTTTTTTTAATTTTAGGGGGGGTTTCTCGCAGCGGCCAGAGGAGCACCCCCCCCCCCCCCCTCCTCTCCCCGCCCCCCCCCTCCCTCCCTCCCTCCCTCCCTCCCTCCGCGGGAGGCGGCGGGACCCGCGGCCCCCAGCGCGGAGACTGGCGCATGCCACAGCCCGCCTCGGCCCCGCCGCCGCCGCCGCCGCCGCCGCCGCCTTCCCCCCGCCGCCGCCCGCCGCCGCCGCCCGCCGCTGCCCCCCGCCGCCGCTGCCGCGTCCCGGCTCCCGGCCCCTTCATGCGCGGCGGACGACATGCCCGTTTTGTAGCCGGGGGCCCCTCCTCTCGTCCCGCATGTTCAGGACCAAACGCTCGGTGCTCGTTCGGCGGCTCTGGCGGAGCCGTGCGCCCGGCGGCGGCGGCGAGGAGGAGGAGGAGGAGGCGGCGGCGGCTGCTGAAGCCGGCGCGGTGGCGGCGGCGGCCGAGGCCCGGGCGCATGTCTGCGGCGGGGGGCGCGGGTGCTGCTGCCCGGGCAAGGCGGGCCGCGGCGGCCGGGCTTCCGCGGGCGCGGAGGCGGAACTGAAGGCGCTGACCCACGCCGTGCTGAAGCGGCTGAAGGAGCGGCAGCTGGAGGGGCTGCTGCACGCCGTGGAGTCCCGCGGCGGGGCGCGGACCCCCTGCCTGCTGCTGCCCGCCAAGGCCGACTCCCGGCTGGGCCAGCACTGGTACCCGCTGCCGGTGCTGCTCTGCAAGGTGTTCCGCTGGCCCGACCTGCGGCACTGCTCCGAAGTCAAGCGGTTATGTGGCTGTGAATCCTACGGCAAGGCTCACCCCGAGCTCGTCTGCTGCAACCCGCACCACCTCAGCCGGCTCTGCGAGCTCGGTAAGGCGGCGGGGGCCGGGGCGGGCGGGCGGGCGGGCGGGGGGGGGGGACGGGACGGACGGACACACGCACACGACGACACGGGGGACACCCCGGGGCTGCGGGGCGATGGATGCGGGGGGCTGGATGCAGAGGGATGCGGGGGGATGCTCGCCCACTCAACTTTCCCACCCTCCCCCCCCCCCCCAAAAAAAAACCAAACAAACAAAAACACCCCGCAAACTTCTCCGCGTTGTTTTATGTTTTTTTTTTTTTTTTTTTTTGTATTGAGGGGAGGGGGTGCGCCTCTTACTCCCCCCTTCACCCCCCCCCACCCCGCCCGGTGCCTCCCCGCCGGTGCCGGGGGATTAGGGGCCGCCTGGCGCGGCCGGCCCCGTCCCCGCCGCTCCGCGGCTCCGCCGAGCCAAGGAGGCCCCGCTCAGACAGCCCGAGCGGCAGATAGCAGGGAGACTGGCGCCAGACGGCCCCTTTTGTTTATCTGACAGCTAAATATCAAGGCAATCACCGCCTCGCTGCCCTGCCTCCAACCCCCAGAGCTAAGACAAACAGTTTTGCTAAAAGAATGCCACTGTTATCATAAGTTCCTATCTTTTTTTTTCTTTTTTTTTTCCTTCTTTTTTTTTTTTTTTTTTTTTTTCCTTTCTCATGGCTCTGCCTTTATTTTCCCTGTACTTTTCTAATTCCAGAGTCTCCCCCTCCGCCCTACTCCAGATATCCAATGGATTTTCTCAAACCAACTGGTAAGTGGACTTTTTCAATGCGGGCTGCAGATTTATAAAAAATATATATATATACATTAAAAAAAAGGGAAAAGAACCCTTTCCTCAGGGGAAATATCTCCTGCCTTTGTCACGCTGCGATGCGTTTTTGGGGCTGCTTGGGTGCTTCTGTGCCTTCTGATGCCCCTGGATGAATTACGATGTAATTTATCACGGACTGCACAAAGTAGGATTTTAAAACAGGAAACTCTTAGGAGGGATTGCAATGCGGCACAGGCCTTCGCTGCTCCATTCCCTTGGAAAACCAGGAAAATCGTGTTTTGTCAATGGCAGTGCTCCCGCACCCCTGGCTGAATTTGTCGGGATTTACGGTTGGGAGCCAGCATCTCCTTGGTGGCTGGGCATCCCGGGGAACAAACGGGAGTTGGGAGAACCCTTGCTGTGTTTCAAAGGAGCCTAATCCCGCCTCGTCGGGTTGAAAAACTTAGGAGGGGGAGTTGAAAAGTTTTTTTTTTTTCTTTTTTTTTAATTTTTTTTTTTTTTTTAGCAGCGCTCTGCGTGCCTGTTGCTTGTAATTGAATGTCAGGGTGCCAGGGGAGAAGCCCGTTTGAGGCTGGCACCAGCTCTTCTGCGGTCGTCTGCATAAACTCTGGGTTGGCAGCGAGCTCGCCGGGTGGGAGATAAATCCGGCTGGGAGAAGGAGAAGTGGGGAAAATCGGAAACGCGGGGCGGTGGGAGAGAGAGCTCGGAGAGGCAGCTCCCATCTCCCCCAGGATTTTGGGGATGGGGATTTGGGGAGCGTTGGCTGGAGCGCGGTGGTCTCTGCGGTCGTGTCCCTCGGTCACAGCGAGCAGGGAAGCAGTGATAGGTGTATTTCCGAAGACCAGTATAAAGTCTGGTTTGTTACTATTTTTTGGGCCAAAAGAGCAGTTTCTCTAAAATTGCTGCTCTTCAGTTTCTCGGGACTGAAAGAAACCCCCCAAACTTGAGGTTGCTTCGGACACGTGGGGTACCGTTGCGGGGTCCCATCCTGCCCACTCCTCCCTCGGACGCTGGACTGGTGTTTTTTCCCCCTCTTTAAGAAACGCTAATAACTCTTTTTTTTTTCCTGCCTTGTGGAAATAAGCAAAGCTGTTTAGCAAACAATCGGGCTGCAAAGCATGAAATATTTTGCCTCGGCTTGAAAAAACAGGAGATAAAAGGCTCATGAATGAAAGAGGGATACCGGGAGTGGGTCCAGCATCCCCAGCACGTGCCGGGATGCGGAAGGCTTGGGCCGTAATAGACTCTGAGGGTCTGCTGGGTCGCCAAGTTGTGCGGGTTTTGGGTGAGATGGGCATCGTTTCGACAGCGTCCCTGCGGTCCTCCCCCAAAAGTTGATATTTCCGCGTTTTTTTGCCTTTCTTTCTACCCAACGGTGATGCCGCTGCGGGATGCGGAGGGGTTCGGGGAGAAGGGTTAAAAAGCTGGCCTTTGGTTTCCTGCAAAGATGTTAGGATAAATCTATTAGCAGGGTTTAAACATCCAATCTGCCTCTGCCAGGACCTCATTTTCAGTTAGCCGAGTGATATATTTATTCATTAGCAAGTGTTGACATAAGGTAGCAAAATGTGTGTAAACAGAAAAGCCGCAGAACATGAATGTGCCATTTCGAAAGGAAAAGTTATTCCTATCGGCCAATAGGAAGTGATTAACGCTGCCCATCGGAAACGCAGAAACAACTGGGTTACTCACCAAAAAGTCCTCCCTTTTTTTTTCCTTTTTGAAAGAAAAATCCGTTTGGCAGCTGAACTCTGGCTAACGGGGCCGCGACAGGCACAAGCGGAGCCTGGAAGTCTGTTGTTGCAGGTGGGTTTTGCAAGCTCAGGCTTTCTCGGCGTTTCCTCTGCGGAGGGAACCGAGCGTTTCCCATCCCGGCATCGGTGCCATCTCCCGCGGCAGTTTCCCATCGGGATGTTGAGGATTGCTCTGCCAGGGGCTGGCTAGGTGGAAGAGGGACATTAGATGACCATGGGAAGGTGTGAAGTCGTTTACCTGGCTGATGAGCCATGGGACCTGGGGTGGGAACGGTCCCTCCATTTAGACTTGGGCAACCGCATCTGCCCATGGAGCTGGGAACGCGCATCCAGCAGGAAAACTTCTGCTTTTCCATCAGGTGTGATAGCGGTCATAAAAATATTGAAGCGTTTAGTGCTACGTCTTCTGAGTGCTTCATATGGACAGACAGACAGGAATACCTGGACCAGCATGGGCTCTGGCAGTGGTCACCAGTGCCCATCATCATGGAATCATAGAATGTGTTGGGTTGGAAGGGACCTTCCAACGCCATGTAGTCCAACCCCCCTGCCATGAGCAGGGACATCTTCAACTAGACCAGGTTGCTCAGAGCCCCATCCAACCTGGCCTGCAATGTTTCCAGGGATGGGGCATCTCCCACCTCTCTGGGCAACCTGGGCCAGTGTCTCACCACCTTCACGTTAAAGAATTCCTTCTTTAGCCTAAATCTCTCCTCCCTGTTATGATGGGGATTACATTTTTGGGGGAGGTGATGGAGGCTGAGACGGGCGGGCTGTGTCGCTGGCTGGAGGAAAGCAGGGACGGACAGGGAGCTGGGGATCTGCTGCAGGCAGTGAAATGTCCCATCAGACTGTGTGTTGGTAGGATCGATCTCGTATTTGTGCACTCACCGTAGAGTGGAAAGATCTGCCCTTGACAGCCCAGTTACCTGCAGGAAGGCTCTTAAGTCCAGGTTGGCTTGTTTGTTCATCAAGGAGAGGACTTTCCCTCTTCCTTGACATGGGATAGTTGCAGGGATGGGCGACGGTGGCTTGTGCGGGGCTGGGCTCACCCTGCAGTCCTGGTGGCGTGTGGGAGCTCAGCATTCCTGATTCCTGTGCTGGAAGCGAGATGGATAGTAGTGTCCCAAATAGTTCGAGCGGATATTTTGACCCATCGTTAAGTGGGACAAGGAGCTGTGGCGGTCGTGCTCCTTGGTGGCTGGTAGTGGTGGTGCTGGAGTCTGAGAGTGCCGGAACCCTACTGAGATGTTGCTGCAGAGCCCGAATACCCTTCTGTGGCATCGCCTTTCGGGGGAGTTGGAGGTTTGGCAGCTTCCAGGAACTTTTCGGCACCTCGCAAGGTTGGGCTGGTGGCCACCAGGGATAATTGTCTGTCTCTGTGATGGTTTTATATTGCACGGAGGCAGTTTTAGGAGGAGATCCGCATGCAATAGGCTTGGGTAAACCTCTGGTACTGTGACCTCTCGGTGCTGAAAATAAAATGAGGCCGAGTACCAAGCGAGAGCCCTTGGCAGATCCGGGGATGATGGGAAGAGTACAAGGATGAAACCAGCCATATGTAGTGCAGAGAGCTCAGGAGGGTCCCGCTTTTGGGCTTAGCCCACACCTGACCATCACGCTTGGCCTAGAGTCGAGGTGTGTGAGCTCTGCGTCCTCTAAACTCCAGAGGGTAATTAATTGATGAAGGGAACTGGCTGTCGGATGATGGGACATGGGAAGGGAGCTGGTGGCTGTTGAAGAAGTCATGAAAGCACATCACCCCGTTGTAGTTACGCATTTCAAGTCAGGATAGGATTCTCTCCCACTATCCTGTTCGATGCGCTAGCAGAGGACCCAGTCACGTATGATCCTTAGAGTAAGACAACACGGAAAGGGCACATTACGTCCTTTATCCCACAGGGAGCTGTAACTGGGGGCAGACGGAGCCCAGCGCAGGGCAGGATTGGTCCACCCTCCCTTCAGAAAGCATCTGTAGCCCGACCAGTTGAAGGCCATCTCAGAGGAAGGGTGGGGGGACTCCTCCATCTGGATTAGAAAGGGTTAAAAAAAAGAAAAGAAAAAGCATAATTCTTTAAAGCATAGAAAGCACGACAAGGCATTTAGAGAGTGTATCGTATACAGTATTTCACAAGTAAGTCCATTTCCTGTCTCCCCTATTGTTTTTGGTTTGATTAAGTATATCCTGTTAAACTGTATATTCCTGTTAGGGTTTCTACTTTACTCCGATAAAATGAGGTTATGCGGACAGGGATTTCGTTTTCACTGGGATTTCGGGGATGAGATCTGGAAAAATGACTTTCATCAGTAGGCAGAAAAATGACCGTGTCGCTCCTGGTGGTGGCCCTTGATTTGAGATAACAGCCGTGAGCAAGGTGATGTCGTCAGGGAGCCCAATGAAACTCCAAAGTCCCTGAGAACCTGCTGAGGACCAGAACTTCATGAGTGTGAACTTCATGAGTGTGAACTTCATGGATCTTCTCAGGCATGAAGCGTCCTTGAGCTTGTCTCCCCCACGGTAGTGACCTAAAAGCTGAAGTTTGCCTGTAGGACCAGGGGATTTGTGTTGCCTCCTGGTTGTTGTCACCTGGAGAAGCAGGCTTGGGATGGAAATGTCCAGACCTTGAGGTGGAACAGCTCCATGCATCAGTAGAAACCTCTTAACAGGGCGTCCAGTCTTACCCTGCCCTTGCCCTTCGGTGCTCCATGGAGGAGTAGATCCAGGAGGCGTCCCAGGAGGTGACAGCGAGGTGTAAAGTCCGCCAGCAACTGGCGGTGACAAGAATTGAGTGGGGGAACGAACGCAAACGTAGACCGTTGGCCGCAAAAGAGCCGTGATGAGACATTTCCCTTTCGGTTCCCGTTTCGGTGAGTTACAGGTGTTGACTAAATTGGGTGCGTAAAGCCACGATTTAAGCGTTTTTGGGAGCTCGCTTACATCAGAAAGACGACAACCTTGATCTCATTACCCGGTGACTTGGCCAGAGAGGTGGCAGCCAGTCTGTAATTTTTGCTGGTCTATAATCAGCCTTGGCTGGTGATGAAGCGCAGCGCGCAGCCTTGATTGAGGCGACGAGTTAGGGTGGATGCTTCTTGATGAACTACCGTCTCTGCGCGGACAATTAGTAATCGCTTCCTGCTAAACCCTTTGGAATGCGTGTTCTGCTCGCGGCGATGCTGGGAGCCTGCGAAGAACCGCCTATATACTGATTTTTTTTTTTTTTTTTTTTTTTTTTTTCTTTTCCTCCACTCCAGCAGATTGTCCAGACTCTGTGCCTTCCTCCACTGAAACAGGGGGAACTAATTGTCTAGCCCCTGGGGGGCTTTCAGGTAAGACATCTTCTTGCTGATCTTGATTTTGGCCGCGAGTTGCGTTGTCCGAGGGTCCCGATGGAAAGGCGGAGTGATGCCGGGGAGTTGTGGGGATGCGAGTTGTTGAGAAAAGGCCTGCTCAAGGGGGGAATTAGGTTTCGTTTCAGTAGCAGCCGCGTACCTCTCCGGCAGAGGATGTGTTGAAATCCCAGGCGAGGTTCTCCATTCCCGAAAGCCCATATTTCCTTTGAATTCCAGCCTCACGCTCCATTAATTTTCGGAGCGAGGCAGGAAGAGGCGTGTTTGGGGAAGGCAAAGTGATGTTGGCCACCCGTTCGTTTGGATGCATGGATTGTCGGAGCAGGTGCGGTCGTGCCTTGCAGAAGGATTCGGCGTCAAGCTCTCCTTGACTTGGTGGTGGCGTCTCTTGTCCCTGGGACGAGAGCCATGCTTGGACATCGTTGCTGGTAGGGTAACCAGCATCCTGCATTTCATGTGTGAGGCTCGTGGTGCGTGGGGAGGGAAGGTGACCCCGGTTTTTGCAGAAAACGTTGCAGAAGGAGTTGAACTCGATGATCTTATGCGTCCCTTCCTTGAGATATTGATATAACTTGAGATATTCTATGATATCCCTCGTTTTCCCATTTCCCATCTCCTTCAGCTTCCAGCTGCTGTTACGGGGTCGGGGTTCAGGGAGTGGTTTCCTCACCCCCCTTGGGCTTTTCGTAGAATCGTAGAGTGGTTTGGATTGGAAGAGACCTTTAAAGGTCATCTAGCCCAACTCCAAGGATGTGATGCCTCCAGCACCTCATCTCCTACCCCGGACCGGCCAACTCCGTGGCCGGGCTTTGTCTCTACCAGGATTAAAGCGCCTGCAACCGTGTACCTACATGTCCACGCTGATGGTTGAAGGTGCTTCCCTCGGTGGGGATGTCTCCCCGATGGACGATTTATTCGTCCCCCCGAAAGTGGGATTTCAGCAATAGGTCGGCGACGGCCGCGCACGCGCGCGGGGGCATCTGCCCCTGCTTCTCTCCAGGAATTGCGTTCGGTGTGGAGTGTCTTTAAGTGAGCCTTGTTTGTTTTTCTTTGGGTGTAACATATACCCTGTCTGTTATTTGAGAGGGGAGCATATTGTTTGTTCAAAGGCCCTAATGAGAATTAATCAAAGGGAGGGGGAGAGGGAACAGAGAAACGTGTCGCAGTTGGGGTTTTTTATTTTAAAACGCAGAAGATTTGGGGTTTTTTCTTGATATTTTTTTTGCTATTGGAGCCTATAGCTTTAGGGCAGGAAAAAAAGGGACTGTAAAAAGAAAAAAAAGACAAGAAGCAAAACAACACAATAAGGATGTTGTTAGATCTTTCTTTTTCTTTTTTTTTTTTTTTTTTTTTTTTTGCTTTTTACTCCTTTAATACACCCGTTGCGGCGGGGAGGAGAGAGTTCAGTTCCACAGGATACCACATGAAATAAGCAGAGGAAGTACTCGCTTTTAAAAAAGGGGGCTTTCTGTAAGGTTCAGCCTATTGATAACATCTCGTCTGGCTGCTCTGCTCCCGAAGGGAAGGCGGGAGGTGGGGGCTTGGGCTGCAGGAAATAACACGGCTCGTTCCCGGTGCCTCCCGAAGGGCCACGGGAAGGGGAGCCCCAGCTCCCTGATAGACCGTCCTCCCCAAAAGAAAGCACGTTCCCCCCTGAAAATGCTTTTTTTTTTTTTTTTTAAAAAAAATACTTATTTTATTATATTTTTATTATTTCATTGGATTGGATTATTTTTTTGGTCTTCCTTATCAAAGGTTTCCCCCCACCCCACCCCTCAAAGCCTGGAAACAGAACCTTTTACGATCATTAACCGCTCTTTTTTTTTTTTTTTTTTTCCTCCCCAAATGTAATTGTAGCCATTTAGTTTAATGAGGAGCTGATAGGAGAGTTGACTCATGAAGGGATACGGTTAGCTACCCAAGCCCTGAAACAAAGCCGAATGCCTCCACATGAAAGAGCATTTGTTTTGAATTTGCTCTGATTTACTGGCATCTCCCTTCCGCGCGCCGAAGTGCGGCGCTGAAAATTCCCAACTGGAGAGACCCAGTCAAGAAAGGAAAACAAACGCACTTTGCAGCAATCCTCCAAAGCTCACTTTCTCCTTCTTTTTTTTTTTTTTTTTTTTTCCTACCTCCCCCCGCATATTTTAGTTAGCGGAAGAGTGTATTTGAAGAGGGCTTTAATGAGTTATTAGTTGGGTAGATGGGAAGCTCTTCGGCTTGGTCTTATCTAAGTTTGGGCAGGTGGGGATCTGTGATGCTGGGTGGAGAATCCAGCATCCCTCATCTCCTCCAGACCAGGGCTGTCCAGGCTGGATTCGTGGTTCCATGATGAAAGGATGGCTTTAAGAAAAGCAAAAAACCTGAATTTTGGTAGATTTGGAAGCCGGAGAAGGAGGCTGTGGAAGACATCGTGGGTGGATGGTGGTGGTGGGTTCCTGTGGCATCGTGGGCAGGTTGCTTTGGCCACCAGTGATGGGCAATGGATGGTGTAGTTGCGGTGTTCACAGTCAGTAGACCAGCTCTAACGTGTGGAAGCTGGAAGGGCAGGATTTAGTGAGGCAGGTCGCTCTTGGCACCGAGGATTTGGGAACGGGGCCAGCCTGGGGTTCACAGCCACTCTGGCAGGGAAACCGCATGGCGAGGCTAGAGAGGATGATGGCAAGAGGAGCATTAAAAAGGGCATGCCCTTGTAGCTCTCCGTGAGGATCCTTTGATGATGATGAGGCTCAGGTCCAGCCACCACTGGGGTGGTAATCTCCTCCTGGAGGCTGAAGGCAGTCTCATTGATGGATACCAGAGGTGCTGGAGGATGTGGGAGGTGGAGTGGCGCAGCCAGGGGGATGGATGGGGAGTGTTTCCCCCTTGGGATAACTGATCTGAGCCACTGTATCCCTCCCTCCACTTTCTATTCTCCTTCCTGGCCCAGGAATGCAATATTGGGTAGTCCTTCATGCCGTGCTCTTCTCATCCCACCTCCGCTGTGTCTTCTCCAGCCATCCCTTTCTCCAGCTGATGCACCCCTCACTCCCTCATGGTGCTGGCTCCATATTCTTGCCTTTATTTATTTTCTTAGAGCTTTATTTTTGTCGGTGGTCACTCCGTGGGTAGGTCAGGACTCCTCGCTCGCGGTGTCTCCCACCGAGATGGTTGTGCTCGGGTATCGCCAGTCCCGACCCTTTGTATCCTCGACGTGGTTAAAGAAGAGGGCAAAAATAACCCACTGGAGATAAAAATAATTTCCATAAACAGGAGACAAAGGGTGGTTTTTCCTGTATTTTGAGCTGACTCGTTCCCCGCAGATGTGTTTGGTTATGACTCTTCTTTCAAACAAGCAAAGCCATGCTTGGAGGGCCTGGAGGTGGCCAGCCTGTGGTCCGGTGGCTTCTGATCAGTGGGGGCCGAATTCCCTTACAACCCATGGAGGAGCTCTGCTCCGAGGGTAGGAGCGAGCTGATGGTGCTTGATGTGCTGGGTCTCCATGGATGCTCTCCACCCAGCCCCGGACATCTCCCTCTTGACCCGTTTCTGGCGTGGGGCTGGTGGCTCTTGGCTGATGGAGAAGGTTGTGGTGCCCATGGTGGGTGAGAAGGTGGCTCTCCTGCAGGATATATGGATGGTGCTGGATTGGCTGGCAAAGTGAAGCCCTCCAAGAAGCCCATCATGGCAGGAAAGCAGGACGAGCTGGCTTGTGGCCTTGCCACCTCTGCTGCTTTTGTATTTATAGGGGTTATTCATAAAATACCAAAGCTGAGAGTTTACCCAGATTTCAGCCCAATCCCGTTGACTTGCCCTGACTCTTGGAACCACCCCAGGGTCTCCTGGAGCCAGTGGACGTTGAGTGATGGTGCTTGGTGGGCGCCGGACCAAGGCTCTGCAAGGCTCTTCTGGAGCAAGCGTAACCTCGGTTTCTCCCTCCCTGCTCCTCTGTATGAAAAAGATGGGAAAAGACCTCCGGAGGTTGGAGTAACATCAACATCGCTCCATGCTCCAGCTCTCCTGATGGTGGGACCATGTCTGGTTTAAGGGACCGCTTGGCTGAGTGACATTTCATTCCGAAATCGCGGGCAGGCCGGGAATGTTTCACTATGCCTCTGATCCCCGCTGGTATCTGCTCGCCAGGGAAGAAGCACCTTGTCCAAATGCAGAGCTGTTCGCCCCTCGGAGCGGCTCCCCATCGCTCTCTCCCCTCCACACCCCCCCCATGCAAACAGGATCCCGCGCGGTTTCTCCGGCAAAGTCCTGCCTGTGTTTTCCCATTCCCCCCTCCCTCTCCTACAGAGTTTATAACCTCCTGTGAAACGCCTTTATTTACAAATTGGCATCCTATTATAATCTGAAATTGAGACATCTTCCTGTGGAACTAGGATTGTATATTTGTCCCAGGGATAAACAATTGCTTGGGAATTTTTTATTTTTTTAATTTTTTTTTTAAAGTCACTTATTCTTAGTTTATTTTCGAGCATACCTCCTTTTAATACATACATATATATATATTTTTTTTTAATTTGCTTTGAGCACCGCAAGGCGTTGCACCCTTTCCTTCCCGGCCTCATTGGAGACCCGAAATCCTCCCCCCCCACCCCACTCCAATCTCCCGTAGCTAAAAAAACGCCGTTCCCCTCCTGGAAAAGGACAAGGTTATCAGGGGTTAACGCCAAGATGACAGCACTGGAGCCTCTGGAGCAAAACAGGCTGCCTGCCAGACTAGGAGCCTCCCGGCTCGCCTCGCACATCATCTGACCGTGGCCGGCGGGGAGGAGGGAGCCGGCGCTTGGCACCGACCCCGGGGCTCTTGGCTTGGCCACCCGCTCCGGCTCCTTCCTTCGGCCTCGTGGTTTGTTTTTTTTTTTTTTTTTTTTAAGGGGGACCCCCCCCCCCCCAGGGGACACGGCCGGGGTAGCCCCGGTGATGCCGCGGGGATGCTGGGGGCATCCTCCTCCTGGCTCTTAGCTAATTAAAATCCCCCCCAAAGCAAATAGGACCCATTTAATAATTAAAGTGCTCTGGAGGCTTTTGATCCTTGTCTAGATGCTCTTCTAGGATGGGTTTTTAAAAAAAAAGGATGGCAGAGGTGCTCCCCCCCATTAAATGTTTCAACCCATCCCTGTTTCAGCCCATCACCAGCTCCAGTAAATCCATTTTTCCGGGCGCTGCCGGATTTTCCCAACCAAATGCTGCCTTGGGAGCAGTCGACAATAAAACGCAGAAGACAACCCCACCACCAGCGAGTCCTTCATGGTGGTGACTGACCATGGAATCATGGAATGGTTTGGGTTGGAAGGGACTTTCAAGATAATCTTGTTCCATCCCCTCTGTGGTGGACCACGGTGGGGACCATGGTGGGAACCAGAATGGGGACCAGCATGGATACCATGATGGGAGCCCGTGCGGGTTTTACACCACAACCCATTGTTTTTTAGGGAGGAACGAGGACAAAAAGGGGAAATTTTGGCAGTTAGGGTGCCCCAGAGGGATTCAGATGGTGCTGTGCTCCCAAAAGACGTCCCGGTGAGCGCCAGCAACTTGATCGTTGGGGACATTTAAAACTCGACGGGACAAAAACACTCGTAGAGGAGCAGCCCCGGGCTGGCAGGGATGCGGGCTGCATCGTTTCCATCCCCGCCGCCTGCCAGCGGGTATCGCTTACACTAGAGGAACCAGTAACATTAACCACACGCATTTCCCCGCCACCGGCATTGGGGGGGCGGGAGGGGGGGGGGATGCCTATTCCTAACCGCGGTGGCCAAGACCGTAAAGCTCGTTAAAACGAGGGACACCCCATTTTAGGGTGCGGAGGCGGGGGGAAAATTGGGGTGGATGTAGCTCCTTCTCCCCCCCACAATCCCTCACGGGGTGCTGCAGGAGGGGGATGGCTGGGTGGTGGGTGCTGGCGCGGGTGGGTGCCCCCACCGCCGTTCCCCCGCCGGCTTGAATGACCCACGCCGCAGCCTGGCTGCCTGCCGACTGTCACAAAGGAGCTTCCTTTCCAGTTTATTTTCGGCGCTGGGATATTATTAACCGCTGAGGCACGGGGCTCTGTTCTAACCACCCTCGCTTTTTGCCTAAATCGCTTTGTTCCCCCCCCCCCCCCCCCCCCCCCCCCCCCCCAACCCGCAACCCCGGTCCCGCTCCCGGCCGCCTCGGCGTGCCGAGGCCTCCGGCTTGGCCGCGGTGCCGCCGGGGTACCGGCTGCGTCACGGCTGCTGTTGAGGAACCGGGAAGGCAGGGAGAAGCGAGCGGCCTCATCCTGCGCGGGGCTGAGGTCGGGGAAGGGAAGGAGCTCGTCTCGGCGTCTCGCAGGATTTCCGCCTGCTGGCTTCGGATTAGCCCCTTGGTTTGGTTTTTTTGGGTTGGTTTTTTTTTTTTTTTTTTTAATTTTTTTTAACTTCTTTTAAGACGGGCAGCATCTGGGGTGTTGCCGGCTGCCTCTTTCTCTGTAGTCTTATTTTATTTTATTTTGGTTTATTTTGGTTTATTTTGTTATTTTATTTTATTTTATTTTATTTTATTTTATTTTATTTTATTTTATTTTATTTTGTTTTGTTTTATTTTATTTTGTTTTGTTTTCCTTTGTTTTATTTTGTTTTATTTTGTTGTTTTATTTTGTTATTTTGTTTTATTTTGTTATTTTATTTTACTTATTCTCATTTATTCTCATTTATTTGCATTTATTTTCATTTAATTTATTTTAACTTAATTTCTTATTATATTTTAACTTTTCTTTTTCTCCTCCTCTCCTCTCCTCTCCTCTCCTCTCCTCTCCTCTCCTCTCCTCTCCTCTCCTCTCCTCTCCTCTCCTCTCCTCTCCTCTCCTCTCCTCTCCTCTCCTCTCCTCTCCTCTCCTCTCCTCTCCTCTCCTCTCCTCCTTTCCTTTGCTTTTACTTCCTCAATGCAAGAAAAGAGTTTTTCTGGGCAAGCATCGCAGGGATTTTCCATCCCCATCCAGGGGAGGGTGGGGGCTCGCACCCCCCCCATGCGCAAACCTGCCGCAGGAGCCACCCTTGGTGGGGGGAAGGGGGGGGGTGTCTCTTTGCCGATGAGCTCAAGTTGAGTCCGAAAGGCTTTTTCCAGGTTTGTTTTTGTTTTTTTTTTTTTTGTGCGATGGGGGATGTGACGTGGTGTTTGCCAACAGCCAGCCCTTCGCTCCCCTTTCTTTTTTCTATTTTCTTTTTTCCCTTGGTTTTTTTTTTTTTTTTTTTTTTTTTCCCCCCTCCCCACTTTTGGGTAGCCATTTAAAATGCGTGATGATAACTTTCACCCTGTTAATTAACAGGAAACATTGGGACAAGACAGGAAATTACATCAGTCTTTTATGAGGAAAGAGCCAAGAAAAAAAAAAAAAACCAAAACACTAAACTTCAAGAAAACATAGTTATTAGCGAAAGGAAAGAAAGTGCCGGGGGAGGAGGAGAAAGAGAAGAAGAAAAAAAAAAAGGAGAAAAAAAGCGCCCCATCCCGTGGGCCCCGCTTTTCCGAGGCTGCTGCGGTACTTTTATTTTCTTTTTATTATGTCGAAAAATATTTGACTAGCAGGGTCACCTTTGCTTGAGCGCGACGCTCGAGCTTCCCGAGGAATCTTTTTTTTTTTTTTTTTTTATTTTCATGCCTTTTCTCAGCTTCCTTCCCCAAACTGTGAGGCCTAGGAAGCTCTTGGCCGGGAGACTAATTTTGGTTTGGCTGCTCAGCCCTTCAAATTGGTCCCCACCCAGTGTCATTATCTTGGTTTTAACTTGCAAGGGGAAAAAAAAAAAAAGAAGGAAAAAAAAAAAAAGAAACACCCTGTAAGAGCTGGCTCAGCCCTTCTCTACCCTTTTAACCTCGCTGCAGAAATAAAAAAAACCTCCCGGCTTCAGCTCCCTGATTGGGCTGTGCCGGCAACGGAGAAGCACCGCGGGGTGGTTGCAGGTGGTCCTGGTGATGTTCCTCCATGTGCGATGGTGGGTACCTGGCTCTGAGGTCTTTCCTCGTCCTCCCTCAGGGATGAAGCAAAATGCTCAGTGGGGTGGTTGCAGGAGGTCCTGGTGATGCTCTTGGTGATGCTCCTCCATGTGCAATGGTGGGTACCCAGCTCTGTGGTCCTTCCTCATCCTCCTTCAGGGGTGAAGGAAGATGCCCGGTGGGGTGGTTGCAGGAGGTTTTGCTGGTGCTCCTCCATGTGTGATGGTGGGTACCCAGCTTTGTGGTCCTTCCTCATCGTCTTTCAGGGATGAAGGAAGATGCCCGGTGGGGTGGTTGCAGGAGGTTTTGGTGGTGCTCCTCCATGTGCGATGGTGGATACCCAGCTTTGTGGTCCTTCCTCATCGTCTTTCAGGGATGAAGGAAGATGCCCGGTGGGGTGGTTGCAGGAGGTTTTGGTGGTGCTCCTCCATGTGCGATGGTGGGTACCCAGCTCTGTGATCCTTCCTCATCCTCCTTCAGGGGTGAAGGAAGATGCCCGGTGGGGTGGTTGCAGGAGGTTTTGCTGGTGCTCCTCCATGTGCGATGGTGGATACCCAGCTTTGTGGTCCTTCCTCATCGTCTTTCAGGGATGAAGGAAGATGCCCGGTGGGGTGGTTGCAGGAGGTTTTGGTGGTGCTCCTCCATGTGCGATGGTGGGTACCCAGCTCTGTGATCCTTCCTCATCCTCCTTCAGGGGTGAAGGAAGATGCCCGGTGGGGTGGTTGCAGGAGGTTTTGCTGGTGCTCCTCCATGTGCGATGGTGGGTACCCAGCTCTGAGGTCTTTCCTCATCCTCCTTCAGGGGTGAAGGAAGATGCCCGGTGGGGTGGTTGCAGGAGGTTTTGCTGGTGCTCCTCCATGTGCGATGGTGAGTACCCGGCTCTGAGGTCTTTCCTCATCCTCCTTCAGGGGTGAAGGAAGATGCCCGGTGGGGTGGTTGCAGGAGGTTTTGCTGGTGCTCCTCCATGTGCAGTGGTGGGTACCTGGCTCTGAGATCTTTCCTCGTCCTCCTTCAGGGATGAAGGAAGATGCCTGGTGGGGTGGTTGCAGGAGGTTTTGGTGGTGCTCCTCCATGTGCAGTGGTGGGTACCTGGCTCTGAGGTCTTTCCTTATCCTCCCTCAGGGATGAAGCAAAATGCTCAGTGGGGTGGTTGCAGGAGGTCCTGGTGATGCTCCTCCCTGTGTGATGGTGGATTCCCAGCTCTGTGGTCCTTCCTCATCTTCCTTCACGAATGAAGGAAGGTGGCCGGTGGGGTGGTTGCAGGAAGTCCTGGTGGTGGTCTTGGTGATGTTGTTCCATGTGCAGTGGTGGATACCCAGCTCTGTGGTCCTTCCTCAACCTCCTTCACGAATGAAGGAAGATGCCCGGTGGGGTGGTTGCAGGAGGTTTTGGTGGTGCTCCTCCATGTGCGATGGTGGGTACCTGGCTCTGAGGTCTTTCCTTGTCCTCCCTCAGGGATGAAGGAAGATGCCTGGTGGGGTGGTTGCAGGAGGTTTTGGTGGTGCTCCTCCATGTGTGATGGTGGATTCCCAGCTCTGAGGTCCTTCCTCATCCTCCCTCAGGGATGAAGGAAGATGGCCGGTGGGGTGGTTGCAGGAGGTCCTGGTGATGCTCTTGGTGATGTTCCTCCATGTGCAATGGTGGGTACCTGGCTCTGAGGTCTTTCCTCATCCTCCCTCAGGGATGAAGCAAAATGCCGAGTAGGGTCGTTGCAGGAGGTCCTGGTGATGCTCCTCCACGTGTGATGGTGGGTACCCAGCTCTGTGGTCCTTCCTCATCCTCCTTCAGGGATGAAGGAAGATGCTCGGTGGGGTGGTTGCAGGAGGTCCCGGTGATGTTCTCGGTGATGCTCCTCCATGTGTGATGGTGGGTACCTGGCCCTCTGGTCCTTCCTCATCCTCCCTTGGGGATGAAGGGGTATACCTGGTGGGGTTGTTGCAGGAAGTCCTGGTGATGCTCTTGGTGATGCTCCTCCATGTGTGACGGTGGGTACCTGGCTTTGTGGTCCTTCCTCAGCCTTCGTCAGGGATGAAGATGCCCATTGGGGCGCTGGGTTTTGGCAAGCCATCTTTGGGGTGAAGTCCTGGCTCCTGTGGGCTTTTCTGGCTTTTCCCTGAATACCTGGGCAGGTGGAAAAGCCAATTTCTCCATTAAATGAATAACTCGGAACCGCTCGGGCTGTTAAGCCTTGGTGCAAATATGTACCTATATGTGTACATAATAAGCGAGGCTACGGACGGTTGTATATTCAACAAAATCTATTCAACCTATATATGTGTATAGGTTGAATGTATGTATTTTGAATGTACTATATGTATAATTATATATAATATATAGGATATATTCAATATGTGATTAATATATATAGTACATATAGGTTGAATATATTCACTATATTGAATATGTTTTCTCTCTGTATAATATATATTGAGTATATTCTCTCTCCATATATATATATCTATAGTTATATATAGTACATATGTATTGGTTGAATAGATTTTGTTTGTAGAGGCACCAAAACTGCATCAATGAGCTGGCTTCGCATTGGAGAAACTCGGGTGTGGGGAAGGTGGTGAAAGTTGACGCATCCTTCACTTTTACAACCGGTGAAGTTGGCTCCGGATCTGGTGATTTTCGGTGATGGCAACCAACGAGCTGAATTTATAGATGCTAAAAATTGCCGGGCATCACCTCCATGGTGGGTGATGCAGAATAGTAGCGTGGAGGTTGTGTGTCCGTTTGCGCCTTGGTGTGCACGGTGAGGTTTTTGAGTAGAAACGCAGGGAAAATAGAAAAATAGTTGAGAAATTAAACAGTGAGATGAGTTGCTGCTCGTCCACGGGGGACGGTTGCCGGTGACCCCGTGGCTGGGCTCCGGCGGCACCTTCCTGGGCAGAGCGGACGGAGTAAATAACTCCATAAAATCATCCTTCGAGCAGGCATCAAATAACAGGAGTTTTATTTGGAAAAGGAGTTGGGAGCCTGAAGTTACATCACTGCGTTTGAACTGATGAATTCATTTTCTTTGGAAGCCGGGCTGAGACTTTTTAGCTCATTATAAGGAACAAACCCATAAATCTTCGTACGCGGAGGCTGTAGTTTTCCTGTTCTTTGTCACAGCCGAGCATGGAAAATGTATCCTGGGTGTCAAGAGCACGGAGCCTTGACACACCTGAGATGTTGCACCAAGGTTATTTTTCTGGAGCAGCCGGTGTGGTGCTGGGTTTGCCAAGCCCCAAATCATAGAATCATAGAGTGGTTTGGGTTGGAAGGGACCTTAAAGATCATCTAGTCCCACCCCCTGCCATGGGCAGGGACACCTCCACTAGACCAGGTTGCTCCAAGCCCCGTCCAGCCTGGCCTTGAACACCTCCAGGGATGGGGCAGAACACTTCCAGGGATGGGGCAGATCCCCTGGGCTTTGTCCCCATGGGAGGATGCTGCTGGGTCTTGGTGGTGCCCAAATCCCTTGGGCTTTGTCCCCATGGGAGGATGCTGCTGGGTCTTGGTGGTGCCCACATCCCTTGGGCTTTGTCCCCATGGGAGGATGCTGCTGGGTCTTGGTGATGCACCCAAATCCCTTGGGCTTTGTCCCCATGGGAGGATGCTGCTGGGTCTTGCTGGTGCCCACATCCCTTGGGCTTTGTCCCCATGGGAGGATGCTGCTGGGTCTTGGTGGTGCCCAAATCCCTTGGGCTTTGTCCCCATGGGAGGATGCTGCTGGGTCTTGGTGGTGCCCAAATCCCTTGGGCTTTGTCCCCATGGGAGGATGCTGCTGGGTCTTGGTGATGCACCCAAATCCCTTGGGCTTTGTCCCCATGGGAGGATGCTGCTGGGTCTTGGTGGTGCCCAAATCCCTTGGGCTTTGTCCCCATGGGAGGATGCTGCTGGGTCTGGGTGGTGCCCAAATCCCTTGGGCTTTGTCCCCATGGGAGGATGCTGCTGGGTCTTGGTGGTGCCCAAATCCCTTGGGCTTTGTCCCCATGGGAGGATGCTGCTGGGTCTTGGTGGTGCCCAAATCCCTTGGGCTTTGTCCCCATGGGAGGATGCTGCTGGGTCTTGGTGGTGCCCAAATCCCTTGGGCTTTGTCCCCATGGGAGGATGCTGCTGGGTCACGGTGATGCCACCGCACCTGTGGCGTGGTCCCTGCCTGGGACACGGCTCTGCTGCTACCACCGAAAGCAGAGCGGGATGAGCGCAAGGAGCTTTTTTTGGGTTTTTCTTTTAAATCCATGGGATGCCGACCTGCCCCATTTTATAGCCCGGGGCAAACCTCTGCCGGCCTCCGTCTGCGAAAGCGGGGGGGTGCCAACTCCGCCGTAGCGCCGGGAGGGTTAATTACTTAATGAATGTAATATTCTCTATAATTGCTAAGCGTTATTAATCCAGAGCAAAGTGAGAGGCGAGGGGAGGGGTGTGTGCGTGGCCGGGCCTGTGAACTCCATCCAAACGCCGTCCGTCCATCCCTCGCTTGCCCCCTGCCTGGGTAGGGCCCGATGCTGTCCGTCCGTCCGTCCCTGGGCGGCGACGCGGCCTGTACGCCAGCGTGCTTCACCGCCTGCTCTTAGGAATAGGCGTGATTAGATTATGAAGGCAGACAGAAGTAATGATTAACTTTTTCAGTCTGCACGCTGTCTCCAGTCTGGCGCTGGGTGTTTTTTTTTCCCCCTAAGTAGGCCCTGGCCCCGCGTCGACAGGGTATTAGGTTGTAAAGAAAGCCAGGAGGAATGAAGGCAAGGGAGGGGAAAGGGAGGGGGGGGGAGCCTTTTCCATCGGATCCGGGACTGGAATTTATTGGCAGGAATGCAGTAAATGCTCCAAATGCCAGCCCAGCTAAACAGTTTTCATAATTGTTACAGAGCGGGGCACGACGGGCGTGAAAAGGACTTTTGTTCCAAGCTTGCTTTTTTTCCATGGGTTTGCATCCCTGCGAGAGATGCTGCTCTGGGAAAGGGGGCTGGAGGGGGCGGTCTTACTTTTTTTTATTTTTTTTCGGGGGGGCGGGAATACATATTTACGTCTGTTTTCAGTCTTTGGGGGAGAATTCTAGGTCGGTGTGCTGCGAGGAGAGGCCTTTATTTTTTTTTTTTTTTTTTTCCTTCAGTGTTGAAATGAGAGCGGCGGCGATGCCGTGTGTGCGCGTGGAATGCAGCTGGGGAGGAGCCGGGGGTGAGGGGGGGGCGGGGGGGGGGAAATCCCAACACACATCTGGGTATTAGGTATCCGCTTGGAAATCCTAGACCGCTCTGCTTCAGTTTTTATTAAGGTCTTTACAAGGTTTTTAACGTGTAACCCACGGAGCTACATGTTGTCGGTGGGGAGCTGTGGCTTTCCTGGGGGGCCGTATCCCTGCCCTCCCCGGGGCATCGCCGGGTACCAGGCGACCTCCCTCCTTGTCCCGGCAATGGCAGAGCTTTGTTTTTAATTGCAAAAGCGTTTTAAGGTCTTCTTCGGTGGCTGTGTTGAGGGGGGCTGGCATGGCCTGGTGGCCTCTGGTGGCTTCGGCATCAGCGTCGGTGGCTTAACCCTGCGCTGGAAGGGTGATGGGCAGGATGCTCCAGCACAACCCAAGCCGGGAGAGATATTTTGGCAAGCTCATCCTCAGGTCTGATTTGCATCGTCGTAAGCCCTTTGTGTGCTGGCTTTCTCCTTCTCAGAAGGTTTCTGGTTGAGGTCTGGGTTGGGTTTGGGTGGAGAAGAGGTGTGTCTTGGTAGCTGCTGAGGAACATCTCCAGGAGCTGGGGCTGGTACCAACCTCAGGGTTGCTGGAGGGTCGCATGGCAGCATCTCACAAATGCTGGCTTGGGCTTCCCGCATTTTCCAGAGGAGCCTCTTGGCTGATTGTCATTCAAATGTCATTATTCTGGGTTACTATCAAGGCAGGGGAGGAGGACAGAGGGTGCTGTGATGCCTCCTGAGCCAGCAAGTCCACCCAGGACATCCCCACCAGTGCTGGGGAATAGAAATAGGGACACAAGCAGCAAAAATAGGGTTCTGGGGGGGTTTCCGCATGGACCTACATGTCCTCTTGGCTATCTGGGTGGCCCAAGGGTGGGTGTGTGTGTCTTAAAAACCCCATGGGTGTTGGCAGCACCCCTCTGGAAGGATATCCCCTCTTGAAGAAGCATCCCTTTGTCCCACCCGACTGTGCCGGGTTGGAGCTTAAGGAAGGGATTCCCGTCCTACTGCTTTTTTGAAACGAGGGAAAAGTTTTCCCACACCTTTGAGGGGTGCAGGAGGAGAGGCAGATAAAGAAGGTTCTTTAAATTAAAACTTCAAAAAATAATTAGACCGACTGTATACTAAACAACAGCAAAGAGGCCCATTTACTGTAAATATTATGAATGGATTTGGCTGGCTTCTTCATCCCCACCCTTCCTCTAAGGCTTTTCTCTGAGCTGAGTCGAAATTCGGCCTTCAGACAGCACGGTACTCTATAATTTGCATGGCTGATGAGGCCCGAAGCCTGGTACGGAGGAAACTGGAGTCAGCTGGCTCCTCTCTAACCGCTGGAGACAGGCAGACAGGCATTTTTGGTGTGTGCCTGCGTGGTTGGTTTCCCCCCCCCCCCCCGCCTTGTAGCTGAAGCCTTGCTTGGCTTTTAAAGCAAATGGGCACCAAAAAAAAAAAAAAAAGGTTCTTCTCGAGTCGTTTCTTAGCCGTGGTAATTGATTAATCACCGTAATTAGACAGGAGCAGTGACTAATAGGATGTTTATGAAGCAAACTTCTGGTTTGGTGGACTCCGTGAACTCAGCAGTTTCACTTTGGTTCTTTCTTTGCCGTCCTTCGGTGCCAGGGACGTGGGGGGGCTGGGCTTCCTTCACAACGTCTATATTGAGCACCCTCTATTTTTCAAGCTTGGACATCCCTCCTGGGCCAACCTTGGCCTTTGCCGTACTGGCGCCCGCTCTTGAGGCTTTGTAGGTCTGCGACAACGCGCTTGCAGGGACCCTTTCTGGGTTGGTTTTCTTGCTTTTGTGCCCCATCCCTGAATTAACCCTCAAAGCTCAGGGCTGGGTTCCAGGTTGGGAGAAGGTTGACTCCCACCAAGTTGGGGTGGGAACCTTAGGGGATGTCCTCAGGGATTGGTCATCTCCTCTGCCCACCATCTAAGCCGCGCTCGTTCTTGTCTTGATTTCACAAGAGGTTTTCCCGGCCATGGTGAAGGTGACGGAGGTTCTCGGTTGAGTCACCAGGGGACCGAGCAGAGCACTCCCAAGCTCGTAGGTTGCTGCTCATCATGATTCTGAACCAAAGTTACAAACATCAGGAAATCCCAGACGCTCCTTCTTCCCCTCATGGCTTCTGCCAAATTTTATCCTCTGTGTCCTCATCAGACTTGCACGTTTTCAAATCTGTTGGCAACATCTCAGCTTCTGGATCCCAGCCCTTAGAAAACTTCAGCGAATTGACGTTTTGAGGGGGAAAACTCAGGTGGACCTTTGTTTTCATGCAAGGTTGCCTTATTTTGCTAGGAGCGAGGAGCCATTCAAGTGGTGGGGTGGACAGCTTGTTAATGAATTAAAAAGAAATAATCTTAAGGCTCTTTAGCCTGCATGACTACTGTGTATGTTGAGTAATAAGAGCTGCCTAATTAGACATAGACATAAATTTATGGTCTAGCCTGTCAATCCGCGGATTAAGGACTCCGTAAGTACCTACTGACATGATGGGCTGTAATGGCTCCTAAAGAGATGTTATGGTCTATCGTGTGAATAATCCACAGATTAAGGGCTCCCTAAGTATGTGTTGACGTGACCGACTGTCCCAGCTCTTTGGGGGCTCTTGTGTTGGCACGGTGGAAGGACCCCATGGGCCACCTTGGGCGGTGGCATCCCTGCAGTAGGTAAGGGTTTATTTTCTCTGCAAACAACAGGAGCTTAACACATCACCGTCCTCTAAATTAGTCTTTCAGAAACCGTCCCAGCCATCAAAAGCAGGGGGAGGGCGAGGAAGCTGAAGCTGTCTAGCCCTTGTGTGCAGGGAGATATAAAAGGTTTGGGGCAAACATTGCCGTGGGTGGTGTCTCCAGGCTGCCCACAAACTCCGTTAAAGGCACAAAGACCCTTTTCTGCAGCAGGATATATCCTTTAATTTGGAATTTTTTTTTTTTCTTGCTTTGCTTTTGCAAAGCATACCTGGAAATCTGGCTTTGAAGGATTTTTCTTGGGGTTTTTTTTTTGTGTTTGGTCCTCCGCCCAAGTAGCCTGTGAATTACCCAAGAGACGAGAAAGGAAGCAAGATTTCCATTTTTGGTGCCCGTTCTTCTTTGCTTTGATGACCTGTATGGTTGCACGTCGTGCTTGGTGTTCTCCTCACCTGGATGTAATGCCTGTTCGCTTCTTGAGTAAGGGTTTAGGGATGTGTTTTTCCTGACATCCTGCAAAACCAGCGCTTGCCAGTAGCACGAGGGGCAAAATTGCAAACAGGAGTGCCCCGAGTTGCCCTGAGGACCCTCAAGAGGAGCATCTAAAACCCCATAAAAAGCTCCGGGGTTTGTGTCTCCATCTCTTCCATCATGACAAGCTGGAGAAGATGGGGGGTCTGGCTCTGCCCCGGGCTCGCAAATGCTGCTTAAGGTCAGCCAAGAGAGATTACCGGGCGCGAGACGCGCTGAGCTTGGTCTCAGCCTTGGCCCTGGCTAGACGACACGTTGTGCTGACACCAGTCCAGCCAATTTTTTTTTTAAGCACAGATGCCCTCCACGTGTGCTGACGGATAAAGGAGGAGGGACCATGGGTTCATCTGCTCATCGGCGGTGCTCACATCGCTCGTTTTCCAGCAGAAAGCTGCCTCCTGGGAAGCCAGGCAGGGATCTCAGCACTCCTCCAGGTCCCCCCTGCTGCCCCAGGAGCTCACGTGTGGGTCCTGGTCCTTCTAGAAAAGGTCCATAAGCCCAGTCTCCTTTTGGTGCTGTGATTTCTCGGTGGACGTCTACATTAATTTATCCATTGTCTTTACCCATTTGTGTTGGGTTATGGATAGTGAGTGCAGTGTCACCTCCGCAAGTGGCCCAGGTGAAGGTACCACAAAACCTGAGCAACCTGGTCTAGTTGAAGATGTCCCTGCTCATTGCAGGGGGGTTGGACTAGATGGCCTTCAAAAGGTCCCTTCCAACCCAAACCATTCTGTGATTCTTTATCATTGAGGGACTCTGTATCAGGGAGCGTAGCAAATTTAGATGAGATCTGAGGAAGAAACTCTTTGCTGTGAGGGTGGTGGGACCCTGGCCCAGGTTGCCCAGAGAAGCTGTGGCTGCCCCATCCCTGGAGGGGTTCAAGGCCAGGTTGGACGGGGCTTGGAGCAACCTGGGCTGGTGGGAGGTGTCCCTGCCCAGGGCAGGGGGGTAGGAAGTAGATGGTCTTGAAGGTCCCTTCCAACCCAAACCATTCTATGATTCTGTGAAAATGAGGAGACTTTTGTTAGCCGTTCAGGGTAGATGACGCCGTGGTGAGTATTGCGTGAGGGTTGATGTTTGCTGGGAAATCCAGCCCCAGGGATCACAGAGGAATGAGGGAGAGGTGTGACGGTGAGAAGTTTAGGAAGAGCGTGAGAAGATGCTTTGGGTCAAAGCTACTCTAATATATATATATATATAAATATAAATATGTTGTTTGAAACACTTTTACAGCTGTATAATTTAATTTGCGTCTAGTCCTCATGTCATTGAGGAAAGATCCAATTACAGGCGTTTAAAAACCTAATCAGGAACGCAGCTGTATTCCCGTTTTCAGCGAATATCGGTGACCATTGAGATAGCTCTTGACTTGATCAGATGGGAGGAGTCCCGGTGGGTGAGGTAGCCTCAGCATGTGCTAAACTTGCTGTTTTTCTTTAGAAGTCGGTTGATTACAGGAAAACCTTTAGCTGTGTCAAAACAAAACAAAGCAAAACAAAAGATCCCCAGCCCACCTCCCCTCTACGTTCGTGAACTTGGCACCGGGACAAGGCTGAGGGCCGAAAGCCGGCCAGGAGCTGCGTTGGGTTTTAATTTTATTTGATTTTTTTTTAAATAAATTCAGCTCGGTTGAAGTGTTTCGGTTCTTCCTGAATGAGGGGAAAAAAAAAAAAAACCCCAAAAAAACTTTTTCTCTTTTTCTTCCCGAGCTCCAAATAAAACTGCTGGAGCTCAGGAAGAAAAAAAATATGTGGTTTCGTCATCTTAAAAGGCTTCATGTGTCGAGGAGAAAAGCCACACCAGAAATTTTCGGTCACTTCCAAGTAACGTGAGATGTGGGTCCTTCTGCCACAGCTTGGGAGAACCAAGCGTGGGGCAGTAACTGGTAAAGTTGGGTGTTTCCATGGCGTGAATCTCCCATATCCACCTTCAGTTGGACCTTCTCGGTTTCAGCAGCTTTTAATCTTTTGAGGTTATTACTCCTGTGTTCCATCCTCCAGGATTTCCGTATGGATGTAACATTTTTTGGAGCAGGATGATGCCCTGAGCCCGCGGGCAGAGTGCGCACACCCAAAGCTGGAAAAATCCTGGCTGCGGCCTTTTATTGAGCGATTTTGGGCAGGACTTGATGTTCCCAAGGGTCAAGGCAGGTGGTGGGGAAACCAGCTTCTGATGCTGGTCGGTGTGTTGGGAAGTAGCTGGGATGATGCTTTTGGGGAGGACACTCCTCCCAGGGATGCGCCGGTAGGAGTCAGGGCAGCCCTTCAGGAGGGTGTAAAAAATAAGGAAAAAAACCCAGTTTTTCAGTGGGAGTGTGATGTTGAATCATCGCCGTCCACACCGAACTTCCAAAAAGTTCCCCCGAAGTCTTTGGGGTAGCAAGTTAATGCCTTCATTTCTCCCCTCCACGCTCCGCTTCACACCGCCGTTCTCCGTAGACCCAACGTTGTGATCAATATGACTAATTCTCTCAGTTCCTGCGGGCAGACTCGCTTTATTTTCAGTTATTTATATATTTTTTTAATTTTTTTTTGTCACAATAAGCTTGCACAATGCGCTGGGGCCGGGGGGGGGGAGCCTGACGGAACCCCTAGGCAGGCTGTAATGCAAACCATGGAAAATAATAATAAACCAACGATAGCAGCAAACGGAGGGATGCTTAATAATGAAATAATAGCGCGGATGTTTATAGCATTAAGCATTATCATTGTTTGCTGGAATATGGGAACGCTCCCAGTTTGCTGGGAGTTTTCCAGGCATTTAGAAAGGGATGGGTTTGCTCCGAGGAGCTCGTAAAAACGATGCTTTTAACTCAAAACAAGAATCCCAAAGCGTTTCTCAGCCGTTTCTGGGCCGTCGCACACGAGGACACGTTGAGGGCGGTGCGGGCCGCAGATTTCCCGGGATCTGGATTTTTGTGTGGGTTTGCGGCGGGCGGAGATGGGAGTTGGATGGTGGGTCCTGAGGAACCTGGCGGGGCATTTTGGGGCAAAATCCACCTATTTGCTTCATTTGCCCAGACCCATGGTCATTGCCACCAAAAAAGCCTTTTGGGGAAAAAATTTCTCCGTCCCCGAAGGAAGCATCTCTGCGTCATTTTTTCCTCCTCTCCTGACACTGCCGCCTGAGTGATGCCACCGGCTTTTCCCACCCCTTTTCCCCCGGCGGATGCCAGAGTCGGGGAGGCGGGTGGGAGCTTGGGAGGCTCCGCCGGGGTCCCAACAACGGTGAAAAGCGGCTTTGGTGGCGGCTGGCAGGGAGGCCTGATCCTGTTTATCCGAGCTCAAGCTTTATATTCTCATGGCTTTTTGACTAGACATCCAGTCAACAGCCGAATCCCGCAAACGGAAGAGGCTCTGGCATATTTATACTGTGTGCTGGCATTGGGTCCTTAAAAAAAAAAAAAAGAAAAAAGAAAAAAAAAATATCCTGGATTACCTAAGACTTGTCCTTGAGGTCTGGTCACCCCATGTCATTGAAAAACCTAGTGGGATTCATTCATGAACTTCCAGCCCTCCATAAAGGTCTGTTCATTCATAGCCAAGGCAGTTTTCTTTTTTTTTTTTAAAAGTTGTTTTTTTTTTTTTTAATGCGCTGGCAATTAAATAACTCTTTGTAAGCGGCAATGAGCTACTTGTTAAGTGGTCTTCACTAACGCAAGCACAAATATCAGGTGAAAAAAGTCTTGGCCCCCCCCGCACCCCCCTCCCCACCCCGGCCGCCTCCTGAATGGGCTGCTTTTATGTTGAAATAAATTAAAACCTATAGGATTTTCGGTGGGGTTCAATGGCTGTTGCTCCAAAATTCCCTCAGCTGCTTTAAAACCAAACCCAAGGAGCTCTGAGCATCGCTGGCGGGGGGGAGGGGGGGGGCGATGAGTGATGGGGACAGATCCAGGAGCATCATCTCCCTGGATCCAGGAGAATCCTCCCCCCTCCCCCCCCAAATTTCTCTTATCTCCTGAGCATCACCCCCCCAAATTCCTCTGTCTCCCCGGAAATATTATCCCGGGGGGGGGGGATTCTTGCCCTGCTGGGTGCCCCCCCTTGGGGTTTCAGCCGGGAGCGAGGGTCCCTGTTTTGGGGCGTACGCAGTCAGGCCCATTTTTAGTAGCTGCCTCCAGCAACTGGAGAAATATTTTCCTCGCTGGCACAGAAATGAGGAAATTAAAAGTGTGTGGCTGGGTTTGGTGGTTTGGGTTTTTTTTTTTTTCCCCCTTCTTTTTTCGTGGGTTTTTTTTTTTTTTCCTTTTCTTTTTTTTTTTTTTTTTTCTTAAAAGCACAGTGCGGGGCTTGAAGCACGAACTGGGAGACGGGAGGAAAAAAAAAAACGCCCGCGTTGGGAAAACTGCCTTAATAATAGCAAAAAAAATACCAGAAAACGAGGCAGCCAGCGTAAACGCTGCGGTTACCCGTGCTGGGGGGGGGGGGGGACGGGGGGAGTTTGGGGGGATGCTGGGGGGGATGCCGGGAGAGCTTTGGGGTGCTGGGGTCACCCACCGTCCCCGGTCCCGTAGCTTCTCCCGTGGTGCGGGGGGGGGGTTGTTTCGGTAACGCTCACTAACTTGCATTCCCGGCTTGATTTTTTTATTTTTTTTTTTTTTAATATATTAATTTTTTTTAAAAAATAACAATTATAAAGATGAATAGTTCCCAGGTCTTAACATGCCTGCTGAGGCTGGAAGGAATTACCCGCTGAGCAGCGCTGGGCTGCTAGGGCTCCTCCGTCGGGAAAAGGGGCTTTTTCACGTTTTTCGGTGTCCGTCCCCCCCCCCCCCCCCCCACTTTGCTTTTTCCTCCTACATTGTATCCTCGCTGCTCGCGGGGCGTAGCTGTGGGTGGAGGAGTCAAAAGACGGCTACAGGAACAAATTTTGGGGGTCTTTGGAGGTTTTTTTAGGCCATTTTTGTTAACAAGAGCCAGATTTCTGGTCCCCACCCTGCCGCTCTCTGATGGTGCTTCCCACGGGGCTTCATCCAACATCTCCATCCTCTCCATCACCTTCTCTGCCTGCGGGCAGGGAAAACCCCCATCAACTAGAGCAGATGAGTCCTTGTCCCCTCCGGTCCCATGGGGTGACCTTCAGTGTGCTTTTCTTAGCAGCACCTTGGGGTTTTTTGGCCTCTGTGTGGTTATTCATGGAAATGGATCCATCGTCTGGTGGGTGCAAATAAGAGGTTTAAGGGTGTTTGGTCTTGGTCTTGCTGGATGCAGTTGTCTGGAGCATCTAATTTCTCCTGTTGGCCCTGAGGGTGGTCCTAGCGATGGTTGGGGTGAGGGATAGTTGCGCTGCGGGTGCTGCTGGTGGGTCTCAAGGTGCTTCTGAAGGTGGACTTGGTGATTCAGGACCCGTAACTGCTACCTACATCCCTAACCAGAGCTGGGCAGTGAAGCAGCAAAGTTGACCCAAACCTGGGTCAACTTAATGGTCTTAATGGTGGCCTTAACACTTGGCTTTTGGAAATGGTGGATGTGCTATGGGGGTGTGCATGGAGAGCATCATGAAGACATGGGCAGGCAAGGACCTGCCAGTGTTGCATCGTTTTTGGGTCATATTAGCCCCACCATGCTCAATTTCTCTTTTTCCTTTTTCTTCTCTGTAGATTCCCAAGTTCTTCAGGAGCCGGGGGATCGGTCACACTGGTGCGTGGTGGCATACTGGGAAGAGAAAACGCGCGTGGGTCGGCTGTACTCTGTCCAAGAGCCCTCCCTGGACATCTTCTATGATCTACCTCAGGGGAATGGTTTCTGCCTCGGACAGCTGAACTCGGACAACAAAAGCCAACTGGTGCAGAAGGTCCGCAGCAAGATCGGCTATGGCATCCAGCTCACCAAGGAAGTGGACGGCGTGTGGGTGTACAACCGCAGCAGTTACCCCATCTTCATCAAGTCGGCCACACTGGACAACCCCGACTCCAGGACGTTGCTGGTTCACAAAGTGTTTCCAGGTTTTTCCATCAAGGCTTTTGACTACGAGAAGGCGTACAGCTTGCAGAGACCCAACGACCATGAGTTCATGCAGCAACCATGGACCGGATTTACCGTTCAGATCAGCTTTGTGAAAGGCTGGGGCCAGTGCTACACGAGACAGTTTATCAGCAGTTGCCCGTGCTGGTTGGAGGTTATTTTTAATAACCGATGACTCGAGACAGAGTGGACTCACCACATTTATACTACTTTGCTGCTATTATTTCCTTCTGAGTGCTTGCTTTTCATGCAAACTTTTTGGTTTTGTTTTGTTTTTGTTTGTTCCCCCCAACCCGTTTTGAGAAATAGCTTATGGAAAGATTTTTTTTGTTGTTGTTGTTTTTGTTGTTTTTTGGGTTTTTTTTTTTTTTTTTTTTTTTTTTTTGCCTGGGGTATTTTGATAAATATCTCTATTTTTTAAAAGTGTGAATGACCAATAACTCAGAAGGGTGAGAGAAGGGTTGCGGGGCGGCGGGGAGGGGGGCGCGGGGAATGGATCGCATACGATAATTATTTCGCGTCTCCGAAAGGATTATCCTATGCGATCGGTGGATTCGGAAGCCACTTGCTCTATGTTACAGCTCCTTCTCTGGGATAAAATGACGAGATACCTGTATTTTTTTAACGCACCACCTTCCCCTTGCCGCCGGCCATCCCCGGTGACGGTGACACCGAGACCCCCTTCCCCAGCGGTGCTAACCCCCACGTTGCCACCGAAGGATATGGTGCAAAACCTTCCCAACCGGGTCTTTTTATTTTTCATTTTTTATTTTGTTTTTCTCGTCGCTGGGCTCACGTCTTATGTCACTGTGTTCATCCTTCCACTGCTTTTTTTTTGGGTTTTTTTTTTTTGTTTGTTTTTTTTTGGGTTTTTTTTTGGTTTTTTTTTTTTTTTACGCATTAATGGATTGATGCAAGGGGAGAAAACAACGGCGGAGAAACCTCGCGCGTGGCCCATTGGCTTTTATCAGTTGAGCTGAGATGCGAAGCGACAGAAGCCTAAGCCTAACAACAAAAACAAAACAAAAACCAAACCAACGAAACAAAGGAAAAACGCATGGGAAAACAGAAAAAAAACCAAGTGTTCACGATAGTTGGTCTGTCGTAACCTGCTTCCGTCAGGTTATCCCGGTACCATCCTATCTGGAAATGCAGTTGTGCTTTCATTTCTTCTTGAATTCATACACGAGTATGATACTTTTACACTGTTCTTAGCTCAATGAGCATGTTTAGACCTTAACATAAGCTATTTTTCTAAATATAAAGGTTTAAATGAACAAGAGAGCATTCTCATTGGAACTTTAGCATCGTAGTGCTTTGGAAATAAAACACAGACACAGACACAAACACACACACACACAAAAAAAAGGACTCCTTAAAAAAAAAAAAAACCCTGAGATTTATTAAAGAAAAAAAATGTATTTTATGTTATATATAAATATATTATTACTTGTAAATATAAAGACGTTTTATAAGCATCATTATTTATGTATTGTGCAATGTGTATAAACGAGAAAAAAAAAATAAGAAAGATGCACTTTGCTTTAATATAAATGCAAATAACAAATGCCAAATTAAAAAAAAAAAAAAAAAAAAAGAAAAAAAAGAACACGAGATATTGGTGTTTTTTTCTATGGGTGTTATCATCCAGATGAATGTTTTTTCTAAAAGGAGTTTTATGTTCCATTAAAAAAAATAAAAACCTACACTTGATCCCAGGCTGTGCCGAGTGGCTTTTTTAGTGGTGGGGATGAGGCAGGGAGGAGAGGCGCTGCTCCAGGCGGGTATGGCATGGGGTCGGCAGTGGGGACCCCCTGTGGGACCCAGATGGGGGTCACTCCTGAGTTTTGGGGCTCCGTTGGGTGCGCGTGGCTCTGGGCTCCCCGGCTTGGATGCACCCGAGAAGCCCAGGTCTGGAGGGGCTGGATGGATCTGGGCAGGTTGCACAGGGGTTCCCGGCTCGCTGCCCAAAATCCGCCGGCGCTGTTTTTGTTATTATTCCTGTTTCCCATCATTTCAACATGAAAGAACCCCCGTGCTAGGAACCCAGCTCCCATTCGACACTGTCCCAGTGCCTGAAATACCAGGGGAGGCCAAGCTTCTGCTCTGTGCTGGGACACGGGTGGCCCATGCCACCAGGCAAGGAAGAAAATTTGAGGAGAAGAGGGGAAAGCCAGTCCTCGGTGGGTTTTCCTCAACTATTTCCTGCCCTCTTCATCTTCCTTGCCTCTAGAAAGAAAGGCTTTTCCTTTTACTGCACTCGCCTTGCCTTCAGGCATCCATTGCTCCATCCCGCTTGCACGTCCTCTGTCGGGGAGAAGGTCCTTGCAGCTCGTTCCTGCCTTTTGTGGAGAGGGACCTGGAGTTGAAACTACCGGAGTCCTGGAGACTGAAGAATTTGGAGAGGTAGAAGGTCCAGATGGGCTTGTAAGCTCCCTCCCTGCCAAAGCGCCTGGATTCCAGGAATGTGACTTCCAGCGTCTACTGTTCTTCACGTGGTTGATGGCCGTAGCAGTAGATGAGGCTTTGTGAGCGTCTGGGCCAGGTTCACTCAACACTGTGCCTTCCTGTTCAATGGAGATGTGCCCGACCCAGAGGGATTTATTGAGACGCAGTGTTTGATTTGCTCTGAATGGACTGTGCCTTCAGTTGGACTCGTGTCACTGAGCCCATGAACCAGCTTCAAAACGGCTTTTGATCATGCGCGAGGTTTGCGTGGGAGTTTCAACTTCCATCCTCTCACCTTTCAGCAGGGAGTCCACATCGAAGGCTGAGGGCATGATGGATGCTTGATATGCACTAAGAGACACCTGGAAGGGCAGATGTTGGGACGACGACGTCTGTGCTACAATTTGGCTCAGTTCCTTCCCATTCTGCACCAGCAGACTTGAAATATCCAACAATCACATCAGACCTTCGTGGACCAGCAGCCAAGCTAGCATGGATGGCTTCAGCAGAAGCTCAAGGAGGAACGCTCCCATCTGTGTCCTTGATGCCCACCCAGGCAACACACCATCAAAGGCTCTGCAGATGAAGGATGAAGCAGACAACTTTGTTGCAAAATAAGCTGTCGACGACTCTGAGCTCTTGTAGTGTTCATCTGTGGGAGCAGGGCTGTGCAGGCAGTAGGGACCTGGGGTTAGAAAGATTCCCTCCAAGTCTAGGAGCCACCAGGTCGTTGGCCACAGTAGGGTTATGGTCATCTGTCTGAGAAGTTGGCTTTTACTCTGGAGTAGCCAAAAGATAGGGAATATTGGGCTCACTCGTACTTCTCCCCCCTCCAAGCTGTTGTGCTGGCAGCTAGACATTGGTCTTTACCCGGAAGAGTTGAGGTGATGGTTGTGTCCCTGATGTATGACAGCAACGAGCCAGGTGGGCACACCAGAGGACTTTGCGTTTCAGAGGTGTTTTGCAGGTGTTTTCACCTTGTTCCATGAGGTACGTACCATATCCTGGTGGTTAAAGCCCTGAAGCCAAATTGTAGCGTAGATGACAAGTGTCCTTTGAACTGGGATCTGGGTTCTTGTCCCTGCTCCGTTGGTCCAGGAGATGTGACGAAGTCATTTAACCTTAGTGTTTCTCAGGTTTTCCACTTGTGAGAGACAGAGGCTACAAACCATTGCTCCTCCTGAGAGCTGAAAGCAGAGGATGGAAATATTGTACCCCTAAATGAACACTCTTCACAGCAGTCTTCCAAAATACATACGGGCCACAAAGATGCTCCGCGGGCTGGAACCCCTCTGCTGTGAGGACAGGCTGAGAGAGTTGGGGTTGTTCAGCCGGGAGAAAAGGCTCTGGGGAGACCTTATTGTAGCCTTTCAGTACTTAAAAGAGGCTAAAAAGAAAGATGGGGACAGACTTTTTAGTAGGGCCTGTTGGGACAGGACAAGGGTTAATGGCTTTAATCTAATAGAGGGGAAATTTAGACTAGATACAAGGAAGAAATTTTTTACAAAGAGGGAGGTGGGAGATGCCCCATCCCTGGAAACATTCAAGGCCGGGTTGGATGGGGCTCTGAGCAACCTGATCTAGTTGAAGATGTCCCTGCTCGTGGTAGGGGGGTTGGACTAGATGGCCTTGAAAGGTCCCTTCCAACCCAAACTGTTCTATAGTTCTATGATAATGCGAAGAGGAAAAATGATCCAGCAAAGCCCAGAGACTGGCTGTGGAGGTGTCCCCGTGATGGGCACAGTGCTGGTGGGGTGTTGTTTCGCTTGCAAGGTGTAGCCAGGGTCTGCTGGGCCTGGGATGTCCTCCACACAACCCGTTTTACACCTCGTCCTCTGTGATTACCCTTGGCCGTGGCCGGAGATGTGTTGGGTTGGCTGGACCTTCAGCTGGACGTGGCTTTCCAGGGTAAACGTTACAGCGATCATCTGGAGAATGAGCTGAAACAACTCAGGGAGCACTTTATTTTATGGGATTTTTTACTCGCATTCATCTGTCAAAATAAAAGACCAGGCAACGCTGTTCGCAGTAAGAAAGCTGGGAAATAATCAGCAAAGCTCTGGCTTTTCCATCCTACGGCAGCTTTAGCTAAAATGTTCCAGTCCTCACCTCCTGCTGAGCTAATTTTAGCCCTCATTCAATGCAAAAAAAAAAAAAAAAAAAGAAAAAAGAAAAAAGAAAAAAGAAACGCGACAGCAGGATGCTGAGCACCAGCTCATACGTGTCCCCATTCACCCAGAGCTTGTTCAGCTCCGGGGCTGGTGGGACGGAGTCCGAAGGTTAAAATCGAGACTGGAGGTAAAAGCGAGGAAGAATTTCCCCTTTGGCTGGGGCTTGCCGATGCTGTAAATCCATCTTTAGGGCTCAGAAAAGCTGCAGCCGCATAAAGCCAAGTGCTGACCCCGTATAAAGCTGGTCTGATGTGGTCCTGCTGGTGTTGTCCTCTCCAACCGGACACTTCATCTGGTCCGACCGCTCTCACTTGCGGTGAGTCCCTCTGCCGCTGGCGCAATGCCAGGCCGAAACACACGCACTTATGGACCCCCCCCCAGCGCTGGAGGTAATTCGTGTAGAAATGCAGTTATGCGGCCACTCTTGGTCTGGTCAAATTGGGATGATCCGGTAATGCCCAGATTAAGGAGCAGAACCACAGGCCCGACATGCCCTTGGATGGAGGAGCTGTAGGCCACGGCAGAGCCGGCTCCTTCCCAAATGAAAACGCTGATGCCCAGCCTCCAGGTCACTCCTGGCCAGCAACATGATGTCCTTCTTTCTCCATGCCCACAGCACCTAAATTTACGCACTTCCCGAGGTCTGAGCACCGCCCAGCCCCATGGACACCTTCCAACAGAGCAGCGGTGGCCCTAGGACCTCACGTATCATTGTGCTCTGTACGCCTTAGCTGTGGTTTCCACTCTTCCCTCCTTGGAAATCACCTTACAGAAATCTCATTCCCTTAAGAGGCTCAGACATCAGCCGGTTGAGACAGTCTGAAGTCCTGATTTCCCAGCGGACGGCGAGACACGTCTCCCTCCTCTCCTTCTAAAAGGATTTCTCTGGAAATTCGGGATGTCTGAAATCAGTGCGTTCCAGTTAATTGTACTCTTGCTTTGGACCACGGCTCCAGCATAATCAGTGCTAAATCGTCTAATGATACGCTGCGACGCAGTAAATTACAGCACAGTTGGGCCTTTTTATCCCGATGTTGCCGAGCAGTAATTGAAGCGTGCAATAAAGAAGGGTCAAACGATGTAACTTTGCTGCTAAATCACACGCGAAACATGCTTGAAGAGTCAACTGCTGATAAAAGATAGTGTCTATAACGGCTGATGTACTGCAAGGGATGGAGGTAAAACTCCACCATCTTGAGATGATGGTTTTCCACATGGGAAAACCATTTGCAAATGGATTTCCACTGGGATCGTGGTGCCGAGCCGTGATCTCAGTCTTGTGTAGGTGATGCTCAGCATCTGACTCGTTCCCCATCTACTCCAAGGCACCTCCGGGCTCTTCTCTCGCAGTTTGCATGCAAGCCCATCAGGTGAATGGACCCTTCTGTCCATGGAGGATGACGTGGTGGTTATGGGTTGGTGGCTCCACACAATTCGGAGAATAATCCCTTGGAAAAGTATTTGCTTTATGGTGGTTGTACTTTGCTCTCGGTGTTGACCGGTGTAAAGCTGGCCCAGTGGAGCTTAAATCAGCCTGCAACCAGTAGCTCGGTTGGGTCTAAATGTATATGCATGTCCTGGTCTGCAAGGGCTTCTGGAGGCAAAGAGGTGAAGAACTGGCTTAAGGTGAATTAATAAAAAACACCCGTACATGGAAACAGCATTTGCGTCGGGTTGTCTACATGTACTTAAAAATATGTTCTGATTTACTGGGCACAGGGTTGGAGACAAGATGTCATGGAGGGGATAGATCTGTGGTGGTTCAAGAGAGGAGATGAACATGGGCTGGGCCAACCGACCAAAAGACATGTTCACAGCAAGAAGCGACGGTCGGAGCTACTCCTGTGGCATTTATTGGCACAGTAACAGGGAACTCACATGGGGTTCTGAGCCTTTTTGGGACAGGCATTGTGAAAAGACCTTGCCCCAAGCAGCTTATGCATGAGGAGCAATGAGAGGTGTTGTGCTGGGGATGACAGCAAGGCCAGGATCGGATCCAACCCCCCAGTCCACACTGGGAGAGGTCTATCCCCTGTGACCTCATTGTGCCACCAGGCTTTGGCAGGAGGACGTCCCTGCCCAGCCTTTGCATATTTGCACAAGGGAGTCAGAGGGACATCCCTGGGCACTCCAGTGAGTCATTGTGTAACCATCTGGGTGGCTTAAAGATGAAATGAAACAAAAACTGAGACACTTGAGAGGCTCAGGTAGCTCTAGTGGTTAACAGGGAAGTCACCGCTGTGTCACGTTTACCAGCCAAGGTCCTTGTCAACAGCTTTGGTGGAAAATCACGGGATGTTTCCCCTTTGTCACGCTGACTGGACCAGCATCATAAACTGCCAAAATACTCCTGGTGATGAATCTGACCATCCACTTTTTTTTTTTTTTTTTAAACACTCCAGTTTCTGAAAGCCACGAACCTCCAGTGCTCACATGTCAATCTGGCCGTCAGCTGCACACCCAATAACTCCGGAACCTCGTGACAACGTCATCAGATGTGAAAGTGTGGTAGAAATCTCGGAGGGGGGCGGAATTCAGTTTCTCTTCCAGCAATGAAAAAGGTTGGGTGGAGGGAGAAGACCTAAATTGGCAGCTCTCCTGGAGCAGAGGCGGGTCAAGCTGTGCCATGACTTGTCCTCCTTGAAGGACCTCGTGGTAAGAACAAGGGTGTACTTTGCCATCCGAGCTGGGGCAGTGGTCCTTTGGTGGCCAGGCTTTTGAGATGCTCATTGGAACAGGGAGAAAGGACCAGCAGGCCCGAGCAGAAGCAGGACTCCAGCTCACGGTTTAAGACATGCTGCCCAAAGGGACGTTGATGTCCCTGTCCCAGCCCTGGCGTGCGCCTGGCGCCATAGGCAATAGTGAGGTATTTCTGATGAGCTGAAATAAGAGGGGGGTCTCCTTATGCCCTCCACCCACCCAACCACCCACAGCCCAGTCCGTAGGCACCATCGGGTGGTGGGGGCTCTGAGCTCCTTCAGCCAAGAGGAGCTGAGCCCCTTTGAGCCCGGTTGAGCCCCACGGCGCGGGCAGATGCTCAAAACTCCTGGCTCCATCACTTGCGTCTGTGCAGGGTTAGGGCTAAAGGAAGGGAGGTTGCGGCCCGCTGGGCGTTAGAACAGCTCTGAGAGTAAATTCTGGC
This sequence comes from Alca torda, assembly GCA_008658365.1. Classification (NCBI taxonomy): domain Eukaryota; kingdom Metazoa; phylum Chordata; class Aves; order Charadriiformes; family Alcidae; genus Alca; species Alca torda. The sequence goes on from CM018101.1 coordinate 3,457,483, forward strand.
TGGTTTCATCAGCTTTCGGCGGCGGCGGTGAAGTGTTCTCAGTCTTTCTTTGTTTCAGACGGGAACAAAGCAGAGGACGATATGGGTGCTGTCGGTTACTAGGGTTACAACGCACGTGGGGAAAAGGAAAAAAAAAATATAAATCTCATATATTGCAAGGAACTATTAATTTTGCTGTAGTGGCAATACTTGGGACCGGCATTACCACGGGTGTATTTATATCCCCCGTCCAGTAGAAAATATGTAAGTTATTCTGAGGCTTGTGCTTACCCGGAGCTGGAGCTGGGCCACCAGAGACCTCTGGGGAGCTGTTGTGTGAGAGCTGAGGGGGACCCCTGTTATTCCCTACAGCTGCCCAGACAAGAATGCCAATCTGAATATGCTTAAAATTAAGAAAAAAATCACATTCTAACCCCAAAGGTACCTGTTTTGCACGAGGCACCTTGCAAAGAAAGGAGTAGGACAGCTCGGGGTCCCATCATTCAACCGGTGAAGGGACATAGCTGGCAGCCAGTATCACACCTTCTGAAGCTAACAAGCTCAGTTTAGAGCCAACCTCCAATGGAAAATGGGTCAGAAAACAGGTTTTGCCTCCCATGAGAAAGACAAGCCAAGACTGAGGGCTTGCAAGAGGAGGAAAAGAGAAAATTAAGTCGTTGTAAAAGGGTTTCGGTGAAAGGAAGCAGAAATCAGGAGTCAAGGCATTTGCTAGAGCCTGATGGAGGTGAAAGAAGGGCAACCAACCTTCTTGAACTTGATGGGATCTTGATCTTGATCCTGAGGGCAGCTGGGAGGGTGGTGGGGCCCCACACAGCAGCGGGCAGGAAGGATGCTCAGCCGTGGTGGCCACAGGAGCCGAGGAGGAACGTCGGTGCCAACAAAACCAACCCCCTGGAGATGCCCCAGCACCCCAAAACACCCCACTGGAAGAGGTATTTACTCCCTCCCCTGGACGCGCAGGCCCTGCGGTTTGATTTTTTCCAGCCCAGCACGCCGCGGCGAAGCTGGGATGAATTTCATGGTTGGAGAATTTTCTGCTTTTAATAATTGATCAAGAGCGAGCAGTGGGACAGAAAGGCTTCGCGCAGCGACTCGCTGCCTTGCGGGCTCCCCGGCCGAACCGCTTCCAGCGGGGAGACGGAGCCGAGCGGGGCTGGAGGCAGGGCATTGCCTCCGCAGGACGGGCTATTAAGGGCTTAGTGCCTCCCCAACCAGGCTGAGGAGATTGCTTTCATCTTCCTGCCTGCAACATCTGGAGCCTGGACTCGTAAAACTTTCATTGTTACTTTAACCCTTCAAGGTCTTTTTTTTTTTTAAGGGTTTTTGTCTTAGGGGGGGGCGGAACGTGAGGCTGCAGTTGGTGGAGCACTAAGCCCACGCAGCAGCATCACTCATTGGAGGCGCTGCCAGCTCCCTCTGGAGAGAGGGACAGTGGGACCGCAACCCCCAGTTGGGATTATCCCCGGGAGACCTCTGGCCTGAGAAATGCTGTTGGGCTGGACTACTAGCGTTTTAGTGGGTGTCCCATAAAAATAACATTTCTTGGGAATTCTGATCTGTTTTGCAGGGATGCATCACCGCTCTCGGCAGCGCGGCTCCGAGGCTGGATTGATTTTCAGCGCAGTCAACCCCGATGCTCCTAATCCAAAGCCTTTCAGCTCTTGGAGGTCACGCTGAGTTCAGGAGGCAAATTTCTCACCTGGGGCATATTCTGGTTGCAGGAAAACAGATCTCCAGATAGGGACCTGCTTTGTTACAGGAAGCCGATCTCCAGATACGGACCTGCTCGTGGCTCAGGAAATTTCAGGAAGACGGAAACGGGGCGATTTTGGTGTTCGGAGCTCAGAAGGTTCAAATACATTCACCTCCTTCCAGTGGAGATGGTCAGTCCAGTAAAGCAACCTCAGCTGAAGCAATAAGGGGAACAGGATTATGAAAATGCAGAATTTGAGGAATGTCTAAAATGGGCCTGAAAGTGGAGATGGTGGAGATGAAGAGCAGGAAACCACAGGGAAGAGCAGATCTTGGTCATATGACTCTGCCCCAAAGTCTCAGCTGCTTTTTTAAGCACCGTGCAGGGTTCCCACACGTGGGCTCTGCTTGGTGGCTCCTGGGCATCTACAAGAAGCTCATGAGCATCTGGGAGCTCCAAGGGCTCTGTAGGCCTCTCACCCTTGTTGAAAGCACATACAACCCTCCAGTCCTCCAACTGCAGGAAAAATTTGAAAAGCGCAGGCTGAAGACTCAGGGGCTGGACAGGTGAGGGAAAAAAAAAGGGTTATTAAGTTATGTGTGATCTATTTATTTATTTTTTTAAATGGTTGGGTTGGCAGGGCTTGGCTGGGCTCTGGGACTCCCGGTGGGAGTAGCTGAGGGACAACCGCAGGCTTGACATGCCCAGGGCTGTGCAAAAGCTCCTCCGTCAGGCACTGAACCCTCCTGACCTGAATGACGTGAGAGATTCACCTGGTCCAAATGAGCTGCCCCGGGGCTGAGTGATGGGGGAGGAGGAAAAACGGGCGACCTGATAGAGAGACAAGAAGTCACCCTGGATATGGATATAGCCTTCCGTATCCATCATCTCCTGAAGCAACACATTTCTGCCCCTCTGTGGTTTTGCTTTAAATGGTTATACTTCAGGGTCCGCCCCTAAAAGCTGGACTTTAACCTTGGCTTTTGGTATCTGGCCCATGGGTGTGACCTCTCCCTCACATCTCATGGTTATGCAGTGGTCCGTGGTCCATGGTAGCTTGAACTCTGCCAGGTTCTCCCACTGCTGCAGCCTTTCAGATGCATCCCTAAGCTTGTCACATCGCAGAAATGCTCTGAATGACCTTGGACAAGCTCCTGCTGCCTCAGTTTCCCCTTCTATCACCCCCTGTGCCTTTGACAGTATCTAGGGAGACTTTCCTCCACCAGCAGAAGCTGTTTATTTTAGAGACCGGTGATGGCTTCTTCCCCAGTCTATTTATACACCCCTTGCCCAACTGAGTGCTGGAGATGAAAGCTGCGTGGCTTCCCGAAGGAGAACGCGCCATGGGAAGGGTAGTTGCAGCAGGCGCATTAGTGCAGCCGCCGCCGCTGCCGGTGTTTGTGAAACCTCCACGCCAGGAGACATCAAAGAGGGTATGGCACCCTCGGCTCCCAGGCAGCGGGGAGGTGAAATGCCCTTCCAGTTCAGGCATGCCTCGGCGTTTGCTAAAAAAACCCCACTTCTTATTAATCTGTGATTGAAACTGTAATTATGTCATCGCTCTGAACAACCCCATCGACAAGTTCAGGCACGGGGAGAACCTGAACGGTCGAGGTTGGTGCGCCATGCACAGCCCAGCCTGGCCTTCCCTCCTTCCACGCTCGCTCTCGGGGTTATTGGGGCTGGGACACCCCACCGTGGTCCATGGTGTCCTCTGCAGTGGGGGCCAAAATGCACGCCAGGGTCTTGGCGGGGCAAAGCTGCTCGTGGGAGGCGTGGTGGACTCAGGCGGTGTGTGGTCACTGTCCCCCTGCACCACTGCTGTAGTCTCGTGGTTGTCCCCACCCTCGTGCCGCAAATCTGGGTGCCCATGTATCACCACCCTGCCTTCACCAAGGTTGGCTTCCTCCATTTTGTACCTTGAGTTGGCGTCCCCTTGTAAATACGGGGCTCAACTGCTTCTGCAGGGTGTATAATCCGGACAGAGACCCTCAGCCCACCCGGCACCTCGACTGTGGGGTGCCTGGGTCCCAAAAGGCTCTCAGTTTCTGATACTGCTGGTCTCCCACCTCCCTAAATGCCACCTCGTGGGGCTGGTGGTGGCCCTACACCACGCACAGCCCCGGGAGCCAGCACACACGGGGCATCTCCCATCCCAGGGATGCTCAGTCCTTCCTCCACCCCCAAACCCACATCTCTGAGCTTTTCTCTTCCCAGGAGTTACCACCTCTTCAGGTGCCCCTCGTCCCCCGGGGAATCCAACCCTGCTCCCCCAGCCCCACACTTGCCTCTGTTTGCTCCAAAAACGCCGGTTTCAGCTTTCATTGCTCTCAGATGTTTTTTGGACCTTATTAAATAACACTGCAAACGCTGATGTTAATTAAAATTCCTCCTAACCGCTCCCTGCTCACCCTCGTCTTGTAACCCCTCCTTAAAACCTCATTCATTTTTGGGACCTTCCCAAGCCGAGACTCTCCAGACCCAGCTTTATTCCCGGGGCTTCTCCGTGCCACGTGCCTCCTCCGTAAAAAGCTCCGAGATGTGAAGCACCGTCTGCTTTTTCTTCATCACCGTCTTCCTATCTTTTTGTCTGTCCTTGGAGCTGAAGCTTGAGGAACATCAAAAGGATTTATGGCGCTTACGCTGGTCTTTATCTGTGCCAGGAACGCAAAGGCCCGCACTATCGACAGACACGTAACATCTCATGGAAACAAGTCTTCGTCTCCCGCGGTCAGGATTGGTACTGGGTACGTCTCTCTGAAAGATGACATTTTAGGAACCTAGCTCCCATCTGTTCAGCTTTGGACCTTAAATATCTGGAATAATGTCTACTAAATCCCTGGGGTTTGCCGTTAGCAATCTCTTCTCTGTGTTTTTTGGCCCCCTACGTTTGCGGGGTGGAGATTTGTTAGCCTTGCTGGAGGAGAAGACTTCTTCCCTGCAGGAAGACTGGTCTGCAGACAAGGGAGAAGAATGCTAAAGTGAGACATTGCCTTAAAGTTCAAAATGGATCCCAATCAAGGAAGAAAAATAAACTGAATAATAGAAAACGGGGCTGGAAGAGAGCACTGAAAATCAGCTAATTTAGCCCTAAACCCAAGGGCAATGCAGCTATCCTTACACCACCTGTGGTAGGTCTTTTTCCAACCTCACCTTCCAGATCTCAAGTGCAACTCTACTGTTTTTTTCGGGTGGTTTTTCCAGGCCTTAATTATCCCCTCCGCTGGCAAACTGCCCTCTGTCACCCAGGCTGCATCTTCCTTCCTGCCGTTCAGGCCCACGGCTTCTTAACCCTTCCTCCGTGACGATGAAGAGTTTATTTCCTTTCTTTCAGGAGCTGTATGTGGAGATGGACTATGTCCCCTCGCTGTTGCTTTTTTTTTCTTCTCCAGACTAAACAACCCCAGGTCCTCCAGGCTTCCTTTTTTGGGATATCTTTTAATTTTCTCAGCGCTTTTATACGCTCTCCTCCAGACTCCCTCTATGACTAGTTGACCACCGTTATTGCTAAATCATTATCCAGCGCTCATTAGATATTACTTATTCGGGTAAATGCTATTTATTAGAGGATCTTTATTCTTCTCATTATTGTAGAATATAATAGCTGTTGTTCAGCCAGCTGCCAGCTCTTTATGGCTTTGCCGAGGTGAGGGACGGGTGCGTTAAGAGCAGTTTTTCTCAGCACCAAATTGCAACGGGACCGTAGGGAGCTTGGAGGGGTTTAACGAGATGCTCTTGCTCGAGCGTTCCCAGGCTTCCCAACCATCACCCATCAGATGTCACCCCCCCATCCCCAAAGGGGTGTGAAACATCGCCAGAAACATGGTTCCTCTGAGGTCTACGGGGGCTTGGGGAACCCCTGGGCTGATCCTCGCAGGGTTCCGGGGAAAATCAGGATGAAATCCCAGGCGCTAAATGAAATCTGGCACAAACCCACCACTTTTTATCCATTTTCAAGTGATGTTTTTCCCCACAAAGACGTTTTGATAAGAAAAAATATTTTCTGTTATTTATTGCAATTATCTCCGAGTTGACTCCGCTGAAGATAAGGACCCTGGAACTGCAGAAACAGCATCACCAGTGAGATAAGCAACAGCCATCAGTGCACAACGGGTTTCCATTTCAGACGGAGGACGTCAGACCCCCCGCTGGAATAAAAACGTCCAGCCCTACCCAAACACACGCAGCTAGAAATACTTTTTTTCCAGCTGAAGACCTGGCCCGGAATCTGTACGATAAAGCAGCAAATTGTTGCGTGTCCCCTGCACGTCCGCCAAGGATGGTTTGAATGCAAAAAAAAGGGACTTTGAAACAACACAGGGCAAGTTTAGGTAAGTTTTTGGTGGAGATGTCTGTGTTCATTGTAGAGGGTTCGGTCAAAGAGCTCCATTTACTTCCCTGCAGATTTTAATTTAAGCCATTTGGGACTAAAATCCACACTGAAATACATCTAACTCCGTCTTCACTGGCATTTTTGGTGGTGTCAGCTCCATCTAGGGTAATGATCCCAAATCAAGCCCACCATTGCTTGGAAGTGGTGAGGTGTCCATGGAGGAGACATCATCATCATCATTCTGGACTCGAGGCACCTCCGCTAACGGCGGGCAGAGCAGCGAATTGTCCCCAAAACCCTGCTTTCTGGTGCAAACACGTTGGATCTGGGAAGGTGTGGACATCTGAGATAGTTGTGTCCTGTGAGCCCATTACTTGAGAGGGAGAAGATGCTCTGGCATTATGGACATGGGGAGCAGAGGGCTGGGAAGGAGGCATGAATTCCCCTGCGGGATCCCGGTGGCTTTGTCACTCCTCGCTTCACTTTCCTCCTCTTTTTTCCCCTCTTTTTCCTTCCCCCAGGCCAGGGCAAGTTCTTTTCTTTTAGAAGTTCCAGGTACCTTTGTGGAGTGACCCTCAGACCAGGTCGTTTTAGGTGAGCAAAGCTCCCGCCAGCCGCTGCCGATTAATTATTACTTCCATCCTCCTGCTTCTCAACCTTGGGAAACTGCTCTGTATTGGGTAATTTTTTTTGTTGTTGTTGTTGCTGTTTTTCACAAATGGACAACAGTCAAAATATAACTTGCCCCAGGCTTAAAAAGCCATTTTCGGTCAAACCTGTAGGTCGGAGACATGGGAGCCCTTTGGAAAGGGGTCCACGGGTGGAGGGCTGCCCACGGGGATGTCCCACCTCAGAGGTGTAGGTTGATCTGCACCAGGGCGGCGGTATTGGGGAGCAAGATTTGGCGGTGACGTTAGTGGCCTGGCAAAGGGACACGGCGGAGGCTGGCGGTTACGACACGGAGCGCTTCAGCCCTCGGCACGGTTTCCATTGGCACCTGCGTCGGGAGCCAAGCGGGAGACCTTTGCTCAGCTTCCTATTAACCATTTAGTTTTAATTAAAGGCATTCACCAGCCAGCCGTCACTGACCAGCTGGGAGATGAAATGGGTGGTCCCTAACCATCACGTCCACCTATTTTCTTAATTTTTCACTAATCTGGCCATTTTTGCTATTACAGAGGAGGGGAGGAGGTGGGGGCCAAGTGGGTGCTTCGGAAAAGACGTGCGAGGTTGCGCTGGAGGATTTGGGGAGGAAAACCTTTATAATGCAGGTGCAGAGGGATGAAAGACTGAGCCATGCAAGACCCCCGTCCTTGGTCCAGCGTGAACTTGAACCCTCTCCCTGTATATTTTTGTCAGTGGCCAGTTTTGGGTGCGCACACCCAAGGAGGAGGGTCAACGCATCACCCCAATCTCCCCCAAGTGCTTGGGTCCCCATGCCACCCGGCTGTCCCGAAGGGTTGGGGACCTCGGGCTGCCCACGCCGTGTCCACCAGCCGGCCGCAGGGCTGCAAGCACCTCTCCGAAGGTGTCCCCGCGTCCCCCCGGCGCTGACATCTGTCCCTTGTGAGTCAGGGGGGGACAGCAGCAGGGTGACCAGGCTGCCGGCCAGCCCTTATCTCCTTCCTCTGCCTTATCTGCTTCCAGTAGAAATTGGATTGGGACCGGGCGCCCCGGGAGTGAGGCGGGGAGCTCGGAATGGAGCGGCCGATGGGGGCGGCTGATAACGGCGTTTCCTGGAGACGGAGCACTTGGGCAAGGACTCCTAGAAACAGCTCGCAGGGACGGCAAAGCTGAGACGGGGGAGATTAAAAAAAACACAAACAAAAAAAAAAAAACCCTCTGCAGCGCCGGATTCCTCCTCTGCCTGCAAAACAGCCGGCGCTGAGATCCTATCTGACACCTCGGAGACGAAACAAAGCGGCGAGAGAACCTGAGGACCCGGGATGACCCCGCGAGGCTGGGGAGGATGGACGATGCCGGTGGCCGAAGCCGCAGCTCCCGTGGAGTGGGAGGGAATGGGGTGGCTCGCGTGCCCGAAGTGGCGCTGGAAAAGTGGGTCATGGCTGGAGATCAAGATTTGTCTTAAAAACCACCCCCAGGCAGCAGGGTCAGGTAACTGCCCGTGGGGTGGGCGATGTGGGTCAAGCCGTGGTAGATACCCCTTGGAGGCCAGCTGGTCCCCTGGGACCAGCGACGCAAACACGGGAGGGACCCGCAGCAGGGACAGCCCCCCGCCACGTGCCTTCATCCCACGCATCCCACATGGTGGGGCGCAAATCACCCCCCCCCCACCCCCGGCGGGACCTTGGGCTGGCGTGGGGTTGGGGTTTGCACACGCAAGGGTGACAGCAAGGGACAGAGGCCACCGGTTGTCCTCTGGAGACCCCGGCTGAGCGCCCTGGGTGGAAAGCGCGGCGGTGCCCTGCCGTCTGGGCTCCCTTCCAGGCTCGTCATGGGACTCCCAGCAAATCCCCTGGGGCAATCCGATCTCCGGGACGCCGGGGCACCTATCCCTCCCTCCGGCACGTCGGGTTTTCCACTGTTTAAGGTGCCAAAGTTCATTGACGGTCCTGGCACGGGCTGGGGCACACCCACAGCCTGTGCCACCCTCCGCGGGACGACGCAGGTCACCCAGCCAGGAGGAAAGGAACCAAGGTGCAACAGGGATAAAAGCCACTTTGCACCCGCATATAAAACCTTGGAAAAATAACAATAAAAATATCTAGAAATCACCCTCGTGACACATCCTACGTAAACACCAGAGGTTCTGTCACTGCTAGGAGATGTTAGGCGGTTTTATTTCACGGAGCAGTCAGACTTGATGATGAAACTCCGTCTGAGGCTTCATGGAGACAAATGACACATGTTTCCCAGTAGTCCTTGAATGGCTATCAAATGTGTCATAGTTAGGAGCCAGCCTGGAGGGACTTTTTCTCCAGTAGCTCTTATTCCAGGAAATGAGTCTGCCCTGTGCATTCCCTAAATTTGTCAGCGATCTAGAAGGCATCTTTGTTAAAATTAGAAGGTCCGTTTTGGTAAAGTTTCTCCTAACTCTTGAGTAATTTAGGAGGTGAAATAGAACCATGTGGTAAAAGCCTCCTGTCTGTTCTGGGAAGAGACGATGGGCTCGTTGGGAAACACCGGGAGCGATGCGGTGCCATTGTCCCTTTACAGCTCTGCTAGGGCTTCGACGTGAAACCTTCACGACCACGTCCTTGTGCTGCTGCTCGCACCAGGCTCCCATGGCCCGGAGGGGACCGTCACCCCCCCCCCCCCCCCCCCCCGGGCCTGAATGAGGTGTGCGGTCCCGTACGTGCTGTCTGTACCACCCACACACCTTCGCATGGATGCCAGCAGCTTGCACAACCCACGGGGCCGGGGGGTCAGGGATGTGGAGCACGACTCTGTCTCCCAGGTCCCCCGGCGCGTGTCCAGGCGGGCAAATTCAGCTCCACAACGGGGTGGCCACGTGAAAAACCGAGGATTAGGAATAGCGTCAGGTCCATATGAGCTCCTCAGCGATGCTGCAAGGTTGCCTGGAGGTCCCAGCTAGTTGGCACAGGCCAAAAAGGAAGAATTTTTTACGCTGAGGGTGGTGAGACACTGGCCCAGGTTGCCCAGAGAGGTGGGAGATGCCCCATCCCTGGAAACATTCCAGGGCGGGTTGGACGGGGCTCTGAGCAACCTGATCTAGTTGAAGATGTCCCTGGCGAGGTCGGGCTAGATCTTCAAACCCAAACAACCCTACGATCCTCTGAAAACCACGCCAAAAAAAGCCCTCGAAGCATCCACAGCGTGGAGCAGTGTGGTCCTTTCGCAGCATGCGGTACCCACCAAAACCACTCCAATTTCCCACTTTGCCTTCCCATCCTGGGCTGGGCTGCGCCAGACCCAGTGCTGAGCTAAAAGGGCAGCACGGGGAAGGCTTGGTCAACCCTGCGCTGCCAAATATCTGGCATGAAATAAACGACCGTGGAGGTATTTGAGCCACCACATCGCCACCTCGAACTGGAAATAGCGCGAGAAGAGCCTTTCCGCGGAGATGAGGAAGTCAAACTCCAGCGAAATCACAGAAAGAGCGAGTTTAAAAAAAAAATATCCAGTGCCTCCCCCCCCCCCCCCGCCCCTCCCCGCCTCCTTGCCTCCCTCCCCATGAACTCTTTTGAACTTGGAAAAACCAAACCAAAACAAGGCTGAGTTCAGCCTCAGTTCAAGTCATAGATAAAGTTCAACCTACTTCTAATTTTATCCCGACCGTTCCCACCAGAAAATAGGCTCCGGTGCGGCACTGTGGGGGAAAAGCCACCCTGACCCCCACCCCTCCGCCAGCCCCCCTGGGTGACCCCAAAACCCCCTGCCCACCATCTGCCACGTCCAAGTGGGACAGCGAGTACGGGGCCACGTGCCATCCCATGGTAGCATCTCCTGGAGGTGCCCATGGTGTATCACCATCCCATGGGGTTGGTTGTCCCCCGCCGTCTCCAGGCAGAGCCACCCTGGGCTGGGCCAGTTCTCCATGTAGACAACTCCTGTTGGACTTGCCTTTGCTCAGGACTCCTCCGGGCTTTTTTTTTGTCGTTGCTTCCCTTAGGAGCGGTGCTTGGAGCCAGCACCATGGGGGCAATTAGATGAAGTGGAGGAGAGGGTAATTAGGGGAGGAACTGGGGGGCAATGGGTTGGGTTGGAAGGGACCTTTAAAGGTCACCTAGTCCAGCCCCCCTGCACTAAGCAGGGACATCTTCAACTAGATCAAAAATGGATCAGAAATGGAGAAGCAAGATGTGAGACTCCCTGCAACCTCCTCGCAGCATTTCCATGGGTGACATCGATGGCACACGGGTGGTGGCGATTGCTGGTGGGATTTTTGGGATGCAAGCCTAGCATGACCCAGGCATGATGTTTGCAGCAGCAGCAGGAGCTAAAAAAAAAGGGGGAAAGCCCTTGCGGCAAGGCGTTGGGGGTCTGAATTGGAGATATAGGCACCAGGGATGGTCGCTTGTTCTCCAGGACAACTCGACATCCCCGAGGAGTAGAACTCCTCGGCTGTGGAAAGGGAGCCGAGGTGGCCAAACGTGACAGCACCGAGCTGGAGAGGGGAAGGAGCTCTGTCTGCAAACACAGAGGGGACAGCAAAAAGCGATTTAAATGACAGGGCAGAGAGCAAATGGGGGAAAAATATGGGTAAATTGGGCTGAAAGGTAGAACCCCAGCAGCAGAGCCGGGTTATTTGGGCTTAGCCCCCCTGGGAGAGCGGTGAGCCCCCGCGGCACCGTTTTTAAAGGCGCTCCCAGAAGCAACAGAAACGCAATTTTATATAAAGAACAGAGAGAGGACAGTAAGTCCATGCAATGGGTGTAAAAGCCACAAGGGAGTCGAGCGCCCGCGGGCTCTACGCGCAACGCAACCCCTCTCCCAAACGCTTCGCAGCCCCGCAGAAATAAAATTGCATTTATCTTTAGGAAATGGGCACCAAACCCTTGCTTTCTAAACAAACGCGCCGCGTTTTTTTGTGCTTTAAAAGAAGAGCAGAGCAGACCCGCGAACGGGGGAGGGTGTGTGTGTGTGGGGGGGGGGCGCTGATTTCTTGCATGACTTGTAAAATACAGCCCGAGGGATCGAAGTTACCTGAGCTGTAAAACCATCCGCGAACTGGATTTCACAACCTTTGTCGTCTTTCTCTCCCCAGAGCAACATTTTACGGCGTTTGCCCTCAAACCAGTTTTTCGTCAGACGACATGTGTTAATTACCACCAGACAGGTTTTTTGGTAACCCATCTCCTGACGCCTTTTTTTTTCCTCCCACCCTCCTGCCCCGTACCTGCTGCTTTACCGAATCCGGCCTCTTCCAGATTTCCTTTGAAAGATGAATTTGAGCTCTTTTGGGGCCCAAAATTAAAAAAAAAAAAAAAAAAAAAATTAAAAAAAAAGAAAGAGTCATTTCAAAATTGATCGCTGAGCTCGAAGGGTGCTGGTGGCATTAAGTGCTGGGAGAGACGTGGTGTCGCTTCTCTGTCCGCGAGGCTGATGGATGAGGAGAAACGCCTGGAGGTTTCTGTAGGATCAAGGGTTGGGTTTGGAGTTTTTGGGAGGAACAAGCCCCAGTTATGGTCCTTGATTGTCCAGGAGGGTTTGGAGAGGACGTGGTAGGTGAAGAGGATGGTCCTGCAAGGCTGCTGGAGGGGTTGAACCTCCAGGAGCCAGAGAGGGGCCGTCCCAGTTCTACAGGCCCTTCTGCTCACTTCTTCTGCCCTTCCACCTGCAGTTGAGGTCTCAGCCATCGTAAGCAACACCCATACTGGTAAACTAGATGTAGCCATGGTCTGGGAATGGACACTGTCCCATGTCCTTAATGTAACCAAGTCAATCCATGATGCTCGCTTCCATTTCCATAACCCTTTGTGTTTTGTTTGCCCTCGAAAGCCCGTTTCTCCTTCAGCTCCCTGGTGCAGCACATCCAGGCTGGGTCCCCTGCCCAGGGGACAACAGTGTCCCCAGCCGCAGCACCAAGGGAGATGCCAAGACCCACCAGGCAGCATTACTCGTGACATGGAGCATCGCCCGTTCCATCCTTCTGCCCCAAAGCAGGACCAACCGTGCCACCACCCTTACTGGGAGAGTTGGTGCAACCTGCTCGTAAAAACATCCAGTAACGGAGGGCGGATTGGCCATTGCATCCCAAAAATGTCTTGTGACGGATGACGGGCTTGTTCCTGGGTGTTTCCATAGGGCTATAAAGTAGAAATATATAAACCCCCCGTTTAGTCCTTCTCTAGACAATCGCCAGACGTTGCTTCAGGTTATTTTGATGATGGCACAGCTGGTTCGTGCCATCTGCCGCTGAAAAGCCGACCCAGTAGGAACTGGTTTTGTCGTGTTATTTCTAGTTATTCCTGGGTCCTTCCCGTAATTTCTGTCGTTGCATCAACTGGCTGTGAGTTTTGCACCAAGTGAGACAAATCCCTGCTGGTAACCGGGGGATAAAGACACCCAAATCTCTCTTCCAAAGCTACCCCTTCCCAGCACCCATCCCTAAACCCCTCCGTGAACCACCCTGGCCTATAGTCAGAGCTGTTATGGGTCTGCTGGAGCCGGAGGTTGGCTTGTTCCACCAAATCCCAGTTCGTGAGCATCCACACCGGCTTCAGAAAGAGCTTTTCAACACCAGGGTTGGGCAGGGAGCAGCCAAGTCCAGAGCGGGGACGGTCCCTGGGCCCCTGTGACCGCCAAGATATATTAAAGGAGGAAAATAACCCGCAGTAAACAGGAGATTTTGGAGCAGATGGATGGGCATTGCTGCAGATCCGAAGCTTTCAAGATGCAAGAATATTGCTGTGAATTCCTCCTGGCTGCGAAAAACCCAGGCAGCAACGAAGAAAGAAACCCCGTGGCTCAGAGTAGATTTACTCGGCTTTCCTAAAAGACGGCAAACCTGCAAATAGCCGGGATGTTCTCCTCTTCCAGCAGCTCCGCTTCTAATCCCGGATAATGAGGGGAGTTTTTGCCATGCTGGTGGCAAAACGGAGAACAAAGAGAAATCTTAAGTGACAAAAGCTTAATGTATAGAATCATAGACTCGTACAACCATTTAGGTTGGAAAAGACTCTTAAGATCATCGAGTCCAACCGTAAACCAAACAATAGCACGGTAACAGCGCTGCTGCCGTGTTTGAAAGCTGAACCGGAGCTTAAATGATTATTGCTTTGGGTGCAACGACGATAATTAAAACAACAGCGCGGAAGACTATACAGCCCCTTCCTTTAGGATCCTACGCTGTGGTCACTAATTACGAAGCCGGAGATTTACGCGTCTTGGCTTCATGACTACCCCAATCCTCAAGACTTCTCCGAATGAATTCCTAGAGCTGTATTTCTGCAAAAAATCCCATCCTTGGGCTATAATGTAACGATTTAAACATTTCCAAGGATGCAACTCTTGGAGGGTGGCTCTGGTTATCCTGGCCGTTAAAGATGAGCACGGGGTCTCAAGGATGGATGGTCCCAGGACAGGCCACCGAAACGGAGCCCTCTTAGGGATTTGTGGCTTCCTCCACCCCATGGAAAGGCCTCGCTCCCCTCGGAGCTGCAGCCTTCGAGGGGAGATAGTGACGTTCCAAAGGGAAAAGCCTTGGTGGATGGGATGCTAAGCCAATGCCTCATCCCGTGCCGGCTCAAAGCCGGTTAACCATGTCCCACCGGTCCCAGCCGCGCCATAGAGTTAATGGGGAAAAAATGCAAGGTCCCTCTCAAGAGAAATGCCGAGATTTCAAAATTCCACTCTGTCCTAAATTGTCCGAGTTTTTCACCAAATGAAGCACAGCGTTTCGATCTATGTTGTGTTGCTGTAGCAATAACGTTTAAACAACGCGTTTGGACTTTATTAGCACGGCGCTTTTCAAGAACTTCCCATCGAGCTTTCCCGTGACAAGTTTCCACTTTGGGATAAGCGATGCTGGGAGGCGGCGAAGGTCTGATGGGAGCAATCACCTCCACCGTGCGGTACGTGGTCCTGGGCTCACTGCAGCCTCTGCGCCTCTTCTCCTGGCCCTGCCGGTGGGAAATGCGCTGGTGTTTAATGTCTGTCCCCACACGTGTCCTTCTTAGGTGTCCAAATATATGACATGAACATGTGGCCTCACCACCAAGGCAGGGAGGGAGCTGGGGCTGCTGGTGACCCCATGGTGGTCATTGATGATGGAGCTGGAAGAGTTCAAGGTCCCATCCCTGGAGGGGTTCAAGGCCAGGTTGGATGGGGCTTGGAGCAACCTGGTCTGGTGGGAGGTGTCCCTGCCCAGGGTAGGGGGGTGGCACTGGATGGTCTTTAAGGTCCCTTCCAACCCAAACCATTCCATGATTTTAAGTCAGGAAGCATTTAATAAACCCGAGGCTCTTTCCCTAAGCAGATACGGGCTTGCACGGAGCAGTGGGTGACTTGCACTGGTTGCAAGTGGCCTGCACCTCATTTTAAAATCTCACCTATTAATGGCCTTAGATTTAGATGAGATCTGAGGAAGAAACTCTTTGCTGTGAGGATGGTGAGCCCCTGGCCCAGGTTGCCCAGAGAAGCTGTGGCTGCCCCATCCCTGGAGGGGTTCAAGGCCAGGTTGGACGGGGCTTGGAGCAACCTGGGCTGGTGGGAGGTGTCCCTGCCCAGGGCAGGGGGGTGGAACTGGGTGGTCTTTAAGGTCCCTTCCGACCCAAACCATTCCATGATTCTATGATTCTCTATCAACAAGTTGAGCCCCCAGCCAGCAGCTGGGGTCCCTCTGCCATGGCCCCACCTTCTTCCACCTCCTTTTTATATTTACGTCGCAGCTCGGCTGCGTTGCAGCGAGCCCCGAGCACACGGTCACGTAGGGCATTTCGCAAGAACGCTTCTTCAAAAGCAGGAACCGTTTCACCTCCAATTTTCTGGCCGGAGCCCGATGACACACGGGCACAAACCGCTCACCTCCAGTGACCACCCCCCCCCCATGGCTTCCCCAGGCCAACGCACGCATTTCAATTAGCCCAAAATTAATTACCTTGGGCTAGAGAGGGGTTTTTCAGAGGAGACTTCTTAATAAAACTGCTTAATTTTTTTTTTTCTTGAAAAGGAGGTTGAAAGCGGTAAAAGGCAGAAGGGGTTTGCGAGCCCTGCGTGGTGTAGCTGGGTAAGTGGATGTGATAATTGGGGGGGTGGAGTCCTCCAACAGACCCCCAAATCCAGCCGAGGTAGGACACAAACAGATGGGCAATTCCCTTGGGAGAGAGGGTGGGGAGCGGGGGAGAGGGTCCAATCCGTCACCCATGGACCTCCAAGCCCTTTGCACCGCTCCCATGAGCTTCATCCTCATCTCCATGAAAAGCGATGAGGAGAGGGACCAAGAACCAACCCCAACCTACAGCGTTGGGCGGGATCCGACGTAGAGCCAGGCCCATGGGCCAGGCCATCCCCACGGAGGGAAGGATCAGTCCCTCTGCTCCATCTCCGAGCAGATGCCGCTAGAAATGTTTCTTTTCCTCCCCCGTATCTTCGTTTTCTTCCATCCTCCGCAAAAGGAAGGTCTCTCCCAGACCAGCACAAGCGACAGCGCGTACCCACAAAGAGATGGGGAAATGTCAAGCTTTTAAACATTTATTACTCAGATGATGCATTTTATAGCATACAGTGGGTCTGGATGTTCTATAAACAAAGACTGAATTGCCACAAAGAGTTATTATCTCCCTTGTTTTAACAGTCTCTGAAATGCCGAAAACGATGAATTTGTGTTTTCTCTAGTATGAATATCTAGTCTTTATTCTCCCCAAAACCTTTTTCCTTTTTTTTTTTTTTTTTTGGAAAATTTTTAAGGTTTTTTTTTTTTTTTAAAGCGCTTAGTTTAACAAATATGATTAAATTAAAAAGGTCGCTTTTTTTTTCCCAAATGCAAATAAATACATTAAAAAAAAAAAAATAGTGAATTGCTAGCGTTAACTCCGTGTTCTGCAGGACGCCGCAGCTCCCTTGGCTATCGACAGTGGACTTTGCAACCCTTAGTGTCGTTTCTCCTGAAAAAAATACTGAAAGTATCACCGGGACCGGCTAATAGCTAACACCAAAAAGAGCAAAAATCAGTGTAAAGCCATAAAATACCCAGCAGGGAAATGACAAAAAAAAAAAAAAAAAAAAAATTAATCACATATTGAAGATTTTGAGAGACTTCCAAGTGAGGGATGTTATAAAAATAAGCATGAAAATAAATCATAAGTTATTCTGACAAGTTTTCCTTCAAAGCCATCAATCATGCCAAGAATAGACACTAATTAATCTCCTTCGGGGGAAGAGGGGAACCAAGCAAATTGCTTATTTTTCCTTTTTCCTCCCCCCATTTTTATTTCACCTCCATATACGTGAGAATTCTCCGAACGGGGGTGAAATCCCTCACGGGGAAAACCGAGCAAGTCGCTTTGCGGGTAGCAAAAATCTTCAGTTTGGAAAGAATTTCAGCGGGAATGAGGTGAATTAGATGCTGGGGAGCCTGGCAGGGAGCCGGCAAACCTGCTCTGCATCCGAGGGGGACTGGCGCGTGGTGGCGGCGGAGAGCATCGCTCCCCTGCAGATGCTCCAGCCGCTCACCTTTACACCAGCCCGAGGTTTGGCCCCACACATATTTGGCCCGAAGAGGTTATTTTCCCATTTGCTGATGTAGCCATATGGGGAAAAGGTATTAAAACCCTGCTTTTATTGAGCAGCGAAGATGGAATGTGGCTAATTCGGGGAGACGTAGCCGGTGGCTTCGCACCTTCAAAATTGCACGTTGTAGAATTACGCTCTTTGGTGACCGTTTTCTGAAGAAAGCCCAAAAACGAGAAGAAAATACTCGATGACATCCCTAGGCGCTCTCACGAGGAATCCCAAAAACCTTCCCAGCGTTGCTCCCCATCCTGCTCCACCAAATGACCTCGTGGTACCTGTTTTCCCAACACGGTACCACGGTTAATGGTGCCACCAGCTTCCTGCTGATGGACTTCGGAAACATACCAGTGGCAGCACATAATTTTGGGAGGAAAAAAAAAAAAAACCAAACCATTTTTGGTCAACATTTTGATTCTCACGTATGAACGGACCGACGGACGTACCAAAGCGGTTGATGGCTGGATGAACGTACGTTAAACAGCGGAGATAAATGGCAAGACATGAAAAAAACGACGGATTTCACACAGAAGTTCTTCGGCGGGAGAAATCCCAGTGTTGGAGGGGAACGTCATGGGCCAAGCCCAGTCACTGGGGGTTGCAGGATTGCAATTCCCCAATGGGAAAACTGAACAAACCCTCACGGCTGGTAGGAAATGCTTAAGCAGAAATACTGCCACGTGGCTTACACTTCGCCTCTGAACGCCTCCTGATGCACCGAGGGGTGAAAATTCAGGTTTTTAGATGCAAGATCTCCAATTCTCCGGGTTTTTCTTTTTTTTTTCTTTTTTTTTTTTTCCTTCTTTCACTATATCCCGAGAGCAAATTCTGGGGGAAGGGGAAGGGAGAAGCTGCAGGGGCCGGAGCGATGGTCTGGATCGCTGCCGGCAGGATCCCTGGCACCCCGACCCATCAAGCGACGGGTGTTAAATCCCCTTCTCAAGTAACGGGCGCAACCCTGAGCCTTTTAATACTGATGGGCTTTGCCGCCTTAATCAAGTTCAGCTGCTCATTAATACTACCAAACCCCATTGCTACTAACGAGGCTGACCCAACGCAAGGCGTCGTCACCACGCGAAGCTCCCGGGCCCGAATCCACGAAGCGGAAATTAATTTTTCCAGACAAGTCCAGTGCATCCCGCCGTCATTTTGCTGCTTTCTGGGTAGACAGGAAAATTGAAGCTCCTGTTTCCAGCTCGCTCCTCTTGCTCCGTGTGCGGATTAGAAGCCGCGGCAGCGCACAACCGGATGAAAATCCAAACAACGTGGAACCGCAGCATCGACTCTCATCTCCTGCAATGCATTTTCTGCTGAAAATATCTGCCCTTTGAATTATGCAGCGAAAGCTTCCTCCCCATCGCGGACAGACCAACACATTCATAAGGCACCCGAGAACATACTGCACGTCCAAAAAGGTTGGGGTGAAATCTCTCTTCTCTAGAAGCCACCAGAAATTCAACGTTTTGCTTGGAAAAATGGGTTCGAGCTGCTGAGTTCAGACCCAGCTTGCTCAGTCCGGGCTCCGTACACGCCAGCGCCGCGGCATGAATTCTCTTCTTATCACCGGGAAAGGAAAGTAAATTGAATAACGGGAAGAAAACAGGACGGGCTGCCGGCATCGGGCCTTCCTTGGCTCCTCTTCCACTGCGCAGACAAGACGGGGCAGCTCGCACCCCCATCAGGCTTCACCAAAATGAGCACCAGGAGCGATTTAGTAGGTAAAAGAATCGCTAGACGAGCAAATAAGGAGACCACCAAGTCTTGTTTATGATTCGGGGAGCGATGTAACAGCGTGGTGTGTCCCTCCGTACCAGCATCTTTGCCCTCCAGGCATTTCCTCGCCCAGACGGCATCTCGCCATCACCCCCCACAGCCGCCCTCTCCCTCGGGATGCTCCAGCACGGAGCAACCCGGGGATCCCCGAGCAACTCTCCCCCTCCGAACACGTCACCCATCCCTCAAGGACACGGTGTCACTTAGACCGACCGCGGGACAGAGCCGCTCCTGTACACCGCACACACAGGATCGCAAATTCAACTAGTTAGAAGCCAGGCTCAAAACCTCTATGTTTGGCTTTTCCTACTTTTTCCTCTTCTTTTTCTCTCCTTTTTGCTATTCACATCTTGTCTTCTCTTTACCAGTCTCCAAAGAAGAACGTCAAACCTTCATTTCTCCCTTGCCCTGTACATTATTAGGCCCGACTATACCAGGCCTAGATTTAAATGTATAATTACAACCATGACAGTAATTACAATAAAGCACTCCTTCAGTGGAAACAAAAAAAAAAAATTGTTACAAAAAAAATATTAAATGGGTTATAGTGGCTGAAGGATAACGGCAACTTGAACAGCAAGAGCCGCAGAATCCCGTTTCTTAGAGCTCCCGGCTAAGACGACTCATTTCTCAATCCATCGAGGAGGTTAATGGCAAGACAACGGTGGCTACGTTACTTCTGCAGTGGCTTTTGGACTCAAACTTTAAAATACTCCTTCTGCTTCAGCATCTTCACGTAAACCATTAGGCAGCTCGAGGGAAGGCGTCGCTTTCCCCGTCTCCGAGCTGCTCGCAATTGTCCGTTCGACGATACAATAAAATAAGAAGAAAATACAAACGCTCGAGAAAAAGAAAACCCAGTGCAAATAAGAAAGTCGCCCCGCTCTCCGATCCGCTTTCGAAGGGGTGGCGAGTAGCGGGAGGGGGGACACACACGCACACACACACACACAGATAAAGTCGAAGACAAGAGGAAGGCGGGGCGGGGGGGGAGAAAAACCTAACGCAAGTCCCCGCTCGACAAAAGCCATCAATTACGAGCGTCTGGTGTAGTGTGTGTCTGGCTTTGTCCTCCGGAGACATCTGCTGCCTGCTGTCTCCTGCCAGTTGGCCGGGGCAAGGCAGGAGGACGGCGTGAAAACAATACTAGCCCCGACTTGGATTCGTTTTTCTTTTTTTTTCCTCTTTCCCCCCCCCGCCCCCGCCCCAAATTCTCCGTCTTCTTTCGAAAGCCAAACAATAACCCGGCGGGATGCGTTGCTGCTGCTGCTGCTGCTCGAGCGATGAGTTCAGAAAAAGAAACCCCCTAAAACAAAACCGCGGCGGGGAAGAGGGGTGGCACTTGGCGACGCGGCTGAAAAAGAAACATGCTTCTCCCTCCCCACCCCACGAACGTATTCTCGAGCATGCTGGGGTTTTGGTCTGCTGGGGGCTTTAAATCGGAAAAGCTCTGGCCGCAGCCCGTCAAGGCGCACGTCTTCTTCTCGTCCCTTCCCACCCCACCTTGCCCTGCCCCTCAAGCCGTCAGTTTTTGGATGGTCTTGTTGTAGTACTGCGTGATGGTGGGCGTCAGGGGGTTCCAGTTGTTGGCGTGCAGCTCGATGACCTCCAGCAGCAGGGACCGCGTCAGCATGGACTCGGAGGGACACAGCATCTTGTCGCGTGCTATCGCCAACAGCTCCGTCATCATCTCGGGCAGCTGCTCCTCCAGCAGCCGGCCGGTGCTCTGCAGCTGTCAGGAGAAGAAGAGGTCAACCATGGCATACTGATCCTTAGGCGTCTCTTCCAACTTGAGATACTTTATGATTATCATAGAATCATAGAATGGCTTGGGTTGGAAGGGACCTTAAAGGTCACCTAGTTTCTACCCCCCTGCCCTGGGCAGGGACACCTCCCACCAGACCAGGTTGCTCCAAGCCCCGTCCAACCTGGCCTTGAACCCCTCCAGGGATGGGGCAGCCACAGCTTCTCTGGGCAACCTGGGCCACGGTCTCACCACCTTCACAGCAAACAATTTCTTCCTGATATCTCATCTAAATCTCCCCTCTTCCAGTTTAAAACCGTTCCCCCTCGTCCCATGGCTCCCCTCCCTGATCCAGAGTCCCTCCCCAGCTTTCCTGGAGACCCTTTAGGGACTGGAAGGGGCTCTAAGGTCTCCGTGGAGCCTTCTCTTCTCCAGGCTGAACCCCCCCAACTCTCTCAGCCTGTCCTCCCAGCAGAGGGGCTCCAGCCCTCCCAGCATCTTTGTGGCCTCGAGAATCACCTCCCTCGACCTGCTGGCCACGCTTCTTGTGATGCAGCCCAGGATACGGTTGGTTTTCTGGGCTCATTCTATGATTCTATGATATTAAAACACCGTGCTGGCTTTCGTAGACGCTCTCCACCCCTCCTGTCCTCCCCTGTTTGATGCGGTGGGGCGGGCAGGCAAGGTTAAAGGCGTCACGGCTTTTGAAAACCAAAACCACCCGGCAGCCGGCTCCCAGAGCTGAACGCGAAGGGCGAGGTTTTCAAAAGCATCCGCGCCGGGCTGCTGGAGGAGCGAATGGTTCAGCTCCCACTGACTTCAAAGGCGGCAACGCTAGATTGCTCTTGAAAAAAAAAAAAAAAAAAAAAAAAAAGAAAAGAAAAAAAAACCCACCTAAAAACTCATGCTATTGTCAAAACAAAGTGCAGGCTGTGATGTGGTATTCCTGCCTTCTACCTGGCCCTTCATTTACTCGCTGATTCACAGCCGTCAGTGACTCCCAGTCATTAATCGGAATAAGCAGAGCCCTCCTGTATGCATAACAAATCCCGCCCTGCCGAGATCTGCATTTACACCCGTCGTGCCGCTGCCCCGAGGACAACCAAGGTGTTTTGGGTTTTTTTTTTTTTTTAAAAAAAAAATAATTACTCCTCGGAGAGCCTCCGTGGAGCAGCGTAAGCCCTAGGTGGTCTCAGAGAGGAGAAGGTCCAAGTTCGGAGCGGGCGGTGATAAATCCACCATCACGGAAGGCTCACGGGGCTTGAACGTGGAGCTCCCCGAAGTCCTCACCTTAAAAATGCAAGTTCTCCTCCTCGGCTGACGTGTCGCTTTGCCGAATTTCAAGCATTCAGGCGGCGGTTTCAACCGCGCTCTGCAAGCAAAGCATCCGTCCCCACGGGCCCATCGCTTCCCAAAAGCAAAGTTAATGAAACTCTGCTACACTTGTACCAGGATTTCTCTGCAAAGCCGCTACTGGGCACAGCAAACCTCTCCGTGTGAGCCACGGGGCAGCTTTTGCTCCAAGACAGGTGCTTTTGCGCTTAAAAAATAAATGCAGGGTGAGATCTGAAGGAACCAGGATGATGTAATTTTGTGGTGGGGCCCCAGCTACCAAACTTTTTGCATCAAAAGCCCAGTGATAAGAGTCTCAAGGACCGTCTCTTATCTCATGGTGATGCCTTTTATCTACCCTGCTCTGGTGAGACCCCTCCTGCGGTACCACGTCCAGCTGTGGAATCTGCAGCATAGGAAAGACATGGACCTGTTGGAGCAGGGCCAGAGGAGGCCCCGGAGATGCTGGGAGGGCTGGAGCCCCTCTGCTGGGAGGACAGGCTGAGAGAGCTGGGGGGGTTCAGCCTGGAGAAGAGAAGGCTCCGCGGAGACCTTATTGCGGCCTTTCGGTAGTTAAAGGGGGCTTAGAAGAAAGATGGGAACAGACTTTTTAGTAGGGCCGGTTGGGACAAGACAAGGGGTGATGGCCTTAAACTAAAAGAGGGAAGATTCAGACTGGATATAAGGATGACATTTTTTACAGTGAGGGTGGTGAGACACTGGCCCAGGTTGCCCAGAGAGGTGGGAGATGCCCCATCCCTGCAAACATTCAAGGCCAGGGTGGACGGGGCTGTGAGCAACCTGATCTAGTTGAAGATGTCCCTGCTCATGGCAGGGGGGTTGGACTAGACGGCCTTTGAAGGTCCCTTCCAACCCAGACCATTCTATAATGCAAAGAGGCAACATGACTGTTTGGGTTTGGAAACATCTAATAGCACAACCGAGCACACAAGGGACAAAGCAACGAAGACCAGGGCGGGTGGTGCAGGTGTCTCCCTACCTCCATGGAGCAGCAAAGCACAGCGTCTTCCTTCACATCCTGAGATTGCAACAACTGCAAAAGAGAGAAGACAGAGGCGGTGAGAAACGCGTGATCTCCTCCTCCTCTTCCTTTATGAGCCTTTTTCCATCTCTTCGCCCAGCTTGGCTTTTGCCGCTTCCAGGAGGAAAGGACAGAAAATCAGAAAAAGGGGAGGAAAGAGATTTGTATGAAAACAAAAAAATTAAGATAAACAGTGACAAAGCACAGGGTAAAGTGAGCCAGCAAGTGGGGGATAATATAGATAATTTAGATTAACAGCTTTCAGAATCAATTTTATTTAGGTTATATTGCTTTTTTTTAATCCCATGGTATGAGAAAATGCACTCGTTTCACATACGCGGCGATTAAATACCACCATCAGATGACAACGCTCAAGCAGCACAGCCCTGGGAGCGGCTGTTTGGAAGGGAAGGGCTCTGCCCGAGAGGCAGCCGCCCACCACCGAACCTCTCCGTCCCCGTGGGGACACTTCTAAAAGCCACAAAATTACCCGACGGGAAAGCGTCGCATCCAACACACCGTAATTAATACGGCTCCTTCTCGACTGATTATACAGTGGTGCGAGCGCAATGGGTTGCAGTGAAACCATGGTGTCTTGGGTGCACCAACTCCAACCATGGACTTTGTATGAGAGAGCCGCCTTCTGCTGTCCACGGACTGTGTATGACAAACAGGAGGTTGTGAGCACCAGGAACTTTCAAGAGAGACCCAAAACGTTGCTGTGCATGGCATGGCATGGCAAAGGAGAGCCGCTTTCTGCTCTCCATGGGCTGTGTATGACAAACAGGAGGTTGTGAGCACCAGGAACTTTCAAGAGAGACCCAAAACGTTGCTGTGCATGGCATGGGATGGCAAAGGAGAGCCGCCTTCTGCTCTCCATGGACTGTGTATGACAAACAGGAGGTTGTGAGCACCAGGAACTTTCAAGAGAGACCCAAAACGTTGCTGTGCATGGCATGGGATGGCAAAGGAGAGCCGCCTTCTGCTCTCCATGGACTTTGTATGACAAACAGGAGCTTGTGAGCACCAGGAACTTTCAAGAGAGACCCAAAACGTTGCTGTGCATGGCATGGGATGGTGAAGGAGAGCCGCCTTCTGCTCTCCATGGACTGTGTATGACAAACAGGAGGTTGTGAGCACCAGGAACTTTCAAGAGAGACCCAAAACGTTGCTGTGCATGGCATGGGATGGCAAAGGAGAGCCGCCTTCTGCTCTCCATGGACTGTGTATGACAAACAGGAGCTTGTGAGCACCAGGAACTTTCAAGAGAGACCCAAAACGTTGCTGTGCATGGCATGGGATGGCAAAGGAGAGCCGCCTTCTGCTCTCCATGGACTGTGTATGACAAACAGGAGCTTGTGAGCACCAGGAACTTTCAAGAGAGACCCAAAACGTTGCTGTGCATGGCATGGGATGGTGAAGGAAGGCACTTGCCCCTCTGGAGTCAGACTTGGGGCACGCAGTGAGGGTCAACGGCTCTACCTGGCAACGGCGAAGCGTAGGAGCTCAACACATCTCACCCCACAAAGCTTGAAACCACGAGCAAGGACCCTCGAAACCGGATCCAAAATATGCATTTTGCTTTGTTTTCATCTTTATGACTTCGTCACGCACACGACGACGCTGTTTCAGGTTTTTTTTTTTTTGCTAAAACCACAAGAGAAAGCACAGTTTTCTGGTTGTTTTTCAAGCAGATAAAAAATCCGGAGATTCTCAATCAGCCAACAGAGTGAGCGTTATGAAAAACACTGTACCACGAGACGGCTGATAAAATCACCGGTGCTGGCAACACTTGAAGCTACGGCTGCTTCCACTCCATCACCTGGGGTTGAAAAAAACCTTGCTGGCCCTGAGCTAATCCCTGCGTGCAGCGGGGAGCCGAGGGCATGCACTAAACACTGAGAAAAAGGAGAAAAATTGGGGAAACTGGCTTTATTAGTACCTGAAATTCATCAGGGAAAGGCAAACTTTGGAAAAGTGGGTGGACTAATTAAAACTGCCCGTATAAAAATTGCTCAGCGGAACGAAATGTGCTCCAAAGTCACATGCTTCATTTAAAATCGCACTTCTGATTCTCAGCCTTATCATCTCTCCTTCCCACTCTCATTTTTTCAGGTTTCCTTTTCTTTACAAATAAACGCCGGTTTGGTTAGCGGCCCCAAAACTGCTGGAAAACAGCTAGGGGGGGAAAAAAAAAAAAAAGAGGTAATCCAAGGAATTATCATTGCTCTCAAAGTTTTGTCTTCCCCCTCTTCTGTTTTCAGCAGAGAGCTGTTTGTTGGCTTTGAAGATGGTGTTTACAGCATCTCGATGAGCATGTGGTCCATCGGTTCTTATCTCGCATTAGCCAAAGGTTCAGCCAGGGTTTTGAAGGCATGCAAGTCCCGTCCCCCCCGTCCCTCCCCCCCAAGTTCATCTTTCTGCTGAGTTGTTTGGAAAACGTTAGTTAAGCCCAAGCCGCGTGCTCTGAGATAAGTTCTCCCAAACAGTTCGCAGATTCTTCGCAAAAAACCATGAGATTATTTTAAACTCAACACCAAGAAGGAAAAAAAAAATTAAATCGATTAGGGACAAATCTAAACAGGCAGAAATTCACCCCTGGGGTATTTAGCTCGTCCGCATGGCATGATGCAGGGCTGCAAATTAAATATATATTCACCTTTCCTATTTTTGCTGTTCTTTAGTAAACGTGGAATACATAATGTGAAAATGAAAGCAAGAAAAGTGGAGTTAGGATTGATTAGGAAGGACCTATGGTGGCCCGATTCTAGCCCGCCCTTTGCCGTGGTCTCCTCGATGATCCTGCTCTCTGCCAGGGATACCTGGTCAGGGAAAGGCTGTAACATCACTTAGACTTTCCTTGCCCCAGCTTCCCACCCGCAGAGTTGGGACAAGCTTCACTACCTCAAAAGATGGTTGTGAGGATGAATATGTCAGTCAAGCGCTCGCATATTTGGCTAATGAGGAATAGTCTTATCTACCTATGATGAAACAGAGACTACATCCCACCACCAGACTTGGGCAGGCACCCTCTTCCTTCACGCTGCCCTCCTGGACCTCATCTGAACAAGGAGAATGTATGTGCTCCATCTTGTCCATCAGCGCACCATGTGCTCCACCTTGTCCACTGAGGCACCATGTGTTCCACCTCATCCATCCAAGCACCACGTGCTCCATTGCTCTGGTGAGGCATCATGTGCCCCATCTCATCCATCCAGGCACAATAAGCTCCACTGCTCCATCGAAGCACCAAGAGATACCAGCCCCAAGGGCCACAGTTCAACCTCTGCCTCTGATACGTGGGTTGGGAAGGCCCACAACCTGCCCACCAAACTCAGGTATGGCCCTGCGCAGCAGAGCAGGACCCAGCAGGCAGATCTGCTGGTGCTCCAGGAACCAAAGTCCCAAGTTGATGGCCACAGATGGTTGCCAGCCAACTGCATGAGTGCAACGATCATAATTCAGGAGGATCAGAAAGATGTCACCATTTCTCTGCGTGTTCCTGATCATAACTACGCTTCTAGCATGCTGGATGGGGGGCTCTGGAGCTTCCCCAGGGTGTAGGCACCAGCTATTTGCTCCTGACCCCTACGTGCTGGGGCAGGAGGACAGCGAGGAGCCCAGTTTGCTCTCCCTAGCTTGGCATGGGCACTGAACCGCTGCTGAAGACAGACGGCAAGTGTTGCACCACTGCCTGGGGTCCTGCCATCGATGTCCTCGCCCACCGATGACATCTTGCTTGTATTTCTCAAAGGGGGCTTCATCCTCACCCACGGCTGCCCCATGCGAGCACCAGGCACCCCGAAGCTGTGGGGTGGTTCTTCAGCAAGAGCACAGACTTCTCTTTGACCCCCATGTCAGCCCTGACGGCACCGCAAGAAAAAAATGGTGCAAACGCTCCGAGACCTCCAGGGAAATCACAACCCTGAAGCACCGGCACTTGCGTGACCATAAACCTGAACCCAACCAATTGCATTCATCATTTGCAATCTAATTCATACGTACTTAAAATAGTTTAACATAAACATGCTATACCCATTAAATTGGCACTCCCACATTGGAATTATTATTTATTTAACTATTTATAACTGCTCCTCCCTGCTGCGTGCATCTGCCCAAATCCCACCACGGGCACCATCCCATCCCTCTCCACCGGGTTCCCACACGGTTCAAACCGGCTGATGAACGTGGATGAGGGAGTCGAAAAAGGAGCGCGAGGCAGACAACAGGGCAGGTGAGATGAGACTCACACGCTTCTCGGTTTAACCTGTAATCATCCCCCGGAGGCTGGGGCTGTCTGCGAGAAAAAACTTCCCTTTGCTCTCCAGCCGGTTTCCCCCGTATCGGGCGAAGCCGGGCAATGAAAGCAGCAGTTCCTGCTGGAAAGCAGACAAAGAGTCTGCTTGATTTCCTAAGAGAGGAGGCTGCATGCCAGAATCTGCCCGGCCAGTCATATAATACCCAACCTCGGTTGCGAAAGGCTTCTCTCACTTTTGTTTCTGGTGCCGGACTAGCAGCTTTGCAGGCTGGTGGAAGATATCGGGCTCCTCCTCTTCCAAATTGCTGTGTCCTGCTGCGACATGGAGCACTGGGCAAGGTCCTCTGCGAGGCCAGCGTGCCCAGGCTCCGGGTGCTAAATATTTTCGTAAGCAAGCCAAAATAAATTGTAAGGACTGCTCCTGGAAGTGCTGGGTGGTGGGGGAGCTGCAGTGCCTTGCAGGGTGGCTCTTGAGTGCAACTGGTTTCCGTGGCATGCTACTGGGACCACTCTCCCCTGGCCTCTGTGGCCCCAAAACCTGCTCTTTACACCTCTGCAGAGGTAAGCATCATAAGCCCCATGGGGTAGGCGTGCAAGAGTGGTTGAGGGGGCAAAGAAGCCCCAAAACTGCAGCTGCGCTTCACCACAGAGAGAACCAGCTTGGTCCTCCTGAACAGCAATGGATGTACATCCATGGGGTGTAGACCACCGGGAACAAAGCAGAGTGCTAAGCTGATGGGATTCACATACCCACGAATATTTGGGTTTATTATCTGCTTTCTGACATCATCTGAGCTGCTGAGAAGCAAAAGTGCTTACTTGGGATTCTCAGGGGTGCCCATGCCACGAGCAGGACCGGAGAACCTGCCCCACCATCCCTTATCACCAAACCGCGCAGGTTTAATTGTGTTCTTCAGCAATCCTGCCTGGGAGATGGAGTGGGAGCAGCCCAACGCATACATTACCCTTTCCAGCTGCAACGATATTTCTCCTGCGAGGCGCAGTACTAATTATTGTGTATGATATCGCTTGCAAAATGACATACAAGCAACGCTTCCCACAAACTACCTCTTAGCATGCAGTGTTTTCTGATGCTTTGGTGATGACTCCAGCGTGAAAGCGCAGAAAGCTTGAAAACTTCCACCCAGAGCCATGGCAAGGTTGGGATGTCTCTGAGACCCAGTGAAAGCTGGACCGACCGCAGCCCACGTGCCGCTTGCCCCGGCTCCCCGGCGGGCAGCTCAGGTTCATCCACCCAGCTCAGGTTCATCCATCCAGGTGGCAACACGCATGGACATCCAGACAGCCTGGGGCGTGAAGCTCCAGCCTCGCAACCTCGGTCCCTGCCCACAGGTATGCTTTTCATCTAACGTCTAGGTCATGAGGAGGTGCCTGCTGGTATTCCCCCTGGGAAGCGTGGACCACGACCGCAGAGGAACCAACGTGTTGCAAACGCATCATCCAGGTGTAGCAACCAGCTCACTGGCGTAAAACGAGGCAACGGGTGAACACGGAGACACGTTTCGATTAGGAAGAAGGAAAAAACCAGCTACTTGAGCCACCTGGAGCTTAAGCAGAATGAACATATCATACTTGAAAGGGTGCAGGAGAGATGGCGCTTCCCAGTCCTGTTTTTAACCAGTGGAGCCCTTGGGAGGGGCTGTGGTGGACTTTGTCCTCAACAAGACGGCTCTGTTCCACCTCTGTGCTCAGGATCATCATGGACGCTCCCTTATAAGGGGGCTTTAAAGAAAGATGGGGATGGACTTTTTAGTGGGACCTGTTGCGACAGGACAAGGGGTAATGGTTTTAAACTAAAAGAGGGGAGATTCAGACTAGGTAGAAGGAAGAAGTTTTTTATAACGAGGGTGGTGAGACACTGGCCCAGGTTGCCCAGAGAGGTGGGAGATGTCCCATCCCTGGAAACCTTCCAGGCCAGGTTGGACGGGGCTCTGAGCAACCTGATCTAGTTGAAGATGTCCCTGCTCATGGCAGGGGGGTTGGACTAGATGGCCTTTAGAGGTCCCTTCCACCCCAAACCATTCTGTGACTCTATGGTTCTATGACCATCCCCTACAACCGTGAGCGCTGTTAAGGCGCAGGACGTGGTGTCCCACTGACACGGCTCTGCAGGCACTCTTGGTGGTCTAACGGACCACCGTTGGGGAACTCCTGCCTCAAAAGCCTCCTGGAAGCCCTGCGGTCTGCTAGATGGGTCCTCCTGGGAGCACAAGCCAGTTCTGCTGCATTTCACAGGCTCTCCGCAGAAAGACATCAATAGCAATTTGCTGCTTTTCCAGCGGCCCCTTATCGACCTACTGTCGCAAGTCTTTAAGGAAGATGCCTGAGATAAGATCCATGGGACTGCTTGGCTGCTCTGCGTGGGGAGAGTCACGCACTTCTCTGAGCTCCAGGCAATTGCTACAACTCCACTTTTCTTATTGTCGCAAGGCCGGGGGTGGTGAAAACAGCCAAGACTGGGGAAAACGCAAAGTACAAACGAGGGTGTGGGGGATGAGTAGTTACGAAACACTCCACCAGCAAGGCCAGTTTCAGGATTTCTACAATCTGCTGTCATTAGAAATATCAGCTCCCCGACCCAGGACATCAGACGGTCGTCTGGGCTGACCCTGCACCCACCAACAAGCTGCGTCAGTGCCACCCTCTCTAAAGGGGTCCAAGTCCCTCTCTGGGCATGTCCTGGGAGCTAGGAAGTCAGGCGAGACCTTTCCCTAGAGAAGAAATAAGTGAGCGCTTGGAAACAGAAGCCCTTTAGATGTCCACAGGCATAAATGGCATCTTCTCTGCTCACCCATTTGATGCTAAGGTTGCCCAAACATGCAGTTTTGGGGAAAACCTTTCCATTATGGAGCTCCTTGTGCTGATCTCTGCATGAGGCACAGGTTGTGCCGGGCTCCAAAATGTTATTTGTTGGGCTCTGAAAACCCAGCTGAACTGGGAGAGGCAGACTGTGGCAGGCTGTGCCCACTAGCAATGGTCCTTCTCTCTGCTCGTCCCTCCCAGGAGATCTGGTGAAGTCTTCAAGCCCACTGAAGACGCACAAGGTGCCACCAGCCCACGCACCTCATAGAGGGGTCCCTCTTTCCAGTTCCCTGACTGGGGTGGCCTGGTCTCAGCCTGGGTGAGAACATGATAAGAGGAACTCGCGCTGCTCCATTAGGAAGAGGCTACCAGTATGGGTCACTGCTGGTCCCATAAACAGCTGCGCAGAGGAGGTGGCACAGGGGGAAAGAAGCTCTAGGCTGGAGCTACTCACGCCGGCACGGCTGCATCCAAAGCTGTGTCCATAGGAGGCACGTTCTCTAATGTATTTTGGACAACTTGATGGAGTTTGTTTGGTGGCACCTACTCCTTTTACAGCGAGGTGGTGCTCTCAGCTGAGGAGGAGACTTCTGTTCTCCTATTACCCAACCACGACTCCCTGGGAGGATGGTAAGAAGAGATTAGTTTGTTTATTGCATCGAGTAAACCAAAGTGTTGGTTATCCTCCTTGTCAGGCTCCTGAGGAACTCAGAGATACTTAACAGCAAATTGAATTAAGGCCAGAGGAACAAAATCCTGTACCCAGTCGTGGGAAACTCCTCCTACTCCTTTCCACCGTAGACAAGGGAAACCATGAAACATGACTCTCTCTCCCCAGATCTGGAACAGCAGAACGGATCCCTGCAAAGATGGAAACCATTAAGAGGCAATTACTGGAGACAATGATGAAGAAAATCTGGTCACTCATCAATCCAGACGCTGCAATCCAACAGTAGCCTGGTGGTTACACATCCCCTGGCTGGAGGTGGACCTTCAGGACCCAAAGGTGGTTGAGACAGACGGATAGAGCCACCCAGTCTGCGCGCACAGGGCGACCGAGCCACCCAGACGGCCGGCTTCATCCTGCCCGGCCGAAGACATAATAACCCTGGGAGAGGAGGATGTGATCTCATCCCAAGGGTCCCGGGGAAACACAAAACATGGAAAGAAACAGCAGTGAGACCATCGCACTTGATTGCGACGGGCTCCACCCTGGCTCGCCCGGACGCTCTCTGCTTTCCTGGCTCTGTGGAGAGAGAGAGTGCATGGCGGCAGACGCAAATAGTAGTGTTTACATCCCATTGAAAAGGTTTTTGGGAACTAACAATGCCTGGTACGGAGGGCGAAGGAGAAAAACAAAACCACGCGAGGAGGAGGGACCATCCTGTGAGATGGTATCTAGCTTCATTTCTTTATCTGCCCTAATTGCTTCCTCTGCCTTCTCCACTGGGCTCAGAGAAACAAGGGTGGCATTTCCCCTCCCCTGTCTAAAATATGTCATTACGGTTTTAATGCTGGGACGAAATGAGTCGCGTAGCTTTCCAAGAATCTATGTTCCTGCACATGAAATACTCAACAGAGTAGCTGGGCTCAAAGACATCGTGCTGCCCACCTTGTTTTGGTCTGTCCTCACCCACTCCCACGTAACACCTGATCTCCTTCACCTTAACTCTGCCCTTTGACCGAAACGATGCTGATTAAAGGGAATTTTTGGTTTGCCCGTACAAGCAGCATTCACAGGAGGGTTTTGCCAGCTTAGCTACGAGGGTCTGCGTGCACGGCAGCTTTTTGCACGGCTATTTATTTATTTATTGCATGGCAGGTGTGGAGGCACAGGGACATCCATGCCAACAGCTTGGTCCTACAGCCACACACGTGCCCGTCGCTCCTCTTTGCAGACCCCTACTCCCGCACGCTACCTCCTGCCACAGCTCCGAAGGTCCACATCACCCCACACATCAGTGTACCCTGCTTGCTCCAAATCCCAGACTTTTCTCCCAGCTCTTCCAGGTCTTCAGTCCTCCTCTTCTGGATTCCCATGACATTTCCCCACTTGTTTGCTCTCCTCATTTCTCCTTCCTTCTCCCACGTCTCTGACTCCCAGTCTCCTCTTTCTCCCTCCTTCCCTGGATTCCCTTCCCTCCCATGCCTGCATCCCTCATCCCACCTCCATCCTTTCCCCCTACAAACCACTTCCCAGTTTGTCCCAGTCCCGCCAGACTGGAGACTGAGCCACTGCTTTTTGCAGAACCAGATAGAGAGGACCAGAAGGGGACTTTTAGGAGGAATTAAGTCCCCTTCTTCATAGAGGACTTATTTTCTCTGGTCAGATCCGGCCTCACGGAGCGACCTGGGCGGAAGTGTGGTGCGGGGTCAGGGTCCTTCGGTCCCTTTGGTCCCTTGGTGCCTTTGCTCTTTCAATAAAGGGAAAATTTTGTCTCATTCTCTGATTAGGAGCACAGCCTTAAAAATCCTAGCATCTCATTATACTGTCGAAGACCCTTTTTTTGGCCCAGAAAGGCTGATGCTTTTTTAAAAGTGAGAGTGATTAAAAAAAAAAACAAACCCCCCAAAAAACCCAAACCCAACACCCAACACGTTAAAAGATACGATTTTCTTTTCCAAACAGCACCACCCTCCTCGCTCATCTGACTGCAGCCGGGAAGGTTTTCCTCTCTCTTCCTCTGAAGGAGACAGTGAAAAGGCAGTGCCCTCTTGAAGTTCAGACGTTAATTACCGTGTTAGAATATTTTGCTAAATTACACAGCATGGCCCCAGGAGATAACAGGCACTAAAGAGAAGGGAGGGGAGTGGATACCCGTCTACATGCTGCACCGCAGACTCAGACGTGGGGGAAAGGCAATTAGACGGGGAGTATTTATCCTCCCTGCACCACCACCCCAAGGCTTTCAGTTAGCAGCGCGTACCGAGGCAGGGAAGCGGTGGGAGCGTGCCAAGATTTTAAACGATGCTGAAATGGGACCGTCTCTGCCAACCAGACTGGAGGTAGGAGACGAGTCCTGCGGAGGAGCAACTCTCCTGCCTGCTGCCAGCCTGCCGGCTCTGCCCCCCGCCGCCTCTGTGGGGCTGATTCACCGCTCCTGGGCGCTGCCCGCAGTCCCCGGGGTTGGAAATAAGACCATAAAAGCATCTGTCTCGGGTCAGGTCAACACCCACATCTCCCTTATGGGTGGTGATGCTCAGGGTGATACCCCCAGGGTACCCACCCAGCCCCAGCAGCAATAACCCCCCACAAGCTGGAGGGACCTCCATGAATTGGTCCTGCAGCCACAACCTCCTGCACAAAGGAGTTCTGCAGTTTAATTAGTGTCTCTGTGACGAGCTGCTTCCCGGGGTTTGCTCCGAACCTGCCCCAACAGCCCCGTCCAATGCACCCGTGGGTGCTGAGAGTGGGATGGTGCTGCAGCAAGGCTGCTCCCTCCCACCCCTGGAATCCAATCCCCTTGTATCCAGGCTAGGACATCATGGGTGGACAACCAGATGGGTAAAAAAACTGGTTGGGTGGTTGGGCTCAGTGTTGTAGCTGTTGGGTTACAACCCAACTCCACCTGGAGGCCAGCGATGAGGAGAACCTAGGCATCTATCCCAGGACCTGCCCTGTTTAGCATCCTTATCCATGACCTGGAGGAGTTGAGGAGCACGTTCTTGTGAAGTTTCTACGTGACACCATGTTGGAGGGACCACTCAATGTGCTCAAGGAGCTGCCATCCAGAGGGATCTCAGCAGCATGGAGGAAGGAGTCAAGAGGAACCTTAAACATTCAACAAGAAACAAGCCCTGTGCAAGAGAAGAGCACAGGGGCACAGGTAAGGGGTGGGATAAGGTTATTATGGGGGATGAGAGGGGGCAGAGCCCACCCTGTGGGACCCCAATCGGCAAGGTGCCTTGAGGAGACCACAGTGACATCGCCACCTGGCACCCTCTCGAGCTTTAGGTCCCGCAAGCCAGTTTTTCCACCTCCTCGCGCTGCTGCCGTCGGCAACTGCTCAGGTTACCTGGCTGTAAAGCCAGGTCTGACTGTGGAATGGCGTCATGAAAATAAACAAATGCATCCAAAGCAGCGCTCGACACCCACCACCTTGGCTGGAAGTGGCTCCTCCTGGCAGAGGGATGGCAGGAAGATGGCAGTTCCCAGGCCCAGAGCCACCTCCTGGGCTGGCGTCCCAGCAACATCCGCTGAGGGTGAGATTGAGACACAAGAGGAGCCAAACCTCCCAACACCACTCATCTGTCCCGGCTTCTGCAGAGCACGACTGTGGCTCCAAGCTGGCTATGATCCTTCCTTCCCTGAAGACCTCAGCCACCACCAAGAGCTGGGCCAGGTCCCTCAGGACCCAGTCCTAATACTTCTTGTTCCCAGCAGCACCAGGGGATGAAGCAGGGAGGGCAGCAAGCTGGACTGGGACATGCCAACCCCGTTGACACACATGCAGCCCTGGGCAGCACAGAGCTGGATGAAGAACAGCCAGCTCCAACCATGCTTAGGAAAGAGCTAGGAAAGGCAAAAGCGGTGATAATCAGTGAACAATAGATGGCAAATAGTATTATTTATTATTTTTTATGTCTTCGCTAGCCACGGGGCACTTGTTGTACCAGGCACAGAGCTCTGGAATGCTCCTGTCCCACTGATGGATCAACTGACATTTGCTGGTCCCAACCCATTTTCTACATTTTGCTGACTCTGCTGAAGGCCACAGAAATGAAGAAATATGGCCAGGCTGCAAGAACTGAAGTCCTTTGGTTGTTCTCCTGCTTTTACTTGGTTTTGGGGGGTGTGCAATGCAACGTGAAGTAGTGTTGGAGCGGGGCTGAACGTGGTCCTCGGTGTTTGGGCATGGGGCAGAGGCTTCGGGGCAGCAAGGATGTCGGCACGTTGACTCCCCACCATCCTGGAGGGGCAGAAGGTGATGTACAGGGACAAATTTGCCGTGGTTTTGCAAAATAAAGTGAGGGCAGAGTTGAGAGCACATGGACTGTAGGCCTGGGAGAAGACAGTGGGACATCCGTCTTGCTTAGACCATCAAGCACGGGAGCCAGGACAACTTCCTAAAACTGCTAAAAGTGTTTTCATTGAGCCAGATAAAAGATTCGCAGAGGAACGTGGTCCTGGAAGATGCCACCACTGGTCCTGTGTGAGGCCAGCCAGGGCTGGAAGCAGGCAAGGGCCAAGCCCGTGGTGCCCTGCCTGCAGCAAAACCATCCCCAGGGAAGGCCTTTTCCCAGGAACAATGCCCTCTTCCAGCTCGCCCTCAATTCCCCGAAGCTCCAAGGGAAGAATAGGAGGAAAGCTCGCTCTTTTATTTCTGTTTAACTTCTCTGCTTTGTTATTCTTTTCCCAAGCTCCCCAGATTTGATGGCTGCAATAGTCCCCTGGTTCTCGTCTGCAAAGGGGCTCTCCTCTGCTCACCATACAAATCCTTCCTTGACCCCAACCATCATCAATGCCGATCTTTGGGCTGGGCTTGGGCATCCCATTTCCCTTCTCCGACTTAAACGACGCAATATTCCAAGCAGAAAAACATGTTTTGATCTAAAGCACCACCCAAACTCACCGTGCTCCATCAAACCACTTCAACGAGAGCTGGACCCACCTTTTACTTCTTTTGGAAAACCACCTCTTTGCCTAAAATCCCAACATTGACCCCACCGGACCTTGTTGTGAAGGCACTCTCCGCCTGCACCAATCTCACCCCAAACCCTCAGAATGGTTCTGGAATTTAAACTTTTGGATTCTTTGGGGATCCAGCTCCCGGGAGAGGCAGACACCATGTCAGACACGGTGGTAGACGCTTCCTTCTCCCCCCACCCTGTTTTCCAGCAGGTAGCTCAGGCAACGGGCGCAGAGGAGGATGCGGCAGAGCGCCCCCCCCGGGGATGAGGGCTCGGCGCGGACCACGTTTGTGCCAAGGGGCACAGCCACTCCTTTGGCTCCCGAAACGCTGCCCGGGCGAGGCGGCAGCTCTAACCCAACTTTCCTTTGCTGGGATTAAACACCCGTTCCCGTGGCTGACATCAAAACGCGGCGGTCTGCCTGCTTCCCCGAGGACGGTGATGAACGCCCGTTCGATTAACCAGCAAACCCCAGCATTTATCGCTCCAGCCTGGCCTGAAATGAACTTCTCTTTTGATTTTTCTTTTTTTTTTTTTTCCAGCCCACAAAACCGACCCATCCACACCGCTCGATCAATAACACCGGCGTTGCCACCTGATGCCCCAGCCACGTCCCCAGTTCCTCCTCACTGGGCCACCCAGCACTGATGTCCTCGCTGCCATCCTCGCTTCCTCCCACCCAGCCCCACTCTGCAATTAATGACGGTGTTAATAAGCTTTTACTAGGGGGGAGGGGAAGGAAAGGAGCTGGAGAGAGGAAGCTTTGCAGGGGGAAGGGAAGAGACATTCCTGCCTCAGTCATCAGGCGACTTTCCCCTTCCTCCTGCTCACTCCCTCACTGACCTTTGGCTGAGTTTGTCAAAGCTATAAAGGAAAAGGGAAAAAGGAAAGGAAAAAAAAAAAAAAAAAGAGAGAGAAACTAAAAAGCAAGAGGAGCTGAAAGGACAGGCAGAGGGAGAGATGTTATCTCACCTCTGGTAATGATTGATCGTCAAAGGATGGGTGGATGGAGGCAGAGGGAGCTAAGGCGGATTCTGGGTAGAATGGAGGGGCTTTGCTGGGGGATGCCCAAGGGGGGAGGAGTTAGGGGTGAGGGGCTGAGAGTGCACATGGGGACGTATGTGCTGACCAGCAGGAAGGGGAAAAAAAACCCATGATGAGCCCTACTACACCTTGTGAACCTGTCCCGAGGCAAGTGGATGGCCCAAATCTCACAGACCATGGTGACACCCCCTCCGGCCCTAGGAAACCAGCCCGTGTGCTTCATGAAGCTCATCAAGGGATGAGCGCTCTGCATGATTAAGGAGCTTCCACCACCTCACGGAACACCCGGCAGGGCCAGCCTGTGCAAATGTCCCTGTCTTCTCCTGGGTGCAACTGGAAGAGCTCACCACCACCTCCTCGGCTGCGTCTACAGCCTGGCTTTGGCCTTGGCAACCATCTCAGAGCCTGGCACCTCTCACTGCTAATAAATAGGTGGTCCTGGTCTCCTGGCTTGGGCCTGTGCGGCAGGATTAGCCGACCATGGCAAAAAACGGTGGCAAGATGAAAACCCAGCCCAGAGCCATGGAAAAGGAATGGCGTGGGTCAAGGTCACAACCCTGCAGAGCGAGCAGCCACAGATCAACCATTTTGGGGCAGAAGAGCGGGAAGACTCAGGCTCACCCATGCCAGCTAAGCTAAGAGTCTTCTTCTCTGACAAACGGCACCATGGGGACAGAGCTGTCCTGCTAGAGGAACGGAGAGATGTATTTTTAAGGAGCAAATTTATGCGTGACGTCTTGATATAATTAGTAAAGGCTTTTTATGGAGCTGCCCTGCAGCAAACTATATCCTTGATACGAGAAATTCATGTCCTTCCGCGCACCTCTAGATTGCCACCGTATCCCCACATACCGGCGAGGCGACAAGAGGGACCGTGACGGCACGGCGAGGGCAGACGGGAGTGGGCAGGGAAAGGTCCTGGCAGAATCAGGGCTGGGTTGCGTCACGACTGTGATGGGAAGCGGAGGGGAACGGGGACTCTGCTAGACGCCAAGATCTTCCCCATAAGGTGACACATACCGCTGTGGGCAGAGATTTTGGGGAAGTTAGGCTATTCTTAGCATCCCTCTCCCACCTCCTCCTCTGGATATGTGCGCCTCATCGCGACGCCCGGAGTCTTTCTCACCGCTACAGTCACCGCCTGTGAACCCTACCCACCACATCACTGCGAAGAGAAAATGTTTATGATGCGTTTGCATTCAGAGAAAACCTCCCATGTGTGTTAAAAAAAAAGTCATCGCCGCCGGTTTCTTTATCCTTCCCTCGCCCAAGGTCTAGCGGAGAACTTATTTTGCAGCGAGTTATTTACGGCCCGACAGAAGCGCTAC
Source organism: Alca torda (assembly GCA_008658365.1). Classification (NCBI taxonomy): domain Eukaryota; kingdom Metazoa; phylum Chordata; class Aves; order Charadriiformes; family Alcidae; genus Alca; species Alca torda. The sequence goes on from CM018101.1 coordinate 3,495,638, forward strand.
CGACAATTTGAGATTCACAGCTCCAACCCCGGGCAAGGAAGCAGATTTTTCGGAGAAAGTCGTCTACAGACAGCAGCAGGAGGCAAAAACCATCTTTAAAATAGGATGGGGGAAAGCCCTCTCCTGCTCTACTGAACATTAACCCTTGAGTTGCCTTTTCTGTTTGTCCTCACTGGGGTTTCTGCCACCAACCCGAACCATGGGGAGCTCAGGCTCTGAAATGAGCCCATCAGGAGCTCAGGTTCTGGAATATCCCCAACGCTGCTGGTAGGGCTGGGTTTCTGCTGCACTAGGTGGGCAGTAAGGACATATGGGACCTCACCTCCCTCCCTCTTTCCTCCCCTCAGTCTGTCTCATCTACTCAGGTGGCTTCACCCGAAGCTTTTTGGCCACTTCGGTGGGGATTTTCACAACGTTGGGATTTGCAAACTCAAACGTTGGGTTTGCAATCCCAACAGTTGGGCTCTGCAAACCCTTGGAGAAAGGGGTCTTGCTTGGAGCACGTGCTTTTAAGTAGCAGAAACACATTATGCAGGAAAATCCAAGCATCCCTGCAGGCGTAGGTGCTTTTGGGGTGAGAAGTGTTGATGCTGGCAAAGCAAACCTTTAGGAATCATAAAGCCAACACCTGCGGATCGTGGGCACCTCAGCACTGCAACGCAAGGGCTTGGCCCGCAGGTGGAGAAGGACAAACTCTGAAGGCATTTACCTCCCTGAGGCAGGTATAAATGGGGCAGACAAGGACTCGAAAGGGCTCTCCGGTGCTGCTCCTCATGGTGCCGAAGACCTCGCAGAGAAAGGTGATGAACCCCAGCCAGCGCTCCACGTCCCGCTGCTGCAACTCCTCCCGCATGGTGAAATCCTTCTGCAAGAGGGACAGAGACAACAGGCTGCATCAGCAAAACCGCATCGCCATGGGAGAGGCAACGGCTGTCTAGAGAGAGAATTAGGAGGAAATTGAAACTCAGGGTGGGGGGAGGAAGACAGACAGACTGACTCTTTAGTAACAGCGGGGAGATTACTCAACGCACGCGGAGTGGCTGGAATTTCAACACAGCAAAGCCACCAGAAAGCAGGTACTGTAGAAATATCACCAACCCCTGCAATAACTGTCACGGCTTGCGTTGGAGACGGCGTCCCCCACGCCCTGCCCTCTGCCTCGGACAGACACGGGGACTCTTTTCCGTATGCACAGCCAAGATCAAATAAAAGCAGCAATAAAGAGGTTAAATGAAACGCGGGGGAAACGCAACTGATGCTGGTGGCCATGCTGGACTTGGTGCTCCAGGTGGACCTGCCCAGCCCGTTCATTCCAGTATCTTCAGCGGACCTGGCTGGGGGCATCCTAATGGCCTGGCTGTTCTGCGGGGTCTCATGAAATCACAGCAGAGACTGGCTCCCTGCCCGATCAGAAGAAGATCAGGCCAGCCCGGGCTTGCCATTAAAAGGTCACCCTGCTCTTGAGCTGATGGTTGCCATGACCAAGGATTATCCGGATGACGTGATTTATGGAGCAAACTCAAGAGGAAGCGTGCAGGCAGATAGCTGCCTCCCCATCTAGGGAGACAAAAAGGGGTTTCCCCAAAGGCAGTATAGGAAAAGGGATGTGTGTGTTGGGAATGTGCGGCAAAGAGCAAGGGGCAACACATAAAAGCGAATAAAAACCCTTCCAGAGGATGGCACAAGAGAGTGCATTGCACTCAGAGCCACGAGGGTTTCCCTGGGCTCTCAGCGATGCTGCAGAGCCCATCGCAAGACGTCCCACGCGACTTTGCTTGTCTGTCTCCGTAGTGACCTTTCCTCGGTATTAAAAATTAGCGGACACTTCAGGAGGGGAAAATGAAAGAAGAGGACAAGTTGGTTCTCAACACCGTGCGTCCCCAGTGCGGCTTACACAACATTTGAAATCCAGCAACGAAATAAATTCTCTTCTATCCTTTTCATCGCAGTTTATTCCTACCGCCCGAGACAAAAGGGCTTTGCTGCTGCGAATGCGCCGACCGGCAGCTGCGCTCGGCAAAGCCAAGGAGATATAAAAGCCACCACACCTAAGTTCGCTCTCATGGCCCGGACAACACACCGGAGATCTTTCTTTTGAAACAAAGGTAAGTAAAGCAGCTGCTAAAGAAAGCCAGGCAAAAGCGCGACGATTATTTTCATGACACAACCGTACGCGTAGAAGATCCAAGACAGGAGCTATTTATACGTCTCATTACAAAAGGAAAAAAAATAAAATAATAATCTATTTGCATATGCAGGAAAAAGACTTGTAAAATAACCGAGGCGCTTATTAACCGAACAGTGATGAGTAATTCCTCTCTACGCCCATTTCTATAAGGCAATTGCCCAACTGTGTCTGCGACTCTGAAGGCAACCTGTAGCCAAATCCTGTTGGGTCTTCGCAGACTCTCTGGGGGAGTTTGCAGGGTTTGCCCTTTCATTCTCCAGCCAGTCCCAGGGCGGTGGTGGAGGAGAGAAGTTATTTGCCAGCTCAGGTTATCACCCCAGAGTTACCAAATTGGTCGTTCTGGAGTTTTCACTTGAAAAAGTCAAAGAGAAATGACCTCCTGACTATTGAGAAATTAAAAAACCAAGCGAGAGCATCCCGTGACCCTCGTCCACACCAATGGGACCTCCAGCCTCACCCACCCATAGAGGTCACGCACTGGCCACCTCCACCCTGGGACAAAAAGCACCCTTTGAACCCTTCCTTGATGCTCTGAGACCTCTCCATCCCCTGGCACTGAGCTGTCTCCGGCATCTCATGCAGCATCCCACCCGGCTCCGGCCCCCGAGCCATCCTGCCCCTCCCAGGCTGGATACCCCCCAGAAGCTCCCTTGTCCTGCCTGGGAAGGTCCACACTGATGCGCTCAGGGAACCAGGCTGTATTTCAGGATCCCTGGGGCACGCTGGGAAATTCCTAGCAGCTCAGGATAACCGCATGGGCTCTGCGGTCCCAGATTATTGGGAAAGAGTAAAAACCACCGCAGGAAACTCTCCTCCTACCTGTTCCTGTTTCAAACATATCGCCCTGCTCCTCAGCCTTGCAAGAGAGAAAAATGAGTCTTCAACATTTTCTCTTAAAAAAAAAAACATTTTCTGTAAAAAACCCCATCAAACCAACCATCCAAATAAAAACTTCCCATAAAACAACCACCAAACCAAACTCATCAGGCCTGGATGGGAGCTGGACAAGGAAGGATGCCACCACCCGGCACCCTCTTTTTTTCATCCTACGGCACCCGGCGGGTGATGCCACCCAGCAGAGACATCAGTGAACACTCTGCCCTCAACTTTGCAGCTGAAGAAGACCCCCTTGCAAAAGAAAAGGGACTGGGGTCCTTTCCTAACCCCCCCCCCACCCCCCCTCCCCAAGTCACAAAAAAGCTTGTGCAGACTTTGATGGACCCCCATGAAGGATGGGAGTGGGGGATGGAACATGGGATGGATGTGATACCACAGTGGGAATAGTTTTGCTCCATTTGCAGCCTCGGGTTGGGCCAAATTTCGCAAAAGGAGATTGTTGGCAGGTACTCTGCAAAAGGGAGGAGTGACATTGATTCCTTTGACAAAGTAGGAAAAGCACCTTGCCAGAGGCAGGCATTACATTTTTTGGACCATGCCTGCCTACAGGCAAGAGTTGGGCTTGTCAGGAGCTGAACCTCCATGGTAGCCAGACGTGCTCTCCTGAAGCATCCTGATATACCCATCTGCTTTGGCCCCGCATGGTGGTGCTACACCTGTGTCATGGCACGCACAGGGAAGGTAGCCCAAGGAGCTTCATCCTTACATTTGGCCTTCAGACGGTAGGTTTGATCACAACCACGGCACATACAGACAGGCAAGCCAACAGGAATGCCATCCATGCACAGGTGTCCCACCTCCCTTGGTGTTCCCGTGTTTGAGGAGACCGCTGCTGTCATCTAGGTAATTTGGTCAATGGAGTTACGGGTGCGATTCACCTGGCTGCACGTTGGCCGTGCTCCCAGCAGGACTTGAAAGCCATCATGCTGGGCATGGAGAACATGGAAAGCAACTCAGTTGCTTCTCCAAAGGGTGTACAACCAGAATGGATGAACCAGACCAACAGAGTGAGAGAGGTGAAGAGCTGGCTGGTAGCGAAGAGCGGCTCAGCAGAGAACAAAACTCATGTCCCACGTACCAGGGGGACATTTGATGGAGCCGTGCCCTGACCTGCAGACCTCCACACCACTGATGAGAAGCCTTGAGGAGGTTGAAGAGTGCTGAAACCAGACGGCCGGGTCAGTGCCCTGCCCAGTGAACTTTATTTGCTCTGGAAATGCCTCACAGAGTTATATAAAAATAACCTGTGGATTGGCTTGCCCCATGCTTAGGTGGTGATGTCAGGGCAGTAAGCAAATTATCTTTCATCAGTTTGGCTGTATTTTTAAACACAAATTGTATTACTAATTTGGGGGTGCCCTGGCCTGTAGATAATCTGGGCGCGTTTACTGGATGACCTTCCTTCAGTGCCCATAGTTTAAAATAAAATGTATTTATACCAGGTAGGAGGGTTGACCTCTCTTCTCTGCCTGGTTTAGGAGAAGAGTTCATTGGAAAACCATGTGGCAAGTGGAGGGATGCCAAGGGGACCTCTAAAGAGGTCTCCTACAGGACAAGTTTGGGGCATAAACCTGAAGGCCAAGCATCTTCATCGCGTTGGGCCTCACCATGCGTGATGGGTAGGTCAGGGGTGGCCTGTGTTCATGCGTGACAGAGATGGGCCATGGCTCAGCCCACCTTCTGACTTCTCCCGTTGGACCCTTTCTAAGCTTGGCTGAAGCTCCTGCCAGCAATGGAAATGGAAAACACCTTTATTTTGGGGCTTTCCACTCTTGCACCCAAGTGAAAGCCCACTCCTCAGGTCAGTGTAGAAGCAGCTCATGCAACGCTATCCCTTCTTGGCCCAGTCATGAGACCTCTTCAAGACCATGACCAAGCTAGAAGAGCCAGAAGGACTGGCCACTCCATGGGAGAGGAGGAAAATCCGTCCTCTACCATTTTTGGTGGGCAGCAGAGTCAAGTGGGATGAGAAGTAGCATTTTGCCATCGGATCTAAGCCCTCGCTCCAGCCCAGACAGCTGTAGCTGAAAATTCATCCCTTGGGAGTTCGCCACACTTTTTTTTTTAAGATGAGGCCCAAATAACTTTTCCCCAGATCTGGGCCCACCGGCTCATGGGCTGACTCCGTCAGCAGCCAAGTTAGAGGGCAAAAGTTTAGCGTGGGATAAAAATGAGGGTTGATTTAAGCATCGCCACCTTCTGATGGGAAAAAAAACCAACAAAAAAAACCCAAATAAAAAAAGACACAATTTGGGCTTGTTGCTCTGTAAACACAGGGCTCTTCCTCCGGCAGCTCTGCCGTCCCCTGGTCTGCTGTTTATTCAGTCAGCGTCAAGGAGGCAGGAAATATTGAGTCAGAAATACGGCGCACAAAGAAATATATAACGCTTAGATATCGGTGCTAGGCGCTATATAAAAAAGCCGGGAGAGGCTGTGCTAAATACTTGGTCTTACTGGCAACGCGCTACAAAAGGCTGGAGCCTTAAATGGCTCTTTGGAAAGGGCCTGAGATAAATAAACCAGGTTGGAGGAGGGAGGTGGCTGGGACAGCATCCGTCCCTTGTCGCTCTCCTGGAGGAGCACACCCTCCTTCCCAAACCCTCCTAGAAAGGGCCCCGAGAAAAGATGATTTTGCACACTTAACATTGCTGCATTATTCCCTGTTTATAATTTAAATAATACTTGTATTTAGGTCCTGGCTTGGAGGAGGCCCTGGAGCATAGCTTTGCTTTTTGGGGAGTATAACCCGGTGAGATGAGTAGTTTAGAGCACCGGCATTCAGAAGAAGCTCAGGAGGTGCTGGATAAACCAGGGAGTGATCAAACACCTCCGCCCATGGATGTTCGGGGTCTCACTGAGCACCTCGAAGCAGAGCTACCACCCACAGCTTCATCGGGAACATCTCACTCCACGTGGACACCACTAGACAAGCTCCTTTGCTGTACTAAACCACTGGAGATGGTGGGACACGAGGTGGGACTATCAGCTCTTCCATGGGTTCTTCTCACCCACAGCAACACTCCCAGCCTCTCTGCCTGCACTGCACTGACGCTCCCCGAGGACTGAACCATACTGAGATGCCACCACACCATCCCTGCCCATGCTACTGCCAGCACAGGGACAATAAGACAAAGCAGAGTAAGGCAACGATAGAAAACCTGCTTTGTGTCAACAGGTTCCACGCAGGACTGAGAAACAGCAGCTCGGGAGACTGAGATTTATTTCCAGTCTTGTGTGGGCTTCCATCACCTCTGTACCCTCATTTCCCAGCTGGCAAATGGGAACGATTTACTCAACTTCCTCTGCAAAGTGCTTTGGGGCGTGTGACTGAGACATGCAAATCACGGCAATTATTATTACTGCAACAAAGGAGCTATTGACATTTAAAGCAGATAAAGCTTTTAAATTACAGATGACACCCTGTGCCCAGCCTCGCAAAGGTCCTGGCTTCACCCAGCCATGAGGCATTTCACTCCCACAGACTTTCATCGCGCCGGTTCCTCCAAGCTGGAGCTGCACCAGATGAAGCTGCACCTGCTTCTTCTCGGGGTCACTTTGGGAAGTGCAGCAAATCCTACTGGTGGCCTTCAGCGTGGACCTGGTTTCATGATGGCCGCAGCTCTGTGAAGGTTTCTAATCACAGAGGTCACCAAAATGCATCGCAAGGTGAAGGTCCAGGTTACCAGGACTGTGACCACCCTTCTGCAGGCACCTACCACCCATCAGTCGACCACCAGATGACATATGACTTGCATTAAATGCCACTGACTAATTCTACAAGAACAACCCACCAAAGATCCTGCAGCCATCGGACAGACACAAATAGTGCTTATTCCTCTCAAAAGGATTTGGGCAGGAAGGGGAAAGTAAGGTCAGAAAACTCCTGGTTTTTCTAAAGGAGATGCTAAGCAAACTCCCAGGATAAGGAACATCCATGAATTTGGGTAACCGAGGCAGCTGATAACCAGAGCCAACAGGAGCTGTGGGCACTTCCCGTGTCTCCAAACACCCCGAGGTGACCAAGCGGGTGGTCACTTGAACCTCCTGCCCTCTGGTCTCACCATGACCTCTCCGTCTGGCTGCAAATCTGGGATCAAGAGCAATTACCCACCCAACGTGAGCGTCTCATGGCTTGAGCCAGCGATGTCTCTGAGGTCCTCGGAGGCTGCAGAGGCGCAAACAGTTAATTATTGATTTAGTTGAGGTTTAAAGCAGCCAGGTGGGAACATAATGATGGATGCGCAAACAGAAAAGCGATGCTGTTAACCTAGTAGTTGCTAGAGATCTTGGACACTGTCTCAGTGGAAGCTCTGAGATGACTGAGCTGATTGAGCATAAGAAGTTCCACCTAAACATGAGGAGGAACTTCTTTACCCTGAGGGTGGCAGAGCACTGGAAGAGGCTGCCCAGAGAGGTGGGGGAGTCTCCAACTGTGGAGACATTCCAAACCCACCTGGACGCGTTCCTGTGTAACCTGCTCTGGGTGACCCTGCTGTGGCAGGGGGTTGGACTAGATGATCTCCAGAGGTCCCTTCCAACCCTACGATTCTATGATTCTATGACCAGGAGGGTGAAGTAGCATGGTCTGCACACCACAAACAGCAAATACCATTTCGTCCTGGTGTAAAAATCTTCTTTAATGACCCTCTGAGTGCAGAGAAAGCAGAGTAAGGAGAAGAGGAAAGGAAATCCCTTGGTCTCCTGTTACCACCTCCTCCTTTTCTCTCGTGGAGGGGAAACATCAGAAATGACACGTGGCGGCATCCTGGGAAGAACATCGTGTCCCACAGATCAGCAGAGCTTACGGCTCTCATTTCCACCAGAACACGTTTGCATCTCTGCTGAGTTACCAAGGCTTATACCATGTTATCGCAGGACTATTTCCAAGTAGGACAACGCACAGAGCAGAAATTCTCTGGAAAAGAGAGTGGGATGCTCTGGCAGCTCCGGTTGCTTCACCAGAGGATGCCTGCCGGCACCTCCTCCAGCAGCACCCAGGTGACAGAGTTGTCTTCCTCCTTGCTTAATTTTTACTGCCACCCTTCCTATCTAGCACCGTCCTGGATTCCCAAACACGCGCCAGGGTGTCAGCTCAGCTGGATAACAGCAGTTTATCACCACTTTAAAGCCCCGTTATCCCATGAACCCAGACACAATCGCACAGCCAAATGGCATTGCCTGCCCCCTAGCCAGATCTTCCAGCGAGCAGAGGGACACGGACCCACAGCAGGACACACGGACATCGGGAAATAATGATACTCTGGAGAGCCAGAAGCCAACCTCTCAGTCCCGTTGGAGAGGGACTGGCAGGGAGACAAGGGACCATGAAGAAATACAAATTAATTTTCTTGCTGGGTTGTCGTCAGAGCAGCTGGGACCCAGTTCGACCCAGTTTGACCCAGCTCTGCAGACACCCCATGGCTGTAACGCCCGGAGGAGGCAGCTCCCGCTCGGCAGGCTGGCTCCTCCGGAGTGTTGCAGAAGATCCTCGTTATATTCGTTTAAGTCCCGGTGCTGCGGGAACCCTGTGGCAGCGACGTGTCCTTTGCCTTTGTGAGCGTGCGTGGGAAAACCTCGGGTTACCTTTGGATGTTGGGAAACCCCAAGAGTCCTTTCCCGGGCAGCCATTCCTGAGATGGGGACAAAGCATCCATGTCCCCAAAAGCATCCCGTCCCTGGGCCAGCAATCCCCTACCTGCTACACGGAGGCAGTGGGAAGAGAGGGGATCAAACACAGCGGATGCCTGCCCATCCCAGCATCCGCAGCGGCTCCGGCACCCCCACTGCATGGAAAAATATATTAATATAAACGTCCTAGCCCACAGGCCACGTTCCCCGAAGCATGAGCTCGGTGTAAAACCACGCTGGTTTGAAGAAATCCCCCAAAAATGTGTATAGGGGCTGTTTTAAACGGGTGGGAATGGTTTGATGGACAGTTTTGAAGCCCTTCCCCGCATCAAGACAAGGTCTGAGCCCCAACACCATCCCCAGCATCTGCTCAGAGGCCACTTTTGTGCCTGAAACAATGCCCATCCCACGCCCAAGGCCAACTTGGGGTGATGACCCAAGACCTCCATGGAGGCTGACGGATAGATCCTGCCTGCAAATGCCGCAGGCGGAGATGCCCAGCCTTGCACCCCGGGGGGATGCAGCAGGGACCAGCTGGATTTTGCCAGCAGGCTGCGTTCTTATTTTAAGCCCTGCACATGCCATGGTGTCCTCTTTATAAGGCGGAGGTGCCGAGGGGTCTGTGGAGATGGGCCAAGTTTGCAAACAGGGATATAAGAGGAGGAAAAGTGGCCGTGGAGGCAGGTGCTGCTTCATCCGGGCACCGTGGCTGGAGAAATTCCGCTTGCATTTGAACCGAAGCCGCACCAGCCTGACCATGGATGAATGGGAGCAGGCAGGGGAAAAAAAAAAGCAGGCATCTAATCCCGTTTGCCGTCGGGAGCTTTTCTGCACGGGTGCTCCTCGGGCTCAGCCCTAGGAGGGATTTTCCTGGGTGCCTGGGAGCTGGCAGCGGGATGCTTTCCCTGTGGGATGCTAAGACCTTTCTAGAAGCAAGTCCGTGCTTGGTGGTGCTTCAGCATGGGGTGGGACCATCGCTCTGCTGAGCTGGCTGCGGCGTGCAAGACACCGAGGCTTGACCTCTGCTTCTCTGTGGCCAGGACCTATGGATGAACGAAGATCTGGTGGCCTCCTCCATCCCCAAAACCTGCCCTTGAAGTGGAAGGTCCTGAGCTGGGTGGCACAGGGAAGCGGACAACCTTTGGATGGACCTCAAGGCACACAGATGGCTACAAACAGGTCCAAAAGGCACAGGGCATTATAGAATCATAGAATGGTTTGGGTTGGAAGGGACCTTTAAAGGCCATCTAGTCCAACCCCCGTGCCACGAGCAGGGACATCTTCAACTAGATCAGGTTGCTCAGAGCCCCATCCAACCTGGCCTTGAACACCTCCAGGGATGGGGCATCTCCCACCTCTCTGGGCAACCTGGGCCAGTGTCTCACCACCCTCAGCATAAAAAATTTCTTCCTTAACATCTAGTCTGAATCTCCCTCTTTTAGTTTAAAACCACGACCGCTTGTCCTATCGTTATGGGCCCTGCTAAAAAATCTGTCCCCATCTTTCTTCTAAGCCCCCTTTAAGGACTGGAAGGGGCTCCAAGGTCTCCCCGGAGTCTTCTCTTCTCCAGGCTGAACAACCTCAACTCTCTCAGCGTGTCCTCAAAGGAGAGGTGTTCCATCTCCCTGATAATTTTTGTAGCTTCCTCTGGACCTGCTCCAACAGGTCCATGTCTTTCCCGAACAGAGAACTCCAGGGCTCCATTATGGCCAGAGATCTTGGCTTTCTCCTTTAAAAGAAAGCAAATAAAAAGAAAGATGGATGCGTGAAAACGCGGCGGGTGGGAGAGCAGGGGGTGGGGTCCTGCGGGCAACCGGCCAGATTCCTTGCGGGATGGGTTTTCCCTTCATCTGCCCAGAGACTGAACCGCACGGGCGAGGAGGGAACCGCAGGGGTTAACAGACTCGCAGCCAGAGATATTCGTGGCACCCAGGGTTCGTGTAAAGTTTCATACCGGGACCCTTTTCTAAATTCTTTCGGTCATGGGAGAAAACATTGCAACTGTTTAGTCTGCAGGGAGGTGGTGGCTCTGGCCCAGCACTCAACGTCGCTGAGCAAACATGCTGGAAAGCAAAGGGGCTGACAACCCTTCTTATCTCCTCCGCCTGCTTTTCACCCCGACTCTCCCACCGCCACGGCCAAGCATCTGATGGGCATCGGGTACCGGAGCTCCCTGCTGGAAACGTAGCTCCGGGCTCCCGGGGATGGGGGACAAGCCACCATCACTGAAAGACGAGACTTGGAGGTGAAGTACCAGCCTGCTCAAAAATGCTATTTACACAAAAGAGCTCAGAAAATCTTTCTCAGGGGCTAATATTTACAAATGCTGTGAAGCCAGGGAGCTTCTGCTTATAGCAAATGTTGTATTTATTTGGCTAATTTTTTTTTTTTTTTTAAACGGATGTAAAAGACGCATTAATCTTTTCTGCTCATCCCCTGAAGCATGGAGGTATGGAGCACGCCCTACGCACCCTGCAATGCCTCCGAAGCTGCCCGTCCCCCCTGGAAAAGCTGAAATTACAGGAAAGAGCTGCAGAAAACAACATGAACCTGCAAAACCCTTCGATCCCTCCAAACTTTCTGTCTCTAAAGGGATGCTCACGATTTCCACGGCATATTGGCAGAGCGGCTGACCGCGAGCATCACCGCGTAAGACAGCCGGACGGCACGGGCCGGAATATTAAAGAGACACAAGAAAACACACCTTACTCTTATTAACGAAGCAGAAATGGAAAGGTTTTGTTTTTCCAGCCTGACACTTATGTCCTTAGCCGGCGCACGTTTTGCTCTCGCTATCTTCGCTTTCAGTTCCTGCTGCTTCTGGACCGGAGGGGATATTGCTGGGTTTTGGTTCCCAGAGCCGCTAGAGATACATCTCCTAAGCCCCTCTTTATTAAAAAAATAATAAACAGACCTATAGTAATTAGGAAAAAAAAATAAAGAAAGAAAAGCGGAGGATTTTATCACTGAGAGGGGAAAAGGAAGTGTTGGTTTCGGATGCTCGGCAAGGCAGGGAGAGCATGGGGGGGACCCCATGGGTGGCAGCACCGTTGATGAGACCAGAGGATGTGTCACGATGGGGTGGCATCATCCAGCCACGCGTCATTTGGTCCTCTCCTCAAGACTCGGATGCTGCGTTTCGCACCGTCATCAGCCTGACAAGGACCCGAAACAATTCTCACGCGTCTCATTCCTCACCCCCCGCGTATCCTCTGGCTCCTCCGCTCCCGGGACTCGTCCCACCAAAGCCACTTCACACCATGGTTTTGCGTTTGCTCGTTTAAATGGCAGGAGCAGGAAAAGATGCGGCGGTGCCAAATGATACCCTCGGGGGAAGTAAAGGGGATGTGGACTCCGCGGCAGCGTTGATCCTCCAAATCCCGATTTTGACAGGTAGGTACACACAAAAATATCCAGCAGTGAAAAAAACAGCCTAATCCTGGCCGGGGGGATGCTGTGAGGGTGCCCACGCTGCGACACCCACGCTGCACATCCCACGGGACTGTCCCTTCAGGGTGCCACCGCAGCAGGCCAACTGTAAAGACCAGCCAAAATCTGCTCGGGGCAGCCTGTGCTTGAGCATGTCAATCAAACCCACTCGGTTGGAAACTGAATTTGGTACAAATTCTCGCGGCTCAGCTAGAAATCCTTAAAAAAAAAAGAGATTTCCTGCTGGTGAGCACAACAGCATCCCCCGTATCCCGTGTACCCGCGGCCGAGTGATGCCAGTGATGGGCAAAGCACAAGCTATCCCGTTTTCCTCCATTCCCAGGAAAGAGAAAGAAGTGCTGCCCTCTCCAACGTCCTTCTACCCAAACCCCGGCTCTGGGCTGACGCTGGCACCTGCGTCTGCTCTGGCCTTGGCTCAGGAGGTGACGTCCCTGGTGCCACAGTGCTCCTCTGCCAGAAGGATGCTTCATCCCTGAGCGAAGGGACCCAGGGATTTGCAGGATGGGTCCCAGGCAGGATGATGCATCGCAGGGTCCCAATGAGCTTCCAAAAATCCTGTTCCCAGGCAAAGGGAACCAGCTAAGGGCAGAGCTGGGGATGGCAGGGTGGCTGTGGGCACCGGCAACAAGGATCTTCCAATCCCGCAGCATCCCGAAATCCCCACCTTGGGGCGGCGGCAGCAGCTTGAGCCGGATTTATGCCGGAGCAGGCAGGAGCAGACGGTCTGGCAGGAGGGGGCCTTAGGCCGGCTGAGTCCCTGGGCTGGCAGGAACGTGTTCCTGCATCCTGGGGTTGGATTTGAGCCTTTCAGGAGAAAACGGAGAGCCGGAGCCGAAGCCTGTCCGGCCAGGTCGGAGGGGATCTCAGCACTGAAGTGCTCCCCCTGCCTCCAGCTCAGTGGGTGGAGGGGGGTCTTCTGGCATTTCCTCCTCTCTCAGTCAATGGATAAATGGATTTTGAGGATTTTTTTTTTTTTTTGCTGCCTCTCCTACGGAAGCCCCAGGGGGACCCTGCGTGGCCCCGAGCATCCTCACCCACCAGCAATGGTTGGATCTGGCCCAGAGCTGCAGGCAGGCCGCAGGCAGGCTGCACAGTCTGCAGTCTCCACCTAGAGCCCGGAGGAGCCTCTGCTGCGCGTTGCCTCCCCGCTGCAGCCCGTGCAACGGGTCCCACCACCCAAAGCCCCCCCCAGTCTGTGCTTTTAGCAGGCAGCAGAAATAGGCCGCAGCTCAGCCAGGGATGCTCCAGTCATTCCTCACCACCAGCCTGCGGGACCAAGAGGAACCTCCGCTGAGTCCCACCACCACTGGAAGATGCCCAGGTAGGGCGTCCACTGGCCAGCAGAGATGATGGCACACCAAGTGGCATCCCTGAGGTCACGCCACGCGCTGGAACAGGGGCTGGTCCCCACCATGGGGGCCTCCAGGGTGAAGAAGAGCCAGGAGAAACCACGCACAACTTATTTACAGAGTAAAGGCGACGGCTATTTTTTTCATAGAATCATAGGGTTGGAAGGGACCTCTGGAGATCATCTAGTCCAACCCCCTGCCACAGCAGGGTCACCTACAGCAGGTTACACAGGAACACGTCCAGGTGGGTTTGGAATGTCTCCAGAGTTGGAGACTCCACCACCTCTCTGGGCAGCCTGTGCCAGGGCTCTGCCACCCTCAGGGTAAAGAAGTTCCTCCTCATGTTTAGGTGGAACTTCTTATGCTCAAGTTTGTGCCCATTGCCTCTTGTCCTGTCCCTGGGCACCACTGAAAAGAGCCTGGCCCCATCCTCCTGACACCCACCCTTTAAGTATTTATAAGTGTTGATAAGGTCACCCCTCACGACACATCTGAGCATTGCAATATAAAATCTCACCGGCACGTTGAATTCAAGTCAAATATGCCGTTCTTTAAAACTCCTAAGGCTTTTTTTTTTGGCAATTTAGTCCTGCTTCCATTCAATCTCAAATCCACGATGCTCCTCTACTTAAAACTAAACACCTCCTCTGCGCAGAGCTGTGAGCGTGGCTGCCTCGGATGGCCCCAGGTACCTGCAGGACAGTGGGGACAACCCCTTGGCATCCCCTGTGATGCCCACTGGTACCTCGATGGCCCTGTGGCCAACACCAGCTGCACCTCAGCTCCTCGCGGGGCTGCGAGCCCCGAAAGCCACCCTTGGGCTCGGTTGAGGAATGATGTGCAGTGTAACCCAACAGCTGATTTAATTTGGGGTCCGGCTCAGCTCTTCCCGGCTCAGAGGGCTCCTTGTGCTTATGGAGCACCAGCTCCTGTCCCCATCCCCTCCTTCCTATCGGTGGGGAACTTTTGGCCTTTTCTTTGCATTCCATTAAAACCCCCAGATCTTGGGTTAAACCTCTTTTTGCGCCCCATTAAACCCCCCCCCGCCCCCATCTCACCACCAGCCTCCGAGGAGGCGATGCCTGGCGCTCCCTCGCCCCCGCCACGTTCCCGCATCACGGCAAAGCAGCGAAGGAGCCGGATGGTTCTTACAACCGTGGCTCCGCTTGGGAAAAGCGACGAGTTTCAAACAGGGAGGTCGATATTTAATCCTGGGCTCTCCAATAACTCCCAGAACCGCACGGGACCTGTCTGCCAGCGGCTCCCGTAACCTCGACGGCGAAGCCGAGCGAGCGTCATTACTACGGGCAGGCGGCGATGGCTTGGCCAGACTCGCGGGTAACGAAGGGGCCAGCTCTAATTGATGCCCGGTTCTGCCCTTCACCTGCCGGCGCGGGCAGGGTGCCAGCCCGCTCCCCTGGCTCCCTCTCCTGCCCGCTGCCGACACTTGCACCGGGTTACGTTTGGCCCCGGATGACTACGCCAAGGAATAAAAAAAAAAAGACAGAGAGACAACTGGGGACAAACGAGAGGGAACACGTCTCCTTCCCACTCCTCCTTTTCTCCACGCTTGAGAGCAGGAGGATGCAGGCAGCTGGGGATGCTCCTCGGAGCCACCCCCTCCAAGCCCACATATATACACCATATATATATATGTGTGTATGAATTTAGAACTGTCTTTGAATTCCCCGGGTGTATAGAAACTACATCCCATCCGCAAAGCTGCATTTCGCAGGCAGCTTTCACTGGTGAGTGCCACAACGGTTTGCAAAAGGAGGACACCGCTGTCAACACGGAGTACGGTGTCCAGCTTTGGAGTCCTCAGCACAGGAAGGACACAGAGCTGTTGGAGCGGGGCCAGAGGAGGCCCCGGAGATGCTGGGAGGGCTGGAGCCCCTCTGCTGGGAGGACAGGCTGAGAGAGCTGGGGGGGTTCAGCCTGGAGAAGAGAAGGCTCCGCGGAGACCTTCCAGTCCCTTCCAGTCCCTCAAGGGGCTCCAGGAAAGCTGAGGAGGGACTCTGGAGCAGGGAGGGGAGCCATAGGACGAGGGGGAATGGCTTCAAACTGGAAGAGGGGAGATTTAGATGAGATATTAGGAAGAAATTGTTTGCTGTGAGGGTGGTGAGCCCCTGGCCCAGGTTGCCCAGAGAAGCTGTGGCTGCCCCATCCCCGGAGGTGTTCAAGGCCAGGTTGGACGGGGCTTGGAGCAACCTGGTGTGGTGGGAGGTGTCCCTGCCCAGGGCAGGGGGTTGGAACTGGATGATCTTTGAGGTCCCTTCCAACCCAAACCATTCTATGATTCTATGAACATCGGTGCAGAAATGTAACAAAAAAGGTTTCCAAAGCTCTGCAAACCCCCAAATGAAGATGTTTACACCAGGGCAGCACCATTTTGCTATTTCTCCGCCTGTGCTGGGCTCCTGTGGGGCTGGCAGAGCCCATGCACCCCTCAGCTCTGAGGTTCACCATTGAGATGTCCCTCATCCCCCAGGCTGAGGAGGCTTTCCCCATTGAATCATCACCTCACGTTGGGAAGAGCTCATCAAACTCTTCTGGAAGAGAAACCAAAGGCAGCAACATTGGGCTCATGCACAGATCAAAGAGATGGATGCGGTGCTTGTCCATGGAGCTGAGCGTGCCAAACCTCATCGCTGCAGCACTCGAGACACGTATTTCTGGCCTTGGGGTTTGCTCCAAGGACCTCGGGACATTTCCCGTCCCACCCCCCACCCCGCCATAAATGCTACCTATCTTTCAGTGAAGCAACCTCTCTCATGTCTCCTGGGCAATGTCTTTTCCAAAAGAAGTGGTACCACTGTGTTTTCTGTGCATGAATGGACCATCTGTAATTAACTTCAATTAAAAATAGACATGGTAAGAGGGACGATGGGTTTTGCAGTCAATGCTGGACATGGCGTAGAGGTCCGATGCTTTCCAGCCATGCTCAGATCCTCCTGCCTCCACCTCTGTCAAACCACAAACCGTTCCTCACCAAAGACCCAGACCTTAACAATGTTAAGGGGGGAAAAAATCTGTCTTTCAGCCTTTACCATGTGTATCTTCCATGTCTAAATTCCCGCAGAATCCACCCTCATTACCACCCTCAGCGTCTTGATCCTCAGAACTCCTACGATGCAGAAACATGGTAAGCACTTGTCTTTGCATCCTGACTTACCGAAGGGAATCAATCAATTGTCCAGTACCTAATACCACAACATCTGCATCCCAGGAAGGGATTCAACCTAAATTTTCCTCTTCCATCCTCTGCCTGGGCTGACAACAACAAGAGTTCTGGCCACCTTCCTGGTTGAGCCCCTCCAGAAGTGGTCACACCAACCATCTCAAACCCAGCTGAGTCCACCAAAACCCAAGTGCAGCCTCTGCCAAAAAATCCTGGGATTTGACTCAAAGTTTCTACGACCAGAGCAAAGAACAGCACCGAACCAAGGAAGGGCCGTTCCTGGGGCATCAAGAGATTAAACGAAGATGATGAAGAAACCTCGCGTGGGTACGGGATAGGGTATGCAATAGGGTACGCAATAGGGTACGCCACGGGGCATGCAATAGGGTACGCATTAGGGTACGCAACAGAGTATGCACTACAATGTGCGTTAGGGTATGGATTAAGGTGTGCAATATGGTATGCAACAGAATATGCATTAGCGTGTGCAATAGGGTATGCATTAGGATATGCGATAGGGTATAGCATAAGGTACACATTAGGGTATGGATTAGGGTGTGCCATAGGGTATGCGATAGGAAATACAATGGGGTATACATTAGGGTATGCAATAGGGTGTGCATTATGGTATACCATAGCGTATGTAATAGGGAGTGCAATAGGGTATGGATTAGGGTATGCAATCGGGTATACCATAAGGTACGCATTAGGGTATGCAATAGGGTACACATTAGGGTATGCAATACCATAGGGTACACATCAGGGTATGCATTAGGGTATACCATAGGGTATGCAATAGGGAATGCAATAGGGAATGCATTAGGGTACGCATTAGGGTATGCAATAGGGTATACATTAAAGTATGCAATAGGGTACGCAATAGAGTATGCATTAGGGTGTGCCATAGGGTCTGCAACAGGTTATGCGATAGGGTATGCATTGGCGTATGCAATTTGGTACAGATCAGGGTATGCATTAGGGTACGCCATAGAGTATCCAACCGGATATCCAACAGGGTATCCAATAGGGTATCCGATAGGGTATGCACTAGCGCATGCCGTAGGGTATGCCGTAGGGTATCCAGCAGGGTATCCAATAGGGTATGCATTAAGGTATGCCATAGGGTACCCAACAGGGTATCCAACAGGGTATCCAATAGGGTATCCAATAGGGTATGCACTAGGACATGCTGTAGGATATGCCATAGGGTACCCAACAGGGTATCCAATGGGGTATCCAATAGGGTATCCAATAGGGTATCCAATAGGGTATGCACTAGCACATGCTGTAGGGTATGCCATAGGGTATCCAACAGGGTACCCAACAGGGTATCCAATAGGGTATGCACTAGCACATGCCGTAGGGTCCGCCATAGGGTATCCAGCACAGTATCCAATAGGGTATGCATTAAGGTATGCCATAGGGTATCCAACAGGGTACCCAACAGGGTATCCAACAGGGTATGCACTAGGGCACACCATAGGGTCTGCCATAGGGTACCCAATAGGGTATCCAATAGGGTATCCAATACGGTATGCACTAGGGCATGCTGTAGGGTCTGCCATAGGGTATCCAATAGGGTATCCAATATGGAATGCACTAGCACATGCCGTAGGGTCTGCCATAGGGTATCCAGCAGGGTACCCAATAGGGTATGCACTAGGGCATGCCGTAGGGTATGCCATAGGGTACCCAATAGGGTATACAATAGGGTATGCACTAGGGCATGCCGTAGGGTATGCCATAGGGTATCCAGCAGCGTACCCAACAGGGTATGCACTAGGGCACGCCGTAGGGTCTGCCATAGGGTATCCAACACGGTATGCAACAGAAATCGCCCTTCTCCACCGGCACCAAGGCATTTCCAACCACCGGGACGCAGCAGGCGCTGGCTGCACGCCGGCGCGCACCCTGCGGCGGGCTCTGCGTCGAGATGTGCATTTCGTGGTGGTGCGGCTTTTTTTTTTTTTTTTTTTTTTTTTTTTTTTTATTAAAAGAAGGTATCAGCCTTCTGTTTGATGTGCTGTTGGCCGCGGTTGCTAAGGGGAGCAGTGTACAATTACAGCCCCAGTGATGCCCACTCTAATAATACACTTGGCTCTGCATAGCTCAGATGCAGACACAGCTCTGCTATAAAGAGCACGGCCGTTTCAACGGAGGAATACTCCAACTTATGTTACATGCGAAGGGTTTGCGGCACATCGCTTAATATCCCCCACACTGGGAAAAAAAAAAAAAGGCACCGCAGCCTGGACATGCCGGTGAGTGAAACTATGACAAGCAAAAACCTCTCACAGGAGACTTACTTTTCAATTTATTAATTAAGAAGGAATTTCTAGAGCGACGAAGAAACTATATATGTGTTCACTGGGATGTTCTCGCGTACCTCCATCCTCCCAAGCTCCCTGGGACCAGTTTGGCCAGGTCCATCCCAAAGGTTTGCGCAGCCCAAAATTGCTCCTTGTAGCAAACTCAATGAGCAGAAAATCAAAGGCAATTAACCCCCCTCCCCCCAGTGCTGAGCCCCCGTGTGGCAGCATCTCCCCGAGCTCAACCAGCCGCCCACTCCAAGACTCCCCTTTCCGCATCTCCCTTCAGCATCCCAAAAGGTTTGCAGCACCTAAATTCAAGACTCAGCCAAGATTTGGGACCACAACCCGGAGCGAGGGATAAATTCAAATCAGAATTTTCCCTGACAGATCCCCTTAGAGCCTGAAATGGTGTTAACGCCGGCCGGGGGTGGGGGGGATGCTCTGTAGAGGAGCTGCCGGCAGGGAGGGGGGTGACGCGATGGCATTTCCGTGCCGCGGCGCTGGCATCTGTTTTGGGATCAAAACAAGTCCCCTGAGATAAGCTGTCAACATGTGCAGCCCCCGAGCCGCGAGCACCTTGTCAACAGCTGAAAATACAAGAGGAACCAGGTTAAAAAGACACTTTGCTGCCCGTTCGGTGGGAAAAATCCTTGCTGGATATAGGGATGCTGCCTATAGGTACTGGGATGCTGTCAGGGTGGCTCAATGGGTTAATGCATTAATTTATGAGATCCTCCAGTGGGGCTGAGCCGTTGCCATCGCAGTCCCAAGAGAAAGGGACAAACAAGCCCCTACAAAACAGGAGCATCTGCCGGGAGCAGATGGGGGGGCGAGCGGTCCAGCCCCAGGCGCCAGCAGGACAGGGGGGGGATCACGTTGATCCCGATTTATCACACCCCGGCAGAATAATTCCCCAGCTCGCCGGTGCCCGGCAAGCCGAGCTCCTTATGTCCGAGGATCAGATTAGTCTGAAAGGTGCTAGAGAGACATAAATCCAGCTCTGGAGCAAGCGTTTTATTAAAGTTTCTTCTTTTTTTTTTTTTTTTTTTTTTATATTAATGGTAAATTATCTAGAAACGGCTGATGGAAAATATTTGATGGGCCAAGCCTGGAGCTGGGTAATGTTATATTATCAACTATATATATCGATATATCATATCGATACTGGTATATCAACACTGTATCATCAACCATATATCAATATATCATACTGATGTATTAATACATCAAGATATATCCGTATTACTCCATAAAATCCATGTATTATCCAATGCACCATATTGATATTGATAATGTATCATATAGAAATACCACCAACCCCCTTATTTCACATCAAGGCAACTCCAATGAGGTTTCCGTGCTTCATACCCCGGTCTGTCTCCAGTCAGGGGTATCAAGCCCAAATGTACCACAAAAATTCCCAATTTAGGGCTTGACCAAAGGGTTGCGTG
The DNA here is from genome assembly GCA_008658365.1 of Alca torda. NCBI lineage: Eukaryota > Metazoa > Chordata > Aves > Charadriiformes > Alcidae > Alca > Alca torda. Next base: position 3,516,094 of record CM018101.1, read on the forward strand.
AATCTGTGGTGAATGCATCTGATTATTTCGGTCGGAAAAAGAAACTGTGCTTGGAGAAAGTCAAAATCCTTCACTATCAGAAAGGAAATGTTGAGTTATTGAATTTCATGTAGCACTTCGCTTTTGACCTGTACTAATCTGTCGCCTTTTGCCCCATCAAGACAATTTTCATAGATGTGCACTTTGGGGCTGAGCAAATCCCTCTGCCGTATTTTTCCATGCTCCAGTGCATGAACCCAGTCACCCGCACTCCCTGCTCAGTCTTTGCATTTCATTTCTTCCCAGCTTTCCACAACGGACGTCGTGCTCCAGTCACACCGAGACTGGCTACCTGTTCCTGGAAAGCACTTTGGGATTCTCTGGGATAGGAGATATATTATTTTTCCTACATTCGGGCTATGAAGAGCTGAATATGAAGCCAGTTGCTATTGCACATGATGCTCCAGTATAAATCAGTCTACTGGGTCTGTTGGTAGGGGTGGAAATGCTGGGACAAGAGAAGAAAGCAAGTTGGAAGAGTCCTTCCTAACCCAGAAGGACTGTCATCATCCTCAATTTTTGGGTAACACCCTGCTGTTCCCTGGCCATCGCTCCTGGACTTTACTTTGGATTCCTCAGTATCACTCAGCCAAATGGGGAAAGACGCAAGAACGACCTGGCATGGGAAGAGCGGGATGCACGGAGGGTTTAGAGCCCCCTCCAGCCCCTTGCTGCTAAATCTGGGACTGGTGCTGATCGCAATTTGCCTCTTCCCACTTTATACTCGCTTTGGAAATAAATCGATTGGAAAAAAATCACCACCTGGTACACGCAATGGACAGACGCGTCTGCTGCCCAAGGGCTTTGCAGGGGAAAGGGGAGAAGAAGCGGGCACGGGGAGAGATGCTGGGTTTGATACGCGCCCAGAGCAATGACAGAAGCAAAACCGGACCAGCGACTTTGCAGAATTATCTTAGGTTACATTAAATATTGATTTTCCTTATTTTATTTTGCTCTTTATTTCCCTGCTTGCTGTGTTGCCTGAAAGCCAACTCAGCCCGCACAAGGTACAGGCACCCAGGCGCAGCGTCCAAGGGATGCTCTCCAAGAGCAGAAGGGCAAGAAGATGTGTCAAAAACTGGAGTGATGCTGGGCACCAAATATGTTCAGAGAACAGAGAAATGAAAGGAGAGCTTTGTCCATGCCGCAGATGACACGTGTGCATGAAGGAACGGCCAAATGGAAACGCATATTAAATTAAAGATGGAAATCCATGGTTTCAGCTCTACACGGCCTGTCTCCAGAGAGGCAGAAAGACGGAGGTCTGTGTGACACCCTCCCCAGAAAGCAACCCCCCTTTTGATGGTGGCACTACACTAAAACATGCTCCCGCCAGAAAATCGCGGGCAGTTGAGGACAGCCCTGTTTCCCCATCATCCACTGTTATCATGGACCAGTTATCAGAGCCACTGCTTTTTTTTCCCCTCAAACTTTGCTCTCGCTGACGGTTTTGGAGCAGAACAATCAACCAGTGCTACGTATACCAATAAACACAGAATCACACAATGGTAGGGGTTGGAAGGGACCTCTGGAGATCATCTAGTCCAACCCCCTGCCAGAGCAGGGTCACCCAGAGCAGGTTACACAGGAACGCGTCCAGGCGGGTTTGGAATGTCTCCAGAGAAGGAGACTCCACCACCTCTCTGGGCAGCCCCTTCCAGGGCTCTGCCAACCTCAAAGGAAAGAAGTTCCTTCTCAGGTTTAGAAGGAACTTCCAATGTTCAAGTTTTCCTTCTCATGTTTAGGTGGAACTTCCTATGCTCAAGTTTGTGCCCGTTACCTCTTGTCCTGTCCCCAGGCACCACTGAGAAGAGCCTGGCCCCATCCTCCTGACACCCACCCTTTAAGCATTTATAAGTGTTGATAAGATCCCCCCTCAGCCGTCTTTTTTCCAGACTGAAAAGACCCAAATCCCTCAGCCTTTCTTCATCAGAGAGGTGTTCCAGTCCCCTCAGCATCTTCGTAGCCCTCTGCTGCACCCTCTCCAGCAGTTCCCTGTCCATCCTGAACCTGGGAGCCCAGAACTGGACACAGTGCTCCAGGTGTGGCCTCACCAGGGCAGAGCAGAGGGGGAGGATGACCTCCCTCCATCTGCTTGCCACACTCTTCTTGATGCACCCCAGGATGCCATTAGCCTTCTTGGCCACAAGGGCCCATTGCTGGCTCATGGTCATCCTGTTGTCACCCAGAATAATTAGCAAAGACACAAATTATTTAAGTCTGGGTTGCAATCAGAAACCAGGTGATGCAACCAATAGCCTACTCAGAGACCACGGCTTAACTTGATAACTCAGGTGCTGAGATGGACTTCAGCCAAAAAGAGCGGCAAAGACCCTCCACTGTAAGACCCTCCATGTTCACTTCTCTTCATGCCATGGGGTTGCTGCCACAAGTCACCCACCCATTTCACAGATAGGCCCTGGTGTGAGAGACCATAATTCCACGTACAGCTCAAGAAATGGGAATGACGAGCAACTTGACAATGCCCTCAGTGCCACGTTATCCATGGTAACCACTAAAGATGTGCACAGACAAAATAGCAGGTACGCTTCTGTTGTCCTCTCATCAACTGCCTTCAAAATGAATTTGGTAACAGCTCAGCTCCTGTCCAAATGCACGGTAACATCAGGCAGGGTGAAGCTGCAGGTACCTACCCAACTAATTTTATCTCATTACCTGCAACATGTTGAGGAGCAGACTCCGGAATTTGGTTCCTTCCACCATGAAAAGGGCCATTTTGTCACAGAGCTTGGCTGCCGTGGAAGCAAAGCTGCGGTCTGTCACCGCTTTCTGGTAGATGGTCTTGACTATCTCCCCTAGCATTTCCTCAGAGTTGGTAGAATTCTGGGCTTCCTCCATAAAGGTGGTGAGTTTGGAGTCAACGTCACTGCTGTTGTTCCTCATACTGTTGAGGATTTCAATTAATTTGTCCATTTTGTTCTTTTCAGGATTGGTGGTTTCCACCGTGACTTCGTCCTGGTCCGTGAAAAGGGAAAGACAAGGCATCTGTTACACAAGGAAAAAACAGATATATCAGCCCTTGTCCTTCCGCAAACAGCAAAGGGGAAAGGGGATTGGAGAGACATATAAACAGACATAGAAAAAGCAAAGCATCATTTGAAGGTACAATGGTGTCATCTCAGCATGGAAAACCACAAGTGAATGAGTCTTGCCGCAGAAATGTTCTCTTCCTCCATTTCCCACAGCACTTAATCCCAGAGTCCTCCCCCTCGGCTCAAGGAGAAGATGGGCTCCATGGTCCTGAGCCAGGATGCCAAGGTCAGACAACTCCCGACTGCCTTCGGCATCTTGGACAGGTTTCTGGAGGTGCCTGCAACGCGGTGATAACGGATATATTTTTGCCTCTATTTTGAAAGCGCACTGATGTTTGCAAAACGCTCAGATAACAATCCTACAAAAATATCTACTTTTTAAAAATATATATTTCACCTGCTAAATGGAGATCAAAGATGTCACATCCTCCCAGCGTTAGAAAAACAAGATCTTAACTTTTCCGTCTCTTGACTGCTACACTTCTCGCTTCGTGTCACTACCGTCGAATTTATCGCTTCTTTTCAACATTTGATTAGGCATTTGTCCCTTTCCCCCAGCGTAAGGCACGCATCCTGCTTGTTACAGCCTGCTCCCTTCCCTTCTTCTAGTTGAATACAAAATGTGCCATACCATAGAAACCCGTAGCAATTTTTTTGGACAACCCCAGCCCCAACTGGCAGTTGGAGTTGGCCACAACTCCCATCAGGAGACCAGTTGCGTTGACCACACCTACCCAAGAGCGGGTGCTTATGCGCTTTCTTATCAGATTGTAAATTCGCAGGGCAGGCATTAAAATGAATGCTCTGAAAGTCTCTGCTCTACTCCCACTGCTTTAAAGGACATAAAAATAACTAACAAAATCTCTTCCTCCCCCTCATGCCACGTACATAAATAGTAAATGCACACGCACTCAAAGGTATACATTTCCAACACGCACTCCCATGGAATTGTATATGTTCAGGTTATTTTTGCTACGTATTTTGGAAACCTCGGTGGAGATACCCCCACGGGTGCATTTTCCAGTCTGACAAAAGAATCTCAAGAGAAAGAATCGGAGTTTCACAGGGGACAAATGCAGATATCATCTCCGGATTCCTCACAAATCGGAGGCTGAATATTGTTTCCAAAAAGGATTTCTCCTCCGTCACTTGCATGCAATAGTTTTGTTATTGTTGGGTTGTTGGAAGGAAGGGGGAAAGATGAGGGCGTTTCAATTCATTGCTGAGATAAATGGATATCAGCCTTTAAGTAGCTGACTCCAGCTATTCAGGACTCCAAAGTCAAAGCTTTGTAATTGTGGAGACAAATTGCCTTTTTCAGACCTCCTTGCAAAGCACGTGAGCTCTGCAGACCAGGAGGCAGTCAGCTGCGACCAGCTGCTGAGGAAGGAGCACCCACATTGCAGCTCACGTGTGCACCACCCTTCCCCAGGGGTCTTTGCGTGGGTGGGGGGAGAGTTCCCAGTCCTTCTTGGAGAACTCAAGCTGGTAGCAACCTCAACCAAGAAGCATTGTGTCAACAAAAGGCCTCCTGAAGAAGCACAAAGACACTTCAAGAGAAGTGTTGACGCTGAGAGATTAAGATAAGTTGGGTGCACTCATGGAAAGGTCCCTTGAGCCCACCCTCCCCTTTGTATGGAGAACGGCCAACAGCCAGACTCTTGGAAAAAGGGAAACTCAGCGTTTCCCTAAGAAATAATACCTTTTCTTTTAGTCTCCTCCGCAGCCTGTCTTTGGAAGACTGAAGCAAATTGATCTTGGGTCTTTCCCCAATGCGCTCGTGAATACTGTCTTTCCGCTTGGTCTCTGACTCCTGGATGTACTGCTGAGACTGCTTCTCCACAGCCTCCGGGCCTCGGTGCATCTCCGCGGGAATATGCACCGTGCAGACTGAGGTGTCCTCGATTTTCAAATTCTCAGTCTCTTTGGCGTTTCTGTGCGTTTCTTTGTCATTGGGCGAGTGTTTCTGGTTGTGGTGCCATCTCCGGTTCTGACTGTAGCCGTGGTGGCCCGTCCTGCCTGAGGAGTGAGGGGCCTGGCCTCCTTGGTAGAGTTTCTGGTGGTCCCTGTTGTGTTTGGTGCCACCTTGCTGATGATCTGAGTGCTGTTGAGGCTTGTTCCCACCGGGAAGTCTCTGCTGTCTCCTGGAAAGTCAAAGGAAGTTGTTAGTACACCCTTTCCTCCATGGTCCTGTTTGGGCAACACATCTTCTATCCCACCAAAGAGCCTGGCCCTTGGTGGGTGGGCTCTGTGGGTCTCCCTACCACAAAAGGGGAGCCAATTTCTTGGCATCTAACACAACCTAGTACCAACTCATGCCTCTCAACCTCTTTCGATAACAGGCATATTTCAGCTGAAAGTTTTCACGAGCAATTAGATAACACGTCTTTGGTTCCCCAGAAAATCTCTCCCAGGTTTCTGTGTCTTCTGTGTTGCTTCCACATTAAACCAGGGAAGACCTGATTAGTCCCAGCTCAGCAGCGGGAACTCAGGCAGGCCAAGAAATACCAGGAGATATTTTCTTTGAAGATCTAAGGAGCTTCCAATACACCTGGCCTGCAGCATTCCTTGCTCCTCTTGCTTACCGCCTCTGCTGTACCAACACGGCATTGGTTTGCAGTGCTCCGTTTTAAGCATATCGGGAATTTCTAAGAGAGCAAAAAAAGCTAAAAAGCAAATTACCAAGTAAAATGGCCCACACCAAATGCTTGCTTTATGCATGCCCTTCATCATTGCTACGCTGGAAGAGGACGTACACATGGATGAACAAGCTGAGGACCACACACGGCTCCAGCAGCATGGAGAGCCAGGACCACTAACTCTGGATAGGAGGCTAGGTGAATATGGCTCCAAGCGGATAACATGGAAATTCAACAGGCATAAAGAGGAGGAATTGTCCGCAAATAGTTTGCTTGAGACACGACAGCAGCTCACAAGGGGTGAGCAAGCCCCTGTGTGCCGGCTGTAACTGGTAGCTGAGACGGCAGGTCCCCAAAAAACAATGGTTGAATGGAAGAAATCATAGAATCATAGAATGGTTTGGGTTGGAAGGGACCTTAAAGATCATCTAGTCCCACCCATCCTGCCCTGGGCAGGGACACCTCCCACCAGACCAGGTTGCTCCAAGCCCCGTCCAACCTGGCCTTGAACCCCTCCAGGGATGGGGCAGCCACAGCTTCTCTGGGCAGCCTGGGCCAGGGGCTCACCACCCTCACAGCAAAGAATTTCTTCCTCAGATCTCATCTAAATCTCCCCTCTTCCAGTTTAAAACCGTTCCCCCTCGTCCCATGGCTCCCCTCCCTGATCCAGAGTCCCTAATACTCACCCATCACCTCTTTATATGTGTAGCATGTTCTAGGGCACCCACCCAAATCCAGCCGATAGTGTGCCTCCACTCATAGCCCTTCAACAGATAGGGTGGTACCATGAAATGGAGTCATTTTATCATAAAATCATAGAATGGTTATAGTTGGAAGGGACCTTAAAGACCATCTAGTTCAAGCCATGGGCAGGGACACCTCCCACCAGCCCAGGTTGCTCCAAGCCCCGTCCAACCTGGCCTTGAACCCCTCCAGGGATGGGGCAGCCACAGCTTCTCTGGGCAACCTGGGCCAGGGGCTCACCACCCTCACAGCAAACAATTTCTCATCTAAATCTCCCCTCTTTTAGTTTAAAACTGTTAGCCCTCATCGTATCGTTACACTCCCTGAAAGAGTCCCTCCCCATCCCTCCTGTAGCCCCCTTCAGGTACTGGAGGCCATTATAAGGTCTCCCCGGAGCCTTCTCTTCTCCAGGCTGAACCCCCCCACCTCTCTCAGCCTGTCCTCATAGGAGAGCAGCCTCGGACATTTCGGATTTCCACACAGGCTGCAGCATGGCTCTCCCCAGCGGAGAAGGTTGAGCTGGCATGCCATCACTGAGGATTCAATTAAGATGGAGATCCATCCACGGAGACGGTCTCCATTAAGATGGAGATGGGCTGCCTTCACCTGGGACGGCGCAGGGTTAACCCTAAGCACGGCGGCAGCTCCCTGCCTGCTTGCTGCCTCTTTAACACTCAATATTGGCTCTGAGAGCACACGGGATGCTTTAATTCTCGGCTCCTTACAAGGCTGCTGGGAGCAGCGCTGGAGGCTCACAAGGGACATCTCCCCAGCATCGTTCCCTGAAACAGGGAAACAACCGTGAGCATTGCGGTGCCCACACTGGACTGCACTCATTATAATCCCCCTGCTTACCCGAAACCCCCGCCTCCGTTCGGATAAATAGCAGCATTTATTTTAAACCCGTCACATAGCAATTAATTTTATTTTCATCATCTACACCGCTCGCCTAAATCCATTCGGACGAAGGAAGCGGCCATTCACAAATACATTTCAATGGTCAGCGGCTAAACAGTCTCCAACCCTGCCTGCCAAAGCCATCTGCCCGTCAAATCTGTATTCCTTGGCATCCCCGGGAGTTAAAACCTATTTTCCGAGGCCAACTGGCTCTTAACCATAAAGAGCGAGGGCTCGTGTTTGGCCGACGCAGGACGAAGAGCCTTGTTCGCGGTGGCAGTGGAAGGAATTTGTGTTTAGTCTCGGACCACCGGATCGGCTTTTCTGAGATATTCAATGTGGATTTTTTTTTTTTTTTTAAAAAAAAACCCAAGCTGAATGGCGGGGAGTTAAAAAAAAAAAAATTATAAAAAAAAATAAAAGGAGATGGGGGAAGCTTTCCTGTTTGCTGGAGCTTACAAGGATTTTATGAGGACAGATTCTCCACATCAAGTTTTCCTGGCATTTCTTTGTTTCCTCTCAGTAACGCAATCACATAAACCGCTTTGTGAAGAGCGACGCTTATTAAAAGGGGAATGTCAAAATAAAAGTTAGTTAAAACCTTTTATCTAGCCCCGAGCCCTCACACGCTTAAGCGGGCGAGAGTTTTTGCTGATATAATTCAGCTTTCTGTGGTTTCGTTCTTTTCTCCTCTCAAACATCTGACTTTAACCGTTTGGGTGCACTTTCAGCCTTGGGTTATAAGCCAGACAGGCTGCTACCGTCTTTAAGTTGCCAATATCGCACAGAAATGCTAAAAGCTGGACACAGACACCGCTATAATTTAAGAGGAGCTAAGGCAGAACGCCTGGAAATGAGCTGGGAACCAACCTCCGCTGTAAATTCCTGCGAGAAACGCATGCAGGGATGTTTTTTCCCTAAAGGCATAATGATATTCTAAACCAAACCGTTTCCGTTTAAGGGCTGTGAAAGAATAATAATAATTAATAATAATAATAATAAAAAAGGTTTAAGATTAAAAAAACCCAACACTTAAGCCGATGTGGAATGTGCCAGATTGTTCGGTTTGGGGCTTTCGCAATGAGACAGGGAGAGGACGGGCAGCTCCCGTCCCCGTAAAGGACAGCTAAAAGGCAGCATCCCCGTGGCAATGGGCCGAGCAAACACAAACCAAAGCTCTGCAGTCACCGACCACAAGGATAGAAAACCCCAGAGTTAAACAAGCGAGGGGAAAAAATTTGCAAGAAATAATAAAAGGCAAAGGAAGGAGAATGGCAAACAAGAAGCCACGTCCGTGACTTGGCAGCAGGCAGGGGTCGAGAGGATCATCCAGCATTCAGGCAAAGACTTGTTGTGCGCTTTTATCTTCCCAACACCCCGGCGAAGAAGAAAAGCCAAGAAGAAATAGGACTCGGCGGCGAAGAAGAGCCAAAGCGGAGAGAACGGGGCCCAGTTCTTAATCCTTTTTTCACTGCGCAGCATCGCAAAGCTGGGGAGATTGGGATGTCCCCTCCCTGAGGAGAAGGACTTGGGGTGTTGGGGTGGATGAGAAGCTCAACATGAGCTGGCAACGTGCGCTGGCAGCCCAGAAAACCAACAGTATCTCGGGCTGAAAACCAGCAGCGTGGCCAGCGGGGTGAGGGGGGGGATTCTGCCCCTCTGCTCCGCTCTCATGAGACCCCACCTGGAGTACTGCGTCCAGCTTTGGAGTCCTCAGCACAAGAAGGACATGGACCTGTTGGAGCGGGGCCGGAGGAGGGCCACGAAGATGCTGGGAGGGCTGGAGCCCCTCTGCTGGGAGGACAGGCTGAGAGAGCTGGGGGGGTTCAGCCTGGAGAAGAGAAGGCTCCGGGGAGACCTTAGAGCCCCTTCCAGTCCCTCAAGGGGCTCCAGGAAAGCTGGGGAGGGACTCTGGATCAGGGAAGGGAGCCATGGGACAAGGGGGAACAGTTTTAAACTGGAAGAGGCGAGATTTAGATGAGATATTGGGAAGAAATTTTTCACTCTGAGGGTGGTGAGCCCCTGGCCCAGGTTGCCCAGAGAAGCTGTGGCTGCCCCATCCCTGGAGGGGTTCAAGGCCAGGTTGGACGGGGCTTGGAGCAACCTGGTCTGGTGGGAGGTGTCCCTGCGGAGGGCAGGGGATTGGAACTAGATGATCTTTAAGGTCCCTTCCAACCCAAACCATTCCATGATTCTATATATCATCCTTGCTCTCAGTTGCAACTGAGATGCTGGGGAAGGAGCAAGATGGGGACTAGGGCACCCCTGGTTGAGGGAAACAACCTGATGCTTTCTTGAGGACAGGAAAGCCAAGATGGTGGCTTGGGGTGACCATGTAGGAGCCCAAAGGCACTCCCCAGCCCAGGGTTTTAGGTGTGCGATGCCAAAGGGAGGAACGGCTTCAATCACACAGTAACATCTCCAAGAAAAGGAAAAATTCATCCCAGAAAAATGCTGCAGCTACTGGGAAATCCTTCTTCTGTCCCTCTCTGGCCATCCTTTGCTATAAGGACATGGCGTCTTGTGGGGGACCTTAGTTCAGCTACAAGATAAAGTATCTAGATAGCACAATGGTCTCTTACCTCCTGACTCCGTTTAACGTTAAATAACTATTTTCTCTTCAAAGGCCAAATCCTGATTCAGCTCAAAACTCCCCCTGACTTGAGTGGGAGCAGGGATTTGGCCATTGGTCAAGGTAGAAACTAAAGACACATCCAGAGTCACAAGAAAACTGCAGAAGTACTAAAAACCAAGGGGGGGGAGACAGGGTCGCCAAGCTGGAAATAGGACGGTATCGCTTCTGCTATCGTTTCTCCACAGATTTTTTTTTTTATTTAATTAACTAAATGAGATACCTTTCAACAGAATTTAGATCTGACAAATGTCTGCGCTGTCGGAGGAGCCTACGCAAACAAATCTAAGGCTTCAGCTGTCTCGGTGATTATCAGCCTACGTGCTCAGAAATACGGGATTCCTGCAAGTTTTTACTACATCGTTTTGTCCCAAGGAAAGGGGCTGGAAGGCACAAGGCTGGGGAAAATAACTCCAGACACGTGGACAGCTGTGGTCTAAAACACAGTTGCTCCGTCCCGTCAGCCCTGCTCATATCCCCCCGAGGGAGACAAGTCCTCCGAGAGCCCCCACCAATTTGTCTGGCATGTGGGAAGCCGGAGGACAACGCGGGGTTACATTCTCCTGGTGGTTGCGCGGAGATTTGGTTAGGCAATCCCTGCAAACACTGAGAGGTAAGGAGCTACATCTCCAATGGCACTCGAGACCAACGGTATGAGGTTCAACAAGGCCAAGTGCCGGGTCCTGCACTTGGGTCACACCAACCCCAAGCAGCGCTACAGGATTGGGGCAGAGCGGCTCAAAAGCTGCCCGGCAGAAAAGGACCTGGGGGTGCTGGTGGACGACCGGCTGAATATGAGCCAGCAGTGTGCCCAGGTGGCCAAGGAGGCCAACAGCATCCTGGCCTGTATCAGGAACAGTGTGGTGAGCCGGACTAGGGAAGTGATCATCCCCCTGGACTCGGCACTGGGGAGGCCCCACCTCGAGTCCTGCGTTCAGTTTTGGGCCCCTCACTACAAGAAGGACATTGAGGTGTTGGAGCGTGTCCAGAGAAGGGCTACAAAGCTGGGGAGGGGTCTGGAGGACAAACCTTATGAGGAACGACTGAGGGAACTGGGGTTGTTCAGCCTGGAGAAGAGGAGGCTGAGGGGAGACCTTATCACCCTCTACAACTACCTGAAAGGAGGGTGTAGAGAGATGGGGGCTGACCTCTTCTCCCTGGTCACAAGTGACAGGACAAGAGGAAACGGGTTCAAGTTATGTCAGGGGAGGTTTAGATTGGATATGAGGAAACCTTTTTTCCCTGAAAGGGTTATTAAACATTGGAATAGGCTGCCCAGGGAGGTGGTGGCTTCACCATCCCTGGAGGTGTTTAAAAAAAGGGTAGATGTGGTACTTGGGGACATGGTTTAGAAGTGGTTTTTGTCAGGGTAGGTTAATGGTTGGACTCGATGATCTTGAAGGTCCCTTCCAACCTCAGCAATTCTATGATTCTATGGTTTTATGATTCTATGAGACGTCTACCCTGTGGTGCAGAGCATCCCATCCGGCCAAACAGACCGAGATCCCGTCTGTGGGCTCAGGGACAGGGCGCTCTGGACATCCCGGCTCTTTCTTTTGAAGAACCTGCCTGCACACTATGCTTGCCCTCAATCCCAGGTAACTGTCCCATGGGACAAACCCTCCTGGACACGCTAAGCACCTCGCAGGGGAAGGGATGATGGTTTTGTCCTGCTTTCGTGCAGGGCCTGATACTCGGCGGGCATGGCAAGGGCCACCCAGCAATTAACAACTAATATGGAGTTGCAGCCACTTGGGCAAGAAATTGAGAACAAAGAGCGGTGCCACGGCCGAGGTCAAACCTTCTGCCTCCCCTTCATCCTTCTGGTGCTTGAATGAAAACATTCCTCACTGCATTTTGCAGACAGAGAGTTTCTCTCCATCCTTTCTTCTGCCGAGGCAGGACCTCATCTCTGCACCAGGGTCAGCCCCGGGAATACGATGCTAAGTCGCAGGAGTATCTCACGATCGGCTTTGCTATTACCATGCCTGCAATTAATTAGCAATTGCCATTACAAGGGACGGATTAAGATCTGCCGCAGAAGTGGACTCTGTGGGACTTTCCACTCCCATGAGAACTCCAAATCCCACCCATCTGTGGCACCCCCCAAAGCTGGAGGAGCAGAGCACCCCCAAGGCTCATAGCGATGGCACCTACAAACAGAGGACTGGTGGAGCTGGCCCTAACGGATGAAGGGCCACCTCTCCCCACCTTCTTTTTGAAAATCCCACAGTAATTTTCCATTGAGAGGGAGGGAAATGAAATAAAATTTTCAGAGTCACCCCTGAAAGAGTTAAATTCACAAAGATGGATAGCAACGGGGTTCTCCCTCGCTGTACTAGCTACCTGCCCAGGATACTCGGCATGACAAGGGAAAGGGCAGGAAGAAGCAAAGTCCTCTGAAACATTCCCTGAACAAACCAATTTCTCCAGGCACAGCCTTTCGGAACTAAGCATATTCCAGCCAGACCAGATAACTGGTCCACAAATAACTGGACTGGTATCCCCAAGCAGGCGCTGCCGGAGGAGTTTGGGCTTGGCAGTGATGCTGCGGTCAAAACTACCCATCATCACTGGCTTTGGGCACCTAAGGGACATCGTGGTCCAAACTGGAGGGTCTGAAGGATCCCAGTTAGGAGCTGGTGGAATTTTACAGCGTCTAAAACTGGTCCTGGAGGTCTAATTCTGCTGTGGGGGGTCAATGGGAATATTGCTCTTAATATAATGAGGAGGAAGGTCTGAATTTCTACTCTAGAGGTCTGACTCCCCCCAAAAGTATTCTTCACCAAGCCTACCTCCATCAAAGGCACTCTGATGTCTTACGTGCACGTATAGTGATAACTCAGCGTTGCTTCGGTGCAGGGAGCACCACAGCCCCAGCCAAGGCCATTTTCTATCCTCGTTATGATTGAGAGTGGGAAACAACCAAATAAGCTTGACGGTTCCGCACAATTTAATCAAAAACCTCAAAACCCCACAGAAAGCAACAACCACCAGCTCCAAGGATGAAGAACACAGGACTTGTGTGTGTTTTCCCTTTGGCTTTCTCTCGCAAACTGGTTTCGCTTGGCTCCAGTTTCATTTTTGTTTGCATTTTTCTCAGATGAGAAGGGAACAAGATGTCATGTTCGCTCCTGAAAACAAAAATTAAATTATTCACACTTCTTTTATGCCTTTCTGTTACTAGGGTTAAAGTCTATCCCGATCACTAGACCCAGCCCATGCGTCTGGATGGACGTGGCATTTTGGAAGCGTAGAAAATCCACCTGTCAAAATGCCGACGACCAGGATCTAAAATCATCTTTGAACAGTTGAGACACAATGCATGCTTTAGGTCTTACGCGTACGCATCCTTGAAAACATACAATAAACTCTAGAAGACAAGCACAGCCAACAAAAACAACACTGTGAGGGTAGAGATGTTTTTGATGAATCTCGCAGCATCTGGCCGCTGGGAAAAGCATTATGAAACCTTCAGAGGAGCCGCCTGGGAACCTGGGAACAACTCCTCTTGTCATCGCCTTGGTTTTGGGGTGCAGCCAAGGGTGATGTCCCTTGGGCCTGGACATCATGCCTGGCTTTATTTGCTAGAGGTGATTTCATTTGGCCCTTACCACATAACCAGGCTCACTATAAACCAACATGGTAGCATGGATTTTTAACGGTGAGGGTGGTGGTTGCCCAGAGAGGTGGGAGATGCCCCATCCCTGCAAACATTGAAGGTCAGGTTGGACGGGGCTGTGAGCAACCTGATCTAATTGAAGATGTCCCCGCTCATAGCAGGGGGGTTGGACTAGATGGCCTTTAAAGGTCCCTTCCAACCCAAACCGTTCTATGATTCGATGATTGAAGGGCTTCACACAGAGACACCCAAGGCGCTCACGCAGTAACGCATCCAAAAAATGGGTTTAGGATTGACACAAAGCATGGTTCATCACACTATCTTCTGCTATGGGATCCTGACTGATTTGGCCTTTCCAAACACCGAAACAGACCTGATTTCTCCCTGTGCCTTCCTGCAGCATCACCGCACACCATCAGTGTCCCCTACTTCCTACACCATCATTGTCCACTGCTTCTCACACCATCAGTGTCCACTACTTCCCACACCAGTGATGGACACCCCACTTACAGGACCACCAGATGAGCACCCAGTCTGCAGGCAGGAGCAGAGACAGTGCTGCTGGGCCGAAAGGACATATGGCACAAAGTCCATGGGCACAGAATCAGCGGAGCATTGAAGGGCAAACTTGTCTACTGCCGAAGTCCAGTGGAAGTCCTCACACACTGCAATGCTTGGCCGCACAGGCTGCCTGAGTCAGCTATTTTCTTCTAAGCTTCATGGAAATGAATCTTCAGGAGGAATTTAAGTAGCTGTTTTGCAACACCAGCTTGGGAAAGACATCCCAAGTACAGATGGCATGCGAGATAGCTCCAAAACAGCTCTTTAAATCCTTTGCTGGATCTCCCACAAGTCATTAGGGATGTCCAGATGGAGGCCCTTGTTGCACAGACCGGGCAACCAGCGAGGAAGACACCCCCTGGACTTCAAGGCTGACTGCCCAGACTGGTGTAGAAATCCCTGCAGTGATTTCATGTAGAAATTGCTTGGAAATGGTTCTCTTCATAAACTACATTGCTTGGAATTATGTTTTTTTGGATTCTTAGCGTACTGTAAACACGATTGCAAAAATGACGTGAAAACCATAGGAAACTACAGTGACAAGGAACTGCATCCAGTTTAGCAGAAACAGTTTAAAGCTGAAAGACACGACCATGGGACATGACGTTTCCCAAACATCTGCCGAGCGCAAACACGCATGGATCCTGGACTACTGGTAAGAATGCGAGTTGAGTGAATAAAGATTCATCTTTTACTACTTCGCAATAAAAGAGCTTATATCGCAGACTCCAGGCTGCCTCCTTTAAAAATACACCCAGGCTCATCAGTTATCCCAAGATCTGATAATCCTCCAAGAGATATAAACTTTAAACTCGTGCCAAGATGCACAGACACGGCCCATCACCACCCCTCCATGGTCCTGTCTCTCAAGAGACATCCTAAATAGTACGTACGAGCCCCCACCTGCTGCCTTTTTGTTCAGCTGTCTTCCTTTAGAACCTCTGTGACTCTTTGACCTGCAAGCAAGGAGACATCCTAAGTTTTTTTCCATATCCTATTTATACCAGTGCTTTCTAGTGAAGAAATAAATGTCTTTTCTGTAGAAGCTAAGGCAAGATTTGACAGGATCTCCCAACAGCTGTCCAGACACATGAGCTGAGCCAAAGTCAACGGCAAGCAATAACTTCCGACACTGGGATCTGCTAGAACACCAACCCAAAGGAGCAGAGATGCTTTGGACTTATGTGTGCCAGAAGCCTTTATCAAATAAACTTTATTAAATAAACTTTAAAAACAATGCAGCACGCTCCAGCGTTTAGCGTAGAGCTTTGGGAGCTAGGATCCATCTGGACACTGACTTATTGCAACCCAGTGACAACCCTAAGCAGTTCCCCAAATGTTTACCTAAGTCCATCCCATTGTCAAAAGAAGAGTTGTCTCCTCTTGACCCCATTCCCACCTCCTCCCTCCGTGCTAAGGCTCACATGGATGTGCTGAGCTATGCCAGGGTCTCAACCACTCCAAAAATTTACTTTCTCTTGGATGAGTTGCCACTCATCAGTTTGGATGGGAACACGCTGCCCGGGTGGAGGAACAGAGCTGGGTCACCTTCTGCAGCTCCACGTAGCTGCTGGCTCTTGCTGCTTGGGCACCAGCACCCCCCAGCTTTAATCGGGAAATCGGGATGATCCATAGCATGTGCACAACGCCGGGAATGGATGGAGCAATGTTAGTTTAAATGAAATAAAGCAGCCTGTTGTCCACTCATGCCCTGGAGGCTGTCACGCTAAATAAAGACATTATCAGTGAAAGAGCAGATACTCAGCGCCTTCATGCCTCTTAATGACCCCGGCACCTTCCGAATCAATCTAGGGACTCGCTTTCCCACAGATGGTCCCTTGGAGACAGATTGCTGTGGCTTTAGTAGGAATAAATGGAAACAAAACAGTTAACAAATATCCAAAAATAGAGCGTAGTTAACTTTTTTTTTTTTTTAATACGGAGATGAAAAATCCCTGGGTGATTTACGTGCCAGCAGAGATATTAGCTGCATATAATAGATGCAATATTTTTAATACTAATATTTTGGGCTGAGACAAGAGTGGGAATGGAAAGTATTTCCAGTGCCTTGACTTCTTTATTTTGCAAACATCAGTTGCTAACTGGGGTCAGACAGAAATATTGTTTCTGCAACAAGAGCCCAAACAGCTCAAGCTGGCAACTTCTTCGCACACTAACCATGCCAGGAGGCCCTGCAGAGCTTCAGCATGTTGCTCCCTCCCAGGTCTTTGGGGCCAACGTCCCCAGCTTGGGCTTCCAAGGAGCAGCAGTGGGTCGTAAACACTCTCCTGCAGAGAGGGGGGCTACTTGCCGTGGCCAAAAACTGGAAGTCACCCGTGAAACCATTCAGCCACACTGTCAAAGTGCTCCTGAGCTTCTTCAAATGGGCCAGGTCTCATGGAAAGACCTCGTGTGACACAGGGAATGCCATAAGACCTTTTTTTACCCATCAAAAGCATAGCCTTCTGCTCGCCCTTACCTCTCAGTTCAGTTGCCACATAACTTTGGAGAGCAATCTGATGGCATAAAGCCCTCGGTGCTCATTCCAAGTGACCACCAGCAACGGCACATTTACATTCAAGGATTGAAAGCAGGAGAAAGAAACAAGTTATTTCACTTCATATTCACTCCAACGACCGGCTGCTGACAACACCTCCATGAACTCTTGTTGGAAAACAACATGTAGATGGATAAACCCATTTCCAGTACTGAGGAGCCGTGCCGGAAACACTCCACCAAAGAGAAAGCCATTTCAATAACAGATCGGTTTCCTAGTGCAGAGGAACCTGCCGCTATATTTCCTTCCCTCAATTCTGGCCGGCTGAAATAGCATCACGTAGACAGTTGTGTTTTGCACTACATGACACTAAAAGAGTAGCCTTGAAGGACTCATGGGTGATGGGGTTTGCACATAAAAGGATCTGGTGGCAACGGGTTCATTGCAAGGTCTGTGGTGGGGGCAGGTCCAACTAAGCCTTTTTCCTCCTTTCTGTCTTGGTTTCCTCGCAGGGAAAGGGAGCTGCTGAGAGCAGCCCTCTGCCAAAAAGCACTTTGAGGTTGATGGACAACAAAACTCCACAGCGTCGTTTCATCTCTGGCTGTCTTCCTTGAGGACAGCTCTTGCGTTGTTTCCCTGTGACTCTTCCTACAGCTGATTGACCCAACAGCACCCTACGCTTGCCCATGCGATGACGACTTTTCCTGCCTAACTTTATTGGTTAAAAATAAATGTCTCATCATCAGCTACCAAAGCTACACCAATACAACCAAGGTGCCCTGGGTGGAGGCCACAAAAAAGATCCAAAAGCTGGAACACCTCTCCTCTGAGGACAGGCTGAGAGAGTTGGCGTGTTCAGCCTGGAGAAGAGAAGGCTCCGGGGAGACCTCATTGCAGCCTTTCAATACTTAAAGCGGGCTTAGAAGAAAGATGCGGACAAACTTTTTAGTAGGGCCTGCAGCGATAGGACAAGGGGTAATGGTTTTAAACTTAAAAAGGGGAGATTTAGACAAGATAGAAGGAAGAAATTCTTTACTCTGAGGGTGGTGAAACCTTGGCCCAGGTTGCCCAGAGAGGTGGTAGATGGGTAGAACACCCATCCCTGGAGGTGTTCAAAGCCAGGTTGGACGGGGCTCTGAGCAACCTGGTCTAGTTGCAGATGTCCCCGCTCATGGCAGGGGGGTTGAACTAGATGGCCTTGAAAGGTCCCTTCCAACCCAAACCATTCTATGATCCCACAGCAGGCACTGCTGAATGCTTCTGTTGATGGTCTTGCTTTCAAAATGGCAAAACCTGTTTTAAATGCTGACTCCCTCTTTGCTGAACACAACCGAAGAGCCAAGGTAGCATTCAACAGGCACTTAGTCTGCAGGCACAGCCACACGAGCACTTTAGCTCTCATGAAACGAAACAAAGGGTCGTTCAAAAGAAGCAAAAGGAGGTATTTCTTCACATAAAGCACAGTTAAATGTGGAGCTACGCTACAGGAAGACACGAGTACCAGGAGTTTACAAGGGTTCAAAGAGCACATTGCCAAAATCATGAAAGGAAAATCCATCAGGAGCTACTTGAGTAAATGTGGTCCCGCACATCCTCAAAGTGTAAATTCCTGGAGAATCATAGAATCGTTTCAGTTGGAAAGGAACTTTAAGATCGTCGACTCCAACCGTTCAGAAGAGGAGAGCACTGCTGGGAAGCAACATTACACACATATCCTGTTCTTCTCACATTCCTCCTGCTGGAGGAGGAGGTCTCCTCCTCCAGGTGGTCTGGTCTGACCCATCACAGCTCTCCTCCTGCTCTCCATTGCTGGTCACCAAGCCAGGTGGTCTGGTCTGACCCATCACAGCTCTCCTCCTGCTGTTACTGACCTCCTGACTGGCTCCAGCACACCACTAGCACATCTCATTTCAAACGGAAAACTCCTGCCCCTCTGCTGATGCAGGACGGTGTGGCAACCATAAGGTGACTTATCTCCCAGCTGGGTGGAGGGGTTGCAGCGTAAGGCACTCCACACGCAAAGGCAATTACCGCCACGCAGCTCACGTGCCATAATTCATTAAGCCGCAGTAACGCAATCACCCAGCTGAGCCCTTTTAGGAACAAACCGCCGAGACAGTATTGTCCTCTGGGGACCTGCAGTTCGGGGAAATTAATTTAGTGTAATAACTCCCAGCGATGTTGCGGACAATCAAACCAGAAGAAATGATGATGTGGCTCTAAATTGCCTGTAACCAACCTCTCGGCTGATGCCCTGTGACCGCTGGCTCTGCTCAGGCAGGCAGGGCAAGTGCCGACTGTTTGTTCGGGACTTTCATGCATACGAACACTTTATCCTTGAGGAACCTCATCGTGAAGGACCAGCACTCCAACAAGGAGTTCTTCACCTTGTTCTCTGGGATTCTCAGCTTCAGCCGGCACAGCTTTCTTAGTCAAAGGGTTTAGTGATGACCAGGGAGTTGGACTCCATGATCCTTCTGGGATCCTTCCAACTCAAGATACTCTATGATTCCTTTCTGAGATGCACCTTCAGTGCGGTTTTTCAGGAAAACGTGGCATGTCCTTCGCCACTAGTTCAAAGCTTCTAAATCTTAAGGGAAAAAAATAATACTTATTGGCCCTGAGTTTACTGAGGAGAAGAGCTTTTCACGGCCACCATTACGCTGGGTCAACTCCTCTGCACCCTGCTCAGCGTGGATGGCTGTGGCATCCCCAGAGGGTTTGAGATATTCCCTCTGTGCCCCGAAAGTGAGTTTCCATGGTGGCTCCAGTAACCCCCATCGGCTCCCATGAGGGCATGGAGAAAACGGGAGTGTAAAGAAGGGGATGAAAACCTGATTTCCAGATGCTGGTTCAGACCCCTGTGCCATTAAACCTAATTAATTTGACTTGGAAATCCTACTGGGAAGGAAAAGGGTGTTTCAACCTTTTCAGTTCCTTCCCTTCCCCTCTCTTTCTCCTGTTTCAACACCGTTTGTTGAGTTCTCTGAAAGCACTGCAAATCATTTTGCTCCACGCTAGTTTTCAGCAAGTACCCAGTCCATCCAAAACATTCCGTTTTGTTCCAGCGAGGAACAGCACTTCGGCACTAAAATAACGTCTTGATATTGTTGCTTTCTTTAATAAACATCCTCTCCTCTCACTGCAAAGCTCTCTGTAAATGACCCTGGAAGAACAAAAGACATTTCTGTATTGTTTTAAGTCCTCTTCCTTTCTGAAAACCTCAATTAAAAGGGTGAAAAAGCAAACGCGTCGCTACTATACCCTGTAATTATGAACTCATTTCTATTCACTCACCCAGCAGGAGAGGTTTGTCCTGGTGACCTCTGAGAATGGGTTTCTAAGGCTTTTCCAAAATTTCACAGCCTTAAAACCGACATGTTCATGTCAGCCATAAAACACGTTCACCTTCGCCTTCACCCAAAATAACTCGCAATCTTAAAACCCAGGGTGAGGGCCATTCCTGTGACTATTTTTATTCGTGAAAGGAGCCCTAGCGCTGGCCATGAATAGATTGGCATGGGAGGGGCTCTGGAAATAGTGCAACCCTTCAAGACAGCGTGAAAATTGCATGAACACGGGCTGTCAGCATATTGCAGAGAGTTTTCAAATAAATACGTTGCGGGGCACGCTCCTGAGTGATCTTCAGGTTTTTCTTAGCCATCTTTCCAGCACAAAAACTACCTGGCCCGAAGAGGACGAGCGCCATTGCGATCCCAACCTCTTGACGTGCCCACGCGACGCTCGCGGGAACAAGGGTGGAGTTTGCTGTTGGTAAAGTTTCACTGAGAAAACCTTTTGCGAGGCAAAACGCTGGGACAACTTGGTTATATATGCGTATATCTTGGTTATATATGTGTAAATACGCATCTCTTTAAGGAGAGAGCGGAAGATAAGGAGGGTGAACAAGAGGGAAAACCATTATTCTTTTTAAGAGATGAAAAAGTGGACAGGGAGATGATGCCTGACAACTCAGAATCAGATAATAACAAATGCAGAACAGCAAATTTTCACATAATGTAAAACTGTCCTTGAAATACAAGCTAGAAAATAGCTTTAAGTTCACATCCAGGACTACAAACCACACAGCTTTAGGGTCCGTTCCTAATCCTCCCGTGATTTCTCGTGCCCACGACACAGCCAGGCAAATTTATTTCTTTTCTCTTAACGTTTAAGACCAAATCCAAAGGACCACATCCACAACACAGCTTAGGCAGAGCTGAGGACTCTACAGCTCATCAGCCAATTCCCAAAATCGCACCCAACCCCAGGGGTTTGGGTCAGCTCGCGTTTTGTCTGAAATGTAAGCGCCAAAAGCATCACTGCCACACACACCCTGAGATGCCACCATCTCCTCAGACCTCCCCCCAGTTCAACCAGCTCCTGCCTTAGGACATACCAGATTCATCAGCTAGGCATCCACCCACCAGCTTGCTTCTGGAAGAAACCTTCTGGAAGAAACCTTCTAGAAGAAGGTGCAAATTGCTAATTGAAGTCAATTAGGGGGTGTAGCAGGAGTTGGCAATCCCTTGAAAGGTCTCAGGGCTAAACGCTTCCACCTGGGATGACAACAGTTTGCTCTGTCCCCACCTGTTTATGAAAAAGTAAGGGCAAAAAACTCAACTACCCACTTCACCCAGGCTGCTGAAACACCAGTGACTTGTGTCAACCCCTGCTCATTAGCAGCACCAAGCCAACTTGGCTGGTAGACCTCAGTAGGGTCTATTTCTCCAGCTGATGGGTAAGGAGGGCTCGCTCTGGCCAGTGAAGCCAGGAAGCCTCAACAAGGGGTGTAGCTAAATGTGGGTGAGGGATCTCATGAGCCATGTGCATCCTCTAGGTACAGATACAAGCACATTTTTCTTCAGACACCAGAAATACTTAGGGCAAACATGGTCTGAAGTGGAGACTGCTGACCCCAAAGCTTCTCAAGAAGAGTTACGGCAGCATTCTCTGCGAGTGTGAAAATGTTCTGGTGGAAACCTTACTTTCCTTGGCTGGGAAGAGATTTCCTCTCCATGAGACGGGAGAGAATGGGATGCCCAGTCTCGAGTCTTTGTTCTTGCTGAAGAGAGCCCAGAAACAAATCCCTGTCCCAGAGCTTCCTCCGGTGCGAGGTGTTTTGTCTCAACTGCTCCCACAGCTCTTTGTTTTTCAGACTTCCTTGGTTCTGGTCAACATGGGAAGGCAAAATAAAGCAAGGAAACCCAATCTCATGAGAGGGCCAGACTCATTTTTCTTATGTGGGGGCCAGAAGGTCTCAGTGAGACGCTTTCCAGAGCTCTCCAAGCACCTGTGATTGCCACCTTTGGCAATTCCCACCTTGTCCCAGGGGAAGGGGAATCCTCCCTCTTCTCCACACAGATTATTGTAGGGTTGCTCACAAAGTTCAGTCTTGTGCAGGACTTTGTGGAGCCATTGTGGAGACCCTCAGGCCCTGCACGTAAGTGCTTAGCACACGGAACAACTGCTCCTCAAAGAGCTTACAGCATCAAGACACATTTCATGCATGGAGAACATAGGCATGGGGAGGGGGTTACACAGCATCACGCAGAGAATGGGTTCAATTTGCCCCATTTTAGGTGTCTGCGATGTCAGAGGCCAAATGTGAGGTGGGGATCTGAACTCCATGGCAGCCCAAGCAGTTACAGGTGGTGGAGACTAGGGAGGGAGTCACCTGGCTGAACGCCTGCTTCATGCTGAGGTGAACCATCCTCCACGCTCCACTGACTGCCTCCCCACTGAGCATAACGGGAACTTTGGCTCTCAGTTCATATATGGTCAACATAGTTATGGACACATGCGGTGGGATGGTGGTGTCACTGGAGGTGCTTTATGGCATCTTTTCTGGCTCCCACCCCATTTTGGTGCAGGTTTCACAAGGTCCAGTGTCTGCTAGCTCCTTCCATGGATGTCATGATATGCTAGGGCACCTGAAATAGCAACTGCGACCATGGAGGTGAAGCCCAGCAGTCTCTGGTACAGGTGAGAAGCGATATGAGGTCCCCCCTCAGACCCTTGGACACAAGAGCAGTTGCTTTGCTAACCTTCTCCACAGTTGTACAGCCACTGCAAGCTCCTGCTCCCCGTTCCCTAATGCTCACGAGAACGGAGAGCCGCAGAAAAGGAGCGAAGAGCTGTCGGTGTCAACAACTCCCCGTCCTCCAGCCCAGCCCCTGCTGCCACACAGGAGTAAAGGTACCTAATAAATACTGTGTTTTGATGAAATCAAGTGTCCCTCTGCCACAGGCACACGCTGAAGCTCTCCCGGATTTTTTGCTGGAGCAATTATTTTGCTTTCTGTGAAGTAACATCATAAGACCCTGAGCTTATCCAGCAGGCCATTACATTTCTATCGAGGTTTCATAACAGTAAAATGTTTTGCCGGTGGTACATAAAGTCTTTCAATCAGCTTCAGAGATGGAGAAAAACAACCTGCGAAAGCCTCCTGATGCCATAAAGTCTACTGGAAGCTTGGCAATTCAGGTTAAATTTAGCCTGCAGGACAGGGGTCACTTTAGTCACCAAGATCATAAAAAAAAAAAAAAGAAAAAAAAAAGAAAAGGGAATGAAAAGTCTTGTGTTGCAGAGTTTTTATGTAATGACAAAGCCGCTCTCAATAGAGAGGTGGCAACCCTGCAGCTGGGAAATGCACCCAGCTCTCTCCTGCCACTGCCTCCTGGCATTAAAAAAAAGGAACAATGAAAGGAAAGGATTAAATTTACTCAGATGAGTACCTTTTAACCCTTTTAACCCTTCTCCACCAGGCACAAAAGGAGGACGGAGCAGATACGGGCAACGGTAATAGATACACATCTCCTGAAGTCCTGCTCATGTGGAGCGTGTCCTGTTGAACTCACAAAGGTTTTTCTTTCTCTTTACAGTAGTCTTGAGCCCGCAGAGCGCTCTGATATTTAGAAAAGTACATTTTCCCCGCATCACACGAAATGCAAAATCCTTTCAGTGGTTGCTAGCGTCGGGAAAGGAGCTGTAAATACGGCATCGCCTTCCGTGGTGTGTTTTGCCGGCAGGATCGCAGCCCCACCATCTGCCTTCAGGGGTGACTCACGGCTGGGCGTATTTTCACTGACACCCTCAAGTGCGTTAAGGGCTCAGAGCCGATCACAACGGCAGAAACAAGAGCAGCTGGGTGGAAAAGCCCTACTCACCCCGCCACAGCTTGAGACAAGGGCGACAGGCAAAACAAACTGCCCCATGGATGCTAAATACCAACTGCTCCACCTTACTGCTGCTGGTGTTTCCCATGGACCGCTCGGCTAATGGGAAGACCCTACACGTGCAGCTCTTAGATGAGCCAGTCTAGGACAGATCCTAGATATAAATTTGGTAGAACTTCAGATGGTTTCTGCAGAGCTGTTTGATCGTCTGTGTCCCGTAGGTACCGCGCCTGGGATTACTGCACAGGGATGGTGCTGGACTGTTACAGCTCCGTGCCATTCTGAGTCCCGTTCACTGAGCCCAGAGTGCGGTGCAAAAGCAGTGAGGGGTCTTGATGGAGCCAAACCACCTGCAGATCTCAGGTCCAAGAAGTCCCTCTTGACAAGAAGCTGTAGTGCGGCCCAGCAGCTCCACCCATGGTTGAGTCACCCACAGCCGGATGCCCATGGGTCATCAGGAGGTGACTTTTTGATCATTCAAAGACCCCTCCTTCAACGAGGAGCCTGGTGCAGGCTTTGTTCTCAACAACCTCCTCCTGGTAGTGGGGTCCCAGTGCTGCGACCCCTGGCAGAGCCTTCTCCTCGATGCCGAGAAGGAAGGGCAGCAGGGCCGGGCGATGCCAGTATGTCTGGCCAGTGAGGCTCTGAGGGTCGAAGGGGCTCCTGCTTGACCCTTCCTGATACCATGTCTGCCCTGCTCCATCACTACTTTGCCCAAATGCTGATGGACTAACCAGGTCCCAACAACATCAGGTCTTCGTATGGACCTACCCTATAGCATTGCGAGAGGATATGGGAGTAACTGCAAACACGGGGAGGAAGGAACTTCTGCCACTGCAACCCCCTCCAGTTCCCTACATCTGTTACTCCCTTGGTGGCAATCATAGAATTGTCTAGGGTGGAAGGGACCTCAGATCATCGAGTCCAACCATCAACCTAACACCGACAAAACCCACCACTAAACCATATCTCTAAGCACTATGTCTACTCATCTTTTAAATACCTCCAGGGATGGTGCCTCAGCCACTTCCCTGGGCAGCCTCTTCCAATGTTTGATAACCCCTTCAGGGTAAAAACTTTTCCTAATATCCATCCTAAACCTCCCCTGGGGCAACTTGAGGCTGTGTCCTCTTGTCCCATGGCCTGTTCCTTGGGAGAAGAGGCCAACACCCACCAGGCTACACCCTCCTTTCAGGGAGTTGTAGTGAGAAGGTCTCCCCTCAGCCTCCTTTTCTCCAGGCTGAAGACCCCCAGTTCCCTCAGCCGCTCCTCATATCAAGGCAGACCTTCATTTGATTTCCAGTCTTAATTAAATGGCCAGTTTTATCCACTTGCTGTTCAAGGCAGGACATTTCTTCAGCAGAAATAGCCCTTCTCCCCTATGCCGTTTACCCCCGGGCACCTCGAGAGCATCCGCATCCGCTCCCAGCCTCTGCCGGGCAAGGCTGAACCAGCAGACATGCGTGAAACAGCATTTCCTTCTCTGGGCTTTCAAGTTTATTTTGTCCTTCACTTCCCTGGGTGACCCTGGATCCTCATATTAATAAACAGCAAAAAAAAAAGAAAAAAAAAAGCAGAAAACTTTTGCTTTACTTCTCATCTCAAATCCCCCCTGCTAACGGCTCCATCTCATTCCAGCATCACGAGGTCCCGCAACTCCCACCCGACCTCAAACCTCCTCCCTGCATGAGGAGACCTTGCCCTTGAAGGAGCAAGCTGGGCAAAGCTGATTCCTGTGATGTTTTATGACAGGGTAAAGTGGTAAAGTGCCCTTTATGGTGTTTTGAAAGGAAATTGTACAGGAACAATGTCCCGAGCAGCGTGGCTATTGAAAACCCTTCACAAAAGGAGTTTGCCACAAGAGGAAAAGCAGCTTAATCAGTCGAACTAATCACTGTAGGTGGTTGAGTGTCCCTGAGGGTCTGTAAAATCAAATATAATGGGAAAAGAAATATATCACAGCTTGCCTACGCTCCTCGGCGGAGCCACCGGCGGATCTGGGATGTTCCCTGCCTGGCTCCGAGCCCGCCGTGACCGTCCTTTAGGCCGTCCCTGTGCGGGACCACGCTCGCCTCCGTGCGAGACCCTGACCAGGCCCATGTGGATGGGCTGGGATGAGCCCCGGGAGGTCCCTCAGCAACGTGAACTCTGGTGGGGGAGGCAGGACAGGGGTGCCCACCCCTGTGCAGTCACCCCAGTTAACCCGGTTTTCGGCGTGGGCGCGAGCGGGAGGGGTCAGCGGCGCTTACACAACCCTCCTGCTTCAGGAAGAGGAAACCGTCCCTGACAGCCACCCAGGGCTCTCCGGGGAAGGAGGATATTTCTGCCTCCCCCAGCTCTGAATCTAATTAAAACCAGAAAACAACACACACACACACACAAAAATAATCCAGACTGTTTTTTCCTGATCATTTAAGTGTAAAGCCAAGTTAACGGTGGGAAGCAAATTGGGACAACACAAGAGAAAACTCGGTGACATTTCTCAAATCCTGTTCTCAAAAGCCATAGGTATTTGGGGAACGCCGAAGGGAGACGGGGAAAGCACATGAACCTCTTTGCTCCCAGCTCTTCTCTCCATGTTCGAGCCAGGAGGACCTACAAAGTCTTCTGCTCCACCTCCTTATCTCCACCTGGGATATCCCAGGTAGAGAAATGTCCCCCTTAAGCCCCCAGCCAATAGGAAAAAGAGGAGATGACACCACGTTCAGCCACAGTTAAGGGTGATGGTCCTTCACCCAAGGTCAGCCCTGGTCCCCAAGAGCCCTGGCTGGGACAGACAGAGCAGCCCCTTGCAGCTCTGGTTATCCCAAAGCCTGGAAACATCAGCTGTGCATGGAGGAAGCACAAAGGATCCACACCTTTTCTATGGAAAAGAGGAATTTGAATGCCTTTTGGAGGAGGGGACTTTTGCCCCATCCTCTCTGGGCCATGGGGCTGTGCTTCCCTCTGTAATCCTCTCCTGTCCCATAGACTGACCACCAAAAGTCCTGTGAGATACCAGCCAGCATCTATGCACATATGAGGATTTCCTTTTGATAAGGAATTTCGCCCAATTTGACTTTTGCACCCAACAAGATGCGATCGAACCAATGTGATTACAACGATGCAAATCATTTAAGACTTCCCCAGCAACCCATTCCTGGTCCTCACCAAAACTGTCCCCTTCCTTAGGTGGCACAGAACAATTTCAGTACTTTGTTAACCAGAAGACCAAGAAGCAGGTACAAACTCCATCGTCTTAACCCATTGCAACTCCATATATTCCTTGTAAGTCCTATCTAAACTGGCCAACATTTCTTATCACTCCTACAAGGCTGGTACAAGGCTCTCCGCATGCATCTCCAGGGTGTGAGGTTTGTCTGGCTGGACCCTCCACCCCAAAACACATCATCCCAGGATGCCACAGGAACCAGGGAAACCCCATTCAGCGCTAAGCTTCAATAGATACTTAAAAGGTGGCATTTTTTGTAACTTTTTGAAAAACAAGGGGCCAAACTCAGAGCCTACCTGCCCAAGGAGACCATGTCCCAGCACAGCTTGTGTTCCGCTCACAGAGAGGCAATGGGGTGGGAAGGCAGAAGAAGAGGACTTGAGAAACAGGTCCCAGAGTATTTGTTTTCTCTTGACTACTTGCATGAGATAAATGCAGGAGAGGTCCTGCCACCACCCAGGGAAAACCTCTCCTTCACTAGAAGTACTTGTCCATGGGAGGTCAAACCAAGTTGCCTTTGGTGATATCTAGGTAGGGTGGGTCTTCTGTGGCAGCAAACAGTGGATTAGTGTTTGGGCAATAAAAGCCATTGGTGTTCAACACTTACTCACATGGACATCTATGAAAAAACATGCTTCTGCTGCTCTCCTTCAATGATCCCATCAAGCGGTGATGTCCTCCATCACCCACATCAGAAGGTGGCACTTGCACCTCCTGTGTCCAAACCAACAGAGAAAACACCAGGTGTGGAGTTTCTGCCGGGTGATGTGGGGAGGCTGATACCTCTCCCTGGTCTCCTGCCCTGATTGTAAGCTCTTCGCAGCAAGGACCTCACCACCTCCTGCAGGCTTTTCCAACACCTTGTGCAACCAAACCCTCCAAGAGATGTGATGCTGATCACTATTACGGAAATGTTGTCCAAGAGACCAACAGTAGTCCTTAACCGGGAAAGTCGAAGCCTGGTTTAATGACACCTTTAATCTGCTTTTAGTTTCTATCATACAAAAAATGAAGCATGCATCCCAAGGAAAAATGACTCTTGGAACGTAAAAACATGTGGTATATGCAAGGAGAAAGCTATGGTTGCACGCCCATAGAGTTGCTTCTCCCCATGGGAGTGAAAGGTCCACGGCAGAGACCTCGGGGTAGGTGAGCCGCGTTCCTCCGTAACGCGGTGACAGCATTTCCCGAGGAAAGGTGACGGGAAGGAAGCGGGGACGGGCGCTATTTATAGCATGGCCGGACATCAGCGTCGTTTCGCATGAGAAACAAAAGGTGCTTCGCTAGCCCAAGACGTGGCCTCTTTGGAATGTCACCGTCAGGGAGGGGAGAGGAGCCCGCACGCGCTCTAGGGAACAACGCATATCATTTATAAGACCAGCTGGAAAAAAATAGGCGGATTTCTGAGTGCCGACGTGCTTTATCAGCTCTTTTCTAATAGCTGTGCTATATAAGCCAACCTGAAGGTCAGCTACAACCAGGCAAGACCCGTGCGTCGTGCAGAGGTCAGCCTGGGGGTTGACTCCCTGACCCAAGCTGGATGTCCACTTGCGAGCAGTGGACACACACGGCAGGAGGATGCTCATTGTGGTCCCTTGGGATGTGTCACCCTCGGATGAGGCAGATCCTGGGCAGGGAGAGCTGGTGCACCATGGACAAGTATTGCTCGTGGGGTCTGGGGTGCTGCTTTGCCCCAGGTGCTCATCACCTTCAGGAGAAGGGGAAAAGCTGCCCACTGAAAACCAGACCCAACTGCAGCAGGGCTTTGGGGCCAAACCTGCTTCTAACCAATGGAGCAGGACAACCTCTTTTCTTCTTGCAAATCCACAGCATGTCAACCCTACTCCCACCCATGGCTGCTACCAACTCTTTTCTAAGAAACCAGCTCTTCTTCCCTTGGGTTTGGACATCCAGAGTTGCTTCCCAGTGCCTCTCCTAACCCATGCACCACCAAATGGCCCTTGCTCAGCCTCTCCCAAGCCTCATTGCCTGCGATGTACCACCCACGGTCTTCCAATTTTGAGTGTCTCCATATCCAGAGATCTGTACCCATTTAAAACAAAAAGCCCGTAACTCCCAACTGTTTTGCTGGCCATAAAACCTCATCCAGAGGGATGTTTATACCACCTCTGCAGCTCTGAAATGAAGCTTTTCTCCCCCAGAATGATGCCTGGGATATTAAGATAATAGCACTGCAATTTTAGTGTGAACAGCTTTGTAACCTGTTTGTGCTCCGATACAGTAGGGTGGTTTTTTCCCCCAATTTCTACCATGCTTTTCTCATAAAATAACCATTCTGAGACCTCACTTACTGCTAGAAATCAATTTTAAGAAGCGAGTGCTCTCCGGGGGGCATCTCAAACGGCACTAGAAAGACTAAAACTCCCCTCCCAGTCCCAAACGCACCACAGAGGCAAAGGTACCCCGAAAACCCCCAGCATCAAACCATGTGGTGTAGGGAGAGGGGGGCTGCTGAGGTCCCCAGCTGAAGTCTCGGGGATGGGACCACGTCTTTTCTGCTTAAATAAGTTCGTAAGAGATTGTTTCGCTCCACTCCCTCAACCTGGGCTTCTTAGCTTTTTGCAATTAGAAGAAATATGTTTTTCTGTCCAAGCTTGGACACCACCATGGAGGACTCGGGCAGGACTGCATGCCCTCTGCTCTTCCCATTTTATCGCATTCGTGACTGCTTAGGGCTGAAACGGTCCCACGTCTCCTCTCGCATGATGCCATATCAACTGGGTTTTAAGCCTTCTGTCTCTCCTCCCGGGATATTATCCCAATGCTACGTGGTCTGGGCTGTATCTCATCCCGCAATCTTCCAACCCCAGCCCAAGGCAGGGGTTTTTTTTTTTTGCTATCTCCCCTTGCCGTCTGCGCGGGAGGGAGTGATGCCCTGGGGGGCTGAATGCTTCTGTCTGCTCATGGTTTATCTGAAGGGACCAGAAAGAAAAAGAAACAGAAATACATGTCTGGCGTGATCCCAGTTTTTCAGAGGGGAAGGAAGAACCAACCTGCAGTTCCATGGCTTTTTATCCAGCACAGATTTGGGCAAGGGGACTTCTGGCAGGAGACCCTTTGGCTCTGCAGGTCTCCTCTCCCATAGCATCATAAGCTCTTTGGATGGTGGAGGATGACCCACTCAGTGAGCCGGGATGCTCCCAACCTCCACTGGGATTTCTCGGGGAGCCCAGCCCAGCGCTGCGAGGAAGCCCACCCAGCTCTCTCTTTGCAACAGAAGCGGACTTCAACTTGGTTTTAACCACGTTTTGGTGATCACAGGGCTGCAACCCAGCTGAAACGAGGGCCCCCCCCCCCCCTTTTTTTTTCTTTCCTAAATCACAAATGACATATTGTCTTTTAAATTGCGTACAGGAAAAAAGGAGGGAGCCCCAAAGAGGAGAGAAAAAGGAGTTTGCTGCTGAGGAACCGCCCTGCCCACAGAAGAATGTTTCTACGACGCCTGAGCAAACTCTTTTCAGCTGTTTTTCGGCCACTCTGTAAAATTTGGGAAAACCAAAGCGAGCACAGGATTAACCACGTCATGGCTGTTCACGAGTGGAGAAGTGATGGGGAGATTTGAGGACACACTCCAACTGCTATTACAGACGTCTGTAGGACTCCCCCAAAAATCCCCCCCGGGAGGCATCGCAGCTCAGGCACAGATTTCAGATCACTCTAGGAGAAAACACTGGCCACTTTTTCTCCTGTTAAATAACATCAACCTCGCAAACTCCTAGTTTTAACAAAGCTTTATTGCCACAGCAGAACACACCGGCAGAAATAAAGCCGCATGTACAACTAACTCCCTTATTCCCCGCTTATTTGCACATTTAACCATAGTCACGGTTCCTACCAAGGACTCTAGATGCCCTCATATAATTAAATATGCGATTTACGCAATTAAATATCCAACTGGCCCTATTAAATTAACTCAACAGATTGAAATCACCAATGCCACGGGAACTCGGCTGCCTATTTAGCACATCCCCTCCTTCATGCCGACAGGCATCCGATACTCGCCGCAAACCCCTCTCCACCGTACCCACTTTGCAGGCGCCGCTGAAAATCAGCAAATTTTGCTTTTCGACAGAAAGAGAGGAAACAAGACACAAGGACTCAAAGCTTTTACAGATAATACCTTGCCAGCTGCCTCTTCTAATACAAGTAGGGGGGATCTGGCTATGGTGGAATGAGTGGAAGGGGAAGAGGAGGTCCTTAAGATACTCCTGGGGGAATGCAGGACACACTCCAGATCCCAAAGACAAACCAGGGAGATGGACAGACTCTACATTTTCAGGATGTTAATGCTCAAATAAGGGTTTGTGCATTAACCCAACGCTGGCAGCTGCTAAACGGCAGTATTGTCCGAAGACACTCCATGAGACAGAGGGGGAAGACGTGCAACGAGGAGAAGATGAAAAAAAAAACACATTAAAGAGAGGTTTCGCCTACCTCCGGTCGTTTCTCCTCCTTCTGAACAGTTTTTTGGTGTGTGCGATTTCAGCTTCATGAGGCAACGGGTGGTAACCCTGTAAAACAAGAGGGAAAAGCAGCGATCAGCTCCAAGATACAGGAGGCATCGATACGGAAGGGGACAGAGTGAGACAGAACATGTGAGCACGATAAAAGAAACAGTTCCCATCCAAACATCCTTACAACATCTCAGACCCTATAGAAGCAGGTCTGGAAATCCACAGGGAAATGAAGTTAGCTGTGATTTCTGTATGGGAGAAGCCATACAGGGCAAATAACTGCACCACCTATGGATGGAGCCCAAACACCACCATCTACAGGAAAGTCACCCATGTCACACACGACACTTGCTGATACCAGTGCACCTAAACCATCTATTTTTACTGGGTTGTTTCCTTCATATTTATTTATCTAAAACCCAGCTGTAAAAATGACTGCAAAGGGATGATGCTCAGCAGTGTTTTGAGGATCCTGGAGTAAGGCAACACCAGCCATAGCTGGTGGGTCTGTTGGGGCTGTGGCTTCACGCCGTTAGCAAGTCAACGACCACATCATGAGAACCTCACTGAGGCTGCCCACCATGAGCTAGTCAACAGCAGAAGGCATGGGTGGCATCTACCTACTGGAAACAGCTGAGATGACCAGGACATTAAACGATTTGCCCCGGTCATGTCGGTGGAAGAGCTGTGTCTAACTCAGGCTGCTGTCTCGTGCTCTCTCCACTGAAGGTGCCGACTCTCTGACTTGGTATGTTCATCTGATGAGAGGGATGTTGTATTTACCGTCCTACTATGGGCATCGTGAGGCTTCGCTAATGTGAGCAAAGAGTTCTGAGGTTCCTGGACGAAAGGCACTATTTAAGTGCAAAGTATTATTTATTTTCCAGGGACCACAGAGCTGTCATAACCATAACGATTTTTATTTATGCAGTATTGTGCTTCCCCAGCTGGCAATAAAAGCCCTGTAAAAGTCAGTCTTTTTATTTCCATCGCAATCTATCTTAGCCTCGGAGCTCCAGCCGCTGCTGGTGAATCACCACGCGTGAGGGGCCATGAGGGAGCAGCCTGGGCAAGGGCAAGGGCTGGGTGGGAACGCGTCGCATGGAGCAGCAGCTTTGTCACACTGGCATGACAACACAACACACCGACTTCAAAAAAAAGTCCCTCTCTCTCTGCGGGAAGAGCCTTAAAAATGAGGCGTTAATTTTAGGAGCGGTTACCGAGATAACAGTATTTTGAGTTCCTCTGGTGGAAGAGGTAACGGAGGAGAGAGGTTGCTGGGGATGGTATTGAATTTAGGCTTGCAGACCAGAGAAGGTTTGGACCCCGAGTCCAAGACCAACAGGGTTTATTGTGACCATCCAACCTGGCCATCTGCAAAGAGCCTGGAGAAACAGCTACTGCAGCAACCCTACAGTTCCCGTGGCAGCTGGAGCCGTCCACTTTGGAGACCTTCGCTCTTCGAGACTTCAAGCAATGAAGAAGTCAACAAGCCCCTAGGTAAGTCCTGCTGCTGGCTATATGTCCCCATTTGAACCTTGCTTTGGCTGCAGTCTTCAAGTGTGTTTTCTGAGAAGGTAGTTTCCCTTTTAACGTTCTTCTTCACTTTTAACTCTTTTGGAGAAAATTGGATGCACCATGATCATATGGTTTAGCGCAGGCATTAGAAAGCATGTTCATGAGTAGTACACATTCTTGGTGACCAAATTACCCTTCTCACCCACTAAAACACCCTCAACACCCAGAGGTGCCACACCAACCACAGCATCCTCAGATGCTCAACCTGAGCATCCTCAACCACAGATCCCTCATCGCAGTGGTGCAAAGGCCATCGTTATGTGAAGTTGCCTTAGCTTTCTTGCAGATCTGCTCATCCAGCGAGGATCTGCTCAGTGATGCACGTTGTTCTGTGGTCCTCTGCTCACGTGCCTGCACCCAGCACCACAAAGAGCTCTCCTCATGCTCCCTAGATCTCATCTCACCGCTCAAACACAGCCCATGTTTGACTAAGAAGAGGTAGTTTGGGAGTAGGGAAAGTTGCCAGCCTGCTCTCCTGGGGCTGTGGTTGGGTTATCACCTAGTTAACCAGGTCTGACTTGGGTTTCTCCTGCAGCCAAACACCTCATGGTTAATTCTGTGTGGAATCTTTGATGTCTAATAGCTTAAAATCACACTGAACCTTCTTCATTGCTGGGGGTTTGAGTCTTCCTCATCTACTTGATCACTGAAGGCATAGGAGGAGCTTAATATCTCCGAGACCTCTCTTCCTCTGAAAATTTGCTTGACATTGGCCAATGGGTACCAGTGAGAAAAGGAAGGAAAGGAGCAGACACACACACGGCCCAATCACACCAGCCATGCTAGTTCAGGAAATCAGGCTAAAAATAGTACGATACTCGGTGAGGCTGTTTCCAAATGTTGTACTACCACAGCAGGCGAAAGCTTGGCGTATTTTTAAGAATTTATGCTGCACTGCAGACACGTGCAAATACACTTACCCTAGAAAAAATGAAACTCTCTGCAGAACACAAGGACTTAAAGCACTGATTTCCTCAACGCGAAGCCCTTCATTAAGTCGCAGGAGCTGCCTTTCTGCTCTTTCCAACTAGAAACCATGTGTATGGCAGTGCACTGCTGCATGTCCTCCTTGCAGAGCATCCCTGTGCTTCCTCAGACCTCTGCCCACCAGGAGCAGACAGCATCGGGGTGAGAGATGGACTAGTTACACGGGAATAAGGCTCCTAATCCTAGGAGCATGCCTGTGACTGAACAGAGGAGAACTTCGTGTCCTCGTTAGGAAAATCAAGCACCTCCTTTCTCCAGCCAAGCAATTCCCTTCCTTAGTCCTAGTCATGAGACAATGTTTTGGAAAAAAACAGTCACCGGTCCCTACTCTTGTCTATTTTGGTGCCTAAACAGAGCTAAATTTGGAAGGCAGAAAAGTCGACTTCTTTTGTGCAGCAAGTCGATGTAAAAGGAAATATCAGCAACTTGCAAGAAGGGTGGAGTGGCTGGAGAAGACCGAGAGTGCTGGGTGGGTGGGGACAGGCCAGAGTCCCAAGGGCACGGTGAGCGCCTTGATGACATGGCTCTTGGGTTTGTCTGGAGGCTGCTCCCCGCCACGGGTCATGCAGGACAGCAATGGAAGTGCCTTCAGTAGAGCTGGCTCACTGAGGACAACGTGGATCTGGAATGCAGCTGTTCCATTCTTCAGTGGACACACTCTTTACGAAGCCGAAATCCCAGAATAGAGACAAAGGGATATGTCTTGCAAGGTGGAAGACCACCCTCTGCTCCCCAATGGGTCTACAAGAAGACCTACACAAGAGGGATGGGTTTTGTTCTTACTTGGGCCAGAAGACACTGTAAAGCCCAGGTGCTGACTGTTTTCACAGGCGGGTTTGCATCTTCTCAGTGGGCAGCAAAATAGCATTTGGTCTCTCTCCCACGTCAGTTTTATTTTGATATTTATTCGCAGGTGGCTTGAGGAGAATGTAACAAACCAACGTTTCAATGCGGCTGGTTCTGGAAGCAAGGGGTGTGGGAAAAGCAAAGAACAAAGAGCCCATGGTCTCTGGAAGGATCGTTAGTAGGGGTCATTTTCAATTTTGGAGCTAAACACACTGCGGTTGACATGGTGGGAAGCTTGAAGCAGAACCTGAGAAGCCCGTGGGACTTCTAATGCATGTCAAGTTTAAATCATAAACATGTGCGTTCTAACAAGAAAGGCCAATAGGTCTGGAAAAGAAGGGGCATTCAGGACTGGTCTGCAAGTCCCCTAGAGATCAGCAACGTTGTGATGTGCATATTCCTTTTTAGATGTTTTGGGGAAAGCAGCTCTTGGAGAAGGGAAGGTGATGTCTGGCAAGTTTAGGTGATTGTCATATGGCCAGCTAGCATATGCCAAGGGAAATCTGTCATCCAGCAAAATCGCCGCAAACAGACGGCAGAGGAGAGCAGGTTTGATGCCCATGTGCACCCTTTTTGTGCTTTACCTTCCTAATGAAGGTGTCTGCCCAGCCCTCAACCTCCTCCGCCTGCCTGTGGGAATCCAGAAAGCTGGCAGCTGCCTCTCCGCTGCCCCAGCCCCATTTACATCAAAGTTTAATGAAAGAACAAATTAAAACCTTTCAAGATCTTGTTGGCAATCCGCAGCAACCGACACCTGCCCCTCTCCGGCACCATCTCTCTCCTGAGCCATCCCACCCCACATCTTGGCCCACTAATGTGTGGGGCACTGGCCTGGGAGGGACACAAGGAAGAGGGGCAGGACCAGAGGAGGGAAATGGTTGGGTTTAGAGCTACCCTGCCAGGAGCAGGAGCTTTGCTGTCGTTTTTCTCCCGCCTCCTCTGCATCAGCTGAGGATGTTGGAGATGCTTTACCTCTTTTACCAGTGATGGTAACACACAGGGTAAATCACACGGAGAAAAGCAGAAACAAGGAGCGGTTTTTTTGCTGCTCCTGGTCCTTCAGTGACCACCCTTTGGTAGCAAAACCCAGAGACTCCTTCAGCACCCAACAACAACTGCCTTATAAAAGGGATAGTCCTATTTGGGACCAACCTGCACCCTCTTTTCTTCACCTCCACTTCTGCACTTCTCAAGTGCAACTGTTGCCTGGGGTGGCCAAATTCACGGGCATTTCATTGACAAAGACTCTAGGGCCTATGAGAGGTTGAGGTTAATTGCTTCATCCTCGTGGTCTTCATGTCTAACGCAGCCTAACTTTCAGATGTGAAACCTCACCCCACAAAGTGACTGTCTTCATTCACACACACTCATTCAGCCTCTTCCATTGATGTTCCCTATGCAGCATAAACGCTCCCAGCCTGTGATGGTCAAGCAGGTGAAGATGCCTGAATGCCAAACAGCAACACCAAAACCCCAAGAGCAAACAAAAGGTTGAGAAAAGCAACTGGACTGATGGAAAAACCCAGTGCTGAGGGGTGATGAGAGAAGGAAAAGAAATGATCCGGCCATATCACAGGATCATTCCACATGAGCTTTATCTCAAGAGCCTCTTGTGCCCTCAAGAAACATCTCCGCCCTTGCTTATCTTCAACAAATGGTTGCAGAAGGCCCAAACTGAACAAACAGGTTATTAGGCCTGCGGTAGGTGCTGGGAGTTTTGCTCAATTTTATTGCACACAAAGTTCAGGGTGGGATTTATCTTCTGGGGAGGTGGGAAGGGAGAGATGGGGCTGGGTTCATGGCAACCCCGAAGCCGCCCCATCTACCTGCACAAAGGCAACAACATAACTACCAAGGTTGGAGGAAGTGTAAAAAAATAAATGTATTGTGGTTCCAGAAATGACCCACAAAAACCAACGCAGTGACTGGCAACACCCCGTGATAAGTCTTTCATCTGGCAATAGGATGGATTATCCGTGGCAGGAAAGTCCAGGACAGCACAGAGCTGCAGATATGTTTAACTTTTACTGTGCTGGTCCCACACTCATCGTGTGAACATGGGACATAGAATCATTGAATCGTCTAGGTTGGAAGGGACCTGTCAGATCATCGAGTCCAACCATCAACTCAACACTGCCAAAACCCACCACTAAACCATATCTCTAAGCACCACGTCTGCCCAGCTTTTCAATACCTCCAGGGATGGCGACTCCACCACTACCCTGGGCAGCCTCTTCCAATGCTTGACAACCCTTTCAGTGAAGAAATTTTTCCTAATATCCACCCTAAACCTCCCCTGGCGCAACTTGAGGCCGTTTCCTCTTGTCCCATCGCCTGTTCCTTGGGAGAAAGACCGACCACCCCCCACTACCCCCTCCTTTCAGGGAGCTGTAGAGAGCGAGAAGGTCTCCCCTCAGCCTCCTTTTCTCCAGGCTGAACACCCCCAGCTCCCTCAACTTGTGCTCCAGACCCCTCACCAGCTCCGTTGCCCTTCTCTGGACGCGCCTCAGCACCTCAATGTCTGGCAAAGGCGCCACTACCTCCCCATCGGCATCATCCCCATCACCTCTACCCACCCAAGGCCTGCATTTATCAACACGCGTAAGTCCTGTGGGCACTTCCAGCAGAGCCATCTCCTTGGAGGCCACTTGCCGTTGCGTCTTCCCCTTCCAGGAACTCCCACAGCATTGGTCTGCCACCAGTTCTCCTCTCTTACACGAGGGGAATTTTCTACCTCTTGAAAGGAGAGGGCTGAGGCACAAACCAAAGCCTTGACCTGCTTTGGAAGCCATGGAAGAATACCAAACAATGTCAGGAAGCCGCCTGGAAATGATTTCCTCTCTGTTAAAATTTAAGTGATAAATCTGTTCCTTCAAATTGCAAGCTATTCATTTTTCCTGGAAGGTGCTTATAATAACAGTTGCTTCTGAATAAGGAATCTGTCGGTGCTCAACATCAGTGGAATAGAAAGCGCAACAATTTTACAAAATACTCCTCACCCAAGATAAAAGGCGGGTAAATCCTTACAGCACTTCATGGTTGTGGCTCTCCCATCACTCCTCATCCACCATACAACACACACAGGTCCTGGCCACGCTTTCTTCAACCTCAATCATTGGAGACAGGGCTAAATTAAACTATAGGGTTGGCAAGGAGGACTTAGTTTACAGCCACCCAAGGAGCTGGAAACGGAACAAAACTCCTCCGGCTTTGCCACCGCCGACACGACACATCCCACGGTGGAGGAGGGATGCTCCGTGGGACCTTGACCGTAGGATGCGCTTGCCTGATGAATCACGGCATGGTGCAACATGCCTCAAAGAGGAGGCACAGGAAGTTGTTTCTTGGGAGATGTCCCGGTTTGGAGGATTTCCTGATTAACTGCATCTTTGGGGAGCACACCATAAATCGTACACCGCCAGCAAAGGCTGAACGCGGAGCTGCAGCACGTGCACCTCGGTGATGAGCACTTTGGAGGAGCCTTTTTCCAAAAAAAAAAGGGTGGAAGCCCAGAGGAGCGACTGCTGTGACAGTGATCCCGACTGTCACAACTGAACACCACTCTTTAGCTACCATTAAAAACACCGTTGCTGTTCCCTACAGGGCTCTGCCCTCCCATGTTCCCCCACGGACATGACCTCCTGGATTCCCACTTGCTGAGCGTTAATACTGATCTATTCAGCCCCTCTCATGAAATGGTGGGCGTTTTGGTGAATTATAGACTCTATACATGCAGTCCCAGACCCAAAGAAGTATCATTGAGGGTGGAGGGTGAACGAAGGGTCCTCCTGCCGTCTCACCTGCCCGCTTCATCTTGGCTGGAGAGGCATGGGCAGATGGCATGGTCAGATGGCACGTCAAGGTGCACAAATAGGGGGTGGCAGGCTTTGAAGGGTACAAGAGATGGGGAAAACCAGGCTGGGGAACGTGAGAAATATAGAGGAAATGTATACTTTAAAGAAATGTGGGGTCCCCCACAGACAGAGGCTTGGAGAAGGAACAGACAGTGATATTCTGCACAGCTTGCTTCAGCCATGAAGGTCTATGAGAAAGGTCCACTGGTGGACCAAAAGGGGCTGTCACCTGGCAGATAAGACCCTTATCTTCCCCACCGCCTTTCCTTGGTGGGCTCCTGGCCGAGAGCGGACACCCAGCTAGAGGGAAGACAGCTTTTAAAATCATCTTAAATACTTGGTGGCAGCTCAGCTGTCCCACCTCGTCCCTCTGCAGCCAGCTCTGGGATGAAACGAAAAGACACAGAGAACGGCGGAACAACCCAGCGTGAAACTCCCCGTGCGGGATGAAGGATGCAAATGCAATTAAAGCATCAGAATAATTAGGCAAAGCATCCCGAGTGAAACGTACCCTGAACCTTCCTCAATGCCTTCTGCTGATTATTGACAGTGATTTTTCCGGGGTCTATTTTTAACTCTCAGCCCCACGGCTCCTGAATGATACATAATTCAGAGATAATAAAACTTGAAAATCCAGGACAAAGTCTCCTAGGAGGAACCGCCTCTGCAAACACACATTACGCCCATCGCTACAACCACGCTGGGCAGGAAGCAAAGCCCAACCGGTGCCACCAAGCCCTGGCTAAGCCACCGAGACGGGGGACAGGTTGGAAACGCTGCTCCGGGCTCCCCTCGCCATTGCATTGGAACCGGGCGCTCCAGACGCACTGACACGGACCTGTGGTGCCATAGGAAGAGTATAAATAACAGACAAAAGAAATCCCCTTTTGTTACCAGAATCCGCAAATCCCAAATCAGTTACGAGCTGACTTAGGAAATGGAGGTTTTTTTCCCATGTTATAGCAAAATGGGAACAATACTTCACGAGTGGAAGTAACTCTAATTGTTTTAACTGATGTTATTTTAGTGTTGTTTAGGTTTATTGTTTATTTGTATGTATTTCCTCTACCCCGGGTCAGGCTTAAAAACAAACCTTACTGTCAGCAAAGTGTCCCATCCATAAATAAATACATTTATCCAGTAAATATAGATATAACCACGCTATTGCTTGGAGTCCTTAAATGCAGAATATTTAGAGAATCATTAAAATAAATAGCGTTGATGACCTGGGTTTGCTTTCCCCTGGAAAAGGGAGCCTTTTTCAGCTAATATTGGGAATAAATACCGCCCACATCACTTGTTTCCAGGAGGCACCACACCTGGTATTTGGTTTGCCGTGTCCAGGTAGCCCAAGCTCATCCTGAGAAAGGGCTGCACTGCTCTGAAAAGCTTTTCCCACATTTTCCTTGGCTTGTGCCAGCTTTGGGGGTGAGGGAGGAATTGCTTCAGCTGGGACTTACAGTGTTATGAGGTTGCTATGGGAATATTTGTAACTTGAGCTATTTCAGTCCCTCCGGGACCCCACATTTCTTTAAAGTATACTTTTCCTCTATATTTTTCACGTT
This sequence comes from Alca torda, assembly GCA_008658365.1. Lineage (NCBI taxonomy): Eukaryota > Metazoa > Chordata > Aves > Charadriiformes > Alcidae > Alca > Alca torda. Next base: position 3,556,472 of record CM018101.1, read on the forward strand.
CCCCAGCCTGGTTTTCCCCATCTCTTTTCCCCTTCAAAGCCTGCCACCCTCTATTTGTGCACCTTGACGTGCCGTCTGCCCATGCCTCTCCAGCCGAGATGAAGCGAGCAGGCGAGACGGCAGGAGGACCCTTCGTTCACCCTCCACCCTCGACACCTCCTCATTGTGCCATCGTGGTGGACGGCGTCATGAGGAAGAGACCTGCAGGCAGAACAGGGACTTCCCTGATGAATTTTTCACGTGACCTATAAACAGATCCCAAAGGACATCAGGGAGTTTTGGACCAGAACCCAGGTCACCTCTAAGCTGGTGGGTCTGTTGAACCTCCGTGTTGGGCGTGCTCCCCCCCAACCTCAGCATCGCTCTCAACAGGAGGTAAAGGCTGTATCCAAGTTATTTTCATTTCACCCTTATTATTAATAAAAGATTGCATGTTTTTCCTGTGCATTTGTGCAATCCCCCAGAACCAAGCCCCCACAAATCTACTCCTCTTGGGCGGACCGGAGTTCCAGCCCATAGGAGCCCCAGCTCATGCAAGCTCCCAGGAGTCGGGACAACCCAACAGCGATGAAACCCTTCATTTGCGGAGTGATAACTCCATAACCTTACAGACAAGAGGTGGCTTCTCTTTTCTTTCATCGTGGGTATTCAGAGGCGCTAGGAGAACTTTCTCACCGCTCAGCCCTTGGCACTTCCCATTGGAGGCCTTCCAAGTGCATGAAGTTTCGCAACACCCTAAGATCGCAGGCAATAGTTAATAAGTCAACGAGCATTTTTTGCCATGATCCGTATCGCTGTGATCCCTACACTGCGCCACCAAAGCCAAAGGGAATTTTGCCATCGACTTTAATGGGGTCATGGTGGTGACAGCCCCTTTTGGTCCACCAGTGGACCTTTCTCATAGACCTTCATGGCTGAAGCAAGCTGTGCAGAATATCACTGTCTGTTCCTTCTCCAAGCCTCTTGTATTGTGCTGGAAATGTTTTCCCACAACAGATATTCCTGTTTGCAGTTGGCTGAAGACACAGCCAACACATTTTCCCCCGGACTATACCACAAAGAAATGCTTTTTTTCTATCTTCTGAAGTCTCTGCTTAGTCTAGCTCAGCCCAGAGAGAGCAAGTGAGGTTCCCATGTCGCAGCCACCCCAGCTTGGAAAACACCCCAGTGTGCAAATGCCAATTTAATCCTATAAACGCCTCATTCCTCCCTTGGAAAAGTCCCATTCCTTTGCAGGAGTGTGGGCTGTGAAATGCAAGGGCTTGACTCTCTCCTTGCCAGGTTACTGGCAGTTTGTACCTGGGTAGAAGAAACTGCTTCTTGAGTGTCCGTCTGCTCCCTCCCAGGATTTTCCTTTTACGCATCGAGGGCTAAGATTCCTCCTGCTGTAAAGGGTTTTAATGCAGGGACAAGCATAGAAAACATGACGCACTTGCCACAGAGTATCAATCATCGTATCATATATTAATTATGCTGGAGGCTTTCCACTGGTGCTTTGCAGGCCTCTGGGAGCCAAGGACTACTTCGAACAATAAAATGAAGAGGAGTAAGAAAAGCAAGTTTGTTTCTGCTTTACAGCAGTCTCCAAATGTGAGATTTGGAAACGGACTTGGCATTTCCACCAAAAAAAAAATTCCTGAAAAACTGCTTTATATCCAAAAGTTGCTACTGGACAGGGAGCAAGATGGCCATATCTGCTCTCCTGCGTCTTGCAAAGGTTGAACCTCAACCACAACAACTCCAAAGACACAGGCATCATTCAAACATCAGCTTTGCTGCCAGTGAAAGCATGAGTTGTGATGACTGCCACGAGATGGGTGAAGCCCCTTCAATTCATTTCACATCGGCTGATAGGATACACCTTCAGGTGCTTCACCAGAACCAAGCAGGGACAAAGAAGAACCAGCAACAAAACTCAACAAACCAACCCAACTCCCGGGTATTTTCATGCGCCAAGTGACCAGCAACAAAGACCTTGATTACTGGGATGTCTCAGGTCATCTTGCCCTTCCTTCCTAAGGCTTTTTTAGCTCCTTTCTCCTTTCCTTGGTGCCCTTCTTGCTGGAAGGATTGTGCTGGTTTGATGGGCTCAGCTCCAGAAGCTGGGAAGGGTCTGAGATAGTGGTCACAGAGAGCGCTATGACGAGCAGAAAGGGGTACGATGGAAAAAACGCAGATGGTCTGCATTACGAGAAACTCAGAATTGGCCATCAAACTGCTCACTAGCAAAGAGAGATGAGAATTTTGGCAACCAGAACATCCTTCGTGCCTGTTCAGCTGGCTCCCTTCTCTGTCCAGGACCCCTGCGTGCCACCATCAGCACCGCAGCCACAAGCATCCTACAGATGCTATGCCTTCACAGAGCTCTAAAGTCAAGCAGGGACCCTATGGCAGTCCCGGGATGGAAAACAAGGTCTCACACGCTCCACTCCTTGCTCATAGAATCACAGAACCATCTAGGTTGGAAGGGACCTGTCAGATCATCGAGTCCAACCATCAACCCAACACTGCCAAGTCCATCACTAACCCACGTCCCTCAGCACCACGTCTGCCCGGCTTTTCAATACCTCCAGGGATGGCGACTCCACCACTGCCCTGGGCAGCCTCTTCCAATGCTTGACAACCCTTTCAGTGAAGAAATTTTTCCTAATATCCATCCTAAACCTCCCCTGGTGCAACCTGAGGCTGTTTCCTCTTGTCCCATCACCTGTTCCTTGGGAGAAGAGACCGCCCCCCCCCAGCTACCCTCTCCTTTCAGGGAGCTGTAGAGAGCGAGAAGGTCTCCCCTCAGCCTCCTTTTCTCCAGGCTGAACACCCCCAGCTCCCCCAGCCGCTCCTCACCAGACTTGTGCTCCAGACCCCTCACCAGCTCCGTTGCCCTTCTCTGGACACGCTCCAGCCCCTCAAGGTCTTTTTTGTGGTGAGGGGCCCAAAACTGGACACAGCACTCGAGGTGGAAGGCGGGTAGCTCTCCTACGGGTCTACCCATAGCTTAAATTAGGTAGCCAAGTATCATACCAAAAGCGATTTTAGACATCCTCGCTTGCATATTGCTCTGTGCCCACTGTATATAGTTACATCCACGTACAAGATGCTAAAGGCACATGGGGCCTTTCCTCCTGCCTGCATCTCTGCTGGGATCGGAGACAACCCGGCAAGCAGCGATGGCTCAAGCCTGCCCTTCCCGAAATCAAGTCATCAGATGCCTGCGTCTCTGCGCTTGGCAGCCTCAGCCTTTCTCTCCTTATCAACGCCAAAAATTATTCATTTAGCATCCCTGGCCTTTCGCCAGCAAGAACGCCGTGGCGAGGAGCAGAACCGTCTCCTCCGCTCCTCCGACAGACCGAAGCAAGAGAAGCGAGGCTCTTCCTCATGCGAAAAAAAGGAAAAAAAAAAAAAAAAAATTGAAAAAAAAATTCCCATCGGCTAAGAAAAGCTGGAGGTTAATATAAATTCCATGGGTTTGAGGGGGAAACGGAGCTGCGTTCAAAGACTCGATGGCTAACCACGCTTCCTTCGTCTGGCAACTGCCCGCTCCCCCAGCAGACTTATTGAGGAAGTTAGACGAGCCCTGTATTTGTTCCAGCTGCAGATTTCCCTTAACCCCTAGTAGTGGTGTTTTCCAAAAAAACCCCAGATCTTGTTTTCTGGTGGTGGCTTTTCATTTTCATGTGTGCCACGGCTACAGTTATTAGCTTTAAGTGCTCTCATTCATAGATTAAAAATAAAGGAAAAAAAAAAATACCTTTGTCATTCTATTAAGTCCAGGCTGGATGAGCAAAAGGGGGATTAAAAGAAGGCTTTCAGGAATTAGCTTGGAACAGGAAAGAAGAAGATAAAGCCATTATAAAAGCTTGTGTTAATACAGAAGTCCTTTTTGTTGTAAGTGTTAATGCAGCCACACAAATTCCTATGAAGATTTATTAGTCAGGTCATATAATCTGTTCTCCTTCCTCTTCTGATGATAAAATCAAGGCTATTTTCCTCCACTAAACCGATCTTCTCTCTCAATTAAGAGGAAAAAATAATTTTTTTTTTTTTCCAAGATTGTGTTTGTGGTATACACAAGGTTACCTGTGAGGCCAATGCCTTCGGAACGGTGAAATAAAGACATTGAAATGAAGGTGCTCGTTTAGCGATTAGACTGTTAGGATGCTCCCCGTAAGGTGAGAACAGCCCCAGGCACCGTGGTACCCGATGCCGAATAACTTGACGGAGCTGGGATGTGCAGCACCGATCCCTTCCATCATCCCGGACCTGCTGCAGCATCCGCCGTCCCACGGGACTTCAGTCCAGCAAAGCATTTTCTGGAATTCGCTTAGGAGCGAATCTGCTCCTAAGTCTACTATTTGCCTTGGCCCTCAGCCAGCCAAGCACTTAGGCACATGCTTAAAGTTAAGCACAAGAGTAAACAGATTGAAGGCAGAGGGACTTAAAATTAAGCACATATTTCAAGGATTTGCTGGATAAGGGCCTTAACCCCGGCGCGCAGCGTTTAACTGGGATGATTCCCGGCTGATGAGCTCCCCCCTTACCCCGACCTCCCCTCCATCGGACCAGGCAACAAATGGTTTCTGTTTTGCCACCACGCTAAAGGCTTGGCTTTAAAGAAACCTTGTCCAGCCTCCAGGCAAAAGCATGTCTTTCTTTAATTATACCTGCCTGTGAAATACCTTCCAGAAATCCCCACCCAAACAAAGCCTCAGGAAAGGAAATAACGGAAATTCTTGATGGTTTCCACGGGGGAAAACGATCCTAACCAGTGAGACGAGGCGCACGTAAGATGAGGCTGATGACTGTTCCTACTGTACACAGCTCCCAACCCAGAGAGACTCCTTAAAGCTCCAGTAGGAACCCCCCCCCCAGTTACCCAAGTCCTCATCTCCCAGGGCAGGAGCCTCCTTGAACCTGGCCCCTGGATGTGCCTCTCTGCACGTCTTAAAATATGAAAAGCTTTTTGGTGGACATGCAGGGGAAGAAGGGTCATGTGGCAACACAAAATCCATGAAAGCACCATGCCCTCCTCCGTAGCAAAGTGCAGCACCCAACGGGGAATCTTCCAAGAGGCCACACAGCTTCTAAAGGGCTGGTGGTCAGCTGCATGACTTGATTTTTGCCTTCCGTGTCCTTTCATATGAGTTTTTTCACTTTATTTCAATTGTATCTACTCATGCCAGGATCTTAGTGGCTGTGGGCACGTGTGCAGGTCTTGCAGAGCGAAAGCCCTCCTGCGCAGAGAGGCAACCACTCAAACCAGGCAGCCTGGGCAAAACTTAGAAGATAAGGACAAAACAGACGAGGAGAAGATTGGAAACCTGGACACAGAGGATGAAGATTCGCTGTTGGTTCCTCCAGAAACAGGACTGCTCTCACCATGGATCATCAACTTGCCCAGACCTGACAGTGGACTAATGGAACAACACCAAGTCCTATTCCCACCCCTCACCTGCCCCCATCCAACTCACTTCGAACCATCCCCTGCTGCGTTATCGTCTGCTCCTGAACAGTCAGCCCTTCCCACCAGGGCATGAACATCTGATTTGCCTGTGCTACGCGTAGCAATGGCACTAAACTAATCAAGTACCTCTGGAAAAGCACCTGTGAAAGATACACCTGAATTATTCCATCCAAACTGCAAACCACTCTAGGAGACCGCTAGATCATCAACTTTCACGGCAGCACATGCAGAAAGACGTCTGCGCTGCCAACACACCTTCTCTTTGGATCCAACTTCACGTTAGGAAAGCTACCTTAGACCTCCCAGAAGAAGGGCACGGCCACCAGCCTTGCCCCTCCTGAACCAGCAGCTCTCAGAAGTTGAGGACTGGTGGAATAAATTCAGATCCTGTCTTGTAGGCAAATCACACCATGAAAAGACCCCGAAGCCAAACAAGGTGACCCGCTTCCACTTGAGACAGGAACGGCAGGATGGTTAAGTAGTCAAGGAGCTCCACCTCTAATGCAGCAGGTTCCCAGCCTCATGTACGCTTACAATCCTTGGAGCTACTTGCGATATATTTTCATGGCCTCGCTGGCCACGGGCAGCTGGACACTGTTTCTTCTTCTAGACAAGGAAAGGAGCTGTGTCTTGGAAGCCTGTCACACTTCACCTGCCCTCCTCTTCGACAAAGCCCATGTAATTATCATTTATTACCTGCTCGGAAACACCACCCAAATCCTGGAGCTAGATGCTGTACGCAGAGATCAGAAAGCTCCTCCAGCACCAGGAGAAAAGCAGCATCAAGGCTGAAAGAAGAACTTGATGCTTGCTTGCTTTTACCTTCAAATGCAGGCATTTATGAAAAAAAAAAGAAGAGTTTAAATAACAAATGTTTGCCTAAGCATTTATAAATTGAGCTAAAAAAGAGTTTTCCTTTCAACTAAAGGACCCTCATGGGGTGTGTAGTCCCAACACTGTGGCACTGCAAGAGGTGTGGGTGCGAGACCTCAAATTTCTCCCCGGCCATGAATGTTCCCACCATGCCCTTGGGATTTCAGGCAACACATGGGACCATTCTCCCCCACCTCCTTTGATGGGATCCTGGTCTCTGACAGTTTTTCATAACCAGAATCACAGAATCATAGGGTTGGAAGGGACCTCTGGAGATCATCTAGTCCAACCCCCTGCCACAGCAGGGTCACCCAGAGCAGGTTACACAGGAACGCGTCCAGGCGGGTTTGGAATGTCTCCACAGTTGGAGACTCCACCACCCCTCTGGGCAGCCTCTTCCAGTGCTCTGGCACCCTCAAAGGAAAGAAGTTCCTCCTCATGTTTAGGCGGAACTTCCTATGCTCAAGTTTGTGCCCGTTACCTCTTGTCCTGTCCCTGGGCACCACTGAAAAGAGCCTGGCCCCATCCTCCTGACACCCACCCTTTAAGTATTTATAAGCGTGGTTCGGTCTTGCTTCAGCATTTGCAGAAGAAGAGGAGTTCCCACCCATCTACGCTGACAAAGCAGACGAGGCGAAAGAGGAGCCACCGCCGTGCTCTTCGGATCATGTCAGGTCGCACGTACGTTTGAAGTTGGCCACCCAGTTCTCAGCAGCCAGGAGCAATCTCGTAACGGCCACTTCCTCCATCGCTCGCAGAGCTGATCTTCAGGAAAGCTCTGTAGTGTGAGGAAATCCTGACCATCGCCACCAAAGCGTTATCGACACAGCAAGGAGATAATAACGACAGGAACTGCCTTACGGCAAAATCACCATCATGATTCATGCGACTGCTTGGTGCCAAGGTCCATCAAGCTGGAACACAGCGAGAGGAGGTCACACATGCTAACACTGGTTATTGTGTAAAAAAAAAAAAAAAAGAGGTGGGTTCCTACAATTTGATGAGCATCATTTGCTCTCCCTCTGGCAAATGAATCAGGTCTTCAGTGCACGGTACGGCTTACTGCGTTGAACTTATCTTCTCATAGAAGGCCACAGGGCCCACCTTCTCCTTTGGGAAGGTAGGTGTTATCTAGCCTGGCAGATATGGAATGCCACCTGGAAAAAGTATCACCATTCGTGGTGGCAGAACCCAGCGTGGTGTGCAAGTTTCACGACTGCTCCAGATTCACAAGAAGTATGACAGAAGCCACAGCAGCCCTCTGATCCGTGTACAACGTCCCCCAGCAGAGAGATGCAGGCTGCTTTGATGATGGACAAGACCAGTGGGCAAACCACTATGGGTCAGGGCCTGCAGCGCTTCTCCCAAGACCTTTTACTCCAGGAATCGATGGCTCAGACCATCATGATCTGTGATACACATCCGAGGAGGAGAAGGGACGTCATGAAAGATGCCAGCTTGAAAACCTGGGTGCTGCCAGATGGTGGTCAATGCCTGGAGCAAGCACAACATGCCAAGCAGCTGTGCCTCCTTCAACCCCATCCTTGCTGGAGACCATACCCCACCAGCCCGCAGGCTTTGCACGTGGGCTGTGAGAGCAGCAGAAACTCCCCATCTTGGACAACCAGAGAAACAGAGGTCAAGGACAAGTGAGACGCGAGGTCTCACCTACGCACTGTGGGCATTTGGCCACTTGTTGAGCAGACGCTGGGGAAGATGCTGCCGTGGCACGGTGGTAGAGACAGCAAGGGGACAGATTTCCCCCCCCACCATGAGAACAACCATCGGTACCTTCTCCAAGCGCAACACTACACCAGAAATAGAGCACCCCCGAGACTTAATTTTATTTTTTATTTCTTTTTTTTGGGGGGGGAGGAGGGGAGAGCTTTTTGCAGCTATGGATTACTGAGTTCGCAGAGTCTCTCTTTAATGTCACATGTGCAGCTCAGGTCCCTCAGGCCCCAGCAGAAGCAGCCTGGGATATTTGCACAGACCCCTCACAATGGAAGGAAGAGGGTGTAGGAGGGAGGATCAGGCTGCTGACCCCTTTATTGTTCTTGGGCCAGAAGAAAGCTTCCTTCTGGCTTAAGAACCACGGCGCTGAAAAAGTTTTCCAGCCAAAACGAGTCAGATGGAGTCACTGGGTGGTGGTTTTTATTTTTTTTTTTTGTCTCTCTCCTTCCCCTGCCTCCCCCTTCGGCCGAGCGACGGGGAGTCACAGGGTTGTGCTCCATTCACAAAATACCTGCTGCACATCACGTAGTCCTTCCCCCCGACGGCGGGGAAAGGCGCTGTAACCCAAGCAAACGAAAATAAACCTTTTTTTTTTTTTTTCTTTCTCCACAGATTTTTTTTTTAAAAAAAAAAAGAAAGGAAGAAAGGACCCTGCTCCCAGACTGACGCCTCCAGCGTGCACCCGCCGGGGAAGGGGTAGGCGGCGGGGGGAGCAGGGGGGAAGCGAGACGACGGTATGAAAGAAAACAAAAACAGCAAATTCTGCTCCGAAAGGATTAAATGGAGGTTTTCCAAAAAAACACCCCGCCATTATATAATGAGGCTTAACTCGGAGTCACCGGGGTCACACGATGCAGCAGACTGGAAAAACCAAAGTGCAGCGTAGCCTTTTAATTGTTAAGCCAACCATGAAAAAAAATAAAATAGAAAAACGATATTGTGATTGCACGACAAGGTGGCTGCTCACACACTAATGGTCGGGGTATTTTTTTTTACCCCCTTGGCTCTTTTCGACTGAAATACCATTTTAGTGTGAGTTTGACTCCTCGCCTTTCTGCTTATCGGGGTGGTGACCTGTTTTTCCGGGACGCTGTTGGTGCCGGGCAGCGATGCCATGGGGAACACGGGGACCACAGCGGCTTCCGAAGCCTTAAGGTCCACAGGGCTGATTTGCACTGAAAGCAAAATAAAGCACAAATGCAAACTTTACCCCAATAATCCAGATCAAAATCCATCGCTGGGTTTCCAGATCGAAATTTGCATGCAAGGAGATGATTTTTTAGCACGCTGGTTGCATCTACAAGTCCAACCATGATCCATGACCACCTAGCACCCAAGTTCTCCATAGCCTTAGGTTGAGTTGGTTGTACAACCACGGGCAGCCTTGAAGCTCCTGCGTCCTTGATGTCTTCTAGCGTTTCCTACACCAGAGGTCCTAGCTGCAGGGCTAAACAAGATCCACAGACGCAGTGGCATGGATAGGAACAACCCAAACGAGAAGAAAGCTTTAAAAAAATCCCACCCTAGCTCTCTGATTTTGGAAAACCAAACCTTCATTGACTACGGGCCCAACGGCTACAGCAGACGGGCCACCATGGCACGCCCAGGAGGTCCACCTGCAGCGGTGGGGACCTACCACTACCATCAGGTTGGAAACCTGGACATCATCGTAGGTCCGTGTTTTCTTTTACGTTACAACAAATGCAAATTTGCTTTTCATCTTAGACTCTTAAAAACTGGCTTCGGTCCAGACTGTCTTTGCAGAGTGACCATGAAACAGGGAATTTCACTTCTCCCACCATTGCTTCAAACCATGCAACTACCAACCCCACAACTTTTTATTCTTATCTAGTAAACACGCAGCAATCCAAACTTGAGGAACTTTATGTACTATTTATTCATAGCCCAAAGAGGAAGGGTGTCCAAACGAAGGCGTACGCGGGCCACCAGCTTTATCGAATCATGTCCCGTTATGGAGTGAGTGTCGGTGGCCCCATCCCAAGACCAGAGAGCAGAAGCCATCAGTATCTTATGTGATATCTGCTTATTTTGCCCAGCCAAGGGGTCTTATTTTGCCCAGCCAAGGGGAAACAAACAGTTCCTACAAGCACATATTTTCTTTCCGTTCGGACCAGGCACCTCGAAAGAATATACAATGAGAAACGAAATAATCAAGCGGGTCACAAAAGCAGGAAGAAATGAAGCTTTATCATTCTCCAGTGGTTTCTCTGCTCATACATTACAGGAATTTAAAAAAAAAAAAAAAAAAAAAAAAAAGAGAGAGAGAATTAAAAAGAAAGCAAGCCAACAATGAGGAGTTTCTCCATGGTGGTACCAGCAGGTGAGGAGCAGAGCAGAAAAACCCTGGGAGACATGGACACTGAGGAGCATCGTGTGGCCAAAGGCATAGAGAGCACGTTCCTCTTGCTATTTCTATTAGCCCAGATGAAATCCTTCAACCCCACCATCCAGCGAAGGCGTTTTAGGGACGGCACAGAGTTTTCTTTCCCTGACCATGTACAACCGAGCGCTTGCCGTTTTTAGAGCCAGCAGAAGAGTTCATGGAGTATCTTAAAAAACCCAAACAAACCCCAAAAAGCTATTTTAAAAATCTTCAAGTGAGGGACAATCCAAACGCAGGACCAGAAAGGACCTCTGAGTTACAGAGCTCGGTCCTCGGCGAAGACATCATGTAATTCCCTTCATAAACAGTCTTTATTTTCCCCACGGAAGAGACATCCAGGCGTCATGTGCAGCAGTAAATTTCCCACTTAAAAGGACAATCTTTGACCGAACCACCTTGGATTGCAATAAACACTTATCCTGCCACTAAATACCTATATTTACACCCATAGCTATATATATCTATCTCCCCAAGCTGGATGGGATTCACCTACCTGCTGCCTCCCGGGCAGGAAATTCGCATTTTAAGAACTTCTGGTCTCATTTATTGTATCGGTTGCTATTTCCATAACATCAGAGGAAAGGCAGCAGAAAAGGGAGGGGGGAGCATCTTCTGGTTGAGAAGAAATTTTTAAACGTGACAGGAAACATTAACCTCATATTTTGTCAGACAAGGGACAAGGACATCCCCCATGAGCAGGATTTTTAGAGCATGATGGGTTTTCTAGGCTTTGTAGGTCCCCTCCGCCAACGGGGACTAATGCACATCTCTCTTTGGTCCTGCGGTATGTCTAATTTTTTTTTTTTTTTTTTTTTTTTAAAGAGAGGAATTCCTTCCTTCACTTTATATTATTAAAAATTCAGGTCTTTCACAGGGAACGGGGAAGGGGATTAGGATGTGGAAATAGCCAAGGCAGAAGAAATAGCTGCTTGACCAAAGACACATTGAGTTTTAATTTGGGCTCTCTAGAAATCTGTATTTTTTTTTTTTTCCCCCTCTGGTACTTCTAATAACTTTTTTTTTTTTTTTAACTTAATCATTACTCCACAAATGGCTTCAGGAAAATATTCAGCAAATTCAAGGGAGTGCGGCAAAAGCCCTCTCAGATTTCTTATGAATTCTCTGGGAAAACGAGGGAGAAAACAATGTAACTCTATTCAGAAGTTAAAATTCAGGCAGGATTTGGGGGACGTGTGTGTTACAGTCTATGGAAAGGACGGGGGAAAAAAGAAAAACAAACCAAAACCTTTCGGCCTCGCTTTAGATATTATATAGCTGCACAAAAGCAAACCTTTTTGAAAGGGAAGTCAACTATAAGGCTGAAAAAAGCCCTTCTTGCTCCCTGGAGCTAAATGTGGTGACATTTTTGAGCCCCAAATGCCTATCGAGTTGTCATTTATACCCCAGTACAAGTCCCCGTATCTAAATTCCCCAGAAAACTTCAGTTCTCAGGTCTAAAACTACTTGTGAAATTACTAAAAGCAAAATAAAGGATTCTTCCTCATCATCCTCCCAGGAACAGACTTACCCATCCAGCTCTCCCATCATCTCCCTGTGGTTCCTGGCCATGAATCCAAGACTCACCACCTATTATTGGTAGTCCCTGCGTGGTCCTGCCACTCAACCGCTTCGTGTCTACATCTCCACTAGCCTGGCCCAAGAAAAAGCTGCAAAGCAGCCAAAATCTCATTGTTTGTATTTTTTTTGTAGCACAAGCCAGTGCCTGGCAAACTGGGGTCTAAGGAACACAGATAGTCCAGCAGCAGACACCACCATGGTCCTCATCCCCCTCGTGCTGAAGTTGACACGTCTTTCAATGTGGGTTGGGGACAACAGGGTAGATGGGAGACAGGGACAGATGGACAAATGGGAACGCGAGTGTTCAGAGGAATATCCCACATTTGAAGGGGCAGCAGCATCTTCTGGAGAAAGGGAGGACCCCTCAGCACACCTGGTACTGCTCCTTGTGTAGAGCATCGCTTGGGCCCTGCTGGAGCATCTGACAGGAGCAGAGTTTGCAAAAGTGAGATTTCCAACAGGAATCACAGAATGGTGGGGGTTGGAAGGGACCTCTGGAGATCATCTAGTCCAATCCCCCTGCCAGAGCAGGGTCACCCAGAGCAGGTTGGACAGAAACGCGTCCAGGCAGGTTTGGAATGTCTCCAGAGACAGAGACTCCACCACCTCTCCGGGCAGCCGGTGCCAGGGCTCTGCCACCCTCAAAGTAAAGAAGATCCTTCTCATGTTCAGGTGGAACTTCCCATGTTCAAGTTTGTGCCCATTAGCTCTTGAGTAATGGAGTAAGGGAGGTGTCATGATGCAAACTAGGAAGACTCGGGGGGTCTTCCCCGGGGCATGTCATGCCCTCTTGAGGCATGTCTAACCCCTAGGCACCAGCTCCCTCAGGGTCATGGTGCTTGGACAAGGCAACCACAGGGGCTTCACAGACACCTTCAGTTTTAACCCTGCTCTGCTCAGGGCCTCCATCTGCTTTGAGGCTCATGACAACGCTCAATCCTAACCGAATTCAGTCCTGGCTGCAGAGAAACACCTTCCCCCTCCACAAGCCCCGGGGTCCCCTGTGCTGGATGTGCACCCCGAGCGTGAGGTGGGCGCAGTGGGACGGAGAGCGGCATGACCCGGTGCAGGAGGGTGTGAGACGCACCACTTCGGGGTGAGGTTTCTGCTTGGAAAAAGCCTTTGGAAAAAGCTTCTTGCTTCCTTCTGCACAGATCCGCGTTTCGGGGCTGTGCAGCGAGGTCGCAGTGCCCTCTAGTGCTGCAGGGCTCCCTTCTGCCACCAGCCCTGTCCCCTCAGCCACCAAACACCAAGCCAGCCTTCAAGAACTGCAACGTAAACCACCGCTGCCCTTTCCACCGACCCTCCTTGAACACCACAAACCTGTGTCTCTGAATCCAGATGACCCAGCGGGGGTGTGAGAGCACCTCAACGCCTCCCGTCCTGGCAGGAGCTCGTTACAGGTCCACCATTCTCCAAACAACAGGGTCCCAAACCTGCCCAGCTGACCAGTACCAGCTCCAGGAACCACAACAAAAAAAGGCATCTCCAGGACCACCAGATTGAGAAGACACCCCCACAGATTATGAGGCAACATTGGTAAGTCTGCTTGAATTGGGTGATGATGATGATGGTGACAGAAATGTCAAAGCTCTTGGTCATTTCCCTGGTGTTTTCGGAAGAACACCATAATCTGAAAAACCCACTGGAAGATCTCCCCTTTTCTGCACGTCCAATAAAAACCCACGAGGTTTATAACCTGGTTCGAGGCTCACAGCAACTGTGCTTTACTGGCAGAGCCCAGGCTTGGGCCTTGCAAGAACCCGCGAGCTGGTGACCTGTGTGGAAGATAAGCCAGCCTTGGTCCAGACCTCTCCTCTCCGGTGCTTTGGAGATGGCAATGGTCTCATCTGCCTTCCTTGGTCAATGGTGGTCTTAACTCTATGTTGGAGTGATGCTGAAGGGGTTACAGGTGACCACGACACTTTGCCCTCTCAGCCCAAGGAGATGGTCATTGTCAGCTGGGTTAAACGCCGCTAAAACCAGACCACAAAAAGACCCTATTTTACTGGAACTCACAGCAAAACAAAAGCTTTTTACTCAGCAGTGGAGATCTGACTCCCAATACGTTGTGACCTATACTCAAGTAAACCCTGGCTCTTTGACAGGGACTTTCCACAGTGGTTTTAGCAGTTACAGTATTGGAAAGACCCTTGGGATAAGGGAAGCTGGCTTGTTAGACTAGAAACCTTCTCTGAAAGCAATGCCGTGCCTACACGCTCTGGATGGAGTCCAGCAGGATCTGGGGGCGGGGAGAAGAAATCCCCCTAAGTTTAGGGCTCCTAGGAAGCCACTGCAATTTGTTCGTAAGTGTTTGGTGGACACACAAAGGACATCCGGGTTAGGCCTCATGAGTGGCAGGAGGGACATACAGCACATGGGGCACATCACATGGACCAGGTCACTCCCAGTGGGAGGGGATGCCAGACAGAGGGATGAGCCCACGCCAGCCCCACCGGTGCAGAACAGCCTACTGAGAGAGGGCCATGTTTTTGTCACCAAGGCTCTGAAAAAGGAGGCATCCGGGCTGGCTAAAACGAGAACTGCCCAACCTTGTAGGGCAGAAAGAGCAGGCAAGAGAGGATGGGGACTCTGTATGGTGATAGTAAATAACACCACCCCACCAAAGAGCTGTCCCTGAGCTCCAGAGAGGCCTGTCCCCCTGCCACCGCCACCCTGGGAGGGTCAGCGATCTATAGGGTTCTGGAGCAAGCCCTCACACCAGTGCTGGACACCGACCTCCTCCCCTTGCATGGAGAGTGACAGCAGAGGGAATGCTCAGCCACTATCCACCATTCTCTCCCTGGACACCTGGGTTGGCTTCATCTCTCTTAAGGAACCTACCATGTCCAAACAAGTCCAGGTGTGAGCTGGTCCCTCTGGGCTCCTTATAGAGCTGACAAGGAAAGGACATGGGTATCCTTAGATGGGAATCATCCATCCTTCTCTAGACCTCTAGATGCCCCAATATGTCCATGCCTCTCCTACAGCCAGAACCCCAAGTGACCAGCACATGTACAGGTCCCACCTTTACTCACATGATCTCTACACTGAATTGTAAGGTCTGACTTGAAAATACTTGTCAATGAGGAGAGGTCCCAAGGGGAGTGGGTAGAGATGCCTCTTGGGTGCCTAAATTCAGGTGGGATCCCAGTATGGTCAGGAATCCCAGTGCTTCTAAGCCTATTTGGACAAGGTCAGGAGTACAGTGGTGCTGCGAGGAACATGAACAACTTACAGACTCTGCCTTTCTCCTAAGGAGCTGCTCCCTTGTTCCTCATCCAACAAGGAAGCTGGATGACAACTGTAGCCAGAAGAGAAACAAGCAGTTTATTGTAACTCCAAGCATATGACAAAAAGGGTCAAGTATCAGTAAGGAAACAGGAGATGAGCTGCAAAGCAATTAAGAAGCCAAACCAAACGATATCAGTGCTTGTCTTCCAAGTTTATCCCATAGAACCAGTAAAGCCCAGTATGGCTTTCAAGTGCCACATAATTTCCACCTCCTAAAACACAAGACAAGGAGCCGCTGGCCAGTGAAGGCACAGCCACATCGTTCGGAGGAAGGTAGGCCCATCCTGAGGGCGCGAGTCCAGCAAATCAAAAGCTAAAAGCAGCAAGATGCCGGTCCAGAAACCATTTGGGATGTGTCCCAAAACTCTCTGCTCGTGTCTGGCAGCATTCACAGCGTGTTCCCTGCATCCCTCGTAAGCTTCACAGGGAGGATGGAGGGCATCTTGGAGGACACGACCCCTTGGGTTATTTTCTCTGGTAAGCGTAGAGTTTGTCAAGGGCTTGCATTCTGAAGACTGTATCTAGGACTAGGGTATTCATCTGTGACACATCCAAGCCTGAAAGCCTTTCCAAGTATTTTCCAAAGGGAGCAAAAGCAAAATGCACTGATTCAGCCCTCCCCATGACGTCTTCGTGACACCAGAATGGTTACATGGTCTCCTCCAACAAACCAGCTGAGGTGAAAATGGAGAGGATGATGAAGACTGGCTCTGCATCTGAGCTGCGCCTCTCTAACGTAGCCGACAACCAATCCTCCCTAACGTGTAATAAAAAGCAGATCTTATGAATGGGGAATACTTATCTTCAAAAGATTATTTGCTTCCAAAATCACTTTTTGGCAGCACTTCGGTGAATCAGTGCCCAAATCCAACTACAGACTCCTGTGAGTAAGGAGAGATGGAGAGGTTACGGCTCATGAGCCGAGCCAAAGCATTGACCTCATGAGCTCCTAGCCATGAAGCTTTCAAAACAAAGCCTACTTACCAGTAAAAACGAGCACCCCAGATGAGCTTTGAAAAGATGGGGCAGGAGGAAGCTTCAAAATACCAGCTGTCGCAAAGTAATTGCTCCCAGTGATGAAGCAGAGCCTGATTCTCCTGCCCGTGCACGTCCACGAGATGGCAGAGCGCGCCATGCTGTGGAGCATCTCCGAGGAGCAAAATGCAGAGGGAAATGCACCCCTTCTCCAGTTTCAAAACAAAAGGCTGGCGACAAGCATTTTTCCCCTCAGACAGCTATGATGAAAGCGGGTTTTGGGGGAGACTGTTTTGGGTTTTGGTCATTTTTTCACCTTTTTATTGCCAAATTGCCCTAGGCTTTACTTGTAATATTTTGTTAAAATACTATTGTTAGATTCCAGCAGCAAAACTCATGTGTATGTATTTATGTCCATGTATCCAGAATATTCTGCTTAAGCCATTAGGGGAGTTGCTTTATCTCTCTGTAGAGATAGGCATACAGTCCTGGATGTACACTGGAAATTATTTGTAGATTCCTGTCCCATGTCCATCCTACAAAGGAACCCAAATTTCCAAAGCGGCCTGCAAGTAAGACTCACTGCCTCTCTCAAACCTGGTGCTCTTAACCCTGCTGTAGCTGCTCAAGTCATTCAACAACAAAACGTTCGGATCTGAGTTGTGCCGGAGGATGCTCGGACCGGCCTAGTCACGCCAAAGGATGCTTGGACCGGCCCAGTCGCACCGGAGGATGCTTGGACCAGTCCCTCCCATCCATGCACGTCTGCCGTGAGCAACCCATGAGCTCTTAAACACAGACGGAACAAGAGTTTACATATCTCCAACCTGAAAAGGCTCTTCTTTAGGATATGACACAAACATAACTGCAGTGTGGGAAAGCCCTATGGAAGGTGAAAGTTTTTTCTTCCACTCACACGAATATTTTCCCACAATGCCCCCAGCGTAGCGTGCTCCACAGAGCCATTTAAAACAAGGGGTGAGCACCAGCAAAATCACTGTCGACACTGCACGATCGCGTTCAAATCCAGTTAACAACGATATGTCAGGATTAAACCAGCTGTCTGCAAGTATTTCACTTGTCAACGCCCAACGAGATAAATCCTCACCCAGAACTACCCGGGCTCCCAGTTCCCACAGGCACATATGACTGTACATGCCTAGGTGAGTCTCCAAAACAACGTAGTATTGCATGAGTCTGCCCAGAGGCACAAACAAAACACCAAATCCAGCATTCCCACTAGGTCTTCCAGCTTAGAGCTGCCCGACAAAGAATTAAGCCAGATATTAAGGTATATATTGGTATTAATTCACTGAAGTCAATGGATTCGACCTGGTGTTACGACAGAATGAGATGACAACCAGACCAGTAGGACTTGGCTTATTTCATAGCCGTCAATTATAAAAGAAGTTAAACCCTAGAGAAGAACTTTAGCTCCTTGCACCAAAGATAGTTTGATTCCTCATTCCAATTATTCCCCAGGGAAAATAATCTTATTTTGCGGAATTACTGTATCAGCTGAACCTGATGTTTTCTCCCCGTGACCTAAAGTCCAGACATACCAAGCATGGAAGAAACTGAGCAGAAAGCAGCTGCAGGCAGCGTTCCTCCCTGCCAAAGTCAGCAGCAATTCTCCGTTCTTTCCACTGGTTCGTGTACATAGTGCCAGCTAGCTCTCCCAAAAGAAATAATAAGATCATCACATGGTTTGCAGGATGAGCAAGGCTTTTCCTCACATGATGCATGAGCAAGAAGCCCGGCGAGCTCTTTGTTCAGCACTGAAAAGGGTAACGCTTACTACAGCACGTGAGAACTTCTCCACCCTTCCCTCTGGAGGCAAAGAGTTAAAATACACTTCAGCAAAAACACATTGAGCATCCTCAGAAACTTGCCCAACCCAGGACACTCAGCTCCTTTGAGGACCAGCGCTCCGGAAAATGAAAAATTATACGATGCTGACAAATTGACCTATTCAATGGGCTTTTTTTAAACTCGTCCTCCCATTCCCCGACATTCGAGCATCAAATAATCATTTAACCAGCACTACCGAAACTGGGATGTAGAGGGTGATCTGGAGAAGAAACAGGCTGGAGAAAACATGCAAGTAGATGACCGCTCCATATAAACACAGGTGCACCCCACAGGGGAAACATCTGGGTCAGCACACTATCACTGCTGCCTTCCTAGAAGGAATTTGTTTTGGAGTTATCAGGAGACTTGGTGCTTTTCAGAACCTCCTTCCCTAAAACATATGAGCCCTGTGTCCATGTACGTGTATATTTATATATATGTATGTATATATTGTCCTCAACATTTCACGTCCCAACAAAGTCTCCGCAGTAACCGCAGACATAATTCTCCATCACAAATCCCACAGAATTATAGCTCCACGCATCCAGTCCAGGCTTCCCCACTTCTGGGAAGGGTTTCCTAAGGAAAAGTAAAGCAGGGAGCTGCTGGTCTCCACCATACCGCGGGCAGACGTCTTCATTACCTACCTGCCACACTGGAAGGACTTTCTCTATGTCGTTCAAGTTGATGCCGTCACCGTCCTCGTATTTCCCTTTTCCGAGCCTGTGGCAGGAAGAAAACAAAAACAAACCCAAGTGAAACCTCGCTGGAACCAAAGTTAATTTTCTATTATGGCGCATGGGGAAATTAGTTGTTACTGCAAAGGACCCTCATGAAAACTAAGAGGCTCTCTGAAGCGAGTAAGCTGTGCCTCCAAAACGCTCCCACGCCGGCACAAAGCCGTTAATACAAAATTAAATGCTTTTCCCAGTTCTCTCCACCTGCGCCATCCGCCAGAGCGTTCAAACCCTTTCGGTAACAGCAGCAGTGAGCAAACAAGTCAGTCCTGAGCAGTGGCGTCGGGCGATTTAATTCCCAGACCAAGCAAAAACCGAAAGCCCACCTGGTCAAAAAGCAAAACGAGGACACAAAGACGAGATGAAAAATGTTTCCTCTGAAGCACCGCTCATTTGTTGGAGCTCCCGTTCCCCTGCTGAGAAAGGTGTGGGCGAACAAGCCCAAACACACATCTCAGACAGCAAACAGCCATCGATATAAATACAAACAATTTGAAACGTAAAAAAACCCTAAAATACGGGCTGAGAAGTCAAGCACTGCCAGATCAAGCACATAGCTGGCAGCTGAAGGACTTTCTTGTAGGAAGAAAGGGGAAAAAAAATAATCCAAAGATAATTACTTGCTGGATGCCAAGAGTTTGAAACCATACAGAAGAAGAAAAAACGGTCAATAAACACCATCCTTCCACATTTATAAAAAACTGAGGTGATCTATTTTTATTACGCAAGAATGATACTGTATTTTTTGGTCAATTAGTGACAAGATATTGTTAAGTAACATATATTAGATATTTTGACAGCAGCACGTCCAGGTAATCAGTGCCTAGAAGTCAGAGAACACCAGATCTTGGTGGAATTACAGCAAATGGTGTTAAAAAAAAAAAAAAAAAAAAAGGCAAAAAAATGGAATGTGCTAAAGCACCGGGCTCGAAAACCAGCAAGATGGTTTTCAGAGGGCTGGAGCCCCTCTGCTGGGAGGACAGGCTGAGAGAGCTGGGGGGGTTCAGCCTAGAGAAGAGAAGGCTTCACGGAGACCTTAGAGCCCCTTCCAGGCCCTAAAGGGGCTCCAGGAAAGCTGGGGAGGGACTCTGGATCTCAGAGGGGACGAGGGGGAACGGTTTTAAACTGGAAGAGGGGAGATTTAGATTGGATAACAGGAAGAAATTCCTTCCTGTGAGGGTGGTGAGCCCCTGGCCCAGGTTGCCCAGAGAAGCTGTGGCTGCCCCATCCCTGGAGGGGTTCAAGGCCAGGTTGGACGGGGCTTGGAGCAACCTGGTCTGGTGGGAGGTGTCCCTGCCCAGGGCAGGGGGGTGGAACTAGATGGTCTTTAAGGCCCCTTCCAATGCAAACCATTCTGTGATTCTATGAAGCTGAATGGAAACACTTGGTTTAATTAACACCCTAATTGATTTATGAGTAATCAGAGGCGTTCAACAATTGGCTTTCCCTCATAGATGAAATAGTGACTTTGATTTACAAAGGCAAAACTACAGTGTGTTTATATATAATATATATATATGAGAAAAATATAGATTTTTTCATATATATGTTTATATATATGAAAAATATGCATTTTTAAATATATATATATATTTATATATGAGAAAAATCAAGTCAAACATCTAGGGACAAATAAGCAATATGGTCTAGCAGGAGGTGTCCCTGCCCAGGGCAGGGGGGTGGAACTAGATGATCTTTAAGGTCCCTTCCAACCCAAACCATTCTGTCATTCTATGAAATAAGACCAGTTGCAGGTACAGAACAGGCAAATGTATCATAGAAAAAGGTTATCTGAAAAGGATGGGGACTGTCCCAGGGTGAACGTCTGATGCTGGACTGTGGCATGAAGGCAGGGGATGATGAGGCAGGGATTAGGGGCATGAAGGCAGCTGTCCCCTACAGGCGGCACGGCTGAGCCTGAACGACAGGACCGCAGGCAGCTCGGGCAGCCACGTTTCAAAGAGGTGGCTGAGAAATTTCTTAGAGTACAGGAAAAACCGAAGTTCTGGCTTGTATCAGGAATAGCGTGGCCAGCAGGAGCAGGGAAGGGATGGTGCCTCTGTACTCGGCACTGGTGAGGCCTCACCTCGAGCGCTGTGTTCAGGTCTGGGCCCCTCTGTACAAGAGGGACATTGAGGTGCTGGAGCGTGTCCAGAGGAGAGCGACCGAGCTGGTGAGGGGTCTGGAGACCAAGTCGTGTGAGGAGAGGCTGAGGGAGCTGGGCATGGTTAGTTTGGAGAAGAGGAGGCTGAGGGGAGACCTCATGGCCCTCTACAGCTACCTGAAAGGAGGGTGTAGAGAGGAGGGTGTTGGCCTCTTCTCCCAGGGGAATAATGACAGGACCAGAGGAAATGGCCTGAAGTTTCGGCAGGGGAGGTTTAGATTGGATATTAGGAAGAATGACTTTACTTAAAGAGTGGTCAGGCCGTGGAACAGCCTGCCCAGGGAGGTGGCTGAGTCACCATCCCTAGAGCTATTTAAGAAACGTGTAGATTTGGCACTTTGGGGTATGCTCGAGGGGCAGAGATTGTAGGGTTTTTTTTTGTGTGTGTGTGGTTGGACTCAGTGATCTCAAAGGTCCTTTCCAACCATGAAGATTCTATGATTCTATGATTCTACGCGGGCTTGGGAGATACCTGCCATGAAAAGAAAATACCAGCTCCAAAAGGTCGTTTGAACTGGAAGAGTAAAAGCGCAGCAAGAGCTAACGCTGGAAATTAAAGGCAAATTCAGGTCAGAAATGAGGTACAGTTCCCTGGTTTTCCTTACCCACCACCAGGCTCGGTATCTGCAGATAAAATCAGACGTCTTTCTGGAGGAAAACTCTTCAGCCAAGCAAAAAGATACTTGAGGTCAATAAACTGGATGCAACTACATGGTCAACCTTGGGCAAGCGATCAGGACAAAAATGGTCTCTTTGGTACTTAGAAGTGTAGAAAACCCATTCGGAACAGCATCTTTCCCTCTTTCCCCCCCCCACCCCTATTAAATTTTTCATTGCACAGTTAGCATGTTCAAAACCCCCACTCAAGCAAGAGGGAAAATGCCTAGCTAGCAGGTGGCGATCCTTGGAGGTTTTCCTGCGTTGAGCGACACAGGACTCATTTCTCTTCAAATGCTGGGGAAAACTCCACTTTTGGAAGACTCCAGTGTCTGACTTTGTGAAAATATTTACTTTATAGCCAGCTAGGCTACGTGGGATTCAAAGTCTCAGTGTTTTTGAGCCTTGCCAGGTGCAGGGATGAGGAGGAGCGAGGCCTGGGCATTTGACCCAGGCTGGCCAACAGGATTATTTCGTACCATGAACGTCACATTCTATATAAATTAGAAAGTTTGATGCATAGTTTCTCTCTCCCTTGATGGTGGCGGTCCAGAGACCTCCTTGCCCCGGTGCTGGACCCCTGAGCCCTTCCCTTCCTCCCGAAGCCGCAGCGCTCGCAGTGTCCGACGTTTACCGTCCCCTGCTGGGAACACACGGCTTCCTGCTGATAGAATTGGCTGAGTGTAATTCTTGTATATTTTATATTAGTAGCGGGATTGATACTGATTCTTTAGTATTATTGTTAATTATTTAGTCTTATCCTATTAAATCTATTTATATTTCAACCTTTGTTCTTCCTTGCTTTCCCTGATTCCCCTTTCCAGGTGGGGAGGGGTCATCGGGTGGTAGAGTAATTGTCTAAATGACAATAAATTGTGACGGGTTTTCTCAAACCATAACAAAGGTTCAGCCAGCTGAATCGCGCTCAGCGCAGATTCAGCACGGAGGGCTAATGAACGCACAACAGCGACAACTTTAAAAATTAAAAAAGAAAACCAATTTTTTTCTGTGCTTCCTCTATTCTTAGTGCAGTTTACTTACGTGACCTGCATTTTGGGACATGCACCGCTTGGGCTGACGGCATCTATTTAACTTTTCTCCACGTACACTAATTCTTACTCCATTTTTACAGCTGTAATATTTAGAAATGATTAAATACCTCATTTCCGTACCGTCTTCTCTACCTGTTTGCACCCTGGGCGTTCCCAGTACACCGGGAACAGGAGGCAGACCACAAAGCGGACCCTGCCGCGCTCTCCCTGTACGTAGCAGATGTCACTGGGAGGATCATCTGGCCAGTGCCATCAACCAGGAAGCACATTATATCTTATTTTACAGAGGGAGCACATTATATCTTATTTTACAGAGGGGCCTTTCATCCCATTTTCCAAAATCATCCGTACAAATGAGAGCGAACAATACTTAGGCACTTAGTGTCTTAGAAGTTTAGCGTTACGTTGTTCCAAATATTCTGAAAATTGCTGCTTGTGTACCTGCAGCAAATACTTGGGAGTGCAGGAAAAAAAAAGGCCTTATACAGTCGTGTGAGTCTATATGGTACAGGAGCCTCCTGCGGATGCTGAACCTGAGCTGGGGTGAAGCGTACGGCATTGGCCTTTACTTTGGCAAAACCAACTTACCAACAGAAAAACTTGTCTGAGAGACCATTTCCATCCCTACATACAACGTGGCAACGAGAATACACCTGCAACCTTCTCAACCCCGTCTTTTAGACCCGTCCTAAATTGCCTTCCTTCCCCTATGGGCAGGAAATGATTAACGACCAGGGAAAAAAATGATGAAAATTTGATGGGATCAAACGTAGTTATGGAGTTCTTACTCTGTTTTTTCTTGAGCAGGGATTTGTAGCGAGCTGCGTCAGGGACGAGTTGAAGCCTTGTCATAACGTGGGGTAAGAGGACAGGTAACACAGCCTGGAGTTGTTTAATGGTTTCACAGCTAGCAGGTATTTTACCGCTAGCAGACAGGGGATGAACACTTGGAGGTACACGCATCATGCTGATGCTCTCTCCTTGCCTGAGGAGACGAGCAGAAACCCTGCCACTTGCGGGAACCGTAACCGGGATCAACACTAAGCCAGGATTTTTTCCTCCGATATTGAGATGTTTAAATATAGGAGGACTTGGATCCAGGTCTCCTATATTTAGGAGGTCACCAGCGTAGTTTAAAGACTGAACTCTACCAAACGATACAAAAATACAGTGAGCAGCTCTGCTCCAGCCCAGAATTGGATGATAAAGGAGCCAGAGAGACTGATCACAGCATCCCCAAATCCCGTATGTGGTCCAGCACCTCTTCCCCACATGAGCCACACCACCAAGCTAGCGTTCCCTCTGCAAAGGAGAAGTTAGAGACCTTGTTGGAGAGCATGGTATCGCATGTGTGGCACTCACCCTTCTCTGTCTATGTGAGGCAGCGGGTGTTTTGAGGTGTTTCGCAGTTTCCTGTGGAATTGGGTGAAATCTAGTTTTTCAGGCTGCAAGTCCCACGTCGCACCACTAGGAGAGAAAAACAGGGAAAGACAAAGAAAGAAAGTCCACTACTAATTAAACGCCAACAGGCTGAAGAGCAGAGGGCACATCGGAGCCTGCAGACAAGGAAAGCTGGTACTTCTGGAAGAACCCCTCCCTGCTGCAGAGCACACGGATGTGGGCCTCCAACCTTCACACTGTTGCATGATGTTTCTTTAAATTTCTTCTTTTTTTTTTTTTTTGAGATGATGAGCTCCTGTTGCTTGCTCTAAACCCTGATTTTGATGTATGAGGCAGCACACCTTGCTAGCTGTACTTGCCCTCTGTATCAAGGAGGTATCGCAACAGGTAGGGGTCTGGTCCATGCAATGGAGATGTTCTCTCTTGGTCCTACACAACCTGCCCGATCCAATGGCCTGGAGCAAGTCCTAGGTGGGAACTTAACCCCCGCAGACTCTCGCAGTGCTCCAGGCACGGAGAGGGAGATGCATGAAACTGGACAGAAAGTGTATTTCACCACTGTCCTCATGTTGAAGCAGCAGCTGAAGAGCCCTTCCCAGCAGCTGCAAAGTCAATGCGTGGTTACACTGCCAATTAATGGAAGACTAGAATCCTGGAGCAGTAGCTCAGAGCTGCCTCAAGTCTTCGTAGAATGGTTTAGGTTGGAAGGGACCTTAAAGACCATCTAGTTCCAACCCCCTGCCCTGGGCAGGGACACCTCCCACCAGCCCAGGTTGCTCCAAGCCCCGTCCAACCTGGCCTTGAACCCCTCCAGGGATGGGGCAGCCACAGCTCCTCTGGTCTTGCCTGCGCAGCTTTTGGATGATTACAAGTAATCATATCAGTGCCGGTTTCAGATGTTTGGACTGCAAACCCATCCAGCGGCCTCTCTGAAGCACGTAGGATGCCTTAAGTAGATTGACTGGGCTTAGTGCCGTGGGCTAAACGGGGATGGGAAGGAAGAGGAGCAGTGACATGAGTATCGGCAGGGCACTCACTGGCACCTGGGTACTGTCAGGATGGACACGCGGGCAAAGGCTAAGAGAAGGCATGGTCCATCTCTCAAAAGAATTTTAAAACTCGCTTACCTGAAGGAGTCAAAGGTGTTGGCAGCCCAGATGTCCGTGCCCAGCATGTCAAGGGAGCTCTCCTTGTTGCCATTCTAGGAGGGAGGGAAAGGCAGTTACTCGGTGGGAAGGCACGTGGTGCTATCTGGACCATGGCACAGGCTGGCACAGCCGTGGAGGTGTCCCAGCTCTGTGCATGGGCTTCTCCACTTCCGTGCGAATCCACACTCACTGCAACGCAGAGTCCCCTTGCCTGCTGCAAAAGCACACCATGAAGGCAAGGAGTGGCACAGTTTCGGCTCTGGGGACACAAAGCTGCAGACAACACGGAGCAGACAATATGTAGGCTCAGCTCTGACTCCAGCCTTGTTGTCCTACCCCACCACCCACAACCTCCAAGACCCACCAAGCTCCAGCAGGCAGGTTGACATCCCGATCATGAAGACACCCAACTCAGTCACAGACCAGTTGAGGTGGGAAAGGACCTCTGGAGTTCATCTAGTCCAACCCTCCTGCTCAAGCAGGGCCACCTACAACTAGGTGCTCAGGACCACATCCAGGTGGCTCTTGAGTATATCCAAGGATGGAGCTCTTCACCACCAGCTACCAGGGCCTGCTCACCAATAAGGATGAGGAAAGCCGTCCTGCTTCTTCAAGGAGTCATGGTGGCAAGACTTCTTGCTCTAACAACAGGCAGGGGACATCAGAACCCTGCACTGTGCCACTTCTGCCACGCACACCAGTAAACCAGTTCACACGGAT
The DNA here is from genome assembly GCA_008658365.1 of Alca torda. Taxonomy (NCBI): domain Eukaryota; kingdom Metazoa; phylum Chordata; class Aves; order Charadriiformes; family Alcidae; genus Alca; species Alca torda. The sequence goes on from CM018101.1 coordinate 3,582,518, forward strand.
ATTCTGGTACGTGACCCACCAGCACTAAGGTGACGGTTCCTTCCCTCGAGCAGCAAAAGCATCACAGCATAATCCCGTGGGAATTATGAGAAACCTCCAGCAAACTGCAAAGCACCTTAAATTTTGCCGTACAGTTGCTTTCGGCAGCAACCCGAAGCAAAAGTATCTAAAGCAAAGACCTCACACACATCCTTCATGGCCCCTTTACAGTCACCAGCCTACACACGTCCTCCCCATAGAAAGAGGGCTGCCCTCTCCACCCTTTACAGGCGAAGAAGTAAAGCCGTTGGATTTTGCCGGGACCATTCAAAAAAATCAGACTGGAGTCAGACTTTTTTCCCCAATGTTTCTTACATACATTCAGATTATTTAAGTAGTTCAGCCCAAACGGTCCCACTCTGGTGAAACAAGTGCTGGAGATGGTGGCTTCCATATATTCCCCATCCTATAATTTCTGCCGTTTTCAAATATTATTAATAACAACCACCAAGACACTAAAAACTCATAAAAATGTGCCTATTTCTTGATGAAGCCCCAGACCTCGGTCTGCCCATGCAGTGAGCAGTCTTTTCCCAATGAGCAGGATGCCCACCCTTGGTGCATGCTACGGATGGTCGGACTTCACAGCAATTCCCAGCACAACAAGCAATTTAGACACCAGATACTCCAAAATCAGCCACCCTGCTCCCTTTTTTTTGTCTCCTCCAAGGGGTCCATGGATTACGATTTTAACCTCCAGGGATCTGCAGGTCAACTTGTCTCTGCACAGAAACAACCTACCAGAAATATATAAAATTCTCACGATCAGTTATGGAAACAGAGCTTTTTATTTTAGGCAAATGTAAGCAAAATGATCTTCCACCAAGGAGGGAAATTACTTTTCTGAATACTTAGAAGCATCCTCATGCAGTAAAATGAAAATACACACGTGCAGGTCTTTAGAGCTATCATCCAAAGAAGAGATACTGCTTCTTGCTGACAGATCCATTTCTCTTTCCATTTCCTACGGATATGGGATACTTTAAGTCCCTGTCAATGAGCCAGCTACAGTAGGAGCTCCTAAGAGTAAAGTATTTGGGTTCAGGGAGAACGAATGGGAACATGTAACCCGTTGCAGCAACAAAGATCCTAAATAGCAAAAATTTAAGAGAAAGCGGGTTCCTAATGCAACAGGTCGTGTCCTGAAATTGTCACCCAAATTCAGCTTGGACCAGGACTTCTGAAGAGCCCCTTCTTGACTCCTGAAATAAAGCGTCTAGCAATTACCCTCTGATGCTTGGCTTGAAATCTTGTTTGGACGTGGAGGGAGAGTTTTGGCACCGACACCTCCTAATCCACAGCGTAAGCGAAGGCAACACAAGCTTCGCTTCCCACCCAGCCACCCCGCATCTCCTCGGCGCATCAGCTCATCGGTGCTCTAGCGGCGAGCGCAGGCGGGTCAGCCCCAGAACTAATCCCAGCAATTAGGGGAAATCGCAGTGATGGTGCAGGAGGTCAGATGGGTGCAAGCTTCTAGGCAGCGGTTGGATTCTCCCACCCAAACCGGGCTGCAACTCCTGGTCCTCTTAGATGATGTCCCCAGACAATGTCCCCATGACCTCTTGGAGACGCTCCAAGCATTAGCCAGACTCCATAAAGACGGCGCCGGGGCCAAACGATAACACACCTTGTCATTAAGTCGGTGAGTCACTACGGTCATTCCGAGAATTCCTGTCGGTCTTCAATGACCTGTCTTTATAACCGGTTTCTGTCTCGACTCACAAGGCAGTGAACATGCTGGCTGCCCAAGTGGATCTGGGCTGTAAAGTGCTTACTAAAATGCTCACAGCACGGTACCAAGACTTCAAAAAAGCCAATTCTCAAGTCCAGGGATGAAAAAAAAAAAATTAACATGTATTTAAGAAGAGAAGTGACTTGCTGTCAGTTCCCTCAGGACTGCAATTATAACCGTAAGCAGTTTTAACTTGAAGCTCCCAATGACCCAACCCTCAGCTTTAGATAATAATTTTCACCGTGAAGGGGTTAGTACTGCTGAAAATTAATTAAGCTACCAGGAAAGATGATTGAGAGACACACTGATGAGAATGAGATAAATACCCAGAATGATCAGAGATCCGGTAAAAGCCGATTCTACACCCAGTATGGTTTAAAATGCACGTCCATAACCTCCGTCCCTACGAGCACACACCATCTCCATCCACCGTCGCCCAACCCCTGTAGCTGTCCACACAAACACAGGGACGGACAACGCCACCGGCTGCGTGGACTCTGACTGTTTACCCATGCATGCAACTTCAGCAAATTCCCCACAAAGTCAGCATTTGCATGCCCACAGCAGCTTTTGAAAGCCCAGCTCAGCGTCCCACCGGTTCCTCTCGCCGCTCCTCATTACCAGCCTCCAGCAAACCACTGCGAATACAAAATCATCCTCTTCGTCGCGCGATTGCAACAGGGTTAGCGCATCGCTCTGCTTGGCATTGATGTAGAAAGATGGCAAGTAGTCGGCTGAGTCGGTGGTAAAAATTCAGGGGTTGTCCTGTGTCACGTGTTATTTCTTAAGCATTTTTCAGTTCTACGTTTGAGAAGATTCCCCCACCTTTCCTCCTTCTCAGCTGCCTGTGACCCCTGGCTACACTTTCATAAAAGCCAAAATGGATATTTAGAGCCTTTTCAGACAGTTTGTTATCTGATTAAAGGTTTTGTTGTTGAAAATTGCAAATCTTCACAAGAAAAATATAGATATTTTGAGGAAGACATTATTATCCCTCCTCAAAGAAAAAGGATATGTTGAGTCTTCCTCCTCCAGAAAGGACCATCACTTTCCAGCAATGACATGGTTCTGGAGGTCCTCTCCCACCACAGCGTGGCTCAGGAGGAGAGACTATTTCCTCACGTTCTCCAGGATGGATGAGATGGATAAATGGACCAGGACTTCGACCACCAGCCCCAAATCTCCCAGTGTCCATCCTCCACTTCTGGCACAACCAACACTCACATGTGCAAAAGCAGAATCATAGAACCATAGAATGGTCTGGGTTGGAAGGGACCTTAAAGACCATCTAGTTCCAACTCCCCTGCCCTGGGCAGGGACACCTCCCACCACACCAGGTTGCTCCAAGCCCCGTCCAACCTGGCCTTGAACACCTCCAGGGATGGGGCAGCCACAGCTTCTCTGGGCAACCTGGGCCAGGGGCTCACCACCCTCACAGCAGAGAATTTCTTCCTCAGATCTCATCTAAATCTCCCCTCTTCCAGTTTGAAACCGTTATCCCTCGTAGAGCAACTCCAAGAGGAGAGAGGAGGACAGAGGCTGACTAAAACATGAAGAAGAGGTCCCTGGCCTGAGCTCAAGGAACGGACTGAAAACCAAATCAAAAAGCAAATTCTTAAAGTCTTTTGCAGGGCAGGGAGGAAACTCCCCATTTAGCCCGGTTGATGGCTCCCACAGCAAGCAGCTGGACTCAAGGTCACACGTTTAACACCATCTATGTGGTGTCCACTCATATATCAAGTTCTAATGAAGACTCACCAAAAAAATAATTACAGACGTCTCTTCATTTCCCAAAATTAAAATACACCAAGACTTCAAATAAAGAAAAAAAACCCTAATTTCCTTTGCACTAAACCAGCTGACTAGGGACTTCTTTCCCAATATTAAAGCACTCGGCACACCTCAACAGACTTCTCGAGACTGAAGAACAGCTACAGCCCTCAGCAGCCAGGTCACACATTATGCGTGAATTAATTAGATCTCTGAGGTGTCCTTCATAATTGACACGCACTCACACCCTACGTGTAGACACACACACACAACACATCATTAGCAGGATGCCTCTGATAAACAGCAAGCGAAGGACACAACTTCAGCACGTCGCTACCAGATATACCTTTGTCGATTGCCTGAACTGGCTGCTTCTCCCGCGGCTGCCAGTCCTGGATCCAGACCCACGCCAGGAGCCCGACCCCGGCCGGGATCCTGAGCTCCCGCTGCTGCTGTGATCCCACTCTTCCTGGAAACAACAAACAGCTCGCTTTAGTCAAGGGCAACGCCGTCTCGCACCCACAAAACCCACCGACCTGGTGAGCCAGGAGAGCTCCAGCTCCCAGACCACACGCGCAAGCACCATCAAAACCACGCCCAACGCCCTATTTTGGGTTTTTCTCAGAGTCCTTTAACATTCCGTATTTACGCATTGCAAAGGGATGACATTGTGGGAGGCTTCAATGAATATAAGATTTGGCTCTAGTCTATGCATGGGGAAAAAATAATACCTACCCCCTCTATCTTGATGAGAATTATGCATATTCAGTGACCCCACACCCTCTAAAACTGCTTAGGGGCACTTGGACAATGCCCTTAACAACGTGCTTTAACTTTTGGTCAGCCCTGAATTGGTCAGGCAGTTGGACGAGATGATCATTGCAGATCCCTTCCAACTGAAATAGTCTAGTTCTGGTCTATTCTAGAATTCTGTTCTGGAATTAGATTATATTCCAGAGTTCTGTTCTAGCCTATTCCAGAATTCAATTCTACCCCCATTCCATTCCAGAAATTCTACCCCATTCCATTCCAGAAATTCTACCCCATTCCATTCCAGAAATTCTACCCCATTCCATTCCAGAAATTCTACCCCATTCCATTCCAGAAATTCTACTCCATTCCACACGTCTATTCTATTCTATTCCACACGTCTATTCTGTTCTATTCCACACGTCTATTCTGTTCTATTCCACACGTCTATTCTGTTCTATTCCACACGTCTATTCTATTCTATTCCACACGTCTATTCTATTCTATTCTTTTCCATTCCATTCCAGGATTCTGTTCTGTTCCAGGATTCTGTTCCGTTCCGTTCCAGGATTCTGTTCTATTCTATTCCAGGATTCTGTTCTATTCTATTCCAGGATTCTATTCTATTCCAGGATTCCGTTCCGTTCCAGAATTCTGTTCCGTTCCGTTCCAGAATTCTGTTCTATTCTGTTCCACTCCAGAATTCCATTCTGTTCTATTCTATTCCAGAATTCTATTCTATTCCAGAATTCCATTCTGTTCTTTTCTATTCCAGAATTCCGTTCTATTCCAGAATTCCATTCTGTTCCGTTCTATTCCAGAATTCCATTCTGTTCCAGAATTCCATTCTATTCCAGAATTCCATTCTATTCCATTCTGTTCCAGAATTCCATTCTGTTCTATTCTATTCCAGGATTCTATTCTATTCCAGAGTTCTGTTCCGTTCCATTCCAGGATTCTGTTCCGTTCCATTCCAGAGTTCTGTTCTATTCCAGAATTCTGTTCTATTCCGTTCTGTTCCAGAATTCGATTCTATTCCAGAATTCTGTTCTATTCCATTTCCTTAACTCCCCTCCCAAGCCCAAATCAACTTCTCTGTCAGTTTGTCCCTCTGCGTAGCCCACTGTTGGAGCCCAGCTACTCACACACTTGGAGTTTACCAGGAGACGACATTACACAAACAACTATTTTCGCCTGTTAAGGAGCTGTGCCCAATACTCTCCTTTATTTTCCTAACACTTGGTTCTACCGTCAAACAAGCTGCAAGTTCCTTGTTCGCTGGCAGCCCTCAGGGCAAGCTGAGTCATCCAAAAACCAGAAAAACTCACCCAACCAGCCCTATCCACCCAAACATCCCAAGGTTCTTGGAGAGAAAGGTGGATATTGTCAGGGTAATTGCTTTAAAAGCTGCGCTCAGAGGCTTGGGAAAGACCTTTGAAGCAACCTAAGATGATTAAAAAAAAAAACCATTAAATCACAGAGCGCAGAATATTCAGCTCTTTCAAGCGCTCTGAAAATCTGGAAAATACAATGGGGAATGTGCGTTTCAGGACTGGTGTGAGGTGACATTTCTCATGTCTCAGATACTCTCCTGACGCTACATGAGGCCTTGAGGACACTGCCAAGGGCTAAGACAAGGGCAGAGCCACCTTGGCTTTCAAGAGCCAAAAGGACTCACCAGCAAAGCACACAACAGCCAAGTCCAGGTCATTAATTCGGAGGTACAGACCAGGTCTCAACTCCACCACTGCCACGTGGGTTGGATGGGGCAGGGAGACAGCTGCGGAGCAGATCCTAAGCTACCTAAGGTAATGCTACCCAGTGGTCCAGCATGGACCTTAGCGCGTGTGAAACTCAACACGAGGGACTAGAAGCAAAACACATCAGCACTGGTTTCTGCATTGCTCCAGCTGCACGTTCTCCATCTTCAAACCTAGCAGCTCTCCAGCAAGCTCAAATGTATCATGGTTGCTATAGCCTAAAATCAGTACTGACTTCAAAAGAGGTCAGCTGGTTTTCAAGTTGTATATAGATGAAATTTGAGAGGTTGCGGTTGTTCCCACCACATGTTACAACAACAGTAGAAAGCAGCTTCTTCCCTCCTCATCAGCCCGTGACCCAAATCTCCCCACAGTTGAGAAATACCGAGTGGCACAAAGTTTAGGGAGTCATTAAATTGGCGTGAAGGGAAACAGAACTTCATCGATGTCACTTGTGAGACGCGGGCAGCTGGCCACTTTGGGAAGTCTTGGGGAAGAGCCAAGTCTTGCGGGCATCCTGAGAAGTGAGAAATATCTCATTTGACGTGAGAAGGATGCGCGCCAACTGGAAAGGTGGGGAGAAATGAGCCTTCACCACTTAGATGTTCGAAGGATTAATTACCAGTTTACTGCATCCTACACACGCAACGTCTTGTTCATCCACGTATGAAAAACTTCTGAGCCAAATGCTACGGTGGGACCAAGTCAACGCGTGCACCCGTTGCTTTAAAAGAGACATTGAAAATAAGCATCACCATTTGGTTATATTCGGTTGACCCAACTTTTGGTCATCGTTGCCTGCAGACAACCTGAGATTATGCAAATTCCAGAAACGCAGCTGGCCACAATAAAACCCTTGTGAGAAACGAGGAGATTGGTACCACCATGCATCGATGTCCAAACTCACCGAGAGAAGCCAGCGGATATGGTATGAACCAGTTAGATAAAAATCACAGGTACTTTTTGACTAACTCAACTTGTCTCGTGGCTCTAACTCACGGCCTGGGGTCTTTTCCCGGTTCATGTTCCTTATCTTTATCACACCCTATTAAAATTTATATTTAAAACCAAATTAGTTTTTAAAATAAAAAACGTTGAACTAAAAATTGTTGAAACTTCTGTTGAAGCTGAAACAGTCGAACCGAGTATGGCCTAAACACACCCACGTTCAAACTCACCGGCACAGTCAAGCTCAATATTTTACCTAAATTTCTGATTAACTGCCAAAGATGAACAACTTTTTACCGCTATCTTACCAACAGGGGTTCATATCTCCAGAACTGAAATACATCCATCAGAAACTCTCCCAGATGTTTCTGGTGGCTTTGTGTCTAATAAAGCCGTTTTGTGCTAAAATGAACCCTCTCCGCAGACCTCGTTTCTACAGGGGAAGCGAAACTCACATCAACCTCACGGGTGACGCTGGAGGAGTGGGCGAGAGCACGCAGGTAATAATCGTTCCTTAGAAAATAACAAATGAGCAACAAAAATCCTTCACCAGCATCACTGCAAAAACCATTAAACCCCCATCCCAAACCCATAGAGGCAGCTGGACTTCAGCAGAAAGCTGAGGCTCCGCCGCGGTGAGATGTGGCACTGCTCACCCTCCATCCTGCAGCACGGCCACCTACATGTCTCCCACACAGTGCTCTTGTTAAATTAATTCGGCATGTTGTAGAAACAGATTTGCCCGCTCTGACAAAAGCTGAAGAAACAGTTATAACGGCACGAAGTTCTCCATCCCATGCCCTTGCCTTCTGCCAACCCAATCCCCCATCATCTAAGCCCTGTTGCTCTCTGCTGCGCCCTCAAAAGACCAAGACTCTCCCAGTCTCTCCCAACACCCCAAACAACCCTTGAACTCTTGTTCCCAGCTCTTATTTGAGCTCCTCCACCTACCATTGATGGTCTACGCTCACCAGCAGGAGATGGAACCTCTGAGCCATACTTTGCGGCTTGGAGGGAAATGTCACCACCTCCAGAGACTGATTCCCAGCCGCTGCTCTCAACCATTCCAACCCTTCCGGCCAAGCTCTGCACCCTCTTGGAAAAAGCGAGGCTGGTGCGCATTAACACCGCCAGCCACCTTCCTTCGGAAACTAGCTGTCAAATCTAACATTTGCATTTTAATTAGCAATAATCATATGTTTCACTTACAGTGCAATTTTCACCTTCGCAGCTAGCTCTTTGAGGCATGAACTAATTAATCCCGCTCCCTTTGCCAGCTCAAGAGTTCATACTTTCTGCTGCTTCAGTGCGAGTTTGAAAATCCCATTCGCAGGAAAAGGAGATAACGTTCCCCGACGCACAGGCAACAAACGGAAACGCGGTGACCACCTCCGTGGTTGCTCTCAGCAACGATAAGTACGGGTGAAGTTGGCTGTGTTGGTAGAGGTGTAGACCAGCCACGGCGATACCACAAGCTTTAAGTGGCCCAAAGATGTCAGTGGTTTCTTGACGGGACTTCTCAGGACACAAAGCCTCTAAGATATCCCCCAGCATTAACAACGGTCTCACCACTGCACCTACAAGGAGCTCCCTAGATTAAGAGTGGAGTGTCCTTCGAATGACGCCCAAATTTTGAGTCTTTATCCTGGTCAGAACAGAAGACAGCTACCACGCAAAACGTCCTTTTTGAGGTTTTTCTGCAGCAGAGGTTTTCACGCGCCCACTTTGTGCTGCAGCTAAATCTTCCAGTCATGCAGAATTTTGACACCGGACTCCAAGTATCTCCCTGTTCTTCCAGACCTATTCAAGAGCAACCACTCCAATTTTTCTATGGAAACATAATGGTTTAATTATTTTAATAATTTTAAATGCACCTTTTAAGAAAAAAAATGTAAGATTACTCTAAACATTTTAGTAGGGGCAAATTTCCAGCTTCTTTCTTCTCAAAATATTGCATAAAACTATAAGAAAACCAGAAAACTTACCCTTATAAAAATATCACGCAGAAAAAACGACCACTTTGGCTCTGCTCCTTCCCTCCCGAGGTCCGTGTCCACCTTCCCCAGCCCTCTCCAATCTGGTGTGGGACCTGTTCACCGCTTTGGTATAGGCACAGCAGAAGGGACACCAAACATCGCTGGGAGCTCTTCTCCCACCAGGAAAAAGAAGGTTTTACCTATACCTGTGCCACAATACAAGACCAAAGGACCCTGATGGGCTTGGGAGTTGGAGGTTAAGCCTACAAGATCTTTCTGGACTCCCCAGGAAAGGGCCAAGGCTGCAAGGTTGTGTACCTTCCAGACAACATCAGAAGAGACGTGTGAGCCACGGGTGTGGTAGATATAGCTCGTTTATGCATAAGGATGAAGATAAGAAGGAGCACTGAGAGCACTCAGAACGGCACCGAGAACTTCAGACGTGCCATGGGAACCCAGCAGCAAGCACCTGGCCAAGCCTTGGAGGAAACGGCTCACGGCATCCTGCCAAGAGCTTCGGCACTTGTTGACCTATTCAACCAAATCTGGAAGAAGAATGGAGGCCTCAAAGGTAACTCGGCTACTGCAAGTTTCGCAAAACTAGAGCGTGGGAAGCTCTCCTTTCAGCGGGCAGACTGGCATCACCCTCTTCGCTCTACACAAATGGAAACTGAGGGTGACGAGACGTCCTCCCATGCGAGTCACTAGTGACACCGGGCCTAGAAGACACCTTCCTCGGTAAACAGCAACAGTTCTTCTAAATCAGGCAGCAAAGCAGTGAAGCATTTTGGTCCCAGATCTTCAGACACCCAAGCAGGTGGCTGCTTCATGAGGGGCGGTGTTGCTTCGCGAGGTGTAACCCCAACAGAAGTCCCAGAGAAAGTTAAACCCATATATTAGCTAAAGGACTTAATTTCTTTCTCAGCAGTCCTCTCCGATCGTAATTGAAGAGGGCTGCATTAACTGCACGGAGGGAGCGTCACCCAGCAATTACAGAAAACCATTAAGTGACTGTTTTTTTCAGAGTTGCTCTTTGATCATGGGCAGGTCACCCCGCTTAAAGATTTAAGTTCTCCTTCTGTCAGGCAGGGTTACACCAACCTGCATTCACTGGCAAAGCCTCAAAGTAACTCCCTGTCTTTCGCTTTCTCTTTTTCTTTTGGAAACGAGACAACGGTGACTGCAGCACCTGCCAGCACCCACTTGTCCCAACAGGTCTTCAGCAACGCGGCCAACCTCAACCAAATTCAGCGTACAAACTGGTCCTGGGCTATGACACAAGTGGGTCGGGGAGACGGAGAACTGCCCCCAGGATCATCCCTCGCGTTTTGCTGAGCAAGAAAACCACTGCGCTTCAGATCCAGACCCAAGGATGGGCAACTAAAGCCAGACACGGGCTGTCTAACCAGCACGGGGGAATGAATTACATCTTCGGTCTGGGAGATCCTCCCAGCCTCCTCGCAAGCAGCATCCACCCACTCTCCAGCGCTGATCTGGTTAGCCAAGGATTTGGGGCATTACACGCTGCCTGCTGATGTCAGCGGATTTAAGCTGGCAAGCGGATGACTTCACTGCTGACTTGAGAAGTTTACATGACAGCGGTGCCTGTCACAGGAGCCTGAGTCCAACTCCAGACCCAGTGACGTGGCCACTGCCTCAAACCGTGATCCTTTCCCACCTGCCTCTGCAGCATCCATCTGGGAGGATTTCCTTGTGTTTGACCCCAGGCGATCAAGCAGCGCTGATGCCTGCAAAAAAAAAAGTCTCTGGAATTGCAAAAGAAATTTGCACTGATACTTTGGGTTTGTTTTTTTTTTTTTTTTCCCCACTTTCTGTAAAATCAAGTTTCACTCTGCATTGAAATCTTCTGTTCCCCAAGAGACAACCTTCACACGTCGCCCCATCCCCGCTATTGCCTTTGCTTTGGCAACGTAGCAGCTTTTCCAGCCGTGACTTCATATGGTTGGAAGCGCTCAGCATCAGAGAGGGTTCTGAGGTTCAGGTGTGAAGCATCTCCTGCCTGGGAACGTTTTGGCACTAGCACAGCACTGAGCTTCTTTGAGTCATGGAGACACACAGACGATAATTTCACGTGATACTAGCTTTGATTTTGTGGGAACTTCTCATGTTTTCCTCATCAGCAAGGCTTGGGTTCAGACATCCTTTGGCAGGACGTGCCGGGCTCGGTGACAACGGCACACACTCCCTGCAAAGCCCTCTACATCTCCACGCTACCGAACAGCGCAGGACACTCAACAACTTATGCTGTTAATTTGTTAGCACAGCTCTTGAACCCGGCCAATGAGTCCTCTCCAACCACTGCCCAAGAGTGGAAACCCACCACCTCTGCCTGCCACAGGCACGCTGCTGTTTCTACTGGCTTAATGGGAAGGCCAACCAAGTCATCTCCTCTCCACCACCAGCTCCTTGGGGAGGAGAGCAGAAGGGTGCTACTGGCAGGGTGTGGGATAACCCAGATGTGATCCACACACCCTCCCTGTTTCTTTGCTGCTCAGTAGATAAGCAACCTGACCATCAACTGGAGAAGCCTCTGAGGTCCCCAACCACACAACAAGCACAAGAAGGACATGGAGCTGTTGGAGTGGGTCAAGAGGAGGGCCATGAAGATGATCAGAGGGCTGGAGCACCTCTGCTGTGAGGACAGGCTGAGAGAGTTGGGGGGGGTCAGCCTGGAGAAGAGAAGGCTCCGGGGAGACCTTAGAACAGCCTCCAGTACCCTAGGGGGCCTATAGGAGAGATGGAGAGGGAATCTGGATCAGGGAGGGGAGACATAGGCTGAGGGGGAATGGTTTTAAACTGGAAGAGGGGAGATTTAGATGAGATCTGAGGAAGAAATTGTTTGCTGTGAGGGTGGTGAGCCCCTGGCCCAGGTTGCCCAGAGAAGCTGTGGCTGCCCCATCCCTGGAGGGGTTCAAGGCCAGGTTGGACGGGGCTTGGAGAAACCTGGTCTAGTGTCCCTGCCCATTCCATATGGAACTAGATGATCTTTAAGGTCCCTTCCAACCTAAACCATTCTATGATGCTAAGTCCCTGCTGCAGCCAGTGGAACATGGACACACATGCAAATAAGCAGTCAAATAAATTGTAGTCCCATTTACTGCCAACAACGTAGGCTTTTGCTTGGTGACGATGGGTGACAGCCAGCCACCATGGGGGAAGGGATGGACTTGGCCAGGAAGGAGGACTTTCAACTCTCCCTCCCTCCCCCCACCCCGCCTGGAGAAACAGGACAAACCCGCAGAGTCGCTCTGGTTTTTGTTAATGCCCTTTCCATAAGGGGAGCCTGGGATGGAGCCGCTGCCAGGCCTTTCATGTACCAAGAGCTCCGTTGGCTCTCGGAATACATACCATACCAGAAGTCTTTTACTTAATGAATTGCTCTCAGAAACATATCAAAGAGCTTCCTACTTGCAACAGCCTCACAAGGGGAATGCAAATAAAGTATTATATAAAATCTTCCCACTGGGTCTTTTGAGAAAATAAATAAATAAATAAATCCAAACATAAAGAGATTTTAAATTATTCCATTATCCAAACTCTTCTCATTTATAGAGGCGATAACGGTGCTCAGATAGTATCTTGCGTACATCGATGGAGCGGTCTTCACCCCAGAGGCTCACCCGGTGCTAGCAGAGCTTCTGGGGGGGGGGTATGGCCCAAATGCGGCGGGGGCTTAGCGGAGCACGGCGATGCCACGCAGCAAACGAAAGCGTTCACAGTAGGAAACAAGGAGAATTATAGATGAGCCGAATGTAATTATGAGGCCGGAATTTTCTCAACGCACCAGGAGTTCACAAAATCTATCTCATGAGATCCTCCACATCATCTCACAGCCACCTGCCCAGAGAACTGGAAAGACCAGAGTAAAAAGGTTTCCAGGGGAAATTTTCTCTAGTTTTAAGCAACTTCTTTGTACGGGATGCACAGTGTTGACCTACAGGTACCGACCCCCATATAGTATCCCACAGCCGCTAATAGCAGATGTCTCATCAAGGAATGTTAAGAGCAGGGCAAGTACGGGGTGGTCTTTCCCAGAGATACCTGCTAACGTCGGAAAAACATCAATTTAGGAATATCCTGGACTGCAGGTTGCATCAAGACACCTTATTTTTACCCTTAAATTCACATTATCCGGGAATTGCTCTCAGCCCCACACTTATACAACATCCTGTGGATGCTTATATATATTATATATAAATGCCTATGTAAATACATAATACACCTATGAAAAAAATACCTTTCTTTTATTTGCCTTAACCTTGCTGGATCCCACAGACAAGAATTTCAAAGGCAGCAGGTACTTAGGGGATGCAGAAGGGGATTTTCAGGCATGGGAAAGTCAGCTTCACTCTAGGCTCCCCTATAACCTTTAGGAAGCCAATTACTTTTTGGAAACGTGGCCCTGGACTACTCTGCCCTCGCAGAAAAGGAACCAGAAGCTGAATATATTTTCAGGACTAACCTGGATTTCCATATAAACGCCCTTTCTGACCGTCAGGTTAGAACTGTACGAGGCATATCACGGTCACCGATACATAACCCCACATTTTCACGGCAGCTGAAGCCAGCAGAAATCTCACATCCAAGAATTTTTCACCTAAGACTGGCGCGTATTGCACAACCGGCAATGCAGAAATCTCAGCCGGAAATAAAATAGGAGAAACAGGAATTCGATTTTTCCAACCAAACCCTTCAAAATCCATGCAAAATTGCGATAAAAAAAACCAAACCAACCACAGCATCCCTTGGGAAACAATTAGCCAGCTTTTTCCTGAGCAGGTTTGAAGAGTGATTGATAATTTACACGCACGACAAACACCTTATTAATGAATTGTTATCTTTTTTTTTTCTTTTTAAATGTGTAAAGCTACTAGTGAAAAATCAACAGCCAGAAATGGTAATAAACTGAGCCTAATTCTCACCAGCAGCGTTTCACTCGTATATCAGTAACAGCAAGAGAAACGCTTGCCTGGACGGAAGAACAATAGCTGGCAGCTCCTCTTTGGTGCCAAGGAAAATTTGTTACTCGCTGTTAAAGGAAGCCCAACATGGAGAGAGATAATTATTAGCTCTGCTGCTGGCTGGGAGAGAGCCCAAACGCAGGAAAAACAGCTCGGGCATCGGCGGATGTTATTTGTACATGGAAAACAAGCTCTGTGCTGGTGGAGATCAAAAAGGCTTAATTCCCAGGAAAAAAAAAAACCCGTAAGCTGAAACAAAAGAGCACGGCACGGAAGATGTCAGGGCTGCGTTGCATCGTTCGTGTGCGATTCCTGCATCCTCCCGTGGTACCCACCAGGGACTGGCATGTCAAGCTGAGCCCTTGGGTGAAGAACCAGGGATCTTCTGCCCCGAGGAAAAAGACGGTCCTGCTGAGAGCCCGAGCAACCCAAGGAGGCTCGACGGAAACGGCCAGCCTCCCAGATGAATTTCAAGCAGCCGGCTGCGGCGGTGGGAGGGAGCCCAGCCGGGGTTTTGCCGCTGAATATTTCAGAGCGGATCAAAGCCATAATAAATTAAATCCACAATTCCGTCTGCCACCTTCAGAGGTTCACCTGAAGCAGCGTCTCTGTACGGTACCTTCCTACACAGCAGTGATCCTTCCTTTGTTCTGTGCTGGCCTTTGTATAGATGCTGCCAGCATCCTTGCATCCAGGCACGTGGCAGGGAAGGGTCACGAAGCCACATCCCAGCAGCTTCCAGCACGGCTCTGCGCGGGAAGAAGCTGTGGCCAAAACGGGAGCTGCAATATGCACTGCTCAGACTGGCACGGCCTCTTGTACCACCCTGCAAGGGGCTCCCACGCTTCTTCTCATGGATCCCACGCATGGGACAGAAGCCTGGAGGACATCAAGCAGGGCAAGAGCACCAAAACCACCAGCCTGAAGCCCCTTCTCCAGGTGGGACATCCATCAGCCACAGCAACTGCAACTGCAACCCTTTCCTGCAGCTCATATCTCCTTGGGCGAACGCTGCTCTTAGAGAGTTGATGGTCGCATGGTGGCAAAGCAGCTCCTCTACCAGGTGACAACAGTCAAACCCATGCCTCTGTCCTTGCCAACCCTCTCCCATGCCAGTGCTCACACAGAGGAGGGACAGCCACCTCCAGCGACTCTAGCAGCACTTGGTAAAGACTCTTCACTGATGCTCACACCACGTACAACCACCAAAACTGACTTACACCCGGCTTCTGTCATTGCAAACCCAACGCGGGCTCTCAGCACGTGCAGTTTTGCTTCTTCTCCTGGTTCACCCCCTCGGCTATTCAATCCTCTTCCCTCCAACACCACCCTTGTGCTGCAGCACCTAACCAAGAAGCACAGCTACGCAAAACTCCCTCATCCCGGCTACATCTCATACTTCCAAGTCAGCTTTGATGCTCCAAATAGGTCCCTTGCACAGGTGACAATCAGAAGATCTTCAGGAATAAACAGGACACTCCATATTTCCCTCCCCCCGCTTTATCGCAGAGCAATAAGCTCCTGGTCAAAGCATCCATCCGCACATCGGGATGTTGCCCATCTCCCATGGTTTCGGTGGGAGTGAGCCTTCAGATGCCAAGCACAGGGACGCCTCTCCCTTTCCATGGGAGAGGGAAAGCTGGCAGCACGGGCAGGCTCCACGCCGCCAGATGAGGCGGTACAAGAACAAGAGCAAAGGCTTGGTGAGGAAGAGCTAAATACAACCCCTACCTGATTGTGTTCGTGAGACGACGAGCCCTTCCCTCGGGACGGGGAACAGCTGCCATCAAGCTGCTCGCTACAATCCGCCGTCCACTGTTAAAAAAAAAAAAAAAAAAAGGGGGGGATTTTGTAAAATAATAGCCAGGCTGGGAAAAACCGCTGCGTCAGTCCACAGCACACAGCAAACACGGTCCGGCTGTGGGCATCACTGTACACGTGCCGCCTCCCCCTTATTGAGGATGATCCCAAAGGCTTTGGCTCGGAAATGCTCCACCCGCCAACAGCGAGCAGAGGGAAGATGCAGGAACAATTGCAGGAAGGCACCTGAAATGATGCTTTGCAATAAAAACCATCCCCAGTATTTCCCTGCAGACTCCAACAGTATTTGGTATCCCAGGCGTGCGTTATGCATCAGGACAGCTTGACTTGATTATTCTTTTTCACGGAAAGTTGGGAATTTTCTGCTTTTCCCAACTCTGTTCGCTTCTGGGACAGACAAGAGTGCTGAGCTGCCAAAAACTTGTGTTTTTATTTTAAACAAAGCAGAGAACAGAGCTCAAAGCTGCAGGTTTGGCCACTGCCGTACGCTGCTGCTGTGACGTGAGGCCTGGATGGCAGCCCTGCTGTCACACCAGCTTCACCCCATGGTGAAGGACATGGGCACTGGGGGACTTCCCAATCATAGGGAGAGGGCAGAAGGACAGCACAGCCCATGGCAGAGGTGAGCAGCTCTGGAATATGACCCGCTGTTTCCCACAGCAAGGTGCCTCCACCAAAATAATTCAATTTGGGGTCATTCAGGTTTTTTTTTCCTCCCCCAGAGAAATGGAAGGGTTGCATCATACTGGGGAAAAAATAAAGTAATAAAAAAAAAAAAATAATCAAGCAAACCAACATAAAATACGCTGCTTGCTCCTAAACTCATTTTGTTGTCCCCCCCAAAGTTGAGACTGAACCTTGGTGACCAGTTCCATTTCTGAGGTCTTTCATCCTGGAAGTACCTGGCTGCTCCAGAGACACTGACCCCTTGGATGCTGTCACCAAGGCTGATACAATCATAGAATCACAGGGCTGGAAGGAACCTCTGGAGATCATCTAGTCCAATCCTCCTGCCACAGCAGGGTCACCCAGAGCAGGTTACACAGGAACGCGTCCAGGCGGGTTTGGAATGTCTCCAGAGTTGGAGACTCCACAGCCTCTCTGGGCAGCCTCTGCCAGGGCTCTGCCACCCTCAGGGTAAAGAAGTTCCTCCTCATGTTTAGGTGGAACTTCCTATGCTCAAGTTTGTGCCCATTACCTCTTGTCCTGTCCCCGGGCACCACTGAAAAGAGCCTGGCCCCATCCTCCTGACACCCACATAAGCGTTGATAAGATCCCCCCTCAGCTGTCTTTTTTCCAGACTGAAGAGACCCAAATCCCTCAGCCTTTCTTCATCAGAGAGGTGTTCCAGTCCCCTAATCATCTTGGTAGCTCTCTGCTGCACCCTCTCCAGCAGTTCCCTGTCCCTCTTGAACCAGGGAGCCCAGAACTGGACCCAGTGCTCCAGGTGTGGCCTCACCAAGGCAGAGTAGAGGGGGAGGATGACCTCCCTCCACCTGCTGGCCACACTCTTCCTGATGCACCCCAGGATGCCATTGGCCTTCCTGGCCACGAGGGCCCATTGCTGGCTCATGGGCATCCTGTTGTCCACCAGGACTCCCAGGTCTCTTTCCACAGAGCTGCTCTCCAGCAGGTCACCCCCAACCTGTCCTGGTGCGGGGGGTTATTGCTCTCCAGGTCCAGCACCCTACGCTTGCCCTTGCTGAATTCATAAGGTTTCTCTCTGCCCAGATCTCCAACCTGTCCAGGTCTCTCAAGAAAATGAAAAGCCAATTCTGTACAACCACCAACTACCTGAGAGCTTCTTGACAAGTACGGATGAGCTCGCAACTAAGAGAAAGAGCCACCAGTAGAACCGTTCACCATCCCTGCACAGCTCTGCCCTCGGCGGAGAGCCCATGCTACCTCAACGGGAAACAGCAGCCTCACCTTTAATGAGCTGCCCATTGCTCTCCTGCCACCTCTGCTGACCTACCTGGAGAAGCTCATGATGCTATCACGCTTGAGATCCTTCTGCCAGACCCATGCATATCTCCTTTAACAACTTTGAGCGCAACCATATGCTTGGAAAGTTCTCTCAAGCTACAGCTCACCCATTATTATGTCCACAGCTGAAAGAAAACTGCATTTTGGCTCTGACTTGCCTCTTTTTTTCTGGTGGGTTCAAGGCTGGAGACACCCCCATGATGGGAACGTCCATACTCTGGGATTCTCTGGACTGGAGATGGATGCAGCTCCCCTGCCAGTGGTGTGGAGGATGGAGGAGCATACAATGTGCCTTTCCTTCCTTCCCCCGGCAAGAAGAGAAGTTATTTGGGGACGTGGTACCATCCAAGTATCTCACACACACGGGTGAGAGGATTTATCCTCTCTCGGGCAGGGAAAACATTATTGCAGCCACAAGGAAATGAACCACAGAGAGATTAAGTAACTTGCCCAACATTAAAGATTAAGTTGCTGGCAGAACCTTGCAGTTAAAAACAATTTTCTTGGTTTCGGTCCAGTGCCTTCCCCCCTAAACCCATCCTTTTTCCTCCAGCTCTCATTAAGAGGGAACGTGTCACCTTTAATCAGGCTGGCTCCCACCAGGGTTACTCCAGCGAGCTGCAGGATACGTGCACATTTATTCCTTGCTTTGATAAGAAGTGATCAGGAAGAGAAAATCAGAACTAAAACCTCCTGGTTATTTCTCATAGAAATTTGGGGTACGAGGTGGGAAAATTAACGTCTTTGGGAGACAACAGGTAATTCCAGGAAGGCCAATAGCATCCTGGGGTGCATCGGGAAGAGTGTGGCCAGCAGGTGGAGGGAGGTCATCCTCCCACTCTGCTCTGCCCTGGGGAGGCCGCACCTGGAGCACTGGGTCCAGTTCTGGGCTCCCAGGTTCAAGAGGGACAGGGAACTGCTGGAGAGGGTGCAGCAGAGGGCTACAAAGATGATTAGGGGACTGGAACACCTCTCTGATGAAGAAAGGCTGAGGGATTTGGGTCTCTTCAGTCTGGAAAAAAGACGGCTGAGGGGGATCTTATCAACACTTACAAATACTTAAAGGGTGGGTGTCAGGAGGATGGGGCCAGGCTCTTCTCAATGGTGCCCGGGGAGAGGACAAGAGGTAATGGGCACAAACTTGAGCATAGGAAGTTCCACCTAAACATGAGGAGGAACTTCTTTACCCTGAGGGTGGCAGAGCCCTGGCACAGGCTGCCCAGAGAGGTGGTGGAGTCTCCATCTCTGGAGACATTCCAAACCCACCTGGACGCGTTCCTGTGTAACCTGCTCTAGGTGACCCTGCTGTGGCAGGGGGTTGGACTAGATGATCTCCAGAGGTCCCTTCCAACCCTATGGTTCTATGATTCCTTCCTAACGCAGCCCTTAAGACATGGCTCCATAAAAGCAGGTGACCTATGTAAAAGCCTATCCCTGCTTCTTGTCCCATATATAGCCCTAAAAATATGAAACACTGCATTTTGCTGGAGTTTCAGATAGAAATCCTAATTAAACTTATACACCAATGGTCTGGGGTACAACCACATTTAGTTGCTCAATTTGAGATGCCACTAAAAGGGGTCTAATTAAAAGGTTCAACACTCAGGTCTTTCATGATTCATTTTTCTTTTAAAATAAAACCTGACTGTCTTTAAAAACCCCGCAGCTCCTTTTTTTCAGGGTAGGCCAAGAAGGAAAGCTAAAATGTCCATTTCCACAACTGGAAAATGGATTTGGTCGTTGCAACCAAGGATCTTAATGCAAAAATTGTACCTGGGCTGCCACGAAAACTAGCAGCTTTTGTCCTGAAGATGTGGACAGGCTCCAAGTGGTTGTAAAACTTTGCCTGATAATTTATTTCTAATTCAATAGTATTTCTAAACTTGACACGTTAAATAAAGCAGCACTTGCCTGTTTGACCTGAAGCCCTTCCAAAGCGTCACTTCAAATACAGCCATTTTCCAGCCTCAGGTTAAAAAGAAAATGCACTATAAAGTACTTTGGATCACTTGATTTTTAAATTTAGTTTCTCCCTCTTCTAACAGCTTTGATCCTCAAATTTTAAAACACGTCTTCAGCAAAATCTATTCTTAAAAACGTTCCTCCAATTGATAATTTCTTTACACCGAGCTAATATATAAAGGGTCCAAAGCTCTGGATTAGATCCTCAGCTCCAGCAAACCTGCACAGCTCAGATAAATCAGATAAACGCTGCTGATATCAGATAAGGATGGGATCCTTCATATATAGAATCATAGAATGGTTTGGGTTGGAAGGGACTTTAAAGACCATCTAGTTCAACCCCCTGCCCTGGGCAGGGACACCTCCCACCAGCCCAGGTTGCTCCAAGCCCCGTCCAACCTGGCCTTGAACCCCTCCAGGGATGGGGCAGCCACAGCTTCTCTGGGCAACCTGGGCCAGGGGCTCACCACCCTCACAGCAAAGAATTTCTTCCTCAGATCTCATCTAAATCTCCCCTCTTCCAGTTTAAAACTGTTGCCCCTTGTCCTGTCACTCCAGACCTTGGTAAAAAGTCCTCTAAGTCCACTTCATGTAGTGAGAGGCTGCAATAAGGTCTCCTCAAAACCTTCTCTTCTCCAGGCTGAACCCCCGCAACTCTCTCAGCCTGTCCTCACAGCAGAGGTGCTCCAGCCCCCTGACCATTTCCATGGCCTCCTCTGGACTCACTCCAACACATCCATGTCTTTTTTGAACGGAATTGGACGCGGTACTCCAGGTGAGGTCTCTGGGAGTAGAGAAGAATCACCTTCCTTGACTTACTGGCCACGCTTCTTGTGATGCAACCCAGGATGCGGCTGGCTTTCTGGGCTGCAAGCGCACACTGCCAGCTCATGCCCAATTTGTCACTCACCATTGTCCCCAAGCCCTTTATCGCAGGGCTGCTCTCAACTTATCCATTCCCCAGTCTGCAGTGCTACTGGGGATTGCCCTGACCCAGGTGCAGGATCTTGCACTTGGCCTTGTTGAACTTCTTGAGGTTCACATGGAAGAGGAAACTCCTCTCTGCTGGACTTGGGGACACTGGCTTTTGCACGCTGAGGTGCATGGGATGGGAGAAGCAGGCACCTCAGGAACCACCAGGAGAGCGCCTTGCCCTCGCTACCCCAACCACTCCTCCCAATTTAAAGGCAAAACCAAGCCCTTAGGGAAGCAGGGCCTCATTTGTAAGCAATTAATAGACTTGAGTGTGAAATGAGAGACAAAACGACCTGTAACAAAACTTCTCTGCATGCTTGGAGGAGGTCGTGGGTCCTGGACAAACCCTGCCTGGACTCTGCCCTTCTCCCCATCATTGTACCCCCAGCTCGGCTTTGACACAGAATCTCATTAGCCGTTAAGCTAACGTTAAGGCTTAATGCAAAGTGGTCTGGAGATCTCTCTGCTCGGGATCAGTCTCCCTTGTACTTCATATAAAGAGATGAAGACCCAAATCAGACCAGCAGATCCCTCCAGCAGCTCAAACACATCTTAACTATCCAGTGATGGCCATATCCTTACTCTTATGACCCTTCAGTCTTATTATTCTTATTTTGTGCTCATAACCAGTATGTAAGTGGTTTCCAAGCTAAATATTTTACCCCACTGGGAGCCCTGCAGGGTAGGAAAGCACCTCTATCACAAATGGAGGATCACGGCAGCTTTACAAGGCCAAGGGCACAGAGCGGAGCTCCCCACTCCCTGCACCACTGGATCCTTATCCCTTCAACAGTTCACATTTTCGGCACACATCTGCCACGCCGTGGCACCAGAATACAAACGATTTCCCTCCAAACAACAACAACAGTTCAGGAGGTTTCACTTCTCCTTGTGTTGGATCTAAAATGGCCATTTTAGGAACAAACCTAACTAGGACCATGTCATTCCTAATGACAACACCAAACCACATCCTCACTAAAACCACCCCTTTGAAATGCAGCAATTTCCTTCTCCGACATAACAACCATGAAGCAAGCAAAAAAGTTATTGCACATATTAAAATGCCCACAAGAACCACACTTTTGGGGAGCATTTGGGGCTTTTGATTGACCTGCTGGTCTTGGTTGTTTCAGGGACACCCCTGTGCATACGGACAGGAGCACATCTCACCTCTGAGCATCCCCCCACTGCAGCCCCTGCAGCTCTTCTCAATCCCTCCAGGATTTTTCCACTCATGTGGTGTTTGGGATGGAGAGAGACACGCTTCATTTACAAATGAAACGTCCTTCATTTATTCACTTATTATTTCAGGAAGAAATTCTTTACTGTGAGGGTGGTGAGGCACTGGAACAGGTTGCCCAGGGAAGTTTTTGATGCCCCTTCCCTGGAGGTGTTCAAGGCCAGGCTGGATGAGGCTTTGAGCAACCTGGTCTAGTGGGAGGTGTCC
Organism: Alca torda; assembly: GCA_008658365.1. NCBI lineage: Eukaryota > Metazoa > Chordata > Aves > Charadriiformes > Alcidae > Alca > Alca torda. Next base: position 3,604,666 of record CM018101.1, read on the forward strand.
TTGCCCAGGGCATTGGTGTTGGAACTAGATGATCTTTAAGGTCCCTTCCAACCCTGACAATTCTGTGATTATAAATGGGAACCTTGCAGAAGTCAAAAAGCTTCAGGTCTTGCACCTTGAGACCATGGAAAAACAAAACTCAGTTGACAGGAGACCTCTACCAACTGGCTGGAGACCTCAGATCAGGCTGAACAAGCAAGGTGTCCCAAATCCAATCTTCTATTGTGTCCTGCTTTACAACCCAACTCTCGAAAAGGTGCTCCAGCTGGATGCGCATCCTCAATCCAGGTGACAAGCCACCGGCATCCCCCAGGCCCTCTCCCACCCCACACTGTGCCCTTCACACACCTGCGAGATGTGGGACTGCGTCTTCTCACTCTCGCCGTCCCCCTCCGTTTTATCCGTCAGCAGCCCCTGGACCTGATACTCCAGGACGTAGCTATCGATGAAACGCTCCAGCTCCTCGATCTCCTGAGAACGGCTGCTCCCTGCCTCCGAGGAGGCCGATGCCACCGACGAGTTCTCCATCCCTTCAGGAGAGATGCCGAGAAGGGAGGGGGCCTGAGAAAGTAAAATTAAAAAAAAAAGGCAAGAAATGATTTCCTGGTAGTTATACAAAATTTAAAAAACAGTAGCCAAAGCATGTCAGTTACCACAGGCAGGATACTTTTGCTGTACATCCAAGAACATTTATAATAATCCTAGGTGGTCACATTTAGAGTTTCCATGCGTGCACAAACAAAAAAACCCATTCCATTTCTCTTTCTACATCTAAAGACAATAACAGACATTTCGCTTATTCTCCTTCTTAAAAACCCAAACTCCTGAAAACCTCTAGGCACACGCACAAGAGAAAACCCCAAATTAAAATGCTTAATTTAAAAAGCCCAGGGCATTAGGCGTGCTGGATAAGGGCGATAAGCTGGGGATGACGGGCAGGGGTGTGAGGAAGAGGATGATAATTGAAAAGCTTCTCTAGGACGGCAGCAGGAAATGATGCCGAGTCAACAGCGCGACTGTAAATGGTCCAGGCGAGGAGGTTTGCACGTGGAGGTGAAACAGAGATCACACCAGAATTTATTTTTAAAACTTCTCCTTGTTAAAAATGGATTAGGAAGAGCAAAAAAAGGGGAAGCCCCTGCAAAACAACAAAGCATCTTCTGCATCAACCAGTTGACTGGCAACCACAGAAGACACGATGCTATGCCTCCAGCTGAGCTCCGAGCCAGCACAGCCCCGAGCCCCTGTCACAGCAAAGGTGTCACCTCCATGGAGACACAAGCCCATGTTCATCTTGACCAGACATGGGTCCTCCTCCTCCCAAACCCAGTCCTGCTCTGCCAGACCACCAAGTGCCGTGGATCCATGGTTTTGCTGGCTGGAGCAACATGAACAGGTCCTTTCCTGGCTCTGAGGAGCCAGGACTTCCAGGGAGATAGGCGCTGCTGGAGAACGGCTCTATAGAAGACATAAGGGCTTTACGATGCTTTTAAGATAAAGCATCCTCAGGATGCAAGCTGACTCTGGATCATCAGCAGATAGCCCAGCCGAGACACAAACCTTCAGAGCTGGGAGCCTGAATCACTAAGTGTTCCTTGTGGAGGTTTGTAACATCTTCTTAGGGGTTAAAGTCCAAATACACAGCACAGGAGAAAGAAAAGAACGTGCAAATGGGAACAGATGTATATACAAATTAAGTCATCGGCTTTAAGGCTTGATTCAGCTACTCAAGCGTCCCAACAGCCTGGGTTATCCCTCTCTCCGGTTTCTGCTCCAGGAGCACAGCCATCTCCTAAATATGTATATGTAGATTATGGTTAGCAGAATAAGAAGCCATTATCCAGGGGCTTACATTGCAAACCCTATTAGGATAGTCTCGTTTAGGGCACAGATCATCAAGGAATTAAAGGAGTTCTGCCGCAAATAAAAGCCAGATCCCTCTACATCCCCAGCCCCTCTCCTAAGCCAACACATGAGAACGGATACACCACCCCACATATGCCTCTTCAACCAATACAAGAGACTGAATTCAAGTCACTTTCATCTCCTCTAATCCATATAGTAAATTAAAAACCTTAGCAAATCCTGCAGTTATCCTTTAACCAGGGAATGAACACATAAGGATATCAATAGCTGACATCCAGATCATCTGAAGGTGTGCATCTAATGAAGAAAGCTGATGAAACCTCAAATGCAGCATCGTCAGCAAGGGTAGCTCTGGTGGTGTTCGGGTGGATGCTCCTGTGATCACTGTGTGCGATCACAGCACATCCATCCCAGATAACACACTCCTTGGAATGTTGGCCAACGCTGTTTTCCAGCAACAGGCACAACATCCCCTTCAAGTCACTAAAATGCCATCTTCTCCAGCCAAGAACAGGGCAGCTCCACAAACCACACCATCACCAGGGACAAAACTGAAAGGTACACTCCACAGGCAAACAAAAGGCACGGAGAAGTCCTCCTGTGGTCTCCCGAGATGGAAACAGCACCAGGAGACCATCACTCTGATGAAAGTGACCACGGATGCTCCTTCAAACATGACTTAGGTTTACAAGACTCCCAAAGCCCAGGTCAGAGCAAGGAGCCACAGCTCGTACATCTAACAGCAGCTGCACATTGTACGGTCAACACAAGAGCTTCCATGAGGACCACGCATCTGGTCATGCAAGCAAGGACAGGTACAGTTTGCTCTGAGGAGCGGACTGCCACCACCCAAACCACCCTCTCACACGGTCCTCTCACCTGCCCAGGTCTGGGGCGCCCAGGGGCACAGAGTGGAAAGTGGGGACCGTTCCAGCTACAAACACCTGCAGATGACACTCTTCAAACCCCACGCTTCAGCACACACCACCAGATTTCCTGGGAGGTCTTTCCTCAGGGTACTGACCCAAGCAGGAGCCGCTTGGTTTGCAAACGTGGGCTGAATCCACAGCAGCAAGAAGGACAAGAGCAGCCATCAAAAACTAAAGGATTTTCCACGTGACATAAAAGCTCTGTGACTCATTGCTGTGGGAGATGGGACTGCTCTAGGGGGCTGACACCCCTTCTTTGCCCATCGGTCAGGTGCTGGCTCTGAGTTCACCCCAAGATCTGCATCCCCCATCCAGAGAAGCTGAACTGAGTGATGGGGAGGGGGCTCAGCATCCCTATTGTCCCCCATCCAACCGCTGCGGAGGGAACTTGGACCAACCCCTCTCCTCCTTCCTATTTCTCCATGGCTGAATGACACACCTTGAAAAACAGAAACCATCAACTCCTGTACCTGAGCTGGGCACGTTTCACATGAATTAAGCTCTGGACCAAGGTCTTGTGGTAAGACCCATACTCCTCCTTCCCTGCAGTTGGGAGGGAAAAGACGCAGGAGATCCCACCACATTGCAGGACGCCAAGACTTCATCCCTCACCCTCTCCTTCACCGAGAACTGGTATTTACAGTCTGTTTTGAGACAAGTAGAAAATTACCAAGCAAATTTGGAGTGAGTCACATGCCATCCGGAAGGGAAGGAGAAAAAAAATAAAATAATCTATTCCCAGCTCCTGAACTATTTCTCATCTGTCACTTCCGAACAATTGTGGCTTCGTTTGGAAACTGCTGAGAACGAGCAGTTCTGACCTAAGGATTTCATCTGCTCAAGGAATTATTCCCAAATGTGCCCGGACTGTCAAAAAGGCTCATTATGTAGATCAATATCACACATTAACTCCTGAACAAAAATCATGTGGTGTATTAGAAAGGAGGAAGAAAAAAATAGACAAGGAAAAAAAAAAAAAAACACACAAAAAAACAAAAAAGAGGAGCCCCAGAGAGCATGGAGCCCTGGAGGAGGGCATGCCCCTTCCCTTTTAGCTAATTAGTGCCAATTACCATATGGAAAGCACCAATTATTAAATAGAAAGTGCTAAAGAAAGAGCTAGGAGAATACGTGGCTGCAACGAGTCCTGGAGGGCACGACGGCGCATGGGGAGGTGGTGGCATGAGGTAGGGGACAGCTGATACAGGTGGCATCACTTGGGATGGAGAAAGTAGGGTAACCTCTGTCCCCTGGGGCCACACAACACAAACCCAAAGGTTTTTTTGCCTATTTTATTTTCTTTTTTAAGGTGGCACTGAATCATAGAATCATAGGGTTGGAAGGGACCTCTGGAGATCATCTAGTCCAACCCCCCTGCCACAGCAGGGTCACCTTAAAGCAGGTTACACAGGAACGCATCCAGGTGGGTTTGGAATGTCTCCAGAGTTGGAGACTCCACCACCTCTCTGGGCAGCCTCTTCCAGTGCTCTGCCACCCTCAAAGGAAAGCTCATCCTCATGTTTAGGTGGAACTTCCTATGTTCAAGTTTGTGGCCATTACCTCTTGTCCTGTCCCTGGGCACCACTGAAAAGAGCCTGGCCCCATCCTCCTGACACCCACCCTCTAAGTGTTGATAAGCGTTGATAAGGTCCCCCCTCAGCCATCTTTTTTCCAGACTGAAGAGACCCAAATCCCTCAGCCCTTCTTCATAAAGGAGGAAATCAAGGCCAGGGGATGCTCCCCCTTGAACACCCATGATAAAGCATAAAGCAGAGCAAGGGCTATAACACATCACTCCACTTTTGGGGTGCTCACCACCATGCTCAACCAGCATTTTGCTGGTTAGCAACAGGAGAGACAGTAGACTTAAAAGGAATGGGTTTGTCAGAAGCCACCAGGTCCAGCAAAGGAACACAAACCACATATTTGAGACATTTCTGGATCTCTAGCAGGAAGCTAAAACCAAGTCATCTCACAGTGGCTTCACCTCTCTCTAAAGGAAACCAGAACTTTGCAGAAAGAAAACTCTCCTATGTTTAAGGGCGATGAATTACCACATACACCTGAGACGGGACCATCGTTGTACACAAAGATCCCTAGAGCAGATGTCTAGGCACGGACAGTGAGTTGGTTGACATCTAACCCTTATAATAAGATAAAAGACTAACAAGTCATGGTCTTTAATCTTCTTTATATGCTTAGTCTGCAAGAGTCGGTATGAATCACGTAATGACACAGAGACCGGCCAACTGACGTGGACATCCCAACGTGCCAGCTGCGCTGGGGCCACTGCTGATATGCCTTCATCACCCAACACAAGACGTCAATAAAGAGGCTCAACAAGCAGAGGAACATCTTGACTTCATGGCATCTCCTGGCACTCCCTGCTAGAAACCATCTCTGAATTTTCTGAATTTGTCCTTTGAATCCCACTTCTGACCACACTCCCTTCCTATATCGGGGCTCATGGTTAGGAAGGACCACACGTGCCTGATCACTACAGCAGTGGCATAACACCCAAACTTGATGCTGACTCTGCTTTGAACAAGTGGTTGGACTAGAGACCTCCTGAGGTCTTCTCCAACCTGAATGGTTTTACGACTCCATGAGATGATGTTCAGCCACTTCATCACTTAAGAAAGCCTCCGTTGCTCTCTCAGCCTACTTTCCATACTTCACTCTGGGCAGTCTCACCCATTTTAGATGAGTTTTTCCCAGTTATTGTGCAACTGCCCACCCCCAGCCTGCCCAAGAGATGTCCCAGCGCTCAGATAGGTCACCATCTCTAGAAGCTTTGGTCACCACCCTCTAGAAGCTTTTTCAAGGCAGGGCTTTTTCAGCTGTTACCCCGTTGATTTCTGGGCTCTACCTAATTCTATGAAGTGTGAGATGCACGTATATAAAATGTACTCGACAAAACAAATCCAAGACAATCACAGGTTTACAGAAGCCCATTTTCTGGGTCCTGCAAGCCGGTTCTTGGTTCAAGCAGCCTGGACCTTCAAAAGGAACAGATTTTGGAGCACAAATGGTGGCCACACCTTGAGAAGGGAAGCAGCCAATTCGAGCCCATCCAACAAAGGTTTACTCTCCACACTAATCCTAAATCTTCTCTCCTTTTCCAAAATTAACCCTCTCCGCCAGGAAGGTGGCATGGGCTGGATGGTCTCCTGCTTTTCTTGGTGCCGTGTGTCATGAAACCTCTGTGCCTGGAGCAGGTTTCAAAACGTGTACAAACAAGAGGTTTTCACACAAAATAACAACCCACATTTGAGCATCAAAGTGGTTGATGACTTCCTAAACTGAGCAAACGCGTGTTCTTGAGGGCTCTTCAGGGAGTGGTGATCTGTTGGATCTGTGCTGGCATAGCACCACCAAGGACTCCCAGATAACAGATACGCTCCTTAATGATAATTAATAGAGATCAACCTCAAATCTATTTTTTTTTCCCTGTTCTCCCCTCCTCTCACCACTTTGTCAAGGCACAAAATCTGTAAGTTTTGGGGGTCTGAAAATTACCTTCCAAATCTTTCCTACGAAGCCCACGCTGTGCTCATTACTATGACCATAAAACATGGATCCGCCAACAGAAAAAGTCCAGAGATGTGCAAACTGCTTATTAGAACTTAGTAATTATCGGCATTACTGTAATGTATTATTATTATTATTAATAGCTGTTATTTTAAAGAGTGACGTAAATGGGGTTCTTGCTTTGGTAAGATTATACAGTTTATGGCAATTACATGGTTTTACCCTTAATCAGCAAATAAACTCAATAAGCACAAGCATTTTTTTATGACATTTCCATGTTCACCCAGTAGACGGAGGGTGGAAGCAGCACCCACACAACAGACCAGCCCACCCTATGGGCCTGCCCCAGGCCCTGTCAAGTCCAACACGTACCCCATCTCCAATAGGTGCTCCAGGCTTGTGTTGAACTTGAGGAACCAAGTGGTGAGTCTGACTGGTGAAGAACGGCAATGGAGAAGGAAACCAGTTTGGACTAGATGGGTGGGATGCAACAGCACAGGGGAACTTGCAACCAAAATGATGTAAGAAAAGGAAGGTGGGTCCATGGTGAGAAGACGACAGCCACACAGGGATGGGAACACACTTCCATCAGCTCACTGTGGCCCGGGTGAGAGGACCTCACACCTACGTCCTCCCCCAGGGCAGATGCTCCAGCCGTCCTCTCTCCAGCCCACCAGAACAAAGCTTCTCCAAAACCTGGACTGCAGCAGTCCAGCCATGCCGAGGCAGCACCACAGGGCAGCCACACACCGCTCTTCCCCTGGGGTGGGACCCACCTGTGCCCCAGCCATCCCAAGGGAGCAGGGACTCCAGCCCCATACAAACATCATTCCCTGAAGTGAGGAGTGGGGTCTTCTGGCCCAAAACATGTTGACATGGCAACCTTGTCAGCAAGGCTGCTGCCCATGAAGAGATCTTCCTCAGCCAATTCTTGCTCCAACTCAGCAAGACAAACCAACATCCCAACCTACCATTAAGCCAACAGCTGCACACCTTCTTGCTCCTACCCAAGGTCCAACCTGGTTGGGCATCAGCAAAGGAAACAAAATAAAGAGGCTGCTTTTGCCATTTTTTTCTGCTTCCGTTGGTTGGATGCTGAAAGCCTCAAATGCTTTCTCACACACAACAAGTTTCTTTGAAGGTTGCGGCCCTCAAAGACAAGAGAACCACGAGCACCACGCTATCACACGCACCCAAATAGCTAAAGCTGGAAGTGGATTTACCCCCCCAACTACACTGCCAGGAGTTAATAATCAATGCTAACATCTACTAGTGCTAACAATGACTGGAAAAGATCTCTAAAATACAGAGTTCAGGCAGAACTTCCTAATGCATCAGGCTTCTCCAGATTTAGGCACCTGTATCAAAGTTCAATTATCAAAAGGTCCCAGTAAATGGCAAGCTCCCAGTCCAGCTTTCCAACCATCTGGCCTCAGCTGTTTAGATACGGGTTTAAATGACTCCCTTAAGGCATGCCAATTGGAAAACCCATGTCTCTTCCTTACTTGTCCTCCAGTTAAACACTGAAAAGGTTCACATGCCAATCCTCTGTGCCTCCACGATTTCAACGTAGGGCAGGAGGAACGCGGAGCAGCCTCTCTCTGCAGAAGATTTATTCCCCAGAAATGCCATCACAGGCCAGCCACCAGAGAGCCAGACTGTGACAGGCTCCAGAGCCACCCTGACGGATCACCAAAAGCCTTTTCCTTGCCATATGGGATTTATCATCCCAGGTTTTCCTAGGAACAAGAGATGCTTCCTATAAAAGGCAGCCACGGTGCAAATTCTTTGCGTGCCAATGCGGCCACCTCCTTCGGGAGTCTTCTGTGGTAGGACAATCAGCATCCCCCTCATGTTTGCTCTCTCTGGGGAGTTTACAACAAATAAATTTTAAATCCTGCTGTGATCCAGCAGGTCCCTTCTCCTCTGAGACACGAACCAAGAAGCACCCCAGCAGCCCACAGGTTTATTTATCTGTGCCTGCATGGCATGATGGTAAAACCAAACTGAAGAGACATCCCAGCAAGACCCAGGGAGAGGCTCCAGCCCAGCTCCAGCCAGCAGACACCACGTCCTACCCCATGAGCAATCAACGTCAATCTTCACATTTCTTGTCCGGTCTCCAAAACCCACCCCATTGCTCTCTGCTGCCTACAGCAAAGACCTCTCAGTGAGATGACACCCTCTTCTGCTCGGTGCCTATCTGGGACTGGGCAGAGAGGAACGGCACACAGTCAAACCTTCCATCATTATGTCCCTCACACTGCCTCCCCACTGTTTTGTCCAAGCCAGCCTTTCCAAAGGCTGGAGTTCATGGGGAAGAAGGTTCCTTCAGCCCCGAACCTGGGAGGTGAGGAATGCCTTGGCTGCATGGCCCAAGGGGTGCAGGACAACTCTCCTACTTCGTATCAACGACTTCAGGTCAGGTGCAACCCTCTGCGTGCTTTACCTCTGCAAATAACCGTCTGCCAGCTTATGGTCTGGCAGCTGTACAGGCAGAAGGACCTTTGACCGTCTGCGTTTGGGGTTTGTGCTCCTGCCTATCAGCACGGCCGCGGCCAGCGGGCAGCCGCTCGCTTCCCAGCATCTCCTTTTAATGAGTTCCTTCAGCAGCGATATTTTCTCTCTCCTAAACCAGCCGATTTCCAACAACAAGTAATTAGCAATGCGTCTTTCTAAAGCGGTGAGAGCATCTCGGTGAACGAAAGGAGCAGTTTATCTTTATTGCCGGCGGCCAGCTTTCGGACCCAGCAAACCGCAGGAACAGTTACTATGGAAAATGAAAGCAAGTGAGGTGAATCGTGACTCCCCACGACTCCCCTCCATCCAGGTATTACCACGTCTCCAGGAGCACAGGCGAAGCATCACGTGTCTGGTTTGGATTTGCTGCTCCATAGCTGCTATTTTTCCATACGCCAAGCCATCAAGCGCAGCAATATAAATTATTATATCCTGGATCTGATCCTTTTCTAATTAAAATGTAAACACCTTTGAAAACCACATTGAGCGACCGCTGCTGGCACTAGCCTTGGGCTTTTCAGATACTGATGCATCCCGTGGCTGGCTGAGCATTTTATATATTTCATCATCCCTCCGGTCTCAGGTCTGGTTTCTGGTACTTGGTGATGCAGAAAAGCCCAAGTGACAGGAAAAAAGCCCAACAGCTGCCACGTTGCAGTGCCATCCACGAGCCTGGCATGCCACAGAGCGGGCGAACGCCACAGCGCATCAAAACAGAGCTATTAAAATAAAAACACAGAAATAAATCGAGGTGGGGGGACGGGCGGAACAACAAAGGAGAGAGGCAGGAGACAACCAAGTGCAAAAGGCCACAGAATCCAACCCAAAGCAGTCGCCTGGACACAGCGATCCAGCAAGGAAGGGAGAAAATTAAGCAGAAAGCCAGAAATCCCTTGTTCTCAGCCAGACAATAATTTATTACGTAGCTTGCCTCACTGCAATAAGGAATTTTTTGTGGTTGGGAGGTGGATTTTTTTTTTTTCTTTTTAAGAAAAAAAACGCAAAGCATCGTCACTTTTAGAAACACAAAGTCTTTTTGTGTGTCAAATCTGTGCACGAGGTTGGAGCGGTTTCCCACCACATGGGCTTCCTTGCCTGGAGGGCCAAGGGGTGGGGGGAAGATGTTACCTTTGGTTTGCAATGGATGTTGCCAAGAAAAAGAAAGGCAAAACCAGCACACAGCTAATAAAACCACTGTCCCAACTTCAGGAGGTGAATGGAGGTGGGTTTATGGTCCATCTGACGGACATCAGTCCCATCCTGCGGTGGGATGCTCTGCTACGTGGGATGCCAGGGCATGGGGTCCACTGGAGCATCACTCTGGCTGCAACACAAGAGCAAGGCACGCTCCGCATCCCCTGATATTTATACAAATTCGATCCATGGAAATACATCGGAATTTCTAGAAATAAAACCTGAAGCAAGTCACAAAAAACCTGCAACCACAAACCCCTGAATCAAGAACAGCCTGAATTTTATAACCTATTTCTACATCGTCTGATCCTACAAACTGTGACTTAAGTCACACTTAATCCCTTTTCACATTCCCCTACTTCTAAAAGCCAATGGAATGAGAGCCCACGTTACATCTTATCCTTGTTATTTTTCACCTTTCCAAAGGAAACATCATGAAATCAAAATATTTGAAGAAATAGCAAAAAAAAAAAAAAAAAATGCATATTTCACATGTGCTCCGCGATCTCCTCTTTGGAGCCGCACTGCTCCTCCTTCGACAGCAGGAATTCATAGAATCATAGAATGGTTTGGGTTGGAAGGGACCTCAAAGATCATCTTGTTCCAAACCCCTGCCCTGGGCAGGGACACCTCCCACCAGACCAGGTTGCTCCAAGCCCCGTCCAACCTGGCCTTGAACCCCTCCAGGGATGGGGCAGCCACAGCTTCTCTGGGCAACCTGGGCCAGGGGCTCACCACCCTCACAGGAAGGAATTTCTTCCTCAGATCTCATCTAAATCTCCCCTCTTCCAGTTTCAAACCATTCCCCCTCGTCCCATGGCTCCCCTCCCTGCTCCAGAGTCCCTCCCCAGCTTTCCTGGAGCCCCTTGAGGGACTGGAAGGGACTGGAAGTCTCCGCGGAGCCTTCTCTTCTCCAGGCTGAACCCCCCCAGCTCTCTCAGCCTGTCCTCCCAGCAGAGGGGCTCCAGCCCTCCCAGCATCTCCGGGGCCTCCTCCGAATTATGCTAGAAGACATGAACGAAGGATGTTCTCCTGCCAGGAGGGCTTGTACACACGCACCGTGCAAAGACGTGGACCCCTCCACGCAGCGGGCAGCACTCCTCAGGCAACCGACACCTGTATTTTGCCCAGCTCCTCCACAATCCCGGGGGCTGAGCCCTGATCCCAAGGAAGCAGCAGCCAGGGTGCAAAACTCCCCGCGCAGGCAGCGCTCTGCAGGCAAAGCGCACAGCCCACGTCCTAAATAAAAGCATCAGAATAACCAGCTGATCCATACACTTTGCGATCGCACGTTTCGACGGCGCGTTCACACGCCGGCACCAGTTGCCACGTACCGTCTTTTACAAATAACCAAAGGGAAACTGTTATCAGAAAGTAAATCTTTTCTTCCCAGGCACCCAGGCAATATAATGGGCACTTGGGCTGTGAAAAGCCCCGTAATCCTAAAAGACACAGCCAACTCTAAGTTGAGATGTCAACCCGCTGAAGTAATCCATCCCGTGGGTCGCTGCCGGCAGGGAGGGATGGGGTGGGAGCGGCATCCCCCGGTCAGCAGCACGGCAGGCACGGAGGGTGCTTAATCCTTATTAAACCATGCCCGTAGTTTGCTGGCAAAGAGCATTTTTGCATCTATACGCCGGCTTTTAGCAGCATTCAGAGGACATACCTCGGCCACCAGCCAAAATGCCGGGGCTGCCACTCTGGATGGATGGAGGGGATTTTATGCTAGGAGAAGCCAGCTGGTCATCTCCTCCTGGGAATCAGGTTTGGGTTGGAAGGGACCTTTAAAGGCCATCTAGTCCAACCCCCGTGCCACGAGCAGGGACATCTTCAACTAGATCAGATTGCTCAGAGCCCCGTCCAACCTGCCCTGGAATGTTTCTAGGGATGGGGCATCTCCCACCTCTCTGGGCAACCTGGGCCAGTGTCTCACCACCCTCAGCGTAAAACATTTCTTCTACTTACTCTGAATCTTCCCTCTTTTAGTTTAAAATTATTACCCCTTGTCCTATCGCAACAGGCCGTTCTAAAAACTTTGTCCCCATCTTTCTTCTAAGCCCCCTTTAAATATAGAAAGGCCTCAGTAAGGTCTCCCCGGAGCCTTCTCTTCTCCAGGCTGAACCCCCCCAGCTCTCTCAGCCTGTCCTCCCAGCAGAGCGGCTCCAGCCCTCCCAGCATCTCCGGGGCCTCCTCCGGCCCCGCTCCAACAGCTCCGTGTCCTTCTGCTGTTGGTGCCCCAGAGCTGGAGGCAGCACTGCAGGGGGGTCTCCCCCGAGCGGAGCAGAGGGGCAGAATCCCCCCCTCGCCCTGCTGCCCACGCTGCTGGGGATGCAGCCCAGGCTGCGGGTGGCACATTGCCGGCTCGTGTCCAGCTTTCCAACCACCAGCACCCCCGAGTCCTTCTCGGCAGAGCTGCTCTCCATCCCTTCATCCCCCAGCCTGTACTGCTACCAGGGATTGCCCTAACCCAGGTGCACAATCTTGCACTTGGCCTTGTTGAACCTCATGAAATTCACATCCTCATGGAATTGCACCTCCATCCCCACCGATTGCTCCCTTCATCATGGCTTTCCTCTTTTTTGGAAATTAAGCTCTTCTGTATGACAAGGCTGGGTGTAGGAGACCCTCAGGTGCCCCCTTTATTCAAGGTCTTTGAAAGATGAAATGGAAGCATGATGCTCTTTGCAACATTAGCCACCTTCTCCACCATGGAGAAAAGCAAATCATCCCTGGGTTCCTGCTGCTTTGACCCAAGGGAGCAATCCTTCCTGGCCTCGGATCTGGTGATGTTTGGGCTTGGGTTACATGAGTAAAGCAAGGAGCAGATTTCAAGGAGAGACAATTCCCTACGACCCAAGCCTGGCTCGCTCATGGGGATCTCTGTGCCTTTTGCCTAACGTGAGCTGCTCAACTGGAACTGGGAAGAAAAATCAGCCGGTAAACCTCTGCCGTTCTGCAGAGGAAAGGGAAAATAAACAACTTACCATGTTCCTCTCTGAGATAGTTAAAGTCATCTGAATGACTCCATGCACAGATATTTTCTGAATCTTTAACTACTTTCAGTGCTAAAAAAACCCATACCCTAGAAAACCCCACTCAACAACACCCACAAACAAACAAAATTTTCCAAACCTGCCTTTGGATCCCGGACCCCCGCTCCTCCACCGCATTCAAATGTTCAAGTTATAAAATAAACAACAAGATTGGCTTTTTACATCACGGCCACCCCAGGATCATCAGTCCCGGACCTTATCAGGTCCCATACCGGCAGCATCCACGGCACTGCCATCGATGAGATCTTCTAAATATTCTAGCAGAAAAGAACAAGGACTTGGGAAATTGGCAATTCTGTACACGCAGAAAGAAAAGAAGTCCCTTCCTCATAATGCTTTTTGTCGAGTAATAATAAATTAAGAGGCAGGGAAGGAAACAAAGCCCTGCAGAAGCACAAGGGGACAGGGAACCTTGTGGGGTTGGTATTCAACACCACATGAGCAGGTCCACCATGACACAGAGCTGGCCAAGGAATGGGAACATCAGTGTCATGAAAGCTGAGCTTTCCAAGACCGCTGTCCCTTCTTCTGGCTTCTTCTAGATTTAAATATACTAATAAAAGAGCCGCAGCTGCTTGCAAAAACAAGGAAAAAGCCACGAGCAGCATCTCCCACCTCCTACCTACTTGTTGAACCTTCTGCTCAGGAAAGAAGGACAGAGCCCGACACATACCCAGCAAAGTGACCGACCCTCATACATTTAATGACAGGTTTTTGACCCAGGAATGAGTTGGTTGCCAAAGCTTTCCGTTCCCCTGGGGCTGGACACGGTGTCCTCCTCAAGCTCCTGCTCCTGCCCATGTGGACTGGACGTGGTCTAGACGGCAGGTTTCCATCCAGCAAAGTGATTGCATCATGGAGAAGTGATCCTCACTCCAACCAGAGGGACCACCCCAATTAAACCTGGCTCCCTGAGACTGTTGTGGGCAAAGGGCGTCATCTAAGTCAGCTCTAACAGCTTGGGAAGATGCCCTTGCAGACCCTAAATCCATTTTTCAGCCTACAAAGATCTCCTGCATGTTCTCACACATATTTTCTGATAGCAATTCAGAGAGCGCATTTGGTACCCAGATTTCACATCAGGATCCCAATATCTGCTCCAGGAAGGGATGTGACCCAGCGCAGACACCGCAGTGCCTACCAAAGGTCCCACCAAGCCCAGGGATGCTGCTGCGTGGCAGGGATGGGCTCCAGCTCACTGTGGACCCACCACCCCACCGCGCTGTCCAAAGCCCCAACAGCAAGTGAAGCTCAGCCCTGGAAGGGTGGTGATCAGGCCCTTCCCAAGCTTTGCTTTGCCCAAGCGGTGTGGACCAAGCCCATGGGCTGAACCCTCCTCTCGAATCCATCCCCAGCTTTTAGGTCCTTCCAGCTGCTCATGAGACAGCTTGAGCCAATTCACCAGGATAATGCACTTCCCTTAAGGAACCAACCCGCAAATACCAAGGAAAGCACCTCCCCAGACAGGAATTTTTGGGAGTTACTGGCCAGCCACCAGCCTCCTTTTTGAGGCTTGAAGTGCATTTTTTCGCAATCACTCCCAGACTATCGCTCCGCTCTGCAGCAGCGACGCAGCTGCAAATCTCCCCAAAAGCCCCTCCCAGGCAACCCCACTCCCCCATCAGTTATTCCCCCCCCCCCCCCCAATCGCAGTAAATGAGGGGCGATAAGAAGCCAGCGATGGGGATGGGAAGAAGAGCAGCCTGCCAAACCCCAGGGGGTAAAGATGCTGCAAGTATTTGCGCAGCTACATTTATCGCCCAGGGGACCGCTGGGTTTGATTAATAAGAGGTAAATGAAGCAGCTCAACTCAGCTGAGCCCCGACAGGCAGGAGGAGGACAGGGAGGTTTTCTTTAACACAAAGCAAACGGAGAGGTGCTTCCAGGACACGATAGCTGACCTATTTTGAGATGAACATGAGATCAAGCGAGCTTTGGGAGTGTCTGTTTACCTGCACCAGCAGTGACGACAGTCTTAGACGACTAGCCCAGATCAAGACAGTTGACATTCAGCCTTGGGATCCACCAACCCTACGTCCTAACGTGTCCTGCTGACAGTGTCCTTGACGTCAGTATGGTTCTGCAAACCCCAAGTCTCAGATGCCCCACTGAGCCCCTGCGTTGCTGCTGGTGTGCTGGGGACAAGAACCTCAAGTTCGTCACAAAATGTCCTTGAGCTGCTCCTTGTGTCCAAGTGCTCCATCCAGCATGGACCCAAGTGCGCCACGCGCTGCACGTATGATGGGGACGTATCGCTGGGTCCACCACCGTTCCTCGCTTTCCTCTCTTGTAAAACGCAAGAAGCCCTGTTAGGACTTAGCTTAAATGCTTGGCTTTCCCTTCTAGCTTGGGGAGGACCAAAGAGGTCTTGGAGCTTTCAAGGTGCTACTTTTAGGGAAGGCATCATAGATCTAGAGGGTCTTTGATGAACATCAAAAGTTTGGCCTTAGTTTTCAGAATGCCTCTGGGGTGAATGTATTTAGTAAATACCCAGCATCTCAGGAAACCAGGCCAAGAAGGCATCCAGAGAAGCTTTTTCTCCACAAACACAGCCTGGTCAGGGATAGTGCCAGAAATACTTATTTTGATAAGTTTGCCTCCTGACCCAAAAGGAAACGCTGTTCCTATAGGGCTGGATGATGACTGGAGGACCCAGGACCACCTGCAGACAGCAAAGACCAACAGGATCCATCTTTCAGGACAGCTGTGTCTACGCCAAGACCCCACTTACAGAGGAAAACCCACCAGCCATGTCAACTGGGGAACCTGCAGGCATAAGGACAACCCAGAAACACATCCATGAATGAGCCTGATACCATTTTTTGTTCTTTTGTTGAAGGGTCCTTCACATTCATCATGCAGGTCTTCCCACAATGACCTCCACCACGTGGCAGCCTCACCGAATACAGCTGCAGGGACCTAAGAAGCTTGTGCCAGGCCAGGTTAGCATCTGAGAAAGTCCCCTCCTGCACCTCCCTTCACCAGTCAACCTCTGCTTACACCCAAGGGATTAACAGCCCCAAAGTTAATCATAACAAGAACACGAGAGGAGGACTGTAATTGCAGCAAAGGGGAGCAGCATCAGCAGTTTCAGCAGAAACATCATAGCAGGATGCCTGCTATTGACGTACCTTTGACCTCAGAGATGCAAATAAAGAGCCCAAACTATTTAACTTGGGGAAAATAAAAAAAGAAAAGAAGTAAGGGAGAATTTGATCAATCAAGAGACTGTATAACGCTGTATAGCCAGATGGTATCTCACATTAAAGGGCCTTGCAGGTGGAAGCCCATTGTTGCCGGCTCTTGGCTGCCTGTACAGTGCAGGTCAGATGAGGGCATCTGAGGGATCTTTGTGACCCACCAATTAAGTAGCTGAGCTTAATGAGGGACTGGAAAAGACACTTCTGGAATAAATTATACAATACGAAGGATCAAGAAAACAAACTCGGCGCCTAGGCCCGAGTTACTGCAAGCACTTGGAGACTTCAGAGGAAGATGCAACCACTGCTAACATAACCACAAAATGCCGAGGCTTTCCCCACTCCCACTAGAGTCTTCTTCAGGGCTTTTCCCTCCCAGAGAGAACCTGAAGAACCTCTGTGCTTGCTGAGAACCCCCAGTTCACCGGGATACCCTGCTGCTGGTGAGCATTCCCACATGTCCACAATGTCCAGAAGAAGCCCAATGCCTTCCAGCTCCAGGAATGGGAGGTGAGACCTGGCGCTCAAGTCCCACACGTCCCCTCCTCCGGCGTGGGACAAGGGTGACGCACCTCCCCTACCTGCACTCATCCGAGGAACTGAATCCCTTTTTGCAGAAGTAAAAGGCTGAACCCATCAAATAATAATAATTTCTTTTTTTAAAATCACTTGTTTGCCAGCAGCCCAGCTTTGGCTTGGTGAATTTTAAATACTTTTGGTCAAATCACTGCAGCCAAAATGCTGGGAAGAAAATGCTGGAAAAAGTTCTTTCAAGTTTTTTTTTTTAGGGTTTGGTATTTTTAAACAAAAGATTTTTACTTCTATTTCACAGTGATGTACGCTGAATTTCCACAGCTCTGTCATGCTGTAAATTACTTTAAAACATGTTTCATTTTGGATTGAACAAAGCAAATGTGACTTGACTTTATTGTCTTTCCTGTTTTAATGAAATAAAAATATCTACCCTGATTAACCCCAGCTAAAAATCCTCTTATCCCCCACAACTATCCTTATGATTTTTCTACAGGTTAATTAACTGAAAAAAAAAAAAATACAGTTAGTATCAATTATTTGTCCTATGGGCTGATATTTAGGAATATTCAGAATATCTAAGGATAATTTGGGGTATCCACCAGGACGCCGTCCAGGACAGAGCACATATTAAGTGTTACTGTAAGTAACATATATATTAGGAACTCATAGGAACTTCAGGAAAGGGTCACATATATCACTTTTTTTTTTTTAAAAAAAAAAAGAGGGAAATAAGGAAAATAGGAACTCACATCCCCCCAAAGAGAGGAGGGACCACTTCAGCCCCAATTCTGCAGGCAAGGTGAGATGCAAGGCACAACCCACTGCCAGCCCTTTCGGGCTTTATCCTCCTAGCGATGCCTCTGCTTTGGCTTATTCCCAAGTCCTCCATGGGCTTTTCTGCCCCAGGAGGAAATATTTACTCTCCGGAGACTATCAGTCATTACACAAGATAACACCCAGGGCTGCAGAAACCCCAATGCAGATAAAGCCTCACTGATGCTCGGATGATGCCTTGCTGCATCCTCTCCTGCTCCCTTTCAGGTCAAACTGGATCTTGTACATGGCAATGGGACAAAAAAAAAAACCCAACAAAAAACAACAAAAAAACCCCCAACAAAACAAAACAGGTTTTCAGGATAATGCTGCTGACTTGTTGTTTTTCAAACCCTCTGCCACCAAGCCCCTGCGGTGCTGCTAACCTCTGCTGATCCCATCAGGTGGTTTAACCGGGGAGCTTAGTGGTAAGCCCTGTCCCTGCAAGGAGGCACCGAGTTATACAGGGTTATTCTCTGCCCGACGGGGACCGCAGAGGCTTTCAGACGGCACAGGGATAATTCCCAACTTTTAATTTTCAGGAAGAAAATTAAGTTTATGAATGGAGGGAACTCACCCTAAGATGCAATGTTTTGTTGCTGGCTTGTTTTGGGTTTTCTTTTTTTTCCTCTCCTAGGCTTTATTTTATTTATGTTGAAGTAGCTGTTAAATCCTGTTAACATGCTGCAAATCCCTGTCGAGCGGAAAAAAGAATTTGGCACCTTTGAAAGGTAGCTGGCCTATATCTGTACCTAAATAAACCCTGTATCTGGCTACAAACCTTATTCTCTGGCTCACCTAGCCCGAACAAATGAACAATGTTATTAAGAGACAGACGAGAAATCAAACAGCAGCTTGGAGAAACCAGGGAAGCCTCCTGAGAGCCAAGGAAACCTGCGCTATCTAGGGAAGAGTGAGATTATAATAATTAGGTCAGTTGGCGATAAGCCTTCTCGCTGCACACAGGCACGCACGCGCTACCGCCTTGCTAGAAAGTGGTGATGTCCCCGCGGAGCTGACAAACCCAACAGCAACATTCCAGGAGCATGGACAAGACCGGTAGCGGAAAGCCTTCTCCAGCTGCAAACCACAGCAGCTGCTCACCTCAGCGTCTGAGGATCGATAGCTGCAGCATGGGAAATTCCAATGGGATATTAGAAAATTCCTTCACTGTGAGCGTGGCTCAGCACCCAACAGGTGACCCAAGGGGATGTGCGATCTCCATCCTTGGAAAGAGCGTCAAGACGCAGCTGGATGAGGCCCTGAGCAGGCAGGTTTGACATAGAAGCTGACCCTGCGCTGAGCGGAGGGCTGGAGCAGAGGACCTCCAGAGCTTCTTTCAATTCAGAATAACTCCAGGATCTTGCCTAGGGGGACATTCCCTTAGCCCAGACTTCCAGGACAAAGGCACCAGATCTGACCTACAGCTTAATCAGAGCCAGAATAAAATTCTTCCCAGCAGCAAGTGGCCTGAAAGTCCAGGTTGACCTTTAGGAGAGGTAAGAGGTTGACATGAAGCTCAAATACACAACAATCACTCACAACAAGCAAAGCCTTCTGCTCCAGGAGGCAAGGAGGATGGTCCCACACAGTGAGCGCTGTACAAGGTATGTATGCGCTATTCCCTGTAAAAAGGGAGCTGGAGGCTTTCCATTACCCATCTCTTCCTTCCTGGATGGTTTGACATCAGCTCTGCCCATGCTGGCAGCGTCAGAGCTCAAGGACTTGAAAGAGCCCCAGCTACAGCCCCAGAGTGGGAGCTGGACCGAGCTCACATCCAGATGTTTGACACCGGACCAAGCAAACAGGAAAGGGAGACCAAAGAGGAGGATGTGCTCACTGCCCTGACGCCCCCTCCCTCCCTCTTCCTCCCCATCTGTATCACACGAGAGCCATCATCTGTCTCCAATTTGGCCGTCCAACACCAGGGCCCAACCTCCAATCCAGAAGACAGTCACCTACTGCTTGATCTTCAGGGTCTCCCTTTGGATGGTGACTTGAATCAAACCCTGACCTTCCAAAAACCACTTGCTTTTCTTAACAGTGGAGACAGATACTCCTTTCACTGGTCTCTCCAAAATTTTTTCCGAGCTGCTTCTTTGCAAACACCTCACCAGTATTTCCGCTTGCTCCTACATCAGCTCCCTGGACGGCTAAGGTCAACCCACGCACCAACCAGTGACATGAGATGCTCTTGTGAAGCCTCCCGCTTTCAGACCACACCTCCAGCAAGGCGTGTTGATACCAGCAAGCTTTTCCCACCAGCCAACTGCCGAGTACTCCACCACCACGTGAAGTCCTTCAGGACACAAGTACTTCACCGATTGATTGATAACAGTTAAACCCAATCTTTACACAAGAAGAGCATCCTACAGACTCAACTGTCCTGTACGTGCTTCATGCAACCACGAAGTTCCTGCAGAACTAGAGCTCACCAGCCAAAAAACATCAGCCCCCCGTAAATATACACAAGTATTTTTCCACACTCCTAGGTCATGTAGAAGACCTCATGCAAGATGCTCACGTCCAGACAGCAAACTCCTCTCCTTAGCTTCCCGATCGATGCTCTCATTTGGTTAGGCACTCCGACCTCCCTGCAGCACGTTAGAAAACAGCAACCACAGTTTCTCATGCGCTTTGAATCAAAGTTCATCGCTTTTCTGTTAAAATAATTAGTTAATCAAACCCATGGCTTCCAAGCTGACACTCCTCCTAATGCTTTAATCAATAGACTGAGATGCTCAGAAGAGAACTAGTATGGTCTGAGTTACGTGCAGGTGCTGCAAGGACAACACTTCTCATTCATGTCCCTGGATGATACGGAAGAGACAACAAGAGAATCTGGAAGCACACAACAGACACGTCTACTGTAATAAAGTGGATAAACAGACAGAATTAAGGAAATAAGTGAAAAAATTTAGTTTGAGGCTTATTAACCTGTGGAAAGAAGGGGAGGAAGGCTTTACTGGCTGACGCTTCACATCAAGCTCAGTGTAACACTTACAGACAAGTGGAAAAGTTGGGAAGCATGAAGGGAGGGAGGGGAGGACTCGCCAACAAATCCACCTCTTGACATCCACTTAGACAGATCTGAGAGTCACACCACCAGATGCTTAACCACCACCATGCTGGTTAACTAACGGCCTCTGACGGGTTTGCTCTGATTTGGTTAGATTTCTTAAAAGAAAAGGAAAAAAAGATGAACACAAGCAAGCAAAACCCAAGCTGGGTTACTGAAGCATTTCTAGGTGATGACCAGCTTCAGACCTCCCAGCACACCCGACCACCTCCACACAAATGTTCATCTCAGCTGCTAAATTTCCACAACTCCTCACTTACAAGTTCTTTCACAACTTCAGCCGCCACCTTATCATGAAGCAAATTTCAACCACTTCCCATAAAACTTGACTTTAACGCCTGTGGTGTCTCACAGCAGCCAGAACCAGCCAGAACAGGCAACAGGATGCCCCCAGGCACCCACGCGCCACCTGCTGCAACGGGTTGGCCCAGGGCAAGGACGAAGAGACTTCAGGAAGGAGAAGACGTGTGATCTGACATGGGTATTACAAGAAGCAATAGGCTTCATTTTCTGGGGTTTCTTGTAAAAATATCTGGAAATTCTCAGAGTTTACGTTTACTTACTAGAGACAGCTTAAGCACCAGCATCCCCACCAGTGGACCACCATATTTGTTGACTACCAGACCAAAGGGATGGCTTGCTTACAAAGTGCCTCCTTCATCTTTCCAACCAGACTCCTCCCTTGTGTATTTATGGTTGGCAGTGCCCAGAGAGCCTCCTCCACACACTTTCCATGGCAAACAGTTCCTTGAGAAGGTAAGTAACGTGAGGGGTAGGCGAAACGTCCCTCTTGGAAGGTTACCACACCTTCTCCAGAAACATCTGGCTGAACTGGACGGGTCTGATTCAGAGACTCCAAAAAAGATCAGACATAACTTCTGGGTCCTGGGCTCTGCTCCTTACCCCAAGATCTTGTGCTAGTCAAGGCCCTGTTTTGGGGCACTCAAGATACCTTTGCTACCAGAAAACCGCATTCGCTGTTCAATATGAGGACTCCCAGGTACCCTCTATGTACTTAGAAGGACCTTAGAACTGCTCCAGCCACACTGCAGAAGCTTGGTCTAGCCCTGCTGAGCAAACATAGTATTACCAAGCTATTAAAAGCTCTGCTGGCACCGATCCCATGACATGAGACTACCACCCAGCGTGCCAAAAGGCCTTGCTTTTCAGTTCTCCTCAAGCCTCTGGCACAACAGGGTCATGATGAAGGTCTGTATCAAGAGCTACAACCTTTGGTGCCAAATGAGGCATTAACACACAGAAAAAAAAAAAAAAAAAAGCTTGAAACTTGTGACCACCAGAGAAGTCCTTGCTCACAGCACACGAGCTTCAATAAGGCCATGTTTGGAGTTACTGATGTTCTACCGAAGGCTTGTGGGACCTTAAAATTCACCATTGACTGAAATTCACTCACGTCAAAGTGGGATCAAACTGCGCTGCGTGCACCACACAGACCAAGAGTGAGGATTTGTTATGAAGCACTGGTAGCCCTATTGCCATAAGCTACCAGAGAAACGCTGCCAAGCCTCTCCCAACCTTCAGCAACACACAATCACAAGACTTTGCTCCCAGCCAGAGCCAAACAAGGAGCTAAGAGACCACCCGGGAGAGCCGACCATCAGTGAAGGACAGCAAAGGCATGGAACTGCTGCCATGGAAGTAAGAGCTCCTCAGCAAGGATCCCACCACGTACATCCTCAGCAAGGATCCTATCACATACAAATTATTACTCTTGGGAGTAATACTTTGAGAGAAGATGAAATTTGAGAGAAGAATAATTTGAGACAAAGCTAATTCCTACTCCAACAACCTTATAAAACAAAAGAATAACTGGCGCATGTTGGAATTTCCTCAGCAGAGCAAAATTGCTTTCAGGGTTTTAGTCTCTGGGTTTTGGAGGGAGGGGGAAGAAGGGTTCTGGGGGGCTTGGAAGTTTCTTCTTCTTTTTATTTTCCCTTCTCCCCATTAAAAAGAAGCAGAGTCAGCTGTGCTGGCTTCCAGAAGAGGAGAACAATTAACCTGAAAGTAATGCACTTGTTTTTAATATAGTACATGGCACGCCAAATGCCTGGTATCACTTAGAGTGGCAGACGATTTAATGACTCCTTCGCTGAGCAGCAGCGTCTCAAAGCCCTGCGGAGAGCAAGCGATGCTTCCTCCCTGGTATTTAGCAACTGGTTCAGCTCTGCCGTGAAAGGCAAGCTGGCAGCAGTCCTGCACGGAGCGAGCGTCATCGTGCATCCATCATCCACGCAGATCTCTCCCATCAGTGCCCGGGCGAGCATAGCATCCTTCAGCAGCGCTGGTAGCACAACCGGAGTAATCTTCACTCTCCTCTCCCTAGTGAGTACGTGCCACCCCTAATTTCATCAATTTTTTTTAATAGTATGACTAGGCTAGCCCCCAAAATTTCATTTGGCTGGACTCGCCTGCATCTCCGCAGACGTCCGTGCTCCCAGATGGGGAGCAGAGCAGGAGACCTGGAGCTGCTGCAGGTCTGGCAGCGTGTCCTCCTCGCTGCGTTACTATCCTCCTGGCACAGGGAAAGCTCGTGCTGACGGCTCATCCTCCCCCACCGCGCCCTTCCCCACCGAAACGTGCAGTGAAGAGGCAGACGGGCTCCTGCTGAATGAAGCGAGCGTAACCGAAGGTGCTCAAGGAAAACCTCGGCAAAGCGGGCAAGGGATGACTGTGCAAACCGGAGCAGGGGAAAGGCTGAGTCACTTCCTCCCCCAGAGCCCTAAATAGAGAAGAGCGTAAGGAAAATCATTCTCCAAGCTGACAAAAAAGGAAGAGAATCCCCAGTTTAAAAAAAAAAAAAAAAGAGTAAATCAAAGTGCAGATAGTGACAGCAGAAGGGGAAGGGACAGAAAAGGCAGCCTCGTGCTGCAGCTGGAATGGGAAAGGCTGTCAGGAGCAGAACATCATCTCCGGCTCCGTTGGGAACCAGGGGGGGTCACTAATCACTTTTAACAGCAGCTCCAGCTGCAAGGCAAGTTCACAGACCATAGATGGTGCCGAAAAGTCACTGTGCTGCTGCCTTGTCTCCGCCAGGCGATGCTGCTGACTATGACCTCAGTCTTGATGGGAAACACCTGCAAGCCTGGCCAAGCTTTTGGGGACAGATTTTATGCACTCCCCAGTGTGCAAATGCTGTACATGAGCTTCTAGGTGGCAGCACGTGAAATGCCCCTATTAGGAGCAGTAACACTATAATACCTGACTATCCATCCCAGCAGGTACACGGCGAGGCTAAGCTCAAGGCTGGAAAACGCTTTTGAACTGCGGGATACCGGTACAGGCAGGAGACTCTGGAAAGAAATCAGCCACCAGCTTCTCTCTGCAAGCTCGGTGGTCGCGCACAAGCATAGAACAGAATAGTTTGGGTTGGAAGGGACCTTTAAAGGTCACGTAGCATCATCCCACCACACCCACCCAGGCAGCATCCCTACAGCCAGCTCCTCCTTCCCAAATCGGTTATTTCCTTAAAGAAAATTTAGTGAATTACTAAAGCCACTTCTGAGTTAACTGACCCACTCGCAGCCGGACAGATAATATTTAAGCTCACGATTGCTGCAGCCTCTCCTTGTAGGATTTCCCTTTTCCACCTTCTTTCTTAGAGCCTGTAAGTTCTTATCTTTAAGACCTGCACTCCTCTGTCAAATTTGGCTGAAATTAGTCCCCGGGTTAAAAAAGCTCCTGGAGAAATAGCGAGTGACATCCAGTCTGAGTGCATAAGCCTCATTTCTGTTAATTAAAAAAAAAAAAAACAAACACCAAAACACAGAAATATAGAGAAGAAGCTTCAAAGTGGCTGTTTGCAGTGGATAAATAAATCTTTCACCCCGTGTAATGCAAATATATTAAAAAGAAAAGCCGTGCAAATATCCTTTCTTGGAGCCAGTTTTGAGAAAGACGATGTGTGCTCTGCAGATGCTCCGAAACCTGGGAGGGAGAGGGAGGGACCAGCACCTCGGGGTGAATTTGTGCATTAAAAGCATCCGAGTGGAGAAAGATGCTGCGGCTCTGCTGACAACCAGTGCTCCACAGGGCTACGATGTCCTGCCTGCCACCGACGCCGCTCCGAGCATCCTCACAGGCAGGAAAAAACGCTCCTCTGCCTTTGCCAGCCCAGCGCAGGGATGGACAGAGCAGGGATGCAGGGAGGGATGGAAAACTCGCCGTTCCCCAGAAGAGCTTTCCAGAAGCGTGTGTTTCATTTCAGAGCTGTTGTCAGAACGTGAGAAACTGCTGGTCCCAAAACAAGGGGCCTTTGGAGAAAGCCATACATCACACCTCATCACAGCTGGTCCCCTGCAGCTCTTCAGCCTCTTCATCCATGTCCGTGGCCTCCTCTTCCTCTAGAGGTATCCGTAGCCATTGTGAAGCTACCCCACAGCCCCTGAAAACTCCACCTACCTCACCTACTAGCTTGCGTTGACGAGATATGGACGTGGCGAGAAAAACAAAGAAATCATTTCCAAAAGCATCCCGAGCCTTCACATCCTGCTGTGAAGCCTCCAGCTGCAAAAATTATTGCTGCAAGTTTTAGGATCACCAGCCAGGCTTCCCGAGCCAGAGAAAAATGTAATCAAAGACACCTCCAAGCCAATCGCCTGGCTGGGAAGAGGCATTTCTTAGATCACTGATATGCCCTGATGCAAGGGAATACGGCTCCCATGGGTGCAGGCATCCACCCCCGTCTCTTCTCACCGTGCAAAGCAAACACCACCTTAAACATAAAACATTTCTCTGTTATTTAACTCCAGCTGACAACCACAACACAACCACAACCCTTCCTGCTTTCTTTTCCTCTCTTGCCCAGACACCCAAGATGGTAGTTTTGATGGCACGTTATTAAAATCCCCTCTGGCTTCATTGCAGCCAGACACGATGCCCAGAAGCCCTCCGGCCCAGGGGTTTGCTTCTGGGCAGGTGACGCATGGAGCACCCAAAAGCAGACGAGCATTTGCGGACCACTGCTTCAGACTGCCTTGGTTGGACCCAGAGCAAGCCACAGTCCCACCAGTGATCGGAGTGCACACTTCTCTACAGGACAAAAAAAATACCTTTAAAATTCACCCCACGATTACTCCTGCGAGATCCCCCATAAACAAACACCAAGATGTGTTTTCGCAGACCTGACCACCCCTCAAAGCCACCTGCAGAAGCTGGTGGCCCCAAAATGACCTCTCCACGGACCATGTAGTACAAGGAGCAGCTTGCAGCCACAGCCACGTGCGAGTCCAGCTCTGCAAAGCAGCTGCCCCAGCCCCAATCTCGCTGGTGGCTCTGCCAGCTGTGACCAGCTCTGTGCTGGCTGGCAAAGGGCTGGCTTCACAAACAAGATGCTTAATGCTTCTGACAGCCAAGACCCCTGAAACATCTGCAATTCATTCCCAGCTCAAAACATTCTAGCAAATCTGCAATGTTCTAGCTCAAAAACATTGTACTTGCAAAGACAGACTTGCGAGATTTAACTAAACGATGCAAAACCCTTGGGATCATACCTACTTATTTCCAGAAGACCTTCTCAACGCTAGCTTGGGGATGGACTGGGTGCCATCCCTGCCGCGTGGCATGGCACAGTTGATCACAGAGACCCAGACTGCTGCGACATGCCGTGCCACAGCCTCCCATTCCACCCTTTCCACACCTACCCAGCCGCTCACCTCCTGGGCCAGCTACCACCCAATAAAACCGGCAGCAGACAAATGGCAACAGCTTGGTAGTGAACACCAGCTTCTCCCAAGCTTCTCCCGAGCTCCTGGTGAACACAAGCCAAGCAACACCGCTCCTCCAGGATTTCATGAGTTCAAAAGCATTTTTCAGAATTAATTACAAACCCCGTTTATGGTTCCCTGTTGCAGGTGGCTGGGGAAGCTGGTGGCAGCTGTGTGTCTCCCTGTAGCTTCTGCTTCGGCGCGGGGCAGGCTCTGGCAGTGGTGAAGCCTTCCTGGGGTGAAGCAGGTCGAACAAACCAGTCCCAGCAAGATGGGTCAGATCCGGAGGGAGGGCGAAGGTTGGTTGAGTGTTTTTTCATTAAGGCCAACTAAAATTGCTGGTGAGAAATTAGAAGCTTGTGGGCACCCACGTGCATCCTCAGGTCACCCAGGCATGACATGACACCAGGGGATGAGGCACACCACACAGCCACTCACCTCCGCTCCCCATCCCAGGCACATCCCCACCATAGACACGTCATCCCACCCATAAACCTTTCCATCCTGCCACCTGAGAGATGCAGATGACATCCACCACCACGCAGCGGCATGGTGGAAGCAACCATGCTGGGGAAGAAGGCGAAGCTGAGCTAGTGCTGGTGGCCACAGAGGAGACGCCCTCGATAAATTGCTGCACGTTATGAAATACTCCTGCGGCATGCTCCCGGCCGACAGGCACGGCAGGATTTGGTCCTGCAGAGATAGCAGAGGCAGAAGTTTAGTTGTGTCACCACAGCTTCTCTTACCACCTAAGGAAACAGGTTTTTCTTCTCCTGTACCATGACTGCTACGTGCTTGGGGAACGGGGAGGCCAAGGGTTGTCTCTGTAGGAGAGGAGACGGGAGTTTTTCCTGAAGCAAGCAGGAGACTACTCCTGTTCAACCTGTGGTCCCTAAAGCCTCAGAGGTCCATGGACTCCCTCAAAGGAGTCTCCAAAAGCTAACTTGAAACAGCAAAGATCTCAAATCCATTACAGAGACACCATCCCCGACCACTTCTGGGGTACCTCCACATTGCAGAAGACAATGCAGGGTCCAGCAAGCCAAGACCAACCATGGCACAGCCCAAGGCAGATGTGGAAGAAACAAAACCTCTCTTTTCAGTGGGAAAGTTGATGGTTAAATACATAAAAGTTCTGAGAACACCCAATGTCATCCCTATTTCAGTCTGAGCTGAGCAGGAAACACACTTCTTTTAGGATCACCAGCAAGGCATTTATGTTGTAAATAACTATATATATATAAGTATATACATATGCACACACATATATATAAATAAAAATAAAATAGCCAGTCTCTCAAACAAACAGAAAATGATTGGCTAGCTACACTAGCCCTTTATTTCGGCTGACTCAGTAATGCGCTAATTATACTTAGGTAGCAGAATTGCACCTTCTCCGAGGTGAGAACATCCCAAAGCATTTATGGAGATTACTTGCCCAGAAGCCTCAACGCTTCCAGATTTTTGAGACAGGAACAGTTGTCCTTTCCCCAACCCGATAAAGACCATGAGCTACAGAGCAGCAGACTGTTAACTCTGAAACTTAACAACGGCATGTGTAAAGAAACGTCTTAATACTTCTGCCAAACTGAAGAGCAGTGAAATCATGAGCAATATTTAATTGCTCCATTGAAACAGTCAAGCAATATGCTAAACGTGCCCCAAACAGCTCCTGAAATACCTCATCTGCTGGCCCCAGCTTCCATAGAAACCACAGGGTCTTGCTATACTTTTAGGGATAGCTCCTCACAAATACACAGGACCTCGACGACTCACTTGACCAGCAAGAACGTGAAATTAAATAAGGTCCAGGAGGGTTTTCTTGCCACTCTGTAGAGATCTATGGGCAAAAACTCAAACAGCGATAACTACCACAATTTCACACTGCTCCTGCTGGGAAAAGACCAAGCAGCGGCAAGGACAGCTGCCAGGAGAAACAGGAGAGAGAGAGAGACCCAAAGTAAAAAGGAAGGGGAGAGTCAGCGATGAGAGAGTCTCCTGATGACCATGCCCTCATCAGGAGACCATGGTAGAGTAAACTCAACAGAACACTTCACCCCAAAGTGCGGTCGCTCAGAGAGCAAAAAAAGAGTATTTTTCTCATCCAAGCCCGAGCGCTGAAGGAGGGACATCTGGAGATAAAGCTCAGCACCTTGTCATCTTCCCTTTCACAGTCTGGATCAAGGGCTAACAACTTATCAAGTAAGTTTTCACGCTTTGCACATTATTTTTCACGGCTCTCAGGAACCCTCCATATACCATTCCAATCCCATTTGTGCACAAGGTTGAGTCAGCTACGGGAATGAAGGTGTTAAAGTCAGCCAAGGCCCTCAGGTAGCTCGCTCCTCTCCCAAATCCCATTGCAAAGGCAGAGCTGGTGTTCAGTTCATCTCCACAAAGGATTCCTCAAGTCTCCCATCAGCCGGTGAGCTCCTGGGTGCTGGGCTTTACCCTCCAGCTCACCTGAGACAAGCCACTTCCCCACATCATCACCTTCACCTGTAGCATCCAACCGCTGCTCCTCTGCTTTCCTTTAAAAGCAACCTGAGATCTTATAAGCGATTAAAAAAATGCTTCCTAAGAGCTGCACAAGTCCCACAGCACTTTAACCATGACTCCTTAAATTCGCAGAGCCCGCCGATGCAGTACCCGCATCGCAAGGAGGGCTCAGACAGAAGTCAGGGAGAAAGGGCTTTACATACAAGCACAGCCTGAGTTTCCCAAAACAGACACTGCTCATCTCTCTGCCAAAGATAACACACTTAACACAGGGAAGCCACAGCCTACAAATTTTACTCAGGCCTCCAGGGAATAAAATCCAGCGCAAGGTTTTGCTCTTGGACCTCAGAATCAGCAAGGGCAGAGCAAAGCCTTTACAGTCCTTATGGGGAAAAATAATGTGGATGAGCACAATAAAATGTTTTTTTTCCCCACTCACCAGACACAAAGTGTGAATACTTGCTTGTCACAGAAGCCATAAGCCTGGCAGGATGCTCCCCTATCCATCCCGCATGGCACCCCCTGCCAGTGTCTGCTTGCTCAGAGGATGGTCCACCATCAAAAGACCTTCCTAGATTTTGGAGAGGAGGGACTATTAAGTCACCTGGTCTGTCTTTGGTATCTTTGGGTTGAGAGAAACAATGTAGAAGCTCAGTATATCTTCTGCTTCCTCCCATGTCTTTCGTTTCTGTTCACAAGGCCGTGACTTCAAGCTTCATCCTTCACCTGCCTGAGTGGTGGAGGAAGAGTAGCATGGATTACAGAAGCAGGAGTGAAGGTGGTGCAGATGGACATGAGGAAATGGCCTATTGCAGGGAACCCACCAGGTCTCCAGAGAGGCCAGGGCACTCCAGCCCTTCTCCTCATCCTGGGAAACAGCACCTGCCCCTTTCCAATCTAACGGCATTGCTACCTCATCCAGTGTGGGGTCTTACTGGTGGGGAGACTCACCTCTACCAGAGGAGCCTGACACAGGGAACAGCCCCAGGAGATGAATCTCAGTCTCATTTTATGGAAAAACAACTCCAAGAACCAAGTTTTGAGGCACTGGGATGCCAGGGACATACAGCAACTGTGCCTCCAGGCGTATGGCTTTGCTGGGGGCAGCTGCAGCAAAAAAATGTCCCAGGCCTGCCGGCTGCTCCGCTGCCAATAACATCTGTTGTCCGCTACTGTCACCCACGGTCCCGAGACCACGTGCAGCCAGAGTGACTCTGCAGGAAAACGTTACTCATAAAATAACAACAAAACGTAGTCCCTGGTGAGCCCTCGCTTGCTACACCCGAACCCAACCCTGCGCCGAGGATGGGGAAAAGCGCCTCCCAGCAGGTGGGAGATGCTCCCGCCTCTGGACCACACAGCAGTGGACACCCCACCCGGGGATGTCCCCCCTGTACAGCTGCTCGGGGTGAAACCAGGCGGTACCTTTGTGCCTGCGGATGCTGCCACGGCTCTCGTCCTCCCACCCCCAGCTTTGCTGCAAAGGGGATAACGATGAACAACGCTAATTGTCACAGGGAACCGGGCGAGCGCTTGCATCCGAGGGGTTTCCCCTCTCCTTTTTGTCCATGGCGGGGCTGGCCGGGGGAGATGGAGCAAGAGGCCAGCCGTGCCCTTCGTTAGGGCTCACGAAGCGGTCCGGGAAGCTTCCAGAGGCCGAGAGCCGTAGCCGACTGCGGCCCCGCACCTCCACGGTCCCCGTTACCGCCCTTCCCGCCGCTCGCCCTGGCGAGGAGAGGGGAATTCGGGGGGAGGGCAAGGGGGTGCCCCACGTCCAGGCACAAACCGTCAGCGGAGGCGAGAGGAAAAAACCCCAGACGGGACGAGGCCGAACCCCGCCGAGAGGCCGAACCGTCCCCGTCCCCCCCCCCCCGCCTCCATCTGCAAACGTTAAAACCCAACCCCACAACCAGCCGCGCTCTTCGCTGCCCAGAGCGCAACCACGCGTGGGGGTTGGGTGTTGTGTTTTGGTTTTTTTTTTTTTAACTATTATTATTTCTGAGGGAGACAAAAGGCGGGACGTGTCCGTGTCCGTCCCCCCCCCACCCCCCCGCCCCCCAACCCGGCTGCTGTGTCATCGCCCCCCCCGCCCCGGCCTTACCGTGCTGCGGTGCCGGGCGGTGTCAGACCCCCTCCGGGAGGCTCATGGGCGCCGGGCTGAGGTGAGGGGTGGGGGGGGGCGAGGAGGGGACAGGGACACAGAGACGGGCACCCGGGGCGCCGCCCGCCCGTAAGGAGACACCCGGCTCCGGCTGGGGCGGAGGGACGGGCCGGGGCGGCCGGAGAGTGACGCGGCCGCCTCCGCCGCCCCGCCCGGCCCAGCCCCCGCCGCTGACTCCTCCGCCGCCGGGCCCTGACGGGAGATGTAGTCCGCGCCCCGCCGCCCGGCCTGCCCGGCTCCCCAGCGCCACGGAGGCGGTGGGGGGGGGTCCTTCATCACCCCCACCCCCCCGGGACCACCGAGCCCACCCACCACGGCTGTTAAAGCGGCCAGATTTCGGACCCGGCTTTTGTGGTGGTGTTTGTTTCCCCCCTCCCCGCGTTGAAGGTTGTAAAATCGCATTTTTGGACCACCTCCCTCGGCAGCAAAGCTGCATCCGTCGGGATTCAGCCCCAAAGCCCGTCTTCTCCCAGCTCTCCTCATCCGTCGGGATTCAGCCCCAAACCCCGTCTTGTCCCAGCTCTCCTCCTCCGTGGTCAGCCCCATCCAGCCAGGCTTTAGGGAATGGGAGGGTTAAGCTGAGCTTAAAGGAAGGAAACTGCAAGGATTTCCATATAAATCATAGAACCATGGAATGGTTTGGGTTGGAAGGGACCTTAAAGGCCACCCAGTGCCACCCCCTGCCCTGGGCAGGGACACCTCCCACCAGACCAGGTTGCTCCAAGCCCCGTCCAACCTGGCCTTGAACACCTCCAGGGATGGGGCAGCCACAGCTTCTCTGGGCAACCTGGGCCAGGGGCTCACCACCCTCACAGCAAAGAATTTCTTCTTCATATCCCATCTAAGTCTCCCCTCTTCCAGTTTTATACGGAAATGCTTGATTTGAGCAACCTGGCCTGGTGGGAGGTGTCTCTACCCCTGGCAGGGGGTTGGAACTGGATGGTCTTTAAGGTCCCTTCCAACCCAAACCATTCTATGATTCTACGATTCTACCAAATACGCAAAACTCCGAGTCCAGAAATGTAAAAACCGGAATTTAAACACCCTCCTAGCCAGCTGGATCCATTTATCCCCTTCAGACCTGCTCAAAGCCACTTGGAAATGTTCCTACGAGCGATTTAAACCACCTTCTCCTCACCCCATCATTAAAAACCCCAACCCGCCTCATCATTCCCCTTCTCCTGTTGTTTGGGTTATACTCGAGGGGTAACTTTATTTCTAGCCGTGGATTCTTTGTCGCTCTCCCTCTAGTTCGG
This sequence comes from Alca torda, assembly GCA_008658365.1. Lineage (NCBI taxonomy): Eukaryota > Metazoa > Chordata > Aves > Charadriiformes > Alcidae > Alca > Alca torda. Next base: position 3,637,024 of record CM018101.1, read on the forward strand.
CCGTAACATTCAGCCGGATCAATGGATCATGTTAATGAACGCCAACGGAAGAACCGCAGCCATAAATTAGCCAGAAGAGCTGGCCTCCGAAGAAACCTTAATTCTACTTTGACGGCAAAATCGGATTCAAAAGATCTCTCTCCCCGCTGTGCTTTATTTTTGGCCGTATCGTTTGCTGGGCAGGTTGCCATGACAACCTTCTATTCACCGGAGGGTGGCTATAATTGGGCGAGCACGCTGTTAATTTAGCTCCAGATTTATTTTTTTTTATTATTTATTTTTATTATTATTATTATTATTTTGTCGTATTTTAAGCAAAGGGGGAACTGCCTGGATTTTTCGTATTTTTATCCGTGATCATACTAAGGTTTAATTATTTATCCCAGCGCCAATAGCATCGCTCCGGCGAAGGCTGAGCTGCCGTGCAGGGCTCACTGGGGCAGGCGACAGCTCTACCCGCATCCCGTTTCTCCGACTCATCCCCTCCTCCAGCTCCCTGAAATCCCCTCCAGACCCCCAGAACACCTTCCAGACCCCCAAAATCCCCTCCAGCCCCCCGAGCCCCGAAGCCAAGAGCCCCCAGGATTTCCCAGGGACGCTCCCAGGGGGCAAGGTTGGTGAGAAAAAAAGGTAGGATCCGCTCTTGCATTAATGAGCATTTTTTGAAATGCCAGTGCCATCGGGATTGTCAACCTTAACCTGACAACGGTTCATCTCAGCTCGTTATTAATAGCAAATCGCCCTTTTTGGAGAACGCCGGCCCGTAGGAGTGATATTAATGGTGTGAACACGCTGGCACGTGTGAAGTCCTGCTCCAGGGTGGGCACGTCAGGTCCTGGCGTGGTGGGACCTCTCCGAGCATCCCGCTCCTGCCCCAACCTGCTCAAGGCATCCCTGACCGGGTGACGTGGCAAAATGCCACCGGGTGCTCTCCTCCATCCTGGCTGGGAGCAGAAAGGTGGCTGGAGAGTGGGTGCTCTGGTCCGGGAGCCCAGGTGGGTGCTGGATCACAGGAGGCAACCTCCAGCCTGAGATTTTTGGTGCCACCATCTCACGCCAACCTCGCGCGGGTTTGAAGCTCCACGGTCACGCTGGTCATGGCGTTTGTTATTAACCCATCCCAGCAGGAAGAAAGTGCGGCTCTACGGAAGCCGGAGACTCTTCTCCAGGAGCTGGCTTGGGTCCAGGTCCAAGGAGCAAAGTTGATCCCGTCCCCACGTGGGTGCAGCCCTGCTCCCCTCAGCCCCTCCGACGTGCACGCTCCTTTTATCCCTGCTTCTGGCTTCGTCCCCTTGGAGGGAAACTGGGAAAGGAGAGGGTTTCCACTTAACAGGGGAAAAAAAAAAAAAAAAGAAAAGAAAAAAGAGAGGGGTTGTGAAAAGCAGGGGATGGAGGAGGGAATGGAAACATCCTCCTTTCAAGGAAAAGATGCTGTGTCTGCTGTTCTGGGTACCATACTCCAGGTAATAACACGGGATGACTCAGTGCCTGGGAAATTAAATTGGCTCTTTATTAAAAGCGTGTATTTAGGGAGGGGGTGAGGCGTCAGGGGAGTTCCTCCATCGCCGTAGCGGAGGGAATTGAGGCAGGCTGCCTGGCTCCTTGTGCTGCCAAGCACGGAGTCCACAAGATGCCGGGACCCGCGCGGGCAGGACCATATCCTGCCTCAGCATCCTCCTAGGGCTGCTCCCGGGAAAGCGCCGAGCATCTCTGGGAAGGTGTTAAGAGCCTCCCTCAGTTCTCTCCCAGTTCAGTGGGAGCCGGTGGATCTCTGCCAGCGGGAAATGCTCCAGCCTCAAGATTTTTGTCCCGGGAAAATAGCAAGAGATGGGAAAAGAGCAGCCGGGGACGCGAAGATATTTGGGAGCACAAAGATCGACCAAAAAGATGCTGTGCTGGACTCCACCCTCGCCCTGGCAATACCCTTTAAAATGTCTTAGCAACGATGGGACCCTCTTGTGTCGAAGGGGAAATACGGAATATTTACAAAGCAACTTGCTCGTAGCTGTAGTGTTTGAGTAGCTTGGCATTCCCTTGCTAGCTCGGAGCAAATCTCGGCTTCACAGTGCGTAGCTGAAGGCAAAATTCAACGTGCCGTGTTCTGCTCAAATTATACATCCCCTGTGTGGAAAGCTCACTTACACATACGGATAGGTACTGAAAAAATAAACTAAAGAAGAAGGGAATTCCTTTCTTCTTCCCCAAGGGCTTCCGGCACAGGTGGGACGATGGGGATGTCTCCCAGGATGGAGACGCAGTGATGCCCTCAGCAGGTTTCTAAGAAGCGGCCTGCAAAATACCACCTTGGCCATCAAGTGCTTGGATGCTCCATCCGAGACTCCTACAGGAAAAGAAACCCTTAAAAGAGTTGGGTCAACAATCTTCCTGCCGGAATCAGAGAGATCGTTGTTCTGGCCGGGCTGCAGTTGAGTTGAAAGCAAACAGACCTCCTTTAAAAACCCAAATAATAGACTTACTGTGGAAGCAAGGACTGGAGACAGATGAGGTCTTTATTCCCGTCTTGAGAGAGCCTGAGTGATGGCTCCGCCGTCCTTCCCTAGAGCGGAGACGTCTGTCCATGCCTGAGGGGAGCCGGCAGTGTTGGACGTGGGGCTCCAGCGGTTTCTCCTCCACCCAAATCTTATGGGGTGAGATAACCCGGCTGCAAAACTAGAGAGAAAGTGAGGTGACGGCACGTGAATGTGGCCAGCCAGGATGTTCGCGGCAAAAGAGGCAGCGCAAAGCTGTCAAGACCCTCTCCTACATATATATAAAAATCAAATTTCAGAGCAGGGTACCCAGAGCAGGGGTGAAGCAACGCTTTGCTATGGCAAGAGGAGAAGAGGGTTTTGAAACGCCGGGTGCGGGGACAGGCTCCTTCCCCCACTTCTCGGTTATTTTTAGAAGGGCATTTGGATGCAGCGCAGCGATCGGTGCCAAGGCTGTTTTCAAGTCAAGGCGAAATCCGCTGGTATTCGGCGGAGGTCTGGAACAGGATGGGTCCGGGACTCCTGGAGAACTGGGCTTATGAAGACTGTTTTGCCGCAAATGGGTTGAAATCCAGCTCTGATGCCGCCTTCCACACTGCAGCTGAGAAGATGTAACGCAGAACATTTGGATTTTCTCCTTGACCTCCTGTATTGCTTAAATAATATCCCTAATTTCCCGTATTTCACATAACTCAGCTGCATAATGGGGCTACCTGGACGTAATTCATGACTTTCCTCCCGTGATTTAACTCCCAACTACCTCTTTCGATTAAAGAGGCCTTAGAAATGCAAAGTATGATTACGCCGGTAAGAATAAATTACCGATTTCAGGGATTGCCACTATTCCAGCCCCGAGGAAACACACGGGCATTTGCAAAGGTCGAGCTGCTGAGGAGGCCGAGCCAAGAGCGGGCAGAGGCGTCGCAAGGACTTGGGATGGGTGATGAAGGATGGACATCCACACCAGGCAGGGCAGATCTTGTCAGATGCCTCCTCAGGGTGACAGAAAGCGTCTCAGACAGGGACATCAATAACTCTGGGTTTGCTGGAGAACGGAGTCAAATTAACCATTGCCAGGCGCGTTTTGCAGAGGCACGGCTGGCCAGGAAATATCCCACTAATCCAGAAATATCTCTCTCTTCCCCCTGCTTGCAAATGGGATTCTTTTCCATAATCCCTTATTGTGGATATTAATTGCATCAGAGGATTGCGATGCCGCTTAGAGGGGTGCAGCAGGAGGGAATCGCTCATCGGTGGGGTGGGAGCAGGGGAATTTCACTGGCTTTAGGGTGAGGGGTGTGGGAAATCCAGGGCGCTGGGTGTTGGATGACAGCAAGGCACTCCTCCAGTTTGACCCTCTGAGGAGACCTTCTGGCGGCCTTTCAATACTCAAAAGGGGCTTAGAAGAAAGATGGGGACAGATTTTTTAGTAGCACCTGTAGCGACAGGACAAGGGGTGATGGTTTTAAACCAAAAGAGGGGAGATTCGGACTAGATATAAGGAAGAAATGTTTTATGCTGAGGGTGGTGAGACACTGGCCCAGGTTGTCCAGAGAGGTGGGAGATGCCCCATCCCTGGAAACATTCCAGGCCAGGTTGGACGGGGCTCTGAGCAACCTGATCTAGTTGAAGATGTCCCTGCTTGTGGGAGAGGGGTTGGACTAGATGGCCTTTAGAGGTCCTTTCCAACCCAAACCACTGTGTGATTCCATGATTCTATGACTTGGCCATTTCATCACTCAGCGTTATATTCCATGCAGGCAATTTATTGACACCGTTGACTTTTAAGCGAGCTATAGCCCCAAAAGACTGCCTGGAATGAGGTAGTTGCAAAAAGGAGACTAAAACTAAGAAGCTTTGGAGGAAAACCATGCTTTAGGCAAGCTGGAGGGCTACCACTCTAGTCCTGGGAATACTTTTCAACAGAAACAAGGCTGAAGAGAGCAGGCTGGGCACTACACCGAGCTGTGATGGCTTCGCTATACGAGCCAGCTGTCCCAGAGCCAGGGCAGGTATCGCCGTGGGGCTGGTAGCCCAACCCTTGGCTGGAGGGGGGTGGAAGGCAGCATGACCTGGGGTGCATCAAGAAGAGTGTGGCCAGCAGGTGGAGGGAGGTCATCCTCCCCCTCTACTCTGCCCTGGGGAGGCCACACCTGGAGTACTGTGTCCAGTTCTGGGCTCCCCGGTTCAAGAGGGACAGGGAACTGCTGGAAAGGGTGCAGCAGAGAGCTACAAAGATGATGAGGGGACTGGAACACCTCTCTGATGAAGAAAGGCTGAGGGATTTGGGTCTCTTCAGTCTGGAAAAAAGACATCTGAGGGGTGACCTTATCAACACTTATAAATACTTAAAGGGTGGGTGTCAGGAGGATGGGGCCAGGCTCTTCTCAGTGGTGCCCGGGGACAGGACAAGAGGTAATGGGCACAAACTTGAGCATAAGAAGTTCCACCTAAACATGAGGAGGAACTTCTTTACCCTGAGGGTGGCAGAGCCCTGGCAGAGGCTGCCCAGAGAGGTGGTGGAGTCTCCAACTCTAGAGACATTCCAAACCCGCCTGGACGCGTTCCTGTGTAACCTGCTCTGGGTGACCCTGCTCTGGCAGGGGGTTGGACTAGATGATCTCCAGAGGTCCCTTCCAACCCTATGGTTCTATGATTCTATGATTCTATGACTCAACGGGCTTGAGTTTGGATGACCTGGGCTCTGCCAGTGGTGATGACAGATGAAAGCCTTCAGTTCTCGGCTTCCGTTTTCCTCCCCTGAAATGGGTACAGCTCTATTTACCCTGTTGGTAAAGTACTTTGTGAGTCAGCTTTCAGCAGGTGGAAATGGCCACCAGTGTTTGTAGAGCTGCCAGCAGCCCCGGGTTAGCAAGGACTGAGAAGGACTCTTTGAACATCTGTCTCTGGTCCTCAGGACAAAGCCCTAGGAGAAAATCTTCCTTCTTGGGAAAATGAGAAGTGTCTCAGGGTGTTACACTCTCGTGCCTCATCTTCAGGGTGGTGGCAGCTTCCTTGCCTGACCCCGGGTTACTCCAGGATCCGGTGGGGAAGAGCACGGAGCCCATCAAGGAGGTTGTCACCACACACCTACTCACACCAGCTACTTGTTTCTCCTGCTCCTGGGAGCCCACATCCTCTGCAGTCACCTTCCTGCACCCTCTGTTATCTCCCACGCATCTTCTAATGGTGCTTTTCCTGGCCCTGACTCACCTGCTGATATGGGGATCCTCCCTTTCCCCCCAAAATCCTCTCTCATCTCCACCTGCCGGCAGAGCCACCGCAAACAGGAAGGAGGAACATCACTCCAGCACCCATAAAGCACGGGTGAGCTTGGAAAACACGTATATTTTTGTCGGATAAGTATAGTTTATATATTATGTGCAACGGGGAAACCATCAGGGTCGCTCAGGCCCCGTTCCTTCCAGGGGGAGGACTTACACGCCTCCCATCGCCAAGGAAATGCGCTGTCTCACAGCACCTGAGTCTTTCATCCTCTTTTTCCCACTGGGCATCTCCACGCTATGAAATGATAGTCCTTAATCACATAATAAATCCGTAATCCGGACAAGGCAACTTGTGGTTTCCCCATGCCGGCGGGTCAGGTTGAGCAATGACAAGAGCCCGGGATTTATCCTTGGTCCGCTAATAAAATAAACAAGCTTATCTTCATGCGGGTTTTGCTTCTTATCACATCGCTTCGGTAAAAATACGCCAGGCTGAAGTCCTCCCCTCCCTTCCCCAGCAGCTGCCGAGGGCTGGTACCCCAGTTTAGACCCCTTTGCCTTCCCAGTAAGGTGACTGGGGAGGAAAAGGTGTTAGAAGAAAAGGGCTTGACACGCTCCTGCTTTTGATAGGGGGGGGGAAAGAAAAAAAAAAAAGAGATAACAGTATCAAACCACGAGCACGCCGGGCGCATGGCAGGCGTTTTATCACGCTGCGGCCTTCAGGAATCAGAGCGGGGCAGATTTCTACGAACCGCGCTGGGACAGAAATACGTACGGGATTGATAGAGATCTCCTCACACAGCGTCTACGCGGAGCTGGGAATTGGCAGCTGCTGAAGAACCAACGACGTGAAGGTACCTACTTGACCTGCTCAAGAGAAGTTAGTTATCTCCTCCAGGACAGGCACCGATTTGGCTGGTTGAGGGCAAAAGTTCTATTTATTCGCCCCAAAATAAGCGGTGCGTGAAGTCTGAAATAACAGAAATAACGAAAGATCGTTCCACCTGGGTCCGACCCACACTTTTCTCCTCCGTGAGCTGGAGTGTGTCCCTGCGTCTCAGGGCACTGTAGGACCAGAGGGGCTGGGGGAGCCTCCCACCCCCCCGTCACCCTTGGGTGCTGCTGGCCACCCACCCACCCACCCCTTCCTCCTTAGGTGGAAGCCATCTGTCTGCCTGACACATTAATTAGTTTTCCAAGCAGAGCGACGCCTCCCACCTCACGGCCTCCTTTCCCCCCTTAGCATCCTTCGCTGCTCCCACCAGAGGTATCTTACCTGTCACCTTTCTTTTTTCCCTAGCTCTTCCCCCCAAAATCTCATTTGACCCCATGCCATGATCAGAAGGGAAATGGAAGCGTTAAAACAGCCATTAAAAAGCAGTTCCTGGGGCTCTCTGCATCTCCACGGTGGTGGGCAGCTTTTGCCCCAGAGCTTCAGCAGTTCATAAATGTATCGTGCTTTAGCTAAATCAGGTTGTTTTACCCAAATGTCCTCCAACCATCCCATTGCTCTGGCTGGAGGAGGCAGCAGGAGCTCTTTGCCTGAGGGATGGCTTCCAGGATGCTGCTCTGGGACTTCCCAGGAAGATGAGGTTCACCAGGAGCCTTCATCTCCAGCTACTCATCTCTCTCACCCCATCAGCCAAGGGCAACGGATGAGCTCTGGGTCCCGACGGCAAATCCAGCAACCCCAAGGCTTTCTCACCCTTGAATTTCATGCCCAAGGAGGATGGACGCATCCCTTCTCCCCTCTCCTGCCTCTCCCTCCGTCACCAGCACCTCCGAGTTGCCTATTTCCCAGATTTCTGGTAAGAAAAAGACAGCTGAAGGACCACCGCCATAAGATCGCTGCAAATCAAACCGCATCCACAGCTCTCCTTAGGATGCTGGGACTCACGCGGTCGCTAAATATTTTATAGGGTTTCCCAGCTCAGACAAAAAAGCCAGCTCCTACTTGCTGGGAAGGGAAGTGTTTCTCCAGGACATCCCTCATAGAGGGATGTCCGTGCATGGGTGGGAGCACTGAACGCTGCACCCTGGTTTGCTACAGGGTCTCAAATCGCCCATGCTTTTCCCTAAAAAATCATCCAAATGCCATAAAAAAACCCCAGAGGCAAGCGTTTTCAGAGCTTTGCCTGTAAAATAAACTTGCTTTTCCAACATGTCACTGTAGCACGACGGTGCTCCAACCCAGCTGGGCAACCCCGGGCAGGGATGGTCCCACAGCACCTTGGCTTTACCGTGTACCAGGACCGGACCGTTTTCCCCAGGGATGGGACACAGGGAGATCTTTTCCCGTGTTTCCTCCATACGTTGAGTGGGGAAATTCCCTTTGTTTGAGAAGTGACATTGAAACGGGGGAAGATGCTGGGTTCATCCCTCCTTAGCTTCGCTCCTATGAATAAATATCAGCAGGTCTTTGGAGCTAGACCAGGCTCAGCCCTTCAGTCGGGAGTTATTCCAGTGTCCCCTCTTCTTCTGCTGCGGAAATAAAATGTTTAATTTAACTCAATTTCTAAATTATCCTAATTAAAAAGGGCTAACAACACAATTAAATGTGCTCCACGGAGAGAAACTGCTTCCTTGAAAGGAAAGTAATCATGAAAGACCTGCTTTTGGACTCCGGATAATATAATTTCCAGCAGATAATGTTTAATTTCTGTGTAATAAACCCATGTTCCCCAGCTGGGCTTCGTTCACACGGGCTGGAGAGCAGACGGTCGGAGTAAGAGTAGGCTCAAACCTTGGTTAGCATCTTCCAGGTCCTGGAGCTGAGGAAAACCTTGTTGATTAGAAGTCCATGACGTTTGTAAGGCATTTCTAGCCATTTGGAGAAGCAGAGGGTCATAAAGCCAAGCACCTCAACGTCCTCAGCATCTTCTGAGGCACTGGAACAGGTTGCCCAGGGAAGCTGTGGATGCCCCATCCCTGGAGGTGTTCAAGGACCTCCTGGATGAGGCTTGGAGCAACCTGGTCTGTTGGGAGGTGTCCCTGCCCAGGGCAGGGGGGTTGGAACTAGATGGTCTTTAAGGTCGCTTCCAACCCAAACCATTCTACGATTCTATGATTCTGGAAAACCATGAGATTTTTGGGTTCTAGAATAGAATAGTTCAGTTGGAAGGGACTTACAACGATCACCTTGTCCAACTTCTGCCCAAGTTCTGGAGCACTCAGCAGCTGCACCAGGTAAAATCCTTTCTTAACGATATATTTGATCCATTTGGGGGATTCTGGCAAGTTGTAAGGAAAGACACCAGTTATTGCCAGAGTCGTGCTATAAATCGCAGGAGAGCAAAGTGGTGGGGAAATGATTTTCTCCAGTTTTAAAGAAAATAAAGCCTGGTCACCTCTCCTCAGTGACACATCCTCCTAGGAGGGATCGGACTTCAGGAAGGGCTGAACTTCGCTACGAAGATAGACCTGAATAAATCTCCTCGTATGCGCTCTCTCCAGGACACAGCGATTATAATTGCCGAGAAACGATCAAGGAACAGAGGGATGCGTGGCAGGACATGAAAGATGGACAAATTTAGTTGCAAGCATTTAACAGCAAAGGTAATCAAGGGTGTGGGACCTGGGGCTGTGCTGGATTCTTCATCAGCTGGAGTCTTTAATCAAAGTTGTTTCTTTTTTTTTTGGGGAGGGTGTATTTAATAGAGGCTTCTAAAATACTGCGCTGGGGCTTAAACAAAACGGTGGCCGTTGGATGGGGATCACAGGGTGCGGTCCTTTGGGCTGGGTAAGAGAGGGCATCAGAGGAGACCGTCCCTCCTGGCCTTGAGCTCAGCAGGTCTATTCCTGCTCGCCTTGGGAAATATCCACAGGCAGACGGCGCCTCGGAAACCCCGGATGAATTCTTTGGGCGCGCTCGCCTGCAAAGGGAAGCGTCAAACCTTGCGGCACCCCTGGCTGGGACGGAGCTGTGACCACCCCGCGAGGGCAGCGGGGAGAAAACACGTGAAGGGAAATAACTCCCTCTGGAGAGACAAGAGTTTTGGGTTTTAATAGATTTGAGCTTGTGCGCGTTAAAGGGGCTCTTCGCGAAGGATTTATCCATCAACCCGATCTTAGGCACCGGGACTACCAACATCCCTCACAGTGCTGCAAGCCTGGAGATCAGAGAACGTATCTGATGGCCCCAAGTAGCTAAGATACCTCCAACATATATAAGGAGGTTTCTATTTCCCATCTTCAGCATGAAATTATTGTTTGTCCATGCCTTTGCCTTCCGCTGCCTGATTCCCGTGGGGTCAGAGGGTTTGGCGGAGGTGTTGGTAAGCCACATCCACGTAATATAGGGGAATATGCTCTTCCCCATAATAATGGGAGTATATAATTCCCCACAATTTATGGGAATATATTATTCCCCATAATGTATGGGAATATATTATTCCCCATAATGTATGGGAAAATATTATTCCCCATAATAATGAGAATATGTAATTCCCCATAATATATGGGAATTGTGGGAGGGCATCTCAAAGAAACAAAGGTCCTTTCTGTCCCTGGGGGCACAATACCTCCACCAAGGACCAGCCTGAGGAGCTCCTCCTTGGTCCCACCGCACTCCTTAACTAGCTCCACGTCAAGTACGTGTCCTCCAGACCCACAGCCCCATCTTTCCCCGTCCCCTTCCCTCCTCCCAGAACCTCTTTGAGACAAGAACGGGGAACTGCCTGCCTCTCCCGCACCGCATCCAACACCACATCCAACGGCAGCTCCACCTTTGAACTCCGGCGCAGACAAAGAAGGCGTCAGCCTTTGAAACCACCGCCCTGGGCTCCTGTTGAAGTTCACGGCAGGTGAAAGGTGGCAGCAAAGTTTACATAAAGCGTAAGTCAAACAGAGCTGGGTTTCTGCCTCTGAGCCATTGACCGGACCAACTGATATGTTGTTGGGGTTTTTTTATAGGTTTCATGCAGTTGTTGGTCACACGGAGAACAAATTACAGGAACGCTCGCGACCGTGGTGTGACTAGGTTCTCACCACCGTGACCCTGATAGACCAGTAGCCCCTTCTTCCCAGACCTTTTCCCACATCCGAGCCCTTGCTGCCAGCAGCCAAGCCCCAGGGCAACCTGAGTCACGTCCTGAACAAGCACCGAGAGGAGAGGAGTTGGCCTTGATCCCCTGCGGTTGTGGTGCGCAGCTCGTTCCAGCCTTGGACGTTCAATGCTCGTGAGATAGAATCACAGAATCGTCTAGGTTGGAAGGGACCTGTCAGATCATCGAGTCCAACCATCAACCCAACACTGCCAAGTCCATCACTAACCCATGTCCCTCAGCACCACGTCTGCCCGGCTTTTAAATACCTCCAGGGATGGTGACTCCACCCCTTCCCTGGGCAACCTGTTCCAATGTTTGATAACACTTTTCATGTAGAAATTTTTCCTAATATCCATCCTAAACCTCCCCTGGTGCAACTTGAGGCTGTTTCCTCTTGTCCCATCGCCTGTTCCTTGGGAGCAGAGACCGACCCCCCCCGGCTACCCCCTCCTTTCAGGGAGCTGTAGAGAGTGAGAAGATCTCCCCTCAGCCTCCTTTTCTCCAGGCTGAACACCCCCAGCTCCCTCAGCCGCTCCTCACCAGACTTGTGCTCCAGACCCCTCACCAGCTCCGTTGCCCTTCTCCAGACTCGCTCCAGCCCCTCAAGGTCTTTTTTGTGGTGAGGGGCCCAAAACTGGACACAGCCCTCGAGGTGGGGCCTCACCAGTGCCCAGTACAGAGGGACGGTCACTGCCCCAGCCCTCCTGGCCACACTGTTCCTGACACAGTCTGGGATGCTGGTGGCCTCCTTGGCCACCTGGGCACACTGCTGGCTCATACCGAGCCACCGTCGACCAACACCCCCAGGTCCTTCTCCGCCGGGCAGCTCTCCAGCCGCTCTGCCCCAGGCTTGGAGCGTCCATGGGGTTGGTGTGACCCAAGTGCAGGACCCAGCACTTGGCCTTGGTGAACCTCACACCATTGGCCTCGGCCCATCCATCCAACCTGTCCAGACCCCTCTGCAGAGCCGTCCTGTCCTCAAGGAGATCAACACTCCCACCCAACTTGGCGTTGTCTGCAAACCTACTGAGAAGCAGGCTCCTCCTTCGGCAGGAACGAGCCTCGGCCCACATAAACCCGGGAGATGATTAGACGCCTACGAACCTCCTCTGTTGTTTGCCTGCCACGAAGCTCCTCCCTGCCCCTTTGACCTCATCAAGCTTTAGCATTTGAGACACACTAAGTCAGCTGAATCCTTTCACATCCCAAATGCGCTCCCACCCCCCCCCCCAACCTCCCCGCCCCGGGCCCTCGACTCTGTTAACAACAGCACTATCGCACAATCCTTTCCAAACGCTTTACAGTCAGATGAAGCCCAAAGCCTAAGGTTTATAGTTTTACCCTGCCTACAAGTTAGGAGGGGTGGGGGGAGAAACTCAGGAAAGGGAAAAATAGAAAAAACAAGCTTCAATATTCAGGTTCTTAACACCGAGTAGGTGGAGAGCGGGAAGAAGCGTGTTTTATTTTAAGTGAAAAGTCCGTGCTTCCCCATGAGCCTGTCCTTGAAGAGAAGATGGGATTAAAATTGGAATTAAGTGTAGAAATAATGTATCCGTATACGAGAGGATACTTAATGCAAATGTTAGACACAAGAAAAAAAGGTCACCAAGCCAACCGAGGCCTCCAGGAGAGGCTGCCGTAACTACTGCCCTGAACTGAACGATCTCGTCTTTGAATGATCTTGAATGATCACGTCCTTGGGGAAGTCGGGACAAGCAGATTTCACGCTCAACCCCGCTCAGTCTTGACTTAAAAACAATGCCGTGCTTTCCTGCCTTTTCCTGCTTTTCCAGCTCTCAAATGGTTTCCTTGCTGAAGGCAGGAACGTGTTCTCTCTGTCTTCTAAAGAAGCCACCGCCATCAGACCTGGGTGCGTCAAACCCTGGCCCGGGGCTGAGCCAGCTCGGGTCCGCCTTTCTGCACCAATTTCCCCAGCAAACACCTTCCGCTGCCACCACGGATACAATTTAAACCAGTCAAATGGATTTTAAGCTAAATGCTTAACTCCCATCTGAGACAGTTTTGTCTTAGGAAAGATCCTAGCGTGCTGCTTAAGCCAAACTCCATCTTATATTTAAGACTCAACACATCCGTCTTTACGATGCCGTGTTTCCATCCCAGTCTGGAACGTTATCCTGAAAGCCGGCTGCTCCCCTCCGCTCCATCTTCACGCAGTGATTAAATCCACGAGTTTGCGTCTCTCTTTGCCTCGCCAACCTCCTGAGACTTAAGTCATGCCAGATTTTCAACCCGCTGAGGGAAGAGCTGTCTCTAAGAGCTTACTGGTGGGTTTTCTTTGGTGCGAAGCTGCAGGAGCCTCCCAGAGCATCTTTCCCAAGCTTCGGTGGCCGGATGGATCTGCTCTCCCAGTTGCGCTCCTGCAGGCAGTGAGTGCGGGAGATATCCAGACCATTTTGCCGCGCGCAGGGCCAGCTCTCCTCCTTGCAAGCCCCCATTCAGCAGCCAGCACTCCTGGGGGTTCAGGGGGGCCAGGAGCAGCAGGAGAACTTCCACAGCAGCTGCCTTCCCCATCCCATCCCATCCCATCCCATCCCATCCCATCCCATCCCATCCCATCCATCCCATTCCATGGGTTTGTGTCTGGTGCTCCCGCAGCCTGGTGCTCCTCCATCCCCGTGTTCCTGCATCCCAGCAGCCCCTCCCCATCCTGATGCTCCACATCCTGGTGCTCCTGCATCTCTGTAATCCCCCGCCATCCCAGTGCTCCTGCATCCCGCTGCACCCCAGTACTCTCCCACATTCTGCTACCCACCCCATGCTGGTCCCCATCCCAGTACCCCCCTCCGGTACCCCACATCCTGACATCCCACATCCCAACATCCCACATCCCAGTGCTCCTCAGCCCAGCACTTCCATCTCAGTGCCCCCATCCCAGTACCCCCACTCCAGTGCTCTCATCCCGATGCTCCCATCCCAGTACCTCCAGCCTGGTGCTCCTCAGCCCAGCACTCCCATCCTGGTGCTCCCATCCCAGTACCCCCATCCCGACACTCCCACCCCAGTACCATCATCCCAGTACTCCCATCCCGACACCCCCACTCCAGTACCATCATCCCAGTACCCCCATCCCGACACCCCCACCCCAGTACTATCATCCCAGTACTCCCACTCCAGTGCTCTCATCCCGATGCTCCCATCCCAGTACCTCCAGTCTGGTTCTCCTCAGCCCAGCGCTCCCATCCTGGTGCCCCCATCCCAGTACTCCCACTCCAGTGCTCTCATCCCGATGCTCCCATCCCAGTACCTCCAGCCTGGTGCTCCTCAGCCCAGCACTCCCATCCCGGTTCTCCCGTCCCCGTGCCCCCATCCCGACACTCCCACCCCAGTACCATCATCCCAGTACTCCCATCCCGACACCCCCACTCCAGTACCATCATCCCAGTACCCCCATCCCGACACCCCCACCCCAGTACCATCATCCCAGTACCCCCACTCCAGTGCTCTCATCCCAATGCTCCCACCCCAGTACCATCATCCCAGTACCCCCATCCCGACACTCCCATCCTGGTGCTCCCATCCCAGTACCCCCATCCCGACACTCCCACCCCAGTACCATCATCCCAGTACCCCCATCCCGACACCCCCACCCCAGTACTATCATCCCAGTACTCCCACTCCAGTGCTCTCATCCCGATGCTCCCATCCCAGTACCTCCAGCCTGGTGCTCCTCAACCCAGTACTCCCATCCCGGTGCTCCCATCCCAGTACCCCCATCCGGACACTCCCACCCCAGTGCCATCATCCCAGTACCCCCATCCCGACACTCCCACCCCAGTACCATCATACCAGTACTCCCATCCCGACACCCCCACTCCAGTACCATCATCCCAGTACCCCCATCCCGACACCCCCACCCCAGTACCATCATCCCAGTACCCCCATCCCGACACCCCCACCCCAGTACCATCATCCCAGTACCCCCATTCCGACACTCCCACCCCAGTGCCATCATCCCAGTACTCCCATCCCGACACTCCCACCCCAGTACCATCATCCCAATCTCCCGCATTCCGGTGCTCCTCAGCCCGGCATCCCCATCCCGGTACCCCCATCCCAATATCCCCCCTCCCGTCCGTCCTCCCCCCCCTCCGCCTCCGCCCCTCTCGCCGCCCCCGCCCCTCCCGGCAGCGGCGGGCGGTGACGCCGTGGCGCCCCCTGGTGGCGGCGAGAGCGCACCGCAGGCAGCGCCTCTGCCTGCATCCCCCTGCCTGCACCCACCGCATCCCCTGCCTGCACCCACCGAACCCCCTGCCTGCACCCACCGCATCCCCCTGCCTGCACCCACCGCATCCCCTGCCTGCACCCACCGAACCCCCTGCCTGCACCCACCGCATCCCCTGCCTGCACCCACCGAACCCCCTGCCTGCACCCACCGCATCCCCCTGCCTGCACCCACCGAACCCCCTGCCTGCACCCACCGCATCCCCCTGCCTGCACCCACCGAACCCCCTGCCTGCACCCACCGCATCCCCCTGCCTGCACCCACCGCATCCCCTGCCTGCACCCACCGAACCCCCTGCCTGCACCCACCGCATCCCCCTGCCTGCACCCACCGAACCCCCTGCCTGCACCCACCGTATCCCCTGCCTGCACCCACCGAACCCCCTGCCTGCACCCACCGCATCCCCTGCCTGCACCCACCGAACCCCCTGCCTGCACCCACCGCATCCCCTGCCTGCACCCACCGAACCCCCTGCCTGCACCCACCGCATCCCCTGCCTGCACCCACAGAACCCCCTGCCTGCACCCACCGAACCCCCTGCCTGCACCCACCGCATCCCCTGCCTGCACCCCCCTGAATCCCTCCCTCCACCCACCGAATCCCCTGCCTTCACACCCTGCCTGCACCCCTCGATACTCCTGCCTGCACCCACCGAACCCCCCGCCTGCACCCACCCGAACCCCTGCCTGCACCCCTTGAAACTCCTGCCTGCATCCCCCTGAAGCTCTGCCTGCACCCCCCATAACCCCTACCTGCACCCCCTGAATATCCTGCCTGCATCCCCCCAATCCCCTGCCTGCATCCACTGAACCCCTGCCTGCACCCCCCTGAACCCATGCCTGCATCCCCCAAGTCCCCTGCCTGCACCCTCCGAACCCCCTGCCTGCATCCATCAAATGCCCAGCCTGCACCCCCTGCCTACACCCACCAAATCACCTGCCTGCACCTCCCCAATCCCCTGCCTGCACCTAGAATCCCCTGCCTGCACCTCCCTGAATCCCTGCCTGCACCGCCTGAAACCCCTGCCTGCACCCCCCCAATCCCCTGTCTGCACCATCCGAATCCCCTGCCTGCACCCCCAATCCCCTGCCTGCACCGCCCTGCCCACAGCCATGAAATCACCTGCCTGCACCTCCCCAATCCCCTGCCTGCACCTAGAATCCCCTGCCTGCACCCCCCTGAATCCCTGCCTGCACCCCCCAAATCCCCTGCCTGCACCCCCTGGAACTCCTGCCTGCACCCTCCGAATCCCCTGCCTGCACCCCCTGGAACTCCTGCCTGCACCCCCCGATCCCCTGCCTGCACCGCCCTGCCTACAGCAACCAAATCACCTGTCTGCACCCCCTAATCCCCTGCCTGCACCTAGAATCCCCTGCCTGCATCCCCCAATTCCCTGCCTACACCTAGAATCCCCTGCCTGCACCCCTCTGAACCCCTGTCTGCACCCCCCCAATCCCCTGCCTGCACCCCCTGGAACCCCTGCCTGCACCCCCAAAATCCCATGCCTGCACCCTCCGAATCCCCTGCCTGCACCTAGAATCCCCTGCCTACACCCCTCTGAACCCCTGCCTGCACCCCCCCAATCCCCTGCCTCCACCGCCCAATCCCCTGCCTGCATCCCCCAATCCCTTGCCTACACCCCCCTGAATCCCTGCCTGCACCCACCAGATCCCCTGCCTCCACCCTCCAGATCTCCTGCCTCCACCCCCCAAATGCCCTGCCTGCACCCCCCGCCAGCACCCCCCACCCCCAGCCCACCCCACCATCTTCCCCTTCCAGTCTATGGGGCCCGGGGGGGTCCTTTCCTGCCACCCTGCCTGCACACCCATGGCTCCCACCTGCAGCAAGAGGACACGGGGGGACCCTTCCCACCTCACCCCACGCAGGGCATCTCCCAAAACTCCTACACCACCACGGGGGATGGCGCAGAGGGGCCCGGCCACCTTACGGAGCACCCCATGGAAAGGGAGGAGAGCAGGAGGGATGCTGAGGGTGGTGGGGATGGGACCTCAGCGGGTGGGTCTGTGGTGAAGGACCACGTCCACGAGCTGCTGAGGTGAACGTAAGCACTCACACACTGCAGCTCCCACCCACCACATCTCCTCCACCCAGCCGCATCCCGGGAGGAGGATGGGATCCATCACGCTACACTTTCAACTCTGTCCGTCTGGGCCACGGGAAGGCCAGCGACCACCCCACGAGCTGCCATGAGGGACCATCTGGGACAGGCTGTCTCATTGCATTGCGTTAGCCACCGCGTTCCCCGGCTGCCTTCAGCCCCTTGGGCTCAGCTGCTGTCCTGCTCTCAAACCCCATCCATGAGATCTTCTGCTCTTGCAGCCCTTTCTTCAGGTCACCCGTCCCTCCCTGCCCACGCTCTTGAACAAGATGAAGTTTCTCCCTTGTGCCTTGGAGCCAACGAGGACGGACAGCGTGTTCCCAGCCGTCCTCAAGGATGTCTCTTCCCCCAGTGACCCATCGCATGGTCCCATGGCTCTGACAAGCAAGCGGGTCCTTCTGCCACCTCGGTGTCAGACCATCCTGGCAGGGTTCCTGTAGGATCAGAGGAAGGTTTTAGGGTTTCTTGCTTGGAGCTCTATCAGGTGGCTCTACTTTGGGGAAAAGTTTGGGGAAGGAAATGGTCATCAGGAAAAAAGCACTGGGTGATCATGGAGATGGGGACACCAGAAAAGGCCACAGCACCTGCTCCCATACCACCTTCCACGCACAGCAGGTTGGATTTCCCACCGGTTGCCTGGAAAAGCTGTTTGTTGGCTGGGCTGGACATACCAGCTGCTGAGAGCGCTCCTGTTGCTTCAGAGATGTTCACCACTGAGATTTCGGTGCCCAGGCAGGGTCCCAAGCTGGGTGCTCCCACCTAGAGCAGTTTGGGGGTTGTTTCCTCCACCCAAAGGCATCCTGAGGCTGAAGACATCCTTTTGAGATCCCTCCAACTGCGGCCAGACCCACTCCGGACCTGGTGTCAGCCGGGCTCAAGGTGGTAGAGCAAGCTCTGACCCCACCATGGGGACAGGTATCATCTCCTAACCCCAACGCTTTTGGGATGGAGATCGCTTGGGGGGAAACGCCACCAGGAACAGCATGATAAGAAGTGACCCAGCTTCCAGCAGCCAGGAGTTAAAGGTGGGAACTGGATGCAGCTCCCAACTCAATTTCTTCTAGCCAGCCCTTTCCCCTGGGAATACAGCTCAGGGCCTTGCTGAAGCCAGGGTTGGAGATGAAAAGGCAGAGACAACCTGCA
Organism: Alca torda; assembly: GCA_008658365.1. Lineage (NCBI taxonomy): Eukaryota > Metazoa > Chordata > Aves > Charadriiformes > Alcidae > Alca > Alca torda. The sequence continues at coordinate 3,655,290 of CM018101.1, forward strand.
GCAGCAAGTCCCATAGCTGCATCTTTGCAAGAAGATACTTTATAGTTTGTTTTAGCTTGCTTCTTGACCTCCTTTGGATGCTGTCTTGTTCTTCTCCTGGAAGTAATGAGTATTTTGTTCTCCAGAGGCCATCTCCACACCCATATGTGACTGTATCTTCTCTGCTCTCAGTCTTAGGACTTCATGGGCATAGCGTGGGACCTGTTCCACTTCCCTGAACTTTGCATTAGGGAAAGTGCTACCAGGGTTAACTGGGGCTGCAGCTTATTTTGAATAATGACAATTTTAAAGTACAGGACTCTGCCAGCGAAGAACTGGACTCGGGCATGAAGGTCTGGTGGGACACTAGGAAGTTCTTCCATGTACAGGAGAAAGCCCAGGGCTGTGTCTACACAGAGCTGGCCTCCTTGCTGGAGCAGCTGGTCATGTCCCAGTGATGCAGCTCTGTACTAGGAAGGATCTGGCCCAGGAGATCTCTCCTGGGTTCCTCCTCATCCACCCAGCAACCCAAAAGCACGAGGGCCTTTGATTTTAGCATCAGGACTTTGCCTCTGCCCGTGACTGATGAAGCTTGCTCAGCACCGGCTGGTGGTCTGCTGGGTGCTGACAGGGTGGGTGGTGCACAGCCTACTCTGCTTGGCCCAGATGCCCTCTCAATGGCCATGATGCCACAGGGTGGCACTGAGGTGACGCTGAGCCCAGTGTCATCTTCTTCTCCAAATCCAAATCTGAGCCAAGGCCCTGGGTCCCACTCTAAGGCCGGGACTGGAATTAGATGATCTTTAAGGTCCCTTCCAACCTAAACCATTCTATGATTCTTTGATTCTATGGTCTACACTCTCCACCGTTTGGAGAAGAGCCCTTCTGGGGGTCTTCTTGCTCCTGCCCATTAGCACCACAGCTCCAGGGTGGGTGGTGCACAGCCTGCTCTGCTTGGCCCAGATGCCCTCTCAATGGCCATGATGCCACACAGAGGGTAGCATTTAGTGGCACTGAGGTGACACTGAGGCCAATGCCATTTTCTTCTCCAAATTCATCTGAGCCAAGGCCCTGGGTCCCACTCTAAGGCCAGGGGTTGGAATTAGATGATCTTTAAGGTCCCTTCCAACCTAAACCATTCTATGATTCTTTGATTCTATGGTCTACACTCTCCAACATTTGGAGGAGAGCCCTTGTGGGGGTCTTCTTGCTCCTGCCCATCACCTGCCGGAGCACCACAGCTCCAGGGAACCCACACACACTCCCAGATCTGCTGCCCACACATGGCCCAGCTGGACATGCTACATGCCTACCGTGTCCCTGCATGTGGCCCAGGAGGGATGGATGTTTGTAAGGACAAGCCTTGCTCCCATCTACGGTCAGCACTTGTCCAGAGACAAGAAATCTGGGTCCTGCTTCTAACCCTGACACCTTTGCAAGGTGGGTCTGACCCCTCTGAGTGCTTCCCACCTCTCCCAAGAGCCACAAAGAGGGGTAGGAAGCGGGGTTGGGAAAAATCCACCCTTCCTGAGTTCCCTAGGAATGGAAATGAAATTAGGGGAGTAACTTGAGGAGCAAATGTAATGAGAGGGATGGGTTAAACAGTAAAGCTGGAGGCCAGATGAACAAGGGTGGAAGGAGGTCCCCGTTTCTTGAGGCACCATGCTGGAGCACCATGCTGGAGCACACCACCTCCAAGCCAGGTCCCATGGGAGGACAGTCTCGTTCTCCTGCTGGGATCCGGTGATGGGGAGGGACTGGAAGGGGACTGGAAGGTCTCAGGGACCCCCTGACCTTGGATAGGAGCTGGGGGCTCAGCGCCCTGCAGAGCTTCTCACCCGCAGTGCCTGGCTGTGCTCCCCAATGCTGGCCTGGCCATGGGCAGCCAGCTTGCGGCACTGGGGTCGTATTTTTGGTTCTTCTTGGTTCTTTTTGGTTCTTTTTGGTTTCCCAGATGTTTTACCAAGGAAGTAATTTGGGAGGGATGGAGAAGAGGGTTAAACCCAGCTAACAGCATCGCTGCTGCACCGTTGTAACACCAGCCTTCTGCTATTTAAGTCAGATTAGAGCTATCACCATAATCTCTCCGTGTAGATACAGTTTCTATCTCCACCGATAGCAGACAATCAGCATAAAAAAAAGACTCATTTTCTTGCTCCGCTGCCCCAGCTGTAGGAAGGCGGAAGAGATGGTCCACCCTGGCTGTGCCCAGGCACTGAAATCCAAAAGCCTGGTCCCTTCCTTCACACTTTGCTCCAGGTGCCCGCATCCATGAGGACCTCCTGGCCCTGTGTGCAGGGCAAGAGGGTTCCCATCCTTCTCAGGGAATTGCCGGCTCGACAAGACAGGATTTAAGCTCCCCTCAAGACCCTGCAGAAATGCTTGCTTGGCTTCTCCACTTGCCAGGGAGCTCCCCCGGGCTGTGATTGTGCAGGTGGCCACAGAGGGGTGCCAGAGACTGCCTGTCTGCAGCCATCCATCCCTCTGCCAGGCATCAAACCCATCAGAGAAAGCGCTCTCCTCCTGCTGCAGCCCACCAAACTGTCCTCTCAGGAACGTGGTCCAGCATCCTGGACTCTGCAGATCCTTCAGATCCTGCAAGTTGCGACAGCCGAGCACGCGACGCTGCTCGCAACATCGGAGTTAAGGTCCGCTGTGAGTCTCACCAACAGTTCTCAGCGCAGAGCAGGATGGGGACTACTAGGATCCCCTGCAATAGCCCATGGCAGTTGCAGCTCAGTCCTTCCATAGTCAAGGAATAAGGAAAAACGATGCTAAATGTTGTCTACCCAAGTTCTGTCCCTTTGGAGTAACATTTTCCTGTTGCGACATCAGCAGGCAGTAAGTATCTGCAGGTAAAAAGAACTTAGAGCAAGTCATAAACTGTTACTATAGAGTAGAATAGAATCATAGAATGGTTCAGGTTGGAAGGGACCTTACAGACCATCCAGTCCCACCCCCTGCCCTGGGCAGGGACACCTCCCACTAGACCAGGTTGCTCCAAGCCCCGTCCAGGCTGGCCTTGAACAAGGGATGGAGCATCCACAGCCTCCCTGGGCAACCTGTTCCAGTGCCCCACCACCCTCACAGTAAAGAATTTCTTCCTAATATCCAATCTAAATCTACCCTCTTTCAGGAGCAACCCGTGGTTTGGAGGAAATCCTCAGCCCCAAACCCTGATCTTCAGGGAGGCCTGAGGATGACCAGAACACTCTTTTTACGGTCTTCCATGAGGAGTTACAAATCCCTCTCATCAAGTTCCGTGAAAGAAGAGTTAACCATCCCTGGGATGAAGCTGGTTGTAAAGTCTGCGTTACAAATGTAGGCTGGAGAGCCCTCCGCTGCAAGCGCGGTGAGCTTCATGCGGCTGAGGGATGTTGCGGGACTCAGTAGATTCACATGTGCTCCTTGTTGCACGTGTGCTGCATCCTGGCAGATGCTCTTTCTTCACTCAGAGAACTTGCTGGATGCTCCCTGGGCTCCTCTCGCTTGTCTTCCTCTCCGCTTCCTTTCCCCTGGAACCTTCCGAGGAGAAAAACAATTCCTGGTCCACAATTATTAAAATACACCCATTTTAATGAGCATTTAGGATGTGAAGTTGCTGCTGCGGCGAGCGCGTAGCTGGCCAAATGGCGTGTTTGAGCAGGAGCGTTGCATAAGGCAAGGAAGGCCAGAGTCAGCCGAAGGAGCTCAGGATAGGGGAGAACAGCTGTAACAGCTGGATGAACAAGGAGGGCTCGCTGGGAGGCAGAGACAGGGGTGTTTTTATAAGCTAAACATGCATCCACAAATCCCAGAACTCCTGCCAGTACCTTGACCTCTTGTGTTAATGACAAGGCAAGATCTGCAAGCAATTAAGGAAGGAGCCAGACTGATGCGCTGCCAAATCGCCCAAATTCATCCTAAGTCACACAACAACGTTACTTAGGGCCCTGCTCCAGGGATTTAGTGCATGGCATCTCCTCTTCTTTTTAGAAATAGCCCCCTCCACCCGAAAAACAGCTAAGTTTCTAGCCATCCTAAAAGGAAGGGGAGAAGAGGAGCAGAGGAACCTGGAAAATATGAACCAAGTTTAAACTCCTGGTTCAAAAAAAACCCAGAAAGGAAAGGAGACTTGGAGGAGTTGGGGGGGGGGGGGGCGGAGAGCCGGGAGGTTGACTCATGGTACTTGAATGCTTGGGGTTGGCAGTGCTGCCTGTGGCATTTCTGTTCGAGTCCAGCCCACGAAACCCTGGAAGTTTTGCAAGACGCCGTCAGATGATTTCGAGACCAAAACTATGCTTCAGGTCGGAGACTCTGCCCAGCTCTGCTCCAACCGTGGCTTGTGACATTGATTTTTCAACCTCTGTTTGTGGACTGAGGGGAAGGATAACCGAAGGCTAACATCCCTGCCATTACTCTTGTCCTCCAGCCAGCGTTGGGGACCCAGAGCAGTGTGTGGGAGCACGCTGTTGGCACCAAAGATGGGCAGCCAATTTTCGAGCACACCAGCAGCTCCAAAGGCCACGCAGTCATTTCGGGAAAGGCCTGACTCGGGGACAAACCCAGAGAAAGTTTCTGTCCCCCTCAGTGCTCGTGGCACATTGATAACAACTCGCTTCTTCATGGGATGGAGGAACCCACAAGGTTCCTCCTTGGGTTTCACAAGGGCAGGAAGAAGCTCCTCTGCCCGGACCTCCTGCAGGCAGCGCAGGGGGGCAGGAGCAAGATGCAGACACCCCTGTGGGACGAGCATCTCCATCCCGATGCTCAGGCACTAAGCTCACTCGCAAAGCCTTGGAGCAAGGCTAAGATCATGCCAAGAGCGGACCTTGGAGATCTCCACACTGTGAGGTTGGGGTAGGGTACCACAGCCACCAGCTGGGACCATCAGGAGAAGGTGGAGGCACCAGCCAGTGGGAGCAAGATGAGCTGGAGAGAAATTACCGAGCACAGGCTAGCTATCTGCGCAGGGGATGGCTCAGAGCCAGCCGATTAGATGCGGAGGTGCAGATCTCCTAACGCTACCGTCTTGAGTTGTTTTGCTGACCCAAGGCAGCTAAAAATAAAAGCAAATAGACAAAACATTGCCTGCTCTCCTGACAAAGACCATTAGTAACTACGGCTGGTCGTAGAGAACCAGATTAGTGTGGCACAGCTGGATTCTCCGCAGCCTACCCGATGCTCGTCCTGCGGTCAAGGACTTCCATAACACTCTTCTGCCTTAGCGATGTTTCAGGGAGCTCCCCTGACAGCTTTCCCCTCACTGGGGCACTGAGAAGATCCTTCTCTTCCACCTGAGGCGTAAGTGTATGTTTGGGACTTCTAATGCTTTGCCAGCTTGAAATACAGCTTTAGAGGGGGAGACAAGCAGAATCATATCATAGAACAGAATCATGGAATGGTTTGGGTTGGAAGGAACCTCAAAGATCATCTAGTTCAACCCCCTGCCCTGGGCAGGGACACCTCCCACCAGCCCAGGTTGCTCCAAGCCCCGTCCAACCTGGCCTTGAACCCCTCCAGGGATGGGGCAGCCACAGCTTCTCTGGGCAACCTGTTCCAGTGTATCACCACCCTCACAGCAAAGAATTTCTTCCTGATATCTCATCTAAATCTCCCCTCTTCCAGTTTGAAGCCATTCCCCCTCATCCTATCACTACGTGCCCTTGTAAAAAGTCCCTCTCCTCTTTAACCCCTACCTTCTGCCTCACCATAAATGAATAATGACGGGAAAGCACATCACTACACAGCACGAGGATGCTCCCACCATCCTTTCCAACACCACATTTAAGCGAGACCCCAGCACAGCTCTCAGCCGCTGAGCCTTGAAAGATGGAGAGGTAATTTATAGCAACCTGCTCCTTTTCCCCCCATCCTTTGCCGTTCGCCTGCTCTTGGGGGACCACAGGGCTCTCCACGGCCTCGCTGAAGAAATGGGGAAGCTCCCCCTGCCTTAAGGGGCTCCTGAACCCCACTGAAAGCCAATGAGGGTAAAACGTCCTGTTTTTTTGCCAGGCTCATAAATCGGCCTCTGCTGAGCCTTGTCTTCAGCCAGAGCAGCCTGCCTCTTTCCCTGCTGTCTCAAATTATACATCTCTTCTTCATTCCTCTCTCTTTTCGCTCCTCCTGGGTCTCCTCCTCCAGTCCAGGGCTGCAATTAAAAGTCCAGGTCTCTTCCGTTTCCCATGGAGAGAGTCGCAGAGAGTCACCCCTGCCAGAGGGGGGATTTCAAACCTTCCTCTGTGATGTGTCTCACCTCCAGTCCTTGGCCTTGCCTAAACTTTCCCAGCCCTTTCTTGTGGCTAGGAGGAGAACTCTTCTTAGGATGCATCATCAAGAGACTTGGGTAAATCTGGAATGCAGGTGCCATTTCCAGCAGTGTATGTTTCCCTGGAGCATTTGGCTGCTTCCTAATGAGAAAATTGTCTGCTAGGATGAATCCAAGAGCCCAAAGCTCTGAGCTCTTTGAAAAACATTATGCCTGAGTCTACCATTTGAGGCAGGTGAGTAACAGGGTTTGGGTTTGGGTTTTTTTGGGTAGAAAAATAACCAGAGGTACAAAGATCCTGAGCTACGCAACATACCCACAGCAAAATTTTAGATAACTCCCAGGCTTCTTGTTTCTGTCATCTTAGAATCATACAATGGTTTGGGTTGGAAGGGACCGTAAAGGCCATCTCGTTCCAACCCCCTGCCCTGGGCAGGGACACCTCCCATCAGACCAGGTTGCTCCAAGCCCCGTCCAACCTGGCCTTGAACCCCTCCAGGGATGGGGCAGCCACAGCTTCTCTGGGCAACCTGGGCCAGGGGCTCACCACCCTCACAGCAAACAATTTCTTCCCAATATCTCATCTAAATCTCCCCTCTTCCAGTTTAAAACCCTTCCCCCTCGTCCCATGGCTCCCCTCCCTGCTCCAGAGTCCCTCCCCATCCTTCCTGTAGGCCCCCTTTAGGGACTGGAAGGGGCTCTAAGGTCTCCGCAGAGCCTTCTCTTCTCCAGGCTGAACCCCCTCAGCTCTCTCAGCCCCTCACAGCAGAGGGGCTCTGACCCTCAGATCATCTTCGTGGCCCTCCACTGGACCCGTTCCAACAGCTCTGTGTCCTTCTTGTGCTAAGGACTCCAGAGCTGGACGCAGTACTCCGGGTGGGGTCTCACCAGAGGGACCTTTCCCATTTCTTTCTGTTGCACTACAGAAAGGCTGTGGGCAGCTGGAATACAGCTCTCCTGAAAGATGCTGCATGTAATATCCTCGCGCTGCACACCAGCACTCGCCAATGTGACCTTGGTTAAAATTGGAAGCCATCCCAGATCTTTCTCCTTCACTAATATATTTAGAAGCCTTTGCTGAGCCTGGCAGAGCAGCGCTAACCTGCGCACTCACAGGGTGTCGGAATAAATGTGCTGTGATAGATAGCTTAGGAATCGCGAGGCTACAGTAGAGCAGCAGGCAGGGAATTGGAGTGGGTGTGAGGATCCAAGAGTCATCCTTTGGACCTTGGGTAAAGGCTCGCTGAGAAATAAATGATGTACTGCCCGTCCCAAAGGCTGGCCGGGGATGCGTATGCTGGGTTTGAGGGAGTCTAATTTACTCGTGCTGGTGGGAACTGCTCAAAGACACCTTTCTGAGTTGTACATGCTGATGCTCAGGTTTTTGTAAGCCTTGCTGCGATGAATGCCAGGATTGGCCTCTCTTGGGCGCTTCCCAAATCTCTTTGCCACTAGAGTGAAATATCTTGGCGGGAGATTATTTCCCTTTCAGGAGGGTGAGAGCTGGGAGAAGCAAGCAAGGAGTTTGCTGGGGGAGGTCTTCCCACCCTGGCTATTCTGGAAGTGCCTGATAAGAATTATGAGTTATGACACTTCAGATTATCAGGACTCAAGGGAAACCTTCAGGTGACAGACACAAGGGCTGTCACCACCTCCTATCAAGAGAGATAAATCCATGTATCACCTTCCTAAACCTTGCTTGGGGTAGATATCATTTGAAAAGAGCTTCTCTCACCTACTTCTCCAGCCCTTTCTGGTGCAAAGACCACTCAAACAGGAACAGATAGGTGTGACATACCCATGCATGCAGGGTAGCCATGTTTAAAATAAGGAAGCTGAGAGGACAGGCTAAGTAGAGAAGTTTAATGGTATCCCACCACAGCTGAGTAGCTGTAACTGTCTTCACACATGATCTAAGCCCACAACAAGTGTCAGGTATTTCAGCCTACTAACTAGTGGTCCCTAACTGGAGGGAAACCACAGCTCCACCGGTGAATGGTAACTTGTGTATCTCAGTCATAGAATCATATAATGGTTTGGGTTGGAAGGGACCTTAAAGACCATCCAGTTCCAACCCACCCTAGACCACGTTGCTCCAAGCCCCGTCCAACCTGGCCTTGAACACCTCCAGGGATGGGGCCTCCACAGCTTCTCTGGGCAGCCTGGGCCAGGGGCTCACCACCCTCAGAGTGAAAAATTTCTTTCTGATATCTAATCTAAACCTCCCCTCTTCCAGTTTGAAGCCATCACCGCTTGTCTTATCACTAAATGCCCCTGTAAAAAGTCCCTCTCCAACATTCAATCCTTTTGACTATCAGAGATGTGCAAGCTTAAAATCACCCGGCGTCCTGTCTCCTTGTAGAGCCTCACTGATGCTGCAAAGAACTCTACCCGTAGGCACTGGTGGCACGATTACTTATGGATAAGCTCGGAAGACTCCTCCATGAATAGGGTCTAGCTGGGTAACGAGGGATAACTGAAACTAATTAATTTTGAGTTCATCAGAGGGCTTTTTGTACAGGGTGATTTATTGGTGATGGGAGGTACCAGCCTGGTCCAGGCTATATGGAGTTGTATTTGCCGTGTTCACACATGCTGTGTGTAACAGCATGGAGCATCTCCTCGGTGCTGGTCACAAAGTGATAATATTCAGGGGCAATGCAGACTTTTACGCACTTCAATCAATCAGCCTTGAAGAACCACCTCAAAGCTCAAGGTGTTCAGTTTCTACGCCGATTTTGTCCCTGGGCTTTTTTTACAGCAGTATTATCTCCAAACTCAAACCACTCAGCATGTTATTAGTCTGTTTCTGGCTGTGTTGAACCAGCAACCAGGCCCTCTCAGGCAACTGGTACCGATTCTCATCTGGTTGCTGCTACCCACTGGTTGGTTTTATCTGGTCTTCTCGCATCTGATCATTGACATCCAAGAGAGAACTTGCAGAGCTGTTTACACCACACCGGGCCGATCCCTGGCTGAGATCTTCTTGCACTGCGGTAGCGCTACATCCAACTGCAGTGAAGGAGGACTGAGACAGTGACACCAGCGATAATGTGCTTTACAATGAGTCATTAATAAAGAGAAAAGTGCTCAGAGGTGACAAAGTTCCTATTAAGCTTAACAGCATTAGGCCTGTTTAGTTAAGTTTAAGACATAATTGCTATAGTGACATGTTCACATTTCTAAAGTGCAAAAACAATAGTTCCTTTTTGCAAATGTTAGGACGTTTCTCTTGGAAAAGAGAAGGGAGGACGGAATGAATGAATATCAGCTTAAGGAAATGAAGGCACACGCATCACTGAAGGAAAAAACCCCAACTCCTGAGGATTTTAGCTTGAAGCACATTTAAAAATAGAAACAGGAAAAAAAATATTCAGAGATCTTCTCTGTATGAGGTCGTGCTCCTGCTGGACGAAAGGGCTGCCCACTGCAGTCAGCCCTGCTCGGGAGGGGTTTGGTACCTCTGCTGCAGAGAGAACTCTCCTGAGCACATTATCAGGCGCTGGAAACCACCAAGGTCACAGCTGCCAGCCCAGGCACCCTGTCAATGCCTGTTAATGACCTTGAGGGATCTTTTCATGGCAGCTTAAACTGATGGAAGGGGGTGCTGCTGCAGTCCCACCCTTGGCCATACGCCAGTCAGAGATGAGATGTGATGTAGCGAGTCAGAAGCTAATTCAGTCCAAAAAAAGAATCACTTAAACATTATAGAATCACAGACTGGTTTGGGTTGGAAGGGACCGTAAAGGCCATCTCGTTCCAACCCCCTGCCCTGGGCAGGGACACCTCCCACCAGCCCAGGTTGCTCCAAGCCCCGTCCAACCTGGCCTTGAACCCCTCCAGGGATGGGGCAGCCACAGCTTCTCTGGGCAACCTGGGCCAGGGGCTCACCACCCTCACAGCAAAGAGTTTCTTCCTCAGATCTCATCTAAATCTCCCCTCTTTCAGTGTAAAACCATTCCCCCTCGTCCTATGGCTCCCCTCCCTGATCCAGAGTCCCCCCCCAGCTTTTCTGGAGCCCCTTGAGGGACTGGAAGGGGCTCTAAGGTCTCCCCGGAGCCTTCTCTTCTCCAGGCTGAGCACCCCCAGCTCTCTCAGCCTGTCCTCCCAGCAGAGGGGCTCCAGCCCTCTGGGTATCTTCATGGCCCTCCTCTGGACGTGCTCCAGATAAAGAGTCCCTCCCCATCTTTCCTGTAGGCCCCCTTTACGTACTGGAAGGCCGCTATAAGGTCTCCGTTAGAGTCTTTATGCCAAGCCAACCCACAGATACTTAGCTCAGGGTTGTCCTAGCCAACTACTTACTTCTTCTCACCTTCTGCACCACTCTGTCCCTCCTAGAACATCTCATGCACCTCTTGGCTTCAGGTGGCCCAGATATTTCCCTGGCCTGAAGAAGGGTTTGGGCGCCTGAGAGCTCGTCTAGTTTTTCTGACTCTACCAGTTGGCCTAATAAAAGATAGCATCTCTCCACACACACCACTGACTTCAAGGAGCCCTCGCATGTAGCTGGTTCTGCCCAAGATAACCTGTCACTCCTCCGGCTTTGTGCTTATCTGTGGGAACAGGGCGTGTGGGGCGGGAGCCTCGCCTGGGTCCCGGGGTTTCCCTCCCTCTTCTGCACCTGAATGCGCTTATTGTTTGTGCGTCTTTGTCTGTTGGAGGGGAAGAAGGAGGCCTTAAATGAATTGGGTCAAACAAGTTTTTCAGCTGCATGCAGGTTAGGAGAGGCCACAAGAAAAGAACCACAGCCCTTTGAAGTCAGGCTGCTCCTTTTCTTTTTTGCGGGCTGTTTTTTAGCTCTGACAGTGAGTGATACTTTCTCAGATGGAGATCAATTCACCGAACACAAGAACAAAGGCTCTCTAAACACACCACTATCTAAGGGCTCGCATTGCAATGACATATCATTGATGGAAGGCCAGGAGGCAGCTCCAGCTAAATCATGCTTATAAGAAGGGCAAACCTTTCCTCTGGGGCCTTTCACTCTAAAAAATGCAAGAACTGGGCAAAAATGAGGGCATCTTTCCATTCCTAAGGAAGGAATCTGCCATCAACGGGCATTAGTTTTATCACTTGTATTTAGATATCAAGGTGGCAGGTACTTTTGAAATGCCTGGCCATGTTGATGATGTTCAATCCATGAACAGACTTAAGGCCCGAGGTCCACAGCTGAGATACGTGGTCTCCAGGCTTCACTGAGCCCTGGGCAGTGACGCTGAGGAGGCCACTGTTGACCGGGGAATTCCACACTCATGTCTCCTCGTTAGTCTTGGTTTTATGCACAGTTTTCTGTTTAACTTAAACAGTCTTAAGAGCAGGGACTAGGTCTTCCCCTTCTAGATAAATGCCTAGGCAATGAGCTGTAAACTCACATGTTCTCTCTGTCTCTCTCTCTCCCAGTTAATTATTTTATACAAAACAGAGAAAGAAGCTGAACAAGCCCCACTTCAGAATAACTTGCCAGGTGGCTAATCTCCTCAAAGCTGGGAAGGGGTCTTCAAGGTCTCCTCAAGCACTTCCAGATGGGTGCTCTAACTCATGGGTTATTAAATAAAAAGGCACAGCTTCCCCATGGCACTATTTGGCAAGAAAGGATTAGCTTGTACGTTAATCTGCAAGAGATGGTCCAGCAGAGACCCCATGGAGGAGCAAGGACCTCCTTGCTGCCTGTTAGTCACTTGCTCCCCATGGTCTCATCATCTCCTTCCAGCCAGCTCATGACTACGTGAGCAACGAAGCACACATCCAGACCTGGTCTCAAGATTAGATTCGCCCACTGACTGTCCTTGCTGCAAATGCTCAAGCTCAGACTAAGAGGACATGAGGCTGATCTCTGAAGCCCTTGCGGTATAGAGGTAGCCCAGCTTCGCTCACACAAACCATCTCACTCGGGACGGAGGGTCTTCTACAAACGTGATGCAGCAACGCCGAGCTCTCTTCTAAAATATTTCCATGTATGCAAATGAGGCTCTGCAGTCATAGCTTGACACAGGCTGAAGAGTTGGCATCACAAAACTAGGATTTCTTCCAAACCACCACTGGGCCTCCCCATGGACATTTTGGAAATGCCAGGACACTTCCTTGGGGGTTTGAAAGAGCCTTTCTGGGGCGAATAACAGAACCTGCAGAAAGGTTAGCATCAAAATAGCTGCGGAGCAAGAGCATCTGCAGGGGAGGCGTAGCCAGGGGTTCAGCGTCACCGAATCTGTGCAGCTGTCCTATGGCTAACGTAAAAGTCTGTATTCTGAAAAGGTCAAAAAGGCAATTAAAGAGACAAAAGACCAGCCCTTTCCAGTATCGAAGCAGATACTCAGCCAAAACATTTGCCTGCAAGATTGTATTTCCTTAAGGTTTATTAACCATTAAGTGTTTTTAGGGACGGGATCATAAAGATAATGAACTGAACGACAAGTATAGTCAGGATTCCTTCGCAAATTATTCCCGTTGGGTTAGACAAGCGTTTGAAAAGCAAAATGCTTTGTTATGATTTTACAACAGGAGACTCTGAGCTTGTTCCTTGTCTCCGCTTTAACTTGCTGGTGAAACCAGGGAACCTGCTGGGTTAAGGGAAAGCCAAGCAAAGCAGCCGTATTGGACCAGCAGCGGGATGATTTGCAAGGACTTTCTCCCTCAGGCAATGCCAGCCTAAAAAAAAATTCCGCTCTCCCCACCCTGACTTCTCACTGCATCACCCCATGCTCTTCAGCTGTCCTGGCACTAAAGCAGATCAGCCAACGGATCCAGGTTAAAAGCAAAGAGTGAGGGGTTTTGGGGTGGGGTCTGGTGCCAAGAACAGTTTCAATCAAATCACCTGAATTTCCAACTGCAGTCGTGTTTGAAAACATTATTATTAATCTTGTTGTGCAATGAGAAGTCTTTTTTTTTTTTTTTTTCCCCCTAGGGCATTAGCTATTAAAATATGCCGATTTCCAACTAAATATAACATTTTACTAGATTTTGGTTAGTAGGTGGGTATGTGATCAAAGCGGAGATTGTGGGGTTATCCACCAGTGGAGATCGGTAATAACGTGCGAGAGGAAAACTGCGCCAGAAATCACAGCTAACCTTGTTTTGGGCGTAGGGAACGGATGAGCTGAACAGCCAAAGTCCCTCCTGGCTCTATTTTGCTGCGACTCTAGGACAGAAACACATATTTACATCATCATAAAAATGAATACCCATTTTTTTCGGAGTTTTACTACTTCAATGTTTCACATTATAGAACAATGGGTGTTGCACATGCATTGACTTGTTTGTACCAAATCATAGAATTTAATGGCATTCAACTACAATGCAGTGGACACATGAATTATTAATGAGTTTACTCAAATTTATTCTCATGGACCTGAGAAGCCGTTGCCCCAGCAAGCGGTTTTGTAGAGGGGCCACCTTGTTTTGAAGGATGAGAGAATCTAACGGCACGGACATGGGTTGCTCCCAGCCCGAGCTCTCAGGGATGAAACCTAAATGTGTTGGATACACAGGGAAACATCAGTTTCTTTAAAAGCAACTTAAACGAAGAAAGTCCTGTTGTCGTTGACCTGACTTGACAGATGTACGTAGTGACCAGAAACAAGATTTTTAGAACTGGTGGATTTTCACACCTCATTTTTTTATTCCTGGAGGATTAAAACACACTTTGTTGCTTATTTCAATTGCCAATTCTCTTCTGAGTCCTGGATGAAGAAGTCATTGAGCTAAGTTAGGCAAGGAAATGGAAATGAAGTAAATAGCCTCCCTGCATCTGCAGGAAAGTCGGCTTCTGTCCAAAGGTGCATTAGTTCCTCAAGAAACCAGGGCTTCATGTGCTTCGCCTTGACTGTAACTGCTCCACTGATCTCGTAGTGTTTGCAAATTTGGTAATTAAGGAAATTTAATAGACTGTAATAAGCCTAGGACTTTCAAGAAGTTGTAATCCTTTATTTTTAAAGGTGTATGTAATGTAAATACAAAAAACCTGCTCTAAGTAAAAACCATTAAAAGAGATCCATTTTGGTCTCCATCCTGCTGGCTTACTGCATCTCAAGGAGGAAACGGGGGTGTCTGATCCATGTGCAGGGGAAGTTGAAGGCCAGGGGGAAAAATGAGGCTTGTTCTGCTCCTTGACCCAGATCTTGGGGCCATCATCTGCCCTGGCCAAGCTCTGGAGCCCTCTGGGAAGGGATGACTGAGTGTACCCATCACCTTCTCGTGGTGCACTTATCCAGGCAGCCTGGCTGAATGGACAACCCAAGAATCATAGAATCATAGAATCATAGAATGTGTTGGGTTGGAAGGGACCTTTAAAGGTCATCTAGTCCAACCCCCCTGCAGTGAGCAGGGACATCTTCCACTAGATCAGATTGCTCAGAAAGTTACTGCTGAGCCAAGCTGCAGGAATGTCACATCTCAGGACAACCTGTGTGCAGTGTGAACGTCAAGGGCTCAATTCAGTTGCCTAAACGTAGGTCTCCAATGCCACGTGAGATGCTCTAGATACTGAGACGACGCCTGATGGGCATGACACAGGGCTCACAGGAGACATGTCACGGAGTGGTGGCTGAAGGCAACACCAGAGATGGCCTCAAACATCTCAGCTAACACAGGAGGCCCTCGTTTAGGCAACCCAGAGGCCTATGGGCCTGAGCTACAGCCATGTTCTCCTTCAGTGAGGATGGGAGACGTGGGTCATGAGACTGCAGTGGTTGTGCCTGTTCCAGTTCACTTTTCCCCTTGCAGGGCAAACAGTCCTGAAACCTGAAGGACTCCTGGGCAAAGCAGCTGGATGGAGCCAACAGAGAACCCCCCAGGACGTTTCAGCTAGAGCAGACCTCGCCTGGCTCCTGCCTCATCCACCACCCAGACCCAGGGGCAGGGATGCATCCAGGGCAGCAGGGGCCGGGCAGGGTGTAGGGCTGAAGCTCTTTGTACTCTGATTGTTCCCAGATACCGCGTGATGCATTAAAATACTTGGCACGGTGGGGAACACGGGCTTGTGTTCGCAAAGCTGGGAGTACGGAGAGAGTAGTTATCCTAATCTCTGCCTTCCTCTCCTCCCCATCGGGGAGATGCCGTTCAATCAACTCAGGCTACTTCATGTAACAAATTAAATCCGCAGGCCCCTTCTGCCCCCACATCTGTATTTCTTGATTGTACCTGCTAATGGCAGCTTTTGCTACACCCAGGGAAGGCCAGCAACAAGCCCATCTGAGGAACTGGCACCCATCCCTTTGCGTGGATGAGCTTAGGAGGGACTTTCGGCAGAGTTGTGCTGAGCTCTTTTCCTCCTGGAGGCAAAATCCTCATTCCCAAAGTACACTGCAGCCAATTTACCCTGGCCCAGAGCCTGGGAACAAGAAACTATTGCTAAACTCAGACAGCCTCTTGAACTAGGGATGCTGCTCCGCGCCATTTCCCCCAAAGGCACTTCGTGTCAACGCCTCCACTCTTTAACAACCTTGCCTCCACTGGATGGCAAGAGTGCCTTTTTGGCATCTGGTTTGCAGCGTTATAAAGGAAGACAATCTTCTTGCCAGGACAAGAGAGAGTCAGATGCTATCTGTGCTCCAGTCCACGGGGCACGCTGTGGGGCTGTGTCCAGACACCCAGTGCAAGCTTCAGATGTCAGAGGCAGGGTGCCGGGAGGAGCAGCCCAGAGCTCCAGTCAGCTCGCCCTGCGTCTCTGCAATGCCGCGCTGCCGGATGGCAAACGCTCCCATGGACACCCCGGATCAGTCAGCGCATCTCCATCGCATGCCAGCTGAAAGTCCTCTAGACATGCTCCTGAGGCATCCCTGCTTTCCCTCAGAAATTGCCCTCGGGATGACGGCTCGGCAACCAAACTCTGAATCTCTTACTGCCGTCCTTGTAGCAGCTATGAGAAGAAACTCTTCCAGCATGGGAAGGTTGCTCAGCGCAGGAGATGACCCAATCCTGTCCCTGCCACCAAGGGGAAGAGTTTCTGGAGGAGCAAGGAGAGGGTGCCTGGTCCTGTATCTCTCAGGGGAGCTTCTTCATCATTATTCTTTCTAGGGTTGTCCCTCTCATAAAGAGATCTCCAATAGCACCTACGCATTTCTGACCCCATCCCAACACTTCCCACACTCACCTCTGAACTTCTCCATTCTCCCCAGCTTTCCTCACTTCCCCAGTTCTTATTTCCAGAACAGGAAGCACCCATTGCGTACTCAAGCCTCTGCAGCCCTGGGCTAGGAGCATGCCTGCTTCAGAGAATCCTCAGAGAACAGAGTTGTTAATCTGTGACCGGATCTGTCTGCACAAGCAAACCATGATTTGCAGAGCTTATAACTAATTCAAAATTAAACAAACTTTCCTGGAAATGGCAAATGGCACTTTTTGACAGCAGGACCAAATTTCATGCTCTTTCTTCAATGCGTGGAGGCTTTTCTCTCTTACAGCAGTTTCATGGAATTATTTATTTTCAAAATCTGGGCAAAACACTGAGCTTTCCCCTCATTCTTGGAAATGGTCAAAATAGTTTGGCTGAAACTTTCCAGAGAACTTCAGCCTAAGGCAGACATCTGGCATGGAAAAATTTTTGCCCAAACAATTCCAGTTCGACGAAACTATAAGCCGAATTACCAGCGCCTTAAGTGCTGGGCCCTGATAACTCTGGATATGCTGGGGACCTGCACTGGCCATGAGCATGGTCTGTAAATATGATGAAGATTTAGGGTCTTCTGCTCTAGTAAAAGGTAGGGGAGAAGATAGCCACGAGAGGGAGTGCAGTTCCTTATTCTCACCATGCAGCACAGCCCCGCTGCTGCTAACCACACCAGCCCTCCGGCTACGAGCTGTGTTTCAGCTGTGGATGGGTCCTGTGCTGTGACGAGTCTCACCCAGCGAGAATTATGAAGAAAACGATGAAGATATGCTCGTGTCACGTCTAACAAACGGCCCACCCGCACGCCAGGCTATTGCAACATCGGGCATTTGGCTTCTGAAACCAAAAACGGTAGGTGAAAAGTTACAAGGAGATTCAAAGAGGTCTCAGTGCTGGACCTGAACACATGGATGGATCCTAAGAAGACCTGGAGCACCATGTATCTGTCCCAGCTCCTTGCAGCGCCAGAAGAAGAGAGGCCCTGATCTTGAACGGCCACTTGACAATTCAATCTGCAAAGATCCTCGCCTCCCCGAAGACACTAGAGAGACGATGCGCGAGCTCGAGGGAATCAGATCCCCACGCCATGGTTCCCAACCCAAGTACCTCCAGATGAACACTGGCTACAGTCTCATTTTCAAAAAGTGACTTACTCAACGAGGTCAGAACCGCGATGGACTTTTTGCTCCGCAGGGGATGTAGAGTGGAATGTGCAGGGGACCTATTCGCATCCAAGCAACACTGCAATTGCTGCATGCTCCAGGCGTGTTTTACTCACTCAGGGCTCAGGCCAAACCTGAGACACGCCATCAAATGTGACCAAATTGTTGTCACACAACAAGTTACAGCCCATGAGCTGGGCTGCTAAATCGTTTCTGTGTGTGCTCACGGCCTGCCCATGTGGCAAAGGAAAATGTGTCAGCTGAACTTGCCACGAACGTGGTTTAAACCACATTCGTTTTTCCTTTGGAACGGGAGCACGTTAAGAGCTTACACAAGGTCCGCAGCTCCAAGGCAGGTTGGTAACTTAGGCTGCTGGGGTAACAGTCAACAGGTTTGAGCCGATGCACTTTATCTCACAATTTGGGTTGTCTCCTCCTACACACCAAGACAGTCACAGCAGCTCAGCTGAGGGGCAGCTAACACATAAAGCCACCATATTTCAGTGGTGTTGGTTCAGGAACCTAAGGCCACTGAGCCTTGACAGGCACAGGCAGGGAAATTTTGCAGGCGCTGGACTAGCCACAAGAGGGGGATCACAGTGAATGCAAGAGATGCTGAGAACTGTCTGGAAAACATACCGAAGTCCCAGACTTCAGGGGCACGGATCTCCCTGCTCTGGCTGCTTTACCTCCCATTCGCAAACCAGTTTGCCTAACAACACCTGATACACCCCTTAAAATCACGGGTGAAGGAGAACTGCACTTTGTCCACTGGAAAACCAAGAACATCTCTTTGTACTAAATATTCCAAAAACCGCCTTTGAAAAATAGGCATGTTTATATTGGCCAAAGCACACACGTCCTTACCCAAGCTAACTCTCACATCTTACGGTCAGGCCAGAAACTGTGCTTTATTTTCTTATCCTGTGGATTTATTACTGACCTACAGTCAAACCCATGGAGATCACATATGTGACCGCACGGGGACAGCAGGCACAGCCGTTATGGCGAGGAGGACAGACTCCTAGGACTCGAGCTCTCAGATAATCACCATTAGCTGTTGCGGGGATAGGAAGATGCTGCACAGCCAGGCAGGATCTGTTTTTTTGCCCTCTCGTAGGGGTGGCACACAGACACACTAGTCATGGCAACTGTCATCTTGGGTGCGATCAGCCAGGTTTTTAATTGGCTTGCAGATGTTGTGCCCCAGCCATATATA
Organism: Alca torda; assembly: GCA_008658365.1. NCBI lineage: Eukaryota > Metazoa > Chordata > Aves > Charadriiformes > Alcidae > Alca > Alca torda. Next base: position 3,674,000 of record CM018101.1, read on the forward strand.
TTATTTTCACTTAAGTTTATGTCAGCAGGAACAGGAGTCTACTAAATTTATCCCCTGTGCTCAAGACTAACTGCACAGGCCTTGAAGGGTATTTTTAATAGGAGGTAAACCTCATCCACAAACAGTCTCTCATTTCAGGCCTACAAATGAGATATTTTCCAGCCCAGTTTAACTCCAACCCTGCCCCTTCCTTCCACAAGCCCCAAATGACTGTTTTCTCCTGATTCTTTGGTCATTGTGTAAGTGTGATATCCCTTGGCAGAGCCTACAAAAGAGCTGGGGAGGAACATGGTTCCTGCCTATTTGGCTCCTTTTAGGGTTAAAGCCAGGATGAGTTTTGTGCCTAAAGCAACATCCTTCACGCAAATGCCAGTATAACATAAATTGTGCCGGGCTCTGAGGAGAAGCAAATGTCAAAAATTAAGTTATTCTTCTGCTTGACTCACAAATCCAAGTAGCATGCAAATAAAGAGGAGCCATCTGTTCAAGTCCCTGGGCCATTTCAAGTTAAGCATCCAGCGCCAGCTTCAGCTCCCAGTTACATCGGGTCAGCCCTGCTGGCTGGCCTCCACAGGACATGCTCAGCCTTGCCCAGGACCGCCTGTCACCGCACAAGTGTCTGTAACCCTTCACGCTCCTCTTCAGCTCAACTGGCATGCAGTCGCCGAAGCCGCTTTCAGCTGCTCACGCTTGGACACAAGGTTTCCCTACTTCCAGGCGGCTTCACAAGCAGAATTTCAGGGTTTCTCCTGGTTTGGTTCCTTCACTGCGCGTATCAGGCTTGGTCCCTCGCTGCCCTGTGATGCTTCGATGATGCATCAGAGCAGTTGGTGCATTGATCTGAAATCAGATTTGTCACTGGCTTCAGCGGAGCTTGTGTTACACCCATGGCTGCCTTCCCGCATCTCCAGGACACTTAATTACCATCAACAGCGCACCCCTGTTGGTCTAAACCATCGTTGGAGGAAGACAGGATTACCACCTCATTTGAGAGAGGAGGCAAAGTGAAAGGAGACCTGACGATACTGCAGATGGGTGCGGAGATGTTCAGTAAGCTGGCCGTGATGCCATCTGTAAGCATTATCTTGAGAGAAGCATCATACCAGGGACAGGTTGCCCTGGCAAAGCCTGGCTGTGTAGCTGGAGCTTGTATGTCCTGAAGGACTTGGACTGTGTTAAGTCCATCACCTTCACCATCCCAGCTCTGCCATTCACCGTGTGAGACATACTCCAGTTGCAGGAACGATGGCGAAAACGATGCCCTCATGGAGCAGGTTTTACTTCCACGCACCAGGCTGAAGTCTACCAGGCATTAATTATCACAGTACAGTCAGGGGACTGGAGCTGTAGTTGTGAGCAGTATTTAAGGCTGCATAAACCTAAGGATGAGGAGGGCTCTAGGTGGAAAGTAGGAGAAGTTTGGGGTCTGTGCTGGGGGCCAGTAATTAACCACTGAGCAGCAGGCCGGGATCCAGTCAACATGTGAGCGCCTCTGTCTCACTGCAAGCTCAGACGGGGCGGTTTAGGCTGTAGTTGACTGGAGATCTCATAGTTGAGAGAGTTGCTGCCCTTCCTCTGAGCTTCTCTCCTCCCAGCTAAAGTAGCCTGGTTCCAGCACCTCTCAACTCCCACCTCTTCTCCAAGGACTCCCCCCATCTCACCCAAACTGTCAGAAACCCCAGGGTAGCTCCAGGGAAGCGAGGAGAGTTAGATTGCTGTCAGTGCAAGGGGAGAACAGGAGGTATCAGTGAAGGAACACTCCCTGCATCCTCAATGTATAAATAAATAAAGAAAGAATCATATCTAGCTTTGTCCCTTGTTGAACAGGCAGCTCCAGATCAAAATCAACGAGCAGGTTATTGGAGTAAAGCAAATAATGTTGCAATGATAAGAGAAGGACCATTAGATTTCTTGGCTGAATCCCGCACTTGAGCGGGAGCACTTGAACGGCAGCGTACCGACACTTCAGAGGCAGTGGTGTGTACCTGTGATGGATGTGGTGATGGTAATTCGGAGAACGTGCTTTCGGTATGCCATCTCCTTCAAACAGGAATGGACAGACCCTCAAATAAACACCAGGGAAGCTAGGAGTGAGGTTTCTTTCTCCTGCAAGATGCAGTGGGTCGCCACAGCTTGTGTTCCCCGAGCCACGGGTTTCCAGTCCATGCTGGCTGCTATCTGCAGGTGAACTGAGCTACCTCACACCCTGCCTCATGCAGGCTGGACCTAACCCAGACGGAGAGTGTCTTCATCCTGGCAAGAGCCCCACGCACGCTTTGGTGCCACCCCTCCAAAGTCTGGGCTTAGGGATTTCCCTAACAGGGCCTTGAAGGCTTACAGAGCTGGGTTGGAGAAGAGACGCAGACACGCTGAAGCAACCGTGCCACACTTGCTGAGAGGTAGCACCAGGAGCTAACTGGAGAGCTTTTACAATGTGAGTCACTCGCTGAGATCCACCTCATGGCATATTAAGCAGTATGAATCAAAGACTGAAAATGCAGGGCATGCCTTGCCCTACAAAAACACCATCAACCACTTTACTTTTTAAGTAATGATTTGCTATTGATTACGTGCATGAAGATGAGGTAGTTCCCTACCTCTCCTGCCAATTCCCACACTCTCAATCACATCACAAGCAAATGCCAGAGTCGAGCCCGCTCTAACAGAGCTGAGTTACTGCTCTTCGGAGGGGATAAACTGGGCACGTTGGAAATCTCTGGGAAAATGCCTGAGACTACTTGAGTTGACCAAAACCCTCCATAAGTACAAGTGGAACAAACATGGCAGAAGGTAGGGGTAGCCACGTCTTCCTGACCCTATAAACCACATGGCAAAGTCTTCACAAGTCCAACAGCCACAAGAGCTGCCAGACATGCCTTGGAGAGCTAGGTAGGGAACACGGTCTAGAAGCAAGGTGCTCACGCAACGTGGTTCCCAGGTGCTGCGGTGCGTTCAGGTTCAGTGATCCTTCCTGCCAAGGGAAGGTGAGCCAAGTGCCAAGGAAGACCACAGCACAGGCGGTGTCCTCGCTGGCTGGGACATAGACCTGCCGGATCTGAAGAGGGTTGGCAGGGTCAGAAGCTGGTAAAAAGGAACGACCAACAGTCCCAGGTAAGGTGAGGGGATGAACTGGGTCCAGGGTTCATTTGGGAAGAGCAGGAGCAGGACTGGGAACAAAGCTACAACGTAGGTCTGACACTGATCCAAGACACAGGACCCCAGGCAGGACTACAAATAGGCGGTCCTGCAACACAGCTCAGGCAAGGTGCCCAGGTCTGAGCTTAAGTAGAGCCTCTGCACTAATTAATGGACAATGCGTGGGTGGAGGTGAGGTTGGTCAGGGTGATCAAGGCCAATTAGTGCACTCAGGACCCTGACACAACTAGACGCAAAGTGGAGCAGGAAGTTATGTTTCTATTTTATCCATTTCTAATCTCAGGCCAAGGTCGTCTTTGGTTTGGTCCCATCTCAAGTTTGCCCTGTGGCTGGGCGGGAGGAGAAGACAATCACAAGCAGATACAAGTGTCACTTTCTGTCCCGCGACATGTCGTGTCTAAAGCTGCCCTTGCTGCTAGCCTCTCGCCTGCTGTGCTGGTGAGTGTTTGCCAGATGAAGGCGTGCGGGAGTCCTTAGCGTACGTCCGTCTTGTGTCACGCACTCTCTCCAAGACGCTTGTGCTGCAGTGGGTTTGGATGCTTGGGAAGGCAATACCGTCTCGATGGAGTTTTGAAGGCAGGACGTGTACTAGGGAGATGAAGGGGTAGCATCACGTTTTTCACGTCAGCGTGTTTTACACAAGCTTGTTATTTTAAAAATAATCAGGTGCTAACTCTGGATCTAGAGAACAAGATAAAGCGTGGGGTTTTTCCTCTGTTTCTTATGGAGAGCTTCTGTAGCTGGACCTTCCTCTCCAAAGCCAGGTGATACAGAGGAGTCATAGTTTTATCATGCGAAAGCTCTCTGGGGTTCTTTGAGGGTTATCCCCCAGTCCTGCCCCTGCTTTCTGTTGGGAACATCAGCAGAGAAAAGTCACAGCAGCCGCTCCTACCCTTTCCAATTTAAACCTTCCCTTTAAATCCAAAAATGCACTAGTACTGAAAGATTTCCACTGAAATCAGAGAGTTTTGACTAAGTAACACATTCAGAGTCAGAACCCGGGTTGGATCAGCAGTCAGCAATGGTTACACTCGGTCTTAGGGCAGAGATCCCAGGCTGAATCGGAGCACCGCTGTGCCAGGGTCCTCCACCTGAAACAGCTGGATTGCAGAACAACGTACTCTAAAGGAATCGCTGGAAACGGTGTTTCACTGAAAACATTTGATGAAAGTTTGCTGCATCCACCACAGAAATCCTAGAAAATAGCGTGTAAATATGCTGGAAATGTTCTAAATCCACATGGGAAGGACACCCCTCCAAAGAGCTGATACTGAGGGTGAAGCCTCAAGTACTTAAAGTTGACAATGTTCTTCCATGACTCAGCATCATGCCAACTGCGCTCAGGGACCCAGTGGGAAAGCAAGGAAGCGTGATGACGGGGTAGGCTGCCAGAGGAAATAAAAACAAAACAAAAAAATATTCAAAAATCCCAAATACCCAGAACAACAGCCTGCCAAAGAAAACAACCATCAAAAAAACTCCAGCCCTGCTGTCAGGACCTTGATATTTCTTCCTTTGGAATACCAGTTTGGGGACCAAGTTGATTAAATGTATAAAGGAGGCTCCTTTCTACCTGAATTTCATGGAGTGAGCCGGATTTAGGTGCATTCTTTGCCAGCTTTCTCTGCAAGTCAGCTGTTATTCCCTCACAGCCCAAGCCTTATGAGGGTGAGGAGCGATAGGGGATCATCCCCCAGTTCTGTCAGATCGGCTTCGGGAATGATGTCGGTAGAACAAAACACAGGGCAGGTGGCACCCTCAGCTTGTGACCCACAGGAACATGAAAAACGACACTTTCAGGAAGTTTGGGGTTTTTTTTTCCTCAGAAGGAAAACTTTTATTTTAAATCCCCTTTCCCAGCGCACTGGGGAATGCAGGCGGACAGGGGCAATTAGGAAGGGGAAGGGGAGGGGAAGCCATAAGACATTCCCCACTGCACCATGCCTGCGAGCTGGACCTGGGGGTCTTGCAGTGGGACGACAATGCTGGAGCAGCGCTGCCGCTCTGTATTTTGTTTGTTTATTTTTTCCCCATCTAAGGGTTTATTCAGTTAATAGTCGAGGACACGACTGCTCGCTTCAGTCTTTCTCCAGAGGGCACGGCGTTTTGCCCCGCAAACCTCCCCAGCGGCCGAGAAGGCCGGTAACCGGCCCAGGGGGGCTGAAGGCGGACTCCGGGCAGCTCCCCCTTCCCAACGGCACCGGCTTCCCCCAGCTCTGCCCGCAGTTTGCCCTGCCAGGCCCCCATGCCAGCCGGCAGCTCCGATCCCTCAGGCACGGCCGCGGCGGGGCTGAGGGGATGGCGCCTCCCCGGCCCTCCCGCGCCCCGCGGCGGCCGCCCCCACTCGTGTTGGTGGCCGTTACCCCCCTCAGAGAGCCCCGGAGGGCCGTGAGGGCAAGGCGGTGGGTCGCGAGGGGAAGGCGGGTGGTCGTGAAGGGACGCTGGAGGGCCGTGAGGGAAAAGCGGGCGGAGGGGACGGCAGAGGGTCGTGACGGGAAGGCGGGCGGCCGTGAAGAAACGGCGGAGGGCTGTGAGGGGAAGTCGGGCGGCCGTGAGGGAGCGGCGGAGGGCTGTGAGGGGAAGGCAGGCGGCCGCGAGGGGACTGCGGAGAGGCATGAGGGGACAGCGGAGAGCCATGAGGGGACAGCGGAAGGCTGTGAGGGAACGGCGGAGAGCCGTGAGGGGACAGTGGAAGGCTGTGAGGGAACGGCGGAGAGCCGTGAGGGGAAGGCGAGCGGGCGGCCGTAAAGAGACTTGCAACCGTTGCCTCCCATCGCCCCGTCCCTGAGGCGAATGGGCGCGGCTCCCGCCGCTCCCCCTGAGGCGGCCGCCGGCCCCGCCCCCGCCTCCCTCCCATTGGCTGATCCACCCGCCCGTCCGCCGCCGTGGCTTTGGACCTGTCAACCCCGCCGCGGGGAGGGGGGGACACGCACATTAGTCTCCCCCTCCCCCCCCCCACACCCCCCCGCCGGTCCCACGTGGCAGCGCCCGGCGCCCCGACGGGGCGGGCGGGACGGCGGGACGCCCCCTCACCCCCCCCCGCGGCCGGTGACACCCCCCCCATCCCCCCCAACGGCGGAGGATGGCGGGGGGGGGCAAGCCGAGGGGAGGGAGCGGGCTACCGACATCCGGGCCTTCGCTCGCCGCCGCCAGCCGCGGGTCAGCGCCGCCGCCGGACGGGCAGGTGGGTCCGGCACCGGGCGGGGGGGGGGTGGGTGGGGTGACCGGGGGGTCCCCCGCTGTCCCCAGCGCCCTCCTCCCGCCCCGCGGGGACACTCCTGCGTGGGGCGGCGGCGGCTGCCTCCCCTCCCGCCCCTCCGTCCCTCCCTCCGCCGGACCGGGGGGACGGTGCCCGGGTCTCCCGGCGGGGCCGCGGCACCGGCGGGTCCCCGAGCTGCGGCAGCACCCTCACCCCGGGCTTCCAGGCCTGCCGTTTTCCCCTCCCTCCTTTTTACCGGGTAGTTATTATTAATAATTTTTATTGTTTTTTCTCGAGCAATTAGTATTTTTTTTTAATTATTATTTTTTTCCCTACGGTGGCAAAAACTTTTGCCGGAGTTGCTGCTGCAGCCGGCGCGATCCCGAGCGCTGCCAAGCGCCCGCCGACTTAAGAGCATCAGCTTTTACTTGTAATTAAGGACAGGACGCGGAGGAAAGGGCGGGGGATGTGTGTGTGTGTGTGTGTGTGTGTGTGTGACCCCATCGCAGCCCCTCTGCCCCTCGGCAGGGACCCGGTGGCTCAGGGTCACCCCCCCCCCCCCCCCCCCCCCCCCCCCCCCCCCCGCCTCCGGTGCTGGGGAGCCCTGGGTGGGTTTTTATCCCGGTTATTTAGCCGGCTGCTGCCCGAGCGCGGTGGGAACTCGGAGGGGGTTGTGGCTTTGGGTGGCACCTCGGGCGAGGCGTTGTCCCCGCTGGTGCTGACGGGCTTCACGCTGTGTCACCGTGTCACTTAGGTTTGCCTGGCGCAGGATCCCCCCCTCACCTCCTCCCCCGCCCCGGATAACCCCTCGTCCTGCCTCCCCGGCGGCAGCACCGAGCCCGGGCGATGCGGTAAGTGTCGGCGTGGGAGCGGGGCTGGCAGCACCCCGAGGGGGCTGCCCGGAGGAGAGGGACCTGGGGGGCTGCTGGCGTGTCCCCCGCTGCCCAGGGACCCCTGAGCCGGGGGGCGAGCATCTCTGGGATGGGATCAGCGTGGGGCGAGCGTCCCTGGGGTGGGCTCAGCCTGGTGTGAGCATCTCTGGAACGTGCTTAGCTCTGGTGTGGGGAGCGTGGGGCGAGCATCCCTGGGGTGGGTTCAGTGTGGGGCGAGCATCCCTGGGGCGGGTTCAGTGTGGGGCGAGCATCCCTGGGGCAGGTTCAGCCCCGGTGTGGGGAGCATGGGATGAGCATCCCTGGAACGTGCAGAGTGTGGGGTGAGCATCCCTGGGGCAGGCTCAACCCCGGCGCGGGGAGTGTGGGGCGAGCATCCTTGGGAAGGGCTCAGCATGGGGCGATTATCCCTGGGATGGGCTCAGCCCTGGTGCGGGGAGTGTGGGGCGAGCATCCTTGGGAAGGGCTCAGCCATGGTGCGGGGAGCGTGGGGCAAGCATCCCTGGGGCAGGCTCAGCATGGGGTGATTATCCCTGGGATGGGCATAGCCCTGGTGCGGGGAGTGTGGGGCGAGCATCCCTGGGATGGGCTCAGCCCCAGTGCAGGGAGCATGGGATGAGCATCCCTGGGACGTGCTCAGCCCCAGTGCAGGGACCGTGGGGCGAGCATCCCTTGGAGGTGCTCAGCGTGGGGTGAGCATCCCTGGGATGGGCTCAGCCCTGGTGCGAGGAGCGTGGGGCAAGCATCGCTTGGAGGTGCTCAGCGTGGGGCGAGCATCCCTGGGATGATCTCAGCCCCGGTGTGGGGAGTGTGGGGTGAGCATCCCGGTCAGCGTGGGTACCTTGCCACCTCCCACGCTGCTGGCAGGGGTCCTGGCATCCCCCAAACATCCCCGCTGTCCCCCGTCCGCACACGGCGTGCGGCAGGAGGGGGAGCTCGCACCGCGTCGGCTGAAGGGGACGGGGGGAGCCCTGCGGGATAGGGGACAGGCCTGGCCTGTGCGGGGTCCCGGGAGCCCCCCTCTGCCCCGAGCAAGGGGAACCCCTTTCCTCTGAATCCCCGCTCCCCCCTCCCCATTCCGCCAGCCCTCGCCGCAGCTCCGGCGCTGAATTTCCTCCTGCCCATATCGTGCTATTGATTGCTGAGCTGAACTTCCTCCCGAAATCATTAAACCTTAAAAAATTGATGGCACAATAGAGTCCTTTATTAGCCACATAACTTTTCTGGCTTTCTTCCTTTCTTCTTAATTTCTTTCTTTCTTTCCTTTTTTTTTTTTTTTCTTTTAATGAACACAAAAGGGCAGAGCCTGAGCTCAGATTTGTGTCTTGTGTCCCCCCCCGCCCCACCCCTCCTCCACCCCAGCCACCCATCAGCGCAGCCGTGCTGGGCTATTTATTAGGAAAAATGGCAAAGAAGGAATCGATGTGTGCAGGTTTTTTCTTTTCTTTTTCATCTCAGCCTCCTCTCTTTACAGCCTGCAGATGGGTCTATATATTTCGGCTCTTATAAATAAAAATATTTGAATGGGGACCGTAATATTTTATTCCCTGTCGTGCCCATCCTTCGGTCTAACGGCGGCTGAGTTCTTGCTCGATATTAACTTACCGTTTTAGTAACAGTTGAGTTTTCCTGAAGGAAATCCCTCCGGGCTGGCCATTACCGTGTCATTGTATAACACAGCAGAAAGATGGATTACCTGGATGGATCTCCTCCAGCGTGACTTCTCCAAGTGACAGACTTCAGCTAATTCATCCCCGCTCCCCTTGCAATCGTCGGGGTGGGTTTTATAGATTCTAGGGAATATTCGCAGTATCCTTCGGCGTGCGGTTGTAAATAGAGGCGCTGATTTTCCAGGTGGGACTGTTGGCAGCATCCCGCTTCCCGCAAAGCCCCGGCTCCTGGAGTCAAGTCAACCCCTTGCCAGTTCTCCTTTAGCGGAGAAATATGAAGTTTTTACTTTTTCGGGTTACTGGGAGAGGTTTTGAGGTGTGTTTGATGGGTTTGGATAGAGGAGAAAGGAGGCAAAAGAAAAAAAAATAGTACATTTATATGTGTGAGTGTGTATGGGCGTAAAATAAATCACACGATTTTGAAGCCAATATAACATTTTGTTGAAGGATCCCTTAGCAATCCTGTGCTGGAGTGAAAGTCACGTAGAGGGGACACTGTCTCGCTGCGTGGCCTTGGGCCAGTCATTTATCTTCTCTGCTGCAGTGTCGGTGTCTCGGGAGCCTGGCTGCCTGCGCTGCCCGCGTTTCCTGCTGTCCCTGTCTTAATGCTGTCCCTCTCCTCCCCACCATCCCTGGAGGTGTTCAAGGCCGGGTTGGATGGGGCTTGGAGCAACCTGGTCTGGTGGGAGGTGTCCCTGCCCAGGGCGGGGGGGTGGAACTAGGTGATCTTTAATGTCCCTTCCAACCCAAACCATTCTATGATTCTATTTTAACTTTCATGTGGTTCTTGCTCCCCCTTATTTTTAGGGTGTTGCATCAGGGTGCTAACCTTGGGGTCCAAAGCGTTCCCCCCCCCCCCCCCAAAATGCTTCCTTTCTGGGACAGGAGCAATAGGTGCATCCCTCTGTGCTCTCCGTTTTCCAGGGGAATCCATTGATTCTGGGTAATGCCGACCACCCTGTGTGCCCCCTGTTTGTCATCACTATGGAATATTGCATGCTGCTGCTGAAAACAATGAAGCTGTAAAACAAGACTAGCTCAGAGGGGTTTATATTTGCAGATGACACCAAGCTGAGTGGTGCGGTTGACACACCTGGGGGACAGGATGCCATCCAGAGGGACCTGGACAAGCTCGAGAAGTGGGCCAGCATGAACCTCGTGAGGTTCAACAAGACCAAGTGCAGTGTCCTGCACCTGGGTTGGGGCAACCCCTGGAATCAGTACAGGTGGAGCTAATACAACCCCCCTGCCCTGGGCAGGGACACCTCTCACTGGACCAGGTTGCTCCAAGCCCCGTGCAACCTGGCCTTGAACCCCTCCAGGGATGGGGCAGCCACAGCTTCTCTGGGCAACCTGGGCCAGTCTCCCACCACCAGTAAAAAATTTCTTCCTCAGATCTCATCTAAATCTCCCCTCTTTCAGTGTAAAACCATTCCCCCTCGTCCCATGGCTCCCCTCCCTGCTCCAGAGTCCCTCCCCAGCTTTCCTGGAACCCCTTTAGGGACTGGAAGGGGCTCTAAGGTCTCCCCGGAGCCTTCTCTTCTCCAGGCTGAACCCCCCCAGCTCTCTCAGCCTGTCCTCACAGCAGAGGGGCTCCAGCCCTCCCAGCATCTCCGGGGCCTCCTCTGGCCCCGCTCCAACAGCTCCGTGTCCTTCTGCTGTTGGTGGCCCCAGAGCTTGCCCTGAGTTTGCCCAGACTGGGGCTTTGCTGTTACCAGAACCAGGTACCTGAAGACTTATTTAGGCAACTAAATCTCAGTGAAACCCTTCTCCTTCCTCGCCCAGAGCATCCCTGCTGTCCCAGCCGCCCTCCCACCGCAGCAGCCCTCTCTCCTCGGCGGCGGGGACTCTCCGTTCTCTTCTGCCACGCTCCAGAGGCTTATACAATTTTTTTGGCGCTTTTCCCCAGAGTCATTATTCTGGGTAACATGGTTTGTTTGTTTATCCTTTTTGGTTTTAATCATACATTTATTTATTTTATTTTTTTTTTTATTGTGTCTGAAAAGCTCCAGGGCTTCCTTTCCCCTCCCTGCTCCCAGATGGTCGCCTATTAAAAAAAAAAAAAAAAAAAAAAAAAGGAAATATTAGAATAAAAAAGGAAATAGTTCGGTTCTGTAAGGTATGAAGTTTGGCTTTTCCAGAGAGGATGTGGGAGAGAGAAAAGGAGGGGGAAAAAAAGTGGCAGGTGTGTTTGGAGGGAAGGGTGTGCCCTGCCGTGTATTTTAAGCTCTGCTGGGTCCACGCCACTCGTTTTACAGCGCTCGGGTGAAAAGGGATCCGGGTCTCGCTGTGCTTTTAATCTCACCGTGACCAGCTCGGAGAAACAACCCTCCTCGTTCTTCTGAATCCGTTTCATTTATTTAATTAGATTTTAGTCCTCCCTTGTCGTCGTCGGGAGGAGGTGCGTTGGCTTGTTTACCTAAGCTGGTTGGGCTGAAAGGGTTTGCATTTTTTTCTTTTGGAGGAGGAGGAAGGAGCAAGCGGGTGGAGGGCGGTGGGGCTTGCCAGGCTGCTGGTTTCCTCTCCAGTGGATCTCCAGGAGCAAAGGGAGTTGCTGTAAGAGCGGGGCTCAGAAGAAAGACTTCAAATGGGTGAGATGACACTGCCTGTTCCTGGTGGCAAGGAGAACCAGGAGCCAGCTCTGGCTCCCATTGCAGATGGCGGTGCAATTCCCAAGGAGCAGGACCAGGCTCTCGGCAGACCCCCATGGCTTGGAGGTCCAGCCCATCCTGGTGTCACCTTGGCTGCTGTGGCTCGGGGTGGCACCAACAACCCCTAGTGCTTGTCCACACGCATGGTCCTTCATGCAGTGTGACAAACATCTGGCATGGTTAGAGGAGGTGACCCAGGGCCTGGCCACAGATGTGGAGTTAGCCCACATTCTCATGGGTGCCGGTGGGCTACGTCAACCTGCTTTTGGACAACATGTTGGCTTAGCAAGATCAAGCGTGGTGCAGGTCCACACCTTGCCAGACCAGAGCTGGGATATTGCAAATCCACCCACTGCTTCTGCGCTGCTCACCAGCAGCAGAGCTTGCACGCCGCCTCGGGGCACTTATAGAGAAGAGGAGCGGTACGGGCTGATAGCATCTCATCCTGCCGGTCCATACAAACCAGCGCTGGAGCACACGTTGGGCGTGCTTGTTGTTCCTAGAGGGAACGGGGTGGGTAGGGAGGCTGTCCCAGCAAGGACAGCTTTATCTGGATCTGGCTTTGCAGAGGCGTGAGCTGATGGCCTTTAGTTGCTCTTGTTGTGGTCTAGATGTTTTGGTGGGACATGTGTCTCAATATGAAAGGTCTGTCTGAGGCTCCTTGTTCTACCTGAGATGGGGTTTCTGTGGTCCTCTTCTGGTTAAACGCTTAGATGGATGCTCTGTGAATTGGGGTGCTCTTTTTCTTTGTTTTGCTGGGGTTTTTCTTGGGATGTGGGGACATCATCTGGTGTTACCTCTGTTCTCCGCCAACGGCAGCCACAGTGCTTCCTTTTCTCCTGTGTGGTCTGTAGAACTGATGCTGTCTCTTGCTGCCACTGTCAGGCTGCATATTGATAGCACAGCCTCAGTCATGGTTGGCACCTGAATGAATTACTGCAATACAAATAAATAAGAAAAAAAAATAAGAGTATTTGCAAGAACGACAGGTTGGAGATCTAACATTTATGCAGAGCCATTCATCAGAAATGATGCCCAAATGTTCTATAAACCCTCACAGGCACATAAAATGCTGCTCCCAGGCTTCAAGGCAGCATCAACTGTTTAACAACAAAACTACACCACGGTTCAGGACCTGAAATGCAGAATTACTGCCTCCACTTGGAGCTGCAGGGAAAATTTGGGTCCAGAAATAGGATGAATCCTATTGGAAAATGGCCGGGGCATCTCCTATGAACATGACATAGGCATTTGATTTATAGAATCATGGAATCATAGAATGGTTCGGGTCAGAAGGGACCTTAAAGATCATCTAGTTCCAACCCCCCTGCCCTGGGTGTCTTCCAGCGGCCAAACCCAGCTGCTTTATTGCTTATCTCAAAGTTGTCACCTCTGCCAGCCAAGCATCCCCAAGAGGGACATGGGTCCTTTTGGGTGGTGGGGTGAATGATGCTCTAGGAAGTCCTAAGTAACCTTACGGGGTACTGATTTGCTGAGAAAAGTGGTGTCTCCCATCCTGTTGTGGCTACTTCTTGCAGATTTTGGGTCTAATGCAGGCAAGATTCACCAGTCTGCAAGACGGCCTTTGGCGCTGTAGGACCTCCTGGGCTCTGTTCCCGATGGAAGAAGCCTTTCCAACACTATCTGAACCTTCCCATTGCGTCATGTTTAACAACACGCAGCACAGGAGGAGGTTGGGAGGAAGGAGAAAAGTTTACTTCTTGCCCTCTATTTTCAGTTTAACCCCCAAATGATATTTTTATTTATTTATTGGCTCGGGCCTTCTCCTTTCTCCAGGCTTTGCCTAGCGTAAGACCTGAAGATTTGCATGCTTGATCAAATCTGATGGGACTAAACAAATCAGCATTAGCAAATGTATGGACCTCAAGCTAATTGGCAGGTGATGAACTCCATGACTGCAACGAAGACGAGCCCTTCTGTAGAGCATGTTGTACCTTGGCACAGGGACACGAGCAAGAAGCCACTGGCAACTTTTAAATATGAATCCCTTTGGGGGATTTATTTTTAGGTTGCCTGGCTTTGTGATGAGCACATGATCAAAGTAAAACCAAAAAAGGTTGGGCAGGAGCAGGGTGACCTCAGCTAGGTCAGCAGTGAGCTTGAGGTTAAAATCCAGAAGATTCACTAAAACTGGTGACCATTCGCAGCTTGAGAATTAAGTTCCAGAAGTTAATCACGGTGATGCAGAGAGAAAACATTTCAGGGTATTCATTGTCGCTGTTAAGCATCTTGATTGTCAATTAAATAGAGGAGAAGAGAAACATGACTGATGATAGTCACTGAAGTTGCTCAGCGGGGATTTGCAGGCAGCGTTGTTATTGCATTGCCGTCTGCCGGCAGCGCTCCGCTTGTCAGCCCTGCCTTTATAAATCGTCCTTTTTTTGGATGTTTGCAGCTTGGAGTATCTTTTGGGGGCTGGAATTTGGTACTGGGGGGGGCCTTGGTCTTCTCTTCAACCCAAAGGCACCGGGCGTTGGTGTGGACCTGGTGTTGGCCGGTGCTGTCGATTCATTAAATTTATCCCTGATACTCTGTTTTAAAGTATTTATTTTTTTTCTCCAAGAAGGCAAACACTTCTTGGCCAGCCTGTTGAGAAGCACGGAGACGCCATGTGAAATTGTAAGTGGGAAACAAGCAGCAGGGTTTCTTTAATGATCACCGTTTCCAATGATAAGGTTGCAAACGAGCCCTTTGATAACCTGCAATTAATATGACGACGCAGGAATTTTCCGGGTTCAGGTTGTAAATTTAAAGTGACCCATAATAATGACAGGCTTCGCAAAATAACCGTCAAGCTGGAAATTAATTTAGGGTCAGTTTACAAATAATTCGTTTTATGATTCCCCTTCAAAATACGAAAAAAGAGGGTCTTTTACTCTCATTTTTTGTGATGTTGATGCAACTCGAGCATCTCACTTCAGCAGCTTCACGTATACGTGTATGGATGTACTCCTGCAGCACCGCCCGTGTTATTTTTTGATGCCTTTTTTAGTGCCTTTTATTATGGACCGAGCTCACAACACTTCCAAGTGTGAGTGATTTTGTTCGCCTGGATAATCCATTGATTTTCAGGAGCAGGCCTTCCATGGGGCTCTGCGTGCGGGGTTATTCTAAGCCCGTTATCTTTATCGGGCTTTGAATTGTAAAGAAATACCCGGTCATCCTTGTAAAATACCTGTTTGCTCTTGGTTTGAGCCTGCAATCCCAGCTGAAAGCAAGAGGTAGAAAAACTATCGCCTTAAAACGCAGCGTCTGGGGAGAAGCAGGGAGGAGGAGGGTGGTATCTTCACAGCATCTTCACAGTGGCTTTGGAGGTCGTCTTATTTACACCAACAGCTTCTTTAGAGAAACAAGTTGGAGCCTTTAGCAAAGCCCTGGAGCAAAGTGCCGTCAGCCCTGGCTGTGGATGGACTGAGGGTGGTGGCATCTCGGGGTTGGTGATGCTGAGCAGCTCTTCACACCGTAATCCGTATCGGACCTGGACCCCTTCGCCAGGATGCGCTTGCTGCAGAGCTGGGGAAAAAAAAAGATGCGATACCAGAGCTATTTGCCCATGGCCAAGCTGAATTGCTGGATCACTTGGATTTTTTTGGGGAGGAATAGAGGAAAAAGGCACTTTTGATTTTGAAACAGGAATAATTGGGGAAGATGCTGCTGTGCCAAGCACTGAGCTTCCCTTTCGGCATCCGTGGATGAGCGTGCCATTGGGATGCTCCTCTTCTGGGAGGCTCAAAGGCAGGAAAAGGCATTAACATGAAATAGATAAGTCAAACCTCCCTCCCCTCCTCCAAGAACAAACAGAAGAGGAAATTAAAGTCATCGTCCAGTCTTGAGTTTCCTCTGTTTTGGCAAGAGTTAACACAGTGTTGGAGGGGAAATCTGCTGTGGCTTTCCATTGTTGCTGCCTGGGGATGCTGGATAAAGGGGACCGAGGTGTGGGGAACGAGGGTGGGGGATCGGGGCACCGGTGGCAGGATTTTTGGGACATAACGCACCTCTTCACCCCACCCAACTTGGCGTGGTGGTGCCTTCCTTGGTGGCATGAGTATGGACATCCCTGCCTTCACAGGTGGTCCTGCTGCATGAGCATCCTTCATGAGATGGACCTCGGGGGCCTGATTTTGGGTGGAGGAGTGGCGGGTGGGTGCATGGGGGTTGACCGCTGGCAGGTTCTGAACCTCCTCTTGCCCACCTCACCCTGGTGGTCTCAGTGCTGCTGTAATTTTGTCCCTGGTCCCTACTGTCTCTTGCCGGTGCCTCCCAGTTGCTTGGCAGCCCCAGTGCTGTTAATGGGACTTAGTCATTCCCCAGTGCTCCTGTCCTTGCCTGCTCCTCCTCCTCCCTGCCGTTCTCTGCAGGAATAGGAAAATGCCACATGGCCACGGGGGTCTGGCATGGTCCAAGTCCCCTGCCATCTCCTGGGCTCCCCAAAATGGGCTCACAGCTCAGCAGGCTCTTCTCTCCGTGATGAACTTCAGACCTCCACAGTCATTGGAGGTGAAGAAGCTCTGCCTGGAAGAGTGGCTGCTTATCCTTGGGGTCCCAAGCCCCAGGAGAGGACCTGGGGAAGGGCAGGGATCAGGGTCAAGTCCCCCATCCTGCTCTCTGTTACCCCAAATCCGTGCAACCCACTTTGTCCTCCAGGAGTGGCTTCAAACCAGGCTTGTTGTGAGACTCTTTTCTTCGTTATTTCTTCCCTGATTGGACTCTGCCAGGTCGTGTCTAGAGGTGAAAAGGGAGTTTGAAGAAACGTGCTGCCTCCAAGTTGGTGGGGATGGCTGGTCCTTCCCGATACCCTCTCAGTCCTTGGAGCACATGCACTGTGCATGAGGAGTAAAAGAGTTTCCATTGCGTCTTTTAACTGGATGTGCCAAACATTTTATAAATTTCCAGACAGGCTGCTGACATGCCTGTGTAGGGATGGGATGGGCTCTCCATCATCTTTAGTTCAGGATTGGGTGTCTTCCTGAAAAACGTGCTTTAGCTCTAATGTCACATCTGAGCTTCATGAGGCTCCGCTCTTCGGATTGAGGTGAGGTTACCTCATCTTGGAGATCCCTTGTAGATAAAATCCTGTGAATTTACTGAAATCTGGAATCAGTGACTGTTTTTAGCCCATACTCGTGATGGAAACCCATAAAGGAGCTGGAAGAGGTTGTCCAGAGAGGTGGGAGATGCCCCATACCTGGAAACATTCAAGGCCAGTTTGGACGGGGCTCTGAGCAACCTGATCTAGTTGCAGCTGTCCCTGGCCATGGCAGGGGTGTTGGTCTAGATGGCCTTGAAAGATCCCTTCCAACCCAAACCATTCGATGGTTCTGTGATGATCTGGAGGTTGGGAGCAGAACTTGGAGACAGCCCATCGGCTGGACCGCTTATCAAACCAGGACATCGCTCCATGATGAGTCCTGAATTTAGAAACCGCATGCATGCAAGAACGGAATCTAATTGGCCAATTGCATACTAATTCATAGTAATTACCCATGCAAATTAGCTGCATAATTTTGCATTCGTTTTGTGCAGGCATTTATGCATAGTGTTTCCTGCAAAATGTTGGGATGGTTTTGTGCCGGCTCCAGATCTGGGTGGGGTCATCCTGGGCTGAGCTGGTCATCCCGGTGGCAGGACAGGTCGAGGGTGTGACATGCTCAGGCGTAAGAAGGAATCCATTTTTCCATGGGATTTCCAAAGCTGTGTGGTTCCTTACGCCTGGAAAACTACTTCACCTTCAGCTCGGTTCTTTTGATGGTTGTGGGGGAGAGCAGGAGGGGCATCCCTGAAACTGTTCTCGGAGATGCTGCTTATTTTCTTTTTTCGTTTAAAAAGAAATGAAATAACGAGCCAAGGGGCTCTTTTTTTTTTTTTTTTCGTTCTTTAGAAAGCACTTAGACTTTTTGATCTCTGCCGAGTGTGTCATGGGCTGGAATCTGCATAGACCTGTGCCTGCTTCATTCCTGCCTGCTTTGCCTGTCTGAAGAAGTGGCGTTAGAGGCAGTTTGCTGCCTGCGCTATCCCAGAACCACCGTTATTGCTTCACGCTCCGCAGCCTGATCTGGGATGTAAATCTCAAGTCTCTGCTTTGCCTTTCAATTCTCTGCATCCCGGAGCTTGTGCCTTTCCAAGGGCTCTCCTAGTGAGCTCCAAAAATGTTTCCTTATCTCTGTCTGCATCTGTCTACTTAATAGCTATGTGTATTGATGGTGGGCAATGAAGATGGTTTGATGTTCATCTAGCACGTCCAGGATGCCACGGGGGTAGGAACATCAGGGTTTTCTTCTGTAGGCAGTCCCAAATAAACACCAAGAATATTTTTAGCCACATGACACCCCCATCTATTAGGTATATGTTGCAGTTTGGCATATGTTTTACGTATATTACAGGTATACCTTGGTTGCTCGGTCATATTTAGAACCTATCTATGGGGGCTTCAGGAGGAACGGGGAAGCAGTTCATTCGCACCTTCTCTAAAATAATCTAAAAAATGGGGTGCTGTATGTAATACAGCTGTGGTTGCGATTTTTTAAGGTCATCTCTTTTGGAGCCCGGTATGCCTGGAAACCGTAAAATAAAAACTAGGCCCAGTTTTTCCACAGCTGCAAAGCCCCTGTGTTATTTCCAAACGTTGCAACAGTTTGTACTTTGAAGGCACCGTTTTAGTAAAGCTTAATATCGCCTCTCCTGTATTTTAGAATCGCAAAGTTTTGCAAGAGATAATTGCCTATTTGGGAGACAAAAAAGCTAATTTTGCCGAGGGCTCTATTCTTTTTCTTAGCAAAGTTGCTCCTTGTTGGGAAGTGTCTTGAAAGTAGTGTGTGTTTGGATGAGTCCGGAGGGGAACGAATGGGTGGACGATGTGCAGGTGTGGCTCGTAAAAAACCACACACAAACCACTTATTTTTTTCTGCTGCTTCGGATACCGCTGCTGGACACCTTTTCCTTGCTTGCTCTGCCTCCTCTCCTGCTCCACCTTGAGCTTCTGGGGATGGGGACATCTTTGTGGTTTTTGGCAACCACCCTGGTGGGTTCAGCATGGGATGCGCGCGCCCAAAATAGTCGCAGTTGCACTTCTGTTTTGGTCTTAAGCTATTTTCGCTAGTATTACGGGATGGTTTTATGTCTTTCCAAATATGCAAACCTTCAGACAGTGCAATCTGAAGCAAACAGCTCCACGCAGCCTTTCCATGCTTCCCCAGGGCTCCCCGCATTGTGCTGGCCCCAGGGCTGGTGGTGCCTTGAGTGGCTGAGGTGGCTAATGAGTGTCTGGTGAGTCAAGTCCCGGGGGACACCCAGGTGACTGAGGTGACCTGGAGGGCTATATCTTCCCCCCTTACTGCACCCCACGCCCAGGCATGTCCTCTCCTTCCCTGTCTCGGGCATATCTCCATCACATTGACCTCCTGCTATGGGGCTTCCCCAGGGTCCATCACCAGGATGATCCCCTCCCCACACCTGTCCATGGGCTTTCCTCCTCCCTCCCCACAGCTGAAGCTCATCATCTAGTCACCTCCAGACCAGATCCTTCAACAGCTGAGCAAGAAGAGGCTCTGCTGCAGGTACGGCAGGTTGTTCAGCCAACTGTGTCTGTAGGTTATCAATAATAATTCATGAGGAGCATAAAGGAAGTGGTGTATCTCCATGGAGCAGCTTTTCTCAGGTGGATGGAGGATGGATGCTGGTGGCAGGATTGTGGTAGGTGGCTTTGGCGTGCGGTTGGGTTTGGGAAGGGGGCTGTGATGGCGCTTCTGCTTGTTGCTGTTTTCTGGAGGTGCAGTGGTCAGGTTTTGCTCTTCTTTGGAGGTGGTGCTCCTCCATATGAGCTTTCAGGGAGGGACAAAGGAAAAGGGAATTCCCTTTAATCCAGGCTGAGCACTGCAGAGCCCCATGGGGGTGGTTTGCAGCCCTTCTCGGTCAAGATCTATGTGAAAGCAGCAGATCTTCAGTCTTCTCTTTGGGGTTCACCTCGCTGAGGTGTACTCACTAAGGTGACCTTGTGCAGGCTGGTGTGACCTCACCTGAGACATCTGCCCCACTTCTCACCCTCTTCTGTCTCTGGTTTTGGTGTGCAGAAGGGCTGTAGCTCGCTGAGGCTGTTGGACCCGACAAAGGCACCAAAAGCAATTCCCAAACCACGTGCTTGCTCCCAGCCCACCCTCCGCTTTGCTGGTGGAGATAGGGGCAGTGGTGGGATTGCACATTAACCCTGAAAAAATGGATGGAACGGAAAAAAAAGCCAGACTGTTTCCATCACCGAACCCACTGCCCAGCTTTGCAAAGCTCCCGGTCTTCCAGTTTATATTAAACTAAGGAGAGCTGGCTTTATTTTTTATTATTTTGACATGAAAGTTTAGAAAAATCTTATTGAAATAGGAATCCTTATTTGAAAGAGGAAAGAAAGGGGAAGCTTTGGGTTTTAGCAGGTGCCCAGAGAAGCTGGCACAGGGTGTCTTGCTCTCCTGCAGGCATCCTCCTTGACCGGGGCAGGTTGCTCAGGCGTAGCATTGCTGGAGTTATCATGGCTCACATGGACATAGCCGAATTAGCTGGATTCCTGTTAACAGGGAGCTGCAGCCATGCATAGCTGTGGGCTTCCTGAGGTTGCTGGGTGGCTCTGAGAGCTGGGGCTGGGGGCAGACGGGGAATGGGATGTGGGTCAGTGGGATGCAGGAGGAGCATCGGTGTCTGTAGAGGGAGAGCAGACCCTGAGGTGGGCTCAGCGTTGATTTGGGCTGAACGGATGCTGTGATGTTTGACACCAGATGAAGATGGCCATGGTGGCTTCTCTTGGTAGGGTGTGCTCATGGTCTTGGGCAAAGCCTGGGAAGCAGTGATCGGTGCTGTCTCCTAGGTCTGGGCAGCTCTGCTCTGCCCCAGGAGGTCCTCATGCATGGGTAGGGTGCCCTGTGCCTCCAGGGAAAACCAGCGTGCATCTCTTTCTGCACCCTGGTATCTTTTCTCCATCATAAGCTTTTGAGTACCTGGACTGAAGCTGGACCAAGCCTTGGATGTGCTGGTGACTGCATTTAAGCAGGACACTTTTGAGTCGTGGTGTGATGAGTAGAGAGCCAGGGAGTCATCCTGGACTCAGCAGAAACCTTTTTACCCTGTTCAGCCTAACTGTCCTCACTGTCCCTCCAACTCCTCCATTAGTACAGAGGAACATCAGCTGGGGTTGCCTTCCTATCTGATACGGGTTCTTCTGCTTGCAAGTTGGCTTTAGGTTATCAGCTTTTTTCGAAGTCCTCTTGAAGCTCCGTCAGAGTGGATCTGTCCCACAATATTCACCCTTCCCTGATTCCTGCGCTCCTCGATCCATCTTTTGGCTTAATCTCACGTGAGCCCTTTTGAATTGCCCACGGGATGTAGGAGGAGAACTTGTGTCTATGGGCAGTTGTTTAGTTGGGGTTCCTGTGGTGTTTTGTTTTTAATAAGATATACCATCCGGCAGCAATAGAGATTTTTTTGGTTCCTTCTTGACCTTAATGTATAAGAAAATGGCATTTGTGCCTTGCTTGTTTTCATTACACCTGAAGAGAGGAGTGAAAGGTGGCTCAGACATGGAGATAGTTTTGGGTGAGGAATAAAGCATGAGTTCTGGTCCTCTTACAGGGAATAAAATACTGAACAATAGGAAAAAGAGAGATATGGGGGAAAAAATGTGTGATACCATGGGGTGGGGCTTGAAATAGTGGTTGGGCCTGTGGGAGATGGTTTGTGAGCTGCAGGTGAAGGATCTGACCTGGAGGTGGCTGGAGGATGAGCCTCAGCTGTGGGGAGGGAGGAGAGGAGCCCATGGGTAGGAGTGTCGGGGGGATCATCCTGGTGGTGGACTCTGGGGAAGCCCCGCAGCATGAGGCTGATGTGATGGAGTGCTGTCTGAGATGGGGGAGCAGGAGAGGACATCCCTGAGTGTGGGACACAGCAAAGGTAAGAGTGGACCTCATGGCCACCGGTGGGGCATTGGAAAACACCATGTTTTTGAGCTTTTCTTTGGAACGACGAGGGTGAAAGGTTTTTACGACTTCATTTTTTGGGTGAGCGCGGCTGGGACTCCGCTGTGATCGCAGCCCTTTGGGAGCTGGGGGAGAACCACCAGCGTTGGCCACCATGGCCGGCGTGCTTGGTGGCACCTCGCGCAAGGGCAGCCTGGGCAGGGCTTGGAGGACAGTGCCGCCTTCTCCCTGCCGGCGGCGTTTCGCTGGCGGCTTGCTGTGAGGAGCAGCGGAGCGGGGCGTTCCCATGCCCTGGCTCCGCCGGCCAGCCAAACCCTGTGCCGGCTGGCTTTGTGGCCACGATTCCTCATTAAAAAGCAACAAGCGGAGAGAAACCTGGGGAGCGTAAAAGTACAAGCCTGATGCTAAAGCGAACCAGATGCTGCTTGGGCCGCGATGCCCCGTGGTCCGTAGGAGTGAGGATACGGGGGTGGCGGGGAGGGGAGAGGAGGGAGCAGCGCAAGCCAGAATAATCGCTTTTTGTGGTTGGTTTTTTTTTTTTCCTCTTTTCTGGAGCGTTTTGGTCTCGCCCCTGGACAAAAGCAGGATAGCGCGGTGTGTCATTTCCTCCCCGGCAGCTATTCAGCGTGGCACCGTGTGGGCTCTGCCACCCCCTCCCCTGCCCTGGGCACAGATTGCTCCTTGTTCCAGTTGTCTGTACCACCCAGGGTTTCCTTTCCAAGTTTTCTCACACCCTTTTATAGCTGCGCAGAAGAAAGCTTTAAAGCCGCACAACCAAGGAACCGAGTAGGCAGGAGGGATATCTTTCAAAACCAGGCGTGTTTCTCTGCCGAGCCGCGGTGATGGAGGTGGGCCTGGGTGAGCTCTGGTGGCGCCCTGCGTGGAGAAAGTTCAGCCCTTAAATAAGCTCCTGTCTCGTAGCCAAGAGGGCAGCTGGTGGTGCACGCTGTGTATCGATGAGTCTTTAAAAATGAGAGCAGCTGCATTTTTTTTTTTAGAATTGTAGAATCTTCCAATCTTCAAAGGTTGGAAAGGACCTTTGAGATCATAGAGTCCAACCACACACACACAAAAAACCCCTCCTACAACCTCTGTCGCTAGAGCATGCCCTGAAGTGCCAAATCTAGACGGTTCTTAAATACCTCTAGGGATGGTGACTCAAGGTCTCGGATCAGGACTTAGGACCGGATCCTGAGTGGAATGGATCTGAGCTGGAGAGCACTGGTTGCCCTTGCTGGAAAGCTGGTTTGGTGAGGTGGCCCTGGTGGTGAAAGCATTAAATCCGGTGGTGTCTCGTACGTTTTGGGGACGAGGGAGAAATCCAGATTTGCTGATCTGGCCGCAGAATCAGCGTGAGGAAGTCCTGTCTCTTTTTCTCGAGCTAATCAGCAGCTCATTTCACCAAGGAACCATTCCGTGGGCAGGAACTTCTGCCCTCACCTGTCTGCTTCGGTGGCAATCAAACGGGTGACCTGGAGGCAGGCAGCCATTCATTCCAGCCCTTATTTAGCATGCGATAAAATGCGCCGTATACCTTGTCTTTCGGTCGATAAGTTGTATATACCACAGAAGTGGTGCGCGAGTCGATGCCTTTGCATCAAACGAAGGCTTCTCGCAGGCTCCTTTTTGCTGGGATCTCTCGGCCTGGATGCCGGATCGCCGCTCGAACGACGGGGAGGGATACCGTTAAACAGTAATTGGTTACTGAATTATTTAGCTGCACAATCGCCGTAGCAGCAACAACCCCAGCGAACGCTTAACTCGCCATTGTCTCGGCTGGGAAACAAATACAGGGCGCTGCAAACTCCGTGGAGCCCGGAAGCAGGATAATTCCGTAGAGACTGTGGGTTTTTAAAAAAGGTTTATAGTTATTTTGTCGATGATGGCCTCGTGCAGTGGAAAGTGTGTGCTAATCGCTGATCGGCTGCTGCCTTTTAATTTGTGAGCTGAATTCTCCTGCTTTTCTAAGGGAAAGGTAATGTCAATCTGTCGCAGGTTCCCCAAATTAAAGGGCAGTGTCTCTCTGCACCTTCTGAATTCAGCGGTGGTCACTGCAGATGCGGTTGAGCTGTAACTCACGGGCTCCTGACCTGGGTCCCTGCAGGAGACAGGCTAATTCACAAAGCGGCCTAACGTAGCGAGCAGAAAAACCCCACCAAAACAGGCGCTTCGTCCCCCAAAACCGTGTTGCGGTGGCTTGAAGCTGGTTGAAGACCACCAGTTCTTTCCACACACGGTTCAAGACCAGGCGTTGCGGTGGTGGTGCTCTTCCTGCTCCAGAGCAGAACCTCGCTACTCATGATTTTCTCCTCGATTTTCATCTTGGGAAGTTGAAAGTCCTCTACCTTCCAGGTGCACCTTGAAAACCCACCAGCAGAAAACCCACTCTTGGTTATATTTGCCTCCAAGTTGCCAGCAGGAGGCTTTGCATGCTGATACCTCTGAGTACCAACTCCACCACGAGTGCAGCCCGTCATTCAGAGGACTCCCAGTTCCCCGTCTGCCGAGCCGTTTCTCCTGTCCCTTTGGTGTCTGTGTGTGTAGGAGTATCTGAGAGCTCCCTGGTGACTCTTCAGGGTTTGCTTTGAATTGGCCTGTGATCTGCCAGCTTAAACGTCGCTCTCCCATGTAGGTGCCGCCTGTGTTCTGAACCCGGCGCTCGGGAAGGATGGCGTGACCCCGATTCCACGTTAGACATTCTTCTCTTTGAATGAAAAGCCCAAAGCTAAATTATTTTGCTCCTGGAGGTGGAGGGCAAGTGGGGGGGGCGGGGGGGGGGGGAGGGGAAGGAGGTGCAGGCTGTTTGCAGGGTCTTGTTTGCAAGCTGCTTGTCCCAGCACAACCTGGTGTTTGCTGTGGGATGGGCTGTTCCTTCATCGCTTCGTTATTCGAGTTCGTATAGCACTGAGGAATCGGGAGGTTCTCCTAATTTAGGGATGGAGGTGGCCATATGAGCAGCAGTGGGTCTCCATGAGTATCCCCAGGCACCAGCAGCTGAAGCTTTCCCATCCCACCACGTAGACACGACCACTGGTAGATGCTCTGATGACTTTTCCAATCACAGTTTGATCATTGCTATAAATCAGTTATTGACTTGCCGCCGTGCCTGGCAGACCCGGCCCTGGAGCAGGGCTCTGCTTTGCTACACGGGGCATAAATATTCTGCCGAAATGTCCCAAAGAGCTGATTTTCTGCTGCCTTGCTCCTGTCCGGTCCCACGGCAGGTTTGATGCTCACCAGCCTAGGTTTGCTTTTCCTCATCTTCATGCCATTCTGTTGACGCCGTGTAAGCGGCAGCAGGATCCAACCCTGTGCTTCAGACCTTCCCATAGCTGCATCTCGGGGAAGATTAATCTTCCTAATGGAAGCCGGGCCTGTGACAGCTGTGACTTTCAAACCTTGGCCTGTCTCGATATCGAATAAACCAGGGAGATCTGGAAGGCTCGTAACTTCCTGAGCGAGTGATGTATAAAGCAAAATAGTTGTAATTGACTTCAAAGCATGAAATAGTCTGTCTTTCAAACAAACAAACAAAAAACAAACAAAAACAAAACAAAAAAAAAAAATTCCTCCCTAAGCTTGGGTTGAAAATGAGTGGTTTTTCATGTCACATTAGCTGTGCCTTTAAAAAAAAAAAGAAAAGGTGTTTTTTTTAAATTCTGAATTGTAATAGGTAACTGATAATGAAGTTCTCCCTTTCATAGTAACAGGGTGATTCTGTCACTGGGGCGAGCTGCTTGAAGCCTGCCTGTTTGGAAACAGGGTTATTGTTGTGTAAATCAGCGTGCGGTCACTTAATTAAACACAATCAAGGCTTTGTGGGTCCCTGAAGACTGCGGCATCGAGGAAGGGCCAGGGCAGAGGGGGCAACAGGGCTGCTGTTGGTGCGGGGGATGGAGATGGAGCCTTTTGCATAGTTCCTATAGCTATAGGGGACCCGCCTTGTAGCTGATAGAGACAACCATGGTACACAAGGATGGAGAACGGGAGGAGACCATAAGGAGCTTTAGACCTTGCCTATCTCCCCATGTGGATTTTTTGAGGCTCTGCACGGACCCCATGCAAGCAACCCAACCTTGAAGGATCTGGCCGTTGGTTTCTAAGCACCGTCCGGCAGCTCTGGTTTTGCTGCCCCATTGTCTCCTTCCTGCACGGAAATGCTGGGTGAGGAGTTTCTTCCGAAACAAACCCCGCGTTGGCAAGGCGGCCTCGTCTCCGTTTCATGCATCCTTGCCTTCGGCTTGGGGCCTGAGCTTGCATCCCAGGAAAATAATACGTATGCAGGAGGCCAAGACAAACAATGTCTGCCTGCTTTTTTTATGACCTTTTGTTGTTCCTCCCAGCCATCAACACTATTCCCTTAATAAAGGACGTTTTAATCTCCGTAGGGGACTTCCTTACTTCTCATGGGTAAAGCCAAGGCAGTTGGCAAAGGGAAGACCTGGAGAGACTGGGGGCTCCTGCTCTGTGCAGCTCTTTTCATGGCAATATTTTGATTTAGATCGTTATTCGAGTTCAGAACTGAGGATGATGAGCATGTTTTAAACTGGAAGAGGGGAGATTCAGTGAGATCTGAGGAAGAAATTGTTTGCTGTGAGAGTGGTGAGCCCCTGGCCCAGGTTGCCCAGAGAAGCTGTGGCTGCCCCATCCCTGGAGGGGTTCAAGGCCAGGTTGGACGGGGCTTGGAGCAACCTGGGCTGGTGGGAGGTGTCCCTGCCTACGGCAGGGAGTTGGAACGAGATGGCCTTTACGGTCCCTTCCAACCCAAACCAGTCTGTGAAAAGGACTGTTAGATTTTAGTGGGAAATGCAGGCACTGGATTTTGATGAGAGGCAAGATGCTACAGTTGATAATCATCTGCCCCAGGACTAACCCAGCGGCTGGTCTCATCCTGGTGACTTCAAGCGCCGATGGTGGCCCCACCACCCCAGGGCCCTTTGAAAACCCTACCAGGAACGCTGGGTAGGTGCAAATAACTCATCCCAACACTGGGGACAACAGCATCAACACTCTGCTTGAAGCCCCAACTCCTGGCATCGGATGCTGGTGTGGGTTGTCCGCTTTGGCCGGTGGAGTGGAGGGGAGAGCAAGGTGCTCTGCTGCCTTCATGGTTTGAAGGAGAAGCTCAGAAACTTGTCCGCCATGCAGACTTAGAAGCAAAGAAGTAATTTGCTTAAGCCATGGGAATTTTTTTTGGAAACTGCCACAGGGGTTTTGAACCTCCAGGGCTTGCAGTTCCAAGTGCGACAATTAAAAGTTTGGGGTATTTAGTGAACTCTGCATAGCTGTTTTTCCTCTTTCATAGTTCCATCATACCTTCTAATTAATTCCCTTTAATTGCTTTTAATTTCCTTTCCTCCTTATTTCTCCCTCTGTATAACTAGTGCTGTCATCCTTTTAGTTTGCCTTTCATGTTGGAGACTCGCTGTTTGATTTCGTTTCACCCACGTTGTGTCTTGCAGCTATTTCATTCCTGGAAAGCTCCGTCTCCAGAGATAAAATCTAAGTGGATTCAGAGAACCTAAAAGGATCGCATGCTTCATGGCTTTCTTTTTAGTAACAGATAAACAGAGTGTAGTAAAAGATCCATCCTCCTTGGGAAAGGGCCATTTTCCATCACCTGTATTTTTGTGGTACCGTCATGCCGTGGATGCTCTTAGTCACTGGTGACAAGATAAAGAGCCTCCTGGTATCTAATGCTGACGGGTGTCTGAGGCTGAAACGGGCTCTTAGGATGACACAGTGTCTCGCTGTATTTTGATTTACTCACCGCTGCCATCCTACCCGGCAGCCCCCCCTCCCCAAATTCCCACTGCTGGGACAGCCGGCAACGGGGCTGGCACCGTGCTGTCAGCTGTAATCCATGCCTGGACAGAGGGGACACGGGGAGGGTGGCAGATGTTTTTTGACCTGATGAGGATCTAGCCCGTTATTAAAATTTTGACATTTGTCTCCGATAGCTCTCGGTTTTAATGTGTGCTAAAGGGCACGGTGCGTTTTGATTTGAGGTACTTTCCGGCCCAGTCAAAAATAAAACATAAAAGTAAGTAAAACTGCTGACAGATGCTCAGAAGAGTCCTAGACACTTGGATCCCGCGCTCGGCGGGTGGCTATCAGCAGAGCTCTGTGGAGCTT
Organism: Alca torda; assembly: GCA_008658365.1. Lineage (NCBI taxonomy): Eukaryota > Metazoa > Chordata > Aves > Charadriiformes > Alcidae > Alca > Alca torda. The sequence goes on from CM018101.1 coordinate 3,701,672, forward strand.
GGCCAATATACACCATCTGAATAGCTGCCTGAGGGTAGGGGATCATATATTTAAGTTTTCTACACCATCTCCCTTCTTGAGTGGAATTGGGGTTGCTTTATCTGATCTAACCTCTTTTCCTGCTGCTCCTTCACTCATAATGGTATTTAAATGCTCTATACTCCGTGCTCTCCATGGTCCAAAGCCACCAGGCCTTTCCTCCAATCAGCTGAAGGATTTATGTTTCCAGTGCTATCGTTTAATTGCCTCCAAGGACCGCAGGAGTAAGAGCGAGCGATGCTCTGAGTACGGAGCTACATTTCTACGAGGCTGCGTTGGTGCCCAGCATCAGGCTGTCTGTCAAAGGTGTTGGCTGGACAACGTCCACTCAACAGAGCTCTTCTTTGGAAGAAAAAATGACCAGCAGCACCTAATTCCATCTGGAATTGTCCCGGTTGTCTAATTTATATTGTAATGCTTTTAAAGCCCTGGAGGAGTTAAAGCTGGGATCACGAGGAATGTGGTCAGGAGTCAGCTGGGGACTTTGGTGGTGAGGAAGGTTTTGGTGGGGAGCAAAAGGTAGTGTGCAGCAGCAAAGGGTTGTCCTGGCTGCTGTGGGGCGGGGACATGCACGTACAGTAGGGTCGGGTTGTGGGCCAGTGTGGTGGAGAAATGTCTTTGGGCTAATCCAGATGCTGGAAGGAAAGAAATAGCTGAGTTTGGGTGGAAACCATGATTGTGGAAGGACCAAGGGAAGGAACGTGGTCCTGGGACTTCAAGGTGCCAAGAAGAGAGGTGCTAGAGACAAACACATGTTCTACCACCAAAAAAGCTATCTCGTGCTACCTTGAAAATTTAGTATGGATTATTATTATTCTACTACCAGTCTTGAATGGTAGTAGCAGTAATAATTTAGCTTTGCAGGGTCCCCAACCAGTCCTCCCTGAGTCAGTAGCCTGTTTTGGTGAGTGGCCGTCACGATGAGGTGGTGCAGCAGATGGATGGGAGATGTTCAGGGCTGGTCTGTGAGCTGCAGGGTCTGGTTGTGGAGATCCTAGCAGCTTTAAGTCTCCTTTTATAGGACGGTGTAGGGCTGTTAAGGGAGGTCTTAGTGAACTGTCCCTCTCTGACAGGGGAGAAGACTTACAGCAAATACTGCTCTGTCCAGGTGGGACCAAGCTATGGTCAGGAGTTGGTGGCTGTCCCCACTGTCTAGGAGCCCAGGACCAAAGTGGCTCTTGGCCAGGCCGTTGCCAAGATGTAATATTTTGCAACAAGCTGATCTGAGGGCTCTGCACCTGTGCATTTGTGGGTGAATCATCCTGGCGAGAGCCGAGAGCGAGTGAGCGATCTCTGGAGGCACTGAGATGGCATCACCGGCAGCCCCAGGCTGGGTGGCAGTCACAGGGGAGTCTTCTTGTCCCCATACGGTCTGGGCACATCTTCATGGCTGAAGCTGGTGCTGAGATCAGTGGGGCTGAGAGGGAGCAGCCAACTGCAGACTTGGCCCCTGGCCCTGAAAGCAGCCTCTTCTTTTTGGGACTCTGGGTAATCAGAGAATGGTTTGGGGTGGAAGGGGACCTTTCAAGGCCATCTAGTCCAACCCCCTGCAGTGAGCAGGGACGTCTTCAACTAGATCAGGTTGCTCAGAGCCCCGTCCAACCTGGCCTGGAATGTTTCCAGGGATGGGGCATCTCCCACCTCTCTGGGCAACGTGGGCCAGCGTCTCGCCACCCTCAGCGTAAATAATTTCTTCCTCACGTCTAGTCTAAATCTACCCTTTTTTGGTTTAAAACCATTGCCCCTTTTCCTCCCCCAGCAGGCCCTACTAAAAAGTCTGTCCCCATCTTTCTTCTAGGCCCCCTTTAAGTACTGGAAGGCCGCTATAAGGTCTCCGTGGAGCCTTCTCTTCTCCAGGCTGAACCCCCCCAGCTCTCTCAGCCTGTCCTCGCAGCAGAGGGGCTCCATCCCCCTGATCATTTTTGTGGCCTCCTCTGGGCCCGTTCCAACAGGTCCAAGCAGCAGGACATGGTAAGGGGGGGGAAACACATGTCTCCTCTGTGGCTAATCTCTCCCCCCTCCCCCCAAGAAAGGCACCACAAGAAAGTTTTGGGGAGCCAACCTTGGAGTACCACCCAGCCGAGAGCTTGGCAGACCCTCCGTCACCTCTGAGCGAGACGGGGAGCTTGATTTCCTCGGTAGGAACCGGGTCAGCTTCTCGGCCGAGCATCCCTCTGCGCTGTGCTCCTGACTCTTCCTGCTCCCGTCTTAATAACTGTAAAGATCGGGGTTGCCAAGGTCTTCCCGTTGCTATAGTGAGATTAGATAGGGCAGAGCGCTGCATTCCCTCTGCCGAGGGGAGAAAACACTCCCATCCCTTCCCTGGGCTTCACTAGTGAGCTTTTTTTTTTTTCTCCCCTCCACCAGCAGCTACTAATTGCACCTGAAAGACACGCTACGTATTTCACCCGAATTAATATTTCATAGCCTTTAAAAAAAAAAAAAAATAATAAAATAAAAAAATTTAATTATCGAGCCATTTTCTTCTGGAATGAACTTAAGAGACTCTCCGTCTGGAACGAGTTCACAGCGCTAACTGTGAAGTTAAAATATTTATCTTCATAAACACGTCACTCGAGCCGTACTCTTCCTCGCAGGGTAATTAGCAAGAGGCACGTTAGTCCAATCAGCAGGTGCCTGGGAGACACAGATTTGCCTTTTGCTTCTGGGCGTGGTGAGGAGATGATTTATTAAATGAATTTGAGAGCTGCGAGTCTGGCCAGACCTCTGAGTCAAACCGCTGGAGGAAAAAAAACACCCGCCGGAGCGTTCGCCGGCAGAAGATGGGGCGCAGTCGTTTCGATACGGTCGATTATTTGCTGACGCGGAGGTGTCCCCCCCCAAAACTCCCGAGGACGTGCAGCAACTGACTCGGGGACCGTCGGATTGCAGGAGGTAGTTTTTTATTTTCATTTTCTTAGCTTTTATTTTCATTTTCTTAGTTTTTATTTTAATTTTCCTGGCGCGCCCGGGGACTTGGGTTGCTTTATATAAGAATCCAGGTGAGATTTCCCCGAATATAGGAGCGCACGCGGCTTGGGGGATGGCACGTTGTCCCTCCCCTCCGCCTCCTTTTTTGGGTTTAAAATGTTATTTTTGAGGCCGTAAAGTTTAACTCTCTATAGCCCAGTACCAAACGTGCCCTGAAGAGTGATCCATGCGATCTGCTGTGTGGGGGGGGTGGGATGGAGGGTTTAGATAATGGTATGTTTTTTGGACTCGAGGCTGTATTTTGTGCGTGTTGGGTGCTGGTACCCTGGGACGTGGAGTGGGGAGAGGGACACTGGTCTTCTAGACACGTTGCTGCGGGGTGCGCTTCCCAAAGCTCGTATCTTTGCTGGGGAACCAGAGATGTTTGTGTCTGTAAACCTCTCCGGTCTTTAGACCGGTGAGGAACATTCAAGGGAAGAGCTAGTGGTGGTCCCATAGCCTAGGAGAAGGTCCTTAGCTGGTGGTAGTGGCAGCCTGGTGAAGATTATTCAAGGTGAAGGTCTGTCGATGGGTTTTTCTGTCTGAAATCCCCTTCTACTCCTCGGGGCCCCGTCAATCGTTTATGCGAACCAGACAAGCAACCACACACGGTCTGACCGAGCTCGTTCCGGGGTTTTGCACCCCGGTCGATGCACGGGGTTCACCGTTTGCTGCAGCTCGGGTGACCTGGGGTGGGATTTGCGGAAGAGGTGGCTGACGTCTGCCAAGTTTCACAGGTTCAGAGCGGAGAAATGGAAAATGCAAGCCATGCTGGGTTGGTGGCCGGGAAGGGTCTTGTTTCCCATCCTCTGAGCAGATAGATGTATTCTTGGCCAGGGTCGAGATACATCAGTCTTCCTCTCTGACAGCGAACCTCAATTTTGAGCGAAATTTTTGAAAACAGAACTCCTGAGCAGCATTAAAAGCTCTCTGTGCCGGGAGGACTGTTGTTAGAGATGCAGTTTTCTGTAGGAAACCGGTTCTTGCAGAGATTTTTCTGATGGGTCCCAATTTGTGCTGCTGTTGACGCTTGCCTGCCGTCTGCCCTCGTCTCTTCAACTCGCTGCCTGCCAACCTTCCCCAGATGTGCTGAGGCTTAGAGCCGGAGGGGCTTGTCAGAAGAGTTTTCCCTTGCTCTATTTGCAGGATTTGCTGTAGCAAACGTTGCTCGATGCCGATTGCCCGGTCCGCTTCGCTTAAGCGAACTTGAATCTTGATGCTCTCCTTGCTCCCACCGCTGCTCTTCACTTGTGGTCGGGCTGGGAAGCACCGTCTGGTGCTCTCCGCATGCTGCGTTCATGTTTTTTTCAGTTTTTCTTTTTTTTTTTGTTGGCTCTGTCATGACTTAATCTGATCATCATTCAGGGGTGATGGCCGAACGGCGCGGAGCGTGCTCAGCGCTAATCGCTTGCAGGAGGTGTGCTCAAAGGTTACATCCTGGTGGTAAATGTCATGCCCTGTGCGGTTCAATCAGGGCTGATATTTATGCGATCGCGCTCCCCGGTGCCGGGTGGAGAGTCCTCCTCCCAGGAAAACCCAGATATTTTGGCGGCAGCAGGATCTAACCCCCATTTCTGGGAGTTTGGCTTCTTCCCTGCCCTTTTCCAGGAGATGGTTCTTGCTGCCGCTTGGGTTGCAGCTGCCACAACCATCCTTGGTTTAACGCAACGGGGACCTTTTAAAGGAGCAGCAGCTTCTCCTTCACCACAGTGGGGCCAAGAGAGCAAAGGGTGACATGGTGGCATCGCAGTTGGTGCCCCGGGTAGGCAGGAGGAGGCTGGACCAGGCCAGGAGGATGGTTTCTGGTCCAAGTCCTGCGTCTTTTTGGTATAAAACAGAGGGGGGACACTCCCGTGCGTGCTCCCTGCCTGGCTCCTGTGCCAGTGGAGGAACTTGGTGGAGGTGTGATCATGCATGTGGAGGAGACTGGGTAGAACCTTGGTCCTGGAGTGAAACCCATCCAGGGGAGGAAATCTCTTTCCTGAAAGGCACGCAAGCTAAAGGCCATGATTGTTCCCAGTGGAGTGGGTTTGTGATGTGTTTTAGGGAGAAGAGCCTTTTGGGATTGTGTAAAACTTGGCATCAGATGCTTTCAAGGGTTTCCAGGGATGTGCGAAACTTACTGGGATTTTTAGGGAAGGACCGAGGGCTCAGGGTGGGCTGGGGAAGAACACGCAAGGGGAAATAGAGGGAAAAGGGGATAAAAGCAGCTTCCCTGGATATGGGGATAAGGAGGGAGGGTCACAGCTGGGATGAGGACTAAATCCGGCAACTGGGGGAATGCACTGGAGGATGGATGGCAGGAAACTAGTCGAGGTGATGAAGAGGAGGTTGATGGTGGCCTGGCAGTGGGAATGGGAAGGAAAGTAGCAGCTGGCTGCAAGGGAGCCGTTGCATAGGGTGCTCCCAAAGTACCACGGAGACCTTTGAGGGTGGGACACGTCGGACCCAGAGTACTTCATGGTCATTACAGCTGACGAACTATTTAATAAGCGGTTTTCATACTGCGTGACAGAGAGGGGATGCGTGTGAGCAAGATGCTCGGCCCTCATCCGCGCCAAGGGGCAGCAGTTGGCTGGTCCACCTGCACATCGATACCAGCCCTGATGAAACCAGCCACACGTTGCCGCTGCGTGGGGGATGTGGAATAGAGCTGGGATATGGTGGGGGGAGGAGGGAGAGAGGGGAGGATACGCTCCCAACCGTCTTTGGGACCGTAGGGGCATTTGGAGCTCTTCTTGGTTATTTGAACGTCCAGTTTTTTGGCGTTGCAGCCGGCCCCACCGGCCGTGGGGCTCATCTCCTGCTTCCCCGGCGATGCCGGGAGACATGCATTATGTATGGCCACTAAAACTCTCACCCTGTTGCTTCTGATTACAGAGAAATTACGGGTTACTGGGGCAGACTGTGCAGCCGGTGACGTCTGTGGGGCTTTGTTGCCCCGAGCAGAATTCGGTCAAATGATGCATCACTAAGTGCAGGTGCTCGGCAGCAGCCTGACCTCAGCCCCGGAGCTCCTGATTATCTGAATCCTGGATTTCACAGGGCATTTGCAAGCCTCAAAACTTGCCTCAAATCGCTTGCATTTTTTATTTTTTTTTTTTTTTTCAGTCCTCCAAAGCTTTGGGCAAAGCATGTGTTTCGGGTGCTGTTTCCCGTGACTCAGAGGATAACTAGCGGTTGGCTGTGCTCACCTGGTTTGCTTGCTAAAAATGAATGGAGAGCAGTTCGGAGTTTTGTTTCCTGCGAAGACAACTTCTATTTCAGTCGAGTTCGTCTCTGATTATGGGCGGTCAAACCTCAGAAATTCCTAACTGCCTGTCCACTCTCTCATTTTTATTTTTTTAATTTTTTTTTTTATTTTTAAATAGAAAAGGAACGTAGCCCTCTTCTAGTGGAAAGCCAGAAGTATTCATAAGAGCAGGTGGATTTTGGAGGATTCCTCGTGTGCGGCAGATGAGGATGCGTCCCTGGGTAGCGATGCAAGCTTGGTGAGCAGCCCAATTTTTGGCAGTAGACAGTAAGCACTGAGAAGCCCTGTCACGGCCATATTAAAACATGTACGTCCAGCTCCGCTGACCGTCCTTGGGTCATTTGTTGTGTTATGTCGTATACCAGGAATGTCATGAAGAGGAGCACTGTCTTTCTCTGCTACATTTAAGACCTACCAAACTGTAATTATAGTCATTATTTCAAGGCTATTGTCCATTTTGTGGTGCCCAAGAGGAAAGGGAGGATCGAGTGACGGAGATGTTGGGGTTGGTTTGGATTGATATCCAGGCAGGGCTGTGCTTGATGTTGGAGACGGAATGATTCCGGAATGAGTCTGGGGGGGAGATGGTTGCACGACAGGACAACAGAGAGGCAGGTGGTGTTAGTTCAGGTCTGCAGATACAGTGTCGCACTGTGGGGAGGAAATAACGTGATGTTGGCATTAACCTGACGTGGTGACGGAGCAACGTCACCATGGTCTTTGGAGGCAGGATCGTGCGGTGACGCTTGATGCAGGCCTGCCCCGAAGCATGCAGATGTGGGCAGCGAGGTGGCTGCCCTTTCAGCCCCCCGTGAGTGCACGTACAAGCACACTTATGGACACACAAGCACACTTGTGGAAGTTTTACTCTATGTTGGGCCACCACCCCAAAGCAAAGACTGTTGTGCATCCTCTTGCCACATGCTGGAGCTTGCTGAGATCAGCTTGGCTTGTAGGGGATGGTAGACAAGATGTTGGTGTTTTCCCCATCCCTTCTACTCAAGGATGAGTCTTCCCTGTCTGAGAAGGGCTCCAGTGGTGGGATTTGGGCTGCACTGGGCTCCTCTTCGATGCTTCACCCGAGCCCCAGCCGTACTTGGCCGTGGGATCCTTGTTGCTCCCCAGGCAATATTTGCATCGATTGATTTGCACAGGACGTCGGGCAGCTCGATGCTTGTCTGTGTTGGTCTCAGCGGTGCCTGGTGATGGTTAACCCTCATACAGGTTTTCTTCTGGCAGAGGAGTGGCCGTTGAGGATACGAGCTAAGGAGGGTCGAGAAAGGCAGGGCTATGAGGAGGGAGGCCTGAATGTGAAGCCATCTTTGAAGAGATGGCTTGGGGCTGGGCTTCCTTCAGGGGATAAAGGTGGGGTACCCTTGGGATCAGCAGATATGCAGGGGTGGGGAATGTCGGTAGCCAAGAAAAGGGGAAGCTGGGGAGGGAGAAGGAAGTGGTGGGTGGTGAGCGGAGGGTGAGGGAAGGCAGCTGCCTGCGAGCCAGAGTGGGCAGGGAAGGGCAGGGTGCTGGACATCCATAAGCAAGAGGGTTTTGGGCTTTGGCCATATCTGCCCAGGGTTTGGGCAAGCCCTGTCGTCAGGGAAGCTGCTGCTCAGGGGACATGTCCCATCACTTCCTCAGACTAGATTTAAGGAAGACATTTTTTATGCTGAGAGCGGTGAGACACTGGCCCAGGTTGCCCAGAGAGGTGGGAGATGCCCCAACCCTGGAAACATTCCAGGGCAGGTTGGACGGGGCTCTGAGCAACCTGGTCGAGTTGAAGATGTCCCTGCCCATGGCAGGGGGGTTGGACTAGATGGCCTTTAAAGATCCCTTCCAACCCAAACCACTCAATGATTCTGTGATTCCCACTGGGTCCTGGCAGTGGTCAGCTCTTGTCTGCAGCTGGGAACCCTGCTGATCTCCATGCTTGCTGCAGAACAGGTGTCTACCCACAGGTCAACATGGGGGAGAAAGTAAGGTGAGGACAGGTAGCAAAAAGCTGATGTTGAGGACTGCAATTTGTCCCAGGAGGGGGGGTTCCCCTGGGGGGGACACCTGGGTGTTTCCCTGCCTCGGCCACTACCTGCCTGGGTGACCACAACAAGTCACTCCAGGTTTGGTGTTGTCACTGCCTTGTCTGTGGAACATCTCTTTGCTTTTCTAGGGCAGGGATTGTCTTTGATGTTGCAAGTTGAACATTAGTAGCTTGCCTAGTATGATAATGTGCCCTCTAGGCTAGGTCTCTGGACCTCTCTGTAATACGGCCAGTGAATTGTAATGATACAAGATTCAGCCGAGGCCCAAAGCCAGCAGGCTGCAAGTCGTGGTTCTTAAGATCTTCCACCTCCTTAAGGAGGGAGACATCAGAAGGTCTGCAGTGAAATGACCCTGATTTGCACTAACCAAACTTTTAGGTTGCTGCCTCATGAAACTTGCACAAAATGAAGGTGGTGAGACGCTGGCCCAGGTTGCCCGGAGAGGTGGTGGAGGCCCCATCCCTGGAGACCTTCAAGGCCAGGCTTGATGAGGCTCTGAGCAACCTGATCTAGTTGAAGATGTCCCTGCTTACTGCAGGGGGGGTGGACTAGATGACCTTTAAAGGTCCCTTCCAATCCAACGCGGTCTATGATTCTGTTCTAAAATACATGCGGAGTTCAAAATAACAGATGGCTTGGATTTTCCTCTTTCTTCTCAAATACAAGGGACCCCAAAGTTTGCTGTTTTGACCTTTGCAAACTTTATAGAAGGCAGCGATGAATTTGCATGGGTGGGATAACCAGCTGGAAGGAAAGAGGTCAGTGAAAGAGTTTTTTTTAGCAGTGAAAAAGAGATGGGGAGCCTTAGACTGCTGGTCACCCAATTAACCCAGACTATAGCCAAAGGGTGTCCATCCCACCAGATACAGTAGCATCATCGTGTACAATCCAGCTGGTGGTAGATGGGAACGGCTCCAGAGAGAGAGGACGTGGGGTCTGGACTGGGCAGGACGAGGGAGGAGCACACAGCTCAGCCGCATCTGCTGGAGGCTTGAACTGAATTTTGCGTTGGTGGTAATTTCGGCTAATGAGCAAAAGGCAAGGCTCGAGATCCAGCTGCTTGATGGGGGGGTTGATGTTTTAGAGCAGAACGGCCTTAGATTAACGCAAAGCGTTTTTAGATCTGAGAGGGAGAGAGGTTTTATTCTCCCTTTTAAGACCTCTGTGGGATCTTCACGATTCATTTCTTAGTGACTGTGGCTTTCATGCTGAGAGTTCAGCTCAGACTCGGTGTGTGACCTTGGTCAAATCGCTGTAGACCAAGATACACGAACGTGATTTTGCACGGGTACCTAAATAAGTGCTGGAAGCCCTGTGGACCTGGTCCTCAGATATGAAGCCCATGAGTTAATCCCATGTGGGACCACCCATGCATGTAGGCTTCAGCCTGTTTATCTGCTAATCGAATTCCCATGCTCTTTTTCTCAGCTGAGGGAGCAGAGATGATACTTTTCTCCCAGGCTCTGGGAGGTCTATGAAGCACCTGGCAAGATGGGGCTGCAACAATGTGGAGCTTCCCAGAAAAATATAGGGGACTTTGCCATCTGCCCCTTGTGTTAGTGATTTGTAAAGCTGATTGATGTCCGTGTATTAATGATCACAGATCGCCGAGGGTGTGTCCTGCAGGACCCTCTGGTGCTCCGGCTCTTTGATCACCTGTGGGTGGAGGTGGCTGCTCCACAGCATGGGTGGCTGAGCAGGAGGCGAGCTTGTTCCTGCACTGCCATCGCACATAGCCACTTCAATGCATTTAAACTCGTATCGGGGCAGGTTTTCTGTTGCAGAGAGCAAAACCAGCATGGCCAGTAAGTGCTCTGGCAGCAAGGTCCAGAGCAGCCCTGGCTTGTTCCTTGCTCTCCTTGCTCTGCCAGGTGATGCCTGCAGGCAGGTTGTGCTGCTGGACACCCCTTCTCCTTCAGCTCTTCCCAGGCTTGTGCACGAAGGGCTGCGGCACCCTCCTTTGGGCTCAGAGCCGTGCCTGGCACTCGCTGGGAGAAGCCAAAGCGCCAGCGTTGACTTCCCTCTTGGTCTTCTGAGGGTTGGCGTGCCTGGGCTCTGACGCAGCCAAGTAGCTGCCAGCTTTATGTTGGCATTTCAAGGGCCCCAGATCCCCAGGAGAGCATCTGAACAAGTTGTTGTTGCTATAATTTTTGCTTTTAGTCAAAAGCCCTCAGCTTTTCCCCTTGAAACCCTTCCTCTGCTCTCCATTTCCTCCACTGAAATCCTGTTTCCTTCTTCCCACCAGGATTCCCTCCCTCCCAAGGAAATCCAAGCTTCATATTTTCATGCTCAATGTAGATATAAAATATGATCAAGGGTCTGGGCACCTCCATTTCAAAGCGCCTGCAGTGCCTGGGAAGGTTTCTCCAAATAGCTACAATATTGACCCGGAGGAGGCTGGCATCTTGGAGAAGGTTTTTCACAGGAGGTAGCAGCGTGCTGGGGTTCAGAACGTGGTTAAATACAGGCTGGGTTGTTCCCCTCCCCATCCATGGGTTTTCCAAGCCCTTATTCCCATCTCCACACACCCAGGGTTTATCCCAGGTTACGAGGGAACAGTCTGGAGGAGTCCCAGCTCTCGGTCCTGCTGGTTTAAGTCATCCTCACCGGGCAGCATCCCTAATTTTGCTCTCATTTACAAGGGTGCAGCTGTGATCGGCGCTGCTGGGAGCATCACCCGAGCATGGTAATGGAGGAGTAGTCAGGGTTTTTAATCACTTATTCCAAGCGTAATTCCCAGGCTGTTCTGAGTCACGTCAAGAACTGCAAAACAAGGCGTCTAGCCTCCTGTCCTCCGCATTGGTGGCCGATGACATCGTCGCGGCGAGCAGTGATGTAGAGCGCACCCAGCCCTGCGTGCTGTGCCCTGGCTTTGCGGGGACCAGGCAGCACCCTGTCTGGTGGGGAAAAGAAATGCAAGGGAGCGGGGGAAAACGGGAGCCGAAGGGCGATTTGCAGCAATGGCAGTTAGGCAAAGCTCTTAAAAATTGTCTCGGAGTGGTGTCGCAGGTCTGCGGTGTAATGCAAAACACACACGCAAGCAGGAAAATCCACCTGGCAGTGAGAGGAGGTGCTGTGTTTCGGGAGGTTGGCTTGAAGGCTGTGGTTTAGGAGGCGCTGCCCGCAAAGACGCGTCGCTGTTAGGGAGCGCGGATATACGGCCGTCGGAGAAGAAGGAAGAGGGATGCAGCTATGCTCTCTCCTCCGTGCCGCCGTTCACCCTGGCGAGCTGATCGGTGCATGGATGTAGAAAGGCTCCTGAGGGTATTGTAACCTTTAAGCTGTGGTTGCTTAAAGTTTTAGCTGCGCGGGTGGGAAACGAGGTGGTTTCCAGGAGGAGGAGGGAAGGGTACAGACCTGTCAGCGAGACCCCAGTGACTTTGCGGTGAGCCATTAAAATCAGGGGTTTTATGGGATTTGGCTGGGATTGTGTGGTGGGGCGGGTGAAGGGGATTAGATTTAAATTCCTTAGTTGGTGTGAGAGAGGCTCCAAGTTCAGAGCACGTCCCCGTGACTAAGATCTGGCACAGTGGATGCCTTGCTCATCTAAAGGCTGATCCACAGGGAGTAATCACCGGGTGAGCTACTGATTTCCCATGTGGATACTTTGGGCCTGAAGAGAAAATGAAATAGCTTCCAGGATAACCTGGGACTTCAGCTTGGAGCAGACCATGTCAATGGGCATCCTGCTCCAGGACTGTCCCCTGGATGGGTTAATGTGGAATATGCCGTACACCCCCAAATGATGGTTCAGTGCCTTCCTCAGCTCACCCTCTTGTAAGACGCTACATCCAACCCTGAGACCATTCCCAGAGGGACACATGACCATTGCTTAAGTTGTGTGTGGAGATGGAGTTGGTCCCCATGTCTTCACTCTCCCTTCTCCATGTTCCGTTTCTTGTCTTCCTTATGGCAAATGTCAATCCTTAGATCTTGCTTGGCCAAGCTGTGCACCTTCAACCAGACCATCCATCTGAGAGAGGTCCTTTCACCTGGGGGCTCACCGTCCTGCAGAACTCAGCCATGCTGGCTGTCTGGGGTCAGGGACCTGTTTCTTCTGGCCCAGGAGGGGTTTCTGAAGGAGCCTCCCATCTGTAAGCCAGGCAGGGTGGACCTTCAGTGGTCCTGAGTGACCTGTGCACCAGACCCTGGCCTGGAGATTTGGCTATCTGGGATGAGTTCAGACATCAGAGAAGTCTGGTAAAGTTCTCTCATTAAATTGTGCCTTGAGGAGGCCTTACCTCTTTGAATTGCACGCTCATTAATCCCACATGGAATTTGGAGAGATGGGCATGAAAATGGGATCGAAAACTGGCATGCAGAGGTGGACTTGTGCTTAAGATATGAACACTCCTTTGAATGGTGTCATGGCATTGGCTGTGCCCTTGGCTCTTGCATGAGCTCAGAGCCCTCCTGGCTTCCTGATGATTTGGCCCCTGTATCTGCTCCTCCAAGGTGGAAACGTGACGTTCAGTCTGGCGATGCTCTTCATCCTCTCTGAGGGTGACCTGCCATCTTCATCATAGAATCGTTTAGGTTGGAAAAGACCCTTGGGATTATCAAGTCCAACCATCAACCCCACTCTACAAAAGTTCTCCCCTACACCATATCCCCCAACACCACATCTAAATGACTCTTAAACACAGTCAGGGATGGTGACTCCACCACCTCCCTGGGCAGCCTGTTCCAGTGTCTGACCACTCTTTTTGTGAAGAATTTTTTCCTAATGTCCAGCCTAAACCTCCCCTGCTGCAGCTTGAAGCCATTCCCTCTTGTTCTATCGCTAATTACCTAATTACAGTCCTGTGGCTGAAGTGGTGTTCCTCATGTTCACTGACAAGAGCGTCTGGTAGTTGTCAGGACTGTCACTGAGCCATTATGAGACCCCTGTTGGGATCCTCTCTGTGCAGGAGATCTTGTGCGGGAAAGAGAGGAGGACTGTAGATGGAGCAACATCAGCATGTCTGCTGTCCTCTAGCTGTTGACTAGGATTGCTCAGGAAGAGCTACACCTTTTCATCCAGCAAATACAAGTGGCAAATTTGGACATTGCCACTTTCAAAAGACCCCCCAGAAATGGTCTGAAGTCTGCAAACATCTGCCTGGACATTCAAGTCCTGGACCTAGCGTTCGGCTGGTGAGACCTGAGCTGATGCAGGTGTGGGTCCTGCATGAAATGAGCCTTAGGAAGGTGCTGAAGCATTTATTTGTTGGTTTTGAATAGAAGCAATCAGCTTTAATGAAGAAACTGCTAAGAAATCCAGAAAGTAAATTAATTCATGAGGTTGTAATGGGTTTAGAAAAGAAGACAACCAAACCAAAATGCACGTAGTGAAATGAGGCATGAATACCCCTCTTCTGCTCCTTGGGATCGTTCCTGGTGGCAGGAGCCCTCCCGTGTGCTGCCCACAGAGCCAGGTCTCATCGGTCCCCACTTGGTGAACTTACAGTGATAACTGGAGCCTCCTGATGCCTCACAGCAGGTCCCTCTGGGCTGTGGTCAAGCCAGCTGCTGCAGTGTCAGGGTCAACGGTGGTGGTCTGCTCAGAAAAACATCAAAGACTGTCGGTTCCCAATGGGGAGAAGCAGCCTCCTTGGAGAAGGATGAGGTTTCTGGGAAGGAAACATCCCATCTCTCTGAACCCAGCAGGCTGGGGGAGATTGGGTTAACATCTCGTTATTGCTGGCCCGCTCAGGAGACAGGGCTGTTTTACTTTATTTTCTTTTATTTTGATATTAAAGACATCCTTTCAAGAAGTGTCAGCTCATAGGTTGTCACTTTTATGATTAAAAAAAAAATTGTAGCCACTTGCCTGGGGTATATTGGATAATGGCAAGGGAGAGACTGTTTTAGATTAATAAGTGAGGGCTTAATTAATTTTCATTACTTGCATAATAGTGTCCTCTAATTAATAGGTAATGGGCAGCCTCTGAATTAATGCGGGAGTGGGGTCTCCAGTGATGCCATCAGAGAAGGCTTTTATTGCTGGGGAAGTGCAGCTTCGCTTAATCTTTCCAGTAAATTTAGTAACCAGGAGAGCCAAAGGGTGTCCGTGGTGGTGTGTGCTGTGTCTTTCAGGGACAACGTGCATCATCCCTAAATGCCTCAGACCTCAAATGAAACCAGGGTCTTGTTCAAATCTATGGCTGGTCTACTGGAGGCAGAGGCCAGCCAAGAAGCTACCCTTATGTTTTAATCTGTCTTAAGCAGCTTGCAAAGTAGTTGCTTGTATGGTGGACATGGGTTTTTCCCCTCTTTTTTTGCCCTTAAAAGCCTGTCATTTTGCGTGTCCCTTCTTCAACTGGCAGATATCTTACGTCTAGAGGCGTACAAATGGTGCTTGTCTCAGATATATGCTGGATGGGGATGTCTTTCAGGATCTTTCTCCATCTCTGGCTCTATTTTTCTCTTCTGTTTATGCTTTGCTCACGCCGGTGCTTGTGATAACAGTGGAATGGGATTGCATTGACTGACTTGAGATACAGAGCTTGGCTTGAAGCGGAGAAAAACCGGTGTTAAATTTTGAGGTGGGAAGGAGATAGAAGATGGGAGGCCCACCTCTTTGCTGGAGATACGTCCTGACAGTAGCTAGGACTCCAGGCTCAGCAAACTACAGGCTGTGCAAGGAGCAAAATGCAGTCAGCGTCCTGAAGAGCTCACCTCGTGAGATGATTCAGGCAAACGCAGATGATGGATACAGACATAGAACGGTGGGCAAGCAATGGGACGTGGAGCCAGGGTAACTGTTTCTTGGTTTTCCTCTGCACCAAACTGCCCTAGGGCTGTCCCACCTTAATCTTAGTGACTATTTTGCCCCCTGTCAATTTAGTGATTAGAACACTCTTCCCCACATCCTCACGCGCGCTCAGTATTTCCCACAGCGATAATCCTGCTGCCTTCAGAGAGATGCCATGGGGGTGACCTTGGCTCTGTGTTGGGATTCGCACCCTCTCCTACCAGCAGTGAGCTGGGACCTTAGAGCTTATTTATCTTTCTTTCAGTTAATCCACTCCCTCTTCTCAAAGGAAAGCTTCGGATATCTACCCTGGGAGTTTTTCCACTCGTTTTCCACTGAACCCTTGTGAGATACCACGGGCTTTGAGTGATGGTTATAGGTTCTGACAAAGGAGAAGCATCGTTCTGACAGACAGCGGGTATTTTGGAAATAAATGACAGGAAAAAATGGGTTGTGGAAGTAGAAAATTCCCATTTCCGTTGCACGTGCAGTTCCAAACAATTTCTCCTCACCAATGACGGCTCTTCAAAGAGGGAAGCACAATTTGGCTAAAATTGCTGGAATGAGGTAATAGAATTATACTCCCATGCACGGTCCCGTTATTCACGAAGAACATTTGTTTGGATGCAAATTGCTGAAGACCTTTTGACTGATGCAGTGGGGGAAAAGAGCGAGTTTTCATGAGCCTCCCACAATTTAGCTGCTGAGCGGATTAATACTAACATAGCAGCCAAATGCCCTATTAGAGCCCATTTGTACTCTGGTATGCTCCGGGGGCTGCCGCTCTTTGGATGTAATCTGGAACAGAGCTCATCAGAAACTGCTTACAAGAAAGTACATTTATATAACGTCTTAAATCTCAAAAGGTGTATCCAGGAACCCCTTTCCCAAAGCCTGGAGCTCTTCCTTGCCCTTTGGGTAAGTCGCTCCTTGTGCACGGGATGTTTCCGAACCTGGTATCGGTGGGAGAGGAGAAAACACCGCGTGCGGTAGGATGCAGAGGATACTCTCCGCTCACCTGGAATGACAGGGAACTTTTATGTGAGCAAAATAGTTACCAAAATTACTAGCTGTGCCAATCAAGGAGGCCAGGACTCATTCTTGAAAAATAGAGTCGAGGAACCTTTGACGCATCTTGCCTAGAAGAGTGCATGTGCACCAAGTCTTGGAGATGCCACCTCAGTGCGTTGGCCCGGGACTAACAATCGCTGGCGTGCCCAAGAGTATTTCCTTCCCCGCCTTGGGTTTCATCCGGAGGATTCTTGTTGCAGAAAAGCCCAGATCTGACTTTATACCAAGAGGTTTTCAGCTTAGGAGCCTAGAGAAAAGGAGCAGCCTCTTTAGGAGTATTCCTAGGAGCTGTGTATTTTCTGTAAGGTTGCTTTTTTAATTTTTATTTTTTTTTTTGTTGTTCATAGTTCAGCAGGTGAAGAGCCAGCTTCATTTAATAAGGGATGTTGGCTGAGCTTCAGGAACCAGCAGTTAAAAATCTACAGAAGGGCATGGATTAAATACAAAAATACGTGGAGAGTTGAGAAAAGGCTGGATGTGAAGGGGCATGTTCTCCTCCTGTCCCTAACCTCAAAAAGAGAGGAGGTAAAGGGATTCAGAGAAAGGACAACAGGACAGAAAAGCGAAATGCAGATCTACTTTTTTTTTTTATATACTGCATTAATTCTTTTTCCTGCAGCTGTCTCATAAAAGCAGTGTTTTGTCGTCTTCTGTATTTCATACCTCCTGTGACCGTGCCGGGATACCCGCTTTTATATGACGGACAATGGGAGTGCGGTTGGCATTGAGCCGAAGCCTGAGCTGTTCTGCGCCTCACGTGGATTCGAGTTCAAATAAATAGTTTGACTCGCTCGAGGAGTGAATCAGAAGAAGGAACTTGAGCCTCCAGCCTACAAAGCACCGTGCTGTGCGAGCAAGGCGTATAAACATGTAAGTTATTCTTTAGTGTGCGGTTCAATGCAAAGCTCGCGCTGGAGGGAGAGGTGGTATTCCAGACCTCCCGTAGCCCTCTTCAGGGTCTGGATGAAGGCTGCAAGGATATTTTGGGTTAGACCTTTTTAGAAATCCAGGAGAGTAAAAGTTTGTCGTCTGTTCTAGGCAGGTTGGTTGTCCGTCCTGTCTCTCAGTTTTCTCTTTGGTGCTAAATGCTTTCGGTCTGAGCAAATTACAGCGTTAAAAAGTAAAAAACAGGAAAAACAACCCCCCTAAACTATCACAGCAAAATCAGGATAATGTATTGCTAATGGCAGGGGACCCCATATTCAGATTTCTTGCTGTTGGACAAAGTTGGTACCTTGCTCATGGTGCTTGGGGACAGGTTCTCCTGGCCTTGACTGACTCGCAAAACGCTTCGGTCTATCAGTCGCCCAGGGAGGTCACACCAGAACAGCGACGGATTAAAGCCTAATGGTGCAAATTTTCCTTTGGCCACTGTCTCTCCAAGCTGGCTTGAAACCAGTGACTGTGGTATCTTCTAGAATGATGTTTGCAGGCAGCTCCACCACACTGGACAGCCCGAGGTCCTGGTGAGCGTTGCAGCTGGTGTGGGGACTCTGCTGAGTCCTACCACTAGCCTAGTGGAAAGCAAGGATGGGTGTGACCACTCTTATGTCCCCAAAACCCTTCACCAAGGCCTTTGGTTGATGTATAGAATCATAGAATCATAGGGTTGGAAGGGACCTCTGGAGATCATCTAGTCCAATCCTCCTGCCACAGCAGGGTCACCTACAGCAGGTTACACAGGAACACGTCCAGGTGGGTTTGGAATGTCTCCAGAGACAGAGACTCCACCACCTCTCTGGGAAGCCTGTGCCAGGGCTCTGCCACCCTCAGGGTAAAGAAGTTCCTCCTCATGTTTACGTGGAACTTCCTATGCTCAAGTTTGTGCCCGTTACCTCTTGTCCTGTCCCCGGACACCACTGAAAAGAGCCTGGCCCCATCCTCCTGATACCCACCCTTTAAGTATTTATAAGGGTTGATAAGATCCCCCTCAGCCGTCTTTTTTCCAGACTGAAGAGACCCAAATCCCTCAGCCTTTCTTCATAAGAGAGGTGTTCCAGTCCCCTCATCATCTTTGTAGCCCTTTGCTGCACCCTCTCCAGCAGTTCCCTGTCCCTCTTGAACCTGGGAGCCCAGAACTGGACCCAGTGCTCCAGGTGCGGCCTCCCCAGGGCAGAGCAGAGGGGGAGGATGACCTCCCTCCACCTGCTGGCCACGCTCTTCTTGATGCACCCCAGGATGCCATTGGCCGCCTTGGCCACAAGGGCCCATTGCTGACTCATGGTCATCCTGTTGTCCCCCAGGACTCCCAGGTCTCTTTCCACAGAGCTGCTCTCCAGCAGGTCACCCCCAACCTGTACTGGTGCATGGGGTTGTTCCTCCCCAGGTGCAGCACCCTACACTTGCCCTTGTTGAATTTCATAAGGTTTCTCTCTGCCCAGATCTCCAACCTGTCCAGGTCTCTCTGGATGGCGGCACAGCCTTCTGGTGTGTCAGCCACCCCACCCAGCTTTGTGTCGTCAGCAAACTTGCTGAGGGTGCACTCTATACCCTCATACAGGTCATTGATGAATATATTGAAGAGGACTGGACCCAGTAGTGACCCCTGGGGAACACCACTCGTCACTGGTCTCCAACTAGACTCTGTGCCCCTAATCATGACCCTCTGAGCTCTGTCTTTCAACCAGTTTTCTATCCACCTTACTGTCCATTCATCTAACCCACACTTCCTAAGCTTCCCTATGAGGGTGCTGTGGGAGACCGTGTCAAACGCCTTGCTTAAGTCAAGGTAGACCACATCTACCGCCCTCCCCTCGTCTATCCATCTAGTCATGCCATCGTAGAAGGCTATCAGATTGCAAAAATATTCTTATCCGCGCGAGTATTAGTCATCTGAAGAGGGGTTGCGAGACAATAACCTTGGTTGTCATTGCCAGCTGGTTCTGTTGTGCCTCCAAAGCCTTGGCAAATCACTCATGGCTTGACATGGTCATCTGTGTATGTGAGGAGAAATCTACTGAGAAATCGTTTTTATTATATGTTAGTGCTAGCAAATAAATAATGTCCCCTCTGTCTTGTGCGTGGGGAGATGGTTTTCTTCCGTGCTTTCAAATGGGGTGATTAATAACGACCATTAATCCCCATGAATGACAGCGGTATATTAGGAGTGAAGCACATGTTAGAATAATTTGAGAGGCTGTTGTCGGGTCATAGGCTAAGCCATTCTCTTCATATATAATATTTTCATAAGGTGTAAATATTTCTAGACTTGAGTTGTTGGCTGGAGACCAAGTTTTGGGAATGCGGAGAGGAGGATCATGTACAAGGGCCGTCGCAGGGTCTCGGTGTCACAGTCTGGATCAGAACCGAACTGAACTTCCAGTGTTAAATTAATTCAAAAGCTGAATTTGGGAAAGCCTGGACTATTCATAAGCTTAAGTTGAATTTGGCAACTGGATACGTTCAAAATCCCCAGGGCGAGTTAATTTATTTTTAATGTCCGGGCATTTCATTTGAAATGTCAAAATGAAATGTGTCGTTTTGGAAATGCCAAAACATTTCTTTTTTGACATCTTCTCAATGAAGCTTTTCAACTTTTTTGTTTGGAAATGACAGCTTGCAGTTAGAAGGAGGAAAGGTTAAACAAGACTTGGAAGTGAACGAAGACATTTTGTTTCGATTCAAACAAAACATGGAGGGGTAGTAAACTTTTTTTTTTCATGTTGGTGAACCCCTTTCCCTTCCCCTCAAATCTGTTTCTCATTGACCCAATCCTTTTTCCTCCTACTTTTAGCAATAGCACAAATAGGAAATGTCACTGGATTAAAAAAAAAAAAAAAAAAAAGATTATTCTCCCCTTCTAGCTCCTGGGGGCGCCCTGTTTGGGAAATGGTGAAAACCACTGATTGAAAAACCGTGCAGGAATGTGTAGAACATCCCCTTAACATCTGATGATCCTAAATACAGAATTTCATGGCAGGGATGTAAATAAGGGTGCCCACGGCACCCAGTGCAGCATCCCAGACCACGTTGGCCATCCTGGCCTTCATGGTAAAGCAGTCAAGGCCTGGCATAATCCAGTGGCCAAAGCTATTGCAGGATCACTGCGGGGTTGGAGGAGGTGATGAGGCACCTTGGGGAGGTGGCACCACAGCTCGTAGAGCTTCATCCTAGCTGAGCCCACCAAGCCCAGAGAGGTGGGAGATGCCCCATCCCTGGAAACATTCCAGGTCAGGTTGGACGGGGCTCTGAGCAACCTGATCTAGTTGAAGATGTCCCGGCTCATGGCAGGGGGGTTGGTCTAGATGGCCTTGAAAGGTCCCTTCCAACCCAAACCATTCTGTGATTCTAAGCTGCTGTGCTGTCCATCCTCTCTTACCACCACCTTCCTACCCACCTAAAAGCAAACTCCGTGATTTTTTTCAAGCTGATGCTCCTTTTTATGGAGAGTAGGCTCAGCAGGTGGCTTGGTGATGGAAGACATGTTTTCCTTTGGTAGGACCCGTTACCTGCTGGTAACCTGCTTCTTACCACCCATCCGGTGGTGGAGTGAGGCCTTGCTCACACTGGGGACTGCAGGAAGCCATCGGTCTTGACGTATCCTCTTTCCAGGCAATAACACACGCTCTTTCCTTAGTGTTTTGGGGAGGAGATGGATCGTGCTGCCTGCTGGAGCCCAAGGAGGAGCATCATCAAAATGAGGGATGCAGGAGGCTTAATTGATCTTTGAGGATCAGCTCCCTGGCTCATTCCCGTCTTTGGCTCCTTGTCACCGTAGTCATTCCCCTCCGTTAGAGGAATCAGTAAGGAAAAAACAAGTTTAGCATTTGAGTGAGCTCCTACTAATTTTATTCTGGGTTCTGGAGGAAACCATGCTTCCCCCCCTGGTTTGATTTCAATAGGAAGGAAACAGATGAGATTAAAAAAAATAATACTAAAATAGATCTAACAGGGTTGTCCAGAAATGACTCTGAAAATGCTGCTGAATTTCCAAATTGGAGTATGAAACCCTTTGCGCTCCTTTCCTCCCCCCCCCCCCCCCCCCCCCCCCCCCCCCCCCCTTCTTTAAACTATCCTTTGGCAATCTGGAGGGGGGGGATACAATTCCCTGTCCTGTTATCGGATGCTCCAGCATGGCAGAGAGCAGCCTGGGCTTGCCGAAATACTGGAGGGCTTTTTGCATCCCCAAACAGAGGAGCTGAGGACATTGGAGGGCAGGGGCGGACACATCAACTTCCTTTACCCTAATCAGCAGGCGAAGCTTCCAAAATGCATCCCAAAAAACAAGTCGGAGGAGGTGGGGATGCGGGGAGGGGTTGAGCGATCCCGCTGGAATCGCTGGAGTATCCCAGCGCCTGCCGGCGACTCGGAGCTGTCAACGCCGCGACGTGCGAGAAGGAGGTCGCAAACCTCCGGAGGAACATTTTGCACAGCGTGGGTCTGGTAGCTGTCATCCAAAGCCGAGGTTTGGGAATAACCATGTGCAGGGCGATGGCAGCATCCCCATGGCTTTTGTTTCTTTTAATTGCAAACAGCAAGACGTTTGGGGGGGGGTGGTGGGGGGGCGATGCTTAAGTTTATATTTTCTCTTCTCCCGATTTCTCTTTTACCCAATTTGCTTCAGTCTTTGCTGCCGAGCTCTGGAGGGTTTTCATGCTTTCAAAACGGATTTAACTAGCACCAAAGCAAGAATTTTTTATTTTTTTTTTTTTTTTTTTAAAGCTCATTTAACAGCGAGATGGCAATAGGGAAATGTCACCAAACATTTGCTTGGTTCTGCCTACGTGTTGGTTGTAGCAGGGCTTTCAGATGGCTGCCCATATGTGGGGAAACACGTTGTCTGTTACTCATACTGGAAACAACTGTGTCTGGAGAAGGCGCCTTGTAGCTCACTTTGCTGCGGGGTGCAAGACAGAAATTCATTTTAGGCGGTGAAGAGATCTTCGGCGGCGGCAGCAAACTTTTGATAGGGCCTAGAAGTGATCTGGGAAGCCCATGGTGCGAAAATATACCTGCTCGACATGGTTGTTCTTCTTTTGCTTTAGCTGGTGTGGTCCTAATCTAGCAAATAAGTTGAATTGCCCCCCTGGGGCTGGTTTGTGCAAGTACCTGCTGGACCGGGGTTTGCAAGTGGCTGCTGGTGGAGATGTCTCCGCTTTGCACAGTGGGGACAGATATCACAGAATGGTTTGGGTTGGGAGGGACCTTCAAAGGCCATCTAGTCCGACCCCCCTGCCATGAGCAGGGACATCTTCAACTAGATCAGATCGCTCAGAGCCTCATCAAGCCTGGCCTGGAAGGTCTCCAGGGATGGGGCCTCCACCACCTCTCTGGGCAACCTGGGCCAGTGTCTCACCACCCTCAGCGTAAAACCTTTCTTCCTTACGTCCAGTCTGAATCTTCCCTCTTCTAGTTTAAAACGGTCACCCCTTGTCCTATCGTAACAGGCCCTGCTAAAAAGTTTGTCCCCATCTTTCTTCTAAGCCCCCTTTAAGTACAGAAAGGCCGCAATAAGTTCTCCCTGGAGCCTTCTCTTCTCCAGGCTGAACCCCCCCAGCTCTCTCAGCCTGTCCTCCCAGCAGAGCGGCTCCAGCCCTCCCAGCATCTCCGGGGCCTCCTCCGGCCCCGCTCCAACAGCTCCGTGTCCTTCTGCTGTTGGTGCCCCAGAGCTGGAGGCAGCACTGCAGGGGGGTCTCCCCGGAGCGGAGCAGAGGGGCAGAATCCCCCCCTCGCCCTGCTGGCGCTATCTCCCCAAATATCATCTGAAGAGGAGCGTCGTCCTCCCGCACACCCGCGGGCAGGCGTGAAGCGCTCGTGGAAGCTGGGATCTTCCATCCGTCAGCTTTGGGCACCGAGTCGGTGTCTTCAGGCTGCTCTGAGCTTTCCCTTGCAACCCGTGTCTTCGTTATCCTTGTCCAAACAGAGCAGTGTGCGTGCTGAAGGAGTGCTAGCTTGTCTGGCTGGAAAAAAAAAAAACCAAACCCAGAAAAACCCCAAAAAACCAACCCCCCCCCGCCCTCGAGTCTATTTAGGGTGCCTGTGATTTATTTTTTTTCTTTTTTATTCTTTACATAGTGCAAATGGGGAGTGCCTGCCTGCGTGGTGGTACAAAGCAGAGAGGGAAATGCTGCTAAATGCTGATTATTTCTTCATGGTGGGGGGGGGGCACGGCAGGGCTTTCAGAGCTCTGGGGAGAAGGGTGTTTTTGGATACTGGAAAGGGCTGCGCTCGAAGGAGGCGATTTGGATTTCTCTGCTCCCTAATACATGTGTATATCTCTCCCCATATCAACGGGGGTAGAGCGAGTGGTGAGGCTTTGGCTCACCCCCCTCGCCTTGTTTGTGGGATGCTCCTGTTGTCTTTGGAGATGAAAGGTGCCCCAGAAATGTAAACCACCGACCAGCCCTACTCCTTTTAATGTTAAATAGTAATAATAAAGACCATCCTGCTCTTCCCCCTCATCCCTCGGGGTCACAAAGCACTCCATAAATTGCACTCCGGCCTCTCGCATTCCAGCTGTTGCGCGTACCGAGATACAGCCGTGCATGGGAATAGGAGAAATACTATCTTCGGGGCCACTGCTTATGTTACCCACGGGTTAATGCGAGTGGTTCGTATTTCCCTTCGCTCCCCCTCATCCCAGGCTCTGACCCGCGTCCAGTCGGAGGCTGAGTTCAGCCTGCAGCAGTTTATACCTTACTCGCATCCCTCTGGCCGGGGCAAAGTCATTGACCTGGGCTTTGCTCGCCAAGCAATGGATTGAAGCTTGATGAAATACTGGGGGTCCACCTACCCTACAGATGGGACAGGGTCATATCTTTTGCCACCTGGCTTCGCTGCCCTTCCCCACGGGTCTAAAACCAGCGCTTGGCCCGATGCCGTGCTCAGATTTCCATTTGGCAGGCTGTGTTCTCCTCCCCTCCTTGCTTTGGGTCTTTGCTCATGGAGGAGAGGTCTCAGCCATCACTAAATCACGTTTCCCTTCTGTCAGCCGCACCTCCTTCCCATCCAGCATCCACTCAGAAGATGAGTGTTTTGGAAGGAGGGACGAGTGTGCCTGAGCACTGATATTTCTCCGTGGGGACCTCCTGGCTCCTCAGCGCATCCCCTAGCTCCCTGATTGCCCTTCCTTCCTCATCCTCACATTTTTGGCCAAGAAGAGAACATAAGCCACTGCGTTGGATGCTCTCCTGGCCCATATGCAGAAGCCTAATTTTCCCAAGATAAATTTATTTTGTAATTTCATTAGACACCCAAGACCCTTTCCTAGCACTGAATCATCCAGGTTTTAGAATCACAGAATGGTTTGGGTTGGAAGGGACCTTTAAAGGCCATCTAGTCTACCCCCCCTGCCATGAGCAGGGACATCTTCAACTAGATCAGGTTGCTCAGAGCCCCATCCAACCTGACCTGGAATGTTTCCAGGGATGGGGCATCTCCCACCTCTCTGGGGGGGTTTTGTCCTCCAGAAGCAAAGGGCTGAAGATGTAGTTGGGGTTCAGCTGCAAACTGACCTCCGCACTCTTGTTTGCTGGAGCTCAGCCAGGAGCAATATCCAAATTATCCGAATTCACACTGGGCTCAGTGGGCTGGCAAGAGCCTGGGGGACCACGACCTCCATCGTGAAGGTCCAGTCCAGCAGCCTGGCTTATTTTAAAGCAGGTGAGTGGAAAAACCCGCTGAGATAAACGCTCAGGTAATCACACGGGTCCAAACTGTGCAACCACCTTATGTCATCAAAGCAATTTGAAAATCAATTTGATGTCTGGCAGGGAGGCAGACACGCCGGGTCCCTTCGACGTTCATTAGCATTCAGGTGGCAGCGCTCTGCCGAAGCTGCTTTTTCTGGGAAAGCCATTAAAAAAAATATATAAATTAAAGGGGGGGGGGGGGGGGGAATTGAAATTAAGCATTAACTATAATTTCCTCTCGTTAGAGGTAACAACGGCCCCAGCGCCAGTCTTGAACGGGGCTGGTTGATGGGTTTCGGAGACGGGGAAGCAGAGTGCACACCACAGAAGTGAAGTGATGATCAAATAAGAAAGCAAATGAGGCTCCCCCCCTCGTTTTTAACAAAGGCAGGAACGGGGCCAGTGGCAGAGTGGTTTAGCTGAGCGGTTAGAAAATTGGAGGTCAAAGCCTGACACGGCTATTGATGAATCGGAGGGTGATGGAAGAAGAGTAGCAGACATTACGAGTGGGCTGCCGGCACTGAAACATGAAGCAAGATTAAAAGAAGTTAAGTACCTGGAGGTGGTGTGGCTGGGCGGCAGCGCGGCGAACCGTAATTACAGTCACCGCACGCTGCAGACTGGGGAGAGACGGAGGGGGAGAGGATCAGAGTGGGGTAAAATTGGTGTAAGGCAGGGGAAGGAGGTGAAATTCAAGCTGTTTTCTCTAGGCGCTGAGTTTTGTCAGATTGCGCCGTGCGTCACACGATGGTTGTCTCTTTTTGCCCCTTTCTTCTTGAGTTATTCCGGTTTATACCCCGATGTTTCCAATATAGCCATAAGTCGTTAATGAAGGGCTGGATTCTGCTCTGCCGGCAGAGGATGAACCTGTCTAAGGCAACCTCCAGTGTCTTCTACTGTAAAGCATCCTCATGGGCATCGGGTTCAACACTTGAAGGAGCAAATCCTTTGAAGATCTGGTCTGTCCTCAGTAGCTCATGCCGTGCGGGGCTTACCGGGCAGGGTGATGGGATGGAGCTGGCTCAGGGCTGGTAGCAGCTCCCAAGACAGGGTTTCTGCTGGGAATGGTCAGGCGGCAGGCTCACGTTGCAGCTTTTCTCGCAGTGGTGTCACTTATGCTGTCTCTTCCTTGATGAGATCGCTCGTTTTCATGAAGACTTTATGAGCTTCATAACTTCCTATCATCCCACCTCCCTTTGAAACGAGAGCGGAGATGGTGCCCCGGGCGGGTGACGTACCGAAAGTCGTAGATGCAGAGACTTGCGCGTATTTTATTAAGCTTGCTTCTTTACAAAGCGAAGCTCCAAGTGAATCCCTAACCACTGCGACTGCAAAATTGTCTCTGTGGATCCGAGCTCAGCAGCTCTTTCCTGAGTCTTCAGGTAGCTCAAGGTAGTAAAAGAAAGGGTGAGAAGAAAAGAGAAGCTCAACTTGGTGGCTTTGCCTTGGTTGGTCTGGAGTAACTTTTTCCTGATGATTATTTCAGTGGCTTGGAGTGGCAAAGGGAGTGGATTAAGTCTGTCAACATTATGCTTCGCTATGTTTGCATTGATTGCGTGTTCAATTGATTGATTGAATCCATGATGGCACATACCGTTTTTTTTTAGCCTGGCTTTCAAGGAAACAAATCCGAGACGTGGTTCTCCCTGTCCACATGTCCCTCCAGTAATTCTTGAATGATGTGGTGGCTGAGGTTCAAATTTGACAGAGGGCTAGCAAGAATATGAAACTCCTCGCTTTCTTGAGAATAAACGTCTTGCTGGAGACCCTACTGATGAGCTGGGTGAGGAAACACCTGCAGTGGTATTAGACACTGGTGAATCTGGTGGTGGAAGAGCCGTGCGATGTGGTTGCCACCCGACTGCATAAACTTTCTGGGTGGATTTGCTTGTAACGAATTAATGCTAGGGGTGCCTGCAGCCTCTGTATGTCCAGACACTCCTAGGATAAATCCTGGACCTAATTCCGAGCCGTCTGGCTTCTGCTGGAGTCGCTCGGCTTCTGCAGAGCAGGGACAAGAGGCGGCCAGACTGATGTGTGACTGCAAGGCACGGAGGCATTGAACCTTTTGCATGTGTCTGAGCCGGGCAGACATGAGTCTTGAATCAGATTAAAAAAAAAAATAATAATAACAACCCGACAACTTGTTAGTTCATTAGACATGACTGAGGGCTGCTTGGGTTGATGGAAAAGTTGAGCAAAGCTTAATTGTTCCCGCATAAAAAGCGCATGGAGGAGCTATGGAGGCAACCGGAGGCGATGGGTATGAGGATGTCGCTTGCGTGCTCGTAGGGTCGAAGGGAGTAAATACACCCACATCACTTTGCACGAGAAAGAAGAAGATAAAAATAAACCTCCCTTTTATTCTGAGAGCCGCCGGTGCCAGAGCAGCCGCAGCAGGATGCTGGCCTTGGGATTCTTTGGGTTCAGGTGTGCTCCAGCATATTTTTTTTTCACACACTGACTTCATATCGGGGGATTTTGTGCCAAATGAGATACCGTTTGCTTGTGGCAATCCCACTGCGTACCACTCGGGGGCTTGGCTGTCCCCCACAGCTGGCACAGAGCCCACCTCTCAGTGACAATGGGGTGGAAGGGGCATCCGTACGCCCCCGTGCTTTGAAACCCATTTCACCTCCGTGCTGGTGGAGACGTGGACCGAGCCAAGAGGTCGGCGGTGGAAGTGGGGCGGCGATGCAGAGCGCGTCAGCGCTTGGTGATCTCCCTCCCTGAAATGATTTCCTGGTGCCTTCTCCAACCACATCCAGCGACAGAGCAGTAAGGGGCAGCCGTCTTTTCCTGCTGCCCGAGGGTTGGGAGGTGAGGGTGGGCATCCTGCAAGTGTCTCAATAAAGCCTCAGCAAGGGTGTCACCTCCTTTCTGCCTCCTCCTCCCTAACCGCTCCATCCCATTGCGTGGTAACACAGGTTTTTGCCTCCCCCCTTTCCTCTCCTTTAACCCCTGGTTGCCACAGTCTGCCTCGCCTCCTGGCTCGGAGATCAGCAAACCGATCTTTTATCTTTTTTATCTACCCAAGGAAGGTGGGAAGGGGGCAAGGAAAGGAGAAAGGGGGGTGGGAAAGGCATCGCGATTGTTGGGGCGACTGCTCGGGTTCTTACCGCTGCCCCGAGGGGAGAGCGGGACACCAGGGCGAGCGTGGGAAACCCCAGCCAGCATCCCCCCAGCGCCTTCCATCGCACCGGCGAGGAGTTAAGTGGAGTTTAGTTAAGTGTTATATTGACACAGAAAAACATACGTGATGGAGAAGCAAACTGGCCGTGAGGTGGAACGAAAATTTTATGCGTCGTCTCTTTTTCTTTCTCCCTCTTTTACACCTCAGTAGCGCACGTTGGCGTTGTCTGGGTGGGTCCGATCTTGGTGCTCGGGTCATTTTATGGCTGTTCTTGCTGTTTTTCATGGGAGTCAAGAGATTTATGTGCATCTTCGCAGATCTGGGCCTTTAGATAATATGTGAAGTGCCCGCCCACGCATGCCACCACGGAAACATCTTACAACCCCTGTGTAGAAAAATATTTCCTTTTCATTGTAGCAGTAAATCTGGAATTTCTGAGAGGAGTGATGGCGTGAAGTGCCTGACTCCCACCCAGGTAAATAAGAGTTGAGCACGTTATTCTTTCTGAGACCCTTTTTAGAAAACTCCTTGGTGCTTGTGTCTGCTGACGGTAGATTGCGGGGGGAGAGGAGGCAGCTGGAGCTTGGGGTAGCTTCCTGGTGGCTGCTCTTACTAGTGGCTTTGAAATGTTTAGACATCCTCCTGGATGCTCCTGTGATGGGAAAAATCATCTAGCCAGTGCTGTGCAAAGCAAGGCTGGCCTGCGGTGCTCGATGAGGCGGATGCTGAGGTCCATCCCTGGCTTTCCCCAGGGTGTCTGTGGGGATCGAAGTCCATTTTTGGGTAGCCTTGTGCTGAGGTTGCAGCTCTGGCTCCCCATCCTGCTGCCTTCAAGGGCTACATCTCCCCTGGAAGAGCTTTGCGCCATGGTGGTGGTGGTGAGATCCCTTCTGGTCTTAGGCTGGGCTCCTGATCTTCAGCGGTCGGGTCCCTTGTGCTCGAGGTGCTCCGACAGTGATGGTTTGGTATCAGGGCTTAAGACTCAGAAGCAGCCCCAGAGCGTTGTCTCACCCTGGGTAACGCCAAGGGATGTTACGTGTAGATACCAGGAGGAGATCCTTGAAAGTATTTTGAAGCCAAAGGGAGAGAGGGGAGGAATAAAATAAAAATAAGAGGGCTGTTTTGTCCCCTCCCCAGCCAGCAAAGCAGCATTAATGAAATTCTGCAGAGGGCAGAGGGAGGGCAAGCCAGCGCAGTCAGCAAAAAATGAATCGGGATGGCTGTAACATAAATATCGAGGGGGATGGAGGAAGCTGGAGACACTGCCCTGCCTGTGCCACGCCGAGCGTCGCGATTTAAGACTGCAGTGTTCTAGTTAGGAGAGCAGCCGTCCGCTCGTGTGCGCGCGGGCACGTGCACGCTCATAGAATCATCAAATGATTTGGGGTGGAAGGGACCTTTAAAGGCCACCTAGTCCAACCACCTGCCATGAGCAGGGACATCTTCAACTAGATCGGGTTGCTCAGAGCCTCGTCCAACCAGGCCTTGAATGTTTCCAGGGATGGGGCATCTCCCACCCCTCTGGGCAATTCATTTCAGTGAAACCTGCCCCTGGTCTGGCCAAGGTCTTGCTCTCTCTGATGTCCCAGGATGCTGTTTATCCCTCTGTGTTGTCTTCTCCCACCCCCATGGCCCACCTTCTATTTTGGAAGCTGCTGCAGATGCAGTCATGCTACAGCTTTGCTGTGCCTTGGACATGGAGAAGAAGGACTTTTTTTCACTGCAGCCATCTGGCGTGTAGGGATCATGGGTGAAAGCTGCAAAATTTAGAGCCAGATGCCCAGAGCCGCAAAGCTCAGGAATGTCTGGAATGGAGGGGTTTGGGTTCTGGCTTGAATTTCTGATTGAAGGAAATGAAGGATTGAATGCTACAAGTTGGGATGAAGGTTGAGAAGAAAAGGAGAGCGTGACATGTGTGGCTGGACTTCATGCTGCAGGAACATCTTGGCCAATGTGCACCCCAATGCGGAAGAAGGTAGGAAGAACCCATAGGAAGAGAGGCTCAATGGATGAGGTCCCTTAGGACTATAAAAACCATAGGATGGTTTTGGTTGGAAGGGTCCTTAAAGACCATCTCGTTCCAACCCCCTGCCATGGGCAGGGACATCTTCAACTAGATCAGGTTGCTCAGAGCCCCGTCCAGCCTGGCCTTGAACCTGTCCTTGGAGATTTCACATAGACAGAAATATCAAACCATGACTGGTGTGGAGAAGGGGAGCAGGGAACGGTTTATTCATTGTCTCTTTTCTAACCCAGAAATGAATGGCTGTGAAATGAAATTATTTGGCAGCAGGTTCAAGGCAAACAAAAGGAAATAGTTTTTCACATGGTGCGTCATTAAATTGGGGAGCTTGTTGGCACCAAGTCTTTTGGAGGCCAAAGATATAAAAGGGTTCAAAAAGCAATTAGGCGAATTCAAGGCTCAGCGAGGGCTGTTAGCTCTAGGGTTCAGATGCAACCTCCAGCCCGGGAACTTCTCACAGGTGGATGGATGGTCAGCAGCTGGTGGGTTGAGTGGGAAGGAAGCATCTCCGTATGTTCATACATTTCTGTACATTTCTCCTGCATATCCCGTGTCAGCCACTGCTAAAAACAAGACATGGGGCCAGACATCTCTTTCTGAAGGTGTGTCTTCCCATGGTGCAGGCCTGAGTTGACGTGTTGTGGTCCCATGTAGGTTACCCATCTCTTACACGGTATCCTGCAGTGGGACTCAGTCCTTCAGGTGTTCCCTTGTGGTCCTCAGGTTCCTGTAGCTCTGGCAAACGCCTGCTAAGGCTCTGAGGCCCACCACTTAGACCTATTTCCAGACTCCTGCTCAGCTTTTTAAACACCCTGTCGATTTGAGCTTGCTGGAGAGGTGGTTTGACCATCTCTGGTGTTCAGTGCCACGCTGGTCGTTCTACAAGCTGGAGGCCAGCAAAGGGTTTGACCTGGAGAGGAGAAGAGGTTTCTGAGGGCACTCACCATTGTTCTAGCGCTTTCGGTTTTGCGTTATTAAAAAAAAAAAAAAAATAGCGAAGAGCATTTTGCCAATGTGCATTTGCTATTCCATTCACTGGAAGCAGAATTAGCTCAACGCTGGCCGTATGTGAAGCCCCTGCCAACCTCAAAGGACCTCATTCAATATCCACTTTGTTTCGACAATTAGCAAGACGAAAGAGCATCTGGCATGTAAACTGTATGCTAGGACAAATGCCCAACGTGAGGTCCTGCACTGGCAAGCAACAGTTCAAAACAAACAAACAAAAATATCCCTTTCAGTCAAGAGATCTGCTGTTGGGTTGTCTCCAAATGCCTGTACATTGACACAATACGTTTTTTTTCTCATGGTGTCCCTCCAGAGTTGGTCTGTGCAGCAAGAAAAGCCGCTCTGCTGCGTGCATCGTTAGTTGATTACCAACTTCTAAATCACATCTGGTGTAGCTATCAAACGTGCCATGCCTTGGCTGTCGCTGTAGCATGGTGCAACCTTGCGCTAAAGCCGAACCTGCTCATCTTTACAGGTGGCCCAGAGAAGTTGTGGATGCCCCGTCCCTGGAGTTGTTCAACGCCAGCTTGGACGGGGCTTGGAGCAACCTGGTCTAGTGGGAGGTGTCCCTGCCCGCGGTGGGGGGTTGGAACTAGATGATCTTGAGGGTTCCTTCCAATCCAAACCATTCTGTGATTCTCTGATCCTCCACCTTGCGCTAAGCTCTGGAGCGCTTGGAGGGGAAAGGTTGGGGAAAGACGTGGGACATCATTCCAAAGGCTGGTGCTCTTAAGCCTATGATGATGCTGCTTCTTTACCACTGGGTTAATGTCAGGTCCTGTTATGGGGCCCTGTGCAGGAGAAAAGAAGTTCCCAGATTGCCAATCAGCTTGAAAACAGAGGGTGGAAAGGAAAAATGGCTTTTCACTCCTATCTACTCATCTGATGTAGGGAATGATGCTGATGGGAAGGGAAGCCACAGCAGCATGCTGCCTTTCTGCAGGGGACCTCCCTGTCCCCTGGTGAGAGGTATGGGAAGGACAGCGGTTCCTTTCCTGAAGAAATATTTTCAATATTTTCTTAAAACGCGTGGAAAAAAAAAATAAACTTCAGGGTCAATATTGTGGAAACGTCAGTGAAAGGGAGAAGACCTCTTTGTTGGATGTGGAGGCAGGCTTTCATGGTAGAGCGTAGGCTTGTTGATGTTTTCATGTTTTATTGTCTAAGGCAGGGTTGACCCAGCGGCGGTTGCCATTTGGAGCGTGTGGATCCTCGTGGCAGGGGTTATGGGTTGTCCTGCTGTCAGATGTTACGACTGTTGAGGGAATGACCCTTTTGATGGAATAAAATGAGTGGTTGACTAACCAAACAAGTTCTGTAGCTACTTGCTCGGCAAACAACCGATTGATTTTTTTTCTCTTGAGGGTTTTAAGGCGCTCTTCTGCATTCAGCTTTGCTGGGAAGTTAAAGGGAAGAGATGGAGAAAGGTGAAATTTCACATTCGATCCTTTAAGGTTTTCCCCTGAAGTTTGCATAGGGATCTCTGGAAGGTCAGTGACAGCTTATCATAGAGTCACAGAATGGCTCGGGTTGGAAGGGACCTTAAAGATCATCTACTTCCAACCCCCCTGCCCTGGGAAGGGACACCTCCCACCAGACCAGGTTCCTCAAAGCCTCATCCAGCCTGGCCTTGAACACAGCTCCTGCTGTGGCGAGATGGACTCGTTTCCCTTTCCCGCACGACGTCCCCGTAGATAACCCCGGCTCCAGACCCTGCCGTCACGGTACAGCTGTGCGAGTGGCAAAGTGCAGATGCGAATTTTGATGGGCTGGCCGAGCCTTCCGCTGTCCCCACGCTTTGGCAAAGGAGGGCTGCAATTCAACGCGCGGCATCTGCCGCGGCGCCCGGGCCCTTGGCATTGCATGAAAGTGAAAGTGAGTTGCAAGGCCAAGAGGGAGGCGGTGGGGTGGTTAGGGCTTGCATGCAGCCTCAGGAGGGGTGGGAGGCAGGTCCCGTCGCCTCTCCGTAGCTCCCGTTTTCCCATCTTCTCCATGTCTGTTTGTGTTGGACATCCCAGCAGATCGTGCCCTCTGCAGATGGGCTTTGACCTTGGCTGCCGCCCAAGCTGGCTCTGCTGGGGCAGGTAGACATGGGAGGAATTCAGAGCCTTTCAGACCAGCAATCAGCCCTTGAGCACTTTCTAAATATTATGAGGTGTGATTTCAGCCCGATAACTATATTTTTCCACTCTTAAAAAATAAAAAAAACAAGTTGATAATTCGGGATTGCGGGAATCTTCACTTGCTTTCGCTTGAGGTAACTTCAGCCGAGCTCGTTGAAGTCTCTAATCCATCCCCAAAACTCCTGAGCTCAGAAAATAAAAATAAAACGGTGATAGCAACAAGCCCAGCGTGCCCCGTGGGAGAAAAATGGGGCAAATAGCAAGAGTTTGGGGATTGGTTTTGATCTTGTGGCTTTGACGTGGTTCACGGAAAATAAACGTGCTACAACTTTAAGGCTTTGCCTGCAGCTAAATATAAGGGTGTGCTGGCTCCACCCTGCCGCTTTGTTAGGGATACAGGCATTTATTTTCTGGGGTGGGTTTGGGCTTTATTTTTTTTTCCCTTTTCTATTTTATTTCTTTGGTGAATCTCCACCGTGAAATAACCGAGGGTTTTAAGTGAGTGGCCACGGAGCGTGCAGGAGGGATGCCTCCTAACTTTTTCCCGGTGGAAAATTAAAGGATTGGGACTTAACCAGATCCAAATTTCCACTTTCACGTAAGTGCTGCGCGCCGTCGTCTGGTGGGGAGATGATGAGGGCAGGGATGAAGGCTTAAGGCGGCACGTTTATCTTAACCCGACTTTCAGGAGCCCCCAGCCTGGTTGATGTTAAGCCAGAGGCAGCTGGTCTTTGCATCCAGCCGTGGGCTTGGGGTTGATCAGCCCGGAGCGGGTGACTCTTCTTTCCCTAAATATTTTTTTAGGTGAAAACTCTGCGTAGTTGGTAAAACTTGGTGAGGTGATGGCAGGGTGTGTTTTCAATCAGCGTTTGCTCAGTCTAAACTTAGTCCCTGACTTTTTTTTTTTTTTTTGGAAAGAGAAGCCAGTTTCATCTTCATTTTCTATAATCGTCTGTTTATTTTATTAGTTTTTTCAAAAAAAAAGCGCTGTATTTCCCCTGATGCCTGGCCACCTGTTTTATATGAGCTGCTGAAGGTCTGAGCTCTTGCTCCGCTTGTGCAGAGCAGATTTCTTTCAACAGGCCAAAAGAAACGACGCGACTATATATACTAAAAAGGGCAAAAAAACCCACATGCTGTGCTATTTTGGTAGGAGCTAATTATGCGTCCTACAAATTACCATTGGTTATGAACATCATCCGTCCGTCTGGATGACAATGTCCTGCTTTCAGACCACCACTAATACAGTTAGAGTTAGGATAATACCCATTGAACTCCAAAGCGTCGCGTCTTCTCTTTTTCTGAGCCCTGATTTATTCCTACCAGCAAATGTCACATATAAGTAGAAGTTTTATGGCTGTATAATTCACAGGCATCTTATTAGGAAGGGCTCGGACTTTTAAAAAATGACTTGAGGTTGTTCTTTTGGTATCTGGAAACTATCGGTTCTCTAGGTTTTCTTCCTTGCTGGCTTTCTCTTTTGCCTTTTTTTTTTTTTTTCTTTTCTTCCTCCCCCCTTTTTCTTTCTCCTTTTTCTTTTTTCTTCTTTTCCCCTCCCCCCTTTTTCTTTTTTGCCTTTTTTGTTTACCCTCCCTTTTCTTTTCCTTCTTCCTTTCTTATTCTCTCTTTATTTCTCCCTTTTCCCCCTCTCCCTTTTTCCCCCTCTCCCTTTTTCCCCCTCTCCCTCCTTTCCCCCCCTCCCTCCTTTCCCCCCCTCCCTCCTTTCCCCCTCTCCCTCCTTTCCCCCTCTCCCTCCTTTCCCCCTCTCCCTCCTTTCCCCCTCTCCCTCCTTTCCCCCTCTCCCTCCTTTCCCCCTCTCCCTCCTTTCCCCCTCTCCCTCCTTTCCCCCCCTCCCTCCTTTCCCCCCCTCCCTCCTTTCCCCCCCTCCCTCCTTTCCCCCCCTCCCTCCTTTCCCCCCCTCCCTCCTTTCCCCTCTCCCTCAGTTTTATTTTTATTTCTTTTTTCTCTTATTTTCTTTTCTTCTTTCTTTTTCTTTCTGTCTTTCCAGTAAAGAGCAAGTTGAACCGAGGATTTACTCACCTTTCAATCTTACCTTCGGGAACATCAGCTTGGGAATACCGCTCTGAAGCCATGGTAAGGACTGTGGTACTGTAAATACCTTGAGAGTTCGGTTAGATTAGATGAGACGATTAGATTAGATTATCTGTAAGAATTTTCCCACCTACAGTATCACGAGCACATTCAGCATTTTGATATTTTACAGATTTTTTTTGCCAACTGTAATAAAAAGCCGTAATTTGCACTCCCTCTCCGTCCGTGCTTCGGGAAGAGGATAAAATCCCAAATGTTCCCATGCGTATTCCCGTCTCTCTCGCGCACTTCTCTGAGGTGGTATGGCGGACTCGCTGGCAACCGCTTCTCAGGCTCCTGTGCATCCAGAAGCTCCGGTAGCTGTTTTCTGGCTGATTTTGAGCAAGGAGCAGAGGAGCATCACGAAGGGACCTCTGCCCGTCAGAGCAGCGCTCCGTTCACTCCTGCATCCCACTGCCCTCCCACCCCACGGATCACCTTGCAGTTGGTGGGTCATGCCCGTGTCTTGACCTGTGGTGGTCTTTTTAGGTGGTGTTTAAGGAATGTCCTAAGGAGGTGTTGCCAGATGTGAGGTCGCACTGGGGCTCGTGGGGAGGGGTGGGAGCGGGGTGAAGCTCCTGGTCCTCCAGCTCAGCATGTGCTGGTTGAATCCCAGAGCACAAAGCCCAGCGGGCAGCTTTCTCCTCTCCTCCAAGCCCTCTCTGGACCAGAGTGTCCCTTGCAGCCACAGCGAAGGCAGGTTATGAGCCTTCCAGCTGCGGGACTCCAGAACAGATGTTGTCTCGTCCCACTTTCACACCACCCATAGTTTCCTTTCCAGTTTTCCTGAGTCACCTTTTTCACAAACGGAATTGAAAGACGTCCGTGGGGGCGGGTTGGCTTTCACCGTCCATGCTGCCTGGCATGTTCCTGTTAGAGAGTGTCTGGTCGGCCTTTCTGCAGCGTCTCTCCCCCATAACATGTCCATGCTTCTTCTCTCCGGCATCTTCTCCATGCCGGAGCAGAGGACAGGAGGTGAGCTGCTTTACTGACTGCCTGCAGGGAGAACAGTATGGTGGCCTCATTCCATGCCGAATGGATCCAGGTGTTGCTCCACTTCCATTAAATGTATTAATGATGAATTCAGAGACCTCTTCCTTCCTTCTTCTCCTTTCTTCTTGTCCTCCTCCTTCCTTGCTTCTCCTCCTTTCTTCTTGTCCTCCTCTTTCCTTGCTTCTCCTCCTTTCTTCTTGTTCTCCTCCTCGCTTCTCCTCCTCGCTTCTTCCTCCTCGCTTCTTCCTCCTCGCTTCTTCCTCCTCGCTTCTTCCTCCTCGCTTCTTCCTCCTCGCTTCTTCCTCCTCGCTTCTTCCTCCTCTACCTCTATCAGAACCATTACTGCATACTGGTGCTGCGGCAGGACCTGGGGACACCTGGGTGTGTCAGGTGTGCCAGATGCTGCACAAATCCAGAGCAACGTTCCCAGCTCTGTCTGCCCCATCCGTGAACCTTATCCGATGCCAGAGCTGTCTGCCCCTTGGTCTGCAAAGGCAGCCTTTGCAAAACGGAGACCTCACGGTGTCTCAGCAGAGGAGTGGTGGTGTGGGACTCCTGGGAGCTGTTGTGAAGGCTCCTCTCTTCAAGGATGGTGTTTGTTGCCAGGATGGGTCCCACCATCACCTTCCAGCTGCTGCTATGGTGTCTCAGGGTTTTGGGTGGCCAAACAGGCCAGCAGCCTTGTTACCTACTCACACGAGGGTGCAAGGAAGCTATGAAGCACCCATCGTTGCAAAGGTGCTTGCAGAGGGCTCCGTGCGTGGGGAACCATTTTAAACAGGCTTTTATCCGTCGCGGCGATGAGTGCGGGATGTGCCGGGCTGCATCCTCCGATGCTCAGGAGCTGCTTTTTTTTTTTGCGTGGTGTTTCAGGTCATAAAACCAAAGCGCTGCGTCTGGAGAGACAGATTGCCGCCACAGCGTAAGCAAATCTATCGAAAGCAGACAGCTTGCTAATTCACCCGGTGCAACGTGCGTGTCTCTCCACCCCTCTCCTGCTTCCCTGGCTGAGAGATAGGTGCCGTCTGGGTGAGGAGGAACACCGGTCCCAACAATGATGAAGGATTCTTGGAAGCAGCCTGGGCTGATGATGAAGGCTTTAGCCTTAAGACTCTGGGAAATGGGTTTGTTGGGTCTCTGGGGCTCAAGCAGCCAGGTGACGACAGTGTGAGAGGGGCTGTGTGATAGCCACGCCGTGACCCACGCTGCTGGGACTGGAGGGCTGGAGCCCCTCTGCTGGGAGGACAGGCTGAGAGAGCTGGGGGGGTTCAGCCTGGAGAAGAGAAGGCTCTGCGGAGACCTTAGAGCCCCTTCCAGTCCCTAAATGGGCTCCAGGAAGGCTGGGGAGGGACTCTGGAGCAGGGAGGGGAGCCATAGGACAAGGGGGAACAGTTTGAAACTGGAAGAGGGGAGATTTAGATGAGATCTGAGGAAAAAATTGTTTGCTGTGAGGGTGGTGAGCTCCTGGCCCAGGTTGCCCAGAGAAGCTGTGGCTGCCCCATCCCTGGAGGTGTTCAAGGCCAGGTTGGATGTGGCTTGGAGCAACCTGGTCTGGTGGGAGGTGTCCCTGCCCAGGGCAGGGGGTTGGGACTGGATGATCTTCCAACTCTAACCGTTCTATGGTTCTATGGCTCCCTGTGCCTAGGGAAGCCCTCTGGGGACTGAGCCCTGCTCATAGCCACCATGGGAGAGAAGGTGGGATGTTGTCCCCTGGCCTCTCCATGTTTGACCCCATGCCCAGAGCGAGGTCAGAGATAGAGTGGGTGCTCCATGCCCTGGTGCAGAGATGTCCTGTCCGCATGTGTGAACATCCTGCGGGACCTCTGGGTGCCTTGGTCCGGCAGATACCTCGGGCAGGGTTTCTCAGTTGCCTGGGTGAAATGAGGATGATGATGGAGGAGGGGAGAGACAGACCTAGGGAGGTCCCAGCATGCGGGGAGTGGAGGGAGCATCACCAACACGTTTCCAACGGGTAATATCTGGCAGTGTCTGCTCAAGACCGGCCGTTTCGAGGCCGCACCAAAGCACAGCAAGCCACTGTGGTCGGCGTGGACTTGTTGGGGTCCTGGCAGCAAACATGGATGCTCTGGGCAGTAGCTATGGAGGTGGCAGCAAATATAAGGGACCCACCACTAAGGCTACTTAGGAGCTGGTTTGGTAGGACAGCCACAGCAAAAGGGAGGAGGTCTCAAGGCAGTACTTCTGTTCGGCAGTGGTGTTACTCCAGTTGTGCTGGTTGGTAGCTACGTTTCCCAAAAGGGAGAGCATGGAAGGGAGAAGCCAGCCTGCCATCTCAGGTGGCTCGGGCCACTGGGAGATGCCTTGCTTGAACTGGGAAGCTGTACCCACATGTGCAGGGAGCCCAGAGGGGGTGCCTGGGGCTCCCCTGATACAAGGACTCGCTCAGAGTGACTTCATCTCGGTCCAGCTCTGGCAGAAGATGTAGCACCAGAAGAGGGATCCCGAAGGATGCTGGCAGGTAGCGTGGGTGGGCTCCCCGAGGCAGGAGCGAGATGATGGGTATAGATGGGAGATGCCGGTTACTTAAAATGAGCGCCACACTGGTCCCACCAAGCTGGGACTGGCACGAGATGGCACTGACGTTTCTTCAGGGCTTTTGTCGTTCTGTCTGGGTCAAACCCCTGGAGTAGGAGTGAGGCCCCTCTCCTCCGGCAGACGTTTCCGGAGCTGTGTAATGAATGATTTCTGGAGCATGTGCATGTAAGTCTCTACCTACAGGTCCCTGAACTTTTGGCAGTGGATAGAAATTAAAGGCTGTTTTTGTTTGAGGATTGATGAGCTGCTGCTGATGTTGCTCATTTACACCTTTTCCATCTCCTAATGGAAGGGATGCGGCGTCCACTGGCAAATTGAACAAATGCTCTATAGAGCACCCAAAAACGGATGTGAGTGTGTGTATATACGCTGCAGAGGGGGAGCGGACACAGACGTGAGCGTTAACATTTCTAAGAAATAGCAAATCTCCTTTGGAAGCTTAAGTGAACACCACTTTCCGGGAGTTGCCTAATTTAAATCATCTTTGCTCTGTTTTGTCCTATCCATTATTTCCAGCTGTCACGTTAAGTGTCGCAAAGACTCTTCAAGTGGCTTCTTTCTGCTTCCCTCTAATAATCCCAGAAACAGGCACTGGTCCCTTTGTCCGGGGCGCTCTCTGATGGCTCTCAGTGTTCAATTTGCTGGAGAGGAACCACTTTGTGGAACAATAGGACAATCAGCGCTGCAGTGGCTCGAGTGCTGCCATCCTGTCCTTGAAGAGGCAGGAGAGGAGCGAGGTGGAATCATGTTTTGGCCATCGCAGTTAATGACTTAGAGGAGAAGCTTTGGTGGCAGCTCAACAAAGGTGATCCTGGCTTGCAAAAATAGATGCTTGCATTTCATTTGCTCCAAAATTTGTTGGGGTTTAGCGTGACCCTTGGTGCTCAAGGAGAGCGATAAGCTCTGGTGTGCGGCTCTGGATTAGGGCTTGGAGTCTGAGTTCAACGGGATGGTCCAAGCCTTGTGTGTCAAGGCCAGGATGAAGTCCAGCAGAGATAAAGTGTTGCCTGGGTTTCTTGGCTTGTTGAGGAGTTAGTAGAGTCCAGTGGTGGGTCTTCCCATTGAGAGCAAATCCTCGGGGCAGTAAAGTACCTCTAAAGAAAAGGCTGGTGAAACACCAGGGACAATAGAATCACAGAATTATAGAATGGTTAGAGTTGGAAGAGACTTTCAAGATCATCCAGTTCCAACCCCCTGCCCTGGGCAGGGACACCTCCCACCAGCCCAGGTTGCTCCAAGCCCCGTCCAACCTGGCCTTGAACCCCTCCAGGGATGGGGCAGCCACAGCTTCCCTGGGAAACCTGTTCCAGAGTCTGACAACCCTCAGAGTAAAGAATTTCTTCCTGATACCTAGTCTAAATATCTCCTCTTTCAGTTTAAAACCATTACGCCTCGTCCTATCACTACCCTCCCTGATAAGGAGTCCCTCCCCATCTTTCCTGTAGTCCCCTTTAGGTGTTGTGGATCCATCCTTGGCAGTCCTGAAGTAGACAAGCATGTCCTGTGTGTCCTTGGGGATCCCTGCTTTGGGCCAAGGGTGAACCAGAAGACTTCTTGAGGACTCTTTCGGCACTTTGATGCTATAGTACTGATGTCTTCCTTTAGGGCTGTGTAAGGCATCCTATGCCTAACTCTAGGTAGCCTTGGGACAACTGTATCCTGGGTTCTCGAGAGGAACACACAATCTCCTGCTGGAGTGGGGGAACAGCAAGGCCTCCATTGCCCAAAATATCCAACACTCCATGTGACTCCACGCTGGCTTTACGCTCAGCTTTCCTTATTCCGCTCCAGCTGCTGCCCTCAGCTTTGCCCATCTGCCCATCTCCTGCCCCTTGTGCCATCAGTTACCGGTGCGGGTCTGCACTCCCAGTCACACATCTCTGCTTCAGAAATTCCTGTTACCGATCAGCTCATGGCAGCTAAAAGTACCTTAAATGTAGCTAAAAGTACCCTAATGATGCTGCACTGGGGGTCAGAAGACTGTTTCTACGTATCAGTTGAGATCGACTCTGCGCCAACCCTTTTCTAGAGGTATTAGGAGGAAAAGAGGTGTAAAGATGGAGTTTGATGCACTTTTGAGGAGCTCCATGCATTGTCCATGATCGTTTTCTCATCCAGCCCTCTGGCCCTGGATCTGATGGGATAGAGGAAGGCAGGACAGTTGCTTCCGAGCCTCTTTTAATCCTGAAGCTTGATCCTTACGGCGACCGCTGTCGGAAGTTGTTTTGCGTCGGTTTTACGTTGGCCGGTGCTGTGTTTCACGTGCCAGCGCACTGCTTAGTCCCTTTGCCTGTCGCTTGGCTTTCCCGAGTCCTGCTGGAGCATCTCGCAGGTTTTTGTGGCCTTGAAGCCTTATTAAACTTTTTAAGGCACCAACTTTAGGAATGAAAAAAGTTAAAAAAAAAAAAAGCTATTAAAAGAAGTGATTTTTGCTCCGTCCCAGGCTCATAAAACCCCACTTAAAGTGGATTTTGTCTCTAGGGAAATCCCTGTGCATTGGCCTGTGGATACACCCGGGTGCTTTCCATGAAGTCCCAGGTCTGGAATTGGGTGGAAGGCTGAAAATCTCAGGAAAACTGTCATGACAAAATCTGGCCTTGTTTTAGCCCATGCAGTTACGGAAAGAAAAATTGCAAACTGGACCTCTGAGCAATCCCAAAGGAAAAGAAAAGAACTCAATGTGTTTACAAGGAAGAAAAAAAAAAAAAAAAACAAACCAAAAAAAAGCACCCAGCTTTGTGTTGAGGGCGATCTCATGACTTTGGGATGGTCTGTGGAGTCGGCGCTGCAGCTTTTCCTCCTGCCCGCCGGCAGCTCTGGCTGGGGCTGGCTGGCAGTAAGCCGAAACCGTGGTCGAGGAGAGAACTCGCCCTCCGGCTTTTCTTCGGAGGCAAGGAAGGTGGATTGTTTTCCGGCGATGAAACTTCCTATTGAAAAATTGAACGCTTCCTTCTCCCGCTTGTGAATGGGGCGCCCGGGAAGCGGAGCACGCTGGTTCCAATTACCAGCGCAGCGAGGCCAAGTGCTGCAGTCGGGCGGGAATTTATACCTTTTCATATGTACTTGAAAAGATAAAACCTTTTTTTTTTTTCTTTCCTTTTTTATTTTTTTTTTTTATATATGTAATGAATTCAAAGCAGGAGCCCAGCCAGCCAAGCTGCCTTTGATTTGTTCTCATATTAATATTTTATGTCTGAATATGTGCCTAATCGCTCAAATTAGTCAAACTTGCTACCAAAAAAAATGGTCGCGAGGAATGCAGGCTCATTCCTTGCTCCGCTTCACATCATCTCTAGGGATGGCTTGTTTACGTCTGGGATTTTCCTGGAAGACGACCTACTTGGTAGCGCGTCTGCAGGGAAAGCTCAGAGTGGTTGATATCAATCCCAGCCCAAAAGTGGCATCATGAGATCATCAAGAAGGTAAATAGGATTCTGGGTGTATGAACAGGACGGTTGCTTCCCTTCAGTGGTGTGTCCCACACACACCTCAAATGCTGTAGAGTTGATTTCTGGCGATCCCAGAGAGTCACTGCTCCTCCATTAATGTCCAATGTTTTCACTTGCTTTCTGGGCGAGATTTCCAGGTGGAAAAATATGTTTCTTGAGATACAGCGGTGTGTGAGCTACAGGGAAGGCAGTAGGACCGGTGTCTATCAACCATGAAGGAAACTGGAAGAGGGCTCAGGAGATCAGGGCTTGATTCCCACCTTGGGCACAGCTTTTCTGTGCAGCGTGTCTGACACGGTGTCTAGGTGATGCTTCCCCACCTGTAAAATGCCTCCCACGACGTGTCTGTCCCACCCATTTGA
Organism: Alca torda; assembly: GCA_008658365.1. Taxonomy (NCBI): domain Eukaryota; kingdom Metazoa; phylum Chordata; class Aves; order Charadriiformes; family Alcidae; genus Alca; species Alca torda. Next base: position 3,744,145 of record CM018101.1, read on the forward strand.
GGTGGGAACTCTTTTGATGTGCCTGAAGTTCAGTGATGCTACCCTTGCTTGGGGCCGTAATTCACCTGCAAACCAAATACTCATGGCAAGAGCGGCAAGAAATTTGTGCTATGAGGCTCTTTCTCTTGATCTAATTGATTATAAGGAGACTTGTTTCCAGTGATGGTGATTTCCCGATCCTGTAGTGGTGCATCTGTTTATTAGTCCCATTCATCCAGTCTCTCCTGAAGCCCATTCACGCTTGCTCCTGCAAGTCCTTCAGCAAGGAGCTCTGCAGATCCACCATCTGCTGCAGGGAAACCATCTCTGTTTGCTTGTCTTGAACCTCCTGCTGGCTTAATTTGGTGGCCTTAGGTGAATGAAGACGGACTGGCAGTAATCTAAGATGGTACAGTTGTCCATCGTAGCGGTTGCCCCAGTTGACGGCTTGTTTCATTGCAAGGCTGTGGAGCACCAGACTCCTCCAGGCACTCCGGCAGAAGGGAACTGGGAGGGAGCAGAGGCATTGGTTTTAGGGACTCGCCCTGAGCAGTGGTCTGTACGTGTAGAACACCACATGGCTGGCTGAGGGTAAAAGGGGCAGGTCGGTGAAGGGGGCAGGAGGGGGAGTGGGACGTAACTGGGCCGTAATGGTCATAACAGCGCAACGTATTCAGTCAATTTTATTTTCAATTCTAAGTATTAAAAGAAGGTAGAAGTGCTGAATCCAGGTGTGGGGAAGGGCTGGGATCACGTAGCTGCCTGGTTTATTTCTACGGGGACCTGCACCCCTGCTCCTCATCTAGACAAAACCATGAGGAGCACCAGCACTGCTTGCCCCTCCAGGACCCCTTCTCCTCAGACCTTTCCCTGCCCGTGCGGGCAGGGTGGCTGGCCCAATTTACGGGCTGTAACCGGCACTAGCCGTGACTGCAGACGGGCCGTCAGCTCTGTCTTTGCATGCTGCCTTCTGCAGATATCTGGCAGAGCACAGAGACCTCATTGAGGTGGCTAGTTTGGCTACAAGCGTGCACCCCTTCCAGGCAGGTGGTGCTGCTCCAGGACCAGCCTCTTGCTTCCCCACGTTCCTCTTGATATGTAAAATGAGAGTATGCGTCTCTATTATTGTTCGCATCCCAGTGGCACCTACGGGTCTTCAAGCAGGATCCCCGCTCTCCTACTACGGGGTGGCGCAAAGCCTCGAAGCTTGCCCCGAGGAGATGGTAGTCTGGGACAAGGGGCGGTAGGCAGATGTAAGTAGCTGGAGGAGAATGAAAAAATAATGACGCTGAAGTGGCCACGGGAGATGCAGAGGTCCCACCACACACAAAGCAGCTTGCAGCATATCGAAATGTTGCGTGTACCTCTCTACGATTGCGAAAGACGCGCGTTGTTCAGGTGTGTTATTGGGAAATCGTACACGGTCATTAGGAGAGGAGCTAGAATGGGAACACCTGGAGGGGCAGAGTTAAGGGTGATTATGCGGCCCAGCCCTGGCGTTTCTTCACTTTGGAGAGCCACACGGCATCATTTCATCGTAGATTTATATACAGCTAATTGGCGCACAGTTTGATTTGCAAATAAAACCATCATAAATATCAGAGAAAGATTTAAAGCTGTGCTTTTCGCTGTCAGGCTACGATCCTTGCTTTTCTGGTCAGTCTAATCTACTCGATTACTCCTTTCATCATCTTGTGTTTTGAAGACGTGGTATCTCTTTCAAAGAACATCTGTCAGACATAGATTAATTAGTTAATTTTTCCGCACGGAATGAAAAAAGAAGGGTGGGGAACTCAGAACCCTGAGGATCAGATGCGGTGCGTGGCCAAGTAATTATTTTGGGGTAGATGTGTCATGCGTGGCCTGAGCTCTGTCAAGGCTCTTGGCAAGAAACAGGTTTCCTACCAGAGATAATCAGTTCATGGTCAAGATTGAAGCGAGATTTTCTTAGTGTAGATAATAAAGCGTGTGTAGTAGGCACCATAGAGATGTCACTTCCAGATTGGGCTTTCTAGATCAAGGATGGTGCTGAAGGATGATTTTAATTCAGAAGATTAAGCTTAAATAGTTTAAGAATGGGAGAAAGTGTGGATAGAGTCAATATTATTATGTTCAAGGACAATTTGGAAGTGCAGACTTGTTTGCTGGTAACATCAAAGGTCGCAGCTAGCTTGGGACACCCCACTGCTTCTCATCTGGTTTACCCCAAACCCCAAATTTATTGGGATTTTTGTGTTGGGATCTTGGGTGAATGTCTTTTACTGTCACTGTGGTTTTGAATTTGATACGTTTCGTGCAGTTTCAAGAAATGTTTTATGGGAGGGGACTTATGACCACATGCGTCATCAATATGCACAGTGGTTTTCTTCCAGTTCAGCTGGAAAAGACGTTGGTTGTAGCCAAATCCAGTCCTGGCATCATTGCAGAGTGAACTGAAAGAAGGTAACGCACCTGTAGATGCGGGGCAGGAATTCCCAAAGGGTGTCAGTCGTGGTGGAGCACGTCTCTCCATCAGGGAGCTTTGGAAATCCTGCTGAGGCAGGGTCCTCTGTCAAATCCTTCCTTGACACCTCCAGTTCTCCAGGGATGAGGCGTCCCCAGGGTCACCGGGCAGTCACCAGCCTGGGTGCCTCGTTTCTGACCCCACATGGGAGAGCTGCCCTTTGATACTGGACAACGAGGGTCTTCTGTTGGCAGTCAATGCATGGCAATGTGCTTCCAGGGGGATGAGTTCTGGATTTCTTCAGGTTGCACCACAGCTGTGTTTGACTTCCACCATTTGTCTTTACCATCTCTGCCTTTTTTCATGGTTTTCTATTTGCTCACAGGCTTCCAGTCCTCCTGATAATGAATTGGGGGTGGGCTACTAAGCTATCCCTACAGGAGCAACCCTACTTGTGCTTTCCTTTTGGAATAAAGATAAGAGAACACCCCTTATCACTTCTTCCCCTCCACCACCTTTTTGGTTTCTCCTCTTTTCCGTGCTCCTCCCTGGCACCCTTTTTCCCTATCTGTTCTCCTGCTGAGCTGAAGGATGAGCTCTTCCAGGGACAGACAAGCCTGAAGGCTGTAAAGCAGTCTCTGAGTGCCCTGTCTTTTCCCAGAGCGGTCCCTAAGGGTGGGAGGAGGTCTGGAAGTTGATAGCTGGTGTGAATCCTCAAAGGAAATGTGGGGTTTTTTTGCTGGTGAATGCTTTGTGTAGTGCATCTGCCTTTGGAGCCCTCAGCACAGGAAGGACATGGAGCTGTTGGAGCGGGTCCAGAGGAGGCCCTGGAGATGCTGGGAGGGCTGGAGCCCCTCTGCTGGGAGGACAGGCTGAGAGAGCTGGGGGGCTTCAGCCTGGGGAAGAGAAGGCTCCGCGGAGACCTTGGAGCCCCTTCCAGTCCCTCAAGGGGCTCCAGGAAAGCTGGGGAGGGACTCTGGATCAGGGCCTGCTGTGGTAAGATGAGCGGTAATGATTTTAAACTAAAAGAAGGAAGAGTCAGACCAGGTAGAAGGAAGAAATTGTTTATGCTGAGGGTGGTGAGCCCCTGGCCCAGGTTGCCCCAAGAGGTGGGAGATGCCCCATCCCTGGAAACGTTCCAGGCCAGGTTGGACGGGGCTCTGAGCAACCTGATCTAGTTGAAGATATCCCTGCTTGTGGCAGGGGCGTTGGACTAGATGGCCTTTAAAGGTCCCTTCCAACCCAAACCATTCTGTGATTCTATGATTTGTGTCATTAGGCAGCGGACTGCTGGTGGGTCCTAAAAGTTTCAGAAAAATGCATCATTTTCCTCTGTTTTCCCAGCCAAATAATCACAAAACTGCCTGGAGGAGAAAGGCAGAGGATGCTCATCATCAACTGGGGATCTGGTAAAACACTGTATACCATGAGATTCGTAGTAAAGTCACGACACTGGCAACGCTGGGCTAAGGATCTTTGTTGGGGCTCGTGGTTTCGTTGCCATGCCCCATAAAATAAAACCTGCCGAAGCGGCGGCGGTGAGCTCCCACCTCTCTGTTCTCCTGCTTCCAGCCACTGCTGCCTGAATTATTCATGGTTGGGAAGTGAATCCGCAAACAGCTCCTGTGATCTGCCCGTGATCCGTGTGTGCGTGAGACTCACCCCTGCTTGGGTCAGGGCATTTTCTCGTTTCCTTCCTCACGGCCGGGAATCCGTGGGAATCTCCACATTGCTCACCGCCCCTTTCTGATTAACCCGGCCATGTATTTATTATTTACGGGACGTGATTTTTTTCGGCTGTCCCCGGCACTGTGGTATCATCACCGGCTAAGCGGGAAGACTCCCGTGCAAACGACTGTAGCTGTTGCTTGACAAATCCTGTTGGAGAAATGATATCAAGGAGCGGCAGAGGCACTTGTAGGGCAGATGGCCTTGTAAAAGAAGGCAGCGCTGCCAGCTTCTCACCCGGCGTAGGATGCGTTTCCCCTGCCTGTGCGTCTCAACAGAGCTTTACTGGGCTATTAAATATATATATATATATATTTTATGTGGGTTTTTTTTGTTTTCCACAATCTCTGCTGTGTGTTGATTTTAATTTTTTAGAACGTGTTCTGATTTGGTCCTGGAAAGAGGTTTGTAGAACTAGTGAGAAGAGCAGTTTACGGTCAGGCAATCGGCAGGTGTCCTGTTTACTTCCCAATCCATATTATTAGTAAAACAGGCTGGGTGCCCACCTCTGCCAGCACACCCACCCCGGGGAGGTCTCGGGTCTGCCCTTCCAGTATCATCTACCTCGTCCCAGCGTACCGCGATAAACCAGTCTGCATGACGGGATGAGGACTGGGATGCTACATTGCCAAGCAGAGCTGGAGCTGATGCTCTGAGCAAGGCAAGGCTCAGCAGAGAGACAGGGACCCCCAGGTGCCCTTCCCCAGCTGAGGGCGTAGCTCTGGGTGAAGAAAGCTCAACTTCATAGAATCATAGAATGGTTTGGGTTGGAAGGGACCTTAAAGACCATCTAGTTCCAATCCTCTGCTCTGGGCAGGGACACCTCCCACCAGACCAGGTTGCTCCAAGCCCCGTCCAACCTGGCCTTGAACCCCTCCAGGGATGGGGCAGCCACAGCTTCTCTGGGCAACCTGGGCCAGGGGCTCACCCCCCTCACAGCAAACAATTTCTTCCTCAGATCTCATCTAAATCTCCCCTCTTCCCATTTAAAACTGTTCCCCCTCATCCCATGGCTCCCCTCCCTGATCCAGAGTCCCTCCCCAGCTTTCCTGGAGCCCCTTGAGGGACTGGAAGGGGCTCTAAGGTCTCCGCGGAGCCTTCTCTTCTCCAGGCTGAACCCCCCCAGCTCTCTCAGCCTGTCCTCCCAGCAGAGGGGCTCCAGCCCTCCCAGCATCTTCATGGCCCTCCTCTGGCCCTGCTCCAACAGGTCCATGTCTTTCTTGTGCTGAGGCTTCAGAGCTGGACACAGTACTCCAGGTGGGGTCTCACCACAGCGGAGTAGAGGGGTAGAATCACCCAAGTCCTTCTCCTCAGGGCTGCTCTCCATCCATTCTCTGTTCAGCCTGGATTTGTGTTTGGGGTTGTTGTGACCCAGATGCAGGACCTTGCCCTTGGCCTTGTTGAACTTCATGAGATTGGCATGGGCCCACCTCTCCAGCCTGTCAAGGTCCCTCTGGATGACACCCCTTCCCTCCTTCCCTGTGTCGACTGCGCCACACAGCTTGGTGTCGTTGGCAAACTTGTTGAGGGTGCACTCAGTTTCACCCCTTTGGGTGAAAAAAAACTCCATTTAGGGTACCTGCTTTTATACTGTAGCCCTAAGGAGGACATGTGCCTTGCCTAGGACACCTACGACATAACTGGAATACAGTAGTGAGTTTGTTAAAATGTTCTGCCTCTCTGTATTCTGAAAGGCAGATTTTCTATTAAACCGTAGGGAAATTACTGGCCTTGTTAACTAGCGTAGAAGTAACGAGCCACAGCAAGGTTACTCGAGAGATTTGGGTCCTGGCTTTGTAAGACTGCATTGTTTCTTTAAATGAGAGAAATAATTTAAGCAAACAAACGAACAAAGAATTTCTGGAAATTAAAGTACGGTACGAATGGGATGATTTGCTCGTCTTCTGTTTAATGGGAGCAGTGCAGCGAACAATTGCACGGTTGACCTCAGAAATCCATCCATGGTAACTAGTCACAGGAGAGAAAAATAGACAGCCTGCCACCAACTTGGTATTAAAGTTATATTTTCCATTTTTTCCACGGTTGTGGGCCAGTCGGGGACTTTCCATGAGTAGTCAGTATGGCAGAAATCCCCTTCTGCTCTGTAGCAGCCACCGCTGCTGAGAAATGAAAGGTTGGATGCTGGTTTTGGCTTTAGTGGGTTTTGGTCCCAGTTTCCAGTGGGATCAGGCTGGGGCAGATCCTTCCTGCTGAACGCATCCTGCTGGACCAGGGCTATGGGTGGGTGATGCCCCCTTGTCCCTTCCACCCCATGGTCGGGGCTTGCTTGTGATGGGGTCTGGCGGAGGAACCTCACCTTTGGTTTCATCACCGCTACAAGCTCCTGGATGTTAAATCCTGGACTGGTTTTGGGGTCTGTGCGATGATCCGTGCAGCTCTGGGCGAGTCCTGCAAGAGTCTGGAGGAAGGACAGAAAGACGCTGCCAGGCTGGAATTCATCCAAAAATAAATAAACCAGAAATACTGGGCCTTCGGACTCTATGGTCTGTTCCTCAAAAGACATTTTTGGATGGGATCACTGTGCTTTTGTTCTTCCATTAGGCAAATGAGGAGAGAGCATTGTTTTCCTCCCCTCATCCGTTCCCCTTATAGGGAAAGAAGAAGGACTTGGCCACCCTGAGCCGAGCATCTCAGGGGACCTCCCAGAACAAAGGGCCGTATGGAGAAAAGTGCCGTCATCCTGTCCTCGTCATCCTCTTCCCTCCCTTCACCCTGCTCTTGGCACGGCCGTGCCCGCCCGGGGCTGGTGTGCCATGCGTCACTGCGAGCCGGCAGGGAGCATGGAGGGCGGAGGGGTGTTCCTAGGCTTCCTCCCTGGAAACCAGGCAAAATTCTCTTATCTCCAGGTTTATCGCTTCCCGTAGACTTGGCAAATCAACGTTGGAGGTTGTCTTCTGCCAGGGAGGTGTGGCAGCTCGGGGATGGTGTTGACAGTGCGCGTGTCCACGTGTGATGGCTTGGATAAAATAGTACCCCGAGAAACATCATCTTGATGTTCCTGGATGTGGACCAAAGCTCTGTGGACGCATCCATCTTGGGGTAGTTTCTCTCCCGTGTGCTGCAGGCATCCATCCCTGATCTGCAGAGAAAGCCTGGGGGTTGGAGAGCATCTCCCCAACCATGCTCTGCATCATCATTGCATTAGCTTCCCATACAGGAATACAGGGCTGGCGCGTGGAGCTGGGATGTTTGTGGGGTTTTTTTAATTACCCGTTCCATAGGTTCTTTACAAAAGACTGGATTAAGACCAACCTATCTTGTTTTGCCCAGGCTCCAAGGCTGACCCTGCTGAGACCCCCTGAGATACTGAACCCTATGGGAGTGGAGACCACTTGACTGCACTCAGCGCCTTTCAGGATCAAGCCCTAGGTAATTATGCTAATTCTTTGCCTGGATGATGGGTGAAATTTGATGTTCTGGGCTACGTGGACCAGCTGAAATCACATTCCTAGTTGTCCATCCCATGAATCCGTGGATTTTTTTTTCCCTCTGAAGGTTGTTATTCTGTAGATCGGTGGCTTGGCACCACAATAATAACCACTGTTCCCTCAAAAATAAAGCAGTATATCTCCTTTGCTTCCAGAGGGGGAATCGTAGAAGGCTTTGGGTTGGAAGGGACCTTTCAAGGCCACCTAGTCCAACCCCTCTGCCACGAGCAGGGACATCTTCGACTAGACCAGGTTGCTCAGAGCCCCGTCCAACCTGGCCTGGAATGTTTCCAGGGATGGGGCATCTCCCACCTCTCTGGGCAACCTAAATTGCTGGATCACCGTTCAGGCAATGATCACCAGCTCTTCTGCTTGGGGAGTTCTCCTGAACTTAACTTGCAGAAAGCTGTAAAAACAAACAAAACAAAACAAAAAGAAGTTTTCACTCCCATCAGAATCAGCCAAAGGCTTAAAATGTCAATATTTGTTGGCAAGGATGCTTGATCAGGTCCGGCTTTTAAGAAGGGCTCAAAACCCACAGCTGCAGGAGCCTGCTTTCTAAAATAAATCTAGCAATTATTTTCTGCAGAAAACGAAATTGTGAAAATCTTATTTACCTGTGTTCACAGCAGCTGCATTCTCACCTCCGAACCTGGCCTCTTTGTTGTGCCTCTGAGAAACTTTAAATCTTTGCTCCAGGGTGCATAGATGGAAATCAAAGAGCCCAGGGCCCAGTGGTGCCTTGCTCTGCATCCTCGTGGAGATGCGTGGAGATGGAGGTGCCTTGGCCCTGGGCAGGAGTTGTCCCAAGATTTCTTCTTCCAACCCCCAAGGCTAGCTCAAACTCAGAGCGTGAGCTTGAGAAGTGAGAATCACAGAATGGTAGGGGTTGGAAGGGACCTCTGGAGATCATCTAGTCCAACCCCACTGCCAAAGCAGGGTCACCTAGAGCAGGTTGCACAGGAACGCGTCCAGGCGGGTTTGGAATGTCTCCAGAGATGGACACTCCACCATTGGGGTGAGTTTTAAGAGGAGTAAGAAGGAAGCCAGCAGGATGCTGTGGACGTTACTCTGGAACACTAAGGATGAAGGATTTCCTGTAGGGTTGGCTTCCTGAGCGAGATGATACTCCCTACTAAATTCTCTATGCTGATAAAAGTATCGCTCAACAGAGGGTTATAATTTTTCACCCTGTCTGTCAGATTTTCCCTCTCCCCCGCAATAAATCGATTAATAAAACCCAGCTTCCCACTGATTTCAGCAGAGGTTAAAGCCCCGCTCCCAAGATCCGGGTGGCGTGAGGGCAGATGGTGTGTCGCTGGCCGCTCTCCCAGAGCATCCTCTCTCCGTGCGGGAACAGAGGGCTATTCTCCATCCCTTGCAAGCTCTGTACGGTGACATTTTCGGGACCCCGGCCTGAGGACTTTGACTGGGTTGTTTCCTGTTTTGACAATCTCCATTTCAAATACTCTATGACAGTATTGTGCGGGGAATTAAAAAAAAAAAAAAAAAAAAAGCCACCCCGTATCCTTCTGTCTTGAATATTGTGGTGGGCGGTGGGGAGCTAAGCTCATGTTTCCAATGGGGAGGGAGAAGACACGGATGGTGAAACAGGCTCAGAAAGTGAAAGAGAGGAAAATGAAGAACGAGAAAGAAGAAATATATTCACCATCAGGGCTGCGGTGCGATATCTTTCCCCATCCACTCTGAATTTGTGGGGATGAGGTGCTCTCTCGGTGACGAAGCTCATATGCTCTGTGTTTAAACCGCTGCCGTCAAAGCTCGGAGAGTAACTAAAACAAAAGTGTCACGGGTCAAATGGATGTTTTCCAATTGACCGGAGCGCAATGTAAATCCTGGGGAAGGAAATAACCCACCAAACATCCATCAGCCCTGTGTCTGCGTCCCCCACCCCGGTGCCGGCTGCTGGTGGCCGGTCTTGCTGGGACCTGCGACCCGGTGGCAGCTGTTTGCCTCCACATCCCGAAACGTTCTGCAGGCAGCACCCTCTCACAGAATCCCAGAATGGCAGGGGTTGGAAGGGACCTCTGGAGATCATCTAGTCCAACCCCCTGCCAGAACAGGGTCACCCAGAGCAGGCTGCACAGGAACGCATCCAGGCAGGTTTGGAATGTCTCCTCTGGAGAAGGAGACTCCACCGCCCCTCTGGGCAGCCTCTTCCAGTGCTCTGCCACCCTCAAAGGAAAGAAGTTCCTTCTCAGGTTTAGAAGGAACTTCCTATGTTCAAGTTTGTGGCCATTACCTCTTGTCCTGTCCCCGGGCACCACTGAGAAGAGCCTGGCCCCATCCTCCTGACATCTACCCTTTCAGTATTTGTAAGTGTTGATAAGGTCCCCCCTCATCCTTCTTTTTTCCAGACTGAAGAGACCCAGATCCCTCAGCCTTTCTTCATCAGAGAGGTGTTCCAGTCCCCTCAGCATCTTTGTGGCTCTCTGCTGCACCCTCTCCAGCAGTTCCCTGTCCCTCTTGAACCGGGGAGCCCAGAACTGGACCCAGTGCTCCAGGTGTGGCCTCACCAGGGCAGAGCAGAGGGGGAGGATGACCTCCCTCCATCTGCTTGATGCACCCCAGGATGCCATTGGCCTTCTTGGCCACAAGGGCACATTGCTGGCTCTCCCCAGTAAGTTTTCATGCAAATTTAACAGTGTCAGATCCAGATTTGATCTAGGTCGGCGATTAGGAGGATCGAGAGGTTGCTTCAGGTGAGCACGGTAGGAGAGAAAACATCTGCCCGCTGAGGAGCCGGGGCTGGAGGCTCATCCTAAGCCCCTACAACGCACCTTCAGCCGAGGGCTGATCTTTGCTGGGATAAATTCAGAGGATTTGGACAGGCAACGCTGCCGGGGAGCATCAAGGCAATCGTGTCTCCGACGCCGCTTCACCCCATCCCTCGCAAAGTTCCCCCCCCCGCCCCGCCCCGAGGTTTCGGCGTGGCCCATTGCTCTTCGATGTGTTGTAACCTGAAAATAAGGATAGATAAAGGCAAAATGTTCCGGGAGTGATGCCAAGCCAAAGGCACTGAATTATTAAGAGATCCGTATCTGGATAACAGATTTATGCTCTTTAACAAGTTTTAAGAGAAAATATGGTGTTTGCAGGTTCAGATCGGGATCGTCCTAAGAAATAGAGCCCTCCTTTTTAAATTGTATTGCTTTTATTATTATTATTTTAATAATAATAATATTTCCACAGCGAAGCCATATATGAGAATGTTATTTGCGTAGGAACTGGAAATGAACCTGAAATGATCAGCGTATTTTTTTAAAGGCGCTTTACAAGTCGCTCGGCATTGGAAAAGGTGCGACTATCCGTCAAAGCAAGTCTTGGGGATAAAATAATTAGAAATCACACAACCATAGCAAAGGAAGATTAGTGCTAAAATTAGAAGCCATAAAGTTGTTTTTAGATTAGGCTGGAATCTGGGCAGGCTGTTTTATTGTACTGTGTTACTTAAGAAAATGCAAGGTGAGGGGTGTGAATGGCCTGCGTTTGGTTGTGTTGCAATAGAAATGCTGTCTCTAACGTTAGGTGGGATGGTCTATGAGATAATTTTCAGGGAAATCCTTAGGGAATGGAAGTACAGTCCTCCGTGAAATATGACAAGCTGCTAAAGGAGCTGGGTTCGGTGCTGGGCTCTTCCTCCCACTCCCTGGGGATGTCCTCTAAGGTTGGTCTGCTCTGCCATTTTGTTTCATGGTTGTAGTGGCCAAATGCCCACGTTGCATCCAGAAACCGTGGTGGGATGGCCAGGGTGGGTGCGGAAGGGTTTGCACCCGTGGGCAGGGTGGGTGGGAGTTGTAGCTGCTGTGGTCCCTGCGCTGGCTCTTTGGGGGCCAGATAGCGATGTTAGATGGGGCGTAGCCCACGCAACTTCAGCGCTTCACGTATCTGCTGGAGCTCCTTATGTGTGAACAGAAATAAATTCTCTATCAGAGGAGGGCCACAAAAATGATCCGAGGGTTGGAGCCCCACTGCTGTGAGGACAGGCGGAGAGGGTTGGGGGTGTTCAGGCTGGAGAAGAGAAGGCTCTGGGGAGACCTTATTGTAGCCTTCCAGTACTTAAAGAGGGCTTAGAAGAAAGATGGGGACAGGCTTGTTAGCCGGGCCTGTTGCGACAGGACAAGGTCTTTTAGTGGTTTTAAACTAAAAGAGGGCAGATTTAGACTAGATAGAAGGAAGAAATGTTTTACACTGAGCGTGGTGAGACACTGGCCCAGGTTGCCCAGAGAGGTGGGAGATGCCCCATCCCTGGAAACATTCCAGGCCAGGTTGGACAGGGCTCTGAGCACCCTGGTCTAGTTGAAGATGTCCCTGCTCATGGCAGGGGGGTTGGACCAGATGGCCTTTAAAGGTCCCTTCCACCCCAACACATTCTGTGATCTGTCATGGAGGGTGTCACCAAACTAGGTGGGAGTGTTGATCTGCGTGAGGGTAGGAAGGCTCTACAGAGGGACCCGGACAGGCTGGATCCATGGGCCAAGGCCAATTGTATGAGGTTTAATAAGGCCAAGTGCCGGGTCCTGCATTTCGGTCACAACAACCCCAAGCAACGCTACAGGCTCGGGGAAGAGTGGCTGGAAAGCTGCCCGGCAGAAAAGGACCTGGGGGTGCTGGTGGGCGGCCAGCTTAACATGAGCCAGCAGTGTGCCCAGGGGGCCAAGAAGGCCAACAGCATCCTGGCTTGTATCAGGAATAGCGTGGCCAGCAGGAGCAGGGAAGGGATGGTGCCTCTGTACTCGGCACTGGTGAGGCCTCACCTCGAGCGTTGTGTTCAGTTCTGGGCCCCTCTGTACAAGAGGGACATTGAGGTGCTGGAGCGGGTCCAGAGGAGAGCGACCGAGCTGGTGAGGGGTCTGGAGACCAAGTCGTGTGAGGAGAGGCTGAGGGAGCTGGGCATGTTTAGTTTGGAGAAGAGGAGGCTGAGGGGAGACCTCATGGCCCTCTACAACTCCCTGAAGGGAGGGTGTAGAGAGGAGGGTGTTGGCCTCTTCTCCCAGGGGAATAATGACAGGACCAGAGGAAATGGCCTGAAGTTGCGGCAGGGGAGGTTTAGATTGGATATTAGGAAGAATTATTTTACTGAAAGAGTGGTCAGGCCGTGGAACAGCCTGCCCAGGGAGGTGGTTGAGTCACCATCCCTAGAGGTATTTAAGAGGCGTCTGGATTTGGCACTTCAGGGCATGCTCTAGGGGCAGAGATTCTAGGGGGTGGTTTGTTTCGTGTGTTGTGGGGTTTTTTTGTGGGTTTTTTTTTTTTTGTGTGTGTGTATGGTTGGACTCGATGATCTCAAAGGTCCCTTCCAACCATGAAGATTCTGTGATTCTGTGATTCTGGAAAGTGTGCAACACAGTGGGACCCACCTTTACTCTCAGCTGGCATTGGCTCATAGAGGCGCATGTCTGGTCTTCAGCCCCATTACACCATTAGTTTCCAAGGGGCCTTCTTTGATTAATGCCCATGCCAATTAAGTCTGTTGCGGGGTGTGTTGTGTTTTGGGGACTGGGATGTACCTGATGTGCCTTGGTTCATGTGCTGGGGACAGGCCATGGCTTGGGATTTCCTTCTCCATTTGTGGAGGTGCTGGGAGGTCCTCCTCAATGCAGCGGGTTTGGACACAAGGATCTGCCACCATACTGAGAAGCGGATGGTTTTTTGGTTCCTGGTGACAAAGAAGGAGCCAAAAGTGTGCCCCATTTGATGCATGAGGACTCGTGGTGTGACGAGAGTAGGACAGAGAGGGGGACAAGGAGGAATGATATGGGGCAGCTTCAATGTGAAGAGTGGCTGAACAGACTAAGCCCTTCAGTCTGGAGGAGAAGGAGCTGAGGAGGTATCTAAGTGGGGTATATAAGCCCTATGTGGTGTGGAGGTGGGATAGGGAAGTTATTTGTTGTGTCTTGCAGCACAAGAGCTGCAGAAAAATCGTGAAACGATTGGGCAGAGGCCTTAAACAGGAGGACTTGCTTTTTACAAAACATGTAATTAAACTATGGACCTCACTGCCACAGGATGCTGCAGATGCCAAAAGTATAAATGGCTTCAAAAAACCAATTAGGGAAATTTGTGGATGAAAGGTCCATGAGGGGCTGTTAGCACAGTGCTGGAGGTACGGACACCGAATTGGGAAGCATCTCAGCTGCTTGCTGGCCATTGGGAGGATATACCTGGAGAAGTAATCCATGTATGCCCCCTTTCGTACACCCCTTGGTCACCCCCAGAGTCGAGATCTTGGGCTGCAGGACCTCGGCCACCTGCTCTGGTGTTGAACGTGATGCATGCTGGTGGAGGACAAGGAAAGCCACATCTGCTGTCCCTCTCTGCTGGGCTTCCCATGGCAAAGGCACACCCATACTTATAGATTGGACATCATCAAACTGGGCCAGTTGGGTATCGTGGGGTGTGATATTCCCTGATATATCAGCAAGCCTTCCCCTGTTAGTTGGCTTACTCCAGCATGCTCAGCCAAGGCAGGAGCACAGGTCCAGATGGGTTAAGATCCTCCAGTGAAAATGTCCACCACCAAATTCCTCCTAAGTCCAAGTGAATATCCCAAGAATATACGGGGTAGGGAGGACCCAGCATGCTCTGTGTATAAATGCCTTCAGAGAAAAAGTGTCTTGATACTAAGAGGCTTTCTGGTATACTTGGAAAGGTGTAACGTGAGCGAGAGGTTGGAGGACACAATTAGGCACATCCGTGGTGTTTTCACCATGGAGGTGGCCTGTCACCCAGAGAAAGGTGACTTCTTCAGTGCTGGTGCCTTGAAACCGGGAGCGAGGGATTTCTGGGTGAAAAATCTGAACTTTGTGGGATGGATGCAACTGGGCGAAGCCCTTCAGCTGGTCCCACCAGAGGTACCAAATGAAAAGGTCTATGGGTTCCCTCCTGGCCAGGAAGCACCAGCCCTGCTGTGACCACCCGCAGCATCTTGTCAGCACGTGCATTTCCCCGGTGCCTGCAACAGGAGAGTGGAGTTGAGCAGACTGCCTGCTCCCCCCGAAATGCTCCCCGCCGCGCCTCCAGCTCGGTGAAAGCAGGACAACTCCTCATCGGCTCTTTGTAGCCCAAGAACAGAGCCTTGGAAAAGTCGGCAGCGGGAACTTTACTAATTCCAACTAATGACTCCGAAATACTGACTGAGGGGAACAATTGGGCACCATCAAAAGGCGCAGACAAAAGAAATGCAGTGCATTGTAATAGCAAACGGAGCTGAATTTGGTCTGATGGAGCACCTTTCATATTCAGAGCATTTCAAAGCCCTTTGCAGAGTAATGAGCTGCATGCGGACGGTGGGGCTGGTGGAGCGGTCTTTATGTGCCCAACAATAGCTGGCACGGCTGGTGGAGGAGGACCTGCTGCTGGTGGGAGAGGGGATGGTGGCTGGGTTGCTGGGGTTATCCTGCACTTTCCCATTTTTTCAGTGCTGTTAGATCTCTAGCTAGCGTTTGGATGGGCATTGGAGGAGATCAGGCAAGAGCTATTGGCCTTTCAATACTTAAAGGGGGCTTATAAGAAAGATGGGGCCAGGCTTTTTAGTAGGGCCTGTAGCAACAGGACAAGGGGTGATGGTTTTAAACTAAATGAGGGGAGATTTAGACTAGATAGAAGGAAGACATTTTTTACACTGAGAGTGGTAAAACCCTGGCCCAGGTTGCCCAGAGAGGTGGGAGATGCCCCATCCCTGGAAACATTCCAGGCCAGGTTGGACGGGGCTCTGAGCACCCTGATCGAGTTGAAGATGTCCCTGCCCATGGCAGGGGGGTTGGACTAGATGGCCTTTAAAGGTCCCTTCCAGCCCAAAGCATTTGATAATTTTATGATTCTATGAAGATGTCGCTGTGATTCCTCTGTTGTCCTTGGGTTGCTTCTGTGTCCGTAGTTGAGATCTTCCCCCTGTGTGTCTACCTAGCAGCAGTCCATCAATGCTCTGGGCTGGGCATGGTGGCGAAACGTGGGGTAAACAGGATTTGGTTTGGAAGGGACAGAGCAGCTTGAGGCATCCAGGACAGTCTGTGAGATGGGATTATTCTTTCCGTTTTGAAACTGTGCAGAAGTCCCTAGGTTTATGCGGGATGGATCTGCTCCTCGTGGAATCGCTTAGAGAGGCAGTAAACTTGGCCTGAAGGACTGGGAAAGCCTGTCTAGCTTCTGAAAGCTACTGAGCTACTTCATCCTCCCAGGAGTGCAGTAAAGTTGGTGTCTGGTCCTGTCTGTGGATTTACCTGGTCCTGTGGACCTGCAGGTCCTTCATGTGTAGGTCTTCAGTCTTGATGGGCTTAGTTTCTCTGCCCTTCTTTTATCTCAGGGGAAACAGAGGCTGAGAAACATGTTGTGACTCACATGAGAATCCCTTGGCGCAGCTGGGAATAGACCTCGGCCTCCCAGGTCACTTGCTGGTCCTCTAATCTTGCGGTCTCCGTGACAATTTCGTGAAGGCCCACATACGACTTAAGCTCTTTAATTTTAGCTAAGCCAGAATAGCACTGGCGCAGCTGCGTGAGCAGATCTCTTGGTCCCGAAACCATTCCTGTGGCAGGGATGTTTCTTGCCCCTTGCAAGGAGAGGAAAAGGTTAATTGCATTTTTTTTTTCTTTCTTTTTTTCTTTTTTTTTTTTTTTTTTTTGTTGGGAAAGAGGAAATAAATGTACCTACCCCACCCTAAGGGGACTGCACAAATCTGTCAGCCCTTGGCGGGTGGGGGCAGGCAGCTGGGCTGCGTTAAGGAAATAGCCCTTGGGAGGGAAGGGGTTGGGGGCATGGGTGGGGGGGCTTGGCTGCCTGCCCGCCTGCCTGGTGCTGCAGGCAGGGAGGACGATGCTCTACAGGGCTATATTTGGAGACCCCAGGCCGTGACGCTCTCCGCAGAGCCATGGGGACTTGGGACGAATTAATCTTACCCGGGGTTGGAATAAAAAGATTTGCAGCAAAGCCTGGTTTGGGGTTAGAAAATGAGCTCCGGGGTGAGGACGGAGACCTCAGACCTTCTCCCATGTGACCTGAGTCCTTCACTACACCAGCTCCTTGCTAACTAAGATAACCAAATTCCAGCAGCCTCCCGGCTTCGCTGGAGGACCACGCTGGGTTGGCGTTCAGTTTGTTGCGTCTCCTCCATCCCAGCAGAGAAAGGAGCATGGGAAGCAGACCGAGATGTGTTGGAAACCTGGATTCTCATCGCTTCTCCATCTGTGTTTCCGTGCCGCCTGCGCTCCAACTGGGTCGGGCTGATGTCATGGCAAGATTTCCTCTTGCCGGCTGTCATCCCGCAGCGGGGATTTGATGGTGTGCAGAAGGCTTTGCTGTGTCCCTTCCCGTCTGAGGCTGGCCGGCACTGCTTTCCAAGCAGGGGTGTCTCAAACGGCCGGTTGAGTGGCAGTGGTAGCAGAGGGAGGTTCTCCACAATGACCCAACCTTGTGTGGGTATTTTGGTACCGCTTCTGAATTAATGCTCAATGGAATATATAAAGACCCAACATTTTTAAGTTTGTTTGGGAGCTCATTGCAATAAAAGTAAAGTCTCCTGTGGTGGAGCCATAAGTTCAAAGCAAGACATAGGGTTATGTCTTGAAACAACTCAAAGTAACTTTCAAGCTTCTTGTCTTGTTGACCTTCAAGGTATCTATGTTCAAAGCCGTCATGCATATATCACACGGGGGGTGATGTTTGCGCAGAACCTATCCAAATCTTTCTCGTTTTGCTTTTATATCAGCAGTGGCTGGTTGTGAGTGACCTGTACTCATCTTTTGAGCGTAGTAGGAGGCAAGTCAACTCTGGAGGCTCAAGGGAGACTGCGCTCGGAGGAGGACCAAGGCTGAAGGTGGAGGTGATGTTGGTGCTGGTGGTGTGTTTGAGGTGGATTTACATCCTCACACTCTTAGCCAGATGGATGCTTTGCCCGTGGTTCTTGCTTCAGCTGAATGGTGTGGTAGGCACAGGAGGGAAGATGTTAGGAAGGCAAGAAATGGATTTATAATCCCAAACTAGCACCGCTTGGTCTAGGAGAGCATTGGTGGGGCCTCACTGGTGTTTTCCAGTGGAGGGACAGACCTGCTGAGTCTGGGCATCCCCATGGGGGCTGCAGGATGCGTGCCTGGTGGCAAGGCATAGCCCTGGGATGGAGGGGGCTCATCCTGCCTCCTCCGGCACAGCTCTGGGACGAGGGGCTCATCTGGATTTAGCAGAATGGGTCTCCTTGCCTCCTGTCTGGGATTCACCATCTGCCTGAGCTTTTAATATCACTTCATTCTCCCTCCCTACATCCCACGCCCCTGTCCCAGATGTATTTTTTCTAAGTGGCTTTAATTAACTTACATTTTCCTGTGCGTGACAGCTCCTTGAGGTTTTGGTAGCTGTTTTCTGTCCTTCCACAGTTGTCACTGACATGTAGCACTTTCCCTGCAGACTGGCCTTCAAGCCTACCGTTGTTTTTTTCCCTGCTCTGCGGAATTATTTTAACATACTGGAAGGAAATGGTTTCCATGTGAGCCTTGTTACACGCACTCAGTTGATTATTAGGTGCGATTTTCCTGATCCCTGCTGGTATCTACGAGGATTTTGAGCGAGGGAGCCGGAGGGGCGTAGGATGATGGTTTAGGTCAGATAGATTTATCTTCACGAGTGACAAGACTGATAACTCTGGAGTGGCATGGCTACAGGTGTTATCATTTGGGTGTCTCCTCAAGAGTGAAGGTTAATGTCTTGCCACTACTGATCCATCACGGTGTTATCTGCAGGATTTATAGGTCTTCTTGTGCCTTTCCAGCAACGGCGGGTTCACTTTTCCAGAGCTCAGAGCTATCTACCTGGTTGCGGCAGCCGGAGCGAGCACGTCAGCAAACCCCTGCTCTCCTGGGGTCGTTTGCTTTTAAACACGATGTTGGGAAAAATCTCTGCTTGTTATTGTGGATTTTTGCGCTTCCTCAGTGGAGGGAGGTGGGATGGATGGGGGCAAGCCCAGTGTTTAAGTCTTCTCCCTTGGCAAAGCATCAGGTAGATGAAGGCAAGACAAGCCCTGATCCTGCCTTCCCACGGATCACCCTAAGGAACGTGAGCAGGAGGATGGCAGGGAGCAAGGAGGGACTCAGATCTTAAAGTAAAACCTCTTTAAAACAAAAAAAAAAAGAAGCAGCAGCAATAAATCCAACAAATTAAAATAAAAAGGCAAATAACGTGAGTGACAATTGTACAGTATGAGATAGCACCGCATCCTGAATTCCAGGGGGATAGGAAATATGAAGCAAAAATCACTCAGGTGCTTCTAGATAGCGATAAGGAAAGCAATTCCCATTTACCGGTAGAAATAAAATAAGAGGTCCTGATAAACCCTCCATGACTAGACTGGATTAGGGGCTCTAGCTGTGAAAATTCATTATGGGCATGCAAAAGAATGCATATCTCGCCGAGCTAAACTGACTACAAACAGCATTTATCTGGAGAAGAGACGATTCACTCGGAGTAAATAGATTTCTTCCAAAGGGAAGAAGAGGGGGTGGGGGTGGGGGGGTGGAATCTGTCAGAAATCTGTATCCCAGCCTTGTCATTTATTATGCAAATAAGTCCCACACCTGCCTAAACCATGAAGGATGACTTTGTGTTGGAAGAGCGATCTTAAGCTGTTCCAGCGACTCCAGGGCCAGGAGCTGTTGATTTCAGGAGGGCTTCAGAGTTCCCATAAACCCATTGCTTCATGTTATTTTGTATTTTATTTTATTTTATTTTATTTTATTTTATTTTATTTTATTTTATTTTATTTTATTTTATTATTTATTTTAATTTTCCCGTTCTCTGTAGGAATGACTTTGTATCTGCGCCATGTGCAGAAGGGAGCCCGTGGCATATTCTGGTCTGTCCTTGTCTTCAGCTCTGTTCCTTTTGGTATTGGCTCCGATTAAAGCTGCACAGCATCACTCTACTGGGTAGGGATTAGCGGAACATAAGGGTGGTGAGACACTGGCCCAGGTTGCCCAGAGCGGTGGTGGAGGCCCCATCCCTAGAGACCTTCCAGGCCAGGCTTGATGAGGCTCTGAGAAACCTGATCTAGTTGAAGATGTCCCTACTTAGTGCAGGGGGGTTGGACCAGATGGCCTTTAAAGGTCCCTTCCAACCCAACACATTCTATAATGATTCTATTCTATAATAACATGACGCATTTGAGCTTCAGTCCGCGGTTGAGACTGAGGTGGTTGTAGGTGGCTGCAGAAGCACTTACAGTGGTGTGCAGGGACCAAAACATGATCTAACACCTTTTCTTCTAGCAATTAAGTGTCTCAGGCTGCTAATTTTAGAAACAGAATTGAGCTGGTAGGAGCCACGAATAATGGATGAAACCTTGATGTTCCCTTTGGTGAAGAGAGTGTTGAGCCAACGTTAAATGAATGGGAAAAAAACCCACCCGAATACAGAAATCTAGAAGTTTTTTCCTGACAAGGAGGTTTTTGGTTTTGATGCTGTATTTTGGAAAGGCTCCTGCTGGATCATGTGGCCCCAATTCAGTACGTGTGAGCAAAGCTCCAGAGGTGGAAGCCTGACCCCACAAACCCACCAAGCTCCATCTCACACAGTTTGGGCCAAGCGGGTCCCCTCTCCGAGGCCACACAAAAGTCAGGGGGATGCTCAGAGAGTAGAGGGGTCCAGGTAACACATTGTACGTGTTCATAAACAGGTTGTAGGACACACAGAGAACCTGGGTCATAGAAAAGCACATTCAAAGGACTTCCCTAAATTCTTGATCCCAGATTTCTCAGGTACCTTCTCCATTACAGCCAGGAGAGATATTTGCACTGATTTCTGGCTCTGGTGATCTCAGCGTTGCCTTTCCCTCTCTGGCCTTAGGAGACCACGTCAGTAGATGGCTTCTGGTGGGGGGAGAGGGACAGGTCCTTTGATGAGCAGGAGGGACCGACCACCCGGCATCTGCTGCGGCCGAGGGGGAAGGCAACGCGCGTTGATGTTGGCCATCGCATGAATCTCTCTCATTTCTCTGGGGGGCGTTTTACGTTTCTGTTTTGCCCTCAGCATTTCTGCAGGGCTGGGCTGGCCGGGCTCTTGCAGTGCTCTGGAGTGATTCTGCTAATGGGATCTGACCTGATGGCTTTGCATGTTTTAAGTAAATTAAACACAGCTGCTAGGAAAATCCAGTAACCTTAACAGCACCATGGCTCCGTTGTCTGCATTGTAATTACAGCGGCAACTGCCTGGAAGTTCTACTTTCTGGTTTATTTTTAAATAGCTTCTGAGCTACCCTTTGATCAACTGCTTCATCCCCGAGTCCTGCCTGTCCTTTTCCTTGTTCTGGGTTTAACCCTTGCTGCTTCTTCGAGCATCCGTCTCATTGCAATGTCAGGCAGTCGCAAATGCAAGCGGCTGGTTGCAAAAATGACCCTCTTCCCTGAACCCGTCCTGCAGTTCTGAGCTGAGGGTGAATCTGGGGAGAATTTTAAGCCAGAGTTTTTGGGGTGCGTGAACACCCCAGGCATTGAGAGCGAAGCGTTTTTGTGGGTGCAGGGGAAGTGCGTCTTGAAATATGCAGCTTTTGCGGTTGCTTCAACCGGAATCCTTTGTACCCCTTCAGAGAGATGGGCTATCACAGTGACAACACTTTAATCAGAAGCAAAAAGAGTTGGTGTCATGTAGGAAGCAAAACTGGGAGCCTAATTAATTTTCCCTCGTCAACCCATGAGTGGAAGCCATGCCTGCAAGAGCAAATGATCAACTCCCAGCACAAGCGTAGCTGCACGCTCCTTCCCTATATTAACAACTCACCCCGTCTTCCCTGCAGGATCTACATGGGCTCAAATCTCTGGAGGAAACCCAGGCTCGGGGAAATGACTTAAGGTTTTGCATGAGAGCCTGCAACATGGCTCAAAACACGGCTGAATTTTAAGCATGTCCTAGTGCGAGAAGGGAGGTTGGCTCAGCATCACGAGATGCTGGTCCCACCTCGAGGGCACCAGAGCTACAGCTCCCCACTGCGCTCAAGGTCACATCATATTTGGTTAGAGAATCACAGAATCATAGAATGGTTTGGGTTGGAAGGGACCTTTAAAGGCCATCTGGTCCAACCCCCCTGCCGTGAGCAGGGACATCTTCAACTAGACCAGGTTGCTCAGAGCCCCGTCCGACCTGGGCTGGAATGCTTCCAGGGATGGGGCATCTCCCACCTCGCGGGGCAACCTGGGTCAGCGTCTCACCACCCTGACCATAAATCATGGTTCTGGCTACCCTTGGTCCTGCTGGTACATGGGATGAGCTGTCTGCTGGACATCTGAGGGTACTTCCAACAGAGCCGTTTGCCAGCTTGTTTTCCAGCCTGGCTTCTTTTCTCTTCCACCGGGCTGGCCAGGACAGGCAGATCTCCACTGTGATGCCCTGGTCTGCTCTCCTGTCTGCTGTCTGCAGCATGTCGCTGTGCATCCGCATCGGAGAGCGAAGGGGGGGTGCCTGTGCGTTTGATCTGGGCGAGAGCACTGAGTGGGCGTGATTGAGGTTGTAAAGTTTATGTGATTCTGTGTTTTATGGTAAATTTTAAATTGACTTTGCAATCAGAGGACATTAGAGTTTGTAAAGGAAAGTCGGTGTGATGTGTTGCAGAACACAAGGTGGTAATTTCCCCTCTTATATTGATGCTATCAACAGTAAAGAATGAAGCAGCTGCTTCCCGGAGGATTGGTTTTTTAATGCGTTCGATTTATGTATTTTATAGACTATTATTTATTACGTGGGGTTTTTCCCCTTTTACTGGCTTTCCCTCTCCCTCTGTTTCTAGAATAATTCAGCTCTATCTTATCTACTGCTTTTCATCTGTAGATTTCACAGCCCTTTCCAACCACGGCCGACATCATTGTTTCCATTTTCACATAGGAGGGAGGAAACGGAGGGTTGGAGATGGGAACGGATGTCAGCCCAAAGATGCAGCCAGGCCACTCCTCCTCCTGAGCACGATCCACGCACTCATTTCTTCCCGGGTTGGGAGGGATGAGCTGTCTCGGGACATTTTTGGCTGGAAGACACAGTCCCTGGCAAGTCCTGGTCCCTCAGGGAGAGCCCTGTGCCACCACTGTGCCCATGTGGTGCCCTGGCATCTACTGTGGGTGCTGCCACCATCTACCCATGATGGCACCGTCAGGATCTTATGAGCCAAAGCTCCCTTTATCCACAGATGAAAATGAGTTGCCATTAAAAACAGCAATAATCACCACAAACACTCTCCTAGGCAGTGAAACACCCACACGTGGCCATGCATGATAGAAGCGCCTTTTCAAAGTAGGTTTGCCAGGTGGGATCTTCTGCACAGACATCAGTGACTTGTTTACCTTGAGTCCAGTGGGCTTCTCCAGGACGCTGCCCTATTTCGACTAGGTGATCTTTATGGTCCTTTCCAACCTAAACCATTCTATGGTTCTGTGATTCGAGGCAACGCAGACTTTCAGCGAGGCTCAGGTTCTGAAGTTGCTCTGTTAGTTGACAGAAATGGGTTTTTTTAGCTGAGCAGAATGTTTTCTGGCGAGGTGGGATTCATCTGTCCACATTTAGATACCTGGATGGTAGCCACCTCTTCCCTACTTGCCCGGGCTGCCTTGATCGTTGATGGAGAGCAGTAGGCACAATTTTAGTGGTGTGGTTTCTGTTCTCTTAAGAGAGATGTCTAGCTGAGATCAGATGGATCTTGCTGTGGCTGCTCTTCTTTGGTGATGAAGACAGTCTAGCTAACTAGCCCAGTCTAGCTAACTAGCATTTTTCTGTAGATACACGAGGAGTCTGTGACCCTGAATGTCTCCTTCCCACCATGCATTTCAGTATCTTGCATAAAACTGAATGGCTGGAAGGAGAATTATCCCCAAAAGACAGCGTGGCAGGGGTTTTGCACACCTCATGCCGTATGTTCTGGTGTTCCACCGTGGTGGGGCTCTGTGGTTGCACTGTAGGTCCTGATGCACCATGGTCAAATGTCTTCTCACCTACCTCCATGCACCTCCAGAAGGGATGGGGCCACCCTGGTCTCCCCACCTGACCGGTGAGCATTGCTAAAGGCAGCTATGGCTTTATTTTTGCACATGACAAGGGGGGCAGTCTGTCATTTCATCATTATTGGGTCACCTCAGATGCTCAAGCTGGGACAGGAAGGCAGCACTTGATAGTTTTCCCCCCATCTTCACTGAAGCCAGGGTTCACCCTCATTTCTCTCTGACAACATGACAGTGTTTGCCGGCAGCTCTGTATTTTGCTTGCAATTATTAAGCCTGCTAGAAAAGGGTTCTGGCACCTTCCTGATTCACTAATGTATCTGGTGAGGTCTTGAGAGCCTGTGAAGGAGATGGGCAGAGTCCTCTGGGAGGATCCTGGGGTCACCCGGGCATGAGGGGAGACGTGGGATGAGCTCTTCCCCAGGCTTAGACTCGTTCATTAAAGCTGAACCACAGCAAAGGTGTTTCATGATGTTTGGTTTTGAGATATACCGAGAAGAAAAAAATTGCAGAAGTCCTGGGCATTTTAAAGTAATATTTGATGGGGATTTATTGAAGAAGCTGTAATACAGCCTGTAGCAGCATCTGCTTTCCAGATTAACAGAGGGCTTGCAAATGGCACTTTGGAAGCAACCTCCAAGATCGTTTGAAAGCTGGAGAGCAAATTCCATTTGGTGAACGATTCATGACATGGGTTTGCATATCGGTTGTTCCTTCTTTCTTTGTCAAATTTGTTCTCTTTTCGGTGATAGTACGCAGGAGGCACACAAACACGGTAACCATCCTGGAAGTGTTTGTGTGCCAGGACGGTGCCACTCATCCCAGCAGGGGCCTGAGAGCGCAGAGCTGGAGGGCATCCTCTTCCAATGCAAATGGGTTTTATTTTGGAGCTATTGAAACTTGGACCAGGAGGTGGAGGTGGCCCGCACTGGAAGATAAAAATATAAACTCGGTGTCTAGTCTTTTGTTACAGCCGATAGATGTTTGGTCAGTGGGGTCTGGAGGGTGTTTCACACCCCAAAGTAGATACTGGTGTCTGAGTAACTGGATGGCTCTCCAGACACCCCAAATTCTGATGACTGCATCCCCATGGGCTGCAATAAGAGCTGGGACAGCCACCACACGTGTAGGTCATGATTCAGCTGCTAGACATAAGTACCTAGCTTTACCCTAAGACATATTACTGTTCGTCTCCAGCTGCCAATCAAGAGGGATGCAGGTCCGGGCTTGTATCTGGCAAAGCCATGCACAGGTCTTGGATAGCTTAGGAAGTCTAATGTGGTGATGGGACCAGGGCCACATTGTGCTTGAAGTGAGCTAAATTCGAGCTGCTGACGAATCAGGGCTAGAGCATGGATGGACCCCTCAGGGGATGGTCCACTGGGAGTATGTGAGTGCTTGTTCTGTTGAGGGTAGGGCTGTCCCCTGTGTAGACACCGTGGAGAAAGGTCGTTTCTTCATGTGGGGTTGACCTCAAGAGCAGGACAAGCATGGCCCATCACCATGCTGCTTGGGAACCGTCCATCCCAGCTCTGCAGCTCACCCCAGCCAGGGGATGGAGAGGTCAGCGTGCTAAAGAGAGGCAGAAGCTCCCCTTCTCGAGACGTGTGGTGAGAGGAACGGACCCACAAGTGAGCTGATGTGGCACGTTAGTGATGTATTCAAGGAGGGTAATTAGAAACCTTAACGTCATATCCAGGAGGGTGTGTTCGATTCATCTCGAAACCACCCCAAGAAGCTAAAAGGGACCTTGTGGCTGAGGGGGAAGCCACAGACAAGCCTGTTTGCTTTAGAGCTTTTCATCCTGCATGTGTTTTGGGAATGGGAGAAGGAAGGCTGGGCTGCTCTCGGCAATGCCCATCCTATTTTGGAAAATGCTACAAGGGCGCCAGGGCATCCTCCCCAGCTCCGTGTTTGCTGACTCAGAGGGTGGACCACAAAAGTGTGGTTGTTCTGTTCTTCAGACCCCTCTTCATGGCAATGGGTTAATGAAACTGTCACTCAGGTGCAGCCTTTGCTTAGCCCAGAAACTCCCATTTATAGCCTCATCCCATGAGGATTCTCCTGAGCTTCAAACGGTGAATTCTTTTAGATGTTGCGTTGCAAGCTGTTGTGTCCCTGAGTTCCCCTTGCCACGGGGAGAAGCTGCAATGCAGGACACTCTGCCTGGAGAGAGAGAAGGAGACAACTTTAAGTAGAAGTTAAAGCTGAAGCCCAGCGCATTGCTCAAGGGAAACGTGGTGCCAGCCCCTGCCCTGACGCCGGGAGGAGGTTGTGCAGTGACCTTAGCAAAGCTGATGAGCTCCGGCATAAAGCCAGGCCATTGCAGGATTTTTGCAGCTTTCCCTGGGAATTTTGCCCAAAATGAAGAAGACAGCACTCACCCACATGGGCATGTTGACGGTGGCCTGCATTAAGCTCTTTGCCCCCTTGCTGATCGCTTTTGGCTGTTGAGCGGCAAACGAGCCATTAGTCCTCGGCGGTGGCGGTTACTCATCAGCTAATGATCTGAACTGGGGCCGGGGCTAAGGAAGGAGGTCGCGCTTAAGTGCACAAGGTCAGAGCAGCTGGATGCTCTCAAAAGCAGATGGACTCATTAGCCGCAGAGAAGTCCCCTTGTGGGGGCTGATCATGGCCCCAGAGCTTGGCCAGCTTTCATGGCTGCAGTCACCAGGCTGGTCCGCGGCCACCGTGTGCTCTACCTGCGCTCTGTGTGTTGCTTCCTGCCTAAATGTCCTCGCACTGATGGCTGTAGAAGCACAAAAAGGAAAAAGACGGACCATCACAAAGGAGAAAACCCATTGTGGGTTTTCTCTGCTCCTTAAGTGCGCACGCGCAGCAATTATCTTACCAGTTTAATAAGATGGGTAAGGTGGTCAGAGCCCCTTGGTTCCTCAGTCCCGGGACAGTCATCCAGGTGTCAACCTGACTTGAAAAATGTTGTAGGCAGTTTCCCATGAGAGAGAATCCCATAAAGGCTGGCACAAGATCAAGGTGGATACAGCCTCCGTATAAAAGGAGGGAGAGGGTTCCCAGTTGCTGGCTTGCGTCACGGCGAGTGGGAACTAGTCCTGGTGGACCCTGCTCCAGTAAACCTGTGCCAAGAGCTGCCTGGAGAAGGCAAGGAGGAGATGCTGGGCTGGTTGATTCAGTCGGGAACTGCTTGGGGACCCCGGGAAGAGGAGACAGCGTTTCTGTCTCCAGCTGACCCATGATAACAAGTATCTCCTCGCCTCGGTTTCAGCCTTCTCATGTAAGATTCACCGAATGGGAATGCACTGCGTTGTCTCCGCCCGTGTCAAACACAGTAAATTCGGAGACCGCACACAATAAATGGCCGTTTCATTGCTTTGGGTGACTCCCAGTTGACTACACACCACCGAGCCTTGGCAGAGAGATCCCTTTTCCCTTGCAGCTTCCACTGGTTGGTTGGAACCCCTTTATCCCAGCCAAAACTCTGGTAGAAACTCAGGTTTAAGGGCAGATGTGAGCTCGTGGTGCCATTTTTGGGAAAATATCCAAGATCGTGAGCTTTTAGTTTCTTTCGCATGCAGATACCACTTGTCCAGTTGACTGCTGAACCACAGGAGCAATTTCCAGTGCTCCCATAGCATGTGTGCCCAGCTGCCTTGGCCTTGTAATGGCCATGGTGGTCTTTTTCTCTGTCCTTACCAAGGAGACCTGGGCCACTCCCCTCCCCCCCACAGCCTAAGGGGGTTCTGGACCCTGTTAATATGATGGCTGTCTGCTAGTGGGAGTCTCACACCTTGAGGTTGTGCTAAAGTGGAGTCAAGACCCCCAAAGCATGCCCATACTGATCTTCATCGGCCTTCTGAACCCTGCCCACGTCCAGCCCAGCTACTGGCCACCTCATCCCTCACCAGCCACCCACAACCTGCATTAGTGGCCATCAGCGTGTTTCGTTATCTCCTCTAGCACGTGCTGGTGACAGTCCTACTCAACACCTCCTGCATGGAGATGTCAGCTCCCTGTGCAGAAACACCAGCCAGCTGTCTCCATCATTTGCAAGTGCAAAGTGCGGGCCAGGAGCTGCTGTAGAGCTTCATTTTTCCAAAGTTTTTCCCAAGCTAAGAGGGATGGAGGACTTGTATGGGCAGTTGGGTGGATGCTTGTCATATGCCTTCCCCCTCTGCACCCCATCACATGCAGGATGTGGGTTTGTTGTGGGCACCACTGCGGGTACCACCGAGCTACCACTGCCAACCAAGTTACGTGTGTAGGAAGATGCAGGAAATGGATAATCCCAGAGGGACCAAGATGTAACATTCAGCTGGCGGGGTGGGACGGGTGAAGTAGCCAACGCTGCTTTGACGGGATCCATTTCCGGACTGTTCATTTTCCAGCTGTCGCAGGAGGAGACGTGATACAGCGGGAGGATGGGTTGGGTTTGCACCTCCATGGCACGGTGTTGCTAGGTGATTTTGTGATACAGGCATGAGGGAAAGGTGATGAGCCGAGAAACGGCTGAACTGACTGTGGAAAACTGGGTGGTAGGAGGGCAGGAGCAGGCCTGGCTCAGTGGTTTCTCATCATCTGGCAGAAGGTTTCTCCAGACCTGGCTCTTCTTAACCAGAAGTTCGGTTCTGGATCTGATGAAAGATTTTGTCTTTTTTTTTCCTCCATTGTTCCTTAGGAAATGGTCAGAGGAGCAAAGGGAGCATCGCCGGAGATTTGAAACGAAAACAAGGGTACCGGTGAGTACATGTTTGGGTGTGCTGAGCTGGTGGCTTTGTGGGGAGAGCTGGTGGCTCCTCGCAAGCAGGACGAGAGTTGGGGAGTACGAAGTGACTGTCCTGATGTCTTTCTGGGGTCTTGGGGGTCTGATCCTGCCCTTCAGTTACCGAGGGAGAGGAGGTAGTTTGTAGCGTTGATGGATCAGCACGAATCAGCTTTACCACCACCATGATTCTCTGCTATTGTCAACGACCGAACCGCTAATTGCTCCTTCTGTAAATCCGTAGAAGATGCTCTCATAAATATGTGTGTTCTCTGTGCTGCAGTGCTGGAAAGAGCAGGCGGCAGCTACGCTGGCAGCTGCACGGGAGAGCGCTGAGCAACAATATTTGTTAATGCTTGGAGTGCTTTTGGCTTTTGTTGTGCTTGGCCCCGTTGCAGACCCAGTCACGGGGCTGCGATCTGGGTGACATTTCAAGGTCCTCTCCAGACCTGTTTTCTGCAGCTGTCACGCAGGAGGCTGTGGCTTGGGTGTTTGCCTAGAGGTCTTGAATAGGAAGAAAGGAGCATCCTTTTTTTTATCATCTAAGCTGGTTCGGATATGCCAGAGCCACATCCTGAGCTGATGTTGCTGAACCAAATTAACCTTGCGTTGCGTTGGGTGGGGGGCCGGTCTTTTTACACCACCTTCTCATGAGCAACGGCCTGGTTTGTACTGGCCAAACTCTTAGCAGAACCCTGTGGTGAGTCCCTGCAGGTCCCCATCCATCAGGGACTGGATCCCCACGTCTCCCCTGGTCCCCGCGCTGCACCGGTGTTACAGATGCTGAGGAGCAACTCAGTGCTGGGTTATCATAGAATGACAGAATGGTTTGGGTTGGAAGGGACATTCGAAGGCCATCTAGTCCAACGCCCCTGCCATGAGCAGGGACATCTTCAACTAGATCAGGTTGCTCAGAGCCCCGTCCAACCTGGCCTTGAACACCTCCAGGGATGGGGCATCTCCCACCTCTCTGGGCAACCTGGGCCAGCGTCTCACCACCCTCAGCATAAAGCGTGTCTTCCTTATACCTATTCCTGGGTCTGTGCTGTAGCCTGGACTACGTGGATGTGCAGGAGTGGTGCTGGTGGTGGGTGGATCGTGGGGAGATGCAGATTTTAAGCCTCACCTCAGCTCCGTATAGGTATGGAAAGAGGAGGAAGAAGGTGACACAGACAGAGATGAGAAGGGGCTTCGGGAAGGACTTTTCTTCAGACATTTCACAGCGTAGATGCCCTTTATATTGAGTGAGGGTGTTTTTAGCCCATGTTACATCTGCTCTGGTTTGGGCATCCAGCCTGGGATGAGCTAGAGGCTTGTCCTCTGGCTGCAAGAGGAGCTCAGGTGAGGGGACAGTGTGTCTGCAGGGTCACCTCCCGGCAAGGCGAGCTGAGACCTGGGCTTTCCCCCAGCAACCCTCCCAGCAGAAGAGCCTGGGAAGTGATGTTTTGTTCCCAGGGATCATCGCTGACTCCAAAACAGGCGTTAAGCAGGGCCCGGAGCGGAGACCAAGCTCCTCTCTGGCTCCCACACCTCCCACTCCCTCCCTGCCGCCTCTCCGCTATCAGCTAGAAAATAAACTCAGCCTGTCTTCCCAGGAGCAGCAACCCCCTGGCCTGCCAACAAGGCAGCCTGGAAGGCCACCAGCCGCAGAGCTGGCTGCGATCGCCAGCCTGGAGGCGTCGGACCGTGTTCCCCAGGGAGCCCTCGCACCCATCCGCTCCCAAAATCCAGCTGCGTTTCCCCTCCCGGCACCCCAGAGTCGGTGATGCCCGTGGGGACTGGCGGGTATCTGAAGCACCGGGTATTTTATAATGCTGGTTTTCCTGATTTACACCAAGCAGGGGTTTGGTCCCTTGAGCTCTTACAATCCTGGAGTGATTCTGCTTATTAAGCATCCGTTCGCGCTGTCCTTAGCATTAAATAATGATCTCCTCAGCATATTTGAGATGGAGGGTATCTCATAATCCTGCAAACTCTCCATCAGGCTCCGTTATCGTCTCTGCACTCCTGCGCCGGCTGCTCGTGTCGACTCTGCCGGGGGTTTACAAATAGATTTTGTTGCTCCTGCGGTTTTACTTCTTTTTTCTTTCTCCCTGTCTCTCAAAGGAGCAGTTTTGGGCTCCTTACAATTTGTGCAGACGCTCCCCGTCGGCTGCGGCAGCATCTTTCCGTCGACTCGTGAGTGATGGGTCCCGTCCTTGCCCGGGCTCCGCTCCTGCCAGCATCCCTCTGCAAAGCAAAAACTCTCATTTGCCAGAAAGGAACAGAACCGTTATCTCGGTTGAAAGAACTTCCTTTTCCAACCTACAAACTGATAAACCATCACAGTGCTGGAGTTTCCTTATCGGCCCAGAGAATTTGTGGGACAGACAGTAATGACCTGTCAGCTCCCCTCCGGCAGACCAGGACTGCACAGGGCAAAAACCCCGGCTGTATTCATGGTATTTTAATAAGGATGCGGAAGAGGGCTCCTCAAAACCCTCTTAATCTGATGGGTAACGTGAGAGCTGAGACTTTCTCCTATTATTTTTGGTACCTGGCGGTGCCACCGCCACGCCAGGGATGGGAGAGATGCTCAGCATCTCTGGAAATCAGGCGCGTGCTCCTCTCCCTTGGTCTGCAGCATCCCGGAGGAGGCGGACGGCATGGGAGATCATATCCCTGTGGATCAAATTTGCTTTTAGAGCTAATCCCGTTGGAATCAGGCAAAACCAGAGCCAGGGGCTGCAGTTGCACGTGTCCCCCTCTTTACAGGCTCCGGAGCTGCTGCTGGATGTTTTGCCAATGGCAGGAGAGACATATCTAGGTTTTGCTCGGGCAAAATCAGCTTCTTCCTTTTTATAGAAGGCTAAAAAATAGTCTCCCGGGTGAAACGTTGCAGTTATCAAGACTCCGGCGTATGTTTTCGGCTGACAGGCTGGGGATGCAGGCAAACCAGGGCATAGCTCTGGGATAGGCGAGGGGAGTCGTCAAAAAAGGTCCCGTCTCTGTTACAAATTTCTCTCTGGATAATGTGAACATTCCTTTTTTTGAATCGTCCTGGAGACACCTTCTGCTCCTGGGGTATAAGACAACGCAAGGAGAATTCAAGCCGCTTCAACCCATTTAGGAGCTCTTCAGCCCTTTACCTTGAATTTTACCCCTGCATTTCAAGATCGCCCTTTAAAAAAAAAAAAAAAAAAAAAAAAATCTTTCCTGGTTGTAACCTGTCAAGAGGAGATTGATGCGAGGAGATGAATACCCTAAAATAGCAGCACGGTACTTCTGTAAAAACTTAGTCAGTGCAATTGTCCAAAGGACGAAACTGGTTATTTTTGTGTCGAAAGGTGTTTGCTTTTGCAAGGGTAAGTTTCCCTTTACATCCTTGTTCTGGGTCCTGTGTGTTATTGGGCAGGGGCCGTGTCCGAACTAGCGAGCTCACGGTGTAAACAGGAAAAATAATAATAATTAAAAAAAAAAAAGGTGATTTATTGCGGAACAAGAGCTATTAATTCTGGTTAACGCGTGGGGGAGACCGATGCCGGGTGGTGTCAAGTCACCCACCAAAGTCCTACCTCCAGCAGACCTGGTTAACTGAGACGTTTGGAGCCTCTTAAAAGCTCCAAATTTTGCTTCTCCAGCAGACGTGACAGCGCTCCCGCGTAAGACAAAAAACCTCCCCGATTCCTCTGCCTGCGCCCTCGCGGCGTTACTTTCCCTCTTTTGCAGGTCCGTCTAATGACATTCATGGTCACACACACACGCGCGCGCACACAAAAAATACTTTTCTATAAAGAAAACGAATCTGGCTTCAACCGGCTCTCGCCTCCTGCTGCGGTTACCTCCAGACCCCGGCTCGCCCGGGGTGAAATGAAAAGGGGAGTTAATGTAGCGGGGTCGTTTCTCGCTGCGGAATTGGTCAGCCGTCGGCGGAGCCAATTTCTGCAGCTTTTCAGTGGCGTGGCAGACCCCTGGGTAATATTTGCCTGAATGGAGCCCTAAGCGTTTAAGCCGTATTGCTAGGAATGGCTTGTTTTATCCCTGTGCATCTGAGATTTCAACCCCTCAGACGTGAAGCGGGTCAAGACTCTCGTGCCATTGTGCGCATTACAGCGAACGGAACAGAATACGCTTGATAAAAAGAGAGGACTTAAAAGAAATGCTTCTTTGGACCCGCAACTTTCAAGTCCCACAATGCATCAAAGACCCCTCGTCTAGACTTTGAGAGGGGCGAAAGGCATTACCTAATATTTGGAGGAAATGAATAATAAAGCATCCCAAGTGCCTGGAAACTAATTTAGGAGTGCGCATTGCGCTGTGCTGCCTCTGCTGGATTCGCTCCCCAGAAGAGTTGCTAACAAAAGATTTAATAAAAAAAAAAAAAAAAAAAAAAAAAATTACATTTGGAGACCCAACTTTTCTGCCTTGAAATGGCCCCTTTTTTGTCACGCTTCCTGGTAAGAGTTACTTATGAAAAGATGAAATGCAGCCCGTGCTGCAAACGCCAGGTCTCAAATGAAGCTCTGGAGCCTGTAAGGTTTCCCACCGTTCCCCTCCCCACCGCAGCCTTTTGTTCCTTCGCCTTGAAAGCGCGGCTTGCGGGATGCCGGCAGGATGCTGAGGCACTACCTGCTCGGGGAGTTTAGTCGTGGCTTAGGAAAAAAAAAAAAAAGCCCACGAGCTATTTGTGTGGCCTTTGCTTTCGTTCCAGCAAAACCACTTTTGGGCAGAGTTGGGACCTCTCTGTTGATGACCTCTTGCTCCTTGCAGCGGGACCTGGGAGCCTGGTGCCGTGCTGAAGGTACCAATTATGGTTTTGGTGTCACCAGGGATGCTGAAGGTGCTGTTTGGACCTTGGGATGGTTCTTGCCGTCACCTAGTTTCTTAGATGCAGCGGTTCCTCATGCAGCGGTCTCCACGGCCAACAAGGCTCCTGTGGGACCTGGGAGCTGCAGAGCTTCTGTGGGCTCAACTTCTGCCTTGTATCGTGAGATGCAGGGTCAGATCCGAGCATGGCTGAGGGGAGGTCCACCCCGTTGGGACCACTGGGCTTGGAGTGAGCGGCGATGGCTCTGGGAGCATGGGATTCAGCAGAGGGGAGGTTTTCCTCGCTGGCATAACCTGTTCCAGAGCTGGGATTTTCCCCTGAGAATCAAACCCTGTGGCACGCCAGACTTCTCCAAATACCACAAAGCGATGAGAGAGGATGGCTGGGCATCCAGAGGATGTTCGGGCAAGAAGGCCTCTGCTCTCCTCCTCGCCCTGCCCGTGTCCGTCCCCGTTGCCTGTGCTTGTCACATCCAGCTCCATGTTTGCCATCTGCCGAGAAGCAGTTAAATTCGAGTGCTTTCTTACCTGCTTCTCCCCCAGGCCACGATTAATTGAGGCCAGGAGGGCAGGCAGGAGTGCTCGGGCAATATTTACGAGAAGAAGGAGATGTTAATGGGTCACTGGGGCCGGAAAGGGACGGGGATGGAGATGATGGGCAGCGGTGAGGCTGTGTATCCCCCCGCCTTGGCCCTGGGGGTAATTAAAACCTCAGCTTTGCATCCAAATGAATCAAAACTGACCTCCCCCCTCCCCATTAAACTCCTGGTGCTGGGGCTGTTTCAGTGGGACCTTCTGGAGTGGGAGGACGGCGGGGTATTGGAATGGGGGAGGATGTCTTTGTTGCCGGTTGCTGAAGGATGGAGAGTTTTTAAGAAAACGATGTTTTCCCTCATCAGAGCTCAGCCCAGCAGCCCTGTTAGGCTGGGCCCAGTTATTGAGCATTTCTCCACCGCGTCCTTCGTCAACAGGGTGTGCTCAGCCGCTGGCTCGAGATGCTGATGGTCACAGCCGCAAGGCCCAGTTAGGAGCTGAGGCACAAAAAGTGGCGCACAGGGGATGACACACCAGTTCCCAGCCTTTTTCCCTAACGCCGGAGAACTGCTGGAGAGCCAGGCGACGAAAGCAATCAGAAAAGAGGACAATTTCCCATGGAAATGGGATTTGGCAGCAGTGCAAGGGGAGGTTCATGCCCTGCCTTAATGATACGTCAGCGTCCGGGGACTTTTTAGTCTAGTGCTTGGGTTTTATGATCCGTATTACTTCTCTTTTAATTTTTATTGCTTCGCTTTAATTTTTGATACAGTGCTGGAAGCACCTCGGTAGGCAGAGACGGCTCCGCTCGCACTAACTGTCACCTTGTGGCTTGACCTACATTTAAGCAAGGGGCAGAGAGGAGCCGGACGCGGGCTCGCCAGCCCTTCAGGGTGGTGACACCCCTGCCTGCATCAGCCTTGGTACGGGCAGCCTTTGCCTTCCTGCCCACTGCTACGAGCTGAGAAGTTGGTCTTGCTGGTCTCCCGTGCCAATGCAGCAGTGCCAAGGGCAGATACATCTGGCTTGGTGACCCCCCTGGACAAGGTGTTAAACTTGAGCTTGGTCAAGGAGCCACCTGGAAACGTATGCACCGGTAGAGCCGGGAGGAAGAGCTTGGTCTGGGTCTTCTCTTGCGGTGAGGTGACACAAAACTGGTGGCTGTTGGGTTCGTGGTGTTGTTTGCTGCCAGCCCTGCACTGGGCTGGGCTGCTCTCTCCTGGTCTTCAAGCAGAGCGTGGTAGGACATGATCTTTTGATCTTTTCCTCTGTAAGGACATCTCGTGCAAGGGGTCTGTGGTTGATGCTTGGGTTCCTAGGACATCACTAAGCCAGGTAGGCAGGCAGGGATTGCTTCTGGCTGGCCCTGGTTTCTTCTTCCTAGAAGGTCACATGATGTTTGCTTCTCTTCTGTGCGTGTCATCTTCTCTGTAGTCCTGTTTCTGCTTTGCTACCCATTGCGGAGAGAAATAAAATCTCCTCTAATGTCACCTTGATACAGACAGTTAGTAAAGCGTGAAAAACTATGAGGTTCCTCTGGGAAACTTTAACATCTCAGATGCCCAGGGGGTCATCCACCCTCTCCTGAGCTGGAGCTCTAAAGCCCGGTCCCCACAGGTCTGCTGGTGGCTCTTGTCTCAGAATAGCTCTGGATAAGATGTGCTGTCAGGGGAAGCAAAGGGAAGGGATTTATTTAGCTTGACTGGGAAGCTGGCACTTTCCGAGCTGTATGGTCATGGGGTGACTTCTGTTAAGGAGACACTTGGCGCTGGACTGGTTGGCATGTTGGTGTGAAGGGACACCTGCCCTGGGTGTCTCCTGGGGCTCACGCCACGCCAGCTGATAACCCAGTGTCATTTAGGAGGGGTTTTGCTCCTTGCCGCTCTGCTCGGTGCTCAGGGACAGAGCCAAACCCCACCGGTGTCAGGGGAGCTTTTTCACCGACTTCAGCTTGCCTCCATCCTCCGAGAAAGATGTGACACAACCTACACGTAATGGCTTATTCCTGGTGACAAGTACACTTTCCCCGGTGACCTTTCACACCGCCAAACAGAGGGAACAGGATGCTGGTCCCCTCCCAGGCAGGCCGAGAGCAGGGCTGTCAGAGCCGGGGAGCTCACGTGCTGTTAACAGAAATCCTCCCCGCGGTACCCAAGGGACCCGAGTGCTGGTTCAAAAGGTTGCGAAGCACTGTCAGCTCCTGTTTGGGGCTGCCACGCTGAAGGGAGATCCTGCCAAGAAGGTCATAGGCTGAAACAAGCTGAATTTGAAGCGTTTGTGGTTTGAAATGATCTCCCAGGTTTGTCAGCTCCGGCAGAATTTAACGGGCATAAGGGCAGCCAGGAGGCTGGGGTGCCTCGGGTTGGGCAACCAGCCAGCCAAGGATAGGTGTCCTTGCAGGTGACCCAGCTGGACCCTGTGCTTTCTCCAGCCGGGCAGTGCTCCGGTTTATTTGCAGCAAGGGAGAAAGCGCAGGGGTCGCAGGAAAAGAAGGAAGAAGGACATCAGCCTCGGCGTTGAGTTTGCTACGGTGTGTGCTGAGGTCCCGCTGATGGCAGCAGAGTGGTAGGGATCCATCCCTCCCTCCCTCTCTCCATCCATCTATCTACTCAGATAGTTTCCAGACCATGGATATCCTTCCCTGTGCGTGTGGGTACCTCCCTTTCCCCTCTTCTCAACAGATCTGGCGTTTGCTCACGTCAATGGTAGAGCCTCCATTGCCTTCCACAGCGCAGGGTGAAGCTTCCTGTGCGTGTCTTCCATGGGCATTTCATTTAATATGTAACCAGCTCGTGAGTACTGTTGCTCCAGGTTTCTTCATCAAAACACTTTGTAAAGAAAATTGAACTACCAAAAGCAGCAGAGCCTGGCAAAAAAAAAAGGGGGAACGTTTCCTGGTATGGAAAAATAGCCCCAACCAGCCAAAAGCCCAGTTTATTCTGGCGGAGCAGAGACAATCCGACAACTTCCCTTTTGTTTTGCAGTTCATAGGTATTGTCATATTCACGCCTGAAATCCTTTGCGGAAAATTGGGCATCATTCCTTCCCCTTTTGCCCAGGGAGCTGGTAGATTTGAAGTGGCTTCATCCTGCCTGGATCTGCGAGAACCGACTGCCGCGGAACAGGCCGCATCAGTGGGTTGGGAACTGCAGCCTGCATTTCATTGCCCACCAGAAGTCCCATCCGTCAGTGGGAGCCGAATAGTTCTCCTCCGCTAACAAAATTATTTATTTTGACCTGTCATTAAGGATATTCATGCAGCAGGGTGAAAGGTGGGAATGATCTATGCTTTGTGAGTTTTACAAGCCCATTTTGTATTTGTCTCGGTGGTAGAGGAGCGGTAAAGAGCTCTGTGCTCGCGCCTGTTATGATAAGTGAGTTTTGGAAGAGGTTTTCTGTCTGATAGTCCATCTAAAACTGTGGGGAAATGCCATTCTAAAGGCTGTTAAAACACAATTGCTCACTGATTTACACAGTCAAGGAGTGCCTCTTTAGTAGGAGATGTATGGCGAATAAAAGCAGTTCAAGTGGTGCTTTTAATAAATAGATAATGGAATGGCATTTTATCTTCTGCTTTAATCCGTTATGTTAGCGAAAGGTAGCGTATCCCTCTGATAGAATTTGAGATAGCAGGAACCGAAAGTCAAACCACTTTTCTCTGTATCTCTCTGAAGCCAAATCGCACGCTGGTGAAAGGCAGTGGCTTCGCAGCGCTCGCGAGCTGGGATTTTTTTTGCCGTTGAGCGATGACGATGGGTTTAGTTGGCTCTCACCGGGCTGGCGTGAAGGGCACTGATCACAGAATCATAAAATATCCCAAGTTGGAAGGGACCCGTAAAGATCATTGAGTCCAGCTCCCTGCTCCTCACAGGACTACCTAAAACTAAATCATTACAACCACGAGATTCATCCAGGCTTGGTGCCTTGACCATTTCCCCGGGGAGACTGTTCCAGTGACTGACCACCCTCTGAGTGAAGAACCTTTTCCTAATGTCCAGTCTGATCTTAGAATCACGAAATCGTAGAATGGTTTAGGTTGGAAGGGACCTTCAAGACCATCTAGTTCCAACCCCCTGCCCTGGGCAGGGACACCTCCCACCAGCCCAGGTTGCTCCAAGCCCCGTCCAACCTGGCCTTGAACCCCTCCAGGGATGGGGCAGCCACAGCTTCTCTGGGCAACCTGGGCCAGGGGCTCACCACCCTCATAGCAAAAAATTTCCTCCCAATATCTCATCTAAATCTACCCTCTAAAATTTCCCCTGATGCAGCTTTGTTCCATGATGGCTTGGCTTTGGCCATGGGACTGTCACCTTTCTGGGTGGCAATGCTCATGCTTCACATCCCCAGTGCCATGTGGGGTCCCCTCCTGCCCCTGGCTCCCCGTGGATTTGGGTGGGAAGGGTGTGGAGCCACAGGGAAGGAGGTGGCCCTGCGGGAAGCTCCTTGCCAAGCCCTTGGGCTTCCCTGGAGGCTCCAGGTCGCTGGGGCTAATAACTGTGGAGCTCAACGAGCAGTTGGCTGCCGCGTTAGGAAAGAAACAGGACACTTTGGAAGGCAGGAAAAAGGTCATTTATCCTGTTGCTGCTCATCCTTGCTAATTCATTGTTTCCGTCGAAAACCCAGCACTTAGCTGCTTTATGAATGAACCTAGTGTTTGTGCCTCCAAAGACAACTTCGTCCAGTGAAAAATAAGAGCTGCTTTCTCCTCCTGTCTGGTCTGCAGTGCTTTTTTCCCCCTTGTTTTCTTCTGCTCGCATCCATCCTGCCTGGCTGGTAGTCCAGTTTGTCCCTATGGAGCGGGGCTGGAGCCCAGGAGCTGGAATCATAGAATCATCGAATGGTTTGGGTTGGAAAGGACCTTTAAAGGCCATCTAGTCCAACCCTTCTGCCATGAGCAGGGACATCTTCAACTAGACCAGGTTGCTCAGAGCCCTGTCCAACCTGACCTTGAATGTTTCCAGGGATGGGGCATCTCCCACCTCTCTGGGCAACCTGGGTCAGTGTCTCAACATCCCCATTCTAAAAAATTTCAGCCCGAGGGCTGCTGTGTGAGCACAGAGGAGCCCTCCAAGGGTAAGGTTTGCTGTGCTGGGACCACAGAGGCTCTCACAAGCCAAAAGTGGGTGGGAAAGAGGTTTGGAGAGGGGGAAGTGACTCACTTTCATGGCAAGGGGTCGTCAAGGAGGAGGAAGGGTGGGTGGGGAGATCCAGGTAGACCTGGGAGGCTTCGGGTTGGGGGCAGGGAGGCTGGAGGGTGACCTGGTTGCCAGGAGGGGACCGAGAGGTTGCCCAGCTGGGTTATCTTTGGTGAGTAAACCCTCTTCCAGCGATGGCCCGGGTGTAAAAGGGCAGATGGAGTGGAGGAGCGGGCCCTGCTGAGTGGTAGCTCGTCTCCTAATGCAGTTCAACAGCTGGGATTGAGGAGAGCTGGCACCACATCAATAGCGAGCTCTCCGAGGACCATCTGTGAGCGAAGGGCAATGAGAACAATTACCAGCCAGAGGAAAAAAAAATCACCCAGAGGCTGGAAAAAGCTTGCGGGGGGGGGGGGGGGGGAGGCATATAGCCAAGCAGAGGCAGAGAAAAGGGGAGCTGTAAGCTAATGAGCGGCCGGAGAAAGTGCACTGGATGTTTCTGATCTCCCTATCTCATCACACAAGGTCTGTTTAAGGAAGCAGCCGTTTCCATGAGAAAATCCTCTCCCGCCGGGTCGGGTGTGCAAAGCTCGCAGGGTGCCTCCAAAGCTGGGAGCTGAACACTCAAATAAGGCTGGGATGTTGTTTGGGAATGGGCAAAGAAAACAAGAGCTGGAAAGGAGCAGGAAGACGTGAGATTTGGAAGAGGGATTAGACCTCCTTATTCAGGGTTTAAAACAATCTGGAGCTGGTTGGGGTTGAGAGAGCACCTTCCTGGAGGCCCAGCTGGGGTTTGGTGCATCAGCCTGTTGGTGTTGGACTGTTTAGGGCAATCGGTGGACCCTGGAGTTGACCTAAAGCTGTAATGCCAGGTTTCTTGGGCTCTTCAGGTCATTGCTGGCCTTGTCCATGAAGCTTCACTCCTGGGAATCCTGCCAGCGGGGAGAGCGGCTTTGAAGTTCTACCCAGGGTAGGGAAGAAACCAAGGAAAGAGCAGATATTTCCTAAGAGTAATCTGGCTGCTCCAGTTGGTACTTCCAAAAAGGCTGGTGAGGTGGCACGGCACCGAGGAAGGCTGTAAAAGAGGGAAGCGGAGTAATCAAAGTAGAAGGTGATTAAAATCCAAGTTAAAACAGCAGCAAGGATGGTCTCAAGGGAGGGAGAGAGTCTGGCGGGGTTCCATAGGGGAGGGTTAGCAAAGGGAGGCTGGAAATTAAAACAGGGCAATAACGAAGGTCAAGCGTATCTCCGAGGCTTTGGGAACTAGGAGTAACGCTAACTCCGAGCTGCAGGGGCTGTGACTCCAGGGAAGGAGGATGGGAGGGAAACGTTGATTTGGTAAATGGGTAGAAATAAATTGGTGTATAAACCTGTGACACTTGTCTGCCCGGCCTGAAGGTGAGAGCTGCGGTTGAGCCTGGTTAGGCTGATGTTTGCAAGGTTTGCTGAGGTTTTGCAGGTTTTTTTTAAGCCAGCCTTCCTTTTGGATTTCCCTGCTTCTAAACTCTCCTTCTCCATAATATCTCCCAGAGAAATGAAAGGTGGACTGAAGGATGAGAAGGTGCTGCTTTTCTGACCTCTCTGTTAGCCGTTGGGTGCCTCTTTTCTCCTACAGCCCTGGCGTGCTGGGGAGGGAGAGGGCATCTGAAAGGGATTAGGTAGCAGAGCAGAGACGGACCAACTGGGTCATCTTATCCCAGATATCTCCAGTACATCAATGTCACCCCAACCCTGGCCTGGTTTGGGCTGTTGCCCTCCCGGGGCCCTTGCCAAGCGCCTACTTTCCTGGAGGGGGTCAGGAGTCCCATTCCCGACCCCCCCCACCCCCATCCCCTGCCTGCATCCCACCCAGCTGCAGAACAAAGTCCTCCCTGTTAATGAAGCTCGTTAGGCTAACATGGGGGAGTGGACGTGCAGGGACATCTCTCCTTCCCTCCTCCCGACCGACCATTTTAGCCATCGCTGCTCTGTCCTTCAGCTGGGACAATGCTTTCTCCATAACTCAGAGCGAGGAGGTTGTCACAGTGAGGTGTGAGGCCACCCAGCAGGCCACCTCGCTGTCCCCACCACGAGCAGGAGCACATGCTGATGGGGTTCAGAAGCAGGCAAGGGAAGATGCTGTCACAGCTTTCAGTTCCCACTCTTCTGCTGAGCTTTCTAGTGGGTTTTCGCTGCACCCACAAACTTTCTAGCTCGAGCAGCCTCCAGGAGTAGGTTGTGCAGGTGTGACTTGGTGTTTGAATGGGTCAGACTTTGTGCTGAAATGGCTTGGAAGTGCCCTCATGCCCAGCTGTGGATGATGGGGGACAGCTCTGGTCCACGCAGGTCTGCTATGGGATCAGAGCCCCGCTGCCCTTCCCCGGTGACCCACCACGGCCAGGACCACCACCTTAGCCTGGACCAGATGATGTTTGGGTGTAGGGTGTACATCCCAACTAACCTGGCCAAGCCACCCCACCACCAACACGGGGTGACCCAAGTTGAGCGTGACCCAAGTGGAGAAGCCCTTAGCAAGTCCAAGCGCTGCAAAACAGCTTTTCATGATCACGCTCCCGAAAGCGACTTCTGCTCATTTATGGTGTCTTGACTTAAAGACCTGTCCTGGCAGGAGAAGATCAGGTGGAAATCATGGTGCTCCCCTGCTTCTTTAAAGCTCCTGATTGCCTTTTTGTTTTCTTTGCTGACTTTCTCTGTTCCCATTATCTCATGATGGGGGAGTTTTTTTAAATAAGTAGGTTTGGGAACGGCAAGGCCATGGAGATAAGAGCCGTCTCCTGCGTGCAGAGATTCATTACCTGTTCCCATCGAAGCCAGGAGAGAAGCTCGGCTGCTTTTCTTTTTCTTTTTGTTAATAAAAATACGGCACTGGGAATTTTTTAAAATCAAATTAAAGCGCAGAAGGACTTGAGAAAGTGTGGGGGCTACACACACCAGCTTTTGCTGGAGCAAAAAGGGCTCATTAAAATACAAATTATTTAGGAGAACAAACTGCAATGCCATTACACAAAGTGTCACCGACTCATTTTCATTTCACTGAGTCCAGCCTGGGGTTTGGCTGCACATGATAAATGAGTCCGTCCTACTCCTCCTTCTCCTTTTTTTTTTTTTTTTTTAATATGGGGAGGGGGGAGGAGGGAAATATGCAATTACAGTTTCGACCTGTTGAAAAAAATCAGGTCCCGCTGGAGCAGTCAGAGCCAAATCTTTTGCGAGAGCTTGGAGGGACACGGGGGGACACACAGCCGTGGTGGGGTGGAACCCCACGGGGACACGTCCTGCCCCTCTTGGGTGAGTGATCTGATGCCGCAGCAGCGCCCGGGGTCGTAAATGTGAACTCCTGGGTCTCACCCGTCTGCTTAAAACTGGGCGAGCGCTCAAGGGGCCCTTGATGATGAATTGGGGAGGGTGCTGCGACAGGGTGCCCCGACCAACCCTGCCACAGCCCCTGCTTACGCAGCAACACCTGGTGGCGGTGCCAACCTGCCCGATGCGCCAGCTGAGTGAGAGTTTTAAGACAAGAAGCTTTTGTCCGCTTTTATTTAATTATATAGTTTTTTTTCTCCCTCTCTTCTAAATGCTCTGGCTGCGCTCCCTCGGGCTCTGCTGGAGCAGGGGGGATGTTCTGCCTCGTCAAGCATTAATTGCAGCAGAGGAAAAACACGCTGGCCGAGCTGGGAGCTGGGGTGGGGGCCAGGAGGAAGGTGGGAGTGGAGGTAATATCTTTCTTGGAGGGATGGAGTGCTTGTGGTTGTGTTACGCTCCTCGCCACGGCTGCAGAGCCAGGGAGGAAGAGGAGGTGGGAGGCAGGCAAGGCAGCGGGCAGGCAGCCCCTGGCAGGGCTCCCACCCACCCAGGACTTGGAGCGAAGCACGGATATTTGAAGACATGCTCAGGAGCGACGCCACGGTGATCCTGTCCCCCCTTTAGTGCAGGGACACAGGAGCAAAACGCTTGAGGGCAGCCATAGGGATTGGGGTGCTGCTGGTTTTAGAGTCGTAGAATCATAGAATAGTTCAGGTTAGAAGGGACCGTAAAGGCCATCTCGTTCCAACCCCCTGCCCTGGGCAGGGACACCTCCCACCAGCCCAGGTTGCTCCAAGCCCCGTCCAACCTGGCCTTGAACCCCTCCAGGGATGGGGCAGCCACAGCTTCTCTGGGCAACCTGGGCCAGGGGCTCACCACCCTCAGAGTTTTGGTGCATCCTTTCTGATAAACCCAGCTGAGTAGAAGAGGCAACCAAAATCGCCGGCTCTTTGGGGAGATGGAATCTTCGGCGAGCTGCTGGCAGCTTGGGTGATGGGAGCCACAACGGGGAAGATGATTCTGGGTTCAAGGACTGCAGCTGGTACCCGCTGCATCGTCCCACTAGCGTTCACAGCTGACACCCCAGATTGGTTTTTTTGGGTGAAATTTTTACTTTGCATCTGGGCAGCCCAATAAGGTGGCTGCAGCTTCCTTGAAGGGGGCTCCACCATCGGTATGATTACCTCACCAAAACCGCATGTGGTGGGATTCGGTGATTTTAGGCCAAACTGGATTATTTTGCATTTTTTTTTTTGCCCAAGTTTGAAACATTTTGTAATGTCTTGCGTTAGATAAGACTTAGATTTAATGCCTTATCTCTCGAATTCACCTTCAGCAATAACAATGCATTCTAATCCTCTGCTCAGGTGTTGATGGATGGGGCCTGTTTGGGTTAAACATCTGGGATTTGAATTGTTGACCCTTTTCTGTCCCTGAAGCAAGAGCAGTCGGAGCAGCCCTTGAGGAACGTTGTGAGCAGCAAGTTCTCCATCACTGGTCAGTGGCAAAGTCAAATGGAAACGTCTGACCAAGGGAGCGGGGTGCCTTTAGCCAGAGTTCGTCTCCAGCTCCCACGGTGAACTCTGAAGGTTTAGGACGCGTGCAGTGGGTAGGAAGCCCTCTGCAAATCCTGGTAGATGGAAAAAGGTGGCTAAATTCTTCCTTGAGTGGGTTTCAGGAGGACAAAAAGACGTGTGTCTGGAGCTGAGTAAACCTTTGGGCTTGGCTCAGGCTGGCATTAGGCAGCAAAGCTCCCAGGTCACTCTTCAGGGACGTGCATTGAGCGTTGGGTTTTCCCAAGGGGCAGCTAAGTCTCAGGGATAGGAAAGGCCAGATGGAAGTATTCCTGTTACAAAAAAGCTGGATCAAGCTTTAATTGATTTCCTCGGGGTCACAAAGGTCAGCATCAGAATTAAGCCCCGTGAGGGGCACAGAAAGGGCTGGTTTGGGTCGTGCGTCCTCTCCTAGGCAATGGCCAATGCCTGATGCTGCAAAATCCTGCAGTACAGAGTCACTCATCCCGACCCCCCCTCATCCCAGGCTCTGTTTTGTCTCCTGATACCCACTCCAAGGATTTTTCATTGGAGATGTTGAGGTGTGCATAACGTCTAACCTTCTGCCAGCCTGCGGGGCCAGGTGTCCACGTCTCTCTGTGGGGCCATGGTCCCCACCACCGCCTGCCACGGTGTCACCTCCCAGTCGCTGCATCGGTTCTGAGCGTCCCACCTCTGTTTTTTCACTGACTGTCCCCTTCTTCCCATCCTCCGAGGCGGAGCGATGGCCCCAGCCAGATGCTTGGCTCCCATCATCTCCACTCAGATGGCTTGGCCTCCCCTATTTGTGGAGCACATAGCTGATTTATCAGCACCGATGTTATATTTGCTTCCAGATAAGAAAACGCTGAATACCGGGGCTGGGATTGAGCCTTGTGAAATCCCTCCTGGAAATAGCCCCATTCCCCTCTGACAGCTATTTGTTGTGATCAGCTCCGAATCCCCTCCACGCGTGCTTTGTTCTCATAATACAACGCTCCTTTTTTAATCAGCACGTCACGTCATAGTAAATCAAAACGCCGTACAAAGCCCTATGTATATTATCTCTAGGCAATTATCTTTATTAACCAAACTTGTAATCT
Source organism: Alca torda (assembly GCA_008658365.1). Taxonomy (NCBI): domain Eukaryota; kingdom Metazoa; phylum Chordata; class Aves; order Charadriiformes; family Alcidae; genus Alca; species Alca torda. The sequence continues at coordinate 3,788,875 of CM018101.1, forward strand.
CCTCAAAGAACAGAATCAGCTTTGTTTGATGTGATGCGTTTGCTGCAGAACCTCTCTGACCAGCATTAACTGTATTCGCGTCCTTTATTTCCTCTTCTGGTTGACTCTCGGGAGGGTTCCCATTATTTCACCGGTGATGGATGGCAGACGAGCCAACCTGTTCGTCAGGCCGTCCCGCTCACCCCTTTTGCAGATCAGCGCAGCATTTGCATGCTTCCAGCCGTCTGGATCTTCCCCGGTATTCCAAGATTTATTAAAAATTAACATCAGCGGGCCGGAGAGCTTCTCAGCCAGCTGTTGGAGGGCTCTTGGGAGCAAGTTATCCAGGCCTGCTGATTTAAAATTGTTTATCGCTAGTAGATGCTGTTTAACAACCTCCTTGGTTACTAATGGACTGGAAAGTACTTCATCCTCCTCATGCGATACAAGCATCTCATCCTGCTTCTTTCCAAATGCGGAGCAGAAATATTGATTGAACGCTTCTGCCGTTTCTGCATCATTACTTTTCTCCCCATCGGAGCCTGCGCTACTGATTTATACAAAGGCATGATAATATTTCCAGGATTATTCGCCGTCCCTTTCCATATGCAGCTGAACATCTTGTTAGCTTTGCGGCTGCGGCTGTGCACAGAGCAGAGGTCTCCACCGTGCTGCCGCCGTTGCTGGGACGTCCCTTCCTTGCTTTGACACAGTTTAGGACCCTGGAAGGTGCCTGAGGAGCAGAATTCCTCTCCCGGCCCTGCATCGCTTTGCATTTATTAGGGAGGAGTTATTAATTTGCTGTGCTGTTGCCCATCTATTTGGGTCACCGAGCAGTTGAGCCACCCCCAAGAGCTCCAAAACCTTCAGACCCACCAGCCCTTCTGCAAAGGATGAGATTTGCCTCCAAAACCTTCAGGTTTTTTTAAGTCATTGCATTCTGTATCTTCATATTTCTTTTTAACCACTCCCCTCTGCATGTTGCCATGCTAATTTTCATAGAATCATAGCATGGTTCCGGTTGAAAGGGACCTTAAAGATCATCTAGTTCCAACCCCAAATTTTAGGTTAGTCATCCATGGATGTACAAGCCCTTGTCTCTCCTTAGCAGTTTGTGACTGCTTGCACTCTCCCCTGACCTAGAGGAGAGACGCTATTTCTTTCTCCCATCTTACCTTTGCCCTTTTCTTTCCTCCTGTTTGCCCAGCTCCCTCCTGCTCCATGTTTCTGGAATAATAAATCCCAGGGCTTGGGGCAGAAAGGGCTGCTGGGGCAGAGCTCTTCCAGGAGCTTCTCCTGCAGGTAGCAGAGCCCTGGGTCTGGTGTTACCAGTATGGATGAGATAGGGGTGATGGGTGCCCTATAGGAAGGGCAACCTTATTTCCATCCACAGCCCATGTTCACCAGTTCCCCTCCATTAGCCATTTCGCTCACACCTTCAAGCAGCTCTGAGACGAGGACAACATGAGTTTCCCATGCACAGATTGCGGTGGCCAAGCCAGAAATAGAGTTTTTCGGCTGCGATGCTCATAGAATCATGGAATCATAGAATGGTTTGGGTTGGAAGTGACCTTAAAGATCATCCAGTCCCACCCCCCTGCCCTGGGCAGGGACACCTCCCACCAGCCCAGGTTGCTCCAAGCCCCGTCCAACCTGGCCTTGAACCCCTCCAGGGATGGGGCAGCCACAGCTTCTCTGGGCAACCTGGGCCAGGGGCTCACCACCCTCACAGCAAACAATTTCTTCCTCAGATCTCATCTAAATCTCCCCTCTTTCAGTTTAAAACCGTTAACCATCGTCCTAAAGAGGTTTTCATACAAATACCTGTTGTCCCACCATGTGTCCAATCTCAGGCGCTTCAAAGGACAATCCAGTTACACATGGTGGGCTCGAGCTAGGAGATAGGAGGATCATGTTTTGTGTTCACTGAGGTTTTTTTGACTGGTTCTGCTGTATTTTGCCCTTCTTTTGTGTTTGAGTGGAGAAAAATGGAGTCTGGTGGTGAATTCTGGGGGTACGTAAGGCGGGCATGGATAGCAGGCATGTTTTGTTGCCCCACGTTGTCCTCATGGCAGGTTCCAGCCCCTTTCAGGATGGGAGGAGGTGGGCAGATGGCCTCTTCCTCTCTCCTCCTTAGGTGAAGATGGGCCATGCCAGCTCCTCCCGAGCATCACTCGCTGCTGGCATTTCCCTCTTCGGCTTTCCCCAGCATGGGGAGAGGGGAAACTCATGGCTGAGGGGACCTGGCAGTGCAGGGGGACCACAGGGTCCAGCTTTTAATCAGTACAAGCCTCAACCCACGTATCCATGGCTTTTCTTGGAGCAGTCTCCATCCCTGGGCCAGCTCTCTGTAGCCGCATCCATTGCTGGCGAACGTAGCAGTGAGATGCTATGGGAGATACACACAACGCTCATCCTTACTCATGGCTTCGTAGCCTTCAAGTCCCAACTTTGGGAAGAGAAGCAAACGGTTTTCTGTAGTCGAGCAGAAAAAGGCTTGGTGTGATGAGATGCTCAGAAGCTAGAGCTAGGCAGACGCAGGCGCAAAAAAGAAAAGGGAAAAGATGCAAATTTTTTTAGGACGGAGGCTAATAAATCTCTAGGAACGCTTGCCAAGGATCAGGGAAAAGCCCCCTTGATTTGAAATCTTTCAGCCAAGATTATCTCTGCTTCTAAATGCTGGAGGGCAGGCAGGAATTAGGGCCTCGCTGCAGAAATTACAGGGTGAAGTATTTTATTTTGTACGAAGCTGGAGGGCATAATACATGATCATAATGGTCCCGCTTGCTTGAAAATTCCGGTACAAAATAAACCTGTGTTTTGTAGCCTGAATTTCCTATGAAGTGCGGTCTGGAATCCATGCCTAGAGTTAGCACGGATGTTAAAATCTTGAATAATGGAGTGAATATTGGGAGGAACAGGCAAAGGAGGAAAAATGTTCTGCTGTAAAGTTTGGGACAGGGAGGGGTGAGGATGCTTGGGGAGCGAAGACGCGAGCTGCGAAGGAAAACGCTCTTGCACCCACTGAAGGGAGATTGATCGGTTGTGTTCAATATTGTGGTGTAGCTCAGGTCCTCCCTCCCCAGCGCGGCGTGAGAGCAGAGGAAATAAAAGCTTGGCTTTTGCTAGGGAAAAGAATGACCCACGATGTCAATTTTTTTCTGCGGGAGGAACGGCTGAATCCAATGTTTTCCTTTCTCGCTCCATCCCGCTGCAACACTTGGCTGCGCGGCTGGGCAGGCCGGCGAGCAGATAATGAATCTGCCGAAATGTGGTTATTGATATAGCTGAGATCATTATACCTACGGGTCTTGTGAGCTTTCCCATCCAAAGGGGCATTTTTCAGCAGGTTGCGGTCATGACATAAACAGTCTCATTTCGTACGAAATCTCAGCTGGCGAAGCCCTCAGCCTGGGAGCATTTTTTAAATACGTTATCAGGGAGGTAAATCGGGTCGGTCGGCCACATCTTTTATTATTTTTTTTCTTCCGCTAAAAGAAGTAAAATGGTTCATTTGCCTCTCGCTATCAATGTGATATTCTGCAAGGAGCTGTGGCCTGATCCACAGCTTTTGAAAGCAAATGAGGTTGTTTCCTACCTACATCGGGGAGCTTCTGCTAAATTTCTTATTCCCGGATAACTTTATGGATTGTGGAAATGAAAGGAAGTGGTCTGGGCAGAGGGTTATCAGCGCCCGGAGGCTGGCACGCTGGTTACGATGGGCAATTTACTTGGTCGTCCTTAGTCCATCCACGGGTGGGATGGTGCGAGCAGACCCGGCGAGGAGTCGTGGCTCATTTTGGGCGAGAGCAAAGCGAAAATAACCCGTCGAGAAATTACGAGGCGGGGGCCGCGTTTCAAAAGCCGAGTGTGGCAATTGCCCTGGGGCCGTGAATTGTGCCAAAGTGACTGCAGTGGAAGCCAGGCTGAAATCTGTAGCCATCGCTAGAGGTTGGGTCTTTGTGGATGCTCTCCACCGCCTTCCTTTCATCCCCCAGCAGGTTGTATTTGTGTCACTTCGGGTTTTTACCACCCATCTCAAGTTTGCTCCGGGGTGCTAGGAAGGTTTTTTGGCTTCAGGGATGATGGCACATGTAAAATGGATGTTCAGAAGCCCCGGGTGGTCTGAACCTGCCTGGAGGTCTTCATCTCACCCATCTTCGGCTGGTGTGGGGTGGGAGAGATACCTCCAATAAAACTCTGCACCAACACATGGAGCTCTGCAAAGCAGCTCTTTGATCCCCATCTTGCCTTTTATTAATAACATCCGTTTGTGTTTAGGATTCATCCTACCATCATTTATTTTTAGTAGCCCTCGCCCAGTCCCAGCCCTGCACACACACAAGCGGAAGCGGACTCAAAAATCTTTCCCGGTAAAGACAAAGGGGGGACTGAAGCATTAAAACCAAGCGAAGTGACCTGGCTGCTGCCTTCGGGCATGTGTCATCTAACCAAGTAATCAAGCGATACATCGGGTGTTTATATGGGCATGGGTTCAAGGAGGAAGGTGTGCGCGCGCTCCATTTTCAGCGTGGCCCCTGGGGAGCAGGAGCTGGTGTCATTCCCTCCTCGCTGGTGGCTTCAGGGCCGAGACGAGGTTCCTGGCCCCTAGGTCTTCAGCGCTGGGAATGGCTGTTGTCTCGGATGAGCTGGCCATGGCTGCGTTTCGGGAGGTGGAGGAGGATTTAATGCGTTTAGCCTTACAGCGCCTCTCTGATGCCATGCCACCAAGCCTTCCACGTCCTAATCTGTCGCCCTTGGGGATGATCTTTCTCTCCCTCCGAGCAAGAGACTGCACAGGCAGCGTCTCTGCCCGGCTTCATCTTCTTTCATTAGGCTGAGAATAAGACCCAGTGGGGAAAGGTAAATGTTTTCCAAGCAAAATAGAGGTTTCATTCCAAGTTTGTGTAGAAGTTTTGCCACGTTCTTGCTAACGTGGGATCGTTCTGATTCCCTTGTGGCACCGTGGAGCTGCAGGGGAGCAAGAAGGACTGGGAGCTGCGGATTGAGGAGGAGTGGGAGCTGTAGGGCCAGCTTCACCCAAAGGTGACTGCATTTCCAGAGCTGGTACCAGTCCCTGCTGGAGCAGATAGACTTGGGGAAGAGGTCAGGGTGGAGGTCTTCCTCTGAGAGCTTCCCAATGAAACTATATGATGTGACAAAATCCCATCATAACGCTACACACACACATGCGCACACATCTACAATATCATCTTGGCTGCATCCAGCCCTGTTCCTCGATAGAAATCAAACTATGTATTCATTTCTCGAGGAAATCTCTGGGTAGCATAGATGACCCTATTTCCATTGAAGACACTGGAGCCTCATTGAGTTCCCCCAACCACGTTAAGCGAAGCACTGGAGATCCCTCAGGATCGATCTGGATTATGACCATTATGGTTTCAAATGTGAAATCACTGCGACTCCAGCTAGATTGTTTTAGCAAAGCGCTTAATTGGCATTGATTCGCTTTAGAGCTTTTTTATTTTTTTTTTTTTCAGCTGGGAATATTATGACGCGTAGCCTGGGCCAGCGAATCTGCCCAGTCTGTGGCATGGGTTAACTGGTGATCCAGCCTCTCGCTGGAAACGGCTCATCATCTGCAGGGCTGCTACCAAGGAAATCCCTTTCACGACTCGCCCTCTCGCCCTTTCCCAATGTCCACGATTACTTTTGAAAGACGAAAACCCAGCAGCTCTTACCCAAACCATGGGCACAGAGACCTTCTTAAACCAGATGGGTCGTTTCCCCATCCTCCTTCCTCCTGACCTGGTGGTACCCAGGCGATGAGGGTGGGCATCAAGGTTGTGGGCTCACGTCTCTTCCTTCCACTTACTCCATCACCTTGAAAATAAGGCCAACATTTGGAAGCACTTAGGGAAGGCTTAATTTTATTACCTGGAGGGTGGCGTTGAAGTTAACGGGGGTACACACCACAGCAAATGGAAACACGTGCGGGTGTGTGGGATGGACACCTTGGAGGAAACCTCATTGGGCTTTTCCAAGTTTTCCATTTATAAGCAGTTTCTTGTGAGATGCTGGGGGGAAATGTTGCTGGGTTTTATTTCTTCTCAAAATTAACCTTTTAAAAAAAATCATCTTTTTTTTTTTTTTTTTTTTTTGTAACCACAGGTTTTGGCAATGAAATAGGGATGTTTGAGGAAGAAAATGATTTTCCTTTGAAAAATGTGACTGGTGCAGCACATCTTGTTGCGGAAAATACCTTCCTCTGGCTCTCAGAGAACTGGATTCACTGAGGCTGATTATTGGGCTCCAACTAGCCAAAGTTTAAAACCGGCCATAAAAACTCAGGTTCGAAAGGAGAAATTGCGACATTTCCCAAAACGCTTGTGCCAGTTTATTCTTAAAAAAAAAAAAAAAAAAAAAAAAAAAAGCTGTAGAAAGCAAAACTGTGTCAAAATTAATTATGCCCATGAAAATCTTTAAATTTGATGATAATTTATTTTTCTGATTGAAGAGGCATCCTTTAAGTCCTCTTTCTTCTGGAAAGCTTTCATTTCAATATACCTTTAATTAGAGCTTTCCTGAGCTGGGATAAGCAATCATTACCACCTTTTCTATTATTTTTTTTACTAGGTGTTTCCTGTTGTGCTTGTGTGAACCGAGGTGGGGGCTGGCACAACCCTTTCTTGTCTTCTTTCTCCTTGTTATTCTTGTTTCACACCCTGTTAGAACTAGCTCAGCCTCTCTTCCTTTATAGTCTGGGAGACCCGTTCATCCCTCTGTTAACGACAATCAAAAACCGGGAGCTGATTTCACGTGGAAAATGGGAAATCATTTCCAGGGTTGAGTGGGGACCTATTGATCTGCTGTGGTTTTGGACTCAAAAGTCATCGCTGAGATGTTTCGTTTGTCACTGTTCCCTCCTTCCCCCTCAAGTATTCTTCTGTATGAAAATGTCGGGTTTGGCTTGCAGGATTTTGGGGACATTTTTAATCATAGGATCATTTAGGTTGGAAAAGACCCTTAAGATCTTCAAGTCCAACCATCGGCCTAACGCTGCCAAGTCCACTAACCCGTGTCCCTCAGCACCACGTCTACATGACTTTTAAATACCTCCAAGGATGGCGATTCCACCACTTCCCTGGGCAGCTTGTTCCAATGTCTGACAACCCTTTTGGTGAAGAAATTTTTCCTAATATCCATCCTAAACCTCCCCTGGGGCAACTTGAGGCTGTTTCCTCTTGTCCCGTCGCCTGTTCCTTGGGAGCAGAGACCGACCCCCCCTGGCTACACCCTCCTTTCAGGGAGCTGTAGGGAGCGAGAAGGTCTCCCCTCAGCCTCCTTTTCTCCAGGCTGAACACCCCCAGCTCCCTCAGCCGCTCCTCACCAGACTTGTGCTCCAGACCCCCCACCAGCTCCGCTGGCCTTCTCTGGACTTGCTCCAACACCTCAATAGTGCTGGGGACATTTCCATACGCACCGATTAAAAGCCATCTTGGGAAGCAGCGCCACGAACAATGCACTTCAGTAGAACGGGATGGACATCATTGTTTCTTCATCACAATGGCTTTGGTGGATTGATGAAAGCGAGCAATTTTGATGGGGAAAAAAAGCCGCTTGTGTGGGAAATGCAGAGTCGCGGAGTTTCGCGCTTGGGGTGCGGGCGGGTGGTTGGATGGGTGCTCCCATCCCACAGGGGATGCAGGCTGTGGGAGTACCAGGAAAAGCAGTGGGTGGCAATTGGTGTTCCTCTCCGCGCTGGTTTGGCAGTCCCTGGGTGCTGCCCAAGTTTTGCTTTCCCCTTATCTAGGGCCAGACGTATTGTTCGCGCCGGCTTCATTTACTGATTTACCCAGACACTCCTTAGAAACGCAGTAGTCAGAGGAGTTGCAGATAGTGGTTTGGGTGTGGGGATGGAAGCAGTATTTTTTTTTTTTTTTTTTTTTATCCTGACAGACCAAGAAAGCATAAAATAAAAGTTTCAAAAGTAACCGTGCTCTGAGCACGGAGCTCTTCCAAGCCGTGTCTGGGAGTGCCAGGTTGCCCCAGGCTATCTTAACACTTGATTTTGCCTCGTGCTTCAGAAAGATTTCCCTCGTATAAACAATTTTTTGGTTGTGATTTGGGGTTTTTTTTTTAATGTGCTGCTTTAAAGGAGGACCAGCAGGAAGGCATGTAATGTAGAACTAGGTGTCCAGCTGCTCTCATCGAATTTATTATGTTAAGAAAAAATCTGTGTTTCCTTCTGATAATACCTGTGCCAGAAAGCAACTAATATTTTATTAAAATGCAGTGTTTAACTGAATGTTCTGAGATGGACCTGCTGAATTTGGGGCAGAATCTTGAGAACGAGCTGATCCTTGGTGCGCCCAACGAGGAGGAGAGGAGGGACCTGTTATTTATCACTCAACACGATGGCCAACCCTTTGGGGTTGCGCACACGCCGGCAAGCCGGGCTTAGCCAGGTTGGGCTACTCACCACGACGGAGGTGGGGTGACTCCTCTCCCGGGGAACGTCCTCATGGGGACGGGGACCACAGGAGGTGGGTGCGGGACGGGGACGTTGGCCGTATGGGTGCAGCTGAGGTGGCCAGGAGGTGGCTTCCAAATCTAGGTGGTGGGGGGGAGCTTTGAAGCCACATGTTGGGCACTTGGGAAGGGTTTTCCAAGTCACTCGTTCCTTGGATTGGGCACCCAATTTGGGCTCTCGTCACCTGGACAACACAGCGAGTGGGGACTTGGGTGAGCAAACAGCTCCTTTGAACGTGCCTCACCTCCATCTTCTTGCTCACTCGGGTCATTCGTGCGCAAAACCTGATTTTTTTAGTTAAATTATACCCAGTTCTTTTCAAAAGAGAAGGTTTTCACGCCCCCCCCCCCCCCAGCTTTACCTTGTCTCAGCCAAACGGGTGCACGGTTTGCAGGAGAAGTCCCCCAAGGTGTCACCAACTGAGCCAGGTCCTCTGCAGGTGCAAACCAGCACGTGGTCAGGGGTCACCAGTTACACCAGGGAAAGGCTTGGCCCGCTGAGTGGAAACGAAAAAAAAAAAAAAAAAAAGGATGCGATAAATCTGCTTTAAGAAAAATGAGATTTAAAAAAAAAAAAAAAAGACAACAAAACCCCCGAGTTTTTCTTTCCAAAGAACTTTGTGTGCTTGTTTAAAAAGGAAACATGCAAAGATCCCGGGAAAATCAGTCGGTGTCCCGCGCGTCATTAGACCTTAATAGTACAGGTGGATGAGGAGGGCTCCGTGCCAAATACTTTTGGTTTAGAGGGAGTGGTGGGAGTGAATGCTCCCAACCGCTCCTCGAAAGGCTTAACTTTCCGCACACAAATCAATGACAATCTCCGCTCGGCTGCAGACACCCGGGGAGCGACGCTGCCGGATTCCCCCGTCCAGCTGAGGTAGGCGAGGGTCGGCACCCGGAGCGGGAAGGTGGGTCGCATGCCGTCTTTTCGGCTTCCAAAATACGTGGCTTTTCGTTTTTGTTTTGTTTTGTTTTGTTTTTTTAATCCCCTTTTTAAGGCTTTTGCGGTTTATTGAGGGGAGGGGAAGGCGCTTGAATTTCGTGCTCGGAGGCGAATCGTGTTCGGGTTAGAAACCTCCAGCGCGTCGTAGCGATCCTCCGTGCTAATCTATCGCCATTTACATGCGTTTTTAATTGCTGTTTGAACTCGAACCCGTGATTCTCTGTCTGATTTCCTTGCTTGCTAACTTGAATCTTTACCGAGCCCGGAGATTTTGGCTGTGTGTCAACACCTGTACGATACGACCTCCCCGTTCGTGGAGGGTTTTTGGGTTTTGGTTTTTTTTTTTTTTTTTTTTTGGAAGTCCGGCTTAGTTATTTGTTCGTTTCTTTTAGACGGGAGATACCGGTGAGAAAATACATTTGCTGACATCTCCTGCTGGGGAGGCAGAGGAGCTCTGATGAGGCAGATATTTAGAATAGAATAGAGTAGAATAGAATGGATAGAATAGGACAGAACAGAACAGAATAGATATTCTGTTGTGTATTGTATTGTATTGTATTGTATTGTATTATATTATATTATATTATATTATATTATATTATATTATATTATATTATATTATGTTGTATGGTGGAACTAGAGGACCTTGAAAGGCCCCTTCCAACCCAACATAGTCTTTGATTCTATTCTATGATTCTATATCATATCATCATATCATATCATATCATATCGTATCATATCATATCTTTTTAATACTTATTTATTAATATTTGGGTTAAAGTCGGGTTTGATTCAGTTGGTTCTTGGAGAAAACTTGCCAAAAAAAACCCCTCCACCCTCTCCTCTTAAGTAGTTAAAACGTCTCGGCAGCTTGAATGTTCGCGGAGAAATCGCGATTAAAGAAGGGGATGAAGCTGATGCTCGGTGCAGGGTTAAGCCCGGCTCAAGCCGACCCGTCCCGTGCTGCCCGTGCCGGGATTGCACGGGAAAAATTGGAGGTGCTTTATCTGGAGATCCCCCAACCTGGATATTTGGGTTTAAATCTCCATCTATCTCATGAGCTTTTTGCTTCTTTACTAGCAGACGGGACGCAGCAGGACGGGATGTCATTCCCAGTTAAGCTTTAATATTTTTAACAGCTCCTTCTTGAGATTGAACGCGATTTCAGCAGCACAAACCCCCTCTCCAGCCCCCCCCTGGCCCCGCGTAGGTAACTCCCATAGCTGCGCCGCTGATAAAAAAAACCCGACCAACAGCCGTGGTTTTGTTTAAGGTTGGGCTGAATGAAAACAGGAGGGGAGGAATGTGCTCAGCAGAGGAGGAACCGGCACTCGGCCATCCCGGCGTTGCTTTCCCGAGAGGGTTGGGTGGACAGAAACACTCGGCGTGGTGGTGCGGGGACCTGCGTCTTGTTCTGCCCTCGAAAAGGGGATGTGGCAGCCACCTTCCACTTCGCCCAGGTACAATATTTGGGGGAATGAGACTGAGTGAGACTCTTCCCTCCTTTCTGCTTGGTGGAAGGGGGATCGGATGGAGGGTTCCCCTCCTGGGGGGATTCGGAGGTTGGGAGCAGCAAGGGGTCTACCCAAATGCCAATGGCACGGCCAGCCCTTGCTGCCTTCAACGTCTCCAACGCCCCACATGGGAGAGCAAACCTTTTGTGGGCTTCTCGGCACGTATCCTGGTGTATCCACCCCAGGACACCCCAGCAAATAACTCCTGGGAAGGTAGATGAGATGCTCTGGCGTCTTTCTGCGGTCTTCCAATGCCTTCCACCGCCGCAAAAGGGACATTTCAAAGCCCTGCTCGGGAGCGGGCAGGATTTAACACCCACTTCACGCTTGCGCTTGATGCTGTTTACTTCAGGTGCCAGGCGATGAGGAGTCAGACCCGGCGTGTTTGAGCACTGAGCAAGCATTAGCCGTACCAACCTGGGATTTTCCAGCGAGCCTGGGGCTGTCCGGCACCTAACTCCCTCAGCCTCCTTTGAAATTCCGCCTCTAATTAATAAATCAGCGGCAAGTTTCACTGACATGATTTCGGCGCTATTGCTCTTAATTAAAATCGCAAGCTATTAAGACAGTTTCAAAAAACATTTAAGCCTTCCCTCCCCCAGTTGGTCGTCCTGCTTTTATTCCCATTTAAGTGTCGCCGGTGGAAGGGTTTTATAAACTTGGAAGTAATTAGAAAACGTGAAGGAGCTCAGACCGCATCCAAAGGTGGCATGGGGGGATGATGCCGGATAATGGGGCAGGGATGGGAGGGCTCATCCCTGCCCCTGCCTGTCCCCTGCCCTCCCGGCAGGATGGGGTCGGGAAGGCAGCGTCGCACCAGGTCCCATCAGCGTGTCACGTATATAGAATGTATATATTGATATACAAATACAATATATATCTATTATAAACGGTTGTGCAGCGTATAAATTTATATAATGGATATTGTGTATATATTGTACACTATTTAATTAGCGTATGCACTCTGTACGCTATAATATTAGTGTATATATGTACTATTTTATTAGTGTATAATGGTGGAGAAGGGCACCCAGCCACACCACGCCGCGGGTCGGGTCAGCGAGGCAGCGCCACGCTTTATTTTCCTTTGGCTGAGAGCTTTCGCGATGAATAGAGGGAGGGGAGCTGGGGCTGGGATGCTTCTGCCAAGAATGATTTGGAGGCCTCTTTATATTAGTCAGAGCTTTTTTATTCCTTACTGGAAGCCGGAGAGGAGCCGCGCGCCCGGTGGCAACGTTGCTCACAGGTCTGCATAATTTTCAAGTATCGCTCCTGCGAGCGGCTTGCCTTAATTACAGATTGATTTCTCGCTGCTGCTGGATTGCTTTGTTCCTCGTCCCTCCAAAAGATGTCCTTGCCCCTGAGGAATGGGTGCGTGGTGGTCGTGAGGGCTTTTTTGGTGTGGGGGGGGAGGATGTCACATGCCACCCAGTGGTTTTGCAAGGGGCTCGATGTGCTTGGGCAGCTGTGGAAGAGGAGGAGGAAGAGGAGGGGATGTCCCACCCCATGATGGCTCTGCACCATCTCCATGTGGGTCTGGGCAGGCACGTGGCTGTTGGGACCATCAAATGACTTCCACCTCCCGGGGTGCGGGGAGAGGCAGCAGCCCGGCGTCACCGTCCCCCCACCCTGCCCTACCTAGCAGGGAACCAGTTTGGGAAGTGCCTCCGTGTTGCCCGCGGATGAGCCGGCCCAGGAGGAGGTAGGAGACCACTTTGGATTGAAGATCCTGGCACCACTGGGAGGAGGCAGGGTGGAGGGATGGAGACCAGCCAGCTTCCTAACTATGCAAACAACCCACACCCATGTTCGGTGTTTATCCCCACCGAGCCCGTCACCATGGTATCTGGGCACCTTTTGCCAAGGTGAGCTGAAGCTGATGGAGCAGATCCTCTGCCAAACCCCAGGCTCTCTAGGCATGTGTCTGGGAGGTCTCGTAGATCAGCTGGATCTTCCAGAGTTACTGCTGCTGGGATAATTCCGATCGTTTTGCCTTTGGACCCCCCGCCGCTGCCTGCTCGGTCCCTGCCCGGCTCCTGTCTTCCATGAATCATAGAATCATATAATTGCCTAACTTGGAAGGGACCTTTCAGATCATCGAGTCCAACCATCGTTGAGCTCATGAGCTCCTCAAAGCAGGTGCATCCTCACGTCTGCCATGGGGTTTCCTTACACTGTGTCACACCACGGTGCCAGGCAGACCACCAGAGAGGTGGCTTCACAGCCTCCTGCGCTGGGACTGCCGCCTGGATGCAAAATTTGGACCCTTCTGGACCCAGCTCTGGGCTGCTGGGTAGCGATCCAGAGGCTGGTGGTGCCTCCAGGAACAGGTGGGGTCTGGGCACATCATTGGGTGACCAGCTGGTGTTCTATCATGTTCTCCTCACTCTTCATGTTCTCTGCCACTGTTCTCCTGTGGTTTGGGGCAAGTTGCTCCATCTGCTGCCAGCAGAATGGAGGTGGGAAGGTTTGATGGCCTCCCAGGAGGCAATGGAGAGGAGAGGAGAGGAGAGGAGAGGAGAGGAGAGGAGAGGAGAGGTATTTAGCTGGAAAAAAAAAAAAGGAGAACATTTTAGTTATCAACGTTAAGCAATTTCGAAATGGGAAATTTCCCCTCCTGCCCCACCAGCAAGTCGTTGGCCTGGCTGCTCACTGGCGGTGTGCAAGAGGAGATGAGTCACATCAGCTAATCCCTGTCTCCTGACTCCCGTGTCCCCTCCAAACCTTCTCCCCAGCCTTGCGGGGGGTGCGGGCTTCTGCTGCAGCTGCCTTTCTCGCACGGAAATAATCAGCCGGGGGATGAAACTCGAAGCAGCCTCGGATGCGTTTGGCGGCTTCTCGTTTCCTTGTGGCAGCGATTGCATTACGGCTGCTTTTATAGTCTGCGCCGAGAGACTGAACGCCAGCTGAAAGAGGACTCTGAAGGTCCACCTCAGCTGGGATTAATACCTTCGTGCCGCGGCTAGACGCTGGAAATACTAGAAGGGGGCAGATTGCAAAATAAATGGGTTGGATTTGCTTTCCTTTACCTTCAGATGCCTGTGCCGTGAGCAGGTCTCTGTCTTGAGGGAGGCGCTGGACGAGACAACCTTCTCCATGGGCAGGTCTCAGCCCCTTCAAGGTGCTAGGTGGCTTTAGGACCTGCAAGGGAACACGAGAACATCTCAGCGTCCCAGGGCAGAGAAGAAGGTTGTGCTGTACATCCAGGCCCCAGCTTGGTTCACTTCTGGCAACTTCTGCCCTGGTAGTCCTGTCTGAAGAGAAATTAAAGAGATTAACCCCTCTGCGCCTTAATTTCCCTTGATGTAAAATAGGCCAGTAGCCACCTTCCGTGGGTCTTGGTCTGTTTTTGAGAGGACTTTGGAGATGCTGTGGATATAGGGTGGTAAAATGAATGCTGGGCGTTCTGTCGAAAGAGGATCAGAGATTTTATGTTCACGGCTGCAGGGGAGCAGGCAGGTTGCAATATTCCAGCCTTTCCACCGCGCACGTGCGCTTTGCAAACAGTTTTGTTGCAATTAATTACAGTGTAATTAAAGCAGAACGACAGTGCTAACTAAGGGCAAAATCTTGTGAAACAAGTAGCGTTTGGGCTGATTTTGTAATTGCTCGGGGTTCCCCAGATACAAATTACACTGTCAGGGCTCCTGATTTATGGCAGGGTGATATACGCGCAAATAATTCAGGGCAAGAACTGCCTGCGCGGGTTGCAGAAGGTCCCTGTCCCCTCGGTTCTCCTTGTGGGTGACCCATGGAGTGCGTGGTTCTCCTTGAAGTGTGGGGTTCCCTTGAAGTATGCATTCTCCATAAGGTGACCCATGGAGTGTGTGGTTCTCCTTGAAGTGTGGGGTTCTCCTTGAAGTGTGTGTCCTCCATAAAGTGACCCATGGAGTGTGGGGTTCTCCTTGAAGTGTGCATCCTCCATAAAGTGACCCATGGAGTGTGTGGTTCTCCTTGAAGTGTGGGGTTCTCCTTGAAGTGTGTGTCCTCCATAAAGTGACCCATGGAGTGTGTGGTTCTCCTTGAAGTGTGGGGTTCTCCTTGAAGTGTGTGTCCTCCATAAAGTGACCCATGGAGTGTGGGGTTCTCCTTGAAGTGTGCGTCCTCCATAAAGTGACCCATGGAGTGTGTGGTTCTCCTTGAAGTGTGGGGTTCTCCTTGAAGTGTGCGTCCTCCATAAAGTGACCCATGGAGTGTGTGGTTCTCCTTGAAGTGTGGGGTTCTCCTTGAAGTGTGTGTCTTCCATAAAGTGACCCATGGAGTGTGTGGTTCTCCTTGAAGTGTGTGTCCTCCATAAAGTGACCCATGGAGTGTGTGGTTCTCCTTGAAGTGTGCATCCTCCATAAAGTGACCCATGGAGTGTGGGGTTCTCCTTGAAGTGTGCATCCTCCATAAAGTGACCCATGGAGTGTGTGGTTCTCCTTGAAGTGGGGGGTTCTCCTTGAAGTGGGGGGTTCTCCTTAAGGGGTCCCATGGCCAGCAGGACACAAGTGGCACCGACTGTCCCCCTTCTGCCCCATCCCCAAAGCTTCTCATGAAGTTTCCTCACCGGGGAGGTGGCAGTGCTGCCCTGGGTGCAGCTCCACCCTGGGCAGAGGGACACAGCCAGCGACAAGCCACCAACAGGCACGTGGTGGGCAGAGGGATCTCATCCATCCATGGTGGTCCAGGCTATGGGACAACAAGGCTGATGGTGCGATTTAGTCCTTGGGTCCCAACTTTTTCGGGCTTGCGGATTTGTGCTGCCTGATCCTTCCTGGGCCATCTGGTGGGGCCGTAATAAATCGCGCCGGAGCATGGTGACTCAGCTGGGGAAGGTGACCTGCAAAGGGAATACAAAGAGGTTGTGCCCTTATCTGCTTCTCCGACCAGGCATTTGGGTTTAAAGCTTTGTTTCCTCCGCTCTGGTTTCCAGCCGCGCTGGGAATATCGCGCCTTGTTTTCGTGCAGGAAGTCCCTTTCCAGATTAGAGAGCTGGGGTGGGTGTTTTCTCACCTTTAATTAAAAGGAGTGAAGCTGTGACTTTTTAGCAAAGAAATCCTGCCTTGCAAGCGTTTGGAGGTCACTTGAGTTAATGCATTTCAAGAAATGCAAACAAAAACCCCCAAAGTATCCAGGCATCGCTGCCTGGGGTTTAAAAATAAGCGAGGCACGCTTCTGAAAAAGTCGGGAGATCAAGCGAAAAACAATGAGATGAGCTAAAAGCATCAATCCTCACAATTAAACACCTCTGTGTTCATTTTTTACCGCTGAACGCTGGGGTTTGGGCCGTGGGTCACTGCTGGTGTCCCAGCGCCGGCAGGATCCCGCTCGGTCACGCCAAGGGCTCCCTGTGGATGGGATAATCTCTTCGCCAGCCACCGCCGAATCCCGCGCCGCTCCTGGACATCCTTTGCTGGGAGTCACGGGTGGTTTCTCGGTGTAGCTGGAAAGCCGTGGGGGTTCACACCGCCATCCCGGCTGCAGCTCAGGGTTGAGCATCTTCCCCCCGTCAGGTTTTGGTGTTGGGTACCAGTGTCCATCCCCCCCACATCGCATCCCACCGGCAGCCGGGCTCCTACTCTGAATGCTAAATCCTGAGACAGAGAGAAGGAGCCAGGACGCTGATTAATTTGAGCCTGTGCTGCTCTTATCCTGGTTTCAAAGTAATTGTCTCTCTTGTCCACAATTTTCTCTCCTTACATTTCACTGCATATTTATTAGGTTTTTGTGAGGCTATCTGCAGCCACATTAAACCAATTTACTCCTTGAAATGTCTGACCTTTGATCTGCCAGCTACTGCCTTTCGGAGCCAGAAAAAGAGCCTTTAATAACGTGTCACATGAAAGGCTCGCGGCGGAGCCTGTCACTCGCACACCCGGACTCCAGTTAATAAAGTATCGGATGAATCAATTATTGCCTAATAATTGTTAGCTATATTTTAGTGCAAAACAAGGGAGAGTTATTTTTCCCCTCTTTTCCCGGTCGCTTTACAATCTCCCACTAGAGAAAACTAATAAGGCAAATACACGTACACCGCCGTAATGGATATTTCTCAAGCAACGTCTTCAACCTCTGTAGCCAGTTCTGATCCTGGCAGACGCGGGGTTTTTTGCAGCAGCATTAACCTGTGTGGGTGCATCTCATTTTCGGAGTCCCTGCAGCATCCCTGTGTGCTGTGTCTCCTCAGCCACCCTCTGCAGCAGGCACAGGAGAGGAGATGGGGGGTTACCGGGTGGCAAAGTGCTTTGCTGGGGGTGTTTCGGCTGTTTCCCAGGCAAGGGCAGTGAGGCAGGGAGGTGTGGTGACTTGTCCATCACAGCAAGGTTGGAAGCAGCCACCCCAAGGACCGCGCTCCTCGCCATCACCTCCCAGCAGCCCGGGCATCTCCCGGTGTCCTTGTGCGTCAGGGTTGGATGCTCCTGTATCATCGCTGGAGGACAGATGTCCCGCTCCAGAGGTGATGCCTCACCTCCTTTCCGCCATGGAAAGGACAAAGTGGGGAGAGGACCCCTTCCAGTGGGCTGCTGGCACGGCCGGCTCTCCATGCCACGAGACCGGGCAGCTCACATCACTGTCGTGGCTGCATCCAGCCACACTGGCTACCTTTTATTTTACATTCTTATCATGTATTTGAAGTGAACGATACGTTACCTTTTACAGCTACGGAGCCGCTGAGCTCTCAGGGGTTTGCTGAGAAAAACAGAGGCAGATGTGGCCAAGCTGCTGTTGAAATACGGACATGGGGACGGAGCTGGTGGGACGCAACATAACCCTTTTGGGGTCTCTGCAGCCTCTAGGCACAAGATGCCGCTGCCCTGAACCCCAAGAAGTCATCTGTAGCATCTCACGTTGGGTCTGAGACCCCTTTTTGTCAGGCTGCTGGCTCTGTGCACCGGGTTTGGACTGCTTTTAGGGATGATGGAGAACATTGTTCAGGTCCTCATGGCAGCCAGAGCATCCGTAAGGCCGCAGGGATACAGGACCCTCTGCTCAGGCTTTGCTCATGCTTTGGGGAGAGGTCTGCCCCACCACTCCCAACCTCTCCTCCGGTATGGACATCGATCCCGCTTCTGCTGAAATCAGCGCTGAAGCTGGGTTTCGCGGGGGGTGGAGTGGGCTGGTGAAGTTTAATCACAGCAATTACAGTTTCTGTCACCTGCAAGGTTCTCCGATGCATCACTCTGAAACAACCTCTTGCCCAGGAGCTCCATTTCGCTCCCAGTGATATCTCACCGGGGCAGGAGCAGGCAGCCGACCGGAGGGGCGCACGCCTGGGTACAGATCCATCCTGGAGGTGACCTTGGCAACACACTTTGGCATTTATATATTATTTATTTCCCCTGACGCTTTTCATCGCTCACGTAGTTGCTTAACAGCACCGGGCTTTCACAAAATGATGGAGAAGGGCTGAGAAATACAGGAGGCAACCCAGCTCTTCTCTCTCCGCTTTAATCTTCCCGGGATGACTTCTCGCTTGCCATATGGGGAGGGACGTGCTCCTGACATCCCCGGCCTGCGGAACACCGCAGCGTGGAGCAGAAGCAAAATCTCGAGTTTCAGGGGAAGGAGAAACCATCTGCATTGCTCTCTAGCACATCTGTGCCCGTTTGGCTCTGCGAGGACTTGGTTGCAAGCCTGTAGGATTCATCTTCGGGAAGGCTGGTATTAATTACCGTCGAAATGGGAAGCGTTAAAAGCTGGGTGAAGAAGAGGTGAAGAAAAAGGAGGAAGCTTGGAAATACTAGGGGCTGATACTTCTTTCCGTCGCTCTTGAGCGTATTAAAAACGTCGATGGTTAAAATTGTTACTGTAGGAGGCCATCTGCTAGGCTTTGCCTACAGTGAACAGGGAGGGGAGGTGGAAGCCAACGTCGCTGGGGAGGTTTCAAACCAAATCCCAAATTTGAGATGAGATTCAGATGGTCCTGAAGACCTTCATAAACCTGCATTTCTCCCCTGCATTAAAAAATAAGTGCACCAAACCAGATCTCATTCTCTGTATTGGGGACTGCATTTCGGATGGAGGCACCTAATCTACCTTCCAGCTTTAATACTGGCTCCCACCTTGTGCTTTCATCTCTGCTTACCCGACGGAAAAAGCCATGATCAGGGGCACTTTTTGATCCAGGACTGTTTCCAAGCTGAGCTTCAGAGGGAAAGTTAGCCTGGAAAAAGACGGGGATGGGGAGAATGACCTGTGTTAGTCCTGGCCATGGAAAGCCACGCTACCGTATTGACCTGGAAGTCTTGTCCTGGAGGACCCCATGGAGACTTTCACCTTGTCCTTGGGCTTCTCAAAAATCAGCACTTTGCTTTCACACCTTTCAGCAAGGAGACCCCTGGAATTGCGGGTTGAATCTCCTTAAAATGATGCTGTCACTTTTACCTTCATCTTTTACTTTGGACATCCCACGGGGCCCAGGGAGGAGCATCCCCGCCGAGATGCTCCACGTTATCTTCCAGCCCTAAATCCACGGATGCTCAGCTCGTGACCCCCACCGTACCCCATCCGTGCGGGCGAGGGGAAATTCAAGCCTTTTTGACTTTCAATTTTCCTCCATGGGAGATGAGATTAATACTCCCTGCCATACCTTGCAGGGATGCTGCTGGGATGAATTCGTTACGCGACCAAATCTCGCTCGCCTGCCTCCGCGAGGGCAATCGCCGTGTGGCTGAGTCTAACGTTCGCCTTTCCAATGACCACAGGGGACTTTGGGTTGGGACGTCGGGGAGTTTGACACGACTGAGGGTGGGAACATCCTTGCGGACCTCACCAGGATCCGGCCCTTGGCTGGCGAAGGGCTGAGGCTATTGCAAAGATGCCGCCGATGCCTCCCTTGCAACACTGCACCGCATAATTTCCAGGCTCGCAGTGCTGTCTCTGCAAAGGTAGATTTGGTTTCTATTAATAAGGGGATAATAGCATGGGAAACCTGGCTACAGGATGGCCCGGACCCAATTACCGCGGTCGCTGGGCTACAGCAGCCGCTTCCCTGCAATTATCCCACCGCACGCCGGTGCAGCGCAGCCCTCTGCCTTTTATTCTTAGTAACAGAGCCCCGGGCAAGGCCGGGGGGGGGTGTGTGTGTGTGGGGGGGGGGGTCACTGCAGCCCAAAATCCCCCGTTGGGGGATGCGGGAGCTGAGATGGGGACGGCGGAGCCGCCTCGGCGTCACCCGCTGGTGGAGGGGTCGGTGGGGGCAACAGAGGAGCGATGTCCCCCCCAACCCCGTTGGATGCGGCCAGGAGGGTGGCAGCAAGGCGGTGCCCTGTTTTGTCCTTGTCCCAGGCCAAGTGGTGCAGGGGCGGGGGGTCCTGGTGACCCCCGGGGGGCACGTCGGCTGCTGTGGGGTCCATAGCAATCAGTCTCTTTTTTTTTGGGGGGGGGGGGGGGGGCACAAAATTCCCAATCCATTCAAGACATGGTTTAGTGGCGGAGTTGGCGGTGTTAGGCTTACGGTTGGACTTGATCTTAAGGTTCTTTTCCGACCTAAATGATTCTGTGATTCTATGGAGGTGGTGCTTGGTCTTGCTCCCAGTATAAAAGGGGTTGTGTGGAAGCTCTGCTGGTCCGCGCCTGCTGGGAACTGGCCCATCCAGCTTAGCAAGCCGATGTGGGAATCACGGAGGCAGGGGGGGGTCTGGGGATTGGGATTTGGGGAACCCAGGGCGAGGAATCTTTTCCAGCACATTCCCTATGCATCTGTAGGAAGCCACTTTCCTTCTCCATCCCTCAGCTGGGTATCCATAAACACGGATAATAGCCTGACGGAGGGATGCGGCGAGAAGAAATACATTACAGCCGGGGAGATGCTCAAAGGCAAGCTACCCAAATCACTCTAAAAACACGGAAGACCCTTCCTAAACCTGCGTTGGTTGTGGGAAAGCGGGGAATGGAAAATATATGTCAAGGATAAAAAGTGAGGCTTAAAGGGCAGGAATAAAGCCTTTCTCGTGAGAAAAGCCCAGCTCTAGTCTGTGCTGTTTCAAATTAAGTTTTCGGTTTCCTAAAGGCAGCAGACAATGCTTCGCTCAATTCTCTCCCCACTGTCATTAAAACTCGAGTGTGTTGTCTGGATATAGTATTTTGCCCTACCTTAAGAGCTCTAATCTTTTTAGGACCATTTCTTGCCGCTATCTGCAGACACTCGAAAGCCTTCTCGACCGCGGAGTGAAATACAATCCCCGTCTTGGGGAGCTTTACCTCCCCTTTGTCTTCTGCAAAGACAGAAGGAAAATAACCACTTAACAAATCTGCCAGGTCGGAATTTTCTTCCCCCCTTCCGTCTCCCTTTCGCAGCTATCATTTGTCGTGGGTTGCTTTCTCCCGGTGCCACCCGCCTGTTGCAGGGAGATGGCGAAGAGCCTTTTATTGTTTGCTGAACAATTCCCTGCAATTTGCTGCTCGCTATTTCTTTCGGGCTCCTTTAATCCTTTCTTCGCTTGCCGCTGCGTATTTTTAGCTCGTGCGCCGTTCTCGTTTCTTCCCCAAAACTGTTTATGTTTTGAAAAGCCCCGCTTTGCTGCTGATGGTACCCTTTTTTGAGCATCCCTGGTTGCCTGCAAAGCCCTCCCTGCCTTGGCCTTCCCCCAGCACCCTGCTGAGCTGGGCATTGCATGCAACGAGCTGCCATTCTCAGCTTTCCCAATTTTCCTTAGTTTTTCCATGAGAGCTTTCCTCCAACCCCCCCTGGAAACCCACTTTCCCTTCGTGCCCAAATCATTTTGCTTTTTTTCAGTGAAAATCACCGGGAATGCCGAGCTCCCAGTGATGCCACCAGCTTAGACCCAGCTCCTTTGGGTGATTGATGCTGTCCTGGTGCAACCCAAAATCCTCTGGCTTTGCCCGGCGCAAAAACGCTGCCGGTGTTGGGCTGAGCCAGCCGTCTACCAGGCTGGTGCCACCGACCACGAGATGTGGGCACGAGGTTCAGCAGGTGGCAACCACCTGGCACGGGGAAGCCCAGGTGGTGGCCCCCATTGGGAGCCCCTCCGAGCTTTAGGTTGCCTCTAGTCTTAGGATAAACCTGAGCCTCAAGGTGTTCATTGAGATTAAGGTGGTGAGTTGGGATTTGGAAGAGCCAACTCCAAGTTTTGGCTCTACCGTGGGCCTCCTCCACGGCACATCAGCAAGCATCTCCGTTCCTCATCTGTACAGACGAGGTCATCTCTGGTTTTCTCCCACTGTTTATTTGGAGCGCGAGCATTTAGGGACAGATTGCTCCTTCTTCAGTCTCGCTTGTACCGTGCCTACAAAGGGATGAGCATCCCGCTTGCAGCTGTAGACACTGGGGCAGTATAAATGGTCACTGCAATTAGTAATATCAATATTGATATTAATAATAATAATAGTAATAGTAGTAGTAATAATAATAATAATAATAATAATAATAATAATAATAATCCCTGCACCTTGCACAGTAGAAAATTAGCCTGATCTGAAGATGCTCCAAGCTACGATCAGCAAACTCCAGTAGCGGATATTTTCATTGCCTTGCCTGCACGTGTGCGCTGGCAGGGCCGTGCGTCGCTCGGATTTCCAGCTGGAGAATTCAAGTCCATCCCTTCTCCTGCCCACGATCGGCACTCAGAAATTCAAGCAGGACTTTCTGATCCGTACAAACATCTCCTGATCTGTCCCTGTTGACTGCCCTGAAGGGAAACAGCAACATCCTTGCTCCTGAGCTATCCAAACTGTCCCCGCTGTGTCAGCGGGGAGGATATATTTCATTTCTCCCCGGCGGTCCCGTCTCCTCCCTCGTTAATATTGCAACAAGCATTCCTCCTCGGGAGCACCGCCTGTCCCTCGGGAGGGCTTCCAGCCTCCTTGTTTCAGGCAGGTACACGGCAACTCTGCTACCTCCATCCTTCACGCAGACACAAAGCCGGTAGCATCAGCTCTGCCTTTTTCCTGGGATCACCCAGAAGGTAGATTGATCATAATCTTCATCATTCCTTGGTTTTTGGGGGGTTTTGTTTTGTTTTGTTTTGTTTTTTTTAATGAACAGGTGAATTTATGTCGGAAAAGCAACTTGAATTTCCCGACCGCGGAAATGATGAGGACTAGGTCTGGAGACACTCTCGTTTTGGTGCTTTATTTTTTTGGTTTTTCCTCTACGATCCGCCGGCGGCTGGAGGTGCAACCCCGGAGCTGCGTCTTTAATTGCTGTTTTCCCCAGCATCGCGGCAAATGCGCTGTGGTTTAAAAAAAAAAAAACCAAAAATGTGGGATCTCTGTTAATAACCAACTGGTCTCACTGCCAGTATCTCAGACCGTCAAAAAAAAGAGTTATTCCTGCTATCTTGTAATAATAAACTGCTTTTCTCTGTTGTCTTTCAACATCGGATGAGTTCTTGCTCCCATTTCCCTTTAATAAGTGGTATTTTGTTTCCATTATTACTCAATAGTAAAAATCTTTTCCCGGCAACTTCACCAGAAGTAGATTTACGGCTATGAAAATAAACTTGGGCGTGATGAGATCTTGTCGTTTTATTATCTATAAAGCACTTCGCATGACTTTGTAGTTATCGAAGTGTAATTATGCATTCAGATTTTTCCATCCTCTCTGTTTGTTGTCTCTTCTTTTTTTTGTTTTGTTTTGTTTTGTTAAGAGGGAGATAATGAAAACTAAGAAATCCGTGCTTAATATAACTCAAAATACAACTGCTGCCGGCTTTACCCTGGCTTATTCCAGAAGAAGGGCAGCAAACAATCACCGTGCGCTGCGATGGTGCCGATCTGCCCAGAGTGATGTTCGTGTTAAGACACATCTTCGGGGTTTTTTTTCATGCGCGGGGAAAACGTCGGCGTTTCCTGGTTTGAGATATGGTATTTACCGATTCTTACGCGGGGCTGGATGTTAATTGTCGTCGGAGGTTCTGGGTGTGGGCGAATCATTGTATAATGCCCACACCCTTCGGGTGGCTTAGGGTGCGGCGTTGTCTTTGCCTCACCGTGCAGTTTTAAGATGTATTATTACCCAAAAGTAACACGCCCTTCCGTGCTTCGTTGTTTTTATTAGGGATTGCTCTCAACCAGCGCTCCAAGCACCTGGCAAAGCCGCCGTTGGATGTGGAGCTCGTAACTCAGGCTTGCCTGGGCTTCCCGCTGGGATTCCCTGCGGAGGAGCTCTCACCGCTGGTGCTTTGCGGTGGGAGCGGGTCAGCTGGGACATCTTGACAGGCACGTTGGCGTGTAGGCAAAGGCATCCAGCATGGTTGGAGACCCCCAAGGACTTGGGCTGATCTCACCTAGGTTGAGCTCCTGGACGGAGCTTACCAAGATGGAGCTTGCCGTGATGAGTAGCGGTAGGAGATGGAGAGGTGGGAAAGGCGAGTATTTCTGTTGGGACAGGAAAGGGCAGGAGAGAGTTAGCCCTTTGCCAGAGGACTTCCAGCCTGAGCCCCGTTTTAGGGAATTTGGTTGGATTTGTCCCATGCAAAGGCTTCTGAATCTGTCTGCTGTCCTGCCTCAGTTTCCCACCTCTCTGTGAGATAAGGATCATGATAACTACCCGGCCACTTCTTCCTACTGGTGCAGGATCCTGATGGTGACCAATTATAACCAATTCTTTCTCCAAACGAAGCCCTTTCTTGCAATCTGTTTAGGAAAGGGCTGTCCCGTTGAAGAGCCCACTTTATACATCCCATACGGCCTTTTCCATAAGCACACCAGGCGTCACATCTTCTCCACTCTGACACGGCCACCACGGTGGCTTTTCCACCATCTCTATCTGGACAGCCCTCAGGCGCATCCATGGTGTCAGTTGGTGACCCCTCCATCCATGGTGACCCCTTTGCTCACCTCTAGGTCGTTGCCATCTTCTCCAACCACCCAGTTCTCCTTCTGTGAAGGGTTTTATTACTTTTTTTCGCCTGAAGTAGGGGGCTATATTTAAATGAAACACGTCCAAGGCAAACTCGCAGCGAAGTCTCACCTTTCCCCGTGCCACATGATTGAATAGGGGGGCAAAGATGCAACCCCCTTATTAGAGTAATATGATTTTCCATCTCAAATAGGAACCAGGGATGTTTTAATGATTGGGCTCATTAGATGGACTTTCCACTTAAAGTGTCTGTCTGGCAATTAAGGCTGGGAAAAGCATGACTGATGACCACACCTTCTGTGACTTAATGGGGAGTCTGAAGGCTGATCTTATTATCACACCGATACCGTCTGTGATAAAAAAGAATTTAAGATACTCTCCAGAGATTTATTTGCCCATTAGGAAGCTGCCAGGAGAAGGTTAAGGGAACTCGTAAGGTCAAAGCTGAACAGAGAAAAGTACTAAACGCTTGGGATCTGGGTGGGCAGAAACCGGAGGACACGGTTTCTGCTCTTTGCCCCGCTCCTGACCTGCTACCTGGCCTTCACCAAGTCACTTTGTCTCTGATTACTTTCCGATGTTGCTGGTCATCAGCTTGGTTGGGCGCCATGGGAGCCCTCCAGGTGCTTGACGTAATGTCACCGTGGCTTTGTCTCGGTGGCACATGTCCCTGCTGCCATCCACTGCTGGAGAGGCACCTGGAAAGAAAAAATTGTATTGAGTCGGAAGGAGGCGTCTACAGTCAGTAGGAAAACGATGTTTAGGGCAGGGAGCTGAAAAAGGGTAAGTGAGAATTTCCGCTCTCCTCCAAGAGCATCCTCGTGGGTCCTCCGTGATTCCCTTACCTATTCTCTCCGCTTTAAAACGTGACCCGCTGTAATATTTTACTTAAGCCTGGTGTTTAATGGACTGGAACTTATTGTAGAGCTCACTGTGCTGGCGTCAAACCTCCTGTTGGGTACCATTTTACCGACATTAGCTTGCCATAGCTTGTCGGTGATTTTAACTGCGCTGATGGGTTGAACGCCCCAGGATACAGGAGCCGGCTCTTTCAGCTTTGTACCTCCCTTTAGCTTCCTTAAGTACAGTTGGGAGAGATAATTCGGCTAAATATGTTTTAGTACGAAGTGAAGTTTTTGACAACAAAAAAAAAAAAAAACTACTGTGCGTGGGGGTCGGTTTTGTCAGATTACTGGAGGAATTGTGAAAAACGGAAGGGTTTCATTCCAGCATCTTCGAAGCAAAAGTCTTGACTTTCACGGGCAACGTGATTTGTTTGCCTCAGCATTTCCTGTTGCCCGGAATTTAAGGAAAACATTTTGTTTCAGGCCGAGCAAGGCATTTTTTAACATTTTTCGGTTCCACTAAGGAGAAGCCCTGCTCACTCCCACCCTCCTGTGAACCAGAACAGCCTCCTCTCCTTCGCTCCGCATCCTTTCCAAGGGGGTGGCGCCGACTCCGGCCCCGTCTGCGTCCATTAGGAAAGCAAAGAGTCCCAGATTTCTCTCATTGTCCCTTTGTGACGAATTGAGTGTTGGGAGGCGGAAAAAAAAAACCCCAGTATATTATTTGGAATTGTGTGAAAAGTAAATAATTGAATATGAAGGCATTGGCTTTGTGTCTTTTAAGGAATCCTTTTGAAGTTGACTCTTTTGACCTTCGGGGCCCTGCGTAATTTTTCCTTCTCCTCTCTCCTCCTCTTTGGTGTTCCTTGCACTCCTGTAATCTTCTCTCCTGCCTGCTCCCTTCATCTCCTCCCACCCCGCTCCGCGACTCCACTATCTGCGCCCCGGGTTTGAAGCGCTCGGTGGCTCTTGGAGCCGGCAGCCTCCTCTCCCCCCGCGAGCCTTCCTCCCAGCTCCTCTCTGCCAGGAGCCTCTCCTACCCACCCTATTTTCTCCAGCCGGCGTTTTACCTGGGCTCTTTCCACCCCCCGAGTTGCTTTTTCCTCCCTTCCGTTGGGAAATGTTAAATTAGGAGACTTGCCTTAATCTTCTGGTTGGCCAAGTGCAATAACTCCACCCACAGCTTTCAGCAGGGGATGGGCTCTCTTCCCTCCCTCCGGACAGAAGTAGGACTCCACCCTCCCGTGCTAACAGTGTAATAACTGTGTGAGCTTCCTGAGATGAATCCACATCGTGTCCAATCCCACTGTCTTCTCTGTTGGCCTCGTGGTCTCCCTACGGGTGGTCGTTGGGGATGTATGTTCCTACACCATCCAGCACGCAGTGGGGTCCCAGCGTCCCATCAGTAGCGATGCTTGAAAGTCAGAGTTTGGAATATGGAGTCAGAGTATGGAATAATTGGAATCTCAATAAAAGAGATTTCAGCCAGTGAAAAGGACAATTTAGGTAGTGTATAAAAATCACTACAGAGCTTCAATTTTACCAGTTCAGGGAGTGGTTTTCAGTGTTTACCAAGAGTCATAGCTTCGCTGGGGGGAATGGGAGGACTCAGCTGACTTTTCGTAGAATCATAGAATAGTAGGGGTTGGAAGAAACCTTTAAAGACCATCTAGTCCAACCCCCTGCCATGAGCAGGGACGTCTTCAACTAGATCAGGTTGCTCAGAGCCTCGTCCAACCAGGCCTTGAATGTTTCCAGGGATGGGGCATCTCCCACCTCTCTGGGCAACCTGGAGCAGTGTTTCACCGCCTTGATCATAAAGAATTTCTTCCTTCTTTATGACTTCAATGGGACAAGTCAAATTTAGCTCTGAATAAAGGATGGGTACACACGCGTGGAGCTATTTAGGAATGAGAGTGCTGAGATTGGAGGGGAAGCAAAACTCTCGCCCTGCATTTATCTGGGCAAGGTTTTCTTGCTTATTCCCTGGTAGGGAGGAGTATGGGTTTGCTCCCGGTGCAGGTAAATATTGATAGTGATTTCACGAGGACTCGAATTCCTCCTGCAGCAAACCCGTGAGCTGAGAAAGGGCAGCAGCAGTTGGTTTTATGAAGAACTGCTCTCCTTTCTTGCCAGGCTACAGAGTTCATTTTTCCACTGACACATCTCTGACAAACACCCAACGAGAGGGTGGCATGGGGAGCTAAGCGATTGTGTTGTCATGGCAAAGACTAGTGAAAGAAGAGCAAGATTTATATCGTGGCTGCTCAGAGGGTTGGAGAAAAATGGCCCAAAGCCAGAAGTCATGCAGGCATGGCTGATACGGTCTTCAGTTTTTGCCAAGTGTGGGCTGCTTGGTGGCTTATGTGAAATGGGCTGCGTAGTCTTGGTCCAAGTCTTGGTGGGCATGGTTCCACATCACAGAAACCAGCCGTACAGTTGACACTCTTGCTGACAGTCTTAGCAGAAAGATGAGTCGCTGAATTGGCCCTGAAGATGAAAAAAAAAAAAAAAAAAAAAAAAAATTCCAAACAATTTTGCAGCTAGAGAAGCGCTACCTTCTACCAGGGAAGCAAGAAGAGCAGATGACCCCAGAAAGCCCGGCACAAACACAAGCAACTACGGTGACGCATTTAATTTACCCAAAAGTGATGAGGGGAGGACTTTAGGTTGTTCTCTGGAGATGTGGCCTCAGGTGCAGGTCCCCTGCATGCCTGTGGTTGTATTATTTCATATCCTTTATGCCTCAGCTCCCTATCTGCAAAACCAGAGCATGGAGTCAGAGAATGGTTTTGGTGGCAGGGACCTTTGGAGGCCCCTGATTCAACTTCCCACTCTAGATCGGGCTCATGCCTACGTGTGGGTCAGTTCGGAGTATCTCCAAGGATACAAATCCCTACGTCTCTCTGGCATCATGGTTCAAGGCTTGACCAGCCTCTTGCTAAAAAATGTTTTTCTTACATCTGGTCTAAACTTCCTTTGCTGCAACTTCTGTCCATAGCTCTGAGAAGAGACTGACTCCATCTTCTCTATAGTTACACAGTAGGTAGGTAGATCAAAAAATTAGATTCCCCCCTTAACCCCTTCTTCTCTGGGCTCTTACCTTGTGTGCTCCAGCTCCCTAACCATCTTGGTGTACCTCCAAAATGACAACGTCTGTCTGGAGAGCCCAAATTGGACATAGAGCTCCAGCTGTGGTCTCACAAGTGATGAACAGAGGGGAAGGATCGCTTCCCTTGACCTCTGGGCAGCAGTTCTGCTAATGCAACTCGGTTTGCGTCTGGCCGTCTTTGTTGCAAGGACGTGCTGGTGACTCCTGGGCACCTCGTTGGCCAGCAGGACCAGCAGGTCTTTTTTCTACAAGGTGGGTTTCTAGCCAAAGAGAGGTGATGCTTGCTTCCTACTGAGGTGGCATGGATGGGAAGTGCCAGGGTCTTGGCAGAGCTCAAAGGGTGAGGAGCAAACTGTCCCTGGAGACGCAGGGTCTGGAGGATAAGAGGGGGTATGAGCTTGGCCATGTTGTGTGCTGCTGGCCACAGCAAGGCTTGGCTCAACCGACCTGTTTGAAAGCATGAAGCCCGTTAATGACTGAGAGGTGAGATGGCTGTAGGAGCAGGAAGGCACCCGTAGAAAGCCTGAGGATACACTGAAACGCTTTCTTTTGGTCTCAGGATTGTTCTTGTTCAGAGGAGGGGCAGCTCGTGTAGTTGCTGGGGTTGCTGATGCGGTCCCTGCCCTGTGAATATAAAAGGGAGATTTCTGTCTCCACTGCTGCCCATCCATCACCTTTCCCAAGCCCAGAAGGAAAAGGAAGAATAAAAGGAATCACAAGAAAATAAAGAAACATTGCAGCCAGAAAGCTATCCTCTGTGTTTCACAATTCTATAAATTATGCCCTTCCCTTCCTCTTTAATCGCCAGGCATATAAAATACGCTCGCAGCAGAATCATATTCTCCCCATTAAAGTTTCAGAAGAGAAATACAGGTCCCATCTGCCTGTTTAGCAAAGCAGGGCAGTGCGCGACTGTTTCTTTTTTTTTTTTTTTTTTTCTTTTTTTTTTTCCCCCCTCTCAAAATCTGCTTTATGGCAGGAGTTTTCTGCTTTAGGAGTGGGGCCATTCGTTTCGTTTTGCTCATGTCAGCGTGCCTCTTCACAAGCAGCCGCCTCTTTGTCCTCACGCGGGGCATTTCTCCAATGCCTTCGAACTCAGATGCTCCTAAAGAGCAGGGTGCAACCTGCCCTTGGTGAAGGTCAAAGAGAGATGGGGGGTCATTTAGGACCCCGGCGGGGTTGCTAGAGGTGGGTTTCTGCTCTGTGGACAGGACAGGCACCGTCTGAACAGCAAGAGCTGGCAACAGTGAGAAATAAATAAACTAGATTATGGAGGCACCTACGGGCTTCGCTGCCATCCGTCCCTGCTTGCCTCCAGGGATATTTGTATTTAGTTGGTGTTGGTCTGGATTGGGGGTGGGTATGAGACCGTAGGGGTGGGTTGTCTGCGTGGTGTGGGAGTGAGTGTGGCGTCGTCCCCTGCCACACGGCAGCTGTCCCCGCGACTCCCCCACGCACGGGATGTGTTTGTGTGCGCGGTCCCCCGCTGTGTAGGGTTGGGTGGCAGGATGCACCCAGGGGGTCCTGTGCCACCTCTGGCTGAGCGGGTGGACGGGAAAGGCTTACACCTTTTGGAAAGCTGTGATGAATGGGAGTGCACGGCAGCCTCCGCTTCTAATTCGACCCACCAGGTGTTCGTAGAATCACAGAACGGTTTGGGTTGGAAGGGACCTTTAAAGGCCATCTAGTAAAAGCACTTGCCATGAGCAGGGACATCTTCAATTAGATGAGGTTGCTCCGAGCCCCGTCCAACCTGGCCTGGAACGTTTCCAAGGATGGGGCAGCCACAGCTTCTCTGGGAAACCCAGGCCAGTGTTTCACCACCCTCACAGGAAAGAATTTCTACCTTATATCTAGTCTGAATCCCCCTTCTTTTAGTTTGAAGCCATTCCCCCTCATCCTATGTTCCCCCTCCCTGATCCAGAGTCCCTCCCCAGCTTTCCTGGAGCCCCTTGAGGGACTGGAAGGGGCTCTAAGGTCTCCCCGGAGCCTTCTCTTCTCCAGGCTGAACCCCCCCAGCTCTCTCAGCCTGTCCTCCCAGCAGAGGGGCTCCAGCCCTCCCGGCATCTTTGTGGTCTTCTCAATACCCGTTCCGTGGCACGCGCAAAATGGCTTGAACGATTATTTATAGTGCTGCGCCCTTAGAAATCCCTCCGATCCGGCAGAAGGACACGTCCCTTTTTTTGCCATAAAGCCTCATTCTTATGCAGCGGCATCCGGGGCTGAGCGAATTCAGCGGCCCAGGGCTACCCGCCTGCTTTGTCTGGGCCTGAAGATTTACACCCGCCGCTCCCGCGGCCGTTGAAGTTGCCCTGCTCCGAGCATAAATCAGACCGCGCTCTGTGAGATGCCTTCGACACTTCCGAGAAGTCGTGTGCGATGGTAGAAAGGATCCACCGGTAATTTTGCACTGGCTTTTGGGGCCTGAATGCTGCTGGGGGGAATTATATCCCCCTTTCCTGATGGGTTCACCGTAGAAGAGGCTTCTTTTTTTTTTTTTTTTTTTTTTTTTTTTTGCCACCTTGGGCAAGAAGCTGTTTGGTTTGATAGAGGTTCAAATTTTATTTTTAAGCAAAATATGAGAAGCGCAGGAGAGGAAACCGCACTCTGTTCCTTAAAATAAATGGAAGAAAAGACAGGGCTAGAAAAATATTCTCCGATGCACGCACTTCGTGAGCATGTACCTTGGCATATTCATCAAGGAGCTCTGGATGTTTAACTGGATCGTATCTTTTCCTCTATAAAGTGCTTTTTATAGGGGCCTGGTCGAGCTCTTGGGCTTACGAAGTCCTGTAGCCCATCTCTGCATGTGAAATGCCAGCAGCTCCCATGGAGCTCTGACTCTGCAATGCCATTTGGAAGAGGGAGCGGAAACCAAACCTCGCTCATGCCCTGCCTGAGCGAGCCGCGACTCAGGGAAAGGGCAAGGGGAAAGGTTTGGGTGTTCTGGCCGTCCATCTCCCCTTGAAACCCCTCCTGTTGCTCCTAGCCTGAGGTCAGGCAGGCGTCTCTCCTGGCTTTTTTTTTTTTTTTCACTTTTCACTTTGCATCCCCCGTGCAAGCGCCCGTTTCGGCGCTCGGCCCTCGACAGCCGTGGAGGGAGACTTCAAATCCCCCTTTTCACCATCCCCAAAGGCTGGAGCCACCAGCATCCACCTGGGCAAGGGGAACCAGCCCCGCTCGTACCCGCATCTGCGCTCCGCTCGCCAGCACGCCCACAGCGCCATTACCGTATAATTAAATCTCTTTTTCCCCAACTGGAAGGATCCTGCTCTAAACAAGGGTTTTCTCTAACCATAATTGCGCTCGGCGGAGGGCAAAGCTCTGCAATGACTCAGGGCTTTGTTCCGTGTGCAGGGAGCGAGTCCCTCTGCCTGTCCTCAGGTATGCCAACAATGCGAGCGTTTACTCCCCCCCGACCCAACCCGGAGCTCAGGGCAGGGTTTGCAAACAGAGGCCGTGGTCAAAATGGGGCTTAAGTGCGTTTCTAAATATTTGGAAGTACCGACGTGGAAAAGGAAAGTCCCCGGCGTGCCGCGGCGCTGGTGTTTCATCGCCGGCTGGCGCGCGGCTTTGAAGTGCGGCGTTGGCAAGCGGCTGGGTTCCTGCCCATTCCTAGGAAGGGCTGAATGGGTATATAGATGTATGGGAAGGGAAAAAAAGAAAAAAAAAAAAAAAACAACAACCCACCTGAAATGCAAGACGCAGCGTTTAGGCTCGTATTTGGTGAGCGTCTTCACAGAAGAAGAAATGAAAACGCCGCGAGGGGTATTTTTGCTGCTGCGATGCCTGTGTGAAACAACATAATGTGGCTTAAAAAAGGCAGAGATGGGAGGCGAGGTGGGTGGATGGAGAGGTAGATGTTTCCAAATGTCCGCTTTTATTGTGGCCCCTTTGCTAATGAATTCTCCCCTCCTAGAGAGAATTCACTGTAATACATTTAACCAGAGACTGACATATTTGTGCTGTGAAAGGAGATGCAACCTACAGACGGAGAATCGCTGGGGAAAGCGGGGTGAAATGCTGCTGTTTTCCCACCAAGGGCAAAAAGTATGTCCTGAAATATTGTGAGTGGTTCCACGTTGCCGCTGGTGCTCTCCAGGACGTTTCCCACACACACCCACCCTGAGCATCCTCCAGGCCTTTGCTCAGGAGGGGGAATCAAACCTGCACCCTGGCGAGGGTAGGCAGAAGCCGCCACGTGCTCCCCGTGGACGCACGATGGCCTTCGCCAACGCACGGATACTTGGGGTTGCTGCTGTGTTAGATGTCTGCATTTCTGGGTGTTTTTTGGTGTAAGATGGCAAGAGCAAAGCAACTGCTCCATGAGATACTCTCTGTATCTGGCCCAGGAGGCCAACCGTGTCCTGGGCTGCGTCCCCAGCAGCGTGGGCAGCAGGGCGAGGGGGGGGATTCTGCCCCTCTGCTCCGCTCGGGGGAGACCCCCCTGCAGTGCTGCCTCCAGCTCTGGGGCACCAACAGCAGAAGGACACGGAGCTGTTGGAGCGGGGCCAGAGGAGGCCCCGGAGATGCTGGGAGGGCTGGAGCCCCTCTGCTGGGAGGACAGGCTGAGAGAGCTGGGGGGGTTCAGCCTGGAGAAGAGAAGGCTCCGGGGAGATCTCAGAGCCCCTTCCAGTCCCTCAAGGGGCTCCAGGAAAGCTGGGGAGGGACTCTGGATCAGGGATTGGAGCCATAGGACAAGGGGGAATGGTTTTAAACTGAAAGAGGGGAGATTTAGATGAGATCTGAGGAAGAAATTGTTTGCTGTGAGGGTGGTGAGCCCCTGGCCCAGGTTGCCCAGAGAAGCTGTGGCTGCCCCATCCCTGGAGGGGTTCAAGGCCAGGTTGGACGGGGCTTGGAGCAACCTGGGCTGGTGGGAGGTGTCCCTGCCCAGGGCAGGGGGCTTGGATGTAGATCATCTTTAAGGTCCTTTGCAACCCAAACCATTCTGTGATTCCATGATTCTTTCTGGGAGCTGAGCGCCAAAACCTCTGTCGGTATGGACATGTGGCACTGCACCATGAGGTCGATCTGTAACATCCCATAGGTTTGCCTGGAAGTTGTAGGACTTTAACTAGGCCGGCCTAGTTATATTTGTCCTGTTCCCCATAAGCGGATGCAATCAGAGCTGTACAGATGTTGCCTTACACACCCAGCTGTGCCAATGGAAGACGATGACTCTCTCCTGGAGGTTGCTGCCTCTGTCACTGTGCTGCTGGAACCGTCCTCCAGGAGCACCAGCCAAGTTCCCTTCACCCAGCTGCCTGTAGCAGTTGGAAGAAACCTGGTCGCTGCTTCTTCCCAGCAGAAATTGGGATTTTCACCAGAACAGCCTCAAAGGCAGAGCTGTGAGGAGTAGCTACCTCCGGCCTCATAGTGGATGAGAAGCTGGGGGTCATTTCTTATGCCTCTGGCACACCTTGGACCAGGAGAGAGCATCTGTCCTCAGTCTTCCAAGTGCTGTATAGGAGCACATATAGCCCTTCACGTGAAAGGGAATCAGCCACCTTGGTTTAAGAAGCTTTTGGAATGGCACAGCTCTCCCTGTTCTAACTCTTGTGCCCATGCAGCTCTTTCTGGATGTCGCGACTTAGCCACAGCTCCCATGCCACCATCTTCATGGTGGCACCACCACAGAAGGTCACTGTAGGGTGGTGCAACTCGGATCCACCTGCGAGACTGTCCTGCAGAGCCCTCGTACCTCTTTGCACTGCTGCAAATCCAGAATAGCATCAGTTAAATCCCTGGAATCGATCCATAGTTACACCAGGATAAATAAGACGACACTTTACCCGGCAAAGCCCAAAAAAAAAAGCGTAAAATCCATCTGTTCAGCTCCAGCAAGGCCAAGTTCTGGCTGCAGCCAGTGCCCTGTAATTCAAAGACTTCTTTGGACATCCCCTTTGAGTTCGGGCATGTGAGCAGCTTCCCTTCAAAATGTTCCCTTGTAAAGCCTTTGTGAACTTGTGCATGCGTTGATGTTATGGTTATCGCACATGTAATTTCATCTGACATCGTAATGACAGCATGGGGAGTTCGAAATGTAGCAGTAAATATAGTTGGGGCGGGGGGGGGGGATAAATAAATAAAATAAGCCCAGCCCGTCGTCCTGAATGCCTCGTCACGTCATGGGAGGGATGCAGACAGACTCCAAACACCATCAGCATTTCTGGGTTCCAGTTGGAAACTGCCCGGAGTTCGGGACGGGCCAAAACAAACAGGCGAGACTGTCTCCCTCTTTACATGGCAGGGCTGCCTTTTTCTTCTCCTTTTCCCTATTTTATTTTATTTTTTTTTTCTTAATTTTCCAAGGGTCACCCCTCTAAAATCCCAAAGAGAGGAGAGGCTGGGGGGGGGGGGTTTCCCTGCTTTCCTGGGCTGTTTTCGTAGCGGGTGGGGTGACGAGGCCCTGCTCCTGCCCTCACACCCGGCCGAGAGCTGAATCCTGACTCGAGCCCCGGTTATTTTTGAACGCTGGCGGTTTGCAGTGCTGTATTGAAGGGTCATTTGCCAATTCCATTATAAGCCTCATTTACAACTCAGCTGTTTTAAATTGAATCAGACTGTGAGCTGGCGCGCGCCCGTAGTCAGCTGGGACGTGGGACTTGCCTTGCCCGGGGGCTTGATCCCGCAAACCCCCCCCCCCCCCCCCACCACCTTGGTTGCTGAAGCATCGGTTGAAAAAATCAATCCTATTCGATTTTCGATTGTTTTGCTGCCACGCGTTTGAGCTGAAACGTCTAGGCAGTAGATAATTTTTCTTTTCCCTCTTCCAGGTTATATCCTGGGGAGGGAGAGTTCGGGTGTTTTTTTTTTTTCTCTTGGTCCTCCACCAGCTTTGACTGTATTTACCAAGCTGGGCATGGGTGGACCCCACCGAACCGCCGAGATTGCTCGGGCGGGTGAGGCTTTGCAAGGATCAGGGCTGAGCTGGCGACTCAGCTGCTCCTCGGCTTTCTAGCAGGTTGGCAGAGAAACCGGGGGGGGTCCTTCGTGCGGAGGAGTTGGGATAGAAATGAGAATCTGAATCTGACCCCTGGTCTTCAGTTAAATTGCTCTGTAACCTTGAGAGCTGGATTAAATCGTCCCCTGAAGATAGGGAGCTGCCTCTGGATATTCAGTGCTTGAGCCACACTGTGAGGTTATGCTCATATATTACCTGTGGTCTTCAGAGAGCTCATTAGTCGGTTGGTTTACATACAAGAAGCCTGGATGAAAGTCTCATCCCCTTTCCCTGAGTGTCCTGTGAGGAAACCTGGCAGTATTTCCTCCGGAAACGCCCGGCTCAGGGGTTAGAAACGTGATGCACCTCGCGTGGTGGGGACGTGTGATTCGGAGAAGAGTTGGCTGGCAGAAAAATGATCACAGAATGGTTTGGGTTGGAAGGGACCTTTAAAGGTCATCCAGTCCAACCCCTCTGCAATGAGCAGGGACATCTGCAACTAGATCAGGTTGCTCAGAGCCCCCGTCCAACTTGACTTTGAATGTTTCTAGGGGTGGAGCATCCATGGTGCTCCTCCTTGGGTCAATGAGGTAGATGCAATATTCTACCTTGGGTAGATGCAATATTCACCCCTCTGCGACGGAGTTGGGGATGTAGGTGACTGAGGAGGCACTCGGATGGGTGAAAACTGGGTGGATTCCGTCCCTTCTCTGAAGGCAGGGACTTGAATTTTCACCCTGTGTTGGGGTTGACTGCGGCAGCATGGTCCAAGCCCAGGGCTAGACTTCTGCCCATGGTACACATGATGGGGTGGTGATGCTGGAGGGGCTGTGCCTTTTCAGGCTGGATCGCCGTCACAGGGTGCGATGCCCTGCAGAGGCACCTTCCATGAACGCCTCTCTCCGAAAGCCACTTTATGTCCACGTGGGAGCTATTCTGGCCCAGCCGTAGCTGGGGAGCTCGTGTGCTTAGAGCTCCAGGACTTAAATGGCAATTAAAAACGAAAGAGGCTGCAAAGGCTCTCACGGGAGCCAAGCAGAAAAATAATATTTCAGGTGATGCCGAAGGAAAATAGACCAATCTAAGGTACCGCTCTCGTAAATACCCATGGGACTGCGAGCCTAACGAACGCCAACGCAGTGCGAGGGCAGGGCGGGAGGCGAAAGGTGAGGCTGAGCTTGTGTTACGGGGTTTGACCCAAAGCTAGCTGGGTTTTAGAGACGTGCTAGCTCCTGTGGTTGTCCTCATGAGAGGTAGGACGAGGCTCCCGCCACTGCCTTGTAAGGCTGCAGATGCCGCAGCCATGTCATGGGTCCAAGTGGTGGCCATGTCTTGGCCAACGCGTGGAGACGGCGGCTCCTCCTGGAGAGATGATGCCGGGAGACACAACGGGGACCAGAAAGAAACTCCCCCAAACAGGGATGTGCTGGGATGCCCAGCGATGCCGCAGGGGAGCCCGGGGAGGGTCCGGAGGAGCAGCCCTGCCCGGGCAGGGGATGGAACGCGGCCGCTGCCAACGCCACCACCGAGCTGAACCTCCCACCCCACCGCTTCTGGAGCCTGCCCGTACCTGCTCCTAAGCCGATATTAAGCCTGCTCAAACACTGCACCGCCTTCTCCTCACATTGTTTTCTGTACCCCACACCCAGCACCAAAATAGCGATAACCCCCCCCCTTCCCCACCCTCCCGCGGTGACTCAGGCTGGCGAGCAGGCACACATCTGCTTCTGATTTACCGTGCTAGCGCTCTGACCCTTTTATTTTTACTCCCAAAGTCCTCCCTTCAGTGGCTTTCTCCCCGGGGGCGAGGGGAGAGAAGAGAAGGAGGAGTTAGATCCCTCATCCTTTGCCCCCCTACCCCCCCCTCATCCCCCTCAGCTTTTTTTGGAGCGCCCCAAAATTTATTTTATTTAATGTGGGAGCCCTGTTTTTCACGCAGGCTGGTGACAGCCTTGCCCGGATCCGCGTCCAAGTCCCTCGCAATCCTGTCCACTCTGGAGGGACACCAGCCAAACCAGTTTTCCATGGTTAAGCCGGGCACATTTTTCCACCGTGGTTGGGGTTTGTGTGTGTGTGTGTGTGTGCGTGCGCGCGTGTGTGTGTGTGTGTCAGGAAGCAAACCCACCCAGTGTGTGCACGTCGTTCAATAGGAGCCTTTTTTTAATTTCTTTTCCTTTTTGTGGCTCTGGAGAAAAGCAGAAGGAGAGGGAGCGAAGGGGCCTGCCTCTTCTCCCAGGAGAGCTCAGAATGGGAGGAAATAGCTTTTTTTTTTGGCTATTTTTAAGGCCGTGCTGGAAGGAGGTACCCGCCACCCATGGGCTTATGGGACTGTAATGTTGCGCACTCGTAGGGATGTATCTTAAATATATATATATATATATATATATCCTATATAGCAGGGTCTGGGCAGCTTGCACAAGGGGGAAGGTGGTGTCGGAGGCGGGCAGCTGCGAACACATGGGCAGAAAAGCCACCAACAACGTCACGTACCTCATGGACCCTCATCCAGGTCATGTCAGAGATGCCAGAGGGACCTTCAGCCTGATGTTCAGCCAGGCCAGCTCCGGCGTGGGTGTATCTCTGGTGGAGATTTTCCTCTCGCTCTCTTTCTTTTTTTTTTTTTTTTTAAATTTTTTTCTTCCACCGAGCACAGCGTGGGAGGGTGGTGGTGGGGGGGAGGGGGGGGATGGACGCGTCACTTGAAGTGCGAGTGAGTTTCCATGAGAGTGGGGTGGTTGCACAGCACGACTGGAAACTCTTCTGTTTCGCTTGACATATTCCCCCTCCCACGGGATTTCTACGCGCACACAAACACACACGTATAACGTATATAGATGCATAGGGAGGGCAGATATTCAGCCAGGATCATTTGCTCTACCCGTGACACCCCATTTAAATGTCCCCTAAACTCTGGAGCACGGCCAGGAGAACATCAAGGCTAACAGAGAGTCATGTAGAGAGGGACCACTAAGGGTCTCCAAGAAAAAAAAAACAACATAACCAACTGGATATTGAGTACCTCCAGCCTTGCCGAAACCACAGCAGAGAGGAGCAGAAGGGTCCTGATGCCCAGAGCACCATCCTCTCAAGCTCCAGACCTCCAAGGAGCTGCTCGGATGGGGGGGGACAAGGCTACAAGGAAACACTGGGGTCAGATGGAACCACCCTATAAAGTCCGCTCCCAGTACCTGCCTAGACACCATGGTTAGTTAATTTGTCCTTGTTTTGTGTGTAGATGTAGCACTCAAAACACCATCTGGAGCCGGGCTGGGCCTTCAGTTTAGCTTCAGTAATTGTTTATGTTTATTTGACCATTTGTCACTGGGATCCCCCTTTGCCAAAACCTGCTCAGCACATCAGATGGGACTTGTCATGCGGCATGCAGACTCAATCAAGCTGCCACCCAGAAGTGACCCAAAGCTCCTGATTTTGGAGATTTATATAAACTCTAAAACTGGGAAGTGTGCTGGGTAATTTAAAGAAGCCAAAAAGAACAAACCAAAGTGAAAACATGGCCCTTCAATTACAGGAGGTGTTGAACTCTACTCTGGCCCTGCCAGAGCTCCTGTTTGTATTTATCCGGGGCTCAAGAACTGGCTTCAAGGAAATAAGAGAGCGATTAGGTTTTGTCCTGGTGGTGTGACGGCATCTTCCTAGCATTAGTCCCACAGGGTGAAGAGCTACTGGGTGGCAGGACCCTGCAGGCTCACCCAGAGGCAACGTGTTGATCCACCAAACTTCATACCAGATTCTGGGAGCTCATTATAAAA
Source organism: Alca torda (assembly GCA_008658365.1). Classification (NCBI taxonomy): domain Eukaryota; kingdom Metazoa; phylum Chordata; class Aves; order Charadriiformes; family Alcidae; genus Alca; species Alca torda. The sequence continues at coordinate 3,828,281 of CM018101.1, forward strand.
TGATGTTATAGTGGCCTTCCAGTACCTGAAGGGGGCCTACAGGAGAGCTGGGGAGGGGCTGTTTGCAAGGGCATGTAGCCATAGGACGAGGGGCGATGGCTTTAAACTAGAACAGGGCAGGGTTAGATTAGACATTAGGAAGAAGTTCTTTACAATGAGGGTGGTGAGACACTGGCCCAGGTTGCCCAGAGAGGGGGTGGAGGCCCCATCCCTGGAGATGTTCAAGGCCAGGCTTGGTGAGGCCTTGAGCAACCTGATCTAGTTGAAGATGTCCCTGCTCACTGCAGGGGGGTTGGACTAGATGACCTTTAGAGGTCCCTTCCAACCCAACACATTCTATGATTCTATGATTCTATGATTCTGTGATTCTATGCTCAGGTCAGGCCAGGGTGGGAGACCTTGGGGTAGATCTAAGGGGATGGTGGGTCTTTTCGGATACCTGGTGCTTGCCATGATGGGTGACGAGGGAGAGGGGAGAGGAGCTTGACCTGTTCATCATCATGTGCCAATGGAGGGGCCAAACTGAGCAACAAGCCCCTAGAGGAGCTGAGGCCAGGAAAAATGGCCTTAATTTTAAATACCCCATGGGCTGGGGTTGGGTCCTGGTGGTCATGGAGCGGCGTCAAATTCCCATTACAACCAGTAGCAGCCGACTGTTCAGCTCCCTGGCAGAGGATTTGATTCATAATTTGCAGTTTCGCCAGATTGTATCTGTACATAAACAAAGTTGTTGAAGAACAAGGTGCCCGGTGTAGGCTCTCGGTAGCTGGAGCTAACCTGCAGGGATAGATTTGTTGAGAGATGCATAATATTTGCTGCAATGTATAACTAGCCTTTAAAAATTCCCGAGGATGGATTCACAAAGGAGGCGCTTGTGCCTCCACACCTCGGCGAGCAAATGAGTGGCACCTGTAATCACTGTTTATCTTATTAAGCAAATAGTCCTCGTGGTACTTCCCAAGTGATGTTGTACGAGAGGAAATGCAGCACATCTCCAGTATTAGTGCCCCAGATCTGCTTGGCCGGCTAAAATTCTGTATTAATTTTGGAAACTGGTGCCACTAAAATGAAGAAGGGGTTAAATATGTCGTTGTCGTGATTGTTGGACCCTCTGGAGGTGGTTCTTTTTGGTTATTTTGTAAGCCAAACACCTTTCATTTTGGATTCCCTGATGGGACTTCAGGTGAAGATGGCTTTCTGATCGCCTGCTTATAGGGAACTAATAGTTCCAGCCCAAAAAAGTCAGTTTTATTTAGTATGCGTAAATATATATGGTTAACATGGGCTCAACTTGCCAGCCAGATGTTGTGATAAGGACGAATCCTTGTATGCCCAAGGATTTTGTTTGGAGATTAGTATTAATATTGAAAAGTCCAGTAGGTAATGGAGAAATACCAGGCTGAAGGTCACCCCTGTGATCTCAATCCCTGAAGCATAACCACTTTAATTATGTGATCAAGCCCTGCTCGACTTCTGGGGCTCTTCCTTCAGGTAGGAGCCGTCTCACGCATCCTTGGCTCTGCAGAGGCTGACCAAAAAGGGTTGGGCTGTCCCCATGGAGCTTCTTGACCATCCCTCTCCTCCCAGTATCAGTGGGACGTCTCCATCTGTGTCAACATTGCTGGGGCTCTGACTGGTTGCTGTAGGCGGCCTTGGCACCGGTGTCCTAGAACCATAGAACCATAGAACCATAGGGTTGGAAGGGACCTCTGGAGATCATCTAGTCCAACCCCCCTGCCACAGCAGGGTTACCTGGAGCAGGTTACACAGGAACACGTCCAGGTGGGTTTTGAATGTCTCCAGAGTTGGAGACTCCACCACCTCTCTGGGCAGCCTGTTACTATGGAGCATCTTCTTAAATTGCACTGACCTGCTCCATTTATGGAGCTGCTCCCTTGCCAGGAGCTATGTGGGGTGATGCCACCTCTGCTGGCACCTTCAGGGCTTTCTCCCCACCCATGCTTCAAGCGAGCATCTTCCCTGGCCAATGTGACCCTCTTTGCATCCTTCTTTTTCAAGGCATCGCTTTGCAAGCTTTGTCTTGCCCTTGTCTGCTTTGTCCAGATCTAAGCAAAATCCATGATTTTTTTGAGGACGGATCCTCAGTTTTTGGGTGGGTGAGCTTATTACGTAGCACTTAAAAACCAAACACTCCCACCTTTCCCAGCTCAACCCCGTGCTCCCCAAGCAAGACTGGTCCCAAGGGGAAGGCTGGTCTCAGTTATTAGAGGCTGGGGCAGGTGCCCAGCCCAGCAGTAAACCCCTGGTGCTATTGCTAGCGAGCCGGTTCCCACCCACAGCATCATCTTCGGGTCTGCGAGTAGATTATCATCTCCTTTAAAAACCGGCTGATTCCCTTGCGAGGGAGGCAGCGGTTGGTGTCACCGCGTTTTCCTCATCGTTTCGGGCATCTCGCAGGGAAGTGATTGAAAGGCGAGGAGCGCTCTCTGCCCCACCTTCCCGCCGGAGGGGAGAAACGCTAGGTACTGGGGTGGGTGGTTTAATAACATGTTCTTCTGGAGACAAGATGTTCAGAGGGGAGGTGTGCTTAAGGAAATATTTGCCTTTTTTTGAGTTTTCCGTGTTCCTTTTTTTTTTTTTTTTTTTAATAAAAGAAAAATACCCACCTCTGTAGTTGCCTTTCAAATAGGCTTCGAGGGATCCCAACTCCTTCTTGGTAGGAAAGATGAAGCATCTTCCAAATTGGGAGTCAAGCGCTTGGCCAAGGAATTGGTGGTGTTCCCATGCAAGGGACGTGGGGACGGCTTCGGGTGGGATGTCAACGTGGGTGACTTCTCTCAGGGACACTTGCACAAGGAACTTGCTTAAGGTCCACGGATCAATCAGTGGATGTGGGAACAGAGCTCCAGCGTCCCTATTCCCCCAAAATACCAACACGGCTGAGGAGCAGGAGCTATCAATCACTGGTCAGCTTATCCCATAGAAAGCAGCTGTAATATTTTGACAGATTAGGGTAATCTCACATGCACATTTTAATTGCCTCATTACGACGAGGTACAAATAAACCTGGAAAAAAAAACCCCAAAACCTCATATATTTATGGGCTGATGGATGTAGCAGGCAGGTCTACGTACACGGGCCCATGGGTAGATGCAGAGGGAGAGCAGCCAGCCCACCCCGGCTGCTGCCTCCGCTCCCGGAGCCTGGAGGGGAGATTGGGAAAGAGGAGCAGGTAGGAAAGCAGCAGAACCAAAGCAATCTGTCCCTCAGGGTGCCAAGTGCCACGGGCAGGGGAGGGTAGGAGTTGGTAGTAGAAAATGAATTGGGATGGGGAAAGCTGTTGAGATCTCCTGCTGATTCAATACTGGCCTTTCAATACTTAAACGGGGCTTGTAAGAAAGATGATAGAATCATAGAACCATAGAAAAGTTTGGGTGGAAGAGACCTTTAAAGGCCACCTAGTCCAACCCCCTGCCATGAGCAGGGACATCTTCAACTAGATCAGGTTGCTCACAGCCCCGTCCAATCTGACCTGGAATGTTTCCAGGCGTTCCAGGACACTGGAGATGGGTGGGAGGTGCCCCATCCCTGGAAACATTCCAGGTGAGGTTGGATGGGGCTCTGAGCAACTTGATCCAGTTGAAGATGTCCCTGCTCATGGCAGGGGGGTTGGACTAATGGCCTTGAAAGGTCTCTTCCACCCAAGCTATTCCGTGGTTCTATGATTCTGTGACTCCCTCTCCTGCCACGGGCAGCAGGCTACGGTGGCCGGGGATGCTCAGCACCCCAAATCCAGGTCCAGCCAGTCCCCAATCCAGTACCTGGGGATTTGGTACTGGATGCTTTGCTGGATGGTCTCATGCTTCAGATGTAGAGCTCCGGGCGGTTTTGTGCCTGCAGGGACCGAGCGGGAGGTTGTTGGGGTGGCAGGATCCGGCCAGGGGGGGATGCTCAACCCCAAGCCTTGTGCCTGGGCTTGTACCCCAAACCCCGCTGCTCCATGCACAGGCTGGGTGAAGGGAAGATTTGGAGATACCGTGTGTTTTGCTTGGAAAAATGTCATTTTGACACCGGTAGCAGGCAGAGATCAGCCAGAGCCTCAGGCTTCTTCCTGCCTTGCACTGAATGCAGAATGAGCATGGCATGGCGGGGGGGGCAGCTTTGCGCTCCCCAGCTTTCCCTGGAGCACCCCCATATCTTCCGGGTGACCCTTCCAGGGAGAGTGAATATAGACACACCAAAAAGCCACGTGGTCAGGAGCCAGCACCTTCCAATGGGGAAAATCATAGGAAAGAGAAGGCTAAGCAATGCACATTTAAGAGAAAATACTCCCAAGAATCTCTATGCAAGTATAAAAAAATAAAAATATAGAAATATAAATCTATAAAATATTAATATGAATATATAATACATACAGATATTAAAATAATAAAATATTAAAATGCTGCATGTTGTAGGAATGATGTTACATGCCCACATACAATCAAAGGCCAAAATTGCCGTCTCACAGCTAAGGCTCAGGTTGTGACGCGTTGTCCCCACGGATGGAGTGGGTGGGAAGGGGACGTCCCCAGCCCTGCCGTAGCCCTGAGCAAGGAGCCACGCGTTGCACAAACCTGGGCTCTTCCTGGCAGCCTTTATCTCCTCCAAGGGACCGGCTTCACAGGGCGTTGTCGCTGGAGATGAGGAAGGAGACGGGAGAGAGAAGTGCTGATGAGGAGCCCTCGCAGGTCTCCTGGCTTTGAGCAATACCGAGACCCAGGGCAGGATCCTGTCCCACCTTGGGGCTGGCACGTCTTTCCCAGGGCTCCTCCGAGCTGTGGCACTCCTCCGTTTCCACTCATACAAATGAATACCACAGAATCACAGAATGGTTTGGGTTGGAAGGGACCTTAAAGACCACCCAGTGCCACCCCCCTGCCCTGGGCAGGGACACCTCCCACCAGAGCAGGTTGCTCCAAGCCCCGTCCAACCTGGCCTTGAACCCCTCCGGGGATGGGGCAGCCACAGCTTCTCTGGGCAACCTGGGCCAGGGGCTCACCACCCTCACAGCAAACAATTTCTTCCTCAGATCTCATCTAAACCTCCCCTCTTCCAGTTTAAAACCCTTCCCCCTCGTCCCATGGCTCCCCTCCCTGATCCAGAGTCCCTCCCCAGCTTTCCTGGAGCCCCTTGAGGGACTGGAAGGGGCTCTAAGGTCTCCCCAGAGCTTTCTCTTCTCCAGGCTGAACCCCCCCAACTCTCTCAGCCTGAGAGAGTAAACTAATATAGGCAATATTCATTCACTTTATCTATTTTCTGTACATATATCCCTGTAATCTATTGAGTATGCTGCTATTTTTTGCTTACCACAACGCTAAATGAGCCTTTCTCCTCTCTCTCTCGGCTATTTCAGTTTTATATTACCGGTTTTTCAGAGGCTGTATTATACTTGAAGGAAGCTCGAAGTTAAAAGCAGCCGTGAGAATAAGGCGACCAAAAAAAAATTAAAAATAAAGGCTAGAAGGGCTTTGGGTCACCCGGGGAGCGCGCACTGAAGGTGGATTATAATATTGCCGCGGTCCCAGGGTTGTACCTGGGTGGTGTCACCCACGTTCAGGCAGTCGGTGAGGTTGAACCTCGGCATCGCTCTGCCGGCATCTGCCTCCGCATCTCCATCCCGCTGGTAGGCTTTGGTAGAAATCGAGCATCCCTCCTCTTTCTCCCCAGCAAACAGCGACACATCCCACCCGTATTCGAAATCAAAAAAAAAAAGAAACAAAATTCGAAAAGTGAGGAAAAAGTGTTCTTTTCAATTTTTCTTCCCCCTCCCATGCGTGCGGAGGGCAGATGAGTTTTAAGCGTGCCCGTAAATGCAATGTTTCGAGACGTCATCTGCAGAATACGTTTATTTTAGGTGCCCTCCACCCTTTCCCCCCTCCCCCCCCCCCTCAACGCCCCAGTTTATTTTAACAATGCTGTAATTTTCTATTATAAAGTGGGATTTTTCTTTTCCTGTTTAACTCCATGTGGTCCATTCAGCGCTTGCAGGCGCGTGTGCGTGCGCTGGTGACACTGGTCCCCATGGGATGCTATTTTTAGGCCCGTTATCCTGGAGGACCCCACCCTGGGCTTGGAGATGGGAAGCGGGGAGCGCGGGAGGAGGGAGAGGAGGGAGGGGGGAGGAAGGAAAACGTCAGCCTCAGCACACTTCCAGCCTCTGGCCATCAACCTCCCCGGGGGCATGGGAACCATAAGGTCATCCCTCAGGCTCGCTGAGCTCCGGAGCTGTCAAACCACCCTAGGAGTTGAAAAAATGCAAATGTATGCAAATGAATCGCCTGGGCTGTTTCTCTTCCTCTCTTCCCCCCCCCCCCCTCCCAACCCCCCCTCCACGTTTAAATGACATGAATCACCTTCAATTTTGCCAGCATCCTGGGAAGTTATCGGCTTGCCTAAGTGCTTCGGTTAACGGAATCACATTTCGAGAGGACCAGGAGGGGAAAAGAAAAGAAAAGAAAAGAGAAGGAGCCCATTCCCACCAAAGGGAGCTGCGCATCATTTTCATTTATAATCACAAACCCCCTGATCTCCTAATTCCAGTTTTTCTTGCTGCCGAGTGAATAATCCACAAATTAGGGAGGACGCAGTTGAGTGCCCGGGAAAAAAAAAAGCCTCTAGAAAACCAATTTTCCGGGTAGTCTGATATTCTGCTTTTCTCATCCGAGGGTGATCCGGCAATAAAAGATCAAAATAGTTTAGTAGGAAGACACGTTCCTTCACACAAGGAGCTCCTTTAACACTCATGCTCCTTCCAAACAAAAATAAAGGAGTAGAAGATAAATACGGCAATAGACATTTAATTGCTCGTGCTTATTATTAAGGATACAAAGCCCTAAAAGGGGGAAGTTGGCTCTTCCTCCCCAGATCAGGGGTTATTTATTATCTGACACTCCACTTGAAGAACACATCGGATTTACTTTCATTTATTGGCGATTTTCCGGGAAGATTTGATACGGAGCTGGTGGGGCTGGTAGAGGAGCGTAGCTCGTTAACATGGTTAAGCACAGCATACCGTAATGAATCAATTTGTTTCAGACAACAGACATAATTAGCGCGGAGCTAATGAGCACACTGGGGGATGCGGGGCTGGAGCATCGTCCCTCGGCCGTAAGTGTCGGTGGGGTGTAATTCCCAGTTCCTCTCTCCATCTCCGGGCATGGGGAGGTGGCTGGAGAGGACTTCCCATGGTGGGGGCCGCCCTCCAGCCCCCCGCAAGGCTTCACTACCTCAGGGACAGCTTGTCCCCCATCCCGGCGTTGCTCCCACCAGGCTGGGGGTCCGTAACCCTTCCCCGGGGTGTCCTCCATCTAGGTTGTACCGTCTTCCCAAGGCCTTCGCTCGCCGGCTCCCACGCAGCGGGTGTTTGGCAACGCTGATTAGGTGTGGGGGAGATACCTGCAAGGTCTCGGTTGGAGATTGACCCTGCGGAGGGAGGAGAAGGGAGATGGCATTCCTCTTCCCACGGGAATGTTTGCTGCAGAGTCTGATCCCCTCTACGGCTCCCCAGCCTCCCCCGAGGGTCACTGGCTTGCTGGCCAAGGTGAAGGAAGGATTTCCCTGCACAACCTCTGTCACACCAGGCTCTTCTGTCCCCAAGGGCTGGAGGCAGGCAGTCGGGAGGACGCCGGCCCCACACCGTGAGGTAGACCAAGTCCCCATAGCTGGTGGGAAGGAGGTTCGGAGTCAGAGCGGCCAGAAACCAAGCAGGGAAGAACACCCAGCACGTGGTGATGGATCTCAGCAGGGATGCGGAGGTGGGACAGGGTGGGATCGGGAACCTACCAGACATGCAGAGGGTGGGATTTGGAAACTGGCTGATGTTCTCAGCCTTGCCAAAGGGGACGGAGTGGGGCTGCAGTTTTCCTTACCCTGGGCTCTCTCGGAGATAGACTGCTCGGCTGTGAAATGAGTGTCTACCTGCAGTGGGGCCACGAGCTGGGGCTTGTAGAGGTGACACTGCTCTGTGTCCTGGGGGTTCCCAAAGGGTTAGAGTAGTCAAAGTTATTCTGGCTGCTGGATGTATTCTGTGTGTGATGGGATTAATGTGTGCTGGAGGAAGTCGCTCGCCTTTCCTGGGATTTCTCATGTGGAAGGGCTGCTGGAGCCATGTGAAAGAGGAAACATCTTACAGATTAAAAAATGGCAAAAAAAAAAAAAAAATAAAAAAAATCAGGTTTTCCTTTTGGGTGTGGGCTTTTTTTGCTTCCGAATTTCCCTTTGAAGGTGGAGCTGCTCTGGCAGGGGAAGGTGTCTGCCAGATGCACAGGGCATTTGATACCATGCTAACAAGTCCAAACAGGATTGGGAGCGGAGCAAGCTCAGCTCATGGGTGAAGACAGCAGACAGCCACCTGCCTCTGGCCAAGCCCTTGCTCCCTCCTTGGGTTCCGGGTCGTCTTTCTCTGAGCATTTAGGTACACTCTGACACACAGCTCCTTGCTTGCCTCCCCCATTCCCAGATCCCTTGGGAAGACATCCCTGTGTGGGTTGGCCGTGCGCTGAGGGGACATGGCATAGCTTCCAGGCGTAAGGTAGCAGGGGGACACAGAACTGGGGGCCTCCTGGTCCATAAGAACCGCTCTCCTGCTGCAGCAAAGAGCCATGACCAGCAGTCCGTCCTATTTGGGACATCCAGTTGTTCCAGTCCCAAAAATGATTACGTGAACGAGATGGGCACTCCCTGGCTCGTCTTATTTAAGCGGTGTAGGTGCCGGCACTTGGCAGTGTGAAGAAATACAGCGTCACCCTTTCCCCACGTAGCTCCTGGCAGGGCAAATCCAACATGTGCCTGGAAAGATGTTGGCTCTGGGAGGATGTGGAAGAAACGTGACGGGTAGGGAATCATTGCGCAAGGTCCCTGGGGGAGGGATGTGAAAGAGAAGAGGGAGCTTGTGGTGGTTATGAAAAGGCGAATAGGGTGGGAACCGAGAAGAGAAGGATGGAGAGAAAGAAGGTGACAAAGGTTAAATCACAGAGGACCTGGAGGGAGTTGAAGGTGACATGGAGATGCACTGGGGCAGGGCCAGCAGGAGGTGATTACAGAGGTCCAAGTCGGGTAGGGGACAGGAGGACACTGAGAGAAGGCAGGGTCATTTTGGTGCTACTAATCGAGAACCCCCTGCTAATTCCCTACTGTCTGTGTTTTGTCCTAGGGCACTAAATGAGAATATGGCCAATGGCATTGAAGATCTTATCGGGATCCCATTCCCGAACCACAGCAGTGAAGTCTTATGTGGATTAAATGAGCAGCGGCATGATGGTCTCCTCTGCGATGTCATCCTCATTGTACAGGACCAGGAGTACCGGACCCATCGGTCCGTCCTTGCTGCCTGCAGCAAGTACTTCAAAAAACTCTTCACTACCGGCACTTTAACAGACCAGCCCTATGTTTACGAGATTGACTTTGTCAAGCCTGAAGCACTTTCTGCCATCCTCGAGTTTGCCTACACCTCAACCCTCACCATCACCACCTCAAATGTCAAGCACATCCTCAGCGCTGCCAAGATGCTGGAGATCCAGTGCATTATCAACGTATGCCTTGAAATCATGGAGCCCGACAGAGAGGCGGAAGAGGAAGATGACAAAGAGGATGAAGATGATGACGAAGATGAAGATGAAGACGAGGAGGAAGAGGAGGAGGAGGAGGAAGTGGAAGATTTTGTCAATCAGGAGAACCTAACAGATGTCCAAGAAGTAAGCTGTCACCAAAGCCCTTCTAAGTCTGATCTTACCGAAGAAGCATATACAGAAGCACCTAAAGACTTTCCAAATCACTACCCAGCCAATAACTCCTCTGGACACTTGGGTGTGATACGCGACTTCTCCATCGAGTCTTTGCTGAGGGAAAACTTGTACCCTAAGGCGAACATCCCGGAAAGGAGGCCAGCTCTCTCTCCTTTCACCCCTAGCTTCTTCCCTCACCTATGGAACGGCGATTTTAGCTCTTTCTCCCAGCTCGAGGAGCCACAAGTAGACAACGGCCCCTTGGATCTGGTCATCAAAAAGAGGAAGATCAAGGAAGAGGAGGAGAAGGAAGACCTGCCTCCGCCTCCTTTCCCTAATGACTTCTTCAAGGACATGTTTACCAACATGCCAGCAGCTCCCTTAGGGCATATTAAGGCAGAGACTGACTATAGCGCTTATCTCAATTTCCTAAGTGCTACCCAGTTTGGAGGAGTTTTTCCCCCATGGCCGCTGGAGGAAGAGAGGAAGATAAAGCCCAAGGCGTCCCAGCAATGTCCCATCTGCAACAAAGTCATCATGGGAGCCGGCAAGCTGCCCAGGCACATGAGGACCCACACGGGAGAGAAGCCGTATATGTGCAATATCTGTGAAGTCCGCTTTACCAGGTGTGCGTTGGTTACCTCTGCCACGCGTGGCCGTGTACGGGGATGGGGGTGGTGGTTGGAGGGGCCACGTCATGACTTATGGCTGATTTCTAAGCTATACATCTCTTTTCCCCTCCCAACAAGTAGTAAAGAAAGCAGGGTATGATCTCTAGCCCTTTGGAAAAAAAAAAGGGAGGAAGGGAGGGTGGAGGAGGAAAACGAACCTACTGATTTTGGTGGGTTGTGGATCACATCCACAGCGCACTGGATCCATCCACTCGCTGGACAAAAGCTTAAATAAGCAACAGGATATTTTCAACCCCACCATAGTTCGCCACAGTTGGACCGGAGGGAGCTGGAAAACAGATGGTCAAACAGCCAAGGAGGCTTCGTCTTTAATGTGCTGGGAGATGGCGTTGAGTTGGGAGGGCCGTTTAGCTGCGGGATGTAATTAGTTTGGGTTTGCACATTTTGGCATCAGCGTAGACCACAACCAAGTTGGATATGTTTAGACATGACAGCGTTTGGGCTTTCTGAGGCTGGAGCAGTCCTAATTCTTCTATGTTAGCAGCGAGGTGGGTGTCGGTCTCTTCTCCCAAGGAACAAGCAATAGGATAAGAGGAAATGGCCTCAAGTTGCGCCAGGGGAGGTTTAGGATGGATATTAAGAAAAATTTCTGCACCGGAAGGGCTATCGAGCATTGGAACAGGCTGCCCAGGGAAGTGGTGGAGTCCCCATCCCTGGAGGTATTTAAAAGCCAGGAAGACGTGGTGCTGAGGGACATGGGTTAGTGGTGGACTTGGCAGTGTTACATTAATGGTTGGACTCGATGATCTTAAAGGTCTTTTCCAACCTAAATGGTTCTATGATTTATCACCTTGAACACTGGCCGCCCAAGAGCCCGGCACCTTGACTCCCGTCATGGTCCGTGGCAAGAGATCAGCACCCTCAGAGAGGTAGAGGAGGAAGGGCGATGAGCAGAGGCGTCATCCCCCACCACAGAGACAACCTGCGGGGCTTAGATTAGAGCACCGGACTTTTAGGTATCTCAAGTTAGGTGAGACCAGCCCCAACATGGGCTGCTCCAAGGGAGGTGTGACCGGCCAGATCCACCCCTGGTACCAGTTCCCAGCCTTTGGACCTCTCTTCACCCCAGCAGACCCCCTCGATGGTCATAAATCAGAGCGGGCTTCGCAAATCTGATGCCACAGCTTGCAACCCTTCCCTGAAAAGCTGGGCAAATTTAATCGGTGAGCGGAGACAAATAGATTCCTGGACCTGCTCTTGCTGGGTATAATTAATATCTAATGAGTACAATCTTTAGCATAATAATAAAGCTTTCTGACAAGAGCGTGGTGTTTCAGCTCCTGGCTGCGCCTGAGAGAACGAGCCCTATTAGGCTGGGGCGAGCGAAACGGAGGAAAATAATAACGCGCAGTAGGCGAAGGCGAGCTCCTGACAATGGCCGGACACCTGGGGTGCTCCCGCATTCAGCCTGCCTTTTCTTCTCCCGTCCCCGTGATAATATTCCAGTGGAAGTTATGCAGATGATGAGGATTGGACCTGAAAATAAATTTCCCCGCTCCGCTCCGTTACCGCCGCAGCCACCGCGTTGTAACGCGGGGAGCATCCTGCCTCGGGCGGGCGTACGCGAGGTGAGCGGGCTCACCCCGGTGTTTGCAGGGGAAAGGCCGCTGCCCCGTGCTAATTCCCGCCTGCGGGAATTTGGATCCGGCTCCTGCTGGTGCTGCGTCGCCAGCTGAGCGTTGGCTCGGCACCTCCGGACTTTGGGGATGGGGTCAGCCCGGTGAGCGTGGCTGCATCCCGGGCTGGGGGGGACCACCCCAGCCAGCCCCATCCTGCGGTCCCCGTCACCCTCTGGGGCGTGATGCTGCGGGGGCTAATTGCCGTCGAGGAAATAGCTTGGCTCAACCCATCACCGACACCTTCCTCGTAATGGGAATAACAAAGCTGAGCCCTCCCAGAGGGCTCCTAAAGTCCTTTCCAAGCACGGGCAGCATCGTTGGCTTCGCTTGGGGAAACTGAGGCACGGAGGGATGTTGGTACTGCCTCACAGTCACCGCGGAAGTTAGTAGGAGGGTTGGGGTGGGAATTCAGGTATCCTGACACCTCATCCAGCCAGGTTAAATCGGCATCTTGGAGGTTAAAAGCTCCACGCAGAGATGGTCTGGCGTGGCCCATTACTAACGCAGGCTCAAACCCAGTATCCGCTACGCGTCCTCGTGTTCTCAACAGCTTCTAAATACAAAACAGAGGGGTAGGAGGACTTGAACCCAAGAAAAGAATCACGAAAAGAAATCGGGATTAACCCAGCGGTGCCGTCTCCCACCGTCGCTCAAGAAAACGAAGGCGCTTCTTCGGGTCACCCTGCGCGGAGCTGAAGGCTGGAGGGTTTTTTTCCTTCTTCAACGCGCAGAGCGAAGTGGAAATTTCAAACCATTGCTTTATTTTTTTAAGTGCATTTGGAAGTATTTTGACGAGCTTGGCTTTAATTATTATTTTTCCTCACCCTTTTCAGCATTACTCTAATGCGAGAGCTCTCCTTTAGGGGAACGCGTATTTAAGCAAAGCGGAGCGATTGAGACGGAGAAGGAGATTTCTGCTGGGGTTTCTCGAACGCCGCCGCTTGCGGTGAGATCCCTCCCTCTCCGGGGGAATCTCACGCTTCCCGAAAGCATCGGGCTGGCACCCACGGCCCTGCCCGGTGCCTTCGCTGGGGAGATGCAAACCCAGCCCGTCCCCTTGGGGTCCCCAGGGAATGAGGGTGCAGGGGAGCGGAGGTTCCCAGGTGGGATTTCTGGATGAATCCCTCCTTCGCGTTATTTCGGAGCTGGAGGAACTGCGGAGGAGCAAATTTACTGGAAGAAAAAATAGAGAAAACACATTTTCCTGGATCCCCCAACCTCCCCGTCGCATCCCTTCCCATCAGTGGGGTCCCGGGGTGAGGACCCCCACGTGCGCCTGGATCTGCCCCTCCTGACTCCCAGGGACATCTGATCGCAGGAAGCAGGACTTCATTTAATAGCTCATTAATTTTTTTCCTTAAACAAAGGCTGCTCAGCTTCTAGTCTGCCGGTTTACCCTGCTAAAACGCTGGAGAAAACAGCAAATACTTCAGCTTTTCCACCAAGGCAAGCCGGGAGCGCTCAAGGAGAAACTGTTCCAGCCAGAAAGGTTAACATTATTTGTTCCTATTATTTGTGTTGTGACAGCTCGCAGAGCCCTAATCGCTCTCCTAATGCAATTGCATTAAGGTTATTCACACACACGGCGCGTGGTTCTCCTTCGGAGGGGCTGCGAGCCCAGCTCCCATCCCGCAAACCCCGTGTTTTCCCACGCCGCATCCTCCCCCCCCCCGGCTGCTTCGCCGCAACCGGAGCATCTCACCCCCCATCCCCCCTTCCCCAACTCCTGAGCTTCTCCGGGTAGAGCCATAAAAACCTCTCTTCCATCCCAGGGAGATGCTGCCGGGGCAGGGAGGATTGAGTTTCTCCCCATCTGCCGCCGGAGATGGGTAATAGCCTGGAAAAAAAAACAAAAGCTTTGCCTGTATTTACGTTATACAATCCTGGCAGGCTGCATGTTTATGAGGAAGAGCGATCCTGCTCGGTTAAACATTACATATATAGGTTTAAATTATATTATAGGTGGGGCCGGTAGCTCTGCTTTTGATGAACGTTGCCCAACGCTCGGCGTTACGAGCCCCGGCGTTCGTCTGCTGACGACTTCGCCGCGCGTTAACGCGTCTGGGAGGAGATTTTCCACGCTGCTTTGTCTTCGGCACTTGCAGGGGAAATGTCCCCCTGCGAAAACCTTGGGATAACAGCAAGTCGGGCGATTTCCGAGAGGGGAAGGTGGGATCTGGTCCTGGGAATGGCCGACACCGGCGGGCTGATGGTCACGTCACAAAAAGCTATTTCAAGGTGCACACAGGCAGAAATTCGTGGAAAGGCAGCACCTTGCAAGTTTTGAGGGCCTTGACCTGCCAGCATAAATAGATTTTTTTGGGGTGGTTTTTGCTTATTTTTTCGCAGGCTCGCATATGTTATATATAATATTTATATATTATAATGACTCCGTATATTCGCCATATTCTTAGCCACATTCCTAGTGTCTCAGAGGGATCACACTTGAAAGCGTTTCAGAAAATACTATGAATTCTCCCACTTTGCTGGTTGAACTCTGCTCGTGCCACCTGGGCACCGCGCTTGGCTCGGTTCAGCTACAATCAGCTTCGCTTTTTATAATCATACGCCTTCGCTGTGATTTTTTTTGTTAGATGGCAGAAGGAGCCATTCGTTGGCGGGGGGGGGGAAATAGCGTTGGACTGCCAGCTTGGGACAATATCCTTGCTGCTTTTTAGATCGTAGAATCATAGAATGGTTTGAGTTGGAAGGGACCTTAAAGACCATCTAGTTCCACCCCCTGCCCTGGGCAGGGACACCTCCCACCACACCCAGGTTGCTCCAAGCCCCGTCCAACCTGGCCTTGAACACCTCCAGGGATGGGGCAGCCACAGCTTCTCTGGGCAACCTGTTCCAGTGTCTCACCACCCTCATGGTGAAGAACTTCTTCCCAACGTCCAGTCTGAATCGTCCCATCTCTAGTTTTAATCCATTCCCTCTAGTCCTACCATTACCCGACATCCTAAAAAGTCCCTCCCCAGCTTTCTTGTAGGCCCCCTTAAGATACTGGTAGGCCACTATAAGGTCTTTTTGGAGCCTTCTTTGTTCCCCTTAAAAAAACCCCAAACAATTACATTTGTAAATAAGTGCTATTGGGATGGGTTCCATGCTGTTCCATGGCTGTATTTTAAAACCTTCTCCAAAAATGTGCATGAGGCTGGATGTGTGCTGGCCTTGGAGGAGATGGCAGGGGAGGAGGGAGGGTGCAGAGCACCCAGGAGCTGCCTGCACCTCTGCCTGCCTCACCCTGCGCGATGCTCCCGCTTCAAACCAAGGCTCCTGAGACACCCAGTGGTCAGCGCAAGGATAAAAGGAAAGGAAAAAAAATCAGCTCCAAGAGGAACTTCTGTTTAAGCAGCATTGCCCCACAAGCTCAACTAATTTCCTTATTTGCAGGCAGGAATACAGCTGTACTTATTTAGATATTCCCTTGTGGTTCGGGGGTTTATTCCAGAGGGGTTTTTTTCCTCCAGTTTAGGCTGTTTTAATCTTGTTGGGATGGGATGCAAACTCGTGACGTGGAGGGCT
The DNA here is from genome assembly GCA_008658365.1 of Alca torda. NCBI lineage: Eukaryota > Metazoa > Chordata > Aves > Charadriiformes > Alcidae > Alca > Alca torda. Next base: position 3,843,845 of record CM018101.1, read on the forward strand.
GGGTCTGCGCGATGTCTGTGGCCCTGGGAAGGAGATGGATGCAAACACCAGCCCGCAAGAGCATCATCCACGCATTGGGGCAACGCTGTGGTTGGAAGCCCTGGGATGAGCTCCCCACTTTTCCCGTCGACTTTCCCTCTCCTGATCCAAGGAGCAATCCCAACCGCATCCCTTCCAGCCCAGACTACCTGACTGAGCGCTTTTTCTTTTGCAGGCAGGACAAGCTCAAAATCCACATGCGGAAGCACACGGGGGAGCGGCCGTACCTCTGCATCCACTGCAACGCCAAATTCGTGCACAACTACGACCTGAAGAACCACATGCGCATCCATACGGGCGTCCGGCCCTACCAGTGCGAGTTCTGCTACAAGAGCTTCACCCGCTCCGACCACCTCCATCGCCACATCAAACGCCAGAGCTGCCGGATCGCGCGACCCCGGCGAGGACGCAAGCCGGCGGCGTGGAGGGCGGCCGGCTTGCTCTTCGCTCCTGGTGGTCCACCGGTGGAGAAGAGCTTCATGATGCCACCAACGTTGGAGGAGATGAGTGGCCACCTCGGTGGCGCGGCCATGTGCCTTCCGGGCCCCAGCCCCAAGCACTTTTTGAGCGGGGCCAAGACCACCTTCACCTTGCAGGAGCTGGAGAGCCAGTTTGAAGAAACCCAGATGAAGCTCCTCAGGCGAGCCCAGCTGGACATGGAGAGGAACGCAGGCATCTTTGCCTTCGCCCTGGGCCATAATGAAAACCTTGCTGCCCAACCCTTCTTCCCCCTTCCCGATCCTTGGAGCACGGGCTTCAGCGGCTTGGCGGGGCTCGGCCACATGGCTCCCATCTCGGAGGCGAGCAACTAAACCCATGCCCGGTCCCACCATGGGTCCGTTCCCTTCCCAACAGGGCAAACGTCCCCCTTGGGGTCCCTGCCTGCCCTTTTGCATCGTTTGGCTCCCAAGAAGCTCTTCATTCCCCCGCCACCATGGCCTACGTGGGGCTTGGGGCACAGGGCCATCCCTGGGATGAGCGGGTGGGTGGGCGAGTGCTGCGCCCCATGGCCACCGGCACTTTAGACTCTGCAATGCACTTGGCTCTGGGGCCGTGGGGCACTCATTGCCCCATCCAGCCACCCACCACTCGTGGCTCCATCTGGGAAGGCCAGGCCAGGACTGCTACTCTCTTCAAGGTGCCCGAAAATGTCACTTGCCTTAGTCCAGGGCATGGCCATCACCATGAGATAGCTCTTCTGGGGGACATGTTCCCCCTTTTCCACCCATAGGGCCTTCTGGACACCAACAAGCCGTCCAGACTTGGTTTTGATACGTTACATTCCTTGGCCCTTTTGGTCAAAAGGACTTTTTTTTTTTTTTTTTTTTAATTAATTCCCATGTCAGGCAACAAAATTTGTTCTACAAGGGATAAAGAGGAGGGTGAAGCAGCCACGTTGAGAGGAGGAGGATCCCAGCCATTGCCTTTCTCAGCGGTATATCAGATTTGCAGGGCTGGTGAAGACTTGGGACCCTAAAAAAATAAATAAATTAAAAAAAAAAAAAAAAAAAGAGAGATAGAAAATCACCCTGGAGCAAAGCTGGGTGGAAAAGGGGGTTTTGGAAGGATCAGAAATGTTTCGATGCTGAGGAGTTTTTGAACCCTTGCCTTGCAAAAATAAACCATGTGGGAAATTTGCAATGAAAAAGTTGTTTCAAACCAAAGAGTCAGAATTCACCGCTGCTGACCATTCTGAAATTTCTGGGGTTTTTGTCCTTAGTTCCCCCTAACGTATATTTTGATGACAAAAAATTTCAAAACACTTGAGTGTCCCCAAATCTGCAATGTCAATGGCAAAAAATTGGGTGCGCAAATTTCCCTGCTGCTTGTCTCCAGGGATCTTTGTGGATAACGAGTCCACAAAAGGTTTCTTGCAGATGAGACCGTCTACTTGCAAGCAAGTAGAAATACTATTTCTTCACCATTTGTTGGTTCAAAAGATGAGGCTGTAACGTATGATGGGGTGCTCCAAGCTGAAGGTTGCCCATGGAGGCCACCAGGTCTGGGGTCCTCCCCAGTATCCCTGCAGACCCTGAGCTGGCCACCCCTACGTAATATTTCTTTTGAGGCCAACGAAGTGGCAGATTGGCTGGAATTGCCCCATTAGCCTCCTTCAGCCCCTAAAAACATGAGCTACTCCCAAGGATAAAGGCTTTTGATGGCCACCTGCCTCCAACGGCTCTTCTTAGATGTGGTGGGACCCCAGTTTCACCACCGGCTGAGACGGCTTATGATGGGTGCCCCAGGAAGCTGGTTTTACATGAAACCAGCTCTTGAAAATGTAAATGTTACAAATTAGGGCTTTTTCTTTCTCTTTTTACTGTTACCTTTCAACGTCAGCAGAATCAAAGGGAATGAGAGGACCGTGGGGTCATTAATTTTTCGGTTTGCCCATCGATGGTGCCGCTCTGAAGTGGTGGCTGGATGAGTGTCTCCCCACCGGAGCATGGGGGGGACACAAGGGGTCCAGGACCCACAGCCCCCCATGAGGGCATGAAGGACTTCTATTCTGAGACCATCCATAGCGGAACGATCCCAAGGAACTGCCCAACGCTCGCTTCCTCCTCCAAAAAAAGAAATCCACAAGGACTCCGCGTGCCACAAGTCAACGGAGAGAAAAAGAAAAAAAAACAAAGAAAAGAAAAAAAAAAGAAAACTTCTTAAAACTGCGTCGAACTTTTTTTTTTTTTTAATCCGTATCAACTTCTTACACAAGCGACGTTTTGCAGATGACTGGTAACTTCAGGTGGTTTTTTTGTCTACGATTTGGAGTCATTGTAAAGTATCCAAAGATGCTGAGTACTGTATAATCTACAAGGACTTGAAGCAAGGTGGTTTTTCTGTCTCGATTTGTTTGTTGGGTTGGTTGGGGTTTGTTTTTTTTTTTTCCTATTTGTCTAGGGGGGAAAAAAACCTTTGGAATTTTTCTATTTATAACTATTTTTATGTGATTGCTTTACGTACAAAACAACGGGGGGGAACAAAAATCCAAACAAAAAAGGAGAGAGAAACACACACACACACACACAGAGACAAATTTGCCTTAGTTACTCACGGGACAATCACCCTTAACTTTTCATTGACGCTAGAAAGTGGATGGAAGAAAAAGAGACTAGATCTTTTTATGTATTTATTAAACCGTATTAATTGAAGCTCTTAAATTATTAGCAGGACTTGGTTCTCTTGCCTGTGGTCACGCTGAGAAGGCTAAGCCACTGGAGATGCTGAGCTGCCTCTCTCCTCGGGACGGCGTGGCCATCCCCGTGGCCTCAGGTCTACATAGATTTGCCAGACGCAAATTTGGTGCTTTCCAAAGGCACCTTTTTTGGAAAGCCAAAATAATCACACATTAATTAAGCATCTAGCTGGTACGGGCTCCGGCCGGAGGGGGCCGTTGGCGTTGCGATGCTGATGACGACTAACGAGTTAAGGTTGATTTTCCCGCGTTGCGCTGGGTTGGGTCGGATGGAGCTGGGCTCTGGTGGCAATCACGTTTTGGGGTGGGGAGGGAAGACTAGAGAAAACCCTGTTTCTTCCCATTTCGATGTTGTGCGGTAACTCCAGGCCACAGGTATCCACGTGGGAGCCCAGATAAGCGTGGTGGTGCCTTCCCGGGGCTTTGATCCCCTTCCCGAGCCAGGATGGGTGTGATGAGCACCAAGCCTCAGGCTGGAAGGACACGGGGCTCTCTCCCAGCTCCTGGTATGGTGGCTTCTCGTTCATCATCTCACCACAGCTCCCAGGGCCCGGCTGCAGCAATGAGCGCTGGGCTGCATCCAAAGAAGCATGGCCAGCAGGTTGAAGGAGATGATTGTTTCCCTCTACGCCACTCTGGTGAGACCCCACCTGCAGGACTGGGACCATCAACATAAGAAGGACATGGACCTGTTGGAGCAAGTCCAGAGGAGGGCCACGAAGATCATCACAGGGCTGGAGCACCTCTGCTGTGAGGACAGGTTGAGAGAGCTGGGGTTTTTCAGCCTGGAGCAGAGAAGGCTCCGGGGAGACCTTCCAGTACCTGAAGGGGGCTTAGAAGAAAGATGGGTTCAAATTTTTTAGCAGGGCCTGTTGCAATAGGACGAGGGGCAATGGTTCTAAACTAAAAGAGGGCAGATTTCAACTAGATAGATAGGAGGAAGAAATTATTTACGCTGAGGGTGGTGAGACACTGGCCCAGGTTGCCCAGAGAGGTGGGAGATGCCCCATCCCTGGAAACATTCCAGGGCAGGTTGGACAGGGCTCTGAGCAACCTGGTCTAGTTGAAGATGGCCCTGCTCATTCCTTTTAAGGAACCCAAACTGTTCTATGATTCCGTGAACACAGCTGACAGGAGCCTGAGCCCTGTAATTCACGTTGCTGCTAAGGAGTTGCAGAATTTCCTTGGTATTTTTGAAAGAGGTGCAAAACCCTGGAAAACAGGTCCCAGGTAGGAACTGTGGGACTCGCCCCACATCGTTCAGCCATTTGGAAGCAAATTAACAGACAACCCGTTGCACGTTGAGACACCTACACGTTGACACTTTAATTTTGGGCGTCCTAACCTGCAACGTGATTTCCAGCCGTCCTCTGAAGCCACCCTGGCTCTGGAGGGAGGCAGGTACTGCCGGGAGGTGATTCACCCCACCTACGCTGGACCTCCCAAGGGTGGGATGAATCACCTTCGATGGCACCTGCCTATCTATACTGCCTACCAGCGTGGTTTGGAAAAACTCACTTGGACTACTCTGCTTTCCTTTCCCATAGCGACAGTGAGATAAGGTTAACCACGGGGAGGGATATTCCCAGCACCGCAGCTCCCTCCTCTCTGCGCAGCTGATGGGGCAGTCCCTGGCAAAACCTTTCCCAGGAGGATGCGACACCGCCACAGCCCAGGGGACCATTCCCAGCTTGGTCAGCTTGAATTTCTTCCCAGTCTGTTTTGACTGGGAATGAAATGGGAAATCCAAATCCATCCTCACAAGCCTGGGGAGCAGGGACTTGGGCTTGTCGGTCGTACACCCCGTTGCAATCCCAGCAAAACGCCCCGGGTTGTCACAGCCGCCAGTTATTTCCCTTCCCTCACGCTCCCGAGAAGCACTCCACGGCATCAGGTGCTCGGGCAGGGATCTGGCCCTGCGGGCACAGTCCAAAACTGTGGCTTGAGAAGGTGGGAATATCAGTCCCCAGCCCCCAGGGTGGGCGCTTGGTCGTTGAGCGTCTGTGCTCAGAGCCTGCAGGACCAGCAGGAGGAGGGAGGTGATTGTCCCCCTGTGCTCAGCACTGGTGAGGCCACACCTTGAGTGTTGTGTCCAGTTCTGGGCACCCCAATACGAGAGAGATCTCGAGGTGCTGGAGCGAGGGCAGAGGAGGGCAACGGAGCTGGGGAAGGGCCTGGAGAATAAATCTGATGAGGAGCGATTGAAGGAGCTGGGACTGTTTAGTTTGAGGAAGAGGAGGCTGAGGGGAGACCTCATCACTCTCTACAACTACTTGAAAGGACATTGTAGAGAGGTTGGTGCTGGTCTCTTCTCACAGGTAATCAGCAATAGAACAAGAGGGAATGGCTTCAAGCTGCAGCAGGGGAGGTTTAGGCTGGACATTAGGAAAAAATTCTTCCCAGAAAGAGTGGTCAGCCACTGGAATAGGCTGCCCAGGGAGGTGGTGGAGTCACCATCCCTGAATGTGTTTCAGACCCGTTTAGATGTGGTGTTGGGGGATATGGTGTGAGGGAGAACTTTGTAGAGTGGGGTTGATGGTTGGACTCGATGATCCCAAGGGTCTCTTCCAACCTAAATGATTCTATGATTCTATGACACGGCAGGGTCAGCACATAAACAGCCTGGTTTTGAGCACACACACACACACACACAAAAAAAAAAAAAATAGAAAATGAAAATTAATTACTTTTTAGCAACTTAAATACATTTTTAATTTTTTTTTTTTTTTGTTTAAATCTTGTGGCTTTTAACCCCCTTTCCTGCTCGTATTCTGGTTTGCTTGCAATGCCGATGGAAAAAGATTTGCAAGGGGAGGGTGAAAAATCAGCAACTTACTGGGAGGACCCGGGCGCTAATCGGGCACATGGGAATCACCGAAAGAAACCAGCGTCAGTAAATGCTTGTTAGCGGCAACATATGGCCGCACTCTTGCTCCTGAACAGCTGCCGTTATCTGCTGGATCATCCAGAGCAGGGTGGGGGGAGCGGGGCCGGGGTGACGCTGCACGCCGCAGCATTTGTTTGCGCCAGGTGTTGCTGCCAAAGGAGCATCTCCTGCGGGTCACCGACGCGGAGCCGGATGGGCAACTCCCCGCCCTTGGCTCGGAAGCCTTTGGCGAGCGGTGCCGGAGCCTCTTCCTCTAGTCGTGCGGGAGAAATGAAATACCAGGGGGGAAAAAAAAAAAAAAAAAAAAAAATTTAAAAAAAAGGGAAAGAGCAAGCCAGCGCTTCGGGAGTTGACAGGCTTTTCCGTTTGGCAGTCACCTGCAGGGAAAAAAAAAAGTGAAGAATTTCATAACGTACCCCCCCTTAAAAATGCTTTAGACCCGGATGTGTGGTCCCCAGCAGGGCTCCCAGTGGCACCAGTGGGGCTGCAAACGCTGCCCCATCCCTGCTCCGCTCCTGCGCTGCCTGCGGCCCCATGGGACCTGCTGTGCCCTCCCCCCCCCCCCATCCTGGGCATTCGCACACCCATTTTGGGGGGGATTAGTGCTTTATTTACAGTCTAGGTGCCCCGAAGCTGGAAGATTGTGTGGTTTGCAGAGAAAAGTTTTAAACCATCTCATTTTAATAAGATGCCGGTTTGCGGTTGGTTGGGTTTTTAGGGTCTGCCGTCGCCTTTTGGCACCTCTGACCGCCCGCACCTCCTCAGCCCCCACATGACTTTGTTTCCAAGCCAAAAAAAAAAAAAAGGGGGGGGGGGGAGACAAAATAAGAAAACCCCCTTCTCGTAGAAGATACACCCACTCTCCCTGTGTAGCCCAAGCGAAAGCAGCCCCATCCCACCTCCCAGCCCCACCTCCGGGATTCCCACCACCCAGACGGCAGGAGAGAAAATACCTGTGGCTTGGAAATGCCTTTTTTTTTTTTTTTTCCTTGTTTTCCTGTGTTGAACCGATGTTTTACATGACTTGCACTAATTGCTGTAGGGCAGGATACTGTTAGGTTTCTTTGTTTCGGTCTCTTGTTTGGTTGCGACTCCTCTTGGCTAAGAAAACGGCGGTCCTATACACGTACCTGCTGCACCTTTTACACCCCTGGAGAAAATAAACTATTACCTGAAGCAGCGAGTGGGCTCGTGTATCCTTAACGCTGCCATGGGGCGGGGGGATGGAGAAGTTACGGCATCAAATGATGGTGAGATGGGTGATGGACCACCTCGTGGTGGCCCTCCAAGGTGACCCTTCATGTCGGGTGTCACTGTGAGGGTGCTTGGGCTGAGGAGCAACCCCTGGTGATGTCTGATACCCCAGCACGAAACCTGTCTGCAGAAAAAAAAACAACCCATAAGCACAATTTGGGGCTTTTCTCTCCCATTTCTGCTCATCCGGTTTCTGCCGCTCCCTGGCACGCTCAAACTCGCACTGCCCTCGTGTGGTGGCCTGGTGACGGCTCTGCCACCAAAGCAGTGCTGGGGACATTGGTGGTCCGGTACGCATATCTGGAGGCAGTTTGGGGTCTCGGTTGCACCAGGACAGGCACGATGCTCCATCGCCTCCCATCGCGCCCACCTGGATCTCCCAGGTAGGTGAAATACAAAGCTCAACCACATCAAGATGGAGTTTAATGGTTGGACTCGATACTCTTAAGGGTCTTTTGCAACCTAAGTGATTCCATGATTTTAAGAGTTTTCTGCACCTCAATTAAGCACAACCAAATAATTAGGCCAGTGAGGCTGGGGACATCCCACCCACAACCATCGGTGACCTCATGGGGAACGTAATTTTGAGAAGGTTATTTCCCTGCAGCCCAACGGTGAGCCAGGACTGGACCCTCTGATGCCCAACAGGCCCCGGCTGATATTTCCCTCTTCCCTTCGTGGTACCACTAATAATATTTCCCAGTTCAGGCGAGCAGAGGGGCCAAATATAAATCACCTGCAACTGTATAAAGCTCATTTCCTTTTAGATTGGATATTGGGAAGAAGCTCTTTGCTGTGGGGGTGGTGAGCCCCTGGCCCAGGTTGCCCAGAGAAGCTGTGGCTGCCCCATCCCTGGAGGGGTTCAAGGCCAGGTTGGACGGGGCTTGGAGCAACCTGGTCTGGTGGGAGGTGTCCCTGCCCAGGGCAGGGGGTGGCACTGGATGGCCTTTAAGGCCCCTTCCCACCCGAACCATTCGGTGATTCTATGATTCTATTCCATGAAATGCAAATACCAAGGAAGAAGCCAAACAGCAGCACCAAGCCACCACCCCACCCCCTCCCCTTTATAACTGGTGGCTTGATTCTTTCTTTCTTTCTTTCTTTCTTTCTTTCTTTCTTTCTTTCTTTCTTTCTTTCTTTCTTTCTTTCTTTTCTTTTTCTTTCTTACTTTTCTTTCTTTCTTTCTTTCTTTCTTTCTTTCTTTTCTTTCTTTCCTTTCTTTCCTTTCTTTCTTTCTTTCTTTCTTTCTTTCTTTCTTTCTTTCTTTCTTTCTTTCTTTCTTTCTTTCTTTTGTCTTTCTTTCTTCCTTCCTTCCTTCCTTCCTTCCTTTCCTTCCTTCCTTCCATTCCCTTTTCCTTTCCTTCCTTCCTTCATTCCTTCCTTCCTTCACTTCCTTCCTCCTTCCTTCCTCTCCTTCACTTTCCTGCCTTCCTTCCTGCCTTCCTTCCTTCCTTTTTCTTCCTTCCTTCCTTCCTTCCTTTTTCTTCCTTCCTTCCTTCCTTCCTTCCTTCCTTCCTTCCTTCCTTCCTTCCTTCCTTCCTTCCTGCGGTGAAGACACCGACCGAGATGTCACAAAGCTGATGGGGCTTCCTAATAGTTCATGCGGCGCCTGGAGCCTCGGGGGTCGTCTTCAATTCAGGCAGCCAATTTGCAGGCAGGCGATGGGAAGCCAAGGAGCCGCCTCGCTCAGGCCAGGCAGGGGCTGAGGTTTTAAGGACAGACCCCGGCTGCCAGCTAAAACCCTCCTCTGCTCTTGGAGAAAATCCTCATGCCCATGGCTGTAAACCTGCCTGCCTTTAAGGTGGAGCCGGTAACTCGGTTGCCATAGAAAACAGGACAGCGTTTTCTCCCTGGGGACCAGCTTCTCCCACGTTAGTTGGAGTTTTGCAGCGTTTGGGAAATATTTAAGGCTTCGCCCTTGAGTTCTCAGGACCTGGGCTCTCATTTAAGCAGCTTTTATGAGTTTTTCCTGGCCCTCGCTGTTGCCAGGAGGTTTTGGTGATAATCGCTGTAAAATCAGTTGGAAATACAAAGTTCTCCACGGGCACTTTGCAGCCCACCGGCGCTCACAACCTTTCGGAGATGCTCTGAGATGCGAAGGTGAGCAGTGATGTGCTCTGAGCGCGGCTGCAGGGACGAAGGAGCCGGGTCGTGACACATGGAAATCCGAAGACAAGAGCTGAACGAGGAAAGCAAAGAGCCAGCAGAGGCTCTGTGGGAGGTGGAAGACGATCTCCCACGGGGAGACGGCGGAGCTGAGGGCAGTCACCGCTGCTGGAGCAGCGTAGATGGGCTCCTCGTCTGGCAGGCTGGTGTCCTGCTCTTTTGTGCTTGCTCAGCTCAGCCGATGACAAAGGTTACTACAGCTCCAAGCACCAGGGATGCTTTTCTTCCTGGAGCAAACTGGATAATGTATGTATCTACTTTAAGACAGATTCAACAACCCTAACGTATGTTTAAGCCCAACACGAGCCGTCAGTGTGCACTTGCAGCCCAGAACCCCCCCGCAGCCTGGGCTGCATCCCCAGCAGCGTGGCCAGCAGGGCGAGGGGGGGATTCTGCCCCTCTGCTCCGCTCGGGGGAGACCCCCCTGCAGCGCTGCCTCCAGCTCTGGGGCACCAACAGCAGAAGGACACGGAGCTGTTGGAGCGGGGCCAGAGGAGGCCCCGGAGATTCTGGGAGGGCTGGAGCCCCTCTGCTGGGAGGACAGGCTGAGAGAGCTGGGGGGGTTCAGCCTGGAGAAGAGAAGGCTCCGGGGAGACCTTCCAGCCCCTTCCAGTCCCTAAAGGGGCTCCAGGAAAGCTGGGGAGGGACTCTGGATCAGGGAGGGGAGCCATAGGATGAGGGGGAACAGTTTTAAACTGGAAGAGGGGAGATTTAGATGAGATCTGAGGAAGAAATTGTTTGCTGTGAGGGGGGTGAGCCCCTGGCCCAGGTTGCCCAGAGAAGCTGTGGCTGCCCCATCCCTGGAGGGGTTCAAGGCCAGGTTGGACGGGGCTTGGAGCAACCTGGGCTGGTGGGAGGTGTCCCTGCCCAGGGCAGGGGGTTGGAATTGGATGATCTTTAAGGTCCTTTGCAACCCAAACCATTCTGTGATTCTATGGATCTATGATTCTGTGGTGTGTAAATACATACTCAGACCTACATACATGGAATATGTGTTTAGTTGTTATCCTCACTAGAACTCAGAGGGAAGATAATATTATTTCTCCTTTTTTGGGCGGGGAAACTGAGGCACGGGAGGGCACAGAGATTTCCTGGCGGCTCCCTTGCAGCACACAGGTTTCTGAGTGTGCGCTGCCAGCCTACCCTTTACACGTGGTCCTTGCGTGGGTCCAAATAATCACTGGGCTGTGGTCAACCTTGGCAGCAGCTTCATCAGGCTGTTAAATTTAATACTAGGAGGGAGCATCCCCATGCATCCTCGTCTCCTTGTCTCCAGCATCCCCGTCGGATACAGCAGGCAAAAATCCCCAGTGAGAAAGAAATTTGGAGCAAGAGAGAGAAAGAAAGTAAACAAGAGAGTACTTTTTTGAAGGAGGCCACGCTAAGATGAGCCCGTGAGAGCAGCAGGAGCCGCCGGGGACCCGCGTGGCCGTGGCTGGTTCAGGGAACCGTGCTCTGTGTTAGCAGGTGTCTGCCACGAAGGTTTGTTTCAATGGGTGGAAGGCTGACCACCCCCCCTCCCCCCCCCCCCCGAAATAACAGGGTGAGCAAGATGATAGATGTCCATTCACCCAGTGATGATCTGAACCATCTGCAGCAAACACGTGTAGCCACCGTGCCGAAGCCCACACCGTTCCATGCTCGCTTCCGTATTAACGCCCCATATGCCAGGCCATATGCTCGATCCATGGGAGGGGATGCTCACACGGGCCTTAAGGGGAGGAAAAGGGACACAGGAACACATTGGAGCAAGTACGGTTTAGAGAGGCCTTGGGGAGCGGGAAGGATGTTTGGTGGGTGTGAGAGAGGACATGGGAAGGCACAGGGCGAGTGGCCCCATGCCCGGCAGCAGCAACGGGCCCCTGATGAGAAGCAGCTAAAAAAGGAGCTGGAAGATGTTGAGGGGGTGTCAGGGAGAAAACCTGACCCTTTGCAATGTGTTTCTCAGCAAGTTGCATGTGGCAAAATTTATTATGAAAAAGGATTTTTTTTCAAGACACCAAAAAGCTTTGAAAATTATCACGCTGGAAATCGTAGAATGGTTTGGGTTGGAAGGGACCTTAAAGAGCATCCAGTTCCAACCCCCTGCCCTGGGCAGGGACACCTCCCACCAGACCAGGTTGCTCCAAGCCCCGTCCAACCTGGCCTTGAACCCCTCCAGGGATGGGGCAGCCACAGCTTCTCTGGGCAACCTGGGCCAGGGGCTCACCACCCTCACAGCAAACAATTTCTTCCTCAGATCTCATCTAAATCTCCCCTCTTCCAGTTTAAAACCATTCCCCCTCATCCTGTGTCTCCCCTCCCTGATCCAGAGTCCCTCCCCAGCTTTCTTGGAGACCCTTAAGGGCCTGGAAAGGACTCTAAGGTCTCCCCGGAGCCTTCTCTTCTCCAGGCTGAACCCCCCCAGCTCTCAGCCTGTCCTCCCAGCAGAGGGGCTCCAGCCCTCCCAGCATCTCCAGGGCCTCCTCTGGCCCCGCTCCAACAGCTCCGTGTCCTTCTGATGTTGGGGGCCCCAGAGCTGGACACAGTATTCCATGTGGGGGTCTCACCAGGGTGGAGTAGAGGGGCAGACTGAAGGTGCTGGGTGTTTCAGCATGCTGGGAGCATCTCCTGCCTGGGTGGCAGAAACGGGATGGCTGAAGGAAAGGGATTCAGCTCAGCTAGGTCAGACACCTGCAGAGACGCTGCTGTCTCAGCTTGATGTCTACGTTCTTCCTGTAGTAGTCAAGGAGAGAGCAATCCCTCTCAAGGTAAACATCTGAAATAGGTCAAATAAACTGCACTTTCAAAGTGCCTGTTGCTCTCCAGTAGCCGGGAAAGCAGGATGTATGTCCCAAGTGTCCTCCCTCATGCACTGTCCCTTTGGTCATCAGCCTCCTGCCATGTGCTCTCCGCCTGGTCCTTTCAATGGAGACCCAACATGGCTATAAGCTCTGGTCAAAGCTTTCACTAATCACCACTGGAGAGCCCGACACATTTAAATACCCAGGATGGGATATTGCGTGGTATTAAAGCCAAAATTTCCTCCGTGGATCATCAGAACGGAGAGGCAGGAGGCTCTGGGTGTGCCCACAGCTCGTTAAGTGCCAGATGAAGGGCTAACGAGGGCCACCACCAGCTGAAGCTCCATAGATTCAGCCCAAAGTACTGAAAAGGGGTTCCAGGCTGTGCTGAGTTAATCCTCAAGGAAGGGGATGGTGGGATCTGCGTCTCCTTCAGCCCTCACCGTGGGGTGAAATGGGGTTTCTCCTGCAACCTTTGGTGGCTCAGCCAGGTACAGGTGACAGAGGATACCTGCATCATGCAAAAGGTCAGTTAAAATGTTTGAAAAGCTACTTTTTTAGCTTGGAAAAGCTGTTAATTTATCTGGATAAACTAGAGTCTTCACCTCAAACAAAGCAGGGGATCTCAGCCGGGTTTAGAGGATCTTGTGTCCTCTCCCACCAACCTACCCTGGACATGCTGTGAGTCCCGACCCACGGCTGTAACCTGCCCCGTCTCCCTGTTTAGAGAGAAACTTGTTTTATTTGAGCTCGGGACTGAGATTTGGGCTCCTCGAGGGAAGGCGGCTAATCTTTCTGCCTTAGATCCTCTTTTTGTAAAATGGAAATGATGACTTTATCCATCTTTACGGGCCGCGGTGAGGATTACTGCTTAATCTGGGACTCTGCCGCACGCTGATGCGGGATCCCGGTGCCAGAGCACGTGTTAGCCGTATTGATTGGGATGCTGCTTCCCTGCTATGGCCGTAATCGCTCCAAGGACACGGTGGGATTTGCAAACGGAGAAGGGGAGGGAAGGATTTGGGAGCTAATTTCAGTGTCGGGGGGAGCAGGTACATGCGCATCCCTGTTGGTAACCAGGGAATTTTAACGATAAGGAGAGATGAGTCTTGCTGTTCCCTTAACCCGTGTGCAGCTACTGATGCTCTCATGCGTGGGTCCGCTGTTGGCCAAGATGTGGGACACGTCTCCAAGTGTCGAAAAGCATGAAAAGTGCAAAAGCTGAAACAAGGAGGTGACAAAAAAAAAAAAATGTAAGGAAAAAAGCAATTGGGGAGCTGGTGGGACAGCAGGAGTTGTAGGAGCCTGGAAAGGAGAAAATATCAGTGGATGAGGGGATGGTAGGGATGTGGTTTGGAGAGAAAGCCATCTTCTCTGCTGCCCCAGGCCCTCATGACCTGCACTGTGGGGCAGAGCGTGGTTTTGAGAGCAACCACCAGCCTTCCCCCTACGCTGTGTGCATTAACCCCGCTGCGCCCTGACCCCAGCATGTCCATACGCTGCACAGGCTGGGCCAGCTGCAGGTTACTCTGTTGGTGGATGGGCCAATGATGAAAGTGCCCCAGATCCACCTAGAAAGCATAAGCTAAGGTGCCCAGAGTCCTCTCCTAGGACTGTTACCCCCTTGTCCTATCACTACATGCCCTTGTAAAAAGTTCCTTCTCCAGCTTTCTCGTAGGCCTCCGTCACAACTGATTGTGCTTTGTGACTCAGGCAGTTTGCGGAAACTGACCCCAGTACAGGTTTCTTCGGGTTTGCCTCAGGTTTGGAACCCTGGTGAGAAAGGAGAAGGTGGTTTTTCTGGTAACGCTTTAATCCAAAATGTGTGAAAGCTGTGCTCCGTTCTCTGCTCTGTCCAGGCTTCTGGGACAGGGAACTGCTGGAGAGGGTGCAGCAGAGGGCTACAAAGATGCTGAGGGGACTGGAACACCTCTCTTATGAAGAAAGGCTGAGGGATTTGGGTCTCTTCAGTCTGGAAAAAAGACGGCTGAGGGGGGATCTTATCAACACTTATAAATACTTAAAGGGTGGGTGTCAGGAGGATGGGGCCAGGCTCTTTTCAGTGGTGCCCGGGGACAGGACAAGAGGCAATGGGCACAAACTTGAGCATAAGAGGTTCCACCCAAACATGAGGAGGAACTTCTTTACCCTGAGGGTGGCAGAGCACTGGCAGAGGCTGCCCAGAGAGGTGGTGGAGTCTCCATCTCTGGAGACATTCCAAACCCGCCTGGACGCGTTCCTGTGCCACCTGCTCTGGGTGACCCTGCTGTGGCAGGGGGTTGGACTAGATGATCTCCAGAGGTCCCTTCCAACCCTATGGTTCTATGATTCTGGTGTGAGCTGTGCTGTATTGTGTCCACCTAGCGCAAACAAGGATTCTGCAATCTGTCCATGTGGTGTTGGGTTGGATTGACAATGGGGCCGGACCATCTGAGCTCATTGCTGTGGCCTCCCCTGCAGATAAACAGGCACGTTCAGGGCATGATTCACACAGAATGGTTGGGGTTGGAAGGGACCTCTGGAGATCATCTGGTCCAACCCCCCTGCCAGAGCAGGTTCACCTAGAGCAGGTTGCACAGGAATGTTTCCTCTTATCTCCCTTTAGATGTCACAAATGGATCATGCCCCAAAGTGCCTGTGGTCCTCCACTGACTCCACGGGGAGCCCAGAGTCTCTTGCTCAAGTGCATGTCTCCTTCCTAAGATACTTAAAGGTAGGGGAGATGAATACCATACCCTGTAGACACCAAAACCAACCCTGATTTCAGGTAGTACATCTGCTACGGCAAAAACGAACAGTCCTTAGCAAAAGAACTTTAGTCCAACCTTAACCCTGTCCTCTGCTTCAGCTCAGGACCCCTCTGAAGGGGTAGAAAGTGCTCGCTCAGGGTTGCATGGCCAAGGGGCTGCCATGGGAGCCATGCAGCTGGGAGAGTTTGCATTTTGAGCTTGCCTTCTGTAAATGAAAGGATCCAGCTGGGTAGTTTCGCCTTGCACATGGAGGGAAGCAGAGTCCCTGCAGCACTGTGAACATCTAAGTACCAGCCCTGCCCATCTGAGAGAAAATCCAGCCATGGAAGCCTTGAGCTCGGTCAAAGCAACAGGACAGAGCTGCGGTTGTCTCTGCTGGTGCAGGAACAAAGCCTAAGAGGATCCGCATGTGCACGTTGTCCTCCAGTGTCTTCATAATTCATCGTGGTGTGTCTGAAAGAAGCTTCCGGCGATGTGTTTTTCTTACTGCCCTTAAAATAGGATGCAGAAGGAAAGGTTTATGGGAGATCATTCATTTTATTGGCTCTTCTGCACCAGAATTAATTGCAGCCATATTTATTGCTCAGGCAAGTAGAGATGAGGTAGATAAGGGAATGTCTTTGTTTAGGGCAATGAATAATTTATGTTGTAAATTCACCAGAACCTTGAAACCTGAAGGACTGATTTTTCCTTCCTTCTGTGTCCAGGGAGTGAGGCTGAGCCTTAACCTTTGTGTGTGACTGATGTTTTATGGCCTTCCCGTCCCTGTGATCATCCGCTCAACCCTTCTGTAACACAAAACATAGAATTTCCCCGCGTAGGGTGGCTTGGCCTACCTATAGGGTTGGCGTCCAGGCTACTCTTGGCGTGCGGTGGTGAGAGGCGTATCCAAGGAATAACTCATCCTGGCCTATGACAAATGTCTAAGGCAGAACAAAACATTCACCTGAACGCAGAGGCAGCTTTGACAAACAGCTTTGATGGCTAATTTCCCATCTGCGAAGACAGGGGCTACGTGTCAAACTCATAACTTCGAACTGAGCTGGAAGAGATGGTTTTAGAAAGACACCCTTAAGAACGTGGACTGAAAACCTCCTCAATGTCACTAAAAAATGGCAGTTTCTTTCCCCAAGTGACTTTCCCCCGGGCTGTAGGCTCCTCATGAGTGCTAGGATTTGTGTCCCAAGAAATCCCTCGTATCTGCAATATTTATTTTTTTTCTAAGAGGACAGATCTGTTGTTGAGACCTATTTTTGCCCCTGGGGCAGGCACTGCTACCTGCCCACCCCCCTGAGGGCCTGCGCCGCTGGGCAGATGGCACGTGCCCTGCTTCCCAGGCTGGGAATAAGACAGTTTTGTAAGCTTTCTGCCTTGGAGATGGAGGGTGAATATTGGTTTATCAGCCCTGCCTGCTTGTGCTCTGGAGCAGAGCTGGAGGGTTCTCGAGCGTGCTGTACGTTGGTGTCCCTTGGATGATCTCTTACTCCCAAACGAGGGGAGCAGGAGGGAGGGAAAAACAGTGAAAGTCAGAAACTGTAACTTCAAAGACAAGCTGGGATGGGAGCCCTGGCCAGCTTCTGAGAGGAAAAACAGGGATGGCTTCGATTAGCGAGAAGGTGAAACACATGGTTAGACTGAAGAGCAATGTCCTTTCATAGCTCTCTTCTAATCAAAGAAAGGGCAGTTGTGGGGGACACTGGCATTCTCAGTGGAAACTATTATGTCTTGGGAGGGAAAAAATTATTGATTTATTTTAATCAGCTGAGAAATATGTCTATAAATCCTTCTGCCTTGGAGAGGCCCTGACAGAGCAATGCTAGCTGGACCCTTTATGTGTGACACCGGTGTTACTACCCCTACAGAGGAGAAGACTTTGGTAACAAACTCGGGTTAAAAAGGGGGAGTAGGAGAAGGAGGGGGACAAAAAAAATCTCTGTGGCCTCATTTTGCCTCCACAGAAGCTAATGTTGGTCTAGAAAATCCCAGTGGCAGAGTGGTTTCCCAGTGTGAAGTGAGGTGCCCAGCAGATCTCAGGTGGACCCTGTGCCATTCAACAGTCAGAAGTTCTTCCAGAGCATGAAAAGTAAGTGGACAGGCATTTACAGGGAATATATATATATTTTGGGGGGGGGTAGCTGAATGCAAAAAGCAACAGAGGGCTCGTGGTGTGGAGTGAGCAGGCCACAGGATGGCAGAGGAAACTCAGGGTTGGTAGACGCCAAGTGCTGAATGTGGAAAATGATGCCACCTCAGCAATTTGGGTGGTGCGGACAGAGCCTGACAGATAATGACAAACGCCAACAGCGGCTGAAAATGGATATTCAGGACTCAGATTTTGCATGTGGACACCTAAAATGGGATTCAGCTGCCTGATCTGGCAGCGAATCATCGAAGAGCTACCCTAGTTGTCCTAAGCATGGCCCCTGTAGTGCCAGCGCAGTAACTCAGGCCCCTGCATCTCTTGGTGCGTGTTGCCCTTGCTCTGGTCAAGCCTGAACTACATCCTGAAGCCCTCCAAGGTTCCTGCTTGCAACACCCGTCTTCACATCTAAGATACAGCTGAGGCAAAATACAAATAATGGTGGCGGGGGAAAAGGGATCTCACTGTCTTCTAAACTTTTTTTTTCTTTTTTTAAAGTAAAAGCTTGCAGGTCTTGCTTTCCTTCCTCGGAGAAGCAAGGAAGGCACAAGCCTCTTCCCCCTCCTTGCCTGCCCTGCCTCCCATTTGCAGGTCAGCATTCATCCAGCAGTTGAATTTCCAGCTGTCACAGAGGCGGAGAGGAGGAAAAAGAAGTCTTGATAACTAAAAAGCTGCCCGTGGATCATTCACAACCAGACAGCCAGAGAGGGAGGCTGCTGGGCGAGTAATTTTCACTGGCAGAAGTGACCAAAGAGTAGGCAGCCTTTTCCCTTGCCTGGTGTTGAGAGTTGTCAGACAGGCAGCGAGATGGTCTCTAGGTTGTGCTGGAAACTTCTGGGACAGGAAAGAGAATTTGTCTTCAGCTTCTCTTGGCTTCTTGGATTTGGCCTTGAAACTCATTTTCTGTGGATGTGAAGACTTAAAACACCTGGACACTGGCTCCTGCGGGAGGATACGCTGCTGTCCTGGTGAAGCAGGCAAAGGTTTAGCATGTGTCAGGGCCTGAACACCAAACTCTTCTAACTGTGCGTCTCCCACATCTGCTAACCCCATGCTTGCTGTTCATCTTCCCTTCTCCTTCCCTGCCTACAGTGTTTTTAAATCCTAGAATCACAGAATCGCCTAGGTTGGAAGGGACCTTTCAGATCATCAAGTCCAACCATCAACCTAACTCTGACAAAACCCATCACTAGACCATGTCCCTCAGCACTATGTCCACCCGTCTTTTAAATACCTCCAGGGATGGTGACTCCACCCCTTCCCTGGGCAGCCTGTTCCAATGCTTGACAACCCTTTCAGTGTAAAAAAAATTCTTCCTAATATCCAATCTAAACCTCCCCTGGTGCAACTTGAGGCCATTTCCTCTTGTCCCATCGCCTGTTCCTTGGGTGAAGAAACCGACTCCACCTCTCTACATCTTCCTTTCAGGAGTAAATCCAGTTTACTCCAGCTTTAAAACCCAATAATTACCCCCTCCTTGGCTACAAGAACAGAAAAAACTGGGTTATGTTGGTTAGAAAATGACAGATCACAACTTTTTGAGCAGGCTGGGAGATGCGGAAACTGGAGGTAGGTCTGGGCAGTGTTTGACGTGACCACGCTCCTGTAGGCTCTGGGCTAGTGCTGGAGCTGGGCAGCAAGGTCTGCACCCTGCCTGCAGCCAGGGAGGGATCTGGTTGGAGAGCATGGGAAGGTACGGATCATGGTAAGCAAAAAGGTGGGGAAAAAAAAAAAATCTGTTTGCCTTGTCTCAGCAGACTGTGGTTTACACAGAGGCTTCAGACTAGAAGTAAGATGAGCACGCCAGCTTACCATGAGGTTAGACTTTTGGTGCGGGGGGGACATTCCCCAGCAGGCGTTGGCCATAAGAGGCACCACGCCACATGCACACCCCTTGAGTCACCACTCCTTGGGGTTATGATTTCTTTTTTTTTTTCTTTTTCTTCCCCAAGCCCGAAATGATTTACTAGTCCCGTTCTGGCATATGCGACTCAGACTCACGTGCTCCTTAGCAAAGCTCAGAGCAGTTTCTCCCCCATCCCTGCCTCTTTCTGCCCGCTCAGCCATGGAGTAGGTCCACAAAGGCTTCCGTTTGCTCGCATCCATCTGAAGATTTCCAAGCACACGTAGGGGAGAGGGTAAGGGCTGAGCCCATCTGTGCTGTAGGACTGCACTGGGTGAGGGGCAGAGCTGCAAGCCCTGCCACCAATGGCCAACAAGATGGCCACGTCACACTGCACGACATCTCGTCTGGTGGGCTGCAATAAAACCCTAAAGTTATTGCGGGGACTGAGAGGAGGGGAAAAAAAAAAATTAGGCGTTACAATTTTGTTGTATGGCAACAGGAACTTCATATTTACTCACAGCCAAGTGAGTAATTTTGGTTCAGCCATTTTCCACAGCTTGGACTCGGGGCCAAAAAAATGGTCCAAGTCCAGCCAGGTCATATGAACTTTGGGTCCATTTTAAGATATGCCTTGATTCCTCTCTTCCTGCTGACTCCAGAACTTAGTCTAAACTTGCACCCAAGCATAAGCAAGCTCAGTCTTGTTCTTAACCACGAGCAGAGCATCTCCGAGCTCTTACTGTGTTGTGTTGGTCCTCAGCTGGATTTCCCATGTGCTTCCTCACTACAACTGCTTTAACAGCATCTCTGGACTAAGCATTAGAACAGACTTTGGGGTGTCCATCAGAAAGGTGGCTGACTACAGCCTCTACCACAAGCCATCCGTGGCCGTCTGCTTCAATACTGAGTGCCCACCTGGAACTTTCTGGAGTAACCAAGATGCTAAATTCACAAACCAAGGTCTGGTACGGAAGCAGTTGGGGTTATGTTAGCACCAGGCTGAGCAGTGTGTTGTGGTTTGTGTTTTGTTTTTGTTTTTTTTTTTTTTTCCCAACACTGAAAACTAAAAATAGAGACCAAGCTTGTTTTCGATCAACCAAGAGAAGAGAGATTTCAAATTCAATGGTTAAAATCATTGCAATTTAAAGTAACGCTCCAACGAAAGTTAATGAAAGATAAACCTCTTCTGAATGATACAAAGGGGGGAAAAAAAAGGGAGTAATTACTTAGCTAAGCTATATTTTCATTCATTGTTATTAGGTGGATTTAGATTACTTGCTTACTCGAGATTAGAGATTTAAGGTACACAGCTGAAATCCTCTTTCTAATCCAGAATTGCTAAATCCTTGGGTATTTCTCCATTATCGTGCTTTGATTTGCATCTCTGCTCATGTTCAGGACGTAATTTCAGTTCTCTGCCAAAATATTTGTTCCTTTCTTCTCCCCTAAACACAGCCCCCTATTTTCCTGCTAGCAAAGGCCGTAGACAAACCAACAGCACCAACTCCTCCCAGGTTCCCCAAGGCTTCCAACACTTCGTACCTCAGCAGGGTGCTGTAATTATAAACTTCAAAGCAAACGATAATTAATTTCAATGAAACAAAAGATGTCAACAACATGAAACCACTTGGAAAAGAGGATTTTTTTTTTTTTTTTAAAACCCCTTTTTAAACTTTAACAACTTTGTACTTGACCCTCCTTGTTTGGGTTGCTGCTAATAGAAATGAAATCGAACCCCCGTGCCCTGTTGCTTGGTCTCTTTGGACGTGCCTGGCCAAGAGCTGTTGCAGGGTGTGTGGATGTGGCAAAGGAAGGAGGGAGTGGACCGCCCTGGTGCTCCAAAAAAATAGGAGCTAAGCCTCAGCTGGTCAACTGGAGTGGTCCTGAGGGTGTCAGCAGAGTTATGGTGGGGAAGGACTTGGTCCTTCATGTTTTGGAAGAGGACTTCCTACCAGTTCTCAAATAAACCCATTTCCCTTGGTGGTACAGGCACTTGGGGAACTCCACGAGGTGCTGCCTGCCTGTCCTCATCCTCGTTAGGGGAAGATGTGAATTATCTCTGGGTGAGCACTAGAGAAGATGGAGTAGCTGGTGATTTCGGTTTGCGCAGTCAAGGGACAAGCATCGCGTCTGCCAATTCTGCTCAGTGACCTTCAACCCCCAGACTACTTGGAGATAGCAAGATGTCACTTGGTGTCCGTTGCCACATCCTATCAACCGAATCTCACATCCAGGAAGGGAGCAAGGAGCTAACGAAGTCTTGCGCTCAGGGACCAGCTGTGGGGGAGACGCTATTTAGGCAGCTCTTGACCTGTGGCACCTACTAACCCGCCCATCGGTGTTGCTGGAAAAGGCATCCGTATTTTCCTACATGAGGAAACATAAACTCAAGAATTGTACAGAAAACATCCTATGTTTCATCTGCAACAACAACAAAAAAAGAAAAAGTCCAGTGGAGACTTAGCTCCAGCCCTTTGGTTTTTTCATCTGTTTGAACGGTTGGGGTGCAGAGGGAGTGGTTGGGTGCTGCCCGGAGTCGTAACCACACTGGTTCATGTTTCAGTGCTCAGTCACGTCTGGTTTCTAGCTGTTACCTGCTCTCGCTCCACTGATTTTTAACTCGCTTGGCGTTTCCCGTGCGTGCGAGATGTTTGGTTAGATCCCTTACGCTGTGTGTGTGTGGAAATAAAAGGCCAGCTAAGAACAGACAAGCGATTAGGCATTAGGTGAGGTATAATCCTCCCTAATCACATTTCTAAACCTGGTAGTTGGAGGTAGGATTAGAGTTATTAACATGCGGACGCTAAAGCATATAATTTATTTAACAATTACTGGCCCTTTGTGAAGGGGGGTATCCACAAGCTGCAACCGCGCACCGGCTCCTCCATCTCGCGCAGGATGAAGCTGCTGGCGGTGACAAAGCTCGCAGATACGGCTTGCTGGCCGCTGGCACGAGTGGCAGCAAAACCGGGGTTACCTCGGGTATAAGCAGAAGCAAATGTGAAATCCCCTCGCAGAACCCCTGTGCAGTCCTGCAGGAGCCTACCTGACATGTACATATTAAGCTGCATAAATATAAACAAATAAAATATCGGAGGGTGAAAAAATTTAGCCAGTGTTTCTTAATCTCGTCTTCCTCAACGCGCCGTCATACAAATGTACGATAACTTAAAAAGCTGGAGCTTGTAGGATGAAGAGCGGGAGGCAAAGGCAACAACTGGCAAGTAGTGACGTTGTGCAAGAGCAGCGGGGAAAGGAATTCCAGAGCTCCTGGACCAAACCCTGTCCCGAGCATGCCGCACAGTTTTCCCAGCTCAGCTGGGCACTACAGTGTTACACCAGAGATTTACGTGCCAGATAGACGTCCTGGTAGTCAACGTATTTGTATTTTAATTCTTCAGTCTATCATATCAGTGTACCTGTCTACTTTTGGAGAATGGAGGTTTGACCTTGTGATTCTGCTGAGGATGTTTGGAGCAGTGAAGGGTTTTTTTTCCACCCAATCTGTAAAATAAAAATTCAAAATAAAAATCTGTGTCCCAGACCCGTTGCCTGGTACACGTTAACCTACTGAAGGGTAGTTCCAGGTTGCTCTAAGAAGGATGTGAGGAGGCAAAGGCAACAGCTGGCAAGTAGTGATGTTGTGCAGAAGATGAGGACGCCAAAGCCTCGGGGCAGCTCAGTCTGATCCCAGGACCACGTAGATGGGAAGTCCCAGGGAAAGACCAACGCGCAGCTCCCTTTTCTGTGCTCTTTGGCCGCCGCAGTCGCTGGCAAAGGCTTGGCCCTGGGCCAGTTGCACTCTTCCAGACAAGTCTTGGGCATGGTTTGGGATTTAGGTCAGGCCAGGGACCATTTGCAACAACATTTTTCATGTGCCCGCCCTGTTTTGAAAGCCGAAAGTCTAGTACTCTGGGCGTTGCTCATTCCAGGCCAGTTGGTGTCTCTGGCTGCGGCCAGTTGGCGTGGTACGTACACCGTGCACTGCTCCACGCTCCGGATGCGCCCAGGATGCTGAATGAAAGAGAAAACCACGCTGCTATGGTCAGGTTTAGACCCTGCGTGCTCTGCTGGGTGCCTACGGCCAGGCTTGCAGATTTGAAGCATCCTGGGGTATCTAAAAATTAAGAGCCTCCCTTTATAGTCAGTGCAGAATAGGAACTTCAGGGGGTTATTCATCTCTAAAACATCTATTCATGCCCTAAAACAAGCTCGAAAATAGGCCAGGTGAACTGCCCTCTAGAAATGCCTCTTTTCCTGGTGGCTGTAGAAAGTTTAGGGTGACTAAGTGAGGCTTTGACATCTAACATCTGGTGAAGTGCATCCAACCATCTGTCTGCAGGGATAAAGGGGATGGTGTTGGAGGTAGCCTCAAGGCACCCCTCAACAGACGCTACAGATCTAGCCTGGAAATCCCACATGTTCTTGTGTACGTTATAGAGCAAAACCACATTCCAAACATCAATTTTTCGGGACCGTAAGTGCGATGGCATGGCCGGAGAGGTTGGCCCTGTTTCTCTGATCTCCCTTCTCTAGGCTTTGTTCTTGCCCCAGGCAGTGGCCATGCGATGCAGCTCCTGGCTCAGAGCACTGAGATCTTTCAGTCTCAGGTAATGCCTTTTACGAGTGACCCGACGGCCTCACTGTTAAGTCATCGTGCTCAAAAAAGGCCAAAAAGTCAGGAGAGGTGAATGGCAGGATCCCTTCATGGCGACAATCTTATCTGTCTGGAATTGTAAATGGTGCCGGGATGATTCTCCTTCTCCTCTCCCCTCCTCACCCTTCTGCTAAGAAGCAACCTAAGAAGAGAAATTGATGATCTGTTTCAAAATAGATGTTTTTTCCAAGCCACTAGCCTTCACTTTTAAATTTATGCCAAATGTAAAATGTCATGGCTTTTCTTCTGGCTTTATCTGGCAGCAGGAGACCATTATCTACTGACATTACCTGTTAAATAAGCGCAAACTACCTGTAACTGCAGCATCGCTTGTGCCTGGGGAATTTATGTAAGCCTGAACTGATAATGGGGGATGGACTTTGGGGGGAAAAAAACCCCTAGGACATCTTAAAGAGGCAGAGTTGATTAATCAACTCATGTCTTCGTCTGAAAATGTTGTACCTGCCACCGACACAAATAACCTCCGAGAGGATGACTGAAGGAGGATTCACGGGGGAAATATTCTCCCCTATCATTTTGTTAACTTTGTGCGCTTGACAGCACATCACTGCGTCTAGACAGTTTCACGGGTAGGCTGACAATCAGCTGTCTGGCGCTGACACGTGGTAGGTGAGACGCTACATACGCTTTTCCTCCGGATCAACTAGAGGAGAAATAACAGGAACATCAGCTGAAGGATGAGAAGATAGCAGCCAGGAACGGATAATCAGGAAGAAGCCCAAGCACGCTGGCTGTCATTTCTCCAAGCGTTTCCAGGAGAGGACTACGCAGACACGGAGCACCGTAGCTGCCAGTGCCCATCAGCAGAGTCGTCAGGGTTTGTGCTGGGCACTTTCCTTGGGCAGAATGTCTCCTGGACTCGAAGGCTGCTCGAGGCATGTCTCCGCTGTGTTTCTTCAGGGTGGACAGAGTTCAGACTGACATTCCCGTACTCTCTCCCTCCCCAGACAGCGTAGGCACCTGTAAGGCCAAGTTTGGCGTGTTGCAAAATCCACCCAGGTCCTGGGTAAGCAGCCAGCCCTGAACTCGGTGTTGCTCTGGTTACAGTACTCGCAAACCCGGAGCTATTGAGTTCGACCACGAGGTTTTCAACTCTGATTAAATTACAGACACATCCTGGAAAGGGCTTTCCAGATGATTCTTTGGTTTCCTTCAACTTCAACAGGGCTTTTTTTTCTCCCTGGTGGGCCAGAGGCAAGCTGAGCTTCATACACAAAATTTAACAGTAATAACTGCACCCAATTCAAGGTCCTTCAAGGCTTTGCATTATGATAAAAGTTGGCCATCAGGACCACTTGGGGCTTCACAGGGTGAAAATTGACAGTCTCTGTTCTGCAAAACCACAAACATCTATCACCCGTGGGAGCTAAGGAGAAGCCTATGGTTACACTCAACACAGTTAAGGTCAAAACTACACACAGAGGGCAGCTGGGTCCTTGAGTCCAAAAATAACTGCCAAAGCTTGCCTTAAATCCTTACCATTAGATTTGGCTTTTAAGTTTGTGCAAGATACTTGCATTAATTCTACAAATGAAGACACAACGTCCTTGGAACTTCTCTAATATCATCTTTTGCCAGTGCTTGAGGTGCAAATGCCTTTTTTTTTTTTTTTTTTGCTTTAATCTTCAGGCCAGTGGATGGGGAACAAGACACTGCTTCTGAGGGATGTTACTGTTTGTCCTCAGTTGCTGTAGATTACAAATTGCTGCAGATTACTGTTTGTGTAGACTTGGAAAGTGATTTATCTTGGAATGAACACATACAACACTATTATTGGACGTGGAGTGCTGCCTCCAGCTCTGGGGCACCAACAGCAGAAGGACACGGAGCTGTTGGAGCGGGGCCAGAGGGGGCCCCGGAGATTCTGGGAGGGCTGGAGCCCCTCTGCTGGGAGGACAGGCTGAGAGAGCTGGGGGGGGTTCAGCCTGGAGAAGAGAAGGCTCCGGGGAGACCTTCCAGCCCCTTCCAGTCCCTCAAGGGGCTCCAGGAAAGCTGGGGAGGGACTCTGGATCAGGGAGGGGAGCCATGGGACGAGGGGGAAGGGTTTTAAACTGGAAGAAGGGAGACTGAGATGAGATATGGGGAAGAAATTGTTTGCTGTGAGGGTGGTGAGCCCCTGGCCCAGGTTGCCCAGAGAAGCTGTGGCTGCCCCATCCCTGGAGGGGTTCAAGGCCAGGTTGGACGGGGCTTGGAGCAACCTGGTCTGGTGGGAGATGTCCCTGCCCAGGGCAGGGGGCTGGAACTAGATGGTCTTTAAGGTCCCTTCCAACCCAACCCAAACCATTCTATGATTCTATGAGCCTCTTTCATTTGTTTCTTGCTCTTTGCAGAACACTGCTTCTATTTCAGCTGCTGCTTCTATTTATTTGTGCATGGTGTGCATCTTCCCAGCTTTCTAAGGCTTTCTTGCCCTGTTCCTTCCTGTGACATATATCAACAGGCTGATTAAGTTCTGAATCTGACTTTTGCAGCCCACGTGCTCTGCTTTCCTTATCTCTGCTGCTTAAAACTATATGATCTGTAATATGTTTGCCTGCAGTTGTGTCAAACTTGCATGAAGAAGCTAACTCAGATAGACTGCCGTTTCAGATCTTGTTTGGTTGCATCTATCAGGAGACATACCTCTCTGTTTCCATTTTCACTAGCAATATTACTCTAAAGCATTTAAGATCTCATTATTGTCTGACCTTTCTTCACCTGTAAATGCTAAGGTCTGAAAAAAACAGAAGCCGTCCTTGCCTGTGGCTGTAAGCTGGGAGTCTTTTCCTACTGCCATGTTTCATAAATATTGACAAATTACTTTTACAGAGCGATCCACACAGTGCAGTAAATGTAGTCACTCAGATTGGTGGTTTTAAGACAGCTGTCTCAAGGAATCAAGGCTGCACATCTCAACTTTAAGAGCGGGGATTGCATTTTGGAAAGCAGGGACTTTAAAAAGGATTTACAGGGCACTGTTGAAAACGCTGTGAGCGTATATTCCCGGTTTTACATAGCAGAGCCTTTGACTCCATAAGCAGAAGACAACTAAATAAAGGCAGAGACGTGTTATAACACTGTAAGTGTATTAAAGGACTGCTCAAGGTTTCAGTAAAGGGAATTTGTAAAGGCAAAGAGGATTTGGGATAAACATGGAAGTCTGGAAACCCTCCTTGCAGTGAAAGACCAAAGAAACCCAGTTTAGTTTGTTTATTTAAGAAAAACACTGAGGTGCAACTCATTCCCCGTCACCAAATACTTACATGCAATAAAGATTTCTATGTAAAGACATCAGTCTAGCAAAACGAAACCAACAAAGAGGTATAATGAGATCTCATGGCATGAAGTTGAAGCTAAAAGATCCCTTGCAGATAAAAGAGAAAGGCTCTCATTTGCACCACACCGATTTATCAGGCAGTCGGTGGATCCCTCCCACCACAGGTCGGTAATCAGAGTTGAGCTGCCTTTTCCATGGCTGATACGCAATAGGTGCAAAGGTTATGGACTCAAAAAACAGTTCTGGGGGGAGAAATTATTTGGCCTTTAAGAGCAGATGGTTGCAGAGGTCCGTCTTAGTCATAAATTTGGAGACTTCTGGCAAAATGTTGATTTTTAACCTCTCGGTGCCTTAAATCCTGCAGCCAGAACATGGCATCAGGACAACATCCTCCCACATATTGGTGAGAAGCTGCTCTGTATTGCCAGAAAGGCACTTCCAAACTACAACAAGGCAAAACTTAACTTTTGCAGCGAGTAGATTTTGCTGTGCTGAGAGAAGACATATGCCGAGCACCAGCTCGATCCCAAGCTGGGGGAGGACAAAACCAGCTGACTCTTACACCAAACGGCAGAGGCAGGGATGGCTCCTTGAGGTCTCCCCAACACCCTCTCTAAGTAGGACGGCTGTCACGGTGTCACGCCAGGGCTGTCCAAAGAGCTCCTTCTTCTGTCACCCCAGTCGAAGAGATCAGCCAGCCTCCCAGGGATGGAGGCTCTAACACAGCCTTCCCTGCGGACTACACGGAAAAAGCTATCAGTTGGCTTCAAGTGTTGTTCGAAGGATAGAGATTTATTTCTTTGTTCTTGCATCAGTTATTCATCATGATAAATGCCAGGAGCTGAAAGAAACAACATGACAGTTTTGAAATTATAAAGTCCCGGTATATTTTTAAGGCCTAATTTTTTATTATGGCAACATTTCTATTTGGTGATAGCTTCACCTGCGTAACAGTAATACATGTTTTATATCTCTAAATAAAACTAAGCCAGAAAGGATTTTTCAGGTTCTTTGAATTCTCGCTTGATCTATTCTGCCCATCAGAATAACAACAACTTTTTAAATGACATTGTTGTAAATCGCTAGTTTTTTGAAAGCTGGAGGAGAACGTTCAAAATCGGTAACTAAAGCTTTGCAAGACCGATAATAACATAAAGAAAACTTTTACCTCCAAGGATTCTAAACATTTCGTCAACTAATATAGACAATATATACAGAGATCACTTCCAGCTCGGCTACCAATCTTGCACAGATGGTGTAGAAAACTGGGGTAAATCTCATTGAGACTAATCTATACAAACATATGCTTAATTAGCATAGTGCATCTCACACAGGGTAAAACAGAAACAGACTGTATTGCAATAACTGATCACAGCATAAATTGGTTTATTTTGATCCTTCCTAGGGAGGGACCAACTATTTTTTTTTTTTTTTTTTTATTTTGCAGATTTCACTGTAATGAATTAATTTCAGCTTGCTGGGAAAAGCAAACAGAAACAGGAAATAAGGATGACAGAAAATTAATCATTGCAAGGTTTGCATTTATGCTGAATTTTGGTCCTGTGACTGATCCCACTGCCCTCAGCTGGCTTATTTGCTGCATAGATTTAAACATGTACAAAAATCCTTGCTGGACGGGGGCCTACCATTAATTCAGAAACAAAGCTATTGTCCCCCAGGCCTACTCACCAATTGCACTTGTTTATTTAAGTCAATAAAGATAAACTTGTGTAAATCTCTCTGTAAACAAGGCAATTTCACTTTAATGATGGCTTATTTGGGGTTAGTATAAATGTGTTTCTAATCAACTTCAACTAATCCAAAATAAAGGATGGAGGCAGATGAAAGGTGCGGTATTTGGAATAATAAGAAAGGACAGAGGCATAACCCGAGAAAAAAACAGAAATGTTGACAACATGAAGCATTTCTAATTTATAAAAATCAGGAAAACAGAGGAAAGAAAAGCCAGTTTCAGGGACTATTGGTGACCAAGAGTGGACATCCCCTAGCTGGCAGTGAATGGAGGGTGTAGGTCCAGACGGTTCCTCAGGGAGGTCGCGGGTGGGGGAGCCCCCGCCCTTCCTTATCTTGGGAGGGAGCAGCGAAGTGCTTCCGGACCTGAGGGAGGTCATAGAACCATAGAATGGTTTAGGTTGGAAGTGACCTTAAAGATCATCCAGTTCCAACCCCCTGCCCTGGGCCGGGACACCTCCCACCAGACCAGGTTGCTCCAAGCCCCGTCCAACCTGGCCTTGAACCCCTCCAGGGATGGGGCAGCCACAGCTTCTCTGGGCAACCTGGGCCAGGGGCTCACCACCCTCAGAGTGAAGAAATTCTTCCTCAGATCTCATCTAAATCTCCCCTCTTCCAGTTCAAAACCGTTCCCCCTTGTCCTATGTCCCCCCTCCCTGATCCAGAGTCCCTCCCCAGCTTTCCTGGAGGGCCCCTTGAGGGACTGGAAGGGGCTCTAAAGTCTGTAAGATCTCCCTGGAGCCTTCTCTTCTCCAGGCTGAACCCCCCCAGCTCTCTCAGCCTGTCCTCCCAGCAGAGGGGCTCCAGCCCTCCCAGCATCTTTGTGGCCTCCTCTGGCCCCGCTCCAACAGCTCCATGTCCTTCCTGTGCTGCTCCTGCGAAACCATCTCAGAGGCTCCGCAGTCTGCTTAATTGCAACCTCCCCTGCCAGCCAAGCATAATTAAAAACTGTTTTCAGTCCAAGCGGTGTAGGAGGTTACCATTCCATGGCAGGGGCTGACCACACCTAATGTTAGGCGTAAAACCGGGGCTTTGAAGCCAGGAGACTGGTCCAACATTGAGTTCACCAAGCTTATGTATAACATCCGTGATTGCATCTTGAGCTACCAAGCTCCCTAGATGGATCCGGGCCTTCGGGATTTTCCTGTAGCGAGATCTCACTGCCCGACTGTATGAAAGCTCCCGATCCATTTCAGCACGAAGTCAAGGCAGCAAAAGAATTCAAAATTCAAGTGTTTGACTATGCCAAAGTTGTCTCTCTCAACTCACTCTGCTTTCGGTTCCCCAGAGTGACTGGGTTTATGTGCAAATAGGCACTAGGAATTAAGATAAGTTAAGGCAGTTAAATCATTTACTCATCAGAATTATACAGCGTAAACGAGGAATGTGAGCAGATATATAGATCTTCTCATTGCACTGTGAATTCGTTACAGGAGATGTCACTTCTAAGGATTACTGCCTCTCTCCATTCCATCTGATAAATGGAATGTACTTTATAACGTAAACACCAACCAGTTTGTGCTATGATGGGTCAGAAAGGCACATCTTTGCTTTTAGCACGTTATTTTGAAGACTAGTTATTTCTTAAGTCCACTTTGACAAGGGTATAAGACAGACACAGCGGGCTTACATCATGGGCTGTCTTTTTTTTTTGCACTGTGGGACTGTTTCCTTATTTTTTTATTTTTTTTTTTTGCTTTGCTTTGAAGTCTCCAAACAGCCCGGTCTTGAAACAGCAGTGATTTATGTAATATTGGAAACACACTTCTGCATTTCAGAAGAGGTAGGGAACAGATTTGAGTTTCAACATTTCAGAGCAATTTCGTTACCGAAAAGATAAATAGAAGAGCAGAAACATGAAATGCCTTTTTATGTATTTTGCTGTTACTCCCAGCCTTAAGTCACGGCTTTTTTTTTTTTTTTTTTGAAGTTTGAGGAGTGCTTGGCTCTTTGCACATATTTAATCTACTATATGCCGGTGTGACTGAGTAGAAGTTCCTATTCATTTTGGAGATTTTTATGCCTCGTGCCATAGCTTCCTTTTCATTTATGATGTCAAAGCTCTTCTCCAGTCACTTTAACGTAATGCCTGTTCGGACAGCAGTTAGTTGTCTTGAAAATCTACCGACAGGCTCCTCATTATCTGATGGGAACAGCATAGTGTGGTGTCCTCTTTAACCCCCTTCGTGCTGCCACAAGAAGCGATAGATGTCAAGCTGCTTACAAACTCCATGTGATATAACGAGAAGCGGTTTAAGCCTTATTTAACCCTCTGAGGCCGAGGGAGACACAATCTCGATCCTAAAGGAGTTTTTTCATGCCATTACCCACACGGGGGAAGTTTTTGCACGTGCTGCGGCGTTCACCCCTGCTGCAGGCAGTCCTGCAATGCCAGGGAAAGGCTGCTTCCGTGCCATTTGGCCGTGAAGTAATGCGGCACGAAAGGGAATCTGTCCCCTCTCACAGTTTCCAGACCCAGCTCCTCTGCGTGCCATTCTCTCTTTCATCATCTTTAGCAGATTTGTGGAAGATGAAAGCTACCTTCATGTAAGTTTAGGGAGAAAATAACATGCTCAAATGGTATTTACAGTAAGCAGGGAAGCAGCACTGATGTAAGAGAAAGCACTTATGGAAGTATATGCTACTGCTTCAATAGAATGAGCTAAGAAATCTGGCAGCATTTAGCAGTGGGTCTCCATGGATTTATGGTCATTTTTGTCATATATTTTTTCCTGTCTTGAACATGGTGGCTGATCTTTTTGTACCGCAACTCTGTTCAAAGCTCTTCTTTTTTTTTTTTTTTTCTTTTTTTTTTTTTTGGTTTAACAGATCATTTTGACATATTGGCAATAATGACCTCAACACAAAAGCTATCTGCTGTGCCTCCAAGCCCTGCCTTCCTGGCATCACACTTCACTCTCCACCTTCACATAGTGATATCTGATAGTGACGGGTCATTTAGAAATCCTAGGTGTCTTTGAAGTTATCTGATATTGGTGTTTATTTCTTTTACCTCTTAGGGGATTTGGTCACAGCCTTTGGGAAGTCAACACGTATTCTCTGTAGTGTAGTGCAGCCAGCTACCGTTTCATCATGTTTTCTTTAGATCTTAGATTATTTCCCATTCTTTCTAGCAGACGGGTGAGACTGAAATACCACTGGGCTGTTTCTGTCTGTACCAGAACACCATTTGTGAGGATGTTGATTGCTCTGCCACACGTTAACGTACCTTGCGAGAGATGCTGATGCTCTTCCACTGCAGGTTCAAATCCAAATGGGACCGTCAACCATCTGTACCTAACCGCTAACGTCCAAAATGTGCTGAGCTACACGGTTTAGTTAATAGTATCCAGCGTTGGAATCAGGGATTGAGTTTTGCTGTTCCTTTGTTTTTACCAAGCCAGTTACTATTTCTGCAGTTGCAGTTTTGTGGCTGGGAGTCCTTTCTGGAGCGGTGTTTAAGTTGCAGAAGCGCATCTCGCCTGGTTTCTCCACGGTAACCACGCTTCTCAGGTAACTTCTGGGCTCTGTGATTTCCAGCCCCGACGCCACCTTCTTCCATTTGCTTTATTTCTCCTGCCGCTTGCCATTTCCTCTCCTAAACAAAGGAGGTTTATGCAAATGCTAGGGGTTTTTTGTCAGAGTCCGCCAATATAAGCTTGTCAACCTTCTGACCTATTTCAACCAAACCTAACAGAGACGCAGAGCTTTTGGAAATCCAAGGTCTGTCAAGTTTCACGGCAAACAACGGCTGTAGTAGAAAAGAAAAACCTTGTTAGTGCTCCACCGGGGAGAAAGGCAGAGAAAGCTCAGCCCTTATCAGCACTGTTTGGCTTCCTTGGCAGCAGAGCATCAGTGGGCAGCTGGCCAGCCAGCACACGCATAGCCCTGAACCAGCCATAGCATGTGCTGCTCCGTGCCCAGACGGCAAGCCAATAAAAGTAGACTGGGGACATAGAAGGGGGCTCTGGATATATCAGAAGTCAGCCTCGGGGATAGAAGAGGAGAGGGGGCTGTGGATTTATTGCAGCGGAGAGGTGAAGGGAATGTCTGACACCAATCCACAGAAGAACTGAGCTTAATTAACTCGCTGTTCATAGGAAAAAAAATTCTCTCTGAATGCAGTGAAACCTCCATAAAGCAAGTGCTGCGCTGGCTGAATAGCCTGCGTCTGTTTCCAGGTACAACATGCCTGGAACACCTCCTTATCTTTCAAAAACATGATGGTAATCTGTTAGCAGCTCTGCATTGTCTGCAGCGGCTATCTTCTCCGTTTTGCATTAGTGTTTATTTTGTGTCCGGCTTCAATCTCAAATTGATGGAATTGGGGGAAAAAATATAAAAAAATATCCGAATAAGCCGGATGTCTGCTTCAAGCTGGGAAAATCCAAGGACAGACGAGGCAAGAGGGAGATTTCTGTGAGTCCACATCTATCATTCTGTCAGAAGGGCGAAATGATGGGAGAGGTGCCTCACCTGGCTCCTGAGAATACCGAGCCTGTTGAGATGGGATACGTGCCCAAGACGCTGAATCACAACACCGACGTCACCGAGCGCAGAAACCGGCGTTTCAGTCTGGAAGAGGAGTGTGTCTCCGGAAAGCAAGCTGTTACGTTGGTGAGATGGGACCTCGGGTATAAGAGAAGTGGCCCGCGGTTGGGATGGAATAAGGAAAAGTATCAAAAAGTGGAAGCAAAAAACGCCAGAGCATCTGCAACAGACTTACAGCAAAGCGGGAACAGACCTTTTCACCCCCCCCCAAAAAACCCCATTAAACTCCCATCTTGCGGCTTCCCACTCATGCTTCAGGGAACCTGCCGGGTATCACCTCCAGGATCTCCACAAACAAAGCAGCGATGGGTTTCTCATGCTGATGGTTCCCCAGTCACACAGTGGCAGGCAGCAGGCTCTAATTTACCTGTGGTGAGCCCAGGCATTTGCTTAAGCGCAGCAATTCAGTTATATTACATCATTACCACACCACAGGTGGTTAAAGCTGTGAAGAGTCTACCGAAGGCAGCTGCTAAAAAAAACCCCCAAAACAAACAAACCAACCAAAAAACAACATGAGAGGAAAACCCACTCTTTTTAAGAGGCAGTGACAATGAGGGGGGCCACCCTGGTGCCCTGAGGGGCCGCCGGCAGCCCCGAGGCTGGTGCAGGCTTCAGGGCGGCCTTGTCTCGGAGTCACACCTGAGGGGATGACAGGATGGCAGCCCGTCCCACAGCCTGAAGCTGTACGTGATGGCAGGAGACGAGGCCTTGGGCAGTTTAAATCTGTTTGGCGATGACGGGCCGGGGAGCAGGGCCGTGCCACCCTCACGCCGTTACAATGGGGACTGAGGGGCGTCATGCCCCTGAGGGGCCGCCATGGCTCCCCCTTCACACCACCCCTCTGAGAGGAGAGGTTTCACCCTCCCGTGTCCAAACAGCATTTAAACTTCCATTGAATTACGGCTTTACTGGCCGTTCGAGGGCAGCCGGTTCCTGAGGGAATTTCTGGCGGGAAAGAGCGCACTACTTTTTCTCAGCTCCCACCCGCGCCCGGCGCGGAAGGTTACGGGACTCAGATCGCGGTGTGCGCCCACGCGGCCAGTGCGGCTGCGCGCCTACGGCTCATCCAAACCCCCGCTCCGCTTCTCCTTCCCCGATCAACCGCCCGCAGCGGGCGCCTGGGGCGAGGAGTGACAGCCAACGCGGCCAATGAGCGGCGTCGCCCCGCCCCCGCCGCTCGCTGTACGCAGCCCCGCCCACCCTCCGCCGCGCGTCCCTCGCCTTATTTTTTATTTTTTTTTTTTCCTCCGCCAGTATCCGATTGGCGGCTCGATCCGCCAATCGGCGGCTGGGGCCGGGCCGCCGCGCCCCCTGCCCAATCCTCGCTCGTATTTTCTCAACTGACGTGCGTCACAGCCAATGAAACGCCCCCCTCCGCCCACTGGTGGGGGCGGGGCGGGGCGGCAGCCAATGGGTGCGGGGAGGGCGGGCGCGCAGGGGGGAAGGCAGCGCTGAGGGAGGAGGGCGGCCGCGCAGCTCGCCGAGGAAGAGGTTGGTCCCGGGGCGGTTTCGGCGGGCGGCTCGGCCGCGCCGAGGGGGAGCGGGGCCGGGGAGGGGGGGAACTGGGCGGCCGCTCGGCGGGAAGGGGGTGCCCCGTCGGGCCGTGTGTGTGTGGGGGACACGGGGCCGGGCCTGGTGGCGGGGGCGCCTCCCCACGCCCTCCTCCCCCTTTGTTGTGGTGGGACGCGGCCGGCGATGAGGGCCCCGGCGGCGGGCCGGGGTCTGGGTAAGCCGCTCGCCCGGTCTCCGTGAGGGGAAGGTAGGGGGGGGGAAAGGTCGCTGTCACCCCTCCGCCGCCCACACGCTGGAATAGCCCCCCCCAGGCGGGGCGGTGGAGGGTGGGAAGGGCTGGCTTGTGCCTCCCTGTGTATGTCTGAGGGGGGGCTGTGAGGGGAGGGGGAATAAAGTTCTGCTTCTCCTTCCTCGACCCCATCCCTTTTTGCCCGGTCGTTTTTTCTTTCAGAGATCAGGTGTGTGAAACTCCGTGCCGGGGTGGTGGAGAAAGTTAGGAGCAAGTTGCAAAGGAGTTCCCCAGCCCTGGAGGTGTTCAAGGCCAGGCTGGACGGGGCTTTGAGGAACCTGGTGTAGTGCGAGGTGTCCCTGCCCATGACAGGAGGCTGGAACTGGATGGTCTTTAAAGTCCCTTCCAACCCAGAGCATTCTATGAAGCGTTTAGGTTTGCAGACTTCACTTCAGCCAGTGCCCTTTTTTCTGTTTCTCTCCTAATCCAGAGCCTTGGATGTGAAATACACACTGCCTCCATGAGACACATACGTGTGAGATTGGTGTTTTTCTTCACGTCATTTGTTTTAATGCTGTAGCTGTCTAGGCATTGTAAGATACAAACATAGTCTTTTAAGTGTTTCATCTACCTAGATAAGTACATCGGAGAAGTTGTGTTGTGATAAATGGCAGTAGCTGGTGTTACTGCAGAGTTGTATAGAGTTCCTATTTGTAATTTTTTGTGGGGAGTGGAGGGGAAGAGAAAAAGTGCGACACAGCATGGTCTTTTAGTCTTCACTCTGGGGAAATAAAAGAAGGAAAAAAAGTGGGTGTGTGAAGAGCCCTTGTGATAGTCGTGGAGAGCTGTTGAATTGAACAGCTGGGATTCAGGCTGCAGCCTAGTCTCATGTCTTTTTGGTTGTCCGTCACAGTTTTTGACTAACCAAACAAACAGTGCATGTGTGCTGTGCTCTTTTCAAATACTTTCCAAACAAGTGGACAGCATTAAGAAAAAGTTTTGCTTACTGTGTTTACCAAACAACTGTTTCTGAAAATGCTGCTAGTGAATTCTGCAACCTGTGTATATTGTGTGCGGAGCTCCTGTTATCACCGTTCCTGGTTATAAACGAGTCAGATTCCATCTGTAGCAAGAAGTTTATAATGACAGCTTATTAGGAGACCGCACATAACAGCAGGTTTGACTGTTCTTAAGTGTTCCTCTCTTAGCCTGGAGAGCTGTACTTTCAAACTGATTCATGACATTATTTCTGTGGGGGCTGGACTCTGTAGTGAGAGACTGATTAGTCTTTGCTCTGTTCTCTAGCCTGGAAAAAAAAAAACAAAAACAAAAACAAACCCTCTTGTTGTTAAGGCTTCTATTAGCAGAACAAGGTTGCTGTTTAGACTTATGCTTTATCGCAGTGTTGGAGCTTGCGTGGTGCGTGAATAGATTTTTTTTGTGTGTGTGTGTTTGTTCTGAGGTGTAGCTTTAAAACTTTAGCATTTACAAACTGTAGTGAATTAGAGGGGAATGACAATATAAATAAAAGGGAGGTTTTTGAAGTCCCTTCCCCCCTCCCCCCATTTGTTTAGCACTATCATGATGAAAGATAGCAGTAGTTACAAATGCCTTTAAAAAGTGGAAGGGGATGATCTCACTTAAGATGGTTTAAACTTAAATCAAAGATGAGTCTAAGCACATATTTAACAATATATTGGGCTGTTTAGTAGAGTAACCTGGTGGTTGATTGTTCTGCAGTTGTGTGGGGTAGACTCAGACTACACCGACAGTCACAAAACCAAACAAAATTGTTTGAAGATCCATTCTTTATGTGTGTGTAATATAATTTTGGAGAAGAATT
Organism: Alca torda; assembly: GCA_008658365.1. Classification (NCBI taxonomy): domain Eukaryota; kingdom Metazoa; phylum Chordata; class Aves; order Charadriiformes; family Alcidae; genus Alca; species Alca torda. The sequence goes on from CM018101.1 coordinate 3,880,730, forward strand.
TGTCAACTTTCCTGAGGTTCTGTTTGATGATAAAAAGGAGAACACAATTCAAAAAATGAAGTTAAAAAAATTGGTTTCTTAACTGATCTCCTTTTCCTCCACCCAGAAGCTAGATTCACGAACAAAATCAAATCAGCTTGAATTACACAGCGAATCTCCAAATGAAAGGCCCTCCTGGGTCCTCCTCCATCTTCCTGTTCCACTTGATCTTTCAGAAGTGTTGAGCACCAGTTGATATAATTGAGTTTATTGGAGCTCAAAAAAAAAAAAAAAAATCTCTGCTACTGAGAGCAACTTTAAAAAACAGGACTTGTTTCCATCTCTCTAATCCCTTTCCCACAAAAGTACTGGGAGAACAGGCTTTGTAGTAGGTTCTGGATAACAATGAATGTGAGCTCTGCTTGAGACTGAAGAGAATTCCTAAGTTTTGTTTGTATAAAGAACAGTACGCAAAGCTTTAATTATTATAAAAGGTATTCTAGAGTTTTCAAATGTATTCAATGCTGCCTTAATGATTGTGCATGTAAATGCCCTGTAATTGAAAGCATCCATTTATGGGCCTGACTTGCTAAGTGAGCTGTAAATTCTGCTTTTCAGATTGGATTTAATGACTTTTATCATAAAGCCACAAACTGGTTGTGAACTGTGCCGAGAGGCAAACAATACCTAAGCTTACTTTGCCAAAATATTTGTAATTGTTGATTTGTTAAACTGAATTGCTGCAGGTCATGCGATGGGATTAGTTTTTTGTAATGGAATGGAGAGTACAGGCAGCCCTGTGTTCGATACTTTCTGGGCTAGAAGAAATTGGCTACTGCAGAAAACCTTCCTAAACAGTGCTCTCCACTTCCACTAGAGAAACTGCGTTGCAAACTGTAAGGCTTCATTCCAGATGACACTTTATTATGATTATATGTGTTTGACAGCCACAGTGTGAAGTAAGACCAAGAAGAGACTGTGAGAGAGCAGCTCCTGGGTCTCCTATCAGTTTAGTCTGGGGCTGAAGCTTGATTTAATTACGCTGGAGCGACATGAGCTTAACAGAAGACCCTCTTTGGTGCAGAGTGAACTCTGCTTATCAAGGCGGTGGGCGGCTGGCCTGTTGGAAGAACACTTAGGTTAGGGCTGTTCTGAAAGAGAACTTGAATTAACTATTTGTTAAATGCAACTATTTATGGTTTAACAAAGTGGAGAAGCTGCTAAGTTGTACAGTTAAAAAGTGAAACAGGTATTTGGGTACCTGATAATCAGTTCTGTGAATATTCTTGTCCACTTCAGCCCAGGAGTATTTATTTTCTAAAATAATGAAACACTTGCCTGTTACACCTGGAAAATTTTAGTCAAAGCAAATGAGGTGAGAAGAGTTTAAACTGCTGTGGTTTGGAGTGCTTATTCTATGCTTTTGCAGGGCTATTAAGGCCTTTTAGTTTTAAGGAGAAATACTCTGAGGTTGTTAATAATACTAAGTAGTAGAAGTTTGCTGCTTTTCAGAGACAGGTGGATTGGCTGACTGCAGCTGTGGTAATTTTCCTCTTTTGTAATTTTAGGAGAGTTGCTAAAATACATCAGTCCTACTAGTAGTTTAATCAGAGGTCAGTAAAATTAACCTCTCCTCTTTCTCGTGTCTTCAGTTGTGTGCAGTTTTAGCATGCTATGAATGCATGTGTTAATACAGTGTGCTAATTTTCTAATAGCAATATAACTTTTCATTATTACATTTGTCTGTAATTTGCAGTAATCCTTAGTAACAGAGGAAACATTGAGCTTCTGAAGCTTTCATAGCATCATGATCGTGCTTATTTTAGCTCGGTGTATGAGAAACATGAGTTTTCTCATTTGATTCATAATCAAACTTCACGAAATGAGTGAGAGGAAGAAAGTCTACTTTCAAAGTAGGTGGGTAATTCTGTTTTCAATGAGCTATATAAAGATAATACAGTTATGCAGAGTTTCAAGATGCATTGCAATAGTAGCATAATAAATATTAATGTGTAAATTGATTCTGTATATAGGCACGTTACAAAATCCTCATTCTAAAGCTGACTCGGAGGAAGAATTTTCTCCACTCCAGCCCTCCTAGATCAGAAGCAGCCTGCCTTGAACTTCATCAGCTGGTATCAAAGCTGAACCGGGACCTTGGCTTTACTTCTCAGAGCTTTGGCCTGCGAGCTGGCCAGATGGAGCCCCTTGGGAGGGAGCTCTTCAGAGCCACTCCCCACTGCTGGCCTAATTGGCTGGAAAGCTGAACTGGGGGGTGGATCTAAGGATGTTGCTCAGCAGGGCTGGATTCCCCTTCCCCCACCTTCCCCAAAACAAAAAAAAACCCAGGCACCCCGAAACCAGTGAGGGAATACTTGAAACTGTCCTACTCTGACCTGAATGTGAGGAGAGAAGGGTGGGCACCATCTCAATTTCTCGTGTTCTTCAGAAAAGTATGTATGTGGCAGTAGGTTTGAGCCTCACCAGTATGTCAAAACCTTTGTCATTGTCTTTAATATGTCTTTAACATGTCTTTAATATGCGTTTGTAGGGGAAGAAGAATGAATTGGTCCTTCTGGAATCTGAAATGGCAGTTTTTGGAGGGGTTGTGGGTGCAATAGGAGTGGTGAAATGTCTTGACTTGTCTGTTCCACTGAGTGCTTTGACTAGAGCTTATTCTATCTGAAAGGGAAAAGACTGGCTTTGATTTTAGTTTGAACTTCATACACAATTCAGGCTTCCTGTGAGTTGAGCTCATTAACATAGGGGAGAACTTTCTCAGATTCTGCTGAGAATAAACTGTCTCCTTGCTGTTTGGAATAACACAGCCTAAAGGATCCAGAAGCAGATCATAAGTTAGTTTTGTTTTGCTTCTGTTCAGTGAAAGATGAAATACTTGTTTTATCATTTCTGTGAGTCTTAATGACTTTGGGTAAATATGGGATACACATGTGGTACTGCATAAGCTATGCCTTTTAAAACTTCAAGTCTCAATATTGTTTAGCCTAACATAAGGTCTTGATACTGCCTTAAATAGACTGTGCTTCAATTAATGTTACTTTATTCTGAAGCCACTAATATTACAGGGATGCATGTGGAGGGAGAGCGTGGATATTCCCCCCTCTTCTGAAAGATCTGAAACATTGCGCACTTGGTGAAATTGATACAGAATCTTGTCCAAATTCCAGGATTAATGAAAGAAAGTGCCTTTTTTTAAAAAAAAAGATAATCACAAAAATGTGACTAAAATATAGGGAGGAAATGAACTTGTAGATTGTCTCTCAAATGCCACAAATTATTTTCCTCGATCTTCTTTCCTTGGGAGCTTAACTTCTGTCGTCTTTATTCCAGAAGAGCTCTTTCAAATGAAATTCCTCTAAGCCAGAATACTTCTAGTAAAACCAGGAGAGATCAGATTTCTTTATTTCAAGTTTAAGATGAATAAGCAGACTGATATGAAATATGTTGCATAAGGCTTTAGAATAAATTAGCCAGAAATCACTTGATATTTTTGGTAGCACCAGTGTGTTTATAGTATGTTCCAGACACTCAGGAAAGGAAAATTTCCCTTGAAGATTTTAGTCTGCTAGCATGCTGCCCTTAAGGTTTTCTTCATCTTTTATGCTTAGTTATTGCTGGGATCATGAGCTTAATATTTAATACTTGTTCCAGAGAACCACAGTAGAATGGAATAATAGCAGACATGACTCAAACTGGGACTTTAAAAGTTGCCAACTATGACACTGTTTGACCAACTATAGAAACATGTGTGCATCAGGAGGCAGAGATACACTATGGGGGCAGAGATGAAACAAATACCACCAAAATTAGGCAATTTGTAAGTTTTCCAGTATTAATCTGTTGGGAATAACACGTGCTCCCAATGTTCCAGCAATCCAAAGAAACACTTGTACCTCTCTGGTAAAAAGAGTGAGTATACTCCTCGAGTGTTCAAAGCTGCAGTTTTAAGGCACAATCCAGGGAATGTGGAAAGGGTTAAAACAGTGGAAGTTTTCTTCTCTGTATCTCACTGCTGCCTTGATGTGAACAGTTCAACTATAGTTGAGCTCAGAAGGGGGTCTTGAAAAGCTCCCTGTGGTTACTCAGAGTCCCAAGATGTTGATGTGTTGTAGTGGGAATGGTACACGGGAAGGTAAAAGATCAGATTTGATGTTCTTGTGGTTGTGGTCTTGGGCCTCGGTAGAAGGCAGTGATCCAAGGAGAGGCAGCGCAAAGAGTAAGTGATGGCAAAGCACATTTAAAGTCCTGAAAAGCAAAGGCCGTAAATGAACACTCAGTTTTTAGAGATGGTTGGTTGTAGGCTACAAGGAAATCACAAAAACTATATCGCAAGGAAGAAGGGATGTTACATATTTAATGTATTTGATCTGCAGCCATTTTAGCCATGTGGAAATGTTTCTTGCAGCCTTAGCAGATTGTTTTCTGGGTGCGTTTGGGGAAGAAGCATTTTATATGTTTTTGTAGATGAAGAAAGTGAACAAGCAAAAAGACTAGAGGAATGTTTTTAGCAAGAGGCTGCTGTCAACAAGTGACAGTGTATGAGAGGATGGTTCTTGAAGAGCAAAGATCAAAACTCCTTATATTACTGTATCAGTTTGAAGGCAAAAGTTACAGGTGATGAATTGGAATGCGATTTGCTGGTGAAAAATGAGCTGCAGCAGTGACTCCTAAACCCATTAGTATAAACATGGTGTCTGAGACTGTCTAGGTGGATACAGTTAGAACACAACACAAATTAGGGCTCCTCATTTTTATTTGAGCTCCTGCTAGATGTTCGGCCGCAGACATGTGCTGTCTGCCTTCTATCTCCAAATTCCTCAGGTGTAGATTTCTGGGTTTGTACTTCTTATTTTAATTAAAATGTTGAGAGCTTTAGGATAATATGACCAAAGAGATAAGTGAAAAGATAACCATAGACTGATACATTTTTTCTGTCATCTCTAGATCAGTCCTTACGTAGTGTCTTCAAGTACTTGTAATTTAATTGAAGTAGTAAAGCTCTTTTAAGGCTTGGCATCTGTCCAAAGGAACTTCCCAAACCGTATGAGCTGTGTTCAGATACTTTCTTTGTGATAAAAGGCTGATAGTCTCTATTTGAGGGTGGGACGTGATTCAAATGTACAGAATCATGCAACTTGTGGACGAGATAAATGCAAACAGTTCTTAAGCAGAGCTTGCAGTGGTAGAACAAGGGCTGCTTTCTGATGGTAAGAAGAGATAAAACAGCTAAAAGTACTTCTTTAGGCAGTGGGCAGTTAAGCTCTGGTGCTGTCTGCCACAAGAGGTTGTGGAGGCAGGTTCAAAAAGTGGTTAGATGAGTTTTGTGGACAACAGGTCCATAAATGGCTGCTAAAAGGGAACAGGTAGGAATGTAGCCTTTAATTTCCTGCTGTAACAGTTTAAGATGCTGAAGGACTACGAGGAGAATGGGCTACGTAAAACAGCCAGGCTCGTGTGCTTTGCTTGAGTAGTGTATCCTTTTGCCACCTTTGGAGACAGAGCGCTAGGCTAGATGCACTGACCCAGTAGGGTATTTCATGTTAATTTCTCTATTGCTTTTTCCTTGCCTAATTTACACTTATCAAAATTGCTCAGAATTCAGCTTTGCACTTTGCTCCAAGCCTAGAGGAGGCACTGCAGAGTGCCACTCTTGTCTAAATTAAACTGGCTGAAATATCCCTTCTATGAGTACTCCTCGCAATCGGCTGAAGCATTAAGCTGAATGAAGTCCTGTCCTACTTGTGTCACATTCTCTCTGCTCAGCCTTTGAAAGATCCGGGGTCACTACTGGAATAACTTAATGAAATTCTTATTGATACTCCTGGCAAATCCCTGACATGGCAAAACAATGGCTAGAAGGAAGAAGTTAGTTTAAGCCTCCCAGACTCTTAGTCTGCAGCTGGGGTGCACGTTGTGTGGTTTTTTTAAAATAGCTGCTAAGCTGCAATAATCGTTGTAATAAAGGGCTCTTTAAGCATGTCCCTTTGTGTGGTTTGGGTTTGTTTTTTGTGTGAGTGTTTGTTTTTTTTTTTACAGCTAATTTTCACAGGGGTAGCAGATCAACCTGTGCTACAGAAACTGTATGGGCAAACATCTTCAAGGGAACTGGTTAAAACTAAGTATAATGTCTGGAAGCTTCTGATTAGTTAGGTCTGAGCTGACAGTCTTTTGGAAATGGGAAAAGAAAGATTTTTTTTTTTTTTTTTTTTGCTTCTGGAGTATGTCAAAATAGTATGAGAATTCAAATATAAGGAAAAACTGAAACGAATGGGGTTTCTAAAGTCTTCCCTGCTGCAAGACTTAAATCACTCAATGTGCATTTGAAGCAGAAAGGCAAATCTTAGTTTTAAAAAAAAAAAACACAACCAAAAAAACAAACAACAAAGCACCAGAGAATACAGAAAATGATATATAGATCAGTGTTATGTCTTAAGGGAGAGAATAGGGCAAAATTGGACACCACATCACGAGGGGTATTGTAAAGCTGAAAAAGAAGATAAAAGCACTGAGTATGTTTAGAGGGCCTGGAAGAATAGGCAATTTACCTTGATGGTAAATGAGACCCTACTGAAGTGCGTGTGTTTTATAAGGCGGACAATCAAAGGAGTATTCTGGGGCATAGAAAGGTGTCAAAATTGAAGCTAAAGAACAGGAAATACGTATATTATGTGTCAGTGAGCTCAGTAAATGGGAGAATTATTGGTGTGTGGATAAGCAACAATACTGGTACTTGGTTGCCTACATCTGTCAACACTGAATTTGATGTTCAGATATTACACCATCAATTGCTGGTGTTTAAAATGGGATCTTTGCAGCAAAATTGGCTATCCTTTTTGGTTGGTTGGTCTTTCTGAGTTTTTTGAGTATACCTCTGAAGCATCTAATGTTGGCCTTGCTCAAAACTGGAAGTCTTTTTTTATAAATCTCTGAGTGACTGCCATTCTCTGTTTCAGAAACCTAGTGTGAGCATTTCTTAAAACAGCAGAGGCCATGGAAGCCTCCTGTTTTATCCCTGGAGCTACTCACTGTACTGCATAAGGAGTCTAATGTGTTTCACTCCCAAAATAAATTATCTAAATTAAAGTATGTGCCCGGGTATGTACTTTTGTATGATGTTGACATCAAGTACTTACAGTTCTGTGTATGAGCCAGTGCAACTGGTTAACCTGAAAGAGAACTAACTCAGCAAAGAAAACAAACCATTGATCAGTTTTTATTTGGTTATCCAGCTGAGTCTCTGTGGAAAGGTATTAGTGGTGGTGCCACAGGAAAGAAAGGAAGGAGACCTGGGCTTCCTGTGGCAGGAAGCTGTTACATTTTCATAGGGAACCAAGCCAATGTATCCCAAGTGTCCTATTCAGTGTTTAATTTGAAGAAATGTTGGATATTGAGTTTATTTTTCTTGTGTTTGCTGCAGCCAGGGTGCCAGTGCAATGCTTTTGCAGCCTGCAAAACCTGCAGCCTGAAATATTGGGGACAACTCTGTAATAATTTAATATTATTGAAAGAATGAAAGTTCTTTTCACGTTATAGTCTTGTGTGAAAACGAATGCTTTGACTTTTTACCAAGGCCTCTACTGACAGGACAAGGGGCAATGGCTTTAAATTGAAAGATAGTAGATTTAGATTGGGTGTAAGGAAGAAATTTTATACGATGAGGGTGGTGAGACACTGGCACAGGTTGCTCAGAGAAGTTGTAGATGGCCCATCATTGGAAATGTTGAAAGTCAGGTTGGATGGGGCTTTGAGCAACCTGGTCTAGTGGAAGGTGTCCCTGCCCGTGGCCAGGGAATTGAAATTCAATGATCTTTAAGGTCCTTTCTAATTCAAACCATCCTATGATTCTCTGGTTTAGGATACATTATTTTGAATCACTTGCATAAAGTTACCAATGTTAATCTTGAGTCCTTGTTAATTGGAACTTCTGTCTCCTTGACCCCAGAAAACTACAATTCTTGCTTCAGTCATATTTTTAGGTGCTCTCAGAAGCTGCTTCATGGAGGTATAATTTAGTTGAAACTGAAATGTCATTCCTACTGAATGTTCTGTTTTGTGGAAGTTGAAAAGCTATGATTTAAAGTTACCTGTAGAATATAATTTAGTGTTTGTTGACTTGTTGGTCCTCACTGAAACCGCAAAGACGTGACAAGGCATAAATTAGCCATGAATAGTGTAGCCTGAAGTATCCCATGCTGTTTTGCAGATGGGAAATTTCAGTAAGATGAAGTTCGTATATTTTGGATAGAAGTGAGGAGTGCGCCTGTACAGAATGGAGAGGCATGTAAGCTGTCTTTGAAAGCTCAAATTGAGTAGCCTGAAGGTAGTGTTAGCTCTTAGCTAAAACCAGGTATTTTCCATTGATGGAACTAACTTGTACAGCTTGGAAATAAGGTAGCTTTCTGCAGTTCAAATACCCACTTGCTGCCTGGAAATAAGGTGGGTTTTGACTTCAGCGCCATACTTCTAGCCATAGGACCATTATGTCCTCAAGCAATTTCTAACAGCTGTCTGCCTGTGAAAAAACATGGTTGATTTGGGGCTTATGTTTTAATGCCTAAAACTAGCCTAATAGAACTTGCAAAAACAAGGTGGTTTTTTTTTTTTCTAGATGGCTATCATTTCTCTTTTAAATGATCTGAAGTGCAAATTGCAGTGAATGCTAAACATAGCCTAAGTTTCAGCATCACTTCTAATCTTTCATTTTATATAAACATCCTGATCAGGTAGTTGACACCGAATGAAAGACTATCAAAATTGAAAACAGACAGCTCTGCTACTCAGGTGCCTGCAAACTAAGATTTTAATTATCCTTCCATGAATTTTGAAAGACTTGATGATTTTAAGTACTGCCAGTTGAGAAGATTCCTTATCTGTAGGCCATTGAACTAGAAAGACGGGAATAAGCTTATTACCAAACTTCTGAGTGAATTTCAGATCTGTGTCCCCAGAGGAACAAAATTGGTAGTTATTAAAAACATGACAAACAAAATGAGAAAAGGCTTGTGAAATGGCTGGCTGTTGGAAGACTTCTGTCAAGCTGTAATGACTAAATGACATTCCAAACACAATTTTGCTTGCTAAATTAATTTGGAGACGGGCAGAACATGCATATATGTGTATGCAATTTGTCAATCACTTGTGGAAAATTTTAATAAATGACTAAAACCAGCCAGCCTAGGTGCAAAGCTAGGCTCAAGTTAACTTCTGTGTTTGAAGTTGACTTGAGGAAAAATTAAATGCCTGATCCAACAGTAACCTTAGTGTGTGCTATCTGTTGAAGACTCTGCAGCAAACTTGCATTTTAACTTTATGGATGAAGTAGCTAACCGTAATGGAGACTGCTTCTGAACTATTATCTCTCCTATTTTGGGATGCGGTGTCCTGTGGCATTTGGTAATGAGAGATCCTAAGCAAAGTATTTGTTTCTTGTGAAACCTCAGTGCTAATGTCTCTGTTTTGGTTTGTGTTTTTAGGGATCAGACGGGAATCTCTAATTTATTACTTGCTGAGTGTTCTGTCTGGTGAAAGTCATGTCATCCATATTGCCATTCACTCCACCAGTTGTGAAGAGACTTCTGGGGTGGAAAAAATCTGCTGGTGGCTCTGGAGGGGCTGGTGGTGGTGAGCAGAATGGTCAGGAGGAAAAGTGGTGTGAAAAAGCAGTGAAAAGCTTGGTCAAGAAGCTAAAGAAAACAGGACAGCTGGATGAGCTTGAGAAGGCAATTACCACTCAGAATTGCAATACAAAATGTGTGACGATACCAAGGTAAGTGCTGTTGTGTTTGAAACTGTTGCAACCACTTAAGAAACGACTAAATGGATGTTTAGGCTGTCCTGTGAACAAATGACTAAAAAGTATCAGTTGCATGCTTTTGATTCTTTAAAAACTCTTTAAAACCTATTTTGGTTTTGTATGGTGCTTGCTTACAACTGAATCACATGCTTTGTTAAGTCACAATTGCTAATAATAACTTCACATTTCAATTTTCATTACTACGTAGATTCCAATTTGTACATATTCTGGTGGTGCCTAGAGCAGCTCTTAGTTTGTAGCACTGCCTTATGCTTCTATTTAATAACCCTGCCTATAATCGGAGGGGTGTACTTGAACCTACACTTCCACTTTAAAAACAAAAAAAAAGGACTAGTTTTTCCTTGGTCAACACTTCAGTCATCTATTTGCAATTGTATACGGTAGTTTCATTTAAGTTGTACAAGCTGCATCCAGCCTCCCTTTCGAAGGGAAATTTTATCTTTGGAGACAGGGTGTCTGAAGACCAGTTTATTTACTGTAATTATTATTTGTTAATGAAAGTGCTTTTTACTTGATAACTTGGAGTATTTCTAGAACTGCTCTTCTGCTCCTGATGCGTATATACATTTAGGTGAACAACTTACATTCTACCCCTTTGACTTTCTCAACTTAATTCATAGCAACTGCTGTGCGAGAGGAAAGGGTTATGTTTGTAAGTATAATGCAGTATGCACTCGATTGGTGTTGTACAGAGTTCCCACTAAGGTGCATGTGTAAGCTCATTACGTGAGACATAAGTATCAAAATTGCTTCACAGGTGTGTCTTTCTATGAAAAAGGTAGAGGATCTGATGGCACAGGAATATTCTGGGCACTTAGCCCCTCGTACTTAAAATAACTTCTAGGGGAGAGAAACTGCATCTGGTTTATGACCTTAATTTCTGTATTAGCGCATTCATCCCAGCTACTTTTAAGCTTTGTATTAATCATAGCACAAACTAGATTTGACTGGTGTCAGTAATGATTTCCATATATCAAATGTGTTATAGTTGTTATCTGATAATGGTTTTAGTATTCTGTTTTAGATTTGACACAGCTTTCTGGGGAAATCATGAGTATGCTCTGAAAGAATGACAATTTTAATTCTGTTTTTTCTATTCACATTTTATTTCTGATGCTGCCCTCTGCTTGTATTTTCTTCCCTAGAGCAGCCCCCAAATTCTCTGGGTTTCCCTTCTGCTTTCTTCCCTTTGCCAGATGGAAAACAATCAGAAACAAAATATTACTTCTTTCTTGTCTTTGTGTATTTTGGTAGACAAAGATTGGAACCTGCAGGGATAACTATTTCTTGACTTGACATGCGTGACTGTATGTGTTTAGGAAGTCTTTACCATGACAAAGACAATGCTTAATTGGAAAGCGTTTCATATGACAAAAGCTAAATATGCCACACAGAGCTTCACTTGATATAAAATGTGTATCTAACTTTTAGAGCTCTTAGAGAGACTTTCTAAAGCTGTCCTGCAAGGTTAAACATTGCTACTTCAGAAGAATAGCTGTTTAAATTTAATTTTGAAGATGATGTTAGAAGATACAAACAGTACGTGAATTTATCATTGTTATAGTCTACTAGTCGTCTGTATTTGAGTATCTCCTCCTGCTTGGGTGACCTTTTATGTTCAAGTAGACATAGTAAATAATTCTTTACAACAGGATACGAAGCTCTGTTAGACTCTGTATAGCCTTTGTGTTGTGAGCAGAGGTTCTTGCTGGGCTGTGATGTGCTGTTCTCATCCATCCTTCAGGTGGCTGTAAAAAGGACTGGACCCAGGTTTTGCTTTTCTGAACTACCTTAGGAGTAAGCTGGTAGCTAGAGAGCTCTTCGAGTGGTGTTGGCTATTACACAAGGTTTAAAATGAAACTAAGAAATGGCTTTGCTGTTAAGGGGTGAGATGATACCAGGGTTGCCAGCAGTGCTACACAGAATTCTTGAGTTTCATAGTTGGCTTTTGGACTGTTGATATTATTTCACTTTGACAGCACTAGTCTGGGTTCCCAAGAAAGAACAAATGTCAACTCAGTACTGTAATGACTTCTGGAGATTCTTGTTCTTGGATTTAGTAAGTTAATGAAAGCGCTGCTTGAGACCCACTTTAGTGAATGTCTTAAAGATCTGCAAATCAGCAGGGTTAAATAATAAAATGCTGAATTTGAAACTTTCTTTTTTTCTTCCTAGTCAGCAGGAAGTTTGAGGTGCCAAGCTGCTGAGATGCAGTTCTGATGTGACAGCTGGGCCAACTTTCCAGACGTTCTTTTGCGTGCGGGAGGGGTTTTGTGTTTGGGTTTCTGTGGTGTATTTTTCTTATTTTTTTTTTAAACTATCTTTAGATTTAAATTCTGTTTAACTCGATGTAGATATTTACAAGCATTGTGGGATGCTTCTGTTTGCAACTGTTGCCATTATTCCTTCAACAGAAGCTTCAATTGAGGCTCCACAAGTTTCTGGTCCCCTTGGAAATTTCCAGAGAGTTTGCTACAGTACTTAACTCGAGTATACTTTTCACCGAAGCAACTAAACACCTACAAACTTTTCTCAAATCTGAGAGCAGCTTGGACAAAAGTCGAATTTGATTGCCTCTTCGGAAATCTGTGTGTACTTCATGTCATTGATAATCCTGCTACGATTAGGATTGCTCTGTTTCTGCACTGTTTGTCAAGGTGACTACATACTGAGTGAGGCTCATACTGCGTGTGCTATGCGAAAGCTGCTCATGTGGTAATTAACAGAACTTCTTAACGCAGACTAATAGAGGTTCCGAGAAAGCAGAAGCAAACAGATGGAGTGGGTGTTGGCATCGCACAGCAGGGATGCTTAGCTCTTCATAAGTGGGTCAGTAATCTAGAGCAGAGGCTAAATAAGTACAGAGGTCCTTTTGACACTAGCCCTCTAAGTAATTTGTAGTTATCTTGCTGAATCCTCCCAGCAAGCCAGTGGGATTCTAATCGCATAATCCCTGTGTATCCTGAAACTAAACATTGGCACGTGAGTTCACTTTTCTAACATAAGTAACAAATTCAGTAGAATTAAGGATCCTGTCTTTATGCACTCCCTTGCAGTTTTGACGCAAATAGAGCACGAGAAGCAGTCACTGAAGAAAGAGAGCGCGAGCATCCATTTATATAAGTTGTTTTCTAATGGAGCAGTTTCTTTCTTACTAGCATGGATCCTTCTGTTGAAATAAATACTTTGTAACTAGTGATAGCTGAAACCCAAGCCTTTAACAAACCAAACCATGCCACGTAATGAATAGTCAACTGGCAAATTCATAGCCTCTCTTCATTATTTAAAAAAAAATCACTTTGGTGGTGACAGTACAGAACATTGGAATCCAAAGTAGGGAAACACAAATCACTAGTTTCAGTGTCGCTCTATTTGGTGTGATCAGCTGTGGGGTTTTTCTGTCTTAAAAAGCATATAGATACGCTTCATGCTTTCCTCTTGCTTCTTTTAAATAGGACTCACCAAAATGCATCTGCTTTTCTAAAATCCCTGATAATGTACAACTAATAACAGAGTTTAGTTGTGGCAGGTTTGGGATAATGTTGACCTGGACTGTTGTAGCTCCTATATTTTTAAATTTTTTTAAAAAAAAAGCATTGAGTTTAGACTCCTTCATGATGTCTTATGTTCCTCTAGAACATACATATCTGAAAAATAATGCAGAACTGTGTCCTTCCTCAGCTGTAACCGGCTACATCTGTATCACGTGTGGAATTCTGCTTCCATGCCAACACTTGGGTAATGTGACAACTGTAATAGGGTCTGGTCTTATATGAAGGATGAGTAGTATTGGAGATGACCTGCCTATAAGGACTGCTCCCCAGGCACAGCTGTAGTCCTCATTTGTTGCATGGTGTAATCCATTCGCTCTTCCCCAGCAGATTCCATCTTGCAGCGTGCCTGTTGCTGAACCCGTAGAGCACTGCTGTAGCTCATCTCCTTGCTGGCAGCTTCCCTGTTCTGCTGCTGATCCAGTCCGCACGATGCGATTCTGAACTGAGGCATATCACAGAATGGGCAGGGTTGGAAGGGACCTCTGGAGATCATCTCGCCCAACCCCCTGCCAGAGCAGGGTCACCCAGAGCAGGCTGGACAGGAATGCATCCAGGAGGGTTTTCAATATCTCCGGAGAAGGAGACTCCACAATCTCTCTGGGCAGCCTCTTCCAGTGCTCTAGCACTCTCAAAGGAAAAGTTTTTCTCCACGTTCGGATGGAATTTCCCGTGTTCCAGTTTGTGCCCATTGCCCCTTGTCCTGTCACCGGGCCCCATCCTCTTGATGCCCACCCTTTAGATACTGATAAGCATTGATGAGGTCCCCTCCCAGTCTTCTCTCAGCCTTTCCTCATCAGAGAGGTGCTCCAGTCCCTTGGTCATCTTCACAGCCCTCTGCTGGACTCTCTCCAGCAGTTCCCTGCCCTTCTTGAACCAGGGAGCCCAGAACTAGACCCAGTGCTCCAGATGTGGCCTCCCCAGGGCAGGGCAGAGGGGGAGGATGACCTCCCTCCACCTGCTGGCCACGCTCTTTTTAATGCCTCCCAGGAGACCATTAGCCTTCTTGGCTGCAAGGGCACATTGCTGGCTCCTGGGGCAAGCTGTTGCCACCAGGACACCTAGGTCCCTTTCTGCAGAGCTGCTTTCCAGCATGTCAGCCCCTAACTGAATGTATAGGTGCATCTATTTTTTTTTCTTCCCCTATATGCAGGAGGATAAAGAAGAGACGGGTGTCTCCCATCAGTCTCAGCATCTCTAGTTTTTGTTCACTTTACCTTTGCATAGTGAATATAGTTTTCATGAGTGCCCTGACAAAGGCTATTCGTAGTTGGGAGGAAGGGGGCAACTAAAAGGCGCATCCGTAACAGTATACCTCTATTTTCCCTTTCCAGTTGTTTGTGTACTCGTCTTGGTACGGTAGAAGGGTTTGACACAGTGTCGAACAACTTCCTGATTGATAACTTAAACCTTTCATCTTGAACAGATAAAACTTTTCTTGACGTTAATAGTAGTGGTTCTATTACAGTTATTACGTAAACTTGCATTTGATACTATGCGTGGAACAGTACTTGACGCTTGAATCTTAGCTTTAATGGGTGCTCTGAGTTTCTGCAGAGGAGGTAAATTTTATCACTGCTTTATATCGGAGGAAACTACAGCGCAAAAGTAAAGCGGTGTTGAATGTTGATGAAAAGTCATCTGGCTGAAGTAAGTTATTAAGACCAACTTCCTTAAATCCCAATTCAGAGTTTCTTTGCGGGGCTGCTAGTACTGTGCAAGTGCTTTTGAGTCTTAAACGAAATGCAGCAGTTGCTTCCAGCGCAGAGAGAAGGGTAATGCTGCTGTCAAACCCTTCCTTTCCAGCCTGCTGTGCTGTTCGGGTTTCAGAAGGTACTATCTGAAAAATGGCTTTTCTTACTAAACAGTTCGATATGTATGTAGAAAATGTAGTCTTATCTGTGCCCTCTGCCCTTCTTGCTTAACACGAGCGTAGCATCCCCGTGCTGTGTTTCCTGGTTTCCAGAAGTTTATTTCTGCTTTGTTTTCGGCAGCCTCCAACTTCTGACTTAAGCGAGAGGGGCTCAAATCCTGCTGCTGTTGTATGAAGAATGTAGCTGACTCGTGGAATTTGCAGTCAATAATTGGACTTCTGAAGCACCCGGCTTCTGCTTCAAATATGAGATGAATTCTGCATTTTTATTTTTTTACCATCCAGAGGCAAAGCAGAAACCCTACAATGGGTTCCATGGTTTGGGGAATATGGGGGATTGTGGGAGTGCTGGGAATGCAAAGCAGATAACTGTAAGTGAAGTAGTTGATTAACATTGAAATTAGGAGTGAGTTACTTACCAACTTCACGAACACTGGTGTTTCTCTGAGCTTGTTAGGATGAAATAGTAGTATTTTAAAGCCATACCTGTTGCATATCTTTTACGTCAGCCAATAGTGAAGGTTGGAACCTCTTTAAACTGCTCTCATGGAACCAATCACACTTTCATCCTCCCAAGGGAATAGCATGGTGGTGGTATTTAATCATTGCATTCAGAATACCCTTTTAATATTTTTTTTTTCCCTTAAGAGCGTAAAAATGTGTATTTATTGACTGCTTCTGAAGGCTGTAATGTTTTGGGGATTTTCTTCTGTGAAGCAAAAATCTACATATCCATGAGTTTGATGTTAAGGCTGCTTTTGATGTTAAAGTGACTAATGCTATTGACCCTTGATTTATCGTCTTTTATGTGCTTAACAATGTGCAGGAAACAAATCCAGCACATCTTAATTTTGTTGTATTTCCCGTGTATTCTGCAAGGATTCAGATACTTAAAGCTGCAGAATCTGGTGAAAGCTCATCAAACAGGTGAAGGCGAGACCATTTGATGTGGTTAAAATTCTCTAAAGAAACTATGAATTTCTCTGTTATGCTGATGTGATTCCTTCTCTTCCTTTCCTGCAGCTCTTCATTCCCTGCAGTGAGTTAGCACTACAGATAAGATAAGCAGCCTAGGCATAACTTAAGGCACACTTTAAAATTGCTTTCTGAAGGCTGTCTCTCTTTATTAGTTAATACGTTTATTAGTGCTGCTAGGAGTTAACAGCAGAAGTAAACTGGGCAAAGAAAAGACCTGTTTAAAGATGGGACAACTGCCTTGGAACTGGTGCTTGAGAGCAAACAAATCCTTTAAAATGATGACATCTTCATGCCTTTTTCTTCATATAACTGAGTAAAAAGTAATTTCTAATTTAGGTGTGAAGGACACAGTTGTTCTTGAATATAACCTGTGCTATGTTAGCATGTCTTTTTGAATTCTTTGGGAATATTTGTCAGAAAAGTGATTACATAGCTGCATGCAGTAACCTAGTTTTAGGGATGCTTTTGATCACCCCTAGAGCAGAGTTGTCAAGCTAATGTGGCTTCTAGAATAGATTGTTTTCAAGCTTTAAGATCTATCCCCAAAATAGGTTACTTCAGAGGACAGTAATGCAGAAATCCCTTTGTTCCTTCTCCGGTTAGAGCCATTCGAGATGGGTGACTTCAACAATTACGCTGCAGGTGGAAGGTTCCTCTGGAAACTGGTTTAGGAGAGTTCCCAACACCTGCCGCTAAGCGATGAGTGAGGTAGCTCAGAGGATCACAGCAGGCAGTTGGATTGGCACTGTAGATCCTAAAATAACATCGTTATCCAGACAGAGGTGAAGTCTGTTTTCCCAGGAACAGAACTTGGCACTGTCTGTATAATTCACTATATAAGATGGGGATGGACATTGATTCTTAATCATAGCTCACAAGTTGAGAACTGCTATGTATAAAGAACATCCTCAGACCATATACTGTGTTTCAATCTGGATGCGTTCACTTAGATGTAAATTGGTTCTATAAATGTTTCAAGACTATAGCTGAACATCTTAAGCTTTCTAAAATAAGTATAGATATTTAAGACAGTACATCAGAATACACTAAAGCACCGTTTTTATTGCTGAGATTACAGGAAAAGCATGCTTGTAAATTGTTTGTTGATAAGCTGAATCCTTTTCCTCATGACAGGATTATTGAGGATGAAGCAGAGCCCCCTCTGCTTTTCTCCTGTTGGAATTTCAACAAAAATAATGCTTTAGAACACAGCCAAAGAGATCTTTCCTGGAAGCATGGCAAGAGACGGCTGAGATTTTGGGGAGTATTGGCCAAGACTGGCTTCAAAATTCCCCTGATCCTCCTTGTGATAGCTGTGTGCTGTGAAGACTTTGGATGTGTTCACTGGAAAGGTGTAGCAGGAGGGTCAAATTGCCCTTGCTCTTCTCAGTCCCATAATTATGGTGGGACTTGAATGTTGTCTCTACATTCTCTGTAAAAGACTAAAGGAAGTTCTTGGCGCTTTCTAAAGCGTGTGCCACCAAGGCTCTGGTGTCTGCAGGGCAGCGAGGGCAGAATGCTGGTGTGCTTTGCGGTGGCTTGCTGTTGTGTGTGCGATATCTCTTCATCTCAGAGCTGGCCCCGTGCGTATGTACTGTGTAGCTTCCTGACTTCCTCTTAGTTAATGGTGTTGTGCAGTCTTGAATATCAGGCACCTGTTTGCCAGGTGAATAGAGTCCACCTGCGTAGCCTGAACACAAAATGTGAAAGCGTGATCCTACAAGAGAAACAGCCTGTTTTTGCTGAAAGTGGTGAGTTCAAAGCAGTTGACTTTTGGGGTGTGTTTTCTAACATTTTGCAGTGTCTTCTAATCTGCGTTGAGAGTTTCTTTCAATTTTATGATGACTGATTTCAACTGATTCCTGTTCTGTAGTGCTGTATTGTACACAGAGAGAACAAGAGTCTTCTGAGAGATTGCACTAACTTCCTTGGGGTCTTTCTCAGAGCTGGGGTGGCAGAAACTGGCACCTGGTTTTCCAAGACCATCTCCTGCCCAAAAATAAATGGGTCCAGCCCTTCTTATTTTCCAAATGTTGAGGATGGTGTCATTGTAGTCAGAAGGATGCTGGCCCTAATTACATATACGTAAAGTGACATGCTTAAATTCTAGGTTGCAGAACACCTGTAGATGCTGCCTGGACTTATAATGGGAAATAAAAATTCATGTCAAGTTTGGCTTCAAGTCTCTATAGTTACAAATTTAATTTCTAAACTTGAGGTAAGCAATCGGTAAGACAGTGTTGGTGACATTATCTTCATCTGTGTTTGAAATGTAGTCTTATGCATTTCTGATCTGGTTGAAGCTGTCCCTGCTCATTGCAGGGGGGTTGGACTAGATGGATCTTTAAAAGTCCCTTCCAACCCAAATGATTCTGTGATTTCCTTTAACTACAAAACTATCTTAAATTATAGCCTCCATTTAAATTTTGCTTGCTTCCTCCTGTTTGATTCGTAGCATCAGTGTATTTGATATATAGAGTAGGATGCAGGATTAATATGAACCTAAGAGAATGCTTTTTTTTTCTAACAGCATATTTTCCCTCTACTAGTACTCCTACTTCAATGGCCACTTAGCAGCAAGACCTTATTCTTAATATCTGTATGCAGAAGAATGCATATGCATCAGTAGGGCACTGTGTATTACAGCAGTCAGGGCCTTGCTGTAGTGTAGGTAAGTCATTCTTTAGAAGATTCATTTGAAAACTCAAGTTTTCAAGCCTTTTAACACAGTGTTGATTGAAAGTAGAGTAGTGACTGCATTGAAGTATAATTGAGTGAGGTTTTATTTAAAATACTTGGTTTGTTGCACAGCTGTGGCTGATGTTGAGGACTGAATTGCCGTAACTAAGATTAAGCTTTAGTGTAGCCATAGTTCAGGTTGCAGCATCTTACAGTATTGATGTCATCCTGAAGAAGGAAGTCTTAGAGTATTAAATAAAGACACTTTGGGCTGCCAGCTTTAAGCTCGTGCAATTCGGGAAGCCACGTGACTTACCCACAGAATTTGTTACAGAGTTGGTATGCCAAGCAGAAAGTATTGGCATGTCATTTGAGGTAGGCCAACGTGTAAAAATGTAGGTGTGGAAGATGCTTAGCCAGAGTAAAGTGCTGCGTAGTTCAAAGGAGCTTGCCTCTTGAGTCAGGAGAAAAAATTGTTGAATTTTGGAGACTATATTGTATACTAACTGCAACACTGGGAAGAGGCTTGGGGGATGTGGATTCTGGCCTTGGTTTTGCTGCATTTACCAGGTAACCTTTACGTTTTTAATTTGCTGTCATTTTTCAGTCTATTAATTGAGGTGAATTTTGGTAAGGTGTATGCTAACGCCACCTCTTCACCTCTCTGGTATGAGCTGAATTATTTGGTTAGGGAGTGGAAGTTTAAGGCATTGTTCCCATTGGAGTGTCAGTGATATGCAAAGCAAATTTAGGGGTGAATAGTTGTTGGAATTTGTGGAAGTTCTTTCGTTTCAAGTTACTGTTGCTTCGCATTAGGATTGCCTTAATGGTCAGAAGTGGGAAGAGTCTGAATCAAAAATAAGGGTTACAGCTTGCTTGATTTCTTATATGCCATTAATTGTGTGGCAGGTTAACAACTGATGCTGGGGCTGTTGAATTTTAAACAAATGAAAAATAGCTACTTGTAAGTACTTCAGCGACTTACCTGCCCTGGATCCTGGTACAAACCTCTAATTAGGAAGAAGAATATCTACATCTGACACGTCACGCTACTGTTAAGAAGACATGTTAGTCACTCAAGAAAAGTATGTTGACTGTGCTTTATTGTTGATATTGAGCCCCAAGTTATCTCATAGATAGTATTTATATTTCTCCAATAAAGGAATTGGGGCCTTAGCCCAAGTCAATGCTAAACTATTCTCTGGTTTACTGTGGCAGTTAGTGTCTTTAAATCAAGCCAGCTGTTCAGTGTAGCGAAGATTCCTCTCCTCATTATATTCTTCTTTTTGTAGAAGTCAGCCAATTTAATTTTCTTGGTACTGTAACAAAACACCCGAGCGCTGTTCTTACTAATGTGAATGTTTTATGACAACCAGAGCAATTTTACAGGAAAAAAACCCCAAACTTCCCAATTGTGGAGCTTGGGCTGTTAGTCGAGGAAGAATTTATAGAGTAAACAACACGCTGCTGTTCTTTTACTGCTGCGCCTTTCAATGCAAATAGCTAGTTAATGGGTTCCCTACTGATTTAATCCTGCTTGTAATCTACACCTGCTAATTTAATAAAAGGAATATCCCGTGTCTTGTTTACTACTTGTTTCTGTTCACTTACTCTGACTTGGTTGCAGTGCTGATTGGTGGAAAACTTCTAAAATTTACTATATACAATGCCGTAGTCTCATCGCAAACAGCTTTCGTTGGCTTCTGTCATGCTGCATTGTTTGAAGCAGACCGGCAGGATACCAGAGAACAATCGGGAGCTGGAGTAAATTCACATCTCGCTGCATATGCTTCAAAATTGGCAGAAGAACAATGAGTTTGGGGAAATCCCCTTGGACAAGTGCTGCACAGTAATCTGACTTCAGCCTTTGTTCAGAAAAGATCCCCCAAATTGTGGCTTTTTTTTATTCCAAAACGTAGAAGCAAGTTTCAATAGGGCAAGAATTGAAAGTTTTCATTTAGTCTTTGCCTATAGTTGTAGGTAAACTGACTATTTCTACAGATGCTTGGGGTTTTTTTTCTTAAGTATTGGATAGAGAAAAGCCGAATGGAAAACAAGCAAACTGTGTGTTGCTTAAATGCAGAATTTGAAAGTTAGTGCTTAGTTGAATTGGCGAGTTACATCCCAGAACTGGTCTTCGCTTCCTCTGAGTTCCGTGGGAGGCTTCGAGTCAAGTTCCTCTGTTGATATTTGAAATAATTTTAACTCATGCTGTAGTTTTGAAATTTTGAGCAAAGAATGTGGAATCTTTCAGCTTTGTGGCATGGAAAATTGTGTTTGAAGTCATGTTTGACTTTCAGGTGTTTGGTTGTAGTAGATAACTCAAATGTTCATTTCATGGACTCCAACTATAATTCCCCGAAACACCCTCTGAACTTTGCTGTGTTTGTGTAAGCCTACAGCAGCGCACCGGAGCTTATTGATAGGTCTTTACATCTTTTTGTAATAAATCTCCTCTTCTGTTAGGGTGGGGGGAACTCAGCTGTGTCCATTCTGATGAATTCTGCAAAGCTAATAATGAAAATAGCTTTTTGGTTCCTTTTGTATCTAAATTTTGAGTGTCTGATGTTCTGCATACGTCCCATGTACCTGTCTTGCAGACTGATGCCTTGACTAAGCACAGTTAGGAACCAGAAATCAGTGTGGTGTTGTCCCCTGTGCATCTCAATGAGATGATTATAGTTGGAAAACAGCAGTGTTTGTGCCTGTTGCAAGCTGCATTGCTGGAGCTGTCTTAAAAATGCTGTAATAGTCTGCTCAATGGCAGGAAGACACTCTTACTGGAGCTCCATATCGGTGTGTGTGTTCATCATTTCAATGTTTTGACCACAGACATTCCAAGAAGGATTTAAGTAGTTCTCCTTGCAGCGAGAAGCCACATAACTGTTTACTTGAATGCTGACTTTTCTTAAACTGGAAGAGGGTAGATTTAGGTTAGATATGAAGAAGAAATTCTTTGCTGTGAGGGGTGTGAGCCCCTGGCCCAGGTTGCCCAGAGAAGCTGTGGCTGCCCCATCCCTGGAGGGGTTCAAGGCCAGGTTGGACGGGGCTTGGAGCAACCTGGTGTGGTGGGAGGTGTCCCTGCCCAGGGCAGGGGGTTGGAACGAGATGCTCTTTAAGGTCCCTTCCAACCCAAACCATTCTATGATTCTGATATTCCTCAAGCATTTGAAACTCTCATCTTTTTGGCTGCAATAAGATGGAGAGAGCAGGGCAACTGCCGCCTCACCAGAGGGCAGATGGTGGTAGATCAGGGTTAGGTGGAGTGAGGAAAAGAAACTGTTGGGTGTCCTGGGAAAGTGCTTTAACTGTTAAGCAATTGCATGTGAGGCAAGAGCGCTTGTGGGCATCGGCTTCAGATGCGTGTTCTGGGTGTGGGTCGTGAGCAAGATGCTGAAGAGTTCAGGACTTGTCCATGATATTAACGCTTACTTTCTGTCTAGCTCTAGGCAGCAAAGGTCAGGAAATAGATTGTGATTCTTGTCCGAAGGGTGTCCCCTGCGCACTCAGGTTTTTCTGTCAATAGTATGTAATATGGGGTCCCATATTGAGTTCTGGGCCCGAGGAGAGCAGAGGCTTGTAGTTAGACTCCTTGGCTATTAAGTTGCTTTCTTGATTTTTGCCTTTGCTAGGCACGTAAGGCAATATAATACCTCAGCAAACACGCAAAGTTCATTTTAAAAACAAAATACTGCTGTTCTTGTATCTGAACACTGAAACTTTTCAAACTTTTCTATGGCTTCCTTGCTAATCGTGGATTTTCTTCAATATTTCTCATAAAATGTGGGCATTGCTGTGATGGCAACGTCATTGTCTGACTTAATTTTTGTATTTAATGATGTAACTGTCACAGCACAAGTACTATTCAGTTCTCTTCCCCTATATGTTGCTTGGGGAAACTTCTTCTGTGCCTCAAACCTTAACTTCATTTGAAATATCTTATAGGAAATACTGCATACCTTAGATATCTAATACTTGATGTTTCTTTGAATTTTCATATCCCTCATTTTTAGAGATAGTCTCTTGTTAGGATATAGATTAATTGTATTCTCTGTTTCACTGATTTTTTTTTGCTATGTATATGTGGCTTGGGCTGCAATGGGGGTCATTCTGGGTGTAGTGGCTTCCTTGCATTGAGCTCTTCATATATCTTGTGTTTGTTTGTCTTCCTTCGTTTCTCGAGATCGGTGTGTAATTCATAGGGGAAGCTGCCCAGAGGCAGCTTCAGTTTGAAACGAGGTATTAAAAGATCCTGTAACTGTTGTTCTAAGAGTAATCTTTTTGCCAAGTTATCATATTTTTCAAGGAACGCGGACAAGATAAATGTCTTGCAGAGCTAATCCCTCCCCCTCACTACCCCAAATACCCACTAGTTTGAGAAGGTTAATCAAAATGTCACATCTTTTTTTTCAGCTGTCCATCAGTTGCAAAACAGCCCACTCATGCGGTAGCATCAGCCGCTCACCCACTTGGAGGATGACAGACTACTTGAGAAAAAATGATTTGACTTAGCCCTTGGTAGCTGTACCTGTTAGCTTGTGGGAAAAGCTTTCACCGCACCTACTATGACTAATCGTGGTTACAGAACTGGAGATAAAGGTCATTTTTTAACGTCTGTCTGGTGCTAGTCCCGAAACGTGTATGGCGAGCTCTGTTTATGTCTATTTGAAAGTATGATCTTCTCTGAGATTGCTATCTTCTGTTAACAAACCAATTTGTTGTGGATAGATCAGCCAGTATTGTGATGGATATGTCTTTATGGAAAGATACTTTGTCCTTTGATGCTTCTCGTTCTGTTTAGGTCTGTTAAGGATGATACAGCATGTTAATCTGCGAAACTGCATCGGGTGTCATCTTAACCCGCTGCATGGTATTGCTTACTAATACAAAAAAGAAAAAAAGTAACCACATGTGGTGTGAAATGAAATTAAGATGAATCCGTTATTCATTCCTTATGTAACTGGTAAGTAAGAGGAAGGTATTCAACAGCTTGACACTGCTCCCGGTCTGGAAGACTGTGCTAGTCATCTGTCTCTAGTTGTGGCATTTCAGTGGCAATTTAAATATTAGAAAGGAATTGCTTTGATCAACTGTTTTCATAGGCATGGCATAACGAGAGTGGAGGACAGACAGTGATTTCTCAGATCGACTGAGTTGCTGAACGTACTTGCTTCATAGCTGCGTGCTACGTGATGTGGTGCAACGCCTCACTAACTACCCAGAGCTCTGATTCTTTCCCTAAATGGATGTTTTTGGAGTCTGTCTTCCTGGTTAGGCTTCCTTTCCTCTGATAATAGAGTTTTGATTCTTTATCAGAAGGTGGTGTTCTTGTCTTCTCTGGAAAGCTTTTGTCAGAAAGTCCGAAGACATTTTCAGGCGTGATGTTCTCAGATGAAATACAGATAACTTATTATCTTTAACGTTAGTTCACTCGGACACGTAATGAACACGGTACTCTCAGCTATGGGAATGTCAAACTTGCAAATTTCTATCCCTGTTGAAGTGCTCTATTTATGTTTCTGAAGGTACTGTGATACAGTGCAAGATAATACAGCAATCAGAAAACCTTTATTGGGTATAATGGCTTAACAAATGAAAGCAGTGTAGGAATTCCAAGTTATCATTTCAAGAATGCCGTGTTAAAGTACAAACACCCACGTCCTCTGAGCTTGTGGGTCCACATGGTACTCTTTTTTTTTTTATTTATTTTATTTGTTGGGGTTTTTTTTGTGGTTTGCTTTATTTTTCCTTTCTGCCTGGTTAGTCTCTGAGGAGCTGCTGTTGTGAATGCTGTTGAACACTTGTCACCCTCGCTGGATGCAGGGGCATCTAGAAGTCACTGATTTTCGATGGCTTTTTTTTTTCAACATGTGATTGAGGGGGAGTAAATCTGTGTTGTGGTTCATCTTATCGCCAGTAAGATTGCTTCAGAGTTTGTGAGACACAAATTGCAGCTGCCGAACGCTGTGGTGTTATGTTGAGAGTGGGGAACTTTTAGGGCAAGTTTCCCAGCAAAAGCTGTTAGCTCATGATTTCCATAGGCTGCTTTTGCACGCTCCCTGTCTTCAGTCTTTTTAGCGTAAGACCTGTGGCCAACTCCCTGCTGACTCTTGAGTGAGGCCGAGCTTTATTTCATGCCTTATATTTCTCCACCCTGAACACCATCTCATCGCTGCTTGACCTTGCCGTTTAGAAGCTTACAAGATTGCAGGCTGCTCCCCCCGCTCCGACTTTGAACAGGGCGTAGAGACTCCTTGATAAGATCTGCATCTGAACAGACCATATGGACAACAAGAAAAGAAATAAATATTTTACTTCTGCTTGGTTTCCATGGCATCCTGGAAAAATTGCTCTTGAACTTTGAGGTGCTATCCTTCTGGCATCTCGTAGCATCGAGAGAAAAATAAAGGTAACGCTGATTGTTGTTGGCTGCTTTATTTTGTCTGACAGCACTGGGCTGGCGTGTCAGGATTTGGGAGAAGGGAGGAGGATGAAGTGCTTTGAAGAGGCCTGCCTTATATCTTTGTTTTTGCCTTTGTAGGCAGTTTGTTGCACATGTGACCAGGAAGAAGTGTGCCTTTAGAAAAGGCAACAGAAGCATATACTGTTCATCACGATGACTTGTTAGCCTGGCACGCTGCAAAACTGGAAGAAACTAGCTACTGGCCCTGAAATGAGCAACGGGCAGCTCAGATGTTAGGCTATAAACAGAGTATCTTTTGTACCTCACGTTCCACTTTTGCGTCCCCTGTGGACATCCTTAAAGTTTAAGCTGAAGTAAATGGGAGTTGTTCAATGATTCTTTTTTTTTTTCCTTTTCCCACAGTGTTAGAGAGGTTAATTGTATCCTGTGCCTCCTGCTTTTCTGGCTATTTTGATGTGTTAATTTTTTAGCATACATCCATTTATAAGGAAGGTTACTTAAGTAATTTTCTTCAGTTCAGATGCTGCATTTAGTATTTGATGTAATGATTCTGCATGTGTTGTATAAAATTCTATGTAAACTTTATTCGTAAAAGGGTTCTGCTTATGAGAAGCTGTGTAATGGTTCCTGGTTTATATTCCACTAAATATGCACATACATAAACATTTCTTGGATGTAGTGTGGCCTGAATGTGTGTGTGGGGGGGGGAGGGAGGCAGGGAGAGAAGGTACAGCTACTGTTTTGAGCAAGTAATGTCTGTGTTGCTTGTGCTCAAAGGAAAAAAAAAAGCTTTTTGGATTCTGGGGGAAAGGGAAAACCAAGCTCCTCTTGCTGTGTATATAAGACCGATTGCTTAAAGAAAAGTAAATTTAAGGGGTTGGAGACACTTGGGGAAGAACTGAGAGAGCTGAGTGCCCCACCTGCCAGTTTTACTGTTGTTTTGTTGAGTTTGTAAGAAGAGATAAACATGTGCTTTCGGTTCTGTAAGAGCTTTCTTTTCTGGAGTCCAGGACTCCCTTCAGACATGACTTAGTATCTTTTTCTTAGGCTTAACAGGTTCTGTTTCTCCTTTGAAGAATGGGAGAATGTGTTAGCAAGCTAACTGCCCACTTGTCCTTAATATTGTGCAAATATCCATTTATTCTGGTTCCTAATACTGCCCTTTAACAGGACTTTCCTAGGGGTCTGCTTTTCTACCCAAATGGTCTCCATGGAAGTATCTCGTCCAGCCTCCTCCTAAGGATGAGTGCCGCTGCGATCTGTGTAAATTGTTTTTTAAGAATTCACGCTTGTGCTTCGTATTTGGCATTGGTCAAGATATTAGCTCATCCCTCTAGCAGGTGCCTAGAAGAAAAATCATCATTTAGTACTGAATTACTGAATCTTTACATTTCCTGATACAAGAAAATGAGATCAGGACCTCTGTGTTACTTCACATCATTCACAAGCCGGAATGAACTGCTGTAGCTTTGCGTCATGCCGTTTGATGAATGTGGATGCCTGGTTATATACATTTAAGTGAGTAGATGACATTTTGTCACTCTAATATGGGATGATGGAGGTGCAAGTAAAAAGATTGGTCAGTTCTGCAGGGCTGCAAAATGATGTAAGATTCAAAGAGGAGTAGGGTAGATAACTCGTGAGAGTAACTTAACATTTGCATTGTTATTGCCGATCTCTTTAAAGTTTTCTAAGTGAGCAGGGGGCGAATAACCTTTTCCCTGCCACCCCCAGCATGGGGAAAAGAGACCACGAGCAACGTTCATTTCAGTAGTTGAGACAACTAAGGCTGGCCAAACTACACTTTACAGTAAGTTTTTGTTCAGACAACTGGCTATGCAGCTAGTTTGCAAAGACAGGCAACATAATGAGCATTGCTACTGCCTGGTACATAGACATTTTGGGCTGTAATAGGGAGAAATGCGAATTGCCTGTATACAGAAAGGACTGTCAAGTCAGGGTATAAAAGCAGCTGCACAGATTTTCATTTGAAACCCCAAATTAAGGAAATCATGACCAGGTAGACTTGGTAGCAGCTGTTGTCCGTGCTGAATACAGTACTGTATGTAAGCCAATGAACTCTCTTAATTGCTGATTTTGATTCATCTGTATTAGACCTACTCCTTCCAAATCAGTCTTTCCTGTTACTGTTGTCTTTGAGACCCTCTCTGAGCTAGTTCCAAAGATTTAGTATATCTCCACCCCAGCTTTATGGGTTCTTGAAGCCTAGTTCTTGAAGCCTAGGTTCATCAGGAAGAAGATAACCGGTATGAGAGGAAGGATTCTATTCTTTCATCCATCAGTTGATCCTTTTCCCAAAGTTACTATCGGTGGAGTGTAGTGGACAGTGGCTTCATACGAGTGCAAGTTCAATCCAGCTACACCAGTGATGAACCAGAGGCTAAGTCGATATAGCGGTGTTCCTGCCTTGCTTTCCTGCTCAGTATATTGCTCTATAAAGTGTAGGATCTAAGATCTTGCATAGCAAGATTTTAAAAAAATCAAAACAAAAAAAAAATGCCCACAAGGTTAATATGCAAGGTACAGATCTTCAGTCTCTATAGACTGTAACCTGTTTTCTCGGGCAGATTTTACAAAAGCGGCCATGAGCAAAGTTAAAGCAATGGCATTTGTCCATTTGTTATGAGAAAATGAGATTCCATAAATCTAGTGACCATTTCTTACTGCTGTAACTCCCATTTTGGATAGCCTGGTGTAGCTCTTCAAGCAAATTCTGCACCTCTTTTCTGCCCCCTTGATGAAATATCTGTTGAGGTAGTAAGTTCTGTACATGTTGGGCTTGTATAAAGCTGTGTGCCTGGGCCCAGTAACGCCTCTGGTTCAAGTGAAAACCTGATCTTCTTTTCTGTTATTGCATTTTTCTCATTTAGTCTTTGAGTGAAAACGTGCTTGAGTGAAAGGCTTGTGATTATAAGGTGCAGGAGCAAAACAAATGGAGAAGATTGCCTTGAACATGGACTTGCAAACTTGTTAGTGACTGTGGATTCTGAAAGATGTGAAAGCTTCAGGAAAAATGTTAGGGCTTCGGTGTAATACTTCACAAATAAGCAAGTTAAGTGTCCAAGACCATTCTGTAATGATTCCTGTATAATATGGGCTTTGACTAGTGTGATGCAATTTGCATTTCAGGTTTTATTTGCCGTCTTTCGAGTGCTACCACTTCAGGTAAAGAGGAAGCTGTCAACTGAACTCTGTGCTCTTTTAGAGCTGTTCCACTTCTTTGCAAGAAGAAAGTGGAATTGTAGTTATGTATGAATTGTGACAGTATTTAACAACTTCTGTATAGAGTTTCTGGTACTTTGTATGTAAATATTTTTGAAGTGGTTCTGCCTACTTTCATCTGATGTCGTACTTGTTGCAAGCATTTCATTTAGTACAAAAAGTACCTAGAGCGTGCAGCATTGCCAATGCTGTAAATAGTGTTGGTGGTAGGATAGTTGCTTTGTTCATTCTGTCTCTCTAAAAATTGGTAATAAATTCATAGCAGCAACAACCTGTAATATACAGACACCAGCCGAAGCATGTGTGTAACAGTTCTGGTGCACGTAGGGTACTGCTTAAAACTCTGCTACCTTCAGGTTCTTTCAGCTATAGCCTCAAATAAAGCAGCATCTCTATAAAACAGAGTATTGTGGATGGGACCTACCACCTTTATTCCTAGTTGTAGCTTCTGTTTTTCAAATGCACTTGGGGAAAACAAAGAGACATCCTGGAGTGTGTGCAGTGCCATGTGTAGGCAGCAGCTTGTTTGATGCCGTGGTCGTGACTATTTGGACAGTAATTGCACACACTTGCTTGGATCTGTAAATCAGTACATCTGGCTTTTAACTGGGCTGAGAAACTGAACCTAATTAAGCGGCCTGGGTTGAGTACCAACCTGAGGTGGCATTATTAGTTGGCATCTGGATATCAGTGAGGGGGCCGTGGGTTGTTCTGTGTAGCTGCATCTCCAACTACTGAAGCTTCTAATTCAGAGTTACTGCCACCACAAGCCAGGGTGCGAATGGCTTTCTATATTCACTAAGATGAGATCTTACTGTCACAGACTAACATTAATATCCTGGTTGGCAATGATCATCTTCTCCTGTTCAGCCTAACCTTATTCCTTTTTTCACCTGGATGAGTCAGCATCCTTTGCCACTTAGTCGTATTGCAAAGAGAAGAATCTGGTTCTGGGCAGTGTTTTCTAGTCGAGATGATGTTCATCTGTATTTTTGGACTCTTGAATGTCACTACATTGTTTTACTTTAGACTGTTTCATCCCAGGCAGTTTATGTCTGGTTATTATGGATTTTGATACAGACTTTGATTCCTTCAGTAGGAATATAATACATTAAAGCAAGCCATCATATTGCTTATGTGCATGGCACAAATCACATCCGTGTTCACCCTCCATGGCAGATCAATAATTCATCTGAATTTGAACCGGGACTTGATAATCCACTTTTGTAGTAGACTTTACAGATACTATTATTCCACTAAGATAGTTTGCACTGTTGATGCTGATTGGGAACATCATCTGTGATACGGACACTAGGCAATACAAGTACTTTTTGATTATCTTTTGATACTTAGGTTTTTCCTGCGTCCACATTTTTCTTGTCTGTGTCAGTATTTTGTCGTACTAAAGCAAGGCAGTTTTGGCACTTTGTCTCAAAATTGTGAAGCATTGCTACAGCTCTTTGCTGTTTAGGTAATTTCTTGCCCAGAGTAGGGTTTTTTTGGAACTCGGATTTTTCCTGTGAAAGGAAATGATGAAATGGAAGAAGTGAAGGCATACTGTGTGCT
Source organism: Alca torda (assembly GCA_008658365.1). NCBI lineage: Eukaryota > Metazoa > Chordata > Aves > Charadriiformes > Alcidae > Alca > Alca torda. Next base: position 3,910,858 of record CM018101.1, read on the forward strand.
GTTGCATGCTGATAGCCACATTAAAGGTTCTTCTTGCCAGAATTGTACAATATCATCTGAGATGCTGTTCCTTATAAGCAGATGAAAAGACAGGTTCAAATGCCAACTCTTGCAACCCTTTGCACTTGGGGAAAGGCACCGATGGAGGTAGCTTTAATTCCATCCAGTAGTAACTTGTCTCCCTCTTTTTTTTTTTTTTTTTTTTTCACCACATCACTCCTCCGGCCAGTCCTGAGATAAGAATTGCGAGACTGAGTTGTCGCAGGTTTTGGGTGTAGCAGTTTAACCAGATGTCTGCAAGACTTCAACTTTTCCCTAAAAAATCCCTGGGTCTCAGAGTAGTAGTTATTCCTTGCAAGTACGCTTTGAGCATTTCCCCTTTCTCTAAGAAATAGTTTTCTTTTGTTAGAACTTCAAAACACCTGGGAATCTGAGCGCACGTGATGCTTTATATCCCTAAAGTTCCTTATAATAAATTCACTTATTTTGTGGGGTCTGCAAAAGCAGCAATCCAGTATGCAAGCAAGCTTGCCCTGGGAGCGCTAGAGGCCACAGAACATGGTGATTTGCTAATCTAAGCTAGTGTTGAAAAGATAAAAATATTAGCTTTTGTGTAGTTGACCTCATTTCTGTCAACAGACAAATTGTTTTGAGAACAGCGATGAAAATGCTCCTTGGAATGAAAGTGTCTGGTCTGGTGGGAGGAAGTATATTAGCTTTAAGCTTGTATTTTGGAGCGTATTTAAGTGCTGTCTACACAGGAAAGATTGAAGTACAGCTTGGATGCAGGAGCCAAATTATATTTTGGAAACAGCGATGGCTTACCAGCGCTGCAGTGTACAGCGAGTTCAAAACCAAAAACCCCGGTTTGGTAAAACATGAAGCTTCAAGTGTGCTTCTGGACTTCGGTTTGAGGGCAGTCTGCTTTCTAAAGGTGAAATGGTGATATGTCTTGGCTGTCTCCCTCCTAATAAATTAAACGTGCCTGGGAATGTTCCCAGGCACCGTGGCCAACTGGCTCAGGGCTGCCTTGTCCGTACTCTTAAACTCTTAGCTACCAGGGCAGGGTGGGTGCATCTGAACTGCCCAGTGCGAGTGGTCCCCGTGGTGCGACGACTCACAAACCTGGGAACTGTGTGGGAGATCGCTAATTGGCACGGCCCAGTGCTGGGGAATGTCTTAGCCGCTTTCTGGCGTACATGATCGTGTTCCAGGGCCTGGGAATGTTTCCAGACAAGGCTTAATTTACGAGTACAGATGTTAGTCCTTGATTCTTGCAAATTCCTTGTGCACTAAGGCATTGAAGGGCTCTTCACATCACAAGGGGTTTAGGACGCTTTGGAAAGGTAGGCTTAGGAGAGAATGCCTCCTATTTATTTTGGGGCAATAATTCTGTACTACTAAAAAGTCTGTGCCTCCTCTCTCCCTTTTAGATGGTTTTACTGGTTGTTTAAATATCTTTCAGAATGCAGACACCTTCTTTCCAGCCGCTACCACTGGTAGAGTAGACGTGTCTGCCCTCCGTCAGGCTTTTGCTTGTGTATGAATGAACGTACTGTGGCCTTTCATAGAAGTGCTGTGTATGAATTATGCTTTTTATGGTTGTGAGGAGTTTCATTCTGATTTGGTGTGCGTGTGTGTGAATATTAAGAGCCGTAGTTTTCTGTCTGGGTGAAGTGGCGGGGGGGCCGGTCTTGCATCTTTTAGGCAGTGGGTCTTTTATGTGAGCAGGAGAGCGGGGAGACCACTTTATTTCCTCAGATGTTTCTTTTCGTGAACAGTAAAAGCTGTGTTGGGCTGACTTTATTGATCGTACAGGATGATTTCCTGCAGACTCTTCAGTGTTTGATTGTGGATTATTCGAATTGGAGTATAGTCCTAGTGTGGCTGAGCCAGTAAAATGTGGATATTAATCCTTGCTCTAAGCAGACATCCATCCTGGAAGACAGCATATCCTGTAAGCTGCTGAATATTGAAGCAGTTCTGTTCTGAGGACTTTTTCTGTACCCCCTGGCCTGCCCTTCCTCCATGGTGTTTCATTGCAAACTATGGCTCAGTCATACAGTCACTTCAGGACACTGTTTGTCTTTCTGTAGGTTATGGAATATGCTGTCAGCTTTGGTAGTTTGAATATTTATAGAGAGAAGAGGTTAGCAATATAGAATACCGTTCCTGTTCATTGGGCTTTGTCAAGGGCTATGAAATTTTACTTTTGCATGTGTTGTCTTAAAAGTCTTGTGAAGCAAATGTGTGGTGTGTCATGCTTATACCAGTGACGCACCCCGCAATTTTGGGAACGTGTAATCTGTGTGGCGGCATCAGCTTTGGAGCGCTGCTTTGTATAAAGGATCCATTGCTCAAAGGTAGTGAGCTGTCAGAGCTGACTCTGTCAATTAATATGCAGCAGGCTTTGTGTCTGCTGATTGTTCTTCTAATTTAATGTGCGTGATGATCTGTCTTACCAGCAGTAGTGGCGCATATTTAAGGATGCAGTGCAGGGAAGCTCCCTGGTGTCCCACAGGCTGCCTGTGTGTCTTCAGGGCAACTATTTCAGTCCTCACACAGCTTCTTGCAGCCCACCATCCTGAAGGCATCTTAGGAATACGAAAAAGAGAAGTTGCAGGCTCTACTGATGCAGTGATGGTCAGTATCCCTCTGCTGCCCACTCTGTTTCTGTGATGCTGCCTGTGTCCTAGATGGATGTAACTGGATGGATGGATGGATGTTCAGGACAGTTGGCTTTTTTTTGAAGAGCTGGCTATGTCAGAGAAGGGACCTTCACGTGTGGCTCCGCTGCTCTCTCCTAGACAAAAAGTCATCTAGTACAAAATTTTACTTGTGTCCACAATCAGTAAAATGTCAAAGGCTGTACTTTATTGAACATTTTTATTTGTGATGAATGCAGGCTCCTGCCAAAAATTGCAGTCTCAGTCCTCCTTTGTGTAGTGCTTGGGTAGCTCCACAGTGAAGAGAAGAACTGATCCGGCTGAAAAGTAACTCTGAAAACATTAATTTTCATCCACGTGTTCTATGGTCAGATAGCCGGTTCATTGATTGGGGTTGCTGCTCAATTGCACGGAATTTTCAACCTCTCTGGGATGGCGTTAGAAATGAGGCACGTGGGACAGGCGAGAAGGGGACAAGGACTTTTCATTCCCATTGTCAGTAGCCCACACTTACGTCTTCTTAAAATCACCATGAAATTTAGGTGGTTGTCAGGCCTGAAAGTGGTTTTAAGTACAGTGCTGTGCTGTCCGCTCTTTTGTTTCATAACACTAATGACTTTTCTCTGTGTAGGGGTGCGAAATTAAAAATACCTGCTTCGCTTTTCTTCCCTTTTAAGCCAAACTTGTGAGTGTATCGGCTAAGTTTGGGAGCTTAAATTTTAAATAGCAAAGCCTATATTTAAAACCAGGACTTTGGTGAGCTTGGATTCTTTTCTTTTTGTTGCGACTTTTCAGAGGGTATTAACTTTAAAGGTGATGTAGCAGCCGGTCAAACTTCAGGCTTCGTAATTAGGGAGTGGAGTTGTAAGTTGCTCATCGGCCGCATTATCTTGATTTCTGAGGTGTGACGTCTAGTTGTGTGTTACTTATGTAAAATAAAGTGTCTTCAGTGGTGACAGAGCAAGTCTATGATAGAGCTTGATTTATGCTTCTGAAAATGTGCTGCTCTTTTCTTGCTTTACTTAAATCTGCCGCTGCTTTTAGTTTGTGTCTACCACCGGAGGTTCCTTTTTGATTTACTGTTGTGATCTTGTCATTGACCCAGTTTGGTAAAGAATTAGTTCTCTCTCCTTCCCTCCTGCTTGATTTAGCAATTAAAGTTTTGTTACTCTATAGTTAAGTCTTAAAATACTATACTGTAAAACTGCGTTTAACATTCTGTGTTTTGCATACGGTGGAAAAGAATATGTAGCTCTCTGTTCAAGGAGAGTACAGAAAACAGTGAGGAGTATCAGCTACAACGTGCTTTTCTTCGGAGTCTGAATTTTACTGTTTTGGGAAAAGCAGCAAATTAGTATGTGCACGGAAAAGGAGATTAATGCTTAAGTGGTGGTACCCGAAAGTTAGATTGTGATGTTCGGTTTCAGACACACATGGCCTTTGTTTGAAGTCTTAGGGAAGCTTACGTTTAAAAACAAACAAAAACAAAAAACCCAACCCAGAAACTACCCTTGAAAATTGAATTTTGTTAAAGCTAGGCTGAGGAAGTTTTGCCTGTTTTAAGGAACATTACAACTGTATTGACTACTTAAAACCAGAGAACTTGTTCACCTTTTAAAAACATTATCATTTACCTTGAATCACGTGTTCCATTTTGATAGCCTCCTTCATATAGAAAATATAGCATGAGGTGTCAGTTTAAATGCAAGTCTAGCGATGCTCTATCTTCTATGTGAAAGGAAGTATTCTGTACATTTTTCCATGTTTGACATCATGGTGTTTTGAATAACCATGTTCCATATTCATATCAATTTTTTGTTTTTGTTTTCAATTTATGCACAGCACTTGCTCTGAAATTTGGGGACTGAGTACACCAAACACGATAGATCAGTGGGATACAACAGGCCTTTACAGCTTCTCTGAACAAACCAGGTGAATATTCTGCCCTCTCTCGCATCATAGAAGTCTTGTGGGAGGGATTGGCTTTGGAGGGTCTGTAATGGGATGCTTTAGCTGTAAAAATAGACTAAAATGCTTCCTAGGCCTCTCATGGTACAGCATTTTAAAATATTTGCTTGCCAGTGTAGAAATCCAAGTGTTCTCAGCTGATGTTTTGACCAATGAAACTCTAATTCTGGAATATTCCTTTTTCACGCCAGTGCCACTGAAAGAATGGGAAGACTTGTTAAAAGCAAGCTCTAATGTGATTTGGTATTTATATTAACAAAGTTGGGATACTTAATTCTTTAGACCTAATCTTACAAAGTGTTTAACCTGCTTTGTATGCCACAAGCTTTCAGTTAAATCTTGCTAATTGGCTCGGATACGAGCTACTAAAGAATTGTTTGTAAATTCTTCAGTAGTTAACGGTGGGCAAATTCTAAACCAGGGTCTTTATTTTTTTTTCATGTCACATTACTTGATTTGTGTATTGAGGTTTGTCTCCCATCCCATAACAATCATAAACATCTGCATTTGTGTAAGCATATGCAGTCTGTCTTAAAACTAGCAAAACGTTTTCAGCTGGTAGCGAGGCAGATGAAGGCGAGAAGATAAACTCTGCAGCCTTTTTAAGATGTGCATTCGTGCTTTTTTGCATTACAGTTATACTGCCGTGTGGATCACTTAGGCAGCTGACTGCTTATAGGCTTATTTGCAGTCCTGTGGGAATTCTTATGCTTAAAGCCATAAAGCATCCATGCCACAGCAAAGCCTTGAGGTTTAGCAGCGGAAGGGACTATTAAGTGTGTGATTATTTTTTTTTCTTTATTTTTTTTTAACAACTGTCTTCTGCATTTTAAAAAAAAAGTATATGAAGCAATCATCCTAAATACTTGGTTGGAGGTAAAGTGGCTTTTAATGAACTCTAAATTCACTGGCAATAATTTGAGCAGCTCAAAACTAAGTTAAGACACTGCTTGACACCATCCTTTTTATCACATTTGAAGCCTTTTTAACAAGAGTATAAATGTCACTAACAGTGTCAGTCCACTGAATTCTGAGAATAAATACTCATCCCATGTGTGTACACTGTTGCTTGAGTGATTACGAGACGGTATGCAGTCTGTAAATACTTCTCAACGTCTTTCCCGTATAGATCTCTCGATGGCCGTCTACAGGTATCTCATCGCAAAGGATTACCACATGTTATTTACTGTCGTTTGTGGCGCTGGCCAGATCTCCACAGTCACCATGAACTTAAAGCAATTGAAAACTGTGAATATGCTTTTAATCTTAAAAAGGATGAAGTATGTGTAAACCCTTACCACTACCAGAGAGTGGAGACACCAGGTAGGAAGACTGCTTCTGACTTTCTGTAGCAGCATCTGTATGTACTTGTTCAGCATAATGTTTTAAATGGAAAAAATAAAGAAAGATGATGCTTTGTCTTGCCAGGAGTACAAGATTTCTTAGAGATACAGCTTTTGGGAATAGCATCCCCTGGAAGTTTTTAATAATAAAGATACTGAAAAATCTTTACAAACGCATTAAATACCCCTGATAAACACTTCCAGTACCACTAGCAGTTTCCAGCTTGCTAAGTACGGTCCGGACTGAAAAGGAGACTGGGGATGATTTAACTTTGCTAATATGGAATAGTTTTATTCGAGAGATACCTCAGGAATCTGATTCCTCTAGTAACTAGTAGTACAATTGAATTGCAGTATTACCAGTACTGAAAAGTTAGAAAATTTCAAAACATATTAAGAAATTGTTAGGTGGTTTTGAGGGTCTCACTAATGCTTTGAATTTTGCTTTTCCAGTCTTGCCTCCTGTACTAGTGCCGCGGCACACTGAGATTCTAACGGAACTTCCGCCGCTCGATGACTATACCCATTCCATTCCTGAAAACACTAACTTTCCAGCTGGAATTGAACCACAGAGCAATTACATACCAGGTATTTTCTTAACTCCCACTGTAAACACTTAACAAAGATGGGAATTTCGTCTTGCTGAGTGATCGAATTAATTGAAAGATGCACCAATAAATTAAATCTATAGTTGATGTCGTGTATTAATTCCAGTGGAAATACCTGAACGCTGTTGTTTGCAGAACACGGTCCTGTGTGAAACCACATTACGGTGGTTTCACAGTAGCTTACGTGATTTTAATAGCTTATTTAAGATTTGAAATGCTAACGAGTACAAAGTAGACCTTTGCCTTATGCTTTAAGCCTGTTTTACCAACATATAGATGTTGCCAAATGCTGTTTATTGGAGATTGCGTAGTAAATTGCTTCTCAGTCTCACCATGTGTAGTATGTGGAGAAAACTTTTAAGTTGCAAAGCACTGACTTAAAAAGTGTTTTGATTTGTAGTTCACAATCAATCAAGGTCTGCTTTGTGTATTTGTTACTATTGTGTGCATACAGTTTTGTCTTTCTAGTGTGAAAGAGCAACCGAACAATACTGAACACTTAAAAGAATTCCTCCTCCCCCTCTCTGCCTCTTCCTCACCCCAAAACAAATACCAAGACTCATCTGCTACAGTGCACCCGAAAGCCTGTACCCTTATTGAAACAGAAAATCAGTGACCTTTGTTTCCTGCCCCAACTTCCTGTTTCCTATCTCTTCAGGAAGTTGCCTGGGGTGTAAAACCAAGCGAAGCTGAAGTTTTCTCGTAAATGTTTAATGCAGCTATGTTACGAACAAGCTGAAAATTCAGACCTGGATTCTCCCGAAGAACAAGATGCCTTGAAACTCAAATATGTGCAATGTACAAATTGTATCTGCGTGCCTTAAACAGGATGTTGCTTGTGTTTTCTTTAAATATATTTAAGAACTGAAATGGCACCAAAAAAATCTCAAAGAATTTGATGTCATCTGTTTAATTTGTGCCAGCTACCTAGGGCCAGCAGATCTTTAAAGAGCGATTTTAAGGTGCTAGAAGTTGGTGTTGCTTTCTTAACTTACGTATACTTTTTTGACTCAAGCTGAGGGCTTTTGATAGCATTTGCAAACACCTTGCTGGAAAAGCCACCATTTGAAAATCCAGTGCTATGGAAAGGAGCTAAAGCGACTCTAGGTAGTTATTTGCAGGAAGTTTGTTCAAGGTGATTGTGGGTATTCACATGATACTTGAATGTTTATACAGCTCACCACACCTTGCCGCCTCCTCTTTGTCACTGCCACCCTTCTGTTGTCTTCATATCATGGCATCTTACTTTACTTGACCTTGCTAACTTTATCTTGAATACTTAGCAAGGTTCTGATAAGTCTTGTGTGTCTTGAGAACCTGCTTCAGAGAACAGTTTTCTTTAGCGGTAAACCAGACTAACAACCATGGTGGTTTTGCACCGCAGTGGTGTCTTGGGTGCTTGGTCTATGAAGAGGTTGGTTTCACCTACATCTGGGAATCATAAAATCATAGAATTGTCTAGGTTGGAAGGGACCTTTCAGATCATTGAGTCAAACCATCAACCTAACGCTGACGAAACCCACCACTAAAACATGTCCCTCAGCACCATGTCTACATGACTTTTAAATACCTCCAGGGATGGTGACTTCACCCCTTCCCTGGGCAGCCTGTTCCAATGCTTGATAACCCTTTCAGTGAAGAAATTTTTCCTAATATCCATCCTAAACCTCCCCTGGTGCGACTTGAGGCCGTTTCCTCTTGTCCCATCGCCTGTTCTGTGGGAGCAGAGACCGACCCCCCCGGCTACCCCCTCCTTTCAGGGAGCTGTAGAGAGGGAGAAGGTTTCCCCTCAGCCTCCTTTTCTCCAGGCTGAACACCCCCAGCTCCCTCAGCTGCTCCTCATGAGACTTGTGCTCCAGATGCCTCACCAGCTCCGTTGCCCTTCTCTGGACACGCTCCAGCACCTCAATGTCTTTGTTGTCGTGAGAGGCCCAAAACTGGACACAGCACTTGAGGGGAGAAGGCGATCCTGAAAGTGCAGCTTGGTCTTTGGGGCTGTATCTTCCCTTTCAGGTTACGGGTGCCCTGAGCTGCGTTGTCCAAACTTCTGGCCACGTTCAAGCTCTGCTGAGAATTTTTTAATGCCGCACTTGAGCATTTATTTCCAGCTGTGGTGATGCTCAACCTCTGACCCTAAATCAGTATTAATAGCACTAGGTGGAGGAAATCTTCTCTCTTCAGAGACTAGATACGGAAAATAATCTCTGCCAAAGAGCCCAGATTAGCAACTGGAAACAGGAGGTGTGTGTTGGATTGGAAATGGTTATTGACCTTTTACCGTGGCTGTGGGTTTAGCTATAACAAATGATTTGGAGATGGGTGGAGTCCACTTTATCACAAGGAATTCCATAAAAATGTTCAAAACAAGTATGATCTTTGTCATCTTTACTTTGCTGGTAGAGATTTCCCTTAACCTTCCTGTTAAATTCTCGCTTGAATTCTGTCACGTCTGTATTTAACACACTAATTTCACGGAATGAACCAAAGATATAATTCTTCTTGCTTCATTTTTACTTAATCAGCTGACTCCGGTTTCCTCTCGCTGACTTCCTTCTGATCTTACTGTATCGCTGTAAATCTCAGACGTGATATTTGATATAATTTGACTCTAATTCTTAAGCAAAAGGCTTTATCTTTAAATTTCTGCTGGTTTGGTAATAACGTAATTAAATAAGTTTAATCTCTCAGATGTCTCGGAGACAATTCTAAGGCGATTGTAGAGATAGTTAGCTTCAAACACTTTCACTAAAGAAATCCAGGTTTTGCCTTTAATATATAGGAAAAGACACTTGCCCAGTTCAAAGAAAATTATTTCCTGAAAGGCAGTTGGTTAACTCATTATCTGGATTACAAAGCGCGTTTTGAATGGAGGAAAGGAACAACCCCGCTCTCCTGGGTTTTGAAGATATTTCTGTGGAATTAGACACAGTTTCTATTATCGGAATGCTTCGAACTTGTTACTTTGAGATTACTTCGGTCTGTGAAACTCCATCTTTAAAGAAAGCGAGTTAAAAGAATAGCCGATTGTTTTAATAGGGCTTGGAGGTAATAATTATAATAGAGCTTGTGCAGTATAACTTGTTAGATAATATACTTATTACATTAGTGAGTAAAATCAACTGTTGGGTATTGGATTTGGGGACTGAACTGAAAAATAACCTTTAAATCTAGCAACTTCTGTAAGGCGTGGGAGGGCATCTGATCTGATGGTTACACTACATAAAGACAGCTCACTCTTTTTTTTTTTTTTTTTTTTAAATCACCAGATGGTTTTTTTCATTTGTAATTCTACTAAATGTGAAAGCTGTTGATCACAATTGCAAAATTGTTACTCATGGTAGTGAAAGTATCGTGTATTAAATGGAACAGACAAGGATTATCTGTTAAACATATAATGTATTTGAGCAATTGACTGGCGTACAAGAGATGATACGGTTTACACAGGCAATAAGGGAGGTGATGCCTTTGAAGTCCTACTGGAAGGAAAAAGGGACAGCAAAATGAAATTCCAGTTCAGTATTGAGGTATCATATGTAGCTTGTGAAGACTTGAGGACAAAAACCCCCAAATGCTAAATCTTATAAATTTCCCTAGTCATTGAACCCATCGAGGTGGATTTTATTTTATTTTATTTTTGACAGAAACACCACCTCCGGGATATATTAGCGAAGATGGAGAAACGAGTGACCAGCAGTTGAACCAAAGCATGGATACAGGTAACATTTATTTTTTTTTTTCCACTGCTTTCAAGACTTGGGATGACTAGTCGTGATCCCTCTGCATAGTGGCATCAGTTCAGCCTGAACGACGATGGCAGGAACCCTCTGTACAACCTGATGTTTTCTATTTAAAGTATCACTTGCAGTCTTTTGCGAAGAAAATAAGTTTTTTGCTAGAGGAATGCTTTTAAAACATTATAAGTACATTTCATTTGTTTTGTAACAAAAGCATACAGGTCTAATTAAGCCTTCATCAGAAAGCCTGAAAATAGATCTTAATAGTTGACTGGTTTCAACTAACCCCTAACTTTACCTTCTGGAAAGAGGTTAGTTGAAGCAAAATGTCTGTTGGCCTAAACAAGTTACAGAAACGCTGCGTTTTTGAGAACCTGTCTCTTAACTCCGACAACCTTATCACTTCTGCCACGTTTCAAATTAATTCTTGTATGGAAGGCTCTATTGAAAGAGTGGAAGAAACATTAAGCATTTGTGCCTTTGTAGGAAAGGGTTTCTAGATAATCTGGTTGGCCTTAGACTTGGACAAAGCACAATGAATGTGCTGGATAAGAACCTCCTGCTATGTGCTGGCAGACCTGAGTGTGTTTGGTTAGCTAATGATAGCAACCTTTTTCAGTTAATTGGAATCAACTGCGCTAGTTTCTGTAAGAACTGCAATATTTTCCTGCTACGTGACAATAGGTACCTTAATTAAAAAAGCCTGACATCAGTGGTCATTGTAGGAATGTTTCTGTGCAAAGCCTCTCTGTATTTTGCCCTACCGGCACGCAAATTGTGTTGGAGAGGTCGTGGTTTTCTCAGTTTTTGCTTTCCTCCTTCCAGGAAAGAATGATTTCCTCAAATGAGGAAATCCAGCGTGTTCTTTTCTAGAGATAAACCCTCTCCTTTGAGAATAGAGAGGTAGTATCTTGATTATCTCGTCCACTTTTTCTTAGATCCCCCCCCCCCCCCGAATTTGGGAAGAAGTCACCTTCTCACTGCAGAAGTGCATAAATAAAGTTATGTTCGCAGAGTGTGCATGAAGTGAGAGCTCTGCCAAACGCAATGCTAAGATGTTAATCGAGTCTTTCCGAGGAGGGGTAGGCTCCCAGGAGTCTGGGAAATTAAATGCAATCTTAATTCAGAATAAGCATCTGACATGCTGGAAAACTGGTTGAAGGATTTCTGAGGTTTCTTATTCCAAAGGATTTTAATGTAAAACTGTGTCTAGATAATAGACACATCTGAAATAACAAGAATCATTTGCCATGCAACAATCTGTATTGCTTCCACAGGATCTCCAGCAGAGCTGTCTCCTAGTACTCTCTCCCCAGTTAACCATAGCCTGGGTAAGCTGGAAATACTTTTAATTGTTTCTCCGTGTGTGATGACTCTTCTTTATATATATATATATATATATATATATATATATATAAATTACATTAAAAATGAAGATGTAATTTAAGAAAATAAGAGCTGGTATTAGGAGGAGACTGTTGGGTTGGTTTCCTGATGATAAACGTAATAGGGCTGGGTTAATAACTTGTTAATGACTACTCTGTTTCTGTAACTAACTGTTGAGCTTCTAGCAAAGAGAAAGAACAATATGGTGGTGCGTGCAAGGATAGCATTTATAAAATAAATAGTTTAAAGGATGTTAGCCTATCTGTAGTGCTGCCCAGACTGGCTGTCTCCCTCCTGTGTGTGTTCTGCTGCTCTTCTCATGTACTCTGTCGCCTGTGACCACAATTGTTGCTGCCATGTGAGTTGCCCACCGGCTTTGAGGTGCTGTCGCTGTGTGTCTGTATGAATGCCTCAGGAAGATCAGATTCCCTTGGGTTGGTTTGAGGAATGGTGACAGGATGTGACAGGAAAATGCTGTTCAGAAAGCTGAGTAAGTAATTAGGGTAGGTAAAAAGGGGAAGTGGCGCAGGAAAAGCTGAAGATGCACGGGAAAGATACTGAGCTCTAGTCGGGGAGAGAAAAAGGAGCTTAGAACTGCTTTTAGATAAAGAGACAGTAAAAGGTATAGTGTAATACAAGGGAACATCATTTTCCTATTAATATTCTTTTGTGTGGTTCAGTGCTTGATAGCTTAATCTTTTAATGTTGCCAAAACGTTGGCAAGGTACAGAAAGGCAACAGAAATGTCTCAGCTTCTGGCACGCACAGCAACATTAGCTTAATAATTTTACCGAGCAAAATGCAAGTACCGAACTACATGAGCTGTGGTCAGATTAGATCACCCCTTCTTCCCTTCTGTGGAATATTGAATTCCGTTCTGTTTACTGGGGTAGGTAAAAATGACAGTAAGCAAACTAGAATTTGAGTAGTTTGAGGTATTCACTGGGTAACATTTGCTTTCCTTTTGAGAGTTTCTTCATAGTCTTGGGCTTTTGTGTAGCAAGCACAGCTATTCATTGTTTGTACCCTTTGGACTTTTTTTTTCTTTATAGGATGCAATCTACTGTTGTCATTTCTGCAAGAGACGAATAGCAGGGCAGACAGATTTCTTTTCAGCCAAATTCTATCTTAAGCTTATTTATTGACTTTTTTTTTTAGACTTGCAACCAGTTACTTACTCGGAGCCTGCGTTTTGGTGTTCAATAGCGTATTATGAATTGAATCAAAGAGTGGGAGAAACCTTCCATGCATCACAGCCTTCCCTGACCGTAGATGGCTTTACAGATCCATCAAATTCAGAACGATTTTGTCTAGGTCTGCTTTCCAATGTAAACAGAAACGCTACAGTGGAAATGACAAGGCGACACATAGGTAAAAATCTCCGTTTTTTTTTTTTTAACTATTTAATTTCATTTTAGTCATTAAATTCTCTGGAATGATCCAGGTAGGCTGGGCAGATCTGTGTTGGGATCCTTCCATCCTTGTGCAGCCAGCCATTGAACTTGTTATATTCAGAGTTGCTTATGATTGAAATTTAAGCTTTAATTACAAAATATTAATGTGTTGCTTAGTTTACTCTAATTTACAAAATGCAGAACGGACATTGGTGGTAGTACTTGAATTCTTTTCTGAGATGGGAAAAGCTACCACTCAGATAACACATTGTTTCGACATGATCAAGATTTTTTTGATGGTTAGTGAATAATATTGTTTTCCACAATGCTGCATCTTGGATTTAAGTTCTTCATTAAACTACTTTTTTTTTTTCTGGATTCTTTTATTTAGCAACACTCACAAGATTATTTTTTTTGTTTTTACTTTTAATAAAAAAGTTCCACCTCTTCAGTAGAACCTTCTGACTCCCTCTATTCTAAATCCAAATGTTTGTCTAATGAAATTCTAGCTGTGCAGAAACCCAGGCTATGCCTGTGCTGACTGATCAAAATGGTCAATGATGAGGAAAAGCAAAAATGTAAGGATCTCTCACTTTGTTTTAGAGAGCACCTCGCATTTTGTTTGAAAAATAGTTTTAAAGAAAAAGGGGAAGAGAAACTGTCCTTTAAAGGACCTGTTAAATAGTTTTCTTTGGGGAGATCAATTGTACATTATTTCTCTTACTTGTGCTAGAAATAACCCAAACAGGTTTGTTTTTTTTTTCCCCCACTCGGAGAACAGAATCGTAATTTAAAAATGAACAATAGGATTTCTTACGGGTATTTTTTTTAATAGGGCTAAACGAAGTCTTGTGGTTTTTTTTCCAGATAGTACAGAGAAGGGGGATGCGGTGGGTTGTGAAATAGTGTGGGTGCACGTAAGCAGATAGCGTTGAAGTTGAGTACTTGTGTTCTCTTTTTTTTTTTTTCTGTCATGGTGACCTATTGCCACTTCACATACAACCCTTTAATATTAGCACAACTTTTAATTCTGTTGCCTTTAATCTTTTTATTTCAACTTTGGTATTTCTTTAAGTGAAAACATTATTGGGTAGCGAACGCAGCTTCCTTCCATGGCTTTGGTTACAAGCTGTTACGCGGCTAGAAAATTCTGTCTTGCTCCTGACCAAAACTTATTCTGCTTCTCCATCAAATATTGCGTGTTTGTGGGAGAAAAATGCAAGTTAATTGTGTTCTGCCCCTGCTACAGCTGTCAGCTCAGCAGTGTGGTCCTGTAGATAATTGATTTCTCTTTTGTTGTAAAGAAAAACCTTGGCCTTTTCTCAAACAAAATACTCTCTTGTTTGTTAATCTGCTTGCATCGTATCATAACTAGAGTTCCTTTGAATTTTGCTACAGGAAGGGGAGTACGTCTCTATTACATCGGTGGAGAAGTTTTCGCTGAGTGCCTAAGCGATAGCGCGATTTTTGTCCAGAGCCCCAACTGTAATCAAAGATACGGCTGGCATCCTGCAACTGTGTGCAAAATTCCCCCAGGTTAGTGGCTGACCAAAGGTCTTGTGCAAAAATATCCAGTGAACGTATTCACTGGGTAACATTTGCTTTCCTTTTGAGAGTTTCTTCATAGTCTTGGGCTTTTGTGTAGCAAGCACAGCTATTCATTGTTTGTACCCTTTGGACTTTTTTTTTCTTTATAGGATGCAATCTAAAAATCTTTAACAACCAAGAATTTGCTGCTCTTCTGGCTCAATCTGTGAATCAGGGTTTTGAAGCGGTTTATCAGCTTACTAGAATGTGTACCATAAGAATGAGTTTTGTTAAAGGATGGGGAGCTGAATACAGGTAAGGGGGAAAAAAAAAAACCAAAACAACTTTGCTTTTAAATTTAAACGTTTATCACCTTTCACTAATACACTACTTCTGCCTCGAAAGCCACATGCACAGGCTTCTTACCGCTATTGTAGATAATGCTGTCTGCAAGTTAAACCCAGATTTTTTCCTCTTTCTTCCCCCCCCGCCTCCAGCTATGGAGCTCCTGTCATAAAGAACATTAAACTACTTTTAGTATTGCACTGAAGTCAGCTATTGAGCAAGGAATGTCCTCAAAGTTCTGTTTCCTTGCTCGGTCCTGCTTGCTTATTGTGGTGAAATGACTGACAACATCTAGAAGTTCCTCGGTTTGTGCTATGGGATTATTTGCTGTTTGTTAGACTTTCAGTCATTTTGGTCTCTGTCCTCTTCTATACAGAATATAATGAGCTTGTTAGGTTGTGGTGCGGGATGCAGCTGATAGGACCCAACGGAAAGAACTGGAGTCGCTTGGAGTGCATTCCACAGAATAAAACAGCTGGAGAACACGCATTTAAGGGATGGCAAATATTTTGGAACTTGTAGTGGAAAAAACTTTGCAGGAGTAAGAGGACTGTGTTTACGTAGTAAAACTGCTAAAAACAGTTTTTTGAGTGGAAAAAATAGTCTTTTTATCTGCTTTTGAATAGATGCCAGTTGTATTTTGTGCTAACAGAGAAGACAAACTAAGAGCTATGGCTGAGGACAGTGCCTGTTTTTAATGTAGTATGGGAATTCTGGAAGAAAGGGAATTGACTTCTAACTGAGCAGTATTAAAGATTTAATTATTTCGGAGAGCTAGAGATGTGGTTTAAAACAAACCCCTTAAATATCTCTAGAAACGGTCCGCTGAAAGAATGAAGTCTGACATATCAATACCCTGTTGCAATACATAATGATTTTTTTTTTTAAATCCGTATCATTTCTAAAGTTGAGTAATCGCATGTAGGTTCCACTTGGAATCCTGGGCTTCAGATTCTTTTATCTGCTCTTGAAATATATACATGTAAATCGCATTGCCAGTACGTGGGGGAGGCTTCTCGGCTAAATGAAGCCAATTTTGTAAAAGCCTAATTAGGTGAAATGAGAAATTTGAGTAATGGAATAAATTGGTACCTCTTTGTTAGCAAGAGGTGCACAAGAAAGAATCTGGCTCAAGTTTAAAGGACTGTTGGATTTGGCTCAAAAGGAATATGTATACACTTACGCATAATTAAATACAACATTCAAATCAGAACAGAAGAAAGGCTTAATCAGTCAGATTATATGGAGACAACTCCAAATGAATGGAGTGGAAGCGCTGGGTTGAAGCAGTGGGGAGGCTTTTGGTAAAGTTATTTTTAAGGAGGGGGAATGTTGGTTGTTAGTAGTCTATAAACCCTTCAGAGATCACAGGGTCGAAAAAGCTCCAGTGGAAACGCTGCCAGAACAGCGCAGAAACTGATTCCTGACATAATGCTCAACTAGTTTCTCTGCGTCTCTCTTTAAGATGGTGCTAATAAATTACTGATGCGCAAAACTTGTAAGTTATGCTGCAGTTGTGATTAGATCAAGAAGACGTTGCTCCTGCAAACACCATCTTGAATTTAAATGAGTGTAGCCAATTGTCAAAATAGACCAGGAAGCACTGGAAAATCCATCACTCTTGTTAAAACTTCTGTGCTTCGTTATTACATCAAAAACGTTTCTCATGGAACAGGCTTTGGCAAAGCCAAAGCATTACTTAATTTTAGGCATATGTGCATAAACGTGCCAAATATGGCAAGGTGGTAGATTTTAGAAGCTTGGTAGACAAAACAGCTTATAGCTTTTTGCTCGATACGTGTTGGCTGGAATTGAGGCTGGTGGTAGAATCACAGAATCTTCATGGTTGGAAGGGACCTTTGAGATCATCGAGACACGCCCCCCCCCCCCCCCCCCCCCCCCCCCCCAAAAAAAAAACCCAAAACAAACCACCCCCTAGAATCTCTGCCCCTAGAGCATGCCCCAAAGTGCCAAATCCAGACGCCTCTTAAATACCTCTAGGGATGGTGACTCACCCACCTCCCTGGGCAGGCTGTTCCAGTGCCTGACCACTCTTTCAGTAAAGTAATTCTTCCTGATATCCAATCTAAACCTCCCCTGCTGCAGCTTCAGACCATTTCCTCTGGTCCTGTCACTATTCACCTGGGAGAAGAGGCCAACACCCTCCTCTCTACACCCTCCTTCCAGGTAGCTGTAGAGGGCCATGAGGTCTCCCCTCAGCCTCCTCTTCTCCAAACTAACCATGCCCAGCTCCCTCAGCCTCTCCTCACACGACTTGGTCTCCAGACCCCTCACCAGCTCGGTCGCTCTCCTCTGGACACGCTCCAGCACCTCAATGTCCCTCTTGTACAGAGGGGCCCAGAACTGAACACAGCGCTCGAGGTGAGGCCTCACCAGTGCCGAGTACAGAGGCACCATCACTTCCCTGCTCCTGCTGGCCACGCTATTCCTGATACAAGTCAGGATGCTGTTGGCCGCCTTGGCCACCTGGGCACACTGCTGGCTCATGTTAAACTGGCCGCCCACCATCACCCCCAGGTCCTTTTCTGCTGGGCAGCTTTCCAGCCACTCTTCCCCGAGCCTGTAGCGTTGCTTGGGGTTGTTGCGACCGAAATGCAGGACCCGGCACTTGGCCTTATTAAACCTCATACAATTGGCCTTGGCCCATGGATCCAGCCTGTCCGGGTCCCTCTGTAGAGCCTTCCTACCCTCACGCAGATCGGCGGTCAAAGTGTTCGTGGTAGCACAGGAACTACCCAGGCCTGGGATCATCTTTGGAAGAAAGTTAAGTAGAGGTAATTACAGCAAAGAGACTTAGTGATATGTGAACTGGAAATCCATGGGTAGAAGAAGCTGAGCTTTTGCTTTGAGATGGCTGCTAAGTCGCTATTTCATCAACTTTTGCCAGTGGAGTGCAAAGCCAGGGCTGTTGAACAAAACCAGTTATAAAATTTTGAGGAAGCGTGTTGTGGAACACATTGTAGGGGAGTTGACAGCGGTGGAATAATGAACTTCCTTCTTTGGGAGAGGATTCGAGACTAAATGGAATTATATTTCCTGTGGTTTAGATTGTTCTTTTATTGGATCGCTTTGTTTTGGCATAGGCATTTGGGGCTGAGATAACAATGTTTTTCAGAGTGCTGAGAGAGCACAGACCCCGCTGCTTTCTTCTTCTAGAAAATGCGAAACCACAGACAACTTTTGAAATCCATCCTCTGCCTGCCTTAATCTTTCTGCCTTTTCAGTTCCTCTGTTTATATAAAGAGATTTCCTTAAAGCGAAGGGTTGCAGGGCCGGCAGTGAAAACGAAGGGGCTGGGGCTGGGTCTGCCTAATCTGCTGCCTTTGAATCTTAATGCCTCCTTGCTTTGACTTTAGGATAGCTGGAATTACTAGGAAAAACTGGCTTAGCAACAGTAGTCTTGCCAGTCTAGTTTGGGAAAACTCCCATGCCTGGAGTGGGTACAATGAAATAACAGGATTTCTCAGGCAGAGTAGGTCCAATGCTGACTACTTTACTTTGGAGATGAGAAGGAAGATTTTTGAATAACAGGTCTCTAAAACAAGGATATATGGGAGAGTAAATGAACCTTCTATGGCTGTCAGCCCTTCAGCTTTACTGAGTCTTTCTGTGTGGTGTTTGAGGGCTTCTGTTGTGGAAGGTTATAGGGAAGTTCATACAGAAGACAAGGGAAACACAATTTTTACTTAAATAGTTTGTCTGAGGATGTTATAGTACAAAACACATGTAGAAGTGTAAGATTACAGGAAATCAGAGATAAAGTTCGGTGTTCCTTTGAGATAGCATCAGTTAGCACAGTACGAACACGCACTGTATTTTGACGTAGTGTTTCTGACAATATCTAGCAATTTCCTTATGCGCTTATCTTCTCAGTTGCTCCAAAAAGCCAGACTTTATGATCTTCATGGTACTGTGCTTTTGGCCATGCTGAGAGTGCTGAGCTGAGCCCTTCTATTCTGTGTTTCTCAGTAGTTGTCTACAAAATTCAAACCCAGTTATGCAGGCGGACCCTTTGAAGGTTGTAGTTGCACACAACTGTCTGTGAGGTGAACACCACCTTGGTTGGACAATCTTCAGTTTTGAATTTCTTTTTAGAAGTAAGGCTCTTGGTGCAGCACTTGAAGCCAGTGCTGCAGTTCTTATCTCTCCAGAGCAGAATATTCTCAACATATTATGGGCAAATGTGTGATTATTGATGTCTTATAGATGTGAGGTGTTTTTCTTCAAAGACGGTCTGAAAAACCTTAGTAAAAGCTATGGTAATGGTTACAGACTTTTATTTTTTTTTATGGAAACACATTTAGAATCATAGAATTGCTGAGGTTGGAAGGGACCTTCAAGATCATCAAGTCCAACCATTAACCTACCCTGACAAAAACCACTTCTAAACCATGTCCCTAAGCACCACATCTACCCTTTTTTTAAACACCTCCAGGGATGGTGAATCCACCACCTCCCTGGGCAGCCTATTCCAATGTTTAATAACCCTTTCAGTGAAAAAAGGTTTCCTCATATCCAATCTAAACCTCCCCTGACATAACTTGAACCCGTTTCCTCTTGTCCTATCCCTTGTCACCAGGGAGAAGAGGTCGGCCCCCATCTCTCTACACCCTCCTTTCAGGTAGTTGTAGAGGGTGAGAAGGTCTCCCCTCGGCCTCCTCTTCTCCAGGCTAAACAACCCCAGTTCCCTCAGTCGTTCCTCATAAGGTTTGTCCTCCAGACCCCATTTCGTGGTATGACGGAGAATTTTATGTCAGCCGAACCTGCTTTCTGACTTTCTCATTCTTTATTTTCTAGGCGGCAAACAGTAACAAGCACTCCTTGCTGGATTGAACTTCATCTGAACGGACCTCTACAATGGTTGGACAAAGTATTGACTCAGATGGGCTCCCCTTCAGTACGCTGCTCCAGCATGTCGTAAAACTCCTTCCTCTGTTACCAGTGGGCTAAATATCGAGTCCAATCAACAGACTTAATATAACAGCTCGTCTGTCGTAGTATTTGTGTGTGGTCCCCATGAACTGTTTACTATCCAAAAAGGTTTTTAAAAAAAAAAAAAAGAAAAGAAAAAACAGCACTTGAGGTCTCATCAATTAAAGCACCTTGTGGATTCTGTTTCCTATACTCTGATACTAGATGAAAATTTAGTGTATAGAAATGCCTTCTTCAGAAAGAAGAAGGGCCAGTTCTAAAGACTCTTAATGGTGTTTTTATTGGGTATATAATTGAGTGTCCTAATGGTTTATCAATAACATGAATAGCTAAGTATATGTACAGGTAATGTATCATGATCTCAAATATCACAGTGTTGTGCTGTTCTCCATTTTAGTTCCCATAAATAGTTGTTTGGTTTTTTTTGATTGGGGCAAATCTCTCATAAAATTCCAAGACTCTACTCCTTTATTCTTTTATATTTTTTTATATAAGCAGGTTTTCGAGTTGTCCTAAACATAAAAAGCAGACTTTCCTTGTAGAAAAGCTTAACTTTTTGCTGCCTTCTTAAAGAAAAAGAAAATCCCTCCGTTGGAAGGGAAAGAAATGTCTTGAGATTCATCTGTGAAATCTTAAGACACTTTATATGCTTAATGGGGCCTAAAATGAATTCATATTATAAATTCCGAGTCTCCATCACACTAGGAGTCTACTTTTCCCTACCCATCTGAGTTGATGCATCTGTTGCCAGCAGTATTGCTGGCACTGAGGTAATTTGGGACTCTTTTTTGTACCTTGAATCATTGAAATCAGTGTTTTTTTTTCTCACAGAATGAGAATTTACCGTAGCATTGGATACTGGATTAAGTACGCAAGGTTATTGGCTTATCCTTTACATCTGTGGGGTTTGGCTTTTTTTTTCATTGAACAGATGTCACTAAAAATCATGGGGTTTAGTTTTTGGAGCCAAATACCTTGAAAAAAATCCTTTCCCAGGGTAAACTAGACTCTTTCGTATAGGTTTTAAATAGATGCAGCTTCTTAACATATTTCAGTAACAGAATTTAAATTTCTGATCTGAGTGGCTTTGTATAGCTTACTTACGTACCAGATCATACGCATTCCTTATGTCATAACGGGCCTTGTTATTAAAAGTAGTTGCTTCTGCAAAACCTCTAGGATAGTGGTTGCTGAGGTATGACCAGCGAAGGAGGACTTCTAGGTTCTTCGTGACAGTGCATGTTATTGTGAACCCTTGGACACTACAGCTGCACCATATTAAAAAAGAAAAAAAAAAAGAAATATTCTGAAATATATTCTACAAATAAGTCTGGGTTGGGGAAGGGTTGGGAAACTGTATAGAAGGGTTATTCTGACTTGAAAAATATACATCTTACTAACAATCTTGTGATCTTAGCTGTCTGTCATTCTTTTGTTATTGTGGCAGTAGCAGGATTGCCTTTTTTGTCTGTTTTTTTTTTTCCCATTGTTTCATCCTTTTACACTAGCACTGTACTTTGTAAGTACAGCTAGTGAGGACTTAGCTTTGAGAACAAAAACGTGGCCAGTGTTACAGCTTTTAATCAGTTGACTGAATTGATGATAGCGATGGATATTTTTATGCCGTAATGACTAGGGGGCATAGAAGCAATACCAAAAAACAAGCCTTGAAAAAGCGGGCCAGACACCTTTTAAAAAAATAAATAAAAAAAAAAAATTGGCAAAGCAGTTACCAGTTTGTGCTAGTTTTACCAGTAGACTAATGTATTGGTAGAACTTGTGAACCTAAGAAATAAGCTTCATGCGTGTTGCATTTGCCTAATATGTGAATACACTAATAAAAGTTTTAATTCTCATGCTGGTGGTTTTATTTTTTTCTCTGTTAATTGCTGTGTATATTTTCTGTTGAAGGCTAGGAATCATTCGAACCCACCCAAATAAATGGCGCAAGCGTCCCGCGTGTTGTGGCTGGAAAGGTATCATTTAGATGTTGAAATCGCTTCTTATATCGCTCTCGTAGAGGTTCTGCATCTGTGTGTGTTTAATGGTACAGACTTCTGCTCCAGATCAAGTTTATTAAAGCAGTCGCTTTTTTTTCTTTCCCTGTCACAGTCGAATTACATCCTGCTAGCTCAGAGGTTTACTTTCCCCTGTGAAACAGTTAGATAAGAGCGACTTGTCTGGGTGGAAGACTCCGTTGCATTTGGGAGCAGGTTGCAACTTGAATGGGTTGGGTGACCTCATTCCGTAGTCTCCTTACTGTGGATTTCTGTTCCTTCGGTTACGGTGGTATTTCTTGCTTTGCCTTGAACATCGTAATAACCTTGAGTGTACCCTTTTTTTTTTTGATGCGCACTTCCAAGCTGCGTACAAGGACACTGCAGCTGTTATCTGTGGACCTGTGGTACTGCTCGTGTGCAAGGCCGTCTCATTCTGTGTAGAAGTCGCTTTTTTTTGACTTCTGCTAGTACCGCTTAAAATATTCTCTCCTGCCATCGCTGTTTCAGCCACAGCTTAGTGGAACGAGGGAACTTATCTGCATTCAGAATATTTGCTTGCCTGTATTTCGTTTAAATCCCTTTTGGCAGTTCTTGAGTAACTTTAACCTACTCGTGTTTCTTAATCCAGTGCCTTTCTGACTTATCCCACTGCTGTTCTGCTCTTCCTCAAAGCCTGACCAGTGCCTGCTCAAGCATCTTAATGCGGAATGCCTGTGGTACGTAAGGAATGTGACTTCATCCCTCTTCTGCCAGTCAAAGTACTGATGTCCAAAGTACAACTGAAAAGTGAATTATTTTTTTTTTCCCATGAGGCCATTTTGGTAAATAAAACACTTATCAAGCAGGGAATCATCAACTGGAGATACTTTAATTATGGGCAGCCAGCTGCTTATCTGTATTGGGCATCTGGAGAAAGTCTGTTGCCGTAAGTTCGGAGTGGGATTCCGTGTGCCTGGGTTCTGATCTCTCTCTTGTCGCTAGCCCTGCGTGAGCGTGATTTTCATAGTACTGCCGAAGTCAAGTAATCCATCAAAAATCAGGTAGCTGGTGTAAACGCCCGAGCCTAAAAATTATTTTTGAGTTTGCCTTTTAGCAACTTGGATGCACTGAGCTGAATTTCCAAACCCTCCCCTCTCCGAAGAAAAACCCAGTTGCGTGTAGAGGTTCTTCCAGTTCCAGGGCTGGGGTTTGAGAACGATGTCAAATACTTGGAGTCTTGCACCTTCAATCTGTGAGAACTGATAGCAGAGCATCGTCTCCGTGTATTTCCCCCTTCCTTTTGTGCATGTTTCCCATCCAGGTGGGTAAGCTCTCTGCAACAGGAATTCTCTACTGTTAGTTGAGCATCTTGCATGGAGTCCCTTGGCTTCCAGGTGCTGTTATACAAACCTAGAACGTGGTGAGAGCTGTGGTTTTGTTTTTTTTCTTGGCCTTATTCAGGATGTTGTGCTTAATCGGAACTTAATCTCCTTGAGAGCGATTGCAGGCAGCGTTACATGGTTTAGCTTCAGACTCTCCGTATAATCAGCAGGAAGAGGTAAAGTCTGTATTTGGGGCTCTGAATTGCTCTCTGGTAGAGATCCTAGGCTGTCGGCTGAGCTGCCTGATGTAAATGCACAAATTAAATATGAATATCCGCCTTAAAGTTCTTGGGTGCTATCAAAAGAAGTCAGATGTTTAGGAATCGTAGCTTTAACTCATTTACACAGTAAAAACTAGAAATCACAACTGCTCTACTTTACTAAGCTTTTTATTTTCATGTGTCCAACTTGACGTTTCACGTTGAAGCAGGAGGGTGTGACGTTTGTGGGGGGATTGATAATCATCTGCAGCTCTGAATCGTTGGCACGGTGAAGCGTAAGTTGTTTTGTTTTAACCTTCAAACTTGTCATACTTCATTGCGGTTACGGCTTTTTTTTTTAGCATTGCAAAGTGAAATTTTACTGCAGCTGGGTTTTGAGTTAAAATATTATGAAATCCTGTATTTCACTAGACTCCACCCACACAGTGTTTTACTTGAGTATGAAGCAGTGTTCCTTTTCCCAAAACAAATTTTGACTATAACCTGATTTTGGGGACGCTGAAGCTTCAATACTAGCTGTGAACAGTCAGGGAGGTACTGTCTTCGTTAGAAGAATTAACGCATATTGCAAGTAACGTGCCAGCTGGATTAGTGCTTCTAGAAGGACCCGCTCGGGGAATTGAATTGCAGCTGGTCTGAAAGTTTATTACCATTAAGAAAATATTAATGAAATGGGTGTTTTCCTGAGCACTTAAGCTTGGCTAGTAAATAACCATCATAAACTGGATTAAAGGAGGCCGTGTAAAAATAGCCTTCAGTCACGTAGGTCCTCTTTTCCTTATCTCTTCTGTAAAAGGTTGCTGTTTCTTCTTTGGGAAAGCGCGGTTCATGGGATAAGTTTCTAGGACCAGATTGTCACAACTATGAAAACTAGAATCAAGGCTTCAAAGCTGAGAACAGTCTTTGATCTTACATTAGCCATCGTTTCATTAATCAGGATTAAATCTACTTGGCAGGAGAAAAAAATGGATGACAAATAATGGATGTGTAAAGATGTCTCAATCCTTTCCCCCGCCCCCCATGTAGAAAATCGGGTCAGAGTGGATTCAATAAAGCTGCTCCTGTTCCTTTTGGACTAGGATCCAAGGTGGCAATGGTCATACATGCTCCCGTCTTAATTTTCTTTTAATTGCCAACGTTGAAAGTTGAAACAAAGCTTCTGTCGCTCTTGATTTTTCTGTCGACAGCATCTGTTTGCTCATCTAAAGCGGTAGTAAGGTACTGTAAAAAAAACTGATGTATGCCTTGTGAATTAATTGAGCTTATGAGCAATGCGTCCCTGAGGCTGCAAATTCTGTTTGATTTCTAAAACCTATCTTTGCTTTAAAGTCTTCCTTATTCGCCTTTTCATTTTGAAGGAAAATTCCAAGAACAACTGTTGTGGCACCAAGCATAGAAGATAATGAAAATGAGGTTGCCAGCGGTTGCAGTTTATCTTTGGGGTGAAGAGGTGGGCGCTTGTCCATCATTTTCTAATTAATCTTGGAAAGGAGTTGTCTGGGAGGGTGGTCACCTTTGGAGGAGAAGTAAGAAGAGAGGGAGGCTGGAGCCTCAAGCACGCATCCAGTTTACTGGGAAGATGGAGTGGAAGCAGGTCAAGCTGTAGAACCATAATGTGGACCAGGGAATTGCAGATTCCCAAGGGTTAATTGTCGTATGCTCCAAGCTGTGTGGGGCGGCTGACACGCTGGAGGGGAGGGATGCCATCCAGAGGGACCTGGACAGGCTGGAGAGGTGGGCCCATGCCAACCTCATGAACTTCAACGAGACCAAGTGCAGGGTCCTCCACCTGGGTCGGGGCAATCCCAAGCACCGATACAGGCTGGGCAGTGACTGGCTTGAGAGCAGCCCTGAAGAAAAGGACTTGGGGGTGCAGGTGGACGAGAGGCTCAACATGAGCCGTCAGTGTGCACTAGCAGCCCAGAAAGCCCATCGTATCCTGGGCTGCATCAGAAGTGTGGCCAGCAGGTCGAGGGAGGTGATTCTCCCCATCCACTCCCGTGAGACCCCACCTGGAGCACTGCGTCCAGTTCTGGAGCCCCTACTACAAGAGAGAGATGGATGTGCTGGAGCGTGTCCAGAGGAGGGCCACGAGGATGATCAGAGGGCTGGAGCCCCTCTCCTATGAGGACAGACTGAGGGAGTTGGGGATGTTCAGTCTGGAGAAGAGAAGGCTCCGAGGAGACCTTAGAGTGGCCTACCAGGATCTTAAGGGGGCCTACAAGAAAGCTGGGGAGGGACTTTTTAGGATGTCGGGTAATGGTAGGACTAGAGGGAATGGATCAAAACTAGAGATGGGACGATTCAGACTGACATTAGGAAAAAGTTCTTCACCATGAAGATGGTGAGTGAGACACTGGCCCAGGTTGCCCAGAGAGGTGGTGGAAGCCCCATCCCTGGAAGTTCTTAAGGCCAGGCTGGATGGGGCTCTGAGCAACCTGATCTAGTGGGAGATGTCCCTGGCCATGGCAGGGAGTTGGAACTAGATGGTCTTTAAGGTCCCTTCCAACCCTGACAATTCTACAATTCTATCTCTGCAGAGATACGAAACAGTTGGACAGGGAATAGTACACAGATAAGCTTAGGTTGTCTAGATCCATGAATTACTTTGAAATAAAACTAATGTATAATGAGTTTAGAAACCCTTTAGAAGCCTTGTCTCTTCTGTTTGTGTTGTATGTCCTTGTGATGTGTAGGATTCACAAAGCAAAGCTGAGGAAAAAAAAGATGCGCTTAAGCTGTTGAGATTTGGGTGGGGGTTATTCAGCATGGACTCCCCAGGGCTTTTGCATCTGGGTGTTGGTGTTTTGGGTCTTTTGTTTCTTTTTTTTTTCCTGTGGAATCGCTGGTGGAGCCTGTGGTTAAAAAAAGAGCCTCAGGCGGGAGAGGCAGGATCCTCCGGAGAGGAGCAAGGTTTGATCTTACTGAAGCTCTGAGAAGAGCAAAACTTACCCTGCCACGAAACAGCGGCAGGCAGTGCCGAGATTTGTGAGCTGGTGGAGATCCAAGTAACGCCACGTGGAGAAGGACTGTGTGCTATCCGAGGGGATGTTAGCTTGGGTACGAGTCCTAGCGAAGCTTCTTATGGACCTGAGCCAAGCTGTGCTGTGCGTCTGTACTGTGCTTCCTCGCACGCTTGGTTCCAAAGCTAGCAAAGGCTGATGAAGCTTGGGCTTGTCTCCACTGCAACTGTGGATGGGTAAAAGCTCAACAGAATCACAGACTGGCAGGGGTTGGAAGGGACCTTTGGAGATCACCTAGTCCATCCACCCCTGCCAAAGCAGGGTCACCCAGAGCAGCTTGGACAGGAACCCATCCAGGCGGGTTTGGAATGTCTCCAGAGAAGGAGACTCCACAGCCTCTTCCAGTGCTCTGTCACCCTCAAAGGAAAGAAGTGCCTCCTCATGTTGAGATGGAATTTTCCATGTTCCAGTTTGTGCCTGTTGCCCCTTGTCCTGTCGCCGGGCACCACTGAGAAGAGTCTGGCCCCATCCTCTTGCCACCCACCCTTTAGATATTGATGAGGTCCCCTCTCAGTCTTCTCTTCTCCAGGCTGACCAGCCCCAGGGCTCTCAGCCTTTCCTCAGCAGAGAGGTGCTCCAGTCCCTGGATCATCTTGGTAGCCCTCGGCTGGACTCTCTCCAGCAGTTCCCTGTCCTTGAACTGGGGAGCCCAGAACTGGACCCGGTGCTCCAGCTGTGGCCTCCCCAGGGCAGAACAGAGCGGGGAGGATGACCTCCCTCCACCTGCTGGCCACGCTCTTCTTAATGCCCCCCAGGAGACCATTAGCTGCCTTGGCCACAAGGGCAACAAGTGGTTGTCAAGGCCACAACAGGGTTCACTTGAGGGTTGAATGAAAGGTCACTACCCAGAATCTAGTGTCTAATGGTGGAGAAAGGACTTCAGAACTAGCTGCCATGTAAGCAGTCTGCTGAACAGCAAAGAGCATTGACTTTGGCAGAGAAGGATCTGGAAATAACAAATGAAATTGTCTTTCGGATGAGGACTGTCATGCCTCTGAGGAGCTGAGCAGTCTCAGGAGTACGGGAGGACTGTTGGGAAGGACCGCGGTTGTTCTGGAGAGCATCCACCCTCCAGGCTGGACATACCTAACAGGATCCTGCTTTGCAGAAGATGTGCACGTTCATAAGCCAACATAAATCTTCTCTCCTCTTTTTTTGTAGTTAAAGCCTTGGAAATGATAACATTAATTTAGGAACAATAATCCCCTTCTAGACAAGTATGTTATCTTCTTCTTTTACGGCTTCAGAAGTCTTGAGAGCCCAACGGGAGGAAAAACCACAGCTATTAGCAGCGCTGATGTTAGTACTGATGCGAGGGGAAAATATCTGCATAACGTACTCAGGCTTTGAGGTTTGCGCAGCGTATGAAATTAAAATGGGCAAAGAGCCAGGGCTGAGAAACACTGAGGTTTAGTAGAACAGGGAAAGTGGTGGGGCTGGGAAAAAAAAAAAAGAAAAAAAAGGAACAAGTGGCTGATGCTGAGCTTCAGCCGCGATCCGCAGTCACACAAGCACCCTTACCGGTTATCTGGACGCTCTCGATACGTATCTGCCAGTTGAAGATCTTCCAAACGAGTTTTCCTTTTGTTGCAGCACTGAGAAAGTCGTTGGAGCGCAGGAGAAAAGGGAAATCGGACTGAGGGGAGCACAGAGCTAGTTTTGCATCTCTGTAGCTGACAAAGCTGAGGCTCCACGGTGTCCCTTGAGAAGCAACTTGAGCTGGAGACTGAAGAACTGACCTGACTTGTCCTGCAGCCTGGCGCTGGATGGAAGAGACTGTTACCTGACCCACAAGGAGAAGCAGTTTGACAAATAAATAGGAATAAAAAGCCCACAGCCTCCGTGGGAAGAGGTTTGCCGTAACATCTACGTGAATTTTGCTTTTTGGAGGTGAGAGTTTTGCTTTAATGAAGAAGACGCTCGGAAAATCCTTGGGAGCGTTCAAGTGCTCCTCAGCAAATGGTACATCCCATCCTGTGGAGTGAAGGTGCTTTGTTTTGGGGGGTTTTTGATGGTGTGTCTCGTGTTTGGGTTGTTTTTTTTTTTTTTCAGGCACTGAGTAGTGCGTCTGGCTTAATGAAGCTCTGCAAGACTTCTTTGTCTCCCGACTTCATTCTAAATCCGAAGCGAGTGGGTTTTCGCATGACAAACAGCAGCCGTGCTTGTTAAATGTGGAGAAAACACCGTGTTCTTCTGAGGCCCTGAGGAAGAATATTAAAGAGGATTTTTTTATTTTTTTTTTTCCACCCAAAATGCTTATTTGCCAGCAGGAGGAAGTCGTAGTAGAAGGGAGGAGGGGAAAAAACCAGCTTCAAAGTTACCTACGTAAAAAAGGGGTGGAGGTCGGAAAGGAATTGGTGTGCAAATAACAGTCTGAATATTTTAATAGTGTTTGGATTGAGAGCCCTGGGTTGAAACTGGCTGAGGGACCGAAGCCTGGTTGAAGTTAAAGCTTGAAGAGGTTTAATTTCAAGTGTAGGACACTTGATCACAAATGCGTATTCTATTTTTAGTTTGCCGTGTCAACGGGCGCCGTTGTTGCGCGTAGTTTCGTTTGGCTGGCAAACAGCATGGCAAAAGGTGTTCTGTCCCCAGTGAAGACACTTGAAAACAGGTCAACCATCAGTTGAATTTTTAATTTTGTGTGATGTAAGAATGAAATCGGTGTGTCTGGGACAGGCGGTTCTGATCTTGGTGCCATCCCAAGGGCACAAACTAAAGCTCAGTAGTCCCGTTTCTCATACCTTTCATAAGGTACCGTCTCAGGACCTTATTTCTGGAGTAATGGTTTCAAACTGGAAGAGGGGAGATTTAGATGAGATGTTAAGAAGAAATTGTTTGCTGTGAGGGGGGTGAGCCCCTGGCCCAGGTTGCCCAGAGAAGCTGTGGCTGCCCCATCCCTGGAGGGGTTCAAGGCCAGGTTGGACGGGGCTTGGAGCAACCTGGTGTGGTGGGAGGTGTCCCTGCCCAGGGCAGGGGGTGGCACTGGGTGGTCTTTAAGGTCCCTTGCAATGCAAACCATTCTATGGTTCTATTCTGATTCTGGTCCTCCAGTTGAAATGAAGGAGGACTAACAGGAGGCTTTGCTGCTGCTGTAGCAATACCACAATAACATGATAATGACCATAATTTGTGTGTTCTCTCTGAGCTCTACCTGCTGTCAGTGGAGCTGTGGCCAGTTTACACACGAGCGGACACTACTTGGAGTCAAAAGCCTTGAGTGTCACCTTTGTTAGGGAACCAAAGGCGACTGTAAAGTTGTGGGGACCCGTTTGTACCTAGTGCTTCCCCTGGCCGCGCTCTCAGTGCTGAGACACTTAAATGAGCAGAAATAAGGATTTATCATGACGTTGGGAGGATGAGCAGGATTTTGGGAAGTTTGAATCTCTGACCTAGGGTTAGCAAACCCCCTGCCTTCCCTCAGTCCCCCGTGTCCAGTGCTGTCAAAAGATCTGGAGAAGTTTAGAAAAACTACTGTGCAGTAGGTAGCGCTGGCCACACTAATTGCTAACATTGGGACTGTTACGGCCAACTGGTTGGCTAACAAAAATGAGACAGATGGCAATGGATTAACTGACTTATTTTGACTGTGATTCAGAGGCTGGCTTGAGGAGCTCCAGTTTGCTTGCAGAGGTTGCTGGTTAAACTGTCTAGGACCCTGTCAAAAGCCAGCTTGATGAGCTAGCTAGGTGTTGAAATGCATTTGTATTTCTGTAATATTAGACCAAATCATTGGAAGATATCTAGTTAAGATGGATTAAAATGACTGGGGGAGTAGGGAGGGATCGGTGGGCTTCTTCCCGCGTCATGGGATCTTTAAATGGTTGTTCCAGTTCAACTCAAAATTCCTGTATCAGATGCCAGTATCGGTGTGTCTGCAGCCATGGAGCTCTGGCTATGAGACTTTTCCCCCCTCCATGACTGAGCTAATTCCAAAATTAACGATTCCTAGGATGTGCCTTTTGAGGTGCAGAGGAGCTGTTCCTCCTCTTTTGATGTTCTTAAATGTCCTGTGCTCTAGCTGGCGTGGATGAAACCCAGCTTTCACTGAGCAGTCTGGGATCTTTTTTTTTGTGTCTTGTATTCTTGTTATCCATGTGGACAAGGCAATGGCAGCTCTGTCACCAGCCAGAGCCTCTTCCCGACAGAAAAGAACTAATTAAGTGTGAAGATTAAAAGGGGATGAAATACTGATATTGAATACGATAGCGGTAACATGACCGTCATTTCAGAAGTTAAAAAATAAATAGTAGTAGACCTCTTTCTCAGCCACGCTCCCTTAAAAGGCGCTTGCATGGGTGGTTTTATGCAGCAAGAGGCATCGGAGTCGAACCTCCACAACTATGAAGGAGTAGGGGGAAAACGATCCGTTAAAAGTTTGTGTGGGGGAGTGCCAAGGGCGGCAGAGGCAGAGCATGGTGGAGGGTCTGTGTGTGAAGGTGGAAAGCCCGTGGGTACGGTCAGTGGGTAGCATTTCATCCCCTTGTTTTGGGCAGTCCTTGTGGGCGTCAACCTTACGTACTTTCAAATAAGCTTAAACTCCTGGGGAATTCCTTGTCTGCTGATGGTGCAGGGGCAGAGCCAGCATCAAACCCCACATTTTCCTGCCTTCCAGCCTCCGGCTGCTTTTGCGAAGCCACAGTCTTTTTTTTTTTGGACAGAGCACCACCGTTGGCGCCCCATAGCTCTGAGTCATGGAAACTTCGAAGTGAATTGTTTTTTGACGACAGAGATGTGTTTTGCTTTGTGTCCCCCTTCCTTTGGCTTGTGGAATTGGTCTGGTTTCCACCCAGTGAGACCCATCAGGGTGGCTCTCTTGTCTTTAAGTTAATGAGACAGTGGTGGAGGTACTATCTCCAGACTGTAACTCGAGATGGGGTTGGCCTTCTGACCTGCTGAAATAGGAAAGTATCCTCTTCAAAGAGGCAAAATAATGAGAAACAGGTGTTGATATTTACGAAACTAGTTGTACATCAGTTGACCGACTATTTTTGTTCTTAGTAGTCTTGGAATCTGCAGATGTGACACTACTGCAAGCCACCCTTGCTCATGGTAAGGATAAAGCAGCTTTGGGCAAGGCCTGAGGACCCTCATTGGCCTTGACTCTTTATGTAAGACAAGCTCATTCGACCGTAGGCATCAACCCAATGGATGTTTCCAAAGCAATCTGATAAACCATCTGTGCACTTATGACCTCCCCGGCGGAGGTGGGTGCGAATGACCTCCCCGGCGGAGGTGGGTGCGAATGACCTCCCCGGCGGAGGTGGGTGCGAATGACCTCCCCGGCGGAGGTGGGTGCGAATGACAGTGCTCTTTCACTGCTAGCAGGGCTTTAAATATAACCTGGTGCTTGGGAGAGTGAAGAAGTTTGAAAGAACAAAAGCAAATTAGCACCTTGGCTTTAGGGTTGCATGGAGAATAACTCAATCCTTTGATATGCTCTTTTTTTTTTTTTTTTAAAAAAAGGGGGGTACCTTTGTTGCTTACAATGTTTTAAGGAACTTAAAATATCAAGGAAGCCCTTGTTGCACAGCGTTAGGGGGTAGTTTTGATCCTGTGTACATAAGAGGTCACTAAATCTTGTTAGCTTTGGATTTTTTATTTATTTATTTTTTTAAAAGAGACAGGCGCTTTTGATGGAGTTGAAACCTCACGTGGGAAAGTTGCGATTACGTGGGACTGCTGAGTAAAAGCAGACAAGTTGGACCCCCAGTCAACTTTCCAGCCATTCAACCTCCTTGATCCTATGTCACCCCACGTGTCTCCAGCTAATTGAAAATTAAATTTTTCTGACAAGTCTTCTGCTGAATATTTCTCACTTTGAATTTTCTAGTCCCGAATAATATGAAAATCATCTGACTCCCTTCACATAGGGTAGGCATTCAGGTCTAAAGTTCCTCCAGCCATTGTCATGTACAGCACAATAACTGATGTTTGGATGTGAGCATTTCTCTTTCTCAAAGCTGTTGTATGAATTCTGTCCACTTCTAAACTCCTTCTTCATTTTTACTCTTCTTGTTACCTCCTGACAACAGAACTCCTGTCTTAGAATCACAGAATCATAGAATGGTTCGGGTTGGAAGGGACCTTAAAGACCATCCAGTTCCAACCCCCTGCCCTGGGCAGGGACACCTCCCACCACACCAGGTTGCTCCAAGCCCCGTCCAACGTGGCCTTGAACCCCTCCAGGGATGGGGCAGCCACAGCTTCTCTGGGCAACCTGGGCCAGGGGCTCACCACCCTCGCAGCAAACAATTTCTTCCTCAGATCTCATCTAAATCTCCCCTCTTCCAGTTTAAAACCATTCCCCCTCGTCCCATGGCTCCCCTCCCTGCTCCAGAGTCCCTCCCCAGCTTTCCTGGAGCCCCTTTAGGAACCGGAAGGGACTCTAAGGTCTCCGCGGAGCCTTCTCTTCTCCAGGCTGAACCCCCCCAGCTCTCTCAGCCTGTCCTCCCAGCAGAGGGGCTCCAGCCCTCCCAGAATCTCCGGGGCCTCCTCTGGCCCCGCTCCAACAGCTCTGTGTCCTTCTGCTGTTGGTGCCCCAGAGCTGGAGGCAGCACTGCAGGGGGGTCTCCCCGGAGCAGAGCAGAATCCCCCCCCTCGCCCTGCTGCCCACGCTGCTGGGGATGCAGCCCAGGCTGCGGGGGGGTTCTGGGCTGCAAGTGCACACTGACGGCTCATGTTGGGCTTCTCATCCACCAACACCACCAAGTCCTTCTCCTCAGGGCTGCTCTCCATCCATTCTCCGCCCAGCCTGGATTTGTGTTGGGGATTGCTGTGACCCAGGTGCAGGACCTTGCACTTGTCCTGGCTGAACTTCTTGAGGTTCACGTGGATCCACCTCTCAGCTTGTCCAGATCTCTCTGGATGGCACCCCTCCCCTCCAGCTTGTCAACACAGCTTGGTGTTGTTGGCAAACTTGCTTCCTTGTCTTCCAAAAATTGTCTGTGCTATGCTGTTATTTAACTCTCCAGACTCATTATCTTACAACCTGGGGAAGAAATCTCTTGAGCTGCCTCACTGAGAAGTGTCATTTTCCCCTCTCAAGATGGTTTGTGCAGAACCTTGGGTCTCACAAAGGCTAGGACAGCTAGTATCTGGAAGAAGGCCACAAAACCATGTTTTGAAGACACCCTACTGTGGTGGCAAGTAAGACCTTGTGGTCTCAGGTAGGTGCCCAGCTTGATTCGAATCGTGTATTATTGTGAGCGTGGAGTTTGTTTGAACATCTTGTGACTCCCTAGCAAGGCAACCTTGACTTCCTATGGGCAAGGTTTCCACTATGCTAAACTTGATTCTGCAGTTGACGTCCCAGCTAACCACCATGGTCAGATGTTGTCTGTCGCTCTTGGGCACATGGTCTTTGTTCTTCGCATGAAGTTTCATATATAAGCTTCGCTTCAGGTGTTCCCAGATGGAGCTGCACTCTCTTTACTCTCCTGCCAGACTTTCCCACAACAACCTGGTCACCGTTCATGCTGGCAAGACTCGTTCGGTGGTTGGGAACGAAAGCCCGTCTCTCCCCAGGTTAGTGCTGGCAAACACCATCTTTTCTGGTTGGAGTGGCTCATACGGGCAACTTCGGTTGTCTTGGTTTAGTCCTGGTAGACACAGAAATCTCACATTCATGCCCTAAAGCCCTGGGCTGTTTGAAAAGGCGTTCATGCAAAGCTTTCTGGTCTGTCAACCGCCGCTCGCTATATCAAAAAGATTACCTTTTCCTCTGTCAGGCGTCCCGATTTCCCTCTGGGTTTGGTGTAAAGACAACAGGATTTGCTTGTCTCAGCAGCTCCCCTCCTGCTTGTCCTTGAACGCTCTAGGAGATGAATTGGATGGAGTTTTGCTTTTTTTTCTTCCTTCCACCCCCAGGTAGGAGATCTATTTTGAAATTATTTCAAGGGCATGTGATGTGGGGTTAGCCCAATGTAAATAACCCCAGCCTTGCTTATTTCCCATGTGACCGGGAAACGCTGATGCTCCTGCTTTTGAGTAGGTTCATGCCCAGGGTCTTTCTGAGATGTTACAGATTGCGTGGCTGAACTGTCCTGGAGTCAACCTCCTGTTTTTCTGTGAAGCTCTGAAGAAGCCAGGATGATGCTCTGATCATCGTGGTCAGTGAAGCAGGTTGGGGGCACTCTTCATATCACAGTCTGGTAAAGACAGTTGAGGTCCCTGAAATCCATCTGGGATATTCCCTGACCTCCCGAGTCAGCGATTTGCCCACTTGATTCATTCCAAACCTAAAACACGGTTCGTCACAGCTGGGATGTCCTACAAGTCTTCTTGCTTACTAACTCCTCTTCCCACGTAGTAACAGAGGTCAGAGATAGGGAAAGGAGGTCTCGTAGGAACAGCTTTCTCCTTTCTCTGTTACAGTTTCTGACTGTTTTGGGATGGAGCCACTATTTTTTTTGGTGGAGCCAGCTGCCTGGGTTCTCCCCCCTTGGCTCTGTTAAGATGGATCTTGTCCCCGTTGCCTGGTTGCGGGTTGGGCGCCCGTTTCCTTCATTTGCTTTCTTAGCCTGTGGTGGGAGGACAGGGGAAACCTGACTCCTCGTGGCTGACACAGCTTAGCTCTCAAGGGAAGAGCGCTCCTTCAGCGTCTACCTGCATTTTTCTCTAAGATTGTATCTAATTCAGCCAAGAGATAAATCTTGTTTCCTTCCCCAAGCCTCACACCTCTAAGGCCCTCTCTTTCACACCCTTCGTGTCAGGGAAATTCTCCCATTTGAAGGTCTTTCTGGTGGGTCATTGGCAACCGTTGCTACAAAGTAAGAATTTGGCAATTCCAAACGAAGGCAAGGAGACCGCGTTGAGGCTTGATGCCATATTGCCAAGGTGCCTTTGCCACCAGGCTCAGCTGCCAGGTCATCTGGTTCAAGTTGAAGGAGCTGAGGTGCTCCTTCATGCATCATTTTTAGGATGAGGGGTAATGGTTTTAAACTGGAAGAGGGGAGATTTAGATGAGATCTGAGGAAGAAATTGTTTGCTGTGAGGGTGGTGAGCCCCTGGCCCAGGTTGCCCAGAGAAGCTGTGGCTGCCCCATCCCTGGAGGGGTTCAAGGCCAGGTTGGACGGGGCTTGGAGCAACCTGGTCTGGTGGGAGGTGTCCCTGCCCAGGGCAGGGGGTTGGAACTGGATGGTCTTTAAGGTCCCTTCCAACCCGAACCATTCTATGATTCTGTGATCATGGGTCATCTTCCATATCTTCTCTAAGCAGCATCCCGTCTCTGAAGCCTTGAGGGCAGATGCAGCGTTGGGCTGAGCAGCTTCGTGGTTGCGTGGAGGGCTGACCCTCTGCCCTTTGAATTAACGGTGTAAGGAAATGGCTGGGATTAGGTGGGGATTGTCACTTGAAGATAAGATCCAGTGTGGGTGAAACAAGTGTACGCGGGGACCGTGCGTGCTGGTTAGCTTCTTCCCACCTGCTTGCACAGAGTCTTCTGGTGTATTTCTGTACAAGAGAGGAAAATGAGAGGTGTGATGGACCTTCATCCATCCACGCACTGAGGTGGGGGTAGCTCTGGTGCTGGTCCAGGCTCTGCAGAAGTCACCACACCGTTTCCATATCACCGGGGCTGTTGCGAGGAGACACAGAGCTTGTGACGCAAACCCTCTGCACAGCCCATGAATGAATCTATAAAATATCGCCAAGCGCATCATTTTTCTCACGTAACGGCACGAGGCGATTCAGCTCAACAAGAACAAAGGGGGGGAAAACCCCAGGAAATAGTTTGTGAAAACACTTTCAAATTACAAACTACTAAAGGCCACCACGCACACCAGGAATTTATGGAAATGATGTACACCAAAAAAAAAAAAAACCAAACCTCTATAAAAGGGATCTGGGTCACGTTTGGTTATTTTATTATGATTACGGCCAATGGTTCTTGATATTTAAATCGTATTTAATGGGGAGAAAAATTTGTGGTAGCCCCAAGCCATGACAATTCAGATTTTATTTCTTTTTTTTTTTTTAAAAAAAAAAGAAACCACACAGCAAAACTTGAAATGAAAAAGCTAATGAAACCCATATCCCGCAGAGCCCTTGCACTGAAACTTTATAAAACGTGCAAGAAAATATTCCGAAGCGAGCTAATACTCATGGAGCGAGAAGGGCTTTCTCTCATCCACTCCGGTAGGGTTTGAACCATGCTGGATTTCAGGCAGTCGGGAAGTTAATGAGATTTTGATGTCAAATGATATTCTTCATATGTATTACTTAAAGCAATTCATTCCAGACGTGGGAAGGCCAGCTTCTCGGTCGGTGTTATACTAGCTGTGGGGATCTGGCCTCCAAAATTTCTAGGTTTTGGTGTTGTTTTTTTGTTTTGGTTTGTTTGTTGTGGTTTGTTTGTGGTTTTTTTTCCCCCCCACAGATAAATGTTAATCTAATAGGCAGGGCTTGCATTGCAAGGGTAAATATGTGAAGGTTTCCCGGGAAATTTACTACACCGTGGGGAGGGGGGAAAAAAAAAAAGAAAAGAAAAGAGATGAAACCTTGAAATGCGCAGGCATTATCGGCGTAATGTTATAGATGGGAGAAGCCATCAAACATTGGCTAAATGCTAGTTAGGAGGAGTAATTTTTAAAATTCTTGTCAGCTGGGACAAAGTTATGTCTTGAGCTCCCCGTGGCCTTGACAAAGCCGTAACAGCCCGCGGAGAGACGTACGTGTGGCGGAGCGCATCAAAACGCCCCGGCTCCGATGGCAGGGAAAGTAAATTAAAGGAACAGGTTTGATCATAAACCTCCTGGAAAATATGAGGGTATTAAAGCCGGCTGGATAATTAGCATAATTACATCATAGCGAATGCAAAGGAGATCGTCTGAAGGCATATTGTATTGTGGGAGCTCGGCTTCGACTGGTAGTGCGTGTTGAACGACAGACTAATAGACCGCTCCAGGGAATGGAGCAGTAAAATCTTGTTATGAATTTGTTTATCAAGAACGCAGAGATAGGAAGGAACAGCGATGGCATTTAGCCGGCTGAATTATTGCTTTTTTAACCTTGCTTTCTGCTGGTAGTCTTTTGTCAACGCCTGAGCATCCCGTTTACTTTCGGGGCAGAAGAAAAATAGGAGCTGGCAGGGGACTTACAGGCCACGAGCACTTTGTGCACCAGAAATAGGAGCCAGTTTCTGTGGCTGCTTCTCTCTTTCTCGTTGCCTTCGCCAAGCTCTGCTTGTGGTTCAGCAGATGCTGGTGCTTCCAGAAGTGGCACTGGCTCCTGCACTTTGCTTCCCTAGCTCCTCGTTCTACCAAGATGGGAAGAGAAGTGCTTCACGACTTCCCATGGATGGTCAAAATCTACTGGGGAAAAATTAAGACACCTTCTTCAATGTCCTGATTTTCTGTTTTGTGCTCTTTCTGCCTAACTTGAAAATGTCTCCTGTGATATTTTTATTATTTTCTTTTTTCAGTTTGCACAGTTGTACCTGTGCTCTTGTCAGACCAGGCTCTCCCTTCCCATAGAATCATAGAATGGTTTGGGTTGGAAGGGACCTTAAAGATCATCTTGTTCCAACCCCCATGGCCTCTTGAACCTACTCACCAGTTCAGGTCACCTTCAACAGAGGATGCTCAGCCTCATAGGATCTTCTAGGGCCACCTAGAAGGAAGATGTGTAGACGCAGTGCTGAGGGACCTGGTTTAGTAGTAACTTGGCAGTGCTAAGACTGATTGGACGGTTGGCCTTGATGATCCTAAAGGCCTCTTCCAACCAAAACGATTCTATGAAGATCCGCAGCACTGTCCTGCTGCAAAGGGAGCTTGATGCATCTCTTCTGTTTGGTCCACCACTGGTGAACCAGTATCTACTGGCCAGCCATGGAGTGAGCACGCAGCCTGGCAAGAGGAGATGCGATTGGTGGGAAAACTGTCCTTGGGAACTTCCTGTGCGGTGGAAGGGATGGAAATACAAGGGAAGATCCAGGAATAAAGTACCAGAGGTGGATGCTCAGTGGTGGTGGGGAAGCAGCACATCTAGCGCTTGTTTTGTGTAGTGAGGCATCGTTGTCACTAGTTACTGTACAAAAATGAGACATTGGACAAGGTTATAGGTGACACTTCATTGGCACAGGACATCTTGGCAGCGTCCTGGGGCTCAGCAGGATCAGGTTGGTCGACTCCTCCATCGAACCACCGAAGATTTTCCGCACAAACGTGCTGTCTATCCAAACTTCAGTACTGAGATAATACCCTGGGCTTTCTGCGCTGCTGCTGTGGCATGGAAAATAGCGATTTACAACTTTGAAATTAGCTACTGCTTTCCACAGTAAGTGCAAAACTTACAAAAAAAAAAAAAAAAAGTACCCCAACCCTTTATAAATGCTGCAGTTTGAAGCAAGAAGTGGCATGGCATGTCGTGAAGAAGATGCGTTTGTGGTATTAGATAGGAGAGGACCTCGTCTGGGGCAGGTTTTGGCTGCTGGATGATGGTCTCAGCAAAGCTGGCTGGGAAATTAAGATGTGCGTTGCTTTGCTTTCTCTGCCATCGGCTTCACTTCCAGTTCTTTCAGAAGATCTCCAAAAGGCTGTGGTGCCCTGCTCAACATGAACCCTGCCCTGCATTGTCTTGGGCATCCCATGCCGGAGACTGCTGACTCCTGAACAAGCGGGTGCAGGAAAGCTTCTGGGTCACTCCAAGGTGGGTGCTAGTGCTAAATCCTGCTGCTCCTTAGAATCTTGCCTCTCCTGGGGCATAGGATTTGCAGGGGAGATGCTGACAGTACGGCTAAGGGGAGCAATGAATAACGCCAGTCAACCACGTGGGGTTGGATCCAGACCACTGACATAGAGACAAGACCCAACAATGCTGCTTGTTGGGTCTTGCCAGCTCGTCGTGGTGCCCCAAATCAGCTTCTTGCTGGGAAGGGGGAAAAATATCAGGGATATTTCCATGTCTCCAGACTCCCATGGGTTTGCCTGCATGACCAAAGGCCGTGAAATCTACTGCCCGTGGCAAAGATGGGAAAACACGCTGGGATTTTTCAGCTTTATCCTGAATAAAATCAAACATCCACCTGATGGCAGCAGAGAACGGGGAATGGCTGAGTGGTGGCCAGCCTGGTTCTCCGTCCAGTGCTAAACGTTGCCCTGGGCATTTCTGAAATATGGAGCGTGGTTCAGTGATGTGGCCTTCCCATGGTGAAAGCCGATGTCCCCTGTCCTGGGGAGAGCTCACCAACAGCATCTCTGTGCCCTTCTGGAGAGGAAGAAGCCACGCAGGGTTTGGGTACCACTTCTGGGGATGCCACGATGTGATGAGCAGTGTGAAGTGCCCAGTGCACTTGGAGGATAACCTCTGCCAACCATGAGCATCTCCGAAAACCAGGCGGTGAGGGCTGTGATGATATGGTTGCCCCTGGGAATGATGCTGGGTCTGGCCATGGTCCCTTCAGCCACAGGCACTACTTCTGGTCATTGCGAGTAGTTTCGTTTGGCTGACAAACAGCATGGCAAAAGTGTTCTCTCCCCAGTGAAGACACTTGAAAACAGGTCAACCATCAGTTGAATGTTTAATTTTGTGTGATGTAAGAATGAAATTGGTGGGTCTGGGCAGTTCTGACCTTGGTGCCTTCCCAAGGGCACAAACTAAAGCTCCATAGTCCCGTTTCTCATACCTTTCATAAGATACCGTCTCAGGGCCTTATTTCTGGGGTAATGGCTACTTCTGGTGGTGGCTGGAGGTGTCAGGTGAGTTTGGGACATGGATGGATGTAATGGGGGAATTTGGGAGCTCACCATGGGGTGTTCAAGTGGGAGAGCTCCTGAAGCAAAACCGTTTTACAAGGGACAGAAGTACTCAGTAGCAGGAGAAGGCTTGGTACCAAAGCA
The DNA here is from genome assembly GCA_008658365.1 of Alca torda. Taxonomy (NCBI): domain Eukaryota; kingdom Metazoa; phylum Chordata; class Aves; order Charadriiformes; family Alcidae; genus Alca; species Alca torda. The sequence continues at coordinate 3,951,225 of CM018101.1, forward strand.
CATCTCAGGGAAAGGGGTGAGACCCACCAGTGACAACAATATGGAGCAAGCACCGTTCTGCAGAGCGCAAATGGCATTTTCTGCCCGTACCACCAGCATCTTCCCAGGGCTTGCTGGAACAGGCAAGGACATGGGTCTTTCCACATGCCATGGAGTCGTGGCCATCCATGGCACGTTTCATCAAAGGAAACCTGGGGCAACTTTCGTAACTGAAACTCTTGTTGATGAATAACCCCAATTCTTTTGATTTTTAGCATCTGTTCTGCCAAGCTGCTTGGGTCACAGGAGGGCGATTTAAGAAAAACTTTAGGGAGTATCTCGAAGGAACACTGTTAAAGCAAAAGAACTCTTTCTATTTAAAAAATATGTTTTATTTTGAATTTAATTCTATTGGGGAAAAATATGCCTTTAAATGCTTCAGTTGAAAAAAGCGTTTGAGCCCCAATTTAACTGATAAACTTATTAATATATTTTTTGTTGTTATATCTCAATGTTTTTTTAATTGCTGGCAAATGGAAAAATCTTCTGTGCATCTGCAGGGATCAGTGTTGTCACTGGGATCTTGTGGCATATTTGACACTAAGAAAATAGATACTGTTGGCAAGAAGTGAGATGAAGTTACATGAAAAAGGAGGGCAAGGGGACCACAGAATGATATTTTTTTTCTTCTTTCTTTCTTTCTTTCTTTTTCTTTTCTTTTTCTAGATTAACATTTCTCTCCTCTTACCCTGTGCATCTCCCATGTGAAGGAATGGCATCAAGGCAGCAATGGGGAGGCTGGAGCTTTTTCTAGCACGGGAAAGGTCTCTGGGGCAGAGGCTGCCCCCCAAGCCTGCTCTGCCCGGCCCCTTCCTGCCCAACTTCTCCCACAATTGTCCTGCGACGATGGCAGGAGGTCTCGAATGGGAATTGGCAGCATCTCCACCAACCTGCTATATATGATGCTCATCTGTAAGTGCCTTAAATAACCTCTTAAATGACTGTGCAGAGACATGTAGAGAGGTTGGTGCTGGTCTCCTCACAGGTAATTAGCGATAGAACAAGAGGGAATGGGTTCAAGCTGCAGCAGGGGAGGTTTAGGCTGGACATTAGGAAAAAATTCTTCCCAGGAAGAGTGGTCAGACACTGGAACAGGCTGCCCAGGGAGGTGGTGGAGTCACCATCCCTGAATGTGTTTCAGACTCGTTTAGATGTGGTGTTGGGGGATATGGTGTAGGGGAGAACTCTGTAGAGTGGGGTTGATGGTTGGACTCGATGATCCCAAGGGTCTTTTCCAACCTAAATGATTCTGTGATTCTATAAAAAGCACCCACCAGGTGCCATGCTGCTCAGTGTGAAGCCCCTCCTGCCCCTTCCCTCCCCAGATCCCCTTCAGATGTCCCTATTGTTGCTATCAGCTCAGGTCACCAGCCAGGAGAGAGGATGCTTTGGGCCACTGCCATGAAAACGGGTACCACTTCCGCCCAAAGCCACTTCCAGAGCCAACCATAGGGTGGAGGTTTGTTATTATCCCAAAGGCAGGTGCTGTGTCCCCATCCCAATGTCCGGGCTTTCCTTTCAGTGCCTTTCAAAGGATCAAAGGGTGGGGGGGGGGGGGGGGGGAAGAGGGGAAAAAAAAATAGAAGGAAAAAACCCAAACATAATACTTTGAGAAATATTGCACACTGGCAGAGTAAAAGGGATGCTGTATGAACTTGAAAAACTAAATTTGGACAGTGATCGCTGCTACTGTTAGCGGTTAAGAGCTGGCTGGTCTTTGCATGATTACTGGCCCATTTATCCGAATAATTGGAAAATAGTTTTTTTATAGCCGCATGACCTTTCAGTGACCAAGTAATCAGAGCAACAGCAGGTCAATGATTTGGTGTCAGGTGAAGAGCTGCTGACACCAATAGGCCTAAGCTCGGGGAACGCGGCAGCGGCGGGCCGGAGGGCAGCCTTGTTTGAAGACCAAGGAAAAGTGAACAAGTTGGTTTCAAAGATAACCTCATTCTGCATTCAAAGCAAACCTTTAGCTAATAATATTAAATGCTAACAAAAGAGACTATGGTCAGTTACGGGTAATAAACTATTAATTAGAGCTTTGTCATAAATGGCTCTCGACCTTTGAGCCAAAACAATAAGCAATTGGGGATCCTTTGTTTCCATGCTCTTGACTCCAGCAGTGTCAAATGTTGGATACAGGTGAGTTATGTTGTTCTCCCCCTTTGGGAAAGGTGATGCCCGGTAATCTGAGGATATTCGGCAACTTAGAAACTAATTAGTTTAAAATTAAATTTTCCACTCTGCCAGACTAAGTACAATAAGGCAGGTCTTAAGACACAAGAGACCATGTTGGAAAGGAGTAAAGGGTGAATGGGCACATGAAAGAGCCGGCACGCGGTTCAGGCGGATCCAGCCACTCTAATTAGGTGGAACACAAAACCATCCTGCAGATGCTGCCGGTGCTCATGGGGTCTCACAGCCCCGAATGCTGCCAGGGAGACCCTGTGGTCTTCCTGATGTGCCCAGATCCTCCTTTTCCCCCCTCCTTGCCATGGGATGGTCTCTGCCTACCTCCACCTTCTGGTTCCTTTTCAGCCTTCTCCCTTGTGCTGGGGCTCACCTAATGCATGCAGTAAACTGGAAGGGTAAAATAAGCTCAAATGCCCAACTGAAGACTGTTTCAAATTAAAAAGTACATATATATGTTGAGTTAATATTGGGCAGAAGCGATGGTCTTGCAAAGCACTGCCATGCCCCTTACATCTCGTTGCTGATCTACCCAAAATGTGCCTTTGAAGGGTAGTGGCCCAAATCCCATCTCTTCCCTTTCACTGGGATTTCCTTCCTTGTGCCGCTTGCCTGCAAAGACCCTCTTTGGGTAAACCTGTTGCTCCCCATTTCCAAGGTCCCGGTGCAGCTCCGGTTTTCTGGGAGGGCATTTGTGGGCTCTTTCCCACCCCATGGTCATCCCAGGGCTGAGGACAGCTGAGAAAAGGGCTACTTGCCACAGGGGCCAGGCTGTGTCTCCTCTTCTTGGCCAAACACATGGTCGTCATGGGATGTGCTTCAATATGGATGGCTGGATGTGCAGTGTCTGCAGTGAGGAAGGTGAGGTCGTCTCATGGGATGTGCTTCACTTCCTGGAGCCTGTCCACAGCACCAAAACTCTGGAAGTATTTGCAGGATTGGGCTCCAGCTGAATAAATCCTACCAGGTAGGAATCCCCTCTTGAGCGCAATCAGGTTGTAGTTCATTTGGGTTCCTATAAAAAGTAGTTCTTTTTAAAACGAACAAAAAAACCCCAACGCCTTCTGAACGTCCTTGAAATATTTTTTTTTTTTTTTAAATACACAAAACTAGAAAGGGTTACCCTAATATTGATAAAAGCCCTTCCCCAGACCCTCAAAAGACCCAAGTCCCTACTCCAAGCCAGCTCTGCGCCGTAGTCCTCTTCCTTGTGGTTAGCGCCGCTGAACGCTGGAGGAACTGTAATTGTTCATAAGCAAAGTAGCGCTTCCCAAAGTACAGTATTTCTTTAATGGATCATTAAACCAATATAAGTAACGCTGAAGCATGCATGGAAGCAACAAGGATTTAAACCTAATTACACAGGGGAAACTTGGAGCGTGACTGTCCGCTTTCCGAGGCTGCGGTGCACGAGTAGCATCGCTGAAGTGAGGGGATTAAACCGAGCTCGGGAGGGGTTTGAACCTCCACGGCACTGCTTTAGGTTTCTGCGTTTCTTTTCTGCTTAGAGGGAAAATTTGGAGACAGGCTCTAACCAGCTTTGTTCCTGGAATAATTTTCTCTGCAATGATTCCATCAAGATTAATGAAATTAAATAAAAAAAAAAAAAACCCAACCAAACCATCTCTTCTACAGCCGTGGGAGCTGCTGGAAGCGAATCAAGGTATTGCACCATTTGGGGCCCTTTTTGGAGAATATTTTGGAGTTGTCCTTGTGTGTCTGCGATCTGTTGATTCAAGCTTTGAAGGGGAACTCAATAACCATTTTAGCCAACCTGCCCAGGGCTTCGCTGTGGTGGGAGGTGTCCCTGCCCATGGCAGGGGGTTGGAACAAGATGATCTTTAAGGTCCCTTCCAACCCAAACCACTCGATGATTCTATGATCCCTGCCACCAGCCTGGAAAACCCTAGCCCCAAGGACATCCACCCACCTTTTTATGGCTTGAGGACTTTGCATCACGCAGAGCTGATGCAGATTTCTTTAGGAAAGCTGGTCCAACCATAACGTAATGCAGTGTTAAAAAAATTATACAACAAAAGCCAAATTCTGCTGCCAGGAAGGGCTTGTGACTGCCCCATCCCTGGAGTGTTCAAGACCAGGTTGGACGGGGCTTTGACCAACCTGGTCTGGTGGGAGGTGTCCCTGCCCAGGGCAGGGGGTTGGAACTGGATGACCTTCAAGGTCCCTTCCAACCCAAACCATTCTATGATGCAATATGAGCAAAGCATGCGTGGAAGCACAGCACGATGCATGGGCTTTGCGGTGCAAAATACATATTCGGACTACAACTGGTAGAGAATAAATTGTCAGGGCTGTTTTCCCAGGTGCTGCCCAGCCTGGCATCCCTGAGCGTGGATTCGGCGTTGGGCTGGTTTTGGCTCACCCTACTTGGAAGCTGCGCCGGGGTCACCCTGGGACAGGGTATCCTGATTTTTACAGTCACTGACCTGTTGGCACCAAGAAAGGCAAAGCTCCCAGGTGAAGAACCTCAAACGCTCAAAGAGGTGAATATTCCTATTTTATCAGCGAATAGTTGCATGTCACTGGGTTACAGTTGGATTATTGTTGTTGTTGGATTATCATAGAATCATAGAATTATAGAATGTGTTGGGTTGGAAGGGACCTTTAAAAGCCATCTAGTCCAACCCCCCTGCAGTGAGCAGGGACATCTTTAGATCAGGTTGCTCAGAGCCTCATCCAGCCTGTCCTTGAATGTCTCCAGGGATGGGGCCTCCACCACCTTTCTGGGCAACCTGGGCCAGTGTCTCACCACCCTCATTGTAAAGAACTTCTTCCTAATGTCTAATCTAAACCTAGTCTGTGCTGTGAAAGCAGGTGAGACCAGGGAGGAGGCACCATAGGATGCTGATAGGATTATTTGTCTTCAAAGCATCTATGTAGGGATGGGTTTGACTTGTGCAGGTGTGTATGTTGGTAACTAATTGCAGGGCTGCTTGGTCTGCAGATAATTTAGCTTTTTTTGGTGAAGGAAGAGCTCAGCTTTGCAGCTGGGGGAAACGGGTGAGGTTGGGCTGAAGACCCAGGTGTATGTTGCCCTTCTCTGGTCATTCTGAGCTAATCCTTGAACTCCTTACTGCATGGGGAGGTAATTTACTGCTCTGAAAATGGTGGTTATCAGCCCTAGTGCAACCTCGCTGGCTGGTACAGACACGCAGTCAATGAAAGCTTGTTATTCTGTTGATTATTACTCAAATTAGCAGAAACAAATTTACCGATAATAAAAAAAAACACCACACAAGAGAGCGTCGTTGCACTAATAATTTCAGTGCTCCGGGTACAGCACAAGGGAGCGTTTGGGGGCTCCTAATGTCCAAAATCTATCTGTAATCTGACTCGTGAAAAACACAGAGTCTTCAGCGTCCTCATCTTCCTAACCATGAGTTTTAAAATAAAACCCTGGGAATCCCTTGGAGAAGAAGGACTGGTTCCGTTCTCAAATGCCCGCTGAGTGCCACCACGAGAACATGAGGTCTTCATGCACCTCTGCTCCAGGCCCCCCCATGCATTGGAGAGGATTCCAATATTCCCATTTTTACATCGAGAGCTGAGCTCTGGGCTCTCCGCTGTGTTTTGGTATGAAACCTGTGGGTTTCACCCCTTCTGCGCTTCTGAGTGTCCATGGGTCCCCTTGTTGAGATGTGGGGAGAGGGTCACAAGCCCCAAGGAGCAGTGCTGCTCTCCAGCTCTTGCTCCAAGGCCTCGGACTGTTTTGATGTGTGGATTTACAACGCTATAAACAACATCTATGCAACTGTCTAATTGTTCAAATCACTAAGCTCTATTATTTCTATTTGGGCAGATAAATAAGCAGCTGGATGTCGAGAGGGATCTACCAACCCTCCTCGCATCTCCTCAACCTTCCTTTTCCTGGAGAAGAGAAGGCTCCGGGGAGACCTTAGAGCCCCTTCCGGTACCTAAAGGGGCTCCAGGAAAGCTGGGGAGGGACTCTGGAGCAGGAAGTGTAATGATAGGACAAGGGGTAACGGTTTTAAACTGGAAGAGGGGAGATTTAGATGAGATATTGGGAAGAAATTGTTTGCTGTGAGGGTGGTGAGCCCCTGGCCCAGGTTGCCCAGAGAAGCTGTGGCTGCCCCATCCCTGGAGGTGTTCAAGGCCAGGTTGGACGGGGCTTGGAGCAACCTGGGCTGGTGGGAGGTGTCCCTGCCCAGGGCAGGGGGTTGGAACTGGATGACCTTTAAGGTCCCTTCCAACCCGAACCATTCCATGATTCTATGATTCAACCACCCAGTTCCCAGCTCTGGAGCCCAACACTGTGTTTTCCAGAGCCAGCGGCAACCGGGTGATGCTACCAGGGATCCCAGGCTGAGCCCAGACAGGTTGGGACACACAAGGGTGCCCAGGATGCCCCTGCCTTTCCCTGGCGGGAGGTGACAGCTCTCCCACCTCGCTGGACCTGGAGAGGGCAGCAGAGAAAAAGCGGAGCATCCCTGGCTGTGAGCGCCTGGATGGAGCAGGAGCAGCTGCGCTTCAGTATCCAAACACACTTCTCTGTGAGGAGGGTAATTTAGAGCAATTACACCGATTATTATTGCTTTTCTAATTAGTGCTTTTCCTACAGAATTAGCCGAGTGTTTATTAGGAGCCGCTTGTTGCCAATAGCTTAACTGCTTCAGTACCAGTTTTTATCAAACATTAGAGGGGCTACATTATATTTATTTTTTTTTTTTTCCTTGTGTGTAACCGGGTTTGTTATCTGGTTTCACATAAAAGCCCCAATTAAATATTCATTTTGCTTTGTTACATATGGCATTAAATTTTCATGAGCCGCGTGTTCTCCTTGAAATTTGGGCGGGGGGGGAGGAGAGGGGCGAAGAAACCGGCACTCTCTTAAAGGCAGGGGGGGTGCGCCCACGTGGGTTTGCTTTAGTGATAGGGATGGAACTGAAAAAAGAAAAAAAAAAAATCAACAAAAAAAGCCTTTTTCTCACGTACTGTAGAGATCCAGCCTCAAACCCACCAGCGGAGGGGGAAAAAAATTGCGAGGCAGGTGGAGTTTCGGTCCCTGCCCTCTTGCGTTGCGGCAAAAGGCTGCGACATCGAGGCTGATCCCGAGGAAAACAGGTTTCCTTTGGGGCTGAGATGATGATTTTTCACTCTCAGCCCTTTCCCCCCCCCACCTTTCGAAGTGCCTTTGAGCAAGTTTTGTGGGCCCATAGCCCGTGCAATCCTTCCTCGGTGCTGTCGGGGCGTAAACTTGTATTCCTGGGAAGCAGTTACCTTCTAGTGATGCTGATGGGAAGTGTTGGGATCAACGATCAGGGGATTAAAAAACAATAGCAATAAATAAAGAAAAAAAAAAAAAAACCCACCCCGGGAACAAAATTAGCAACAATTAAATCCTTACCCTCCTCTCTGGTGTGGGGTAAGGATTTAAAGAGCTTGCGTTTACCTTCCCCGGTGCATGAAATTTTAATTTACCAGTGGTTGATTCCTACCCCGTAGCTGTAGGGCTGGCTCGCCTGCTGCCGTCCCTATGTATAAATTTGGGGTCTTTTTTTTTACCCAGGTTTAGCTGACCTGCAGCGAGAGGTGCGGCTTCGGGCTTGTATCGAGGGAGAAGATCCAGCAAAGCAAGAGGTTGCGTCTCCCTGGGGTTTCCTGGCGTCCCGGCAGGCAGCCGCCGGAAAGGCTCGAGATACCCCATTTTTCCCTCCTAGCTCAATCCCGGCGACCCCCAGAATATGTTTCACAGAGGAACAGCAAAAAAGTTTACACTTGAAAGTACAAATTCCTAAAAATTACATTGCGCTTCAAAGCCAAAAGGGAGAGAAAATGCAAAATTGTGACCTTCTTTTTAAATGATTTTTTAAGTGAGGAAATTTTAAATTCTAACAGCAAAGACAAAACTGCATTTGAAACAAATGTCTTCCAATATATCCTACAAAAATCCAGTTAAATACTTTCCCTGAAAATACAACTTGTCCTTAAGATACCTTAGAGGGGTTTTTTGTTTGGTTGGTTGGTTTTTTTGTTTTGGGGTGTTTTTTATGTTTTTATTTTTTTTTGTCAAGCAGAAAATATTGTTTTGCTTAGTGTTTTGATCAATTCTCTTTGGTCAATTCTCATGTAATGTCATGACTTTGATAGAAATTGAACACCCTCCTCTTTATCCACAGAAAACAGCCCCACTTTCCACCTGCATTTGAAATATTAAAAAGGTAAACAAAATCTGAAAAACGAGGGGAAAAGTATTATTTTAAATTCTTCTTCCCCATCCCTTACTTTCAGAGGGCAAATGGAGGTGGTGGGACATGAAGAGCCAGGAAAGAGCTGTCACATTTTTCCTCCTCCTCCCCTCAAAACTACATAAAATAATCCAGTTGTTTTCAAAAAGCTTATAGTAAGAATATTTCTGAGGACTTTTGGTAGTAATATATTGGGTTTTACCATAGGATACAGAAGAATTCCCGCGTCCCACCAGCTGCAGTGGGTGCTGGGATGAGCATGTGGGCTCCAACTCTCCGATAGAGGGATAGAAATTATTATCCATAATAAAAAAGTTTCTAACTGGCAGCATTTCTGCCAATTCTGGGTGGCGCAGTTGTACCTGGCATGAGCTCGAGGAGCTGCCTCGGACAAGGGAACATGTTTGTGCCTATTTTAGAGTCAAATAGGCTCAAAGTGCTTGTCCAGCATAAATAGACAAACCAAGTGTCCCGTGTCTTTCCGGATGTTTGCGTTTTGTACGGTTCTGATTTTACATATGCGTAAGTAAAATTTTATATATACGTATATATTTTTTTTTAATCTAAAAATAATTTTTTTTTTAAAAAAGAGACATTTTTCTCCACAACATCAGGACTTGCGGAATAACTACTTGACGAAACATTGACCAGAACATCAAATCCTCCGAATTATGTCCTACTTATGGGTTTCCAAAAGCGAGCTTTAGAATAAATTCCCGGGGATAAGTAGGATGGGAAATACACGGGCTAATATGTGTAGGCGCATCGCGAGTGACGCTGTTGCAACTGCTGAAACCGAGGACGGTGGTAAGATAAATGAAATTCATAGTCAATAGATCACTTCTTATCCCCCTCTTGGGGCAAGGGGTTCAGGTTTTGTTTGGTTTGGATTTTTATTTTTTTTTTTTTGCCTGTATGCGGCAGTGACTTCTCTGCAGCCATCCCTGACCGTGACAGTAGGACTGGGAGGACTTCGGGGTACCCAGTGGGACCATCCCAACCTTCCTGGGGTCTCTGGGCACACATGGAGGAGATGGGCTCCTCCTCCAACCAAAATTCCTATTTTCAGATAACGTCATAAACTTCAATTTTTTTGTTTCTTTTTGTTTGTTTGTTTGTTTTGTTGACAACGCAAATGACTCTTTCCTCTCTTTGGTTTAAACAGCAAATTTTAAAACAAGCTTAACTGAAAGGAAACTACGGAGCGTATTAGAGATGAAAGAAAGCTGGAGGCAGGGGGAGAAGACAAATGTCACCATGTCAAAAGGTGGACTTTCGGGGTGAACAAAACGATTCCCAAAATGGCATCGAACGAAACACATTTTGTCGGGAGGTGGGGGTGGGTGGGTGCGAATTGGCCCAAAAAAGTAGAGGTAAAGCATCATCATAAGTTAATCTAAATGGGATATTTACATTTTTAAATAGGATTCTGAAACTATGCAAAACTGATTTGAAAACGCGAAGAAGCCCTTGCCCCTCCTGCTGTCTTAGAAAAAAAAAAAAACAAAACGAAGTTGAGTAAAACAATTAGGGTCAAATTAAACACTCCTTTAATCTAAAATAAACGTTCTTAACTTTCGGAGGAAAAATGAAAGAACTTGGCTTATGGCTTGTACAAATCCGTTTTCTCCAAAATTTTGCAAGGGGTAGGAAATAAGGGAGAACAGTTCAATCTGATCCATGGGACAGTGGGTGGTTGGTGGGGACAAAGCGGGGTGCCCTGGGCAGGATGGGCACTGGGATGGCTCTGCTCTGCACCAGCATCCATGGAAAAGGGGTTTTGCTACCCTAATTTTCTCTCCCTGATGGTTTAAACATGTTTTTTTCTGGGATATGAGCACAGATGCACTGAGCTTGGAGGGTTCATCCAGGTTTGGCATTTACATTTTTCTCTTATACCGTGTGCATTTCACTTTTAGCTCAATTCTCGGTAAATTATCCTGACGTCACCCTCGCCCTTCCAGGCTTCTTCCCATTAAAAGGTGAGAGGTCTTGGCTGGCCAAGCCGTTTCCCAGGGCAATTTGTGCAGCCTTGGTGGGTTTTCCTCAAGAAGGTGAGACAAATTGGACCGTAGCACTACAAAAATCCACATGAGGTGGCTGGGATTCCCTGAAACAAAGGGATTTTCATTGAAAAATGTAATTTTTTTGAGCGTGGAAAAGCTAGCTGCCGATTCTTCGCCTCTTCTCAGGATTATGTAGGTGTCTTCAGAGTTCTGTTTGGAACAGGGGAAAGCACAAACCCAATTCACAGACAAGTGCATCGCTCTGAAAAGCTGGTCGTGGCCATTTGTGATAAAGGTTTGCATTCAGTTAGGTGAGTAACCGTTTGAAAAGTAATTCCGGACACTTCGTCATGAAAAATGGCTTCAGTTTTCCCACTGCTGTTGCAGATACGGGGACCAGGGTCTGCTTGGCCCAAAAGAGCTGCCTTTGTGCCAGCCCGTGGTTCTGCCCAGCCCGCTTCGCCCCCAGCACCTTTCGGAGCTGCCCAAAGAGTCAAGGCTTTGAATTTTGTGTTTTCCCCATTGATTTTCATTCCCTCAAAGTCCTTTTTCTCACCTCTTATCTTCCGGTGAGCCTAAAGATGGTCGTGTGGGGAGAGGAAGGGACAGGAAAATGACATTCAGCCTGGGAAAAGCAAAAACAAACCTCACAAAATATCGTCTACGGAAGGGAGAGAAAAAAATTGAAATAAAGGAAATTTGGAATCAGCCAAATATTGCAGATCCAATGAAAATTTTTCGAAGTTACAAATTCAAGGAAAGGCTTCGGTTTAGACTGAAGCCCACCCAGGTCTGCGCCCTGTACCCCCAGTGAGTTCATCTCTTTCCTAAGCACTAAGGTGAGCGGCGCTCGCTGCCTCTTGTTAGGCCCTGTGGTACGCGGGAGCCGGCATCGCTGAACGGCAAAGCGTGTCCAAGTAGCTGCATCATACGTAGGGGTCTCCAAAAGCCAGCTTTTAGAGTAAATTCCCGGGGATAAGTGGGATCGAAAAATACGCAGGCTAATATGTGTACACACATGGGGATCGAAGCTGTTCTCCTAACGGTTTAAATAGCACAAAGCAGTCAGAGATGAGTTTTGATGGTTGCAGTTCATCTTCATCCCTGGTGCTGTGGCCAAGCCACCACTGCTGGCAGGAGGACCAGGTCCAGGGTGCGTTCAGTGGCCAAACAGGTATGAGGAGGGGTTTGCTACTTGGGTTGGTGGGAAACATCACCCCAGCAAGGTCGTGCTGGGACAGCTAACGAGGGCAGTGCCTCGCTTGGAAAATGAAAAGGTAGAAACTTTTTGGAGAAAGCGGACAATTTGGGATGGACATCACTGGTTACCCAGTCACAAGCCAGTTCATGGTGGTGAGATAATAACTTGCAAATAGCACCCTGCACGCAGGACTCAACTTCCCGGGCCAAATTTGGCTGGGGAGCAATTAACTGTAAATCCAGGTCAGCCCCATCGTCTTGCCAGAGTCAACGAGGGCTGTCTTCTGGATCTCCTTTCCTTGCTTTACCCAAAATGGCTTTCCCTGACATGGAAATGCATCCCTTACTCAGGAGGAGCCGTGACACCTTTTTTTCCTCTCTGTTGACAGCCACTCCACAGGGATGCCAGGTGCGAGGAGCACCTTGGCCCCTGGAAAACTCCACTTTTGGAGGCCAGTGTGCAATTACCCAAGCTGGAAAGCAGCCAGGGTCGGTGAAGGATCCTTAAAAAGCAGCATGGGCTACCTCTGGACCGTACCAGCCACACCAGGATGAGACAACCCCAGCAAGGCAAGGGCACAAGGTCTCAATCCTCTGGCGTGAACATCAGACCGGTTCCCCGTAGGGTTTGGGCTTGAGGTTGGAAATCGAGCTGAGTTTCCTGGCCCGTGGCTCGATGGCATGGAAACAGAAACGCCCCAGCAGGTTAAGAACAGGCTCTTCCACCTAAAGGATGAAAAGAAGGGGGGGGGAAAGAAAAAAGAGAGAGAGAGAAAGAGCTGCTGCCATTGAATAATTGATGAGTTTCAGACCAATCAATGCGACAGCAGAGCAGGGCTAATTAAAGGTTTCTAAGGAATCCCTGTAGTAATTTACTTGAATGTAAGAAGTTCATTCTCTCTCTCCCTTTTTTTTTCCGCTCCCTGTTCCCAGGAATTCCAGTTTTAGGCTTCGGCGGTCTCTAACCACCGCTCACTTCTCCCCTCCAGGGGGGTGTTTGCTATGGAAATATGCAATTAATATTGCAGCGATCATAATTGCTAATTATTAAAACAATGCTACCCCCTTTTTCATGGCCTACTTTCTTGCTCAAAATCATTTAAATAACAGGGAAAAGGAAAAAAATAAAGGAGGGGGCGGGGGAAAGCGGAGACAAGGTGGCTGGGGCTCTGCTGAGCCAGGATTAAGCGCAGAGCGTGCCTGGGTTTGGCTGTAATTCGGTGCGTTCCCACCACGTCTGCCTGAAAACTCAGGGCAAGGTGCTGCTGCGCGTGGGTGCCTCTTGCTGTGACCTTGAGCCATGCCGAAAAAATGCCCCGTGACGCTGGAGTGACCCTAACCCATTTAGTGATGCGGTTATCCGGATGGTCCGCCTGCGTTTCTGAAGCAGCCGTCGCGGTGGTGTCCCGGCGCTGGCTGCTGCTATGAAATATTAATAGTCGGTGATGAGGAATTAACTGTCAGAGGTGTAGGCTGTCAAGGGAAAGGCGAATCAGGCAGGGGGGAGGCGCTCGGCACCAGGGACCTGGCTCAGGGAGGGGATGCGTTTCCCTCCCACGCCTTGTCAGGACCTCCCATCCCACCAAAGAAATCTGGGGCTTTTGGGTAGCCCAGACATTGGGATCCTGGGGGAGTGGAGGAGAGCATGGCCAGCTCGTGGTGCTGCCCGCAGGAGTTAAAACCCCAAGGTCGTACTCTGAGGGACAAGAGCTGAAATGTCTTGGGTTTGAGCAAAGAGTGGAACACTGGCGTTGGCTTTGGTTGCTCCCCATGCTCTGCATCCCAACCCTCTCCTGACCCGTTGTTTGACTTGTGTCGTGGGGGACCTGGATGAGGATGGAATGGGGTGGAGGGAAGAAACATGTGTATGGTGTTATACAAAGTTGTGTGGATTTGGGCAGGAGCGAGACGCCAGGGTAAGAACTGCCAGTGCGGGGAGCTGTAGTGGACCTCCTTGGAGGACCTCCTCCGTGCCTTGGTAGCTGCCACAGTCACAAAGGTAGGGGACTTTAACAGACCGCATTTAAAAATAGCACAACCAAAATGTGAAGAGCGCTGATGTGCTTCCATCACCCACGTGAACACGGACCAAGAAAAGACGAAAAACCTGCTCCCGAGGGCGCTGCTGGTGTGTCGCGTGTGGCTGTCGGTGACTGCAGGAATCCGGAGGGGATCTGCTGGGGGTTTCTGGAAGCAATGTATGTGGAAATAAGACTGAAAGAAGTCCCCTTGTGTGTTGAGGCTAGCAAAGCAGCCATTTTTTTCCCCCTCCCCGCACATAAATGAAAGCAAAAATCGGCAGGGTTATAATAAAACATGAAAGGCTTATGTGTAAGCTAGGAAGCGAGGCTTTGAATGGGTTCCTGGTGGTCTCAGGTGGTTGAAGGTGTAGCTATAATACAGCAAGCAATTAGAAACAGGTTTTCTATTAACTGGCTTACTTTGCTGGCTGCTTTGATGGAGCTGACCTTTCCCTCCCAGCCTGTCCTAGAGCGGGCGACAGGTTGGAGACTGCCTGGCCCTCACCCCTCCGTGTTAAGCCCAGGTTTCGGTCCCACATATCTTTTTTTCCTGCCGGAGGGGACAGATTCAGTGTCGGTAGAGCTGATGATGTGCCGGCTGAGTTCTGGCTCTACTGGCGGCACGTAGGCAGCGCAAACCTGTGATCGGGAAGGCAGGAGGAACGGACTGGGCTCCCCTTCGCTCCTGTAAGAGCAAAAATACCCCGGTGGGCCTGGGATGTTTTTAGGAACTTTTTTTTTTCTTTCTCTCATTAAAGTAGATGCTTCATCTCTAAAAATCCCTATTTATTTTCTAACACTGTCAAAGCTTCATTACAGATGTTGCCAGCTGATTTGCCTGGAATTGCTCCCGTTTATCCCAGGAGTGAACAAGCGACTCTGTTAAGAGACAGAAATTTTCCTGATTTGCTGAGATTTCATTTTCAAAGGACTCGAACTAAGCCATCTTTTCCTGCAGCTCACGGAACTGTCTGGAACTTACCTGATCTAGTTTCAAACCCACTACTGATCCTGCTGGGATTTGAACCAGTAATTTGAAGAAAAGCTCTCTGCTGCTTTTCTTAGGAGCTTTCCACCACTGTCTTTCCATCTTGTTGGGTCACCCATGATGAACAAGTGGAGTGGGCGGGTGGTGGTTGACTTCAGCAGAGGGAGAAAGAGAACTTCTCCCAGCTCCAGTTTGTAGGGGCAAATTGGTTTTGGACTGTGCATGGTGGAGGTGGAAGAGCTGCTTCTGTTACAGCGCCAGCGAGGTGGCTCCTGTCTCCATGTTGATGTTCACCGTACCTGAAGCTGAACCTTTTTGGACTGAATAAATGCAAAATACAGATGCAGAAGCAACGGGCAGGAGTCACTCGAGGCTGCTGAGAAGCCAGGCAGGTAACCGAGTCTGCTTCAGATCTTTTTAACCTCGTACTCGTCAGAGCTTTGACCAACACATCTTCCAAATGTGTTCTCCTTGCTTGGTTCCTTCCTCATCCCCATCACACTGACAACACCTCAGTTGCAGCTCTATCCATCTGCAGATTTGGGAAAGGTCTATAGGTAATTAATTGAAATAATTCCCACTGTTGGTGCTTGCAGGCTTGAACAGCCCTCTGGAAATTCTGTCAAGAAGATCCACACCAGGCTCCAAGTGCTGTGTCCAACTCGTCTCCTTCCCAAGCCAAACCATTGTGACCTCACATGGAGTTGGTAGGTGAGGTGTTCAGACCTGACCCTGACTTCTGAGGGTCTTGGAGCCCATTGCTGGTTTTTGGGAGGGAACTGAAGCATGGACAAGGCCATCCCCACCTGGGCGCAGGCTGGTGGGCTGATGGGACCATGTGTGCCAGGAGCCAATTCTGCTTTTGGAGAGCAGCAGATGGTCGAACAAACTAGACCGTTAATCCAGCCAAATTATGGCAGCAGATGTTTTGAAGATGTTTGCTTTCAAATTCAAACTGTTTGCCCTCTCGGATGAACTAGGTGGGATGAGGGTGTTTGTTAATTAAAAGGTGGGGAGAAGGAAAACCAAAACAGAACCAAACAAAAAGGTGGTTGTGCCAAAATGCCAGGAGTTTTTTTTTTGCCACCTGTAACCAGGTGTAAAGGGAGGAGAGATGGACCTTATGTGATAAAAGAGCATCCCCTCCGCTCCTCCTGCAACCCTCCTGGGATGGATGGAGCATCCCCGAAGGAGAGGAACTGGTTAAAAACCACAGCTCCTGTGTAGCAGCAGGATCCGCTGCGCGAGCGGTGAAAGATTGGTGGGCTGTAATGATGCGCGCGGGCTGTATGGAAATGCCCACCAGCTCTCGGCAGCGGCCACGGCACAGACACGGCACCGAGAGGCAGAGGGAGCGTTATTGATGCGCTCGCCTCGGGGAGGGAAGCGGATAATGGATGTGGGATGTTGGCCGTGCTTTGTCATCAAACGAGGGGCCTGAAAGATGGTGCGCTGGAATATTATCAGTCATTCCTTGATCAAGATGTAATGCTGTCGGTGTCCTTCTCTTTTTCTCTTTTTCCCCCACCGCACTGGTGAACGCTTTTATTTCTCACTCTTTGACCTTTTTGCTCCGGCATTGGGGATGCTCAGATCCGCTCCCCTTTTAACGAAGAGCACGCTGCCCTCCCCTGTCCTCTTCTCTCCCTTCCCCCAGCCCTGAAGATACCGGTGTGAACTCGAGGAAATCACGTTTCCTGATCTGCGTGGCCTCATCTTGAAAAGACCTCTTGCTTTTTATCCCCCCCCGCCATACCGTGAATAGATTATGTGTATGTATACACATACTTAAGTTTTATTTCTACGGTGCTATAGGTAAGAATAGCGCTTCACAGACAAATAAAAAGGTCAGTCCCTGCTTTGAGACTGCCATAACACAGCAAGGGGTGGAAAATAAGGGGGTTTATTACACCTCACCTGTATTTAGGCAAATCAAACAATTGCATTTTTTACAGCCCTGTGTAATGGCCTGATGCAACCAAATGAGACCTCTCTCCCGGGGAGTTTAAGCAGCATATTAGCTTTATCACTTGATGACCCATAAAATGGTTGTGCACCCCTTAGTGATTACCTGACTTACTCAGCACGGCTCTGCAGGGAGGATATTTAAACATTTTTTGCATTATCAATTTCATAATGTCATAGCTCCAGTTGTCAGGCGGTGGCTTTCCTTTTCGTCTTTGTACAGGGTAGTAAACCAAGGAAGATGGGAATGGGAAGATAAAAATAAGGTTTCTCCATATCTTGGAGGTGGAACTAGAATTCAAGGCATCTTCGCTTCCATCTGGTCTCCTCTGATGACGTTTCATTGCATGAGAAACTTGATAGTCCTGAACTTATCGGTGATGACGGACAAGGTAAATGGAGGGATCTTCCCTCCCATAGGATGTGGCAGAGCATCGGCGCGTGTTGCAGAGCGGTGTTAAGATGCAGAAGAGAAAAGCAGTGAGAGTAAATCCTGTACGTCAACTCCGCAGGCTGCACATGGCAGGAGAGCCCCAACTCATGGGCCTGTCTTCTGGGCTGCGGAGCATTTCATCCACCTTTGCACTCTGTGTCCGATTTTTGTGGATTTATCATCATCTCCTCACAAACTATCTGTAAGCACAAGGTGCCACACCGCCCTGTTCATGTGTCTCCATAGCTTGACCAGGGTGTTGTTTTTTTTTTTTTTTTTTGCAGAAATGCCAGCTTAGGGGCTGCTCCCAGGAGAAGGCTGTCCACAACTGGAGCAGATGCTGAGCGAACCCTCACCAGCATCCCATTGAAATCACCTCTCATAAATGAAAAGTGTCGCTTTTCTGTGGCTGACAGAGAAATTTGTAATTAGAGAAACTGCCTGGGTTGGCATTAGGAGGAGCATTTCAAAACACTTATGGCCAAACATCTCCTTGACTCCATTTGAGGGTCATTTCTCCTTTCTTGTGAATAACTTGCACTCTGAAAGTTCCCAAATAAAGTGTGTGATGAGAGCACCAGCATTTGTCTGTAGTTGAATTCCCCAAAACTACTGGAAACACAGGGAAAAGTGTTGCAAAAGGAATGTGCTTCAGAGCAGCTTTTGAGAGAGCAACAATAAATGGGGAGGAACGAGTTCCAAAAGCAGGGTCTTGGGACAAGAATTTCTAATGACACTGCTTTTGAACATCTCAGTTTTGGGAAGCCACTGTACGTGTAAAGCAGGTTGGAGAAAAGATTTTTTTTTTTGCATTTTATTAAAAACTTCAAGGTTTCAAAATTCCCATTCTACCAAATTTGGATGAAACCCCAAAATTTTGGTACCTTTTTGAAATTAGATTTTGGGGAAAAGCCAGTCTGACAACTCTATCATTGAAAAAACCCTAAATTTAAATTAGTATTTTTTTCCCCTACTGAAAAGATGACATGAAATCAAGTGTGTCTCAAGATGAAATGAAAATATCTGGGGAATAACTGAAATGAGACACTTCAGTGTTCTAAAAACTTTTTCCATTTCTTTATAAAAATATCTTGTTGCAATCGGTATAGACATGAGAAACTGGTGGAGAGGGTACAGCAAAGGGCTGCCAAGATGCTGAGGGGACTGGAACACCTCTCCTATGAAGAAAGACTGAAGGATCCGGGTCTCTTCAGTCTGGAAAAAAGATGGCTGAGGGGGGATCTTATCAACACTTAAAAATACTTAAAGGGTGGGTGTCAGGAGGATGGGGCCAGGCTCTTCTCAGTGGTACCCAGCGACAGGACAAGAGGTAACGGGCACAAACTTGAGCATAGGAAGTTCCACCCAAACATGAGGAGGAACTTCTTTACCCTGAGGGTGGCAGAGCCCTGGCACAGGCTGCCCAGAGAGGTGGTGGAGTCTCCGTCTCTGGAGACATTCCAAACCCACCTGGACGCGTTCCTGTCCAACCTGCTCTAGGTGACCCTATTCTGGCAGGGGGTTGGACTAGATGATCTCCAGAGGTCCCTTCCCACCCTGACCATTCTGTGATTCAGTATTGACAGAAGTACATTGCTTCTGGGAAATGTCTTTTAACGATAAACTTATAGACCACTGTGCTTTTTGGTAGGCACCATAGACCCTGCTGCCCCCTGGGAGTTATTTCTTCTGTCGTGTGCTTCTCAAAGGTAAACCTCACCCATTCTGAGGCCCAAGAATCTGCCCAGTTTGTCCCAGTCACCACACTTGTGTGGGCAATGACTGGACTACAATCTGCAGGACCTGGAGTTGAATTCAGGTGAAACCACAGGTGTTTGCTCACATCTGAGATGCCTCAACACACCCAACATGATCCCCCAGCTGCTGTGCAAGACGTGACCTGGAGGTTATGACTTCTACCTGCCATTCCCTTACAGATGTTTCGGATAGTCTTAAGGCATCTGGCACTGGATATCTGTGTTTGGGAACTTCATTCCCACCTCCTCTGCAGTTTGGCCAAGAGAGGTTGTCTCTCTTGGCTGGAGGCTGCGATGAGACTCATTGAGACTCCATCCAGCTGACCTACATCATTGTGGGGTGGATAAGATGTCTGAGCATCAAGGCTACCTAGAGCTCCTGCACCATGTCGCCAATGGGATCAAATGTCACCAAACTTGAAGTTGAGCCCAAAATCACACCACCTTTGGGCTGCAAAGGAGGTTGGCCTCTCAGCACAGCATCTCCCTCTGCCCGTGGTTTGAGAAGCACCAAATGCCAGGTATGAAGGGTAATCTTCCAGTCTTTGTGGAAAATTTTGAGGGGATGGGGTGACCTACCTTTTCTGAAGTAATTCTGAAACTGCGCAGGCCTCCCTATTTTTACTGATTCTCTTTCATCAATCACACTGAAACTTCATCGGTCTCTGTGGGAATTCGGTAAGTAGATATCACAAAGGGTTCGCATGGCATGGTGATAGATCATCTACCCTGAAGTATGCACACTGAGCATATCAGTAGTAAGATTTACTCCCAAGAGCAGCCCCCAGAGATAGATTTCAGGCCGTAGTTAAAGACCACTGTCTCTATTCATTACCTTGTCACTGGTTCCAGCATTGGTTTGATCTATAGATGGCTGTATAGAGAGCAGAGCTTAATAACAGGAGAAGGAGAGCGCTCTGAGGTTCTGTCACTGACTAGGTGGAGCCACCTTGGGCAAGTCACTTGCTCCTAGATCACCAAAAATACATTAGCACTTCAAACTTGTTGATGTGGATGAAGATCGTGGTTTTTTTTTTTTTTTTTAAGGATGTGGACCCTTTGCTTGTGTCGCGTTAGAGTCAGTGTGTACTTCCCTTTCAGCTCCTAAGGTTCAGTCCACTGGAGATGGAGAAGGTGGAAAGGCTACAGGAGTGGTAAGAGAAGGCGTCACTTGGTGGTATCTAGAGCAACATTAGAATTCTGCTGTCCACTGGAGCAACATGCCTTGGGGCAGCTGTTGGGAAGGGACTTGTAGGGAAAGGGGGTTGGGAAATATGTGCTGGGGCCCAATTGTACTTGGAGCTTTCCTGCAGGTGAAGAGGAGGGGAGGTGTTAGCTACTACTTCCATTTTTAATGAATGTTTTCTCAAAATCGTCTCTAATGCACTAAGCAGTCCTCTTTGCTGTCCTAACTTGATTTGGTATGCAGTTGGACGAGATGATCATTGTAGGTCCCTTCCAACTGAACTATTTTATTATTTTTAGAATTGACCTTGCCCATTGTTTTCGTGTCTGTTAAATTCTGGGTAAACAAACAACCCATCCAGCCATCCCAGTTTTTCTTTCCCTGAACAAAATTCAAGGTACTGGCTGTAAGTCACCCACTGGAAAATACTCAGGTGAGTAAGGAGAAAACTGAGGTAGGTGGCACCGACCCGTTTCTAATTTGCTCACAATATCACATATTCTTTTTCCATATGTACCAAAGACTGAAGCTTTCTTGCCTTTTTCCATTTATTGCTGCTCCGTCAAAAGTGCCTACCACCTTAGAAATTGCTCACATAATTTTTCAGCTTGCTTTTGCATGTCAAACCAAACCAAAAGCCAGACTCCTGAGATAAATGTGTCTTTTTAAGCAATTCTTTTGTTAGGCTTTGTAATACAACTTCACCCAAATACTTCCTAAATCGGGACTCTGCTTTGGCTTTGACAATTCTTTGGTGATTTCTGAGACTTATAGCGAATAATGCAGCTGCCTGGCAGGGGGTCCGCTGTGGGTGTTAGCTTGTGGAAACAAATTCCTAACTATTCTGGTCTATAAATCCTGAGCCTAATGCCATGAGACTTGCATCAGTGAGTTCACTCCCAGCGTATTGGCGTTTTAAGTTTTGACAATCCCATTTAGCCATCTATATAGATTGCAGATTTGGGTACATACAGAGGCACCTTTTCAGGGGGAATCTGAATTCCACTGGAGTAGAAGGAAAGCCCCAGATCACTTCAACGCACTTTGATATTTAATTGGCAATCCTGAGGTAGGGTAACTTCAATTAAAGTGAAGTCATCCCACGTACCTGTCTGCTGACCTGAGTTCCTGCATGAACATGACAATGTTTGACAATGAGCACGGAGAGCACACCGTAAAACAAGGCCAAGGTATCAAGTCTCCTTAAGGCACCCTTTCCTTTTTTTCTTTCTTTTTTTTTTTTTATTATTATTATTTTTTCCCCTGTAGTGGCTTTACCCACCTGTAATTGCAGTAGAAAGAAGGAGCCGGGAGATATTTCTTTGCAGACGAGACAGTGGTTGTGTTATTATGGTGTATTATGTTACTTTCCATTAGACCAAAAACTTTTCATCTCTAACCCTAGGAGGTGACCTACAGTAAATACAGTGTCGTATTTAGCTATTGTAAATAGCTTAGCTCTCATGAATGTTTTATAGTGGGGTAAATATCACGTTCTCTCCACTTATTTACATCCGCACAGCATCGCAGCAGACTTGTTGGTATTAAATATTAATTATAAGCTTCAGTGAATCTATGCTTTTGTCAAGAGTGCACTGGGCCACTAATCTTTTTTGGCCTCACACTTTGAGAAACCGCATGATCTTCCCAAGAAAGAACTGGAAGTGCGTTGCCAGTGTTTTTAACCAAACTGCCCCTCAGCTTGACGGCTGCAGCTTCCCTTGCTTTCACTCAGCTGGGAGGAGGGAAAGAAGCCTCGGACAAAGATGTACGCGGCTGACCCAATGCTTTGCCCTTAGTCTATGTATCTTTTGCATCCCGGGACAAGCCTCTGTGGAAGGATTTCAGAGATTTATGAAGGCCGGAATGGATCAGCCGGTCTGGTTTGCTCTGTATTTCGGCCCAGTGACCCCCTCGATTGAGCCAAGAACTCGTGTCTGCCTGAAGTATATCTTCCAGGGAAGCAACCGCGCTTTTGGCTGGAAGACATCAATCAATGAGGAATCCACCGTATCCCTCTGCTATTACTTGATGCGTGGTTAATTCATTTTAGAATTACCACGGATTTCTAATGCCATGCTATGAGTTTCCTGGCTTTCACTTCCAGCCGTGGGGTTTTGTTGTGCCTGTCCTAGTAGATTTGCAGATTTTGCCTCATACCTTGTACTTTCTCCCTACGAAGGGCAGGTTCTTGGTCTCGTGATGGAGGGTAATAATTCATCTCTTTTTTTTGATGTGCTAAATGAATGGAGCTCTTGCTCTCCGTCTGAAGTTTTCTCCAGTCACAAATTGTCCATATGGCACTTTTTTGTATCTCACTCAATTTTTGCATCTCATCTATTTTAGAGCTGGGGGATGTACTCAGTACTCCAGACCAGTCTCTCCTTGGTGCACAAAATACATTTCTCTGAGAGGCTCAAGGCTGTTTTTTTAGTATTGCGTCTTCCTCTAGAGTGACCATGAATCATTATAAGTTTTTGTTGCAAAGGATTATCTTTATTTTATCAAATCCATGTTTCTTTCATAGAGAAATTCTTGAGAAACTACTCTGAAGTGACACCCAACTTTGGACACGAATGGGACTCGGAGAGGTGCTATTATTATTGTCTATGAACACAGCTTAGGTTTCCCCCCAAATTTCAGAATAACTTTTCTCAGGCAATGAGTATGCATTATTGATGATCCACATGCTCTATATACCCAAATAAATTTGCACCAAGGTGTCATTTCAGACATGTAAGTAGGGATGCACAGAGCTGCCAGCATCTTGTGGTGTTGATTGACTTTGGTGGCTTCTCACTGACCCAACGGTCAACGATTTCACGTTCCCCCATATTGGTGCCTCTCTGCTGCCTTCCCTCAAGTCTCTGCTGAGTTATACAAATGCGGGAGAGTAAAAACATAGGCAAATTGGGCTGAGGAGGTTAAAGAGCACCTCCCAGTGGAGAAGACAAAGACCTTATGTCTTTGAGGTGTTCATTTTTAAATAATCCTCCAAGAATGCTTCATCTGAAAGATGACTTCTCTCTTTTCCTGGCTGTTGCTGGAGCCCGTCGGGGCCACTGTTTATGCTCTGGTGGGTATCGGAAAGGTGGTTACTTAGGCATGGAGGAGAGCTAGTGTAATGGAGTTTAACAGCATTGATTTTACACGGAACGCTCATTCTGCACTTAAACCCCTCCTTTCCCCATGAATACCTTATTTAAATGGTTGGTATATAATTTTTTAATGAGATGTTCCCTAATCCATCCGACCAAAGACTAGGAAGACTACGACTATACAAGAGGGACAAAAAGGTTCTGGTTTTGTTAACTGTCTGATTTTCTGATTCATTGACACTGGTGGCCTTCATTAGGCAAGAAATGCCTTTTCTGCCCCACCTGACCCCAACCATTAAAATGATTGCAGAAACCAGAGCAGTTGCTGGTACATGCTGGAGTTTGTCGAGTGACTCGTAGCCCGGAGTAGCAGCCTAGTTATTTTTAATCAATGCAAATCAAGTTTTGAAGCATCCATTATGTCCCGGTCCAGGGGCAAACTAAACTACATTACAAAACACTTAAGCCCTGTAAAATTTCCTGACCTCTGAAATCTCTTATGACCTAGTTGCAGCTTCACAATGTCTAGCGCTAATCTCTCCATTAAAGCCTTTCCACCTATTTTCCTAAACTGCTGCGCGATGTGTGTATTTAGGCAAAAGCAGCAGCTTTCAGAACCATTAAAAGCTCAGGCCAAAAGTAAAGATGATTTCTTATGGCGGAGGATGTCTGACAGCCACGGGGGGTTGGACGACACTATGTTCTTCAGCTGACCCTTATTTAAGATAACCTGTGAGTGTCAGGATTATGATGCTAAGATTACTGTGGTATTTAAATATTATGTTATTAGTCAAATACTGGCATGTATAAACCTAAGATAATTTGGAGGGGGATTGGGAAGGGGGGAATTCACTGTCAAGGCTCAGATTTAAGCTGTTAGCTTCGGCTCACAACTGAGTCTTTAAAAATATGCTCTTCCCCTCTTATGAACTGCTATTTATATTTACGGCACCAAATTAAATCTTTCAGGTTTGGTGACCCTGACATGCTTTCTTTTAATTTACCAATCAACAAACGACCTTTCTGATTAAATCAAGTGTGTTCCATTTGTCGGAGGGTGTGTTAAATCTGCCTCTTCACTTGGAGCAAAGGAAAACCTGAAATCTGTGTTATTCTCCCCAGGTTTTTAAATTCCTGAATCTCCCAGGACTCTTACAAAGGACAGTCAAGAAAACACAAAGATTTTTGTCTCCCAAGGAGGAGCCCAGCTGAGCAGAGGGTTCGCTTTGAGAAGAGGTGGGAAGAAAAACCAAATTGAGGGTCTCTTCCCGACTCACCCTGATCCTTCAGCCTTTCCACAGGAAGAGTGAGGACTGGTATGAGGTCAGAAGTCACCCCTGTGAATCTGTTTTTCGCCACCAAATGGGCAGTGCAATCGGTCCAGCTCTCCGCAGCTCAGTCATCCGTGTCTGAAGGTAGGTGGGACGATTCCCACCTTGGCCCACACAGATCAGCTGCTTTGCAAAATGCCTTTGCAAGAAAACACAATCCCATTTTTGTCCTATGGGTTCACGAGATAATGAGCCCATGGGTGCGTGGGGCCTGCTGAGTTTGTACCACCTTCCCCCGTGGAGAAGCAGGACCTTCCCGACCCCTGAGAACTTTGCAGACATCAAGGCATGTCTTCTTTTAGCTTTGAGACCATCCTTCGGGGCGACCCTAGTTCAGATGCCTCATCTGTAGGAGTCTTGGGTTCCTCCTCTGTAAAAGGGGGATGGTTGCAAGGCCCCTCAAGACCTACGCGTGCAAAACACAAGGACCAGAGCGAGTTATTTTGGAGCAGCAGACACAGGGAGGCGTGGTGGAGGGAAGGGAGTTTCCCCATGGGAAGCTGCTGGCATTGCCTGCACAGCCTGAGGTTGCGCCGTTCGCCTTCCCTTAATCTCCCACTTTTTATTGGAGTTTTTTTAGTCATCATTCTTCACAGCGCTGTGGTCTCAGGATCCAGTTAAGCAAACCCCGCATTATCCACACTACCTAACAGTGTGACATCTGTGAATGGCTTTCTAATTACTCAAATAAATCAGCGTGATTGGAAATTCTTGAGATTTTATTGGGAAGGAAATTTATAGTAATTAAACCCAATTAATTTTGGATTTCTGTTAGTCCAAAGAAGGTTTCAGAAGCTTTGGGTTAGACCTGCATTGTCTCCAGGAAGTGATGTGGGTGAAAGAATGAGAAATTAATTGATTTTGGACAATATGAGGATAATAGGAGAATTTTTCAAATGAGTTTGTTATGCCTCTTGCATCAATTGCAGCGTCTCTTTTCTGGCATCTAAAAATATCGTTCAGGGCTTTTACTAAAGATTCAAACAGACTGAAAGGAATCTTTTTTAATCAAAATAAAGAACCCTTTTTAATTACTCAGACTCCTTCACAGTTGGAGGTAATAATTGTCTTACGTTCTTAAGTAGTGCTGTTATTAGCCTGCCCTGGGGCTCTTCTATTTTCCAGAAGTTAGCATCGCTCTCTGTTGAACGCCGGGATAGAGCACGCGTCAGCTTAAATATTTCTGCATCTTCAATGGTGGGAACGACGCGGGTTGAACCCAGGCTCTTCTTTTGGTGCTGCCGTTCCCAAAACCTCCGTACATGCCGACAGGAACCCGGCAGCAGTGGTACGCACCAAGGGGTGGTAAGACCACGTTTTGCAGAAACGCGTGTTTCCAGGTACACCTGTGAGACCATTGTCTTACGTTTTTTCTTAAGCACTTTTTTTTTTTATGTTGGATTACGGGGGGGTTTTTTGGCAAATAAGTGCACCAGTCAGGCGAGGAAATATTTTTCTCTCTCTGTTTTTCGCTATATGTTTTAAACCTTCCCTCCAACACTGACGGAGAGGGAAAGAGAACATCTAGGCAGTGTTGTGGTCCTCCTCTGCAGCAGGACAAGAAGACATTTACAGACTGCTGCAGGATTAGCAGGACGGGAGTCTTGATTTTATGGGGAAAAAAAACGGAATTTATGGAACCAGGGATTGCTGTTCTTCATGAAAACCTGCTCGATGCCCACTAGAAACCTGGGCTGTTAATAAGTCGCATCAACTTAGCAGTTCCTGATAGAGGGGGGAGTATTACAGAGCCTGAGAAAGGCTTTTGAATATTTATGCAGATATTTGTCTCCTCTTCATATTCTTGGCATTGGATATTGCTCCCGCGTCCATCTATTTTTTGTCAAAACACTTTTTAATTGATACTTTTGGTGCCCGTTGTTTTACATGGCTCCTTCCAATGCTGAGCAGCGTGAAGGTGCTCTTGATTGCAAATGAAGTCAGGGAAATCAGAACTAGCCAGCAAGCCGTTATACCTACTGTGCACTGAAACACGTAAAATAGGTATAATACAGGTAGATTTGGATTCTGACACTTCAGCAGCTGTAATCTTTTTATACACCAGTATTCTTAATCAATCATTCTTTCCCCTTCTTCTGCAGGTGAGAGAATGAGGTGAAATAAA
The DNA here is from genome assembly GCA_008658365.1 of Alca torda. Lineage (NCBI taxonomy): Eukaryota > Metazoa > Chordata > Aves > Charadriiformes > Alcidae > Alca > Alca torda. The sequence goes on from CM018101.1 coordinate 3,977,794, forward strand.
ATGAGGCTCACCCCAAATTGCTCAGAGAAGAGGCTGGATGCAGAACCAAGACATCCTGACCCCCACGTTACTGCTGTGAACTGATCAGCTGTCCAACCTGGCGCCTCCTGGCTCATGCAGTCTGTTTCCTGTAGACTGCCTTAATATTACAAAATAATTTTGGTTGGAAGGAACGAAATGTGTTTCATTGCTGTGAGAAAGGAAGCACCCAAGGCAGTCAAGGAAAATAAGTACCGTCACGTAGAGCAAGACCTGTAGACTATATGAAGGTCTACTGAGAGAGGGAAAGAAAGAAGAAAGCAAGAAAAAGAAAATAGGGTTTGGTGGAGGGCCAATGTCTCTGAATTAATATTTTTCAACCGTCTTTGGTTGGGAGGTAGTTGCACTGCCCAACTGCAGCGATGGGCTGAAACGGCAATGTTTCCACATTTCTCATCACAAGCCAAGAAAAGCCTTGTGCCATGTTACTGGAAAGAAGAAACTGGTTTGGAAGACATGTCAAACTTCGCACGCAGCAGCAACTGGTGTAACCAGTGCATTGCAAGTCCTCGGTAGAGCCAAGCAAAGATCTTCCACTGAGGGAACTTCACAAGGCTTGAAATATCACATTTCTGTGATATCTCTGGCTATGACCAAGGCCAGGTCTGGCTGAAGACCCAGGAGGCAAAGAGTTAAGCTGCTTTCATGTTCCAGGAACTTCCCACTAAAGAAGACCCGTATCGGAAGGCTGTATCTTTCTGAATGTGAGTTTAGACTGCTTTTGTGCTAATGCATTTATATTGTGATTGTGAAAAGCTTTTTTTAAAGAGGAAGATAAATCTTACCCAAATCTGATAATCATTTTTAAAAATCTCTGCTCTGAGATTTATGTTGCTTTTTTCCCCTCTCCCCCTGAAAAAAAAAAAAAGGAGAAAAAAAAAAAAGAAAAACAACCACCCTACTGCATCAAAGACAGAGATAATGGCTTGTAAGTACTTAAAAGCTTATGGATAGGAAACTTAAAAAACTGGTCGGATTCAAACCAAATCCTATCAGATTTTCTTGGTTCTCATAAACCTTTAATCAGCTCCCATGGGGCATTTTTGCTAACCATAAAACATGTGATTAGAAGACACATGAACTACTGGAATTATGACAGCGAGATGGGCTTTGACTTTAGTCCGACTTAAGAACGGGAATTTAAGAAGCCGTTATAGCGGTAGGCGGCCACCCCGAGAGGGGCAGAGCACATCGCTGTTTCTGTTGTGAGAAGCCAAACTGGTGACGAGACCCTCACTCACCATGTCTCAGCCCTACGAGGGGTTTTCAGAGTCAAAGCATCCTCCTCGGTGAAACCCCGGTGCTTTCAGTGTGGGATGCGCGTTGCAAGGCACTGGTCCCTGATAGCCTACTGCCGTTACCGTGGTATAGGAATGGCACAACCCAGATGGGAAAACAGCACGGTATTTTCAGCAGAGGACTGGCATGATCCCTGTGTTCAGTTTTGGGCCCCTCGCGACAAGAAAGATATTGAGGTGCTGGAGCGTGTCCAGAGAAGGGCAACGGAGCTGGTGAGGGGTCTGGAGCACAAGTCTTGTGAGGAGCGGCTGAGGGAACTGGGGGTGTTCAGCCTGGAGAAAAGGAGGCTGAGGAGAGACCTTCTCGCTCTCTACAGCTCCCTGAAAGGAGGGTGTAGCCAGGGGGGGTCAGTCTCTGCTCCCACAGAACAGGCAATAGGACAAGAGGAAACAGCTTCAAATTGCACCAGGGAAGGTTTAGGATGGATATTAGGAACAATTTCTTCACTGAAAGGGTTGCCAAGCATTGGAACAGGCTGCCCAGGGCAGTGGTGGAATCGTCATCCTTGGAGGTATTTAAAAGACAGGTAGACGTGGTGCTGAGGGACATGGTTTAGTGGTGGTTTTGGCAGCATTAGGTCAATGGTTGGCCTCGATGATCTGAAAGGTCTTTGCAACCTAGACAGCTCCGTGATTCTAATTGCAGAGGCAACGTGGCACTTTTCACCAGCCCTTTCTACAAGCTGATGTCTGCCTGACAAGGGTAGGGCATGGCCCAGGGTATCTGGTAGCATCCTGTCCTGTCCAGGTCCTGGTACGTGCTCTAATGCCAGCCCATGAGCTTGGCTCAGCTGCTTTCCATCTCAGGGCTTTGTTGGTTTAAAATAACAGTTTTCTAGAGCATGAATTCCCTCTTATGAGTCAGGATTTCAGAGTTGAATGCAATTCAGTCAGGATCACCAGGTGCTTTTGTCATATAAATAATGTCTGTTGGGGCAGTCACTGAGTCACAAGAAGAGATTCTGAATTAGGCTGGAAATGGCTTCTTGGTCCCTTTATGGGAGAAGCTGAATATTTTATAATTTTTGTGTAAAGGTCCCAGACATCAGCAGGACAGAAATATGCTGTAAGTAGCACAGAAATGAGCAGGACGCTAGACACAGGCTGGCATTTCTCTGTGTTAGGTGTCACTGACAAACGTGTGTGACTGATGTGAGAATTTGTATTTTTGTTATTCAAAAGATGCTTTACTTGGAAAAAGCAGTGGCTAGATAGAGATGGATGGGTCTTTGTGGGACACTGCAGGTTTGACACGGGGCCCATGAGAGGGGTGACCGTTTCATAGGATCATAGAATGGTTTGAGTTGGAAAGGACCTTAAAGATCATCCAGTTCCAACCCCCTGCCTTGGGCAGGGACACTCGACGGTCTTTACTCTTTAACAACTAGTTGTGAAGTCTCCATGAGGTGTCCACAAGTGGAGCAGGAGCAGTTTTGGGTTACAGTAGCCTGAGGTCCCACAGGTATATCACCAAGCTTCCCAGTGGGCCTACCCTGAAAGGACCCACATTGCATTAGAAGATGCATTATTCACTCTTGAAGGCCATTATGTTCCTGGTGTGTCAGCAAGGAAAACCCTAGTGTGTGGTCCCCACCTAATGATCTGGGATGATGCCATGCAGATGCTTGACCACAAGGAAATGTATATTCCTTGCAGGCATCAAGGGGCTGCAAGTTTGGGGACAGGGAGCAGCTCTTGAGCATCCCTCAGTGCTTCTCACTATTGTCCCATGGCAGTCACTGCAGGAAGCTGTATGACTTGCACAGAAAAATGGGGCTTTATCCTGGATCCTACTGCTTCGACAGGAACCTACAGAGCCCTCAAGACACCTGAACGGGCATCAGAAAATGTGGGGCAGCATCGCAACCTCAGATACAAGAAATGGAAGGTGGTAACCAGCCTGAACTGATCACGCAGGGCAGATACCGGAAAAGGAGCTGCTGGCAGATTTTTCCTTGAAGGATATTTTATTTTGTAATTCGCTTCAGCTCTGAAATGACATCATTTCTCTCAGTATTTAGGAAATGTTGCATGTCCTGCCTTTTTAGCTGGGTGAACACTCAAGGCTGCTATTTGAAAGGACAAATGGGTTTAGTACATACAGACCTGTAAATCTGGGTGGGTAATTTCAGATTAGGGAAAACTGCCGATCTTTTAACTGATACTATTGCAATTTAAAAATTACCTCACAAAGCGCATTTGTTCTTTGTACGTGGATACGATAAAAAGTCTACTTAAATAAAAAGAGCCAACGCAATATCTCTGCTAGGATCCCAGCAAACAACTTGAGCCTGTTACCAAAACCTAATTTAACATAATCGTTTTAGCACACCGCGCAAAAATAATTTTAGATAATTCTGTATATATGGCACTATTTTACCCCGCTGCTAGGACACTGCGCAGATAACTTAGTTCATTGATTCTGGTCTTTCCCAAATTCTGCAGGAACTTCCCTAAGTGTATCTGGGAGTATTATATAGGTTTATGTTACACAAGCTACTGCAGTGCTGTTTACTATAAGATAAATTTGTAATTCCTAATGCTGGAATGTCCGCAGGAGGATTATTGTGTGTTAATGTGATTGGACTGTATACTGGCTGGAACAATATAGAAATGATAGAAAAGCCTGATACTGTGAGTTAGAAAATACGGAATTACTCGTACAAGTTAACTCCTGAAAAATTACCAAACTCTCCAAGCGTTACTTAGAGCAAAGGTAAAACTGGAAGTACAAGGTTCATGTCCAGACCAAAGTCCAGCTCAAATGCTTCCCTGTATCGGGTATTTGTCCTTAGGAGTTTGGTTTGGCTGAGCAGAACAGGCATGGTGGCCAACAGCTGGTTCTAATTGCCCAGAGAGGTGGGAAATGCTCCATCCCTGGAAACATTCCAGGCCAGGTTGGATGGGGGTCTGAGCAACCTGGTCTAGTTGAAGATGTCCCTGCTCATGGCAGGGGGGTTGGACTAGATGGCCTTTAAGGTTCCCTTCCAACCAAATCTATTCTGTGATTCTGGGGGACGGACAAAGTTTTGGGAGCTGCTGGGATATTTCCTTCCCGTGGTGGGACCCTTTGAGGTGCCAAGATGTGGTCTTCAGCCTTCTTGATTCAAAAGTGGGACTGCACTTTAAAGAACAGCCCTCTGCACTGTGCCACCCATTTTGCATGTGGAGGGACAATGGGTTGCTCCTCGCCAGTCCCTAACACCACGTGGCTCTTTTTTCACCACAGGGGACATGGGGCACCAACCTGAGCTGCTCTGCAAGACCTGGTGCCAATTCTCAGCCTCCCTCTTTTATTTTATCTTTTTTTCCCTCCCAGGGTTTGCAGACATTTCTTTGATTTAACAAGCAGTGCCCATCTCTTATTACTGGATAGGAAACGGCTAAGGAGACCACAGCAGTGACCACCAGTTCACCACACAGGTCACCAGAGCACGTGCCATTCTCCGTTCAAGACGAACGATCGCCTTCCAGCCCAGGATCGCTTTGGAGAGCCACGGTTGGTGGCCTGAGCCAGACGAGCTACACAGACATGGTCCTTCTACTCCAGGCAGGTGGGTAAGAGTGGAGCACCATCACCAACATCCTCCATGGGCATGCTGGGGCCAGGCCGGAGCATCGCCATCCGGGCAACTTCCAGGGATGTTTCAGGAAAGGTGACGCATCAACGTGCCCTGTTATTCCCAATGCATTTTAGGTAACTGGGACGTTTGGGGGTTGCTCAGAAAATGCAGTCCGGTTGTGCAGCAACCTCCCAAGTAAGAAAGAGGTCCTCCATCGGGAGCCCAAAATGAAGGTGCGCACACATTTTTTTCTGGGAAAACACAGGAAAAAAACCAAAACCCATCTCGTTGTATTTTCACGCAGCCACGCGGCGATCGCTCACATGGAAACACTTAGGTCACTTGGACTGGAGTCTTCAACTCGCAATGACTTTTAACAGGCAACATCTGACAGTACCAAAGCCCTTTGCAGCCCTGGGTGAAATTATGATAACAAGAGAAAAAAGCTATTACTGCCACCATGCTTTCATTATGCAAATGATATTAAGATAGGCTGTGCAGATCGCCTGTGGCTATGCTATAATCTCCATGCAGTGATTATAATGTGTCAAACTTAGTCATTTTGATTATGACATGTTAATTACATGCCATCCTCATGCAGACATGAATATTACTCGCAGTCAAACAAAACACAAATTGGGGGCATTGGGGGTTTTTTTGTTGTTGTTGTTGCTGTTTCATTCTTTTTTTTTTTTTTTTTGAAATTTTGTTGATTAAAGGGATTAAAAGATAAAGAGATATGTAACATTGTAAACTCATTAAACATTGGCCAAGTCATCCCTGGCTGCCTGGGTGGAGAGGGGGCTTCTGTCACAAAACCATTCTGCAGCGTTATCGCTGGTTTTTTTTTTATTTTTTTTTGTCCCAGCAGGGGCGGTGTTTTAAAAAATATATATTTTACAAACTGGAGAGCTGCGTGGGGTTGAAGCATGTTTGATCTTTCAACTCTTTCTGGGGTTTATCAGAAGAGGCTGCGGGCAGACGGATGGGGTGTCCCCATCTCCATCGTGGTGCAGCACCCAGGGGTCACCCTGCTGTAGATGCTTCCCATCGTCGTCTCCATCCTCAGGTACCTTAATTTCAGAAGTTGGGTTTGTTTTTTTTTTTAAAAATTGAATAACGTTCCAAAGTTTTCTGAGGCCAAGCCCTTTTTCCTGCGGCCACATCCTCTCCCTGGGGCAGATCCTGCTTAATCCTCCTAGAAGAGGAAGAGATTTTTTTTTTTTTTCTTCCTTTCCAGCAAAAGACATGTTTTAAAATATTGCTATTTTGAATGTAGCTCACTGTAAAAAAAAAGAAAAAAAAAAAAACCAACACCACAATTTCAGGTGGTTCAATAAAACGTTCCTCCATGTCGAAATTTGCCATTAAATATAGAAACAGATCAGATATCACATCTTCCCGCCAAGATTCCCCTGGATGAGGAATCTAGGTAAGAGTCTGAATTACTGAGATACCACAATAAGTATGGGAGGGGAAAAAAAAAAAAAAAAAGACACCTCGCCAGGGAGCAACACTTAACTAGACTTATAAATAGCTGGGGCTGCAACTTGCCTGATTAATTTGGGGAAATAAGGCTCGGTGAAAACGTTTTGCAAATTCATCAGATTCCTTTACTTCTTTAGCCCTCACTAATGTTTAAAAATAAAATATTCGCATCAAAGCTAAGGCTTTATTTTAGGTAATTAAATGCTTTGAGTTCATTAACAGGGATCTCTCCTAGCGTTTTCTCCTCTGAGTTTCAAAAAAGAAAAAAAAAAAAAGGATAAGAAAAAAAATGATGATGGCAATGGAATAAAGATGTGCATGATAAACCATTTGCAGCTAAAATTTGCGTGGCGCCGGGTGGGACAGGACTGAGATGAGGGAAGGAGCCAAAGGATACCCAAATATCGAGGGAGAAGCTTAAAATTTGTAATCGCTCCACCCAAAAAAAAGCAAACTCCATCTGACTTCCTCGGAGAAAAGTCATGGCAAAACTTGTCCCTCTTGCTTCCACTACAGAGGGGTTTGGTGGTGGTGGTGAGGGGGGTACCAGCATCACTGGACAGACCCGTCTCACTGGTGTGATGAGCCCAGCAGGGCTCAGCTTGCTTTTTGGGTGGATTTGGGGGCATCTGGGGTGCGGAGTGACTTTTCCCACGACGGCCGATTTTTCAACTTCATCCCGCAAAATCGCCGCGCTTTGGCAGCTGGCGGGCGAGTCGGCTGTTTGCTTTTTTAATGCGCAAAATAAATTTTAAATAAAATAAAAGGCATCCCCCCTAAACATTGTGTTTTTACAGAGGGACATTTCAAGGCAAGTTTTACCCAGGTTCAGCCCAGAGGGAAATTAAACTCTACATGTAAATGGAGATTACACACAAAGGAATCCATTACTTTCAATATTTCTCAGCAGGAGGGTTCAGAGTTATTTAAATAAGTTTAGATATTAAACCTAAAGTAGCCATTAAAGGAATGTGGATTTGTTTGCCTAGTTTTTATAGAAATCTTTTTTTTTTTTTTTTTTTCCAGCTGACTGAAAAATCCATTGCTTGCATGATGGTGAATATTTTTAATGCATAAAAAAAAAAAAAAAATCAAAGAACTTTCAATATAATACTTCCTTTGAATTTTTAAGCACCAAATTACAGAATACTTATTATAGCAAAATGTCTTCTTTAGGAAAGATTAAACTGCAAACGTTTTTCTTACTTTTTTTTCCCCCTTTTCCATCTATTCTTTAGAACAGAGCTAATATAAACGCTGACATTAAACCATATTGGCTATGTAAGGCACTTTGATTGTCATTGAGATTATTTTAAAAGTTATTTAGGTCCCCGTGTTACATCTTTGCAACTGCATGGAAAATGTTTCACCATGTTTCTCTTTGCAACATTTCTTTGGGGATTCATAAATATTGATTGTACCGTAAAAAATTGATGGAATCTTGAAACAGACTGCAGTCTTGGTAGCTGGGGAATTTACTCAATTTTTCTCAATAGCTGCAGTCTATAAAAAGAGGAGATTTTGCAAATTGTTTCTCACCTTGTCTTTTTAGTATTTAATAGCTCTCAATTCTGTAGCCTTCTGAACCATGCACCGGGTGCGTTTTCCATCAAAACTGTATCAGGCCTATTCAAAGGGAATTAAAAGGCGAGGTGTCACCAAGGGGTTAAACGGCTTCCGCGGCTGGCAAGCCTGACTTTCATTACTGGTGGCAGTGTAGAGCCATCCTACTGCTCCTTGTGTTAAAACTTTCTGGGTTTGTTTTTTTTTTTTTTTCCCCCCCAAAAAAAAGTCCTTAAATTTTAATGGATGTACAAAGAGAAAAAAAAAATAAACCAACAACAACAACAACAAAAACAAAAAAAACCCAAACACCAAAAAGAGAGATTTCTCTCTCCTGGTTTAAAAATAAAATATTATAAAAAAGAAGCTTTTTTTCTGGATGCCAAGGAATCCCTCGGCATCTTAGTATTAAGCACAGGGTATTCTCCGTTTGAAGCGGAAAAGTTTTAGCTCCACTCACTCGGGGTTATCCACAAAACAGATGTCCTTGGCGAAGCCCCGGGATGGAGCCTGTGGTGAACCCCAACCTCCCTCGTCCCATCCCGCTGTGCCAGGACCAGGCCATCCTTCCTGGAGCCCCTTTGGCTGACACATGGGATATTTTGGTAAATGCTATAAAAAGGACCTGTATATTTCCCTCCTGGTCTGTAGTGGGACTTTCTGTGCTCCTCTGGGACCCATGGGCACAGCCGAGCTTGGAGGCAGCGGTGATTTCTCATCTGATCGGTCCTGGCTTTGCTGGATCGTCATGGAGAATAACAGTGATCCCTTCTTTCCCAGCTGTAAATACATATTTCCCTTTGGATTATTAAGCTTTCTCAAGGAAAACACCGATGTACACCACTAGGCAGGTAGGGCTGTGCACAGGCAGCAGTGCCTTTGCTTTATTCCTAATTCAATTAATGAGCATCCCACGAATAAACGGGAATAAGAGGGGCAGTGGAGAATCTCTGTGATGCTGGTGGGATTTCCTTTCGTTCATTCAGGCTGGGTGCAGCCTCGGGATGTTTTGTGAGGTGAGGCCTTGGTGTGCTGAGGAGCCACATTTTGCTGGAAAGCCGCTCCAAGGCTCTACCACGGGGTCAAACTTTTGCAAAGGCACCAGCGAAGGGGGCTCAAATGCAGGTCCAGAAGCAAGTCTTGCTCTCCTCTACCGCTCCTTTGGGTCAAACCTCAAATCAGTGTGAAGATCTGGAGAACAGATCACCCAAGCGTAGCAGCAAACACTGGGCAGTGGGCAAGAATGGAGTGAAAATAACCAGCCCCTTGTGTTGGGACAAACAACCTAGAAAAGCATTTTGTATCCTGTCAGCTCTGCCACACGCATCCAGCACTGGGGCTGTCCTGTTTAATTTGGCTCCCAGGCATCAGCCAACAATTAGCAATTTGCTTCTGGGAGAAAACACTCTAGTTTTTCAGGAAGCTCATGAAGGTCTCTTTTTAAGTAGGCATCAAGGTGTTCAGAAAAAAGGTCCACAAGATGTCCATCAAGGGTCCACCCAGGTGCCCAGAAGAAAAGTCCACAAGACATCCATCCAGGTGTCCAGAAGAAAGGTCCACAAGATGTCCATCAAGGGTTCCATCCAGATGTCCACAAGAAAGTATCTGCTCAACAACTGATGGATTTTCATGTGCCAGGTTTCCACTTCTCTACCTGTTATGTACTGCAGTGTGCATCAGACTTTGAGGCAGCGCAATAATATGAACGTTGCCCGTCTGGCAATGGATGTCTTTCCTGTTGGCTTTGAAACCCACTCACTGCAATTAGAAAGTCCTGAGGAGCTTTCAGTAACCTTATGCCAGGACAGTCTCTGTAAAGAAAGCAGCGGTGCTATAAAGGTTGCTGTTCCTCGGGGCCTTTGCTCTTGGAATCTAACACCCATTAACATTAATGGCCATTCAGTACGCATAGGAGCTGCAGAAAAAGCTTACGTAAAAGTTGGGCTTGTGGCAGTAATGGGTTGTGAGGCCCATTTTATGTACTCAATACCTTAAGGTTTTATTCTTACAAATGGGAGTAGGAAACCCAACGGCTGTAACCAAAGAGCAGAGATGAGCTGCTGCTGGCTTCAGTGTGAGCAGGTTTGGCAATGGGACTGCAATCGTGGGGGTTGGGCTGGGCTTGTGATGGACCATCATAGACCTGTGGTCAGTATATGCGTATTTGTGCTAGGGCTCACCAGTACACAATCGGACTGCATGTGGTTAGGTCCTACCCATGGCTTTCTTGTCCACAGGTCACCTCTTGCTGGGCTGGGCTTCAATGCACGGTCTCTGCAAAGCCATACGTGGGAACGTCTTCACAAGAGTTTGTGCCATTGGCTCTGCTCATGTTACACTGCTGTGCTTTAAAAGGGCAAAAGCAGCTGAAAGTCTGAAATTTAAGGCCAGAAACAGTGATAGAAGGTGGGACAAGAGGATAAGGATGTTACTGCAGGGCTGTGTAGTCCCCGTGACTGATCACAAGAAATACAGAAGCAAGTGAGCTTGCTTAAGGGCAAGTGAGCAGGGCAGGATGCCTGTGCTGAGGAGAAGCCCTGGGTGGCTCTGGAATTCATGCTCAGCAAGGGGAGAGGGAAACACAGCCCTCAGACCTGCCAAGCCAGCCACGAGGCGTGGGGCAAATGACCCAGCCAAGGCAACCTCACCCCAAGTGCAATCACAGCGCCACCACCTTGCTCTTCGGGGCTGATGCTTTTTAAATGATGTTCCTTCATCCTTGAGTCTTGAGTTTGGCTGCGGCAGAAGCATCAGTGGTGGACAGGCACAGTCCCGAGTGCCAGCTAGCCCAGGCAGGCAGGGGGTAGCCCATCGATGGGCTGGTGACTGTCTGCTGCACGTGGGTAACGCCAAGGCAGAGGGACCAGAGCTTGAAACTGGGGTTGGCCATGAACCAACATACCAGAGAGTATCCAAGAGTGGTGCATTAGCACCAGTGCCTCCTTGGCTCCAAATCTGACAGCACCCACCTTCTCAGGCCCAGGTGCTTTACCAGCAAACAGCAGCAGCAATGACCAGACCAAATCCTGCCCAAAAGACATTCTCATCTGCTAAGAAATGGGGAAGATGATCCCCCAAGAAGACGCAGAGCAGGGACACAACTTAACAGAGAACTGGGACCGATCGCGTACAATTACCTTAAAGAACCAACACAAACTCTAGGGGAAATCACTAAAACTTCATATTATTGTTGTAACTCCTGTTTTTCTTGCAGAAATATTACTTCCCTACACTGTCGGGGTGGAGGTTTGAGGATGGGCATCCATAAACCTTCCAGCTCCTGAGCCTACACATGAGTATGAGCCATCACATCCTTCTTGGATAATGTCTGTGAAGAATAAACTTTTTTGCTGCTGGAGCGGGGGACCTGCATCCCTTTCCAGTCATTGAACCAAGGCTGGAACCGATGGTTTGAAAGGCTGTGAGTGATAACACCCAAGGCTAGTTTCCCACAGATCCAGCCCTGGTTCCCAGCTGTTCCTTTCACTGCCACCAAATCAGGATAACCTGATGGCATCATTTAGCAAAACTTCCCTGGGTTTGAATTTGGGTGATTCTTTGCTCAGTTACTGTAGTGCAGGGTGGGTTTTTTTATTTCCTTCAAGACCTGAAGCTCTGTTTAGGGACTGAAGTGTATCCTGACTTAAACTTTTTTCCTAGAGACAGCAGAAATATATTCCTCAAAAAATACTTGGATTTGCTTTGTCTAATCTGCCAATCACTACTGATGTTACATGATTTTGTCAGCTTTCCTTAGGCTGCTTTACCCAAGCAAAAAAGTTCCAATTTTTATATATTTTCTCCTGAGACCCAGACTGAGTTTTCCCATCACTTAGTCTCCTCTCACTGCACTTCCCTGAAAGAGAAATGGAGAAGACCGGAGAAACAGGTTGTGCCAGACACCATTTGAGCTTGGGGAAGTGGCGGCCACCCCATTGAATTGAGTGGAAAAAATACATTTTCTTGACCATTACAGAACTTCATCCAGATAGTCTTAGAAGACGGTGAAGTTCCACAGATTGTTTAAGGAACTGGTAGAAAAGCATGTAGGGTAAGAAATATTTGTCCGCTACTTAGCCTGAAATTCTGTGGATTCAAGATTGTTCTGAAGGTCCAGATTTTCTGAATTTTTTTTTTTTTGGCGTTGCTCCATGGAAAACCAGGCCCTCACCTCCCAAACTTCAGCATGAAAAGGCTGTACTACCAAAACAACTGCAAGATGATGGGGATCACAGGAGCGATGTTGCTATCTGGTCAGCTCACCTGAACGCAGCAGAGGGAGGGATGGGAAAGATTGTGAATACAGGGATTAGAGGAGTAAACGATTCATTGTAGCTCCTACACGAATCCCCCTCGAATATACTTTAAACAATTTGATCGTGGGGAATGGGACCATTCCAGCACCTCATGGAGGCACAAATGCAACATGAATCATGAAGAGCCAAGTGGAGGTGTGATGGTCCCTAGAGCGGAACCCAAACTTGGTGGTCCAGCCTTCCCATCCAGACACCAGCCTCCTCCCAAGCTCCAGTCAAAGCCCTGGTCTTTGCTTCCTCCTGTCTCCTCTCTTCTGTTGGGATTGCAGCAGAGATGCTCTTTTTGCACAACACAGCCCTGTGGTTTTGTCTCTCAGTGTACAGCGATAGGCACATGGATGGTCTCGTCCCTCCATTGGATCCCCCTTCCCAAGCTTGGTGATGAGGACAATCCTCAGCGTTTAACATTATGCTAATCCCTGCCTCACTTGGAACCTGGCCAGTTCATTTTCATGCTACGCTGCTCATTTCCAGCTTCTAACGGAGTTTTAAAGTTGCGTTAAATAAAGAATGGATGTAAAAATCAAATTAATTACTGGACACTCCATGCTACTTAATTTTAAGGCTCCCATTCCACCAGTATTTCTTGTAAGCACAACAAGCTGAGGAGTGCCAGGATGGCCGTATTGCTCTTAAATTAGAGACAAACATAAAATGGAGTTAAGCGTTGGAGCATTGATTTGCAATATTGTTTGGAGCAGTTATTTGCAGTTTCTTTCCCTAAGTTACATAAAGATCTACAACCTCTAGGTAGCACCCAGAAATGGAGCCCCTCCACCTGTCACCCCAGGAAGGGGACCCCAAATTGCTCTACAAGCCGGATTTGCCTGCGCAGCAGAGTCTGTACCGCTGCTCCAGCCCATCTACCTCATTTCACGTCCCATCCACCTCGTCTCACGTCCCATCCACCTCGTCTCACGTCCCATCCAACAATCAGAAAGAAAGACCCATGTTAACAGAGTGAAACGACTTACATGATGCTCTTCCTCTACAAGCTTTCATGCAGACCTTGATAAATCCTTTTCTTTGGGGGAGATAGTTCAAAGCATGGAAGAAGACGTGCTGAAGAGACAGACTTCTACATATCCGTGTTAGGAGGTAAGACAAAAACATCTTGGGTGACAGGTGATGGGATTCAAAACACACTTTATGTTCAACTTAGGGGTTTCACCGCTAAATTGGGATGAACTGTAACATTCAAGCTCCTTTAGACAGAAAGACGTCCTGATCTTCTCTTTTTTTCTTGTGGCACTTTAATTTTTTTTCCTTTGTCATGTCTTTAATCACTACGACGTTCCAGTGTTGTATTTTTATAGGTAGGCAGACAGTCAGAATTTGCCAAAAAGGTGGATTTTTTTTTCACTCTATGTATAATTTTCAAGAACGGATGTATCTTTTTGGTGGGAAAAGCACCACAAATAACATTGCTTGCCAAGTCATGGCTTTTTTTCTTCCATTCAGCTCAGACTAGCAACCTGATCTAGTTGAAGATGTCCCTGCTCACTGCAGGGGGTGGGACTAGATGGCCTTTAGAGGTCCCTTCCAACCCAACACATTCTATGATTTGTAGCTAAAACCAGTTCTGCTGGACATCAACTGGGAGAGCTTCTTGTCTCCTATTCGCAACTCTCTTTGCCTCTTAGAGCGCACCTTGCTTTTTCTATTTTCTCTTTGAGTTAATTTAATCCTTGCACTCCTATACATGAATTTTATTTCTATTTTTTTTTTTTTTTAAATGTTGCTGGTTTTGTGCCACTGCTGGCTGCTGAGGGTCTTTCTGCAGGTGCTGCTGCCTGGAGAGGACAGTGGCAAAAGGCCTTTCCTTCTGCACATAGGCATTTCTCCTCTTCCCTGGGCTTTTCCCGCTTTACTGGGGTGCGGAGGGACTGACCCTGCACCCGTACCCGAATAAGAAGCCGTGGGATAATCCCAATACAAACACCAAGCAGTAGGGAGGATGCTTCAATATTTCAAATGAATCTGAGAGCAGAGTGGTCATCCAGGGTCTTTGAAACCAATTTTATTTTTATTATTATATTATTTTTAAAAATTTTATTATGTGTTTTATACCCTTGCAAGACGGGGAAGGATGGAAACTTCAAATTCTGATGGTAAAAACAGACGAAGCAGCGGCACAGAAGGGGTTACACCTGCATAGCCATTCTTCACGGTGCAACTTCTTCCAGGACCCACACAAAAACTTATTAAGCGGCTGCCTGTCACCTCTCCTTAATAAATAAGAATCTCTTTTCAGCCTCTTTGTCTCCTTCACCTCTGGGGCCGGCGTCCTGTAAACACACTGCCAATTAAACCTCACGTCTAGCAAGGCCACAACTAATGAAAAGCAATAGAGAATTCACTGCCTTTTAATGAGGAAAACATTGCTTTTTACAGGGAACAATTTATTGGGCCAATTCCCCCTGTCCATCACCCTGGGGAACTGCTGCCTTTTTTACCCCCTGTTTGTTACTTTGTCAAGCGCGTGTAGAATTGCACGCTGAACACAGAGGTGAAGGCTCTGACTCAATTTATGGTGTGACATCTCTGATCTTGCTCCCCGGATCAGTAAGCGATCCTGGCAATGATATGCATGGAAATTAATTACTGTGCCCGCCAGCGATACAGCAGGCCCCTGCCGTTGATAATAGATCAGTTCGTAGGAGTTTGTTAGAGGGGCGGTCGCGTCGGCTGCTGTTTGCTCACACGCAGACAATGTCAGTTAAGTGCAAACCACCAACATCATCGCGATCCGCGGGAGCCGCGGGAGGGGAGAGAGCTCTTGCAAGAGAGCGCGAGAGCTGCCGGAGTACCCTTGGAAAAGACAAACCAGAAAAATAATGAGAGGAGGGACGCAGCGGTTTTTAATTTGTTTTTTGGGTTTTTTGTTTGTTTGTTTTTTGGGTTTTTTTTTTTTTTTTGGAGGGCAGAAATGCAGTGATACCCTGAGAAGAGCATGATATTTAAGCAAGGGAAACTCTCACCAAGCCCAGACTATTAAAGCGATATATATTTAAATGAAAAATGGATGGAGAGGTCAAATTGCGAATAAAAGAAGTTTGGGTGTAAATTCTGGATAAATACCTTCGGGATCATGTCATCCATGGGTATAACATGGCCTAGCTCTGTTACCTTTACAGCCCTTTTTTTCCTAGACTTTGCAGTTCAAAATGCGTTCCTAAGCTCCCAGCTGTGGTATTTTGTCTGCTCCTGAGCAGCGCATTTTTTTGCTGGTGGATGCAGGGGGTTTTACTTGGCTTAACCCACCCGCAGTTCAGGACATGAAGGGGCACTTGGCACATCTGGGGGACGGCCAAGACGTGTCGACCTGCTGAGCTGTTTTTGTGGAAATGTGGGAATTGCCCCAGAGCAGTTGTAGGAAGCCCCTCCTCGCTGAGCTGTTGGGCAGCGTGGTCCATGAGCATCCTTGCATCCCTTCCCAGGTCACCCCCTCAACATGGGGGTCACTTGTGTGAGATGGGTGGAGGGATGGTGGGCAAGGCCATGGGTCTCTGTCCCATCACACTTCTGCTGCCGTCTTCTGCACTTCATTTTTTCGGTCACGGGAAAAGAGTACCAGCCACTTTCCTGCATTTCTGGGGTGAAGATGGGAGAAGCATGCAGAGACCCAGGGGGTTAGCAGGACGCCAGAAAAGACAACTCTGCCAAGCACGGTCATTGGATGCCTTCACAAAATCCTGCCGGCAAGGTATTTTTGTTTGTTATTTGACTTTTTTTTATCGTATCATTTCTTACCCCTTTAGCCATGCCTTTTTCTGCTTGATTCTCAGACTATTCACATACTCATGGAATTAATTTGAAATTACATTCAGCCCAGGAATCCCGTTGGCCAGCCTCCTGGTTGTCTCATCTGTAGTACTGCAGTTTGGCCATTGCTTCACCAGCCTGTTTTAAGGGTTTTTTTGTATTTCCTTGTAACTGACCCCCTTCAGACCCTTCAAAATATTAGGATTTCCTTTATTTCTCACCACTTCCTTCAGTTTGTACACTTTCAGGCCCCAAAGGGCTCCACATAAGACAAGATGCCCAGCTCAAACATCAGCTCTGGGGTACCAAGGCAAACAGGGGTGATGCCACACGTGGTTGAAACACGGCAGGATTCCTCCCAAAAGTAAATGTTCCTAAAAGAATGGTGGTCCCCAGCTCCAGCTGGTAATTTCAGAGTCCCTGCTCTCAACCCAGGCTATATCCTAGTCAAAGTATTTATATTTTTATTGAGTACTTCCTATAGGCACTCTTTTCCAGTTCATCCTTTTTGAAACAGCCAGAACAGTCTTCCGTGGCAAGGCAGGCATTTTAAAAATGAGTTTATAAAAAAAGTGGGAAACCGCCAGAAATGGGCAATAATGAATACCTTGGAAAATGAGGCAGATGGAGAGGAAACAGGGATACCTTTTAGCTTGCCTTCAATGCCTTGAGTGACATCAATGCTTGTTGCTTCCGTATCCCCGTGGCTCTCGTGCTGTGACCCTCAACCCCCTGCCGCTTTGCATGTGGTAGGGGAACGTTTCAGGAAATAGTGGGTGAATAAAAGAATAAATCATATTTTTGGATTTACCTGGGTACGTTCTTTGACCCAGTTTGCATATGTATCGAAAAGCAAAATTTGGTTCTTCCTATTTACCCCCTGCTATTGAAATCTAAAAACTGCCTCACATATATAAAAAGCTTTGGAAAAAAAAAAAGGGGGGGGGGGGAGGGAGAGCTGTGAAAGATCATTTCTTTCCTAATGCGACTGTTAGATTTGGCTGCTTTAGCAATTAAACTTTTCCTTTATTTGTTACCCCTACAGACCCCTGGTTAGAATAGGATCCTGAAGTTGAGTCCGCCAGAGCATTGGGCTTACATGATTCAATTAACCTTTAAGGTAGCTCTGGAAGTTGGTACTCTAGGAGATCCTTTTGTTAATTGGCAGCCTGACACAGACAATTAAGTTTGATCAGATGAAGAGGGCATCAGGGACATCATTAGCATACTGTACTGAAGACTACGTGGTGTGTAAAAGTTGTTTAATTTCTGCCAAGGAAGAAAGCGGGGGGCTGGGGGAGCCCTCCTTGCACATACAGCGTTTTGCTTATTAAATATTTCATTTCCCTTGCCATAAGCCACGAATGTTCCCATTTTTTACCCTTCCTTTTTGGTTTCTTCCCACTGCAGTGAAATCCACTGAATGATCGTTCCTCTCTTATTAAAGCTACTGCTTTTCGCTTGAGGTGTTGCATCAAAATAAAAACAGACAACCAAAACACCAACAAAACAGAGAGACCAGTGGAGAGATTTGCTTCAGAGATGGTCACAAAGCCCACGGTGGATGGAGTACGAGCAAGTCATGGTTCAGCATTTAAAGCTGGATCTGGGCTGGGTGAGCTCTCCGTATGTCCTTTGATCAGCAGGGAGCTACGCAAAAGTATACCTGTGGCTCTCACACACAGCAGGTCGTATAACGGAGGTGGCCATACGGCTTTGGGTTGCAGGGGGAAATGTTGAGATGAGGTGGCACATACCCCATGGCCGTGCACGTCTTTGTGTTGGCAGGAGGCACCAGAGGGGGTGAGCCTACCACTGGGTTGGTGGTGTGAGCTTGGGTTTGCGTTTGTGAGAGGTTGTTTCTCTGAGTTTCTCTTGTCTGGTCACGCTGTTGAGGCTTTGGAAATGTCCTTTTTTAGCAGGCGCCACCAACGGCAGAACGGAGGTGAGCCAAATTGCAGCCATCGGCAAGGTTCGCTGGAGTGAACGGGAGACATCCTGGATTCAAATCCTCATGGTAAGCGAGTAGCACTTCACTTTTCCAACTTCCCATACCTAATGCAAATAGCAGCCTGCTTGGGACTGTCTGCTCAGCTGCCTGCCAAAGACAAACATCTGCCCAGGCCTGAGCAACCTGCTGTCTTGAGGATCTTCCCGTTGTTGGTATGGATTGCCACGGCTCTGCTCCTCATCAATATTTGCAGACATGGCACCCAGGTGAGTTCAATACAAGCAGAAGCAGCTTTAGCAGCTAAACTCCATGCATGAGCTGGACGTAAGTCCTGCCCCATCACTTATGGCTTTTGGAGAGCCTCGTGGGACTGTTGTCCCTCCCCAGCTCTCCTGTGTCCACCCTAGATGCTCCAGCTGGTTGCTGAGCCAAATGCAGCTCAGAAGGAGTTTCTCAAAGCCAACAGATGAAACCAAACCATATTTCACAGAATCCCAGACTGGCAGGGGTTGGAAGGGACCTCTGGAGATCATCTAGTCCAACCCCTTGCCAAAGCAGGATCACCCAGAGCAGGTTGCACAGGAACACATCCAGGTGGGTTTGGAATGTCTCCAGAGAAGGAGACTCCACAGCCTCTCTGGGCAGCCTCAAAGATGGAGCCGTTTCCTTAAAGATGTCTCATTTCTCCCACCTCTGCATACTTTTGCAGTGTCATTTTAAGGAGAATCAGCTGCAAGCAAGATCCATGCAGAAGCAGATCTCCAGTAGATATACAACCCCTTTCTCCCACCTACTGCTGTGCTGTCTTTTTTGCTTGCTCCCCTTCCTCCAGCCCTTTTTCTGGGAGCAAGAGAAGGCGGCACCTGGAACGGAAACAAGGCATGGAAAGACTAGTAGGCACACGGCATCAGGATTTTCCATCCTCGTATTGCAGAGGCAGGCCCTCCACTTTCTCACTAGCCTTGCACAGTTGCTTCAGCAATTATGATATATATTGCGTAATTCTTACGGCATTAGCCTTGCTGCATAAGTCATTAATGGGCTAAATTAGTCATAGCAGCAAATGTAGACTCTTGTGCTATATGGTGCTAATAACGTCTATGAGATTTTAGTCCTAATCCAGCGAGACGTTTTTAGCCCTCTACTGCCACAGCGTCGTGTAATGGAAAATTAATGGGAAGTTGCAAGTGCAGAATGAGGATGTTTTGCTGTCTTGCTGGCTCGACGTGCTGCTTGTAAGGGTGTAGCACAAGAACAAAAGAGCACAGACTAAAGATTAATCCAGCAGTGACCAACGCTCAGTGCCTTGGGGAGGATATAGGAACAGGGTGAGCAGGCAGTGGGTTCCTCCCCAGGTTACCCCAGGATACTTGCACCCTCAGCAAGTTTGCTGACGACACCAAGCTGTGTGGGGCGGCTGACACACTGGAGGGAAGGGATGCCATCCAGAGGGACCTTGACAGGCTGGAGGGGTGGGCCCATGCCAACCTCATGAAGTTCAACAAGACCAAGTGCAAGGTCCTCCATCTGGGTCAGGGCAATCCCAAGCACCGATACAGGCTGGGCAGTGACTGGCTTGAGAGCAGCCCTGAAGAAAAGGACTTGGGGGTGCAGGTGGACGAGAGGCTCAACATGAGCCGTCAGTGTGCACTAGCAGCCCAGAAAGCCAATCATGTCCTGGGCTGCATCAGGAGAAGTGTGGCCAGCAGGTCGAGGGAGGTGATTCTCCCCCTCTACTCCACTCTCGTGAGACCCCACCTGGAGCCCTGCGTCCAGTTCTGGAGCCCCTACTACAAGAGAGAGATGGACATGCTGGAGCATGTCCAGAGGAGGGCCACAAGGATGATCAGAGGGCTGGAGCACCTCTCCTGTGAGGACAGACTGAAGGAGTTGGGGGTGTTCAGTCTGGAGAAGAGAAGACTCCGAGGACACCTTATAGTGGCCTACCAGTATCTTAAGGGGGCCTACAAGAAAGCTGGGGAGGGACTTTTTAGGCTGTTGGGTAATGGTAGGACTAGAGGGAATGGATCAAAACTAGAGATGGGTCGATTCAGGCTGGATGTTAGGAAGAAGTTCTTCACCATGAGGGTGGTGAGACACTGGCCCAGGTTGCCCAGAGAGGTGGTGGAAGCCCCATCCCTGGAAGTTTTTAAGGCCAGGCTGGATGGGGCTCTGAGCAACCTGGTCTAGTGGGAGGTGTCCCTGCCCATGGCAGGGGGGTTGGAACTAGATGATCTTTAAGGTCCCTTCCAACCCTGACAATTCTATGATTCTATGATACTTCTCCAGCCTCCCAAACCCTTTGGCTCTGGGACCTCCCTTGCAGCAGGTCCAGCCTGTGTATTCAATAGTTCTCGGTGTATTTTTCTTCTGTAAATTTTTCTGGGCTCTTTTAAACTCACATAAAATTCGATTTCAATGCCTCAGCTGGTAAATAACAGAAACAGGCCGCGAGTGTCCATAACTCTCCCATGGCAACTTGTAGGTGGCTTTAAGCTCGTGATAAGTGTTAAGTAAATGGGGATGCTGAGGTTTGTAGGTGCACTCATAAATCTGTGCCAAAAAATCCCATCATTGTTAGGCACTTGGTGAAAGACTCAAGGCATGTTGTGGAACACTTCAGGGCAACAGGGAGCTTGGGGAGACTGGGTCACTCTCTGCAGATATGTGTCTATGAAGGAGGGATGGAGATGGGGCAGCCACGCTACAAAGCGAGCTGTCTCCTGTAAGCACCTCCTTTTAGGTGGGATGAATCCTTTAGGAAGGATGTTTCCTATATGGGGACCAAATCAGTCATGTGCAGATGGGCTCAGTCTGCCCATGGTTCCTCCTTGGCATTCAGGGATTCCCATCTATGCCACGCGATGTTTTCCACCTCCTCTTCCTATGGGGACCTCCCCTCAAAATGGGAAATCCAAGATTTTTAGTGTACCAGACTCTAAGCAGGGAAGCAAGCAAAGGTGGAGGCCTCCTCGGTCTGACATGGACTTTGTGTAAGGACCAAGGTTAGAGGACAACCAGGTGAATGGCAAAACTTTCAGCGCCCTTGCTCCGGGCAACCCTCATCTCAGCGCTGCCGGGGTTTGCTCAGTTTTTCAGTGAAATGGTAGGAAACCATGGTAAGAAAGTGGCACAATTCTCTCAAAATCTGTGCAGCTCTGGGGGGAAAGGCGATTTCATAAGATCGCTAAGCATTCATTTGGATGTCACGGAAATGCTGAGAAACAGACTTTACCAACAAGTGGTCGTGAAAATTTTGTAGGCCAAAAATCCATGACTCTGCAGGTCTTTATGGAGAGAGCAGGTAAAAAGGAAAGGGATAAAAACGCCTGCCAGTCGTGAGTTTTTACCAATGGACACGAGTCTTCAGCTCACTGACATCAGTGGGAGGGTATGTCAGAACACGAAATGGCGAAAAAAAACCCATTTCTGCCAGGAGATATAAACCGTGCCCAATTCCCCCCCAGACGAGTGGGACTTTGCTGTTGTCCTGCATACGCGAGGGGCAAGTCCTGATGCAAACTCAGAGACAAATAGATGTTTTCATGCTCCGTCTCCCACATGAGGAGTGAAAGAAAAGGGCAAAATGGGATTTGGGATGGCAAAAAAAGTGCGCCGAAGGCAAATCACTGCACTAGTGGGCTGTGCTGACCGTCGGGTATCCCTTGTGCAAGGCCACAAGCAGACGTGTCCCTTGCACGGGGACTGAGGTTGGCCTGATTCTGCATAGCTGCAGCAAAGGGTGTTTTTGAACCATAAAGGAATAATACTTGAGATGTATTGGCTGTACAGTTTCATTAAGATGACATAACATCTTGGATAGATTATAATTTTATAATACCTTTGCATGCCACTGCTATTACTACTATGCTGTTTTATGGCGATGTTAATATACAGATGTTGCTTTAATCTGTTTTTTAATTTACTTTGTATATCCCCTACGTACATTTTGTTGTAAGGTAGTTTATTTTGTAGCAGCTCATTTATTTTAAAAGTTGGAGGTTTTTTTATATCACTGCTAGCATGCTAATGACATTTATACATGTGTTCTCTTTAATCTCTCCCCTAGTTGCCTGGTACAGAGCACAGATATTGCAATTTCTCTGATTTTTTTGAAGTGCTGAAAACTGTTTTATTAGGGGTTTTATTTTAAGGTTTCATTTTTTATTTTGAGGTTTACTAAGCATAGCTCTGCAGTGCCATATTTTGGTGTGTTATGCCTTCCTTGTGTTTTCACCAATACTTTCATTATGTGACAAGTGCTGCTACTGTACAGGAGTTTGGTCATGTTACCCTCCATCTGAGCATTTGATGCTCTTGAGAAAAGGTTTTTTTTTGGGTGGCCACGCATTTCCTCAAGTAAGGGGCAAGGCACAGAGTGGAGCACACCTGAACACATATCAAACCTGTAGCAGTCACATAGAATCATAGAATGGTTTGGGTTGGAAGGGACCTTAAAGACCATCTCGTTCCAACCCCCCTGCCCTGGGCAGGGACACCTCCCACCACACCAGGTTGCTCCAAGCCCCGTCCAACCTGGCCTTGAACCCCTCCAGGGATGGGGCAGCCACAGCTTCTCTGGGCAACCTGGGCCAGGGGCTCACCACCCTCACAGCAAACAATTTCTTCCTCAGATCTCATCTAAATCTCCCCTCTTTCAGTGTAAAACCATTCCCCCTCGTCCCATGGCTCCCCTCCCTGCTCCAGAGTCCCTCCCCAGCTTTCCTGGAGCCCCTTGAGGGACTGGAAGGGGCTCTAAGGTCTCCCCGGAGCCTTCTCTTCTCCAGGCTGAACCCCCCCAGCTCTCTCAGTCTGTCCTCCCAGCAGAGGGGCTCCAGCCCTCCCAGCATCTCTGGGGCCTCCTCTGGCCCCGCCCCAACAGCTCCGTGTCCTTCTGCTGTTGGTGCCCCAGAGCTGGAGGCAGCGCTGCAGGGGGGTCTCCCCCGAGCGGAGCAGAGGGGCAGAATCCCCCCCTCGCCCTGCTGCCCACGCTGCTGGGGATGCAGCCCAGGGTGCAGGGGGTTTCTGGGCTGCCAGCGCACATTGCCAGCTCGTGTTGAGCTTCTCAGCTCATCTAAACTGAGATCTGAATCAGGACCTAGATTTAAAAACATTCACGTTCCTCTAAAAAGCCAAAGCTAAGCCCAAAGACTCAGATGTTCCCATGCTTGGATATAGGTGCTATAAGCAGACTGAAGGCTGAATTGTCCCAGCTTGGGTTCCGGTTAAGCAGGACTTTGTATTTGGGGTTGTATCAATACAGAAAACAGGTCAAATTGGGAAATAAGGATCCAGCAACTGGAGGCTGGCACAAAAAGGGGGAGAGGCACGACCTGGATTTCTGGACCCGCCTGAATAACGCTGCTAGCATGGATATGTGGGTTTAGATGCCACTGTGACATGAAGTCCCACTTCAGAAGGGGCTTTGTGCAGTGCAAAGAGGTGCTAAGGAGGGGATGTGCTTGTTTGAAGGAGGAGGAGGAGGGAGCAACATCCTTCTGAGCAACTTCCCATGCTGGACTTCTCAGATTATGTCTAATTAAGTCTGCTGCCCAGAATGTCATCAAATTAGCAAGCGAACAAATTGCATTGACTTTGTTGGGACGACTCCCTCGCTTCATCCTGCCCCGCAGCGCGACTGCTCCGTCTGCGGCTCTGCCTCGCCGAATTCCCAGGAAACCCCTCCCAAAACAAGGACAAATGAGCATCCACCCCTCTCCGTGGGCTTCAACTCCACCACCCTGCTGTAATATCCTCTCAGAGGTCTCCAGCCTCCCCAGGGAAACCTCCCCGCTTCCCTTAAAAAATATACATCGGGAGAGGCCTGAATGTTTTTCCCATAACTTGGTGGGACCGGAGATTGAGAAGCGCCGCCTTAGATGGTTTCACGTTGCCAAAATGTATTTGCTATTTGATGATGTGGGCTTCGGAAGGCCTGCTGTTCCCAATTGTCCATTGCATATTAAGGATGGTTATAGCCAAGAAGACTTTTCTATTTATTTGCTCCCTTTTCACTGTGACTTTATTATGCATGAGCAGCTTGACTGTGATACTTCTTTTGTTTTACATTTTGCATTCATTAAAAACCAGTCATCTGCATATTTTGTGAACCCTCAGGGGTCTCTTCCCCCCTTGATGCATGCGTGCCAGTCCCATTAGCATGGATGGGAATTAGGAGCTCACGCTGAAGGAAAAACACAGGCACCCCTCCCCCTGTTTCTCCCTGTACCACTCAACTAGGATATTAAAAAAAAATAAATAAAAATCATTACAGAGGGTGTTCACTTTGGGTTTCAAAAAAAAAAATTAAAAAAAAAAAAAAAAGAAGGAAGGAAAACTTGACCATGATCCTCAGGAGCTTCTTCTCGCAGCTCAGGGCTAGAGGTCGCATAGACAGAGGATGTAAATCATTTTAGCACCACTGAGGCTTATGGCTGTGTCTTTACAAGTAAAGTGGCCCAGAACCACTCCTCAGCAGGGAGGGCAAGTGTAGGAGGGTATGGCTTGTGTCCACACCAGTGCCCTCTTCCCTCCCCAGTCTTCTGACAGGAGAGTGAGCTCTGTAACCTGCTTCCTGGCCCTGTTTTGGTCACTAAAAGCCACCAACAAGGGTTTAATGCCATTCCTGTCACCCCCAAAATGGCTGCAGGCTGCATCGTGGTCCTCAGCAGCATCCTGATGATGCTGAGGATGTGGATGAAGGAGTCGCAGCGGTTTCCTAAAAGCAGTCACTGGGAGATCTTGCAGGGTCCTGGCTGACCTGCTCAAGGCTGGTCCTCACCACGCCACCAAGCTGAGGGACCACAGCGCCCATTGATGCTTCCACGGTGGATGGGGAGGGCTGGTCCTGTCGTTATCCCTGCACCGTTTGCAGACGGCTGCCCTCCTCCCTCCCCTGCCCCTGCTGAGCAAGGGCTTGGGATGTGCATTTTTGCTTCCTACCAACAAAGAAGCGATTATTATTATTTTTTTCCATTTTGGTTAAAACTACTGGTGCATGGTGGCCTCCAGTACCAGGATCCCCTATTCTCTCTGCCTCATCTTTGAGGGTTAGAGCAATCGCACTTCTCCACCCAGACAGAAGTTTTGTATAAAACCCTCCCCTGCTCCTCTGTGTTCCAAGTTTGGCAGTTCCCCCTTTCACAAGTGTGTGCACGGGAGGACGCACAGAGAGATATGAATTTATTTTCTGCATTGTTAAAGCTTCAACATTGCCCTCAAATCATCCTGACACAAAGGCAATGCAGCTCGGTTCACCAACCAGCACATTTTGCCCTGAGCAAAGACACTTTCCCATGCATGGAATGATCTCCCACTGTTTCCCATAAGAGCGCTGGGCTGGCTGGAGAAATCGAATCAAAAGCTTTCCAACACAACAACCCGCCCGAAACAACTTGAAATAAATGAGGGCTTGGGCTGCGGCCGGATGACTTTGGTTGGAGCTGGGAGGGATTAGGCAATAACCCCATTTCGTTGATGCTGCCATGGCTGGAGCATCCTACACTCCACTGAGCATCCACCTTGTCCTAGCAGCTGCTTGCTGCGAGGAGCAGGTCCCTCTGTTTGCATACTTGTCTGTGAGTCGTACATCATGGATACTGGCAGGTTTAGGCACAATGGGTACTTTAGCAAGTCAACCACGTAGATGGAACCTATCTTCTCTGGCTAATGGTGGGTGGAGGGAGAGGGATAAATGGTTTTGGAGAATGAGGCATTCCGTGTAGCGCGGCTTTCTGGGTGTTGGGGCTCTGCCTGCGGTCCAGATGCTCTCTCCAAGTTAAAGTACTAGTCCAAGTGTCAGAGTGGGCGTTTGACCAGAGAAGCCCAATTCCCAAATGCTTCTCAGCTGTCCGTCTCTCTGCCTGCTTTCTGCTGCTTTGTGTCCTTAGCAGCACAGCCACAAGCAGAGAAATCACTTACCCAAAGGAGGAGGGGACCATTTTCCAGGGTAAGCGATGTCACTCGGCACTTGCTCGGGACCTATCTCATAATTCAGGCTGCTTGGAGACAGCCTATGGGTAATGGAACAAAATCACATCCTCCCAACTCCTGTTTAACTTGTTCCTTGAGGTCCCAATGGAGTCGTCTTACTGACCGATTGCCTTATCAGCTGAAACCTAGAAAAAATAAACACTCGCTTAATAATGATAAGTTAGGAGGCCATAAGCTGTCCTTAGGTCAGCTCTGGAGCCTGGGGACTTCTTGGCATCCTTTGCATTAAGGTACAGAAGATCGCTGCTTGCCTGCTTTGCACATCTCACCAGCGTGGGATTTATATTCCTACCCTGACTTACTGCAGCTCAGCTGGTTACTCTCGGCCTGTATCTGCTCCAGGATAACTTTGCTAAAGCATCTCCCATTCAGCGTCTTGTCCACGCGCTATGCCTCACTCGGGTTCAGGGTTTCTGGTTGTATCCCACAATAACTGCACCTCCGCTGTGAGAGCCGCATTTCAGAATCAAGTCCGAAGAAAACTTGAATCCAGCACCACTGGCCCGCTCTTGCTCCACTAAAATAAAACAAGCAAAACCAAAAAGGATGGGAAATGGTTTTACTGGAGCAGCATCAGTGTGTCCATTTGTGGATCAGTTTGTTAAAGAGAACGAGGCTCCATTTAGCTAAAAGGTGATAGCTAAATGGCATGACGGGCCTTCGTGTCTACAGCCCTCTACGTACCAGCCTTGACTCAGCAGTCTGCAGTAGTAAATCATTAATGGTCCCATAAGAAGGGCAAGGTAGTTCATAACAGGAGTTCGAAATGGGGGAAGGAGATGGGCAGAAGAACAGATTTTCCATTCCCAAATAAAGCATCGCAGTCATCTTGAATATAAGGAGAGCGCACAGAGGGCCAGAGGCCTTCCTTTTGTTAAATATTTACCATGCAAGTATTATTTCATAGAACATTTCTAGGATTTTATCTAAGCAGGATGGAGTAAGTGAAAACATTCGGATGGGTCAATAGGACCATTTGCCAGAGTGGCCTGTTCTTAAATGGGAATCAAAAGCCGACCAGAGAGGGCTCTGTAATGTTTGACTACTAAAAGCATTGTTCCCAAAAATGCAGCACCGCATCAGCTCCAAGAGACCAGCAAACAGCCTGTCTGATTGGCGTCACCAGGCCAGGATTTCCTCTTCGTGACTGACTACACAAACTCCTGGCCATGAGCAGGGCAAAGGGGATGAGCTCCCGTTGGCTTGGTAGGAACCTGATGGTGCGCAGAAAGGGATCAGTGAGGATGCGCACAATATTCCTCTAAAATCACATTAACTACTCATAGAAATGGGTAGAACAGGTATATCCCACCACAGTCCAATCATTCTTCCTGCAAAAAACAGGGCTCAGGTCCAGCGTTACCTGGATGACATTTGGACCTTCTCCCCAGCACTCAAGACTTCACTCACAGAGATGATTAAATTAGTGATAACTCAAGAGCCACCCAAGTATACAAAGCCACCAGGAACAGAGAGAAGAAGACTGTCTTGCTCATCCTTGTGAGGACACTGCAGAAAGTGCCACTCTGCAGATGCAAAACCAAGTGAAGACATCGTTTTGTGAAATTAAAAATAAAAAAGCGGGAAATGCTTATTTTTAGGTTTCACTTAAAAATGAATGAGGTATTCTTTTCCCCCCAGATGTTTTTAAGGAAATTTTTACTGGATTAACTGCAAGCTAAATTACTCCCGTTATCTTCTTAGGAGCAAGCAACTGTATCGTCCATGAGGTTGTTCAGGAATAAGATAAAAGTTCTTATGGGCACAGCTCGGCATCGGGCTGCTATCAAGGCTGCTTCTGCGTTTCCTTCTGGCTGGAGGTTCTCAAGAGCTTTCTGGCCATGGGGAAAGGGTGTCTGTGGGGTGATTAGTGTCAATACTTGTTTAGGAGGTGCCGAGTAAGGTGTCATATTTTTCTCCTAAGTTACAGGACTTCTGGAAATTTCTCCAAAAAAATTTTTTTTTTCAAAGGAAGATTTTATATTGCTGAACAATTACTGTTTAAAATTTTCACAGTATTTTTACTTTCTGGCTGTATTCTTATTGCTGTGTTTGCCCGGTCTCATTTTTTTCCCCCATAATCTTGGAAAAGAAATACCTTTTGAAACTTCCTATCGGGGGAAAAAAAATACTTGTGGGTTTTCTTTGTTAATCTCATCCTGCGTATTACTGGAAAGATTGCAGGGAAATGGGGTAAAAGCTGGAAAGGGCATGTTTGCAGCAGGCTGTCTGAAGGAAAGGGGGATGAGCGCTGGTGCTGTGTTGTGTGACCCCAGAGAAGGACTGGAGAAGACCCTGAAGGAGGGATTTGCCACCTGTGGGTGCCAAGTGAGAGGCTTGTCCATTGGGAACGCACGCGTTAATGGGGTGTACAATGGTAAAAGAGCCTTTGCTTTGGCCCTTCAGGTGTGGGAGACAATTGCTCTGGATTATACAATGGAAACTGGGCTTCAGAGTCACCCGAACCTTGGAGAAGGAATTTATCCCTGTGAAACAACGTCTCATCCATGTCTTGCAGGGGAAGACCCTACCTGTGCGTTGGGGAAGAAAAGCCACCAGATCTTCAGGTGCTGAACCATCTCATGGGACACTCCCAGCACCTCAGATGATCTTTTTGACACCAGGCGGGACCGTATCAGCAGCAGAAGAGCAGCTTTGGAGGAGAAGGTTCTGCCCTGGAGCTACACTATGGAACTGGGCTGTTTGGAGTCTGTTCAGCAGAAAAGTGAGTATCTACAGTATTTCCTAGTTATTGTTTCTCGCTAGTGTATGTCAGAGGTCTCATGGGAATTGGAAATGGTTGGGGGATTCAGTTGTGATGCCTTGTTTTTCCTTCTGCCTTTTTTAAGACACAACCAAATCTCCCATAGCGTGGAGAATGCTTGATTTTTTTTCTAGGGAAGAAGCCACAACAAGGGATGGCATAAAAAGCATCCAAGACAGGATTAAAATGACTAAAGAAATTATAAAGAGTCCCGTGAAGGAAAGGCAGCTGTTGTTTTTACACAAGAGAACTGGGTGAAACAAAAATGTCCACCAGCGGAGGGAGGGCAAGTCTGCCAGATCCAGAGGGGTGTTGCTGATGTCTGCCATGGCCTTCTCCTGCACCGCTTCCCACCGCAGCAGAGAGCGATGGAAACCCACAGTTCAATCGGTTTGAGTCCACCTCGCACCTCTAAAACATCAACCCATATTAAGGTTAATTCGGTATATGTGATGCTTTCCCTGAACTCTCTCCCAGCTCCCCCAAATTTCCATTTTTTTGTGCAACCTGAGCTAAATGCGATTGCTCTGTGCAAATTACCTCCCTTCCATGAGCTCATCTGTCTCCCCTTGAGCCCAAGCAGACTTGGAGCATCCAGTGGGATTTAAGGAAGCCAGGCGTGACAAATAAGGACAAGTCGGGTTATTTTTTTTTTTTGTTAAATCATAAAGTGCAAAACACATCGGCAGCTAATTCTGATTCACAAATACACTGGAGAAACTTGTAACCTAGGAACGCTTGGTAAGCGGGAAGAAGAGTGCAAAATTTGTCATGCCTGAGGAACCACTCAGCTCTTTTGCACTTCCAAAATTTACATCACGCTGGGCAGGTACGTGATACAGCCCAAGTTCAGGGAATCCAGCCTTTGCTGGGGAATTGCTGCACTGCTACCCACCGCTTTGATTGAAGTCGCTTCAGACGTCTGAGTAGCATCCAAAAATTAAAAATGCCAGGAAGCAATTTTTTGAGATCTGTCTCCGTTTAGTGAATTTTGAAAACCAGCCCCTCATCTGGAATATTGCTGGTGTTTACATCTCCAGAGCTGTGTAAGTTCTATGTTGGTAGAAAAAACGTTTCATGAAAAATTCCCATTTAATTTGTGATTTCTTGGGCTGCATTTACCCTGGTTCTTGAGCAGCAGGACTTCTGAAACCTGTTTTCCTAAAACTCACATTCCTAGTGTTTCCCTTTTGTGTCTAATAATATGGTTGAGCTCATCTCGGGCCTTTCTTCCAGGAGAACAAGAACATAATTTGGTGCCTTTCTTTATTTTTAACTGGCTGTCTTTATTATTCTTTTTTTCCCCAGAAAATTTATAAGAACTGAATATATTTGATATATTTGTAATTGTTAGCCTTCTGTCATATTTGGTTGAAACTGTTTAACAGCTTCAGAAGAATCAACCTCATTTCCTTAAGCAACATAGTTTAAAATATCACTGTGAAAGCATGGCGTATTTTTTTCTTTATCCTGATGGCAGGTAATGACTGGCAAAGATACAGTCTAGTCTCCGTTCTCCTGGATTTTCCCTGGTACTTTATCCTTACTTTTATCTTCTCTTTAGCCATCCTTATTTCTGACCACTTTTCACAACAGGCAACAGGAAATGCCGTACCTGACGAGCAGAATCCTGTAGCTCTTTTCCTTTCGTCCTTGCAGTGCCTCCCAGTTTGCTGCTGGCTGCAAAATTAAGACTCTTACACTATTTTCCATAATCTAAGGGTGACCATGCTGGCTTAGACCAAGGGTGGGTCTAGTTGAGGATTTAGTCCCAGCCAGATGTTGTTCTGAGACGCATCAGAAATAATTTCCTATTTATTGGATTTGATCTGTTCATGTTCTGTGATGACTTTAGCCTGGATTCTTAAGGAAATGAGACACTTTTGCAAATGAACCACTCGTCCTTCCATAATAGCTTTTGAATCTGTTGCTCACCTTCAACCACTGATTCCTACAAGATCTGTTAAAATATTCCGGTTGAGCGGCAAATGCTCCAAAGAATCTGTGCTGAAGAGCAAAATTAGAAATACCCTAATCCCACAAATGGGTTTCCAGGATGCTAATGGCACAGCTCGTTTAACCTGTGTTGTACTGAAAAGTCAAATATTTTGCTAAACTCTCAGCTAATCTCTGCAATTACCTTCATCAGCCCGTCAAGCAGTCTCATCAAAGAGCAGAAGGGATTTTTTTGGAAGGCTGTTTCTGTAAAACCACATGTTGAACCACCGCATCTCCTTACTAGGCTGATTTTTTGCTATCCAGATTCCTGGCTGTCCAAACATAAGTATCCTACTTTCCACTAAATAAATGATAAATATCTACTTCCTGAATTTGCAGCGAAGGGTTGCAGAAAAGGCTCTCACTTCTGAGAGGAATGCTGGTGGACATGTAAGGCTGATTAAATGATAGAGGGCAGTAATTTCAGGGAAGCATATGCATAACTGGGCACTGGCTTCATGTCCACGCCGTTGGCAGCTCTTGCTGTTAGTAATGAAGGAAGATCAAAATGGGGGTACAGGGACAGGTCAGGAGGAGGCTCCCACCACTTCTGGTATTCACTCTCATTTGTCTTACAAGATGCAGCAATTTGGCCTTTTCCTCCTGGAGACATGACAAAAGAGGCTGAGGACAAGAGGAAGAGTGTGTCCAAGAGGCACACGTTCCCTACAGTCCGACCAACAGCAGAAGTCCCCACGCACTGAGGTGGGACTCAACCATAGAATCACAGAATGGTTTGGGTTGGAAAGGAACTTAAAGACCATCTAGTTCCAACCCCCTGCCCTGAGCAGGGACACCTCCCAGTAAACCAGGTTGCTCCCCCATCCAGCTTGTCCTTCCATAGATGGGCCATCCACAGCTTCTCTGGGCAACCTCTTAATATCCGTGCCTGTTGCTTGCCATCTGCATCATACACCCTTTCCCCCCAAGCATCTACTTAGGGTGCAACTTGGATGGAGAAGAAAGGATTGAATTAGATCCTGCATTCAGTAGAAGCTCTTCCAGAGGCGTGGATGATAGCGGGTGTACATTCTCATTGACACGGCAGGTTTGTTCAGCCTGGATTATTTGCCAGCCATAATTACAGAGCACGGAGATGACTTTAAATGTGGGACCCCTCCCTCGCTCTGCTGCAGCCTGGGTAGGCAGGAGGCATATTAGGAAATTGCTCGGATAATGTTAAAGAGGATGGATTTGTGATTATGGTGTTGTGACCCACCTGGTAGTCTGCCCTTGGAGCTCTGCTTAACAGGTCTTCCCTGTGTCTTTTGAAGCAGTTAATTTTGTGGCCAAGTCCCTGAACTCTCTTCCCGTTCCTTTTTCACATGTAGGGCTGTTTGCTTCTCTGCCATCCAGTCATCATTGCGAATGCTTGTTCAAGGACACCGCGGAAGATTTGTGCTAATAATGAAAAGCTTGAAGGGGGCAAGAGATTTTGCCCAGGAAAAATAATGTCGATCGACTCTATTGTGTCTCTGTCCCATTAAGAAGAGGGAGCTAATAACAGAAAGGTTAGCTAACGGGCTGGCTTTAAGGGGTTGTGGCCGTGTGAATTAATGCATTGTATTTGTCTAAGCAAACTTCTCAGCTACCTTGTAGAGACGTAGGGTTTTAGAATATTTGCTTCTCCTGTTTATATATTTTTTTAATTTACAAAGAGATTTTTCCAGCCTTGCCATCTCCTCCTGTCACGGACCGACAACCAGGAAAAGAGAGTGGGATTTTTCTGCGCCGCTTCCTTGCTTAACACTGGGATATTTTCAGCAGTCAATGGGGAATGTATTTCTAGGTTTGGGGGTTGAGGCTGGGTTTTTACTGGTGTGCTCGTTTCTCTTTGCGCCACAAACCGCGCAAAGGGAATCGGGAAGGTTGCGCATTGCATAAGAGTGGCCCTCCACGCTCTAATGTGGGTCTGCGCCGTGCCATGCAGCGAACATAATGTGTCCTCCCAGGGACAATTTGCATAAAGGATAAATAAGAGAATCACAATGTGAAGTTTATTCATTTTTAAATCCTGCAGCGTTTGTGATTGAAGGCCCAAGCTCAGATGTTTTCCTGATGTGTACCATTAAGAGTCAGGGCTTTGCCTAATGTCTCTTCTGTTACTGCAGGGGGATGTAATGTGCAGTATTTCTCCACACTGGAGTATCATTTTCAGTGCATACCACTCGGCTAGGGAGTGAGGAACTGCAGGCTGCATTATCTTGTACCGGGCCCACTCTCCTTAATTTGCTGTAACCGAGCCAGCACATTAAATACAAAACATATTGATGTTCTCTGAGAACCCTTGAGGGTCTTTACCCTTCCTTGTCAGAGGAACTGTGCAATCCAGGAGGAAAGAAAAAAGGCATTTTGCCACGGTGAAAATAGTTGCGCTGCTGGCATGCCGTGGCTGACATAACGCTGCGCTTCCATTTACTTCACTTAGAGGGGAAAGTCATAACAAAAGCCATTTTATCTCCTAACTTCAGATCAGGGCCAGTGGAAAGAGGGGATCTGAACCCCAACTCAGGCGATATTGGTAGCAAAGGCATTATACCACACATGAAAAGGTTTGCTGAAGTCATAGAGTCATAGAGTCACTTAGGTTGGAAAAGATCCTTAAGATCATTGAGTCCAACTGTAAACCCGACACTGCCAAGTCCACCACCAAAACATGTCCACTCTGATGATCCCACAGTTGAAATCTGATGGTGAAGGGGTCTGGTCCTGCCTCGGCAACACAGGCAAGAACCAGTACAGGACATCCCAACGATCCCCTGATAAAGATCAGTAGACTTGGGCCAATGTGGTGACCCACGTTCAAATCTGATTTGGGTTGTCCTTGGTAAGGGCTATGTTTCTTTTCAGTCCTGCTGCCAAAAAAATCAATGCAAGTCATTAGTGAGAACAAAAGGAAGAGTGTACATGTCCTGCCAGATATGCTTGTGTCCCATTACCACTAAGAGATGTAGCAGAGGTACCCCAACATCCCAACGCCCCATGGCAGCTTGCGAGCTCTAGCATCATGTGTCTGCAGATGGTTGCATTGCATTGTGTAAAGTGGGGTTTTTGAGGGTCTGGGGACCACAATTTTAGCACAAAGCTTTCGGCACGCTAAAAGTGAACATTTGAAACTATAACAACTGCTTCTTCATCACCAGTGAGTTTGGGCTTTCCTCATCTTTAGATCTGAAGTCTCTCTAGTTAGAGTCGAGTTGTTCTTCGCCTGTGTCTTCTGAAGGCGATTAACAGCAGCTATCTCATTGGCACCAGAAATGTGGTGATTTGTGGATTTGTGTCCTGTGATTGACAGTCTTTGGTATCTAAGGAGGAATGAACTCTGCTGAACGGTTTTCTGTATTTGGAGGAATGTGTAAGATCTCCCATGTTGGCTCTCTTGAGGTCCTCTAAGATATGAATTTCAGCCTTCCCATATTCAGAAGGTCTCTGCCCTCAGCCTGCTTGTACTCACGTAATTTTTAAAGACTGGTCATTATTGGAGATTTCTATCTTATTAATAATTTGGGATTAAACAAAGAAATACAATAAGAAATGTGTCAGGGAAACACTCAGACGAGACACACACGCATGGGTAGTGAAGTAACGGAGGCTTCCTTAAGAAATCAGG
Source organism: Alca torda (assembly GCA_008658365.1). NCBI lineage: Eukaryota > Metazoa > Chordata > Aves > Charadriiformes > Alcidae > Alca > Alca torda. Next base: position 4,012,141 of record CM018101.1, read on the forward strand.
TTAGACTGTGACAACATAAAAGTAATACTACTATAAAGTTTCCCTGAAAATTATGTATAATACAAATCTATTTACTGTTACTCAATTTACTCGGTAAATTCACTGGGTATTCATCCATTTTTACACTAAACCGTGCACTTTCTATCGCATAAACTGAGAGCTAGCGTTGGTCTTGGGCTCTGAAAGCTAAACCCAAAGTTTTGGCACCATACCCTACCATGCCTTTGAGGAGGGAGTTTGGGCTGGGTGCATCGTGTACATTTATCTGGGGACAGCAATCCAGACCTCCCCAATGTTCACACCCCCTGATTTTAGATGGCACGAACTTCACCAAATCCCGCAACCTGCAGCCCAAGACGCGGGACAGACCATGCTGCCACAAATCCAGCCGTGAACGTACTTTCTTTTAGAGCACAACAAAACCTATAGCGCACATCATTTGCAAATGTATCACTTTGAAGGGAGGCAAAAACCAAAGCAAACACAAGGCAGCATTTCTAAGCTTGATATGTCGGGGTGTTTTGCTTTTCCTACTGAAAGCTCATGTCTGGGTCATTAAGTTATACGATATTTGCCATGGGTAATGTTTATTCCAAACCATTTTATGCAGCTCTGACCACAATCCTTCGGATCCTGTGCAATCATTTGTTGTCTTTAGTATTAGAAATCCTTTGTGTAGAGAGGGAATACTAATTGCCTCCACAGCCATTGGTTGTAGAGGGCTCCTGCGCTTCCTACGTCAGCATTTCCCTTTCGTGTGCTTCTCAGTATGGAGGGAAAGCTTTCATGTAAGTCAAAAAATATTTTGTAAAATACATTTTGAGGAATGCAGAGGAAATGTCTTAGGTGAGAAAGCGCTTAGGTGAAATTGCTGCCATTTACAACACGTAGCAAGGAGCCAGTAGCAAGAATTGCTAATTCTTGGGTTTGATTATTTGAAAGAATTTTTGCAGTTGATCCAACATGGCCCATTCCTTTACATGGATCAGGAAGACCGATTTTCCACCTAGAAAGAGGGGCTAATTCACTGCCTGGTGAAAATGGCAGAGCCCTCTTGAAGCCAACTGCTGTCATGAAGGAAACCAGAAGTAAGTGGGAAATAAATGCATACGGACAAGATACTGACTTTGTTGCTTTGGGCTTTAGCGTTTATCCTGTGGTCTTTCAAAAAGCAATTTTTTTGTTTGATGATCTTTGTTTTTACTGCACTTGGGAGATGCCTAACAGATGGACTGATGGTAGCCAGGCATTGCTGAGCTGCTTGGTGGATCTGCTCCTGTGCTATAGGTGAGTCCACACTAGACAGCTGGTGGATCTGTCCCCACCAGGTCCCACAAACTCCCACCCCAGCTCCTTCCTGCCCTGCATCACCTCCAATTCCTCCAAAACGCTCCTCACCCCTGATGGACATCCAGACCTTGCACCATCCCTTACCAGGCAGCAGTTCCTGGTTGTCACCGGGAAACCCCCAAAACCTCTCCACAGGTGACATGGGTTTGCTCTGTGTTGGCGGTGTACAAGAACAAGACATCAGTGGGGAGACCTGCCCCATAACAGTAGTAACACCTCAGCTGTGTAATTCATATGTGGTCTGTGTCCCCTGGAGAGGCTCTTCCCTGCTCAGTAATTATCCCAGTAGAACAACCAAATGCCAGCTCCAGTTGACGCTAATTCCTTACTTTATTGAGGTACTTATTATGTGTATCGGTTAATGAGCATCCTGAAGAAGATGACATATTTTTGTGAACTTCTTGTGGTGAGGCACAACATAACTTTCACTGACACCTCCAAAAAACCTACTTTCCTTAAAATTCCTTTTTTTTTTTGTTTTCCCTGTGAGCTCTGTGGGGCAGGGTCACCTCCAGGCTGTGTGTCTGTACAGCTCCGGGCACCACGGAGGGCTCAAGTCCCAGGCTTTCAGGCAATGTTGGGAGGGAATTACAAGAAATAGTTTAAGGTCAGCGTTGTTTTTCCTCCCTTGGAGAGTAAACTTATTATATGAACCGTCTCGGTCAGGGGAGATTTCTTGTTATTCATAGTAAAATTCATCTGTGGGAATTTCACAAGTTCTTTTGCAAGATGGGAAACAGCAGCACTTTATTAACTCCGGCAATGAAATCCCTTATACAATGAGGATGCTGGTTTCGAATCTCTGGTGGCACCGAAATACAGGGATGACAACTTTTCTTCTCTGTGCCCCCCATCGATGCACCCCGGTTCCTCTCCCTGGTGCCAGGAACACTTCAGTAATGAGCAGGACCGTGACGCTGGGACATTTGGCCATTGAGGCAAGGGACACTACGTACACGCTTTGCTGTGCTTTGCAAACCTCCCATCACATTGAACCCCTTCCCCGGGGTCACCTCACCCCACAGCCCTCTCCCAGAGCCACCAGCCCCGACGTCTGCTCCAGGGGAAGCAAATGCTTGCCTGGGAAATGCAAAAAAGACCAGCGGGGAGATCCAACGTGGGCTTAAAATTTGAGTGGACAATTAATTCATGTCTTCCCTGCAAAATAAACCCCGAGCTCAGCCTCTGCCTCTGCTTTTTCCCTCCCCGTAGCCCCAGCAAAGCCCCAATGCTCACGGTTTAGTCCTGTCTAGGGAAGCACGAGCGTGTACGTGTATGTGTGCGTGGTTCGTTTTTTTTTTTTTTTTCCAGAGTGACTTGTTTGTGCTGTCATCAGCCGTTGTTTTGGTAAATGGTGAGTTAAACAGATATATCCAAGCGTAAAATCTAAAAAATGTTCCCTGTGGGCGCCTGGGGGGTGTTGTTTGAAATCAACTACATATCAATTGAGCGGCGGCGAGCGGATCCGATGATAAATTCCAGTCCACAGACGCCTTATAAATTACATTTTTTTGTTCACGATCTAGCCTCATCTCAGCTCCCCAGAGGCCCTTAGACTGAGAACTATGATTGTGTTGGAGAAACGTTTGCTCAGCTTGAGCGATGCCATTAGTGTTACATGTGCCAGGCCGCTCTCGCCAGCACCCCCCACTTCCATCCCTCCATCCCCCCAATCCCAATCCGATCCCCCCCCGCCCCCCCTACCCCAACCTCCTCATCTTCCCTTCAACGAAATGCAATATGTGCCTGGTAATTTTTCTGTTCATTATCTCATTGTTTTCTGTAAGTACAAGGTTAGATTGAATTACTGCAGGCTCTATTGTCTATTTGTAATTCTCCTTCCATGCCGCGCTACTAATGAATGGGCAATTTAGTCAAATCTTTGTAACGGCTTCTTCTGTGCGTCAGCCACTTAATTACTCTGAGCTTTTCTCACTGCTGCTTTATTGCATGGAAACTCAGCCTGCTTCCAGGTCTTTGCTAGGGGATCTCCAGCTCCGAAAGCAAAAAAAAACGAAACAAAACAAAACAAAACAAAACCCAAAATGTAACAATAACCAGCCCGGATCATCTTGATTCCTCGGTGTAACAGCATCCTCAGCGCGCAGGACTTTCCCCTCCCATGTGGTTTATTTGCTCTGTAGTTAGTGGTTTTCTTATTGTTGTGTGCACAGAGGAAACTGTCACCGGGTAAATTAGGCAAAGTACATCTAAAGTGAAGACCGTCTAATATGATGGAAGCTTGGGAAAAAAAGGCAAATTAAATAAATGCGCAGGACCTCGTATGGAATATGCCCCACTCCGTGCAATTCCACTGAAACGGAGATGCTAATCTCGATCTATTTGGAGATCGCCAAAATCTGAATTTAGCTTGATTTCGGTACCAGGGGTAGGAATCGTGCTTTCTTGTTTGTTTATTTGCAAAAAGGATGTGTCCACCTCTGCGTTTAATATCCAATATTTCAATCTATGAGGGGCAGCGCATGGGAATAAATACATTTTAAAATCCGCTTAAAATTAAACATGATCATTTATAACTAGCAGTCAGATAGATATATGTGTAGAAAGCTTTAAAACAGCCCCTTTGCTTGACAAATACTTTAATGACAGGATACAAAGAATGGAAATATGAGGAAATAAAGGAGTTAAAAAGAAAGTGTTGCGAATTATAAATAAGATCCTGGCAGATTATTTCCATACGTGATCCGACTCATCTATTTAAATTCCTAAAGAGACTCTGTTCCTTTCTTCAGAGACCGAAACGCTTAGAGGCTGATGGAGTGCAGGACTGAGCCCAAAAACCACAGGTAAGTGGACTCCATGTGTATTTGAACTCCACTTTGTCTGTGTGTTTAAACTGGACACCAACGCCTCATCTCAACCACATTTTGAGCAAACTGCGCTGCCTCTTTGCGACATCAGTGTGTTTTATATTTCTCGCTTTTGCACGGGGTTTATTCTCTTCAGGGAGGAAACGCTCTAAGAGTCTTTCTCTGATCCCGTTCCAGTGTATATCTACATGCTGTTACACCAAATCCACACCTTTGGTTGCACTTTTTGTGCCAGGTTGCTCGGTTTTAAATTCAAAACTGAAACTTTGAATTTCTTCAGTGATTCATCAATTTCTGTCAAGTTGACCTTTTACAGAGGGTTTCGTATCCATGTGGCAGACAGGTAGAGACTTCACATTCATTTTGCACAGAGGGTCTGTATATTTAATACACAAACACAAAGAGCAACAATAAAAAAGGTGTCTTCTTTCCAGCTCCTACGACCGGAAAAGAGATTTAAATTAAAATTATATTCTACAGGATTTCCAGGGAGTGGCTTTATCCCTCAGAACCTTTACAAATTGATGGGGAAGACCTTCGGAGCTTTGTAAGAGTACAAAAAGGCTGATAATAAATTACTGTAGTTATTAATGATCATAAAGGTCTTTCAAAAGACTTTTCAAGGAATTTTCCTACAGGGGAGTTTCCCAGCCCCCGGAGACAGATTGATGAAGAGAGCTGCAAGCTGAAAACCCAGCACAAAGACGTTGCAGACTTTTGGGAGATTTTGAGACTAACGCTGACGCTCATCCTTGACCCTCCCAGTCAAAACCTCCTCTGGTCCAGGAGCAGTCAGCGGGTGGAGAGGGGCTACACCTCCCCTCCCCGCTGCACTGGGATGGGGCGGGATGGTGGATGCGCCTGGGGCAATCTGCAGTGTCTGTCCCACGAGCTCCTGGCTGCTCTCTTGTCCCTTGGCTGGCATTTGGTTTGCCAGCTCTCATGGTGGGACCTCACTTGAGCTTCACAATATTCACATGTAGCTTTTGTCCCCACTCTTCCCCACGCCAGACCCTAAAGGTAGTAGCCATCCAGTGCCTGTTGCACATAGCAGGACTTGGGGTCTGACCTGCCTCGGGAATCTGCTCCTAAGAGCTTAAAGTTCTTAGATTTCAGTAGAAATCAAAATAACCCAGTTTTTATGTGATTACAATCAGGATTAACTGCACAGACACCACAGATTTTGGCCAGGACACAAATGCGAACCTCTGTGCCAACCTCCAAAGCAAATCCTTGTTTCAGTAAATGTGCATTTTGATCACATCAGTGTTGTCAGGTCAGACTGACCATGACTTTGATGTGTTTTTTTTTCCTCTTCAGGCCCAGGGAAGCATGCTGAGCTCAATGGGACCTGAACACCATCCCAACGCGCTGCTCCTCCTGTCCCCATGTGCATGTGTGCTCCCCCAGCATCCCTTGGTGTGGTCCTTCCTCTCCTCATCCAGAAGGTTGGTCTCCATGTCCACCTTGGAGATGCTGCAAAGCGCCGGATTCTGTCTGGGGATTTGAGTTCAGTCCTGGGTGCCACCAAGAAGGAGACCATTGCATGGCCACGGCATTGCACGGCCATGCCAGAAGGGGTTGCCCAGGTCTCACCAGACCAGCGTCTCTTTGATGGGCTCTGCTACAGCGCTTGGTGTCTCCCATTTCGGCGTGGGAGGAATAAAGGGATTTCTGCTGGTGTCCGGATCAGTGAGTGCTGGATTTCTAACCACCCCTCCTCGTGCCATCCGCAGAACTGAAAGCGCCACGTGCCTTCAGAAACACGTATCGTTAAATAGCAGCTTATTTCTGTTTATCGTTACAAAATAGCTGAAGAGGTGGAGAGAGGCAGCCTGAGAGCGAGCTGGTGCCTCGTAGACCCAGATAGGCTCTTCGCCTGCTTTGTTATAATACTTCATTGGAACTGACACATTGATAGCTACCGTTTTTCTAGGAAGTGACCTTCATGCTGCCCATTGATTCCCAGTGGCCATCAACTCCTTGCAATTGGAATGACAGGCCAGGTTAAAGGTCAGTCCTTAAATAAAGCTTCTGGATTACTAAACACCTGAAGTTCAAATGAAAATGGAAATCTGCGCCTCATTTTATGTGACATGTTACTGCTAATGACACTTCGAGATCTTAAACGGCTCCTGCTCTTTAACTCATGTGTGCGCTTCACTCCATAGCCCCTTAAACCGACTCCTCTCCCCGCCGCTGCTGGGCCCTTACAGGACAGGCAGGAAAGTTATCTCCCTGGCATATATGGCTTCTGGGAAAAAAAAGTTTTCACAGGGAAAGGCATCAGAACTAATTAAAACTTTTGCCTTTCAAGCGATGGCCAGAAACAATCATTCCCTTAATTAAGATTCACAGTAAAAAGATTTTATTTACATGAACCGTGGCGTTAAAAAGACCCCGATAGTAGAGCCATGCCAGGGAAGTTGGATGTGTTCTCTTTGCCCGTGCGTGTCCGGGGCAGCGCTGGACCCCCCGGCTGTGCCTGGCCGTGGGGATGGGCAGTGGGATGAGTGCACAGGGAAGAGGAGAGAGTTGCTGTCTCCTCACGCCTTATGGAGCTGCTGCTCCATCATCCTCACCCCGAGCATTGGTCCCAAAGCCCTCAGCCTCAGCAGGACCCATCTGTGGGTCAGCCGGAGCTCCCCAGGGCTCCTGGCACCTTCCCTGCCCCACGGGACCCCCAGGCACCTTGAGGGTGGTGGGCTCAAATTTACCTCTTTGTCTTCTCCTCCAAATTTTTATTCATTTTCTGCACCTTGGCTTGAGTGGGGAACGTTGGTAGACAGGACGGTAAAGTTGTCATGACATCTTCAAGAGTTTCTACACTTATTCTCTAGCTTTTTCAAAAAATTGACAGATTCTGCTTATTTACTTCTATGACATTATAACACCTCTAGTTTCCAGCTGGGATTAGCGTACCCTTGTGCCAGATGCAGTACATACTACCTGTAAGATAGAGTAACATCGATATATGGCCATATAACAAGTTAAACATCTCCAGGGCTGCCTGCTGGTACTGTAGCCACCTGACATGGTATGGCCTGCATCCATGCTCTTGATCACATCATCCAAAGCAGGGTTTCCCCATCCAAGATACTTGCTTGGGGATCTCTGGACCACCCTAAGTCTCAAGACATGCCTGTAAATTGGCTGAAGAATAGTTGCTTGGCCAAAACAGGGCCAAGGCCCGTTCTGACAGTCTGAAGTGTAGTGACCAAATTCCCATGCCTGGGATTGTCCCTCCTCTTTAATTTGCCGTGTAATACTTATTGTTAAATTTCCAAATGCAATCATATGGGTGTGCACCAAACACAAGACTTCTGTTTGTGCTAGATGATGCTTTCCTTGCTTTGGAGTGTCAGCAGGGGGAAAAATGACTGGATGAGGAGGGAAGAAACCAACTTCATCCCAAAATCTCTGTTGTACCCACTGTTAGGTCACCTAGACGAAGGGTGTTTTAGAAAGCAGGCATCTGAAATATGGACGGATCCCTTTTGGTAAGAAAATAATGCCAGAGTGTAACTTAAATAATTCTATAGGGAGCAGGACATACCTAGTACCCGACCCCCACCAACAGGGATTGCATGGATCGATAGCAGAAGATCAGATAATCACAGAATGGTTTGGGTTGGAAGGGGCGTTAAAGAGCATCCAGTCCCACCCCCCTGCCCTGGGCAGGGACACCTCCCACCAGCCCAGGTTGCTCCAAGCCCCGTCCAACCTGGCCTTGAACCCCTCCAGGGATGGGGCAGCAACAGCTTCTCTGGGCAACCTGGGCCAGGGGCTCACCACCCTCACAGTGAAAAATTTCTTCACCAATATCTCATCTAAATCTCCTCTCTTTCAGTTTGAAGCCATTCGTCCTCGTCCCATGGCTCCCCTCCCTGCTCCAGAGTCCCTCCCCAGCTTTCCTGGAGCCCCTTGAGGGACTGGAAGGGGCTCTAAGGTCTTGCCGGAGCCTTCTCTTTTCCAGGCTGAACCCCCCAACTCTCTCAGCCTGTCCTCACAGCAGAGGCGCTCTAGCCCTCTGATCATCTTCATGGCCCTCCTCTGGACCCTCTCCAACAGATCCATGTCCTTCTTGTGCTGAGGACTCCAAAGATGCAATAGGTTACAGTGACTTCCACTTCAGCGTCAACGCTGGCCCTGCCACTGCTCTATCGGAAGCCTGCAGGACTTCCCAGTGGTCATTTGTGGGGGTTTTCTGGTGACCATCTGCAGCAGGAATGGTTTAATTGCTGTCCATGCCGTTATCCCTCGCCGAGGGGCTGGTGTCTGGATGGACATGGGGTTGAGTTCCGCTCTTGTTGCTCGGTGCGGTGCCTCCAGGCAGCGGCTGCGGGAAGAGGGAGCTGCTGCATCGTAACCGTCCAGGTGATGAATAGTCTCTCATCCCCGCCGCTGTCAGCCTGACACCACTCACCAGCACTAAATTAATCTAAACAACAGTGTGTACCGCGGATGCTGCTAGGGTTTGCTAATGCCCAGCTAATAAAGTAGGAACAGCGGAGCCACTGAGCACAGTTTCATAAAGTGCTTTAAATGCACATTAACCTAACAGAGTGTGGTGTAATGGGCTGGGAACGCTTGCACCAAAACCTGTCTTCGCTGGCGATGTTCTTTAAATGTTGGTTAGTTTTGGTGGTGCTATTTGATGTCAGATCTGGGGTTTCTGGTGGTAAAAACAAATTTCTAAGGGAGTATTTTAAGACATGTAGAGATATAACTTAAAAAATAAGGTGATCTCTCGAAATAACCGTTTTTTCTATTCATTTAGAAAAAAATAATTCTCATTTTACCTAGTAAAATCTAAGGAAAGCTTCCGTGTGAGCTCAATATAATAGAACTTCTTTCAAACAAGCTTTCAAAAAAAAAAAATGTTTAAAACATTTCCCCTGGCCAGAGACCTTACATTGAATTTCAGCCAGCAGCAAATTTTTCGCAGCCGGTGTTATAAATCAAAACTGGGTTTCTAATGAAAGTGCTGACACAACTTTAACTGTAACGGTACTTTCAGGCAAAACCGTACAGAAATTAGAGTCCTGCATTCAGTACACTGGTGCCGTATCCAGAATTGCTTCTTTAAGTCTTTCTCCATAGTGCTCCTCTGTATCGGGGCAACACTGAGAGTTGGTGTAATCCTCCTGTAATGCAGAATGTAGATATATGCCATAGTTTGCGAAATTCTGCGATATAAACCCTTTTGTTAGAAATATTAAGAGATTAAATGATCAATTTTTTTAAATGAGTTCTTTAAGAAATAATAGCTCAGTGCGTACCCAGGTCACTCAGCGTCATATTTGCTCCCTTACTGGACAACAGACATCTTTAAAATATTAGAAAAAGAGTCACCAATGGTCAAAAAACTGTTCTTGGCCCAACTTCTAGGTAGAGCAGCCATTTGCTCCAGCATTCTTGCGGGAAACTGCAAACATTTCCAGGAATATCTGGCAATTTTCTACTGGAAACACATGACTCCTTTGAGGTGGAGACACCCTGACCTGGGTCCTGCTCCAGCAAAACAGGTAAGTGATATAATTTTGGGAACATCAGCCGTCCCATGGAAGCCACTTGCCCATTAAAGGTTGCGCAAGTACACAGATGTTTCAAATGCCGTTGACCATTGGAGCTGTGTGAGCCTTGCCCTTTCCATCCCCTGGGATGCTGTGGCACTTCAAAGTAGGTTTGTCTGGAAAGAGAATTAAAATTAGGATTCTGGTGATAATTTGAAAACTCTGAAAAAGCACGGATTTGGGGGGGACTATCAGAAGGATTCTGCTCAAAGCTATCCCCCATCAGAAGGGGTCTAGAAATTTCCCAGCAGCAATTTAAAAAAATCTCTGATTTTTCTGAGCAGAAATATTTCACGGAGAACAAGTTCGTTCTCAGTGAAATTCCACTGAAACACAAGAAGGTTTTCCACTGGAAACCTGCCTGGTGCCCTACCAGTTTACTACTGTGTTTCAGAGTCTACAGTATAAGCATGGATCATCATGAGGATTTCAAAGACTGTTCCTGAGTATCATCAAAGGAAGGCCATAGGAATCAATTTTCCTGCCTGTCCCTTATGAATTTTGATTAAACTCCAGTTAAAGGCCAGAACACCACACTTCTTCAAATCCAGAAACTGGGAAAATACTTTGAAATAGGGTTCTAAGTAGCCTGAAGGCCTTGTTAACCTCTTTCGTGGTGATCAATTCAGTTCTTCCCTCTTGGAGTTTCTGGATTAAAGGCACCCGAGACACAGAGGACAACAGTCAGGACAATGCAGGGCCACTTTTTAAAATATCAAACCGTTTACAGGCATTAAAACTGGCTGTCTAATTGCTGATCTTGCAGTGCAGTGTCCTCCAGGGGGGATGGGAGCTCCTTTTTCTTGCGTTCCTCCACCACAACGTGGCATTCACATTATTGCATATAGAGCGGTGGGTCTGCATTTTGTCTCCAAGGCTGAGTTACTTGAGTTAATGGTTTGATGTGACTTTCGTGGTAGGATATGAGCCAGAAGGGGATCTGGCTTGCTTTCCTACGGCAACGTGGCTTCTGTAGTGGTTACAGAGGTGAAAACAGGTTTGTCCCTCTGAATGCAAGTCCAACGTGTTTGGACTAAAATTCAAAGCTGTTCAAAGGTGGGCACCTCTGAGGACCACCTCAGAGGCTTCGAAGGCCTATGGACCATGGCTCTAAATCTCAGCAGCTGGAAGTGGGCAGGGCTGAAATCAGTGCCACTGCCCAGCTGAGGTCTTAAATAGGGCTTGCCTTGTACCTACTTGTGCTCAGTCTTTTCACCTCCCGAAAATTGTTGTTGAGTAAAATAGTGTCACTTGTCCCTTTACTGACAGCCACCACAATTGTAAGAGGTGACCAGGAAATGAATGAATAACTAACAAGAAATAGCTTCAAGGAACAAAATAATCCATATTATAGAGGTATTTTTTGTGAATAAACTGATTTTTGGCTCAGCTATTAGAAGAAAGGATTTAACTTATGGGAGTATAAATTCTACCTTGAATGTATCAGAGTATTCAGTGGCTCGGAAATTATAGGGTTTTAGGGCAAATGGGACATTTCAAAGACTCAAAGAAAATGTCTCTCTTCTTTGGAAGATTTTCTAACAAAATAGAAGTATAGGTGGAGATGGCATCTGAAGCCAAGAGATCCATACCCTAACTAACAGGCTGTAAGTCATCTGTCCTTCTATATGCTCATTTATACCCACTGTGGTCCTACCAGAGAACACATGAAGCCTTTGTGTTTCAAACACTGTGGTGCGAACCATTTTGATTCTTTCCAATTAGGTGAGAGCACCACATTGACTCTGAATTCCTAAAAAAGTTTGGGTTGACCCAAAGCTGCATTTCTTCATGGGTAGACCTTTTTTCTTAAGAAACCAGAACCCCCCCAAAATTACCAAAATTGCTTCGCTGTGTATTAAAACACTAGCTGTCCTTGTCTTGGTGTTTATAAAGTAGCATATGTGTGATATTCTGATTAAATCCTGGGGTTTTGTGTGATGACTTCAGGCTTGTGAGGTACTTTCTGAGTCCAGAGGCCTGGGACCCTTCAACTTTCATATGTTGATGTTCACTCTTACACCTAAAAAGCAGAGCAAGAAAGGGACATGTGGTCCCAGCACCCTCTTATGACTATGTCCAGCATCATTAGTAAGTCCCAAACCCGAAGTGGCTGATATGAGGCATTTTTTAGTAGATATTTTTTGGCCAAAACCCTGTGTTTGTGCTCTATCTTTTTTGGTGCCTTTATAAGAACTCACAGAGGACTTCCCAGAGATCTGTGTGCAGGGTCCTCTTCTTTGGCTTTCAGTCTGCTATCAAGACTTGTAGTTTTATTTCTGTTGCATTGACAGGAAAGAAATTTTAATACAGTGCTGTGTATTTACTTTATCTGCTCGTCTTTACAAATCACTCCGCAATCCGAGGGTTTGGTGTGAGACAGAGAGCGAGCGAGCAAGAAGTAGTATTTATAGTAAAACATGGATAGTCAATAGCATGTGGGAAAACAACTGAAACTGAAAATGGTCCCAAAGGTAATTTGCAAATCTGCTGAAATCCCGAACAAGCTTTGATTTAACCGAAGCTTGAAATGGCTTTTATTTACTGTCTATTGTGGAATAAATGACATCTCATAAACAGGCTTTATCCATTACCACAGAATGGAGATCACTGTGTTAGGGACATTTTATCCTCTTGATATAAAACAAGATACGCTATACTGTGTTATTACAAATAGAAAAATCAATGCTGAGACACACACCTCTGAAATTTCATTTTTGCGGAACCCCATTTTCAAAAATGCATTCTCTAATAAAAATGTCTCCATAACCGGGGGGATTTACAAAACACTGAGCAACAAAGAACAATAACAAACAATGAATAAAGTGGCTCCATCCTGAGTCTTTTTGCTGTACATTGGTCACACGCTTGCATACATTTCTGAGCGCTGAGCAGAGCTCCCACTAGGCAGGAAAGTGAAACAGCTGAATTACCTTCTCTTTTAAGCGCTTTGCGGAGAGCGTACGCTGCATGCCAAGTTGCGCTGGAGAGGAAAACTTTGCAGTAAAAAGAGCCTGATCCAGGGATGGAAGGATCAAAAGAAAGAATCCCGTTATTTTCTCCAAGGTCTGGATCAAAAAAAAACTAGCTAAAAACTAGTTAAAACTTGGCTGGTGCTGGTGCTGGCAATTACTTTTCATTCGCAGCAGGTCTGATATATTTGCCCTTTTTTCCTTGTTCATTACTTAATGCTGATTCATAGGATTCTGTTTCTCTGATAAATTTTCACCTGGAAATGCCTGGAAACAGATTTTCCTCCAGCCAGTCGGTTATGAATTGGTCAGACTGGCTGCTCCCTCTGTGCAATACATAACCAGTCCCCAAAATCTGGTAGCGTAACTGGAATCTGCTTGGGTGCCTGTAAAAGTAAAATTAGCTAAAATAGTGAATGGCAAATAACAAACAATGATCACATTGATCTCTTTTTTTTTTTTTTTCTAATGCGTGATTATTTGTCTCTGGAATTTATGATTCTTCTGAGATTTTGAGACTCATCAATCAAGTAAGTGGAACGGGGAGTGGGTCTGCCCCAATACCATAGTATATAAGCTATAAATAATTGTGGAGTGACTGCCCTGAACACTCCTGAAAATGCAGATAAATTGCTTTTGAATTATTCAGTTGCCAGAAATCAAGATCGGAGAGTCACCTTTGGTGGGTCAGCAGTATCCCAGGGATGCGAACCTCCACTAGGAAAGAGGGTCCCCAGCTCACAAAGCAACAGAAATCCCACGAAAAGCCCCATTTCCCACAGCAAGGGAGAAATCACCGTCAAACTCCAGTTGGCAAGAGATACGTTCCTGTCCTCATAAATCAAGGAGCAGCTACTTCCAAGAAGTGGTTTCTGACATTTTGGTTTGTAGCCTGATCTGGGCATCGTTTTAAGACATGATTTAGTTCATAGAATCATGGAATCGTCTAGGTTAGAAGGGATCGTTAAGATCATCGAGTTCAACCATCAACCAAACACTGCCAAAACCACCACTGAACCATGTCCCTCAGCACCACGTCTGCCCGGCTTTTAAATACCTCCAGGGATGCAATTCCACCACTGCCCTGGGCAGCCTGTTCCAGTGTTTGAAAACCCTTTGGGTGTAGAAATTTTTCCTAATATCCAATCATGTAGGTTAGTTCCTTAGCTACTTCTAATAGTCTCTGTCTAAAATTTTCTCGCGACAGTGAGTTCCCCGACCGAGAACGCACGATGGGTAGAAGGATTTTCCCGGATTCTGCGAAGGTGGATGTCAAAGACCAGATTTGCGGCCGCTGTGCAGGCTGTATGACTCTCTCCTCCTCAGGCAGCTAAGTGAATTTATTAGGATGACTTGCAAAGTACAGTGCTCCTTAATGTGAGCAATCATGATGAGGTCACATTTACATTGAAAATGACCTCATAGCCCCTAGGGTTTCGCACCCAGCACTGGGAAATAGTCCTTGCCTCTTGCTGCGCGAAGTGCAGGCTAGGGAGGCTGCGTGAGCAGATGGAGCGGCGATTCTGCTCTGAAACAGCATCTCCACAGGAGTTTCAAGGGGAGGTGAAGAGCTCTTTAGGCTTTCTCTCTGAAGAGAAGTCAAAATTTGCTGGGGCCCAAGCGCCGGCTGCAATCCCCTACGGGAGACCCCACCTTTGAGAAATGCAGGTCTGCTGGCTGCATTCACTTAGACGTTTGCTTGCTGCAGACACAAATAGGAGTGCGCAGGGATGCTTTCAGGATGCAATTAAGAACATTTCTTTGGACTAGAGAAGTCCCTTCTCTCTGTTTCTTTTTGCCCTGTGCCGTGTTCTGACCCCCTTGTGCCAAGAGTGTAAATGAGGACAACGTCCTCAGTTACTTCAATCATATTGACATCAAAATGCCCAAGTCAGTGTCTTTTAAATGTAAAAAAATGGAAAAAAAAAAAAGGATATGAGGGCAGCAATGTCCTCTCTCTAAAGAAGGCTAATGTTGGGAACTACAGCTGTTCTGCCCTTGGGGAAGGAGGTGAGACTTCAGGAGGAGGGTTGCAATGATGCAAAGGAATACGCATCAATGAAACCTTTGTGGTAAATGCAATTTCTGGTCAAACCCCCACAAATGGCTACTTTGATGCAGAATTGAAGGACTTTTTATTCTTATCACCTCACACAAAAGTGGTTCATGGTTCCAGTTCCTCCAGTTCTAAGGACTTACCTGCTGCCTGTGTTAGGGACTGGTTAGTGACAGAGGTGCTTCACAAAGACCCATGGACACCTCTGACGGCTGCATCTGTGTGCAGCATTTCAGGTGACATGGTGGGTGCTTCAAGTCCATAAAACCAAGGCACTTCAAGTGACCAAAGTGATTGAAAGAATATGGAATAATCTGATATTTTCCTTGCCATGCCAAAGGAAATGATGAACCTATGTGTCCCTGCTCACATGGCCCCAGACAATCAGCCCCATGAGGACTCCTTGGGATACAGTGAGCTTGGAAATGTGCGTGGACCAGCACCTTATAAAGCTGGTTTGACAGCCTGCTCTGTTGCCAACCTACAAATATTTAGCCACTTGCATAGTGATTCATAGAATCACAGAATGGTTTGTGTTGGAAGGGACCGTAAAGACCATCCAGTTCCCACCCCCTGCCCTGGGCAGGGACACCTCCCACCACACCAGGGTGCTCCAAGCCCCGTCCAACCTGGCGTTGAACCTCTCCAGGGATGGGGCAGCCACAGCTTCCCTGGGCAACCTGATTCAGTTGCATAAGCCCTTTTCACAGTCTTGGGCAGCCTAACAGAGGCTTCGTCTTTCCTGTATATGTCCACTTTTAGAGCTGCTTCCAGGGCAATAGTCTCAAAGCAAAGGGGGAAAAAAACCCTCTTACCTCTGCAAAGGTTCATGGGCTGATGGAGGAAATGAAAAGCAGCCACATTTGGCCTCAATTTTGTCCTTGTTTTGCCGGTTCTCAATCTGACTCGCTTTATTCCAAAGGTATTTTGTTCCATTTGATGCTCATGAACAATACACGGCGTGTTTTCACCCAGTGCTGCCTCCTCGCCGAGGCTCGCTGGACCACAGTGAGTGCAAATGAGATGCAGATCTGCAGATTGCATCTCTTGCTAGAGATCCGTCATGCATATGGATCAGGCTGCCTCCTCAGGTGGGGAAGAGCTCTGTGCACGGAGAGTATTTAAGGAGCGGGCTCCTAATGGAAAACTTTGAAAAACAGTCTACTTAGAAACAGTTCTGCTTGCGCCGCCAATATGCTGGATATTGCTCTTCATTTCTTTGTTATCGCTAAGGACATTTGCATGAAAATAGGATCGTTGTTTTTTAAATATTCATCTGTTCCTGCTGCTTGTTGCTCGCTTGGAGACTTAACGCCTGCAGAGTCCCAAGCCACGGCTGTATGGGTCATTACACAAAAAAGGACAAGGTCAGGGATGGGAAGGGGGAACCTGGAGGAACCTAATGGCTGGGTTTGTGGTTTGTTTCCTGACTCTTCAGGCAGGCTTATTTTGTGGTAACCTGTCAGAAGTAGACAAGGAAAGACTCTATCGAGCTTGAATCTTTGAACTTCTGTGGGTACCTACATGCAAGAATAATAACTGCATACAAAAGCCCCTCTTGGTCCAAAATCTTGTCTCCAATGGTGGCCAGCAACAACCCTACAGGAAAGGATACCAGTGATGAGTGGCGTTCTTCGGGGGTCAGTACTGGGACTGGTGTTGTTTAACATCTTTGTCGGTGACATGGACAGCGCGATTGAGTGCACCCTCAACAAGTTTGCCAACGACACCAAGCTGTGTGGGGCAGTCGACACACTGGAGGGAAGGGATGTCATCCAGAGGGACCTTGACAGGCTGGAGAGGTGGGCCCATGCCAACCTCATGAAGTTCAACCAGGCCAAGCGCAAGGTCCTGCACCTGGGTCATGGCAATCCCAGGCACAAATCCAGGTTGGACAAAGAATGGATTGAGGGCAGCCCTGAGGAGAACGACTTGGGGATGCTGATGGACGAGAAGCTCAACATGAGCCGTCAGTGTGCACTGGCAGCCCAGAAAGCCAACCGCATCCTGGGACGCATCAAAAGAAACGTGGCCAGCAGGGTGAGGGAGGTGATTCTGCCCCTCTGCTCTGCTCTGGTGAGACTCCACCTGGAGTACTGCATCCAACTCTGGAGTCCTCAGCACAAGAAGGACATGGAGCTGTTGGAAAGGGTCCAGCAGAGGGCCATAAAGATGATCAGAGGGCTAGAGCGCCTCTGCTGTGAGGACAGGCTGAGAGAGTTGGAGGGGTTCAGCCTGGAGAAGAGAAGGCTCCGGGGAGACCTTAGAGCCCCTTCCAGTCCCTAAAGGGGCCCTATAGGAAGGATGGGGAGGGACTCTGGATCAGGGATTGTAATGATAGGACATGGGGTAATGGCTTCAAACTGAAAGAGGGTAGATTTAGATGGATATCAGGAAGAAACTCTTTCCTGTGAGGGTGGTGAGCCCCTGGCCCAGGTTGCCCAGAGAAGCTGTGGCTGCCCCATCCCTGGAGGGTTTCAAGGCCAGGTTGGACGGGGCTTGGAGCAACCTGGTCTGGTGGGAGGTGTTGGAACTAAACGATCTTTAAGGTCCCTTCTAACACGAACCATTCTGTGATTCTGTGATATAAGAAAAGGATAAGTGCATTGTGCGACTCAGCGTACCTTCACTGCCTTCAACAGCTCATGGATCAGGACTCTCTGGATCAGAGCTGATGTCTGCTAGTAGCAACTTCATGCCGGGAGCCCGTAAGGGATTTTTACTTTCACGTTTTTCTGCAATACCTTTTTGCACTGTAAGAACCACTCTGGATCAAGGAGTTTCCCAGAGGAGTTGTGTGGGATGTCGGGGCTCCCAGTGCGGAGGTGGGCAGAGGAGGTGGCTTCTTTCCTTCTTACCCAATTCTCTCCTCCAGGAGAGGTCTTTATTAAGGATACGGGACTTATCAGATGCTGAAAGCAGAAAAAAAAGGCACATACACAATTCAAAAATCCAGTGTTAGAAGAGGATTCAGATCACTCTGGGAAAATGACAGATTTGGCTTTGGTCTAAACAGGGTGGGACCTAGCTCAAAATGAGTTGAAACGGCAAACTTGTCACCCCTTGTCCATATTTGTGTTTGAACCTTAGTAAAGGCTTCGAGCAGAGCATCTTCACTGATCATATAAGAGCGTTCTCTCAACACATACAAAGTCCTTCTGTGGGTGAAAGGGGGGCTCAGCCCTCCAGTAGCATTTCTGGACTGGTGCTCCTCTTTCTCATCGGATCAGCATGTGAGGAAGAGTGAGCAGCAGCTGAGAGACCCCTGCAGTCAAGGAATAAATGCAGATTTCTTTGGCAATAAAGATGAGAGGAATAACAGCGTATAATTACAGGCTATAAGCTCTCACTGGGGTATAGCGAAACCTACTTATTTAAAGGTCATATTTAGCCTTTTACTGTGAAGAATCAAATTTTTGGCTTGTAAATTGGGAGCTGACATGAGATAACTTTGTACTTTCTTTATGACCTACCCTTAATCTCAGTGTCTACCCAAGCTGCAGGAAAACTTTTTGGCTGCCAAACAGTGAGTTCTTCCTCAGAAATCTATCATTAGGCTTCAGAGTTAACACTCCGTTGAGATAACTGGTGGGAGGGGTGGGGAGGGGTGCAGTTTCCACACTGCCTTGTAGCTGTAGCTTCAGTTGAGATTGAAAAAAAACCCGTGCATATATCAGATGACTCCTTTTCAAAACCGGAGGAGTTAGGACGTGGGAGGGTCCTGCCTGTTGTGGGTCTGACCCGCATCATGAGCCGGGCGCAGCAACCAGAGCTCACAAAGGCACCTCCTCCAAATATTGGCAGCCAAAAGTTCCATTATAATGTATAATATTATAAGTATAATATTGCGGTTATGGGTAAATCAAGGGCAAAGCAGCCCGGCTCTCCTGGCCGTCCGTGGAGGAAGAGGGTGAGTGAGAACGGACGCCTGTCCTGCTTTACAGCCAAAGCTGTGCTACCTACCCAGGGCACGATCTAATGGTGCATCTGGGTGGTTTATAAGCACTAATTAACTGATGAGACAGGCTTACGACATCTTTCGGATAAGCATCTACAGACAGGCTTAGCATGCGCCGCAGTATTATCAGGAGGGCAAATGAAAAATAAATAAGGCCCATTTCGTCACCGATTGCCCCGTCTGGTCTCACCGTTAATGCCACGGTGGCAAGGGTCCTTCCCACCGGCTGGCTGCGTGGTGCATGACTCGCTTCTTTTAAGCTGTTTACCACAGAAAAATGTTTAAGTAGGATTCAGATATCCCTCGGCAAAGGGAGAGAGGAAAAGAAAAGGTGAAGGGGAAAAAAAAAGAAAAAAAGAAAAGCCTTTGCAAAATATAAAACAGAAGTTGCTGCAGGCAAAGACGCCTTTGAGCGGTCTCAAGCTAAGACTTTCCATTTCCATGTAAAAATGCCTGTCGAAAGGGCAAGCTACATTTACAATGAGCAAAGTTTTATAGCTTACACGGGCACGAGCACCTGCTAGGAAGATGGGGAAAAGATTCAATTTACCTTTGGGTTGCAACGCTCAGATTCCCATTTAAAAATCTAAGACCCCTGATTATTTATTGATGTCTTTCTCTTCATAGCCGTCTGCGTCTTTACCGGCGTGCAAGATGCAACAGTGTGGCCTAAAGGATTTTTTGAATTAAGTCCTTTCAAGTCATTTTGCCCCTTCAGGTGTTCGGCCAACAAGGCTGAAGTTTGACAGGCCTCCTCTGCATTCGGGGGAGGGCGGTGTGTGATATATTTATATATTTATTGGCCAACAGTCAAATCAACTGCGCCCGAGCTAGGTTATGACAGGGTTACTGGATTTTCGCCTTTTTTTATTTCCGGGAGGGAGGGAAGGCGACGTCAGTGGGAGCAACGTGCTAAAGCAACCCACATTTTACCGTGAACACGCTTCAAGTCCCCATAAGGCAGCGACAGACAGAATTTAAGAGCAAAGTCTCTATCAATATCCCGCCCTCTCTTCCAGAAAGCATAAAAGTGGCAGCTTGTACATTTTCTTTAACTTACAGGAGCCAAGGAGACTTTTACTGAAGACACCAAAAAAGACATTACAAGGCACCTCTGGCAATGAAATGAGTATTTCCTTATTTCAGCAAGAAGAATAGCAACTCTGACTCTTCTTTCTTCACAATAATAAGAGTCACGGTAAAAGAAAAAAAAATAAAGAAAAAACCAAACATATTGCAATTAATTTTGTTACTTGTAGCACCCTGAAAAATCAAACCTGCCATCCTAGGTAAAAGCAGAGGAGCAAACACTAAACCAAGTGGTGGCTTATTTAATTTGTTAAATTTTCTGGAAAAAAAAAAAAAGCAGTAAACAAGGGTAAGTTCATACCGGTCAAAGAGCAAGCACATAAACTCCACTTTCCTGCATCTACTGTCAGTTAACAAAAGTGATAACAGCTGCCCCAAATTACTAGAAACTGGGTTTGACTGGAAAATGGTATATATGGTCTGGAGCCAATTCGACAAGTTACCCCAGGGGGAGAATCATTGAGGGACTACATGCACCAAAATAGGGGCTTTATTAGGCAAAAAGCTAGAGCAGGTGATGGCATGGGTCTTCCACAGCCACAAAGTGTGTTCCTCCTCCCGGGGCAGATGGGTTGCATCACGTTGGTGATGGCTGCCAGGAGCTGCTGAGGTGGTGTACTCGGCTGGAGGTGGGTCCTCCGCCCCTTTTCTGGCGTGCTGGGAATGCACCCGGGCCCTCCAGAGCTGAAGGTCTTCAATGAACACCTAGTGAGGACAGAGATCCTCAACCGCGTAGCTTCAGGATCAAGCACCGCAGTGGATCTGCACAAGTCAAGGTTGAGGTTTGGTTTGCACCGTGTCCCCAGCCCTGAGCAGCTAGTGCAGGAAAGGATGGATCTCAAAATGAGGAATGGGCTGGAACTGTCAACATTAATCACAATGCTCAAAGGGCTTGTTTCTGGGACTCACCTCACCTAAATTTCCACACCTTGGGCTGACTGCCTTAGGCGCCCTTTTAGTCAGTGGAAAGAGGCCCTCAGACCATGACTCTGACCTATTTTGAACATCTTCAGGGAGTGAATCACAGCTGTAAAGTGCTCGTCCTTCCCTTTGCTAAAGGTAATTTATGATTACTGCTCAGGTGCCTCCTGCTCCTGAAGTTACAGCATGACTGTAGTGAACCTCTCCCCTGGAGGACGTCCGAACAAGGCTGCGAGCCAGCCCCATGCAGGTCCACATTCTCCCTTGCCAAGGCAAAAACTCCACTCCATGTCATCCACTTTGGGGACAGCAAGTAGCCCACGGAGTTTGTGATCACACCATAATGAAGATGTTCTTGGGTTTTCCATGGGCAGAGAGTTCTCTGGAGTTACATGAACTCAGTCGAGTTCCCTGGTTGATCTTGCTCAGCTTTGAGCATCCCCCAGCTGTGAGGGCCAGGGCTTTCTGACACATGGACAAGGGGCTTGAGGTACCTGTTGACAGTGACTGAATATCGCTGCCAAAGCTGCCAAATGACATTCCAGCGAGGGATATTTATGGGCCCCAATGTGAAATTAAGTAACTGTCCAATCCATTTATCAGCACGCTCACAATTATGAAACGAGTGAAGAAATAATAGTTATCACGGTAAAATTGATTATCACCATGCAAACCGTTTTGGTAAGTCACAGGCCAGAAAAGGTGGCAGATTATTGTTGGAATCTGTTATTTGGTGGAAATGGGTGTTTCTGGAAGGGGATTTGGGTCTTCTCAAGGGGTGGTACAAATGCGGAATGAAAAGTTTACCCTGCGCTGGTGATCATAGAATCATAGAATGCGTTGGGTTGGAAGGGACCTTTAAAGGTCACCTAGTCCAACGCCCCTGCAGAAAGTGATCTTCCGGTCTGCTCTCCATCAGATCCAGACACGGATTTCTCCGTGTGTCCAAGCCAAAGGAAGCTGTGGAGCAGCTATCCCAGTACCGCTGGGGGAGGTGGATGTGCGACACGACTGAGTACCGTGAACCTGTGTTTGCAAAAATGATTTTAAAAAGAGGGTTTTACACACGTGATGGATCCCAGGCCCCTCCAATGCCACCCGGCTGCTTTCTTCCCCAGGCGGGAGGTTAATAGGTATATGCATTAATGTAATGACCTCTTTATTGACACACTTTCGTTTCACTTCTCTTTAACCACCACGAGAGTAAAACCCAGAAGAACTGTTCAGCGAAGAGTGACTACATTTAGAAAAGTAAAACAAATACCATTACACGGAGTGCACTAAAACCAGGTAATTAGTAAAATGATGTCATGGACCCTCTATTATTAATAGATGCATGCACGACTTATGTTGTTCTCTTACAGATCATTCCAAAAAGGTGTTTACAATCTGAATTGAATCTGAATGTCTTTATTTTCCTTATAAGAGATACATATTACGGTTACGTCTGTATCTAAACATACATTTCACTTGCAAATATTTATCAGGACTGAGACCATAAAGATCTCCTCTTTGCATAATCATAAAAACTACATTAATGCATCTCAGTTGTTATACGAGAAGAACAATTGCTAGTATAATAAAAGTGGGCTTGGGAAAAATGAAGCCCCCCTCTGATTTGAGAAACGCGTCTATGTCAGGGGTTTATGGAAGACATCCCTCAGTCCATTTCCAAAGCACAGACTCACCCATCGACTACATGAAATATTTTGTGGTTGGGGATATTTTTGGAGGGTATTTTTCCCGGGTGACTTCTCGCTGCTTTTTAAAAGTGAGCTGTGCCAAGCAGGAGAAGGGAGAGAAATCTGTGCTGTTAGAGAGCGCGTGATTCAGCTGGGTTTGGGCTGAATTGTTTTCTCTGAATGGAAGCACCAGGTTTATTCACTAGATTACAAATCCTTAAACAGTACCATTTTCCTGCCCTCGTGATCATTGCTATTGATTACTGTGTGTTCTTGAATCTATTTTGCGCGGCCCGTGTTTAATATTTAAGAGACATAAGGAGCAGCGTGTTGTAATATTTAAGAGGTTAACTTATTGCAGGGAGATAAAGAAAAGGCACAGCTCCAAATGAGGGTGGAACGTTGGCCCATTTTATTGATGTGCTGCAATATACATTTAGGGATATACGCTGCACAGAAATATAGATCCTTGTTTTACAACATGATAAAATGCTGGTTGTACCTGAGACCTTTTATCTTTAGCAGTGCCGAGGTGCTCAGCACCTGACCGGGGAGGTGACGGCGATCGGACCTGGCGTGTCACTCCGTGTGTCCCCCTGTGTAGGGGACCCCTTGGGTTATAGGTACCGTGTTGTTCGTGGTCGTGCGTCTCAGTCGGAGTCTGGGATGATGAACCGGCAGAAATCTGGCTCGACGGCAAACAGCGTGTCCTGTTTCACCGCTGGCTGTACAACAGTTCGGCTTGCGCCATCCTAACCCGCGTATGTGGGTCAAATCGGCATATCTGCCAAGAGGTGCTTCTGTTTCACGTGGCTGCAAGGGCTTTTCATAAGTTGAAAGGAGGTACCAGCATCAAAGGACTGGTGCTGGTGCTCAGAACAGCAGGATTTTGGGCATGTTGATTCAGGATCCGTGACTGTGCTATTCCGCAAAGCCACTAGAAATGCTGGGACATGGCATGGGCAAAGCCAATTTGATGTATCACCTGCTGTCCACGTGTCCGCCAGCTCTGTTTGTGCATACAAATCTTAAGTACAGACATGGCAAATGATAATTAAAGGTTTTCATCACTTTTAAATGCAGTGTCCCTCTGTGGGCTGCTCCTGCCTTCCTTCGCTGGCGTGGGGGGCTGCTGATACATTTATTCATGTTACTCCTTGGGAATTTGGGGAAAGCGATGACTGTCATTCGACAGAGAAGCAACCAAGTAGCTTGAGGACAGATTTTAAATGGTATTTAAGAGACTTGCTTAGTTTGCCATTGAACTCAGAGGTAATTAAGCACCTCAGATTTAAGAAATCTGGTCCTTGGTGGCTTGAGTGAGGTCTGGATAAATGGAGGAAACTGAACTTATGTTTCCCAGGGCCAAAGCAGGTCCTTCAACCATGGGTCAGGCTGTCCTGTTCCTCTACTGTGATATGTTGGAGTAAACCACAGGTTTTTAAGAGATTTATAAGGATGATTTAGCCCCTTTTTGGGGCTGGAGCATGTTAGGCATCAACAGAAGTGAGCAGGTATCCTGCTCCAGCGCCTGGTACCGGGCACCAACTTTCACGGCTGGTCAGTAAACACTCTTCACCTCATGTTTTTCCCAGCAAAACACTGGTCATAAGTCTCACAAGCTGATGTGGAGCGATGTCAGGTAATTAGTATGTGATAAAGGTAATTAATGTGGAACTATGGTTAGGTTTATAACAGGAAATTGTGGTGCTTAGGTTAAAGGCCCTAAATAGGAATCCTAAAATGATCAGAAATAGAAATAAAAAAGGCTGATCCATCTTCTTGCCACTGTAATAAACCAAATATCCTTACAAGTGAGCACAACGTGTCTTCTTCCAGGGAAGAAAAGAAGGACGTGTGGGTTGGTATAAGGTTGTACATCATGGGATGCAACATCTTCCGGGAAAAGCGGCAGAGAGGAACAAATCCATGCAGAGGTTTTCACTGAGGGATCTGATCTGCAGGGTGAAGTCTGCCACCTGAGTTCCATTGGCAGCCAGGGGTGACCGGTCCCTACCGCAGGCGTTGGGTGCGGCAGCCATCGCCGACGAAGAAGGTGGCCCTGGAGACACCCAGGCCAGCACCCGCCCTTTCATGCAACGCCCAGAGACTCTGTGCAAATTCGGTAACAGGACCAAATGGCCAGTTGGAAATCACACCAACTTTTCTTCGCAAACCCTCCAACCGCCTCCTCCCCTTCCCGGGGCAAATCAGTGCAATCTGCTGGGCGTGCGGTACGGTAGGTGCAATTAGACTCCGTGTCATCCAGGGATAGCCGGTCTCCCACTGGAGCAGAAGAGATTTGCAGTTAGATAGATCCAATGCCTAGTGAGTTATTACCACTCCTTACGGCTGCAAGATCGTTTACGAGATTAAAAAAGTCCGTCTCATAAAGTGTGGGGACGTGCCTTTAGCGCCACACCTTCCCTCTGTAAGAAAGGCAGGTATTGCTTTTGCAGAGGAGAAAAGCCGTTTCCATCAGAGGTGACATGATAAGGGAATGACTAAGACAAAGAGGCTCCAGCAAAGGCTTGTAGAACATCTCTTATCACACAGACAAAAGGACAAACTGATTCATACTGGATTAGTGTCTAGAAGGGGAGTCAAACGTTTAACCAGGGCTAATGACATTGAGCAATTTTTTACCAAAAAAGAAAGAACTAAACTAGTCAGATAATCCCTTTAGGTGTAGCATAAAGAGAAGTAAACAGAGGCAAGGCATCCGGGAAGAATTTTAGGCGCCTCAGACAGACTGTGAACCCTGGAGTACCCAACCAATGGGAAACAGGGGAGGGAATAATTCGGCCGGGATTAGGAAATAAAAAGGGGTGTTTCAAGAACTGAAAGTGTGCCTGCTTGCTAGGTCACCCGCTCTTGCAAGAACGTGAATAAAAAGGTGCTTCAGAGAGGATTCTGTGTGAGCCTATTTCATTCGGACCGGAACTTATTTCTCACACTTCCACGGGCAACACGTGCCAAGACCCTTGTAACAATTGAGATGATGTTCTGGTATATCCTGGGCGTGTATGGGAGTGTGTAAATGCTCTCCTTTGCTGGACCCGACCTGCACACCCCGGGGCGGTGGAGGTGTGCAGCCGTTTCTCCTGCAATCAAGCCCCCCGTATGCATTGTGTCGCCCCTAAGCAAGGCTCGGGGTAGGTTTGGCGCCTTGTGTTACTTCCTCCCTCTCCCGCCGATGAAGGCACACCGGAGCGCTTTAATGAAATTGTTTGTCCTTATTAAGTTGCAAATGGAAATACACCTTTCCCCCGTTGGAGACAGAACGGGAATGGCACAAGGCTGCGGAGTTTTATTATCTCGGTCTCAACTTAAAATACTAAGAGGCGCTTCTTTAAGAAAGTTTAAGAGAAGTTCTATAAACCATGTCTATATATAATCCCTTTTGTAAGCATCTAGGAAACTGCAGGACGGAAAGGTTGCCTGCCAGACCTCAGAAAGCAAATACTAATTCAGCAGTCTAGTCACTCTGTCAAACATTTAGTGTATCAGGGTTGATTGTTCCCTGGTAGGTATAGCTCTGGTATATCCGCCAGGCCTTTTGTCATGTTAACTGCAACCGATCAATGGATTGAGGTCAGGACTTCTGATGTAGGTGCAAGCTTAGAGGGAAAAAAGTCTCAAAGATTCATTTTTTCTCGTCTGGTAGCACTCCGGTCACTTATTTTTTCTCAGTTAGCCTCTGCTGCTCTAAAGTGGATATTGATCAGTGCTTTAATGCAAACCTGTCAAATTAATTTTGCAGAGCTGGGATATGACTGGCCTAAAATTGCTTCTGCATCTGTTCTCTGCAGCAAGCCTATGAATTTTAATCATGACCAGAATGGGCTGTTGGCTTTTTTTGTTAGAAACTTGAATAGGAAAGGTTTAAACTGTAAATGCCATGAAATGATGCTGTTTTGTTCTTTTCAGAAACTCATGTGGCTGAGGTCAAAGAAATTATTATGTCTGTGCATTCTTGTCAGATGCTTGGGGAGCTGTGCAGGGTTTTCTTCTTTTGCAAAGCAAAGCAAAGGTATGTAGTGAGCTTGTTAAACATTCCCAGGCCAATGAGGGAACAGCAGGCTTCGTGTCTCCTGCAATGCCACATGCATTGCTATTAATGTACAATTTCTTCTCCAACCCCCCCACCCCCCCCACCCCTCCATGGTCTGGTTATTCCTGATAACTTTATCTCACAGGGCGGAGAGGGAGGCAAACTGGGGGGAGAGCATTTATTTCTTGAGTACAAATCGAAAAGGAATAAATTCGGAGCATCCCACCCACGAATACGGGGTTAGCGTGGCTGTCACTGAAGGGCCGCGTCCTCACGGACCGGGGGAAATACAGATGGTTACGGAGGTTTGACTTCATCATGCAAAACAGGCTGTTCTTCTGCTCTTCATCAGTTGCGACTGCGCGTACAGGTCTCTGTTGTGAGGTCAACACTGGACGAAGTAAATAATGATTTTTAAGCTTTGCTCCACACAGCCAGGAAGACTTATTCGTACAAAAAATAACCCAAACCTTGTCAAGTCTAATCTGCTCTGGAAAATCTGCATTAGGCAGGGCCCATCCTTCAAAATCCAAACAGTGGCAATGACCGTAACACTCTGATGTTGTGCCAGCTCTTTTGTCAGATGACTTGAAAGAGTATTAATTATTAAGTGCCGCTTGATCTCTAGGAGGTAGTGAAGAATTTCAAGCACCAATTTTAGAGGGGGGAAGACCAACACCTGAGGCAGGAGCTGGAGCAAACCCACATGGTGCCGGAGCAGCCCGGGAGGTCCAAGGGCAGGTCCTGGATCTCAGCTGAAGGAACAGCATGAAACGGCTGACGTCTGAGACCTTACACCTCTCCAGCTATTTCAGAAGACCATTTGTAACTACTGCCAGAAATGTCAGCCAACAAAAAGATCTATGCTTTTCCCTGGTGAAATAACTGGCAGAACTTGTATCAGCTACAACAGCGCAGAACTAGAGCAGAAGGGCTGATCTGGGAAAATCCTGGCTTGGTCTCCTGCCCCGTCCAGCTGCTCCCTGGCATCCAGCAGTGCCTGAAACTGTACCTTGAAGGATTTGCTGGTGGACAAGTCCCCCATTGATGCCGTTTTCAGGAATGATGGTTGCATGAAGGCTATCAGCTTTTGGGTTCAATTCTGCTGCTGTTCCTCATCCCTTTACAGTTAATTTAAGGAAATCACTGTGGCTTTATCTGCAGCCTTGCAACACTGCAGAGCTGCGGCCAGGTCCCAGGCTCAAAAAGGGTTATCTGAAGAGCAAGAGTGATGGTGGGAAAAGGGAAGGACCTTTGGCATCCTCATCTGAAAGTATTTATGAGCAGTCTGCAGCAATGAAACCCAGTACACGAGCACCTTGGGAAACCAGGCCAGCCCTGACTAAGTCCACTGTTCCCAAAGCCACAGTGGTTTTGGTGTCTGAGTAGACTTTCCTCATATTGGCCTGTGTGTCTCTGCACTCCCCTGCAGGCTGCCAGGTGGACATACCTGAAGTCCAGAGGTGGAGGTTTTGATTAAATGAGTCACAAACAGGTTTTTCCTCTAAAAACCTTCATCATCTCCTGCCTCCATGGTACGGACAGGAAACCAAGACCTTTGCTACTCCTTGATGTGCTTCAAGTTGAAGCTCGGGTTATTTGCTACTGCTTGATGTGCTTCAAGTTGAAGCTCAGGTTAGAGGAATGGGGTGTGCAGGCGGCACACCCCACCCTCAGCACATCCCATGAGGTCATCAGGGAGGACCCTGTTGGTGTTATCAGAGAAACTAATTTTGTAGAGGAGGATATACCATTTTGGAATGGATCAAATTAGGGTTAGATGGCGTCTTTGGTAACACTGGTTCCACAAGCAGAAATACAAGCGGTTCACATGCACTGATTTACAAAACGCATTTCTAAAGGTAAATGGCGGTGTACAAGAAAGCAAAATGCAAAGGCAGAGTGTCGCAGCAAAGACAGCACTAGCAATCCTCTGAGTAAAGCTGTGCTAATGGAGTCTCAGGCAGGAAAACCAACAAGTCTGGGCTGAGTCCATGACCTGGGCTGGCTGTAATGCAGAGCTCAGGTCATGGAAGAGCACCTCAGAGTTTGGTTAGCCTGGAGAACACTTGCTTTCCGTGTCCACACTGCTTTAACAAACATTAATTTCATTAAAAAACTAAAGGTATTTATTATTTTGATTTGCTACTATTATTCCAGAATGACTCTTCTGCACAAAGTATTTGGGTTGGGGCTGTCTCAAGGCTTTCGGTGACCAGGTTACAAGCACTGGGCAACCCAATACCTACAACATTTATGGATACAGAAGATATGAGGCTTAATTTATCACCTTTTGTAAACTCTGAGATGCTCAGAATAAAGGCACTGGAAGAACTTATATTTAGGATCACACTGATGAGTATCCAGAGCTAAAAAAAACCTCTGATTCTCCACTGCTAGAACTCAAGCTGTGCATGTGATAGTACCAGTGCTGTTTTCTAAATACTTGTCTCACGTGAAACATCTAAATGTTCCATTAGCTTTGACTTAAAGTCTAGTTTGAACACAGGCCTCCAGAGGTGAGCCCTCGCTAAGTCATACAGATAAAAAGGTGGACGGGAGATGCTAAGGGTCTCCCCCAACTCAGTGGAGGGCCCATCTCACTGGAGAGTCTGTGGGGAAAACTTAACTGCTTTGATTGGTACAAACAGCTTTTTTGTACATCAAAGAGGAAGATTAAAGGCTGCGATGATGTTCTGGCTCCTCCGATGTTAGTGGCAATTTTTTCAGGAGCTTCCCAGGAGGTAAGATGTCAGCTCCGGACTTCAACTTGTTATGGCTAAATAGCGACCATGACTCACGGTCCAGCATACATGTATCTTCCCTGACTGGTTGAAAAAATTTGAACAAATAACAGGCTGAGGGTTGTTGGCTAGGACAAATATCAGAGAAACTTCTGTTCAGGCCAAAC
The DNA here is from genome assembly GCA_008658365.1 of Alca torda. NCBI lineage: Eukaryota > Metazoa > Chordata > Aves > Charadriiformes > Alcidae > Alca > Alca torda. The sequence goes on from CM018101.1 coordinate 4,041,541, forward strand.
CCAAAGAAATTTTTTCCATTATTTTGTTTAAATGGAAGAAAAGAAATGTTATAGGTCAAGTCGAGACTGAATATTTTGGTCAATACAAAATGAGGTGTTTATTTCAGAAGTTACTTAATCTTTATGAAATCTTCAGGGTTTTGTTAAGAAAGAGATTAAAAATGTGATTTTGAAAGGAAAAATGAAATAGTTTTTCAAATAGGTTGCTTGGGCTTTTTTTTTCTTTGTCTATACATGTAGTGCAGTTCTTCCTGACATCATGAATAATTTTGGTCCCTTCAGTAAAATTATTTTTTGTCAAATACGTCTACCCTAGCTATAGATTTGACTTATTTCCAAGCAGCAAAGGTTCATTTTTTTAGTCCCAGAAGATGAAACTTCGTTTCTCTGGCAGCTTCAGCAAGAGGAAGGCTTTAAAAAGGCAGCCGGTTCCTGGAGTGATAAAGGTGAGAATTGCTTAACTTTTTTTTTCATCGGATCTCAAAGGAATGTATTGGAATTTCCAGTAGCAAAGAGATCGACAGACTACATTTCTTTTAGGAAATGGATCTGCAATTCTATAACAATACACATTTGTTTTAAGTCCTCTGTCCTTGGCATGTATCTTCAGCTGCCACACTTGCAGACCTCTGGTGGCTTCTACTGCTTAGTTACACATCGACCCTTGGAAACTCAAAGTTGCTTGAGTCAAACACCAAGCACGCAGAGCCTGAGCACAATGACCTCATCAACACTGTTGTCTGAAGCCACAGAAGCAAAGGGCTCTTCCCCCAGAGTGACAGATAGAATCATAGAATTGTCTAGGTTGGAAGGGACTTTTCAGATCGTCGAGTCCAACCGTCAACCTAACACTGCCAAGTCCATCACTAAACCATGTCCCTCAGCACCATATCTACATGTCTTTTAAATACCTCCAGGGATGGTGACTCCACCACTTCCCTGGGCAGCCTGTTCCAATGTCTGATAACCCTTTCTGTGAAGAAATTTTTCCTAATATCCATCTGGCATCCAGTCAGATGCAAGAAGTGATTTGCTGGGGTAGACGGACTTTGCCAGGCAAAGGTGAAGCACACATGACCACCTGCAGGTGCTGGGCTACTCCATCAGAGAGTAGGGCTGTGTTGGAGAAAGACGTAGAGTGGAGAGAAGATGCCACTGTGAGCTTCCAGAACCCATCTTAAGCTACCAGAGTGGTGGTGAGCACCAAGAATACCCTTATTTTTCTGCATAAAAGTCATTATCTTTTGCTGGAAAAGTTAACAGGGAAGTGGTGGAGTCACCATCCCTGGAGGTATTTAAAAGACATGTAGACATGGTGCTGAGGGACATGGTTTAGTGATGGACTTGGCAGAGTCACGTTGACGGTTGGACTCAACGATCTGAAAAGTCCCTTCCAACCTAGACAATTCTATGATTCTATCTGTCACTCTGGGGGAAGAGCCCTTTGCTTCTGTGGCTTCAGACAACAGTGTTGATGAGGTCATTGTGCTCAGGCTCTGCGTGCTTGGTGTTTGACTCAAGCAACTTTGAGTTTCCAAGAGTCAATGTGTTACCTTCCAAAGGACAGGAAAGACGTTAGAGGAGCAGATGCTACTTCCCAGTCAGAAGTGACTTTCCTGTAGCCAGAGGAGGCTCTAAGAGAAGCTGCAAATTATTTCTTCAGGAACACCCCTGTTCTATTCCATAACCAAAAAGAAACATGGGCAATACTCCCTGCAACCAAGCACAAAGTTAGCCATTGCCCTTCAAACTCCAGTGATTTCGTCTAGTTGTGACACTCTGAAATGCAGCAGAGCTAAGGCAGGGCTCACGCCACTCCCTCGGTGGCACGCTGCACACACAGTGGCACTGATGGATTCAGCTTCTTAGGAGACAGATCCACATATTAACTGGCATTGGAGTGGCATTGGAGGGTGTCAGCAGCCCCAGCTACCAGCTGGAAGGGTATAATTGTATTGTAAACGCCGTGTGCCCAGGTGATGGATAAGCACATCTCTGCAGTCTGACTGCTGGGATGTACGGAGCAAGCCATCCTCTAATTCGCCACCAAGAGGGTCTCCTGCACTAAACAGCCTCTCTTAAATCAAAGCATTCAATCCCGCTGAAGGTGGGAGCTGGGAGGGGAGAGCTGGAAAAAACAAAGCAAGACGATAAAAAAATCAATAGTGCTTCCCTATAAAATAGATTGAGATTTGCGGAATTCACTTCCATTTGACGTCAGAGGTGCCAATTCGGCAAATTCATTTAAGGCCAAATTGAACACTAATCTTGCAGTCTGGTTTGCTGGACTGTAGCGTGGTCCACGCATGGGGGCTTTGGTCATTATTGTATGTAAAGCACTTTGAAGTGTCACACTGTGAGTGTCACGAACAGTAGCTCCAGCCTTCACCTTGTGTCACGGTGGTGAGCACACCGTGCTGCGTCCTCCCTTGCACAGATGGCTGCTGGCAACACTACGAGGCAGCGAAACACAACTGTGCTCCTGCTGACCTGGCTTTGCTTCTCTCCACACCCGAAGGCCACCATCGGCCAATATCCTCTATGTCATCCCCTTGGAAGGAGTTGGGTGGTGACCACGCTGGATCTTGTGTCCAGGAGGAGCTCCCAGAGGACCAGCCTTCTGTGCTCTTGGAAGGGGTCTGTAAGCCCTGACCTGCTGGCTGTTTACCAAAGAGGGCTGCAAAACTGGAGCCTTATGCATTGGGGGTTTTCTACCATTAGTCCTCAATAATGCCCTTGTCTACTGTGGAAGAGGTATGCGGCCCCATGTCTACTTGTGTATACCACTCATGCTCAGGGTCTCTGCATTTCACGTCTTCTAAAGCAAAGCCATTGGTGGGCTAAGGCTGTGTGTGGTCAGAGCTGTGGCCATGAGCTTCCGTTGCCCTGCACAGGGCACAGTGTATGTGAAAGGTTACCAAACAACTACGGTCCCGTTCAACATGGGGAAGTCATTTGCAATATATAATTTTGTTATCGATAATTTTAAAAAAAAATATATATATTATGCTACTTCCACCCTGTCACTTAAGCCAAAATTTTAATTAATCAATATTTAAAGTTAGGGCTCTAGAAATCCACCTATAAGAAAAATGAACTGATTAACCCTTTCCCTTCAATTTAGAAGTTCCATCCTCCTTCAATGCTCCCTCTAGTGCACAAGTCATACTGCTTATTAGGCCACATACGTTTTGCACACAGATTTGTAGCATCAACTTTTTTCCAGATCTTCTCCAGTAGCACAGCAGCGGTGTGTGTCCACAGTGAACCACTAATCCTCACTTCTGTTTTTGTAGCATTTGTAGTAGAGATTATTTTGCTAGTTCATTAAGTATGCTGAGGTTTCCAGTCCCAGTTTTGCTCTCTTTATATGTGAAAAAAAAATGGTATTAATCGCTAGGTTGTAAGGAAATAGAAAATTTCCTTGTTCTTTGAATGTATCTGTCAGTTGCCACAAGAAGAGAAGTTCCAGGATTAGCACTTGCACCATCTGAACACTGAGAAGAGCATCATTATACCACAGGTCTTGCACCATCCACAACGGCACAGGTGTTGTGGCTTCTGTGGACAGCTCTTGGGTGTCTTGGGTCCCTGGAGAGAAGGGAAAACACTGCCACCCTCAAGGTGACCCTGCCTGTGGCTCTACCCCTCCTCAGGGCTGGAGCAGAAAGACCACGCAACGGCACAGTGCAGGCTCTCGGCAGGGGGCAGACAGAATCAAAGAGGGCAGAAGGGTGTGCTGCCACCGAGCGAAGGCTACGTGCAGAGCCAGACAGCACAAGCCAAAGCTCGAAGCCACTGTGTGGATACTGGTAGCAGCCTGTGGTTATTGTGCTTTGGTATCAGGTGCCCTCATAGTCACAATATTAATGGAGTGCTGGTCTGCAACCCATCGTTATACAGCTAATGACCCTGCTGCAGAATGGGGTTTGTTCTTTGTGACCTGGGGAAAGTGAAGGAAAGGAGTGAGGAATTCCTAATATTTTATTTTTCATGTAGGAGAATAGAGAGTTTTTATTACGGTTTCTCCTTGGGGCCCTGCTGGGAAGATGCTGAAGGCTTTGCAGTGTCCCCAGAAGAAGGTAGAAGAATTTGCAGTCTCCCCAGCCGCACCTGGAAGATTTTCAAATGCTGAGCAAGAAACCCCAGAAACTGTCATCATTGGTGCCGAAATGAGACTCGAAGATTAAAAATGATAAGGAGTTGGTTTTCAGCTCATGCATGTACTTTGTTGTCTAAGCAGAGAGGCTCTGAGGGCTTTCACCTTTCAGGTATACATTAATAATGGAAACAAGGCTCAGGCACTGGCCTCAGATTGTCTACACTGCTGAATTGCAGAAGAGGTCCCAATAAGTAGAAAACTTCTCCCTAGCCAAGGACTACTGCCCCGCCAGGTACAGTGCACAGAGGAGCACAAAAGGTAGTTGGAGAAGGGTCTGCAGACCCCAGGTCTCCAGCACAGTGCTGGAGTTAAGTCCTATCTGGGACTTGATGGGTACCATGTGGGGTTGAGATTTTTTAAGGTCTGGGGGGGTTAAGACTGATATTTCTTCTACCCAGTGGGTATCTCCTAGAAATCCTCCTTCTTCATCTCCAGGGCTTTTAACTACAGGGATGAAGGAGTGAGTAGGAAAGCAAGACACAGCTGAAATCTGCTTGTTGATATCCTGAAACCACATAAAAAGTCTCCCCTAGTCTTGAAAGCAAACCACCTTCTTCAGGATAATCACCACAGAGATGTTAGGTATTTAACCAGCTGCAAACGGATATGGCTTTGGGACTGGAAAGGGAAGGCATGGGGGCAAATGACCACCTTAGTCGCAGGTAAAATCTCTGCCATGTCTACAAGAGAGTTAACTTTGGCTCATGTGGCTTAGTCATTTCGCTGTTGAGAGTGAATCTCAATTTGACCTCCTGAAATTGAATATTCACTTTAGCCTAGATTTGCAAAGCTATTTGTTAATGCGCACATACAGGGCTGTTTTCTCCAGGGTTTTAAAGAAAAAACTCATTTCAATGTAAAATTCACAGGATCAAATTGAAATTTATTTTGAGGAGAGTTAACATTACTGATTTTCAGGCTCAGACAATCACTTCCATGTCAGATTGTAATTACACCTTTTTGTGCATCAGCTGCATGCATGGTATGGAAAAAAACGTAAGATAATGCTGTTTCTTTCAGCTACAGAAAGGACCTTTGTACTGTCCTTCCTTGGAAATCCCCCACAATGAAAGGAAAGAAGTGATTTATTTCAATCAGTCTGCCAGTATAAGATAACGCATTAATTGCATAAAGATATTTGTCTTACCAAAAGTTTTGTTTGATTTTTACTCGCAATTGTCTGTGAGGTGTCTGCATAGCATTTTCTTTTCCCTGCAGCGGTTTTCACTGCCGTAAAAATCTTGCTTCTGTTAAATAGCAGCATTACAATATTGCAGTGCTGACCTTAATGGTTTACAGCATTCAGCTAAGGAGCTCAAGTCTCTAAAATAAGGGTAAAACACGCACAGTAAAAAACTGCCTCGGGAGAATCAAAGCCTCAGAAGAAGACTGACAACCGTGATGTAATTTCAACCCTTTTTTTATACCTCCATAAGGTCGTACCCAGCCACGTGGGTGTGCGGCGGGTTGGAGGATTGCAAGAGCCCGGTGTAGGATTGGGGCGGCAGGAATTTGGCCCCAGAGAAGGTCCCATCACTGACCGATGGCAGCTGGCTGTGGAAGCACAACCTGATTCCTCACTGGTGGAGCGTCTCTACGCTTGAGTGCAGAGCGGAGCGCGAAGCACTACCGAATCGGGAAGGGCGATGTCTTCTGCTCGCTTCGCCCCAGTGTACAAGGCTACGTAAGTTGCAGGAAAATGGAGAACTAAATATCATAGCTTTAATGTTACTTAATATTTTATTAGGTTAAATGGACACACATTTTGTACTTTGTAAAATACTCAGCAGGGACTAGCTATTCTGGTACAACATTTAAAGGACAAGACAGTGGGGCTCGTATCAAGATTTTGCCAACTGCAAGATATTCTCAGTAATCAAGAGGTTGGAGGGGTTTTTTTTTTGTCAAGGAACACCAGCTCTAGTGGAAGAAAACAGTTTGTCGGTGAACCGTATTGTTATTTTGGTGTTACAGACCCCAAAAATGATGCTCACCTAGCTGCTCCCCCCAAATCTGGCAGGAGACTCTGCACTGTCCAGCCACACGGTGCAACTTGTGAAGCCACCAGCTGTCCCCTGTCTGGAGAGAGATATCAGGACCTTGACAGCGGATGCTGGGGACACAAAATACCAAGTGATTACATGGTCATGGGTGTGCTAGAAAAGATATGCGAGCCCACACCCCAGAGGGCTGAAATCCCCCAGACCCTTATTGGTGAATCCCTGTTGGAGGGACTGTTAGAAATAGTTAGAAACTTAGGCAAATCTTGATAATATTTACTGTAAATTCAAAAGGAGATGATCCACAGTGCTGTTTGGATAAACTCTTCACAGCAGAGAAAATTTGGCCCACTAGCCATTGGAAAGATGGGAATGCTTGTAGGAAGCTAGAGGATCTTGGGAACACAAAAACGGCAACGTTGAGTGTGACCCTTCTTTACAAGACCTCATTTTAACATTAGCACAGCAGGCCAAGGAGTCAACAAGAGTTAATTCTTCCTTCCAACAAATTAAATCTTAAGAGCTGTCATTTTTATCAAGCGGCAGAGAATCAGCATCATTGTACAGACAAATTCTGGTCCTTCTGCAGTGGCTGAGCATTAAAAAAAAAAAAAAAAAAAAAAGCAGAGCTTGATCCCGGGACAGCTCAGTCAACAGTACTCTTTCCAGTGGATCCACAGGGTTTGGGCAAGGACACATGATCACAACTGAAATTGAGTGAAAAATGTTCCAGACGGGCTTCCTGTCTCCTCCAGAAAGTCTTTCACAAGATGGCAATGGTGACCAACGCTGTTTCCCTTCGCTATCGCACCTTTAGAGAGTCGCCTGTAATTCATGATGAAAAACAACAATAATATTGCTTTACATAGGAAGATAAAAGCCTTCCTTCGCAGCAATGAAGCTCAGATGTCTTGAGCAATGTGTGTAGCTTAAGGGTTTTTTTTTGACAGTGCAATATTGTATATAATAACAATTACCAATGACCTCTATTAGGTTGTCCAGTCTCATTAAGGCCAATGCATTTGGTACCTGCCACTGCCAATTTGCCTCAACAGAGGTTTTATTCAGAGGATATGATAGAGCTGTAAAGCAATCTTTTTTCATTTAAATAGTTTAATTGAGGAATGCTATCAGATGTTTCAAAATTTAATGTATACAACAATTTGCTTCCCCTATCTCTTTTCAGAGTTTAGTTTGGAGAAAATGACATCTGATTCTTATAGAAAGAAAGCAATTACATCTTGGAGCCTGCCTGCCCGTATTGCATATGTTTTTAAACATAAAAAGAAATTCTTAATATGTAATTGTCAGGTAATAAAAAGGAAAATATTTTACTTTGCATTTATGAAGTAATTTTTCAAAAGCATAAGGGAATTGCATGTTAACGTTTTTCGTTTATTACCACACTCCTAATGCTGCACTGTTTTCACAAGTTTAGATTAAAAAAAAAAAACCCACGGATCTGATGCTCACGTATTAGTATGATAATACCCTATAAAGTAATTAGGACAGGGGAAACCGCAAAGGTTCGTCGGTTCTGATAAGCCTACACCCGCTCCAGGGCACCCTCAGAAACCCACAGGGAGTTTCTCCACCGACTTCTATGGGCCCCAACTCTTAACTTAATCTTCTAAGAAACTTCAGTTCCAGCTCATCCATCTCATAATCAGTTTTCTCCACCTTTTCTCCTAATTCGCCTGGAGTACGAGCCTCGCAGACTGATGCAGTGCCTTGACGCTGGGATCTCCTTTGCAGAGGGGACACACGGTTCTGTGCCTGTGTCTCGACATAGAATCATAGAACGTGTTGGGTTGGAAGGGACCTTTAAAGGTCATCTAGTCCAACCCCCCTGCAGTAAGCAGGGACATCTTCCACTAGATCAGGTTGCTCAGAGCCTCATCAAGCCTGGCCTTGAATGTCTCCAGGGATGGGGCCTCCACCCCCTCTCTGGGCAACCTGGGCCAGTGTCTCACCACCCTCACTGTAAAGAACTTCTTCCCAATGTCTAATCTAACCCTGCCCTGCTCTAGTTTAAACCATCGCCCCTCGTCCTATCGCTACCTGCCCTTGCAAACAGCCCCTCCCCAGCTTTCCTGTAGGCCCCCTTCAGGCACTTCAGGTACATGGAGGTGAGGACCCCTATAATGTTCACACTCCTCTGGCCACAGACCATTTCCACCCCTAACTTCAAACTGGACCAATTGTCCCAACAGACCACAGCAGATACTCTAGGAGTAACCCAAGCAACCGATCAGCAAAAAAAGGCTGCTTTTTTTTTTTTCCAGGAATTATGCTCAAAGCTCCTACACTGCAGCGCCAGGAACTTTGAGCTGTGAGTAAAGTACTGTGGAGCTCTCCTTACGTTTTATAGAGCTGACCTCACGTCTTTGAAATGCACTTGCTCTCCCCAAAGCCAGTAAATGCCACCCAGTTGTCTTAAAGTAAATCACATGTTTATGAAGGGCTGGATTGCAGTTTCATTAAATACTCACCTATATTTATTTTAAGTTATTCTTGCCTCATAAAAACAAATGCTTGAAGATAATCCCAGTTAGTAAGGAAGGACTGAACTTCATCAGGGAATGGTAAATCCCTCTTCTCTCCCTCCCGTGGCTTCTTGGTTGGAACAAATCCATCTTTAAATCTCTGTCAAAACTGATGCACAATCATCTCAGCTAGAAAAATACAAACCCAAGTATTAAAAAATACCAAAGTATTTATTTCATTCACCTTTTGATTTGGTTGTTTGCAATGTTTCTGAAGGGAAGGGAAGGGAAGGGAAGGGAAGGGAAGGAAGGGAAGGGAAGGGAAGGGAAGGGAAGGGAAGGGAAGGGAAGGGAAGGGAAGGGAAGGGAAGGGAAGGGAAGGGAAGGGAAGGGAAGGGAAGGGAAGGGAAGGGAAGGGAAGGGAAGGGAACCCCCATCTTTGCCTTCAGCCAGCCCATGTGGGCTCAGGGACCCCCTGGATCATGGGACATCTCCATCTGCTCTCAGCTCTCACCCTATGCAGAGTAGTGCCAGCTGTGCCAGGAGCTCTCGTGTGCTACTGTAGTCAAAGACTCAACAAGGGGGAACCCAAGCCCTTTTTTTGGAGTGCCTTTGGAAAGAGAGTACTCCATGCACAGAGAGAGGACCTGAGCTGGCAGTGCTAAAACTAAAATAACCTGTTTTCCACCAACCTGGTGACGTATGGGCAGCAATCGCTAAGGTAACCTACTCTGTCCCTGCTCTTCCCTGTAGGCCAGCATTTGCCTACCAGTAGTGTCACAATACTATAAAAACCCTTCAGAAAACCCTGTGTTTTATTCAGAACCACACGTGCAAATCCAGCTGAACTGATGAGGTGCCCGCACCATCCCCAGGCGCTCTGAGGAGGGTCTCCACTGACAAGACTATCAAAGCCCTGGAGCAGGTTGCCAAGAGAACTGATGGATCTCCAACACTGGTTACCAAATACCTCACAGACATGGTTTAGGTCTAGCTCACCTCACCTTAGGTCAAGGGCATGCATTAAATGATTTTCTAGGGTTCCTTCCAGCCATATTTGCCATACTTCTATAACTTCAAGCAGGAGAGACACGAGAGCAGCCAGGGGAGGTATCAACCTGGGTAGACACACGGCCAGCAGCATCAGACGAGCACAACGGCTGTTTTATAGACTTGCTGGTACCTCCTGACTTAGTGCCACTTAGTGCGAGATTAATGCCATGCGAATGCAGCTCATGTCCCCAGCTGGGATTTCCTACAACCTACCGCTGATGCTTTGCTGGCAGCAAGAGCAACAAGCTTTCAGTTTACTGTTGGAGGTCAAGGTAAAGTGATTTCAATTAGAAGAGGATCACGTAGGTCTCAATCCAATGCAGGCAGGTTGTGTAACACTGGCAGCGTGAAGAGGAGAGTCATTTATTCATTTCTTCGCTGCACGGTTTGGGATTTCATTTTCCCTCCCTGTTTTTACAGTCTTCCTTGTCCCTTTTGCCATTCAAAGCGTAATGCAAAAATGCGTTAGGGTTCTTTAGTTCCTTTGCTGTCACCAGGCCGTTGTTTGCTCTGCCCCAACCACCCCAGTAATCAGCAGTAATGAACTAGAGGAGAAGGGAGGAAGCAAAGATGGGAAACAAATACGCAGCTGACCAGTTTCTTCCCCCTGTGGTGTTTGCTTGTGTGTCACGCAGCTGCATTTCAAAACCCCACGTATTTACATGTCTCTGAGAGGAAGGGCATGTGTTTGCTGCCCTGTTCAAAACCGAGCACGTATTTACACGCGTTGCTGAATTGGGGCCATATACCCTTCTTTTTCCTTGACACTGCGGGAACCCTTCGTTTCTGCTGGTCAAACAAAACAGAACAACAACAAAAAAAAAAAAAAAAAAAAAAGAGAAGACTGGGGGAAAGAAAATGTATTTATTAAATGGTTCTATAAATAAAAGAGCTGCGAAGATATGGGAGGCTCTGATCTCTGAGGGGTGATGGCAAAGTGCTACTGATAAAGTGGCTACGATTCAGATCAATAGCAAACAAGACAGGCAGGTGACTTTCCCCTTTGATCTTCATTCCCCCCGCAGCCCGAGTCGGTCTGACTGTGCCACACAAATTACTGCTTTGTGCAGGGGAAAAGCAGTTTTCTCTGCTTTTTGCTTATTGCACGAGCGGATTGGATGGCAAATGATAAGTGTCGCTTGCTATCATTTCAAAAAGCCACTGGAAAATGGTGGCTCCAGCACTTCAACTTGATGTGTCAACATTTTTCGTGTCAGCGGGGTATTACAGGGTTGATACATAGATCAGTGCTAAATGGTCTTAATAAAAAAAGATTAAATCTGGAAGAAGGAAATAAAGCTTAGGGCAGGGTTCATCTGTAAAGCTATAAATATCCAGTAGGGAAATTTGAGGGGGCAAAATAGCGATGATGGGAGATGATGCTTTGCAAGCCAGAACCGTGCTTTTGGCCTCAAATCTGCGTTGCGACTTGCACTGCCCTACTACTGACTTAGGGAAAATCACATCAGCTTTGTGCCTTATTTTCTCCAGCAAGCAAAGCAGGCAAGGCTGAGAAGAGCTTTCCAAACTCACCTAAGGAGGTGACTTGTGACCCGCAGTGCCTGGAAGTCGGCAGTGTGGATGGAGTCCGGTCGTCAACATCAAAGTGAGCTCGAGCTAGATCCCCTGCTGGAAGCCACTTTTCTGAAGCTCTGGGGAGCTACACTGAAGAGGTTTGGACTTTTCATGAAAAAATGGGTGCTATCATTCCCGGGAAGGGCTGGTGAGTGTTTTTTGCCTTCAGCTTTTCCCCTCAGTGTCAAGGGCAGGAGGGACACTGAGCAGGCCTAGCCTTACTTCATGCTGGCAGGTTCCCTACAGGAATTGAAAGATAAATCAGATTGTAGATGCAACATATGCAAGGTTGCGAGGTTGGATGCCCACCTGAGACCTTGAGCCCAGACAGGGAGTTGCATGAAGGTGATGCCCAGAGGTTTGGCTTTTCTGCAGCACATAACTGGGGGAGCTCTCATCTCCGACAAGGAAGCCATTAGGGATGGGGAGAGGTTTACAAGCCATATGGACCACCTTCCATACGGAAAATCCATCCCTGTGGTCCACAGAACAAGGCGAGCCTCATTGGGTGTTTATTATTCCCAGACTGTAGTGGATGGGGCTTCATCACAGGGCAAAGCTGTTAAACCATAAAATATTGGCTTCCCATATGTTGTCGTTTTTATCACAACAGCCCGGTCTGTTGCAGGCAGAACTTCCCTCTGACAGGACTGATAGTTTCTTAAAAAAATAAATAATGATCTTGCAGCTTCTATGCCCTCTACTGCTGTTCAACTTCCCAGCCAGCTGTTTTAATTGTTTTAAAATTAAGTGTACACCACGGAGATCTGTGGGTAGTTGAAACTCGGAATGTGCTTTTGACTGGGGCTAATGAGTCAGTGATATCCATTCAGACGGATGCCACCCTACGGGCTTCTGAGAAATCACGGGACAATCTCCCACTTGGTTTCACGTCATTTTTGAGCTGGTTGTGCCTTCTTTCCTTTTTAAATCCGAGGTATCCGAGGGACCCTTGCAGGACTGTGGGTAGCTTTTCAGTAGAGGAACAAGTACGATTAATGGAAAACAAATCACATTTCCCAGATATCGTGTACTGCACGTGAACACAGCTGCCATCCGTTCATCATTAAATAATGTGTCTTTAATATCAGTCCTTTTCTTGTTGTATTCCCTGCATTCACATCTAGTAGCCACAGCGCCTGGGCTTTTTCACCTCTGCATTTCTTAGAGTTTTGTACTGATTACACTTATAAGTAAGAGACCAAGCAGATCACTCGAAGAGACCTCCCGTTAACAGCGATAAGGAGAGCAGCAAACTTTACAGGGAACAAAATCCAGCCAGAGAACTGGACAAACTCATCTTTTCCTCCCTGGAGCACACAACTGCATCTTGCAGGGTAAAATCCAGATGTAACTAAAGTAGCCCCAAGCCCCAGCAGGGAATGGTGCAGCCCCTATGTTCCCATGTGCCCCATGGACCATCTTAACAAAACTATTCTTTTGTTCCACACGATCCCTTTCAGGGGTTTTTAAATCACTTTGCTGAGTTGAGGGGAGGAGAAATTCAAATGGTGAACCAAGCACAACTCAAACCTTCAGAGAACAGGCAACAGCAGCTGTGAGAGTTACCCCAACTGAGATGACATGAAGCTGTGGGAAACTGAGGGCTATAGTCATTGCTGCTGGAAGTGTGCAAGACCTGAGGACATCGGCCCATTTAGCTTTACCTTTTGCGGTGTCCAGGAATTAGTTGGAGAGCAGACTCCCTTTGTTCTCAGCAGGGACACAGGTTTCTTCAAGGGTGTCTCAGATTTTGGCTAGGCTGGAGAAACCCAAGTCATGGGCCCATGTTTTTCCACTGCCAGCTGAGGGATCAGGATCTGACTTGGCTTCTAGCTGGAGCTCCTCAATTAGGTGTCAAAAGTGTGGTGGGGTAATGCTGGACCATCGTACCAGTGTATGCAGGCAAGGCAGAAGTCTTTGAGGAGTTCGAGGAGCTCCAAGAGGTAAGTGCAGGAGATGGCCTAGAGTAAGGCTGCAGATGGAGGGATCCTGGGACAGGTTTTAACATCAGGGAAGAAGCTGCCATGGTGTACATGGACCTTGCAGGGATGAATTATACTGTGTGAAGCGGTGCTGAAGATATGACCAACGTAGGCCACCAAGCAGCTCAGACTGTGATGCATTTACGGAGAACTATCGGCTTACTTGAAACCTACGGGGCTTTTGCCATGGATTTCAGTAGGAGCATGACTTCATTCTCGGTCTTTGCAGTTTGCATCTTCCACACCAAGAGCCAGCCTTCTGTGTTAATTGTTGGTGGTAATGTATGGGGGAATGGAGCTGGAGTTACTTGGTGTCACCATAAAAAGGGGAGCTGATGCTGGAACTTTAAAACTGTGCCAGTGAAAAGCTGATTTTTAATCAACCTTTCTGAATATGCATATTACAGGTAGAGTATTACGTTAATGGTACTTCTATTATATGGTGTGCAATGCCAGCCTACATGAGTAAGAATGGAAGGAGCTTTTTATTCCGTTCAATTTTAATCAAATTCTACAGAGCAGCATTTCTATGGCCTATTTAAAATTTAAACAAAGGCAGAATAGCTCCCTCTATATCTATACCCTCTTACTATTGTCGCAAGAAAAGAACAAGTAAAAGCTCAAAGAAGCCCTTACAATCCCATTGACACTGGCCAGATGCAAGCTGTACAGATATTTTAACCTCACTAAATAACTGTTTGAAATGTCTTTGCCTTCTATTTTGGGGTTCTAAAGAGCCTGATGAAATGATACCTGGAGAAAGTGGCCAGTCCTATTGTTTGGGAGAGATCTCTGTGGTTTCTTAATAGCAATTTTGAATACTAAGCATTTGCCCTGCTGCCTGTTGTGAGATTCTCAAAAATCTGCTCCAAAGCGAAAGAGACAAAAGAGAATGAATGCAATCAAATTGAGTTGTAGCAGGGGACAGATGGGACCCACTCACTAATGTAACCTGGCCTATTCATGATATTCTCTGCCATGCAGAACAAGGTTCTAGTACTTGGAACTAAGATGGAAATGATATACAGTCCCCAAGATCTGCTTTACACTGATGTTTGGACTCTACAAGGGATGTGTTTAAATGGAAAAATGGAGTGGTTTGATTTTTTTTTTTTTAATTATTTCTCTTTTCCGTTGAAACCTGGTAACTCACACTCAAAGTTTGTCGTAGGAACAGGGCTGCTCTTTTTAATGGCAAGGCTTTCTTGGATGTACTCGGAGGTGAAGTTATAAAGATACTATGTGCCCCCCCCCCCCCCCCAGTGTGGGAAGCACAGATGTGAAAAGCAGTAAGTTTTTCTCTCTCTTTTGGGGAGAAGGATGCTCAGATGTGGCACAGAACCAGGATCCGGAGCTGTGCTTCTGCTTTCCTGCCAATTTCCTATGCCATCTGGGTATGTCGTGACCATGGTCACTGCTTTCACAGCTTATTTCTCAAGGACAGAGAAAGCTTTGAAAGCTACAGTAGAAGGCTTGAGAGCTATTTATTATGTTCTTCTGAAAATTGTATGGTGCTTGGTTGTCATAGCTCCTGAGCTCTGTATAGCTGTCTAACAGTATTGGGTTAAGTAAACAGTTTTCACAAAGAACTTAATTAAATTTCTGAACTTGTTGCCCCAGGATATTTTTGGAGGCTAAAAGTTCAAATGGGTTTAAAAAGAGAGTAAATAAATTCACGGAGGGAAAGTACTTCTGTGGTTACTGTATCAGTAGTCCAGATGCACTCTCAACTCAAGCAGTCCCTTGACAGCTCCTTGCCAGAAGCTTGAAGGAGATGCCAAAGGAAGAAACACTCTCTAGACCTCCTCTTCTGGACTCCTTCCCTGAGCATCCATTATTTCCCACTGGCAGAGAGAAAGTACAGAGCTAACTGGATTTCTTAACCCTGCCGGATAAGCCTTGGGCACATCTTCTGAAAACTGCTACTTCAGGGGTCAGTATCTAACAGGGTTATAAGTAACTGCAATCTGGATCTCACCGAGGTCTCTCTGCCTGTTGTGTAATGTCAGACCCTTTATTTATTCACATAAGACAGAAGTAAAAAAGGTAAAATCTGATGACTGACCCCACTGACATAAACAAACACTCCAACGGCCAGTAGTTAATCTGGTGTGTGGAAAATCATTGCTGTTTTCCAAGGCATATGCTACTTGTTAGATGATTGTTGCTGCTGAGCAAGTTGGCTTTTACTAATAGTGCCAACTGTTGACATCCAAAATTGAAGCTTTCCCTTCTCAGCTATGGTCTTTGAGACTGCGGTTTGTGGCCAGTAGTAATATGGATGCCATCAGCCAAAGTCCTTGTTTGCACCCATTTTACCCCTGCGTAGGGCATGGGGATGTGGTTGTACTTTTATCCCGCGACCCTCCCCATGCTACAAGCCTGCAAGTCTATGCAAAGTAAGGAGTTCCACCAAGAATCTGTTGCAGCAGGTTTTGCTTTTCATCTTAAGAGAATAAGTAACTGGAATGTGCCACGTCTCCAGCTTCACCCATCTACATGCACTGGCCACTTGAAACAGACAGTCAGGAAAAGAGGCTTTGGAAAACATCGGATCTGCATGCCACCGCCTGGTCTGCCGCACGCTTCCCAGCAGCCCATATCGAGTTAGACACCAGTGGATCAAGCCAGAAGGTGATTTGTTGGCCATTAGGACTCTGTACACTCCCTGCTGCTGCCATCAAAGCGAGGGCATATACCCAAAGAGAAAGATGCATATAGTCACTCAGTGTGAGATATCATTTATGTCCAGACCCATATATAGACTTTTCTATAAATCATAATGGATACATTAAAATAGATAATCCTCTCGGTCGAGTTTGATAGACAAGAATTTTTACATCCAGCTCCCATATGGCCTTTCCCTGGGGTCCTCTGGACTCACCTTAATGCAGCTTGGATTCACCCAGGCTATGAATCAGCAATGAGTTTCCGAGGTCAGGAGGCTACAAGGAGACACCCGCTGGGAAGCATGGGGAGATCCGTCCATCCCCATGGTGGGTGGTGCGATCCCAAGCAGGTACCCCATGCTCTGCCTGGCACTCAAGAATTGCACTGAAGGTTACTCCTGACACACTCATAGCAAAGCCTGAAGGCTTGGCAAACCTGCGGAAGAGAAGTATCAGAGCACCGGCGGGCTTCATCAGGATGACCGTTCAGCAGCTAGCTGGAGCTAAATCAGGGTCTAGGAAATGAATGGAGGAGCTTTTTACATCAACTTGAATTGCAGAATGTCTCCTTGTCAACCATGCATCGTTTGCGATGCTCTGTCGCCCTTGGGCCTCGTATTTAGCAGAGAAGTCAAGCTGCTGGCCGCTGTTGGATAGCTGTAGAAGAGAGAATTTCAATTTCAAAACAGCCTGATTTTTCCATTTCCTGATGACCCTCACAGAGAAAAAAAAAAAGAAAAAAAAAAAAGAGCCTACACACAACATATTGCATTTAATCAAACTTATGCAGTAGAGGGTGGGTTGGGTTTGTTTGTTTGATTTCATACTTCCATATTCCACCCATGGAGAAATCTTGCTGGTAGGGAGGATAAACAAACAACCAACCAAACAACCCAACCACTGGGCCTCTAGGAGCCGTTGTTATTTATTTCCACAATTAGCAGTCGAGTTCTGGTGCTGTGCCCAGAGAACTCCTCTCATTTTTCACCGTGTCACTCTGTGCGCAATATGCTTTTAGGAATTGAGGATTAAGGCGGCTGATTGTGGGTGGTTTATGAAACTTTTTATGGGAAGCCATATAGCCAAACCTTTAGAGAATCAGACCATCATTTTAATGGGCTTATGTTGTGTACAAGACTGTTCAGTAAGATTTTCGCACAGTACAGAGCATCTTGATAGAGAACTTGGATTAATCAGGGATGCTGTTGCCAGTTGAGGCTGTGGGTTGTTTTCTGAATTAGCAACAAGCTATGAGCGGTGCTGAGAACAGCCTGGGGGCAGCTGCCCTTCCTCCTTAAAGATGCTGAAATGGTCGGATTCCAGCAGGGAAACATCTACAGATCTATTTGTGAAATAAACTTAATACAGACTCGCTTTGGCAAGTGCGTGGAATATAGAGTTAGGGCGGAGAAGGCAACTCTGCTCGTCAGAGATGGTCTCTCTGAAGTCCGGTGCCACCGGGATACTCGTCAGGACAGCACCGGGAAGAGGTCGTCCCGGTCACAAAACCTGATTGCGTTGTATTCGCCCATATGAAAACCACACCCATATATTTCCTAGCAGGAAAAAAAAGAAAAAAAAAAATTACAGGTTCTCAGCACCTTCCAGGA
Organism: Alca torda; assembly: GCA_008658365.1. Classification (NCBI taxonomy): domain Eukaryota; kingdom Metazoa; phylum Chordata; class Aves; order Charadriiformes; family Alcidae; genus Alca; species Alca torda. The sequence goes on from CM018101.1 coordinate 4,059,081, forward strand.
TTCAGTCAAATATTTCAGCCGTGACAGAGGGATGAGTATTTAAGGCATGGATCTACAGTGTAGCATTCAGATTTACCAGAGATGTCATCCCCTTCCAGGGTTGTTAAAGGTATTGATTAATCGCCTATTGTTAAAATTATTGATTGATGAAGCTGTGATATAAATACCGGCACCATCAGCTACTCCGTACAGTTTTTAACCTGAGCACTCAAATGTTTTATCTCTTTTTGTATTTGTAAACCAAGGGAGTTTCATGCCAAATTTCCACCGTGCCCTTACCCCCGATTGCTGATTCCTCTTTTAGGTGTAAGACCCCTTTAAGCACCATTTTGCGATAAGGAATTCACAAAGGAACGTCATCTCCGTACTGTGCTACAGGTACTGGGACTATCTGGATGCCCAGTTTCTCTTCCGGATAGTACTGGAGCATTTGAAGATCAGCTCTTAATGTGCAACCAGAGAATCACCCACCTTTCAGGATGAGCAAAGAGTAAAAGAGGTAAACCAGGAGTCATCTTCCCAGGATGAACAAACCAGCCAATTTTCTGGATGGTGCTGAGCCTTCAAATACACCTGAGACCTGAAGCCCCGGCGAACCCTTGCTACAAATCCTATAAAGAAAAAAAATCATTTTTATTGAGTGGTACCTACTTTCAACAACTTTATTGATACATTTGAACGGAATGCTGAAAAACATTTCCCAGAGCCTTCAAGGTCAATCCACCATCATCATTACCAAAGTGTTGCAAGACACTCCATGTTGATTAACTGCCATCGTATTTAATTAGTGCTCGAGTGGCACTTCATCCTGCTTATTGTCAGAAATCCCTTTATCTTGCTATTTGCATTGCAGAGTTTTTAATTAGGATATGTGTAGGGAATCTCTTAATGATCTCATGTCTGAACAACCATCCAGGCTGTGCAGAGGGTTGCTCAGTTGTCTCTGCCTCTCCAGAGGGTGCTTTGCCACCACGGGAGAAGAGAAACCTGGATTTCCTCAGCTGAGGCATCGGGAGCATGAGGTTCCTTTGAGACCATCTCGGCTTGTCAGAGACGTATCTAAGTGGGATATACCCAACAGTTTGGGCACTACTGCCCAAGGTGTCACCCTTTTCCTAGGAAACATCATTTTTTCCTACTGCCAAACCCAAAACCTTCCCAGTTACAACTTGTTGCCCCATTCATCGTGATGGACAACACTTTGGAATAACCTTTCAAGTAGCCTTAATCCTCAGTTTGATTTCCCCTTTAAATTCCTCTTTGCTGGACCAAGCAAGCACATTAGTTCAAGCCCTCCTCGCAGCCGCGTGCCTCAGGCTGACCACCTTGGGGACTTTACAGTGAACTGATTTCTCAACATCCTTCTTGAAGATAAGAAGCCTTAGAAAAGGTAAGGGGCACTTACAGAGAGATATTGAAAGAAAAATAATTGTAGGAAGGTGACCCTCTGTTATCAAGAAACAGGGGAATCCTTGGCTGGTCTTAGCCACCTCTGTCAGAAAAACATGGTTATTTATATTTCTCCTCCAGCCAGCGAAGAGAGGCAACATCCTTAGAAAGCTGTTCCTCTCTTCATCCTAGACATCCTCTCCAAGGAGCTGAATCAGTGGGCTTGCAGTGGGAGGGAGCCGTGACTGCTAGATCCAGAGCAAACCTGGATCACGAGCGGGTTTTAGGACCCGCTGCAAAGAGCGAACGGAAAACAAAATGCATTTCTGGGGCAAACAGAGAGGTGCAAAGGCATCAACAGAAGTAAGAAGGCAACCCTCCATTTCCCAAGCACCCCTAATGACCTGAAGAGCAGCAAAGTTGGGCCAACACAGCTGGCAATAAGTTTACAACTGCGTGTGCTGACCTCTTAGATACACACGTTGTTTTAGCATCAGGGACTGCTCCATCCACCTCATAATTCAATAGCCAGAGGTGAAACCAAGACGGCCCTCATGCACCCAGCTGGGATACTGAACTACAAGGAGGTTAAATGATCAGATCCCGGCCGCGCCAGAAAGCTGTGTCTGAGCACTGTTAAGAGGAGAAAAATCCTCTTTGTTGGCATCAATAAGCCCTTCCTTCTTCTTCTTGGGTTCCTGTGCGGACCACCCGGAGTTGTTAAGGCTTGTAAAGATGAAAGAGGATTGCTGGAAGACCCTACCAAATTATAACCGGGCAGTTCAACGGCAGATGAGAAAGACAGGCAGTGTGTAGGTAATGCACACTGGAAGGAAAACAGTTTTAAACTACTTGTACATGCTGATGGGTTCTGAATTAGTCGTAACTCACAGGGACAAGATTTAGGCATTGCTACTGACAGCTCAATGTGCAGCAGAGGTCAAAAAAGTAAATAAGGCATTAGGCTGTGTTAGGAGGGGAGAGAGAATCAAGAGCAAACAGAAGGTTGCGGCTGTGCTGCACGCACAAACGATTGAGCCTGGGCTTTAAATGCAGCTTTCATTTCTTTGCCAACTGGCCCAAAATTGGGGCTGTCCAGAGCAGGACAGGAAAGAGAGACTGTCAACACCACGGGGACTTCAGGAATGGGGGGACTTCGAAGGAAATGCCAGTCAACCAAAGGCTGAGCTTAGCACACGTACATCAGAGTAAACAGCTAATGGTCCTTGTCCAGAGAACGCCCACATACAGACCGCAGGTTCCCAGTGCAGAAGTTTTTGCCTCAAGGTCACAAGGGAAAATGTTGAAAACATTTGGACTCTGAAGTCAGGGGCTCCTTGTTTTGCTGGAAAACTCCCTCCACATCCTTAGAGAAGCGGTCCAGGCACTCCATCTGCTCACAAAGTGAAAAGGGGATGGCGGGGGGGCTTTAAATCTCCAGGAAAAAAGTTTTACTTTTATCTGTTCATGAGGCCATTGTATTCCTTTAGGTATTGACAGAAGGAAGCAAAAAACCTGTAACTATTAAATATTCTAAATAAATTACCAAGTTTCCTTTCTTTGCTTTGAGTTTCCTTCATATGGAACAGCATCCTGCAGTTTGCAGCACCAAAGGGTGAACCACAAAAGAGTTCACTGAGGAGGGAAATGAAAGGGTCAAATTTTTGTGTGCTCATTTTCCTTCATCTCAGAAATGAAAACAAAAGTAGAGTGATGGGCCTGTACAAATTAAACCAGGAACTTTCAGCGATGAGCTTCAATTCGTATTTTATTTACAAACCAAAATGCTCTTGGAGCTGTACAAGAACCACAACAAAGCTTCTGCCCAGGGATTTTTGCTCTTCATGAAAGAAAATACTCTGCAAAACCAGCTGTGGGGCTGGGGCTGTCCAGGGAAGAAAGTGCAGAGGTAAGTAGTAGTTATCAAGTCATTTTGGCCCTTGAACCTAAAGATTGTTCTGTGTCAGCCAACAGGCCTGGGAGCATCCATAGGTTGTGTGGATTATTTTGGATTATTTCTTTCTCCTTTTCCCTGGGTACTGTCTAATCACAATCATTTCTACTGGAGTCAGAAATTACCACCCCAGCAAACCCGGTGTTCACCTTGCTTCTGCAGAGCACCCGGGCAGGTTTCAGTCCTTCTGGTTGAGCAATGCCCAAATGAAGTCGAATTCATGGTTCGGGAAGAGTAGGAAGGGCGTCAAAATTCCCATCGCCTCCCATTTCCCGGGAATCTGGCAGAACCCACTCCACCTCGCTCAGCTGAGCACATTCAGCTGGCTCCCTCCTGCGCTGCTTTATTGCCCTCCTTTGTGCTCAGGCTGCGTGACGCCACCGCGGGTTGTAAATTCACCGGACATGGGCTTAGCATCTCGATTGTCTTTGGAGAAAGGGAGGAAAAAACCCACCGGCACCTCTCCGAGCTGCAACCAGGTGCACCTGGATCAATACTGTAGCAGCCTTGGATGGGATTCACCCCGGCCACCCCATTTGCCGGCTCCCTTGATCCCCTCCTGGGCTGACGAGCTGCCGTAGCCGGGGCTCTCGTGGAGAATCGAAATGCATCGACGAGAAATGCAGTGGATCCCAAGTAATTAAATGTATAAATTAATTCTCCCCTTAAGATACGTTCCTCTCCCATTATTAGGTTTGTCTCAGAGGAAATCCTTGGAGGATCTTCATAAAAGTAGTACCACTACTTCAAATATTGTCTTCTCTAAAGCTTTTCTTTCTTTTTTTTTTTTTTTTTTTTTTTTTTTTTAGGCTTGATGCCTGCAGCCTGCAATTAAAATAAGTGACATGAAGGTGTCTGTAAAACAGAGATCTATGGAAAATGAAAGGATTGTCTGTCAAAGGGTGAAAAATGAAAAATAGCAGTCTCAGATCTCTGAATGGATGAGTGGGGAAAATTCCTGTCTGTCCTAGTACCCAAAGGGATAAAACCCAATGATAGCTTCTCAACTGCTTAGCAGATAATGCATGTGCTGTTTTGATGCTAGTAATGTGTTTTTTACTTCTTTCTATCTGGGAGGAACGAATCAAATATGAGAAGTGCTGGGACATGATTTTCAACCCATTGCCTTTGATTAAGTGCTTTAACATGTGAGTCCAGAGACTTGCAATAATACTAATGGGGCATAAAGCACTATAAACAGGACGGGCCTACTTTTGTCCAAATGCCATTATCCTGGAATAAAAAAGAACAGCATATGTAATATGTCCACTGCTAACCTTTTTTTGACAGGAAATTTTCTCTCCTACGTGCACGCCATAAATTATGCTGCATTTTGCCAGAACCATGAGCGATTGCTTAATTTCGAGTGAAGGAGTGTTTGCTAAGCTTGGACCACTTAGCTCAGTGCAATATTTAGCTGTGAAAATATGATGGTGTGAAGCAAAACACGGATGCAAACGGCAGGCCGGCTGGGCTGAAATCAAATTTCTTTTTACATCAGGTTTGGGAAATGGAGGTAAAGACCTGTGGATAAAGATTGAGGAGAGGCGTTTGTTGTTCCGCGATTTTAAATACCGTGAAAAAGCCACCTGGAAATCCAAACCACCCATTTGCCCAGAAGAGACAAGGGAGATCGGAAACTTTGCCTGTTTTGGAAAGACGTGAGGTGATATCCTCCAGTGCAGGCAGGATGCTGCAGCGCAGCTCTTCGGGCTCGGCTCCGTGTCACTTCTAACTTTGTGCTACGTTTTATTGCTCTCAGCAAGTTGCAGATTGTCCAACTGTTCTGTCATTTATTGTAAACGGTTGCGCAAAAAAAAAAAAAAAAAAATATAAAAAAAAAAAAAAAGAAAAAAAAAAGGCAGAAGAAGGGCAAAAAAAAATTCCACGACTCTATAACGTAGTCCTTGGTGTAAATCAAACATTCCCTGTCATGTTGATAGCTTGTGTTAGTCTAATGTATTTTATATTACTCAAAAGCATTGAAACCCTGCAGCTTTCTTCATATAGGCCATTATGCGGTTATCATTAAATTGTCTTGCAAAGAACATTATCGGTAATTATAGCAGACACTAAAATCAAATGATCAGACTGGGACCTTTAACACCAAGAGGAACCATTAGAAGTTAATCAAATAAAAGGATGAGAATAATTATGTTAGGATTAAGCAGTAATATGCCAGAAGTTATATACTTTGCTGACTATATATCTTTACTCCCAGCTTCCTGCCTCTCCTCCCGTTTGATGTTTTTTATATAATACTTTGGCACAGAATGTAAATGACAGTATTTTTGCGTGTCACAAATGGGGCTTTAGGGTTCAAACGAGGTTCATGTCTAAATGGCACAAAAAGCAGCACTATGTAATGAGGAAGATAAAAATAATAGTCGTGCGTATGTGTGTATGGATAATATATATAAAAGTGCACAGCTGAAAAAAAAAAATCCATTGGTCAATGAAGCATAAAGTGGTGATAAAAATAGTTGCAACAGGAGGTGAAACCACGTGGCTGTTGGCTTGCTACTCGACGTCGCTTTGCTGTTTTTAAGTGACAGTGTTTCTGCTGCTCGTCTTCCAGCAAGCCACAAGAAATCTCCCTGCACGGCCAAAAATTGCTCCTGTTGTCCCTAACGTTATTCTCTAGAGTAAAAAACCTCTGTATCAAATTCGCTCTCGGTGTTCGCGTGAGCCTAGAAGCGGTGACAGTGTTGAATTTGTTGAGAAAACCCAGAAAAGGGGCTAAGGAGGTCGCCTCAAGAAAAGCAGGTTGATTGTTAAATAACCTTCAAAGCTAAAATTAAGATCCTTGTAAATTTTTGCTTGGGAATGCTGATAAATCTGGTACTGAAGAGCTAAGAGTGTAAATCTCTCACCTACGGTAGGGACCCAAGAGGTAGGGTCATTCCTTCATTAACAGGAGAAAGCAATTATAGCCCCGGGCTCCTTGTGTGTTGTTACCTGTCCCTGCAGAGCCCAGGATCCTGGTGACAATGCACCGGTGCATCCTGGACCCATCCCCAGAGATGAAAAACAAAGCAGTGACACAAAACCCAAGGGGAACCTGGAGTTTGTGATTTTTCACCATGTCCTTCCGACATGGAAATATGGCCTCAGCCTTAAATCCTTCTACCTTTGTTGGCAAATTTTGCTTTCTACTGCCTTTTCTGTTGGATATGGTTTCATTGAGGATCGTTAGGCTTGAAATCTAATTGGATGAGACAGCTGGTATTGGAGCCAGGGCATCATCTCACTCTTGAGGAGCTTCAAATCTAACTTTACTCATGTTTAATGAGTACGGAGTAAAGGCAAATGATAGTTAGATCATGAAGCCTCTTGCACACGCTGAGATGGAAACCACCACCTGCCTGGCCGGCATCATGGCAGAGTATGGGCTACCGAGGGTCCATCTGCCCCCCGTGCCTTCATAGCCACAGCAAGAGCCGGGGTTCTGCCCGTGGGTCCGCAGAGTCTTAAAAACACAAAATACTTGTTTTTTTCTATCAAGCAGGCACGGTTGAGGGCAATTCCTCTTCCTTCTGGCCCAAGCACACCAGTCCCAGCTGGAAGGACACCTTCCCAGAGGGATTTTCTGCCCATGTTTCTGCTTCACTGTTTGGCAGTTAGGTTACTGAGCCCTTTTTTATTTGGACCTCATGGCAGTGTTACGGTAAGGTGGTAAAATGGGCAGGTATTTGGGGGAAATTTGAGGGAAACCTCAAACTTTGCATGTATTGAGTACACCAAGACGAAACCACAGTGCTCCGTAGCTCTATGGGTATAATAAATAAACCTTCAGAGTATTTATGCATTAATTTGATGTCTCATGTGGATGCCATATTTATCATTTGGACGCCTCACGGATGCCACTCGAGACCACGCACATTAAACAGTTTCAATACGGACTGGCTTTCCATGCAATATGCAAACCAGCAGCACGCCCAAAGTCAAACTATAAGTGCTGATGTAAGCTTTTCTGAAAAAAAGAAAAAAAAACACCAAAAAAACCCAGGAGTCATCTTTTTTTTTTTTTTCTCCCAAGATCTGGGGGGGAAAATTAGTATTTTGGGAATGGAAACCTGAAGAGGAGGGCGGGGACTGTTCACTGTTAGCCACAAATTATTTCTCGTATATTTTTTGGAGACACTAAAAGCTAAGCAAAAAATTAATTTGGAATCAGTCAAAACGTTCATGCCATAATGAAACATTTTCTTTCTTATTGTTAAAACTTTTCAAACACAAGCTATTAGGAAAATTTCAAAACTGAATTTACTTTAAAAACAAAATATTGAAGTGTTTTATTCTAGACTTTTCACCTAAGAGAATTTTTTTTCTGTCTTAAGCTATTCTACAAATTAAATACAGATCAACCTAGATGGCTTTCCTAAAAAAGAAAAAAATTGGATAAAAAAGTACAAAAGCCTTCATCTTCAGTCACTGCAGCAGATAAAATCCAAGAACACTTACCATTTAAAAATTCAGCAGATCCCTTAAAATAAGTTTGAGACCCCAAAATGGTGTGTCTTGGCTGGCCTGTCTTCATAAGGTGTTGAGGTGAAACATCTCATCTGAAAACTCTAAAGGTCCTTAGAGCATCCAACCTCCCAGAGGTTACGAGAGACAGTAGTTGATGGAGAAATGTTGCGTAGTGAGGAAAAACAGTGTGAGTTTTGGGTGGAAAGTGTGCTCCGATTTTGAGTTCTCAGGTGGACTGTGGAAAAACTTCAGAAGAGGACCTTAAAATTTCCTTTACTAGAAATAGGCAAAACCAAGCTGGACAGGACATTAGAAAACATCTTTCAGGAGTTTTTTATTTCCCCTAGATCCATTTTTTTATTATTATTATTTCACACCGCCGCAGATTTGAATTGAACCCCTCTTTTTATGAGACTGTTGGTCTTTGCTGCCCTTGAATTTCACAAATGAATAAATCATTTAGTGATTATCACTTACGAGGTATAATTTGATTATGTCCATGATGCTTTTACCAGCAACGCTTTCCCCATTTGATCCAGTGCAGACCCAGCAACGCACGGGTGTCCAAGAGGATAATGTTGGTAAGTTTTTCCTTTCCCAAAGGGCTATAAGACAGTTTTTCATTATACTTGGCAAATAGGCTACACCAGCTGTAAGTTAAATGCATGTTGATCAGGAAGAGGAAAGTGGATCTTTTCCTGCGTCCGAGGGATTTTAGACTGGCTGGAGCTTTATGGTGAAAATCTGAAGAAGATGATGGAAAAACCACCATCTCAAGGGCTGGAGAAGTTTGCCGTAGTTGGAGAGCTCTGTTTCTCCAGGTGAGTGACTGGTGCCCTTGCTGCCCCTTTTCTCCCTTATTTGCTTCCCTTTTTTTCAGCAGACGACACAGCAGACAAAGGGTGGTATTGAAGGTCCCCAGGCAATCCCCTCCCCGAGCAAGGAGAGAAGGGCTGGAAGCACGGAGCCAGGTTTGAGCTCAGCCTGAGAAAACTTTGGCTGATTAGATCATTAAATAATTTATTCTGGTAAAATGTACTTCAAAATCAGCTTTCAATTTTAGGGCAAATGCGGATTCCTTCCCCAACCCTATGTCAGTTTAAAGCCCAGGACATTTTTAGACATCTGGGGTCAATGTTAAAGAACATGTATGTGGATTGCAGAGCTTGTTTACACTTCAAGATACTTTTCTAAAGAGAGGGTCTTTTTTTTTGATGACCATTATCCTGACCACAAGGTGAAGGTCAATTCTCCAAACAAACATTTCCCTTTCTTTCTTTGTCTTTCTTGCTCATTTTTGAAGGTGCACGTGATCTGCTGTTGATTTCCATGATTCTTCAGGCTCACCGCTTCAGGGCAGCGGTACTGGGATAGAGGCAGGGATACAGGGATGCAGGAATGCGGGATGAAGAGACACAGGCCCATCTACCCAGCAGGCACAAAGCTTCTGCTACAGGACAGTCACTTGGTTGCATCTTCAGTCCTGAAATGATGGTAAGGAAACAACTGATGCTTCAAGAATCAACACCAAAAGCCTCCCATAAGTGACAACTCTGAAATGCAAAAAAGCAGATCAATTAGGCATATGCATGCTACATGTCACACAGATGCATGAATGTTCATGATGTATTTTCTGCTTGTTCTACTGCCTTAAAACTATGTTAGACCAGAACAGAAATTTAACTATCAGAGACAAAGTCATACGGACACACGTGTTCCTACACCGGCTGTGCCAGAGCATTATACTAAGGGGCCAGCAAAGATCTCCCCGTTAAATTTGCTGAGACAAGACTGCAACAAGTCGTTCCTTCTAATATCTCATAATTTGATTTCGTGACCTATTGTGTTGATTCAGAGATTTCAACCCAGTGCTGCACTGATTGGATTTTAATTGTGATATTAATTTAATAGTTGCCTCTTCCAGCTCTCAGAGTTGATAAAACTGGAGTAAATCAGCCCTGCAAAGTGCTGGCTGAAGTGTAGGAAAGCTTCACGGGGCCTGCCAGGCTTGGAAAAAACACATTATCTGACACCATCCAAGCTGGCCACCAAGACCAGACAATTAAAATGGCAGTGACCAGTTTGTCCATACCAGCACCTCTGAGCTGCGGCAACAGTCGGATTGCTTCGGCGACAAGCCAGGGCCCTGTGGTTGGCGGATAGGGTGTCCACCTTCACATCCACCTCCTGCTGCCACCTCAGCCTTGGGTGAGTGTCCCCCGCAAAGGGGGATTGGATGGCCCATGGGACCAGCCAAGGGTGTCCATCAGCTTCACCCAGGACTTCTTGGGGAGGCTGCAGGAAAGGGAGAGCAATTGCTTCTCCCCACGCATGAAGTCTTTAATGAGCTGGACTTGTCCCTCTCATTAGACCCTTTAAAATAACTTTATGGAGGGATAAAACCAAAGGGCCTTTCAAAAGTCCCAAAAAGTGAATCTACTGGAGGAAACAAACTCATTTTACTGCTTTTCACAAAAACACGTCTGGTTTCATTCTTTGCCAACGTAAGCAGTTATTACTTCTTCATTAGGGCTTTCACTTTACTATGTGAAACATGCTGCTATTACAGAGGAAACCATATGCAAAGTGACCTTCTTCCAGGCTCTGTACATGGAACATACACCCCTCCTTTCCAAAACTTTCCATCTTAGAAATGATTTAAAGGATTCCCAGCACTCAACAACTCAAACCCAGTTCGCTCTTCCCTTTCCTCTGGATTTTATTGAACCACCTGGGATTCTTTTAGGAAAGACGATTGCAATTTTTAGGAATTAATTAGTATAGAATGAACAGTAATGGAAAAAAAATGGCCACGTATATTCATTCTGAATTTAAAATCAAGTTGTTTCTACTTAGACCCTGTTTATGGCCCTTTCTCTTGGTTATTCTAATGAATTTTAATTTACTGGCAGGGTGGTTTGGTGGAACGAGGAGTTTACTGGCAGGAGTGTTGGATGGAATTGAAAAGAGGGTCATTTAATGTGTTACCCACAGACATTTGGCAATGAAAGCGGGTTAAAATGTTTTGTCCCCCAAACTGGAAAGCCAAATTCCTGGTGTGACTTCCCTGTCCCACCCTGCACTTCGGCTTTCACATGTAATACGCGCCAGTGAGCTGGTTGTGAACCAGACCCAAACCCAGAGTTATTTGCAAAAGTTATCTGGCAAATAATTTAAAGAAATTTATCGATTTGAGAAAACTGCAATCTGTGCTCGGACAATTCAAGAGCAGAAAAGATCTGAATTTGGCAAGGAAATTAATCATCGTAAATTATTGGCCCAGCTGTACTATTAACATTAATAACGCTCCCAAATTAATTAACCAGAAAACTCTTGTTATTAGCAAATAATCAAACCCTCAGTCAGTGTCCTTCCAAAAATATTAGGCGTTTGCCTCACAGTGTTTGCTTTGGTGGTTTTATTAACATGGTGGGAAAATAAGAGACTGGGGCCTTCTCTGGACACGGTGTTAGCGCAGTCATTTAGCTTTTCCACCCTGAGAAACACCCCTTTGCTACCTCAGAGCTGAAGATATTTGGGAAAAATGGAGAAACTCCCCCCCCCTGTGACCAGGAGAGCTTAAACTCTGACCCAGCAAGCATTTACGCTGTGTTTTTAACATCTAGCTAAATGCGAAGGAGATGCTTTAGTGCTTTCTTGTGCAAAGTCGTAGATTATTAAAGTTGGTCGCTAGGATTGTTCTGGTGACAATGAAGTATCTGCTGGAAAATTAAGTAGGACCTGCATTGGAGAAGAGAAGAAGGGAAGGGAAGGGAAGGGAAGGGAAGGGAAGGGAAAGGGAAAGGGAAAGGGAAAGGGAAAGGGAAAGGGAAAGGGAAAGGGAAAGGGAAAGGGAAAGGGAAAGGGAAAGGAAAAGGAAAAGGAAAAGGAAAAGGAAAAGGAAAAGGAAAAGGAAAAGGAAAAGGAAAAGGAAAAGGAAAAGGCAAGGCGGGAAGGGTTGAGTTCACAGCTACTCACGTTCTCTCTTCCGTGTCTTTCTGAGTCCCTTTTCTGGTGGTTGCTGAAACCCAATGACCTTTTTATTTTGACTTTCGGGCAATCTTTGACACCACAAAGTGGATGTAATTGGCAGAGGGCCTGAAAAAATGTGGAGCCAAACATTTTCAATGATGTGAGAGCAAAGATGAATTTGTCCGCTCATATTTAGGTGCCAAAGGTATCTCTCTGGATTCTTCTGCTACAAGAATGTGCCCAAACCCTTTTTCAGCAGTAGCAAGACTCCCTCCTTGCTAGGCATATTTTTAATGACAAACACAGGCAATTCGTGATGCATTGAGAGAGTGTGTGAATGATCCTTTACTTCTTTAATGCCCATGAAAATTGTCCCGCCCGCCTCATGGCAGCATTTTGGCATCTTTGGCCAGTGAGATAAAGATGCGCCAGTTCTGATATTTGTCTTGGAAAGAAGGTCAAGACACACAAGACGTGAAATCCCACGGAGATAGCTGTCACTGCAGGGACCCTACATTGACACTTTACCCTGAAGCACGATGCTCCCTCGGCCCGCAGGACAAGAGGAAATAAATCCCACCATCAGTGACAGCGTGAATAGAGGGCAGTGAGTCCTTCTGAACCTTGAGAAAAACCTGACAAAAACCAACTACAAACAAAGTAAAAGACAAAAAGATCCAATTAAAAGACCAGCATTACAAAGAGCGTTTCAGCAAGTCCCCAATTACAGTGTTTCTGTCTTTAAAAAAACACTGTGTTTGCAACAAGCAGTAGAGAGTTTGTAGCTGTTAGTTTAGTTTTAAAAACTGAAATATCCACTTTTCTTGTGGCCTGCCAAAAAGAATGGCCATTAAAATGCTCCAAGGAAAGGCATGCTAAAATGAAATTTGTCTCCGGAAGGTGGGAGAGTTTCCTAATCATGTTTGAGATGACTTTTTTTTTCTCATCCAGATGGATGTCTTCTTTCAAAGCCTGATGGCCGGAGAAATGAAAGGTACCTTTCACCATTAAGTAACCATCGAAGTTTTACCTTGCTAGATTATTTGTTAGTTGTAACTAACATAAAAATTGCCCTGTCAGAAAATGGCTTTAAAAAGTGTAATATTTTGTTTTATTTAGCAACTACTTGGGAAAATTTAGCACCGAGCCAGAAAGGTTGTGGAGCAAGTAGCACTTCATAAATTGCTTGAGCCCTAATCAATACATATTGTCATCTAGTCAAGTCCTCCTAGCAGATTTTTCTTTGCCCTGCCTCAAAAGCGTATTTTATGAGGCTGTTACTAGCTTGTGCTGCAAGGCCTGGCCTAATGAATCTGTCACTGGCACTATTGATTGACATGCCAGTGTAAGTGAGACATGTGATTCCGATTGACTTCCTAATTACTGCTGCTGTGATGTCTCACCAACTGGTAAGGCCAGAGGTTAATAGTTTTGATGTTCAGCCATTGCTGGCTCTGGAAGCTGGAGTTAAACCAGCTCGTTGGAAGTCAATATCTGAATCAAGTTCTCAAGGCTACTTTCGAAGCTGATCAATTAAGCCCTCCTTGTTCCCCCTCTTGTTGCCTGACAAGAGTTTGATGAGTTGAACCTCTAAAGCTGGCGGTTTAAGGTAGAGCAGGAAGGTTGGTGAGATTTAAACGCAGACGGCGGCAGGAGCGGTGTGTCGGTGGGGGCTGTATTTCCGAGAGCAGCGAGCCAGGATCCCACTCTTTCTTCCTGGTGGAGGGAGCAGGGCTTAGATTTCCAAAAGCACCTGGGCCGCCCAAGTGTACTCATCACATGGACATTGTTTGGGCTGTTCATACAAGCCGGGCAACAACAGTCAGACCCTCCTGCCCATCTGTTCTCCCCTGCAGCAGGAGGATAATGATGGGTCGCCCTCTGCGTTTGGACAGCCCCCAACTGGGAAATGGCCCAGAATTAGGCGGGAGAACCCCAGCCTTCATTTTAAAAATGTGTTTCTAACCTTCATTTCTGAGAAAATGACCCCAAAATAGGGCAGTGTAACTGTGATAACTGCCTGAGCGCCCAGACTGCCTGGGAAGACAGCTCAGGAAGGAGTGAGCTGCTCTGGATGTCTGTCCAGAGCCCAGGGCCTCTGAGATGCTTTTTGAGATGCCACAGGATCTAGGGATTTTGTTGTCACCGAAGCAACAAAATGAAACAGCTGCATCAAACCAAAGGACCACGTGGCCAAGTATTCTGCCTCCGATGATTGCTCTTGGCTAAAACTCAGACAAGTATAGGAACATGGCAAGTACAAATCCATTTCCATCAAGTATATTCTCTGAATTTCCAGCATAGAGACTTTCCAAGATGAAAGCGGTCGATCTGTATCAACGGCCTTCGTGGATTTCTCTTCCATGAATTTGTTTCGTTGCACTCCGAAACCACCTCTCAGCATCCACCACATCTGTTGGTGATAAGCTGTGGAGCCCACCACGTGCAGCAAGAGCGATGTACCTCCTTTGGCTTTACACACCTCTGTCTCCACACTCACCTCTTTCGTGGAATTTTTTGGACCTTGTGTGAAGCCATTCTTCTCTCAGACAACCTTTCCCATCTTTTTTCTATATTTTCCTTGAAGGGATGGGGAGGCCAGAAACGCATGGTGCAGTTGTAGCATTAATTCATACAGTGACATAACATTCCTGGCTTGTTCTTCACTCCTTCTTAGTAATTATCAGCAGTCAGGTTGCTTTTCTGCATGTAACCAAGCAGTGAGCTTACAATTTCTCAGAAGGATCTATTGAAACTCCAAATTCCCTTTCCTGATGGTAGCAGACAATTCAGAGTCCATGTGTGTGCATTACTTCGCATTTAGTAGCGTTGAACTTCATCGTCAATTTTATTTTCCAGTCACTCAACCCTGAGCCTTCTGCAAATCTCAGCAGGCAGCTTTTGTTTTTACTACCCTGAATAATTCAATAATATCGCTGAGCTTTGTCATCTCACTATCCACGCTCCTTCCTGGGGTATTTATGAATATGCTGAACAGCACGGATCTTACTACAGACACATACGTGATTCCACTGGTGGTTTGTGAAAGGTATTTCTAGGCTCTGTTTCCTAGGGCTTTTTCCCCACCTAGTTATTAATTGATTAAAGGTCCTACCCTTCTGGTTGCTCTACAAGCTTTCAGGGTGGGATGTCATAGAAAACTTACCTATCTGTTATCAGATTACCTTTTTCCATACGCTTAACAAGATCTTCAAAGAGCTCTAACAGATTTATAAGCTCGGCTTCACTTTACGAAGGATAGGTTGAGTCTTCTTCACTGTATATTTACCACGTGTGCCCTGAGGATCATCTTCATCATTACTAAGCAAATCTGACAGTTTGCTTAGTACAAACCTCAGCCTTACGGGCGCTGTCAGTCCACAGACACCCTCGAGAACAGTGTGTGCGTGCAGGAGTCATGCTGACCTCGTGATACCACAGATAATAGTGACCGATTTCATGCCCAAGTTCCTCTACAGCTCAGAGGAGATCATCATCCCATCCCAGTAACTGCTGTATTCACTTTACCAAGCCACTCTACATCTCTCCTAACAAAACATCAATCTCTGGCTGATCTTCTGAACCCCAAAAAACAGACATTACAAGTGTAGGATACTCCCTGGGCTTCTTTGTACTGAATATAGATGTGAAAAAATCACTTAGTTTCTGCACTGGGGCCCTATCTTCTCTAAATATCCCCATTGCGTCATGAACATCTGAAGTCCTTGGAGAGGTCTACTGGAACGTACCGAGCTGGAAACCCCTGAAGGCTGAGAAAGGGTGCTGGGAAGGTGTCACTGAACACTCTGCTATGCTTTCCTAGACATGTGGTACCAGCTGCTGTTAGAAGCAGGGTCCTAGGCTAGAGGAAACTTTACTTTGACAGTGCAATTGTTCTTGTGCTGTAATTGCCCTACAAACTCTCTGCAGGCTCCCACCTCTGATTTATTACCAATGTTTGCACCTTCAGCAATTTTTTCCTCAAAATCTTTTTTCTTTTTTTTTTTTTTTTTATGTCCTGTTCTCTTTTTAGATTTAAGGTGCCAGAATTTTTGTTTCCTGTTTTCTTTTAGTGGACGTACCTTCAGCTTTTGAAGGACACCCCCTGGCTCCTCGTAGTCTCCTTTGAGCTATTGCTGATTCACATCAGATTTGCATGGGGGGGTCTTTCTAAAGTCTGCTGTGAGCTGGGATAGAGATTTACCGTTAACCTCTAACATATTTAATTAACTCCCCTACCTCTTACCAGACTTTTAACCCTTCTTCTTGGCTCTTCTGGGCTTCACTGTTACAAGGCTGTCCCACTTTTATGTAGGTCCCCCTTTCTAACACGGCACAACACTGGTGCTCATGCTGAGGCTTCACGGTTGGTTTGTCAGCATGCCCCATCTCACGCCCGATCTAGTTGCCTGTTTTAAAGCGCAGTCTTTAAATGGGAGTTTATTCGCTTGGATTTACCCTCCTCATTCTTGAATTTTGCCAGCTTCATGCCTGCCCTATATTTCAACATTAGAAATATTCACAGCATCTTCATTCCCAGAGCGTGCATCATCCTGAAGTCTGTGATTTTCCTCCCCTGTCGTTTTCCCTTGAGTTTTAATTTTAAAATCCGTTCTAGAAACATTTGGATTGTAAGGCTCAGTCCTACTCTGGCAAAGCAGCTTCTGTTTCTCCTCCTGAGAACTTCTTCTCCTGAGAAAAAGCTTCTCAGCTCCTCATGAAAACTTCTCTTTGCGCATCAATTTCTCTACCCTTAATTGCAGCTACCTCTCTGAAGAGGCCGAGAGAGTGATGTTTTCATGAAGACCGTGGTCCTTTCCTCCCAAAACAGCACTGCACCAGCACCTCTCATGTGTCCTATGCTGTTGGCACTCCGTGGGCTGGGACACCAGAGCCACCCAAAAACAGTCCATCAGGGGCTTTCCTGTGGTGTCCTTGAGCTGGGACCACAATGCCCATGCCAACCTTGATGTCTGAGAAATTAATCTTGCCCCATTACAAGCCAATTGGCTGCGGCCAGCAGGATCTCCACCTCTGAAGCGCCCATGGATGGAGTGGGGCAGGTGGAGGTCCATCCAAGCTTGGCTTTCTCTGAATGGGCACCATATAGAGAAAGAAATGTCATGACTTGACTAAGTCTCTGGGCTGGGCTGGTCTCCTAGCAGTAAATGCTGTGTAGTAATTTAGGGGCCTAGTCCTAATGTTTTTATTTAAAGGATCTGGTCTATATGGCAAGTTTTTAGTGGAAATTAGTCACGCAATCTTCATTACCTTGGGATAGACCTCTGCCATTTCACTGTAACCGAAGTTACTGAGAAAGACTGGGCAAGATTTGTGATTGATTACACTCCGTGTTATATTAGACAACATAGATCAACCTGCCAATATGAATTTCTCAGATGTCAAAAATACCAGGTAAGAAAAAAAAAGACCATATGAGGGGAGGGGTGGGGGGAAATCATTAGACAATCAGGGACAGCAATAATTCACCCATATCTATGCACTGTGTACAAATAATGCCCAGGGGAATTAGCCATACTTATCACTTTGTCAAATGTCTGTTGCCAGCAGATAGTGCTGGGTTTCTCATCCGTCACTGCTTGTTTCCTGCAACATTTCTGAAAACGATGACGAACAAGAGGGTTTGAATGAAACTCTGCATCTTAAATGGTTAATTAAGGACAATCTGAATATATGCGCTCTGTTACCAAATTAACTCCAAAATATGTGTTTTAAATGCACTATGTAACGCTTCTCAAGGAATTCAGACTTTCTCGATAGTCTTAATTGCAATTTGAAAGACCTCTTGGCTGCATTAGGGAAAGATAACCAAAGACAGATCATCTCTTGTAGACTATTTGTCACTGCCTCCTGCCCTCTGCCAGCAGAGCTGCTCTCGCGGTGACCCCCATGTCCCTGTCCCCCACAGGGGGATCTCCGCCAGCACCATGGGTTCAACAAGGGGCTGCAGCTCAGAGCTGCCAGCAGGAACTGGGGACCAGCCCCATGGCTTGGGGACACTGGAGAGACTGGGGACCCAGCCCTGCCTGCCTACGTGGGGCAAGGACCTCAACTCGTGTGCCCTGGCCCCAGTGACCAGGTGTTCAAGGAGCCCGATGCTGGCAGGATTTGGCCTTTCCAAATGGGAAAGTGGCCACCACTGGGTTTTCAGACCTGTCACAGGAGGGCAGCCATGGAATTGTGATTGCAGTATGCAAAACCAATGTGGAGGGGGATGTAGCGGGGGGGTGTCAGGACCCCGTCTCCCTCCTTCCAGGCAGGGATTCAAAGCTGCCCTGGTCCTGGGGAGCGCTCATCAGCTCAGGGCCACGATGACACTCGAAGCTCTATGCAACATGACTGCTTTCAAAAGAAAAAATAATTAAAAAGAAAGAAAAAGCACTCTTTGTGAAATAAGAAACTTAATTACTTCCAAAACAATTAATTAATTAATTAATTAATTAATTAATTAAGCCTCTTGCCGCCCCTGCAAGGTAGGAAGTGATTATTCTACCCATTTTACACAGAGGGAAAACCTCACTGTTAAGTGACTTGCCAGAGGCAAAGGCATCGAAGGCGAAATCCGCATCCCAGGGCCAGCACCCCCAGGCCTGGCTGCAGCCCAGCCTGACTTGCCTGGGCACCCCTTGTCCCCATCACTCTGAGACCGCAATGTGCCCAGGCAACTAAAGTCCCTGCTCTGTTCCCCAGAGGAGAACCACAGAGTCATTCTGCCAAAGCCCACACCATGCTATGGTCAAGCTGGGCTCTCATGAGCCTGGTGCTGCTACGTTTAGCACCCAAGGGTGCTGCTAAACCCCTGAGGGATCCAGCTGCTGTGCCTCAGAGCGGGACAATCCCAGGGAGCAGTGGAGTTTCAATGGGGAAAGACCAGGTTGCTCCAAGCCCCGTCCAACCTGGCCTTGAACCCCTCCAGGGATGGGGCAGCCACAGCTTCTCTGGGCAACCTGGGCCAGGGGCTCACCACCCTCACAGCAAACAATTTCCTCCAATATCTCATCTAAATCTCCCCTCTTCCAGTTTAAAACCATCCCCCCTCATCCTATGACTTCCCTCGCTGCTCCAGAGTCCCTCCCCAGCTTTCCTGGAGCCCCTTGAGGGACTGGAAGGGGCTGGAAGGTCTCCCCGGAGCCTTCTCTTCTCCAGGCTGAACCCCCCCAGCTCTCTCAGCCTGTCCTCCCAGCAGAGGGGCTCCAGCCCTCCCAGCATCTCCGGGGCCTCCTCTGGCCCCGCTCCAACAGCTCCGTGTCCTTCTGCTGTTGGTGCCCCAGAGCTGGAGGCAGCACTGCAGGGGGGTCTCCCCCGAGCGGAGCAGAGGGGCAGAATCCCCCCCTCGCCCTGCTGCCCACGCTGCTGGGGATGCAGCCCAGGGTGTGGGGGGTTCTGGGCTGTGAGCACCCATTGCCAGCTCATGTTGAGCTTCTCATCCACCAACACCCCCAAGTCTTTCTTGAAGCCAGAGGGTGGTACTGGACGAGCGTTCTGCCTCTCCTCCACAGTTTCCCAGATAAGCAAACTCCATACCACACTTGCATGCAGCTATTTCTTAAGGAAACAAGTTTAAAATTGAAAAGTGAGATTTTTCCATTACGCCAAGGCTCCAGGAAATGAGGAGTTAACAACAAAAAGCAAGTAACAGGAATAAATCCCAGCGCTCATGTTTGCACACACAAGTGGAGCCTGAGCAAGGAAAAATCATACTTTTGGACCAAAAGTTTGCTCAGGTTGTGACTGATGACCATGTTCATGCCTCTTAGTCGACACCACACGCCAAAGAAGCCCCGGAAAATCCTGCAGGTGTGCTCCAGGCCAGTGGCAAGCACAGCCGCTGTGATTTAGCCCCTTGGGCCAGCAGACAAACCATGGCACAGGACGGGATGGTGCTGCAGGGCGGCTCAGGGATGGCCACAACATTGTCTTGACCCTGAACCTTTGGCAAAGAAACCTGAGCCACCATCTCCGCCAGGGTCAACCATGACACACACCTGGCCTCTGCGAGCACCGGGGTACGGGCAGCCACGGAGGAAGCAGACTGGGGGACAGGGCTGGACCTGTCGCTTTAGGGACCCTCCCAAAGAGCAGCATCACTGCTAGTTTGACCAGCTGAGCCTTTCCACCTCCACCTCTTTGTCTTGATACCATTTGTTGTGACCAGGCGAGGTCCCAAATTCTCTCCTCGGTCAAGAGGCCAGGAAAACAGGCCATAGAGGCTATATCTATACTGTTAAAATCAGCCTGCCTGGACCGTTCTCTGGCACAAATACCCTCATCTGTACTGTTACACAGGGTGGCCAGCCCCAAATAGGCAGTCAGGGATGGTGCCTGGCCCAGACTGTTCCCCAGAGCATCCCTGGGAGGTGGCTGGGAGAAGGCCAGCTGCTCCCAGCCAAAACCACCTTCAGAGCAGGCTAATAATTTGGCTTACAGTCACATTCCAGTGCCCAGCAGTGACCCCTGGCACTCTTTAATTTCCTAGCCACAAGGTCTCAAAAGTCATAAAACCCACGCTTCTTCTGTCTGAAATGAGGTGGAGAGACCAGGATCTCTTACCCCTCAAACCCAAACTGCGGTCACTCCCGGGAATCCGTTATAATTCTGCTTTAATTGTTGCGAGAGCTTTCCAGAGGCAGCGCTGGCGCTGATTTGGGTCTAAACCTCTCTCTCTCTCCATCTCAGGGTACTGCAGAAGTGGCGTCCGTGAGACCAACATTTATAGTATTCCTCCGAGGGGTGAAATGTACCTACTGTAAAATACGCTCAGTTAATTCTGGTGCATCATTTGCAGGAGAGCCGCGTGGGGATCAGCGTGGGACATACAGATTTAGATCATTTCGCTCGAGTCAGGTGGTGCCTTGCTCCCAATTCCTGGCAAGTTAATTCTTACCTGGGATAATTATGTCTCTCTTCAATCTAGCCCAGCTTAACCCTTTGTATCCCATGCACCTGCTAAGAGCACACCTGTGGCGATGGAGGTGCTGATTTGCGGGGGGCATTTGTGCCCATTGCTGGCCTCTGCTAGGGATTTCCTGGATGACCTTGGGCAATTCAATTAATTAATTCAGCTTGCTTGTTCCTTGATGCTCTCTGATGGGTAAAAGCAGCACCGTGTCAAAATCACACGCTCCTGAGGAATGATCTATCCGTTTAAGGCAGACGTGCCACTTTATATCTGGTTTCTGATGAGATTCACCCCGTCGCCACCGCTGAAGCCCCAGCCCCTCCAGAACTGGGTCTTCTGAAAAGCGCTGCAACGTTACGTTGACGTGTCTCTGGCTCGTCCTGTGCGAGAATTAGAAATAAATAAAACAGGGGCAGGATCTGATCTCATCTTGGAGCTCCTCTTCGAGGAGGCACCATGGGAGTACTAGCCAAGCTGTTCCCAATCCTGTTGAGCCATGGTGCCATATGCCAGAGCCGGTGACACGAGTTGTGCTCTGTGTGGACATGATGTGAATCCAAGCCAGGATTTTTCACGTGCAGAAATACATGTTTTACATCCTGGGCCCCATCCTTCATCAAATCATCCCCACTTAATCCCACTGACTTCAGCATGTTCTGCCCAGAAGCTGGGGAGAGCATCTTCAGGTTTCCCGGCCTCTTACACAACTGCCGTACTCCAGGGTCTTCTTCTGTAGCCGAGACAAAAGAAATAACGTCTTGGATTCCAATAACCAATAAATTATTCTGGAAATGCCGTAACTGCTCAACTGCAGCTGCAAGAGCGACTAAGTACAGAACTTTAATAAAATATTATCGTTCAAATCAATTTGCTGCAAGTCTGCCTTGTTTTCTGCGTGGGGTGCTAAGCAGCAAATAGTAAGTACTGATCACTGCTTAGAGAGACAAATAGCAAGATAAACCTGGAACCTGATTTTTCCCATCCGCGCTTTTTTTTCTGAGCTTTTTGGCCGACGACAGGGGCCGGATTCTGTTCTACATCTGCACAGTTGCACTTGTTGCCGTTTCAAAGGCATGGGAATGGCAGCTAGTGCATGTATAGGTTTACAAAGTAGCTTAGGCACTTAAGCAGATGATCATCTAGAGAGATTTACAGTAGTGACTTTTACAGGGGGGAAAAAAGAGAAGGGAAGTGCCCAACTCCCGTCAGGGTGAAAAATAAATACAAATAAATCCAAAGCAATGCTGCAATTGGCAGCTCTGGCAACAAGTTCAGAAAACGACCACGTCTGGACTGTTCCGGATCAAAAACTATTGAAGTCAATGAATTTCGCTCTGGATTTACAATGGTATTAACTGAGATCAGAATCCGACCCTATAAATTTACTATTACTTCTAATCCCAGTGCCTCTGATCTTGCTGAGATATTTGCTAACTGCTGAGCAGCTTGCTTTATTGACACTGAAATAACATACCCGTGCCCTACTATTGTTAAACTCAGCTGGTTTTAAAAACCCATCATACTGTTTGTCATGACTGACCTTAACAAACTGGCCTGCTGTCCTTGGATCTATGGGCAAGAAAGTTGTCAAATGCCCCGTTTTTTGCAGCCTTCCACCAACACACACACACACCAAAAAAAAAAAAAAAGAGGAGAAAAAATCAATTTCAATCAACATGGAGTGTAATATTATCAAATGTCAGATGCTGAGGCCGTGCGCTTTGAAAATTATCCTTGACAGCTTCTTGTCGACTTAATTAAGTGCTCAAAAAAAAAAAAAGAAGAAAAAAAAAGGCAAAATATCTCAATTGTCGGCTCCCTCTCTTTGTGCTTCAGAGGTTCTATTGACAGCTCTGAAAAAAAGATTGCCTTTGGGGGTTTTATTGATAGATCCTTGCCTGATATTGGAATGATTCCTGGGCAGATAAATCACATTTAGATTTGTTAGTAATTGAGGAGAATTGATTGAATAGTTAGGATGGTCCCAAAGGGAGGTACCTACTCCTCTTCCGTTCTGCAGAGGTTGTCATCAGATAAAGGACCTCTTTGGGCAGGATGGATAAAGGTCTAATTGTTTACATGATCAGGTATTGCTTCCTTTTAGCCTTCCTTCCCCAGCCTTTCCCAACTTTCATGTGGGAAAATCAAGACGACAAAGGGGAAGGCCGTAAATAAAGTAAAACGTGGGTGAAGGCCATCAGCACTCTTCATGACCTGGAAAGGCACTATTTGTTTTCAAATCATTAGTGGAATTGGGGTGTTAACAGCGTTGGGCTTTTATTTTAAAAAATCTGCAACGCTTATTTAAACAGCTATGAACTTTGTTTATCCATCAGGTTAAGCGTGGCTAACATTTTGAGCAGCCTGGTCTAGTGGGAGGTGTCCCTGCCCATGGCAGGGGGGTTGGAGCTAGATCATCTTTAAGGTCCATTCCAGCCTGAGCCATTCTATGATTCTATAATTCTATGCTGAGTAGCTCTTTTTGAGTGATGGGAACCATGTGTGGGGCTGGGTACAAGCACGTTATGTCCCTTCCTCACAGGTGAGCTTCCCCAGAGCCTTGCATCCCACCAGCCTGGCGGTCCCTGCATGGTCCCAGAAGGGAGCAGCATTGCCTGAAGCTCAGAGCAATGTGGGAAGGTGCTGGAGCAATGTGGGGGGATGGTGGAGCAATGTGGAAGGATGCTGGAACAATGTGGGGAGATGATGGAGCAATGCAGGAGGCTGCTGGAGCAATGTGGGGAGATGCCGGAGCAATGTGGGGAGACACTGGAGCTATGCAGGGGGATGTCGGAGCAATGAGGGAGGATGCTGGACCAATGTGGGAGGATGCTGGAGCAACGCAGCAGCATGCCGGACCAATGTGCAGGGATGCTGGAGCAATGCAGGAGGATTCTGGAGCAATGTGGGAAGATGCTGGAACAATGTACAGTGATGCTGGAGCAATGCGGGAGGATGCTGGAGCAATGCAGGAGGATGCTGGATCAATGCAGAGGGATGCTGGAGCAATGCAGAGAGATGCTGGAGCAATGTGGGAGGATGCTGGAGCAACACAGAGGGATGCTGAAGCAATGTGCTTCATCATCCCAAGGCAATGCAGGGGGATGCCGGAGCAATGTGAGGGCACAGATGCTGCAGAGTCCCATCCTGCCCCAGCCTGAGTTTGCAGCAATTAGCCAAGGCTTTCCCATGCTGCACGTCTCTTTCCATGCCTATCAGAGGGAGTGGAAAGGATGACTTTTTCCAGAGAGGGTTTTTACATTGAACTAGAAAATGCTCTGAGTAAGAGGCAGTGGTAGTTTCATCATCGCTACCCATCCGTTTTGAAAGATTTTATTTCCTTAAGATGGGGGAGATACACTGCGGTCAGCTCGGCACTTCAAGGACCAACAATTTATTTCGTTCACACCAACTAGAGACCCTCCATGAACCTTCTCTCTGTCCTAACTTTCGATAGCTGCCCAGGCAGGACCATGTTTCCCATACCCTCCATACAGTGCAGGGTGCTTGGGATGATCAACAGGGTGTACTGTGCCATGATTTTCCTCCAGGGACCCGTTTGGCAAAAACAGGTAATATTTGAGAATCAGATTTTGAAATCTAAACTCATTTCTGCAGGTTTCTACAGAAGGTTGAAACGCCTTAGTCAGCATTTCTCACCCTCTTTTCTTCCCTCTCCTTCAGCACTGAAGAAAGGGTAGAAAATTACAATTAAAAAACAATAAATTAAGGAAAAATAAACTAAAATATTTAATTTTTCTGTCTTCCCGTTTCATTAAGAATGAAAGACACTGATGGAAAGGAAGAGACGATTTCTTAGCTCAAGTAAAAGCCGTATTGGAATCACCATATATAAATTCTGAGAAGTGGTGACGGGCTCTGAATGCACCACCTGCAGCCTTGATCACGCCAACGTTTCAGCCCCGCTCATTGACAGCAAATGCCCATTGCCCAACCCAGTCACCGGGGACTTTTACAGAGGCTGCAGGAACCCAGTTCTTCGTTCTTCTCTGGGTCAAACCCATCACCTCCATCTACAGCTCTGCAACCCCATCCTCCCTCTGGGAATGGGCTATTGAAGTGCAAATGGGTCCAAACAAACCATGAATAAATTTAGGCTGGAAATTAGAAGAAGGTTTCTAATTATCAGAGCTGTGGATATCTGAAATAGCTTCCTTTTAGAAGCGGAGGAGGGAAAGAGCCTCCTAACCAGATCAATGATGGGGTGGTGGTCGTGAGCATCTTGGCAGGAGCCGCTGCTGTAACCAACAGAGCAAATTCTTCCTATTTGCCAGTAGTGGAAATGGCGTGTCTTCTTCAACTCCTCCATGTGCCTTCAGATAGACCCTGTAACAATAATTAAGACCCTGGCCTCTCTCAAAGCTATTTTTTCAGGGTAAAAACTTCTGTTAATGTAGGATTTGAGGCTTCTGGGTTTTAGCCTGTATTAACTTCCATGGTTACAGACTCAGGTGGGGAGAGAGAGTGCCAGGGTAAGGAGTCTCTGGCACTTGTCTCCGTTCTCATTTCCCCTCTCTTTTCTTCACGTTTGCTCTCTTTTTGCCTTCCCATCGATGGATATTCTGCTGCTACACAAAGGAACAGTTTCAAATTATGGTGGAAGGTGCTTTGGTGAAATTCATGGCAATGCTCAGCCCTCCAAATGCCGGAGTAATTTCAACATTCCCGTTCTTATTACAGGCACAAGTCTGCACAAGTCAACTGCTTTTATAGCCAAAGCAAACACCTCAACTAAAGAAAAAAAAACAATTACTCTTGATAGACATGAGAGACATTGGTTTTCTCCTTTGACCATGGCTTTCGATCACGTCTTCTTTGCGTTGTATGAAGACCGAAAAGAGTTTAAATAGCCCACAGACCCTGTACTACCTAGCCACCATTAGTGCTAAGAGAAAAGAAACACACACGTGTACATATGTACACATGTAGACAGGCAAACGTACGTGTGTACACACCGCACATGTACACACACACACACACCAACAAGGACCTGCTGCCTTGTGGCTGAGGTCAAGGAAGGAGGTTTGGGCCCCGTATCTGGCACTGCCTGGATTTCCCAGAACCAAAACTGATGCGAGAAGTATTCATAAACACAGGTGAATCCAGATCAAAATTTTTCAAGTGGCACGATTCTTTGTACCACAGCAAAGGGAATATTTCTTTTAAGCAGGTTCCTTTCCTCCCTTCGAGCCCTCCCCCCGCTAAAAGCTGTTGGATTGCCTTTTCTTCTTTCCTTTGCTCATTCCTATAGCGAGAGTGGAATTGATTTTTGATACTATCCATTTTGTTTGTCACAGATCGTCTTCCACTTCCCTCTGTGCGTTGCTGAAATATCTATCCCCCACAAATGATTATTCCTATCACCGCGGTCGCCACTTAGCCTGGGGCAGGGAATTCTCCCGCAGCAAAAAGTGGCCGCGTAATTGAAGGCAGAAACACCAGTACCTGTAGCCTGAAAGCACTAATAAACTACCAGAGGTCCCAGGAAAGTTAAATATTGGGAGGGATGTCAGAGACGCGGTGTGATTAGTGGAACTGAACGACGAAGAGCACCCGCCTAAGGCGCCGGCACGGGGAGGATCAGTCTCCCTCTGTCATCCAAACATGCCATCTGCCTCCTGGGATGGGGTTTCCACCATGGTTGTGCTTACAGGGAGGCAAGCAGAGCAGGAGGAGCGTGCTCGTAGCGACACAGAGCTTGATTTTTCTGGCGACGGATTTGGGGGCTTAAGACTGCTGACTTGGTGCTATAAAGGATCCTGAGGTTTCCGCTGCACGGAAGGACTTACCTTAGACTTGGTGTCAGGATTTCAGTGACAGGGTTACGCAAGTGTCTCGTTTCCATACCTGCTGTTTAACAAATACACCTATTTTTTGGTTATTCAGATTTTACATCACTCTGAAGATTCCCAGTTTTCTTTAGAGACATGCAAATATACGCACATACTGTATATCTGGACAGAAAGACGATGTATGAAAACATATTCTCATGTGTTTATGCTAGTTTGCTCCTAGGAGGTAGCTAATTTGCTACCTCCACAGGTAGAATTCTTCCCACACAAACAATTCCTTATGCACGTATGTGAGTGCATGCACGTATTTATGTATAAGGGGAGATGCACATATATAATGGCTAGTATGCCCATAGGGACAGTTTGGGGGGATTATATACATACGCTGTACCATTCTGTGTTGTGTTCGTTCTGTTACAGGTTGTTTGACCCCCCCGTGCAGGGCGGTCGCTTTGCTCGAGTGAAGGCAGAACGCCCCTTTACTAGACAAACCTTCTCAATCCTCCCAAATCCTTTCCTATCCATTCATCATTTAGGTGTTTTTTTTAGCCCCGGCTTGTTTCTAGCTTTGTATCCAGTGCGTGTACTGGTCTCAGAGGTCTCTACATGTACACACACATACGTGGCCATATGCACACACAATATCTCTATGTGTATGAACACAGGTGCTGATATACGACATGCACACGCACACTTACACGCACGCACACATCTACCCACCATTGAAAATAAAGAAGATTTCCTTCCAAGTGTTGTTTTCCCACGCAAATAATGCTGCAGAAGAAGTCACGGCTGACGATGGCACAAAGATCCGGCCCTGGGAACAGTCCCACAACCCCTGCGGGCTGTGCTTGTAGTTGAGCGTGTTTCCGCATCAACCGCTGCTAACCCGGGGTGGGATTTCCCCTCCTGATAAATACTCGGTCTGCCGGACCAACGGCATTTGTAAAGCAATTTGATCAGATCGGGGTTTGAAGGCCCCGGCTCTGGATTTGGTAATAATGGTTGCTGCAGAGACGCACGACGGTAACGCTGGTGTAAGAAATCTGTGTGAGAGCGGTAGGGCAAGGATGAAAGAAGGGTACATTAATTGTGATTTCTACACATGCCTAGCAATCCCTAGCAATTAACTCCACTTTTCCCCCAGGGAATAAGTAAGGTCCTTTTATGTTATTTTACCACCCTTTCTTTTCTTGCTCGCTTGATTCCTTTCTTTCCTTCAACGGAGTGTCTCTAATCATTGCCTTGCGTCATTATCATTATCTCTTATTATGATCTTTAGTTACGATGTCAAAGATGAGAAAAATGAGCTCAGTTTTCTGGCATCCTAACACATATTGATTTTAACAGCAGCTGCCACGAGACCTTCACATATGATGGAATGCTCTTAGACTCATGCAAAAAATACCCACATGAATAAAAATGTTTACCAAAGAGAATAACCAGTGATCGCATAACTGCATTTCGGACACATTATCATATTGACCAACAGCCCAGGCAAGCTCAGGGAGTGATCTTAGCACATACTAACATCCTTCAGGATAAGAGGTTGCATTGAAGACCCTGTTTCAGGTACTTATGTTGATAACGACCTTCTGGCTTCTTGGGGGCTTCCTTGAGCCTGGAAGATGAAACACCCCAGTCTAAACACAGGACACCTCACCCCTGCCAGCCCTCGCTCTTTTGAACACAGAGCCAATAGCTATGTCCTACTGGAGGAAAAGCGGAAGAAATACCTTGGGGGGAGCAACATCATGCGTGACCTCCTTGTGCCACACTCCTTCGCCCCATCCTGGAGGCATCAGATGGCACCTGGCCATGGGAGATGGTCTACCCCCAAATATTGAGGACCTGGGGAGCGCTCAGTTGGTGCTGTGGGCAGCAGAAGAGGTTGGCATTCACAGCAGAACATCAAAGCTGCAAATGCAGACAAGCTTCTTTTTTACAAGCCCTTTCTCAGAGGCTTTGATCCCACAAGCGTCATGTGAGCGTACTCATTCCTGTGCAAACTCTTACCAAAGTAACCCGCGGACTCACACACGTGCGAGGTGGCAACCCAAGGACAACAAGGTCCTTGGCCCCTTGGAAGGAGCCTGTGCCCTGCAGGTTTGCTGGGCTGAGCATGAAAGCTTCTTCTGGATGGGTTGGAACTAGATGATCTTTAAGGTCCCTTCCAACCCAAACCATTCCGTGATTCTATGATCTGCTTTGAGAGTGTCACTTTGTGAGCCCTTTGAAAAGCCCAGCATCTGGCCGCAGTGGGGTTTTCTGCAAGCCCACCCTGGGGGAAACATCTCTCGTTGCATCTTATCAGCATTGCAGCTCTCAAGTGTGTAAACTCCAAGGCCAGATTAGAAGGCTGAGAACAGCAGGAGCTGTTTCATTTAATTTTTTGCACCAAAGCCATTAGCAGCAAACCTCTGGGTTCAACCCTTACATCAAAAAAAAGAAAAAAAGGCCAATATCATAGAATATTTTGTTGCAGGATTTCTTTCCTATTCTTTTCTGGAGGCAACCCCAGCCAGTCCTCTCTGAACTGTATCTTTCCATCTTTCAAAGGGACCTCCTGTTTCTTATGGGGGGGGGGGCGGGATTTGGAAATATTCCTGCTTTCTTTTCCTGTTTTCATCCAACTGCACCAGCCTCGCAACCGGCAAAAATACGCATATAAAGATGTCTTAATCTTAAATATAATTAGATATAATACCTCACGCAGCGTTGTATGATTAGTAAAATATATGATCATTAGTTATTAGATTAATGTGTCTACTTGTGTAACTGAAAGCCATTTGCAGCCAGAAATGAAATAGCTCAATTTGCTGTAATTGACTTATCTCCCATAGAGATTAGTACACTTGCTGCCGGAGAAGAAGGTTTCTTCAAACACTAAAAGCAGCTGCGTGGAGAAGCTGGATCCTGTTTTCTTTGGAAAGCCCCTGCCCCGCTGGAGGCAGAGATATCCGAGGCGAGGTCTGGAGGATCAGCAGAGCCGTAATTAGGACTGCTGAAATAAGAGCTCCTGCGTTTAGAGGCAGGCGGTGCGAGACGATGCCGTTTTCAGGACCCTGCTGGATGGGCACCAGGGCTGCCGTTGGGTCACCCTAGGAGATGCGACCACCTTTTCCTCCCCCTGTGCACTGATCCCGTTTGTGCCGGGACAAATGAAGAGCAATTTCACAGACCGTACGAGCTTGGGAAAAGCAAAGCAGCGACGGTTGGGTCCTTGCCCGCCCCGACGAAGGGCTGGGGAGGGGCGGTAGCGAACCGCGGGGGCGCAGGGCAGGATATCTGCAATGCGGGTGCCTGGTGCGTGCTCTCGCCGGCGCAGGGAGCTCCTCCCAGGGGTGCCAATAGCAGCTCGACGGGCAAACACGCGCGGAATCGGCAATCGGGAGCACGTCTTTGCTGGCGACGGGGGATTGTGCCCTTAAATTATCCGCTGACACCTCTGACATTGCGAGGTGCTGTGGGGGCCCCACAAATCTCAACTTTTGCCGCTGCCTCTTCTTTTCTTTTTTTTTTTTTTTTTAAATAGGTTTTCTTATGGTTTTCTTAATTTATTTTTTTTTAGCCACAGCAACTAAGCCAACCGTTCAAATTGAAACACTGAAATGAACCAAGCTGAACAATAAACTAAAACATGCCTAGAGCAAGTTGAGCAATAAACAGATTTTTAATTTTTTTTTTTTTCCCCCCTTCCATCTCAGTGGTGTCTGCCTCTGATAGATGATGTGACAAAGGAAGAATCCTCAATAAATTCTAAATTCTGAATACTAAATCAGCGAGCGAGAGCAGACATGTGAGATGCCATCCCCGCTCACAGTGGCTTTACGGCTGCCATACCACGATGCTACTGCCCCGCGGGGCTGGGATGGAGGCGCAGCCGGACGGAGGGAGACGCACCGGATCCGTCCAGCCACGCGCGATGGTTTGATCCAACCTGCACCCAGCCTGAGTCCACGACCCGGGTGCGACAGAAGGTTTTCCCGCTGTATCCTGGCTGGAGTCTCAAAGGGAAAATATTATTCATAGATTTTAAGGCCAGGAGGGGATATTTTGCTCCACTCTGACCTCCATTATAACACAGGCCAGGGAATTTCACAGGGCGATTCCTGCAGCAGGAGCAAAGGGGAACGATCGGTTACTGCGTTATTCCGCCTCCTGCGAGATGTAGAAAGGCTGGGATTTCTACTAAGGGATGGCACAGAGAAGGAGGACCTGTGAGGCAGGTACTGAAGGAAATGAAAGCCCCAGCTAAAAATTATACTAAAAGCATCTACTCAATCTTAATGTCGTATGCTCTTTCTCGCCTTGTCAGGGGGCAGAGTGCTGTAAAATGTTTGTCCTTGCAAAAATTGCGTGGCTTGGGAGACAAAAGAAATAGTTTCTTTAAAAGCATCGTCACAGTTTTTGCCTCAGAAGGACCGAAATTTGAAATAATCCCACAAGGGATGTGATACAGTGTAAAGCAAGACGCTGGTAGTCAGACAGTGTGTGTGGAGCCCTAGGACAGGCTTGGGCTTGGGACCTCAATTCACGGTCTGCTTTGAAGAGAGCTGAGGTGTGTTTCCCTTCTGCAGCACCTTTTATCCTCCTGGCCATCCTGCCTGAGTTGGGATGCGGCAGCTTCTCCTTCTCAGATGTGGTGCAGCCTCTTCAAAAGGAGCCATACATTTCTGCACAACACACACTCTAATATTTGGTGCAGAGTTTCAGCGTAGATTTGTTTCTACAGCTCAGCCTACCCGCACCTGTTTATTTCCCATGTGGTTGCCCATGGAACTTGTTGGTATCAAGAAGTTTCCACCTTCATCCAGAGAAACATTTTGGCTTAGCCGGAGTCTCACTCTGAATTATTTTCCTTCCACTGAACTTGCAGCTCAGCTTGAAGCTGACACAGGCAAATGTACATGAAGACAGCCCGGATTCGCAATGGAATCCATCAGGCTGTGCATGGCTCTGCCGAACAACCCAGAGCTGAGTTGAGCTCAAACTTAATAATTCAGGCATTCAACTTCTAACCCACACTTCATCATAGTCCTGGGCTGATTGGGCCTGCGGCTCTCATTTAACTCTTGAAAAGTGGAGTCCTCTCAAGTTCAGAGCCAAATTTTTGTCTAAACTCAGTCTATCGTTCCCAATTAGTCTTTGCAATCTGTCTACATGGGTAAACCAGAATGACTCGGTGAGGCATCACCAGGGAGTCGTAGAGCCCTCAAGTTGGCTTGATACGGTTTGTTGGAGGAAGATAAGTTTAGCCCAGCTTGCAAACTAATGGACACATCTATAAAACCCAGAGTGACAGCAAAGAATTTGGGCCTGTCTCCTCCAGGAAGATTCCCGTGGCTTGCACATATTGCCTTGGTGTGGTTAAAATGCACGTACAGACAACGATAAACTCAACGAGGTACCATTATAAACGCGACAAATAAGCTGTGATGCCAAATGCAGATTACTTGCAGGTACTTTCAAGCTATTGCTGCCATCACTTCTGCTGCCAGGCTGTTTACCGAGGACAACTCAGGTATTATCAGATTTATCACCTTTCCCTCCTCATGCCAAATGCATCAGTAATTTGCCAGTTCAGCGACCATTATTTATCTTTCTTTTTTGCTTATTCATTTCTTCTCTGAATAATTTTGCCATATTATTTTTATCATATTTATATAACAAATATTGCAGTGCCCTTCCCTCATTCTTTGACTATCACCATAAAGCGTGAAGGAAACTATCTCCTGGTCTGTGGAAGCACAAAGTAACTCCAGGTGCTGGGGCACAGCGAAGTCCCAAAAGTCCTGCCTCATCTTGCCTTTCCCTTCAGGTGTGATATGTTCCCAAACGGACTCGGAAATATGTTTGAAAATGAAACTACCGTACCCACAGGTTGCAAAATGAAAGACAGTTCTTTTACCTGGATGGAGGAGATGCCCTATAATAAAATTCCTATATACCAGTGATGTCCAGCAGCTGCCAATGAAAACAAGGCTCTACTGTGCTGGGTTCTGATGGGGAAACATCCCATCAAATTAAACAAGAGGAACAAGTGCTATGAAATGAAAAGGACAGCGTTTCCAGCCCTGTTTTAAGCTGAGCGCCTGAGAAAGTGGCATCGCCATAAAAGCGGAATGTACGGCAGCACAAGATATGCTTCATCCTCCTCCCCCTCCCTCCAGCCCAGGGCTACTCAAAATCAAAAGCGACTTTTCATTTTCCTTTGGACGAGCAGGTGGTTCGACAGAGCTGAGAGACCGGCAAGAAAAGGGAATAGAGATTTTACAACTGCGGAGCTGATATAGCTGGAGATAAAGGCGCTGCGAGCTCTGGTGCCACAATCTTTATTGCCGGGATGGTGTGTATAAAAGAAGAAACACAACATGGTTTTCAGATAGATAAAGCAGAGCTTAAAAATCTGACAGCCGGAGCAGAAATAGCTGATTTTTAACTCATGGGTGGCAAAAAGGACGAGGTTAATAGGAAAAAAGGTCAGAAAAAAGTAGTAACAGATGAATTGTGTGAAATGGGCCTACCTGGTAAAGGAGAGGGGCAGGGTGCTCCTCATTAGTCTTAATTTATGTTAAAAAAAAGCCCCATCGCTGTAAGGAGACCATCAGGTCAGCCCAAGGGGCTGACAGCAGGCTGGGAGCAATGTGCCAGGCATGGGCTGTCCTCCACTTGCCCCAAGGCTGGTGGAGAGAGGTAAGAAACCACCTTGGGGCCCTTCTCAATCGTGCTGAGAAATGGGCAGTGGGTTGCCCTTTGGTCTCTGGTGTGAGGTGCGTTTCCCCAGAGTGGGTAAAGGAACGCAGGAGAATTGTGAGGAAGCTGCCTGGTCTTCTGGGATTCGGTGCTTTTTCCATCTGAGGTGAAATAAATTCATTAAACTACATGGTAGTGGCTGGCTAAGAGTGTTGGCTCTACGGGATGCAACTCCAGTTCCCGAGCGTGATACCACGATGCACCTGTAAGTCACTGTTTGCTTCTCGTTACCTCTCATCTTCACGATGCTTGCATGCAGAAAAATCTTAATTAACTGCACTCCAGGGACTACGACCATCCCTGGCTACGTTCCCACCCCGCAGTCTGAGAACAAAGCACACTTGTGCTTTCTCCAAGCCACGGGCAGGTGGACCTCTGCAGCCTTTTTGTCCCAGTATGGCACATTTCTGCACTCCCACACAGGCCGATGAAGGGTCTGACAGCAGATAACCTCTCCCAGATGCTCAGGGAAATCTTATGAGAACCGGGAAATTCAGAAGTTGCTTTCTGGGATACACTTCACAGGTCATGCCATCCCCAGGTTAGACTCATCATGAGATGGAGGTGGTGTTTAATAGCCACAGAGGGATACTTCTTCCATGCATTCATCTGATTACTTTCTTAGACCATTTATAGCCCTTGGCTTCCAAAACCTTATCGTGCAATATGTAAAATAGCTCTTTTTGCTTCTTTTAAGACTATCGCCAGGTAAATACACAGGTTCTTCTGAGAAGAGAAATAGTCAACAAGTTTTCCTTGTGCCTTTCAGGAATGTGCATTTCTCTATCAGATTGTCCTTCAACTGCCTCTTTTCAAGGCTACAAAATTGCAAAAGGACCATTCATTTGTCTATTCATAGGCAACTACTCCCTTTTGGGCAGACCTGAGTATCCTACTTACACTTTGTTGCTCCTGTGCCGTTTCTGCCAGTCCAACGTGGCACAGTATGACATCTCAGATGATGCTAGATACCTGTGATATGGAAAACTTATTCCAGCCCCTAATTTATTGAGTATTCCCTTCCCTGATAACCTTTTTAGAGACAGAGCAATTAGACTGACACCAAGGACCACCCATTCTCATAGACTTCTCTGGAGAAGCTTCAGCCTTCTTTTCTTTCGTGTTTTACGCAGGATTATTGTAGGTGATTCGCTTGTTTCTGTACTACAAGGATAAACAAAGATATAATTCTTTCTTCTCCGTTAAATTTATATGCTTATATTCATTGCTTTTGATTTGACAGGATTAGTCTCACACTTCACAAAATTTAAAGCATCTCTGTTCGGTACAGAAATTCAAACTATCAATACAGGAATTAAGCTACTTAATAAAATATCCATCCCTTCAGCTGTCTATTCCCCAATGCTCGTGGGCTTTCTCTGTGAGCTCCTCTATCCAGGATGAGGTGCGGTACCAAACCCTTTTCTCCTCATAGGGCATCAGGATCCCAGAGATAAAGAGCAATGAGAACTGGAAGAAGATACCTAAAGGGGGTCTACAGGTAGATGGGGAGGGATTATATCAGGGAGTGTAGCAATAGGACAAGAGAGAACGGTTTTAAACTGGACGAGGGGAGATTTAGATGAGATCTGAGGAAGAAATTGTTTGCTGTGAGGGTGGTGAGCCCCTGGCCCAGGTTGCCCAGAGAAGCTGTGGCTGCCCCATCCCTGGAGGGGTTCAAGGCCAGGTTGGACGGGGCTTGGAGCAACCTGGTCTGGTGGGAGTTGTCCCTGCCCAGGGCAGGGGGTGGGTCTGGATGGTCTTTAAAGTCCCTTCAAAATCTAACCATCCTGTGATTCTATGATTCTATAAGATCTGTCTCAGACAGAAAAGAGGGAAAGAAACAATGTTCAGACAAGACCACTCCATGAGTGGTAAAACCAAAGACAACTTCCATTTTACAGGCAGACAGACAAGATTTTTGGGTCTTTGGTAGTGACAAAGAAGGGTGAGAGCAGAAGGTAATTAGGTAAAGGTAAGGGCTGGTATTTATGTCACCCAAAACGAAGCTCTTACCAGAGACACCTGAATAAGGAATTCATTATCCTCAGTTCTTCCACAGGAATTGGCACTTTTCAAGATTCCCTGCCAGAGGTCAATCTCTTTATTCCTTACTTAGGCAATTTATGTTTAATGTTTTGTAGGCACTCAAAGGCATTAGCAGAAAGATGGGAACAGATCCGTATCAATTGGGAAGGTGCTCCCGCCAAGAAACAAAGCAGGAAGACAGAGTTGAAGTTGAGAAGAAGTATTCCCCTGGAAAACTTCCGAATTTGTTCACGAAGGGTTTCACGTCTCTCTAACTTACGTAGTTTTCTCCTTCTCCCTGAAGTGCCAAGGGATCATTTTTCCTACTGCTAATGCCATCAGAAGCCTCACTCTGTTGCTGTAGTAGTTATTACTAATGATACCAATAATAACCATAAAAATAACAGAAACAATAAAAAATATGAAAGATACAGCGCTTTCATCAGACACGCATTCTTTGACAGCTCCGCTAACGCTCTTCTCCCTTTTCTGCACCCAGAACTATCATCTTGCATCGCCTCCAAAGGTGATGAATCCTGCAAACAATAATCAGTGCTACCTCTGGAGTGAAATTCGGTGGTCACTTCCGTGGAAACAGCAATGCATCTCCTCATTTCAACTAGAATAAGGAAAGCTGCAATTGATAATAAAAGCCATCCTAGAATAGGATCTATCTGCAGTCAAGGACGGGGCACAGCTGAAATGTAAATGAAATCAGAGGAAATACTGAAGCAGGTGAAATAATAATTACCCAGGCAAAGATCCTGGACACAATGCTCCCGCACAATGCTGGTATCTCTGAAATCTGAAGGGCCTTTTAGATATCTAGCGTAATAAATATCTTACCTTACTGTGTCAGTCATCCACATGGGTCTGGTTCAATACCTTGTGCTCAACTACAATATTTCTTTCAATAAGGAAGAGAGATTTCTTTTTTTTTTTTTTTTTTTAAGGCATCAAGAAGGCAGATATCCGCTTCTTCCCCTAATGATTATTATCCGTGGTTAATTATCTTCACTGAGAAAAACGTGTGTTTTGTCTCCAATTTGAAATCCTGCAGCTTTAGTTGCCAGTCCTCGGTTCTTCTTACGTCTTTCCCCACTAGACCAAGGAGTCCTTTGGTACTCACCAAGATATCCAGGAAGGAAATACGCTCTCTCATCAATTCTCCTCTATATCTTTCCGATCAGCTGAATAGATCATGTACCTTCAGCTGTTCACCATGGGCCAGCTTTTACCCTTCCATCACTTTGAGCTCAGGTGCTTTAACAGAAGTGCCCTGAGGTCTTTAACCACTGTAAACAAGGTCACACAGCATAAGGACAGAGCTATGAGGGGCAAAGCAGCTCATTAAATGTGCCAAAACACTGCAGCAACAGTTTGGTCTCTGGAGTCTCAGCTCCAGCATGGTAGAGAAATCCAACTGAAAGTTGCGAAATATGGAAAAACATGCAGTTGGAAGCTAGAAAGCACCAGCTAAAGGACGCTCGCTCCGTTCTTACCCTCTTCCCCAGGCCCAATGGCAGACCGCTGCTGAGAACAGATGGGATGGACCTTTCATTTGACCCAGTGTGGTTACTCTTACGTTCTCACATCGTCCCATTGCACGCATCGCACTTAGTGTTGTACCTTTCTGGAGACGACACTGCCCTGCTAGAATCCTAAAAGCACATCCATTAGCGCATAACCACCAGCGTGAGCCACCTACGCTGATTTAAGAGGTGGAGGGCTCATTGCTGGCACAGTTGGGTTCTTTAATTATTCTGAGTCCAGCTGGAAAACATCTATAAATACAGACCAGCCTCTGCTGGTGGGTTGGGAGTGCAGTACAAGGTGCTAATGCTGCTATCAATTGAGTTACGGCTGGTGTGCAAGGAGCTGATACTGCAAAGCTTTGATCCCATCCTCAAGTTAATGCTAGCGATGTTGGAAAAGGCAGAGCAAAGGAACAAGGCTGTAGTTTATGGTAAATCAGCTCAAACTGGCGTCAGATGACTTGAATTAGTACACAAGGAGCATATGAAACATATTCATTTTGTTAATAGAAATGCCTAGCTATATTAGCCCCTTTTTTTTGCTTATTATTCATAATATTTTTCTATAATACAGAAAGCCAGTTTTTATTTTTAAAATGCAATCAAATTATATTTCCTATTAAAACTTTAATATCAAAACAAATTAACCAATGCTGCAGATTACACATTCATAATGTAGTTCTGACATAATTCATGCTCCTCTCGATTCTGTTATGAACTATCACACTGCTAAAGCGCAGCAGTTCATAACATATTCTTAAGGGGAAGTGAAATGCTTTTTTTAAGGGGAAAAAAGTGAATTAGGCAAGATGCTCTAATAATAACAAAATGTGTTGGGCCAAACCTTTACATTAAAGTATTTTAAGATGAAATCAAGCCCAAGTATTTTCCTCCTCTACTAACCTGCTGAGATTGGTGGGCTCCTCTTTTTCCAGATGCAAAGATCCCCGTTTCGGAGAACAAACCACAAGACCAACGGGAAAGCTGCAAGAAAGTTGCGTGTCTCAATTGTGCAGCAGTGTCCACTACTCCAGAGACCGTTCCTGAAGCAACTCAAGCGTGCAAAATCCTATTAAATAGGGCTACCAAGGGAGAAACACTTGAGAGTGCTTTTGTGCATGGTGAAGTGATGCTTTTCCAGATGGAGAGAGTGCCCGAAAACAGAGTCTGTGGCATCCTAAAGTCTTTCAAGGTCACTCAGCATGACCTCTCCACCATGGCCTCTTCTCCTCCATCCCTTTGGGAGGCAGTTGCTAGCTCACAGCTCGCCAAACTTGGTGAAATAGTCCACCCCAGGTCCCAGTATTGGGAGAAGCAGGCCAGCCCTGCTCTGGAAGCTGTTAAAGGTTCACCTCAGTTGTCCTGATGAGTGCAGGTCACCACAGTCTCAACGTCAGGTACCCGAAGGCGTTCCCACACTGCCATCGAGGGCTTAGATGGAGGCAGGAGCATCACTAAAAAAAAAAAAAAGGGGCAAGAGAAACAAGAATTTTCAGAATTATAAAAACAAGGCAAGAAAATGGCTCCAGTAAGGGGAGGGAAGGTGCAACCTGTTTCCAGTGGTGAAAACAGGAACAAGAGAGGTGCTTTACCAGGCGGCCAGGAGGAGACCACATCGTCAGGTTACATCCCCAAGAAACAAAAGAAAGTGGGTTTCAGGCTGGCAGTGAGCAACGTGATCAACACCGTTGTCTGCCCCGTCAGAACCCTGCCTTCAGCAGAAGGGTAGAAGTTGGATCTAGGGATGGAGAGTCTGGAAGTTAGCCCCTTGCTCGAGTACAGTCTCTCTGGCCAAGACCTGGGGCCAAGACAGTGGGCTCTGCTGACCATCCACAAAGTCAAGATCCAATTCTCAGCCCCTTCTCTGCTCCAAATAGCTGGCCTGCATCTCCCAGCCTGAACCGTATGTGCTGTTAGTTACTCGTTGATGATTGTGATGCTAATTAAAACATACTAAGAGACACACTATAAACATGCACAGCACATGAAGGAAATTAGCCAAGTGAGCTTGTCGCTTTCATTGTGCTTTTATTATGAT
Source organism: Alca torda (assembly GCA_008658365.1). NCBI lineage: Eukaryota > Metazoa > Chordata > Aves > Charadriiformes > Alcidae > Alca > Alca torda. The sequence goes on from CM018101.1 coordinate 4,097,959, forward strand.
GCTCCTCGGATGATGTTTTTAAATGAATTTTGAATAGTTTTCTTAATTTGTTTTATTCTACTTCATGGTAAAACTGCCAGAGCCCCACAGGAATGATTCGGAGAAGCGCAATATTATTGGAACATGTCTCCTGGTTTTCTTACTGCTTACTTATAATTAAGCTTTATTGAGGTGTAAAATGAATAACAATTTAAAAAAAAAAAATAAAAATGTTTATTGGTCCAGGTGCAAATTCACAGATACTCCAGAAAACTTCCTTCTCCGTGACCTCAAAGAAACATTGCTAGTTTCTACCAACAAGGCAGTAAGTCACCATCCTGCTCCGCCGCGTACCCCAGCGGGAGGTCTCTTCAGAGCCACTTACTGTTCCTGGCTGTACACAGATGAGTGGAGAGAGTATTGCTGGTGTTCTGCATGGAAGCGAGCGGGCACATTAGCTGCAGCTGCTCCCCGTAGCACAGAGAGCTGGGGACCAAACCTCACCTTTCCCTGCCCTTGGTGGGAATTGAGACCCTGCTGGGAAAAACGAAGTAGGAACCAATGTCTTGCCTATTGCTGTATTAACTCCTTTAGGGTACTGTTGTGATGCAGACACCTATCATAGACATAATTGTAATCAGACAGTAAGGTCTAACGAGTAGAAAAAAAGGAGGAAAATGCAGGAAAACATAGTAGGCCTACCCAAAGTGAGAAGGATCTCACAGACCCCAGTGTAGCCTGGTTCTAGATGTTAGTGGGACCTAGTTGTGGTCATACCACCACCCCCCCGCCCCCACTTAGCGCATCACTGGTTCAGGCTCTGCCTTCCCACTCTTGACCTTTAGTAGTCTTTTGACTGGGGAATATTTGGATGCACAGTTCACCGAGATGGCTGGTTTTGTTATTGCTGGGTGGGGTTTTTTTTGTTTGTTTGTTTTCCTTTAAGGAAGATTTCTTGGCAGGCAAATAAAGCATGTTTGCACCTTCAAGTGGATTTCCCAACCTGTAGCATAGCCCAAAGCTAAATCCCACAGTGGTCAGCCGGCCTTCTGCTCAATCTGGGATTTTAGCACTTACGGCATCCATTTTAGCACCGCTCCCCCAGAACACGGCACTAATGGATTACTGTGCATTACGTCCCTCATTACTGCTTAAATATTTATCAGAACATTATGTACTTAGTGGCTGGGGGAAAAGAGACAATCCTGCATTTCGCCATGCAAAAGGGTTAATTACAGACTGGATAAATCTCTGCGACTGACTTAAAAAAATTGATAGATACGGAGATTAACAGGAGAATGTGTTATTTACAGCTAAATAAACATTTAGCTGCGTAATCCCAATCTAGGATTTCCCCATAGGAAAAACTATTAAAGTCAATAATTTATATCCATGGTCTACATTTATATAGGAGCAAATCAGAGAAGGATGATTTTTTACTGTCTGGAAACAAACGAACAGAGTTAGTTGCTCATCTGAGGCAACTTCCCAGCCTGGAGCTGCTGTCCTTGGAAATATTTGTAAGAGTTTGTTAAGAGTGGATTCGCTCTGGCCACAGCCCGAGGGTGTCTGAGGCACTCGCGTCTCCACCTCACCCCACTATCAGTGGGCCTCTCTCCATCTTTTTCAGCGCTGTGGGTCCTAAGGTTTTGGGGCTTTTTAGTCTACGCATCCATAAAAACCAAACTAGCAAGATGTTTCCATGGGGCTCTATCATACCTATACTATCTAGCACTGCTGGAGACACACAGAGGTACAAATGCTAGGAGAAAAAGCAAGAAACCAATGACTAACATGAAACAAAGCAGCTTCTGTTTGGACTTCAGCAGGAAATAATACCCTTATGCTCATGCTAACCTGTAGCCCACTGCCGTCACTTCCCTCACTGCGGTGGTCCACGTTACACACATGTAACATGCACATCACCGTAATAACAGACTTATTTATAATTAAAAGCCTTACTAAAGTTTGGGGGTTGAGCAGACAAAAGACACCAGAAAACCCAGTTGTTCGTGGAATTCAGCCAATGTTTGTCTCATAAAATAAGTTCTTAAGGTAACTTATACTGGCACTGTGAAATATTGTTCATTATAACGGAGCAGCTGAGATAATGTTGTTTTCTAATTTCCCTTTCTCAGTCAGAAATTAAATAAAAAGTCATGTCTAAATTACAATACTGGATTGAACGCAGACAAGGACCCCATGCGGGGAGCTTATGATATATCCTTCCCACGTTTTATAGCCATTAAAAAAGATTATAGGATTTTTTTTCCTTTTCTTTTAGGCCATTTACATTTGTTCTGAACTCTCACTGTGTTTTATTTGAAGCTCTTAAAAGTGCCAATGTACATAATAAGTCAATCAAGAAGTTAAATTAAGAAAAAAAACAAAAACATATTGACTTGTCTATACCAAACATGCACTTGGAAATCTGAACTCTGCCACCTAATGACTTACTGACTTTACAATAAATATCCCTGAGCAGGGGTGGCCAGGTTGTTCTGCACAGGGAAGGACATTTATAATCCGATTAAGAGGTCTTCTAATATATCTTAGCACAACCCCAATAATGAGGTGCTCTGAGCTCTTCCCCACCAAAGCAGCCATTAACATCTGCAGAAATGCTCCATGGGGGCTGGATTCCTTCTAACAAATGTTGCCAACCTCAAAAAACCTTGCCTTGTTGTTACTTGTCTCTGTAATGCCTGGTTTGCCCATGCCCATAGGGTCACAGGGCAGCTCATCACCTTGCCAAATGCCTCCTCCATGCCATTGACTCTTGCACCACCCTTCATTTGCACACCAACTTGGTCTGCATGGCTTCCCAGCTATCTGTTAGCCACCCGCCATCCTGTGCCCAGCAGCTCCCTACCCCTTTGCTCTCCTCCGCACACCCACAGGGAGTACACACTACTCCTTTCCTCCCAGATGCGTTGAGTCACCCAAGGCCATCCTCTTCTGCCATCTTGTTCTGAGTCTGTAAAAGATTTTGGACACTGTAGAAATTGCTTCTCCTTTTTTCAGCGTGCAGATCAGCTCCTTTTTTATAGCTTTTCAAAGCCCAACCTCTTCTCTCACTCTCAGTTTCAGGAGCATTTCAAGCATCCTTCTTCACTCTAGCAGTCCACCTCAGAGCTGAGGCAGGCTTCTCATGGGGCTTCATTAGCTGAAGGTGGGATTTACCTCACTTTCACACCTGAATGGCATTTCAGGCCAGACCAGTCAGCTGGGCTCTCTTGCAGTCAGCAAAGAGAAAGAGTCAACTCCAGAGGCAGATTTACCCAACCAAATTGAATCACCCATCTTAAAAACAAATCACTTTCCCTCTGGAAGCACCTCTTTCTTTCCATTAAGAAGGTATCCTAAGCTGCCAGCTTCGTCTTGTCTAACTAACTTCAGAAATGTGGCCACTTGGCCTAAGTTTTCCAATACAAAGTGAAGACACTCTGCTGTTGGAAGCGTGACTTCTTGGATTGACTATGTGGTATGGTAGCTGGACAAAGCTCTCGTAGCATGTTACTTCAGCAAGGTGAAGGCATTGGGAAAATGCTTGTTCAGGTCATTACATTGGGTCCTTACTGACAGCTCACTGATGCTTTCACTGGAATTTAACACCTTTTGCTTCCTATAGCTTGCCTATTCTTGTGAAACGATTGCCGTGTTTCGCTCCAGAGGTGGCTGCATTCCAGTGGAAGGTGAAGTGGTCCTGCATGCGGATTCCTGGACCTTGTTCAATAAACATAAAACTTTAATATTGTATTTGGATTGCTGCAAATGGAAGGTGCTGTGTTACCCTAATGCAATTTCTGGGAACATAAGCCCACTCTATACCTTGGGGCTCAATTAATTAAGGAACATTAAATACAGTATAAGGTCTTCCTCCCAGCAGCACAAACACCTGCACTTCATTGTACAACTTGTGCCTCTCCTAATAGCTACGCAGATAGCTAAGGCCTCATCCAAAACCTATTAAAGTCCATGGAAAGATTCCCATTTACTTCAGTGTGGCTTAAATCAGACACCAAGGCGACATCGTGAGGATAATCAACCTGGAAAGTAAATCACAACTAATTTGCAACCGGGAAAACTTGGAATGAGTAAATCAGTTGAGCTCCAAGCCTTAGACGTTGAATGTCTCAGTATAGTGTGAGCAAACGATAGTAAAGGACTTTATGATGAAATTGTGGCAAGACTGCTCTCCAGAGGTTTTTCCTGTCTCTCACTGAAACATGATGGTCCTCAGCTCCAATATTGTTTAGTTTTGTTATTCTAAGCAGAAGATGCTTCAGTCTGCAAAGGAGGTTTTTATGCTAATCCTTCATAAACACACAGATTTTCAGTTCCCTAATTCCTCTGTCAACAGGTTTCAATACAAAATGACAGCGGAAAAGATTAACTAACCTGCTTTTAAAAGGCCATCAGACCAGCCAATGCGTTACCTGGTCATCACAACAAAAAATTACTATCTATGTCTTATTGAAAGGTCAATGAACGACTAGGATGGTACCAAAAGTGAGATCAATTCATTTTCTCCAGACTAGTCCCCAGCAGTAGTAACCTGTGATGATTCAATATACAGTGGACTATAAGCAAATGCTTTGTCCGAATTAACTCCTTGAGTCTTGCTCTTTAGCTCTTTGCCACTAAACGAATGCTATGAAGCCAGCAAAAGCTGTAGCTCACTTTTTTTCTCAAGAGAACCCTGTATATCAAAGAATCAAAACAGCAAGTGCGTGAAGCTGGAGCCAGCTTCAGATCAAGGTCCCCAAATTGAGGTAACCTGTGTCTACATCTCAGCTAGGTACCCAGGCTCCCGTTATAGCCCATGAGACCATGTGGAGAGCAATTCAGCCCACCCAAGAGCAGATGCCTCCAACGCTCAGCCAAATACATGCTCCAGTGATTGTATTGACTACAATGAGGGCACAGACACCCAGGTCATATATGGACACCTACATATGGGGGTCTTTATCTGGGCACGATCTCACCTGTGGTTCACCCTATATGGAGCAGGACCAAGAGAAAGCTTGTTTGGCTTCAAAGCATCAATATATTTCAAACTGAATATGGATCTCAGCAAGCAGCTGTCGTATTTTTCAGCAGCCCACAGCCTGACTCAGATTCTTTGGTGGACACAGCATTCGGCTTTGCAAAGAGATGCTTTGTACCTCCTACGTTTATGCAGCAACCTCCAACTGCAGCCAAGGACCTGGCCAAGAGGTACCTCTCCTGTAGAAACATGAAGAAATGTCTGTTCTTAATAAACGTAGTTATATATGGTGACTTACGTCAGTCGTATCACTCTCATCTCCAAGACTTGTGTCTGTAACTGGCTCAAGAAATAAAGTAAAATAATTTTCATGCAACATTACCCTGGTATTCACATAAGGTACTTAAAACTCTGGAATTAGAGGGTAAAAATATCTGATAATCTCTGGCAGCCTGAAGGACAAATGTCAAATATGGACTTTTTCTACCTTACAGAATGTCTTAATAAAAGAAAAGAATGGAAACAAGAATTTTAATTCAGTTGAGCTGTCCCTGTAGTCTGTGGTTGGAATACACACTAAGTTTTGAGGGAAATTGTATTATTTCTCCAAGAAAGCAGCCACGAAATATTGCTCCCCAGTGGCACAAACTGAAGAAGTCAAAATAGGAGCTAAAACAGGAAACAAACGTCCTAGGCACAAGTGAAATGGAGCAATGCAGGGTAGGAGGAAAACATTTAGCTCTGTGACCTTCCATCTCATTTATTTCAGTCCTACAAAATTAACTCTGTTCCTACTGAACTGAACCAGAGCTTAAAAGAAGGGAACAATTCTCACACGTCTCTTTCAGTCACTATCATTTCCAGCTTTCGGCCTGATAATAAAGCTGGAAGAGACCAAGTCACAGGAGAGATTCCACCCAGCTTCAAAGTGATCACCTGAGGAGCAGGTCGCATCTTCAGTGGACGCAACCAGTCACTGCACCAAAGGAGAAGGCTTCCTTAGTGTTTTACTGGTTGCAAAACACTACTTTTTCTGCTCTGTTGGGGAAAATAAATCCTTCATCCAACAGCACAGAGGCTGCTCTAATAGACCCATGCATCTGAGTGTGAAGGAAAGGATGCAATCCACAGCAAACCCTGGAAAAATTGGAGTCCACTTGGGACACTTTCCTGGAGCCAGTTCATTAAACACCCCTGCAGGAGGTCAGCCTGGAAAGGGAAGAAATCAACCTCTCCATCCCCATTCCCTTCTCTGCTCTGCCTCTCCTCCTCCCTCCCGTCTCTGCCTTCCTTAATTTTTATTTTTTTCTAATTTCTTTGTCTATGCTTCATTTTGATAAGTGCCATAAAAATCCGCGTGCAGAAGAAAATCCTGCAGTTAATATGTGGGAACCAGAGCACTGCGAAACTAGCTTGGTCTTCTCTCACACTGTGTGTACAATGATTGTGTGTGTGATTTCCCTGCTGGATCCTGGAATTTCCTTGGATCCTTAGGAAAATCCTAGCAAATTTCAATAAATAGAAGCCAGTAAGATATTTCTAGTTGGTAGCTGAACTGGTCTGTACAGGAGAGAACCACTGAGAAAAAAGCAAGATGAAATTTTCTGCATTTTTTATCCTTTTTTAAGGGCAAAATCTGAACCAAACTATCCACTCTAACATCACATTCTCACTAAGATATTTAATACTGAAGAAAACTACTTTTATTGTCTATATCCTTCTGTAGGGAGAAATTGATATCTCATAGGGACAGAAGTGTTCATGACTGGAGTAACCATGCACAAGACGTACCTGTGGTGACAATACATCTGTATCCCAAGGAGAGAACCATGGCCATGACTCTTTAGTCACCATCTCTCTTCTGTACATGCACAGGTGATAAAAAAATAAACCCAGGACCCCGAGATCCCATGACCTGTACGGGTGTCAGATATGGTCCATCACCGAGAAGATTTTCATCACTTAAATCTTCATGTCAAGCCACCAAGACCCAAATGACCGAAAAGGAGACATTTCTTTCTTTCTTTACAGTATGTTCCAATATATCTTTTAATTTCAGTGTCTTAAATTTCCCTGTGTGTCAAACCCAGCTTGGCTTTTTCATGTTGATTATTGTTTGCTCAGGTTGCTCAGCCTCTTCTATATGGGAGCCATCTGCTGTTTATAAAGCTCTCTTACAGTTAAGTTTCCTGTAAAATACAACAGCTTTATCGGTCTTTTTGCTCTTTTTCAGAGGCCGCTTCTGATTTCAATCCTTTTGTTTTGTTTTGAGGGTTTGGGGTTTTTTTTGCATTAAAAATAAAGTCATTCAATTTTCCACAGACAGTTAGAATCACTTTTGCTGAATGGAATATAAAAATCTCTATAATCGCAAAAGTTTTCATCGGGCTCTAATAACAGGAATATCCTGCTGACTATTTGCAATAGACACAGAGAATTAGACGCTTTGAACACAACGGATATCGCAGTTAGAAAAATGGGTTTTTCTCTCAAGGAAAATGCTGGCTAAAGGGAGAAAAATTAGCCAAAGACTAAACTTGATTAATTCAAATATCTTCACCGAGAAGTGAGGAAAAAATTCAGCTCTGAAGTGAAAATGTTTTGTCTTAGGTTTTATAAAAATTGAGGCATCTCTGAAGAAAAGATTTCTGCACCCGTCCCTTTCACCCAAGTTAAAACATTTCCGACGAAAAGGTTTGTCGAAACTAGTCCTAGTAAAAACTGGTCTGTGTCAGGTACCAACTTTAGGGAATATTTCCCAAATATCTGCCTAAAACCCAAGAAATAAAGCTCATTTCCTTCTTAGCACTAAGGTACCTGTCCTTTCTCCGGAAAACGTCGAGTAATTCTGTAATAATTATATTTTTAAAAGCGCTGCCAAAAGTACAGGCGCCTGGTAGCAAAGTTGTGTCTTTACGGAAATTGTATCAATGCATATATCAGTACATAAAAATAACTATAACTGCAGCAATATTTAACTAGTTTGCATGCACTTTTCAGCTACGAACACCACCCTGGCCTTATCATGTTTAAATCTGTCACGGATGTCAGATATTGCCTTCTTAAGTGGACTCAACTGTATTACAGGCTTCTGCGGTAATGCTGGGCTGAAGAGTATCTCCATTTTATGTTCTTAAATATTCATAAGAAGCTTTGCCACATTAATATCTTAGAAGGCTTACAAGAACACTTAAATAATGTGTCTTCCCTCCCTTCGCCCCTCCCAAAATGTCCCAGTCTTTTCCAATTTGTGTAATGCATTGAGCCATTTTAATAATTGTTTGGGGATTTATTCCGTGGTTCTGCAGTTTGCTCGTAGCCAGTGTAATTACTATCTCCGCTGGTCTTATCATGTGCTAATCCTGCTTGTTTTACCAGCAGAGGAGACAAGATTTGAGAGCATAAGCATGAGGCAGGGGTTTTGCCCTGGAATTGCACCCTGTGAGCCCCCCACTGCCTCATGTCTGCACAAGAAATAGGAATAAAAATAAAAAATAAGACCTTACTTCAGCTGAAATATTATTTTTAATACGTGACAGGTGAAGGAAATTAACTTTTCCGTGGTTGTAAACAAAGTTATAGATTATGGAAGTTTAGCCGTATTCACATAAAATATTCTTTTCTTTAGACCTTATTTAATCTAGCTGCTTTAAAGGATTTTTATCGGGTCATTATGCTCAATAAATATATGTACACGCTTGTGTGTGTGCACGCAGATCATCCGATGCACGTGGAAGTCGTAACCCTGTAACAAACCCTGCACCAGAGAAGGCCCGCACGGATTAAAGTTTGCTTTAGCATTAAAATTTAGCATTAACAGAACTTTTTTCCAACTATGTAACTGAATTCCCAGCTTTGGAGTGAGAGCAACCCCCTGAAGTTTTTGATGCACGCTCCTAGGAAAATAGTTAATTTTGTGGGAGAGATATTAAAGCTATTCTTTTTTAATGGACTCTACCTTATTTTACTGACAATATTGGAGGTCTTCTGCATAAAAAAGTCTTGCTCCCACAAATTACGCATTGCACAGGTGTATATTGCCTACGCTATTCTAGACAAATCTTCCTCTGAGCTTTCAAAATTAAGCACGAGTGCTGTTTTCCTAACACAGCATGGCCTGAGTTTGCCATGATGAGCTTATAGGGTGATAAGACCCTCTCTCTACTTCTGCTCGCTGATGTTACCAATGTGCTTCCCGCCAAGGGGCAATATTTCAATGAAAAGCAATACAGAGAATATTTTCATCACAATTTTATCATCGCGCTGCTGTTCCAGGGAGCCCTCTCTTTCATTCAGCTATGAGCAGCAAATAACCCCGGTGAGCCGACGTACATGAATGTGCCTCGTTCCCTTATCTCTGCTTCTTGGTGGTGTTTAGATAAATGTCACTCAAGGCTACCATTTGCAATCCGGCCTCTCGCTGTGCTTGTCCAGACCAGCATGAAAATGCATGCAGAGCCCCGTGCCTGCAATGGGATGGTGTAGATACAGGGGAATCGAGGGGATGGGTTGAGGGAATGGCTTGGAACTAGTGAATGTTGGGCTTGAAAAGGGTTGGAGATTAATTATGGGGCAAAGTTGATCATTGCCCACTTTTGGTGGTTTCTGTTGATTGGCATGTGCACTTTGGCCAGCTCTACTCGGCATGGTTTGGATTAGGATGGCAAAAAGCTCGCCAGACGTGAGCTAGAAACAGAGGGTGCTGCAGAGCACTTCCCAGCAGGGCAAGCCCGGGGTCAAGCTGGATCACACAGCCAGCGTCCCACAGGACATCTCAGAAATGCTGCGGGTGCCCCGTGGGATAAGCAGAACTCATCTGCCTTCAGGACCCCATGGACTCTAAATGCACTTTAAACATGAGATGTTCAGGCAGTGCCAATCAGAAGGCACCGCAACGGAGATGATTCACTCCAGCAAAGCAGCAGCCCTCAGGAGCATGAGAAAGCAAACCCCGTCCCCACCTGCGGTGCATTTCTTATTGCTAGTCAGGAAAGAAGGACTGTCATGGCTTCAGCTGGGATAGAGGTGACTTCCTTACTAGCAGCTGGTATAGCGGTATGTTTTGGATTTGGGATGAGAAATAGTGTTGATAGCGCTCTGGTGGTTTTGGTTGTTGCTGAGCAGCTCTGGACAGTTCTGCTCCTCACACCGCCCCACCAGCGAGTAGGCTGGGGGTGCACAAGGATTTGGGAGGGCACACACCTGGGACAGCTAAGCCCAACGGCTCAAAGGGATATTCCATACCATGTGGCATCATGCTCAGCATATAAAGCTGGGGGAAGAAGAAGAAAGCGAGGGGGGGACATTCAGAGTGATGACATTTGTCTTCCCAAGTAACTGTTACGCGTGATGGAGCCCGGCTTTCCTGGAGATGGCTGAACACCTGCCTGCTGACGGGAAGCAGCGAATGAATTCCTTGTTTTGCTTTGCTTGTGTGCGCAGCTTTTGCTCTACGTGTTAAACCTGTCTTTATCTCAACCCGCGTATTTTTTCCTCACTTTTGCTCTTCCAATTCTCTCCCCCATCCCAACAGGAGGCAGTGAGCAAGCGGCAGCGTGGTCCTGGTTTCTGGCTGGGGTTAAACCATGACGAGGACGCAGGTATTACAGGTATTGGGGGTCATGCCAGGGTCCAGCGTTGGGGTAAGCACCGCTGTCCATGTTCCTCAGCGGACAGAGATGCTCCTGGCATTGCACCAGCTCTGTCTCCCCATTCCTAGGACAGACCATGAGATACTGTGTGCTTATACTTTCCTACATTTCCATAAATACTACCAAGCTTAGAAAACAACGCCGTGCTGCAGGCAGAAACGGGGGGCACAAATCTCTATTTCCAAGGCAGCTGGGGGGGTTGATTGAAAAGCTCATACGACGTACCGCCACTATTCGAACTTTGGGGTGTTAAATCCAAATCTAAATAATCCTGCATGTTTCTTCCTTGACTAAGCACCTGAGCGCTAATTACATGCCTGGTTAATTCGGTAATGTACGTACGTTTCTGGGCTCCCTCTGCTTGTATTGCTCTCTCTCCGCTTCGGGAGATTAATGAGGTGAAGAAACAGAAGATTGTTACAAACCTGCAGCTTGCTGTACCTCCTAAGAAGATGATGGGAAATGTACCAAGCATGATGTTATTTTGTTAACACTGCTGTGTACAGTATATAATTAGAATTTAGCTGTTATATTTCTTGCCTATTAAAATAGATAAGCAATGATCCAGGACTGCAATGAACAGCACAGCTTCGCAGGACTGTTTTTGCCATTGTGCTGTAATAAGCTAAAACACATTTGTGCGTGTAACGTTTTCGGTAGGACCATTCACAAAGGGATCGCTTTTGAAAAGTATCTTTCCCTGTAGGTTTACCACCTTCAGTTTCCTTGCTTTCTCTCTGCCTTCGGGATTACTGCTGCCTTTATATCGCTGAACTGTGTAAGCATAAAGCCTTGGGCTGGCTTCTTCGTTTATCCATTTGCTTGAGAGTCTATGGGAATTTTGGATGTACAAGACATAGAATCATAGAATCATAGAATGGTTAGAGTTGGAGGGGACCTTAAAGACCATCTAGTTCCCACCCCCCTGCCCTGGGCAGAGACACCACTCACTAGACCAGGCTGCTCAGACCCCCTTCCAGCCTGGCCTTGCATGTTGAACTGGACCCTGCTCGACTCAGCAGTGGGGTACTCACTTAATGTGGGTACGTCCACGCTTACTTACTCAAGATACCCCTAGGTGATGTGCCGAACTAGAGTCTAAATCTGCAGCCATGGTCTACATGTTGCTGCCACTGACATGGAGGAGAGGCAGAAACTCCGTTGGAATTTCTTGAGGTGTTACTTTAGGGGCCTGGATCCCAACCAAACTGACTTGTTCTGGTATTCAAAAAGAGCACACGATGATGCTGAAGCATCAGTCTGGATTACTTTTCTTTCTCTGTTTTACCTGCTCTTGATCTGTCTTTCTCCCTCTTCCATTTTTTTAAGAAGGCTCCTCTGAGCACAGCACTGATGCTGTGCAATTATCCAATTTTCTCATTTATCAGAGTTTTATGCCTCTTAGTTTAGTGCTTACACACTCATTATATTAAAGAAGAAAATAAGTCTAATGAGCCCAATTAATAATCCAAGTAAGCCCATTAACACCGAAACAGCCGAGAAGACACAGCAGTGTGGAAGTGAATGCTGTTTAAAGAAGTTGAAGGCAGTGGCGTAGGCTAGTGAGCCACACAGAGACAGAAAAATCTTATGCCCAGACGATAGGACCTGCATGAACACTTAAGAGTGGGACTTAGCTGTTGAAAGCGGCACTTGCTGCCATTTCAGATGCCCAGGTGTGTTCAAAGCACCTTCATGAGTAAAGGTGAAAGGTGGAAAACCTTTCTAATGTCCCTCCTGTCAAAACTGGAGTTGCTTCCCTTCCTCCCCTCTGATGGATGCTCAGAGGAATCTTGCCCAGTCCTTCTGCAGACATTTCAGACACCCACTCAGAAACCATGAAATGTCTTCTGCATCCAAACCAGAGCTGGAAGTGGGAAATTAATGTTACATAAATATTATTGGAGGATGCCTGGATTTAAATCCAGCCCACCCCAAACCCAAATCTAGATGAACTTGATATTCAGTTCAAGTTTTGAGGCAAAACAAGAAGCAGGGACTCAAAAATACTGATCACATGGACTGAAGATTTCAATGTTCAGCTAAAAGCTCATGGCTCCTCAGAAAACACGTTGCATCAATTTCCACAAAATAAGACCTGAATATCCGCAAGATATATACCAGGCTTTTCAAGAGCCACTGCCGCTTCCTTCTCTTCCTAAAAGTTCAAATGGCCATCTCTGGAGACATTCAAGACCCATCTGGACGCGTTCCTGTGCAACCTGCTCTAGGTGAACCTGCTCTGGCAGGGGGTTGGACTAGATGATCTCCAGAGGTCCCTTCCAACCCCTGCTGGTCTGTGATTCTGTAACTCTCTCTCATCCATGTCCCAATGAAAATGTGCTTACCCATACACATGGCCACACAAATATACATATATTTACATAGATACGGGAACAAATTCATCCTCTCTCTATACGCACATATTTCTTTTTCTTCCTTTCCTCACTAAAATTTAGGGAAGCCTCTTCCCTGCCGTACAACAGTGCATGAAGGAACAACCCGACGGTAGCCCTGCAGTATTTCCCTCGTGTAACCCAACTCCTCGGTGGGAGCAGAGAGAGCTATCAACTCCCTTTGATTAACAGGGTGGGTAGGCTCGACATTCATTTACCAGAATAGGGAAGATAACTTTGTAGACCACATTAATGGGGATCTACCTCTCTTGCTCATTGACGACATTGAGCCTAACCATGTGGTGCTTTAGGAGCAAAGTAATTCCATCGTCTGCCTTTGATTACATCATAAATTGACACCTTGCCAAGATATAAAAACATGGTTTTAGTCTGTGGAGGCCAGGGCACTTCAGATGGTGCCCTCTCTCATTTGCTGGGTCTTGTGCCACAGCAGAGCTATAGATCACATCTGTAATCCTGTGGAGTTCATTATCTCCTAATGCTATTTGCTTTTTTAGATCATTAGAACGAAACTTGACCTGACCTGTGAACTATGAAATTGATTGTTGCCTTTAAATGGTCAACAGCCCATTTTCTAATCGATATACCGAATAATTTTATACATATTTAAATTATATATAACTTTAATGCTTGTTAAATTTATCTGCCGCTTTCCTCCTATAGTTTGGCATGCATCTGAAACATGGATGGTGCTTTTACTGCTTGGTGGTACCATTTAGAAAAAAAGGATGAAGAGGGAGGAAGACACAAATAAAAACTGGCCTGAAACAAAAAGCTGAGACACTGATCATGACTGCAATTCTGCTCTGAAGACTTTTAAAACATATCCTAGGTTGGGCTGTGGTTTGAGATTAATACATTCCCTGATGGCTGGGATAAAAAAAAAAAAAACCCTAAACCAGAGCTCAGTTTTGCTGTAATCATTCAAGTTTGAATAGAGTTTGTGGTGAGTGAAGGGCTTCTTTTCTCTGTCCGTTGCTTTGCAGAATGAAAAACAACAAGAAATGAAGGAAGATCTCTCTACAACTCCCTGAAAGGAGGGTGTAGCGGGGGCTGGTCGGTCTCTTCTCCCAAGGAACAGGTGACAGGACAAGAGGAAACAGCCTCAGGTTGCACCAGGGGAGGTTTAGATTAGATATTAGGGAAAATTTCTTCACCAAAAGGGTTATCAAGCATTGGAACAGGCTGCCCAGGGAAGTGGTGGAGTCACCATCCCTGGAGGTATTTAAAAGACGTGTAGACGTGGTGCTGAGGGACATGGTTGTCAGCGTTAGGTTGATGGTTGGACTCAATAATCTTAAAGGTCCCTTCAAACCTAGGCAATTCTATGATTCTAAGACACTGAGGTACACTCATGATGGCACTGGATTCAGCAGGAAGGAAGGTTTCTGTGGTTAGTAAGGTTATTACTGGTCCTGGGGAAGCACTGTTTAATGGTTTGGGTCTAGTGGGGCTTTGCACAAGTTTATAAAGGGACAGGAAATACGGTCTCTGGCCACCTTACAGATCACTTAACTTTTAAGTAGACATAATAACCTTGCTTATGCTCTGATGATTTTAGGAAATTCTCCTCTGGGCATCCTTTGGCATCCTGCCTTTGCTGTATCTTCCAAAGTAACTTGCTGTCTTCATGCGCAAAAACTCATGTGGAGTCCCACTGACAGCCTCATTGCTCTGCCTTTTCAGCCACTTAGTGAAACAGCCTTTGGCTGTTTGCAAGTTCAGAAAAGGGAAAAAAGAGTCTCCCAACCTGTCCAGTTCCCTTAGCATCTCTGCATCACAAGGGAAAATTCACCTCTGTCCCAAAGCTTCCAGTCTGGGAAAGAAGCAAACTTAGGTACTTGCAACTTCAAGTTTCTTCTCCTATTTGTGGGAGAGACAGACGCACAAGTAAAATTCATAAAGACTTTTTATTCTGCAGGAGATGAGTCCTGACAGCACCAACACAGCATTCAGAGAGAAATGCAGCCACAGAGTCAGGGTGGGCGTTAGGATCAGTGCGGTTACTCAAGGGATTAAAACTCTCGGTTTCAAGATTGTGGACAAGTCTCTTCATCACCTTCACCATCTCCAGTTGACGAAAGGGAATATTATATATATCCCTGTTGAAGGCCTCTAAGGATGAAGCAGTTAACTTTTGTAACTCGTTTAAAGAGGAAAAGCAGTACATGCTACTGCAAATGACAATTAATGATGCACAAAATGGTTCTTCAGTGGAAGGGTCATTTCCTACCACTTGACAAGCCAATCCCTCTTGTAATGTGTGGGGTTTTTTGAACTGTTCAAGCAGATTTTTTAAAAAAACTCAGAAAAAGAAAAAAAAAATGGAAACAACCTCCTGTATTCCCAAAATCGCAGCCTTGCTGAGGCAACCACAGCGTGCCTTTCACCCAAATGAGTTGTTGGGGGAAAGAGTGGGAGAGGAGCCTTATTCTACACTCTAGCCTGCACTTGCTGGGCGTGCAGAAGGAGCAAGGTGCGACCCTTCCACTGAGGATCAAGCCAATGCCACTGCACGCAACAGCATCTCTCTGACCCAAGGCACCTCTGAAATGCCTCCTGGCCTTTCCCTGCTCCTTTTCAGAGTCCTGTCCCAAGAAAGAAACAAAAGACAAATAATAAAATCAGAAACAAGCAAACAACCAGAGAAGAAAACAAACCTCCAAACCCCCTGGAATGGCTTCCCTGGATTATTTCTAGTCAGGCAGGACTTAATCTTCTAGGCGTCTTCATCTTTGAGAGTAAAGAGGCATTCGGCACTTATCTAAAATTAAAATGGTGAGCAGTGAAAGCCCTTGCAGGTACAGGGACCTCATCTGCATACGTGTCTGCTTCGTTTCTGCGGTTAGCCCCTGCTGCTTGCTTGACGATGAGCAGGGACCGCTTGGGGAGGGCGGTGGGGGGAAGCAGTAGCTTCTGCTGTGATCCTCTACCTGCCACTGCGGCACCTTTTAATACATGTCCATTTTTACTTATATTCCGGTTTTATCAAAGCAATGGGGCGTGCGATAGGCTGGTAAATAATTAATTTGTTTCCCAAAGACGCCCAGTGGAAGGGATGACAAGCCCTGCCATTTCTACTTTTATGGAGCGCCAGATGAAGTGAAGGCGTCAGCGAGGGGGCAAGAAGCTGGGAACAAAGTGAATTAGAGAATATCTTTCCTTCAGTAAGACAAATTTGTGTTGGGTAACCATGCTTTGCCGGGGAAGCCAATTGGAAAAGAGTGATAGAGGCCCAGCTACCGAAGTTCATCAAAGTCATCTGTTTCAGGTAAGCTCATTTTTCACCAGCCAAGGGGATATTTACCTGGAGTACACCTGTAAGGTACAGCCGACAGATTGAATGGTACAGTGCTTTATTATATTTCACACCCTGATGATTCAATATGATAGGAAAGAGGCAGAGAAAAAGGGAGAGCTGCGGAAAAAAAAAAGCCGTCTCTTCTCTTTGTAGCGGGTTTGTTGCAAACCATGACTGCGGTGCTTAGGTAAAGCAGAGGAAAGCGAGCAATGGTTTGGGGTGAATTGCGCTCCTTTGTGAGCATTTAGCTCAAAATAACCTTCATTGCTTCTCCTTTCCTTTTTGCAAGTGACGTCCCAGATTTCTGCAGTGAGACAACCCCACTTTGTATATATCATTAAGTACATCCCCCCCAGCCTGTCATCCTGGATGGCAGCAAGGATTGACTCTTCCCCTTGGCTCCCCAGGGAGCTCCATGCTTCTGCTGGGAGAGCAAAGATGCCTCCAGCTGGGCAAAGAGCTGAAAAATGGGACCTTCTCCAAAACCACGTGTCTTTACAGCCTACCCTACAGCCACCTCCTGTCAAAGTGTGCACCCTGCCTGCAGACCACCTCCCAGAGTCCTTCCAAGGCCACCGCCTTGGAGAGTCATCATGTTTCTGTGCTGAAGACACCTGACCCACCAACGTTCAAGTGAGAGGCTGAACCCAAATTCTACAAGATCAGGAAATACCATAATTTCACCCGAGCTTGCAAATCTGACTGTTACAGTCCCTGAGAGCCTAAACGTAGCTGTGCCTTGGAAAATAAAACTGTCAGTGGGTGATTTCAGGTACTTGGTGGGGAACATGGGATTTTGGAGATGGGAAGTTTGCCATTTATGCATACTGTTTCCACTCAAAAAGAAAATGGACATTTCTCTGAGCTCCTGGAAAAGTGTGGCCAAAGCCTTTCTTATTTGGAGAACACAACCCAAAATTTATGTACAATTTCTTGTACATCTCTGCTTCCCAACAGTCAAATATCTTTCTTTTTTTGTTCCTGCAAAAGGAGTTTGTCTCTATCACAGCAAGTTTGGCTCAGACACCCAAGCATTACAGATATTGCCACCATCATTTTGCAGTGAGATGGCAAAGATGAGCTGAAAGAAGTATTTTAAACAAATTTGTAAGAAAATTAGTGTTGTCACAGACAGTATGTAGAACTTTCTTGTGTCTGATACTACCTCTACCAATAAATCAGGGGTTTCAGGTGCCTGAGCACCTGCAGATTATCTGGGGGCAATGGTGTGTCAGAACTAGCAGAAGCTATGCATTATGTAGATCCTTGAGAAAAAAGGGGGTTGAGTTGTTTTTTTGTTTATTTACTCTTTTGTCACAGCTGTAACCACTAGCATTTGGCCCAGGACCAGATTTTAGCCTTGGGGCCACAGCCAAAGGTCACATTAGTCAACTTTTTGGCAGTCAGGGTCATATGCTAGGAAGGATAACATCTGGACACGTCAGGCCATGTTCTGCCAGATATCGTGGTGCCGTGGACTACCAGAGTGCTGCCAGCTTCGTCACAACAGCCAGTGTGGCTCCAAAATATTTACTGTTTTGGCGAGAGCTAAAAGCTACCTGGCTGAATCCGTCCAAATAGTGATGCCCCATTTTAGTCCAAACCAACATGGAAAGTCACTGCCGCTGTGTACATGGGATATT
Organism: Alca torda; assembly: GCA_008658365.1. Taxonomy (NCBI): domain Eukaryota; kingdom Metazoa; phylum Chordata; class Aves; order Charadriiformes; family Alcidae; genus Alca; species Alca torda. The sequence goes on from CM018101.1 coordinate 4,115,940, forward strand.
GTTGCCCGCGAGAGATGTTTCTGGTGGGCAGCAGATACCAACAGGGCAGAAAGATGATGATGTAAGGGGGACATGGACTCTACGCTTGGTGGCACTGCTGAAAACATCTACCGAAGATGGTGCAATTGTGTCAACATTTGCCACAAAACATGTGAAGTAACTAAAAATCATAGAATCATAGAATCACAGAATCACAGAAAGTGTTGGGTTGGAAGGGACATTTAAAGGCCATCTGGTCCAACCCCCCTGCACTAAGCAGGGACATCTTTACCTAGGTCAGATTGCTCAGAGCCTCACCAAGCCTGGCCTTGAACGTCTCCAGGGATGAGGCCTCCACCACCTCTCTGGGCAACCTGTGCCAGTGCCTCACCACCCTCATTATAAAGAATTTTAAGTTTACATGCATAAATGTCTAGATCTGAAGGACTCTTTCTCTAGGATCTCAGCATCTCCAGCTTCCAGATGGATAAAGAGCATTTGGGACTGTCTAGGGAACGTCTTTGTACATTACAAACGTGCTGGTATGTTTTGTCCTTATAAAGAAGGTGGTTTCTCCTAAGCTCTAAGGTACGCCTATTTCTGTTCCTTTTACAAAAAAAAAAAAAAAGAATCCTTCAATAAATTAACATGCCTTTACAATGATAATATGGACTATAAAAATTATTGTGATTCATATCAGTACACATAATGATTTAACTAATCAGTCATTAATTAAACAGGTTTTTACCTGCGGGGGCTGCAAGAGTTTAATAATTTAAGCTGACTAAATGTTAGCACTACCCAGGCATAATTAGAGCTGTGGGGAAAGTTTCACAAATACAGCAAAGCTGGCTACATTTCACGCTATTTACTGCGTGTAGGCAGCCGGTTGGCAGCAGAGCAGACTTTTCACATCTAAATGAGCGTGTTGCCGGGAAAGACTGACCAGGAGGGGACTGGATTAAGGATGTCGGTCAACCTAAATTGTAAAAGAGGTCTCAGTCCTTCAACAGCTTAAATATGCTCTCGGTACGTACAATCATGTTCGTTGCAGAAGCTGTTGCAGGACTGACCCCTTCATTAAGAGTTTACATGTTGAGCACATCCTTGCGCAGGTCTTAGGACACTGGGGTCCGTTGGGTTTGTGTTAATAAAACTGTGCTGCTTATCTCTCAAGTATGGAGACAAGCTTCAAGAGCCTGGAGTCTTCACTCCGGGGCCTTTCTGGCCACATTTTGTTCCACCTCCAAGTGCTCTTTTACTTGCCTATAAACTGGTGACAATAGCCTTTGCCTGTTTTGTGTTGCCTGCTTGCTGCAGTCATGCACCAAAAATGTTTTGTAAACAGTATTATTTCATTAATGAGGGGCTACAAGTCTACCTTTGAGCACTAGGAGCCTGTAGTGGTCCAGTGGAGAAGAAAACACCTGGAGGAGACCACAGGCCTGTGACTTCTGAATCCAGCTCCTCTCCTGTTGATAACAGCAAGGTAGCGATGCCCGTATTTAATATTCAGCATCTAGAAGAGAAATGCTTTGGTCAAAGCAACATCGAGGAGGAGGAATTCTTTGTTCTATGAAAGGTTAATGCACCTGGGTAGCAGCCGAGAGCGTTTGCATGCAGAGAGATCATTAATCCATGCAGTAATAATTTGTGAAATAAAAATCAATCTTGGAAAGGAGGCAAAGCCTCTAGTTCCAAAGTAATGGACTGCCTTTTGCACTGCATCTCGTTAAGCAAGACCCAAATACATAATGGGCTCAATTTCCATGCAAGCCTTCTCTGCAACCCAGGAAAACTAATAGCAACCCTAAACAAAATGTATCCATACCCTGCTGCCTTTCAGGGCCTGGCAATTGCAGCTCAATTAACACGGCAATCCCGGCCATCGCAGGATGTTTTTAAATGGCAAAAGCTGCAATATTTGTTCCAGGGAAGTGGAGCTCTTGGGATGATGGACCAGACCTGCAGACGTGCCTGGCACCATCAGCTCTTGGTGAAAGCACCTGAAGGACACAGAGCTTTAAGAGGGCTCAGAAGCAGCCCAGCTCCGCTCCACTCGGAAGGAGAAAAGGGGCATTTAGAGGGTGCCCCTGGAGATATTCCCAGAGCCCCAGATAGCCGCATCCATGCCTCTTCTTCTTACTCAAGAGGGAAACAACCTGAGGCCAAACGGGACAGACAAAGAGCACTTGATGCCTCTGGTTCAGACAAGGCTTGGTCAGAAGGCTGCAGAAATCCCTGGTACATCCCTACGGGTAAATAAAAGAAGAGGAGAGACAACTGGAAGGGAAATGTGGGCAGAGGAATCTTTAAAATAACATGTTTCTTTGAAAAACAGCCCACAAGTTCCTTCATAAAGGAGTAACGGAGTCAATTTCACTCCTTGGTTCCGCACACAACGAAATACCTTTTTGCTTTCCTGAGTTAAGGTGGTATCGAAGCCGCTGTGCTGTCGGCATCAGTTTTCTGCCAGGATCCCAAAAAGAAAAAACATGCATTATCACTCACTCGTCAGGTTGAAATCCGTCCCTCTTCCCCTTTCCTTACCTCCCAGGGGATTTAATTTGAATTTTCTGCTTGGGGTGGGCAGGTTTCCTGGACACTGTCACCGACACTGATTTCACTAACTTGGCGGCATCTCCAGGTGATTTCGGTGAGAGGGGAGACGGGCAGGCTCACCGCCAGGCTGCAACCCAGCCCCGAGTGCGGAGGTGTCACTCTGTAATACTGACAAAGTACAAAATCCAGTCCCAATAATCCTCTTAAGTCAGAACAGAAAATAACCGGTGTGATTGATAACCCAAAGACAATCAAAGTGTTTAGGATTTAGGGAAGGGACCATGCGCACGGAATATTTCCAGAAAGAACTACACAGCTTAAAGGACTGTTTTGTTTGTGTTTTTTTTTTCCCCTTTTGGTAAAGTAAAAGAGGAGAAAAATAGCAATTATAACCTAAAAATATGCTGAAATCGGTGACAGTTTTACCATTGATTTGAATCAATTTTCAATCAGGCTTTTAAGGAACACAATAGAAGTATCAATTAACAACAGAATAATCGTTACAAGTAAACAAAGACAATAAGGAATAAATTAGAGCAACGGTGGAAATCAATATCATTCAAAGTCAGAAAATAAGCTGAGTTCAGTTTGGGGAGAAGAGATTCGGCAAAATTAATGCAAAGAATTGATGGTTTGGGGTTTCCCACCACGCTCCGGGTGGTCACGGGCTGTAGGGCTGTGTTCTCGATGGACAGGGGTGTCCCCACTCTGTCGGCTCTTCCGTTTGTGCCCTGCAAAGTGCGACTCCCTCGCGGTGTTGTTTGCACAGCAACCTGGGAGGCTGGGTATCTGATTCCCACTTTAATTAATGGGAAATGAACATCCCGGATTCCTCTCTCAAGTGTAGAGGTGTTTTTTCGGGTGTGCATGGTGCTTCAAAGGAGAGAAGGATACAGAGGCAGATACATGTCTACGTTACCGATATAGATGTAAAAATCTAAAATGTCTGGCAACACTAGTGGAAATCATTTTTTTCTTTCGTGCTTTGGAAATCACACATCTCACGTGGTAAAGGTGTGTTGCAGCAGAGCAACGTGGCTTTTTCAGCCTTACCAAGAGGAACTTTTTCTGCTGAGAGTACAAAAAGCACTGGAGTTGCGTTAACAACAATTTCATAATCCAAAGATCGGCAAAAAAAAATGCATTTTTACTTTCCCAGCTTTCAAACTATCCCTTGGGGTTCCCCCCACGGCTAGAGTTGGTTTTGATGCAAATACCTCATAGGAAAAAACAAGCAAAAATTGTGTTAAACTAGCAAAAAAAAAAAAAAAGAAATCTCAAACAGTAAAGCCACCTCAAGATACCTTTTGAAGGAGTGACACAAGATCTATTTTGAAATTTTTGAACTCATTTTAGCCCCCTGGCAGATGGCTTGAGTCACATCTCTTCCCCCAGCCGCGGCTGCCCAGTGATGATGTTTTGCTGTGATTCTTCTTCGCTGTGATTCAGCCAGAGCGAGTGGAGAAAATTATCCCACTAGAAATGCCAGATTTACGGAATGATCTCCCTAATCTTACATGGTAACAGGAAGATAGGATGAAGGGTAACAGTTTTAGACTAAAAGAGGGGAGATTTAGATGAGATCTGAAGAAGAAACTCTTTGCTGTGAGGGTGGTGAGCCCCTGGCCCAGATTGCCCAGAGAAGCTGTGGCTGCCCCATCCCTGGAGGTGTTCAAGGCCAGGTTGGACGGGGCTTGGAGCAACCTGGTGTGGTGGGAGGTGTCCCTGCCCAGGGCAGGGGGTTGGAACTGGGTGGTCTTTAAAGTCCCTTCCAACTCCAACCATTCTATGAGTCTATGGTAAGATGCTTCCACTTTCCAGCTGATTTTTTAAGTCATTCTTGAAAGACAAAGAAACCCTCTAGTAAGTGAATAGCCTTGTCCTTAAGTCTGGGGGCAGCTGTCTGCTTGCAGACCCTGCAGTGTACTGGGCTCTAAGGGCATCCCAGACCACTGTTGAGTAAAAAAGGGGTATTTTTCCCTTTCTATTACATAGTGGGATAAACGTGAGATGGTTGGCAGGCAAAGAGGGAGGGCTGGCCCTTCTGATGTTACACGCTGGGCTCCACATCCCAGCAACAGATCATTTACCAGATTTGGGCATTATTTTTCCCAAAAAAGAATGGACTTCTGGGGTTGTGTGGACTCAGGTTTCATCTCTTGCATGGGACACGACCCAGTTTTCTTGGCAGCAATTACCAATTTCAAGAGTCTCTTGTGTTGGAAGAGGCTGTGGAGCCTCTTGCCCTGGGCAGTGGTCCCAGGGATGTCCATGACCGAGGGAGCACGAGAGCCCCAACATGTCAGCAAGGGGCAACTCTCTATAATATATATATATATATATATATGGGGCTTTTTTTTTAACCTAACTACTGCGCTCATAATTCTTCACACTAATCCCATTCCTGGCACAAATCTTCTATCTCAATCTTCCTATTTTTCCCCTGTCCACATCTTGACATCCATTAAATTCTCAGTGTGCCCAAAGCTTACCAATACGGCACACTGCTTTACACAGTGGCGTCAGTCCATCAATAAAGCTCAGCTGCTGAGTTTGTCTGCTTTCCTGCATTTTCGGATTACCGTAAATTATGTGGATGCTGGAACCAGCGATGCCGATGTGCCAGCACTGGGCTCCGGGATCCACGGTTCTGTGCTCCAAGACCATCAGGAATGGGGCAGGACTGAGATTTTCCCATCATTTCCAGGCACCAACAAAGCCACCACCACCAAAAAAAAAAAAAAAAAAAAAAAAAAAAGTGGTATCTGCTAAAGCTCAGCCCAGCTGGGAGGGGATGCAAATGTGAATGGCATCTTTCTCTTTGTGGCTTTCCACTCATCTTCTCATTCTTTTCTCACTCCAGCATGAGTGTACAATTAAAACACAATCAATCTCTGTGACATTTCCAAAGTGTGCAGTCAGTGTACCGGCTTCTCTTCGAGCCTTGGCGAGAGCCCAAATTTCTCGGAAAAATAAGCTCTCGACTTTCCCCTCGGAGAAACTCAGGATTAAGGGTTGTCAAGTGGGGACAAATCAAGCATCAAATTTGTTGTCAACAAATTAATGCACTGAAGAGACTTCTCTGAGTTACTCTTTCCATGTTTAGCGGTAAGTGGGGATGGTTAATTCTAACAGTAGCCAATGATTTGCATTCAATAGCCCTCTTTCGTGTGGGCAAATACAGTTTTTTAATAGAAGTGAGTTATTACACCTTCCTTTATCAAAAAATAAGGGGAATGAGAGGTAAGAAACCTATTAGATGAAAAGCCTCTTGTTTGTGCTAGGAGAAAAAAAGGTGTTCCCAGTTTATTTTATTTGTCATCTCAACACAGACAGGAAGAAAAATATTAATATTTAAGACTACCTCTAGCAATTATGTGCTTTGTTTTTCTATTTATACACCCTCAAGGTGCATAGAGGGTTATAGCAATGCCTCAGGTCACACTCATAATAACGGGAACCTCACTTTTTTTTTCCCCCCCTCCCTCTCCGTTTAAAACAACTCTATTAGTACCACGCAAGCTACCTTAAGCGGCATCTGACATATACAAACTGTTGCCTGTAGGTTGCCTGTTTGTTTGATTTTCTGCAGTGTGAAGGTTGAGTTGAGTCATTTTGCACCCAATTACTTTGCAGTAAATTTGTCGGATGATTCTTGTCGTGCCGTATTGATCCAACGTGTCACCTTGAACTTGTTTATTGACACATCAAATTCCGAAGGCAGCCCTGTTCAATTTACCACTTCCCAATTATGGCATTTATATGATGTCACTGAAGCTTCTTGTCACGTTCAGATGAGGCCATTTTCCCCCCTCCACCACCAATCACCTGAGCAGCGGTTGCCATTTTTCTCTGACCTTTCCCGAGACAGATGGTGGTTCATAAAATACATCATTAGCACACGTGTCATTTTATCTTGCCTGGATTTTTTAAGTGAAAGGTACTTTGTTCAACAAAAGATTTTTCAATTTCTTCTTGGACGATGGTGCTGCTAAATAGGATTTTTTTCGCGAGCGCCAGAGAAGGGGATTCATCCCCGATGGCTTCAACAAGGGATTCGCAACACGAGGCCAGGAAAGCTCCATCCTTGGGCCCGCCAGAGGATCTGCATCCCCGGATGGTCATGGGATCTGCAAACATCAAAACAGTTCAGGATCCATCCCGGAACTCCGACACACAAAACAGATGTGGGAAACGGAGCGCTGATGTGACGTTCACCACGGGAGGTGGCCTGGTGTTCCATCGGCAGTCGGAGATGAGCGCACAGAAGCAGTGGCTATTTGCTTTGCAAAGTCTTTCAGGGTTTGTGACTGCCACCCTGAGTTTACCGATGACAAAGATGCTGAAAATAGCTTTCTTTTTCACCCTGAGGTGTCCTGTTTATTTTCTTTAGAACCGTCCATTTGTTTTTTCAATAACTCAGGAGCTGCACAGAGTGGGTGCAGAGAGAGTATTTGAAAGTACTTCTTTCTCTTAAACCATGAAAACATTTGATGCCAATAACTTCAGATATCAGCTGGCCAGCTTTCTCTCTTTGAATTGATTCAACAACGCACTTAAGCTCAGATTTTTACTGGGGCATATGCTTCAGTCCCACTGTGTGAATTTAAGATGTCTATGTGGTTTCCACATTGAGGACCCATGAGGGACCCATGAGGACCCCTCTTCTCCCTGTGCAGAAACTCCAAGAAAACCCAAAAGACAATCATCTGGACCAAGGAAGGTTTTGTTGTTTGAGGCTCCCTAGGACTGAGGTCAATGTTAAAGACAAACAGGAAAGACATGCACTCTTCCGCTGCATGATTTATCACTTGCCAAAATGTGCTCGAGAAAAAAGCCAGGGGAGGGTGGAGAAATGCAACCACAGCAGAAGAAACGATTATCGTCTTGGCAGTTCCTCAGTTATGATGCCAGCGGTGTTTTAGAGTAGCTGGAACAAAAACATTTCCGCATCCAATTTCATTAAGTATAATATCTTCTTCTTGCTTGACGCTCACTGTTTTACTTCCCCATTTTCCCGACAGAGGACGTGATCATTTCTGCATCATGGGAACTTAGAAAAAAGCAGACAGCATGTTTCTAAATTCCTGAAGACCCTGGCTCGTCTCACCAGGCTCTCACACCCCAAGTCCACTGCTGTTTCAGCCCGGCCAGTGATGCTGCGGTGGTCTGGCATGGGAGAGAGGAGCCTGCCTACACGGGGAGGAAAATAAAGCCAGCAAATGCTCTCAGGTGGAGACCTTGAATGTCAGGTGTCAGCCAGGAGACAGGTCCTGATTTATAAGCCCTGCAGGAAGGGTTATGGGTGGATACTGGGCACCTCCTTGCACTCGCTTGGGCAAGGCGATGCTGCTGTCGTGTCTCACCATGTGGCGAGACAGCACAACAGCTTCTTCTTTCCTTTGTGTCATTGGCAGCTCTTGGATAATGCTCCCATCTCAAAGCTGTTGCCCAAGTTGAAGTTACTGCTTTTGCAATTTATTGTTCTGGTCTCTCCAGTACATATTGTTAATCTCCTTTACAAGACCAGGACTCTCTCTGCCCCAAAGATATTACCTATGTCCCTCCTTTAGCTTGCTCTGTCTATCTTCTTGTGCACATCTCCCAATGTCTTCTGTTTGTCTGCTCTTCAGGGAAGCCACAGTTAGGCTATGAGCACTAGTTTCCTTTTCCAAAGGTTTTTGTACCGTAAGACATTCAAAATAACTCCAGTTCCTAGCCCTGAAAGGAATCAAAGTCTCCACTGGGCATTTTTGTATTGCCAAAGATTTGCCCTTACACACATTCAGGTGTTGTGGCAGTGGTGGCCAGATGGTTGGACATGGCTTGAAATCTGACTTGGGACCTTCACCTTCTTCTCTACCAGGGGCTTAGCAGATATTCACAGATATGTAGCAGGAGGCTACAGTCGAGGGGGTAATATCCTGGTTTCTAAAGCAGGGAGCGGAGAAAAGGAGAGGCTACTCTGGACATCATAGGTCAAGAAGGTCTTCCAAACCAGAACTAGAACCTCCTAAAAGAGCCAGGAATATGAAGCTGATGTAAATTCCAAGCACAGCAGGATGTGCTGGCTTGCCCTGCTGCTTTGACAATTACTGGTTTTTCATCAGGTCAAGCTTGAAGACTCTGATACCTGTGCAAGGTTTGTATACAATCCATGTTTTGCCAGCCAGTGTGGTTTTAGCAGTCTTTAGGAGCTCTGAGAGCATTCATAAGGTATTTTCTGACCTGTCACCAGCACATCCAAACCCAAATTTCATCCCTTCTCCTCTGAGATGTATCACACGTTAGTATATTCCTGTAGAAACATTGTATGTCTCTTAAACGTGACTAGAGTAGATGAATATTGGGATGTATACGTGAGGTAGACAAAGAGATACTCAAACACATGATTTTTTTTTTACATATGTGTGTGTGTATAAGAAACAGACACGAAGAGTGCAGGTGGTGGATACGAGCGTGTGCATCTGCAGGTTCATTTGTGGGAGACCGTATGGCCAACTGGATAGAGCCCATCCCAAGGCAGAGACACAGGTCCAGTCCCAGCCTGACCCCCATCTGCTCCTCTGCTTACTCTCCCCGTCTTTGCTTTCCTGGTGTGTCTGGGATGTGGGAACTTCAGAGTAGCTCATTTGGCACAGGGTTCCCAGAAATAAACGTCCAAAAGGATTTGGGCGAACCAGGCCTTCAAAATAAGGACTTCTCCTGAAGAAGACCCCTTGTAAAGTTTGGGGCTTACTTGGTTTTGGCTGAAATGACACATCTTTGTTTGCACAACTGCAATTCTCTGCACACGCTCACAAATAAAACGGGATGGAGAACAAACGCCGCGGTAGATACCGGATTTATGACATGCCAAGTTTAAATAGCACCCATAAGGCCTAAACCAGCAGCAATGGGGAATCCATTTTTCAATTGTAGCAAGCAGACAAAGCTTTCTCTTTCTCTTCTCGCTGGGTAAGCCGATGCCGGGTACCAATTTCCCGACTCCTTATGCCAGGAAATCATGTCTCCACCTCCTCACGTGTGACTTAGTGTTCTTTTTAAAGTCCAAAAATGTACTAAAATAGCAACCACGCTACTTAACAGTATCAGATGACTAGAGACGGCCCTTAGATACCAATTAACCTTTGTGCCAGTTTTAGTCTGGTGTGCGCACTCTCATCATGAGAGCAACCGTTGAATAATTAATCCCTTTGACTAAACAAACCACCACCGGACCGCGCTCAGCTTCCTCTTCTGCTGGTTTAGGTACCAATGTCTAATTTTTTTATCATTGATTGTCACCCCCTCTTGAAAGGCATTTTTTCTTTATGTTTATGATTATATTCTTTTCCTTGGTAATTCGAACAGGGGACCAGGGTAGCCAGTATAGTGGAAAGGAAGTAAGAAGAGAAAAGGAAAGAGGAGGAGAAAGAAAGGGAAAGGGAAAGGGAAAGGGAAAGGGAAAGGGAAAAGGGGAAGGGGAAGGGGAAGGGGAAGGGGAAGGGAAAAGGGGAAGGGGAAGGGGAAGGGGAAGGGGAAGGGGAAGGGAAAAGGGGAAGGGGAAGGGGAAGGGGAAGGGAAAAGGGGAAGGGGAAGGGGAAGGGGAAGGGGAAGGGGAAGGGAAAAGGGGAAGGGGAAGGGAAAGGGGAAGGGAAAAGGGGAAGGGGAAGGGGAAGGGGAAGGGGAAGGGGAAGGGGAAGGGAAAAGGGGAAGGGGAAGGGGAAGGGGAAGGGGAAGGGGAAGGGGAAGGGGAAGGGGAAGGGAAAAGGGGAAGGGGAAGGGAAAAGGGGAAGGGAAGGGAAGGGAAGGGAAGGGAAGGGAAGGGAAGGGAAGGGAAGGGAAGGGAAGGGAAGGGAAGGGAAGGGAAGGGAAGGGAAGGGAAGGGAAGAAGGAAAATGAATAAAAAAGAAGAAAAAAGAAGAAAAAAGAAAAAAGAAAAAGGAGGGAAAAAGAAAGTTTTTCTCTGTAGCAGAATAAAAATCTCATTTTGACAGCTAATTGAGGAGAGATGCACGTTGGTTACAAGGATGGTTTGGTGTGCTGTACTACTTTGCACAAAACTCCAAAATTAAAAATTACCTCCAGGGAGTAATTTTTTATTTTATTTTTGCAAATATTAGATGGCCCATTTCCATCTTATTGAACATATTGTCACTCTAAACTGGCAGCTCGTTTGTTATTCTCAGAGCATTCTAAAGATACAGAAATAATACCACAGAGAATACAAATGGCTACACGTTTCATGAATACTTTCCAGGATATAAATTTGTAGTCATGAAAGAATTTACAGATACATCATTGTTTGTTTTCAAGTCAAAGAAATATACTCTTACATTTCATGCGTAAAATTGTATGCACTGCTCTACTGCAAACACATCAATTAATAACAGAAGGCCAAATTTTGTGGTTCTTTGAGCTTTTTCAGGCAAAATTCTCATAGGTGATCAAGAACTGCATAAAAAAAAGTTGAAATATATTTATCTATATGAGTTGTTTGATTTAATTTTGTTGGTTAAGTACCACCCATGAGTTCACAGTGCCTCTTTGAACGTGCTAAGAAGAAATGGTGGGAGGTCTGAACCATATAGCACCAAAGCCTAGTTTGGCAATTATATTCTATAATCTTTTATATGGAGAATGTCTCCTCTAACAGCTCTCAGTAACATCTCAAAGAAAGCTCACGTTAGGACCAAAGACATTGTCTCAGTCCAACACTCAGTCAACTGTTCATCGTATGTTTTGGAAACGTCCCACGAGCCCCTCGTATCTGTGAGTGACATGACACTTTCGGGGAGGGAGAAAGAGATGATCAAGAATTTTAAAGGCAAAATGGGAATTGCAACCCCCTGGGGAGTCTGCTCCCAGCCTGACTGCGGTGGGAGGTTTGCCCCAACCAGCAGCCCAGGGATTGGGTCCCATGTACTGACTTTTCATTATTCTTAAAATCAATAAGTAGATACTGACTACTCTTAAAGTGAATATCAAGATTAATTGACCCAAGTGGTAAGTATTGATCCAGAAATGGTCAATTGATTGTCAAGGGATGATAAATCTTGAATTTTATAGGAACGTGAAGCCACGGGCAGGAGCAACCCCAGGTTTGCAGTGGTGGACAATCGTGCAGGGAACTCCTGGGGCAGGATGCGCTGCCAGCACCAAATGCCCTGCCAGGAGAGCTGCCTTTGCAGAGCTGAAGTACCCAAATCCTCCTTTTCTTTCCCCAGAGGAAGACCTGCCAAAACCTAGGACCTTTTCTCCCTTCTGAGTGCAGGTCAGGTGAGGTTTGTCACATATGCCAGGCAAAATCAGTGTCCAGCTATCGCAGAGGGCAGCAGAAGGGTCCAGGTTGAGTATTCCTCCAGCATGGACTGACTTGGACAGGAATATCTGGGGATCTGTTAGGATAACAACATCCAGGAATGCACCTGATTTCTTTAGTCACTAAAGCTTTTTTAACCAGCACTTTAAAGAGATCCAGAGTGAAAAAGCGCTGTTCACCCGGGAATGAATACCCGCTTCTGTGGGGCAGAAGGCAGCAGATCTGGACGAACTTCTAATAAAATAATACATGCAACATTACCAAGTAATAAGATTTATCAATATTGCTCCAGACTGGGGTATTACTGATGTCTTGGAGTTGCATGCACCAGAAATCAGGGGGTCTCTGTCTGATTATTTTTGGCCAAGCACAACCCAGAAGGTTTGGGTGGTTTTTTTCCTTTGTGAAATTAACAATGAATTATTTAAAAAGCAAAACTAGAAGAAAATATTTATATTGATGTTATACCGGAACGGGGTTTCAAGTCAAAGGGGAGTTAGTCAGTAGTCTAACATCACAGTCCAGGACTGTGTCCATCCAGGGGCTGCACAGAGCCCCTCTTCCAGCAAGGTTACAGCCCGAAGAGTGCAGAGACATGGGGAAAGGCTGTGACCTGCAAGCAAATCTATCCCTTGCCTGCCCAGATCAACACAAAACCTAAAAGGCCCCGACACTCGGGGCTTCAGGCACTGCCTTCGGGAGATTTCCTAACCATGTAGAGAAAATTTCCGTAAAAGGTTTCCTCCTTTTTTCCCCAGCAGCATATCTGTGCCTCTTTAGCCACATTCCCATTCCCATTACAGTGGTGCTACCCCTCCCGAGCATCCGCATCTGTGATGTTTCTTCAAAGGGGAAACCACCAGGGAACTGCCAAGCAGTATCTAGACCTCTGGGATGTGAAATATTTGTATTTTAATTGCATCCTTTGTTCTTATTTCTAATAAAGGATGATATTATGAGGCCTGAGGGCCATATTCCTCTTTCTAGGGATTGTTACTGTGTGATGATAAGGAAAATGCTACGTGATGTGGAATATTTGTTCAGCAAAAATGTCCTTCAGTGTGAGGAAATATCCTATCTGCCTTCATAACCTCAGATGGAGGGGAATACAGCTGAGAGCTCTTCCCTTAAGCACTGCTTCCTACCTTGCATTTACTCTTCAGTCTTGTTTTCTACAGACTCCCATGAATGACACTTGGAGGCAAGGAAGAGAAGGGAATTTTCAAAAAAAGTGTGCAGGAGGCACGGGTACGAAACCAATTAGTTATTAATAGGTTTCGTCCACACACCTCCTGTGCATCATTTGGAATATTTACCCTGTAGGCAGTGAAGAGCAATCAGGTGAGAAATTTGGGTTTGCATCTTGCCAGACGGGCTTGACAACTTCGAGCTGAACTTTAGCTCCCCATCTCTGTCCTTGAAACATAGGAGTGTGTTTAATTTAAACAAAATGCCTAGCAAAAGGGTTTTTTTTTTTTCCTTAAAATGCTGAATTTATACTCCCCAAAATGTATATAAACATATACATATTACTGATTTATAAATACATATGTGTGTGTGTGTGTATATATATACACACAATGTATGAAGTGGCCTTGCTTTTGCACCGACATCTAGCCAGTAAGAATTTGAGAGCAATGAGAATTCCATTTTTTTAAAAAAGAGAAAGCATAATTGAAAAATGACAGCTAAGCAAAGGAAAATGGCACTTTGAATAGATCCCTAGACATCATTTGCACCTATAGTGACTCAATTAATTACTTGTCATTAACGCACACATTTGCTAGTGTCAGTTGAACCACAAGTGTTGGAGGACTTTGTTTTGGCACGAGCTATAACCGTCAGGGTGCCACTAAAGAAGAGGTTTCTTGCATTAAGAGCACGAGGCAGCAGTGTCCTCGTTTCACGCAAGGCAAACCACCTGTTAAGAGACTTGTTGGGAGTCAGGCAATGAGTCCACTGGAAGGACTGGAAGAAGTCCCCTCGTTGTGCACCATCATTCAATCCTACTGTGGTTATCTGACCTCTTCGGTGTGCTGACATGAGTCAGAAAACACCTGAGGATGCTGAAGCTTCTTGGACTCGTTCATTATAATACAGTAAAAGTTGTATAAGAAAATTCTCCAATGGTGTTTACGTTTCTCACTCAAATGCTGCTCAGCGGAGCTTTGATTTCCGTGGGCTGTTGGAGTAAAGCTGCTTGATCGCTCCAGTGGGAACTGCCATAAGAAAACATTGAGCAAGAACTCGCGACACAAACTTATGAGTACAGTGCTGAGAATATCATAGATCAGAGGTGACCAGGAAAATAAGATTCTTAATCACCTGACAAGGAAAGGAGATAATGAAACAGAGCTGGGTACAAATTTCCCCTAACGGACCTTACCAATTCCCATTCTTCCTCTACAGTTTCGGCATTTAGTGACGAGTTAATCACAATGTTTGGTCTTCAGTCAATAGGATATGTTCCTCAAAATAAGAAGAGGCTTTGTATTCTGGTCGCCCATCAGATTGCAACCAATCTTTCAAACACAGGTGCCAGGTGCAGGCAGAAAAATCTACTGACAGCAGCAGGATGATGAAGACGATGAACTGTATGGTTGTGCCAAGGGGCTGATTTCTCATCGTTTAAAAGAGAAAAAACAAGCTGGGGTGCTGAGACCAGTGCTCACCCCTCATCCCTTCCCAAACCTTCACCTGTAATTAGCACACACGAAGGGTTCTTCACATGTAACTCGAATTATGTGTAAAATACCTATTAACAACTGATAAAGCAAGAAGAACTAATTTACTAGTACCAGCTACCTGGCTTACCTGGCAAGATTTCACTCCATTGCCCTCAGGTAAATGTAGGTGTTGGACATTAAGAGCTGGCAGCAGGCACAGTGAGGAAGACAATTAGCAGCAGCGAGGAAGCGTCGCAGCCTGCCAGACTTTTATGGAGGCAGGTCATAAAATGCTTTTGTTCACATTTTCCAAGATTCATTGGCAGTCTCGTAATTGATGACAGAGCCTAAGAGAGAAAGCGTCTCTCTCAAGCGCTGTGCAAGGCTCCCCGCGCCATTGATAATGACCTACTTGCATTTACAAGAAATAAGTTCCAGCATCCTTTTATTGATACAAACCTGCCCACCATTGAGGAAGTCCAAACAGCTCTGCAGAAGCTAAAGATAAATAAAGCTATTAAAACCTGCTCCATTTCTCCTGAGCTGCTAAAGTCTGTGGCCTCTTAATTGCTACAGAGCTATAGATGCTGTCCAAATTCATTTGAAAGAATAATCATATACTCAATAACCAGCACATTGGAATAGCAATAATAAAATACCACAGAAAAGGAAAGATGACTAAGCAAAAAGGCATTGTTTAGTGTAATTCTATTTTTAATACCTGGCAACTTTTGCCTGGGTGATGCTCTGAAGATTTGCTATCATCAGAGTAATTCCCATGATAAAAACGTCTTAGAGACAGTCAATATTTTTGAATGTGCATCCACAGCTTGATGGTTTTGTAGGGTGAAATCCCAGGTTTTTTAGCCTCAACTGTGACTCCAGCAGAAGAGTTGACTGAAGGAGGACTTGGTAATTTTATTTTTTTATTCTGATTTGCTTTTCTTTTGTTTTTTCATCCTCCACAAGGACACGTTTGCAAGGGAAGACCACAGATATCCTCTCTGTGGACACCACCACCATAAAGTCAGGCTAAATACCTGCTCCAGGACCCTACTGCAAGATTAATTGGGCACCCCCTAGTTTCGGGACCCCCAAAACAATGAGCAGGTTTTCCCAGCTCCTTTGGATCTCCTGTTAATTGGCTGGCTCATTTGGCCTTGCTCCTGCAGACTGACCATGATTCCTTTCAAGGTCCCTTGCAAACACCTGGCAACTCTATAGATTGAGACTCTATGGTGGTAGAGGATGATGTCTAAATTAACTGCTCCACCAAAATTCACACCAGCCTTTCAAAACCCACTACACCCACGGGCTAATAAACTCTGCTCTGGACCCCTGACGCAGGTGGAGCCCCTGCAGATGTATGCTAGCTGAAGAGCCGGCCAATAGGCACTACTGCAGTGCTGGCGTACGGCAATGACAGTGGAGAAAAGATCATTTTAAGATATTATATTCTGTTGCATCTTCCAACCTGTTCCACAAAAAGCTATCGCGAATTTGCAGATCTCCCCATAAGTCACCATAAAAGCATGTCACTTTTCTCTGATCTTTAATTCCTTGAGTAGCTACTTCCTTAATTGTAGTTTACAGATAATTCCAGGTAGAGTAGGTGTCATTAAAACCTCATTTGTCATTCCGTAGTGACTGCAGTAACACAGTGTCTCCTACTGTAACTAGGAGAAGGCTCCACAATAATTGCACATCCCCAGGCAGTGAACACCGAGAGTTTAATGGTGCCAACTGTAACCGCGGCAGCAGGAGAGCAGCCCAACGTGCACGGTACGGAGTGTGCTAACGCAGCAAAACATCTTCTGGCAGACAGCACCGAAGGGCACCAACCCTTTTCCCAGACCCTGGCCTGCAAATTTAGTCATGGGATTCAAATCCAGAGTCACGATGGTAGGAAAAGCACAGTCTGGTGGGATGTGCATCTTCTGTCCTTAGGGCTGGTTAGAGCCATGGGGCTCAGCAGAAGCCACGGAAGAGTGCACAGTCTGGGCTCTCTCTTCCCAAAGGAGGAAGGGGGTTGCCAAAAGGAGCTGCAAGCTGGGGGAAATGTCGTTAAAAGGTTACCTTTTGCGATCGGGAGTGCGCCACTTAAAATGTAACTGTCAGGATGGTAAATGCGTTAAATCAAATTAACTCCGCTGGAATGAAGGGAGTGCTAGAAGGAGCGAAGATGGTCTGTGTGGTTTATATCGGCTGCAAGAGGAAGCAGTGGAGCAGAGAAAACTTTCACACTGCCATTTATTAAAATTACACTCAGCACTTTCCTCCCTTGCTTTAGAAACATTAACAGATCGTCGGCCCTGTTCTCATCTCACCAGTGGGGAAACAACGGCGCAGAGATTAAGTGGCAATTTGAAGGTGAAGTAGATAGCTACAGCAAGCCCATGGGAGCAGGGGCCAGAGCTGAAAGAAGAAATGTAAGATACTTTGCATGGACATTGACCTACTGGAGTGATGAAGGGGATGCACAGCTCTGCAGTTGGGTTATTTAGTTTAGGGAAGTGTATAAAAACAACCACAGCACTTAACTACGGAGCTTCGGAAGCACTGGTGGGGTCAGGCTCAAAGAGGAGGGCAGGCAAAGCAAGTTTGTCGCTCAACAGAACCTGAAATTTTCTCTTGCCCTTCATTTTCACAGAAAAGAAAAAAAATGCAGAAGAAACCAGGGAACAGTTTTCCGGGTGGTGGTGAGGGTTCTGAGCATTTGCAGATGACTTGACATTGATATGAATGCTGGGAGAACTTTTCTTGACTTTTTCCTGTGCTTTGATGTTGGCCGTCCTCACATGGGTTTCTAGTAATGGGTCGAGTAAAATAAAGCAAGAGTGTCAGATTTCTAAATATTAGCTGTGCATGAAGGAGGAAGAATGAGTGTAATTAGCATATAACCAGTGGGTAAGTTTGGAATATCTGTATCCAGGTCCATGGCTATCATCTTTATTGTGTCCAAACTCTGGCTTTTAGCATCTAACTATATCAGTCTAGCCTAGCCTGGTCCTTGGATCTCTCTACTGGGGGCAAAAATTAACACAATCCCTCCTCTGTTCGTACCTTCCACCCACTGCCAACAACAGCCTCGGGGAGGAAGGCCAGATGGATCTTACCGCCGACTCCTCTCCGGGGGATGCGCTGAGGACGGCTGCACGGAGAGTGCCCGCAGGTCGGCAGCTCCTGCAGGGCGACGTGCGCTTTGCCCCTCTCGCACGGGAGAGCTGCCCTGGTTCCACGGCATCTGCGACTCCCCGCTCCCGGGGAGGCGGGAGGGCAGGAGCCGTCCCTTCACGCGAACGAGGAGTAAAAATGGCAATTTGCATCTAACAAAAGGCATTTTGAGTCAATGCCATATCCAGTGGAAAGCGTGGTGGAAACAGCAGTGAAATTTATAAGTGGAAAAAGTCTTTAAGGCTTATTTTTGCCAAAAATGCTTATTTAGATATGTATTCAGGCGCAGCACTTTTGTGCAATGGTCTCCAAATGGCACTTCTAGATGCAACTACAGTACGCATAATAAATAAAAATAACAAAGGAGGCCTGGAAAGCAATGAACTTGTGCCTTTGCCAGGAACGGCATTGCTCAAATGCTGGTTTTAATCCTATTCTGGTGTTTATGGGTCTGAAAAAGTACCTCATTGCATCACAGGAGACTACTAAACCCCATCAACTTATTCAAAATTCTTTTATGTGCCACAAAAGGAAAAAAACAAGACAAAAAGTAACTGCTATGAACTCCCTGCTGATAGACAGGCACACACCTGCCCTGCATTTCCCTGTGGCCAATATCCATGTTCGCTTTGGAAGCAGAATCCAGACAAATATGATGCTTCCAGGTATTGATTAAACAGACATTTAGAACATGCCCAAAATGAAGCGCAACCAGGCAACTGTTTTGACATGGGGAGTGTAAGCATAAAACCACTGGAAAAGCTTTGGGAATGATTTTGTCGCTTTGGAAACAAAGAGAGGCAGTATCCAAACAGACCTCCCAAGGAAAGAGAGAGACCCCAGCCACCAGGTTGGTTTTTTAAATCCTTTCCAAGGGCCAGAAAGACCTGGAAGATCATGCAGCTGCATCCTGCAGACCTCAGGCTGCGTAAACGGGAAAGGCATCAGTCCTGGGCTGACGATGCTGGTACCAGCTTCAAGCACAGACAAAGCTCGTAGTTGCCTAGAGCAGAAGACTAACAGGGGTGGCGAAATCATGGTTGTCAGTGGGAGAGACCCAATGGGTTTCAAAAAATGTGCTGCTGCAGAATATCAACTTCACCAGGCAACATTCTGACAATATGCCTGGAGACGGAGCGAGCTCCTCAACCAGGGGTGACCGTGGCCCCACTGGCTGTGCCGGAGAAATGGGTGCCATTTGGGTGCAATTCATCCAACCTGCTCTTGGCATCTGTCCAGGGATGAAACGAATTGCTTGTCTCTCTCTCTCTATAGCCCAACAGTGATTTAGACCTGAAGCATCCCCAAAAAGACAGGTGTCCTCCAGGAAGAAGTTACCCTGGAAGATGCAGATGGTTAATAATATGCCAAGCAATTTAAAGGTTCCTCTTCCCTCTGCAGCTCCCATAATTTATCTATCCTTACCTGCAGTAAGGTACTTACCAAGCTTTTCCAGCCCCACTTACCCCGTTCTGCATTTCACCATGATTCAAGCGAAGCCCAAACCTTGGGCAGGATAAGTAGGGGACAGGACGACTGCATTTTATACCTCTGTCACGCCAGGGGGTTTATTGGAAAAGCACTGAAATCTCTCTCTCTCTTGCCCACACTAATAAAATAAACTTGGACCCAAGACTAGGTAAAAAATGTTTATGGCAGCAATTTTTAGGGTCTGATTTTGAAAAGAGCAGCTAACAGGAACTCCAGATGCTGAGCCCTGCTAACATCACCATCATGCAGGTGTCTAGACACATCCTCCCAAAATTTGGTCGCTTCTCTGGGTCCTAGAGGGAAACTATTAAATGGCCTTTAAAAAATATAGCCCAGTAAGTAAGTAGTCTTGGAGATGTGTGCTTGGTGATAGCATTTCGACAGCCCTCAACAGTAAATTGCAAGATAACAGGAAAAATGATGGCCCTTTAATTTTTGATCTAATCAAAGAGCTTTTATTTACATGATCTACTAGTTAACTCCACCATATCGAAGCTGACAGACTGTCCAAGTTACTTCAGTCCCTAATTACTGAAATGAAGCGAGCACCTCTGTTGAATGATGTGTATTTTTTCCTGTCACCATAAAAGAGACCCCCCCTCCTTGTGATTTAATCAGACCCGTGTCCTTTCTGTAAATAACGTTTAATCATCTTAGCCAACCTCATTTTTATAATGGCCCCTTTCACCGGAGCTCAGAAAGATATTAATCCACGATCACACACACCACAAAAAAGGATTGATTCTCAAGATCAGAAGATGTTCATATTCTTGTACTTACTAGGAATTATCTTCAAGGTCAGATTAAATGAGTGAGTCACAGAAGAGTGTGGGGATTTTTTTCCTAAAACCCATCCTTACGTCCAGCCAACAGTTGATCTGATGGACTTGTACCTGCTGGCAATAGCGTCGCCGGCTTGGCAACGTACACTGGACTGTGAATTAGTGGGGACCTACTAACCCTACGGTCGGGTGAGTTGGCAGCAGTTTCTCGCAGTACTCTTACAGCGTTATCAAGGGTGGAGAAAATCATTAGGAAACTTAGAAACTCTTATAAACTCTTGCGTTACTCAGTAACAGCTTCCGTCACATACTTTCTCCAAAACAGCTATATTTTGCTGTTGCATACCTTCACCCAAATGGAAAATCAAGAATTATCTGTATTTAAAGCCTTGCCCCTCTGCTCTGGTGGGGTTTGCCTCTGTACACCCAAAGGGACGGTGCTGATTTGGGCTAACAGAAATCATCCATCAGATGTTTGGGTTTTTTCAGCCCAATCAGAAAAGCAACTCGTATCTTTTAATAAGGATATTGCATCGGCTTAGTGGCAAACAGATCTCTTCTTATTTTTGTTTACAAATTTTACACGCAGTAGTGTGGAGAAGTACAAATATAATTGACTTTTTAAGAGCTTGATCAATTCATATAAACCCTTAGTATTATGAAACAAATAAAATAAGAACCAGTTAATGTTCTTTTATGGCTCTGAAATGCATTGCAGGTGAAACCGCATTTAAATAAGAAGAATTTCCTCTCAAAAGACTACTATTAGGTTGTGGCCATACAGCCAGAGTGAGATTATTATAACACGAGCCATGCGGCACAACACTATCTGGTTTCATCCACAGGGAGAAGAATAATCTTTGCTGTGACATAGCTATTCCAATAAAATGCATTTTTCTTTATGTGCTAACATGAAATGGAAAGCTATAATGAAAAAAAAAAAAAACCAACAACGTGAAAAGCCATGAAGATCAGAGCGGGCACAGAAGATATGTAAAGCTGATTTAAAAGATTAGGAGGGACAGAGAGCAGAAATGTTCCACGAATTCATGGAAACGTTAACAACAAAATTTGGAGACGGGAGAGAGTAGCTCTGCGTCTCAATGTTTGAGATGTTATTCCAAGGTCGGGGACCTCCATAAGAGATTTTCCCTTGCAAGAAGGTTTTTTCTACATTTCCCTTTTACCAGGACATCCAGAGATGCCATTTCCAGAGCAAAGACAGATTAGAAGATGACTCAGATGAAAAATATACGTCACATAAATGTGAAACGCTCGGTAAGAAAACAAATGTCACGCTCTGGAGGTCTCCTCTCGGACCAGAAGCCCCCAGAGGACTGTACAAGAAGACCAGGCTCTGGTTGCAGAAATGGTGCCTGAACCTTACAGGGAATCATTTGCATCCCTCCCCACCACTGACCCACCAAATATCCCTTTCTGGAAAATCAGGTCACCGATCCAGAGTAAAAGCTAAAAAGGGAAATGGGAAGAGCCAAGTTATTAACTTCATATATATTCAGAGCTTGAAATAATTTCCCCTTGACATTTTTAAAGCGCATATCCCAACTCACGTTTGGCTGCATTTCTTAGATCAATATGACTAAGGGAACAATTTTCAGAGCCTCCTGACATCAACACAGGTTTTACCACCCAATTCAAGAGCTGCGAAGCCAACCCTCACCCCGGATCTCCAAAAAAAACCGATGCTGCTGGTGTGTCCCACCAACTAGATGGGTTACTTAACCCCCCAAATATGCGCTGGGGCAGCCCCAGCCGTTCAAAAGCAAATCTTTTACTCTAGTTCCCTATAGCAAATGAGAAACAGATTGAGAGTCCATAAAATATTCTGTATATTGCCTTCTCTGGTACTTTGGGGCCTCAGAGTGTTTCTTTAGGATTCATATTTCTCTTCCAGACTCCATGGTGGGATATGAATACACATTATATAGCTGAACCTGCTGCAAAATGAGTCAAGAAGTAGCAAAGGGACCTTCTCAAGAATGTCAGGAATTGGTAGAAGACTCAAGGATGGAATGCAGAGACTCCATGGCTCCCAGGTCTTCTCTTAAATTATTAGAATAGACTTGAACTCAGAGGAAGTGTCCTCATTTAGCTGGTTCAAATACCAGGGTGTTGAACCCCACATGAAATTTTGAATTTCCTCATTTCACTGACAGAGTTTGTACCGCTGAAGAGGGCAGCCCAAACTGGGTAGCTTCTTGCTTTGTACAGCTGTAACGTGCGGGACTTTTATTCCTAGGTGCAGATTTGGATTTTGAAGACACCATGACATTAGCTTTGGCTACCAGCTAGAGAAGTGACTGAATGAAGAGAAGCAAAAGGCCCCTGTATCCCCTGCGTATACACTCCTGGGGGGACACCTCCATCAAACGCACTCAATTTGCAAATGAAGACAAAACTTCTTCTCCCAGCTCCACCTTTACAAGTACAGCTTGGAATTGGTATACGGTGCTGGGGACCTTTGTTCCCTGCCTTACAGCTACTCAAAAACCACATCAAAAAGGACGAAGCATGAGTAAGAAAGTGCCTTCTGGAGTCCCAAATCTGTTTTGCTGCCGTAACAGGCTTGTGATCATGCAGGGGTGCAGAGTTTCTTCTATGACATTTCGTTACAGCAGTATTAGGGTTTATAATTCTTATGTGTTTCTCATCCCAAACAAGAGAGGGCACAGTCACCCGCATATACCTGCAAACACGTGTGTGGCTCCTGCAAACACCTCGCCTCCCCAAAAATCACCCCTGCGTTCCTTTCCTGATTGTACCTCTCACGATAAGACCTACAAAGCTTCCAAAAGTTGTGCTGACATAGCAATAATCTGGAAATATCCCTCTGGAGGTGCCTATTGATTGTCGCTGTGGGTGGGTTATATGAGGGATCTATCTTAATTACCAGAAACTATCTCCTTGGAATGGCCAGCAATGTAGCAAAAATGATGCACGAGGAGATCCATTACTCTCAGGGAAAGGTCAATCCAATAGGATGTATGTTTGCATTCAGGTCAAGTGATGGCTAGTCCATCACCACGCTCCGTTCTCACTGCCCTGTCAGCTCTGTAATGGCTTCACCTCTCCTCCCTACCCCTCGCCTCCCTCTCCCCGCTGCCAGACTGATAACACGAATTAGGGCAGCTGGAGGTAACAGGGCACAGCTGTATTATCGCAGATGATAAACAGTGTCAAAGACAATTACGGGAGCTGCAGAGAGAGGAGGGACCTTTCAAACCCGTCCTTTGCCTTGTGCGCTGTGGGAGGAGAACACCTGGCCCATAACGAGAGCAGGAAAGGGGAGGTGGAAGAAGGAAGCCAGCTTTGCTGCCTCTTTCTCCGTGAAGCACTTTCTCCCCTTCGGGAGCATCTCTGGTCTGCTGGAAACCCAGCTTGGATAAAGTCTCATGGAGCAGGACAGGGAGGCTCGAGTGGGAGGGACCTCACGCATGATTGGAACAGGAGCTGGATGTCGATGGAGACACGAATCTATCCACAATGGTCATAATTAACTCTGGCACCACATGGCAAAAAGATGCTTGGCAGAGGTTTTCTGCTCCAGAAGGCAACCTAGGACAGGAGCGTGGGTAGGGAGCCATGAGGAGTGCTCCAAAGCACCATCTCCCCCTCCCTTTCCCCTGGGTTCACAGGCACCCCAGGAGGGCTGGTCTCCTCCATCTGGTCTCCCCCATCAGTGCCTCCATGAACAGAAGTGAACATCCAACCTGTTCTCTGGTCTCAGACACTAAGGAAAGCTCTGTGCAACCACTACACAACGTCCAGCGGTGGTGGTGTGAATAATCCAGCTGCTCCCCACGATGCCAGACTGTGTGCAAAGTGAGTTTATAAACTTACAAATTAAGCTCATTATGGATTAAATAAACTTATAAATTGCCTGGATTTGGGTGGCTTTTTCCATAGAAAAGGCCCGTGCATGTCACCACATCTCACACCCATGGGTGCTTTCAAGCCCCCTCTAGCTTAAATCAAAATTAAACAAAATGGATTTGTCCTGAGAGCAACGACTGTGCTTACCCTGGGGCTGCAAGTCTGTCGGCTGCACCAGGTCCAAACTGGAAAGTCTGAAAAATACAGATTCAGTCATACGGAAACAGAACTGGGATTGACTAAATTTCCACATTTCTCAGGGCTAATCTAACATTTTAGGCAGGAGAGGAAAAGCCAGCGAGGTGGGCTAACCTTGCCCTCCTGCAAAGCCACCTTTGGGTTCCTCCCTTTCTACGGACACCAACACAGGTATGTCTCCCTTTTTTTACGCCCCTTCTCCACCTGCCATTGGTATTTCATGAAAATAAAAGCACTCAGTCGGGAGTTCAAGGCCAAAAGGACTTTGCAAAACCGTTTCCTTCCCACTTCTGCTTCCCAACTCTTCCCATCCCAGCCCTCCTGAGCTTTTGGGTAACCAGCACAGAAACTCTTTCCAGGTAACTAGCATGGGCGTGCTGCAACACTCTTAATGATGGCCTCCTCTGGAATTGCTCTATTAATATTTATTAAGTGATCGCTAGCTGCAGGTACATTCTTTTAATAACTTATTTATAAAGCATGCTATAAAACACATTAAAAATACATTCTTTAACAGATAACGCCATAACAAGATGCTGTAAAGCAAACTATAAAACGTAAATGAAAGCTATACCTGAACTGAACACACATGGGGGGGGCTTGGAAAAGGGGGGAGAGAGCAAGGGGAGCTGTACCCAATATGCTTGAAAACCAGCAGTACCTTTTGGTGGAGCAGAGGATTCATTTGGACGATATTTAAAAGGATAAATACGGAGCACTGGACTGTTTTGACCCATGGCTATGGGCAAACAGAGGGGAACATGGAGTTACTGCAAAAATATTCCTCGGCAGGGTGGGAAAGGGTTCCTGCTGCGACTTGTGGGTGGTGGTGGGTCCCCCCCGGATCCCTACAGCCCCCCAGCCCCAGTCCATCTCTCCCTGCACCCCTGCTCCCTTTGCTTTTCAGGCACCCCTTTGCCTTCCCTTCTTCCCTCTCCTCTCTACTCTCCTCGTCCTTGTCTTCCCCGTTTCTCCCCCTTTTCCTTCTCTCTTGCCTTCCTGCACCTTTTTCCACCTTCCTTACAGGTTGCCAACAATACCATTAAAATATCACTGCGCTATCAAGGATTTAAATACTTTTAAACATGGGATCCATGCCCTCCCAGGGATCCTAGAGAAGGAGGATGGGTAGCAGAGCCATCATCACCCTTTCCCAACCCACTCGCAAGGCAAGTTTGGTCCTCTGTGCTCCCAAAATACCCCTCCACACCACAGAGCCGAGGAAAACAGCACCGGCACTGTGCCAGCTTTCCTCCTAACTAATTCTTCTTTGATGTCCTCACTCTGGAGCGAGGAAGTGACCTTTTTTTTTTTTTTTTTTTTTTTAGGTCCAGGAAAAAATCCAGCCCTCTATCAGATTGGGATTTCCATCTGAGCTGAGCACCGGCAGTTCCTATCAGAGCTAAAAGGGGAAAAAAGAGTAAAATCAGCATATCCAAGGGTCAGTCTGCAGCTGGAAGCAGGCAAATCCTGCCCACTACAAGCAGTCCTGGCTCCAGCCCTGTGCTCCCCCCTTTCATACCCTTCCAGGGACATCCGCTGCTCATCACTTTGGTCTTACCAGGTACAGTGCTCCTTATGCTCCTGAATGTCCTACTGAGAGTGAGAAAAGTCACAAAAAATCATTAGTAACCACACTGAATTGCTAATTAATTCTTTGGGACGAGGAAAAGTTGAAGAGAATGGAACAGGCTGCCCAGAGAGGCGGTGGAGTCTCCTCCTCTGGAGACATTCCAACCCTGCCTGGACACATTCCTGTGCCACCTGCTCTGGGTGACCCTGCTCTGGCAGGGGGGTTGGATGAGGTGATCTCCAGAGGTCCCTTCCAACCCCTACAATTCCGTGATTCTGTGAAACACCCATTTTTAACTTGGCTTTGGAAAATATTTGTGATCAAGTGTATGTTTGTGTGTATATTCCTAAAACAGCCATGATTTTGGAGGCGTGCGCAAAGGGAAGTCGAAGAGATGGCGGGTGACCTGCCCACCCCCAGCTCAGCCCAGATTTCCAGCTCTGAGAGGTTCTCAGGAAACCCAGAACCTTATAAATGTAGGCAGAAAATATTTGCTGAGAAACTGAAAAAAAAAAAAAAAAAAAATTTTCATGGAAAAACACAGTTTGGTCCCAAACAGAACCTGGAGCTGACCTGGCCAAGATGTTGTCTACCACAAAATTTTTTTCTCCTATTTTCACCTGGGATCCTGAGGACATTCCATTTTTGGGAAATCAGCCTCCATTCAGGACCGCTCGGCCTCTTCTTTTCCTCCTTGTGGGAATACTGAAACCTCTCTCCCAGCCTTTCCCCTTCCCTCTCCCCCTTCTTCCTGCGGCAAGCTAAAATGGCAAGACTAATTTCATTTCTTTTCCTTCAGTTTGTCTATCCGTGACAACCCTTTTTATGCATTTAATTCATTCTCAATTTCTCATAATCAGGCGAAAGGTGTCCCCTAAGGTTAGGAGAGAGCTTGTCAAAAAGGCAGCGTAAATTTGCAGAGGTAATCACCAGTCTATCTCCTTTCCCCACTGCCCATAGAACTATTAACTAATATCACTGTCTAATCTTTTTTGTACTTATTTATTTTGCAGCGAGAAACTAGTGTTATAAACACCCCTACTGTCAAAACTTGTCATCCTCATTACCTCAAGGCGGGCTCCATCTCAGTTATTCTAATTTCATAGTTTCTCGAATTTACAGCCGCTGGAAATTGAGTACAAAATCCATTATCATTTGTATATTTTAATTATGCAAATGAGGCAGCTCAGCTGCTCTGGCCGGGACCTGCAGGGATGCCTAACTTCAGTCTGGGTGATTACAATTTATCCAGTCGAGTCACTTTAATTGTAACAAGCTAATTACATTGTTCCATTTGGCTTTAACAAAAGAAAAGGAGACGGAAGACGCTTAATGGCAAAGGCCCGGCGTTCCGCCGCATCTCCCCGGCGAGCGCGGCGAGGGGCCAGGCGAGACGCGGCCCCGCACACCTGCAGAGGGGACGGGGTGGCTTTGGGGAAGGGGGTGTCCACCTCGGGAGGGGAAAGCTGGACGTCATCCTGGGAGAAATTCGGGAAGGGATGCTCTCTGCGCTTGGCCATCGCCAGCTTGGCCGAGAGAAAACCTTCCCCAGCAGCCGAGGGACGCCGGGGGGGAGAGCAGCACCCTGCCCCTGCCTCCGTCACCCCAACCATCCCCGAGCACCTTCCCATAGGGAATTTTACAGAGACACATCTCCGCCTCACTTAAGGTCTCAAGGACTGTTGGTAAAATCCCTACGTATCAACTCTTTATCTCCGGTGTAAGAAATACTATCTGCATTTATAGGTATTTCACTCAGGTACAAAAAAAAAAAAAAAAAAAAAAAAAAAGAAGAAAAAAAAACCCTTACCACCTCCAGCAGCCCCGATC
Source organism: Alca torda (assembly GCA_008658365.1). NCBI lineage: Eukaryota > Metazoa > Chordata > Aves > Charadriiformes > Alcidae > Alca > Alca torda. Next base: position 4,143,393 of record CM018101.1, read on the forward strand.
AGCAATTACTTTCTCAGACCCACAATAAATGCTCAGTACCTAAATTAAATACCCGGGAGAGAAGTAATATGGCTGCCCACACCTTCACGGAGGCTGTTAATAAATAATTACTTCTCTTGCACTGGCCATCTGAGGATCTCAAAACCTTTTGTAAGTATTAACGAATGAAGCCTCAGTGTGATGGAGCAGAGGCATATTCTCATCCGCTCTTTATAAACGGGGAAGGAAGGTGCGGAGAGGCAAAGCAGCTGTAGGGGTTTCAAGGGAAGAGCTGGATTCAGTCCAACCAAGTCATAGGCACTTCTTCAGTCGGGCACCTCCCGCGAGCCACAGCTTGAAGACCATCCGTTAGATCAGATCCCATCCCCAATCCACACAGCTCTCCCAAGCAGGTCCCACGGTCTCCTGTGGTGACAGTGGCCATCGGTTTTCTCCATGCCTCCTTCCCCAGAAGTAGAAGGAGCTCATCGGCTCCTGAACATGGGGGAACATCTCAGCTCAGGGCTTGTCTGGGGTCTTGTATGAGGAGTGTATCATGCAAGGGATGGAGGGGAGAACCATGTGTGACTGAATGTCAGTCCCTGCCTGGACACTGGGGAAATCACTTGGGTTTTCACAGCCCGGTGTTAGCTGGATGGCTGTATCAGAGAAAGCAAATTTGACGACAGCAGCTCAACCAATGGGTGAAAATCTGCATGCATGTGGGATCTGAAGTCCATTTATGAAAAACCATCTTGTTGGCCTCAGAAGCACCCCAAGCAGAGAGCCAGCACGAGACCTCAGTCTGTGCCAGCAGAGCCACTCCAACTTTGCAGCATATCTGCTGTGCTGACTATGTGCCCTGGGTGAGCTCCAAGTCCTCATGGCCATTGTGGATGGGGACTGCCGACTCTGACAATGGGCACCACTGTGAGACCTCCAGCATCTCTGCTGAAACGTGTAAAAGGATCGAGCTTCGTCTTCTGACGGTAGCACCTACCTGCCCTTGGGAAAAGCACCTCCCCTCTTCAAAATCTCTGCCTGATGACTGGGATTAACTGGAGAAGCGAATAATCGTTCCTTGGCAGAGAAGGGATGAAAGAACCACATAGATCTTTTCCCTCTCTAGTTGCTAGGGATGTGCATTATTATTGTTATTGTTATTTCCTTTGATACACAGCATTCAATTAATTTCCTTCGGCACACGTTTATGGCGCTCCAAGGAGCGTTCCAGGAGCTCTGCTTTTCCAGCACATCCAGTTCGCCAGCATCCTTTGTGCCAGTTCCGCTACGTTGGAGGGGGCGAGGGGGGGGAGGAGAGGAAAGGGGGGGTGATCCCTCCCAAAGAAACACTTGCCCTTGGCCACGTGCGCAGATGATGAGGCGACGGAAGCCTGGGCACTGCTCACGTTATCCCCAGGTGAGCGTTCGTGAGGTCCCGTTCAATAAAGCAGTAGTAACCACCATCTTGCTGCATTCCCTTGTCGGCCACCAAACTATGGCAGGGAAAGGAAATTGAACCCATTAAACACGCACACAGATGCCTCTGTGCCGCTGCCCCGCTCAGGAGGGGAGGAAGGAGCCTCTATTAATTTTTTTTTCCTATTGTGCCTTTACCAAATGCAATCATTTAATCATTAAAAAGGGGGGGGAAGCGTGATGAGGGGTGGCAGCAGCTACTGCAATATCCATGCAGTGAGTCTCCAGGAGCCGTGCACAGAAATAGGATGTCACTCTCGTACAGTACTGGGTGCTGGTGACGGCCACGCTCACCACGGTGTGTTTGTGCGTCCCTCCCGCTCCCCGGGGAGCTCCCCAACATCCCTGCACCCAGGGGCTCCTTCCCTCCTCCAGTGCCCCATATGTGGTGGCCCTGCCAGGTGTCTGGGCACCCTGCTTCAAGTTCAGCAGGTCTTTCAGGTGGATCTTCTCCGCAACTTGGCTCTGAAGGAGCAACCTCACCATGTCCTAGCCAGCTGAATTCGGTTAGACAGCCTGGACACCCCAGTGGTTTTAAGTATTGCGGCTTTAGCTCTTATGGAGCATGCAATCGCCCTGTGGCTGTGGCTCCATGGTCACAGCAATCCCAGCAACGGGCGAGGCAAGGTGCGGTGGGGACCTGCTGATGGTCTTCCTGGCAGCGAGGGGTTAAGGAAGAGCTGCCACCCCTCGACGTGCAGCGGGGCTCCCAAAATGCACTCCCACCATCACGCAGGCTTGTGAAGCCCAGGCTTGGCCAGGATCTCTCAAGACATCAGGTTTCAGGTGACAAACCCAAACTGCTGTATCGGACCCTCTGCTCTGAGCTTACCAGCGTGAAGGGGTAAGTGCCAGCCCGGTGCACTGGTAAAAGCACAAGAACAGGCATTGCTGGGTTGGACCAAAGGCCTTGCCCAGAGCCCTGCCTCCGAATGTGGTCATAAAGACACGCCAAGAGAGAAGCACGCATTCTTCCACCAAGGGATCTCCTGCTCCCCAGCCATATCCTGGGCAGAAGCAATTTCTCTGCCCTCCATAGCCCACCATGGAAATCTTCCTTTCTTTTTCCAGTCCCCTATTAAGCACTCATAAAACTTTAACACCAGCTTATAACGCAACATATGGCTTCTCACACATAGAAGACAACCAAGTGAAGAGAAAGGCCTGGAACGTACAAAGCACACAAGTCTGGGGAAGCATGGAACGGCATCAAACAATTAGCATTAGATATGATTTGTAGCCTTGCATCATTTGTAACATACACTTCCAATCTAAACAAGGATGAGACCCTTCCTACATTAAACCTTTAACCCAGGCCACCTGAGCAAGCCTGTGTTCAAAGCACGTGTAAGGGCAAGCATGAGGATAATACAGTAAGTGTATTGTGCATTATGTAGATGTATAGGTAATGATATAGGGGAGCTTCGTTAAGTGCCAACCAAGTGCTGGATTGGGTACCTGTGGCACACAACAATGGAGTGCAAGCCTAAAGAAGAGCAAGGAGAATTCTCCTGTGAGACACCATCCATTCTTTGATCCACAGCTGCAGGGGGAAAGCTGTAGGCATCTGCTCACCCTCGCATGCACTTTTCCTCCCCTTTCGCTTACTTAATTTTCTACAAAGTCTTAAGGACCTTTGCCAACACAAACTAAAAAAGTCCAAATTAACCTACTGCAGTGTTCAAAAGCTTAAAAAAGAAGGCAACACTTCTGATGTTTTTCCACCCTCTCCAAGCATCCTGGTAGAGCATCCTCATGTCACGCTGGATCTGGTGAGACGACAAGCAAAATTGGTGCTGCATACATTGATGGACAGAGTTGTTGGTCATCTTAAAAACCCCACCATGCCACACGTTATGGATGACCGTCTGTACAGCTGTGTGCCTGTACACTGCTCTCCGGCATCCAGATGAAGCACTATCTGAGCATTTTACTGAGACCTCCATCAGAGGTGAACACAATAACCTCTCCTATGGGTTTTTAATGTTTGCTATTTCACACAGAGCTACCATTGACATAGGAGGTACATTTAGCTATATATCTCTAATGGTATAGGAATAAGATGCCTGGAGAAATAAATAACAATAAGCTCTTTTATAGCTTCTTATACCGGCAGATCTCAGATTAATTGAAATTATGTGCCTTATGCCTGCTCTTCCTCAGGACAGAGATTAAAATGGGAAATGAGCATTTGTAGCTATGTAGATGAGAACACAATGTGGGGTTTTTCTGACAGGCTAAGGTTTTTGGGCATCGCTCTGTTTAGAATTGCAAGGCCTGAACCAAGCCCTGTCCTTGAAGGTGAGTGGTGCTGTTGGGATTTACATGCCACTCAATTTCCATAAGACAAGTGCATAAACACCTGTGTGACTTCTGGAAGTGAAAATTGATCAACTTTTGCAGTGTTCAATAGAGGTGCTCCTAACTCGTACAATCATAGAATGGTTTGGGTTGGAAGGGTCCTTGAAGGTCATCTAGTTCCAACACCCCTGCCCTGGGCAGGGACACCTCCCACCAGACCAGGTTGCTCCAAGCCCCGTCCAACCTGGCCTTGAACCCCTCCAGGGATGGGGCAGCCACAGCTTCTCGGGGCAACCTGGGCCAGGGGCTCACCACCCTCACAGCAAACAATTTCTTCCTCAGATCTCATCTAAATCTCCCCTCTTCCAGTTTAAAACCATTCCCCCTCATCCTATGGCTCCCCTCCCTGATCCAGAGTCCCTCCCCAGCTTTCCTGGAGCCCCTTTAGGGACTGGAAGGGGCTCTAATGTCTCCCCGGAGCCTTCTCTTCTCCAGGCTGAACCCCCCCAGCTCTCTCAGCCTGTCCTCACAGCAGAGGGGCTCCAGCCCTCCCAGCATCTCCGGGGCCTCCTGTGGCCCCGCTCCAACAGCTCCGTGTCCTTCTGCTGTTGGTGCCCCAGCGCTGGAGGCAGCACTGCAGGGGGGTCTCCCCCGAGCGGAGCAGAGGGGCAGAATCCCCCCCCTCACCCTGCTGCCCACGCTGCTGGGGATGCAGCCCAGGGTGCGGGGGGTTTCTGGGCTGTGAGCACCCATTGCCAGCTCGTGTTGAGCTTCTCATCCACCAACACCCCCAAGTCCTTCTCCTCAGGGCTGCTCTCCATCCAGTCTCCACCCAGCCTGGGTTTGTGCTTGGGTTTGCCCCAACCCACATGCAGGACCCTGCACTTGGCCTTGCTGAACTTCATGAGGTTCACACTTTTATCCTAAAGTCCTTTTAGGATAAAGTGATTTAGGGGATTAAATCCTGTTACAGGCTAATAGGAACTGTGTTTCTAAATCCACTGGAGTGCAGTGATAGAGGGATGTCCCAAAGTGGAGGATCAACTTTTGGCCTTGCCAGAAGTGCCACCATGAAGACGGCTGATGAAAGTCCATCACCTGCTGCCACTGAGAGGTTTGGACTGCATGTAAACAAGGGAGGACACAAGAGATAAGGGTGGACAGGATATTAAATGGAAGAGAGATGGGACAGATTTGGATCCCAGGTGGAGCAGAAAGAGTTTCTTTTAAGATCTAGTACCAAAGTAGCACCACTGGAAGGCAATCAATAATACTGGCACACTCATGGTGAATTGGAGTGACTGTTTCGGACACAAGAAAGACCTAGCCCGAAATTTCAGGAAAAAACCAGCATCTTACATTTTTCAAGTGGAGTTGGCAGGCTTCAAATTATTTTTTTTTTTCAGTTTTCATTTCAACTGCCTCCTTTTCAGTTTAGAAGGATATGCAAAGATGCAAAGCCAAAACAGAATTTTTTTTTTTTTTTGGCTCAAATATGGAAAAAAAAGGGAAACGTGTCATTTGAGTAGAGCTAAGACAACACTTTATTCAGCTTTTCAGCAGATAAGATGTCCACTCAACTGGTATCATTTCACAAGCACCATGTGTAGATTAAAGAGAGCGGAAACATGGAATATATCTCCTGGCCCAGGCTTTTTTATTACTTTAGATACTACAAGACACTGATCCCAATAAAGGCCTCTAGCTATGATTGCATAAAGCTTGTGAAAACGCCTGTGACACTTGTATCACAAATTACCAATCTTCTCCTTCAAAATTTCTGCCACTTTCCACGCTTAAATTTTCATCTTTTGGGGAATAAAGTGATGGGAAAAGCATTTCCTGGACAATACTAACAAAACCGGTTCCCAGACTTTTGGGTTCATTTTTAAAATGTCACAGTAGCAGAGGTCTGAGACATACACCTTCGCTTTTCATTTAGGTTTGGTAACAAGCTTCAGTCCTCCAGAATGAAAGGGGTACTTTGGGACAGCATTATTACAGCTATAATGAACTTTTATGCGTGCTGTATTTGGTTTATTATGTAGCCTTACAGTAATCTATACTCATAAAATCTCAGGACTCTTCTCTCTAATGTCCTCTCTATTAATTGCTATTTGTATCAAAAATAAAATCGCTATGGTCAATAATTTACATTCCATCAACATTAAATTAAAAAGAAAAAAAAAAAGGATGCAAGAAAGTATTGAAAGCATGAAGGGAAACATTTTATTCTCAGAAATATCCTTCTGGCTAATTTAGCTCATGTAGATGAACCAAAGTGCTGCAATAGCAACCCCACCTACCACGCATTTTGCACCACGGTCACGCTAATGTGTTTGAATATCAGCTTGATGGCTGATGTAAACGTAGCATCATCCATGAATTCCAGCAGCCTCTGGTATGAACGTCGCGCAGACAACAGGCACTTCACGTAATTAAACAGCCAAGTAGGCAAACCCAGACAAAAGAGCCATAAGTTGTCAACAGTCGGCTCGTAAGGCTATATATCATGGCTGATATATAGCATGCCTGATGCTGTTGCCATCAGCAAAAAATAAAAAAAATTAAGTTGGATTTTGTTGCTGAAGGTTTGGAGGTAGGGGGAGAGGGAGGGCGAAGCATTTAAACTTCTTCATTGTTGCTGCTGCTGATAACAAGGATGGATCATCGGTTATGAAATTGGCAGCCTTCATCTTTCCTCCCACCACCATTTTTACACCGCGCCGTGGGATCTCCTCTCCGGGGGCTCGTACGGGATGGACTCGCAGGGTTGTAAGCGCGGAGGTTGTGATGCCAGGGAGCACAGGGTTCCCCAACACTGAGCGACGGCAGCGGTACCGCCCACCCTCCTCTCCGAATTGTCGTCAGTGACGGGAAATAGGACAGGATTGCACCAGAGAATTTTTTATTTAAATGAGTGCCAGTCCTGGGGAAGAGGAAAAACCCTGCAGAGCAGCGTAAGGGCAGCAGAAACTCCTTGCAGCGGGCCCAAGCCCGCCATGCGATAGATGGAAGGATGTAAATAATTGAAGAGAATCGTTTTGTAATGCGCTGACCCCCGAGCGCTGCACATCAGTCACGCGGACACCGTCTCTCTCCAGCCCAGCCCGCCCCGTCCTCCGCTTCGCTGTACGCGCCATTAATGACCTCTTATGAGAATTAACTGATACTAACGCATCAGCTACAGATCTCCTGCATTTTTAAAAAGTTCATCCACTTGTCTGCCTGTGCAGATTAGTTTTGTAAAAACAATTATCGTGATTTAAACAGCTGGTTATGGAAATGTCTATTGAGCTGCCGGGTAGCGTTTTCCGCCCTGTTCATGCAAAGCATTAGAGGATTGTCAAAAAAAGAAAGGCGGGATCCCGTTAAACTTATAAAAGGAGCTAATTATGGCAAGTCTGTTGGCAGGTCCTGAGCTGAGGAGACTCAAACCAGTGGGAAATTTTGGGGTTTGCTTAGTTTGGTTCAGTTTGTTGCATGTGAGGGAATAGATGGACCAAGAGGTGAATGGATGGGGAGGTGGATGGGTGAGTGGAGGAGTCTCCCAGTCCCTCCTGGGCACCCCTTTCTCCAGCAGCAGCATCTGGGATGGGATGCAGGGCAGAAGCACGGAGCAAAAAGATGCTCTCTGTCCCAAAGGGCACACAGTCAAGCCTGAAAATAAAACCATAAGCCTAAAGACCTAAGTGAAAATAAGATAGAACAACTCTGCTCACACTCCAGCTTAGAAATTCAGATCACCGTAAACGGATGAGACATTTCCAGCATTTGTGTGTTCCCTGGTCATCCCAAAGGCTTTTCCCCTTCAAGATTTATTTACACACAGGAATGTAAGTGACCACGTTAGCAACAGCATCATGGTAGATATTTCTATTTCATGCTCCATGCCCAGGTCCCTTGGCTCTTTATAAGCATTAGCTAAATAGACATCACTACGTAACCGGTTTTGTACCGATTTTTTCTGGTAGGGAAGCCAAGGCATTGATGGGTAAGTAATTTATCCAAGATCACATTCATGTGGACAGCAGAATGAGGGTTTCTGCTTTGCAGCGAGAGGTCCCCATGAGATGCAAACGTCCACCAGGGCAGTTTCGGCAGGGGGGCTGCAAAGGCATCTGAGAAAATGCCACAGTGTCATAACAGGGAAAGGGAAGCAAATAGCAAAAAAAACCCAAGAGAATTTGGTCGTTTGGGAGGGAATTCATGATAGTGTCACCTGCTAAAGTACCTCCCCACACTGCCCAGCCTCTTTCAGGGGCTCGGGGGAGAGGGACCCCAAGCTGCAGGAGCACCCATCCTTGCAGAAACATCTCCTCTCAAAACCGGGGAATGCTGAGACACATCCCGGGTAAGAGCTATGATCTCACACACCTGTCCAGGATGGTTTAACACCGACAGCAGATAGACAGACAAGGTGGAAGACAAGCAGGTAGATCACAGAATCACACAATCACAGAATGGCTTGGGTTGGAAGGGACCTTAAAGACCATCTAGTTCCAACCTCCTGCCCTGGGCAGGGACACCTCCCACCAGACCAGGTTGCTCAAAGCCTCATCCAACCTGGACTTGGACACTTCTAGGGATGGGGCATTTACAACTTCCCTGGGCAACCTGTTCCAGCGCCTCACTACCCTCACAGTAAAGAATTTCTTCCTGATATCCAATCTAAATCTACCCTCTTTCAGTTTGAGGCCATTGCCCCATGTCCTAAAAGGCTTACCTTCTGGGTAACCGATTTATGTCACCTACTCTGTTTGAACCAATAAGTTCATTTTAGAGGACAGAATTCTAGCGTAAGGAACAGGCTGCCTTCATCATGTTTATTAATATTATCCAAAGTTGTTAGATCTGTTGAGTATAAGGAGAACAGGAAGTCATTGAAGTTATGTGCCTCTCAGGAACTGGGGGTTCGGGATGGCTTCCCACTCTTACACTTTGTGGATCGGTCAGGGCCTCTTGGAGAGGACCATAGAAGAGGAATTATCTGGATGTTTCTCCCAAGAATTGAGATCTCACAAGTCATCACAGCAACAGCTCAGAAAAGGGCTCCCTGAATGGGCAATGGCCAAAAGGTGGTCACCTGTCCTGTGGATCTAAGGATAGACACCCACTCTGGCGAAGCATCAGGAAAGACCATTGCAAGGCGGTGTACATGGGTTCCTGGAGGACACGGGAGAGTGAAGACATTTTTAAAGAAAAGCTTCTTGTCAGATGACTGTCAGACAAACACTGGTTTTGCTTCTCAACATCCAACCATGTACCTTGGTTCAGCATTCGGGGAGGGGGTTGCAGCTGAGTCTGGCAGCACAGGCAGGCTGGAGGCTGAGGAAGAAGGCAGAAAAAACGGCAATTACGACCTCTGAGACGTAAGAAAATGATGGAGAGCTCAATGCAGCCTAGGTGAAGGCACCGGAGAGTATCCATCACAGATACAAAGTGGTAGAAAAGTAAATTAGACTTCAATTTTACAGTTTAAAAAGTGCTTTAGCCTCAGTAAGGTGACAAAACCAGAACAAAATTTGGAGGGAAGAATGGCTGTGGGTGTAGTGCTGTGATCTTAAATGTAACTTGGGGTTTCTAAAGAGAGACAGCGTCACTTGTGTTTAGCATATTTCTTTGATAAGACACCTAACTTTTAGAAAAGGAAATGAAATAGGTGTCACTTATCCTTGCTTCAGAGAGGGATTAGATGGATTAGTGAAGTTGGAGAAACCGGAGCTTAGAAAGAAAATTGTAAGGTGTTTACCTGTAGGGGAAATAAGGGTCTCTAGTACAGAAGAAGTGCTGGACCAGGGATAGTTTGTTAGTGGGGCTCCTTGGTGATCGTTTTTTCAGTACTCATATTCAAAATGTCTGTGAGCGACCTTGGTACAAAAAGTAGACATTTTTTAATGATGTTTTCTGAAAATGCAAAAGACATTGTTTCGGGGAGGACTGACATACTCTGCAGAAGGAGCCGGCTGACCTTGAGAACTGGATTAACAGAAACGGAGCAGCAGTGCTGACAGGCAAGTTAAAAAAACTGGTATCTTCTGTGAATGACCAAGAAGAAAAACAAAGACCTAAGTGCATTCATGACTGGTATCGTCGTGAAAAATGCAAATACAGTGTAAGAGATTTCCAGAAAGTCCTGCAAGAGTCGGTCATACCTGGCAGTCCTGCAGTGCTGAGCATTGCAACGTCCAACCTTCATCGCCTTGCACCCTAGACAAAGCCCAACCCAAAGCTGAGTGCCCAGACTCTCCTGGTCACAGAGGGGATTTGCTGTGAGGAGTATTCTGAGATCATCAGTAGGGTAACAGCTCTCTTAGGAGAGAACCCAAGTCATAAGACCATGATGGGGAGAAGGGACAGCTTCTCTGATGGGGAAGCTTTCATGGTATTGTCTTGACAGTGAAAGACCAAGCCAGTGAAAGACTAAGCCAGTCAATCCCATGTATGAATATGTGGGAAACCACACCAGGTTCCCCTCTCCTGGCTCTTTGCAAACAGAGAATTTTGAGCTCCCATTCTAATAATAAAAAAAATATATAAATACAAATAAAATAAATTATATTATATTAAAAAAAAAGACAAGAATATTTTCAACGGAGAGATGTCAAGTCTATATTCTCTGAACCAGGACTGCAAACAGCCACAGGACGGGATGAGCTCAGAAACATCCCGGAGATGGGGAATGTTTGTAAAACTTAAGGCTCCATCTGGCCTAAACTTCAGATGTGCTGCCATTCGGGGAAAAATAAGTGTGGCATTGGTGAGATCCTGTGTGGTTTGGGTTTCTTTCTGTTTAAGAAATGAACTTGGAAGGGTTAAGGCAATGGAGGACCTCCCCGATGGTCAGAACTCTTAACAAATCATTCATCTGCCCAGCATTTCTCTGAGAAAGTAGATGTTCTTCAGCAAATGGTATTCCTCTTTAATGGTAAATCTGGGCTTTCACCAGCAGCCCTCCAAACTCAAAGCAGTTGTCAGGACAGCAGCGTGACCAAGCTGAACGAGAGGGCTTGTCCCACCCAAATCATATCAGCACAATATTTTTTTCCCACTTTCTTGACTTTTATACTAAAACCGGAGTTAGTGAGCAGTCCAGATCAATGCTGAAGTGAGTAGAAAGCCACAGGCAAATTCTTGGGGGCTGGAAATCTTTCAGGAGCTTTTTATTTGCTTGAAGCTTTATCAGAGGCACAAAGCAACACTCACCATATTTCTCCTTTCTCTCTTTTTTAATACAGTGAAAGTGTCCCCATTTGGGGCATGGCATAATACAAAATATCTCTGATACACTGAGCGTGAGTGTCAAAAAGAGGAAAGTTTTCCCTGGTTCTGACTATGTTTCATATGAAACGTTGCATACTAATCATAATTTATCATCATCTTCATATATTCTTATATAAGTAATACAAAGCACCACAGCCAATTAATCAATCTGTAATTAGGAACTGACACGAACATTTACTACCATCAGGCATAATTTATATGATTACAGATGATTAAATAAAATGTAATTGAGTGAACAGGCAATTTGTTAAGCACATGTAAATTCAGCCATACCACCTCGGGCTGTGATCTTGTCAGATCTCAATAGCTAAACAGGGTCAGGATGGGTCAGTGTTTCGATGAAGAAACCCCACGGGAGAAACCCAGGTGCTGCAGGAAGGGGTGATGGTTAATAGGTAGCGCTCTCCTTGCTGAGATCGTGTTGGAAGCGTAGCGGCTCTAACACGTTACTGGAGAGATGGACGTAAGCTATTAAAAGTGCTGCCTGAGCAGTTCTTGAGAGAGGTGGGAATTTGTCTCCTGGACTTGGGTTAATTTAATTTCAAGTAGAGCACACATCTGGCCACTCACCAGGAGGAGACAGTAAACCATGGCACCCTGACACTTGCTGCTCTTCAGCTTAGCCAGAAGACATGTCACTTCGGTGATTTAGTCTGCCTAACTCGGATATCTCCATCTTCATTATCTAGGGAAAGGGGAGTCCTCTTAAAATAAGCACATAAATTCCTCTTCTGCCTAGGAGAGGGGCAGGTGCTCTTGAAAGCCAACCAAGGCAGAACCTGCCAGCCTAACTCGGGTGCTCAATCTCCTGCAAAGACATCTATGTCCCTCCATTGACTGGATGGAGAAGCTGGTCACATACATCAGGACAACTGCTTCATTGAAACGTGGGCATAAATTGGATCTTGGTCTCAGATGTTTCTGCAGATCCTTGAGGTCGAACAAAGACCAAAACCCAGCCAAGGGCTGCTGGGCCCAAGAACAAGGAAATGAGAGTTTGTTCTTAGCGCTCCATCCAAAAACAGCTGACATCAGTAGACAGTCCCATGAGAACTGCTAAAAACAACACTGGGGAAGGTGTTTTTCTTTTATTCTTTTGTATTTTTATAGCATCAGGACCAAATCCAACTAAGTGAATGATTTCTTGAAAACTTCAGCGTGTTTCCAAATTGGTTTTGGTCACACAGCCAGGGAAATGCAAGAGGTTTTCTTTAATTATTGCACAAAAATAAACTTGAATTATTAGGATCAATTCCATTTCTGCAGTCTTAAACAAGAATATTTTTGCTTCCTCTGTTTTTAGTTTCTGCGTGGCTTATGCCAAGACATCTCGTTTAAAATAATTAAAACCATTTGTTTTAATACAGCGCAGCAGTTTCTGCAGTGCTTTGCCTGTTTGGTTTTTTTTGTGTGCTCTCCTCAAGTCCAGTGTCCCTCCCAGTGAGAACTGGAGCAGACATCTGACGGGTTCTAACGAACTCACTCTGCTTTCGCTTTGTGGAAGGCAAGCAGACAGGCCAACTGGAGCTAAAACAAAACGATCTTTGATTATTAAATGAATACTTACGTAGATGGATAACCAGATGTGTTCGACAGTGGATGCGAAAAGCGGGGAGGGGGAGTACCTTAGGATTAGAGCAGAAAGTAACACAAGCTCTCTTCTCTGAAACAATTAGTGAAATCACTTTCTGGACATTAGGAGCCCTGCGTGTGCAATATTATACATTGGGCCCGCGCAACCAATTTGGGTCAGTGTGATGTTTAAACTCTTAAGTGGTACCACTAATCTCCATTAATCTGACTTCAAAGATGAGACATAATGCTCAGTACAAGAGACTAAGAGTTGTTAATGCATGTTCCTCAGCTGGAGCACTAATACACAACTCCTGCAGAAAGAACAGGATCTTCCAGGCTCGGGTGTGAGGGTTAAAAATAAGCATCTATTTAGGGATCTTCCCATAACTGCTCTATTCTTTGAGTTCTTTCCACCCAGTTGTGCCCTTTGCCGCTGCGGGTGCAAGGATGGCCATGAGGACGTCCTCTCATTTGGGTTCTTGTGTTCCCCCCCAAAAAAAATACCTAGGATTGCCACTTCTGTGCAGCCTACACGATGAACGGCTGACTTCGCTTAATGAGGAAGAGCTAGGGCAGTGAGCCATGGATTTATCCCAAAGCACGTGGGATGGAGAAAACAAGGTTGGTCAACCAAGATTTAATCTCAACCCCAAGTTTATCAGCCAGGAACGACCGCAGAAGCCAGTGAAATTATGCTGGTCTGAAGCACCTAACTGAAGGGAAGATCTCTGGGGGTTGATATCATGCTAGAAACACAGCTTTGAAATTTCTCCTCTTTCCGTTGTTCCAACACAATGCGGAGTTTCACGATGGATGGCAGAAGTGAGTGTAAAGAGCCACCACTCTAGCTGAGTAGGATTACTCCATGCGTTCCTTAAGTCCCTGGGAAAACGTTTGGGTTTACATTCTCGGGAGAAAAGCAACATTTTTGTTAAAAACATAAAAATTTCACCTTTCTTTAATTCCACAGGTTTTGAAATAGATTCAGGTCTCCTTGCATTTTTCCAACATTTGTTACTAAAATATTTCCCAAGGCAATTGATTGAAATTTATCTAAATCAGGGAGAAAGAGACTCTGTTTTTATTGCAAGAACAATGGTACCTTTCTCAATTAAAGTTAACACTGACTAAAAAATAATAGTTACATGTGGTTTACAAAACAGAAGTAACAGCTATGTTTTCAACCTCAGACTTTCTGTCTGAATAATTTTGAGCAGCTTTCCTTGAAGACACCCTTGGGAGAAAAGGTCCTGTCTAACTGTGTTGCCAAGTCTTGTTCTACAAATGCTATGAGGTCTTTTCAAGAAAGGCCTAATCACCGAAGTGCCAACCTGTAAAACTCAAGCGAAAGCTAAATGGCACTTAATCTGTGCCTTGCTGAGACGGAGTTGTCCAAAAATAAAGAAAAATGGTGAAAACCTTCTAACTTGTGTTCTGATGTAAAAAATCTCTGATTTCAAATCTTTAACTGGTGTCGTCTCCCCAAATCACGTGCCAGGCAACCAGCACAAGCTCCCAGTCTGAGCCTGACCATGGCTCTCCTCATATCAATGACAGCTTTGCCTTTCACTTTCTTCTGGATGGTGTCTCCTGTCCTCCTGCCTATTGTGCTCCTCATCTGAACACCAGCAGACTGTTAAGTAAGGTTTCATAAAATTGCTGAAATTCTCATTTGTCCCCAAGGAGTCCACCATGGGAGACCATCACAGTGAAAAAGTTCCTACGATCCATGAATAAACAATCTTGTTATTCTCTACCTTCCTCAGAGATTTCTATGTCTGCTACTGAAACGACTTGAGTGCTGCAAACTAATTATAAAATTATTTAGCTAATAAAGGCAGGTAAGAAAATTTATAATTATCCCTACGATTAAACTCTCCTGCAGCTGTAGGATTTGTCTTACCCTGCAGCAAGGTGGGACCCATCTCATGCAGCTCCGGCTGTGCAGGATCAACCCAGTGGGTGGGATTTGGCTCCACATGCAGATATGTGGGACTCCATCCAGGCTCCCTCAATGCAAGTGTCCAGCTACCTGAGAGGGAACCTTGGCCATCTCACCTGGCCTTAGCTCTTGCTCCAGAAGGACACTGCTCTTTCACAGTCCTCTCTTATGTGATACTCCAGATGGTCCTGAACATCTCACATGGCAGTAGACATGTATGTTTTGGCAACCAGATCAATTGCTTGCAACCAGATCAAACGTACCACCTCAGTCTCCATGGGCTCTGCTGGGACCCCAAAGCACACGCAGACACCTATAAGTCTCCAGCCACAAGAGCAAGACACCTCTCCATCTATGTGCATCATCTAAACGCTGTGTATAGGCAATGAAGGTGCATGTCCCTCAACCATGGCTCACATTACCTGCCTTGGATACATCACTCCAAAAAAGTTCTTCAGCACAGATGTAGCCCAGACCCACCGGGCTTAATTCAGCTGTCTAAAAGACATGTGTGGTGCTTGATAGGATGGAAGAGGCATCCATGTGGGGTTGACAATCTGACATGGGTCAACAGGGTAGCTGAGAGGTGAAGGAGCACACCCTGGAGGGGTTCAAATGGCACCGGACACTTGGCCCCTTGTTGAAGGCAGCTACCTAAATTTTAGCTGGTCCCATTAGAGGGGTCCCATCATGAAATCAGCAGCAAAACGTCCACTGCCTTCAGCCCAGCGAGAACTTCGTACCACAACTAGTTCCTATTGATTGTGAAGATAAAGAGGACACAGGTCCTGCTAAAGTAAAATCACATGAAGAGTTTCTTCCACACCTTCCCCAGGGGATTTCGCTTTCCCCTTGCGTTTCCTATTGGGAATCTCATTTTCGGATGTACTTTTGGAGAAGACAAAGGTTGACCTCCCCAGCTGAGAGCAGGCTGACTGGGTTTGACAAATGCTGTCAAATGACAGTGTGTCCAAGCATAAAAAAAGGCTCTTGGCTGGAGTTTTTCATGGAGTTTTACAAGGTAGTAACATAGACTATAAGCTGGTGCATTTAGGCGTCTGGGTGGGGAAACATATGAAAAATGCATGAGAGGTTTGTGCAAGAAACGCGGTTCACTGGTGTTTCATATTCATTATTCTTTTTTCTTCAATGAAATTATCCTAAGGAATTTTTTTTTTTTTTTTTTTTTTTTTTTGGAGCTAAAGAGAAAGCACGTGCTCAGTAAGTGAGTTCAGCCGCAGATTTCAGGGTCCTTAAGTACTCATTGACACAAGAGGCGACGACAGCTCTGCAGGAACCTTTATGGGTCTCTCAGGGTTGTTGGTTTTTTAAGCCTGTGTATTATGGATTTCCACAACAGGTGTTAACAGCTCAAGGCATCTTAATGCCTATTGGATTAAATAATGCACATTTTTAAAATTGCATGAAGTCTCTCCCACTGGGGAAATGCTATCCTTTCCGCCTTTACTCCTTAAATGAAAATAAAGCATGTATTACAAAAATTACCAAAGAAATGGCTAAAATCCATCCCCAAAGCAACACAGAAGCTGGGCTGAAATTCTACGTTTCACTTACTCCTTTACCCAAGTCCTGAGGCAGATCAGAGCAGAGAGTGAATGGATACGACCATGTGCACAGCCAGGGAAGGTCAGGAGGAGTTACAGAGAATGGGACACTGGGACAAAAGCACTGGTTAAATTGGTTAAAAGGTCTTTCATGCCCTTGCACCAATTCAGCCAGGGTGCACCAGCTGAAAGTCTGAGCCAGCGCTTTGCTGGGAAGAAAACAAGAGTGAACGAACCCGTTGCTACGAGTGGCATCTCCTGGAGGGTCCATCCAGCCCTGCTGGAGGACAGCCACAGGACATGACAATTCCCACCTGGGCACAGCTGTCTTCAGGTGGTCCTCCAGGGACTGTGGAGCCACCACTCAGGCAGAGATGTCCACCCTGAGGCCCATGTGGGGTTGGTCAGGCCTGGGGACACAGCACCGGCGCAGCAGAGCAGAAGGTCTGGATCTGGCCATGCTCAGCATAGGCAGGAGCAGAGCCTGGCCCTGAACCTCCTCTCCTGGGAGCTAATGCCCTCCTTGGACAACTGTTTCGGGGACCTCTTCTGCAAAAAGCAGGGGGATGCTTTGTTAAAAGTTTGGCTGTCATTTGGGCATTAATCATGGCTCTAAAAGCGTTTATTAATGCCCTGTTGATAGCTAACAGTGAAGCGCTGCTGCCCCCCCACCCCCGCCGCCCCTTTTGCGATATGCAAACAGTGGTGATTAAGCACCAGATTAAACATCTTCATGAATATTTAAAAGGCTGGTTTTGAAAGTTTCCTGTCCTTTTACACTAATAGCCCCATTAAAACCTGTTTACAAGCCAGTCATGAGAGTAACTGTGTGCACTTAAAACACGAGAGAGTTCCCCTAGAGGAGTGCTTTAACCACGTGAGAATGGCAGCTGATCAATAGGGATCTTAAAGTAAGACTGTCTGCCTAAACCCAATGGAAACAACCCCTACAATACAGATATAAAGAGCTGGCAAGGGCCCAACTGGTTAATTAGGGAGGCGAAACGGTAATAATAACAACAATAATACTTGCTTGAAGGTCCAGCTGTCCCGGTCCTGGGTGTCTGGCTGCCACGGGACTTCTCAGAAGCTGCCTTAAAGCTGTTAACGACAGCCAGGAAAAGGCCAGGGAAAGTTTTAAATAAACTTAACGGCTTGGTGTTTCCTGGATCCTCTTATGTTTTACACATCAGCCCCTGACTGCGCGCAGCCAGAGCCTGCGACGGGGATGCAGATACCATGCGATAGCTGTTAATAATTCATGCAACTTACATGTTATGTAGAAGCATGGCAGAATAAACACAAGTCTTATGCGTGCATATCCATAATAAAAGAGGTGAGCTTATTCAAGCAGTGCGGTGAACCCAAAATTTAAATGTAAGGCACTGAACCCTCTTCTACGGACATTACTCTTGGCCCGCGCTCCGTTACTCGCCATACGTAGTATCGCAACCACTTCATTCTCATCACTTGTTCTGAGCTACGGGGCCACGAAGCAGCTTTGTGAAGGTGTTTGAGTCCAGGACAGGACCGTGAAAAACCTGGGCCTTTGTGTCTGTTCTGGTGTTACTGCGAACACTGGAAAGAAATCTATTGACATCAGCGGGCTTTGTATTAGGCTCCTGCTGTGTTATTAAGTGAATTATTAATTATTAATAATAACATAACAGAAATCACATGTTGCCTTATTCAACCATTCAATTTTGCCTTATGTGGGGGTTTCTGAAAATACAGTCGCCGAGTTTAAATACAAGTGTGGATTGATTGTTCAGCCTCCTTACTCATTGCCAAGGAGAGGGTATGCTTACATATGGGTGTCCAGTTTTAAATGAATATTGATTGACTGAAATTCATGCCGTCTGCTTCAGTTTAACTGTTTGGCAAAACTCGAGATGTCAATAAAACTGGATTGAATTTTGAACGGTATTAAAACTTTCTGGAGCCAAGATAATCATGATGGAAAAAAGTAATAAACGGCTGGAGACCTTATAGGCATGGGGCCTTTCCTACTGCTGTGAAGCCCTCTGGGGTTAGGGGTGTTTAGACCCAATATTAAAAGTCCAGTAGAGCTGCTAATGGTCTTTCTGTCCCTTTGGCTGCAGCAAATATAAATAGGCAAAGTAGATGCCCTAACTCGTACCTTCCTGAAAACTGGCCAGAAGAATGTCTTTATAATGTTTCTTCAGGTTTGGGAAAGCATCACCCTTCAAGTGAGAGGTGGCTGGCTGCACCTCCATGAGATCTTCTCCGAGGTTGCCCCCGTGGGACTGGCACTTGCCTGTCCTGGCTCCCCACGGGGGACACGTATCTACATTACCTGCAGGAGAAGTGGCACTTGGCAGAGTGGGGAGCAGAGAGTGTGGGGAGAGCAGGGAGGTCTCACCATGTAGTATTTCAGGTTTAATTCCTGGTGCAGGAATTCATGGGGTAAGAGCACAGTGCATTGCCCAGCCATCCGCATCCTCATTGCATCCCGCTGCCCCAGCAACTTTTATTGCACTTTGCTGCTTATTTATAGTCATTATTATTTACTCACCCACTTGTTAATGCACTTAGTGCGACCGAAGTGCAGTGGAATTAAGGCACTGATCCCCCCAAATCGTTATCCTATTTCTAAATGGTTCCCTTGAGGATTTGCCCTATGGATGAATCCGTATCCCCCAAATTTAGACACATGAAGGTCAGGCTGCCTAATCCAGCAGCTGTCCAGACCCCAGAGGTGCCTCCTCCTCCTCTACGATGATGAATTAATCTCACTCAGGTTTGCAGAGGGCTCCAGCCCTCTGATCATCCTCATGGCCCTTCTCTGGACATGCTCCAGCACGTCCATATCTCTCTTGTAGTAGGGGCTCCAAAACTGGACGCAGTGCTCCAGGTGGGGTCTCACAGGAGTGGAGGGAGAGAGCAAACTTGAGCAATTACTACAAAGAGAGATAAATCCACTTGCGTGGCTTACGCAAGACCATGCGTAACAGCTGACAGCAAAGCAAGGAGTTGAACGGGACTGCCTTGGAGGTTTGGTGTCTACACTAACCCTTGCCAAGGACTTCAACCAGCCACCCCAGTTTTGGGCTGGAACTGTGAAAAGACACAACTCCACAGGAACGCGGCGAGGCCAGGCTCAAAGGACGGTGCCCTGCTGTACAAAAAGCAGTAGGATGGCAGATGGCTTGAAGGCACCTCTTCAAAAAACCCTCTCACCCCTTCTCTGCAGCAGCTTGTTCCTGGGAATTGGACTGTGGCTCAATAAAATAACACCAGGAAACGCAGTCCATACTATCTTCGCGTTTCTGCTGCTTCAGAGCTGTCAAAACTAGCGTCCGTGTTTATTACCTACCAATTAATTAACAATCATGAATGCAAGCAGATGGGAAACACTTTAATTCCTGGGCCAAACTAATCTGTGATGGTAGTTCTTTGAAATTACTTATGTGCTTGCTTGATTTCTAAACATCATCTTACCGATGTATGCCAGAATCGCTGTGAAATAAAAGACCTTATTTAAGGTACGTAATACAGGGAACTTACTTGCTCACCCAGATAAGTTAGGAACAAGTCCTTGTCATTTTCTTCCTAATGCCAAAAGCAGCTGAAGCTATTTTTAAGCCCCTTCTCTGCACTTCTCCATTGTGATGAGGAACACCCACCTTGTGGAGGTAGAAAATTTTTGTTCGCCCTGGAGCATTTCACTCCTGCAGGTTGGAAGGTGACCCCGCAGACAGATGCGTTATCGCAGATAAAGGGAAGCTAAAGCGTGGTGGAGGAGCTGGAATAGGAGGCAGAGGGTGAGGAAGGGGAAGATGGGAATTAAACTGATTCTGTCACTGGTGAAAACTCACTACCCCTCAAAATTGCTATTACACCACTGAAGTCATAGAATCATAGAATTGTCAGGGTTGGAAGGGACTTTAAAGATCATCTAGTTCCAACCCCCCTGCCATGGCCAGGGACACCTCCCACTAGATCAGGTTGCTCAGACCCCCGTCCAGCCTGGCCTTAAAAACTTCCAGGGATGGGGCTTCCACCACCTCTCTGGGCAACCTGTGCCAGTGTCTCACTCACCACCCTCATGGTGAAGAACTTCTTCCCAACATCCAGTCTGAATCGACCCATCTCTAGTTTTGATCCATTCCCTCTAGTCCTACCATTACCCGACATCCTAAAAAGTCCCTCCCCAGCTTTCTTGTAGGCCCCCTTAAGATACTGGTAGGCCACTATAAGGTCTCCTCGGAGCCTTCTCTTCTCCAGACTGACCAACCCCAACTCTCTCAGTCTGTCCTCACAGGAGAGGTGCTCCAGCCCTCTGATCATCCTTGTGGCCCTTCTCTGGACACGCTCCAGCATGTCCATCTCTCTCTTGTAGTAGGGACTCCAGAACTGGATGCAGTACTCCAGGTGGGGTCTCACGAGAGTGGAGTAGAGGGGGAGAATCACCTCCCTCGACCTGCTGGCCACGCTTCTCCTGATGCAGCCCCGGATACGATTGGCTTTGTGGGCTGCTAGGGCACACTGACGGCTCACATTGAACCTTTGGTCCACCAAGTCATGGGTTCTGGAAATACCTAAATGATAATTATTGGGATAGGAGCAATAAAAGAAACTGCAAGGTGGAAGCAGAGGCGATTAGGTCCTAGATTAGTGGTCCTAACCCCAGGTGGGAGGTGGTGGGAGCATCAGGCAGAAGGAAGAGCTGTGGGGCTGAGAAAGGCTTGGAGCTGAAGGCACAGGGGCCATTCAGAGGTAGTAATGAGGGACTGAAGGACAGAGATGGCTCTGAGAAAGGGTTGAAGTCCCTGGGCCCCAGGATGCGGAATACAAGGTTTTAGGAGAAGGAAGACGGGTGCAAGAGGAGAGAGGTTGGAGGTGACAGGCATCTCCATTGGTCCTGCTGCCATTTACATACTTACCTATCAAAAACCAACCCCACTGGCTTTTCTCTTATGGTCTGAAGAGAAGATATTACTGCTGGTAGGTTGAAAAATGTAGGATCTTTTTGTTTGTACTGAGTATTAACATGGATACATGGATGGTCTTAGCCCTCGGCAGCAGAGAGTGGAGCTTTCTTCTTCTGTTTCCCAGCAATCAAGAGAAGAGGTGGGACCACCATGTCTGAAGTACCATGAGCAAAAATCCTACTCACTCCAAGCTCCTCAAGAGTGTCCACTATGAAAAAAAAAAATAACAATTTTGAGAATATAGGAAAAGGTAAACATGGGGAACTCCCAGTGAAAGAGCTCAAAGGCACACACTGGTTCCTGAGGGACCAGAAATGGGATCTGCCTGAGAGTGATATTGAGTGGACATGGCAGGATGGTACCTCTGTACTGATACTAATAGTACATAAAACAACAGCAGTAAGAGTAATAGCAGTTAAACCAAAAGGCTCTATGGTAATAACTGGACATGGGAATATCATGACTTTAAAGAAATCTTCATTTGTATGAATTCAGTGATTCCAACTGCTTTGAGAGAACCAATTTTTATGACACTGAATGCAAATCAGTGGCTGGACAAGCTAAATGAACTTTGTGTGCCATCCAAAGGGCAGGGCAAATACATGCTTGGGTTACAGTTAATACTATGGTATTAAAATTGTATGTGTGAAATTGTTCTATATATAATCAAGGCTGGAGCCCCTCTGCTGGGAGGACAGGCTGAGAGAGCTGGGGGGGCTCAGCCTGGAGAAGAGAAGGCTCCGGGGAGACCTTAGAGCCCTTTCCAGGCCCTCAAGGGGCTCCAGGAAAGCTGGGGAGGGACTTTTTACAAGGGCATGTAGTGATAGGACAAGGGGTAACAGGTTTAGACTAAAAGAGGGGAGATTTAGGTGAGATCTGAGGAAGAATTTCTTTGCTGTGAGGGTGGTGAGCCCCTGGCCCAGGTTGCCCAGAGAAGCTGTGGCTGCCCCATCCCTGGAGGGGTTCAAGGCCAGGTTGGACGGGGCTTGGAGCAACCTGGTCTGGTGGGAGGTGTCCCTGCCCAGGGCGGGGGGGTGGGACTGGGTGGTCTTTAAGCCATTCCATGATTCTGTGAAAACATGCTTTTCATCACTGATAAGATATTCCTGAACTGCCTGAAGCAGAGGGGCAGGTTAGCATGAGACAAAACTCTTCTCTTTAAACCAAAAATTCAAGATGAGTTGGGTAGATTTTATGACAGGTATAGGTGCCATAAAATACACTGCTGCCCGCTTTGATAATCTTCTGTGTCCATTATAAAGATCGACTCTGATGGTTAGATCCTAGGTGCCTAGGATCAGCAAAAATTTGACAAACACATTGGTAAGAGCATTTTCCTTTAAATGTTTCCAAATTTCAGAAAGGATCAGATCAGAAGGCGGATTGAACTTACGGCCACAACCCTGAAATTGGATTGTTCCAAGAGGTAAGTGCATAGGATCCACTCCCTTGGCTGAGTCAATGGTAGAGACCGGAGATGGTCATTACCAACTTGCTTTCAGTGTCACGGGGGCTTTTGGCTTGAGTTTTGACTAATAAGTAGCTGAATTTATGAAACAGCCTGTGCTCAGCACACTGTAGGTGTGTATGTGACCAGGAAGTATCACGCTCTTGGATATCAACGGTATGGACATCTGAAATGAGGTGAGGCATCCCACTCTGCGGCTGGGACACCGCAGAGTCAGCTCAGCAAACGTCCTTGCTCCGTGGCCCAGAAACTCTTGGTTACCTGCTTGGAGACATGTGGCTTCCAAACCACCATGGGACCTGCTACTGAACTGCCCTTGACACTCAGCATGGTGATAGTTTCTCCACTGAAGATGGGTGGAAGGATGGATGGATGGATGGATGGATGGATGGATGGATGGATGGATGGATGGATGGCGGACAGATGGAATGAGTGACACCCACTGGGTTTCATGATTCTTTCTTTAATGCTGATCTCACTATAACATACACATTTTTAAACCCATCTATAATATTCCTCAAAATGGCTCTTACAAATAAAAAGCCCCATGCATTTCAATGAGTGTTGGACCAGGCTCTGCGTTAATTAAGCCAGTAGCTCCCAGTTGGCTCCTGCAGACCACTGGGACCACAGCACCATGAGAGCCAGTCCAAAGCTGTCCATGGGCTAATAATTAGCACCTCTTTCACAGCATCTTTATAGCGCATGACATTAAAATCTGGATGGCGAGGAGAAAAGACTGGCAACTCTCCCAATGAGCCTGGAAATGTCTGGATCAAATCATGGAGTTACTACCTGGTTTCTAAATGGTTGGGAATCTTTTGTTTTATGTAGCTTTTCAATGATGCTTTTAGCTACGATTGATCTTTTTTTTTTTTTATTTTCAACTGTGCTATGAAGAAGTGAGAGTGGAAGCTAAGATACGAGAGAGTTTTTAACTCAACCACATTTTAGAAAATCTCTCCGAGACGCTGGTAGATGAACGATGCCCCCTAAACAACACATTCACACGCGCACCCCCTTTCCAGGGGCATAAATTGAGGCTTGAAGAAGAGGTGGTATTTTTCCAACTCGGGCATGTCAACTGAGAAATCCCAGTCCAAAGTAGATTGATTTTGAGAAATGCCCAGTCTGGACAGATGGGCAGCAAACCAGATTACTCACAGGGCACTCTTATGTGAGAGCTTATCTTGAAAATGTGGGTCTATAAATGGCTCTCTGCAAGGTCACGGAGTAATTCATTGAACTAAAGAGTAAAATTCCGGGATTCTGGGTGTCTTCTAGCATGATCGTACCACTACACCTTACCCCACAAATATGGTTATTTGAGGAATTATTTCAGTGATTCTGTTATTTCAGACCAAAACAGAGAACTCCAGGCTTGAAAAATCAGCAGATTCCTTCACCATAACTTGATTCAGTTCCCAAAAGTGTTTCCATTTGCTTGATCTATTGGTTCCTGGCATGAGAGTCTGGAATTTTTAGCACATATATGCTAAATACCTGCTTGGAGCAGACTGGTCTGACCTAGGGAATCTGACCTCAGAAGTCGGGCTTGATGAGGCTCTGAGCAACCTGATCTCGTTGAAGATGTTGAAGGGGGGTTGGACTAGATGACCTTTAAAGGTCCCTTCCAACCCAACACATTCTATGATTCTAAGTCCCAAAAGCCACTCATGATATTGTTTAAGAAAAGCCATGTAGGCACCTTTAACCCATGAGTCCTACAGCCGCTGATTTCAGAAGGAAAAAGAATTCCCTCCATCTTTAAAAGACCAACCCTTGCATGCTGAAATGGAAATTAAACTGCTTGAAATGGCTTTTTAGGAGGAGAGGATTGAAACCTACCCCTGTCTGCTCCAGCCCGTCTCCTTAATTCACCGGGTACCGTTAAAAGGAGAGGACCAGTATCACGGTAACATTGCAACATCTCTTGAAAATCACAGCTACAACCTTTATAAAACTGGTGGAAACTTCCTCACCCAGAAGAAGGGGCTTCACTCGTTGAAGGACAGCCTTGCCTTTGTGAATTTGTCCTAGATTGCTGGGCTCTTAGCGGCCGGGAATTTCGGATTTCTCATCATCCTATTTCAGCTTTGAAGGTGCAGCGTTAACCTGCCTCCCAGCCGGCTGGTCCCGTTGCTCCCAGTTTCACTTGAACTTCAATGGGAGTCTCAGGTGCAGGGAGGAGAGCCTTTAATGGATTAAACGGAGCAAAGACATCCAGAGTATACACCCATCGCGTGCTCATCTGCGAGTCTACATACATACGCTACATACACACGTATATTTAGACGTGTATTTATACGCACGGAAGCACAGGGTGAGAGGAAACAGTAAAACATCCCGATAAATTGTTGGAAAAGGTTTCCTTTCTGACGTCCTGCTTCGTGCAGCAGCACAACGTATCCATCCTTTCTTTCCGCGTCGTTTCTGTACCGTGGTCAAAGAGTATTAGAGGATATATTTCTGTTCTAAATTACATCTGGGTAAATCCAGAGGAATTCCCCTGAGCCACATTTACCTCTAAGATTTTGCCTACGTGGGGACACTCAGGAAAATAACCCAAATTAGCTGAAGGTGAGAATTTAAAAGTGGATTAATTAAACTGCGTGAAACCCCTGTGAAGGTTGTTCTTATTCAGAATTCAGGTGGTCTTCATTCAATTTAATTTAATTCACTTTGGAAATTAATTCAGATTAATTGTCCTAACAGTTTTTATGTACCCATTCTAGACTAACACTGGGGTAATAAAATGAATTGTAGCCCACTGGCTTCAAGATGATTTTTAGATTTATATCAGGAGAGAGATTGTCCCCTGTGTGTCCAGAAGCCTTTGCTAGCCAAGACAAAGGAGCGGGGGGTGTTTCTGGAAGTAGATAAGCGATATTATTTTAGCTTTTGGGGCAATTTGTTAAAAGATCTGGTAATAAAAAGGAGGTGACAATGACAACACAGCAACAGGTTAAAAACCACCGCTTTTGAGCCCCGAGCAGGGAGCCTACAGACTTGCCTTCCCTCAGGGCCCGATCCCGCCTTTATGATATTCTTTTTTGGGGGGGGGGGGAATAAAAATAAAAATCCTTTGATATCAGGAGGAACGATATGCAAATCTCCTAATTCCAGACAATCCGATTTTGCAAGCCCGGAGCCAAATGACAAATCAAGACTACAGTAGAGAAGGGCCTGCTATTTGGAAAAAAAAAAAGAAAAAAGAAAAAAGAAAAAAGAAAAAAGAAAAAAGAAAAAAGAAAAAAGAAAAAAGAAAAAAGAAAAAAGAAAAAAGAAAAAAGAAAAAAGAAAAAAGAAAAGAAAAAGAAAAACTGCTTTAAAGAGATAACTGCTCAAAATCTACTCCCCAAAGAAGGAGACTCTTATTAAGGGTTTCTTCTTGAGATGTCTGCCTAAAGGCTTCTTCAGCAGGGATTTAGTTGTTTCTAACTCAGACCTGGAGTTCGAAAGCCCCCCTTTTTTACTGCTCGGAGGTCGTGCTCCTGCCTCTGTCCTGCGAGTTGGGGCTAAGCCTGGGTGGGGGGACAGCAGCGGTGACATGTGCCCCCCTCCCCCCCCCCAGCAGCCCTGCCAGGCTGGGGACACCGCAAGGAGCCCAGCCAAACAGGGGGGCAAGAAAATCAAAGCTTCTGAATCTGCCTGGGATCGGCCAAACGCTGCTCTGGTCAAAAATAAAACCCACCCGAACTTATTTCTGAAAGGCTTTTTGGCAGTTTCGTGTGTCTTTCTCCGAAGAACCTGGCGCTCGCGAAGGTGGGTCAGACTAAACTGGCTCCTGTCTGTTAAACTCTTTTTGTATATTCAGATTTTAAATGTCAAATATAGCTTTAAAAAAATAAATAAAATAAAATAAACTTTCAATCGATCTAAAACAATAAATGCAACCTCCAGCATGTCGGAGCTGTGATAAAACACTATTTATATAAAAAGTAGTGGGATGAAATTTGGGGAAGGGGTGGGGGGGAGGAAAGTCCAGCCCGGACCCCCTCAAAACCATCCCTCAGGCATCGCAATTTGGAGTAAAAACGTTTTAATCCTTAACGGGGCGGTCGCTGCAGCGGGAAACCTTAAATCCCTGCTCCGCCGCTGTCGCCCCGGGGGCTCGGGGACGGCTCCGCGGCCACCACCCGCCACACCGCGGGTCGTCGCTCCTCGGGAGCTCGGGGACAAAGCGAAGGGAAATTCGCCCCCCTCCCCTCCCCCCCCCCCAAAAAAAAAAAAAAAAAGTTTTTCTGCGGTGACCACCCCGGAGCAGCAGCCAAATCGCCGCGCAAAAGCGCGGAGAGATGCGCAGGGAGCGGCGGAGCGGGGCGAGCCCCAGCTCGGCAGGGAGAGCTCGGGAATGGGTGGTTTGTGGGTCGCTCCTCGGGAGCTTGGGGACAAAGCGAAGGGAAATTCGCCCCCCTCCCCCCCCCCGCCATCGCTCCTGTCCCCAGGGACCACTCCAACCCCCCCCCCCCCCCCCCGGGGCAGCATCCGACCCTGCAGACCCCTGGTTTCACACATCAAACCAAATTTGCTGCTGGGGCAAATTTGACCTGTTTCTTGGCCCAGATACGTTTAAAACGCTTTTCCCGTTATTTTTTATTATTATTATTCTTTTTAAAAAGAGGGGGCGCGGGAGCTGCGCGGTCCTTAGAGCATCCCTCCCCCTGCCCGTAAATTTATCGGGCTTCTCCCTAGGGAAGAGGGTCGGGGGGTCTCGGGTACCCCCAGGACACCTCTCCTCCTCTTCATCCCAGCTCCTTCGGGTCCCCGTCCCCAACGGGGGGGTCGCACAGGTGATCCCCCGTTTGGGGGCCCTTTTGTTGGGGGGGGGAGGGGGGGGGGGGAACGACACACATTCTCCCGTCCACCAGTACCTTGGGGTATACGCGCAGCCTAACGGCACAAGCTGCGGTGCTCCTCTCCTCGCAGCCAGCTAAAGGCTGTTCTCTTAATGAATTACTAATGAGTTAAAATTGGACAGCCGGCTTAATTAAAGCGTAGAGGCAATGTGTTTACCACATTGTAATTGAACTCATTAGGGCTCCGGCTTTGTGTTTTTAAGCAGCCGCCTTGTTCCGCACGTCGAGTGATCCGCGGGAAACGCTTTGCCGGGGACGGGGGCTCTGCGGGAGGGGAGAATTTTAGGGGGGGTGGCAGCGCTTCCCCCCTTCCCTCCCAGGGGGACTTGTGCTGCGAGGGCGGTGGGGGGGGACACCTCCTGCAAAGCGTTCACGGTTGGGGGGTGCTCGCCTTTTTGCGCGAAAAGCAGGGAAGAGGCAAAAGAAAATTGGGGGGGGGGGGGGGGTTTAGGGAAGCAGAGTCCGCCCCTTCCAACAAGGTCCCTCTTGTCCCCCTCCAGGCAGGGGGGTGCGGAGTACCCCTCCCTCCCTCTCATCCTCCGCAGCCGTCGGGGCGGACCTGCCCCGGGGTAGCGGGGGGGGCACGGCGGTTCCCCCCACGCCTCCCCCCGCCCCCGGCAAGGGGAGGGGGCCGGGGAAGGGGGCGGCTTCCCCGCACCGCTTGCAGGGCGCTCGCCTGGCTGCTAGAAGGCGTCCGAGACCCGACCCACCCGCGGCACAGCCGCCGCGGCAGAAGCGGGAGCCAAACTTAACGCGCAGCGGAGGTACCGCGGTGCCATCGGCCCGGCGCCGGCCGCCCCCCCGCCCCGCCACCCCCAGGGGGGCGCCCATGGAGCTCGGACGGTCAGGTAAGCCGTGGGGCTGGAGGAGCAAGCTGGGGAGGGATGGAGACGTGGGGTGGGCAACCTCCTCATTTGGGTTTATTCTTCTCCCTTCTCGGAGTAAAGGGTAATGTCGTTTGCTGTCGCGATAGGTCGCAGGGTCGTGCTAGGGGCGTGGAGGGGAAGGGGGCTGCCCGGCACCGGGTCGGGTTGGGCTGGCGGAGCCCCCCGCAAGTTTGGGCTGAAGCGGAGGGAAGGGTTTGGGGCTGCGCGTCTTCTCCTTCCCGTTTCCCTTATAGATGTACATATATTTTTATTAATTTCCCATCGCAAAAATGAACTTCGGGCCGGGTTTGCAGATGGGACGGCAGAAGCAGGGCTGGCCGGTCCCCAAGGCCAAAACGGGGACCTCCTGGTCCCCCGGGGGGGAGAAAAAGGGGGTGCGGAGCTCTCCGCTCGGCACCGCGCCCGCGCAGCGCTCCGCGTCCTGCCGGCAAGGGAGGGAGGGGGGGACAGCGCTGCCTCCCTCCTCCGGGCAGCTCGGCCTCTCCCACCCCCCCTTCCCCCGGGAAGGGGCTGATTTTGAAGGGGGGCAGAGGGGGGAAAGAAGTGAGATAAAAGGCTGTCACCAGCCTGGAGAGAGGCGTCTCCTCCGCTTTGTCACTGGCTCCCAGGTTTAACAGCTGGGGGAAACGATAGATTTAGGGGTGTTTTCTTTTTTATTCTTTTTTTTTTTTTATCGGCTGCACCCCTAGGGCTTTGGGGGGCCGAGAGCTGGAACCCTCGGGAAAGCATTCTTCTCCCCCCCCCCCCCCCCCCCCCGCCAAGCCCCTCCTCGACGGGCTGCCTGCTTGTTGCACAGTTCCTGCCCATGGGAGCTGCCCCGAAGCAGGAGCTCCTAGCTCCCTATAACCCTTTGGAAACGCCTATATAGAGCTGGCTTTACGAAAACATGCCTCTGGTAGAGCATCCTCCCCGGCGAAGTCACTTTTTTTTTTTTTAACCCAATCCTGAAATCATGGGGGGGGGGGAGGGAGGGAGGGGTGGTGGAAGAGGACAGAAGTTGGGATTTGGTGGCGGAGAAGGGAGAAGGTGACGAGCCAGCCCCCGAAGTGGGCGATGTGACCTGTCAAAGAGCGCAGGAGCGTAAAAAAAAAAAAAAAAAAAAAGCCAAACAATCCCAATCCCCATAGGTTGTTTATTCCTCATAAAATACAACTCTACATAGCAGGAAGTTACTGCAAACATTTATCAATAATGAATGAATCTCCTGTAATAAAATACTCACGTAATTAGCTACAGTCAAGTACGTGCATTACGCCAAGGCTTTTGCAACTCTTTGTTGAAAATTCGACTTGGATAAATCCTTGGATAAAGCCCTTTAAGAAGAAGAAAAAACAAACAACCAAACCCAACCCAGGAGCAAACCACCACCCAGCATTTCTCCTTCTTTTATGCCGTTTCTGAAACCCGAACCGTAACTACTCCTGAAATATAACGGAAAACTCTTTGGTGAATTCAGAAGAGTCATTAACATTCAGCTTTAAGTGAATGTTAACAGTAAATAAAGAAATCTCTTGATTGTAATAGTTGCAACAAAGCAATAATAAACCAGTGGGTGGTCATCAGTAATGATAAATGTATCATTATTACTGTGTGTTGGGGAACAGGGTTTGGAAAGTACTTCAGACTTTTTAGTGGCAAGCTTGGTGGCAATTCGTTTCTTAGTCTGGAGGGGGGGGAAAAAAAAAGCGCCATATAATTTTACACACAATTTAGGTGAAAATAAATTTAAATCTGTATATTGCATTTTTAATTTCAAGATAGTAATTAAAGCTGGTTCATTATATCTCCTCTGAAAGTCTCAGTGCTCGTCTTAATTGCCTGTTTGTACAATCTGCTTTCTAAGACACCCAAGGTTACTGGGTTCCGAAAGATGCAAAATTGAATTATTTACTGACGTGATGAGCCTTCGCCCGGTGGCGTCACGTCTCCCTCGGAAGTTTGGGCTCGCCGGTCCCCACCGCAGCCCGGTCGGGGGGCTCGAGTCTCCGCCATGGAAGTTTGTCACTCCTTTAAATACTTGGAAGCAGGCACGTTTCTGCCGGAAGATGTTCAGGGCGCTTTAATTTATGCCTTTGAAAGAACAACAACAAAAAAATAAATAAAAAAAATCAATAGCTGAGGTGTTTTCCGTTTGGGATTTTTATTTTTCTCCTCCTGTCCCACCACCCCTCCCCGGGGGGGGGTTAATTCACCCACATCTAAACTTGAGGCTTTTCTCCTCGCCACCCCATCCCCCGGCGGGACAGAGATAAACCCACTCGTCTTTTTAAGCGTTGAGGGGCGGGATATGGAGCACCCATCTCCTCCCGGGCTGCCAGTCGCTTCCCGTACGACGAAATAAAATCGCAAATCGCCTTTTTTTTCTTTTCTTTTTTTTCTTTCTTTTTTTTTTTTTTTCTTTTTGCTGCTGTTTCTATCCGGGAGGATGATGTTGTGGGGGGTGGGGGGGGTGGGGGCGGGGATATCCGTATCTCCTGGCTAAAGTCTGCACGTACCTTCGGCGAGGACCACCTCGGCTTTGGATGGCTCGGAGTAGATTAAATTGGGAAGTTAAGAGAGCTTCCCTCAGACAAAAGATGCCGTTCGCTGTTCCTACCCTTCAGCCGCCGTCCTGATTTTCAGCTACCGCAGGGATATCAAACTACCTAGAAATGCCCTATCCCTAAACTCTCCCGGTGCCTTTAGAAAGGCAGGAGAAGATCGTGATGAGTCTTTTCCCCTCCCGTTATTATGATTATAGATGCATCTTTCCGAGGCGTCCTCTTGCCACTGAAAAACTCCACGTAGATCTCTGCCCTTTTGTTGTGTCTAGCTGGGTTATTCAAGAGCAGAGACAAAAGCCCGAAGTGATGTGATCTAAATGAGCTCCGGGGTTTTCCAGATGGGACCACCTCTATTCCAAATGCCCTCTCTGCTTAATATAATAAAACGCGCTTAAAAAAAAAAAATCAACTTCGAAAAGAGCTTCCCTCTAGATCACAGAGCGCAAGCGAAATCTACCCAAAAGTATTTTAAAACCCTCCTTTGCTGCCTAAATTTTGTTACGAGAAGAGGTTTTGTAACGATACCTTGTGTGCCTGCTACTTACGCGGCTGCAAGTTTCAATGGGATGCGGAGGGGCGGGAGGAGGGAATGGATCCGCGTTGGGGGTGGTTTTCTTTGTGGTTTTTAAAACGCACCAAGGTTATCTTACTGCTCGTGGCCTCCCTGCTACAATATTTAAGAGCTGTGGAAGTAAATAAAGGGTGGGTTGGGGGGAGTTTAAACTTGGCTGCTTTTCTCGGCTACTCGTTTTTGCAAGAAGCGATCCGCAGCCAGAGGATCCGCTGCTGTCGCCTCTCGCTCAGCCGCTGCAGGGCAGAATCGCGATAATAGTGAAGGGGAAAGGTAAAAGGAGCCAGGGCTCGTGTTTTATCCCTTCCAAGCTTCCGGGAGAAGTTTGGCTACCTTCCCCTCTCCTCTCTTAGGAGGTGACTCCAACCCAGCCGTTGCAAACGGTAACAGCAAATAACGAAATGAAAGGGAGTACTTGGAGACGGCAGCAGGACAGGAGCCTAGATCTGCAGCTACCCGGGTGGGGGGAGTGCAGACACCCTACCTCAAGTCGGGACACCCCCACGCCCACACCGCCCACGCTGGGGGCTCCAGCCGGCCGCGGGACCGGCGATGGGGTCGGCTGCGGCCGGAGCGACCGCCTCGGCCTCGCCCACCTGGGGGACACCTGCGGGAGCCGCCCGGCCCCTGGGTGGACCGACGGTTCTCCAGCAGGCTGAGCGCACCCCCCGCGCCCGTGCTGGGGTCGTGCTACCCCACGAGATTTCCCAACAGGCTTAAGCAGGGAAGAAGCAGAGAAGAGTATATCGTCGCCCCGTTTCTCTCAGGTGCTAGCCAAAATGTGTTCCCACTTCGGGGAGCTCCACCGAGCCAGGGCCCCGCGCTGCGGCTGCGGGCAGTGCCCGTGAGACATTCAGGGACTTTTCACCCCCCTCCCTTCCATGGGGACCCCGCTCCCTGTCCCCGTGGGTGCCAGCTTTCCCCATAGAGAAAACTGAGAAAGCCCCTTTCATTTTTTCCAACGGAATTCCAGGGGGTCAATAAACACCGAGCAGGTGAACAAAAAAGTTTAGGTTTGCTTTTCGTTTATTCGTCACGAAATAAAACACAGGCGGCGGTTAACGACTCCCGAGGACCGAGCCTGCGATTTCAGCCTCTCCCGGGCTGCGAGGACGGAGCTCGGGGGGCAGCTTCGTTGAAGGCGCTTTGCAAAACCCGCTCATCCCTTTCGCCTCCTGCAACCGCTTTTTCCTCCTCTTCCAACGCCGGGCTCGGAGCCTGGGGCGAGGTTATCCATCCCCCGTTCTCCTGGGAACCGTCGGGGAAAAGCCACCGGGTGGCCCCGGCGGCCGCCGCGGGGATGCGGGTACCGAACACCCGCAAAATCAGGCGGCTTCTCCCTAAAAAAAAAAAAAAAACAAACCCTCCCCCGTCCCTCCCGGTGCCGACCAGGGAGCGAAAACAGGAGGGGAGATTTTCTCCGTGGCGTGGTAATAGATCATACGATGTGTGACACGGGTTTAACCAATAAAACAATTTGAATCAATTAGCTGGCGGAGGAGAGTTTTGAAGTGTAAAATTCATGTCAGTCTGGCTAGGAAGCATTGATTAAAATGTCACCGATGTGAGGCTTATAGCTATTGCTCACACGAAAGCAGCAGGCTCCGTGCAAAAGAAGCTCGGGAAAAAGTAGGAGGGAGGGGGAAAGAGGGAAGCCTCCGTGCGACAGTGGCGGCAGGGTTTAATAAGAAGTGACAGAAGTAATAAGGAGAGCTGTGATTTTTTTTATGTTTTTTTTATTTATTATTTTTCAAAGTTAGCGAGGACCCGAGCCATCCCGGGGGGCTCCGCCGTTTCGCTCCCGGGGGGGGGGGGGGGTAAGCGGAGAGAATCTGTGAGGTTTAACTTGGGTGTCCTGGGAAAGGTCGGCGCAGAGATTTTCGCCTGGATCTGTGATGCCCAGGGAAAAAAAAAAAAAAGGGAAAAAAAGAGGGAAAACTAAAAGAAAAAACCCCAAACACTAAGGTTTCGCAGCTAAATGTGGTCATGTGCATGGAGAGAAAAAGAGAGATGGAAGAATTTTTGTAAAAAAAAATAAATCAGAGGGGTGTTAGGGAATACCCGACGGTCCAGATGTCCTCCCCGTTTCAGCTAGAAGGGAGTTTTTCTTTTTCCTTTTCCCGCTTTTTAGCCGGTTCCTCGCTGGAAAGGACGAGAGTTGAGCGAATTTGGCCTCCCCGCTCCCTCCTACCGCTGGGGGGGGGTCGCGGTGGGGCCGCCCCGTCCTCACCCCACACTGCGCGGAGCGCGGTGGGGACCCGCGGGGTGACCGGTGCTTTTCGGGGGCAGACCGTGATAAAAAAATAATCTACATTTTTCCTGCACTGTATTCACCTCCTTTCGGAAAAAAAGGAGGCAGTACCGTTCTGTAGATTATTTGCTAGGTTTGGTTTTGGTTTTTTTTTCTTTAATTGGGGGCATAAATCAATTAGAAAAAAATATATATATTTGCGCCTTGTTGCTCTTTGTGGGAGCGAGAACCTGAGTCCGGGTCCTTCTGGAAGTGGATTTGGTGAACCAAAGGTATTTGGGAAGGGGAGAGTGGGTCGCAGCAGCTATTCGTGCCCGTGAGGACACGGTTGAGGCGAAAAATCAACTTTATTTTTAGTCTTTCCTCTCCCCCTGGCCCATAATTTCGGACAAATCCGTTAAAAATAATATCGTTTCCGAAAAGACGCGGGGTTTATATCGAGTTTCTTGGAAGCGAGCGGGCTCAGACCGTGGAGGGGGGAAAAGAAAGGTGAAAAAAAGCAGAAAAAGCCAAAGCGCATCCCACCTTCCACCGTTCCGAGCTCAGCTTCCCCTCGCCGGGAAACCGTGCGCGGAGGCAGGGTGGGAGCGCTCCGGGGGGGGGGGGGCAGCCCCGACGGGGCGCCCGCATCCCCTCCCGGTGCGGGGAAGGCGGGATGGGGGGGACCGGACCCCCCCCCCCAACTTTCACCGCCCCGCTGACGTCACCGTGCCCACGGGGAGGGGGGATGGAGGCGGGGGGGGAGCGGTGAGGCGCGGAGCTTCCGCGCTTGCAGCGAGGGCAGGGCTGCGGCTGGCCGCGCTGCTCCGCGGCGGCGGGCGCGGGGATGCGCTTCCCTCCCGGCGGCGGTGGCACGGAGAGAGCGCGGCCGCGGAGGTAAAAGATGCGCGGGTGGCCGCGGAAAGCATCGAAACTTTTATTATCATCATTTTTAATTCCCTCTTCCGCGCTTTCCCTGTCCCTGCGGGGTGCGGAGGGAGGAACGCGGTTGGTGGGTGCGGATGGAGGAACGCGGTTGGTGGGCGCGGAAGCTCCGCGGAGCATCTTCCCGGGACAGCGGCGGGTTTCCAGGACGGGGAAGCGGGAGGGACAGACACGCGTGTCCGCGGCGTGTTTCGGGATGAACCGCCCGTAGGTCCGAGCATCCTTCCACCAGGGGAGGCGGCGGTTTGCTCATTTACCGTCAGCTCCGCACGTCGGAGAACCGGGGGTGCGCGGCAGCTGCCCCCGGCGAGGCCAGGGTGGGTTTTGGGGGGGGCGGGGCTGGGGGTCGCTAAGGGTGGCGAATTCCCACGCCGGGAGATTCGAGTGGGGCGGTGGGGGTGCTTGCGGCGGGGACTCCCCCCATCCTCGTTCGGTCCCCCTCATCCATGCCCGGGGATTCTCCCCGTCCATCCCCGCTGGGTCTCTCCATCCATCCCGGAGGGAGTCGCCCCCGATCCTTCCCCGCTGGGTCTCTCCATCCATCCCCGAGGGGTGGGGATTCTCCCCCCATCCATCCCCGCTGGGTCTCTCCATCCATCCCCAAGGGGGGGTTTCTCCCCCCATCCATCCCCGCTGAGTCTCTCCATCCATCCCTCCCCGAGAGGTGTCTCCCCCCCCTCCATCCCCGATTGACAGCGCTGTCTCTCTCTCCCCCTTCCCCGCCCGCAGCTGGAGCAGAGCAGCCCCCCCAGCATTGAGGCGATGGCGACCAGCCCCTTACCCGGCCCCACCGACATCTTGCTGCCCTCCCCGTCCAGCGCCTACCCGCCGGACCCCATGAACCAGCCGAGGGCCGGCCACGCCGCCATGAAGCCCAACCAGGTGGGGCAGGTGATCCTCTACGGCATCCCCATCGTCTCCTTGGTCATCGACGGGCAGGAGCGGCTGTGCCTGGCGCAGATCTCCAACACCCTCCTGAAGAACTTCAGCTACAACGAGATCCACAACCGGCGGGTGGCCCTGGGCATCACCTGCGTGCAGTGCACGCCGGTGCAGCTGGAGATCCTGCGGCGGGCCGGGGCCATGCCCATCTCCTCCCGCCGCTGCGGGATGATCACCAAGCGGGAAGCCGAGCGGCTCTGCAAGTCCTTTTTGGGGGAGAACCGGCCCCCCAAGCTGCCGGATAACTTCGCCTTCGACGTGTCCCACGAGTGCGCTTGGGGGTGTCGCGGGAGCTTCATCCCCGCCCGCTACAACAGCTCCCGGGCCAAGTGCATCAAGTGCAGCTACTGCAGCATGTACTTCTCCCCCAACAAGTTCATCTTCCACTCCCACCGCACCCCCGACGCCAAGTACACCCAGCCCGACGCCGCCAACTTCAACTCCTGGCGCCGCCACCTCAAGCTCACCGACAAGAGCCCCCAGGACGAGCTGGTCTTCGCCTGGGAGGACGTCAAGGCCATGTTCAACGGCGGCAGCCGCAAGCGGGCCCTGCCGCCCGCCCCGCCGCCGCCCCCCGCCGCCGCCGCCCCCCACCCGCTGGGCTCGGTGAAGGCGGCGGCCGCCGTGGTGGGCGGCGGGTTGCTGAGCCCTCACCTCCTGGCCGGGCCCCCCGACCTCCACCACCAGAAGCGGCCGCGCTTCGAGGAGGACGAGGAGCTGCAGGAGGCCGTGGCGGCGGCGGCGGCTCACGGTGGCAAGAGCCCGCGGAGCTACCCGGTCATCCCGGTGCCCAGCAAGGGCTCCTTCGGCGGCGTCCTCCAGAAGTTCCCCGGCTGCGGGGGGCTCTTCCCGCATCCTTACGGTTTCCCCGCCGCCGCCTTCGGCCTCTGCCACAAGAAGGAGGACGGTGGCGGCGGCGGCGATGCCCTCGGCGGGGCGGCGGCACACAAGGCCGGCGGGGGGGCGGCGGCGGGCGGCGGCCTCTCGGGTCTCTTCTGGCCGGGCAGGAAAGATGCCGCCTTCTACCCGCCTTTCTGCATGTTCTGGCCGCCCCGCACACCGGGGGGGCTGCCGGTACCCACCTACCTGCAGCCACCGCCGCAACCCCCCGGCGCTTTGGGCTGCTCGTTGGGCGACGGGGCGGGCCTGTTGCGCCAGGCCTTCCTGGACCTCTCGGAGGCCGGCGGCGAGGCGGGGACGGCGGGGATGGGCACGCCGCCCGCCGCCGCCGCCGCCCCCCCCGCCCGCTCCCGCCGCCGCCGCCCGGGACCCGCTCTTCGAGTCGCCCCCTGGCGGCGGTGCCGAGCCCGCCTCGCCCGCCGCCTCCGAGGGGGGCAGCGGCGGCGGGCGGGTCCCCGCGCACCACCCGCATCTGCTGGAGGCGGCGGCGGCCGGGCGGAAAGCGGGCGGCGGCGGAGGAGGAGGAGGCGGGGGGTACCACCATTCCAGCGCCTTCCGACCGGTGGGCGGCAAGGAGGACTCGGAGAGCCTGGCCAAGCTGCACGGCGGCGGCCCGCCCCGCTCCGCCTCGCCGCTGCAGCTGCTGCTCCCGCCGCCGCCGCCCCCCCAGGAGGAGGCGGGTTGTGACCGGCACCCTCTTCCCCCCCCGCCGCCGCCGCATCCCCCCCACCGCCTCCTCTCCCCCGGCGGCACCAGCTGCAGCTTCGCCAGCGAGGACAGCAGCGAGGAGGAGGACGAGGAGGAGGAGGAGGACGAGACCGAGGTGGATGTCGAGGGGCACAAGCCCCCCGAGGAGGAGGAAGAGGATGAGGACGAGGAGGAGGAGGGCGAGGAAGAGCCCCGCGGCGGAGACCCCTCGGCGGCCGGCGGCCGCTTCCCGCCTGCTCGGGGCCTGACGGAGAAAGGCGGCCGGGAGCGCCCCGCCGCCGGCCCGTTCCCCCGGCCGCCCGCTGAGGAGAAGCCCGGGGAGGGTCAGGCCCCGCCGCAGCCGCCTCCCGGGGGTCCCCGGGCGGGCAGCGGCGGCAGCAGCCCGGCGCACCACCCGTCCCTGGAGGAGCAGCCCTCCTATAAAGATGTAAATGGCACCTTCAGGTCCCTTCCCGCGGCTACCAACACCCCCCCGGGGTGGGAGGGGGTCCCCTGGGTGGGGGGAGATGGACTGCTGAGTGCCCCGTGCTGCTGTGTCAGTCCCTGGGCCCCCCCGGCCGCCATGTTAGGTGCTGGGCCCCCCCTGCCCGCCATGTCGGGTGCCATGTCCCCAGCCGGTGTGACAGGCCAAGGCTGGGCCTGGTGGGCCACGGTTGGACACGGCCCACCTCATCTTTCCCTCAAAATCAGGTCCAGGGGGGCGAGGGCCTGTTTCCCAGGCGTGCGTGTCCCTGTGGTGAGCCGCTTTGATGGTGGCACCGCTTTATAACATGGCGGCTGAGGGCCAGCCATGGAGGCTGACAGAAATAACTGTGGCAGATTTATTGTGTGGGTGGCTGGCGTCGCGGGGTGGAGGTGTGCGGGTGCTGGTGGGCGTTGTTCGATGGCCTGACCTCCTCGTCCCAGACGGGAGAAAGGAATCCAGGCCCCATCTTGGGCATCCTTCCATAAAGGTGGCTATGGAAGACGCCACGGTGGGATTCCCCACCATGTTGTTTCCATGGGCGCACTTCATGTCCTGGCTGTTGATAAACCGCCTGAGACCGCCTGTCTGCTCCTAGTCATTGCCAGTACTGATCTTGTGTGTTTCCCTCCTTTCCGTTTTTTTTCCTAGAATCAAAAGAGCAAGGAGAGTAATCAAGTTATCTTGCCGACGAAGGAGGACAGCTTCTCGGGTGAGTACGGATCTGCCCGCTCACCGCGAGGTGTGGGAGTTCGCAGTTCTGCGAGCGGCGCGGGCTCGCTCTCCGTCCCTCGCTTTCAACAAAAATAAATCACTTCCGTGATTTCAATTAAAAAAATCCATTAAACATTCTAATAGTCTCTCTATGGTGGTAATTTAGCATTATATTCATTCGCATCCAAAATGCGCCTCTGTGCGTGCTGAATATACAAATATATATTTACTTTTTTTCTGGATTCTGATATTCATTTCGGTTTGCGGTTTCTTGCCGGTGAAAGCGTTTTAAGCGCTGCGTTTTGTTTGGATTTCAGATAAGAACAAGGAGCATAATTTTTTCATCACAGATTCAGAGCCTTCAGGAGGAGACTTCTGGAGAGATATAGCAGGTAGGCTCAGAAGAAGGTAGAGGATAAAGAGACAGAGACTTAAATTCATAATCAAATGTCTGAATATTTAGTACAAGGGTAAAGATAAAAACAATTCCAAGCAAATACAACTGAGAAAAATGCAAATAGGTGGAAAGCAGTGACATTAATAGGAATAAGATTATTAATTGCTGGGCATATTTCAGCAGAAATTTCAGAAATGTATCAGGTTACACAATGAAACAGGCTGGAAAAGCATAAAATGACAATAATTGAAATGTTCTCTTTGAAACCTTCCATTAAAAAGGATCACAGCTTATTGCTTTTAATATCTGTCAGAAAGACATTAAAGGTGTTTTATGACATCTATGCCAACATTTATATTATCTCCATGATAATGATCTCTACACAAAATGTATAATACATTTACAAAAATTACATTATACAAATTAAATGAAACCACCTTTTACTGATTGCTAAATGTCTCCAAGGGGTTTGGGAAAGACGTGATTAGAAGTTTTGATACTAAGTTGTCTATTGCAGTGTCTTAAGGAGAGGGTTTTGTTTCTTGGGAAAAAGGAATCTAATTTTCCATTTATGTAATGCAAACTGCCTTGGCTTTGACTATTCACGGTTAATTGACTGTCAAACGAGGTTGTTATCCTCAGGCAATGTCTGCAAATTTGCCTGTCAAATGAGACAGAGAGAGCAAGCGGGGAGAGAGAGAGTTGTACAAGGAGTGGAAATGAAGAAATGGGATCTTACAGAAATCTTATATAATAGCAGAGAACAATTGAAAGATCGCAAACATTTGGCAATGTACCCCGTTGCAAAGGGTATTTTTTAGGCGTACTTAAAAATAAAAGCTGCTTTAGCAGTGGTATACGAGGAAGGTACGCATCGGCATTTTAGATTTTTTTTTGTAAATTTTGTGGTTGAGGGAGCGAGGTTGTGGACCAATGGATAGTACCTAATTATCTTCTGTACTTTCAAATAATTGCCACTGAGAGCACAGCAGTGATACTAGGCGGAAGTAAACCTTAAGAATTTGACAATTTTTAGGAACACATTACACTGTGCATAGTCAGTGTCCTGCACTGTGGCCAGTTTATTTTGGAAAAAATACGTATTTTTTTTTTGTCTTTTAGAAGATGATTCTACCTGTGCTCATTTTAAATGTAAATTATGGCGATGCTTTGCTTTTTACTTAGATTTTGTAACTCCTCTCTTTCTCTGAAACTCCAAATGTTTGGTATTCATCGACACTCTTGAGTCCTTCATGGTAAATTTAAATGTAAATTTTAGTTTTCAGAGATGTGTACTACCCTGCATGCTTCGACTCTGTGGAGAGTCTTAAATATACTAAGTAAACTGGGAGCACCACCTGGGTGTCTGAAGGTCTCAGGACTGGATCTGAGATGAACTGACTGTAAAGAAATGCCAAATGTTTAAGGGCTCGTTTCTGGAGATGATTTCTGCGCCCTCTCTAAGCGAGAGCGGTCCCGTTACCTTCAGAGGGATTCGTATCGGTACGTCTGTGTAGGGCTGCCCAGAATTCTTGCCCAGAATTAGTGGGTTATATTCGCAGTGCTTTTGTGTTTGGTTGTCAAACCATTTTGCAGAGTATTCTGGCTCTTCTTTAATATACTTAATGCATTTACGAGTTACTTAAAGCTATGCCTTCCTAATGAGATTAAGAAAGATGAAATGATCCTGGAAATTCCTCTCCATGTGAGATGGCCTTGTAGTTATCAACTAAACCGAATAAAGAGGGTCTTAAAACAAAAGCAGCATTTTCTGTGCCAGAGACGATCACTTGTAAGGGCGTATGTTTGCTTCTTATTCTCAATGTGTCAATGAACTTAAAAATTCATAATAAGCAGAGCTTTTTCCAAGGCTGAAACAAATACGGGCTTGAAGATCTTGTAGCCGTTTGTTCTGCATCGCCAATAAACTGTCGGTGAAAATCCCCTTTCCTTTTCTATCAGGCAGCGCTTGGAAAAAGCTCGAAATCACTCAAATTCCCCCGGCACTTTTGAAAGATAACTGTGACTAACTTAAATAACTGGTCCATTTTGTGGGGGAAAGCTGTGGTTTG
This sequence comes from Alca torda, assembly GCA_008658365.1. Taxonomy (NCBI): domain Eukaryota; kingdom Metazoa; phylum Chordata; class Aves; order Charadriiformes; family Alcidae; genus Alca; species Alca torda. Next base: position 4,184,172 of record CM018101.1, read on the forward strand.
CCATCCCGACCCTCCTTCAGCAGCTGGAGTTGAAGGGTAGGAGAGCTGTGTGTGTCTCTTACAGCGTCGCAAGGCTGCCTTGAAAATACTGCGTTAACTCTTACAGAGAAGTTGAGGTCTGTAAGCTGTTCCCCAACCAATCTGATTTTTTTAATCTGTTTTAATGGGAAAGGGGAGCTCTAAAATTGGGTGTTAATAACAGCTAGAAGTCAGCTTCTCAGATCTTGTTAACGATTTCCCCACTTCTGTTCTTCACGATTTGTAAAAGATGGTGTGGCAGGCATTTCAGGAAAATTCAGGCGAGAAACGGTGAGGCAGATTCTTCTTTCATTTAGTCTTAAATATATATCCAGAATAACTCTGCAAATATTGGTGCAATTACTGTAGATTTACAGGAGCTCGTAGAGGGTTGAAAACAGCCCGGCGTTTGTTACGTAGAGCAGACTGAATGGGATTGCAGGCTTTACTGGGATAAGGGGTAAAGCATTGGATCCAGATGTTAAATAACATAAAATTTAATATTTGATGACAATAAAATTACAGAAGGGGTTTGCAAAAAAAGTAAAGAAGTTAAAAGTTGAAATGGGGGAAGATGAGGTGGAGTTCCAGATGTGGAGTCCAAGCTGCATAGTAATAGATAAGATTGTGTGTAAATACATGGGTCTGCACGACAGACAAAACTGCAGATGGACTGTAGGACTGAGTCCTTATTTACTATTCCTGTCTCTTTCATCTTCTGTTACTTCTAAGGAGCTCAGGAGCTCTCTCTGAATTATTAAAAGAGGGTGGAACGTTGTTGAATTTCTTTCTTTTTTGCAATTCTCACAATATTAGGTGTAGTGTTGTTTTCTGAAGCCCCATCCTCTGGAATCTGGTGAGAATCTCACCTTCCATTTCAAACAAACTAAGAATTAGAAATTTTCTAACCCTCATGCTTCTAGATTAAAGTTACAAAATACTTCCTAAATGTCTGCATAGGGTTCAGACCAAAACCCAGTTGACCTGTTGCCTCTCTAAAACATTTCATATTTTTAAGTCGGTCGCAGTTTTTGAACGTTCAGTTTGAAATCCCGAAGCTGTTTTCCCCTCTATCCATTTGTACTTCAACGCAGATGTTTTTTAATGGGATGTTCATGCTTTAGACTTTAAATGGAGGTTCCAAATGAGGAAAAAAATCCATGCAAAAATAACAACTAGTTTGTTTTAATTTAAAACAAACTTTTTTATTTGTATAAAACAACTGGGTTTCTTTTTAAGTGGTTTAACTTTAACATTTGAAGCTCCAGATTTTGTATGTCAGCCTCAGTACAGGAGAGCACTTAAAAGATGCTTATTGTGTTTTCTAAAATAGGCATATTTTCCCAAGTCCTGATTATCCTATTGATTATTCCCCCCAAAAGCGGCATGAATATGCATGATGGATGAATATTTTCAGGAAGGGTAGGATTTCTTCAGGACATACACAAGAACCGTGCGCGTCTTAAAGCAAGTAATTACTAGCAAATACAGATGGAGCCTTTGGAGATCTGAAAGTCTGCCAGTTCACATCTGCCTATATTTTTAAAATGGAGATATATATATATATATATTTATAGCCAGAAGATGCCGACATCTTCATTGCTGTGGTCTTTGTGTCTGCAGACAGCGTTCTCTGCAGCTAAAAATACCGGTGGACGTTTAAGTTATGGTAGACCATCGATGCTGCAGGCATCACGGCAGTAAAGCTCACCTGGTAGGAGTGAGCTGCAGAGTGTGCTCGGTGATATTTAAATACCGTCCAGGAATAACAGGGCCGACGCCGAGACACAGGCGGGTGGATGGTTTCGGTTGATGTGGTCAAACACTGCAGACGTAGCGAGAATTGTAGAGTGTGAGATTGGGACAAGGCGCAGGGCTGGGAGTCAGGAGAGCTGAGTGATGTGCCTGGTCCATCGGAGGTCTGCTCTGGGCAAATCAGTCGCCCGTTGACGTAGCCAAGTTGTTTGGGCCAGCGTGGAAATTTTTAGCTGCTGTTTGAAGAGAAGCTTTGAGAGCTTACCGAGGAAGGGTTGCAGGAGATTGCTCGAGGTGGCACAGCGTGAAGAGGTAACCTGGCTATGTCTGGTTTGGCTTTTTACAGCAAAGGCAATGTGCGTTTATTTTGGGGAGAATAAATTTGGAAATGTTTCTGTTTCTTTTATTAAAGATTCAAATCTTACCTACTCCAGTGGGCATAGAGCTGATAAAATGGCGGCATCAAAAGAGCTGGGGTTGCGTCAATGTACAAATTGGGACCTCTGGTTTTCAGAGTACTGGAAAATTTGAGGTGTGTCTACTCACAGACATAATTCTCCTTTCTTCCATGGGTGGATGTTCATGTTCCAGGTGAAGAAAGCCATTTGTGTAAAATACAACCTGTGTACCTTTATTCCAGATTAATGATGCCTGTGCACCTCAGCTAATGGGGAAGAACAGAGGTACCAAAAGCTTTAGCTGAGGTAGTGCAAACTGGCTATGAATGCTTCATCCCCTTTCCCCCGTAGTCAATAGGCAGTTGAGGTATAGTTTGATTTTTCTAAATAAACTGAAATAGACCTTTTTTTAAAGAAAACCTAGGTGTCCGTACTGGGGGGCTGTGCAGCTTTCAGTGCTGCTGTTTTAAATGCTGCTAGAAGTTTGTGTGTAGACAAGGCCCAAGAGAGTTATGGTGGAGCTATTAGAAGGGGAAGTGATTTTTTCTAAGACTGATTAAAATTCTTTGGGCTTTCTGTTTGTTTGTTTTTAAACACCTATTTAGCTTTTAATTAACATTTAAGAGAAAGGAAGCTGGTTAAATATTCAATACCTCCTCCCTTTCAATTAAGGTAGAACAGTACACAAGGCATGATGAGGCCTCTGGGAAGTATGGAAAAACGGAGAAGAGCAGGCTCCTGATTATCATTTTCAGGGGGACTGGAAAGGTGAAACCCATCTGATTATTACTACCGTTAACAATAATAATGTCGAGGGTTTTTTTGAACATCAGAAAGCAGTTTAAAAACGCAGTTATTCTTCAAAACCGTATATGCTGGGTTTTGCCTTTAAATACCTTCACTTTTCCCGTCCTGTTCATTACTTATTTTGGGGGCGAGGATGGGGGATTTTCCAAGAAGCCTTTTTGGTAGCTTAGTAGAGAGGCTGCAGATGCTGGAGAAGTTATTCTTCATGCTACATGCCCTTATTTTCTTTTTGATGCCATTTTTTCAGTCCCAGCGAGTCGGCAGCCTCAACCATATGGCCCTAAAAGCTCAACCGAACAAGTGGGAAAGAGCTATGTTGCCGCCATGCTCTGTGCTAGGATGTAGTCTCATCCCCTTTTTCTTCCTTGCCCTTGAAAAATCCAGTTACATTCCATCTGTGAGTCTGTTATCCCTCAAAATTGCACATAAAACATTCAGAAAAGAATGCCTCAATGAAAGAAATTGATTGGAAAAATGTACTAGTATTTATAATTCAGTAGATACCCTTCCTAAACCTAAATTCCTTCTGTTTGATTTTATGTACTCTAATTTATCTGACAAAATACTTCGTTAGCAATCCTATTTAAAACAGAATTATGTTCACTTAAAAAAAAAGGCCGTTCTACATTATGGAAACTCCTCAAACCGCTGCCCAAAAGGTGATGGATTTTTAAGCTTGCTCTTTTAGTGTGGTGAGACAACTTACCTGTAGAAAATACTTTGTTTATATCAAATGTCATAAAAAAAAAAAAGGATTTTTTAAATCGTTGTGTTACATAAACAGATTTTTAGAATAGAATTGCTGGCACCAGATATGAGTTGTGTAAATGTATATGCCTGAATGAGTGGTTGCTTTTTTTTTTTTTAAGGAAGGGAGAGCTAGCAGATGCTAAAATGCATAGCTATTGGATATGTTTCATATACTATGACTTCAGGGTTTACTGGATATGAGAATGCATTGATTTTTAAAAACAGAAATAAATGTTTTGCAAAAAAGATTTCTGACCGCATATAAAATAAGACTTTCAGATTCAACTTCAACATTAGCTTGTTGTGCTGACCTACTATCAAACGCATGGTGACAGTACGAGTTTTTTAAGTAGCTGCTGTCTCATGTGTTGTGCGGTGACCTATTCAGTGCTATGGCTTTTTATTTTCAAAAAAACCCCAAGGTTTTTCCTCCATGATTCTTTCTTCCAAATACGTAAACGCATGAGTAGCTTTATATATGTATGTATGTCTTGTGATTACTCATCGGTAGAGTTAATGATGTGTATTTACTGGCTGGACTAAACCAAAAATTAGTCCAATTAGTTCAATAATTAGTTATTTACCAAATATTTTCTTAATTATTGAGACTCCATTTCTACTTCAGCTGTAAGTAATAGAAAATCTCCCATTAATTTCCCCTAAAGTGGCATTTTTTTTCTTTTAAAAACAATTTTTCATGGCTTTTTGTTTCAAAACCCTGTTCAGAGAAATTAGAGGAAAAATTCACAGTTCCAGAGGATAATGAAAATAACACCTTCTGTCAGAAGGTTGATATTTAAGTCAAACTGTCATCCAGGTGAACTCAACACCTTGTGAAGATTTATTTCATTTTATTTGTAAAGGAAAAGGGGTGAAAGAAGTAGCATGCATATATATGGAAATAGTCAAATTCTGTTATGTAGAAAATTCTTTATTACTATATGAGTAAAAGTTCTGTGAGCAACCTAAGGCAGAAGTCTGTGAATTGGTTGACCTCCAAGGTGTATCCTTGAGAGGCAAATATCACTAATGTCAATTTTATCTCAGCTGGATCTAAATTATATCCAGTTACAACATGCCCGTGCCGTAGAGCTCTAGAAGATGATAAAGTTAAAGACCTGATGAAGGCAGAGAGGCCGGTGCTAAAAGGATTTTACCTGTGGATTTGGGAACAGGGTCCTGCCCAGCTAAATAGCATGGAGTTCCTGTTGTGAAGAGAGGAGATGAGACTGGAGAGAAGGCTCTGCCACTTTCTCAGCTTGTTCCTAGTTGTTCTGTGGTAAGAGCATCTTCAAGAAGGGTTAGAGTGAAAGCAGGGATTAGTTTGGCAGACGACGTGTAAGAGAAGCGCTCCTAGGTACAGAGGAGACGTCAGGTCTTGTCTGCAGGAGGCCACAGTGTAGGGAGATACTTTACTAAACTAAAAGCAAATACAAGTCCCGCAAACATTTGTGCTACGCGTGCAGAAATTTGTAGATAAACCTCCATTGTACTCTTTTCTATATTTTTTTTTTTCTCCTTTTTACTCTAGATTCTCTGAAGCAGTTGCATAGTAAGGACAATACTGATGAAAAGCAGTATCGGTAAATCAATAACTTTTTTCTTTCTCTTTTTTAAGGCGAACACACACAAGAAACCAATTCACCTCATTCACTGAAGAAGGATGTAGAAAACATGGGGAAAGGTAAAATAAATAAGGGCCTCTTACGTTATGAAACTGCTCTTTGTTTTAATAGAATGGGAGGATAATAGGGGGCACTTTTGTTCTGCACCATATTTTAAGCTTGTCAAGTAACATATGAATAATATATGGACCTTTGGGTGGATATAATTGAGATTAATGCATATATATCAATCAATACATGACACTGTAATATAATACTTTAAAATAATATATTACATTGATTTATATTCATGGCTTTCTGCACAAAATCTATTGTAGGTCTATGCAACACTTTTTTTTATAACTGCTAAAATATTTTGTCTTATGGTAATGAATTGCTCTGCAACTGTTCTTTCAAGAATTATTTATACAGATTAGCAAAACCACTTTTCTTTTCTCTTTGTTAGAGGAACTCCAGAAGGTTTTGTTTGAACAGATCGACTTACGGAGGAGACTAGAACAGGAATTCCAGGTGTTGAAAGGAAATGCGTCTTTCCCAGTCTTCAGTAAGACACATATCTGTGGTTTTGGTGTTATTTGTGGGTGGGTGGTTGTTGTCAGATTGTTAAAAGGGGAGAGAGGTATGTTCTCAGTTGTGTTGCCAGGATCTTTGACTTAGTTCTGCTGAGGTTGATGGCACTTCTGCTCTGGCTTTTCAGGCTGCCCAGGCAAGTCTTTTTGTAAGGGAAATAGGAAGCTGGATGTCTGTTTTGGTGTATATTTTACGGGTTTTGATAACATTGAATACGGTGAGTAGACGGAAATATGTCTGGGGCTTCTTGGGGTACAGTGATGGCGGTGATCTTAAGCAGCTTCTTGGAGGCTTTTGACAGCAGGCTACTTCCTAGTCATCTTTAGGTGGTTCTGGCTGATGCTGGAGAATTGATTTGGCCTGTGTTTAAGGAGTAGAGAGACCTGTTTGGATTTTTCCTCTTGAGGTGGGCTGTTTGAGATGGCCTTTTCGCCATGGTGCTACCCAGGGCTGATGGAATGTGCTGGGCATGTGTTAAATAAAAGAAAACAAAATGGACAGTTAGTAGGGTTTTCGTGAAGCTGCCAGAAAGTTGAACTGCATGCACAGGGATACGGAAAAAGACCTATTGATGGAGGTATTTTGAATTACCCTGGCAGCAGCAGGGGAAAGCATGCTTCCAGGAGAAATCCCACATAGATCAGAACAAGGTGGAAGAGACAGTAAGGGCTCTCTAACATGCAGTGAATGTAGCATGGAGTGATGAGGGCATCTCCATTGCTCTCTGTTTGTCTCTAACACAGCACCACACAGAGATCAGCACTGTCATGCAGGCTTCCCCGCGCCTGGCTGTCACGGGGCCAGACAGCCGTTCAGTATGAAATGCAACCTAAAGGAAAAAGCGTGTTTGCACCCACCTTTTGCTTCTTCATGAAGCTGCTTCTTCTGACAGCATCTCCATTCAGTGTTTTCCTAACGTTGATGATGTGAGGTTTTTTTTAAAACTTTCAATTTTTGTCCTTGATTTCCTGTGAGACTGTATGTGGATGGAGCACCTTGGAGTTGCCTGACCCGCAGTAATCCAAGATGGATACATTAAAACCTTCCCAGACTAATTGCCAGGCTCTTCTGCCACTTACTAACTTCTCTTAACTGCTGCCTGACTGAAATGTTTGACCAGCACTCAATGCAAAATGCCCTTGTGCTGGATTGTTATTATAGCTTCTCGAAGAGTTTGGACACACTCTGTTTTGTTAGTCCTCCTAGTTCCTTCATTAAAAACTCCAGGGACAAAACCCAGTATTGCCAGTACCCCGAAGTAAGTCTGTCAGACAAAACCCACTGCTTCAAGCTGAGGAATGTTGCACCTCCGTGGATTGCAGGAAAAGGTGGGAACACAGACAGCATTTTCCTATTATTTAAAGAAAATACATTTTTTCCCCTTTCTGTAGTATCATGTAAATTCAGGGAAGCAAGAAAGTGTGAGGGCTCTGGGAATGACTCCTTCTTTAGCTCAAGTATGGAAAGATGTAGACAGCTTCATAAATAAAGGAGAAGAGCCACCTGAGGTGATACAGATATTAATGAAAGGAGGATAACCTCATCCTTCAGTATAAATTCAGTCATTACTTGGGTTTGGGAGTGAGGTAATTTTCAAATAATTTGTGTGGATCAAAACGCTGATGTGTGGTATTGGCGAAATGGCATCTTGGAGTTTTGCCATTCAGGTCACTCATTTATCCTTTTGTTCTTCTGCAGTAAAATTAATGCTCTGTCATTGCCATGTAAATAAACACTGAAATTAAACCACATGAAATACAATTCAAATAAAAGAAAAGAACACGTACGGCCGACCAAGGAAGTGGCGACTGTGTATGCCGGCTTGAAAAATATGTGGTTTCAGTCTACCGCAAAGTAGTGGTCAATTTTCTTCAGGATTAAAATAGAAAACAGATAATGTGCTATAAACAACATATACAAGTGACCGTAAAACCTATTTACAGATTTAGATTTACCAAAAAAACACCCCTCCTCCGCATATAATAAAATAAGAAAAAGGGTCTTTGTAAAGCAAATAAGTGTAAAATCCAGGATAAGTGTGGTTTGCACTCCAGAGCAGTATGTGTTCTAGAAAAAGAGATGAGGCCTGTTCCAGGCTCTCGCTGCTGGACGGGGCTGCTGCTTTAGGTCAGATATTAGGAAATATTTGTTTTGCCAGGTTTCCCAAGTTACTAACTGCCTGCGGTGGTGTTGGATAGGGAGAGATCCATCTAAAGGAAGGTGGAGGCAAAATTATAATGGTATTGGTGGATTTATCGTGGCTTGGAGACACCTGAGGCCGTGGGAGGGAGCGAAGAGCAGGCAGGTAACAGGCTTTATATCCCAGTCTGGCTCGCAGCTTTGGGCTGAGTGGCCACGGGGGCTGGATCTCTGTCCCATCCTTAAAGCTGCTGAGGACAGGAACACACTGCCAGGGTAATTCTCACCCCCACGGGTTGGGGGGGTTCTCCCTCTGCTTTGCACCATCTGTGGGTAAGTGAGGAGCCTTTGGCTTCTAAGTCTGCTCAAGCTTTTTTAAAAAGGAGAAAATTCATCCCCGTGTCAGCAGGGAGCCAGTGTGTGAGATGTGGAAGGTAACGCTGTGTCTCTCTAGAAAATGCTCCTGTCGGGTTACCGGGAGTTGACTTGAAAGTCACCTTTTTTTGGGTCTTGCATTTGGAACTGAGCATGTTTGGGGCGTTGCACATTAATAGCGTCAAACCACCACCCGCAGCAGCGCTATGCAGTGCTGTGTGTAAATGGTGTTTGGTTTCCATGTTCTTCTCATGGAAATCACTCTTAAATGAGAACTTATCTTATTTGCAAGCTCGTTTAGCAGTACTATGCTGCACGCTTCTCTCTGGCATCTTGTACCTGCTTGAAACGTGGCCTGTGATAATTTATAAAAGAGCAAACCTCTGCTGTTCGCACCTTTATTTTTTCTATTGCTATTGTACTTGAAAAGAACAGATGAGGTTTTCCTTTGCCTGTAAAATCTCTCAACGCAGAGATGACTTGAAGAAAACAAAAAAAGATCAGATCACTGGAAGAAAATCAAAGAATTTGCTGTGCTGATAGAAATATGGGCACCTGTGTGTGGTGACGGAACACTTTGCTGGTTTGTACCTTTAGCACGCATTTTGTCCTGCTGCATTTAACAACGTGGTAATAAAATGGCAGAGACATAGTCTGGATAGTTAAAGTATTTAATTTTGTGTTAAGAAAACTATTTAAATATTCATATCTTTCCTCTTGGGTATTGCTCATGGCTTTGTCTGTAAGCAGTCGGACTCAGATAAATGCTGCCGGAAAAAAAACACTGTCCTTACCATTAACACCCCATTTCCACTGTGAGCTTGGACATTTGCAGTGCAGGACTGAGCAAGATTTCTGAGCTATTTGTTCTGAGAGGTGATGAGCCTGTGAAGGAGGCAGTCGAGAGGAAAGTGTTGAGGAGAGAAGGAAAATTTCTCCATGTTATCTACTCGGGGTGAAACTGGAGGAACTAGCACGGATCTCTCAGCCTTTAGTGACCAGGGCAGGAGGTGGACACCTTTTTATACTGCATGGCATTTTTGGGGCTAGGAAGAGAGGAATTGCAAACCTGCTTTATTTCTGTCGGCTTTTTTCTGGTCGAGTTGGAGTAGAGGGGAAAGGCTGAAAAATTCTGTGGGTGTTTACTTGAAATCTGAAGAAATTTATTAAGTTAATGTCATGATATCCTTTTCTGTGTAACTGTGCTGGACCCTGATGGTTTTAGCCTAACAGATTTTCTCACTCTTTCTTTTTTTCGTTGGTATTTTCTTGTTGTCCTAACGTGCCTTCTTGTCTTTTAAACAACTTTTGCTTGTCATTCAGAGAGGGCAAAAGTCTTGTGTGAAAGAGGAGGACAGAGCCCAGCCCCCTTGTACTTTCTCCTAGCCCCTTCCTGTGCCCACAGTTGATGGGGACATGTCCCCTGTCCCTGTAGGTGAGGTACATCCTTCCTCTCCACTGTATCATGCCACGGCTGCTCACTGCCCTCCTGCTTTTGGGGTTGAGAAGTCGCGGTGAGGCTGGTTTGGGAGCAGGGGAGCTCCCATCACTGCGGCAACACACAGAATATTAATAGGAGCCGCTCGTTCTCACTCGGGCTCAGATCTTTCCATTGCAATTTAGGTGTTTCTGTGACTCCCATTACTGTGCTATCGAAGTATCCCACAGTCATTTAATCCATTAATCCTCCCAATGCACTTGGCAGATGAAGGAGTGCTATTATTCCTGCTTTAGTGGTGATGAAAGGAGGCGTGGAGAGACACATGCATGGACTTCAGTAGAGCAGGTATCCAACCCAGGCTTCCCGAGTCCTGGGCTAGTGTCCCAGCATCCAGCATGACTATTTAACTCTTTTAATCAGTTAATTTTAAACAAACTGTTTTAGCTGCCTTAGCCTTTTAGTGCCCTCCTCCAAGCTCTGGGTGTTGAGGTGCTCCCTGCTGTTTTCTGTTGGCATTCACCTTCCTGCTCCCGTGGTCCAGGACAGGCCTCCTGGATCAAAAGGATGTTGGTTGGAATGGGTTTTCTTTCCTCTTCCATTTGATAGTCCATCAGTGCACCCAGGTCTCCGTCATGCAACTCTCCGAGTTATTTGCTTCTTGTCAGTAGTTTTGTTTATATTGTTCTGTCCGTTTCCCAACCTCCAAGAGCAATATTATGGAACACAGACTAGTAGTTAATCTTCTACCAAATGAAGTTTTGTCTGAAATGGTTACTGAGGAGGAAGATAAGGGAAGGAGGAGCAACTGGAGCAGGAAGGCTGGCCTGTGCTGGCTTTCTAGGATCTGTCTTTCAAAGACTTTTTTTCCCTTCTGAGTTCCACGTCACTGTTTATGGAGCTTTAGTCTGAGTTTTGTTCAAAGCCGTCAGCACTGCGTTACAAAACTACAAATCAAACCCTGCATCCTTGAACGCCTTCTGTTCTCACATATTGGACATCCCTATTGATGTCAACAGATTTATGCCGAAGCAAAGAGGAGCAGGTTTTGCTCTTCTCTTCAGTGTTGGTAGAAGTTTGACTAATGACTGCAGAGTCTGGCCCGTTGAGAAAATTACTGTGAGAATGAATGTTAGCGTCAGAAACTTAGCAGCTTCCATTTGCTAATTGGGGAAGCAGCTGAATCAGATTTTTCCACAGTTTTTCTGTCGTCTTCAGTGTCTCCTACTAGAAAAGAAGTTTTTGTTAGGCATGCCTTTTAGTTGGGTGAAGGGCTTTGTAGTGCTTCACGATTGCTCAGTAGTGATTCGATTTAATTTGATTTATATGAATTCTGCTGTGTGGTCTCTGTTTTAATTACTGCATCTACTTTTTTTCCCCCCCGTTAAGATAATTTTCAAGATCAGATGAAGCGAGAACTGGCATACAGAGAAGAAATGGTACAGCAGCTACAAATTGTAAGTTTGCCTTCTCTGCTAAAAATGTTATGAACTGTCGCTTTTATGTTTTTTAAATGCATTCCTCAAACTTTTCCTTTGTGAGCCATGCAGATGTACTATTACCGAGCTCATATTACCTTATACTTAGCAAGACGTAAGCATGCGGTTCTCTGGATTAGAATCTAATTACCTGGAGATTTACTTTCGTACAGTAACCAGATGGGTCTTCATGTTTCAACTGAACGAAATGTGTTGACTGAACACTGAGAGGTGCTTCTTCAGAGAGAAACGGGAGGACTGAATCAGTAAACGTGGAGGAGTTATGTGTTTCTACCTTGTACGAGTTGCCAGGGGGTGCATTTCAGCCTTCAGTAGGGAATCGGTGCGAGGCCAGCTTCTCGCTGGCAAATAAACCTTAGGATGTGTCTTTTTTCAGGTTTCAGTCCCTAGAAGAAGTGCTTAACTCAGCAGTAAAGGATCAGTTGCCAAAACACACAGTTCTATGCAGGTTTCTTGCTTGTTATTTTAAAACCAGGAGGGATTTGGCGTGTATGTGTGTTAGTGCAACTCTAGATCATTGCGTACAACGGTGCTGTTTTGAAAACTTGACGTACTTAATCCAGTACAAGCAAGGGGTGAAGTATGTGAAACTCGCTCTTACTTAACACTGCTTAGTGTGGTTTTAAGAGCAGGGCATCGTAATGAACGGGAAGCTGTCAGCTAACGCTTGTTTTGCTAGTGCTTTTTGTGTGATCGGCCTGACATTATTCAGCAGGGCGTTTTTGGGGCGGGCTTGCCAAATATCCCCACTTACCTGAACCAGTCCTGTGCTCCAGCATTTAAATTTTCCTTGTGCTTGTCACAGACCCCAGTGCGGAGAAGGCGTTGTCCAGCCTTCTGGTGCTGTCATTTTCTAATTGATGGGTTAGGACATGAAAATAAAGCTGAAGGCCAGGATTATCAAACTCATGCACCTATGTTTAGAGGCATTCAGGAGCGGCCTTATTTTTAGAGCTGCCGAACATTCCTGCTCCCTGTTCCTGCTGACTTCAGAGGTTTCAATGAGAGATGAAGGGTGCTTGAAGGAGGCTGTTTATGGAGGAAATTCAAGTCCAGAATATCTTTGGAGATTTTTTGCTGCTGCTCTCCACTCTTTTCCTTTAACGTGTCCAGGTGTTACTGTGTTCCCCTTTGTCTGCTGATGCCAGGCAGGGAGTTTGGCTTGATCTGTGAATTGCATTGTCACAGATGATGGTAATCGGGATGTCATCCTGAAAAGTACTTCCCCTGCTGCTTCGGACTCCAGGCAGGTGATTTGTCCGATTCCTGCGCTGACACACATTTAAGCACAGTGTTTGTGAGCCCACTTCAGCCTTTAGCTCTTGTGTCAGCTGAACTTGGAGCTAACAAACTCCCTCCCAGGGAGAGAACGGATCATCTCTGCCGTTCGTGTTGTGGCCCGGTTGTGAAGTTGTTTCGGAAACTGGATATCCCAGACCTCCAGCAAGTCAGCTGTGGTGGTTTTCCCGATTTACAAGAAGGGGAGAAATCGCAAGGTTCAGCGTAGTGCTTTTTCTCGGGCAGGAAAAGAAATATGATCATGTAATTCACACCCTTTTCACTTACTGATGCATGCTGCAGAAAGACTAATAGTCATTTAATCATTAAACAGGGCTGCCTGAATGTACTTACAGAGACTAGTTTCGACATTTAATGTACTGCACCAACAATTTAGGACCTCTTCACTCACTGTGGCTGCCTGAGTTTAATTATTACAAATAGAAATGTTGTCAAATCATCGGTAAGTCTCTGCTCACATTTGGGTATCCCTCCCGATATCGGTGAGTTAGATTGTGTATCACTGGGACCGATAAAAGGATATTTGCATATGAAGAACTGAGAGACTGCAGCAAATAACCAGCGTGTGCGTCGAAGCTGGGTGCAGAAATCTTCGTTGACGTTTTGGTTGATAACTGAAATGGAGTCAGCACTTTCGATGTGAGCATCCCCGCAGTTACTTTAATTCATTCATGTGAATGTATTTTGTATGGTTATATCTAGAATTAAGTTTAATGAGCTGAATGTGCTAAGGATAGAACTTCTTTGGCTGTCTCGGGTTATGGCATGGATGAATTAAATCTTTTGGTGCAGAATACACAAAAAATAATGGTTACTTTTGATTTTTTTGTTGGGTTTTTTGTTGTTTGGGGTTTTTTTTAACAGGGGTAGATTGTTTTGGTTTGTACATACCTGGGACACCGTACTATTGCTTTAGCAGAACTGCCCACACCTAATCTTCTTCTTGACATAGAAGTGCAAAGAGAAAAACAGAAGTGTTTAATGCATACTCAGATTTTAATTTTACGTACAGCTTCATAGGTGTATACCTTTATAGCGTTAAACTCAAAATTTACTGGTATAACTAGCCCCAGAAGTTGGCTTAATTGCTTTTTTTTATTTTACAAACAATATAAATGCACAGAGTCTGTTTCTTTTGGGGCTTCTCACCGCTGGAGGAATAGACAACTTAAATTAGTCCTTCCTGAAGACTTGTGCATGGTCTTTAGGGCGTCTCTTGTAACAGTGGGTACCAGAGGCACGTTCTGCCCTAACGATGCTTTCGCTCACCCTGCACTGGAATTCTTCAAGCTGCATAACTGAGTAGTCAGACTTTCAAATAAACTGATGTGTCAGAAGTGTCTGGAATACACCGAGCTGAAGCTAAGCATGAAATAATTAACCAAATATAATTATATTTGAATACTTTCTAGTGTGAATGCCCGCTGTAACTTGGCAGTTAGATGGAAAGGACTACCCAAAGGTAGTGCTTCGTGCCCAGCCAGTACCGAACACTGAACGTAACGCTTTTTTCTCCCAGTTCTTGGGTGACATTGTGAAACTGCAATGCGGACGGCGATGCTGAACCGCCACGCGTGGGGTGACAGCTCGGGGTGGGGGGGGGGGACACGCTGGCGTGGGCTGCGGGTGCCCTCTGCCGCTCCCCGGCCGGCACTGCACCCGCGGCGGCTGGCAGGGACAGGGGTTGATAGTCCTCATTAACAGCCTCAGTTAAAGCAGTGTTTAATCAATGGGCTTTTATTTTAATGCTTTGTCGGCTCCGGAGTTTAAAAAAATTACTTGATGGCTTCCTGAAAATCAGGAGCAAGGCTCAGATCATTGGGAAAGTGGGGGGGTGGGTCCTGTTCTGTTAGATCCTCCGCCACGGATGTTGACTTCTTTGACATAACCTGGCTTGGTAGGTAGCTGGAGCAGTGGGACGCTGTGTGGCCATCAGCAATTTCTGTTGAGAAAGGAGCTGGTCAGAGTGTCTGGAGCGGCTGCCGGGAAGTATCGCAACCTGTTTGTGCCAAGCTCCCAACCAACTGATTGTCATATTTAACAAGAAAATGGATCTCAAATCACTGAATGAGTTTTTCTCTTCTTCCTCCTTCAAAGTGCTGTCTCCTAGATCGGTTAAGTACAGTGTGTGTACTTGGAGGTCAAATGTAAAATATGGATTTTACATATGGATTCGGGTATGGATCATCTGGCTTCTCTTATTAAGCTGTACTCAAAGGGCCACTGAGAAGAAATTGCCGCACAGCAGGCTGGGGTAAATTCTAACATGGCACACGTGGTACAGCCTCAGAAGAGCACACCTGCCTTTAGAGTTGTTGATTTCTGTTCAGTCTGACCAGAACTCATCTGTCCGTACAGCCCAGCCAGCCTGAGTCAGCTCCTGCTTGAGACTCTCTATCCGCCTGGTATTGTCTTCTGAGCAACTGTGTTAGTGGATCACGTTTTAAAAGCATGAACTTTCTTCCTAGCTGCCCGGTGGGGGAAAAAGATCAGAAGCAGCATTCCCAGCATGACGATTTTTAGCCTTTGATACTTTTGTGAACCCCTCTAAAACATTGCCGCAGAGAAGTAGAGCAGCACCATGCAGCACATTTTAGCTCCTGCAAACAGGTTAGCTGTTCTTAATTTCCTTTCAGGGGTCCCTTACAAGGAGTTTGTAGGTTCCCGGGAAGTGCTGGCCACAGGTGTAACTGCTCCATTGGGAAAAGCTAAGGTGGTGTTCGTCACCCTGGTTTAGATAACTAGGATCATGTAGTGATCAATCACACTAATTTTGCATAGGAGTAAAAGGCAGCAGGTCTTTGAGATGTGTTAGAAATGTGAATTACTCAGGCAGTCCCTTGTCTTTCCAGCTGAAGGGGAGAATGTTGATTTGGTTTTGTTTAGGTTTTTTGTATTTATTTATACTCCCATGAATTGAATTCCTCCTTACTAGCCTAACTTTGGGCTGGTAATAATCTTCAGAGCTCGGAACTGGATCCAGCTGGAACTCCTCTGATGTTTGATGGCCTTCTACTCTCAGTGCTGCTTTGAGTCAACTCTGTTCTTCAGAGGCAGGCGATAAAATAAATCAGGAACTATCTACCTGCAAAACTGATTCCTATCTCTGCATTGTCATTCAGCTTGATCTTTAAAGATTCACAAGGAGTGTTTAAAAGAAGAAAAAAATCTGCCATGCGGTAATGTTGGTAGATCTTCAGAGGTATGAGATCATGTTCCTCTGGGTCCTACTGTAATTAAAGAAAGCACCAGTAGGTTTAATTCCTATTTTAGGTTGTATATGGAAAGTAGGTGCTTTGTACGACTAATGCATTCATTACGCAAACAAGGAATATCCACATTTTTGTGTGCGGACACACTGGTCACTGCATGTCTGTCACTCTGTATTCGAAAAGTGGAAATAGGAAATAGCAGTGCTTTATTGGGATTTCTGGTTTGGTCCTCTGCTTCGAGTGGTCCAGCTAGATTGATTGACCTTGACAAGAATGTTAGAGGCAAACACCGGTTCAGCAGAAGGGCTCTTGGATTTCTTGAGCTGCATCTTGTGCTGAAGTGCTTGTCCGCTGATACCCAGATAATAACAGGTAAAAGAGCGTTTCTGGAACTCTGTGTTTACTGTGTTTTGTAGACTCCAAGGCGGATGTCATTACCTTGTCGTTCCCCCCCCCACCACCACCCCCAAACCAGAGAGATGTTTGTATTTTTTTTCATTCATTTCTTCTTCTGCGCTTTAGCAGTTGGGATGACACTGCAGGTCTGTTTCTGTACGTCCTGTTATCTTCATTTGATTTTTGGTGGTTCCTCTCCAGATTTAGTGGTACAAATTGGGAATATGCCCTTTTGATGCCTAACTGTATACAGAAAAGTGAGCAGAATTTTGTTTGCCACTGCCTGCTTTTTTAAGACAGGTGAGCAAAACTTATATCTTGAAAATAATGTCTGGGTATGCCTTGAGTTAATGGGATGAAGCTGTGCCTCTGTCTCCAGAAAATTCAAATGTTAAAGAAAAGGAATGCCCTGTAGAATTAATGGTTATTAAAAACACAAGTAAAAGCTTAATTTCCTTTAGAATCTGCAGAAATTCTGATGAAAAATGGATGCGTGTGTACCAGACACTTGCAAGCCAGTCTCTGCTATTGCTTGTGTGCACTTTTTCTATGGTATTAGTGTGCTCCAGTACTTAAAAATACATCGGGGAGAGACTGCGTACTCCAGCCATGACTCTCTCTTGCCTTGCATCCTGTGCCCTGAGCACATGCCACTGCCCACCCGGGAGGGAAGAGTCTCTGAACGCAGCCCCCGCAGCTGTAAATACTTTCACAAGGCAGTAGTGGAGGCTCATGCTGTAGGGCAATCCCTTGGCATTTCCATTCCTCCTCCGGCTGTCAAAGGCTCAGTCCATGCTTTTTCTTCCCCTTAATCCCACACATCGTTCTATCCAGAAGCACCACGCGTGCAGAGACTGTAGTTTTCCAGTGGCAGTTCAGCGGCACAACTTCCTCCTTCCCTGTGTAAATATGCTTTGCATTTGGAAGGGCTGTCTTGGCTGGACAATGTTCTGACTGAGAACTGGAAATGAGAATTGTTTAATTAAATACCTGTAGGTCCACATCAGATAATAGTGCTTTGGGGCACTGAAGATTCCCTCTTCAAGCAACAGAAGTCAGGGTGATGTATCATTGTGTATCCCACCTAGAGATGGGATGCAAAGGTGAAGTCTCCAGAGGGGATGGTGTACAGAAGCTTTGTTTTGTTTAATACCTTTATCAATGATCTGGGTGAGGGGATTGAGTGCACCCTCAGTAAGTTCGCAGGCGACACCAAACTAGGTGGGAGTGTTGATCTGCTTGAGGGTAGGAAGGCTCTACAGAGGGACCTGGACAGGCTGGATCCATGGGCCAAGGCCAATTGTATGAGGTTTAATAAGGCCAAGTGCCGGGTCCTGCATTTCGGTCACAACAACCCCAAGCAACGCTACAGGCCTGGGGAAGAGTGGCTGGAAAGCTGCCCGGCAGAAAAGGACCTGGGGGTGATGGTGGACGGCCAGCTTAACACGAGCCAGCAGTGTGCCCAGGTGGCCAAGAAGGCCAACAGCATCCTGGCTTGTATCAGGAATAGCGTGGCCAGCAGGAGCAGGGAAGTGATGGTGCCTCTGTACTCGGCACTGGTGAGGCCTCACCTCGAGCGCTGTGTTCAGTTCTGGGCCCCTCTGTACAAGAGGGACATTGAGGTGCTGGAGCGTGTCCAGAGGAGAGCGACCGAGCTGGTGAGGGGTCTGGAGATGAAGCCATATGAGGAGAGGCTGAGGGAGCTGGGCATGTTTAGTTTGGAGAAGAGGAGGCTGAGGGGAGACCTCATTGCCCTCTACAACTACCTGAAAGGAGGGTGTAGAGAGGAGGGTGTTGACCTCTTCTCCCAGGGGAATAATGACAGGATCAGAGGAAATGGCCTGAAGCTGCGGCAGGGGAGGTTTAGATTGGATATCAGGAAGAATTATTTTACTGAAAGAGTGGTCAGGTCAGGCCCTGGAACAGCCTGCCCAGGGAGGTGGTTGAGTCACCATCCCCAGAGGTATTTAAGAGGCATCTGGATTTGGCACTTCGGGGCATGTTCTAGGGGCAGAGATTGTAGGGTGTGGTTTGTTTTGGTTTTGTTTGTTTGTTTGTTTTGGGGTTTTTTGGGTGTGTATGGTTGGACTCGATGATCTCAAAGGTCCCTTCCAACCATGAAGATTCTGTGATTCTTTGATGTCCAAGTGTAGCGGGGATCGGATACATGCTTTAGAAATTAATCCCCAATCCTGTCAGCTTATCTGTGCTTTGGTTCACATTGTGGAGCAGACTCAGAGCTTGCAAACTGGATGCCTTCTGGATGAAGCGAACGAGGATGTGTTTCAGGAATGGACATAGCTCTGGCTCTGAGCGGGTGATCAGTATCCAGCACCAGAGTAGAGCTAGCCTGAAGAAAAAAAAAACCCAAGAGAAATACAGTATGGTCAGTGAGTCGTCTTCCTGCACCCTACAGATCTGTTCGCACTGCGACGTATTTCCTATTAATGTAGACTTAGTCATAAGAAACAGATTTCTTGCTACTCTAAACCCAACCATTTGCATTTTTGTTATTGCTGGCAGGGGTATATGTGCTTTGATAAGGGCCACGCATTGGATCTTCATGCCCATTTGAGTCTATCTTCATCGCGACGGTCATCATAGTTGCACAAAAGGGGACTGGATTGTCATAAAGAGCCCTAAATGCTATTCCACCGCAGCACTGGAGTTACCAAATGCTCCTCCAATGACACAAGTAGAAGATGACATTTAACTCCTGAAGAAAGTAGTCATTTCCCCATTGAACATCCACCTCTCCCAGTCTCATTTATTAGCAGGAGAATGGATCAATCAACACACATTGAAAAGACGCTGATGTGCCAAATATAGCAGAGAAGTGGATTAAGAACAGTTAATTTCTGACAGAATGTACCCCGTTGTATTATCTAGGTCAGTACGGCTTGGGAGATGTCCTATATAATTGGCGACCATGCAAACCGATGTTGCCTGTTGGCCGTTGCGAGTGGGAGAGAGGAAGAAAGCAGTTGGTGAAGCATCACGGGTCTCAGCTGAAATGTGCTTATTCAGGCAATTTGTGGCTCCCTTTTGAATCTAAACCATTGAAAGGGGTGCTCAGGTAAACAGTTTCTTTGCTTACTCCTCTCTGCTGCATTTCGGAGAGTTTTCCAGCCTTTGCAAACACCGTGTGCCCTGGGAGGCAGTTCAAGGCCTCAGTGGAGAGTAGAGCTCTGTTTTTTTGGGGATCTGGCAGCAAGCTTCCTGATAGCTTTCAGCTTCCATGAAGGTAGGGGCTATAAGAGTAGTCAGACCAAACCCCTGGATCCTGCGTCTTTTCAGGTCATCAGTGGTTTGATCCTCCCAGTTCACGCACGTGTATTTCCCTTTTCCCAGGGCTGTGGAGCAGGAGAAGCGGCATGGCCCCGTGAAAGGCTTCTGCTTTTTGTTCAGACAGACGGCTCATCTTTGCAGACGCTGCTGCTTCCTGGTGCTGCTGCTTTCAATCAGATTGACCTCCTTTCCCGAGAGATGAAAGGGTTAGCTCCCGAGATGCACGTGCCTCTTTCTTCTCTTTCCCTGCTCTTTTCCTTATTAAGGCAGGGATGGAGAGAGAGGACACTGCGGATACTGCACTTTATACCAGCCCACAAACACGCTGAGCACAACTCACACAAACATCCTCACATACTGTGGGCGTAACGTAATTAAAACCAAAACAGGGATGCACAAGAACGCGTGTTAGATGTATAGTCAGTGGATATGGATGTAAATCCACATGCTTCTGGTGTGTTGTTACATGCGTGGGGCTGGACGTTTGAACTCTCTGTTCCTTTTGCTCGTTGTACTTGCTCCTGTCTTCAGCCCAGCCTATTTGGCAGCTTGCAGTAACATATTTGACATTATTTGTGACTATATTCTGGAGCGCCTGACAGCAGAAGCGGGTCACCTCAGTGTGCAGCAGCACCTGGGAGCGCAAGGACATAGATTCTCTGATCCCAACCTGAATTCCTCCAGCGGTCCTTCCAAAAGGCAGAAAAATAGTGAATTTGTAGCCACTTCGGTTCCCAGCTAGGGAGAAATCTCAGAGCAATTTAGTTTTGTTGCATTCTAAAGGCCTAGCATTGAAAAAGAGCGGCCCCATACTGTATTCCCAGCAGCCGGTGAGCACATCATCCCACTTTGTTTCTAAATATAACTGTGTTCCCTAATACGCCTATGTTCTCTGTTTTTCTTTAATTATTTGTTCCACTTCATTGGCTTCCCTCAGATTGGTGCAAGTCAAAGATAACTATTATGAACTTCCTAATTATGGTGATATAAATATAAGTCATCTCGTACGCCCAACCTGCTGTATTTCGGCTGTGCAGGGATGAGCGTTTGTTGCCTGCTCTGTTACAGGCAGCTGATTTTTGTCGTCTCGCAGGTAGCAGAAATGGGTGGTGGCTTTATTTTTGCCAGCAACTGATATAAACAAAACACCAGCAGACGTTGGATTTTAAGATCTCGCTGGTGTTTTAATTTGGGCCATTTTTATTTTATTTCCACTTCAGCATTCCTGCTGTTTTTGTAAAGAGTTCGGTCCTTTAATTTAAGGCACCGTTTCCTAAAATGATAGAAGGGGGCAAACAGCACCTTTCCTTTGCAGGGATTCCAGCTTGGATGTTTCGTTAGTGTTGTGTGGAAAGGGGCAAAGTTGTTTTGGCAGAAGATGAACCCCCTTGCGTTCTAACACTCCTCACCGAGGTGGGAGGCTCGGTGCGGCTGGGTTTAAATTCTGAGTGATGCCCAATTCAGCACTATCAGTCCAATCGCGTTTAATAGGTATTAAACTGTTACGATTTGGATACACTAACAGTGGACGGCACCTTCAGTCTAGTCGTGCTCATGAACCAGCACGGCCACTCTCGAGTCTTTGGTCGCGTTCAATGAGGAACTAAAACGACCAGCTACTTAAACAGTGCAGTTTATTTGAACAACAGATATATCGGTTCTTAGGATTGCCGGTGATAAATACACTGTCTGCAAAGCACGTGCAAATGAGAGTGTTATTACATATATCAAACGTGCGACAAAGTTATAAGTGATACAGCCTGGCTATAAATGTAAGATAGAGAATCTCTAGAGAAATTTCTAAGTTTCCCAAGAAAGCAACTTGGTATAATCTAAGTCTTACCCAAAGGGGTCTCTATTGGGGGGGGGGGGAAGAAAGGCTCAGCCCGTTGACTGATCCCGGAAGTCAGTGATGGAGTTCTTCGCGATGGTGTCTTCCCTTGGTATCCCCACTCTCTTGGGCTATTTTTATACTATTTGTTATCTTCAAGGTGGAGTTTGAGTGACTTTAGTCATAAATACTTTAATTATGATTGGTGTAAAATTCTCTCGCTTCACATTTAAAGGTATAGTTTACAAAAAATTCAGGACGCAGACTCAAGGAGGAGTGGTCGCACCTTGGAGGCGGGTAGCCTTTGGGATGGAGGTGTGTTTTGGTATTATAATGACATTATAATGAGCAAAGTTCACACAAAGGACAGCATTTCATCAGAATTTGACAAAATGTTGGCTCAGGGTGGTAAATGGGCAGCTTATCGGTTCTTATAGTACCATCTCGTTCCCATATCTGCTGGATCATCACAAGGCTTGGCCGTGGAATTTCCATCCCACTCCACTCCCCGTGTTGCTTCACAGGGAATCGCAGGTGTTGAATTCTTCGCATGCCAGCTGCAGCTGCTCTCTACCTTAGAAGCCTCTTGATTTTATACTTTTCCTTAATGTGTGAACAATGCTGTACCTTTGTATTTTTAGCCAATTTAGCAATTATTCCACAGTTAGCCAAACCTTGGCTTAAAGCAGCGGCTTTGTTTCTGTGTCATTGCAGATTCCCTATGCAGCAAGCTTGATCAGGAAAGAAAAGCTCGGTGCGCACCTCAGCAAAAGCTAAAGGTGAGCTTGGGAAAGGAGAGACTTTATCCTGCCTGACCCTGGCCGTCGTGTTTTTCTTTGCAGCCATTGCAAGAATTAAGAGAATCGTTCCGTTGCGTGAGTGTTACTGATTCTGGTCTGAAAGCTCTGCCTGCGGAGGTGGCGTGCTACGGTTTAAAGCTCATAACTGATACGTCACACGAATTACAAGGCTTCGCTGGGGTAGGACACAGTGTTGAGAGTTGACCATTGGGTGAATCCAGGCCTGACCATGTGCTTCTCTTCTCTGGCACTGGAAAGTGGCATCAAGGTCACGTATCTTCAGCAGAAGGAGGGAAACACCTTGGCATTCACAATGCAGTGAAAGTTCACGCACGGGCAGGTAGGGATGTTTTTTTCTGCCCATAATGGAGCTTCTTCAGCTCCAGGAAAGAGCAGTGTGTTTTGGGAGCTTTCCAGAACTACATCAATACCGTCTTCTGTGGTTCAGTCTCCTGCAGATGCTTATTACTCTGTTGCCCATGTGCAGCATCTTCCTAAACCCAACACTGCATTTTTCAGCAGTGTTTTTCAGAAGCGTTCAGTTAGAAGAAACACCGTCTCCATCATCAGTGGCCTGAGAGGTGGCAGTTTCAGGTGCTAAAGCCTTAATGTTTAAATGACATTCTCTTTTTTCCTGGTAAAAGAAGAAGATGAGGGCTTGGAGACAGAGAGGCAAAAAGGCGGTAGCCCAGCTACTGTTATGCTGCAAAATCTGGCTTGCGGAGTCACTGAAAAAATCCCTGAGGTGGAGCAGGCGCATTAGGAAAAAAGAGCTATTCATGTGTAGAGACCTCGGTAAGGCACAAAGTATTCAAGAGAACGTCTGGGGCGTGTGAGAAGGGTTTGACAGTATAGATGATGGAGGTTTGCCTGAGCCATGGAAGAATCAGATACTTAAAAACGTTAGGAGTAAGTATAGAGTAACCAGATAAGCAGTATCTGTGGCCTCGAGCTCTGCCTACTGAGATAAGGAGATTAATCTAAGCATCAAGTTGGTCTGTTTTGCCCTCTTGTGCGTACTTTCCTCACGACTGCCAGCGTTTTCCAGTTGGGTCTACATTAATCTGAGCACCGATTTAAAAGAAATTCAGTGATATTAATATGCTGAACAAAACAGTATGCCTCCCCAGATGAGAAGCAGCGGGTCCTGCCCCGAGCGCCTTGTCCGCAGCACTGATCTCCACTAAAAGCCTGCCCGAGGATGGCAGCGTCAGATGAACGGCACCGTTTGTTCCCAGCATCGGGTTCTCATCAGCTGACAAGCCCCGCCAGGAAGGTGCTGGCATCGCAGCTACGAGCGTTGCCTACTTATTTGCTGCGAGCGTGAAGGATGGATGCGTTCTCTCACGCCGGTTTTGTTTCCAGTGGCACACCATCCCTGCAGACAACGGGGATTTCTCTAAGTAGGCCCTAGCGCTTTTGAAAGATTAGTTGTTACTTAACTGCTAAGCTAAATCAGTCAAGCAGAGAATCGCAAACGTATCGTTCAGAAGCAATTGCAGCTTCTCAACGTGGCAAGCAGAAAAGAGTTGCCTCAAGAAGAAACGTGTACGCGCGTACGTACCCACGCGATACACCAAGGGGGTGAAGACCCCACGCGTTGCAGAGCAACCCCTCAGTTAACGCTCTGCGCTTCTCGAGAGTCCTTTGCTACCCTTGTTGGGCTTTGTGTTCCTTTCCACAGCAGGTCTTGTTGTGTTTAGTTATACTTCGGCGGGTTGCGATTTGCACTTCATCTTCAACGTGTTTCCACATGACTCTACGGATAAGTAACTAGCAAACTCTCAGAGGATGCTTCTGCAGCAGGTGACTTGTGTGTATCCCTTTTTCAAGGATTGTAAATAAACGCTGTGATTCTGTGAGTAAAGAAATTTCAAACTTGGGCTTAGTGTCGGTAACATTTTCTCTCTCATCTTTTCTTTTAGTCCTAGAAGCGCAGGATCTTTTGCAGCTGTGACCTTGTACGCGAGAACCCACCGCTCAGAAACCTGACTTGTACAAAGACTGAGAAAACGGAAGGGCTTGGGAATTTAAAGAACAAACAAAACAAATCAGGTTCCTCTGAACCCAAGGACAAGTGACCTCAAAGCATCATGGACGACCATGTAAAATAGAATGTAGCAGCCATTTATTAGTAAAAACAAAACAACAACAACAAAATCAAAAAATGCCTGTCCCGGATCTTTTTTTGGTGGTACCAAAGTTTAAGTCTTTGTGTTTTTAGAAGGACCTACTGAACTTGATAGAGAAAATGCTTTTGATGAATCGTCCAGATAAGCTGTGAAAGGAACTGCCGATCCTTTCAGCGCCACAAACACTGACGACATCTGCCAGTTCATCTTTTGCTTTTGAATAGTGATTGTTTCACGGAAAAAGAAATTACGCGTCTTACCAGGTGGGCCAGAACCACATTTGGATGGATGGATGGATGGATGGATGGATGGATGGATGGATGGATGGATGGAGCAGCGTTAGCCATACACAGTGCTTTTTAAAAGCAGACTGGAAATTGTCACACCCCTCTCCCTCGGCCCTTTCCTCCTCTGGTATTTTGCCTGCTGTATGAATTAAGATTGTACTCCTCTGGAAATATTTTACAATTTAATATTGAGTGTAATTAAGAATATAATCACTGTTATCAAAAAAGGTATTTAACTCTGTTGTAGTTTCTTTATCATTCATGTGGATAAAAAGTCTATAATAAAAAAAAAGAAAACTATGAGATAATAGTTGAGCTTCCCTGTAATTTAATGCCATGCTTTTTCCACTAAAGAACCAGGAAATTTATCCCCAATAATATTCTTTTTGAGAAGTATTTTGATTCACAAATAAGGTATTGGAGTATTTCATGGCAAGAATCCTCTGCCTGTGGTTATTTAGAAAACATTTGGAAGTAGATTTGGTGGAATTTCAGGAAGTGCCTTGTGGATCCACAGAAATAAAGGGAGGCTTATGCCAAAGTCAGTCGACTTTTGAAGTCCGCAATCTTCCAGGTTTTTTCCTGATGAAGTGCAACACCCCGATGGCCAGGGCCTTCCCAAGTGGAATTTGTCTGCATGCAGACGGTCTCAGTCCCAAGCACCGTGTCATCCCTGAGCATGCCGCTGTGGAGAAGATCATCCACGCCAGTCCAGCACCGCCAGCACCTGAGAGCGGTTTCGTGTGGATGTGTCGCAGAGTTGCTCTCAATATTCCCAGCAAACCCCCAGGAGATTTAAATCCGCTGGTTTTACGGCTCCTTGGTGCAGCGCGGCAGACGTGGAAGGCAGGGGAGGGAGGGCACAGCCTGGTTTCGTGCCCTTCCCTCCGTACTTTGCTCCTGTGGTAGGTGAGCTGGCAAGATTCAAATCCAAGACTCGCCGAATTGGCAGTGTTACAGCTTTTGTAGCAGGGAAAAAGGCAGTGAAAGCGCCAGAAAAGCTGGAGCAGGTCAGACCAAAAGTTGATCTGTGCCAGTAGCCCGTTCCCAATAGTAGATGAAATCACAGACTTTGTGAAAGCACGCAGGCAGCTAGAGATATGTTCCCAGAATATTGTTTTAGCATCTAATGATTTTCGGCTCATGGGTTTTCTGATCGAGACATGATGTCTTGGTTTTAATAACCCTCGATGGATTTTTTTTTTTTTTTTCTTCTTCCATGAACTCATCCAGTGACTTTTTAAAACCGAGGCGCGCTTTTAGCAGCTTATGGCATCTTATGGCAGTAAGCTCCACAGCTTAAATACAGGTTGTGAGGGGGGGAAAAAAACCCACCAGCTCCTGATATTTGGAGCTGCCACCTTTCAGCTTCATTTTATGCCCTGGGCTTCTCATACTGGGTGAGACCAGTTGCCAGTTGACTACTGGCAATCCCTGTCCAGCATTTCCATGCCAGTCGTGATCTTGTAGGCATCTTTCGAGCCTTTTTGGTTGTCTTTTTTTCCAGGTTGGTGAGTCATAGTCATCCCTCCAACAGAAGCGGTCCCATAGCTTTGTAGCCTTCGTGTACCTTTTCCTGATCAGCTGTATCCTTTTTGAGATGGAGAATGAGCTGCGCAGATTATTCAGGATACGATATAGATTCTAGTGTAGAGTGACGTCGTATTTTCTGCGATGAATGAACTCCGGTGCGGCGGTAAAACGTCTTACCACTATAGATCAAAAATTTTGCCCAGACATAAAGCAATCCCCTTGCTTGATAAGAAATCGCCGCTCTAATGGCTTCTGGGTGCCAGCGCTCCTCGACGTGGTCAGCCGTGCAGAGTAACCCCTTGTCCCTCACCGTTTGGGAACGAGCCTGGTCAGCCCCAGGAGAAGACACAAAGGATCTGCAGCAGATTTATTTGTTTTCTCCTCCCTGCTCAGCAGCGTTCGGACCACCGTGTTCCTCAGTGACTTTCCACGGTAAGTATGTTGTTGAAGTCACGAAACCAAGTATTCCATTTGTGGTTCACACAAATGAATGGAAACGCAACTAATATGTTTCAAATCGAATATTCAAACTTGAAATGTCCAATTAGCCCTTGGCTGGTTATGCTAAAGTTTCCCAGTCATGGAAACACCACTTGTCTCCTTTGGAACTGATCTACAGACCGCAACTGCAAACGTTAAGATGGAACATACGTCTCAGAATTAAGCATGAATGGAGTGTTTTGAATTAAAAAAAATCATCCCTCGCGCTGATAAAGCTCAAGAACGTGATCCTAGAAAACAAACACAGAGCAGCCACCGCCTAAATAAATCTGCTTCGGTAAACATCCAAGGAAGCTTCTTATCACCGCGTGCGTTTTGTTTGCTTTCCTCTTGTGCCAAAGTTTGTGCACATTAAAGTGATGAGGATGCCAGTAAGTGCTTGCGTTTCACAGACTCGACCCTCAACATTCCCACCGGCTGGCATCGAAAAGAAAAAAAGGAAAAAAAGGATCCTGGTAGATTTACGCAGTAGTTGATACGGTCATATACGGAATATACATACGCTAAGGCTGTGTCTGTACTGACGTTTCCCTGTACTTAAAACTCACCTGTAATAGTTAAATTGTTGCAGAGACCCTGGCAGGTTGTGTTGGAGCCCACCGATGTCCCGAGGAGCAGTTCCCAGCACGGATGGCGCATCCACCCAGACCCCCAGCCTTTCCCCATGGCAGTTTGGATGCGGCCACCCTGAACTGAAAGGTAAGGGCGCTTCTGCTGTGGGTGCAGCTCTTTGGCGGCACAGGGGAATGGTCCCAGCCACGCTTCATTTACTGGTATAGGGTAGCCCGTATTGTTGCTGTCCTTAATATAAAATTAACGTCGCGTTAATGTGGAAAATAAACATTCAGCTTTTGTTAACGCATGACATGCAGCTTGTCAACACCTTTAAGAAACTTGCATAGTTGACCAAATATCACTTCTACAGCTGTTACCACAAGAGAGGTAAAAGGTAACAGTGGCATTGTAGATCTTAGTTTCAACCTTTCTTTCATCAAAATCCCCAGAGAATGGCAAAAACCACAGCACGGGCTACACACTGAGCTGCTACTTGATTTTCCTGGGCGCTTGAATGAGCAATAAATAGATTTTAAAAGCTCATTAGCGACTGACAGTCCTTTTTTTTCTTTCCCCCCCCCAGAGTTGGATTTCCATGAACTGCCCACAACATCTCCAGACTGAGCGCAGTCCTTCAGACGTGGTGATGCTTCTCCAGGACTTAGAACTTCTCTCATTTGCTTCTGAGGCTCTTCGGCGCGGTTATTTATGTTGGTGAAGAAGTGCGCCAAGCGAAAGCATGGAGGTATGTGCTTTCCCTTACTCAAGAGCATGGGAACAGACCTTCTCTCGGGACCGTACTTTTAGGTGCTTTCAAACCATCTCCCTTGAAAGACCTTTTTTTTTTACCTTTTCTTGACCTTGTTCTGAAACGGCGGGGGAAATCCAGTGAATCATGAACGAGTTATTTGAAGCAGACAGCGTATCTGAGCATTCAGTGCTCTTGAGATCAATCATACTGATGAATAAATAACCTTGATTATCATAAAAAGTTATCTCCACGTGAATAGGGCCAATTAGCAAAGGTGTTACAGTGACTATTTGGAAGTTTTGTCTGAAGTGGGTATGGCAAGCAGGATAAGGCCCTGCTAACGAATAGCAAATAAAATCTCTGCACATTTTTTTGTACTGTCGATCAGGTCTCGACTGTTCCTTTGACTTTTGTCTTCGGTGAGGGATTACAGTTCAGGTTTCCGCAAAATTTATTCTTCCTTTTTCATAATTTTTATGTAAAACTTCAAGGCAGTTGTGCCAAAAATTTTGCGTAAATTTTGCGGCGTACAAAAAAATAGCACCTTCTCAGCAAATCTGTATTTTTTTTTTTTTAGGCCATATCAACAAGGAATTAACAAAAACAAAGCCTAGAATTTGCTCTGACCCTCTCGGATATACCAACTTTTACCCCACTGGCTTTCAAAGCAGAATCACTCTGCTGAGCAAAGCTGTTGGGAGAGCACCTGTAGGACATCGCACTATTTTCATGTCATCTCCTGTAGCTTTTCTTTCCTCTGTGGAGTTTCCCCAATGGAGTTTATGCCCAGATGAGCACGGCAGGGGGGTTGGAACTAGAAGATCTTTAAGTTCCCTTCCAACCCAAACCATTCTATGATTCTAAATGTATTTTGACACAATTTTACTCAACTGGCTTGAATTATTCAGTACGTTTTTGAGAGGGCTTTTTTTCGCTGTAGTGAGATTTATCCTTGGTGATGACACTGATGGCAAAATGTTTCATCTCCGAACTACTAGCCAGCTGTTCACTCATAAATCCCAGAGTAGGTGCATAACCCACTGCCATACAGGCTCAAGCCCTGCACGTGGCTCAGATCCTTGCGCCCTGTGGCATGTGTAACTGCGGCCACGTCCACACTTGGCTGGTCGCCCTGGTCTCGCTGGGTTTGTTTTATCTGCGCTGGCAGTGGTGGACTGCACCCAATCCACGTGAGATAAGATACTCCTGCAGGAAAGAGCCGCCTCCCGCACCGCGGCTCCCCTCTCAAGCTTCTCCACAAAACTGAGTTTGGAGTTACATGGATATGAGGATAAAAAAGAAAAAAATACTAAGACATTATAGATCCCCTTCAGGAATATTCAGGGCATTCAATTGTTTTTTCCTTAATGTCTCTGAAAGTTTGGTGAAAGGGAATAACATAAGAAGGGCATGGACCTGATGAAGCAAGTCCAGAGGAGGCCCCGGAGATGCTGCGAGGGCTGGAGCCCCTCTGCTGGGAGGACAGGCTGAGAGAGCTGGGGGGGTTCAGCCTGGAGAAGAGAAGGCTCCAGGGAGACCTGAGAGCCCCTTCCAGTCCCTAAAGGGGCTCCAGGAAAGCTGGGGAGGGACTCTGGATCAGGGAGGGGAGCCATAGGATGAGGGAGAATGGGTTTAAACTGGAAGAGGGGAGATTTAGATGAGATGTGAGGAAGAAATTGTTTGCTGTGAGGGTGGTGAGCCCCTGGCCCAGGTTGCCCAGAGAAGCTGTGGCTGCCCCATCCCTGGAGGGGTTCAAGGCCAGGTTGGACGGGGCTTGGAGCAACCTGGTGTGGTGGGAGGTGTCCCTGCCCAGTGCAGGGGGTTGGAACTAGGTGGTCTTTAATGTCCCTTCCAACCCAAACCATTCTGTCATTCTATGAATTCACATTCACAAGAGGTGTTTGCAGAGAAGAACGTGTCCCAGACACTTCCATCATGTCTTCACATTGGGCATGGTGGAGGGCTTTAAGTACCATTCAGGAGACGTTCGGTGGCTCGCAGGAGTGAGGTCTACCCTGTATTTAGCACCTTTTCCCCACAGGGCAGCGTCTGAGTGCCAGAGAAGTCAGCGAAGAGACTCCATTGACTTTGGTGAGCTCTGGATGAGATTCAGAATCACAAATGGGTTACAAAGCAATTTAGGTTTTGGTCTGAACTTTCTGTTTGATAAAGCAGGAAAGCACTGGCATCTGCCCGAATATAAGTCCTCCCTTCTTGGGAAGTCTTCTGTAGCATATGCAACATGGAAGCGGTTTTTAACACCATACTTGCTGTGGCTCAAAGCCAAAGAAATGGTCAGTGATGCCCTGGAGAAGGGAGAGAAAGTACTGACATACTGAGTGTCCTCCTCTATGGATGGTGCAGAATGGATAATTGATGCGTGGTGTAACCAAAAACATGTCTGCATATATCTGCAGGCCTGCTCTCCGCTGTTCACCTCTCCATAAAAACCTGTTCAGTGTAGTGCATTGACTGTTTTCGTAACGCCAT
Source organism: Alca torda (assembly GCA_008658365.1). Taxonomy (NCBI): domain Eukaryota; kingdom Metazoa; phylum Chordata; class Aves; order Charadriiformes; family Alcidae; genus Alca; species Alca torda. Next base: position 4,214,621 of record CM018101.1, read on the forward strand.
AGAGGAAAATTCACAGCTGTGGTCATTATCTGAATGTGCTCGGTGATACGGACTGTGGACACCTGAAACCCTGCCAAACGGTCTCCAGGGGATTTGGAGAGGTGCTTTGGTCTTGTTTGATACTAGCAGCGAGGCAAGAGGAGCTGAAATTGTTTTGTAGTTATTTATCTAGGCAAAGGAGAAAAATGCGTCAATCCCTATCGTTAGTTTTGAAATAGCTGCCAGTCTGGAGTGGATTTATGTGTTCTGTGTGACCATACTAACAGAGAAGGAGTCTCCACCCTAGAGCACCACTCCTCCTCTGATCACAAAGCACAGGTAATCGCACTTTTTCCCAAGATAACTTGGTGCGGGTGCCAGCTCAGCTCCAGTCTGGCAGTAAGGACTTGGGACTTTCGCAGATAAAAACAAGGTCCAGCTCTGCAGAGTTGTGACTTCGCTAACAGAGGCTTGGGAAGAGGTGGGTGCTGCAGAACAAGATCGGTGATAACCTCCTGCCCGTGGTGCAGTGAAGAACAGCTAAGCCAGGCTGCAAGAGACACCAGAATGAAGCACATTTGAAATCCAACCCTGACCTGCCCATCACCAATTAAGAGCTCAACATCAGCTCCTTAAATTCCTACCTCGTTGTTTTTCAGTGTGAAGAGCCAGGTCAGTCTGCGTAACACCCAAAAAGCAAGGACAGGGCTCAGACTTACCGTGGTCCCGTAGTCACCCCTTGGCCAGGAGCCATCTCAGCTGGTGGGGTTCCCTTGCCTGGAGAGCACCCGAAGCACGGGGCTGCCTGCCCCCTCCACCCAGCCTGCTGGAGGAGACCCAAAGGCACCACTCTTGGGACGTGGCGTGTTTCTGCAGTGACTCCTGAACCCAAACTGCAGAGGCAGCTTTGCTGGAGGACTTCGTGCGATCGTAGCACCCCAGAAGGGGTCCAGTGCCCAGTGGAAGCCCTGGCAGGCTTTTAGGTGGAGTCCAGCTGTGTCTCCTGCTCCACCAGAAAGATCGTGAAAGGAATTGCTTAACAAAAGGACAGTGAGTAAAGCCTCTCCTTGATCCACCTCCACACTTTATTGATTGGCTAGAAACGGAAGAGATTACTCTGCCGTAATAAAAACCACGGAGAGAAGAAAGCAATCAGTAGAGGCAAATGAAGTGAGCAATTAGTCTGAAACCCTTCAGCCCAGCTTTACTTTCATGCAAGGTCTTAGCAGCATGATGCTGATGGAAGGATCTCCAGCAGTCACAAGGTAATGCAGAAATTTCTAATCTTACTCTGCTCTAGATTTAAATTACCGTGTCTTATTTTTCTAACTTTTTTTCAAGCTGAAGGGCGAGACTGAGGTGCTCCTTAGGACATCTCACTGATGTGACAGAAAGAGATTGTATCACGAAGGGCTGGAGGACTCTGGGATCTTTGATTTTCAGTAACACTCAGCCCAGCTCTCCTTCCACCCGGGGAGATTTCACGTGAGATCCCGAAACAGCTTCTGGGCCAACATTTCAGTTGATTCACAGACACGTGCACTAATGGGTAAGAGGCAAAGCCTGGACGGTCGACTTGGCTACGAAATGATGCCGCCTGGTTTTCCTGTCCAAGCTTTATAAAAGTAGGGGTTCTTGCAGATCCCTCTGATTCATGTCGATAGGAGGGGTAATGGTTGTAGTGACAGGACAAGGGGTGATGGTTTTAAACTAAAAGAGGGGAGATTTAGATGAGATAGAACGAAGAAATTCTTTACGCTGAGGGTGGTGAGACACTGCTCCAGGTTGCCCAGAGAGGTGGGAGATGCCCCATCCCTGGAAACATTCCAGGCCAGGTTGGACGGGGCTCTGAGCAACCTGATCTAGTTGAAGATGTCCCTGCCCATGGCAGGGGGCTTGGACTAGGTGGCCTTGAAAGGTCCCTTCCAACCCAAACCATGCTGTGGTTCTGTGTCATAGACAGTTTTTCGGTCTGAGCAGTGTTTCAGAGCTGGTATCGTTCCTCGCATAAATGTGAGTGTGGGTTTGGCTTGGCTTTTTTCCTATAGGGTTGTATTTTCTTCAGTCACTCGCTTTTTTCTTATGCAACCTGTGGCTACACAGATTTTTCACAATAATTTCATTTTTAAGTAAGCTTATTGATGCAAAGAGAGTAGAATTTAAAGTGCAACATCTAAGGCTTTGATACCCGAGAACATACTGGCAGACAATTTATTCTTGTGTTTATTAACTGGAGGTCATCAGGCTACATCCTGTGACTCCACGTTTCATTTTTATTCTAGAAAAGGAGGTAGGATGGAATAAAATAATGATGGGAAATTTTCTGCTAAAGTCTCCCTCTGTGTCCCGGGGCAAATTGGCTGGGATTAGATAAAAGTGTGTGCTAGATGTGCTAGAGTGTGATGCCAACGCGCTTGTCCATGCCAAGATTAGATGCTGGAGACAACCGTGAAGCCAAACTCAAGGTACCTGTGGAAGCTCGTTGCCTTAAGAGAAACATTCAGGGTTTTGATGTCAGACTAAATTCTGCTTTCTGGATCTGTCCCATCTTGCTTTGATTCCCAGTTGGCAAAACGCCGACAGCAGAATCTCTCTCACAAGGAAGCTGTAAAGATAATTCACGGTAGAGACGGTGAAATATTCAGATGTCATAAATGGATCTGAAATAAATGTGCTGCTTATGAACATTGAACTGCGATCTGAGTGTCTGTTGGCTTTCTTTTTCAGGATGCTCCGTGCTAGTGAAGAAGGTTTCCACGACGCAATGACTTCCAAGGAAGAAGGTGGTTTACTCTCCTGTTCATGTTCGTGAGCATTTTAAACTAGTTTTGCAGCGTTTTGTTTGTGTGGTGACACTGCTGAGAGGTTGCCAGGCAACAGCAGCGTTATCAAGTATGTGAGATTAGCAGATACGGAGCCCTGAACGGGCTGAAAAGGAATGAATGAATCAGCCGGGTTGTTCCTGGTGGGGGTTTTGGGGAGGGAAGAATGGTGGAAATCAAAGGAGCCGCTGCAGCAGAAGAGAGGACGGGGAGACTTGGAGGCAGGCGTAGACAGGGGATGTAAGCCAAAATTCACTCCTTTATGGTTGGAACTGAATCCAAGAGCAAAAAAGGACGGAAGCAGATTGAAAAGGGTGGAAGCGTATGGAAAGTGCTGGCTAGACAGGCAGTAAGATTCAGGATCCTGTCTTGGCTTTACTGTGAATAGGTGGATAATAGGTGCTCGGGTCGGGGCTATCCCAGGCAGAGAATCCTGGGAAATCCAAGCCAGGATGGAGAGCAGCCCTGAGGAGAAGGACTTGGGGGTGTTGGTGGATGAGAAGCTCAACACGAGCTGGCCATGCGTGCTGGCAGCCCAGAAACCCCCCGCACCCTGGGCTGCATCCCCAGCAGCGTGGGCAGCAGGGCGAGGGGGGGATTCTGCCCCTCTGCTCCGCTCTGGGGAGACCCCCCTGCAGCGCTGCCTCCAGCTCTGGGGCACCAACAGCAGAAGGACACGGAGCTGTTGGAGCGGGGCCAGAGGAGGCCCCGGAGATGCTGGGAGGGCTGGAGCCCCTCTGCTGGGAGGACAGGCTGAGAGAGCTGGGGGGGTTCAGCCTGGAGAAGAGAAGGCTCCGGGGAGACCTTAGAGCCCCTTCCAGTCCCTAAAGGAAAGCTGGGGAGGGACTCTGGATCAGGGAGGGGAGCCATGGGACGAGGAGGAACAGTTTTAAACTGGAAGAGGGGAGATTTAGATGAGATCTGAGGAAGAAATTGTTTGCTGTGAGGGTGGTGAGCCCCTGGCCCAGGTTGCCCAGAGAAGCTGTGGCTGCCCCATCCCTGGAGGGGTTCAAGGCCAGGTTGGACGGGGCTTGGAGCAACCTGGTCTGGTGGGAGGTGTCCCTGCCCAGGGCAGGGGGGTGGAACTAGATGGTCTTTAAGGTCCCTTCCAACCCAAACCATTCTATGTGGAATAAGTTTGTGGTCTAACAGTGCAGGGCAGACTTCTCCACCCCGAGATCCATAGGGTTGGGTTTCAGCCCTGCAAAGCAGTTTTGCTTTGTACTTTGGTAGATATAGACGCACGAGTTAATTAACTGAGCTGTGAGATTTTTGGAGAAAAAGTAGACCCCAGGAATCCCCTTCTAACACAGAGCTGGTCACCCCTCCTCCGTCCATGGTTTGCAGCAGAAGGACCATCATTATTTGCAGCCTGTAACAACCTGGGGTCATTTCACAAAACTTCTCATTTCTCAAAGCTCTTTGTTGGCAAAACTCACCTGTGATTTCCATACTCTCTTGAAGGTTCATCACCGTCTACTTATGATATTGTCATGGTGTCTCTCAGTGGAAGCCTCTTACTGTTGGTGGCCATCAGCGTAGCGATAAGCATTCTCCGGAGGTGAGTATTAGGGCAGTAGGAGAGGACCCAGGGTTGCCAAGGAGATGTGGGCAGTGATGAATTCCTGCAGGAGCCGAGGGTGATCAGGGAGCCCATGGGGAGAGCTGGCCAAACCCTAGTGCTTCTTGGGTTCCTCCCAGGCTCCTTCTGCATCAGCCCGCAGCAGGGTGCAGAAATGGGGGCTGGGGAATTGCTAGGGTGGTGCTTGGGTAGTATCAATTTAGTGCAATGATATTCGGGTTTGTTTTATATCTGGTCCAAGTTCTTCTCCCCATCCCCAGATTTTATGTATTGAAATTTTATTGAGGAGAATTAAGAGACCTGAGCCCCTAATTTCTCACTACTGCCAACATTTTCATTTTTTTTTCAAGAAGAGCCTGAAGTCACCAGGAGAGGGACATTCCTGGAGGTGTTTATTAACAAGAAAGTAAACAATATGTTTTGAGCAATCTCTTTAAACGAAAATTTTGTTCAGCTTTAGTTGGAATGCATCTAGCCGAATGGAGGAGGGCATAAAATGTATTTTATGCTAAAGGGCAGAAGATAAGGGGGAAAGGAGAAGGTCACCACCTTAATTAATTAAATCAGTTCTGTCCCAGCTATCAGTTCTGTGCTGCCAGTAGCGATATCCTGTTATTAGCTGGATCGGGATCAAAATACAAACAGCTCTTCACGTGTATGTCACACCTAATGATTTGGTTTGCTCCCTTTCTGTTGTGCCAGGCGCTGCACATCAAATTATTCCTCCAAAGACCTCACTACACCTGTGGTGGTGGAAAATATTACGGTGACGAACAGTAGCTCTGATAAGATTCCGACGGCTGATTTGCCTGGCCCGGTGTGTATCAGTTACGTTTCCCCGGAGTTTGCCGTCGCTGAAGAGACAATTTCCATTTTTGAGTTACCGTTGTTCTCCTTTGCTGTCTCGATGACGGCCCCCGATTCAGCGCCAGAGCAGTGATGGCCCACAGCTTCTTCCACCACCAGCTTTCTTCTGGAGAGAAGAGCGGGTGCAGGACTCGGGGGTGAAGGCTGGCGAGCTGATGGACTGACAGGACGCACTTCACTTTCTCCACCGTAGCTTTGGACTGTGAACTCGTACCACGCCAGTATTAGAAAATGGAGGAAAATAGAATTTTTTGTTTGTGGAAGTGGAGAAAAAGTGTAGCTATATGTACCTTATCTCTGTGATGTGTTAAAAATTTACCATAGAGACATAACATCTTCCCATATTACCTCTTTCTGTGGGATGAGTCATGGGAAAAAAATGCAGGGGGGAAGGATTTCTCGTAATTTTTACCAAGATTTCCCAGACCCTCTGACTCACACATGAATCCCACACGTTATGCTTACACCTAACCTTTTGCACGTGGTTTCCTACAAGCTGTACGACTCTGTGCCTGTGCTAATGTTATTGAACAGATTGCAGTCTCTGAAGTCACCAGGGTTGTGATTTTTGTTTTTATCTGCCCACTTTTACAGCCCGAGGGAAGCTACCATCTATTAATCTTTAAACTGAGTGCTGCAGCCGATGACCTCTGCCTCTGGCATAACACCAGCTTGCTAAGGAACGAGCCTGGCTCTTCTCCCCATTCAGGTGGCGGTTCCAGGGGACAGATTAGTCTGAGGTCTGGCACGGAGAGGGATAGGCGCGAGCCTAGTCCAACGTCATGCCTTTTGCCAGCTGCTGCTAAGAACCCTGCGAGAGCTGCAGGGTGTATAATCTTCCATTTATCGTAGCAACTTTCTTGGCCTACCTCCTGCGTGATGGGGTTGTTCAGCCTGGAGAAAAGGCGGCTCTGGAGAGACCTTAGAGCCCCTTCCAGTCCCTCAAGGGGCTCCAGGAAAGCTGGGGAGGGACTCTGGAGCAGGGAGGGGAGCCATGGGACGAGGGGGAATGGTTTTAAACTGGAAGAGGGGAGATTGAGATGAGATATTAGGAAGAAATTGTTTGCTGTGAGGGTGGTGAGCCCCTGGCCCAGGTTGCCCAGAGAAGCTGTGGCTGCCCCATCCCTGGAGGGGTTCAAGGCCAGGTTGGACGGGGCTTGGAGCAACCTGGTCTGGTGGGAGGTGTCCCTGCCCAGGGCAGGGATTGGAACTGGGTGGTCTTTAAGGTCCCTTCCAACCCAAACTATTCTGTGATTCTGTGATTCCCATAGAAGTAGATGGAAAGTCAAAAGCAGCAGGAGGACGGCCCTTTGGCCAGCGGGTATTCCTCCGAAAGGGGTCTGGCATGGTCCGTTCCTCCTTTGTGCTCACACGTCGCAGGGCACTGAAAGTACCTGCAGGATCCTTAAGGCACTTCGGAGTCGCCAACAGGTTGTAAGGGTTGTTGGCATCAGGGACTGCGCCTTAGCTTTAGCTAACCTCGGTGGAAGTAATGCTCTCGGGACTCCTGTTTTCAAACAGGCAACCTAATATCCCCCAAATATATGAACAAGAAGACTACAGCCTATGAATTTCTTCCTCTTCCAGGCTTAGATGGGGCCACCGTTCACTGGGGAAGCTGTTGATGGAGAATCTGGCCCCAGCGGGACGCGCTGTGACACCGACAGGCTTGTGTAAGCTCCCGAAAATGATGCTTAGCAAAACAGAGACGTAGGGAAGGCACGGAAAGATAAGGCTCTCCCTCCCGCACGGATCCATGCAGGCGTTCAGCATTTCAGAGACCCGAGTGAAAATCTGTGTGCTGTGCTGCAGAGGTGGTCGGACTTCGGTCACCATTACACCACCTCCGTCTTTGTCCCAAAAGGGCAGTTTGAGTGATTTTTCTATTAGCAGAGATGGAAACCAGACCTGATTCTGAAGCTGAGGGGACGTGTTAGCCATCCCTGGCGGAGGCTCGGCCACAACAGCATCCTTTGACGTTAGCCGTGTTCCCATTCAAAATATTGCTCCTGACACCATTTTCCGTGGTCCGATGGAAACACGTTTGCACATCCATGGTGGCAAACACCAGCTCCTTACCTTTAAGAGCCTGTGCCATTTTGGTCTCCCTCTTTTCCATGCCTCTATTTAGTGAGCTGCTCCTGCCTGTCCACCGCCCGTAACACCAGCCTCAGGCACCTCTTTGCTCTCCTTAATACCCCGGCTCTTTCTTCATGCCGCTTGCTGCGCAGAGATAAAATCCCCCCCACCCCTGTCAAAATTCATGGAGCTGTTTCCTTATCCTGCTCTAAATCCCTCCTTAAGACTCGCTGCTGCCTCGACGCCTGCAAATCCTGCCCCTCTGTCAGCCGTAGGGCAGGGCTAAGCAGAGATTTCCAATTCTCTGACAAAACCTATTTGTTCTTTTGCTGCCCTGTTCCCTGTGTTGGCCTGCTTTTGATATCCACTGTCTTCCAGCTGAGACATGGGCTGGAAAATCCCTGAAAAATATCTATACGGTACCGAGCGTAACAGGCTTTGGTTCCAGATTGGTGCATTCCAGCAGGAACGCAGCGCAAGCCGTGACTGGGATGAAGATGCCAATAATCACAGTACAATATAATGTAACATAGTGTAACCCTGTGCCTTTGATAATAACAAGACGAAGAGCAGCGTGTGCGCGCACGTGCGAGACAACAAATGACATTTAAAGGCCGTTAGGGTTACACAGCCAAGCACAAGGCAACAGCATGAATAAATTTAGGTGTAAATTCAGAATTTTGTATTTGTTTTTCCTTTGTTCTTCCATCTACTTTTGTGTATGAAGCCATATTAACCTCCCCTCGAGGTACAACTCTTAGGAGCTGGTGGGCTGGGGTTTCGGAGGGGACGGCCATTCACTTTCCAAATCAGCCGGGGCAGAGACGATGCTCTGCAGCACAGTTACAGTCGTGGACAAGACAAAGATCTTTTCTGTACGTGGCTGCTGAAGGGTAAGAACCAGATAGAGATTCTTTCAAATGTACAAAATCTTCCTGCATTCCCAGCTTTGGTGGTTAAAAGAAACAACTGCACCTTAAAGCAGCTGAATATTCAGTTTGTGCTTCCAAGAGACGCGTTACGTCTGTAGGACGCGTCGTTAACCTTTGCAGCGGTTTGACGGTGCAATAGGTGTGATGACTGAAGGATGAGAAAGGCTTTTAGTTTAGCTGCGAAATGTAGCCATGGGATTTATTTACAGCACAGAACCGAGCCACAGAACCTACATTTTTCACATACACAGAATTTTTCAGTTAACGGAGTGACTGACCGTAGAGGTTGGTACGTGGCAGGCAGGTGTAAGGACTCGGCTCCTTGATGCAATACCCTGTTGCACGTAGCGCAAAGGTTTGTGTCCGCTCAGAGCCCCGTTAAGGTAAAACCACAAGGTAGCAAGCTTGCTTCTGGAGTCTGGCAGCGAATATTTAAAAGTTTGCTCATCTTCAGCTTATAAGGTATTACTAGGCCTACGGGCAAGTATCAAAAGGAGGAAATTGTCAAAGCTGGTTCAGAAAATAAAGTCAGGAGCTGGTGGCAAGTGAGGCGAAGGATGTAGGGATGGAAGTCATGAGAAGACTTCCTTTGGCCTGGTGTTTGCTCACCAGGAACAAACTAACCTCATCCTGAAAACTTGCATGCAAGAGGCTTGAGTCTCGTTGACGGCAGAGGACAGTCAGACCCACAGAGCTGTGCTCTGTCTGACGATACTGAACGATAAACTGAGAAGACAAAATAACACCCAGGTCTTCACAATCCTTCACCAGCCTGAAGTTTAATCCTTTGACGTCTGTAAGGCAGTTTAAAGCTCTCCTTTATGGTGATTGACTGCGCTCTGCAGATGACGCCACAGGAATTTACAGCAACGAAATGTAACACCTTAATGAAGAAGGAAAAAAACAAATTGCTTTCCTTCTAATGCAAGTGCCTTTGGTTTTCCCTTCGACCACGTAACACGATGATTCAGAGATAAGACCCATGTGGTTGTTCAGTTGCCATGATGGATTTTACAAAGGGGAAAATCACGTCAAGTTCATGTAAGCTCGATAGCAGCTGCTCTTTGGAAATACATCTTAATTATGGGTAAAAATACTAGGCCATAACTTGTATACTTATTTTAAAAACCTCATTTTTTTTTTCAGTGCCATAATTCGAAACATTAGCTCTTCACTGAGGTTAGTATTTATTTATAGGTCGGATACCGTAAGGAGGTAGCCCAGGAAATGCTACTTGATGATGGTGGTTATTAGACGTGCCTGTTAGTGACCCCTCATATTTATCTGTATTTAATTATAGAATTACTGCCATAAGGCCCTAAGTTATGCCTGAGAACAAAAGGCGGTTCCATTTGTGAGACCATTATCTGCCAGCGCTCACAACTTCTTAAAAATTAGTGATGGCCTTGGGATGAAATCTTTTTAAGCCAGATATTGAATTTTTCTGTGTGCGTGGAGGTTGGTAAAAATCTACATCAGCCTTTTTTATTATTTACAGACACACGGAAAAAGATGGTTTGAATGAGTAAAGAAAGCTTTTTTGCAAACTTTGGGGGTAACTAGAAGTGGCTCCATTTTAAGATGTCAGACTGATTGTTTTGAGGAGGTTTGAGGTTATACCCAATTAAAAAATCTGGATGAGAAATAAAGAATGTGTGTTGGAATTCCTGAGCTTGCAAGTGTGTGTTCACATGTGCCGCTACACCTGCGTAGTGCCCCAAGCTGCTGACATACGTGAAGCCAAGCGTACACATAAGGGGGTTTGTAGAATCAGAGCCAACATTTGTAAATATTTTGAGGTTTCTTACAAAAAAAAACCCTTCAGCGTATGTTTAAATAATACTGATTTCTCTGGAACGGCAATAGATGTTCCCTGAATTGAGACTGTACTCCTTTTCAAGACTGAAATGATGAATATTTTTGACCAGATGACAAAACACTGGCGAACTCGTTTGATTTTTGCCCTCCATTCAATCTCCCTTAATTAATATTAGTAATTTGGGGGGTAAGTTGGTAACAACATACGGTAGGGCTCTGAGGACGGGGTGCTCTTCTCCATCATACGGTCCTGACGCTCGATTCGCCGCTGAAGTTTCAGATCATCTTGTGCTCGCTGGTGAGTGGATCTCAACCCAGAGCTGAAGCATGGAGATATAATAATAATAATAATAATAATAATATTGGCCACTGGCTGCTCCCAGTACCTCAGCTGCCACCCTTGTACCAACGGAGGCTGCCAGCTTCATGTGGGAGCAGCTCCCCCAAAATACAAATCCTGTCATTTTAAAAACTTAAAAAAAACAACTGTGTCATTTTTGACGTTTCAAAGAAGCAAATTTTGCAGAAGTTAACGCTTCAGAATGGCAAAATGATCCAAAACCAGCTGCGTAAAACACTCGAAACTGCATTCTCTAATTTTTGCGTGACTTTCCGGAAAGAGTTTATCGGTTGCGTAAGGCAGACCCGCAGTAACAAGACACACGCAGGAATCTCTTACCATAGAATCACGGAATCGCCCAGGTTGGAAGGGACCTTTCAGACCATCGAGTCCAACCACCAACCTAACACCGACAAAGCCACCACTAACCCATGTCCCTCAGCACCATGTCTACCTGGCTTTTAAATACCTCCAGGGATGGTGATTCCACCGCTTCCCTGGGCAGCCTGTTCCAATGCTTGACAACCCTTTCGGTGTAAAAATTTTTCCTAATATCCATCCTAAACCTCCCCTGGCGCAACCTAAAAACCATCGAATCGCGGAGATCGCAGGATCCGAGAGCGGCGGGGGCGGGGCTTGGGAAGGGGGCGGGGCGTTGGGCGGAGCCCAACGCCCCGCCCCCATCCCAAGCCCCGCCCCCCAGGTCCCGCCCCGCCACGTCCCGCACGGTCGCCGGTTCCCGCCCCGTCGGCGCATCGCGGCGGCGGCGGGGGCCATGGCGTTCACCCTCTACTCCCTGCTGCAGGCCGCGCTCCTCGTCGTTAACGCCGTCGCCGTGTTGCATGAGGAACGGTTCCTCCGACACGGTGAGTCGCCGAACCCATCGCGGGCGAAAAGCGGGTTAGGCCCGGCCGCGGGGGAGCGTCGTCCGTCCCTCCCCCTCCTTCACCGCCACACACACACAGCCCGGGCCCGGTGAGGCCTCCTGAGGGGAGAAACCCCCCCGGGAGGTACCGACCGGCTCTCGGTGCGCTCCGGGGGGGCTGGCAGAGGGCTCGGAGGCCGCTCCGGGCCCACCGGGCTCGGCTTCCCCCCGCCCTTCCCCTCGCAGTTTTCCCTTACCGGGCATCTCCCTGCCAGTAATGGCTCCGGGGCTTCGGGCTTGAGGTTGGCTCTTCTGCCGGTGCGGTTGAGGTCGCTCCTGCCATAGCTTTGTCTCTTTTTTTTCTCCATAATTTCCTTCTTTTCTTCCCCCCCGTGCATTTTTACGTGCATTTTTGTGCGTGTTCCAACCCAAACTACTCCATGATTATGGTGTGATACCCCGAGGTGGGTTCTGTCATCTCCTCGTGCCTTTTTTTTTTGGGTGGGATGATGGCACTTCTGGGTCTTCGCAGCTCCGCGGTACCGAAGACCCCCAAGGCTGGACATCCTCGTCGTTCAAAAGATGGCAAAACCCTGCAAAACACAGAAAAACCACTGACACAAAGATCTGCAAACCACAGAAAAAAATACCAATGAGCCAAGGTTTCCCAATTCCCTGATCCAGAGTGTCCTGACTTCTCCAGGTCAGCTTGGATTTTTGGCCGGAGCGCAGGCAGTGATCCCATTTTCCCCTTCTCCTGTAGGATTCACCGGGCGGGATCTGCTCGGTGTGGGTTTGGGGTATTTTTTCGCGTTCCTGAGCAGCAGCTCAAGGAGAAGGCAGACGTGGGGACTGCGGGCACTTTGTTGCTCCCAGGTGACTCGGGAAGAACTCTGAGCTCTTCCGAATGGGAGGAGCGGCTCAGGAGGGAGAGGACTCTCTGGCTGCTGTTTGATCTTCTGGGAAAGGATTGGGAACAGATTTTTTTTTTTTTTTTTTTTTTTTTTTTATGTTGGCAGGTGTTTTTTTGAAGCGCAAATAAGCTCATTTATTTCTCTGGTAAGGGTTTCCCTTACAGAAACATCGATGTATCATTATTGTTGCATTCGTTAAAAAGGTTTAACAGTTTTCAGTATATTGTTTTAAAACCTGATCTTGAAATAAAGCAAATCATAGTTTGTTTTTCTAATGTTGGTGATAACCGTATTCAAAATAGCTCACTCATTGATATCACTGATAGCATTTCTTGTACGATTTTGGGGTTTTTTTCTAACACGTCTGTTTGGTTTTGTGTGACACAGTGGGCTGGGGAAGCGATCAAGGGATTGGAGGATTTGGAGAGGAACCAGGAATTAAAGCACAGCTAACGAACCTCATTCGATCTGTACGAACCGTAATGAGAGGTAAGGTGACCATCTTCTGTTTAAACAATATTGTCTGTAAAGTTTTGTTTCCGTGCTTTAATGAAGTTACATCGGAATTTTGACTCTTTTCTTTTACCAAAGAGCTGCTATTTCATAGAATCACAGAATGGTTTGGGTTGGAAGGGAACTTAAAGACCACCCAGTTCCAATCCCTGCCCTGGGCAGGGACACCTCCCACCAGACCAGGTTGCTCCAAGCCCCGTCCAACCTGGCCTTGAACCCCTCCAGGGATGGGGCAGCCACAGCTTCTCTGGGCAACCTGGGCCAGGGGCTCACCACCCTCACAGCAAACAATTTCTCCCTCAGATCTCACCTAAATCTCCCCTCTTCCAGCTTGAAGCCATTCCCCCTCGTCCCATGGCTCCCCTCCCTGATCCAGAGTCCCTCCCCAGCTTTCCTGGAGCCCCTTGACGGACTGGAAGGGGCTGGAAGGTCTCCCCGGAGCCTTCTCTTCTCCAGGCTGAACCCCCCCAGCTCTCTCAGCCTGTCCTCACAGCAGAGGGGCTCCAGCCCTCCCAGCATCTCCGGGGCCTCCTCTGGCCCCGCTCCAACAGCTCCGTGTCCTTCTGCTGTTGGTGCCCCAGAGCTGGAGGCAGCGCTGCAGGGGGGTCTCCCCCGAGCGGAGCAGAGGGGCAGAATCCCCCCCTTGCCCTGCTGCCCACGCTGCTGGGGATGCAGCCCAGGCTGCGGGGGACGTTTCTGGGCTGTGAGCACCCATTGCCAGCTCGTGTTGAGCTTCTCATCCACCAACACCCCCAAGTCCTTCTTCTCAGGGCTGCTCTCCATCCAGTCTCCGCCCAGCCTGGGTTTGTGCCTGGAATTGCCCTGACCCAGGTGCAGGACCTTGCGCTTGGCCTGGCTGAACTTCATGAGATTCGCACGGGCGAAATTTCTGCTCATCATTTCCAATCTGTCCTTCCTTCGGGTTCCTTCCTCCACGCGTGGGCTCTGCAGAGGAGGGCGCACGTCCCAGCTAAGGTGCCCTGAGTCTGATAAAGCGCAAAACATTCCCTGACGCTGACTCTGGCTTGTGGTGCCGCTGCTGCGTCTTGTCTTTCCTTGGGGGGAAGCTTTGTGATCAACCAGAGCGTGCAATTAGCTTCGCCTTGGCTAAATGCAATTTTCTGTGAAGTACCTGGGGGGGGAGATGTAATTCCTGGGATTCTGAAAGGTAAGCCTCAAAGGATGGGGGGAAAAAAATAGACTTTTAATTTGTAAGTGATGTATTTTTTACTATAAAGCACACCAAAAGTTCCTTTTATAGGTGATGACAAACAAGTTAATAAATCTTACCTGTCTTGCTCACCACAGAGTAAAAACTGATACATTTATTCTAAATAGCAGCAAAGAAAACTGACTTTGAGATGGTTTTGTTTCATTTGGAGGCAAAATTAAAACATGATGGGCTGTCTACAAGTATTTATGCTGTTGCTTCCTAATTTTTAGCATCCTAGGCTTTGATCCTGGCTCCTTCCACTAATCCTGATTTTTTTGCACTAGAAAATTCAGCGTATTTTTTAAGTTTTGACTGATTTTGCTCCTTAAAAGGTAGTCTCCCAAGATAATAAGTTCTGTCACTTTGCGATGTGCAGAAGAAAACGTTCACAACTGCTCTCCTTTTATTTATTTTTTTTTCTGCAGTGCCATTAATAGCAGTGAACTCCGTTACAATTGTTCTCCTCCTGTTGTTTGGTTGAAGATACCCGGTGAAAATCTTTTTGGACGCCCAAAGAAGCAAGTCGCTAATCACCACTGCTCTGAGTTTTCTGGGATCCAGCACGGTTTAGCTGTCAATCTTGACGTTCAGCTTAAAATAATAAAGACACTCTTTCTATTTATCCTCTTTCCAAATGTTCGCGTGCAGTTTCATTAAACAAGATACGGGGATCAATGCGACAACGCTGCAAATATATTGGACTGTGACAAGTTCTGTTGCCACCTGTGAATTGCGTTGACTGTTCGGAGCGCGCGTCGTAACACGTTCCGACGATTGTCGATAGGATGCGGTTTTCAAACGTCTCGTTACTCAGGGATGAATCTCCTTCAGTACGCTTCCCTATTTTTAAATTAAGAAAAAACAATAGTGTTTGGTTGTTTTTTTTTTTTTTTATTTCACTGACTACACAGTACTATTTAAGAGAATACGAATTGGGCTCTGAAAACGTGATGTAAATTACTGAAATTCATTTGTGATACTGAGGGAGACAAAATTAACTGGGTAAAATCCTGATTCAGTTCACTTTGGAAGTCAAATCTTCCCGCTTTGATTGAGAACAGGATTTTCCTCTTGGCGTTCGATACCGACTTTTCAAATCCAAGAATGTTCCGTGCTGATGGTGAAGTAGGTTGAGAATAGGTGCAATTGCTATGCAAAAATCTTAAAAAAGCTGTACCTAAAGCTGGGCAACTCTGTGTTAATTTAGACTAGCAGGTGATATTAGTGATTAGCATTTGTTACTGTGCTTTCAAGGGTTATTATACTTTTTAAAATGTGTGTTAAACTTCTGCGTGGTGGATTAGCATGGTGGAAGCGGGGAGCCATTTGTATTCTGAGCTTCTTGGGGAAATGTGGGAGGGGAACACTGCGCCCTTTTTCAAATACGATTCTTTGTTAAAAAACGGCGAATTTGCAGCCTCTTCTGTTCTCTCCTGCTTCATCCCCCGCCCTCCATCTTCCTTTGTTAAATTAACAACTTACTGAAATTGAAACTATGGGTATGACCTTGCCGTTCTGTGGCAGAGATGATTGCTAATTGCTTTGGTACAGATCTTGCCCCAATTAAGGCTGCTGGGTTAGGTCCGATGTTGTGTAGCAAGTCTGGATTGAAGAAGGCTGATTCTCATGTACCTTTTTATAAAAGTTAGAAGTCTTATGTGTGCTCCCCTGTAAAAGTGTTGTAGATTATTTTTAAAGAAGGGGAGGCCAAAGGAAACCTGGCGGTTTCATTGTTTTAAAACAGCTTAGTTTATCATCCCTTCTTCTGACGTCTTGGTGACTTAAAGCGTACGCTGTTGTATACAAAGATAAATCTGTAAAATGTGTAAATGAATTTAATCCTCTTCGATCGCAGGGTTTTGCAGAGTAGAGCATATCCAGGAGGAGAGTTTTATGTTGTTTCCTTTTTTTAGAAAACTTGTAAATAAATTCTGAATCTCTAAGTTAAGCACTCTCTTTCATAACTTGCTCTACATCCGTGTACAGTGGGTGTATCTCAAAACTCAGCTTCATCCTGCTCCGGAGTTACTGTTCTTACATGAAATACTTTTTTCTCTTCCCTGTACCATCTCTTTGCGATGAAGCTGTTTTTTGGTTATGGAGCAAACCTAATGAGCTGTGGTAACGCTGGCCAGAGGCAGAATAGGATCACGCGAGGCTTTAAATTCAAGGGTACGTAGATGTATTGTAAAGTATTTCTTTATAATAATCTTTGTGTAATTCAGAGGTGACGAGGATACGGTGTGGATCAGTTATTTTCAGATATCTGTCTTTCATGGAAAGCGGGCAGTATGTACATGGAAGAGAGAAAACATGGAAGGTATGCAGGCCTTCTTGTATTTTTGCCAAGATTTTACAAAACAAAAGCAGTGGTAGATGTTTCCATTGCATCGGAGTACTGAATGGCTTGAAGCACAGCTTGCGTATCATCTGTAATGACTGTTAAAACATCAGTTCTTACTCAAATAAAAGCCGGTACTAAAGATTACAAGCAGCAGCTTTAAAAACAGGCAAAAAGTGATTTTTTTTTTTTTTTTTTTCCCCTCTTCCCGTCCTTCCAGAAAGGCTGAAGTTTCAATGCATGGTGTGCGGCACGTGGGCAGATCACTTCAGAATCAATTAGGCACGTGCCATAAAAAGGAGCAGCAGTTCTGCACAGCATTTGAGGCAAAACTGGGACATGTTGTACCTGGCAGATGCAAAATAGTGAGTCAAAGTGGGGCAGCAGCTGAAGAGTCAGGTCTCCCAGGTAATGAGCAGGGATGAGGGCAAAAGGGTGGACAGCAGACAGGCAGAGAAGGGAGCGTCGAGGGAAACAGCCAGGGAATAACCACACTGCCTCTGCCTCTTTGCGTGGCTTTGAGCAGTTCTGCTATGACTTAATTTTAAACAAGGTTGAAAGCGCCTCAAACCTGGCAGGAGTCCGGGTTCTTCGGTAACAGGGAACGTGCGAAAAAGTTTCCACCTGGCAAAGAGCTACGCATGCGATCCCGCGGTCGCTTCAAACCATGAAGAGCACTATCACTCGTACCTGGCACAGAAATGACAATAACCAGAACCTTTTAGAGATCAGTATGAGGACTAAGACTTTGCAGCGTAAAATAACTGGTTCTAGTAAGGATTTGCAAACAGAAGGTGCTTTCAGAGCAGTGGGTTGCAGCGTGGCAGTACGTCGTGGCTGGCTGTGTGGGGAAAATGGAGCTTGTGGGGAGAATGAAACTTTTGGGACATGTCACAGAGTCTTTAGTACAAATACAGACAGGAGTAAGGCATCAGTGCTGTATACCTGTACTGTTAAAGGTTTTGTTTTGAAGGGCATGGGGACAGGCGAAGGGAAAAGTAGGAAGGTAACGGGTCTGTACACAAATACGTGAAATCTCAAACTCACTTTAATTAGCCTTGACATCTCACCTTAGGTTGCAATGTTACGAATTTGGCATTGTACTCTCTTTATATACGTTGGGTTTTGATGTACCTTCACAGTATAAAACCGTGAATGTGCATCATACCAATTTATGGTATGGCTTCTAACTGAAAGGGGGTAGATTTAGCTGAGGTATGAGGAAGAAATTGTTTGCTGTGAGGGGGGTGAGCCCCTGGCCCAGGTTGCCCAGAGAAGCTGTGGCTGCCCCATCCCTGGAGGGGTTCAAGGCCAGGTTGGACGGGGCTTGGAGCAACCTGGTCTGGTGGGAGGTGTCCCTGCCCAGGGCAGGGGGTTGGAACTGGGTGGTCTTTAAGTTCCCTTCCAACCAAACCCATTCTGTGATTCTATGAATTTATTGATGTGCCCCCATTTCTTACAAAATCCTATCTGCAATAGCTTAAAATCCAATTGCAGCTACCCATGTTTTCTGTAGGTTGCCTTTCCTGCAGATAAGCAGGGCATGCTCCACCTCCATCACAGCTGGAGAGTGGGGGGCCCCATCCACAGACTGCGCCTTGCTACCGCCCAGGGCGAAGCACAGTCCTTAACAATTATATATGATCTTCAAAATCTCCAGGCTCAGCCCGCAGACCGGCTCCAGCCGGGATGCCCAGGCGGGCTGGGCCGTGAGGCGGCTGTTCCCCGCCACCCTTCCCCCTCCTCAGCCCGCCGGAGCCGCCCGAGGCTGATGGCGGTTCCCGCCCTTCGCCCTGAGGCGCCGCGCGCCCTGGCCCCCGCGGGCTGCCCGCCGCGCTGCCTGTCGCCCGCCGCCGCAGCCCAGCCGGCCGCCCCGGCCCCTCAGGGCCGAGCGCCGCCGCCCTCCCGCCGCTGTGGCTGCCGCGCCGGCGGTCAGGCGGGCTCCGGCGCTCGGCCGGGCAGCCCCGGCTCCGTGAGGGCCCGGCGGGGCGGAGCGGCGGCGGGCAGGCGGCGGCGGGGCGGCTGGAGGCAGGTTAGTCTCGGGGAAGTCGTGGGGGGAGGGGGGGCAGGCGGCGGCCGCGCTGCGTTCCCGTCTCGCCCGAGTGGGCCCGCCTGCCGCCTCCGGGCGCGAACCGGCGGGCGGAACCATCCGCCTCACGGGAAAGGGGAGGCCCGGCGAGGTCGGGGGGGCTCCCCCGCCAGGGAATGGACCGGTCCCCCTGCCCATTGTAGACTGGCGGAAAGAGGCGGTACCATCTCCTTGGCCGGGGGTGTGTGTGGGGTGTGGGGGGGTGGTGGTGAATGTCTCCTCATGCCCTTCCCATCGTGGCGAAGGCAGGGGATGGCGGCCCTCCTTGTGGGGCAGGGGACCGGCGCGGGGGCTCCCTGGCGAGCCGGGAGACGCTCTGCTCCCGGCTCCTCCGGGGGCAACGGGAGCCCCACAGGGGAGGCCGTGCGGGCTCTCTGGGCAGCCCTGGAGCCCCGCGCCCCTCAGCGCAGGCTGGGGCCGCTCTGCTGCCATGTCCTAGGCCTCGCTGGTGGCTCCAGGGGCTCCGGCTTTGCTGCTCGGCTTGTGCCGTTATCTGAAGGAAAGGCCCCGCAAGGGGACGAGGCTTCTTTCCTCATCAGTCATGAGTCCCTTTTTGTGTCTCTGTATGGTATGTCGGCCTCTCAGATCACCAAGGGCCAGGTGGGGGTTGAACTAGGTGGTCCCTCTTGTCCTGACCTGCCCGAATTATCATACATAGCATCATCCCATTGCTGTAGCTGTAATGCCAGTGTGAAGGTGAAGTTCCCCTGATGTGTTGGGCTGCAATTATAAAAACCAAGGTGCAGAAGTTTTTTTAGGACTTTCTTGCTAGGCTATGAGCTTTAGACTTAAAATGAGGCTATGCTGAAAGCTGGCTCCGCTAGTAACTACCACACTGCCTGTATAAATACATTGTGAATAAGAGAACCAATGGAGATCTAGGGTAAAAGAGGAATAATAAACCAAAAAAATCCTATTTCTCCTCACCTAGGGTATACTATCCCTGTCGTTAGCTGTGCTATCCATGCAGGCATGGCGCAGTTGCTCTGCAGTCACGTGTCTTTGTTTATATAATAGCACCTTCTTCAGTCCTCTTTTTAATCTCTCTCAGCACTCAAAATTCCTTGTGCCAGAGCTGAAGTGCCTGAGGGAAGAGTTTTTTTGTCATGGAGTCATACAAATTCCATTCTGTTCAGGCACTTTGTCTGCACTAAGTATTTTACTCAGAGAAGGTGCCGTAGAAACCTGGTGCCCTCTTTTCCCATGCAATTGATGAAGCTCCCTTAGGAGTCCTGTTACCAGCTTTTCATCATAGACATTTGACGTTGGCCTGTGTAGCAACAGACATACTATAAAATAACCATATTTATTCATTTTTCTTATTGCAGGGAACCAGCAGGAATAACAAAAGTGGAATCTCGAAAGTTTTCTGCGCGTGTGTACCTGAGACGTCAAGTTCACGTGATCTTGATCGTTGATAAAACTGTCTGCAAAGATAAAACTGTCCTGATAGAAAACTAAGTTTTTTGAGGTAGGTTCTAATGGTGTTGACTACTCTGCGTATTTTTTAAAAGTACATACTTGTTACGTGTTCTGTCTGTAACTAAAAGGGCTCAACATAAAATCGTCATGACTTGCTAGTGATGGCAGATCAGATAGTTGTTAGTGTCTGACAGACAGGAGAGAAGCTTCTGTGTTCAACATTTGCTAAGAAATAGCTCAGCAAACTTGCTTGTGGAGCAAAATACAGCACTCGCAGCACTCATAAGGAGAAGTAGTTTCTGAAGACAGCTTTTTAGCCAGATGACTTGCATGTAACCTCACTGTTTTCTTCCCCAGCGCCTTTAACCTTTGAATGCTGGCTTCTATTCTGGGCTGAGTTTCCTGTACCTGCTTGTGTGACACAGAAGCTTGCAGTAGAAAAACTGCTTGACTGTCCCCTTTGCAAGAGGAGGGAGTGACCCTTTGGGGTGCTGGACATCCTTCCAGGTTAAATCCACGCTGGCACACAGGCGGTCAACCACTGAATAGCCTGAGAGTTAGGGCCCCTGAATTGTGGGCTTAGATCTCGCTTACAAAAATAAAATTAACAATATCCACTTTTGCAGAGCATTTTGAGCTTTATAGTCAGAGCACTGTATCATCGCTTAGTAGTATTGTATTTATTTTTTACTTGAACAGCGCCATTGGTGTCAATGGGACTTGCGGAAATGTGCTTGCTGAGGCCTTGAACCAGCAATACCAGACCTAATGATCCTCTTCCCAACAGTCTTAGTTGTTTAGAGAATTTTTTGACGCGCACAAATAAAGGCACTTAAAAAACAAATAGCACCTGATTTCCATATATAGAGTCTTTGGGAAAATACCACCCCATCAATTATGTATTTTTTTTAAACACTGCCTTTTATTTCTCCGTCTAAAGGGGCCCATTTAATACTGCGAGTAATGTTCTGAGTAATACCGGGCTTGGCACAAATGAGGCGCTTAACTGAGTTCCTTATTTTTATTATCCATTGTCTGCTAACCAGTTTTTTGTTGTTTCATTTATTTGCCTTTTCCCTGGGGAAGGAAGGATGGCAGCTCGGCGTGTGCTGAAAGCTGTCTTGGTGGATCTCAGCGGCACACTTCACATTGAAGACTCAGCTGTGCCAGGCGCGCAGGAAGCTCTTAAAAGGCAAGCTACCTTTTTTGATTTCCTCTGATGGGTTGCGTCAGTGCTGTTTGCACAAAGACTCTTCTTTAAGTAAACAGGCCTGAAGCTTCTGCCTTTTTACGCTGTTGTGGATAACCAAATATGTGGCCAAATTCTGCATTTATTCATGGACGTATTAATACCAAGAGAAAAGTTCCCATAGCTTTCCTAAGTTGCCCTCTAGGTCTTTTCTAGGTAGAAAAAGACAATATTCGGAGTGTTTCTGTTAATTCATATGGGACTACAGCCTTACCCAAAGTGTAAAGTAGTTAAATTAACCTGAATTACCCCATCTACACCAAAGTCACTTCAGCTGAGCTGTGCCTCCGTGCTTTGTTTAGCTACAAGAACCTGATTGTTCGTCTGAGCCCTTAGGTGAGCTAAAGTGGAGTAGCAGAGAGAATAACTTGGCCTAGCGAGCAAGGCAGCCTTTGCAGAGTTCTCATTTCATTTAGTCTTTCAGCCAAGGCTTTGCTTTATTATTTTTAAAGTTTATTTCTGCTAGGTAAACGACCTCAGTCATTTTTTAGTTTGAGAAACGCTTGATAATACAACCCATCTTTTGTAGGAATTTCAACGCAGGACAGTTAAGTACCTCTTTCCCTTCTGATGAAAGAGTGCTTAAAGAAACCGAGGCATAGTAAAATGACTTAATCTGGCTGAGTCAGTGGCAAAATAGGATACGCAGCCTCAGGGATCTTTGTGCTGTGTTTTGACACTGTTTTCCTGGAGAAGACATCTTGCAATGGATGAAGAAAAACACAAAATGATGTATACTGTCATAGTGAGTGAAGGAGGACATCTTAAGTTGCTGGGACAGTAAGAATTAGTCAGGGGAGAGGAATAGGGTTGAATTAAGAGTGAGAAGTTTTTACTGAAGTTGTATTGGCTGCGTAGATTTTTATAAAGCTAGGCTGTTGCTCAGAGGAAAAGTTCACAAAGGGATTAGGAAACTCTGCATTTCTTTTCACAATCCTGTGGAAATAACTGTCTCCTAAAGATGTGTAATTGCGAGGAAGTAAAAACTGCTAAAGTGTTGGGTGCTCATTCGTTACCCTTTTATTCACTGGACCTTGTCTGCATGGTATTTTGTGCTGTAGGGAGAACTTGTGCCAGGTGAGAGTCAGCATTCTTGAAAATCCATATATATAAAAAAGACCTGGTGATACTGTCGAGAAGAGCTCAGTACCTGTCCTGTCTGCTGCTTACCTCCAAACCTCCAGGTGGTAGACTGGACAGAAGAAAGGGCTTCTGTAGAATCAGAAGACAAACTGTTTTCTAAAGCCACTGATTCTCCTTTGTCTTCTGCTTCTGCTTGATTCCTCCTGAGCCGTGCTCTTGCAGGTCCTGTGTTGGCTTTGGCAAGGTTAGAGAAGGGATGAGGTGCAGAGATAGCCTGGTGCTGTTTGTCAGCTTCAGCCTGCTGTCACAGCTACGGAGGGGAGGTGTCATTTCACTGCAAAGGACAGCCAGATCTTAGAGGTTTGAAAAAAGTATTTTCTCATGCTCTTTCCTGCTAATCCATGTCATTGTCCTGCCTAAAGAGAAGCTGAAATGATTGGCATGCAGCTTGCTTAGGGAACAAATGGATAGGTTCCAGTTTTAGTGTTACTTCTCAGTATTGAGGTCTATAGGGGGGAAAAAAAAATAATTAATTTTATTAGCAACCAGGGGACTTTTTTACCAGCTCATACGTGTGAAGGGTCAGTATATCTGAAAAATAAGAGAAAGAAGTGGCAGGTGCGAGCAAGTCTCCAGCGTTGACCAACTTTATTCTGATGTTCTCCGTGCAGTCGTGATGCCAGTGTTTGTTTCTATAGCAACAGAGAGAGAAAGTGATGGCAGGGGAATAATTAAAGGGAATGCCTTTGAAATTGTCACTTAAAATGATTTGATTGTTTGGTAGCATGTACTGTCAAGTGTAGGGCAATAATGCGGTTTTATGTGATATTGCTATTCCTCAGTAAAGGGAGAAATGGCTGCGAAAGCTGACATAAAATCGCCACACAGGTGACACAGGCTCCTCGAGCATCCTGCATCTCTGAATGAGCCACAGCTGCTCTGAAATTCACTCGGCGTGAGGAGTTCAATGGATTAATTTAGCAACAAGGTTCTTTTGTTTATTTATTTTGGTTCAGGATGCTTTAGACAAACGGTCCTTTTTCGGTCCCAAATAGACGTACAAGGGTGTAAGCAGAGGGATGCTGTGGCTGATTTGCCTTTGCTCTTCATCCATCAGGCTGCGCCGTGCTCCGGTTACCATTCGATTTGTGACAAACACAACGAAGGAGTGCAAGAGAGACCTTCTGGAGAGGCTGACGAAACTCGGATTTGACATTGCAGAAAACGAGATCTTCACGTCGCTGACAGCAGCCAGAAATCTTCTGGAGCAAAAGCAGGTGCGGCCTCTCCTCCTGGTGGACGATAAGGCCCTGCCTGATTTCACAGGTGAGGTGGTCAGAAAACGGCATGGGGGAAGTTACTGAACAACTAAGGAAATGTAGTGCTCTCCGTTTTGTAGAATGACAATCACAGATATCACTAGCCATGGTGAAGCCTGAAATGTGGAACTCTCCAGAGTCATAAAGGTCCTTTCTTCCTTTTAAATTAACATTAAGCGGTCTGATGTCATGGCTTCTTGAGGAGTAGTGGAAATGGCAGCCAAAGCCTTCACATGGTCAGGAATTTGGGTAAAACTCAATATTTTTTATTAATTTCCAGTGTAAAAAAAAAAAAAAGTAATACCACTAGATCATTGGAGATTTATTGCACTTACCAGTGCTAATTTGTTTTATAGCAAGGGTATGTCCATTGGTTGGAAATCAGGTTTCCCTCAGGTATTGCACAGAGGTTTCACTCGTAAAGAGTCTAAAAGCCAGTGTGTAGGCACACACAGGAGACTAATTCTCTCTTAATAGATTATTGTTAAATGTAAAATCTCTGGGTAATTATTGTTACTTATTTGGTATTGAACATTTAAGTCTCCCTCCATGTGCTTTGATACCTTAGTTGGTGACAGAATGTTCATTGCCCTGACTTCTCTGGATTGACATCTCTAAAGATCTGGTTAAAACTTGCTTTACTTTCAGATGTTCCCATTTCCCTCCCTCAACAATAAGGGGAGTAGGAGATGATACGTTCTAACTTGGACATGTCTGGCAGGTGCCTGAAGCTGGGGCAGTTAGTGCTGGACTTAACCACGTTGTTGTTTCAAGAGAAGTGAAGATACCCACGTTTTTAAAATACTCAGAGTTGAAAACCGTGTCTTGTATATTCAGTCTTTCGTTTAAAGTCAAGGTGGCAAAAAACGTGGATGGCTTCCCTGCCCCTTGCCTTATGAACTGAAATCCTTATGGCTGTGTAATTTAAGGAGGTTCTGATCTTGCTAGGAGCTAGATATTTCCTCTTAATTTTTAGTGCCATAGTCTAGTCAGTAATCTTCTGAAAGATAAGTGTTCAGGAGAAAAGCCTCTGTGGGCTCTCAGAGCAATGAAACCTGATAATCTGTTCTACCTGACGTCATATCCAGAGAAATACGCCCCGAGCGATATTCTGTATTTGTGTTCTCGGGGAGCCTTTCTTGGGTCAGAAACAGCAGAGACAGCAGCTATTTCACGGAAGGTATTTAAATCAGTTTAATCTCCATGTATTTGGGATTTTTCCATCAGTTTTACGGTAGCTGATGCTAATTTTGTAAAACATGGCAAAAATAGAGATACTGGTGGAGTACATTGGTGGCATTATCTGTATTGCTTGGGTCTGGAATGGGTTGTTTAGTTTCTTTTTGCTACAAGCGGTTTGGCTCATAGTCTCTCAGTGCTGCTCTTGAAACATTTAAGTACAACGGAGAATGCTTTAAATTCCTGTTAATGGCCGCTGTTGAACTATTCTTGGCTAATCTCTCTATAAAGTTGATCGCAGGTGGATGAATGTAGTCCATTCTTGGTTAAAGGTCCCAGATGCTTTTGGGTGGTGTTACTAGTCCACATGGAATCTCTGAGTGCACATTTTGCTCTCTGAGCTACCTGAAGGACGTGCAGCAGGAGACATCAGCTAGCAGGCTGCGGTGACACTCTCTGGATATCCTGGGAGCTCTAGTTGTCCCAGTAAAGGTGTAGAGGAAATGCTGTGTGAAGGCAGAACAAAAACCTCAGCAAGTCCAGGATGCAGCTGATAACTTAAACCTGTCTTAAAACTCTCTGGTACTCACATTTCTCCTGTAGATGCTGCTGTGCTTCCGTTGCTGTTATGTTCAGAAGAGGCACTGCCATGTACAGTCATCATAGAATCATAGAATGGTTTGGGTTGGAAGGGACCTTAAAGATCATCCAGTCCCAGCCCCTGCCCTGGGCAGACACACCTCCCACCAGAGCAGGTTGCTCCAAGCCCCGTCCAACCTGGCCTTGAACCCCTCCAGGGATGGGGCAGCCACAGCTTCTCTGGGCAACCTGGGCCAGGGGCTCACCACCCTCACAGCAAACAATTTCTTCCTCAGATCTCATCTAAATCTCCCCTCTTCCAGTTTAAAACCGTTCCCCCTCATCCTATGGCTCCCCTCCCTGCTCCAGAGTCCCTCCCCAGCTTTCCTGGAGCCCCTTTAGGGACTGGAAGGGGCTCTAAGGTCTCTCTGGAGCCTTCTCTTCTCCAGGCTGAAGCCCCCCAACTCTCTCAGCCTGTCTTCAGAGGAGAGGGACTCCAGCTCTTGCAGCATCTTCGTGGCCCTCCCCTGGAGCAGTGCAGGACAAAGGAGGCCCAAACTGTTCTCGAGGGAACTAATCCACATTAAAAAAAAGACTTTCCAGAAGAGCCCAAACTCATCTAGTGTAACAAATTCTAGGTCATGGTGCGATACCATCTTTGCTATCATTAACTAGAGTGATATCTGGAATTACAGTTAGGCTTTATACTGTAACTGGCCGTAACTGGAGTTTTCTGTGACTAGAGGGAATAGAAAAACTGGATGGAATTCACTAATCTTCCTGGTTTACTGACTTACAAAGGAGATGAATATATGTAAAAAGAGATTCTCGGATAACAAGAAGTCATTCAGTTAAAAAAGGGATTTGTGCAGTCTGCTGTGTTTCGGTGAGAGAATCGCTGTTCAACAGTCGCTGTTAAGACTGCAGAGCTGTGTTCAGCCTAGATCAACACCTTTTCCACACATGCTTTCCTCATTTCTAAAAGACGTAAGCCTAGTCTATGTGATGTGTCTGTATCAGAAAATGCTCATTTTTTGTTGTCATTAATTGCACTTGTTGACTGTGTACTGCTAAGTATGAATAAAGTTCTGTTCACTCAGAGTCATGTTTTGATTTTTCCAGGGATAGCCACCGATGACCCCAATGCAGTGGTGGTAGGACTGGCTCCTGAGCACTTTCACTATGAGATGATGAACAGAGCGTTTCGGTAAGTCGTCCCCTCTCCTCGGGGCTTTCTGAGTGGTGGCTGTCTTGTGCTGGGCTCCGTACCTCTACACAGGCGAGGAAATCCGTCTCATACGGGGAAAAGAAGGTGGCAGCAATGTCACCGTTATGTAGCATGTCTTCTCCTGTGTCTGAGAGAGAGACACCAACCTTGGTGTATTTGGGGCCTTAACATGAACTTCAGGCAGTCCAGCCCTGATTTTCCTAGCTTTCAGTCTGTAAATCAACTATAGAAGTACAGTCATGGTTGTCATTGAGGTGAAAAAGTTAGCAATGCTTCAAGAGGAAATACACAAAACCAAGGATATTGGGAAGTATTCGGGAGACGGCTTCTAGGTTTCAAACCTTGGTCTTCAGAGCGGAAAGGTTATAGGGAAGGAAATCCAGTATTTAGGGCAGATTATTCCTCATCTACCTAGTGCAGGATATCTAGCGATACCTTCTGAAGCATCTTGCGTTCAGGAGTGGCCAGCACAATATGCTGGGCTGGATGAGCTATGGACCGGATTTGGCCTGTCTTATTTCTAAAGCTCTTTGGTTTGTGTGTTGATTAAGGGGTTAATCAGATAAAATTTATCTGTGACTGTGCACGAGCGAGGCTGGAATAGTGTGTGCGGAAGTGCACAGCCATGTGTCCTCCCTGGTTCTACCTCAGCACGGCACTCTCTTGATTTTAACTTGAAACAAGCCTTTAGCTTCAAAGACGGGAACGTGAGCCTGTTGCTGAGTTTAGCCCCGATGATCTGCCTTTTGTCTGCTGTGAAATGTGCAGAGAAGGGTCGGCTGAGCGTTCCCCTCACCCTGCACCCAGCAGAGCCTGCTGTGCTCCGTTGCATTTCGCTGGGAGTGCTGGGAGCCCACGGTCCTTCAGCAGCGGTTTAGGCCGAGCTGACCAGCCTTGGCCTTGTAAAGGAGGAGGAGCACCCACCTGCACAGCTCATCCTGGCTGTGGGAGGACCGACTTTCAGTGCTGTCTCAGAGCTAAAGAGGACGTCTGGTAACACCCTGCTTAACTCCATGCTCTGCTATGATACACGCAATGAGTCCTTTCCGCTCTTTGCTCACGGGATGATGACTACCACACAATTTTTCACCTCGGAATTTAAAAAAAAACTTGATCTCAAGCACCTTAATCTGTCTTTATAACCACTAAATCCAAAGAGGGTGTATCAATTACTGCTCACCAGGATCTTGCGGAGGCTCCTTGGAGTAGGAAGCCAATGCTGTCCTTATCCACATGCCAGTTCTATGTCATAAGAATGTGTATTGACCCAAACTGACTCTCTGTCTGCCTCATTAGTGCATGTTGCCAATGGCATCGATTTTAGAGTTTTACAGTACACTCATGAGTGGACTCTAATTTCACAATCATGTATTCCTGTGCTTACATCATTTTATTTATTGATATTTCTGTCATGAATATATTAACTGTCAAGTAATAGTCATTAGCTGCCTGGGGCTGGAGACTGGGACTCTCAAAACAAAAGTCATCACAGAGTCCCTGAGGGCCCTGGGCTTGTGGCCAGCAGGTCGGGGGAGGTGGTTCTATCCCTCTACTCCACTCTCATGAGACCCCACCTGGAGTACTGTGTCCAGCTTTGGAGTCTTCAGCACAGGAAGGACATGGACCTGTTGGAGCAGGGCCAGAGCAGGCCGTGGAGATGCTGGGAGGGCTGGAGCCCCTCTGCTGGGAGGACAGGCTGAGAGAGCTGGGGGCGTTCAGCCTGGAGAAGAGAAGGCTCCGCGGAGACCTTAGGGCCCCTTCCAGTCCCTAAAGGGGCTCCAGGAAAGCTGGGGAGGGACTTTTTACAAGGGTATGTAGTGATACCATGAGGGATAATGGCTTTAAACTGAAAAAGGGTGGATTTAGATGAGATCTGAGGAAGAAATTGTTTACTGTGAGGGTGGTGAGCCCCTGGCCCAGGTTGCCCAGAGAAGCTGTGGCTGCCCCATCCCTGGAGGGGTTCAAGGCCAGGTTGGACAGGGCTTGGAGCAACCTGGTCTGGTGGGAGGTGTCCCTGCCCAGGGCAGGGGCTGGGACTGGATGATCTTTAAGTTCCCTTCCAACCCAAACCATTCTGTGGTTCTTTGATTCCCCAGGCCAGCACGCGCAGGCAAGCCTGCAGAACTGGCCCAGTGGAAGTGGGGGAGGTTGTCTGAGGCTGGACTTGGGCTTTTTGCATTACAGACAGAATTGAAGACTTACTCTGGCGATGGAAGGAAGGTGCTGAAGGCCAAATCCAGCCCCCTGTGGTGGGCGCAGTGTGGCCTCGCTGCCTGAGAGAGGCATTTAAAGGGTAGTATGGAGTGCATGCTGCCTGAGCATCCTATAGCCGGGGCTGTCTGGGTGGTGCAGCTGAGTGTGGAGCAAGGCTGAGTCCTTCAGTTCACCTTGCCTTGCGCAGACGCATTCCCAGCCGCTTGGCTGACTTGGCTGCCTGGAGGGAGATTTCATCCTGTGTGAATCTGTCCCAGGTTTGCCCGGGGTTTTCCTGGTCCTGTCTGTCAGGCTGGGCAGAGGCCCTAGAACGGGCTGTGTCTGATGTTTAACATCTCATTGACTCATTTGGGGTTTTTTCCCCAGTCCTCTGTTGAGGGTAAACTGTTTTACTGGTGTCAGTTTTGTTTGGTCTAATGGAAATACTAACTGCTGCCCGCGTTCTCTTCTTCTTGAGCCTTATGCCGTGTCCTTTACTTTATTCCTTGTCCTTTGCTGCTCAGATAATTAAGTCACTTAGGATTTGCATTGCTCATAGCAAAACTTTAAGGTGAATCTGATTAAATGCAGATATCTACAGTGCCGATGCCTGCATCTGAGCTGGTGACCTGGGCTCCTGAGGGAGAGAGGAGGCGCTTGCAAGGCATCATTTATTTTTCCCCTAGTAGTGCTTAAAATAGGACAGTTGAACTGTGCCCTAGAAGTGCTTTTTCCTCTCCGCTGACTGTGAAGAGCCCAGGCTGACTAATTACCTGGTAGGCAACTACCCGGTTGATATCCAACACCAGGTTAGGTAAATCTAACCCAATAGGAGTCCCAAAACGAGACGCACAGAGCGAGGCCGTTCTCTAGGCACCTTTGAAATGACTGAGACTAAATTTCTCTTTTTGTATATGTGGGATTTTGATGCCGCATTTAAAAGAGTTCTCTCAGGTGAGATCTTGCCTGCGAACTGCTGAATGTAAGTGGTTGTGACTGTCAAATTAGATTTTTCTGTGTCCTAGAGGCATCCTCCCATTGCGAACATGTCTGGCAGCTCACAGATGCACATGCCAGCTCTCTTCTTGTTGAGCTTGATTTGGAAGGCATTGATTTGTGATAATTCAGTGAAATGAAATATTATCATTTATGTACTGCTCAGAGTACCCAGGCTGCTCTATAAGCACGTGGGAAGGAGCAGACGTCCTCCACGGAGCACACAACTCACCTAAGCCAGCCTCTTTGAGCGGAGCCACAGCAGAGCTCCAGAAAGGCAGTGAAGGGGCAAAACAAGATTTTGTGCGTTTTCTCAATGTTGTTTTTTTTTTTAATTTTTTGCAAATCAGGCAGGGCTAAGGGGGGAAAAAAAATCCTTCCTACCCTGAAGATAATGGCCAACGTTTCCCCTCTATCCCCCAGCTTTGCTAGTTGCATTCGTACCTGTTGTGATAAAGACTGGAGCTGCCTGCGGTACCTGAAGAAGGTGCTGTAAAATGGAATTTTTAGAGATACTGTCTGGAGGGCTTCTGTTGCACTGAAACAGGAAGAAATTGTTTGCTGTGAGGGTGGTGAGCCCCTGTCCCAGGTTGCCCAGAGAAGCTGTGGCTGCCCCATCCCTGGAGGGGTTCAAGGCCAGGTTGGACGGGGCTTGGAGCAACCTGGTGTGGTGGGAGGTGTCCCTGCCCAGGGCAGGGGGTGGCACTGGATGGGCTTTAAGGTTCCTTCAAACTTAAACCATTCAATGATTCAAAATCCAGCTTTGTTTCTAAAAGGCTCAGTAATGGCGCTGTTACCTGGGGAATTTGGTGGGACGTGAACGCGCCTAATATCTTTGTGCCTTTTCATGTAACTTGTTATTGTAATTCCTCCAACGTTAAAATATAAAGCTACGGTAAAATGATTTATCCTGTACCTGGGACTCACCTGAACACCCATCTCCGCTGGAAACACACAGCTGTTGGGCTGTTAGAGGCGATACCAACAGCCCCAAGAGCTGCCGGGCTGTGGATTTCCTGGCAGCAGCAGCATCCTGAAGGCACTGCTGGGTTCTCAATCCAGGCGAGGAGATTAAGGCTCTGGCCATCAAACCGCTACCTAAAACCGCTCCCTGGGGTTAATGTATTTTAAAGTATTTGTGTGGGGAAATCAGCTGGGTTCCAATGTTGGGATGTTTGCCTGAGGCTGCTTAGAGTAATGGGCCTTAGTGCATGGGAGATATAGTCAGGATTTAAAAATAGTTACCTGTTAAAATCCTCAAGATAATAAATTCTTTATTTGGGAGATTTGTTGTATTTAGCTGTTTCTGGGGAAAAGGAAGGAAGGAAGGAACTTTATTTAACTCTCCAAACAAATGACAGCTTGAATTATAATTCGGGGCTTCGGGAAAGTCAGTGTCATCAACTTAAAATGAAAGCCAGCTCAGGCCTTCACCTGTAAATATAATTTCTTTAATCTAATTTTTGTGCTTTCTTTTTCATGCATTCTTCAGGTTGATTTTGGATGGTGCTCCTCTCATAGCTATACATAAAGCCAGATATTTCAAGAAAAAAGATGGCTTGGCTCTGGGACCTGGACCTTTCGTAACTGGGCTGGAATACGCGACAGACACCAAAGCGACAGTGGTGGGGAAGCCAGAGAAAACCTTCTTCCTCGAAGCTCTGCGGGGGATTGACTGTGCCCCGGAGGAGGCTGTCATGATTGGTGATGTACGTGGGGACCAAATACCTTGTCACCTGCCTTTTCACATGATGCTCGTCTCCCCTGTGTCGTTGTCTCCCAAATGCCATGAACGGCTCTTTCTAAAAGCGCTGGGATTAAACGAGGGGTCAAAACTGAGCCATGGAAACTTGCAGGATTTAACGTGTAGTCTGTGGGGTTAGTTCTTTTAATTCAGTCGCTGTTTGATCAGGTAAAAAGCCCGTAGTTAATCGTTCCTGTGACAGTTTGTCTAGCTGAAAGGTAGCTAAAAGATTTGATTCCATGCAGCTGCTTTTAAGTGGCTGGTCAGTGATGTGCAAAGCAGAGAATTACATGAAAATAGCGCCTCTGACCACTAACCAGCTGAGCTCCTCTTCTGCCCCAGGACTGCAGGGACGACGTTGGTGGCGCCCAGAATGCGGGCATGCGTGGGATTTTGGTAAGGACCGGTAAGTAATCGGTGGAGCAGTCATTTCGGGAGATGGCTGATCTTGTAGGTGTGAATTTTTTGCTCTAATGACTCTAAAACCCTGAGCACTGGTCAAAAACCAGAGAGAACCGTTAGATCGACAAAATCAGTCATAGCAATGTAACCGCTGATCACTCAGGAGCTCTGGTGACATTCTGTAGTAATTACACTGATAATTATAAAAGTCATTTTCCTTCAGACAAAATTGGAACCTGAAGGGACTGACACGTATTATCAATGTTCGGATGGTACCATGGACTGGGGTAAGGTCTTTCTGAGGTGGCAGCTGCTCATGCCACACAATCTGTGTATTGAAAATGAAATCAAGTAATCCTGCTCTTCCTCGTAAAACCCAGAAGGGAAGGTGTTAACATTATTATTTCAAGAACTTACGACATGAATATCTCAATAGGCAGCGAGCGAATGCCAGTGAAACCAGTGCATAAGTAACACTAACTTTGAACCAGACCTGCCCCTGGAGGTATCTTCGGTCATGGAGAACAAGTTACCCAGGAGCCAGCAATGTGCCCTTGTGGCCAAGAAGTCTCCTGGGGCACATTAAGAAGAGCGTGGCCAGCAGGTGGAGGGAGGTCATCCTCCCCCTCTGCTCTGCCCGGGGGAGGCCACATCTGGAGCACTGGGTCCAGTTCTGGGCTCCCCAGTTCAAGGACAGGGAGCTACTGGAGAGAGTCCAGCCGAGGGCTACCAAGATGATCCAGGGACAGAAGCACCTCTCTGCTGAGGAAAGGCTGAGAGCCCTGGGGCTGGTCAGCCTGGAGAAGAGAAGACTGAGAGGGGACCTCATCAATGCTCAGCAATAGCTAAAGGGTGGGTGACAAGAGGATGGGGCCAGACTCTTCTCAGTGGTGCCCAGTGACAGGACAAGGGGCAATGGGCACAAACTGGAACACGGGAAATTCCATCTGAACATGAGGAGGAACTTCTTTCCTTTGAGGGTGTCAGAGCACTGGAAGAGGCTGCCCAGAGAGGTGGTGGAGTCTCCGTCTCTGGAGGTATTAAAAATCTGCCTGGATGGGCTCCTGTCCAGCCTGCTCTGGGTGACCCTGCTTTGGCAGGGGGATGGACTAGATGATCTCCAGAGGTCCCTTCCAACCCCTGCCAGTCTGTGATTCAGTCAGGCTCAGTTTTTATTTAGGGAAGATTGTGAGATGTTTGTTGCAGGAGAACCTCAGATGGGCGTTCCTCCTGCCGCGTCTGGTTGTTACTAATCCAAGGAGGCTGTAATTTCAGGGGGGAAGAAAAAAAAAAAGATACCCAAAGGAGCTTGGTAAATGTGTCTTTTTGTTAATCTGTTACAGGTAAATATCGACCGGCAGATGAAGGCAAAATCAATCCGGCTCCTTACTTAACCTGTGAGAATTTCCCAGCGGCAGTGGAACATATCCTAGAGCATCTGCTGTGAGAAAGGGAATAGTTAGTTTGAAGAAACATCTGTGTCGCATAATTTCCTTTACTCTTGCTTGAAAAATTAAGGTCGCAGGATCAATGCATGCATCAGAATGCTACCCATGAGCTCCTTCCACTTGAGTTGGGAAGAAGCCCCTTTCCCGTAGTAGTTTCACGAGGATGTGATGAGGGACCGGGGATGCTCAGCGGGTGAGACAGACGGGCTACGACCAACTCAGCCACTTTCCTGTACCCCAGAGGGAGCCTGGTAGAGTTTTCTCTTTATTTTCAGTTTTCAAGAAATACCTGATGAAAAAAGCCCTCTCTGGAAAGCATCACGTTCTTCTGCTGAATAAGCTAAACTGAAAAAAACCCGACACTGGAAATACTGAAGTAAATAAACCTCAAAGACTAACGAAGCCTTAGTCAGCCTGAAGTGATTTCACTGATGAAATCTGCTCAGCCCTAATTTAAAGGTAGAGATGGTGCACATTTAGAAGTGACTTTTAAATTAAAGTATCGCCATTGTTTAATAGTAACTACTGTTGGTATCTTTCCTCTCATTAGAACAGATCCTGGTGTTTTTGTTTTTCAGATTTTACATAAAATTAAAACTGTCAGCATTTTACAGATGTTTTAATTAGATGCTGTTATTAAAAAGAATGGTACAGAAACAAAAATCTGGTATTAAATGCCTTAGAGACTGTGAATTTTTGAAATTAGGCTTCAGCAGGGTCCTATTAATGCTACGGTTGCAAAATTTCACTATTGTTGGGGGGTTTTTTTGTTTCTTTTTAGTGTTACGGGGAAAAAATCCTTCATGAGCCACGGGGACAGATTCCAGTTTTTACACAGTTGGTTAGTAGAGCTGTAAAATGAAATTTAATTCCGTAGTAGGCAGTGCTTTTCCTATGCGCTAAATCCCCCAATACGAACCAACTTTGTAACAACGGTACATAGCTTTTCTGGTCCGTTTGCAAACTGTGATAATCAAAGTCCTCTACAGTTTGTTTTACAGTGGTCCTGAGTGTTAAATTATTAGATTGTAATTAGACATGGCTGGAGTATTAACCTTATTGAAAATATAGTTTTGTGTTAATGAGCCATGCTGGTTCTTGTTAAAGAAAAATCATCGTGATGAGTGAACGGGCGGCTCTCCTTACGTGAAAGATCGGCTGCGGTCTCAGATTTAATCTCTGTCCGAGACAGAACGTGTGGACGGAGTAGACTTTGCAGTAGAAATACAAGAAACAATAACCCCCCCCCAGGAAAAAAAAAGTCTTTAAATACCGTTTTTTGTGCCCTCATAAAGTGTAACCTACAGTTTTGAATAAATTCACGCATCTGATGTTGATGCCAACAGTTCTTAACCTGCGTTGGTTTGTGTTTGGAGTACGTCAGGGACGTCTTTGGCCCGTAGACAGAGTCAGGTTCAGGAGGAGAGAGATCTACAAGCGAAATCCTGTGGAGACATTTCCCATAAAGTCTTGTGACAACGTGAGCGATGCTAGAACAAAAAATCAGAGACTGTCAGTGCTTCAGAGGTCCTGGAGCGCGCTGGAAAGCACGAAACTCCGTGGTACTTGGAAAACCAGCTGCACACAAGCCCACGCAAGGAGAACACTGGAAGAACTGCAAAGCCAAGCAAGAGAGGGGCAGCAATGAGACCCGAGAGCCTGAAAAAATGACTGATTAGAATTTCCAGTTAAAAGATTAAAGGACTCCTGGCAGTCGTGACTGCTCACCTGCCATGTTTATAAGCGGAAAAGTCTCTGACTTGGCCAGTATTTACCACTGCGCTGCAAATAACTCGCTGTTTGCATTCTATGGCCAACTGCGAACCAGTGGGTAACAACCAATCCAGTTTCTAGTTAGACCGGCCTAAATCTGCTGATTTTCTGCTATGTCTCCATGTTCCTCTAATTCTTGGTCCTGGAAGTATCCCAGACCAACTGGAAAGTAACGCGTTCGGCACGTCAAGGCTTTGATCTCGACTGAAAACAACCGACAAACTAAACAAATTCACAGGGCGCTGCTAAGGTCCTGGATCTCACTGAAAGCGGTCGCGTGTCATTGAAAAGGGTGCAGGTCTCTGCTGTAAAGCTGTGCTGGTCGTGATGCAATTAGCGGGAATCAGAAAGGGAGAATTACACTAATCATCTAACTGTTCTTAACGAGCTTTCTGCTCCCATTCTTCTACCCCAAACCTGTAAAGAACCGGCGTGAATAAAGACCAAGGAGCAATCAGTCTTTTAAGTCTTTATCCATAAAATTAAGGCTGGAGTCTTCCATTACACAGCAATTGCCGTTACATTATTTCCAGGAAGAATGTTTTTTTTGGATGGCCATTGAAAAAAAAACCCCTCCAATTAAATATTGAAAGCGAAGATTTCCCCCTGGCACTTGTCACTGCTTCTCTTCCCTGGAAACAAGAGCACTTCCTTCCCCTTCACCATTCGATCCTTTGGGAGCAAGGCGATGCCATTTTGGATAGTAAAAGTTGGAAGTTTTCAGTCTTTTAGGGTTTTTTCTTTTTAAACTGACTCAAATTCTCTCTGCCAAGCTGTGTACTTCTGGCTCAGGTTCTTCGCTGATGGCTTGGTGTGGGCGATCACATCCAGGAAATCTGCTGTTGTGATCGTGTCTAATCGGATGACGGGGAAGTTACTGTTACCTAAAAAGAAAAAAAATGATTAAATACTGTTATTACCAAAAGACATTCTTTTATGTCCCTGCCTAATGCAACACTTAATATACGAAAACAATAAACTCTGTGAGATAAAGGAAAATTTGTATTTGTGCACCGAGCACAGCTACAGCTTTTAAAAAAGGCCTCATTTTCTGAAATGTTTGCTTAGGTGGCTGTTTTAGAAATATACAGTTTAAAACTTTTCTAAGCAGGTAACAGAGCTCCACCTGCTGGGCCTAAAATTATGATTCCCAGAGTTAGAGCAGGAGATCAGCATCTCCCGGTTGGGATTCTCTACTCGGAGCTGCCGTACCTGGCTGATGATTTTCAAGGGCGTCGAAAATTTTCCTCACTGGTCTCATGGCTGCTTCCTTGCAGACGAGTTTTATGTCTGAGCCGGAGTATCCCTCTGTTTCCTGGGATCAGAATGATACGTTACAGCTTACGGGCTTCCAACTCGCGCAGGAATGGCATTTACAAGCATGTATATATTATATAGATTTATATAAAATATGCATAAAGTCTATTCTTGTCTGAAATATATGCATATGTGTATATATATCTACACACATATAAATATTTTTATGTGTAGCCTCCCCTCAACATTATGATTCTTGTTTTGAATGCCCGCGGTACCTTGTAGGAGCAAGGAAAATACTGGGCATTTTCCTTCCAAAGGGCAATTTTCTGTAGGTCAAATAAAACCCGCTTTTCTGTGTCTGTTCCCAGTTTTCCTGTTAATAACAACAACTCTATTTCCTTATTAGCATTTATGAAACAAAACCTGAGCAGTATTGTCTTTGTGAACAGGTGTAAAAAGGGCCAACTGGGCGCTTTATAAATACAAGATATTTATAACTAATTATTTAATAAGATACTTCCAAAGACTTCAGGACGTGACAAAGGGCTAAACAAAGAAAGCCTGGGTTTCCAGTGAATCTCTTCCCTGTCTAAATGCTCTTTTCTCCCGCAGCGGTGGAGCTGTGACAAACCTTCCCCACACAATTAGCTGTTCGTTACCCCGATGGATTGGAAGTGCTCCCAGCTTGGTGAGAAGAGTGATAAAAGAGACTGTTGCTGGAAGTTTCCCTGTATTTAAGGCTGCACAGTTGGCCCAACAGAGAGGATGAGCGCACACCAGTTCGCAAGCAGGGCCCTGTGAAACCAGTGGTTTCCGCGGCCGGGTGAAACGCTCCGCCTCGTGTCTCGCTGGTCTGCCTTTGGCCGGAGGCTCACACCGAGCTGAGGGACGGGGAGGTGCTGTCCCAACCCTCCGGACCGCGTCTGCCGCGACGTAATGCCAGTGCTGTGGGTGATGTATGGAATCATAGAATTGCTGAGGTTGGAAGGGACCTTCAAGATCATCAAGTCCAACCATTAACCTACCCTGACAAAAACCACTTCTAAACCATGTCCCCAAGTACCACATCTACCCTTTTTTTAAACACCTCCAGGGATGGTGAAGCCACCACCTCCCTGGGCAGCCTGTTCCAATGTTTAATAACCCTTTCAGGGAAAAAAGGTTTCCTAATACCCAATCTAAACCTCCCCTGACATCACTGGAACCCGTTTCCTCTTGTCCTATCCCTTGTCACCAGGGAGAAGAGGTCAGCCCCCATCTCTCTACACCCTCCTTTCAGGTAGTTGTGGAGGGTGATGAGGTCTCCCCTCAGCCTCCTCTTCTCCAGGCTGAACAACCCCAGCTCCCTCAGTCGTTCCTCATAAGGTTTGTCCTCCAGACCCCTCCCCAGCTTTGTAGCCCTTCTCTGGACACGCTCCAACACCTCAATGTCCTTCTTGTAGTGAGGGACCCAAAACTGAACGCAGGACTCGAGGTGGGGCCTCCCCAGTGCCGAGTCCAGGGGGATGATCACTTCCCTAGTCCGGCTCACCACACTGTTCCTGATACAGGCCAGGATGCTGTTGGCCTCCTTGGCCACCTGGGCACACTGCTGGCTCATATTCAGCCGGCTGTCCACCAACACCCCCAGGGCCTTTTCTGCCGGGCAGCTTTCGAGCCGCTCTGCCCCAATCCTGTAGCGCTGCTTGGGGCTGTTGTGACCCAAGTGCAGGACCTGGCACTTGGCCTTGTTGAACCTCACACCATTGGCCTCAGCCCATCGGTCCAGCCTGTCCAGATCCCTCTGCAGAGCCAACCTACCCTCAAGCAGATCAACACACCCGCCTAGTTTAGCGTCATCTGCGAACTTACTGAGGGTGCATTCGATCCCCTCATCCAGATCATTGATAAAGATATCAAAGAGAACTGGCCCCAGCACCGAGCCCTGAGGGACACCACTTGTGACCGGACACCAACTGGATTTAACTCCATTTACCACCACCCTCTGGGCACGGCCATCCAGCCAGTTTTTTTACCCAGCGAAGAGTACGCCTGTCCAGGCCACGAGCAGCCAGTTTCTCCAGGGGAATGCTGTGGGAAACGGTGTCAAAAGCTTTGCAAAAATCCAGGTAGATAACATCCACAGCTTTTCCCTCATCCCTCATGTCGCTCTCGTGTACCGTTCCCACCCAGGAAGACCTCCAGCACCGAGGTGGGCATTGTCCCCGCCGCACTGCTGCCTCACCTGGCCCAGCAAGCTGTAGTCCAGATCCGTCGTCAGCTCCACGCCTCCGCTGTTGCTCAGAGGGGGCAGCCAGTGCTGGATCATCACCCGCCGCGCCTCTTTACTGGGGAGGTCAACCAAAATCCTCTTCTCCAACCGCCGCAGCATGGCGGAATCTAACTCCCTGCAAGCAAAGGAGGAGGGGAATCATCTCAGCACGTCTCGTTGCGGAGACGTGGCGCTGACAGCAAGCTCCTCGCTGCAGGGACTGACATTTTTCAATCCCACCTGTAACTGTGTCAACCTAATTAAAAAAAAAAAAAAAAAAAAGAAGGATTAATTATCCAGCGTATTCCTGTTCGGTACGTTAGCGCTACGCTGGCTTGTGACAATGAGGCTTAACACTAACAATCAGAAGCTGTAGTTGTCTTCCCTGGCTCTGGTATTCGTCTGCAGCGTGTCTCATCAGTAAGAACCTCTCCCTTTCTCCCCTTGCTATTAAGGAGACGCTACAAATTGTCTGTCTGGGGCGCCGTCAGGCCTAATTAATTGCTACTTCGTAAGGGATGCTTAGTAGGTAGAAAATACAGACGGAAGGTCTTGGATGCGAGGGCCGTGTTCACGGCAGAACAAGCCGTCGAGCTGAGACTGCTCCTGCGATACGAATTATAAATAATACAGCCCCAAAGGAAAATACCCCTACGAAAAGGATCACGTGAAGGACGGACAGGCTGGAGCCAAAAAACCATGACGCTGTCAACATCAACACTGGTAAAGGGGGCTTATTTAAAAAAAATAAAAAAGGAAAAGGTAAAATACAAAAGATGAGGACTACTCTTCATTTTTACTTGCTTGTGATGCACGAAAGAAGCTTGAGAGAAAAATGAATGTTTCTTTCTGTTCCTTTCTCGATGCATTTCATCACCATCTAAGAAACACTCCTTCTTGCTGGTGCCACGGAGTCTACCGAGTGTCAGGACGCCCGGCACGCCAGCTCCTCTCGGACACGCATCCAAACAGTTCAGTTTAATCTAGTTTTTTCCCCAAGCGTTTGAATCTAAAGGGTAACGCAACCCAACAACTGAATACAAATTCCTGCTCCGGTCCGTCCCTTGTCACTTGTGTAATGGGAACGGTCTACAAGTATTCCAGTCGTCCAAGCAATTTGCAAGAAGAAAGAGCTGCTGCGAAATATTTACTCACTCTGAAGGTCTCCGGTGCCTTCCAGGAGCTGCGCTGAGCTATGATCCTTCCAAGGGCTGAACCAATCTTTCTCTACCGGCCCCATTCAGGACAGATCTGTAGCACGCCAACAGAGCTCGTTTCTGTCACCGTTGGTGACTTGTCCTTATTTTTTAACAGCAAATGTTTTCTACTGGCGTAGCACTCGATAAAGAAAACCAAAAAACGGGCTCCCGAATCTCCATATGGGTGCCTGTCGAGGATTTCCACAGAGCTCAGCATGCCTGGCCCAGCGGGAGCAGAAGCACCTCTTTCCCTGGAAAGGACCTCTCGGTTTGGAAGAGCTGTTCCATGTGCAGCGAGCCAAGGGCAATGGAAGCGAAGATTACCAAATCAGATCCATAGGAACTCGGAGGACAACAGGAATTCACTTAGATCCACCCCAGTACTTCTAATCAAGGCCTCAGAAGTAAATACCAGAGTTTGCTAATCAATGGCTGTCGGTACATTGGTGTTATTAGTGATATTTTTAGGCTGTTTAAGATGCCGTCCAACATTCAGGGCAAAGCCTCTCGCACAGGGTCCCACCCAGAAAGGACAAAAACCCGTGGGAGTCGCCGCTCTCCTTCCAAATCTATTTTTCAGCTCAACTTCTTCTCAAAATTGCTTTGCTTGGCTGGAAATAATCACTCCCTGGCTGACCAACCCCTTGGCTGTTACCTACCCGTCTTACCATCCTCTGCGCGAGCAGGGCGAAAGTTCTCAGGGTTTTAGAGGTGCCCGCGCAGGTACTCTAACCCGCCCTTGCAGGCGAAGGGCAACCGCAGCCAGAGTCTCTGCAAATACCCTACAAATCCTCTAAACGATGACGTTTTCCATCACTTCTCCTGCTTCAGAGCGCTCCTGGGGTGTCCCCCAAAATCGCAATTTCATGAGCTCCCCCGCCACGTTCTGGAAATCAGTCCCCTGATACACAGAACTTGCTCTGTTTATCCAGCAAGGTTACAGTGACCTCACTTGTTGGCTAAAGAGGGAAATAAAGCCATAATATTTTTGTTATCTTAAGCGTTGAGGTTGTTTGCTAAATTGTTTTGTTAGCGATCAAATGCAAGGTTAAGTGACATTAACCAGAACAGAATAATAAGCACTGAGCCAACCAAAATATTGTCTGAAACGATAACCAATGAAAGTATTAAGAAATGCTCATGAAACGATACAGAAAGCTGTACAGGGCCTATAAAAGCGGGTGACTTTTGGGAGCATCGGGAAGCATCACGCCATGTTCTCACTCCCAAATATCATGACGATAAACAAGACAAACACCTATTTTCATTTCCAGAAGGGAGAAGGGTAACAAATGCATTTAATGCAGAAATTAAGAGACCTCAACAACGCCGGAGGGGAACCCAGAGACAGCAACAAGGGCTGACGGTTCCAGAATTAGCCCCTGCCTAGTGCCATCACCACCGCAGGGCTCCAAGAAGGAATGAGCTTCTCACCCTTCCCACCTCCCGTCCTCCCGCGCAGACAGCCTGGGCAGAGCCCCCCCAACCTGAGGGCTTGTTCTCACTCCACGTCTTCTCCTGCTCTCCTCTGAGGGCTTCCCCACACCGTCCTCCTCTGCTCTTCTCCTGCTGAGAGTGACGGAAAAGGCTCGCTACGGGGCAATCCCAGATCTGATGTGGATTTTGCAGCTCGTATCTCCTTGAACCCATCTCGGCCATGCAAAACATTCCAGGCCAGGTTGGACGGGGCTCTGAGCAACCTGGTCTAGTTACAGATGTCCCCGCTCATGGCAGGGGGGTTGGACTAGATGGCCTTTGAAGGTCCCTTCCAACCCAAACCATTCCATGATTCACCCACCCTGAGGGTGGGGAGGGAGAAGAAAGCAGCACTGCAATGGAAGTCGAATTAAATACACTAATACATTGGGAAACATTCACTACATGGCTAAGGATCACTTTATTCCTTCCCTA
Source organism: Alca torda (assembly GCA_008658365.1). Taxonomy (NCBI): domain Eukaryota; kingdom Metazoa; phylum Chordata; class Aves; order Charadriiformes; family Alcidae; genus Alca; species Alca torda. The sequence goes on from CM018101.1 coordinate 4,256,211, forward strand.
ATTAGGCCTTTATTGTATTTAATTATGTTGAATCATTTCAACGAGTAATTTATCAATAGAAAGCGCCTTGCTGATGAGCAGCGGGAAGCGAGGCTGGGCAGCAAGCGCCGGCTGATGAGGAAGATCGATAGCGGCAGTGCAGCTTAGGACGGCGTAAAGAGCTTGGTTTAGGCTTCTTTTCATTCATCTAAAAGCAGCTTGGTACTAATTTTTATTTTTTTTTTTTTTTCCGTGATCAATAAAGATCCAAGTTAAACAAATCTCTTGAAATCCAGCTTAACACCAAATGTTTGCGAGAACACAGGGCTGCGCTGGGAATCCACAACCTCGACTTTGTTATGAAATATCCCTGTCTGGGGTCTTACAGCAGGGCTGAATGTCACCTAATACACATAAAAATTAACTCATAGAACCATAGGGTTGGAAGGGACCTCTGGAGATCATCTAGTCCAACCCCCTGCCACAGCAGGGTCACCCAGAGCAGGTTACACAGGAACGCGTCCAGGCAGGTTTGGAATGTCTCCAGAGTTGGAGACTCCCCCACCTCTCTGGGCAGCCTGTTCCAGTGCTCTGCCACCCTCAGGGTAAAGAAGTTCCTCCTCATGTTTAGGTGGAACTTCCTATGCTCAAGTTTGTGCCCATTGCCTCTTGTCCTCTCCCCGGGCACCACTGAGAAGAGCCTGGCCCCATCCTCCTGACACCCACCCTTTAAGTATTTATAAGTGTTGATAAGATCCCCCCTCAGCCGTCTTTTTTCCAGACTGAAGAGACCCAAGTCCCTCAGCCTTTCTTCATAAGAGAGGTGTTCCAGTCCCCTCAGCATCTTTGTAGCTCTCTGCTGCACCCTTTCCAGTAGTTCCCTGTTCCTCTTGAACCTGGGAGCCCAGAACTGGACACAGTACTCCAGGTGCGGCCTCACCAAGGCAGAGTAGAGGGGGAGGATGACCTCCCTTGACCTGCTGGCCACACTCTTCCTGATGCACCCCAGGATGCCATTGGCCTTTCCGGCCACAAGGGCCCATTGCTGGCTCATGGTCATCCTGTTGTCCACCAGGACTCCCAGGTCTCTTTCCACAGAGCTGCTCTCCAGCAGGTCACCCCCAACCTGTACTGGTGCATGGGGTTGTTCCTCCCCAGGTGCAGCACCCTACACTTGCCCTTGTTGAATTTCATAAGGTTTCTCTCTGCCCAGATCTCCAACCTGTCCAGGTCTCTCTGGATGGCGGCACAGCCTTCTGGTGTGTCAACCACCCCACCCAGCTTTGTGTCGTCAGCAAACTTGCTGAGGGTGCACTCTATCCCCTCATCCAGGTCATTGATGAATATATTGAAGAGGACTGGACCCAGTACTGACCCCTGGGGGACACCGCTCGTCACTGGTCTCCAACTAGACTCTGTGCCCCTAATCATGACCCTCTGAGCTCTGTCTTTCAACCAGTTTTCTATCCGTCTTACTGTCCATTCATCTAACCCACACTTCCTAAGCTTCCCTATGAGGATGCTGTGGGAGACCGTGTCGAACGCCTTGCTTACGTCAAGTCAACTGTAAAAATATAGTTGAGATCTTAAAGGGGGTTCAAACTCCGCCAACCTCTCTGAAAGCAGACAGTCCCAAATTCCTCAAGGCTGTGAGCCTCAACAAAAACGTTCGTGGCTTTCCATCCCCCTAAAACGCCTTTCTGAGCATACGCTCGGCCACACTTTAAAGCATATTCTCTGCGGCAGCCACATTTCTGCCAGACAACCATCATCCATAGGTTGGATTTGCTTAAGAGAGGGCAAAATCCAACCTGCCCATGAGCGATGTTGAGGAAGTCCAAAAGGAAACTGGGATAAAACTTTCGGAAGTGGGAGCTGGCTGCTCCCAGTGGCTCAGCTGCCACCCTCGTACCAACGGAGGCTGCCAGTTTTATGTGGGAGCAGCTCCCCCAAAATACAAATCCTGTCATTTTAAAAACTTAAAAACCAACTGTGTCATTTTTGCTGTTTTAAAGAAGCAAATTTTGCAGAAATTAGCGCTTCAGAATTGCAAAATGATCCAAAACCGACTGCGTAAAACACTCGAAACTGCATTCTGTAATTTTTGCATGACTTTCCGGAAAGAGTTTATCGGTTGCGTAAGGCAGACCCGCAGTAACAAGACACACGCAGGAATCTCTTATCATAGAATCACGGAATCGCCCAGGTTGGAAGGGACCTTTCAGATCATCGAGTCCAACCATCAACCTAACACCGACAAAGCCACCACTAAAGCATGTCCCTCAGCACCATGTCTACCTGGCTTTTAAATACCTCCGGGGATGGTGACTCCACAACTTCCCTGGGCAGCCTGTTCCAATGCTTGACAATCCTTTCGGTGAAGACAGTTTTCCTAATATCCATCCTAAACCTCCCCTGGTGCAACTTGAGGCCGTTTCGTCTTGTCCCATTGCCTGTTCCTTGGGAGCAGAGACCGACCCCACCCTGGCTACCTCCTCCTTTCAGGTAGATGCAGAGAGCGAAGCATATGGAGAGAGGTCAGCTTCATGCTTACCACCCCTCCATGATGCCCAGATCCAGCACCAGCCACACAGCGACCTTCAGAGCAGTTGTCATCTCTGCACTCTTCCTCAGCGGGCTTCAAATACCCAATTTTTCCATTCAAACCCCTGCGCAAGAGTAGAGAGACACGGATCCTCTGAAGACATCGGAGCCTTTTTAATACTGCCGTGCTGCAGCATTACACGTGAAGCTTAGCTACTCACAGGGTAATTCAAGAGAAGAGCACGGAAAGGTGTAATGCATTGCTCGGAGTTTCTCTTCCTAAAAGGATAACGATGCTACAGTAACATAAACATTTCTAGCATATTACTAACGAACCACAAATAGATGAATGACTTATTAATGTATTAATTATCTTTCAAACTTAAATGTTCACACATACGGTAGCTATTTGTTTTTCAGCATTTTCTTACGCAACTGGAACATAATTAAATCAAGTTCTGTTCAGTTCATTTCATGTAGATACTGGAACACAAAATGGGGTGGATTTTGTACTGATTTAAATTCATGAGTTTGTCCAAGGCATAAATCCCCCAACCCAACACACAGACTCTGCCATTGCTCTGAATTGCTGCATCTGTTGTGTCACAGAATCACAGAATGGTTTGGGTTGGAAGGGACCTTTAAAGGCCACCTAGTCCAACCCCCCCTGACATGAGCAGGGACATCTTCAACTAGACCAGGTTGCTCAAACCCCCATCCACCCTGACCAGAAATGTTTCCAGGGATGGAGCATTTACCACCTCTCTGGGCAACCTGGGCCAGGGTTTCAACACCCGCCACATACAAAATGTCTTCCTTCTACAACTACCTGAAAGGAGGGTGTAGAGAGATGGGGGCCGACCTCTTCTCCCTGGTGACAAGTGATAGGACAAGAGGAAACGGGTTCAAGTGATGTCAGGGGAGGTTTAGATTGGATATGAGGAAACCTTTTTTCCCTGAAAGGGTTATTAAACATTGGAACAGGCTGCCCAGGGAGGTGGTGGCTTCACCATCCCTGGAGGTGTTTAAAAAAAGGGCAGATGTGGTGCTTAGGGATATGGTTTAGAAGTGGTTTTTGTCAGGGTAGGTTAATGGTTGGACTTGATGATCTTGAAGGTCCCTTCCAACCTCAGCAATTCTATGATTCTATGACTCTAAAAGGGCGTACGCTCAGTGAGTCACCTTCCGCGGTCTTTGGGCACAAGAAAGCAGAGCGCTCTGGTGCTTTGCAATCAATGCATTTACTACAGGATACAAGTTTTCTACAAACAGAATCGTGTCATACCTTATCTTAGAACTTACACCATGGCTGACAAGCACTCTGATAAAACCTATCTAGTCTCAGTCTCCCCTCCTTTAGTTTAAAACCATCACCCCTTGTCCTATCACAACAGCCCCTGCTAAAAAGCTTGTTCCCATCTTTCTTATAAATCCCCTTTAAGGACTGGAAGGGGCTCTAAGGTCTCCCCGGAGCCTTCTCTTCTCCAGGCTGAACCCCCCCAGCTCTCTCAGTCTGTCCTCCCAGCAGAGGGGCTCCAGCCCTCCCAGCATCTCCGGGGCCTCCTCTGGCCCCGCTCCAACAGCTCCGTGTCCTTCTGCTGTTGGTGCCCCAGAGCTGGAGGCAGCACTGCAGGGGGGTCTCCCCCGAGCGGAGCAGAGGGGCAGAATCCCCCCCCTCACCCTGCTGCCCACGCTGCTGGGGATGCAGCCCAGGCTGCGGGGGGTTTCTGGGCTGCCAGCACCCATTGCCAGCTCGTGTTGAGCTTCTCATCCACCAACACCCCCAAGTCCTTCTCCTCAGGGCTGCTCTCCATCCATTCTCTGCTCAGCCTGGATTTGTGTTTGGGATTGCTGTGACCCAGATGCAGGACCCTGCACTTGAACTCATGAGGTTCACAGGGGCCCACTTCTCAAGCCTGCCCAGGTCCCTCTCGATGGCATCCCGTCCCTCAGGCATGTCAACCGCAGCACTCAGCTTGGCGTCGTCTGCTGTTGACTGTCTCACAGCAGAGGAAACTTCCCTTCTGCTTTAGGTGCCAAAATTATGTGAGGTGAACACTGCCCATAAAATTAGTGAAAGATGATGGAGTGTTGTTACCACCAAGTTTGTGAGAGAACATTAGGTGGTGTGCCATGACCAAGAAACATCTGTACATTATATGAAATAAACTATGCACTGGGAGTTGATGCTTTTTCATACATCCTCAACAGAAAGGAGCTGTGCATACGCACACTGCGTCATTCAGACACTCCCTACAGCCAGCGACAGCCTGCTGGTCACAGCCCAAAGTCCTCCACTCACAGAGAGAGGCTCTTCCAACAACATCTCCTTTGGCAACCTCACGAGAACCAGCCAAAAATCTCCAATTGTGAAAAACAACTACCCAGGAACGAAGCCTGTGGTTTTGTGGGTGCAGAGCCCTCGCTTGCTCCCAGCCAGTTTTGGATGCCCCGCTCTGCTGTCACACGGCGGAGCTGGGTGAGCGTCCCGTCAATGAACAACCTGCTTTTCAGTCAGATTTCAAGCATCGCCGCTCGAAATGCTGCTGAGCTGCTGCTCGCACAAGGTCACTTCTGTGAACACGACCCTTTAGGCTCCACCAAACGTTTCCCAAGCCATGGTTTGAAGCTCCCTAGAAACAGGTCTTCTCCTCTTCAGACTCCTAGCTTGACCACCTCTACATGTAAGAGGTGAACGGGCCCATAGGTCTGTGTGCCTTTGGGGACACGGATATCAAGAAAGACCTCAGTGCTATGATGATCAGCAAACTGCAAAAACGTTAGCCAGACAGTCAGCCCCCGGCAGACACCTTCTATTTCTCTGCTTCATGTATACTTCAGGGAAAGGAAGAATAAAACCCTCCTTGTGCCTAACTCATCTTTTCGCAGATGTCTGCCTCCAAGACTGTCCCTCACCAAACAGATGATTTCCACGGTTTGTTCTGCTGAAGTTCCCCTCTGCTTTCAACGCACGGATTTCTCAGCAGGAAAGGATGTTCTTCTACTGAAGATTTCACGGATCGGTAGCCCAGGGACAGGGGGAATCTTGGGGCAGGCAGAAATCCACAGACTAGTTCCAGACCTATGAAAACGAGCTTCAAAAACAAGCCCATCATCAATGTGCTTCAACTCCCTGTACAAGCGTCGTCTCCTATTCTGGAAAATTATCAGCGAGCTACAAATTAGACTGTTAAAAATATGTGTGTTTAACCAACAGCCGTTGCTCTCCCCAGGTACCATTTACCACCATTTGATAATGTTTTGCGTGAAAGAAAAAGATGCACTAGACTCGTTCAGACGAGTGATCAAGTTGGATCAACGTGCTGGCTCTGACAGTGGCCATGGGAGACGCTCTTCAAGGAGAACACACGAGCTGGCCATTTTCTGCTGTCTGTTGGCCTCCCCCCAGCATCCGCAGTTGTCATACCACAAATATTACCTACCTCCCTCGTCCTCTCCTGGCTGGGGCGTTCTCAACACGTGTCCTGCACCCCAGTGCGCCCTAGTTCCAATCTTATTCCTCTGTGCTAAATTATGTTAAAGAAACTGAAGAATTTTGTCCCTCAACTTTTAAAAGTCACATTCGATACCAATAAAATCCAACATTCCTATTTATGGAGTATCTTTCTAAGCACTAGATGTTTTAAGCACCTTACAGTTCCAGGCTGAAACCCTTCTTAGCTTAAACATAGTAAATAACTTGCCTCTAAAGTCAAATACTCCATTTTAAATATTAGCAGCTGGTAGCACCAGCATATGTTGACTTTATTATGGATTATTCTCATGTGGCACAAATAGCAAGAATTGTGGAGTTTAAAAGTGAAATTAATCTTTAAATGCTTTAACCAAATATCAAGGCTTTTTCTGCAAAAGTCTAAATAAAATCTTTATCTGTGCTTAGAAGCTCATGCAAATGTATTCAAAATGTACTCTCCGGATCTCTTACCATGGCAGATTGGAAGCTGCTAAAACAAATACAAGATCATCAGATCGGGCCAAGCCATCCATCTGCACCAGTAATTCTGTTTTCATCCGCCGACTTCCTTCGTGTTCACCACTACCAAGATTCAGAGAAATATTATTTGCTCAGTGCATTAAAGTAATCATCTTTATTTATACAGCGTCGTTCACAGCGACTGAGCCCTTGTCACGGTTCTGCCCCAGTTCAAAGCATGATTAAGCTCCATTAGCTAACATCCGAGCATTAAAATCAAGCTTCCTAATGATTACTTAAATGGACTCTTTTCGGTGCATTGAAGTGAGGAGAATTCACTATTACTGAATCCAAAGAAAGTATTTATTTTTATTTCTTTTATTCCTATTAATCTCCATGCAATGTTGGTGCTTACTGGAAAACATTGAAGGCTTTGATTGATCGATCTGTGTAAGAGAATTTTTATAACGTGATAGTTTTAATTAAATAACTAACACCCCTTCCTATTCGGGGCAACTACTGGCATTTTCCAGTGAGTGAATGTTAAGTGGCCACAAGAAGATAAACCACCTGAATTCAATATTTTGCAAAATGTTCTATCAAAAGCAAAACAGTTCCATCAAAAGAAAAAGATGCTGTTATGGAAACAAATTTAAAAGCAGGGCAGCGACCACCCAGAAAGGATCCCTCCTCAAAAAAGAGACGGGGAACTTCAGCAAAACGCTACGAATTCTGGCCCTGCCCCAGGTAACACATTTTTTTGCAGGAAACCGGTTCGAGCTCTGGGTCCCAGGTGTGGAGTTCTTGGAAACTCCTGGATCAAACCCAGAGACAACATCAGGGCCTTAGATGGTAAGAGCTCCAACTCAGGTTTAATGGCTTATTTCTGCAAAGGCCTCCGCGCATCGGTGCCAAGTCAGTATTTAATCAGGATATGTAAAAATAACTACATAATCTTAGATAAACATCCTGATTAAAATCTATAATCCAGTGGTGTTAATGAGAGCTTTTAGAATTATATACGAAGGCAAAATTTGGCCCATAATTTCCAGCTATTAACTGACAATTATTACAAGTTGTATCTTTATGATATCTATTTATAAATCTTTGTGAGTATATAATTTACAGTACATAAAACCCACTGTAATGGACTCCTAATGGTTATAACAATATTTTTATATTGCTCCTGCTTCTTCCCCATCCCGAACCTCTGCAATCTGTTTTTTAACTATAAACTGGGTACACCGTGGATGACAATAACAACATCCTCCCATTCCTCCACCTGGAAGTCCTGACAACTTTCACCACAATTTGTCCCATTAATGAAAATGCCATTCTGCCGTGTACACTCCATCTTACCCTGCTACGCCCGAGCCTGTCCAAAGCGTCATAAAATCAGCTGCTTCTTATTCGCTTCTAACAAATCATCTGTCGTTTCCCCCCCACTGCCTTTAAAATAAGGGATTTGAAGTGGAAATGAAGTGCAGCACCACCAGTTATACACTCTTGCACCTCCCTCCTTCTCACAGTCTTGCTGGACCCACAGTCCCTTGCTGATCTTCACACAACCTGCCTTTCACGCTTGCTTCCCTGCTGATCTCATCTACTGTGACTGAATCGACCGCTACATCTTGCTCTTTAAATCCCCCCAGCGTATGCAACGCTCCCATCGGGCAGCGCTTTCGGAGCCGATTCTGACAATAACCCACTGCGAGGCTCCTAACGTCGACAACAGAACGAAGGAAGAAACACTTCAAAAGTCATGAAAATTACCGTTAGCACTCAAAGCAATTGTAACGTCAACAAAATCTAAAAGACAAGACTTTCAGGGGCTCAGTCATGCTCCTGTTGGAGTTTATGGCGTAGCCTCAGGCTTTAGTTTAGCGAAGATTTGTTTCTAACGGGTACGCTGTACGATTAAAGGTTGGTCAGCACCCGAACACACGCGCACACTAGGGAAACGATGCAGTGAAAGGAGGAGAAATATTCTCCTAAAGCCGTAGGAAGTGGTCTCATCGGTTACCCAGAAATAGCGCCTCTTTGACTCATAACTGACTCCAGCTCATCCAAGAAAATTGTGGAAGGAGCGTGGTACCGGGCAAGCTCAAATAATACCTGTTTAGAGAGAGAAGAGTAAACGTGACAGACAAGATTAATAAGCAAATTAACACAAAAAGGCATTAAGTGCCAACCGGCAGAGTGGATGAATAAGAGTACCCACATTCCAAACTTCCAGGACAAAAAGGGATATCTGCTGGGAAAAAGCTCTGGGTAGGCTGAGGGTGCTCGAATCCTCTCAAATTCGGAAAGGTTTGTAAAGGAGAGATAAAGAACACAGGCTCGTAATCCTCTCTTTATATATAAATCTTTCTGGCTAAATCCTGTCAGAGTACCCTGCGAATAATGGGATAGAAGAAAATGATCCATCAGAGGACTCTGGGAACTCCTAAATTGTTATCAGAGATTAAACGTCCGTCTTTTGTTGTCGCTCCATTTGTAGTTTTTTAAATAAGGATTTGAGAAAAAAAAATAAATTAGAAAGCAGCTGAACCATAATGAAAGAAAATGGACGGATTCTCCGGATAACAATCAAGCAGTTCTTATGTTTTTCCTGGTGAAAAAAAACCAAAAACCAAAACATAAACTGCTTGAACAATCAAGATTAAAAAATGGAATACTAAGCTGACACACAAAATCCGGGTCTGCCCTTTCGAGAAAGAAGTTTCATCTATTTTTCTGTGAACACAGAGAGGCTTATATTAGCAGTAAAAACATTGTCAGTTCTTCTTCAGTTAAGTGTTCCTTGAGTTTTTAAATAAATATCATTAACAATATATATTAATCCAGCACTTTTTAATCTGAACACTTAAAAAAAAAAAATGTAAAAAGATATATATATTGTTCCCTACACTTTGGACATGAAGCACCGTGTTTAAATTATTTGCCTGGAGTCACAAGTAATCTGTGACCAGTTCACAATTTTCCTATAAATCTAAACTATAAAATCACACCAACACAGCTGAGAACGGAGGAAAACGGGATGAGCGAACATTTCTCCAAATGACAAAAAAATCCACATATACTTCGCACAACTTCAGGAAACTCCTGCACCAGCCTCGTGTCATTTTAGGATATAAATTCACACAACGCTTTTCTTAGAGCTGTCCCAATCCACAATCTTATTTCGTTGCTGGATTCTGCCACAAACTCTGCTAAGGGGGAAGCACCACAAATTCAGTATCATCGCCAACGCTGCAGCACGTTCCCAAAACTCCTTTGGGATAGCGGTGTCACAAACCAGACCGTCCCACCCCTGCTCCTGAAGAAGGGAAACTTCGAGGAAGCTACTGAGGCAGATGTCGAGAGGATCAGTAACACAGGAGGCGAATGTCAGAAGAAAAATGTGCCATTTGAAAGGACAAAAGGACACATGAAGAATAATTACGTGTTGGAGACATTGCCTGAACTTCAAGAGAGATTAACAAGGCTGGTAATGCCATTCGCCGAGTGCAATCTGTTACGATTATTCATTTTCAAAAGCTCTGTATCTATCCGAAGCGCAGCCGAAGAGATGAGCGTAAAGAAAAGTTCAGAGCTCGTGGAATTCTTACACCGAAATGGTGGACGTTACAGAGGGATCAGGATGGGCATCTTAAGGCAAGGATGTGACACCTGAACCCCTGAATTTCTTTGTACCGCACGCATGCTACTTCCTAGACTACATGCAAAAAATATACATTTTCCATCAAACTACCTTCCTTAAAACAACATCACATCTGGGTTTGACTCTAAGATCTTTGTGCCGAGGGAATTCTTTGCCAATTCTGTGCCCTGAAGACTAAGAATAGTAGGGAATTTGGGACTCTAAATAGCATTTTGTAGAGAGCTGAGGAGCTGAGCCATGCAGAAAGGATGTGAAGTGCTTTGAAGGGGTCACTAAGCAAACAGTTTCCTAATTAGGAACTGCCTGTCTGCTATTCAGCGAGTCAAAAATCTTTGCTGCCTTCAGGTCATCTGCTTCATCTTACATTATAGAACTAAAATTCCACAGCAAGAATCCATTGTGAGACTTCTGCAGAAGTGATTTATTCTCATTTTAAGAACTAGATACAAACAGAGTCCCGTGTTTTGTCCAAGACAGGAAAGATTATGAATATCAGCAGAATTACTCGCTTTCCAGTTCTGTGTTAAACTCCAGTTCTTTAAGTGGAAACCTGATGTTTGTTAAAGTATAACAAATAAGATAATAATTCTTACCCGGACAAGTTTTTCTGAATCCCCCCTCCATTTGCTGACGATGGTGGATGCTGATATATTGAAAAAGGTCGTATTGCATTCTGTGGCAACAGCCTTAGCAAGCAAAGTTTTTCCAGTACCTACAAACAGCAGCATTGAAGAAATGAGCTCTCTAAAGAAATACAATGGAAATGTTTGAATAATGCCCCTCATCCTACTATTGGTCAGATAAAAACAGTAAAATGGAAAAAGTCATAGAATCATTTGGGTTGGAAGGCACCTTTAAAGACCACCTAGTCCAGGGATGGCGATTCTACCACTTCCCTGGGCAGCCTGTTCCAATGTCTGATTTTTCCTAATATCCAATCTAAATCTCCCCTGGCGCAACTTGAGGCCGTTTCCTCTTGTCCCATCGCCTGTTCCTTGGGAGAAGAGCCCGACCCCACCCTGGCTACCCCCTCCTTTCAGGGAGTTGCAGAGAGCGAGAAGGTCTCCCCTCAGCCTCCTTTTCTCCAGGCTGAACACCCCCAGCTCCCTCAGCTGCTCCTCACCAGACTTGTGCTCCAGACCCCTCAGCAGCTCCATTGCCCTTCTCTGGACTTGCTCCAGCCCCTCAATGTCTTTCTTGTAGTGAGGGGCCCAAAACTGGACGTAGTGTTTGAGGTGGGGCCTCACCAGTGCGATGGTCACTGCCCTGGTCCTGCTGGCCACACTATTCCTGATACAGGCCAGGATGTTGGTGGCCTCCCTGACCACCTGGGCACACTGCTGGCTCATATTCAGCCGGCATTCACAGGAACAAATGGGGTTTACTGCAGTGACAGCCTTTGCAACCTGACTCAAGTGGCACTTGTGCCCTCTGTCCCCTCCCAGCCACACTCACGGCGGTAGAGCTTGTGCCAAGGTGGAGCAGAGGGAGCAGTGAAGCTGCGCTGACATGGAAAACACCCAGCTGGCACAGCAGAGGGGAAAACTTCCACCCCATTTCTAAAACAACCCCCATATGCAGGAGAAAGAAAGGACATTTTCCTTAAGAAGGTGAATCCACGCCAGATTTGTTGACGTTTTGTAAGATCAGGTTGAGCCAAACTTGATTAACCTGGCCCATGCTGAGTGAAAACAGAGATTTAAGTTCTCACTCCTCTGAATGGTTAGTACCAGTACTGGTTGTGGAAGATTCAGATGTAGAAATAGTCAAGGGTTGTGAGAAAGGCAAATGGACAGGTTTGAGTGTCAGAGACAGATGTAGTCATAGAATCATAGAAAGTGCTGGGTTGGAAGGGACCTTTAAAGGCCATCTGGTCCAACCCCCCTGCAGTGAGCAGGGACATCTTTACCTAGGTCAGATTGCTCAGAGCCTCACCAAGCCTGGCCCTGAATGTCTCCGAGGATGGGGCCTCCACCACCTCTCTGGGCAACCTGTTCCAGTGTCTCACCACCCTCAGTGTAAAGAACTTCTTCCTAATGTCTAATCTAACCCTGCCCTGCTCTAGTTTAAAACCATTGTCCCTTGTCCTATCGCTACCTGCCCTTGCAAACAGCCCCTCCCCAGCCTTCCTGTAGGCCCCCTTCAGGTACTGGAAGGCCACAATAAGGTCTCCCTGGAGCCTTCTCTTCTCCAGGCTGAACAACCCCAACCCTCTCAGCCTGTCTTCATAGGAGAAGCGCTCCAGCCCTCGGATCATCTTCGTGACCCTCCTCTGGCCCCGCTCCAACAGGTCCATGTCCTTCTTGTGCTGAGGGTTCCAGAGCTGGAGTCATCCAGCATTGTCTCCTTTTATTTCACGTTACAGAACATCTTTATTAACACGTTTGATCTAATTAGCATCAATGATTCATCCACAGGACTAAACCAGCAGCAGTGATAAACAAGTGGATATGGGACAAAGCTCTCCATACCTGGTGGTCCATACAGCAATAATCCTTTCCAAGGAGACAGAATGCCCGTAAACAGCTGGGGGTACTGTGGAAACAAAAAAATCAGGGATTAAAAATGTATCATCTATAACAAGACGCAAAGGATTCTAACCTCCACGCCACTGCTCCTAACGCATTCAGGAAACCTAAGAAATTTGAAGGGAGAGGGATAAAAACCCTCCAAAACAATATTATATATCTGAGTACTGAGAAAAATACTGCATTTACCATTTGAAACCTAAGTGAATTCTTCACATGCAATTGCTTTTATATTCTCTTCTAGAAGTCATTTTCCATTGAATTCACACAGACCAAACCCAGCGCCTCTTACAATGCCAGAGATGCCAAAGAATAGGACCCAACGCTTACAATTTTAATATTAAAAGGCCATTTTCCTACAGGAGAATGCGTATGCAACTGTCAGATGAAACGGGAACAGTTCTAATATGAACTGCACAGAAATAGTGAGAACTCCGTAACGACAAGGAGAATTCTAATGAGCCCAACACCGGTTTTCTCAGAACTATTTAGCGCCTTACCCTGATGGGATAAACAACTGCTTCCTTGACTAGCCTTTTAGCTGCATCCAGTCCAATAATATCATCCCACTTCACGTTTGGATTATGGAGATAAATGTCCTGCAACACACATCGCATCCGGTTAGTCAAACTGAAGTTCTTACTGCACTAGGATAACGAAAGTAAAAGACTCAACTCAGTTATGAAGTTATGAGTGTTATTAAGTGACACAAACTGTATTATTTAACCCTACGTACTAAGGACCTCCCAAGAGGCAAGCTTAAATGGCAATAATTTCTAGAGGAACTGCTACATGGTGCCTTGCTTCCCCTCAAGCCCCCAGCTCCTCTATGAGCATATGCACTGCCAAATATATATCCTGAGCAGATCCGTTTTTTGGATCTGTTTTGTGTTGGTTGGTTTTAATAACCAGCTCACACATGACGAGCTATCATGATATAAAGCCTAATATTTTGTCTCTGATGCTGGCAAGTATCGGATGTTTTAAAAAGAAAGTATAAGCAATAGGAGTGACGTGTCGGTTCATATTTACATCCACCAAAATCTGCAACCGAAGGACTTCGATAATTAAAATTACATCTTAGTCTTTGAGTTCAAACACCCTTTGACATTAATTCTTCAGTGGATTTTTCTTACCTCTTTTTTGAACGTGCTTATTCTGCAGTAATGAGTTCCACAGTTTAATCACGTGCAATGTGAAAATACTTCAGTTTGTTTTAAAATTGATGCTTAGTAACTTTATGGCTGCACCTATTACTTATGTTATTACTTACATTATAAGTAACAGTGAAAAATTGCTATTTACTCCACACCATGCAAGATTTTATACGCTGCAAGAAAAGGTGCGAGAAACTCTGTAACAGGAGGAGAATTTTGCCCCAAGCATCTATCAACAGATAGTTGGTAATTAGTCTATGCCCTGAAGCACTCACTAAATTAATTTCATTTAATTCGCCGAACTTTCCAAATCTTTTATGGATCTTTCCATTTGCCTTAGTAATATTTGGTGACTTGGCGTTCCAGAGCCTAATTGTTCTGCAGACAAATATCATATCCTCAATACAAATACTTGGGATAAATTCTGCTCTCCAATAAAAACAGGGAGTCCCCAGAGACCGAGGAAAAATCATGTGCTTCTATCCGAGGGGAAAATTTGATTTAATACAATTAGAAAAATTATTTATATAGAGTAGATTACACTTTCCCTTTCTATTAACAGCAAATTAAGATGAATCACATTTATGACGCTAAGTAGAGACTTCCATAACTGTTTCCAAATTAAATTAGATTGTGTTGTGAAATAGATACCACATGCTATTTATTTTTATTGATTTACGCAGTGTTGATTGCCATAGCAACTAGGAACATATCAGCACAATTTAAAAAACATACCATAATGAAGGCTAAAGCAACCTTATTGCTTTTTGCTAAAGCAGCAGCAAGAACAACACTATTTTAAAGGTTTACCATAAATTAAAAACGAGGCAGGAACTGAAATGAATGAGAATTTTCTTATTTTCAGGTTGGAAATGTCTTAGACTTCAGTTCTACTAAACTGCAAATCCACAACTTGCAGACCAAGAATTTGGGCCACGCGCAGCTATAAAAATCAGTCAGCAGAAGTCTTCCAGGCTTTTTAAACAGCTGATTTTAAGTATGTGGGAGCAACAGCTGATACCATTTCTGATGCTTATATCCAGAAAGAGCCACAACACTATCAAATATTGTGATAATATAAAGCCTTTTGGACAAGTGCCTCGTGGGGTTTGGCAGGTGATGCACGCGAAGCATTTACCTGCTTCGTAGCCAGGCTGATCCCCAGTCGCCCAGGGCCCGTTTGCTCGACTGCACCTCGACCCATGAACGAAATGAAATGGTGCTGAGGATGTTGGGATTCCATACTGCCCATCCTGGAAGGATCCCCAGTCTGCCCTGGGATACAGTGTATTACTGACGCTGTTCATGCAGCTCCTGTGCCGGGATGAGGGAAGGGCACCGCTTGCAGAGCCTACGGTAACAGCATCTCTCACCGGCGCCAAGCGAGAGGAGACAAGGAGTCCAGCTCATGCAGGCACCGCAATTATAGAATCATAGAACTGGGTAGGTTGGAAGGACCTTTCAGATCATCGAGTCCAACCATCAACCTAACACTGACAAAAACCATCACTAAACCATATCGCTAAGCACTACGTCTACCTGTCTTTTAAATACCTCCAGGGATGACGATTCCACCACTTCCCTGGGCAGCCTGTTCCAATGCTTGACAACCCTTTCAGCGTAAAAATTTTTCCTAATATCCATCCTAAACCTCCCCTGGCGCAACTTGAGACCATTTCCTCTTGTCCTATCACCTGTTACTTGGCAGAAGAGACCAAACCCCCCCTGTCTACACCCTCCTTTCAGGTAGTTGTAGAGAGTGATAACGTCTCCCCTCAGCCTCCTTTTCTCCAGGCTAAATGCAAGGCACAGGACTAGTATTAAAAAGAATGTGGGAATATCACCGTCTAATAAATGTGGTGCGTGGTACCTAGTAGATAAACTCAGAATCAGGATATTGCTGTGATGCTGGCACACCATCCACACTGAATACAGCCCAACGCCTCGAATGGAAACTGCACGCACAGAGTCGAATCAAGGTTTTTCCCACCATTGATCACAGTTAGGTAATACATTAGCTTAGTTGGTATTAACTAATATAGTTAAATCTCTTTTTTCAGTACATTTTCTGTAGCAATAAGAACAAAGGGAAAAGCTATGACAGCCTCATGGGAACAGCATGATTAGATTACATGTTCCCCATTAGAAAGGAACGGTCTTAATTACTTCCTCCCATTGTGTATCAGAAAGAAACAGCATTACATGTAAAGAAATGACTTGTTGGGAGCTGCATGGTAAGAAAAATAGCTTGCACATTCAAGAATAAGCACTATCAGTGACAGTAAAAAGAAACAAACAGCATTCTCAGATGACAAAGATAACCAAGATCTCTATACAACCAAAACGGAGATCTGATCTTACTTTGCTTACAACCGTTGCAAGTTCTCTCATCTCACCAGTCATGCCAATAAAAGCACTAAGGGGTTTCAATAATCGTTCCTAAAAAAGACAAACATAAGTTCTTGTGAGACTTCAATTATTTTTAAACAGACGAACTTTGAAATAGTTTCAAAACAGCTGATACATCATAATAATATCAGCTTTTAAAGCTGGAAAAAATATGGATAATAATAAAGATTTTGAAGTAAGCCATATTTGCAGTAACTCATCTTTTCATCCGACAGAATCTAATCCTGAATTAACATTAAAACGAGCAGCTCTGTTATTGCACACGCAGTCTGACACGTGCCCAAGATAGATTAAGAAGAGTCAAAAATGTAACTGTGGGTCACCGCACTGTCACATTCTCCATTTTTAACGTCCCTTCAAGTGTAGCAGTTGCCAGGTGGAGTGGCACTAAGTTGGATGTGCCCTCCTAGAAGCTACGGCTTGTGTCAAGGAGTGATTCATTTACTGAAAAGTTTCTATCTCAACCACCTAAACTCTGTTCTTGCCTCAGCTGAGGTGAACACTAAACAACATAATGCATTTTTTTTTTGGTGAATCATGAGGTATCATTTGTATTTGTTGTTCTGTTCAAAGAGGAAACAACTGTCCACAAATTAGACCAGTATCAAGTATTACTGTCCACTCCAGAAGGAAATACGCTACTTGGAAATCTAAGCCCTTTTTTAGCACTTGGGAATGAAGACAACGTCATTGCAGTATTTTATTTTGTTCCTGGTTGTATCAAACTGATGTTCAAGTTTATTGGATAGAAATATAGACAGAAACACTTACTGAAGGATCTGGATCACAATTAAGGCTGTTCAAGGCTATTCCAGTTGATGATACTTTGACAGCATCCTGGATCATCCCATGGAAGTCAACTACTTGGCCCTAAAGGTGAAAATCATGTTTTGATAGGCTTTAACTGTTAAAAAAAAAACAACAGTGGACCAAATTTTGCTTGCTGTTACAGTCCTAAATATGGCAAAACCTGACCACAGAATCTGTGGTAGCAATGAGAAAAGAACGCACATCTCCTCGGTCATTGCAACAATTTAACCGCAGAGTCTCTTATCCTCTCATTCAGGAATTTGAAATCTGTCTTTAATTTTAGTTACTACCTGGATTTTAAAAACTGAAATATTCCGCCTTCTTGATGATGTTTGAAATACCATTTCATGCAAGCAGAGCCTCCAAAGCAAACAATTACTGCCCAGATCATAAAATTGAGCCTTCAGCTAGTTATATGACAACATTTTATATAAAAATATACACAAAAAGCTTGCATTTGATATTTGTGAAAAAACCTTCATGTGCTTTTTCTACATATAAATTTCTGTTATAGGTCACCTACTAGGTTTCCACCAACCCTTCTCGGGTGAGTGCTGTCTCCTCCGGTTTTGTCTATTGCTGAGATGCTTAAGCCGAAGTCAGATTGCTCCAGAGTAACTCCACCGTCATTGTTCTAAAGAAAAATCAATTTTAAAACAGATGTGTTGCCAAGTAGATGAGTTGCAGATATCTCATGAGAGGTATGATCCCACCTCTTCATACATGCCCAGATGAGCTGTATCATCACGTGGAAGTTGCAAGAGTAACCCTGTATTTGTCAGATAAACACCACTGTGCATTCAGACTTCATCTGGCTGATGACAGCAGTGGTGCAAGCCATGGCTCTAGAGCTCAGCATTCATGTTATTTCATGCACAGAGCTTCCATTTTAAGTTGCAGAAATACACATTTTACATAGCTATGAGGAGAAATACTTAATGAACAGTGGAAACGACAGGCACAGCATGTCAACTCAGAAATGAGGAGCTATTTTAGGATTATAAGTTACTTTGACATTCACTTAACAGCAGTTGTTGCTAATGTTTTTTTCGGTTTTTTTTAAAGGGTGAGAAGTGGTCAGAGTTGAGCTCCTCCCTATACAGGAATATACACAAGGACTGTAGCAGGGGGCAGAGGACGCCATGGAGATGCTGGGAGGGCTGGAGCCCCTCTGCTGGGAGGACAGGCTGAGAGAGTTGGGGGGGTTCAGCCTGAAGAAGAGAAGGCTCCGGAGAGACCTTAGAGCCCCTTCCAGTCCCTCAAGGGGCTCCAGGAAAGCTGGGGAGGGACTCTGGATCAGGGAGGGGAGCCATAGGCTGAGAGGGAAAGGTTTTAAACTGGAAGAGGGGAGATTTAGATGAGATCTGGGGAAGAAATTCTTTGCTGTAAGGGTGGTGAGCCCCTGGGCCAGGTTGCCCAGAGAAGCTGTGGCTGCCCCATCCCTGGAGGGGTTCAAGGCCAGGTTGGACAGGGCTTGGTCTGGTGGGAGGTGTCCCTGCCCATGGCAGGGGGTTGGAACTGGGTGGTCTTTAAGGTCCCTTCCAACCCAAACCATTCTATGAGTCTATGATCATTCTAAGATTCTATGACTTCAAAAAATAATAACAAAAATAGGTTTCTCCTTCAGCCTTGCTTGCCCACCAACCTGCTGTTTCTACTCCCTCCTCTGTAAGGGATGATAATAAAGTAGTTTTCACAGCAATCTTATCAAAATGAGACTCACAAACCTGAAAATTACAGAGCCAAATTAATCCCCCAATCTCAAACACCTTATCCACTGTGAAGATGGTTACAACTGACACCAGACTTTCCAGTTGGTTTGTTTGTCTTGCTTTCTGGCACCAAAGGATGAATCTACTGGTATTAATGGGATGACTCAGAATTCTCCTGGAGAAGCTGGTGAATCATGGCATAGACAAGTGTACTTTTCGCTGGGTTAAAAACTGGCTGGATGGCCGTGCCCAAAGAGTTGTGATTAATGGGGTGAAATCCTCTTGGCGGCCGGTCACCATGGTGTCCCTCCGGGCTCGGTTTTGGGGCCAGTTTTGTTTAATACCTTTATCAATGATCTGGATGAAGGGATTGAGTGCACCCTCAGTAAGTTCGCAGATGACACCAAACTAGGTGGGAGTGTTGATCTGCTTGAGGGTAGGAAGGCTCTACAGAGGGACCTGGACAGGCTGGATCCATGGGCCAAGGCCAATTGTATGAGGTTTAATAAGGCCAAGTGGCGGGTCCTGCGTTTCGGTCACAACAACCCCAAGCAACGCTACAGGCTCGGGGAAGAGTGGCTGGAAAGCTGCCCAGCAGAAAAGGACCTGGGGGTGATGGTGGACGGCCAGCTTAACATAAGCCAGCAGTGTGCCCAGGTGGCCAAGAAGGCCAACAGCATCCTGGCCTGTATCAGGAATAGCGTGGCCAGCAGGAGCAGGGAAGCGATGGTGCCTCTGTACTCGGCACTGGTGAGGCCTCACCTCGAGCGTTGTGTTCAGTTCTGGGCCCCTCTGTACAAGAGGGACATTGAGGTGCTGGAGCGGGTCCAGAGGAGAGCGACCGAGCTGGTGAGGGGTCTGGAGACCAAGTCGTGTGAGGAGAGGCTGAGGGAGCTGGGCATGGTTAGTTTGGAGAAGAGGAGGCTGAGGGGAGACCTCATTGCCCTCTACAACTCCCTGAAGGGAGGGTGTAGAGAGGAGGGTGTTGGCCTCTTTTCCCAGGGGAATAATGACAGGACCAGAGGAAATGGCCTGAAGTTGCAGCAGGGGAGGTTTAGATTGGATATCAGGAAGAATGACTTTACTGAAAGAGTGGTCAGGCACTGGAACAGCCTGCCCAGGGAGGTGGTTGAGTCACCATCCCTAGAGGTATTTAAGAGGCGTCTGGATTTGGCACTTCAGGGCATGCTCTAGGGGCAGAGATTCTAGGGGTGGTTTGTTTCGTTTTTTGGGGTTTTTTTGGTTGTTTTTTTTTTTTGTGTGTGTGTATGGTTGGATTCGATGATCTCAAAGGTCCCTTCCAACCATGAAGATTCTGTGATTCTGTGACTCTGGTTGCTTTCAGTATAGGTTGGATTATATGGCTCCTTTTCCTCTAATTTTTGTTTGTGACTTGCTCCCCAACTCACAGCCAGAAAGCATGAAGTCTTGCATCTATAATCTTTAAATTATACAATTAGTAAACCCCATTAGTTACACAATTTTTAAGTATTACACAATTATTAATTGTGTAACTCACATCCTCTTGCTGCCTATAGCCTCTTAAAATAAAATCGCATTAATTTCAACTGTGATGTTGCCAAGATAGAACGCATTTAAACCTGTTTGGGGGTCTCCTTGATGGATGATTTAAATTCTGTTGTACTCCCAGGTGAAGTTTTTGACAATGGTCTTTGCACTGTCTGATGTTTGGGTCTTGGGAGATTCTGAGAAGAGCTTGCTACCCTAGAATACAAAAAAAAAAATAGTATCTTGAAAGGCTTTCACAACTTCTTTTTTCCTTCAGAATACCAAAAGATTAAAAGGCAGAGTTTTCAAATAAAGGAGTTTGGGGTTAACTTTACCCTCACTGAAATTAAAGTATCAATTTCAATCACAGCAAAGTTCAGTGCTTGCTGCTTTTAAACACACCACCCTACCTCAGCCCTACTGCAGAAACTTTGTAAGTTGTCTGCATCTCCATATGCAGAAATAAATCTCTGTTTTCCTCTAAAAGATACAGAAAAATGCACCGCGCCGTCAGCAGCACGACTCTAGGATTTGGTATCCCTGTGGTATCACACCATTATGTTAACCACACTGCACGTTGCGTATTTTATAGGAAAGTTTTCTGCCCAGAGAAAACCCCCACGCATTTCTCTTACCTTCTTGGTCTTCCTCCAGCGCTCAGCTGTTGTTTATTTTCCGCTGTGGCAAAATTAATATTAAAATAGAAAATAATTAAGGATATAAAAAAGGGAAACTTGATCCCTCCCCCCTTCAAAAATATTTTGAGCACACATTAATGACCTTGGAAATAACAATGCCTAAACAGGAACAGCATGATTATAAGCAACGCAAGCTTGCAAAAACGTTTTGAAAACAAACTGATATTGGAGAGAGCAGTTTGGCTTCAGCCTTGTTAAATTTTAGGCTCATTCAGTCTCTGGTTTCTTTGCTTACATTTTAAAACTAATGTAATTTTCACAGTAAAATGGACACTACCAGAAATTAGATCAAGCACAATAAACTAATTTAATATATCACACTGAATGCTTATTTAATGCTAATAATTCTTTCATTCCTGAATTGGGAAATTAGAATTTACCTCACTCTTCTTAATAATAATTTTATCATGTTCAACATACCAAGACAGCTTAAATGTCACAATGCAATGGCAGTTATCCATCTATGTTATTTTCTCCACTTACATAATTTGAAACAATTTCTGTCAAAGAAAAGCCTTTTTTTCACAAAACGTCAAACTCATGAAGCCCAGATGTGAGCTCAAAAAGCCGAAGGTTTCTATCATACTAGCATGCACCTAGTGTCTAAGAGGGACTTTTTGGGAATTGTTTTTTCACTTGGATTATGGATCAAGCTGTGGCTACCACTTGGTCTGACTAAGTACGAGGTGACAAATGTCTGTAATACATTTTCCTTCTTGACTCGTAACCGATCCCTTTGGTTTTGTCCTGCAAGGCTGCTCCTCTTTGTATGAACACCAATCAATACGTTCTAGCCATAAATCTCTTTTTCACGCAGATAACGTTTGTTTCCAGCTGGTACTGATCTTCTACATCACCGTGAATGTAATGACGACTAGTAGCCTTAGTACCTTTCGAAATCATTTCACCCATACAGGTAATTTTATTCTATTGATATGGTTCATTTACCTGTGATTTCAAAGTTGTTGGCAGCCACGTGAAACACTGACAACTGCTCAGAGATGTTCCCTGGCCAGTTACCCCCCTTCTCTGACGATGATATTTTTCTTACAAGACAAACGGAGCTGTCGGTGTTTTCTATACCCTCCACGCTCTTCAATTCTTACACAGTTATTCTTACGGCTTCTACAAGTCACATTTTGCGCTCAAGTATAAAACCATTCAGGCTCTCAGCATCTTAAAAGAATGCTCATATTCTGATTTGCCTTCTTCTGTATCATTCATTTATGCCTCAGACTTTTAAGTCCTTTGGAGCAAATAAACCCATTACTTGTTTGGCAAGTTGCCTTTAGTATATGAACATGTGCAAAATAAATGGTTAATGAGACTAGTGGTGATAAACTTCTAAGCACCAGCTTGGATGAGCTAAGATACAGGATTTCATTTAAGTGCTTTATTTTAATTTAAAAATTAAATCCAAAATAGAGCAGACTTACTATTCTTTCCCCATGAGAAGAAAGATGTAAGATATTAAAATATACCTATGCCATAATACTTTGCGCTTACACAGCATTTTCCAGTATCAAAGGAGTTTTTAAAGGACAGAAGAATGTCACCTTCTTGTTCCTCTACATACAGAGATGAGGAAGAGCAGAAGGGCTCAAAGGCCCATCTCACAATTCTTATGTCCCATGTGCTAGAACTATAGCGCTGTAACGGTTAAGAGAGTTCAAACGTTAAACGCTGACATGCACAAGAAGTGCAGTGTGTACATCAGGCAAATACACCGTTTAGGCTTTGAGAAACTAAAGCTTTCCTTTTGGAAAACAGCCACATACCAGCATCCAAGACTTTTTTGGTAATTTTAGGATACTTTTGAAATTTTACAAAGTAATAGCTTTCATATTCCATCAAAATCGTCTCAAGATCAATGTTGTCACAAACTTCAAAGCCACGTAAACTTAATTTCGTCTCTTGTTCCAAAGCATTTGCAGCATCGACATACCTGGTAATTTCAAAAAAACAAAGATCAAAAAACTGAGAGTCATGATCTTATTCTGATTTTTGAGAGAAAAAGCAAACAATAGCACTAGTAAATATATTGTATTTTTAACCTGTCCACAACTCTATTTATTATAAAAGTATAAACTCTATTTAAAAACCCTTTGCTGATTGCTCTACAGGATTTTTAAATTATACAGGACATTTTTGTTCCAGAAACTGAAACAATTTAGCATACTAAACTGCCAAGATATATAATAGTAGTTTACCCCTTTCTCACATCAAACCAAAGGGTCATGCTGTCCACCCACCCAACAGGGGACAGAATGACACATTACGGGAGGTCAGACACACACAAACCCACAAGCGCAGAGCACTATTACTTAAAAAAACATACCCTTCCTCCATTAAGTAATGCAAAATTAGAACGAGGAGATTTTTTCGACGAGCTTGTGTTCGCATCTCATCCTGTGAATTAAGACAGAACTCTAGATCAAATGTAATATTCTCTTTATTGCTCTGAACAGCATCTAAACGTAGCCTGTGGAAACAAACGAATTAAAACAGCAGCATGTAAGAACTGTAAAACAACTCACTGTTAATAAACAGAAGGAAAGTGGTTTTCAAGGTAATTTTTCTTACACATCATCAGGGCTACTGGATGGGTAGAAACCATTTCCTAGAGAAGAGGAAATTACTTTGAGGTTGAAAAAATAACTTAACTTTCCTTACTATGGTTATGGACCTCCAACGTGTTCAGGCTGCTGTGAAATTCAGGGTAGGACACTTGCAGACTTCATGCACAGTGTCTCCAAGGACTGTGCAAGGAAATCTTGTGCTCCAGCACGGCCGTGTCCCTGCCTCTAGAAGCTAGAAACCCATTTTCTGAGCTTTTGGAGAAGGAGGGATGGAGAAAAGGTCTGGGATCTGTATAACTACACTACAAAGAGCAGCTGTACACTGTTAGCACCTCGCAATTCACGGACTTTGACATGTAAACACAAGTGAAATACAGGGTACTTGAAGAATCAGTAATTTTGGATAACACCAAATGTGCCTGATTTTAATACAGGAGCAACTAAAGTCATAGAATCATAGAATTATAGTATGGTTTGAGTTGGAAGGGACCTTAATGATCATCTCGTTCCAACCCCCCTGCCCTGGGCAGGGACACCTCCCACCAGACCAGGTTAATCCAAGCCCCATCGAACCTGGCCTTGAACACCTCCAGGGATGGGGCAGCCACAGCTTCTCTGGGCAACCTGGGCCAGGGGCTCACCACCCTCACAGCAAACAATTTCTTCCTCAGATCAAATCTAAATCTCCCCTCTTTCAGTTTAAAACCTATCCCCCTCATCCTATGGCTCCCCTTCCTGATCCAGAGTCCCTCCCCAGCTTTCCTGGAGCCTCTTTAGGGACTGGAAGGGGCTCTAAGGTCTCTCCGGAGCCTTCTCTTCCTCAGGGTGAACCCCCCAACTCTCGCAGCCTGTCCTCACAGCAGAGGGGCTCCCAATATGCCAAAATGTCAATATGGAGTACGTCCCTTGCATTTCTTCATACAGATTGGAGAACCCAAAGTCATTCACAAATGGTTCAGCGATAAAAACATGGCGGTGTAAAACATCTTTGCCATCATTCAGTGAAGCTCCATCTGGGGGAGCATTAAGCACAGTATCACAAATAGCACAAGGGACACAGAAATCTTGTAAGATACTGGAATAAAGTCTTACTCTGATGAAACACGCCATACGTGCTGAGTGTCTGTAGAGAAACCCTGAGATTTTAGGGTCATAATAGAAGTTGCTACAAAGAAAGCCCTAGAAATCAGCATATCGACTTTGGTCTGCCTCACTGGGATTTGAAGCTGGGACCACAGGAAAAGCAGGCATGGCCAATCCCCACATTTAGGCAAATAAATTATTTCCTTTCTCTTTCCGGATGCTAACATTCAGCATTATTTATGAGGATCCAGTGTGAGCGTGAAAGAGTGTCACTTATTCAGTGAATATTCAGGGAAAGAGAGTAGGTTCTGTTGCTTCCATAGCACATAGATATTCCTGATCATGTTGCACAGGAGTGCATATACAGGCTCCCACGTAGAATCATAGAATTGCCTATGTTGGAAGGGATCTTTCAGATCATCTAGTCCAACCATCAACCTAACTCTGACAAAACCCATCACTAATCTAAACCATATCTCCAAGCACTACGTCTACCCGTCTTTTAAATACCTCCAGGGATGGTGCCTCAACCACTTCCCTGAAAGCGGTTGAGGCATTTCCACCCCCAGTTTTTCTCTCTTCTACCCCAATCGAACGGTGCCTGAAGAATCAAACATCCCTGAGAAAAAGCCTAGCCCAAGTGCTAGGGACCTGCAGGAGACAAACCCACAAAACTTTGTCCTCTTCATACTGGAAACAGAGACTCGGAATCTGTGGCGATGACTTCTGCTGCTCTCTGCCAGTGCCTGGCATACAAACAAGCCAAAGAATTACTACTGACCAAGGCTTATGGTTTTATATCCCACTGGATGTGTAAAAAGAGCTACAAAGATGATCAGGGGACTGGAACACCTCTCTTATGAAGAAAGGCTGAGCGATTTGGGTCTCTTCAGTCTGGAAAAAAGACAGCTGAGGGGGGATCTTATCAACACTTATAAATACTTAAAGGGTGGGTGTCAGGAGGATGGGGCCAGGCTCTTTTCAGTGGTGCCCGGGGACAGGACAAGAGGTAATGGGCACAAAGTTGATCATAGGAAGTTCCACCTAAACATGAGGAGGAACTTCTTTACCCTGAGGGTGGCAGAGCCCTGGAACAGGCTGCCCAGAGAGGTGGTGGAGTCTCCAACTCTGGAGACATTCCAAACCCACCCGGACGCGTTCCTGTGCCACCTGCTCTGGGTGACCCTGCTCTGGCAGGGGGTTGGACTAGATGATCTCCAGAGGTCCCTTCCAACCCTATGATTCTATGATAAGAAATATCCATATGGAATAACAATTGCCCTATCCTTCCCGGTCTCTTGGAAGAAATTATCATCATAGTAAACTGCGGATACTGGAGAATCATTTATTCCTACAAGCAAAGGTGCTTTTGGGTGGTGCAACATACTGCGAAACCAATTTCCCTCTTTCCTTTGTCAGGTTAGACCTACCTGCTCCCTTTGCTTCGTACACAGCAGCGGATATAATATAGCATTCTGCTGCTAATTAAGACTCTTGAGGTGGCATGATCAGCTATGGTGTCATTTTAAAACTAATACCTCTCCGTGTGTTTGCCAGCCTGTAAAAAGCACCGGGTAGAACATGCAAAAGGTCTCCTAGTAAAGCAGATATTTTCTGGGATGTTTGCTTCAGACGTGGGGCCATCTAGCGACACAACCGTGAAAAGGATGGGCTTTGCTTTCAACGTTTCCTGTGGGGTGAAAGCGTATTTGTATTTCACACGTTAATAACAAGATTGGTAGAATCTTCATTCTGGTTTTCTAGAGAAAGGAATCAAAGTGGCTGGGGAAAAAGGAAGAACTCTTACCCTACTTCTAACCGTTACTACTTTTTATTGTCTTGATAAAGTTACGCAGCCGCTCTGAGTCCATAAGGAAGCTACTATACTGTTCACCTTTCAGTAGTGGTACCAAGGTGATTTTTCTAAATCATTTTAGAGAAGATGCTGTGTAAATTCTTGGCAGATCAATAACTCTTGAATGAAGGACATCAGCTCCTGAGAGGTGCTGCAACAAGAAATGAACCAATTCGGAGAACTGTTATGAGCAAAGGGAAAACACAGACACCCTGGGATGAAAGGATCTTTTCCTTCTTATTATTTTGAGATGCTGGTGTTTGGAAAACAGATTTTGAATTGTGGACCTTTCACCATTTTTCCTGGATGAACTGAATCTGCTGAAACAGGGATAGAGGTGCAAGAAGGAAGCTGGAGTCATCACTTGATGAGAGTCCCATTTGTACGTTCTTCTAAATGCAATCGCTCCTGCTGTTTTACGCTGAGAAAAATTAACTGTTGCATATCAAAAGGGAAGATCTAAACACAGTAGGAAAACACAGCAGTCCCCACAGAAGAGAAACACATCAAGTGTTTCATGTTTGAGTATTTACAGTAATACTCTGATGAGAGAGGAACTGTATTTGCCTGGTGAACTGACAGGGCTTACAACCTGTGCTTGGAACTTTCCTTGAAGAGAGGGCTGAGACTTGCTTTGGGTATAGGATAATATTGTGTCTGTGCATGAGCAACCCACTTCAGCCTTAACGTAGTAACGTTCTTGTTGTGTTGGTCAAGCAGAAGCAAAAGTGAACCTTTACATCAAAAAAGAGCCCCATCTGAAAAGCAGAAGAGAGTTTCAACTGAGAGGTTCATTCCGTCTGTATCTTGTGTTAATAAGAACGCAAACAGAGATGGCTAATTTTAAGAAGTCAGATGTGTCCAAAGATAATTAACTAAGCTGTCAATCTGAAAACCAAAACAGAGATACCAATATAATTGGAAAGACACTGAGATTCTGGAGCGAGTCCAGAGAAAGGCAACAGAGCTGGTGAGGGGTCTGGAGCACAAGTCTGGTGAGGAGCGGCTGAGGGAGCTGGGGTTGTTCAGCCTGGAGAAAAGGAGGCTGAGGGGAGACCTTCTCGCTCTCTACAGCTCCCTGAAAGGAGGGTGCAACCAGGGGGGGTGGGTCTCTCCTCCCAAGGAACAGGCGATGGGACAAGAGGAAACAGCCTCAAGTTGCACCAGGGGAGATTTGAATAATAGGAAAATTTTCTTCATGGAAAGTGTTATCAAGCATTGGAACAGGCTGCCCAGGGAAGAGGTGGAGTCACCATCCCTGGAGGTATTTAAAAGACATGTAGACATGGTGCTGAGGGACATGGTTTAGTGGTGGTTTTCGTCAGTGTTAGGTTGATGGTTGGACTTGATGATCTGAAAGGTCCTTTCCAACCTAGACGATTCCATGAATCTAATATCTCTGGTCCCAGTTCTGTGAGGTTTCTATAAAACAAAGACAAATTAAGAATCTTTCAACATGTAACTGTTACCAAACCATACGTCTTGTGAGTCAATGGTGCCTGGACCATTGCTTTCTTGACCAACCCCACAAAGCCACGTCTCCCTGCCTTTCCAAGAGATAGAGGAACCTCTGTGCACCAGTGCCACCAGCAGCTTTAGCTGTCCACATAAACAGCTCTCTGTCCATGCTGGTTTCCTTTCCGGAACTTCAGTTTATTCTCTAGGGACTGACCCCCACTGCTAATGTCCACAAAACAAAGTGCCTGCCACAGCACAGGCAGATACTGACAGGGCCCAGGACTTCTGCTGTGTTTAGAGAAGAACTGGTAAATTTTACACGGCATGAAAAAAACAGGAGTACTTACGAGTACAAAGTTACTTAAAATTCAGTTTAGCTTTATAGTGATTTAGCCTTCCTGTTTAATTAGTATTTAGAATTGCATGTTGTTTATAGCCACTGGTATTTCAATAGATGTTTAAGTGTTTAAAGTTTAATAAGCTTCCATTCTTAAAAGAACAAAAAAATGTATGTAATTAAATTTTCAATTACTATAGGGGATTTGGGGGTCCATGCAATTAATAAAAGCTTAAGGCACTTAAGCGTGATCTTGTTTTAAAAACTAAATACTTGAGCACTTAACTAATTAGCTCCAACACTTACAGTGTATTTTATTTATTTCTAGCTTAACAAAAGAGGGGTATGTATTCCTTTCTTTGAGCCGTTTAAAATTAAACTCTAATAGTCATGCATCTTTAAATGCAATTGTTTGTTAAGTCATTTCCACACCTTTTACTAAAATGCATTTACATTATGAATCGACTTCAGTCTCTTGTGTAATTCCATCAAATTAATGGACCTACTAAAAGATTAATTTAACCCTATAATGTTTCATTATCATTTGACACTATATTTCTACATGAATATATTCGATAGAATGAAGAAAAAAAGTTACAGAGTAAGTCACGGTCTGGGAAGCTTGGAAATAATAACTATGCTGCTGTAACGTTGTGTCCTTGCACATCCAACCAGGGCAGTCAATAAGATGAGTTCAGAGGGATCTGTGATCAGGAATTCAGACAAGAAGCAAGGGGTTAGCTCTGTAATCACACAGGGAAAGATCTTATCGTAATACACATGCAGTGTCCCCTCCCCCTTTTGCCTTTGGGATCCCAGGACGGCTGCCGTGCATGGGATTCCTCAGGATCAAGCTGGCACCATGTGCCAGGATACAGAGAGGAGCTGAGGCATGACGGTCAGTTTTCCTCCTTCCTCCACCACCCTGTGTCCTCAACAGCTTTCCCTCCCCCCTAACCCTTTGCATCTTGTATTTGCAGCCTTGCCAGGCTTTTTAGAAGGCTGATGTTCAGTTATTGTTTGGCTTGCTGACAGTATTTTTTGAGAAACACAAGCAGAGGAGGGAAATGGTGAGTTTTAAACAATGTATAACTTGGCTGCCATTGAATAGAATTTCCCAGCACAAAGAAAAGGCACTTCTTTCCTCTCTTCTCTCTTCCAAATTATACAAGCCTGCTGCAAACAATAGAGTTGGCAAAGCCTCTGAAGAAGGATTACAAATAGCGTTCATAATTAAAGACATACAGCAAGTTCACCACAGAAGTTACGGCTGCCCTAGCAGTAACACTAGAATGCATTCCAGAGGTGTTAATGTTTAAAATCTGAAGACATTTTACAATTTGAGTTTGGTGCACTAAAAACAGAAACCTTCTGATTTCTCCCCCCCATTGCAATAGTTTCATGCTGTCTTTCATTAATTCATGCTCTGATGTTAAAGGGCCGCTCACAGACCACTATTATTTCCCTCTTTCAACAGGAACATTGCTGAAGCCACATTTTACGCTGCCAAAACTTCACTTATTTGAAGTGGTATGTGTTATGAATACATAAAAATGAATGGACACAAAGCATGGAGAATTATTAAACAATACAAATTAAGGATGTTGAATTTACAAATTAATTAACAAGCACTAATTCTCCCACTCATTTGTATGAATTTGCAAAGTTCTACTGCAGTTTACGACAATACTGCTTTTCCAGAGTGATTTACAGAACAAACATAGGAAATGTTTAACAATTAAACCAGGTGAAATGCCTCAGTAAACAGATTTCTTCGATCACAACACTACACTGGGTAGCTGTGAACAGCCATATAATTGTAATGCATATAGGAATTTATATAGGAATTTATTTTTTGAAGCACCTTTCCCCAAACTGGTAGAAAATAATACCCTCCATTCTATAGAACAGATTAATGGAGAAATGAAATACAGATAAGCACAGAGCCAGGGAACCAGGAATTCCAGTAATTATTTAGTGCTGCAAATTAAAGATGTAGCAGCCTAACTTTTAGATACTGCATTGGAATACTGGAATTCAGAAAACCAAAATTAAGTATCTAGGCACTGTCCCCAGAAGTCAAGAACCTTAGAGCAAGAATAAAAAATCCTCTTGGAGGCTTCAGATTGTTCCTTAATTACTGACTGGCTTAAACAAAGTAGACTCCAAATTTCTGCCCCTCTGCAGAATATGAATGCCTCCCTCTACTCTGTACCCAAAATATAAACTCTGATCTTCACATCCATCCTGCCAAAAGGCTATGGAAAAGTCAGCTTACAAAGCAAACCGACCCAAACCCAGTGGTAAAGCTCAGGGGGGAAGGAGTTCTTCAGCTCCAGCTCCTATTCCCGGAGATGTTTCTGCATTTAGCAAAAGCATCCTTGGGACCAGAGCCACCCAAATCCCCATTGGTGAGGTTACATTGGTGGTGTCTTCCTTCTGCACATTAACGCCATTTCAATATCCCTCCTCAGGGCACCATTCTCAATGGTTGGCATCTGAATACACTCCAGGGTTCAGCAAGAGACTGTGCTGGAAGCTCCCGCTCCTAGGTAAATACATAACCTACAAATCTAAGAAGGGGACGTAACCAAAAATTCAGCCTCAGAATCCTTCCCAAAACTACCTTTCTATGAGCAATCCCATCCTATTCAGGCACACTGGGGATTTGTGTATGCATACACAGCACCTTTCTGGGAAGGGTATTTAGTAGTCCTGCAGTGCAGCCCAACAATCTATCGTACTCCAGTTGAATGTGACCAGCAGATGGAAGCAAAAGAACAGCTTAAATAAAAATAGGAAAACCCTGCTGCTTCTGGGCTTCCTGGAGCTCCGTGGGATAGAGGCATGGTGGGACTGTACAGACCTGCCTGATGGAAAAGGGAGCTGAGGGAGGAAGGAATACAGATTTGTCCCCTTTCGCTTTATCTCCTGCCATAACCCTGCAGCGGAGAGGGGCTGTGGGGAGCAAGGGCCTGCCCTACCCTGACGGGCGGACAGGACAAGAAGCTCTCCCTTCCGGCAGGCAAAGGAGAAGGGGAGCATGGGAAGCCGTAACCCTTAAGGAGAGCCAGGACCACCGTCACACCCATGACCCAGCGGGCCTCCATACCCCACACATGGCCAGCCCAGCCCCGGCCGCCATGGCACCACCTCCTCCACCGCCTCCCGCGCATGCGCAGAAGTGCCCCCCGCCTGACGCGATTGCCATAGCAACGGGGACGCGCGGCCGCCCGGCCTGCCGGTCCTTACCGCCTCCCTCGCCTGGTAGGCGGTTCTCAGCGTTTGGCAGGAGAGCTCCATCGCGGCGAGCAGCGGGCCCGGCCGCGGGCCGCTCCAGCCCGCGGGGAGAGTCACAGCGAGCGCCCGGCCCCGCACCCCGCGGAGGCCAGCGGGCGCCGTGAGGGAAAGGCCCGCCCCGCCTCCCTCGCGCAGCCAATCGAGACGCCGAAGGGTGAAAGATTGCCTGAAGAACTGTCCAATCAAGGGGCGGCAGTTTAAAGGATGGGCCAATCAGAGTGGAGGGGAGAGGCGGGGCTGTCAGTAGTGCCGGCCAATCGGCTCCAGGCTCACCTGAGGAGGGAGGCGGGGTTCTTTGTCGGGCTGTGAGGGGATGGCGAGATGAGGGGCCGGTGGCGGGCCGAGCCGGACCAACCCAACCAGCACAGCCCACTATTAAACACGCCCGGGTCACCCCGACAGGCGAGGTTCGCCTGAGAAGAAGCAGAGTGAGGTCGTCCCCTTACACCAAGTGTGGCGGTGGGTCTTAAAATGGAGTCCACCAGTGCAGGACTGTGAGAAAGGCCCTCTTCAGAGCACCCTAAAGCCGTTGTTAAATTCTTGTGTCCTGTTTAGCCTGGAGAAGAGAAGACTGAGAAGGGATCTCATCAATGTTGATCAGTATCTAAACGCTGGGTGTCAAGAGGATGGGGTCAGACTCTTCTCAGTGGTGCCCAGTGACAGGACAAGGGGCAATGGGCACAAACTGGAACACGGGAAATTCCATCTGAACATGAGGAGGAACTTCTTTCCTTTGAGGGTGCCGGAGCACTGGAAGAGGCTGCCCAGAGAGGTGGTGGAGTCTCCGTCTCTGGAGATAGTCAAAGCCTGCCTGGACGCGTTCCTGTGCAACCTGCTCTGGGTGACCCTGCTTTGGCAGGGGGATGGACTAGGTGATCTCCAGAGGTCCCTTCCGACCCTGACCATTCTTATTGCTGCAGCCTCCTGGGTTCAGGGTGTGATTTACTCTTGGGGTGATTTGTGCCTGCTGGAAACTGTCCTCAGTGCCACTGGAGAACATGAACAAAAAACCACCCTGAAAATACATGGAAGGGAGGTTAGAACACGCAAAAGGCTTTCTCGGTGACAGCCACAACACGGCACAAAACGTGACAGCAGTGGTCAAAATGAGGAAGAACGATCTGGTCCTCTGGTATGTGAGCACTTCCCAGCAAGGCAGCTGCAGGTACATGCTGTCCCCAAGTCCTGCCCATGGAGACCAACAGCTACTCAATTCCACCAGCTGTTCTTGGACAGGGTAACTACCAGATGCTTCACATCCATGCCGTGGTACACTTGCTTAGCATCCTCAAACCCTTGTTCTCCAGACCTTCCTCCAAACGCCATCTCCTCAGTATAATTGTCAATACCCCAGAAGGCCTTATCCTTTTGGTGCAACCCTGTTCCTACTCTGGAATATTTCTCCAGCGCTTTTCTTAAACCTTCCCAGTCCAGTGTACGCCAACACAAGCTTTCTGATCCCTCAAGCTCCCTTCACTAAGCATCTCCAACTGCTCTTAGAACTCTTCTCTCCTTTTAGTATGTCTTAATCTCAAGGATGTCCTAAGCAAAAACACTGCTCAGTTAGTTGTGCTGTGCATGTAACGTACTTCCATCTTGATAAGCATGTAATTTAATACATATCTTTTTCTATTAAATTTGTCCCATAAAACAAGGAGTTTTCAAAGTGGATCAGATTAATGTTCCTGCATCCAACTTAGGTCCTCTCCTACTAGACTTTGTGTTTAGTTTTGTGGCCTTAATATGGTAGTAGAGTAATGCGTTTGTTTTCCATTATGGGGTGCTTCTTTTTTACAGCTGTGAAAGAGAAGTTCCTGTAACTGAAGTAAGGATTCAAGCCATCCCAATTAGGTTTCCAAGATCATATCATTCCTGTTGAGAGAATAGCCTGGGTTCTTGGCTTTGCCTGACTGGAGCGAGTTTTCTACCACGTCTCTTAAAGGGGTAGTCGTATCTTAATACACGGTTTGCTACTGCTTTGATGGATAAAGTCTGTGAAATCCCCACAAACGTTCAGGCGATTAAATCTGCAAGGGTAAAATTCAGCAGTTGAACAGTGCTGGTTGGCAGGACCAAAGTGTCCCCAAAGAGTTCAAGAACCTACAAAGAAACCTTGCTAGGGCACTCATTATCTAGGCCTTCAATAAAAATAATAACGGTCGCATAAACAACTTTATAGCAAACATTTAAATATTTCCCTGCTGTGCTTATAAGCAAAATATAGGTCTAGCATCCTGGTATGTTAGGATAGGCAAGCAAAACTAATTAACGTATATTTCATCATCAAAACTGATGAGAATATAAAAAATAAAGCAGAATAAATTAGATTTCCAATTTGCATTTTTTGTGCTAAACATATATCTACAGAGTCTGACATCACCGTAGTTATATATATCTATATATAACTTTACTGTATGTCTTGACATAACATATCCCATCTCAGCTCTGTTTTGTCAATTAGCTGCACAGAAAGTGCAGACACAAAGGACTCACGTGAACGATTTCTTTCCAATAAATAGAGTAAATATTCAATTCTGAGTATCTTACCTTGTAATCAGACTGCACATTTTTATGGGCCGCACAGCAATTCAGGTGAGCCTCGGTGCTCTGACAGTTCTAGACCCAACACAAGAGAAGTGTGGGCACTGAGCACCACCCCGTTACATTTTTGCCATTTGCCTTCTCTAGTGTTACGTTAAAAAATAAATGGCTATGGGATAGGAAAGGTGATGGAAAAGCCTCAGGCTGGTTTATAAAGTTCTTTCCTTTAAACACAGTGCGCACAAAAAATCTACCTTCAACCAAGTTATCTTAGGTGCCCCCAATCCTACTACTGCTCACAATTGATATTCAGTTGTCATTAGCGGCTGGTTAAGCAGCACAGGAGGAGTTTGTTGAGGTGTAACGCTGATGAGTGTAATTGCTGCAATGCTGGGAGCGGCTGTAGGATGGTTTTTTTTGTTTGGTTTTGTTTTTCTTAACCATCTGCAGTGTGTTTTTGGGAGAGTTTATTTAGATGATCAGAGGTCCCTACTTCAGTAGGTGACACAGCTGTGGGAAGAATCGGTGCTTGTATGGACATACTGTACATAGTTCTAGAAAGATTATTAGAGAAGGCTGAAGCCCAGATGTATTTGGTGTCGTTCCCCCCCCCTCAATAAGCCTAATTCAATTAAGGGGGCTGGATGCTTAGCACCTATAGGCTTCCTTCTTACCCCAATTAGAGCCTATTGGGAAAATGAACCAATTGCTGCAGTGATATCCTCTCAGATGGGAGTACGAAGTGGCTGCCCTGAAGAAGGGTGGGTTGCCTGCTCCTCTGATGGCTGACGTTGGGCCAAGTTTTAAAGCCTGTGTTGCAAAATCAGAAAAGGCTCAAGGGGAGAGTGTGGGGAATGCTTTAAGAGCCGCAGCAGTGGGGGATGAGAGGAGAAAGAGGAGGGGAAGGAAGACGTTTCGGAAGTGGAAGTACAGGAAGCAGCAGTATCATCAGAAGCTGAAAGAATGTCTGACGTTTGAGGTAGGTTTCTTAAAAGTTTTGTGGGAAGCAAAATGTTGGAAAGGTTGAAGCTGCTAAGATGATGTGGTATCTGGGAAGCGTAAGTCTGGAGTTGATGCATGTGTGAGGAATTCTTGAAAAACCAGCGGGATTTTGAAGAACTCAAGCAAAAGGTGAGCCTGATTCTAGTTAGTGAAAAAGACAGATGAGAGATTTGGGAGAAGCATTGGCGTGGAGATGAGATAATGGAGTGGGAGAGGAAAGGCCTGTGCTTTTGTGGAAAAAGCCTGAGGACCAGAAGTATGGAGTATGTGTTTTTTCAAGGGCATGGCCCCCATGAGGAGTAGGAGAAAGGTTGTGAGAGAAAGCTGGGGGAAAACAAAATACGAGAAGAGATAAGAACTCTAAGGAATTCTTTTTTTTTTCTTCAAGCAAAAAATTAAGATAAGCTAATATTAACTTCTTATTATCTTATGCGTGTGAGGCGTTAAAAACACAAACTACAACCTGTTCGCTCTTATCCCAGCAGATATTGTGGATGAGATGAACGGGAAGGTTGAAAGATGTGGTTATGGAGTGAGAGGTGAGTGTACGTGAGAAAAGAAATGCCCAGCTGTGGTGTGAGCTCGAACATCGGTGTCTTTCCTGGTGTATTTGAAGGAAGAAACATGCGAGGGTGTGCTGAAAGAAGAAGAGAGAAGGCTTTGAGCTGGTCTGTGCTTTAATGATCTAAGAGATCCTGCCCTGCAGCTCACCCCTTTGGTATTGAATTGCAGGGAAAAAAGAAACGTTTGATGGCCTTGGGAGCTGGACTCGTACAGCGGTGTGGCAGGCAGCACGCTTTATTAGGCTGTGAATTCCTGGTTTTGACTAACAAAAGAGGTTTGCAATTAATAAAGTCCTTGTGTTTAAATCTTCAAGGAAATGACTGTTATAAGAGTAAGCACAGAACTGGTTTATGTATAGGACTAGCTACCTGCGGTTATGCTTAAAAACTTCAGCAGAACTAAAGGTTTATCTTGGACTAGCTGATAGTAAATAAAAAGGAAAGTTATTGGAAAATTATCACTAATAATGCTAATTATTGAGTTCCCATGCATCCAGATATTGAGTGACCATGGCCAGCGTGTACCATGGGTATCAGTACCCTCTGTAAAATCTCAATTATTTGTTGCCAAAATTACCTGCCGGAATCCCTCACAGCGGAGCGTGCTGCTGACCTGGCCCGGCTCTTGGCCCCTTATGAAGCTCCGGGTGTAGCGTGCTCATTCGTCCTGAGACACTATGGTTGTCATTACTCGCGTTTGTTCTGAGGTCGTAGTACGGCTCTGAATCCATCAACAGTGCAAAAACCGCTGCCTTTTGGTTAATACAAGCAAATATATTTTGCATTTCAGACCTCCCCCCCCAATGTCTCCCTTCAACTTCTTGTTTGGGTCAGTTTGGCTGCTCGCCTGTTTGTTGGCTCAGTCTTTGCTTTTTTTTTTTTTTTTTTTAATTGCAGTAAATCAGTTGTTTGGTTTAATGGCCCAGTTGCCAATGAAACTGAATATTGTGACTAGGTAATTATTGTGACTAGATAATGATCTCTGGCTGCTTTTGAAAATAATGTTCTCAGCTGCACCTCGATGTTTATTTTTCTGTAAATGTCTCAACATTTCCCTTACAGCAGGAAACCCATTATCCAGTTTTGAAGCTTACTGCCAGTGACATTTTTGCTTCATTTTTTATTAATAAAACTTGTCACGCCGTCATTATAACACAAATTATGAGAACGTTCTTGACGAGATGGATGAAACTAAGAAAGCCACCGCATCGCAGCGCGAGTCCAACCTTTTGCATTTAACAAGCTTCAATCGCAAGGCCGTATCATCTGCCGTTCTCCTTGGTGAATTTAATTCTGTTTAACCGCTGAGCGGGTATGCCCTCAGCGTTCTGGACAGCGGTGGCCCTGGGGGTGCCGCTCCCTCCTCATGTCCCCGGAGCCCTTGGCCGCCCTGCCCGGCCTGGAGCTGCCCCTTCCCCGCGGGTCTGGGCCTGCCCGGGACCCCGGGGGTCAGTGAAGGGTACGGCGGGCCGGTACCGGTGGGTTTTTACCTCAGGATTTCCCTCAGGGCCGCCCTGCCGGGCGGAGAGGCGGCACCGGGAGGGCGGCGCGGTGCTTCCCCCCCACCCGGCGCCTCGTCGGAGCCGCCCTCCCCCGTCACGTGCCGGGGGCGCGCACCGGGTGCACGATGGTGGTGGTGGCAGCGGCGGCGGCGGGGCCCGGCGGCGGCGGCAGCAGCAGCGGGTAGAAAATGGCGGATTTCGAGGAGCTGCGGGTGAGGAGGCGGCGGGGGAGGCGCGGGACAAGATGTCGCCCGGCTGTTCTCGTGGTGGGAAGGGGTGGTGCGGGGTATGTGTGTGTGTGTGTGGGTCGCTCACCCACCGCCCCCTCCCCCGGCCTTTCCTCACAGGGGGCCCCGGCCGCGCACCTTGGTGCTTGCCGGGGGATGGGGGGGCGGTGAGCCGCCGGCGCCTCTCGCTGAGGCGGCGGCCCGTAACGGTCGCCCGGAAACCGGCGGGGCCCCGCCGCCTGCGCCTTCCCCGGGGCCTGGAACGCGGGAGCCTGAGGAAAACGCTCCCTGTCACTGCCCCGGGACGGGGGGCTCGGGGAGCCCGTTTTCCATCCCCGCCGGGTGGGTTGTGCTGGTGGCGGGGTGCACTCTCCCCCCTCCCCGGCTCCCGACATCTTAAAAGCCGTTTTGGTTGTTGCCTGCGGCCCGACCGGGCGAGAAGCCGGGCCCCGGCCCGCTGCCGGAGGGTCGCACGGCGGGGCTCCGCGCCCTCGGGAGCACCATTACTGCCCGCTGAGGGGAGAATGCCCACTAACTACCCCATTTTTGAGAACACTAATAATTACTGAATCTTCTGAAAATTCATTAACAGTTTTCTAACCGGGAAAGCTACGCCTGTGAAGCGTGAAATCCAGTTTTTCTTTTCAGACCTGTTTTATCTTCGATTGAATGCCTTTTATATTGCACTTGTGGACTTTCTGTAACAGATTTTTTGGGGGGTGTGTGTGGCCTTTTGTATTTTAAGGAGTGTACACAAGGAGCTGACTACATCGTTTTTGTTTTTCTTTACGTTTCTTGAACAATCTGTGAGTATCTTTGTTCGGAAGGAGAATGTCCTTCTGCAGCATCCACACCTGCAGAAGTGCTGCCGAGGGAATACTACCCGCACACCGACACCCCTCACCCCCAGGCTTTCCTATAAAAGGAATAAAAGCCAATTAAATAGGAACCACTGTGAGTTAGGCTTTAGTGTAGAGAAAGGTCTGATGGCTGAACTGACAGTAGTCTGACCAACAGTGGGAAATATGCTGCAATCGCCAGAGAATTTCCTACACTAAGGCTTCTTCCAGTACCAACACCGCTCGAGTTGAAGTGGCTGTAGCGTAGCTGAGGAACTCGGTTATAAAAAAAGTCATGGAAAGAACTGAGTTAGTTTATTTGAGGACAACAGTGCTCTATCTCAACCTTAGGTTTAAGAAGGGTTAGCTTTTTTCCCCGCCCTAAGTTAAACGTCGTTTTTTTTTTTTAACTTGTTTGTGTTTACATGTTTTCTTGTTTAGTGTCCTCACCCATTTTCAGCCCTCTTTCCAAGGTCTCTCAAAGGGTGTAGCTACCTAGGTAGCTAAACCCCCAGTATAAACTTTGTAGCAGAGATGACTCTTCTTTGTGTAGCTCCTAGGCTTGAACTGTGAGCTGCATTTTCCAAAGCACTATAATTGCTTATCTAGATCTGCGTAAGTATTGATGGACTTTGTCTGGGAATTGGGTACCTAAATACCTTTGAAATTATATACGCACCTGAGTTGCTTGCAAAAAGTAATGCGGGAAGTATGGGGGGGAAGGCAGCTGGGTTTCAGGCCAACTACAGAACTGCTCTTTTGTCACTCAAAAGAATAGGTATCAGTAGTTAAAAAAAATACTAGTTTGAAGGAATGTCTTTTGATGTTCTCATTCATCTTATTTGTAAACTGGGGTGCCTGTGAAATTAATCTCTTAGCCTGGAGCTTCTCTAAATGTTCAACATCCGGCTGATCATAATTAATGATCCATTTTGGGAAAGCTCTAGATAATTTTTTGGAAGAGAACATAGTAAAGACCTTGAAGGCATAAGGCAGTCTGTTTTGTCTTTTTTTTTTTTTTTTAGAGGGGAGGCATTTGAATGTGTCTGCTTGAACACCAGACACTTGGTTTGCAGGTTTAAGTTTTTTTTTTTTTTTTTTAGACAACCAATTCTTCCTGCTTTTGGCCAAAGAAAAGAGACACCCCACCACCTCCAACAGATTTAATAAATTGACCTTTAGGGGTGATCTTAAACTGCTGCTTTATAGATTAACGTATGTGATGTTTTTATGGCATTATTGTTTGCTGCTCTCTTGTTGATTGCAATTTCCTGTAGTATGTGATCTCTGCCTGCCTTATAAAAGGCCACTAGGGCAATTTGGAGAGTTGAATTTATTTTAGTAAATTGTTAAGGACTGACTAAAAGCAGGAGGTCAGAGTTCTCCCTTAAATCCTGTTTTTGAGGGGAAACATGCAGGGGCAGCGTTTTTCTATTCTCAGGGCAAAGGATCATTTTAATATTTGTTAGTACCATCCCTGCCATCCTCTGGACCTTCAGAGTAGAACTTCTGGGGAGCAAGGGTTATAACTGAGAGGCTGGAGTGAAAGAAAACAAAGAAATTCAAACCTGCTGTTCCGTCCGGCCTTTTGGAAATCTTCAGTTTTGTTAAAGGATTCGGAAATAGCCGTAACCACAGTCACCTCTTTTTGAGGAAAAGGCTTACCCTTCCAGACCTTCAGATTAATTAATTAGTAGTGTTTATTGAATTCTGTACGTTACCAGTTTCTGGAATATTAGGAAGTTGCTGAGAAGATGTGGTGAGCACAACTGTATTTATGTTGTACTTTGAGCTACACTTTCCAGACCTGCTGTTCACAGCTGTGTTTTTAAGCGTGGCTCCTACCTTTATTCATAATCCTCACTCGCAAGCAGACTGATGAATGTCAAAGGGATTACACAGGCATAGGTGGACGTGGAACAGAAGTCAGCAGCCTGGCGTGGAGGCCAGAGATGGCATGTGAACACATTTTTGAACAGAATTGGCCCAGGAGTGGGGAACTACAGCTCCTTCTGAGAGCCATCTGTGAGAAAACAATTCCAGCTCCCAACAAATTCTCAACTCGCTGAGATTTGGCTTGAAGCTACGGTTTGCATCCCAGCAAAATACTGCAGATAAGAGGATCAGTTGTATATTATTACTTAACGAACATCTCTTGGGTCCCCTAAGTTTCTGCTGGCATCCTGGCTCTGGAAACAAATAATACAGAGTGGACGCTATATTTGAAACATCGCACATCTCTAGTTTAGAAGAGAAGAGCTTCAGTCTCATAGTTTGTATTTAATTGGGTTTTGAAGTAATGGGTTAGTTTCACCTTTATGAATAAAAAAAACAAACCCCAAACTATAGGCAAATTAATATGCCTGTGCCAAAACTAATTTGTGTGACGCTACTGATCAGTTTCATGGCCATTGTGTGAAAAAACCTCATTTTAATGAGAAGAGATGGAAGCGTGCTCATATGTCCTATGTGGAAGGGGAGATTACTGGAAAATCAGGGTTTATAGATGCTGAAATTAAGTCCCGCTTTTAATTTTTCCTCTTGCACACCCAGTACTAAAGTCGTGCGATTCAAATGTGGAAGAGCAATATGGTTCAGATATCATATTAAAACACAGAATTTGAAGTCTCATTCCTGTATGTACTGGATGTCTCCTTCACTTGCCGTCTTTCCACTCATCTTGCTTTATTTTTCCGATCTGAATGGACAGCATTTGCCTGTTTATCAGGTGAAGCAGTGCTTAGTGCTAAATTGTTAGCTGAGGAGAAAACACTGAGAGGTATTTTCACGTGTCCTCTTCAAGCTCATTGCAAAATGCTCTTTTGTATTCTGTTTTATTTTAGCTGTGTTAATAACATTGTATTGTATATGCCAACTAGTTTGGGGGGTTGGTGTAGAAATGAAATTCTGCATGTTGATCTGGGGTAAACTTAAAATGATGGCCAGAATGGATATTGAGAAGTTTCTGTTGGTGATGTAGTGATCTTTAGGTTGCAATTAACATTGAGTGTCTTAAATAAGATAACCTCTGATAAAATACTGTTAATACCTATGACAATATACTGTTGTTTCTGTATGTAATTCGCCTGTTTTTCCTAGATGTACAGTTGCTTTTTCGGACCAGTGAGGCTTATTGTGGTACCTTAGAAGTTTGTTGCATCTAGAATAATTAACAATTAATGATTGCACTGAGATATAGTGATGGGGGAGAGGAAGGAGATAATGTAGTTTATGGTACTTAAAAAAAAAAAAGAGGCTGCAATGAAATGGGTCAAGCTTTGTTTTGAGCATCTTATGTGAAATGAACACAAGTATTTGATTTAGGATTTTCACTGTTATATTAAGTGCATGCAACTTTGAAGACTAATGCCTAAATTCAGAGCAAGGCTAGAGTTAGTCCAAAGAAAAATCCCCATAATACCGAGGACCTGATGGTCATGCTGGTTGCACCAACTGTTGTGTTCTTCAGAGCTGCTCTTAATGTGCCGTACTACGTAAGCAGATTTAATTAGTGACATCCTCATTCTTTCCTAGGACTTGCAGTTTTTTATCTATAGTTATATCAGTTTCTAGAATACATGTATTTAGGGTCGGCATAGACATCTTCAGCCACCCCCAGACACAAGTTGCTCTTTTTTACCAGTATTATACATTTCTAGCCCACTATAAATCGGCGTGTATGCAAATTTATTGCAAAAGGTGTCACAAAGCTGCTTCTTTGCTGTGAGTGTCCAGAAAAAGGGCTTAAAGTCAGGAGCGAGGATTTGTGGGGTTGGTCCTTGGTGCGTCCCTTCCCTATATAGCGTTCGGAAAACCTCCCAGTGGGGCTGAAGCAGAGCTCTCAGGTGGTGGAGGCTGACTAGGACTTTTGAATCAACTTGGATTGCTTCTGCAGGTTCAAGTGCAGGGTTCACTACCTGAGCAGTTGCGGTTGCCCTAGAAGCTACAGCTGTTGGTGTTTGTTGTAGATGCGTGTCAAGAATTTTAAGAGGTGTTTTTGGTTACCTTCCATTTATATATGTAAGTACAATGACTGTTAAAACTGTAGGTAGCCTTGGCGGGGGGGGGGGGGGGGGGGGGGGGGGGGGGAGGGTGGAGAATCACGTACCTCCTGTTTGAGAGCGATGTTTGATCGTTTACTTTGCTCTGAAACATGCCTGCCCTTAATTTTAGCACTGCGTCTGCATTTTCTGGACTCCCTAACATCATCATCTCTGTGAAATGGATGCCATTCCAAATACACCTACAGCTTAATGCTTTAGAACAATATTTCTGCTTATGAATCATGGTTGCTATAATTTAACAATAAGAAACAAAAAAACCCTGTGAAACTTCTTATGACCTTCAAGTATGAATTTCAGGGGGAAAAAATGTTTCTGGAATATAAAAGTACTTGAATTATCCAGTCTGATTTCCTTCCTTAAAGTTCTGTCGAACTACTCTTTGTGTTCATGGAGAAACATTAAAAGTAAAATGGCTTTGGTCTTCTGTGTTAAAAAAGCTTTTTATTGGGCTGTGCAGCTGTAAAGAACTTCTCTTAAAAGAAAATTGATGGCATTTACGTGACACAACTTGAATGTCTAATCTTAATTCAGTGATGTGAAAAGCATGTTAATAGCTAGGCTGCAGTCTTCTGCAATATTGCTGGAACCTCAGAAGAAAATAACTTGGTAGGGTTTGTTGGAAGTAATATCTGTCTTGTACCATGATTATAAATGCTTCTAAGCATATGTTGTGCTTCCATAAAAACTTGGTGATTATAACGAGTGTCCACTTTGATATATCTGTAAATGGAGTAATAAGCTCAAATGTGTAGATCAGACTGGCTGCGTAGTCATGCGCGTTGTTATTGTTGCCTTAAAGGGAATGTAGAATCAGCTTTAGGGGGAAAATGTTGCAAAAGCCATTGTTTAATTAATTCCAGTAAAACTTACTTTTGCAAGACTTCTTTCGAAACCATACATTAGATTTTTGCATTGATGGACAAAACCATGTTTTGTGGTTGTGTTTTTTTTTTACACTCCCAAGCATTTTTAATGGAGGTGCCAATTTAAAAATCTTGCTGACTATGGTATTGAAGCCAGCCTGTGTCTTCTAATAAAATGAAATCCATCTTGTAAGAGAATGCTAGTTTGTGGAATTTCCACGTAAAATGTTAGCTGTTTCAAGGCGCGATTGACTGTACATTTCACCTTGATTAACTTGCAGGAATGCACAGAAGGCAGCAGGCAGGGTAATAGTCAGTATTTTGCAATACATGCTGTTTCCTTAATCTCTGTGTAAAGGATTATTTTATTCATTTGCATTCTGATTATGGAATCGAGAATCATGCTTACTGCCTGCATCTGAAATAAAGGAGCTGATGTTGCTATCAAGCTTATGCAGCTATCTATGGAAGCACGCAACACGAAGTTCTCAGTAAATTCTTGAATACCAGTATTATCTTTTAACACTATTTCTCTTTTATGTGGCATGACTATAAAGCTGTTGCAGTACTTCAAGCTATTTTTATGAATACTGAAATACTTTATTTTTGTCACCCTGTTTAACTGTGAAACTAAGGAAAAGTAGTAGGGGAATGCCAGATGGACACTAACCCTCTCCAGCAGCTGTGAACTGGGTGGAGTTCTGTCTCTGCCTCTTCTTTTCTTGTGTGGTTTTGCTGTTGAGAGAAGTTGCTGGGATGAAATCAAGGTGACATCTGCTG
Organism: Alca torda; assembly: GCA_008658365.1. NCBI lineage: Eukaryota > Metazoa > Chordata > Aves > Charadriiformes > Alcidae > Alca > Alca torda. The sequence continues at coordinate 4,300,148 of CM018101.1, forward strand.
TTGGTCTCTTCTTCAGAAGGTAGGGTGAGACACTCAATGCCTCATGTGACACCTGTTTTCACTGGCAATTGCAAATTGTGTCCATGGACGGGGCGTTGGGGGAATACCAGTTTGAAGACGGCTGGGTTAGCTCCTTGATAGAAGCATCACCGTACCTAAACTGGCTGTCTGGAAGTGTTGAAATTGGGTATCTGAAATAGGATAACCTCGTCCCCTCAACAATGAGGAAAGGGTGTGCCTGATGAGAGTACTCTCATAGCATTTTGGATGATTATTTTGATATGCATGAATAACGTGGCCCTTGAAAAGGCAGGTCCTGGCTGTTTGCTCCTGCTGTCTTGTAATGGCACAAGTTCAGTATTTATTTCATAGAATCATAGAATCATAGGGAACTGGCTCAGTTCCCTGATCTGTTTTACTGTAAAAAAAAAAAAAAAAAAAAAAAGATTTTCTCAACATTAAGGAGAGGATTGGGAGCAAGCAGCTAGAGGCACAGGGCGAGTGCAGAATTTTTTTTTTTGATGGCTGGCTGCATGGCTGTAGCATTAAAACTTCAGCTGAGATCAGATCCATGTTAGAATATGTGGGTGTAAACTCTGGAACTGTATAGTAGTTGTATCCCTTCTGAAATCGATGGCCAAAGCTTTAAATATTGTATATTGGACTACTACTTAAAGTCAAACAATGCACTTCTGAACTGTTTTTAAAAATATCTTTTATGGTCCCAGATGTCTACTACTTTGTACCTTCTGTTAGGGCCTTCATCTGCCAGTCCTTGAGTCTGGGGTTGGTGCAGTACAGATTGAAGTCAGATGTTCTTTCATCTTTTAAACTTAACCGCCTTGTTATGGTGGAAGAGTCCCACAAATAGGAAGTTGCTTAGAAGAATTTTGGACAATTTTATACCTCTGAAAAGAGAGCTTGCTCACAAAAATGTGAGATGATGCGCCTATGCTAAGTTACTTGTTTTTAGTAATGGGGGGAGAAGGTCACTTCCTCTTGCATAGTGGGCTTTTTTATTTCTTTTTTTATTTTTTAATGAGAATCTTTATGATATTCATAGTTCGATCCTCAGTCTTCTAAAACTAACTCTGATAATCAAGTAAATAGTATTATTTCCTTTAAAGACACCTTTTGGTGTCCCACGATACCAGAATGTAATACAAAAAGGACAGGTAGTTTTCTGTGACCTTCTGGAAGAATCAGTTAAGCTGGTTAAACAGTTGGTTCGTATGATACAATTTATCTTGTTCAGAGTGTCCACCTTGCTGTGCCATCCTTTCAAGAGTGAAACCTGATGTGCCTGTCTCTGGGCAGCATGTTAAATGCACGCATGAACAAAATAACGTTTCAGAATAAACTATGCAGAACTTAAACAGTTGCTTATTTTATTTCTTAAAATGTATTGGAAGAAAGATGATAATACTGATTAATTGGGTTTCTTTTGTTTGTTTCATGAAGTGAGACTCTTTTTCTTTTAGACCTTGTGCTTCTGTGTGAGTTTAAGAAAACGCTGCATGGGTTGCATTAAGATGTTGTTGTTATTTTTGAGTATGAATACAATTAGAAGTCTTTGAAATCAATAACACAACCAAACTCAACCTTCATCCTGGACACTTCGTTTCTTCGTTCTAAACTAACTATACTCTGGTGTTGGGTAAAGGTATGGGTAGTACCTAAGATAACAAGTGTGGAACTAGAATGATGGAAGCTCAGAAGCTTCACGACACTCAAACTTGGGGTACGGTTGGTTCACCTGTGCTTATCTCTCTCTTCTTTCTAGAATATGGTATCAAGCTTTCGTGTTTCTGAACTACAAGTGTTGTTGGGGTTTGCTGGACGTAATAAAAGCGGGCGGAAACATGACCTCCTGATGAGGGCACTGCACTTATTGAAGAGCGGCTGCAGCCCAGCAGTTCAGATAAAAATCCGAGAACTCTATAGGCGTCGGTACCCAAGGACGATTGAAGGACTTTCGGACTTATCGGCTATAAAACCCGCAGTTTTCAATTTGGACAATAGTTCCTCTCCTGTCGAGCCTGACCTGGCTGTTGCTGGGATTCACCCGCTCCCTTCTACTTCGGTCACGCCTCAGTCTCCTTCCTCGCCTGTCAGTTCTGTGCTCCTCCAAGACACTAAGCCCCACTTTGAGATGCAGCAGCCGTCCCCTCCGATTCCACCTGTTCATCCCGATGTTCAACTGAAAAGCCTCCCTTTTTACGATGTGCTTGATGTGCTCATAAAACCTACAAGTCTAGGTAAGTGTTTAACAGCTCTGCAGGTCACTTAATTCATGAAATAGGTGTTGCTTATGATAGTACTAAGTCCAGACTTAAATTGCTTTTTGCAGCTGGGAGAAGGTGGAAATTCCCTTTCCTTCTCACCTCTACCCTTGCCCTCTCTCCACCACCTGTCCCCAAAGACCACACTTCAGAAAATAGTGTTCTCTTCTGTAAATATGATATGATTAAAAATCTTTTATCGTTTGAATATTAAATAAGAGTAGAATAGTTCAGTTGGAAAGTACCCACAACGATCATCTAACTGCCTGAGCACTTCAGGGCTGACCGAAAGTTAAAGAGTAATAGTAAAGGGCATTGTCCAAACACCTCTTAAACACGGACAGGCCTGGGGCATTGACCATGTCTCTAGGAAGCCTGTTCTGGTGTTTGACCACCCTCTCGGTAAAGAAATGCTCCCTAATACCTACTTTGAACCTCCCCTTTTGGCTGAAGGATTTGGACCTGAAGTCTGCCTGGTACAAGTGAGGACTGTCAGGGCCAACAGGAAAAGGGCTTCAGGGTCGATAATTAATTAGTTGCAACAACATAAAGAGACCAAGTTCACTGGGTTTGTTAGTTTATACTTATTTCACTGCAACAGTTGTGCAGGTTCTCCCATCTTGCACTGAAATAGATACTTTGTGCAGCAAAGTTCAGTGTTGCATCAGATTAGTGAAGGCTTCTCAGCCTAGGGGTTGTTGCCATACTGCATGTTAAAATGTAGAGTGGACCTTTGTCTTCCAAATAACCTGAAATCTCAGTTTAGCTTCCTCGAATGCCTCACTCTTAAACCTATTTAATTATTTGGAAATACGTTGTTTTCTGTCTTGAAACTCAACCTGTCTTATGTGGTAGAAAATGTTCCCTAACTATTTAGTAATAATGTTTAGAAACACTTTCAGCATTTTGCAAGCTGTTTGTATCATAGAATCATAGAACCATAGGGTTGGAAGGGACCTCTGGAGATCATCTAGTCCAACCCCCCTGCCACAGCAGGGTCACCCAGAGCAGGTTACACAGGAACGCGTCCAGGTGGGTTTTGAATGTCTCCAGAGTTGGAGACTCCACCACCTCTCTGGGCAGCCTGTTCCAGTGCTCTGCCACCCTCAGGGTAAAGAAGTTCCTCCTCATGTTTAGGTGGAACTTCCTATGCTCAAGTTTGTGCCCATTGCCTCTTGTCCTGTCCCCGGGCACCACTGAAAAGAGCCTGGCCCCATCCTCCTGACACCCACCCTTTAAGGATTTATAAGTGTTGCTAAGATCCCCCCTCAGCCGTCTTTTTTCCAGACTGAAGAGACCCAGATCCCTCAGCCTTTCTTCATAAGAGAGGTGTTCCAGTCCCCTAATCATCTTTGTAGCTCTCTGCTGCACCCTCTCCAGCAGTTCCCTGTCCCTCCTGAACCTGGGAGCCCAGAACTGGACCCAGTGCTCCAGGTGTGGCCTCACCAAGGCAGAGTAGAGGGGGAGGATGACCTCCCTTGACCTGCTGGTCACACTCTTCTTGATGCATCCCAGGATGCCATTGGCCTTCTTGGCCACAAGGGCACGTTGCTGACTCATCCACCAGGACTCCCAGGTCTCTTTCCACAGAGCTGCTCTCCAGCAGGTCAGCCCCCAACCTGTACTGGTGCATGTATCCTCTTAAACATTTTAGTTTCTTAACTGAGAATAGAGCCTTTTAGGCTGTGACTTGTACGTCACATATACTGATGCTTGGTCATCCTCCAGTACTTAAAGCAGCAAACATTACTAAGAATCGTTATTCACAATGCCTCTTGTCACTTCTGTTTGTGTCGTGATGCCCTGTTGGAGAAGAGTTTAATATCGAACCCATGTACTGGTACAATAGCTGCTGTGATATTGGGCAGCTCTGTGGCTTGTGCTGCCGTTACCTTTACAGAGATGTCAGTGCTACGATGTCCTGGCCAACTCCTGCTTACGTTCCCTCGAAGTAGCTGTGTATCTTAACTAGCTTCGTATCTTAACTAGCTTCCTGAATTATTCTGTGTGGTGGGACAACTGTTGGCTTATAGTTAACCAGTCTAGTTGCCAGTCACATAGTCACTCTGTCCCATATAATGCAGTGTGGGCTCTGTGTTATATTTCTGCTCTGCAGTTACCTTTTGTTTCCTGGTCAATGATATCTGGAGGTGGCGGTGATATGCTAGAAATTTCCCTAACAGCTGTTTTCCTCAGCTTTGGAAATGATCCTTTTTTTGATGAGGGGAGAATGCTTCCTTAGGGGTGTCACTATGTTATCGTTAGAGCTGTGTGTAAATTCCGCTTTCCCTTGAAGACTGCAGGATCTTTGTTGCATGTTGCCCAGTTTTCATAGGAGTGAGGATTATTTAGTCCTGTAATATTTGGGTCCTCTTAGGACGTGGACGAGGGGGACAAGATTAGTTAAACTGAGTACTTGCTTGCCTTCGAACTCTTTCCAGAGCACAGTACCTGGAGGTGGCAGCAGCCAGAGCTACAACTCAGATCTGCATGAGGAGGAGTGGGGAAATGAGATGTGAGGAATGGCCTGATGTACAAATCGGCCCATCTGACGTTGGAAGATATGAACATTGGCTGAAAATCAGTCTAATGTGGATTCACAAGCATGTTTGCAAATGAGGCTTTATTTAAGATTTTTAGATTGATACGGGTAACTTACAGGCCCACTTAGTAGACTTGGGTGACTGGGACGTGGAACAAACAAGTTTTTTATGTTTGAGAATTAAGGATTTGGAAACCAAATAGGTCAGAGAGCTAGGAGTATGGTCTACTGCGACTCTCTTAGAGGTGAGTGTGGGTATTCTTTTGCACTAATACAAGAGCAGGTGTAAATGTGGGGTTTAGTTTTAACCCACACTCAATTCAGCAACAAAATATTTCCATGATCTTTTAAACACATGCTTAAGTATTATTTTGAAACATAAAATGCTGTCTATGGTGTGTGTGTGCGCGCATGCACACATAAGTGCGCAATGTAGCTGTTCTGAATTGTTTGAGGAACTTGGTGTGTCTGTTTGCTCCACCTGGGTTCTATTTCGTGTTTTGTGTGTGTTTTCTGGGCATAGAGATTGCTTCAATGAATGTCACAGTATAAAAGACAAACCAGCTCTTCCAAATTTGCCTGGTTTAGTTGTGCTGGTTTTGCATTTGCTTTTGCTGTTAACTTCAAACTGTCGGACAAGTCCAGTCTACTTCTATTTCAGATCAAGATTTCTAACTTTGCAAGTCGAAACAAAGTAGAAAAGTCATAAGTACGTACCACGAAACCTGAATACTAAAATATTACTGCTTGCTGTCACTGACAGACAAGTAGGATTCTGACATGAAAGTTGTATGTTTTTCTTTTTTTTTTTTTCTAAATGCTACTGAGGGGTAATTCCCAGAGTTGAAGTCTTCTCTGGCGTTAGGGGTCGTGTTCTCTCCCTTCCTCCCCAAAGGCTTAGTTACCTTTAGCTCTTTCTGAATTGAGTCCAGTTGGAATTCTAGCTGTCCGTTACTAGCTTCTGGGGCATGTTTTCTTCTTGTAGTACCTTAAAATAGTTGTAAACATCTTCTCTGTGGTACTCTTTTCACCAGGTATCCAGTGCTATATTTTGTTGTGTGTTTGTTTGAACCTTTCTCCTGTGGGAGAAAGGATTATAACACAGCTTGCCAAGCTGCTTTAGTACTGAAGTGTAATGTGATATTAAGCCAGCTGAATATAGTTGAATGAATGATTTGTTCCATTGCTTTCCTGTTGACAGTTACATGCAGTTCAACCACAATTTGATTATATTAAGTGACTTATGCCTTGTTCCAGGAAAAACTCAATTGCAGATCCTGTTTTAATCAATGACTTTAATCACCATGGTTAACCCTCTTTTGTTTCTCTTTTTTTCTAGTACAGAGCAGTATTCAGAGGTTCCAAGAGAAGTTTTTTATCTTTGCTTTAACACCTCAGCAGGTCAGAGAAATCTGTATTTCCAGGTAAGAAGAAAGAGTGTGGCATAGCGTCGGTAAACTTTTGCAAAATTTTCTGGAGAAAGTGTGCGTGTTTTCGTTCATTTTATGCCTCACGTAAGCTTGCAGATGCACAGTAATAATCCTCACTGAAGTTACTCTGAGTTTATCTGTTCTGTTTTCTTCAGGAACTACTGTGCACAGAACTTGTGTGCAGTTGGGGTAAATCCTGCGCCACTAAACAGTTAAGAATTACTTGCTTCCAAATAATTGTGACTATTTAGAGACGTGGTAAGCTTTTCTTCCCTGCATGTTTCCTGGCTGCAGGAATGGAAGGTTGCTTTTATCTTCTGTCCCAGGGCTCACGTTGTTGCAAGACCTATGGTATAAGCCAAGAGAATTCATAGGGTTTTTTCCTCTCTTGCAACATCATACTTTATTGTTACTATAAACTCATGATAGAGGATGCTGATCCTAAAGTCCTGCTTAACTTGCAGGAGCTAAACAGCGATGTTCCTCCTAAAACTTGTTCATAGCTCAATAAAAGAAAAAGAGCAGAGTTTAGTGATGTTGGGGCACGCATGCCAGTTCTTTCTGCATATGACTGGAATATGAGATCTGCTGTTTAAGTGGCTACTTCTCTTTTTCTTTGTCACAGGGACTTCTTGCCAGGGGGCAGGAGAGATTACACAGTCCAAGTTCAGCTAAGGTACCTTTTTTGTAGTGTTCTCTAACAACTTCTTAATTGGCCAGTGTAACACAAGTCTAAATGTTTGTGGGGACATGTGAATGTGGTGACACTTGAAAATGATGCTTTCTCTTTTTGGGGATATAGGTTATGCCTAGCAGAGACAAGCTGCCCTCAAGAAGACAATTACCCTAATAGTTTGTGTATTAAAGTAAATGGGAAGCTGTTTCCATTGCCGGTAAGCTTGTTTGTACGTATTTGTGGCTTCTTTGTGACTTTTTGGAGTGTGTGTGTTTTCTGTAATGTTAGCTTGCTAAAACAATCAAGCTGCTTATTGTTATCACTCAAATTTCTCTATTTATTAATGGTAGGCATATGGTTTGTACACTTACTGTGTGAGATAACCGTTACAACTCTTTAATCATGTTACAGCCACTGCATGGATTAATTGTGTTTTAGCCACCTAAAACAAGTTGGCAGTCGTAGGCTTTACTGGTTTCTGATATTGCAAAAGTTAGTATGCAGGTAGGGTCACCTCAAGGCTTGAATACATACAAAAAGGGAAAAGCACTCTCATTCTTGAAAAATCTCTGCAATGGGTATCTGTGTAATAGAACAGAGAGAAACTCTTATGCAACCCATTCTGAAATAGTTCTAGAAGCTATAGAAGATGGAAAGAGTAGTATACAGAGGTTTTTTTTCCAGCAGTGTGTTTGGGAAAATGCTGTGTGGAGAGAGGAGGAAACCTCCTTTTCAGAATGCTTGTCACCTTCTTGGTGTGTGAGATGTGTTGTCCTGTACCCTCCCCCCTGCCATATGCAACCACGACTGCTTTTTTTGCCTCTGCTCAGCTTAAATGTGACTCTCGAGCTTCTCTTCCCCTTACTTCTTTAGCCATTTCATCACTGTTCGTCTGTCTTCAGTGTGTAAGGGGATTTCTTTCCTATGTTTCCTGGTCATTTTTCTCTGCAAATGCCAGTTACGTCTTCTGTTATAAACTTGAGGACTTTCTCCTTTCTTCTGCAGATTGTCTTCCTTTCTTTAAGCAACCCACCAAAAAGAATTTGGTCTGATGTTATCCTGTGGACATCAATGTCTGCTGACTCTTAGTCTTGCCAATACCGTTTACCCCCTGCTATAATAGGTTATGCTATCCATTTTGTGTATAACGTATGTTCCAGTCGTAATAAAAATTGTTTGTAATCTTGGGTTCTTGCTTTGCTTTAGATCTAAACCCTAAGTTCTTCCTGTGCATCATGATTCTTTCATCTGTTCAGCAGAAACTTGAGAAAGTGAATAAATGACTATTGTCTTGGCAACTTCGTTTCCTCTCCTGAATGACAAATACAGTCTCGGTCCGAGTGCTTCTGCAAACATTTCTGTGTTGGTTTAGTCACTGTCTGCATCCCTCTGGTGGTTCCTTTCTGTTGCAGGAAATGTAAGATAACTTCTTTGCTTCAAAGACCACTGTTGTCCAACTCAGTAGTGTTGCTGTTAGGTAATTAATCAGCGATGCCAGCCTCTATTGCCAACTTGTACAATTCTTAAGTGTTCTGTCTTTCCCTGGTATAGCAGTTCACACCTCTGCAGATGTCTGTAAATTATTCTTGGTCATCTCCTTGGCTGCCATCCTTACTAGAAACTTCAGAGAATTGCTGCCAGTGTGCCAGTACTGCTTTGGGTTGTGCCAGATCATGTTAACACAGTGTTTTCTTGTATTCCTACACCTGTGTCCTCCTCTTATAGTGTTGGATCTCAATTAAGAGGAGTAAATGCAGAACCTTTCATGCTGTTGTCTTGGCAAGTAACAAGGATCTTATCCATAATACACTACAGCAGGTGGTTCTCCTGTGGACTTCTCTTGTAGGCAAGACAAAACGTGAAAGTCCAAAAAAGTAATTTGTTTTTCTTCTCAGGGGACCTCTGTAGACCACTGCAGGTCTCTTTCAAAGGACAAAATCAAACATGCCAGGGCAGGTTAGAAATAGCCAGATAGAAGAGCAGTCGCTCTTTCTGTTGATAGATTTTTTTCTTTTTTTTTTCCTGGCTATAGCAGATTCCAGCTACTTATACTACGGTTCTTGCAAGAAGCATGGAATACTTAAAGACCAAAATAATTTTGGCACTTGGTAGCCACTAGAATTGGCAACCTAACTAAACAGTGCTAGACCATGCTGGTTGTGATAAGCAAGCGGAGTGCTCTTCCCCTGAGTCCTGGAAGGCTAGGAAGGGAAGGTTTTAAAGTGTTCTAGGAGTACAAGATTCAATCTCATCTCAAGGTCATTGGTCTCTGGAAGAAAACATCAAAAGCCTGACTGAAACGAAGCGCGTGCACTGCAGTGTCTGTCTCTTAAAAAAAGAAAAAAAAAAAAGTTGGGAAATACAAGAGAACTTGCATCCTTGCTCTCTGGAAAGCAAGGCCAGTTTCGTTTCAGGTTGGAGAGCAGCAGGATTATTGTGACTGGTACAGTATGTGCGTAAATACCCTCCTAAATATTGCAGGGATAGTGTGTTTGTTCACGTAAGCTCATTGTAAAGTCACCCTGGTAGAGAAAGGCCTACTACAGCAAAGCAGTTGGGAGGTATGCTCTATAAATGGCTGCAGCTGTTATGTCTGATTAAAGAAATGGCAAATTACTCATTCTTTTCAATGTGAAATTGTCATGCATACATCTGCTGCCTCCATGTTCCGTGATAAACCACACATGGAAGGTTCCTGAGAGCTACCGGGTCACTCCGCTGGGGTGACAACCGCTTTGGAGAGAGTTCTTCAGCAACTGCTGTCTGCTGCTCTGACCTGGCAGGCCAAGTCTGTTCCTGCCACTGCAAGCCAGAGTCCTGTCTGAAGTTAATAAAGGGCCGTGGTGAGGCACAGCTAGGGCTTGGATGTCAGGTGAAATGTATGGGCTAGTAACGGAGCTGCTTTGGAAACCTAGGAAATGATGTGACAACTGCCGAGTCCTCCTTAGATTAAAGGCAGTGATTATCCTGTGATATACTTGGCTAATGAGTGGAAGAGGCTGTTTATTTCTGTTTTATTATTTTCAGACTTAGTGTCTTTCAATGATGCTTTTTCCAAGCACTAGGTTGTGGATGTGTGTGCTTCTCTGGATTGGAAAAAAAAAAAACAAACAAACAAAAAAACCCCAAAAAACCACCAACAAATGTGTGTGGGTTTTTAGCATCTCCTTTCTTGGGAGAGCTTCTTGTATAGAACGCCACTGTCTTGAACTAAATGAAATCTGGCAGTCAGTTCTGCAGAAGACGTAGGGCTGCAATCTCTTACCGGCATCCTTCTGGTGCAGGATGAGTTTTTGAGATGAGTGGACTGCGGGCGGACTGTGTGAGCCCAAAACAGATTCTCTGAGTTCCTGCTGCAGACTGGCTTCCTTTCACAGCGACAGACTCAGGGCGAGGTGAATAAGCTGCAGTTAGGCCACATGCTCCTTCACATAGCACAAGTACTTTCTGCTCATGATGTGCTGGAGGATATGCGCTTGCCTAGAAGCAAAAGGGAATTGAATGGCTCCTGATTCAATTCTCAAACGTCGTATAGGAAATAAAACGACGGAGGAAAGCTGTCCAGGTTATGAAACTCCTCATCAAAACTGAGAGCAAGCAATATTTCCTTTGTTTTGTTTCTGCAGACAACAGCAAAGCCTATTAGCTCTTAAATACAGCTGATACTTCATGTACAGCCCTTCTTCAGGGGCCTTGGCAGAGCACAGCTGACAACCTGGTGCTTATGGGGCTGGGTGTAGTTGATGGGAGGCAAAGCAGGCACCAAGGAGGTGTGGAGCTCTTGCATTAAGGCTTTATTGTTTCTTAAATAGAATCAGTGAAGTGTTTTCTGGGTGTGAAACACCGAATTAACTCTTCATGACTTGCTGGGTTTGTTGCCAAGGCTGTGTCCTTTGCAATGTTCCACTCTCTTTCAGTGGAGTGGGAGGGGCGTGGAGGGGTCTGAGGGGGGGAAAAAAAAAAGGACAAAGCATCGACATTGCTTTTTACTCTTCCAGTGAACTTACCTGCACTGTGTTTTCTTCCGCCTTTCTAGCACTTCTGTAAAACCACATTAAAAACAAAAAATGCTTTAAAATTGTGGTAGACATGGTATACGACTGTCAAAGACTGATATTTCTCAGAGTAAGTGTTGAATTTAGCTTTCAGCCTAGAGAGCCTCTAGGTTTACCTGCTTCCTGTAGATCTGTTTAAAACTAGCAAGTCTGTTTCAGCAGGTTTCAGACTACAGCAGGGAGACTTGGTAACACTTTCCTTCTCCTTTCTTCCCCTAGGGATATGCTCCACCGCCAAAAAATGGAATTGAACAGAAGCGACCTGGGCGCCCCTTGAATATAACATCTCTAGTTAGGTTGTCGTCAGCAGTGCCAAACCAGATTTCCATTTCCTGGGCTTCTGAAATTGGAAAGGTAAACTGTACGTTCTGTAGGATGTGGAAAATTGTCTAAAAACCCCTCATCTAGCATTCCTTCTCCCCTGTTGCTGGCAAGGCATGCACCGGCAAGCGTTCAGTATTAGGCTGAACTCATTATCATTGTCAGGAAACAAAGTCTGCTCTAGAAGTATGGTGGTTTACAGTAACGTATATAAGATTTGCATACGGATGGCAAAGACTCCCTTATGGAATACGCATTAGAAAGCCCGCTGTTAGAGGTTGCCTGAAACGTGTGTCCAATACCAAAACCTTTTTGTGGTGTAAATAGTAGAAAACACTTTGGACGTAACAAAATAACAAAAGGAAAACCTGTTTTTTTCCTTGTAGCCTGGTGGTGTGAAAAATAAAATTTTACAGCCGTATATTCTAAGGCACGTTTCTCAGGATCTGTTGTAACTGTCCATTGGAGAAGGCTTTTTAAACTGACCAGATGTGCCAAGGCCGTGGGCTTGGAGACAGGCATTTGTTTTGAGCAAGTTTTCTAAGCAAGTCATACTAACTAGTTTTAGAAAAGCTGTTTTTATTTCATAGGAAGAACTGCTTAATAGATACTTCCATCTCTGTTCTTCTGAGATTCGTTTTATACATGAAAATGGCCTCTCTATGAGTTGATTTAAAATTGTACTTGCAAATAAACCAAAACAGGGGTGGAATTTCCAGCTTGGAAAAATATTAGATGGCAGGGAAGGGTTTATTGGACGGGGTGTCAGACTGCTGGTGTTGGCTGTTTCTGGGCTTGATGGATCTCAAACATGCTTGGCTGGCCCATACTTGCGTGGTGCGTGTGTTTGCAGTGCAGGATTTCTGAGCAGCGTGGGTTTTCGTACAAATGAAGAGTATTCTGGAAGTTTGGGTGACTTGAGGGAAAAGTGATTCAGTGCAGAGAAGGATGGAGAGCTGGGGAAAAAAATGGAAATTGAATCTTCTTCATAATGCAATTCTAAACTTCATGGAAGCTGCAGTGGGGGAAAAGTGTGCTAGACTTCAGGTGGCAGGAGAGAAAGGGGGTGACGACTGTTGCTTTTTAGTGGCTGCAGTCATTAGTCATAGTTGAAAAGGAATTAGCCTTTTAAAATGGCTGCGTGGCTGTTTAGAAATCCCCCTATGGATTTACCGAGGAAAGAAAGGGAGAGTGTGAAGAATTTCTGAATTCTTCCTAGTTTTAAATAGCTGTTGCAGCAGCCCTTTCAGCTGTTGGGAAGTCAAGAACTACTTATTCCTCTATCTGTGACTAGTTGTGCAAATCCTTCTGGATTCAATTATCAAAGTAGCTTACCTCATACTTTTTTTTTTCCTTCAAAAGCAAAATCTGTGGACCAGAGACACCACGTGTTACAAAGTGAGACTCCAATATAAGCTTTTATATACTAATTAAAACTTTAAAAAGAAATCTGAGAGAAAGCTAATGTTCAGAAAGTAAATGAAGGGCAGTGCTGATAGAAAAGGGTTTGGTTTTTTTCTAAAACAGAGGTGGAGGGAAAGATCTAAGCTGTGGCTTCCCGATCATAAAGCACAAGAACCTTGACATGACTGCAGGGATTTGTGTGGTCTTGGCCTCTCCTGCTCATCCCTGCTTTCTTCCTCCCCTGTATCTGCCAAAACGTATTCTTGTGGAAGGAGATGAATTGGAGGAATTCCCCCTTGCCCTGAGAGGTAAAGTGGCTTCTTCTGGTTTAATGTTGGTGCTCCGCTCCCAGTATCAGACCTCGCGTAGCAGCTGTCGCCATTCATCCTCTAAATGAGAGCCCTGGGGACAGTGTGGCATGTCAGTGGCCTCACATCGTTAAGGGCTTATTGGCATGTACTTAACTGATAGTGGAGGGCTTCTGAGCACAGGAGGCAGTCATCCCACAGAGCTGGTCAGACTTGAGCCTCTAGAATTCTTTCTGTAGGCAATAAACAGTGCAACGTATGGTCATTCTTTAAGGAAAAAAATATCCATTTTTCTTAGTGATTTCCCATGCATTTAGATAACTTTATCTGCTCATCTAGGTTAAGAGATGGCGTGGCCAGCAGGAGCAGGGAAGTGATGGTGCCTCTGTACTCGGCACTGGTGAGGCCTCACCTCGAGCGCTGTGTTCAGTTCTGGGCCCCTCTGTACAAGAGGGACATTGAGGTGCTGGAGCGTGTCCAGAGGAGAGCGACCGAGCTGGTGAGGGGTCTGGAGACCAAGTTGTATGAGGAGAGGCTGAGGGAGCTGGGCATGGTTAGTTTGGAGAAGAGGAGGCTGAGGGGAGACCTCATTGCCCTCTACAACTCCCTGAAAGGGAGGGTGTAGAGAGGAGGGTGTTGGCCTCTTCTCCCAGGGGAATAATGACAGGACCAGAGGAAATGGCCTGAAGTTGCAGCAGGGGAGGTTTAGATTGGATATCAGGAAGAATGACTTTACTGGAAGAGTGGTCAGGCACTGGAACAGCCTGCCCAGGGAGGTGGTTGAGTCACCATCCCTAGAGGTATTTAAGAGGCGTCTGGATTTGGCACTTCGGGGCATGCTCTAGAGGCAGAGATTGTAGGGTGTGGTTTGTTTTGTGTTTGTGTGTGGGGTTTTTTTGGTTTTTGTGTGTGTGTGTATGGTTGGACTCGAGATGATCTCAAAGGTCCCTTCCAACCATGAAGATTCTGTGATTCTGTGAATTAGGGAAGAGTAGTAAATGCTAGGGAATGTGGCCAGCCTCAGAGGAGTGGATATGGTGCAATGAGGCTTGGCTTGAAAGTGCAGGGCCAGCTAAAGAGAAGGTATGAGGAAATTGGTGCAGCTGTGTGACACTCAAGGTGCTGTGTTTGCACCTGAAAGAGCATTTGTCTCTCTTTCTATCATGTGATTGTCTTTGAGCTCCACGCTAACAGATTGACACTGAAAAAATGGAAGGGTTTAGGAGACAACCGTGAGATGCTCTTAAAGACTGCATGTTTGAGAAGGTGAATCATCTTTCCCAGAAAAGAGCCCAGGTTGTCCCTTGGTTGTGGAGTTATTCTTCTTGCTTAAGGCACAACCAGAGGAGGACAATTGGACTTGATTGGCAGGAGAGTTCTGGCAGAGTATTGGACTCTTTCACAGTAATGAAGTCATCTGACAATGCTTTTCATAACTGTTAAACAAAAAAAAAAAGGCTTGTTTTTACTGTATGGTACAACTTGTGTAAATAGTAACCTGTTGTCATAGTGGCAGTACTGTATGAAATCAATATTTAATCTTTAATTGCTCTTTTTGTAGAATTACTCCATGTCTGTGTACCTTGTTCGTCAGCTCACTTCAGCTATGCTTTTGCAGAGGTTAAAAATGAAAGGTATCAGAAACCCCGATCATTCCAGAGCACTAAGTAAGTCAAATTAATTTGCCTGTCTGTACTTTCTGAGGGTGGTTAGTGGCTCTTGAGAACTGGTAATACTTAGGGGACTTGCAGCATTTTGAAAAGAAATTCCATGCCCAGAGTATCAAACGTTGCTTTTGCTGTTGCTGGGGCATCATGCACCTTCTTCAGTGGGGGTCCCCTGCGCCCATAGGGAACACACCTAGAGATCCCATCTGAAATACCCTTATGGGAATGGCATGAGCACCACTTACTGTGGTGGGCTGTGAGGTGCAGGTAGATGTCCTAAATTCTCTTCACTTGCATGTGATGCTGACTATCGTTGTACCTCACTCACTGATGATTATTTGTCTCTTCACATGTTGGGTTGAGTTTGCCCTACTAACCATTGTGGCTGTTAGCGCATCTCCTGCACGCCGAACAATCTGGTGATGCACAGTGTTCGCCAGTCGCTTATAAATAGCGAAATTACCATTGTTTGATATTGCTATGACCTAGTTTCCTAGATGCTTAACTTTTTTTAGATAGCTGGAAATAAAGTATGTGTACTGGCGAATCAAGATGAGCATTTTGAGTAATGAATCCGTGTATAACTTCTGAATTTATTTTAATAGTTAAAGAAAAACTAACTGCAGACCCTGATAGTGAGATCGCCACAACCAGTCTGCGGGTATCTCTCATGTGTCCTGTAAGTATGGCTAGAAATTACTGTATACGGATTTGTATTTTTGTCGTTAGTGTAGAGTCGGGCTGCTTTGAAAAGGCCCTGCTTTTGTTTTTTACTGATTCATTAATATAAAAGAGTGGGGAGAAGGGTGCGTCCACAAGCACCCGATTGTAGCAGCATTCAACCAGTTCTGGTTTAGAACTGTGAATGCCTCCCTTGTAATGCAGCCAGAATCAAATTGCTAGTCATGTATATAGTGAGGCCCTTAAAAGGTGTAAGCTTGTATATTGAGACTAATTGGGCAGGGTGACAGAATAATTAAAAGATACAATGATAAATCAAACTTCCCATCTCCTCATCTTGGTGGTGTTGCTTATACTGCCAGCTACTGTAACAAATAAACAAAACTTGATCATGTAACAGGCTAACGCTGTCCTGGGGTTTTTCTTCCCAGGTAGAAACAGGCCCTGTGTTTGTGACTGGGCTGTTAAGCTTAATGTTAAAATAGGTGTTACTCCATTTTGGGTCTAATGTAACTGGAGCTCACAAAACCCCTTGAAATATTCAGCTAAAGGAAAACGATAAACGCAGGTGCCTCAGTAGGTCTTCTAATAAAAATAAAACCCTAGAAGTAACATTGATGCAGGGCCATCGGAAATAGTTCTGACTGTTTTCAACTCAGTGAAGACTTTGAGGATGGCTTTATTCTTGCTCTAAGTGCGCTGCACGTGCTTTGATAGGGCGGATTTGTCTGCAGTGACCTTAGCGCTGGGCACCTCTGTAGTGAGAAGAGAGAGTTACTGTGCTGATTGCTTCTGATTTCATTTGTTAGCCAGCCAGGCCTGCTTCTGTCTGCTGTTCTGATTCTCTTTAAATTCATCTCCTGCAGCTGGGAAAAATGAGACTGACAATCCCATGCCGGGCTGTTACTTGCACACACCTGCAATGTTTTGATGCTGCTCTTTATCTTCAAATGAATGAGAAGAAGCCTACCTGGATCTGCCCTGTCTGTGACAAAAAGGCAGCTTATGAGAGCCTAATATTAGATGGGTGAGAGACTGGGTTTGCAGATCATGCAATTACTTAAAATTTTTCCTCATGTATTTGATAGCTGCTTTTGTGACTTAAAGTTTAGCCGTTTCACACTAGTGTCTTTGTAAAAAATATTTTAAACTGGGAGGAACCATTGGACTCTGTTCGTTTCTATTCCCATGTAATGAACAACGTAAGTTTCTCTCAGTAGAATAAGTTTCCCTCAATAGATTTCCTCTGGAGAAATCCAAATGTGACATCTAAGGATAGATCTCCCTCTTACACGACCTTATCTCTGAAGCTATTAACTTTTTTAAAATGTAACTTAACTCATAAACAAGTGTTAAACTTGATTCAAAGGAGGATGATTTCTGTTTCCGTATGGAAATCTATGAATTGCAGTAATGTTGGAGTGGAATATGGGTAGGTTGGGATATTCTTTTAGGTTTTGATGTCTGAAGGCTGCGAGTACAGGCTTTTAGGTGAATTTTTAGATGAACTAGGGCGAGTGCGCGCGATGGGTCAAAGGTGATCAGAATTAGCTTTGCAGCTGTGTCTCCTTTTCGCTTAGAATTAAAAATTTCACTTGGAACCAAAAAACGAAGCCACTCCGCTTTAATCTTTTTTCAGGCTCTTTATGGAAATCCTAAACGAATGTTCAGATGTGGATGAGATCAAATTCCAAGAAGATGGCTCCTGGTGCCCCATGAGGCCAAAGAAAGAAGCTGTGAAAGTCTCAAGTCCGCAGTGCACCAAAATAGAAAGTACGTACATCTGGGTACTGGTTGCAAACAGACAAAAAGTCTCGGAGACGTAGTTGTAGCTTGGATAATGTGCATGGATGTTGATGTTTGTTTTGTGGAGGGCTTCATACTTCTAACCTTCTTGTCATTTAAACTAAAAAGAAAGGGTGCTAAAAGGGTGCATTTTGGGGCTTTATCTTTGCTCTTCATAATAGCAGTTAAGAAAACAAAAGGGTTGCTCTTGTTTTAGGTCCTTAAACTGAAAAGTGAAGATTAAAGCTTGTGCTTAATACTCTCAACATGATAGAAAATACTAATAAAACAGTTCCTGGGCCGTAATGTTCTCTGTAGTGGCCAGGAAGATGAGTTAAACCGGGATTTGACTTCCTGGTTCTGTTGCAAATAGAAACTGCTGATGTCAACAGCCTTTAAAAACCAGTGATATTTTATTTTTCTTGTTTAGGTTCCAGTGTCGTTAGCAAACCGTGTGCTGTGACGGTGGCCAATGAGGTAAACAAGAAGAAAGTTGACGTTATTGACTTGACAATAGAAAGCTCTTCTGATGAAGAGGAAGATCCTCCTGCCAAAAGGAAGTGCATATTTATGTCTGAAACACAAGGAAGCCCAACCAAAGGGTTTGTCAATTTTAAAGTTAGTTGTTATTCTGTAATGTCTCAGATAAACTGATGTGCAGACAAACGGACTTGTAATCTCTCTTCGGGATCCAGCTCCGCACTTCCAGAGGAGGATTTCTAGGCCTTTCCTTGCAGAAGGCTGTATTGATACGGTACCTCTGTACAGGCAAAACACTATTAAATAGTTTTACATCTCACAAAAGACTTGCGCTGACTGTTGCTGTGTTTGCAGGGATCTTTTTCCATAGAAAAGGAAGCTGATTAAGCTAATGGACGGGATTCTCCTGCGAAGGCAGATTATGCCAAGTGGAGGAGCTTTATGCGTTCTTACTAAGTTAGTGTCATCTTAAAGGCTTTTCTCTCGCTGTCTGTTATACGCTTTATCTAATCTGCTCTGGTACCCGGGAAATCAGGTTGCGTTGCGTGTTTCATCCATCCTGTCAGTCTTGGAAGGGAGGCGCTTTGCTGTTTTTGAACCAAGATGAGCTTTTCCTCCATCTCTCTGTTAAACTCCGGAATGTCTTGGACACTGTTGTTGGCCGTGGTTGTCAGTCAGTCCTGCACTTTGGTTAGCACAATCAATGGCTTCCCAAGTCCTCTGCCAACCGCTCTGTCTTTGTAGTCACACCTGACTTCAGCTACAGGCTTAACCAGCTTCGTTACTGTTGTGCCGCCTTCTGTCTGTCCCAATCTGCGCGACTCGGCTGCAGTTAGTTTGTGGCTTCCATAAAGTTCTTGCCCTTGGCTAGGAGAGTGCAGGAGACCTGCAGGGAGAGAGGGGCACTGGTCAGGCTCACCAGCGGTCACCGTTCCACAAGGCGATTCCAAGTGTCAGCTTTTACTAATGGCTTAGGAGTTGGTGTTGCCGCATGCATGAGGTGTGCATCTGTGTCTCTCAGCATAGTGGCTTATGTCTTGTACTAAAATAATAGTAATAAAACCAAACCCCATGTTTTTGCCAGCTCTTGAAGTGATGAGCAGGTGTACTGTCTCTCTAGTCCAGAGGAATGTGTGGTCTTTGGTGAGCAAATAGTTGGTCATCTTCAAGAACTTTCAGCAGCGATATTGAAGTGCTGTTGCTTTTTTTGAGGATTGTGGAGGAGTCCTCCTGCAAGAGACTGTTTCTTACTTTTTTTTAATAAGAAAAAAACATCTGCAAATATATCTCTTGATGAAGTTTCAGAAGGCACCAAGACTTCCTTCCGCGCTCCTGTGTTTGTCTGAGATGGCCACCTGCAACCATAACTGTAGGAGGACTGAGTTTTCTTGTCTATCTGTGACCAGTGCATTTTCTTTACTTTTTGGGTGTGGAAATAGCACATTTTCATTCTTGAAATCCAAGTCAAAGCCAGGCTTTTGGGGAATAGCTTATTTTCCCTAACGAGTGTTGCCCGAATGCTAGTTTTGGCAAAAGCACAGGGCATCTTCCTATAGGCAGAAGCATCATAGGCTGAAGTGTAAGAGGTGCTCGAGAAGGGAGGGTCTGAAATCCAACCTTCTGAAATCAGAAGTAGCGTAAGTGCAGCAGCCTGGAGAGGAGGACGTGAGTGGATGACGCTCACGGCTGGTGGGGTGGAGGGAGCGATGCAGAGCAGCTGGGAGTGGGACTCTGGGTGTTTCCACCTGACTTGGAGTTGATGAAATATTTTATGCATGTGGCTGGTGCCTGAACGCCTGTGGTGTTGTCTTTAACGGTGCCGCGAAGTAGTCGGGCAGAAGGGTTTTAACTGGTTGCGTGTTCCCAGAGAGCTGATCTTAGCTTGGGCTCAGGCTGTGAGTAAAGATGGGTTTGATATTGAACTCCCACGGGTGTAATCTGTGCTGCAGGGGCTGAACAATGGTCAGTCGCACCCTTGGCGTGACAGGTTAGCACCCAGGAATGGTTATGTGGAGAAATGGGAACGAGCAAGCGCTTTCCTCCTGGCTCTGTCTACCTGCACATCCCTCCCAGGGTGCTCCACAGATGGAGATTTCCATTTCGGTCTCTGAATGGTAGGCTGTTATAAATGACTCCAGCACTGTACTTTGTTTTAATTGCCAACTTGCTCTTATGTCACAGCTGCTGTTGAGAGCCAAGATACGCTCATGTTATTATGAAGACTGTTATGAAAAAAGGAAATTAGAGTGGAATACTGTGTAGTGAGTAGCCACGCTATAGCTGTGTTGTAACATAGTGACCTTGTGAATGAGAGTGCACAGCGGTGCATCATTTCCCTTCCGTAACTAACGGTCAGGTTGTTTGTAATTTCCCATGCTGTTCAAAACAGGGTTCTCATGTACCAGCCATCTACTGTCAGAGTGCCCAGCGTGACGACGGTCGATGCTGCTGCTATTCCTCCTTCATTAACAGACTACCCAGTACCATTCCATCATCCACCAATATCCAGTATCTCATCAGACTTGCCAGGTAGGTGGTGGCTATTTTTAATGTGTATTCTGACAGCCTTATTAATTTGCGGGGTGGGTAAAAAATGGGAGAATTGATCAACTGTGTGTGTGGTGTTTTGTTTTTTTTTTAATGGCACAAGACTATATGCAGTATTGCACTGATGTGATGCCTAGACAAGTCCAGTACAGGCTGTCTTTCTGGTTTCAGATTGCGCTTTGCAACAGCGATGTGAAAAGCATCGCTTCTGGGGTACAAATTGGCGCTTTGGAACGGCAGCCAGAAACGCTTCTCGCTGTATTCGGTTAGAATTTGTGTAAAGGTCCGGATGTTACGTGTCGTAGACGCGAGGGAGAGTAGCTGCTTATTTAAGTTATAGAAATGCGATGGCGCTGACTCATCCCAACCCTAGACGTTAGAGATAGCTGATTCTGTCTAGACTGTATGAAAAAGGTTAAGGTGAGCTACAATATGTAAGCTGACCTCTATTGACTTTCTTTACCTAGACATACCCTAAATGCCTATGATGTATTCTTCAACCCTGCTGCTAAATATCAGACAAAAGGTGGGGATACTGATTGTTTTCTATCCTGGCTCCTTGAAAAGAAAACTGTATATAGGGACTCTGGGGGTTCTCTTTGCCAGCTGTAACGAACCCAGAGCCCAGGAAATGGTGACTTGTGGTGACAGGTGTCACATTTGGCCTCCTGTACTTCCCTCTCCCCACCCTCCATTGCCTGTCTTCATTTCTCCCCTGCAACATCTCTGGGTTTTTTCCTCTTCTTTCAGCACCAGTTTGGCAATGGGATGGATATCATTCCCCTTGTTTCTCTGTCCATTTTGGTTCCCTTACTGCTCCCTCCCTCCACTTCTCCCTTGTCAAGAAATCGGTCGTCTTCCCAAATTGGATAGGAGAGTAAGCGGAGAGAATGGAAGTCTAGAACTGTTTTGTCCATCTCAAGTGAAGTTCTAGAATGTGTAAAAGAAAAAAAGAAGCTGTCAATTCTGTAAAATGAGCTGAGCTTAAATCTCCTTCAAAATCTTTCTCTAATGGAGAAGAGGCGGAGAAATGCCGCTGGCCAGAACAGATTTGGAGGTGAGGGAAGAGGGAGGGAGTAAGCTTACCATTTGTTTCTGTTGACATAGCAAACACAAGGCCAATATTTAGAAACAAACAAAAAAAAAAAAAAGGCTGTAATTTCTTATTGGTTTCATAATTTTAAACATCTTGCCCTAAATGCTTACACGCTAATGGTGTATAAGACGGACGCTAGTTGTCACTGCTCTTAGAGGATATACGTTGAACTACTTGTAGTTTCCTCTTCTTCGTTCCTTTTATTTGTCTAGACACAAAACGGGGATGATATTAGAAATGTTTCCTTATTGGCTGCCCGTGGGTGGAGGAAGAGACCTGCTGCTTGTTTTTGGACTTGTGCATGTTGTGACTTTACTTCATTCCAGCATCTTTAATGTGATGACACTCTTCATGTCCCAGTTTGGCCAAGTCAGGTACAATATGCAGTGAAACTTGCATTATGAACCAACAGCTCCAAATGGCAACCTCCATCTAAGCAACCACATTGAACCACCGTGCAATATCCAATGAATAATAAATACATCATTTTTGTCATTCTCATTCTTAAAAAGAGCCACTTGTACTAGATTACTCGTTTTGCTGCTGCCTGAAGTAGTCGTTGAGAGTGGTGTCACAGTGGTATATTCCATTTAGAAACTCTGTAACAATTGCAAAATCTGTTCTACGATCACAAAAAAAAAAAGTTCCTTAAATTTGTTGTGTAGGAATAAAAGAAAGACTCATCAATTTATTATCCTTCTCTTTTTTTTTTTTCTTTCTAGGTCTGGATTTTCTTTCCCTAATCCCAGTTGATTCACAGGTATGTTTCTGAACTGTTACGGGGTTAATTGCCAAGTCTGTTTTTTGTGACGTACTGCTTGAGTAACTATCAGGGTGCTGTCATCATCCGTGCCGTGTTTGCAGTCCACTTGCTTAGAACTAACCACAGACTGGGAAAACCCGTTTTCCCAGCCAGAGGTGGTAATGAAGATGCATTATGGGAGGATTCAGTTTAGCCTTACTACAATAAATCCAGGCATGGAAACTCACTCTTTATTGACAGTTTGCCGTTCTAAAGCAGGTATTGCACAGAACTAACTTGAATGCTCCCATCCTATGAGGACAGGCTGAGAGAGCTGGGGGGGTTCAGCCTGGAGAAGAGAAGGCTCCGGGGAGACCTGAGAGCCCCTTCCTGTCCCTAAAGGGGCTCCAGGAAAGCTGGGGAGGGACTCTGGATCAGGGAGGGGAGCCATAGGACGAGGGGGATCAGTTTTA
Organism: Alca torda; assembly: GCA_008658365.1. Lineage (NCBI taxonomy): Eukaryota > Metazoa > Chordata > Aves > Charadriiformes > Alcidae > Alca > Alca torda. The sequence continues at coordinate 4,322,637 of CM018101.1, forward strand.
AACTGGAAGAGGGGAGATTTAGATGAGACATTAAGAAGAAATTTTTCGCTATGAGGGTGGTGAGCCCCTGGCCCAGGTTGCCCAGAGAAGCTGTGGCTGCCCCATCCCTGGAGGGGTTCAAGGCCAGGTTGGACGGGGCTTGGAGCAACCTGGTCTGGTGGGAGGTGTCCCTGCCCAGGGCAGGGGGGTTGGAACGAGTTGATCTTTAAGGTCCCTTCCAACACAAACCATTCTGTGATCACATACTTCGTGCTCTTAGTTCATACTGTGTATCTGTAGGCCAGATTAAGCTCTGTAAATAGACTTCACCAATTGCTGTTTCTGTTGGTTTCAATATTAGGAGATTAAGTTTTAAAGAAAATATCTTCATGAATTTGATGGGCACATGACTGAACACTCTTATAATCGATTGTTCCATTTAATACCTAAACCTCATTGGTTTTGGATTATATGGAAATTTTGTAGGTCAAAAGTAACTAGGCGGTGCTTTTCCTTCCCTGAAAACTTAAACTTTACACAGTTAGGGAGGATGACTCTTACTGTAACTAGATCTTTATGCAGACAGACTAAAGCCTTGAAATGTGGGGTTATATTGGCTCCCGAAGACAAGGGGATCTGAAGCAGACCCTCTGTTTCATCTCTTTGTCACTAGAAGATGATAGTGACAAGACTCTAGATGTGATTTTCCGCTGCCTTAAAAGCAAAGGATGAACTTCCTCCTTTTCTTTCCACTTACTGCATCTTGCAATACTCTGTGCCCGACCTTTTGAGATCTGAACTGCCAAAAGTGGGAATAACAGAAGTTTGTTCATGTGGGAGACTGGAAGCAGGTATGCTGCTATGAAGTGTCCACTTTGGACAGTTCAAACAGTTCAGGCTCAGTTCCAAACATAAACCTGAGATCGGAATCCGCAGGGTAAGAGAAATGTGTTGAACTAAACGTGTGTGCGTGCGTGGGATGGTGTCTTTATTTTATCCTGTTTGACACCTGGCAACCTTGGTCTGTTTCTAAATGCTCAGACTGTTTAGCTCTGCTTTGAGAAGGCTTGTCTTCAGGAAATTTAAATCAACTTAGTTAATTTTTCTTCATCAGACTTGATCAGGGCTCATTTATCACTGCTAAAATGTTTCGAGCCCTGCATGTATCACTGCAGGAATATACTATGAAAATGTTAATTAGTACAGCTGCTGCCATTTGAGGCGATGAAATTATTCTAACCTCCACTGAAGTAGCAAAAAGCGTTCTGCTACCTTCCGTGAGGAAAGGAGCCTGAAATATGCAGTTGTGCCCACCATCACGGGCAGTGAACGTTCTCCAAATGCGAAGGGGTTCTTTGTGATGATCCCATGGTCATGGCAGTGCTCCTTAATGCGCTGGTAAATGCTCAAGCTAATAAGAAAACAAAAATAAATGGGGAGAGATGAGGGAGAAAGGCTCCTGGCTCCCATTTCTGCTTGCTTACTTGCCGGTTTGCAGAACTCCAGTTCTTGCTCTGCATGCGTTGAGGTTCTGCTAGTACGGCGTTTTGTGCTCGTTGTAGGGAAGATGTATCTTCAGAGCATACATTTCCCTTGTGCAGTTAGTCTCTTCATTCTTCGTTGTTTGTTTCAAGCAGTACTGTCCTCCTATGTTTTTGGATAGTCTCACCTCAACCTTAACAAGCAGCACGCCTGGCAGCATCATCACGTCCACCAGCCACCAGGAGAGCAGCACGCACGTTAGCTCCTCCAGCAGGAGCGAGACGGGGGTGATAACCAGCAGCGGAGGCAGCGCTCCCGACATCATCTCACTGGACTGAAAGCAGGGGCAGCAGGGGGACTCCCAAGGAGAAACTGCACAGGGCTGCTGCTCCTCTCTCTGGAACTTCAGCGTCTCGGAAGTTACTCTGATATTTATTGAAAGGATTTGCCTTCTGGAAAATGGAGTAAATTCATCTACACTAGGAACAGAAGTGATAGATTTTTTTTTATTATTATTTTTTTTTTCTTGCTCATTAAATAGCTGGTATAGAAAAAGGCCCCTTCAGAACATGCTTTTACGCTTTCGGCTTGTTCTGGGGAAACTGACTTTTTTTGTTGCTGGGTGGATTCTACAAATGGTTTTTAATTTTGTTGTAAACCACAGCAATAATGTAAAAACGAAGAAAAACTTTTTTTTTAAATAAAAAGGCACTTAACCACTCTAGAACAACAACAACAACCTGGACAGAGGTGCAGAAGTGTATGCATTGGTGAAGTTTTAATATTTTCACTGGGGCCTGTAATAAAACTTCATTTAAGACAATGAAGCTTTGTGAAATAGCCATGACTTGGGTCGTATGTCTCTTGTTCCCCCCCTTACTTGGGGTTGCAGGGAAGCCTCTGTAAATGGGATTGATTGTTTTTTTTTTTCCTCCTGATTTCACGTTTTTCATAAATGCAACGAAATCCTAAGCTGTGACTTCTTCCTCTTCACGTTCTTTGGGCTGGGGACAAACTATCTATGCAAACCCTGCGTTTACACCATCTTGGTGCTGTCATGTTAGAATTAAGACACCTCCCTACCGCCAAAAACTCCAGACTACGTACAGTTGAATTTTTGGTGTGATAACTTTTTAAGAAGTGATAGGAGAAAAAAAAAAAAAGCCTTTAAACTCAAATTTAGATTATAAAGTCCTTGGTGGCCCTCCCTCACCAGATGATCAAATTTCTCTGGCAGCCGTAAGGAGACAAAACAGGAATTCCTTTCTCCAGCATAGGATTATGTTGTAGGATCTCTTGCTTCCGGCACTGCCAGATTCTGCTTGGGAATACTGCACTCTGGCTTGCCCTGGGGCAGGCTTGGCTTTTTGGAAGATAAAAGCTGCCCTGTGTTTCCCACCGAACTGGAATTATATGTTTAGGCCTCAGTGATGCTTTGTCTCCTGTTACAGGGTTCCTAGTCATGGCTTTTCTAATTCAATGGGAACAATTCCCTCCTGTTTTACTCCTCCGCTGAATCCGCTGCTTTGCGCCTATGCGGTGCCTCCCCACACCCCTCAGCAGTACTGTATGTGGAAGAGGTTACAGACCAGGAAAAGCAAGTCCATTTCCGCAGAGCCGGAATAATGTTATTGTCTAAATATGTTGACAGCGGCTTTTCCAAGTGTTGTGTTTCTGTTGAGTAACTGTATTTGAGATGATTCCTTCCTTAATTACCAGCTTTCACTTTTTTCCTAATTTTGTGTTCCTTTTTTTGTTATTTCTTTAGTCAGGTGTCTGGTGCTTTTTGCCTTCCGTTACTGTGACAGTATTTGAACAAAGTACATGGATGAGAAATATCGAAGCAGGATCTATCTGTAACTCTTGTCTGCCCTGTACTCCCACCTTTAATGCTGCGTTACTATTCCTCATTGCCTTTTTTTGTACGATCTTTCACAGCGGTCTTCAGTTCACATGTTGGTCTTAATTATCGCACCCAGTCTTTCGTTTCCCTATCTGTTGAATTTTTTGTACCCGTTGAGGATGAGGTTTTTAGCATGATTTATTTCCAATAAAGCCATGCTCCTCGCGAAGGTTTTTTTTTCCTAACGGCCTGCAGCCCATTAGTGCTTTCTGCATCACAGTCGCACAGTGACCTGAACTAGAAATGGAGCGTGGAGGGAGAGGTTCTGGAGTCATGCTGAATAAAACGTTTAAAACTGGTCTCTGTTGCTGAAAATGCTGTTTGTACTCTTAATGCCAAACTGAAGCGTGACTCGGGCAAGTGCTGAACTGGCTGAAGGGATGTAAATGTCTCACATGTATGTCACAAAGGTCCCATTTTTAGGACATGTGCTCTAAACCGCTCATGATGTTATAAAATATGGCTGGAATTCTGCTAATTATTGTGCCCTGGCAGTAGTTAAGTTACCAGGGCTGATGTATAGTTGTGTTCTCCAGCTGTTTTGGGCAGGAATCTCGCAGCTGCATTTCACTTTAAACCTTCTAGACCCATGATAGCAATGTCAAATGCAAAATTTAAGTCATTCGAGCATCCCCTGTTTGGGAGAGAGTGAGACTGTCACAGGCTATGGTGCAGGGTAAGAGTTCAGGTAAACTCTTACATGAGTTTTTCGCTTATTTTTCCTTCAATGAGTTCTAAAATGCATCGGAACGTCTATGCTGGAGCTTCTGATATGAGACAAGTGTTGAAGAAAAGGTGAGATGACTTCTTACCTCTCCGTTTCCGCTACGGAAGCATCTGGTTACTGCTTTGAGTGGACTACATCAAAGATACCTTCAGACCAACTGCAGAAGGAAAGCAAAGCTTATGAGACTCATATGCAGTCCCTCTACTGCGCAGATAAGCAGCGTGAAATGAGTCATGCTGCGTTTTTTTTCCCCACCCATCCATTTGCTGCATCTTTTTCTGCATTTTCTGGAATTGAGCTAGCTGCTAAAATACCAGATCCAGAAAGGCTATACCTATACACCTGAGGACTATTAGCCTGAGCTGGCATCTGATTTTCATGCTTCCAGGTGAGATAAAGCTGCCTGAAACAATCGTGAGCCCTTGTAGGCAGGACTCTGCTGCCCAGTGATCCAGCCTCAGCCCCAGGAGGTTCTGCACCTGCCCAGCAGCAAGAGTTCATAGAATCATAGAATGGTCCAGGTTGGAAGGGACCTTTGAGACCATCAAGTCCAATCATTAACCCAACACTGCCAAAACCACCACCAAACCATGTCCCTCAGCACCACGTCTACCTGTCTTTTAAATACCTCCAGGGATGGCGATTCCGCCTCTTCCAATGGCTGACAACCCTTTCTCTGAAGACATTTTTTCTAATATCCAATCTAAACCTTCCCTGGAGGTGTTTCAGGCGTTTCCTGTTATCTGCCTTTAAATCTAGGTGCTGGGTGCTTGAAAGCTTACCTGTGATTCCAAGCCTTTCGCTGTCAGTTTTCAAGAGGCACAAGAGGATTCAAGGTGGGAACTGAAAGGACGCATCTTCTGGCTGAGAGGACGAAACCTGTCAGTTCAACGAGAATTCCTGCAAGAGCAACAGCGAAGGGAGCTGCTTCCTAGGTTAAAAGACAATTGTGGATCAGGCAAACTGTAAAGAATGCCAGTCAGTCCTAGGCAACGGATTATTTTTTTTTAAGATGTATTTTTGACACAGGCTTCAGTGACCACAGACAAGATACAGGCAACAACAATCCTGTAAGTCAAATCAGCGTGTCGTTTTTATTTCTTTTTTTAAGTAGGCGATCACACCATCATCACAACACGTGAACACTGTGTGTGTGTGTGTGTGTGTTCAATGTGACACTAAAAACTTCCCATTTCCCTCCTGGTCGAGGAAACAGTATCAGGACAAAACACAACATGAAACAGAAGTGACTATAACTTATCTAGGATGTTACCCAGAGGTTAAATTCCCTCCTTCAAGCCTTTGCATTTACGTGTTTCTGCCACAACTTGCCAAGGATACGAATTTGCATCGTAAATATCTCCAGGCAAAATCTGCCAGTCATCAAAGACACGCTGTGGAAAAGCCTGGTCAGCAGTGCCGGATCTCAAGTTGGTGGTAAAACCTAGACGGAAGGAGATGAGCCAGCTACACAAAAAAACTCCAAACAAACTGGTTTATTATGAATTTCTGCATAGACAAAACCCTAAAAACTCTCTTCCAGAACTGTTAAGAAACCGCTACTTTGCAGGTAATTCTTTCAAGCAAAGTAAAAATGAGGCCAGCTCGAAAGACCTGCAGAAAGACCTCATGTGACCAAGTAAATTAGCAATAAAAAGGCAAACAAAATTCAATTTAGATAGATAGAAAAGTATACGGGGAGAATTATGTTTCAAAAGGAGGCAGTTCTTCACCCATCTAGATGGGTGAAGTCATAGAATCACGGAATGGTTTGGGTTGGAATGGACATTAAAGATCATCTAGCTCCGACCCCCCTGCCAGCGCTGTGGACGCTGAGGGGGAGACTGAGTAATTTCATGAAGAAATCCATCAAGGGTTACTAACTTGATCCAAAACCCACTTCGGCCCCAGGAAGCCTCTGAAAGTGGTCATAAAAAAGCAACCGGGGGAGTTTTCCACCAGCTTACCTTGTCCTTTCTCTTCCCTAAGCGCTCACTTTTCAGTCACTGCCACCGACGAGGTGCTGGGCTAACTCGCCCTTTAGCCCGACAGTCCAGGACTTTACATTTAACTGAAGACACACAGGTGTTCCCTTTGCCGTTTCCTCGGCTTTACCACAGCGTTATCCGCTTTCCTCAGGTGTTCAGAGCTGCCGCCTGTGAGCCCAGACTTGCTACCATAGAACCGCATCTGACCGCCAGTTTCGAGGAATACCGCTATCTCCCCGTATCTTTAGCGTGCTGGTTCAGCAAGATTCAACAGCAGCTTTGGCAAGGAACTCGAAAGGCGGTTTTGTGGAATAGGGATGTTCAGGTGCTGTGCAAGTTTGAGGCCGAGAGCCCAGCGTAATACACATCCCACCGAGTCTAAGTTTACGCTTCTTTTTGCTTTTCCATGTTTGGAAAATGGGTGTCTCTGTGAAATTAAGCTCTATGGAAACTTGGAGAAGGGGAAAAAAAATAAAACCCAAAATACTCAAAACCCAGCCACACAAACACAAGTGTAAATTGTTCTTTTAAGAAGTTAAATTGCCGGTTTGGACTTTAAAAGTTAAGCATCTCTTATTTCATCCCTGATTGTTTCAGCAGTTACCACACTAAAGTACTTTGGCAAAGAAGCCCCCTCCAAAATCAAACATTTCTTAGTTTTACCCTGTGAGGAGTTCCAAATGCGCACCACGAAACTGGTAAACTTTCTGTCACCATGTCACAGGATGCTCTTGAAGGGAGGAGGTAAATGGGACACACAAACAGAATCACAGAATGGTCAGGGTCGGAAGGGACCTCTGGAGATCATCTGGTCCAACCCCCTGCCAGAGCAGGGTCACCCAGAGCAGGTTGGACAGGAACGCGTCCAGGCGGGTTTGGAATATCTCCAGAGACGGAGACTCCACCACCTCCCTGGGCAGCCTCTTCCACTGCTCTGGCAGCCTCAAAGGAAAGAAGAAACACATTATTATTTTAAAGGTAGTCTTAAGATTGGCAAGGGGGTGTGATGCCATTTAAGCTATTCAGGCTGGCCCTCTGTCCTTTTAAAGACCAAATTTTCCAGCCTGCTGCTGCTGAAGACCAGTTCTTTCTTCTAGACTTCCTTCAGAGTAAGACCTTGATTTAAAATGATGGAAACCCAATCTGGTGTACACTGAAGAGTCTTAATGTGCAGAAGATGCCACATCTTTTTGGCACCCTCTGCTGGCATGAAAGCCCAGGAAAAAAGAAGTAAACTATTCTGAACTGAAGATGCAGAGGGACAACAGGAAGAAGCCTGGAGCTAAATAAAATGGGAATTCTTAAGTCCCTTTTATCCTGCAGATGCCTTTCTTTAATTGCATGTGGGTAAGAAGAAAAGCGTCATCTTACCAAATGACTCATTTACCGGTAGCGACGCCTTGACCACAAACACTGGAGTTCCTGCCACTTGCGATTCTCCAAAAACGTGTCCCCTTTTCCGGTTCAGCACACCATAGGTCCCACCAACCACTTGTTCTGGGCACTATAAAGAAAAATTCCATTGTTCGATAAAAGGAGGAGATCACCAGTTCTTAAAACACAGCTGGGCAGCATTAGGCAATCCCTCTAGACAGTTTTCTTGATGTTTTTCCCCACGATGGCTCCTCGCACAGAGGAGTTTCTCCCAAGACACCTTTCAGAAGCTCTGCCTGCCTCCTCTGCCTCACCGGACTGTGAAGTCTCCCATTGCTGTCTATACCAGCGACTGGGTTGCAGTTTACATACACAAAGCGAGCCAACAGCATCCTGGCCTGTATCAGGAATGGTGTGGTGAGCTGGACTAGGGAAGTGATCATCCCCCTGTACTGGGCACTGGGGAGGCCCCACCTCGAGTCCTGCGTTCAGTTTTGGGCTCCTCACTACAAGAAGGACATTGAGGTGTTGGAGCGCGTCCAGAGAAGGGCTACAAAGCTGGGGAGGGGTCTGGAGGACAAACCTGATGAGGAACGACTGAGGGAACTGGGGTTGTTTAGCCTGGAGAAGAGGAGGCCGAGGGGAGACCTTCTCACCCTCTACAACTACCTGAAAGGAGGGTGTAGAGAGATGGGGGCTGACCTCTTCTCCCTGGTGACAAGGGATAGGACAAGAGGAAACGGGTTCAAGTTATGTCAGGGGAGGTTTAGATTGGATATGAGGAAACCTTTTTTCCCTGAAAGGGTTATTAAACATTGGAATAGGCTGCCCAGGGAGGTGGTGGCTTCACCATCCCTGGAGGTGTTTAAAAAAAGGGTAGATGTGGTGCTTAGGGACATGGTTTAGAAGTGGTTTTTGTCAGGGTAGGTTAATGGTTGGACTTGATGATCTTGAAGGTCCCTTCCAACCTCAGCAATTCTACGATTCTATGATTCTAAAAGGGCGTACGCTCAGTGAGTCACCTTCCGCGGTCTTTGGGCACAAGAAAGCAGAGCGCTCTGGTGCTTTGCAATCAATGCATTTACTACAGGATACAAGTTTTCTACAAACAGAATCGTGTCGTACCTTATCTTAGAACTTAGAACACAGCTGACAAGCACTCTGATAAAACCTGTACCTAAAAAAGCCCGCTTTTGCTTAGAAACACACCACTAAGGCTGCAAAACTCCCCTGCGTTGTCATGATAGGCCTCGCAAGTCATCGAGGAGAAAAAAGTCTCCATTTTTGCTGCTTTGTCCTTACTCGCACTCATGGCTTAAGACGTTTTTTAAGCTGGTAGATCTCCTGCCCACCACCCAGCACCGTAGTCGGGAATTAAGTTTTAAAGAAGGTTTTAAATCTTCCAATTGCTTTTCAGACAGTTAAGACATACTCTTTATGTGAATAGCTGTACTTGGTGATAAACAAATACTTCTAGCATGGAATACATCTTCCAGGCTCTTTCATGGAAGAATTTCACTTACCAAGAAAATCCAGTTATTCAAAGGACAGAAGTTAATGTTTACACAGCTCGAAAAGAGCTTATTGAAAAAAATAAAATCCTTGCTGCTCTTTCTGGTAATTTAGGATACCCATCGTTTGTTCTCCTGAACAGGGACAGAAAGAAAGGAGGGGACAAAAAAACCCAAAACAAACCCCAAATGATAACTTTCCCAAAAGTACTGACAATTCATAAAGAACGGCATAATTCACCTCCCCACCTATGTTTTGCTGTTTCCATTAAACCTTTCCCTAACTTTGGAATGAAAAAAGTCTTCTCAAACAAATTATTTGCATCACTGATCTAAAGGACATAGAACGGAGCTGTCATGGTTTCTTGGAAAAGAACGTGGAAACACAAAGAGGGGAAATTTAGAGTAGATCTGAGGAAGAAGCTCTTTGCTGTGAGGGTGGTGAGCCCCTGGCCCAGGTTGCCCAGAGAAGCTGTGGCTGCCCCATCCCTGGAGGGGTTCAAGGCCAGGTTGGACGGGGCTTGGAGCAACCTGGTCTGGTGGGAGGTGTCCCTGCTCATGGCAGGGGGTGGCACTGGATGGTCTTTGAGGTCCCTTCCAACCCAAACCATTCTGTGATTCTGTGATTAACAACCGACCCCCAAATAACCCTTCTGGATAGCAATGTAGAAGGCTACACTCAGGGATGCAATGTAAAAAGTCACAACAGCCACTTAAAATTTCCCTACGACTACTTAAATCTTGTTAAAGGCTATGAGTAAAATACGTATCTAGAACAAGCAATTTGACCATAACTGTATGTTTGAATTAGTGAAAACCAGCACTCCTTTTTTCCCTTGGGCTAGTGACTTACACTTCAACAGAAATGTCAGGATTCGTGGATTATGTTAAACTCCTTAAATAAAACACGAATGTCATTCTTCCCTGCTGACAACAGTTTACAACAGCAGAAGGAAAAAGGTCCCTGGATAGTCATATTTTACGGCTGCATCTTCCATATACGGAAGATAAAAATAAACCCTAATGTTTTATTAAATCTCTGGCCAGTTGCCACAGCGGTGTGGCTGGATTTCCCTTCGCCAGTGATTATTTCAAGGAGTTTCCACGTGTATCCCCTGGGCCACCTTTTCACGTGGGTTTTAATACACCTGCGGAGAACACGAGTTAGCACAGGAACGGGGCAGTTTCTTAAAGTCTTTGCTTTTAACATTCAGTGCTGCACAGAAAGGGACCATGTGCTCTCAGACATCACTCTTCAAAAGGATGTCTGGAATTCAGCAGTTTTCTTTATTATTTTTTTTTTTATCTCTCTAGCAAATGATTCTATGAAATGTTTTTATAGATAGATAGATAGATAGATAGATAGATAGATTATAGAAAGACAATTAAGGGAAGTTTCTGCAAATTTTAGACAGACATAAAAGACTGTTCTCGTTACATAGCTCAAGGGTAATAAATGCTTGCTGGCAATTCTAATGAAGTAGAAAGGCCAAGTTACCGTAAGAAGGGGTTTTCCCTCTTTATCTCGATCTTCAATGTCTAGCTTGATATCAAGTTTCTCTATCAGTTTGGCTGCCTCTTCCTTCTTCAAATTCATAATGGCATCAAAGATCTGAAGCAAGCGACCGCAGTAAGTAATATCACAGAGAAAGGTTTCGCTTACCGTTTGTCTTAAACATGTTGCGCGTCTGAAAACCCTCCAGTTTCTCTGTTCCGGGCTTTTGTTGGAGAAACTCTTCGCAAGGATCACACAGCTCAAGATTCACAAATTATATCAAATGTTTCTTACTCCAAAGGAAATTTCAAATTCCTGTCAGAAGAGGTTCACACACACGACACACAAATCTTTAACGATATGCAGAATATGTTATTTCAGTACCATTCAGATTTTCTGCCTTCTACTTCTGTCCCACCTTTTGCACATTGTTCTTAACACTGCCGAATTTTTCTAGTCTCTACAGAAAGCATGGACCGACTTTAGAAGAGGGATGGCTTTCCTAAGGGATAATCTGCTAAACTAAAAAATGTCTCCCCTTACGCCCCTGCACTCAAAGCAAGACAAAATATTGCTTTACCTTAAAGACGGGATCCAGAACTAGCTGGCACAATGTCCTTGGCAACTACTTTCCATCTGGGCTAGTGGTTGATTTGCTGAATTTTCCGGTTGCTGGATCAAAATACCTAAAGAAGTTTATTTGAACTTGAGGAGTATCCACTTTTCCTGCAAATTTCCACTTAGTTATTTTGTAACGTTTCACATTTAAGCAGAGATTAAAATAGCAGAAGAACAGCTAATGCTTATTTGAACGTAGCAATAACTGGTAGATGTTTGGGGAGGCAAAGGATGGCTTTTTGTTTGTTTTTGAGGTTTTTTTACTACACTTAAAAACACTGACATAACGTGCATTTTTAGGCTTTTTAGAGGGAACGAGGCACTGCAAGCAAACCTGTTGCCAAGAATTCTCTTACTCCACCGTGTTACCTGTAACTGTCTTTTGAAGCCTTGCTAAAATCATTTAAATACCATACAAGATAAATCTTGGAGTACGCTGTGAGCTAAATGAGTCAAGGTAGGTTCATTTATTATAAGGCATCAGAAGACAAGCAAATAGACTAAGCTTTCACACGCGTATAAAGCATTCAGTTAACAGCAAGTTGTGTACACATCTAATATGAAATGAACTCCGTCGTTTATGAGATACAATTTAAGGTTCATTAAATTTACAAAAATACTCAGTGGCATCAAATGACTGGATTTGGTCCATAACCTGCTGTGTATTAGTTTTACCCGGGCAGTTCAATAAAAGCATTTATGTTCTGACGTTCTGAGAGTGAATCCTCTCTCTCTGCTCTTACAGAGCAGGCTATCGGAACTCGCCACAGAAGGCACATACAGCGTATCTGCACTACAAGCAATCGCCTTTCTTAGATACATAAATATTGTTGTTTGTAAGAGTTAAAAACTCGTGTCTCTAATTAGCTTCCTAAGCCGCCTATGAAAGCTTAGTTTTACAGAAGCACAAACTCAACGTGCGCTGGGATGCATCACTGATACCCTCACGGTGGCCTTAGAGGGAGGTATCTAAGCGCGTATCTACATCCCTTCCACACGTACTGCGTTACTTACTCATCTCGCTGTATCTTCCACTTTCTTTGAATGCTCAGCTGGAGGGAGTTGTGCTTTTCCACCTTTGGCAGCAAATTTGGTTACGCGCGTCTCAGCAAACCGCTTCAGAGTGAATGCCCAGCCATGCAGACGGGAGCCAAACCCAGCAGTACAGGTAACTGGATTGATCTTTCAAAGGGTAAAAAAAAGTGAACGCATTTCACAAAACACTGATTTGCAATGCGCGAATTGCTTTCAGTGACAAGCAGGATCAGTAAATATGTCAAATATTTTCTGAAACATGAACCAAGGAAATATTTCCCCTAAGATGGGTCTGTTGAATACTGCTTTAAAGCAAGAGCCTTACTTTGTCGCATGCAGTGAACGCATTTATAACAAAGGCGAAAATAAAAACTTCAGAAATATACCTGTAACGTGCTAAGTAGGATTTGGAAGATTATGACTTTGTAAAGGATATTAAATTAATTGTTAGTGAACTTTCTCTGGAAATGAAAATATTGGCCGTGTCATTCCTGCCACACCGATAAACATGGTCTGACTTAAGAATGGCTGAGATTGACGGAATGTGACAATGGGAATGCAATCCTAGCCGAGAGTCCTTGGTTTCAGTAACCAGATTGTGCTGCAATCGATTTTAGCCACACAACAAGCCAGTTCATTATGATCACATTTAAACAAAGGGAACCAGGTTCTGGTGAGAAGGTCCGTCTTGCAGATATTTGGTGCAAAAAATAATACCTGAAGCAGCCTGATTCTGCCAATTCCTTACCCTAACAGCTGGACCAGCAAGAGAAGACTCTCAGTTGACTTTGGTTTTTTATTTTACAATTCTCAGCTGCAATGTAGGAAATACTGTTTTGCTTTCTAGTTTCAGAGATACCCAGCGCATTATGATATAGTTACTGGTAGAATAACACAGACCTACATCTTCAGATCAGAAAAGAGCAAATTAAATGTCTTATCAGTCAGGAATAGCAGAAAGGCCACGTTTCTTGTCGCGTAAGTGACATAAGCAGCAAAGTCAGGCACAGAAAGGTAATCTCCTGGCTTCTGGTCCGTTGCCTTACATTTCAAGCCAAAGCTTCCCTTCAGCAGTTTCCCCCAGGCAAATGTCTGACATTTGATGTTTGAATGACATCGAGCAACTGGCTTGAGGTCACACATTCTGTTAGTGAGAAAGCATCGCTAGAGGATGATCTGCTTTGTGAATTCTCTCCTCTCTCCTAGTTGCTTTCGCTCCCCAGTTGGTTGGTGTGAAATAATATCCCCAAAAGAAAACGTATGAACCAGCGGGGGTGGGAGGGGACTGAAGAACGGCTCCTTCAGCTTGGCCAGAGATCGGAACTGCCATAAACGTGGGCAATTGTTTCATATCAAGGCTGGTATTCTCCAAAATGGGATTTCAATCACAGAAAGGTTTTAAAGTTTTCTTTACCATAATATTACCCATTGGTCCGGTTTCACCCTCGCCATTGGTGGAAATGATGACACTGACGTTTTGCACAATACGCTGAAATGTCTGGTAAAGTTCCTCAGGCTCCAGCTGCACTTCTGGTTTGACAGGTTCTGCGATAGCCTGCCACAGCACAGTCTCTGTCTGTACACAAACCCCTTAAAAAACACAAGTGCAATTAAAACATGCGTTGTATATATATACGCAAGATCTCTAATGTACTTTGTACAGCCGTGACTGGGAAATTCAAGCTGGGAATTTGGTGGTGGTCTTGGTGCTCTCCAAAACTGTCGTTACTGGGTTACATGTATCGCTCTGTTTTCTAACTGAAGGAGGAGGAGAAGGACAGGCAGCTCCACTCCCTAGGATTTTGCTGAAGGATTGATTTGATTTCCTCAGCTCCTCTACATTCAGCCCACAAGCTGTATACAAAGTGGATATAATCCTCTAAGATACAGGAGAACCCACGGGCTAAGACTGCAAATCAGAATTCATACCGTTAGAAGTTAAACTTCCAGAGAAAGATGCTTTTCCCATTACACATGATTTTCTTCCACAAGAGGAAGGAAATAAAATACAGTGAGGTCTTTCTAATGAGAAAAGCATGCTTACCTGAAACACAGTCAACTGCACCAAGGGCAGCATCAGTGACACGCAGAGCTGCTGTAACTTCAGAGGAGAAATCAACATGTCCAGGGGAGTCAAGTTAATAAGAAAACCCGAACCATCCCTACACTGTCTGATGAAGGCCAAGTTGTTGTCCGAGAGTTCATAATACCGAGAAATTGCCCTGTAAGAGGAGACAATGCATTTTAATAATGTTTCGTAATTTACTGATTTTAAAACTTGCATTGGTCAGGCACCTACACCTGCTCTGTTACAGTGCCAATATTTCTTGGTGTGTTTAAAGGAAAAACCACAAGGAGACTTCAGTATTTCAATTTATAACCTTCTTAGGATCTAAAATTCTGCTCGAGTGTAATTAATTTTTATTTTTATTCAGAATCAACACCTCAAGATAGTAGTCACAGCATAATGTCACTGTCAAACACTTGCAGAGTCATGCTCCAAATCACTTTACAACTTGTTAACTTTGCAGTTGCAGACATTATAGGCAGAGGTAATACTAATAACACAGAGCCCACCACACCGGCTTGCAGGAACAAGCATGTTAGTCTGCAAGGAATCCAATAAAAATGAAGGTTACTACTAAGAATCCTTCGGAAAGCATCTTTCTCCATAGTGAGAAGCAGGTAAGGATGGTCGCTAGATCTCACTTCTGAGCTCTGCTCCAGTATTGCCCAGATTGCACTCTGAAGACTGAACTTCTGTTCCGTAACGCACAGCTTGATTCATATGTCAACTTAAAAAAGATCTGACAAGATGCAAGGCTTTGAGCAAACCTCTCTTCAGACTAAGACGAAAAAAAGAAAGATACGAACAAATTCTTACGTAGACTTGATTGTGATACATCTTTCTTGCTCATCTTTCCATGTGTCTGTGTTTCTCCAGCTCTGGCTGAAGCAATGAGACGCGTTCTACGCACCAGGGAGGTTTGATTTGCCATGGTTTGATTGCCATCAAGGTTTGATTTGCCATCAAGGTTTGATTTGCCATGAACAACATGAGCAATCACAGACATATTCCTAATATTGGACTTCTTGTCCATGATTGCTCAGATCTGGTCTACTGTGAAATTCACCTGGATGGGGGAGGAAAAAAAAAAAAAAGGAAAACCAGCTATTGCTTCCTTTTAAAGTACACAAATGTATATGTGAAATTTTAAACTTTTACTATTTGTTATTAAATTCACAGCCTAAAGAATAAATTAAGTTCATAGAATCACAGAATGGTTTAGATTGGAATAGAAATTAAAGACCATCCAGTTCCAGCCCCCTGCCCTGGGCAGGGACACCTCCCACCACACCAGGTTGCTCCAAGCCCCGTCCAACCTGGCCTTGGACACCTCCAGGGATGGGGCAGCCACAGTTTCTCTGGGCGACCTGGGCCAGGGGCTCACCACCCTCACAGCCAAGAATTTCTTCCCAGTATCTCATCTAAATCTCCCCTCTTTTTCAGTTAAAACCCTCGTCCTATTGCTTCATTCCCTGATAAAGAGTCTCTCCCCATCTTTCCTGTAGGACCTCTTTAGGCACTGGAATTTCATAGTTTTAAGCTTAGCATTACAAATAGTTGTTCACATTTTTGGTATGTTTTTGTAAGTTTGAAGGGCGGAGGCATAACTTAAAATACAGCTCAGATTCTGCATCACAAAATGTCAACTACCACCAAAATGAAGAATCCACCTGCGGAGACAGAACAGCTCATCCCTGCCAAACGTTACAGGAAGGATAGTGCACACAACTGCAAGGGGCAGCTCTCATCTGAGCTTCCACAGATCCTTCTTTTCCAAACACATCCTTCTCCTCTTCTCCCACCACTGCCCCTCACTTGGCCACCGCTCCCTCCCGCTCCTGCTCTCCATCTCCCAGGGATTTTCAGGTGACACACTTTTTGGGCATTCAAGGAGAGGCTGGGTCTTCTCCTTTTGTAGCCAACAAACCAGCTCTAGAAACTGGTGGTCCAGCTCAGTCAAAAACCTCTTTAAAGACGTAATTACCAAAAAGCAACATTTTCACAGCCCCTCTCACAAATGAGATCCCAGAAATTTTTCTCATTCCCATAATCCTTCTGCCTCTTGCTAAGAACGATTCACAGAATCACAGAATGGTAGTGGTTGGAAGGAACCTTCGGAGATTATCTAGTCCAAACCCCCCTGCCCAAGCAGGTTCCCCTGGAGCAGGCTTGACCCTCCTTCAATTTGCATAAAAAACATTCCCGACCCTCAGAAGCCCTGGTCATTAACTATTAAAAACATGACAACTTAGCAAAGGAAGATGAAGTTTTACTAATCTCAGCCTGTCTCCTGTAACAAGAGTCACCTGTAGGTCACGGGAGCGCAGGTAACGTGGTTGTACTTGCAAATCCCTTTCATGCACGAAGTGCTTCACAGGGACGCTGAAAAAGACAGAATTGTGAGGAAAAAATGATGGGGAGTATTAAACAAACGTAAAAATCACATACCACATCAGTAGTTTATACTAGTTGCTCAAGTAAAGAACAATATAGCATAACCAGCACTTAAATAGATGCCTCATCTGCGTTTGAGTTGCAACTGAGAGAGAAATAATGAAACGCGCTTTTCTATCGCCACACCAACAAAAGTTTCTAACAGTCTGGGTCTTGGCGAGTGCATCTGAAAACAGGGAACTTGTGCTCTTGCCCAGGTAAGACACTAATTTTACGAAAACAAAGAACCCACCCCAGCTAACAATATTATTATATTACAAACCAGGGTGTTTTTTTACACGAACAGATACACTTCTGAGAAATATCTTATTACTGCATATTCTCATACTAACTTTGGATCTTCAACTTTTTCATTACACGTTTTCTCAAGAAAACTATGGAAAAAAAGGAACACTTCTAATTAAAATAACCAAGTTCTTTTTAGAGATGAGAACTATCCAAACTAAGCAGCAGCCTGGCCCCTTCCCCCCAAAATGTATTATTTCCCCACTCTCCCCTACATTTATAGTTTCTTTCCAACCTCAAAGTCTGCAACGGAGGAAACAACCAACTCCCCCCCCCCCCTTTTTTTTTGCTGCTAAAGAAAATTCAGGACAAATAAGAAAATTTTTAGAGCGTGCTTCCAGTTTTGTCACTGATCCACCTCCAATGAAGGCACTTTATTTCTTAATTTGTTCTGTTAGGTTATTCTTCAATTTAATAAAAAACAATATTTCTTTTCCACAGTGTTCTAGGGTGTTCTGGCATTCAAAGATTCACTCAAGCAAAATTTACACACTTAGAGAACGACCTTGAAATATTTCTGTCTTCTCTTTCTTTTCCACCTAAAACAGCATCACTATTTTTCTATTTTTAGAATTTTTCTGCTTTTAAATCGTGCTGTGCTAAAAAAAAAAAAAATACATCTGTACTCTTAGCGAGAATTAAGCATAGCGCTATAGCTGTGCTATATACACTTATTTCAAAATGTACATAAATAAGTGCTGAGAATTATACCTATGCGCTCTTTGTGTTTGCTAATTATACACCTCCTCAATGGAACAAGTGAAACTTACTTCTGATAAAACACTTAACAAGCACAGACATCACATTTTTAACTGAAACCTGTATTTTTTCCATTGTCTCCAAGTTTCCAATATAGTTATAGACACTGGCTACGCTGTAATTTTCTTTTGGGGCAAGGAACATGCTGATCACAGCAGTGTGTTTCTCCCTTATATTTTAAGCATACGGGTCTCCTACGCGTGTCCATTTACATTAATTCTAAACGTAAACTTCATGCACGTGTTCCTCTAACAGGGCTGGATGTTCTCCTGTGTTGAAGCTATTCATATAATCTGAGGCAGCATGGTACGGGAGTTGTAAAATCCTTGATTTGTGCCTAAAACCAATGGAGCCTTACTCTCCAGCTGGGATAATTGTGTCTGTTACAAAAGTACGATGAAAACAGAGACACGGAGTGACCATTATACAAGACATGGATGTAAGATGTCAGTTTTATGGGTTTAGTTGCTTGGTGTTTCAAGAAGTCATTAATATATTACTATCACTTTGTGGTGGAGCTGGGGCAACTTGGGTTTGAGATGGAAAAGAATCCTTAAGTCATGGTGAAGGAAAGGAGAGGCGAGAAGCACCGTGAGAGGAGAGCGGGGTCAGGCAGAACTGGGGTGGGAGGTCAGGCAAAGGCAAGGGGAATCTACAACCAAGTTTAAGGGATTAGACGGACTGTGGGACCCAAAGCTCTCCAATGTTATACTTCAAAAGACGTCGTCACAGTCTGGAAGGTGAAGAGGCCTCCGTAAGTGACCTCAAAGCTTCTGCTGACACGTCTTATGGCAAGCCCATAAGCAAACAGCGCAAACACCATGAACGCATTTTTATTTCAAACTTTCCATCCTTTTCCTCAATTACAAGACTGCATCCCTTCCCAGAAACTGAAGGTCCGGTGTCTCGGATGTTACTGCATTAGTACTTTTTGGCAGCCCTACAACAATTTAATACACCTGGGCGCAAAGCTTTCAGCCTGTAGGAAGTTAATATTAAGAGCCAGGTTTAGGTAAGTGGCACTCCTTTATTATTGTTTGGTTCCTCCCTTGGCCTAAGTGACTATTTTTAAGAACTTGACACTGCTGGCTCACTTTTAATTCACTTCGTTATATCATAGCAGCTGTTCTTATTAATACAACAGGGTAAACCATTTTTAAGTTTCTGCCAAATATCTTGTTAATAAAATATAGCATATTAGCAAAGATAAAGAGCTCAGTTCAAGCATTAATATTAATGTCTTACCAGGCCTTCTGGCAGGGACTTCAGGATTATCTATTAATAAATGCTACCCACTTCCAAACGTTTTATTTACCACTTTATTTACACAAACGCCAAAACAGAGTTTACCATATGTGCCATTCTGTAACGGAGGCACTGGCATCACAATTCTTTTTGGGTCATAAATACAACTGAAAACACAAAGCCAGATTAAAAATTAATAGCAATTTTAATTTTAAAGAGCTGTTACAGAGTTTATGTTCTGCTGTGACAGACAGCAATGGGATCAAAGTTATCTTGCTCTGGAATGCTGCCTGCACAAGGGTTAAGGTCTTCCGCGTGCAACAGCAAGAAAAAACGATGGAGATGAAAGCAGTACTTGTAGAAGGGAGAAACATCACCGCTTTATTACAAACAGAACATCAGTTTTGCCCAAACCCTCAAGTTTCATGGCCACTACAGCCAGACAATGACTTTGTTCCTTTTAGCTTTGGGTAGCCCATATCCCTGGCTATCAGTCACGCCTCCAGAGTAGTCTGCCTTCCTCTTCTGCAGGTAACCTCTTTCTCCTAAAGATGTTCATATTCTTATCGTAACGAACCATTACACAGCTTCAATTCAGAACTAGGTATTCTAAAAACAAAGAAAAAGGAAAACATTTATTGAAGCTGACTAAGTAACTAGAATGTCCATTTCAGTAAACAATAATAGGTATACAATGAAAGATTACAAGAATTAAAAAATATAAAAGGAAAGGGTTCCAATAGCATTTGTCACCAACAAATGCAAAGATTTACAAGCACCTGTTTATCACAGAAACAGGCTGGTAAATTCCGATTCACCAGAATAAGGAGAGACTCAAAGCAGGTGAAACGCATTACCAGAACTGCAGCGATTTAAAATAACGGGGCAGGCTTGCTAAGGGGAAAAATTAATTTAAAACAAAACAACAGAACCCACCCTGCAGTGTTTCTAACAGATTGATTTCCCTGAGAAAATGCTGTTGATCTGATTCAGGTCGGACCATCCTTCCTCAGGATCAGTGCAGCGCAGCACTGTATAACACAGATATTCACGGCCTTTTCCGAGCCTCGTTTGAAGTAATGTTTTTATCTCCTATCCTTATAAACACCGATGATCAGGATTTTACCCCAAATCTTGCACTTGAATTCCCTAGACGTTGGCAGAACGTTGTCAGCTGCACTGACGAGGTGCACTCCCCACACCTGCAAAAGGAGGAGAAAAAGAGAAGCAGCGACGCCTTCCCTACCCATCCATCTGGCACCCTTCTAATAAAAGAGCATGGCGGGGGGGATAAAAACAAATTAATAAGCTCCGCGATGCCCGAGTCCCACCGCCGCGGCCAGGACCGCCTCAGCGCCGCCGCCTCACCGGGCTCCCGTCAACACCGGGAGGGCGGGAACCGCCTTCCCCCCCCGGCTCCTTCTCTGCTTCGGCCAGCCCTCGGGGCTGAGAGAGAATAAAGAGAAACTCCTGGAAAGTACCATGCTCCGGCGAGGGCCAGCCGGGCTGCCCCGATCCGCCACCCCCTTCCCCAGCCCCCTGCGCCTGACGGGCACGGTGAGGAAGATGGCCGCCGCGCCCCCCCCCCCCCCGTCCCGTCCCCTTCGTTAAGGTGGGGGCAGAGCCCGGCTTGCCCAAGAGTGGGCTGGCCTCTTCCCCACGGGAGCACTTACCATCGTGGCGTATGGCTGAGGATCCTACCTGCCGCCTCAGCCGGGAACGAGCCGAGATCAGCTGCTGCCGGGCTCCAGCATCCCCCGGCTCCCCCCGCCGAGCCGCCGCCCGCGGTGTGCTGAGGGGCGGGCGGCCTCCCCTTACGGCGGCGGGTCTCTGCCCCGCTTGGCCACCGCCTGCTGCCGCTGCGACCCTTCCCCGAAGGTGAGCTGCCGGCTGCCAGCCTCCCGGCCGCTCATCCCCGCGCCCCGAAGGCCGCCATGACCCCCTCCAGCCATGGCCCCGGCCCCCCGAGGGTCTCGGAGGGGTGGCGGCTGCCCCGCCACTACAGGGGCTTCACCACTAATTCTCCCGTGGCTTGTGAACTCCAGGGTGCTGTGTGGAGATGGAGGAGAAGTCCCGGCTTCCGCCATCAGGCGAATTCTCTCAGGTTGTGTCAGCTCTCGGGTAAACGTTAGGTGGAGCCCCGTCCCTTCCCCTCAGCGAGGGAGGGAAGGCGGCCGTGGGGATTTGCCGCTCTGCCGCTGCTGCTGAGGAGGTTTTTCCCTCATAAGATGTTTAGTGTCGGGTTTGATTGCTTGCTTGGAACAGGTAGTCAGTCTGGGTGCCATAACCCCTTATTAGTTACTTTTAAAAAGAGGTTAAATGACTGCTCAGCTCCCTGTTGGAACGCGAAGGTGGGACTTGCTGTCGTGAAAGGCACTAAAGTAATAACAGCACTTCATGTTTTTCAATGCAGACTTTCACCCGAAAGTTGTCTTTTAGAAATACGAGGTAATTAAATTGTCAAGCGCAGAGTGAGCGCGTGGATGTCTTCACTGAAAGCACCAACCTCTGGGATAAAACTAAAGGAAAATTTATATAGTAGTACTTCTTAAGGACTGATGATTGGGAAAGACGACCACCAAGTCAAACTATTATGTAAGCATATTATTATATATAAAGCACTATAGATGGAATAAACAGCCGTATCGGCCATACAGAATGTATGGTCCTTGTAGGAAACTGCTTCCAGCCTCAGGCGTGGAAAAATACTGTTACTTCCAACAGAGCTTCTGCCCACGCAGAACTTGCAGGATTTTACTTAATTAGATAAAGTTTAGCACACTCAAATACATTTAAGTTATCAAAATAGCAAGAGCAAGCACTCATGAAGGAGCAGAAGAGTGAGAATGTGATTAGGAAGTTCTGTCCTGCAGGTTTTTCTTTTTTTATTAAACAGCAATTTCAATGGTCGTAAATGGCCAGCAGGCGTTCAGAATTACACGTTACCTCAAAGGCGTTACTCGTTTTATCAAAGAGCAGGTATTAGTTACGCCATACTCCTCAAAGTGATGCTATAACAGAGGAAATGCTAGATCTGAGAGCTCCAGACCTCCTTTGGCCAGATGCTTAGCAACTTCACATTGAATAGACTGTATTCAAAACAAAATAATCTATTTGACCGAAGTCCTTTGCTCAGCCAACAAGGAAAAAGGCTGAGACCTTCTGGCCTTGTAGCCCCTGCGACTTTGCATGTGCTGTTTTATTCTTCTCTTTTCCCCAAACAAGAGGAAACGTCCACCAAATATTTTGCTGGCAAGCTTTTTCTCTGCAAAGGCTCATTTTTCTTTTAGTATGTCTTCCAGGGGTTGTGAAGCCGACATCGGATAGCTTCCTTTAATCAAGCTGGTTGTGTCACAACAGAGGAAAAGCAGCGTTGTTTTGTTCTCTCCATGGACTTCTTACGCAGGCTGAAGTTGAGCTCTGTGCACAGCTCTCTGTCAGCATGGAGGGTTCTTTCTGAAGACCTGATGGCTGATTACAAAACCTTTTCCTTGTGCCTGCGTGCATGCGCACACAAAATTTTAGGACTTGTTTTCTACTGCTGGTGCTCAGCCATGATCCTATAAATATCATTGAAATTAACTTCATTTTTCTCTGTCTTTTATTGCATTCCAATTTATGCCAATCTGTGCAGGAAAACAAACCTTACAAAACTCTTGAACAGTTTCCAAATTAACAGGCTCCCTGAAAAAAACCCTCAGTGTTTACTGGCTTGCCATCTTTATGGGCATTTTATTCTTTACATGACCTCCTTTCCACTTAAAAATAACTACTTTTATGCAAAGTATCTTTCAGCCTGTACACTACCTACAAAAATCTTATTACAGGTGCTAACCATTCCTCTTCTCACATTTTTTTCTACTTGGAGCACAACCTTCTTTTGTATTTCTGGAGCAATTACTGTCCTTATTCTCTCCTCCACAGCGTTACCTTCAGCCATGGGTATGGAGAGTGGTGTACTAAACCCTTTCTGGTTGTAAATTCCCTAAAATCAATCAATAGAGTCAACTAAATTGTGCCTGAAGAATGAAAGTTGTGCCTATAGAAATAGCTCAGCCCAAGGGCTCTGTGCCATTCAGCACACATTTTAAGGGCACAAGTGAAATCGAAGTGATATATTATTTTTGTACCTGCCTTCTTCACTCACTTGAATTTTTTTCATATGCTGTGATACAGCCTAGGAGAATCTAAAATGATTTCATGCAAGTGATTAATTATTCTGTGTTTACAGCAGTGTAAGGAAAAGTAGACAGTAGAAAACTTTGGAGGTTTGAAAAACTTGGAAAAGAGAGGTCTGTAAAGGTGTATCTGAGGCTTCATGAAAAGCCGTTGTTCCAAACTGTACCCAGTATTGCTTCGCTGTTGTGTCGAGGGTACAAAAAGC
Organism: Alca torda; assembly: GCA_008658365.1. Classification (NCBI taxonomy): domain Eukaryota; kingdom Metazoa; phylum Chordata; class Aves; order Charadriiformes; family Alcidae; genus Alca; species Alca torda. The sequence goes on from CM018101.1 coordinate 4,345,944, forward strand.
TAGAGTCCTTATTCAGAAAGATGTATTGGAACAGGAAAAAGATTGTTTTGCTAGTTAAAACTTGTTGGTCAGGGGAAGCCGTGATGGGACAGGAGGAGCTATTTCCTGCTCTCAGTGTTTATTAGAGCTTTTAATCCATTTTCACTTGCCCTGTTTTGCTCTGGATCCGCTCTTTTTCAGACACATGCATAGGTTTTTCCTATGTAGTTCCAGATGCACTTTGGTCTAGGTTCTGCTTTCTATTCGATTCAGATGGATTTGGCTTGCGTTCTAGTGCATGGAGTACTGGAGCACTTGGTTTTCCCTGGCTGTAACTGAGCCGCGTGGTCCTATTGTCTATATGAATTAGTTTTTATAACATTCAGTGGTTTAGAGGATAGGTGTTATCAAAGGTTATTTGTACATGGGCTTGCGTAGGCAGGCAGAACCACCTCTGCTGTCATCCAAGTTAGCCACGCGGAAGACAGTTGTGACGTGAAAGCCAGGTAGCCCGTTTGGTCTGGTTTTGAGCCAGTAATGTCTGTCTTTTCTCAGGGAGTGTGTTGACTCAGGGGTGGCACTCAGTTATCATTACTATATAGCTTCTACGCTGGTGTTGCCTGAAGAGCGCAAGTCTGCCTTTGCCTGCTTGTATATAGGATTTTCCCCAGAACAGTTCAAATTTGAACCCTTCCTGGATAAGAATGGCAACACCTTAGCCAGCAACTTAGCTTGTTCTGTAAATCCAGGGTCTTAATTCTGTCTTGTTCAAATGGATTGTCTAAAATATTTTCTCATTTGCAGTATTAGTACCGATCATAGAATCGTAGAGTGGTTTGAATTGGAAGGGACCTTAAAGATCATCTAATTCCAGCCCCCTGCCCTGGGCAGGGACACCTCCCACCAGACCAGGTTGCTCCAAGCCCCGTCCAGCCTGGCCTTGAACCCCTCCAGGGATGGGGCAGCCACAGCTTCTCAGGGCAACTTGTTCCAGTGTCTCACCACCCTCACAGCAAAGAGCTTCTTCCTGATCTCTCATCTAAATCTCCCCTCTTCCAGTTTAAAACCTTTCCCCCTTGTCCTGTGGCTCCCCTCCCTGCTCCAGAGTCCCTCCCCAGCTTTCCTGGAGCCCCTTGAGGGCCTGGAAGGGGCTCTAAGGTCTCCCCGGAGCCTTCTCTTCTCCAGGCTGAACCCCCCCAGCTCTCTCAGTCTGTCCTCACAGCAGAGGGGCTCCAGCCCTCCCAGCATCTTGGTGGCCTCCTATGGACCCACTGCAACAGGTCCACGTCCTTCTTATGTTGGGGGCCCCAGAGCTGGATGCACCACACAGCTTGGTGTCATTAGCAAAATTCCTGAGGGTGCACTCGATCCCACTGTCCGTGTCGCCGACAAAGATGTTAAACAGTGCCGGTTAAGACGCTGCAGTTAACTGGGGTTGTTCTGTAGCCTGTTTGTTTTATTTACCATTTACACTTCTCTAAACCTACCATTACCACCTCTGAGGGGATCCTCTGAAGACAGCATGTTTATTGATGTTTTAGTCAATTAACTATTTGGATCTGATCTCTAGTAACGATGCATGAGAAAAAAAAATGCAACTTTATTACTAAGCGACTCTACAAGAAAAGCTTTTGCTGATATAAGATGCCTGATGAGGCAACTGTTTCTTTACAACAGATGATTTGCATAATTTTTCAACCAATAGCAGGGACCAGTCCTGCAAATTTTTCATCAAGCAAACTGCAGACCATTTACCCCAAAATACCACTACGAATTTTCTGCTTTACAATATTTCTATATGAATAAAAGCCTGTGATGGGTGTGCTTATGGCAACAAAAAGGTACCTGACCAATACAGTGTTAGAAAATCTGTGTAACTGATGCCAGTAAACCTTGTAAAGAGCAGAAAAAGTCTAAAATTTGTGTTGCTTTTCAGGACTGTGAAAAGAAAATCCTATGAGTTGTAAGTTGAAGCTGGATGGTATAATAATTTTTGAAGGGCAATGAATAAATTCACTATAAACTTTTGGGATTTTCCAGGGCAGCCCTGCTTTTAAAGCTGAAAGTTTCCTTAATCTGTTGCCATAGTTTTTTTTTTAACTTTGTAACCTCTCATCTCAAGCAGCCTGTGGGTTTGAACTTTTGACTAAACATAAATTCATCTTGAAATTCAGATAACCAAGGGTATATAGTTATGTATTAAGTGTGACTTTAACTTTTCTTTTCCTCATAGGCGTTTTCATAACAGCATGCAATTCCTTTAAAACTATTAATCAGAAAGCTGATGAGTTCTTCAGCTATTTTTTTTTTTTATTATATTATGCATTGGCTATAGTCAAGCAATCTCTTCAGATTTTGCCTGGACTTTGGGCATGCCTGGGTCCATCTCACAAAATATCAGGCATTTAACAGAGATATCTACGCTGGAGGCCTTACTTAGCAATGAAGAGAGACAGGCACTTCGGGAAGGCATTTCAGCTTTTTGATCGCCTGTGATTTGTTGTGACTGAATGACTAGTAGAATATGCCACATGATATAATTTCTGCTCCTTCACTGGGTGGTTTGCAAGAATATCCAGTGTTGATATTAACACATAAAAGCAGCACATATGATTTGTTTCAAAAGTACCGTCTCTGTGTTGCCTTTATTCCTTTCTCCTTAAATCAGTGAGATTGCTGTTGTCATTGGTTTGAAATATTTGGCCCCAAATGACTGTTTTTGAAAACCCAAGCTGTAAAAATGAGCATTTTGCAAAGACCAGTGCGAATTTGAAATGGATTGTGTGATCATTTGTGCTAGCGAAACACGCTTGCTTGTCTACACACACCAAATGAGCAAGAACGTAACCCAACCAAGTTCATTTAGAGTTGAGGGTTGGCCTCATAAATTACACAGTCTCTTTGCCACGAGACCTGTGCTTGTGAATGAAATTAATAATGCTTCCCTACCTTATCCTAATTTATTATTACAATGCTTCTTATAATTAAGTATGATTGTTTTAAAGTATAATATTAAATATGGTGGTATGGATGGAGAAGTAGCTATGTTTTATCAAAGATTCAAGAAAGTTTAGTTGTTGTGTTCACTCAATTCTGGCTGTAAAACAGAATGAAGAGGCAGGAAAAGTACAAGGAATGAAGTGTTTTTCTGCTTCAGGTAGAAGGCAGGCGGATTTTCTACGGTGAATTAAATAAGGGCTACCACTCAGCTTTCTGGTAACTTTGCTACATTGAGAACATCTGCCAAATTGCACTGAAAAGGTCACATTTGTTTATCTGGGAGCAGGATATGTTTTGTAATTGATTGAAAAGAATGGCATAGGCCAAGTGGCAATGCAATAAGTCTGCCCTGAGCAAAGCCAATGAGGGAAGTAAATGCAATTTGAAGAAGCTCTATCAGGAACGAGCAGTCCCAGTGAACCCACGTGTAGAGGGTTTGAAGTCTCTAAGGAATCTCTGTGTCTTTATTACTCAGGAAGCGAACTGATTAAGAACGTTCCCAGCTTGAGCCAGACCCAGCAGCCGGGTTCCTTCAGTGGTAAAACCACTGTGAACGCTTTCAAGTCTGGGATGGAGGAGTTGACGCTTTGAAGCCCATTTGGATCAGCTGCCTGGGGCATTCAAACTTTTATCTCTGGCTACAGCCTGCCAAGGTAGATGTGCCCCTTTGAGGCAATGGATATCACAGGGCTAAGGTGCCATGTGAGTCGGCCGGAGGAAACGCACCCTCACTAAAGGGGATGGGAACAACCCTCCACAGTGATCATATTAATCCAGGCTCATGAAGCAAATCCAGAGTTTTGCCATCTTCCTCTCTTACCACAACTATGGTGAGGCTTGTAATAATCACCTTTATGCAAGTTTTTTTTTGGAAAAGGTAACTCAATATAGCCCTCTTCAAGCAGAAGATAACTGTCTTAGAGCTACTGTGGGGAGGTGAAAATTATTACTGCTACAATAACACCACTGTTAAATTTTTTCGTCTTATGTGAGTGATGATAGGATAGTTATAAGAGCTTTTTGTGTAGTCTTTCATTCTTGCAGGGACTCCCATCTTCTAACATAACTTCTTCCCTCATCTAGCATCAGAGATGAGCAGTTTACTGTAATGATAAATGTGTGCACAGTGAAAAATGGCATTATAAAACTGACTGTAATCAGGGGTAAAAGTGTCTGTTGTGATGCTGAACATTTGTTCATGGTCAGTTCTTTACAAAGCAGTATTTTTCATTTTACAAGCAGAAGGATGATTTTTATAATGTCTCTCTCCCCTAGTGCTCCCTGGGAGCTGAATAATAAAATTTGTACTCTTTAGTACAATAAATAAAATAGGACTCTGACATAACCGTGAGGCATCAGGTTTCTGCAGAGCAGAGAATTTTGTCAGTGATGCATGAGACAAAGTAGCATCCAAGCATTTTTTCAAGTTTTTATTTGGTCATAATGCCAACAGGTCAATGGACCTGTTTCTGTCATTAGCGGGAACAGATAGGAACTTTTTTTTAATCCTGGGCCTGAGCGTGTTTCATAATCAAATGTTCCTTTAAAGCTGGGAAATTACATTAACATCAGAAAAAAAAAAGAAAAAAGAGGAATTAGGCACTGCCATATGTCATTCCAGGTGGAAATACAACAGGGTGCAGTAAGGCAAGGATTGTGGAGGGACCCTGTTGTGCTTGGCTGTTGGAAAGCATATGGTGCAATAATGTTCCAGCTCTGACTGTGAATTTTCCTTCTCTTGTATTCTCTGGCAAATATGTTTGTTCTAATATATATTCAACCGTTCTGTTTGTGCCTAGGAATAGAGTGCTCCTCCATCTTCAAAACTACCTATTAGATCAGGTCCCACTTCAGAGAGAACCCCAGAAGAAACAGAGAAGAGGTATGAGAAATTTCCTCACTAATTGTCCAAACCACCTTTAAAATGTGGAAGAGGTTACAGAGGCTTGGATTTCAATGGCCTTAATGGAGACTTTAGGATGCTGAAATTCCAGGAGAAGGAATCTCTCCCCATCTTAAGCCGTAGCTGCTCCAAAGAAAAACAGTGCTGGTCCTCAGCCAATTTTTGTGCCCCTACAGTAACGCTGAGCTGCAGTTGGCTTGGTCTCAAGACTTCCTTCCTAGCCTTGAAGGTGACTGCATGGGAAGTATTGCATTTCAGGATTTATTATTTATTGTTTAAGTTTCTCAGTGCACTCTTCAGGCCATGAAGCTGCAGAAGTGTTAACCAAACCTGAGTTCCTATCATCCAGCTCTCCTGTGCTTGGCCAGGCACGTCGAGGACTACACAGAGAGCTTCACATCTCCAGGGCCTTCATTTGTATGGAATCCAGTGAAATGCTTCAGATACATGTGTGATCAGAGATTATAGCAAAATGTAGTAGTGGTTAGATTTGTCTCAGTGTCATCTTTCAGTATCAGATCAGTGTACAATACAGTTTCTGAGTGAGGCTGTTGCTTGCGGCTTCTGAGGCAAAAGGCATAAATCTCAGGCACTTGGCAGTTTTGAAATGAGAAGCCCATGCAGGGAAGTTTGTCTGTAATCATAAGCAGTTTAATGGCTGGTTTCTATTCTGAAACTGGAGGGGTTTTTATGTCTCCTAAAACATAACATTATTATCTGTAATGTAACTGTGGGTATCTGCATTGTCCAATCCTTTTTAAAAATCCCATTAGGCTTTTGACCTCTCTGGTTTCTGTCTGCACAAAATCCCTTAGAGCAACACTAACCCCTTACAAAGTTCCCTGCATATGTACCACTGAGGGTACTTGTACACCACAGGCTTTCTGCATTGTGGTGTCCAAATGGCTAGCAACTTGGAGCCGTGTTAGCCAGCGTGGCTGAAAGGAAGTTGTGGAGACATATTTGGGCAAGGCTGTCATCTGCCAGCTTTGCAGTGTGGTTGTAGTACAGCTATAAGTTACAGGGCTGAAATACTGAGTTGCACACTATGTTCCTAAAAGTAGCTGTTACCCTTTCTCTCCTCTTCCTTTCCTTTTCTTGCCTTGCTTTGCCTTAGCTCCTTCTTGCCCGCAGAAGTTGAAAATGCAAAGTGACGTGAACTAACTCGAACTCACGTGCACTAGATGCAAAACAAATATTGCAGATTCTGTTACAAAGTGGAGTCTGATGTGCGCTTCCAGGCAGCAAATGGTGTGACTCGGCAGTGGCATGCAGAGCATTCATCAGATTGTTTCTCTGCCCTGCTGCAGTGCTGTTGTTGACGCCTGTATGTACTGGTTGAAAGAACTGAACATCATCATCATCATCATTGCTGTGTCCTAGACAAAATACTTTCTCGTATTTTAGAAATGTTGAGCAGAGCAGGGTTGGAAACATTTATGGGGAATGTCATTTGTGACATTAATAGCAAAATGGCAGCAGCATCTTGCTTTCCCAGCAAGTGCATGCTCTATTAGTACTTTCCATCTGCTGAGTTTTTAATTTTATTGTGTTTTATATTTTAATGTTTTTCTCAGTGGTCAGAATACTGCTCCACAACCAAAGGAAAAGCAGGTAGCAAGGTTTTCAAATGGTAACAGTGGACACTGCTATATTGATAACAATATCCCTTGGAAGCAGTAGGACTTCATCTTTTCCCTGCTCTTAAGCAGCAGATCTCTTCAGTAGCCTGTGCATGCACCTTTACAGCATTTTTAACCTTGATGTCTTTTAATGTACTTTGATTTTTTGAGGGATATCTCTTTGTGAATAATCACTCTTGAGATACTTAAGCTGAACTTGCAATTTCTCCTTGATCTCAGGATCTGATAAAAGAGTGTTCTCCCTTTCCTTTTTACTGCCTTTTCTGTGGGAGGACACAAAATTCTGAAAAATTCAGAAATGTCACCTTAAGGAGTTTATAATCCTTTTTGTCCAACTCCTGCTGGCCTCCTGTTATATGGTGGTGATGATGGTGGTAAATAAAGGATGAAGTCGTATTTCTGTAAGTGTAAACACAGTAAGGAGTAAAAGCACAGGAAGAAACATGCATAGCAAACCTTCACAGTTCAGATAAAAAACAACTCTTTCATGAGAAGTTTTGAGAAACAGTCCCATAAACTGTAGGGCTCTGAGGTGAGTTTATGGTGGAGCCGAAGGTGCTGGGAGCTCCTTATGACCACTGACTCTTCTGCATACTTGGGTGGCAGAGAAACATTTTATCCCTCCTGTTCCCTTTTCTCCCAGGGAATCCTGCAAATGTATCTGGTTTGGGAGTTCTAGTCTACCAGTGGGAAATTTGGAGTATCATGTGGCCATGAATTTCACTGTGTTAAAGTCCAGATTTAGTGGTGGTGTGTTTTAAACGGAATGTGTTGCCCAGAGCTTGGGAAAAGCACTTTCTAAGTGGAAATGTCAAGTAAACTAAGTTATGAGAGTTATAAGAGCTACAAAGATGATTAGGGGACTGGAACACCTCTCTTATGAAGAAAGGCTGAGGGATTTGGGTCTCTTCAGTCTGGAAAAAAGATGGCTGAGGGGGGATCTTATCAACACTTATAAATACTTAAAGGGTGGGTGTCAGGAGGATGGGGCCAGGCTCTTTTCAGTGGTACCCGGGGACAGGACAAGAGGTAATGGGCACAAACTTGAGCATAGGAAGTTCCACCTAAACATGAGGAGGAACTTCTTTACCCTGAGGGTGGCAGAGCACTGGAAGAGGCTGCCCAGAGAGGTGGTGGAGTCTCCGTCTCTGGAGACATTCCAACCCCCCCTGGACACGTTCCTGTGTAACCTGCTCTGGGTGACCCTGCTGTGGCAGGGGGGTTGGACTAGGTGATCTCCAGAGGTCCCTTCCAACCCTATGATTCTATGACAGAATTACAGAGATGGCAAATTGTAGCAGAAATAGAGAAGTCCTGCAATGTAACTTCTTGCCCGTTACCTCCTCTGTGTGAGTGTATCCAACCAAGCTTGCACATTTATCCAGCTTTAAAACTTCAAACCTGATTCAAGGTGTAAAACGTGACGGAGAGTTGATAAGGCAGGGACATTGCTCCAGATGTCATCAGCAATCTGTTGTTATTGTTCAGTCTTACTGGAGATCTACCTGGAGGCTTTTAGCGGGAGCAGAAAGCTGCTTTGTGCTGCGTGTTAAACAAACAGCAGCAGGCAGTCCTGGCCTCAATTAGCTATTGATCTAATAGCCCATATTCTGCAAATTTTAACCTATTTTTTGTTACCACTGTACTCACGTGAGTGGCCCCAAACAGGTCAGTATTTGAGTTGAGTTACTCATGAGACAGTTTGCTGTAGATTCAGCATTTAACTCAAAATTACACAGGAAAGAAGCATTCTGCCCCCCCCCTTTTTTTTTTTTGTGCTTTTCAGGAGTCATACCTATAAAAAGTTGCATTGATTTAGAATCGTGTTCATATTTTAAGAGAAATAAACCTCTTCAAAGGCAGTCTAAATGCTTCTTTTAGATACAAACCCAAAGCTTGATAGTAGAAACGCACCTTAGAGAAGTTTTATTGACTCCAGGGGATTTCAGTGCCACTGGAGCAACTGAAAAAGCTGTTTCCAGCAAAGGCAAGGATTTATCTCAAGAAAGAGGCTTCCCCCGACACAATCAGCTGCTTTTTGTCACATAAGAGAGAAAAGCTGCAAAAGAAACAGGACGTAAAGGACGGAGGGAATAAAACTGCAGCTTCCCTGCAAATATCCCTTATAAAGTCTTGAGCACAGGAGGGCTTTCCAGCTCGTGATGCAAGAGCTGAGGCAGGGGGTGGGTTTGGTGGGCTGGGCTGAAATCTGTCATCAGGAAAAATTGAAACCAGCATTGGTGGAAGCTGTCTGTGATGCAGAGGTGAAGGCTGGACCTGGCTCGACGCTTAGGGGAGGTGAAAGAGGGGGACAGCCCACGATTCAAAGCGCGAAAGAAGCAGGAGTCCGCGAGTGGCAGTGGAGGAGAAACAGAGAGCAAGGGGCAATCTGGCATAATAGGAGGGCAGCCACAGCACGTGTAGAAGGTAAATAAGTAATCACAGTAAAATAAAGGGGCAATCTAATTGGAAAACGTCTGGTTGCTGCTGTGCTCCTGATCTGGCTGGATTTCTTGCAGCTGGTATGTGCTGTTCTCCCTACAGCACATTTGCGATACACTCGTGCAAACCTTTACAGGAAATCTAGCTCCTTAGTGATTTGCATTAATCTAAAAGCTTTTTTAAAAATTGTGAATCAGCTCCGAACACAACAGAATTTGTCTTCAAATGGTAATTTTTTTTTTTTTTTAAAGTAAAATACATTTGTATTGAAGAAAATGAGAGTTCAGAGACAGGCATGGAACATCTGTAAGATGCATGCATGTTATGGGAGGGGGGACTGCAAGCCATAGATCACTTGCAAGTAGCTGCTGAACTTCATGTGTGCTTTAGATTGTTTCCCTTAGATGTGTTAGCAAGCTGTTAACACCTGCACTGAACATAATTGCCAAAAAAAATCTTGGAGTATTTAACTAACTCTAATAATAGTTTCATATGTTACGAGAATGGTGTGGAATTATAGAAGTGGGAAATAGAGGGATCGTAATGGAAACTGACTGTGTGATGAAGTGTAAACAAATCAGAAGTCAAATTAAGTCCTATTAAATCTGACTCAGATATGATTTGCCTCAACTTGACTTCTCTGGGCTTGCAGGGTGTTTTTTCTTGTGCTACCTAAATAGTATTTGAGCACTGTGCAGATGCTGCCAAGTTAATGAAACGAATATTAATGTGAGCACATGAATGAGCTTTAGGGGTGAGAGATCAGGGCATTTGCTGAGGCTGCAGGTCCTACGGGACCCCATTAAACTAAATAGCAGAGCAAATCATCCAGTGTGTGCATGGAAATGGGTGAAGAAAGGAATCTGTATCTTAGCATCTGACCCTACAAATGTGACCTTGGCTCCGCCCTTGAAGAAGGAGATTTAAGATCTTATTTCCTGTTTCCAAGTAAATCTCTTATCTAGGATCTAGTATCCGCTATCCACCAATATGTTGAGAGATTGCAATAATGAATCTTTCCATCACATCCAGGGGAGGCTGCTAGCAGCACTGCACCTCTCTGACATTACATGCTCTAATTACATGCAAGGTTTTTAAGAGTGCTGAAACATCACAGAAAAGAGAAAAAGATAAAAGCCAAGAATTCAAAAAATGCTGGACCAGGACTTCCAGGACAAATTCCAATAGAGAAAATGCAGCTTGTTTCCTTTTGAACTTGTTTCATGGGTAAGGAAAGAATACTTAGCTATTCCTGCAGGAATGAAGAAGCCACAAACACAGGCTGCAGTAGTTGCAATTAATTGCATTACAGAGGGATGATGCATCGCCCATGTCCTGTTGCAGCTTTGCTTTGAAGACCTAAATGACTCCCCAGCCACCCGTTCAGCCCTGCGCTCAGCACTGCTTTGCACCCTGCCTCTGGGCGTAACTCAAATGTTCTTGAAAGGCTTTTTCACAGATATATCAGAATGAGGTATTTGATGGAGTAATTAGGTGTAGTATTTTAAATTAACAGTAGCCAAACAACTTGATTTTTTTGCTCAAAAATTATCCAAATTTTGGTATGGATAGGGCCAAAATAAGCTTGATCTAGGATCAATGTACAGAAGCACCTAAACTTGTTTCTAGAACAATTCTAAGCTTTCTTAAACATGTGAATATGTGAATGCATCCTGTTTTTTGAAAGACTGCAACCATTTTTGACTAAGATATTTAAAAACTACAGGTATTTTTGACCACCAGTGTTGGTTTCCTCCAGATCTAAATCTCTGCTTTTGCAGTGTGATTTTATTCTTGGCTGTTATTCTATTTAGTGTAATAGTAACTTATTTTTAGAAGTTCACTTCATATTTCAGGCAGAAGTGTGTATTTCTAAAGTACTGAAAACCAGCAGTGTTTTCCTGCCAGGGAAAGAGAGAAAATGGGAGTGGTTAGTATTTGCATTTATATAGCATTTTCTCTCAAAGGATATTGAAGCACTTTGAAAATAGTAAGTTGCCCAAGATCCAGGGAGTTTTCTTTAAAAAGTTGTGTGATATTTGCCGGTCAATCACCGAATGTGATGGAGGAGATGCAGCCAGGAATCTCTGAACTCCAGGATTTACATAGGAAAGGAAACCCGGAAGAATGGAAAATGATCTATCTCATTAAATAGTTCAGCTGTTCATTCTCTGACCCGTAGGCGTGGTATACTCTGGGTGATACCTGGGGGGCCACACATGAAGTAACGGACAATCTTAAATTGTTGTAAAGTTGACAGATGACTTTTAGAGCTCAAGTCTAGCTGTCTAGAGCTTTGGCAATTGGATCAGTACAGCTTTGGTGCCACAGGCGGTATTGGTATAGGATTTAATTAGAATAACCCCTTTTTATTGAATTCTGGGAATGTCAGCTTGCTAATTTTACCTCTAGCTCCTTTTCAGAGCAGCTTTTACTTGAAAAGTATTTTTTAAATTGGGATAGGGGAGGCTTATTAGGTCACTGAGAGTGACAGAGTAGAGATGTAATCAACAGTTCATCACCAGGAAAGAGGGTGCCAGAGGAGGTGTTGCAGGTCAGGTGAATTGATCTAATGGGACTCAGGGTCACAGACCAAGAAAATGACTTTTTATTGCATTTGCTCATCATCATCAATTATAACCCTTAGCATTCATTTATCAGCTTTCCAACGATTTCCCAAAGAATTAGGATGTATATGCCTTACAAAACTCTCAAGGGCATGATTCTTACTATTTCAGTATTAAGATGTGGGAAGGATTGTTGTAAAATATTTAAATGTATTGCTTATAACTGTCATTACAGTCTCTGTTAGGAAAATTAGCTGTAATTGGTACAAGAGAAATAGCTTACTAAAAAATCCCACTGGGTCTCACCAGCAAGGATGTAGACCCACCAAGGAGCTTTTAGCTCTCTTTTTCAAGAAGAGAAAGAGAAGTACAACCTCTGAAGTGAAATCTCACCCTGCTGTCTTTGCCCTTGAATGCTAAGGTAGAAGAGCATCTTTCTGTGTGACAAACACTGACAGTATTTCTGCATTCTTAGCTGCTTGTGTAGTTTTAGGAAAATGCCTCTTTTTGGACCAATAACACTGGGCAAATCAGCAGTTCCAGTTTGTGAACTCAGTTATATCTATCTTCACTCGAGATCTGACAAAGAAATACCTGTTGGCCTGTTTTTACTGGCAACGTGAGAACTATGTGCTCAGTTACCAGTTCTGTTTTGCTGGTGTTTCTGTCAGTATCCCATAAGTGATTTTACGTGTAAAAATTGTGCGTGATCATCTTTTTTGGAGAGACTGTGTGGTCCATGTGATCCTGGTAAGCATTTAGTGTGTTGTGGTTCCCCAACTATTGTTATCTCCTCTTTTAAAGCAATTTCTTGTTTTTCAATCCCATTTATTTTAGAGTTAATTTTAAAATTGTATTACTGTTAATATTTCAATTCTGATATACTTTTCAGCATCCTAGTAAGGGGCTTGTATCTATCAATATTCTTTCCTTGCTTGAGGAATGAAGTGCAACATTCTGTTCTGAAAAGGAAAGCAGGTATTAGTAGATGAAAAGCAGTTTTAGTAGATGTCTATGTTTGTACTTATTGATGTAAAGATAAGTATATATATATATAAAGATCCTGCAGTTCAATGGATATCTAATTTTTGGAAACAAGACTACAACCAGTGGCATATTCTTAGCATTGGTATCTTCCTAGACCTGCAGCTGAAATTGATACACTTTCCAGTTAGGCACCTAATAATAAAAATATCAGTTTCAAAGAGCAGATTCAAAATATTGTGGAGATCTATTCCCTCCACGCCTCAATAGATACATTTTGCAAGGAGTCTGTATTCTTTATGATGAAAAATATTGCTATGTTATATGTTGGAGTAATCCACAGCTATTAGTGTCCCATGCTCTGGAATTAAAATCGCGTGAAAACCAGGCATATTGTTTCTTGCAAAACATTTTGAGCTCAGGAAAGGTGGCATGGCTCCTACTGCTTTTCATCTAAGCTTTTGACATCTCTTAAGGCTTAGAGAATGAGAGGTGTTATTAGTTAGGTAAAGGAATCCCACCTGCAGTGCTTTTCATTATGTGAAAAAATTAATAGTTTCAGTTTGGGGTGAAGCAAATTGCTTGTGGTCCTAGACCTCTAAAATTGTTAGATTTTCTGGGTCATTTAGTAAATTGTTTCTCATATGATTTTTTTTCACTCTTGATTAATTCTTGGCAGCCTTACATAGATAGAGAAGAAAGAAGATCTGTTGTGAGACAAATCACTAAAGTTTTGTAGAATTTCAAAGCATATTTATTAAGTGGACTTCTGGGAGCATTCATTCAAACATTACAAGAGGCTGCTGGGAGAGACCGTGGAATCTCCATCCTTGGAGATACTCAAAACTTGACTGGAGAAGGCCCTGAGCAACCTGTCACAATTTCAGAGTAGGCCTTGCTCTGAGTGGCGGATTAGATTAGACACCTCCAAAAGTTCCTTCTATCATAAATTAATCTGTGATTGTATGAGTTTTGGACTCTATGAATGAGTTTAAATCCCAGTTCAGCCAAGGAATCTCATAATTTGAGCTGAGTAGATGTGTCACCTTGACCTTAGTTCCCATTACGTATTCAGAGAATACGTGAGCAGTATTGATGCTCCCAGTCTGTCCTTCTGTGTTCACCATTCATTCCATAAAGCTTCTCCAACTTGCTACCCCTCCTTTCTTCCAGGAGTTTTTAAGTGATGATGAAATTTTAAATGATGACATTTAAATTAAATGATGACCTTTAGATGAAAGCGTTCTGTTTTCTTGGTTTCTTTCCCTACCAGTAACAAATAGAATGCTTTTTAAAGAGGAAAGAAATATTCTCTCAGATTAAGACAGGCTGAGAGAATTTGGGTTGTTCAGCCTGGAGAAGAGAAGGCTCCAGGGAGACCTTAGAGCCCCTTCCAGTCCCTCAAGGGGCTCCAGGAAAGCTGGGGAGGGACTCTGGATCAGGGGGTGGAGTGATAGGACAAGGGGGAAAGGTTTTAAACTGCAAGAGGGGAGATTTAGATGAGATATTGGGAAGAAATTGTTTGCTGTGAGGGTGGTGAGCCCCTGGCCCTGGTTGCCCAGAGAAGCTGTGGCTGCCCCATCCCTGGAGGGGTTCAAGGCCAGGTTGGACGGGGCTTGGAGCAACCTGGTCTGGTGGGAGGTGTCCCTGCCCAGGGCAGGGGGTTTGGAACTAGATGACCTTCAAGGACCCTTCCAACCCAAACCATTCTGTGATTCTATGAAAACAGAGATATAAGAAGGAAGGAAGGTGATTTGGGTGGGTGAAAATGTCACCTGTACATTGAGTTCGATCCGTGTTAGGTGGTGTAGTCTTGTCTCTGCCACTTCCACATTACAGGGTCTTGAGCAAGTCACGTTATCTCTGGATGCCGTAACCTGCCCATGGCTTGGGGGCAAAGCTTTCAACAGATAAATCGGTGCTGTGGGCATCGAGCCAACTGGGAGGTCAGGGGCACGGGATTTCATTTACCAGCAGACTGAGCTGAGCCCAGCCGCCAGGCTAAAAAGACAGAGGAAGGCTGAGCTGAACCCTGGCACATAGCGATGGAGGAGGCTGCAATGTATTTCCTACCGCCATGTGTCTATATCTATATCATCTATATCTATATCCATATCTATATCTCTACTCTTTTACATCATTGTGTAGACTCGTGGTGCCTCATTTTGGTATTGAGCAGGAATCAAAGTAGCTACAGAGGTGTCAAAAAGAAATGAATGAGGCCTTATTCACCTCTCAGATATGTAATGAACTAGAGCTCAAGAATGTGAATAGGCGTTTCTGCATTGTCTTTGTAATACTTGACACAAGCTGGGATTAATCTCAGTTTTAGTTGTAAATAAACTAGATCTGTAGTCTCAACTAGTCATTTAAGCACTTTCTGTAGCCATTGAGGAGAAAGAAGCACACCCAATGACTGATTTGTCTGCCTGTCTACCTTAAAGAGCAATGAAACACTTCTGGAGATGCCTGTTTTCGTCTGCCGGCTGTAGCTGGAGTCAGGTGAACAGCTTTTCTAGAGTTCTATCACTGAGAGAGCTAACGTTCAACCAAACAAGTTCTGCATTTTACACACCACACACATGTTCTGAGCAGGCCCATAGCAAGAGCCAGCGCACATTTCCTCCAGAAGGGATGCCGGATTTAATTTTTATAAAATTTCAGTTCAGGAAAAGCACAATACGTGTCCTTAATTAGATGTAGATGTAATTAATTCTATGAAGACTGAGCATTACTCAGACTACTTATTTGCCACGTTTAATAAATATGCTGTTTTTCCCCCTCTTTCTGTGTATTTAAATTTAGTTTCTATTATTTGCATTAAACAGAGCGAAGTCCCACAGGTAAAGCAGTCCTGTGCTTGAACTCTGGAAGTTGAGTATGTAAAAAGAGGACATTTGGATCATGAACTTTAGGACCTGAGTACATTTTTATGCATTTTTTTTCCTTAGAAGTGAGTCTGATATTCTGGTATATTATTTACAGTTAAGATATTTGAATGAATGGACATTGCGTTACTATTTTGTGTTATGAATTATCCATGTAAAGAAAAAATAGGGCTTGTAGTTCTCCTTAATCTACATGTGGGACATTCCTTGGTTCCCAGGGAAACCATTAAGGTAGGATTTGAAGAGTACAAATGAGAAAATGTCATAAAGCAGAGTTGGAGGCAGAATCTCTTATAAAAGCCTCTGAGAGAGAGTGAGTAACCCGAAACATTAACTAGATTTGAGGTGGAGGTTCCCATTAGTGAATCGGGACCTAAGAATTGATCCTAAGAGTATGCAGACTATTAAATGATACAAAGCAAAGTAATTTTAGAGATGTGATGTGATGTTTTCAGCCTACATAATACTTTAATCCTCAGACCTACTGTTCTAAAACCATCAGCTGTGGTTAATCAGGAATGCTTACAGCAGGGATTGAAATGGCCAGTTCACTCCTCTTTTCCAATCAAATTTTTCTCTCCCAACTACAATGCTGACCTACATACTTGTGAAGGTAGGATTCGGTACATCATTTGGATCCTCCTTTGACTGCAAGCCATATGAAAAATTGTATTTGATTTAAATAGTGAGACTCACTTGCTATATAAGCTGGTTAGTTTTCCCTCTGGACATTCACTAGCCTGTAATAAACCCCCCCAATTTTTCAGTGTTTTAAAATGTATTTTCAGTGTGTTTTTAAGAGATCTGGGCAGAGCTGAGTCATTGTTCCTAACCTGTACTGGAGCCGTTCCATAGGATGGGGGATTCTTCCATCTGGCTGGTTCATGCCTTTTAGCTGCTGCCTCTGACTTCCAGGTACTTTCCTAACTTCTTAAACCTACTCCCTCAGAGTTTTTCTTATGCAAGGCAGGAGTGATCATACTGGGCTTCTAGCTTAATCCCTCCTGAGGACAAACAGGAAGGCAGGCGGTGGTACACATGCCGAGTGACACAATTTCATCATTGCTGTCTTTAGCTACAGGGAATCTACATCTCTTTGCTAACTAACCCCTGTGGTGATGCTCACCATGCTTTCTGAGTCGGATTAACTCTTTCCTTGAGGCTGAAAGGAACTGCCCAAGTGTCGAGAGAGGCAGAGTCCTTGCCTCTCTCAATAGCTTGGCTCTGGTTTTGCTCTTTTTGCACGTGATAGTTGACACTTCGGACTCTGAGAAAGAGCTGTTACCCTCTGATATTAGGCCAACACTTGAGCAATACTCAAAGTCAGTGTCTCTGTGTTGCTGTGTGGGTTCTTTTCAAATCAGGCAATGAATGATGTGTCTGTTATCTTTGCTGGGAAGGAACAAATCGTAATAACCCTCCATAGCCAGCGCTGGCCATCACATAGCCACACTAAAAGCCATCATCCAAAGGCTGGACTGAAAGACTTTTAAGCTTGATACCAGCTCCTAGTGTTGAAAGTTTGCCCAGCTGGAGCTGGCAGGTCTGGTCCTCTCTATGCGCAGATGATGTGAAGGACGCTGCTGGCTGCCCTTTCTCCTGTGCTGGTACATCCATCTCTGATTCATATGGAAAATCTCTGCTGCACACTGGCATGTTGTGAGCTCCCCGGTGGATGGTGTACTCTTCTCCATGTGCAGTGATGCCAGGTGGACACGCAGGAGCTGCAGTGCAGTAGAGCTTTGCAGTGGGTGGGATTCATAATCAGAGGGTTGTTCTAAAGGTTTTTAGTTATGGAAGTGCCACAGATGAATTCTTCATCTACCCTCACTAAGTGGTATTTCATTTATCATCAGAGAGCCTTGTGTTTCAAGAGTTTATTCCTTTTCAGTTCATGGCTTTAGACTTAAAAAATACAATTCACATCTCATTAGTTTATTGGCATTTTGAGAACTTGTTCTCTGAAACCCATGGTTATTATTTTGCCTGAATCTCTTGCTGTAAAATAAAGAAGAGTTTGTGTCCTTCAGAGTGACCTGAAATGGCAGTAGCACAAAGAAAGCAATCACGTACCATTAGCAGCCTTCTGCTGGATTAATGGCCAGCAAAATCTGGTGAAGATGCCTGGAGCTTTCTAGCGTCACTGTTGTGATTTAATACATAATTGCCCATGAGCAGCTACACAACATCCAGCAAAGCCTAGCCCTGCCACAACATCGCGCTGTCAGGCCTGTGCACCCGCATGTTCCTCCCCACCAGCTTTCCAGCTAAAGCAAATTGAGGTCAAGTGCCTCTCCCTAGGTTACACAGCGAGGCAGTAGCTCTCCTGCAGTTAAAATCCCCCATCTCTACATGGCTCTTAGTTTTTTTTTTTTTATCCTGGCCACTTGTGCGACATGTCTTTATCCTTCTGCCTACTTGAACAGAGTGGTTTTATTGGAAAATCAGCCTGTGCTGTGCAAAAGTCGAGAGAGACGTGATACGATGTTGTCCAAAGATTTCAGCAGGGCTTGCTTGAAAATGCCACATACCACTTATTTAGGCCATTATTTCGCAAACACTTTCCGCTGACAACAGCCAGCGCAGCTGCCAAAAGAGTCCGTTCTTCTCACCCCTTCATCTCCAGCTTCCCTGCACATGCCTCCTGTGTAGCATCCCCTCTCCTCTTTCCTGGGAGTGTTTCTGTGCTTGTACAGTGAATCTGGACTGGGAGACTGATCCGTGTGAAAACTAGCCTTTTAAATTTGTTTTCTGCTGGGTTTATTCTAAATTCTGTACTGAATTACCTCTCTGATAGTCACGACACGTCTGTGCAAGCACTAATGCTGTACGAGGGAAGGAGCAGTGCAACAGCAAAGACGAGTAGCTGAGAGCAGGACAGGTTTGCTTTTTCTGTTGGGAAGACCAGCTTAGGCCAGGTTGTAGTACTTGCAATACCGCAGCATTGTGTTATCTTCAGCTATTAAAAAAACATTCTGTCCTGGCACACCATGAACATTTTCATAAAATCATATAGTCTGGAACAGCAAGTTGGAAACGTTTGAGAAAGTGGTATTTTTTTTATATATTTTTTTTTTTTAATTAGGGCCTATTAAACCAGTTGCTGCACTTTCATTAAGCAATTTTGCAGATGTAGAAGAGTCAAAGAAAACCCTTTCTGCACCCAGAACGATATAATTTAGTCTCTTCCAGAGTCAGGAGATGCTGTGTTGCCCCAGGACAGCATGCAAGCAGTGCACAGACCAGGCGTTGGATGCGGAAAATGTGCTGGGAGGAGAAATGGCCTTTGACAGCCTCCCCAGGCTGCGAGGCAGAGGTCAGAGAGAGGAAGGGAACTGTTGTACTTTGGATGTTCGACTTGTCAGAATTTGTTTAGTGAAAAAACAGAAATGTTTCCCAAAGCTCCTTTTCTGGGCTCTGGGCACATCTGTTATGTGTTCAGAAAAGGAACTAAAATAACATAGGGGGGAAAAAAGTTAACTCCCTAACATCAGACACGGAGAAGGAGTGATATCCATTTCTGGCTATCAAATGCTAACTGTGAGGGGGGGAAACTTCACTGTCTAGCCCACCCCAAAAGAGTTGGGCACAAAGAGGTTTCCAGTGGCATGTTCAGGAGGTTATGTTATCATGGATGCTCTGGAGAACGGGGTCTGACCAGCTCCTGGGAATGCCTTATACCCAGCTCAGTGCCCGTTATATTGATGTAGCTCATCTTTGACATGAGCAGGATTTTCAGGGGGAAGTGCAGATTTTTACCGATGGCCTGGTTGGAACCAATGAAGATCCCAGTTACCTTCCCTCTTACTTGTCACCAAGCATCTGTAAAAGACTGGAGCCCAAGCAAAATGAGTCAGGACATGTGGGGTTTGAGGTACCTACAGAGCCTTTGACAAAGTCTGAAATGGGAATGGGAATAGGGAAAACAAGACAACGTCGCTTGGAGCCAAACAAAAACTCATCTGCGCTAAAAAATGTCTCCTAAAGAACACAGTCTCTCTTCTATGCTTGCTGCCAATTGTACTTGATTAATCAGGTTTCTGTGGGGGTGTTTTCCTTCACTCCATTCCTAACAGCATATTTTTCCATAAGTGATCTTGATCTTGTTGCGGATAATTCATTGCCTGCAAGATAACAACTGCTCCAAAAAGTTGCAATATTTTGCCTTCAGAAACAATGAAGTCTTGTTGGAAAGCCATAAATGACTTTTGAAGACATCAGCCCCGCAAAGATATTTGTTCTTTTGAAAGTAGTCACTGTGTGTTTCCCCCATACGCACACAAAAGGAGGGCGGGAGTTAGGCTGGTTTTGATCCTGTTGAGTTGATTGAAGTTTTCCTGCTGGAGCCTATTAGATAGTTTCAAACCAGGGAGCGTTTTCTGCACGATACACCTGTTTCCAATAGCTCCCCCACCTCCATAAAGACAGCTGCAGCAGAAAGTCCTATTCACTCCAGGGAAAACACATTTTATAATAGCTTCCCATCCCCCAGCCAGATGGGATCAAGCTGAGGCAGCTGCAGTCCAGGTCCCATGAGAAATACTACAAAAAGTGCAATTAAAATAATTAGTTAATGCCTTTTTTGTCCGGCATGGTAACAAATAGGGGAAAAAAAAGCTTGAAATAGCTATTCTATGTATCAGTCCAGTATGATATTGGATGCTTCCCAGGATTGCTCTAAGCTTTCCCAAGGGCTTTAAAAGAGCTTCTGGGTGCTTGGCCAGTTGCTGGATTAAGGATCTCTATTACTGATGGTAACGGGGGTGGGTTAAAGCCACTTGCATAGTAGATTTTGCTGTAAGAACAAAAAAAAAAAAAAAAAAACAAACCAAAAAAGTGAATCTGAATTGATAATAAAGTGATTTAGATTCTGCTTCCTCCCTTGGAAATCAAGATTGCCTCCCATTGATTTAAGCATGTAGTGGCTTAGGTTCTGATTAAGCAGAATTTGCCCGATGATTCAACTTTATGGGGGATGTACAAATGAAAAATACATGGCCAAATACGTCCCTGGCACAACTCAGTGAAATCTGGCATTTACCCAGTCGTTAGCTGCTTGTTGTTCGAGGGTTCTCCGCTAACCTTCAAAAGGTGCAGCAAGTGAAGATTTATTTTGTAGGCATTTTAACTCCTTTTCTTGATGTCTTCATAGCAAATAAAGCAGTGTGTGTACTGAGAACTGCAGCCCCAGTGAGCTGTATTTCTTATTATTATATCAGGTGGCATTTAGTCTGCGGCCAGGTGAGATGACCAAAGGGTGAAATATAACCTACAAACCAGGGCAGATTCTCTTAACGATCCTTAACTTCCCTGATTTCACTCTCAGATTTCATCCAGGGGTCAAATTATGCAAACACGGGTATTTTTTTCATTTTATATTCCTGTCGCTGTTCCCTGTCATCCCTGTGGGGGAACCTGGAGGCCAGGCATCTTAGTGAAGGGCATGAAAATAAGGGAATGCTGAATAATAAATGCTTGAGGTTATGCAAGCTGTTCCGATCTTTCACCTTTCTAACAGATGATTACAGAACAGCCTAGCTGAGGAGGTTTTGAGTGGCTCACACAGTGATTCTGGGGTGTTAGTACGTAATCTGTGAAGCTGCAATGCTCTTTGCCTTTGCATGGATCGTCCAAGGAGTTTTTGAATCTCAGTAAGCACTTTGCCACGTGGCAGGGACTTCCAAAAGCTATATGCCGTATAACTGGGCATTTCCTTTTAATAGTTTCAAATTATTTCATTTCTGTTGCTTTTTAAATTCTTCCAGTTCTAGCAGAAACCGTATTTTAAAGCATCTGATTTTCTTAAATTGTCTGGAAATATAACTCCCCCGCCCTCTCCTCACCCCAGACCATTTTTGAATGTTACTGGCGGGGACAAAATGTCACGACTCCCATATTTGCCTTGTCTTCCTTTTGACTGTGAGAGGAGGGTTAATGGTAGAAGTGGGAAGAAGGGTTGGAGAAGGGGACGGCTAGTCATGTGGACAGAATGCCGGCAGCAAAGCTGGCACATGTTGTTTCATTTGCATGAAAGTATGTTTTATTCATTTGCTGATGATCGTCTACAGTAGGTATGAGAGAGAAAAAAAAGGACCAGAATATTACTGGAAATCTATGTGAAATTCTGTAGCTTTGTCCCCCTCCAATGGCAGGTGCATGCAGGAAATGTTGAGTTTCTCTGCCAGTTTCACTGGAATTAATATAGGCACTTTCAGCAGATTAAATATTAAGGGGGAAGCATTCATATCTTGCTTCCTTATTTACTTGGCGTTAACTTCAACTTGTTTTCATGATGTTTGCATGCTTGGCCCTCTCACCAGCGTTTAGGCATCCACCATGCAGGTACCTACAACTGGACTAGTCATCCCAAGCTCCCCTTATAGTCAGGAAAGACAAAGGCATTTTTAGGATGTGATTCATTTGATATAGCTTAGAAATTTACTTTAGGATGAAAAAAATTGCTAATCTCTGTAGAGCATATTGACTAAATAGAATTCATAGAATAGAATCATTTAGGTTGGAAGAGACCCTTGGGTCATTGAGTCCAACCATCAACTCCACTCTACAAAGTTCTCCCTTACACCATATCCCCCAACACCACATCTAAATGAGTCTTAAACACACTCAGGGATGGTGACTCCACCACCTCCCTGGGCAGCCTATTCCAGTGTCTGACCACTCTTTCTGTGAAGAATTTTTTCCTAATGTCCAGCCTAAACCTACCCTGCTGCAGCTTGAACCCATTCCTTCTTGTTCTATCTACCTGTGAGAAGAGACCAGAACCAACCTCTCTACAATGTCCTTTCAAGTAGCTGTAGAGAATGGTGAGGTCCCCCCTCAGCCTCCTCTTCCTCAAACTAAACAGTCCCAGCTCCTTCAATCGCTCCTCATCAGATTTATTCTCCAGGCCCTTCCCCCGCTCCGTTGCCCTCCTCTGCCCTCGCTCCAGCACCTCGAGATCTCTCTCATATTGAGGTGCCCAAAACTGGACACAATACTCAAGGTGTGGCCTCACCAGTGCTGAGTACAGGGGGACAATCACCTCCCTCCTTCTGCTGGTCACACTATTTCTAATACAAGCCAGGATGCCATTGGCTTTCTTGGCCACCTGGGCACACTGCTGGCTCATGTTCAGCCGCTTGTCAATTAGAACCCCCAGGTCTTTTTCTGCCAGGCAGCTCTCCAGAAAAGGACCTGGGGGTCCTTTTCTCAAGGACCTCAACTAACTGCATGGAGGGTTTCGGTAGGCTGTAGGCACATACATTTATGTTGGGAGTCAGGTATATCTATGTTTAGTGCTATTAATAGTTAGATTTTCTGGTTCCCATGAGCTGTGTATGATACTTGTCTGTCTTAATGTTCTGGTTTGAGGAACCCACAACAATTTACTGTTGTTTAGACAATTATTCTATCAGCCGATGACCCCTCCCCACCCGGGAAGGGGAATCGGGAAAAAAACAAGGAAACCTGAAGGTTGAAATATAAACAGATTTAATAGAATAAGACTAAATACTTAACAACAATAATACTAAAGAACCAGTATTGATCCTGATAACAATATAAAATATACGAGGACTATACTCAGCCCTTGCTATCAGCAGGAAGCCGTGCACTCCCCGCAGGGGACAGCCAATGTGGGACACTGTGAGTGCTACGGCTTCAGGAGGAAGGGAAGGGCTCAGGGCTCTGGCACCGGGGTGAGAAGTTCTCAGGGTGGCAGCCATCAAGGAAGAAAGAAACCTCCTCAGCAAACTTTCTAGTTTATATTGGATGTGACGTTCATAGTACGAAATAACCCTGTTGGCACTTGGGTCAAGTGCCTGGGTCTCGCTCCTCATCCGTGTACCTGGCGAGCTCGAAAATGCTGAGACCTTGAAACCCACATACCATAGCTGGATATGAAGTAAATATTTTCAGAAATTCAGACACTAGCGTCTTCTAAAAGTGCAGTTTTCCCAAGCATTAGAAGAGACCTTAGCAAAAAGTGAAATTACTGAAAGAGAAATTAATCCGGTGTCGCTCAAACCAGGACACTTAACCAGATGATCCTGGGGCACCTCAAGTGGTTCAGGGTGACAGCGCTTAGGGAACTGAATCCTGTGCCGAGTCGGGTGGATCCTTCCCTTGCTTTGTCAGAGAACTGGAACAGGGCAGCGGGGCTGGAACTAGATGATTTTTAGGGTCCCTTCCCACCCAAACCATTCTATTATTCTATGACATGATCTTAGTTTAGATGGTCACCAACTTCCTGGGAATACATATCTTGCGCTGGACCATGCACCTGCCAGAAGAGTTTTTTTGCCTTACACGGTAAGTGGACAGCTTCGTACAGTTGTCCTTTGTTATTCCTGCAATACACCTGCAAGGCCAAGAAATGCTATGATTGCTAGCTCAGAAATAAGGGAGGAGATGCTGAGGACGGTAAAGATACTCATCTGCGTGGCATATGGAGCATAAGGTGAGGTGACTAAGCAGTAGATGACTCCACCGCACCAGGCAGAAATCACAGATGAAGTGCTGGAAGCAGCCATGCTTTCGCAGAAGTGCCGTTTTGCCTTCCCAGGCCAGCTTGGAGATCTCAACACTGCGGTGTGGCTCTGCCTGAAGTCACGAAGGCAGCCTGGTGAAACGTGGAGCTAAGCCCAAACCTCCTACTAATTAGCAAATGATAGTTAGGGCTGTTGTCCCCACTGGGATGAGGATAATGATGAACTCGGCTTTTGGCCTGCTGGGAGGAGGTTTAGGGTTTTACGTTAAAAAAGGACTGGATAGTTCTGCAAAAGCAGAAACTAGGGAATAGTTAATGATTTTTTAATTGAACCTCTTACTTTTAATATTAATAACCTAATAAAACCAATGGGGTATGAAACACTGGATATCGTTGAGCTGTAACTTTTTTGTAGCTCTGTAACTTCCCACTAGCTGCTGGGAAGATAATACTTTTAACAGGAACATGTAAGTTCTGGAGCACAGATGTGCCGTGATGGGAGAGTGGGGATGGCAAGGAAGGGCAACAGACATGAATTACAGAGTTAATGGCTTTCCTGCATATTTTAGGTAAGGATGATATGCCGGTTGCAGGCAGCAGTTGGTGAATTCAAGTATGTATTTAACATTCAAAGTCCAGCTCTGCTCCGGGTAGGGCTGGGCAGAGCTTGCAGGGATTTACCAGGTGCGTGGCCCAGCACAAGATATGTATTCCCGTGAAGCTGGTGACCATCTAAACTAAGATCATGTCATAGAATAATAGAATGGTTTGGGTTGGAAGGGACCTTAAAGATCATCTAGTTCCACCCCCCTGCCCTGGGCAGGGACACCTCCCACCAGACCAGGTTGCTCCAAGCCCCGTCCAACCTGGCCTTGAACCCCTTCAGGGATGGGGCAGCCACAGCTTCCCTGGGCAACCTGGGCCAGGGGCTCACCACCCTCACAGCAAACAATTTCTTCCTCAGATCTCATCTAAATCCACCTTCTCTCAGTTTAAAACTGTTCTCCCTCATCCTATGGCTCCCCTCCCTGATCCAGAGTCCCTCCCCATCCCTCCTGTAGACCCCCTTCAGCTACTGGAAGGCCATTCTAAGGTCTTCCCGGAGCCTTCTCTTCTCCAGGCTGAACCCCCCCAGCTCTCTCAGCCTGTCCTCACAGCAGAGGGGCTCCAGCCCTCCCAGCATCTCCGGGGCCTCCTCTGGCCCCGCTCCAACAGCTCCGTGTCCTTCTGCTGTTGGTGCCCCAGAGCTGGAGGCAGCACTGCAGGGGGGTCTCCCCCGAGCGGAGCAGAGGGGCAGAATCCCCCCCCTCGCCCTGCTGCCCACGCTGCTGGGGATGCAGCCCGGGATGCAGGGGCTTTCTGGGCTGTCAGCGCACATTGCTGGCTCATGTTGAGCTTCTCATCCACCACTGTGCCACAGCACAATGTTTATCATGAAAGGCCTGTATTTTGCAGTGCCAGACAATTCCTCTGCTTCATCAACCGGAAGGAACAATGCTGAGGGAAAAGGTACGTCCTTCCTTTACCCAAAGCAGATGGATGCTGTATGTATCGACCTGAACTACAGCTTCCTTGGATTTCCAAGCCAAACCTGTAGTGGTATCCAACGTGAGGAGATCAGACAGAAAAATCAGTTGTCAGAGAGAAATTGATGACTGTGCTGTAGTTCCCCGCTGTGCTGAAAGCTCTCAAATTCCCTATTGCTTTGTATTTGATATTGTGCATTTTTCCGGTTGGGAAAAGTGAATGAAAAAACGCTGCCGAGGGTGGTGTATTGTGAGGGATGGCTCCAGGACTCAAGGAGGAAAAGCAAGACAAAGTGGGAGGCTAGAAAGCTGTAAATTAAAAAGGAGTAAGGGACAGTCTTTGTACACCCTTTCAACCTTTCTTTTAATTTTCTTGTCTGTTAAACCTTAGAGCAAAAGTTTAATCAGTTTATAATGACAGTATGTAATGGTATAGCATATATCCTCCATAATCTTTTTGTCTTTGCCACAGTAAAAAAAAATAAATAGGGAATGTAGTGTGATTATTGCCCCTTTTATTAAGCAAATATCTTGTCAGTGATTCCAACGGAGGTGAACTCATAGCATTGTCCTTGTTTGCCATCTACTCTCATAGACTGCAAGGAACCACAAACACTACTAGTTCTGATTTTTGTTAGCACATCAGGGAAGCGCTTTCCTCATCAATTAGCCACCTTTTGGACCAGTGAAACTTTCAGCGTGAATCTGGCATCGTGTTTCATTTTCTAAAGTGCTGCATGGCTTGCAAAAGAGGAATACTGATTCGGATGTTCCTGTGTCATCCACATTCGTGAAACGATAATGGCACAAAATAAAGATCCAAAATGCAGATATAATATTTAATTTTAAACTAATTGTGAAAAAAGCAGCTATGTGATGTAGAATACCTTCATTGCTGACTTTTCTGCGTTCAATGTCCCAACACAGAATCGTAGAATTGCTGAGGTTGGAAGGGACCTTCAAGATCATCAAGTCCAACCTTTAACCTACCCTGACAAAAACCACTTCTAAACCATGTCCCTAAGCACCACATCTACCCTTTTTTTAAACACCTCCAGGGATGGTGAAGCCACCACCTCCCTGGGCAGCCTGTTCCAATGTTTAATAACCCTTTCAGTGAAAAAATGTTTCCTCATATCCAATCTAAACCTCCCCTGACATCACTTGAACCCGTTTCCTCTTGTCCTATCACTTGTCGCCAGGGAGAAGAGGTCAGCCCCCATCTCTCTACACCTTCCTTTCAGGTAGTTGTAGAGGGTGAGAAGGTCTCCCCTCGGCCTCCTCTTCTCCAGGCTGAACAACCCCAGTTCCCTCAGTCGTTCCTCGTAAGGTTTGTCCTCCAGACCCCTCCCCAGCTTTGTAGCCCTTCTCTGGACACGCTCCATACTGAAGCATACTGAAGCATACTGAAGCACAACTGAAAGAAGATGCATTTGCAGACTCTGAGCCCCAAAAAACATATTTTTACTGTGCTTGAGCCCCAGATTTATCTTCCTCCTTTACCTGGGTCCAAAGCCTTACTCTCTCGCTGCCACTAGCTATTTTGTTGCTGCTGTTCGCTCACGTGGATCTTATTTATTGTCATTTGACAGAAACGAAAAATGCAGTTTAGAAAATGCTTTAGCAAGAGTAATTTGTTCCCAGCAAGACCTTTCTAGCCACACAGTAATATGAAAGCATCAAAGCGCCAGGAGAACTTTTTAAAAATGAACTGCCCTGATGCTAAAATAAACTTTAATTGATTGAGAATTGCACTGAGCCTGACAATCTGAACAATTTATTATTATTTTTCCTTTCAAGCTTCAGCTCCATGTGATTTAAAGTGACTGAATTACAGTTCCCACATGCCTCCCTACCCACACTGCATGAAAAAAAACCCCACGCACAAACTTCTTAGCTCCAGCGGAGCTGCTGGATGCACCTGGAAGAAAATAAAAAAGCTGTTTGAAAGTGAAATTCAAATAAAGGTGATGATGATGGGAATGTTCTGCAAAAAAAAACCCCTATTCTGGCTAAATGCCGTGCTGTGCTTCCCTCTCTCAGAGGAGAGCTCTCCTGGGGATGTCTCTCCCTGTCAAAGGCATTTCTTTAATTCCCGCTTTTAGAGCACTGGATCCCGGAGGCCAGATGCTGTCGCAACTCCCTGCATTGGAGATTAATAATAGGCTGTGGATAAACTACCACTCTGGCTTCCCCATTTGAGGTTTTCAAAGAAAAAACACAATCAAGTGGCTGTACTCAGCTATTTTAATAAATAACCTGTTCCAGGTTTGCTGGCAAAAGGTCAACACCACCACCAAAGACTGCTGATAAATGTGCAGAACTTTCTGGCCAAAGGAAAGGAGGTCCTATGCCAGAGAGAAGGAAGCACTGGAAGCAGGTGGAATATAGCAAATGTCAACGGGGTAAATTATGGGGTTTCTTCTTGGCAGTATGTTGTGGAGGGTGGAAGTCTGGTCAGACATTCATTAGTGATAACTAGTGGTACTTTTAAAAGTATGTCAGCCATGCTCATGGTGTGTTTGGGTGTGCAAGCAGGGAAGGCACAGATCACTACCTTTGGCTTGGGGAGTATTTTTAAATTCATGCCATGGGTCACGGGAAGCTGCAATTTCCCCAAGGGCTATGCCTTGTTTAGGGCAGAACAACTTCCAAGCTAGCCCCAAGCTTTGGTTGAGTTTAAGATCTCGTAGAATCATAGAATGGTTTGGGTTAGAAGGGACCTGAAAGACCATCCAGTGCCACCCCGCTGCCCTGGGCAGGGACACCTCCCACCAGACCAGGTTGCTCCAAGCCCCGTCCAACCTGGCCTTGAACCCCTCCAGGGATGGGGCAGCCACAGCTTCTCTGGGCAACCTGGGCCAGGGGCTCACCACCCTCACAGCAAACAATTTCTTCCTCAGATCTCATCTAAATCCACCCTCTCTCAGTTTAGAACCGTTCCCCCTTGTCCTATGGCTCCCCTCCCTGATCCAGAGTCCCTCCCCAGCTTTCCTGGAGCCCCTTTAGGGACTGGAAGGGGCTCTAAGGTCTCCCTGGAGCCTTGTCTTCTCCTCATCCCTCCTGTAGGCCCCAGTCTCACTGTAAGTCCTTATCTGAGTTGTAGCCCTGGACAATTCACTGCAGCCAAGAGCCAAACAAGTGTTTTCATTTAACTCCCAAAATGTCAGGAGGAGGAAGATACTTAAATACCCTTTTAGCTGCGACCCTCAATCTCCCTGCCCGTGTCAGGCACTGCCTGTGACAGCGCAGTGACTTTTACTGTTGCAGACCCAGCAAAGCTCAAACTGCTGGTAGAGGCGAGGGGTGATCCAGGCCCTGTCTATGGATGAGTTTCTCGCTCTGGGTGGCCAGATGTCCCCTTGGGACTCTTAGACTTGTTTTTCAGCAAAATGGAACGTCATCGCCTTGGTTTTGCATCCTAGTATGTGTTTGCAAGCTGACCAAGTTGCATGCTGTCGAACATCACCCCTAAATCACAGTTCCTGCCCTCTGTCAACAAGGCTAACAAATCTCTCTCTCCCCCCACTTTCTTTCTTGCCTGCTTAAATTATAAATTCTCATGTCAAAAATTGGCTCTGCTAATGCCCAGCCTCAGCATCTAACACTGTCCTGTTCCAGGAGGGGTCTCTATTTGCTACCTTAGGACAAATAAGCATGACCGAGGAATTCACGGCAGATCACAGATGCAAAGGAAGGAATTTGAAAGGGTCGCCAGTTTTATTAATAGCTATCTCTGTAACCGCACGCAGGTCAGACCGGACACTGTGCAGAGCTTAAAAGCTGAATCCACACTGTCACAGGGGGTGCAGAAGTACTGTAGAGGCAGAGATTTGTTCCTTTAGGGTTGGTTGTCCAGGTTTCCAGTGAGCACCTCCACAGTGCCAGAAGAGCAAATTAAAATGTATTTTAGGAAGAGTGGGGATTTTTGAAGACCTCAGAAGCCAGCTGATTGTTTTGGTTTGGGTTTTTTTTTTTTAATTTATTTATAATTTTTGTCATGGACTGAACTAAGCAAGGGCTAGCATGGACTATTTTAAAAATGTGTCTGAAAACATATTGGCTTTGCCTAGAAGAGTAACTCAAGTAAACAGGTAGACTACCCAAGACAACACTTGTTGCCTCCGGTGTGTATTTAGTCATGTAATCAGTGCTGCAGGAGGACGTCAGGAAGAATGATTTGAAAGCTGAATGTCTGGACTACTTGCAAGTTTGTGTGAATTGAAGGTGATGGTTAATTGAAGAGGAGCATACTTCCTTCCTTCGAAAATCAATGCCGAACTGTGGTAAACAGGCAAAGGTAACTTTACAACAGCCTAAATAATTTTCTAGAATAGGCCTCTTCTACATCTTGATTATAAACGTAGTGTAAAATTTATGAAGTACTTAATTAGCTTATTATTCAGAGGGATATTTTCTTTTTCATATTTACCTCCATTCTGGTTAGTAGTACTCACTGGCACAGCAGAACATAATACAAGATCGGATTCATTGTTTCTGTGAATTAAATCTAAGTTTATATGCCATATTTTAGGTTTTTTAAATATCTCAGATGATTAACATTTTTATTTTTGTTGTTAAAATGTACTGTTAAAATAGTGAAATATTTATTAATTGGCTTTTTCAGCATTAGGTAATGTGTGATCCTTATTCTGACCATGGGAAATATTTGTTCATTGTAGTGTTAATGCTAGAATACTTTCAGGGAAAAGAAACGTCGAAACTTTCAGTGGCCATTAAACTTATAAAGTGAGTGTCACTGACTCCAGCACTTTCACAAGAAGGTTCTAAGTTTGGTTTTGACGAGCTAGGTGGGAGTCATGACTTGCTTGGGATACAGGCAGGATCATGTTCCCATTCTGAGAGCAAATGCTGGCCATGGAAACCCTTTGACCCCTCCATGGTTCTGGCAACATCTCAGTCCTGTTCATTTGGTGCTAAAGCCAAGGCTCCCACGCAGTGCTCCGAAATCAAACTAATGCTTTTAAGAGATGATTCGTGTAAAATCAATTCGGTCCTGTTTCTTTTTCTCTGCAGAGAAACTGAGCTTCCATCCTTCTCAATTACTTGCGGGGTTTTTGTGAGGCTGTAGGGGATCATAACGATGATGCTAAACTTCCTATATTTTCTAGGAATCTGGAAACGCCACTGGGAAAGCAAGGCTGTCCCTAGCGTTGAGCCCTGATTAATTTTACACTTTGCTATATGTTTTAGCAAGCTATAAGGAACCGTCAATAGTAAATGTGCAGCACTATAGCCATGGCAGCCTCTGCCTTAGAGCTTCCTACCAGCGAGAGGAAGACCTCGCTTCTTTTCCAACAGAGATGGTGTCAGCAGTGTAAAAAATATTATGCACCGGGGTCTTTTCTTCTCCAGTGCTTATGTGACCCATAACTGGAAGGAAACTGGTCATGATTCAATAGATGATGTAATGTATATCCACTGTGCAGACCATATGTTATTGTCAGGACACCTCCTCTTATTTAGGCAGCTCCACAGGTAGGGGGCCTGGTGCCAACATAGACGTTGTCATCTCCTCATGGCTTAGCCGTACTCAGGAGGAAATAAATGTTTACATCTTGGTTGAATCCTTTCAGCTTCCTTTAATAGCCCAGTTTAAGACATATGGATTCGTGGCAGTGATGGGGGGCTAGACATTGTGTTAACCACTAGATTATGCTAATAAATTCATGTTTTATATCTGCAAAAGAACTAATATTGATAAACATATGTTTATGAGTTTCATATCCAGCAGAACCTTCCAGGCATACACCTAATGTGCCAGTGCTTTGCAAAATCAGGGATCTAGCAGTTGACACAAGCATCGTAGAAACTGCAAATAGGCTTGATTTAATTTTAATTTAGGGGGAAAAAAAGGTACTAGAATGAGATGTGAAAAGTGTTCTACTAAAACCTTTTACAGCCCATAGTATCCTGCTGTGCTCTGTGTGAAGTTCTTCAACCTGCATAATGGTCATGAAGAGGAGTGGAGAGTGGCTGAGCTCCTGAGAGGGAACATGAAGCATGTTTTGCTTTACTCTGAACCTGTACAGTACTGTGAGTTCAACATGTTCGGTCATGTACACCTTGATTTAAACAACCAACAGGCAGATCCTGCTTTCTGAGACACTAAATGCCCTTGCTTTCAGCTGAAATTAGTGTGTGTAATCAGTCAAACGCTGATTCAAATGACAGGTTCAGTGAAAGGTACTTCAGGAAATTCCCAATCAGACCTGCCCATCCAAAGTGAATTTTTCTCTTTCATTTGCATTAAAAAATAAACTGCAACTTAGAAATAAGGACTGCATATTGTCCTTTCAGCAGAGGCATGCTTTTTCCCTGCATGAGAGAAGTAGAGTCTTCCCTCATGCAGGGAAAAGATTTTGTCCAGGTTTTGTCCTTTTGCCAATTCAGCTTTCCTTCTGTGGAGCTTCAGAAATATGGTCTTGGTCATTAACCCAGATTTCTTGGTATTTGAGATTCAACTTTAACTTTTTTTTTCTTTTTTTTTTTTTTTTTTCATTTCATTCTGCTTCATTTGGACTTAAGAGCAAAGGATGAGCTCCCATTGGAGGGTATCACTGTGTGGAACATGTTCATGTTTGTCATGTCAGAGTCTCGCTGCTCAGGCTGGAGGAATTTCTGGTGATAGATTGTCTCTGATGATATTTAGCAAGCAGCTCACATTCAACAAATAAAGGCCAGCAACGTGTAAGACCAACTGCTTCTCTCAGCTTCATATTATGATAGGCTATGAGCAGTTCCATTTTGCCACTTTTGCTTTAGCCTCTGAAGTCGATACTCCAGGAAATAATAAAGGAATACCCTTTCTGAGCTTGTGCATATCATGCAGTTTATCCATCTGTCTCTCACCATTTTGTAAGAGGCATTTGGAATAGCTGATACTAGTTAAGTGGTCCTCTGATGACGGAAGAGATCTTATTTAGTGTGTTCCTGTGCTCTGGCATGATGCTGACTGGCGTGCAGGGTGATGTGGCCCACCTGGAGTACTACCTCCAGCTCTGGGGGCATCAATATCATAAGGACATGGACCTGTTCGAGCGCGATCAGAGGAGGCTGCGGAGATGCTGGGAGGGCTGGAGCCCCTCTGCTGTGAGGACAGGCTGAGAGAGTTGGGGGGGTTCAGCCTGGAGAAGAGAAGGCTCTGGGGAGACCTTAGAGCCCCCTTCAGTCCCTAAAGGGGCTCCAGGAAAGCTGGGGAGGGACTCTGGATCAGGGAGGGGAGCCATGGGACAAGGAGGAAAGGTTTTAAACTGGAAGAGTGGGGATTTAGATGAGATCTGAGGAAGAAATTGTTTGCTGTGAGGGTGGTGAGCCCCTGGCCCAGGTTGCCCAGAGAGGCTGTGGCTGCCCCATCCCTGGAGGGGTTCAAGGCCAGGCTGGATGGGGCTTGGAGCAACCTGGTCTGGTGGGAGGTGTCCCTGCCCAGGGCAGGGGGGTGGAACTGGATGATCTTCAAGGTTCCTTCCAATCCAAACCATTCCATGATTCTACGACTCCCTGTATGTTGCCAGTGCCACTGTAGATACATTGCCCGTTGCAGGGTCAATACCTCCGTGACCAGCAGTCAGTGCTGTACACAGCGCCTGGGGCCCAGTCATGCCCAGCAAAATGTCCTTTTCCCCAAGCCCTTCTCAAAATCTGGAGGGGCTCTTTTGTTGCCTGTTTCTTGCTTAAGTGCAGGATGTAAAATAATTTAAGAAATTTAAATTATTTCCTGCAGAGGCCTGATGCTTTCAAGGAGGCCTGTCGCTGACAAGCCAAACGCTCAAAGGGCCCCTGGGAATGAATGCTGGCATTGCTCATTCAGCCCTTCTGCATGCATTATCTGACTATTTTCACTTACAACACTTGAGCGTATTTTGAAAATTTATCGATAGACATCCTATTTCTTTGTGCTTGCACAGAGCTGCTCTGCTTCCAGTTCTGCAGTGTTATTGTGGGCTGAAGGCAACAAACAGATTTCTTTTACGTGTGACATCAGGAATGGTTTCTGCACAAGATCTGGCACAGAAAACCCTCTCCACTTATAATATATATGTTTGTGCTTTGCTTTTTGCTTTAGGCGTGCAGCTTTCCTGCTCATAGGCCTGTCAGGTGCTGTATCTTCTGGCCAGCTCGATTTAGCAGAGAAGGATGAGAGGACACACAAAATCAAAGACTGGTTGAGAGTACATGACGCTTCCAGGGTGTTTACTGCAGCTCAGGCTGACCATCGGTCCAGGAGAAAGAATATCTGTTAGGCTCATGAGTTTGGTGTGTTACAGCACAGATGTCTCAAGAAAAAATCACTTTGAATAGAGAGGAACAGAAGAGAAAAGGCAGAAAGCGTTTTCACCAAAACCTAGGTGAAACTGAAATCTGCAAAACTGCCATCATACGCACAGAAGGTCATAAGTAGCCAAATTCTGCTCTCTGATACTTTGGTGTTATTGTAAAATAACTCCTGGAGCAACTGAGACCATTTTCTTGGAGATGATTTTCAAAGCTGTGAGTAAAAGTCCAACAAATCAAAGCATTAAGTACCTTTTTCTTCACATCTACCCTGACTTGCCTTACCTCTCAGCTTCCCCATAAAAAGCTACTGGTGTAGTATCTTGGGTCCCAACCTGGGATTTCTGGTGGCCATACTGCTTCTCCCGTTACTGAGAAGGGTATGCGGTTAGATCCATCGAAATGGTATGGCTCCTATATGGAAACACTCTCGTATTCTATGGGCTTACATGAACTGATTGTTAAAAGAGACATATTTGGCCCTAGAGCTGAAGATTTTGACAAGAGGGAATCAAACTGCTTTTGCTATTTAATTTGCAGTCCCCTGGTATGTGTATTATTCCCAGTACAGTAAAAATGAGTGCATCCAACTCAGTTATTTTCCTAACCAAAATATTTTTCTTAGACTCATAGGATGGTTTAGGTTGGAAGGGACCTTAAAGATCATCCAGTTCCAACCCCCCTGCCCTGGGCAGGGACACCTCCCACTAGACAAGGTTGCTCAGAGCCCTGTCCAACCTGGCCTTGAACGCCTCCAGGGATGGGGCAGCTTCCAGGGATTCTTCCCCTGGTTCAGGAAGACCCTGAACCACGAAAGAGTAGGAGAGTGTTTCCAAGGAAGTATCAGTATGTCTGTGCCCTTTTTTTCTATTTTTCCCTGTGTATCCACCACTGGCCAGTGTCAGGGACAAGGCACTGCACTGGATAATCTTTGATCTGACCAGCGATCACCACTCTTTTTATATGCGCAGGTGATAATGGGAGCCTTTATCGGGACTGACAAGTGCATGTGTGGGAGCTTTGAAAGGGGCTGAAGAAAGTGTCAGAGGCTGGATGTCCCCAGGGGGTTCCTGCCTGCAGTTCAGGGTGACCAAATTCCTACCTTAAACACTTTGGATACTTTTGTTGCTTAAAATTAGGTAGGGCAAAGCCAGCAGGCTTTGCTTTTTTTTTTTTTTAGCCCTTAATTTTCTTTACTGAATTGCCGTAGGTGATGCTGAGGACTAGCCCTGGCTTCAGGAACTGGGTTGAAAGGTTTGCACAAAGTTCCCTTTGGCCCTTCTTCCCATGCAGCACCAATTACAGCTGAGACAGAGTTCAGAAACAGTCCCCATTTGCTGCTTCGCACAGCTGGGCTGCTGGCACACTGGAACACTTTGCATATGCTGATTTGACTGTTGGAAAATCTAATCACACAAAAATCTGCCCATTCTCTTAGACAAAGAATTTTTTCCCCACATTTTGTTGTCAAAATCCTTTCCCCATCTGTTATTGGGGCAAAACAACCTTCTAGCCAGGACATTTCATTCATGGATAAAGCTTTTATTGGAACTTGTTTTAAGAAGCTAAGGGCTGGGGGAAGATTTTACTCCCAATGAAATCAGCAACAAAACTCCCACTGATTTCCCTGTGCGCTGAATCGAGCCCCTCCTGACAATGGGGAGATTTTTAGAGGAGTTACGATGGCTGTGGATAAGGTCTTGTTGCTTTGCCCTTTCAAAAGAGAACTGGTTCTGGTGGAGGAACAATCAGAATATTTGTCTCTTTAAATGAATGGTTCTCAGAGCCTGCACGGAGATGCAGTCTCCCTCTCTGCGGCTGTGAGGCTACTCAGAGCCTCCAATAAATCAGCATGCAGGAACTGAGAGCTGTGTCCTTGAAGAGATGCACGGTGACCTTGCTTACGCTTACTCTGGAGGAATAACCGGGGGGAAATACAGGAGCCCAAATAGTGAGCGGTCTGTGACTAAAGGCACTGCATTCTGCGTGCAAATGCTAAAGTACGGAAGGCACGGCACGGACGGCACGCTGCTACACAAAATGCAGCTTTCCTTTCTAGCCTGACCAGATTGCTGCTGTTGTTTTTTTTGCAGGGGGCTGAATGAAATCCTCATGATCGTTACATGCTTGTTCAATAATAGCACACCCCAGTCACGTCTCCTTGCGAGCACATTTCGTTGGAATCACTGAGCAGAAGCAAAGAAGAGCTGACGACTATGTGTTTCCAACGCGGGTTGCCGGAGCCCTGTGTTTGCCATTGGCTGCAGTTTTCTGGTTTATTTGCAGCTTCCCCCATCTGGAATATGAAAATGGGATTGAAGTAGATAATTGCTAGCAGCGGGTTTTCAAGAGAGGCTTAGATGGAACAGAATGCTTCTTGCACAGCACAGGCTGCCTGAGCTGAAAGAGCTCTGAGAGATGATTTTAGATGTTACCCACGTCTGAATCTCCTGGAAACTTTACCGTGGAAGCAAGCCATTGCGCACAATCCTGGAGCTAACATCCAAAAGGGGCAAGGAAGGGGCATCAGGGCCAAACAATGGGATACCTTGTCCTTGGATTGCTCAGAGAAAAGCCAGCAAGCCTTCCCCTCTGCTTCCCAGCAAAAAGGGCATGAAGGCGACGATGAACTGAATTTTACCCAGCGGAGCTTCAGTGGCTTTTAAGGATGGGATACACTGACCCTTCGTCAAGCAGGGATTTGCTGGGAAACAGAACTTTGTTCTTCATATTCATCTGCGCCTTTGCCGTGGTCACCTTGCTGCAGCAGATCCTCTATGGGAGAAACTATCTCAAAAGGTAAGGGGGGATTTGAGGGAATAGGAAAAGTTGTCTGATCGGACTGAATGGAGAAGGAGATCCAGCCATACCATTATAACGGTTCAAACCACTTCTCGGTGTTGTGCTGACAATATCTTGTCAATCTGGGAAGGTGCATCCGGAATCTGTAATGTCTGTTACATTATTAATAAAGGAGAATGTTGGGTGGAATATAATGATTTGTATGTTTCTTAGGTTGTGTTTTAATCCTCAGCTGTTGTAAAAATCTAAGTCTTGCTTAACTTAAGATAGACTGACTTATACCAGCTGAGTATTTGCCCCTGATATAGGCTCTTCGCCCTATGTAAGTAAAAACCGAAATGGCTTGAGAGGTTGAATTAAGGTAGTACGTTCATTACCTAAACTTTAATGTCTTTAGAAACAAACATGCTGATGAAATTCCTAAAATCAAAGTGGCAATATTCGTGTTCCAAATGACAGCACTTTCTTTTGTCACTGCCATATTCTCATGAATTTGCTGCTGAGGCTGCTTTGTTGTAGAGCACATCAGCCTTTGATCTGAAAAAATGGTACCGCTCTTTTTACGGCAAACACCAGTGGGGATCTTCAAGTGTTTGACCTTGACCCATGCAGAGTTTATTTTACTTAAATCTAGTTTGAGGTGTTATGGCTTGTATGATTTTATAAAGGGCAATGTTTCTCTTACATGCTTTGAGGTAAGTGGGTTTCAGTAGTGTAGGCAGCTGCTGTGGAATTTCTTTATTGGAATTTAGCTGCATTTTGCCAGGAGAGATCAATGGTTTGATTCTTGCCTGGTTTGCAACTCATGTAGTTGTTTGCCTTGTGCCAAGAGCAAGCAAAATGATGACAAATCAGCAAATGTTTCTCACCGGGAGGGAAAGAACAAGCATGATATTAATATGTATAGACAGGAGTATTGTAGTTTATCCACAGAACAATTTGTGTGCCTTGCTTAGCAGTGAGGCCTTGGCTGGGGGACTCCGTCTGGTTTTGGGCACCTCACTTCCAGAAAGACGTGACTCCATTGGAAGGAGCCAAAGGAAAGCAGCAAGCATGAGCAGAGGTGTAGAAAAAGTGTGTTTGGCTTGGAGAAAATTGAGGGGAGATACGGTAACTGTCTTGAAATGCCCAAACTATTTCTGCCAAGAGGAAGGTAATAAACACATCCCTGTGAAAACTCATGAGATGACAAGGAGTCACGGGCTTAAGTTGCAGCAGGAAAAATTTGGCTTTACCCGTGAAGGGAAACTTTTAAAGAATAAAGCTACTTGGGGAGGTATAAAATCTCCATCTTTGAAGCCTTCAGGAATCTGTTAGGTAGACAAGGATAGTACCGAGCTGCCTTGGTGTTGAGAAGATGACTTTATGACAAGTTCACGTCTCATCTTGCCTTATTTTCTCAGTTTTTCTCATTTGTCCTATAGGCCTTGCAGCCCTACCAATACTTGCTTTTCTAAGTTGAAATGACTGCAACAGGATTACAGCAGTGAAAAATAAATCCGAAGTATAGATTGAAATAAAAAATAGAAAAGTAAAGATAAAATGGTGAGAAGATGTAACTAAAACTCTTCCAGTGAGTGATCTCTGTGGCTGCTCTCTGTCCTGCTTCGTGCCCTGGGAGCTTCTCCAGTCATCAGACAGCTGCAAGGAATGAAAAAAAGGTTGATGTTTGATTCCCCGGCTTGGACAAAGTCTGGTTCTGAGCACTCTGCCATCAAAGGGACTCAGACAGGGAGATGTGCATGCGTTTTGTCACTTTGGCTGGAAAACACTGTTTATTTATTTTTTTTTTATTCCAGCTTGTAATGGTTTGGTTTTTTTTTTTTTTTTTTTTTTTTTTTTTTATCACATGAAAAAGTCTTGGAGGGTTCCCCCTGACTCATTGCAGGGAAAAAGCACTTTGACTCCTTTCTGCTGGGAAGTGGTAGTTCCCATCTTTCATGGAAATAAAAATGCAGGATGTGGCAGTCTCAGGCTGTCTGTTATTAATGATAGAAAGGTGATTTACATAGCAGCCTACATCGTTACCATA
Source organism: Alca torda (assembly GCA_008658365.1). Taxonomy (NCBI): domain Eukaryota; kingdom Metazoa; phylum Chordata; class Aves; order Charadriiformes; family Alcidae; genus Alca; species Alca torda. Next base: position 4,384,493 of record CM018101.1, read on the forward strand.
ATATTATCATGAAGGTACTTTTTCACTTTTTCTTTCCCTCTCTCGCTTTCATGCCCTGCAGTGCGTTATGGTGACCATTCCCAGGCAGTTTGATTGCCCGTCTGCTCTGTGCAGGGGTAGCTGTAACCTTTAATTACTCTTTTATTTGACAAACCCCCGGTGTTAAATCCCCTGTTAGAAGCTGATGCTGTCTGTGAGGTTCCTTGGACACATTATAGCTTGCACCTCCAGGGATCACGGTGGAGCTGGTGGTTTTGGAGAGCATCCTTGCAGAGGAGAAGTGGGATATTTATAACTCCGGTGCCGCTTGCCAAGCTGGAGCTTGGGGACGCTGCCTAAACCTAAAGCCATTTACTCGCTAGGATTCAACATGCTGCTTGTTTCACGATAGCCTTTGCTTGCATCCCAACATCTACAACAATAACAGGCTTCTGGGCCTCTTCTCAAGGCAGTGGGAAGAAATTCCCTCATGTATTTAGAGAAACCTGAAGATTGCCCTGAAGTGCTATTCCAGTAAATCTACAATGCTTTTAAGCCTAAATATAACACAGGGCTAGCTTGTTTCTCGCAAGAAGATGGTGGAAATGGGTAAAGGCCAGCAAGGCAGAGGGAATCGGACCTCAAACAAGCAGCTTGGCCACAGCGCAGGGGACAGCATAGACTACAGACTGGTCGCAATAAGCGGTGTGGACAAAGGCACACTTTTCTGGGAGAGAGATGGAAAAATTAGCTGTATGGCTATAAGCTGTGCCATACCACTTGACCTTACAAGGTTTTATTGCCATAAAAACCCACTTGAAGCTCTCCGTGGAGGGTGCCGTGGAGGCTGGTTGTCCTGTGTTTGCCCACGGCCGTGCTCGCAAAGCCTGGCTGTGGGGATGGCAGGACTGCAGGCAGGAGAGGATGCTCCAGGAAAGAAACTCTGCTCAGTGAAATTTGACAAGGGGCCCAGCCTCTGGTCAAGTCCTCTCTTTCCCCTTAATGAGATGTTAATGAGCTCCTGGCATTGCTGGAAGAAGGGAAGAACGTAGAGATTGTATTTCTAGGTATTCACACATTTCGCACCCACTATATAATGTTCTCTGCTCCTTCCCCGGCTGTTTTGTACCGTGTCATTGGAAAGCAGAATCCTGCCCACCTTTTTTTCCCTTTTCCAGTTTTCCTCCAAATAGGATGGATGTGGGTGCTCTCGGCAAGGCCACCGCATCGTCCCCGTAGTAGCAGCTAAACTCCTAACAAGAGAGTTAAACTGCAAGCTGGAGAATGACATCGGGAAGCTCTGGTCTCTGTAGCTCCTGATCCTGAGTAAAAAGGATGATGAAATGAGATATAATTAAGGGACTTTAATACGGATCTCTGGGGTAATTATTTTTATTTTAGGATTAATGTGATGATTAAAAATCCGCTGCATTGATCTGCTAAAGTAGGTTAAATGCTGTGGACTTCTGCTTAAATCCAGAGCTGCTGCTTGCTTTTGTATTGACTCATCTTTCCAATTCTCGGCTTTCAGCTGAATTTTCATTTGAATCAGATGCTCAGCTGAGGGCTGGCCTTTTTTTTGTGAGCTCTTGTTTGGCCAGCAGGGCATAATCCTGGATTACATCCGGAAACTACCACTACAGTAAAAAATGTTGAAATAATCCCTGTCTTCATCTCCCAACCTGTTGTAAAGGACAGTCCTTGCCTGCTTTGGCAAGGGAAAAATATCAGAGCAATACTTTGCTATATACCTATATTCTATTGGCAGGGAATTCACTAAATAGTGTTGGGTTTTTTTTTTTTTTTTCAAAAAAAAAGCCTGATTTCTGCACAGGGTGCGAGTCAGCTGAAGAAGAGAATCTGCCCCTTTAAAAATATTTCTTTTTCAGCCAAGTGAGGAGAACATGTTTTCAAAGCTATTAAAGACTTTAAACAAAGATTACCCTGGGGAGGGTAAGTGTACAATAAGAGGGGGCAAAGTAAGAGGGAGCGTGTACAATAACTCAAAAAATCACACAGCAAGAAACAAGCAAACTTCCCATGCAGGCAACCTGCATTATTTGAAAGCTTTTCATCTTTGAAATGAGAATAAAACATCACTCCTATGTGTGTGTACCCTGTAATTAGTATCAGACTCTCATAACTTGAGGTTATACCACCATTTGGGGATTTCTGAAGCAGCTTTTATTCAATAATTGCAAGTCAATCCCCAGACATCTTTACCCCTTCCTTACCCTCATACAAAGATGGCTTATGATCCTTTGATGCACAGTATGGGCAAATAAGGAGTAAACACACAGAAAATAAACCTGGACTATACCTTGAGAGATCATTTCCTCTGTACCATGCTATAAGACAAGATCAGATCTTACTTATACCAGCGACAGCAGTAATTGCGATGTGGACACGGAGGCTGCATGTGGCCTGAGTTGTATTTTATACTAAGCTGGGTTCTTGAGGAACTACAGCCGACTCACGTCAGTTGAGAGATCCGGCCCCAAACCTGGCATGTGCTCCTCTGCCCTGTTCGTAACACCCTGTGAAGATGTTAACTGTAACCTAAGACCAGTGTTAAAAGTCTCTTTCCATTGAAATATTTTTTCCCAAGAGACGTATGCCGAAGGTCACCTAATGAGTCATCTCTCCAACACACAGCTCCGTGCCCCCTCTGTTACTAACCAGAGTGAAATATTATCCCAACAAAATGACATACGACCCGTGAGTCACCTCGCTGAATCCCTGGCGGGGCCGTAGAGCAGGTGTTGGCTTTGGTTGGTTTTCTTCAGAGGAGAAGAGCACTGGGAACTTCAGGAGACAGCAAAGTCTTGAAGCTATATACACCAATGCATGTATGTATGGGACATGGCCATCACCTTAAAGTGACTGGATCTAGTCTAGCGTAGCAGGAGAAGCTGAAACTCCAGCCATGCTGTTCTTGTTACAGGATATTCCGAACTGCATTTCAAAGGGTTGGGGATCTGGTGAGTGGCATCGCCATCATGCCTAACTGACCTTGCAAAGGCAGGGAGCTGAACCAGCTCCCCGAGTGGTCAGAGGAGCACTGGAGCCTGTGCTGGGGGAGAGATGGCAATGGGACGGAGGGGCAGAACAAACAGGGAGCTGATAGATAACTCAGCTGCCTCTAAAGTCATTCCCCACTGGTCATCCCATTCCCTTTCTTATTGCTGCTGTTGGTTGCTTTCCATAATGCTCCTGTCTCTCCACATCAAATAAAAGGAGAGAGCTCACAAGTACATGGCATCTGAATTAAAGCTCTGCAAGAATTTGCAATCACAGCTCTATCATGGCTGCAATAGAGACGTGTATTGTGAAAAGCATCCCAAAGCCAAAATCTTACCTTCTGCTACTTGGAGGTTTTTTCCTGATCCATAATTTTAATTTGCTTTTAAGGAAAAGCATCAAGGGGCTGAAATTTTAGAACCAAAGCATGAGAGCCTGTTGTTTCCTCTCCTGTGCTCCCTGGCAGTGCTCTCTATGGCTCTGATGCAGAAATCAGAAGGGTTTGAACCCCTGCTCTCTCTAAACTTGCTTTATTTCTAGCATTGTTGTGTTGCACCTCTGCTGTTAAGATGGCAAAACCACTTGCAGATCTAGTCTGCGAATTGCCAGTTCTTCTCCATTCCCCAGATGACAGTAAATTAAGGGTAACGAAAGTCAGTTATTTCAATATTTTGCACATGCAAATTGCATTATCCTAAGTGTGTCATTCCCTGGTGTATTACATCGTGGTCCTTCCTGAGCTCAGACCACAGGGGATGTGAGCCACTACAGGGTGACCTACAGATGGTTGCCCCTTTGGCTGTGGCTGTGGCTACCCAGCAGCCCCTAATCCAGTTCCCACAAGCCCACCCTGCACAGGAATGGTTGGTTTGCTTAGGGTTTGAATCACATTGGACTGTGGGAGCTCTGCAGAATCTTCTTGCTCTGGAGCAGTGAATTGTAGGTGTCCTATTTACCAGCCAAGAGGTGGCTATCACCCTGATTAATATCACTGATTAATACAGAGACAATTAAATCCTAATTCTAATCCAAATAATAACCAGTAGCAGCTTGCTTCAGTCACTGTCTCTGTTGTGTGGGGATCTAGGCCTACTTCTGTCCATGCCAACAGGTATTTTTTAATATTTGGCTAAATATCTAGGCTAACTGCGTTTTCTGCGCTTTACAGAGATCTGTTGCCTCTGAATGACAACATAATGTTTGCATTTTGCCAATGCCCAGCATTCGACACCTGTGAATCAAAGCCCTTTCATCCCAAGTGGTTTAAACCCCGTGACATTTCTCTCCAAAACATCTCTGTTGTAACCTGCTGTCAACATGTTTTATGTCAGTTTGAAAAAATTAGCTGCTTGCCCTCTGTGTGTATGGGCAGGTGCAAAGTTCAAGCTTACCCACGTTTGTAGAAAGCCAAACCCAGCACCCAGTTGTCTTGTTTTGAGTTGTTCTACACCCGTGTCTACCGTGGCCCCAGCTGTGAGCGATCACATCCTTGACCGCTGTCCTCCATGGCCGGTGTTGCAGACCTCGTAATTCCGTCTTTTATTTTTGACCCGATTGGAGTTTCCTGTTCGTTCTTACACGTGCCGAATTTGGTTCAGACATAATCGCTCTGCAAAGCTTTGTATTTTCTTCCTTTGGCTGTGCCTCATTCTTACCCTTGGTTGCTTTTTCATTTCATTCCTCATTTTTTAATTCAAGTGTATTCATTGCTCAGCAGTCCATGCCTCCCTCAGGAAAATTGTGGACTTAACCTCTCATTTCTTTGAGGCATCCTTGCCCTTCATTGCTTGCATCCATTTTCCTTTTTCATCAGCCCTGCAGATAGTCACTGTCCTTCCACGTCCTCTTTATTTAATTAGGTTTATGCTTTAGTTCTCATGATGAAAGCTTTTGAAGTCCTCTCTGGTAGTTTCATGGCACTTTTTGTAAGAACAAATAGAGAACCAGGCTAGGCTTTTCACAGTCCCAGCTGAAAATCTTAGGCAGTCAACAGTTTGGAGGTCTTGCACAAATAGTAGGAGGAGATCGTGCCTTCCACTTCTGTGCACGGAATATTGCCTCCTCCTGTGGCTGATATGGGGTACAGACACGTTAACTCTAAATGGCATTTTGCTCATTGTCTTCAGCACAAGTCCCCTGTGAAGCTGGGGCTCTGTGGGTATGTTTACCCAGAAGAATACAGTGCAGCGTAGGGACACTTGACCTGGCGCTAAATATATTAGTTTTGGAAACACGAGATGCAAAGCAATTAGCTCAGCCGGATCTCTAATGCTATGGTGAGGTTGCTCGTGGTACCCATCCTGTGTCAGGTGTCTTCGCACTGAGCTACCATCTCAAATGTCAGAATTTCCTGGTATCTTAAAATGTTTGGGTTTTCCTGTGGGTCTCGGGGCTTGACTGGCCTTTTTTTCTTGATGAGAAAACAACCTGCCTCACTGTCACCTCATTCTGTTGTGGGCTTTGTGTTGCCCCTAATTATTACAAATAATATTTTAATTATGAATATTTATTAAACAGTGAATTGATACTGATTGTCTATCACTCCTTGGATGTTTATCTTCCAGCCACAGATGAGAAAAGGGAAGATTGTATTGTTTTGAAAGGTATCCTTTGATGTCCTTGATGTCCTAGTCAACGCTCCATCCCATTTAAGCTGACTAGTTGAATTTTGGTGTTGATTCTATTTTATCTTTCTTGGGGACTGATTTTAGATCAGGTTTTCCAGACGTTGCATGTGAATATTTCATACAAGCCTTAACCCAAATGTGAAATGCGCTACATGAAACAAAACCTTTTTTTCTGTATAATAGTGGTTATAATCCAGAAGCTTCCCACCTATGTTTCCAATTCTGCTCTTTGTGCTAGTCAAAATATACTCCTCCACCACTTTATTACTACCATTTCCCTGGAACATGTCGAGCCAAGTTTGTCCCTGGTATAATACCGTATGGCCAAGTGTGTGGTGTAACCAGACGCGCCCATTTCCCACATCCTCCACCCACACTTTGCTTTTCGTGGGACCCGTATTATTTCATTTCTTCCTTTTGTTGTGAATACTCCATTCCTGCCCTCCCACATATTTTCCTACATTTTCAAAACCTTTTCTAAGGGTTTTTTTCCCCGATAAGATAGGAAGCAATCAGCTCAGCAGTTACCCACTGTCAGTCAACTTGCAAAGCCGTAGGTCAATGAGACAAAAATTGGTCTCTATTAATGGAGTGAGCAGAAGTATGTATGTGTATGTATCCAGACTAAAACTGGCATTTTGCTCATTTTACTGGAGAAATAAATAAGTATTTTTCTAAACTGAACTGGTCAGATTCAACTCTGCTTCCACTGAATGCAAACAGGAGTTTTACTATAGGCTCACATAAGAAGGGGAGAGTCCTGCTCAAGTACATGAGTTGTCCCCAGAAATGTTTTATTTCTTTGTGCTGTGCCTGGTAGGGTTATACCCATAGATTTCTCCACTGAAAATGATATTTTTCTGGCATTATTGCACAGGTGAATTGGATCTGGACTGCTATAGGCAGATTTACGTTTCTTTCTTTCATTTATGCTGTGTCTGTCTACATTGCCGTGCTTTGAATATTTATTTCAAAATGGATTAGAGTGTTTGAAGTGATATTAAACTATTCAAGTAAGCATTTGCCTTTCTCTTGTCATCTACATTCATTGTCTTCAGGGGCTGAGTCTGGGCTTTTTGTCAGGAAAGGGGAGTTTATGGACATGGAGACTAGGCTGCTTTAACTCTGCTGGGTTGGGTTTGATCTCAGCATCTCGTTGTTACCAAGTGGATGCTTTACTCTCTTTAAGCCCCTCTGATGTTTTCAAGTGCAGTGTAAATAAACTTTCTGTTTCTGGTCTGCGTGGAAAAAAAAAAAAAGGATCCTCATTTTTTCTCCAAAACTCCTCTTATTGTACCTCTGTTGGCTCCTATGGTGTCTTCACTTGTGCAGCAATCTCCCACACTGGAGACTCCTGATATTCCTCTTTCTTACCCGAACTCCTCTTACTCTCTGTTCCATTTTAGCGAGTGTTTTTGATCACTCTCATCTGCAGGTCATTCCTGCATACCACTGCTTTCATTTTATTTTCCGTACACCCTGTGGACACAGTGAGTCATATTTTCCTTATTTTTGCAGAAAGAAGGAACTGGATCTTCAGCGAGATTAACCATCTGACCTTCCTACACCACTGTGACATCCCTGTTAGCAGGCTAGGGGCATCACTTTCCATTTTCAAGTCCCATGATCATTTAACACTGAAGTCTTCAGTTCCTCCTCTCAAGGGCACAGGAATTGTGAAACAGGGAAAGTGAGGTACAGTGAAAGTGATTTTCCACTGACCTTAGGAAGTCTATACATACCCTGGACTGTCTGTTTGTCGGGGCAGGGACTGTATATGGCTTCTGTGTTTGGGTAGTATGTAACAGTCTAGTGCAGCACCATGACCAGGCCTGTAGCAATATGATTATAAAATTATTAATGATGTATACAGAATTAATGTATATACTGTTAGCTTATAACTTAAACAGGAGCGGGAGTCACAAAAGCTGTCATCTCCTAATGGCCTCTTTGCTAGGGAAAATGCATATGGAGAAGGAATATGAGAACTGCTAGAAAGAAAGAGCAGGGAAAGCAAAGACTAATAAAGGACAGGGCTCAGATGGAAAATGCAGTAATTTGCCTTGCTTTTGGGACATTCGTATCTTCCTTTCCCACCTTCAGAGAAGGAGTCCATAGACTCGTCTGCTTCCCCTTGCTTGACCATCTGTGGTAGACCAGCAAGCTGAGTCAGATTTTGGCTTAGCTTCACCAATATAAAATGACATTGGTTTCTGTCTGGTTTTACTTGCCTTTGGGGTTAGTCTGTCTCTGGTAGAGGCAGGATGGGGGAAGTGACAGGTTGAAAGATGAGTGGAAATAGCCTGCTGGCTGGGACAAAATGAGAGGAGATGGTGGTTTTGGGGAATGGGTTGGCATTGGAGTGGGAGATGCTCTTCTATGCCACCACCTGTGAGTGCACCCTCAGGAAGTTTCCCAAAAACACCAAGCTGTGTGGTGCGGTTGACACGCTGGAGGGAAGGGATACCATCCAGAGCAACCTGGACAGGCTGGAGAGGTGGGCCCGTGTGAACCTCATGAAGCTCAGCCAGGCCAAGTGCAGGAAAGCTAAGATTGTGCAGGTGGGATGGGGCAATCCCAACCACAGATCCAGGCTGGGCAGAGAATGGATGGAGAGCAGCCCTGAGGAGAAGGACTTGGGGGTGTTGGTGGATGAGAAGCTCAACGCGAGCTGGCAATATGTGCTGGCAGCCCAGAAAACCCCCACAGCCTGGGCTGCATCCCCAGCAGTGTGGGCAGCAGGGCGAGGGGGGGATTCTGCCCCTCTGCTCCGCTCGGGGGAGACCCCCCTGCAGTGCTGCCTCCAGCTCTGGGGCACCAACAGCAGAAGGACACGGAGCTGTTGGAGCGGGGCCAGAGGAGACTGCGGAGATGCTGGGAGGGCTGGAGCCCCTCTGCTGGGAGGACAGGCTGAGAGAGCTGGGGGGGTTCAGCCTGGAGAAGAGAAGGCTCCGGCAAGACCTTAGAGCCCCCTTCAGTCCCTAAAGGGGCTCCAGGAAAGCTGGGGAGGGACTCTGGATCAGGGAGGGGAGCCATAGGATGAGGGAGAACAGTTTTAAACTGAGAGAAGGTGGATTTAGATTTGATCTGAGGAAGAAATTGTTTGCTGTGAGGGTGGTGAGCCCCTGGCCCTGGTTGCCCAGAGAAGCTGTGGCTGCCCCGTCCCTGGAGGGGTTCAAGGCCAGGTTGGACGGGGCTTGGAGCAACCTGGTCTGGTGGGAGGTGTCCCTGCCCAGGGCAGGGGGGTGGAACTAGATGATCTTTAAGGTCCCTTCCAACCCAAACCATTCTATGATTCTGTTTTCCAAAAAATCAGAACAAATGGAAGAGACTATCCTGATTGCTGTAAGCAAAATGACATGATATTGCACCCTTTGGTGCAAAAAAAAGCTACTTTGGTGATCAATTCGGAGAATCACGTCAAAGGGTATATAGGTTATGCTTTAATGGCTATAGGGTAATGCAGTGCTATGGTTTGCCAGGGAGTCCCATACCTTCTTTGTTGCTCTGACAGTTTTTAATCAGCTGAGGCTGCCCAAGGTACAACTTCCGAGTAAAATATTGGTGTGAAGAAAATGTGAGAAAATTCTCACTTTTACTAAGACACCTTCACTTTTAGGCTTGTTGAAATAAACACTTGATTCCCATCCACCACAGTCTAACACATTTTTTTGCCACAGTGCAATTGGAATGGAATATCTTTTGAATATGTATGTATTTGTAAAAGGCATCTAAATATATGACCTTAAAAATATGTTTAAATTGCTAAGGGCAGCACTGAATGATACATAGGGAGAGAAAGCAGAAGTGTGGGAAAACCAAGTTGGAATTGTACCTTTTAATTGGATTTAAATTAGATATTTGGGGCCTAGATATTACTTGCAGACTGAAATAGAGAGCATTATTCTAGATAAATAGCTGGTGTCGGTGTGTCCTTCAGAGGTGAAATCTCTTAAAGCATAGCCAATATTTAGGCAGATGAAATGAAGAGTTAAAACATTCCGTAAAGTCCTTTCCCTTTGTATGTCTTCACTCCACATGTAACAGCTGGAAGGAAAGCTGAGTAAATGCTCAAAGGTGGAGGGTGGTGAATCAGTCCATAAAGCAAAAGAAATGATAAACCCGCTCTTTAATGCCCTCCTCTCATCAAGCCTTTTATTGGGAACAGCGTGTACTGCAGCCGAGGCACCAAGTTTACAGGAGGACATGCACATTTTGGGTAAGATCCAAGAGGAGATCAGGAAGACTAACACTGAGGAATGGCAGATACGTCTTACGATGAACAGCTTAAAATACTTAGCTTTGAAATGGCAGAATGGGGGATCTAATTGAGGTACAAAAATATCTAAAGAGGGCAAGCAAGGGCCTGGGTATGACACTTCTACGAGGTAAGGACAAAGTAGAAAGTTGAGCTTAGGGTCAGGAGCGAACTAAGTGTCTGACCCTGAACCAGATGGGAAAAGCAGACTGTACGGTGCTTTTCTTCCAACAAACAGGTACTCAAGAGTTTAACACCATATAGACGTACATACACACAAAACACACCACCGAAGAAAATGTTACACAGGTCACAGGACTGTGTGTCTCGCTGTTGAGTCTGCAAGACTGAGACCAAGCTGCTGCTCTGCGTTCGCTGGAGCGACGGTGCGATAAACCTCTTCCTCCTAGTAAGAGCAACTCCCAAAATAATGGTTTGTAGTATTAGGACTGAGTAGAAATCAAGGATGAGACATTTAAAAACACTGACCTGAAATAATTCTTTTCCTAAAAAGATTACTGAGAGTTTTACCATTGATTTCAATCAGCCTTGAGTTGGGAGATTTCAATTTTAAAAATAAAAAATTTTCTAATCCTCTCTGTTATGAGTCGTAAGTGTTGATAAAAGCTGTCTGGCCAAATTTGCAAACAGCCTGAGAAAATAGAAAAGAGACTTGAACTGCTCCATCAGTATATTTCTTTGGCATATTATGGTAGTTAAATTCATAGAATCATAGAATGGTTTGGGTTGGAAGAGAGAACTGTACCACGTTCACTCTCACACTAACTACATTTTAACAGGTAAACAGAGAAGAGGTAAATTAAGCTTCTGTGAATCAGAATTGCAATAGAAAAGCACACACAGAATGGAAACACAGGAAAGGAAGAGAGAAAGAAGCAGAACAAAAGAGAGGGTGAGGAAAGATTAAAAGAAGGAAAGCAGAGGAACTTAGAGAAGACTTACAGAAGTCTGCTATGTGTTTAGACAGTTCACGTCAAAGAGTTTTTTAAATAAAAAAAAAAGTTCAAAAAAGCTAATTTTAAGCCTGGGATCATTACCAATTATTACCAGTGGTGGAACTTTGCCATTTGCTCAATTTGCCCTAATGCTTTTTTCCTTCTAAAATTAGTGCGTTTCCCCAACGTGCGATGCTGACGATGACAAGGGAAGGCTTTATAAAAGATGTAAGAACCAGAAATGCTCAGTGCAGAGATGCTGTTTTGCCCGTTCACTGTAAGCAAATTTCTCGTCAAGGTTTATGGACATCATTAATCACAGGACTTACCCCTCACAAATAAGGGTATGAGCAATGTTGTGCCTTGCGTTAGAGAAACTCTGTTAAGTTGGATGCCTTAGCAATAAAGACCTTGAGTTTCAGGGAAATGTCAAAGCAATATTTTCATCCTAATTGTCAACTGTGAATGTTGAGTCGGTATGTGGCCAAATAAACACCGGCGTAATATAAGAATAGCGGGAGGGCGTGGAAAAAACCCAGAAAATTAACAAAGCAGCGGTAATTCTGAAGGGCTTGTCGAGACCGGCTGTCAAGAAGCAGCAGGAAGCAAAGTAAAAAGCCTGTTGCCGCAATCCAAACAAACAACTCCTGCACAAGCGGAGGTTTTAATAGCTGAGGAGGTCAAACAATTATGAGGTTTTTTGAACTATAAGGCGAGAACGAACAAGTGGATAGATTGCAGCAAGAAGCTTCATATCCATGCTGCCATCACGCTGAGATCCCACCTCAGGAGTGTCTCATTGCCTTTCTAAAGCGCGAAGGCGAGGTGAAAATTAAGCTGAGACAAGAAGGCAAGGCTTTTAAAAGGGAGCTGTTCCACAGCGAATAAATGGAGAAAACCCAAAAGACTTTAAGCACAGCTGGCAGTTCTGTCTAGGCTCTAACCAGAGAGCAGGCCATGACTGTGTACGCAGCGGAATTTATTCAGGAGAGACCCATGTGCTTTTGAGCCATAAGAGCAGTTTGGAGCAAGTGGCTGAGTGATCAGCATCTATGGGTAATGAGGACTGAGTGGCAACGGGGGCATGGAATTTCCCATTCTTAAAACAGCTGCCAATTAGACTAGAGGATGAATGTGGTCTGAGAGATTCTCCAGTCCTTGTAATAAGTGTGTTGACCAAGAAAACTGGCGGGGTCCTGGATGCCCTTTCTTTTGGGCAAAACGGGCTGGCAGATTGCATCCTGGCTGTCCCCGCACAACCCAGCCGGGAAGTTAACTTTCAGTATTGGCAACATCAAATGTTCACAACTCAGCCGCCAGGCTTCTGAAGTCATGAAATTGGGTTAAAATGGAGAAGATTAAACATAACAATCTGTAAGATTCTTTTTCCTTGACTTCTGAGCTAAGGGAAGGATTTGACTTGTGTTGTCAAAAGTTTCTTCTGACCCGGCTTTTTTAAATGCATGTGAGATTTCTACCCAACTATAGGTGGAGTTTCCAGAAGACTGCAGGCATCGCGGATCTTGGAATGAATTTGTGAAAGTTTGGAAAACAGGGCGTTCTGGTGATTGTGATATGCATTGGCTTAAAAAAAGCTGTCTTCCCAAACAGGGAAAAGAGCGATATAGCATGACTTAGAGAAGTCATCAAATGACAAATCCTTTGCTAGCACAGCCAAGAAATTAGAGGAAGGACCCAGTGCTCACCACATTTGACAACTACTGTAGGTGTAAAATGGAAGTTTGGAGGGTTTGCTTCTTTAGCCCTGTAGTTTTTCACTTAAGTCTCCAGCTTTTTGCACTTGGGTCTCTGGGAATGAAATTTCCACCTCGCTCCACACATATGTATGTTGTTTGTGAGCACAGATGATTACTGGCCTTCCAATTTGGTTGGGGACCCGGGTGTTGTTTTCAGCCAAGGACTTTTAGAGTCTATGGGAACTGAAAATTAATTGTTTCCACTAGTAAGGTGACGTCTTGCAGTTCTTGGTATGTTTTTATTGTGTTTGATGAATGTCTCATAGTCACGTTTCTGTGTTAAAAAAAGGACATGAGAACTCATGCTGATAGACTTAACCTAATGAATGATATCAAATATCAACTGCCTCGTTTTCTTGCTAGAGGGCTGCAGTTTAGCTGGCAGAATGGAGAGGAATTGGCAAATTGGACCGGCACCTTTAATTTCACGGATGACGGAGCAGTGAAGAGTGGCAGTGACACAGGCACCAGGTACCAACACCCGAGGGAATGGCTACAGAGATCTCTCTCTCTCTTTGTATGAACCACAAATGTGAGCACAGGCTGTATGAAAAATGAGATTTGCAGTTTGCTTTGACTGCTCCCCATGGCACAGAAGATGCCAGGGATGCCCAAGTGCTGTGCTGTTTTCCCCCTTCAAGGCCTGGGGGACATTCTGGAATATGCCACAAGCATCCATGCAGCACGCAGGAGAGTGACTTCTGTGTCTCTCTCCTGTTTCCATTCCCCCACCAATGCCGTGTATTAACACGTGGCAGTGTGAGAGAGTGGGACTTGGGTGGGGAACGTCCCAACATGACAGTATTGATGCGTGAAGAGCACATTGGAGAATCTGGCCCAAGGCTTCCTTGATAATAGAATATGTGTTCTAAGAAAACATAGTTTAACTTGAAATCTTTCCAGGGCCTAGTAGGGGAAAAGTGTTCTCTGAAGATAAGACTGGAGTATTTAATTTATTTACGCTACTTTGAAAATATGAGAAGCACTGATGTGCCGTTGCACATTTTGTACTTATTAATTTGTAGTAGGATCCTTTTGACTGACGTGTATCTGAAGGGTCATGAAGAGCCACGTGCATAGTCAGGAACCGGGCTGCAGTTGTGCCTAAAGAGCTCCACAGCTACCACGGGCCAGCTGCATAAATCTGGGTAAAGGCATAGGGTGAATATTTGGGATATCTTCCTGGAACCTCAGTTGTAGAGGGTAAAAATCCTGAGTCATGTGTAGTATCAAGCTCAATACGTAGCAGGGAAATCTTAGAAAGGCTATAAGTTAAAGAAAACATAAAATGAATTAAAAGAAGCTTACTTTTAATACCTATGTATAAATAAAACGCTGGATAAATTACATATTTTATTTAAAATATCATAATTTTGGTAACCATATGCCACTACAGCTGTGGAGCTAATACCATTTCAAAGGCAAGCGGAAGTATGGAGTCTGCCCTGCCAAAAATCATCCCGTCTCACTGAACCGCAGCAATGCTGCAATTCCTGTTACAGCTCTTCTTCGCTGTAATGTGATCCTGTATGAGGATCGCCGCTCGGCTGGTTTAACTAGTTAAGGTTCTTTGTAAAAAGAAGCAGCTAAAGCTGCAGTTTTTCACTCAGAGCAAGGGAAAAATGGTTCATTCTATGTACGTACGTAGGTGTGTATCTATCAGTCTGTCTGTCTGTCTGTCAGTCTTTGATTGCCTTGTTCGTGTATGCATCTACAGTCTGTATATGCAAAGTCTTCAGTTTGGGCACTTGGCATATAAAAGGACCGTGGCACTGTGACCGATATCTTCTTGAAGACTTGAGAGAATTAAGAAATATAGATTTCTCCCTCTCGGCACCATCTTTGATTGCAGGACGGGGAACCAAAACCCTTGACTGCAAAATACAGGCTAGTTGCGAGGCACTGAACGACAGTACTATTCTCAGTCGGTTTTTATACAAACAGGCTCAAACTGTACAAGTTAGGTATAAATATCAAAGGTTATAATATCAATAAAAGATGCAAATTTCAAAGTCATTTATGTTAAAAGAGTGTGAGACTGAAAGATGGGGATTTTGAGTCAGGGATAAGTCTAGCTGCGTGTAAATGTGTTATAGATATTACTTATCCATTTGTCTACTGTCTGAAAGCTGAGAATCCAGGACAATAAAAAAGAACTGTATAAATGTGGAGGTGAGACTGTGTGGTGAATAACTGCAGAGCTATGTCATAAATTGTTTACTGTTTACCTTTGGTCACCTTTCTTACTGTGTTATCACTAGACAACTCCTGAGAGTCTTAATCTGCCACCCAACTTCAGGCTGTTGATATCAATTGAAGAAAAGGCTTCCTTTAATAAATAATTCTTTCCACCCAAATGTAAAATTTACAGACTACATTTTACTGACCTGATTTTACTTGTATATATTTGCAGGTCTCCAGAGAGATATCTAAAGTGCCTGATACTAATTACATGTCAGCGTATGCAGAGTAAACTCCTTTCACTGCATGGCTCTGCAGTTTACTGTGTGTTATCACCTCCCCGTGAAAGGTTTGGTGTTTAAAGATATTAATTGAAATAGATATCGATATTAGAGATATGAGATTAGATATTTAGATATTATTGATATATTGATATGAGAGTAGATATTTAGATATTATTGATATAATAGATATTGATATTTCATTAGTTTATATCATTTATGGATCTATATGTATATGGATGCATGTTTATTCATACATATGTGGTATCAACCTGTGTATATTCTATAATTACTCTTTACCTTTTAATCATGTAATGGTGTAGAGGCATTGACAGCACATTCTGTAGGAGTGATTTATTAGGTGAAAATGAAGGAATTCCAAAGCAAAGAGAGAATAAGTGCATTAGAATAGCAAGACAGCCAGGCTTCACAAGAGTAGTGGCCATATCAAAACCAATGAACGGTGAAGATGATTAAACATTGCATGAAACAGATCGAGTAGGACAGAAACGCAGAATGTCATGTTGTCTGATTTCAGTAGAAACCAACCCAGACCTTAACTAATATACCAAGTTAAAGTGTAGCTTGCAATTGGAATGTTTTTAACCGTCCAGGGGAGTTCATGACTCGGTTTCGGAGAACAAGCCCTACCCTGATTGCAGACATCTCCACTGTGCCAGAGTAACCATACTAAGCAGTGGGATGAAAAGCTAACCAAGGCTTTTCATCCCACTGCATAAGACACTTCTGCAGATTACGTGGAACATAAAAGATTATGTAGATTATGGAGATAAAAGATAATACCATGAGCTCAGCTCGGCATGTGTTGCAACCGAGAACGTGGATCATGTTTGTGCCATCTGAGGCATGGCACAAATCTCCTGACAGAGATCTCTGCTGGGACTTTTTGGGCACCAAAAGCTTCATTTCTGTGCATATTGCATTGCTGCAGGGCTTCAAGCTAGCGAAGAAGTTGTGACTACTTGCAAGGAGTAAAAATGAAACAGTCCACAACTCCCCAAAGCCATAAAGATGTGTGCTTTCAAACAAAGGAGGACTAGAGGGGCTGCAAGTTCTTTGAAACACCCATTTAATGTCAGCCAGTTGTCGAATACTGGCTCATTTTTGGTTCTTCCCTACCAGCCGTTGCTCAGATTTCTACCTTTTGCTTTTTATCTTGTGCCAAGTATTACAAATCTTACAACGTCCTTATGGGGAATCAGGTAAAGGATTCTATCTGATTCTGGTTATGAGAAATAATAATATAAAACTACTTCCTACATCCCTGATTCCTCTGTTCTTTTTAATATGTTTTGCAACTTACTGGGATTGTGCGTCTTCATGCTTAAATCTTCATTTTTCATTGCCAAGAAGCTGCCTTAATGATATGATGGTCTATCTGCCATACTAGTTGGGTTATGGTGTTCCCTGCCACCGTCAGGCCATCTGAGCTGAAGATAAGGTTCAATGTAGGACTTAGGTGGTGAGACCACAGAAGCCTTTGACGGATCAGAGGAGACGTGAGCTTTATACTTTTGGGCCTGTCAATTTGTACGCTGAATTCTTCAGTATGACAAATCTGGAGCTTTGTCCCCAGTGGCTACAAAATAGAAAATATAATCAATTGGATTAATCAAATAGCCATTTTACAAGAATAAATGTGAGGGCTTGAGACATCAGACCTCATTTGTCTGGGCGGTAGCTAAGGTTGTAGCTAAGTCATAGTGCTGAGCTTCTCATACAAAGATACTAAAATCTTGAGAACCACAAGAAAAAAAAGAAAAACCGTTGCTTGCGATGGTAAACTAAAATGTGTTTTTTGAGGTGTTACTGATGTGTAAGTGTTGTCATGTGTTTTGTTATGCCTTCCAGGCGGTCATATGTATAACAACATCAGCAGCTTATTTCAGTCAGAGCGTTGGGAATGGCCTTGATTAAAACAGCCAAACAGCGGTTCATTAAAAACTGGAAGAGTTCTGAAATGACATTGGTAAAATAGGACTCCCTGCAGCATACCCCAGTGCTGCTTGTCAGGAGCCAATGTTGTTTTGACACAGTGACTGTGAAAGAAAGGAAACACCAGAGTCTCCCACAAAGTCCAATTGAATATAATCTCTAGTGGATCATTCTGGGGGTGGCACGTTGTAGGGCTGTTTCTGCTTTAGCTCCTGCAGTTACACCCACAGCTGTTGCAGTAGAGCTGTACTGGGTAGGTTATTAGACTGAAATTTTGGAGAGACTTGGGTCCCAAAGAAGTGGACAGATGAGAAAGGAACAACATGGCATTGGCAGGAGTGGATGGATATTTGGTCAATTCACACTGCTGACCATAGAATCATAAAATCGTTATGGTTGGAAGAGACCTTTAAGATCATCAGGTCCAACCATTAACCTAGCACTGCCAAGTCCACCACTAAACCATGTCCCCCAGCACCACGTCTACCCAGCTTTTAAATACCTCCAGGGATGGTGACTCCACCACTTCCCCGGGCAGCCTGGTCCAATGTTTGGCAACCCTTTTAGTGAAGAATTTTTTCCTAATATCCATCCTAAATCTCCCCTGGTGCAACTTAAGGCTGTTTCCTCTTGTCCTATCACTTGATACTTGGGAGAAGAGACCGGCCCCCCCTGGCTACCCCCTCCTTTCAGGTAGTTGTAGAGAGCGAGGAGGTCTCCCCTCAGCCTCCTTTTCTCCAGGCTGAACACCCCCAGCTCCCTCAGCCGCTCCTCACAGGACTTGTCCTCCAGACCCCTCACCAGCTCCGTTGCCCTTCTCTGGACTTGCTCCAGCCCCTCAATGTCCTTCTTGTAGTGAGGGGCCCAAAACTGGAGACAGTGTTCAAGGTGGGGCCTCCCCTGTGCTGAGTACAGTGGGACGGTCACTGCCCCAGCCCTGCTGGCCACACTGTTCCTGATACAGGCCAGGATGCTGTTGGCCTTCTTGGCCACCTGGGCACACTGCTGGCCCATATTCAGCCGCTGTCGACCAACACCCCCAGGTCCTTTTCTGCCAGGCAGCTCTCCAGCCGCTCTGGGGTTGTTGTGACCCAAGTGCAGGACCCGGCACTTGGCCTTGTTGAACCTCAGACCATTGGCCTCGGCCCATCCATCCAGCCTGTCCAGATCCCTCTGCAGAGCCTTCCTGCCCCCAAGGAATTCAACGCTCCCACCCAACTTGGTGTCATCAACAAACTTACTGAGGTGTCATTGAGCAGCAGAGCCAAGCAATCTCAAATGTGTGCTGAGACGTGAAGACAGGAGACCAAAATCAGAATGGCAGCGAGCAGCCAGGGCCAGTTTGTCAGGAGCTTTTTTGTGATGAAAAACACATCCTCGGGGTATCACAGCTATCGTCTTGGCTGTGCAAACTGTCTGTGAAGTCATGGGACCAGATCAAACAGGGAATCCAGAAAAGGGACACCTCCGAGATACAACAGATGGATGCATGCGCTTTTCTAAGGTTACTTGTGAGGTACATAGAGTTATCAATGAACTGCTTTTGAAGGACAGAAATATAAGTGCCACTCCACTTTGAAAGATCAAACTTATGAATTTGGGGCTGGTTAGTGGAAGCACTTTTGTGTTGTTTGGTTTGTTGGGGTTTTTTTAAGAAAAATCTTTAATTTGGAAGTCAGGCAGGGTACCTTGGGAAACTGCCCTTGTCTTGGTGGATGGACATTTCTCACGCCATCTATTATCAAAACCCAGAAAAACTTGTGACACCGTAAGGAGACAAATCAAGCCAAACATTTCAAAATACCCTAGGTGGACAATCAAGGGGTTCATGAGTTAATAGCTTTTAACCTCAGCTACATGAATCTCCTGGGAAGCATTAGTCCCTGTACAAGAATTCCAGATACTGATTTTGTTTGATTACTCTGGTTCTTCTAGAACGAAAACCAGCCTTGAACTAAAGATGCCATTTCTATCTTTAACTTCCAGGCATTGGATACTATTTTTCCTTGCTACACTGTATTAAAAAGCTTCCTGCCACTAGTAATTGCTTCCTGGTGCAGTCTCTCCCTACTCGGTCACGATATATTTAGATTAAGCTTCATATGCCTTTCATACTTTTTGGAACCTGGATACTTTCTGCAGGTCCTTTCATAACTCTTGCTAGTGTCTGAAACCCTCAAACCTAAAATACCAGAACTGGATGCAGTAATTCAGAAGAGCTATCACCACATAATGTATAGAAAGATGTATGACTATTTTCTCTTGCTTATATTTTCATTTTTTTACATGACACAGTTTATAATGATGCATTTTTTTCCTAGCTACAGCCGCATCCTGAAAGTTCGTGATCAGTCAGACATCTACTACATCTAGTAGCATTAGAGAGGAAGATGGTAAAAGATTTAAACCAGTTAATGACAGTGACATTGGCATTAGCAGGTGGTAGCCAGGAGGAATGTCAGCCATCTATTTTTATATTTGTTGTCCCCAAGGAGGAGGTAAACAAATAGTTTCACCAACCTGTATAAGAGAAGACTGTTCCTTCTCCAGCCTCCTCCTTTGTGCCCACAGCACCTTCTCTCTCAGTTCAGTCTTTCAAGCACCATCCTGGTGTTGACAAGTCAACACAGGCTCTCAAACAGCGGAAACAACACATGCAGCAATGTGATTTTTTTTGTGCCACAGCCCTGGTGAAGTGTAAGTTCATCTAAGGGCATCAAACGTTTCTGCTTCACTTGCCAGTTCTCAGAGCAGGGGGATCTCATTTAACATTGGTACGTCCACAGGCGGTTTCTTTTGCAAGGTGTAGTATGGAAGGTCATTATGATTTGCACCAACTTCAGCGGCTGCTCTTGTTCTTGGTGGTAATCGTGTAATCTAGGGAGTGTCTACGGGAGCAGAGCCCAAGGTCCCTGTTCCTGCCTGCCATGGACTTACCTGTCAATCCGCCTCTACATCAGCTTCTTTATCTGCCAAATGGGGGTCGTGCCTTCCAAACGGGGCCAAAATAATCTTAGGTGAATATGCCGTGAGAAGTGGTGGGATGCACTCTTTGAGGGAAGAAAAATCACTGCGTTGATGTCAGGCCTTTAAACCTTTCAACCGAATCTTGTAGTTTTTGATGTTGCCACATAGAAATATTAATAGAAACAAAAGCTAGTGGGATTTGGTTGCTCATTCACATGAAGTCATCACCCAGTTTGCTCTGCTCTGAGTGAGTTTTCCAGAGCCCCCATAGCCATGATATGTTCCACCTCAGCAGTATTTTTGCTACAAGGGTCTGAAGATCCCATGCTGGCCTTGCCAGATGAACAAGAGTCCCCATGTGCTTTGGGGTGTGTGCTGTGACACACTTGCAAGATTCCCGAGTAGCAAAGGTGAACCTAGACCTGATGCTGGCCATGGATCTGCCCATCCTGATGAGTGCAGGCACTGCTAATTGGACAATTCTCTTAGTAAGTATTTAGCAGAAGCCTGCAGGGCTTGGTTCATTTATTCTCATTTCTTAGTCACTGGATAATATATATTTTTGGAAAGATCTTTGTTTTTCCTGCAGGGTAGGTGGAATCCTTCCTGCGATACTCTGCTCTCTTGCAGCGCAAGTGCTGCAGCCTCGCTGCGAACGGTGCAGATCTGGCACTGCGGGAACGAGCGAATGGGAAGACACTTTTATGCAGGACAAAATGGCCTGCTCTAAAAGATGCCTGACAATTACACTCACTTATATCTTAAAAACTTCGTTCAATATATCAGACAACTCACTGCCTCAATCCACGCTCACTCGAAGGCAGGATTGAAGTTTCAGGCTTTTTAATTCATGGAGCATGATCAAGAAAAGCTTACTTTTGATCAAAGCAGGAGCAGCCCAATTGCAGATGATCAAAGACCAAAGAGTTAGCTGGTATACTGGGAAACCAAATCTGCCTCTCAGCAGCGAGCTCAGTAAGCTGCTCAGCTGGAAGTGCGGTTGCAATGGGAGACATGAAGGTTAGAAAAGAAGAAAGTCTCAGTTTTAGTCAAAAATGGAAAATTACAGAGTGAATAGCATCTCATTTCTGGGCATTCAGTACTGAGAGCCATAAAAAAAGAGTCCTCTCTGAGCACTTGCAGCTTGTGTGGTGTTCAGATACGGGATTTGATCCTGGAAAAATGTTATAAATTTGAAAGCTACCATTGACCTGAATGGACATAGAGCTGTGAGTTGTGTGTAGTGCCCCGTACCCTGGGAAAATGCAATCCCACGTGCAGCTGAGCTGTCTGTTGTGAGTCGGTTGTAGTTGTGTTCCCTGTTGTAGAGAATCATGAATTCTTGTGTTGGTTTTCCCATAGACTTGTGACCTCTGAGGGATAAAAGTTATTTAGATTTCAAGCAGCCGAAGCGAAGGCAATGCAGGGAGAGGACGTTCTGGCGATGACATATCAACTCTGTTTTATGGATATAAAACATGATTGTCGTTCTTGTAAAGCTGAAACACAGCCCTTTTCCGTAGCAAAAGGAGTAGTGTAGTCAGGTTTGTCACTCGTCGCTAATCAAGAGCATAAATCAAAATAAACTGTGCTACACCCTTGATTCTTAGCTGCATATCAGACTGAGGAGGACGATGGGGAGGACAGCTTCCATTTGTGCTAATTAAGCGTTCTGACAGGCAAATGTATCTTCGTTCACAGAGAGCTACATGGTTTAGAGTGGGAGTTAATAGGCAGAAGCAGCACTCGGAGCCCAGGGAGTGGGTGAGGCTGATGCTTCCTCTGGGAGAGCGCGGTGGGGGGGGCTGGTCTGCAAACACTCCCAGCAGGACCAGACCCTGCCGAGCGGAGGAGCTGGGTTTCAAGAACATCCGCGGGGGTTGAGGGAATCCATGTTCCTTGTGCTAGAGCCTGGTGTTCTGCAAGAGCTGTATTCTGGGAAAGTACAACGTGAAGCACTTCTACGGGAAGAGGATGGCTGGTGCTCCAGGGAGCTGCCTCTGCTGATTTGCCCCGATGTCTGTAGCAGGAGGGACCTCGCTGTGAAGCAAATAAATAGCATGAACACGCCTGGGAGAAAGAGAGGAAACTTTTTTTTTTTTTTCAGTCTGTTGACCAGATACTGTCTTGCGAATTCCTTATTGCTGTTGTAGTATCATTAATGCTTACAACCTAAGTGCTGCAGCGTCAGTAACATTGACACTGAGGAGGTTCGGTGCCTGGCTGGCTGCTTCAGATGTGGTTCAGGGCTTATGAACGACGGCCCGGGTGATGATTATTCACCAGCTCAGACAGGATGAGTTAGTTTCAATCAAGCTGACCCCATGGCCAGTAGCATCTTCTCCCCACTCAGTGCAGAAGTGACACCACTGTCCATGTCTCTGCCTTTGCTGCAGGTGGCACGTGTGTGTCCCATCAGCAGCGTGTCATCCAGCCGGTTTCACGAGTCCTCCCTCTGCACTTCCACAAGGTGCCAAATCGTGAATTCAACACTCCCATTGACTCTGCTGGAAAAACTTGGAGATAGTTTGAGTGTTAGAGGCTTGCAGGACAGTCCTGTGCTTTTCGAAAACGTAGGCTAATGGAATAACTCTCCTACAAATGCAACGCTGCCTCGTGGGTTTCCTTTCAGATCCAGTAGTGGTTTATTTTTTACCTAATCCTTTCCTCTGTACCCTTCTGCCTTTTTGGTACCACATCCTTTTTCACTTCTATTTTTGGTTTGTGGATTGGGTAAACGGGCAATGATCAAAGGGAAAAGGCTGGGACTCAGGAAATTTCATCTCGGTTTCATAAAATGACATCTTTGTCTCCAGTGCCACGGGCTGAAGCCAGCTTTCCCCTGCTGTGGTGTTCCCACGTGATAGCGTGTGCAGTTCGACATCTGAGCTGCAGTTCTCTAACTTAGCAGCAGAGCCAGAAGCGCGCAGGGAAGATCAAAATACGTGTTAATCTAGATTTTTGCCATTCTTAGCTGTCCTGAGGCACATACAAGGTATTGAAATCCAGTGTTAATGAGGCTGATGGCCGTTGCTATCCCCCATACTCCCAAAGAGGTAGGAGTGGTGTGTAATGTGCTGAGTGTTGTGCGGGGATGTATACCTGCCTCCAGCTATTGTGTAGAACATAGGCATTCAGGCTTCCAGTCTTGTCTGACTCAAAGAACCCAAAGTAAAGAATGGATACCGCAAAATACAGTAAGGAAAAGGAGTATTGCAGAAGGACAAAAAAGTTGTCTGGACTGATAGTCAGAGGGGACTCCTTCACTGCTGTAAAATGCTGTGAGCAGCAAGGAGTCTTATGGTGTTGGCTGCACAGAGAGAGAATTCAGTTTAGTTTTGGGAATTTATCTGGAGCACATCCACACAGGGCTTTGGCCTGGTGCAACCAGGTGAGCTCTTAGTCCAATTTCACTTGGAACAGCCTTCGAAATGCACAAGTTGCTCAGCTCCAGCTCAACAAGCCAAGCACGCAGGAGATGTGCCAGTGATTTCAGCTGGATTTCAGATTTCAGCTACTCTTTAGTAAACGCTGAATGTCCAGGTGAACGATTGAATTGGAAGGAGAGCCCGAGCCTTTTGGTGAGAGACCAGGTGAAGGTTCACGTTACATGAACTTTATCTCCCTTCTGGAGGCTGAGGAAGGCTTTTCCCAGATTTGTCACTGATTATGGAGAGCGTTAAATACATATTTTCCTCTACAAAACTCAAAAATGTATTTGTTGCCTTGAAGACTATGCAAACACATTTCCAAATAGTCACATTTTTAAAAGATTGCTGAACTATTGTTTTTTTCTGACGATAATCAGTTTACTTCTTTATTAGGAATTTAAGATGTTCTCCTTCTACCATCTAGGCATGGCCTTCTTCCTTTCAGTCTCAAGGTTTTTTTCTCTCACTGGATCACCGAAATGGTTGGTTTGGGATCTGGCAAAGCTGGGGTGGTGAAAACCTCAGGGAGAGGTGAAGGAAACACTTCCTACAGCGGCATTTGACAGGATAGAAATGTTCCTAGTTGGTAGCAGATTGCTTTGGGAAGCTCTTGAGCTTTTTTCAGTCACATACTATAGTCCCTTTCTCCCTTCTATAGGTTAATCTCTTCCCCGCTTTATCAGATTGATTTCTGGATGTATTTACAAGGCAAAATTCAGAAACTGTTTGTTTTTAGATGCTTCTGGCCTTTGGAGACCCTGTTGGAGATACCTGGAGAGGTTGTTTTCTGGACAATCTCCCTTCCTATAGTTCCCCTGGGAGGTGTGAATGCTTAGCACTTCTCCAGAGCAGATCAGACTTTGGGTCTCCCAAAATTCTGATATTAACTATAAACATGAACTGCTAAGGAAACTAACAGTGCTTTCCTGCTTGAGGATTATATGTTCAGAACTGAACAGAATTCATGAATTCAGGTCAAACATGAATTTTGATATTTTTTTTAAAATGACACAAACCCAAAATATTACATTTCCAATGATGGTTTAAATAAACCAGGAACCTTGTATTTTTCTTTCATGTTGAAAATTCAAACGAGAGTTTGGCATTACCACCTCATGAATTCTGAGATTTTAAAGGATCCATCAAACTAACTTGCTCTAGCCTTGGCCATAATGCCTATTCCTCCAGGTTGTCTGCTGGTATTTCTTCATTATACTCATAACTGCTCTATAAGTATGCGAAGTTCTTAGGTTTTAATACAGACGTCTAACGATAAGTAGTGAAACTGATAGAGAGCTTGGTTTAAAGCCTAAATCTTTTTTTGTCATTTCAGTACAGTCTCATTAAATTCACTGGCCAGCCTGGGCTTTCTCTGGCCCCTAAACATGAGCATCATTGTGTTTTGTTTTCCATTCACTCCAGTCTGATGGCTAAGGTGGAGGAGTTTAACCAAAAAAGTAAATATTCATGTCTATATTTTCATTAAGAATGGCCCTGTCACTTGCGATGTGTCTGAGCATTCAAACCCATTCGTTGCCAAAACCATCTCAATTTTTTAAAGAATTTTTTGGGAGTAAAATTCGAATATACAAAAAAGTAAATCCCAATGAAAAGCTCAGTTGTGTAGAGCTACGCAACAGTCTCCACAGACAAGATGCAACCTCCTGAACTTTGCTTTCCACCTAGGAGCAAAATTCAAGGTACTGGTTTTTAAACTCTGAGCACATTCAGACACCTGAAGGATGGGAACAGTGTTCCTTAAGTGATCAGTGTTTTTTCCTCTGGCTTTCAGTGGCAGCTGCCATGTGCTGACTGCTGGAAAAGGTAGCTGGTCCTTGGTGCTTACAAGATAGATGAACTCTTGTAGAGATGGGCAAACTGGACATGGGTACCATCAGCAACGACATCTGTGTTTTCCTGTGAAATAATAACCTGCCTGTGGGCCAAACAGTGGAGTCTCAAATTAAGAAGAAATCATAAATGACAACTTTAAGCAAATTTCTGTTGATGTGTAAGACAAGTATACCAGACTAAGGATTGTTTATAATCTTTCTTCTTGTCCTTCTTCAGGTATTTTGAGTTTTATGAAGGGCCTTTGGAATACAATTCTACCAAATGCCTGGAATTACGGCAGGACATCATTGAGGTGAAGGTTTTGTCTATGTAAGTATGAATGAATGTTTGCTAAAAGGTTACTTTTCAGGCAGAATGAAAATGATAACCTGCAAGAAGATTGTCAAAAATGTAAGGCTCAAGAGATCCCATCAACAGGGATCTCATCAGGGATTCCTGAGGTTCTCTTATGTAGAATCATAGAATCGTTTTAGTTGGAAGAGACCTTTAAGATCATGAAGTCCAACCGTTAACCTAGCACTGCCAAGTTACCACTAAACCATGTCCCTCAGCACTACACCTACCCGTCTTTTAAATATCTCAAGGGATGGTGACTCCCCCACTTCCCTGGGCAGCCTGTTCCAATGCTTGTTATGTTCAAGTAGTGACATTTGAATTTGGTCTGAGGTCCATCTGAAAAAAATGGAAGCTTTTCACATAGATTGAGGCATTTTGGTCAGGCCCGTAGCAATATTTGGAATTAAATACAGCGTTTGTTATATTATTTGTAATATCATATTCTGTGTCCTCTGCTCAGGGTAACTGATGAGTAATAACAGCCAGACTGACTCACAGCAAGGGTCCATCTGGCTTAAGGCTCTATCATTGACAGCGGCCAGTAGTGAAGGCTAAGAAATGAAGCAAGAAGGTTCCTGATAACAAATACCGCCATGGGGGCTTGCTGAGTGGTAGGTGGTGACCAGACTACAGTAGTCAGGGTGGGCAAAAGACCTCTCTGTTAATTTGTTTAGATCTTTTCTGAGACCATTCCTACTTTTTTTTGACCTCCACAATTTCCTGCAGCAGTGAGTTTCACGAGTTAGTAACGCTCACTAAAGAGCAGGAAAATGCAATTCTGAGAAATAATAAAATGTCTGTGTTTTGTCTTTTGCGGTCCATCATGCACATGAGGAAACTAATGCATTGAATGAGATGTATCCGTGAAGCCGTAGAGATGGAATCGGGCAAAAAAGTGAGGTTGCCAATGGACCTTATTGGACACACAAAAGCAGGGTATTTTTGTGTCGGCCTTTTGCATTTTCAGTATTCCACTGAATTTAGGTGCCAAGGTTATGCCTGATCCCTTCCCATATCTAAATCCAGTGGTTTAGTGATCTTATCAACAATCCACAAGGCTTATTAAGGTCTGTAAAGCGCACTGAGAATCTCAATTGAAAGTGCAGCTACACAAATGCACAGCATTAAGCAATCAAGGCTACAGCAAATACAATGTGTTGCTCCAGGTCTGCGTGAATTCTGAGCATGTCTCCCTCGCTGGCTTTCCGCACAGAAAAATGTAGGTTACGTCCTTGTCTTCTGTATTTGGTACTGGATGAAGGATACAGGAGTAACAACTTTGCACTGCTTGCTGACTTGCAGTGCTTAAAAATAAATAGAAGGGGTGAGAACGTGACACTTCTGCCAGTGTTCTGCTGAAGATGGGGAGTTTTAAATTGCTTTGCTGCATATTTATCAGATGGTACAGAGAATTACTCATTTCTCTCCATCTTATCCAACGGCACACAGAAGGTAATGGACTCCTACTCAGCTGGATTGAGTTAGCCTTACTTTTACGATAGATGTCATTTGACATTCATCTCTTTTACTGTGCTGGGTTCTTCTGATGCGCTTGCTTTTAACGCGCTACATTTCCTAAGTCAGCCCTTATGGTAATGGAAGATTTCCAAGTTAATGTGCTCTGGTGGGCTACAGAAAGTACAATCTGACCTAATTCCTTCCCGTAACTTCCACAGCCTGGGAAATCCTAAATTCTACTCACTTTAAATATATAATTATCTTAAAAGTCTTTGCTTTATTCAAACATTCAAAGCCCTCAAGCCTGAAGAGAACTCATTAAGACCTATCAGTCTTGAAGAAATCTCAGACTTCAAAATTTCCCAGCCAGATTAGGATATTGCTCCCTGGCTCTACGTATTTGGAAGGCCTTCGTTATCTCTGTTGTCCAAATACAGAAGAGTATGTATGAACTCGAAGGTAGAAGTTGTTGGAATTGATGATATCACCAAAAATGTGTCATCCTGTATCAGCCTAGTGGAAGTAGGAGTGTAATTTTTGGATATAACTAATAGTATATTTATTAACAGAGAGGGAGGGAGAGATCCTTGTGTAAAGAGCTTTTCATGTCCTCTTACCATCACAGATGCTTAACCGTACACGTCTCCTATTGCAGTTTATAATTTCCCAGCAGCGCTGTTCTGTAGGATCTCATGGATTAAGGTAACTTCACCCAAATATAATGATAGTTGGCCAAATTATCTGAAGTATCCTCTTTTCCAGTACCCTCTGTGCTGGGCCCTTCTGCTAGGTGCAACTTTTCTCCCCAAAACCACTGTCGTTGCCAGACATTCATCAGCTTCCCAGCAGACTCTGGACAGACTTCGGTACAGTAGGTGCTTCTTGCTCAATATTGCATTTTTTATCCTGAAGAAATGGAGGAGGCCTACCAGGGAACAGAAATCGGTCCCAAATATCTGAAGAGCTCCATCAGTACCTTTGTATATGTGGCTTAAGGTTGCTATGTCTGAGCAGAAAAAGAAATAAAAATGATAAATTTTATACTGATAGACTGACTGGTTTGCCCTGTCAAAAGCCTACTGCTCGGTACCCTGGTTGCAGCTATTGTAGGAAATTAAGCCCTTGTAGTAAAGTGAATTTTTATTTTCTTTCTTTTTATCTTTTAGGGTGAAACAAACTGAATTGTTTGACAGATGGAAGAGCTTACAGATGTGCAAATGGGAGATGAACGTCACAGAAGCTAATTTATTCAAGTAAGAACGGTCTACATTAATGAGACTGAGTAAGATTGCTTTTAGTTTTAGTTTAACTTC
Source organism: Alca torda (assembly GCA_008658365.1). NCBI lineage: Eukaryota > Metazoa > Chordata > Aves > Charadriiformes > Alcidae > Alca > Alca torda. Next base: position 4,412,868 of record CM018101.1, read on the forward strand.
CTGTAGAGAGATCAAACTTTCATATGGATAGCGCTGGAGTATCATACTTTTGAATAAATTGGACTTTTTTCTACTTTAAAAAAGTCAACAGCAGGAGTGAAACAGAGCTCTTCTGGCAGAGCTCTTCTGGTACGTGGGACAGTCTTCCCAGGAAAGGCAGGGAATTTGGTTTGAGAAAGGTAAGATGGCAGACGTAAGGATGGAGCCAAGACTTAATGGCTGCACTTACTACATCAATCTAACTCTCTGGTGGTGTAAAATGGTCGTATCAGTGGTGACACTGCAAATTTGGCCTACAAAATACTCAAGCTGGATTTTTTCTGTGGTGTATTAGGTGCTGTCAGACCTTGTTTATCACCTCCTCTGTTTTTTTAATGGCTATTACTCCCTGACTATCTAGATACTTCTGTTCTTCGGAGACCTCTGCGGTTTGTTTCTGTAGCACTCTGTCTTTCTTCATGTGACTTCCTCTTTGCTGAAGGTCCTCCATGGTCCATTCAAGATACAACTTTTGAAATTGATCTTGTGAAGGCAATAGTAGAATGAAGCCAGAACAATATTTGAATGCTGTATATTAGTATGTCCAAGGGCCATATTTGAGTAGGTCTAGAGGAGACACGTTATTTCGGAGTAAGTGGAATATAGACTGTTTAAGTCTGTAAGTCACTGGCATGATTCAGAGCTGTCGTTTAGAATAAGGCCCCCCAACTTTCTCCCAAATTCTCTTGCATGATTTCAGGAAACAGCTGTCATGAGTTAATGAGAGAATGTGAGAATGCATGTGCTGAGTTAGTCATTAACATCTTTAAAAATAACTAATTGTTAGTCCCAGGCTCATATCAGTTTTTCCAACACGAGCTCCACACACAAGGTTTTTTAGGTTTTGGGGTTTTTTTTAGTATATTTTTTTCTGGAAATTACTTGATGGGCAATTATCAGAGCCAATTTTGAAGACAAGAGCCATTCAGGATGACTATCTTAAAGACTGCTTGGAGTAAGAGAACTAATGATTGTGCCCAGAGTGCATGGAGCACACTGAAGTATGGAGGCCAGCCCAGAGGTGGGACCAATGAGAAAGGACTATCTAAAGACCATCAGGAGGACTGTCACTCTCTTTCAGGCCACCAACACCAGCACATTAAGCAAAGAACCGCTCTCCATCCTAGACAGTGCATTGGGAGAAAAAAGAAATTAAAAACCCAGATCGCTGGCTCTACCTGCCTGCCTGATATTATCACTGCTTAAGAAACTCCCACTGGCACCTAGATGTAACCTAACCTTTTTTAGCTGGTTCCAGAAACAATAATCATGCTAGTCATGAAAAAAAAAGAAAAAAAGAATTTCAAAGTCTGTTTCATTTTTGTCTTACGAGACAGAGACTTCAGTGTGTGAATGTGTGGGGAAACTGCAGTCTCTTAAAAACAGACCACAGTCTCTTGAGTTTGGAGATACACTAGTAGGAGGCTAAAAGGACGTGGTCTAACAACACTGAGTTGTGGGCTTTCAAACTTTGTCATTTTTGGGCCATCAGGTGAGCTGGGGAGTATCCAGCAAAATTTAAATGGCAGTTACTTAAGCAGCAGGGAGGGAGGAAGCACAAAAATCCCACCAGCATTTGTCTCTGTAGACTAAGGAAAACAATTTCCCTGACAGTCTTCCTCCGTGATGTATCAGACATTTACATTAAGGAACATGCCTCTGGAACACTAGTTGGCCATTAGATTAAAGAACAACATCTCTTTCAATTCCTTAATGCAGAACTAATGAAGAGTTTCTTTCATATCTCAAATATCACAATTCAGTCCCGCTACCTGCTTGTAATTTTTAATGGTTTAGTTATTAGAAATTATTCATTGACTTATTCAGTCTCAATTGCTACCTCAGACTGATCATCATATTGTGTCATTCTGCATGAGTCAAATATATAATAGTAATTGGACATCACTGAAGTGTTTGCGTAATTCTGTGTTTGCTTTCTGGTGCTCGTAACAAAGCCCATAAAGAAGAGTGGCTTATTCTTCCAACTCGTAATGAGGCCACAAACCCGAGAGGCAAGGTATTTAATCTAGGTTATTTGAGAGCCATTTGGCTTTGTCTTCATGTTTGTGCATTTGCCATGACATGTATTTTTCATTAAAGGTATAAGATGCGTCGACTGAGAAACAAACTGGCTCTGGAGTAAGAGTAAACTGGAGTCAGGGCTTTCAGTTCCACCAGTAAAAGGAGTGAAGTGTTCAGGGAAGGATGGGAGCTAAGATATGGACCACTATATGAAAAGCCGCTTTTCCTATTTATGTTTCACATAAAAAAACATTATCTTTCATATAATGGGTTTTCTCTCATGTCGAGAATCCCATTTTTGAGATTTCAAACCAGTTCTTCTTTACATCGGAATACCTGCCATTTTGTCCCAGCGACAAAGAACATTTTGGCCATTTGTCTGAGCCATCACCAGTTCTGCCTGGCACCCATCTGCGGGACCCCATCATCTTCCTGATGCACATACACAAGGTCAAAGGCAAAAGTAACACCTTTAAAAGTTTTTTGTAATCAAAGCGTGCTGTGCTCCACAGTAGGCTGGTAAATGGGGTAGTGTCTTGGTATTGCTGTGTTTTAAGTCCTTGCCCTGCCAAGCTTCCACATCCCCACATGAATACTTTAACCCCTGCGTTTCCTGCCCAGTGATGAGTAAATAATTTGCAAAAAGTGGAAGACCTCTAAAGTGGAGAGGGACTAAGTTGTTAAGGTGTTTTTCCCCAGGATATTGGGGACAGAAGCTCAGCTTTGGGGTCTGGAGCAGGGCAGAATTTGCACATGTATTTCCTGCAGCCTAGAAGAGACAGGTACAGGAGTCTCATTTCTTCTGTGTTCCTCAATCACGGAAAATTTCACTGAATATGAAACTTCCTAAAGGATAATCCAGCGAACCACCATCTTACCCCTCCTACAGCTGAAAAGTTTCTTTGTGCTTTGCCAGGAGTAATTGTAATTGGAAATCCTAAAGCATGCTATCAGCTCCTTGATCTTCTCTCTTTTTCATTTTACAGGTCTACTTTGTCAAGGTGTTGCAATGCCCCTGCCTTTCTGTTCACCACCCAGAAAAATACTCCCTTGGGAACTAAACTGAAATATGAAGTGGATACTAGCGGAATCTTCCATATCAACCAAGAAATCTTCAAGATGTTTCCAAAGGTGCCTCATGCCTCTGTCCGTTTGCAGAGTCAGCTTCACTCTACTTGTTGCATGAGATGCTATCCTATAGCCAAGCATTTAGCAGTTGGCTGTTTGACATTTTTACAAACTTCATTGCTTATGCTTTGAAAATGTTTATTTTTGATATGATATTTTAGCTGATGATCCTATTTTGTAGTGGTCATCTGCTCTAGTATGCAATATCTATATATTTTCCTGCAGAATATTACTGACCTAGCAGCAAAGTGGCTAATTAAGTAGCTTAGGAAAGCTGGATCAAAAATCAGTTCTTTACTGATCAGAACTTTTAAAAATATAACATTCACATATTCATATACAATAAATCCAACATTTGGGGTAGGTCTGCACTTTTAGGGGCATGATTATTTCATAATTCATATTCACGACGACTGACTATTTTTATACTTATTTCTGTTTGCAGATTGTCTGTGAATAGGCTGCCCATTTGTTAAATATATTCATCGTAATGATTATTCAATACCTTTTCAGCAAGTAATCCTTGACCAGAGGGCCATTCAAAGGTGTAACCAGTGGGCAATTCCCTTTGCACATAGTGACTGATGTGCCGAAATGGGCTTATGTGACTCCTGATTAATCACGGGCCACACCTCATCAATTTAAAGTGACGTATTTGCAGGGGATAACTGAAATCTATCCCTTTCAGAAAGTCAGAAAAATATTCAAGTTAAGCACTTAGATTTGTGTCATTAAAGTTGTCCTTCAGGGTCTAACCACTTGTAATTTGTTTGCTTTCGGAGCACTACTAAGAGGTAGGGGAGTGCTGTTATTTAAATGGGCACATGGGGAACTGGGGCAGAGCAGGGGAAAGGCTCAGATCCAGGAAAGCACTTCAGCATCTGGAGACGTGCAAAGAGCGGGTACATCTAAGCCCGGGAATATTATCCTCAAAACCCTGCCTGATTGCGCAGATGAATGCATGGAAGACTATGCTTTTGCTAGGCGTGTCCTATGGCTGCTGTTGTATTTATCCAGGTATGCCCTGAGGATGCTTTGCAGGCTCTATCCCAAGCCAAAGTGCCTTTGGGATTTACTGGGCAGCAGCTATGTGGCCAAAGCCACCCTCTGCCTAGGAGCAGGGCTGCAGCACGGCAAATATAGGAGATGAGATAAACAGGATAAAGGCATGGGAGCAAGACCGTAAGGGCAAGAGGCTTGTGCTGAGTGCTGAGACCTGGCTTCTGACCTCCCTGAAAGGAACCATCAAGGCATTTTGTGTTAAGAAATCGCTGGATAAAGCACAGACAACTCTATAATGCCTCTGTTAGACAGCTGCTGCCTTTCTCAGGCAGGTGTGATTGCATGCCCTTTTCCCCTCATGGCTTATGAATGCTACGGAAAGATCCGGGGAATAATCACCTAGAAATGTCACGCCACCATCGCGTCTCTCTGTAGTTTGCGGTACGAAATTATTGATAAAATATGTATGTACCAAAACGAGCGCTCTCATGCTTATGTAAGCCCATCTCTCCATATTCATAAGGCGGAGCGCGGCTCGGTTCTGCGTCACAGCCCTCTCACCCTAACGGCCCAGTTCTGTTCCCGGAGACGTGATTTTCACTCTCTCTGGCTTCAGCAGCAGCTGCATGTCTGCATAGGAAGACAGAATTTTGCCCGAAGGTTACAGAAAAATGCGTCCTACGCAAGTCCAGAAAGGTGCCTGACCAAAGGCTCTAGGAAGTACAAGTGCCAATTAATAATCATTAACACTATTAGTACCATTAGTGGTTGCGAGCTCTAAAATTGGGGCTAGGTTCTGATAAATAGCTGTAACGTGCTGTCTGACTTAGAGCGACTTCTTGGGCTTTACTAGCTGCTCTGGAACGATGTGTGCAGGCTTCTCAAAAAGCGGGATATCAGAGCCGGAGGAGCGAGCAGTTTGCAGGCAGCTCGGAAGGCAACGCTAATTTTATCATTCATGCCCTCCTGTGGAAATCAGAAGGGAAAGCAAATTTCTAAAACGACTTCTTCCGTTATTAAGTCTGGAAAAAAACCAGGTTATTGGGTTTGGGTTTTTTTTTCCCTCTGAGTTAGTTGCCCGTACTGTCCCTAATTGCGCAGAAAACAAACCCATCCTTTTATGTACACCATGGGAATATTGCGGGCCAGAACCAGTGTCAACTTCCTATGATTAGTGCATCTGCAGGAAGATGCAGCTGCACAAAAAAAAAAAAAAAAAAAAGGAAACAAGAAAAAAGAGACTCCATGTTTCGGGATATTTAACTGTTTCCATGCTTTGATGTTGCAGGATATGCCGTACCACCGCTCCCAGTTTAAGAAGTGTGCGGTGGTTGGGAACGGAGGAATTCTGAAGAACAGCAAATGTGGCCGGGAGATTGACAGCGCAGACTTCGTGTTTCGGTAATCACCACAGCACCGTTTTTCTTTTTGCTTGTTTCAATGACAGATAAAGGATTATAAAACTGTTCTCTCCCACATGGAAACATGGGATTAGCCTACCTGGCCATATCAAGCCTGCTTCTTGCACAAAAAGCAATGCTTCAAAAAAAACCCCACCTCACTGTATAATATTTATTTAAAAATTATGCTTGGAGGAATCATTTTTGCCTAATGTGGTTAATCCACTGACTGACTGACAAAGTTGATGTCCTCATTCAGGTCATCCCCTGTTACTCAGGATGTGGATTTATCCTTCCGTGGACATTATCCCATAAGCAGTATTCTATGAACATGACCATGATTTTCTGTGGCAGTTCTGCACCAGAGGTACAACCTCTTTTGTGTGACAAGCAGCTTGTCCAGATGGACTTGGGGGTGTTGGTGGATGAGAAGCTCAACATGAGCTGGCAACATGTGCTGGCAGCCCAGAACCCCCCCGCAGCCTGGGCTGCATCCCCAGCAGCGTGGGCAGCAGGGCGAGGGGGGGATTCTGCCCCTCTGCTCCGCTCTGGGGAGACCCCCCTGCAGCGCTGCCTCCAGCTCTGGGGCACCAACAGCAGAAGGACACGGAGCTGTTGGAGCGGGGCCAGAGGAGGCCCCGGAGATGCTGGGAGGGCTGGAGCCCCTCTGCTGGGAGGACAGGCTGAGAGAGCTGGGGGGGTTCAGCCTGGAGAAGAGAAGGCTCCGTGGAGACCTTAGAGCCCCTTCCAGTCCCTAAAGGGGCTCCAGGAAAGCTGGGGAGGGACTCTGGATCAGGGAGGGGAGCCATAGGATGAGGGGGAAGGGTTTTAAACTGAGAGAAGGTGGATTTAGATTTGATCTGAGGAAGAAATTGTTTGCTGTGAGGGTGGTGAGCCCCTGGCCCAGGTTGCCCAGAGAAGCTGTGGCTGCTCCATCCCTGGAGGGGTTCAAGGCCAGGTTGGACGGGGCTTGGAGCAACCTGGTCTGGTGGGAGGTGTCCCTGCCCAGGGCAGGGGGGTGGGACTGGAAGGTCTTTAAGGTTCCTTCCAACTTTAACCATTCTATATGATTCTATGTCAATATCTCCATGCTGTGCAGCTCATGTGATTCAGAGGTGTGTTTCTGAAGTGGTGCAGAGCTCAAGTGCTGGGAGTTACGGCAATGAGTACCGTAGGCTCCAGGGTCTGCAGAGACACCTGAATGAGTGTGAACGTTGAGTGTCTTCATATTGTGCTCCCCACCATATGTGGAGTTACCCGCGTTTTGCATAGACTGGGATCTCCCACGACTGGTGTCTCTGGATAACGGAGTTTAGCAGCACTTTTTTCATCCTTAATATATATGGGAAAGAATTTTTTATTATTCATATGCATGACTAATCCCTGTCTAAATCCTGTTAAGCTCTTCGCCTGGGTCATGGCATATGACAGCTAGCTCACAGATTCATGACCTGTTCTGTAGAAAAGATAAATCTTTTGGCCTGTTTTCTGATCTTGAGTACGTTGCTGTCTGTTTAGAATAACTGTGCATAAATCGATGAATTTCTCTGATTTCATACCAGCAAAAATTAGGTCAGATTTTGGCTCACTGCATTCTTATTTCATTGTTTTCAGACCCTTGTGTCAGCCTCCTGTGCCCGCTTTATAGAAAACTGTTGTCTTAGCTCATATAAGGCTTCATATAATTTGCTTTTTAAAAGCCTAGTATACCCCATATATACCCCAGTATACCCCATATACATTAAATAATTATTGTGGATTCCCTACTATTGTGTGGGATCACAGCTGTCAGTACGGTTGAAAGGAGCGATGCATGTTACCTGTGGAGATGAGAAGCTGTTGAGTAGAAGCGGAAATATGGGCAGCAAATGTCATCATTTATGTATAAGAACTTTCTGTGGAGGTCCCTTTTTACCATCACAACCTTGAACTGTGTCAAAACTGTTAAAAAGAGCAGATCAGATCATGACCGAACCTAGCAAATCGGTTGCTTTTGGTAGTAGTAATTAATTAAATAGAGGCTTAAGTAGAACTGAAATATGAATAAATACAACAGTACTTGTGCAAAAGAAACCCATGGTTCACCGTCTCCAAAACACGCGGGACCAGCATTATGCACAAAAGTGTGCTAGTGTTTAAGAGTTTAAGGTCTGCTGACATCAATTTTAAAGTACATTAATCATCAATTTTAAAGTAAAGCTTGTGTTTAAGGTCAGGTCCGAACACATCCACTTTCCAGTCTCACACCAGTTCACCAAATTGCCAGGAATCACCATCCTGGTCACCAATGAAGTAATTATTTAAAATATTTCAAAAACTGCCTGTGGAGCACTGCTAACATTCAGTGATACCTTCAGGACACCTGGGAAAATCGTTTATTGTCAGGACACTTGTGGCCACCAGGATGCAACCAAGAGTTTTCTATGAAATAAATACTGATAACAATCAATTATATTACAATACAATATATAAAATACACACGCATGAATTGCGTTTACTAGTTGTTAGGGTGTATCTCCATCTACTGGCCAAAGTGGAGATCTGTGATGGGATGCATTTAGACATGGGACCACTCTCTTTGCAGAGTTGAATTTTTGGAGTCCTATGACAACACTACAGTTTATGCAGATTGTATCGTCTTTATAAGGAGTTACCACTTTCAACAAATTCATTCTTTTTTTGATCCTGGTGGGAGTTTACTGTTTGAAAATATTGAAGCTGAATATTTGAAAAAAAACCTTTTTCAAATATAATCTAGTGAGTGCAGTGCCCAGTGCTAGGTGGATCTGAGGATTCTAGAGGACTTCAGAAGGACGTTGCGTGACCTAGTAGAGAAGTAAGCTGGAAATAACATTGCCTATGAGAAAGATGAGGTGGCTAAAATAAATTCTCTGACCTGATAAAGAGAGACTCTCTGGGAGGTAGATGTGAACCTCCTGAGTCTGAGAAGGACTTTGAAGGATTTTTGGGCATTCTTCTGCTCCCCTGCTCACTGTCTCCCTCTGACTGAGAAATTATGATGGCAGCTGAACTCTAGTATTGTGAAAACGCATCACTTCTTACCCTAAATACCTTCACGGTTTTCTCCTGTTCAGCCCCGATCTTCAAAAATATGAAGTTTGGGAATTAGGCACGGCACTATTTTTGAGATGTGGGGATCTTAACAGTGATGGCTTTTATTGTGGCTTGTAGATCACTTCAAAAAGTTTTCAAAATGTCAGCAAATATCTAAGGCTAACTTAAAGTGAGTGTAAAACTAGTTGCAAGGCCACTTACGTCCCCTCTGATGATGCACGCTGAAGCTTTTTTTTAGCTGGGTTTCCTCTGGAAGAGGAGCTTGTGTGATCGCTTGTGTGTATGTGTGTGTGTTTCAGTAACTTCACCATGTCTTGAGGGATGCTCTAAATTTTTGGAGATAATGGATCTAGGTCAAGGCCAAGGTGAGCGGAGGCTGAGAAAAAGGCAAGGTTCGCAAATCTTCATAAGTTTGCTCCTAATAGCTTTGACATCCTCTGGTGAATCCGTAGAGTCAGAATTGGTGTTCTTAACACTGTGCTGGGAGATGCTTATAAAGGGAAAAGGAAGGGAAGCAGATAGTTTCGGATTATTTAGGACTGGACTAATATGTCTCTTACAGTGTATTTCCCCTCAGTTCTCTTGGGTATAAAACAAAGCATGTTAAAGGCAATGTTATAGATGTAGTTTATCTATTAATTATTGAATACAGCTCAGCTGTTGCTGAGGAAGTCTTTGATTTTATAGACCGATTGTCCTTGGGGCTTCATGCCATTTCTTGTCCTAAAGTGCCGATGAAATAGCTGTACTGCTCTTAAGGAAGCAAAATGAGTCAACACTGGCCACATCTGCAAAAAGGGGTCAGCTCTGACAGACTCAGGGAAGAAGAGAGGTTTTCATCCAGCCCCTAAGTACTTGTTACTTTAATGCATAGTTTGGGTGTCAACATGTTTCATACAATCTTAAATTCTCGATCTGTTTCTAGATTTGTTGCTTGGAAGAAATGCTTAAACCAGTTCTGCTTTCTAGTCCTGAAAAGGTGCAAGGAATTGTTTAACTCGCTTACTAATTTCTTTCCTTTATAGGTGCAATTTGCCTCCTATATCTGAGAAATACTTCATGGATGTTGGTGTAAAGACGGATGTCGTGACTGTCAATCCCAGTATAATTACTGAGAGGTCATTTCTGGTTTTTGTATTTTCATCTCCTATTGCTTTTCCAAGTCTACTTTTCACTAAATTTTAACCGTTACAGAGAATTTTTTCCCCCAGTATTACTTTAAACTGACACTGTGAATCATACATTTCATTCTGAAGTTATTCAGTATATGAAATCTGTGACAACTTACAGAAATGTGGTAAACACTTTTAGACTTGCACGGTGATAATAAAAAGTGGGAAGCTGATGAGCTAAATCATTAAGAGCAGAGCCATCCTTCCCCTGGAAGTCCTGTAGCATGCTGGCAAGCCCCAGGCAAATATATTGGACGCATTCGGGTGGAAGCAAGTGGTTGCCACCCTAAATGCTTAAATAAAAAGTAGCACACATTGTCTCCTGTTTTTAAAAAAATGCCAGTTAAACCTTCTAGCCAGGATTGACTGAGTGATTTTAATTTTCAGTACCTCAATACCACCTTCCTGACAGGTTTGGGACCACGGGGCTAATTCCTGATTTCTTTTCTTGCTGGGGGAAGGTTTCTTTTCTTGAATAACATAAAATCATTTGCTTGCCTTGTGGATTTCTTTTAAATATGAGTAATTTTAGAAGCGTTATTGCTCTACATTGGTGTTTACCACTTTTGATACCGTTCTGCACTGCATAATGCACCATAGAGCTAACCAAACCTTAGTGAAATTGCATACTTCTCATAATAAAATGAGAAGTGAGACATGATCAGAAATGTCTATAAAGTTTGTGCACTCTTTAATGAACGTATTGCCAAAAGAGGAGAGAAAATGTATTTTTTTTTATCCCCTGCATTTTTTGCCCTACATTTCATACTGATACTTTAGCTACAAATCTAAATACATTCCCCTTTCAATTCTGTCTCTATCAGAAATGTTTCAGTAAAAGCCCATTGGAGGTTTCTTGTCTGCTGGGTCCCAACTGAGTCCGCGCTGGTCTGACCATCACTCTCATCCTTTTCCCTTTAGATTTCACAAGCTGGAAAAATGGAGGAAACCCTTCTACGACGTGCTCCAGGTCTACGAGAACGCTTCCGTGCTGCTGCCAGCTTTCTACAACACTCGCAACACGGACGTCTCAATCCGGGTCAAATACGTCCTGGATGATTTTGAATCTCAGCAAGCTGTTTATTACTTTCATCCCCAGTATCTCATCAACGTCTCACGCTACTGGCTCGGCCAAGGGGTGCGGGCCAAGCGGATTAGCACTGGACTGATCCTGGTGACTGCTGCCCTGGAGCTCTGCGAAGAGGTCCACCTTTTTGGCTTTTGGGCCTTCCCCATGAACCCCTCAGGGATTTTTATAACTCACCACTACTATGACAATGTGAAACCTCGCCCCGGTTTTCATGCAATGCCCTCAGAAATCTTCAACTTCCTCCACATGCACAGCAAGGGGATCCTGCGGGTTCATACAGGGACCTGTGGCTGCTGTTGACAGGGACACTTCTTCCTCCCTGATGCAAAAGTGTAACAGGAACTTGATGCCTGTGTGTGGTGTAGGAGGTTTTATTACACCCTGAGATTATGCAATAATTGTTTGATATAAATTTCCTCAAGGCATTGCATCCCATAAGATCTAGGATACCAGCATCTTTCCTGCAAGCAGAGTTGGTTCCGTAAGAGTGTGGGAGAAGCAAAACTCCTCCGTCCCAGGGTACACGCTGCCCTGGAAAGCAGGTCGGAGAAGAAGCACATTTCCAATAGGTTTAGGGTTAAACAGAGCACATTAATATAGTTATCATTTCACTACGAAGAAAAGCACTAAACTTTTGAGGAGAATCAAGGGTGGAGAATTTTAGCATAGACTGTAGGACTTTACGTAGGTTTCTGAATCGAGTACCTTGGGGTGTTGCCAGATTTTATTGAAAGCAATGTCCTCTGGCATTTGGGCTTTTGACAATACTCTTTAGCATTATAGTTTTAAGGAGAAGTATATAACTTGAGGTCTTTGTTCTGTAACGTCACAAAGTATTGGTGAAAAATAGCAGGTAGATGCGATAGGAATAAACAAGGTCACTTTATGAAATTGTTCAGCCAGGGCAGAAGAGGATGTTAAACCCCCATTCACAGCATCACGTATCTGTGTTGATCATGGCGTGCAATTGTTTTAGAGTTTCTTTCTTCTTCCTTCTAGTGTCCTGTATTTCTGGTCTCCTCTGCCTATCATGTTTTCTTTCTCATTGTCTGTAATGCTTTCCTTCTAGCTAATGTGTCCACTTCCTCCTACAGTGACCATCTCAGCTTCCGATTGGAGTCCTTATTGAAGAAACATTCTCCTTTCACGCTTTTGCAACTTTTTCTTGGGCTGAACAGCAAGGGGATTACGTAGTTATATTTTCTGAGTTGATTTTTTGGTTCAAGTATCACAGCATAAGATAGAAAAAGGCATTTCCTCTTTGATGTTTGTTAAAGACTTTGTAAGAGTATCTGAATGTTGATTCACAGTTTTGTGCAGGTCGAGTTAAATACTGTCAGGTATCTGTGCTAAGTACTGGCAGGAACTGAAGTTAAAATACAGTGAATATACTTTGTGTCTTGGATTATGATGCTTATTTTAAAATTAGGCATCTCAAGATGTCAGATGTCTTAACGTGACATTTTTGTATGTTGAGAATGTTATTAGGATAGTAAAAGGGCTGGTGTATTCTTTAAAAAGTTACCAATGTCACTCTGTCAGTTATGCCAAACTTAATTTTTCACCTGATACAGTTAAACTGGCAAAATCCTGACGCAGAAAAGATGCCACATATTACCGGAGTTTATTTTGGCTGCTGGCTACCGTGTAGAAGGCTGCTGGTAGATGCACTTTCATACTGGCACGACTGCGTACACAGGAGGGTGAGGTTTGCTGTTTCAGCTCTGCTGGCATAGTTAAATGAACAGAGTTTCCTTGTCTAAGTTCTTAGTCTGAAGCACTTGGGCTGTTGTCCGGTGCCTTGTCTTGTCTTACAAGATCTTTGATCAAGGATTTGAAGTGCTAGTTCTATATGAGGGATACTTTTTCTTTTTTTAGGAGAGGGTTTAAATCCAAACCTGGACTTGGATTTCATTTTTGCAATGCATGAATGCACAAAGCTTCTTTTAAAAGCCTCTGTGCTATGCTGAGAGCTGTGAAAGTTGCTCGCGCTACGGATAAAATGATCAAAAAGGAAGTGAAGCACAATGGTCACCATTTCAAAAGTCCCTGCTGACCAGCAGTGACCGGGACGGTATGTGAGAGCGCATTTCCTTAACTTTATGCTGGACTCCAGAGGTCTGATTGCTTTAAAAGCAACCCATATCCTTGATAAAGATATCAGAACTCACTTGGGAAATACCAGCCAGGGGTAGGTGAAGGACCCGTGCTTAAGCTTTATATATTTGTGTTGTGCTTTTGGTCTTAGAGTTATACCGTGTAGTACTGAGCACCACCTCGTATCGGCTAGCTGTGAAATAGGCAGCACACCAAGAATGAACTTGTAAATGAGATCGTTTCCTTGATTTAATATGCACAAGAGATCTCTGTCTTCGCTGTGTTTTGTAAATGTACGTGCAAAGGGCTTTGATAATGAAGTGCTGTAATGAAAGTGCTATTTAGAGAGCAATGTGACCCTGTGGGTTGGCCGTCTTGCTGTGCATTAAGCTTTATGATAACGGGAATGACACTGAAGCGGGTACCTAGAGCCCTTACTCCTTATTCTGCCTGAGTATGGGACTAGTAGTGACTTCAGTATTGCTTTGCTGCTGCTGCTTTGCGAAGGTTACCTTCTTTAGTAAGGGGTTTTTCTTTACTATGGTGATTGAAGTGAACAAAAGCAAGCGAAAGGAGTCTGCTGTGTCGCGAAAGATACTTCAAAAAAGCTGGGAAGGCACTTGAGAAGCATCCATGTGGTGGAAAGAAACGGTGCGAATCCCTCTTTTTAGTTGCAAAAATCCTTTTGGACTTTTGGGTAAGGATAAGCAAAACTGTAATTACAGTTAAACCGTAATTACGGAGTCACAGACATTTCCTTTCCTTTGTTTGCTTCATATAAGTGAGCAATGTAAATTCACCCGGGCTGTGCTGTAATAAGTACAGTTTTACTGTGTTTCGATTTTTTGATCGGTTAGAAATCTATAGCTACTCTATTTTTTTAATGATTTTAAAATGTGTGTGCAGGATACTCGCACGTATGCACCAAAGGCCCAATCTTGCCACATTTATCTGAAAAGAGCTCCCATTCAAGTGGATGGGTATTTTATTTGTGTAGGGACTGCAGAAACATGCCTGGACATGTCTGTGAAGGTGTACATAGGTGTATAGTTAGATATAAGGAGTGATTTCTAAGCCAGAAAGATACTTAAAGAAATATATATAAAATATTCCTTGAGATGAAATGCATGTTGCAACGTGTTTACTTTCTGATTTGTTTTTTCAGGTGTTGCTCAGAAAGTGATTGAAAAACTATGGCATTTGTCAGAAATGCCATATGCAGAAGCTTTCAGATATTTTTTGGCCTCCTTACCTTGCACTGGGCGCTGGAAAATCAGATTCCTGCTGCTGTACCGCAGCGTCTGTGGGGCTGAGTGGAAACGGCGTGGTGGCAGGTTGCAGGAGCAGGGTCTGAGGATGGATCCTACCTGCTGCTCTGTTCTCCAGGGGTAGCAAATAAATACTGCCCAGGAGATTTTAGCTCCGTGGAGGTCAATGTCGCTGTGGGGTGGGTGAGCCAGCAGTGACCAGCCTGAGCTTCTGCCTGTCCTGCTTAAACGGACGAAAAGAAGGGCTGTTGCAGAAAGAAGGACCCTCCTTGTTTTCTGCCATCATTCTTTTGTGTAGTGAGCATAAGAAAATGCTCTTTTGACGTCAAGAATTTGTCTGAGTTTGAGGCAGTTTTTTTTCCCCTTTTCCCATGAGGTCAAAGCTCCAAATCATAGAATCACAGAATGGTTTGGGTTGGAAGGGACCTTAAAGACCATCCAGTGCCACCCCCCTGCCCCGGGCAGGGACACCTCCCACCAGCCCACGTTGCTCCAAGCCCCGTCCAACCTGGCCTTGAACCCCTCCAGGGATGGGGCAGCCACAGCTTCTCTGGGCAACCTGGGCCAGGGGCTCACCACCCTCACAGCAAACAATTTCTTCCTCATATCTCATCTAAATCTCCCCTCGTCCAGTTTAAAACCCTTCCCCCTTGTCCAATGTCCCATCTTAACCTTCTTTGAACAGTGTGATGCCTGAGTGATAAGCAGCGACTCTCAGGAAGCCGCGTGTGTTTGCTGCACACTGTCATGGCAAGTAAAGGGCGCGCGTAGCGTGTCGTGCTTCCCCACAGAAAAGGCTACAGGCCCCAGAGAAATCCCTTGATACAAAAAGTCTGATCTGTCGGAGAAGAAGCGCCGTCAGCTGTCTGGTAGCACATCCTGAGCTCAGGCTGCAATCCCAGCTCTGTTGCTGAGGATATGAAATCTGAGACAGGGAGAGACAAAATTATAATATTATGGTTTAAGCCCCAACTCCTCATATTATTTAGGAGAATCTCCTAAGACGTTCCTGAGATCTGCGTAGTCTGGCAATGCAAATTCACTCGGAAGAACGTAGCTAGGACTGCTTTCTTGTCAGGTCAACAGAGGAGGCTTATGACTCTGCCAGTGCTTTCATCAAAAGGAAGGAAGTATTTAGGCGAAACAGTTTAGCTGCTTGCTTTTGATTTATGAAATCCAACTTTGCTGTTGGACGGAATGGATTAAATGGTGATAGGCCCATTATAATATTTTAGCATATTGTCTGTGATTGCAACAGAGCTGTCAAAGCCGGCTCATGAATTGCAAAGGGAGAGCTGTGCCGCGGCAGCTCCTCCTGCTGTGATTTCGGGGAGGGGAGACACCGTGGTGAGTAAGTCCGTGATCGCCTGGAAAAGAGATGTGAAGGGAATACTGGAAATTGCAACCACAACTTTTGCCCAGAGCCTTCAGCGCTGTGGAGTAACATGACAGCGAAGACAGATGAAGCTTCTCCACTTCCAATGGCCAAGAGTAGCTCCTCTGCTCCCTGACAAAAGCTGCCCCCATGCAGATAAATTAAAGGTGATGTTCGTTTCAGACGTTAGATGGAGTAGACGGAAGGGAATCAACTCTAAGAACAGCCCACTCTTGCGGGGGTTCGGTGAATCAGTAGAAATGTTGCTCAGACCTTGAAGGCAAAACCACTGGTGGTGACGCAGCTACGTGGCAGGAAGGAGCGACCTCTGGTTTGCGTGTGAGGGAAACCAGGGTGGATAAAACACTGAGGTGCGGAGCGAGAGCGAATCCGTCCTTTTTAGTCTTCTGAGGTCTGATGACTTGTCAGCAAGGCTCTGATTGCAGAGAGCACGAGGTTGGGTAGCGACAATGGTCCCTTCCCCCATCTCGCTCACATCCGAGTGTGGCGAGAGCTTTGGAGCTCTTACACAGATATGAAGAAGGAAACAGAGAAATTCGGCAATTCCCTAAAGGCCAAATTCCCGTGGAAATTCTCGAGTGAGCTGAGGTTTTAGGAATAAAGGAGACGGTATTTATGCTTAGAGCCTTTTCCAAAAATCCGTGGGAAGTTCGGTGTACTTCAGAGCAAGCCTCCAGAAACGGGCCTCGATCATGGGCAGGAAGAGCAGCCTCTTGTTTCTCACTCGCTTGATTTCAGATACACGTTTTAAAATATTGTAGATAACGGTGCAGTGGCGATCCTGTGTTTTTAATGGTGTGTGTAAAGAACAAACTTATCTGGAAGCAGAAACGTTGTGACTGTCATTCTCCCTTCCAGATTTTGGCACTTTTCATCTTTTCAAACTCATCTATGCAAAGCATTTCAGCGTGGCAGTGTGAAATCACCGTTACCGAATCACAGATGAGCCCTCTGTACCTGTCTGTGTGTGTGCGCGAATCACATCCCTCGAGAGAAGAGGTGTTTTCCTGCTTGCTTTAAAATACCAGCGTGGAATTCGTCAGGGATACGAATGTGTTCAAGGCAGGATTTGGCCCGTTCCCTTTGAAGCCAGCGCAATATTCGTGTTTGGCTTCGATAGAAAAAAAAAAAACCAACATTGGGAACGATGCTCGTAAGTCAAGCCAATAACCTGCATCTCCCAAAAAACCCTCCCAGACTATTATCATTTTATGTCTTATTATCATCCTGTCTAATGCGGGTGAGGCTGCTGGGCATCCCTGTGTTGTCTGCATGGTGTTCAAAATCGACAAACAATTGTACTTAAGTGCTTTTTTCTTTTTCCAACAAACTTAAGGGAAATCCAAATGTACGCTAGGAGTTAGAGTTGAGAGAGCTTGAGTCCCGGGCTGTCGGCACCTCCGACGCTCCCCGAAGCCCTGAGCATCTGGGAAACATCAGAAAGGTGGGACTGGGCCGTGGTGTGGGAAACATAAAGGAAGACAAATCTGCCTCGGCGCTTCGAGGATTGAAAGCTGTAAATATGTTACCGACGTGTCTGACTTTCCCTTTAGAAGCCATAAATGTTCTCGGTGTGTGATCTTTGGGTAAGCTGATGTACGTTTTTAACTGCACTAATCACTGTAAAATGTGTTAGCGTGTAAAATGGTGAGAAGCTAAAGCCAGTAAAATCAGACACTGTGTTGGCTAGTTCTCGAGATGTCTGTTCTACCTGAAACTGTCTGATGGACCAAGACACTGAAGTATCTCCAGTGCTCCATACGGCTTATGAAAACTCCAGTTATTACCCGTTTTAGCGGAGGGGAGCAAGCAGAATGGAATGAATCGCTATTTGTTAACCTTGTGGTGGCCAAGTGATACGCTTGTGTCCCCTTAGAGATGAGGAAAGCTGCCCGTGCCTGCTCCACCTGGGACAGGACGTGGTGAATTTTGCTTCATTTCTGGGTCCTCCTTACTATCAACCATGAGGTCCCTGATCAAACCTCTGCGTTCAGCCCATGTAAATTGTATGGAGCAGCTGCTGCCTGTCGAATACGTCCCCCGTGTTCACTTGGTGGGGGGAAAAAAAAAAAAAAAAAGGCTTAGTTTGGAAATACTGGAGCAAAACTGTGTGTCTTCACGCCAAGGGAGCTTGGGTTATTACAAAAATAAAGCCTGTTTCCTGTTTGTTATTTCTGTAAGGCGGTGACAGTCGGGGTGGAGAAATCCAAGCGGAGTCATGGTAGTTTCATGCTGATGTTAATCCCTCGTGTCCATTGACTCGCCTTTCTTTTGTCAACCTTCCATCCTGTAATTTTTGCTTATTGTTTCTGTAGCTGTATTATGGTTGTAATAGAAAGCCTATCAATTGATGTAAGCCATAACTAAACCAGTAATCAGGGTATTTTTTTGGGTCTGTGTCACTGTGTTTGAAAGATGATTTAATTCTATTGAATAAACCACTTTAAGAGTTTTATGGGAAAGGCAATCTTTGGGCCGCTTTTTGTGCCTCCAGACTCATTTGGTATTTTCTGCTGTTCTGTCTCTAAACAAAGAGAGTTGGAAGCTCAGCTGGTAGAAATTGGTTCGTATAACTAGAGAATACCACGGTAGAATGACATGATGATATAATATCAGATGTGTACACGGGTATATACAAGTATATCACAGAATCACAGAATCTTCATGGTTGGAAGGGACCTTTGAGATCATCGAGTCCAACCATACACACACACACACACAAAAAACCCCAAAAACCCCCACAAACATGAAACAAATCACCCCCTACAATCTCTGCCCCTAGAGCATGCCCCGAAGTGCGAAATCCAGACACCTCTTAAATACCTCTAGGGATGGTGACTCAACCACCTCCCTGGGCAGGCTGTTCCAGTGCCTGACCACTCTTCCAGTAAAGTCATTCTTCCTGATATCCAATCTAAACCTCCCCTGCCGCAGCTTCAGGCCATTTCCTCTGGTCCTGTCATTATTCACCTGGGAGAAGAGGCCAACACCCTCCTCTCTACACCCTCCTTCCAGGTAGCTGTAGAGGGCCATGAGGTCTCCCCTCAGCCTCCTCTTCTCCAAACTAACCATGCCCAGCTCCCTCAGCCTCTCCTCACACGACTTGGTCTCCAGACCCCTCACCAGCTCGGTCGCTCTCCTCTGGACCCGCTCCGGCACCTCCATGTCCCTCTTGTACAGAGGGGCCCAGAACTGAACACAGCGCTCGAGGTGAGGCCTCACCAGGGCCGAGTACAGAGGCACCATCACTTCCCTGCTCCTGCTGGCCACGTGTAGGGTTATATGATGGTATGTGGTATTTTGATCACTGGACGTACGATGTTGCATTCTGGTTTGTAGCCTACAATATGTATGAGCACAGTAGGGTAATTTATTACTAGAAGTAGCGATCCGTATGCAGACAGGCTTTGAAAAGCTCTGCAGTCCCTGGGGTTTTGCCGACTCACGCCGTCCCCACAGCTCTGTCCTTTACTGTCCTCACCCTTTACATAAAGCCATCTTCCTCCGGTCTGGCCTGTCTTAACACAGCCGCCGTCTTACAAGCTTACACTTCCATCAGCATTCTCAGCATGAGGAGAATTAAAACCTAAATGGAAAAAATATTCGTGGGAATACAGAATAGCGGATGAAAAAAACATGCATTTTTTGAAATGGGGTCTTTTCCCGCGGCATTCAGCTGTTCCTAGATTATAAACTGAAATAGGAGTCGGCAATGGAAATAATACGGTCTTGATCTTAGCGCTGGTGTAAGGAAAATGTAAATGACTTTGAAGAGGCAGAGCTGCGGTGAATGCTGGAGGAATCGCTTCTCGTTCTTGCTGGCATTAAAACCGATGGATGTACTTCCTTCCCCCAGCTGCTTGTGATTATTGTTGGTGATTATTCAATCAAGAAGAGGAAACATGTGGAGAGGGAAAAATGAATAGACAAATTGACACTGGATGATATAATTGCTGTCTATCACGTTGCAAATTGCTCAGCTAAGCAAGCAATCAAAGAGTGGTTCATTTCCTAAAGACTGCAGCATCCGTCATTTTCCTTCGTGGCGTTTGCAGCCTTTCCTCTGAGAAAGTCTCAATAAAAGGGAATTACAGAGATGTTTCACCACAGGCTGTCTCTGACAGTGCCCAGAAGTGGATACTTGGGGAAAGAGCAGAAGAAATAGGGAAAGTAATAATAATAAATACCATTCTAGTATGGTAAGTAATAATAATAAATGGCCCTTCTGCTGGTGTTCCCTCAAACTGGTGTTGCTGGTGTGTAACTTTGGCCTCAGCCACGCTGTGTGGCACCGAGTGTCAGATTTTAGCTCTGCGCTCGTGTGATGAAGTGATTCCTTCTGCTTTTGTGAGCTGCTCCGTTCTCCCAAGGGCGCCCAGCAAGATGCCTTTGGGTTGTGGGACCTGCTAAGTGGAGTCAAGGCAGATAATCACCTCCCTTCTTCCACCACAGGAATCACAGGCATCAACTCTTGGAATAAAACTTTATAAATCTCTACTTATCTTTTTTTTTCCCCCCCCTTTTTTTCCCCCCAACCACATCTAGGTCTGTGATGAGCACTGCTAACCAGAATCTACTCTTGGGCGGTGAAGTGCTAGCAGTCAGCCATCCCTGGAGGGGTTCAAGGCCAGGTTGGACGGGGCTTGGAGCAACCTGGGCTGGTGGGAGGTGTCCCTGCCCAGGGCAGGGGGGTGGAACAAGATGGTCTTTAAGGTCCCTTCCAACCCGAACCATTCTGTGATTCTATGACTCTTTGATGTCAATGCCAAAGCCTCCTAGTTGTAGGATCTCAGACCCCACTAAATTTTTATCACTTAGTTGTTTTCTTGCTCTAAGGTTTCAGTCATCTCTAAGCCCTACCAGTGGGTATAGCTAGAGAAATAAACCCTTTAAATCCGTAAAGGATCTAGTGTCCATCACAGAGAGGGAAAATATTCCATTAAGTGTGTATAGCTGCTGCCATGGGCACCTTTTCAGGTGGAGAAGACACCCTGGTTACAAGGATGGGGGCCTACAGGAGAGATGGGGAGGGACTCTTCATCAGGGAGGGGAGCCATAGGACAAGGGGGAAGGGTTTTAAACTGGAAGAGGGGAGATTTAGATGAGATCTGAGGAAGAAATTGTTTGCTGTGAGGGTGGTGAGCCCCTGGCCCAGGTTGCCCAGAGAAGCTGTGGCTGCCCCATCCCTGGAGGGGTTCAAGGCCAGGTTGGACGGGGCTTGGAGCAACCTGGTCTGGTGGGAGGTGTCCCTGCCCAGGGCAGGGGGGTGGAACTAGATGACCTTCAAGGACCCTTCCAACCCAAACCATTCTCTGATTCTATGACTCTTTGATGTCAATGCCAAAGCTTCCTAGCTGTAGAATCTCAGACCCCACTAAATTTTTGCTACACCTGAAAACTATTGAATTAGTAAGTTCAGGTCTCAACCAAGAGTTGGGAGGATGAGTATTGTGTTGAAGGTGGGATGTAGAAAATAGATGGCTAGGTAGACCTCAGAGACAATGACACAAACCTCAGATCCTAGCACTGAATCAACACAAATGCTACCGGAGGGTGTCTCACTAGATGTCTGCTACTGTGATAGCCCTAAGTAGACATCTCTATGTAGAAAGGCGGAGATGCAAAACTGAATTCTGAAATATTTAACAAAATAACCCTTTTCTTGCTCTGCTTTTGAATGAATGACATGTATCCTCCAACACGCTCGGATTATTCTTATCACCTGAACCCACAGTTGTACCCCGTACGCAGGCACCATCTTTTCCTGTCTTGGATGTGTCAGATATCCTTTCACAAACCATCAACGGGCAACTATTTCAGTTCGTCATCACCAGCGGTGCTGTGCTTTTCATTGCAACTCGTGGAGGTGAAATCAGAGCTCCAGAACACCTGGCCTGCTCTTCTCTGCCCGAAGCTGCAGAAAACCACTGTGGCACTAATGTCCTCCCTCCTTGCTGACAGCATCCCTTCTCTGCTTGCATCCTCCTGCACCTTGGGGACGATGGGGACATCTTTGCCTGCTCCATCCCTTGCCTGTGATCCCTCTTCCTCTGGCAGCAGCTGGCAGGGACTTAGCAGAAAGATAAGAGGGTTTGGCACCGGAAAGTACTGTGTCCAGTTCTGGGCTCCCCAGTCCAAGAGGGAGAGGGAGCTACTGGAGGGAGTCCAGCCGAGGGCTACCAAGATGATCCAGGGACTGGAGCACCTCTCTGCTGAGGAAAGGCTGAGAGCCCTGGGGCTGGTCAGCCTGGAGAAGAGCAGACTGAGAGGGGACCTCATCAATGCTGATCGGTATCTAAAGGGCGGGTGTCAAGAGGATGGGGCCAGACTCTTCTCAGCGGTGCCCAGTGACAGGACAAGGGGCAATGGGCACAAACTGGAACATGGGAAATTCCATCTGAATGTGAGGAACAACTTCTTTCCTTTGAGGGTGGCAGAGCACTGGAAGAGGCTGTGGAGTCTCCTTCTCTGGAGATATTCCAAACCCTCCTGGACACGTTCCTGTCCAACCTGCTCTGGGTGACCCTGCTTTGGCAGGGGGATGGACTAGATGATCTCCAGAGGTCCCTTCCGACCCCTGCCAGTCTGCGATTCTGTGAAAAGGTTTCCTGAATTCTGTCACCAGTGCGTCAGAAATCAGGCCGTAGGGATGTCCTTGCTGTTGGATTAGCTGGTCCTGCAGGAGAAGGACAAGGGGCTTTTGGACCCCCGTCTGTTCCGGTTCCTGGGATTTCGTGCTGCCTTTTGAGACCTCCAGACGTGCCAATGTATGAAGGGTCTCCCAGATGTAAGGTTTGCTGCCAGGACAGGTATGAATGATAAAGTTCATCAACAAAAAAAAACCTTTCTCTGGGCTTCTTTGCATCTTTGGAAAGAAAAGAAGGGCTCAAATCGACTGTTTTCCTTTCACAGGGCACCTTTTTTATTTATTTTTGCAAGGAAGGGAGACCACAGAATAGATCTTGTCAGGTGTACGAGCAGCCGGGGCTGTCACACTGTCAGCTTTAGCAGTCTTCCTGCCTTGCTGGACTCAGGCTCAGGTCTTTTTGGAAAATGAAGTTCATCCTTTTCCCAGACGAGGCGAATGAAATGCTGTCGAGGCTGCGGAGCTGATGCCTGGAGCTTCGCGGGAGCGTTTTCGTCTCACTGCCTGTTTGCTTAGCCGGATAAAACCGCGGGCTGCCATCAGGTCAGGCAGGAAAATGCCTTTCAGGCAGGGGAAGTTCATCTTGGCAACATCCGTGTTTCTAAGCACGTTATTTCCCTTGAGAAGTGCTGAGGCACTGAGGGAGTCTGATAATTACGCCAATAATTTGCCGTCTTTGCTGCTCAAGGCGAATGTCGTCGGGTGATAAAATAAAATACTTGAGTCCCTAATGCCGTGCTCTTCGGATGTTTCCGTGAGGGTGTGGTGCAGGATGATAAATACGGAATATATGTCTCTTTCAGTTGAAAAGATTAATGGCATTTTTGACTCCCCACGTGGGTGTTTCATGAAGCACTGTATATTGAGAATGGTTTTTGTTGTTTCAGAAGCGTCTCCTCAATCGCGTCTTTAATAAATCCTTCAGAAACTTTGCTTCACATGGCAACATTTGGGAAAGGTTGATGGAACAGTGATGGATTTCAGCATTGCACAGTGTGGAAAACTGGTTGAATAGGCTCTTGGAGTGATGGCAAAAGTGAAATTTAACCACCATCAGATACTTCTCTTTCTCCTTTAATGGAGTATCAATTAATTATGCAGAACCTGTGCTATCCTTGCAACCGGAGTAGATGGTCTCCTTTGCCCCTCCAAGGCTGATGGTCCAAGTAATCCCGGAGATAAAACTGGTTAAAATCAACATATTTTGGAGAAAGAATAGCCATGTCTCTGGAGCAGTGAGGGAATTTAGCTGAATATCCTTCCCTGTTTACCTGTCATGCCCATTTTGTGACTGACTCGCCTCCACTGAAGGTCCCATGGGCGGTGGGACCCAGATTTGCCACCTGCGGGAGCAGACCCCCAGGGAGGGGACACTCTAGTGTCTGAATTCATGAAAATATTTACTCTATGGCCAAGCATAGAGGTTTCAAGCGTACAGGTGTTTTCGAGCTCACCAGGTGCAGGGATGAGGAGGAGCGAGTCCCGGGCACTTGACCCAAGCTGCCGACAGAGTTACTTCATACCATGAACATTAAATTCAATATAAAATAGAAAGTTTGCTGCATAGTGCTCTCTATTCCTCGATGGCAGTGACCTCGAGAACTTCTCACCCCGGTGCCGGAGCCCTGAGCCCTTCCCTTCCTCCCGAAGCCGCAGCGCTCGCAGTGTCCCACATTGGCTGTCCCCTGCGGGGAGTGCACGGCTTCCTGCTGATGGAATGGGCTGAGTATAGTCCTCGTGTATTTTATATTGATATCGGGATCAATACTGGTTCTTTAGTGTTATTAATGTTCATTATTTAGTCTTATCCTCTTAAATATATTTATATTTCAGCCTTCGGGTTTCCTTGTTTTTTCCCCGATTCCCCTTCCTGGGCTCCTCGGGTGGCAGAATAACTGTCTAAATAACGATAAATTATTGTCGGTTCCTCAAACCATAACGCCCCACGACAAGGTAATATGGAAGTGGTTATGAGAAGGAAGGCAGCAGGATGCGGCAGAGCCTCTGCGCATCCCTGCGCCAGCCTCAGACCAGCCCCACGGCCAGACTTGGCCTGACCTTCTGCCTTGCTGCTTGCCACGGGGAAAACTTAAAAGCCAGTCTCACCTGGCACCTTTGCAACCTGCCTCGGGATGTTCCTGGTCTTGCTTGAGCTGCTTTCTTTTCTAATGGAGATGCGGTTTTTTTTTTTTTTTTTTTTTTTAATGCGTTTCTTTTTCTCCTTAACACTCACGGATTTATGGTTCTTGCACCTCTTGCCTCGCAACCCTGTACAGTGACTTGTACGCAGCGATGCCGACACTGGGGTTAGACGGATTTTCCTCATGGGAGCAGAGAAGCCCTGCTGTCCTCCTGCTGCTTCAGAATCAGCTGCGACAGCAGTACGTACGCCAGTACTATATATTTATTGGTGAATATAAGGGTTGTCCCCTCGCTTGCTGGGGCCAGGCAGGCGGCAGGGCTACAACCCAACCTCCAGCTCACCCCGGCACAAACACTCTCTATTTCCCCCAAACCACTCACTTCTCCTCAAGCTATATGCTAATTTGACACTCTTATTTATTATACACTCTTAGGGGTAAAGAAGGACAACCATAATGACTAGCTCAGTAGTCGCTGCTTTAATCGTTTAAGGTTTGGAGTTGTTTCGTCTCAAATCACAGACCTGCTAACACTGGCAGAACAACACCTTTTGCCTCTCAGTATTTCTTTATCCACTGTTACATTCAGATTATATGGTTCTGTTTATATTATTGTATCGGATGAGTGTGTTGCCTCATTCATCTGAATAAAGAATAATTAATAAAAATCAATTTATACAATATTTTATAGAGAGCAGATCTTGACTTTGTGTCTGCACAGGCCTCTTATTCTGTAAAATAAACCTGCTGCCATCACTTTATTTAGCCTGTTAGCGGAACCGAATGCTTGTCTACACATCACCGCAGGGGGAGCCACGCGTGTCCACAAGCTGAAAACATCTAAACCGCGTCCGAACGAGTTTTGCCAGCAGTGGAGCTGAGAAAAATTGTCTTCCTCTGGATTTATGGGTCACGGTGGGCAAATTATTTTTTTTTTTTTAAATAAGTGCAGCAGTGGGTTTATCCCATATTAGACCTTGGAGGGCTGACCCAGCAGAAGAGATGTTATGAATGAACAGAAGAGATTAAAGCAGATTTTCTGACATATTAGGCACCGGAGATCCTCCTCCTTGGTTGGGATTTCTCCTCTTTGCAAGTTTTCCCGTATAATGAAGGTGCAAATATAGGTGCACTGGCCACAAATGCTCTTTATTTCCCTAAAATATTCCATAAACTCGCTAGGAAGAGACCATCTCTGGGAGCACTTTGCTCTCAGCCTTGGTTGACATTCAGCACAGGAGTCGGAAGGCAGAAGGGAAGGACGGACAGACAGACACAGGCTTACACAACCCTTTCTCTAACAAATGGTGTCAACAGGCCATATTGACCCCAAAATATTAAGTACTCGCCCGATAACTGCTCTGCTATCTTAACATTCTTTTATCCCAGTGAATTTGCAGACACTTTTCCAGGCTGATGCTAAACTGCTTGTCACAGAGAAGAGGCTGATAAGGCACAACGCAAACGGAACTGGGTGATTTTCTCGGAAAAGTAGCAAGCATTTGCGTCTTCGTAAGCTCTTATTATTGAAGTTTTTGGGTGAGTTTTCAACCAGCCCCCCACATGCTGACTGTCCTCCGCAGGGGCTGTAATGCGCCGAGCTCTCATCAGCGGCGGGTCTTCGCGGCACAGCTCATTTCCATCTTCAGCGCCGAGTATTCTTGACCACCCCTAGTGCGACTTTTTGGTAAGTATTGCTACCCTTTTGCTTGGAGAATGTACTTCTTTCTTAGGATTAGCAACCTTTGTTGTTGCCCCGAGAAAAATATTTCATTTCTGGGGATTAATTAAGCTACACCTTAACAACTTTTTCATCTATTCGCCTTTTGATTGTTTATTTTATAATAATAACCAGCAGCAAAAGCAAACGAGATGCATTTATTGAGCGAATATCAAATATATGTTTTTACAGAGCTTCGGAAGACATTAAATTGGCCCTGCCCTCTTATCCTAGCCAATATTATTTTGATTTTTAGAATTATTGTTTTCTACTGCATAATTTTATACCATGATTATGTCTATTTAAAGGGGCTTGCTATGCAATATTTGTTAGTCTCCCAGAAATCCAACCATAAATCACACAGACTTCGATGGGTCTGGCTGGGTTGTTAGCCTTGACCGTCTCTTTTTAAGGCCAATCACGCTCTTTGCACAACAAGACTGAAGGTGGCTCATCACAGAGCGTTCAGTTTTGTCATTTTTGAGTGGCAAATGAGATCTCAGCCAAGTAGCAAATGGCTTTTGTCCAAAGCTGAGGTCAAGGTCTCGCTTGTTGACCATTTGGGACACAACCCCACCGTGGTAAGACCCTGACGAAGGAAGAGGTGAGAACTTGTCTTGTCTCTTTGGCCATTGATCTCCAACAGTCTGAGTAGCACTAATGAATTTAACTCTGTATTATTCATCTTCTTGGTTTATAGATGGAAACACAGCGACAGACAAAATGTTGGGTCTGCACCTCCTGCAAATAGAAAACGACAATAGTGTGAAATTAATCTCTCCTAATTTTAGGCATCTCCAGTGTAGACCCTACGGGTGAGCTCTTTGCCAGGGCTCTGTTTGCAGAAACACGCCCCAAATTTACAAGCTTCGGCGAGGTATTGGTTTTGTTCCTCCAAAATGGCATCAGAATGATCCCAGTTTTCCTGAGCATCCCTCATCCTGCCTGTCCTCTCCCTCCTCTGGGTCACCCCGGAGGCACCAGAGCTAAACGGAGACGTCACCCTGCGCCCGTCCTAAGGCCAAGGTTGAGGTTTGTTTTCTCTGAAAGATGAACTCATGTCCTTAAAGAGATCTATTTAAATAAAAAATAAATTAAAAAAAAAAAAATGGGCTGACCTTAAACTTGGAGCAGTCTCCTGTTTTACATAACTAGAGAAACAAAGGGAATGTCGAACCGATCTGTAGCGCTGTAATTTAGAAAGGGCATTCATCCCGACAGAGCCAGCTTGTGTTGCAGAGCAGTGTGCGCTCGTGGTCTGGGCTCTGATATTGGGATGTAATTGCTTTTCTAATATCCATGTATTATTTACACTATGCTACGGTTGCAACCAGTGGCGAAGTCCTTTTGACTCCAGATCTGTTGTTGCTCTAATGTATTTATTAAAGCAACGCAAGGTCAGGCTAACCTCAGTTATTTGTCTGTAGATCCATCTGAAACCAATAGTTTTAGTCCTGGAACACCAATGTAAGTGAGATCCAAATCAGGACTTTGTAGTATTAATTTACTTTATTGCCATATCTTGATAGGTGGTTATTAAGTACTTTAAGTATTAATGCTGCTGCTTTATTTATAACACAGAGATGTGTCTTACACATTTCATAGGTATTCCGTCAGGAGAAGGGCTTGAAGGGAAAACAGAGCAAGACGCGCACACCAAAGATGATCGGATCAACAGTGACTGAGGCAACGTTACTCTTCAAACTCTCATTAGCTTCAGTTAATACTTTTGCGATCCACAGCCCAGAGATTGTCTATAGAAAAATATCACCCTGCAGAAAACCGTTGGTGTGAGATTTCGGGTTACTCTGATTTTCTTCAAAGTGAAATTACAGACTGGAATGGGCTGGGGGGGAGCGTAGGAGCTTCATTGGCTTAAGACCTAACCCAAACTGTGGATGTAGTCAGCTCCCCATGGCCTCTGGCGAGAGGAGGCAGGGCCAGCCTGGGCAAAGAAAAGCCCAGGGAAGGAAGGCAGAGGAGCGCCGTGCAGAGACATTTCTGGTCATCATTTGTAACATGCTCTGTGCCTATTTAAGGCCGATTGTATCCCACCTCACCACCCATACATTGGTCTCCTTGCTCTAAGCATATCTTTCCTATCTTTATCTTTCCAAGGACAAGTCCTTCGCCTTTCTTTATCTCCACCTGTAGCACTTGGGAAGCCCTAAAGCACACAAGGGCAATCACCTCTACCACCATTTGAGATATTTGACTATAGCTTGAGGTAACTGATGCTTTGGATGTGTTGGATGGAGGCTCCTAAAAAAAAATCCCAATTCTGGCTGTATGTGAGACAGTTTGGGATGTCAGTACCCTCTCATGGCATTTGTGGGTCCATCATCGTGGTTGCTGGGCCACCCATCCTAGATGTGCAGGAAGAGAGCTTGGCTCCTGTGGTCATTAGCTCACAACCACGCAGCAGGTCTGGCTTTCATGGCAAAATATCTGAGATATTGTCGCCAAGGTAGTCAGCTGTACTGGATTTAGGTGGGTGTAAACGTGTAAATGAGGATGGTGCAGCGCAGTTCCTCTGCTCTTTGCTGGATTCAACAGCTCAAGATTGCAATGTCCTTGCTGCTCGTGCCATGAACCATCATCTTCACCCCACCGTTATCTTGCTCTCTGGTTTGAGCGAGTGTAGTCTGCAAGTTTTCCCACATTCATTTTTTTGGGGGGGGAGTTTTCTCTGGTCATGTATGTATACCTAGAAAGGGTAAGTGTTGCCAGATCAAAGGGATGCCAAGTGAACCACATTTAAGAATTTAAAAATTTCCCAAGCATAAATTTTATTATTCAATGAGGATGTCGGTGCAGCACCGGAGTAGTATTTCCCCTCTCGTTATCGCATTCAATGGGAATGATATGAAAAACACCTCAAAGAGCAAAAGAACCCAACCCAATGGTTAGCTGCCCGATAGGAAGCCCAAGGTGAGAAGGGTGAGGTGGGCAGGCTGGCGCTGGGAGCTGGTCCCGTGTGCTTGGAGCTCCTCCGTATGCTTGGAGCATATTTTGATTCAACGGAATGAAATGACGTTTTCCTTCATATTGATTATTCTTCTAATTTTTTTTTTTTTTTTTTAATTAGCTGCATGCCTCTCCTTCACACACACCCACACCCCAGGTTTCCATTTGATAAGCTCTGGCTCATTTATTCTCCTTTCAGCAAAACCTCCCTGTCTCCTCTTCGCTGCCCAGCGATGCTTGAATCAGTCCACACCTTCTGTAGCTGAATTCAATTATTTTCCACTTCACAACTTATTCCATAACAGACTAACTTGCAAACATGAGACCGCTGGCACGTTTCTGTTTCTTAAAAACGTCAATAATCAGAGAGAGAATTCAGGTTAGTCAGGCACCCTCTCTGTTTAGAAAATCCACGTTGCACTATCTTATTCTTTATTAAAGTCCAAAGTCTAACTCGGGCTGACTTTTGGAGTATGTCTCCCATCACCCCCTTAATTTATGATTTATATCTGAAATAACAGGCTTTGAACTGCTGACTCAAAAAATTTCCCAGCTGCCTCCAAACTTTGGTCCTTTAGCTCTTTGAAGCGGTTGAATTCACGGACTGGCTCCATTATTCGTTTCAAGGTTTGTCTTTTCGAGTTTAAAAAAAGCCAGTAAAGCAAAGCATACTTCAATATGTGCTCGCTTATACACAGGCTTGGAAAACTGGGGCAAGCCCATAAACAACCATTTGTGGGAAAGTGCTTTGCCATCATTATAAGTAAACTGAAACGAGGCCTAAATTCAATATTTCCTCTCTGAGGCATGGTCTGCTGAACACGGCCGGCTGGGACCTGCTGGTCCATGCTGCCTCGCAGGCTGGCATTGCCACCCCAGACAGTGCTGGAGCAGAAACACCCCCACGGCACCCTATGGCAGGGTCGATATGGTCGATGCCTTCAAAATTCAATATTAAACCTTAAAGGTTGCTCTTCCAAAGAGACTTCGTGAGACATCCCTTGTTTGATGTTGGCCTGCCGTGATGGCCAGATCTTGATGAAACCAGCTGCGTAAATCTTAATGTAGTATTTCAATTACAGTGAAAACTTTGCCTTTTGCAAAAGAAAGTGCATCTGAGGAAGAACTGCAGGTGGTGTCTTCAACGCAGGGTTTCTGGATCGGATTTTCCTAAGGCTTCTGCGCTGACCTAATTTTGTTTCTATTGCGAAGCGGTGGTGACCTGCCCTTTGGTCGAGTGCAGGAGAAGCTGGCCATCACGTACAGCTCTCCCCAGTCATCCTTTGTTCCCTTACCCACGTAGAAAAATACTTGGGAAAGAGGGAACATATCTGTGCTCGAGTCTGAATACTGAAAAGCAAGAAAATGCCTTAAGGTCCGTTTAACTCCAGGGCTGAAGACATTCTCAGTTACGTAGGACAGACTCCATCAAACAAACCTGGTCTGTGCCTCGAGAAGGGGATTGTGCTGTTCTTTGTGTTGATGTTAAAAGTCAGAAACTGGAGGTTTTTTCGTCCTTTGTATGAAACGCTAAAACGGATCTAGTTTGTTAAGTATATGGGGAAAGTCAAGGTGAGTTAAATGGGAGAAATGACATTATGGGTGAAGCCTGCAACGGCAGAACATCTGATTACTGTGCAATTAGTTATTCCTCCTTCCCCCCCACCTCTTGTTATCATCTCCCCACCATCTCTCAGAGGCCGGTAGGTCCTTGCTGGCTTCATATATTTTTAAAGCCCTCATTAACTCTGACAGGGCTCTCAGCTGACTGCCTTGGGCATGTAAATACCCACCGAACTCCCCTCCCACTGCCTCAGCCAGTCCCTCTGCTGAGGACACCTGAGACCTCGGGAAGAACTTTTCTCTCTCCCAGGTGGCTTCATTTAGCGATCTGCAACCAACAGCTGAAGAAGGGAACGGGTGGAGCACCACTGGAGTGAGGTGGCCAGCATGTGGTGGGGGAAGATGGTTGGGTCTGCTGGTGGGTCTGCTGGTGGGTCTGCTGGTGGGTCTGCTGGTGGGTCTGCTGGTGGGTCTGCTGGTGGGTCTGCTGGTGGGTCTGCTGGTGGGTCTGCTGGTGGGTCTGCTGGTGGGTCTGCTGGTGGGTCTGCTGGTGGGTCTGCTGGTGGGTCTGCTGGTGGGTCTGCTGGTGGGTCTGCTGGTGGGTCTGCTATTTTCATCTTTCTGCCTTTTATACCCTAAACTCTAGATGCACACAGACCCCCTTTTCCCCTCCCTCCCGAAAGTGAGCCTCAACAAAATCAATTTGAGGTATAATTACCTGCCATAATTACAGAGGGAAAAAAAATTAAAAATCTTTTATGTCTGTAAGGAGAAAATAGTCAAAAATATGGCGATAAGAAGTCTTGAGGCTGGAGCTATGCAAAGGAACGCAGTAACAGCTTCTGTTTATCTTGAGCCTGATGCCAATATTTTGCAGTCAGGTAGAAAACCTAAACTGGCACTATTTTTTTGAAGCTTCACTACTTTGTCCTCTTCAGGAGAAAGCAGATGAGATAAAAAATGAGTGCTGCTCTTTAGCATAGATGGAGGGTATCTGTAAGAATATGCGTAAACTGGGAAAAAGAGTAGTGGAGTGCCCTGTTCACTCCCCTGCCACAGCTTCACCCCCAAAGGAGCTGAATTTATGTAAGTTAATAATGGGGAAATAAAAGGTTATCTGATGAATTGATAGCTTATGATTATCGTAAGCTTCCCCAAATCCATGTGATTGGGGGGTGCGTAGGCTAGGCTGCTGCAATATGAAATAAGAGGTTTACTGTTTAATATTTTAAATGAAATAATGCAGACTAATACAGCCTTGAGGATGTAGGGGGCTGGACTAGTTAAACTTTGAAGGTCCCTTCCAACCCAAACCGTTCTATGATGTGACCCTGGCAACGAGGGCTGAACTGTCTTGAAAATCTTGATGGTAAAATGATAAAGGGTGAGGAGCCTTTTGTGCTTTCCCTGCTTTGTTTCTCTTTATTTGCATGTGAAATGGTGTGCTGGTAAATCTGAAAAGCCTCTGTCAAAAGACCAAGAGGACTTACACTTTCACAAGCCCTTTATTAAACATATATTTGAGCTATTCTGCTTTGTAGCTTCTCATGAAACGATGTGTGTCTCTCAAATAAAGGTGTGATTTGTTCTTTATGTGTTGGAGACAATGTAAGGTGGAATTTTGGAGCACTGCCCTCTTCTTTGAACAGCTCTAATGTCACCATTGAAATCCCTAATTCGGACTCTGGGGTCTGAGGTTTAATTTTAAGCACATCTCAGGTGCGCTGCTGGCCTGGAACCCAAGGAGGGGGTGGAGGAGGCAGAGTGGTGCGTGGTTCTTAATCGCTGACCTCCCATGGTGGTCAAGGTTGGGCAAAGTTACACTTTGACCACGGTCTTTGGTTAAGTGTGTTGCAAAAACGTTACGGCTGAAGTATGCAGGTTATGAGCGTTTTTTGATAGCTCAACTTTAAGAAGCCCACAAACTATCATATGTTGTTTGTCACCTCCAAGGCAGGGGTTTTTTTGAGGGGTTTTAAATATCTTGGAGACTGACCCATGCTGTGGGAAGAGACAGTGAGGGGAAGGTATGACCTAAGCTCTGCCCAGAGTGTGTAGGCCACTCTTGTAGCGACACCAGCAAGCACTGGTGGCCTTTGTCTGAAGAAAACGCCAATCAGAGACATCCTAGGGAATTCTTCCAGAAAACCTTCTGACTTGAAGAATTTGCACGAAGGGAAAAAAATTGTTTGTCTTCTGATTAAACAGCTGGATGCATTAACTGGCTGCACATCCAATGCTATTATGTGATGCAAAGAGCATCGTGCTGCCCACGGAGGAGGCAAGAGTGACGTTCATCCACCATTGAACTCTGAGGGTGGTTTAATTTGGCATGTGCTGGCTTCAGTGAGACTGCTGATGGGCTTACAGTGAAGGAAATAATAAATATTTTGATGGGTTGATGAAATTAAGTCTCAAAAAGTCCCCCCCCGAGATGCTAAGGCTGGGAACCACAGTTGGTTGCGAGGTGCTGGCTTATGGCAGGATGGGTCTGAGAAGATGGGAGCTGCAGTTGTCCAGCCCCAGTGAAAACGGGGCAAAAACTGCCTCGGTTTAGGACACCAAAATCTGGAAATATTGGTCTTGTGCAACTTCTTTGTGAAGGGAACAGAAAGAAATTGCACAAACGCTTTCTCTGCGAAGAATTGAAATTCCCATCTGGATTCAGGGAAGCCCCCAGGCACTTATAAAGTCCAACAGGCAAAATTCTGCCTTGATCCAGTTCAGTAACAGCTCGCCGCGAAGGCCAGGATTTTACCTTGTGGGACTAATTACCCGATCAGCTGAAAAGGGCTTTCTGAACTGAGCCTTTGCCCCCTAGAAATTGCTGGGAATTAGATTGCTTTCAGTTGGCTTTTCAGTTCAATTGGTTGGCAGAGCTGATCTCGGTGTGGATTGTGACTTACTTATGACTCCTGGAGCGGGAATGTGCAGTAACACCGTTACTTCATCCCGTCTCATAATGGTGCCCTCTATGTTGGTGGTTGGTTTTTTTTTTTTTAGTGGATTACTTCACCTGTTTGATATTGTAGCGCTACCAAGATGCTGAGGGGACTGGAACACCTCTCTGATGAAGAAAGGCTGAGGGATCTGGGTCTTTTTAGTCTGGAAAAAAGACGGCTGAGGGAGGATCTTATCAACACTTATAAATACTTAAAGGGTGGGTGTCAGGAGGATGGGGACAGGCTCTTTCAGTGGTGCCCGGGGACAGGACAAGAGGTAATGGGCACAAACTTGAGCATAGGAAGTTCCACCTAAACATGAGGAGGAACTTCTTTACCCTGAGGGTGGCAGAGCCCTGGAACAGGCTGCCCAGAGAGGTGGTGGAGTCTCCATCTCTGGAGACATTCCAAACCCACCTGGATGCGTTCCTGTGTAACCTGCTCTGGGTGACCCTGCTCTGGCAGGGGGTTGGACTAGATGATCTCCAGAGGTCCCTTCCAGCCCCCACTATTCTGTGATTCTGTGCACATCTGCCTTGCTCGTTCACATTCCTCCTTCATGTGCCGTAGTCCGTTGCAAGGACAGCCCTGGCTGGGCTGGGTTACTTTTCTCTCTCCTTTCTATTTATGTGTGTGCTTCAGTTGCTGTTGGTCCTTGTATACTCTCTCTGTATTTTTATATATGTGTGTATATATATATATATGCACATATACATATATATGCACGTATACAAGCTCTCTTTGCTCCTGCCATGTTGTCCCTTTCTCCTAGCAGAAAGCGAACGCAAGAAACTGCCATTCTCCTCTTGTTTCTGGAGTTTAGCTGTGTAGTAGCACAGTGCTTATTTAGGATTGTTTCAGTGGATATTGGGGCTTGGGTGCTCCAACCTAAATTCCTTCCAGGAACGTAATTTCAAAGCCAACAGCATGGAAAAATATCATCGCTTGGTTGGTTCCTGGCAGCTGCGGAGCTGGTGCTACAGTGCAGAGCAGTGAGGATTTTTGCCCAGGTACGTCTGTGCGTCAAGTACGCCAGAGCTGGTGCAAAACCTTCTCAGAAGGCTCAGGTGGTTGGGTTTTGAGTCACACTCACAGTTTAGGTACTTTTGGCTCTTAATCTGCATTTTTACAGGCTGGAAAAAAAAAAATTAAAAATCTCTCTGCTGATGTTCGATACATGCAGTGATATGAAACAAGTCCACAGGTATGAAACATTCCAGGCCAGGTTGGACGGGGCTCTGAGCAACCTGATCTAGTTGAAGATGTCCCGGCTCATGGCAGGGGAGTTGGACTAGATGGCCTTGAAAGGTCTCTTCCAACCCAAACCATTCTGTGATTCTAAAGCAGGTTTTCCATGAACTCCTACTGCAGAGGGAAGCGTCCCTGTGGAAACAGGGGTCCCTGTGCGGGAACATCTCCCTGTGTGGCTTCGACACAACACCCCTGCAATAGTCTCAGTGCCAAGCATGCCAAATGTTAGAGTTCAAACGAGAATGGTGAAAAGCTTGGAAATGTGCCTGAAAGCTAACAAGTCAAGCACCTCAGTTTATCTCACCGTGGTATCTGTGCACCGATGCCTTCCTGGGCACCCAAAGTTGGTCTTGCTTCAGTCTAGCAGGCATCAGTACAGAAGATGTTGTTGGAAGCTGGAGTCAGACATGGGAGATATTCACCAGGGGAGATGATGAACCATTATTGTGAATATGCTGAATTCTCCAACATGGGAAGCTTTGTGTTTTTTTTTTTTTAAATCATTAACTACAAGTATATATGTTATACCAATCTGACCAGTCTCAGTGCTGTAGGAGCAGCAGGACCTGGGATCACCAAACCAAAATCCAACAGTTTACCGTGCGAGGTAGAAGCATCAATGTCAATAGGTGTTAAACTTGGATTGCTGTTCACCTCTGCTGTAACAGAATTTGTTAGTCCTTCTGCTGGCAGGAGGCAGCCAAGCATGGTTTGTCTGGAAGCAGAGCTTGATTTCCAGGTGGCCCCTTAGGTTGCTGATGGTGGAGGGCGGTTTGATGTCAGAGGGGGCTCAGAAATAAAGATCAGGGCAGGCTGGTTCTCTGGTTCCTTCAGGTTACACGTGGACCTGAGCGCTTGCATCTTGCTCACCTTCTTGGGATGGAGGCCCATCTGGTGCAGCTGGGATGGAGTCACCTATGGACAAATAACACAGAGGATGCCTGGGGAGGAAACGGGTGTAGCGCATTTTGGAGAAGCTTTTTTTGCACGCTTACGGCTACTTCCAGCCGCGTTCAGATAAGGTATAGCAAGCAATGAGTCCTGCAGGAAATAATTAGATCAACTCTGACAGCCTGAGAGTAAATCCATGGCACAGACAGATAAGGGGTATTAATATTTCTTGGGTTTGGTCTGGATCCCTGTAACTCTGAGAGCTTTTCTATTTTTGTGTCAGCTTAAGAGAAAGTTTTTTTTTTTTTATTATTTATTTGGTGTTATCTGGGC
The DNA here is from genome assembly GCA_008658365.1 of Alca torda. Classification (NCBI taxonomy): domain Eukaryota; kingdom Metazoa; phylum Chordata; class Aves; order Charadriiformes; family Alcidae; genus Alca; species Alca torda. Next base: position 4,449,011 of record CM018101.1, read on the forward strand.
AAGTTCAGCTGCAATTATTTTACTTTTACCCTTTCCCAGACACGCATATATAGACTTGCACTCTTGTTTCTCAGCAGCTTGTAACAATGGCGCTAATCCTCCTTGGCAGAAATCTTCTAGACTATTTCTCTTAGCAAATAAATTCTTGTTGGTGACAATTTTATCGCTGATGCAAGAATGGAGGTGAAAAAATAGCTGGGTGAAGAAACTTTGGCCAAAAGCTCTTGAGTAGTTTGTGTGCTACAAAGCCGTATAGAATCACAGAATCTTCATGGTTGGAAGGGACCTTTGAGATCGAGTCCAACCATACACACACACACACAAAAAACCCCTTACAATCTCTGCCCCTAGAGCATGCCCCGAAGTGCCAAATCCAGACGTTTCTTAAATACCTCTAGGGATGGTGACTCAACCACCTCCCTGGGCAGGCTGTTCCAGTGCCTGACCACTCTTCCAGTAAAGTAATTCTTCCTAATATCCAATCTAAACCTCCCCTGCCACAGCTTCAGGCCATTTCCTCTGGTCCTGTCATTATTCCCCTGGGAGAAGAGGCCAACACCCTCCTCTCTACACCCTCCTTTCAGGTAGCTGTAGAGGGCCATGAGGTCTCCCCTCAGCCTCCTCTTCTCCAAACTAAACATGTCCAGCTCCCTCAGCCTCTCCTCACAAGACTTGGCCTCCAGACCCCTCACCAGCTCGGTCGCTCTCCTCTGGACACGCTCCAGCACCTCAATGTCCCTCTTGGACAGAGGGGCCCAGAACTGAGGGGCCTCAGTTCTTCTTCAAGATATAAGGATCCTTGGGAGGAGGAGGAGGGTGGTGTTATGAGAGGTAGGCAATGCTACCGGGGTGACTCGAAGATTTGGTGTGAATAAAAAGAGAGAAGTAAACCTGGTCAACCGACGCGTGTGTAAGCAGGCTCACGGGTACCCCTTGAAATCCCATGCCATAATTTGGATGGGTTTTGTAGGACTGACAGCGTTTCCAGTCTCTGAAAGAACCACAAAAGGCTTTCTTTGGTTCCTTCCTAACAGCAGGTCTTGGAAATTCAGCCCTTACCTGTGCCATAAACTTTCTGGGGATGATTAGTGTTTGAAAGGGTGAAAAGCTGAAGAGAGCGCGCATCTTTGTACAGGGCTGCAAAAACAAAGCTTGCTTTTGCTTTTTCTTTCTTTTTTTAAAAATTTTTTTTAAAAAGGGAAGAAAAACCCAGCAGTTCTGCAGCTGTTCTCAGGTCTCCATCCTCCCTGATCTCTCCCAGAGCAGGGCTAACGCGCAGGATTTTCAGCCGTGGTCGACCGAGGGCTGATGCATTGTGCTGAACACCCAGAGCTGAAGGAAAAGCTGCCATGCACTGAAAAAGGACCCCATCTTTATCCCAGACTTTTGGCAAGACATTTGACCTTCCCTCTTCGAGGCTCTGTCTGCAAAGAGCTGTTAATTATGTTTTCTGGGATTTAGAGATGAAAGGAGCTGTGTCACGCCGGGTCCTCCAGCTGGGAGATGTATGTAAAGTATTTGCAGGGTTTTTGACTTTCTTTGTAGAATACGTTTGATGGCTGTGGCTGGCTGTGATCAGAGCTCTTACTGCAATCTGCCTGCCTCGAATCGGTGGTGGGACATTACCCTGTCCACGAGGAAAAGGAAGAAAGGAGCCCATCCGTATAGCAATAGCAGAAGCCCGCTGGTGGGTTGGAGAAAAGCGTGAAGGTGTGTGTGGGCAGTAGGTGGCCACAGTATGACAATTTCTTCATTGGCACTTCTACATCTCCTGGACTTGGAAAAGCCAGGGCCACCCTTGCGTTTTCTTGGGTGGGATTAATCCCTGCGCATGGAGAGTCCTTGTCTTAGCAGTCACCCATCGGCCCTGGCAGAGGTGTGGGGTGGGTCGCTGGGGTGTGGATGCCTATAGCACACATTTAGTTGAGATGAGCACCACCTGGGCAGCCCTGTGTGTTACAGGGCAGCAGCATCCAAGGCTGCAGGAGGAGCAGGATTTACAGCTTGGTAGTTGAGCTACTGATGTGAAGGACCTGCCTTTGCATCAAAGTGTTCATCTGCAAGGCTTGCTCTGACAGCGGGTGAGCTGGAGCCGTGACCTTCTGTCTGACTGCATGATTTTGTGACCAGGAAACATTCCAGGGCAGGTTGGATGGTGCTCTGAGCAACCTGATCTAGTTGAAGATGTCCCTGCTCATGGCAGTGGAGTTGGACTAGATGGCCTTGAAAGGTCCCTTTCAACCCAAACCATTCTCTGATTCCATGACCGTGTCCCTGTGGTGGGGACAAGTCCACTGGTGAGGCAAGTGCTGCTATATTGTAACTGGTGTAAATAATTGCTGGATCAGGCCCCAGGAATGGTGATGTGCCACCAAGATGGACAATACTGGTAAGTCAGTGCCAGGATGATGAGCCCTGGATCATCTATGAAGTATTTATTTTGTGACATGCCACTGTAATGTCACTTGCTCACAATGTGATTATTTTGGAGGATGCAGCGTTGCAAGGGACCATGTGTATCACCAAGTCTACTCCCAGATTAACCCATGGAGCACTTAATCCATGAAGGCCCCAAGCCCCTGACAGATCCATCTGTGGGTTTGTGCCCACTACTGGTTTTGGGGGGGCTGTTTGAGAACCTCCCTGCTCTGATGTTGGAAAACTTAAAACTGCTCACGATCAGCTTGTTCGGGAGCCACCACTGCTTGAATAGTTGTTTGTGAAGAGCACGTATTGACCCCGAGCCCTCTTCCCTCCCTGCAGTTGGCTACACGCAGCAAGGAACATGTGAAGACAGTAAACTTTGGGTTTTTGGAGCATGTTGTTGGTGGTGACTCAGTGATTACCGGAGCAGGGCAGGTAATGGAGTCAGGGGGTGCTCCCAGCTCGGCTGCGGTGACCTGCTCGGTGATCGTGGCCATGCTCCTGCCCTTTTCCTATTAGCTCTGCCTCCTTCCTGTCTACACAGAGCCTTTGGGGCTCTCCATCTCTGTGTGGTTATTGCAGCGTTCAGCACAGCAGGGACCCAGTCTCAGCTGGGAAGGCTAATGTCGCTGCAGAGCAAATACAAAATAACAAATAAAACCAATTTCCCACCCCCCTCCCCCCATTATCTGGGAACAGTGTATGCAGAGGCTTCTCTGGTGGTGATTACGTTGCTAACAACTGTCTTAAAATGTAAAACAGCCTTTCCAGCGCGGGAAGGTGTTTAAGGTATAAAAAACCCAGGTGCGTCTGGGCATTGCTGCTGGGAAATTTCTCCCCACGGATGCGCGGGGGTGCAGTTGGGCCACCCAACCTCTCCGTCCCCCAGGGACGGAGGCAGCGTGGGGATGCTGAGCGACGTTTGGACTTCGAGGAGGCTGTGGGTGTGCGGGAGGGGAAATCAATGACCGCTGCAGAGCCAATTTGGCAGCGTCTGAAGAGCCGAGCGTTTGAGCCCTTCTGGGTTTATTGCATCAGATCCCTACCTTTGAGCGAGGGAGGCGAGGGCAGCCTACAGAGTTGGCACGTTTGCTGCGAACGTCCCCAAATTCAGCAACAAGCTGTGTACTGCGGGCCTCAATCATTGCTGCTCTTCTGGTCTCTGATACGTGGATCTGACATAGAAATCCTCCCGGAAGCTTAACTCTGTTGGAGGACACGCATCGGGGTCTGGGTATTCACTGTCGTTACACCAATTATGGGTCTGAACTCGGCAAACACTTACTCGTGCTGTCTAACGTCAGCAGTGGCACTGGCTTCACTAAATTCTCATAGGGATTGTCCTTTTTGCGTTAAATATTAAGCGTACTTTGATTCGGTAGCCTGTGTATAGGTTTAAATTAAAAAAAAAAATAATGGTGTTCTTTAGTTGCGTAACTTTTAAGTAAACAGAGCTGTAGAAACATCTGTTAGCCTTGATTTTTAATTTACTGTATAATAGCTTACATCGTAATAAATGATGTTGTGTGATTTGGATGCAATTTTGAATTTGTCAGGAAGCTCGCAGCCAAATCACTGAAGTTAATGGCAGCTCTGCAATCAGCTTCACTATGTGTCAAATCGCAGGAACCATTATTGAGTTTTAAATGGCTGAATTACTGGGTTGTTTGTATTAAATCTTAATGCCATTTTGGATCACGGTAATGTTTTCCCTTGGAGGTATGTGCTGGATAGGGTTTCTGTTCCTGAATATAAAAACTCAAGGGGGTTTCAGTGAAATTGCTTGAGTTCCAATTGTAAAGGGGTTAGATGTATCCAAAAGTAATTTCAAACCTGTCCTAAGTGAAAGAATGTATTTCCCCTGTCGGATTCAGTGTTATAGTGCAGGCCTTTTCATGAATTCAGGAGAATTTAATGGTGCGTGTAATGGTGTTAATTACAAAAAACAATGTGCTGACGTGGCTGATGTTTAAGGGGTGGGGGGAAAAAAGTGTTCACATTTTTCTAGGGGTGGGAAAGGAGTGGGAACTGCCCTGTAATTGCTTGTTTGGAGGCAGTCTCGCTTCCACTGACCACTGTGGGATGTGCTGAGAGCATCGCCTTGGACTCCTCAGGGTGGACTGGGAACCAGTAGATGGTGTATCTATACTGTTCTGCCTTCTAAAATTGGGGTGGTGGTGGTGGCTTTTTTCGTCTCCCCCAGAGCCTCAAGTCTTTGTAAAGAATCACGTTGTCCTGGGCTGATTGTCCTGGTGTAGTCTCTTGCCGTTTCTAATTTTGTATTTTAAAATAATTAAATAAAACTAAAAAAAAAAATATATATATATATATATAAATCTCTTCCTGTAAAGCACTTCTGGAGCTGAGACCACCATGCCTTGCTAAGTCAAAACGAGCCTCCTCGCTCTGGCCAGGTGCCTCCCTGTGCTGAATTTGGTGCTTTGGAGTTACCTGCCAGCTCCCTGGAAAGGAAAGACGACGACAGCCCGAGGTGGAAACACTCAACTCTTGTGCTCAGGAAAGGAGTGAGACTGGGCTCCTCTGCTCGTGTCTCTGGCCCTGCTGTGCTAAATCAGCTTGGGCAAGTGCTGTAATAAAAACAAATACCTTACCTCTCCAAACCCCAAATTACCTGTTTGGAGGGCAGCTGAGCTTTCTGGCTTGACTGCTTGCTTCAGGGATTGATTTGTGTTTAAGTTCTCCGATGCGTTTGGAAGAAAATCAGAGACACACAGCAAAATGACTAAGTTTGATGGTTTCCATCACTTTTTATGTAGATGATGGCAAGAAAGTCACCCGGCCTGATTTTTTTTTTTTTTTTTCCATTGTTGCCCCAAACACAGTCCAGATGGGATATCTCTTGGCAGGGACAACCGACCCAGCCTCTTTGTGCATTAAACGCTGCAAACTAGTCTGGGGATTTAAAAGAAAAATTGTAGCTCTTGGTTAAATCAGCATTTCATGGGCATCAACATCTTTTAGAGGGATGCCGTCTGAATTTTTATTTGCTCATGGTTTCCCATAGCAAATTGCTGGCTGGCAGGTTTTTCTTTTTATTTCTCTCTCAAATTATTGACTCACCCGGTGTGGTGTCTAGCCCAGCAAAGCCTCTCACCTGCAGGAGAGCACTGGCCCACGGCGTCACTGGTGAGCTGGGAGACTTCTCCCGCCTCCCTCGGGTGGCATGTGACAGCAATAGATATAATGGACTCATTTGGATAATTTAGTACTGGCTCAGTGTATCTGGTTTCTCTAGTGACACTCTGATGTTCATGCTTGACTTCCCCACCTCTCAGATAATAAATGAAAGAGGTTTCACCTTGTTGGCAGCACTGGCTTTTGGCCCATTATCTTTCTTAACATTGTGTACTCGAGAAATTAAATTACCTAGTTTCCTGGCTAGCTCCCTAATGAATGCCATTAATTAATATGTTTTTCAAAGGAGGAGGTGTTTTTAATTTTAATCCACAGGAGAATCTCTTTCCTTGGCCACCCATGAGCAGGGTGTTGGCACACATGGGAGCAGGTCGGTCGCTCTGCGGTTGGCTCTGCCCCGCTACGTCCCGTTGGCTTGTGCACAGGGCTCCGTTCCCCAGGGAAATGCCGACTTGGCCTTAGTGTTTCCCATAGCCATCCTTAAAATCCTCTTCTTGTGCATCTTAGGCTGATGCTGCTACACAGTGCAGTCACCATGTGCTCTTAGGTCTTCCTCAAGCCTTTAAGAGAGAAGGCTAAGTTCAGGTGAAACCATTTGCAGAAGACTTGTCCACCTCAAGCATGCCCTTTGGCTTGTAAGTTGTTTTATAGCACTTTTCAGGGGACAATCTAGTCCCAGGAGCAGTCAGGTTAATGAAAAGGATTATTATCTCTGCAGGTGATGGACCAAAGTAGAAAAGACGTGCTGCTCATGGTGCAGCTAGAAGATGGGTGGAAATGCAGCCTGGTCCTTTAGTAGGAATTAGCAGGAGAGTGTGGATCTGACGCCCTCCTTCCCTTTTTTCCCTCTTTAAAGCTCTTCTACCCAGTGGAAGTGTCAGCTCTGTGTACAGATGGATATGGGATTGTAAACCCATGCTGGGGAGAGGTGTAAAATGCACAAGCCTTGGAGATCAGGGATGGCTTTGATGGTTCTTCTGGATGGAGAAAAATGCCCTGAGCTAGGGATGAAGAATATCAGGGCTAGGGCAATGGGCGCTGGGATGGTTGCAGTGTCCATCTGTCTCTTTCCACCTGTCTCATCTTGCTAAAGATGGTACTGGGTGAGAAGGGGGAAGATTTGGGTGTTGGGGATGTTGGGTTGGGATGGTGCCTGGCCTCCACCGCAGACAGTAGGTTCAACAGGACGGTACGGAATGACTTGATATGGGCTCAGATTCCCACTCCTGTGCCTTGGCTGAGTAGGACCTGGCGCTGCAGCTGGTTTCTTGGGCCGTGGGTGCTGGGAGCTGGGCAGGAGTCAGCAAAGCTGTGCTTGGGCTCTGCAGAGAGAAGCAGCCACAGGAACGCAGGCGACGGTGACATGCTGCGTGTCACTGGGATTGGAGCAAAGAGCTCTCGGGTTTGCTTAGATCTGCTCTGATACAGGTGATGCTTCAAGCGTCGATTGCTCCCATTGACTTCGGTGTTTCTATTCATGCTTTAAACCTCGCCGTGCTCAATGCCTTGCGAAACTGAACGCTTTTGGTTCTTTACCCTTGCTGCAGTGCTTGAAGATAGCTCCTTTTCTCCTCGTGTCCCTGCCACTTAGCCACTTGCGCTGCTGCCTCTCGTTGTGATGTGTGGTGTTCTTCATGGGGGGGAGAGAACCTTTGTGTCCTTTGAAATACTCAAAGCTGATGTGAGTCACAGTCTTTTTAAGAAACGCTGGATTTTGTAGCCTTCTGGCAGAACAGATATGTCAGAAAGCTTCAGGATGCAAGGAGGAAGGTTGATCCCACCTTGGGGAAACTTAAAATAGCTCCTGCACAAGACCATGAAGGAGCGTCACCAACTTAGGGTATGCTCAGCACTTGGTACAGAAGTGGCCGGTGCTCTGAATCCCTCTTCCCGCTTTTGGTGGTTGGGCTAATGTATATTATGATCAAAAGGAATAGATGAATTACAATCTCGGGGCTGAATCTCTCGTTCTCTTGGAAATCAGCAGGACGTGAGTTGTTAGTCTTTAAGGAAAAAGCCTCTTAAATAAGGAAACCATGTGCAATACTAGTAATTGTAGCTAATGCCTTAGTTAGGGCTGGCTGCACAGCTGCTTTAAATAGAAATAAAGTCCTTTAAGTTGTTTAGCTGATAGTCTAGTCCCTTATGCCTTGGAGTTTATCTATGTATGCTTGAAATTCTTGATCTCTGTGTGTTTTACTTTCTTATCACTTTGCTAAAAGGCAGTGGGAGAAGCAGGTGAAAATGCAATAAGCTCTTTTCCCATTTTTCTCATATTGCAACACTCCCTTGCGCAAGAAGGCCTGGATTACGTTCTTCCCAAGCCCATGTTGCACAACTCCTTTGGCGACAGAGTTTGACTTCTCAACTTTGCATATGCAAAAAAAAAAAAAAAATGCTGCAAATATAGAGATATGTTTTTGAGATTATATTTGCTGAGTACACGTAGGCTCAGCTTGACTTTCTAAGGACACACCGTCACAGCCATAATCACAGCTCAATCTATATTTAATTGTCGCTAATTGATTCTTAGCAGTGCTTAAACCCTGTGAATTAAATTAATAAAAAAGAGCACATCTTTCTCCAGCCTTTCACGCTTGTTCTTGCGAGGGGTCTGTTTTATACTGGCAGCATTAAGATGCTGTTTCTTCCCAGGCTCGTGCCTTTTAAAACAACTCGTGGTTGCGATTAAGCCTTCATGGATTACTGCATATATAACTTGCCAGCTGTGGGTATCATCTGAAGCACTTCCGAAGTGTCTGACAAGAGCCCCAAAATCAGAGGTACCACAGCCCCAAGGAAAAGTAGGTAAGGACATTGCACTCTCCCAACACCTCCTTATGTCAATCAGAAGTGTCATCAGGGGAAAAAAGCTCTGGAAAACGTTTGGGTGTTGAACCTACCTTGAGTTCTGTGCTCCTGCAGCTCCTCTGGCCCCTGAAGGTGGGTAGGGAATGTTCAGCGCCCGCTCGGCCGTGTCCCAGGAGGTGCCAGGGATGCTGCTGGTGGGCTCTGTGCTCTGGTGCTGGCCTTGTGGAGTTGTCACACAAATCCCTATCTTGACATGGATTTATGACCCGCAGCTTCAATCATCTGTTCTTGTAAGAGCTTGTATATATGTTTTTTTTCCTAAGCAAATTCTGTTGAGAGCCCTCGTGCTTTATTCCTATTCTCAAGCCTTTTTTTTTTTTTTTTTTCACTTACGACCTTGGGTACAGCAGTTTCCCCAGTCCTGAGTCTGAGCTGGCTACAGGAGCTGCTGTTCCGAGACTTTTGAGGGCTTGGTATCTATCAGCGTGTCCCTGCCGATGGATGCCTGCAGCTCCCAGAGACCAAGAACTGCTGCCCCTCTCCTTGCGGGACGCTCAGCATCTCTCGCTGCATTTTGCGTATTTTGAAACATTTCCCTTGGCTAAACCCCATTTTACCAGCAGAGGCCGGCATGCCCATACGCTTGAAGGCAGCGAGCTCCCACTGAAGCCCACGGACATATTAAAAACCTTTCCAGCCTGTCTTTTGAGATGGATTGGACTCCGTACCCCAGCATCCCCAACCGCCTCTCGCCGAGCTGTTTGGGCTGATAGGATTGTAATGCAGATGCAGATTTTTTTTTTTTTTTTTTTGTTATTTGAGTTAATAAATAAATAAAAAGTAATGAGTAGCCAACCGGGGCTGGAAGAAAAACCAAAGCTCTTAGCAGGCACAGTGAGGTCTGATTAAATCTTTAATGACTGGTGCCGCACCACCGGCAAGCGGCTCCTCCGGCACCTCCTCGGCCCAGCCTGGAGCGGTCTTGTGTGGTTCCTCGTGTACGTGGGAGAGAAATGAAACAGCTCCATTAAAGGAATCCCTTGGTATTTATTTCTGTGGCGTTAAATACAGTTATTTTCTGAAGGTGATGGACTATGTGTATATGTATGTTATAAGTATACAGCGTGCTGGGCTGCGGGGAGTATTTTCAAGAAGCTATCCAGAGATGGGGGTAGGTCCTGCCCTGCTGCCAACTATGTGCATAGGAAAAAACATATGAAATCCTGCAGTACTAAAGCGCGGAGGCTGAGCCCCTGGGGCTGGCAGGTGCCCTGGGCAGAGCATCGCATGCTTCAAAGCCCCCTGAAGCTCTGCTACCTGTGATAATTCAGCTAGAATTCAAGGATTCCTTTTTTTTTTTTTTTTTTTTTTTTCTGGATTATACCCCAACCTGAACCCCAGAGGTGCAGTAAGGGAGGCAGACTAAACAAGCTGCTTCATAAAACACCTGGAAAAGTGCTTCGCCTATATCTGACCTACGTCTTGCTGTCTGTCCTTCACAGCCAGTTTCTTTACCCTCATCTCCATGGGTTGTGTTGGTCACCAAAAGAGCATCTAAATGCAGACACCAGCTTTTTCTTTAAATTACCCCCGGACTGTGCAATGAGGGTGAAGGATTTTGCTAAGCGTAAGTGCAGAGCAGCGCGTATTGAAAAATAACCTCTCCTGAAACAAGAGGCTTTGCTGCATCTGCCTTGGGAAGGAGACGAGAACAAATGTTTCTTTGGGATATGTCAGCTGTGTTGCTTGGCGCCTGGGTACAGGACATCTGGATTTTATGGTAATAGGTGCAAAATAGGAACCAAATAGAAGAGAATGAACTAAAGAAAAGATGCCTTCATGCCTTGCCTAATATTCACCTAAAAATTATTATTGATAATAATCATCTCACTATCTCAGCACAAGAAGGACATGGACCTGTTGGACCGGGGCCAGAGAAGGCCCCGGAGATGCTGGGAGGGCTGGAGCCCCTCTGCTGTGAGGACAGGCTGAGAGAGCTGGGGGGGTTCAGCCTGGAGAAGAGAAGGCTCCGGGGAGACCTTCCAGCCCCTTCCAGTCCCTAAAGGGGCTCCAGGAAAGCTGGGGAGGGACTCTGGATCAGGGAGGGGAGCCATGGGACGAGGCGGAAGGGTTTTAAACTGGAAGAGGGGAGATTTAGATGAGTTGTTAGGAAGCAATTGTTTGCTGTGAGGGTGGTGAGCCCCTGGCCCAGGTTGCCCAGAGAAGCTGTGGCTGCCCCATCCCTGGAGGGGTTCAAGGCCAGGTTGGACGGGGCTTGGATCACCCTGGTCTGGTGGGAGGTGTCCCTGCCCAGGGCAGGGGGGTGGCACTGGATGATCTTTAAGGTCCCTTCCAACCCAACTCATTTTGTGATTCTACCTAATAATGTGATAATTCCAGGTTAAGCACTGTACAGGTTTTAGCATCCCAGGAAAAAATGATTACAGGTGAGATGGGGCCCCAAAGAGCCAGATTCTGACCTCTTGTACTCCACCAAATCTGTTATAATTCAAGAAGTCACCACGGACTCACAGCGCTCTGGTGGGTTCTGGCCCAAGCCTTTTTGGGACCGAGGATTTGGGGGAATCTCCTGCTGAATGCAGGGTAAGAATATAAACCCATATAAATACTGTCGACAGTTTTAACTAATGGTTCTCACCAATAGCTTGGTTGCTTTCCCGGTAGTTCTTTATGCACCAATAAACCCCATTGTTCTTCTCCCAGCTGTTATTCACAAAAAGAACAAAAGCGAGCTGGAGTGTTCTCGGCACATTTCTTTTTAATTAAAACAGCAGACGAAGGAAGCGTATGGAGCAACGTTTGAATGAGATGTGGTAAATATCTCTTCTCCCCCATCATTTGAGCTCGTTTGATAGGGGTGATTTATTTTTGGCTTATACCTGAGGTCCTGCTCTGCTGCACCAGGAGAAAGCGAAGCGCAAGGCTAGAGGTAGCTCAGAAGGATGGTTGTCAACCATTGGAGTGCCCCACTGGTGCTTTTATGGCCTCACATCTTTCTTCTCGACGCATGACTTATTAATTGGGGTATTTCTCAAGTGTATCTGTGGCCAATGCGTGGTCTCAGCCCCCACTGGGGCTGCATCAGGTTTCTCCCAGAGGTGCCCTGAGTGTCCTAAAACTGAGTCTCCCAGTGTTGGGGAGGAAAAGGCATTTCTTCTACACCAACAGCTCTGCTGCCAAAGGCAGGTAACGTGCTATGGGCGTGGGGGTAAGGAGATATTAGGAAAACTATTTTAGGGCTAGAAGGGACCAATCTTGCACCTGGATGACTTGTCCTGGGTAATCGCGTTGCTGCCTTTTGGCCTCAGATGTCGATGCCGTCAGCGTTTTGCTGCACAGAGCTGGAGCCGTTCGGAGCAGCAGCACTCGGGGAGCTCGGTCTGATGAAGTGTTTACCTTGTGAAAGCATAACAAAGATATGAGCTCTGCTTTTCTGAGAGGTCCCATGATTTTTCTTTTTCTGAAGGCGGGTTTTTGTCCTGTTGTGTGGGATTTTTAAATTTTTTTTTTAATTTTTTAATTTTTTTTGTGGAAAGGGCTGGCTTTTCTGCTGCAAAAATCTAAATCCAGCTCCCAGCTTTAAGCTGAAATGTTTGTGCCTGTGATTTCTACTGTGGACTGATGGCTGTCCCAGAGAGGGGAGAGGTAACAGTTACGAATGTAGTGCGCTGCAAAGCATCTGTCTGAGAAAATGTGCTGCGTCATCGAATATCTCTGCAGGATTCCCGAGCTCCTCGGGACTGGCAGCATCCACCTGTCTGGATGGTTCCCTTTGGATCAGTGTGCCCTTGGTGCTTGCTGAGCCAACTGTCCCCTGCTCACTCTCAGAAGTGCCGTGCAGAGACGTGCCTTTCTGCTGCTTTCCAGAAATTTAAGACCTAAAAGTAAATGGGATTTCAGGCATCGTGCAGGTCCCGTGGTGCTGATGTCCCAGAAGTTTGGCAGGTGAGAGCTGTATCATGAGGAAGGACAGTGATTTTTATTTTTTTTTTCTTTATGCTTTTCAGATTTTGGAAAAGCCATTCTTCTGTTTCATCCCAGACTTGTGTTTTAACCTACTTGGAAGCTGTCCCTGAATAATTCACTTTATGATGCTTAATAGAAAGATTTTCGATCAGCATCAGAAGCCATAAAAATACAGTGCTTTTTACGAAATTATTCTTCACATGAAATTGTTGGAGGCTGGTGCCAAAAACCTGCTGAGGAGGGTGGGACAGACCCTCACCAACCCCGAATCCTCTGGGCTTGGTGCTCCCCATCTGCTCCATGGGGCAATGCCCCTGCCATCCCTGGAAACATTCCAGGGCAGGTTGGACGGGGCTCTGAGCAGCCTGGTCGAGTTGAAGTTGTCCCTGCCCATGGCAGGGGGATTGCACTAGATGGCCTTTAAAGGTCTCTTCCAACCCAAACTATTCTATGATGTGTTCCTTGTGTTCCTGATAACCCACCACCGATGCCAGGCTGGCGGCTGGAAACCCCCAAATTTATCTGGGAAGAGTTTTAGATCATGTGCATTAAGGACTTAACATGGCTGAACCCTCTGATGTATCACACAATACTTATGGTATCATTAACTTGGGCAGCACACCATCAAGCAAATTACACTTAATTCATCATTCGAGGAAGATGTGGGCCGAGTTATCCCTCAGGCAGGGCAGGTGGTAGCAGGAGGCTCTGTATCATCATCCTACCACCCTGCCATAAATTCAGCTCTCCCTTCTTCCATTAGTGTGATTTAGTGCCAGGCTGACTGCCCTGCTTGGTTTACATACACTTGAGTTACACCAGAGAAATTGGGTATGGTTTTCCATATCGCAATTTTTAATTAAACTTCATTTTCTATGAGAAAACCCATAACAGCACCTTTGAATAAGAAGAAATCTTTTTTCTTCTTTTTCTCTTCCCCTCCGCAGCCAGACTTTAAATCATCTGCTCCTGACCGCAGCTGAGATTGACCTGGTCTCGTGGTGCTTGTCCTTCCCTTGCCCGCCGGAGCCTCTGCAGGGCTGTGTGCCCACCCAGGCTCAACAGCTGGGGTTGTCCACATACGCCATCGTGGGGTTTCGACCAAGCTGTGTTGGTGGCTTGGGTGGGAAGGGAGAGGTTGAAGGACCCTCGGTCCTTTCCTATGTCCCACTGGCATATCTACCTTGGGGCATGGGAATGAAACCCCTGTTGCATGTGCTAGATGTTAGGTGAGCCCCATGCTGACATCCCTGGGCACAAGCCGGGTGCTGGGCATGTTTCATGCTGCGGTGTCCTTCCAACCATGATGTTATATATTTATTTTTTCCATCCTCCACCTATCTCACCTCAATATTTGCCCATGAGAGCTGCCCGATGGGTGTATTTGTGCTTGTGCTCAGTTATTTATATAAGTTTTATTTCTCTTTGGTTGGCCAAGATGGGCTGTTGTAAAGGCACCTTGTGTAAAGCATGTTCAGTATCGTCTTCTGACTGTTGTATTTATTTATTGAGCATTGATTTTTCATTTGGTTCAAGGTGCAGCACAATAATTGGGGGACGGAGGAGCTGGATGCAGCAATGTGTTGCTGATGCTGAAGGTCTCCAGGCAGAGATCCTGGAGGTGTTTGCTTTTCTGGTCACTGGCTTGGCTGGTCAAAAAAAAAAAAGAAAAAAAAAAAATCCATGTAAAGTTGAGACCTTTGTTATCAGTAAGGTGATCCTGACACCATGAATAATGGAGAGGAAATGCAGACCAGTGCGATATGGTTGCTTGGTGGGTCTCCTTTTTCACCTGCCCATCTGTCTTATAACCACATGACTGGATAGCACTAAGTAATTTTTCATGAGGTTTCTGAAGCTGGTACATGTTATAAGGAGGAGAAATGCCTGTGTTTTATCCTGTCTTGAGCTGGCATGTGGAGGACAAGAAGCGACTTGACCACGTGCCCTCATCTGACTGATTTTCCAGGGAGCTAGAACTTTGATTGGCATGTCCTGATACTGTAGACCCAGATTGTCAACTGACCCTGAGCGGAGGCTGAGGTGGCACTGAAAAAAAGAGAAAGTTCTCAGCACGGACCAATGAATAAATAATAAAAACGAAAAGGACAAAACCCAAAGACTAGGAGAGACGGAAGAGAGAGGAAGGTGCCTCAGTCAAGGAGGTGAAGGGAGAGTCAGAAGGAGGTGAACTGTTGGCACCTGTGGGCTGGGAAGGACAAGGGACTCCAGGACATACCTACGCTGAGCCGGTGGGGAGGAAGGACACTGTGAAACGAGGTCAGCCTTAGGCAGGGAGAGGAGGACTAAAGGACTTCAGCACTTGGTGAAGGATCCAGGGTTGGTGGCAGAAGTCAGATTAAGGCAATCAGTGTGTTGTTAAAAGTGTAGGGGTGAAAAACAATGACATGAAAGAAAAGACTGAAAAGACCAAAAAGAACAAAGTAGAAGAGGAGGAGGAGGAGGAAGAGGAGGTAGTGGAAGAGGTAGTTGAGGAGGTAGTTGAGGAAGACAGGGAAGATGAAAGCCAGAAGAAAAAAAGCAAAAAGAAATCAAAGTCTGAGGACTCAGAGAATGGTGGAGAAGTAAAGAAAAAGAAAAAGAAAAAAACCAAGGGAAGAGAGTATAGCAGTGAGGATGAGGATGACTATGAGCGCAGGAAAAAAAAGAAGAAAAAAGGCAAAAAAGAAAAGAAGAAGAAGAAAGGTGACAAGTCCAAGAAAGGAAAGACAGACGATAATTTTTTGGAGATGTACGAACAGGAGCTTCGGGACTACCACTCGGACTCCTCCAATGCGACAGAAGATGAGTACAACAAAAAAAAAGGTCAGCTCCATCGTTTCTCATCTCCCCTCCTGAGCAGGCAGTTGCGCTGCCGGCCCTGCGGATGCCCATCTGGGGACCCTTCCTGGGGGTGTAGGCACTTTGTCTTTCCTATGTGGGGAATATTTCTCATTAAATAAGGATTTTTGCTATGTGAGGTGGCACTGATAGATTGCGTCTGTACGTGCTTTCCAGTTTATGAAGTCGCTTTGCCGTGTGCATGCTTCTGCTGTAATTACATTCTCCTAATTAATATCTGCGTTGTGGTGCTGTTCAGAAGCTGCAGTCAGCAGACTCCCCTTGTTGTAAGCAGGGTACACAGCAAAGGTGTGTGGTCCTGCTCGAGCATAGGCAGCAGGAATGTGCCGGTGGCTTCAGCAATCGGATGGGCAGGCACTGGACCGTCTAGGATTGATGTAGAAGCAGGAGGTCCAGCACGCCACCTCTCTCTGGCTCTTGTAAGTAACCAAATAGAGCCGGGGAAATATTGCTAGCTGTCTCTAAACTTAATATTGTGTTGGTACAATAAATAGCCCACTCTCTTTGTTTGCACAGGGTACTTTAGTTCAAAGCGTTGTGAGTCACGCAGTGACTTGAAGTCTTAGGTGGTTTCATTAGAAGACCATGGTCTGGAGAATGATTGCAGCCATCAGCCTGGCAACATCTAGACAGCTTGTGGAAAAAGGTTGTACTTTAGCATTTATCTGCTGGGTGGCAGCTAGTCGTCCCCCCACCGCCCCAGCAAACCTGCAGCGCTGTGGCAGAGAGGTGAGGAAACTGCAAGGCGAACAGCGGAGACCCAGGGTGTAGCTCCATGACTGAAAGAAAAAGCCCTCGATAGGTAGGAGGATGCTCCCAAGCACAGCGAGGTTATCTCCTTATCAGAGGGGTGGGCAGCAAAGAGGCAACGGACCACCGAGGGGTGACACCAGCTGCCCATTACCTGTGAAACTGGGTCTTGGCGTGACTGGGGTAAGACACTTAACCTCTCAGCACTGCGGTTTCCCCGTCGGTTAATTAGAGCAATAACATTGGCTTGCATGTGGCAATTTGGAGCACCGAGAGTGCCTAAGGAACCTTGTAAAGCATCTCACGCTTGCGGTGTGGTTATAGGTTAACTATAACTGGTGTCTTCTGTAATGGTGCCATATGGCTGTACTGGGAAAAGAAAAACGATCCAACTGCTCCGCAGGAGAAGCGGGGCCCTCCCGTATACGCTGTGTTTAGGCCATGCGCAAAACCTACTTCATTTGTGATGGCTCTTCTGGGGGAGGGAGGTTATCACCCCCTAGACTACATTTTTTAGACTACATCTCTACGTGGTCTTCTGCTTAATTTCTCAAGAGTTTCTGCAGAGAAGGTACTAGCTTGTGTTTGAAACACTGGGGAATGAGTTAAGCCAGGACTTGATTCTTATAGTCCCTATCAGAAATTGAAAAACTTGGGTCCAAAACTCACAATGCTTACTATCATGATAGCACCAGGACCTCCAAGAAACCTGTCATGTGGCCAGAAGTCCCAAGGGTAAAACACTGGTTGTTCCCTTGGATCATGGATTCTCCTCTTTGATCTGTGGCTCAGTACTTTGCACTTTCAATTTCCATATATTTATGGAAGTGAGTGCACACGTATGTGAGAGAAGAAATGGTGGGCAAGTGAGAAGAGAAGGATGTGAGGTAGGACACATGCAACCAATGAGCCACGGAGGTTTTCCACCAGTGAAAACCTCTTACTGGGCCATGTGGCACCAAAAAGCAAAAACTCAGGAGCAAACCCTGATTGCCGTATCGTCTCGCTTGAGTTTCAGCTATTCCCTCTCCATCCACTGCGCTCTTTGTATTTTGATTCAAAACAGTAGATTTTTCTTTTTTTGTGTGTGTAACTTAGTTGGAGACCAATGCTGCTTTTATTCCAAAGGACCATTGAGCGAAGGGACTGTTGTTGGTCGGGCTTTTGAGAAACGTGTGACCTCTGCGAAAAGCCTCCCAGAAGCACTGGGCACGTCAGCTGCCTTTGGTACTGGTGAACATTCAGTAGAGAGACATTTCAGTCCGCAAGCCGTGATTCCTCGTGCTGTAAAAAGAAAAGGGAGCTGTTGTAAATGTTTCATGAGCAGGGAGCCGATGGTGCCTGTGTCATCTGATGTCCTCTTTATCTTATTGTATTAGCAAACAGGAGAAGGGATTCCCCCCCCCATCACATTCAATCGATGACTGAAGAACAAGGCAAATCCAACTCCTGGAGACAGGAAAACAAAAGATATCAAGTGACCGGGTGATAGGGTATCTGAGAAAATTATAGCAGAGATAGCAGGCATTTTTAACTAAATTGCAGCTGTTGTCTATTCCTGTGATCCTGGTGTTAACAAGATTAGTTAGTTATTAATAAGTATTTGCAAAGTTACTTCTACAGTGCAGTACGGAAGGCTCTGGGGAGACCTTATTGCAGCCTTTCAATACTTAAAGGGGGCTTATAAGAAAGATGGAGAGAGACTTTTTACCAAGGCCTGTAGTGACGTGACAAGGGGCAATGGTTTTAAACCGCAAGACAGTAGGTTTAGATTGGACACGAGGAGGAAAATTTTTATGATGAGGGTGGTGAGCCCCTGGCCCAGGTTGCCCAGAGAAGCTGTGGCTGCCCCATCCCTGGAGGGGTTCAAGACCAGGCTGGACGGGGCTTGGAGCAACCTGGTCTGGTGGGAGGTGTCCCTGCCCAGGGCAGGGGGTTGGAACTAGATGGTCTTCAAGGTCCCTTCCAACCTGGCGTGGTTATTTATCGAGTCTGGCACGGTTATTTATCCTCCTGCTCAGGGCCGGGGTCAGAGCACCAGGAAGGAAGGGACCAAGAGTCACTATATGTTTTCTGTGTTGCCTCTGCCAAAGCCATGGATATCTCTGGGTTGGTAGGAAGAAAGAAAATGTTACTTTCCCCAGATTTGCTTTTATGCCATTAATGGAGCCTTCCCTCTGGCTGAGTTGATAGCTGCTGGCTTAGTGACTCCAGCCCCCCCCGACATCCAGGGGCTGTGGGAGATGGTGTCCCTCCTGTGTCACAGTAAAGTGCTGCTGGCTCAGCAGATATTGGGGTATCCCTCTTTGCATAGCTGTAGCTCACCAAGAGGTGTATCTCATTTCAGAAGAAAACAGTCTTTTGGGGGTCCTATTGATGATAAAAGCCTCTTTTTAAATTTCTCCCCCTTTTTTTTTTTTCCTCCCAAGTTTCAGATCTGGATATTAAGAAGGGGGTATCTTTCCTTTAAAGAGAAGCAAATCCTGTAGTAGGTTTTTTTTGTCTCTTGGAAGTTTTACTGTAGCATGCAGTCACACGTGCTGCGCTATACTCAGGTGCTCGTCATCTCCAGGGCCAGGATTCCCAGGATATTTTGTAGAGGATGGAGGATAAGGCACTTCAATACATGCAATCTCTTAAATGGCAGGTGTCTGTGACAGTCAATGGCTAAGAAAGCTTGGGTGACTCACGATGATCAAGACACCGTAGAGGTCCATGAGAAACGTATGCTCCCATGCAAGGCAGCAAAGCTTGGATTAGCTCCCAGGAGATGCAGTATTTTGAGGCTGCAGTCATCTTTTCCAGGGACATATGCCAAGTACTTTGTATGAAAACGCTGGTTTGTCCATATTGAGCAACGGGTGAAGGTGGACTTCAGTGATCTTGGCAGTACTGACATTTGTAAAATGGAGAAAGCTACTCAAGAAATGCATGTTTTTTGTTAACACGTTGTCTCAAATGGTGATGGGAGGGGTGGAATCTCCACTGCTGATTTGTAAATAGGTATACAAGCCACTCATTTCTTTTGATGTGCACCATCCGTTTGATTGTGCTACGTTCATCATGTTCCTTTAGCGACTGCAGCAAAGGCTTACACAGAAAAAGCATTCAGGACATGCTGAGTTTATGGCTAAATTCTGTTTAATGTAATGTAGCAGCAGAACGGAGGAGGAGAGCAAGTGCTGTGTGGTCGCCAGCTCTCTTCCTGTGCTATGTACAGAACTGGAGAGATGTATCACATACTTCTATGATAGATGATCATCAGTTGCAAAATCACTTCATCTTAGCCCTGTTCCCACTGACCTTCCTGAACCGAGGCTTTGATTAATATTCCAGATCAGAAGGAACAAGGACTCCTCTTTGGAAGAAATTTTTTTTTTCCTCCTTACTGCTAAAATGAGCTTTGGTTTTAGGCTTAAAACATGCAGAGAAGAGTTTTGTACCAGTGGCGATTTTATGTCTTGTGATCCAGAGGGACGTGCAAAGCACGCTACCAAGAGAAGGTGGTGCTGCACCTGCCTTGGAGATGTGGATCACATCATAGTGCAATTTTCCATGGTTACAAATGACTGATGAAATAAGAATTTTGAAAAGTTTAGATCACTTTTAGAGTTTGTTAGATGAGTGTATATTGAACAAGTATGAGTGTATATTGAACAAGCCAACACTAAACTAATTGTGATCTCAAAGTGTTGATTAAGTTGCAGGCGCACTTGCTAATATTTTTACGTAGGCACTGAAAAACCTTTGGGCCTGGCTATTAGACACCCCTCACTACACACCTGTGGAGTCCCACTGGAGAGTTAAAGTTGCCTGGAGGTGTCCTGCTGAAATGAGTTCTTACAAATCGGAAATGAGTAGTCAAAATGCTGCGGATGGGGCTTTGCAAGGAATCACAGCAGCTCTTCATCTTTGACGACCATAGTTGGCCATCGACCAACTATGACCTATGACCATCAACTATATGACCAACTATAGTTGGCCATAGTTGGCCATCATTCTGTGATTCTGTGACCTGCAGCAGGGCTGCTGCTAGTCATCGGTACGGAAAATCGGTACCGTAAAGCAGATGAGTGCAAATAAACCTTTCAGAGCAAGCCCTAGCTGGGATCGGAAGGTTTAGGCCCTTGCAGGTGTCTCCTTTCATTTGCAGGTGTGTGCTGAGCCAAGTTCAGGCACGGGGCGGGGGGCAGCTCGTGTATCTCCCACCTCTCCCTCTGCCCAGGCAGGACCCAGCAGCCCCAAGCATTGAAGAATCCATCCTTGTTAGGCACACACGATCCATTTGGGATGGCTCAGCCCAGCTGGCAGCACCAAAACCAGCATCAAGGAACAGCTGTAGGCACCAGGCTGCCAAACCCACAGCGTGGCTGATGCCCACACCCATAAGGAGTGTGGTTTTCCAGCATTGCTGCTCTCCTCACACCCAAAATACTTAAATCTGAGCGGAATGGAAAGTTCAGTTTTATATCCTTAATTGCCTGTGGCTACTGTTTAGGCTGAATGTTGGGTTTTGGACTTCAACAGGAAATATCTGAGAGTTCCTGAAGAGAATCTGAACAAGATCTTGCTGAGAAGCAGATGTTACATGCAGATCAATATATTCAGTTCTAGATGTGTTCCCCCCAACCCATGTGTCCCATTAGCCGGGATTTAATGTTCTGTAGCATCCAAGGCATAGGTCAAAGTGTCCTTTCTGAAGAAAGTGACCTTTAGAGGATGCAGGACTCGAACTTGATCATAGTGGAATGGTTCAAGAAGATTTGGTGATTTTTACTTTTTCTTTTCATAGAATCATAGAATCGCCTAGGTTGGAAGGGACCTTTAAGACCATCGAGTCCAACCATCAACCTAACTCTGACAAAAAACATCACTAAACAATACCGCTAAGCTCTACGTCTACCTGTCTTTTAAATACCTCCAGGGATGGTGCCTCAAACACTTCCCTGGGCAGCCTGTTCCAATGCTTGACAACCCTTTCAGTGTAAAAAATTTTTACTTTTACAATGTTTTTGAAGTCTTAAGACACTAATTGTGATTCCTAAGTTTTCAGAAAATCCAAACTCTGCCTGGGTAGTTTTTTCATTCTCTGGTTGCAGAAAGAAGACCGAGGAGCTGCTTTTGCTCCCAGGTGCAGTAGTCCCCTTCACTAGTGCATCAAATTTCGGGATTGCACTGGTGATTTAAAGATCATGAGTTTTGTTCCCATTATACTTTGTTAAATAAACATCTCCCAGGCTCTCCATGAAGCTGTTTATCACCATGTCCCTGGGTATTTGGACAAGTATCTGAATACTGTGCCACTAAACAGCAGCATTGCTGGATGGAAAGCCTGGGCAGAAAACTGTACCGAGCTACAAGGGACTAAGCGCAGACAGGGAACTGGGGAAAGTCTGATTTTTATTCCAGCTTGAGTCAATCCCCTGCACAGCCTCAGGTGAGGCGGTTTATCCATCTGAGCCCCAGGAAAGCAGAGAGTCCTGGTGGGGTTGGTGTTGGGAACATCTGAGCGCTGCCGGCATGCTGTGATTTAACGGGGGGTTTCTGTGTCAGCTGTTGAGGATGTGACCAGGACGTAACTTCCAGATGCACAAGATATTTTTTGTCTGGTTATGGTCTCCTCTTGGCTGACTATTGCCGCCCCAACAAATAGTTGTTTATTCTCAGTGCCTTGTGGGCACAGATGTTTCCCCAGGCATTGTCCAGAGGAGCTTTTCTTCTGCCTTTGGTTTTTCTTCCTTGCTGGACACCGCTCTGCAACATAATGTCACAAACACCTGAGCGGCAACACTTAAAAAGCAAGTAGCCTGAAAACAATAATTGTGGCTTTTGTTGATGGATTTATGCACATTGCAAGACTCACTGGGCACATATCGCAAAGTAGTTGTCCATCGTTGCTGTAACTGGATGTGGCTGTTTAAAAACCCTTGATCTTTCTGGCACTTCACCCCCTGATGTTCAGATCTGCTTTATTTTTTCACATCAGTTTGGTGTCCTCCATCTTATAGACGTCCGTATCATAGTAGTAACTCTATCAGACCTGCTTTATGAGCTGCAAGTCTTAATCGGGAGATCTTTGCAAAGAAGGAAGAGGTAGGAGGTGGGAAGGTCATAATTTGTATCCATTCATACTTGGGTATTTTGTGTTTTTTTTTAAAAAAATCCTTTCTAAGGTGCTGATTGGATAGTAGTAGCTGTCTGTCGTGAATGATTACGTTGTTGTGTTATGATTAATTCATAATGACATGTGACAATGTGCGTGTGAATATAGGTAACACACGTAACTTGTATTTATAACAAGCTTCTGACAGGTATCAGTCCCTGCTCATGCCAAGCATTGGCCCGAAGCGCGGCTGGAAATCAGGTCTTGGTTCCTCAGCTGAGAGCTGCCAAGGGCGCAGTGTCACCCTCCGATGTGCCAGCCGTGGGGCGACTGCCCCTGCTCATGGCATCATCCCGTCCTCTCCTGCGGTGGCTTTGCCAGCTGTTGCCTTGGTGGCTTTGCCAGCCGTTGGCTCCTGAACATGGTCCTGTTGGATTCACTGCCTCAGGCCGGGCGGTATCGAAACATGTCATTGTCGGTGTGTTTTTCTCTGCAAAAACAACTCAGCCGTTCCCTGGGAAGAAATGTTGTGCCTTACTCATGTCAGGGAGCATCCAGCATCCAACAGCTGCAATGCCTCCAGGCCAAGGCTGCTGGGGTGTGGGTGTGTGGTTTGTCAGCAAAAAAATGATCTTTGATGAAATTGCTCTTCCTGCTACCTGGGTGCTGAGGGTCAGAGCGGGCAGCGGGAGCGTCTCTCCTTGGTCTTGGTTGTCCTGCTGCCTAGACAACTAGAGGAAAGTGGGAAGTGGGGCTCTTGTTTGAACCTGGGGACATGATAGACATCAGGAAATTACTTTCAGCGGCGTTCTGCAGACAGTTTGCTCTACCACAGACTGCAGGCAAAATCGATATCGTATTTTACCCAGGTTGCATTATACACTTCCCATTGGACAGCAGTGTCTAATGTTCTTGTCCACAGTTGTGATTCAGAGACACCCCCGTGTCCTGGCAGGCCCTCCTTGTCTCCAGAAGATAATGAGAGAAATGGAACAGGTTTTTCTCGCAAATGTTTCCCTCCCCTGAGGCAGTGTTTTCCTCCAGGGCAATTTAAACTTGAATAACAAAGATGTCGATTGCGAAGCTAATTCTACTTTGCTGTTCCAGCAAAGAACTGAGGTGTTTTTCCTGGTGGTGCTAAGGCAAAAGCACTTTTAAGTGATAGCCGGAGCACCAGATGAATTGAGTTTGGCTTCCTACGGTGCGTGAGAATGAAATGTTGATTTTGCAATAGCTGATGAAGTAAAACAAACTCCAAACCACAATTACTCTGCCTGTGGGAACAGACGGGACAGTATTCAGCTTTGGACTTATATTTTCAGACATAAGTGACGTTTCAGCTAAAGATAATGCTATCTGTGTCTACTAGTGGTAAGTTTGCAGGAAACTTCCCTAATTCATGTCCCTGAAGTGTCTCAGAATGCAAGATACTATTAATTCTGCAATTCTTTATATAACCTATGAATAACAGAATGCATAACAGTGTGCAGACAGTCCAAATATTCATGGAAAAAATCCCTCTCTTTTGCTTTGAATAATTAATTTGGCATCCATGCCGGACTCAAAAGCTGCTTTCGCTAAAGCATATAAAGAGCAAGCAATCTCTCATAGCGTGTGAGGCCCAAATCTGTTCACAGTTTTGCCAATATGAATCCAAAGTCATTGTGCTCAAGTCAATGGAGTTAGTCAGGATTTGCCCCAGAGTGAATGAGAGAAGAATTTGACTCATTTTGTGTATGAAAAAAGATTATTACTCAAATTGTGGCTTGATAAAAACAAACAACTGTTGATTTTAAAGGCCTGTCTTCATGGTGGGTAAAGGATGGTCCTGATAAAACTGTAACCATAGTATTTAACTGCCGTGTTCATGTGCACAGAACATTATTTAAGCAAACATAACCTGTAACAGTCAGCACAGACCCTTAAAAACTTCCAAGCATTTTGCATCAATGTCAAGGTACTCTTCAAGTGCTCCAAGACAAACATACGCTGAAGTGCTTCAGTAGCAGCCAGAGTGATTAGCACTTTGCATGAATCAACGTTAAGTGAATATTGAGAATAATCAGTGAATTCCCAACTGGAAGTACAGTGAAGTGCAAACAACCATTACCGCTGCCGAGGTAAATGCGTCCTGCTAAACCGATGCATCTGAAGGTAGCTCTGATAGACAGCTTCAAAGCAGCCTGTGTTGGTTTGGGTTTATATTCAAGACCCAGATGGCATCTTGCCCGTTTCTTCCACTGCCTTGGTCTAGGAGGGTTTAGTTCTTGCCCACCTTTGCGTGCAACCTGGAGGTACAGGTTTGCAGATCTCTTTGAGGAAGCCTGTGGTGCTGAGGGAGATGAGGTTTGCCACGGGTGCAGTGTTGGTACGTGGTAGATCAGCTCAGAGAGATGTAAATCCTCCCCCTCTACTCTGCCCTGGTGAGGCCACAGCTGGAGCACTGGGTCTGGTTCTGGGCTCCCCAGTCCAAGAAAGACAAGGAACTGCTGGAGAGTGTCCAGTAGAGGACTATGAAGATGATCCAGGGACTAGAGCACTTCTCTGCTGAGGAAAGGCTGAGAGCCCTGGGGCTGTTCAGCCTGGAGAAGAGAAGACTGAGAGGGGACCTCATCAATGCTGATCGGTATCTAAAGGGCGGGTGTCAAGAGGATGGGGCCAGACTCTTCTCAGTGGTGCCCAGTGACAGCAGATGGGGCAACGGGCACAAACTGGAACATGGAAAATTCCAACTGAACACAAGGAACAACTTCTTTCCTTTGAGGGTGGCAGAGCACTGGAAGAGGCTGCCCAGAGAGGCTGTGGAGTCTCCTTCTCTGGAGATATTCCAAACCTTCCTGGATGCGTTCCTGTGCAACCTCTTTTGGCAGGGGGGTTGGACTAGGTGATCCCCGAAGGTCCCTTCCAACCCATACCATTCTGTGTAAAAGGCAGAGATACTGGAGGGTGTCAGTGCACTGCAGGCTGCCTCCAGGCCACCAGTGCTTCTGTCCACACTGGGAAGTTTCGTGCCTGCAGACACTTTGGGACTTTCACCCCCTTTCCATGGCTCAGCTCTTGTTTCTGCTTTCCTTGTTCCTTACTCAAACTCTTTGATGACTCCTCACCAGCTTTGCTGTCTTATTCCACTTGTTCAATCACTTTTGTGGCATAACCCTTAATTTTTTTCTACCAAGGGCCACACTTGCTAGAAAACAGTTAGGCACCGGCATGATCTTCAGCCCAGTTCTCCATATTCATTGTATGAGAATGTGACCTGAAGGGATCTGCAGCCACTGCCATAATTGGTGCTAAGCAGTCCCATGTCGTTGGAGTCAGAAAAAGCTGAATTTATCAGCCAAAGCACTCTTCTGCCCTGATGATATTCCTTCCTTGTGGAGCTAAGGGAATTTTGCATTCTCTTAGCTAGAGGATTGTCAGTCTTTAGCTAGATTGTCAGTCTTTACAGCTTTACAATAATTTTAGCAACCATTTTGAAGTGAGGGTTTCTCTACTCTGGCCGTTGAATGGATGGGTTTATAGTATCAGCTCTTCCTGCAAGACAGAGAAATGGATGTAAGTTCTTCCAGCGATGCTTCAATGTAACCTGATACTGATTTTGCCGTGTCTTGTGCTTGAAATGACCATTTTGGAATGATTATTTTCAGGAAAGAAACGAGTGTCTATTAATTGCTGTATTGAGCTTGTATATGCCCATGAAAAGCAGTAATAGGTTTGCAGTCCACAGCAAATCAGTTCTGTTTAGCTTGCAGAAACTTTCACCAGTTTCCGAAGTCTTCATGCCAGATAGCTGAACAGTGGAGTCAGCTGAAGATTCAATATCTACCAGATGAGATAAGTGAACAAAATTCCACTTGACTGAGACAATACTTGGAACAAAAGAGTCTGTATCAGTGGCTGTATTAAAAGCTTTATATTGACTCTGCCTAGCCCACTGGGAGAAAAGGAGGATTTGGAGACTGGCCTGAAAGTCAAGCATTCCTATATTAACACTGTAGATTACTGTAATCTGGCCATGTTCTGGGCACATGGAATAGACTTACCTTGACCTTGAGGGTGAGATTGTTTGCCAATTAAAAGCACCTAAATGTAGGTGTCTTCCTGTGAGCTGTGACACATGCAGCATGCCTGTGTTCAAGCTGGGATCCTGTACTCTACCTTTTACTCTCATGACCTTTTTGGGGCTCCTCTACGAGTGGTGTGTGATGAACTCAGCCAACACTGGTAGGAAAAGCATTAAGGAGTAGCAGAGATGGGCACAAGCATCTTAACACTGGCTTTAATGACTGAGCAGTAGCTTAGGTGAAGAGGCATGGACTTTTGGGGCACTCTGTCCATATTCGGAGGAAGGCGGATGACCAGTGCCAATATTTGACAAGGGGCAGGGGAATGTCATGGTTTACGCCTTATGTTTGACCAAGAAGGAAATAGGGATATGGTGGGTGTGAAGCCATCCACTTATGGAGAGGCTAAGAGACTTCTGCCAAAGTACATCTTGATGTACTCAAGTTACTTCAAGTTGCACCAGGGGAGATTTAGATTGGATATTAGGAAAAAATTCTTCACTGAAAGGGTTATCAAGCATCGGAAGAGGCTGCCTAGGGCAGTGGTTGAGTCACCATCCCTGGAGTATTTAAAAGACGCGTAGATGTGGTGCTGAGGGACATGGTTTAGTGATGGACATGGCAGTGCTAGGTTGATGGTTGGACTTGATCTTAGAGGTCTTTTACAACCTAAATGATTCTGTGATTCTATTCTATGATTCTTTGTGTGGGATCAGCAGGAATGGATATAAGGCATTGTTTTTCACACTATGGAAGCCGAAATTTATTGCAAAGCTCTGAAGAAAGTTCTTGTTTCAAGTCCTGCTGACTAAGATGGGAAAACCAGAAACTCTTGAGGTGAGCAGGTGGTAAAACAATGTAGTGTCTGTTTGGAACCGGTCTCTCAACTGACGCGGTGGAGGTTGAACCAGCCCTCCCAAACTCTACTTCAAGAGCAGATCTCTTTGAGGATCTTAAAAGTTCCCCAGTATATCTCTCACTGATGTCAGACAGCTAAAAGCAAAGCCACATACATACTCACATCTCATAAATTAGTAAGGGAAGAGGAAGACTGTGGATGCACTTGGAAACGTCAAGGGTAACCATAAAATCCCTGCAGATAGTCTCTTTATTTGCATTCAGTGATTGCTTCCATTGAGGAGGAGTCTAAATAGTAAGATACAGCCAAATCTGGAGTGATACACCAAAACCTAATTCTATCCTGAAAAAAATTGCTATAATTTGTATTTAGCTGTTGGACCGAGCAACAACCCTGAAAAAAATCTGGAACTGACTATGTGCATCCGTGTCAAATGATGGGAAATGAGCAACCTTTGAACTTCATTAGTTTGCAAAGAAGTATTGCAGTTTTGTTGGCTTTTTTTTTTCTTTTTTTTTTCAACCCTTCAATTTGACGGTATAAACTGGATGGATTATTTTTTTTTTAACTTTGCCTGGTGATAAGCATATATTCCTTACGAGACTGATGCAGGTGGAGGATAAGAAAAATGAATAAACAGTTGGCCAAACTTATTTACACACTGCTCCTGTTAAATGAATTGGGAGATTCTGGAGAATTTGGGCAGATATTTTCCATCAGTGGAGGGGTTTTAAGGGCTGGCACCTTTGCACCATAGAGGTAAATCATAGGTGAATACTACGGCCCAAGATCCTGAGAATATTTACAGCAGTGATGGAGGTGAAGCCTCAGCAGGTAATTCAGACTGCTCGAGTGGTGGAGAGGGGTTTGAAACATGGGGACTCAAAATGAGGAGCAGATTGGAAATCCCATGAGACCATCCAGAAAAAAAGGAACTTCGTGGGAAGGGAAGACCTAACATGCATGATGAAACAGATGCAATACTTGAGATATTTAACTTCTGTCTTTTCTTAATCTTCGCCTTCACTGCTGAAGCACTGAAGTGGCAAAATTGATCTTTCTAGCCCAGATTCCACCAGATTCCAGCCCAGATTCCAGAAATGTGACTTCCACAGAAATCCAATTTCAAGCTTTTCAGCTAATTCGGCTTTATTGTCCCAAATCATAAAGTACAAGATGTTTACGCTTGGGATTTGCTAAGGTTGGACATGTTCTCTCAAAGCCAGAATATCCGATTATTCAGGAGCAAACTCCTGGGGTGGTTAAGAAACGTCATTAGTCTACAGTTCTTGTCGTCTTATATCATGGACCCCGTCCCCAGCAAAGAGGCTTGGGGTACGAGATGAAAATGGTGCCAACTGCAGCGTACGCTCAGTAATGATATGTGCTACTCGGGCAAGGCTCAGCACATCTGTCCTGGTAAAAACTGCTCATCCATGTGCCCCGTGCTCACTCCAGTGTGTGTAAGCTGAATTTAGGGTTGTGAACCTGACGTACAAATTTGTACACATTCACGGCTTGTGTTTTCTTGCAACTGTGAGACTCCCATTGCGGGAATTAGAGAAGGGTTTTGATTTTTAAGTGGGGGGCGGGGGGAGTATTGTGGCTTGTTGATGGTGTTCTCTTAGACACTTAATTTCCTTGTATCCCACCATCTCATTTGTTAGGAGCGGGAAAGTGGAAGTAGATATGTCTGACTTACACCTTCTGTGAGGAAATTAAGGTTAGATGTATAGATGAGGGGATGTCAATACCCAGAGAGGTGCAGCAGACCGGTTCAGGAATGGGTTTCACTTGATGTAACATGGGTGGGTGTAACACGACAGACTCTGCCTGCCACATGTAATTTATTAGTCCTAGCACTTCTCTAACAGTAAAAAGAAAAAAAAAACCCCACTTACTAAAAAACCTGGGAACTTATGGATTGTTGTGATGACTCTTCTTTTCTCCTTTTTCATGGGGAAAATGCCTTCAGCCACCTGCCTGCCAGCAAGAAGCAGGGCACAACTTGACCTCGCCCCCTGAAAGGAGGAACAGGGCCAAATTTTCCTGAGCTTCTGTGGGGAGAGGGGGTACGGTGCATTAAAGGACCTTATATCCAATGAAAGCCTGGAGAGGGATGCTCAGCTGTAACTGCCAATTTACAGCATTAATTCTGAGAAATCATGTACTTAGCAGTCAGGCTGGGCAAGATGAAATGATGAAAGTTTAACCTTCCCTCCAGCTTATAGGTCTGAGACTGAAATATGGTCGCTAGCTAATGACCACTGTGTGGTCTAAAGCCAAAAGGGGCCATCGGGATGCTTGGTGTGGCCACAGGCAATGCCTGTAGGATGCTCTGAGAGTGACAAGTACATCCATGGTACAGATAAGTTGTGATACGCTTTGAGATGGCCAGACATAAATGGGTGCAGCGATATTACAACTTAATGACGTAAGCTCGCTGTTTCCAAAGCAGAGTCGAGTCGGCGCTGGAAAGCCACGAAGCAATCGGTGGTGAATCACTGGGGCAGGGTGGATTACGAGTCTTCCTCCTGTTAATGGCTAATGCGAGGATGTCGTCTGTCTCTCCGTGCTATTCCAAACATCTGCCGTTGGCATGTGTGAACGCTAACAGGAGGAAGGTGAAATGAAAACATTGTTCCTACATATTACTCATATGCAAGCTGTGGATTTCATATATTCTTTTTTGCAAAGAAACCTTCTCTTCCTTTCAGCCCATAAATGAAATACGCCGAGCCAAGGGATTCTTAAAGTTTAGCCGAGCACAGATCATAACTTACTGTATTTATGATAATAACGTACCCTTCCTGTCCTATTTACATCAATGGAAAGGTGAGGTTAGGAGAATATTGCGGTATGTTTTTCTGTCTCAGTGCAATAGAGCCGCTGGAAATGAGGAGTGGTTTCTAATCAGTTTTACATGAGTGGCCTGGGTTTTGCTCTAGCAGTCTGTCTACATCCTTTTCAGTTAAAATGTGGACTTAATTTCTTCTCCGTCGTGCTTTGAGGGAGGAGTGTTAGTGGGGAAAAACATTTGGTGCTTTGAGTAGGGAGTCCCAATACGGTTTTTGTCTCTTTTGAATATATTTGAGGTGTAGCGAGGGAAAGATGGATACTAACAAAATACATAACAGTCCTGATGTGCCTGTGAAGAAAGGCAGTTTTACAGCATTATTTCTGAGAAATCATGTACTTAGTCAGGCTGGACAAGATGAAATGATGGAAGTTTAGCCTTTCCTCCAGCTTATAGGTCTGAGACTGAAAAATTGTCACTAGCTAATGACCGTTGTGTGGTCTAAAGCCAAACGGGGCCGTAAGGATGCTTGGTGCGGCCATAGGCAAAGTTTTATCATTTCCTCCAATTCCTTCTGTATTGAGAGAACCGAGACACGTCCTTCAGAAAGGTAACCTCTTCCCAAGCCTTAAGTCTTGTTCAAACTTCACTCATCATCCCGCTTAAGAACTGCGTGTCTGACTGTAATTTGAATTTATCTAGCTTTACCTTCTGGCCATTGGGTCTTGTCATGCTTTTCTCCACTTGAGTAAAAGGTTCTTTTTAACTCATGTCTCTCCCAAGTAGATATTGATGTGTGGTAATAAAGTCACCACTCAATCTACTGCTTGGAAAGGTCAATTGATAGAGCTTTGAGACTCTAATTTAAGCATTTTCCTACCTTATTCTCCTCAGGATTTTACATTTGGTCTCTGGTAACGTCTCCAGAACAACTGAAATGCAAACTTTCTGGCTGTAGTGATTTCTCAGCTTCATACAAATGTCTTATCAGAGCAAACAGGAAAGCGTGCATTGCATTGACACGTGCATACAGGAAAAATGGCTCAACAGCTTTACTCTAACACTTCACATAAATTCATCTGTTATACATAATACATGCACATGCATTACGGTAGGGGAGGCGATGTATTCACAGAGAAGGGCTTTATTTTCAGCAAAATCCTTCCTAACTCAATCCCTCTCTGCCCATGTAAAGCGTCTCCAGCAGTTTTCGTTTGATGTGATGTTTTTCACCAGTTCTCTGGATCCTTAGCACTGATCATGCCCTGTCCAGGAGATGGGTTTGTTTCAGTGGTGGGTGCAGAGATCTGTCTCTGGGGTCTTCAGCTCAGGTTTGGGGATGACTTGGATCTATAATGTATCAGGTGAGGGATTTCTCCTGTTGTCCTGATCTTTCTTTTCTCCTTCCGCAGTTTACGAGGTGGTGACAGTGACGGGAGATGTCCGGGGAGCAGGAACCGACGCCAACGTCTTTGTTACTCTCTTTGGAGAGCATGGGATTACTCCCAAGACTCATCTCACAAGCAAGTGAGTATCTGGAAGGAAAGCTCTGTCTTTGAGGCCTGCTCTTCAGTAACTTTTATTGCATTTTGATGAAACATAATATTGTGCTGGTGGATGTGGAGGGGATAAATCTAAAAGGTATTTTGAGATCACCAGGGAAATCTGAGTTTTTGCTGTTGTGTGTTCCTTACCAACCGCCTTGCAAACCTGCATTCCTTTCTGTAGGCGGAAATATGTGTTCAGATCCATATTATATAAGGCCCACACTTGCAAGGTGTGGGGATACGTGCTTTTCTTAAAGTTTAAATTAGGAGCTCCCAATTTAGGAGCTGAGAATATCCATCGCTTGTTGGAGTGGGCATGATGGGCCATGTTCGCATGCCTGAATCCCACTGAGGTCTCCATGCTAAGTCAGGTACCGAGATAAGTGTCCTTGAACGTTTCTGAAGAGTAACTCAGTGGGTTTGAAGCAATGTCGTTGATGGGTAACCACCCACACCCAGCCATAGGAAATCTGAGGCAAGCAGAAATGGAAGAATTTAAGCTGTTTCCTAATTTATGCTGTTTCCATCCTATCTGCTGTGTGCTTGGTTGCACACCGTTGTGGCGGCACTGCTCTGTTTTCCCCCAGCTGATGCCAATGCCATCCTCTGGGTGCAACTTCTCAGTTCTTATGACTATGTTGAACTTAGTGGAAACCATATTTTATAATTTAACAGCCTACTATTAGACTTTTGACTCTCTCAGTAGCTTTTTTTGAAAAAAAGAAAAAGCAAGCATCGGGGCCAGCAGGTGCTCAACTCCCGTGAAAGCAAGGTGACTTTTAACAAAGTCCCAGCTCTGCATGTACTAATTTTCCCTTAGCCAGACAATTGCACTAAGAGCAGAAATCCCTTCTCCGTGGGGTCTAGGAGAGGCCGTGTGTCTCTGTTTTTCGGTGTTCTTATTGTTTTGGTTTTCTTGACAATGTGCTTCGGAAATTATTAATCCTGTGCTAATGTCACACGGTAACTTCACATTTTCTCCATTTCTACAGCACCGACAAGAGGTACCTGCAACTATTTTAAATTTTACCCTCAAAAGAGCTTCTCTTCCCAGTGAAGCAACTCAAACATGAGAGTCTGTAAAGAAAATGATATGGGAATGGTAAAGAAAATACATGAAATTTCAGCCCTGTTTGCCATATTTGAAATTCAGAAATCAGAGCTAGGCAAAGGAGTTTTATTATCCCGGCACCTCCAGAAACGCCAGTGAGAACCTGCTGATTGTATGTCATCATACATCTATACAAAAGTGCTTTGTCTCTGTCCTGTGATTTTCATCCAGACAACCCAATGAACTTATGAAGCTGAATACCATTTCTCTTGATTTAACAGAGATGGAAACCGAGGCAAGGAGGTAAAAGATGACATGGTCCCATAGCAGGTCAGTGGCAGAGGTGGGAGCAGCAGCAGCTCTGCTGGAGGAATTTCTTCTAGCACCCAAACCTGCCTTGTAGTATTTGGCAAAGCCGTCAAGGCAGCATCTGCTTTCCAGGGAGTTTTCTTGCGGTCAGCATTTCCATAAAGAGCCATTTGACTGTGAGAGTGCCCTTCTGCATGCAGCTATGGAAAGAATCCAAATATTGCCTTCCAAAAGAGAACACCAAAACCGTGTGTTCTTTAGAGAAGAAGTCAGGAGATCCCTATAATAGATTTCTTAATCAGCTGTGACTGGTTGTACAAGTCATCTTTGCTGGCACTGGTGAATGCCTGCTCTTTGCTCACAGCTTTTTTTTTTTTTGTGAAAGAAGGAAAGAATCACACAGAATCACACAGAATGGTTCAGGTTGGAAGGGACCTTAAAGATCATCTAGTTCCAACCCCCTGCCCTGGGCAGGGACACCTCCCACTAGACCAGGCTGCTCAAAGCCACAAGAAGGGACACACAGGGATGATTTTAGGTTGCAGCAGAAATTTGAGCTTGTTCAGACCTGGCTTGGCATTTTGGGCTTGGTCCCTGCTGCTGCAGAGAGCAGATGGCTGAGGTGTTGGTAAGCAAGGATGAAAGGCATGGGAAGCCAACCTTCTGTAGTTCAGGGCTCTTAGGACCGGTCCCGTAGGAGGTGACCGCTAGAAATGCAACTACAACTTTCCACTGGGGATTTCCCAAGCATCGGGGAAATTTCTGCATCTCTAAGCAAAGTCTGGTGCGTTACAGAGCTTTATCGAGGAACAGAGAGGGAAAAGCTAGTTCGAGTGTAGGAGCTGTCTGCGGATCTGTTTAATCGATAGTCTTGTCTCCTAAATACAAAGCAAACCACGAACTAGTCAGTTTGCCCCCAAATTTATTGTGCCGCTTTGTGAATATGGCAAAAGGATGGAATCTCATGCATCTTTCAACTAAATGTTTACACGAGTTCATTTATGACTGCAGATGCATGACATTTTATAGGTGTTTACATTTCCCTGTGTATGACAGAAAGCTAAAATATCATGCATTGCCTAAAGATGGTACTACCATTTCAGCTTCTGGTTACAATAGGTTTTCCTTATTTCTTTTGTGATTGTGTGCTGGTAGTGAAATACATGACATTTCAGATCTTTTTGTCATGCGCGGTAAAGGGAAGGCATGGCAAGCTGATGAAATATCACGTGTTTTTAACATTGGCCAACAATAATGTAACTGTGAAAAACAGACACAAATCTTCATCGTGACTTGTCAGGAGGAACATCAGTTCTGGAAGTGGCAGCACCGATATTCTGCCCCAAAAGATGCATTTATTTAGGCCAGGAGGTTTAGCCAAGGTAGAGTTTGGGTCTGGGAGGGACTGGAATGAATCCTCCTTTGGGTTTTCTGTCTGCCAGTTTGGGGGATGGTAACACCTCCGTGCCGGTGCCGGAGGTGGTGGATGGGTGCTGACAAAATGCTGCTCAGCCCAGGCAAAATCCTGTTTAAAAACCCAGCTCAGAAACTCTCCAGATCCCCACCTGCCATCCTGCACCAGCTACAGCTCAGCCAGAAGCTAAAAGCCCTACCGCAAATAAGCTTCTTTCCACGGGTTCCATCATGGGCACATGGGTGGACACCAAGGCATTGCTTGGTGGCATTTTGGCAGCGGCCGAGACCTTTCCTACAGGCACAAGCTTCTTCTCCATGGTCCAATGCTGACCAAACAGCGCTGACCCTCCATAGCATTTCATTTCTCCTTGCTCACGTTCTTTCCACCACGCTGGGGCAGATTTAGGAAAGGACCGGTTGCGAATCTCAGCTGCCAGCTCATTCGCAGTGTTTAGTAGCAAATTTATTTGTTTGTTGTTAGTACAAAGGAATCCACCTTTCTGTGTCATGCTTACCTAGTCCAGCTTGTGACAACCGCAATAAATATTCATGGGGAGATTCTTCCTTTAAAAAAGGAAAAAAAAAAAGAAGAAGAGAGAGGAAAGATTTAGCAGCAGCTACGGCAATCTGAAAGAAAGATGAAATAATTGGTAGGTGACAGCTGGCTTCTTACTGAGTTTGAGGGATTTTTGAATTTTTATTTCCTATGCTGAATGCCTTTAATTGGCAGTCCCTTCTACCTGGTCTTGGGTTGCTCTACAGAGCTTTTCCTGTTCCTAATGCCGACAAATACACATGAGTTGCAGAGTATGTACGTGACGGTCTTTAGATGATGTTAATATTTGTAGCTCTACTACAGCTGAGCCATACCGAGTTGCAGAAGAGCCGATTTTGTTGTTTAACTGCTCTGGAATAAATAAACAAATACAGGGAAGCAAGGTTGTTTACTCTGAATGGTTAATATAATAAGTTAGAAAGTGCTAGAAGGTTGGTATAGAAGGGGCTGTTGAGGCTAGGCAGGAAACGAACCCCAAGTGCAGTGGAGGAAGACTTCTTGCATCGCTGCTGAAGCTCTTCTTCACAGATGAGTTGCAATACTTTTCCTTTAATGACATGGGTTGTTTCCTATTTTAAAGCTGCTTATGTGTCTAACCTTTCTCTGATCTATGCCCGTACAAATCCGCAGCACTTACACCACACCACGATCCGAGGCAGCGTTAAGCGATGGCACAGTTTGGAGTCTGTATTATCTTCCGGAAAAAGAAATAAAGTGGGAAATTTCTTCTCTCTCTTACTCCAGGCATATTGGCTAGCCTGTGTTTAGCATTTCAGGAACAAAACCACCTGAGAGGGCGCTTAGGCAGCGGTGCTGGGCAAGGTAAAGAGAAGAGCTGGTAGAACTGGTGTATGTATAAATTATAATCCACCGGCAGCTACGCATGTAGCACCTGGCGGTACCAACTATAAGGAAGGTCAAGCCTTAGAGGGAGAAACAGCAATTTACTCAAAACAGGCAGACTTCTAAGGGAATTCAGCTTCCTGACCCAGTCCCTGCTGATAAGTGCCAGCAGCATTTTTTTCCGACTGTAAAACCTGGCCAGTTTTCCCATTGGATGTTATAAGGTGCCTTCCTGGAACAAACTCAACCTTTTTGCCTTGCTTAGAATACGTTTCTGCCAAAAAAACCTTTCTGCCCCTACCCCCAACTTGTTGCTCTCAGTCTTAAAAAGGCCTGAGCTCATTCTCATTAAAATTTTCAATAAATATTTCTCCACGGGACTGGGATAGAAATTTTCAGCCAAGTAAAATTTGCCCCCAGATTTCGGCAAAGTGGATGCAATTCAAAATGTAAATTAATATTGGGAAATGCTGAGCAACCTTTGCACCGTTATCAACGGCGCTATCTGGTTATCTATACTGGCTATTTGTAGAAAAAGAAAATAATGTCCTCGATACAGACACGTTTGCAGTCGCTGTGCTTTTCGGCTGGTTTCTTTTCCATCTGGAGTATTTCTGGATGTGCGCTGCCTTATGCGGTATTTCCAGCCGCCCGCCGACTGATGTTGTCAGCTTCATGACAACAGTCTTGGCAAAATATTTGGAGACCAAACTCCCTGGAGTATTTGCTGCTCCAAGAAGGATGTTAACGATGCTGCTATTGGAGCTCCATGTTAAGAGTAAATATATTTAAACATATGTGTTTTTTTTTTTTTGGGTTTTTTTTAGTTTGGCTGTCCCTAAATCCATCCAGGCCAGTGTTGTCTCTCCATAAGTGATCCATAGTAGATGTGTAGGAAGAAACATTTTTCCAATATCTTTTTTGCATCTTGTGGCAAGCCGCCGCCATAGCCAGAGGGCTGATAACACAGATTATATAACGTATATTGGATAATGTATATTGGATTATATAATGTATATTGGATAATCTGAGGATGAGCAAAGCTGTCTGTACCTTCAAGCCAAGAGAACAATAGGGATAGAGCAGTGCTCATCCCTGCCGCCTCTATATGTCACAACTATGGAGTCCACCCCTAGTCCACTAGAAACTGGCCTCCCATGAGATAGCAGGTGATTCCAACAACGTTATTTTTTTCCCTGGAGAGTGATAGGCTGTAGGACGGTCTTTGCTGTGCGACCTTCTGAAATGATCCCTGGTGCCCGACTCCCGCTACACATCCATGGCAGAAGCAAGTAGACGAGGAGAGATGGCAGGGAGATGCCACCAAGAACTGACTCTTCCTGATGATTTAACAGAGCATCTTTAAAATTTTTGATGATCATTAATGCAGTGATTCAAAGCTAAATCGGTTCAGGTTACTCCATCACTGCTAAAGTCATTATTTTTATGCCTCTGCTGTGATCAGCACCCGGATTTCCCCTCTCTTCCTAAGAGCTCAGCTCTGGAAAGGCTGCTGTTAGCTGATCAGAAGGGAAGATTATTTTCTGCAAATATTCCAAATTTCAATTTAAAATGTGACTTTCATTTAGGTGGTGGGATTAGCTCTTGTTAATTCCCTTTTATTTAAAAAGAAAAAAAAAGGTTATTTAGTAGTGAAAATGTTTATTTTATGTACTTTTGCATTTAAAACTGCATCATTGATAGTTTATTGTTGTCAACGCAGCAAGTAGTAGCAAAACTCTCCTGGCACTGGCTCTGTTCTCTGCGCCAATGGCCTACAGAAGAGATGCACGCAGGGATTTATAAATTCTGTGCTTGAATATGCACCAGTCCTTGTGGTGTTTTTTAGCAATATGACTTACCCAACCAGCGGACATAGTGCTCTAATTCATTGTACATCTGTCCTACGAGCACAGCAACCTGCAGGCGATCATTCAACCGAAAGAATCCGAAAACAGCTTCACATACAAAAAAAATTTGAGAATATCATATACTAATCTTTGGTTAAGTTCCTTGGACGTTTCTTACAAAGCAATTGGGTAAAATACCACAACGGACTATAAAAAATAGAGCTGCTAAAGCCAATTCAAGATGAGCAAGACAAAAGCTCATTCAAACCTGTTTCTGAAGTTGCCCTAGCCTGATATCCCAGCTGAAAGATAGAGCTCCAAGTGAAATTCTGCTGATCTTTAGACTAAACTTATGGCTATCCATGCCCAGTCCTGGGGTCTGAATCCAGTCAAGCCTGAACATTAGAAATTTAGTGCTGCAATTTCCAAGTCAGATTTTTCCCTGCCTTATTTGTCACCAGAGCTGTGCAAGCCAGCGTGCCGCATTGTTCAGTGTAACGAGTTCCTTATGGTAATCAGGCTGTGAATTTCTTACCCCAGCCCCAGCCTGGACCAGACTCTGACAAAGCCCAGCTGTAATTTCTCCATCTCTCTCTCTCTTTCTTTCTTTTTTTTTTTTTTTTGGATAAAGTTCAGTGTAGACATTCACTGTGGGATATTCCCTCACTTTCCCTGTTTCCTTGTAATTGGAGAAGCTAGAACAATGTTAGAAGGAAGGATTGGATTTTTTCCTTAAAACATTCCCCTTTTTTGTGCTGTCGGTGCTGCGTATCCACCTCAAGGGAAGAGACTCAAGTTCTTCCTACCTTTCAACAGCAAGACTTTCCCGGATTTTGACTCCTGGACCTCAGTCGCATTTCCCAATGCTTCCCCCCAAGCTCTTTCAAGATGCATGAAGCATCTGCTCGACAGGCACTTTGGGATGCCCACTTGGTGCTCCTCCAACAGCAGGTTTCCTCCCCACCTCTCTCAAACCAAACCAGCCCAGCAGAGTGGTGGGACCGCCGTAAACCAGCAGCCACTGGGACAGGTGCACAGAAAGCTTTGGGCTAATTAGTCTCACTTAATACTTTTGTGCCATCTCCGCAGCAGTCTGCAGCACTGCATCCATCTCCGGAGCCAATGCGAGGAGAAGCTGCTGTCATTAGGATGCTCTCTCAAGCCTGACGAACTAATTGCCTCGTGCTCGCTGACTGTTTTCTCTCCGACAGCCAGGTTGGGGGAGGCTGGGCTGGAGTTAATTGTCTCTTGTCTTCACGGCAAGGTTAACCATTTTAGCCTTTTCATGTAGCGGCGATGCTCCCGGCACGATATCTGGAATGGCAGGACGCAGGAGGAGGGCTGCGCATGCATTTGCAGAACACACAAAATAACCTTTAAACAGAAGTGCGTGCAGATCCTTCAATGGCACGGAGAAGAGAGCCGAGCAAAACCGAACCCCCTTGCTCGATTATTAATATTCATCAACTTTCTGAGTACAAGCTGCTTGTCACTGTGGCTTTATGCTGCTGAAGTGCTGCGATTTCTCGTTCTTTTTGATATGACTTCTGGATTTTGCTGTGTTTAGTCATCTGTAGTGACGCTTAGCGGCCCAGGTGAAATGGGGACCCCTCAGGGATGGCAGGTGGGACAGGCTGTGTCTCCAGAGCAAGGATGGGTTTTGCCTTGATGTTATTCATAGTGTTTTTGTGGAAAAAACAAGCTCAAAAAGGAAGGAGGTACTTGCCTGCTAAGATCACACTGCAAGCTAGAGGCAGAACTGGGAATTAAATTCTACATCCCCTGACCTGAGCCAATATTGCCTTCCACTCACACCTGTGAAATGCAAACCATACATTTAACATTTCACACAAAAAAATCAAACTGGTCCCTGTCCTACAGTCATTTTGCTTTGAGTAAGATACAAATCGTAGGAGAAAGCTGCAAAGGAAGTCTCAGTGATCATTAAAAAAACATTGGAAGATGGGCATGGAGAGAAACCTTTGATACGGTTGGATGCTTTTATCTCCGGCTGAGCTCTGGGCAGATCTGTGGCTCCTCAGGGAACTTGCTGGGCTATGGAGCCCCTTCGCTCCATCACCAAGAGTGGGTCCACACAATGCCTGGGAGGTAGGATGGCAGGATAGGGCACCTCTGGGAGTGGGAAACAGATGAAAAGCATATTGAGGCCCTGTAAAGCAACTGAGGTGGACGTGCAGGGGCCCAGATTCACCAGGGTCTCCCACATTAGTTGGCTGGTTGATAAGGGTGAAACAAAGCTCTGACTTGACACTACGACTGAGCACTTTCCAGCCACCCTGGAGGGGAGCAGCAGAAAACATCCCCGTGTCTTTTGCTGTTACCTCTATGTTTTAGCAACCGATAAGTGGGCTAGCAGAGTTGAGGAACCACAGATGAGGTGTTACCAAAGAGTTGGAGTTCTTCATGAAATTTTTGCTTCATTGGCGCTGCCTTGAATTGTCTTCACTGAAGATTATTTTTAGACACCACTGAAAGCCACTTGCTGATAGGAAAGTTTTACACACTGCCCCAGCTCTTACCTCTATGGGTGATTTAGTTGAGGATTTTGAAAAAACTTTGTCATGTTTAATTCTTGGAGGCGATATGGAATGTGATCCAAGGTTTGCATCTGCTTGGGCCAGCATTGCATTTCCCCCAAAGCTTCCATCTCAGCTTCTGGAAGGATTCTTAGACTGCAAGAAGGGGAAAAGTCTCTTAAATGTCAGTACTTAGAGCACCTGAAACTTGTCACAGGAAAGTAGGCATTGAAAAATAGGTCTTTCCGGTGCTAGGAATGACATTTCTTCATCCTTAAACACTAGTGTTCTGTCAGGCCACCACGCGTGCTTGCTGACGAGATTGCTGTTTTTTTACCATAGCTTTTGATGCATGTGTATTACAGGAGCAGCACGGCCTTTGAGAGGAGCAAAACAGACGTGTTCCGAGTAAAAACCAACAACGTCGGACAAATAAAGAAAATAAGGTACCCGCACAACGTTACTACCACAACCGGCTCCGCGAGGTGCTAATCGAATGACAGGCTGTAGAGGTTTTAGCGTTGCCATGTTTTATTCATTATTCGTTAACCTGCTCTTATCAAGGTGAAGTTAAGGGGTGGTAAAAGCTTGTTTACTGCCTAAGATTTGAACCGAAGCATGAAATCACCTACGGTATTGCTTATAACTATCCACGCTCCCCACCAAGAACTGTATTTCTGTCATATGCAATCATGGAGGAAGGCATTTAGGACTGTTTTTATGTTCTGATGGACGTTTGCTATCCTCTTTTGCTAAATAAGTGTAATGTAAATGATAATCATTATGTTTAACCACTATCTGACTGACCTATACAAAATTAAAAATCAGTAAGCAGTACAAAGGAAGCTGGGAAAATGGGAAGAGGTGGATAAAACAAAGTAAGAAGAGAAAAGAGCAGGAGGGATACAGGGTGGGAGGAGGGTCACTTATGTTTTAGATACGCAGGGTAAGGTGAATGAATGCATATGTTGTATGAACATACAGGTGTGTGTAAATCTGTGTGCATCCCCTTGCAGATAATAGCCCACACATGCACCTATGATATCAGTGTACATATATGTATGTAGGAATCTTGTTATTTACAAAATACCCTGTAAAAACCCAGAAATCCTACAAAACACTTTGGATAGCCAGGCATTTTGTGTATATAGTTGCTCCAGCCTTGCCTAATATAACATATTCCACAAAATTACAGTGCTATTGGCCAGTCTTAATCAAAATATCAAGTTTAGGGTTGTTCTTCCTCTAGGATTGAGCATGATAACACCGGGCTGAACGCGGGCTGGTTCCTCGACCGCGTGATCGTGACCGACATGAACAGGCCTCACCTCCGGTTTTACTTCCCCTGCAACAACTGGCTGAGCAAGGAGGACGGGGACGGACTGTACGTCAGAGACCTCATCGGCAGCCTGAATCCCATGGATGTGCCCAAAAGTAAGGGTTTTTCAAAAAGCTCGGTTCTCTGGTGTCTGGTGCCTTGTCAGAAAGGACAGGATTGCTTTCAGATGGCTTCAGGCATATAAAATGTAATCGCGTAGTCTACGCTAATTTGAGGGTTTTTTTTGTAGTCAGGGGAGAGGAGGATGCAAGATGCCTCCAGAGGGTAATACCTTCTTCCGGTGTTAGACCTGACATCTTAGGGCGGGATAAATCACTGTTTGGAGAAGCTCTGCTCATTGGTTGAGTACTGAAGGGTCCACAATTACTACTTTAAATTGGATTAAATGGCTACGTATAGATGAGAGGTATCCTACCCCAGAAGATGTAGCCGGTATCGTTGTGTGCTATCCGAAGAGGCAGCGTGGTTGCAGTCCTGTGTATAAAGTTAAGTGTTTCCAGCCTCTGGTGGTGACCTGCAGGAAATTTCCATAAACAAGCCAACCCTCTCGCTGTAATTCTACTCCAGTTCACTGTATGTGTATGATATCCATATTGAACCGGTGCCTATTTTTCAGAGTGGTTTTAAGCTAATGATGTTGAAACAAAGCCAGGACAGCTTGCAAACCAGACGTGTACTCCCAAATTGATATCAGCGTGTAGGCCATGTGGTGATGTATAGTGCATGTAATGTGAGCGGGAAGACGATCGAGATGTGAAAGTGGAGCCAGCAAACCAGCCTCAGGTGGTATGTCAGCAGTTTATCTGCAAGTGCTAATGAGGAAACCGAGTTGTGTTTTCCTGATGACCTCACCAATGCACCGCTCCTTTCTGGGAGCTTAATTTTGGGCAAGGAAAGTGAAGTACACCTGCCTCCAGCCACAGGCCTGAGGGAAAGGAGAGGTATCGTTTGGTGCACAAGAGGGAGAACTTGTGTTTTCATTAGTGTCACATCTTTTTGAAAATAAGTAGTAGATTTCACAGGATCACAGGATTGTAGGGGTTGGAAGGGACCTTCAGAGATCATCTAGTCCAACTCCCCCTGCCACCCAGGCCCTTGGGTCTTGCACTAGGGTTGTTGACATTAACACTTAGGAGTGGGTTCTTTTTTTGGTAAAAACAGTTTATTGCCAGCCTTAATACAGTGCTTTGAGCATTGATAGATGCTCTAGAAGGGCAAAGTATTGTTATTTTCATTGAGATCCTGTTTGAAGTTACCAGTGAAACAATACACCGTGACACTGTTTGTTCCCGAGTTGTTAAATAATTTTGCTCTATTGAGATATGACCTCCTAAAACAGTTCCAGTACGTTGACGATACAAGTATTAAGGGATACTGCGTGTGAGTTAGCCTGCACAAATAATATCCATTGACAAGAAGTGTGTGTGGGAGCATTTTATAAATGCAGACCTCTCCGGGGTGGGTGCCACAGGGGAATGAGATAACGTCTGGAGACGCTCTGCCAAAAACCCACCCAGTTACTGCTGGGGCTGCGTGTGCCAAAATCCTTTGCTGCTCTTTTATCTGTTCAGTTTGTGAAATGGAAGAGTTAAGGACACTTGAGGGGGCAGGAGGGGACTGGAGAAGGTAGTGGATGAGTCAAAGCAATACACAATTAACAAGAGAAAGTCAACCATTCAATCTTAATAGATCTTTAAATGACACAACAGTTTTCCTGAATGGATTATTGCCCCTGCCTGGGAAAGCTGTTTCAAAGGAATGTATGTGATTGTCTCCATCCTGTTCAACACCTGTCTCTCAGCGGGAAAAGATTTGTGGGCTAAACCCTCAGCTGGTAAAAATCAGTGCAGCTCCAATGAAATTGCTGGAGCAAGTTTGCATTTCACCAGCCGAAAAGCTAGTCCCGAGCGCTCGCTCTCCTAGAGAAGTGGTTTTGGGTTATAGATCAACTGCTCACCATGTGCTTGGTCCAGGACAAATACAAATAAGGTTGTCTCCTGCCTTAAGAATATGAAAGAAGAGCTTTAACCAGGTGCTCGTCAGAAATGCATCTGCTCTCATCGCCATTATCGGATAGAAAAGACCACTTTTGAGTGGCACAGGCTGGATGCTCTGCGGCTGTCCGTATAAATGCAGGGAGCTGGGCTGAGGCCAGAAGCATGGGTGAAGGGTTGGATGCCTTCCAGGCGGCAGGTCTGAATCTGTAAGAGGAGAGGGTTAGCTCAGCTATCTCAGGTTGCAGTTCCCCTTGAACCATAATTAATGCAAGATAAACATTCCCAGGCTGCTGAGGTGAACTGTCAACTGAAAATGTAAATTTACCTGAATTCATTTGGATCCCTCTGGATCAGTAAATGTCTGAAACGAGATTGTGATATGATTTTCTTTGTACATACCAGTCATTTGCCCTAAATTTGGGTGGTTTTTTAAATTTTTTTCTTTCAAATGGATTAAACAGTGGTGTTTACTCTTTAAATATTAACATTTTCTAGGCTACTAGGCGAATGAATAATTATGTGGTTTGGTGATTTTATGTGCCTTTAAAGAAATATTAGTTGCTCGCTCTTAAAGTCCATGTTCCCATCATTAGCAGTGTTCAGTGCCATACTCTTCTCCTTGTTGGTCATGTCTCTTCAATCACTGTTCCCTTTTTTTCTTTAGTTCTTCTTTGTAAAACACCTGGGCACTGTTGTTACAGACCTTAGACTTGTGCTTTGCTTTCATGATCCTTTTGCTGCCACAGACGGGTATGTTTTTGGAGGTAACTAAACAAGTTTCCTCTCCTGCAACATCTTCAGCTTTTGATCTTCTCCTGTAGAGCTTTCTCTTTTCTGTCATGAGGATTTACCTTCCTCCCTTGAACTGCTGGGGCCTTCATCTTCTCTGTGATATGTGTGGGATGTGAACTGGAGAAAAATTAAATGATTTTTTTGTCATATTTTTGCTCTGTTGAAGCTCTGCAGAGGCATTTGAAGCATATTTGAAGGGGACTGTTGGTGCTTGGACCAAAACCTACCAAGTCATGGGGAGACTCAGCCTCTTTCTTGGCGAGAAGCACAGGCCAGCCAGAGAATCCCCGCAGAACTGCGAGCTTTAAAGAGATTGATTTAAAGGGAAAAAAACCTTAAAGGCATTATTAAAAAATGCAGAAAAGAGTATGTTCCAAAAAATAGTC
Organism: Alca torda; assembly: GCA_008658365.1. Classification (NCBI taxonomy): domain Eukaryota; kingdom Metazoa; phylum Chordata; class Aves; order Charadriiformes; family Alcidae; genus Alca; species Alca torda. The sequence goes on from CM018101.1 coordinate 4,493,447, forward strand.
AACATATAATTGAAAAACTGGACACGCACACAAAACAAAAGTAGAGTTCTTTTCATGATCCAAACAGAGTTTCCGAGGATGGCAGGCATACTTAGTGATTGCAGACGCCTGAGTAATTGCATTTACTTATCTGAATAAAATGGCTCCTGTCAGGTTCTCTGTTGAATGCCACGCATTTCTCAAGGAGAACAGGTTACGTTTTAATTGTTCCTGCTTGAATGATCCTCTATTCCCTGTATTCACATCCACAGCATCATATGCCCATGGCCCTTTGACAGCGATAGTGCCACAGATTCTTATTTACCCAACAGCTGCTATTGGCAGCCTGGATTAATTTACATTACAGGTATTAATTACAAGGAAGGTCTATTGTTCGGTCTTATGCTGCTTCGCTTGAGTTTATGAAGCCTTAGAATTGTATGACTGCGGCTGAGCCTTTATGCAAGGGACGGGCTCAAAGCTGAACTCGGGTGCTGGTTTTCCTTTGAGTGTTGTGGGTTTTGGATCACTCTGAGGGTGCCTGATGTCCTACCAACGCGGTGGAGAAGGAGACCGTATCTTGTAGCTACACTAATTAGAACTACTGACTCAATGGAGACGCAAAAGTAAATGAAATTTTGGAGCTTGTTCCGAGCCCGTTGTCTGATATGTACAGACTGGTAATGAATCACTCATGCCACTCTGTGGACAGGCCCTGTGTCTTCCACCCCATGGGGACTCTCCTTTAGTTGGATTTCCTCCCCTTTCCCTGGGGGTCTGCAGCCCCAGAGCTGCTCTGCACCCACCACAGGTGGGGCACCAGGGCCGTGTCGTTCTCCACCCCTGCATGTGACGGGTACAGCTCTTATCACCCAGCTGGAAAGCAGGGAGTCCTGAGATTTGGTCTTCAGGTGGATTGAAGGGTGTCTCAAGACGTAATACTGGAATATTTTTTGCAAGGCTACATTTTGTCCTAATTCATAAAAGAAGCTGAGGTCTGGTAGGGTTAGATGATATGTTAATTATCCATGAGCTGCCTTCTCTCTGGGGTAACAACAGGCTGTTATCACTGTTTAGTTGGTTGAGGTTAGTCTAGGCTCTCCACAGTGTGGCCTCCAGTTTTCCTAAGAATGAGGGAAACAATTGTGATTAGGTAACACTGACACGTTGGCTGTTCTTGATTACTCTTGAAATCTCTCCCTAATCAAAACAATTACCTGTACTTGCTCTTTTACTGAGGGAAAGCAGGAACATTCATTTGCAAGGGGAGCATTTACTCACTTGGTCCTTAAAACCATGTTCAACAGCACATATACCTGAAAAATAATTCAGTCTTCTGTGTGATTGCAATTTATGCTAACCTGACAAATTTTGGTCAAGTCTTGCCAACCTGCCTGTTGCAAATGAGGCTGACAGCCAAGGACTGATTTCCAGCTGTCTCTTTGGCCATCAGTACTCCGAAATTGTTTAAGATTGGACACAATGGGCTACAGATGTGGATGGGACAGCAGCTTGTGTCAAACTGTTTCAAGGTTGCATATTCATAGTAGGACAGAACCACGTGGGTGATCTCAAACTGTAAAACTCCTCCATTCTCTGCTTTTTCTGGGTAAAGTTTAGTCTTATTTGGTCTATTAATAATGAACGTGTCTATAATGGGTGCATTAGACAGCTCAGCACTGAGGAGCAGGGCAGTCCCAACGCATTGCACACCTTGAGGATGGGAGCATCCAACAGTTGCGTTGCATTTATTTTTTCCATACATAAAAGTGCTGGGCATTCATCTCTTATTGCTTTCTTTTATTAATATTATGTCAAAAATGGATCGCGAGACCAGATCAGGTGTAGCTGTGCTGTATCTCGGGCTAAGTCTGCATGGTCTTTTGTAGGCAGACATGAGTTTTCTGCCTCGCTGTGACAAGAACCAGCTTTGAAATGGAAGGTCGGTGGTTGTGTCAGTTCTGTCCTGATTTGGGGTTGGTATGTGGTGCGTCTGGGAGTTTGCATGGATACGTCCTGAAGGATAATGGCTGTGAGGTCACACTGAGTGACTGGCAACTGGATTGCTGTAAAGGCAGATGAGTGGTGAAATGTGTCCATGTGCTTGTGCATGCAGAGGGTACTCTCGCCTTTAAAAAAGGAGAGCAATATTTATTATAATTACAAATGAGAGAAGTTCAGCGGATTGAGTTGCAGGTCAGCCCCAATCCATTAGTCTTTCACAACTTTCTTTGAATCATTGGTCTGTCCTCGTCTGGGGCAGAGTTAATGAGGTCACCTGAGGAGACTTGGACAGTTTGTGTTCATGGTGGGTCAGAGGAGAAGACCGTGGGTGGAGAGAGCTACAGAAGACTTTCCTTCGAAGGCAGGATGGGCAGTTGGTGCTGGTGTTATGAAGGCAGCCTGTGCGCAGGAATCATAGAATCATAGAATCTTCATGGCTGGAAAGGACCTTTGAGATTATCGAGTCCAACCATACACACACAAAAAAACCCCTACAATCTCTGTCACTAGAGCATGCCCTGAAGTGCCAAATCTACACGTTTCTTAAATACCTCTGGGGATGGTGACTCAACCACCTCCCTGGGCAGGCTGTTCCAGGGCCTGACCACTCTTTCAGTAAAGTAATTCTTCCTAATATCTAATCTAAACCTCCCCTGCCGAAACTTCAGACCATTTCCTCTTCATTCCGTCATTATTCACCTGGGAGAAGAGGCCAACACCCTCCTCTCTACACCCTCCTTTCAGGTAGTTGTAGAGGGCAATGAGGTCTCCCCTCAGCCTCCTCTTCTCCAAACTAAACATGCCCAGCTCCCTCAGCCTCTCCTCATACGACTTGGTCTCCAGACCCCTCACCAGCTCGGTCGCTCTCCTCTGGACCCGCTCCAGCACCTCAATGTCCCTCTTGTACAGAGGGGCCCAGAACTGAACACAGCGCTCGAGGTGAGGCCTCACCAGTGCCGAGTACAGAGGCACCATCCCTTCCCTGCTCCTGCTGGCCACGCTATTCCTGATACAAGCCAGGATGCTGTTGGCCTTCTTGGCCACCTGGGCACACTGCTGGCCGTCCACCGTCACCCCCAGGTCCTTTTCTGCTGGGCAGCTTTCCAGCCACTCTTCCCCGAGCCTGTAGTGTTGCTTGGGGTTGTTGTGACCGAAATGCAGGACCCAGCACTTGGCCTTATTAAACCTCATACAATTGGCCTTGGCCCATGGATCCAGCCTGTCCAGGTCCCTCTGTAGAGCCTTCCTACCCTCAAGCAGATCAACACTCCCACCTAGTTTGGTGTTGTCTGCGAACTTACTGAGGGTGCACTCAATCCCTTCATCCAGATCATTGATAAAGATATTAAACAAAACCGGCCCCAAAACACCGCTGGTGACTGGCTGCCAAGAGGATTTCACCCCCTTAATAACAAGTCTCTGGGCACGGCCATCCAGCCAGTTTTTTACCCAGAAGCAGCCTGTGCTGGACTTCTCTGCCTGGTGTGCTTTTGATGGCATCTGTGCAAGTACACGTAGAGTTAATGTGCCCTAGGTACTCTCTGAGGTCTTTAGATCCACTAGGACCTAAAACTCATATAGTTGAGCTGGGAATGTGAGCTGTGTTATTTTTTTCCTCTGCGAGGGAGGCTTCTGTTAAGACTTCACAGTCCGTTGTCCAGAGTTTTAATGTTGGCTGACTTAAGATTTATGAGGCACCGGCCTGGCTGTGGCTCGAGCAAACTCTTGGGGCAGCAGGTATTGATGCACATGTTTGGCTTTGAGTCGGTAGCTAAATCCTTCCTGTCCCAGAGGGATACGCACGTCCCTCAGGGCTGGACTGGATCCGAACTGAAGCTGTGGCCAATATTTCTCAATAACGTACCGGCGCTGGAAGCTCTGATAAGGAGCAGCATTTTGGTCGATGAGGCCCTGTGGGCTTTGCAGCCTCATTTTATAAAGCGCCAGGTGTGGAGAGTGGGACTGGTCTCTCTCCTGTCTCCCCTGGGTCGTGATTCAAAATGAGGTGTCACATTTTGGAAACTTCCACGGTCAGAAAAACTAAAAAAAAAAAAAATAAAAAATAGTTCTGAGGATGTAGAAGGGGTGGGGGAATGAAATATTAATAGATGTTACCTGCTCATCAAAACTCATCTTTATTTACATTGAGAACTGGAAGTGTATAATCAGCACAGGAAAATGCAGCTAAATATATTTATGAAATAAATATGAGTTGTTTACTTTTCAATAATAGTGAATACCCTGTATTAAGGATGAGGCCTTGCTGCATGCTGAGATATTCAATAAACAAGGTTTGTAGCAGGAGTAATATCTTTTTCTACCCAGTTGATGTCACCGGAAAAAAACTGTCAGGCTATCTGGCACACTGAATATCCAAAAATGTCTTTTTTTTTTCCCCAAAATACTTCAGCTGGTCTAATACAGATTTTACCCTCCCTGCAAACTTTGCCCATCTTATATCACCATGTCTAAAACAAGTCAGCCGTGGGCATTTTACTTGCAACACATTTTTTGCCTGTTGTTTTGCGTCTAAAGATGGGCAGTGAGAAACTGAAATGCAGAAATAAAAAGAAACGCTGGTGAATTGTAAACCGCAAGGAAGACGAGACGCACAGAGCTCAGAAATGGGATGGGAATAGAGATTTGTAATTTATATAAAGGGCCTCATGTTTCAAGAGAAAACGTTTTGGAGAGGCATGAGACATCTGTGTGTGGCTGGTATACAGATCTATACGTATCCAATGCAAAACAGTGTAGCGTGTTTGTGAAGATGGGGGATAATTTTCACCAATTATGTCTGGATATTGTAATTAATTCAACAATCAGTTTTGAAATAAAGTAACTTTATTTAAATAACTTATTTATACAAAGCAGGACTGATGTACAGTGATAAGAATATGATTCTAAACAACACTGTAAAATTATTTCACTCTTCGTTCAGAGCAGAGATGTTTTACCCAAGAGGTTATTTTCAGTTATTTCCTCAATTTTGATAATAGCAGGTCTGGGGAAAGCAGGAAGCGAATATTTCTTTTGTGAAATGTCTGCCTTTTTTTTTTTTTTTTTTTTTTTTTGTGGGCTCCCACCTTGGGGCTGAACTAATGAAAAATAATGAGAAATCTTGGCGAATTAGATGAACAAGGATTTCCGTGCCGCTGTCACAAGGTGAGTTGCTCTGTGCTAAGCTCCCTGCTTCTGCAACTCAACCGCTATTGTCTCTTGGGCAAGGTCGTTTAAAGCTCACTTCAAAATGTCATCGTCACTTTGAAGTCACAGTAGGAACATCAGTTTAGCATATCCTACAAGCAAAGACTCCTGCATGTGGTAGATTGCCTCTCACAGGCTTTGCAGAGGGACGATCTGGGCTGAATCCTAATATATTAACTGTTTTGATGCATACTTCGATTTCACACAAAACCCACCAAAAAACGGGCTGAATCTCGTGGTCCCTGGGCTGGATGGGGAGACCAAGGGGCTGAGTTCCTTATAGGAGGCATGAGGCAGCAGTTGAGGATAATGCAATATTCAGCAGAGCAAACATAATCGTTTCCTTTTCCCTTGCGTTATGCCTCCTCGGGTGGTAGCAATAATATCTCTTTCTTAAGCACGCACTTTTAGAGAGGTCTTCCGAGACCGATGAAATGCCGATCCGGGATCGCACCAGCCTTGCATCCTTGGTGCTGCCTCCGATGACACGCACCCCAAAGCCATGCAAAGGTTTTTCTGTGTTTTTGGCCAAAACCAATGTGAAGTTCTTTCTTCAGCAACATCCCCTGCACTCCAAACGTGCTTATCATCTGCATTTACAGTTTGAACCCTTGGTTTAAGGAGGTGTTCACCCCTCTGAAGGGGCAGCTCATTAAGAAAGATAGTTGTCAATTACTCTTGACAGAGATTAATTATTCTCAAGCTCTAAACCAACCCTTTGAACTCAACCCTTTCCTGGATGGGGAAAAAAAATGTCTTCCTTAACTGTGCAGTTCTTTGTGCAAGAACAGGCCATGCTTTTGAGACAGAGCTATCTCCTGATGAACTCAGCAGGGCTCCTCCGTTTTTACAGGAATTGCTTTAGGTTCTCATTATGTTTTGCTCTGCGTAGCTACCTCCAGGGTCCCTGATACTGCAGTAGAGAGAGGCGTAATGATTAGGGCTGGGCGAGTTTTCCTCTCTGCAGTGTTTACAGAGACTCCAGAGATAGAATCACAGAATCGTCTAGGCTGGACGGACCTTTCAGATCATCGAGTCCAATCATCAACCTAACACTGCCAAGTCCACCACTAAACCAAGTCCCCAAGCACCACGTCTACCTGTCTTTTAAATACCTCCAGGGATGGCGATTCCACCACTTCCCTGGGCAGCCTGTTCCAATGCCTGATAACGCATTTGATGAAGAAATTTTTCCTAATATCCATGCTAAACCTCCCCTGGCTCAACTTGAGGCCGTTTCCTCTTGTCCCATCTCCTGTTCCTTGGGAGAAGAGACCGACCGCCCCTGGCTACCCCCTCCTTTCAGGGAGCCGTAGAGAGCGAGAAGGTCTCCCCTCAGCCTCCTTTTTTCCAGGCTGAACACCCCCAGCTCCCTCAGCCGCTCCTCACAAGACTTGTGCTCCAGACCCCTCACCAGCTCCGTTGCCCTTCTCTGGACACACTCCAGCATCTCGATGTCTTTCCTGTGGTGAGAGGCCCAAAACTGAACACAGTATTTGAGGTAGGGCTGCGTGTGAAAATGCAATAAGGCATCTCCACCAGAAGGTCGGGAGAAGCTGATCTAGGAAGAGGTGGTAGCCTGGTGGGATGAGCTCTTTCCCAGGACAGACAAGAACTAAATTCAGATGCTTGCTCTGAATCAAGCGTGTTGGGATGCCAGATCCCAGCTTCGTGCCCTAACCATCGGCCGTCTGACATTTGAAGGTTGCTCTGACCAAGAAGTCTAGCTGTCACTGAGGAATATGCTTGTCAGAAGTGGCATAAAGGAGCTTCCATTTTGACAAGCCAGTGCTTTCCGTCAAGAAGAGGTTTTGTCAGATGATTTCTGGTGGGCTGGAATGCCTGACTCGTTCTGACAGCAAGGAACCCAGGCATATGGACGTGAAACCACCTTCCCGAGCGCCTGCAAAAAGGCTGTGGCAGACTCAGGTCGAAACCGCACCTTGTCTGCAGATCCAGCCCCCTGCCTCCGCCTCCAGCAACAATTCTTTTCACTTCTCATGCTTACCACAAATGCATTTCTTTGCCAGCAGCAATTCAGAGACAGTAGCGTTGCCTCCACTGCTGAGCAGAGCAGGATGGATCTTAAACATTGCCACCCTTGGGAGCACTGCGAAAACAGAAGGGTAATTGCTAAAAGGTGCCTCATGAGAAGAATCCATCGCTGCCTACGACTTAGGTCCCTGCTTCTAACCCAGCGTGTTTTGCTTCTGAAGGCTGTGACATTTGTTAGTTGTCGGATGTTGTGCTGCTGCCCTGCTCCACTGTGGGTCATGCACAAGGAAGGGATGTCTAGCAGGGAATTCACTATGCCCTGGTAAATCTAGGTAATGAAATAGGGTTGACTTTGTTTCCCTGCCTAAATCCGGTGCTCCTGCTGCTACAAACTCAGCAGCTTGTGCGTAAACACCCTATCCATTGCCCCAGATAATATTAGCTACAAGATTTCCTTAGGCTATTCTGCCCTATGGCATTTCAGGTGACCATATTGCTAAATAAATGGCACTAACAGATGAATATTGCATGGCTGAGCAGTCAGCTGCAGGTTGCAGGTGGAAGGATTTGGCTGGGATGTGTCCATGTGTTTGGAGGCTGGGAGAGAGGTTGCACGACAGCACCCAGGGGTGCTGGGGCTGGATGGAAAGATGCTGGGCAAGGTGTTGGGCTAGTGCTGGCTCCTTGGGATGGAGGTGGCAGCGGGGCCAGCCTATAAAGGGTATAGGAGGGTATATGGGGGGTAGGAGGGCTCCATCCCCATGCCCACCGTCCCCTGGGATCAGTGCTGGCAGTGCCCGTGGCATCACAGCCCGTCACCAAAATAAACCCCTTGGCTCTCAGTGGAAAGAGCCTGACGCTGACGCTGCAGTATTAATCTTCCCTTTCAGCTGTTGAAAGCTGGGGCTGAGTTGATTCAGTAACAGACAAGCTGCCTGACTCTCACACCTCCGCTGAATTAATGCCGGGGGGATCATATCAGTTAGTGCCACCCCGCTGCTGCCCTGGGATGGCATCTGGCCAACGTCTCCGAACGCCTTCTTGGGGACAGCTTTGTGTGTGTCGGCGTGTTGGGTGAGGAGCTGGATCGCCTCTAATGGAGCTGTAAAGAAAAGGAAGGTGCTGTAACCATACGTGACATTTGCGCTCGTGTGTTGCAATGGGGAGAGGAAAGAAAGCAGAAAATAGTTGCCGCTCTTGCTACTAAATTTTTGTTCGCTCTTGGCATCGTGCAGTTCGTGCCTCTGAAGCTGCTAATTTCGCCTCTAGGAAAGCTCCCCTCTCCCTGCCTGCACTGCTAGATGGAGTCACAGCTTTTACCAGCCGTACATTAGCATCTTGCATGTTCCCGGTGCTAGGAGAAGCATTCAGGAAAAAAAAGAAAGAAAAAAAAAAAAGAAAAAAAAAAATCTAGGCAACATCTTGCTCTCTGTTTTGCAGATGAATTCAGAGCCATGTATTGAGATTAAAAAATAGCCGAGTGGGTATTTTTGAAAAGATGATGTTACTGTTTTAAATAATGCATGATTAAGGGCTTACAGAACAGGGCACAACATCCACCCATGCCTAAAATGAAGAGTGCTTGACTTCAGCCAAACCTCTGCCAGGCTGCAGTGGGAGCCTTTCCCTGCATGCTTCTGGCAGCTGAATCCTCGCTGCCCTTTTGAGATGCAGCCCCCCTTTCTATCTAAATTTGCACATCCCCCCATGTAATTCTGTAAGATGTGCTGATGTGTGAGGCACAGAAGGACCCCTGAGCAGAATGAAGAGCTACCCTCTCTGCTGCCGCTGAGTGTTGAATTGCTCAGAGAGGGAGAGGGCGCTGGCAAAAACTCAGCGTGGCTCAGGATTGATCCCGTGTGTTCCCTGGAGATGCAGGAACTGAAATTGTCCTGTAGGCAGAGATGAGTGGGGCAGGTACAGGGACTGGCTTGAGTGCACACAGTTTCACAGTTGGGAACATACGAAAAAAATTAAGGGGAAAACCTGGTGGGCGCACACTCGGCATGTTCCTGTGGTCCATGAAGCAAAGGCGTGCTATGAGCTGAGCCAAGGACCTCTAACGTTCTTGGAGTAGCTTTGCCTGTGGAAACACGTCTGCAAGGAGCACGGAGAAGAGACACGCAAGCACATGCCACGCACCCCAGCTTTGCTTATATTTTAGGAGACAACATAAAAGCCTTGCCACCAGCCCACAGCGGTTACCCCATGCACTGCCCATCTCCGTGGGCTCAGGAACCAGCTCTGTCAATGGGGTCTGACACCGACAGCGATGGCGTGTGCGTAGAGAGCCCTTGGGAACACTTGGTGTCCTGAGCAGGTTGTCAAATGATGTCATTATATACCTTAGATTTGAAATATAGTGGTGTTGGAAAACCTTTCGAGGCGTTAGATCTGGTAAATAACGTTACCAGGGTTTTTCTTGCTGGCCAGATGTATTTCTGCAGAACTTCGACAAGATGCCCTTCCTGCCCTGTTTTTGGTCACTGCTGCTGGTTGCTCTTCATTGACTTGTTCTCTACCTGTCCTCCTTGGTGCTCTGCATGCATTCAGGCATCCTTCTGGTCTATACCTAAGAAGCATAAAGCCTGATCCTACAAGGGTAACCTAACTTCAGCTGCTGATGCTTGTCCTTTTGTGGATCCTCTTATCCCATTGGGTCCTTCTGGCCCCTGAAAAGTGGAGTGGAAAATTAATCACTGACAGCGGAATAAACGTTCTAGAGGAGGTGCAAGGAGCAAAGCTTCTTGAAAAATGTGGCCTGTGATTAAAGGCGTACAATGGGTCACTTTTACTGAGAGCAGCTTAGTGGCCAAATGAGAGCTGTAAATTGCACCATCTCCATCCTTGGCTAATGCAAATGAAATCCTTTGGTGTCGGCATTATCGCTAGCAGGTTGCAAGTTCTCTACGAACTGAAGCAAAAGAGTTAAAGAGAAACATTAAAGCATTTTCTCCCTAGTCTGAGCCTGGTTCTGCCCTCCTCTTTCTTGTTATTTAGTATTTATCGCACTTTTATCATTATTATTTTATTTGCAATGGCATGTTTTGTGACGGGGCACCAAGAACGTCAGCCTGATTTTTAGCCTTTTCAGAGCACATTCATTAAACCGTGACAGGTGATTTTGCCTTCTGTTTGGGCTCTGCCCTTGTACTCCTCACCCTGGGAGCTGAGCGCATCTTTATAATTCAGGGGATGGTCCGACAACTGCTTCTCATACGCTTGCTCTCACATCCTCTGCCTCAGGGGGAGCATGTGCACCAAAGTGTCTGCTGTCTTTTAGAAAAATTTTTCATACACCCTGATTATCGTGGAGGACGCGGGGTTTGTGACAGTCTGTAGCTCCCGAGGGAATTTATTTCTGCTGTTGGCTGGAAAGCCCAGATGGGCTTCTCCCCTAACTTTGCACCTGGCAAAGGGGAAAAAGTCGCTCACCGTGGATCATGGTGCAAAAAATGTTATTGTTGCAAGGGAGGTACGTGCGATGTGGCCTGTGCAGTTGTCCCTTTTGCCTGCCCAGGACTCAGAAATAAAGAGGTGATGTAGCACAGGGCTTGGACTATCAGGTAGCCAGGGCCCAGTGATACAGGGTATAACACATACTTTGTTGAGGGCATATACGACGTCACGTACTGTTCGGTAGTAGATTTTGCATTAATCTTGATCAGTTTCGCTTTGTGTCTTGCTGTCTGTCTCCAGCACTGGTTCTGCACAGAGGATGTGGCACTAGACGTCTGTCATGGTTGAGTTTGCTTGGAGGAACCAAGGCAGTCAGGTAGACTTCAGTGGTAAATTTTGAAAGTTGCTCATGTTTGCTCCAAATGTAGTCACACTGAAGGCCATAGGAGTTTTCTCATTGGTTTCAGAAGATGCTGAGCTCACCCTTGCTGCCCTTTGGATCCAAGTTAGAACCCCTCTGATCCCTTTGAAGAACTTGCTTCTCTGATACAACACATGTAAAATGCCTGTGGTGTGGCTCACCCACGTGATTTTTGCATTTCTTGGTGCCCCACATGATGTAGCTTCACAGTGGCACAGCTCAAGGGCTTTACTCCTGTTTCTCCATTAAATGGAAAGGACTGCATTTTATTTTTTCTTAAACTGGGCAGAGTAGCAGGGTGGTCACCTTCAAATTTTTGTGCTTGTGTAGTGTGACTGACCTTTCCTCAAAATACTTGTTGTGACAACAGCCAGGTTTAATATGAGCTAAGCTGCAAAAATAGCTCCAGGATAACACTCAGACCAGAGGGGTCAGGCCTGAGCTTGGGCGGATGGCTGGCTCTGTAACGCATTGATGTTTTGAAAAAGCAAGGCGGGTATGTAGGTCTGAGTTCACTTAATGGCCGTGTATCAACATCAAAATTTGCACTTTCATCTATTTCAACTTTCAATGTCAAGGCTGGGACCTGAGCGATCTGTTCCTCTTGCCCTGGGCCGCGAATGCCCAGTGTCAGAGCTCTGCCTATGGATTTTACTCCTCTTACGGAGAAGAGGGTCAGTGTACCAGGAGCTGTGGTTCAGACACGCTTTCAAGGTAGCATCAGCACAGGCTGAATCGGATTGTACTATCATGCTTTTTATCAAACCACTGAGTTACTAACGAATTGGGATTTTTGCCTCTCTCCTTGCAGTCAACAAATACGTGGTCCGAGTTTTTACGGGTGAAGTTAGTGGCAGTGGAACAGACGCGGATGTCTTCATTAATATCTTCGGTGAGAAAGGAGACACAGGTATTCAAATGCAAATCATTTCCTAAAATATTTCTTCCAGCTCTGCGGGCCTGCGATCTGAACAACGCACAGCCGCAATCTGGCGAATGCAGAATAATTTGGCTGAGTGAAAGGCACAACAAATGGCGGTGTTAGCTCTGGGGTTTCTCGCATCCACTGCTTCTGGAAGCTGCGTCTGCAGAGCAGCAGTCGTAGCTGGGCTGTGAGCATGACCCAAGTCATCTACCACCAAAAAACCCAAACCCTGGGAAAACACAGCATAAACCAGTGCAGTAAGCGGCAGCCCCCCGCTGAGGGATCCAACACCAACGTGTACCTACAGGCATCATGCAGCGGGAACTGCATGTCCCGTCTTTCTGTGGCCCTGGACGGGTAATGCTGTCCTCTCAGTGTGGCACAGGTTGTGGCTGAGCCTGCCTGGCCTTTTAGAAAGATATTCTAACCAAGGTTTGTATTAGCTGGCTTTAAATTAATGGTGGTAGCTTTTTTCAATGCAGATTGTACTACAACAGTGGTTTAGGAACTTCTTTTTTTTTTTTTTATATTTTTAATGGAATAATAATAAAAGGTGTCTCCAGACCACTATGTCACGCCGTGGAGAAGAGTGGGCAGAAATTCCTGGAGACCCAAAGAGCACATATTCTCTCTCTTCTGTACTGCATCTATCCTGTCAAATTCAAGAAATAATGACATGATGTCTGCCAAGTGTCCTTGAACAGATTATGAAACCTAGTGGATAGGTCTCATCCCTGATTAATTCTCCAGACTTTTACAAGGGGATTCATCTGATCTCACTGGAGACATCTGAGAGTGGGAGTGTAAATCTAAGCTGGTTGCCCGGGCACTCTGTCGTATCTGCACAGAGAAATAACACCTCTGGAAAACGATTCATCCCCTTCTCCAGTAAGTGGGATGAATTGCCCTCTGAGACCTTTCCCTGCACTGGTGCCTTGGGCGGGTTCAATCCCACCGGCACAGGAACAGCCTTGGTTGCAACCGGGGTCAGTGCTTTAATACTTTTCATAAAGGCAAGCTCCTGTGAGATCAGGAAAAGGCAATATACCCTTGGTTGGGTCCTAATTTGAAAATAAATCCTTCCCGTGTGATGCAGCAAAGAATCCTATGCCCTGAAATGTCAAAATTTGCAGTTTGTGACCGAAGCCTTTTTTTAAACAGTTTGGAGGTTTTTAAAGACATTAAAAATAAAAGGGAAATGTGGTGGTATGAAAAAAAAAGAAGATGCAAAAGCCATCTGGATATATATTTCTGAAAACTCTGGAAGCTGTAAGTAACTGTGACAGAGTGAAAATCCTCATCTTTTGTGTGCTCGAGAAAAGGTACCGTTTTTATTAGAATATAAAGTCCTCTGCCTTTACTTTGAATCCTGGTTGCAGAGAGCTGGTACCTGGAGAATATTTGATTCAGTCAGTGGTGACATTCCTAAATATTTCTTCACTTAAAAGCACGCGTATGCCAGTAACCCTTTCCTCCCTGTTTTTTTTTCTCTATTTTTTTTTTTTCCTCAGGCGTGAGGAAACTTGACAATGACAAAGACAACTTCGAAAAGGGAGCAGAGGACAAATTCACACTCGATGCTCCAAATTTGGGAAGGTTAAGGAAAATTAATATAGGGCATAATAACAAGGGTGGCTCTGCTGGCTGGTTCCTCGCAAAGGTTAGTTGCTCCTGAGATGTTTAACATAAGCATGGTGCGGGATCAAAAATGTCTTGCTTTTTACCCTCTCGGTGGTCTGATGCCAAGAAATGCAAAGATATTTGCTGGCGGGACAGGTCCTGCTTACTAAGAGAGGCACAAATCAAGTTTTTGCCTTTCCAGAAGTGTCTTCTCCAGCACTTGCTTTTTCTGCAGAGCAAAGAGGGGGGCGATGAAGCGCTGGCAGCGGCCTGGTGCACGCCAGTGTGGGGCATCTAAAATCAGCTGCAGCATCTTCAGGTTGGGTAGGTAGAAAACGAGGGACACTCTGGGTTTAGGTAAATTGCCGAGCATCTCAGGGAGCTTTGTGGCAGTGGGAAAATCCAGTTGTTAAGGCTTGAGTTTGCCCGCTCTAATAGGATTTCTTCTGTCTCAGTCCCTGTGGTTTCTTTGACAGATGAGGGAGGATTCTCAGCTGGGGCTTCCACCGCCCACCCCCTCCACCCCCTCCACCCTCCACCCCCACTCTCTTGACTTAACTCATTACCAAGACGGTAAAGATACCGCAGTCCAAGAAATATCTGTGGGGTCTGTTCATACTGGAAATTTGCAAAGACTTATAGCTTGGCCAAACTGAAGTGATTTGTCATTGGTACAGCAAAAGAGATATACCTGCCACAAAGATCCTTTTCTTCCACTTCCACTTTTCTCCTCAGTTTAATCTCCTGCTCTAAGGCACGAAGGTATTGCAGCTTTTGGTGAAATGGTTGAAGGAATATTTTAAGAGGAGAAATCTATGACTCTTTCCTCTAATCTGATTTTCTTTCCTCTGCTGGTGTAGTTTAACACAGCTGGCTTTAATCCACTGAAGAGCTGACCCCAAATTTGTACATCCTAGATAACAGGGTGGTTTGATATATTACAAATGCAAGTATTAGCACATTCTTTTCTGCCATCACCATACGCTGCACTAAAAGTTATGTCAGTTGTCCTTGAATAATGCAGAAGATGAAAAACAGAGCTGTTGTGCTGCCTGTAATAAATAGGGGGGAAAAACCCACAGAAAAGGAACATCATTCTCACATTGCAGATGTGCATGACGTGAGTTTTGGTGTTGGTTGGGTTGCCTTAGTCTCAAAGCCCGAAGTAGTGACTAGTTGCATCCAACACACTAATCCCATGTTCTGCCACAGGAACCTCCGAGATGTTTGTGATTAGGTAGTAAAAGGCAACTTTTGCCTTGCAAGTTCAACTGGAAGCTTGGAGGAATAAGCTAAAATGTGGCCCAGTTATCTTCTGCTGTTGGTAGATGTTTTTCTCTAATTTGCTCCAATATCTGGGGACTCAACATTGTCACTCCTGGATGAACTTGCTAAACATCATTAGAAGTTCTTCTCATATTTCCTAGGTTTTCAGTGTGTCTTACACTCAGAGCTGGTTTTCTCTACCCCTAGATATATGAATAAAGATATTAACAGGAACCCAAAGAGAATCAGCTGGTAGGGGGGGAATCTGAGTGTTGATATTTCTCCTGAACCTCATATATTTTAGTCTCCAGCACTCCAGCAGTGCTCTCTCATGGTGACAATCGCAGCCCTGGCAGACACTGCTGTCCATGTCTACAGAGGTACAACGGGAATCGGTAATGCTACAGGCAACAGCACAGTGTGGGATGAGTGACAGGAGAGGAAGCTCTGGTTCGCAAAGGATGGTTTCACAAGTCTATCAGAAAGGACAGATTTCAGGTTCTTCTTGTTTGCTGAGAAGGCAGAGAAAAGTGGCAACATCTTTCTATCCCTAATAGTGATTTTCTTTCTCTGAGATATAAGCCATGCAGGTGAGTAGAACTTTTGGTTTCTTCTCTTCTGGCCGAAACTCTTCTGTACTCTTCACTGCTTGTTTAAAATGTTGCAGTAACTCTATCGCAAGCTTCAGGAACCCAGAAGAAGATGTTGGTAAGAAATGCCTCACCAGAAGGTAAAGGCGAAAGATTTATACGATCTGAAGAGAAACCAGAGAAACCACCTGCTTTAGGTGACCCTGCTCTGGCAGGGGGTTGGACTAGATGATCTCCACAAGTTCCTTCCAACCCCGACCATTCTGTGATTCTGTGAGGTGCAAGAAACTCCAAGTGGGTAACATTGCCTTAATCTACTATTAAAGGCAAGATTATTCCCTGGCTTGTTTCAGTAAAAGATGTATGTAATAGGTCAAAGAGTCAAATCCTTCCAAATTAGAAATTATTCCTACCACATGGTTTCATGGCTGTATTTGCAATGGTTCCATCCTGGAGTAACTGAGTGGGATAACACGATATTACTAGGTCACACAAGCTGATCCGATGGCCTTGATTTGTCCTGAAATTCCTTGGTATTATTTTATAACAAGGCTCTAAAACTGAGAGAGAAAGAAGGCAGCCTGTTCCCAGAGCAGAACAAAGAGCTGCCATTCAGCTGATGGAGAAGAGTAGCCAGCAAAGGGGCTCTGGAGAGAAGGAAGACAGGCCAGCCAGCTGGTCTTGCTAGCAGAGACATCTGGTCTCGTTCACGGCGAGAGGTGCAGATTGAGTTCACTGGAGAAAAAAAAGAAAAGAAAAAAGCCTGGGTTTTTACTCTCTGATTGTCTGAAATTCTATCAGTACTAATTAGGGAGCGGAGAGGGATCTGCTTGAGTACTGAATATATTAAATACCAGGTGAGAGTGTGTACATTAAGGTTCTGCTCCTCTGTCACCCCCTCGT
Source organism: Alca torda (assembly GCA_008658365.1). Classification (NCBI taxonomy): domain Eukaryota; kingdom Metazoa; phylum Chordata; class Aves; order Charadriiformes; family Alcidae; genus Alca; species Alca torda. Next base: position 4,509,756 of record CM018101.1, read on the forward strand.
GTAACACCTTCGCTTTTTCCACGTTATTTTGCAAAGTGCCGTTTCTTTTCTCTTAGGTGATCATTGAAGACATTGGCAATAAATGTGTGTACCAATTCCCAGTAGGACGCTGGTTTGCTTTAGATGAAGATGATGGAAAAATCCAGAGGGACATTCTTGTTGGGGGCACTGAAGCCACAGGTAACGTCATGGGCTGAATCCATGGTGGGAAATGTGATGACACAAAGGCCTAATTAATGCTTCTAGCTGTGTTTTCTTTAAAGACTGAACACCTTATGCTTGGGGAGACCTGCAGTGGAGCATCTGCTGGTCAGAGGCTGTTTTGTGTGAGGGTCCCTCAACAACCATCGCATTTCCCACCTCCATATCTCACTGGTGAAGCTGCGCAGGACCTACATGCTGATTTATCACCTGATGCACCTGGATGTGGATGAAAGATCCAGCTTGTACTTCAGCAAGTTGCTCACCAGGCTTCCGAAAGTGGATTGCAATTTCCACAGTGCATATTGTACCTCAGGTTCTCGCCTAGGGAATTACACATCCTTTTACAAAACAAGAAAGGCAGTGCCGAGCCCTAAAACTGTTTGCGTTTTTTTTTTTTTTATTATCCAACATGGCTAGAGACAAAAACAAAAGTTTTTTTTAACAATCAAAAGTTATGTCTCTGTCAAAAGAAAGCTGGATAAAAGAACTTATCAAGAGGCAGAAGATTATTTGGATCGTGTTCTGCCTGTATTTATTCATTAGCATAAAGGCAACACGTAACAGCTGGTCTTTACTTCACTGCATGGTTTTCAACATCTGCAGTCCTCGTACTCCCCCCTGCATGTGCAGGAGGAGAGTGGTCTGCATGCAGGGTCCTGACAGCAGGATGTACATCGGGAAAAATTAGGGGAAGATGGGAAAGAAATCTGGAAAAAAAATCAATTCATTTCCTAAAAGGTTCCCTTATTTTTTACCATTCATGACCATGCATTTTTTCCTTCTCTCGTGATTTTTTTTTTAAAAGATATATGCACAGTCAACCATGCTTGAATACGATATTTAACATAAACTTCAAAGAGAGGATTGTTTAGAAGAGAGCAAGTCCTGATGTTTCTACTTCATCCAAAGTCCCTATTGAAATTTTCTGGGTGATTTAAGCAAAGGAAGAACTTAGCTGCGGCCCCAATTGTTTTATACAGGCTCCCCAAAACACTGTTATAGTTATAGAAGCGTCTCTTTATTTGATGCCATGACACAGGTCTAAAATATGCAAGTGAGCAAGTAAGGCTTGCAGGAAGAAGTGTTATCTTTCTTAGACCAACAGTTTGAGCTTGGAAAAAAAATATATATGTAAACTTTTATGCATATTGACTTCTTTTCAGAAATATTTTCCTTTCTTCCAGCTGGGTTAATACCTCTCCCGAGCCTTATTTAACTGAGATCTTTAGGCTCTCACAGTTACAGTGAAGGTCCTGCTGGCTTCAGCAGCATTAGAAGCTGCTGATCCTGGGTCTTCAGAGTTTTGTGGTGCCACAGATCTTGCCACCACAGTTTAGAGCGACACTTCTCCATCCTCTCAGCATCCTCGGAGGTGTTTAGTGCTTGGTATCTCTCAAAACCAAGCAACTTAGTTGCCAATTCAATATTTTTCCTTTATTCACCTAATTATCACCACATGGTGATAAAAACCCCATTGGGCCATGCGACAGCAAGTTTGTTGTCACAAAATTCCAACAGTCTGCAGGTAGCTGTGCCTTTCTCAGAGGTATGTGTGGGACAAAAACAAATGGAGCGTTGCACTGTGTAAGTCGAAAGCTTAAAAAGACCAGTGGGAAACAAGTAGAGCCCAATGGAAATCCAATCAAAAATATTACTCTCAGCCTTTTTTTCCTCCCTTCTTTTCTTCCTAACCGAATTCCTGACTCCTTCAGGTATTGTGTACAACGTTGCTGTAGTGACAGGCGACATCAGAGGAGCTGGCACAAACTCCAAGATCCACGTAATTCTCCACGGCTCCAAAGGCTTAAAGAACAGTGGGAAGATTTTTTTGGAAGGAGGTGAATTCGAGCGTGCCAGGACAGATCTCTTTAACGTGGAGATAGCGGCTCTTCTCAGCCCTCTCAGCAGAGTCACCATTGGGCATGATAACTGCGGCGTCAGCTCTGGCTGGTTTTGTGAGAAGGTGAGACTAAGTTGTTTGTCTGTAGGTAGCTCTCAGATTGCTTCCCTACTCATAATCTGACCCCAACAACCAAATGCGGTTTAAAAAAAATAATAAAACCCCCCTGCTTTTATTTGGATGACAGTATTCCTGGTTTAACAAGTCAATACTATACATAATGCATGGTAGTAGCTGATTGCCTCAAAGGCACACTAGATGCATAAGTCAATCACTCGCTAATTGGGTTGATTGCCCCTTTGCAGTCACAAAGATAGAGATTATTTTTTGCTCAGTGCCAAAAGCACCTTCAGATATTTGCCCAAGGGGCCGGAGAGAAATGCAGTCTCGGTTTGTGCTGAGCATTTTGAAGTTATCGTCTACACTCAGATTTCCCTGAAGTTTTTAGATGCTACTTCGGAGCACAATAAGAAAAAAACCAAAGTGGCTGACCACCACTGTCACTGGGAGGTAGTGAAGCAATATGTGATGTGAGATCATGTACAAGATCAGCAGGAGCTAATGGGAGGGTGGAGGAGGCAGCAGCGGCCTAACCTGAAACTGGGAAGAAACGCAGTTTTCCTGGAAAGCAAAATCAGCTTAGGATGTGTTTGAGGGCTTTTTGTGTCTTGCGTTTCTTGCAAAACCCTACTGTGCACTGGTGTGGTGCAGGACATGTGGGCTGCATCCCCAGCAGCGTGGGCAGCAGGGTGAGGGGGGGGATCCTGCCCCTCTGCTCCGCTCGGGGGAGACCCCCCTGCAGTGCTGCCTCCAGCTCTGGGGCACCAACAGCAGAAGGACATGGAGCTGTTGGAGCGGGGCCAGAGGAGGCCCCGGAGATGCTGGGAGGGCTGGAGCCCCTCTGCTGCGAGGACAGGCTGAGAGAGCTGGGGGGGTTCAGCCTGGAGAAGAGAAGGCTCCGGGGAGACCTTATACCAGCCTTTCAGTCCTTAAAGGGGGCCTACAGAAAAGATGGGGACAAAGTTTTTAGTAGGGCCTGTAGTGATAGGACAAAGGGTAATAGCTTTAAAATAAAAGAGGGGAGATTTAGACTAGATCTAACGAAGAAATTGTTTACATTGAGGGTGGTGAAACCCTGTTCCAGGTTGCCCAGAGAGGTGGGAGATGCCCCATCCCTGGAGGGGTTCAAGGCCAGGTTGGACGGGGCTTGGAGCAACCTGGTCTGGTGGGAGGTGTCCCTGCCCAGGGCAGGGGGGTTGGACTAGATGGCCTTTAAAGGTCTCTTCCAACCTAAACCATCCTATGGTTTATGGTTAGCTGCACACTGACACAACACTGACTCCTGCAGCCACACTGCCTGTTCCCATTCCCTTGCCCTGGTGGTGTTTTATCTCTTCTTGGATGACTCATTTTGATGTACTTCTGGAAAAGTGGGACTAACAGGACAGAAGGGTCCTAGGTAGACTCCAAATTGGGAATTGTGCAATCCGTCCCGTTCATGTTGTTCCAGAAAACCTGATTTTGAGAGCAGTACCAAGATCTCCAGCTCTGTCTTTGCTTCGGTTACTTAAGTTTTCAGTATCAAGGCCCTGTGGGCTTGCAGTAACGGAATATTCAAACTCACCTTCCCAGTCTCTTTTCCTAGGTGGTGGTTTACTGCCCATTCACTGGTATTGAGCAAACCTTCCCATGTGGGAAATGGCTGGATGAAGATGAAGGAGATGGTCTCATAGAGCGGGAGCTCTACGAAATGGTTTCCCTGCGCCAGAGAAGACTGAAAAGTAGGTACAAGTGTCCAGGAGCCTCCTGTGACACCCCCCCTACCCCGCCATGCAACAGCACCCTGAGTGTCACCCATGCAGTACAGCATGTGTAGGTCCATAGAATGGTTTGGGTTGGAAGGGACCTTAAAGACCATCCAGTTCCAACCCCCTGCCCTGGGCAGGGACACCTCCCACCAGACCAGGTTGCTCCAAGCCCCGTCCAACCTGGCCTTGAACCCCTCCAGGGATGGGGCATGGTCAGGTAGAGGCTCAAGTGAATTGAGTCCTGCATGAGTTTCAGCTTTGAACATCCTGGTTTGGGGAGTTTAAAATGAAACTTTTGAAATATCTTTGAAGAATTGCACTTATTTTCTTAAGGGAAGGAATTGGACCTGGCAGCCTTCCTTGGTCCACTGGGCTTAGGGCTGCCTCAGACACCACTTCTCCTTTGCAGACAAGCCAGGCTATGTTTCTTATCACTGCAAACGCAAAGCTTTCTGGTTCCAGATGGAAACAAAACCTCAATAAAATAAAAAGACAAACCTGGGGGAAAGCAGGAAGAAAAACCAAACTCTTCCCACTAAGTTCAACTTTTTTACTCTTGGCCTTAAAGAAAAAACAGTTCTTCGTCGTGTCCAGCTGCCAAACGTGCCTGAGGAGGCACACGAGCGCTGCTTTTGAAGCCTCTTCTCTAGAGGGAGGCCATGGCAGAGGTTTGCTGGGAGATGCTGCTCCGTGCGGTGCGGGGGTGTTCGTCCATCCACCCATGGCTCCAGCACCCGGCCTCGCTGGCTGCTTTCCTACCGAGCCGAACGGATCGCTGCCGTCCCGCCTGCGCCGGTGTGTATGTGTAAGCAGAATGTTTTAATTAGGATAATAGATACAGTTTAATCCGAATGCTTCGGGTGGGCTCCTGCTTAAACAGCAGTTCATTTAAATAAGCTTTATCTAAATGTTAGTCAGTGTTATAACCACCCTTGCGCCTCTGACTCGGAGCGTTTAGCTAAAGCATCTGCAACCTTTAACCCTCTATTATCAGCTCTGATTGTTATTGACAGGCTAATTCCCCTGCTGCCGCAGTGCAGGAGATAGACAGAGAGCATTAGCCTTGAGAAATCTGTGACCTTTAGCTGCCAGATTATAGAAGCGTAAGGCTTGGAGTTAGAAAAGACCTATTATGCCATCTCGCCTATCTCCCCCTGCACGCAGGACTGCCCCTTTCTGTAGAGCTGATCAAAGCTTGGTTCAACCTCACTTTGGGTATCCATGGTGAAATGGCTCCCTGCGCAGCGTTTGCAAGCTGTTCCTGCAGCGGATTGCAGCTCGAACGCGTAGCTTGTATTTATTCTCAGTCTTTTTATTTATTTTTTTAAATTCCACCCCCCCCCCCCCTTATCTTGAATGTTATCCTGAAAAGTGATGTGCCAGGTCTAGCCCTCCCTGGTGTTTGTGCCCCCGGGGAATATTTGCTCTGGCTCTGAGAATTTCCAAACTGCCTGGATCCCTTGATGTGAAGGGGTAGGAAGCAGGGGAGCGTGCCCAGCGAGCCCAGGGAGGAGGATGATGATGATGGGTATTTGGGGAAACGCCCGGTCTCCTCCGGCAGCTGCAGACCTAGCTCACCCACGTTTCTCCCTGTGTGGTTTGTCCCTGAGAGCCTTCTATCAGCATTTAATCCTGGTACGCGTTCCCTTTCCCCCCTCCCTGTGTGCATCGCTCTTCCTTTCCTTCATCAAGAGGTCGGGGAGGCTGAGCCAGACCTGGTCTCTGGTGGCTGAATCGCCCTTGCTGTTTTCCCCAGGGAGAGCAGGCTGCTGCATCGCACGCCATACGCAAACTTGCCTTTGCTTCACTTCTGCTCAGATAAGACTTGCTGGTGCTTTTCAGAAGGGAGTGGCCATCAACATTTTGCATATTACTAAAATAAGGGCAAAACTTTTTCTACAAGAGAGTCTCCCCCCCTCATTTTTTACGTAGGTGTCACCTCTTTTTGACAGTCAAATGCTGAGGAGATCAGTAAAAAATCTAATTTATATGCATGTCATCGTATTTTTGTATTCCATTCTGGGCTCTGAAGGTCGAGCCGTACTCATGTGGGCTCAAGCGTACCGAAAGGGTTCGCAATTCTTTCATTAGGATTTGTTAATAATTCAGCTGATGTCTGAGTCCAGGAAAGAAACCTGTTCCCTCTCCTGTAGGTGCTGCAAGGCCTGCAGAAGTGAAACACGTTATTATCAATAAAGAATGCAGGTGAGGGGCTCTTTACAGGGAATAACGTCACCTTTATACACGCAACCGTCCTCTGGTATGAAAACCACTGTAAAGTTGCTGCAGGTGGACTGCTCTTAACAGTTAAAATGTTGGGTGAAGACTTAAGAGATAAAAATTTTGTAGCTTTGCCATGATCTTTGGGCATGTCACTTAGAGTAACACGTGTGCGAACTGAAGTTGGGTGGGATTTAGACGTCTCAATAATTTAAAACACCTTTGAAAAATATCTTTACGTTGCTCTGAGCATGTTTGCCCCACATGGTGCAGCCTGGCTAGAGACACCTGAATGGGCTTCGAGCCAGCCCGTCCTGCAACAGGCATATCTGGGGTAACTGGGGTAATTCCAACCTCAGGAAGGCTCATTAGCTCAGGATGAAGTGATACGTGGCTGTACCCACTCTCCCTGTTCCAGTCACGGATCATCTCGACCAAGTTTTAGGAGCTACCTGGGGCTGCATTGCACCATACGCAAGTAACTGGGGACCTTCTCATTGACAAAAAGAAAGCTGACAGTATTTGCCTGGCTTTCAAATGGTCTTGGAAGCTAGAGTTGTGGGTGTTGGAGAAGTATACTGAAACTGCATGGAGCACATCCCTGGATTACCCTGTTAGTAATGTATGACATAGAAGAATATGGTTCACCTAGAAAGTGGTGATTTATGTTCTTTATCATTTTATTTTAAATGAAAACACAGAGTTATATTTCCAGGCAATCTCATTCCTGTATGTCCTGAAGCAGCTGATTATGTTTGTGCAGAAAAGGATAAAATGTCCTGGTCTTCTTTGATACCATCCTGCCCTCTCTACCACCCAGAGGAAAGAATTATTATGTTTTTTACCAGGACACCTTTAAAACTTAGTTTTTAAACAAAACCTCTCAAACCTTTCTTTGTAGAAAACCCCTGGTCTTTATGGATCTGGACAAGTGACATTAAGAATGCAGGGACAGATGCCACCATCTTCTTCCAGATTTATGGAGACAAGGGGAAGTCAGACGAGATGAAACTGGACAACAATTCAGACAACTTTGAAACTGGACAGACTGACAAGTTCATGGTATGACTCTTGTGCAAGTGGTAAATTTGGCTTGGCATCACTTTCCAAGGCATTAGCTTCAGGTCCGCATAGAAAATCATCAGCATGAGGTCTTGATCTCAGTAGATCCTTCTGAAGTGGAGGTGAAGTCATTCAGCTTGCTGGTGATGCAAATGATTTCCCCACCTAGGGATATGGCTTGTCTTCCCCAAACTGGGCTTAGGCTGGTGTCCCTGGCTGCTCAGGTGGTGATGACTTCAAGTCATATTCTTCTGTGGCTCCTGAAGCAGATATTCTCCCCATTAGGCACAGCCCCATTCATGTTACAGACCCATTTAGACCATGCTTCTCCAAAACTCTTAATTTATCTATTTTTCCCCCAGTGCCTAAGTGGTCATTGGCTATTTACGGGAGAATTAGCAGTGGTGTTTCCTCTGCTTGGTGATCTGGTCTTTCAGCCTCCTGGACGTGAGCCTCCGTGAATGTTCGGGGCTGAGCTCAACAGCATGTTGAGTTTGGAGGCTAGGGAGGGTCTTGTGTTTAGGAACAAATATTTTTAAAAGTTAACCAGGGACTGGTCAGAGAAAAATTGAGAAACAAAATGATTTTAATGCATGGCTGTAGCCAAGACATTTACCCCCTTTGCATCAGCATCTGTAGATGTCTTCTGAAGGAAGTGTGGCTGTGCTTTGCAGGCCCTGTTTGAGAAAGAGCTGAAGCTAGAGAACTTCTAGCTAAGGCTAACAGGCCTTAGGTCCTACTGGGAAGAGTGGTTTCAAGGAACTCTCATGATCAAAAGTGGATGGATTCAACTTATATGTTCTCCTCTCCTGAAAAGAGAGGCATCAAGCTATGAAGATAAGCCGAGAGAGTTGGGGGTGTTCAGCCTGGAGAAGAGAAGGCACCAGGGAGACCTTAGAGCCCCTTCCAGTACCTACAAGGGGCCTACAGGAAAGATGGGGAGGGACTTTTTACAAGGGTATGTAGTAATAGGACGAGTGGTAATGGAAGAGGGTGGATTTAGATTAGGTATCAGGAAGAAATTTTTCACTCTGAGGGTGGTGAGCCCCTGGCCCAGGTTGCCCAGAGAAGCTGTGGCTGCCCCATCCCTGGAGGGGTTCAAGGCCAGGTTGGACGGGGCTTGGAGCAACCTGGTCTGCTGGGAGGTGTCCCTGCCCAGGGCAGGGGAATTGGAACTGGATGATCTTTAAGGTCCCTTCCAACCCAAACCATTCTATGAATTCTATGAATCTTTGCAGAGTAGGGTTTACTTTTAAAGGACGCAATATTTTTTTTTTACTTCAGCTTTTGACTTCTCTCTGATTTGGCTCTTAAAAGACATTCAGAGATGTCCTTTGTGTGCATGCTTTGCTGACTTACAGAAATGGCTAATGGACTTTTTTCCCCCCACTATAGATCGAACTCCCTGATCTGGGCACGTTTTATAAGCTTCGGATATGGCACGAGAAAAGAAATCCCTTTGCTGGCTGGCATCTGAATAAGGTGAGGGGACAGTAAGGGAATGTAGACCTGAAAAGCCAGATTGGTCACAAAGGTCTGCACTGTCGGTCCTGGGTCACTGTGTTCCCCAGCTGGCACCTGAGTGTGAGGTGCCGTGGCCCTTTGCTGGCCGAGGGGTGGAAGTGGAAATCCTACATGAAAATGGGATGTGAAGAGAGCACATCATAACTTTTGCAAAAATACGTGGGGACAGACGGATTCATTACCTATTTTTTTGGAGGAAATTCCTTCTCCTTTCTGTCCCTCTCAGTTCAGGCAAGCTATGTATGGAAAATGAGAGCAATGGGAAATGGCAGCTCCCAACAGCCCAGATTGATGGTGAAAATCACGTTTCCTGATCCTTACAGTGTCACACCACTGTAGTTCCCCCTCAGTGCTGCTGGGGGGGGTTTCCTTATTCTTCATAAACCTTCCTACTCTTAGACAGAGAGGTAAACCCACTCCTTCTATGGCCTATTTAGGCTGGTCATAAAAAAAAAAAAATGATTATGGTAGAGACCTGTTGTACAATGGAGCGTAACCTGCCCTGAAGTGCTGACAGCCCATTGTAGGAGGTCGACACTTGCAGACTGGAGGCTGTGCAGAAGCGAACAGCACTGTGCTGTTTGGGAAATAAGAAGGGTGATCTGCTTGATCTTCAGTCACACGTCCTTTGTTCCACCAGCAATGATTACCATGCTGTCAGCCCTCACCTGGGTCGGCAAGGCAGCAAATTCATCTCTAAGCTTCACCCATACTCCTTCTGCAGAGCTTGGAAGAGGTCCTCTGCGCTTGACAAAACATACACTTTGCAGCCATAAATAGCTGCGACGATAAATCGCAATTTTCCACTAAGCAATTTTTCTTGCGTGCCTCTAATGTGCTTTGACGGATCCTGCCCTCCTGCACTGTCGGGGAGCTGCAAAAGCATACGTGGCCAAACACCTCTCCAGTGGGGAGAGGGCATCAAGTACCGCTGTGTTCACCATATGGTGGGAGAAGGTGGTCTTTATCAAAAAGAAGGAGCTGGTCAGACTTTGGGCCACTGCAATTGTCTTTATTGGTTTGTTCACAGATGATGAGCAAGAATGCTTGGACCTTCCATAGCTATACATTTCCCTGGGGTATCCTCTTTCCCATCCCAGAAATTATGTTCAGGGAGGATAAGAGGGATCTGATAGGATGTCTAGGATTCACTAGGATTCACTTGGCCCACAGTTTGGGCCAAACTGTCTAAGCAAACCCCGTGAAGATGCTTGAAATAAATCTGCCCGTATACAGCCAGTCTGAAGTTTTCTGGATGCATCAGGCTCACGGTACATGAATCCCATCATTTGTGCATCCATTTAAACACCTAGGAACTTAGATGAAGCCTTAACGATGCTTCGTTCCAGTCCTCACACATTTCATGCCAGGCTTGCTTCATGTCGGGGCAGGCTTCCATTTTCTACTAGAAGAACGCAAGAACAGCCATAGTGGTCAGGCCAAAAGTCCATCTAGCCCAACATCCTCTCTCTTGTGTCACATAAGCGCGTGATTAGAGAGCTGTAAGAAAAGTATAAGCATTTGTGATACTTACCTCTAACGTTCTTCTAGTTTTTCTTATTTCCAGTTGGAGACTTACTTCTTGAACAGATCTACTAATTGTGGAGCACTGAGCAGGTTTCTCTTCCTTTTATTTGTTCAAAGGCTCCAGTCTCCCCTCAAACTCTTACACTTTTAGCAACCATAATAGCTTTTGGCAAGGGTTTCACTGGTTGATTGTGTCCTTTTGTTTGCTTTGAACTTCGCTCTACAAGCATCATTGGATGCCCTGTATTTCTTGTAGCAAAAGAGTGAATAGGTGACCCCTCCTCTGCCTTCTCCACGCCACCTGTGATTTTGTAGACCTTCATCATACCCTCCCTTCACCTGCTTCGACAGTCATCTGCAAAGTTTATTTGCTCGTTACTCCTTTGGAAGGTACTGCAGAATCTTTGATCATGCTTGCTGCCATTTTCTGGGTGTTTTCTCAATGTGCCATGCACTGACTTTAAGCTGCGACAACCAGCAGCGCAAGCGCCATCCAGGATTTGCTCTCGGGATTTGTACATTGGCATATGACGAGCAACTACTAAGAGCCACGGTATCCATCCAAATTTTCACAACACCATGGAGTGACTGGAGATAGGAGGAATGAAAAGCCATCAGCTATGACAGAATTTTCTCCGTGCATCACTGCGGTGCAGGAGTCAGAATGACGATCTTGTTATTAATGTGTGTTATTTCTCTACTGCTACCTACTCTTCCTTCCCAGGCACAAAAAAAAACCCCAAAAAAAACCAAACCAAAAAAACCTGTCAGGAGCCTGTTGCTTTTTTTAAGACACTGAACTCACGCAGTGTTTTGGTTTAATGAAGGTAACTCTGCTGAAAACGCTGACAAAAGAAAAATACTCATTCAACTGTGGCCGTTGGCTAGATATAAATGAAGACGACAATGAGATCGTGCGGGAGCTCCCTGCGGAGGGATCTCTAGTGACTGAAGTCATGCCAGGTGAGAGCCACGGGCTCCGCGCAGGGGCTTGCTTAGGACCTGAATGGAAAGAAACCCTCTTTGTGTAAGGGATGTACAGGCAGACGGATGCAATTCAATTAGCTTCTCTTTCTGGCACTTTCTCTCTGCAGTCTTTTCTGTGTGCATCATTAGCTGCATGAAGCCTCAGAAATCCCAGGCTCTTCTTCTGAGCAGATTTCTCTGTGGTGGGAGATGGGAGAGATCTGGCCACAGCACAGTTATTTCCAGAGCTATATTTATATTTATTTTTTTTTTTTTCAAACTTGTATTTTTTCCAGTCTCCCTTAAAATGTGAAATGCCAGGTTTGAAGGGATGTTCTTGGAAAGCAAGCTTAGCTGGAATGCAATCTAAAATTTAACAATCATTTTTTGGGCTTTTATGTTTTATATAATTATATGCACATTTATGCAGCTATATGTATAAATGTATAGGAAGTTGCACAGAACAGTTGTCCAAGAGCACAAGCACCTTTCAGTACGTGTGAGCAATACGAATCATTTATTGGGTTTACTATGCTTGAACTGGTGATTTAATTAAGGAAAGCCACAGAACTTTGTGTTGGCTTCCTGAAGTGGTCACTTCTGTCTTGACCTTGTGTGACAAGAATTAAATGTACTTGGAGGGGGAATTTTGGAGAGCAGAATACCTCAAGGTGGCCATTGGGATTTCTCTAATTTCCACCACAGCACTCAATGGGGCTCCGCACTCTGTAGACCACGAGTGCCCTATTTTGTGAAATTTCCGATGAACTCGGTGATCTGCATGCAGCTGAGGAGTTCCTCAGAAGAGGAAGAGTAATTGTAATTGCAGATGTTATTAAAATGTAAATAAACCTGGTTTTGAAATTTATTTTTAATCAACTGTGGAGAGGGCTGCTTGAGTTCAAATGCAGGCACTTTCCCGTGAGGAGCAGTTGTGCCAAGCAGAGGCGAGACGCAGCACCCGTGTGTTGGGCTTGCAGGGGGTCTTGGGAAGGGAGGGTGGGATCATTGCTTCTTGTCCCTTCCCGATGCTGGAGAAAACAGGTCTCTCTCTCTCTTGAAGACTGGTCTGTGGGCTGGTTCTTCCTTGTGAAATTTCTTCTGGAAGTCCTTCGCTCAATGGGATGGGAGGGTAGAGATGATGGCAGCGTGGGGGGAGGGGGTGGTAGCTCAAAATCCATATGACAAAATCCTAAATAAAGATCTCAAAGGTGACAAGGAGGCAAGACACCATCCAACCTCCTGCACTGTAAGGGTCCCAGGGAGATGGACCAACTGGGCTTGTCCTGCCCCAGAAAGCCAACACGAAGAGCCCGTTCCTCAGGTCCCTGAGCGCTCAGCCCTTTTTAACTCTTTCTGTCTGCCTGCCATGCCCCTGGATGCTGAAAATGATGTCTTCCCCAAACACATTGTTACAAGGTCCCCCATCACCAGGACACTCTCAGGAAGGCAGGAGGGGAGGTAGGAGGGCTGGGCCCTGAGGAGGCTATACGCTCCAATTCATAAGGTTTTACCTGAAGGGAATAGCATTTTTGTCTCCTTCTTTGGAGGGATTTTATGTTTTTTGTTTTGTTTGTTTTGTTTCTTATCCTTTTTTTTTTTTTCCTAAGGGTAAAAGTCAATACATCAGCAGAAGTACCAACTGGAAGTATGAGCACTTAAAATTAATTGCAAGTCTGCGGAAAACGCAGTAAATTTAAATGGCAATTAATCATGTTGCTGAAATCGTTTTATTAATTTATGTCTCCACAGTGATAAAATACCGGGTGACGGTTTGCACTGGGACGGTAAGTGGGAGCGGCACAGATGCCAACGTCTTTGTCTGCCTCATCGGCGACCAGGGAGACACGGGAGACCGTGTTCTCTACAACTGCATCAACACTGTCAATAAATTTGAAAAAGGCAATGTAAGTCCACACAGCAGCTCCTTAAGATGGGTTTTAAAGCGCGTGACAGTTTGTAGGTTGGTCTGGGTTTTTTTTGAGATGTATATTTGTAAACTTGGCTGATTTCCTTGCCAGTTTGGGCTAGGGCATTAGGGAGAGATAAATCATGTCCACAGACCATCATAAGAGGTTGCAGTTGGAGGGAGGTTTAGGTCAGGGTCAGTGTGGTCTTGCTTGACATTGGTCTATTCATAGAAGGGTCTCCTGGTTTGCTGCCCAGCTACGTCCTGACTGTTGAAACTGCATCTTCAGATTGGGCAAGGCTTCCAGAAAATCTGTCCATCTTCCAAGAACAAGAGGAAACCTTTCCCCCTCCATGTAATGTGGCAAAAAATTTGGCTTCTGGGGCAAAGGAAGAAAAAGCATCTTATTTAATGTGAAAATCAGAACTGAAAGCCTAACGTGTTCCCTTTTTCTTTCATCCAGTCTCCCCTCCACCATGCTGCACTCAATTTTTGTGTCTTATTTTCAATACATTTTTTGTATGCTCATGTCCTGAATGGAGGGGGGTGGAAATGGCCTGAACTGAAGACAGAACTTGTTCCCTGGGAAGCTGGAGATAATGAAGAGGTCAAACTGTAGTTAAAGCCCCTGCAGCATTAACAAGCAAATAGTGCCCTGATCTGATCTATGGGGTCAACCTACTTAATATGTATTCAATTATGAGGCACATTTTGGATCTCTGGGGTCTAGCTTAGACCGGTAAAATGTAATCAGTATCTCCTGGAGGAGATTTTGAGAATCTGATCACAGAACTCTGCAGATTTCCCCTCTTTTGTGCCATTATTTGATTGAAGAGTTGGAATGGAAAGAAAATGATAAAAGGAGGTCACGTTTTCAAAACTGACCATTGAATTGAGGCTTCTGAAATATGCATTAACAAGTTGCATTTGCCTTTGAGTCTCCAAAATTTCCAATTCTTCACTGAAATCATTGAGGTCGTTAGACTTTAAAAGAACTTTCATCAAGGTTTTCTTGTGCCTGTAAGACCCATCCGTGGAAACGTGTGATTTACATAGTGTGAAAGTTTGTTCTACTTCTAAACGGTATAAAAGTTTGCAGACATGGACATTGCAAGCATCATCCTTTTGCCTACGCACTTATACATTACACTACAGATTTATTTTTTTATTTTTAAATGTTAGGTCCAAACTGTAAAGGATAACATTTTGTCATTTGGCAAAGTCTAGTTTTGCCAAAACGGTAGCAAAATGAGTCATGTTTTGGTGGTGGTTTGAAGACTATTTCAATGGAGTTCCAAAGAAAGATGCTTGGTTCACAGAAGATACCAATATTTTGAATACAGACGATGGCTATTTTATTACTACACCCAAAAATGAGTTATAGGGTTACTTGCATGAAGGGGGGGCGGGGGGGGAAGGAGAAATAATTTTTGAAACCAATTCATGTGATTAATAGTATCCAGATGATATAAACCAAACTGGAACCTGTTAATGGAAAACTGCTCTCTGGGCATGAGGAGCTGAAAGCTGGTGAATGAATTGGAAGCTGTTTAAGGATTGATCCTGACGAACTTAGACCTCATATATCCAAGTGACTGAATGAGTATATCTACACTGATTAACTCCGATAGCTTGTTAAAAAAAAATGTAGCAAAGTCAGTGCGGTCTCTAATCTACAGCCACTTAAACCAGTAGTACCTTGGTTACCAATTTACCTTGAAAAGTTTGCTCACAGATGCAAACTAACAGCCTGTAGAGAAGGTAAAATTTAAGGATGCCTCTAAATTAGGTGTTTGCCCTGCTGTGGTTCCAGTTAGTTACTTACTCATTAATTTACATCAGCCTTTAATGCGTAAGATGAACATCAGGCCTAATGAATTAGACTTCATTGCCTCAGTCTGACTCAGTGAGGTTTTGATACCTTAAACCCCCAATTCAGCAGTTTTGAGTATGTAAGTAACGCTTGTTCATGTGTGTAAGCCCATCATTAACACTTAAACCAGAGGTAATATGTTTAGTTGTCTTTATTTTAAAGGTCAGTTTGGAGTCCTGAATGCTGGAAAAATTAAGATTCTTTTAATAAACGTAAATATTTAAGTAAATATTGCCTTGCCACCACGATTTCTGGGAGCTAGCTGGATATATGCTACCACCATATGTATTTCACAGGCTTTTGGGAGATGAAGAACGAGCTTGCTCTTACCTAGAGAGGTATCTCGGCCAGATGGTAACCACAGCAGTCATGTCTGTTTGGTGGGCTATGTGCTTCAGATATGCTGTGTGTTTAGACGCAGTATTTACCGTACACGTGTGTGTGGCTTTACGTGTACCATAGATACTTGTCTGGCCTGATCCCCAGAGGAGTAATTTGCTCTTTTAATACATCTCTCTTCCTTCAGCCATCAGGAACTGCTGTTCCCATTACGCTCTTGGGTAACAGAGCTCCGCTCCTGAGGGGCCATCACTTGGGCTAATCTGTAGGTTGGCGATTTGAGCCTTTTTCCAGGCTCAAAAAAAGAGAAAAGACATAAAATTCATGTCTCTTGTAGGGTATTAAGGGTATTTAGCTGCTGGGTTAGGTACACACCAACCTCTGAACAAAACTCATGGAGCAGCTGGAAACACCCTTGTGCAGCCATGCCTGATGTTTGCATGCCAGGAGGCGGCTGGGGTCAAATTGTGCTCAGTAGTCCATGTTGTCTGAATTTAACATGCCGTAATGTCTTTGAACTGTAACTCTGAATACTTCTGTGGATGTGGTGTCAAGTGACCTGCCCCAGGTTTCCCAGAAAGCTGATGTTTGAGCAGGGGTTTGAACTTGGATTTCCTGCCTCTCTGTATGAACTTCTTAATAATCAAATTACTTTTCTTTTTTTTACAGTTGTGGAGGGCATGCAATGATATGGGAGATTTAAAATGCTGGCAGATCACATATTTCTAAATCTAATGTTATACATCTAGCACAAATATTCAAGCTTTCATTCCTTGGTAAATTAATTCGTACTTTCTCCTTCGTCTTGTGAAGAATTATCTTGCAGCATGCTGATGATGTTGGTTTGATTGCCACAATAAATTTGGTTGGTCTGTTTGTTTTTAGGGAGAAATATTGCCTTACCTTTTTCCTTTTCCTTCTCAAAGGCTGATGAATTCTTCGTGGAAGCAGTAACGCTGAAGCAGGTGAGGAGGGTGAGGATAGGGCATGATGGCAAAGGAGGAAGCAGTGGCTGGTACCTTGCCAAAGTGATAGTGAGGGAAGAAGGACAGCCAGAAAGTGAGGCTGTGGAATTCCCCTGCTACAGGTACGGGAAACAATGCCTGCAAATGATGCCTCCATCTATGTGTTTGCCAGACTTTGAAGAGCCTAGCTGTTGTTCCAAGATTGGAATTTTCTGAGCACAGCTTAATCCTTTTTATTTATTCATTCTTTTTTGTTTTGTTTTGTTTTTTGTTTTTGTTTTTTTTGTTTGTTTGTTTGGTTTTTTGCTTTTTTGCTAAGCCGGAAAGCAAAGAGTGTGGATTGGGAGGTTTAAGACTTTTAACTCCCCTTACCAAATGAACAGCAATATGAATTGTGAACTTCCCAGCAATTAGCTCAGTAGTACAGACAATTTCCAAAAGGCAAGAATGCAACCTTCCAGCACCACATCCAGTGCCACTGCAATTGCCTGCTGCAGAAACACGCTCTGCAATCTGCTAGTTTTATTGCATGTGTGGGACGGGGTTCTGGTCCCTCACATGCACATCCCATCTTTCCAGGAGCAATGGGATGCTATTTTTGTGTTGGGAGAATGCAAAATTGCCATGTTGCCGCCTTGAGAGCTCCTTGCATGCAGGGAAATGCACATCACGCAGCAGAGACAGCTGTAGAGCAGAGGGCTGTAACTCACCCCTGTGGGCGAGTTATAAATGTATTCTTCTCTTTCCTAGACACTCAAGTGGCCAAAAGAAATGGGCTGTACTGAGGCTGCCCATGGGGAATGAGATGCCCCATCTGTCCTGGCACTAATTAGGGCCTGCCTCAGCATCGCAGCACAAACCAGAGAGAACTGGGTGAAAACATATAGAGACAAACTTCAGTGTAGCTCAGTGTCCTGTAAAGCCCCACTTGCCCTCTCAAGGTGTCCACCCTGTAAGATGGAAGTCCACCGAGCTCCATTTAACACCAAGTACCTGTTCTAAAAACTCGTCTCCCGGGGAACAAGTGGAATTGTAAAATGCAAACACAATTATTTTAAAATTTCAAACAAAGGTAAAAGCACTAAAGCCGGTTATTTGTCTCCTGTCACTACAAATCAGGAAGAATTCCACTGTAATGAGGCGAGTCAGCCAAATACATGCTAGGAGCCAGCCCCAGCCTCTCTGCCTTGCTAAAGCCCCGTCACATCAGAGAGCAAACCCGCCGGGGAGACAGCTCGGAGCGGCAGATGCAATGTCATCCTGGCTGTGAGAAGCAAGCCAGTCACTCCCTCCTCAAAGAACAAACCACCGTGTTGTCATTGCTGCCTTTTGGTGCATATTTAACAACCATATGCTTTACTGAGTTAGGCAGGCAAGCGAGACGGGTTTTTACTTGGACACGGAGTGTCCACGTGAAGAGCTGTTCTGCTCAGACTCCTCAGAGACACTTCTGTGTGTGACTGCACTGTGCAGCTGGCTCATGGAAAAGATCTCTTTTTGAATTGTCTCTTTGCTTGACTGTACAACTGGGTGTCTTCCCTCAGCTGGGAGTGACGACCCCCTGCCCCTGAGGTTCACACTCTGGGTCGGAAGTATCAGAGTCCCCGGCGCATTTCCCCTCAGGCCAGGGACTGAAAAAGGAAGGAGAAAAAAACCCCAAAGCCTCTTATCCCCAAAATATTAATGGGGTGCATTCAGGCTTCAAGACACAAGTGATGGAATTCCACTCTTCTTGCCTTTCTTAATGTCTCTTTTTCTGAGTGAAATCAGCGTGGCTCATGCAGCTTTGTTTGCTGTCCTTGTGCCAGCATTATCTCTTCCTCTCAGATTGAGAAGGTAACATGACTGATCACCTCCAAACACAGGGACAGCTGCTCCCTCTCACTATCTTTGGTGCCTGTGTCTCTTGAGAGACGGGGGCATCATCGCAGTATACGGGTGTCGTCATGGAGTCTGGAGATATCTGAGGGCGAAGGTGCTCACCCACTGCATCCTCCGTGTGAGGGATAAACGTCTCCATGACCTGCAGCGTTTGGATGTTCCCCTCCAGTCCTGTAGGCCAAGGACAGCTTATGTCCTCTCTGCATGGGCAGGCGTTCAGAGAGGCCTGCTTCACCTGGTTCTTCAGAGCCAAGATGTTGAAGAAGACTTGGCCAAGAAGAGAAGCCTTCTTTTAGTGAGCCAATGCAAGTGAGGATAGCTAGAGACTCTATCTGGGGGACACTAGGGAAGCTTCTGTTTCTGCTTGGCCAGCCTGTGGCCGGCCAGTGGCCATGCTGGTGTTCTCGTTGCCTTCATCTCCAAGACCTGATTAACTTCCACTCCTGTACACAGCACAACTGCATGGTCTGGAGAAAACAACTTCTGCTGCTGTGTCCTTCCTGAAAGCTACTCCATTGACTTTCTGCTGCTTAGCTTCTACTGTGAGACAGCTAGAGGACAAAATGCCTTCCCGCAGAAACACATCTCACCCATGCAGGGAGATTCACAGGCTTCTTACCTCTGTAAAAACCAGGCTGTGCCACCATGTGGAGGTCAGATCTTACAGCAAAGAGCTGGCTAACCATCATCCGCTATAACTAAGCTCTGTAGGATATCCTTATAGATCTTCATTGCATATAACTCGTTGAAGTCTCTGTTCTTGTTATTTACATACTCATACACATGGCTATGTTTTATCTTTTAATTTGAAAGCCTTTTTATGACTCTACAGGAACATCCATTACCTAATAGTCACGAGAGCTCGATGAGAAGGACTGTCTTTGTTGTGCAAGGGAGCCAGCAGAGATAAAGAGAAGCTAAGTGGATTAATTGTGAGTTTGTGTCAGATTCAGGAAAAGCATCGAGGAATAATGAGTCCCAGGCCTGTGCTTTCAATTCTTAAAGCAGTTGGCTGTAAAGGGAACGGCTTGTAGCTCTTCCTAGAGTCAGTGGTTTTTAAAGCGGTCATTTGATCTGTGCTTGCAAGAAGTAAATGCGAGTGACTTCTCCGAGCGTTATTTGCAGAATTACTAGTGGATCACTTGGGTGCATTGCAGTGTTATTCCTCCCTTCTGACCACACGACATTATAACATCCGTGCTTTTAGGGACTGAGCACCGAATCATTCAGTGGCACAACTGAACAGTTGATACTTTATAATACCTGATGTGGTTTAGGTACGTGATTATGAATACTGCTAGAAAGTTCAAAATGAAGGAGTTCACCTTTCGCCCCAGAACTGGAGCTGAACACTTTTGAAGCTCAGAACTGAATTCTTCAGATTTCATTTTCTCCTCAAGGCTCAGTGGAAGTCCAGGCGTGGACTAGCTGACATTCTCTAAAATAGTCTGTTTTTAATAATATTTATATCCCAGACAGAAATGAATTTTCAATCAGGCAAAGTGGTGAGTTCGTGATAGGATAGAATTTTATATGCTATAAATCATTACAGCTCCACTGAAATCTTCAATGATACTTCGGTAAATTTTTTTCTAAGCATATGGACTGCACCATCCTAATTTTTCTCCAGCACAAGCATAAGGGAATATCGGTAATTCTCTGAAGAACAACAGACAGAACGTGAATGGGATGATGCACCAGGAGGTTCCTGTGAAAGAACATTTATTCAACCAAATGCCAAAAGTGTTCATCATACAAAGGATCCAGAGAAACCTCCTTTTGTTGCCTAAAAATAGACTGAAATGTCTATCTATTTTACACATTTATATATATAGGTTATATTTAAAGACACACAAATACGTATGTATCTGAATCTAACGGATGGGCTAATCATTCTAATTGCACACAGGCTATCATCTGCTGGATTTCAAATGCTAAATATGATGTCATATCATATGTTTTTTCCACTGTTTCCCTGACACTCTGATCTTATAGAAATTCTCTCTGAAGTGGCTTTCATGTCATATTTATGACCACTTTGGGTTGTTGGACATACAATATCTCTTTAGAATTAAGTATCTGATACAGGACATGATGACACCCTTGAAGCCCCACAGTGGCACGTGAATTACGTGCACTGAAATTGCGTGGAAGCTCTGGTAAAGTAAAAGATTTTGACAGGTCTTTTGTGCTAGGAATATGATGGCATTGTGCTGAAAATTTCTATTTTCCGCAGCCTGATGTGTTTATAATGTGTCGATCCATTTGTGTTCAGTGTAAGACTATAAACCCCTGGTTGCAATCTGCTGCTCAGTGATACGCGATGGGAATTACATTGAAGTAAAATTAGGATATTGCAGCATATGTGCTGAAGGGAAGGAATGCAATGGCATTGCTCATCCAAATACTTCCTCTGTCACTAGTTAAAGTCATCTTCTTGAGAAAATAGTGCTTCTGCCACTTCTAGATATTTTTTTGGCTGAAACAAAATAAGGAGCCTTAAGCCACTTTTGCTGATAAACCTCCCTCTTCCTTTTCCAGTCCAAGACATCCTCCCTCCCTTGCTATCAGTAGCTGCTAACATTGATAGAGGGAATTCCTTTATATAGGGGTGTGTCCTCCTTTTGGGATTAATTCTTCTTGTCCATCCCCACTGCCGAAGCAGTTAGCATTTGCCACGCTGCACACAGAGATCTGTTTCTTGTGGGAGCTATTTTCATCCTGCCACCTTGACACAGAAGCGGTTCACCCAGATTCACTCCACATTTCTCTAAAACATCAGTAATGGTGAAGGTGACAGAAAACAACAGCATGTACACTGGCAACAGAAGCAGCAGGACAAAAAAACCCCCAAAACAAACCAGCAGCAGAGCAGAAGTGTATCTACTTTGTGGGCTTCTGCCTTCCTGCATTCGGTGGCCCCGGGGTGGTGGAGTGCAGGCTGGAATTTTGTGGGTCCTCCCAGTTAACATCCATGTATGCAGAAGCATCTTGAGTTTTGGGATGATGTGATCCCCTAGCCATTGGATACCTGTCCGAGGACGTGAATCCTGAGCCAGCATCAAGAACTACAAGATACAAAGGTATTAAGGACCAGTTCTAACAGGTAAAAGAAAAAATAATCCCCCAACCCCAAAACATCAATAAATGCTTCCTTTCTCAAGACAACACAATGTCTTGGAGTGCTCCTCTTCTGCCCTTCTTGCATTCCCCCCTTGCTCTGTTCTTGACACCAATTTCATAGTCTTCCCGACAGATTTTTCTTCTCCTCTATCCCCTCTACACCGCTCAGCCTCCACTGAGGCACAGCACCGCGCCTGATGCCCTCACATGGTGTTTGTGCGGTCATCACATGTTCGCGTGTTCACCACCTTCATGCTGACCCCCTTAGCTTTTAGCCCTTCTCAAGCCACTTGCACATGGCCACCTGCTTTACAGAGTGAAAGGGAAGAATACGGGGTAGACTGTGTACCCGACAACCCTCCAAAGCTTAGAGGGGAGCTGGGAGTGAAGATGTGTGTCTGCGTGGTGGAGCTGTATGCACCTCTTTTGCATGGGGACTTTGCTGCTAAGTGCTTCTGGGACCGACTGGCTCTAGCTCATCTTTGGATTCCTTTCCTTGTGCTGTTTTTTTGCATGGTTTCTTTGTGCTTATTGTTTTCCTCTGAGTGGGAAGGGAGAGGAGGAGACTAAAAAGATAACGTTCCTTCAGATGGATGAAACGGAGACCTGTTGTCCTCGGTGTTCCAAAATGCCTGGTTACCTCTTGGTCACCATGGCGAGTCCAACTGGTCATGACCATAAGCTGTGCTGGCTTATTACCTGAGAGACACCATCGGTTTGATCCTGCTGCCAGTGGGCATTTTATTCGTGTCCCAAAGTCCCTGTTGTGAGGGTCGTTTGCTGGTTGCCGTGCGTGCTGGCTCCTCAGCAAAATCAAAGGTGGAAGTTTAACTGGGAAGTGAGCTCCCCTCCTTTTTTTGGGTTGAGGGTTGGCCAAGGAGGACACACGTGGCATGGTGACGTTGCAGGAAGCTTGCTGTACATCTGCGCTGCATGTGTTTGTGCAGAAGCAGGTCCTCTGTGGTCTGGTGTCATTCACATAGCTGTGTGGCCTTCCTTAAGAAGAAACCGTCTCTGCGGGTTTGTTTTTCTCTTTCTAGTTCTGGGATTAATTATAGCAATTTAAATACCCTGCATGACCTGCCAGAGCTTGCTCACTTGTCCTTTGTTCAGCCCCGCTGGTTTCCAGCAGTATTTTTAACTCCTGCAGGTTGCTGCGTACCTGGGAACAAGGGGCTTTCTGGGAACCACACCTGCTCTTACGACACGATGTTCGGGGACTGAAGTGCACGGCTGTGGGAAACCTGACCCTAAGCAGATGCTTACAGGAATGTCCTGAGTGATGCAGCAGCTGGGGTTTGAAGTAGAAAGTGAGAAACCTCTGCCAGGGCCCTTGCCGTTGTCGTACGACGATTGCTGTACAGCGTATGATGGGTTTGGGGCTGTAATTCCTTCATCCCTGAGGCTCAAGGAACAGCTGTGAAGGCTACCAGATTAGCGATTGGTTCCCCTCCATTTTCCTTTCAGATTTTTTTTCCCTTGAGATCACGCTACATTTTGCTTTGTGACTGGCAAATTAGTCTAGTTGGATCATTAGATTAATGTTGAGAAACAATGGAAATCCTTCCTTTTGCTGGTGCCAGCTGCCTCCACGTATACCCAGCCCTGAAAATGGGAACAACATCATTCAGCCCTTCCTTGGTGGAGCAAAAAAGGTTACATACTCATTTGTAAAGAGAGGAAAAGAGATGATAAACCAGTGTAAGAAACACACAGAAAAAAGGGAGTTTTAGTAACTTCAGTGTCCTGAAGTTTGCAATCAAGGTGGTTAGTAATAAAGGCTACAAGTATGTCTGGTCAATGAAGGTCAATGCTTTCAGGAGACTGAGACCACCCATTTCCAGGAATAACTTGTGCCTACGGAGTCTGTGTTTTCCAGACAGATGGACATCACAGCAGATGCTTACTTGCTGTGCTACAAGCAAGGCTCTCGTGGTCTCTCTTCTTGCAAAACTGGAGGTTTAAACTGTGACTGCCGTAGGGTCCGGTCAAGCTCCTGCAAACGTAACAGAGATACAGAACCATGTAAAAATATCCTTACGGTTGTGGTGGGAATTATTACTATGTGTGGAGCCAGCCCAGATTTTGAAAGGTCTAATAGGTCCTAATTATTCAAAGATAACTTACTTCTCTTTGTAAACCAGATGGCTTGACAAAAATGAGGATGATGGTCAGATTGTCCGAGAATTAGTGCCTGCTGGGGAGTCACCAATGCTAAAAAGTGAGTTTAGCTTGGAAAAAAAAGAAAGTCTGGGTTTGAGCTGTTATGCACATATTTACTTTCTTTATTCTGCTTACAAATTCAGGCAGTTCACAGTAAATCTACTAGACCTTTTCTTGCCATTATTATGCAAGAAGCTGCAGTAGGTCACTTGGGGGAGAAATGCCTCTGACCCTTAAATCCTAGTTTAAGTAAGGGATTAATTTGCATAAAAGAGAATAGTTGCAACATTATATATGTAGAAAGAAACTTTGATTTTTGATGTCATTGTTTAAGAATGGCTTTCTTGTATAGCTTTCTCTGAAGGATCTTGAATTGCCACTGCTTTAATAGAGTAGATTCTGTTGAATAACTTTGTGTTGCCAGAAGAAAATCACCAAAAAGATTACACTGTCCTTTTCTGGCGAACCGGGGTTCCAATACCACAATTTTCTTTAGAAAACAGCACTTACAGAGCTCAGGTTGAGATGCTTTTTGTTTTGATTTAGAAAAAAAGTCGAAGATATTGAATTAAATTTTAAGTATAAAAAAAGTGAAATCACCTCACTTGCCTAAGCTAATTTTTATGGTGAGAGGGACGAGTACAGGATATTTTCTGCTTATTAGTGTAACTGTTGCATCTCTTATGTTTTGGTAAGTAACTCCAAGGTGTGACAGTGTGGTCCTAAGATCTGGATGTATGAACAGAGGAGCAAAGATCTTTCTGTGTCTGTAGCTGGAGTCATCCTCCTCGATATCTGTCTGAAGGCAATACCCTGGCTGAGCACTGGAAATGCCACTCACGTCTCTGCATTTTGTACATTGATCTCACTTTAGATGTCAGTTATCACATCAGCGTGAAGACGGGAGATATCCCGGGTGCCAGCTCAGACTCCAAAGTTTTCATCAAACTCTACGGTGAAAAAGCAGACTCCAGCAAAGAGCCTCTCTTAGTCTCTGATAATGATCTAGGCAATTATTTTGAGCGTGGTCGAGTGGATGAGTTTACCCTAGATACGATGGATATTGGGAAGGTAAGAATTAATTGCAGGTGGCTCTGTGCGTCATGCAAGCAGATGAATTCAGAATCAATATATAGCTAAGGATTAAATGTGATGTGAGAATCTTTGACCTTTGCATTGGAGATTAAGGAATACATTATATATACGCTATTACATCGGCAGTCTAGCGTGCACGCTGGCATGTGAAGAATGTATTTTAAGTTTGCAGTGAAATACATATATGCATGATTTACATGAACATGGTGTAAGAACAGGGCGCCGGGGGAAGGAGATTTTTATACATTAAGTAAATCCTGTTGTGTTGGAGTTTTTTTTTCCTGACCTCTTGGGTTTTGTTTGCTTTTTTAAAGATCAACCGAATACTGATCGGACACGATAACGTGGGTCTCCGGTCTGGCTGGTTCCTGGCCAGCGTCCAGATCACGGTTCCGGTCCAGGGAAGGCAGTACATGTTCCCCTGCAACCGATGGCTCGACAAAGATGAGGCTGATGGCAGGGTGGAGGTGGAGGTCTACCCAAGTGAGATTGTGCCTATTGAGAAATGTGAGATAAAACACATTGAGAAACTTGTGCTTTTTTTATAGCTAGGACTAAATTTGTATTACTAGCATCCTTAAAGGACCAGGACACCACTGGGTTAGACAACAAAACAAAAAATTCCCTGTCCCAATGAGCTTATGTTGGTGAGGAAAGTAGATTATTCTGCTGTTTGTTGGGGGTTTTTTTTGTTTGTTTGTTTGTTTGTTTTTCTAAAACAATTGGAAAAGCATTACTGAGTTTTCCATTTAAGTTTCTTGAGATCGTATGAAAAATTGACATCCTGGCCAGTGTAACACAGCACAAGGTGCTTCTTCATATCAGTGGGTTCTGCTTTTTTCACATTTACCTGCCCCAGTCCTGCACAAGCGTGTCCCATCCTGCTTGTATTACCCCATTATCTGGAAGAGAGGGGCTGTTTGATAAATAAGGACCAAATCCCTACTGTCTATTTGACTTTTATCAGTAGATTAATTGTCTTTTAAGGCTAGAGTTAAAATTTGCCTTGGGATCCTGAGAAAGGATGCTGTGTTTTTCCCTTGCTCTCCCTCCCTTCTATTATATTAAGGAGATCGCTTAACCAGTCTATAGTTAATATTGAAATGAAATTCCCTTTTAAGGCTCTGTGTTGCACCCCTCTGACACTGGCTTAATACTTGTAAAAGGGAAAACTATTAGGTTATTCCTCAGTGAAGAGCTGTGTTATCTCACATTTGGTTTGGATAAGAGCAAATGGTCGGCTACGTGGTTATTTGTTAAGACAAGGTAATTTAATTTTGAACCTGAGCCCTCGGGAATGTTGTTATCTGAGCTCGTCTGCTGATTTAATTGCTTTATTTTTGGACTAGTGATAAACTACGAGGTGTCTGTAGTCACTGGAGACATGCGGGCCGCAGGCACCAATGCCAAAGTCTTCATGCAGATTTATGGCGAGACTGGCAAAACTGAATTGATCATCTTAGAAAACAGATCGAACAACTTTGAACGGGGAGCCACAGATGTCTTCAAGGTATGATGAGGGCAGTCGTTTCTGCTTCTATGAGGGGAAAGAAATGACCAGCCAAAACTGAGACATCAATAGGCTAATTGGCCCAATCACACAAAACAATTGATGTTTTAACAAAATTGCCAGGTCTGTTGGTATCTGCTGTCCTCTCTCTGTATTTTTGGGAGGTGTTGTATTTCTTTTGGGAGGATTTGTGTTCCGCAGAGTGACTTTCATCTTCTGAGGTACTGGTAGCAAAAGTGTCATGGAAGAATATGGTCTAATAGCAGCATTTTTTTACCTTTATTTTCAAAAGGAGGTACTCGTGTTAGATCTCAAGAGACCTTAAACTTATATTTTGGGCCTGACCACATGTTACTGTCCCTCTTCTTTATCCATCTGGGGAAAAAGAAACCCCATACAGAATATAAGGAATCCTGGCTTAGCCTGTGGTCACACATAGAATCACAGAATCATAGAGTCATAGAATTGCTGAGGTTGGAAGGGACCTTCAAGATCATCAAGTCCAACCATTAACCTACCCTGACAAAAACCACTTCTAAACCATGTCCCTAAGCACCACATCTACCCTTTTTTTAAACACCTCCAGGGATGGTGAATCCACCACCTCCCTGGGCAGCCTATTCCAATGTTTAATAACCCTTTCAGGGAAAAAAGGTTTCCTCATATCCAATCTAAACCTCCCCTGACATCCCTTGAACCCGTTTCCTCTTGTCCTATCCCTTGTCACCAGGGAGAAGAGGTCAGCCCCCATCTCTCTACACCCTCCTTTCAGGTAGTTGTAGAGGGTGATAAGGTCTCCCCTCGGCCTCCTCTTCTCCAGGCTAACATACCTTTTGCCACCGGTACATGTTGTCAGCCCAACCCTGCAGAGGTTTGCTGCTGTAATTTCTGTGAACGTGTGAGTGCCCCACGGATTTTTTACTGCCTGCAGCACTAGTCTGGTGAGCACTGCACAATCACGGTGCATGTCAGATCCACATACTTGTGTACGGAAGTAACCTCAGGAGACACCAACATCTGGACGGTAAAGCAGAGAGTCCAGATGGAAGCAGGATTTAGGGCACATCTGTCGTCTTGCTTTTTTAAGACTCTATTATTTTAAGATTAGGTTTCTCTGATTTTAAAGGAAATAACTTTTCCAAATTTACGAGTAAAAGCTATTAGCCAATATCAGATTTATGATAAAGTCTTATGTACAGTGTTCTGTTTACATAGCCATGTTTATGTCCCCTCTCAGATGTTTATTGCTGGGCTTTAAAGTTCTGCCCGTTTTCTGTGATTTTTTTTTTTATAAGCACACAAGGCAGAAACTGTGAAGCATGACTAGACAGATCCTCTATCTCTTTCATGATATGAATATTTACAGAAAGATATAGGCAAGAATAAGATTCTGTGAGCTACGTACTAATAGGAAATGCCATCAGATATAGACAGGGCATGCAGGATGATTATAGCAAATCTAAGGATAAAGTGGTGTAAGGAAAGACACATTCTTTGTGCCAGGGCAGCTGGATCAATTTTAGTTTTCTGATAAGCATCTTGTGTGCAATTGATTTTGTTCTAATCTACTATAGAAAAAAATGCTTCTAGACTGAAACCTTATACTCCAAGTTGCCAGATTTCAGCCTGAAGCAAATGTTTGCAAGTTTTATAACATAAACACTGCCTAATAGCATAAGCAATCATCAGAAACATGTCATTGGTTGTTGAAGGATTGCATGGAGTGAAACCTTCTATCCTACTTCATCAGGTAGTAATCCGGACAAATAATCTAAACCAACAAGGTTTCATATTTGCTGTATTGACTACAGAGATGGAAATCTTACTGATGCAGCCTTCTGCCACTGATGCATCGTAATCACTAATGACTGTATCCTCTCTGCTCACTAGCAAAGTGAGAAGATACTCTTCTAATTTTCCAAACGAGAAGTAAAGAGAAGGGCAATCCAAGCCCATGGTCCATGTCAGAGATCAGGTTATCTGAGTCCAAGTTTACTGCCTTTTTGCTATACCATTATTGATTCTTCCTTGGTTCGTGTCTCATGCTAAGCATTAAATGTATCTTATTATTCATTTAGAATCATAGAATTGTTTAGATTGGAAAAGACCTTTAAGATCATCGAGTCCAACCGTTAACCCAGCACTGCCAAGTCCACCACTAAACCATGTCCCTCAGCACCACGTCTACCCGGCTTTTAAATATCTCCAGGGATGGTGATTCCACCACTTCCCCGGGCAGCCTGGTCCAATGCTTGACAGTTTTTGCTTGAAGAAGTTTTTCCTAATATCCATCCTAAACCTCCCGTGGCACAACTTTAGGCTGTTTGCTCTTGTCCTGTCACCTGTTCCCTGGGAGGAGAGACCGACTCCCCTCTGGCTACCCCCTCCTTTCAGGGAGCTGTAGAGAGCGAGGAAGTCTCCCCTCAGCCTCCTCTTCTCCAGGCTGAACACCCCCAGCTCCCTCAGCCGCTCCTCACACGACTTGTGCTCCAGACCCCTCACCAGCTCTGTTGCCCTTCTCTGGACTCACTCCAGCACCTCAATGTCTGTCTTGTGGTGAGGGGCCCAAAACTGGACACAGTGTTCAAGGTGGGGCCTCACCAGTGCCGAGTACAGGGGGACAGTCACTGCCCCAGTCCTGCTGGCCACACTATTCCTGATACAGGCCAGGATGCTGTTGGCCTCCTTGGCCACCTGGGCACACTGCTGGCCCATATTCAGCCGCTGTTGACCAACACACCCAGGTCCTTTTCCGCCAGGCAGCTCTCCAGCCGCTCTGCCCCAGGCCTGTAGCGTCCATGGGGTTGGTGTGACCCAAGTGCAGGACCCGGCACTTGGCCTTGGTGAACCTCAGATCATTGGCCTGGGTGAACCTCAGACCATTGGCCTTGGCCCATTGACCCAGGCTGTCCAGATCCCTCTGCAAAGCCTTTCTACCCTCAAGCAGATCAACACTCCTGCCCAACTTGGTGTTGTCTGCAAACCTACTCAGGGTGCACTCCATCCCCTCATCCAGGTCATTGATAAAGATATTAAACAGAACTGGCCCCAGTACTGAGCCCCGGGGAACACCACTTGTGACCAGCCACCAACTGGATTTAACTCTATTCACCGCAATTCTTTGGGCCTGGCCATCCAGCCAGTTTTTTACCCAGGCAAGAGTGCTCTTGTCCAAGCCATGAGCAGCCAGTTTCTCCAGGAGAATGCTTTTGGAAATGGTGTTAAAGGCTTTACTAAAGTCAATGTAGGCAACATCCACAACCTTTACCTCACCCACTAAGAGGGTCACCTTGTCACAGAAGGAGATTAAGTTAGTCAAGCAGGACCTGCCTTTCATAAACCCATGCTGACTGGGCCAAATCATCTGGTTGTCCTGTATGTACAGCGTGATGGCCAAGAAGATCTGCTCCATAACCTTCCCTGGCACGAGGTCAGACTGACAGGCCTGTAGTTCCCCAGATCCTCCTTCTGTCCCTTCTTGTAGATCTGCGTCACATTTGCTAGACACCACTCAACTGGGATCTCCCCAGTTAGCCAGGACTCCTGATAAATTATGGAAAGCGGCTGGGTGAGCACTTCCACCAAATCCCTCAGTACCCTTGGTGGTGGGTACCCGGTGGATGCCATCCAGCCACACAGACTTGTGTGTGCCTAAGTGGTGTAGTAGGTTGCTAGCCAATTCCCCTTGGATTATGGGGGCTTCATTCTGCTCCCCATCCATGTTGTCCAGCTCAGGGGACTGGGTACCCAGAGAAAAACTATTAAAGACTGAGGCAAACATGGCATTAAGTACCTCAGCTTTTTCCTCAGCCTTTGTCACTATGTTTCCCCCCATATCCAATAAAGGATGAAGATTCTCCTTGGCTCTCCTTTTGTTGCTAATATACTTATAGAAACATTTTTTATTGTCTTTTACGGCAGTAGCCAGATTAAGTTCTAGTTCATCTTTGGGCCTTCTCATTTTCTCCCTGTATAATCTCACGACATCCTTGTAGTCCTAGTCATTTAAAAAAGAACTCAGGCACTAAGAATCTCATAAATTAGTATGATATTTTGGCATATTCACCTTTAATGCCAACATAGAGACAATACTAGTGAGGAGAGCAATGGAGAAGTAGAGAGCACAGGAAATATGAATTCAGCTCCTGTCCTTGCCGTGGTTGTTCTGAATGTCTTCGGATCAGTCTGTTCAGATGAGATTTGGTGATGAGAATTATGAAAGAATAAAACAAGAACAAAAAAGTGAAGGTAAACTTGCATTAAAAATTGATCTTATCATTGCTTGGATGATTTTGGGTGATAGAGGTGATGCTCCTCCTTTTTAAGAATGTACTTTATGAAGTTAAGATGTCTTATAACCTCATGGGTGCTGACTTTCCCTTGGTGGTAGAGAGAGGCTGCAGATGTTGGCAAGATTTATAAGATTCGGATAGGCCATGATGGGACAGGCATTGGGGACGGCTGGTTCCTGGAGAGCGTCACACTGAAGCGGCTTGCCACAAAGACGAAGGAGTCCGATAAGAAGAAGAAGAAGAAGAAAAAGAAGAAGTCTGATGAGGAGGAAGAAGATGAGACCAAGGAGGAAGAAGGAATGGATGTCTATACATTTGTGGCACACCGCTGGTTGGCTAAAGATGAAGGAGATAAGGAGATTGTGGTGGAGCTGGTACCTGATGAAGAGTCTGCCCTGGAGGGTAAGTATCAGAGAGAATGTGTGTGCGTGCGTGTGTGTGTGTGTGTGTGTGGATACTGCAGTTGCATGAAGGATGATAACCATGCTGTGGTGCTTTGCAGGACCATTTATGGGCCCCCCAGCCATCTCATTGCCCCAGTCCTGCGGTGTGGCTCACACTGTGGTTTGGTTGATCAGCTGTGGGGAGGAAGAGGACGATGGTTAAACTAAGTAAGAGGGTGGAGGAAGCAGCCTGAAATGGGAGTACCTTAAAGGACTTCTGTAGGATTCTCCAAGGCTTGTCTGGGGCACTTGTGCCATGAGTCCCACAGGTTACTACCGTGGCTGGGAGTTTAGCAAGCTCTAACTATTAATATGGTCAATGACAGGGGCTAGAGGAAGGTGGAGCTGCTCATGTTTTAAGATAGATGCAAACAAGCTCCAGACAAAATCTTTCTTAAAGCTGACTGTGCCGGCATTTTTGGGCTACGTGCGTTCATGGTGAGCCACGGATCTGATGAAATATGGCTATTTCTGCGCTCCTCCTAATCTGCCTTTGCCATTTTATTTGCAGAGAATACGTACGATGTCCACGTTCTCACTGGGAATGTGTGGGGGGCTGGGACGGATGCTAATGTCTTCTTGAGCATCTATGGCATAGAAAGAGGAGACACGGGTGAGCGCCAGCTGAAAAGGTCGAATAACCTCAACAAGTTTGAAAAGGGCCAGGTAATGCATGAACTCAACTCACTCACGCGAGCAGAAGGCCGGCAGAGCTCTCTCGGTTATCATGCTGGCCATTCATTACAGTCTCTTCTCTGCAAGGCTCGGATGCTTCTTTCAGCTTAAAGCTCAAATGTGTTTTATTTCTTAAATATATTATTTAAAGCAAAATGCCCCAAAACATTTTCCAGGGGAAAGTCATTTGAATAATAAGCTGAACACCAATCCTACATCGGAGCCATCTTTTGCATCTGCTTCCTGTAAGCATTTTGGTAATAGCGTTTCCTTCCAGGAATACTTGAAAACCACAAACTTTAAATTAATATTGGAGAGTATTTGTGAGGCAGATCAAGTATGTCAGCATTTAGATTGCAAATACAATTTTAAATGTTCCACTGGACCAGTCAGGGAATAAAAGCAATATTACACAGTATGCTATAATTACATTATAATTCAATCCAATTAAACAGCATCTCTTGTAGATTGAATATTTGCCATAAAAATGTTTATGAACAATTAGCAAGCTACTATTGCAGCCAGGAATTTTTCAAGGAATAATTTTGAATAACGAAAAACTGAGGCAACAATAAGCAGCTGTGGAAAACTCGCAATCACAAAAAAAAGAGCCTCGGGCTGTTAAATAAGCTGTTAGCTGTGATTTATGAGCTTGGCATTGGTGAAACTGCAACCTGCACATGGTTCTTCATTCAGTGGGAAGAGCTCCAAGCTGCGAATGTAACGGTCTCTGCTCTTGGGAGTAGAAACCCAAAGTCTACCAACAAGCTAATCACATTAAGATGTTTAAAGTATTATGACAACAAGGTCCGTCCTGTCACACTAATAGAGCTAATAAATGAACCTCATGGTTGTAGTAAATGACAACAGGAAAAATTTCTGTGGTTTGAAATAAAGCACATGGAGGTGCACAGGAGAGTTTCCGTGGAGTTTGTGTCCAGTTCCAGATTCAATCTGGTGGAAAATGTTAAGCCTGAAAGGAAAGAGATTTAGGAGAGATGAGTTAAACCTAGAGGAAACTGAAATGGGGATGAGGTAAAGAAAGGAGTGAAGGGTTGAGCAGCTCCATGGCTGTTACTGCCTTGTAGGGGCCAAGCATGAGTGTTAATGGGAGAGCTCACAGCTCCGTAGTTATTTTAGTACATCCACCCAAAGAATACAAGGGGGACGTACAAACACCTTTTGTTTTAATGGGAAAAAAGGCTACCTTTGGCCATTTACTGCCTGCCTTTCCCTCTTTGTGGGAAACATAGACATTTCCCTCTTGCCTCCTGTGCAGGTGGATGTGTTCACCATCAAAGCCATTGACCTGGGTGAGCTGAAGAAGCTGCGGATCCGCCACGATAACTCTGGTGCTAGCCCAAGCTGGTTCCTGGAGAGGGTAGAGATTGTTGACCTGAAGGAGAGCACCACGTGAGCAGCCTGTCGCACCCTTTTCACACGGTCAGAAAAGGGGACCACGTTCTCAGGAGCCTGCAGAACCGTGGGAAGGCAGAGGAGATGCAGAAGGGCATCACCATAGCTCCTCACCAACTCACATGCATCCTTTGGGAGCCTTGTGATGGTTGTGGTGTTATACTGAGTGTGGGGCCATTCTGGGGTACCTCTGGGGGGGGTTTTGCTGTCCCAGCATCTCTCCAGTTTGGGGACCAGTGGTGTTTGGAAGGCAACCTCAGCTTTTCTCCCTCCTGAAGAGGTCTCCTTGCAGAGCCTGCACTTATGTGTTTCCTTGCAAGGCTCCACTCTGGAAGTCCCTGACCTCACATTTCCTTTGTCTTTCGCACCTAATGTAAAGATCTGGGCCAAAAGCAGGTCCTGATCTAAGCAAACTGCCCTGATTTTCACAGATGAGCAGAGACTAGGCTGTTAGAAACCTGAAATACAGGCTTGCCTTTGAGCTGGAACATGCTCGAAGTCACATGCCTAAAAAGTTGCGCAACGCTCTGGTGGGTGGGACTGCTCATAAGGACCCCAGGCTGGGTCCACTCTTCATGAACATAAAATGCCTGAGGGACTGGAGGTTCCCTCGAGTTATTTAACTTTTTCTGGGAGCGAAAACTAAAAGGAATCAATCATATCGGGCTGACAGCTCAGAAACAGCACTTTTCAGTAAGTGCTCACTCACCTATTCATGAATTTGGTTCCCACAAACAACACCAGAGCTCGAGGATGAAAACAGATGTATTGTTCAGCTTTGAGTAATCTTGGTTTTGGTTTTTTTTTTTAAGTAACCTCTGATCTGTGCTTGTTTATGTTATTAAAGCCTGTGAAGTCCTGTGTAAGCGCTGGGTGCTGCTGTCGTTTTTTAGGTATTATTTTCCATGCCAGCGGTGGTTAGCGGTTGAGGAAGATGACGGTCAGATTGTCAGGGAGCTGGTCCCAGTGGATGAAGCGTTTGTAAAGAAAGATTCGGAAAATGATGGCCAGTCTCTTGCAACGCTGGGCCTGGAACAGAAAGGTTTATGTTAGCCTTGTATTTCTTCCAGTGTGGGGTTGAAAAGGAACCAAGTTATTAGCACTGCTGAGGGCATTAGCAGTTAGCGTTCACGGGGCTGGAATTCTGCCCCGACCACCAAGTTTTCAGGTGTGAATGAAGTGTAAAGTGCGTGTCAGCCAGCGAGGAGCGCACACTCATTTTTAGGTGATTTAATCACCTTGCAAGATTGGACCCAAAGTGAGAAAGCTAGGAAGATGGATAACATGTTCAGTCACCATCTCTCAACTGAAATGCACATTCATTGCTAATACCTAAGGCATAAATCCCAGCCATTTCACATCGTGGACTGAAATGGTTGAACATTTCAATGTGAAACCGAGCAGAGAGCAAACATGACCAGAGAAAGGGAAGGGACCTAAATTTGTCTCTCTTTCCATCTTGCTGCTTGTGTCCGTTGTCCTCCGAAATAACTTTGTCTGCCTTGTAGATAATTTTGCATGGTACCGGCAGAGCAATGACAGACTCCTGGGTCTGATGCTGAAGTGCCCAGCATTGGCTTCACTGCCAGTGAAAGGTCTTAAACTCTCCCCTCAGATGCTTTTGGATACATGAACAATTTCCACAAATCGTATAGCCGACAAATTTCCGCGTATTGGATAGCCCTTCAGTTCAGGAGGACCTTCTGGCTGAGCAGCGTCTTGGAAACATATGTCTAACTATGGAAGAAAGGTGCCAGCTTGGAAATCTTGAGTAGGTTTTTGCAGGGCAGTGAAGGCTATGTTTGTCTTTACCACAATTTTTACGAGTTTACCGTGCTTGCTAGATGATGGTGCGATAGAAACCTCCCTAATGACGCCATTGTGAAGAGTATGTTCATGAATATGAATGGTATATGTCAATGTGCACATACTTTCTGGTCTGTGTTATATGCACATATGTTATTTGGTGCCATTAGAATAAAGGGCGGGCGGGGGGGGGGGGGGGGGGGGGGGCGGGGGGAGTGTTGTGGGTTTGTTTTTTTTTTTTTAAATGAAATAGCATAATAGGCAGAAACAGTTTTGAAAAGCCTTACAGATTCCCAGGAAGCAAATGGGAAGGCTTGAGCACATTTCTTATCTGTAGATATGCAGAGAATGTACTGAATGATTGGAGCGGTAGAAGACTCTGCAACCAGATAGCCCAGCTCGCCCCAGGAGCTACCACAGCATGCAACAGGAATTAGAGATTACAACATGGCTGTAATCGGTCAAAATAAAACCCAAACCAAACACGCATATGCAATGAAAAGTAGAGTTAATTCCTGCTCAGACTTCACACTCTTAAATTAAGATATTTTATCTGACAGCTAAATCAACAACATACACTGTGAAAGTGAAAACCGGGGACAAGAAGAATGCTGGGACAGATGCCAACGTCTTCATCACTCTCTATGGAAGTAAAGACGACACAGGTATGGCTTCACGTGGTGGAACAGGAGAGCACCTCACTGCTGGATACCTGAGAAGACAGGTCATGGTTTCCTTTTGTTTCCTTAGTACCCATTCCTCGCTCCTTTTTAGTACAACTTCACGTTCTCCCTGTCTCCGCATACCTCGTGATAACTGGGAGCAAACCACCAGCTGCTGTAAATCACTGCCGAACTTTGCGATGCTGATTTGCACCAGCTGCCGATGCAAAGGCTTTAATTTCAATTATAGAAACAGCACAGTTGACTGGGACTACATTACCGGGTAGTGAATGCGGTGAATGATTTGCTTTCCTCAGCAATGAATCAGCATGCTCCTGAAACCCGGCTCTCCTCTGCCTCTTTGAGTGGCCCACAAGTATTTAATCAGCTGATGAGCAAATCCTCTTGGAAGCAGCAGAGCTGTGTGTGCCGTGACTCGGATGCCTGTGAGAGTGACGGGGAAGTGATGGGTAGGACCAATTCCTTCATCTGTGAACACTGGCACAACAGCATTGTCCCTGTGGCGCTGCCAGAGGATCACTCAAGAAAGGAATTCTGTATCTTTTGGGTGTTGATACAGATTTGGGTGCAGGGGGGAGGGAGGGAGAAAGCTGAGATCTTGAGATGAAAAGCCATTTTTCACGTTTTAGCCACTTCCCCTGTTCCACTGTTGACATTCCCAGAGGATTTGTTTCACATGCTGAACAATGTCCTTTTGCATCACCACAACAGGGATAGTCAGCCTAAAGGCCTCGAAGATTAACAAGAACAAATTCGAGCGTGGGAAGGTAGATGAGTTTACAGTGGAGTCTGTGGACATTGGAGACCTGAAAAAAATCAAGATAGGCCATGACAATAAAGGTAAGATAGTCTGCTTTGTAATGTAGTATTTCTAATACATTAGGCACGTTGCTGTATAAAATAACCTGCCTCCGAGAGCCCAAATGTAATTTACCTTTTGGTGACAGATCCTTGCTGTCACTTTGGCTGTTGCTGCTCCTGTCTTTGCTGCGAATACCTTTCCCATGGCTGTGGCAATAAGAGCACAGTGGTGGCAACTTGCAGGTAGCTTTGCAGGCTCTCTCTCTGTAAGAGGCTCTTTAGTTTTGCAGCCACATCTTTAGTGAGATTTCTCATACATCACCAAAACTCGTATTTTTTCTCATCACGCATGGGACCTATAGACTTGTCTCATTTCTCTATCACTATTTTTGTTGTTTCGTTCATCAAGTCTTGGCTGCTTTTTAGACGTGGCTGTGTCTCTACTACAAACTAGGGAAGCAGTGGAAGGACACATGGATTCCTTCCCTATGGGGCACCCAGAGATGTAGTTGTTGATAACTCCTCTGTCTTATTACAAAGGCAAATTAATCCAAGTGATCGAGTAACTAGCACTTCCACGTGCACACCTTTAACCCGACACATATAGAAATGTAAAGCACATTAGCTCAAGCCCGGACAATCGCTTGCAATCATCTTTATGGTGTCTATTCTGTTTTTCCATTGGCAAAAGAGAGGATGATTTATTTCTCAGCGGTCTGGAATGCAATGATTCATTTGCTGTTGTCTGTAAAGGCTTTGTGGGTTATTCACTGTTATCTCTCCAACCACAGGTAATTCAACTGGCTGGTTTCTGGAATGGGTGGAGATTGATGCCCCGTCGCTGGGACAGTGCCTCAAGTTCCCGTGTGGCCGTTGGCTGGATAAATCGGAGGACGATGGAGCCATTGAGAGAATTATCTTCCCTGCAAAACTGCAGACAACAGAATATATCCCATGTGAGCAGAATGCCATTTCCCCAGGATACACCCATCATTACAGAAGATAAAATCTCACTAGCTCATGCAGCTTTATAGGCTCGGCCTCTCCCTTGAACTGGCTTTGGAATATTTATAAACAATCACATGCCAGCTATTCCAATTACTACAAGAAGGTTCCTCAGGGTGCTCTAGACTGTCATTTCCTGTATTTGCCAAATCAAAGAGTCGCTAGAAGCCATGTGGCTGTGTATGATCGTCTTTTTGCTGCCTCTCACCCTGTCATCTCCAAGTCCTCAGCCTATTCCAAGATGTCTTCCTTGTCTCCAGTTTCCCTTTGATCTTGCTCCACTCTAATGTTGCTGTTTCTGTTGTCAAAGCAGACACTTTGGTCTCGCTTCCAAGCCTTGGTTCCCCCAGTGCCTTTGGCATTGCACACCCCTCTCTTGCTGAAAGTCTCTCTTCCAGAGTTTCTTCAGGGTGGTGCTTTTCTGCTAGTGTTGCACCAGTTTGCCTCTTTTAGCGTTCTCCAATTTTTCCTTACTCTTCACTTCACGCCCTCTAAATAAATGTTTGGGGTAAACTCAGTGTCTTTCGGGAGCTCCTGCTGAGTACTAAGTTTATAATTTTCAAGTCTGCTATGACACATCACACTCTGCTCTTCAGGCAACTTCTTTTCCTGTCTCCAAAATATCGAGAATTAGATAACGCTGCTTTCCTGAAATAAATGACTGGAAACATTATTTTGCTTATCTTGTAGCCCTCTCTTTCCCTTTTCACATGTGCATCCTTGACTGTGTGCAGGGACCTCACAGCCCTGGGACTTTATATGACTTGTCCCTCCCTGATCTGCTTCATTTCAAGTTGTCGACAAATAGTTCCTGGCCCACCTTCAGGAGACTATCAAAATTGCCTTTTCCCTTCATTAGGTTGGATGCCAAAATGATGAGGTTTGAGGTCTGGAACCTGAGAAGTGATTTTCGCCCCATGCCCTGCCAGATGCTTCCTGGGTCACTCTGAACAAGTGATAAGTTGTTCACACCAAAGCTGCCTCCTATCTCATCGCATCCCTCATTGTACGCATCGATGGTATCAAAAGCCTTATCTCCTGCAGTTCCTTATTTAGACATCAAAAGTTAGAGCTGCCCAATCTCTCTTCTTCTACCTCAGTTTCCTTCTCCGTAAGTAGTTGTGAGTCTAACCACACAGAAGATGATCAGCTCCTTCTTTTTTACTGTCAACACTGTTTGTGTTGAAGGTCTCCTTCACACTGGCTGGCTGACCCCCCAGCGTCCAGATCCTCATATCCTGCAGTCTGTAAGCTAAAATCATCTTTCTTCTCTCAGGATCTGCCAAGGTTATCTTTTTGTGCCTCCCTCTTGCTTTGACCAAACTATTTTTTATTTCTCATGTCTTACTTTCTTTACCTAAACTGTCCAGAGCAGAAGAACAGTTACTCTTTGCTCCCTTCCTCACTTTTGTCAGTCAACTGGAAGACATAATAGTCTTCGTGTCTGAAAAAATATATTGGTAGATAGATATAGTGAATCTGTTCGTAGGAGTGAATATAACCCAGAGACCTTGTACGTGTTTCTCATCAGGTTTTTCCATGTTATCCCAGTCAATATATATTTTGGTGCAGATGTTGACTATATAATTTATTAATGTCCCTTTGTATTACAATGATGTAAGAGTTCCTGGCATACTGTGCCTTTGAGTACCTAGTTTGTGTAGACCTGAGTTTTGCCGGCAGTCTACCTTCAGCCTTGGAAAATAGTCAGGCCTCTCTGGCAAAAAGGTTGCACCAGGCTCGGTGTCAGCTTAGGCTCTTTCACCATTTAAACCATTCCCGCTGTGCTATTTACCGTGTTCTGGCTCCCTAACTGCAGACCTGGGGGTTTCAGTTTGCCAGAGGTAACTAAAGCGGTTTGATTTGTTCTATGATGACTCGTGCCAGAATTGTTTCACGCCGAACAAACGATGATAACATGTCATCGGCAGTCCAATTAAAATCATCCCTGTAGGGATACAACTTCAAAAGTGCCATGTACATGAATTGGGCGTCTGACAGCTGAAAGTTGGGCTGCCGGTGACCTTGTCACGGTGCCGCTTTGCTGATTCAGTTCTAAGCTGACGTTAATACTCAAGCAACAAGAGCAAGCGCCGCGGACCTCAGCAGAGAAGATAATTTTTAATTCATAATGTGTAGCATGTGATTTTTGGTCTCCAGGATTTTTTCACCCCCCTCTTACATACTGGAGAAACTATTCCAGTTTACTTGCAGCACAGCAGAGCAGATTTCACTGGGTTGGGCAGAAAGAATATTAAGTACCTCCAGGCTGACTCTCTGTAGAAGAAAACTTCTTCATCTCTGTTCTCCTGAGAACTATATTTAGAGAGCCTGGGGTTTTAATGAATGATTAGTCTCCGATACGCCTAATCAGAGTTACTCCAGATACAGTGCCAGAAAGCTTCTCTCTACCCTAGCAGAGATGCTGAACCTGAAATACAGCACAAGGTGCTGTAGTGTAAATAGCAAAGATGACTGCAGTCGCTGCAGTGTAGGAGGAAGCAGATGACAAGCGGCTGAGAAGATTGTGGCGAGGGATGGGAAACGATGGAAGCTGGGTGGGTGGTGTATGGGAGAGGGATGGCCAGGAGCGGATCCCGGTGACAGCGCTGGGTGTCAAAGGCTGTGCTTATGGGTCGTGGTGCGGACTACAGGGATTGTGTCTGGTTGCGGCAGAAGAAGTCCCTGCAGCTAACCAGGGGTGCCCAAGCCTTACCCGGTATTTTTCATCTATAGATTTCAGAAAGGATTTAAAGGAGGTAGGGACAGGATTTGGTTTACCAAATGGCCCCACCTGAATTTACATGTCCTCATGACAGTGGCGTGTCTGAATTCCCATTATCATAGAATCATAGAATGGTTTAGGTTGGAAGGGACCTTAAAGATCATCTAGTTCCAACCCCCTGCCATGGGCAGGGACACCTCCCACTAGACCAGGTTGCTCAAAGCCCCATCCAACCTGGCCTTGATTCTATGATTATCTGCTTCTATGATGATCAATAAATATTTGGTCATTCACAGAGGGTGGATTTGGAGAATGATTCAGCTAACCCCGAGGAAGATGCCTGCATTTGCTTGTCTGACTCTTTCTTCAAGCTGCATTGACTGTAGTCATTACATCTGGAGATGTACACACACCTATTTAACGTGCAGACATCTGAACATAGGTTTTTCAC
Source organism: Alca torda (assembly GCA_008658365.1). Lineage (NCBI taxonomy): Eukaryota > Metazoa > Chordata > Aves > Charadriiformes > Alcidae > Alca > Alca torda. Next base: position 4,550,122 of record CM018101.1, read on the forward strand.
TCTGTGAGCTAAACACCATCTCACCCTGGAAACAGGATATTCAGCAAATCTGTGGCAGAGCCAGGAACAGAGCCCCGGTCTTATTCCTGGGTCAGTCTTACTCCTCAGCAAGTCTGAGTCATGCTCCACCATCAGGACTCAGGACTGAGAATCTGTGAAGGTAGAAAAGAACAAAAGAAGGCATCAGATTTTGGGGTCATAGGACATTCTAGAGAAACCAAGGAAACAGAATAAGAACGTATTTGGGGGTATGAACCTTAAAGTTCTGCATTCACCATTGAGCTGGTAGTAATTATCCTGTTTGCCTTGGTGTTACGGAGAAGGTGGTACTAAGAGAAAACTAGATCAGAGTGGACAGCAGAGGGTTTTATTTCTTTTCCTTACTATTGATTTTTGTCACTTGTTTAGTAATGAAAATAATAGGAGATTTTTTATCAGTTAGACTATCTTGAATATTTCTATACTGCTTCCAGTTGGCTTAATGTCATCCATCTGCCTAGCTGCTCAAAAAATTGTGAATTCATGTTTTCCTTTAAGACATGAGCTGCTGAAGTAAATCCTGTTTCAATAACTTTAGATGGCAGGTATAAATATACTGAGTGCTTTCTGACCGGGTGATTAACCCCAAAATCTCAGTAAATGAACATGCATCAAGGTCAATTGGCCTTATAGGGTTAAAGGCAATTCCTCTGTATTCTCATAGTACTGACCGTGTTGATAAATAATTGACCACAAGTGTGTGATTCCTACCCCGTCCTCTTTAACTGTCGAGTTTTCCAATACAAATTTTGCTTCATTAAAATTTTCTCAGCAGCATTGGTATGCTGCTTACTAACTTCTGTTGGTTTGTTTTAATTTTCTGCTGTTTCCCAAATCAGTTGTTCCTTACGAGATCACGGTCTACACCAGCGATATCTTTGGAGCTGGCACAGATGCAGATGTCTTCATTGTTCTCTATGGAAGCGATGGGATCTGCACTCAGCAGAAATCCCTGTGCCTCAACAAGAGAGAGCAAAGGATGTATTTTGAAAGAAACTCGGTGAATCAGTTCATTGTGGAGGTAAGATCAAAGATGCTCACTGTCACCTTAGGTTGCCCTACGGGGATTAAGAAGAGAAAATGGAGTGAAGTGGGAACTTTTCCTCTTTTAGGGAAAGCTATTCAGCTCTTTTACTTGAAGAACATGGGTTCAAAACTCTGTTCTGCAACAGGCTTACTGTGGACTGGATCAAATCTTTTCTCTCTGACCTCCACTTAGTAGCAGCTCAAAGGTATCAACATGCAGTGTCCCTGTGGCCCATGTTGAGCCTTGTAAAGGCTGGTGCAATTTTGTCATGGAGCTGAGATGTACCAATACATGAATATGGAGCCTTGCCCTTCTAGGTAAAGTTGAGAGCCACTTTGGAAGGTCTTTACATCTTCCATTTCCTAGACCGTACTTGGTAAATGGCTTGAGAGCAGCCCTGAGGAGAAGGACTTGGGGGCGCTGGTGGACGAGAAGCTCAACATGAGCGGGCAATGCGCACTTGCAGCCCAGAAAGCCAACCGCATCCTGGGCTGCATCAGAAGAAGCGTGGCCAGCAGGTCAAGGCGGGGGGGATTCTGCCCCTCTACTCTGCTCTGGTGAGACCCCACCTGGAGTACTGCGTCCAGCTTTGGAGTCCTCAACACAAGAAGGACATGGACCTGTTGGAGCGGGTCCAGAGGAGGCCACAAAGATGATCAGAGGGCTGGAGCCCCTCTGCTGTGAGGACAGGCTGAGAGAGTTGGGGCTGTTCAGCCTGGAGAAGAGAAGGCTCCAGGGAGACCTTATACTAGCCTTTCAGTCCTTAAAGGGGGCCTACAGGAAGGATGGGGAGGGACTCTTTAGCAGGGAGTGTAATGATAGGACATGGGGTAACAGCCTCAAAGTGGAAGAGGGTAGATTTAGATGAGATATTGGGAAGAAATTCTTTGCTGTGAGGGTGGTGAGCCCCCAGCCCAAGCTGCCCAGAGAAGCTGTGGCTGCCCCATCCCTGGAGGGGTTCAAGGCCAGGTTGGATGGGGCTTGGAGCAACCTGGTCTGGTGGGAGGTGTCCCTGCCCAGGGCAGCAGGTTGGAACTGGGTAGTCTTTAAGGTCCCTTCCAACCTGAACAATTCTGTGATTCTGTGAAAGAGAAGCTATCAGTCTCCATGCATGCTTGATCCAATATGTGCAAGTCCCCTCATCTTATTTATTTGCATATTTGCTTTCTCTTGCAGTTTGCAATACTTTGAAAGGTAACAGGATCCAAAGGCTTGCAGTATCACTGAAACTAGTTGCCTTGTGTTTAAAGTCCCTTTGCATCATTTCATGTTCCTACTCGAGCAGATCATGTTGAAGGGGCTGGTCCATGGTGCTCACTACTAATGTAGCACTTTTGGGGTGGAAAGTCTTTTCATTTATTCTAACTCTATGGTAACCTAAGCATCATGTTCTCTTTCTCTGTATCTTCAAACAGAGAGACCATTATTTTGCTGCCGACTCCATGATTTTTGAATAGCCAAGGATAACTATTTGAAAGATCTTATGAAGTACTTCGTGAAGTGTTTGCACAACTATATGCAAATAGTAAACCAGTGCACATCAACGAGTGAGCTCATTTACATCTACAGTATTCAGCAGTTCCTATTCATAATATATTCTTATTGCTGAGAATTTGTGAGAGGCAAAAATATATATAGGCAGTACATTTTGGAACTGCTTCATGTCCTCAACTTCCCTCCCTGGATGCAACAGCAACACTGACTTTGTAGAGGACCACAGAACCTCTCTGTGTTTTGAGTTTGGTTTGGTTTCGTAAAATAATTGAAGGCAAATCCTAAACCAAACTTTTTAACAAGTTAAAATGCTCCCAGCCCACATTGTTGTTATATGGCATGAATCATAAAATAGATCTCCAGCGTGATTCCTTAAAAATAAAGAATAAGATTTATTTTGGTGGAGTTTCCACACAGTTTTTCATAACAGAGCTTGCATTAATCCATAGGTATAAATCTTAAAATGAGTGTTATTGTTATTTCTCTATTCCATAAGATTTATTTTAGGTTTTGTAGAATCTGAAACATCAGTGCTTTTCCTAAAGGAAGTGAGTGAAAACGCAGTTTGTTCTCCAGATTTACATCATATTAACCTGTCCCCAAACTTCATTCTCTCTTCACCAGTTCCTCTTGCTGCAGGAGACGGGGATGAAGCAAAATATATTCTTCTTTCACCTAGTTGTGTAGAGCCATAATTTGGAGTTCAACACGCCTTAAAAAAACATTTGGGGATCTCAGGAAATACCAACTGAGAATTGCCCATTTGTTTTAGTGTTTTTAAGTGCCCTTACCATTTTGTATTTTACAAAAGAGGCAAAAAAGATTAGAGACTGGTCTCAGCTATGGTCCCAAGTGATGATTTACTGGAGATGCCTACGGCAGGGTAAAGACCACTTCTTTAACATGGATCTTTACTGGTCTAGCGACAATTTATTGCTATGTATTGAATAAAAGCCTTATTGAAAGATGAGTATTTGGACAGGACAAAAGAGGAGAAAATAATTTCCCCCTAGTGTATACTTGTGTGCATGCATGAGTTTTAGAAATGAGCTTGGATCGTTTAATTATTTCGCAATGACGCTTATGCTGTCTAAAGTCAGGGCAGGGCTGGTGAAGTCAAACCCCATTTGTTCGGAGTGTGAGCTCCTTGAATAGGGCAGTCAGTCTTACTGAGTTGGGGAGTCTTCTAAAAACGTGAATGTCTTTGCTTCGGTATGGGGCAATCCTGTCAGCTGGGAAGAGAAGAAGGGAGTAGTCTCCGGTGGTGCAAATTGAGATGTTCAGTTTTCTCATGTTTCGAAGAAAAAAAGTCTCCCAAGTCCCTATGGACAGAAAGACAGCTCAGTGTGCTTCTACATGAAATGGAGGTTTGCAGCCAGCCTTGTTTTTTTAAAGGCCAACTATATAAACGCTTGCACTGAAATAACCAAAAAGCTATTATTTAGGAGCAAATATCATTTTTCCTGTCCAAGCCTTTGGAAGAAAGGTGACTTCAGAGTAATGAACTAGTAACAAATCACTCAAATAATAAGGTGAGGCATAAAAAACCAGTAGCTACTTCGTAAGATAGTGATCCCGTTGACTTGCTCCGAATAGCATTGGAATGCTCTAGCGGAACAGGAGAGAAATAATATAAAAAGCCAAGCAGTTAATACTGTATTTTGACCTCAAAGCTATTCGTCCAGTCTTATAAGAATGCACATAAGTGTTTAAAAAGGAAAGGGATATCAAAAGAACAATTTAAGATGCAGCCGCATTGCAATTTCTAAAAAGTTACCTTCATTCCCACTCATACAGAGAAGCCTGAGATGCAGGACTGCTGCTGCACAACCAAATCTATCTCATATGGTGGGTAATTTGTGTAGAGCAAGATTCTCTCCATTTTTGGAACAGAAGTTCAGGGAAACCCTTTAGCCAAAATGCAAGTTAGGGCATAATTGTCATCAACGCTAATATTTGCTCCTCTGGGACTTCATACAGAGTGGAAAAATAGGAAAGAAGCTAAAGAGGTGGTGTGTCAAAAGCCACCTGTTGTTCATGCTTTCTTTTTGGTCGTTTTTCTGTAGCTGGAGGATGTTGGTGACATTATTGAAAAGATTCGCATAGGACACAAGGGTGGAGGACTGAACTCGGGATGGCATCTGGACCGTGTGGCAATTCGGAGACTGTTGCCAAATGGAAAGGTATGCTACGAATCCCTGCACTCTACAATATGCTTCCATTAGCAGCCGCTTCCATTTCCCAAAGCGCATCCTCTGTATACAAAGCGTGATTAACAGTGAAAAATGACTCCCTAAAGAACAATGCACACTAATGAACTTGCTAGAGCTTGGGGACCTGGGGACAACAAACATGTATTACCGTGTTTTATTCTTCAAATGTTGACTATAAAACTCTGCAACCATTGCTTTTTAAAAAATGCTGTTCTCATCGTACCTTTTGACTAGAATAATTTCCCCCTGGCAGTGGATGGGAGCAAAACAGTGATGTTGCTCCTCAACACTTTGGAGGTCTTTGCAACCCTTTATCTTTTGTGTGAAGGAGCAATCTGCCTGCTGGGTTTGGAGGCAACGTTGTCATGACTTGCTTGTTGGACTGAGAGGGGAAATTCCTGAGTTTGTACCCATTTCTAAGAAGTACAGGGCTGAGCAGATGTCCCTGTGCTGCACTGTGCCGTTGTCACTGGACATCCCAGTGTGGCCAAGGCTAACTTGGGTAATGGTGGGTTTGGGTGGCATGAGAGGCCAAAGTTTCGTATTTTCATGTGTAGTTTCGTTCTGACCAATCACAGGGAAGGAAGTGGGTGTACCATTTTAAAATGAAATGGATTGTTGCTAAACATGGACAAGAAATCAATTCACCAGTCCCTTAATTCTGGAAGAATAAATGCAGGGAGCCAGTACAATTAAGACACGAATAATGCCTGTCAGTGCAAGTGTCTCTCATATAAAAACCATCAAGTAGGTCCTAGGACTTTTGGTTGCCCATGTCAACAGGATTAAGGCACTGCAGCCAGATTGGTCGTCTTGATCTTGTCCACATAAGAAACTGTTCCTCAGCCATGCTGGTTGTAGGAACAGGAATGAGTCTGGCTGCAGGGAAGTTCAGAAGAAGATCACCTCTTCAGGATCAGTTCAGAATTAGAGCAGTAGCTCTTGTCCTTTCTCCACTTATTCTGAAGGGATGTCAGCTTTCATCTCCACCTCAACGCTCGGGTCTTCCCCCTCCTGAATTGACTTCTAATATCAAGTGTTGGAGTAAACACGACTTGCTCAGTCATGGTGAACCTACCTCTCATCTTGCTTCCTCCTTCAAAATTTCCAGGATATGTTTTCATCTCTTTGCCTCATGATCAACTCAAAGGTCTGCCTTGAACCTTCCTCATCATGCTCAAGCCTGTACCCTCCTGTACAAGCTTCTTCACAAGCCTTTTGATTGTTTCTCGTTATCATCTTTTTGCCAGTCTGTCACTTTTAGACCCTCTATCTGTATATTGACCAACCCTTGCCTCGTACAGCTTCATGAAGTTAATGAGCAAGATGACATTGTTTTGAGAGATATTGTTATTGGTCATAGGCTAGGGAAGATGAAGAGAGGGATGCGCAAAGGTATGGAAACCAAGGGAAAAGAGATTCTTGAGCTACCTCTTTCTACATCTACCCTTAACTTTGGGAGCACGTTGGGAAGTTCCCGAGAGCTCCATGTTGGGTGCTCTTCCATTAGCCTAGAAAGGGTCTCGGGGCTGCGTGCTCTGCAGTCATTACAGCATCTTTGAAGGACAAACGGCGAGAAACCGGGAAGGTGGAGGAAGGGAGGAAAACCATGAACAACTTAAAACCGGAGAGATTTACAATTCTGCTGATCTTTTGATTATGGCATGGGAAAAAAGAAGAAAGCAGAGCACTGTATGATGCCGCTGATCAGCCGCAGGATATTATGACCTGCCACAGGATAGCAATATGCTGCCAACGCTTCTAAAAGCTGTGCTACCTGATTAGACTGCTAAGATGTGTCTAGATGTATCTGTAATGCTGCAAAAGAAAAATGAGGTCAGTAACTTTTCAGATTAAATTGAAAGCACTTGGGTAGGCAACTAGGATTGTTGCATGCCAATAAAGCTCTGTCTTGGCACGCCAATTATATCTGATAATTATATTTCATTTGTTACAACTTGGAGAAGGGCAAAGCACTGACTTTTAGCACACCATCTTCCCCTGCTGCAGCTTAGGGCCAGACTCAAACTGTAATGAAACAAATTCTGTTCGGAGCTGCAAGAGGATTTTGCCGTGGGTAGCATAAAATAGTGCACTTTACGTCACTTAAATATTAATGCAATCACTAACAAGGAAACTCCAATAAAAACTGTGGCAATGACACGGTGATTAACAATAATGATACAATTAACTCTTGCGGTAACTGCACATTATGCCCCACTGTGCAGGCACTTGAGTCCCTAGACATCCTGTTACCAAATAAACAGTGTTCATATCAATGACACGTACAACCAACATTATGAATGTTTAGGAGCAGTTACAGGCTTCAGTGAGACACATGATTGAATTGGGATCTCTGCTGGGAGGAGAGAGTTTCAGCATGGAAGGATTGTTCTGGAGAGCCCTCTCTTCCCAGGCTGTAGGTGGGGTTGATAAGCACTATTCATTGGCTCAGCTACGGTGAGATTATACAGGTTATGTGGTCAGACAGCCCGTGCAGAAGTGAGGAGGCAGAAATAGTCGTGTGGCCGGTCATTAGGTGCTGGGTTTTGCTTGTACAGCACAAATAACACTTGAAAGTAAAATACTTGAAATCATCTGGAGAGGGATTTTTTGCAAGGGCATGTAGTGATAGGATGAGGGGTAATGGCTTCAAACTGGAAAAGGGGAGATTTAGATGAGATATTAAGAAGAAATTTTTCACTCTGAGGGTGGTGAGCCCCTGGCCCAGGTTGCCCAGAGAAGCTGTGGCTGCCCCATCCCTGGAGGGGTTCAAGGCCAGGTTGGACGGGGCTTGGAGCAGCCTGGGTTGGTGGGAGGTGTCCCTGCCCGGGCAGGGGGTGGAACTGGGTGGTCTTTAAGGTCCCTTCCAACCTGAATCATTCTATGATTCTATGATCTAAAGTGCTGCAGTTTTTGACACTGTGCTGTACAAGTCATGCTCCAAACTGTCTTATGGAGTTAAATGTTGCAAGCCTGGGGTAAAACAGCAGGACCCCAGGGAGCAGCAAAGAGGAGGAGAAATGGTGTTTTATTGATGGCAGAAGGTTTGTGCTATGTGGGTTCAAAGGATGGTTCTGCTGCAGACTCAAGACACTCGATCACACAAGATCCTTGGAAGGGTTTGGCTCCTGCAGATCAGCTTGGATCTGTGCATGGTGGGACGATGACCTGTTCATTCCAGGTTAGCCGTGACTGGAGTGCACCTCTGGTGGTAGGTGCAGAACCTATTCCTCCCCGGTGACGGTGTCAGGGAGGGCAGGATCCGGCAGCTCAGGGCAGAACAGTGCTGCAGTACACAGCGATAACTATATTCAATATTGCTACAGTGAGAGCTATTCCCTTCTTTCACTATGTATTAATATTTTACTATTTAAGTAGTAAAAATAGTGAAGAAAGGGCACTGTATTGCTTTGATAAATAATTACATGAGAGTAATTAAGGTGGACAGTATTCATGTCTAAGTTATACATGAAAGTGGTGGCACACAGAGTACTGGAAGCAGCAGAAAGCCCCTGTGATACTTGGGAGAGAAATGATGAAGCTGACATTAAGAAAAGTGCCGTCTTTTTCTTCCTTTATTTACTTACTGTGAGATTAAAACTAACTTTTTTTTTTTTTTCTTCAGTTCAGACTTGTGGTCTCTGCAAGTTGCATGATGGCTCATGCCCCTTTCTTTGTGGAGACATAGCCTGGGGTGCACAGGACTCAGAAAGCCGCCTGCCTCTTACCATCTTGGAGGCCTTACAGGAGTCTGTTCGTAATGCGTAGTCTGGGATTGATTTTGTTCACCAAGTGGAAAACACATGTTCTATTGTTTTTGTTTGTTTGATGATAGAAATCATATTTGTTTCCACCAAAGTGAAATCAAAACAAAAGATCAAAAATTAAATCACTGTGTTTTTCTCCTCTTAATGCACGTATGGGAATTGACTGGAAACCAGCTTGAGTCATAGAATTATAGGGCAAAATCTTGAAGTATTGACTCAAAAAATAAACCCTACTGACTTCAAAGGGAATGCTGCCCGAATAAGTATTGAAGAGGGATTGCGGAGTCTCAGTAAAACACGGCTTCAGCGGGAATGGTGCAGTCCAGATTAGGAATTTGCAAGATTAAAAACTGGGAAGGGCAGAGATCTGGATCTTGCAGCCAGTCTTACGCAGCCAGTGGGAACACTGTTGTCTGCTACACTTCAAGTGCTTCTTCTGAGAGTCCTCAGATGTCCTCTTTCTGGAGGAAATATATTTCCGTACACTATTTCAGCTCTGCATCTACATACACATGCATACATACAGGAGTTGAAAAATCCTCGCCTGCAAGTCAGAGTATTTTCAAAGGAGAAATGCTAACATGTGTTCACGTTGTCTTGAAGAGACTGTCTCTGTCATGTTCACTTCAGGGCTCGGAAACCATCACATTTCCATGTGAAAGATGGCTTGCAAAGTCTGAAGACGACGGCGAGATTATCAGAGAACTGGTACCATCTGATATTTTTACTGAAAAACTCATGAAGGACGGGACACTCAAGCAGATAGAGGAAGAAGTTGAAGACCCATTAGAAGGTAATATAATCCTAGGAGTAGGTAGGGACCTGTTAATCTGATTTTTTCAAATAAAATGTTTGGATGTGTGATTCAGGCAAAATGCAATGCTGGTACGACTGTTCACATTTCTTTCCCTCCTTGTTCTCTGGCCTCTTTTATACCTGAAGCACTTCTGTGCAATAATGCCATTATTTCCCCATAGGGCATTTACAAAACCGTCACAGCCACCCTTTCACACAGATACAGTTTGCACGTCTCCACTGATGCCTAAGAAAATTCTTCCATCTTGTCTTCCAGGCTCCGCAAACATCTTTACTTCTTTGCCCAACTTCACCTTCCCTCCCTACCCTACCAGTCTGATTTATGCTCCTCTTTCCTGTCAAAGTTGTTTTTCCTGCTGTTCTTCAGGTACATATGAACATCCTCTAAAATTTTGGTTCTAGGCAGCCACTGTCACCTCATTAAAGTGCCTCTGGGGAGGAGAATAAATGCTTATGCAGCTCTGAGCCCATCTTATAAAGTGTTCACGTTCAGTGTTTGGCCCTCCTGGTAACTGAAGCAACTGAACAAGAAACTGGAGAAAAGGAAGCTGAGGGGAGACCTTCTCGCTCTCTACAGCTCCCTGAAAGGAGGGGGTAGCCAGGGGGGGTCGGGCTCTGCTCCCAAGGAACAGGAGATGGGACAAGAGCAAATGGCCTCAAGTTGTGCCAGGGGAGGTTTAGGATGGATATTAGGAAAAATTTCCTCAACAAAAGGGTTGTCAAGCATTGGAACAGGCTGCCCAGGGAAGTGGTTGAGTCACCATCCCTGGAGGGATTTAAAAGATGTGTGGACTTAGTGCTGAGGGACATGGTTTAGTGGTGGTTTTGTCAGTGTTAGGTTGATGGTTAGACTTGATGATCTGAAAGGTCCCTTCCAACCTAAACAATTCTATGATTCTGTGGTTCTAAGAACAGAATTTTCATCCTAAAGTTGTTGATTCTTGTATGCCCAGCTGTTCCTAACTCTTTTTCCTCTAGGACCCCTTTTCCCACCCCAGCTCCTTCTGCCCTTGAGAGAAGTCGTGAACCTCCCTACCTCCTCAGCAGAGCAAACTGAATTCAGCTGCCATTTTCATTCTTGGTTTTTACATCTGACAACAAGATGATCCAACAGAGAAAATCATTTCTCTCCTTGTTTCTTTTCTCTCAGAGTCTGATTTGCATTTACAGTGCACCATTATCAGGGTGGAATTTATATCTATTATGTTTCCCATCGCCAAGGGAAGAGGTGCCTTGCTGTAAGGAAGGCTGGAGCCTTTGCACTGTGCCCTTAGAAGAGAGAGTTGTGCTCTTTCGTCCTGTTAGGAACTACATGGTAGCTCATGGGAGATTTTTTTCCCGCAGAGGCGAAGAGAGTTTTAATATCAATTAGTCAGTGGCGTGGCTGCTAGATGCCTGCATGACATTTTCTTTAACTTACTAACTTCTGTTGCTTTACCTTGCATTAGTTACCATGTGTTAACTAACCTGGATGACTCATCTTTTGCTTCTAAAGGAAAAGCCTTAAAACAAGTTTTACAATCTATGGAACGGGATTTTTGGATAACTGAAGGTTTCTTTTGGCTGGGAGCTAGGGCCAGAGTTTGGGAACTTCTGCTTTAGATATGAAATATCTGGGATGGGAATTTTATCTTCTGCATCTCCACAAGTCCTCTTACATCTTGGGCAGTGACACAGCGCAAGTGACAGCAATGGAAAATCAGGTTGTGGTGTTCTGAGGATCATCTTTTATATAGTAAACTACATTTCAGTCCTGAAGGTCTCTAGAACTGGCAGGCAAAAACCAGAGGGATGCATTGAGTAATTAGACTATATGCGTTGCCTCCTTCATTATTAATGTAGCAGTTTTCTCTCAAACGTGAAGCTGTAACTCCGTAGGACATAATGTGGGGAGGTAAACCAGAAAACCTGGCATTGTACCTAGCCTGATGAATGGTCTCAGGTGATGATCCTGATCCATTTCTTAGGGAAATCAATGGAAATCTTTCACGGACGATGAAGCAGAATAGGCCCTGTTTTACTGGGAAAGCTAGGTACAGAAGAAAAAGACAATATAGATATTTTCTTTGATGCTGTTAACGTACAAAGAAGAATCCTAACTAAGACTTTGTGCCTCTTCCTCATTTGCATTGCCCTGGTATTTGCAAGGAAGCATTCTCCAAGGCTCCTATGCCACCAGGGTAATCAGCCCCTAATTGTTTTCCTGGTGAGGATGCTTTCGGTAACTGTTTGTTTTCCTTATGTAATTGGGAAAAGAGCAGCAAAATAAAAATAAGAGTATTTAACAGGTTTAGTAAAGCACATTACTAAAGATTTGATGAGGTTTTATTGGATTGTCATTGAGCAAACTAAAGAGAAAGGGTACTTAAACAGTACAGCTCCAAAACTTCCTTAATTAAATACTGTCTCAGCAAAAGGGCCCACAAACCTGTTCTCTTTCTGTTTGGGGAATTTACAGAGGTACATGCCATTAACTCCGGTAGTAATTGCGTGTCTGAATCCCTGGAGTTTGTTTATGGAAAGTGGAGTATTAAGAATTCACAACACTGAATCACTTGTTCTCAGATGTAGGTCCCTTGAGCCTCGGTATGAAAAGGTGCCGAGTTCCCTCACCTCTATCGACTTCGCATCCAGTAATCACCATAACCGTTCCTTGCATTTTTAACTGTGAACTATGCGATCAAAGCAGTACACAAGCATTGATTAGATGGGGAAAAGGATAGTCAGCAAATTTCAGCCCAGTGATTCTCCAATCTTTGGATCATTACCAGAAGCCTGGAAGGATAAAGCATATGGGATTTTAAACCTACAAGAACTGAGTGACGAGCAGAAAGTTTGGGGACCATTTTCTTAGGTAAATTCAGTACACAAGATAGACCTTGATAATTCACCTGGCTGGAAATCACATCTCCATTTCGTTCTGCAGTTCACACGTACAAGATCAGCGTGTTCACAGGAGATATCTACGGTGCTGGAACAGATGCTAATGTTTTCCTAAATATCTACGGAGATCTGGGAGACACAGGGGAGAGAAAACTCAGCAAATCTGAAACAAACTTCAACAAGTTCGAAAGAGGACAGGTACAAATGCAATGGGTTAATAACACTTTCCATTTTGCAGTCTTTAACCTAACAAGTCCATGACCGTCTTTATAGGCTGAATTTTCCTATGAGGGATGAATTGATTGATTCCATTTACCATGTTCATTACCTCTTAAAGTGCTTTGTATGGATTGTCAACTGGGTATCACAACCGACAGGCACTGCAGAAAATGCGATAGATGTTTCTGTGAAGTCACTGATAGACAAATTATGAGTTTGCTCCATATAAACTGGCTTGAATTGTTAGCTGCAGATTTGAGAGTGCACAAAACCTGAGGTTTCTCATTCCCATAGCCTCTGTGCAACTGATTTGCACGTACATAGTATATACTGCAATTCACTGCAGAGCATGATAAACTGATGTGACCTAAACTACGGCTGTGTTTGGGAAAATAACTCCAAAAGTTGTAATCTGTACTCAGTCCATGACTCATATTCACAGCCCCATATGGAGATACTCAGATATAATGATGGCAAAGATTGTTTTATCTGGATTGTCCGTGCAAATCTAACTGGATTAGTGTCATGGTTTAACCCCAGCCAGCAACCAAGCACCACACGGCTGCTCACTCCCTCCCTCCCAGTGGGGTGGGGAGAGAATAAGAAGAGTAGAAGTTATAAAAATTGTGGGTTGAGATGAAAACAGTTTAATAAGTAAAGCAAAATCTGTGCGTGCAAGTAAATCAAAACAAGGAATTCATTCACTGCTTCCCGTGGGCAGGCAGGTGTTCAGCCATCTCCAGGAAAGCAGGGCTCCGTCACACGTAATGGCGACTTGGGAAGACAAATGCTATGTCTCCAAATGTCCCCCCCTTCCTTCTTCTTCCCCACTTTTATATGCTGAGCATGATGCCATACGGTATGTAATATCCCTTTGGTCAGCTGGGGTCAGCTGTCCCAGGTGTGTCCCCTCCCAACTCCTTGTGCACCCCCAGCCTACTCGCTGGTGGGGTGGTGTGAGGACCAGAAAAGGCCTTGACTCTGTGTAAGCACTGCTCGGCAGCAGCTAAACCATCCCTGTGTTATCAACAGTGTTTCCAGCACAAATCCAAAACATAGCCCCACACTAGCTACTATGAAGAAAACTAACTCTACCCCAGTCAAAACCAGGACAATTAGAAAGAGAAATCTTACTTAGACTTAAAAAACAGGATGTAACATTCCGGTGATTCAATATTGTAATCGGTTGTGAAAGTGACATTTTGTGCAGCTCCCCTCATAGCAGAATCAGGCTTCAAAACACTTCCCTGCAGAACAGTTTCAGCGTACCAAACACCGTCAGGTGAGACGGAATCTAAACACATATTGTGCTTTGTAGTCGCCATTTGCTTTTGTCTGGTAGATGATCTGTTGAGAGCTCGTTAACAGAAGCAACTGCTATTGAACCCTCTGCAGGAGGATACATTTACTATGCAGGCTGTGGACCTTGGCATTTTGTACAAGATCAAGATTCGTCACGACAATAGCATGTTCAGCCCTGACTGGTTCCTGGAAAAAGTAGAGATCCTGGATGAGACCACGGAGGAGTCATTCATTTTCCTGTGTGAGCGCTGGCTCTCTAAAAAGAAAGAGGACAAAAAGATAGAGCGTACACTTTATGAACAGGTACGGTTACGGGTCAAACCCACTGTGATCCCAACCCACTGCTAGTAATAAATATAAAATGATTGAATATCTGCTTGAAGTCCAAGACACATCATTAGGGACTTAGACTTTTTCACTTGTCCAAAATGAATTTGTGATTTTCAGACAAGTGCCGAAAGTGTGGCCACTCTCAGCCCAGTATCACTAGCTCTCTAATTTGCAATTTCAACAGGAAAATCTAGGAGTCTAAGAGAAACTCTTCAGCTGAGAGTCAAATACCTTGCTGATGCACAGTAGAGTCTATTTCCCTGCTGCTCTCCTTGCTGTGCCCACAAAGTAGGTTAGATATGGGTCCCGCTATTCAAAGTCCTCAGGTCAAAATATTGGGTCGTTTGACTTCACCCTTGCTGGGCTGGATGGGTTTATCTTTTCAACAACTTCTTCTGCCAATGCCAAACATAAAAAATCTAGTTTTCCTTGCTACCACTCAAAACACCCAATGGTTTTTAGCGAAATGCACTTTCTGCTTGCACATTCGCTGTTGCTTTACCAGGCTAATATAGCTAATTGGAATTCAAGGTACGTACACTAATTAAAATTAGCAAACAAGATTAATAGACCCCTCTTGCTTCTATACAGTGAGGCATAATAAAGCAGCTGATAATAAGTCCATTGTATTTAAGGAGTCCACTTTGCAAAAGGCAGTGACATTTTAATTGACAGTTACCACTAAAATTATCATCGACGAACTTGGGCCAGACTCATCCTGGATACAACAGAATGGACGTAACAAGAGTTACACCATGGATGAGTATTTCCATATGCTCCCTCATAAAATTGCAGCAGACAATGCTAGGAATTCTTGTGGTCACACTTACCCCGTTGCATGTATTAATTCAAAATGAGGAAAACCTAATCACTTTTTTTTTTTTTTAATTACATGACTGTGTGGTAAGAGCCTCACATTTATTGGACAACGACACTGAATGCATCTGCACTAACTCCTCAAATAGAATAGATGTTCTGTATCATTCACCTTTGCAGTACTCTCCCTCTTAACGCTCTTTGACCTGTAATAGGTCAATTATTCTGACACCACAGTCTGTGCCTTGATAAGCAAATCCGGCACTGTCCCATCCGTCTGAATTTTCTGTGGCTGTTGCTCGCACAGGTAGCAGAGGAAAGTTACAACACACCATTAAAGTCCATTAGGTCCACTATATTTTCTTTTATTATAACACGCATCCAAAATGG
The DNA here is from genome assembly GCA_008658365.1 of Alca torda. NCBI lineage: Eukaryota > Metazoa > Chordata > Aves > Charadriiformes > Alcidae > Alca > Alca torda. Next base: position 4,565,421 of record CM018101.1, read on the forward strand.
CCTGTCAAGGTTACCAATGAAGTAAATGAATGACCTGCAGTAAATCACAAGTCACATTTATTTGAGCTACACTGAACAAAAAGTTACCTGGGGAACCACAGGGATTTCTTCTCATGTTGTTCTTGGAGGCACTTAGGAAGAGCTGACAACGCTTGAGCACCCAACCTCATTACCTTCCCATACGTGCCTTCCAACTAGAGCTATGATGGCGAGCGAAACAGCCTGGATGGCTCGTCTCTCAGCCTGTCGAGTCAGGATAGCAATGCAAACCTAAAGGAGATGAAAAAATCCAGCTTGGTCAAGGCAGCAGAAGAAGGATCACGTGAGTGAGCGCCGCGTTTGGTTGCATACATGCATGTGCTCTTGGCTTTCAGTGCTTGAGAGGTTGCGTTCGTCCTGGTGAAGAGCAAGGAGAGGCAGAACAGCAAATTGCTTCTCTTCACCTTGTGTTGTGACCGCTTTGGGAAAGGCTGGACCGGTGCTTGTGTTTCTGTGTTTGTTGCTTTTCTTGTAGCTCTCCGACCCTAACAGTGAAATAAGCCATGAAGTTCATATCAGCTTCAGTGTTTCCAACCCTCTTCTTTCTCTCCTGTGGAAATTGGTGATGCTGTAGCTTGTCAGAATTAACTTCTCCATTGTCAGCAGACATAAGTTCTCCAGGCAGTGTGGTGCTTTGGTCAGTGCAACAATATCGTTAGGTGGGTGGGTATTCAAGGGGATGCTCTTTTCTGTTGTGGTGAGGTGAAAGGCACAGGGGCCTCCACAGCCAACTGCAATACCCAGATCATGTTGTCTAAAGTTAGATGAGTGCATCCACACCATCAAATGTGGAAAAGGAGCTGGTCAACATCATACATAGGGGTTCCCCAGAAAGAAACCCACGGACCTGAAGAATCATAGTCCCTCTTCCTCTTCCTCCACCAACTTCATTGCAGACAGCACTTCAGAGTGGGGAGAAGTGACACTACCCTCTGAGCACTGGGGTATGACAGAGGTAAGGGAAGAATTTATGCAAGCTTTGTATAATTTTTGTCTGAAATGTCCTTCAAAGGATCCATATCTCTTTGCAGTGAGGGGGACCGTAGTCAGACACGCTATCACCAAAAGAGCCTCCCTTGGATTATCAGAGGCTCTTTTCCACACGATTCCTTAAAGTAACTTTTGTTGCTGATATCAGTTGGGTTTTCACTCCTATATCTCTTTGACCTACTCAAGATGATGTTTCATGTAGCATATTGGATCTGAATTACTAAAGAAGGCTTTGAATTTCCTGAGACTTTATTTGTCATGCTAAAGCCATCTCCTCTTTTTGGGATCAAGCTAGTAGTGCCTCATCACCAAGGATATTTGTTTAATATGAATTTAAACGGTTTATTTTAGAACCCTCCAGTTTTTTTCCCTTACAACATGTAGCTGCATCACAGCAGCTGTTGGGTTGGGAGAAGAGTGGGATATGTGGGGCTGAGCAAGAGCACAGGTAGGTCTCTTGGCTCTCAGAAAACAAACTTCGACTGAGAGTGCTCAGGTGTGTTTGTTCGTTTCTAGAAAGTGGTCTGTCTTATAACTGGGCAGAGGAGGAGGGTCTGCGAGCGCTGTTGCTGAAAGATAGGGAGTCCATAAACTCCAGACTGAGTTTTCTGCTCAAATAACAGATGGAAACAGTTGGTGGCTCCAGTGTAGAGTTTCATCTTTAGGCTCTGGTTCCTGAGACAGCTGTTTCTGGATTGCATCTTATAAAAAGTGAAACATGCCGGACTGTGTCTGAAAGGCCAGCTTTCCTGTGGAGAGACTAATGCTCGGCTGCTGCTGATATGAAGTGGGGAAGTTGTGCTGGTTTTATTTCTGTCTTGGCTGTGAAGAAGCCTGGAAGATCAGTGTCCATCAGCTGAAGTAACCTTTGTGGAAAACGTTCCCAGTCCATCAATATTTTCTTATAATTCCATTACCACACAGGCTTATTTCTCTGTACTTATATGCCTTTTGATTAACCACCCTGTGTTCCAGGAAAATGGCTTATCATCTAAATTGCACCTACAGTTTGTTGTCATCCTACATGGGGTCTTTTAGCTTTAGATTAAAATTTTAGTTGTATGGTTAAGATACTGTGTTGTAACAAGTAACTGGGCAGCAGCTCAGTCACAGTCACTGTCTGTATACGTGCGCTTAGTCCACAGCAAGGGCAAAATAATTACAGTTAAACTTCCGTGGTAAGCCAAGTGTAAAATGATGTAATTTGGCTTAGGATTTTTAGATAGGTTTCGCTGACATGGTCCAAGGGAACTCACAAATGATTACTGCAGCTCAGCTGATGCCCAGTAGCTTGTTGCGATGTGATACCTGGGTTGCGTGTCCCCTGTCTTTAAGTTGTGGAGTAGACATTTCTTAACCTGGCCTGCAACCCGTGTGTCTTGGGGCAACCCTTCTTTTGTAATCCCATATTGTCTTCAAATGAAAAATAAGTGATTCCCATGTTCCTTCTGATATTACTTCTGTGGTGAGACAATGGATAACATCTGCCATGTTGGCATTCCATGTAGTTTCACAAATAATGGGTAAAACATCAGCATCTCCCATGAGAACCCCTCTCCAGCAGAGCTAAGATAGTTCCCATCATCCCCATTGTGCCAGGGTGGTCTTTCTTCTCTGAGTCCTGGAGCTTGTCATCACCACTATCTCTGTTGCGGTGACATGGCCTCATTAAGGAAACTGCCTCTTGAAGGAATGTCAGATAAGATGGGCTCTGTGAGCCAGACAGCCACCTCCTGAGGTGGATAAAAAACCATCTGTTGATTAGTTGATTAGGGGAAGTGGTATTGGGAGGTGCCTGGGAAAGGGAGCGACAGTTCGAGCAGCCCAGTTCTGACTCTGCCATGCTCAGATGGTGAATACCTTTGAGGGACATGTGGCGGTGTGAGGATGGAGCACAGAGGAAGGTCCTGTTGACTAGGTACCTGCATGGATCTGAACCGACAACCCTGCTCCATGCTGGAATGCAGTGCTGGAGATGGTGTGGTCCACATCGCTAACGAAACCCGACCCCCTGTGAGGGGGACACATGCCCTCAAACAGCCTGAACCCTGAGCAGGGACTCCAGGAAACAGGGGGCAAAGGGACATGGCCTGGTGGACCTGTGGTGTCCTGCTATGGCCACCTACCTCAGGTTTTGCATTCTCCCATGTTTGAAGAAGGAGAACTATGGGGTCCCAGAGAAAGAGGGAGACAACGAAGAGGTGAGATAAACACACTAAAGGATCATTTTTCTAGTTTTTAAAGGAAAGAACAGCAAACAGTGTTTCCTGCTGCCTGGCAGCAAGCTACTCTATGTCTCTGTATCCATTGTTTAAAGTGGGAAATGACAACAATTTCTCATAGTTCTCATTTTTCTTGTAGGTGTTTCAAGTACTTTGGCTTGAGGATGCAACATCAGTTGAAAATGCTGGTACTTCTGTGAACTTAGTCTGTCACAGGAGAACAGGGTACAAACCGTATAAAAGAAAATTTTGCCCCCATTCAAAATACACTTTATTCAAAAGAGGAGATTGGAGCTGTTCTAAGCATGACCCCTCAACATATTTTTATAAAATCTGTCTTGCCTACAGCTAAACCCTTTCTCCTGCTAATAGCAGCAGCTCCAGTGGTTATTGTGTGAAGAATGCACTGCATATCATTACGCTGATGTGCACACTGAAATGTAAATGATATCATAAAGGGGAGAATAAGTCTTGCCTAATCTTCAGTTCGTGTTGTGCTGGTACACAAAATCCTCAGACTGGGGCTGAATGAATCTCTTTGGGTTCTGCTCTGTCTCCGGAGGTAAGAACAGATTTGGTCAGCATGAATTCATACCTTCCCTGATATTGCACACACATTCTGAGCTTGATGTGAGTTTCTAGCACAACCCCCACCCCAAAAATGTTGTTAGTTATCATAAAGCAAAATTAGATGTCAGTTCCGGATGATTTGAAAGCCAACCGTTTTTTGTCAAGGTTTATAAACCTTTTTTTTTTTTTTTTTTAAATCAAAAAAACGATGATGAAGCCAAGCTGAGTTTCAGGTCTGTGACGAGGCAAGTTTCAGAGCGCCGAGTCTTGTCAGAACGGTTTGAACAGCCCTGCACAAATGTTCTGAGAAATCAAACGAGTATTCAGCATCTAATTCTGCACCACCCGCTCGGCTTACCCAAATGAGCTTTTGGAAAGCACTTGAAAAGCAGTCTGGCACTTCCTCCCTTTTAACAGCTGAACTGAAATTTCTGAAAACCACAGAAAAACCTGCTAAGTCCCAAGCCTTGGCCTGAAGGGTTTTCTCTGAATTGCTATTACTATGCAATATATAAAAATATTGTGTGACCTACCTTTATTCCTAGTTTGCCTGGATCTGCAAAGGGATGCTGAAACCCTGAGCAGCCCCATCAATCACAGCAATCCTTTAATGAAGCACAAAGAACATTTGCAGTTGTACCGGGACATTCAGTCAGCAGTGGTTTACCTTGGAGTCAGCATAGATTTATTTGCCTTTATTGAACAGTGAGCATAAGATCGCTTTGGTCTTACAGTCTATTTAAGATTTAGGTGCTCGGTCTCATCTTCAGGAGGGTCTCCTGGTGTAAATAAAGATTCAAGCCCTTTGCTGTTCTGTTCTCTATTAGGGAGAAATGTGGGCTTGCAGCCAGTAGTGTTGTCCAGGGAAATTAACCCTTGATGAATTCAGTCCCAAGCGTGTATGGGAAAGTAGTCTCCCATGCACATTTGTGGCCCAATGCAGCATGGTGTTATCCCTTCTCTGAATGAGTCCAGTGGGATGTGGACCTATTTAACATACACAACTGCTCCCTCTGGTTGGATGACTCCCTGGTTTTCTGAAGTCTCATGTGAACACGTACGTGTGTGGGTTTTCTGATGATTAAACCCCTGTTTGTTGCAGTGATCCCGTACCACATCACCGTCACGACGGGCACAGAGTTTGACTCCAGCACCGACAGCCGCGTGTTCATCATCATCATGGGTCCTCAGAAAGTGCAGACGGAGAGGCTGTGGCTGGATCTCCCGGAAGAAAAAGACGAGTTTGCAGATGGCTCCGTAGAGAAATTCTCTGTTTGGGGCCTAGATGTTGGAGAGATCAAAAAAGTGGAGGTACTTCGTGAATGCAGCGCAAGCGCTGCGTTCATAACTGTATATGAAATACGTGGACAAAGAAAACACATGTTCCTGTTATTCTTAGCAGTGAAGTAAAGGCACTTGGGTCTAAAAGGAATGTAATCAGGGATGTGCTAATGAGATTTCACATGTGTCTGAACCTGAAAATGAGTACGCTTTACAGCTCACAAAACCCTTAGGAGGCAGAAGATAATTTTGAATTATAAGGAAGTTGTAACATATCCCAGTTTTGTCCCATCTCTGACACTGTTTTTTCTTAGTCAAGCCCTGTTATTGACAGATGCAGTGAAGGTTCCCAGGATGCAGTCCTCTCTCAGTCTTTTTCCTAGTTGATTTTTACACTACTTCCAGTTGGGTTTCATAAATTGTGTCTGCAGTGAGAAACACATCTTGTAGAATTTTCTAGCTAAACATGAAAATTGTTTTTACAGCTTGGAGGACCCAGGCTTAGAGAAGAAAATTAATCATCGTTCATAAGTAACGTACACAAATAAATTTCAGTACAGGAGCCATTTTTCCTGCTATGGCTCAGGGAGACAGAATTTGCATAGGCTTTCCATCACTGAGCTTAAACTCCACATGAATCTTCCAGTGCATTTGTGTACATCATTTCATATGGCAGTTCCAACTCCAAAAAGCCTGCTCCAGCCCCCAAGAGCTGAAACCCACAGCATCTAAGGACTTCAAGAGCCTATTTAACTTTATTTTCACACCATGCCCTGAGTTGCAGTAAACCTACCTGTCGGTGTGCGTGCTTGTGTATTCAGAAGGAGACGAATCGAAGAAATACAAAGAGAGAAATCATAACAAATTAAAAAATCTTTGCAGTTTTATGTCCTGTTGTAGCAGCTGATAGACCAAGGCACTGCCATTAGCTTTCATTCAAGCAACAGATTCTGGCACCTTGAGAAGTCCCCATGCTAGATTTGAGTTTATTATCAAGCCATTTTCTTAATGTGCTCCAAGTGCCTGGATATTATGAGTTTTAGCGGCACGTTCTATCTAGCCATCTCTAGGTCAAACTTTGAAAGTGAAGCAAGTACATAAATCCTTCTCTTCCAGACTGTGTGCACATGGGAACAGCCATGGGCTGGGATAGAGAGGGAGGAAAAAGTCAGTATATCCCCTCAATGTCAGACAGACAGAAGGGTCTGGATGAAGAAAGAAATAGAAAGGGTCTCTGGAAAAGAGGTAGTAGGTAGGGTGAGGACTGGGCAGAGAATAGCAGAAAATAGAAGAAAATGCTTGGAAATGGACGGCATCAAGGAAAAGAAATAATTTGAAAAGTATTGCAAATGGGAAAGAAGAGAAAAGGTTGCAAATGAAATGCAGAGAGTTAGAAAAAGAAATAACATATAGCTTTCAAGCTGGGTGATGATCTTCTGCCCTCTTTCACCCCTATCCTCAGTGATCTCACCAGTCTGCTGCCTCACCTCTTGCTCACCTTTCCCTTCTAGTTTGTAACCCCCCAGCTCGTGGCTGGAGGAGCCATCTGCTCCTGGCCTTCTGCCTTCCTTCATGCAGTGCCCTCTGCTTGGAAGGTCTCTTCTGGCTGATGCACGTCCCAGCAATGACATCGATGTGTCAGTCTGCTGCAGTTGCCATGGAATCAGTCCATATTTTCCTTGTAGAAAATTGCAGTGTTCAGGGACATTGCTGAAAATCGCTAGTTATCTGCCTGGGAGAAGTGAGGAACAGTTCGTGCTCAGATTTGGCATTTGGCTGCTTCTGGAAGAAGGCAAGAAGTTGTGAATATGAGTTACCGTGTGAAAACAGCACAGCATGGGTATTAAGTTTCCAGAAGCCCTCTGTATAACCCAGGCAGCAGACTGCAGGATTTAGTAGGGTCGTAAGATTTGCAGCGTGATGCCACTTTTACTTTGGTGTTATTCTCCTGCCGCAAATATACTGTAGTGAAGGCAGAAACAGTGGAACATGAAGTAAATTGAAAGGGGCCCGTTTATACCTGTCTTGTAAGCCCACAGATATAATATTTACTACTGGTGTACTTTAACAGACACGCTGACATGAAAATAAATAATACAAGTTGTTGGGTATAGGCACTTTGTACTGTGTTCTGAAAACAAGTTTTAATATTTCTTCTCCTAATGAGTGAGAGCACCTCTGTTCCTAGCCTGCTGGTGCTGCAGAGAGACACAGGTATGATCAGAAGACTCCTGCATTGGTCTGCATTTCTAAGCCACCTCTGGTTCAGAGCCTTCCTCCATAGCAAGCACAAAGTGTGATGGAGCGCAAAGCGTTGCAAGTCCCGTCCCTCACTGACTAGGGATCTGATCCTGGAAGACCCTTGGGTCTCTCTAATATTCTCCGCACCTTCCAGAATAAGCAAGAAACCCCATTTTTTGGCATCTTTTCCTTCTGTCTACCGCTCAAATTCTCTCCCATTTTCCCCTGTTGTTGTGTTCGGTCTCAACGTGTTTGTGAGTTGCCCAGTGCAAATCGTGTTTCTCAGTCTTGGTGATGTGAAGTACTCAACAGTCCCTCAGGACCGTGGGAACGAGTTTCAAAGATTTTCAAACAGCCCAAGAATCTAGCTGCCTTTGAAATTTTGTCATTCTAACTCAGTTTGAAAATCTCAGCCCAAACAACGTGTTGTGATAGTGTTATGAGTGTCCAGGCTACACTGCTGGTGTGGCCACGGCTTTGGGTCATTCACTGTATTGGCACGGTCTATCTAAAGATTTGCTTGGAATTGTAAGACAAATCCCAGTGCTCTGCGCTAAAAGACCAGCCACAAGGAAGACTCAGCACTGGTGGGTTTATCCCAGAGTTTACAACATTGTTCTTGGAGCCCTTGGAAATCTGCTTGTGTGCAGGTTCTCCAAGGCAACTGCACGTGCAGGATACTTTCTCCTGGCCAGTCACTGATACCAATGGAGGTAAAGGTTGCTGTGAAAATCAGGTACCTACCAAAGTCTTGGAATGATGCTTTAGGAGGTGGCTGTAACAAACCCAAAAGAGCAGCAGACTTTAATGGGCTCATCAGGATTTCTCCTCCGGCTGCTCTGTCCCTGCTTCACTGCAGAGCCGTCGCCCTGAACTTTCCCCACGGCCTCGTCTGCACCATCCTGCAACAGGTCTCTGAGGAGCTTTGGGTTTGGAGAAGGGCAGCCAAACTGGCAGAGAGGGAATGGTAAGGCAAGTGTTATATTCCCATTCACCTCACACCCCAGGAATCTGAGAATTAATGCATCCATTGTAGACTTGAATTTCCCCAGTGGTTAACTCTAATTTTCTGCAGCTGCACAGACATTAGTAAAGCAATAATACTCCTAATAGCAGTGATGGCTGAGACAGTCAGATGAAAAAGATCACTTGTTTTTGGGGAAAAAAAAAAGGTGCCACAGATATATCACCCTCGATGAACCTGCTATTAAAAATTGTTTTCTGAGCAACACTAAATATACTAATAATTTAAAAGCAAAACCAGTGAGAGCTAAGGACCTCATTTTCCTAGTAACGACACAAACAACACTTGCTCTGAAAATAGTGAACTGTAGGTAGCTCTTTTATTCAGCCTTTTATGTGCAGATTGCTCATTGGCGTGACTGGCTGACTGACTGGGATACATAATTATGCTTATAAGTCTGCCCCAGGATGAATTCCCCATGTTCTTTAAGAGGGACATATGCAGTTTCTTGGAGAAGTTTGCACCACTGGCATCCTTTTGCTGCTGATATACTTGTAGGACCAGCGCTTGTTGCTCTTCGTGGCCCTTGCTAGGCTCAGCTGCAGATGGGCTTTGGCTTTCTTAACCTCACCTCTGCACACTTGGTCAGTGTTTCTCTATTTCCCCAGGTCCCCACTCCCTGCTGCCACCTCTAGTATTCTTCCTTTTTCCATTAAAGTTTTGTCAGGAGGCCCTTGTTCATCCATACAGGCTTCCTACCACCCTTCTGTGACTTCCTGCTCTCCAGGATGGACCATTCTTGAGCTTGGAGAAGGTTGTTCTTGAAAATCAACCAGCTACAGATGTAAACTCCATCTGTTGGCTCCTATACAAACGTGGAGCTTTTGCAGTTTAAGGAGATGGGAAGCGGAGAAACAGCCTGATACATATAGTTGACTTAGGCGTGGATTTGTGAGGCAAGGAGTACTTGAATAATACATGTGAGTGTTTGTCCAGCTGCATCTTTCATCTTGGCTATGAAGCTTTGGATAGACACTTCTAAGTGTTGCAACAGCAGTGGAAGGGGTTGGAGAAATGCGTCTACAGAGATCAGCAAACTAGAAGATAGAAGTCAATGGAGCAGAAGTAGAGTGGTAAGAGACTGGAATTGTTTTCACGTAGGTCAGTCCAGTCTACCTTGCTTATTTTTGGGACTGGCAGTGTCCTGCCTTCCCTCACGCTCAGCAACTGATGACCTGAGCTTCCCTGCCCACGTCAGCTGCCATGTACGCTGATGTCTTGCCTGTTGGGCAGCAATGGCACAAACTATTTCACAGCTTGCTCCATTCCACTGTGCAAGTGTTTTATGTGACCATGTGTGTAGTCAACACCCTTAATCACAGAATCACGGAATGGTTCGGGTTAGAAGGGACCTTGAAGATCTTCTAGTTCCACCCCCTGCCCTGGGCAGGGACACCTCCCACTAGACCAGGCTGCTCAAAGCCTCATCCAGCCTGGCCTTGAACACCTCCAGGGATGGGGCATTGACAACTACCCTGGGCAACCTGTTCCAGTGCCTCACTACCCTTACAGTAAAGAATTTTTTCCTGATATCCAATCTAAATCTACCCTCTCTCAACTTGAGGCCATTACCCCGTGTCCTATCATAACACTCCCTGATAAAGTGTCCCTCCCCATCCTTCCTGTAGGCCCCCTTTAGGTGCTGGAAGGCCGCCACAAGGTCTTCCTGGAGCCTTCTCTTCTCCAGGCTGAACAACCCCAACTCTCTCAGCCTGTCCTCATAGCATAGGTGCTCCAGCCCTCTGATTGTTTTCGTGACCCTGTCATTCATCACTGTCATAGTCATTCATCACTGGTTAAAACCCCCAGCTGGGGTCTCTCCTCCGAAGAAATTCTCTTTCACCAGCAGGTGTTTTCTTGCTGACCTTCACAGGTGGGGCATGATGGCGCTACCCCTGAGAGCTGCTGGCTGCTGGAAGAACTCACCATCGTCGTGCCCACCAAAGGCGTCATGTATAACTTTGTCTGTAAGTGCTGGCTGGCCAGAGACAAAGGTGATGGGCTCACCTCACGAATCCTCAACATCCTGGATGCTGACTGTGTTAACATTGGCCTCAAGGTAGGCTCTGGGCTCATCCTGTATCTTTAGCTGTTGCACGGACCTGTGCTGATATAGGTTGTGTGTCAACAGTTCTCCTACTTTGACTTCTGCATGTGGTTTAAGCCTTTTAGTTGCAGAGGGTTTCTTTGTTATTTCTTTAGCAAAATCTTTAGGACTTGGTTTAGCGTCATTACCCTTAGAGAACAGTCTGGATTCAGCCGTGGCCCAGGCAGAAGGACAGGGTAGGGCAGAGCAGGTAGGACACAATTCAGCATGTCCTCCTTTTCTCACCACACTGGGAGCGCCCACTGCGCACCCATAGAGTGGGAGCAGCTGCCGGGTGAACACCTTGGTGCGATCTAACTCCGTCATGTTTTGTTTGAGGAGATACTTCTAACTCATTAAATTAGAGTAGTGGAGATACTTTAATCTCAGCATAGAGTAGCTACATATCAGCTTCTCTAATACAGGAGAGGGAAACTGAATTCAGTTAGAAACTAATAATAATTGGAAGTTGTTGAAACATGGAGACATTTGTAAGCTTGATCTTTGAAATTAATTAGTGATTAAAGTTGAATAAGCAATGAAAAAAACTATATAGTCTATTCATCCTTATATATAAATTTGAAGTAGTGTGTGCTATGCCATATTTCAGCCAAGTACAAATTGGAAAGCTGAGCTATGCTGATTCTGGATGTAGATTTATAAACAGAAATAACAGTCTGGATGAATGGGACAATAATACTGTGTTTAATACCTGTATGGCAATTTAAAAATCTCTATAGACGTGTTTCTATTTACAGTGAGGTTACACTTTCATAGTACATTAATTTTTCTTTATGCTGCTCTTGATTCCCAAGCTAAAGATGTTCTGCTGAAATCTTTCTTGTTCCCCAGACACACAGAAATGTGATAACATCTTTAGCATCTATGAAGGCTTCAACAACTCAACGCAGGTTTCAGTGGTAGAATTGACCTAAGAGGGAAAAAACTCCCTCAGACTGAACACCAAGTTAAAACCTAATCTCTTAAAAACTTCCCATCAGTTGTTTAGCCTCCGGTATAAGGTTTCCAAACTCCTATCGGTAAGGCTGACGGCGTTGCCCGTAGATTGAAGTGGATGTTAATGAAGACTTATGTTCAGTCTTCCTTAAAAGCCCAATCCTGAATATTTATTTTCATAGCATGCCAAAAATAGACACATCTAACTAAATTTTTTTTCTATGATGTTGGGCCAGAAACTTGCTGAAAGGTTTGAAGGAAATCAGGGGAGATGCTTGAGACATGAAATCAGAAGTGCGCATTGACTTTCTGATCAGTCCTCCTAGTGAGGGAATTTGGGACTGTTCCCTCGTAAATAGCTGTAGTCAAGAACTGAGTTTATTTTTTTTTTTTTTAGAGTTCAAAGAAGACTAACCTGTTTAATGGTCTTTGGGAAAGTTAATGCGTTTTTGTTTTGCTTTGGCTTGACTCTTGCACAGCCATAGGTACCCTATTCAATTTAATTTTCTTCTTGGTTTATATTCCCTCTTTGTGCTTTAAATTGAGTATTTGCCTCCCCATACACAGAGAAACTAGTTAATGTCCACCACGGTCATTAAAAACCTTTAATGCATCGGTAAAAGGGTTTTTCTTCTCTTACCTATAGCAAATATGATGCTTTGCTATGATTTAAAATGTATGCGGATGAATATGTGATGGACAGGTTAGTCAGGATTGAACAAGCTTGGAAAATAATTTTCTATGACTTTATTCCTTTGCACCCTTTATTTATGTGGCAATCACAATTCAGGCCAATAAAACTTGCCTAGCAGTGCACTATTTGAAATATGTTTTGTTGGGGCTGTTTCTTTGGTATTCTTCCACCTCTTAAATCCAGAGGTCTTGTTACCATAGGTACGATCTTGAAAGCATCTCAATGGCCTAAAAGTCTTAATGCCACTGACAGCCACTGGGACTTGCACGCTTTTGAAAGGTTTATTCTGAATCTTATTATTCACCATGTCAGGAGAAAAGAACAAAGTTAGGCTAATAAGGTGAAAATGATGCAAACATCTTGTCACAAACTGGCATAGCTTTAATGTGCGAGATCTGGGAACACTCCGCGTTCGATGCTGCGGGTGTGTCCCGCTGGAAATAGGAAAGCTGCATTCTTCTGCTGTGGGGAGCGTTCGGATGCATAGACTTTAAAACTCTTAGTATTGTCGGACTACATGCTGCCCAGAGGGACACCGAACACTCGGGGGAAACATTTTGAAGTCAAGGGAAAGAAAAACTTGTGTCTTTGGGAGCTGTTTGTTAAAAATGGCAAAAGTTTGGTGCAGTACGGAGGTCTGCAGTGCTGGGAGGTGGCTGGGAGGAGATGGCAGTAGCAAGGGTTGGTGACCCACGCATTGACGTGAGGGGTTTTGACCTCCACGGAGAAGCAGTTTAACTGGTCTTCATCGCTCCCCAAGCATAAGGTTGTCAAAATGAAACATGTCTCACTCTGAGTCTATCTAGGCTGAGAAAATCTGCAGAAAAGGTCATAGATGATGTAAAGAGGAAGATCCTGTAGCAAGTTCATCAACCTCCAACTTTGGCTATGAGACCCACGGTGTGGTGAGCACCGAGGAAGCTGTGTTGTAACCATTTCTGGCAAAGAAGCAGATCTCCTGCAAAGCCTGTCTAAGCCTTTTGCCCAGGCTTTGCATGAGGTTAAGGACAGTTTGGGAGACCTTCTGATTGTTTCAAATCCTCACCAGATCCTCTATGAAGTCACGTTGTGACTGGTGACATCGAAAGCGGTGGTACCGACGCCAGTATTTTCATGACTGTCTTTGGATCCAATGGGAACACTGAGGAGATGCAACTGGAAAAAAAATGGAGACAGGTATAGTAACTTTGTAATTTTTGTTGGTCAGAAGGGGAGCGATAAAAGATTCTAGCGTCAAATCAAGAAGCACTTGGGGCTTTGATCATGCTCCCACTGAAACAAAAAGACAAACTCCCATTATGTTTATAGATTCAGAACTGGGCCTTTGTGAGTGTTATTGTAATGTATTTAGCAGAGCAGAGGACGGGAGAGCACTGTGTAGCCAGGGAAACCATCCTTTGTCATTTGTAGAAGTTTTGTTTAACCCATTCCTCAGTGGCTCTAGAGATAAGCATTGTGAACAAAAATATGGATTGGGGAGTCCTGCATCCACTCCAAGAGGAACTGTGGGCATTGCATGAAACCACAGGTGCAATTTCTGCAATTGTGGAAAAATAAGCAATTTAATTTAAACATTATTTAATGGGAATGCATGAGTAACTGCATAATGAGAGACAGACAAACCAACTTGCACACACCTGCCTTGGGAAGTGCCTGTGATGGGAAGGTGCTGACTCCTCCCGTTTGCTTTGCTGGCCAGATGTCATCCAGCTTGGTCCAGAAGCCACGTGAGGGATGATGCCAGGGCCTGAGTGGGTATCTGAGGGCCCTGCTGAGGAGTGGGCTTCTTAGCTCAGGCTCTGTGCCATGTTAATGTAACCGTGCAGTTTGTATCTGGAGCTGGCTTGTCTGTAGCTGGCACAAAAGGGACACATGGTGACATCTGTCTGCCCAGATGTGGCCTTACCATGCAGAGAGTATGCGGGGAGTGCTGCACTGCATGCTCTGATTTTACTAAAAAGGTGAAATCATCATGTTTTCTTCAGCAGGGACAGCTGAAAACGTTGTAATTCTAGTCTGACGCCAGCACTTCTGTAAACCAAAAAAACCCACATGGCCACTGATCCATTTCCCTCAAGCTTTCCTGTTCCTTTCTAGCACCTCCCTCGGTACTGAAAGCTTTGGCAAGAATGAACATGGCACTAACCAGCTTTTAGAGATGGGCTTCATCACCTTTAAATGTAATTAATTGACTACCTCTGATCCTATTCAGCAACGCATCTACAGAGTGGTCAGGAGGGCTGGAGCGCTTGCCACGTGGTTCCACCTCAGCTTGTTGAGGTGATGCTGGACTCTTCCCCCAGCCTCCTGGCCATGCAGTTCCTCCGCCGCAGCTTCGTATATCACGTGTGGGCTGGATAATTGAAGAATAGGCTCCCTGCATAGAGGCGTTTGCTCAGGGATGTTTTCCTTGCAGCTGTCATAGCAGGCGGATGTCTGGCAAGCGTGTTCACTAAGCTTGAAACCTTCATGTGTTTCGTTAGTAACAAGCATGAGCCTTGTTTGCTCTGAAGAAGAAATGTTAGCAGAGGCGCTGCTGACTAAACTCTCCATGAGAAACACCCCTGAGTCATGCAGGAAGACATAGCTCTTGGCCCTGCTCCACATCAGAGAGACATCCAATGCGCAGGGCAATGCACCTGGGTTGGCCACCGGGTCTGGCTATCAGTGACATCCTCCTTCCAAGGCCCCAGGCAATCCTGAACTGATCTGTCTACCACTATTTTTAAGCCCAACAGTTAATTCTAGTAGGTGGGAAAATGGACCATGACGGTTTGTATTTAAAATTAAAGCAAAATTCACATCAGGGTGCGTCAACCAAAAATCTCTAAGGGGACCAAGACATCTCCAACCTCTCATGAGGGGGACTGCAGTTTTCGCTCCAGCTGGCCAGGCAGGTGATATCCTGAACTATGTGGCCTATAAAAACCATCTTTGTCTATGCAGGTGGCACGCTAACTCTGCTACAAGATATTGAGAACACAATAAAGGAAGGCCACACAGTTTGTATGTTATTAGTTGCTTGGGCTTCGTTCTGCCTTTAGAAGATCTGCAAAAGGTGCTGAAAACTCATTGTGGCCGTATAAAGAAGGACATGTAATAACAGCTATTAATATTTTAATATTGCCGGGATGCTGTGCTATTCTTTGGGGACGATACTGGCACATCTCTGCTAGCTGAGGACGCTCTGTATCAGACCTCCAACTGTACAGAGCTCTCCTCACGTCGTTAGCACCCTCTGCAGAGGACATGCACGTCCCCACAATACAACAAGTTGCCTGTTTCCAACACCACTCCCACCAGTCTTCATCCAGCTCCTAACAACATGGGCTGCCCCAGGCTCTTGTTTCGCATGTAAATCTCGCCCAGCCTTTCGGGCCAACGGCGAGGGATGGGTGAGAGCCACTGCAACAAATGGTAAAAAGCGCTTCACCTTTATTGGGGGCCATCCAGCGCCAATTCACTCACAGCAGCTTAGTGCATTACGAAGAACCGTCTGTCTAACCTGTTGCAGATTTAAGGCAATTTTAGCTACATTACTGTTATTGCCAAGACCTCTGGGCAATAGAATATTTTAAGTGCAGGCATGGATAGGAAAGCTAATGAAATCCTTAGATAAATGCTTCAGTGGTCCTGGAAAAGGAATAGCAGCAGTCAGCTTGTCTGGGTACTTCTTCCCTTCTCAATTTTTTTTCAGACTTATGTTCATGTTCATATAAATTAAGGATAGAAAAGAGCTCTTGGGTACCCAGCTTGTCACTTTAGCAATTGTTTCCTTCTAGTACAATGAATTCTTGGAAGTAGCAGGTATCAGCCTTACAAACTGTAAACCGGGCATTTACTGAAGATAAATAATGGTTTATTTGCTGACTGACTGTTTAGCTTAGAGTTGCTCAGTCTGGAAAGGAACAGAGTGAGAGATTTCTATGAAGCTTTGTAAGTAATAGTGATTGTAATGAAAACTGATCATGGGATCATGGGATAATTCAGCTGGAAGGGTCACACCTTTTTCTTAAATAGAAGTGGAAATCAATCCAGCCCAGGCACAAAAGCACATTCTCTTTCTCACAGTGAGACAGGCTGTCTTGGTATCCGGTACCACAGAAAGACAAATAACAAGAGAGGGGAGTTTTTCAAAGAGCAAACATAACCCTTAATAACTAGAAATGGACTGGGACCAAAACGCCCCATCCAAATGCCTCAGGGAGTGCAGGGAAAGCAATGCCTGGATGAAAACTGAAAGGCTCGAGCCAATCCCTATTGCTAACATCTGCAGCTATGCAGGCTCAGATAATGGTGTGAGGATAATCACATTCATGCTGCGGGGGTAATCTGAGCAGAGGTTGGTAAAGAAAGGTGGGGTTTTTTTTTTTCTCCAGATCCTGGCACTGCACAGCTGTAGGAGGCTAAGTACATTGCCAGGAATGAGATATCGTCATTAGGATTGTCTGTATTATGGTAGTGCCCGCAGTTTGCAGAGCTCTCTCCAAACCTCTCAGCAGACTCAGGTAACTCACACGAAGAAGTTTGCACAAAGGAGGAACCTCAGCAGCAAGAATGGTCACGGTGGTGCTTTGTAGACCCCCTGGATTTGGCTGCCCTTCTACTTAGCAAAGGTTGGATTTCCATCTCCAAGCCCACAGCAGGTCTGCCAGAGTATTTTGGGGATGAATCTAGAAGATACGCTTGCTCTAAACAGAGTAATATTGAGCCTGAGGAAGCACTGGAGCAAGACTTTCTTCCTAGCAACATTGATGCTAAGAAGGAGGCAAGGTAGCTCCGGTCCTAGCCAGTGGTATGTCTTCTTCAAGGCCAGGTTGGACGGGGCTTTGAGCAGCCAAGTCTAGTGGGAGGTGTCCCTGACTAGGGCACGGGGTTGGAAATAGGTGGTCTTTAAGGTCCCTTCAACCTAAACCATTCTATGATTCTATGATAAGCATATGTTAGTTTTTCCTCTTTTCCTGCTTTCTGCTGATTGCTATGGATGAGCGGTTCCAACACATCCTTGTGCCTATATACAGCAGCCAAGCGTAGGGTGAGATCTTTCGTGTGACGTTGCACAAACCTATCCTGCTTCTTACAAATAGTGGAGCTAATTTGCAAATCCAAATTCCCCAAATTCAGGTGGGGAGTGCGGGACAGTCAGTTGTAGCCCCTTTCTAAGACAATTTGCCTGCGCTTACTAAACTCAGGCGTCGGGCTCCAACTTGCAGTCAGGTTGCCGTATGCAGCTGAGCTGCAGCAACTGTCTGTCACTGCGGCAAACGCAAAGTTACGTGCTGCGTCTTAGCGAAAGAAGATTAAGCAAAATTGCTTTGGCTTTTAGTTGGGATGGGGTAAGGGCAGGCATGTGGGCAGATGCCAGGAGGAAGGCGATGTGCAGAAACCCGACTGTGAGTCTCTATTGTTCTGGTCACAAATAGAGTGATAATGGATGCTACAGGCTGCCTGGAATGATTCCAGGGACCTCGTATGGGCTTGATTTTCCAGGGGAGGAGGAATCCCTGTCAAACTTGCACTGAGGTGTCTTGCCAAAAACACAGTAGCTAGTGATTGCAGGACAGAAAAGCTCAAGTCCAATAACGTGCACTCATAAACTTTTAATCTGAGGCTGTTGGCAAGGTGCTAGTTGCAGCATGGACAGAGGATCGAGACGCAACGATGTTGTAAAGCAGCAGGAAACCTCCTCAGTCTTTCAATCCCTGCAGGTTTGAGCGAGGCCAGGAGGACAGTTTCATTATGGAGATCGCTGATATCGCACCCCTCAGGAAGATGAGGATCCGGACGGACGGGAAGGGGACTCGCCCGCACTGGTTCCTGGAAAGGGTAACTTCACATTGCATGTCTCTCTGCAGCCTGCTTGTGTTGAAGCCTCTCAGCCCTTGAGGAAGAGGAGGAAGGCAGCTCGCTGGGCCTGTTGTGATAGGACAAGGGGGAATGGCTTTGAACTAAAAAAGGGTAGATTTAGAATAGATATAAGGAAGACATTTTTTACGCTGAGGGTGGTGAGACACTGGCCCAGGTTGCCCGGAGAGGTGGGAGATGCATCCCTGGGAACATTCCAGGTCAGGTTGGACGGGGCTCTGAGCAACCTGATCTAGTTGAAGATGTCCCTGCCTGTGGCAGACAGCCTTTAAAGGTCCCTTCCAACCCAAATCACTCTATGATTCTATTCTTTGATTGTATGACTTGCCTTTATTCATTTCCTGCCTCTTTCCATTAGGTTTCTCATGGTTTTTTTCCTGCAGGAATTGAGTCAAAAAAGAAGAAAGCAAGGGCAAAAGTTTTGCTGTAAAGCTTTACTGTTGGATCTCACTCTACCTCCCTGCAAAAGAGCCTTGGCTTGCCACCCAGGGCACCTGCAGTATTTTCTGGTCCCCAGGATGCAGCCTCAGCTCCTTCAAACCCCTGCCATGCTCTGACCCCATGGGAGAGTGGACACCCCCCACCTCTGCCAGGCAGGGACAGCTAGCGTGGGCCTGGGCTGGGTGGGACATTTCCGAATAATCCATCCTTTCAGGTGAAGCATCACATCCCCCCCGCCTTCCCTTCTCCCTCTCGCATGCAGGCAGATTTCTTTCTTTTCGTCTTCCTACAAGTGACGTGGTGTTTTCTTCTTCCATTTTGAACAGAGTATGCAGAATGGCTCCCACCGTTTCTGTTGACTTCATTTTTCCCTGGTGTCCTCTCTCAAAAAGAGCACAGTGCTTGCCTTTATTATTTCTACCAAACCACCAGCCCCATGTAAACGTCACTTATATTTGGGCAGTAAAATGTAGTTTGCCTGTTACAGGTCCCTATATTTTTATTTCTAAGACAGAGATGGAGGGATGTGCTGATTCCACACCAGCAGATGTCATTAAAGGAGGAACATGTCTCTGCCATGTTTATTTAGCACGCTTTTTCTGGAGTAGATATCCTGCTGGATTTCTGTATCTTGACATTTTTATGAGAATAGGTTAAGACCCAGTAGCTTAACCCATGGTCAGAAAGAAGAGTGCAGGGGTTTTTTATTGCATCCTTTATCCTTTTTGACCAGTCTGAAGCTGTCCTTCATTTTGCCATAAATAATGTGTTTCTAAACACTTGTCCAGGGTGGCCACCGGTTTCCAGTGAAGTGATGGTCTGCTCTTCACCTTCATTAGTATGGTCTAAAAAGTGTTTCTCTGGTGCAATATCTTTTTGTACTTGAGAATTGTCACTTCTAAGTCTTTTCTCAGCAGCTTTTGTGCAGCTTTCCAAAGCATTAGACCTCCAGCATATATCTTCCGAATATATGCCACAGACACACGATTTTTCCCTCTGTGCCTAAGGAATAACTCAATCTGTTCTCTGATTTGATTCAGTTATCTTGGTCAAACTCCCTTTGCCAGTTCCCCGATACTTTTTACGAGTTTTATAAATCACATTCATATAAAATGAAATCAATAAAGCTCATTCATCCAGAGATGTTCCAGATCTTGCAGCCGTGAATTAGCAATAGGTTTAAGGCAAGGGAGTGTGGCATCTTTAGTGGCAGGTAGCACCTTCCCGTGCTGCTGTTGCCAGCTCTGTCCAGTCCAGCCTGGTGGACTGTCCCACCCAAAGCAAGGCTTTCCCAGAGAAGGAGACAAAAAGGATTCTTATGTGAACCCATCTGATGAGCTCACAGCACTTTTATGGTTCTACAGAAGCAACAGGCAGACTATGAACGCAACTCTGAGAGCAGGATTTTAGAAGCTTTTGATAAATGTACCCATAGTTTCTATTTTTCTTCGGGAAACAGAGCGTGGAGGATTTTCTAGCTCCAGTGATATGCGGGGAACTTTATTTATTAGTTTTCTTTCCACCTTCCCTGCAAAGGTAAACATAACATTTGCATTCCCGGGCAGAGAGGGAGGACAGGAGTGCTCTGGAAGAGGGGAGGAAGGATTTGTGTTCTCTGATTTGTATTCCAGCCTTGAAAACTTATGTAGCCTGGTGTGACATGAAAACTGATCTGAGCCCATTTCCATTTCTGTCAAAAGTGCATATTAAACTGCATAATGAAATACTTGTGGGGGTAGTGCTAAACTCTCAGACAGATGGTTCACAGTTAGTGCTAACTAGCACAGTGAAATGAGAAGCTAGATTAAGCCATCAACCCCATAATTAACCATTTGTTGCTCCATTTATCTACAGGGTATTCTCAGTTTTCGTTTCGATTAAAATAACAATAAATGATCTTTTTAATTCTCTTTTGGTCTTTTTGTAAAACGTTGCTGGTCATAATTTATACTGCTTTTAGTTTACCAGAAAAAGAAGCGCATAAATACCAATTAAAATGCATGAATTATCAATGATTGTACACAGCCAACGACTCAATTTACAAGGAGGGAAGTAGTCTTTTTTGTTTTTTTTTTTTTTCTTTTCTTCTGACTAGATAAAATACATTGAAATTTCATTCAGAATCTCAGTGAAGTAATGAAGTTGGAGCCAAAGATTCAAACTGCACTGAAAGTGGCAATAAGTTTTAAACGCTGATACTTAAGTCTCTAGAGCGAACAAAATTTGATTAGTGATGTGATGAGCCAGAATGAATATATTGATTATGCTGTGCACAGAAAGACACACCAAAAGCTCTCTAAAGCTGAGCAGCTCTTGCTGCTGCGAGAGATGCAGAGTTTGGATATTTTCCTCTGACCTGATGCTGAATCTCGTGTTCCCCCCCACGTCGAGCTGCCACGACACTGCTGTGTTTCTGAAAAATTGAAGAATAGAATCACAGAATGGTTTGGGTGGAAGGGACCTTTCAAGGCCGTCTAGTCCAACCCCCCTGCCATGAGCAGAGACATCTTCAACTAGTCAGTTGCTCAGAGCCCCGTCCAACCTGGCCTGGAATGTTTCCAGGGATGGGGCATCTCCCACCTCTCTGGGCAACCTGGCCAGTGTCTCACCACCCTCAGTGTAAAAAAATTGTGACTTCTATTAGAAACCTATCTAAATGCCTGCTTTGGAAACCTCCTCCTGGGATGGCCAGTTCCTCAGTCCGCACGAGGATTTCACCCCGCGTGCCCAGTGTCTTAGATACAAAGTTGAAAAGCTAGAAATAAGGAGGGACGAGGGCTCTCTGAGCGAAATAACAGAATTGTAGGGCTGTTGAATTCTGCAGAGTTGCTTCCCTCAGAATTTTAAGTTACTTTGTGCTGTCAAAGCCAGGCAGATAAGAAGCTGTCTTAATGAAGCACTAATTGCATTGCATTCAAACTTCACAAATAATCCCAAATGTGGGACTTGGTCTTTATTCGCTTCTTTTTCCTTTATATAAAGAGATTAAGAGAATTTGAGAAAATTCATTATAGCTGGAGCTGACTGTTTTTCTTTGTAACTGGGGAAAGTCTTTTTGTTTTACAATCATCAGGACCCCGGTTTTAAAACAAAGACTAATGATGTGCAACAGAATTATAAAAACCTGCAGTTGAGTCTTTAAAGATGCGATCCAGGACCTATGTATTTTCGTTTAGTGGGGCGTGAGCCCCTGCGGAGTGTGTTTACACCGCAGATGGAGAAGGCTGGGTTGAGGTAAATCAAATGATCGGACGTGTCAAACCTTTCTGTTACCGTGTACAGAGCACAATTAATTTCAAGTTGCTGGTTTGAAGTTCCTGTCAGCTACGATATTTGCTCAGCTACAAAGCAAATTATCAACATTTATTCATACGTACCACTCCCGCTTCCTTTTCATTTCTATATGTGTTCTACAGCCCAGTTAAAACCTACGTTAATTAGTGGTAACGTTTGAGCTTAAAGCACGCAGGATGTCCACAGCAAATTCTAGGTATCCTGAAAAATAGTTTAGAAGCAATGTAAAGCAGCAGTCTCATTGACAAGTGGGATAATTTTCCTGAGAAGAACAAGAGGAAATAAAAATAACCTCAGCTCAGCTCCCTGAGGTGACTTTCTTGACCCTCATGATCCAAATCAAATCGTGCATCATCCTGTGTGTGTGCAACAACACCACAAACATCTCCTTGTAGGATGGGATTCATTTTGTGCTATTTTAGTCAGCAAAAGAGCTACGTTCGGCTTTTACTCTTCTACCAAACTCTTTAGGCCTCCTCTGTAGTCAGCAGAGAGATCCGAGGGAGGGAGCGATGCCTCCAATGGCCCCCACTTGGGTAGGATGCGTCGCTTCCCTGGTGGTACCCAGCTCTGAGCACTGACCGTGGGAGGGCCAACACGACG
This sequence comes from Alca torda, assembly GCA_008658365.1. NCBI lineage: Eukaryota > Metazoa > Chordata > Aves > Charadriiformes > Alcidae > Alca > Alca torda. The sequence continues at coordinate 4,587,728 of CM018101.1, forward strand.
TGCTGGACTGGATGCCCAGCGTTTCAGGCTAGGTAAGGTAGGCAACGTCCCCAACTTGTTTTGCCACAGGTTCCCTGCTGCCTCCATGTCCCTTGCTGCAATCTCCCCCAGCAAACAAAGCTCCTAAAAGGAATGTCTTGCTCCTGCATGCTCCTCTGAGGCACCGCCCCAGAACGAGATGGCCGAGGCTGCTCGCTCTGCCTGTGTCAACTGCTTACCAAGCCGTATGTGGGTGAAATCACCCATCCTGGGTGAGGGCTGGGGATGGAAAGGAGGCATTTTGCTCCGGCGGTTTTAGTAGGCAGACAGTTTTTCCCAGATGGCATCTGGAGCGTTGGGCAAGGGCTGGCTATTTGTGAGAGGTCTGATCTCTCTGTCTGCGAGTGCACTCCAGCTGGCAACTCTAATCTGCTCCTACCCCCCGCTGCTTTCCTGACATTTCCCTGCAAGCTTTGCTCAGGACATTTTGCTGCTAACAGTGTCGCTGTCATCCCCGAGCAGGCAGAGGTAGAGCTGGCTGAACCTTTTCCAGCAAAGAGTTTTATGCACCAAAGGGAAGAAAAAAAAAAAAAAAAAGGCATTTTCAGTCAACCTGAGATGATTCACAATTCAAATTGGCAAATTTTAGCCAAAGAAAGTTCCTAGGTTGGACTCCTATGAGGATGTACATCGTTCACGCATCCTTGAGCGAGGAGACTTCCCTCTGGTCTGTGCCCCAGCCAGAGGGCACCAGCTGGGGTAGCAGAGACCTGATTTCTGCTCGGTTCAAAGCAAGGATTTGATTCAACATCTCTTGACTCACAGAGGTTTTCTGACCACAAAGTAATGTGTCACCGGCTGTGAATAAGCAGCTTTTTAGAAAAGTGGGACAGCTTCAACAGCCCAAAATGTCCTGTACCTCTGGGATGAAGGTGCTGTGTTACAGATCCCTGTTTAGCATCAGGCAGAGAGAAAACCCCAAATGTCTGCCCAAGGAACAGTACAATGCACGAATAGCACGGCTACTGCTTCAGCTTCAGTGTAGCTGCTGCTCTCTTTAAAAATTTTTTATAACCTGGAACAAGTTCTTTTGAACTGCTAAAGGCTCCAGCAAAGCTTGGTTGGGTCACAGAAGTGCATGGACTGGGACACGCAGTTTGAGGACAGGATTTGAGCACATTTTATCTCAAGATAAGTTTTATAAGTTTCTTAGGCTGATATACGAGAGTGCAGTGGAAGGTCACTAAGATAGTCAAGGGGCTGAAGCAAATGGCATACTAGGAAAGGCTAAAGTAAATGGGGTTTTTTAAGACTTGAGAAGACAAGGCTAAGGGGGACTCTAATTGCAGTCTTCTGCTGCTTAAAGGGAGGTTATGGAGACCATCGATACCGTTCTTCTCAGAAGTGAACAGTGAAAGGGTATGAGGCAATGGACACAAGTTGCAACAAGGGAAGTCCTGATCGATATAAGGAAAAAATCTTCCCAATGAGAGTGATGCAGCCCTAGGATAGAGGCCCACAGTGCCGGGGGAATGTCCACCCTTGAGGATTTTCAAAATTCAATGGGATTGGCCTTGCAGTGCCCTGCTTGGAGCAGGAGTGGGACTAGACACCTCCACGTGTCCCTTTTAACTTAACGTTTCCCAGGAGTCCATGATTCATTTCTTCCTAACACCATGTCACATTTCTCTGATGCCTCTGGGCTTGTGTTTCCATGGCCTTTGCAGAGATGTACCTGCAAGGCGCTGTTTCTTGATGCACTGCTTCCTTCACTCAGGTATGGTCTCTATTTCTGTTGGATGGTAACAAAAATGGTAATTTGCAGCCCTGTCTCCTCCCTTCCCTCCAACTCCCCCAGTTTAGTGAGAACTTACTGCTAGGTTTTTGCTGTAGGCAAGTGTAATGCCTTTTCCCATAGGCTGATGCTCCACTGAGCCCACATCCAACAGGACATATAAGATGGGTGTTTTATTAAGTGTTGTTGGAGGAACTCACTGGCTTGTTCTAAAGAGGTTCCTGTTCTGTTCTTATCCCCACAGCATCTGAGCTCCTTCCCGTGACACATTAGACAGTGTGACTAATATCTGTTGCACACTGTTTGTTCTGTCACCTTTTCCCAGACGGAGAAGAGTGTGAAGCATTAAGTTTTGCTGGCCTAATTTTATCTTGTGCATTGCTTTAACTTGTTTGGGTTGGTTTGCATCTCTCTACAATGATAGCTGTGAGTTTGCACACAGGAGGCAGGCAAAAGAACGATACTGTTACTTCAAGGAGAAGTAGTGTGGTTTTCAATAACTCTCTTTTAGACTTAATTCTGTACTCTCTTCCAGGAAAGGTCTGACTCTCTTAGTGGTGAGCTTTATCCATAACTTGTGTCAGAGGAGCAAATTTCCTCCTGTGCTTTACCCTATGAGTGAAAAGGCCCAGTATTATGAAGACCATTTCTCAGGATAAGTCACCACAGCAAATATTGTCCATACAGAGAGCTCTTTTAGCCCGAAGGGCTCAGTACAGGTTTTGAAGCTAGAACCAAGCTCTACCCACGTCCTACCACACTCTGCGCTTTATAGGTTTGATCTTTGCCCTCGTTCAAATGGTGGTTCAAGTTTAGCTGAAGTTTTTTTTCCCTTATTTTGACTCTTCACAGATCACCCTGAAGAACCTGACTAATCAAGAAGTGGCCACATTACCTATGGTGAATGGCTGTCAAAGCTGAAAAATGCCAAGGAAGTTGTGTGTGAGATGCCAGCTGTGATAAATGATGAGCATGATGGAGGACACGACATACACTCTTCAGGTTAAAACCAGTGATGTTGGAGGCAAGTGCATGGTGGATTTTTATGACTTTTCTAGGTTGAAGTTTGATTTTTAACAATGGAAAATATCTCCTGCTTAATTTGAAATCATGTTTTAAAAAGAATATTATCCCTACTATGCTGGAACACCTTCATTTTGGCTGGCTGTTCGTCATGCCATTATGCTGTGGGATTATCCTCATCTGAGCACTGGGCGTAAAATAATTAGACACAAAGCCTAGATTTGACTGCTTGTTGCTCCCTCTGAAGACCCTTAACAGAAGTTATTGCTAGACCACGTTGCCATGGTCAGGAGCCCCCTTTTTCTTTTTGGTCAGGTCAGGTTCCCACATAGGGTGGAAAAAAAGGCTACGGTCAAAGCAGGTGGACTCCAGGTTTTCAGTCAGCACTATCTACTTTGGCCCAAGAGAGGAGCAATAATTCACCCTCCTTTTCAAAGCGGTTTGAGACCATTTATCTCAGGTCATGAAAAACCATCCCTAAATGCACACCAGATAGAAGAGGTGGAACAGAGTATAAGAAAGTTGCAGAGCTTCAAGAGCCAAGAAATGGGATTTCTATGTCATTTCCTGGGATCGCTGCCTCTTTTCATGAGAACTTCTGTCAGGCTGCTGAATGAAAGCTGCAACCGCATACAGGCTGCCTGGTGCCAAAGTGGGGCAAGTTAGACATTATCTTGCAGACACCTTGTTTGAAAGGTGACCCTCAAAGGGGATTCTGCCACACCAATGCACATAATCACCTCCTGATCTCTTCCTCTTTTTTTTTTTTTTTTTTTTTTTTTTTTTTTTTTTTTTTTTTTTTTTTTTTTTTTTTTCTTTTTTATTTTTTTTTTTTTTTTTTTTTTTTTTTTTTTTTTTTTTTTTTTTTTTTTTTTTTTTTTTTTTTTTTTTTTTTTTTTTTTTTTTTTTTTTTTTTTTTTTTTTTTTTTTTTTTTTTTTTTTTTTTTTTTTTTTTTTTTTTTTTTTTTTTTTTTTTTTTTTTTTTTTTTTTTTTTTTTTTTTTTTTTTTTTTTTTTTTTTTTTTCTTTTTTTTTTTTTTCGTTTTCTTTTTCCCGGATTTACCTGGTAATTTATGCAGCTGTGAGGTTCATCCGAGAATATCAAATTCCCCTGGCAGAGTGTCTTCGTGCCGCCTCGCCATTTTTATATCTATCTATCTGCTCTGCCTGCTGCTCATCTGAAAAACATGTATGATACAAAAAAAAAAAAAAAAAATGAGAGGAAGATTGTTTATATATCTGGCAATCCATCTAGTCTAATGGTAGATCTTTCTGTGACCTTTTTGTGAAATCCAGCCCTAACTCACAAAGGCGCTGGAAATAGAACGAGAGAGAATAGAGACGACAGCAACAGCAGGCAGATCTGCCCTTCCCATTGAATGAAGGATGACGGGTATTAATGATGAAACATTTTATTTCATTATGAGCAGCGCCAACCAGTAGGAAAGAGCCGATTACAGAGAGGTTTCAGAGGGTCTGTTTATGATTAGATCACACAGCACTGCATAATGCTGAACTTTATCCAGCTTATCTAAAGAGGGTACAAGTCATGAACCACCTCCCCTCTTTGATCATTATGTATTCCACGATTACTCCTGGTTGGACAATTCACGAAACAAGACATTTTATCCTTGGTGGTTAGTTTAAACATGTTATATCACTCCTGCCACCCTGACATTGTCTCGGGACAGCAATGCTCCACAGCGAATAGGATCAGACGTGTTTATTTCGTATAAAGTTTTTCTCTGCAATAGCTTTCAGCTTTCCAGTGCACCAGAGGCATTGAAACAACAAAAAAAATGTAGGGTAGATTCATCTCACCTATTTGTCACGCTCAAAAAAATTATACTTGTGGTATAACTCCTTCTAGTCTAGTCTAGACTCTCCCTGGTCAATTCATCTGGGAGAGGAGTCAATCGTGGTCTGGGTGATCCTCTGGAGGGTCCTGTCACTCTGCCTTCATCAGATTCAGACAGAGCTAGCACAATTAACTTAGTAGATGGCTAAAGTTGGGGAAAATGAATCCCAAAAATGTCTTGCAGCAATCTAGAAAGCATCAGTCATTTCTTCCACACCATACACACATATTTAACAGCAGTCCTGTTTCACTTGTTCATCAGAGAAACCTTTGAGTTACAGTTTGGCTTTCCAGAAGTCATTCAACTTGAATGATCAGGTAATACAGAGGCTGCATTAGGGAAGGACTCCTCTCTTGCAAAGCTCAAATCTTCTCTCTTTCAAAGGTCAAATCCAGACGCCACCAAAAATATGTCAAATGGCAGTCTCAGAGTGCACACAGGTAAGGGGAGAAGAGATTGTTATGGCAGAACATCCCAAGTCAGATGGTAATGTTTGGTTAAAACCAAAATCTCGATTTATTTTCGATCTTATAAGAGAAGTAACTCACAATCATCTCATTTTCTTCAAGGTATGACCCACAGACACAGCGCAATAGAGACAGACCACCTGCTGGCTCTTTCTGTGGTACAAAATGTCCTCACCATTAATTTCTGATTCACACAGACTTTCTGTATTCTGTATGCAGGCATCATATACAAGGTAATGCAAGAAAGATGGGGAAATAATAATACTGCTTTCTCATTTTTCAAGCATTAACAAAGCAGGAGGTTTTTATCTCTGCTGTTATAAGATTAATTAATATGTTGTCAGCTCAGCTACAGCCTACAAATTGCATAATTTAGGACAGTTGATGTCAGTTCCTAGTGCCTTATCCAAGTCTCTGTTAAGTCAAAAGAAGGACATTCTTTGGCCTCAGAAGGCTGTGACTCAAGCCTACGGTTTGTTTAAAATGATGCAGCTGCTCAATAAGGATCATAAAGTCATAGACACTTTTGTTGGAAGGGACCTCTGAGGTTATTTCATCCATCTTCCTGCCCAAAGGACTATTGCCAGCCAAGACTCTGCCTAGCCGAGTCCTGGACACCTCCAGGGATGGTGATGCCACCACCTCCCCAGGCACCTGATCCAGACCTGTACCATATTCCTAAGAAATATTTTTTCCTGATGCCCAACCTGAACCTCACCAGAAATTTTTGCCCGTGGGTCATTGGGGTATGGTCTAACATCTCCACAGCACATCACCCTGTCATCGCTATCACTGTCCCTCCACGTGGTCAAGGGACCCTTCTTCACCTGCCCCAGCTCATCTCCCTTGGCATCTCCTCACAGTTACATGCCTCAGCTCCTGTCCATCTTGCCAACCATCTCCTGAACCCTCCAGTGTCTTGACATGACCCAGGACTCAAACTGGCAACAGATCAAAGTATGAGCTTCTCAGCGCTGAGCAAAGGGAATAAAGCTTCCCTTCAGCTGCTAGCCATGCTCCTCCTGATGTAGCCAAATACGGTTTGTGTTGAACACGGAGACTTGCTGTTAGCTCGGATTCAACCTGAATATGAATGTTACTGCTATGACCTCTGGGTCTTTGTCAACTCCCCAGCATGTACACGTGCAGGGCTTGTTCCACCCCACCCCAGACGCAGAACTTTGCATTTCTCCTTGCTGAACTTCATGGATTTCCGCTTGCCCAGTCCTCAAGTTTCTCAAGGTCCATCTGGGTTGGAATTCTGCCATTCAGCATGTCAGTTACTCCCCCAAATTTGACGTTATCCAGAAATCTGCTGAGGATGCACTCTGTCATTGTTCAGCATGTTGGTGATGAAGTTCAGTGCTGTGGACCCCAGTATCGACCCGTGAGCTATTGCACTCATTGCCAGTTAAGGCTTGTGCAACCACAGTACCTTCATCTCTTCGTTTGTCAAATTTGTTACAGTTCCTAAACGTGCCTGACAGTTTCCTGGAATTACAACAACAAAAAAAAAAAAAAAAATCAGAAGCCAAATAGGTGAAATGTACATTGATTTGGCAATTTCTGCTCTTTTCTTTCCCATCTCCTGCTAATTGCTCGTGAGGGAAATGTCACGGCATGGGGCCCTCATAAGCTTCTTCCTGCAGGGAAGGTTTGCTAAGAAATAGTTGGTTCTGTGCTTTTTTGAGACCTTGCGTTAATTGGGAGCCTGCTCCTTGTAAGGAAATGGACTTCAGTTTGCTTTGTTCCTCACCTCAGCGAGCTTTAGGGTCATAAAAGGTACTGCCAGATGAACTGCCTGAATCCCTGATGCTTTCTCTTCCTGCTTAAGTCCTTCCCAGGCAACTGCTGAAAATTAGCCCCAATTTAATAGGCAATTTTTTTCACGTGGACACCAAATGTTGCTTTGCCTTTTCTCTATATGGCTCTTTTCTCCTCTTTTTTTTTTTTTCTTTTAGCGTTTTTTCTTCTTGTAAGAAGTTGTGATTTCTTCCTAATTACTGATTCAAATAATTATCCCAGAGAAGTGGTAGCTTTCTCAAAAAGTTTCATGCCCCGCAACTTTGTCTCTGCATTTTGTGGTGAATGGGCTGTGGGAAATACTGTCCGTGTGGCCCAAAGTGGATTTACAATACTCTTGTGTAAGAAATGGCTCGGCAGTCAGTTAGAGTTTTCAAAGCTGGGCTATTAGCCGAGGGCAGCAGACGCTGAGGTTTTTTGTAAGACAGATTTGGGTTTGATGATCTCATTTCATTTCCAAAATTTAAGGGCTTTTGTTCTGACACAGCAACGAATGTCTGCCCACGTGGAGTCAAATCTCTTTCTATGAATCTGCTTTTTTGTTATGGCATCAAAAATAAAAAGCAATAATTTTGGTCAGATTATAAATAGTGCCAGGTAAAATGTTGTAATGCTTTCAGCTAAAATGTTTGTAAGGTCACTGCAGGTGATGGTTTGGCCTTGAACTCTCCAAAAGTCAGGAAAATTGACAGCATCTGTGGCAAAATATGGACGGTAATGGACATACAAAATTCAGTATCAGGTAATAAAGACCATCTTAGAAATTATTCTTTTCCTAACATATACAAGGAAGAGGTGGGAGTTGGTGGGGCAACTGTTGTATGAGAAACTGGGACTTTTTCCATCAAATGCAGCATGGACAGTATTTTGAGAAACAGGAATATAGAAGGAAGACCTATGGGAGGGAAAGTGGGCCACAAGGTGCCATAGTGGTTTGGTGGATGATCTGCATTTGGCTTTCAAATCCCTGTGCCATACAACACAGGGAGAGCAGCACAGGACAGACCCCAGCTGAAGTGTCCTGGGTGCCACAGGACAGCTTGGAGGAGGTTGTGGGACTGCAGGAGAACCAGTGTGGAAAAGAGACTGTGGCCCAATTGGAAGCCCAGACAATGTGTACTAATACTTTATAGCTAGAAAAATTAAAATATGTTCTTTGAGCTCTTTCATGGTTGCTGGATGTTGCTGAGCAAGTCACTTTGCTTCCCAAGCCACCTTAGAAAAATGGGAGTCACAACACTGATACCCTCTTCAGAGCGACGCGATGCACCGTGGTCCATCAGGAGCAGATACTCCTGCTGCCCATTCGTATTGCTAGCATCATGGTCACTACACCTTGAATGCAAGGGCGAAGCGTTCCAGCTGTATTTGGGGAACAGGTTGGAAGGGTGGCTTGTTAGCTACCATGGGTGTCCTCCTTGCAGGATCCTGCACAAATTCACTGAAATGCATTGGCTGTGCCCAAGAACCCTGAGCATCACTACAGCCTCTTCCAGCCTGCCTTTGCTGCCTCCATTTTCCGTGCAATTTGGGGCTGGGTGTCCTCGTATGATGTGCCTTTCTCTCTCCTTCCAGGAGCAGGCACCGATGCCAACGTGTCCTTGGTCCTGTTTGGGGAGAACGGGGACAGCGGGACCTTGGCTCTGAAGGAGTCCAACAAATCTAACAAGTTTGAGAGGAACCAGATGGACGAATTCAGCTTCTCAGGACATGCTGAGCCTCGGAGATCTCTGCAAAGTGCGGATCTGGCACGACAACAAAGGTCAGGGTGGTGACTTGATGGGGTGGGAGAGGTTGGGACAATGTTTTCACTCAGGAAAGGCAGCCTTCTTCCCTGTCTAGACATACCCCCTTCACGCAGGAGACCTTTTCCCCCCGTGCTGGTGTAATATCTCCTCTAATGGGTCCCCAGCTTCAGCCTGACCTTACAGCCACGGCTGCAGCAGGATAATGATAGCTCCTCCGAAGCAGAGCCATCCAGCCTGTTATCCCAACACACTGACTCTATTAATGCAGTACCTTTTTCACAGGCCTATGGCACTTTCCTCGCAATTTAATGCTATCAGCCTGACAACCGACACATGGGGTAATGCAGCCTGGCATAACATAGTGAGCTTCAGAAGATAGAAATAAAGATCTGTTCTGTCTTTATTAAAATCACCACATCAGCCGGTGAGCGTGCAGTGCCCTGAGAGAGACTCTGACAGTTTCCTGCTGCTGGACACCCTGACTGGTTTCACAAACAGCAGGGCAGCGCTCGGTACCACCGTCGTAGTCATTGTGTTGTTATTTGGGCAGCGAGCAGCACCTTGTAACAAACGCATCACTCACACTGCTGTGATGACATCCCATCCCATCCCATCCCATCCCATCCCATCCCATCCATCCCATCCATCCCCCACCCATCCCACCCCGTCTTCCTCTAAAAGAGAGGATCTTGCATTAACGACGACTTGCTCGCTAATGGCAGGCCCTTGCTGCAGCCGAAGGTGAAGCTTGATGGTTGCCACCAAACCAGGTGGTTTGGGCAGTAGTATTTATTGAGGTCCTGGGAGGAATGGCAGGACTACCCGTGGTCACCTGGTTGTACTGAGTTTATGGCTGGCTGGCGTTATATGTCATGTGGACACATCTTGGCCACCATCATCTTGACTGCTCCCAGTTGTGGCAGATGGGGAAGGCTGCATCTCATGCAATATTAATGAAAGACGCTACCTCTGGGACTCTCCCACTGGGAGTTTGCCTTCTTATTTTATTTTTAAAGAAAACAGAAGAAATCTTACTGTAGCCTCTGTCTGTTGTGAAATACGGGAAATGCAACCATCCACCTAACGTGATTGTTTATTCCCAGCCACTCCCACAACACAGGACAATTTAGTTGATTATCTCGTAATATCGTGTTATATAAGCCTGCTGATGCGGTAAGGGAGCTGCTTTACCTGATTTTAGTTGCCAAAACGCTATATCTTTGAATCTGCAGTGTAGATGCCGAAATGGAAAGGGCTATCAAAACCCACTAGAATTTTAGCTCAGCAAACAGGCAGTCTCCGCAATTGGAAGGGTGGTTCGGTGTCCTTCTGAGGGCAGCAAGAAATCAACATGGACTTGCAGATTTGTTTTCAAATATATTACTGGCTAAAACCTCTACGAAAGAACATTTTCCTCAAGAGGCACTGTGGCTCCCCGGTCATGCTAACTGAACGAAATCCACCCACCGCATCGGAGCTGGTCCTTAGGGCTCAGGCACGCGAACAGGCTGGGATGTAGGATGATGAGACTGGGTCAGACCCAAGGGTCTGTCCAGCCCAGCAGCTGTTTCCAACAGCAGCATCGTTGGGTGCCCGATGGAGAGGAGGAACTGAGCAGGCATGTGTAATCCTTTCCCAATCCTCCGCATCTCACTATGGGTATCTTGCTATGGGTATCTTGCTCAGGACATCTCCTGAACTGGGTATAATTTTGCCCTTAAGTAATTTTCAGTGAATTTTCTCATTCAAGTGCTGGTCCAAACTCTCCAGGAGACCTTTAGCACCCACGGCATGCCGTGGCAATGAGTCCCGTGGGTCTGCTCATTGCTGCGTGACGAGCGAACCCTGTTTATCTAGGTGGTTTTGCTGCCTTTGCCTTCTGCACAAGTGATCCTGGTTCACCTCCTCCGTGCCGCTGATGATGTTGTTGATACAGGTTGGGGAGTTACCACGTTGCAACTGAGTTATGGTGATTGCTGTCTGCATGCTCTTGGTTAGTGGCAAAGGGAAGTAACAGAGTTTAGCCTTAGGCTAAGCAGTAAAAAGGCTCAATTAGTTTCAATTTGCTGGGGGCTAAGAGCATGTACCCAGATAGCTACCACAAGTCAGCTAAAATAGTAAACCGTGTGCCCAGAACCTGAAAAAGTACTTCATATTTATGAATATAATACACATTGCAACCTCATTTCTCTTCCTTATTTCGTGCGTATCACTGGTTTCCATCTATAAATAACAGGGCTTTTTCCAGACCTAGCCGACTGCAGGGTTAAGCCTTGGACAAACAACGTGCTCAGGTTTTGTTCAGCAAAAATGTACTTGTTTTTCCCCCCAGAAGGAAGGATAACTGTAGTTTAAATCATAACATATGTTGTCTTCATTGTTCTTGCATTAGTCATGTGAAAGGCATATCCTATCTCAAACTTCACACAATGCAGCATGACAGTTTGTTGGGTGGGTAGAGTATTTATTACTGCTGGGATCCCAGGCTGTAGCTAGCCTTTGCATATATGCCTGCTCTCTATACATAATTTATATAAATTGGCTGTGCCACTGGTTAGAAATTCCTGGCTCTATTTTTTGGAAAGCAGTAGTGGGGTCAGGGGTCGAGGGTCGTGCATGGGTTTTGTCAGATGCTTGGGGGACTTTGGGTATTAAATAAAAATGTGCTTGTATTTACCGTTACTTTGGGGCATCAGATGTTGATCGTTCTTTCCTTAGTTGTTTTTTTTGTTTTTCTTTTTGGACTAAATGGTTCTCTGCAATGGTCTGTGGAAGACTCAACCTCACACTGGCCCACCCCATTGCTCCTCACTTGAATTCTTGGAACATGGTTGATGTTCTCTTCCTAATTTTCTTAATAATTAGCCTCAATGATGGCATCAGCCTGTTTTGACTCGTATTAGATGCTTTTAGGACCTGTGGGCTAGTTAAGAGAACTACTAGCCATCGCAGGGCTTCCTTTCCATTCAGACATCACATGGTCCCAGCAAGAAGTCAATGAACCCGCCCCTATTCCAGGATGAAATACATTTAAATGGCTTGCCCCAGGTGGCAACTTGCCGTGAATTCCAGCTCAGCATCCATCCCCGTCAGCGAAGTTTTGCTGCTGGTGGATCGCTCCCAGTTCACATCCCACTTTCGTTTATCCTTTCACTGAAACGTGACTGCAGTGGGGTGTTCAGAGTTGAAGAGGCAGTAATTGCAATGGCAAAGACTGTCAGAAGGTCTTTAAATCACAACACACGGCATTTGCCTCCTCTGGAAAAGCATGTCAGTTTTGTAGTCCCACTTTAATGCTTTTAAATGACATTTTCCCCACAAAAACTGCTGAGTGGCATCTCTGTATGAGGTATAAAGGAGGAATGAAGCCCGCATTTAATTCCTCTGACTTCAGTAAAATTGATTATGGAGGAAGTCGGTGCTCATTTGAAAACTGACAGTTTAAAGATTTCGCAACTGCAATTTCAAGGAACTTGTTCCTGATATTTTAGATGTTTAGAGTTCACCAGCAAGAGTCTGGTACCAATGAATTGCTGTGAATGAAATTTAGTTTTAAGTTTTGCTTCATGCCTTTTTATCTTGTCCCTGTTTACTTTGAGATACTGATGTTCGACCTAATATTTAGACTCCCTGAGCAAATTTAATCATTTCCAGACTCCCCAAGTCCTGATCTAAGATAGGCACTATGTATTTTCTCATATCTCAGTTCATTTACTTCTGCATTTATGCAAGATCAGTATCTGTAGGTCTGTAGAAATGCTGGCTTTCTAAATATAGGCCTCAATTTTCTTCTCTGGTTTAAGGACTAAATCACCATTTCTGGAAGAACGGCTTAAAGTTTCTCAGTATCTCAGTAATGGAATTATTTACCTAGAAAAAGCTTTTTTTCCTTTTTTTTTTTTTTGTTGTTGTTGCCTTTTTCCCTTGCAACAAGGAGATATGGGAAATCTGGATTTAGCTCCCTCATCTGCCTGAGTAGATTTGAACCCAGATGATAAGCAATCTTTCTAAAGTCATTAATTTCAGATTCTTGATTATCTCAGTTGCCATCAGCCAAGGGGAGCCAGGAAGAGTCTAATTATGGATAAACTAGACTTCTCTGTGTTATTATAGGAGCAAAGACAGAAGTAATAACAAGGTTATGCAGCCCAACTTCTTCGTTGCCTCATTAGGGCCCTTCTCTCAATTACACCAACTGCTATGACAGTGTCTAATTGAGTTTTAAGTAGCCTAACTACCCCACTGACTCCTTATGGGTGGCTCTTCCGTGGAGAAAGTATTTTATTCCTCTTTCTTGATCCGGACCCAAGTCAAAAACATTAGTATACCCTTGGTTTTCCTTTCCTTTCTCTGAATGAACTACCTTTTTAAGGAGCAATATCTTAGATCAGATCTTAAACTGCTCAAGCCTTGAACTTGCAGCACACAGCTTTTCCAGAGATATGTTTCTGCAAGTCACGGGCATGATTCCGGCCTTTTGGGCACTTTTAGGCCATAAATTGTTAAAAAAACCCTAAAGATCTGCCTTTGTAGCCCTTTGTAAGGATTTGCTCACCTATCAGACTTGAGAAGGGCTTTTCTAAGCCCTCTTCTCTGCACTTGACTGTTGCCTCATAAGCTCCGTTGATCCATGGGGCAGATTGTTGAATAGTTTCTGCTTTAAATAAAAATGAGAGGAAGAGAAATAGATGTGTAAAACTGCCCAAGGAGAGGAGAGTCCATCATCCCCCCTGTTTTGTTGGTGGCTCAGTACAGGGGAAGACAACGTCAACTGCATCTTTCTGGGTGGACTGAAGTCAACACCTTAAATAAAGCACAAACGGGCATGCAAGCTGCAGACCTGTGTAGCATGCCAGCAACCCCACCATGGCTCCTTAGTCCTTCAGATTGCCCAAATCTGGCTTCAGTCCCTCAGGAGATCCCAGCACCAACCTACAGAGCCCTCCTCACATGCCATCCTCTCTCTTCAATGGCAGGTTTCTTCCTTATGCTCAACAGTTATAGAGTCATAGAATCACAGAATATCTTGAGTTGGAAGGAACCCATAAGGATCATTGAGTCAAACTCCCTGCACCTCTCAGGACTACATAAAACTAAACCACACAACTAAGAGCATTGTCCAGATGCCTCTTGAACTCTGACAGGCTTGATGCATGACGCTTCCCTGGGAAACTTGTTCCAGTGACTGACCACAGTCTTAGTGAAGAACCTTTTCCTAATGTCCAATATGTACTTCCCCTAACAGCTTCATTCCATTTCCTCATGCCCAACAGCTGGTCACCAGAGAGAGGAGATCAGCACCTTCCCCTCCGCTGCCCCCCGTGAGGAAGTTGTAGACTGCGATGAGGGCACCTTCGCTTCTCTAAACTGAACAAACCAAGTGACCTCAGTCTGAGCAGTTGACTTATGGGGTCTGTTGCAGGTGATAAGCATCACAGTCTGTTCCAAGTATCTTCACTTTGTGTAAAGCACTAAATACAGCATTAGAAGAGCCAACATGGGTAACAACCCTGTAGGATGAGCAATAGAAGCCAACTATTGGTTTTGGAAAACAGCTCCATAATTAGAATAGCAAAAGAGCTGGGAAGAAACACTTACTCTACCTTCACAGATTTATGATAAAAGACAAATTAGCATCCATGGTATCATCCTGTTTTACGCGTCCTATCACAAAGATGAGCTACCGGAATTGCAGCACAAGCAGAAGACGCAGCAAAGATCTCATAGGCCAGAGCTGACATAAAGTAGAAAAAAGAAAAGATGTAAGCAAACAAAACATCAGACTTGGAGAGAAGGTGAAGACTTCAGTGTTGACCTTGCGCAGGTCATTCATTTCCTCCCAATCTCCTGTAACTGCAGAACCCTTCATTACAGAGTAGAAAGAGCCCAAAAGGCCAGGTGTAGCTGTACAATTATTGATTCTGTAAAAGCTTCTCTTTTCTACAAGCCTCCTTTACTCCTCTTGGGGACAGATTATCCTGCTCCCTTGTTAAATGCTTTGCATGAAGTGTGCCTCACTAAAACACAAAAGGTGCTTCAATCGCAAGAATCATCTGAGAAACTGCTATATCTTCACCCTGAGCTGTGAAGTGGTTTTGCACAGGAGTAGATTATCTGTAAGATATGGGGGTGGGTTTTTTTGTCTGAGAGTAACTTAGGGGTGGTTTTGATCTGAGTCAAATCCTGGACTGAGCAAGTTGCATATCCAACAAGGGTGGGGGGAGGGGGGGGGGCAGGAGACCCATTTTCTAAAACTGTCCCAAGCGTTAAGCTTTTCCTTTGTCAAAGGTTGTGAGAGGTTTTGCATTGCCTGTCTGCTCTGATGAGAAAGGTTGCGGTGTGAACTAACGTGATCCTAAAGGAGAGATATACAGAATGGATCTATTTTTATTCTGCCACTGGCTTGCTGAATGACCTTGCGTAAATCACATCCCCGTACCTCATTTTCAATTATGTAAATTAGGGATAAAAATTATTCACCTTCTTAAAATGTTTTGAGATGTACTGATGCAAAGCTAGATGCTACGATTTTAACACCTCAGAATTAGCGCTCCGTTTCTAGCGACCTGAAGCTGCTACCAAAACTCCCACCGCTTTCTGGGTGATGTCTCATGCGGTGGGGTTTAGGGATGGATGATCATCTAACCAGGCAGGGGATAAGCAATGTCAGAAGACACAAGGCTGATGAACTGTCTTTGCAATGGTCATTACGTTATGTTTCAGAAAACGTGAAAAGAAAAAAAAAAAAATGCAATTCTGATCAGCGCTGGATGATGGTTGTGAATGGCTGGGCAGCAGCAATTCTTCACTGGTCCCTCAGCAGTCAATGTCCCGAGCGGGATTCTTCTTTTAATCCCATGGGAACATAGGCACCAGTAATGACCACTGTTATCCTTGATCGGGCATCAACCGTTTTCAAAACCAAACCAAAGAAGATCTGCTGCAGATAGACAAGGGATAGAAAGGAAAATCGATTGATACGGCTGGAGAGTGGAGGCAGTTTAAACTTCCACGGACGTGTGCTCATCCAAGCCTGGGTGCGTTCTGCCAGCAGGGATTTGATCCCACCAGCTCTCGCTTTGCAAGGAACAGCCAATATTCACTAGACCAAGGTCAGTGACCAGGTGCCTGGTGGGTGAGTTGTGAACCCACCAGACTCAGTTCATTCTCGTTCTTTTTCTCCCATCCTCCCACGTTTCCACGTGTGTCAGAACAGCTTAATGTTTTAGGGTGAATATAGGCTGGGGCAAGCGGTGGCTGTTCCCAAGAGGGGCTAAGGGAAATTTTCGTGCTGCAGATTCGGGTTTTAGTTAAATGAAGCAGTAACTTCATTATCGGTGTTACATCTACTGCTTCTGAAGTCAGACTCGATTGTGCTCATCACTGCAGAGATACATGACAAGGAGCTTACACTCCAACCTCTCTGTCCAGCGTCAGGAAAGCACAGACTTTTAGCATCGCCTGGGAAAAAGGGAAAACGATCCTATGAAGACCTTGCAGATGGACAGAGGGTACTTGCCCAGCATAACCCAGCTGTCAGCTTCAGCCCTTTTGGAAAAGACGATAAATGGGATAAATAACTGCTCTTTTGGATAAGGACACTTGGGGAAGAGAATACATTTCCCTGCGTGACACTAAATTATACAACTGCCAGAGTCAAGCAAGCAAAGTGATTCTGTTTTCCCCAAAGCTCTTCTCCTCCTCTAATTGCATTTGAAATGTGTTGTACGCTATTGAAAATGTCACTTCCAGCTGCGGACCATTAAGGAACCTACATGGCACAGCCACGGGTTTTATTAGGGCAGGTTTGCTGCTGGGGATTTCGGTGGCAGCAAACCAGGCCTGGAGCGAAGTACCTTTTGTTACAGATGTTGAACACTTGTTATGGTGATGAGGGATCTTCCACAAAGGCACAGTGGTGGGCCAACCATTTTAAAGACCGAGACCTGCATAATCAAGCAGGGACTGCTCAGATATCTTGCCCATGGCAGGGGGGTTGGAACGAGATGATCTTTAAGGTCCCTTCCAACACGAACCATTCTATGATTCTACGATATGTGCTATTTCTTCCCTTCTGCCCCAAAACAGTAGCGGAGACAAATGTAGTGGTCCTGGTTTGTAGTGCGGTCACTGCAGGAAAGCCCATGATGCCCTCCAAGGCATTTGTGTAGCTGATTTGTGCCTAAGCCCTTGTTCTCCTGGTGCTGTTGGTCAAGGTGCCAGAGATACAGACAGATCTGCTCTGGCTCTTCTGCAGGCAATTAAAGTTAAATGACGGAGCAGCTGTGGCTTTCACAGTGGACCAGGGTCCACCATCCAACAGCATCCAGGGAAAAGGCTGGTGAGCTGTCCCTGCAAAGATCCTCCAGCATGGCCAGGTTCTGTGAGCAGTGGACAGGACCTAGGAAAGTCCTTCCACCGTGCTACATCCCCACCACTTTTGTGATTTCTCTTCCTCCTGGTGTCCACTCCATGAACTTTCCTGTTTCCTCTTCCTTCACTGATGCCCACTCCATAGACCAGCTTGTGCTGAGGATTTGATGACTCTGGTGTTACATCCGTATGGGACGTAGTTTTCTTTCCTGTTGTTTCTTAGGTGCTGTAACCTCTCTGAGCCCATTGCTCTGCAAAAGCTGCACAGGAACAGAAGGTGGAAACAGGGTAACATCCTGAAACAAGGATTTCATGACCTGAAAAGGGATTCTGCAAACACGGTTTCTTTTTTCTCCTTCTGCTGATGTGCCCCCCTGGCACACAGAGCCAGCTCAGGGGAGGGAAAGTCTCACATTTAGGCTCTGTGCATAACTGGACTTTGTGTTTTTGCCTAGATCAATGCAAAAAGATATTAAATATATCTTTTCCCAGTCTGAAACAAGAGAAAACCAATACTTTGTCTTTCTTCAGCCCCAAACCAATCCTTCCATCTCATCCATCCATCCATCCACCTCATCATCCATCCATCCATCCATCCATCCATCCATCCATCCATCCATCCATCATCCAATTCTTCCATCAATCATTCTATATCAGCTTTTACAGAGAGTTTAATGCTGTGGCAGTGAAAGCCTTGGTGTGACACCACTCCTGGCACTGGGGGACATGGACAGGGCAGGAAGATGTGCTGCTCTGCACATAACCGATATACCCCATTCTCCTGGGGTGAATCATTTATCTCGAGAAATGAAAAACAATATAGGATACTCCTACAGCTTCCAGGTCTCCCAGTCTAATTTAAATTGCTAATCATCATGAAGAAAAACAGGAAAAAGGAAAGGCTGAGGAGGAAGAGAACTATTTTTTCCTTAAAGCAGACAGGAGGATGCTTTGAGGCTGTAGCAATGCTTTTTTAAGAGTGACCAGCCAGCTCCTTGATTTCAGGTACCCTTGTGCTGTAAAGGGACACCCTGTTGGTATTTGCTTTTCTGTGTTGAGCCCCTGACAGAGCCCAGAGCTTGGTCTTTAAATAGCCCAGAGCTGATAAATGCACCTTTTGCAGGAAACACCAGGAAAACCTGCAATTTGTGCTTGCTTTGCCTTCAACTCCAACACGTGCTGGAAAGTCAGCTCTGGCCCATCTCTCCCTGTAACAAAAAAGCAGATTTTTTGCAGCAACTCTCCTGGTGAGCGACTGGTGGGACCAGGCCAGAGAAGAGGGAGGAGAAGAGGGAGTGAGGCTGCATCTCACTAAGTTTCTCTCCTCATACCACCGCGTAGCTCTGATCCTGTCCCAGTCATGCTGTTCACTGCTGTCAACAGGACTAAGATCACCAATTTATTCTATCCTGGTCTGCAGACATTGATCTCTCGCGCTGGAGAAGGATGGGAAATTTTCTTTCTTTCATCCTGTACTTTTTAAACTAAAGTTTTGATGGAAGCGGAGCAGCCTCCTGATATACTGCAGAGATGTTCATTGAACTTAAATGGAAATGAGCCTGCCAAAAAGATTAACGTCTGACACTGCCAACATGTTTAGAATAAATTTCCAAACAGCACCGAAGAGCAAGTTGCTCCAGTTAGAGAGCAGTGGGAGCTCTGGGGAACTTGATAAGATCTGCCCAGGAGGCAATAAACTGGTGAGGATCTGTGAGGGTATCGCACACCAGCTCATCCCCAAAACCCCTTCATACCCTTCTGCTGCTGCTGAAGCCTGGAGAAGGTCTTACATGTTTGGGTGACGCATCCAACTCCCCTGCCTGGGTCCCGCACCCATGGTATTTGCACAGGTCTCATCACTGGCACATGGCACTGTCCTCACAGTCCAAGAGAGACATGAACGTACTGGAGAAGGGCCTCAAAGATGGCTAAGGACTTGGAGCATCTGTTGTATGAGGAGCGGCTGAGAGAGCTGTGACTGTTCACCTTGGAGAAGACAACGCTCAGGGGGATTTTCTTGATGTGTACAAGTATCTGATGGGGGGAATAAAGAAGATGGAGCCAGACTCTCCTCAGCAGGGCCCAGTGACAGGACAAGAGGCGATGGGCACATATTGAAATACAGGAAATTACGTTTAAATCCAAGGAAAAAGCTTTTTTCTCTGCACAGCTAATCAAACACTGACACAGGTTGCCCAGAGAGGTTGTGGAGTGTCCATCCTTGGAGATAATCAAAACCTGAGTGGTCACAGCCATGAGAAACCTGCTTTAGCTGGCCTTGTTCTAAGCAGGGTGTTGGACTAGGGGGTCTCCAGAGGTGTCTTTCAGCCACAATGATTTTGCAGTTCTGTGCCCCCTAAATTGGAATTTAAGGGGCAAGTGGTGTCTTTGTTTGAGGTCTGTGCTTTGTAGCAGGTGATTTCCTAGCCTGAAGAAGGTTCAGGAAGCCAAAGTACAAAACAAGACTGGCTGTGAGACCGTTAGACAGCTACCAACACATGGTGTGGAGGGATCGCAGTCCACAGGAGCAGGGTGACTTGTTGACATAACTCAAAAAGGTGCCATCATTTTCTTTTCGGGGCTAAAGAAGATTATTATTTGCAAACTAAGGAAGTAAGCACATGGCAGTGAGTTCTTGGAAGTGCAAGAGCTGTTTAGTGTCTCTGGGATGTAAATAATAAGTCAGCAGAGACTCTCATCATGAACATAACCTTTCTCTGTTTAACTAATAACAGGACTTGTAAGTGAACTGTCAGAACCTTCTGTCCACATCAAGCTCAACAAGGGCTTCTTCTATTTCAACAAAGAAATCGGGAAAATGTTCCCAAATGCCTTTTCCTTCATTTCAAGTTGTTTTTCCACTGGGGAAAATAAAAAAAAGAGAAGGAAGTAGAAAAATATAAGGAAGCTATGACTCTTCAAAAGGCTCGAAGACATAAGTTAGGTGATTTGGTGGTCCCTGACAGAGCATCCATCCTTTAGTCTGTCCTCGTTCATGGCCAGTCGCAGCATTAGTGAATTCACTGTGGTTGCTTTGCAAGATCAGGCTAACATAGCTAATTTCCTCGCTGGCAGGGTCAAAGGAGCAAGTTGCAATGTACCTTCTGACCTTCAAATCCAAAGGTGAAGGGCTTGGGGGGCCATAGAGAAAGACACTAAACCCTACAGCTTGTCGTCAACTAGCACTCCCAAGACGGACCCCCACAAACCATGCATACAAGGCTGTGTCTTTTTAATAACCTGGGTTTTTTAATAACAAGGGTTTGTTGTCCCTAAGCCCAGTGCTTCTCGGGGACGGTCCTTGTGTCGGTGTGTTGAGAGGGGGCATTCCAGACCCGTCTCTCCCTGCTCACTGCTGCTGTTACTGGTATTGTGGAAGCCCCATCTTGTGTGAAGTGCTGGGCAAGGACAAGAGGTGGCCCCTTGCCCAGAAAGCTTGAAATCTGGCTTATCTGGGACCACGCTCCAACTTCCTTATATCTGGTCAAAAGCCAGTGAGTCCCTCATAAGCATGGCCTGACTCTAGAAGGGGGATCAGATTATGGTCTTGAGCAGGTCGTCATTGCTTTTGGTATCAGAACAACATCATGTTCACTGGTGACATTATCTGAAGCAAATATAGATCATTTCTAGCACCCTCCTGGGGAGAGGTGTCTCACCTTCTTACCCAAGCTATGTGAAAATATCAAAATATTTTTTGTTTGGTTGTTTTACTAGGAATCGCACCAGGTTGGCACTTAGAATATATTGACGTTACGGACACCGCCATGGACAAGACATTTCGTTTCCAGTGCGATCGCTGGTTGGCTAAAGGTGAAGACGATGGGCAGCTCATAAGGGAACTGGCCTGTGCCAATAATGACATCCTGGAACTGAAGGAACGGACTGGTAAGTTTAGAGTTGACTAAGAGTTTAGAGTTTAGAGTTGACACACCCGCTCCACTAAGGGTTCCCCAGCAATTGCTGTTGTATTTGCAGGCTTTAAGGGCTGAATTATTTAAGATTCTCCTTAGTTCAAAAGTGCAATGCTGTGATAAGAAAGAAACAAATCAGGATTTATGAGGAAGCAAAAAATCTCATTTGGGGTTGAAACTTAAGAGGGGCCCATCTGCAGCAGTTCAATCCAGCAGTAAGCCATAAGGACACATGGTTATGGTCTCATTAGAAATAATGGGCTTGAGTCTTTGAGGTGGAAAATAAGTTCAGTCCTTAAAGCTTTCTAAGTAACGTTGCTCCAGCTTCCTCCTTAACATGTTCTGGGCTACTAGCTCAAGTATCCCAGCTGAACACGACGACCGAGCTTAACACCCCATAGCCCTGGGCCTGCTCTGGGTAATTCCACCGAGTCCAAGGTAATTACACTGGTGTCTAATGTGGTGAGCAAGAGTTATTTAACTGCACTGATGATATGCAAAGCGCATCTCCAGAATTCCTGCACCGCGGTGATCTTCTTCAGGAGAGTCCTGGAGAGTCAATAATCACATTACTTCAGTGTGATTTCACTCTGCCCCTGCAAAAAAAACAGCCTTTTTGTTAACATTTTGTCTACTTACATGCCACACTAGCATCTGAGCACATCCTGAGGGGTACACTGGATACCCTCGCTATTCCTGTTAGGAATGGTGGCACAAAAACTGTGGGATTTGGGCTGTGTTAAAAAGGGAATGCTTAGCACAGCAGGGAGCTGGACACAGCTTGTTCAAGAGCAGCTCCATCTACTCCTGCTAGCTGATTGAGCAGGACTCGTATTTTTCACGTACTCTATCCCTGCATGAAATCCACAGCACATAGAAGTCAAAAGTCCCACAGATTTCAGTGTGGTTCCATCCTTATTTTGCAAATGCTTTCTTGTGTGCTGTGATAAATATGAGGAGGAGAGTTTTTAAGCAAATTGACAGCCAAATGAAGAGATTTTTCTGGCCATCTGCTCTTCCATTTCTGTTTAACATGTGTGTTAATTACGCTTTAAAGCCTATGAGATTGTCACAGTAACAAGCGACAGAGAGGATGCAGAAACAAAGGAAAACATCTGGATCATCTTAGAAGGAAAGATGGGCCGCTCGAAAGAATTCCTTATGGAAAACTCCTCCAAGAAAAGGAGATTTGAAAGGTAGTGGGACTGCATGGTGGGCTAGAGGGGTTCCCCACCAGTGGTGTGTCTTTCACAAATGCCACCTCTTCTTCAGGATGGTCTACAGAGTTGCGTAATGGCTTCTCACCTGGAGTAAAAGAATCATAGAATCATAGAATTGTCAGGGTTGGAAGGGATCCCCTAGTTCCAATCCCCCTGCCATGGGCAGGGACACCTCCCACTAGATCAGGTTGCTCAGAGCCCCATCCAGCCTGGCCTTAAAAACTTCCAGGGATGGGGCTTCCGCCACCTCTCTGGGCAACCTCTTCCAGTGTCTCACCACCCTCATGGTGAAGAACTTCTTCCCAACGTCCAGTCTGAATTGACCTATCTCTAGTTTTAATCCATTCCCTCTAGTCCTACCATTACCCGACATCCTAAAAAGTCCCTCCCCAGCTTTCTTGTAGGCCCCCTTAAGATACTGGTAGGCCACTATAAGGTCTCCTCGGAGCCTTCTCTTCTCCAGGCTGAACAACCCCAACTCCCTCAGTCTGTCCTCAGAGGAGAGGGGCTCCAGCCCTCTGATCATCCTCGTGGCCCTCCTCTGGACACGCTCCAGCACGTCCACATCTCTCTTGTAGTAGGGGCTTCAGAACTGGATGCAGTGCTCCAGGTGGGGTCTCACGGGAGTGGAGTAGATGGGAGATGTGACCTGCTGGCCACACTTCTCCTGATGCAGCCCAGGATACGATTGGCTTTGTGGGCTGACGGCTCATGTTGAGCCTCTCGTCCACCAGCACCCCCAAGTCCTTCTCCTCAGGGCTGCTCTCAAGCCAGTCACTGCCCAGCCTATATCGGTGCTTGGGATTGCCCCGACCCAGATGGAGGACCCTGCACTTGGTCTTGTTGAACTTCGTGAGGTCTTGTTGAACTTCAAAAGGACGATGTAAAATTAGTTTCTGCTGGGCAGACACAAAGCAGGTTTAAAATTATAAGAAAAGGCATTTGGTAAAAGGAAATGTAGATGATGCATGTGTGTGTGTTTGTGTCCTTTTGTATCAGTAAATACAAACGGGCTGCTGGTGAGCCCCCGGGGAGGCTGTGTGTTTTTGA
Source organism: Alca torda (assembly GCA_008658365.1). Taxonomy (NCBI): domain Eukaryota; kingdom Metazoa; phylum Chordata; class Aves; order Charadriiformes; family Alcidae; genus Alca; species Alca torda. The sequence goes on from CM018101.1 coordinate 4,610,958, forward strand.
GTTGTGAGGAGCAGAAGGAAGCTGGAGGTGTTTTTAGTTCCTTTTACAGCATCTCACTGGCAGTGGGAATCAGAGAGAAAGTAAAAATACTTGGAGGCTAAATGTTGTCAGAACTGCTCAGATTTGACTTTCCAGATGAATCTTGGCAGGGGGTAAGGCTGAAAGATCACTGTCGCGTGAGGAAAAAGCCAAATATCAGCCTCGTGCGCAGATGAGCTGGAGGCGCATCCATGTAATGTGGGGATGATTCCTTCTTTCCTGCGGGACCAAAGTGCTCTGGATGTGAGATGCATTTTCCACTTTCTTTAGGGACACAGCACGTCCTTAGGAGGCGGGAACCTCTTCAAAGTCATGGACTCTGCTGATGTTCTGCTGCTTTGCAGGGAGGAAAGGTTTTTCTTGTGGCTCTGTAAAGGAAGGTGAAATGACAGCTGATGTGGACTCTAGTATGAATGGCTGAGGTTTCATGAGAGATCCGGGGGGAGCTTCCTCCTGACCTTCGGCTGATGGTGTCTACAGTGGAGTTAAAGACACCACTCTGGAAAGCATCACTCACAGCCCATCCTTGGAGGCAGGGTGGAATAAGGACCAGTCCGAGGAGACAAACCTAACAGATACGCAGGGGACATGACAGGGAGCCAGACAAGGGTTTGGCAGAGGCCTGTTGTTTCTCTAAACTCTTTCCAAGCTGAGGTTCAGGAAGGGTGGCTGAACTAGCAAATTTAAAACAGCTATGGTGGGTAGATGTGTAACACATACGGTATCTGTCAAGGATGAATGAGTAAGTGCCAGAGGGGAAATTAGTTATTCTTTAGCTTTATCTATGATGAGGCAAATTGATTTTGTGTGTGGAACAGCTCAAGTTTATCCTGGAAGGTCCTAGTGGCAACAATTTAGTGTCACCCTTAATCAGAGAAAATACTAAATTTAAACATGGAAATTATACTTTGTGTTGAATGATTGTAGGTTAAATCAAATGACTTTAAATGAAGACGTATCTTCTATCATCTTCCATGGCTATGTGCAAGTTAGTTAATGTCCATATGAGACAAGTCACTGCCAGCCTTCAGGATACTAACTGAAACTGCTCCCTCTTTCCTGTAGGGGAGCAACAGACACATTTCAGTTTTCTTCAAAGAACGTTGGTGATATTGCAGCCATCTGTGTTGGTCACTGCCCAAAAGATGGGAAGAAGTCATCTGCAAAAGCTGATGTCTTCTGGCACGTCCAAGAGATTATTGTAACGGAGACGGAGCTTTGCAACAAGTAAGTGCCTTCACATCTGCAAGGAGCCGCTCCAGGAGGGCATGGGGAAGCTGAGCAGCTCTGTATGCGTCCTCCTGAAGCACTTCAGGCTCAAGCAACAGTGGAAAGGCTTACCAAATCTTAATCCCTTTCTGAAAGCTGAGGACAAGCTTGGGTGTGTTGGGTACAGAACATCCCTGCCTGACCCGCCTGTGCAATTTCTGAGTTGTTAGAGAGGGAATTTGCATGTGCCGATGAGCTTATAAACAAGTTGGCTTGGGTCAATCTTGCAGCTATGACAGATTAATGCCTCCGTTTGTGGAAAATACTTAGACTGACTGAAATTTAGGGGGTTTGTGGGGTGCTCTGCACAGACTGGCCTTTAGGTAAATCTTGTAAAAAGAGCTCCGAGAAAAAAGCTGAGAGTAAGACAAAACCTGAACCTCCACTTCACACCAGTTTGGAAGAGAGATCCTTCTGGTGCGGTCCAAAAGGCCCACTGGAAAGGTCATGCAGCTCAGCTACTCTGGTTTGAATACGACTGAAATCTGCCATGGTTGAAAAATGAACATGTCTGAAGAGCCCTGAGCACGTCAGATCCTACGGGCTTTGGTCTGAGCCCCGTCTTTTGAAGGGGTGACGTTGACAACTCAGGGAGCAGATAGCACAGAGACTAGGCAGGAGCCGCAGAAGATCATCCATTTGCAGAATAAACTCCTCTTGAGAGAAAAATCCGCTTCATTGTGGATTTCTTTTCTTCCCTGTGATATTTCCATTGCTGCTGAAGAATTTAGCTATAAGGAGTTTGTTCCAACTGAGACAATTGAGTGTTTAAGAAGAAATCCTTGAAGTGGCTGGGTTTTTTTTAGAAGCTAAGAGTCTCTCCTAGCAAATTAATCAGACAGCAGAAGAGCCACAATAATATTTGCTGAATGAAAACTCAGTCAATTACATACTAAAACATGTTCTTTTCCCCTGGTGAGGAAAAGCCTGGAACCCTTAAAAGTCCAGCTGTGCAATCAAATCCATGCACTAAACTCATTGGGAGCATGCTGAAACTGCTCAAGTAGTATGTTTTGAAGGGGCCAGGGTCTTCTCGTAAAGCCCCAGCTTTTTTAAAGCTGTATTAAATTAAAGAGGGCAGCCAGGAGATACGGGTGAAGCCTATCCTTGCACCGAAGCGGGGCTCCGGCTCTGCAGATGCAGCACTTTTCGGCGGTGTTTGCTCTGCAAACCATCAGCTGGAGCAGATTGCACCGTGAGAGCAAGCGCTCGCTCCAGGTATTCCCGATCCCAAACATCCAAAAAAAAACCCCGCCCAGTCCAGCCAAGGACCAAATTAAAAGAGTTATGAGACTGCTACAGCGGCAGTTTTGAATTATACTGGGCTGTTTGCCTTTTAATAGTTTATCTTAGTATGCGAAGGGGCTGCTTTTAGGAGTTTTTCTTGCAAATCCCAGGGCCAGAAAGGTCATCTTTTTTTCTTCTTGCCCCTCTTGAAGACTGGCATGCTCCATTATAACTCCAGACCATGAGATATTACATAGCCCAGGAAATAAAACTGCAGCATCGGGCAACCCCTCCACCCCACCCTCATGCAGTTTTTCTGTCCCTGAGACTAAAATTTTGCTCCCACCAGCATTTCTCATTTACAAAGTTTCTTCCCAGAGAAAGGACTGCTTTACTCTGGCTGCGGAAAATGTCAAAAGTGTTGGAAACATTGCTGGAGCTGCAGGAAACCCTTCCTCCAGGTGTTTATTTTACGCACACGCGCTGCAATCCGGCTACGCTCCCTCCAGGAAAACCTGCTGCAGTTTGGCGAAGGGGGAGGGAGGGAGGAGGGGGAAAAAAACAAAAAAAACTCCCTTGGAAATGATCTGCCTCATTGGAAATGAAATACATCATTAAAAGCAGAGTGCTCCAGCCTCTGGCCGGCTGCCAGGTACGTGGTAATTTATGGATGTGCTGTGTGCTCCCTGCGCATCCCCACAGGCAGCACTGCCGAGCCAAGGGCTTTCAGCATCTGGTACCTATCAGTTCTGTGCTCCGTCCTTTTTAATTATTTTTTTTTTTTTTTTTTGCCTGCTAAGGATGGGCCTGGCTGATCTAGATGAGGAAAGGGGGAAATTTAAACCTCCTCCTCCCATCTTTCCTATTCCCTGTTTCCTAGCCCAACCTTTACTGTGCTATCAGTGAGGATAATTGGCTGAGCTCCCTTCGAGAGCTGCAGGGATGAGACCCTGCTCTGAGATCAGTTAAACTCAGCAGCATTGGGCTGCGTTGGCTGCGGGACGGATTGCTGGTCCTGCCTCGGTGGGTCTGTAAATAGAGATGCCATTGCACAGGCAAAAGAGGTGACAAGTGGCCCGCACCATCCGTCCCATGGGCAGGGTGTCTGGGGCTGTCTAGGGAGACGTTGTGCTTTCCCGTTGCAGTTGCGATGTTCAATCACGGCTGTTCTTCTGGAGAGAAACTTTAGTGCTAGCACGTATATGGAAAAGGACTGAAGCATGCATATTTGGCAATTTAGAAGCATTGTCCATAACATTTAGAATCATAGAATCATGGAATGGTTTAGGTTGGAAGGGACCTTAAAGGCCATCTTGTTCCACCCCCCTGCCCCGGGCAGGGACACCTCCCACCAGACCAGGTTGCTCAAAGCCCCGTCCAACCTGGCCTTGAACACCTTGATCACGCCCAATAACATGGCCATCCACGCCATTAACATGCTGCTAATTTTCCTTCGGCAGATATTATTTCAGGTGCAACGTGAAAATCCCTCTGCGTTACAAGAGACGGGACTACAAAGTCTTTGAGTGTGCCAAGGTCATCGAGAGCTTTGCCAGCAAAGCCCGGAGCTTGGTGCCAGTCAAATACGAGACCATCGTGGTCACAGGCTTTGAAAAGGGCGCGGGGACCGATGCCAACGTGTTCATCACCATCTTCGGGTTGAATGGGGACTCGGGAAAGCGGGCTCTGAAGCAGAAGTTCAGGAACCTCTTTGAGCGGGGCAAAACCAACAGGTTTTACCTGGAAACGTTGGACATGGGGGAGCTAAAAAAAGTCCGGATTGAGCACGACAACAGCGGCCTAGCGCCGGGCTGGCTGGTGGAGCGGGTGGAGATCACCAACTCGGCGACCGGCGTGACCACCATATTTCCCTGTGGGAAGTGGCTGGATGAAAATCGGGGCGATGGCTTAATCTGGAGGGAGCTTTTTCCTAGGTACTGAGGAGGGCAGGGCTGCAGGAGGGCTTCCATCTCTTCTGTATGCACGTTATTTCTCATTATACCGTTTTATATTGCATTTTACTTTTTAAAACGCTGCCTTTTTTATTGAGAGATTTTTAGTAGCAAGATCTGCTTCCTGGGTTAACATTTTGTAAAAGTAATACCGCTTTTTTTAAAGCACATATAAAATTGTGAATGAAATAAATAAATACCTTTCTCACTTATTTATGATTAAAAGCCGCAACCAGCAGATTTCATAAAATATCCTTTAGCAGCTCAGATGTTGTCTTCTGCTTTCAGCACCTTTCTTCACCAGGGCTGGGAAAGCCCGCTGGCCTCCACCACTGATGGGCTCCCCTTTTAGATGAGTAAAGACGACAAGGGAATTGAGCCAACATATTTAGGAAAATTGAGCTTGGAGTTCCCAGTTTTTCCCACTTCTGGCGACTGTAAACACTGCGCGTGTGTGCACACACGCGCCCACCTCCAGAAGACACCACGTCGAAAGCTATGGGCGCAGCAGGGCTTTCTGCAGGGAGGCTGGGAAGGACCTGTTATCCACCCAGACAGGTCTCCCGGGGTGGGATCTGGGGGGCTGTTTTCCAGCCATGGGTTTTCCCCACCAAGCCAGACCCAGCTCTTGGGCTGAATTCATCCAGGTCTGCCCAGAGCTGAGATCTACAGTTACAGCAGCCAGAGCAAAAGACCTACCAGATAATTCCACTGCGTGGAAGCTGTGCTAACGATACTCAGAGCTGTCACCGGATAATCTTACCCTATATGGCCTGAATACCAACTCTGTTTCAGAGCAGCTGCCATTCATTTTAATTTTTTTCTTTTAGAATGGATTGCTGGTTTGATATTTTCTGTGGTGGAGAAGGGATTTCCCGGCCACAGTAAAGGCCGGTGCTCCTGTAGGTGAGCTTTTCCCAGCTACTCACACCTCTACAGGCACCAACAAGAAAACCTGTTTACACATCATTACTTCTGGAGCCCCATCTCCCTCCCCAGGGAGCAAAACAGCAGGGCACATCCTTTGGAGGAGGAAGGGGGGTGTCTGAGCCACCATGAGAAGAAGGCCTTCCTCCTGGCCCACTTGTGTCCTAGGAGAGGTCATTCCCCTCCCAGAAGCTGGTTTTAAACAAGCACTTTGTGCAAATGTGGATCAAATAGGTCAAGAGTGGGTTAAACCCGCTGAGCCCACCCTCCCCATCAGCCCCTGGGTTGGGGACAATGCTTCCAATGCTTCCGCTGGGACATGACAAAGACAGGTTTTAAGCAATATCTGGTCTAGTGGGAGGTGTCCCTGCCCATGGCAGGGGGTTGGAATTAGATGGCCTTTAAAGCCCCTCACAACCCAAACCATTCTATGATTCTATGACCTGGAAGTGCCTGGCCATAAGGCAGGACTCCCACTGCTGAATCCCTGCCTGCCCATGGGCAAAGGAAGCCCCAGCAAAGGCTAGTGAAGCTGAGACAGGAGGTAGGGGTGTATTGCAGGTGCTGTTGGTTGCTCCTGGATATCTGAAAGCTGCTGCATCCCACCAAAAGCCCCACCAGGGAAGTACTGCATCTTTACTTTCCACAGCAAGCCCCACGGAAGTGAGTTGAGCTTATTCAGGGCCGTCTGTGCCAGCTCGCAAATGATAGTTCAGCCTAATTCATTTTAGAAACCTTTATGGTTTTGGAGCAGAGCAAGTTGCTTAAATGAGCCCAGTAATCAACCTCATCAATGATCAACTACTCACTGATGGGAATAATAACAGCAGCCTTTACTGGCTGTATTCTCCCTCCTCGCTGCAGACTGGTGCTACCAAGCTCTGAGCGAGGACTGAGCTGGGAGCTCACGGGAGGAGCAGAACATACCTCAGGAGGGCAGAAGGTGGGTGCTGGGGTCAGCAGGCATGTTTCATCCCTGGGACCCTGCTGGGATGGGGCTCAGGCTGCCCGGACAGCCAAGGGATTCCCACGAGCTGAGTCTGGAGCATTTGCTTTTGCTGCGCTTGTGCAGCGATATTGCAAAGCAGCAGTTCCCCAGCGGGTGTTGTGAAACAAAAAAAGGGCCAGGCTTTTGATCTCTCCACTTTCCTTCCCATCCCGGTCTACCCAGGCTATGAAAAAATCCTCCCTGTCAATAGATTTGTCCCCTTTTTAGACAAATGTGCACAGCAGTGAAATAGGAGTTTTTCCCACTAAATTGCTGTAATGCCAGAGTTTCCAGTTGGCTCCAGGCAGCACCCACTTGGTTCGGAGATGCCAGAGATGCTGGTTTTACAGCATTGCTCCATGGCAGCAGTTTAACCCCTCCCAGCCCTTGAGCAAATGCACTGTGACGCATGTGGGACTTGTACTGCTCCGTGCATCCAGCCCTTGAGCAGTGGGGCAGCTCCGGATCCACACACCATCCCTGTGTGGGGCAAGGAGGAAGGAGAAATCCTTAGCGTGCTTGATGAGATGTGCTCACCTCTGGGAGTAATCACATGTAGCAAGTAGCTGCAGCCATGGATTGAGGTCCTGTTGAAGCGGGAGTGAACATCTTCAGAGTCACCAAATCACTGCGCAAGTGAGAGATGGGATTGCAGATTCCTGATTTGCCATCAAATCCACCTGCCATCCCTGGATGGGCATGTTCAACGCAAGAGCTGTGCTGAACTCCAGGCAATGCTGCCCTAAAAAGGGCCAAGGGGGAGTTTGCCGATACGGGGTCAGCAGCAACCTCGCTGCCTCCCAGGAAGGCAACTTTGGCAAAGCATGAAAAAAAACTCTGCTTTTCTCTTCTAAAGACTTCAAAGATGCCCCTTGTTTGTGCAAAACTCAACCCCACCCTGGCTCTTGGGGGTTGTTCTGTTGCTACAACAACTAATGCTACAGAAGTAATAAGGCAAGAGTGGAGTTTTTCCAAGGGCTGGATTTGCATTAAGCTGCTAAAACCAACACATTCTTGGCCAAGTGGAGAACTGGGGAGGAGAAAAGCCAAAATTGTCTTAGCGCTGTGCCTTTTGCAGGGCTCAGGCAATGGGGCAGAGCATCCCAAAGCTGTACGTTGGGCAGATGCACAGCTCCTGCTACTCCCACCGCCCTCTGCCTTTTTTTGCTCTTTATTTCTTAATTGGCGGGGTTTTAAGGCACACGCCTTCATCCAAAAAACTTTAATGTAGATGAGAAGCAAGAGCAAAGGACAAGGATGGTGGCACTCAGGCAGAGTCTGTAAAACCAGGCCACCCCATCGTCCCTGTGGTCCCCATCGTTTTGGGACCCTGATGAAGTGCTGTGTTTACAAAAGCGCTTGGGTGCTGCTGGTGAAAACAAGTCTAACCAAGGAGTTCTTTGCAGTGTGGGGTGCTAAGAGGGACCGGTTGTCTCTTGCTGGAGGACACAGAGAATTATTTGCAAATCTCTATGAAATTGTTGTGAAACGTTTTTGATGGCATCATACACCTACCCCAACCTTAGGTGCATGAAGGCAGAATAACATAGGGCTCTAAGTATCCCACTTACCATCTCCCTTACCCCATTGTTATGTGTAGAGGTCCATTTTGACATAGGAAAAAGCTCTATTTAAAAAAAAAAAAAAAAAACAACAAACAACCAAAAGAAAAAAAAAATATACTCACTGATGGGGTTGTACAGCTCTGAGTTGCAACCTGTGGGCCAGCTGAGGATTTAGATACTACAGGACGCAAATAAGGGCTAAGCTTCCCGACCCCAGGGCAGCTGCTGCGAGAGCAGATGCTCGCAGCGAATGAAGACTTGAATAAAGACACGTTGGCCCAGGCTGTTGTACCTTTTTGGGCACAACCCCCTCTCCGCTGGCGGTGCTCGGCAGGGCTGATATCAGATCGCGGTGGTGGGTTTGCCGGCGCAGCTTTGAAGCAAAACCGATTGCCATCTCACAGCAACTCTTCTCAGCGCCGTTAACCCTCTCGAAGGACATCAGCAAGATCTCAGTGAGCAACTGAGATTTTCCCCTAGCTGGTCCAGCAGGTCATTTTTAACCTGTTTTCTGAATTTTTTAAAGCTTTCTATAATGGGAGCTTCATATTCCCCGAATACAGAGCATCCCTTACGCAGCCTTTGCTGGATGCTGGAGGAGCCAGCGATTCCCCTCGCCTACAGAAGCCAAGTATCTATGATCAGCAGCCGCCTGTCTCCAAGGCTTATTTAGTCTAATCACACAGTCAAAGCTGGGGACTGGACTCAGCCTTTCTACATGGAATGCATGAGGAGCAAGAGCCAAATCGAGAGTGGGTAGGAGGAGAGACTGGCACTATTCAAAAACGTGGGAAAAAATAAAAGTGCAAGAGGACCTATGAAACAAACTGTGCAGGATGCGAAGTTGGGTATATGGCCCATTGGATTCATGTAGAAAAAGGGACTGAAAATACCCTCAAATACATCTGTATCAGTTTGGAGGATTTTTTTATTTTTCTTCCAGTAAGTTTCTCTTTCCTTTGTTATTAAACAGGAGACCCACGGGGAGGGAGATGCTTCTCCACTGGGAGGCTGGAGGACCTGTTGGTATTCCCTAGAGAGATCCTACAGGCATCGTGGGCTGTGTTTAGAGGAGAAATCTCTCTTTAACGGGAGATTTCCAGGCTGGTTCTAGAAGGCGATTTTGGTACCAAATCACAAAACCGGTGCCACAGGACACCACGCACGGTGGTGTGCCTGGCGCAGAGAACCTCACCTGCCGTGGAGCTCGGGCACCAACAGCCTCTGCAAACCAGCTGGGCAGAGGATTTTATACCCCAGCAGCATCTCTTTTGCACACCAAAGTCCAGATGCGTAAGCAGTGAAAAGAGAATTGATGCCGACCCAAAGAAACAAGGAACGAGCGGTAAATAAAGACCAGGAGATTGCCCTGCCAGGTGACTTCTGCGTGGCACAGGTTTATAGTTAGCAATGCAGTTTGTTTTATTAGTTATAAATAAAGTACAAAAAATCCACCAAAAGTGAATCTAAGCATTTACACAATTTCTAATGTCTTTTCATTTCTTCAATGCACTATTGCTTTAATATTAATAATAAATATTTTTCTAGCTTTCTTCTATAAAATAGTCTATGTAGCAAAATGTTGCACAGCACAACAGAACAGCAGTAGGAGTACAAAAATGTGGGTGATCCTTTCACCAGCCCGGGTCATTAAAGGAGAGGACTTTTTTCTCGCTCACCCGTTGTTTTACTGATCCCTTTTGCGGTGTCTTTGTTGAGGGGGGAGTGGGGGGGACGTGGGCAGGAGGGCAACAACCGACCCCTGTCCCTGCATGGCTTAAAACCACAGCTCCAGGCTACCGGGGAGGAGTGTTACAGAGCAGCAAGGGAAAAAAACAACACAGGCTGGTTTTCAACCTAGGGTAAGGCAAAGTCAACAAAGCAGAGCAGCACCCTGAAGGGACAGAGAGAAAAATGTTAAGATGCAGCCATTTTGTGCCTTTCTAACCCAAAAGAGACTTTTACCCAAAGCCTTTTCGGGGGGTAGAGGGAGGGGGATTGGCTGAGCACATGCATCGAACCCCACTTTCTGTCCATACACGGCCGAGCACCTGCGCTCACCAAGAGTGGTTATGGCTTAAAGCTTAAAATACCATCAAGGGTGCTCTTGCGAGGCTCGAGTGCTTGATATTCAAGAGCCTTTTGGGAAAGGGCAGCGCGTTGTGAGAGCGGCGCGGCCGTGGCTGGGGATGGGGATGGAGATGCTTGGCCACCGCTGCAGGAGCGGGACATCAGCTCGGGGCTGGTCCCCTACCTGGGGACAGGAGGGCTCCGGTGCAGGCCCCAGCTCTACAGAGGATTAAAAAGCTCCAAGTTGAGGTTTCCCCCTTAACGGAGGGGGGGATGAAACCCATCAATCAAGAAGATCAGCGCTGAGGGCTTCTGCTCCAGGCACGTTTGACGGCTGGGGTATGAAAAAGCTCATGGCCAGGCATTACAAAGGGATTCTGAATTGCTCCCGCATCCATCCCAGCGCCTCTCAGCTGGACCAGGGCTCAACCCTTAAAAAAAAATTGCAACTAACTCCTCAGTTTTGTTGCCTTCAAGCTCAGGCTCAGTCGATCCCTTCGTCCTCCCCGCGGCGCCCGGCTGGGTGCACGCACAGAGGATGAGAAGAGCCAGACGGAGCACCGACCGGCACCAAAAATCCCACAGAACCACCACTCCTGGGGCTTCTTTCCATGCCTTTTGAAGCAAAGGTGCAGAGTCTCGCACTAAATGCATGCACTGTCCCCAAGCACAGCCGTGTAGCGGGGGGGCCCGCCGGGTGTTATCGCAGGGTAACGCATGCAGCGAGAGCAGCAGCAGCATCCCCAGCGGCGGACGGGGACCGGGCGGCAGTGGGAATCGACGGAAAACGTTTTGGTTTGGCAGAGAACCATCAAATCGCCTTCAATGCGCAAGGGCGCGAGGGAAAGGATCACCAGAGTTTGATTATGAGTGCAAATAATATTCATATATATGTGCTAAACACAGTCACTATATTGCAGTTTTCCACTATGTCACAGCATACAGAATCAAAGGTTTGCATTTTTATGGAATGTATCCAAGGTAACAGCACCACAGTAATACAGTTTGTAATCACACACCCTGATTTTTTTCTCTTTTTTTTTTTTTTTTTTGACAAGATAAGCATTACCCCCCACATCCCATGTTTAATTTTCTTTTTTTTTTTTTAAAGTACCGACGCATGCAAAGCATTCCATTCCCAGAAACAATGCAAAAATGAGGTAATAGGAGTAATAAAAAAAATTAGTATTAATTTCTAAATAAATAAATTATAATTAAAAATGCAAAAAAACAACTATAAAAATAATTAAATAAGAACCCACAATATCTACAAGTTAGTCATAAATTATGATTGTTAAATATAAGGCATTTAAACTCACAAAACCCTGTAAACTATCAATGTTTTGTTCCTAGAGATTTTCTGTTGTTTGTTTCGGTTTGTTTTTTCTTTTTTTTTTTTTTTTTTTTAGACTCACCCTATTATCGCAACCTACTCGTACAAATTATTTAAACGCAAAGGAACCTGACACACCGATGCAACTCCAGACGCTGTAAATTCGCACGCACCTCGGGATCAGTCACTCACACGAGACCACGGGAGTTTGGTGCTTTTCTTCACCAAGGTTTTTTTGTTTCATTTTGTTTTTTTTTTTTTAAAAACTGTGCTTGTTCGTTAGGCAAATAGTAATATTTTCGCATAGGCTTTAAGAAAACACGCGGTTTGGAAGCGCTCCTCCATCCCTCCCTGCCGGGCCGGGGTCCCAATCACCCCGTTCCTCCCCCTGCTTCGCCCCCAGCTCACGCCTGGACAGACCAGACCAGCTTACAGTGTATTTTACCAGCAAAACCTTGCTTTGTTTGTCCATATTATTAGTATTATTACTATTATTTTTAACGATGCTTCAATCTGCTGCTGCTGGAGCAAGCCCCATAGGTACTGATGGACCACTCCTTGACCCGTGGACAACAGGGCTGAGACCACCACAACCCCCAAGAAGCCATCTCTTGCGCTGGGTGGTAAACATATCATAGAATCATAGAATCACAGAATGGTTTGGGTTGGAAGGGACCTTTCAAGGCCATCTAGTCCAACCCCCCTGCCATGGGCAGGGACATCTTCAACTAGATCAGGTTGCTCAGAGCCACGTCCAGCCTGGCCTGGAATGTGTCCAGGGATGGAGCATCTGCCAGCTCTGTGGGCAACCTGGGCCAGGGTTTCACCACCCTCATTGTAAAAAATTTCTTCCTTGAATCTTTCTTATATGCCACCATGTGTCCTCCTCTATTCCCTCCTAACTGCACGGGCACAGCAAGAGAGGGAGCTCCTCCATTCTTGCACCCTGTGGGGCTCCCCTCTCTCCCTCCCCTCTCCAACGGGGAATAAAAAAAACTCTGGGGTGCCTCTGAGGTTGGTGTTTTCCAATTACAGCTCATGGGAATCCTGCGATCTCTCTGATGGTAATTTATGATTGTTCTTGGAGAGCATCACTTGGCTCCAGCGAAGCAGATGCTCAGGGGAGCCAGAAATCGTCCCTGACACATCAGTATTTTCAATATATAAGGTTCCCGACTAATTCTCCTTGCTCCTCAGCATCTTTCTTTTGTTTCCTTAGTATGCAAAAAAAAAAAAAAAAAAAGTATTTAAAAAAAAAAACCAAAACAAAAAGAAAGAAAAAAAGGTTTTTGGTTGTGAATGCCGGTTCTCCGGAGGGTCTTCAGCTCAGTCCCTGTGGTTGGTGTGCTGAGGTCTTTATTTCAGAGGGAGCTTGGATCGCAACAGCTTGCTCCTTCGGGGGCTACCTCCCAATTCTGTTTTGAGCACTAATGCAATTACGTTTCCTTCCAACAACCTCTCCGTTCTCCATACGGATACAGCCTGAAACGTGCATGCACACACGCGTGGGTGCAGGTGCACGCGCTCTGCCGCAGGGTCACAACCCAGAAAGCAGCAAACCCCCTTCCCGCCTGCCTTCCCCTCCCACACCGAAATGCTCGTGGCCTCAGCAGTGCCTTGAGAGCATCGAGTTTTCTCCCATCCTGTTCTCAGAGAGGCTTTTGCATGGGAGAGGAGTCGGCGGCGTGCGTCTCTCAGCACCTCTCCGGCGTTATTATACCCCAAAACACAGCTATAGGCCCCGAGTCCAGTCACCATCATTTTGGACCAGTGCTGGCAGCAGCCAACCAGCCTCACAGCTCACAGGAGAAAGCATCATGGACAACGGCAATCATGAAGACAGCCCTTCCTTGGATTTCGATGTGCTGAGCGACTTTGTTAAGATACGGAAAGCAAAGAAACAGCATCTACTCCAATATCGTGCCCCAACAGAAAGCGTCCAGCACCAGCAGATAAGCAGGAACGAAGCTTCTCCCTACTGCTTCATTCATTTCATTCCCAATTTTTATTTTTATTTTTTTTAAGCTTCTCTAGATTTGCAACACACTGTAAACGCAAGGAAAGGAAGCACACGCGGCTGAGGCAAAGAGCGCAACCCTTCTGACTGTAAACAGGATTTTGCTTTTTCGCCTCTTCCCCCCACCCCAAGGGTGGGAAAGCTTGACCTCTTTATTCCCCCTCTGCCATGTATTAATCAGGCACCAAAATAAGGAATCTATGAAAAAATATTTGGTGCAAATTAGGTAACAGCAACATGTCCACCACAAGATGAGTAGGGCATCAAACACAACATTTCTTAAGCTAACATGCTCCAGCTGCCATCCATAGAAATAGCTAAAGGACCCCTAACATGTTTCTACGTATTCGAGAGGTATATATACAATCCTCATGAAATGCAGGATTGACAGGCCAGACTACCACAACTAGTTCCTTCATGTTCAACACTAAATCTTCTGCAGCACGGGGTCTCTGAGCTCCGGGAATGCCAGCTCCCTTTCACCGGGCCCGTATCCTGCGTTATGTGCAATATCTCCTACCGCTAGATATTGTACCGCCTCCTCCTCCTCCTCCTCCTCACTAACGTGCCTGCAGACTTTTCCTCTCAATCAAATGGCTCAGAAGGCAAAAATTTTGCTGCAAGGTTTTATGGCCATACGACCTGGTAAGGAAAATGGTGTGTCCAGCCAGTCCTTTCAGCTGTCCGAGCCGAGCTGTGTTTCAATGTCCACCCTGCAGATCGGGCACTTCTTGCTGGTGGCCAGCCACTGGTCCACGCACACTTGATGGAAGAGATGCATACAGGGCAACCGCCTGCAGAGAGAGAAGTACCACCCCGTTAGGATGAAGGAGGTCCAGGGGACCAAGAAGACCAGAAAGCAGCAGCCGGGGCTGCTTCAAACATGGGGAAGCACCGATGTAGTGACACCAGTGCTGCCTAGGTCCTACAGCCTTCCCCAGCCATGCCAGCTCACACAGGGCAGTAGGTCAGAGACAGTGTCCTTCTTGGCTAAAAGCCTTTTAAAAAACCCCACACCCTCCTAACTTGAGTTGTTCCAGTTATTAACTGCCCTGGCTGCTGCTTTTTAACCTTTTGGGAGTATTAGGTTTTACTCTAAAGCCTCTTGGTTCTTGATCGTTGCAGCTCATTAGCAGTCAGGTGGGTCACCACCGCTCCCATGTGTGTGTCTGGTGTGGCCCAGGGAATGTGGTTGCATTTCAACTACATCACCTTTGTCATCTCTTTGCTCACCCTCGCAAGCTGGAGGTACCCTGGACCACAAAGGCGCACAGCAAGAGGATCAGAGTTATTCTTGGTGGTTTAAAGCAAAGAAAGGGTGAGGAGACGGACCGTGTGCAGCTGCACTGCCCACTTGCAGCTCCTTCAGCCATGGTAGCTCAACCCCTTGGAATTGCTTGTCCTCATCCTCTGTTAACAGGCAGAGATTTGACCCAGCCAAGAGCCTGGGGACATCCGTGAGGGATAACTGGGGCTTTGTTGTTGGCTCAGGATTGTTCCCTGTGACCATGCGGGTGGAGTAATCTCACTTATTCTACAGTAAAGCAGCTCCATCCTGGCCACAAGCCAAACTCTCCTGGACTTCACATGCACACTCATTTTATTGTACTTTGGTCATCTGTCAAGCTCAGACGTTGACGTCCCTGAGCTCCAGATGGCTGTCTGAGACCTGGGACCCATCCTTCTCTGACACTTGCCACCTGGCTCATTGGCACAGCCTTGAAGCAGGTGATCCAAACCCAGGACGTACTATAAAAACTTGGCCTTCCTGCTGCTGCAGAGCTCTTCTCACCTACAGCCAATACCAATATCCATCTAAATGGCATTTGGTTTCCCAGACCCTGCAACAGCCCAAGTGAGTTTGTCAGGACAAGGACAGGGACAAACCCACCAGCACATGGCATCATTAATCCCAATAAACACAACTCAAATGGCGTTGAGAGGCAGAGGAGGAGATGGAAGGATCGTACCTGACGTCTTCTCCGTCTTCAAGCATGGACAGACAGATTGTGCATTTCTCGTCGGTGTCCGACTCCTCTCCATCATCTTGTTCAGCTTTGCCCTCCTGTGGTCTTCTCTGCAGCAAGGTTAAAGACATGATTTGGTTAGGACCTGACTTTCTAACACTATCCCAAGTCTGGGTAGTTGCAGGAAGGCAAATAACAAGAGCTTCTTCTATCAGCCAGATCCTCCAGCCTGGGGAAGCCAGCCCAGCCAAAGTAGCCACCAGCATGCTGCTGGTCGGCGTGTTTCCTCCTGGGGCTGGTGGTAGTGCCTCAAGGAGCAGCCTGTCCTCTGCTGCCCTCACACCACCCTCCGCCACCTCCTCCATCCTCCTTGCAGTGGGGATGGCCCCATAGTCTCCTTTTCTGGAGGCTTCTCCTGTTGACCCCAAAGCATGGGGGGCCACCACTGCCAGGAAGGGCAACCACTGTGCCCCATGCTGGCTTGGCTACTGGTCCAGCCTCACACTGTGCCATGGGGCAGTGCTTAGTCTGTCAGCTCTCCCATTTTCTCTCCCCACCCCTCCATCCATTCCTATTAATATCATTTTTCTGGACCCACTGGAGATGCAGTCAGAGGAAATGCGCAGCAGGAGTTGACTCACTTCCAACTTGGGCAATGTAATGTCCCTACTTGTTACTGCCCAGCCAGGGATGACCAACATGTGAAATTAATATGCAAACAAGCACTTTTCCCATTTTCTATTTAGCACGACCCAAAAAAATGGCACCCATTTCCTTATGGGCAGGAGATCAGCTCCAACAGAGGAGACACCTCTCGCAAAAGGAGGGGAGGACAAGCTCCCCCAAGCCATGGAGCCAGCGCCCTCACGGCAGGGCGTGCGGGCAGCGCCGCTTCCATGCAGAATGGGGTGGGTTTGCATGCACGAAGCCCCCTTGGTGTGTGCACTTTCTTACCAGGTGCGGACAGGGGGGAAATTGCACCCGCTGGGTGGGAGAAGGTTGAGACCCTTTTGAAAATTTGGCCCGCAGCTTCCTAGCCTAGAAGTGAGAAACAGCCAGCTGAGCTACACCACCGCTTCAGCCCAGGAGCCCCACAAGATATTAAAGCACCAATTCTGGATTTTACATTCTTGCCCCATTTTGGGGAATATTGACAGTGCCGGCTTGCCAACCCTGAGGACTGAGACCCACCAAAGTCCTTCCTTCTGTCCGCTCCGTGCCCACAACCCTTGGCCAACTGAGAGGGGGCGGCAGCCATCCCACGGTTTTGGGGTGCTCACCTTCTTGTACTTGTGGGGGAAGGTGAACCTCTCAATGGTGTTCTGGACGGCACCCCGGCTCACGCTGCCCAGTCTGTCCTCCAGCTGCAGGAGCTCCTACAGCACAGGAACAGCAGCAAAGCACCGTCAGCATTGTTCCTGGGGCACGAGGTCCCACCAGCTCACCCTACCTGCTGGGAACCAAGGCTCCCTCCTGTCCTTTCCTCAGTGGAAATGCCCATCAAATCCAAATCATGGAATCATAGAATGGCTTAAGTTGGAAGGGATCTTTAAAAATCATCTACTTCCAACCCCCTGCCCTGGGCAGGGACACCTCCCACCAGACCAGGTTGCTCCAAGCCCCTTCCAACCTGGCCTTGAACCCCTCCAGGGATGGGGCAGCCACAGCTTCTCTGGGCAACCTGGGCCAGGGGCTCACCACCTCATCAAATCAGTTGTGCTTTGATGATGGATCTGACCACTGGCTCTTGGACCAAGAACTAAGGGTTCAAAGGCAGAGAGCTGGACATCCAATATTTCAGAAATTAAGGGGGAATTTGAGCTCCATTTGACAGGCTGAAGAACTGGAGCACTTTGTTCACAGACTTGAAGGGAGACAGAGTCAACCCGAGCCAGACCCAGGCACCCTGGACTAAACCCTCTTTTACCAACACCCCCCCCCAACCCCTTTGCCTCCCAGTTATTATTAAAATTTCTGCAAGACCCAGTGCAGCTGACATGCCACAAAACAGTCTAACAAGTTTATGCTAGAGCTTGCATAGAATCCCAGCACTTAAAAAATTTAATAACAATCCCAGTTCCCAAGAGACGTACTTCATAGCTCTCCCGCACAGCGGACGTGTGCCTGCTTGGGTTCAGTCCCTGAAGAGCAAGTAACTGGAGCTGAGGATAAGGGTAATTTCTGATTTCATGAACAACCTGTGAGAAGTGAGGGAGAAAAATAAAGCCGCGTGTACTTGCATACAGAAAACCCTCGTGTACCCCGATTCAAATTTAGTGCTTTAAAAATTCAAAATGAAAGAGCACACTGACACCTTCCCCAATGGAAGCCTTTTAATAACAAAAAAAAAAAAAAAAAGGTTTTTATTAAATAGGTTTCCTATAAATGATAACCAAAACCATGCGCTTCTTCTGAATAAACTATCTGTTATAATAATTCCTGTTGCTATAACACCGCAGCTCCAAACTCTCAACATGGATCAGCTTAAAGAGAGATTTTATATATTTTTAAATGGGTGGATTTCTCTTCATCCAAGCTTTGATTTCTTCAAGCCTCGCTGTAGTACGCAGGTGTCAGGGTCTGGCTATGGGCACGAGATAAAAAAAAAAAACCCACGGCGAGTTTTCTGAGGATGCTTTAAGGATTAGCAGTGCTCTGCATGGCTCTGCTCCAAACACAGCACCCAGCGAATGACCCCCCTCGGCCCGTCTTCTCCTCAGACCCCACCTCCACCTGTGCAAGAGGTCATGCAAAACCTTTACGGATGGCGTCAAGGGTGACGTAGAGGGCAACGATGTGATGAGGGACGGTCCTCAGGGCTGAGGGACAGGGAGCCACACACTGCCGGCCCTTCTTCGTGCAGGGAGCCCACAGTTTGTTCCAGTCTTAATAATATCATTAGTAATGACTGCTGAGCCTCTCACATCCTGCCCAGGTTTTGCAGACCAGCTTGTGGTGGACTGAATCTTTCCAGAGCAGCTGAGCTTTTCTTTCCTTTCTCTAATCCAGAGTGCAATGATGCAACATTATCCTTTCAGACACTGCCTCCCACGGCCGGAGATAAGTGGGATTTGCAGAAGACAGGTGATAGAAAGATAGCAGCCTTTATTTTGACTGCCTTCTGGCAGACAATGCATAAAACATTTCTCGGTAAGAGCGTTTCACTTACCATCTGTGTCGAGGATGTGCTTCTGGGGAAATGGTGCATCCGAGGTGTAGCTAAGTAATGCTGATAGGGCTGAGGGACCGGCCGGACCTGGAACTGGGCGTGAGTCAGCCCCGCATCGACACTGAGGTCCCTGTGGGCACGAGGATGAAGATACGGCTTTGACTGCAGGGTTTTGATGGCATGGCTTACATCAAGTCAGATCATGCTCACAGGGCAACCTCCACTGGTGGGCTCTGGGCTGCTGTGGGTCCCTCAGCCTGGGATGCTGCTGCTGCTTGGAAGGGAGTTTCCTCCAATGCCCACCAAGCCCTCACAAAGGAGCGTGTGGGTTGTTTTTGTGCCAGTTAGCATTTGTGTTAGCCGGGGTCAAGAGCTGCAGAGATGCAGCCCGCAAATTTCAAAGCAAGAGCATTTTGGTGGCTCCAATCGACGCCCAGGCTCAGTAACTCAACCCGACCAGACCAGGTCCTCCCTGTGCTGCCGTCACTGCAAACAATTACATTTTGCCTTGAATATTTTGCAGGAATACAACAAATTAGTCAGGGGACACACTGCTAAACCGTTCTGGGTAGTTGTTAGGAGCCAGCTAGGAACCATCTGGGGGGCTTTTTGATGTGCCTGTGCATTCCTTGGAGGTCTCCCAGCCCAGGTCATGGTAGGACTTGGGGTGACAAGGGAGACTGCACCTTGCCTGAATCCAGCCTCAGGGAACTCCAGAGCTGCTGTTTGCACAGAAAATGTAAAGGTTTTAAGACATTTCTGGATGAGACCGCTGTAGCAAATGGTGTCACACAACCAGCAGGCCAATGCCAATGAAGCAGGACATCCCCGATGGTGCCACTTCCCGCAGGCATCCTGGCCCAGGCAATCAGAGCTGGTGAGTCTGGGCACTTTGTCCCCCCAGAAAAACAACGCAGCTCAATCCCAGGACTTCGCGTGACCAAGATCCCGGTGAGTGCCGCAGCTCTGCCCAATCCAGCGCACGGAGACAAACTGCAACCCCGTCCCCACGCCGTGTAGAGGCAGGGGGAGGAGACCTAAGGCAACATCTCCGTCTATAATCCAATTAGCTGATCCCTCATCTCTCCAGCCAAAGGGTCCCTCAGCAAACAAGTGCTTTGAACGTCATTCACTTTATCATAATTACAAAAGCCAGTGCTCTAATAACCACTGTCTTCACATTTGCCAAAGCTAAGCCAATTAGAGCACAGGGGTGGCTTCCCGTTTCAGCCTCAAACTTCCCTTCCCCTGGGCAGAGGACAGCGGCAGCGAGCTCCACGGCTTGTTAGGAGCAACCCAGATGTGTCCTCCAGCAGCTGTGAAACTGCTTCTGCCCAACAGCAGATAACGAATGTGAGGGGACAGAAAATGCAGAAGTCCTTTACCCAGAACAGCCTGTGAATCAGGCAGCAGCTCCAGTGCTCTAGAACCCCCTAATAAGACCCCGCACCAAGCTGAAACCAAGAGAGGGACTGTTTTTGCTGCCCCTGTGCTAGCCAGGTGCCAGACAGACAAAACTTGGCAGAAGATAAAGCACAGCAGGCGACTGGCGGGAGCACAAACAGGGTGAGAATCCACAGGACTGGGCATTTTCCAGCTCCCGTGTCACAATTCTGAGATATTTATCCAATTGCTGCAGACTGTTCCCAGGTGGATGGAAGGCTCAACTGGAAACGAGGAAACTGGGTCCATTCCCAGCCCTGCCACTGGCCTGATGCATTGTCCGGTTTGTCCTTGCCTTCCCATATTCCCTGTCTACAAAACAGATGCAATAATCCACAGAGTGCTTTGAGATCAAGGACCGAAGAGATCACTCAAAGATGAACATCCAGTATTAACTTCCATGAGTAACTGCAGTAAGAGCACTGCGGTGCATCTAGCGCCTTAAAATCAGATATTGAGGTTCCTGAAGTGATGCTGTGGGTCTACAGAAGGGCCCAAAGCAGAACACTGCATGGAACGGTGTTTTCTCAGGGTTTGTGGGTGAATAAGCAGAGCATATTGACTGCAGAAAACCAAAACCAACCATCACCTCCTAGCCTGTGCTACATGGACAGCATCTTCATGCTCAGGTGTGAGGTTGAAGACCTGGGATGCCTATGGTACACACAACCAAAAAGTGAAAGGTAAGGACCCAGGTAACAGGTTGGATGATGCTCGCTAAACGCATATGCAGAAGAGGATTTAAGGAACCAAATGGGAGTTTACTTCTTCTTCACCAGAAGATTTTCATCGAGGTTGGGCTGTCCGAGATGACTGATCACCCTCAGATCTTCCTTCCGTCCCCACTTCCCGCGACAGTGCCTACACCCACCGCCTCCGAGCCGGCCCCGCCGCTGCTCATGCGGTAGTAACACATTAGAGGAAAGTTTTTGTATCTGTCACTGGGCAAAACTGTACATGTGCCCCGAGGGGAAGTGAGTCACCCAAATATATACACACAGTGTATGATTTCTGTCATCCCCACTCCTTAGGTTTTACAAGGCGATGGAGCAACGCAGGGGGGAAAAGGAGGGAGGAGGAAGGGAACGTAAAGTGGTGTTTTATCAGATCCTTCTAATGATTATAATTAAACGCTCTGCGCCGAAAGAGAGGCAGAAAGAATGGCTCTATCCAGATGGTACGTGAACCGCTTTGCAAACTGATCTGAACAACGTCATCCCGGCCAAATTCAGCTCACAGTGGTGCCAGTAATGGGAACACCTGAGAAGAAAATGGCGGAAGGATCTGGCCATATTTTATGTTGCATGCTATTACCCCAGAGGGGGAACACGTTCCCCCTGTGTTAAAAGGACTCTCCATTTGCAGAGCGAAGCGCTCGGATGTTAGGAAATGCCATTATTAAGATTTCCTGTGACATTTTATTTCGGTCCCCTTGTGCATACACATTGCGATTGCCTCTAATTACATGTTCACATGCTATTTTTTCCATTCAGTGCACAGAATGGACTTTGCTCAGCTAACAAGCAGCTCTTCAGAAGTATGTTTTTATTTTCTTATTCTTCCAAGTAGTGCCCAGTACCTTATTAACTGCACAAGGGCTCAAAACCTGCTCTGAAAATGAAACGATCAATTCTCTGCTCAGCTTTTCCAGGGTATCGAACACTACAGTGGGAGAACGATTAACAACTATTAATTCATTCACGCCACCCTGCGGGGCAGGGCCGCACCGTGCTCCCTAGTTTAGACCACAGAAAAAGTTGTGGCTATTTTTTTTTTTTGAGTGCCTGGTGGACAGCAGAAGATCTAGTTCAGGCAGAGACGTTGGTCTACAGGAAAAAGACCCTGGCTGTGGCCTGCAGCAGGAAAAGCCCCCGGAAGAAGATTGATGTCTGCACTCTACATCCATGGATGTAGAGTTCTGGGCAATATTGATGCCTTGATGCTATCGTATACATGCATAAAGGCTTTGGCATGCACCCATGGTCCTCCCAGGGTTGAGTCTTCCCATTGCACGCTCCCCACACTGTATCTGCTGAGCTGCACCATCACCTTTCATGAAAGCATTGATCCGCGATGACATTCACCAACCCTTGCAGCCTCCCCAGCACTTTTTAACCGCCTCATTCAACGCACAAGGGAAATGTGGAAGACTTACCAGTCCGTGCCTTCTGCCAAATACCTGGGCTGCGGCCCCATGGGTTGTGGAGTTTGCAGTTGGTGGCTGAAGTCAAAGCTGGGGTGTAGGCGGTGAGGCTGAACGGACATGCGCTCTTGAGCCCGCCTGCGGGGAGGAGGAGACCAGCAAGAGAGTTAGCCACGCAGGGGACACTGGTACCTTTGGCTCCGGCTCCGAGCTTGTGTCAATACACGAGGGGAAAGCCCAAACGGTTGGGCTTGCGAATATGTGTCCAAGAGAAAAGAGCCCGGGCAGGTGTCAGGGATGATGGGAGGAGGAACCCATGCCATTTACTCGTGGTCACCACGGACATAAGGCAGACCTCCAACTCACCCCCTGCACCATCCACATACACTCAGGTTGCAGGAGATGCTCTTTGGTGGTAACACGGAGAGAAAAAGAGGAAACCAAACAACTTCTTCCTTAGAAGCTTTGTGCCATTTGCACTACTTGCTTTTTCTCCACTGTCAGCGCCATAAACAACACACAAGATAAAACGTGTCCCTGGTTCAGCCGTTATCCATCATCATAAAGAAGCTGCAGGTTGTCTCACCTCCCCGTGCAGTCCATAAACTCCTGGGAAACCTCATTCATAACACGATTACTCAGGAGTAACTGAAAGCAGAATTTACTCTCGCTGGCCTTTGCCAACATTTCTCTGGATGATGGACAGGCCAGGCTGGGATCCAGCTCCTTCTGCCCCAGCTCGGCTGCCTTTGCAGGCAGGGAAAGGAAAGGGGTAGAAAATATAGCAAGGTTTTTCTAAGGATTTGAGCCTCTTTTTGTGATTATTGCCCATTTGAACTACTCAGGGGAAGAGCACATGCTGCTTGATCGGCGTTCACATCCGGAGAGAGACAAGGTGGATGCACGAGCAGGGTTCGCACCACAAACAGGCTCATACCCCTTGCTCCTTATCGAGTCCCTGCTTACCAGCGGAGCCATGGCAAAGTAAATCTACAGGAAGACACGAGAGCAAACAGAGCAGGGAACCACTAGATAAAGAATTTTTCTTGCAGCCACAGCTCAGAGGCTTCGCTTTTAAAGGCGCAACCCAGAATCCCATTACTGGGACGTCATGCCCCACACCTGTAAGGTTTCTGACACCCTCCTCCGATGCAGCTGTGCTTTCAGAGACAGGCTGTGGGACCAGGCAAGGTGTCCCTGCCCATTTCCACACCACAACCCACTCGCAAACGGAACACTGACAGCGTTTACCAAAGCAGCTTCTGTGTGGAATTGTGCTCCCTGCTTTTATTTTAATTCAGCTTATGACTAAGAGGTAAACACTTGTATCATCAGTGCCTCAGCCCTGCACATATTTGCTACCCAATTATTAACTAATCATTAAATCCACCTAAAATCCAGCTTATGCAAAACAAAACAAGGATGAGAACACGCAATTTTCAGACAGAAAGCGTATGGAAAGAAAGTGTTTTCCGTCTATAGCATTCTTTCCAAATGAAGCATTATCGCAAAGACTCATCCTCTGATTCTTGATCCATGGGTACAACCCACAAATAGCTTCCATATGTTTCCAAAAAAAGCACTCTTCTCCTACGTGCTATCTAAACCCCTCTCTCAAGAAACACAATCAGGACAAGGCCAGGCATCCACTTCCACCTCTGCTGAGTTACAGCAATTCTCTCTGAAGTCATCAGCCCAGTCTGAATTTAGGCTGCTTTCCATGATTGAATGTGCTGCAGGTCAATGGCATCACTCCCTCATAGATCTGGGAAGCCTACCTAGACCCAGAGGAGCAAGCTCTTCATGTGCAAAACCTGTTGGAAGAGGTAGATACCATCTTTTACATGGTTTTAAAACAGCAGCTACGTGGAGGTGGCTTGTGCACGCAGTCTATTGCTCTCTCTGCCATGGAGAACAGTCGCAAGACAAAGGTGTTACTACCGTGATTCTCCTACAATAATAGAATCACAGAATCATAGAATTGTCTAGGTTGGAAGGGACCTTTCAAATCATTGAGTCCAACCATCAACCTAACACTGACAAAAACCACCACTAAACCACCCTCAGCACCACGTCTGCACGTCTTTTAAATCCCTCCAGGGGTGGTGACTCCACCACTGCCCTGGGCAGCCTGTTCCAATGCTTGACAACCCTTTCAGTGTAAAAATTTTTCCTAATATCCAACCTAAACCTCCCCTGGCGCAACTTGAGGCTGTTTCCTCTTGTCCCATTGCTTGTTCCTTGGGAGCAGAGACCGACCCCCCCTGGCTACCCCCTCCTTTCAGGGAGCTGTGGAGAGCAAGGAGGTCTCCCCTCAGCCTCCTTTTCCCCAGGCTGAACACCCCCAGCTCCCTCAGCCGCTCCTCACAAGACTTGTGCTCCAGACCCCTCACCAGCTCCGTTGTCCTTCTCTGGACACGCTCAAAGTGTGTCTTTCTTGTCGTGAGGGGCCCAAAAATGAACACAGTGTTCGAGGCAGGACCTCACCAGTGCCGAATACCAGGGGACGATCACTGCTCTAGTCCTGCTCATGATAGGTGACCTTGGGACGTACTACATGAGCACAGTATGGATCCCCATGTGAAACGTATACCTGCAGGTGCAACCTGCCCTGCACCACCTTCCGCTGGATGCATTTTAGGGGTACACAGATGAACTTGTGAAAAAAAACCCAAAGTTACCAGCACATACTGCTGGGGCTTTGCAGAAACCGCTTTGCTGAAGTGAGACTGTTGTAACTTCTCAGCATCCTTTAGGAAGAGTAAGACCCCCTTACCTGGGATGGGGCATGAGCCGGCGGTGCTGTGCCTCGAGGAGCTGCTGCTGGAGGAGGTATTGCTGGTGAAGCGCCTGAGGTAGGAAGGAGGGTCCGGCCACGTCCTGGAAGGGCAGGGCTGGCACCGGCGCCAGGGGCTGGTGCAGGGGACCACTGTGCTGGTGCGCGGGGGCCATGTGGGGGGTCAGCCCCGGCTGGGGCTGCACCGCGTGAGGCAGGGTGAAGTCGGCGGAGAGCTGAGGCTGGGGACCCAGGTGGAAGTGCCGGCAGGAGGTAGCATGGGGATGCTGAGACCTTTGAAAAGGAGCACCTGGAAGAGAAGAGTACGGCCGTCACGGGGGCCAGAGGCAGCCAGGGCACCCCAGCCTGGTGGTTGCCCATCCAGGGCAAGAATTGGGCAAACAGCTCTTCCTCTCCTCTGCCAAAATGATTTAAAAAAAGAGAACAGGTCAGTTAATGTGAATTTCATGGAAAAATGATGATTTTGACTAGTGGTTTTTCTCCTCCAAAAAACATGAGAAACAAAACATGGGTTTGGCTTCTAAGCGACTTTTTGGCTCCAAAATTAATTGTATACTGATGAAAACTGCTTCAGCTTGTTTTGGTTTGCCTGTCTTAAAAAGAACAACAATTTTAGTAGGGCCTGTAGCGATGGGACAAGGGGTAATGGTTTTAAACCAAAAGAGAGTAGATAAAGACTAGATATAAGAAGAGATGTTTTACTTTGAGGGTGGTGAGACATTGGCCCAGGTTGCCCAGAGAGGTGGGAGATGCCCCATCCCTGAAAACATTCAAGGCCAGGTTGGATGGGGCTCTGAGCAACCTGATCTAGTTGAAGATGTCCCTGCTCATGGCAGGGGAGTTGGACTAGATGGCCTTTAAAGGTCCCTTCCAACCCAAACCATTCTGTGATTCTATGAAAAAGCCTTGACATATTAAAAAAGGAAAAAAAAAAAAAAAAGTGCTTTCTAAAATATGATTTCATGGGTTATGAGCTCATCGAAGTTTTCAAAGCTCACTGTCTTTCCATGCAATTCAAGGTAGTTCTTTGCCTGTCTTAAAATGTTTCATAGGCAAGGAAATAATCTCTGCTCTAAGAAAGTGTCTCTTGCTGACTGCAGGACGTGGATGAGACACGTTCCACCTCTGAGAGCCCGGATTAAGACTGTGGGTCTTGGCTGAGCCCCTTCAATAGCCCATCCTGGTGAGCTGCATGCAGGGAGAGAGCGGCTGTGGGAAACACAACACGGAGTGCTGTGAGACCAGCCATGAAACTGGTGGGAATGAGGAAGAAATGAGGTGTGAAAGATATCCATAGGGGAGGCTTTTTGCAAAACATCTGGCACTGGCTTGCACCTCCCTCAAGATCCTTGCTTGAATGGGCCCTTGGCCCAATCCGGCATGTTAATTCCTACATTCCCGGAGCATTTACAGGCATCACAGAAAATTTTTTGGCTCTTAAACTAGGGAGAGAGGCAGCCCAGAGGTGAAGGATGAGACTCGAATGAGACTATTAGAAACACCTTTTTGCTGAGGATCAGCCTCAGGATAGGACACCTACCCTTTTACGCAGTCTTTTGAACATCTCATCTCCCTAAAAACTCCTCTTTTTTTTTTTTTTTAATCCAGGAACAGCAGCACCAAAAGACACTGAGTGTCATCCCAAGACACAGGCTAGACGTGCCCATGATGCCTTCTTCACCCAGATGCCTTCTGCTCACATCTCCCTTCCGCCAGTAGGCAGGGCCAGCCCATCCCAGCAGCTCAGGGAGCCCCGACCGCTTTCTGTTCGTGTCCGTATGGGCACGGGAGATGCACAAAGCAAGCCAGATGCCAGCAAGAGAAACAACAGGAGAAGACCTTACAGAAAGGAAAAGTTTTCAAAACTGTGCATAAGTCATCACACACAACGTCTCTTAAATACAACTAATCCTCCACAGAGCCCCTCTGAGAGAGAGGCAGTGGGTAAAAAATGCCACCCAACAGAACTTTTTAAGGTGGTCATTTCTCACGCTGCCAGATAACAGCATTATTTGGCTACCCTATTAATTAAAACCAGAGGACGTGGGTTCGGATACACTGTTCCCCAAAGATGGAGCTGCAAACCCAGACCCATGAGCCGTCTGTGTACCCCATCCCCAGTACTGCAGGTTGTATTTGCTGCCAGCGGTCCCAGTTCACCATATCCCACCTACAGGTAAAGGCTGAGTAATTAAATGGGGACGCTGTGCTGCCCATTGCTAGAGCCGAGCAACACCCCAACCACAGGGAGATGCCTCCTAACTGCTGTGTTTGATGGGTAGTTGCAGAGTGACTCATGGTGAATTGCTCAACCTCTAATGGCCATGGGTCCTCCCAATGGAAAACAGCTGCAGCAAGTCATGGGTGAGCCATTTTACACCTCCAGGTCTTCACAGCACCTGAAGACAATGTGCTAATCCTTCTGCACACCCAAACACACCAGCCCATCCCACCAGGCAGCAGTTTGGTTGTATTTCAGACAAAACTAGCTTAGGAGGACACAAGACAATGAAGCTTAGTGATATTCCCGCACATTTACTGGGACAGATTTTGTAGCACATAAGTAAAGCCAGTCTCTCATCCTCTGCATCTCTCTCATCTCTTGATGCCTGGTGCAACTTAGCCAAGGATTTCCAGCCTTTTGCTGTACCCTGGGAGACCTTAGTCTGATTTAGCAAAACATCTGAAGGACCTTTAATGCCTAAACCATGATGAACTAGAGAGCACAGGGTGGGCAGATCATCTTGAAAGCTTTTGACTTGAATTTTTCCTGCCACACCAAGACAGTCCTTGCGAGGAATTTTGTCATACACTTGCCCAAGGTCCAGAAAGTGCAAACTTTGTCTCTGATGTCTGGGCAGGAAGGCTTGCAGGGCCTGTGCAGAGCGAACGTAACCTAAAGTAAAAGCCATTTTGTTTTGGCACAGAGAGTTGATTTAGCTTATTTTTAGGAACTAGTCAATTAAAACAAGCATTTTTTAGTATTTTTCCTGGTACCTACTGATGCAATGGTGTGTTTCCCTCCATAGGAAAAATGCTATCAAAATGTGACCGAGACCATATGATTAAACAAACCCCACCCATTTGTCTTAACATAATTCACTATCTTGCGTTGTAATTGTTCATTCCCTGCAACTAATCCAATTGCTGATGAGGATTTTGACAGCAAAGCAAAGACTTTGGGGAATACTTCAGCAAATCTATGCTTATTAGCGGTCATCAAATCATACAGCTGGCATAACCGAACCAGCTTGCGCAACAAAGAGACAGTCCTTGCCAAGCATGGTACTGCTGGACCCCAGAAAGCCCTGGCAAGGAAATAACAGTGCACAACAGAACATTCAAGCTCTGAGTTATCTATTTTCAAGTTTACCCTCTTCTGTTCATTGTATATAGCCGCAAGGGGCCTTGGTGGAGACTACTTTCCAAGTCCACATGTTGACCATGTGTACACCAGGTAAATCCAGCGTCACCCTGCTGATGCCAGCTGAGCAGCATCACTCCAGGTAACTCACCTTGACCAGCACCAGAAGCTGGCTTGCAGGCGCTCACCCCTGTGCAACGTAACGGAGGATTTCACATTAGCAGTGTCTATTAATGATTACTCCATTAGCACTTCTTCTTTCTCTTTCCCAAGCCGCAGTTGGGTTCTAGATCACATTTGCATTGGAAGCAACAAGCGTTGCCCATATAATGTTTCAAGAAAATATGATTCATGGATTTAATCTGCTTTTTGCCTGGGCAGTAATGTCTGCCACAGCAGAGAGCAATCCATGACTAAAAACCAGCCCAGATACACCACTCCATCTTTTGTTTTTACTCCCCAGAGCAAGGGCAGGGCTGACATTTTCATTAGCTAAGCTTTGAGGACATTTCTGCAGCAAAGACGATGAGGTTGGAAACTATGCCTATCAAGCTCCCGTTAATTGCATCCTCCATGAACCACATTCCCCACCACCTGCCCCAGTGGTGGCTGCAGGAAGGCAATGTTGCTCTGGGATTGGCAAGGCAGAGACCCTCTCCCCACTCAATGAGCTCCAGAGTTTTGGTCTTCATCCTACAACAGGATTATACTTCGATTTTGCAGGAAGAGGGGTCAGCCAGATCTTGAATGGTTATCTATGGCCTACCCCAAGGGCACCTAACAGGTTCAACAGCTTCAGTGACCTTTGCAGCCAACACTTGTCTCCTCCAGCTGAAGAGGGAGGGAGAAGCCCAGTGTCCTTGCTGCAGCGGCAATTCAGTCCTCACCAGCCCCGAGAGGCTATTGACCTGAGGCCAACCTGGAAACACTCATTCCCATGTCCAGCCTGATGGTCAGGAGGACAGGGTCTGCCCTGCTGCCTGAGGCTCATTGATGTGCTCCTCCGGGTGGCATGAGTAGCTCCAGCTGCTCATCTCTGGAGCCGTGGAGGACTGATTTCTCTGGGCTCATTGTCAGGCTGCCCAGCAGCCAGAAATACTTCTTTTCTGGTCCTGTTGCTTCTTCCTTTCATTTAAATCCTGTTGCTGTGGCAGACGATGCCAGCTCAGAGCAACATCAGATCAGCGGCTCTGAGATGAGCAATGCGTCACTTCTGTGCCAGCAAAGCAGACAGCTTACTTCAGTTTTGTGTAGTCTCACATTGCTTGAGGCCAAATGTCACTGGGACACTGATCAAAGACTTCTGTCTCAATGCAAGGACCTAAACGGAGCAGGGGCGTGTTTTCCCCCCTTCTTTGCCTTTCCTCTCCCCCTCCATATTAGTTCCTCATGCTCTTCTGTTGACCATACACATTTGCAAAGTCTACTGTCTTTCTCAGCCTGCCACCCACCCACGCTCCCAGCTTGGACAACCCTTGTTGCCTTACAGCCCCCTGGCCTCCGCTAAGCCACAAAAGCAGCTAATGCCTGAGCCTGGCTAATCCAGCTCTAAAAAGTGCCCAACACATGGCTGCAAAGGTAGAATCCAGTGGAGATGTGAAACGGGTCTTGGGCAAGCTCCCTGCAGGGTGGAAAAGAGGAGCTACGCGGTCCCCTGACATGCCTGGGGCCAAGCCTGCCCCAAAATGAGTCTATGGCACAGCATGATGGTATAGGACCATGTGTCATGGAAGCCCCGTCCACCTTGTGCTTTTGGGTGAGCACCAGCAACACCTCCCTGATTTGTGTGACACACTGATAGGTGCTGCACCCACCCCCCTTCGGCTTCTTCTGCCACATCCCAAAGCCAAGGCCAGCGCCAGTGATGAAGGAATCGGCGCTTCGCTAATTCCTACCACTGCCAGAACACGAGTGCAGGTCAGCAGCTGCCCCAACCGGTCTGGCTCACCTCTGCTGCCGCGAAAGATGCCGCGGCTTCGCGCCGTGATGCCGAGGACCCCCATGGAGCTGGGTCTGCTCTGTTCCCCACAGCCACACACCTCGGCGGTGCCCTGGCCCTGTGTCCCTGCCTGCAATGTGAAGATGATCTTCAGTTAAAAAGCCCATGGGGAAGGTCACTTAACAGTTGCTTTCGAAGCACCCAAACAACTTAGCTAGAAGGTGGCATTACAGGCTGCAGTCTCAAACCCGGGAGGTATAAATTCGTTTTTATAAAGCCAAGAGATGATGCAGGCCCTTGGATAGCTGAACCCCTTTGGGTGCTCACTGCCGTGACGTTTCCACCCTTTTGCTCACGCAGGCTCCGAACGCGGCAGAAACCTGCGGGGAAACTCATCCCGTCCTCCTCGCCGCCGCTTTCTCACTTCCACAGCTTTTTCTTTTGGGTTTTTTTTTTTTTTTTCCCCTCAGTTCTACGGTTATATTTATTGTTTCTACACATTATCTGAAGCAGCCTGGACTTTTTTTTGCATTAAAAGAAACGCTCACAATTCCTTTGTTCCCCTAGGTGAACCCTGTAAATGACAAGTTCATATATTTTTGCAGGTTGGTATGTGACCGAGTCGCAGAAATTTACTGGGTATTTCTGTCACCGGGGATTCTGCTTTAGCATCAGTCAGGATATGACTATGCATATGCACATGCAAATTTACCCATCCACCACTATTTCACCCAGAAAGGCTCAAGGGATCCATGTGCTCATTAAACACTGACCCACGTCGGAGACGCAAAACCCCTGGGTAAACCCTGCAGAGAGACAGGGGACGCTAGGGGCTTTATGCAAAGAAAAACCCAGACAGCAGAACAATCCATTTCCACCTCCTTTTCCTCGTGGCAGCAATATTTTTGAAGCGATTGGGCTACTGGGAAGGGACACGGGATGAGGCCCAGAGCTGGCGCTGGGGATAGGGATCTGGAGCAGACAGCTGCAGCCCAGGGAGCGCAGCCGCCTCCGAAAAGAAAACAAAATCTGTCTTATGCTGTTAAGCTGCCTGCGATGCATGTGAATTTTTCCCTGGGTAAGGCAACCTGGCCGGCTTTGCGGAGGCATTGGCGGTCAGTGTGCGAGGCGAGGGGGAGAGAAGGGAGGCGGGGGCTATTTATACCTCTCGATCCCATGGCGGCGGAGAGGGAGGCGAGACGGCAGCTCCCGGAGAGCTCTGCCTTCACTCACTGACAGATCTTGCAGCCACGGAAGATCTGCCCCTTGAGCCGGAGCGGGGCAGGGGTCTGGAGCCACGTCCTCTCGGCCGTTTTGCCCTGATTAGAGCCCCCACAACCCCTCCTCCTGCCCTGGGATGGCAGATAAACCAGAGCCCACCAGGCTTTTAATAGCCCAGGCGCCTGCAGCTTGTTTCCCTGGACGTGCATTAAAATTCCCCTTGGAGACAGGAGCACGGTGGGAAGTTAGCATCCATCCCGACAGTATACAGCGAGTAAAGGATAAAATTGTGGGAGCAGCTCCGGCTACACGTGGCACACGGAGAAGGACTGCGTTTGCAAACAAGCTACGTGTCAACCACGTCTTAACCCTTTGCAAATTATTTGTGAATATACCCTTACTAAATGAGTTAAATTGACTTGCTAATAGGGAATGAGGGGTGACAACACACGTGGAAAACAAAAAAAAATTAAACAAATAAACCCCCAGACCAAACCCATGGTATATTCAGCTGCCTAAAACCCCAAGGGTCTTGCACAGAGGGAGATAACATTCCGTCTCACTCCAATTATAAGACACACCAAACTGCAGGGCGAGGAGATTGGGGCAGGGAGGATGGAAGAGGAGGAGGAAAGAATTTGGGAAAAATTTATCCGACGGGAAGGAATCTGCCTCGCTTTCAGCACCTTCCCCAACAGCTTTCTCATTTCATTTAGCAAAGGGGAAGAACCGTGCCAAAAATAATAGGCAGCCGCCTCAAACCCAGTCCAGGGTGCTGCCTGACACCCCGTCCCACATGTCTAGTGCCATGCAACGGGTAGCAGACCCCAGCAACAGCCCGTGGCCGGGCAAGGAGCAGCCCCCGCACACGTTAGAGATGGATAAAGAGCGTTTTCATTTGCCTTATTTGCTTGGCCAGGCTGTGCAGTGACAGGAACCAAGTCAGGATGGAGCCCTGGTGGTGGGCAAAGGGCTGGTCCATGGTGGTCGGTGGAGCATGGTTGGTTCCTGGGTGGAAACATGAGGTTTTTGAGGTTTTTTTTTCATCCTCCTGCTCAGAGTCTTGTACATTTGATGGAAAAGGGCTGCAAAGGGGTTTAGGGGACCGGGGCTGAGATGGGCTCCCTCGTCACCCTTCAATGGTAACTGCCACCCAACAGCCTTTACTGCACCCTGCCTCTATGGACAGCAAAACACAGCCCAGCTCATCCTGAAAAACACATAAACACAGATCTCGGAGACTGCAGATTGCCCCTGCCTGCTTGTACAATCCCTATTCAACGTCTTCTCACCCTAATGAAGCCTCTCATTAATTGCTGCGTGGCTGGGGCACAGGCTCGTACACACATCCGTGGTCCCTAACACTGAGTGGAACATCTCCTCTCCTGCACACCGCGGGGTGAAGCCACGTGCAGCACCCAAAAAAAGCCGAGGTGGGACTCCTTCCAGAGCCTAGACTCAGCATTCAACAACAACAACAAAACAACAACAAAATCACTTACAACTGGCAATAACCAGCGTTTATCAGCAAATTTACATCAGGGCCGAAGGGATGCCGAGCGGTGGGGATGGGGAGCAGCGAGAGCTAGTGATGGGCAGCCTGGACCCACCACAGGAGAGAGATGGCTGTTTATACAGGCTGAGGGTTTTTTTCCTGCAACACTTTCCCACTAGCTTCAGGGGAAGGAAAAAAAAAAAAAAAGTTTTGTTGAAGATGATGTTTCACAGGAATGTGTTGAATTCAGCAATATTTTCCGCGGAAGAAGGAGAAACACTTCGGCAGCGCTGCTACACTTAAATCCGTCTTTTTGCTTTTATACTTCGCACTCTGTTTTAATTATAGCTCTATTCTCATGTACGGCATTCGAGGGTGTATTTATGGTTTTTGGATCATCTCACACACACACAAAAAAGCCAAATCACTCTGAAAGAAAATGTTTTCTGAGATTTAATGGCCCCAGTTTCACGCCTCCCGTCCCAGGCTCTCTCATGCCTGGAGGCATGGGTGGCCCCGGCAGCCTGGCATGATGTTTCCCACCCAGCCCAGCTCTTCCTCCCCAAGCTGTCCCGTTTCTCATGGTTTTGGGCCCAGCTCTGTGTGTGTGCCAGGAAAGGGCGCTGGAGGAAACCCAGCTTTGGAGATGCTGCAAAACCCCCCTGTGATATTTTTTGTCTCTTTTTGGTCTGAAGGCATCGGAAAGGATGGAGAAGGAACGCATACCCTCAAATCCTGCTCTAAAAGCAGGGGTCACATCTCAGGTCTCACCGGGATTTTTGGGCTGCTCGGCCATTCGCAGGGCTTATGCCCGAGCGAAACGCCAGCGCTGCCAAGGGCAGAGAGGATTTGGCTGGTACCTGAACTTGAAGGCAATTACTGGGGCTCGGCCCATCGGCCATGCACCCTGGGGTGCTCACCCATCCCTTCTCCCCCACTATCACTCCAGCCAGCTCCTGTGTGTAACCCAAGCCCCTTTTACGTGCCGTACGATGGGGAAGGCAAACAGCATTGGAGATTTACCCCGTTTATTGGGAAAATAAACCTGTGCCTGCGCTCGACGGCTCTTCACCAGGGTTTGGACTGTTAGCCCAATTAAAAAAAAAAAAAAAGTTGAAAAGGGAGTTGGAAGGGGCCAGGGGCCCCTTTGGTCAAAGGAGGTAAGAAAGCTCATCTTTTTGTGGTTATACATTACTAATAAGGTGTTACAGCCACGTGAATTAGTCCCCAGCCTGGAAATGGGAAAACTAAGGAGGGGAAGGAATTCATCCTCAATTTAGAAAGAAAAAAATAAAAAATCCTGACGTGACAGCGGTCTGTTACTTGGCTCTGCCTGCAGAGATCAATGGGGAAGCACTTGGAGCCAGCCCTATCCCTGCCCTTGGGAATGTAAAAACGTGCTGACTTGTGCACGCAGGAGCCTTCGACTTTGACAGGCAGCGATACGCTGCAGCCAGTTGTTTGGAAAGGGAAATTCAATACTTGGGTTTCCAATGCTTCCTTGCTTTCACAGTGTCCAAAGCCCTCCCTAGACATTTGGAAGTGCTCAACACCTGCCTCAAAACACTCTTAACTGCTGCTAATGACTGGCTGGAGGGCTTGCAGCAGCTCCCTCCTACCAGTAACCATACGCAGAACATCCAGAAACAGGCAAAAAGCCAAAACCACGGGGGGGGGGGGGGGAAACCCAGCTAGATATTGCAAGGACCTGGAAGGATCTCAAGTGTTGTGCTGCATCGCTCACGAAGCCTCTTAATTCTGTGACCGCCCAAACCAAAATCCTCCACCCAAACGCTGCCAGACCTGGAGAGTCCAAAATCCAAATGCAACTTTAACCCTTCTCTGGAAAAGGCATTAATGGGAAGAGCCAATGCTCTCAGCTGTTTCTTGTCTCTGCTTGGGCAAATGGCTTCGTGATACCACCTGGTCTCAAACTTGCATCTGCTCAGCATCAACCCATTCCATGCTGCGATGGCTCAGAGAGGAGCAGAGTCCTTCAGTACACACGTACCCCGTGGGCATTCGGAACCCAGGGCTTATCCCCAGTCCCAGCAGAGCCCAGGGGATGGGACTCCTCTGCCCTGCAAGGCTGTGGGGATGGAGCGGCAGAACCCCAGCCCTGTGTCCCAACATCCCCTCCCTCCTCGGCAGCTTTGGGGTGAGGACCAGCAGCGTTGGTGCCAGCCCTCTCCCCTCCACGGACTTTGTATACCCTGTCCATAGGGATTTCCAGCAAAGATTTCCATACCGCTCTCATCAAGGAGGGGAAAGGTGCTTTTTTGGGCAGAGTTTGCCCGAGCTGCTTTAAACTTCCCTGCTAGGGAGAGATCAGAGCAGCTTTTGAAACCTGTCCTACAAACACAGAGGAGGCTGTTTTGGGGAG
Organism: Alca torda; assembly: GCA_008658365.1. Classification (NCBI taxonomy): domain Eukaryota; kingdom Metazoa; phylum Chordata; class Aves; order Charadriiformes; family Alcidae; genus Alca; species Alca torda. The sequence continues at coordinate 4,646,266 of CM018101.1, forward strand.
GGGTTACTTGCATCAATGCCAACCATCTCCATTTTGCACGCCTTGATTTTGCCCCCGCCCCGTGTTTTAAATGGGACTGTAATAACTAGCTGGGTTTTCCTGCTGGATTTATTTATCTGCCGCTTAAGCTCGGAGGTGGGAGATGCCACCCAACACGCCCGCACAGGTCCAGAGTGAGTGGCAGTGATTTGAGGGGCGGGTTTGGGAAACCGGTGGAGTGTTTCACCCTTTCTGGGAACAGCATGTCAGGCTGGATGGGGGATGTGTTGCAGCCCAGCCTTTCCTCTTTGCTGGCTCTCCAGAAAATCAACCACAAAAAGCCAGAACTTTTTGACAGCTGAGCACAGCTCGGAGTTTTGTTTCTCCTAACATCTGCAGAAATGTGCCACCAAAACCAGCTGTCTGCTCTCACGGAGAGAGTGCAGCCCTGGGGAGCAGCAAGAAGTCAGGCTGGTTATTAAAGAAAGGGAGGTGGCAAGTGCTGGGTATGTCATTACTGCCACTGTTAATGCTGAGGGCTAACAAAGTTTGTAGCAGTGAGAGGTAAGGATGGGAGTCAGGACACGGGACATCCGCTTACAAAGGGATTGGTTGATCCCACGTTGCAAGTCATCTTCTGGATTTCATCCTAAACCTTGCCGAGACATGCCAGATGCTGTGCACAACATTTACCAGGCTGCAGGAGACCCTCAGCAGGGCAACACTACAGTGTCTGCGGTACCCGCTGCCCAGGGAAGCCAATATACCGTACGGTCCCCCTCTGTTTTTTTAGACACTACCCAAAAACCACACCAAAAAAGTGTCCCTCCTAACCCCACAATGCGGAAGGCTGGAGCCATTCATCAGTTCACACTTCTTCCAAATGACAATGTACAGGATACAGGAATGTCATACAAATGCCAAGGTACAAAAAATTAACATTATTTCTTGAGAGAAGAAACAGCCTTGGTAGGTGGGTCCATGGGACGCAGCGAATTCAAGGTTAGCAAGTCCTAGTACAGCATTATAAGGTCCTATCCTGAGCCCATGAGCTCACCATCTGGTCCAAGAGCAGCCCTCAGCATGGGGGCTTGCACCTGTGGAGCTCCTGCAAGCTCCCAGTCCCCACTGGACCTCTTCATTTAATTAACCTAAAGGACTTTGGAGGTTAGACAATCACTGCGCGCTGGTTGGAGGTGCCGTGCAGGGACTTGTTTGCATCCCCAGCACCGCGGCAGCAGCCGGGACCACGGTCCATCCCAAGGACCAAGGCTGAAGAGAAGTTGCGTGAGATGCTGGCAGGGAGCTGGCACGGGTCAGGGCAGCTCAGCGGCGCTTTAGGCTGAACTGACTTGACCTCAGGTTTGGGAAAACCCCAGCTACCACAAGTCCTGCCGCACCACGTCCTGGCAATTCCCCTTTTATGCTCCATGAATAAGAAGCCTGTAGCTAAAAATCAAAGATCCTGGAAGCCTGTTCCCTATTAAACTTAATATCCCAAACTTTATAGGTATGTGTCACTCCAGGAGAGAGCGAGCTGTGCTTAAAGTACAAGTAAAACATCAGTTTCTCGATGTGGAAATAGTCCTTTACATTTCTGCATGAGGTCCTGGCATGAGTTAGTGCTGCTAAGCCCTGCTGTAATAACATATAAGGGAAAACTCTACCCAGACAGCAACAAATATGTATTTTATAGGGCTAAATGTAAAGCCATCCATCTAAGAAAAACCATGCAGGTCCTATTTGCAGGTGGCAGGCTATCCGAGGGAAAGTGATTTTTTGGTAATCAGCAAACCATGAGCTCCCAGAGCCCCAGCAGCATCTGAAGGCACAAGTGTTTGCTCTATGAAAAGCAGGAGGGGGGGTCCCTTGGGAGCAATGAGCCCCTTATATTGATGCCAAAGCCAGGAAGGAGGCGTGGAGAGAGAAGGCCATGCACCACCCTGGAGGGAGGCACTGCAGGAGACCTGTGTCCCCACAGCAGAAAGATAAAGCCCAGGCTGGATGGTTTCCTAAATGACCTCCCCTCACTTGGGCAGGAATTAATTTTGGGATGGAGAAGGTGATAACAGCTGTCCCTTCCGGCATGAAAATCCACCCGCTTGCGGGTATTTCCCCCTCCTGCTGAAGTCAAAGGAGGCTGATGGCAAGAGACTCACTTTTCCACCACAATGGGAATAGGAAACCAGGTTCCTGCTTATTCCATCAAGAATATCCTGCTGGGCTGCAGACAGCCCGGCAGCGACCAGGTGGGATGCTGCAGGTACGGCTCCGCATCACAGGGAGCATCTCATTTCCCTGTAACCAGCTTCTGAAATACCCCAACAAGCATCTGGCATCCCTGAGAGAGTTAAGACTAAGTCAATGTTTCCATCATCAACCTCATTTTCGAAGGGCTCGTAACTCTCTATGTTTGTGCTCTCAGGAGGCCAAAACTTGGCACAGAAACACACAGCCCAGATGTAGTTTTATTTGGTAATAAATAGCTTAAATCTCATAAGCCTTTTTTTTTTTTTTTTGGCTTAAGCATGTAAAATGGGAAAAGAAAAATGTGTGGGATTTTTTTTTCCCCTACCTTCCGATAATTTTGGAGCAGCAGCTTATACTGAACGATGGCAGGTTTTTTTATAGATACACACAGTCCACGATGCCATTTCTCAAATATCTTGCCTTTTTAATATCCGCTCTTTAACAGGATCAATGTCCTTCGCCCAGCACAATGCCAGCACTGCAGCCCGAGATTTCCGGGGATGACTCGCAACGATGGATTATTCGATCTTTGGCACATTAAGCTTGATGTTCAGGAAGAGTTAAAACACGGCAAAATTCCCCAAGCCCTTTAATCAATGTCGGTAATGTTTTGAGGATGGATAGCTGTTTTAATTGCGCCGCTGTGACATCCCACTTCTCTAGAGTTCAGGCAGTTATTGCAGCCCAGCACTATCTAAGCAGCCCCTGGGTGAACATTGCTTTTCTTCAGCTATCTGCTGGGATTGTAGCACTTTCCGATTTACCCCAAACTCAGGCTTTGCTCTACTTTCCGCTGGCCAAAAGCCAAGGAGACGCCCCACACCCCCAGCCCAAAGGCTTGGCCTCCCTTCAAAAGTCCACCTCAGCTGCAGTAGAGAGAAATAGCAGTGATTTTGCTCATACGGTCAGCTCCAGACATCAGGGGATCCCTAGTGGGACACCAGGCTACTGGCCAGCTCGTGCCATTATCTGAATGCTTTGTCTTCAGGGATGAATTTTTTGCAGGAGGCAGCGGGGGGCTGCCGGGTCTGGGAACGTTGCACTGGTACAGGGAGCTGAGGGAGCTGGGCTGATGTTGGATTAGGGTCATGCAACGTGGCCCGAGGAGGAATCTGCAGATGTTGCTTTAGGAAAATGTCACAGAATCACAGAATGGTTGGAGTCGGAAGGGACCTTAAAGGTCATCCAGTTCCAACCCCCTGCCCTGGGCAGGGACACCTCCCACCAGACCAGGTTGCTCCAAGCCCCGTCCAACCTGGCCTTGAACCCCTCCAGGGATGGGGCAGCCACAGCTTCTCGGGGCAACCTGGTCCAGGGGCTCACCACCCTCACAGCAAACAATTTCTTCCTCAGATCTCATTTAAATCTCCCCTCTTGCAGTTTAAAACTGTTCCCCCTTGTCCTATGACTCCCCTCCCTGATCCAGAGTCCCTCCCCAGCTTTCTTGTAGACCCCCTTCAGGTACTGGAAGGGACCCCGGAGCCTTCTCTTCTCCAGGCTGAACCCCCCCAACTCCCTCAGCCTGTCTTCATAGGGGTCGTGCTCCAGCCCTCTGTTCTTTCCCTGGGGCAGGGATCCACCCGTTGTTCCCTCTGAACCATATTTCCATTTGCTGGGAGTGGGATTGAAGGTAACTTTACAGGGTTGGAAATTTTTCCCCAAAACAGTCTCCCACCAAGTTCTTCATCTCAACGCCGGGCTTGCAACCCAACAGCATTCACAGAGCTTCCCCATGCACTCATCCCATGATTCAGCCTTCCCAGATCCCAGCAGCCCCAGAGAAGAATTACTTGCAAGAGAAATATGGGGGATTTTCTGGCTGGAAGCAAGGCAGGTGGCAAAGCCCACCCCTTGTCCCAAAAGGTCACAGCGTGCTGCCAGCCCTGCGTACGTGTAGTCTCCAGGAGGAATGGGACAGCCCACAGATGGTATGGATTTGCACGGAAAGGAAGAAAGGAGGAAGGGCTCCCAAATATACAGGTGCATTTTGGGCCATCTGTCCTTGAGCAACACAGGCCACATTATAAAGCACGTAGGAGATGTCTCAGCAAGAAGTCACTCATGTGAAACTTCTCTGACATGAAATAGCAATTGCATCCAGGGAATAAGCATTCTCCTGCTTCAGTGAGGCCATTGCAGGAATTTTTCAGTGGATAAATTGCAACGCTGCGTCCAAAGCTACCTCCAACCACAGCAAGGTCTTCCCACTTTTATTTTTCTTTCAGATTTAAAGGCAATAGGGTGCCAGTCATTAAACTAGTTTGAAGAAGCAAACCCAACTAAAACAGAAAATCTGTTGCAGATTAATGGACATTAATCCATGTGAATATTAAAGGTGCAGAAACTACCAACAAATCCAGAATGAACCACGCCAGGGGACGAGGGAAGCTCATACGCATAACTGCAACCCCTGGCTTCACGTCTTCTCCAGCTGCTGCGGGAGGAATGGGGCACTCGAGCGGATGAGGAGGATGCAGGGGAGGAGGAGAAGGACCCCGGCAACAAAGTCTGCTCCCTCCTTCCAGCAAAACACAACCCCCAGCCGTCTGCTCCCCATCAAATTAGTTCAGGCAGAGCTAAACTGGGCATCGCAGGGTGGGAAACGGGGCCGGGTCTCACGGACAGGTTGTGGGATGGAGAGCATCAGGGACCCGGGGCAGCTGCTAGGAGAAGAAAGTGCTTCTTGGCAGGGGACAAGTCAAACCAGGTGGCCTTAAGACACCCGAAGGGAAGGTTACCAAGGTAGAGACAGTTGAGTTTATCTCCCTTCACCATTTTCTTACAGAGAATTGCCTCCTCCCACCACACGAAGGAGTGTGAGGACCTGAGCTGACCTCCCATTATGATTTTTACCATTCCTGACAGTGGTTTTGCCGAGCTCGCTCAGACAGAAACATTTCTGCTCTCTCACGTGGATGTTGTTTTTCTTGCATCCACCTTGGAAACCCACACGCTGCCACTCTGCGTAGCCAGCAAGCACAGCAGGTACGGGCAGGCTGCGCAGCCCTCAGCCCCCTGGACCAGCAAACCCCCTTGGAGAAGCCCATTAGCAGCACCAGGTTGCCACCGTTATCTTGCTTTCCAAAGCCAGCCTTGCTGTTGAGAAACAAAACTGGCTTTCGGAGGGAATTCGGCTCCTGGGGCTGCTCTTAACAGAGACAACAAAATAAAGAAGAGGTTTTTGGTTACAAGTTGCAGAATTAACCAACCCTATAAACAACAATTTACAGGTAAGTGCCCCATAAATCCAAATAATGGCAATGACTGGAGGTGGTGAGGTGTCACCGGAGGAGGAGGAGGAAGGAGGAGGGATGCTATGGTAGGGAAAGCATGTGTTCCCAGGGCTTTCTGCACACCAGGAACTTTTTCACTTAACTGATGCATCCACCCACATGTTTTCAGGATCAGTCACTGCCCCACCACATATAAGGTGAAATTTCTGTCATGCCGATGGGTTATTTCATGTTCGCAGGGTGTCTCGTATGGGCTTTTAGTGGTTTTAATGGGTGTGAGGTTCAGCTGTGCTCCTCCACCTCCTGCTCCTGGACCTCTGGAGGTTGTGGGAGACCCAGTGTCAGACACCAGATGTTGGTCTGGGGAGAATTACTGAGCCCAGTTAGACCAGCCATCCATGTCAGCACAAGCACCAAGGAATTTGCCAGGTAATTAGCACAACACTGTGAGGAGAAGGTTGGTGGCCTTCTGGAGCAGGCTGCAGCCTTGTTGAGCTCTTTCCACAAGTCTCTCCCCTCGTTAAACTGATGCTTTGACTCTGGTTTTCCCAGAGGAAATTTGTCTCTAGCACAGTCCCTGCATGGGCAACTTTTATGTCAGATGAAACCTTTAAAAGACCAGATTTTCAAACAAATAGAGGATGTGGTGATGCACCTAATAGACATCCAGACATGGCCAAGGAGATGCAACCGCACAGGACTGACCATTCTCACCTTGCTGGGGACCTAAACAAGCAGTTAATCAATCTCAGACTAGCTCAAGCTTTCCTCCCACCCCAGAAACTCATCTTTCAAAAGGGTTGTCCATCCATTGAGGCCGCCCCCGGAAGCCAGGACAGGAGGCTGGCAGATGGACAACGCTCTGTTTCACAGCTGCCAATTAAACTGGGATGATGATGCTTGGCAAAACGACAAATTAATTAGCGCTAGCCACATGATCTGTAAGTCCCTTTCGGCTTTAAAAGAAAAAAAAAAAATAATAACATCTAAGAATTTTCTAAATTCATTCTCTCATAGCTCACCAGCCTGACATTTTCCCTCGAATTTGCTGTTCCTGAAGTCGCATCTCTCTTTCACAGGGGGCTTGTGCCATTTTTAGACGCCGTGGGTTTGAGCGTGCGGCAGAAGGAACTCAGAGCCTTTATAGCTCTTGGCCTTTCAGAGGGGATGGACTAATCTTTGGCTGATATTTAGCAGAGGCTTGCAGTGCCGCACACGACCTCCTGCTTGATGTTGTTATGACCTTTCAGCTTGATTTGTGCAACCATCTGAAATCTGTTTGATTTCGGTTCCTCTGCAGGGCCTTCAAGCCGACTGTTCGTGCTGTAGTGAATCACTGCACACCCAAATTAGTTGTAAATGGCATGGAGGGACACTTACGCAGCGCACTGAGAACCGGGCTGGTAAATGCACCCTGTTTTACAGAGGAGGAGATGGGAGCTGTGCAGAGGACAAAGCTGTCCTGGGCAGGAGAAGTGGTGGATGGTGGACCCAGGACCAGACCTCTCCTCTGCACATCTCCCACGAAAAGGTGTTTGTTCAAGTGCAGGTCGCTGACACGCCATTCCCTTCCCCGCTGCCTCTTGGTGATGCTTCAGGGACTGAAGCCACCTTTTGCCCTATGACAAGGTCTCCCACATCACCCCATGCTTGCAGGGCATTTACAGATACCACTGCACGCAGGGCTCTCATGCCGATCAGTGTGTTACCATTGCGAGTAAGATGAACCAAAGAAGACCAGCAGGGCTGAGTTTCTACCAGCAGCAGCCTAGATACCCCTTTTTTTGCCTTACACGAAGCATTTTTCCCAGCAGCAGGCAGTTTTCTGCCCTGCAAACCATGGACACGCATGACCAGGAGCGGGAAGACTCATCCCAGAGGGCGATGGGTCAGCCCCAGGGAGGCGGGCAGCAGATTTACAGACCATGAGATAGCTCAGCTTTGTCTGCGTATATCACTCCTTTCCTTAGACCCTTCCTTCCCCAAGGATGACAGAGCACCTTTTACAACGTCATGGCCCTATATATTCGGGAGACGTTTAGGAAATTGTAATTCAATCTTTTAGCTGGCACCGCACCGGCTCAGAGCTTCCTTCAGGCTCCAGAGAGACATCTTCATCTGCTCCAGACTACAGAGGGACTACGTTCTTCCCTGCCAAACAGCTGGGATGGTGGGCTCATTCTCCAATTTTACTTTTTCCTGCAAGAGCCCCATGATGGGAAGTGCCTGCCTGTACCTTGCCTGCCTGCCCTGCGGCACCAAGGGGCCCATGTGGCTCACGGGGAGAGGGGAACGGGCAACAAACCTGGTTGATGGTCCCAGCCCGTACACCTACTCGTACCCTTTATCTTTGGCAGGAACTGGCCAGTGCTGGGTCCCAGGCAGAGCCCAAAGCCCTGAGCCATAGGCAGAGGTTTGTACTTCTTCCCACAGTCTCGAAAATCCCACGGGAAGGGAGGAAAGCAGCCCCCACCAGCCCAGCTTCTGACCCAGCTGCACAGATGTTCTCAAGAGCGGACAACCTCACCGAGGGCGCATCCCAAATCAGTGCAAACTCCCCAGTCCCCACTATATCATATCAAATCCACATGCTGCCTGCAATTACCACCACAGCAAGGAATGCAACTGTGATGGGGGTGACCACATCCACTCTGGGTACCCATGGATTTTCGGCAGGTCACCATCCCCAAGGCCAGATGGGGACCGTAGAGAGCCCAATCACTGCAGGCAACACACCTGAAAGGAGCGACCCCATGGGATGATGGGTGCATCAGGAGAAACCCCGCCGATGAGTGTCTCGGGGATACAGGGCCTCTCTCCTGGGCATCTCAGCGAAGCAAAGGAGATGGTGATGGAGATGACCTATGGGGCTGGAGGTGGACCTATCTGAGTAGGTGTATCAAAATTTCCCACCAGTCCAGAGCGAATAGACTGTACCACGCAAGACACTACCAGGAACCCGTGCAGTTGCAAAGTGGAAAAAAATACACTTTTTTTTTCCAGTTCCAAGTGTGACCTCGAGGCCCCAAGGATTTTTACTAATTACTAAATTTAATTTATTTTGCTTTCTTCTCGGGGCTAAGGCTTTGCGTCGCTGGGCCTGTATTGTTTCCGTTACAGCCTGCCGGTGTCCAGAGAAACTTCAAATTAAATATCAGTCACACATTAAGGTCAGGCAGCTCAATTCCATTAACGGGCGGCGAGACTCAGCCTCCCTGTAATGAACGCTGCCCGCACCTCCTAATGATACCGGCAGAGGAACCGGGCAGCACCAGCACAGAGTGATTGGCGCCCCACCGACACCGGGGAACCACAAAATTGATTTTAAAAGCCCATTCATCTTCTACAAACCGCGCCTTAAGTTTTTCTGACCTGTGACAAATCTGCAGGAGTTTCAGTAAAGAAAGACTGAGGCGAGAAGGGGGCGGGGGGAGCGAAGGGGAAGACAAGAAAAAGGCCACCAAAAAAAAAAAAAAAAAAAAATCCTAAAAGCAAGAAACAGATTTCAACACAGTTCTGTCTCAGCTTCCAGCCTTCGCCCCCAGCCATGAATTTCTACCCCTTGCTTTATAAGCAAGAATAAAGGTTTTTCATCCCACTGCCTGCCACAAAGACAGTGCAGCGGATTTGAAGGTGTTACAAGGTCCTTGCTGGACTCCTGGACACTGGATCTGGACGAGCTCACCCCAGTCTGTTGGGTCTATCCCTTCTCCTGCCTTTCACAGCCCAACAGCCACCATCACTCCCCCCCCCACCCCGGCCTTGGTCTCTGTGGCCAGCTGGGAAGCAGCTTTGAGGAGCTGGTGGTCAACACAGCAGGGAAGCGAGCAACGCAGGTGATCCCCCATCATCTGCCCATACCGTCCTGGCATGGCCCCACGGCTGGTGGCCCACCTCACCTGCAGCTTCTCTCTCTGCTTCTACAACAAAGTGGCATAGCTATTGTCACTCACGTGACAGTATCTATATGACTGTCATATAGTGGTATGACCACTATAGGAGGACCTACCACTAAAGAGACATCAGAAAACACTTTTCCTACCCTTTAGCACAATTAACCCAAATCCAAGGGTGCAACCAGCTCATGTCTATAGCAGCCCAGTACAAGCTGCAGCTTCTTATAGGGCCTTAATTTATCAAAGTCCCATTTAGGCGTCAAGGTGAGGACGTTCTCCACCATGTAACACAACAACATGGAGAAGAAGCTGACTCGGGCTGAAGTCAGGAGTCGTTCTGCTGAAGCAAGAGGACAATTTTGGTTGTGTGTGACCACCCTAGGTCTAACCAGCTGTGTGCCCGACACCATCGTGTCAGAGCCGTTTTGGAAGGGTAATTGGGGTGAGGGAGAAGAGGAGGTGGGGAAGGGGATGAAATAGGATTTTAAGGCAGTATAAGGAGTCTGGGTTTCAGGCTGCAAGCTGTCATGTCATTATTGGTGAGGCATTTGGGAGTTTTATAATAGCTCTTTTACTCTGTAAAATTCACCCTTCCTAAAGAAAAACATTGATTCCGCTCAAGCACAAATAAGAGTTAAATACAGGCAGATCAGTTTAATAGCGTAGTTACGCCTATTAAAGCGACTGTGAAACTAACATCAAGGCATTTCTCATTAATTCCCTCTCAGTGACTCCAGATCTGATTTCCTTCGACAAATCCCCTGCTATTGAGAAGTGGCCACAAGTCTCCACGGCCCTGAAGCGGCTGGCATTGCAAAAAGTCGCTACCGGCCTCAAAAAGTCGAGACCTATCAGCTACACGGGGAAAGCAAACCTATTGATCAGAGCAGCTAGATAAGGAAGTCACACAGTTAGTGTCAGCACTGGGTTTTCCCCCAGATCATTATTTTTAAGCGTATTTGATAGAGGAGGTGGGTCCTGAGTCACTCTTCCCACTACTACCTTGGGAAAATGCCCTCCACCCCAGGGATTAAAACAAAATAACGCTAAAACCATTCTTAAATATATACATATATGACACAAAGAAGGAATTGAGGTGGTTATTTTTCGTCCAAAAAAAAAAAAAAAAAATCTCAGCTTTGTCACCTTTCTGTTTAATTTCTAAACCTATTTCTTGAAGAAAGCAGAGACATCTGACCAAGTTTTTACGGCTGAGTACAATGCTTCAGACATCTCCTGCAACACACCTCCTCAATAGTGACCACAGGAAGGAGGATGAAAACCAGAAATCCACTTTTCCACAGCAACATTTACATTTTCCCAGGAATTGTACCTATAAAGGAGCAGAATCAGCTGCGTTTTACTTGTTCCCTGAATTTTGCACCTTGTGACCTGTGAGACGGGCACTGATGCATTGTACGGATGGAGAAATGAAGGTGGGAGACCAAAAGCACTTACTCAACCTTAGGGAAGACCAGAAGGTCCAAGGGAACCATGGAGCTGGGGGTCAGCACGTTATGCCCGCTGCCCACCTGGACCCATACGTGCCATTTGGTTAAGCGGAAGCATGTCCAGCACTTTGGGGAGAGCCCGTTTCTGCTCTGGGTGTTGGACACAGCCCAGCTGCTTGGCCATGGACCAGACCCGTGGTGGTCTGGGATCTTCCCCATGCAAATGTGGCCATGGAAGTGGATCTCCCTGCCCACGGAAAGTCCCTTTGTTTGGAGGGGATGACCCTGGTGCAGAATGGAAAGGAAGTGTCCAACGTTGAATTTTATGGCAGGGGAGAGCACATCTGCACCCCTGCCCACGCCATCTGACTGCCCATCCAGAGTGGGTGTACCCCCAGGGACTGCTGGCCGGAGAGCAGGCACCACCGAGGTGCTGCCATCTCCATCCTTGAATGGTCAAGAGCCTGAGACACCCAATAACTGTGAAGACAGTCCTGCCCTGAGCAGGACGCTTGGCTGGAGACCTTCAGAGGTCTCTCATCCCAGATGAGTTCTTCTGCAACTCTATCAACCAGTGGAAGGTGCTGTTAAAAAAGAAGAGCATCTTCTGGGGCAGCTGGGTACGTCCCTCCACATTACAGCTCTGAAAGCACCAAGAACATGGAAAAGTCTCCTCTACCCTTGCAAGGGATGTGCTTGTAAACGCACACACGTGCAGAGAGTGGTGCAGCACACAGCACTTCTGCATGACGAGGAGCACAGGCTTCGCACAAAGACTGGCATGAAAATAATCCTAGATGCGCATTTTCCATTTATATCGTCAGTTCACAGCATAGCTGAACCTCCAGAGAGAGCAGAAAAAGATTACAAGATTTTTCACAGCGCTAAGCGCTGAATCCAGGAGAAGACTTCTGCCTGAGCTGAAATAATGCAGCATGAATACCATTAACCCGTGTAACGTCCGTTGGATGGTGGTTCTGGCAGATATCAAGTAGAAGAGAGAAAAGCTGCAATTACAAAGGTGTATTTCAGATTCAACCCAGCTCTGGGAGGGGGGGGGGGGGAAGAAAAATAACATCGTCCATTCAAGCCACAAAATCCGCTGACTCCGCAGAGCTCCCACGTACAAACAGAAAGGAATTAAATTTGGGATCTGAACTTCTCAGCGATGTTAATTAAAGCCTGGTCCCTCTAGAACGCCGGTCGAGCTGCACGCTCCTCTTCGAAAATTTCTCTCGTGTTTTTGAGAAACACGGACTACAAAGCATCTGATCCTTTTCCTGCCTTCAGACGGAGCATTTTGAGCAAGCAAATCAAACCCGGACACATTAGGAGGTGCTGGCTGGCTCAGGTGTCCAAGACTTGGCAGAGCGGCAAACATCTAGCCCCGAAGAGATGCCTGCAGGCAGTCCCCAAGCCCTGAATACCCTCACACAGAGTGCTGGGTGGGGGAAATCTTGATTTCTGATACTTTACAGTGGGATTATTCTTATTTTTTAGAGAAACAAGAAAAGCCATACAGATGGCAAACCCTGGGGCCTCGGGGTTCAGGTCACTTGCTCTCCTGCTCTAATGGAGTATATGGATTTCTTCTCCCTGGGTCTTGGGGTAGCAGCACAGCAGTGTAAAGCCCCATGAGCATTATCCTGCTCGTGGTTTTAAAAGCAGAGATGCCCTGGTATTACAGGTGCAGCTTGGGCACAGTTGTCACGCTCCTGAATGTCCCATTTCCCCGATGACAAGTGGTGGCTCATTCAACCAACGTGAACCATTCAACCAATGTGCCCAACCCTTCAGAGCAGCTGACAAAGGTCTTTGCTTGACAAAGGTCTCCTTTTCTCTTAATGTCGTGGAAACCAGGCAATGGCCACCCCCAGCCCCTGCCCAGCTTGGATGTGGTGGAGAGACCCACAGTTCTCCTAACCATTACCAAGCTGCACCAACGAGCATCCCCAGCCCATGATGTAGGACCTCTTTCTGTACATTGCTGCTTTTCCTTGACTTTCTAGTCCATCACCCACTGCCCTGAGAGCTTCCCAGGCTTCCCGCTGTGTCCTGCCATCCTTCCTCCACCATCACCCAGCATTTCCACACCAGAGCTCAGCTAAAACCGCTCCCACAGATGCGGATCTGCCAGGAATTTTAAGCCTTGCTCTTTGGAGAGAGAAAGCAACTCCTACAGCTTGAAGGACCGCACCACAGCCAACTCCAAAACCCCAGGAGATGTGGGGAGCAGACCCCTCAAGGCAGGCATCGATAAGAACAAAGAACCTTTTCATTGGCTTTTGGTGTCTGAACCTTGGCAAACATTTTGCATTTTCATGTTACTGTTGTGGGCTTTTATCCCCTTTTTCTTTTTTCTTTTCTTTTTTTAAATCACAAAGTCTCATTGTATTTGTTGACTTTCTCAAAGCTCCAGCTCCCTGGCGTGATGCAAAAGCGCGTGCGTCATGGCATCACTAGAAACGGATTTATTCTTTATGCTGAAACAAAGAAAAGTGACCAGGAGCTGGGTCTGCTCATGGGCTGGAGAGGAGCGTTTTGGCCCAGGGTGCCAACTCACTCCATTAAACTTACCTCCAATGGGCTGCTTTTGAAGAGGACTCCCTAAAGTCCTCTGCAGAGGTGGCAGCTCCAAGCGGGGTTAGAGGTTGTGTGCCCTGGTCCATCCCTCCTCCCCTGCACCATCCGCCTGCCCAGCCCTGGATCGCAGGAGGGTCCCAGCACTTCTTCGATGCCCTTTGGCTCTCGCGCCGGCCTGGATGTCACCTCCCCCCAAGGGACGCTGCCAGTGAGTTGGGTTTCTGCAAAGCATGTCCACCCCCCTCTTTCCCCATTTGAATTGCAGGGCGTTGGGAAGGGGCCCATTCCCACTCTGGGGCCAGAAAGCTGTGACCAGTTGTACCGGAGCACCAAAACCAGGAGGTGGGGGGGAGAGGAGAGGCACCGGCACTCCCCGTTCAACGTGATGAAAAAGCAGCAGGTATTTTGCCCAGGTATTTTCTGCAAAGCATCCAACAAAACCACCATCCCTCTAAAAGCAGTATTTTCTAGAATTGAAGCTGGATGAGGGATGTGTACCTACAGCCCAACCAGCACCACACCATGATGCTCCTTGCCTCTGGCCAAATGACCAATGTGGCCATGCTTTAAAGGTAGTACTCCAGTTATGAGATAGACCTCCCCATCACTGCGTTCCCAACACCAGTTATTACAGCATCAGACACAGCCATCTCCTGACGCAGTGTTCTTCAGCCTCCTTATCCCTTCACCTTCAGCCCATACAGAGGTCCCAAGGAGGTCCTCCATCTCCTGGCCACGCTATCCCATGGACAGCGGTGCCTCACCCTCCCCTCCACCAACACGCACCGGATCAGCGTGCTTGAGCATCTCAAGTGTTTCCAAGGGTTTGAGCCCTGGAGGCAACACCAGCCCTGAGGAAGACTTTGGTGCCTGGGGGAATGAATGTGAGGGTGGAGCAATTCAGAAAAACCCATCATATCCACGGGGGAAGACATGGCAAATATTTAAAAATACAGTGGGAAAAGAGAGAGGTAAAGGTGAGGAAGCCAAGTGAAGGCAATGCCAACAGCAGTGCTGGCCAGGACCACTTCTCAACTGGCATAAAACCAGCCTCGTAATGCATTTGCTGAAGAGCAGCAAATGTTGTGTCTCTGCAGAGACCCAGAGGATGGGTCTAAGCCTGGGTCTGTCAGCACTGAGGTCAGTCCAGGCTGAAAAACCCTCCTCTCATTGCTTGGTTTCCAAGAGAAAAAGGTCCAATGAGAGATGCTGGGCTGTAGATAAGGAACCCTAGGGCAAGGATGGGGTTCAGCACAGCTGGTCCCACATGGTCTGGATGAACACACAAGCCAGTGTAACATATCCCCCAAACTGCTATGAGCTTCCTGGGTGTTGTTGAGGTCTGGCCCTTGATTTTGCTAATGGGGCTCAAAATTGCTTGCTACAGGAAGAACAGAGTTATGCTGGACACACAACAAACACAGTCCATCCTCCCCAGCAGCACCCCAACTCCTTTCAGGAGGAACTGCTTTCTGTCCAAGGGTTGGGGGATTTACCTTGCCTCCCTTCCCCTTGGTCCACATCCTATTTTTCTAAGCTTGTAACTACCTTCTGGTAATATTTTCCTTCCCCAGAACACCCCCACACCCTATAGAAGCAGCACCTGGATGGCATCACGTCCCATTTGGATCTGGCAGTACAAGGCTCTCCTTGCAAATGACCCAGGGCAGGATGGTTTGTCCTTATCTCCAGGGTACTTCTACGGTCTCCTTTGGCAAAACACACAGGATTTCCACCGGAAAGTTTGTAATCACACGTGCCAGACAGATTTTCCTCCTCAAATCAAACAAGGCCATGGAGAAGTTGCTAATTGTCTCTACAGGCTGAAGTCACTCAGGTAGGTGAGCCCGGTGAGGAGCAAAGCAGTGGTTGCACATCCCATTTGAGACCCCAGCTCTCATTTTCATTTTGGAAACCACCTCCTGTCCTCACAAGCCTGGAAACCCACCCTTGTTGCCAAGAGAGGCGAGAAGGACGGAGAGGCAGGGCCTGACATGACCTCCCTTGTTTTGTAAGAGGCCAACTACATTTTGCCACCTCCTGCACCAGGAACACAGCCTTTGCTTCTCCAAGACCCATCTCAGGCATTAAAGCACTTTCTGTTGATTAAAAAAAATTCCTGTGCACACCAGAGGCACAACGTGGTTTCACCATACAAGAACACAGAGGACTGGGGCAGCCTCCTCCTGACCATTGCACGCTTTCCGAGTGAGTGAGAAACACTGAACCTATCTCTCAGATAGGAACAAAAAGAAATAATTACGTTTAGGTGAAAGGCTTCTGTACGAAAAACCCAACTGAAAGATTATGATGAATGGGTTTTATTCCCTGCATCCAGTTGACGCGGTTTCATTTTCTGCCATAAGATAGCATCTCACTTCTGGGGCTGCGGCCTATTTCATCTCACTTCAGATGAACCATTTAAAAGCCTTCCCCCCCCCCATTTTGCTGAAAAACCTCAAAGACAATATAAAACCAGGAAGATAAATTTTCAGCCAGTGAATCAGAAAATAATCGTCATCATCCAAAGCAGATATCTCTGTTTTCACGTAGCTCTAGTGCTCAGCAGCTCATGTCAATAGAAGCGCCACCAACTGATCTTCTGGTCCACCACCCACCGCTCGCCCATGTTGTCCCCCTGCTGCCATGGGCACCCGACATCCCTCGCTCTGGGATCCAGTTCCGGTGCAACAATCCTCCACGTTGCAATCAAATTGCCATTTTTTCAGCTCACAGCTTCAAGGAGCTACCTCAGAGACAAGAGTCCGACCACCACACGTTAATTTAATGCAGGAAGGAGTCGGGCAGAGAGACGACCAACAGATTAATGAGGAACGATAGGTTTTGCTGCTGTTTTGGTAAGAGCAGGAAGGCATTTCATTCCCTGGGGTGGGGGTCACCTTTCTTCCTTGCAGACGGGAGGATGACGGGCTCCATCTCCCCACAACCTCTGGCAGCCCCAAAGAATAGAATCACAGAATCATCTAGGTTGGAAGGGACCTCTCAGATCATCGAGTCCAACCATCAACCAGCACTGCCAAGTCCACCACTAACCCACGTCCCTCAGCACCACGTCTGCCTGGCTTTTAAATACCTCCAGGGATGGTGACTCCATCCCTTCCCTGGGCTTCCACTGCTGCTACAGCACAGGCTTGGCCACTGATTCACGCAAACTGGCATGTGTATCAACCTGCCTTAATATGCTGCATTAATGATGTAGTTTATAAATAGAACTAGCTTTGTATGTATATAGATATTTTTACTAGGACTCTGTCTTGTATTTCTCAGCATTGGTCTTTCCCCTTGATTCATAGAATCGTTATGGTTGGAAGAGACCTTTAAGATCATCAAGTCCAACCATTTAACCCAACACTGGCACATCCACCACTAACCCATGTCCCTCAGCACCACGTCTACCTGTCTTTTAAATCCCTCCAGGGGTGGTGACCCCACCACTGCCCTGGGCAGCCTGTTCCAATGCTTGACAACCCTTTCAGTGTGAAAATTTTTCCTAATATCCATCCTAAACCTCCCCTGGCGCAACTTGAGGCTGTTTCCTCTTGTCCCATCGCCTGTTCCTTGGGAGCAGAGACCGACCCCCCCTGGCTACCCCCTCCTTTCAGGGAGCTGTAGAGAGCGAGAAGGTCTCCCCTCAGCCTCCTTTTCTCCAGGCTGAACACCCCCAGCTCCCTCAGCCGCTCCTCACAAGACTTGTGCTCCAGACCCCTCACCAGCTCCGTTGCCTTTCTCTGGACACGCTCCAGCACCTCAATGTCTTTCTTGTAGTGAGGGGCCCACCTAGATTCACCCATGCCATCACTTCCCACCCGGGCCAGGTTCGCACACCGATAATCAAAATGCCGGATGGCGTAGGTCAGTCTACAGCCCCTGGCCAGGTTTGTCGTTTACCTCCAGACCCTCCCAGAGCTGCACTTGACACGCGATACAACCGTTACCTCGGGATCATATCGACATTTCCCACTCAGGCCAACAAAGGCTGAGCAAAACCAGCTCGGTGAGTGCTTTTGGTACACGATGGGTAAAGTTTTCTCTGTTCAGCCTCATGGAGAGCTGCCCGCGGCCCATCGATCTCGAAGGAAGCCCTGCCCAGAGTGGGGAATTCAGGGCTGCTGAGGGCCTTTGCAGGTGGCCGGCGTGGGAGGGGACCCCTTTTTTATAGGGTTACATGCAACTTAAGACGTTCACTATTAAAAAAAAAAAAGCCTTGTAACCCCAAGCCCACTCATGTCACGCTAGCGCTGCGCCGAAAGCCTCCTCCTTCCTTATCTCCACCCCCGGAGATTTGAGGGATATCACAAATAACGGCTGGACAAGATAAGGCTGCTTCCAACACACTGGTTGCTCCTAACATCTATAAAGCCACATGGTGATGGACCTGAATGGACCGGCGCCTGGGGATGCTACATCTCATCTGTTTTCACTTCAACCCTACTCTTTTCCAGATGTTTTGAGCAAATATTGTGATTCCCCCCCACACACATTTTCATGCACGCCCGTCTCCAAACCCTACCAACACCCTCACGTCTCAGGGAGAGCGGAGACCAAAGACGCTCAATCTTGGCCGAGCAAAGCTTAATCCACTCCCCGTCCCTTCCAGCTCCTAGTGTTGAGGGAACTCCTTAATTTCCATTAACGGCTCGTGCGGTAAAACTCCCCTCAAGGAGGAGGCGAGCTGTCAGGATCCGACCCTCCAGGGTTTACCACCGCGGTAATGCGAGACCAGGCACGCCGGCAAACGAGATGCTCGTAGCCCGGTGATTCATAACACTGCAGAGTTTGCAGGAAACGTAACACCATTCACGATTAAGAAAAACGCTCTTGTTTCCTGCTAAATATATAAAATCATCACTCATTCCCTGAGCAGCAGATGCAAATTATACACAGTATTAGCCTCATATGCCAACCGCTATAATTCCGGTGCAGCATGAAGCCGTTTCCCAAGGCTCTAGAAGTCCCTTAATCTGCCTTTTGACGTCAAATGACAAATTTCTTGCCTGGGATCATTAACGGGATGACTAATGAAAGCTGATAAGTGAATTTATAAATGAAATTAAAGATGTTAATATTAAAGGCCGGGCTAGAAGGAAGAGAAACGTGGATTTAAGCAAAACCACAACAACAAGCGTGGTGATCTGCACGAGATTCGCAGCTCCTTTCCCGTCGGGCAAATTAGAGACACGGCATTTTCCGCCTGGAGGACAGGGAAGCTGCCAGGCTTGACAGACACCTCTCCCGAAGCATTAGCAGCCCCGTCACCTTCAGATTTAAAAAGCTGCTGCTCAAGTGGGCCAGCAAATGCCATGTCAGGGCAGAAAACACGCCGACGGTCTTGCGAAGATAACCGCATCGCCAAACCCTCGTGCAAACAAAATACCTTTAGATTGTGATCAATTTACTGCCAATTATGGGAGTTTTTTTTTTCAAAAAAACAAAACAAAACAAACAACCCATCTCAAACTAGATTCCCGTCTTACTCATCCCAGTATAAAAGCCAAGCGACTCTTAAAATTTGAGGACTTATTTTGGATTTACACACGTAAAAATGAGCTCAGACCTTTCCAGCTTGGTGTCCAGTCCCACACAGAGGCAGCTCCACCATGAACCCACAGCCCATTTCTGCCTCCAGCTGCTCCTCGCTGAGGGTTGGGGCTCACAGGAGAGTCTATTTAAGTCTCAGCTGCCAGCAGCTGATGATGATCAGCCCTGAATGGACCAGACAAACATCCTCCGCTGCCCCAAGGAGCACAAATGAGGTCCTACCCAGTGCTGCAGGAGAACAGGCACCTCCTTTGCTATCAAAAAAAGAGAGGAGAAAGCTTCCTTTTGTCTGTAGATGCCCAGTTTTTAAGCAGACGTACCATGGAAACAGGTTGGTTGGGCAAGTGCTCATGTGTGGTGCCTCCTCATGCACCCACAGCTTCCAAAAAACCCAAGATCCCTTTGGATACGTCAGTACCTTGAGCTACCAGCGTGCTTGAAGGAAGAGTCGGATGCCACCAGGAGAATGAGAAAACCCAGAGACGCAACACGAAGCGCGTTTGCTATGGGGAGGTTTCCCAATCCCACCCTCCACTGGAGGAGCCCAACGCGGGGAGCAGCCGCAGCACGATGGATGCCCAAGGGACCGTGTTTCTGAATGTCTTTTAGAGACCTTCTCAAGCCTGGAGAAAAAGACAAGAGCAGGTTTTCGGAGCAGCTCCTAACTGAGCCCCAGCGTTGGGTGCCTGGACGTGTGGCCAGGTGGGATGTCCAGTTCTACCACAGCCCCGCTCAGGGTCCCTTCAAAGAAGTCCCAGAAGGTACCCATGGCCTGGCTTTCTCCTTGTTTAGGGAAACAGCTGCTCCTTGTACCATTTGGGGAAGGAGGTGGAGGAGGAACACATGGTAACAGCTCCACAGCATCACTTAAGCCCTCCAGGGAAAAAGAGCAATGGCCAGTGGCTCCATCTGAGCCGATGGTCACTCGCACCTCCAGGTGTCACCTCCAGGCAGGGCAGACACTGCAAGCGGCCAGGAGCACAGGGATGCGGTGTGAGAGATGGAGACAGCCAAGTCCTTCTCCGAGCTACTGAAATCCTCATCCAACCATCTCCCCACAGGTACGTCCTCACGTCGTAGGGTCCCAGCCCACGGGTACCACGCCGCCCCTTATTGCCTCTCCCCATAACCTGCATCTTCGCTGCTTCCAGCATCTGCTTTCCTCCCGACCCCGCTGGGTTTTATTCACTCAAACCAAAGCGATAATCTTAATTAAAGAGCTACAAACCATACACGCGCAACGTTCCTGCAGGCACATTTTACAGCCTTAAAAGGGAGGGAGAGAAAACAAGGGTGGTTAAGGACACTTACCAAGAGAGATCCACCATAGCACGTGGCCAACCAGCCCCACCCAGCTGGGGCTGGGGTATGTAAAGGACCAGCAGGCAGGAAAATGGGTGAGAAAAGGTCCTGGGAGACTGCAAAACTGAGCAGAGGAGGACAGGAAGGGTCAAGCAAAGGCGGTGGGGGGGCGTGGAGCAGACATGGGTTTGCTTTCCCTTCCTCCTGGCTGTTGCCCACCTTCAGCTGTCCGGCACGGGAGCCTGGTCCCTGCCACCACCAGGATCTCTTGCTCTGGCTGATAGGTCGTTTATTTTATTTTAGAGGGAGAATTTAGCCACTCCCCAAAGATCTGAGTTTCTCCCTAAGAAGGTTTAGGAGTAAGACAAGATTGCGGCAGGACTAAATTTGGGGGGGGGGGGGGGTGTCTCCCACAGGGTCCCGCTCGGAGCCATTCAGGAAACTGCAACCCCAACTGCAGATCGACCTACTCCGTCTCCCCAGATTGAACCCCAAAAGGCAGAAAATGATCATTTTCCCCGCTGGGGCTCGGCCCCACTCTCGCTGCCCGCCTGCAGGTCCCTGCCCTGGCCCCACCGCAGCCACACGTCACCCTTCTCCTTCCCAAACCACCAACCTCCGGGGTGCTGTAGCTGACTTTTGAGTTTGGAGCATCAAATTTGCCATAAACAGCAATTTGAGGCTCTACTTTATATACTAAAGCCGTGAGCTATCGCCTGGCTTCGGGAGCTGCGGGTTTATGTAGAAACACCCCAAACACCGTGAAACGCCCGAGCGTCACACGACATTTGGCGGTGCCGTCACACCTCTCCCAGCTGCCAAACCAACCCTGGTCTTGCAGGTTACGGATATCGAGGGTGATCTAGATGTAGGAGAAGACCTTTTGCAAAGTCCCCCCCCTTTGCATTTCTGGCGTATTTATTTAACGCTTCCCAAAACGAGCATTCCCAGGTTAAGGGTGGGAAAGGTTTTTCTCTGCTGACCTGCTGCAGCACGTGTCCCTTTTTGGACACGTCTAGAGATAAGGACCTTCCAGTTTTGACACGAGGCAGCACAGTTTGGGTTTAAACCAGCACATGAAGGGGCTGGAGGGGATGCCCGTGCCCTCACTACCTGGCAGAGCCCCTGAAAGAGCTGTTCTCCCCTCTCCTTCCACCCCTACACCTCCAGCGGTTGTGACCGTCCTCCGTCTGGTGGGTGGAGAGGGATGAGTGTCGGTCTTGGATGTCCCCGTGGCACTTGGTGGGGGGAATTTCTCCTAGAGGTTTGGGAGGACGGGGCTCCCGCGCCTGCCCCAGCAGTGCTCCACCCTCCCCTCTTCCAGCTAACGAGGCGCTCCCCAAATTACCGGCAGGGTTTAAAACATCAACAACAAAAAAAGGAAGGTCAGACTTACTCTAGGACAGTCCTTCCAGGAGGTTCACAGAGGAGGACTCGGCGAGGACCGCGGTGGTTATGGCAGCGTCCTGGCGCCTACGGCTCTCGCCCCCCCTCCGGTTTGGCACCCCACGCTCTGTCCAGGACGCCCCGAGTGATGCCAGACCGTGTCCCCACCGCCTCGTTCCCCCCCGCAACCAGAGCAGCTCCTGGGTTTTGTGGCGAACACCCCCAAAATCCCATCCCCCCCCCCCCCCCCCCCACCTTCTCCGAGCTTCGCAGCTGCGTTTGCTGTTCTCACTCGGGCACCAACTCACCGGTTCTTAAATAACACATTTCCACGGGGCCGGATCTGCACGCGGCAAGGTAAATCCAGATCAGCTTTCCTTAGACTTTGCTGATAATTCCCAACATGAGCAAAATGTGACCGCCATTTGTATTACCTTAAAAAACGGTGGAAAGCGTGACACCGCCCTAACCCCCCGTGTGAGAGAGACAGATGGGTCCGGCTCCCATTTGGCGTCGTTAAATGCACCCGGGTGTGCAAAAGCTTCGCACAACCCTGACATAAACGAATATATAGAGCCTGTTTTGTGCATGTTTGGGATTATCTGTCTCCCGGTTATTGAGAGGAGCCCGGGAATACCGGTCGGTGCTGGAGAGGTGTAGAGGCTTTGCAGAAATCACTGCATGTGCCTCCACACCCAGCGCACGTGACTCCTCTTGGATTTCCTCAGCCCGCAATGCTAAAATTTAAAAAAAAAAAAAAAAAAAAAAAAAATATATATATATATATATATAAAATAATTATTTTCTTCATACCAGGTGGCTTTTCAAGACTCGGGAGCGTCAAAGGAATGAAGTCATTAAACTGTGGATGGATTATGAGCTATGAAAGCCTGGTGGTTACTAAGGGTGGGAGGTGGGGGGTGGTTGCGGGGGTTGCGGGGGGGGAGATGTTTCCTCTCGTAAGAATGTGTTTCTAACAAGCCAGGTCAAAATATGATGCGGATGATGAATTGCTTAGCACGAGTTGCCATTAACCCAGCAGCTTTCTGTATTATTATTATTATTATTATTATATTACCAAGGTATCCCCAAGAGCATATTGACCAAACAGTTTGTGCTCTGTATTAGCGCTCATTTGCAGAAGATCTGGGGGGAGTGGAATGAGGAGGGGGGGGGGGATATTCCGCTCGCTGCGGTGAATCCGTCGCTCCTAACAAAGGGGGCAGCTGCACGTTTCGGAGGGGTTTATCCGTGTCGGGGCTTTGGGTTGGGGTAGGGATTTTGGGGGGGGGGGGGGGGGGTTTGGGTTTTGTTTTGTTTTGTTTTTTTTTTTCTTCTTCCACGCCATAACTCAACATCTCATTGCGAGGGTTGAATTTTTTAAATAAGTAAGTAAGTAAGTAAATAAATAAAAGATTAAAATAAAATAAAGGGGGGTGGGGGGGGGGGCAAAAAAATAAAAAATGTCACGTTGGAAAATGATCAGCCCCACCAGGCATGCATGTCTCCCTTCATGCAAGCGAGAAGAAGCACAGGCTCCCTCCTGGGGACACGTATGGGGACATGTGTCAGGCAGGGAGCTGGCCCCGGGGGCGAGGATGGAGCGGAGAACAAAGGGCCACAGCATACACTACATCCAAGGTTGGGGGGGGGGGTGGGGGGGGGGGGGGGGAAACAACAGGATGGCCAACCAGTCATCAAGATAGACGGGGAAAAAAAAAGGAAATATGGAGAAGGAAATATATAAACGGCAACAACAACAAAATGTTTAGAAATAAATTAAAAAAAACCCAAAACCAACCGAAGGGAGGGTAAAGCTAAGGGGGAGGTGGAAAGGCATGGCCTTGCAAAATGATGGGTGTCTTGGGGGGGGGGGGGTGGGGGGGTGCGCTGCTGGGACCACTGGCTTCTGGTTGTGTTCGCAAGCGGCTCCTGGTGAAATTTTAAGCGGGGCGGGTGGGAAACCTGCTGAATTTGTCTTCCTCTCATTAAAGACAAATCACCGATCTCGTGTCTCCCCACCTTCTGTGGAAATGGAATTAAGACAAGGTGCTCCCGCCCCCCCCCCGCTCCCCCCCCCCCCGCCTTCTCCACCAACACTCCTCCTCCTCCTCCACCCCCTCCGCTCCCCAACCCCAGCCCCATCATCTCCTACTTTCGGGAGCCGTGACTTCCCCCCCCACCCCCACCCCATCTCCTGCTTTCGGGAGCCGTGACTTCCCCCCCCCCCCCCAGCAGTTTCTGCTGGCATCCGAGCCCAAACTGGGAGGTTTTACAGGACCATTTTGCAGACCTGGGAAAGGAGGTCTGGTGCAGGAATGAGGAGAGGTGACCGGGCGTTATTTATTATTATTATCGCTCTGCAGCAAAAAAAAAAAAAAATAAAATAAAATAAAAAAAATTGCTCGCTGACCGCAATTGGGTTGTCCATCCCTCCCTCTGCTTCCAAAATTTTTTAAGGTTCCCGGTGACTTTCTCCCAACCCCGGAGTTTGCTCTTTCAACCAAAGCGGGTTATTAGGCCTGGAGGCTTCAAGCAGGGGAGAACAAAAAAAAAAAAAAAAAAAAAAAATATATATATATATGTATGTGTAGTTACAACATCAGCAGCTGGGATGGTTTTAGGAGCCCTGCCTTGCAGGGGTCTAGGGAAGATATTCAGAGCATGCAGGACCCAGGCACAGCAACTTCTCGCCGAGCAGATGGCGGGCAGGGCACTCACATATATACGTATACGTTTGAATATACAGCTAACAGATTAAAGGGATTTCTTTTTTTTTTTTTTTTTACCTCCAGGTTAATTTACCTCTTGTTAACCAGCCTTAAAAAAAAAAGATAAAATAATAATTCCCCCCATCCATCCGGAGGTCGTCCCTCTCGTTTTGGTGTTATCTCGTTCGGTAAGGAACGTGGGATGTTGTAACTAGAATGAAATAAGCGGCAGACCCTTCGTCAAATATCTTATCTTTTGTCGATTAATAATGAGGGTTTGGGTTGTTTTTGGTTTTTTTTACATCTTTTTTTTTTTTTTTTTTTGCTATTCTGCGGTAAAACAGAACTCTGCATCGGCACAACGGTGATACGGACTGTGCGCCTAAGGGAGTATGTACACACAGACTAATGCTGAGGGTAGATATGGGATAGGAGGAAAAAAAAAAAATAATAATAATGTATTAAAAAGCCCCCATATCTGCACTACAGGGTGGGGGTGGGGGGGGAAAAAAATCCACTCACTCAAACCTCACGATGGGGGAAAGCAAGGAAAAAATCTAAACAGCAGGATACGACAATAAATGGGAAAACAGCAATAGAAAAAGCACACTAGGTTAATATAGGAAAACTAGTTTCTTTATTGAGAGATCGTATATTAGTATTAGTGGAATCGTGTGTAACAATGTCATCATGCACACAATACAAAAAGGCAAGGCCCACCATGCCATGGAAGGGCAACAGAACAAAAGCAGCGTACACTGAGCAGATGTATAGGCTACAGCACATTACATTTCAGCAGGGTATGTCTCTACAGAGAGATTTACATCAGAAACTAGGTAATGTAAAAAAATACAGACCATGCTTTAGTTTTAGTACAAGAAAAAGGTGGAGATACACAACCAAAGGATATTCGGTACAGAAAATTACCCACAAAATTAAGAACAGGAAGTAATTTAGCACAGCAGAAAAAAAATGTTATCCCTGTTTAATGGAAGCCCATTTTGCCAGTCGTCTCTTTTCGCCATCGGGTGTTTTTGAGGGGTGGGAGAGACACGTTGGCCGCGCTGGACGTGCGGGAAGGGGACGGGACACTTGTGGCGGAGCGGGACGGAGCGCGGTCCCGGGCGGGGGGGGGGGGGGGGGGGGGGGACGGAGCGCTGCCACCGCCCCAGGGACAGGGGGGGTGCACCCCCCTGCCGGCCCGCCTTTTTTTTTGGGGGGGGGGGGGGGGGGGGCGGTGTGTATTTAACCCCCATCCTCTTACTCCCCAACTCCTTCACAATTTTATTTTTTGCATTAAGGCCAATTGCCGTTCCTTGTTAGGTTTTTTTGAGGGGGGGGGGGGGGGGTTCAGCCGCAATTTGGGGGATGGGGGGGGGGATGTCAGGAGACTCTGGACTCCACGACCACAGCAAAATGAATCCACTTAACAGGAATTTACAGTGCAATGTACTCAGCTAAACAGGATGAAGGTACAAAAATGGCTGTTATCGTCTACGGCTAGGCTGAGATGGCCTGGTGGCTAGGCTACACGGCGAGACGGGGTGGGAGGGGTGGGGAACGGGGTTAAATTAAAAAATAAAAGAAAATTTAAAAAAAAAAAATAATAATAAAAACCAAAAAGGAAAATGGATCTACCGAAGCACTTGCTGGAGGCGGGAGCGGGGCAAGCGCCGGGGTGGCCCCGGGGGGGTGGGGCGGGAACTACACACACACCCCCCTCAAGGGGCAGTGCTGGGGAGGGGGCTGAGGGGGAACGAGGCGGGCTCGCCCCAACCGCCGACCTGAGGGAGCCCGGGCCGAGCCCGCCGGGCGGCCGCCATCCCACACAGATTCCTCCCCCCCCCCCCCCCGCCCCAAGCCACACAGACTCTTCCCCCCCGCCCCAGGACGCGAACCCGCGACCCCGCGCGGTACCTCTGTTGCGCACGGAGCCGAAGACGGGCAGCACCAGGTAGCCGACGTGCACCAGGACCATGCTGCGGCCTTTGTGGCGCGGCGCGGCCCGGCCCGGTCCCGCCGGCCCCTCCGACGCGGCGGCGAGTGGCGGCCGCCCGCTCCGCCGGCACACAAAGGCGGCGGCCGCCAATGGCGGGGCGCCGCCCGCGGAGGGACACGCCCCCCAGCCAATGGGAGAGGCGGGGGCAGGGCGGGGGGCGGGGACGCGCGCGGGACGGCGGCGGGTGCGGGAGCGCGCGCAGCCTGCGGAGGGGAACGGGCGTGCGCGTGCCCGTGCGCGTGCATACGCGTGCGTGCGTGTGCAGCTGCGGGCGAGCGCGTACATAACGTGCGCGGGCGTGCGCGTCTGTGCGCGTGCGTCCGTGTACACACGTGCGTGTGCATGCACATACGTGTACATATGCGTGTGCGCGTGTACATGCGTGTGCGTGCGTGTGCTTGGGTGTACATACGTGTGCCTGCGTGTACATGCATGTACATATGTGTGCGTACGTGTACATGCGTGTGCGTGTGTGCACGCGCGTGTGCCTGCGTGTACATACTTCTGCGTACATGTGTGCGTGCGTGAGCATACGTATGCGTGTGTGTACATACGTGTGCGTGCGTATGCGCCTGTGTGCATATGTGTACATATGTGTGCGTCCGTGCATAGACGTGTACACGTGTGTGCATGCACGTACATGTGCGTGTGTGTACATACGTGTATGTGCGTGTATATATGTGTGCGTGCATGCACATACGTGTACATACATGTGCGTGCATGAATATACGTGTGCGTGTGTATGCATCTGTGTGCATGCGTGCACATATGTGTACATACGTGTGCGTGTGCATACGTGTGCCTGCCTGTATGTGTGCACATACGTGTGCATGCGTGAACATACTTACGTGTGTGTAAATATGTCTGTGTGTGCCCCTATGTGCATACGTGTATGTCCATGTGCATATGTGTACCTGTGTCTGCATGCGTGCACATACACATAGGGGTGGTGCGTGAACATGCATGTGTGTGTGTGTATACGTGTACATGTATGTACGTGTGTGTGTGCATGAACATGCATGTGAGTGCATGTATATACATGTGCATGCGTGTGCGTCTGTGTGCGTGCGTGAGTGTGTGTACATACATCTGTGTGCATGCACATCTGTACATATGTGTGCATGTACATATGCGTGTATGCGTGAATATATGCGTGGGTGTGTATGCAGCCGTGTGCATACATATACATACACATACGTGTGGGTGTATACATACATGTGCGTGTGTATGCATCTGTGTGTACATACGTGTGTGTGTATGCGTGTATGTACATACGTGTGTATGTGTGTATCTACATACCTGTGTATGCATGTATATATGTGTGCATGCATGTGTGTGCGTGCATGTGTGTGTGCGCATGTGCTTGTGTGTACATACGTGTGCCTGCATGTACATATGTGTCCGTGTGTGAGCATATGTATGTGTGTGTGTACATACGTGTGCATGCATAGGCGTGTGTGTACATACGTGTGCGTGTATATGCATCTATGTGCATACATATACATACGTATGCATTTGTGTGTACACGTGTGTGTGCATACACATACATGTGCATATGTGTGTGTGTACGTATGTGTGCATGAATATACATGTGTGTGTGTCCATGTGCATACATGTACATGTGTGCACACGTACATATGTGTGCATACATGTACATGCGTGTGCTTGTGTGCACATATGTGTGCCTGCGCGTGCCTATATGTGTGTACACATACATGTGCGTACATATGTGTGCGTGTACATATGTGTGCGTGCGTATGCATGTGTGTACATACCTGTGCATGCGTATGCATGTGTGCATGCGTGTACATACGTATGCGTCTGTGTGCATACATGTACATATGTGTGTGTGCATGCACATACGTGTGCGTGTGCATATGTGTGGGTGCGTGAACATGTGTGTGTGTATTGTGTGCATATATGTACATACATGTGCGTGCATGTACATGCATGTGATCACACAGCATACACGTGTGCATGCATGTACATACATGTGCATATGGGTGTGTGCATGTGTGCACAGTTACACCCATGTTCATGCATGTACGTACAGGTGCGTGCATGTATACACACGTGCGCACAAAGGTTACATGTGTGCATGCGTGTACATACGTCTGCTCACACAGGTGCACACGTGCGTGCACATACACGCGTGTCCGTGTACATACGTTTGCGCACTGGGGTGAGCATTTGCAAGCATGTACGTACATGTGTGCACACACTGCATATGCGTTTGCATGCGTGTACATATGTGTGTGCACATGTGCGCTTGTGCATGTGTGTACATATCTGTGCACAATGTACTCGTGCATGTGTGTGCGTACATGTGTGCACACGCAGCGTGAGCATCTGCATGCATACACATGTGTGCGCACACAATAAATGTGTGCGTGTGTACATACGTGTGCACACGCTGTTTGCATGCGTGTAAAAGCGTGTGCACACACAGCGTGCAATGTGCGTGTGTGTACACACATGTGTGCACACAGGTACATGTGTGCATGCACGTACGTACACATGCACACTCAGCAAGCACACGTAGGTTCACGTGTGTGTGTACATACGTGTGCAGAGACGTGCGTGCACACCTGTGCACAAGCAGACACGTGCGTGCACACCCACGCACTGCGCGCGTAGACACAGATACAGCCACGCACGCAGGCGGGTGTGACAGCACGGTCACACGTGTACACAGACAGACACAGAGACACACACAGACACAGATACACACAGACACAACGGACACAGACAGACACAGAGACACACACAGACACAGATACACACAGACACAACGGACACAGACAGACACAGAGACATACGCAGACACACACGGACAGACACAGACACACAGACACAGACACACACAGACACACAGAGACATACACACAGACACACACACATAGATGGACACACACAGACACAGATCCACAGACACACGCAGACATACACACAGACACACACACAGACACCGACACACACAGACACAGAGACATAAACGGACACACATAGACACAGATAGACATACATACACAGAGACACACAGACACAGACACACAGACATGGACACACAGAGACACAGACACAGTCAGATACACAGAGACACAGACACACACACACAGACACAGACACGAGACATAAACGGACACACACAGACACACAGACACAGATACACAGACAGACATACGTACACAGAGACATACAGACACAGACACACAGACACACAGACATGGACACACAGAGACACAGACACAGACACACAGAGACACAGACACAGTCGGACACACAGAGACACACACACAGACACACACAGACACAGACATAAACGGACACACACAGACACACAGACACAGATACACAGACAGACATACGTACACAGAGACACACAGACATGGACACACAGAGACACAGACACAGTTGGACACACAGAGACACAGACACACACACACAGAGACACAGACACACACACACACACACAGATATACACGGACACACAGAGACAGATACACAGACATACACAGACATACACACAGACGTACAGACACCGACACACACAGACACAGAGACATAAATGGACACACACAGACACAGATACACAGACACACACAGGCACCAACACACAGAGACACAGACACACGCAGACACACAGACACAGATACACAGACACACACACAGACACCGACACACAGAGACACACATACATACACAGGGACAGACACACAGACACACAGACACGGACACACACAGACACAGATACACAGACACAGACACACAGACATACACAGAGACAGACACAGATACACAGACACACAGAGACACACAGACATACACAGAGAGACACACAGACACACACACACAAGAGACACACAGACACCGACACACAGAGACACAGACACACACAGACACACAGACATACACAGAGAGACACACAGACACAGATACACACGGACACACGCAGACACAGATACACAGACACAGACACACAGACATACACAGAGAGACACACAGACACAGATACACACAGACACACACAGACACAGATACACACAGACACACAGACACACAGACACAGAGACATACACACAGACACAGATGTACACACAGACACCAACACACACAGACACAGAGACATAAATGGACACACACAGACACAGATACACAGACACACACACAGACACCGACACACACAGACACAGACACACACAGACACACAGACATACACAGAGAGACACACAGACACAGATACACAGACACAGACAGGGACACAAAGAGACACAGACACACTCAGACACAGAGACACAGACACACACACAGACACTGACACACAGAGACAGACACACTCAGACACAGAGACACAGACACAGACACAGACACCGACACACAGAGACACACATACATACACAGGGACAGACACACAGACACACAGACACGGACACACAGAGACACTGACACAGACACGGACACACACAGACACAGATACACAGACACAGACACACACAGAGACAGACACAGATACACAGACACACACAGACACACAGACATACACAGAGAGACACACAGACACAGATACACACGGACACACACAGACACAGATACACAGACACAGACACACAGACATACACAGAGAGACACACAGACACAGATACACACGGACACACACAGACACAGATACACAGACACACAGACATACACAGAGAGACACACAGACACAGATACACACGGACACACACGGACACAGATACACAGACACAGACACACAGACATACACAGAGAGACACACAGACACAGATACACACGGACACACACAGACACAGATACACAGACACACAGACATACACAGAGAGACACACAGACACAGATACACACAGACACACAGACACAGAGACATACACAGACACACAGACACAGACACACACAGATGTACACACAGACGTACACACAGACACCGACACACACAGACACAGATACACAGACACACACACACAGACACCGACACACAGAGACACACATACATACACAGGGACAGACACACAGATACACAGACACAGACACACAGACATACACAGAGAGACACACAGACACAGATACACACGGACACACACAGACACAGATACACAGACACACAGACATACACAGAGAGACACACAGACACAGATACACACAGACACACAGACACAGAGACATACACAGACACACAGACACACAGACACACACAGATGTACACACAGACGTACACACAGACACCGACACACACAGACACAGATACACGACACACACACACAGACACCGACACACAGAGACACACATACATACACAGGGACAGACACACAGACACACAGACACGGACACACACAGACACAGATACACAGACACAGACACACAGACATACACAGAGAGACACACAGACACAGATACACACGGACACACACAGACACAGATACACAGACACACAGACATACACAGAGAGACACACAGACACAGATACACACGGACACACACAGACACAGATACACAGACACAGACACACAGACATACACAGAGAGACACACAGACACAGATACACACGGACACACACAGACACAGATACACAGACACACAGACATACACAGAGAGACACACAGACACAGATACACACAGACACACAGACACAGAGACATACACAGACACACAGACACAGACACACACAGATGTACACACAGACGTACACACAGACACCGACACACACAGACACAGATACACAGACACACACACACAGACACCGACACACAGAGACACACATACATACACAGGGACAGACACACAGATACACAGACACAGACACACAGACATACACAGAGAGACACACAGACACAGATACACACGGACACACACAGACACAGATACACAGACACACAGACATACACAGAGAGACACACAGACACAGATACACACAGACACACAGACACAGAGACATACACAGACACACAGACACACACAGATGTACACACAGACGTACACACAGACACCGACACACACAGACACAGATACACAGACACACACACACAGACACCGACACACAGAGACACACATACATACACAGGGACAGACACACAGACACACAGACACGGACACACAGAGACACTGACACAGACACGGACACACACAGACACAGATACACAGACATACACAGAGACAGACACAGAGACAGACACAGATAGACACACACAGACACACAGACACAGATACACACAGACACACAGACACAGAGACACACAGACATACACAGACACAGACACACACAGACACACACAGATGTACACACAGACGTACACACAGACACCAACACACACAGACACACAGACATAAATGGACACACACAGACACCGATACACAGACACACACACAGACACCGACACACAGAGACACAGACACACACAGACACACAGACATACACAGAGAGACACACAGACACAGACACACACAGACACACAGACATACACAGAGAGACACACAGACACAGACACACACAGACACACAGACATACACAGAGAGACACACAGACACAGATACACACAGACGCACACAGACACAGACACACAGACAGACAGGGACACAAAGAGACACAGACACACTCAGACACAGAGACACAGACACACACACACACAGACATATGTGGACATACACAGACACACAGACATACACAGAGACACACACAGACACAGATACACACAGACACACAGACAAAATGGACACAGACCCAGACACACACACAGTGACACAAACACACAGACAACGCCTGTCCCCGACCTTCCCCGTCCCCCTCCCGCCTCCCGGCTCCTGACAGACACCCCCTGCCCCAAGATGGCTCCTGGAGCCTGTGGGGACCCCGCGGGGCCCGGAGCCGCCTCCTCCTGGGGCAAAGACCACCCTGTGCCTTAAAGTAGGACAATCACCCACCCCCCAAAAAAAAACCTAAACCAAACACACAAACCCACCCAACTAAAGCTCATCCCTATTTATTTAAATTTGTTTTAACGAGGTGGGGAGGGCGTCGTTGTGCAGGAGGGGGTTTCTGTCACAGCGCCGGGTTCTGTCAAGGGCCCTGGGCCCTGTCATGGTGCCAGGCTCCGGGTTCTGTCATGGCACAGGGCCTCGGGGGAGCATTTTACCCATTGCAAAGGGATTTTTTGTTGGCCTTTCCCCGCTGGCCATTGCCGGGAGAGGGTTTTGCCCCACTCCCCCCGCACCACTGGCCCTGGGGAGCCCCTTAATCCCCACTCAGCTTTATCCAGCCCTTGCATCGGGCAGGTTGGAGCGCTCGGCAGCCTCCTAACCTATATCTGCGGTGGATTTGTTCGCCCAGGCTATTGCGTTTGGGTTTATTTTGTGTTGTGGTTTTTTTTCGTTCTTTTGCTTTTTAAATTTTTTTTTCCTGATGGGAATTAAAACCAGGGCTTGGCAACCTGCAGCTGTTTAACCCTTCCCCTCCCAGCCCCACAAGCCGGCGGAGCAGGAAGGATTGACCTGATCCAGGAGCTCTCGTGGCTGCCTTCAGAGCTGTGACCTCCACCCAAAACGGGCCAATTTTCACTGTTGTCCCTAAATAAGGGTTCTTCTTACAATGTGCGCTGCCAGCCCAGAACCCCCCCGCAGCCTGGGCTGCATCCCCAGCAGCGTGGGCAGCAGGGCCAGGGGGGGATTCTGCCCCTCTGCTCCGCTCGGGGGAGACCCCCCTGCAGCGCTGCCTCCAGCTCTGGGGCACCAACAGCAGAAGGACACGGAGCTGTTGGAGCGGGGCCGGAGGAGACCCCGGAGATGCTGGGAGGGCTGGAGCCCCTCTGCTGGGAGGACAGGCTGAGAGAGCTGGGGGGGTTCAGCCTGGAGAAGAGAAGGCTCCGGGGAGACATTAGAGCCCCTTCCAGTCCCTCAAGGGGCTCCAGGAAAGCTGGGGAGGGACTCTGGAGCAGGGAGGGGAGCCACGGGACAGGGAGGGGGAATGGTTCTAAACTGAGAGAGGGTGGATTTAGATGAGATCTGAGGAAGAAATTGTTTGCTGTGAGGGTGGTGAGCCCCTGGCCCAGGTTGCCCAGAGAAGCTGTGGCTGCCCCATCCCTGGAGGGGTTCAAGGCCAGGTTGGACGGGGCTTGGAGCAACCTGGGCTGGTGGGAGGTGTCCCTGCCCAGGGCAGGGGGGTGGAACTAGGTGACCTTTAAAGTCCCTTCCCACCCAAACCATTCTATGAGTCTATGAAGAAGCGAACTTGTTTGTTGGTTGGTTTGGGGTTTTTTCCATGCTTAATGCTGTAACAAAATGCTTCCCATTTGTGGTGTAGCATGGAAAAATTTCCACGTTCCTCCCATTTCTACCAGTAGCAAGAAATGCTTTCCAGCAGCAAGGTGCGATCTGCTTGATCTGTACTAAGCACACCCTAAGAAGGGACATGCCTTTAAGCTTTAAAAAAACTGGAGGGCGTAACATAGCTAAGCCCATGGGTGCATCAACCCAGGAGAGGTTTCCACCTTGCCTCCACTCACCCATCCCCACCACGGCTGCAGAACGGGGGACTCCCAGGACACGCATGGACCCTGCAAATCACCCCGATGTGCCCTCTGTCGTCCCCTGAGGCTGCCGCTGGCCCCAGGCCAGGGGCTGCAGCCCCACCACTGGCTCCAGTTGCCTTGGGCAGCTGCTCCCACAGCCCCCATCCGCACCATGGCAGTTGTCACGGGTATTTCACAGGGCTCAGCCCTTGCTGCTGTTGCTTTTCATCCGCTCATGCCCCGTCCCCCCCCGCCCTGGGACATCCGATCCATCACTGGGTCTTTGCATGTCACGCAGATGCCACAGGCACAGGCTGACATTAAAATTAGGCTTTGGCTTCCTCCCACCCGCATGGCTGGTGCCCGTTGGTGCCCCCCCAATGCAGCTTTTGGGGTCCCAGCACCCCCAGTTTGGGGCATCCTCCCATTTTTGTCCCAAGTTCAAATATTAACACACAAATTCTTCTTCAGTGTGGTGCTCTCCAGCTTCATGGATGTCACATGTGCTACCAGTGTACCTAGCAAGTAGATGTTTGGAAGATCCCGCAGGCATCGGGGCACTGGGGATGTCTCACCCCTTGGTCCCACGGGGAAGGTGGGACGGAGGATATTCACGCACGGAGGATACTCAATAAATATAAATGTGATACAGAGCAGTTGAGAAGTTCTGGGGCACATACGGGACATCAGCTGCCATCCTCGGGCAGGTCTGGGGGTGACCATAACTCTCAGCTTGTTTCCAGACCTGGCACTCACCCACTGCCCACCTCAAAGCCCTTGGTAATTTTGATGGGATAGGGGATTTTTCACCTTCTCTGCAAAACCGAGCTGGGTGAAATCATAGAATGGTTTGGGCTGGAAGGAACCTTAAGGGTCTCTAAGGGGGTTCTAAGGTCTCCCTGGAGCCTTCTCTTCTCCAGACTGCACAACCCCAACTCTGTCCTCACAGCAGAGGGGCTCCAGCCCCTCTGAAAAATCATTGTGATAGGATCAGCCAGCTCAAAAACTGATGGGCCAGCATCCTTCAGACTTGGTGGTTTTTTGGCCAAGGACAGCAGGAAACCCCGGTGAAGGACTTTTTCTGGTAGTCTCAAAGCCAGTTTCATGGTTTGCTCAAGATGGACATCTCACAACACCAGAGGCCCTTTTACAGCAGGATGGGGAGCAATGGGATTGACAGCATGAAAAGATCTGATGCCGCGCTCCTGGTAGGGATGAAGCATATGGACGGCGTGATCTCTTTGCTAGATGACAATCGGAGCCTTTGATTATTTTCTGATCTTCAGCTACATTTTGGATAGCAATTTCCTTGGGAGCATGTCTTGACGTCAATGGTGATACAACCATGGTGTGGCCCTGGCTGGATCTGTGATGGTGCTTCTAGGGCAACGGTGGTGGGTCTCAAAAACCCCATTAAGAAGAACAGGTCCGGGGTTTTGAGGGTCTCAAGTCTTAGATGGGGGGGAGACAAAAAGCCTCATGGGCTTGGGAAGACCAGCTCTGAAGAGGAAAACCTACAGGGAAAAGTGAAGGTGGAAAAATTAAAGGCAAAATGAAGAATGGACAGAGGTGAAGAGGGAGGAGAAATCTCTCCAGCATCGTACTGTGCCTGGTAGCAAGAACAACCCAAACCCAGGTGGGGAGGCAGAAGGTGGGGGGCTCCTGGTTCATGACAAGGCCTCATTTGAGATTTATTTACCTTGAAACTTAATCTATGCTTATTTGGCTCCTTTATTTTCTGCCTCCCCGTAATTTTCTCTCTGCTGCCTTTTACCCCCCTTTTTTTTTCCCTTTTCTCCAAAAGTAAGAGAGGCAAGGTAGAGAAAATCTATGCATTCTCTTCAGCATTTCAATTTTCCAGTGTTATGGGGAGAAAACAACAAAACAGGTAAAAACCTCACATCCAAAGTCAACTGTCTGGGACATGAGAAAGAAAACACTGTGCCTCTATTTTGCCAGAGCAGATTCCAAATATACATCCCGTGACTTCCTCTGGAAGAAAGTGGGAGGCGGTTTTTCCTCTTCCCCCAAGAGCGGGGATTTTGGTTTAAGAGGAATCACAATTTATTGCAGCAAGGGGGAAGAGGGGGTTGCAATGCTCCCATTTATGTCTCATCATTTTGCTAAAATTGAATTATTTTGCTTCGAGGAATTTAATTCTCCATTTGCGTGGGTATGGCAGCCTACAAAATAAAGTTTTTTTTTTTCTGACACGTGATGGTTGTTGCAAATGGGAGCAAAATGTTTCACTGCACTGAGTTTGGAGTGGGATATTGAGGTTGATTAAATGGCATTGATTAAATGCGTCCTTCGAATTACACTTTTAACTGCACATCCTCAACATCAACTCTGTGCCTCCCTATGGAGCAGGCAGGAATTGAGCTTTAGGATATTGCACATCGCCGTTTTTCAAGAAGAATGACCCAAAACTCATCCTTTCTCCTCCATCCTGCCCAAATTTTGGGGGAGAAAAGGTTTCGGTGTGTTTTCCTTGCTGGTCCCCCTCGATGTTCTCCCCATCCCAGCATCCCACCAGTGGCTTTGGGAGGCGACTGTGGCTGGTGCGAGAGTCAGGGCAAAAGGAAAATCCTCTCCTGGCAACACACTTGGCTGCAGCCTTCCTGCAAGTCCCCATGATTTCTGCCGCTAATCGAGGATGTTGCAAGATTTTATCTCTGAAACCCACTCCTGGCTTTCAAGGTGGCTTTGCGCTAGCCAAAAATAAGGCAAGGTCGATGACCCCTGTCCGCATTGACAGATCCCAGGCTGGAAATCCACGGAAATTACCCTCCATCGGATCCCATCCGAAGTTAATTACTTCGAAATCACAGCTGGGTGATTTAATTTCGGCGTTACATCAGAATGATTCGATTTCTTTTGCAACTCCCGGGGCCCGTTTCCCTGCCGCAGGATGGATGCTGGCTGCACGGACAGGGTCCAGCCCAGGTGACAGAGAACAGCATGGTTAGGAAAAACAAAAAATTTGGTCTTTTCACATCCACAGGACTTTTTGCCTGGTTTTGGGGACACTTTTCCCCTGTTCTGGGGAATGCAGTGGAGGGTGTGATGGCAGCCCGGAGCCCATATCCTCTGGCTTTGGTGCCATCTAGTGCCTTCCTATGGGTTGCTTCCAACTGGGGCTTTCTAAGCTAAAAACATCCGTGGCCAAATTGCATTAAAAATCATTAATGTTTCTCGCCAAATTACCACCTTTGCAGACTGGGTGCTGCCGAGACCCCTCACCTCCACACAAATCCCCCCCCTCCAGCCTTTCCGTGGGGCTGGGAGCCAGTCAGGCTGAGCCTGGAGCACCAGGAATTAAGGGGATTCCTCCCTGGGGCACGGGGAAGGGGAGGATGCGGGTGTAAAACTAATTTTGAAGCCTTTTTGAGAACTTTTCTGAACATTTTTGAGTTTTGCTGAACACTTGCGTGAGCTGGGAGCGGTGGTCCAGGGCAAGACCTCAACATTGACCATCGAAGGATGGGGGAGCTCAGCATTACCCCTCCGAAAACTTGGCTGTAGCATGTGGTGCTGCTGTTTACCAAGGCATAAAACATTACAACAATGCTTTTTGGGCTGGCAGAGAGCTCAGCCCCTCCTGAAAGCATGTTCCCTGACTTTTGCCAAGCCCAGGTGGGATTGCTTTACAAATTGTCCCAGTTTTTCCCCTTAAAAAGCAGCTGGAGGAAAGAGAGATGGTTCTGCAGCTCCAAGCGGGATGGGGTTTTTAATGGCCTGAGACTATGTTTTAGCAGCAGCTCAGCCACAGGAAAGGTCCTCAGGAGGTGTGGAGGACGGTCTGGAGTACAGCAGGGGCTCGTCCTCCGTTTGCAATGGAGGAGATAAATCAAAGAGCATGTTCAACTTGCCAAGTGTTGTCTGAGACACGCTGTGAGCGGCTTTTTGAAGTCATCCCTCTCTTCATTAGGACTCATTTGTCTTGTGCTCTGGGTGTCTTCACCCTGCAGCCTGCCCTTCACCTTCCCACCATTGTCTCCTAATGGCTCGAGTCTGCCCTGGGTGACCCCAAAGGTGACCTGCACCCGTCTCCCCACCTCTGCGAGGGCACAGTGATTTTCAAACCTAGGGGGTACCCAGTGGGGAATCCACCCTGACTGATGGAAACAAGACGGAAAAATAAACCCAGCTGAATGAAGAACAATATTGAGACCCGTTTGGTATCTCCTGCAGCAGAGGACGGGCAGCACGCTGCTCTCTGGTCCCTTAATCACATCATGTGTCGGGACCTGAGGTGGTGGCATGGACTTGGTTGCACAAGACGAGTTCAAGGGCTGTATTGGGACTGTCTGATGCTCATCATCAAGAATAAGTCTACAACACACCCATGGCAAGTGAGGGCATCAGCACAGGTTAACACACACAATCTTCAATTATTCACGGGAAGGCATCTGCTTACGCACTCCAGCTTAAGTAATGCCTGACCATTTGAGCAGCTTCACACCTCCCCGGGAGCCAACAGACACCAAAAAGCCACGAGGTTGCGTTAGGTGTTCGGGGATGGGCTGAGTGTCTGGTTATTTTGTATGTCCCGCGGTTGTCGGAGCAAACCTCCACCTGGCCGTGAGCACCTGGGGAAGGGCGTGCTGTATGTACACTGCTTCCCTTCCATGCTCCTGGAGCCCACGTCTGGCTTTTCCTGGGCCAGACATGGTTTGTGAACATGTAGTGACTCCCAGTGATTGGATTTTTCATTGTTTCAGGGACTTGTTTTAGCAGGAGGTATTTGGGAGGCTGGTCAGGCCAAGCACTGAGAGGGGGGTGTTTCTACAAGCTGGTGCTCCCACGTCTGATTATCCGCCAGGATTTTGTCCAAATAACCTCCATCTCTTACCTGTCTGGAGCTGAAAATGGTTCTCTGAAGAGCTCTGGTTCTTTCCACCGACGGAGGGTGAGCTCCTGTCACTGCCTGTCCAGCCTAATGTTCAGCATGGGATTGGAAATGTGACACTAAGAAAAGACCCAGCACATGTGGGTCTGAAAGAGTGGTCAGGCCCTGGAACAGCCTGCCCAGGGAGGTGGTTGAGTCACCATCCCTAGAGAGACTTAAGAAACGTGTAGATTTGGCACTTTGGGGCATGCTCTAGTGGCAGAGGTTGTAGGTTTTTTTTTTTGTGTGTGTGTGGTTGGACTCGATGATCTCAAAGGTCCTTTCCAACCATGAAGATTCTATGAATCTATGTAAAGAACCATCAGAAGTTAAAATGATTTGACAAAATACCCAAACCTGCAGTTTTCCCCTGCTTGGGATGCATCTGATAGGCAGGCAGGGCCTGTCTCCCACCTTTGCTGAAGAAGAGATCCTCATCGGAGACCATCCCCACCAGGGATGTGTTTACAAGTTGAGGTTTTGGCCGCACCTCTCCACCGTGCTGGAGATGACCCTTCTGCCCAGGGGTTGGGGATCTCCTCCAGAAGCAAAGCTGGAGCAGCACTTAAGGAGTCACCCACCAGCTGCCCTCCATGATGTCCCACTCCCGTGGGTCCCACTGTCCCCATTGATACCCCACCTTGTGAAGATGCCTGCACCCCTCCACACTCCCATGCAATGAGATGGGAAGCTGAGCAAGTGCAGTCCCTCACCTTCAGGAGCCAACCCTGAACGGTCAGAACAACCACCGCTTCGCTCAAATCTATTCATTAAACCGCATCACCACTTATTTAAGTGAAAAAGTGAGTTTCTTGGGGTGCCCTTCCCTCTTGCTGCCAGATGAGGAGGGGGCATCTGTGCTGCTGACCAAGAGGAGGAGGAAAGCCCAGTCAAGGTGGTTTCCAGCCCATCGCCGCATCGCAGAGAGCTTTGCTGTGGCCCTTCATGCAGATGACAGACCGCACTGGAGCTGTAAAACGTCAGCAGAAGGGAGGTATTACGAGATGTCAGAAAATATATCCGAGGTGCTCGGCCAGTGATTTGTAACTGGCAGAGCTCCTGCAAGGGGAATTTTTATTTGGCCGTTTTGTCACATGTGGTCCAGGGAGAGCGTGAATAAATGGACCTGAATGGGAAGTGTAATCATGTGGAAAAGCAATAACATTACTCTTCCACGAATCTCTGTCATATCCTGTGCCAGATAAGATGAGCTTTGAGTGAGAACACGTAACACAAGTGACACATTTCCCATTAGGATCTTAAAAGCATCACTCCAGCCCAACCACCTCTGACTCGAAAGCTCCTCTTCGGGTTTAGAGGACCACTGCCAGCTCATAATGCCATGGACAAACACCTCCTACGTACCTACAACCCCAGAGAAGGGATTTCAATGTGTCCTGCTTTGAAACAGCAGCCTCCCCTGGAGGTCCATGCTACTGAACGCTGGGGCATCCAGAAGGCTGTAGTTCTAACGACGGGGGGGAAATCAAGAGTATTTTAGGATGCAGATAAATCAGTTGGGCTTGATGATTAAAGGTCTTTTCTGACCTAAATGATTCTATGATTGGGGGTGGTAACATCAGGTGCATTTCCAAGGAAGCAATGGAAAGTTGCTATTTTTATGAGTGACTTTGGCATATAGAGTTGGAGATTTCTGCACTGTCGATACCACGTGAAGAGGAGGATGAGGCCGGACGAGCTGGAGGGATGGATGTGACACTGGGGTTCAATCACGTCAAGTAGACACACAAGCACCTGGCAGAAAGGAAAGGGAAAGACTTGGGTGCCCTCGACCATGGGCCAGCCAGAAGCTGTCAATGCTCTGAAGCCACGGGCAAAGCGAACGCAGTCCTCAGCTGCGTGAGACGGTGTTCGTCAGAGCCGCACATGGGAAAGCCCCCGGAAAAGGCACCGGTCAAGACTTCAGGAATTATGTATGCAATTTGCATCACCTACAGTAATGAAAAATGAATTTGACAGGGGACTCGTTTCTTTTTCCAGCTCAGATGTGGTTGTCCTGGATTCACCAAAAGCTGCCTATGCAGCTAATAAATGTAGAAAATTATCTCAAATTAACCTTTCAGGCAGTTTTCTCCTGCCCACTCCAGCTTTGCCCCGAGATTTACTGTCTGAAAAAGCCTTCCTTCCCAGCAGCTGGCACTCAATTCTAATTTTAAACTGAATTACAAATCCAGATGACTAACCAGCTCCGAGAGAAAACTTCCAAGGGGCATTTATGAATCAGGAGTCGTAAGGACTCTCGGGAACGCATTTACACTTTCATAAACTCTGGTATGGAGATACAGACCTGGGAGGGCAGGGGGGTGGATCCTCAGTTGCTGTTTAGTTTCAATAAAAGGAAAGCGTTCACCTTATTTCCACCGAAGACGAAAGTAAATGCAGGGTTTGTCCGTCACAAGTTTGTGTTTTGCAGGCGTGGTGCTCCTTTCCTTTGCAGCCAGAAAGGAAACCGCGTCCCTGTGATGCTCTGGAGAGAAAGCCACAGCAGGTGACAGTCACAATGACCCTAAAAAGGAGAGGGAAAAACAAGTAGTATTTCAGTGAATGGAAGCGATACGGACTCAGCAAAGGACACCACTTACAGGTTCTCCACGGAACTGGGGAACTAATCCAATTAGTAAAAGTACCTAAAGGGGGTTTACAGGAAGGATGGGGAGGGACTCTTTTATCAGGGAGAGTAATGATAGGACGAGGGGTAACGGTTTCAAACTGAAGGAGGGTAGATTTAGATTGGACAGTAAAAAGAAATTGTTTGCTGTGAGGGTGGTGAGCCCCTGGCCCAGGTTGCCCAGAGAAGCTGTGGCTGCCCCATCCCTGGAGGGGTTCAAGACCAGGTTGGACGGGGCTTGGATCACCCTGGTCTGGTGGGAGGTGTCCCTGCCCAGGGAAGGGGGTGGAACTGGATGGTCTTTAAGGTCCCTTCCAACACAAACCATTCCGTGATTCTATGATTCTATGAAAAGCCTTTCAGTCCCCATTTCAAAGCAGACCAACTAAATTTTCAGCCACCAAATTAACCAGCATTGCAACAAATTCACTGGGGAAAGCGATACGAACATCTAACCTGTTTGGGTAGTTTTTGCCAGTTCTCATGTGCCCCCAGAAATGACAATTCCCACAAAGCCAAGTGGCTCCTACAGAAAAATAAAGCGGCCTGAGCCACGAGTGATGCGCTGAGCACCGCAGGAAGAATTTTAAGCATTCCATTTGGTGCATCCTGAAGTCTAAAGGCTCTGGGTATCTCGGTAATGGAGAAAAAAAAGATTTAGGAGATGCATCAGCTCTCCTCTTCCCACATTTGTGCCAAACCCCACAGTGCTCCTTCTCCCTCAGCTGGTGATAGACATGAAATAAAATCAGAGTCTGGTGTCCACCTCCTCAACACCACCCGACCCAGAACTTGTATTTTTCTTGGCTTCACGAAAGCCAGGAACTCGGCGGGGCTGGAAAGCCAACTCACTTCACTCTCGTTATCCATCTTGACGTTTAAAATAAAAGGCTCTCTGTATTTGCAGCACTGAGAGCCTTGTCACGTGGTAAGAACATCAGAACTAAAGCAAATTCCCCTTTTTCTCTGGAAATGTAATGGATTTATTATTATTATTATTATTATTATTATTAGTAGTAGTAGTAGTAGTAGTAGTAGTAGTATTACTCTACTATTTCCATATTGGCTATGTGAAGACTGGCATGCAGTGGGACCCTAAGTTTAGCAGAGCACAGTTATGCTTACCATCCTTCTCTTTACTTGCAGCTGGTGTAATTTAGTGGTTCTCCACATGCTGTCCACCACCTCTTGTCATCAGCAAGGACCTGCCCAGAGCTTCACAGCTGGTCTACACATCCGTTTCAAACGGCAGTAGATCGGAGCTTCTCGGCGCTACCTGGCCACATGAGAAAATCCAAGTGGTCTCTTACTCAAATGCTGTTGCTGATTGTCAGAAGACAGCTGTGAGGACGGGACTCAGGGGAAGCGGTGGGAGAAACGCTGGCAGGAAGGTCGCTGGGGCAGTTGAAGGACTGCGATGCGCGGGGAGATGGAG
Source organism: Alca torda (assembly GCA_008658365.1). Taxonomy (NCBI): domain Eukaryota; kingdom Metazoa; phylum Chordata; class Aves; order Charadriiformes; family Alcidae; genus Alca; species Alca torda. The sequence goes on from CM018101.1 coordinate 4,690,086, forward strand.
GCTGCGCAGAAACCGCCTCCCTGGAAGGGATCCTGCGGAGCGCGGCGGGCAGCGGCCGGTCGCTGCTGCTGCCTGCGCATCCCCCTGCAGCGCTACGGGGGGAAGAGGCGGCTCCTGCCCTGCCCTGGGAGATAAAAGCAAGCTTTTGTCGTCAGGAAATCACGTTTACATCCCATTTACGTTCAAAACCCACTGCAGGGAACAGTGCTGAATTTGGGCAGCTGTAACCCATTCCCAGAGTTTAAGGCTTTATTTATGTGACAAACAGAAGCGAACGGAATGAAAGTGGGAGGAAAAAAAAAATCCCAAACAGGCTGATACTGCTTAAATAATACACTCTATTTTATTTTGTCTTAAAATAGTTTAACCTTTATGCTACAGACTTGTTTCAAAAAACAAAAGGTCTCATCTTGCACCAAAAATATATATATTTATATATATATATATAACACTCTGTTTTATTATTATTTTTTTCTCCAAAGACCATTAAATACTAGATGGAAAATGAGAACTAAACAATGAGTGTTGAGAAGAATCAAATTTTTTTTAAACTAGAGTCGCACGTTTTAAACATTTATATTCTAAGCAATGATTTGTCTTCACTACAGAAGATTCCAAGTTCACACTCCGGCAACTCAGGAACTGCTAAACCACGAAGGCCTCAAGCCAATGCGCACCGAAGTCGATGGAAAGCCCCGCGTCAACTCCAGTGGGTTCTGGATCAGGCCCCCAAGTGCATTGGTTCGTAGCCATACAACGGCTAACGTTTCTCTTTCCTGCTGAGAAGAGCAAAACCACCCAGGCACCTTTTGCTCTCTTTAAAAAACAAACAAACAAACAAACAAACAATGAAAAAAAAAACCAACACAAAAAAGCCAACAGAAAAACAAAACAAAACCGCTTCCTAGCTATCCAGTGATTGCGGTTTTCGGATCACTACCCTTTCAAATTTGTTAAGAATAAGAGAAAATATGTAGTGTTTTAAATAAAAGAAAACCTGCATCTGACTACAATACATGAGTTGTTTAAACAAACACAGTGCACAATTGGAGGAAGTCTGGTTAGGACGCAGTTGTTTTTATATATACATGGAAGTCACATCATATACAAACTGAAAACCAAGACCTTTTCATGGAAGGACTACAAATGGGTCCCTGCAGCTTTCTTCGAAACTGATCTTTTTTGAAAGACTTTATGAAAAAGCACTAAATCACTGTTCCAAAGTTACCTTTACAGCATGTGTGCTACCCCACTAAGACGACGACGGCCGAGCTGCGCGATTAAAATACGAGGAGAAAAGATCGACAGCCAGTACTGACAGTGCCCCGAAGAGGACGGGGCTTTTCCCTACTGCGACGCTCCCTCCCGCCCACCCCCAGAGAAAGAAATTGGTCACTAGAAGCACCACATACATTTTTCTGGCCATGCAACACGCTTATGTTCAATGTTTCAAAAAGCTTGAAATTGGACTATCAATCCCTTGCCTAGTTGTTCTGTAAAGTGCGGTCATAACCATTCTGCTTATTAGAGAAAAAGCTGTTTTTTACTAACGATACCACCGCTGCTGGGTGGTTGGTGGTTTTTTTTCCGTTGAGTTATGTGACAACATAGGTGATTTTATTTATTTTTTCTTTTGCCCACAGATAAAACTAGTGGGAGCCAAATAAATTCAGCCAACACAAAAAGAAAACAGGACTTCGCATGTCCTGACTACCCCCTGTTCAGCCTTAAATGCCAAAAAAAAAAAAATCTGATGAGAGCGCTGTACAAAATTCCCACTAGAAATATTTTGAATACAAAGGAACATTTTAATTGCACAATAGACATTTAAAGTGAATATCATCTTGTTAAAGTCTAATCTTTGGTTTTTGCCTTGAGAAAGGCTCAAGATGAGAGACGAGGGGCAGTGTATATTTTTATACACTACAGAAACTACAGCCTCCTAAAGTAAGTAGTTCCACTGATTTCGGTTCAATATTCTGGTAGAAAGTCTTTCCTGGATCATACCCTGAAAACAACTGCAAAACTAGGATGAAACACGGCCTAAAGCCAGGGAAACGGTGCAGATCTAGTTTAAAAAAAAATTAAAAAAAAATATAAAATCCCAACCTTAAGTCCTGATCCTGCAATATCTTTTCGGACAGTTTTAAGCACTTGAATGGCCCCATGAGTTTCAGCAAACGCTGCGCAGCTGCTAAAGTGCTTTGCCAGGCTGGGGCCTTCCGAGGTGTTTTTCTTTTATTTTTGAGATGGTCAATGAAGCAAACAAGCAACAGCAGAAATATGAGGAGTAGGAGCAAAATGTTTCCTTTCTCTCCTTCTCCTACTCCAGGCAAGACTCGGATACAGGTAAAAAAGTTCAGCTATATTTAAAAAGGAGAGGGATGCTGGGCCTTTTTATGACTTTTTCTTGTGCTTTTGCAATAATCAGCAGCTGTGAGTAAGTCACTAGTATTACTATTTTAAACTGTTAACAAGCTGTGGGAAACGATCAGTGAAACACAGTAGTCAAGTAGACAGAAGTCTCAGCACTGAAAAGAGTGTAAACTATAAATTATACTGAAAATAAAAATCCTTTAATTAAAAGCTGTTCAGTGCATATGTTACGGGCCGTTTGTATTAAAGACAGTCCCTCCTGCTGGTAACGTAACCAAATCAGCTCGGGTATAAAATACTCTGGGCCCAATTGTCGGAAGTGTTGAATACCCCCAGTTCCACTGAAATCGGTGAGGACACAGCATTTCTCAAAATCACTGATGCTCACACAGCAAAACACTAACTTCTACTAACAAAACTCAATATACTGATAAATTAAAAACAGTCTGTAAGCTGGAGGTGGGAAAGGGCGGGAGGACATAAACTTGCACACAGTTATTTCTTCAGATTAACACACGAGTTAGTAACTGCAGATGTGTTTTAAAAATTTGGAGCTATTGGCTTTTAATTCTGGGAGTAGTCCTCCTTTGAGAAGGCAAAACCATTTTAAAATGATATTGAAATTATACTACATTCTTAAGGAAAGGAAAAACTTGATGAGTTCGAATTTCGTAATGCCAGGAACAGGGCTTCTGAAGCTGGAGCTTTTAACAACGAACTTCTGTGCCACCAAGGGGAGAAGGGGTGGGGACAGAAACACAGTGACACTGCATTACAGTAGATATTTGCGCCTGGTATCCTCATCCAAAGTGAGGTCTACTACTTCTGAGGGCGAGGACCAGTTCTGCTGGGGAGTCACAGCTGTCCATGATTGCGTTTGCTGGGCACTAATGTACTGCGAGCCCGAGCCGTGCTTCCAGGAGGACACGCTCTGAATCACACCTCCCCGGGGATGCACACACCTGTAAAAGGCACAAAAAAAAAAAAAAAAAGAAAAAAAAACCACAAAGGATTAAAGCCACCATTGAATTCAGGCACAAGGTTCTTAGCTGCAGTGGTTTATCACTTAGACATCTTGTTAACACGTCCCTCTCCAAAACATCCTCCTGGATTTTCCATTTGTGGAGTCCATGGCATTTTACATACCCAGTACGCAAAGCTGAGACTAAACTTTAAATTTAAACTCGGCGGGGGGGGGGGGGATTAAATTATTTTTAATAACTCAATTCTGCTGGTGAGTGTAAAGTGAGATTCCTTACAAAATATGTGCACGGATCTCAAAGATATCGGAGGAGCCTGCCCCATCACGTGTGGTACCACACACGGTTCAGCAGCAGTTTCCTCCTACGCGGTTTTACCCACTGGACTTGCAAAAAGAGAAAAAAAAATTAAGTGAGGTTTGATGGGACAAAGAGAAAAGCTATCTTTCCATGTGAAATCAAAACCATGTTTCATAAGGACATAATGATACTTTCATTACAATAATTACAAGAGATGGCTTGTAATTACATTACTACAGCCATTACACTTGGTTTTTCCTTGGTCATCTTCACTAAAAATTACAAGCATGCTGGGAAATACTCATTGATAATGGTACAGCCCCACTTGAACAAAACATTTAAGCTTGCAGTGATTACAATCAGTGAGACTAAATCATGTATTTAAAGACAAGCACACACTCAAGTGCTTTGCTGAAGCGAGGTACGTATCTACTTATTTGCACAGTATTTTTATGGAATCACGGAATTTTTCAGAGTTGGAAGGGACCTCTAGAGATCATCTAGTCCAACTCCCCCGCTAAAGCAGGATTGCCCAGAGCACATTACTCAGGACTGCATCCAGGCGGGTCTTGAAAGTCTGCAGAGAAGGGACTCCACAACCTCCCTGGGCAGCCTGTTCCAGGGCTCTGTCACCCTCACCATAAAGAAGTTTCTTCTCATATTTGATCGGAACTTCCTCTGTTCCAGCTTGTGCCCGTTACCCCTCGTCCTGTTACTGGGAACCACTGAAAACAGTCTGGCTCCATCCTCCTTCAGCCCACCCTTTAGATACTTGTAAACGTTAATAAGGTCTCCCCTCAGCCTTCTCTTCTCCAGGCTAAGGAGTCCCAGCTCTCTCAGCCTTTCCTCATAAGGGAGATGCTCCAATCCTTCAGTCATCTTAGCTGCCCTTCACTGGACTCTCTCCAGTAGTTCCCTGTCTCTCTTGAACTGGGGAGCCCAGAACTGGACACAGTATTCCAGCTGTGGCCTCAGCAGCTCTGAGTAGAGGGGGAGAATGACCTCCCTTGATCTGCTGGCCACACTCTTCCCTATGCAGCCCAGAATTCCGTTGGCCTTCTTGGCGACAAGGGCACATTGCTGGCTCATGGATAATTTACTGCCTACCAAGACCCCCAGATCCTTTTCTTCAGAGCTGCTTTTCAGCAGGTCCACCCCTAACCTATATGGGTGCCTGACATTCTTCCTCCCCAGGTGCAGGACCCTACACTTGTCCTTGTTGAACCCCATTAGGTTCTTCTCTGTCCATCTCTCCAGCCTGTCTAGGTCACGCTGGATGGCAGCAGGGCCCTCTGGGGTGTCAGCCACCCCTCCCAGTTTGGTATCACCAGCGAACTTGCTGAGGATACACTCTGTTCCCTCGCCCAGGTCGCTGATGAATACATTAAACAATACTGGTCCAAGTACTGACCCCTGGGGGACACCACTGGTTACAGGCCTCCAACTCGACCCTGCTCCATTAATCACAACCCTCTGAGTCCTGTCACACAGCCAGCTCTCAGTCCACCTCACTGTCACCTCCTCTAGTCCACACTTCCTCAGTTTCAGGAGACTGTTACGAGAGACAGTGTGAAAAGCCTGGCTGAAGTCAAGGTAGATGACATCTGCCGCTCTGCCCTCATCCAGCCAACCAGTTATTATATTCATAATAGACACATGACAATTGAAGTACAAGCTAATTAATAATTAGAAAAAAAAAACACAAAAGGAAAGACAGACTAATTCTGTTCTATGATGAAGTGATGAGAGGAATTCACTGGAGTCTTTAAGGTGATCGCTCCATTCCCAACTGTGAATCTTAAACGAGCGCTAGTAAAACTTTATATCTCGTGCTACAAAAGTTGTTTTGCTCTCGTGAGCACTGGTGGTGGCTGCGTACTTAAGCAGGAGACATTTGGCTGCTGGGGTAACCTTTTCCCTTTCCTTTCGGAAGACACGTGTGCCGCATTTCAGGAACCCAGGTTTTCTGCACTGGTCAAATATCCCGGACATTTACATTGTATTTGTTTTAATTTGCGGTAGTGCAATTTGTTTCCTCCAAAATGACTTAGGTTATGCTTGTATCTTTTGGCTCTGGTTAGAGATAGGGTTTCATGAAATAGAATGAAAAATCTCACTCTCTGAACTTTACCTTCTCTGAATACAAATGTCTCATTTCCTTCCCAGATACACTATTTAGTTTTGGATGAGATGTTCAGAATTACTTCTTTTGTTACTTCTTCAGACTTAAAAATACATAAAGTACGTATCTACGAAGACTTAGTAATAAGAGACTGGAACTCTAACAAAAATAAGGGATTTTTTTTCCTAAAACTTTATTTTCAGAAGAAATATTTTTAAGCATAACTGACAAGAAAAGACCATAGCCAAAGCAAACTAATTACAATGTTCGGTCTCAGTGACTATGCTCCATCGGTCTGATATAGCATGGTCCTCAATACTTAGGCAAAGCTAATACTAACTTTTGTCCCTGAAAATAACAAAAAGCAAACTGTTATCTCACAGAAATGATACCTTGCAAAAATAAAAGTGTTTATCCTCAAACAAGTCACATAAACAGCCAATAGCAAAATGTTCGGTCCAACATTAGCTTAGGGAACATGCTTTCCAATCGGTAGCCAAGGGAAGATACCAAGTAAAAGCAACCAAAAAAGGAGGAGGGGAAAAAAAAACAAACTAGGAAAAAACAGAGGAAGACTATTTTATACACATGCATGATAAAAAAAAAATAAATCTATTGGACAAAAATTAAACAAACTGAAAAATGTGAGTTGGTGTCCTAATTAGATGCCAAGTAAAAGTCCAATGATGAGCAATACCACCAATTCGCCAGCAATCTGGAAAACTACAGATGGTGGACAAACTCCAGGGCTTCACGACTCAACGCCCGTCCAACAATGACATGGAATATGCAGCACGATAAAAAATGGTGTGAGCAAAAGAACTGAATCCAAACACCATACTTACTAAGCATGCAACAAAAACCTAAACCTTTTCCAAATGGCAACCCTGTCAGAAGCCCATCAATACTTCATAACTGCAAGCCTAGACCTGCAAGAGAAATAAAATTCTCAACAGGATTTGAACAGCTGAAATACGTGAGTATTCAACGGAGCCAGCAGGAACCTTGGGAGGTGGGAAGTGGTTACGTGAACAGAGGAAAAGCACAAAATTGTGCTTTGTGTCTGTCTTCGATGAAATTATTTTGGTCCTTATCTACTAAAACTGATTTTAAACAGCAACTCTGCATTTACTTAACATTTCCATTCTTGTACATGTAAATATTGTCGAGGCAAGCAGCACCGAAAGCTTTTGAACAGGGGACCTCAAGCAGCAGGGTTGTGTGTACCTAGCGCGAGACAGAGTTACACAAACTAGTAGTGGAGGATGAGTCCACGCTGCTTATCATTAGGACAAAGATCCTCCAAGCCCTGGGTCTGCCGGGTGAACAGCCAGGAGAGCTACTTCCTAAGGAATTAATTAACTTCTGAAAGAGTTAGCCATGCAAGCACTTTCACTATTCTAAAAGCAAAGGCTAAATCTCTCTTCCTTCAGCACCTTAAAATATCCTTTTTTCCCCATGCAACTGCACTGGAGTGTGCCTGGGAAACTGCACACCTTCCACCTTCCTCAAGAAGATGCGGTGAAGGGACAACAAGGAGCAGCTCTTGTTCCTTGTTCCTCACGCCCCTTTTCCGCCTCCAAGCATCCTCCAGGCAGCAGACTAGTTTTAAAAAAAGCTTGTCTGTATGCTTGTTTTGACTCAGTTTTTATTCTAGCAAATTAACGCTCCTCACTATATGAAAATGCCAGTCTTGTTCAATGGCTTCATAATACCTTAAGCCATGGAAAGATCATAGACTAAAGATGAAAAGTAACATCAAAAAACGCCTATCAAGAATAACAGCTGAAGCACAGCCGGAAAGCTTTCTATCCGAGCTCAAGAGAAACCTCCAGCTTCCTTACCCTCATCTTCTTTGGGGGTTTGACCTCTCTTGTATCTTGAAATAAACCCAAGATTCATAATTTTTAATCTAAAGGGGCTATCTTATGACATCAGCCATTGAAAAGTTGGTAGTATTTTTACAACTACTTATTAAACTACTAATTAAATAAACTGGAAGCTGATTACATGCTTAAAGTAAGTGAATACTTTGAAAGGAAACAAGAACCCACATAAGTATTTTTGTTCATGTATTTGCATATTCACACTATGCCCTTAAAATCTGTATTCCTAACAATGGTTCCTGTTGTCTATAAATTTGGTATCTCAATATTTGGTATTTTAGTACTACATATGTTTAGTCTGTTAATGTCCGACATCAAGTCACGAACTTGATCTCAATAATTATCAAGTTGATAATGTTCTAAAGAAAAACACATTTTGATACCGCTGTGACCACCAGACTAGAAAAAAGAAGTGCAACGTTTGCTGCCAGCCATGGATGGGTAACTACAGAAGTGGCAGTTAGGCAGCAGGTTTTTTTCTTTATTAATTTTGGTAATACAGATACTCTGATAAGATGAAAGAAATATTAGAGCAAGAAAAAGGAATTCATACCTGGCATGTTCCTGCACTCCAACAATCTCTACTTCACTATCAGAAGAGGCAATATTAATTTCTTCATTGATCTGCGCGTTACCAGGAGAGGTTTTGTCACTTGCAAGGAAGCCTGGATCCAAACGACCTACAGATGGGGAAGATGCAAATACAGGCAACAGTTAACAGCTTACACAACTCAGAAATCAGCTGGAAAAGGCATTTCCCAAGCTAACAAAGAAAGACTGAAACACTGAAATTGGAAAATCTTTATTGAATCAAGTTATCCAACTTTCAGTTCATCACCTGATATGGGATGAAATCACTGGATTTATCCAGTCTCAATAGCTCTAGTGATGCTGTTATCACACAAATGTGAACAAAGCCCGATTACTGCATCAAGAGCACTTGACGTAATTAGGCTTTCCAGCTGTTACTTTACAACAATGCTAAGAGACTGTGCCTAAGCATCTTTGAAATAAAGACACAAGACAATTTATCGTCAGTAAATCAAACTCAATGATACTGTGGCAAACAAAGCCTACAGGCTGGACAGAAACATTACACACACACCAAAGAAAATTAATATTTTTTCTTTTTTTTCTTTTTTTTTTTTTAAATAGAGGAAGCCGGTCAATAAAAACCCAACAAACCCATCAGTTTCTGGTCACACTGCTTCACACATCTGCTCTAACATTATTACAAATACTTGAAAAAAATAATCTGTTTTTCATAAGTTCCATATACAGCATTTTTTATTAGAGCATTTTTTATTACAATTCCTCAGTTCATGTGTCTGTCAAACAAGTCCTCTCTAAATATTCACACCAAGGGTGGCAGATTTTGCCTTTTCTGCAAAGAAGGTCCTCCACCACAATTAGTGAAGCTGTGTTGTGACATATTAAATAATATTTGCATGGAAAACACAAACCAGCCAAAATTATTATTTGTTTCACAGAAATAAAAAAAAAAAATTAAAAATTCAATTAAAAAAAAGCAAGATTTCAATGAGACAAGGATAATTTCTACTTTTTTTTTTTTGCCACTAAAAAAAAAAAAAAGATTACTTCTACTGTCTGTAGCAGTAACCCGGTGGATGCTGGGCAGCCCTGAAGCAGATGAGACTACCTGCTTCTCAGAAACCCCTCACTCAGCTGCATTACAGAGGGCAAGAATCATTTGTCGAGCAGGAAATTTGAGATTAGATGAATACGTTACTTATATCCAGCTTGACTGGACACCTCTTCAAAGATGAGAGGAGGAGGATGCAGTAACGCTCCACTGAATTTCAAAGGCGTGCGAACATGCAGAACTGATTATACCCCCAGGTACATCAAGAGGACACAGAGAGAAGAAATTAAGCTTAAAACAAGTGCCAGGGAAACCTTCCAGAAACTGATTAAAGTTCTTGGAAAAGATGCAAATAGAGGGGCAGAGACCATACTGTATGTTCAGTTTTTGGGAAGCGAAGATCCTTGGTGCAACATCAGATGAGGGTTACCAAGGGAAGGAAACCTGTGCGCTGCCATGTACCCGAAGGAGGAGTTTCCACCTCGAAAGACACAGAAGATTTGTCAGCTGAACTTAAAACAAATCAATAGCCCAGGCAGACTTTTCCTAACATTATGGATCAGCTGAACGTTTCTTGGCAAATATCACTGGCTGACAGAAAGTCTCCAAAACGCGTCATGGATATTTCTTTATTAGAAGCATCTGGGCACAGCGTCAAACATGAAACGGGAGTGCTCCGAGGCTTTGATTCATATGCTGGCCATGCAAACTGGGAGCTTCAGGACATCACCGCCCCGGTGACTGGCATCGCCCCGTTCTGAGCATCACTGCTGCGACAGCACAGGCTTGGCCACTGATTCACGCAAACTGGCATGTGTATCAACCTGCCTTAATATGCTGCATTAATGATGTAGTTTATAAATAGAACTAGCTTTGTATGTATATAGATATTTTTACTAGGACTCTGTCTTGTATTTCTCAGCGTTGGCCTTTCCCCTTGATTCACAGAATCATAGAATTATTATGGTTGGAAGAGACCTTTAAGATCATCAAGTCCAACCATTTAACCCAACACTGGCACATCCACCACTAACCCATGTCCCTCAGCACCACGTCTACCTGTCTTTTAAATCCCTCCAGGGGTGGTGACTCCACCACTTCCCTGGGCAGCCTGTTCCAATGCTTGACAACCCTTTCGGTGAAGAAATTTTTCCTAATATCCATCCTAAACCTCCCCTGGTGCAACCACCATTCTGCACCCTTTGCTAGACAGGCCAATGTCTGGCAAAGGGGGGCAAAGGAGACCAGCTCTTAAACAGCCCCAAAATGAATGCCCAGATGCATAAATTGAGAGCCCCAGAAAGTATATTACCATAGCTTTAAGTCCAGACAACAAAAAGGTAATTAGCAGTAGAGAAACCGTGATTAGCAGAGTAAATATTGCAACAGTAGCTGAGTGTAAATCAGGATTATAGCATACAGATGGATTTACAGCCTCTGGCCATACAAATTTCATGCCTAGTAACATGCCTATGCTGTTAGTTTCTTTGCACAAACATTAGGATGATGCCCAAGGGAGATGTTTTGTTTGCCCTACAACATCAGGGCTTGCAAAACAGCCCCAAATATTTGCCCATGCACAAAGGTATGATAGTGTGTCCTGATAAGATTTTTCACTTAGATAAAAGCTGGTGGTGTTGTTTTCCCATGGGAACACATCATTTAATGGCCTGTTAAACTAGATACTGGCTGAAGATTAAATTTGGGAACAAGATGTAGGATTTGAAGACTCTGCTTTCCAAATGCGCAATCCCAGACATGGTTAGAAAAGGCCACTACTGAGAAATGCGCAGTCAGAGGTGTACGGAGGCTACGGGGCGCTGGGGCAAGGTGTATGTGGGAAGAAAAAGAGAATCATCCTTTCAGATGTTGAAATGGCCGAAGCACCAGGAGCAAATTTGTCTGGACACGTTCCCATAGCATCAGGGAGGAAGAAGCTTCTTGAAGTTTTCTAGTTTTCTTTTACCCAGTAACTTCGTCCTTGCAAGTCCCCTTGGATATAGGTGGAGGAAGGAGGACAAATTTCTACCTGCATCACAGCATTCTACTTGTAACCAGAGAAGTGGAAGAAAGCTTGGTAAGAAACATTACTTTTTATTTCCTTACACCCCTCTGAAGTACCGATCCATTAGTGCTATGTAGTAATGTTAATTTCAGATGTTCTAATCGTTTAATAAATGACTTTATAAAGGAGTGGGTTTGTTAAGGGTCAAATGGCTAACTATCAGCCAGCTGCTATCCTGTGAGCTTGGACAACACCGGAGAGCTTCAAAGTGGCTGGAATGACATCCAGCCACAGAACATAGTGAAAATAATGCAACAGAGATTCTCATATTGAGCTTGCCCACTATATTTTATATATATATAAATTTAAAGTATATTCCACTATTATAGTGGAACATTTCTTCCAAAATCTGCCACATGCTTGTATTTCTTTAAGCCTTCTAGACGTTGAGAACTGGCTCAGAGCTACCAGGACACTTCCAACGTAGGTGCCCTTTGGCAGGCTTATGTTTGGAAAACAGAGCGTGAAACAAGAAACCTGCCTCGCTCCACCACTGCAGGCAAAACTCCAAGTCTTATGCCGCTAAAAATCTGAGCATGGGTATTTATAAAAATGAGTAGAAAGGAAGGCAATATGTTGGCATGCAAAGCTATGGATGAAGTCAATAGGAAATATTCCGTTAGCTCTCGGCACTCAAAACAGTCGCATTTCATGTTGTTGTTTAACTCCTTTGTTAGTGAAGAGTTGCAAGCACTTGGTGAAGCTGAACAATATTTTATGAGCTACATGAACTTCTCTGAATTCTTCCACAGCATTCCTGCTCTCGCTGTCTTGAAGGAAATTTCTGTGCCGTCTCTCTTGATGCTAGGCCCCCCTACCAGCAGTTTTCACCCTTCATCTTTATCTGCTGCTGTGCCATCCTGTTTTCTAAGGTATGTTAGAAATGCGGGTGGGATATGGCAATAATTATGCTTGTATTTTAATGAAATAGAGGCAAACAAAAAAGACATACCCAGGTGATTACAATACTTAAAATGAGATTATGATCAGTTTACTAGCTGGTGGCATAGGTTGTCATAATCAACCATTCAGTAACAAGCTTAGCTCACGCTCATTTTAAAAAAAAAAAATCATCACCAAAACCCCAGACCTAAGTTCCAAGAAGTAATTAGAGGGAAAAGGAGGAGAAAAAATAATTAAGAAAATTAGTGTCAAAAACACATTGCAGGAATCTTTGTCAATTTTTATCAGTTGTATTTTGGAATAAATGTCAGACCTTATTTTAATAAGCATCTGTTCTGTTTTATTACAAAATCTACAGAGGGAGCTTTTAAAGCTGTATAAACTACAAAAATACTGAAAGCAAGAAAGGGAGAGACACCAACTGAGATGAGCTGGAACAAATGTCAAAGGAAGAGAATTTAACCAAACCTGTATCAGCACTCAGTTCATCTATCAGCCCTCTGGTTCTCCAGGTAGATCCCGAATCTTGATTTCCTAAAGAATTATTGTGCTCTTGAACTACTGCGGCCGCCAACAGATTGTCCACATTTACCACTTCTGGGTCTGAGTTTGTGTCCGATATATCATAATGAGCTACAACTGGAGGTCCATCTGCAGAAGGAGAGAAAAGCAACGCGTATTAGAAGTCAGCATACTGTGAAAGACATCTTCAGAAGTACAAATAATTTGTTTAAGGATTAACCCAATCTCCTACACGAAGCTCTTAAAGAGCTATAAACTGTATGAATTATTACACTTGAGTTAATGAACATTGGCTGAGATTACAGAGACATTTTAACCTTTGCATACACAGAAAACACAAATGTAAGAAAAACACTTTTATCAATGTATCAGTTACTTGTGTATTATCTTTTACGTTAACACACAAACATCTCCATATCTGATGATGTTACAATGTTAAAAGGATAAAAACTTCAGTTTAAAATAAAAAATAGTAAGTAACAGGACACTAAATTTGGCAAGACTAGGGAATTTTACAAAACTCAAGTGATGGCTCACACTACTTTAGGGTTGACTGAGTAAAACTAACTTTCTGGTATAACTAATCCACTAACAATAAATTTAACATTAAGACAACTTTCCTTACATAACATTTACTTGTCAAGGACAGGAGAATTTTTCAAAATGGAAATGTTTTTTGGTGTTGATTTTTTAAGATCAAGAATAACAAGAAATGAAACTGTAATGTGCAGTGATAAATATGCTTTTAATTCAGTATGATTAACATATGCATTTTTGGCCACCAAAGTGAAGGGGGAAAGGAGGAGAGAAAATTGCTTACATGATCCTGAAATCTATTCTTGAGGGACAGCAAAAAGCTATTTTTGGTCTATTTTGTTAGGATGGACTATTTTCTTTGCGACGAATGAAAATTGCTTATAATTGGAATGCATGCTACAAACAGCATTGGGAAAAAAGTCATATTCAAGACAAGGATTAATGTGGAAGCAAAGAGAGAACGGATAAATATTGTAATCCTGAAAGGACGCACATTTTAACTCAAATGCCTCGTCTCAGCTATAGCTTATCAACTCAGAGTGGATGAAAGCGGTTGGAGCTCCCGCTCCCCAAATGGCAGAATCAAAACTTTGGGCCAAGACTTCACCCACAAAAAAGAGTGTGAAATAGAAAAACAGGTGGGGCTAAAGCTCAGCTGCGGTTCTTTAACTCCAAGGAGGTTCTGGCAGCTGAGCGCCTGCAGCACTTTTTTGTTATGGGTACCATACAGAGAGAGTATAATTTCTATGGGATAATATGAAACAATCATCAACTAGTAATATGTTTAGGAAGACAGGACCTTCAGAATTACAAAAGGACTGAAGAAATCTTTAGAAATCACAAAGAACAAAATGAAAAGACTTTTCAGGAAAGACTGGCTGCTTTTAGGAGTGTTAAGTGGCTGCTGAAGACAGAAAGAAGGAGATGAACAAAATGTTTCAAATTCAGTTCTCTGAAAAGCCCTTTCTACTGAGGTTTCTAGGGTGGGGCTTTTTGTTTTGGTAACTTGGTCCCTGAGACATAATCGAACACTATTTTAAGAAATGCCTATTTTGTGATTAGCAACACACTTCATTAAAGAGTGACCATATTGCTTAAGTCATACTAAAGGTCAGTTTTGCAACAAGGTATGAAGAAATTCACAAAATATTTCCGATCAGACCTGCCTCCAAAACAACAATTTCATAAAACAATGTTATATTACAAACTTAAAACAGACCCGACAAAAATAAATGGGTAGTTAAATGCCAATGTATTAAAGACCAAACTGTTCGCAACGTGAAACGCTGATGATTGTGACTGGAAAAGAAGTCCTGATAATTAACTGAAAGGCAATCTTTGTGTTTTTAAAAGGCAATTACAAAATAATGGAATACCAAGTTCAAAAGTAAGCTTGGCTGATGTTCAGTTAATTATTTGTGAAAGCCGGTGATTAAATTACATGCAGAAGTTACAACTGGGCTGAATCATGAGAGGCATGTTTTCTTTCAGTCTTATCATCAGAGTTCAGCGTGAACATATATAATGTGATCTGTAAAAATAAACAGTCGAGTGCAGAAGATACGAGGGTCAAGTACAATATTGACTATTTGACCATTTTTTCAATAGGTTATCTAAAATTTCAGGAGCTATATACTGTTCCTTCAGGCCTTTGTTTCTCTCGCTTCTCACTAAGGTCTCCAAAAGGAGAAGCGAAATTTGATTTTAGATAGACGCGTCTACACAAGTAAAATCATATTTGGACAAAAGGAACCCACAGTCTCAAGTCAAAATTGTACCACTCCTACATGTATAATCATGCAAAAATGTATAATAAATGTATATACATGCAGAGTGATATTCTCATCACCTACCCATAGAAATAACTTGTGTGAAAGTCTTCATCGGTAGGAAATACAAGCATAAACTTGTTATCTGTAGCTCCACTCTTGTATCTTCCACACTTCCAAACAGCACACCTTATAACTTAGCTTAAATTTAGTATACATCAAACAGACAAAAATATTTTCAAAATAATTTACACACTGTAATTATATTTGTCAGTGTAATAGCCACCAATTTAACAATCTGGAAAAGACAAGCTACCTATTTACAAAGCAATCATAGCAGAGATTATTTTTTTTTTTTGCTTTTCTCAGCCTTGCCTTTCAGGATCAGATTTGGAAATGAAAGGGCCCTGACACAAGGGTTATCTGTACCTATCACCAGTACATGACCAACAAGGCCAAGATAATGGCGACGATGCTGCAACAAATCCTAGGATTCCCAACTTACATAAAAGAAGAAATAAGCAATAAATGCCTATGTGTGTTTAAAAAACCAGAACAAACAAAAAACCCCAAAGCAACACAAAATCCCTATATATAAAGTTGTAGACAACTACAACTAGACGAAAGTTGCAGCAGAGGCATAAAAAGAAAAAAAATAATGCTTTTCAGTTCTGCAAGGACGGGACAGGAAGGGTTAAATCTGGAAATAAATAATATTTCCCTGGCCAACTACGTGATCATCCGATGATGTGATGCAAAGCGAATGCGTGGTACCAAGAAATAAGGACAACAGGCTTCAGCTAGGAAATAAGGGCTGAAAAAATGCTTTCAAGTTGAAAAGGTAAAAGGATTAACTATAACCACAGTTGTAACTTATCATCTTTTCTTTATAACAGAGCCAGTCCTCGGAATTACTGACTGTAACAAAACTTCAACAGATAGAAAAACAGACACCAAAACGAACCATGCCAGAATCAAAATTTAATGTAGCACAATTAGGAGGTTCCCTGGTCAATAACTTAAACAATCTATTTAAGAAAAAACATAACATCTTTTGAGAAGCCAAGGTAGCTGGAAGACTTACATTTCCCTGGTGATACGCTTTAATTCATTTCTAAAGCAATAAATGCTTGAAAAAGACAAGGCTGAAAGTTAATAAGTACCAGCAGCAAAATACAGCTGTTGACATTTAATGTTAATAGGAGGAGGCAAAGACTGCATTTTTTTATTTTTTTTCCAAAGCCTTCAGAGGCAGAGGTCATCATGAGGACAGCATTTCCAAGTGTCCAGTTCTCCCTTAATTTACACAGTTCATCAAAACTAATTCCATTCAGGACAACTGAATCAGAAGCCACATGCACAAAAATCCAGGTCCACATATATCAATTTTCATTTTAAGCTTGCGATGTAGAAAAGTCAGTAACTTCTTATCTGCTAGCCACTCACATGGTTTTCACAGAGCCACATCTCAACGTTCAGCTGTCTAAACTGTGTTGTAAGATCCACATTCCTCTTACCCCTTAATTCACTGTAACAGCAGCACAAGCAAAAAGTGGGAATCAACCATAAAATTTCATATGGAAGTTAAAAGCAGTGATCCTATAAGAAACACTGTTACCTTTGCGCCGCAGCAGCTGGGTATCACTGCACAGCAGGACTTTGTCACAGGACACAAAAGATATTAGCTAGCAGAACACGGATGAGGAGTTTAGCCCTTTAAGTCATTACTTCTCTTTAGCTTTCTTAAATTTAGGCACGTAGGGCCAAGCTTATCCTCTAGGCTCCCTCCCACTGAAGCCAGAGAGAGGAACTTCAGGGTCAAGTAATCTCAGCCTGGAAATTGCAGCCTGGAGCATCATCATCTCCCCTCCTTCCCCAACAAACAGAAAGAGCTGAGACAACCACCTTAGAGAAGGCACAAAACTTTTACACAGCTAAAGTTCACCAGAATGAATTACAGCCTTAAGGACGGGATTTAAACTTTGCTATATTTTTTCCTTCAACAAGTAGTGGAAAAAGACTGAAATCTCCAGAGGTCTATCCCTGATTGTAATAATTTCAAAATTAAAAGCCTGGTTTTGGTGGGCTGAATTGCCCTCTGCAGTCACCAGTGTCTTTGCAATGGACGTCGAGCCCTATTTAGGTGTGAACATCACCCTAAGCTTTAAAACATACCACACAAGTACAATAATAATAGCAATAATAATTACAGCACTTTATTATTACAAAAAGCTTTCCATTAGTGGATCTTGAAGAGCTCCGAGGTGGTTATTAACCTCCTTATGCCTATGGGAGAAACTGACACAAGCAGAGATTTGCTCAAGGCTAACAAGCAGAGGAGCCCAGCTTTGCTGAAAACAACCCTCCCCTCAAATTACTGAGCTGTTTTTAACAGGTAAATTATTCAGGAGTTCAAAAATAGTGTTTAGGAATGCTTTCGTGAAGCATGCAAAAGCTAAAAAGGCAACACAGAGGCGCTCAGGTCCGCGCAAGCCCAAGGAGACGGGGCTTCGTCCAGCCTCACCACTGCACCTTTGCGTGGATACAGGCACCACTTTGTCTCCAACTCAGTACTCTCGCCTAAATTGCATTTATTTTTATATAACAAAAGAGAATACTGAGACATTTTAAAATAATAAAAGTTCTAAGACTGCCCTCATTTACACTTGACCCTTACATTTAAGGGAGAACTCCATTTACTTTGAGACTAAGCAAAATTTAGAATGGACTTTTAATACCTATATTAATTTTAAGATCAGATGATCAATACAATAATGATAAAAAAAAAAAAATCCTATTTTGTGTGCCAAAGACTAGAGGATTCATCTGAAGTGACTTGCCAAAAATAGTTCTACATCAGTAACTTTGATCCAAACAGAAAGTCTTCATATGCACGACTACGGGCTGAAGCAACAGACACTTTGTTTTAGGTAAAAAACACAAACCTGGTATTGCTTAAAACCTGATCTAGAGCTGCAGTTTCCTAAAGTATGTGCAGTTCAAATGGCAAAAGCTAGCTGAACCCTAAAACAATTCCCAAAGGGGGATGGGGCACAGGAGACCTGAGCTTTTTTAAAGTTGTTTAGCAACATGAAACATTTTGTTACTATTTATGTTTGTTTATTTATTCCAGGTTACAGTAGTTACATTTCAAAATTTACAGGGTTAGGCAAAGAATACATTGTAAATACAATAAAAAACAATAGTAGTGTAACAACATTTTCTCTAAAATCATAAAGTGAACAAGAAGTCATCTACGAATCCACTTTCCACACATTTTCCTTCATGTCACACAGTAAAGCTTTTGTGTTTTTTTTTTTGTTTTTAACAGTAATAATAAAATAATAAAATCAAAACATGACCAAATGAGTACGCGTTCTCAGACTGGATCACTTTAAATCTGTCACATCAAAAGAGATCTCAAAAATTCAAGTCTTGCTGATCAACATTCATTCTTTCAGGCTTTCTGATGACTAGATGGAAAATACCTTGGATTTGTTTTACCAAATTGCATATAAATATATAATAAAGTCCTTTTTGTTGTGCGTTAAGCAAAGGCACATGGAACATGGCTGCGTATTGAAAATACCAGGAAGTGGCCTGCACTTTGTATCTCATGATAGGATTTATTTTCCCCGATGTCACCCAATGATTTATTAATTACAGAAGCAGATATATTAGCCAGATCTCTTCCCCAGTTTACTTGCAAAAGTGTATCAGGAGGGTTTTGGAAACCATCACACCTTGCTCTTACATAGCTATGACAGTTAAAGAAAAAAAAAAATAAAAGAAAAATCCCTATGTAATTACAAGTTACATTACGAAAAGGCAGGCAAACACGCACCCGATGCAAAAATGTGATATTTTCTGGAGAGATGTGTAAGTGACAACCGCATCTTCCCGTGGAAGGACCGGTACAGCCCTGACATAAAACTTCTGCTGGCCCTGCTCGATCGGTCCGCGAGATTCTGAAATCGCATCTAACTTAATAAGCCTATTTTCCATGTGCCTTCATTTTGCTGATCTAACACGATGAGACTAATGAAATTTGTGAGAAAGACCTGGTTTCTAGCTTCGTATTTCGCAAGGTACCATCCATCTCTATCAATCGGCCTGAATATTTTAGCTTCCACAGCACAAATTACACAGCGGATTTGTTCTAACGCTTCCAAATGTAACTGCAGTGGTCACAGTGCAGACCTCGATTATTTAAAAAAAAAAAAAAAAAAAATCTAGTCAACTGGCCTGATTTACACACACTCATCAGGCAAAAACTCCCCTTAAAATCAGCTGAAGGATTCGCTGACCAAAAACTGCAGAAAAATTTCAGTTTCTAAGGAGGTGAAATGCTAGCCCCATTGAAATTAGTAGCGATTTTCTACTGGTTTTAATAGGGCTAGCATTTAATTTATTAATGCCCTTGAAATACTACTTCTAGAAATAAGAGATTTACAGTATGTGGATACAGGAAGAAACAAAATATATTAACAAGAGAGATCAGTGATAATAAATACATTTCAGTTTGTAAAACAACTGCCAAATATAATCCCATTTCACTGATGTTAAGATTGGTCCTCCAGTCTTAACTCTAGCAGCTCAGATAAAATAACCTAACAATCCTGCAAAAACACTAAAAGACACTGAGAACTTAAAAATTAGACATGTATATTTCTGCCTGAATAGTTTTGTCCTAATACTGGTAAAAATAACACTGAAGAATGGTATATCTGAAAAGTTTAAGATTTTGCTTCCCCCTCCCGCCCTGTCCCATTTAGTTATTTTTTGCAAGAGAAACACTGAATACTTGAATTTGTTTAATGTTGTAAATAACTTTTTCTAAAAAAATATTTTTTTCCTAAATAAAGCCTGATTTTTTTTTTATTTTTTTTTTTTTTAGAAGCATGTGAAGCAACCCCCCAAAACCCTCAGAAGAAATGATGTGTGAAGGGTGGAATTTCCTATAGACCTTCCTTACCCAACCCCACTCCAGAGAGGGAAGCAGCACAAACGCCTGGGGAAGAACCTGCAGCCAAAGCCTGCAAAACCACTGCACGCTGAATAAAGCCCCTGGGCTTCCAAGGACTCCTACAGA
This sequence comes from Alca torda, assembly GCA_008658365.1. Classification (NCBI taxonomy): domain Eukaryota; kingdom Metazoa; phylum Chordata; class Aves; order Charadriiformes; family Alcidae; genus Alca; species Alca torda. Next base: position 4,710,241 of record CM018101.1, read on the forward strand.
GGGTCCAATTCTAGGAGCAGATCCTTTAATTTTTCATTTATTGAATTGTCAGTTTGACATTCAGTGACATTTAAATTGAGCCTTTACATAAAGATCTATTTCTTTTGCACTTGCACAAAAAATGCTAACAAATAAATAGCTGTGTTTCACCTGCTACTAAATCCCGTCTCTGCAGTCCCACGGGTGTTCAATTACCCAAACAGCTGCCACACTGAAAACATATTATTTGATATTAAAAATGGCAATACAGGAATACGCCAGCTGGGTTTAAACCGGCACCATCTTCCCTGGAATTACACCAGTTTACACCAGCTGATCTGACTTGATGCATTTAACTCTTTCAGACCATAAGATTAAAAAAAAAAAAAACTAAAATGTTTCTTTACTCCATTCTGGGGTATAAAACCCAGGGCAATAATTCTAAATTATCATCTGTGATTCGCCATCTCTGTGCAAAACTCCGACTGATTTCTCCTCCACTTGTTGAATTTGGTGGTTTTGAAGTAATTTGTTGAGATGTGAGCATAAACGTACCTTCCAACTCTGGGTTGGTAAGTTATCAGAAGTTTCCTTCTGATAACTTTAAAGTACTCTTATATAAGGCCAGACTGCTTTAACGAAATACGGAATGGGTGAGATTAAAATATATGTTAAAATTTCGGCTGAAGAAATTTTAACTCCCTGAAAGTTTCTAGCCCTTTGAAAAATAACAGCTTCTAATGGAAATCACGACAAACTTCACTGCAGCCATATAATATAGCAAAAATATTTCCAGAAGAAAAAAAAATATAAAAAAAATCCAAAGTTATGTATTAGGAATCTGTTTTCTCAAAGAGATGCCAAAGGCTGTCGCGCAGACACTTAAAATACAGGGTCGGCACTAGTATGGGTATCTGAAGGTTGGTTTCTTTAGTGCTCTGCATCTTTCACATTCACAATACAAAGCAAGAAGAGAGATGCTCCTGTTTAATTGCCCAGCCTGCCAAATCCTTCATCAGGTAGGGTACGCTATACCTGAACAACAGAAAGGTGGGGTTCCCCTCTCAGCTCCGAGAAGGAGAAACGAGCTGATGGAGCAGACATTAAACTGTAATCAATTTACACAACTGTGGAAATCAATTCACTTCAAAGGAGCTGATTTATGACGGCTGAGGATCTGGCTCAAGTTTTGAGCTAAGTGAAAAGAGCGACTCAACAATACAATATTTGCCTTTTACAACCACTGGTCTTGCACAGGTGTTCTTAACAGTAGCTAGTTTTTGTGGGGAAGTTAAGTTAAAATTATATCTAATATGAACTATTCCCTCAGTCTTCTGGGTGCCTTGGAATAATTTTATCCTAGAAAGAGTACAGCTTTAATGTCTGTATGCTCAACTGCTATAATCCTCTGCTTGTTCTTTCACATTCACAGCTACTTGCATTGAAAAAAACCCAACAATTAACAGAAATGGATAAACATGTTTTACAGTTTTTCATTTTTGCCTATAGCAACCAAATCCAATTTTTTAGCTATTAATACAGTGAATAATTTCAATATTTTTTTTTTTTTTAAGAGATTACCTAACCAAACATTGAAAGCTGGCAGAAATTTCACTGGCTACATCCCTAACAAAGTTTTCATCCATTTATGAGATCAGTAGGCAAAAGCCTGTTTCAGTCTGAGAGATAAATATGTTTAACTGATCTCATTACACAATTTGTCTTGAAATACCTAATTGCTCCATATATATACTATTTTATAAAAAAGGTTAAGGGCATGCTTACAGACATACTGAGTTAAGTGACTCTTACACATCAAAAGAAATCAGTCACTGCAAAAAGCTGTTTCTGCATGCATGGGAAGACTCGTCATGCTTTAAAATATGCTGCTCTTATCATTGTCATAAAGATATACATATATATATAAAAATCTATGAAAACCAGAAGGATCTGATTTTTTTTGTATCAGCAAAGAATCTTCCCTGAAGGACCTTAAATTTTAAACAGAGGAGGACAAATTTATTAAATTGCAATCACACGTAACTCATTTAACTTTCACCTATAGTTAAAAATGCACACAATGTCAGACGAGGGAGTTTTCTTACAAGTTCATATCAAAATCTTTGTATCAAAATTAAGCATGAAGGTGATCTGTAAAGAATTTATTCCAGTAGTTAAAAATTATCTCCTGCATAGACTTGCAAACAGTTACTCTGAAAATAACACAGCTCTCTAAACTATTTTTTCTTTTTAATGAAGGCATTGCATACTTTAAAAAAAAAAAAAAGTAAGTGCAGGCCAAGAATAATGTTAAAACACCACTGTTAGTATTATACTGATAACAAAAAGCATCTCTTGAGTTCCTGTTACAGGTTTGATCCAAACCTCCACATAAATCGATGGAAAAACCTCCCACTGACTTCAGGGAGGAAAAAAAGCCAGACTTACAGAAGACAGTGATTATTTCCAACAGGAAGAAAAGAAATTATACTAAAATAATTAGGGGGAAAAAAAAAGCGACTGTGGTTTAAAATGCAAAATATCAGAGCTAAAGGAGACCTATAGTGTTCTCTTTAGTTAAACTGTACCTATGCAAAGACTTTCAATTTACATTATTAGAACTTTAATTTGAATTAGAAACTTTTAGCAAGTTCTAACTGTTGATAAATGTACATTTTTGGTAGCTACAGAGAAGTTACTTCACATGAAGAAAGGCCTTAATGGAGAGGTGACCAAAAAAATCCCTGTGTGTCATGATAACAGTAAGAATGAAATAGAGATTTCTAATATATAGTTTAAATTAATCCTACTTTAAACATCACAGTTTCAAGCCTGCCTATTTGGGATAACTATCAGTATAAAAAAATTCACACAATAGCAAGTTATTGTATTACTTAAATGAAACTAACGTTCTGGCATTCCCTGTTATCACAAGTAAATAACCATTTCAGTGGCATTCAAATGTGGTCCAGAAGAAGCTCCAGCTGGCTGACCCAGGCCAGCGACCCACACCTTCAGACCACCACAGTGTTTACTAATCTGACCGTCAAACCTTCCTTTAAATTCTTGTGCCGTGGCTCAATCCATCCACGGGCGGCCGCTTATCTTCGGACTGACACGACTATTTTTATTCCAGCACAAAGGATTCGGTTTGATCGTATATACAGAAGGAAGCAGCAGCGCTTTGTCTGCGCAGGTCATGCGTGTTGGGTGTGATTCATCTCACCTAACTTTAGCCAAAAGTTATCTGTTCTAAACCGTTTGTAAGGGAGGTTCAGACCACTAATGGGAGAGAAAGACACTGCCAGGAGGTACGCTCTGTGTGGGCGCTTATCTCTTCCCATTGACTCAGAAAGAGATCCACAGAACAGCAAACTAGACACCTAAAATTAGAGGAGATGACTTCCACCCAAAGCAAACACACACACACACATATATATATATCTATGTATACATGTGCGTATTTGTGTACACAGTGTAAGACAGCTGCTTCATAAATATGTTATGTGCAACACAGCAGTGACATTAATAAAAACTCTGGACAGAAAATGTACTACTAAATGGGAGACAGAAAGAAAAAATAACCAGTCGTGCACATTTGTTATATATAGCTAAATCTTTAGGGTAAGCTTACTTATTACTTCTGCCTAAAAAGGAAGAAGAAAAAAAAACTAATGTGTGACATGTTCAAGCCGCAAAACTTGTAAACAGATAGTTAAGAAAATGTTATGGGTCTGTATCTAGTCTGGTTCTCTAGGGTACTTTACATCTTTAAATATAAAACTTATTTCCTTATATAAATGTTTTAACATGCAAAAAGAGCATCTGGACGAATACTCTGAATGCTCCTATTGTAACAAACATAGCTCTACTGATTTGGGGGTATCTAAACGAGGATTCTAAGTTATATTTTCCCAAGTTTGGTGAAGAAAGCTTAGGGTGGTTTACCCCCACACCGTTAAAGGCATTTACATATGTCTGCTGGCACATGCACATGGGTACACTGTGGGGTTTTTTAAATGACATATATATTCTCTATAAATTAAAAAAAATGATACCATGGTAATACAACCCAAAAGAGAAAAACAAAACAAACATATAGGAAGAGAAAAGCAAACCTTGTTCTTAGCATAATCCAAAGTACATCAAGATTGCAAAGAGCGGATTTTTTTTTTTTTTGTAAGTTTATGATTGATTCAGGTCAGGCTCTGCAATATTCCCATTCTCTGGAAAGATAGGTGGAAAATTGTTATTAAAAGTCGCTGGAAATTCTAGCGTAGCATCGACATTTTGGTAGCCCACGTAAGAATTAAACGACTGCTGTGGAAGTACTTGGCTATCAGGCATCTGTATGAAAGCCCCTGACTGGGTGGTAGGGGGGATTCTTTGGCCAACTAGTTGAATTTTAGGTTCCCTGGGCTCCAGTTGTTGCTTGCTTTCTTCATCCGTGTCAAGACGGGTTAGCTTTTCTATCCACATGCGAAATTTCTCCTCTGTCTGCCTCTGCATCTCGGCAAAGCAGTTCATGGCCTCTTCCAGGACATTGCCTATGCAGTTCCTATCCCACACGGTGCCCCTGTCAAGCAATCCTGGAATTTCCCTGGTCGCTCCTCCAGATCCCCCAGCACGACTGAAGCCAGCTTTAAAGACATTGAGGCCATTTGATAAGACATCATTAAGTAAGAACATAATATTGTTTATTATATTGTTTATTAAGGCATGTTAACTCAGGAAAACAAAACTTTTCTAATTGTGTCCTTTGGATATGACACCGGGGGAGGAATTAGCAAATATTAACCAACAGTATTACCGTCAAAAATAACATTTTACATTCACTGAGGTTATAAAAGGAATTTTGGCTTCAAAATAATTTTTATTCTAGAATTCTCAGACAATTCTGTCACACAGGTCTTTTTCTTTTTTTTAATAAATAAACCAAATTAGTCCAATTCCCTTGCAATTCCTGTTTTGAATTCAACTGAAGGTGTCAAAAAACATTATACAATAACATGTTTAGTTCTGTTAGGCTGTGATGCAAAATACTACTGTTTAACTGATAAAACTGATAATTAAGTGTATTTTACTTACATGCTTGAACCCTTTTGTAATGGACTGTTGAAAACAGACAAAACTGTACACAAGATAACAGAGATGAAGGCTGACATAGTGATTTGCAGCATCTAAAGAAGCCAAGCCCAAAGCTCTCCATCAAATTTCAGAGAACGCGCTAAATGCCAACGAATACAACACCACAAAGACACAAACACAAAGAGGTAAGTGAATGCTGTGCTAACACACGAGGAGGAATCACCCTGCCTTAGGTCTGACGGACACAGCTACATCACCGGGGTAATCCCCATGAGATGTGGGAGTCGATCAACCTCCCACCAACTACCATCGCACGATGCCACCGTCCGGGCAGCATCTCTAGTGTTAATTCTAGCCAAAGGAAAAAACAGACAGGGCAAAGCTGGAAGGAAGTTGTTCTCCTTCCTCCTATCCATCAAAAAGATGGTTAAAATGACTGGCTTTGAGATTACCAGGAAGAACTTTAGCAGCAAGAAGAGAATGCCATCCTTATTATCTTACTCTATCGACAAGAAAAGGCAGTGGTATCTATATTTTTAAGTTAGAGCTCATTCAGGAATCCTCTAGAAAGCAATTAAAACCCCAAGAAAACGAGGCTCTGTACCCGTTTGAGGAATAATAAACAATGCAAGCATGTTCGCCAAACACACAAACATGACCCAAGGTAATTCCAAAACAAGACAAGCATCACATCAAACTACACAAAGCAGCTACAGAACCTGATGATTTAATATGCAAATGTGAAACTTGTGGGATCCTCTAGCTTAAGAATAATAGAAAATATCCTAAGAGTGAGAGAAATCATTGCACAACCTAAGCAAATATTTACTAATAAAAACATAAGGCACTAAATCTTTATTGGGATTTCACTGTGCACATTAAATTACAGTATTACTTAAACAACACATTCTTTTTAGAAGCTATTAAATGAGGTATACATAAGTCCTTCAGTAACGGCTCAACGAAGCCTAGGCTTATTCTTTTATTTCTGAGCAGTAGCAATGCTACCCATCAGGGGCCAAAAAACTTCTATTAAAGCCCCTACTTTTTAAGTCTTCTCTCCCATCTGTTTACCTATCAGGCAGGCTGGAAATGCAGCATTCAGGTCCTCTGCTCAAAAATAAATTACTTTACAGAAACTAATGTACATCCCTCCGACTGCATTTTAATTAAAAGTAATTCAGTGAAACGGTACCGTTTTCCTAAAATGTGGTTCCTTTTGTATGTTCAATTTCTTTTTCCTCCATGAAAAAAAATATTTCTTATGTTCATACACTCCTAGTGTTAAACATCCAATATGATTCTGTTTATTTGTCTTTAGTCAGGGATCTTATCCTAAGATCAACTAACTAAATGTCAGTCTTTCTGATTTCCACAGGCTTATGCTCAGACACCTTTAAGTAATGTTGAGTAAGCATTAACTGCAATTTAAATAAAAACTATTGATGGTGATAAGCGAGACAATCCAGCCAGGCTTTTGAAGTTAAGAATGAACGAGCATGATCGAAACAAACAAAACTGTTTTGTAAACTGAAGAGACTACGTATTGAAATATCTATTACCCTGCAACACTATTTTCAAAAGACATCGTTCATAGTACATCTACAATTTACGGTAGCAGCAAATCAATGCTTCAAATGCTTCCTTTGCAATTCTTATAACAAGCCTTATTCAATGTTTTCTTTCCTGGTGGCCTTCAGGGTTAAAAAGAAAACCAAGCCTAAAAGTGCATTTTTATTATATTAAATGCATATTTATTATATTATATTACCTAACTGGTTGCTTTGCTATCTGTAAACTTACACCTCTACAGTTTTTGAAGTTACGCCGAGAATTTGTCAAGAAATTTGCAATTACAAAGGGGTCAGAAGCCAAGAATCATATCTTATTTTCAAGACAATGCCTCCTGCAGAAGAGCGCCTAAGAAACGCCCCAATGCTGTCTCTTTACAGGATCTATTAAGTACTATCTAAATAACAATCAAACTCAAAGTTTTTTAATTTAGGAAGTCTGACAACATAACAATTTAAGAAGATGCGCCACATCTTCATTGTAATTAGCAATGGTGGATCCCTCTGTGTCCTTATGCTACCCGTGATTTCCAAACGAGTACCTTATTGCAGATCACTCAGCGGGTTTTTTTTTTTTCACCCCTGTTCTTTTATAATTCTCATTCTGAGTTACTTCAACCAAATTCATCCCCTACAAGATGCTCTATCCAAGGTCTATGCAGAATCCTTAGGAGCATGTAACCTGAGTCCCCCCCACATCCCTCTCTCTGGATTTCTACGTATTAAAAACACTTTTCTTTTTTAACATGTGAGCTGCAACACCTTTTTTAACATCAATACTCAAACTTTTTAACAGATTTTTGGAAAGCCTAAAACATGAGTCACTCGTATTTTAATTCATATTTTTCTGAGTTGTAGAAAGCGCAATGGTGACGAAATGCCTGTATTTTCATATTATATTTGAATTTTTAAAAACCCTTTCCTTCTCCCAAAGAAAGTGTTTACAAATAAACACTGATTCCCAGCCTTGCCCTAATGCCAATTTCATTCAGAGTTAATTTGCATGGTTAAATTTGAAATTGCTTTAAAAGAAAAAACTTTACACAGCAGAACCTATTTCAGGACTCAAAGATCATCCTCTTATGCCACGGATGCTACCTGGGGGGTTTAAGAATGGTAAAATCCTAAATGCCAACAGAGATGCTCAATCATTAGAAGATAAGAAAATTGCTCCTCATCTGCAATAATCCAAAAATAATGGCATTCCCTGAATGAAAGAGACCAAGACTACAACTGCTCAGGTCAGTGAAAAGATTCTCAGTAGCACCCACGAAGTTTAGATTGAACTTGTATTTTCAGGTGTAAACTAACACTGTGTAACACAGCCAGAAATAACATATATCATGCTTTGCTCCTACTGAGCTCACAATATTTGTATTGAAGTTTCAGCAGTAAGATCCCAACTCTCTGCTCTTCAGTCTTTCTTGAGAAGAAAAACAAGCCCACCAGTATTTTAATCCAGATTACATTTGAGCTCAGGAGAGAACTGACTCTCTGTTGCACAACGGTTTGTTTCACAACTTGGGTGCACGTACGAAATGAAGCTAGTAACACTACACACGTTCATGGCATTATTTTGTATTTCACTGAATATTTTCCTTACCGTACTAATTTAGCCACACATATTTCAGAACCAGTCCTGCGGATGGTTTGAAAAGAGTAACTGCACTATTAAAGTGGAAGAGGTTTAGTTACACAATGTGAAAGACTACTGTATTCTCAAATGTGGCACTTCAATTTTCAGGCCACACCCAAGTGAACCGTCTTCTGTAACGCTCCCTGTGTCAACAGAAGGATAAGAGCCAGAGTATGTGCAGCCTTTGTACACAACGGCCACCTTAAATTAACTGTCATTAAAAATTTTAGAGCATCTCTGTTGGCAAAACTATTTTTTCAGACAGTCGGTATTTGAAAATCAGTCCCCATAATAAGCTACATTTAGATAGTAACCAATATTACAGCTGACGAGTCCCAGTACAGTAAGACTAAGGGGAACACAGGCTACCTGTACAACACTTCTGCATCAGTATGTGCAGACTTTAGAAGGCAAAAGTTTTAACATCCTTATGTCCTTCTGACAGGTGCACTGTAGTTTCTCGACACTCAAGTTCAAGCATCCAGTTAAACCTGGAGTCTTCTCTTAGCTTTTCTGCATGCAGAGAACACTCATGCCCTGAACTTCCAGTAATGTTTTTTGATACCCTGTGTTCTTTTCTAACTACGTGTTCAATCCCTAAATTTTGGGGATATTCACAGTGTAACTCTAACTGCACTAAAATGGCTTTCTAGTAAAAAAAAAAAAATAAAAATAATTTAAGCACTTTGCCAGTTCCAGGAAGAAGGATTGTAGATGGCATGTGAACCTGCCACCACGACGGAGAGCTGGGAGTCCTGCTCAGATTCACAGCTCCACTGCATCTGTTAAGACCACAACGTTTCATTAACCCACAAGTAGCACAGGATGCACTTTTGGCCAACCTTGTCCTTATCTCTATAGAGAATATTTTTCTCTTGTACTTAAGAGTTTCCCACAAACAAAAGCCATTTCCATTTAAAGGAAAACCACAACATGGCAGGTACGCATTGCACCTAATTCCAAAAGGACAGCTCAAAAGTTTCAATGTCTTAAATGTAATCTAGTATCAAACAGATGATACGTGCTATGAAATCAGGATAAACGTCATTGTTCCTCCGGATGGTTTTTGCACTCCCACGTCTTGCATCGCAGGCAAAAACTGGGCCTTGGTGTAATCATCGCTAACTTAAAACATTATTTTGTACACTACAACAAGACCTTTTCACTGCAAATCATCTTGTGGTTAAGACCAAGAGCTCAAATGCAGACCAGCCTAGTGACATAGAAAAAGTACCCGAGAGTGGTTCCAGATCTCCGCAATGGAAGTCAGAAATCTAGGCAGATCTGAAAACACCATGTGGTGCATTTACTGGGTCACAAGGTACTTTTATGACTTAAAAAAAAAAAAGAATATAACCTGGGGGATTTACTGTGTGTTATGAGTTTTTTAGGGATGGGGAGGAACCTGTCCCAAAACTCAAATGAAATACTCTTCTTCAACAGGCTTTAAATAAGGCTTTAATTCCCCAGCAAAGTGTAAATATAGTAAATGAAAAAGGCACAAAACTACAAAAGTTAGAAGTTTAACTACTAAATTGGTAAAAATAATTTTAGATCTCTATTAAAAGTTTACTACACAATAATTATAGAAGGACTATACCTTTCCCAGACTTTCAAATAATAAATATTAACTTCCTTTGTGCAACCTGCTTCCTAGCAATATGTGGGAAAAATGCCAGTTCTCACGGTGGCAGAATTGTTCACCATAATTAAGTCGCTTAAAACACAGTTATTTGTAAAATCTGCTGCAAATATTTTAAACAAGTCATCTAGCAAACATTAGTTCAGCAACTTAAGACTAATTACTGCAGTTTTCCTTTAAATGTTCTTGCCCTATGTAAGCTGTTATCTCCAAAAAAACCCAAACTTCTAGCACAAGAGGCAAAAAGGCATGTAACCCAGTAAAAATTGGCAAGCCAAAAAAGTTTATTTTTTATGTGATTTTATTTTTGATTGCCATATGAAGATTGCCATATGATGATGGTTCTATGGTATAATACGCTGCAAGAGTAATTAACACAAAATCCTGTCCACAGCACTTGGGCTAATAAAATAGCAAAGACTCAGCAGACAAACTTGGAGAAATCGTCTTTCTTTTGCTAATAAAATTATTAGAAGGCCCCTATAATTTGCTGCCTCTAATCTTAACATGGACGTGTCCGAAAATTAAAAGTATAGAAATTATAGATCCTTATGACACAGGAAAAGGGTAACAGCTTTGTCTAAAATGTTAAAAATTTATGTGTGGCTATAGCTTGGGCACCTGCATAAACAAATTCGTATTTATGTCCTAAAATAGGTGACCAGCTGCAATTTGCAAGAGTTTACAATAAGGCTAAGTAGCTTTGCCATGCACTGAAACATAGAGCTGAAAGCACAGTCTAAGTGCAGTAGTGAATGGGGCCTTACTGTAACATGGGCAAGAGGTACGCCACTGTATTTCTAACACACCTGCCAAGGCTGTGGTCTTAATATATTAAAGCAAAGCTGGCCACTTATCTTAAGAATGTATTTATTAGACTATCACCATCTAATGGTATCTGATGGCACTAATAGGAGTTCATATAGGATTACAATGGAAAAGATCTGAAAATTCCAGAATTCAAAGACAGTCCTTCCTCCAGTTTCCCATTTCTATGCTTTGTAGGTGTGCAAAAGTGCACTGAAACTTCAGAACAGATTTTAAAATTTGCCCATGTCTTGTTAATATACTGCAGTCTTCAAATTTACACAGAGCTGCAGTTCTCCTGGTTTTTCTCAAGTGTCACTCATCAAATTTAGCATGACAGCTGAGAAACGATGTCAGATGCGTTACAGTTCAGTTTAAAAAACATCCTCTACCTGGTATCTCTGCAGTGATTGTCTTGCTGCTCCCTGAAACCTCTTCATCATCATCTGATGAACTCGTGCTTGAGTCACACGTCAGGTCACTATCACTGGTACTGCTGTCCTGCAGCAGGTTGTACTTCTTGCGAGCAGCTGCCTCCCGTTTCTGTCTTAACAGCCGAATTCTTTCTTTGTGCTTTTGGCTTCGATGACCTTTTACCTTGGTAACTCGACCATTCTGCTTATCACTAGACTGTCGGTTTTTCTTGGCAGCCATTGTTGAAGTTTCACTTTCGGACCTGGATCGCCTGGATTTCCTCCCAACTGCAGCCCCGGACACCGCAGAAGGGTCTCCCTCTACAGCAGCTTCAGCTTGACAGGGCTCATTCTCTTCTGTGGAAGACAATGTATCTGAGTCAGCCAAATGCCCACTGGAAGAAGGGGAGAGCATGCAATGATTAGAAGAGTCACTCTCGTAAACTCGGCCACCCGTTGGCTTATCGCTCTCTGTAGATGCTAGCTGAGACTCTGAGGAGTCTCGCCTCAGTTCCATCAGTAAGCAAGGCATGGAAGAGAGCACCGCAGAGTCTGCTGCAGTGGGCACGTCGTCTTTCTGAGTTTGTGTCTCGAGTTCTATAGGTCCGTCTTCATCAGGAGCAGTCTCTTGCTTTTCAGAAGTCTTTGGTGGAACTTCTGAATCAACAAGTTCTTCTGCTTTTCCTACTGCCTCCATCTTCATTTCAGAACACCAAGGTCCTCCTGGTCTCAAAGCATGGAGCACGTGGTCTGGAAGGCTGGGTGGACTAGATATGGACTTCAGCAAGACAGCAGCCTGCATGAGAACAGAACAGTAATAATTTACCCAAATAACTCACTCAATCCTGCTCTTCAGAGTATTACCTAAACAACTCTTTGCTTTCAGTTACAGACAGCATGGTTCAGTATCATCTTGGTTTTCTTTATTTACTTTTTCATAGTGAAATCATCCTGTTAAACCAAACTATTCTTCCTTTTACACACCCATAGAAGATGGTATTGAAACCACATTGAGTGTGATTCACCTCATGAGAACAATCAAAGCATCTGAAAATAATAATTCTAAATTTTTACTTTATAAAATTTAAAACTATATATTATAAGCAACGTATGCTAAACTTCTTTACCTAGAACTTGAAAGGTATTTTACTGGAAAATTATAGCCCTTATGAACCATGGCAGCCTGAAAATTCCCAGACTTGGTAGTCATCTACCTGGAGAGACCAGAAAATAGTTCAGTTTCCCTATCTATGAGAAATCTACTTTCAGTTGAACAGGAGCTCAACCTTATAAAATGACAATGGTTTTATGGTAATTTGCAGATTTACAGTACCAACATGACAGAGGAGAGATCCAGCCAGTTTGAGCAGAAACCAAGTGGCTTCTGAACATTACGGAGCATGACTACAAACACTTTCTTCTTCCAGTGGAACCGCTCTGCCTGTAGATCTCTCAGATGTATTTACAACAAGCACCATGAAGTGATACTGAATTGTCAAGGACACAGCGTTTACGGCATCTACAGGCAAGGTCTTCAGAAGCATTAGCTATGTGTAACACAGATTTGTTCTCAGCAAAGAACCACCATGCTGGTGAGTCACATAAAGACTTTTTAGGAGTATGCAATACCACTCAAGTGCTCCTTAAGTGTCTCCTATAAGAGTCCTGGTTGTACGAGAACCTACAGGCTGACCTAGTTTCTCTCAAATCTGCCAGGAAAACAGCATCACATAGTACGGGCTGCAAGCAAGAAACAGTATCCACCCACAACCGGTATCCTACGTATTTCTTCAAGTTATAATTTAATAGATGGCATTACTTCAGTGCAAACACAAAAACCCAAGCCATTTATCAAACTGATAACTTGCACACTATCAACCCAAAAGTACCTGAAGCACTTTCAGGGAAATTTTGTCTTAGAGATCAATATTTACAGTATTATCTTCATTATTCACACTCTCTCATCCACCTACATTTTCACTTGAAATTCAACATAAATATCTTTCAATTACCACATCTGCTTACAGATGAATTGTATGGAACAAAACGCTTATGGGATTAGAAGTACAGTAAATGATAAATTTATGGCACTTCAAAAAAAGTGTGGAAAAGAAAAAGCAGTGTTAAGATTTAATCTAATGTTTTTTTAAGAATGCATTTCTGCAGCCAAGGACAATTAGTACTTAAGGAGACTGAGAAAGCATAGATGGTTCAGAGAGATTTTTCTGTACCTTGACAATCCTTCTTTAGTTTCCTGAAAAATCCCAAACTGCCTGTGATTCTATGTATGTAATTACAAGCTGCTTCCCTCCTTCCATCTTCAGCACCAAATAAGGCTACTTCCCTGCTTCTAAAAGGTGCTGTAAAAAGCTCAATGTTGTCCTGTCTGCCCTAACCCACCTTGAAACTTAATTTTTAAAGAATATTAAAATCGAGTTCATGCTTCCTTCAGGCTAATGAATGAAATGTTGGATGGTGCAAGGGAATTATGAAAACATTTATGGGAGAGAAACATCAGTTAAGGTCAGAAAGTGTAGTTAATATCAGACAACACAAGAAAGACGGAGATGACAAGTCTAGGTCTGCTAAATGGAAAAAGGGAAAAAGAAACAAGTAAAACCAGCATTTCACTTCTAAAAAAAAAAAAAGGAATAAAATACATATTGTAAAATATAGGAACGTATATATAAAAAAAAAGTTTGCCAATACTTGCACTGAATAAAACTCTCTCAAAAGCAACTTAAAAGAATTTCTGGAGATGGTAATTTAATGTAGGCAATAAATATTATGTAAGGACCAGTTTATTTACAAGGCCACAGCACAGCATCAACAACCCCAAATTATGAATACACACATTGAGACATAAACACATCCCAATACTGTAATAAAATTTCTAAATATTTCATCTGCAAATCTACATTATCAAATAACTCTCCCATTATACAGGTAAGTAAAACACAGATATGATGATTAAAAGACTTGCCAGGAGTCATACATGGTGGGATATGTATTGTACCTGCTAGTTCTGCTTCCAGCTTTGCTCTGGCCATGCACTTTGAGAAGAAAATATCTTTTCTAAGAGTTTTGAAATGTACATGCAAGAAAAAAAATTTGGTCGCTCAAACACATACCAGAAGAATATTAACCTGACCAGAAGAAATGTATTTAAATATTCATCCTAATAACTGCTGAGCAGCTTCTGCACTACTCATCCTTTTAGCCTGGGGAACGCAAAGAACAGAGCTCGACACAAAGCTAAAGGGCAGCCAAAGTGAACTAGAGAATCTTTTTCACAAACGTCCGACTTGGGAACATCATCTACCTCACAGCTCCCAAAGGGGACTATAAAAACACCCGTACTTGCCCTTCCACCTCTCTGGCCTATCAGCCAGTAAAAAATTTTGTTTCATCTACCTGTTGCCATCTTGCTAACAGTCTAATTCAATGACTTAAGAAGATCTTTTTATTATATAGTAGGATCTTACTTTAACTACTCATGCTGTGTGAGGGTTGGATCCCTCACACAGGGATCAGTGAACTATATTTTCCGTAATAAGGTAGCACAGGGTCTGGTAACTTAACATGTGTCCATGTCGACCAGCTATACTTTTGTGATCTGGGGTGGGGGTGGGGGGCGGGAAATATATTTGCTCTGATGAGGTTTGTACTCTCCAGGTGCCTTGAACTGGCTATTTAAAAAGTCAACAATTTGAGTATTAGTACATATATAAAACAGAACTTGATATTTATGTCGGTGGAAAAAAACCCCCATCTGTTGACTCAAACAGACTTTGCTGCAGGGAAGAATACAGACAGTTCAGGAGAAAATATCTATGCCAAGTAGAGCATTGTCTCGAAGAAAGACAAAAAACGTACCGATTTAGTTCTACTTGAGAAATGTATAGGTCAGAGAGAGGAAGGGACTGTAGTGAAAAACTCCCATTCCCTCCTTGCCACTCACTTTTCTAGTAACAGTACTAGAGAAGGTAATCTCAAGGTGATGCTAGAGAAAGACCAGTTTCTTACTAAATGAGAACAACATAGCACTGAAAAATAAGCTGTGATGCTTACAGACACAGATGGATACTTCATTAGACATTGCTCAAAAACGTCATTCTCCTTTTTCTGATGCACAGATACTGCACTGATGATTTTAAAAGGCAGCTCTGTAAAATCTTCTGTGCTAGATTTTTCCAATGGAAATGATTTTATTTTCCAGCCACACGTAAAACACACCGAGAAGTAGAAGCCATTAAATATTTAACTGTACCTTTACCTGGGAAAGTATTTTCGAATTGTGGAGTCATTTGTAAAGGCACATGATTTGTACGCTATGAAAAGTGCACTTTAGTGAAGAAATCCAGAAGGATTTGAAGGTCAGATTAGCAGAGACAGCCCAGCCAGTCTAACAGCTTGCTGCCACCAACAGGGATGGGTTTTACACCCTGCTCTTTTACCATCTAATCATGACTGTGCAGTCATATTCCCTCTTTTGTAGCAGAACTGGCTCATCCTTTCTTGGATAGATTCACTTCATTAAACCAGCAGAAAACAAAACCAGAAAATAAGTGAAATTTGCTGCCAGAACTAGCAGGAATGAGGGAAGGGAGGGCTAGCAATAAACCACCCCTTTTGAAAAAAAAAAAAAACAAACCACACACCAGATCTGATGAAAAACAACCTGCTGTTTGGACTCATCACACCTTGAACTCACAGATTCCAACTAGACCCAGGAGAGGGTGCTGAGCGTTTCTTTCACAGCACAGTTTGCTCTGAGATTTTTTGAAGCTAAAAAAATTATTGAAAAGCAAAAAATTAAATTAAATTCAAACAGAGGTGTTAGTAGCTTCCTAAAGAACAACTATCATAGAATGTATGCTATTAAGTAATATATGCTACTGCACAAAGAGTTATATCGAAGATGGCATGCATGCTTTTTATCAATCAATAACTGGCCACTCGTACATCCTTCACAATATTTTTGTTTGGTTTGCTCTCAGTAAATGCTCTTATTTATAATTGTATATCCTACAATGTCAGCAGGAAATGAGTTTCACCTGAACAAATGATAAGGCCTGGAATATTTAATAAACACCATGATACCCATACATTATCATTTTAGGTGTTACTGAACTGACTCACAATAAAGAATGCCTGGCTTATATAAAGCAAACCAGCTCTTTTTCTCAGCAGCTGTGGTTATGACAGATTCTTATTTAAAAGTACGAAGTTTTTCATAGCAGCTTGCTGTTAGAAGTCGCTTTAGTTTATTATTGACACATTTCCTCTTATTCAGAGTCCAACAGACCACTACTTTTCCCTGCTTACAATGGTAACACCTTCTTATGCCACTTCTAGCAATTATTTAAATGAAAAAAATTATCTAGCAGAACACTGTCTTTTAATGCCATTTCAGCACTGAAAGAAAACAGTGTGAACAACCTGCCTCCGTGCACCACTAGCCATTCATTTGCAAGCTGTAATTTGAAAAAAAAAAAAGAGAAACCGTACCTATGTTTTTGCAGAAAATAACATCAAGCATGTTCTTTAAGATTTTGTGACTACGTAAATTAAAAGCTAAACTGCAGTGCTGCATACGAGTTACTTGTTCAGAATACACAGCTGACTACAGAGATCCTTCCAGACCATGTACTATCATGCAGCTCCAGCATCATGGAAGTCAGTATTTTCATCTAAATCTGACTACTGTTTCGTATATATACATAACCAAAGACTATAGTGGCTCATACCTACACATAAACAATTATTTCCATTACCAGTGGATCACATTATCTCACATATACCCAACGTAACTGAGCACAGATGGAACAAATCAGAGGTGCGAGAGAAGAATAATAAACGTATACAACTGAGGCTAATAAAATTACATAAAACAGTTGACTTTAAAAAAAAAAACAAACACAAACACTCAGAGAAGCCCATCAAAAACTCCGAATTAAACACTTGACAGACTGCATGTCTAAGGATGGTGGGATGGGAAAGGACAGAAGCAGCACACGATCTGGGTACCGAAGAGTTGACCATAACGCACAGGTCTGCTTCATAACATAGAAGAAGCTTTTGGAAAAGACCAATGTCCTCTTCTGCCAAGAGAGCCACGTAACTCTGAAGATGTTAAGTGCTAAAGACTCTGGCCACTTCTGAAGCTTCACCAAAAACCTTTGTAGGCATATCTGCGTGTTGGTCATGCTTTTTTTTCTACTCCAATCACCCTCCTTTCCATTAAAAGACAACAAGCTTAATTCAGGAAACTCACCAGTGACCTGCTAGTATGAATAACACATACAGACATGCCGAACAACAAAATGTCTAAGTAACTAAGTAAGTAAAAAATAATTAGACCTCTACCAGAAATAACTAATCTGCATCCAGACAAATGTAGAAGTAACAACGGTGCATGCATTTCCCAAATGCTGTCTTTTGGGCTTGTTCATCTCCTCCCCAAGATACCATACATTGTTGTTTATTTTCTTTTAAGTGTCACACATACCCGTGCACTTAAAACAACAGAAGTGCGACCGGCACTCAATTTAACTCAAGACAGTTGACTCAGCTCTGTGTGGATGTGTGCGCACGATGCTCGAGAGCAGATTTTTTGTAACACTAAGCCACCCCCACACGGTACCATGTAATTTATATAGTGTTCCTTTGAAAATGCTGCCCTAAAGCTGACTCACTGGCATACAATTCTACCTAAGGCACATTTCTGGGCGTGGAGCTGGCTCTTTATCAGATGATTCATAAATCAGGCCTGGTAGCAACCCTAAAGAATAGGAGCCTGGTAAGAGAACAGCGGTGCAAAACAAAAGAAGAAAAGATTAAACTAATGCTGTGTTTCAGCTGGTTTTCCATAAACAAATGAAGGTTAAAAATAGGCCGCTCCTACTGAGGGCTCAACAGGCTGCATATACGAATTATCCAAGACTGACTAAAAATTACAAGTGTATGTGTTAAAAAAAAAAGGTTTGCAGAGCATCCTTTGCAACCTTGAAAAGTGACATTTTACATTGTGAATAAGAAGCAAGAATTTAAATTTAAATACAGGTTTTTGCACTGTAATGCTTAATGCATATATTCTGTCTCTTTTAAATGAAAGGTAATTACCAGCTTTGGGTTAGTTCTCAAGCCTGCACAGAGGCTTCCAGAAACACTCACCAGCTGCACTGGAAACCCACAGGAAAAAAAAACCATCATAGTCCTCAAAAAAAAAAAATTCATTAGCATACAGATAAAGACACACAGGGTTGGCTGCACTTAACCTTCTAAAATCTCATTTCATTCTCATAGTGAAACCATTTTTCTAAGTGTGCAGCAATTTAAAGTCTACAATGCTCTCTATGCGAAAATGAGAGGGGGCACATTTTTATTACTATCTGTTCCTAAAAATTTAAGCAACTGGCTCTTAGATTTTTCATTATTCTTTCAACAAAACTAGTAGCAGAAATCAATGCTAGGATAGCCATGCTTCATTTTTTATTTCTGTCTCCCATATATTAGCTTGCAGAAGATCACCCTACTGAGGATCATCATATGGATGTACCATCTTTTTCTAAGATTTTCAGTTCAACAAGTTTTCCCACTTTACCTATCAATTTTTATTACTCAAAGGAAATGTATTCTTTGCTTTCTGATAGTTCATGTCATTCTATATAAACAGACCTTCTTTTCTCAAGAAGCGTTGGCCTATTGTTCTACCATGCTCAATAATGTCCACAGAAAACCTACATTTTTAAATTGCTTGGGAATAACAGTAACAAATTAATCCTGATCCTCAGAGCACAGATTTTCTTTCTATTAAGAACGTTTATACAAAATATCCTTAAAGTAATCAGACATTGGGTTATCTGCTAATAGCTCCAACTGGCTGATCAAGACAACTTCGATGTAACTTTGAAGTAGTAAAGTCATCTCAGTAGAGCAGTATTCATAGAATCATAGAACCATAGGGTTGGAAGGGACCTCTGGAGATCACCTAGTCCAACCCCCCTGCCACAGCAGGGTCACCCAGAGCAGGTTACACAGGAACGTGACCAGGTGGGTTTGGAATGTCTGCAGAGTTGGAGACTCCCCCACCTCTCTGGGCAGCCTGTGCCAGGGCTCTGCCACCCTCAGGGTAAAGAAGTTCCTCCTCATGTTTAGGTGGAACTTCTTATGCTCAAGTTTGTGCCCATTGATTTGACAAGCGCTTGTGCCATCTCCTGCAAAAGTCAAAGCTGGTCCAGCATGGGCAGGCACCTGTGAACTCTTTGTACCTCACTATTGCTGTTATTTGGAAATCTCAAAGCAGCAATGAGTGCTGCGGGATATAGGTTGCATTTCCAGGAGCCCCTAAGTCCATCCTGCCACTGCAAAGAGGTCAACTGCCTACCTGCTGGGTCAGGTAGAGCCATTAAGTCCTTCTGTAATCCAGCTTCCCAGAGGAAAGTTGTGCACCTGACGGCAAGGCTGGTGGGCTGAGTGAGATAAGAGTCAGGGGCCACAGGTAGAGCAAGGGGAGCATCTTGCACAACAGACAGCAGGGACAGGCCTGGAGCAAGGGAGACCACTGGACGATTCACCCCATTCTTGCAGAATGCCACCCCAAAATTGTACAACCCTTGACATCGGGAGGACAGATACTCTCAGCAGATAAGAGAGGTGTTTTGTCAAGTTCTGGGTAACGTTCCTTTCCACTAAGAGTGCTGCCTACCTAACCCACGCTGCTACAACCACACGGGCTGTCTGGCAGGTACTTCCGTAGCTCATACAGCGACTCACCAGCATCTCCTCATCTCTTGCAGCCATGTACAAGCTCAAGCTGAACAAGAAGCGAAATGGATTTATGACAGCCATTTAACAAAGATGAGTTAAGTGATATTAAGCGACTCTACACTTCATAAGTATTTTATGATCAGACCTTTTTACATATCTTTGCCACAGGAAATAAACATAACCGACCCTCGGGTATTTTAAAGCTTTGAATACTTTAACTCAATACCAGTGCTGTGTCTTTGCCTTAAGCCAGGATCTTTGTGCCACAGGGCAGCAACATCCCCATTTTATGGTCTGGCCAGCTGAAGAAGAGAGATCAGGTGACAGGTCCAAATTCTACAGAAAGGCTGGAAAGGAACTGTAAGCCAAACCCTGATCTCCAGTCATTTTCTCATGCACAAAGCACTAAGATTATTCACTTGTTGCTTTGATTATTAAGTTAAAGTCACATCACATTCAAATTTTGAAAATTTTACTAACCGTAAAGCAACTCTTGACACCAAACCCTTGATCGTTTTTTGACTAGTAATAACAGCTGCCAATTGATTCCAGTGGTGACAGGTTACTAACAATCATACTGTTGTTTTTACATGTCCAAAGCACTCCTAAAGAAGAAAACACTCATGACACTGGTCTGTCACGACCTAATTGGGACTCGGTAAGGAACAGGTATAACTTCACTAGAAAGAAAGCTCACCCGATCCACTGAACCATGCCCAAGTGCACAGCTAACTCAAGACAGCTAACTTTTGAGTCCAGATCTTTACAAATTCTAACATTCTCTTCCCTAGTTGAGCTTTCCTAAGAAACTAATGCAAAAAAAAAGTTAAATTCTTGTAGGACACCACAGTCATAGACAAACATGTGGACACTGGCAGAATTAGAGGGACTGTGGCACAGTCTGTTATGGAAGGAGAACGAAGCCTGGTAAAGAAAAAGGACAGTGCAGGAAAGGGTTAATTTAGAATAAGCTTTCGACAAACAACAGATGAAAAAACAGTATGAAGTAAACACAAGTTGGTCCTACAAATGAGAAAAAACTACTTTAGGTATTTCAAAAAACAGAACTGACTGGGTCAAAAGTCGCGCACATTATTCATAATGCCTCTAACACGGGTTTTACTACCAAATTACTTCCTACATTATTTACTCCCAGTTGGCAGAGGTCAAGAAATTTGACCTCTACTCTGAGAGGATAACAGACAAACCAGGAAACAGACATTTCTTTCCCACTATATACAGAAGACTTTGCATATATTTGACTACAGAAATTAAATAAGAGCATGTAAGAAGACACCAAGTTACCAGCCACAAAAAGAGCACAAGAAAATTAAAAGGTAGTTTTCATCAGTACTATGCAAGTACCAACAGGAGAAAAAGCACACAAAAACACCCCAAAAAACTTCCTTACCCTTAAATAAAAGCACTATTTACCCAAAAATAATCTGTTGCAGTATTGTTCTTGATTTAGGAAAAAGCAGCTCAGCTGGCAGAGCTTTCTTACGAATAAAACTTGCTCCTGTTAGCAACAGGAGATGTAAACAATATATACAACTTCCCCAGCAAAAGGAGAGATAGAAGAAAAAAGAGCATCAAGTCGGGAGTATTAATTCAACCCCATTCTGTTCATTCAATACAGATTATTATTGCGGTACCTTGATGACTTCCACACAGACAAACAGTGAAATCCACTACAGGTTTAAGAAGTAGAAAAAACATTTCGATCTTGTAAAATAAAAAAGCGAAATCAAGTGTCCGTTATCAAACCAATTTAAATTGAGGTGAGGTCTGTAACTTCATAAATCCTCAATAATTAGCTAAGTCTGGCAAGATAGTCACTAAATTTCCCTAGCTTAGTTTTATGGTGTCCAACAATTTCTGGATTTTCTCTATTACAGTGAGAGGATCCAAAGCCTGTGAATTACCTTTAAGGTGACTTATTAATATCAGCAACTGGAACCATAGAAAATAAAACTTCACCTTAAAGGCTTTTTAAAAACAACACTCAAAGAAATGTTTTGGTTTTTTTTTCATTATGTGTGTGGGTTTTTTTAATAATTCCTCACAGATTCCACATAGCGCTGATCAAAAGGTATTACCAGCTCTGGAGGAACCATAGCTATTGACAACTGAAATGGTATTTATCAGTAATTCAGCTCATGGGCACTGGTGCCCACAAGCCCATTCTTTCCCACAATGACAACTTCATTTCCAAATGACATCTTATTAAACACAACAAGGCCTCAGGCTACTGGCATTTCATCCAACTTACTTCGTTAGGAGACAGCCTCTAAACCCCCCCTTATCTTACATTGTATTTCCAACCTCAAGCACATGGAATTAGTAGACAGCTTCCTGACCTATTTCTTTACTGACCCCTTTCCTTAAAATTTTTCTTTTGCCAGATTACTTAGAACTGCCTCTCTAGCACAAGCTGGCATTCACAGCGACCAAGAACTGGGAAAGTGATGTGAGGAGTTAAGAGATTACCAGCTGATGAGAAAGCCACAGTACTATCTTAACCTTACCTGGTTATCATTTTAAGTTGCTTGGTTTTACTTCAGGAAGTTTGACAATACTATTGGAGCATACAGCACATCCTCAAACCGGTTGCATGGAAATGTAATATTCCCAATGAAAAACAAATGACTGAAATGGTAATAACTGCATCACCACACAGACAACTGGTATTATGAAGTCTGGCTCTTAGTTATTCTCAGCTCTGCTACTGTGAGTCACTTGGTCCCTTCCCATTTTGGATGAATGGAAGTTAAATCTGCCTTCTCTAAAATAAGTCTTGAAAGGCTAACGACCATGCACCGTGAAACAAGACATTACAGCAGAAATGTAGCAAGAAGAACACTTATCCAATCATGGTCTGGCTCTGCCTGCTCGTTTCCAGGAAATTTTGAAGCACCATAGCAGAAGAGCACTGTGCAGGACACTGCAGGAGTCTCACTATAAAGTCAAATCCATGATCTATGTATATTGAAACAAAAAAGCAAGCTTGAAAGAGTCTTAAATACTTGCATTTAATTAAAAAGCGACCACCTGTTCCGATTATGATTTAAAAAGCTGTCACGCTGAGCCCTAACAGCTTTTAAGCTGTCTTCTTGGAGACGAAGTATCACAAGGCGTGATAAGTCTGAAGCCTATACATTATTCTGCTACTTCAGTCAATTTCTGAGCATTCAAGAGACAGACTGTGTGGCCAAATTGATATAAAAAACCCTAAATACTTTCTTAAATAAAAAGAGATATTAGGTTGGATCATTCCAAATCTAAAGCTGACTCACCACATGACCACGGGAGCGTTACTTGGCCTCCCAGTGCGTTCAGTAATGCATCTGCAAACGGTGTAACAGCAACACCTCAGCGCCTGAGCCGCATCTCATTTTCAGTCCTGAATGAGTAATCGATGTGTGCCCGAATGGCAGAAAGCAAGTAATTTCCGTGGAGAAACTGCTGTACTCTACAACCTCTATTCACACTGATCGACATGTGAAGAGGGAACACTAACAAGTGGGAATGGGCAACCACAAATTTAAATTTGAACCCTTAGCAGTAACACTGAATAAGCGACAAGGTATCAGTCGCTCCAGCCTAGCTCAGAGATGTACTCTGTTATGATAAAGTAGCCACAGAAGGCTAATATTTACACTGTATGCACATTTTCATTTATGGTCTCTTTCATCCAGTTTTCTTTTTGCTTACAATTGCACATTTGTAGACATTGCACGCTAGAGCTCAAGTCACAGACTCAGAACTGCATTATATAATAAAAGCCTGGAACAAAGATGTCATGGAAAGACAACACAAATCACCAGTAAATTAATACTAAATTTCCTGCAATAATATTTGCTGAGAGATTCCACTGTCATAACCGTTCAGCTGCTCCTGAGTTACAGTGCTAAACTTAAAGACATGAGCATCGGTTCTCTGCTGAACTTCGATTCACTGGAAAATGGAGACAAAAGTGGTTTCCTTGCCACGTAAGCCGCAGGTTATCTCAGAGCTGTAATTGCCCAGCACCACACAACTTCATCCCAGAGCTTTTTCCCAGCACTACGCTGGCCCCTCTCCCCCTCTGCTGCTTCATTTTTGGTTCCTCATTGCTACCAATAGTGTTCAAGCCAAAAGTCTTTACCACTTTCGAGTTTTGGTACTTCCTTTTTCAGAGTGCTTGTTCTGAAGTGCGAGTTATATGCTTGCAACTATGGTATTTAAATCTTTCACTCTGATCTAGTAAATATGTTATTAAATCTGCTACTCACTTTCTGTCAATGTTTACAGTTTTGTAAGTCATTTAGTCAGCCGCAGATAAAAACACAGAAGCTGAGATTGACCATAGACCCAATTCTGTCAAAATCTACCATCAACATACCAAATTTGAGAAGTCACAGAAAATGAAATACAGGTTGCTTGAAACAATTTACTCATTTACAAAGTTTCCAAAGCTTTCGTGTATCTAGTGGTGACATTTCGGTCAGAGGGCAACCAGACAGTTATGCATGCCCGGTCTGCAGCCGCTTTTGCGGTGTGGTAGGCAGAGACTCCCGTCTCGTTAACAGATGTTTAAGTGAGATGTTGATATACAGGCAGGTCATAGTTGGCACATACATTCTTGGTGGAGCAGGGAGTTGATGTGACAATATACAAGTGATGGTGAAAAAAAGTGAACAAAACCAAGGCAAGGCAAAAAGCCTGCATTTTAAAGGTAACTACACAGCAAGGAGATAGGGGGGTCAGGATAACAAAGGCAATTATTTCTCATGGCTCCAATCAAGTTACACCAACTTATGGCCCTAATGTTTAGCGTTCCAAGCCCCTCATGATTCTCTACATTTACTCTTTGTTCATCCAATCTTATCTCACCTCATTAATCTCCACCTCCTCCACACTGTCAGCTGCCAGCGTGATCTTGCCCATTTGTCAAACGCACACAGACAACCTTCCTACCTCTCTTTTATCAGTTAGAGCAGCACTTGGTTTGTGTGTGTTGTGACCACTCCGTACCGACCGTTCTCAACTGCCTTGTGGTTGCCCTCAGGTTCCTTCCCTTTTCCCCTCCCTCCGCCAGCACCCAGTTTAATGTATCCACTCATTTCCCAACTTGTTTGTGCACTTCCATTTCTACCAAGCAGGCAGCCTTCGTGCACTTATCGAGCGCAAGCATAGATGGCCAGGCTGTACTGCAATACACATCATACGGTTGGATGTGTAAGACCACAGTCCTTTCCTCTTCCTGATTTCTCAAGAATTTCTCATCGCACCTCTTCATGATGCCAACTAGCAATTAGGCTGAAGAGCAAACAGAAAGAGTCGACACATTATAATTAAAAATTCAAGTGTTTAAAAATGAGTCAGAACTGTTATCCTCATACTTGAGCATAAATACCAGCTGCCCAAACTCACGTACTACCTTCCATCACTCTTTCCTCCTTATCCCCTAGACAAAACACCAGTGATACTGGTATACCAGAACCACAAAAAGCAGTATTTTATTAGCTTTCAGTAGCCACGTAATCACCCCCTTTGGAGATTCCTTTACCAGCACCAGACTGCTCTAGGTCACTAGATATGATAAAGATTCAGAAGACCATGCTTAAAAATAATTGCTGTTGGACAGCTGAGTTCTCCATTCTTCATCTCACTGCTTTTGCATAGTACATGTACCTGGGGGGAGGATGTTTGGGTTTAGGAAACACATGACAAGCAACTTACTGTTCTCCTTAGAGCTTTTACAAACCTATTCACTCCGCAATGGCAATGTTTCCCTCCTCCAGGGCAACAGGGGAAGCTGCACTGTTGCGACTGGCTGACTTTCAGCTCTTATATCACAGAAACAGCAATTACAGGTATTAACTAGGGCAGGAGAACCACAAGATGAACACCTCAAAAGAGCACCATCACGTTTCCACCTCAAGGTCAAACATTAAGTTTTTTCATAGACTTAAGCAACATAAGATACTTTAAGACAAACATATTAAATGTAACATTTGTTTGCTGTTCTAAGGGGAGAGCTATTACTATTTGCCCTTAAAATTTTAGATTGAAAACTGGAAACACAAAAAGTCGCTTACAAGTAAAACTATCATTTGATCTTACGCTTGACAATTACCAGAAAAGACTTGAAACCAAATAAAATCTAGTGGGGATCAATCACAAGAAATTTTACATTTTTAAAGAGATGCTCAAGGGTTTAAATTCTTACTACCAATTCATTTTTAAAAGTCAGAGTTACGTGGCAGTGAAACAAAAAAACAAACAATACCAAACAGGACTGACTTATGTCATAGCATTACTACACACAAGTCTCTTCAGCCTCTGAAATGCTGTTAGGTACTTTGTGCTGGTTTAAAGTGTATAACTAGTTACAACCGAGACCCTGTTTAACTAAGTTATCACAGTCAGGGATCCAAAAAGGTATCTACAAGTTTTAATACAAGTAGCCCTGTTCCACCACTAACAAAGACATAAATACAATTAAGTGCTGCTTAACAAAGGGGGAAGCTCTCCCTACCAGCTACACCTAAAAAACCCACCAAGTCTTTCAAAGAGTGGCCTTTATAGCAATTGTTTGATAACCTCAATGCAAAGCAAGTTACAATACTGGAATAGGGGGAAACCGTTAAAATATTACAAGTCTGCTCAGACTACCTTTTTTTCCTTTTTAAAAAGAACAAGTAGCACAGTTAAACTTTATATTCTCCTCGGATGGCTGTGTCACTTAACACCACACCTGCAACCCATTAGATGTTAGGAGCTCAAGAGGAGCCCAGGCTCGATAAGCGAGGAACAACTTGAACTTTTTCCCCTCCCACATCAAATATATATTCCCACATCACCCAAGGTGACGTAAAAAGGGAAAAATAAAATTGAGAAGCATAACAGTAGAGCTTTTACAGTCCTACACGCCTTGGTTTTCGAAGGGTTTTTCTCCCCACAGCTCCTACCATCCCACAAGACATTACAGAAGTCCTGGGAGACACAAAGCGGCCAGAAGTTGCTTCCAGGAGCCGTGGCAAGGCTTTCATCCCCCGGCTCCGGGCAAGGTTAGGACATAAAAATAATAACAAAGCGGCGGCTAGGCTGGTCTCCGGGCACCCTGACGGAGGTCATCCCTCACCGAGGCGCTCACCCACCGAGGCGCCCGACCCCCCCCGGCGGAGGATGCCCGGCCCCGCTGAGACCAGGCCCCCTGACGGACGGCGGGGCCCTGCTCGCCCGCTCCCGCCGGCGCGGGGGAAAGGATGCGGGGTGGACGGGGTGGGGGGAGACAAGGCCGGTACCCGCCTCGCCCGCCCACGGCGGGGCTAACGGCGACGGTTCCGCCGCCCGCCCGGCTGCGGCGAGGCGGCCCGGCCCCAGCGGCGGCGATCCCCGGCCCCACTCACCTGGAGGACACGCAGGGCCCCTCCTGGGGGGCAGCAGCTGGGGCATGGGCGGCCGGGAGGAGCCGGGTCTCGGTCGCCGCCGCGCCCCCCCCCTCCCGCCTCAGCCCCCGACGCCAGAGAAAATGTCACCGGAGGCCGCGGGGCTCCGCTGCGCGGCGTCACTTCCTCCCGCCGCCGCCGCCGGAGCAGCAGAGCGCCGCCCAGAGCGGCCGCCGCGCCCCACAGCGCCTCCCCGCGGCGCAGGGCGGTGCCGCCTCCCGCGCCTCGGCGCTGAGGGGGGCGGCGGGCGGGCTGCGGCGCACACACCCCACACACCCCGCGCACCCGTGACACGCACACACACAGCCCCGCACCCGCGGGAGACGCCTCCGGGCCCGGTGGGGCGTCGCCTGAGGGGAGGTGCCCGGCCTCGGCCGGAGCGCGGCCTGCCGAGGTGCCCGCAGGCATGGCGGCTGGGCAGGTGTGAGAGGCCCCAGGCCGCCTGAGGGGCAGGGCGGACGGCAGGCACCGCCCGGGCTGCTCACGCCGGCAGGGTTGCCCACCACCGAGGCAGCCGGCGCCTGGTAAGTCGTCCAGGAGAGAGACCTGTCCGCGGGCGAATGGCACACCGCTGTCTTTGGTTTTCCAGAAGCAGAAGTGTGCAAACCCAGCACGGCGGTTGGAGGCGACTCACCGGAGGAAAAGAGCAGAGGAGGGTGCGGAAGGAAAGGGGGGAAACGAGAAGAAAGAAGCAGCCCAGGATGGGGTCTACCCGGCTGGGGAGCAGTTCCATGGAGAGGGACCTTGGGGTCCTGGTGGACAACAGGCTCAATACGAGTGAACAGTGTGCTGCTGCGGCAAAGAAAGCCAACAGGATGCTGGGCTGCATCAACAAGGGCATCACCAGCAGAGGTAAAGAAGTCGTTATCCCACTCTGCTCAGGCCACTCCTGGAATACTGTGCTCAGTTTTGGTCCCTGCTATACAAAAGACGTGGACAGGCTGGAGAGGGTCCAGAGAAGGGCCACCAAGATGATAAAAGGACAAGGAAGCCTGCCATAGGAAGAAAGGCTGAGAGAACTGTGTTCAGCCTTGAGAAAAGAAGGCTTAGAGGACACCTTATCACCACATTCCAGTATTGAAAGGGTGGCTACAAAGAAGGTGGAGACTCACTTTTTACAGGGAGTTGCCTGGAAAAAATGAGGGTTAATGGGTACAAGTTGCTCCTGGGGAGATTCCGATTGAACACAAGAGGAAAGTTTTTGACAAAGAGAACAATCAGGCATTGGAATAATGTTCCCAGGGAGGTGATGGATTCCCCAACATTGGACACTTAAGATTCAGCTGGACAAGGTGCTGGGGCATCATGTCTAGACCATGCTTTTGCCAAGAAAGATTGGACCAGGTGGTCCCTGAGGTTGCTTCCAACTGGGTATTCAACGATTCTATGAAATGTCTTCCCACTGTGCAGGGGCCTGGCAGGGAGGAGGGCTGAGCTCTGGAGAGACGCAGGCGGGGGCAGCAGGAGCCCAGCGCCGCAAACGCCTCTCACCGGTCTCAGACAACGCTCGTTCTCCCTCCAGCGCCGATCCTGGTGATCCTGCCTCTGCACTGCCTGAGATCAGAGACCTGGGGGCTGGGTGGGGGAAGCGTGGTGTGCAATTAGGGTGACATTATAATGCAGACATTAAACATCATGCTGGTGTTTCTTAATCAGAGCATTTAGCTTCGCAGCCTCGGGGTACGTATGCTGCACAACTGCACAACACAGTGTAGGCAGCGCTCTGCAATTCAAAGACATGTGGCAGCAGTCATTTCAGTAGTCCCTAAATCCTGATCGGGGCCTACAAACGCCCGGGAAATTCCCGTGTTTAGACATGGATTGTATGGCAAAGGCACCCTCGGAGGAGCCTGCTCTTCCACAGCCACTGCTCATGGCACAGAATCAGTTACGGGGTTGATCGTATAGCAACATGCGTATGCACCTGCCACCACCCACCACCCAAATCACATATGTGGACTTGGGAAACAAAGACATCCCATGCTGCCTTGGAGCAACTTACCACATTGAGGGGAAATAAGAGAGAGACTCAGGTAGAAGCAGAACTATGTCTTCAGGATTTCATGATTCTCTTTTAAAACAGTACTTTGCAAGATATTTCTCACCAAACATGTAAAAAACTTCCTTTGCAAGAGCACCAGCCTCGCTGGTGCGTTCAATATTGGCGGTGTCAGTGTAAGAGGGAACAAGCAGCGCGCTAACGAAATCCATGCTTAAGAGAAGATGAAACCTGCCCTGCGTGGGGCTACTGGGGGCTCTAGTCCAGAATCATCTCCGATTTCCTACGCAGCTTGAGCCATGCCCTCCCACCAACTAAAATCAACCTCCACAACCCGGCTAGCTACTTCTGGGAAGATAAGCCAGAATCTGTATTTACAGGGAAGGATGTACTTTAAAGGCACGACTCCTGAAAGACAGCCGGAGGACGGCACGCTGTTGCACCGAGCGTTAGGACACGGCAGCGAGGAACAGGCAATGCAGTTTTGGACGGCGTACAGAAAAGCATAACGACACAGGCGAGGGCGGCGAGCATCTGCCTCGCATTTGCAAGAAGAGTGATAAACGGAAAGGAGCTCCAGGAGCCACGACTGAAGGAATCAGCACCCTGGAGGCATTGCAAAAGGGAAAAAAAAAAAAAAAAAAAAAAAATTCTGACTATCGTAGGTACAATGGAATTAGTAAACTAAGCAGTGAGACATTAGTGATCTGTAAATATTTGAATGAAGTAAGTGGCATGAAGGGAGAAGACTGGTGATAGGTTAATGATTTTAATGGGGTGAAATTAAGCAAGGGCATGTTTAAGCTGAGAATCAGGGTGGAAAGCCTTTGAATGGAGAACTGTAGGCTGGAAAATTGTCTCCCGAAGGGAAGTGGTGAAAGCTTTATTGCCTGAGATTTTAAATGCCAGATTAAGAGAAATAACCAGGGGACTCATTCTGAATTTTCAAGGAGATGGGCTGACAGATTAGGAAGGGAGGAGGAAAGGCAAGAGGTGGTGCTGGCTCCAGGAATTTAGGGAGGACAGCCCAGCACCTCTTCTGGTCTCCTTTGGCTCTGTTTTATCACTCTTTGACCGCCTCTGCCAAGAGTGAGATGATTTCAGCATTAGTTACCTCCACGAGGAAGCGATAAGAACTCCTTCACCACGAAGAAACGCAGTTGAGAAATGGGAGCCTCGGTGGGACATCTCTAGAAAGGATCACGGGGGAAGGGAGCGGTGGAGCCTCTTCCAGGGGATGTCACCACACCGACACCTCCCCTCTGCGGCACTTGCGCTTCCCCAAAGACAATGGGAGGAAATTAGCTCAGTGCTGGAGCAGACAGGCAGGAGCGACCCTGAGCCACGCTCCCCTGTCAAAGTAAAAGCTGGTTGTGGAAGCGCTTTGGCTCCAGAGGGTTTCCAGGCTGGCTTCCCTCAGCTGGCTCTTGGCAGGGGGAGCGAAGCTCTCCATCCCTGCTCCCATCTCGTCCCCAGCTCCAGACTGGGAGAATGACTTTTCAAGAGCCCTTCCCCGTGCGCCCGACAGCAGCATCCGTAGGCACATTCTGCATCCTCTGCAGAAGGAATATATAGAAACTTCACCTTCCGAGTGACATTTAAACAACGCCCGTTTTCCAAGCTGGGCTGCGGGCTGCCAAGCATCTGAAATCACAAATGCGCTGCTGCGAAACCCGGCCAAGCCGTCCCTTCGCTGCACTCCCGCTCTTTCCCGAAGTCACCCAGGCTCCTCTGCAGCCACCAGCGGCGGCGGAATGGGGACCACGGGAAAGGGGCTCGGGACACTAACGGGTGCACCAACCCTGAGCTACAGCCCACGTCTCCTGGGGAAGGAACAGAGATAAAACCTTTCCTTTCTGCTGGGTTTTACCAGCCAATATTGGCTAATTAAGCAGCTGTGCTGCATTAAATTTAATTAGCATTAAAGGCCTCTTTAGCAAGGGGCTAGAGCAGGCATTTATTAGATCAGGGGGTAGTTTTGGAGTTGTTGGTTGTTTTTTTTAGCGGAGATTACATGGTTCAGGAAGGACGGTGTAATGTTGAATGGCTTCAAGGCAATGGAAGCTGCGCTGCATCCTCCCACGTAGGTGAGAAGGAACCGCAGGTTTAACTTTAAACACACACTTATTGGTAAAGCCTCCGCTTACTTGCTTGTGGGTTTGTTTTTTTTCTTTTTTTCAGACGAGTTATTTCTGAATTGGAGAAGCAGAAATCCTTCCAGCCTGGTACTGAATTTTTTTTAATGAAGTGAGCACATAAGGAAACGAAAAATGTTTCTAAAGCCACTTGAAGTTACTAAGAGCAGCTGCGTACTCAGAGACAAAGTGAAGGATTTCCTGCAGCGTGCAAGGCCACACAGACCAGGATTACTATTGTTTCACTGCTGACCCTGTAATTAGAAATGTCAAAGAATAGCTCAGAAATACAAGATCTTTCCCAGACCTGTAAGGCCTATTCAGTACTAAATGCGATTTAAAAAAAAATCTTTAGTAAACTTAGGTTTTGGCACATCACATTTTTTGTTTATAAGTACCCAAAATAGAATTAAGAATATTTGGAGTGTTTTACTGGAGATTGTACAAAACACAACCAACTTACTTTTAAAATAAATCTTGAAACTATTTTAATATTTTTTAAAATGGTATTTAATTACAAAGTCCCATATTCATATTCTATATCTACTAAGGGATTGAGATAAAAAAAATTCTGAATACTTTCAAAGAAGATTGAAAAGAGACCACAATAAAACATTTGCAACAGAGTATTTCTATAGTACTAACCAAAATATATAGTCAAAAGATTCCATCCACATCTTTTGAGAATTCATTTTGAGTAAATAGATACCTATTTCAGCTCAGTAGCCTTAAATTTGCCTGATGTGTTTTGCATTTTTCTAGCATTTTATTTTTATTATTCTGGTTTTAGTACCTAAATGTTTTCTTTTAAATAAATCCCTATCACTTAGCTAGTTTGGGGATGAGTTTTAAATTATTTTTCTAAAGCAATTATTATTTTGCATATTGGCCTGATAAGAACAGTATGTTGCTTTATGGTGAAACGTATACAAGTTTACACCTGAGGTTGACCATGGGTTTTCACATCTAGTGTATAATTTTATTATTTTTTTTTTCAGGTGGAATTTGGATTCTCACGTTTTCCAGGAGGAGGAATTAAGCACACTGTGACAAAGCAGGCACATCTTTTGCGCTGCTTCTGTAAAACCAAGGGATCTGCAGCTCCAGCCCTAGCCCTGCCGTGTCGCACACTGCGGGCAGCTGCCCTGGAGCCCCACACAACTGCTCTCAGCCTGCAGGTGCTCATAGACTGGTGTCTCCAAAAATCAGGCTGGGAGTTCAGACGGGAGCAGCTGATGTAATCTGAAGTGAGGCTGAAGCAGCGGAGGCCTCTCCAGGCATTCGTGTTAATTCTCAGTTGGGTGATTATTTCATAATATACAACGGCCGAGGCTGCCGCAGCAAATCGCCACCCACTGTGACCTCCCTGGAAACACTCAACAGCTGCCAGGGCAGAGGGTGAAGCCCAAAAAATCAAACATTTTTCCAGCTGAGCGCTCAGGCTGGCATGCTGCTGTCTCGGCAGGACCTCTGCGAGGCGTTCCTGCGCCAGCATCCCGTCCCCACGCTGGAAAAGCTGGGCCGTCCCAAAACACCAAGAGCGAGGAAGGACATCTCCATTTGCCCTGCAAGGCACTCTGCCCGTTCAAATGCGTAACTGAAGAGCTGAGAAGTCTTACTGGCTGCACAAATCTTGTTTAATATGACTTTCCCCTGTTTCCATCACAAGCTGAACTGTCAGACCCGACAACCGTCCGCTGATTTACGTTGCATGTGCTGCAGATGGCTCAGCTGTGGCACACAGCTCGGGGGCAGCTGCTAGGTATTTTTTTTTTTTCTCCTTGTGTTTCCAATGCTAGGAAGCAACACGTGGCTGTCTTTGGACAGCTTTTGAGTCAGAGTCTGGCCGTGCCGCTGTCTATATTCGGGCTCTTTGCCAATGAATGGGACACAGCACATGCTGTGAAGTAGCAGCAGCCGGGGAGCAGTGCAGCTGCCCTGCGGGCACAGGGGGAACACCCCCCAGGTTTCACAACTGGTGCAGTGTTAACAGTAATGAAGTGGTGCTAAGGCAGTCTGCAGTCCTGGGAAATCCTCCCAAGCCTTGAGTCATGGTAACGTGCACCATAAAAAGCTGTTAGCTGAGCAAGTCCTAAGGCTCTCATTGAAAAGCACCCTCAAGCCCTCATCTAATCCATCTTCCTAACCCAAAGCACGATCAACACTCCCTTACATTATAAACACTTAAGCAAAGCATTTCTGATCTGCTCTAAAAGCCTCCAGTGATTAAGATTCCTTAATTGTCAGGCCGTGACCTCCAGTGCCTTACAATGGCTTTCTTGTTAAATTATATTCTGCCGTCTACCCAGCTATGTTCTGATGCCTTTCAGGACTGTGACTTCTTTCGCCTTCCATAACAATAAAGATCAGGTTATTTTTCTTGCTCTTTCCAGATTCAAAGACTGCTCCCTTGCCTTCTTTCAGTGGTTTTTCTTTTGGTAAGCAGCAGCTGTACCTGTTGTCATCCCCGCGCTACTATGCCTGCTCTAGATTTCACCTCAGGTACCTCTGAGGCAATTTCCCCTCAGCCAGTTTAGCCCATGTGTACAAGAGATGCCTTGTCCACTCGCTTTTGCCATCTCAATTTCTAGCCCAGAAGGAATTGGAGATAAGTAGCCACAAAACTACAGCAACTAATCCTTTCCTAACATCTTGATTTAAAAGCCTGAGACTAAACACCAACTCCCTCTGGCATATGCAAGATGAGGCCAAAGGTTCCCATGAGCAGTGACTCTCTAAAAATCCTTCGATTCTTCCCCATCAAGGTGAAAGAAATGAGGTGAAGAAGGTCACAGGGTGAGGAGGCTGTGGCACTCTACCGACACCAGCGTCATTCTGAGCTTGCAGCTTCGTAGCAATCAGAGCTACGCCCTAAGCATAACTGGAGAGAGGTCTCATGATCCCGTTGCTTCAAGGGCAGACACGAAGCAGCAGGAGGAATCTCCCTGCAGATCAGCGAAATCAATTTCTGCAGTGAAGTAACAGCTCCTGGGAACAGGCAGACCATGCTAAATCATTACCACAATCTTTTTGCAACTCTAATTGCAAGCAGATGTAGCTACAAATTGTCACAGAGAACACCACTGCTCTTCATTTCCTGGCTGCCCAGTACAAACGGGCCCTAGTCCATGCTTGATGTCCTTAGGTGCTGCCACTATTTCTAGATTTTGATTTTTCCCCATCCACAGCAGATTTTCAGATTTTTGGCTGTAGTACAAAAATAACTTTTTAAAGCTGTGGTGTTTAAGGCTGGTGTGGTGGTGGCATGGAAATACGAGGAGGGCTCTGGGGACCCTTTTGGAAGATGAGATTTGAAGTAGAACTGGAAAGGACAATCAGCTTCAAAATGATCACATCCTACAGTGGTTCTGCAAAAACATCCAAGACCTAGAAAGGTCTTACTACAAAGCCCTTTTTTGTTTTTAAAGCTATCACTTCACTACCCATAAACCTATTTATCTACTTTAATTTGCTTAGCTCTATTTATAATGTAAGAAGAAACAACAAGTAGTCAACAGTAGACTGGTATCTCTCAAAGCCTTGGACATGGGCAAACCTTACAGATTAGTGGCATGGCTTCCATTTTCCCAGATGACAGTGAAACTACAGAACTTTAGGAGGTTGTTGCTGCTACATCTCATCTCAGCTCTTACCTGTAAGCAGTAGTTTGCCAGTGAAGCCAATACTACGACCCACGTAAAACAAGTCAGGGCTCAACCTGTTTCCATGAAGGTGGACAGCCATCCTACACAAAAGAAAACCCCTTTGTGGGCTCAGATGCTGCACAATCCAGCAGGAAAAAAGCACAATCCAAAGCCCAGACAAGGAAAAGAGGAAAACCGGACCCTCTGATCAGTTCAGTTCTAAGTGGTAATGGTCAACCAGATCCTGACATGGACACCTTCTGGTGAAGGTGCCACCTGGAGGCCTGTTACAGGTGTGTATCACATGGAAAAAGAACTGCTAAAGAAACAAGTAAGCGTGGTGGTTATTTAATGAAAAATAGGTGATTTTTACAAATGCAATGCTACATGAACCCCTGAAAGTGAGCATGCTTGCTGGAAGGTCACAACTGTGCCATCCAACAGCAAGAAGAGCAAGGCAGAAAGTGGCAGAAGTACAGTATGAAGTCCAAAATGTGCTATTTGCTAGTGCAAATAAACAGACAATAGAAGGGAGATCTTCTTCCACGCAGGCCACTTCAGGTGAATTTTCTGGTCTCTGTCATCTCAAGACTCAGCAACTCAAGCCGCTTTGAGAACTCTGCCTGCAAGGCATTCTAGCGGGAGAGAAAACAGAAAGGAATCAGTGACCACGAAACAGTTTTCTTACATTCTTGTTAGATGAACATTATCTATACGATGATCAAACCTTGGGATATTATTAGCACCGATTAACCCAAGCATTGAGCTGGAAGGTCTCACTAATGCAAGCAGCAGAAATCTCCAAATGAAGGGCTAAACAAGCTCAGTGCTCTTCATACTGCGCCCCAATGTGATATCAGACAGCTTCAAGCTGAAGAGGTACGCTCCAGAGGTGAGTATTCTGACCTGATAAAAGCCTCAGGCTGCTAAGGTGAGCTTGTATTTCTGAATCAAAACCAAGTGGCTTACCAACCCGAGCAGCCCCATCTGGAAATGTAAAAAATACTCTCAGATAGCTGTGATTTTTGATGACAGCTTTAAGGCTTATCACTGAATACCTTGTGCTTTATCCATGAGCAAGCAGACAGTAGCCCAAAGAAATAGAGACAGGTTTTATGTTCAAATGTGGCCCAGCTCACTGAGTAAAGCCACGTATGAACTTCCCAAACAGCTTTATATGAATGCTTCCCAACAACCATAGCTGCAGATTACATCAGCGCGGATGAAATAATGTTTTATAGGAGAAGGTCCCCATTGCAGTCTACAAGGCAGCTGCTAAATAAAATACAGGCCCTAGAGCCCTCTCAGAGTTCAGGGACAGCAAGAAAGGTT
Organism: Alca torda; assembly: GCA_008658365.1. NCBI lineage: Eukaryota > Metazoa > Chordata > Aves > Charadriiformes > Alcidae > Alca > Alca torda. The sequence goes on from CM018101.1 coordinate 4,746,695, forward strand.
GTGAGACCAATAAGCTGCAACACAGCTGAATGAATAAACATTCTGACAGGTGAAGCAGACAACATCCAGAGGGATATAGATACCTAATCCCCACTGATACCATTATGCCCAACTGCCTTTGTAGCTTAGAGATCATTCCTCCACCAGCTCCTCCTACCAATATGCACGGCTTCTCCCTTACCAGAGCAAAATTTCCCTCTAGGGATCATTAAGACTACAATCTGAGGCAGATAAATCCACAGCCAATTAATATATATATAGCTTAATTTGGAAGTACAGTACTCATATAAATCTCTGTGAAAGATGAAAAACTCTTACCAGTTCTCGTTTTAATTCTTCTATCTTCACTTTTGCAAGGGAAAGACTCTAAGGGGAGAAAATGGCAAAAAAATTAATATTTCTGCTGGAAACACAAAGCCCTTGCATCATTGCAAGAGTCTAATGATGTGCCACAGGGTAATTCAGGGATAATGAAATCGGTTTTGTGTTCACACTTCACATGCAAAAGGTACAGACATTAAAAGCCTAGTACCAGTTTGGTTTGGGCAATCATGTATTTTTCAAGAGTCTGGTATGGCCTAAAAAAACCCCCTAGTTTTTAGCAGTTTTCCAAATCTACCAATCAAGGAACTGGATTTTAAACATATCTGTGTATGAATTTTCCAAAGCACAATAAGCTTGCCAGGATAAAGCTTCCTCCCTCCTTCTGCCTGCACCAGAAGCAAGGCATCGGGGCTCTCCCCATCTCCACTGATGGGGAAGATGGGAGGGAGGTGGGAACTGGAGAACCTAATCCAATTTGACCATCCTGTTTTGCTTGAGGAAAGGAGGCAGATGCCTCTTGGGAGTAAGATGAATTTAAAACAGAAGCAGTCCCACCCTCTCCCTTCATCCTTTTCTTCTAGGAGGGTGACAGCAGCATTTGTATAAGGGAGATGTGTTGAGAGGCAGGAACTTGATGGAGGCGCTAAGGAAGTGGAGAGAGAAGTGTGGCCCAGCAGACAGGTCCCTAGTTCATAATACAAGAGATGCAATTAATCGCAGAGTGTCTAGGTGATTTTGGATAAGTCTCTGTTTCTCTGACCTTTGTGCCCCATTTGTGCCCCCATGACACCAAGCTGTGTGGTGCGGTCGACACGCTGGAGGGAAGGGATGCCGTCTAGAGGGACCTGGGCACGCTGTAGAGGTTGGCCCATGCGAACCTCATGAAGTTGAACCAGGCCAAGTGCAAGGTCCTGCACCTGGGCCATGGCAAATCCAGACACAAATACAGGCTGGGCAGAGAATGGAATGGGAGCAGCCCTGAGGAGAAGGACTTGGGGGTGCTGGTGGATGAGAAGCTCAACATGAGCCGGCAATGTGTGCTGGCAGCCCAGAAAGCCAACCGCAGCCTGGGCTGCATCACAAGAAGTATGGCCAGCAGGGCGAGGGAGGGGATTCTCCCCCTCTACTCCACTATGGTGAGACCTCACCTGGAGTACTGCGTGCAGCTCTCGAGTCCGCAGCACAAGAAGGACATGGACCTGTTGGAGCGGGGCCAGAGGAGGCCACGAAGATGCTGGGAGGGCTGGAGCCCCTCTGCTGTGAGGACAGGCTGAGAGAGTTGGGGGGGTTCAGCCCGGAGAAGAGAAGACTCCGGGGAGACCTTAGAGCCCCTTCCAGTCCCTCAAGGGGCTCCAGGAAAGCTGGGGAGGGACTCTGGAGCAGGGAGGGGAGTGATATAGGATGAGGGGGAACAGTTTTAAACTGGAAAAAGGGAGATATAGATAAGATCTGAGGAAGAAATTGTTTGCTGTGAGGGGGGTGAGCCCCTGGCCCAGGTTGCCCAGAGAAGCTGTGGCTGCCCCATCCCTGGAGGGGTTCAAGGCCAGGTTGGACGGGGCTTGGATCACCCTGGTCTGGTGGGAGGTGTCCCTGCCCAGGGCAGGGGTTTGGAACTGGGTAGTCTTTAAGGTCCCTTCCAACCCAAACCATTCTATGGTTTATAAGAACTGCAATAAGTATTTTTCACCTCTTACACAGAAAGGTCTGAGGTTAGCTCTATTAACGGCTGTGGGGTGCTCAGGTGAGGAGGTAACAGGGGCCCTATCAAGTAATCCAAATACAAAACTGTAAACTAGACAGTTACAGCTGTATTTAATAAACCCAAACCCATTCAACTATTCACACTCCAGTTTTTGCTACTTCTCCCCTGAATGACAAAGAGAAAAATCATTAATACTTATCTGTAAAAGCAATGGTTATCGTCCAAAGGAGACTGGAAATACTTGGGTTTAGTGGTTCCAAATATCACAGGTGGTGATGTACAGATGTCACACAAAGCCAAGGCTTTCTGTTTCATGGACTAAAGCCCTGTTTACCCATGACTTCCTTAAGCCACTATAAAGTTGTTCACAAAATTGCCCTTAACCAAAACAGTCTTTTGTAACAAGCGTTCCAATTGGAAAAAGAGTAAAATCCTTTTTATAAAAGGCCCTTCACACAGCAGTCTGATAGTAACTCCTAGCACAGGGACCAACAGTGACAACAGTCAAAATATAAAATCAAGAACAGATACACAGACAGGGGCTTTCAAAACTGCAATTTAGTCACCTATATCAGAAGCCTGAGATTTCAAAGACCCCTCAAGAGAAATCAAAGAAAATGATGGAGCAGCCTGTACTAACACGAGCTAGAGTACTTTTTTAGGGGACAACGCCTACATTTGGCTATTTCTTCATAATTGTTAAAACCTTGCTCAGAGCTCCAACCTCTGCACAATGCGCTGTATCCACCATATTGACAGCCTGATGACATGGATAGCTAATATATTGGTAAGCCTCAATAAAAAAATTATACTAAGAAATTATGTTTTCTTCCACATTTCTTTATCTAATTTCTACCTAATTCACTGTGACAATGAGCTCACCCAGCAAATCTGCTCATTTCATTAAAAGAAAGTCTGCCTGGTAAGCACGCTTAATTTCTTGGCTTTGATTAATTAATAGATAGCCTTCTGTTTAAGTAAAGTCTTCTGTTTACACCACTAGTAGACCTGTAGGACATCTACCTGCCCACTGAAACCATGACAATATCCTTTACAATCTGAAGTCCATTAAAATTAATCTGATGACAAATACAATAGAACAGTGAAAAAAATAGTTACAGGAGGCAAATCTAAGTAGGACTGCAGTTTCTTCTTCACAGGCACAGTTTCTTGCCGCAGTTTAGCCAGTTCCTGTGAAAAGAGCAAGGCAGATTATATTCTATAGCCTTACTTGTAGAAGTGATGTAAATCAGTTAAATAGATCAACAATTACATACAGCATTTCAGAATTCACAGATGTTGGTGAGAGCTTTTATGATCCTTCTTAAAACCCATGGAAAACTAAAAGATCTGCTATTAATTCAGTCATCAATCAAACCCAGTTCAAATTTTACAGAGGTATCAATTATTTTTTCTTCACTCTAAAGACATCTTCAGATATCTTTTCTCACGGTATAACCAGCTAATATCACCTCCCTGAAAGGAGAGGGGATTTCCAATGAGAATCCACCAGACAGAGAACATTTGCTGTCAACTTCACTGTAGTTCGGAGAGAGAACTGAGCCCCAAGGAAGGGGATACATTTTCGTGGCTACGGCTTCTGTATGAAAACAGTTTTGCACATGTGGGAGCAAAAAGACTCCCCTTACACTTGCACTGCTTTGCTCGTTCTGTTAACAAGGGGAAATAATTTCTCTTTGGGGCTGAAAATTGAGCACCTTCCACATCCCTCAACTCTTTTCAAATAATCAAAGGAAAAAAAAAAATGCACTCTGAAGATAAAGCCATTTGTGCTGCCCAACTCACTGAGTTCTTGGCAAAGCACACATAGAAATGTCAGGGAGTCAAACCTACCCTTATGCTCAAGTTCTAGAAGATGACAGGTCTAGAAAATTGACTATGACTTTTTGTATGCAAAATGCCAACAGAAATTATTTCTGGTTAGTACCCTTCTGAAGCACTATGCAATGTAAACATTGCCACCCGCTGCTGGTTCATGGGAACGACAACATAAAAATCAGGAAACCTATTTGCATTGTTCAACTTAACTAACATGCAGGAAAAGCTAGCAAAAGAAATGGGGAGAAAGACTAAGTTCTCATTACAGTAATAGCAAATAATATTAAGATGTGACCAGTGCAGACAGAACAACACAAATACATGTTACATGTGTACAAATGCTGGAGAATCTATAGCTAGTAACTCAAGAAATATGCTTTTTCCTTTAAATTATCCCACTGAGCTTACAATACAGCTGAAAAATGTTATATTTAAAGATAGAAGAAAAAAAAGCAGACAGTGGTTCAGATTTTGGATTTCACTTGACCTCCTCCCCTTGCTCTGAAGTGTTTGAAAGCAGGTTTATTTCACACAAACTAGAAAGAATCACCTGGGTCATTCTATGAAGTAATTTCAATACACAGGTAGCCATGTAACAGGATACAGTCCACAGAATATCCACTCTGTTTATGGCATGGATCACAAAGAGAGGATCACAGGCTGCCTTTCAGTGTCAGGGCATTTATCTCATGGAAATTCTCTAGTAGGCTATATTCCCAATTACAGACAGAGGCAAAAACAAAAGAGAGGAAAAAACAATAGGCAACAAAAAATAAAGATTCCACTTGTTCCCCTCAGTCAGTCCAGAAGGAAAGCTTCTTCCCAAGTCCAAAATAAGCCCACATCTAACCCTGGAGAAAAGGTACCACTTCAGCGTCGGCAGATGCTTCTCAGTTTCTAGAAGAGCAAAACCCATGCCAACATACCCCAGATCAGAGGTATCCATCTACAGGATTTTTATTTGTGCTTCTTTTTACCATTAATATTTGTTCAGGCAACCAAATGGCAAACTACATTTCCTGAAACCACCCAGCGAACAAGCCTGGTCTGTACCACTGTAGAAACATGCATCTTGGATCAAAAGACCTACCTCAGACAGGTTCACGAGTGACTCGTGTGTCAGCGACTTGTCCAACCCTCTGGCAGTAAGCTCCTCCTACAAACAGGAAAGAGCTCATTCATAACTGACCACAAAATATAACAGAGAGGAGAAAGATTTTGTCATTTCCTTGGGTTTTGGTCTAAACAAGCAAATAAGAATGCAGTTTGTCAAGAACAGAAACATATGCTACCTAAACCACAGCTATAGCTGTGTATATAAATTTTAGCAGCAACTGATTTCATATCAAGAATAACAAGTCCTCCCAGAAAACTAGCAGGGGAAGAGCACATGGCAAGGCTGGGATGAGGCTTTTCAGTAAAACGTCATCAACTCTAATACCACATTTTCCATCTCATTTTTTCTAAGGTATTTAATACTTGAATGCTGTCCAATAAAGCATTCACATGTCCTTCATCACGTAGGAAAGGTGAAGAAGACAGTACAACTTCTGCCTTCTGTGTTTAATCATTCATTACTTTCAAGAAATAGCTATATTCAGAGTTGACACACAGTTTACAATCAGCTGCTGCTCTTCTGGCAGCTGTCTGCGTACTCTTATATGACAGTACGTCACAACAAGCACAAGGTAGTCCGAGCTAACACAGCTCTCAGTGAAAGTAGAGAAAGTGTTCTTTCATTTATCATAGGATGTCCTGGGGAGAGACCATGAATATAGCAGGAACAACTGAAGCGTAGTAACACGTTGTCCTGTTAGCCCAGGAGTCCTCAGTCCTGGACTTTAACAAGCTCCTGGGATGTCTCTAACTACAATTTTGGGCCCAACCAACCATTACTGTGCCATCTCATCACCATGTCTGTCTAGAAAATTCCTTCCATCTACCTCAGCAGCCTTGATCCTGATTTTGAAATCCATAGATTTATCACTCAGGAACTTAATTTTCTGGTCTTCAAATTGAGCTTTGGCCTTTTCGAATTCCAGGTATTTCTCTGTTTTTTCAAGATCCCTTAAAAAAAAACACAAAAAGAAACAAAACTTATACATTCAAAGAGATACCAGTATACAAATACTGCTTAATTATCTATGCTTAAGCCAAACCCTGTAATACAACCAACACCAGAACAGAGAGAATGGAGAAAAACTTGCATTTCCCCATGGGACTTCCCAGTGGAAACATCCACAGCTGTTACACCCAGACTCCAAAAGGCTACAGGAAAGGGGAAAAAAACCAAAAGGCCAAGGGGAAAGCCATCCGCATAAAAGCGCAGAGTCAGACTCCTCTGCATAATTCCCTAATTGAGACCTGTTAACCATGCTAAACTTAAGATCACTGAGAGGGGCCATGGCAAACCTGCACAAAGCACACAGGCCTGATATCTCTGCTATAAGTGCTCGTAGACCAGTTTTGTTTTAAAATAACTGATTTGATGATGGTACCCCAAATCTCTTTTGATTACTGAATGTGTCCATAGCACAGAGTTTTTGGTAGGTACTTCTAAATATTTTAGTTAGAGATGTGTCAAAACCTTGACAATTCAGTTGTCCTTGTTAGTTACCACAACCAGTGTTCCATGTTGCAGAGATCAGCAGTATTGCTTACACCTATCCCTTTTCTCATCCATTACTCACTCCCGTATCTTCTTTTCCAGCATCAGAGCTTCAGTTAATTTTTTCATCCTGTCCCCCAATTCCAGTTCCATTTTCCTGTTTTTTGATTCTGTTGCATACAGCTCCGAAGTCATATCATTGATGGCACAGAAGAAGCTGGTGAAGAGAGAGATTCAGTGGGAATGCTCAGGAACCAGCTCTTCTGAAACTCAGAATTATTATTCCACACTTTACACAAATGACTTGGTTCTGTTCTCGTACTATGATAGGAGGAATTAAAATAAGTCACTAACTTCCCTTAACTACCAAAGATTTCATCTGGAAGGGGAAACGGCACAGCAATCTCAGTAGGAGGAAGTGAACAAGACCTGGCACTCTAGTGAATATAACCACTGGGTTTGAAATCATTGTATGTTCCACTCCTGGCTTGCCAAATTGCCTTTGAGAGACACTGTATTCAGTCCCTGAAAACATACATCCCCGAGGTGATACCCAGCAGTATTTCAGTCTCTTCCTCCTCCCAAACGGTTCAAAGTTGCTCACCCCTCCATCTCAGGAGAAGAGCTGTAAGAGCCAAGCTCCTGAACATCATATAAAAATTGGATTCCAAGGCAGATTTTGGCCCTTCCTTACCTCCAGTGCTTAGCACAAACCTGTTGTGTAACGGGTCAAAGCCAGGCTAGGGAGAGGGGCCCAGGAAGAGCAGACTAACGGCTGCCATTTCTCTGTGGCCACTGACCACAAAAGCATGGGCAAAAAAAAAAGAGGGATTTAACTCTGGCTGAGGCACTTCTCAGGCTTTGGAGACTTCCATTGCAGGGGTAATCAAGAGCTAGAGCTTTGTGCTCAGTTGCTGTGTACTCCGAAGCTGCCCAAGAGGTGCAAAATAAGCTGAACAAGAGAGATTTCCTGGTGTGAAAGTCAAGTTTGAAAATGTTGAATTGAAAAAACAGAGGGAAGCAGCACTGATCATCACCCCTGATGCACAGTGGCAAAAATTACCTGACAAGAGAAGTGTCCTTTGTTTCAAGTATCACTGCGCTGTTTACCAGGACATTGAGGTAGCTGGTGCCTTTGCTGGACAGCCCAGACGGGGAAAGAGCCAGGCTTTCTGCAAGAAGGCTTTGTAGATACTTAGCTGGAAAACAAACACAATCCAAAATAGTACTTTTTTTTTTTATATCACTGTTCTTTTAAGGCCTAGATGGGATTGTCTCTTTCAACACGTGTGTTAAAAATGTATTATGGTCCCCTGAACCACTCACTTGCTCAAAAAAAAAAAAACCATTATCAAACACTCACTCCAGGCAGCTCGAGCATAACTTAACCACCTCACTGTTGTTTCAGATTCCTCAAGTGCTTTCCTTAACAGTGGGTTAGCACCAGCTCAGACTCTTAAATCAGCTGTAGGGTTGCTTCCCTGCCTATCCAGCCAATATTTCAATGCTCTGCTACTCAGCCCAGCAGCTAGGAGGTTTTAGCAATTAATCTGCTTGTTCATATTTACAGTCTGCTCAAGACAGCTTAAAAAATTGCTCTTTATCAACCTTACATCACTGTAAATTTTTGCTGCAAGGGAGGCATGGGATGCATTGTAGTAAAAGCTGTACCAGAACAAAAGCTGAGTTTGTTCCAATTATGTACACTTACTTATTTTTATATAAATTTGTTTGCAAGATTTTAACAAAGACAATCTTCAGGGTCACTATGAAAAACTAACTTTGATGGAAGGGGGAAGCGCAGCTTTCAAACTTACCTTCTGCTTCATATTCTGTTGCCTTCTGCTTCATGTCCTCTATCAGCAAAGAAACATCCATATCTCTGGCTTCATTGCGCTCTGCAAGGTCATACAAGGTATCAACTGTCCTTTTATTCACTTCAAATGCTGGAATAGGCTGATTCTTATATATTTTCTTTAGCCATAAGGCAATCTGACAGAGAAGGGGAAAAAAAAAAAAAGAAAAAAAAAAGTAAAAGGTCAAGTGAAACAACAGAAAATAGCTGATAGGTGTGAGAAATGTGAAAGTGCTGCAATTTCTACATTCCTGAAGAACAACTACTACTACACCAGTAGGGGAACAGGTGGAAAAAAGGGAGAGAGCTTCCTTTGTCTCAATTTCCCGTTTAATCTCCCTCATTTCTCTGGACACCTGCTTACCTTCAGGCGATAAAGTTTTATTTTTTTATTCACACGACCTGTTTGCTACAGACATGCTAGTTGTCCAAGAGATGTTAAATGGGTATTTGGCAGCTGGTGAAAACTACATTAAAGCAGTGTGGGATGAAACTGCTCAAACCATGATCATGGGGAACAGTCTCTACAGGCCAGTGGGGGAGAATGAATTACTACAATGTGCAGGCATAAGCCCCGCAGAGCGCAATTTTTACCACTGAAAAGAAGGTCAGAAATGGGAGAACACAATGCAGTGCTCTCAGGAGGCACTGAAAGATTAGATTATGGCTGGTAATAATTGAACACATGGAAGTTTAACACCGAGGAAACATAAATTCTTGTCTAAGGCTACCTAAGCAACCCAACGGAAAGGGACACAGCCTTACAACTTAAAAAGACATTTCCTTCTAGCATGTCCTTCTTTATGCTTCTACCATACCAGCATCTCAGCTACATACACTGCACACAGCAAACATCACCCTGAACCACTCTGGGGAGAAAACCATCAAGGCCTTAGAGCCAAACAGCACTAATTATCTGTAGATGAAAACTCTAATACTGCAAAAATGCCAAGTTCACAATCAAAGGATGAATTGACTCTTTCTGCCACTTTCTGTAGGGACAATGATTTGAAACACAAAAACTTCAAGCACGCAACATCTCCATAACCTAGCTTTTTAAATGAGCTGTGAGCTCATTTAAAGGTCAGTGAGCTCAGGCTGTTACCTAGTAGGCAGCTGAGGATGAAGTGGGTGAACACAGATTGCACTGCTGCAAAACCCACCCAGCGACCATGTCTTGCCTGTTCCCCAACACCCACAGGGGCAGGAAAACGACATGGGCTCATTTCTGCTCATAAACTGTTCATGTCCAAGTGCCAGCCAAGCAGAGCGACAACGGCCAGGGCCCAGCAAAACCTCCAGTGCAACCATTCAGGTACCTCACCTGTAAGGACAGAAAGAGACACTCTTGGGAGAGTGGGATTAAGGCTGCGATAATGCACCACGGACACCTCCACCACCGCCTCCACAGAATTATAGAATTGCCTAGGTTGGAAGGGACCTTTCAGATCATCGAGTCCAACCATCAACCTAACTCTGACAAAAACCATCACTAAACCATATTGCCAAGCTCTACGTCTACCTGTCTTTTAAATACCTCCAGGGATAGTGGTTCCACCACTTCCCTGGGCAGCCTGTTCCAATGCTTGACAACCCTTTCAGTGTAAAAGTTTTTCCAAATGCCCCTGAAAAATCAGGTGGCATCTTAACTGTTGGGTGGATCAACCCCCTCTTAACAAGAATGAGTCTGGGCGGCAGCTGGATTCTGTGGTGAAGACTCTGGTTCCCATCCTGACAGAGCTGAGGGTCACAGAATCGGAGAGTTGTCTAGGTTGGAAGGGACCACATCAAGTCCAACCATTAACCCAGCACTGCCGAGTCCACCACTAACCCATGTCCCTCAGCACCATGTCTGCCCGGCTTTTAAATACCTCCAGGGATGGTGACTCCACCACTTCCCTGGGCAGCCTGTTCCAATGCTTAAGAATGCTTTTAGTGAAGAAGTTTTTCCTAATATCCAATCTAAACTTCCCCTGGCACAACCTGAGGCTGTTTCCTCTTGTCCCAGCGCCTGTTCCTTTGAAGAAGAGACTGACCCCCATCCCTCTACACCCCCCTTTCAGGGAGCTGTAGAGAGCGAGAAGGTCTCCCCTCAGCCTCCTTTTCTCCAGGCTGAGCCCCCCCAGCTCCCTCAGCTGCTCCTCACAAGACTTGTGCTCCAGACCCCTCACCAGCTCCGTTGCCCAGGACATAGCGCTCGAGGTGGGGCCTCACCAGTGGAGTACAGGGGGATGGGATGGTCACCTCCACCTCCACCTCCACCTCCACCTCCACCTCCACCTCCACCTCCACCTCCACCTCCACCTCCACCTCCACCTCCACCTCCACCTCCACCTCCACCTCCACCTCCACCTCCACCTCCACCTCCACCTCCACCTCCACCTCCACCTCCACCTCCACCTCCACCTCCACCTCCACCTCCACCTCCACCGTTACCCGCTCGAGCTTCTCCTCCATGTCGGCTCCCGCCGCCTTGAACCGCCCGCCTCCGTCCCGGCGTTCCCCGCGCGCAGCCGCCGCGCCGCGGGGCCTGATGGGAATTGTAGTTCGGGGGGGGGGGGGTGGGGGGGTGGCGAGGAGGAGGGAAAGAGAGAATTCTTGAAACACACAGAAAATAGTAAAAACATCATCAGTTCAATTCACTGGCGGCGGCGAAAGCTTTTACCAAAGTGGATCTAAATGCCCCAAATGTTTTGAAAGAATTTGCTTTTCCCCTGCTCCAATTCTAAGAAAATAGTTTTAAATCAGCAAAATAATTTGAGGGGATTTTAGTTTTTGATGGAATTGTATGTTTCGTGTATATCATAAGGCAAATTACAAATAAAGGCATATAAACCCCTTAATCAAAAAGGCATGAATCATATTTTAAGTTCAAGTGTAAAAATTGAAATCTGAATAGCTTGCATATTATTGCTTACATAAATTGACATAAAAAAATGTACTTCTTGTTGGAAAGCACACTGTAAAAATACATCTTCCCAGTCTATCTCTTAAAACAATCACCAAGGAACCCTGTTTCTTTCATAGCATAACAAAAGTACAAAGGCACAAGACTTAAATAGATTATTTAAATCAATGTGGGATTTTTTTTTCCAGTTTTACAGAATTTGAATTTAGTACTCAGCATTATATTGAAATAATCAGCACGCAAAACGCTGCTGAAGCACGGTATTTGAGACAAGACATGCCAAAACTCTTGAGGACTTTTCACTTAACTTTTCAAACTCCCAGAATGGCCACTGGGCTCTGTGCTTCGACGACCTCTCTGGGTCACCCCGGGGACACTGTCGCACTGCCCCTGCCCGAGTTTTGGCACTTTCCCCCCGTCAGACTAAATCCTGCGTCTCACACGTGGGATTTGTGGCTGAGCAAGTGGTCCCTGCAGGGCGAGGCCTTGGCAGGCTGTAATGGTTTAAGAAACCCACAACAATTTATTGTCATTTAGGCAATTAGTCTGTCACCTGATGACCCCTCCCCACATGAGAAGGGGAATCAAGGAAAAAAAACGAAACCCAAGGGTTGAAATATAAACAGATTTAATAGGATAAGACTAATTAATTAAAATAAAGGAACAATATTGATCCCAATACCAATATACAAGGATTATACCCAGCCCACTCTATCTGCACTCCCCGCAGGGGACAGCCAATGTGGGGCTCTGCGAGCCCTATGGCTTCGGGAGGGAAGGGCTCAAGGCTCTGGCACTGGGGTGAGACGTTCTCAGGATCGCCGCCACCAAGGAATAGGGTGCACTACGGAGCAAACTTTCTAATTTACATTGAACATGATATTCATGGTATGAAATAATCCCATTGGCAGCTTGGGTCAAGTGCCCGGGTCTCACTCCTCTTCATCCCTGGCGAGCTCAAAACCAGTGACACCTTGCAACCCGCGCACCATAGCTGGCTATAAAGTAAGTATTTTCACGAACTCAGACACTAGAGTCTTCTAAAAAAGTGCAGTTTCCCCAAGCATTAGAAGAGAAATTAGTCCTGTGTCGCTCAAACCAGGACACAGACGGATCACGACACGCCTCTGGCAGCGGGGCTCTCCTCAGCCTGCGATGCTGCTGCCCTGACACCGCCACCTCTGATGGCACCTGTGCGCTCAGCTTTTCAAGATCCAGGTATTACCGAATAAAAGAAATTCAAGCTCTAATGTCCCCAGCCGCCCTTCGGCCCTCACAGCCCAGCCCCCGCCCCGCCCCGCCGCCGCCACCCGCCCCTTCCGCCCGCCCAGCCAGGGACACTTGAAGGGCACCTACCGCCACGGAGTATTTTTCTAAAAGCCTCGTTTGAGGTTTTTATAATTTTTATATATACATATATATATATATATATATATAAAAAATAATATATATATATTCCCTCAGGGGCGCAGGGAAAGGGGCGGTGCCTGCAGGCCTGAAGGGCCCGCTGGCGGCGGGGGAAGTACTTCCGGGTCGCGCCCCGCCCCGTGGCGTGGGCGTGGCCTCGCTCAGACAAAAGGGGCGGAGGGCGCTGCCGCCATTTTGTGGAGAGAGCGCGGGGCCGGCAGCCGCCCGCCGTCTGCTTCAGCCTTCTCCCGAGGAGCTGCCGCCGCCGCCGCCGCCATGCTCTCCGCCCGTGTCGCTGCCGCCCTCGCCCGCTCCCTGCCGCGGCAGGCCGGCCTGGTGAGCGTGCTGTCTCCTCCCTGAAGCGAGACGGAGGTGGGGGGAGGACGGGACACACGGGCGCCGCCGCCATCTTGGGGGCCGCGGTGACATTGAGGGGCCGCGGCCTCCCAGTCTTCGCAGTGTGGGGCGGGATGTGTCTGTGGGGGTCAGCTCAGTGCTGGCTGACAGCGGGGCGCGACCCCTGTTGAGGAGCGGGGGTGCACTCAGCTGAGGGGGAAGGGGGGAGGATCTGGGGGACGGCGCGTCCTTCCCCGGGGATGCGGATTGGCACTGCTGGAGTTCAGATTAATGCCTGAAAGCTGCTAGATCCCAGTCAGGGTTAGGAATTGGAGCTGCGAGGCTTTGCCAAGTGGCCTTTCCGCCTCGCCGTGTTTGTAGGGTGCGAAGATCTGTCAGGAGCCGTTCCCGGCCTGTGTCCCTTGTGAAGGTGAACGGAGGGGAGGCCTGCCCAGGCTCTCAGAGAAATAGCATTAACGCTGCGTGGGACTGCACTGAGAGCTTTTCTTGGGATGTGGGACTGTAATCTTTTAATGCATTCGTTATCACAGTGTTGTTTTTTTTTTTTTTTTCATTTCTGTTATCACATGAGTTCTAGCCATGCTTCAGAAATTCTGCAGCTAGGTTTTTATTAGAAAGGCCAACACTTAGAAGACAAAACTTTATTTGCCCCTTGTGCAGAACCATGAGGAATGCACCGATTTCTTTATGTCCCAAGCTTTTGATGTTCAGAGAAACGGTGGCGTACGAGAGGAGGTGTTGCTTTGGGAGCTGCTGCAGTGCTGTGATGGTGACATAAGTGCAATGCAGAAAAATGCATCCAGTAGTTCGGAGCAGTCTCCTTTACCGTCTGTCCTTGCTTACCAATGCTGGACTTTGTTCCGTAACAACAGTTATGGAGTGCTGTGAAGGTCAACTCAAAACTGAGACGCGTTAAATATATAAGATCATGATCAGAAATTTCAGTGTGTTAATCTCAATGTTTTTTTCAGTGATCAATGAAATCTCACCGTTATTGAAACAATTACTTATTTTAGGTTTCCAGAAACACCCTGGCTGCAGCCTTTGTTGCTACAAGAAACATCCATGCCTCCAAAACATGCTTTCAGAAAACCGGTGAGTTTGAGAAAGGTTTTCATATAAGACTGTGGTTTAGGAGCTTGCTCTGTCAGACAAAAAGGAATTTAAATATGGAGTGTGTGTTGGGGGTGTATCAGTTGACACAGTGCTTAAAGACGTTTATGTACTGACAGTATTTAGCAGTGAACTATCTGTTACATAGTCACATGCAGGAGACTTCACTTTAATAACTATTCAAATTATGCCCAAACCAACGGAGTGGTCACATGTCCTTTGTCTTACACAGCTTACCTGCTTCGCAAGGATTTGATTCAGTCTTCAACCCCTGCAGAATTATTTGCAAAAATGCCTCAAATTCTAGTTTGCTGTTTTGTTTGTAACAGTAGGAAGGGACAGATGACTTTCCCAGGCCTGCCTGGGTTTGACCTTGCGTCCTTGAGTATAACATTTTGCTGCCAGCATCTTGGTGTTTAGAGAAGGCGTTGGCACAGCGTAGCTATATTTTTGGTAGTGGTTCATGTATAGTTTTTGAAGTGGTTTAGGGTGACTAAAGGTATTACTAGGAAACAACAGTTTCACAGTGTTACTTACTTCTCCTAACTGAGGAAATAAAAAGTTGTTGGGGGTATACTGCCAAACAAATTGGAGGAAGATGGAGAATATATTTTTATAGCGTATGTTAAACAACATGCTCCTTAGATGTATTGAGTTAGATGTATTTGGACCTTGGATTATAAATCAGTTGGCAACGTCTAAATAAATGATCTGCAAGCAGAGCTAGCCTGTCCGTTCTTTCTGAGCGAAGTCTAATCTATTTAATTGCCTTCTAGGGGCAGTGATTGCTAATAGTGTAGGACCCACTGAAGGAAAGTGATAACTAAACAGCCATCAATGTTTTGATCGAAGCTGGCTCGTAGTGATGAGTTGAAGCTGCTTTTATTGGCTGTGAATACAGAAACTGTTATTTGTCTTATGCATCTTATGTGAGGAATAGTGTTGCTTGCTAGACCTCATGGCATATCTGAGAAAGGTTACCTTGGCTTGTGAATTCGAGACAAGCTTACTGAATTCATACTAAGGCTTAAGTCTGGTTTGAAATGTCACTTTCCAGGCACTGCTGAGGTATCCTCTATTCTTGAGGAACGTATTTTGGGAGCTGACACCTCTGCTGAACTTGAGGAGACTGGCCGTGTGCTCTCAATTGGTGATGGTATTGCCCGTGTGTACGGCCTAAGAAATGTTCAAGCAGAAGAAATGGTTGAATTCTCTTCTGGACTGAAGGTAAGCTTTCACTAAAGCCCTTTGTTCAGCCTAGAAATACAAAGAAGATATTTTTTTTTTTAACAAGAAAAGACTTTTAGAAAGAGAATCTGAAACTATGCTTTGAGTTACCTGTATGGACCCTTTATAGACTTAATTGTGACTTTAATGTGTAGTATGTAGTTGAAGTAGTACTACAAAAAACAAATATTCTTTGCATTTGTAAAGCTTTGCTTTCAGTATCAGTATCTGTTTCTTGGCCAATATTTGAGCTTTATTTGTCTTCAGTTAGGAAGTATTAAGAACTAATCTATCACTGGATTTTGTTTTATTTGGTTTCAGGCTGGCTTTTCTGTTTACTGTTGAATAATAGCTTCTCTGCTCCGGGACAGTTTGCAATTTGGTGGTTTCTTATAGTCATAAGAGTGGACTAGAGTTAAAAAGTTGTCTGACTGTTCTGAGAGTACTGCAGCATCTCTTCTATTATTTTTAATGATCTAACTTGCCTTAGGCAGAGAAGAAGCTGGTGCTTTTCCCATGTCCAATTCCTAGGCAAGAGCAAAGTGTTGTATTGGAACTCTGCTTATCCTTTCTGTCCTTTTTAGAGAGATAAGGGACTTAATCCTAGACTGGTGCAAGTAAAATTAAGTAGCAAGCTGAAGGCGTAGGCAGGTTCTCTCACCAGTATGGAAGAACATACAGGCATTGTACGTAAAAGCAGAACATTGACTATTGCTACAAGTAAGATTGAGATAAGGCTATGTTGAATGTTCTACACCGTACAATAATACGGGTATTAAACTGTCGATCTTGCAAATGTTGGCATGGGTTTTCTCCTGAGATCTCTCATGTGATCTTTATCCTAGGGGATGTCCTTGAATTTGGAGCCCGACAATGTTGGTGTTGTCGTGTTTGGTAATGACAGACTGATCAAGGAAGGGGATGTTGTGAAGAGAACTGGTGCCATTGTGGATGTTCCAGTTGGGGAAGAGCTGCTGGGCCGCGTTGTAGATGCCCTGGGCAATCCAATTGATGGGAAGGTAAGTGTAACTAGGTGTTTACTTCTTCGGCTTGTATCTACGCGATACAGACTGCAACAGGGTTTTTTGTTGTTTTTTTTTTAAGGGTCCTGTTACATCTAAGACACGTAGAAGAGTTGGCTTGAAGGCCCCTGGGATCATTCCCAGAATCTCTGTGCGTGAACCTATGCAGACTGGTATTAAGGCTGTGGACAGCTTGGTGCCAATTGGTCGTGGCCAGCGTGAGCTGATCATTGGTGACAGGCAGACTGGGTAAGTTAAATGCCCAAGCTAAAAATGTTTCGTACAGCGTGCACCAGGATACAAAGCTGAACACAGAACTGTGTAGAGGCTGGGAGAACCGTAGGCAGTTTTAACTAACCAACCTCTGTGTTACACAGGAAAACTTCAATTGCAATTGATACAATAATCAACCAGAAACGATTTAATGATGGAACGGATGAGAAAAAGAAGCTGTACTGTATCTATGTTGCAATTGGCCAGAAGAGATCTACTGTTGCTCAGCTGGTGAAGAGGCTCACTGATGCAGGTACGGATTTTTGAAGATGCTGAGCCTGGCAACTAGTGACATCCTGTTCTCATTATAATGCTGAATACTACTATGACCTCTCCTAGCTGCAAGTATGGACAGAATTCTTCCCTTATTAGATGAGTGAGCTGCTTGCTTTTCTGGACAAGACAACTTTCTAGGTACCTGGGGGGAAAAAACCCCTCTTTTGCTATATTGCACTAGAAGACTAGGATGAGGCCCCAAAACTGCTCAGTTGCTTCTGGAAGAGTCTGCCTCCATATTTTTTTTTAGCAGAGTTCGGAGAGATTCCTCTTGGCAGTCAGACAGGCCTGATTACAAGCTATGTCCTACAAGTATTTGTGCACTCAGCATTTGTTCCCATATGCAAGTCAGTGTAAATGACAGTTGCAAGTTTAGTGGAAAGTCTTTACTGCCCAAACATAGACTTTACTGTCTTTTCAGGAACAGTGATCTCGTTGAACAAGGCTGCGTATGTAACAGAGCTTGTGAGAGATGAGGGAGCTTATCTGTTGTCTGGTGGTCAAGCGGAGTCATACCTAGAAGGACCCACCCCACACATTTTAATAATTTGTTTGGGACTACGAAATAAAGATAGCATCTCCTTGCAGAAGCAGGAAATCACAGACTTTTGGGCTGTTATTTCTAGAACCAAAATGTTTCTTAGTGAAAGTTCTAACTTCATTTTAAATGGGGAAGAAATCGGCAATTATTAGACGCTACCTGCCATTAACTTCCTCTTGAAACTTCTTGAGTTAGTTGAGCTAATGGATGTGTTAATCTAGTACAGTGTTCTTTCCTGTAACGATGTAGTGGTGCTGCCTGGGCTTGCTTTGGCAGCTAGCGCTTCAGAAGTGTGTTGTATCTGCTGATTACGGGCATGATGAGGTAATATACTCACAGTGGTGTTTGTCTCCGATTCCTTGCAGATGCCATGAAGTACACTATTGTGGTGTCTGCCACAGCGTCCGATGCAGCACCCCTTCAGTATCTGGCTCCCTATTCAGGCTGCTCCATGGGGGAATACTTCAGAGACAATGGAAAACACGCATTAATCATCTATGATGACTTATCCAAGCAGGTCAGGAAATGTTGTTTATCGACCTCATAGTCTAGTGTTGGTGTTTGTAGCAGTAAGATCACCTCAGGTTTAGAAATTCAGAATTTTAATGAAGCTACTGAAATCTGAGACCTTTCTATACACCACACAGGCTGTTGCCTATCGTCAGATGTCTCTGCTGCTGCGTCGTCCACCTGGTCGTGAAGCCTACCCAGGTGATGTGTTCTACCTGCACTCTCGCCTCCTGGAGAGAGCAGCCAAAATGAACGATTCCTTTGGAGGTGGCTCACTGACTGCCTTGCCTGTCATTGAAACTCAGGCTGGTGATGTGTCTGCGTACATTCCAACCAACGTCATCTCCATCACTGATGGACAGGTAGGACTGCTTCTTTACATGCCAGTACTACTTCTTCACGTGCCAGTACTTCTGTGTAACTTACTGGCAGGTCTTCTGAGGAGGCTTCCAGGCTTCTGACCAAGATAATAAAACAACTTTCTCCTACAGATTTTCTTGGAAACTGAGTTGTTCTACAAAGGTATCCGCCCAGCCATCAATGTTGGTCTGTCTGTGTCCCGTGTAGGTTCTGCTGCTCAGACCAGGGCTATGAAGCAGGTAAGCGTGAAACTGCTGCTCCTTACTGGAGATGAGTAGTGTATAGGCTTCCCAACCCATTTCACTCCAGAGAGCTGTGAATAGAGAGGGAATAAAGCTCTGCATTCCTTAGCGTTACGAAATTATAAAAGAACAAGCTTTGGGGATCTCTCACATATTTCCATTGCATGCAGAAGGGTCGGGGGGAGAAAGGAAAATAGTATCTGCATAAAAATGTGGGACTTGTTAAGTTTCAGTGCGTTGAACTGGGTGTTGATCCAACTAGAAATAGAGAACACTCTCTTAACCCCATGCTTTTGGTCCAGATACGGGATTAGTGAGGTTTAATACCAACTGTCACCGTTTTAGGGATGAATAGCATGCTTATCTTAGAAGGCCACGCAGACGGTGGTTTTTTTATATAATCATCGGTCAGAATCTTGAGGTTCACTTGACTGGTATGCAAGGCCAAGCTGATCCGTGACAACTAGACTACAAAGTACTAGACACATTGAGGTGGTGAAACTCGGTCTGACCTGTTCCTTGTGCTGCAGGTGGCAGGTACCATGAAGCTGGAATTGGCTCAGTATCGTGAGGTAGCTGCCTTTGCTCAGTTCGGGTCTGATCTGGATGCTGCCACACAGCAGCTCCTGAACCGCGGTGTACGTCTGACAGAGCTCCTCAAACAAGGACAGTATGGTGAGTGTCGTGGACATAACAAATCTGCATTTCCCGTTAGTCTCTTGTGCTAACGAGGTTGGTCTTAGTGGCAGCATTTACCGTGTCCATTCTGTGGACGTGGTAAACACAGACCGACTTGAACCATGTTGTCTATGTGCAGTTGATTGTCAAGGGACTCCCTAGTCTGATGTGTCCTGGCGTAAGAGTTAGCAATGCCATGAATGCTTTCTTTCCGGCAGTTCCCATGGCTATTGAGGAACAGGTTGCCGTCATCTACGCTGGTGTAAGAGGTCACTTGGACAAGCTGGAGCCCAGCAAAATCACCAAATTCGAGAGTGCTTTCCTAGCTCATGTGCTGAGCCAACACCAGGCCCTCCTCTCCACCATCAGGTAAGATGATTTATCTTACTTCATCCCAAGGGTTTGATGGCTGGAGTGCAGATAATGGTTACCGAACTGTTAATTTAGTGTATCCTAGAACATCGGGCCTTCAGCTGCCTGCAGCAGAACTGGAGGTTGAACCAGCCTTCCTGCTGTCCTTGCACTGCTGTCCAGAGCTCAGCTTCATTTCTACAGTTTTTACTTAGAAAATTCAACTGGTGCTTAAAATGAACCTACTCGTGTACCTCTCCTCTAATCTGATACTGAAGCCACTTCATCCAGTCAGTTCCCGTATGTTTGACAGCTTTATGCTGTTACAGTGCCGCGGATTAAGTGCTGCTGGGCGGACTGTTGGGGATTGAGTATTTCCAGTCCTGTCCTGTGAACTGGTGCTACCTTCTTGTGTCAGGAGTCAAATCGTGTGCCTTCCATCTCCGAGGCGCAGCTCTAGAGAAGGTGGAGCCTTGTTGAGCTACGTAAGCCGCTTCAAAAGTATTTGTTGACAAACCTTAGTTCTTCAACAGGACTAATTTTTTAGGAGAAGGGATGTTAGCGTCATTTTCAGTGGTATAGCTCCATGCATCAAACAGAAATGTGTTAATTCATCTGCGAATTTTGTTAGAAATCGGAAGGTTTGTTGTGAAGTTGGTTTTCTTTGCCTTAGTCGGGGATTGACCGTCTATCTGTTCCCGCCTCAGAAGCTGAACTAAACTCTTTCAACAGGACCGAAGGGAAGATCTCTGACCAGACAGAAGCTAAGTTGAAGGAAATAGTCACAAGTTTCCTGTCTACTTTCGAGGCATAAACTCTTAAAACTGTTCAAACAGACCAGGCTGTTGTCGTGAACCCGTGCTCCAGCTCCATCAAAGACTTAAAAGTATGTGCGACTTGAATGTACAGATCTCAATGAGAATAAAAGTTCCCATGTAAAAAGACTTGTATATTCTGCTCTAAATTATTGCCTTTCTGGCTGGCTGCTTGAGCAACACGTGCCCTTAAAAACAGAGTTAAACTCCCCGGGCTCACGCTCGATGAAGGAACTCTGAAACATGGTGGGGCATCTTAACTGTTGGGTGGGTCAGACTCCCCTTAACAAGAATGAGTCCGGGCGGCAGCTGGATTCTGTGGTGAAGACTCTGGTTCCCATCCTGACAGAGCTGAGAGTTTCTAGGTTGGAAGGGACCATATCAAGTCCAACCATCAACCTAACACTGCCAAAACCACCACTAACCCATGTCCCTCAGCACCACGTCTGCCTGGCTTTTAAATACCCCCAGGGATGGTGACTCCACCACTTCCCTGGGCAGCCTGTTCCAATGCTTGATAACACTTTCCATGAAGAAAATTTTCCTATTATTCAAACCTCCCCTGGTGCAACTTGAGGCTGTTTCCTCTTGTCCCATCGCCTGTTCCTGGGGAGGAGAGACCCACCCCCCCTGGTTGCACCCTCCTTTCAGGGAGCTGTAGAGAGGGAGAAGGTCTCCCCTCAGCCTCCTTTTCTCCAGGCTGAACACCCCCAGCTCCCTCAGCCGCTCCTCACCAGACTCGTTCTCCAGACCCCTCACCAGCTCCATTGCCCTTCTCTGGACACGCTCCAGCAGCTCAAGGTCTTTTTTGTGGTGAAGGGCCCAAAACTGGACACAGTATTGGTGGTTGGACCTCCCCAGTACCGAGCACAGGGGCACGGTCACTGCCCCAGTCCTGCTGGCCACGCTGTTCCTGATAGAGGCCAGGATGCTGGACCTGGGCACACTGCTGGCTCATACTCGCCACTGTCGACCAACACCCCCAGGTCCTTCTCCACCGGGCAGCTCTCCAGCCGCTCTGCCCCAGGCCTGGAGCGTCCATGGGGTTGGTGTGACCCAAGTGCAGGACCCGGCCCTTGGCCTTGGTGAACCTCAGACCATTGGCCTCAGACCATTGATACAGCCTGGAGAGCCTCCAGATCCCTCTGCAGAGCAGTCCTGCCCTCAAGCAGGTCAACACTCCTGCCCAACCTGGTGTCATCTGGGAACTTACTGAGGGTCCACTTGATGCCCTTGTCCAGGTCGCTCTTGCCATTTTTACCCTTTCCACTGGGCAGCTGATCCCGGAGAAGGACTTACAGCCGGGGAAGCAGCGTGCCCTGTCTCATCACGAGTGGTAACTAGTTGGGCCTCGCAGTCTTTAACGATCTGATGCCGTGACGGTGTTTTGTAGGATCGCTGACCAACCCGCCTGGCGCCTGGCTGTCAGGAGGCGCGTGCTTTCAGCGCTGTCTGTCCTTGCCTCGGGGCAGCTGCACCTTTAGCTGTTGGAGTCGTAACCCCCAACACAGTGACCAAACCCCAGCTACTTGTTGGTGTTGCCGTGTCATGTTGTACTCGCGTGCTGCTGTAAGCCAGAAGGCACCAAGCTTGGGTGTCATAGTCCAAAATTGCCCAAAGACGTATTTATTTCTGGTAACAGGTAAGTAATAGATAAATATATATAAGTTGTGGCTGCCCCATCCCTGGAGGGGTTCAAGGCCAGGTTGGATGGGGCTTGGAGCAACCTGGTCTGGTGGGAGGTGTCCCTGCCCAGGGCAGGGGGTGGGACTGGATGACCTTTAAGGTCCTTTCCAAGCCAAGCCATTCTGTGATTCCAAGGTTCTGATTTCTGCCCTGTCGCTGCTGTGGCTTTGGAAGGTGGTAATTTCCTCATGAAAACGTGGTGTGTAACTGAGTGCCGTCAGGTAAAAGCGGAGGTGGGGCTGGTGTGGACGGATGAGCGACAAGTCCCCAGAGGTGCTGTGGGCTGTCCGGGCCATGGGGTGGTGCTGTAAAGCTGAGAAAGAGAGAACGGGTCGTGGTGGCGTTGGGTTCGTGGTGTGGGCTTGTGCCCTCTTCTGCTGGGAGTGTCCATGGGCTCATCCCGCTAAATCAGCTGAAGAGCTGATTCAGAAAATCCCAGAAATCCCAGAAACACACGGTTTCAGCGCGGTGTCCTGTGACACGTGGCTGCCAGCGCTGTGCTAACACCCGCCCTGTGCAGGTGACACCGCGGCCGTTGCGGCAGGGCTGATGGTGACCATTGCACACGCTGCTCTCTCCGTGCTGTGGGTCTCAGCCCCACTCGGGCTTATCTGCCGGCCCTAGAGCGTGCCCTTCCAGTGCAGACAGATACGACAGAGAGAACTTGGAAATTTACTCCAGAATCCACCTTTTGGAGTTTTTGGTGTGCTTGCAGCTGGACGGATTGTTCCTCGGATGACAGATGTTCAGACGAAGTCGCTAAAAACCTCTTCAAAGCTTTGGCTGAAACCTGTCGGATCTGAAAAGGAGACGTGGCGCGACCTCTGCTGCTGGGGCAGCCACTGACGCTGGAAGGAAAATCCATGCAAACCTGGTTTCTTCAGTATAAACCTCAGAAATGTTTGCCGAGTAGCAGTGGCCTCACAGGTCACTTAATTAATTAAGTGGAAAATGCATTTTTTTACATTGCTGGACTGCTTTAGCTGTCCCCGGGTTAAAGCAGAGGCAGCAGGTTAGAGCAGCCGGTATGATTCAGGGTTTCCAGCACTGTGTCCTATCTCATAGAGTCATGGAATGGTTTGGGTTGGAAGGGACTTGAAAGACCATCTAGTCCACCCCCCTGCCCTGGGCAGGGACACCTCCCACCGGACCAGGGTGATCCAAGCCCTGTCCAACCTGGCCTTGAACCCCTCCAGGGATGGGGCAGCCACAGCTTCTCTGGGCAACCTGGGCCAGGGGCTCACCACCCTCACATCAAACAATTTCTTCCCCATATCTCATCTAAATCTCCCCTCTTCCAGTTTGAAACCATTCCCCCTCATCCCATGGCTCCCCTCCCTGATCCAGAGTCCCTCCCCAGCTTTCCTGGAGCCCCTTGAGGGACTGGAAGGGGCTCTAAGGTCTCCCCGGAGCCTTCTCTTCTCCAGGCTGAACCCCCCCAGCTCTCTCAGCCTGTCCTCCCAGCAGAGGGGCTCCAGCCCTCCCAGCATCTCCGGGGCCTCCTCTGGCCCCGCTCCAACAGCTCCGTGTCCTTCTGCTGTTGGTGCCCCAGAGCTGGAGGCAGCACTGCAGGGGGGTCTCCCCCGAGCGGAGCAGAGGGGCAGAATCCCCCCTCTTGTTTGTCACCAGTGGGTTTGTCCCCGTGGATGGCGTCCCCGCCACCCTCACCCACCTGCGGCCGCGCTCCCCGGTCCCCCCAACCCACAGAGGCCCCGGTGGCGTGTGGGCTGGATGTCGCCGTGCTCTTTGGGGCTCCGTGTGTGTGTGTGGTGTGCCGGGGGGAGGACGTCGTGTCGCGGGGTGGGCCGTGCCACGCGGGGCGGGACGGGGCGGCAGCGGGAGCGGCGCAGGAACGGTGGCAGCGGTGTCCCAGCGCGGTGGCGGTGGCAGCATGCGGGAGGCACGGTTCAGGGACCATTTCTGGGTGAGCGGGGACACGGGGGGATCGGGGCGGGGTGTCACAGCTGGAGGCAGGAGGTGACAGCTGGCTCCGGGTGTTGGGGGGGGGGTCACCCCAACCAGAGTCGGCTTCAGAGCCACCTCCGTGGTCCTGGGGTGGGTCTGAGCATCTCCTGGCCTGTCCACAAGCTTTGCTGCCCCGTGCAGCCGAAATACACCGGGGCGAGCTGCCACTGCCGCCCCGGAGGAAATCAGCGTCGGGCTGAGGGTTTGGTAATATTAGTTGGCCACTGGTGCAACTTGCTTGGAGCCACCATGGCCAAAAAGGGTCCTCTGACATCGAGCTGCTCCCAGAGTAGGAGCGAGACCCTCGGTGTGCTGCTGCCCAGCTGCGGAGGAAAAACCACGGTTCGGGGAAAAACGCCATTTATTCTTTTGAGTCTGAGCTGTGCTTTTTGGGAATGGAGAAGTGCTGAAGAGACCCTTATCTGCTGCAGAGCACCGGCTGCTCGGTTCCTCTTGGCGTGCCGGGCTTTTGTTCCAGGCACCGGCAGAATAAGTGGCAAAATGTTGTCTTTTGGGGCTGAAAATCCCCGTCTGCGAGTGGCGCCCAGGGTTTCCCAGCTGGTCCCTGGGGAGCGGCGGGATGGGGGGGAAGGTGTGCGGGCTCCCGGGAGGAGCAGGCGCCGGGTTTGGGGATCCTGTGTGTTGTGGAACGAGAAGGGCAAGTGCCGAGCACCGGGCTCGCCCGGCATCATTAGCGCCGTCAGATATGTAAATCCCACATAGGTATCGAGCCTGGCTCGGAAAATAAAGCCACCTGTGCACCTGGCAGCCGTCTCTCAGCTATTTGCTGCCAAGAAATTTTGGCAAATTGCTCCCTTTGCTTTGCAAACGTGCCGCAGGGGAGGGATGCGAGGGTGGTGACAGCGTCCCTCGGGCTGGGGGGGACCAACGGTGACACCAGGAGAGCTGAGTGGACCTGGTTTGTCCTGCTTCGGTGGCACACTGGACTGAAGAAGAGGACCTCGCTCCTGCCCAACCCCCCGCATTGCAAACATGGCTATTTACTGCACAATCCCCAGTTCCCGCTGAGCCCAAATCTGTTGGTGGTGCCAGGGATTTTGCTTGGCTTTTTCCTTTCCGAAGCCTCCGTGCTTCAACCTCCTCCCTCCCCGGACCGAGGAAACGTGCCCGGGGCAGGCGGCCGGGGTGGAGGTTGGGTGGGAGCGTGATGGACGTGACTCAGTGGAGAGATCGTGGCCCTGCCGCGGTCGTTTGGCCCATGGAAAAGGCAGGTACCACCCCAGGAAGTCTCCGCGCCACGTACTGGTGACTGTGCATCAGCTGCGAGGGTTGGGGAGGGAGGGGGGGAATGAGAGATGGGCAGAAAAAAACCCAAATTTAGACAAGGTGCTCATCTGCCTTTGGTTTGCTGTTAAGTGCTGTGAGAAAGCGCAAACTTCCTCCTGCAATTTTTCCTCTCAGATTACTTTGCTTAAGCCAAAAAGGGAAGGAGAACTCTGCTTTGCCAAAGCAAGTGATTTGCCAAAGCAGCGGTGAGGCCAGCCGGATGAGAAAGGGGAGACCTATGGAGGGCTCCAGGGGAGGGATGCTCCAACTGATGGGACGAAGTCTAAAAAATAACCCCCCTCACCCCCACCCCACCCCGCCCTCAAAAGCTGGGTCATTTTTGGAATCGCATCTTCCAGCTTTGAAATGCGGCTGGTTGTGAATGGCGACTGCCGAATTTCTTTATGGGGATGAGCTGCAGCCGTGCCTTGCTCTGCCGGGGCGGTGGGGCTGCGCCTCAAGCCTCATCTGGGCAATGATTACGCTTCAAACCCTGGCAGTTCTGGTTTCTTTGGTGGGCTGCTGTGTCTGTTCTTTCCTGCACTGGAAGCTGGTCCTGACCGAAGTTCACGGTGGGATGCTCATGATGGCAGGAAAGCACACTGCGACCCTGCTCCCTGCGTGCGAGTTTGCTCATGCTCTTAGCTCTCAGCTCTCAGCACAAGATGATAATGGATTGAGATGAATGGATGGAGAGCAGCCCTGAGGAGAAGGACTTGGGGGTGTTGGTGGATGAGAAGCTCAACACGACCCACCAACGTGTGCTGGCAGCCCAGAACCCCCCCGCAGCCTGGGCTGCATCCCCAGCAGCGTGGGCAGCAGGGCGAGGGGGGGATTCTGCCCCTCTGCTCTGCTTGGGGGAGACCCCCCTGCAGTGCTGCCTCCAGCTCTGGGGCACCAACAGCAGAAGGACACGGAGCTGTTGGAGTGGGGCCAGAGGAGGCCCCGGAGATGCTGGGAGGGCTGGAGCCCCTCTGCTGGGAGGACAGGCTGAGAGAGCTGGGGGGGTTCAGCCTGGAGAAGAGGAGGCACCAGGGAGACCTTAGAGCCCCTTCCAGTCCCTCAAGGGGCTCTGGGAAAGCTGGGGAGGGACTCTGGATCAGGGAGGGGAGTGATAGGATGAGGAGTAATGCCTTCAAACTGGAAAAGGGGAGATTTAGATAATAGAATAGAATCACAGAATCGCCCAGGTTGGAAGGCGCCTTTCAGATCATCGAGTCCAACCATCAACGTAACACTGACAAAACCACCACTAACCCATGTCCCTCAGCACCACGTCTGCCCGGCTTTTAAATACCTCCAGGGATGGTGACTCAACCGCCGCCCTGGGCAGCCTGTTCCAATGCTTGACAACCCTTTCAGTGTAAAAATATTTTTTAATATCCATCCTAAACCTCCCCTGGCACAACTTGAGGCTGTTTCCTCTTGTCCCATCGCCTGTTCCTTGGGAGAAGAGACCGCCCCCCCCTGGCTACCGCCTCCTTTCAGGGAGCTGTAGAGAGCGAGAAGGTCTCCCCTCAGCCTCCTTTTCTCCAGGCTGAACACCCCCAGCTCCCTCAGCCGCTCCTCACCAGACTTGTGCTCCAGACCCCTCACCAGCTCCGTTGCCCTTCTCTGGACTCGCTCCAGAATCTCAGTGTCTTTCTTGTCATGAGGGGCCCAAAACTGGACACAGCACTCGAGATACTAGGAAGAAATTGTTTGCTGTGAGGGTGGTGACCCCCTGGCCCAGGTTGCCCAGAGAAGCTGTGGCTGCCCCATCCCTGGAGGGGTTCAAGGCCAGGCTGGACGGGGCTTGGAGCAACCTGGTCTGGTGGGAGGTGTCCCTGCCCAGGGCAGGGGGTGGCACTGGGTGGTCTTTAAGGTCCCTTCCAACCCAAACCATTCTATGGTTCTATACATTTCCTTAAATAAAGGAGTTGCTCTTTTGCATCCTACCACAGCTCCTTCTTGCCCAGGGTCCAAAAGCTGGAGATGCCCGAAGCTGCACGTGCATTGCCCCGAATGTTCCAGCTCGTGTGACGCTTCCTCTCGCAGCCCGTGCTGCCTGCAAAAGAGCTATGCAAAAATAAAAATACACCAAAGATCATGGTTGTTTCCTCTCGTACTGCCTGTAGTGATTGCCATGAGTTGAGCAAGTGTGGGCTTTTGTTTTCATTTGTTTTTTTGCAATCTGCTCTTCTTCTTTCACTACACGATCTCTCTTCTTTCACTTTAATAATTCTCTTGGTAAGTGCCTGGTCCTCCCCAAGTGTTGCACAGCATTTCGGGTGACCTAACAGCAAAGCTTTGGGTCTCGTCAGAACACTCTGGTCCTGTAAAACACTGTGGGAAAAACAGAAATTGTGATAATGCTAAAGAAAACTTCAAATCTGATCCACTGGCTAACAGCTCGCAACCCGGAGGGTGGATTCTCGGGCGTTTTGCTTTTAATGGGAGAAAAGCAATGCTCTGCTCCCTGCGGTGTGTTCCAGAGCGCATTAAAACGAAGCACTTGGTAAAACATTAAAACAATAAGCAAATAATGCTGAAGACTGAGACGTGCTGACTCTCACCAAGGCTGGTCTGGTCAAGCGATTTTTGAAAATGAGACTTTGATGTCTAAATCTTTGAGGCACTTGCAAATATTTTTTTTTACCCCCCAAAAAGGTGATGCTGCTAAAACAACCCATGGCTTGGGCAAGTCATCTGCGGTAAAAGCTTTAGTGCCATATTTAATTTTCTAAGAAAGGACGTGGCAAAGTGTCTGAAAACACTTATTTCCCCTCCCAACACGTAGGAAAGAGCTATTGCATCTCTTTTTGCAATGGCACAAAGGAAGCGAGGGGCATGAGAAATGCTTTGCCCCTCGCTGCAGAGGAAGGGAGCACCGGTGCCCGCAAAGGAACCCTCTGCTGCGGTATTTTGTCAGGGCTGTATTTCTTCTTCACCGACGTGATTGTTTTTTTTTTTAGCCTCGTGTGGCTGGTTGGGGATAAACTCCCTTTTTTCTGCATCCCCGGTGCCTGGAGACGGAGGGGACTGCCAGCCCCGGGCTCCTGGGTTCATTCCCTGGCTGCTGACTCGCAATGTGACACTGGTCGGGCCGTTTCACTTCCCCTTACTCCGGCTTGTCCTTCTCGAAACGGAGATGGGCTTGGTGGAGTTTATCGGCAGCGTTATGAAACCCTCAGGTTGTTGTTTGAAAGGAACAAGGTGTGGTTTGTGGGCAGAAGCAGTTGCATGTAGGCAGGATGGTCCACTGCTGGGGCACCAACAGCAGAAGGACACGGAGCTGTTGGAGCGGGGCCAGAGGAGGCCCCGGAGATGCTGGGAGGGCTGGAGCCCCTCTGCTGTGAGGACAGGCTGAGAGAGCTGGGGGGATTCAGCCTGGAGAAGAGAAGGCTCCGGGGAGACCTTAGAGCCCCTTCCAGTCCCTCAAGGGGCTCCAGGAAAGCTGGGGAGGGACTCTGGATCAGGGAGGGGAGCCACAGGATGAGGGGGAATGGTTCTAAACTGAGAGAGGGTGGATTTAGATGAGATCTGAGGAAGAAATTGTTTGCTGTGAGGGTGGTGATCCCCTGGCCCAGGTTGCCCAGAGAAGCTGTGGCTGCCCCATCCCTGGAGGGGTTCAAGGCCAGGTTGGACGGGGCTTGGAGCAACCTGGTCTGGTGGGAGGTGTCCCTGCCCAGGGCAGGGGGGTGGACTAGATGGTCTTTAAGGTCCCTTCAAACTTAAACCATTCTGTGATTCTACGATTGTTTTCTGCATCTGTGGGATGAGCAGGGTAGGTGGTGTTGGCGCAGGGGGGAGGAAATTTCAAATGAAAAATTATTAATAGAAAAGCTGCTTTTTGCAGGCTGCTGTTCTCAGGTGGGTGAATTTGCAGCGAGTCCTCTTCCTCCCTGGAATGAGTTTTGTCTGTCCTGTTGTACCCAGCCAGTTACGGGTTGCGGAGGAGCTGCAGCCCCTAGCAGCATCTCCTGCTCTCCTCACCCTGCTTCCTGCAGGTATCACCGCAAGCATTTTTCCTGTGGTGGGTCAGCAACCTCTGCAGGACCCTGAGTGGTTCTGAGGCTGTACTGACTATGAGCAGGAATAGCACAGCTATTTATTCTTGCACGGTGTTTCCAACTCCTAAAATAGCCATCCAGCTTCTGCTGTGTTTATCTAAGCATATAAGACTGAGGAGAGACATTAAGAGCTCTAAATAAATAAAGATCTTTCAAGCTATGGTCAATGTCCCAAACCTTTCATTGTTGGGAAGGCTGGGACAGACTGCTTGAGGGCAGGACTGCTCTGCAGAGGGATCTGGAGGCTCTCCAGGCTGTATCAATGGTCTGAGGCCAATGGTGTGAGGTTCACCAAGGCCAAGGGCCAGGTCCTGCACTTGGGTCACACCAACCCCATGGACGCTCCAGGCCTGGGGCAGAGCGGCTGGAGAGCTGCCCGGTGGAGAAGGACCTGGGGGTGTTGGTCAACAGCGGCTGAATATGAGCCAGTAGTGTGCCCAGGCGGCCAAGGAGGCCACCAGCATCCTGGCCTCTATCAGGAACAGCATGGCCAGCAGGACTGGGGCAGTGACTGTGCCCCTGTGCTCAGTACTGGGGAGGTCCAACCACCAATACTGTGTCCAGTTTTGGGCCCTTCACCACAAAAAAGACCTTGAGCTGCTGGAGCGTGTCCAGAGAAGGGCAATGGAGCTGGTGAGGGGTCTGGAGCACAAGTCTGGTGAGGAGCGGCTGAGGGAGCTGGGGGTGTTCAGCCTGGAGAAAAGGAGGCTGAGGGGAGACCATCTCCCTCTCTACAGCTCCCTGAAAGGAGGGTGCAACCAGGGGGGGTGGGTCTCTCCTCCCCAGGAACAGGCGATGGGACAAGAGGAAACAGCCTCAAGTTGCACCAGGGGAGGTTTAGGATGGATATTAGGAAAAATTTCTACACTGAAAGGGTTGTCAAGCATTGGAACAGGCTGCCCAGGGCAGCAGTTGAGTCACCATCCCTGGAGGTATTTGGAAGCTGGGCTGCCGTGGTGCTGAGGGACATGGGCCAGTGGTGGACTTGGCACTGTTAGGTTAATGGTTGGACTCAATGGTCTGAAAGGTCTTTTCCAACCTAAAGGATTCTATGTTTCTCCCATGTCATTGGCTTCGTAGGGTGTGTGTCTCAGGGGGCTTTTCCATGTAAAGTCGTGTTGGAGATGGAAATGTCAAGCTCAGCAGCTTTCCTTTCAGCTGTGAGTCACACAGGTCATAACATGACTTCAGGTCCACTCTAGAGCATTTTAGCCCCTCTTTTTGGCCAAAAGTGCAAACAAAACCTAAAGCATCACAGCAAGCACACAAATTCCTCCCTTCAGTGAGTCCCTCAGGAGGATGGTGAAACCCGGGCAGCGGGTTGGGAAGGGGGGGGCATGTCCTCTGAGCCCTGTAGCCTCAGGAAGCATCAGCTGCTGCTTTGTCACCTTGAAATCATCTGTTTGTAGTTTCCATGGGTTGTCTTCTAAATACCACGCAGGCTCAGAGCTCTGCCCAGTAGGGAGGACCAGGACAGCCACATGCCGCAGGGTGGGAGGAGAGATGCTCATCCTCCTGCATCCCTCTGGTTGGGCAGAGCTTGGTGCAACTCCCCATCCTCCATACCTGTCTTTCCCTTAGTTTATTACGTCTTTAAATCTTGTCCTCTGCGCCCATGGCTCTGTGCTGGCCATGTTGCCCTTCCTCTTTTGTTGCTCCCTGCCAGCCCTGCCTTTGGGACGTCCCACGGGCAGTCACGTTGGTCCTTTTTATTCTTTCTATGCCAACATCTGCCCAGAAGGGTGCTGCAAAGGCAGGCTTCATGGCATGCAACCCTGCCCAGCTCCTCCTGGGCCAGGAGCTCCTCCTGCCTGGCAGCATCTCTTTTGTCTCTGTTACCTCCCATGTTTCGTATAACAACTTGCACTGTGAGGTCTGGTCCAGCCTTGGGCACTTAGGAAACACATACATGCTAGAATGAAATCCTTCTACTGGAGGAAGAAGAGTGATAAAATAAAGAGCTTAGTGCACATTTTGGATGGATGCTCCCAATTTTTCCCCTGGCACTTCTTCCTGGATGCAGGAGCCTTTGGGTGCCCCTGGAGATGCAGCCATGTGGGTCTGACTGCTCCATCCTGCCCAGGCTTCCAGCCACCGGCAGTTGTTCTCCAAATCCATGCTATTTCCTTGAAACTGGGGATAGAAAGTCAAGTTAGGGTGTTCCCGTGTTTTGCAACTGTCGTGAAGACTGGCTTCAGTGCAAGCGTGTTTCCTTTTTCACAGACCCGATTAGCAAAGACGCAACACAAACTGAGAACTGGTTGTGGGATTGTCAGTAATAAGCCCATTTTGGAGGGACATTTGCGCTTTTGGTTTCTGCTTAGGTCTTTCTCACAGTCCTCTCTTCCTGTGCATGCCACGGATGGAGCAAAGCTGGTCTGGGATACCCGGGGATTTCCTGCTGGTCCCATTCCACCATATCTCCATTTCACTTGTTTTCTGGCCACTGACATTCAAGTCCTTGACTGCGCAGGGAAGTCCACATGATTAGATCCTTCATTTATCACAAATACCAGCTCTGTTCCTCCTCATTTTTTTGTGCTGGGTATAAACTCCTGAGAAACCCCTCCCCTCTGCCACCCACACTTTCACACCAGTTCTCTGCGTACTCTTATGTTGGCTTCAAACCATTTCCTGAATCTCTCCATCCTGCCATTATTCCTCTTCAAGCTTCTTAATAACTGTTTGTGGCTTTTGCTTCCTTGCCCTGAGTTTCATATCTGCTCCTACCATTGCTTCCTCTCTGCAGCCTCTTTCCCTGTATTTTTTTGCTCCCGTATGCGCTGTTCCATGCAACACCAACTGCTCCTCTTTGCAGAAGACGATAGGTAGCACCTTCTGCTCAGCTCCCTGCATCCGCTTCAGGCTTCTTCCAGAGAAGGAGAGCTCATGGTCAGAGCATCTCTTTGTATTGTCATAACACTTAGGAACCCCGCTCTTGGCCCAGGTCGTCAGGGTGGTAAATACTCAACAGTCATAGGGCAAAAATCCATTTTTCATCCTAAGGTGCTTGCAGGAGGAAAGAATAGGGTAGAGTTAGTAAATTTTTGTCGCAGCCCACTACATCATTGCTGCATGTATCTTTTTTTTTCTTTTTTTTTCAGTAAGCATCAGTACAATATATGTTTTTAAGAAGTAATTTGAAGGAAAGCAGTGATCCTTCAGAATTCTACGGGAAGTGTGAGTGGCACTGCGGGGCTGAGAGCCCTGGTTTGGAAGATGGGGCTTGGCTGCATAGATGGTGGAGGCAGGACCTCTCCATGGCTGTGATGTTTTGGTGGCAGTGAAGAAGCTAGCTGTACGTGATGTGTTGGAGGGCATACGTCAGTGGTGGGGGAGGACCTGGTACCTAGGGAAATGATCTTTGCAGTGCTGTTTTGAATCAATGTGTGGGACAGTGTTGCTTTTTGCAAGGCCAAAGAGAAGGCTGTTGCAGCAGTGGTCATTGGGTGCATCCTTATGTTATGGTGAGGGCAGTAGAGAGAAACCCACACCTCATCATTCCTGTGCAGAAAGGTCTGATATATTCACCTCCAGCCCAGATGTAGGTTCCTACAGCCAGACATGAGGGTGATGCCCGGAATAGTGCAAGTCAACATTAACCAAAAATCCATCTCCATGTCTGCAGAAACTGTGAGGAGCAGTAGTAGTAAGGCTGGCTATATCTAGAGACTTCGAGCACTTTTAGTGTTTGATTTCATTAAGTTAGAGCTGACAGCTAAGCTCCTAGGAGGACATGCCATGTGCCGT
Source organism: Alca torda (assembly GCA_008658365.1). Classification (NCBI taxonomy): domain Eukaryota; kingdom Metazoa; phylum Chordata; class Aves; order Charadriiformes; family Alcidae; genus Alca; species Alca torda. Next base: position 4,779,843 of record CM018101.1, read on the forward strand.
GGGGCCAGCTGTACTTAGGCCAGGGCAGAGCAATAAGATGTGGTAGGACTGAGCTCTTCTGTTTTTCTGAAAGTCATGGAAGTGCCTTGTCCCAGATTGCCACCACTGTTCTCATTCTGGAGCCTCTCTCATGCCTAAAAGAAAAAGATCTTATTTCATAAAATGTCACTTGCATACTTGCTCCCAGCTGAGCCATTGTTTGTGCAAATGCCACTGGAGGTGGCAGTGGCCATGGACTTCACTGATGAGGATGTGACTTCTGGTCTTGTGTTTTCAGAGTACGGATCTGACGAGCACAGTTGGCTACGACAGCATCATTCAACATCTGAATGATGGCAGGAAGAACTGCAAAGAGTTTGAAGACTTTCTGAAGGAAAGGTATGGAGCTGCCTCTGAAAATGTGTTCGGTTGAACGTGGGAAGTGAGGTCGTGGCAATACTTCTGCTCCTTGTGTTCACAGTTTGGGAATGTGTTGTTTTCTGTTGCATTTAACTGTCCACTATGTTAAAACACCTTTGATTTTTGACTGATGAGGAACTTGCTTTCTTACACTGTCCTTTCCTTGCATGGCTGGTGCTGTGGTATGAAGTCCGTGCCCAGGAATCCTCAGCTGCGAGGCAGTGATGGTCCCCAGGGCTTGATGCTCACATTTTGAACTGTCTGTTAAAAAGAATGAGGAATCAGAAGCAGTTTAATAATTCAGTCTTACATGTTGCACTTACATCTGTACTGATGTATTTGCAGCTGTTGGTGGTCCGCCCCGGCCACACACTCTCCCATGAAGTTCATCTTGCAGTTCAGCTTGCAGAAGATCAGGTGAAGACCTTGGCAGAGGAGAGGCATGGCTTTGTCCTTAATTTATCTTTGTATATTATGGACAGCTCACAGATTTTATGTTAAAAAGAAGTAGTAGAATTAGATAGTGTGTTTCTTAATCAGAGGATATGACCTAACTAGAGGTTTTGTGGCTACAAAGGCACAACTGAGACGGTGTGGCCACGTATTTTGACTTTATGGTTCACCTGGTTAGCAATGGCTAAATATGAAAAGCGCTGTAGAACAACCCTGAATTAATGTAATTTTGGTATAGAGAACTGGAGAAAACAAACCTCTGAATACAAGACTTGGTATAAACCAGCCTGGAACAAATGTCATGGGGATGAAGAGGAGGAGAACCTGTAGTTAAGTCTCTAACGCACCTACATCTGTCTAGGCTGTAATCCCATGTTCCAGGAAAACCTGGGATTTCCAGCTGCCCGAGGAACCACCTGCTGAACCCTGAGAACTGAGTCCCACTCATCCGTGGCAAAAGAAGGAGTGCAAAAAGGCTCCTTCAAACCATGTCCCCCATTCCTCTTTGCTGTTGAAGAAGGTGTAGGTTCCCACCGATGTGTCTAGCCATGAGGAGATTAGAGGCTGGACCTGGATTTGCTACTGGCACCCCCCTCTGAATGCGGCCCTGTTGCCCATGTACAGCACAGCTGTTACACAGTTCCATCCATGGAGAACACGCCTATTGGATTTGATGCTTTGTCTCAAAAGGAAGTTCATGGCAATGTTGTTAGACAGAGGAAAAAAAAATAAATCATAATATTGATTTTTGCCATTTCCCTACAAGCTTTTGGAGTTTTTAAAGTTAAGTTAGGTGAACCCCACTGCCAAACTCTAGAAACCAATAACATAGGCATCTGCATCTGTGTTAGAGATACAGGCATTTTAGGAAACTAGTTATTTTATCCAGTAGACCTTCTAATGCAAGCCTCTAACAGTATTTGTTTCTCTCCATTGACTGCAGACAGCTGGGGTGGCTTGCCCAGATGGAGATAGAATCATAGAATCATAGAATCTTCATGGTTGGAAAGGACCTTTGAGATCATCGAGTCCAGCCATACACACACAAAAAAAACCCCTACAATCTCTGTCACTAGAGCATGCCCTGAAGTGCCAAATCCAGACGCCTCTTAAATACCTCTAGGGATGGTGACTCAACTACCTCCGTGGGCAGGCTGTTCCACGGCCTGACCACTCCTTCAGTAAAGTAATTCTTCCTAATATCCAATCTAAACCTCCCCTGCCGCAGCTTCAGGCCATTTCCTCTGGTCCTGTCACTATTCACCTGGGAGAAGAGGCCAACACCCTCCTCTCTACACCCTCCTTTCAGGTAGCTGTAGAGGGCAATGAGGTCTCCCCTCAGCCTCCTCTTCTCCAAACTAACCATGCCCAGCTCCCTCAGCCTCTCCTCATACGACTTGGTCTCCAGACCCCTCACCAGCTCGGTCGCTCTCCTCTGGACCCGCTCCAGCACCTCAATGTCCCTCTTGTACAGAGGGGCCCAGAACTGAACACAGCGCTCGAGGTGAGGCCTCACCAGTGCCGAGTACAGAGGCACCATCACTTCCCTGCTCCTGCTGGCCACGCTATTCCTGATACAAGCCAGGATGCTGTTGGCCTTCTTGGCCACCTGGGCACACTGCTGGCTCGTGTTAAGCTGGCCGCCCACCATCACCCCCAGGTCCTTTTCTGCTGGGCAGCTTTCCAGCCACTCTTCCCCGAGCCTGTAGCGTTGCTTGGGGTTGTTGTGACCGAAATGCAGGACCCGGCACTTGGCCTTATTAAACCTCACACAATTTGCCTTGGCCCATGGATCCAGCCCGTCCAGGTCCCTCTGTAGAGCCTTCCTACCCTCAAGCAGATCAACACTCCCACCTAGTTTGGTGTCGCCTGCGAACTTACTGAGGGTGCACTCAATCCCCTCATCCAGATCATTGATAAAGATATTAAACAAAACTGGCCCCAAAACTGAGCCCTGAGGGACACCACTGGTGACCGGCCGCCAAGAGGATTTCACCCCATTAATCACAAGTCTCTGGGCACAGCCATCCAGCCAGTTTTTAACCCAGTGAAGGGTACACTTGTCTGTGCCATGATTCACCAGCTTCTCCAGGAGAATGCTGTGGGGGATGGTGAGAATGCTGTGGGGGATGGTGAATTGTGAAATGTAGATATTTACATTTGGCCATGCGAGTCCGGCCCCGGTTGTCTGTATGGATTTCAAAGCAACGGCAGAAAGCTGGTTGTTCTTAGACTGCAACACATAGGCTTTCTTTCTGTCCCCTCTCTTTCTTCCAAGAGGGGAGAACAATATGATTTCTCAAAGGTGTTATTTATGTTACCCCATAAGATGTGGCCTCTTCCTCAGGTGTTCTCCCGAAGGACCAGAGGTGGGCAGGAGAGAGTGCCTGTTGCCTGATTTTAAAAAGTCCTGAAAAGCTGAAATGGCCCAGCTTAGCCACGCATGTATGGTGGCTGAGTGGTCTTTGGTGGGTCCCTTCTGTCACATTTGGTTTAAGTCAGCCAAATCAGGTTCAAAAGTACTTCGTGCGGATGGACTGACAGATGCTGATGGCTGAGATGCAGAAAACGTGTGATCGCACAAGCCTCGTTCCCACAGCAAACTGAGCTAAAAAACTACTCAGTTGACTTGCCTGGCTGTATCTAGCCACCGGCTGCACTGGCTGCTTAGTCCTCTTATCTCCTGCTGAGGTGGTCCTTGCACCCATTGGCCATGGGGAGATGGGGAGAGCAATGCATCAGGACAACAGACATACCAAAACAAAGTCTTTTCACTAGAAAGGCTGTTGGGTAACTGGAAACAACAGTCATCCTTCAGTCAACCGTCCACAGTTGGTTTGCAGCAGGTCAGAAGGTAGGCAGGATGTTAAGAGTGGGTCTTGGCCTCTGCTGCAAGCAAGTATCAGTTTCTGAAGTGAGAACTTCCTCTCATTTCTCTTTTTCCTCAACAGGGCAATTATAGAAGAAAAATATGGCAAAGAGCTCATTAACTTGTCGAAGAAGAAGCCTTGCGGGCAGACAGAGCTGAAGTAAGTTCACAGTCCTGTGTGTTTTGCTTTTATGGGTGTCCTTACTTGGGGCAACGAAGGAAGAGGAGAAGGAAGGAGGCTGTGAGAGACAAAACAGTGCTGAAATATAACTGGGATGCTACCAGAAGATGATCTGAAATTGCTTTTGTGAATGAACAATGCACAGTTGTGTTGACCTTTGCCAATAATTGAGTTGGACTCCACCAAGTTCTCACCACCCATAGACTAACCACAGCACTGCAGACGCTCAGGCAAGATATGGGCTGGTGGTTCAGCAGAGACCTAAGGATCATGAGACCTTGGGCTGTCTCCTGACTGTCTTTGTGGCCAGAGGGAAGTACAGGTACTTCCTTCGCTCAAACCAAGCAAATCTTCAAAGCCCAGCATGCTACCACCCCGCAGGAGTGCTGTGGCTGCTGAGGTTGGTTCCATGAGTGGGTTTCCATCTCCTCAGTGACCCTTGTTGCCTTCTGCTTTCTGCTTCATTTCTATACTTTACACATGCCCAGTCTGATATTCTCTGATCATTTATTTACAGTTTTATATTGAGATGTCACACAAAATGTTTCTGAAATCTTTACTGTGCAATATTAATAGGGAACAAAGTCCTTTACATTTCCAACCATTGGCCAATGCACCATGTAGAAGGTGTTCATGTGTCCCAAATGATACTTTCAGGACGTTAACTGAAACATTTGTCATGAAACTCAGAATTTTTAATAGCATCCAAAGTTCAGAAAGATGTAAAGTAGATCTCAAACCAAGTGAGCTGTGTTATACTCACTGAGAAGGAAAAAGAGGGAGATGTCAAGAGGGGAAATAAACCTGCTTCAATCTGCTTTGGCCGGCATTGAGTGTGCTGTCTGGATTGGGAGAGGAGCTCAGCTGATGCCTGGACTGGGCTGTGATTTCCCACTCTTTAATGCTCTGCCTGTTTTTCAGCACGCTGAAGAGATCCCTGGATGTTTTCAAGCAACGTAAGTAATTCTTCTTCTTCATGGCTGTCAGGACACTCGGCAGCACCAAAGCCTGGAGGCAACTGCTGGGGAAGAAAATAGCAGAGAAACCTTCAAAACAGTGTGATGCTGGGGTCAGGCACAGGCTGTCCTCCTGGCCCACCTCGGTTCAGCACATGGGGTTTGGGATGGGGTGCTCCAGGGCATGGGTGGGAGAGGAGACCCATGGGGCATCCCTGTGGGGATCTCTTGGGCTTTTGGTGCTGGCTGCAGCTCAGAAGTTGTGCTTGTGTTGTACACCAGAAGCTGTGCATGGGAAGCTCATCTGGAGTTCATTTGACTGGCTTGCCTTGCCCTCTTCATACACATACAAAGTAATTTGCACCTTGAATACTGTGTCCAGTTTTGAGCCCCTCACCACAAGAAAGACATTGAGGGGCTGGAGCATGTCCAGAGAAGGGCAATGGAATTGGTGAGGGGTCTGGAGGACAAGTCTTGTGAGGAGCGGCTGAGGGAGCTGGGGGTGTTCAGCCTGGAGAAAAGGAGGCTGAGGGGAGACCTTCTCCCTCTCTACAGCTCCCTGAAAGGACGTTGTTGCAAGGTGAGGGTCGGTCTCTGCTCCCAAGGAACAGGCAATAGGACAAGAGGGAACAGGCGATAGGACAAGAGGAAACAGCCTCAAGTTGCGCCAGGGGAGGTTTAGGATGGATATTAGGAAAAATTTTTACACTGAAAGGGTTGTCAAGCATTGGAACAAGCTGCCCAGGGCAGCGGTTGAGTCACCATCCCTGGAGGTATTTAAAAGCCAGGCAGACGTGGTGCTGAGGGACGTGGGCCAGTGGTGGACTTGGCACTGTTAGATTAATGGTTGGACTTGATGATCTTAAAGGTCTTTTCCAAATTAAACGATTCTATGAGTCTGTGATTCTAATCGGAGCATCTAAAAGATGATGCTTTAGCCACTTTACATTGTCCCTTCATTGCCATGTGTCACAGCCCGCCAGGGTACAGGCAGGCAGCATCTGTACCTTGAGGGCTAGTGCTCTGCTGTCCTGTGCCAAGTTGACCCTCCACCCCAGCCAGGTTTGTCTGCTGTCCTGTCCCTCGGTGGACCTCCCTAACGAGGCTCAGCCCTTGCAGCAGCTGACTATTAATAGCTGTGGGTTTGAAACAGCTCTGGGGGTTGAATCATGAGCTGCAGTTTGGCTTAGCTCCTTTGATGAACTTGCCGGGGTGGTGTTTCATGGTATGGCCGCTTGCCTTCAGCAAGACGAGCCTGAGGTTTTTTTAGCATTAGTTTTTCTGTGCCCCAAGTTGGTTGCCTGGTAGCCTGGGGCAGCACTTCCTTCAGCCAGCTGCCGCAGGGTGTGATGTGTTTTAACGTGCCCGAATTCATCTGGATGAGGGGGGAGATGTGGCTCTGCTCATTTGAATAACTCCTCTCGATGGGGTTTTTCTTAAATTGAAGGGCAGGCCCCAGCAGGGCTGGTTCTGAATAGCTCCTTACGTAGGCAAGCGCTGCTTGGAGGCCGCTTCAAAAGTGCTGCCACTTTTCTACGTGTCTGCAAGGGGATGTATGATGGGGGATCAGTTCAATGTCAGCTACAACAGTTGACTTCAGCAACAGAGTCTTTTTAAGAACATATATATATTTAATTTTTTTTTTTCTTTGCAGAGATAGACAACGTGGGCCAAGGTCACATCCAGCTGGCGCAAACCCTTCGGGAGGAAGCGAAGAAAATGGAGGACTTCAGGGAAAAGCAAAAACTGCATCGGAAAAAGGTGAGGCGCCGCGGGAGCATGTGTCTTCGCTGCAGGGTGTCCATCCCGCCCCGGTGATGTGCTGCTCCTGGCCAGTGCCTCCCACCATGCCCCAGCCCCCTCCGTGCCCTCCATGCCTGCTGCTGCCGGGAAGTCCCGAGTTCCTTCCTATGTGTTGCAACCATGGTGGTGAACCGCGCGGCAACCTCCAGCTTCCTTCTTCTCACTGCCACGTCTTCTCCTTTGGGTGCATTTTGGGGCCAGTTATAGCAGTGGCACAGCTCCAGGGGTGCCAGCCTCAACCAGGGATGTTTTTAAAGCATGTGTATAGTGCTGGATCATTTCCATAGAGTCTGCTCAAACTTTTTAACTTCTGTCTTGAGATTCCTTTGTCTGGAAAATGCGGGAAAACTGCTGGAGCGATCGTCTTGTTTGGACCTAGCAGAGCGGAGTGGGCTTCCCAATTTTGCCAGGCCCTATGGATTTGATACAGTACTATATACTCCTAGGATTCCATTTGTAGAGCTCCTTTGCATACACAAGTGGAGGCTTAGATGATGATAGAATAACATAAGATGGGTTTTGTGAAGATGCTTTGGGTGGATGAAGGTTCTTACACCCATCTCAGTCTGGTCTGAGCCTCTTCCTTTCCTAAGCCACATAGTCCATCCTGGGGCTTCGATGGTCAGTGATGTGCTGATTCTGGGTCTGTTGCCTCCACAGATAGAGCTGATAATGGAGGCGATTCACAAAAACAGGAATCTGCAGTACAAGAAGACGATGGAGGTAAAGCAAACGTGCTGCTGTTTCTTGCCGTGGGGGTTAATGCTGCTAACACACAAACGTGTGGTGCTGGGGAAGGCTTAAATACAAGGGCCTTCTTCCTTTGCTGCAACTCTCGACACTGTGTCTGCACAAGGGGTATGCAGGGCGTGCTCAGAAAATCTGAAGAGTACGCCAGGGACATGGCCAGGGCTAGCCTCGCAGGGTTGGATATGAGTGATTTAGTTGTCATGGACTTGATTGCCATGAACTCTTCATCCCAAACAAACATCAGCTTGTCTTGTGAGGTTGGTTTTGCCCAAGCAGTAGGGCATCTGGGACCTTGCGTGCTGTCCCCTGCCCTGCCGGCAGCCTGCCTCCACCTCTTCACTCGTAGGCTGTGCTTTCCTCCCAAGTCTCCCGCGTGAGCTGTATTTGCAGCTCATTGTGTTCTGACATGCTCCTGCCCTGTTTGGTGGCTCTCCTAGGCCAAGCGGCTCTACGAGCAGCGCTGCAGGGATAAGGACGAGGCGGAACAGGCTGTGCACCGCAACGCAAACCTGGTGACGCAGAAGCAGCAGGAGAAGGTACGGAGAGGCAGGTGGCCGTGGGGCAGGGGGTCAAGGGGAGGTCTCTTCCTGCAGCTCTCCTGTCCCGTGGCTCTTCTCCCAGCTCTGTGTTTTGAGGTGAGATGGGAGGGCTGGTGAAGTTCCCCAGTTGGGCTACAGTGCCGTTGGTGATGCACCAGGGCTCTCCTCTACCTTTCTTCTCTCTCTCATTCTTGGCAGCTGTTCCTGAAGCTGGCTCAGACAAAATCGGCTCTAGAGGACTCAGGTGAGTGTGGAAATGCAGCATTTGGAGGGCGAGGGAAGCGTTTCCTGGGGCAGGGGTTTGTGAAGCCATGGCATGACTGTTGGGCAAGCTCCAGCTCTTGGGTCAGGCATGTGACACACTGGCCCAGGTTGCCCAGAGAAGCTGTGGCTGCCTCATCCCTGGAGGTGTTCAAGGCCAGGTTGGACGGGGCTTGGAGCAACCTGGTCTGGTGGGAGGTGTCCCTGCCCAGGGTAGGGGGGTTAAAACTACGTGATCTTCAAGGTTCCCTCCAATCCAAACCATTCTATGATTCTATGATTGTATCCCCAAGATACCGGAGGTGGGCACTTGCCCTGGAGAAGCCTGCATGGCTCCACCAAGGCTACTCCCACCATTTCCCTGCAGCATGACCCTCCACCTTGCTGTGCAGCTCTGTGTCCCCTTGCAATGCCTACCCACAGTCAAGCTCATGCATTGCTGCTGCTTTCTCCCTGACGTCCATTTCAGACTTCACACATCACCTTCTAGCGAAGAGGTTTTTTTTAATTAATGTTAATCAGATGACAATGTGATTTCTCTCACAGACAGGAGTTACCAGCAGAGCGTTACCACACTGGAGAAGATCCGGGAAGAATGGCAGAAAGAGCATATCAAAGCTTGCGAGGTAAATGCCCTGAAACACCTTCAGGTGGCAATGTGGTCCTCTGCATATCCATCCCTTGCTGTGGGAGTCAGGGATAGTGCAGATTTGCCCTCTCTGTATTCGCCTGGCAGGGAAGCAGTAGGATGTGTTGCAGCTAACCCTACGTGTGTCTCACACTTGGCTTCTGGATTCAATGTCCCACCACTTCAGGGTGTCCACTATTTTTTTATTGTTATTTTTTTCTTCCATCACCTTTTAAAATTGACAGAATCAATGCGCTAAGTAGTGACATTTTTGCCCATTACCTGCCTGCACGCTTGGTGCGGCCATCCTCTTGAACAGTCACGGTCATGGTCACCTCTGCACACCTGGTGACTCGAGGCCAATATGTGCCATAGCTGCAACACCACCCAGCAGTCTCTGAAACTCTAAAAGACTTCAAAAGACTTTGCAGCAGAGGCTGGTGGTGGGCTGGTGACACAGGTTGGGTGAAGCCATCTCCACGCACTGGGAGCACTTTGCCTCTTATCTCACAGACCACATGTTAGCGTGGGAACCCTCCGAGTGGTTGTATTGGCCTAAAGCAGGCTGGCTCATAGCCAAGTGGTCTAGCAAGGATTTCTAGCATGTGCTGGGGAAGTCCAGAGCTGGTGGTGAGAGCACCATGCAGCTGCTCTGCTTCTGACTTCTGTCTTGCAGCCACCTGTGATCTGTGACCAAGGGATGGACAGGGAATGCAGAGATCCAGGTTTTACCCCAGGTCTGCTGCAAGCTTGCAGACAACCTTCCCATTCCCAGCTGTGCTGATCCCTTCCTAAGCTGTTTCTCCTCAGGCCTCTATTTCACTTTTTCCTTTTGAAATGGAATTTGCTGTCTGTTTTGTGTGGTATGCGTCGGTGTCCCGGTGCTGGTGTGCTTTTGGTGCCTGGGGTCTCCAAAAGCCTCTCTGATGGTGCGGGGTGGGAAGCAGTAGTTTCAGTTCCACAGATGGATCACGTGGAGGTTTTCCCTTTGGGGTGTTGCAGAGGTCATAACTGATAATAAGTGCATATGTACACTTGGGATGAAATGTTATCTTTCATGGAAATGCATAAAGGCATGTGAAATTGAAGTATACCAGACAGCAGATTTGAAAAGACTTGGGTTTAAACCTGCTTAGAAAAGGGCTGGACAGGAAGGAGGGAGAAGACCAACCAGTCAATGCACCTCTGTTTTCATATATCCTCAGTGCTTTTTTATCACTCCATACCTGTGGGAGGGAAGTGAAATGGGACCTAGGGAACATGGACTGCCTTTAGAAGCTAGCTTCATCTCCCCAGAGGGAGCGTTTTGCCAGATGACCCCTTCCACATTGGTCCTGAAGACCTTCCCAAGCTGAACACTTATCTTTGAAATACCTGGTTGTGTAGAGGGGTGATTTCTCCTCTGGACAAGCTAGAGGACTTGTGGTTTCCATGTTTCCTACAGGGGACCACCACCACCTCCTCCTTGCTGAGGACAGTCATCTTTGTAGTGGTACTCGGGATGAGAAACATTCAGGATAAAAGAGATTTACTCTCATTTTAAAGACATTAGGGCTGTTTTGTCTGTGTCGTTATAGTTCTTTGAGACTCAGGAGTGCGAGCGGATCAACTACTTCCGCAATGCCCTCTGGCTTCATGTCAACCAGCTCTCCCAAGACTGTGTCCAGAATGATGAGGTACCTCAAATGAAAATCTTCATTTTTCTGTTTGGAAAGCAGAACCCAATTTGCATTCCTGTGCACTGAGTTGTGTTATGTCTGAGCTGGGCTGTGGCCTTCAATTGGCCACCAGACACCAGCATGAGCATGCCGGCAGAAGATTTTGGCCAGAGTTCTTGCAGATGAGGTTTCCTCTGGGATTCCCATGTTTTTTGAGGGTGGTGAAACCCTGGCCCAGGTTGCCCAGAGAGGTGGGAGATGCCCCATCCCTGGAAACATTCCAGGCCAGGTTGGACTGGGTTCTGAGCAACCTGATCTAGTTGAAGATGTCCCTGCTCATGGCAGGGGGTTGGACCAGATGGCCTTTAAAGGTCCCTTCCAACCCAAACCATTCTGTGATTCTCTGATTCCCCTACTATTGAGGCTTGTGTCCTGGGTGAGCACTGGGCTTTCACCCCATATATGATAAACAGTTGGGTAAAAACCTCTTAGTTTTTGACCTGATGCACAGAAATGATTTTTATTTCCCTGTTGCAGAAATATGAGGAGATCCGCAAGAGTTTAGAAATGTGCAGCATTGAGAAGGATATTGATTTTTATGTAAATTTACGCAAAACTGGAAGTCTGGCCCCAGGTAAGAGCTTAGTACTATCTCACAAAGTAGCGCTGACTTGCACTCCTCATGGAGCTGCTGCTCTGATCACCGTCAGTTTAGATGCAAAAAACATTGATTTTGCAACATCCCTCCTTTCATTCACTGGCATGCAGCACTAGTCTCTGCCACTTATCACCAGCTCCTGAAGATAATCTCCCCTTTCTGTAACTTTTAATTTCCTGATCGGGCATTTTCCCACAGAGAGGAAAGGCTTAGCATCTGAATGGTGGTCTTTACAAGTGGTTTATGCTTATAAAAGGTCTGTGCTTTACTATTGTTAACTTTTTCTAGCTCCTGTTGTTTATGAAAACTACTATAATACACAGAGAAATGCAACTCCTGTGAGAAGCCCAGTTCCTGTAGCTATATCAAGGTAAGGCACGTAACATGTACAATTGCAATTGCCATTGCAAATGACGCTCTCCAAAAAAAAAAAGCAGCAGCATATTTTGTTGCTTTCAGTCTGTTGGAGGCTTGACTTGGGACTATGAGAGGAAAGTATTTCCCATGCTATGTAGTCCAACACTCTCCACAGCTGGAGTTATGCCAACGTGCTGCCTATTATAAGGTCTTCAAGGACTCCCTCAAGCCCAGTCAGAAGTTTTTGCTCCCCCTTCTCGCGGGTGGGAATATTATTCTGAAAGTGCTTGTGGTGAGGGTGTGCTCATTTTTTCTTGTACCAAGCTGCTTTGAGAAGTCCTTTGCATGGAGGTGAGGAGCTGCAGTACTCAGCAGAAAAGCAAGACAGCCTGGGGAATACTGAGTTTCATGTCTTGCGCTCTGTAGGAACAGTCTGAGCTCCCTTTTAGAGCAGCCGTTGATACCAAGATGAAACCTTCTGGGCTTCCCTGCATGGTTCTCCGTGTTGCCTCTCTACCTGAGGAGAGATGGAGCAGTTAAAAGCATGCGTGGCTAGCGTGAGGAACAGTAGAGATGAGTTCACTCCTCTAGGACAGGGCAGGAAGGACAGCGTGAAGGATGCTTCTGCTGGGGGGAAGATGAGGATTCGGGGCTAAAGACTCATGCGAAAGATGAGTGTGCCACTTTGGCTGTCACACTGGGAAAGGAGTCATGTCCAATTATGGCTTCCTGATGTCTCAGTCTGGGCAGAGACATGTAAAAAGGCATGCCCTGAGGCTCACTTGTGAATGTTTCCACAACTTAGTGCTCTTGGGTTATTTTTTCCTCTTGCCTACTGTATCAACTTCAGTTCCTGTGTTTGCCAAGCAGGGCATCAGTGGTGAGCCCACCATGACATGCCTTGGTATCAGGCCTTCATAAAGCCCAGGCTGGCCAAACCACCTTGCCCTTCCGCCAGCTCTGGGAGGCAGCTGGGGATCACAGAGACAGGGTAACAGGAGTCCCATGGCCACACAGATCCTCAGCTCTGTGTTTCCTTCTGTGCAGGAGGGGACCTCTACCCACCCCGACCAGTGCGCCAGGTGAGTTATTTGCTTTATGGGGCTTCTGGCCCCACAGAGGATCTCTCTGCTCTTGCTCTTCCCAATCAGGTCATGAGCTTTAGCTCTCTAAAGGGATTGCTTTAGGTGAAGCTCCTGCTGTAAGTCCGGTCCCCACTGAAAGATGCTGGGAAGTTGATTGCTGACTTTGGGGGCAAGGTTTCACCCAGGAGAAGTGATCAAAGCACTCTGTGTAAGCATTTCTCAAGCTTAAGGATGTCTAAGCTTGGGATCCCACCAGTCTCTGCAGTTTGGGCCCTTCTCTACTTCAGCAGCATGAGCTGTATCATTGCCAGTGCCATGGCAGTGATGGGATACTCCAGTGGGACTTGGTAAAATGAGGTCCTACTTCGGCTCCTTGGGAAAATCGAGCCATCTCTTTGAGCTTCATTCACCCTTGTCTCCCATCCCTTTAATACGGGTGGCCAGTGCATGGTGTTTCTGTCCTGCATAAAGTCTCGTAATGAGCACTCCTCATGAGCAGACCTAACTTTTTGTGCTCTGTGTTTCAGGTGAGCCTGATTATGCCACAGTTGACGGCTACAGCTTGATACACCACTAACAGCCACAGTAAGTACTCCTATTTGATGAAGAAACAATTTAATATGAGATGCAGCTGCACAGAACAGGGACAGTGGAGAAAGAAGGACGACCAGTTAAGGGATGACATTTTGAGGTGACCAACTGGGAGTGATGATCATGTCAGCCCTCCCATTGCTGGCCTGAGCTGGAGCTGTGGTTTAGACGTTGTCAATCCTGTTCTGTAGGTTCTCCGTGCAGAAGACACGGTCAGTCTGGCCAGCGTGGCAGAGTTGGCATTTCCAGTTGCTCCCGGCCACACAGAGCTGAAGTGCTTCTCCATTTTAAGAAAGTATTTGTGGACTCTGGTAATTACTTGTACATTCAGAAAGTGCCTGCTAAAAATCTGTGCCTTTGATCAGCAAACTCCTTGGACGGATATCCCATCTTCACTCTCAGGGGAAGAAAAGTAATATAAGTGATGGACCCCAACACAGGCGGATCTTCTGTGTAAGAAGAAGTTTTTGATTTGAATTTCTTCTGAAGTGCAGCCATCTGGGAGAGGCTGGAGCCTCCCATGCTCCAAATAACTAGAGAAGTCCTATGTGCTGAGGGGAGCACCACGCGATGCTTTGGGCATGCTGGCTTGTGTTCAGGCCGTATGTATCTCATGCAGATCTCAGGTTACACATTTTGCCTGTTTCTAAAGTCTTTCATTAATGGTGATTAAACTTGTAATTTAGATTTTATTTCAGTCACATGTTGCAGGGAACTTACTTAGAGGAGCACCAAAGGTTACATCACGTGTCCAGCTTAGCTGTAGATGTGCTCCAAGCTTAAGCGCTGATACTGGAAGCTAATTTGCATCCTGCCTGGTCCACAGCGCAGCTACCAAGCGAGATGCTGTGCTGCCAGAAACCTGCTGTGAAGTCCTGCACCCTACAGCATTGTTGAGGATCTGAAGAAGTCGGTCAGCTCTTCCAACCACCTCTCCAATGAGGGGCTTGGAGTGTTTTAGGCTCCTGATATAGCTTGTCCCTGGTAGGCTCTGGAGACCTCCATTTGATTAACTTCTGGGAATCCCTGAACTTGGACTCATTCTGTCTATGCACCACGGGAAACAAAGTTAGCTACTAATGTTGGCCTGGAGCCATGAAACTCGTTTCCTGACCAGGTCCCCTTAAAGTTCATGCCCTTCTTGTTACCGTATATATGATTATGGCTTTGCTTCAGAAGCTCCCATGCCTTGGGGCTGCCAGTCTCTCCGAAGTCCCTGTGTAAAGTGTTGCTTAACAGCTCCTCGCTGCCTTACGACACTTGGACACAGGCATGCAGGACATGGGGAGTAGGGCACAGTTTTGCTGTCTAAACCTAGTGCCAGGTGACTAACTTTGGAGCAACAGGAGTTGCTAATTCTTCGACTTGAATCTGCATGACTTCAGTGTGTGCGTAAGTCCACCAGTCTCCAGGGCTTTTACTGTATATCCTTGTGCAGAGAAGATCATGGTGAGCTTTAACATCTGTCCTACTGCATTAGAATGAACTGTACAAAGTCCACATCAAGGAAATCAATTATCCTATTTCTTTTCCGAAAGACCCAGTGTACAAATATTCTTCTGAAGCAACCTGCTGTAGTCTTAGTTCTTTAAATACATATTTTAAAAATAAGTTTTGAGACTCGTGTGATGGATTCTTTTTTTTTTTTTTAAAGGTTGTCATGTTCACTTTCTGTCAGGGCTGGGAATGGTACACCCTCAAAGCATCCTAGGATGTTCGGGTGGTGTGAGTTGCTTCTCCTGGAAGGAAGCCTTTGGGGGGGTTGGACTAGATGACCTTTAAAGGTCCCTTCCAACCCAACACATTCTATGATTCTATGATTCTAAAAGAACATATTCTTCCTCAGCCTTTATTTCAGTACTTGCTCAGTACCATGACAGGTGTGGGAGAGAACACACCAAGAAGGGCCGGCATGAGAACAAGTCCTTGTGATTAGCCACGAACTGCAGACCACACAGGGTTGTTTCCCCTGGAAGAGTATCTACTCTATAATACATTGCACGGTTTCTTTATTGGGATTTTTCATCTGACTGAGCAGAATAGATGGCGGTTAGGCTTTCTGGATGCAGATGTCTCCACTGAGGCTGAAACTTGGCTTGCACATTCACTAAATGCACAGAAGTAATCCCAAAATACGGGTGTTGGTTCTGACTCTGAATTCACCAACTCTTTGAATAGACCTAAAGCCCAGCAAACCCTGGCTTGGAAGAGGAATGTCCAGACACGGAGCTGCTGGGAAGAATGTCCATTTGCCCATGAGTGCTGAACTGACTTTTTATCTTCAGTAACTTCCCTTGGCTCCTTGTCTTCCAGGTGGTACAGAGGATTTTGACCTCCTCCTGGGCCCTTTAGGAGGAGCCTGGCCTCCCTACAGACCCTGATAACCTGCTGTGCCAGCTTCTTGGAGCAGTGTTGTTTGTGCAGCTCCTGCTGTCCCTCCCCGGGGTGCCCCACAGGGAGACAGAGATAACGAATGCCTTAATAAGATAACTGCTTTAGTAAGACAGAATAAGAACAGGAACACAGGTAGTGAGTAAATCCTACATCCCTTCAGATGCTGGATACCCCACCTTCAGGCAGAATCCAACTGAGCTCTCCCTTTTTGGTCCTTCAAGGTAATATATAAATTACTTCGAAGAAAACAGCTCTATTCCTAAAAGATGTTCACATGAGAACGTCTTGCTGCATTTCCAGATATACGCAAGGCCACACAGGTGTGGTAAGGACTGATATCATGGGGTACCATTCTTCTCAGGCCCCAAGTACAAGGTCCAATAAAGCAGACATGGCATGTTCAAGATCATTAACTCCTCAATTACAATGTCTTCTGCAAGGTGGGCCGGAGCTCTGTGGGGGCTCATCCATCTGAGGACTGGGAGAAGTCACTTCTACTCCCAGTGGGGCTTGGACTCAGCTTCAGCTGCAGCTCCCTGGGGACAGCTGGGTGCCTGGGGCAGGATCAGAAGGGGCAGTGGTGCCAGCAGCTCCGCTGTGGCTGGAGGACCCTCAGGCTCTGCAGGACAGGCTGCCCCCTTTTAGCAGTGCTTCCAGGTCCTGCTACAGGGCAGATAGAAGAGATCTCACACTCCCCATCTTCAATAGCAGGGGCTTGGCTTCCCACCCCACATTCCCTCTAGCAGGGGTCTGGCCTCCCCGCTTATCCTTATAGGGGAGCCTGGCATCCTCCCAGGCCCTTATGGAGAAGCCTGACCTCCCCATAGATCCTTATAGGGCAGCCTGACCTCCTCCCAGGCTTGTATTGAGGAGTCTTAACACCCCACCAGTCCTTACAGGGGAGCCTGGCCTCCTCCCAGCCCCCTGTAGACAAGCCTGACCTCCCCATAAACACTTATAGGGGAGTCTGATCTCCCCACAGGCCCCTCTAGAGGAGCCTGGCCTCCTCCAAGGCTCCCATCAAGGAGCATGACCTCCCCACAGGTCCTTATAAGGCAGCCTGGCCTCTTCCCAGGCCCCTACGGAGAAGCCTGACTTCCCCATAGATCCACTCCCCCTTATAGGGGAGCCTGGCCTTTTCCCAGGCTCCTATAGAGGAACCTGGCCTCCCCACAGATCCTCACAGGGGAGCCTGGCCTCTTCCCAGGCCTCTGTGGAGGAGCCTGACCTCCCCATAGATCCTTATAGAGGAGCCTGATCTCACCACAGGCCCCTATGGAAGAGCCTGACCTCCCTTTAGATCCTTATAGGGGAGCCTGGCTTCCTCCCAGGCCCCTGTGGAGGAGCCTGACCTCCCCAAAGACCGCTGCACCGGACCTTCACCTCAGCCGACGCCCCTACGAAGGAGCCCGGCCTCCTGCCCGGCCCCTACGGAGGCGCCGCACCGCGACTCGGTTTGTCCCTCCGTCCCTCCCGTCCCCGCCGCGCCGCTGATTGGCCGAGAGCGCTGGGGGGGCGTGGCCGTGACCGCCCCTTCCGCCACCGCCCCGAGCCGCCGCGTACGGGCCGGGGCGCAGCGCGGGGCCATGGCCGAGGCCGTGAGGGGCCCTCGCAAGGCCCGCGGCAAGAGCAGACCCAAGGTAGGGTGGGACGGGGACGGCGGGTGGCGGCTCGGGGCCTCGTTCCGCCGTCCCGGGGAGGGTTGGGGGGACGCGGCCCAGCGGCGGGTCTGTCACCGCCGCCTCACGCCTGTAGCGGCGGTTGCAGCAGTGGGGTGGGTTAAGTGCGACGGTGTGTGTGTGTGTGTGTGTGTGTGTGTGTGTGTGTGTGTTGGGGGGGGGGGGGTGGTGCGTTATTACACACCGTGGGACTTTGGTCAAGGCATTTGGCTCGGGTTGGGGGTTACTCCTGATTTATGTTTGTTTTTAAAGCAATGGAACGGGTGGCTGTTCTGGGCGGCGCTTATATCCAGTTTGTTCCTCCTCTTCTGCTGAAAACAGGGCGAGGGGGGTGTGTTTTTCTCAAAAGGCTTCTGAATGTCAGCGCTTTTCCGAAGCGGTGGAAGAAGACTTAGAGTAATTGGTAGCCAAGTGAAGGGCATGAGAGTTCCTGTGCTGTAGAATGGTGTAAATAAGCTTTTTGGGTTTATTTTTTTAAAAATTATTTATGGTGTATGGTGTTTTTGAATAGCTCTGCATAGCAAGGTAGCTGGAGTTGCATCTGTGGTGAAGCCACGGAGCAGTAGAACTTATCAGCATTTAGCAGTGTCTTAGTATAGCGTGGGATGATAGTCTTATTCCATCTCATACATTAAGGTTTGGCCTTGAAATGCTCAAAACATGAGACCACGTATAGTACGTGACAGTGTTTCTTCTTCCTTGGTTGGTGCTACAGTTGTTAAGTTCAATTCTTCCTAGGTTTTAATCCTGCTGGAAGTGTATTCCTTGTTCAGGATGTTAGTACCGACAGGTTTCTGAAGGCTTTGATTTCCTTGCAGCTCTGCTACGCAGAATTTCAGTAGTTCATGAGATATACCAGTTCAGAGCTTTTCTGCCTCAGAGCTGAGGCAAAATGGAAATGTTTCCCTTAATTGCTTAAGCTCTACACCTTGCAAACTGCACTGCATAGAGCAAAGGCATTGAAGTTATGGCTGCCAAAACCCTTTGAAAATAAATTCATGGATTAATTGACCAGTGTGTTGTAAAACAAGGGTTAGATCCATGTATCAGCTGCGACTGTGAAGTCAAGGTAAGTAAAAATTGGAGGGAAAAGCAACCCCAGGAGAGTAAGCGCGTCATTGTTTTTGTTTCGATTTAGCCCCATAGCATCAGCAAGGCAGTTAATTCTAGAGACTGCTGCTTAAGAGAATCAATTCCCTTCAGGAAGGCAGTGAGTCACAGATGATGCTGGCAGTTAATTAACAACATGTGAACCATGACTCCACTGGCTGCTGTCTTTGGCCATCCCTTCCAGGTGTAATTCACTGTGAAACAATTCATTGTCAATGTCATGTGTGACCATCCAGAATCCTTCAGTGTTACACATGACCCATTCCTGATATTTTTGTTGCTATTATTATGCTCATCTCTACTAACATGCAGGGGTGTTTGAGAGTGCATTTTGGGCCCTGTCACATCAAGGACTTCCCATGCATCAGAAACAGCCGTGATACTTCGAAAAAGGATGAAAAAGCTGAAATTCCTGTGATCTGGGAGAAAGGCTGGCTCAGCTGCAGATGCTGCCAAGTAGTGGCATCATCTATGCCTTAAGGGCTAAAACCTCAGAAGAGAGAACAGCAGGTTTTGCTTTCATGTTAATTCAGAATCTGATTTTTCTCATCCTTTCTCAGATGAAATCCCTGATCATGGCATCTATTTTTCTGTTTGGATAGCGAGAACTGAAAGACACGTGATACATTTTTAAAAGCAACTATTTTATCTCACAGTAGTGTTCGGGAGGAATACCGGATGCTACTGAAAGATAAAGGGAGTTTCTTCTGCGTGAGGACTGCAAGAGGGAACTTTGGGATGGTAGAGGAGAAAGGACCAGCATGTGTTTGTAAAGTATGCGGAACACACTGTCAAAAATATGATCTAGTGATATAGCATCCTGTGGAAGTTACTGACTTTGAGTTAATTGGCAGGAGATGTTTATTATAGCTCTAAGTTCTAGTTTAAACAATTGTGCTGATCTGTTTTTCACCTCTCACCCGTAGCTTTAGCTAGCCTTGGAGTGTTTTGTGTGATCAGAAGTGTTTACAGGTTTCAATATACTGGAAAACACAGTCTGAAAGCAAAGCCAATGTATTGCCATTTTTGAAAAGGAGCTTGTGAGCATATATATCAAGTAAAATTAGGCTCGAGATCAAGGATAGCTAGGGCCTTGATTTGATCTGTTTTGATTTATGACCTCTCATAAGGCAAAGTTATGTCAGATGTTTAGCGAAAGTATATGTGATACAGGCTTCCAAAACGATCATCTTTTCCCCAGTCATGGAGGAATGTTGAGAGCTTTTCCTAATTTCAGCTGTGTTCTTTGCTATGTTATCTGGGTCATCCAAAACTGCAGCGCTGTAACCTATCTCTTTTCAGTTTCGCTCCTAACTGCTAGGTATACACAAACAACTTACAAATTGGCAAATGATTTATGAATTGACAAAATCTTTGTTGACTTCCTGTGCAGCATTATTTCTCATGCTGCGCTTTGGAAAGGAGGTTAATCTGCACTTTAGATTAAGTTTATGGGAGCTGTTTACTTCCAAACTGATGTTAATTTAAAAGTGGATCATCTTAAGGTCACTACTAAGTTTTTCTACCTCTGTAGTGTGTAATACCTATTTTCAATAGGCATTTCAGTATTTATACAGACTTTGTGATTGTTTCAGAATGTAATTAAGGGATGCACTCCAGACTTTCTTTATTCTGAAAGTACTATTTTAAAAAAGGAATTTTCTGTTCATTAAAATATTTCTGTAAAACTTAAGGTGAATTTCAACATAAGTTTTTGTAATTTCGTAAAATCTAGGGACTCTTTTTAGAGTTCAGGGTTTTGTTATTTTTGTTATTTTATACGTTAATGAAACATTCTGTCCTGGGATGTTTATAGCTTTTTACATAGAAATGTTGAAGCATCGTTCAAGAAGTGACCAAGAAAATAAACGTTGATGGAAAGTCTTCAAAGGGCAACTAAATAAAAAGGATCTGTTTGGTGCATTTGTTTTGACCTTTAATATTATGAAAATTAATGTGTTAAGAGGGGCTTTTGGAGTTGTGATGTTGACAAATGATGGTTTTGGTGATGGTGGGACTTGAGATGCAAGGGAGAGAGATCTATTTGGTAGTGACATGCTGTTAATTTTTTTTTTTCCTAGGAAAAAAAGAAAAAAGGTAGTGAGGAGTCCCAGATACAAGAGCCTGAAGATGTCTTCCTCCCTCCTGTGGCAGAAGTGTCTTCTCAAGCCAGTAAAGTGCAAGTGAAACATCCTGGAGAATTCACAGAAATTCGTCTCAGTGATGAAGTGGAGGATGGAAAAACTAGAAATGATGTGTGCGACATCCCCCGGAGTAATCTATCTTCAGCAAATGAAGGGTCTTCGGCAGTAACTCTAGAGCCTCCCACAGATAGAGAAGAGTTCAAAGCTGATCCTTCCCATGAGGAATGTGAGGGGGTTGTTGAGAAGAGTGGAGAAAGCAAGTCACACAAACCGGACAGGCCTGTGGAGGCAGTTGCTAGCAGATCAGAAAACTCTGATTTATTGAGTAGTACCTTTCATTCCAGTGCTGCTGGCTGTCAGACAGTAGTCGGCTTTGTACGGGACAAAAAAACTGAAAATGTACAGGATGTTAAAAATCCTCTTGTCTATTCTTCAGAGAAGCTTCCTCTTAGTATCTCACAGCTCTCTGAAAAATCCAAAACACATATTCAGCGTTCGGGATTGAAACCGGTTTATCCAGACTTGTCGGCTGAATTGTCCTATGAGAGACCAACCATAATGGCAGTTAAACCGCTGTTACACAATGAAAGGCTGTATCCAGAGCTCCCAACCGAGCCAGAACTGGTGCCATTTACCAGAGAACAGCTGAAAATTTTTGAGCCATGTTCATGGTTGGAGAATGTTGACTCCTATGTGGAGGAATTTGAAAGTGTTGCTCATCAGGACAGACATGAATTTTATGAGCTGCTCCTGAACTACATGCGGTGCAGGAAGCAGCTGTTGCTGGCTGAGACAGAGCTGCAGGCTATGACGACAGACTGCCAAAATGTTAAGGGGAGATTATGGACGTTTAAAGAAGAACAGAAAACTGTGCAGGTGCTGTTGCTGAAGCTACTTTTGAACTCAGGCTATTTGGACGTGATTCCAGACATTAATTTGACTTGCTGTCAGGTTTCTTGTATTTAAACTGTGTTGTTTTAAAAGACATGATTGCCTTTGCTTTCTGTCTCTCACTGACCCCCAGTACTTTGGAGTGTCATTCTGTTGAGATTTAAGACAGTTTGCTGTTTGATTTTTAAACTCTGATGAGCGTAGGGTAATGGGATCTCTGTTAGTGATGTCTTTTGGAGTCAGACTTGTGGCTGTAGTCAGTCAGAATGAGCTGTCTACAGCCAGTTCTGCCTGTAGTGTTGGGTGAAGTTTATATCGCAGTACTCCCCGTAGATGCAGGGGATACATGGTGGAGGAGGACTTCAGAATGACCATAGTGGTGATGTCCTGTCTGGCCTGCTGCCCAGAGTGACAGTTTTCATTGACGTCATTCCTAACTGTCCTGCTGTCAGAGGCGGCAGCTGCAGAGGAGCTCAAGTCATGCTTGTGGGTGACCCTGTTGCTCAAAGCAGTAGGAGTGCGAGGTCCATCCGCTTCCAGTAACTGTTGCTCCATGGGTGTACCTGTGGTTTTAGCTGCTTCCAGGGTGGTCGTGGTACTCTTGTAGCATTTCAGTCTGAAAAACCGACACATCTGGGGAACTCTTTGGTGCATGCATCAGAAAAATGTTCCTGCAAACTCATTCTGTGTAACTTGTTTTTGGATCTGGATGTTACAGTGGGAGTGAATGAAATTGTTCTGGTGGTCTGATGCTGTTTATAGCCAACACATCATCAAAATTGTTCAAAGGTGCTAAGGACCTATGTATGTGGTGGCTTTTACTGTTGTTTCCGTGAGTGCAGTGCCTCTCTGGTGCAGTTCCTCAGAGTGCATTGAGGAAGCATCCCCTGAACAGATCTGAATCTTTTCCTGGGGAATAACACTGAACCTCATTGGACTCTTAGTTTTGTGTTGATTGCTTTCTACGCTGAAAGCAATTTTGGCTTCACTCTTACATCCCCACTGGGCATCATATAGTTGGCTAAGCTTGCTGCTTGCTTTATTCCATCCCAATTCACGATGTATTTATTGTATGTCCAGAATAATTGTCTTTATACCAATTTAAAATTCTTATTCTACTAACTTTGGAAACACAGGGATACTTTCAAGCTAAGCTTCCAAAGTGCTGTCTCTGAAGCATGTCTCTGGTTGCATAAAAGAATTAACAGGAATGTTCTGTATTGTGGTTTTCTTTTAGAGATAGGACAGAGGAAGACTGGCCTCAGCTTTTAATTTCAGTTTGGGAAAAAGTTAAGAGTACAGTTAATTTCTGAAAATTTTAAATGTACAATGGGGAATTGCTATAGATATTCAGTTCTGGGACCTTAGAAAAATATTTATCTTGTTTCAGTACATATTTTAGCTTTAAAATGGCAGATCTAAGTATTTCTGGAAGTCCATAAACTGAGAAGCAGTTGCGCTCACTGAGGGTAGAGAGACCTGATTTTGCTCACATCTCAGTGATACAGACAAGTCACTTCATGTCCGTTTCTAAAGCTGAGTTATTGAGGGTTTATAATTTCTTCAGAAGTCAGGGATATGAATCTTTAGTAATCAGCAGGTCTAAAAAGTATGTAGGATGTTCTGACACATTTGTCTCTTCCAAATGTGAAATGACCCCTTTTATGAAAGCTTTGAAATCTCTTGAGGGGAGGGTTATGTCAAGGGTAATTTATGTAAACACGCTTGACCCAACAAAATAACAAAACCACTTAAATAAAATAATTGCTCTCTTTTCAGGGTCTCTGTGCAGATCAGTGCAAAGTGACAGGTTACCATCGCTACCAGACAGTGGAGCTGAATGAAAGTGTGCTGGGGGAACTGAAAAAGCTGTTTGAAGCCAAAGCAGAGCATGTGCATCAGACGCTGGCGCTGCACTCGTACACTTCGGTGTTGTCCCGGTTGCAAGTGGAGTCATACATCTACAGGTTGCTCAGCAGCTCATCCCTGCTGAGATCAGTGGCTCTTCAGCAGCAAGAGCAAGGTGTGTTGCCGGTCTGGACCACTCCCCATGCTGTTTAGGGTGCCCAGCACCTTGTTCTGTTGCGGTTTTGGAGTCTTGTGGTGGAATTTGT
Organism: Alca torda; assembly: GCA_008658365.1. NCBI lineage: Eukaryota > Metazoa > Chordata > Aves > Charadriiformes > Alcidae > Alca > Alca torda. Next base: position 4,803,363 of record CM018101.1, read on the forward strand.
GTAGTGGGGTGTTTCTCCTCTGATACTAAAACCTGCTGATCTTATGCAGGGATCAGTGAAACTTTTTTGTCTCAGGAAAAACTCCATTTCTCTTAACTTATTCACCTGGAGAGTGGAAGCTGAGTGCAGGAATACCTTCTTCTGTCTAAGCTGCATACTGCCACTGATTACTGTAGAGGAACACCGGGTGGGATGGGACACCTCGACTCCAATCTTCTGTTGTCAAAGGCAACGTGTAATTCATTCCCTTTTCCAAACTGATTATGCACAGTTCTAGAACCAGGTGGATATTTCTCCTGCTTTAATTCCTTTTGGAAGACCATTTGAAATCTTGCAGCCCTAATAGTTAGAAATCTTTTTGGTTTTCATCCTAGGTGTATTACTTACTTGGGTTTGTATCAATATTATCTTTTAGCTAAAGTATTCCTCCCCCTCCTGCCCCAGATATTTATCCTTCCTAGTCCTCCTCCCTGTGCCTACCACATAGTTTATATGCGTAGTAAACAGTGGTTCTTACAAAGTTTATGTTGAGGGAGCGCCTTTTTTGAGAGTAACCATAGTATATTGTTCTTGTAATTAGCGTCCAGTGCTTAATTATAAGATTAAATAAAGTACTCTAGATAAAGTGTTCTTCTCTGTCAGATTTAGCAAACAGCTGTGTTGAAGTACCTTGGTATCTTTAAATACGGAGAGCAAGTTTTCTATATAGCACCAAAACCACTACGTATGCTACTACTGAGAGCTGCTCGTCAAACCTCCTTAATTCGGTTTTTAATTTACAGTTTCAAAGCCTTCAGAAAATCTTTCTTCAGACCTGGGCCACTTGAAGGAATGTATCAGTGTCCTTTTCAGTTTCACTCGCAGAGTTATTGAAGATCCTCAGTTTCAGAGTGACCTTCACATGTGGCTGCAGAGACTGGTAAGGGAGTAACCATGGATATATCTGTTTGATCCAACAGATGGGATGAATTTGGGAGTAATTTCTGAAAGTGTTACTGTTTCTCTCACTGTCCCGCGTGTGGTAATTTTTTTCTGTTGTTTGTCCTACTTGAGGAACAGAATCTGTTAGTGAATTTTTAGAATGAATTCCCTTGTCTGATGAAGTCAGTGGAGGTCAGCAGCATTAAGGACTGGCACCTGAGCAGTAAACACTGCTCAAAGTGGACTTAATACTCATTGTGCTTTTACTTATTCTGAAACTAAAACTGTTCAGACTTGTCAGTTTTGAGAAACTTCTGTTCTTGCTGATTTCTAAATAAATTCGTTTTTAATGCAATTGTAAAGTAATTAATTTTTCTACACCAAAGAAAACAGTTTGTGGCTCATAAGCCAAGCAAGCAGATTTTTAAATATTGTTCTCCTGTAACTTGTTCTGAAAATTGAGGTTTTTTAGAAAACATAGGAAGAAAAATGAAAAAAAACAGTATTACTCTAGTTAGCAAGACTAGAAAGGAATAAATCCTGAAGTTGCTTACAAGATTCCACTATACTTCCCTTTAGGTGTCTGTGTTGCAAAGAATTGGCTGTCCAGGTGACCATCTCTTTCTCTTCAACCACATCCTTCGGTGTCCAGCTGGGATCAGTGCATGGGCTTGTCCATTAATTCAGGTGCGAATGTTTAATTCTTTCGTGTTGGAAAGCTGGAGTGGGAGTGGAGTGGGTAGGAGAGGAGAGTGTCTTATGCCTAGTCAATCCTTCATGACGGACACTGTGTTTACAGGTGTGTGAAATCACGGTAACGGTGAGGGGTTTGTCAAGGTGTGTATTTACCCATGCTCGCCCAACCACTAGCAGGTTAACAGGGAAACACACTTCTCATTCTTGGCCAGAGAGACTCCATGAAAGGGAGTCAAGAACTTGCAGTGTGCCTCAGAAGGCCTCATGCAGCAACAGGTTTTGGGAGTGCTTTCCAGGAAATGGAAAGAATATTTAGACTTGAAGCAGCAACTGCATATGAGACAGTGAGATGGTGTGAAGCATAAGGCATGAGGAAGAACAGATTTTTATATTCTGTGCGTTGAAATGGGACTGGTTTCTCTGGAAAGTTTATTGGTTAGGTAATTTCAAGGGCAAGGGAAAGGGCTCGATCGGTAGAGATCAGAGGAGGTGCGGATATCCAAAGACACCAGGGCATTCTTGCAAAGAACGTTTTTGCTCCTCCAAGAGGGGAAGATGTTGGAAATCTAGCTGTAGGAAAAGGATTGCAATTACACTAACAGGGGAAAGGCAAGCAATGAAATAAAAGGATAGAATAGAATCATTTAGGTTGGAAAAGACCTTTAAAATCATCAATCCAAACGTTAACATGGTAGGTTCCTAACTTCCCCTGTGCTTGACATCCCAGTTCCCCCTTGTGCCCAGAAGTACACATGAAACAAAGATAAAAGTCTTTTTTGTGGAGCTTTTGATGCTTTTTTTCCCTCTCCTCTAATTTCAATAAGTACTTCTTTTGGACAACTTCCAATATTTTGCCATAGCTACACTTTCCCCAGGGTGCGGGTACTATCTTTTATGGATACTCTCTGGTCTCAACAAAAAGCTAGTGAAAAATGTGAAACTTGGAATTTGAATTTCTCTGATAATACTAATTTGCCCTTTCTTTTATTTATTTAGATTTACTTAGATTTCTGCATTTAATTTCAGATCAAAGTATTGGATAACCCATCAGGTGTCTTTCATTTCATGCAGTCTCTTGCCCTGCTTATGTCTCCTGTCAAGTAAGTGTGAACGTGATTTTATAAATATGTTTTGATTGTTTGAGTGGAAAACATGACACACGATCTACTTGTAAAACTGAAAGTTCATTGCAGGCAAAGTCATAAAAGCAGGCACAAATAAGAGATTCACAGTTAATTCAGACTTTTTTTTTTTACTCATTCATCTTAAAATACAACCTTGGCAGTACGTTCTCCTGCTGTGCACAGTACAGTGCAGCTTGCTTTCAGCTGTCAAGCAGCTTTTGAAGACTGACACACCCACATGTTTTATTACTGTGACTTCTGAAATAGAGTTCTTGCCTTGCATGATGGCCTGCTTGTTATACTGTCTCTGCAACAGAAGCTCTTGAGTAAAGGGTTTGCTAAGTTGGTTTACACACTGGTTGGGTTTCTTAATTTATTTTTCATCCTTTTTTTTATTTAGGAGTACATGGTGCTTGGAGAAGCTAGTTAATGAAACCAGTAGTTAGTGAAAACTTCTTTGTGCTTCAGATAAAATATGTAACGTGCCTCCCACCTGTCCAGATTTTAATCACAGAATTGTATAGATTGGAAAAGACCTTTAAGATCATTGAGTCCAATTGTTAATGTAACACTGCCAAGTTACCACTAACCCATGTCCCTCAGCACCACGTCTGCCCGGTTTTTAAATACCTCCAGGGATGGTGACTCCACCACTTCCCTGGGCAGCCTGTTCCAATGCTTGACAACCCTTTCTGTGAAGAAATTTTTCCTAGTATCCATCCTAAACCTCCCCTGGTGCAACTTGAGGCTGTTTCCTCTTGTCCCGTTGCCTGTTCCTTGGGAGGAGAGACTGAACCCCCTGGCTACACCCTTCTTTCAGGGAGCTGTAGAGAGGGAGAAGGTCTCCCCTCAGCCTCCTTTTCTCCAGGCTGAACACCCCCAGCTCCCTCAGCCGCTCCTCACCAGACTTGTGCTCCAGACCCCTCACCAGCTCCATTGCCCTTCTCTGGACTCGCTCCAGCACCTCAGTGTCTTTTTTGTGGTGAAGGGCCCAAAACTGGACACAGCACTCAAGGTGGGGCCTCACCAGTGCCGAGTACAGGGGGACAGTCACTGCCCCAGTCCCGCTGGCCTCACTGTTCCTGATAGAGGCCAGGATGCTGTTGGCCTTCTTGGCCACCTGGGCACACTGCTGGCCCATATTCAGCTGGCTGTTGACCAACACCCTTTTCTGCCAGGCAGCTTTCTGACATACTTGTTAATTTTGTGTTCTCGTATCTGGTATTTTAATACTTTCCCTTAACTAAAAGAGGACTTCATTCAGAATTTTTAATTTTCTAATTTTTTGTAAACTTGATTTCTCACTTAAAATCAGAAATCGCGTGGATTTCATGTGCCATATGAAACCAAGTGAAAGGAAAAGCTCCTCTTCATCTGGGAAAGAATCTGGAAACTGGACCCTGGTCGACGAAGGAGGAGAAGAGGTACTGCAAATGACTTCTTTTTTTTTTTCTCTTCTTTTTTTTTTTTTTACCTTTTGTTCCCTTTATGGTTTTGCTCAAGCTTATTGTATTGATTTTTGTGAAGTGGAGGAAGAAAAGCTAACTTGTTCAGGTAAAAAGCATTGTTTGAAACTTAGGTCTGTTTTACTCTCCTTTTATCTCTGAGATATGGCTGTATATATTGGAGTTTCCAGGAATGAGTATTAACAGATAAAAAACTTAAACATTTGAGCTATTGCATGCAGAAGGACAATGGAAGTAGACATAGGTTTGAATAGGTGCTTCCCTTTATCTTGGTTGGACTAACATTGCATTGCCTCTGGTTCTGGTTCCTAGCTGATGAGGGCTTTTGTCTAGAAACACACACAGAAGAGGAATTTAGGAGCTTGAGGGTGTGGGAAGGAAAGTTCATTTGTACTTTCTTTGTTTTCCTCTTACAGTCAAACTGTAATTAGTACAATGGTGAAGCCCTTTTACCATACATTTTATTGTAAAGCTACTAAAAGCAACTGTATTTGTCTATAGGATGAGGATCCTGAAACAAGCTGGATTCTGCTTTTGGAAGATGACTTGATTGCCCTGTTGTCACAGTTCCCGTTTCATGAACTGTTTCAGCAGTTCCTTGGTTTTAAGTCTGGAGGTAAATTGGCTGCTAAGGAGTTATTCTTCATTTTGCTTATGCTAATTGTATTAATGACTAAAACTGCAAAGAATGCTACTGCATTGTAAGAGTGTCTGAGCGAAGTAATAACGAACCTGCGCAACAGCTTACAGACTAAATAGATGAGATGGAAGTGTATGCCATGTGTATGGGATAACTTAAAAACTTATAGCAATACTAGGATGCAAAATGTCAGTGTCCTTTCCCTTAGTTTTGATCTGCTTTGTACTTATACTCACAGGTGTGCTTTCTGAACTGATTTTTCCCCTTTGCCTCTTAGCTGTGATGTTACTATGTTTTTTCTCTGATTATTTATTCATTCTTTATTTTGCTAAATCTCTGGACAGGTACATAAGGATAATTACTTGCTAGATATCTTATAACCTGCATAGTTTATTTGTACTTTCATACTTAACATTGTTCATTTCATAAATAAAACATAAACTTCAGTTCACTGTAACAATGAACTGTTTGCTAGCTATATGGTGAATTGTTGCTTTCAGTGCTTGTAAAGTTACTTAAAAAAAAATCCAGATTTACCCTTTTTTGAGACTTATTTTTCTGTCTTGGCCTTAGGTGCTTATTTTCCTGAAAAAACTACTCCCCAGGAGATGATGAAGATTTTTGCTTTTGCAAACTCCTTAGTGGAACTTCTGTCTGCGGGGTTGGAAACATTTAACAGAGCACGGTACCGACAGTTTGTGAAGCGAATTGGTCAGCTGATCAAGTAAGAAAATATGTTCTCTGATATGATTAAATCTTTTTCATGCAGTCTGGTTTAAAGTTCAGAACTTTTTTAAAAAAAAAAAAGGCAACAAACCACCAAACAAACAAGTAAAACCAAATCCCGTCAATCAAAACAAAACACCCAAACAGTTCTTATGTAGATTTTCTTCTGCGAGTTGGTCAGTTTAGGGTTAGTTGATTTCTAAACCTGAAATCCCAGAGTCCTTGACTCTAAAGCTGCCTTGAATTGGGGAATTACAAAATATAAATGCTGTGGATACAAAGGAACTGGGTGAGCTGGGGAGCACTAGGCTGACTTCCATCGGGGATGTGCTTAGGCTTGCCTTGGAAAGTCCCTGAAATCCAACAGTTTCTCGAATCACCCCTATTTATAAGCAGTGTTACTGCTTGCTTTCTGTTGTTATCCAGAACTGTTTTAGAGTTTTTAGCTTGCTCCTTGAAAATGATCATACTGTTGCTGTAAGCAAATGTAATTGGGACCTAAAAGTTGCTCTTATTTTTAAATCTCTAGCAGTCACTTTACATGGCTCTGTGTTTTGAAGGGGAGGATGCAGCTAAATAAGAAACAAAATCAATGTTTTTCTTTGTGTTATTAGAGCACTATCTTTCTCAACATTATTATTCCTGTATGAGCTTTTTGCATGTACTGCCATTTCATCATACAGGATTACCTTAAGGCTCCAAAGTTCGTACACAAACTAATTTAGTATAACAGAATATTATGCGTTGTTTGCTTGCAAAACCAAGGAGGGCTAGTGCAGGAATTTTAGACTAAACCTGTCTGAAGAGGGGAGGGAAATGCTATTTATAGGGCAATCTCTGGAAACCAGAGGACAAAGGGTTGAACATGTCTCTTGTGACTAGACTCTGATCCAGTTGCACTTGCCTGCGTTTTTATATGGTGATGACATACTTAACGATCCTTCTTCAACTTGTTTGTTTTGCTGTGTAGGATGACGCTTTGTCATGTGAGTGACCACTGGGCCCAATACGTTAGCAGCAATAAACAGTATGGATCAGTAGTGCATCCCTACTCTCTAGAAAAATTGCAGCTGGAGTTTGATGAGCTGTTTTTTAGAGCTGTTCTACATGTTCTGAAGGCAAAAAGGTATGCTGCCCCGTGCGATTGGTACTGGCTTTGTCTCAGAGGAGTTAGATATTTGGAACTGGTATTCAGAGTAGCTTTAAGTACTTAATGGTTCAAACAAGACTGCAATATGCAGGATTTTTCAGCGCATCGGTAGCATCAAGATGGGGAGGAATTACACCTTGAATTCTGGTACCTGACAGAAGCTCTGGGTACTTGTTCAGTTCAGAATGAGGTTAACTCAGAATCCGAGATGCTGTGATGCATCCTCACGTTCCTGATCCTGTTAACGTGTCAGAGATGTGGGCATATGTCTGCTTTTCAAATGTCGGGATTTATCAGGGTGAAACTGTTTCTGTCTGCCTCTTCAAATCCAACAGGTTGGGAGTCTGGTTGTTCATGTCCGAGATGCCTTACGGAACCTTATCCAGCAACATGCTTTGGAGGCTCTTCTTTGTCATGCACTGTGCAGAGGGCGAGCACCTGGAAAAGCTTTGCTCTACTCTGCAACCTCCTGACTGCAAACAAAGGCTGAAAGGTAGAACTCCTACACTTGGAACCAATTCTGATACGTTAGGCTACTGCTGCATCAGCTACCCGTTTCATTCTTTGCAGTTTCCATTGTTAAATACAACCTCAGCAGCATGACTGGTCCAGAGGCCTTAGTGTCCTGGGCAGTTTGTGGTCTTCATGTTTGCCCAAACTCTCATTTTAACAGGAATTGTTGGATCTAGTGCCCTTTTAGTTTTCTCTCTGACAGTGACTGCTACTGGTTGCTTCAGAGACCTGTAAAAACGCCACGCAGTAGGTACAGCTTGTGTGTTAGTGTATCAGATCCCATCTTGGCCTTTGATAGTATTTAGAGTGCGAGATTTAAATCCTGAAATAAAGTGTTTTGTGTCCTGAAGGTTTTTTTGTGAGCTGTTGACTGTTGTCCACTGAGCTGTGGATATTTGTATAAATACCTCGGTCTTCCTTCCCCTCCACCCCTGGCCCTCAATTTGCAACTTGTTTTGACTTCAGTTACTTACATTATAGGAGATCTGCTTATCTTCAACAATTACCGGTTTCCTTTCTCTCAAGCCGTCTTTTGATGCTTTTCTTGTCCTATATGCTACCTTTTCTTTCTGCTTCCTCTTGACTTCTGTCCTGTGTTGATCTCCACAGTGATTGTGGTGGCTTTAGCTATAGCAGAGTTGTTTAGAAGCCAGCTGGAATGCCGCTTTCCCTTTGCTGCTGCCTTCATGGAAAATGTTTCAGGACTTGATTGACAGGGAGGCAGGTAAAAAAAGCAGTAACTCCCTGCCTTCGCAGCCTCTTTGCTGTCTTCAGGGAGAGCAGATCTCACTCTGGCAGTTTTACTTTTCAACTAGCTGGCAGCTCAGACAGCTGTTACTGCATCAACCAAGTCTTTTCATGGAGAAGCCAAAGAAAATGGCGATCTTGAGAGGTTACTGAGTGTCTTGACTCTGTGCAAACTCAGCTAACATTTAAGGCAGTTTACACAGTTGGGAGAGAGATAACAAGGCTGTAGCCGTGTACACTTTACGATGTGCTGATCTGATTTGGCTTCCCAGCCAAACCAGTAACAGTTACTCTGTTTCAGTAAGACTTTATTTTTGTTTTGGCGAGAAATTTTTACTGCATCTCAAACAAAGAGAATGTAATATGATGTGGTGGGTTGCGGCTCTGAAAGTAACAAACACTGATTTTTTTTTTTTGTTTATTAGTTTTGTTTTGTTCGGGCTTTGTTTTGCTTCTAGCTAACTTTTATGTTTTAAAGTCTCTGGTATGCTGATGCAGGATATTTTTATCCTCTTCATTCTCCTCTATGGGTTATGTCAGCACAATACCATTTTTCACAAAAGTCTAGACAGAGAATATCATCAGTTCTTTCAGTGAAAACCCATCTAATCTTCTGAATTAGCTTCTTTTGACTGATTCTGACCAATATAACGCTGACTTAATTTCCTGTAATTCATACCCTAGAAGACCACGGCATTAACATTCTCTTGGGAGAGAACCTTTTTTTTTTTTTGTTGATTTCCCTTCCCAAATTAAGTTTGAGAATTGTTAAAGAGTGGTGAATGTTAAGGTGGTAGCAAGCCTTGGCAACTGATGAAAGCTCTAGTCTTGCACATACAGAGGTGAGCGCACAGTCACTTTTAAGGGATAGGTGGTGATGGAGCTGCGCTTACTATGACAACCTCTGAACTATGAGAGCTACCAGATATAAAGTAATGCCCTGGGGAAATATGGGAAGTCTGGTTACTTGGTGTATTCTTGTGTGGACCGAATGTTAATAAATTTACTGTGGAACATGCATTTTCACTGACAAGCAATGATCTAGTAGTTTCTTCTTGGTGTTGGAAGCCTGTGTGAGTACAAACATTGTCTTCTCTTGCAGTTGGCAATGACAACTTGCTGAACAACATTTCTGGTTACAGTTTCTTTACTACCATTATTAAGATTTGAGGGGCCGCTGATTTTTAGGGTCTTTCTGAACTTGAATTGTAGCGTGATCAAATGTGCAGAGGAGGCAGTGAATTGGCTCAAGGAGCAACTGTGTGGTGGCCATGCCATTGCTCCTCTGTGAGATGATAGGACTTAGGTGAAGTCTCTCTTCTTCCCTTTTTCCTCGTCCCCATCCTTCAGTCCCAAGCTATGCCCTGGTGTGGGTGTGATGTTGGCGTGGGGTCTGCAGCGTGTGGAGTCCAAAGGTGAACCCGGATACAGTGGGATACCAGGAAGGTGCAGGTGAAGCAGGAAGCTGGGAGATTGCTTCTCCAGCAGAGAAGGTCCCAGTGCACATGTGCTCAGGAGCTGGCACCAGCCCTCCTCTTTCCTTTTATGGTCTTTGTCCTTTACCAGATCCACTTTTTTCTCTTCTGTCCCCCTCCAAACCCCCTCTTTGTTGCTCAGTTGGTCTGTGCTGAATGAAACACAGACGCACACATCACGGTGCTAATGTTGCTGTCAGTCGTTCATTACTTGCATGTGCTACCTCTTTGCCATGCTGTGGGTCTTTGTGTTATGCCTTTATATATAGTAATGGCATAGTCTTTTTCCTTTCTTTTATTTCTTCTGCATTACCTTAAACAAAAACAAACGCACAAAGAACGAAAACCTCAGTGCTTTGTAACTTCCACTATAAGCACAAAAGTTAGCATTAGGAAAATGGATGAGAATGTCTGTTGTGTCTCTCAGGAGTGTTGTTTATCTTACTATATGGAAAAAACTCTTTACTTAAATTGCACAATCCTCTAGCACACTGTTCGTGAGATGTTTTGGCTGTGCAAGTCTGACCTTCTCAGGCTTAAGTACAGTTGCAAAATTCTTGAAAGCCCTTAAAATAGAATGTAACCTAAGTGCAAGTGTTTAATCACAAGCATGCTGAGCATTTGCCTGTGCAGATTAAAAAGTTGAGTGCCACAATGAGTGCTTTTTTAGTATATTGAACTGCTATGATAAGATCATAGTGTTTACTGGCATGTTATGCTTCAGAAAAAGCAGACTGCTCTACAAGCCATCTTACAGCCCAAATGCAGCTTTCAGTGCTTGTTTTGCTGCATAGACTCTATTTAAAATTATTTGGAAGAAATAACAATTTTTGGAAGTCCTGTTCAGGTTTCTTTGTACCGTTACCTTCCTGTTGTCCCCCACCTTGAAGAATTAAATGTTTATTTGCATTTGGCAGCATCTCATTATTTGGTTTAAAGAGGAAGCCTGCCTTGAATTCAAGTGAAAGCGTCTCTTAGGCTTCCTGTCCTGTGCAACTTCAGTTCTCTGTTTTCAGAGATCTTTTCCAAATGAGTGCACTTAGTAATTTTCTTGTATTGAGTTTGAGAAACTGAAACTGATCTTTCCTTGTAACTCTTGGGCACAATCTACGCCCAGGACTAGATGCTTGAAGTACTTTTATTTGTAATCAGCATAGAATGATCTTCCCAGTTCAGTTGCTGCTTGAGATCACGGTATGTGGAATGGGCAGTCTCTCAACTTGATCAAAACCTCTATGCTGTGCTTGGATGGGGTTAGTCTTAATCTTCTCTTGATTATGTGCTGATTAAAACTAGAATCCTTTTCATGTAACTTAGGCTTAATCTATGGAATCAATTCCTCCAGTATGTAATGGAAGCCAAAACCGTGATAACCTTTTTAAAAAGCAAAAAGGTTCAAGCAGTTCTTCCTGTGGATGACTGAGGTTGCATAATTAAAATAATACTAAAAATTGAATCCCAGCTGTTCTTGAAGCTGTTTTATCTTTCATTACTAGCATATTTCATGAATCATATGCGCTCATTGCTTGTTATGGTGTTTCTTGCACTTTGTTTTAAAGGAGCTGGTATCAACCACTTCTGAAGAGAGGATACCAATTTACAAGCATTGGGTGATGATAATTCCTTTGTCACTGATGCTTTCTCTGGGTTTGGATTGTGAATAACTGTTGATGTTGTATGTCTTTTAGCACTTCTTTTATCATGTTTCTTTCATGTGACTTTTTTCCTAGACCCAGAGCACCTTGAAAATTTCGAAAAGTATCTCAAATCAATGAACTGCTCGGAAGAAATTTGTCTGCTCACTACATTTGCTCAGATGGCACAAACCAAACGCGCTGATGTTGATGAGGATTTTATCAAAATCATTGTTCTGGAGATATATGAGGCAAGTAACATTAATGGTCCTTTCAGAAAAAGGATGAATGTGCTCTTTTTCTTTATAAGTGGAAGGTGTGAAACATTCATGGCTTCTGTAGTTTCTTCTACCATGGAACTAAGAAAGTGCTGCTTCTGAGCTTTATAATGTAGTACTGAATTAAAATATCCTGAAGCGCGTGTTTTTCTGTATACCAAGGCCGAATGAAACAAATGAATAAAAATATCTTTGTTTTGCTTTATTTTTCTTGCACAGATCTAACTCGTAGCTCTGAAATTCCTTGTGTGGTGTTTTTTCTGTTGTGGTGTGTTTTTTGGTTTGTTGTGGGTGGGTTTTTTTTGCTTTTGTTTTTTTGTTTGTTTAGTGTGTATGTGGTGGTGGTGTTCCTGTGTTTAGTTTTGGACTTTTTTTTGGCACTGTGAAGTAATGATTTCCATATCTTCTAGGGCAATCAGTTTCAGTTTTAATATTGGCATTTATCAACTTTGTCCAGGATCAGCAAGAGCAATTTAGTTCTATATTTTCCAGAAGATGTTTTATTGTTGTGTCAGTGAGGCTCAGCCATAACCAGTAGCTTCTCTCTGCTCATCTTTTCAGGTTTCTTATGTTAGCCTTTCCACAAGAGAGACATTTTCAAAAGTTGGTCGAGAACTCTTGGGAGCAATCGCCAGCATCCATACACAGATTATTTCTGTACTGCTGGATCGAGTTAGAGAGACCATCGAGAAAGTTGGGATGGTAAGTCCTAACGTCCCATCGTTTAAAGCAGGCACCCAGTTAAAATTAGAGGCCATACCAGTCTGTTTTATAAGATATGGCTTGGTATGAACGGATTGTGTTAAAAACCTGTCCATGGCTTTTTTTGATCATATCACTCTGTAAGGTAGAAGGTCATAATGCTGATTATTGTTCCATACTGAATACTGATTAGCCTTTTCCTTTTCTTCCCTCAAAGGTTTCTTTATATCTGTTTAAAGAACTGCCGTTGCACCTGTGGAAGCCTTCTTCATCTGAAATAGCACTGATTCGTGACTGGTTATTAAATTACAGTCTAACGACAGTGGAGAATAAACTAGCCTGCATTATCTTGGAAGGGCTAAACTGGGGATTCGGTGAGCATGTATGTATTAAAAGCAGGTGGCCTGAACTTGGTCAGTTTTACAGAATAACAGGGTTACTCAGCCTGAGACTATAACTGAATTTGAAAACAGTTAAATGCATACTTTTATATGATGACAGTACACCTGATGGCATAGGATGGGACCTTCACAATAACGTTGCAGCATTCTGCCTGAGGATTTGCTTGTGTTGCTTTTTTGTAGTGCTGCAGCTGAGATTAAAGGAGAGATTTAAGCAGGAGTTTCCTCTCTCTAAACAAGAGGAAACAGCTGACAGGACAATTTTTGCGACTCACTTGATTATCTGTGGCTGCAGAAATAGAGGAATCCTTCAAGAAGTGTGTATGAGACAGGTGTGTCTCTGGTTTGCAGGCTGGTATCCAGGTGTATTTTTCACAATGCAATAAAACTAATGATTGGAAATTAGAGATCTCAAAACCGTGAGCATTATTTAAATGATTGGAAAATATTCCATAGAATGGGTTACTCTAGGAGCACGATCCAATCAAGGGTGAATGCTTTTTCAGAGAGGACCAGAAACAGATAGGAGGAAAAATTCTGTTGCCTGTGTTCAGTGATCCATTTTAGCATCTGTGCGTTTGGTCGTACTGACTCTTCTTTTTGCTGTGCTGATGCTTGTACATGAAGATTGCCGTACCTTTTCTCCCTGTTTCTTGATGACAATCAAGAAATCAAAGGAATGGTAGGGAAAGTTAACTGTGAGGTCGTCCTGTGCAATAACAGTGTCATGGCTGTACCCTTTGATATGGGGAAATATCATTCTTTAATGTGGCAACCAATAAGAAGAATTACTGTGTTCTGATACAAAAAACATAGTGTTTTTTGGTTTTGGCAAGACTTCCAGTGTCTGTACTATGTAATTTAAAATGCCATTTATGGGTCTTTGGATTAATTGCTATAAATCCACCAAACGCATGTGAGAAGTGATTATGGTCACTTTTTTCTGGAAATAATCTAACTGTTGAGCTTTGTATTGCCTGGTGTGAGCTCATTATTCTTCAATGTTAGGCCAAAATTTTTCTTACCGGCCAAGATTTTTGCCTAGGTATTACAATACTTAATCTCTTTTTGGCTGTTCAAATTAAGGTTTATTTCTGTGTAGCGCAACTGAGTGATACAGTCGTAGAGACCTTTTAAATGATGCAAAGTTTTTGTGGTATGATTCTATTTTTAGCAGAATACTCTTCATCTGGATCCACCTGTCCATTCTGAAGTTGCATTGATGGTCCTGGAGGCATATCAGAAATACCTCTCACAGAAACCATATGCCGGGCTGCTTTCTGAAAGCATAAAACAGGTAATCCTTCTTCAGAATTCTATGCTTCTATTTATTTATTCAGAGCTTTATAGCATTGTTGTGTGCTTTGTCTTCTCAGTATTTATTGTACAGTGCTTTCTCCTCCCCTGTGCTTTTTTCCCCAGTCTTTTCTTCCTACACTTTGAAAGTGCCTTATTGTCTTGGCTCTTTTCTGACTTGCTTCTCTGCACTATTTAATCACAGTTTGTTGTCTTGTGCCAGTTAGATGAGTTCTCTTTTTAAACCTATTTCATCCTTGGTTGCCACTTGTGTTGGTGAATCTGTCCTGAAGTGCATGAGCTTGTAACTGGAACTTGAGAGAAAATAATGTTTAGGTGCTTGTACCCCTACTCTGAAAGGGTGAAATATCCCCGTTGACTCCCAGCTCTGCAGTTTACACTGATGTGTCAGAGCATATACAATATTTCCCCCAAAGTTTTATAATTATCTCTGATCTAGACAGGCTTTTTGTGGTAATGGTTACATTTACATGGCACAGACTCTGCCTGTCCACATTATAGACTTTCTTTCAAGGAGACACTGACAGTTTTTAGGCTTTTTTGTTGACAGATGTTATTTTGTTGTATACATATTTTTAGCTTTCCTTTTGCTAGCAGTCTTAAACATTATTGAAGATTGTGTGTGGTTGGTTGTTTTTTGGTTTTTTTTTTTTTAATGGTAAAAACCAAATTTAATCTGAGACCAATGTCTAACTTGGAAAACTTTAGCCAAACACTGTAGGTTGGTAGCCTTGACCAAATGGGATGGGTGGAGGGAGAGGGATTGTGGAAATCAAGGCCACAGAAGGAGATTTCAGATCGACTTAATTGGTGGTGCTACATGGTGTGTCTGAAAAATTACTGTTGCTCCAATTTCTGTGTCACAGTATTGTGATAGAAGAGGAGACTCATCCAAACTGACCCAAGTCCTAGACTAGTGCCAAACGTGCTGGAGCATGGCTGTGCTTCCTCTCATTCCTGTTCCTGCTGCTTTATTCCAGGTCTCCTACTTAGCCAGCATTGTTCGATACGGGGAAACACCAGAGACTTCCTTTAATCAGTGGGCATGGAGTTTGATTTTGAGGTTAAAGCTTCACAGAAATGACTGTGGCATGCAGCATGGCTGGCCTGCGGTACCCGTGTCTGACAGTGTGCTCGAAATGACGGAGTCGGTCACGCTTCACCCCCTCCTGAAGGCTGTTAAAGCAAGCATCCCTATCGGCTGTTACCTGGCACTGGCAATGACCACGCTAGGTCACAGGTAATCTGCTTTCTCATCTTTGCCTTGGATGGATCACCCCAGTGACTGAGCAACCTACCTAATGATGGACGGAGGGCTATGGACATCCTTATGCATGTTTAAAGAATAAAGGACTTTTGATGCAAGGGATTGAGCAGTCTTTCAGGGATTGTAGTTTCAAAAAACCATGCCATTTCCTGTTTTCTGGCTTCTGCGTATTAGGGTCAAAATAGTAATTAGAAGTAATATTGAAACTGAGGGGTTAGCGTGATTGCTATGGACAGGAATAACTTTTTACCACACTTACTGAGAGGGTTCTTCAGGTAACTTTTTTTTAGCGGGGCTGCAGCAGAGCATTTGGAAAATAGTGAGGAGAAAAAAACCCACTCGGACTGGTAATGATAAATAAAGAGTTTTATAACCTTGATACCGAACCTCCTAGCCCTGACTGTGTTTCAGCACAGTCTCTTCCAGCACTTTCAGCTGGTTTGTAGGTAATGCTTTTGGGCATGGCCAAATGTACTAGTTGATTAAAGTACAGAAGCCAGGTATAGATTAGTCATAGTCTCCCAGGTCTGTTTTCCTCAAATCTGTCATCTAGTTATCTCTTACTTGTATTCAAAATTTTGACTAACTTGTTTTCTGTCTGTAATATTGCTTTACTCTTTAAAGAGAAATTGTCTTGGCTTTCTTTTCCTTCCCCCAGCCATTGCTTGATGCTAAGGTTATGCCATGGATACATATGTGCTTCTTCAAAGGACTAGAGTAATTTGAGACTGATAGGAAGGTATTCTAGCTTGAGAGTGGAAGTTTTCATGTGACTGTAAAGGTGGAACGAAAAACAAGGAACCTCTTCACTTCTGAGTGTTTTTTCCACCCCAACCACCCCCCAAAACTCTCTTTGTCCTTGCAAAGGACCACTTGATATCTGTCTCCTATCTAAACAAGTGATATTTATCACACACAAAAGTTCAAGAATAGATACGTTAATGGGCAGAAGAAAGAAAGTGCTGTACCGTATGCTAGTGACTTAATACAATATTTCATTTTCATGACCTCAAAGCAGACATAAGATTAACGTTTTACGTATTTTCCTAATGTGCAACAGTTCTCAGTAAAACTTGATGCAGAATAATGTACCAAATAAGTTGCTGCTGGTGAGTTTTCTGGACAATAAGAGTAGGGTTCGTCTCAGCTGACTGCAACCATCTAAGTACCTACTGTAAGGAAACTGCCCGAGCTCCATCTGTAGGTAGTGAAGAAAGATGTTCAGAGCATCATCTGTCCTCAGGAGACGTCAGAGGTATATCATATGAAACTCCCTTTGCTAGGTTAGGCAAGAACCTTGATCTTTAAATGGATTGAAACTTGATGGGTGAAGACCCACATCTTCAGTGACTTTTGTAAGACAGGACAGAAACCCTGGAAGGGCTGGAGAAACTTACCAAATCTGTCCACAGTTGAATGACTTCTACAGCTGAATATAAAAGTGTGGATTTAGCTGTTTAGGATTTCAAAGATTAAGTGTAAAGACATGAACGTCTTAACATATCAGTTCACAAAAAAAAACTATTCAGTGTGTGTCCCTTTCTACTGATAGTCAATATGTCTTTCCTTATTTATTTTGTTTTTGCTTTGACAGTATTGAGAAGTTCTGTGCTGAAGGGATCCCTCTTTTGGGTGTACTCATCCATTCTAGATATCTGAGAACAGTGGTCCACGTGCTGGATAAAATTCTACCCTTCTTTTACTCTTGCCAGTATTATCTCCTGAAGAATGAACAGTAAGCGTTATATGTTTCTAATACACTTATTGGTAAAGAGCAATGAAAGTTAATCTTGACTGTTAAATTTACCAGGCTTCATTCTGGGTTTTGCATCCATTTAGAATGTGACGCAGATGATAGGGAAATACGTCTGGTTTATTTGCTGAGTTACTCTTTGGGATTGGCTGTGGTTGAGGAGGTTGTAGAGGTGTCTCCTGCTGACCTCACGTGTACAGTCGTCACTGTACTGTGGCACTGCTGCTGCTGTGCCACAGAAGTGGTCTTCAGACAGCTGTATTGACAAGTAGCTGTTGTGTTTACATCGGTGAGAAAGACAAGCAGGCAATACTATTTAACTGTGTTCTTACTGGGAAGTGGAGCAGCTGGGAGCGTACTCAAGTGCTGGACCTCAGTGTCTGTCCTGGTAAATTAGTAATGTGGTCCCTGGGGTGCTTTTGGCTTGGACCACCTGGCAGTCTCCCAAACAATTCCTGGACTAGATTTGGGTGCTGATGTGGATCAAGACCTGTATTCAGCCCTGATGGGCTGTCTGGAATTAGTCTGCTGTGAATTGCTCGTGCTGTGCCTATGATACAATTAACGTGGAGCAACTAAATCTGCACCATGGTTGTGAATCAAAAGCCTTGTATATAAGTGTCAACCGGTGCTGTTGAGCTGATTTTAAATTGCCTAGAAGCAGGTTTTCTATATATTACACTGCACAAGAAACTTTAGAATTAATTTAATTTGTTAACATCCCTAGGTTTTTATCTTACGTCCAGCTGTTCCTTCATCTGGATAGTGGAGTCCCTCAAGGCATGACCCAGCAGGTTACCCATAAAGTAACACAGCATTTGACAGGAGTGAGCTATGGAGAAAATGTTAAGCTGCTCAGTAGTATGATACAGGTAAGAAGATTATTTTTAAAGAAAAAAAAGGAGGGAGGGAAGCTTTTTAAAAATAAGTAGACATTTTTACTGAGTTTAGTGCTTACGGTTAGAAAGGATACCGAATCTGGCAGTTCTGCAGCCACAGAGTACTCTGCATCAAGCAAACCCAACAAATAGTTGGGTTTGGTTTCCTGAAATGCTTCTGCTTAAATTTTCCTAAAGCTGGCAATGCATGTGACACTGGACATAACAATATGTGCCTTGCAGACTTCTTGGAAAATGGATTTTTTTTTTTTTTTAATACCAGGTCAAAAGTCTGCCTAAAAAGGAAATATGATACAAAGCACTTCTTTCTTGCCTTTGTTAGTTGAGGAATGTGGCAGATACATTAATGTTTGAAAGCTTTGCTTTTGACCATTGATTTATGGCTATGCTGTGAAAAAATGTTCCTGTGTTAGGAAACTAGTATTTTTTCCACATGCAGAGAGGTCAGGAACCGAGGCTCACTAACAGTAAGTAGAGAGGACATCAGGACTAAAAGGAAGCATATCTACCCTGGGAAGTCCTTCTGCAGGAACAGCAGGCTGTGCTTCAGAAATAGGTGCCATTTATGCCTGTAGGTCACAGGGGTCCCACTTAACGGCTTTTGTGACTGTTTTTGCCGATTGCACAAGATGCTCCGTTCTCCAGGCGGCAGAAGCTCCTTTGGAGGTTGGAGGTGACAAAGCTGTTTTTACGTAGCCACAGAGAGCGTCATCGTGAATTATTTATTTTAAGGATAGGCCCACAGCTTTACGCAAGTTAAACAGTTAATTCTTCAGTTAATTCTTAAGCTTTAATTGAAGCGGCAATCTCTTGAATAATTTTACCCTTTAATTTGTCAGACTCACGTTTTTCTAAGTGACCAGCCGAATGGAGTGGGGCCGGCTGCAGTACTGGAGTTCTGGGTTCAGGTCCTCACCAGCCAGCAGCTGTGGCACAGGGACCGGGCAACACTCTTCTTGCTGGATGACTTATGTAAAGCTGCTTTTCAGTACAGTCAAGAAGACTGTGTACAAAAGGTGCTTTACCAGCAACACAAGGTAAATGGGTGTGGTGTAATGGTGTGGCGGTTGAGTAAGTGGTCGGTTCATGCGTTGCTCATTCTAATTTTGATGTGAGTATGTCTTCCTGAAATGAAATGAGAACAGTCATGATCATGAGTGGTAATGGGGTTATCTGATTTGTTTCTGAGCAGATTAATGAAATGTCTGACATTTTAAGAATAAAAATGATAATTAAAACCTCTTTGAAACACGTTTCATTCGTATGAGTTCTACCATAGTATTTTAGTCTTTGCATTTCAAATGTTCGGTAGTGTGTTTAGAACAAAAATAGTTTCCTCTCCTGACAAAACACACTGTCACAATAACAGAATCTTTTCACTGAGAAAGAAATAAAGTACAAGCAGACATTTCAGTGGTGGCTGGCTGAGCTAAGGTTGGGAAGCAGCAACATGAGGCAGAAAGGAACCTGGATGAAGGTGGAGCGACATACCTGTAGCTTGCAAATCATCTGTTAGGCTGCTTACAAAAAACACCCCACATGTTTTGTGTTTCCTTGCAGAATGCTTTGGGCTATCATTGTGACAAAGGTCTGCTGTCTTCTCTTGTTAGCTGGATTGTGGCAGGCAACGTGACACCTTCCTTCATTGAGGGCAATGCCAATTCCTCTCAGGTAAGTGGTATGATGGTGTTGGATGAACAACCCCGGGATACGCAATATACAGGTGTCTAGATTTGTTTTTCTTCCTGCTTTCGCAGTTCTTTGCAGATTTTCTCTTGTTACGATTTTCTTTCCATCCCAGTGTTTGTGAGTCTTCTTGTGGTCAAATCCTAATTCAGTTTAAGAGAATGCTGTGGGTTTACTGCACTAAAAGGAACGTGGACATTTTGCACAGAGGGAGCTTGTCTGATCTGTGTTCAAGAATTTATATAATAGGATTTATTAGTTAAGATTTACTTTAATCTTCAGTTGTTCTAGATATATTTAATGAGAGAAAATACGTAAAACCTGACTTTTCTGTCAGATAATCTTTATCAGATAAATATTTTGAATACCAGTTGCTTTCTCTCTGCTTAAGCAAGTTCCTCATTTGAGCAAAAAGGAAAAAAAAAAAACCAAACCAAAACAAAAAACCTGCAGTGCCCCAACTGGAGATACGTAGTGCAGGTGGTGGAGGGGAAATCTTATTTTACTGGGTTTGAGTAGGTTGTTTCCTCCTCTGTGGATAATTCTGTCACTTGTCCTTGGTTTCCCCCTTCGTTCCCATGATTGTACAAAATACAAAGGGGAATTTTGGAGGTTGATAAGGATGAAACTGGTTTTCATATCTTGTTGAGATACGATACTGCTTTTGCAACTTTGTTATGAGAATCTGGAAAAGACACATTCCTCTTAAGAAAACAGCAAGCTTCCTGATCCTACCCCTGCCAAGCTGTTATCAATGTTTCTGTTATTACTGTGTTGTGCAGGTCTGGTTTTCATGGATGGTGTTAAATATGGAGTCGATATTTGAAGAAGATTCACAGCTTCGCAGAGTTGTGGAGGGGGAGTTGGTTATTAATGCTTCAACTCCTGATCAAGCTTTGAAGGTAAGAGAACTGTTCATCTGCTTTTATTGGAGAGAACTACTGGAGAAAAGTGTTCTCTTGTATAGTTTAGTTTTTCTCTCATGTAATTTTTCTTACCAAGACAAAAGCATAACTAATGCTTTATATGATTGGATTTCCAGGAGAAAATGCAGCACAAGGAAATTTTCGTTTACATTTTGAGTTGAATGTTTAAAAACTACCATGCAAATATCTGGTTTTTAATACACCATTATTTACAGAAAACTTCAGTCACTGATTAGTGCTCTTGCATGATTTTCTGGATTGTCTGAATGCCTCATGATCTTCAGTGGATTTATTCTATACCACTGAGATGGGGAGTGCAGATACTGTCTATTTTACAGGTGGAAAATATATCTATATTTCAGAGAGCGTTTCTCAGATGACCTGAATTTTGCAGAAGTTTGGGCTTTACATTTCTCTGTATTTGCTGAATTGTTTTCCAAGACTTTCAGAACAGTTCAGGTCTTTCCCTGAACAAGGGACTTAGCCAGGTGTGCTTTAAGCCATGTTGCAGCATTTTCCAGGTTCTTTGCCCAAATTCATTTAGAAATTCTGGAATGAAGCAAGTGGAAACCAAAGCAGTCCAGTCTCAAAGTGTAACTTTTGGCCTCTCCTTCATCTCAGCTGTTTCAGTGTGTTTTAATGAAGAAGGTAGTCTAGAAGGTCTATGAAAATAGGTTTGCTTTGGCTGTGTCCAGACTGGTACGTGTCTTGCATCCTTGGAGGCTAGTCTAGAGAACATTTTTTGCCTTGGCTTGCATGTCTTGATTTACGTGGAAAACAGTGAGATAGTATGTGGAGAGTGTGTGGAAATGGGTGCTGATGGTTCCCGAGGTCCAGTGTGAGGGATGCGGAGGTGCCAGGGTCTGCACCAAGATGTGGGAACTCAGAAAAGCCTCCCGTTCCCCTGCTTTGGAGTCCATGTGAGCTTGGTGTGTGACTGCAATGATTTAGTGGGTCCATGGAGTAGCGGTCCGTGTTGCTAATACAGAGTGCTGGTGCTCATATGTTGGCATTGCCTGTGTTCTGCTTTTGCGAAAAGAGAAATAATTTATTTTTTCCCTCTGTGTTCTTTCTTCACGTTGGTTTTACTTTACATTTTAGATTTTCAATAGTGCTGCCTGGAATGTAGTCTGGAAAAAGTGAAAAGTGGTCACAGGGTATAGGATTCTGTGTCCTCACGTGGCTTAAGACTTTTTTACTGGTTGAAACTTGCTTGTGTGCTTTACTGCTGCTTTGTTCTGCAACACCACTGGTCTTATGGATGCCTAAAACAGGAACACCTGCCTCTGTGAGGAAGATCAGTAATTAAGTGTAATTAACATCAGTGGCCCATATGTTGGCCTTGCATCATGCTGGCCCTTCCATTCATGCTATTTTCTTTTTTTCTTTTTTGTTTGTAAGCATCAGAGGTGTAGCACTGCTCTTTAACAGCTGCCCAGCACAACTGTGAGCTGGGCAGCTCTTCCACCGAGACCTGTAACACGTGTGTGAATGTTTCCAGAGTTTTCTTCTCCGTAATTGCTGAATTGTCACACTGTGCTAATCCGTTGGGTTAAGCTGTGGCAGCCTGTTACAGGGAACCGCAGCGGAACGCTTGTCTGAAAATGCTCTTTTTGCAGAAAGCACAGACACAGCTGAAGCTGCCCATCGTACCTTCCCTTCAGAGGCTCATGATTTACCGCTGGGCTCACCAGGCCCTTGCTACTCCTGCTGATCACCCTCTCATGCCGCTAATCTGGCAGAAATTCTTCCTCCTTTACCTTCACCGACCAGGACCGCAATATGGGTGAGTCTGATCATAAGAGTTCTAGCGGAATAGCATGCACTAAGAAGTCTGCACCATGAGTGAGATTGGATTAGTTAAGTGGCTCACACTAAGACTGTATCCAAAAGCAGTGAGTACCAGCAGCTTCTCTCAGGAGTCAATTTGTTTGCAGAGAAGCTGATTTGACACTTGCAGCAAGACTTTATTGTGCTCTTTTTGTTCATTTTTAGATTACCTGTGGATGGCTGTATTGGAAGGCGTTTTTTCCAAAGTGCAGCTCATATCAGCTTACTGAATGAAATGAAGCAGCGCTTAATAGAGGTAGCAGACTTCCACCATGCTGCCAGTAAAGCACTGAGAGTGGAGACTCCCGCAGAGGGCAGTGAGAGATCACCAGAGAAGGCGAGCGGCTCATCGGATTACCTGACTTCACCAGAACTGCATAAGGAACTTGTCAGGTAAAAAAAAAAAAAAAAAGCCTGCCCAGCTCAATCTTACTTGGTGCAACCACCTGAGCAGCTACTAGAGCACAGCCTTAGCTGTGGGAGACATGAAGGGATGTGACCCTTGGCTCACCTAAATGTACCACAGGCGCTTGTATGCGGTGGTGAAATCTGTTCCTCTGTTGATACAACTTGTTTTGTTTGAGGGGATGCTGATTTTACTGCTAAAAATAAAACATTGTTGATAGAGTTGTGCTTAGGGGACAACTTTGCTTGTAATTAATTACATGCCCATACTGGTAAAATATTTGTTGTTTAGACATATCTGCTACTGGCATGTACATCACCAGCTATACATGTAAAGTGCTATTTTGTGTGTATACATCTGTTTGTCACAGACTAGGGCCCAAACTTAAGTCTGAATAAGATTACTACTTCAGGGAATTTACTGCATATTTCAACATGTGATTTAATTAGTGCAGTTTACCCAGTTGTCATGCTAAAGTTGAGCTGTGACAAGTGTGTGCTGTGCCAGCTGCGAAGTTCGATGTTTCTTTAAGAAAAATATCGGCACAAGACCATCTCCTTGTGTTGGAGTAGGGTGAGGAGATGTGCATGATCAGTTGCTGCAACTCAGCTGATGAATGCCCGTTTTTGGAAGAGGTGGTAACTTCCAAGAGCCGCATATCTCACACACACTGCAACTGGTGTAATACACCATTAAGAAATCCGTGGTTCTCTGATATAGAGACTTTTGGTTTGAGAACTCTACCTTAAGAAATATTTGCAGTATTGCAGTATCTTGATTTTTCCCAGAAACTATAGTTTAAAGAATTATCTGAGGAGAGGGTCCCTTGTTCAGGGCGTTTGGGCATACAGGATCTGAGCTTCTTTTAAGTGCTTCCCCCCAGCAATCAATAGACACTGTACAAACAAACAGGGGAGCTCATAAATCCTCCTTGGCCATATATGAAAAACAATCGAGAGGTTGCTCACTGGGTGGAACTTGATTAATATTTTGTCAGTCTTTCATTTCAAAGGAGTTCCCCACTCCAACATAAAACCAGACTGCTCTACAGCCAAGTAAATCTTATGCTCAGGAAGTTTGATGACCACCTAGGCAGGAGGGAAAATGCCGGTAGAGTTCGTAAGGGCTGACTCTTGGAACTAGACTACTTTAATTTTTTCACCAATGACACTGATACAGAAAACAGGAGTTTGCTAGTGATATTTAAAACCACAGTGCAAAGATTTAATGGTATTCCAGTTCTGCCTTGTATTTAAACAGGAAAGCTTGGATGATGCGATTACAAAAAGGGTACCTCTCAGTAGAGCGATGTTGGTTGAAGAATGAAGTATGTTTATGTTAAAGTACAGTGTTAGCGGAGGAGGGAAGGGGAATAAACTAGCCATGAATTTGAGTCTGACAAGAAATTAAAAAATGTAACTTGGGTGCCAGCTTTTAGAGCAGGCATTCTAGAGAATTCATGGAGCGAGAAGCCGAACTTGCTCAGACATACTCTTTTCTTCTTCGTTGGTCTTTTTGAATTTGTCAGTATGTTTCCCTGACATAAGAGACACTTCCAGCCTTGGGTCGTGTTTGCTAATTTGCATAAATGTTTTCCTTTTCAAAATTTGTGCTGTTACTTTTGGTTATTGCCCTTCATATTTTTCTGAATAGCTTCTTTCCACTACTGGTCTTGGAACTGAGGCTTAGTATGCTACTCACAAATCATCTGGAACATCTACGTTTTGAGTTGTGTCACCTTGAGGCATAATTTGTTGCCTTAACTCTAAACCCCAGAAAGAGACTGCTGTGTAGTATGTGCTATGCATACTATTCACGTTTGTTTATTTTTTTCCTTTTTCTCCTCAGGCTTTGTAATGTTTTTATTTTGTGGTTGGAAGAAGAGAGTTTCCAGAAAGGAGACACATACATTCCTTCTCTACCGAAGCAATATGATGCACATAGACTTGCTAAAGTCATGCAGAATCAACAGGTGAAGTGCTAATGACACTGGTAATCTGGGATCCAAAATTCACTTCACTTGACTTAAGATGGGTCCTCTATAGTAGTGAGATGTTGTGTGGCTGGTCTTTAATATGTGTACAGCACATAAGATACCTTCACAGCTCTAGCTTTTTTCCTATAAATCCTGTGCTATCCCAAACTGCCTTCCTTTATTTAGCAAGGACTTGTGAGTAGATTTCTTGCATATCTTAATGAGAACACAGTCCTTATTCTGTACTGTTCTATAATTCTTTTTGTGTTCTGGGATAATTTTAGAGAATTATTGAAGTTGGAACTTTAAATGACAAAAAACTGGAAGCCAGAATCTGTTCATGTTGGTAGTCTGTAATATGTCGGGTTCAAATAGAAGCTAGTGAGTGGGAGATGTATATTATTCTGTCCAATAAGCCTAAGGAGTTATTACAGTTAAAAGATCTGCAAGAGGGAGGTTTTTGGAAGGGCATTTCCTTGTGCCTGCTTTATTTTTATTCCTCCAGTGTATGTGACTACTGGAAATGCAGCTTGCCTTATCCTGATTGCAGCTAATCATGACATGATGTTTTGGACTGTCATGGTTTCCTCTGTGTTCCTTTTTTAGGAATTGAGTTTTGATAATTTGTACCCTTTATCTCTAATTTGTTAGAAATTGTACTGTGTGTTCTTGTCAGATTTCTTCTGTCATGACATGATGTTTTGGACTGTCATGGTTTCCTCTGTGTTCCTGTTTTAGGAATTGAGTTTTAATAATCTGTACCTTTATCTCTAATTCATTAGAAATTGTGCTGTGTGTTCTTGTCAGATTTCTTCTCTAAGTGTCACCAATAGTTTTCGGTGGGTTATCTGTTTATGTGATAAAAATTCTGCAGCTTTTTTCTTCAGTTTAGGTGTTCTTCCGTAGTAATATTTTCCTGTGACTTAAACTGCAGAGTCTATTTTTTTGACCTTATTTTGGTTCCCCCCAGCTACTAGGATAGACGCATGGTATATGGTACTGACGAAAATGGGAATGATAATTTAATTTTTTTGTGCTTTAGGATTTGTGGATGGAGTACGTCAATGTTGAGCTCATACACCATGAGTTTCAGGAAGCTCTAAATCTTTGGCTGCAGGTTCAGCTTGAATCACATACAACCTGTGTTTCCGCAGGGCAAACAGATTTCACCAGCCCTCTATCAGGTAGGAGATAAGAACATTTGTTAATGAAACTGGATCAGAAAGAATTGTGAGCACGTTGAAGCCTTGGTTTCTTTAGGAACATAATGAAGTCTGTGAATAAAGACGTTAATGCAGTTTGTTTTTTATGGGTATAGTATTTTGTTTGAAGTTTTCATGGTGTACTCACTACGATGCCCATGTGAGAGGCTCACATCGATGTTCTTGGTTTAAAGTTTGCCACATAGCAGAATAGCAGGTGATGTTGTGCCTAGAGTTTCATGGATGAGCTCCCCAAAGATTCCCCAGCACAGAGCATGCTCCAGACAGGCTGAGTTTTCCTCAAGCTTAGGTAGAGAGCTGCAAGCAAAGGCAAAAACTGCTGTAACTGAAAACAGGAAGATTGTCTCCTCCCAATGCCTTTCCCTGGAATTCTGGCATGGTGAAAGGGTTGTTCTAGCACAGGAGGGGAGAATAGTCATGGTGGGTATTTTAAGGATATGGTGAGATTGGATTTTTTTGGAGGCTGATTGAAAAAGGGGAGGGAGGCAATAGGAAGAAATTGAAATGGTTTCACAGGTGAATTGGTGTTGTTTGGGCAAAGAAACTGAGCAGGAATCAGCATGAGGGTAGAGATGACCTGGAGAGAAGTTGTGCTTTGGGGAGGAACTGGAGCTGACAAGACTAGAGAACAAAGATGAATTTAACTTAGCAGCCTGGGTCTGGGAGCCTCTGTCAGATGAGGGGAATAAATGGGGTGATAAGTGGAAAATTGGAAGAGTAGAAGGCAGGAGTGGCTGGGCGAAACAAGGAAAGCAATGCGACCTTGGATCTTAATGTTGTGTGGTGCAGCTGGTCATGAAGATTAGCTGTTGGAAATAAACTTTGTCAGCAAAAATAGGAAGATGAGTGATTTTTTTTTATTATTATTTTTTAAAAGGGAGGAATCCTGAGATCCTGAGAAATACTTGTCTGCTGATAAAAATGTTTCATGCAAAAAAAAGTGGTTTTGTTCAGTCTCTCCTAAACTGTTGTTGTTGACAAAACTTGGCTTCTGCTTTCTTTCCTAGCCAAAGAGAGGATAATGAATAACTTGAAGAAGTTTGATACTCCCAAGCCCCTTCTTCCGCTCCAGACAATGAAAGCTCCTGTGCCAGTTATCTCCTCTGCCAGTCTAGTAAGTCAGAAAGAAGCAATTCAGCTCATGCGTGTGGACCTTAACACCTTGCAGCGACATGCCAAGTAAGACATAGCTGTTTTCCTTCTGCCTCGCTGGCGTGCCTCGTGGCCTCTTCAGGTGCCCTTTACAGCAGTCTCATTTGTGGTGTTGGCACAAGACTGTCAGTACTCAACTTCTGCTTCTTGTCCCAATTTTTTTTTCCTCAGCTATCATGTTACTATTCCACTCCTTGAAGATAAGACTAATTGTCTTTAGCTAATGACTGAGATTACATCAGGTGATATCTAACTTCTGTAGTTTCTTTTCTCATTTGGCATACTTCTTAAAATAAAGCCTGTCTTTAGCCTAGATTTGTTGACAGTGCGTTAGTTAACCCCTTGGCACTAACGTGGTAGCTGCAATATGAAGCACTGGAGCTCCCAAGAGAGAAATGTGATTGCCGGGAGTATTAGCTGTGTGAGTGACAGAGAATTTCTGTGTTTAATATTCCTACTAAGAGAATACATCTGAATCATTTTCAAACACAGCTGATGAATCTGTAGCTGTTCTTGCCCTGTGTAGTCATTTAATAACAATATTGTAGAACAAAACAGAACAAAACAAAACTTGCTAAGCCCAAGAGAGGATGTGTCTAAACAATTCCAGCAGCAGTTTTAGGTGGTTGAATGAATCATCCCACAGTTCAGCTTTTTTTTTTTGTCTGGTGGAAAATTACATTCCCTACAGAGGGTGATCTATTTAATTTCCTCCCATGTTGTCATATAGAATAATTCAAAAGAACACATGCAGACTTGAGTAGTTTTGTTATTGTGAACCTATTTCTTTATTACTTTGAAGTGCTATTGCTATGAAGTTTTAACTCAATTGCATTTAATAATCATTTATGTTTTCTGAGGAAGTGTCACCAGTCTTCGTACAGCACTTTAAATTGAAGTCTCATCTCTTGCTTATAAATTTTTAGTATTACTGTTTTCAGTAAAGATTTTTGTAACTTTATTACTAAATGGTTTTCAGAACTGCAGCTCTCTGGGAATGTCAGCATGTTGCTCTCAATAGTGAAATCCTGGACACAGTACCTAAGCTGTATGTCAATCGGGAAGAGCAGATCACCCTCCATGTGGAGTGCCGGGGAGTTTCAAATAAAGGCTGCCAGGGAGCAGCTCGACTGACAATCCAGGTTAGAGACATGGCGTCACTTCTGTTTTGGGGCTGTTGGGCATGGATAATGAAAGTGCAATGACTGAACGGTTACAAGACTGGTAGCAATTGACCAAATAAATCCATACACACATAATAGTTACCTGAAATACCTAATACGTAATGCTCAAAAGGAGATGCAGATCAAAAGCTGAAGAATGAATTGTTGCATAAAATTTGTTTCGCTCATCGTGTCCATTCTAAACTGCTTCCCAATGTGTGAAGATGGGAATATGCTCACTGATAGGAATAGAAGCATGATAATGTTTGTAGAAATATTCCCGTGTTGCTTGGTATATGAATTCTCTTATTCCCTCTAAGTGTCAGTCCCTGTGGATTAAAAGTCTTACATAAAGCACGTGAATTATGTTAGTGTGTGATAACTAAATGGGAGCGTGACCAAGGATGTGTGCTTGGGCACGATGTACTAAATCTGATCAAAACTCTCAGGGTAAAACCATCTATATTCAGAGTTCTCTTACTGGGCTCTGCTTCATTTTTACAGACAGGTGGAACATCGAAGAATTTTAGCAAAAGATATTATTCTGAAATGAATATGTGTCTTTTTGTCATTTAGTTTGAAGGGAAACATAAAAATGAAGCAGTGAGCCAGCAGCTTCATGCTTTGCGTAAAGAAGTGAGACAACTGCAGGCAGAAGCTACGAAGCCACCTTCTCTGGGTGTTGTGGAAGCAGCAGTACATGTGGAAAATTTTATAACGTAGGTTGTTCAGACACTGTTTTAGGTAGTGATGTTTTATATTTCTTTTTCTGTATGTTAGAGTTAAAATGTGGAACCGGTTTGTGGGGTTTTCCTAATGCTTGTCAGCTTGGGTCATCAACAGAGCTGGAATCCTGACACCTGTTTTTTTGTGACACAGACCTCTAAAGGAACGACCCTGTATTATCAGAAGAGTTAACTGCTGGTCATTCAGCCTCAACAGGGCACACAGTATTGTTTTCTCTTTTGATCTATTGTATTCTGAATTAGAATAGCCCTTCTAACCCTGCAAAAGCACATTGAGTGATGACAGGGATAGTAACTTAAACTTCAGGAGATGGCAAACTTGTACCACAGCTGTCTGGGCCATAGGCTAAAATGTATGTTTTTAATAGTTCTCTCTGTAGGTTTTTCCCTGTTATAGTGCGGGACATAATTCTTTAATAGCGAGTTATGATTTGAAGTAGCTTTTCAATATATAAAAAAAAAACCTGCACAGTGGAAGAGGACTATATAATAGCACTTCTTTTAGTGGGGTGAATAAATGCATTAGTCCAAGGCTGCCTTCCTCTTGAAGGCTTTTTAGACTTCATCCCAGAGCTCCATTTTTCTCAATCCCCTGCATTTCTGCTGGGATTCTTTTAGTGTAGTTGGTTTCCTACAGAGTGTACTCGCTGTACAAGTAAAAATGTTTGGTTACTATTGCTATATGTTCGTTCTTGATTGTTAATCTGAAAAATTCTGTGGATGAGCTAGTTCTTGAGCTTAATCTGTGGAACTGCATGTTCTTTGGATGTTTTAATTCAGACTGAGTGAAGATGGGGTTTTGAGCTCAATCAACATTTATTTGGCAAAACAGAAGAAAAGATTGATTCTGTTTCAATTCTTTTATTGCTGAGCCTGTTAAGTAAAATGAGGTAAATTTTCTTGCAGTACAAATGTAGTTGAGATAGCTTAAGAACATGATGAATACGTGATTGGAGGGAGAAATAATCTGTTGGAACTATGCTGTGAAAAATCTTCTGATGATCACCTTCTGATTCTGATTGTGGAGACTTTCTAAGGTTTGGAGGTACCCATTTCAGGCAGAAAAGTGCCTTGAGCTAAACCTGGGACAGTTCAGCCTGGATATGAGAAGGCTCAGGGGGTTCTCATCAATGTATAGAAATAGGGTGTGAAAGTGTGACGGTGTGAAGAAGATGGAGACAGGCTCTTTTGGCACAAACTGAGACACAGAAGGTTCCCTCTAAACATCAGGAAACACTTTTTCACTGTAAGGGGTGAGACAGGCTGCCCAGAGAGGTTGTAGAGTCTCCATCCTCAGAGATACTCGAAAGCCATCTGGACATATTCCCAGGCAGCTATCTGTAGGTGGCTCTGCTTGAGCCAGGGGAGTTAGTCCACACGTCCTCCAGAGGTCCCTACCAGCCTCAACCATGCTGTGATTCTGTGAACCCATGCTTGATTATCATGTAAACCAGAAATACCCATCTCAAGGCAGTATATTGGCAAGAAACCTTTCTTTATTGACACAGATTATTTTCCATACATAAACTTAATCTGTCTTTTTTTTTTCCCAGGGCCTTAATAAATATCTACAAGGTGCAGCCTATGCCTGCAATTAAGGAAGTTGGAATTAGTTTGTTTTTTACGTTAGTGGAATATGTGTGCGATGAAACTCAACGCAATCCTCCCACAAGGCAGTTCTTCACGTCCTGCATTGAGATCCTAGGCCAAGTGAGTTTATTCTCTGATTTTTGGATGCTTAATGCTTATTCCAATTGCTTGCTGATATTGGGGGTCTAATACATTCAGAAGCCTAAAAATTGACTTCTTAGCTTCTGTCCCATTTTTCTTTCAACTCGTTGTATGACACATACAGTCTTTAGGAGAGTTTAAGCTTGCATATAAGCAAAATAAAAACTGTTGCTCTGATGCTCTGAGGTGCCTTCTTAGTGCTAATAAATGCTCACTGTGTTGGTTAAATGCTGAGGTAGGCTGGATTTTTGGACAGGTAACTAAAGTTTGGGTACTTCCATGCATAAAAGTGCATAAAAGTGTTTTGGCATATATTTTGCTGTTACCCATCACTTCCTAGCTGATGTATATCTTGTCAACTTCTGTATTTAGACGCCTCTATTCTATAGCCTTACAGCATTCTTTATGTAGAAAGTTCACCACAAGTTTGCTGGTAGAGAATGTAAGTGCTTATTGTTGGTGGTAATGTTTGTCGTGAGGAGCACATTACATGGGTGCTGTGAGAAAAAGCATTAGCCTGTGCTGTGGGTCCAGGTATTTATTTTCGTCTCTTAAATACAATTTCCATGTGCAGCTGTCCTTAGGTGCCTCAAACAGCTGAAGTGCTTCATAGCCATAGTTCTGTTTAAATTTTTCCTAGTATCAGTCAGGGCTTCTGGAATCTGAAATAATTTTCTGTTGCTATCCCATCAGACAAAATGTTCTTGTCTCGACAAAAAAGGACCACAGTTGTGCTTGTCTCAACAAAAAGCTATAGGAGGTGTGTTTTCCAGTAGGTCCACACTGGGCCATTTTTCTCACCATTCCCAATTTTCCTCAGGTGTTCATCAGTGGGACCAAGTCAGAGTGCAAACGTCTTCTCCAGACGATCCTGCAGAATCGAAGGCTCTGCACTCTTCTTTCTCCTTACTTCACTCCTGTTGCGTCTCCCAGTGAATTTGTGACTTTATACAAAAACGTTGTGGCCTTTCTGAGCGAGGATAACAGTGATGTTGTCTTCATGCTGCTGACAAAGGTAAAGTACTCATGAATGCTGTGTCTGGCTTGTGGGTTGTTTTTCTGGGTGTTCTTTCCCTGAAGACTGTGACTTCAGGCTAAGGAAGAAAGAGGTGCAGATCTGGTACTTTAAAATAACATTGACAGGTTCTATAGATGTATGTTGCTTATCCTGAATGGTGTGTGTTGTATTTCAGTTCGAGGGGCTGGAGGCAAAAGCAAATGAGAAGCTTAAACAACCCTTTCCTAGCCCAGATAGTATGTGCTTCCTAGGGCTTATGCTTCAGTGCACTCTTGATGTGAAATTAAAGCAGGCTCTTGATGGCTTCTTCTGCCTGATGCCTCTGCAGAGGCATTCATCAAGTGATTTGCACATTTCTTGTTCCAGGACTGCATGATACAGTCGACCTGTTATTGTCAGTGGAGAAATTACTATTACAGGCTTCGATATCACTCTGTTTCTCTTAATTAGTTACACAGAGACAGGGTTTGACAGCTGTGAATAGCAGGCAGTCTGTTTTGGGCATGACTGGGCTGTCCTCAGTGGTGATGATCAGCATTGTCCCTGCTGACCTCGGTCTGAACAGATGGCCTCGAGCCTACAAGAGCTTTGCACCTCCGTCTTAAAATTTATGGACTAGGGAGATTAGCCCAGTCTAATGCTTGTAAATGTTTGTTTGGCAGTGGTACTGAAGCATGGAAATTCATACACATCTTTATGAACCTCAGTACCCCTGCCAAGGGTTGTTTTATAAATTCAGGGACTTCTGCATTATGCTAAATCATAACCTTTGGGGAGCATTACCTTGGTTTTGAGTTAGGGCCAATTAGGTGCAAATTCATTAGGTTTTTCTTAAATATATAAACACTTCAGGATTTTCCCCCCCCCCCGACCATTTCTCCCTTCTCCTAAAGGTGTTGGGGCTGTTAAAGCCCTTACTTACAAATGCTTCCTGTCCTCTCTTCTAGTTTGACCTTACACAATGGTTAAGTATTGCTAAGCCACCTCTGTCTGAACGTACCAAGCTTCTGGAGTCTATTCACTTGGCTCTGAATGCATGTGGCCTTGAACCTGAAGAAGATATTTTGATGCCATTTAATATCTTCTGCAAGCATTGGACTAACCTTCTCCAGTATCAGTTCCCTGATCACTATAGTGATTTCCTAAGGTTATTCGTGCAAAGTGAGTATCTGAATCAGTGCACACTGAGCCTTCTGTACAGAGCCCTTGTGGCTTAAAAATATAAACTGCGTGCAGTAGAGTTAAATAGCAACAAACGTGGAATGATTTAAACTGTATTAAGTTTCTGTGTGCACTTCTTTGTGCATTCTATGTGATATATTTTTATTAGATATTTTAACTCTAATGGAAGGGAGACATTCTCCTGCAGACCGAAGTAAACACATCAGTGACAACAGATTTTCAGACCATATTACAGGAGAAGGATGGAGGAGAGCTTTCTATTAATGGAAGCACTTATTAATTGTAATTATGCCACAGCCTGTAATGCAGCATCCTTGTTCTTGAGCACCCTTCAATGTCAAACTGAGAACTGGAATTATGGAGACCTGGGACTGATAGTGAAACCTGCTGAAAATGTCCTGGTTAGCATTAGATACTACCTATAATCTGATGTACCTCTAAAACGAGAACAAAAGTACTTCTTTTTTGTCAAACAATACGTGCTGAGGCAGCAACTGTCTCTTAATATGTGTTTGTAGCCAGGGATGTACTAAGTGTGCCTGGGAAACTCCCTAAGAAGAGACCATGTACATGCCAAAAGGGAATGTTAAATGCTTGTGTTTGGGAATTAGGGAGATCTCTCACTCTTAAACTTGGGGCCTTTTTTTTTTTTAATGCAGTAGGGAGCTCGAATTTCAACCTTTCCTGACTCGTATTGGGAAGGGGACTAATATCTTTGTCCTGATTTTCACAAATGCATTCCCTTTGCTTTCTCCTAAGGTTCGTCAGAGCAACTTCTAAGCCCTGACTGTTGGAAGGCATCGCTTAAAGCTTTGGGATGTGGTTCACCAGTGACTGAACAGGGAATCTGCAAGAAAAATGATTCTACTGAAAGTCCTGTATTGCGGGATGCTGCAAAAATTCTCCTCTCTGCAGAACAGGTGGGTGCCTCTTTGGATTATTTATTATGTTTTTCAGCTGAAACAGATGATGCCCACCAGTGACAAATAACACCACTGTGCCGTCTTTCTGTAGCTGATTCGTAGTTTCCTTCCTTTTACAGGTTAGAGAGACAATAGAATGGCTTTCCACATCTTTCTGCAAACTCCGACTGGCTTCGATGGACTTCAGGACTTTTGGCCTGTTTTCAAAGTGGCGTCCTTATGTTCCTGAAGTGAATACCTTTCTGGAGTATCTTATTAAACAACTTATTGACACTGAAGTTGCCAATTTAGCCCAAGAGCCCCTTGGCAGTAACAGAATTCTAGCAGGTAATGTGTCTTGTAAGCAAATTACTTAGGAACAGACACTCAATTTCTGTAATTTCCTCTGTTAAAGACCATTTAAATATACAGTAAAATCTTCTTACTCTGCACTTGTACAATGAGTGGAATGTTAAAATACAGATGGGAAATGTTGATGCTAGTTCATGACAAATGTGGGACTTCATGCTTTATCTTTATGCTTGTTGGAAGAAGCCTGTATATATTTGAACTTGCTTTAACATTATTTTATGAAGAGATCATGCTTCCTTCAAAGAAAAGTACAGTCTTTTGCACAGAGCAGAGGTTTGGGAACGAGGGATCACTGAATTTCCTCATGATGTGATTTTGATTTGGAGAAAATTGCCAGAACACTTTTTACTTTAATATAAGCAGGTTTAAAGTGTGAATTGTCATTAACCCCACAATCGTAGATGTGTTAAAGAGATATTAATGAAACATCTAAACAATGCAAAAGGCTTATGATTTTTGTTAAAACCATCAAATTGTTAACCAGAGTTACTAATAAGCATATTGTATTTTACATTTTTATTTGACCAGGAAGAACTGATAAAACGTTGGAATAAGCACAGGACACTGTATTCAAGTTTGGAAAAGTGTAATGTGTTCACTGGTGCTAGTTTGAGGGGGAAAAAAAGCTACTTCTATGTTTTATTTTCTTCTAGCATTGCAGTCCTTGTATTCAATCATTGCTGGACTCTTTAAACCATGGATACTTGTCTTGGATAAGGAAGATGCAAGGTATATATTGCATTTTAAAATAAAAAGTGTTTTTCTTCAAGTAAGGACTTTCACCCTGTAAGACTGATTTTCGTTGTTACCTGACTTTTTTTTTCTAAATCATGGCTGTATTGTGACCTTCCATTAAATAGCTCTGACTTGTGTGATATCCTTAACAATTACGGAACTAATTCATGAGTTTAAGTCAGATTTTCCAATATTTGGACTGAGTAATTGTTTTAGATACAAGAAATATGACCAAGCTCTGGTGAGGAAGCAGAGATGAGAAAAACATGAAATGCACTTAGTTCCGTGAACACAAAAAATTTTAAATTTTAGATTCCTTTTGTTATTTTCCGTAATACTGATAACTCTTTAACTTAAAATAAAAAACCCCAACAAATATAACCCCAAATGCCACTGGTATGTAAAGAAACCTTAGACCAAATCAGTCCTGTGATGATCTACTGTCTTGTGTTCCTCTGTATTCACCTGGAGAGTTATTTGTAATGTCATACATTTAAATTTTACTTTCTTATGAAGCCAAAAGCTTTTTGAGCTCTGAGCACATCTCCAACGTTTAATTAGAAGGCTGACTGTGAGTGGTATGTGCTGTCATTCAGAAATTCCTGTGTTTTGGTATTTAATTCAGTTATGAAATATCAAACAAGTAATCTCTTCTTACTCAATGGTATCGTGGATCTTCAGTGTGACTTTGAAGTATGTACCTCTTCTAAGAAAGAAACAGGCAGTTCTAAAGAGCTGAGGTTGAATGAAAGGACTGCTGCCACCTGCTACATTGATTTACTGTGTGCTACTTGCTATATTGATTTACTGTGGTTTAGAATATTATTTAAATGTTTAAGGTCTGGTAACTGAACACTGAAATTTGTGTTCCTTCACTCCTTTTAAGTAACCAGCCCTGCTACCCTTGGTTAGAGAGTGACACTCCTGAAGCATCCACCATGGTCTGTTTGTTTACAGATTGCATCAAGCTTTTGCATGAGAGCTTTAAAGGTGAGTGAAGTCTGTGCTGTTTTATTGTAGTGGCACTTTCCATTCTATCAGACCAAAAAAGACTTTTTAAATTGCTATAAGGGACATGAAGGAATTTTGTTTGTCGGGAACTTTTAGCCAAGATGATCACTGCAGTGGTATCAGGAGCATTTCTTTATTTCGTCCTTAAAAAACAGCTTTTTTTTTTCCTGGGCAAGGGAGTTAACATGTTCCATAAATGCATAGCTGTCAGATAACAAAGTTAATGTGAAGGAAAGCAAAACAAAATGAGCTGTCATGAGAATTGCGTGACTTCATTCCAGGTCAGTGTTGTATGGGAACAACATATGCAGTAGTATGTCGCAATGACCGATACATGTGTCTCAACAGCTGTCTTGGGAGTAATTTAATCTCCAGGATGGATCATTTTAAGCTCTTACTTAGCATTGCTTGTTGTGCCTAATGTGTAGTTAGACCCTGGAATGGAAAAAATTAGTTTCATAATAACTCTGATGAACTAGATTCAAACATCTTGTAAAAATAAATAACTAAAAATAACGTATTATCGTGTGTTTTTACAGACTTCATAGAACCATAGAATGGTTAGAGTTGGAAGGAACCTTAAAGCCCATCCAGTCCCAACCCCCTGCCCCGGGCAGGGACACCTCCCACCAGACCAGGTTGTGCAAAGCCCCGTCCAACCTGGCCTTGAACACCTCCGGGGATGGGGCAGCTACAACTAATTTGAGATACATAAGAGCTTTAAAAAAAAAAAAAGGAATAAAACCCCACAAACAAAAAACCAACAGAACAACCCAACATAAATGGAATGAGTATTTTGTAACTTCAGATTATTGTTCAGCAGCTCTTCAAATGATCGAGGAAGGGCATGAAATCGTAAGCTTCCCCACTTGTTGATTTGGAGGAAAAAAAAATAAATCTAAAAGCTTAATGTGCAATTTTTTTTTCCCTTTGATGAAGGTATTTTACTGTAACTTGCATTTATGGTTTTTCATCTTCAAAATTGGACTTCCTTCTGTAATCAAGCTTTCCCTGAATTTCTTCTGTTGTTAATTCAGCTATTTTCTTTGATTCTAGATAAGCTCTTGCCAAGTCACCATGGGGCTCTCTGGTTGCATCTAATGCATTACTGTGAATTTTGCACAGCCCCCAAAATGCCAGAGTTTATTCTCTATACTTTGCATACTGAGTTCAGAAGGCTTCCGTGGAAGGAAATGCATCCAGACCAGATGCTTATGGAAGAGTTCTTTAAAGTGAGTACACAGCATCTGTTCAATTAAGTTCATAATCAATGTTGCCCTTGAAAGTAATTGGAGAACTGGAGGCAGTTCTTTTAGCAAGTGAGCTTTTGAAGTTTGTTTATAGCATTCACAGGCTGCTCATTTTGTGATTGATTTTTGCGAAGCAGTGGTATTCATTCTTAGCCAAAGTCATAGGGAGCTGTAAAGCTGGCAGTGTTTGTAACCTGTCATTGCTCTGTCTATCTGAATGTCTCATTTATTGCATATGTATTTATTATGTATTTAGTTAGAGTTAATATATTTTACTATTGCCATGTGGTTCTCAATTCCAAGTTGTCTGAGACAATGTAAAGCTGCAGATAGGTGTGGAAATGCCCCAGGATTTACTGCGTATCTCTTTGGGATGAGTTCTTCATGCAGTTCTGAACAGGCTCAGAGTTTCTTAGTTTCTCTTAGAGTGAAGAGAAACAATCCCACAGCTCGAAGTTTGTAGTTGACTATTTCTTTCTTGTTTGCAGTAGCTTGGTATTCTGTAGTGGTTGAGAGACTTAGAACATCATATGCGCAGCTCTTCTTGGGGGGGTGTAAAATGATGGAGAAGTGGCATCTGTCTACTCCTCTGTTGACCTAAAATGCTGCTGTGGATTTATAGCTGTGTAAGGAACTGAAAATTATGAATGTATTTATACCTTACATTGTTTTAATGTGCCTGTGTTTTTTTGCTTTCTCCTTCCTAGATTGAAAGAGGCAGCCCCAAGAGTTGCTTCTTGTTCCTGGGTTATGTTTTATGTGAAATAAACTGGGTCAGTGTCCTCTCTGATGCCTGGAATCCCAACCCTCATCCTCAGACTTACAACATGATTGTCTGTTTGCTGTTTATGATGGTCCTGTTGGCAAAGGAGGAGCAACTTATAGGCAAAGAGGTAATTTTTAGAAAGGTGCATACCTGTCTGTCTTAGAAGAAGAATAATCCTTTGCTAGCAAGGGCACAGGATGTGACTCCTTTCTCGCTTGCAGAATGATTAACTCAGAATTGTTTTTTGCATAGGTAAAATACCCCAAATAGCATTCTAGAGATGGCCAAGACTGATCCCTTATGTGAGGCATTTTGTATAGCTGAAAAAAGAAGAGCTGCTCTTCATTTTAAGAAGCTTCTGTAGGTGCTGTGATCCAGTAGTGTTGTAAAGAGTAAACAAACACAGACAGTTTCCTGGAGCTACAAAATGACACTCTGGGTTTTGGAAAGGTCAGATATGTACGTTAGTTTCATTAGTGTTTAAAAAATTATTGTTGTTATATAAAGCTACTGTGCAGTTGTTTTTCCTCTCATAGTTAAGTATGCAATGCTGCATAGTATAGCTTTCTTGTCTCTTAGGCCAGCCCTTAATGAAAATCTCTGTTTCCTTTTCTCTTTCCTGGTTTTGGAGAGCCTTAGTTATAAGCACAGGCAAAGTAGGGGTAGTATTAGCAAGAATTTACATATGCACCTACAATAATGTGCATATATATGTATGCACATTATGTGCACTTGTGTGTAAGTGCATATGTATTGTGCATGCATATAGAATCATAGAGCCACAGAATGGTTTGGGTTGGAAGGGACCTTTAAAGGCCATCTAGTCCACGCCCCCTGCCATGGGCAGAGACATCTTCAACTAGATCAGGTTGCTCAGAGCCCCATCACCCTGACCTTGGATGTTTCCAGGGATGGGGCATCTCCCACCTCTCTGGGCAACCTGGGCCGGTGTCTCACCCCCTCAGCGTGGAGAAAAAAAAAAAAAAAATTCTTCCTTATATTAATCTACCCTCTTCCAGATTAAAACTGTTACCCCTTGTCCTATCGCAACAGGCCCTGCTAAAAAGTTTGTCCCCGTCTTTCTTCTAAGCCCCCTTTAAGTACTGAAAGGCCACAATAAGGTCTCCCCGGAGCCTTCTCTTCTCCAGGCTGAACCCCCCCAGCTCTCTCAGCCTGTCCTCACAGCAGAGGGGCTCCAGCCCTCCCAGCATCTCCGGGGCCTCCTCTGGCCCCGCTCCAACAGGTCCATGTCCTTCTTGTGTTGAGGACTCCAAAGCTGGATGCAGTACTCCAGGTAGAGTCTCAGCAGAGCAGAGGGGTAGAATCACCTCCCTTGACCTGCTGCCCATGCTTCTAGAAGGATGTTGTGGGGGACTGTGTCAAAGGCCTTACAGAAGTCCAGATAGACAACACCCATAGCTCTTCCCTTGTCCACTGATGTAGTCACTCCATCATAGAAGGCCACTAGGTTGGTCAGGCAGGACTTGCCTTTGATGAAGACAGTACTGGCTGTCTTGAATCACCTCCCTGTCCTCCGTGTGCCTTAGCATAGCTTCAGGGAGGATCTGCTCCATGATCTTCCCAGGCACAGAGGTGAGGCTGACAGGTTGGTAGTTCCCAGGGTCCCCCTTCCTGCCCTTTTTAAAAATGGGTGCAATGTTTCCCTTTTTCCAGTCACTGAGGACTTCACCTGACTGCCATGACTTTTCAAATATGATGGAGCATGGCTTGGCAACTACATCAGCCAATTCCCTTGGGAGTCTGGGATGCATCTTATCAGGTCCCATGGACTTATGTATGTTCAGGTTCCTCAGGTGGTCACAAACCTTATCTTCTGTTACAGTGGGAGGGACTTTGCTCCCCCAGTCCCTGCCGTGTGG
Source organism: Alca torda (assembly GCA_008658365.1). NCBI lineage: Eukaryota > Metazoa > Chordata > Aves > Charadriiformes > Alcidae > Alca > Alca torda. Next base: position 4,843,026 of record CM018101.1, read on the forward strand.
CCCATCCACTCAAGACGTGGGGAGAGAGGTTGCCAGTGAAGACTGAGGCAGAAAAGTTGTTAAGTACCTCAGCCTTCTCATCCGTTGTTACCAGTTTGCCGCTTGTGTTCATTGGGGGGTGACACTTCCCTTGACCTTCCTTTTCTGGCTGACATACCTGTAGAAGCTCATCTTATTATTCTTTGTGTCCCTTACTAAGTTCAGCTCCAGCTGTTACACGTAATATATGCATACGCAATATTGTATATAACTTAAGGTGAAGCTTTTTCTGACAGCCTGAGGGAAAAGAGCGTCTAGCGTCTGCCCAGTTTGATTCAGGCAGTCTGTCAGTGTGAGTGCAGGAGCAGCTTTGACTGGCGTTTGTACCTGTGGTGCTGTGAGAAGAATTTGGGAGGCTCACTGAGGCACGTTTATTCTGTCATGGCCAGTCATGTAAATCTCCACTGCTCCTTGCTGCTTCTCTGAGTGGCAAACATGAACGTAGGGAGGGATGGTAAGGAATTGCTCATTTATGGAAAGCTTATGCCTGGCTCTGTCTCCTACTGTGTGTGTTCGTGATGTTGTCCAACCTGATCTTCGGTACTGGTCACATTTACGTTGATTGTGTTAAGCACAACTCAGCACTGGGATTAGTCCCTGTGAGGTTAGGAGCAGCTCTTGATCTGAGCGTAGCTTTTTTTGATAGTTGTCTTAAAGGAAAATACTTGTCTGCTTGAGCATGTTTTCGCAGGAGTTATAAATAAGTGTTGTTCAGTCCTTAGGCAGAACTGCTTTTGCAGATATTTATTTCTTACCATAAAATACTCCCCTCCTAACTCCGTGTGATGTGATGCCAAGTCACAGTGATGTAACAACATCCTGAAGACCAGAGATTTCTTTAAGAAGCTTGTCACTGTCTGTTTCTGATGAGTTACTGGGTACCAATTACTTCATCTGTTGAATTTTAGGTTGATTTTTCTTGTTCCCTTGCTCTGAAGGAGGATTTGGCCATCTCTTATTTCTCAGCGCTTTTGCCATTTATGGTTGCATTCCAGTATTTCTGAATTGTTGGAACAGGAAAGACAAATACTGGATGTTAGGATGAACTTTCCAAAATGCTGCTTTTGCTAAGAGCTCTGTGTGGGTATATCCAGCATAGTTTCATTCAGTCCATTAGCTTCTGAACGACTCTTCCAGAGGGGCTGGGTAATCTTCAACAAGTCCCATTTCACAACTACCAGCTTTCTCCTGCTTGCAGCGTCTTCTGTTTTCCATTTCCTCTGAGGCGTTACGAGGTGCTGTGTCAAGATGGCGCTGGCAGCCTTTGATCAAGATTGTATTCCAGTTTAGAAAAATTACCAGAATTCACATGCATCAACCTGAATGTATTTGCTTATCAGAAGTTTCTCAAGCTTCAAAAGATTCCTGTTTGTACATTGTATGAATCAGCCTCAGGAATTCCCTCCTAACCCCCAGCAATGTGTTAAACTGACACGATGTCACTCTTTTTTTACTTCCCAGAATGCTCCTGTGACACCTTGACCTAAATCTCAAACCCTATTTCCCTGTCCTATGTTCTAGTGCATGAGCAACTTGAAAAGTACTTGATGTACTACAGTGTCACATTCTTCTTGATGTACAATCATAGAATCACAGAATGGTTTGCACTGGAAGGGACGCAAAAGACCATCTCGTTCCACCCCCCTGCCCTGGGCAGGGACACCTCCCACCAGACCAGGTTGCTCCAAGCCCCGTCCAACCTGGCCTCGAACCCCTCCAGGGATGGGGCAGCCACAGCTTCTCTGGGCAGCGTGGGCCAGGGGCTCACCACCTTCACAGCAAAGAGATGAGATCTGAGGAAGAAACTACATCTCCCCTCTTCCTGTTTCAAACTGTGACCCCTCGTCTCATCGTTCCACTCTCTGATGAAGAGTCCCTCCCCAGCTTTCCTGGAGCCCCTTTAAGGGACTGGAAAGGGCTCTAAGGTCTCCCCAGAGCCTTCTCTTCTCCAGGCTGAACCCCCCCAGCTCTCTCAGCCTGTCCTCACAGCAGAGGGGCTCCAGCCCTTGGAGCACCTTTGTGACCTCCTCTGGACTTGCTCCATCAGGTCTATGTCCTTCTGCTGTTGGTGGCCCCAGAGCTGGACACAGCTCTGTAACCTCATTTGGGTTAGTTCTGGATCCTTATAGTTTTTAGGTTGTGTTGGCCATCAGCACAATTCCAAGATTTGTTCATTCTATAATGTGTAGAAATGTGGTGCTTCGCAGTGTCTAGTGGTGACCTTTTGTATGGCAGACGTATACAAACCCTTGAGAGGAGGATTGCGGCAGCTGAGGCTAGGCTTTCTGCTGCTTGCAGACAGAGAGACTTTTCCATCTGCATACTTGCACTGCCTGTGTGAGTCCGCTGTCTGTGGACACTGTAGGCTGCTGTACTGTTCAGGGTGGTATTTATGAGAATAAGCACTTGGCTAGTCCCCCGGGTTGGTAGATGATTCACTGAATGGAAAGTTGAGGGACCTGACTTCTGTCCCTGATCTACCGTGAGCTCAGGTAATATTTTTTTTTTTTAGTGCTTTTCTTAAACCTCTGCTGAAGTGACTTTACCTTGTAGGGTCTTCATTTCTTTCTAGCTGTCTTTACATGTTTACGTGTCAAACTTTAACGTCTCCCACTGAGTTTTTTACTTGGTTAGAGCTGCTGCAGCAGTCTGAGTACTGTTATGTGAATGCTAGAGAATATGTCTACATGTTGGCTTGCTGCTTGAATTGAGGAGCTGCTTTCTGGGAGCCAGACTCCCAGAGGTCATCTATTTCTGTGTGATTTCTGTTCCATCTACACCAAATTTTGGAGTCTTGGCTTTCTTCCAATACTGTGTATTGTGAATATTAATTCAAAACAGCAGAGAAGGTGGAGACTAATGTCTTTAAATCTTCAGGAATCGCCACTCATAAATCTTCTTGGACAGACCAGCTCCCTTCCTTGGCAGCTTGTGGGCATTTCATCTTATCAAAGCATCATCAGCTACTGCAACAGTCACTACCCTCCCTCTGTTATCCTTGCAAAAAATGCTGCAGCTGAACTGATAGTGAAGCTCCTGAAAATCTCAGCAGGCTTCGGTGCATCTTCGGATAGTCACATTCACCTTGTAAGTTGAACTGGTTTTGCAGTGTCTCTGAGCTTTTGTATATTATGGAGTGTGGAAAAAGTTCTAGGTGTGACTCTTTTTTTTCTAATTGATTTTGATTAACAGGATGCAACACTGAAGTGCCAAGCGTACATTCGCCAGGTGGTTCAATTTCTCAGCACCTTAGAACAAAGAGGAAAGATTACTCTTGGAGCTTTGGAACAAGAAATGTCCAAGTTGCTAGATGATGTAGTCATCTTTAATCCTCCAGGTTTGTGTTAAAGAAGTGGCAAATTACTTTAAAATGGTCAAGATCCTTTATTGTACTGCATGGACTGCTAAGCATCTATGACTATGTAATTTACTTGCATTGCTTTAATGTCTCCCTTATGGGCAGGAGGGCGTGTTGCTTTGATGTATATGTAGGTTGTGTATTAGCACAAAACAAAAATACGAACATTACCCCCTAGATCTGTCAAGAGCTACAGGACCAACAGAAAAAACAGGTTATGTTGTGAGTAAAACTGACCGATATACAGGAGCTTGAGGGATTCTTTTCTTTGCTGTCTAGTTTTTTAATCCCCCCTCCTTTTTTTTTTCTTATTTGGCTTTTGCATCTTTTTGTAAAAGGAAGAATGACACAAATATACTCTCTTGGTCGTGAGGGATCGGGTTCTAAGAAAAGATTCTAAACTGTTGTGTGATGGGGAAAACTAACTGTATTGAAGTAGGGGAATTATACTGATGTACTCTAGTAGTATTGTGTGTCCACACCCACAGCATTTGTATTGGTCTCAATGTTAGTACTGGTACCATCATGAGCTTCCTCGGTCAAACTAAAACTTCAGGTGAGATCGGTCATCTCGCTGTACTACACAGAAATACTTGTCATGAGCCATGTCTCTTCCTGCCCATGGCCCACACTGATGTGCTGGCAAGAATGAACAGAAAATGCCCAAAAATCTGTGTGACTGTTAACTGTCTCTTGGTACTTTTACTGCTTCTTGGGCAAGCTCTGTAGGACAGCCCCATAGTCTGCAAAATTCTTTGTGTGTAGAAGAGAAGTGAAGGCTTGCGTCTTACTGCCAACACTCGTCGTAGCTGAGAAATTTTGGAGGAGACAGGAGCTCCAGTATATGAGGAGCAGCTCTGTTTCATGAACCCCTGTGCATGCTTGTATGTGTTAAAGAGCTGAAAGAGGGAGGATGCTTTGTGTTTCTCAACCAGACTGTGGAATGCAGGAGGATCACTGATGCGGAGAGGCTGCAAAGTGATGGTGTGTATCAGATTTAGCTTCTCTATCAGGTTTGGAGGGGGTTAGTGGAGGTTTTTGGAAGAGCCTCCAGGGCAGCACCTTCTCTTGGCAACAGCTGGAGAGGAGGAAGCTGGACTTCTTGCACGAGCACTGTGCCAGGACTTGTCCCAGCGGGATGTGGTGGGCCCTGAGGTCACAGAATCCCAGACTAGCAGGGACCTCTGGAGATCATCTAGTCCGACCCCCTGCCAGAGCAGGGTCACCCAGAGCAGGTGGCACAGGAACACGTCCGGGCGGGTTTTGAATGTCTCCAGAGTTGGAGACTCCACCACCTCCCTGGGCAGCCTGTTCCAGTGCTCTGGCACCAGGTCAAGTGTCTGGTGGTGGTTCTGCTCAGTGGCCTGCAGCCTGTGGAGTGGGACTTGGCTGTAAAACTAGTTGTGACCAGTTAACCTCCTATTTTAACCTCCTAATCTCCTATCTTGTTTAGTCTGTGATAAGATGTTTCTTTAATGGAGAGCTGTGCTATGACAGATGACTTTAGGGGCTTTTTTCCTTTTTTTATTTTTTTTATTAGTAGGCAGATGGTACAAACAGAATAGCTCAGTTTGGAAGGGACTTCTGGAGGCCTGTAGTCCAACTTCCTCCTCAAACCAGGCCTCGCTTCAAAATTAAATCAGGTTGTTCAGGGCCTTGTCTGGTGAGTTTCCAAATATCTGCAAGTGTGGAGGTCTCAGCCTCTTTGCATGATGTTTTTCCAGAGATTAATCCCTCTTTGTGCACAACTTTTCTTCTTAACAAGAAGAAAAAGAGAAATTTTTCCTTCTACAATGCTTGATGTTGTCTGAAAATTTCCTCTGCTAACAATATTAGGGTTTTTTTTTTTTTTCATCAGTAAGTTCAGAGGCCTACTCTGTAGTTAGACTTTTAAGAGCCAAGCACAGGAAACGTTTGTGCTGTGAGGGTACTGTTACAGGTGGGCCATGATAACATGTTCAGGCAATGCCAAGAGATGGTTTCAAAAAAAATATTCTGTGGCTGAACACTGGGATTAGTAGGAAACCTAGGATCCTGGAAATGCATGAAGGGATCGTGATATTTCAGGGCTCATCTCAGTCATATTTCAAATTGAATCATCTAAAATCTTGGTTGTTTCACTCTAAGCTCTGCTTTAAACTGTGTCTTAATACCGAGTTTTCTGGGGGACTGTAAACATGCTTTATCATGCAATTTATTTGCGCTGTAGTCATGGTAAACTCTAAGTGAAAGATGAGCTCCAATGTACTCTGCTATATCAGTTGTCTCTCTGTTTAATGAATGATGAACTATCTCATCAAGGGAAGAGACTGGGAGGAACGGGTGTCTCGTTGCAGTTTCGTAAGTACAGACAAGGAACTGAGATGTGTAATGAGCGAGAGGTTTTTCCCGGTATCTACAGAACGGGTTCAGCGGTGAAGTCGAACTTGGGTTCTAGCGTCTGTTTTCTGAAATGGCTCTCTTATTTCTGACTTTCAGACATGGATCTGCAAACACGTCACATGGCCCTCAGCAGTCTCTTTACAGAAACGCTGATGATGATGAACAATTCAAGCGTGACAACAGCTGAGTCGCTGCGGGGGAGCTTACGGAAGTGGATCGACGGCAAAGTGCACGGGGTGCTAGCGATGCCCCTTCTCACAGCAGCGTGTCAGAGCCTGGCCTCCGTGCGACACATGGCAGAGACGACGGAAGCCTGTATCACTGCTTACTTCAATGAAGGTAAGAGCCTGTCCTCTTCTGTTGCTCGTCTCAAAAACATTGATCTGTCTTCGGATGCCTGTTAAATACAAATTGTCTGGAACCCGTACAGCTTCATGATGCCCAGTACTGGAACTGGGTTTTAATCTGGTTTCTGTCATCAGAGCTCTTTTTGTATTTGATGGCTCCCAACTGTGGCACATACACGTACTGTAGTATCTACACGTAGAAAAGTTAGGCCATTGTGATTTGGGCTCTTCAGCTGCTCTGATTTCTGAAGAGCTATGTCTGTTTTTGTGAAGACTGATTTGCTCTCTGTTAATGGTTGCCATTTTTTCAGCTAAAGGAGAGGACATTTAAAAAAGAATCATCCCAAGAAAACAAAACAGATATTTATGTCCCCTCCGGTAGTGTTCTGTAGGCTAATTTAAGGAAAAAATACTATTAATTGGTAAAACTCTGAAATTCTGTGGGTTGTTTTGGGGGATGGTGTGTGTTTCTTTTTACGTAATCCTTGTGGGACTACATACTTCTTTTTTTCCACATTTTATGTAATCAGATTTCGGTACACCTGAAAGAAATATTTAAAATACTATTGCTAAAATTTTCAAATTTAATCCTGACTAAATGCTGGGAAAATATCTTCCCTTGACCTCGAGGAGGTGCTCTGTGATGGTAGAGTTTTTCTTTTCTGTCTATCAGAGTTGCATGACAAATTGCTCACCCAGAAAACAGCTAAACTGGCTCGAATTCTGTAATTTAAAGGAGTGTGGTGAAGTAATTCCAGTTCTTATGTTTTACCAAGTGCTGCTTACTCACATACCCTTTGTTTTGTCCTTTTGTTTTCTTTATAGATTATCCTCACCACCAGGATTTAGGCTGGGGCCCTATACTTGCCTCCCTCCAAGTTCCTGAGCTAACCATGGAAGAATTCCTGCAGGAGTGTCTGTCTTTAGGAAGCTACTTGACGCTGTATGTCTACCTGCTGCAGTGCCTAAACACTGACCAAACTTTTAATAATGAAATGAAAATCCTGCTAACCATCAGCAAATGGCTGGAGCAAGTGTACCCAAGGTATGAAACTCACGGCTTCTGAATCTGCCTTGGCTTTTAAATAAGGCTGTAGTTGTATGGCTGGCATAATTGGCTGGCCAGGTTAATGAGGTTAATTTCACCAGGCTGCTGGATGAAATGGCCAAACCTTCCATATCCACTATTGTGGAGTCTTCCCAGTGCCAGTGCCAACACTAATAGTTGTTTTGGATACGTAAAGACAAAATTTTATGTACTTGAACACTTCTGGTACAGTTTTGCACAGTTTTCAGTCAGAGAAGCTTGATTTCAATGTCTGGCTTTGCACTCAATTAAAATTACTTAAAGCACACCCTGAACCGCCGTGGATTACATTTCCCAGAACTTCCACTAGGTGGGATGAGTTATGTGCTAAATATTGTCTGATACTAAGAGACCTGGTGTTCAAAGCTGCTCAGTGGTGACTGTCAGCAGCTCTGCACCAAATCTGAACCGAGTGAATGTGGTGGGGCACACAGTGTTAGGGGCCTGTGTCGCTGTAAAACAACTTAATTAGATAACAGGGTTCTGGGCAGAAAGGATGGATAGCTTTTAGGGTTAAAAGGATAATACATATTTAAAGTATGTCACAACTGTATATACAGTTGCTGCTGAAATTGCCAGAATTTAGCAAACATGGTGAATATTTTTCCATGTAGATAATGTTCCTATTTTCTGTGAAAGAACATTTTAGGAAAATGTACATTCGCACTGTTTCTTGAGATTTGAAGAGTACTTTTACTGTTATAGGTGCCATAGTAATTTGATTGCCAAAGTGTAAAGGCAACAGCGAAGCCAACATACACAGGAGATTAAACCTTGCTTTAAACATCAGAGCTGAGGGTGCCTGGGATGGGAAGTGACTGGGTGGAGTAATGTGAGGATAGTCTGATGCAGGAAACTCGTGCTGATGCTTTATGTGGAAAATCTGAGCTTGTTAACTTAAACTGCAAACTGTTTGGGGAAAGGGTAAAAATATCATAGGGGGAACTGCACTTTGTGCTTTGCTCAACAAAAAACTTCAGTGTTTCCTTTTCTAGAAGATCATATTAAAAGTCTAAATTGTTGTGGAAACAATACCTAGTGCTTCCTAAAGTGTTTTATTGGTGAGTAAAGAATGAAAAAAAAAAGAGTAGAGATACAGCTACATTCCTTTTATATCAAGTCTTAGACAAGTTTAATGGCTGCAATGTCACTTATTTTCAGTGGTAAAGCTTAACAGCAGGCATTGCTTTTTGTCCTCTTACAGGCCCTTAAAACCTGCTAGCTGATGTTTGCATCAAGTCCGTAACAACAGCAGTTACAGCGGTATAATAACTGGTGGGGTAGTATGGTTATGCTGTCCTCATATAGTAAGATTAGCTGTCATTAATTAACCATCTGAATTCTTTGTGGGCCTAATGGGAAGAGATACAAACTTCTTAACCTATGCATCTGACACTTTTTTTTAAAATTTATATTTTGTTTTATTTTATTCTTTAAATGTTACCTAAAGCTCAGCAAAGGAAGAGGCAAAGCTGTTTCTTTGGTGGCACAAAGCCATGCAATTATCCTTGATTCAGCTCGAGCAAGATGACGCCATTCTGATTGAATCTGTCATTCGGACGCTGCTGTCAATCCAGGGCAGGCAGAGTCAGCTGTCTGAGGAGAGACTGAGTTCTGGAATACTTGGTGCTATTGGGCTAGGCAGGAGGTCTCCTTTGTCACCCAGGTAAGTGTTGAAGGTGTGGTAAATTGTGATTCTGGCTTAAAGTTCACCCCCGGTGAAGTTCATAGGGAGACTGTTCATGAGAGGAAGTTACTTTCACCTGGTCTGTAGAAGACTCTTCCTGTTGACATCGCAAGAATTTTGCATGATAACATGCTTGTTGCCTTTTCCATCTTAACCTTGAGGCATTGGAAATGTTAAGAGAAGCTCAAAGAAGTATGTACTTTGTTGGTGTTCACATTCCCCTCTAAAGAGAGAGACCAAGTTTGGTTGTTAGGTGTTAAAATCAAGTTCACTGTGGAAAGAATGCCCAGAAAAAACTATGTAAATGTTTGTGGAACACCAATTCAACACAGTACCTAAACATAATTTCCTGTTTATAATGACCTTCTGGGATGCAATTCTGTTGTAATGGCTCTGAAATCTTACTTTTGTTCAACTCATCCTTTGATTTGGATGATAAAGATGTTTCAGAGGCTGTGAAATGAAGGAGTATTTCAGATGTGACCTCAAGGCTTCATCTAAGCTTGGAGCAGATGTAACATTTCATATGTATGGTATTACATTATCCTCTAGTATGTATGATATCCTATTATGTTTATGTGAAAGTGATTTATTTTTTTCTAATGCATTGAAAAAGGTCCTCTAAAGCCTCTACTGTGTTCCTCATGCAAGCGGTATCTCATGGGTTAGAATTTCTAGTTTATCTGCTGCTGAGGTCTTGCAAATTTGATACCACCTTCTCTCTCTGTCCTTTTCCCTGTGCAAGGTTTCGGGTGGTTGCCCGCAGTTTGTCTGCCTTCCTCTTGGTGCAGATTCCTGCAGAGAACCAAGTCCGCCTGAAAGCAGGGTCAGAGCCGAAGCTGTCGCAGAAGGCCCAGCAGGTAGTGTGTGCCAGTTGCTGGCTTCTTGATGCGCCCTCTTTGCGTTCTCGCTCAGCTTGTGGGGTGAAGCTTATAAGAGTCACTGCAGGCATTTCTTCAAGCTAAATCCTGCTCTCAGCTTCTTGACTTCATTCGGCACTGTGTCCTCTATCTGTTTCTTGCTACTGCTTGACATCTGGCTCTAAATTCTGAGTTTCAGAAGTAGCTTGTTGCTCTCATTTGCCTTCTCGGGGAAGGGAATGTATCACAAACTTGTCTACTATTTTGCATCGAAAAAGCGTCTTGGAATTTGCCAGAGACAAGGCCAGGTGATGATGTGATTTTGCTGAGCTCTGGTAGCAGGACTGGGCGTCTGAGCCCTAACCTAAAGTGACCCTAGGTAAAACTTGCCTATACAGTGTTCTGTATTAATATGAAATCATCCATTTCTAATCTTACACACTGAAAAGGTGCAGATGAGCTTAGGCCTGTAAACTCTGAATTCAGAAGCTTTGGAACATAGCAGGTAGAAAGAGCTTAAAACAAACAGGAAAAAACAGTTCTGCTGTGATTGCACTGCTTTTCAGTGATAAAGCAGGGCTACATTCATACTAACATTTGTTTATGCAAGATCGGGGCTTAAAAGCCCTATGACAAATAAACATTGTCATATGCACTGACCGTTATTATTGTTTCTAAACTGGCATGTGCACTGACCATTATTATTGTTTCAGTAAGGGCATGAGAAGAGGAAGGAGGAGTTGATTAGAAACCAAAGGAAAGTAACTTACTTGGTACAACCTGCTTCTCTTCTCTAAGAAGTAAATGAAACTTTTTCAGACATAATTCTAGCGTTTGCTCTGGCTGGTACTACCAGCGTCGCCTCTTTTACATATAATTTCTGGCTTGACACTGTCTCTGTAATATTACTAATGGGATCAAAATAATACTTTTATGAAAGTCAAGATGTTCATAAGATCAACCTCAAAATAATAGTTAAGTATGGTGCAGTTTGTAGTTTGGTGTAATTTCCTTGAAACCACGTCTTGAGTCTATGAAGTAAATATTTGACAATATTTGGGTTACAGACTCCTAGCGAGCCTTGATAGAACGGTTGTTCTGTTGAACTCGGGGAGAGAACAGCTTGAAAAATATGAGTTGACGTGAAACACTTATGTGATTGTATTTTACAAATGTTTTGTTCTGAACACTGCAGATTCTCTAGTAGATAAGGATCTTGTATTGGAATTGTGCATATGGTGGCTCATGAACTGGTTTGTTACGGACAGAAGCACGCACAGCTAACAGAATTTTCCCTTATATCTATAGGCACTGAATGCTCTTGAATCTATGGCATCAAACAAACAATATATGGATTATCAAGAGCAGCTCTCCCAGGCTTCTCAGTTCATCAAGCATCCGGAACATTGTCTTCGAGATGGCAATAATCTCTTGGCTCTCCTTATTAACACTCTGTACCCAGAAGTGCATTATTTGGACAGCATACGGTAGCAGCTCTGAGCTTGCAGAATCATGCAGTGTTGATTACTCTGGTTTACACTTAATGTTGTTATTGCACAAGTAATTTTTACCTTTCAGAGTTCCACTTTAAGTCAGAAATGTGAATGGGGATCGCACATTGGCAAGTTTTCTCCTCTTTGAGGGATTTTTTTTTTCTTTTCTTTTGATTTGTAGGCCTCTGGAATTGCTTCGTTTTTGTTGACTGAAAGCACTTGAATATCTTCCTGTGTATGGTGCACATCTGAGAGGGGGATACCTGAGAACAGATGTACAAATCATTAGACAGCAAAGCTTATACTGTAGCGTGTTAAGTTTTTGCTTTGTGCCTTTTTTGTTTTCCAATGTGTCATTGCTCAGGCCAGTTCAGAGTGAGTAGGGGATTGTGTATAAAAGAGGTTTTGACTCTCTTAACTATGGTATCTCTGAATCTTGTGTGAGTGTGTGTCTGGAGACTTGTGAAATCCTTGTACTTGGAAAGATACTATTTTAAATTTTGACTTTTTTTTTTTGCTGTCTCACAGAAAACTGTAGTTGAAAGGCATGCCTACAATCTTTCCCACTTCTGTAAACGTGAAGTAAAAATTGAACTAAAGAACTTTGTTATTTCCTATTTTCTAAATATTAGTGAGCCTGCATCTGTATTGCTTGATTAAATGCAAGTAACTTTCTAGCCAAGTTTTTTTTTTAGGTCAGGTGATTTAAATCCAGAGATGGATTTTTCTGGATGCCCAGTGTCTGGGAGGGGAGCAGTCAGTTATGTTCATGTTAGAAAGTATTCCTTAATTCTGACAGTCCTGGTTGTTTAGGAAATACTGACTTAACAAATAGACACCCACCATTTAAGTTTATTCTTTTCTGCCTAGCTAGGCATGATACTGACAGTATTTTAGATGACACTGTGAAAAGGTATTTTTCTTGTATTAAATTTGGTGATCCCTTGTTGAAATTCTGTTGCCAAAACATGAACCATGAGCCTGTAAATCTGTTGCTTCAACTGAATGATCACTGTTTTTGTTGCCTTGTCTGACTATAAGATGCACTTTTGTTCGGGGAAAGCAGAAAGTGAGTTTCCCCAGTTGCTTGTTTAATGTCCCTTTTTATCACTGAGCTATCTGAGGTGGCCCAAGGTACTGCAGTCCCAATCTGTACACCTCTGTGAAGGAACAATGATAGCTTCTTCTCATCCTCCATTAATTGTGCCTTTATGTTTAGAACGTGATTACATGTTAAAACATTAGTTCTGGTCACTAGGGGAAGGAAATGTGCTACCTACTGTCTGGTCAATAATGCTGTCGGTGCAGGAGAACAAATCACCTTTTTTCTTCTCGACAGATTCTGCTAACTATGCCAGCTGGCTCATTAGATCACCTTCATCTTAACGTGGTCTTGGAGTTCTTTGCTCTGTCTGCGAGCCTATAAATACATATACATATATGTATGTACACGTATGGACATCCCTCTGTATATTAACCAGATATTGATGCAGCATAATTTTTAACAGACTGTTTTGGAAAATTCACACCTGGAAGAATACATTCTGCTGCCTCTCCTCCCTGCCCCCACCACTCCACCCCCCCCACCCCCACCCCACCCCCCGCAAAGACTTAAAAGCACTGTTTTTATTAGATTCAATGTTGTTGAGCAGTTGCATAAAAATGTGAAGAAGCCAGAAATGTGTGTTTGACGTGCACCTTTAAAATGAGATATCGTTTCAGCTGTTGAGTTTTTACAGTTGTTGTATTTATAACATGCTATGTCTGCAAAGACCACGCGAAATAAAAATGAAAAATGAAGTAATTTGTCACAAACACCATGATATTTTCAACTTGCTGGAAGAATCCACATCAGGTAGTACATGACTGTTCTTGGAGATGAAAGTATGATGAGGGGTGCTCAGTTGATGCAGGTCTAGAGACTCTTCTCTTTTGCATCGTGGATTTAACATACATGTGATTCAACAGCCTGTTTTTTGTGCCCAGAGCCCAGGAGAAAGCTGATCTGTATGTAATAGCAGAAATAATGCTTCTCTGTCCTGGCAAAATCCCCCAGACCTCTGTGGTAACGTGACTGTAGGGTGATGTACTGGTTCTGTTCTTTCATCAGTCACAGCTGAGTCAGACTGTGGAATTTGATATTTCTCCAAAATGATGGGAAAACTGGTGGTGTGGAGGGAAGTAGGGGAAAATTTTGCCTCCAGTGCTGGTGGTACATCGTTTTTGCTGAGGGCTTTCCTGGTGGGCAGGGCTGGACGAGGCTGGGGTCAGTGCTATCACCATCGACACCATCCTGTCCATTTGTCTTGACCATTGAAACAGCTTATTTAACAATTTACTGCTTAAAATGTAATCGAAATGATGCTGGTGACTTTTTTTTTTTCCCTTTTCTTGGTCTAATTGTGATGAAAATTTATTTTTTTTTTTATCATGGTTAAAGTACTCTCTGAATAATACTATGGTAGGTCCTAAGAAGTAGGGAGGATTGACCATGAGCTACTGCTTTTGCTGTATGTGTCACCCACAAACCAATCTTCTGGCTTCTTGGAGAGCATGGTAGGGGTAGAAGTCTGAACCGGTGCTTTCCTCAAATGCAGGGGAGCAGTTTTATGAACTAAGAGATCCACTGGCAGTTCTCTGTCACAAATGTGAACTCCAGAGCTTGGGGTCTTACTCTCTGAATGCTGCCCAACAGATGGACTTTGGTTTCTTCTAGTTTTTATGAAAAGACGTTCATGTTCCCAGCATCTTCCATCCTCCCTCCTACCCTAAACTGCAATGATCTTGTTCACATAAATATAACCAGGTAATCTCAGAAGGAAAACTGAGATTTGTGTTGTTTTTAGCATTGTAGATTGCAGTAGCAAGAGGTGAAATTGGAATGTCAGCTACTTAATAAGAAGTGTGCCTTTCGGACAATTAGTGCAGTTTAGTTGGAGAACTTTTTTCTTTCTTTTTTTTTTCTTGTTATTCTGGCCACGCCATATAAAGTTGCACTTTACTTTCCCAGTGCAGATGTTATGAAGAAGTGAACTTTAAAATAATAATTCCCAGGCTGGGGATGAGCTTGAAAGTAGAACCAGAGGCTTGATGGTAATTCAGCAGCAGCTCAGGCTCCCGGCCAGTGGTGGTTGCTACCAGAAGCAGGACCATTAGGAGAAGAGTTTTGGAGCCGCTCCACTGGAACGGTTGCACAGAGCATTGAATTCAGTGATACAAACCTGAAAGTAGGTTGTTGTCACTCCTTCTTTTTCTGTTCTCTCTCCTCCTCCTCCTCTATGCCAACTCATTGCTCTTTACAGCCTGCTCCTGGACCTTTGCTTGACCAAGACTCCAAGTTGACTTGCATCATCTGGTGCCATCAGCTGGGTCTGTTCCCCTGGTCTTGGAGCGCGTTCACAGTTGGGTTAGAGACTTGTTTGTGGGTGGCCAGTGACTTTGTAATGCTGACTTCATCTCAGAAGAATTTAAGAGATGAAGTCAGGCCTTAAAAGAACTTTTTTGTGTAACACAGAGATGGAGACTTTTTAGAAATAATTTTCTTTTTTTTTTTTAGGAAAACCCAGTTTAGTTTATTGAAATATTTTCACAGCATATTTATCACAAAGCTCTGAGAATCTGCTTGTCTCTGCATGTGAGCACTAGGAGCTGCAGTAGAGTTACAATACAGACCACCCTTTGCATGTCTGTCCTTCAGCTCTACCAGCTTTCGGAAAACCTCTTTTCTTTTTTGCTTGGACTCCTCTTGAAAATTAAGATTTTCTTTAAGGTCTTAAATAGACTCTTCTGGAAGTTAAGGAATAATAATGATGATGATGATGATAAAAATAATAGTAAATCCCAGCAGAAATTCCGGTAGCATTTTTTTTTTTTACAGCTGGTATTTGAAACATGAAAATACTTCGCTTGCTGGCTCTAGGAAGCTGTATGTGGCTTGACAAGTGGAGCAGTGGAAACTGCTTTTTGAAGTAACATTTGAAAAATGCCAAAGCAAAAAGATGTGAGAAAATGGTAGAGTGTTATCTGCTTGCTAAAGACTATCTGATACAGGCTAGAAACAGACAGGTTGGTTACAACTGATGTCTTATGTAGATCCTCTTCTGCTCTTCCAGATCCATCCCTCTTTGTTTTCTTTTTTTTTCGTTCTTCTGTCTTCCTTTTAAAGGCTTCTCTTTCTTGTAAGCAGCATCAGAGATGGAAAACATGCGCCTTCAAGGTCTGTTTGACCTTCTGTGCATCAGTCAACGTCAGTCTTACGTTCGCTGGGAAAGGCACGCTTGTACAGAGCAGGCAGGAATTCGAACCGTGCACGCGGGTGCGGATGAGATCGCCCAGGTCCTCAGCTGTGTCTCGATGCTGTTCTTTCTGTCGGCAAAGTCTGGCTGCCGCCGAGTCTGCGGTCAAAGTTCTCATAGGTGGAGTCTTGCAGCTGTGGCCTGGCAAGGGAAGAAGTGAATATGGTGAAGACACATTTCTGGCTGCTCTAGACTTCCCAGGTGGCTTCAGCTAATAGCTAAGGAGTGTAGGAGGAAGTGTCTGCAATACTGTCTGATATGGATCCTGCCCTCTGCAGCAGGTAGATGCAACTCAGCCGCTTAAATACTAATGTTTTACATCCTAAAGCATCCAGAATGATCTCCTACACCATTAGCATTAACTCCTACTACTGTCCTGCTCCTCAGAGCCTCAGGAGACTGGGTAAACCTCTCCTGAGAAGGATCTTCTCATGTAGAGTGTGGAGGATCTTGGGTTTTAAGCTTCATCTCTCTATGCATGTATCTATGCAAATACAATCAGGGGTGCAGTATGGTTTGGACGCTTAAATCAGCTAAACTGTGCTTTTGCAAGTAATTATTACAAATTTAACTGTAGGATTAAATTCCCTGTTGCTTCTTTGTCTGTGTCCTAATGCTGTACGCTTCACTCATGCTGAAATGGCCATCTTTCTTGGGTAAGGTAGTGGTTTTTTTCCCCCATCCCTTCCTAGCTTGGCTACCACAGCTGTCAGGGGTGTCTAAGAACAGTCTTGTGCTGGATAATGGTAAATGCCATGGGTGCTGTGGGAGCATGGTATGGATGCCAGACACAGGACTGGGCCCTGCCACACCTGAGCTGTCTCTGAGGTGGGCTGTTTGACATCTCTGTATGTTCTAGACTCAGCAGAACTCATCAGCTTTGATCTGAGCCCTTTTTCTGCTCCATTAGAGACTGGGGCGCGGGGAAGGTTTCGGTTGCACAGTTCCGCTCTCTCATTCATCAGCCTACCGCAGATGCCATCCCAGCCTGTTCCCCTCACCTGTCCCTTGAGTGAGGGGTTCTTTTGATAGCTTAATGTGGCTTCCTACCACACTCTGGGCCTATGACCCATGAAACTTCTGCTAGCCCCTTGCTGCTGCAGCATTCACGTGCCATGGTCTCTCTAACCTGCTGCCCTAAACCCATGTCCTTGCGTCAGTGGGGTCTGTTCTCAGCTCTACCAAAGCCAGAGCCTGCTCCCAGCAGTGCCCAAGCCTTGGTTCCTCACACCAGCTCGCCTGGCGATCAGCCCAACCCTGTCCTTGTCCCAGGAGCCT
Source organism: Alca torda (assembly GCA_008658365.1). Taxonomy (NCBI): domain Eukaryota; kingdom Metazoa; phylum Chordata; class Aves; order Charadriiformes; family Alcidae; genus Alca; species Alca torda. Next base: position 4,859,852 of record CM018101.1, read on the forward strand.
GCTCTCAGGCCAGCAGATGGTTGCCAAGACCAAGGACGTGTTGTGTTTCTCTCCTTAGCCATCTCCACCCTCCCGCTGGATAACATGAGTAGAAGGCAGGACGTCCTTACCGGGCCAGGCTGGATGGGGCAGAGGAGGGACCTGTGAAGTGGGAAGGAGGACATGGATTAGCAATGTGGTCGGAGCGAGCTGCAGAGCCAGGACTGACCTAGAGCTGTCAGGAAGCTGCACTGGAAGGTGGTGGTGAGACCTCAGTGAATGGGGAGAAGACCTTTTGTCACGCATGTCGTCCTCTTCAAGAGGGTGGCAATTGGGCGCTGGAGTATAACGAGCAAAGCGTTTCTGATTTGTCTTACAGTTTGAGGCAAGCAGTGGCTTTTGCAGGGTGTTGACATCAGACTCTGTCTACAGATGAGTCACAGTGATGTGACATCTCGTCCAGCCTGAGAGGCACAGCCTGGAGTCCGTCCTCTCCCTTCCTCCCTGTGCCATTGCACAGCAGGGTGGTGGGCTGGGGGCCAGTGGCCTCTGGGCTTCTTGGGGAGGTCTCATCCCTCAGTCCATGAGCTGATTGTCATCTCCTACGAGCTGGGATTTCCCTGCTCTCCTGGGTTTGCTGTGGCTGGGAGGTGGGATTTCACCAATGATGGGGAAGTACTCAGATAGCGAGGCCCAGGGGACAGAGAGGGGCAGCCTGTAAAATGAGGATGCCCACCACAGGAGGTTAAACTGTTGTGTGGGATGCAGCAAAGATAAATCCTGCCCACGGGCTACAGGGGAAGAGATAGTAATTAGTCTGTTTCAAGAAAAAAGAATGACTAAAAATCTGGTTGTGTAGGCAACAGTTTCTCTGCTAGTTGCCCATCTGTTGGTTTATTAACCTTTCTTCTCGGCACAGGGAAACTCCTGTTCCCTCTGTCATTTCAAAGGTCCCTTCCTGAAGGAGACCTCCTGTCTGCAGGCTGCGACCAGCCAGCCAGGAGGTTCCTCTGACTTGTTCTTAAATTTTTCTATTAGAAATGTCCTTTTCCCAGAGTGGAAAATCATATAATCATTTGAAAAGAAAACAAAACACAACCAAATCCTCCTGCCTGACTTTATCTGCCTCATTCAGTTGCTGGTTACCGGTCTGATGGAGGAAGACTACTGAGGGAAATAGCGATACATACCTCCTCTTGAGAAAACAGTGAAGCCCAGTATCACCAGCAAAATGAGCACTTTAATTCCCAGCGGCACAAAGATCAGGATCAGGAAGAAGGAGCTGTTGGATGCTTTGAATTTATAGAAGTATACAGCCCCCTCTGCTCTCCCATGGCTATTGACAGCAGTACAGGTGTATTTTCCATCATGGGTCAGGTACCGGAGCTCCTTGGTGACGCGGTGGTTCATGCTGGTGATGGAGGTGAGGTTGCTGTAGGGTGGTCCGGTCCAGGTCAGAGCGGGCACTGGCTCCCCCTCGGCAGTGCAGCGTGCCTGGAAGGTGCGATCCCCATTGGAGCTGACAGTGATGTTGATGATCCTGGGGGCAGCTGCAGAAACCACCACAGGGGAGGTAAAGTGCATCAGGTTTCAAAGGCAGGTCTAATGCAAAACACCTGGAATGAGCTCTTGGTCTTGGTGGACCCTCAGTGTGTTATATCATGTTGGGATCAAACCTCCCTTGTTTTTCTCAGCACTGTCTTTCCCTAGATTTCCCCATCCTGCCTGTGTTGGATAGAGGGACAAAGGGATTTGCCCAGCAAAGCCTGAGTGCAAGAATGTGTACTCTATTTGTGTTTTATCCCTGTAAAGCCTTATACAGTTTTTTGAGTTGCTGTGACCTTCCATGGTGGCAGAAGGCAGAGGCCCCATACTGTAGTAGGGCAATAACCCATGAAGATGGGTTGCTTTCTGCAGTTGCACCGTGAATCTCAGCCTGGTTCTATCTGTGATAAAGGCACAACTGCAGTTGGTGACCTCTTTGGACTGGCTGCATCTGCACATGGTCCGGGACAAGGCAACCATGGTGCTGTCCTGTAAGTGTCTCATGGCTGTTCCCTTGGTCTCTGACCTCCAGAGCACATATAGAGGGATCTGTTTATGCAAGTCCATTGCTTGGTGCCTGAAACTTGCCAGATGTGGCAAATTATTGGAAGGGAACATTTCCATTTTTTGATACAACCTATTTTTGATGTTTTCCTCCAACCCTGTAGTGACCATCCAACAGCTCATGCAGGTTCCTGGTTGCTTTGGGGTAGCACAGTGATACCAAGATAAGGCCGCTAATTTTGTATCCTATATTTGTAGCACATGCGATTGCGTGACCGAACCAACAGTGGTAAAGATCGTTTGGGGGATGCAAAATGTTAAGAGAAGTGCTGTTGAACTTGTCATCTTTGGTCTAGTCCGCTAAGGAAGCGTAGCTGATATGACCAACCCTGTCTTACCTGTTGATCCTTTCCTCTTGGACCTGTTGGCCCATTTCTTGCATTTGGTTCCTGAAAGCGTTGTGAAAACTTGAAGGGAACTAAATGAGTGTCTTCACAGAGGAAAAGCAGGAGTTCAATATTTACCTCACTTTTTTGTTAGGCTGGACAGCAAATGCATAGCTTGCAACCACCTACAGCACGTCTTACCCCTTGGCTATGTAATGCAGGAGGGGTTTGAGGCTGGAGGACTGGTCTGTGAGAAGGCTGGCTGTGTTATTTGTCACATGTCTGTATGTTTTGGTGTTTAAATTAGCCTTTTAAGCATTATTTAACTCCTCCCATTCATACTGTTGGGGCCCACTCCCGAAGGGGGGGTGCAGCCTGGGTGTCTTTTCTGCTTATGTTATCATTCCTCTGATGTTAAAATCCAAGCAGCCCCTGAGAGACAGATTTTGCTGCCATCCTGCCCTGGTCATGCTCTGTGTGTGGGTGTTTAGGAGCTGCTCCAAGTGAAGGAGAGCCTCGACTACACAGAACTTCCCAAGAAGTAACCAAGCTCATCCTCAGGTCCCATCTGGATGCCCGCGGCGCACAGCAGGCGTAAGGCAGTATCACTTCACAAGCAAAATCGTCCAACACGCAGCACTTCTACAGTCGTGAGCAAGGTCTGAATCTGTTCCCAAAGCCACTTGGGTCTCCTCGTGCTCCCTTGATCTGCGAGCACACCCGGGGAGGTGGGATTAGCACTTTCCTGAACGAGGTCTCCTTATAACTGAATGCTGGGTGTGAACAAAGCACATCGCAGCCCGGGGGTGCATTTGGCACAGGCACTGTGGGAACCCTGGGCATGGAGGGGCACAGCCAGGGCTGTGTGGTCGGTGGTGGAGATTCACCTGTGCTGTGTCTCTGCTGTGATGAGCAGCTCTAAAAGGAGGTGATTTTCAGCCATATTATTCACCTGACAGAGCAAACCAGTCCCACTGCAGCGGTGGGCTCTTCCGTTGGGTTTCCGTACTATGAGCAGCATGTGGGCTTCAGTGTGAGCCAATGGACAGTGTCTCACCTTGAGACTCAGATTTGGCTGCAGTGTGGTTCACTTTTCTGCATTTGTCTCCTTCCCTGTGTCTATTTAGTCTACAGGCTCCACAGGAAGGAGCAGCGCCCTGCATATGTCCATCCAACAGCTATTGCAAGGGGTCCCAGGCTCGTTTGGGCATCCAAGTGTCACTTCCATGCAATGCCCACCCTCTGGATGGACTTCTCACCTTGTGTGACTGTTGTCTAGTGGTGCCTCAAAGATGCTTTGCCTTGTGGCTCTTGCTCATGTGGTTTATAAGTGACCCTCTGTCTAAAACTGGAGGAGCCTGGGACTACATGCTGTCCAGAGGGACAGGACTGGGTGTGCTTAGCTAAGTGTGACCATGGCAGCTGAAGATGCTTTCAGCCAGATAGGGGTAAGAGCTCAGGGCTTTTTGTTTTGCTCAGGATTCAAAACAGAGTTTCAGCCTAAGCTGGAGATAGTAAGAACCTTCAAGAGGACATGAAACTCCTCCTTGTGTCCTCTCATCCTCTAATCTGGGTGTAGCTCAATGGTCAGGTGAGCCCAAGGAGTTTTAAGTATTAATAGAGACTGCCAGCTACCCAAGTTGGACATTTGTGAATCAGAGCTGGTTTTCAGGCTGTTTGTACTGAACCTTCTCCAGAGGAGTTTGGACCTGTGGCACACGAATGCTGGGTATTGTGTCTTCCCAAGCCCCTGTGACCATCCAGGCCTGCTTGTGCTTACTTTCGCTAACACATATTCAGCAGCCAGGGTCTTCGGTTTAAATCCTGATAACAGGGACATCTTTTACCTCATCCCATGGGCTGCTGACCCCTGCTTGCCTCTCTACTGCCTGCGCAGATCCTGTGCTGCAGGGGCAAAGTTGGATCATAGAATTATAGAATGGTTTGGGGTGGAAGGGACCTTTAAAGGTCTTCTAGTCCAAGCCCCCTGCCATGGGCATGGGTGCCCAGGACTTGGCTGTCTCTTACCCCAGCAGCCAGAGCCTAGCTATTTTCTTACTGGTTTTGCTCCTGTTCTCTTCCCTGCATTGTACACATCACCTCATACAGGAAGACTGCAGAAGGCAATGAGTATTCCCTGACCAAATGTTATAAGTTAACCCTAGAGCTGGAAAAGCCAACTCTTTGGAAGACCATCTTAGGTCAACTTCTGTTACCAGCTCACTAGTTTCCACATCTTACGGCTCTCGCTTCGGGGTGGGTTTCCCTCCTTTGGCACTCTCATGCCCTCTTACCAATCAAATGCAGCTTTATCCCGTTCCTGCTTTCATACTTGTCGTGGATATCTCCAGACAACTCCACCCGGCAGAAGTATCTCTCACTGTCGCTCCAGGTCAGATTGTCAATCCTGATGGAAAGGTCCTTGTGCCGGGGGTTGCCAAGCAGTTTGTATTTGTTCTTGTAGCTGATGGCAGTCTTACAGAGCTCGCTGGTGCTCTGACTAATGCACTTGAAAACGATCGTGCCGTTGTAAGGTTCCTTGATCCTCCAAATGGCTGTGAGGGTCCGGTCAAACGTTTTGTAGGGGTGTGTGAAAGTACAGGGCAGGATCACCATCTTCCCAAGTTCACCCGTAACATCAGATGGAACGTGAACAGACCAGCTGTTGGACTGCACACCTAGAAGCAAAAAGGGGATGATCAAGACTGATTTATCTGGAGTGTTTAAGAGGGAAATAGGGCATCCTTCCTGCGTCTGCTCTCTTGTTGCTCAGAAAATGGATGGTCTGTTCCTGTGGTGAGCCCTGTGCTGCTTGGTGTTCTTGCTGAGGACTTGTGGATGGTTGTGCAGCCCAGTTTCTGTGGCTGGATCTGGTACCAGTCTGCAGCAGAGCTGTGGGGACTGACCAGCTCATGTTACAAGTGGCTTAATGCTTAAGCAGTCCTCCTGTTTGTCCAGAGAACAATAGCAGCTTAAGCTGTGTAACACAGTCTTTTGCAGTTAACAGACATTTGTGTGCTTGTAGGAACAAACCTCTCTTTATTTTTTGTTTTCAAAAATAAAATATCTAAAAAGAAAAGTTTTGCCTGTGTTCAGAGATCCGGTGGCTTTAGGCACTGAAGTGCAGTAAGTGCAGCAGCCCCGTGTTTGAGCGCACGGGCGCACACGCTCCTACGTTGCAGTATTTGTTCCACAAATCCTTTGGTGGTGGCATTACCCCTGGGGAAGGTAGCAACAGCTGATGTTTCCAGTGCTCAGTGCTGCTATCACCACAACATCACAAAAGTAGCATCTCACTCCTAAACTGCGACAGAATCTGAATAAAAACTTGGAGATATTCATCTTACACAGGCAAGTTCCCTGTATCGGAAGGAGGATGCCCTTGACATTACGGAGAGCATCTCCCAGTCAGCAGAGCAGGCTTTCACTGCGTGGACTCTAGCTGCTGGTATCTTCCCAGACAGGCCTTGTCCTGCTGTCACGGCAGGGGAAATTCTGAGTTTTCCAGCTGAGATGTCACAAATGGTTGGGATTTTTTTCTCTTGGACAAATTTAGTCACAGTAAATCCTAGCGCAGTCTAGGGGGGATGAACCTTGTCACCACCAGACCCAATCTGATCGTTTCTGTCTGATGATGAAAACAGCCTTCACCTAACTGGACGCTCCCCACCTCTGGAGTGTATAAGGGAAACTCAATGTCTCATCCATTTCTCCTCCCCAGGAACCAACAGCATCAACAAACAGCACCTGTAGGCAGTGCTTTCCATAGAGATATGTGTATCTACCTACTGTCTTGCTAATTGTACAGCTGTAGCAGCAGATTGTGGCTTCAGGAACATCTGTGGCTAGTTTCCTGTCTTATAAAACTCACTTGATGGCTTCATTAAATCAGGAGCTTTCCCCTCAATAGCTGAGAATAACTGCAAAAAATGTAAAGGCGTCCTGTAGGTAATTGCCACCCGTCCCTGGTCTGTCTGGCTTCACTGCGGTCTGTGGGCATTCAGCTGTCAGGTTAATCGAGTAAACTCTAAGATAAGATTTTTTTTGCTTGTTCTTACATCTATTCTCTGTCATATTTGGCAAATACCGCAGTGGCAGTGCAGCTTGTATTAATCTATTGTGTGCTGCACAATGGAGAAAGGCCAACACAGGACCGGTTCTCTGCTGTTCAGTTATTTATGTGGAATCAGGGCCAAGCCAGTATCTTGATAGCTGAGATCTGGAGTTGGGCTGCCTTGTCATTCATTATAACTCGATGAGTACCTTTTGCAGCCCAGGTAATCTCGTATACAAGGCTATGTGGTCACAGGAGCCCCGGCAAGCTCATGGACTGTGAGCACAAAGACCGATCAGTGAAAACAGGAAATGCCATTGCTTTCTAGTTTATTTCATGTTATTTTGCAGCATGTCACTGCTGTGACCCTTACTTTTGGAGAACTGCAGATCATGTGCTTCTGGCTACATGATTTGCTTTTACCGCCACCTTTTTGGTTTGCACTTTTTTAAAAATTCTTAAGCAAAGAACATTCTTTTTAGCACTTAAACATCCCCTTGCCTTCCACATGAGAAGTAATGTTAAAAATAAGTGCTTGTAATGTCATCAGCTCCACCCATTTCTGTGGAAACACAGTTTGCCTTGGTTATGAGTGGAGGGAGTTGTCAGCATCTTGTGTATAATTTAACCTTAACCTAAAACTTCAGCATGGGACATCTTCCATGGCTTCCTCTTGCTAATATCCAGCCTCCATTTGTTCATGGGATTGAAAGTTGTAGGCAAATAGCCTACACACCTTACACCAGGTAACTCCTGAAAGGAGCTGTCAGGTCAGTGTATCTGCCCGTTGTCAGTGGAAATGATCTGAGGTCGTGAACACAATAACAAGATCAAAAGCTGGAGACCACCACAGACACTAGCCTTGCTCTAGCAAACGCTATTTGATAGTATATCTAAGCAAATCCATTGAGTTTAATGGGACTTAAGTGCATACTTGAAGTTAAACATGAGCTGAAGTGCTCGGTGGAACTGAAGTAAATTGCATCCGTTGCATAATAACCCCCAGGGACATGAAAGAGCACTTCTGAGTGGTGATGGACATGCTACATCCAACTGACAATGCAGGGGAAAAGTTAGATGAAGAATAACTCCCTGCACCAGTTAAAAAGGCAAAAAATAACACCATACCAAAGACTTCTGACAATTGCAGAGTCAAGCCTATGAGTTTTTTCCAGTATTCCCACATGCACCTGGAATTTCATGATCCTTTTAAGCAGTGCGATGGATGGTGCAATTCTTGGAGAGTTCGTTGTGGCAGGCACTTTCCCTGGCACTTTGACTAGAGCGAGAGGAAAAGCCCTGATCAGACAAGGATTCGTAGCAAGCTCAGAACTCACCCTTCCTGGAGATCTGAAGGAGGCATAGAAGAAACAAGCCGAACTCTCTCATGCTGGTTGGCGTTCTCCACTGAGGTGTATCAGCAAACCAGAACTGTCCTTCCTACATCTGAGCTGCTGGTCTTGCAGTCGCAAAAGGTTTTTCCAGGGATGGAAGAAGTTGTGGTTTTCCTCGGAGGGAATGAGTTGTCTGGCTGAACCAGCTCTGGATTCAGATATTAATAGTTTTGTGGTCAGTCATGTGAAAAATGCAACAGAGGGAATCAGAGCATTACCCTTTTCCATCTAAAGGAGGGGGACCACAGGTTGGAGCTGCAGACACCCACTCCATGTCTGTGATGGGGCAAAAGGGGCCGGTTTTCAAGTGCTCCTGAGGAAGGTCTTGCAATCTGCCAAAGGACGTGTATTGAGGCAGTTCCTCCTCCTGAACCTGGAGCTTGCAAGCCGGCAGTGCTTTGCCCCTCATGCTCACTGGTTGTTGTCATGCCTAGGTGTAAAAAAAACCCTAACACCCCAAACCCCTCTTCTTTTGAAATCATCTGAGCACTTGTGCCAAGGTTCAGCGGTGGAAGAGTGCTCTGGTGTCCCCGCGTACCCTGTTCTCTCTGGTCTCCATGTCCCTGATGAGTCGCGAGTTGTTCTCCTCCTTGTTAACTGTTAGCCTAGGTTTGAAATAAGCTGAGCTCTGGCTTTTGCCCAGGATCCTTGTGCAAATGCTCGCTCTTTCCTTCTGTGTTTAGCTTTAGCAACCTTACTCTGTAATTTGCTAATCTGCAGAACTCAGGGCTGGTGGAGAGCTGACCATGCTCCCCTCCACGTCACCTCCTATACAGTGATCCCATGATATTGTTGAGTTTAACCTTGGAGCGTGTATTCCCTATTGAGGCTCAGCTTGAGGTTTGCTGCTTTTGCTTTAAACCGGAGGGAAAGCTGATGGTGTCCAACTCCCCCTTCTCATCTCGGCACTTTAGGGTCCCGCTGCCTCTCTCCTCTTTGGGGACGGGGACAGCAGCACCCACACGGTTCCTCTTGCAGGCAGTGAGGGGTGCGCAGCCACTGGAGGGCTCCCAGAGCCAAGATAAGATGATGCCGTTGAGTAGCTGCTGCCCCTTTCGCCGTGCCTGGAGCCAGTGCCTTCCCCCAGCAGCGGTGCCAGGGCTCCCCTTTGCTCCTCACCTCTTCTCCTGAAACTCTCTGCGTGTGTTCCCGTCTCAACCTGCTGCTCAATACCCCCCAGAGGAGGGACTTGGAGATTTGGTAGCATTAAGACTGTTCACTGCTTTCTGATCCCTTTTCTGTCCAAAGTTAGAGTGTCTGTGAAAGGAGGGATTTCTGTTTTCCCAGACTTTTTTTGGAGGAGGCTCTAAGAGTACCTAGCGATTATTTCGGTGGCTCAGACCTGTTGCTAATCATCAGAGGATGGTATAATGTCAACTAATGACTTAGACCCCTGCTCAGTCCCTACGCAGGGAACAGGAGGATCAGGACCCAGTGCTCTCACTACTTTGCAGACTGTCCTTAATATCTGTAAAAAGTAATACATGCCATTGTCAGCAGAGAAACCTGAGGGTACGAGTGGTGGAAGCAGCGAATAAGAGACCTGTGTCCTTATCCCATCTGTGTTATGTGACTTTTCTGTGTGCCTTCCCCATTTTCCTCCATATGCTATTTGATTTTATCTATTCCTGATGTAAACTTTTTGGTGTTGTGACTGTTTTTAAGCATTTACTACTCATAGCACAGTGGGACTCAGTGGATCGAAGTGAAAGATTAAAGTGAAATCCGTGCTAAAAACATGTTGTTACAGTGAAGCATAAATGATTAATGCAAAGAATAGCTGTGCTTAACGTGTAGTATGAACCTCTCCCTCTCTGATGTTTCACTCCAGCATCTCCTAGACAAATATCTGGTAAATCAATACAGAAGAATGAATCCTTCAGGTTTTATCTCTAAACTGATTTTATTATCAGACCATCAGATAGCTATTTGTAAAGAAGCATTTTAATGTTTGAAAATGCCGAGTTGAAAATGTGTAGCTGAAAATGTTTGTAAACTATTCAAATCAGCCAAAAAATCTTGTGAACAAAGCAATCCATGGGCTATATGATTCACAGACTCAGTTATCTGTAACCTTTTTCCCCCCAGTTCTGTGTTTAAATAGTGTCTTAAGATTTCTGTAAGGAGGGCTGCTTCTGGTCCAACACTAAAACTAGGATGCCTTCCACGTTCATCAAATTCTGTTTTTCTTCCTGGTAAATCTCTTTTAAAGGTGAAATGATAGCAATTTTTGTGATTCTTTACTATCTTCCCTCAGTGCTTGTACAGAAGCAACAATCACAGGTCTGGTCCCAGAGACACCCCAGTTTCTGGCGCTTTGTTGTGCTATGAAAACATGTGGAATCTGGAGAAAGAGAAGAAAATGGAAATCTGTGGGTTTTCTCACTCAGAAAATGGATGAGAAAAAAAGAACCTGTAAGTAAAAACTAGGGAAAGCTGTAAATACAAGTAAGTAGAGACTGAATATAGTCTAGAGACAAGTTTTCAGCTAAGGATAGGGAGACACCTGCCCATCGTGCCAATGGTACGGCCTGTTCATGGCATACTCTTTGGCAGCTGAAGGGGAGTATCTCATGTCCCCATCACCTTCATGGCTGCATCCGGTCCTGTGAATAGCAGTCCTGGGGTTTTGAAGACCAACATCAGCCTTTGCTCCCTGGACTTTGCCTCCTCAGTCTGCCCTGAATCCAGGCGATGGCCTCGTGAGGCACTGAGGAAGACATATGGTGTTTGGGTGTTGCTTTGACTGCAGTAACCATGTGCTAGTGGCGCTGTAAGGAGCTACATACCATACCATACCATACCGGTTGCAATTTAAAGGCATGATGTGATGGAAAATGCACAGAAGAAGGGAGAATGGTGTGGAAATAAACTGATTGAGATGGTCAGTGGCTGTATCTTGCTAATGTGAATGTTTTACAGGGCCAGCAGTATTTCCCAGCTACTTTTAACCTTTCCTAGTTGGCTGAGTTTTTGTAGAGGTTAGCACTCTTGTAGAGTGTTCACCTCCCCTAACTCCCGCAGTGTTTTGTGATGGACGGCTGATGAAATTTGCAGGGCGACCCAGAAGCGTGCCCGGATGATGTCTTAGCAGATGCCCTCCGGTCAGCGATAACCCTTGCACCGCATGCGTGGGCAGACAGCAACCTGTTATCCGAGCCCTTTGGACTTGTCAGGAGCTGCTCCATGCCACCTTGCATGCTTCTCCCCTGACCGCCGTGTTAAACTGCTGTGATCTGAGCATCCGTCTGGTCCTGGAGGGTGGTGATGTGCACCCAGGTTGCAACACGTAGCTGGAGATGGGCACGGCAGAGCTGATGCCTTCTGGTCCCATGTTTGTCACTGAGGATCTCCCCAATGAGCTTTTCTGTGTGGCTGTACCTCTGCTGATAATGCATCTGCTTATTCAAGGACCAGAGTGGAGCCAGTAGTTCTCCCTCCTTCCCTTTGGGTCTTGATTCCAGCTCCAAGGTTTTCTGTTTCAATTACTTCAGTGGCATGTGTAAATCCTGCCCCTAATCCTTTGAGTGTGCCAATCTGCACATGTTCGACGCAAAAGCCTTACGTATTGTCTAATCTGGCACTCTTCCCTGAAGGGACTGGGTCTGGGAAGTAGCTGGGAGGTGAAGATGGGAGGCCTGAGGAATTTTTCCTCTGCCTGGTGTCTGCCAGCTGGGCAGGACAAGCTGAGCTGGCCTGAGCTTCTTGAGGAGCCACTGTGGGCTGCCAATCTCCTTCCAATCTCCACTTCATCCTCACCGAGCTGGAGGGGAAACAATAACCACAGGTTATTCCTTGCGCTTCCTACAGTGCAAAGAAAACAGAAGGGGTGGGGGGGACGGAGGGTGTCTAAATGAGACAGCATTCCTGTAGGTGACCCTGATCCTTCTTCCTGGCATTGAGTGCTCCCACAGAACATGGTCACTGCTGCGTCAAGCTTCTGCTGATCCAATTTGAAAGTCTACTGGTTCAGTCGCTCTCCTGGGGTGTTTGCTTACCCCTTTACAAAATGCTCCTGACCTGGGAAACTCTCCTGCCTGCCATATCATTGCTGCAAGATCATGGGCTGTTCCATCACGAAAGCTGCAGCAGTGAATTGATGGAGCAGCAGCAGGGTGCTGGTGAGCCCTTGTTGCCTCTGGTGAAATCAGCTAAAGAAAGTTGAATGTATTTTTAGATAGTTTTCTCCTAGTGGGCAATTACTGTATGAAAAACATAACTTGCATCTGATTATGGGCAGAGCATCATGGATGGAAGGAGAAAAAAGGAGTGTCTCTCTAGTGACTTGTTGTCTGTTGGGTTCTGTGTCACGTCTATATATTGAGATGAGGAACAGGTGTGATCTCACAGACGTGTGTTTCTGTCCCTGCTGCTGCCTTTACAAAAGCCTCTGCTGTGACCAGGAAGAACTGGGTTTGGGACACGTGCGGACAGGGGTGTCGTGTGCTCAACTTTGCCCGCACCAAGGTAGGTCAAAGCCATTGAGAGAATGTGTCTGGGGCCACGATAATGCTAGTGCCTGCCTCCTCCAGGCAGCGCTGGGACTCAGGATCGGGCAACTGTTTATTATCGGCTTTACAGTGGGGTTATCTCGTCTCAGCACTGGGCTTGGTCCCCAGCTTGATCAACAGTGTCGATACACCTGATTTCATCACAGCTTTGCCCTGAAATGCCTGATGTGGCCATTCAGAATGACAGCCCTAGGAGACCTTTGACTCACAAGGGATATATATGGACTTGCTTAATGATAGCAATGGAAAGTTTTAGCTCCTCAGACCCAAGTGAGCTTACCAGCCACTGACTGTTGTCCCCTACCCTGGCCATCCTGTCATCCCAATAAGTACTGAAGGTCTGGTCTGTCTTCAACGCTGGGATCAGCCTGAGCAAAGAGGTGAGCCAGCGGGCAAAATGGAGAAACTAAATCTGTCCTTTAGCCTAGTCCCAATGATGTGTCTGATTAAAGGCGCTGGAAATGCCACCAGAAAAAGAAGTCCCTGCCCACCCTTCCTACTGAAAGTGAGCCTGTGAGGATTTATGTGCTCTGTCTTCCCCTGCTGAATGAGTGCAGCTGGTGATTTAAGAGATTTACGCTCCTTTAGCTGTAGATTTCATAGCCCTTCTCTGGGATGAGACATACACTCCCTTAACGCTGCAGCTTGGGAAGGAGCATGGGCTGGTTATAGCCATCAGTCCATACGATATCTAAAGCAGGTCTTGAGCTTTCTGTAACACAAGACTCTTGGCCAGTGAAGCAATGGGCCTGATGAATGCTCTGAGCTCTGGCTGCCACCACCACCACCACCGCTGCGCTCTCTCATGTCGCAGACTCGAAGTGGATTCAAAAGCACTTAGACTTAGACCTGCTTCAATGAATAGAAATGCACCTCTCGAGGATGTGCCTCTGGAGAATACCTCTCTGCCTCTTGTTTTTACTCATACTCTGCATCCAGCCTCCCTAGACTGATCTTTAGTGTGGCATCTTCTCCAAGAAACATACCATTCTATTGTCCTTTGTCCTTCCTGATGTCTTATACTCTTTAGTGTTTCGTTGCTCCAAATGCAAAATGTAGACATAATGTTATTTTTGTTGTATTTTTTGTTTGTTTTGTTTTTTTTTTTTTTAAACTGTGGTGCCCCAAGCTGTCATGTGTCTGTAATGTGATTAAAGCCTGGACTGTTGAGCCATTTCCCCTTGCTCACTGGCAAACTTCAGCCGAATTTCTCCTCTTGGCATTATCTACTGCTGTACAGCTCCAGAAGCACTTTGACTGCTCCTCAGCCCATCCACCTGTGTCAACCACAGGTTTCCCATTCTGCATGGGTAACTACCATCATGCTTGCTCTTAAATATAGCCCAATATATGTGTTTGAAAGTGATGGCTTTCAAGAGTGAGTGGAATGGCCAGAGGAGACCACTGCACCGTCTCGTCTGACCTGGTACTTGTAGTATAACATGGATTGTTTTCATCCGCTTGCTTCCCAACTGAGTACCAAAACTTGTGTTTGACCCAGGGACTTGAGGAAAGTGTGTTTTAAGGGCATTGTAGACACTTTTGCCTTTAAGGGGACCACTGCAAATAATTTTAGTATGTAGCTCAAGACCTGTATGACCTGGCTGAGGAAGCTGGGGTCGTTCATCCTGGAGAAAAAGAGGCTGAAGGGAGACCTTATCACCCTCTACAGCTCCCCAAAAGAAGGGTGTAGCCAGGGGGTGTTGGTCTCTTCTCCCAAGGAACAGGTGATAGGACAAGAGGAAACAGCCTCAAGTTGCACCAGGAAAGGTTTAGATTGGATATTGGGAAAAATTTCTACACCGAAAGGGTTATCAAATATTGGAACAGGCTGCCCAGGGAAGTGGTGGAATCGCCATCCCTGGGGGTGTTTAAAAGACAGATGTGGTGTTCAGTGACATGGTTTATTCATGATTTTTGTCAGTGTTAGGTTGATGCTTAAAGGTCCCTTCCAACCTAGACAATTGTATGCTTCTATGAAGGGCGGACAGTGTAGGTGCTACTGAAAGAGGAGACCTTTACTTGAATTCTTGGCAGGGCCTGTCAGTGCAAGATCTAGCTGGGGCAGGAATTAGGTGAGATGAAGGCAGCAACTTTCCTTGCCCTGGTGGAGTGACCTGCCTCTGGAAGAGCCAGGAAAAGGAATAATTTTTGCTGTCTGTGGCAGAGGTTCCCAAGAAGGCAGGTTGAAGATGGGACTGTGTTGCTGTTTTATCTTATGTAGGGTTTTCTTCTAGAGTTCAGTTTGCTCAATGGGTGTGATATTTTGATCGATGCAGGCAACAGGGCGAAACAGGACATACTGATAAAGTATCACTGCCTGTGTGTTTGCTTTTTACCTTCACCTCAGGAAACATTTCTGGTAGTAAATGGAACATTTGGTGGCAATAAATGGCAAATTGTTTTGAGCACATTTCCAGCCTGGTCAATCCTGCCTTCAGACTTGCATGTGTCTGTGCTGGTAGGTGCCCAGAGCTGGCAATTTCTCTTTCTGTGTTGTTGGTGCTGGGATCTGCTGGGTTGGAAGGTCCCAGTGATGGAAGTGCCAGGAAGAGGCATGTGAGTTGTAGCATATAAAGGCATTTACTTTTGCTTCCTCTGGTCTCTGATAACATAAAAGTGTTTCTAAAAAGCCAGTGCTAACACTTTCAGGCCAATGTAACCTTTACTTAATTGCATGATTGCCATAATCTCATATGGCCCTTTAGATACCAAGTGAGATAAGGCCCCTGCCTAGGGGAGCTCACACTCGTTAACAGTGATGGATTATGACATTGACTCCTGGGATTAAGATCAGAGGCTGATAATGTGGAGGAGAAGTGTTATGGGGAGTGCATTGTTCTTATCAGTTCTCACCACACACGGGGTTGAAGCAAACAATAGATCAATTTACATCACTTAATACACCCTACTCACAACCCTGCGTGCAGGGTTGTGCTCTGCTGTTGACTCACTGGCAGGACCTTGTTGTTTCTGTCCAGGCAAGATTAGAAAGTGAAGTTGCACCAGAGGAGGGAAGCTGCTTGACCCAGAAGTGGCAAAGTGAGGGAAGCTGAGGAGGCATGGTGGAAAAGTCAGGTGAAGAAGAGATGCAACTTCGGCTTGGGCTACAGTGTTGGAGAGCAGCTGAGTTTGGGGGATGAGGGGAGGATGGCCCTTCCGTGAGGTGGACATTTCCATACAGTCATTTCTCTCCTTTCCAATCGTGAACACCCTTCATTGGTAGTCACCTTTGGTCATGGTCCCTTTTGCAAGGAGATTGCCTTAAAGCACAGTAGGGTGCAGCCAGGGCATCAGCAAGATGAAATTTGGTTATGCTGCAGGGCAAATAAAATACTGGTAGTCTAAAGCTGGGAATCAGGTAAAGCAGGTGGGGAGGGGAATGTGCTGGTTAGGAGTGGACATGATGGATGGAAAGAGCAGTTAATGGCACTTCTTGGCATGTGGGGCAGGAGGCTTTCTCACAAATCTCTGCTTCTCACGGGACCTCCTCAGAGACCTTAGCTAAGTTAACTAGAGAGGTTCTGCAATCCCTGAAGGCAGCCTCTTCCTTGGGTTTCCACAATCTGTAAGGTTGGGTGTGAGCTTATCTTGATGTATTTGAAAATCATTGTGCCTTATTGCAGTATGTCCTTAGGTACCTAAAGGGTTAAAACATACGTGATCCTAGATTGCCCATGTTGTAGTTTCCAGCAGTAAGAGGGGAAAAGAGGTTTCTCTTCCCGTTAGGGAGCTGAGTGGCTGAGGCCATCTACAGGTGTAGGCTTTCAAGGAGTAGACTGCAGGTGACTTTATCCCAGGATCACGGAATGGTTTGGGTTGGAAGGGACCTTTAAAGGCCATTTAGTCCAACCCCCTGCCATGGGCAGGGACACCTTCCTCAGACCCCTGGCCAACCTGGCCTTGAACACCTCCAAGGATGGGGCACCTACCACCTCTCTGGGCAGCCTGGGCCAGTGTTGTCAGACAGGTTTTGATCTAGCCCACGGTGATGAAACAGAGCCAAGTTCTTGTAGGCAAAAGGCATTGCTTTGTTCCAAATAATCATATTGTAGAGAGATTAGTCCATGATTTAGCCAGGGAAAGAAGAACAGACATGTGTGTCCTCTGAGGTGCAATCACTCATTTGCCTGTCTGGCTTGATTATTTTGAGTAATCAGGCCTTTGGCCCTTTTTTTTCTGAGTGCATAAATGATTCTCAGTTATCCTTTGAAAGCTTTTGGATGTGTTCCCAGAAGAACTTAAATCCTGCATGGCTTCGTGACATGTGTGCAAGCAGCTGTCTTCCCAGCACCGGTATGTGATTACCTCTCCCATCATCAGGAGAAATCTGGCTATGTGTATTTGAGGAGAACATGGACAACCCCACGTGTCTGAAGTCAGAGCTGTTTGGGTGCATTTCTTTCATTACTTGCTCACAGCTTCATCTAAAAGCACAGGTTTCTGCAAGTCTTACAAATAGCCATCATTCTTTGAAAGGACAATGGAACAAGTGAATGTGCAGAACTCGACGGCGTGATTATCGGTCACGTCGCAAATGGGGCCTCTGTTACCTCCTTGGCTTTATTACGTAAATCTGTAACATGCAGGATAGCAGCCTCCTCTGGGAGAAGGAGTGTTGCAGGGACAATGTGCCTTTCCTGCACGGCATTCTTGATGACATTCCTCCTCTGCTATTGTAGGCTTCCAAATTCCTTGGCCTGCCATGTGCTCTAGCTTAAAGGGTGACACTGGTTTTGCCTGGCTGGTCTACACAACTCTTGTGGATTCCTGCTTGTTTGCAGAATTGCCACCCTGGGAGGCAGTGAAATGCTTACAGCTGTGATTTTCAGCTATACTGGAAAGGAGCTGATGGGTAGTTTGACTTGCAGAGAAGGACCGTTCCACAAGGTCCCAGCAGAGTTTTGGCTGCAGCTATGAATACTGCACCCCTCCTGTGTAATTGCTTCTTTGGCATCTGCTGCTCCTGAGCCTCATTTGCGGTGAAGATGAGAAGTGATGTCAGCTTCCAGGAGGTATCTGTCAGGGGAAAGGTTTTCTTCTGGAATTTTCATTGCAGGCAAAATATAAAACAATGAACATTTTTGTACTGAAAAAAACCCACCCCAAACCTTTGATATTCAGCAGAGAAAGTCTGGAGGTCTCAATCCACCCGAGCCCATTTCTCAAGCACATTTGGTGTAAATTATTTCTGTTAGACACCTCCGCTTCTTTTCCGCACATCTGCAAACATCTCAGGGGTAAGGATAGGTCTCCTTTTCTGCTCTGTTCCTGCCATTCTGCTCTTAATCGCCAGCACAACGTTCAGTTCACAACATATCATTTGGTGTGTTAGAGGGCATTTGCTAACCTAGTGCTTCTCTCTTCATATCAGCTTCGAGCTTTGGCTTAGTAAAATGAGTAATTACAACACAGCAAATTCATCCCAAAGCTGTATCACTCATGTTTTGGCTAAATATAATCTCATGCTCCCTGATGTAAAGTCCCCACTATGTTTCGGAGGGCTGGTCTGTCTGCTGCATTGATGTGTGGATCCTCTTTCCTGAATCCATTCTTTTGTCTTTTCCGGTTAAACTAATGTAATCAAACAGTGTCTTCTGTATCTTGTGGCTGAAGGGTGATCAAATGGTGTGTAATCTGCCCGCATGAAACCTTTACTGAGTGCGTCTGTAATAGTTGTGTTGCTGTCCTAGCCCTCTGGGAATGCTGCTCTTGTACGTGGACGGAGCAAGTCTCTGGCGCTGTGGACTCTCTTGCCAGATCACGTCTTTCGTCATTATCCACCCCACAGAGATGAAATCCTGTGCCCTTAGGTGTCTCAGGAGAGAAATGAATGGTATGTACTTTCCAACAAGCTGCTGAGGGCAGCAAGGTTTGAGTGAACTCCAGCGAGGGTTCTGCCCATGGATGCCTATGGATGGACACTGCTGTGATAGGTGCAGGGAGCCCCAGAACGAGCCATGGTAGCAACTGGAGGGTGTCGTGACTAAGGGTATTCAAGGGTTAGTGAATTTGAAGTGTTTGGTGGTGTTGGAGAAGCAACAATGCTTCCCCAGAGGGGTTGATGACCATGTCCATCACGAACCACGCACTGTGAGCAAACCAGGAATGGGGACATGGAAAAGGGAGCAAAGCCTCAAAGAGCCATTCATGGTGGGATGGCCAAAAAGGGAAGGGGTTTCTTGGAGCGAAGGACAGAAGTTCAATATCCCCTTAGGGGATTTTTTTGGGGCTTGCAGTTCTTTCCGATTATTGCTGTGTTCCTTGTCTGTTGGATAAAACTTGGGTTTGTTACACATAGCGGGCTTCCTAGCTACTCATGGTGCCTGGCAGAAGAGTTACACGCAGGGGTGCATCTTGTTGCTAAGCCACCGCTGCATAACACTTGCTTCTAAGTGGGATTTCTCTCTCCAGGGAGGGAGAGTTTGTATTTCGAAGGTGTTCTGTGCATAGGTAGGGTTGAGTCACCTACGCAGTTTAGATAAGGGTAAGCTGAAGATAAGTGATTTGTTGGGTTTACGGTGAAGTGAATCAGAGAGACGTGTCAAAGGGGTTATCATTCTGGATTTTCCTAGTCAGTTGAAAACTGCTGCTTTGTATGCAGGGAGTGCATGCACGCAGGGAAGGGTTGTGTCCTCCTCGGGCTGAGAGTAAATCCAGGACATCGCAGGCAGCAGGAGGTGACTGAGGATCCTGCGTTTTCTGTCAGATGCTGCCACTTGCTGTAGGTGTTCTCTGTCGTGTGAGTAGAGGAAAACTACAGAGAGCAAAGGGAAGATGGGGATGAGCTGGGAATGTGTAATGAAAAGTATATAGAATTTTCAGATACAGGAAGTTTTCTTATTTTCTTGTCCTGTAGAGGAGAGATGGTTCAGGTCAGGCGAGACAGATGTAACACAAGCCACTACTTACGTGGCCTGTTTGTTGTCACTAACAAAACCTCATCTAACTTTTTACTCACACAAAAGGTGTTCAGCATCAGGATGGCTAATGAGATGAATGATTTGTGGGTAAAGCACAGTTAGGCAGGGGTTTTTAGGATCTAATCTTGAATTTAGGCCTAAGATGGCTGTTAGCCATACAGAGTCACGCGGTATCCCTTGGGATCTGTTTCATTGTGGGCCTAGATCATTTGTGGACCTGCACTTGCAGCCCAGATTTGTCCCACCTAACTTGGTTGTCATGAAAATGTGTGTCTAGTTGCCCTCAGCCCCCTCTGTGGTCAACAGAGGAAGATAAGCTGCTCCTTCTTAGCTATTTCGTAGAGGATGGTATTTATTTTACCGAAGTGCTTCTCTCTCTCTGCCTTGAATCTCTCTCTCTCCCCATGAATTGTCTAAAATATTTGTAGCTACCAGACTGCAAAGTCTGGCATTTCACCAAGAGCCTCTGAAGTCAAACGGGGCATATCTGGGCCTTACTGGGGCAGCGTTTGGCGGGCGCCAGGCACTGCTACCACAGAGGGCACAGCAGGATTCAAGTGTCGCCTGACCACGGAGAAATCTGAAGGGTAAAGACAGGCAAGGCAAGTTAAAAAAAGAGGTTGATGTATCTTCCTTTTAGAGTTGAGAAAGAAAAACACATAGGGTTTGCCCAGTGAGCGTGTAGTCAGAGGCACGTGTGTTGGATTCTTATGCAGGGTATTCAGTACAAAGTCACGTTCCCGTCCTGATTTTTTTCTGTATAAGTCCTAGATCTTTATGCACAGATCCTTAATGGTAGCCAGGCTGCTAAGTTTGTCGCTCGCTGGTGTTCTGAACCGATTTTTCCTGAAATCTAGAGATGTATCTGCTCTTCCCTGTTCTTTTTTTCTAGACATGTGTAATTGCCTTGTCCTGCACATTTGACTGGCACGTGTAAGGCCTTTCATAGACTTTGCACCCTCTGCCTCACACACGCAGAACGTAACCTGCCATCAAGGCAGAACATCCCACCCTGTGCCTGAGAGCGAATTCCAGCACAACTTGCAATGGCAGCGCAGGAAGGGACCAGGGAGGTTACTTCTACTCACATCAGTTAGTAACTTCCCCCCCTGTTTCTTAGAAACTATTCAAGTTTTGTTGTCTCTTTAAGTAACCTGCTCTTTCTGTGTGTCTTATAAGTGGCGAATATGGAAAGGGAAGGTAGCATGGCTTTATTAGAATGGCCGCTTTGTCTTTGAACTTTATTTTCTGTTAGAGACACGACCCTTATTTCCCTTCATTTAATTTGTTTTACATTAATAATAAAAAAAGCTATTGTGAGAAGACATATCAAAAGATTTTTCTATAAGGCTGAAAACTACTCTTCCAGGTTGTCGTACACTTTGGTATGTCCGTGTGGTATGAGAGGACAGTCGGTGCAGTAGAAAGCTGGGAACATAGCCTTCACCTGAAGCAAATCCTTTGTGCAGCAATGGGGTCCCAAGTGGTTGACTTTCCTATGGAGTATCACTTCCTCCCCCACGAAAACAACGTACTACAATGCGTTTTATAGCTACTTTATGGCTGCAGCACTGGGACTGTTTGCTGGAAAATTCCACTTGAAAAAATTCCTTCTTTTCCTTCCCAGTGCGCCATGCCAGGGTCACGCTTTTCCTAGTATTATTTCTTTAATTATACTAATTACAAAATCTGATCCTTAACCTCCCGCTGATCTCAGCCTTTTCTGATTAAACTGATGACCGGTGCAAGAATGTTTAATCTAAAGTGAGGGGATTTGTAGTTTGCCAGTTTTCCAAGCCCATGGTGTCCCCGTCCATTTTCTAATCTATATATTTTCATGGTAGGCAAAAGAAAGGAAAAGACAGATTTTCGTAGAAAGTGTTTGCACTTGGACTCCCAATTTTGCAATCATGTGCAGATGTGGTTTTATTTTACTCAAAAAAATAATCTCATTGACCTCACTGGGCCTAAAAGCGTAAGCAATTGCTCCGATGTTACAAGTGCAACTGAGCCATATTTTCCCCATGCTGGTACTTTGTTTGATCACAGGACTGATTTCATAGCTTACTTCTGAGCGTTTGAATTTGTTGTGAGAAATCCTTCTCATGGCAGTTGAACATGCTCCGCATTTGGGGCCAGCTTTCCAGCTGCATCGCTCCTAGGGCAGTTTGAAATACTGGTATGATGGGCAGGACTTCATCTGGCCTCAGACTGGATCTCGTTCTTCCAGCCCCGGAGGCTCTTGCCATAGCACATGAAGCAACATGAGCTCCTCTCTCACATGTTTGCCCTTTTAGCCTCCCTTTCACTGGTTCACGGTGACATCCTTCTTCACGATACCCTTGGGTGATGCCCAGAGCCACCAGGTCACAGTGCTACTCGTGTTCCCTCTCCTTCTTTATTTCTGTTCCTCTTTCTACCCTAGGTGAGTGCTCCTGTGTCAGGCAAAGCGCAGGGCTTCAATGCTGCTGTCTTCTGTGGTCTTCCCCTTGTGTGTGCCAAGGACGTACCATCATAGAATACCAGATTGGAAGGGACATCAGGGCTCATCTGGTCCAGCCTTTCTTGGAAAACGCATGGTCTAGACACGATGCCCTAGCACCTTGTCCAGCTGAATCTTACAAGTGTCCAGTGTTGGGGAATCCACCGCTTCCTTAGGGAGATTATTCCAATGGCTGATTGTTCCCATTGTGACAATTTTCCTCTTGTGTCTGATCAGAATCTCCCCAGGAGCAACTTGTACCCATTACCCCTTGTCTTTTCCATGTGACTCCTTGTGAAAAGGGAGTCAGCAAGTTCTTTGTAACCATCCTTTCAATACCGGTACTGCATGATAAGGTTTTCCCTAAGCCTTCTTTTCTCAAGGCTGAACAAACCCAGTTCTCTCAGCTTTTCCTCATACATCAGACTTCCCTGTCCTTTGATCATCTTGGTGGCCCTTCTCTGGATCCTCTCCAGCCTGTCCACGTCTTTTGTATAGCGGGGACCAAAACTGAGCACAGTATTCCAGGAGTGGCCTGAGCAGAGTGGGATAACGACTTCTTTACCTCTGCTGGTGATGCCCTTGTTGATGCAGCCCAGCATCCTGTTGGCTTTCTTTGCCGCAGCAGCACACTGTTCACTCGTATTGAGCCTGTTGTCCACCAGGACCCCCTGGTCCCTTTCCATGGAACTGTTCCCCAGCCGGGTAGATCCCAGCTTGTGCTGCACTCCTGGATTACGTCTTCCCATGTGCAAGACCTTACACTTGTCCTTGTTGAACTTCGTAAGGTTTTCGTTAGCCCACTCTTCCAGCCTATCCAGATCTTCCTGCAGGGCAGCTCTCCCTTTTGAAGTGTCCACTTCCCCACTCAGTTTGGTATCATCAACACACTTCGTCAGAGAAGACTCAATCCCATCATCCGGATCACTTAAGAAATATTAAACGTCTTTGGCCCCAGTGATCGGGGCAGTGTGGGCAGCCAGCCCCACAGCGCAGGACCTAAACCCCAGCCCGTGCAGGACCAAGAGGCTGCACTTGCAAAGAGTGGGGCACGAAAGGGGGCTCTCGCTGATAAAAAACACGGGAGCGCTATGCAGCAGAGTTGTTCTACTTTGTGTTGAAATGCACTAGCAAGTCAGGAGGGCTCAACCTCAAGGTAGGCGATTACCTTCAGAGCCCCTTTGCCAGTGAAACATCGTTAAATATTAGCTGGTGTAGGACATGCTGAGGAGCCAGGAGAGGTCCACGCTGCCTGCTGCGCTGTGTCTAGGCACTGCCTGGGGGATGTTGGTTGACAAAGGCCGGGGCTGTGCCAGAGCATGTCGAGCAGCCTGGGTGTCTGTGTGCCAGCACCTGGTCCTTTTCATTTACCAGCATGGACGTGGCCCCGGGGGACCTAAGCCCAAGTCTTCTGGCTCAGTTCTATGAAACAGTAAGGCTTCAAACTCCTATTTAAACACTTCCCATTTCTATGCACGAGAAACTATTTATCTTGGTCTATCTGTGCCTTTGAGAATAAGCCGCGTGAGGGCCTTAAGTCATTAGGGTGTATTTGCTTTGAGAGTTATACTGTTTCCCCATCTCATTCAAAATCCTGAGTAAGCCGAACAGCTGGGAACAAAAAGAGCTTTACCACCTGAAGGCAGGTTTCCATGGCAAGACAAAGAGAAAGCATCAGAAAGGTGTTCATTTGTGTCTAACGATTCACTTGCCATAGTGGTCTTTGCAATGCTTAGACATTGCGGGCGGAAATAATCAAGTATTTCTTTTGAATGCACATCCCTGCTTCCTTATGGCTAGCATCTGTCTTAGCGGGTGAATTATTCCTAGCTATGACCAAATTCTGTGCCAATTCTACCCTTTACACTAAATGTCAAGATTCAAAAGATTAGCTAATTATCAACACGAGCATTCTTTATACTGTTTATATTTCACGTACCACATGGTAAAACCAAACAAAACCCGCAACAGTCCTGGAGAATCAGATAAAGGGGATTGTATTGTTGCATATCCCCAGATTTGAGCATCTAAAATGGTGGTGTGCTGCACTCATACCTCCTGCTTTTGGTCCTGCTTCTGCAACCAACTCTTGCGTCTGGTCCTCCAGGAACCTAATGTTCCTTTCTCCCAGTTCAGCATCATCAAGGGTGTAGCATCTTTGCTGCATGGCTAAATCTTGGCCTCTTCTGCACTTGACCGGACACTGGTTTGCTGGGGGAAGGGGAAATGAGGGCTGTAGCCCATGTCTTGGTACCGCTGCTGGTGCTGTCAGCATGCCCTGGGCTCTGTGAGGAAGCAGCACTGCTTTGGGCAGGGAAAGGAGCTGACAAAAATCTGCTGGTCCTCGCTCAGCATCCCACGATTTCTTATCTTAAGTTGTTATTCTTGCTTTTCCCTCCCCTTACCTCTGACAGCAAACCGCCTGCAGGACTACAAGGAAGTGTGTGGCTACAGCCAGGGCTACTGGGCACCTGAACCACAGCAGAAAAGACTGGGGCGCAGGAGAGACACCGGTGTTAAATGATGGAGCCTGGGGCAGTTGCCTGACGTGGAACGGGGCGTCTTGGAGGGAATTACACACATCAGACAGAAGCAATGGGAGTGTCTTAGGAAATGGCAGTGAGGCTGTTCATTTGAGTTAGACTTGGATAAAATCTGATTCTAAGCAGATGTTTTTCAAGGCGTTTGGTGTTGTGTTTTTTATTATTATTATTTATTTATAAAAAAACGTTAAATGCAGTGACTTCTCTTTTGCTATGTTATGCTGGCACTGGGAGGGAAGTAATCCAGGGAAGAGCCCCAAAACTCATGCCCAGCATGAAACTTTCTTATGAGTCTGATATCACCCGTGTGTCAGAAACAAGAATGCAAACAGAACACTTTAAAAAAAATTTGTGACTTGAATGGCATTTATTTGATGTAAAGAAAAAAAGAACAGTTTCAATAATAAGATAAATCAGTTCTCTTAGCAAAGACTGTGTTATGAATGATAATGGGAAAAAGCATGATATGCATATTCTGACTGATATACAAGTCAAATTACCAAATAACTGTTATTTTGCATGGGGTGATGGGAAGAATGAATTCTCTGAATAGCGTCAAATGAAGAATTAATTCTGAATGACGTGCAAAATCCTTCTAATGGCTGAGACCCGGCCTTCATCTTTTCTTGTTTTTCGGTTCTGTGCATATGGTTTCTTTACAGTACTGCCAAAATGTCCCTGTTGCTCAGCAACAGCAAGCTGAAATAGCACCAGTCGGACGCAATCTGCTGATTTACACTGGCCATAAAGCGTGCACTCTTTACCGAGCGCAGATTTCGACAGAAGAGTGAAAGCTAGCTTTTGTAGGTGTGCCTCTCTGGGGCACACGTGGTGCTGGGTGGGGAGATGTCAGTTCAGACACCAAAAGATACCCTTTTCCATCACAGTTTGACAAGTGGAGAGGTGCATCCTCTGGACAGAACATGACCTCATCTAACTCCAATCTGGGGGCCCATCCAGCATCTCCCCTAAGAACGAGTCCTCATCCGGTCTCGAGGAGGTTTCCAGCCCCAACTGTAGCTCTGCCTTCAGCTGATCGTGCCTCCTGTACAGAAGCAGACTTTGCACTTGCACAATTAAGAAGCTGTGGATGCAGAAAAATGTGAGAAGTACAAAGAGCAGAAGTTAGAAGTTTCCTAAATATCCCCCATACGCTGATTCCATAATTTTATTTTCCAGTGTGTTCTAGACTACTTATTTAGGTGACAATCTGTCTTTGGAAGAGCTTAGTGGTGATAAATAGAGGAAAACTTGTATCAAACTAAAAAAGGTATGAATATTTGTTTTAAAATTAACTCCATACAACATTATATAGATTATTAACCAAGTAAAACACAGGAAATGATACATTTTTACAAGTGATCTCCGGAGTGTCAGTTATACAGAAATACTGTCAAACATCTGAAAATCTAACACTTCACCAGAAAATACTGCCATCAGTTCATCCCAAGTATTTTTCACTCAGATCTTTTTGGTGATCATAAAAAGACACGTTTTTTTTTCCCAACCTCAAAAATCAGCAGTAGCACTATTCACAGGCTACTTTTTATTTCCTCTGCCAGAAGAGGAACAGGTTTTGATCTACTTTCCCAGGAACAACAAGCTGATCCAGTTGAAGATGTCCCTGCTCATGGCAGGGGGGTTGGACTAGATGGCCTTTAAAGGTCCCTTCCAACCCAAACCATTCTGTGATTCTATGACATTACTGCACGTAGGCTAATGCCAACCGAAGGACCTGAGCATATGGAGTAGTTGTGGTGAAGATGTCAGCTTCATCGTGAGATGAAGTATCTCGATAAGCCAGGCAGGAAGGTGGCTGAGTTAACACCCACTGAGGTGACCAGCCTGTTGGGTGCTAGGTCAGCTTCCTCCTTCCCTACCTGCAGGCCCCGGTAGCCTGTGCAGAGGTGGCACAAGGGCTGAGGGGGACGGTGTAGGGGGAGAGGTCAAGAAGATCAGCTCAAATTAGTTCTACTTGCGCACAGACTGAACAGAGCCATTTTATTGCATAGGAAATGGACAGCAATGACTTTGCTGTTGTCCTCTCCTTTGCTAACCCATGACCAAGTTCAAGTATTTAGAAAAATCATGAGGTTAACATAAAATCATGAAACTTATTACTTTTTTTTTCTGCAGAAAAAGATTCTTTTCAGTGGGACTTGTTTTCTTGGCCTTGGGTTAACAGACTTTTCTCTGCAACTGGGTGAGCCTGAAACATTTTTTTTCATGAAATATTAGAGCCCAGTGCAAACTAAAACATCCAAAAGCTGCGGCTGATAGACGTCCCCTCCCTGCTGTTATTGTGATTTTTACCACAAGTCTTGCAGGTGTTAGCAACGCTGCCTGCAATTTATTTGTGTCCATCTTGTGTGTGATGATTGCTAATCCACATCTCCACCGGGTTTGAGAGATCCTCCAGGTAGAATTCTTCATCCACCTACTTTCTACTTCACAAAGGGTACTCTCTATTCCACTTCTTTTTTATTATGAAGCTCTCTAAGACATATCCTATTGCTGTCGTAAGCTGGTTTTAGCCATTAATTAGGAGTCCCATCAGATGCTGAGAGATGCTCTGCACTTTATTGCTTCACGTCCGATTGCTGTGACTTGGATTTGACAAACAGATTTTCCTTTTCAATTGCTAAGTCGTTTCCCCACTGCTTAAAATTCAAGTGTCTTTTCAGGTGTATGTGCTTTTAAATCATTATGGGTTGGTCTTGGGAAAGGTCCCTCCAGCACAGCACAGTCCTGTCTAATCAGAATAGAATAAACAAATATGGTGGAAAAAGTCTCTCCACTCGGAAGGTGGCATTTTTGTCTTTTGACTTTGTAGCCCACAAATCACATTTTTTGGGGAAACATCTTGCGCGCTTGCCTTAAAATCTGCAAAGTATCTCTTTTCTTGGGTCTTTATACCTCACAGCAGGACGTCTGATGTTTCTTCATCTTCAGATAATAAGCTCGATTGGCTTCTGGGTAGGTGACTTTGGAGAGTGGCAGCTTGTAGATGGCAGAGTTGTTTGTGGTTATTAACAGGAAGGTCAGCGCAGACAAGCAAAAAGACCAGGTTCCTGATGGCACCCCAAACTGCAAAGAAAACCACAAACCACCTGTTTACTGTGTGTCTTTCATTCATTTGATCCCCCAGCCCTTGAACAAGACTCAGAGTTGGGCAGCTTGCAACAAGCTTTCTTAAGGAAGTCTTGACTTGTTTTTTGTGGAGTCTCTCCCTGGGGAGGCAGGATTTCTTTATGAGATCTTGACATTGTGCATGAACCTGCAACATCTGCCAGCTCTGGTGAGGAGACTGCCTTCTCTTTGTGCACCTGCAGTGGTCTTGGATGGAGATGAGATAGGAGTGGATGGAGGTGAGACAGGAGCGGATACCAGAAGCGTTCAACTTTTCCCTGGGCTGTTGTACTGACTACCTTTTGGCATTGAGGCAAAACAAACCAAATTTGAGGTTTCTTTACACTGGTGGAGGGCCCTTTTCTCAATCACTTCAGGCAAAAAGTATAGACAATACAGACAAAAAGTACAGACATATCGTTGTCTCAGAGGTGTTGAGAAGAGCTGTGGAAGGTTACGCAGGCTCTGAGGATGAAAAGCGGTGATGATTGTTGGTGGCCTGTTTCAGCAACAACCACACCAACCTCCTGGGCAGGCTGTGTCCCCTCTCCCAGACCAGTTCTGCCTTTGGCTGAAACGTTATCTGAGTTTTTGTGTTTTGCCTCAGAAGCCAGGAAAACATACAATGTTCAAACCTGTCTTTGGAAAAAAGAGCTTAGCAAATACAGTACTTACCACAGACAACATGTTGGCCACTGTTGCTCCCAGGTAGGCACTGAAGAGGGCTGTGAAAAGGAAAGGTAGTTCCAGGTGAGTTCAGTTGCTCATGGAGGAGACCAGCAAGGACAAACATCTCTCACGCTGCCTCGGGCAGCTCAGCCAATGTTTATGACCATGCCTGGACAACCCCCTCTTAAAGCTCTTTCCTTTGCACTGTGTCCCCTCCAACCCGGAGCTCATGGAAAGGGCAAAACAAAAAAAGAACTGGAGTGATGAAAAATGTGGCTATGGAAACAGAGGCTTTTGAAAAATGCACTGATGTGGAAAGTACGTACCTTGATGGATGGGGTTAAACAGGAAAATAACCCTTCCACCCCCATCTCTCCTGCCTCTAGGGCTAGAAGGTGGGTCAATGAGATCCAAAGCTAAATCTTTTTTATATGAGCACTGAATGAGCAATAGTTTCACTCCCAGCTCACTCTGATATTGAAATTTCATATGGAATTGCCTTATAAATAATTTTTCAATCATTCTGTGTTGCCTAGCTCATGCCTTTTGTATCCATTTCAATAGACTGGGGAAACTGTACTGCCTAACTACAGATGCAGACGGATCTTGAGCTGCAGTTTTCTCGAAGTTTAGACATATTTTTCTCTGAAGAAGGAATTTGAGCTGCTATTTATGATTGGAAAAACCAATATGATTCATCCAGCAATGTTGAACAAACACAATTAACACCTCAAAACTAGGCATCGAATTTCAAAGCCCTTAGTTAATCAGCATCCACTGATCGCCTCTCTTCCTTTGAACACAACTCTTGGCTGAAGGCGAAAGCAATGCTTTTATTTTGTCAGGGGACCTTAGAGCATCGGCTCCGACATCCGGCTCCATCATTCGTCAGTCTCGCCTGAGTCCATCTGGAGGTGGCCATCTGGCTTCAGCCCACCTCGGGTATCAATGCATCTTGTCTCACTTCAAAAGGAAACGTGGCCGTAGTGAAAAATCCGTTGGGTACGTACCGCAGGCAATTGCCAGCAAATGTGTCTGCCAGGTGAAAGCGTAGAACATGCCTCCGATGGCAACGCAGGAGAGGGAGCTGTTGTAGCCCCACAAGCCGGAGTAGATTTTGCTAAATGGTGTTGCTAAGCTCAGCGCTGGAAAATAAGTCAAACAAGTGTCATTCCTTGGCTAAAGAGATAAAAGCAGCTAGAAATGGCATGAATTCAGCTTTTTAGGGCTCTAGCCTGCATAGGTACACTGGCTTCCTACTTTGTAGTCATGTTGCTTCGGTCTAAGACTAAAGCCGCTTTAATCTAACGCAGTCACGGCAGAATTTCCCTGGTGCTGCTGAGCTGAATTTGGCCATAACGGTTTCAGCGGAAGATGTATGAGTGAATGAGTGTGCATGTGAACTCTGAATGCATCCCTGAGGCCTGCACGTTCAGAGTGATGACTCTGGCTTTTATTAAGCTGCTCCTAAAACCATCAGAATATATTCAGAAATGAAGTATTTAATGATAAAAATTCATTTCAGCCAGAAATACGCTTCTTTCTTCTGAAGATTTCCACCAGTATAAAATGAGTTAAGAGAATGGGCAAGTCAATCAAAAGAATTCTTATAACCTAGCGATATATATATATATTTTTTTTTTTTTCAAGCAGCCATTCTCCAGTGGAAGAAACATTTGTGACTGTAAATGCTCCACTCATTGCAGTTCCTCTTTTATTCTCCATGCTTTTATATAAATCTGTGACACAAGTCAAATCCTTACCTGCCAGCATCCCCACTGCTGATCCAATTGCCGCATGCAGACAAATGAGCGGAGAAGAGATAAATAAAGCAATCAGGAAAATTCCCCCGGTCCAGGGGTTATCGCAGCCATAAACCTGACCCACCCCGACTGGAATGGATTGAAGGAGCTGCAGGAATTTAAAAAAAAAGAAAAAGAAGATGGTTTGTTATTGGCTTTGTAATATTAAAAAAAAAAACCCAAAAAACAAAACCAAAAACATTTTCTTTGCCCAGGTTCATTTTCGGCATTTGTTGGCCGCAGTCTGTCTTTCTGCGCTGTAAGTGGAAAGTTTGGACACTGCTCGGGAGACAGCAGGGCATTTCCACAGGCTTTCCCCTTCGGTGAAAATGAGTCATGCCTTTTCCCTAGCCATGAGCTCCTCTGGAGGGCTTTTGCTCTAATATCAAAGGTAAATGTCTTTTGTGAAAGGACTTGGAAGGGTTTGCTCATCATCTTTACATGTGCTGCTGACTTGGACGTTTTTACACCGTGTTGTGGAGCACGACAGTGAATCTAGGAAATGGAAGTGCTCGGGTAGATGATGCCTTTGAGAAGACATTTGCCTCTGAGTGGGCAGATCCGAGGATGAAACGGCCAATAATGGCTTGGCCAGAATTACGAGGCTTTACTCAGGTAAACCCTGATCTGCTTATATACCTGAAACTCCCTTGGGATTCAGTAGGAATACGAATGAGAGTTGCTGGGTTGGTGGAACAGGGCCCAACTTGGTCACAGCTTAGAGATGGTTTCGAGACACTTTTCCTCAAAACGTTGTGTTTCTCCACATGGAACAGCCCATTTATGGTGCCCTTAAAATTACACTCCATAGTAAACGTTTTTTGAGAAATTTCATTTGTGTGGATTGGTACTTAGTGTCAATTAACTTCCTTTTCTTAATCGCTCCCTGGGAACCCCTCAAAAATAGTCCACAGAGCCTTAGGGGAAAGTTATTACTCTAGTACCTGTATTGTTTACGGTGCTATGCAGGAGAATAAAATGGTTCTTTGCAAAGGTCCCCCTTGAATATTAATTAAAGATATGTGAGCACGTGCCTGCACCCAAATTTGTAACCATTCTTCCACAGTAATATCTGCTTGCTCATTTCTAATTGGAGAGGTGCAATTTTAAAAACACAGTACGTGGAAACTAAAATGAACCTGTGAGTTAACTGGTAGTGTCAGCACAACCCTTTCTATGGGGCACTGACCAGTACGTGCACAGTAATGGGTAATTAGATTAGAGAGGGTCTTTGAAGATTATAGTTTAGATCCAACTGTAAATGAAAGATTCCAGATACCAAAAAGATTCTTATTTTCAAGCTATCAAAAATGTCAGTTCCTAGAGTAAACCTTTACATTTTGGTTAATAGCTATCTTATAAATGCGATTTTGTATTTCCAGGCCATAGTGCAGTAACATAAAGGAAGATAATATCATTATATAGTGGTTTTCTTTGTAAATGGAGAAGGCTGTTATCCTTAGGGCATCCTACCATTGGCATTTCGGCATCCGTCCAGGTGATGTTTGGTGTTGCTGTTGCAGGCTGGATGACGGTTGTAGGGAAGAAGAGGTTGTGGGGTCCTGATGCAGCCAGGTATAAGGTCAAGGCCAAGTTAAAAGGCAAGGTGAAAACGGGCAGATCCCACTTACAGAAGACTGAGCCTAAAGCACTGGTGAAAACAGGGCTGAAAGAAGAACAAAACGGTCTCACTAGGAGCTTGTCAGCTAGGCAAAAGAAAATATAAAAGAAAAAGCCGACATAAAAAACAACTGCAGGAAATTCACTCTTTTTTTTTTTTTTTAAAAAAAAAAAAGGCTGTTTGATTTCCTCGGTCTTTCTGATAAAATCAGAGAAATGCTAGGGTCACTCAGTAAATTTCCTACCCTTCTCAGGGCGGTTAGCAATGTACAGATTCCTGTCACATTATGCAATATAAGAGGTGAATTGGGTGCATATATGGTGACCAAGAAGGAGCCAAGATCCTCCACTCATATGGAGGACCCAGTGTTTTTAATAGAGTGATTCCACAGCTCAGTCTCAGTGTTTGTTTTGGGTTTTTTTTTTTTTTTGTTTTTTTTTTTTTTTAGTACTTGAAGTGGACTGAATTTAGGACAACCAGGTCTGAGTGAACTGTGAAGGTGGCTGTATGTCCTTGGTTAAGCTCCTGGATCAGAAGTAAAGGCTGACATCAAAGTTGTGCTTATTAAAGTGAGTATAACATGACATGAACTTCAGGCAGAGAGATGATATATGTGGTTTAGCAATCTCCAACTAGACATTTGGGGGTGAAAGAACATCTTTCAAAATTTCTGCTGTCCGAATACCTAGCAGGTTGTGGTGTCATATATATGAGTAAAGTATTATTAGCTGTTTGTTTTGATTAGCATCAACTGTCACGTCTTGGGACCACTGAACAGCTTCTGTGCCTGGAGAGGTAAATTTTCATGACATTTTTATATGGTGGCTTAAATAGATGAAACACTTGTGGTTGATGGTGGTAGGGAATGGTTAAAATAATGTTCCTCTTGAGACAAAAATGAATTGACGCATCGCAGCAATATGGCTAACATTTAGGGCATTGAATTACATACGATCAGCCATCAATTTTCCTTTTCCCCATTGGGTTTATTTGTGATTGTGTGGGTATTTTATTTGTTCTGGGATTACATTTGAGTTTAAAAGTGCAAATAATGATTCAGATTTAGTAGCCCATATGTGCCAGTTGTGTTTCTTTCACATTGTGGTCTGTATAGTGCATAAAAATACAATGGCTCAGTCTCAGTGTGGGGACACTGGGGCTGGAATAAGAAGCAGAGGAGCCATCTGACTTACCAGGTCATGGACACCAGCACTACTGGCAGCAGAAGCCACCAGTGGTAGTCTCCCTTAGCAGAGAAGATGGCCATGAGCAATCCCACCAAGACCCCGTTATAGCCATACAGGCCTGCTGCTATGGCTGATCTGTGTGAAGGAAACAACCATCTTGAAATCTTCTCCACTGCAGGTGCTTTGCTCGCATCATGCCCTCCCTCCCCATGCAATCATGACTCTGGGTGATGACAACCTGCCAAGGCTCATGCATCAACCTTCAATTTCACATGCTGGAGTCCCAGGTCCTCCCAGCAACTACCCCTTCTGCAGTTATGTCCAGTGTCCCTTTGCACTAGACGCAGGATGGTGGGAAGATCTGTCTGGTCCTATCAGAGCAGATACATAGCCAATGAAGGCTACATACATGCTTTTCATCCACGTTGCTTGTTTAACACATAAGTTAGCATTGAAGTCACAGTCTGGTTTTGAATGGAAAAAGGATGGACTTACCTGTCCTGACCCAGAATAAGTGCTGTTAAAGTTGAGACAACCGTTCCTAAACAGCCTGTGAGTGTCCACCATGGGCTCTGCACCAGGAAACCAGCAACTACGATAAGCCCACTGAGGGGATTGTTGACAAACATCACCTGGGATATCCCACGCAGCACCCAGTCAATAAACTGGATCACGAGAGGTTTATCTGGAAGAGATCAAATTGAACAATAACAAAAAAACCCAAAACAAAACGCACAGATGATACTGATTCGGGATGGTTTTTTTTGAAACTCAGGAAGAATTTTGGCAGTGGAACTTGGCAGCATGACTGAAGCAATGAATCAACAAGACTGTAAAACCTGACTGGGATTTATTATGGTCTATACTGAAGTCTTGCAGCTGGAAAGCCGAGATGAACAGGGTGGTTGCCAGAGTCCCCTTGTTATAAAGCACCCTGAACTGGTTTCATATGAACCGGCTAATTTATGGTGTCTGTGCCTCAGATGGCAAATCGTGTGTGTATCCCATTGCTGATTTATTATGGCGACCAAACACACCTACCTATGTGTAATTTAACTTCACAGTGGCATTACGCTTGACAGGAACCGCTCAGCTGAAAGGACAGGGAGCGTTATGAAGAATGGCAGAACACAGAACAACCATGCTGGGTTATGTTCTGTGCGACTAAATTTGCTTTGTACATGGCATGTTGGGAGGTAAATGTCATCTCAGTCATCCTCAAGATTTAAGCAATACGTAGATCTCTGTACAAAGCTGATTTTTTCCTACAAAATGGAAATAAATCAGGGCAGAGGTAGTTTCTGTAACACTTCAACTTGAATCATGTCACTGAGAAGTTACTTGTGGCTCCTTTGATGTAATTCTTTGGAATCCCCTAATTAGTCATGATGAAGTAGCTTTACCTTTTAGCCAGGCTCCAAATTCCTTCATGTCGCCAGTGATGTACCCAACAGCTCTGCAGACCCTCTTCCCAGCTTTGCTCAGTGGATTCTGCTTTATTGGCTTTCTTTCCCCCTTGGTTTCTATCTTGACATCAACACTGTTTTCCATGTTTATGTTCTGACCCTGTAGTAAAATTCAATGGGCGAAAAAAAGAAGACAGATCATTACAGTGCCTCTTATTGATTTCTGTTTACTCTCTCTACCACATATTATTGCTCACCACATGGTATTTTGGAGCCAGAAAGAGAAAAATCCTTACTCTGAACACCTGATTCTCATTTCTCCATGAGCACATTTCGTCTTCAGGTGTTCTTGGGACCCTGTGCTGTCCTTCCAGACTTTCATGGAGTCATAGATTTGAACACCATAAGAAACCACTGAGGCTGGTGTCATAGTACTTTACCTGATTTTAACACCCTGCTCAGCTATACCATGTTTTCTAGAAATCAAGCAGATCTTGGTTTAAAGGGTGACTTCAAGAAGAGCAAGACAGCATGAGGGGACGCTGGCTTCACAGAAGTTACAGCTTATCTCAGGATTCAAATTAATAGAAGCTGAACACGGAAGTCGGTAGAGGTTGAACCACAATCTAGGAAGCTGCTTCAACAATTAAGTTTCCCCTGCTGCTTAACCCATATTTCCAGTTTGAATTTGTCCATCAGCCATCAATAATAGGTGCCTCTCACTTAGGTTTATGCATCTCTATAGAGTCACCTACTGGGATCAGCTCAGCCTTTCTCATGAGCTTGTCCTTAGCTTGAGGGTTGTTCATGGTAGCTCACTCCATTACTCACATATGTACATACATCTTTTTTTTCTGTGTTAAATTTTAATTTTAACTGCCCATCTTTAGAAGTATCCAGCACTGATTTAAGAGCTTAAAGGCCAAATTCAGAGTGCTTGCTTTTGATTTGCCTTAGTCTTCTTGGCTTCTTCTCTCTGCCAGCTTCTGTCTGCCATGCTCTTCAGCGTAAGACAAGATAGGTGACCACATGTTGGGACCTGTGGTAAGAAATCCTCAGGGACTAATGAAAAGACTCTTATTAAATTTATCAGGCACTATATCGAGCCTTAAATAAAGTAGGGGAGTTTTATAAGCCAAACAGAGGTGTTTAGGCCTAAGTAAGGTGTTTGGGACATCCACACAGGGCTGGTAGAGATGGAGTGCCCTTTGGGAGACATGCCCGTTGGATTAAGAGCTTCTGGAATACCCTTTGGCACCTCATACAACTCTAGACAGCTTCATTCAGGCACGTGGATCAGAGACTACACCTAACTGTAAACACTGGAGTTTAAAACCGATGTCCTATAGCCAATTCATTATTTGTTCATAGAATCATCTAGGTTGGAAGGGATCTTTAAGATCATTGACTCCAACCATCAACCTAACACCGACAAACCCACCAGTCAACCATGTCCCTCAGCACCACGTCTACCTGGCTTTTAAATACCTCCAGGGATGGCAATTCCACCCCTTCCCTGGGCAGCCTGTTCCAATGCTTGACAACCCTTTCTGTGAAGAAATTTTTCCTAGTATCCATCCTAAACCTCCCCTGGTAAAACTTGAGGCTGCTTTCTCTTGTTCTATTGCTTGTTACTTGGGAGCAGAGACCGACCCTCACCTTGCAACAACGTCCTTTCAGGGAGTTGCAGAGAGCGAGAAGGTCTCCCCTCAGCCTCCTTTTCTCCAGGCTGAACACCCCCAGCTCCCTCAGCCGCTCCTCACAAGACTTGTGCTCCAGACCCCTCACCACCTCCATTGCCCTTGTTTAAGGGCCTATTCTCAACATGAATTCAGCAAATTTAAAACAGCCAAACCTTTCCCTGGAGTGTATTCAGTTTCCTGAAGAGTGGGACTAATCCTTGGTAACTGTCAAGACAAAGAAAACACAAGCCAGGGTACGTTGCTGAGTGAATACAGAGCCAGAGCTGCTTCATGTCTCAGTGGTGAGGAACAGCTTGTGCTGGAAGTAAAGAATTTAAGTTGTGAGTTAATAATCTAAATAAGATGATACAAGCATGGAATTATTGGAGCTAGTCCTTGACTCGCACTTCAGTAAAAGCCTTCTTGGCAGCTGGGGAAGAGAATCCATACTTCAGAGCTGCAGGTGCTGAGGACTTAAGATGAAGCAGCCTCACCCATGGGGATTACACTTGGAGACCCAGACATGTGGTTAAGCAGCTCTGAGTCCTTGGGAACAGCTGGTTAATGTACATCCTGGCCAGTTTCTTAGTGTATGTTCTTGGAAGGCTGATGGTGACACTTCAGGAAGTAGTAAATATTTGCACAAATAATAAATAGCCATTTTCTGCCTTCCGGAAGGGCCGTGCTAACACAAGGATATGTTTCACATCCAAGAGGCTGAACACAGGACCAGTATGAAGAAAAGTGTTGAATTTGACTTTGTGTAGGACATGAAGGGAAGGAGCTTTACTAGAGGAGGAGGAAGAAAAGGAAAGGATGAGAGTGTTGCTAGGGATGGTGTCTCGGTGCTGGAAGGCTTTTTCCTGGCTCAGTTATAATTCATTACCTTGACTCATTAACCTTCGCTTTTCTCATATTTTATTCTGAAATAATGGAATAAGTGAATTGGATGCACTTTCAGTTAAATCAAAATTTCCAGCCAAGATAAATGCTCTTCATTTGGTGAAAGTGCATTTACATTTTCAATTTAAAGAATCCTCCTCTTTATGTAACTAAGGCTTTCTCTGTTGCTAATCCATAAAGTCAAGGGCTGTTGCGTTTGCATGTGCAGAGCTATGTTGTGTGTCCTGTGCTAGCATGCCCGATGTGTTTCCTTGTGTGCTGATTGCTCCGCAGCAGCCTGGAGGTGTTCTGCAGCGTGGGATGTAATGTGCTGTAATAACGACGTAAGAAAGAGGCGCTTGAGTCGCTGTCTGATTGACTCACACAGTGGAGAATACAATGGGTCATGTTGGAGGCCCTAACTCATCAACGCTTTGAGTTGCTTTGCCGTAGGGAGGCACTTAAGTGCATGCCTGAGGTAGTACTGCACGGTGTAAGCCTGAGACTGCACGGCTCCTTTGCTCTGGGTTTTCATGGTCAGAAATGAAGTCATCTTGATGCACTTGGCACAGCAAAAAGAACCAGGTGACCAGGTGAGTCACTTCCACCAACCTGGCTTGAACTTCACCACCGATGAAGGCTGCGTCAATGCCGTGCATACCTGTTCTTCCAGAATATTCAAAATCAGAGTGCTTGGGGGGTGATCACGGGCACCTTCTGGCCAGGGGTCAAACTCATGTTCATTGTTTCCCTGTCCATCAAGTGGCATGTCTCTCTAGAGACAAATCACGTGAACTTCAGTTCATCTTTCCTATCAGCTTATATATGCTAAAGGTGAAGGAAATCATTACGAAACACGCCAGCACCTGCAGAGCAGCCTGGTACATAATGGGTAGGCTAAGAGCACCCTTGGTTTCAGGTGGGGTCTTCGTGATGCTGTAAAGACCCAGATCCAGCCCCGTTGGCTGCCTCCTGTGTACGGTGGTTTGGTTATCACCGCAGCCATGGTCCAGAAACGCAGAGCATGTAGGACTTGCACTAATTCTACTTAGTTGTCCAAAGAAAGTATAAGCGAACCACTTGGAAACCCGTATCAGCATAGATTTTTTGGGGCATTTTAAATAATTTTTGGTATTATAAGCAGCAGTATCTGCCATATATGCTCAGATTAATGGTCTGCTAACACATACCTTGTTCTGGGGAGTAGTCGATAGCTATTTAAGAAAGGACAGAAGACAAAAGGTATGTGTGTTTTTTGACAGGGATTGTATGAAGCCCAGCCTACAAGCCGGTCTTTTGAAGCTCAGTTAACATGCGTTAACTTAATTAACTTGATTTTCAGTCAAAGGGGTCTTTTTTTGTTTTGTTTAGTGCACGGAGGAAGAAAATGGAAATAATTGTGAAAGAATTATGCTAGGGCATACTGGCTGACTTCTGTAGGGGGGGAAGGATTTTTAATTTTTTCGTTAATTTCTTATTTCTATTAGTCTGGCAGAGTGTTTTTTGATCTCAGGATCTTAATTAAAGACTGTGTAGGTCCTGCTCTCAGACACACAGCTTGAAGTGCACTGCCTGATCTCATGTATGCTCTGGAGGGCCGCTCCAGCCGAGCGTTTGGCAGGAAAAGCCGTGCGGGCTCCCGATGCTGGTGTGTAACTGGTGTGACCAGGAGCAGCAGCAGGACCCTGGCAGAGCGACTCTGAATGTGATTCTCATCTCTGTGATGCAAGGACCGGTTTGTGCTCTGCTGCGAGTGCAGAGGAATTCTTTAAAACTCTTTTCCCATGGTGTACCATGGAAAGGGAGAGCTAGATCTGGGGCACTGCTGCTTTTCCCCAGTGATTCCAGATGTTTGCTTGTGTAGTTATCTTTGAGCTGTTGGATAATATCTCTTGGTTATCCTCGCTAAGGATGCTCACGTAAGCAAGAAGACAAGTTTTGCAGCTAAAAGTGTCTAAATACTTTTGTATCAGCTATGAAATGGAACCCATGAGAACAGAGGAGAAAAAAGATGTTTATCTTGCATGAAAATGAAATCATCGCAGGGCCGAAAAACTAATCATGGTGTTTTTTTAATCATCTTTTCAGAGTTAATGAATGTCCTGTAGCAAAGCACTGATGTTATGCAACTTCATGTCTCCCTAAATCAATTTCTCTTCCACTTGTGTACACTTCTTCCCTGTCACGCCATACCGATGGCATCTCAGTAATGCCTCGTTAAAGCTGCGGCGTAGCAGGCTCCGGGCTGGTGCTGCGCTCCTGCGGCATCTGGCCTGCAAATACTTTTTTTTATTCATGCGCTAAAATGGAGACAAGCCCGGTCACACGTTCGTTACGTTTTATACATGCTAAAAGTGGAGCTGTGCTTGCAGCTGGGAAAAAGAGAGGCTTTTATTTGACTAATTGTTTTAATACTCCCAGGTAATAGCTATTTCCAAGCTGGTGCCCGTGTTGCTAGGTTTTGGGCTCTGAAAACGCAGCAAAACCGTCTAGTGCTTTCTCTTCTTTCTGGAATTTTCCTCTCTCCCTGCCAAAATTCAAGTCAGTCTGTAAATCAAGAGGATTTAAATTACCGTGTGGTATTTGTTTGTCCGAGGAACTGCTACCGCACAATCGCAGTCTTTGTATCTCGCATTCTCTGAATTGCTGCTGTGAAGTGTGCGGGCAGCCAGCTCTGTGTTTTTGGAGGAATTCCTGCATCCAAGTACAATAGGAGGAAAGGGCCAGATTCTCAGCCACTCTGATTCCAGCACAGCCCGTGTAACGTTACCGGGGGTTTAGTAAAGCCGGATAAGTGGAGCGTTATGCACAGGAACACACGCGTGCACAAGCGCCCTCCTCACAACAGAGAGAGATTATAATGCACCTGACCCTCACTGAAAAAAAGGTTCACGTTTTCCCGTAGAAGACACATTTCAAAGCATTTGTTCAAAAAAAAAAAAAAAAAAAAAAGAGCTCATCCTTCAGATTCAAATATTCATTAAGCCCATTCGCAATTCAATTTTCAGAGATCTGTCTCTCGGGGACAGAGAGATCCAGAGATACTATCACATTAGCTGCGTATTATTACTATCTGGGCATTTTTTATTTTGCAGAATAGAAAGGCAATAAAAGGAGATGTTAAAGAGTTCCAGGACCTTTTTTTTTTTTTTTTTTCTCCTCTCAAAGGTTCAGCCAACTGGGCTAAGCAGTACTAATAAATCCTCGCCCTGCTAGAAAACTCTCAGTAATTGAAATTCTTGTGACATTCCCCAACCCCTGTGCTGGGGGGGCGAGATCAGAAGGACTGTTCAAACGCTGCTCGTTAGGTGTTTTGGAGGAGAAGAAAGATCCAGGTAAGTCAGTAACAGGGTGCACATTTATTGCTGTGTATGAAAAGGAGCGAAGAAAGTCCTCTTACCTCTCCGTCGAGTTGAGGGGTAACTGTTGCTTTGCTGTCTAGGACAGAAGGAAAGCAGGACCAAGAGAGTGGGGAAAAGAAAATGCCCCACCAGCTTATATAGGCTAGCATGGCTCCTGTCCTGATATTGCTAATTAGTTTGTTTCTCCTCCCACTTGGTGAGCTCCAAGCAAATGTCAGGAAGGTTCCCTCTTGAATTCTCCACCTTTCCTCTTGCTCTGTCCTTGGTCTCTTGCCAGCAGCCTCTCCAAATGTCCTCTTCCCTGCTGGTTTCTTTTTTGTCTTTGTTTTTTAACTAACTCTCCTTTAACTCTGTCCTTTCTCCTCTGCCACCACTTAAAAGGACTCAGGGCTTCAAAGCAGGCTCTCGGTATACCTGAGCTCAACCTCTCCAGCGTTTTCCTCCTTATCCAAGGCAGCTCCGCATCCTTCCCTCTCTAAACACTGAGCCGGGAGTGTCCATCACAGTGTGTTGCATCCAGCAGCCTGTCGAGTTTTCCTGTTTCTGGGTAGTTTTGGGAGACGCTATCCTGTTAACACACCGGAGCAAAGGACCTGGTGACTTTCCATTGTTTAATTGCTTTTTATCAGTTATTTGAGAAATTCAAGGGGTATTTTTCCATCTTCTTTTATTAACCTGACCTCCCTAGCTCTCTGGGAGGAATCTGGAATATCAGAAGTGTGGCATATTTGAGAGGTTTATAAGGCTGTGAAATTGCTGTGAGAGGCAGAGAAGAGACTGGAGAGGGAAGTCTTGAGAGAATGAATTATAGGAGAAAAGGCACAGAAAAAGCTAGTAAACTTAAGGAATCTGGCTAATTTGAACCATGGTTTAATTCACTTTAGGACGCCCACTGGAGCAAATGGTTCATTGTGGAACCAGAACCCATCTAGCTTTATGGCTTTGCTTCCTCCAGCCCGGTGGAAACAGCCTCAGCATCTGCGTGAGCTGGAGCGATGTTATTCTCACTGCGCTCGTTCCCAGGATGCCTCCCTTTGATGGAGATGTTTTTAACAGGAGACTGGATTCCCCTCCACCTAAGGATAAAGTATCTGTTAGAGGTTGTCAGCTTAGCATTGCTGCATGAGCCAAGGCTTCTTCTGACCAAAGAGGCACCAGCCGTTGTGAGTGAGACAGAAGCTGCCATCCACTGACTTTGCACCCAAATAGTACACGTTACATGAAATTTTGCAGGTGAAGCTGCTTCACTCCAGCGCAGTAAATTTTTTTCCCTTTACTGTGAATTTCTCCTCGCATCCTTGCATCTCAAGAGAAGGGAAATGCATTGGGTAATTTGGATGGGTTATCCTCACGGGGAATCTGATCACATTGAATTTTAGGCTTCACATCTCTCACATTTCAAGGATACTCAGGCCTGGCCTCAAGTCACCTAAAACAGCACCTTTTCTGCTCTCTGTGAAAGGGATGCAGCGCCGGGGGCAGGCAGGATTCACTGTTGGGCTGTGCTGCCTCCATCTGTGTAGCGGTTGGGTGGCTCTTTCCTCCAGGGAACCAGATTCAGGACCGCCCTGTCCGGTTCTGGTGCTTTAAAGAGGTTGTTGACATGTTGGAAGGGATTCACAAAAAAGCCACCAGATTGCAGGTCTGTGATGGATGTCTTGGAATGATGCTTTGTTTAGCTTATCAAGGAGCTGGTTAATAAGTAACGGGATCACAGTCTGCTGATACCTACGTGGGAATGAGGTCCCTGGCAGCAGCCTGCTCTGTGAACCAGAGGCAGAGGAGTGATGTTGTCCGCTGCCATGCGATGGGTTCACTGGATCATAGGTGCAGCCAACCATGGGGAGGTGCAGCAATCACCTTAGGGAATCCCTAAATTTCATAGACTCATAGAATCATGGAATGGTTTGCATTGGAAGGGACCTTAAAGATCATCTCGTTCCACCCCCCTGCCCTGGGCAGGGACACCTCCCACCAGACCAGGTTGCTCCAAGCCCC
This sequence comes from Alca torda, assembly GCA_008658365.1. Lineage (NCBI taxonomy): Eukaryota > Metazoa > Chordata > Aves > Charadriiformes > Alcidae > Alca > Alca torda. Next base: position 4,901,911 of record CM018101.1, read on the forward strand.
GTCCAACCTGGCCTTGAACCCCTCCAGGGATGGGGCAGCCACAGCTTCTCTGGGCAACCTGTTCCAAATTCCCAACAACTACCTTCTGAAAAGGTCTGGGACAGATCTCAGATGGGGTGCTGGGGTCAGGTGCAGGAATGCCTGCCCGCAGCTGCATGACGGCCGAAGCACTCCTGGTTGCCTGAGGACTGAGATTCCCTATAGGATTGTTGTAGAAGGGTGGGAATGGTGGAAAACCTCCCAGGTGTAATTAAATCCAAGTTAAGTGCTCACCACTAACCTCCAATGCTGAGCACTCAAGGGCGTAGGTGTCTACCCCTGAGCTCTGGGTAACCATGTAATGATATGCAGACTCAACATGCAGGTAACACGCAAGAGGTGACTAGCAAGTTGCGTCTTGAGTTTAGGGATATATGAAGACCACATGGTGCTGAGGACAAGGCAGCTGGGGTTGGTGTCTGGCATCTAAGTCCCACATCATTTAGGAGAGATGAATCCATGGCTTAACTCATCAGCTCTCTGCTGGTGAATCTGGTCGATGCATTTCTTCTGCCTGCTGAGCTCTGTGGGAAGGTGGCTCTGAGAACGCCCCTTGGACCGAGCCCAGTGGCTGACACGGTCAGAAGAAGGGTTGGTGGTTGGATCCCAACCGGACTTAGTACCTGAGTTGTCCCGGAGAAATGCCTGAATGATGTCTGACTGTGTTACCTTGCCAAGCTGGAGCTGCCTAGCTGTGTTAGCTGGGTACAGTGCTTGAACTCGCCAGCTCTGACAGGAAAGGCTCTTATGGCCCTAACCCAGCTTCACACGCACTATCTCCACACCTCTCTCAAGGCTCAGTGGCCTTCAAGAGGTGCATTGAAAACCACTTGGTAGCAGATTCATGTTATACTGCTGGTTTTGGCTGTGTTCCTCAGCTCAGGTTGCACTGCAGGGATTAGGTCTGTACAGGGAGCTGCATCAGACTCCAACAGGTACTTTAAGCTGATGTTAAATCCATGTATGGAGTTCTGCAGATTGCTAAAACTCAAGTCCTGCTCCGCCTCTGCTAGGTTGGGCTGTGGATTTGTGAAACATAGCCGATGTTTGTGGGCTTCTTGTCATCCCTTATTGGTGGAGGAATCATTCCCATGAGCTGAGCTCTTCACACTGGCCACCAGTGAGAGGAGTCTGGCTCTCCCTTCTTTACTCTCCCCATCAGATATTTATATACATTGGTAGGATACCCCTGAGCCTTCACTTCTCCAGGCTGAACAGCCCCACCTCTCAGCCTCTCCTCGTATGACAGATGCTCTAATCCTTTAATCATCCTTGTGTCCCTTTGCTGGTCTCACTCAGTAAGTCCTCATTTCTCCTGTACTGGGAAGCCCAAAACTGGACACAGTATCACAGATGTGTCTCACCAGTGTATAGTAAAGGGGAAGGAAATAAATGATCACCTCCCTCGACCTGATGGCAGTGTTCCCCCTAATGCAGCCCAGGAGTCTGTTGGTCGCCTTTGCTGCAAGGACACATTGTTGGATTATGGTCAACTTGGTGTCCACCAGGACCCCCAGGGCCTTTTGTGCCAGCTGGATGGCCCCCAGCATTTACTGGTGCATGGAATTTTTCCTCCCCAGGTGCAGGACTTTGCACTTCTCTTTGTTGAACTTCATGAGGCTCTTGTCAGCTCATTTTTCCAGCCCATTGAGGACTCTATGGATGGCATATCAACTACTCCTCCCAGTTTCGTATCTTCCCCAGATTTGCTGAGGGTACACTCTACCATCACCTAGGTAATTAATTAAGAAGTTAAACATTTTTAGCCCCAGTTTATATTACCCCTGGGTTGTACCACTAGCGACTGGCCTCTGGTTGGACTTTGTGCCACTGATTACAACCCTCTGGGCCCTTCCATTCATCCAGTTTTCAGTCCACCTCACTGTCCACTTCTCTAGCCCACATTTCATTAACTTGTCTATGAGGATGTTGTGGGAGATGATGTCAAAACCCAGTGATGCTCCAAAACTGCTCCAGTGACTTAGGACCGTAGCATAAGGGACCTCTGTCACCTGGTGTAGCCTCCTGCTGTAAGGCTGACTGTGACTGAATCCACCATTTCACTCCCGGAATTTTCTGCAGTCTGTGGTTTCTCTGGAGCAGTGTGGAGAGGCAGCAGTGGAAATGGAGTTGTGGGTGGAGGGGGGAGATAACCACACGGTGGGCTGAGGGGAAGCGATGCTCAGACCATGCGCAGCTCCTTTGGCCAGGCAAGGGCTGAGCTGCCCCAGAAGCAGGGTGCCTGGAGGAGCAACATCTGCAAGTCCCTGCCTGTTGGCATCTGTGGCCACGTTTCTTTTTGTCAAGAGCAAATGCAGAGTGGAAAAATCTGTTTCAGCACAGAGCACCAAGGGGTCTGTCACAATTTTGTGCTTGTTTGTGAAGGAGGTAGTTTTGGGCTTATACAGAGTGGACCAGCTTCTATACCTTTGTTTTGGCCTGTAAAAATTCTCTAGAAAGAGCTGCTCTTTGAGATTCCTCTGTGTGGCAAATGGGTGGCATTTCCTCCAGCTACTGGCTATCGGGATGGCTGGAGAGGAAACCTGTCCGGCTCCGGTGTCCGGCTCCCTCTCGTGGTATGTGTCTGGCACATGTGCAGTTATGGAAATCAGAGCAAATATTGAGATGGCAATTTTTAGAGGGCTCATAAACACCAGTTCCCCAGCCCTGGCGTAATCAAGACTCCCTGTGCTCTGAGCTTGTGTAAGGCTTTGGATACTGCTGATGATGTACGCTCCAAAAATTAATGGTTCCTCTAATGCACACACATCACTTCCCTCCCCTGCCCACCTGCTATGGAGACCCACTGTCCTTTCTATCCAGCCTGACCTGCTCCCAGGGCTCATCTTCTCAGTTTATGCAGCTGCGAGAGTGCAGAACTGCTATCTGGAAACCCACTGGGATAGGAGTGGGGCAGGAGTTTGTGAAGAGGGGGTTGTAAATGGTTGGTGGCTAGAGTAGGGTGTAAAAAAAGCTCTACACTGTCGTGGAAATTAGGTGCCAAGTTTAGGCACAGGTTTAGACTCTCTGTCTGTAGGTGGCTGCTCTGAATGCTGGAGTGCTGGGAAGCAAACAGCTCATCTCTTTCAGTGGCAAATTTTTCAAGATACTGGTTTAAAACATTGCTGCTATTAGGCATGAAGAAATGCTTGGAAGTGAGCTAGCTAGCCAAGGCAATACATACCAAGGACCATGATGATGAGTTGCCCCCTGGCATAATTCCATTCGCTAGTGTAGGGGCGGCCATGGTGTCCAGCATAGGAAATCTCTCTGAGGCCCCGAGAAATGCCAGGTAGTTATATCTGTTACAAAACCCAATGAAAAAGAAGGTCAAAGAAAAGCCAAGTGCATTCATCTGGCTGGGTCCCCTTGCTTGGATTTGTGTTCCCTGGCCTTTTTTCACTCTGCACTATCACTTTTCTTATCAACAGTGGCCATTTCTCTTGGCTGGCCTGAATGCCTCTGAAAATGAGATTGAGTCGCAAGCATCTATGGGACCTCTATGGGACTGGAAATCATTCTTTTCACCATCATGACTCTACCTCCAATTACTTACTATGGCCAGCTGTCTCCCAAGATAGTTTGCACTTTGTCTGGAAATCACTGGCCTCTGGTATAGTTGTCTTCAGCTTCAGACACCTTCAGATGCTCCTCTCTCCCTGTTGAGTGCATCTGTCCTGGAGGAGGGAGTACCAGTTCTGCCTGGCTCTTCTGCCAAGCTCTCCGCCTCACGCCATGACTCTGAACCTCAAGGCTGCTTGTTTCTCTGGTCATCTGCAGCGTTGTAGACTGGATCAGCTGTATTGAAACATCCTGAAATACTAGAAGGTTTTGGAAACCTGAGGTTAACTGTATTGCTGTATTTCAAGACCGGAGAGGAAATTGCAACTCAAACAATTCTAAATTTCAGCTTCAAAGTCCTCTACTGTTTTCCTGGCTCCAGGGAAAAGCCCAAATCCAAAGGGGCTTATTTTCCAGACCTACCTCAAGACAGCAGGATCCTCATAAGAATGACATCGCCGGCCAAACTTGCCTAATTTTTATGCTAGAAGGCAAGGTGTTTTTCTGCCGCTTCACCCACTTTTGCAATTTCAGAGTCAGCTCACAACTTCCCTGCATCTAATCTCAGCTTAGTAGAGTCTCACGCCTTTTCTCCTTCCTTTGCCTTGGTGGCAGGGGTGTGAGTCTCACCCAGGGCGTCCCTGCTTTCGAGGAAATAACTCATTCTCACAAACCTATACATTATAGCAGATGAATGTGTTGGGCATTAGCAAAGAGCAGAATACTATAATAGTTCCAACAAGAAACTCTTTCAGCATATGAATCCCAGCGATTACTATTTTCTTGCCCGGTAGTTCTTAATAAAAAAGTGGAAGGTGCTGTATGTAAGATGGGTTGTGGCTCTGATCAACAAGAGAAAGAGGAGCGGCAGCATCCAGAAATGAACCAGCAGACAGTAGGAACAACCAAAAATGAATAATCGGTGCAATGGGCAGAGGCAGAGTTACCTCTGGCTGTGGGGTTTTGTGATGCAGTACTACATACCAGCATTTTTATGCACTCACAGACAAGCAGACATAAATCCATTTGCAGCAAAGACGATAATTTTATAGTAGATGAAAGAAAAAAAAAAAAAGGAATGTCTGCTGGATAACTCAATTTTTGGGAATGGAAAATGTCCTAAACAGGATTTAATTTACACAAATGAAATAAACTCACTCAGCTACAGTAAGAAACCGTCGCCGGCTGATAGTTTGTCACCGTCTTTGCCTTTCTGTTTTTCTCCACAGCCAGGAAGTCGCTGCCTGGTTTCTGGCTGAGTGGCTTTGCAGAGCAGAGATTTGTGGATGGCGGAGCAACAGAGCTGTCATCCCTCAGCTGAAATGAGGGCTGTGCAGAGAAGTGGGGTCAGGTGCAGGCTGGGCTGCCCTGGAGGGAAGGGATGACTCCAGGTCATCCTGGTTGCATGTGTCGGGGATGTCTCTGTCTCTCTGTCTTTGCCTTTCGCAGTTCAGTGCACAGCACAATTTGATTTGCAGCGGCAGACGTGCTCATTTTGGGTGGGTGAGGTAGCTGGATGTTTTTGGAAGGGGTCCACACGTACTTGGTGCTTCACCTCTGCTGTGCTGAGTGAAGCTGAATGTTTTGGGGGCATGAATTTGGGTCTACCTCAACTCTCTACACAAAGGACTGTCCTGTGAGGTGTCTGGAGCACAAATCTTGTGAGGAGCGGCTGAGGGAGCTGGGGGTGTTCAGCCTGGAGAAAAGGAGGCCGAGGGGAGACCTTCTCGCTCTCTACAGCTCCCTGAAAGGAGGGGGTAGCCAGGGGGTTCAGTCTCTCCTCCCAAGGAACAGGTGATGGGACAAGGGGAAACGGCCTCAAGTTGCACCAGGGGAGAGATTTAGACTGGATGTTAGGAAAAATGTTTACACTGAAAGGGTTATTAAGCCTTGGAATGGGCTGCCCAGGGAAGTGGTGGAGTCACCATACCTGGAGGTATTTAAAAGGCGGGTAAACGTAGTGCTTAGAGATATGGTTCAGTGATGGTTTTTGTCAGAGTTAGGTTGATGGTTGGACTCGATAATCTGAAAAGTCCCTTCCAACCTAGGCGGTTCTGTGATTCTATGATGTGAGGATGCAGCTCCACGACAGCTTAAGCTACTAAATTCAGTAACTGAGTGTGCTCAGGAGCTGCTGAGCTGTAGTCAGAGGTGCCCAAACTCATTCCCAGGGAAAATGTGGTGGAAGAACCACAGCTCTTCCAACAGAGTTAACCCATGTCTTCTCATTGTGCCGTCGGGATGTGTGAATTCCAGCTGTAGCAACAGCTGCAGGAGTTTGTAAAAGACCCCCTGAGAACTGTAAAATCAAATGCAATCAAGGGTTTGTTTCCTGTTTGAACTCCTTCCTTCTTCCAAATTAAAACACACCCGTCTGTTGAAGGGGAGTCGATGGGGCAGTGTTTGTCGAACAGATCTCACCCTCAGAGTGGTGCCATTTCTGTAACCCTGGCAAATGTGATCCACAAAATCCTGAGTCAGTCTACAGTGCTGGGGAATGTGTCTATGATTGCAGACTGGAGATATTTGGCATGGACAAAGCACAGCGCAACTTCCCAGCAGCTAGAAATTTTAGGGACTTGTCTTATTTGGACATAGAATCATAGGTTGGTTTGGGTTGGAAGGGACCTTGAAGATGATCTAGTTCCAGTCCCCTGCCCTGGGCAGGGACACCTCCCACTAGACCAGGTTGCTCAAAGCCCTGTCCAGCCTGGCCTTACATGTGGTAAAATTTGGTGGTTTTCAGCCTGTGGTGAGGTCCTGTGTTGCTGGAGTACCCCTCTGGAGCATAAAGCCCTCCCTGATGTTTGCTGGTGGCTGCCAGCTGGTGCTGGCTGGCTCTATGCTCTGGCTGACGGCAGTTTGGGAGGGACCCACGTGCTCTCCCTGCGTCTGATGATTTCACCATCCTGTTTGCACTGATCTGTAGTTGGAGGCATGGGAAGAAGAGGTGTTGACATTGCAGAAGGGCTGAAAGAATGGCAATCCTTGTTTTAAGCTCAGAGCAGTATTGAACAGAGCCAGGAGGGAAGGGCCCGGGCTCTGCTGCAGCGCACCTCAGGCATATTAATTAAGAGTGGAGGCCAACAAGGAAACCTGCTCAGTGGCAGCAGACTTTAACCCATCGCACTTTGCTGCCTCTTGCTTCCCATACAGTGCTGCAGGTGCATCACTCTGTTGCTGTTTGAAAGCAGGGTAGCGCATTTTCCAGTCCTACAGCTTTGGGTGTCCTCCCTGGGCTGAGAGGTGTCACCATCTCCGGTAGTGTTCTCCCCCTGTACTTCTGTTTCTGTCTGCTCTGGACCCCGGTAGTACATGAGGGGGTCTCAAAAAAGGTCACCAGATGAACAATCAGATGGTAAACACCAAACTTTGGCAACTAGGATGCTCAGGTGTGGACGGCAGACCTCTGCCAAGACTAATGTCCACTGAGAAGACAAATCCTTCCCCTCCACATTCCCTCAGCACAGCTTTGCTCATTGTTCATGAAGAGTAATTAACAGGTAAGTCATTCTGCAGTCACCAGTACCCAAGCCAGGACACGTAAAGCATTTCCCTCAGCTTTTTCTGTAAGAGGTTCCGTGGCTGATCTTATTGGCAGAAGCACCTATGTCTGTGTGAGAAGAGCTGTGAACGTCCTATCAAAGAGACAAGTTGGGTTTTTGTTTTTTTTTGTTGTTGGGTTTTTTGTTTTTTTTCTTTGGGTTCTTTTAGGGGGTATGGAGCAAATAGAAGAGTAAGAAAAATGATGTTTGGAGCAATAAAGTAAGAATTTTTCTTAGAGCCACATGGTATGTGTTGTGATATTACATGCTTGCCCTAGATGGTCACGTCTGTTCACTGGGGAGGTCTCTTGGAATTCCTTCGTATTCCTTAGTCTGCTCCTGTTTGCCACTGATGTTCAGATTTTGAAGGCAAATTCTCAGGAGGTTGTTTTTATATATGCAACTCCTAAGCCAGACGTTGATTTGTACAGGAATATTTATTTCATTTGAGCTGAGTGGAGCGACCGCTGTAGCTATAGAAGTGGCTTTGGTTTTTAGGCTTTTCTGGTTTTTATGGTCACATTTGTTTTATGTTAGATCTCTGGGAACCGTCTAAAAATAATTAGTCCCATTGAAAACTGTGCATTTTCTTTCTCTTAGTGAATATTTTCTACACAACTTGATAGACAGAAGGCTGTTGGGGCTACCATTGATAACTTTGGTTACTGCTTTTATTGTCTACTGTTTTCTTCCAGAAGACACTTGATTTGTCTTGGTTGTTGTCAAGAATTATTAGTACTGGCTATAGTTACTCAAATCTTTTGATTAGCTGGAGACTTAATAAAGCTGTTTATACCCTATTTTTTATGGATGGCTTCAACTCCAGAAATTGCTTTACTAATTGATTTTAGGATGGATTTTCTTGTGGCTGAGGAATTAATGTCTTCGGTGGCTTTTATATGACAAATTTTTTCCAATAGCCGTATTGTGCTTGGACTTCATTCTTATAAAAAAGAAAACAATTAATATGCTTGGCATAACTAACCACAGTCAAGGTTTTTCTTCAAAAATATGGTTCCAGCGTTATTATATAGTATTTTTGTAACTTTGTGTTGTTACTATTCTAATCTTTCTCTAATGCTGGGTTGTGTATGAGCTAAATTGAACTGTGCAAAGCAGGTGACTAGATATAATAAAGAATTTTCTTTTACGCTGAGGGTGGTGAAAGCCTGGCCCAGGTTGCCCAGAGCGGTGGTAGATGCCCCATCCCTGGGAACATTCCAGGCCAGGTTGGACGGGGCTCTGAGCAACCTGATCTAGTGGGAGATGTCCCTGCCCATAGCAGGGGCGTTGGACTAGATGGCCTTTAAAGGTCCCTTCCAACCCAAACCATGATTCTATGATTCTATGAATGGGTCCTGCTGGTTTGCACGTGTTTAGTATTCCTTTGGCTGCTACAGAGGGAAGGTGTTGAGGCAGCTATGTGTCACCTCATGTGTTCTTCTCCCTTTCTTTGTTTCTCTACAGCAGCAGTAACATTGGGATATCCCTGATCTTGCAGTCCGTAGGGACCATACGAGACTGCTTTTTTACTGGCGCTGGTTTGCTGGCATCATGGCTCAAAGGGCAGCTCTGCAGCCTTGTTCTCCTGCAGCTCTCCACTTTCTTCCCTGCCTGCTAACACCACTTCTGTAGATGTGGTGCTGAGGGACATGGTTCTGTGGTAACTTGGCAGTGCCAGGTTAACGGTTGGACTTGATGATCTTCTTCCAACCAAAGCAATTCTCTGATTCTGTTCCATGATTCTGATGGTGCCTTTGCTTTTTCTGGCCTCACCATGCGGGAATAAGCAGTTGCACATGCAGCCTACAAATGCCCTTTAGCGCTGCCTGAGATCATAGATCCTTTTGCAGCAGTCCTCTGTGACAGCTTTAAGGCTTAACCGCCTTTGTGCGGTGGCTGGGTCACGGGTTGCTTTTTGCAAACCAATCAGTTTCTCCTAAATTAGCGGCTCTCATCTCTTGCTCTTGTGTTACAGAAATACAGCTGTGCCCTGGGGCTCCTGCTGCTTGTCAGAGCTCAGCATCTCCAGGAGGCTGTTGGGATTTGTGTGGGAGGTCTTGGCCACTATAGTGCCTTTGCTTTTCTGCTTGCTGCAGTTGTACATCTGTCAGGTCTTCCTCCCTCTAATAGAGATCGGTCAGGTATCGAGCTGTGCTCAGTCCCATCCCTCTTAGTTTGCCCTGGGCCAACAAAAGTCTCGTGGCTAACACGTCAGGCTGGCATTCTCAGTCTTTTATTTATCTCCAAGAGGACTTGTGGCATGTGGGAATGCCAGCTCGTTCCCTTGGTGCTTTCCTGAAATGGTACAGAGGTGTGACACAGGTTCTCAAGTCTGAGAGCAGACCAGGTTATAATGGCTACAAAGCTCAGTGGATCCCTAAATTTTCAATGACAGGGTTATCTTGGCTACTGAAATGTGGACTTATCTGCATGTGTGAGGGTGTCCTGCCAGGTGGAATCCCAAATCTGTCATCATGCAGATAGGGGAGGAAGTAGGACCTAAATTTTATTGAGGTCCCTGGAATGGCCTAACCTGTTTAAAAAGCATCTCAACATACTTATATGGCATCATAGTTTTGTCTCCCAGTTTGACGTCAATCTTGGGTGCTCCTTCTAGGGGACATTTAGAGGATCTGGCAGTTGCTGGTGCTGCTGGTCTTTTGCTCATAAAGGCATAAACAGTCCCGTGAGCAGCACCCGGGCTCACCCATTTTTACAAAGGTCCATGCACCGGGTGAGAGCTGGGTGAGACCTGCTCAAAGACCCTCAAATGAATCTGCAAAACAACCCTGCACCAAAACGTAGAAAGGAGAGTGATCTGTATGTTTGTGGTTGCATGGTCTCTTTGCATTTTAAATCTCCAAGTCCTTTGGATCTGTGATTTTAAACTGACCCTTAAACTGACCATGCCGACATGACTTTAGAATGAGGAAGCTTTTCTATCATCAGGCTTGTTTTGCTGAGGTTTTGGGAAAGGTTCCCATGAAAAGTCCTTTGTAGGGCAATTGGCCCTTCCCTGTTGTAAGGACCTGGAGGAGGTATAAAGTGGCCATGTCCTCCTCAGACCTTATGCCTGTTAGAAACCAGTCCCTGGGTAGAACGTTGGCAGGAGGGTCCTCAGTTTTCCATGATTAACTCTGATGATGCCTCCTGAGGTTTCTGTGGGGCAGGTCAGATACTGAAGACCCAAGAGAAGATCCCAACAAACATCAAGGGGAGCCTGTGACTTGTTCATTGCTTGTGGCTTAATGCAAAGGAACCTTTCCCATAGGAAGAGGAGAGGAAGAACTGCAGTAACTGCCATCAGCAGTAAATATTTATCTCATTATTTACATGAAGTTTTCCTGTTTCCCACTGGATACGTGTAGGGATTCAGACATGCTATCCTGCGTTCAGCAGGAGAGAGTTCTGTTTGTAAGACAGAAAATGATGCAAGAAAAAGAAAAAATGTTTGATCATTGCTACCTAGTCACTTTTCTAGTCTGATTAAAGCATATTTTCATACCTTCATTGTCTTGTCACCTAACGAGGAGTTAGGAGATGGCACCAAAAATAGTGTGCACTCTGTAAGAATATTTACCTATGCATGTTGTAGCTGTTAAGAGGGATTAAGAGGGTTAGACATTGATGGGACACAAGAAAGGAAGAGATCAGTCTGTTTATTCCACTTTCAAATATACACGTTCCTAATTTGAAGTGCAGCTCTTGACGTAGTTCTTACATTATTTATTATTATTAGATATCAATGCCTACTCAGCATATTTATTTTGTTAAATTACATGCCTGAAATTAAATGCAGCCTCTTGCCAGCGTTAATGTTCTTCTGCCTACTCTTATAATTACTATTGATAAGAGGTGACTTCCAAGTCAACAGCATGTGGATTGATAAGGCAGTCATCATTATGTTACCTGAGTGCTTTTTGGAAAGCTTAGCTCAAGGGCAAATCGTGTTTCCTCCAGAGCGTGGGGTGCCGACTCCCCAGCCTGCAGACCACCGCTGAAGGCGGTGTTTGTGGCTATGAGGTGTTCGGCTAGCATCTGAAAAACCACCCCAAAACTGTACACTCATGAGCATTTGAAATCAGTAAGCGTGACGGGTTTTGGGGGTGCACAGGGGGGTGCCTCCTGTGCTTATCTGTGAGTCGCCGGAGGGTTTCTGCTGCTTGCGTTTCTGCTCTTCTCTCCGGCTCTCGGATGCTCTTCTCTTCATTCTCAGGTAGTAGATCCGGTTGGCTTCTGGGTAGGTGACTTTGCAGAGAGGGATTTTGTAGATGGCTGGGTTGTCTGAATTTATCAGCAAAAAGAGAAGTGCGGAGAAGCAAAAGGGCCAGGTGCAGAGTGGCAGCCCAAGCTGGAAGGGGAAAGGACAGACACGCAAGTGCCTTTTGGTACCTGTTTTTGCATGTTCCCTTTGCTTACTTCTGCCTGTTGTTAAATTCTTGCATTTGAGAAGCTGGGAGAGTCTGCGCTTTCACTGAGGACAGTGTGACAGGGGACATCCCTTACCAGGGAGGTGGGAGATGCCCCATCCCTGGAGGTGTTCAAAGCCAGGTTGGACGGGGCTCTGAGCAACCTGATCTAGCTGAAGATGTCCCTGCTTGTGGCAGGGGGTTGGACTCGGTGGCCTTTAAAGGTCCCTTCCAACCCAAACCAGTCTGTGATTCTATGATTCCTGAACCCCCCCCGGCACAGCATCCCCCATTCGGATCCAGAGGAGGATGCCCAGATGCAGGAGCCTGCATGGGGGCTACAAGCGAGATAGGTGCCTGCTGGTCAGTGGAGGTCTGGGAAGATCCTCTGCTACCAAATGTCGATTCAGCTGCTCACCCAGAGATATCTAGTTTATCTGAAATACATGGGGATGTGTAAGGCATCCCACAGTGGAAACCTCAGTCCTTTTGGAAATGCAGCTCAGGGCCAGAATGGCACTTGGCACCAATATTGAAGCAACTGAATCAGGCTCCAGAGCTCGGCCGGCCATAATGAAAGCCAAGACACCCAGCTCGCACACAGACATTTAAATTGTCTAATAAATGAGCTGAATCCTAGCCTCGCTGTCCCGTAAAATGTCCTGTACTGAGACAACTATTCACACATATTCACTGTACTCAGTGCCCACGTATTACTGGCCCTCAGTCCCGCTCTGTGGCCCTACCTCTTGAGCTGACCTGGGGTCTGCCAAAAATCAAGATGACAAGGAGAAAAAGTAAATGTTCTTTTTTTTTTCTGAGACATCCCAAAAGCAGGTGTGCTTAACAAAGCAACCCATCTGCAGAGACCCACGCGGTACCGAGTGGATGCCAGATGCATACATTTAGTGCATGAAGCTGATAGTTCTAAATTTTTTTTTTTCCTTTTAAGTTACTAAATCAATTTTATTAAAATATGGTTTTGCTTTAATCTCTCAGATCTTAAAGAGACAAATCTTGGCATTTCTGGCTTCACCTCTTTCTTGATCTTTCCAGATACGATAATTTTGTATTTAAGAGAAGGGTCTCCCCCCTGCTACTTTAGTTCTCATATCCAAATCAAACTGAAACAATATCTGTGGGTAGGGTGGGAGAAAGATCTTGGAAGAAGCAAGGAAAAATTCGGACCACTGGGAATTATTCAAAAAACATTGCCTGCAACTAAGAGATGCATCTCAAATCGCTCGCTGCTGCTGGAATTCACATATACACGCACAATCCTGCTGTGGATGACAGGCTCCAAAGGTTATTGAAATCTTATTATCGGAGTCTGCATGTGCAGAATTCAAATGCCAGAGAATCTGTGCAAGACCTGCCATTGGCTGCAGCATTCTCATTTCAATGCTGTCAAAGCTGACACGGAGAATATCGAGGCGCTTCCTTAACATTATATCATAACAAATCAAAATACAGTTAAAGCAAACAAAGAAAAACCCTCATAAATCCTCCCCCCCCCTCCCCTCCAAAACTTACCACAGACAGGGCATTAGCAAGAGCTGCTCCGGAGTAGGCACAAAATAATGCTGAGAAAAGAAGACCGAAGAAGCTCAAGATGAGGAAAATATTGTTCTTCTCTCCAAAGAAATTATCAGAAATAGTAATATTTCCCAAATGCACAATCAAATATTCTCCCTGCTACCTGATGTAAGGATTAATGTTAGAATTCAACGATTAGTTAAAATGCCCCAGTGCTGCGTATGGACTGCATTGGGTCCTGTCTGCTCTGTGGAGATGGATGGTGAATGAAGAACGTGTTTCTGTCAGGAGCAGCTGGCGGTGGTGTTTCTGTTATCAGTTGGCACAACTTGACCTGTGTGCAGTGGGGCATTACCGAAATTCTACACCAGGGTCTGTCCTGTGGCTTCAAACCATGAGCAGTTAGCCGTGGGCCTCCTGGCTACAGGAGATCAGAGGGGGCAAAGCAGGAGATAAGGCACCCAAGGACAAAGCCGACGAAGGGAAAGCTATGGAGCAATCCAGAAACTGTGCTCAGGGCAGGGAACTACTGAAATGCCAATGGTTGGAGGCTGGGTGAATCTTCGTGGTGATTTTATATGTGCTACGCTCTTTCTAAACTCTTCCCATAGAGTCTGGTTTTGGCTGTTGTTGGAGATGGGGTCATTGGGTAGTCGTATTTTAAACTGATCATGTGCAACAGCTCCCTTCTTATGATGCACTTCTTCTAATGCTACATATAGTTATGAAAAGGCAGCTTCTATGAATCTGTTGAGTTGCTAATTTGTTAACCTTCTGCTCCTGGCATAGCTTGTGCTCCTTCCGCAAACAGCACCTCCACCCTTCCTAGGTGCTTTTAGGCCCTTCTGTCTGCGCTTGCAGCTTGCACGTCCAATCTCAACTCTGATGCCGTCACGGAAATAGCTCTTGCGTAGGACCTAGTTTTGCAGCAGAGCGGTATTTGACTCTTAAACCCATACTACCCATGGAGTGCCTGGCTGCATACATTTTCATCTTTCCTTTATGTAAAAGACACGTACCGCAGGCAAGTGACAGCAAATGAATCTGCCAGGTGAGGGCATAGAACATGCCCCCAATCGCAATGCACGCCAGTGCGCAGTTGTAGTTGTGTAAGCCAAGGTAGATGCTGTCAAACGGTGATGCAATGCTCAGCGCTGCAAGACAAAAGGCAAGGCTGTCAGGTCAGGCGTGAGAGGTATCTGCAGGACCCGTCACTTGCTGGAAATCCGTCATCCCTTCCCTATGACAACTAGACAAATTTAACCGTGTTAACACTTGCATAAGATGCACATGCAGAAAAAGGATGGAATTAACTGAAGAGCATTATTTTGGAGCTCTGATAATGTCCCTAGGGTTGGAATTGGGCCCAGTCTCAAAGGTTTCTTTCAGGCAAAACTTTCTGCGTAGGCACTGAGTGTGTTGTAGTCAGTCCCCCAGATCTCCCCCAGGTGGAGGATCCAGCCAGAGTGTAGGAAGACCTTCTCACCTGGGTGTCCTCGCAGAAACCTGCACTCACGTGTGCTGTTTAAACCTCATACGTACCCTGATCTTGAATATCAGAGGCACAGCCGAGTGTCTTTTGTGGGAGTAAGCGGCGTTTTCTGTCTCTTCCTAGTGACCTTTGCTAGATGTGGTCTAGATACTAGAGGTGGTCACTCTGTCATAGCTGTGGGAATTCTCCCACTGGTCTGCTCCAAACCTGACCTCCTAGGTACTTCTACAGGATTTGTCAAAGGCTTCAGGAGTACCAGTAAAAAGAAGAGCACAATATGTTGTGCATGGGCCACCTTTGTGTCACTCTTAATATTAATATATTTCCTAGTATAATGGCCTCATTTGTCTTCAGTTTCATTGCCATGCTTATTCCCAGATACTTTCCCCTGACCTTCCTGTTCTAGATTACATATCAGACTTGTACAAAATTTGCCAAATGTTCTTAACCATAGAAATCATGGATAGTTTTTTTTAAAAACAGAAATGTGAGGCAGCTCACATCTTGCACAAAGTGCTTCAGAGCACAAAGACCTTAGCGTTGGCTGACTGTGCCTTTTCCAAGTTTGTAGTCTCAGACTACACTTACACCAGCATGTTTTTTTACTGCAATCAGTCACATAAGTGGCATTAATCTTGTCTAACTTCAAGGGTCGGATTCATCTCTCTTAGCTTAAGGTTTTTTCTCTTCTTAGTGG
The DNA here is from genome assembly GCA_008658365.1 of Alca torda. Lineage (NCBI taxonomy): Eukaryota > Metazoa > Chordata > Aves > Charadriiformes > Alcidae > Alca > Alca torda. The sequence goes on from CM018101.1 coordinate 4,917,193, forward strand.
AGAGACAGGCCATTTTGAGTGGCATTTTTTAGCTATTTTTACAAATCTGCAGCAGGATAGAATGAACTGCATCCCAGAAAAGTCTGTTTTTTTTCATTGACTGATGAGCTCTGAGGTAGACATCGGCATGTGGTAGTAATTTAAAACACTTGTGGTGGCAAGAGATCAGTTCTGAAACTATTCCTCTAGGTTTCCGTATCATCATCTCCATGGGATTCATCATACCCAATGGCAGGAGGGTTAAGCAAGGTGGAACAAACCACCTGCCCGAGTTACAAATGTAATAACAAAATCAAAGTTTAAAGAAAATCTGCTTTTGTTCTTGCCTTCACCATGCTGTGTGACCTTCAGTAAGACCTTCCAAATTTAGAAGCAGTTTAAAAAATGGGAGTGTTGTCCCAAGTACATCCAAGCCCATGCAACTCTAAAGCCTGGACAGGGTCATAAAATGGCTAGTGTCAAGACATCCCAGTTAAAAAATTACTTTGATAAATATTTCTATTTCTTACCTGCAAACATCCCCACTGTTGATCCAATTGCAGCGTGTAAACAAATAAGTGGGGAGGAGATGAGTAAAGCAACAAGGATGATGCCTCCAGTCCAGGGGTTTCCACAACCGTACACTTGCCCGGCGCCGACAGGGATGGACTGCAAGAGCTGCAGCAGCCAGTGGAAAAGGGCATGTTTTTGTATCTTTGTACTCAAAAGGACACAGCAGTTATTTCGTCCAAGCAAATTGTTAGAAAGAAAGGAAGCAACCCTGGCTCTGAGTGGGACCAAGGGGTAAATGTGGGCTCTCATGCCCTTGAAACCGGAGTTAGTTCACTATTTGGTTTGAACTTCATCAGTCCAAGATGGAGTTTTATTTCTTTTGGGATGGTAATATGGTGGATGGGGGTTGTTTGTAGTTTGTTTTGGGGGTTTTTTGTGTGTGTTTTTTTTTTTTTTTGTCTTAGGTAACTTTAGTGAGGGAGAAAAATGGTAACCTTCCTAGCCAAAAATACAATGGTGGGCCTGGTTGACTTGAATTTATTATATATTATATAGAATCATAGAATCACAGAATCTTCATGGTTGGAAAGGACCATTGAGATCATCAAGTCGAACCATACACACACAAAAAACCCCCTACAATCTCTGCCACTAGGGCATGCCCTGAAGTGCCAAATCTAGACATTTCTTAAATACCTCTAGGGATGGTGACTCAACCACCTCCCTGGGCAGGCTGTTCCATGGCCTGACCACTCTTTCAGTAAAGTAATGAAGCACATTTTGCTGCTTTGGGAAGGTGATTGTCCAGAGCTAAAGCTAGACCTGAGGGGACTGGGTATAAATGAGTTTCTGTTCCTTCAGGATTCTGATGTTTCTTCTGTCATTGCACGTTGTCACTGACTGTCTTGCTGGTGTTCTCTTTAACCACATCTGGACAGTGGGAGTGCGTATTCAGATGTGCTTCTGTATTGCCAGCACTGAAGACTTGTTTTGGGGCAGTCCAGTTTTAGGTGAGGCGAGAGGTTCAGCGGCTTTTTCCCCCGAGGCTCAATCAGCCTTTCTGCTGGATCAGCCAGGACTTTCCCTGGGGATTTTGTGGCACTGTCCTCTACAGGCTGAACCAAGCCATATATTTCTGTGAATTGCTGCTGGCTGCACATATACAGCCATTCTGACCCATGTGAAATTGTTATCCCAAGCTGAATGCCTTCAAGCTCATCTTTTTAATGAAATAGCATAGACTTGTTGGGGTGAGGCTTACCAGTGGCACATTGATTGCAGACCAGGTGATATTGGGCGCCGAGGATACAGGCTTGATGAGGGTTGTAGGGAAGAAGGGGTTGTAGTGTCCTGTGGCTGCCAAGTACAAAGTCACCACAATATTGAAGGGCAGAGTGAGAACAGGAAGATCCCATTTACTGAAGATGGATCCCAAAGCACTGGACAGGATTGGACTGAGAGCAGAAGAAGAGAAACAAGTATGACTTACAACAATTATAGTGGTGAAACTATAGCCTACCACTTTGGCCGTGAGCTCTGGTAAATGCAAGTCAATGCCATTCCTTTTAGAAACATCAGGTAGTGAACACCTTTATATATTATTCTGCATTGGACAAATAGTTGCAGAATGCTGTTCATCTTTTTGCAGCAACTATCACATCCATTCATGGATAGTGAAAACTCCACACCCTTCTCTCAGGAGAGCCGGCTAGTGTGCGAGTGCTCTGCCAGCTGTGCTGCGCTCAGGGAGCCAAGGAAGAAACGCATCCCTACAGCATCGAGACATGGATGGAGAAAGGCGATCTGGCTTCTTATTCTGTAGATAAATCTAATAAGAAACAGAATTTTGGGAATGCCACATGAAGAACTTTGGAGAGCTCTAGATGGTTAAAAAAGCTCCTGTCTTTATGAGGCAAGAGGGAGTTGGAAATGGTGTAATTGGCTTTTTGTGCATTAAATAGTTTGAAGGATACCAGAAGAGAATTCGAGAGATACCAGAAGAGAGTTCTAGAGACACCAGAAAAGAGTTCTAGAGGAGAAATAAAGCAGAAGAGGTGATCAAAGAGTATGGAAAACCTTCCATTAAGAAAGACGTAAAATATTTACTGTGTTAGACACTGTTTTGGAGAAATGAGTCCTTAGGACATATGGAGGCTGACAGAGTGTAAGGCAAAGTCAGCACTATAGCAGAGCTGTGAAAGGCGTTGTGCCACCCGTGACCCAGACCTTGACTGATGTTCCTGCTTATGTCAACGAGACTGTTGTTACTGTGGTACCAGCCAAATATCATATGGCATTTTCTGAAAACTGAGCTTCCTTCTTAAGAAACATGGTTGACTACATTTAACACGTGAAGTATTTGGGGTGGTCCTCGAAATATTGAGAGGCTGAATACTAAAAAGCATGCAAACCTTGAGATAGCATGACTGTCCCCAAAGTTCTTGGCTGCAGAACTGGAGTTACAAACTTCACCAGATCTGCTTTCCTCAGGACATTTCCAGACTGCCTTATTTCCACTTTAAGTGAATGTCCCGCATGAACGCCTTTGTGGGGACATATTGGCAAGATAATATCTGTTTTTTACGGGGCCCAGGAAGCTTATGGAAGAGAGTGAAAGGCCAGGTCCTGTCCTTGATGAAAATAGACTGTGTTCTGCTGCTTCTAGCTGAGCTTTCCTGATATGAGTGAGCTGAGCAGCTCTTATCGTCAACCTCCAAGGAGCAGTGGACATCTCACAGTTTACAAAAATTGATTTTAAAGACTTGAATTTTTCAAGAAGCTGCCTTTGAGTCTTAGAAAGTCATTAATCTGTTTCTAATAAAAAACCCCCCAAAAACAAAAAAACCCCACTCAAACTATTTGGCATTTCAAAAGCAACATCTTGTGTCCTGTTGTGTAGATACTATCAGTGGAAAAAATGCTTTGTTCTCCCTGTATAATCTCAGATGAAGTCTATTCTTTTATGAAAACTTTGGTTCCCAGAGCAGTTTACATATTTTGTTGCTTGTAGATGTAGGAAAAAAAATCAGCACTTTGGTGAAAACGGTGTCATAATTTCTGTGCTGAAATACAAAGCTTCTGCCAGTTATATATCTTGTCAGAAAAAAAAAAAAAACAGAAAAGAAACAATTAAAGAAATGCTGACTTCTAAAGCTGAAATTCAAAGTATCAGTTGAAAAAATCATTGAAATGTCTAGTTTTAAAATCTTTCATCTCTACCCTTGACGCTTGTGAACTAAAAGAAGGAAGAAAAGTTTGAATAAAAAGCCTCAAGGAATTCTGGCAGACAAGACAAAATAAACATTCTTGCAACATGTCCTGGGTTTTGAGAGGTTGTTACAAAATGACCTTGGCTGAGAGTGACTAAAGAAATAAAATATGAAAAAAAATATCTGATCTTAAAAGCAGTGAAATGCAGTAATGACTTGCATCTTATCACTAACGGTGATTAAAACGTGCCCCTTGAATTAATTTCAGTTGAGGCTGTTAAATGGATTCTGCAGTGCTGTCCGTATTTAGAAATGGTAAATTTAATGCCGAAAGGACGTTGCCTGGCATTCGGAGTTACTTGGAGGAATTAATTTTGCTTATGACGGGCTGCGTATCTGAGAGGGGGAATATCGAATTCACCCCGTGGGAGAGCACGGGGTGGGTCCAGCACCTGGATGGGGAAGAACCGCTGCGGCGCTGGGGACAATGACGTCCCCCCTGGATGAGCCCTGCTGATGAGGGCCATTTGCAGAGCGCGTGAGCGGGGCTGCCGTGTCCATGTGCTGTAATGAGTGTTGTCTGCGCACTCCACCTCCCACCAACGTGCCTCACGAGCTCCGTGCATCAATGGATGCCTCTTTCTGGTGCTACCGTGGCTGGAGCTGCTGGTGTAGAGGGGACTCCCACTGTGTTTAAGCTGTATATAGCAGGACTCCTCATTCTCTGAGAACTGTCCCTGGGAGGAGAAGCGGCACTTACCAGGCCATCGATATAACCGCCACAGGAGGAAGAAGCCACCAGTAGTAATCGCCTTTGTCAGAGAAGACGGCCATGAGCAATCCCACCAGGATCCCGTTATAGCCGTGCAGCCCAGCTGCAATGGCTGATCTGCGATGGAAAGAAATGTTTGCAAGGTAACCAGCTGTGCTGATGGTGACCTCTCACAGGGACCCACTGAAATGCAATTTATAAACGTCTTGCTCCTGGTGAAGGGAGTGGAGGTGAGGGATGAAAAAGCAGTGAGGTTGCTGCCATATTGCATTGACTGCTGTGTGGAAGGGGAGAGTGTGGAGACCATCGAATGATGATGATATAGGGAGCTCCTTGTGACCCAAAGGACCTGCATGGTTGTGACAATGGCTATCAGAGAGCGATAACTGTCTGCTCTCACAAAGACAGCCAACTATGGGAACAGGCCTGTTTTTCCTGGACCACAGCCCTGTCCTCACCTAACTGCTTCCAAACCATCCATAAGGAATTCCAATGTGCTGTCTCTGATGTACTCAATGTGAGACTATGACCCATCAGCAGGTTCCTGATACCATAAAGCTCAATTTTTATTAAGTGCCGGGATGTGAGGTACCACCTACCTGTCCTGACTGAGGGCCAGCGCAGTTAATGTGGACACGGTCGTTCCAGTACAGCCGGTCAACATCCACCAGGGGCTCTGGATGAAGATCCCCACTAAAATGATCAGCCCGCTGAGAGGGTTGTTGACAAACATCACCTGAGAGGTCCCTCGCAAGATCCAGTCCACCAGCTGGACCATTAGGGGCTTATCTGGAGGAGATCAAATAAAAACGCCAGCGATAAGGCGTCGTTTCAGCAGGACTCCCTCAAAGCACACTCATCTCTACAGTTGCTTTCTGGCCACAGAACAGAGGCGATGTATCAACAGGACTGTAAAACCGGCCTCTGATTTATTGCTGCCTGAGCGTATTTTGCATCTGGCACTTGAAAAGCTGATAGGGATGGACTGGGCACTGCTGTAAAGTTCATGGAGGGATTCATAAAAAAGGGCTTGAATAGTCTTTCTTGCATGGTAGATTGCTTAAGATTCTGCTATAAATTTAGTGATGAGATAGTCCTTGTTTTGGTGGGTAATTCAGACGTAGAGAGGGACTTAGGCAAAGACTGAAACTACTTTGTACGTAGATAGGGAAATGTGAAAAGGATGCACTTTTGCTGTTTTAGGGGCCGGAACATGGAAGTACACTGTATATAGGGGATGGGGTCAAACTGTCAAAGGTGTCTAAAAAGTACTTTGGGAACCGAAGAACCTAAATTAAGAAAATAGTTCCTGTAGCATGGACTGTACTCAGGGGAAAGAGGAATTTCCAAAGGACAAAGAGCAATTACTCTTTGGAGAAGGCTATTGAACCCGGGCAGAGCAAATGGGCACCAAGCTCGGGTGCCTCAGGTGAGTGCAGGGGGGAGGTGGGATGTGTGTGGGCAGCCTCTCTGAGGGTATCTGTGTACAGTGGTCTAAGGTACGTGCTCATGTACATCTATGCATGTGCTAATGATCTCCATGGGCAGAGGAGGGTCTTGTAACACTGCAGTAACTTTTTGCTGCTGGGTCTTCTACTGCAAATTGACCTAAGGTCTTTTTCTGCCATGCTTCTGGGAGAGCCGTAACCATTTCCGTTCTGCTGTGCGCGATTAAACATGGTGCAAGGAGAATAAATGAGAAAGAGGGTCTGCTTGCACGTGCAATATGTTCGTGCAATGTGTATATATAGGTTTCATCTTCTTAAGTATTTAAGATTAATGCAATTAGTTTAGATTGTTAATTAGAGACAGCATGAAGTGCCAGACTACTTTTTGAATCCGGGCAGTGACTTACTCCTAAAAACTCCTCTTTTCCGCACTCCCTCCTTTTCCACTTCCCTGTGTTGTATTTACAGTAAACTCTCATGTTTTGCTTTCTGGTGAGATTAGCTTGAATAGAGGCCCTTTGAAAGGCTGGGTACCACTCTGCATCTCTTCAGCAGCACTGGGAGAGCCCTCCCAAGAAGCTGGAGCGCATGTGATGGTTTTTGTCAGAGTTAGGTTGATGGTTGGACTAGATGATCTGAAAGGTCCCTTCCAACCTAGGCAAATCTGTGATTCTAAGTTGAGGGACAGCTGCCAAGCATCCCTCAGGCTGTGTGTTGCTGGGGAGCCAGGCAGTTACAACCTGTGAGGAGTGAGTTCCTTAGAGGAAAATAATCAGGCTTTTCTGGAATAATTATTACTAATATTTGGTGCTGAGCTATGAAATGTATTGGCAATGCTCTTGGTTTTAAACACCAGTATTAACTACAAGTATTCAAATATAACCAGTGAGCAGTGGCCAGAGCTTTTCAGGACATTGAGTAAGACAAGCTGTCTACCAAGCGAGGACCACTAGAGCAAAGAGAAAGCAGGGGGAGATGATCCCCTGTGGCTGGGGACCACACTGCCAGCCTGCTGAGCTCCCTGCCCAGAGGCACCTCAGCCCACGTCCTCCACCACCGATAGCCACGGTGCTGTGTACACGGCTGCCTCTTATTTCTCTCCCATTGCTGGCGTTGTACTGCTAACGAACCTAGCCTTGACAGAGGACCCACAGTCTTACATACCCTCTCAAAGCCCCAGATCCCTTATAATTCTGGGTAACGCGGACCATCTGCTCATGTATCATTCCTGTCTGGACAGTAAACCTTTGAGATCAGTACTTGCTTTGTATTTTATAGCAACAGAACAGCCACGGTGCTTATTGCTCCCCCAAGGCTGGTAATACAAGAGCCTTTGCCCACACGATTAGCAGTCAAGTCCCCTTCCTCAGCCCACATGCAGACGAGGAGACGGTCACTGGTCCGAAGCACTTACAAACAGGACCAAACCCCCAGCCCTGACGTGTGATTCCGGGCGCTGCAATGAGGAATGTGGCGCTAATGACACATAACTGATTAAGTGTAAAAGATGTCTTTTGCCTGCGCTGAATTATGCCTGCAGCCATGGTAATGGCAAGAGGATGCAGTGAGATCCCGCTGCTGAGAATAAAATGATCTGGGTTCAAAGGCCTGAAGTTTGCAGTGAGCTCAGACCACGCTGCCTCTGCTCTGCCTCAGGGGGTCCCTTTGGTTCCTGCCCCACCACGGAAAGTGCTGTGGGCAATGTAGGTGTCCCCAGCTAGCTCTTCCTAGCCCAGAGCCCCAAACATATCCCTCTGCTTACTTTTCATCCACTCTCCATATTCCTTCATTTCTCCTGTGAGATACCCGAAAAGTTGGTGGATCCGATTTACACTTCTGCCCAGCAGGTCGTAGGCTCTTGGCTTCTGCTCCGCGTACAACTGCCTCTCACCGGGACGGTCAGCCACAACAATCTCTCCAAGCTCCATCTCTTTTGGGTGGTAAGAAGAGGTAACTGTAAATCACAAAGCCCATGTGTTAGAAAACATTTTGGGTCGTGCCGTGGCAACTTTCTGCTGTACTTCAGAGCCCCATGGTGATATCCTTTTTCAAAGATGGGACGTTTGACGGAGAAGGGACCCGCCTGAACCACTGCTGAGAGAGTTGTGCGCTGCTGCCTGGGACAGTGGTGTCTCCTCTGGGGGATGAGGACCGTGAAGTGACCCACCGCTGTCATGGAGCTGTGGCACAGAGCTGCAGGGGGAAAGAGGGATGTGACACAGGTGCCCTGCAGCATCCCACCCTCACTCCAGATCCTGGTGCAGCGTGTGACAAGCTGCTGGTTGGAGAGGGGACGTAACCTTTGCCAAGTAAGCGAGCGGTACCTGCATGCTGCTGCAGCTACCGAGGAGGGAGCCTGCTGATGTCTGGCTAGCAGCGAGCTGGGGGGAAGAAATGCAAATTGCCAGTACAGTAGCAGACAGCAGGAGACAAGAAAATGCTGGAGGACTGGCTGAAGCTTGTATCTCTCTTGATGTTTTTAGCTGGTGCCTTCATATATCAAAGCAAATCTGTGACCTTTCCATGCTCCTCATTCCACATCTGCCTTTGATAGACCATCAAGAGCAAACTGGGGTAGCATCAAAGTATTGCTCAGAAATCAGGATCCACGTGTGGCTTTAGACAAAGATAAGCACCTTGGTTCAGGGCTGTCAGCTCTTTAAATAGCAAGCGACCATCCAGGCAGGATTATGGCTTTATTAAACTCCTAATTAGAGTTGCAGGGCTCTGTTCATTAAAAAGTCCATTAAGATATAAACCCTTAAGAGAAAATACACCGCACGGCACCCCAGCGAGCTACAGTGCAGGTTACATCTGCAAAAACGCGGCCCCATCTCCGAGGGATCCTGGCACCGGCTGGTTTTGCTCTGAGCGTTTTGGAGGAGCGCGGCTGGGTTTCGAGCTGTTGCCCCGCAGCTGACCGCGTTGTGAAGCCCTTGCCCCGTGTTTTCGTGGGACATGGGCACCACCTTCTGGTGGGAGCCTGTTTTTTGGTAGCTCAAACCGTCCGGCTGTCAGCGCTACCGCCTGCAGCAGCAGCCGGACAGGCTGGGAAGGGATGCCTGGCTGGAGGGAAGGCTGTTTCGCAGCCAGGAGCACTGGCGGGCGGATGGTAAAAACCTGGAATGCCCTGATAAGAAGGTCCCTGAGCATGGAAAGGATCCTTTCCCTTCACCCCTGGCCGCACGATGCTGCGTGCAGCCCTGCGAAATGCGTTGCGCGGCGCTGGTTGTCTGGTGCCTTGGCTGTCCCTGCCGCAGCCAGAGTCTTCGGGGTGACCTTCGCGCACAAGCGTCAGCCTGGGGCTGGAGGTACGGGCCAGCCGTGTTGTTAGGTGCGACTGTGAAAAATAAACCTAACCAGCACTCAGTTTTCTTGATCCCAGGTGGGAGGAGGATTATAGAGGGATATTGAGCGGTCTAAAGCAACGGATGTGGTTGTGCAAGGAGCAGGCACCCCCGAAACCTTGCTCACGAGTGCCTCGTGGGGTTGAGAGCAAGGAGGTTCCCAGGTTCTGCCCAGCTGCAGGAAGAAGCAAGGAGAAAAAGAGGTGGAGTGGGTTTATTGTCCCTCTTCTTTTTTTTTCCTATGTCTAGCCTGGTTCTGGCCAGAAGCTGAGTCCTGTCCCTGTTTTCAGTTTAAGGCAGCCTTGGTGACTGTCATTTTTTGGCTAGTTTCTTGTGGTTATCCAGAAGGACACTGGTGTAGGGAACACTGAGCAGGAGTCCCCTTTCTCCTCCTCTGTGTCCTCTAGGCTGAGGGAACTTGCTATGGTCAGCTATTGTGAACTTCTATCCCTCTGAGGCAGGAAAAGGACAGGTCCTACTGGAAAATCAGGTATTTGTTCCTGAATTCATCCCATAAACATTGGGCTGCGTAAGATGTGTCATTGCTCCGGGCTTCCTGGTCGTCAGTGTGCCTTTGGGCACCTTCAGGTGGAAGTTGGCCCATCTCAGCTCAGAGCTGCCCTCTGAAAGCTCCTGTTTCTTCTCTTCACCTGGGTGCTGCAGTCAAACACCCAATGTTTTGTGGGAGGGACACAGGGTCACAGGTCAACAGCACAAGCAGAGAAGAGACTCCAGAGCAATGCCAGGCTAACACCTGGCTGTCCTAGAGGTTGCTTTCCCTCCAGAGTGTAACATTCATATTTAGCAGGTGTTGGCTGGTATCAGAGATATTCAGTGTTGCCTCTTTGGCTTGTTTGCTCATGTTCCTTCCAGAAGACTTCTCCAAAGAGTTTCAAGAGCTGAGGTGGATCCACATAAAGGAGACTGGAGCATCTCTTAGGATCTTGAAGTCTCAGGACCACATCAGTAGAGAAAGGTTAGTGGCCCGTTTACTGAGAACAATATCCACCACCAGCAGCCGAGGGCAGCTCTCACCAGCAGGGAGAATAAATGCTGTGTGTTTCTGTCTGTGTCTTCGTAGCACCTGAGAATCTCACACTCATTTTAAACTTCACCAGGAAAAATTACTGTTGGGTTTTACAAAGCAGAAACACCAGCGCAAGAGCTCCTGAAGTCTGTATTTACAAGACTGCACTGCTCAATTCCCTCTGCAATTGAGACGTGGGACATGTATATTTTTAAAATTCTTGTCCTTGGTCACATAATTTAACTTTCAGGGGTTAAGTGCAAAGTAGTCATGTGAGAACCCTTTGCAGTCAATACAGAGAGAGGCTGGTATCTCCAGAGAGTGATTCATGTCCCTTTTCTTACATACCTATCTGAGATTAAAAAAAAAAGGGAGTCTGTCTCTCTCTTTCCAGCGGCTGCAGAGGGAGCCTGGTTGCCGAGCCTTTAGAGGGTTATTTTCAGGCAAGAGAAATTCCAGCCTAAGAGATTTTGCCAAGGTCAACCTTGAAGTTTATGGAAGTGGGATCTGGAGTCCCAGGCTAGTGCTTTAAATCACTGAGCCATCTGTAACAGGCCTGTAATCTGCATCAAGAAGGGCATCAAAGCTCTGGGGCTAAGAAAAAAAAAATCCAGTCTCTTCCTATGATTCTTGTTTGCTTTCTCCCTGCGGATCAGAAGGAAGCTAAATCTCTGCTTGGAAGGGAGCACACTCACCCGTCTCAGATGGGAAGGCAACCTAGGACATGACAGATTTTGGGGGGAAAGGAGTAGTGCAAAAAAGAGGTGTGGGAATGCTGAAATTCTCTATACTGCCACAGCGGTGAATGGGGGGGCTTTACAGCAGAGGAGCCCAAGGATGCTACAGCAGCTACAGAAGATCCTGGAGGGTGGTGATGGTCACAGTGATCCCTGTAGGAGCATCAAACTGGAAAAACACAATTTCTTTGCAGCGAGCACCTGTCAGTCGATAGGCTTGTGCTCAGCGGTAGGGGTTCCATGAATAATAGAGAAATCATTTGAACAATTAGCTAATTAGGGTTAATGAGAGCCTGAATCACTTATGGCACACCTAAGGCTGGTGGGGGATTCCTTGAGAAAAGGGCCTTTTGTCAGCAAACACTGATTCATCAGTGTGGTAGCGAGCTGTTCCTGCTCCTTACCAACATTTGCCAGACTGCAGGGTAACGCCTGCTGGTTAGGGCTCACCCCTAGACCTACCCGTGCCCGCTCATTCCCAAACAGACAGCTGTTGCACCACGCTTTTGAGGTGCAGGATCCCGATAGCACGCCGCCTTGTGTTTTTAAGCCTCCCAGAGTAAGCACCGGGTTTCTTTTTGGCTTGCGCTGCTCGAGAAAACGTTCCCAGGGCAGCACCCTGCAGCAGCGAGCTGGTGGCCCCGTGAAAAAAGAACACCTCAAGTGGGCTGTGAAGAGTGGGATGGTGCATGAGCAGGGTGGTGGGCGATGCGTAACACTTGACCCGACTTTTACAGGGCTGCTCTTTGTGTAGGGAGTTTGGCCTTACGCTAAGACGCCTGAAGCCGAGCCTGGGGGATTGCTCTTTCCCCCTCTACGAAAGCACAGAGGTGACCAGAAAAGCACTGACTTCAAGGGACGTGGCCTCACCGGCGCCTTGAAAAGAAGCAGTTTGTAAAAGCGCCTTGCTCTCGTAAGAAACCGTAAAGAAATAGAGAAGAAATACAGCGTACAGCTAGAGGGCAAAGCTCTGGGACGGTGACAGAACGCTTGGCTGAGTCGTAATGGCTTTAACCAAGCAAAGCTCTACCAGGGATCGACTCGTGACACCGAAAACAAATGAACAAAGCAGAGCATTTCAGAACAGTTGCTGAGGTTGAGCGCAACACAGTTGCAGAGAGCAGGTATGAAACACTTAGCCACAGACCTTTAAACTTAAAAAAAAAAAAAAAAAAAAAAAAAAAAAAGCCACCCAAAAGGAAAGAAAAATGCTCAACTAAACTGTTGTTTCCTGTCACAGGCATTAAATGAAGCCGCGTTACAGAGCAGCTCTGGCATACCTGTACAAACATGACTACCACACAATAGTTAGTAATCAGGATAGTTTAACTTATGGGGCTAAATATGACTCCTACATCCTTATTTAGGTACTTGGCTTTTACGATGTGGTCTTGGAATCTTTCTGCACCTTCCTTTCCCGGTCTGCGTAGTAGTATGTAATGCAATACGTTGCTTTGCTCCAAGGCGATACTTTTCTTTACTGCTTCTTCTATTGCCTCTCTTGCAGCAGTATCTCCCAATCTGCCAAACGGAGACACAGAGTTTATTTAGTGGATTGTCCTAGTGTCTTGCACAGAAGTTACGCTGATACCATTCGCATATGGATTGTACTTGTATACATATATGTGTGTGTAACTGTGGAGGAGGGTTTGCCTTCCTTACCGTGGGTGACCTGAATGATGTTCATAGAGAGGGATTCCTCTCGGCTCCCTTTAGCCATTTAAAGGTTTATAGTTTTGGCGCTCTCTATGGCCAATGTAGACTGATTGGTATCACCTCTGGGCAGTTCACCCAGGTGGTCAGATATCGTTCTTGGGTTGGGATAAATTTCCTTCCCCAGGGGCCTGTCTCGTCCCCTTAGTGGCACAGAGAGGTGAAGATGGGGCTTGTGTGGCTCACTGTGGGCATCTCCGCTTTAAGTGTCCGTATCTGAGCATCTTGCCTTGACTTCCAGAGAAGAGCTGGTCAATATATGGATCTAGAGCATGACTCATCCCCTCCCATCCTACACAGATGAATCATGTTGCATTTGCTGTCTATAACGGGAGATACAGACAGCTCAGATGCACACAGCTGCCCCACGTACACGCAGGGAGAGGGGTGATGTAGCTCAGCTAAGTGACTATCCCAAGGTCATTCGGGACATCTGTAGCTGACTGGGGTATCAAACAAGGACACGTTAATGTTTGAACAAAGTGCCTAATACATGAAGAATTTTCAAAATGCTAACTGCTTTTTTAATAATAAAAGTAGTCAGACCAGGTAGATATTTTAAGACACAAAAATCCTGTTTTTCTGCATATGGTTTCAGTTATAAAACCAGAGGGGAAAACAAATAGAGAAAATATGAAATATAAAAACCATCGCTTCTAAACAGAATGTTTTTCAAAGGTTTCCATGAGGTGTTGGCTGCTCGGCAAAGCAGACTGTAAAACAACTTTACAAGCCACATTTATTCTAAGAGCTCCGCTTATTGAAGTACAATTCAAACTCTTGTTCTGCTGGCCAAGTTCCATAAATTAAACACTTGTCCAATAACACATACCTCTCCACTTGGATTCTCTGTTTCTTTTTGGCTTTGTGTGTCTGTGTCTCTCTCTCACACTTTTTTTTTTTTTCTTTTTTTTTTTTAATCCTTTGCAAATGGAAACAAAAAAGGTTTGCTTGTTTTAGGAATGGATTTAAGAAATAGACCAGTAAGAGTAAAAATAAGGAGAGGAAAAATAAAACAGGTCAGCAGCTTAGTCCAGCTGACCAAAATGAGACTTTCATTCCATCATTTTATGTCTTGGTGACACTGGTTTAAAGCTAAGGCTAAATCCACAGTGTGAAGCTGCATGATGGCAAATGTCTGACCAAAGAAGTGCTTCGTCTCTGTTACAATGCCCTGGGCGTTGGGTGTTCAGAGGAACCAGCACGGTGACCTGGGAGCTAAGGGAGGTGGGACTTGTGCCCTGCCTCCAGAGACAACCCCATTTCCCTCACTGCCCTTGGGTGTTATGGCCTTAGAGATGTGACCGTCAGCAGGATCAGCCTTTTCTTACAAGAGAAGGGACAGGAGAAGTGCGAGACATTTTCAGAGGGCCACCCTGTCTGACCTGGAGCAGGAATGGGTCCATGGATGTGCGAAGGAAAAGCCCTGACTGTAGCGTTCCTGGCCTCACTGTGTCTTCCCCTTCCCACCTTCTTTCCTGTTGCTCTCCGTCACCGCCCCTACCCTGCCTGCAGCTCTCACTCCTCTTTCGGTTTGGTCTAGAGGCTCAGGTCCAGACTCTGTCTAAATCAGATCCTTTCTTGCACATCTTTCTTGCAGATCCTTTCTGCATGATGTCTTTTGAAACCTGATTTTCTTTTTCATCCCAGCAGCTAAAACCCTCACCTGAGCTCACATCATATCATTTCTTTAGCACAGCATCTGTCATTCCTGCCCTGTAGCATCGCCATCTTCCCAACTTTCACTTTATCATGACCCTCTTTCTCCTTCACGTTGACCGTGAGCTGCATGTCTTCACTTTCAGAGCCAGTCATTGCTCTGTCTCATCAGGAGGGAAAAATTAATTTCTATGTTCAGCTGACCCATAACGCTGCCTCCATTTGCCAGAAATATTTCTAAAGATCCTCTCCTGTGGTACAAAGCTTGGATGCCCTAACATGAACTCCAATGAAATAAATTCCTTCCTTTATTCCAGCGAGTAGCAATGCGGGAATAATACAGCAAGAATCTGGACGGTATCTCTGCTGTCTTGTTAATTCACAGTGGAAACTTGGGGAAGTCAGCTACTGAATGTCTCTCATCAATTCGGGGGTGACCTCTTAAATGAGAATAATCCCTTTTACTCACTCTAGTGATTCAGGGACTCTGTAAGGCTTGAGTGTGACAGACATGGGCAGACAAATGTGAATCAGGTTGGAGCAGCTAGAGAAATTACTGTTCTTTATTGGAAGCTACCTTCTGCCTGGCTGAGATACCGTAACTGATGGGTGTGAAAGAGAGGACAGGGAAGGAAATGTGCTTTTAGGACATTTTAGTGTGGAAGAAGGCAGATTTAAGTTAGCTTCTGCTGAAGGTGCTTTTATACAGCCTATTCGTGTTGCAGTGTGGTTGGAGCAGCTCTTCTGGTCAGTTTCAAAGGCTGGGCTGAGGACATCAGCTCCCTTTGAGAGGTGGTAGTTGAGTGGGATGATTACTTCTCAAACTGCTCACCTGATCTGCAAGAGGTCAAAGAGGGCTTGATCAAGGAAGTGTTCTTGTATCTCAGTGTGGCTGCTTAGGTAACATCATGTAGTGGTCATAGAATCACAGAAAAACAGAATGGTTTGGGTTGGAAGGGACCTTTAAAGACCATCTAGTCCAAGCCCCCTGCCATGAGCAGGGACATCTTCAACTAAATCAGGTTGCTCAGAGCCCTGATCAACCTGGCCTGGAATATTTCCAGTGATGGGGCATCTACAGTCTTGCTGGGCAACACATTACAGTGTTTCACCACCTTTAATGTAAACAATTTCTTCCTTATATCTAGTCTAAATATCCCCTTTTTTAGTTTAAAACCATTACCCCTTGTCCTATCGCAACATGGCATACTAAAAAGTTCGTCCTCCCCATCTTTTCTGTTGCCCCTTTTAATTAGTGAAAGGCTGCAATGAGGTCTCCCCAGAGCCTTCTCTTCTCCAGGCTGAACAACCGCTGTTCTTGCTCCCTGGAGCACCAGGGTCCATCTCTCCACCATTGATCCGCAGGGCCAAGGTTATCTGTGACATGCGACACCTGTGTACACGCAATTGTACTTCAAGTCCAAAAAACGAATGTAGGCACATGCTGAGAAACCTTGTCTGTACCATGCAGAGTTAGTTGGTTGCCCAACCTGTAAACTCTTTTACTGGGATTCAATATTTTGAGCAAGCCACGGGGGTTGGCAAAACCCCTTCATTTTGCTGTGAAATACACCTCTGGTTTTGCTAGCTTAGCGTGAAGGAATCAAGCCACTCTCCAACAAAACTTTGCCTGTAAACGTTTTAACGGCAGTAACGATCACACGGTGTCTGCTATTCCTGGGCCGACCCAGCTGAATACTGGACTGTCTTTAACAATGCATGGTAAACCACAGACTGTAAAGCGCTAGGTGCTGTTCACAATGAATAAAAGTGTCAGAGCTTGGCCAATATTTGGTTAAATCTTGAAACAAAACATACAGCACTTTAATAGGGTAACCATAAAGGCATTTCTCCATATAGTTCACATCGCTTGCCCTTTAGTAGAAAGTTAATGGGGATTTTCTTTTTTAGATAGCAACTATTTATTGTGTGTTTCCCTGGTAACTACAACACTGTGAACCTTCCTTGAAAACTCCACTGGGATTCCTGCAATGTTAGTGAGCATAATGAGTGGTAAATGTAAAGCAAACCCATTGAATCACTTTATTTTAAATTCTGGCAGAGACATAATTTCCCACAGTTCATAAACATTTACAAAAAAAGGAGTTTACATGTAGAAAACCAGTTGTTTTTATCACTCAGATCAAAGAACACGTTTATCTGGATGTACGGATGCATTTTCAGCCAGATTTTGAGAAACTCAGGTGACAATCTTTAAGAAGCTTCACAGACTAATGCATGAACCTTTGAAGTCTGCAGATTTGCTCACCTGAAAATGCAGACATCACTTCTGCTCTCTGTTCTGTATGAGCTTGAAGTTTGCACTTCAAAGATTATAGACGACAGGCCAAGTTTCCCGCCTTGATAACAGCACTGGGACTTCCTGAGTATGATAAAACGAAAAAGTAGGGCATGTTTCAGGATAGGGGGATGACCAATCTGATCAAGTTGAAGATGTCCCTGCTTACTGCAGAGGGCTTGGACCAGATGACCTTTAAAGTCCCTTCCAGCCCAACACATTCTGTGATTCTATGATTCGTATCCACACCCACGTGAAGCGGCGAGGAGCAAGAGCTGCAGATAACAACTCCTCAGCTGCCGAGACTCCTGGCAGAGCCTGGCACCGCTCCACGTCCCAGGCTTCCTTTTCTTGCAGCAACTCAAGCCCAGAGTTGACTTGGTGGAGTCTGGTTTTCATCTCAGGTTTTATTCCTCTGTAGTTAACAGAATAGCACTACTCTAAGCGAGAGAAGGGTCATATCCATCAACCTCAGTGGAGCTGCTCTGGATTTATGCCATTGCTACATAAAAGTTGTTTCTGGCACTGTTTGCAAGTGGGGGCTTGTTCACTACGGGAGTGAACGAGGTTCCTGCCTGCTACCGAATCGGGGCCTCTCCCAGGGCAGGTCTGCGCCACCTCACACTGGTGACTACATCTGTACCCTACACCTACACTGCAAAGCCTATCTATTTATAGCTTGAGAGCTTCAGGGAGGGCTGGAATGCCACTTTGTGAAGGATCTAGCAATTTTGAAAGGGTGAGCAGAACAACCCCCCTCCTTTACAAAAATCTCTAACAAGAAAAACTTAAAGCAGCTATTATTTTTCAAGGGTGGATTTTTCAAAATAATTAGTTTTGCTTTACTCTTGAAAAATTGCAATATAGTATATCTGCAATATCAACTTGCAGTGAGGTTTCAAGATGGAAACTGGAACACTAGAGGTTGAGTAGCACTTAGAGTTTTTCAGGAGCAAATCGCTGTGTCCTGAGATTTCTGTGAAGTTCTTTGTTTTGTGGCTACAATTTTTCCCCCTGGTGCTTTGTTACTGTACTGTGAGAACTATAATATCATGTAACTGAAACATCAAATACCTCCTCCCATCAGAAGACATCTTTGGCATATGTTGGTGGCCAATATGTTTGTGTTCAAGCGGGATGCTCAAATCATACACAGGGTTGTGACATGGATCTAATAAGGTTGAAAGCATGTGAAACCGGGTTAAATAATGTTTCTAATTAGAGGCAGGTATTAATTATCAGAAATTCAAAAAGTTTTTAAATTAAATTTGAGAACTAAGAGGGTCAGATTACATGCACAAATTAGTTTAATCCTAATTCTAATATGAGTAGGGGAATGTGGTCCAGGAACTTTGACTGCTGTGGCACAGTTATTAAATGGGGAATTTGTGGAGCGAGACAAAGGAAATTTTCACTCTCCCAGCAGAAATGCCAGGGAAATTGTTCCCTGGGCAAGTAAGAAGATATTTTGTGAGGGTCTCCTCTGAAAGGCACTGTGAGTTACTGAGATAACCTCCCATCCCTAATACTGAAAGGCAAAAGTACAAGTATGCAATTGCTTATTTTTCTGGCATGTTTGTGGGCTGGGCAGAATTAATTTTGGGAGGAATCTGTAGGACACTTGCATGTGGGAGACTGTGTTGCATAGCTCAGCAGACCTGCTGTGTCTTCGGTGAGGGCCCGCCACCAAGCTTGGCCCAATGCGGGCTGGAGCTGTAGCGGCTCAGTTCATGTTGGGATTTGCTTCCTTTCTTATCATTTTCACCCCCATTTCTCTGTCTGCTCCATCCCAGACCAATTTCTTGGTTCTTTGTGCCTTCCGGGGTGCCTAGATCTGGAAAGACATGCCTAAGGTTCTGTCACATCTAAGATCTTAGGTAGATGACTTTTCCCAGGTGACCCACTCTGGACACCATGATGTAAGTGTGCCCTGTGTGCTGAGTGGGCAAAGCAGACACTGTTTGCTCGTGCTGAGGCTGCTTTGGGTTGTGTAAAGTGTTGCCTGAGGTTCAGTCTTCCCCATGGATGCAGGTGATGTTATCTCTTGGTTCCCAACACGCTCCTTGTCGAGGACTTCAACTAACGCCAGAATCTGCCTTTTGTTTTCTGGAGACTGACTGAGCTATGGACTTAGAAATAGGGTCAGGGTTAATATTTGTGCAATACAACACAGCACATCCCAGTTTATTGATCTATTTTTTTCATGCAATGGGCATTTTTTACCGGTTTGCCTTAGCTATGGTGGGAGCTGGGATGCCTAGTCCATAGCTAACCAACATTGGGAGTGGGGTTAGTGCCCATGGTACAGGGGATGAATGAGACTGAAATCTGTGCTGTGACATATTTTAGCTGAAACATTGATGTTTGTGAGGAAAGGGAAGGGAGAGAAAAAAGAAAGAGCATTTGCCAAACCTCCTTCTGCAGTTCATTTGGAAGTGTGAGTACTGTAAACAGCCCAGCCAAGGGATGGAGATGTGTTCAGGTTGAGCTTCCAGAGAAGAAAGACTGGAGAGCCAGGATTAGGTCAATGTCCGACTCACCCAGAGGAAAGGGAAGGAGGGAGGGGGAGTTAGGGACAAGATTAGAGTTAGGATCTGTGAAAAAGGGAAGCAGAGCCAAAGTCATGGCCAGTTTCTGCAATTCGCACTTAGTTATTCAAGTGGAAGAAGGTGGAAATGTGCTATTGGTGTCTCTGCGTGCTATATCCCCAGTTTCATTCCATGTATGTGAATGGCACTGGGTTCCGTCTCACAGCTGGGTGGGTGAGACAGTTTGGGGCTCAGGTTTAGGGTGAGCCTGAGGTTTAAGGTTAGTGTCAGGTGCAGAAGTGATTTGCAAGAACATACAGGCAGGTCTTGGGAATTTAAAATTTAAATATATATATATATTTTTCTAAATTTAAAAAAATATTGGAATTTTAGAATTTATTCAGACCAGTTGTGTTCATGATTTAAAAAATGCTGTATTCCTAATTTTTTGGTTAGCAGTGTGTAAGAGGCTAGTGTTCAGGTAGGGCAGAGAATTGCTGCCGAATGATGGTTAGGGTTGAATTTTGTTAACCCTGTGGCGGAAAGCTGTGTGTTGCTCTCAGTTGATTTGGTTGCCTTATTCTGAATTTTTGCTCAATACATTTTCCTGGCACAGGCTGGGCTTAGACTAGTGATAGCCTGGTGACTACAGAGCTACAGTTATTTTCAAATTTGCAAGTTCTGTGACGGAGAATATTGATATCGCTTTACTTGGATACCTTAAGCTCAGGTTTCTTGTGGTGTTTTATGCCTTTCTCATTCCCTATATTATTGTTCAAGTTACTTTTACAGGATTTGAAAGACGCATTGCAGACCCAAGCTTAAAGCTGAATTTCAGCACGACTATGAAGGAAAATACAGAGTTTGCATCAGCTTGTTTTACTCACAGTGAATTTTCACACAGAAGAATATGCCTTATCTATAACCAAGGTTAGGTGTAGCGCTAGATTCTACTGTAATGCTCAAAATACAACATTTTGTTTTAATGAAGGCTTCCAGCTATCTAGAGGAAACATCTAACTAGTGTCAGCTTATTTAAACGCCATACTCTTAGGAGTGTGTGGCCTTGAGTGCCTTCTCCGTGGCCACTGCTTGGGTAATATAGATTTTATGAGACTAAAGGATGCATAATGAGGCTTATAATATAAATTTGCCAGTTGTACTGAGTCCAGTGCAAAGGTTGGGATTAGTTTGGAAGGTCATGAAAAGTTGACTTGGAAAGCCAAGGGTTTGGCTGAAGTTTGCCAGCTGCAAAGAGAAGAGCCCAGGGCTGCTTCCCCTTGGTTTGCATCCCTTAGCCTGAACGCCTCTTCTGGAGCCAAAGTCGGGGTTAGCCTTGGGGTCAACATGCACCCAGGGGTCCTTGTTGTGGACTAAAATAACTCTCCACGAGGCTGCTCTGGGATTTCCTGTGTTTCTAGGAAGGGCTGAAATGCTATGGTGACACAGTCAATGAAAGAAACACACTATAAATACTGTTGCCTTTCACATCAGATATGTCATCTCTGGGCCATGGTTTATGTTTTCCCTGTCTACAGTATCAGCGAAGTCCCATGGCTGATCCCCCGGTCCCATCATCAGTAAATACTGCTTTCTAGGCAGGGTGCTCCTAGTTCCTGTCCCCATCCATTCCTGTTTTGCCATTAGGGATGATAAAGCACAAGCTACCTCAGAAGCTACCAGAGAGATTTTAGTCAAGATTTTAGAGCACCTTGACAAAAAAAAAAAAAAAAAAAAAAAAAAAAAATGAAGAATAATGTACCACAGTTTTGGGCTATAACAGAGGAAAAGGTTAGATCTCTCTCTGTCTGGATATACAAGAATAGCCTTTGAGAGAACGATGCATTTTACTGCTAAAAAAGCAGTTTCAGGTCACTCCACATCTAGCAATAACAGCTGTATTTAGCAGAGTACTTTGTCAGAAGAAAATAAAAAACATCAAATGCAGGAAGGGAAAATCAAAGAGTTACAGTCTGGATGTTTTAAAGCCTAGTTTAGCTAAATTCGGTGATAATTTTTCAAAGGAAAAAAGTACCGCAATAAAACATTTATTGTGTTTTTGTGCTTGTTTTCATTCCTTTGAGAAAAATGAAACAGTTTCAGACTCATCCAATACTATTTTTTTTCTTAGTTTTTCAATTCAAGCGTTAAAACAAAAAAAAAAAAATCAGTTATTCACACAGTTCTCATTATAGATTATACTAGAGGAAAAAGTTGTAAGATAGCTTTCTGGATGGCCTGACACAGTACCATTCAAGAAGGCATCATTTGGTTTAAACGGACATTGGCAAGATCCTTACTAAGTGTGTGAATGATTAAAGAAAACCGGATATTTGGAAATTAATTGGAGAAAAAAAAAAGAAAAATGGTTTTAGTGTGAAAAAGCCCTAAAAACCATGTGTGAGAGCTAACTCGTCTACATGGCTTATGCTCAGACCCGTTTGGTGGAGAATTGTTGAGGCCTGAGGCACAAAGATGTTTGGGCAGCAGAAGCCAACTTGGAGGCTGTAAAGTGATTTGTTTCTATTTCCTTGTATCAATTTGAACAGTCAAATCAGCTTTACAGCTCTAAAATAAACACAGTTGGGAGTTTATGTGAGTTCAGGATGGCGTAATCTGTATGTTTTGGACAGGGTAGGGGAAGGACAAGAAACGTTTGCAGCCAATTTGCCAACATGTTCCTCGTTTAACATATCAACAAGTTGGTTGAGGTAATGGGAGAGATAAGTATTTTAAGTTGTAAATGCTTAAGAAGCTGGGAATCTGGAAAAAGGAATTAGTTTTGAAGTTCAGCAATCATTTATAGCCAGATACATGGGATGATGTGAGAGGACCTTGGGTATTGCAGTTCCTGCCTTGTAAGTACCTTGCCTCATGCTGGAGCTTACTGTCCTCAGACATGTACCCAGGTAATCATGACGTGGGGCAAGAGACCTTTGCCTTGTTGGAGAATGGACATGCACGAGGCAGACAGTAAGTGAGAGTCCGGCTCAGCCAGAAATGTTCATCCTGCGGGTTGCATTCAGCCTGCCAAAATATTCATCCAACCTGGCAGCTGCCTCTCCCCGACTCCCGTCCCGGGGCACAAGCAACGAACTGCAGCTGGACAAGCTGCTACAGCTCTGCGGGCAGCTGGCTCTTGGATGCTGTTGTCCTGGGATGAGACCTACTCAGAAAAATACTTCTCCCACATGTCTTTCCAGCCAAAGATGGAAAAACGTCTTGTTTGTTAACTGAGCTGAAAATGAGGGAGACGGAGGGAAGAATGATGTTATCGCACCTGCATTAAATTCATGCTTTCCTGCAGAAATGTGAGTGCCTGAGGACTCTGGTACCCACAGGGTTGGTTGAAGCTCAGGAGAAGGCCAACCGTATCCTGGGTTGCATCAAAGGAAGCGCGGCCAGCAGGTCAAGGGAGGTGATTCTGCCCCTCTGCTCTGCTCTGGGGAGACCCCACCTGGAGTACTGCATCCAGCTTCGGAATCCTGAGCACAAGGACATGGACCTGTTGGAGCGGGGCCAGAGGAGGCCCCGGAGATGCTCAGAGGGCTGGAGCCCCTCTGCTGTGAGGACAGGCTGAGAGAGCTGGGGGGGTTCAGCCTGGAGAAGAGAAGGCTCTGGGGACACCTTATAGTGGCCTTCCGGTAGCTGATGGGGGCCTACAAGAAAGCTGGAGACGGAGTTTTTACAAAGGCATGTTGCAATAGGATGAGGGGTAATGACTTCAAACTGGAAGAGGGGAGATTTAGATTATATGTTAGGATGAAATTTTTCACTCTGAGGGTGGTAAGACACTGGCCCAGGTTGCCCAGAGGAGCTGTGGCTGCCCCATCCCTGGAGGTGTTTAGGTCCAGGCTGGACGGGACTTTGAGAAACTTACTCTAGTGGGAGGTGTCCCTGCCCAGGGCAGGGGGTTGGAACTAGGTGATCTTTAAGGTCCCTTCCAACCCAAACCATTCTGTGATTCTATGATCTGTCCAAAGCTCCCAAGTTTGCTTATGACTCTAAAGCATTGGGTCCCTGTTTAACCCCGGTGAAGTCAGAGGACACATGGATTGCTCTGCCATCCTCTGTGGCTCAGCCACTGGAACAAGCCACCTGCTGAGCTGAAGCTTTTGGCTTTTTACCAGTTTTAAAAACTAATTGATATGAATCATGATAATGATTGGTTTGTTGATCTTGCTTTTGGCAATCAACAAAGCTGCTTACAGAATTGCAATCTTTATATGACTGCAGACATCTCAGCCATGTAACTGAACTCAAGGGCAGCAAAACCTTCAGGGATTTATTAGTACATAGCAACTTTCCCTGCTTCTGAAAGCATCTTAATAATATTTTTTGCAACATGTATTTCTTTTATCTCTGGACTTTCTGATCATCGCTCTACTTCCATTGTATAAGGCCTCAGTGAGCTCTAGAAATAGCCTTGGAAAGGTGTGTAAAATGCCTTGTTTTCTGTTTTACGGGTGGGGAACCTGAGAGTAGGACCTTTTAAGGCTGACATGTTTGCCTGTGATTATGGAGATATCCATAATCACACATCTTAACAGTCAGTGTGATTTTCTAATCTGTGTGTGTGCAGTCTGAGGTCTGTTGAAGGCGGCAGGAGGCAGGAAGGCTTCACAACAGGAAAAATCAAGCCATATGTCTCTGGGTAGATGTAAGAATCAAAGGCCCCCGTTTCCACCTACCCACTTCAATCTCTCAGTGATTCAGTTCTTCCTTCTGCAGCGGAGGAGCAATAACACTACAGGGAGCTCGGGACGGGACGTCAGGGAGGGAGGTGAGAGATTAAAGAGCTTTTCAAACTTTTGCTTCTGTCCTTGCATCTCTCCAGGAGGTGCCTCCTGCCTGCCATCACACGTACGATGTGGTGCACGTTGGACGTCCCAAGAGGGGCTCAGCTCTGATGCATCATCACATCGAGCTGTGGGGTCGGGCTCACAGCACGAGCTGCCATGGCTAAGCCCTCTGCCATGGGTGGTCCTACCTGGGGTGGGCTGATGAGGGTCAGTCCTCTCTGCCCACTCAGACTGGGGCCCAGAGGTCCTTCTCTCCATCATTACCAGGTGATGGACAACCAGCATACTTTGGTCCTAAACCCTGTCCCTCCTGCAAGACTGCTGCCATATTTATAGCTTATTTCTGGATCACGGCTAAAATACCTGATGAAATTTAGACAGGCCAGCACAGATCAGGGTCCTGCAAAAGCCCTGTTTTAGAAGCTTAAGCGGGGCTTTAAGTATCCAAGCAGTCTCACGTAAAAGACAGTTTCTGGGATTTCAGTGTTGCTATTGGGAAAATGGGTTTCAGATATTTATTATGCAATGAAAATACTTGAATCACCACTTGAACTAAATGAAAGCTTACAGTGTGTGCATATTATTGCTTTTCTTGCTACCTATTACTTGATTGGGGTTGGGTAAGGTTAGCAAAAGAATTAAATGAATTTTCTTTGAAAGTTATGCGTTATGAAGTTAAGAGGTATATGTTACATTACACGTGGCAAATGTCTTGAGGGTTTAGTTTATAGACTTGTTTATATTTTTATTTTAATGATTATTACTTTCTCCATGTCATTTCTACTTTTGCATCTCCATACTCATTATGTTTTTATTATCTCTTTTATAAAATCAATGGCTGCAAACCAGATAATTTTGTTCTTCAAATAAATAGATCCAAATACATCTATCCATAAATTAAATGTTGTGGCTGTGCAAAGGCCTTTTCTGAAGTCGCTAAGCTTAAACTGAAGCCAATTAATAGCTGACCCTTCATTTTTATGGACCATGGCATGCAACACATCCATCTGACTTGGCAGATTTGAAATTATCCAAGCGATAGCCGAACTGCCTTGAAAAATACATTAGTAAAATTAGTGCTCATGAAAGGCAACAGCCTTAGAAATCAAATCCTCACGACCTAGATGCAAATGCCACTGAAGTAAATTTTAAGTCTTTCTCTTGACTTCAGTGCGTTCTTGGGCAGGGCCTTTGCCAGCGCAGCGCGTAGAGCCATTTCAGGGGCTATGCAATGTTCAGCCAATGGTTATCACACTGGACCTCAACTGGTGCACGTTCCCAAACATGCTGTGAGACCTGTGGGTGGAAAGTGCTATTGTGGAGGAAGAGAAATCTGCTTACAAAAACCAGCAAGTTGAAGTGATGAGAGGATGAGATAAGAGGACAAAACAGAGTCACTGGGAAGCCTGAGGGCCACAGCTAACGTGTCCAAACACAGCCACCCGTGCCAACGTTAGGGAAATTTTGTGCCTAGTCAGACAGCTGTGGATACTTATTATTGCTCCTATCCCAACGAAATTTGCTGTCTGGAGAGAGAGATGGAGCGAGAAAGACATGTTTATGGAAAACTTCGTGATTTGGTAACTGTTGTACCATAGTTAAAGGATGAATTTATATACTTTTAATTGCTGGAGAAAGTCCTGTTGATGCCTGGCTGAAGTGGGCTTGAGCTAGCCAGAGTAGGAAAAGCCCAAACCTTCTGTCTGAGCTGTAATGTTGCACCTGGGAAGATAATTGGTCTAAACATGAGGATTTGTGGCGATGCAGAGTCCACTCTATCCTGGATATCTACTACATCCAAAGGGGGTAGGGCTGGGACAAGAGAGGAACAGGGTACAGCCACAATGAACATGGGAGTAACTCAGCTATGAGGGACAGCTGAGTCTCCAGTCTACCCACACTTAGATGCTCCTCTTTGCTCATGAAGGTCTCTGGTTACTTCCCCAACTAAAAATTGGATTGAAATGTCTACTGCTTTGAACCATTGCCAAAAATAAGATGGTCGAATGCCTTCTTCCCACAAGAGATGAGTTTGGGCCACATGGCTTTGCTTCATAGTTTCACGAATACCAGCATGGACTGAGATCACGGGTATCTTCATTCTGTTGTTTTGATTGATTTGTGGAGTCTGCTCAATGCTTCAGGTGTGAGATGTCTCCCTAGGATCAGGTGACTTTTCTGGGATGCTTAAGAGACATTCAAGTCTGAGTTCCCTTTTAATGGATGGAAAGGGTGGGGGGTCCTGCCCCTCTCCTCTCTGTCCTGATCTTGGTTCTAGAGCAGGTTCCATTTTGAACATAGAGAAACACTGATATTTTGTGCTTTGTAAGCAGGATACATATTACATGTAAAAAACTAACTTCTGAACAGCAAGTGTAGTCAATATAATCTTAGAATGTGCCCAACGTATGCCGTCTTATCTGAAGGCCTCTCTTTAAGCATAGGAGAAATCTCTTACGGATAGTATGGCAAGAAATATCTGTGCCAGAAGTAGCCTGGCTGCAATAGTACAGAGCTCTGGGCACATAAATTACCCTTCTGAGACATGGAAAAGGATATGATAGCTTTTCCTTATTGGGAATCTTTCAAAGAACTAAGCAAAGAGTGTGTCTATTTGCAGAAATAGGAATTTAACTTGTATATCTGCAATAAAAGAGTGATTACTCTTTATAGAATTAACCAGTAATTTACAGCTGTATGTGGCCTCTGTTCTCCATAAAACCCTTTTTTAGTGTGTATAGATTCTGGTTTTAATAACCTTTATTTTCTTCATGTCATTTTGGTATTCTGAAACATATATCCATGGATTTTTCCTTTGAGCCTAACACTAAAAACCCCACTGTATATACACAACCAGTCCTGGGTCATCAAGTCCGCCTCCTGGTTGCCACCAGGCAACCCATCTCATAACCCCATACACAGACCTGCCTTTCCTGCATCTGAGAAGCAGCCAGGTCTCTCCCTGGGTGATTTTCCATGGAAAGGCTGTTCTAGAACTTTGTCAAATGTGATGTTGATCTGTTCCTTCCTATTTTCTCTTGTTCTATCTGCCAGACTTCTCCAGGCTCACTGGGAAAATGGGGTGGTGGTGGTGAGACTAATTGCCTTGTTAGAAGTAACCAAACTGGATGAAATTAGCCCAGTGGTCTGAACAGTGAAAATGCAACGTTTGGTAACGATCAGGCTTCTGGTGTGTTGAGCTCTTGCCTATTCAGCTCACCAGTATGGCCTTGTATTTTGCTCAAATTTTCCCATCTGTTTGTCTGTATCAATCTTTCCTTTTGTTTCATGTTTCAATCCAAAACTATTTTGGAGCAGGGCCATTTTTTTGGGTTGAGTATGCACAACATCCAGCCCAGTGGGATTTATGATTAAGGCTTCCATAAGGAGCACAATATAATAAGAATATAATAAGAATAATAACACTAGACAGTATAGTCGAGCTTGCAAGAGAATATCCAACAGAAATCCTATACCTAAAAATAGAATGCCACAAGCAAGAGAGATGTTCAGATTAATTTAAAGTGATTTTTTTTTTTTTTTTTTTGCCACTGGGATTTGCGAGTGCACGAGGAACTATATTTCAACAAACTAGCATTTCCACTTACAAATTTTCTAAACATGAGTTTTAGGAAATAACTGTTGAACTATGCCCACCCCTGCTACTCCACAGCGACACCCCCCACGCGTATTAAGCAGGATGCCAGTAACGATGTGGTCGTTTTGAATTGTCTTGCTGGAGTTTTGCCTGAGGAAGAAGGGAAGGCTTTAGGATCTAGCTCCTTGTGTGGTGGACAAAACATTTTGTTACATTTAAGCAATGAGCACAACGTTCATTTTTAACAGTCCTATTGTTGGAAAGGCAGAAGAGAGACTGTGATCCAAAAGCCCCTTAAATGGGATTTGAAA
This sequence comes from Alca torda, assembly GCA_008658365.1. NCBI lineage: Eukaryota > Metazoa > Chordata > Aves > Charadriiformes > Alcidae > Alca > Alca torda. The sequence continues at coordinate 4,945,135 of CM018101.1, forward strand.
TAATGAGTAGCTGTGGTTATTGGAAGTGAGAATTTATGGAGCCATTGGCTATTGCTGCCAATCCTAATGGTAAGTGTTTTGCCAGGTAGTGTTATTTGCATGGTGGCAGCACTTTGTGTGTTGGTCATGGAGCTGGATGCACTGGAAGACACTGTATGAATGCAGAATTAAATATAATTCCTTTTCCAAAGAGTTTACAGTCAAAGTATACTAAGAGCAGTTACTATATGTGGCTATGTAAAGCTAGACAGGGGGCCAAAAAGAAGGACGGTCTGTTGAATAGGTCCATGTGAAATAAATTAAGGGTTCAACTGAGAAAAGTGGTTTGGTAATTTTATTTGGAAATTTCTAAATATAAGTATTATAAAATCTTGAGCTCTCTTCTGAATGTAGGAGTGATTTATTTTTGAAATTTCTGAAATTAAAAAAAATGAAAAAGAAGCAGCACAGGGATTACTGTAAACACCTGTTATGTCTTCATGATCTTCTACTTACTTGGAAATACTGGTCAAGTAAAGAGTAGGATCTTCTCAAGAAGCAATATTCTGGATTAGTGGGTAACTAAGGAGAAATGTGATCATATGATGGGCCTGACCAGAGGGTAACCTGACAGTAAGGATGAGGCTACAGATGGGAAATATCTCACCAGCCACTTCAGAAATAAGAAGAAGAAACAAGAGATCATCTTCTCAGAGGTAAATAGGATCTTGGGTTTGCAAAAAGACTTTGGTCCAAGTTCAAACCATGCAGAAACAGTGAGAGAGCTGGGGCGCAGAAGTGAGTAATGACATTCTTTTATCTGAGTTTTCTGTTTATTTCATTCTATAAGTAAAGAGCAGCAGGGATAGAGACCTTTGCAAGGCCTATGGATTGCATTCCTCACCTTGATGACATCTCTGTAAGCAATCTGTAAATCCGTACTCTGGTCTGAGACAGCTCATGTGGTTGGGGAATTTGGGAGCGCTTGCGCTGCATGACAGGATGTGAGATCTTGGCCAGAGGTGGTAACAAGCGCTCCAAGGAGCCTGACGTTACCTCCAGTTCACGTTCCCGACTGTCTGAGGAGGCTTTGGAAGGTCAAGGACCCAAATGCATGCACGTTGGTCAGTGTCACCAAAGGTAGCCCTGCAAAGGATGTGTCCACTGCTGTGTCCACGTCAAAAGGGTCTGCACCCAGTGCTGATGGCTGTAACCAGCAAGGGTGGGAGTGGGGAGGTTAGGACGAAGACAAGGGTACCCCAGATTTTCTTTTCTCTCACCTTGCTGACTGGATGCCCAGTAAAATATTCCCAGAATCTTTTTTGTTCGTTCCCTTTGAACTCCCTTCCTTGACAAAATGCAGAAAGCAGTAAATACATGCGTCCTGTAGCTGCCACTTTATATATCGAATTAGTAAAGCTTAATAAGTCCCCCATTATTTTGTTGTACTATGGAGAATACAGGTGCTTTTCTGCATAAAATTTTCACACAACACAGCAGGAGTTGCACTTTAAGCCTCAATGGCATGCACTTCCCTATCTAATTTTTGCACGTTAATCCTCTCAAGATGTCTGTTAACATAAACCTCATTAATTAATATTCCTTCAGGATCTGTGAATGTGTGATTCAGCATTTTAAAGGAAATTGAAAGACCACACAATATCAATAACATTTAAAGACATGTAAAGTAACTTAGCTGACTCCTTAACACTCGTGGCACAATACAGAAATATACCACTCTGTAACCTCTAATCAACCAAAAAAGGAGGTCTTATCTCTGCTATCTTCATTTTCTGTTTATATTCTTAGACGATCACAGCTATAGTAACACTTTGGCAATTGTCTTCATTTTAATGTGTTTTCTTAAGGAAAAAATGGGATGCTTACACAAAATAAATGTCTAAAAAGACATGGAAGTCTGAATGAGAAACACTAGACTTTCTTTTTAGTCAATGGAGATACCCAGGCAGCTCCAGAAGGTAATTAATCTGATCACAACCTAGAGAATTCACATCTAACCCTTACTCAAACAACGATGTTGCAACAAGCTCAAGTTTAAGACTTTATTTCTAAAAAAAAGTGAGTACTTAACGGACTTGTGGCATTCCTTTGCCCTTCTTATTTTGAATGGGAAATAGCAGACTGCCTATTGTCTCTGTTTTGGCATATCTGAGGCCAGCGAATGTGTCAAACATGCACTGTGGTCCTGAAATTTAAACCTTTATTTTCAGTCCAAAGGGATCTGGGATTTTTTAGTAAATGCCAAAACTTCTGGATATTTCTTTTGCAAAGCAACTTCCAGTTTTGAATTGCTTTAGTGCTTGCAATAATACCTTTCATCAAAAGATGTGAGTGAGCCCACTTAATGAGCATCAGACCTTCAATGATAGAAAACTTACACAGCAGAAATAGGAAAGATTGTACCAAAAGTATGAAGAGATATTTAAGGATCACCACCACACATTTCTACACAAAATCTTGAATATTATCTGTGGATGTGGTGGAGCAGACCTTGGTGGAGAACATGGAGGGCAAAGGAAGCACGTTATTGTAATTTTTGCTCAAAAAGATGGGAGTTAAGACTCCCATGGACAGTCTTAATCACAGACACACAACTTAAATCCTCCTGTTAGCAATATGGTCTTAAACCTCATGGGTTATTTATTGCTGGCGACGTTTTGAACAGAAGGGCTGTTTAGCTGTTGGGGCAAGCTACCAGGGAGAGCAATGGATTCCTCTTCTCTTGAAGCCTTCATCTAAAAACTGGAAGTCGACATTACTGCGCTCCATGCAGCAACCACAGGATGAAATTTACAGTCTCCGTTACATGGGCTTAATGCTGAAATGTCCCTTCTGGCCCGAACATTTATGAATTTCAGTGTTTGTAAAGTGCCTACAGATCCTTGAATAAAAGGCGCAATTGGAAGTACAACGTATTTTACGGGAGACCTCCATCTGCCTTACGTGGAGGTAAAGAAAACCTCACGCAGTTGTACAGCGAGCTTAGGTATATATACATTTTATTAAACTTTCAGCCAAGTGGGTACCTAGATGTAAATAAGCAAGGGCAGACCATTTTTACTAAAATACATATTTCTGTCACCCTGACAGGCGTGCAAGGGGCTGCAATTGCCTGTGTGTCACGGACAATTTTAACAGCAAGACCATCCTCCTCGGGGGACTGTTCTCACTTTTTCATTTAAAAAAAAAAAGGAGAAAAGAAACCCAAGCCTAAACATATGATGGTTTTATTATGTGAAACCCAATAGGAAATGAAGTAAGAATATCGGACTGCTTTCAGTTGGGTAGTTTCCTACCAAGGGATTTTGTTTTGAGTTGGAAGAGGGGCAGCTGTGTCGGAGGCTAGCTTCCCTTTGTCTAAAACATCAGGAATTCTTCAGCGCTTTAGTTGTACGGAGGTCTTTGGGTGAGCTGTGCAACGGCAGAGCGGGCTGGATGGGAACTGTCTCCTCAACTTTGATCTGGTGGTTTGGAGAGGAAGACTCAGCTGCAGAAGCAGAGGGAAAAGACCCCTCTGAATGATCGCAGCAACCCCTGGTTGTATCTAGAGTGTGTGTGTGCCTGTGTGTTTGTGCACACTCGCTGCACAAGCAAAGCCAGCCAAATTCCATCTTCATGGACAGTTCAATGGAAAGTTAGCTCGAAAATGCAGTATATCATATTTCATGAATTTAATAGGGTTTTCATGATTTTACAAAGTGCTTCAACCAGACACTCGCGGCTGGAGGCTGCACAGCAGGAGACCTAAAACACTGCATCTGTGTTTTTCAACTCTTGCCAGAATCCATTGAATTTGATCCGGAATGACTATGCATCTTTGGAATGTACATTCACTTTTCTCTTGCCTTATCCAAATAAAAAAGGGAGGGGGAAAAAAAGAGTCCTATGAGAATTCCATATGGAAACACTAAACTAGCATTATAAAGGATTTCCTATAAACAAAATTACGGTCACAAATTTTGGACTCGGACCACATTTGAAACAAAGGGCCCTTTGTCTCCCTCTTTTTAATATATTATTTTGTCCATGTTAACACACACATTTTTATTTTTTTATAGATATATATAAACAGATGTGCACGTATACACTCAAGCAAAAATGAATGTATATATTAGTTTGAGGTCCATTTGCAATCTCTCTTTTTTTTTTTTTTTTTTAGATTGCAGAACTCCTAACAAGAGCAAACTTTAATCGTTCTGTGCACTAAATCCCTTGAAAATAAATATCCAGGGCAACTTCAAAAGCCCTTAATTAGAAGCACATGTGTGGTGTTACAAATTTCTGGCTGAGGCGGCTGAGTTGTAATTTAATGTTATGATCTGCCATAAATATTATCCATAATGAGCAGACTTCGTGTTACACTTCTGTACGTCAGATAACTGCAATATTTTTTGTCTGCTTTTGTTCAATCACTGAACCTTAAGTGAAGTTTAAAATTAGAAAGAAAGAAAGGAAGAAAGAAAGAACCATTTTTCCCACCAGGGAGCTGAACGCTTTTGTCCCCCTAGCTGTAAAGAGGGCTGTTGATTTTACTCTGTTTTCTTTGTTATAGTTTAAAAATGTGGTAAACAGATAATAACTTGGAGATGATGGGGGAAGGGGAATGATAAGGACCGGAGATCAGTGAGATGGCTGGCTTTTTTGAACATCTTTCTGATAGCAGCTTCCTGGAATATGTGTCCCCCCACTCCAGACAAAACCCAAACCCTCACAGCTCGTTCCTACACGAAAATCTAAACCATTTCTGCCCCTGCGTTGTACCTGACCCACAGGGCAGTTGTCTATTACAGTGCAGAAAGTTGAGGGTAGAGGATTAGGTTTTTGCATGTTAATTTCAGGTACGGCTTGGCATCGACCGTGCATGAACAGATACACACACGTGTGCGTGTGTGGAGGGAGGGGGGTAATGAACCAGCCGGCAAATTTACAGTGCAAATATACAGCTGTAAGGATTATGCACTGGTTTCCTAAATGTGTGTGAAACGATACAGAAATAGTGTGGGGCCATGGAACAAGTCCACAGACTCATGAGTCATGTATAAAGAGGCAGCGCGGTTTTGGACGCCAACCAGCGGCGCAGGCTGTGTGGTTTTCCCCTTGCAGAGCGCCCTGGGACACCCCCCCCCCAGCCCCGTCCTCCCCGTAACTATTTAAAATGACAAGCCTTATCTGGTGTTTTTGACTTCAGGTATCTGAGCGCTGCCTTGGCCAGGCTTTCCAGGCAGACTCAGACACATCTTTTAGCCCGAGTGTGAGGTGCAGGAGGGCTGCTCCCTCCTGGGTCATCTCCCCCGGGCAGAAGACATTGCCTGTCCTCAGCCTACGCTCCCTCCGGCAGTCTGAGCATCTCCTGCCTCTTCTCCCACTCAAAACAAGCCTTTCGGTTGGAACTGCTTTTGTGCTAGATCCAGAAAACCTAGCGCAAGAATTAGCAAAAATCTCCGTCAAAGAGCCCAGGGTGTGGACGTGTCTCCTTTATTGACTGCAGCGGCTCGGCATAAAACGTGGCTCCCGCGGCTACATGCTGACGGAGCTGTTCAAAGCAGGGAAGCAGTGAGCAGAGACATAACAGTTTCAAGCTGCAGGCACCACGGGGCCAGATGTAAAGCAAAGAGATGGCTGGAAACAGCATGCTCTGTGGGCATGATGGTAAGTGGTCGGACGGCAGTGCAGCATTGGTCCCTGCCTATTTAGCTTTTGCCAGACTCTCTGGCTGCTGCCACTGCTGCTGGGGAGAGACTGGGGCGTCTGGGGTGGTATCTCCTCCCAGGAGATGCCAAGCCCTCGTAGGAAGAGCACTCAATTCTTGCGGCAGCAGGAGGAGCTACAAATCCAGTTCTCCAGGGTTCCTCCCCGCCCCGGCCTCTGCAAGACTTTCTGTCTCAGCTCTGCCCCTCATTCCTGAGATGCCTACATGCAATTTGGGCCTATGCTGTTGCAAAGCCTTGAGCTGGATCACGTCCTATCAGATCACATAACTCATATCAGATACGGCAAACTGCAGGCCAGGTTCGTTCCCTGTGCTAACTCCCCTCAGCCCAGCTGAGTTACACAGGGATGAATTTGGCCACCTCCTTTCCCTCTTTAGGTACTACAGAGCAGAAGCAAGGCTGTAAACCTTCCAGGTGACAGATTATCTCCAGAAAGGTTTTCCAAGTTACTTTATAAACTTCAGCTACATAGGAGAGAAGATAAAAACTGTAATGCTGCCCATCAGTTCCCGTGATGGATATGTTGCTCAGTCTCTGACTGTGTTGGATGTCTCCAACCAAAAACTTTCGTTAAAGTCAGGAAGTAAAATACCTCTACTCTCTCCCTCTGCTTTCATCTCTAGTTTCTGGAACCAGAAGTGCCAAGGTACGGAGAGGCTGTTGTCAAGATATTTCTACCAGAGGTGACGGAAATGCCCATTTCTGTGTGACTGACAGCATCTGTTTGTAGGCTGGGAGGGTTCAGATAGTGCCTGGAGACCTGCAGAGCTGGGAGTGCATCTCTGCACGCAATCAGCACTCAGAGTCTTCTCCAGTAACGCTTATAGAGGCGCATTCAGTAGTTTGGGGCACTTACCAAACCAACCTTAACCAAAATATATCACCCGAGAAAAGTTTCCGAGTCCTTCTTTCGTAATGTTATTTAACACTTCACAAGTTCCTTCTAACCAGAGATCAAGAAGTTATTTAAAAGTATGAATCATTTCAGTGTTTCAGAGCAACTCTCTGAAGTCCTTCACTGCCACCGCACCTCTGGCTGACCGCTGGGTGACTTGCCCAGTGTGGACTGGTGCGATGTAGCATTGCTGGACATTGAACTTCTCTCCACTGTGTCCTTATTTGCTGTCAATTATTTGGGTGCGTGCAGCTCCAGGTAAAATGGATATTATCTGACACATCCCCTTAAATGGCAGTTTAGAAAAGCATGAAAGATGGTAGGGCAGACATAGACCTAGAAAGTTGTTTTCCAATGGAGGTCAAGCACTAGTGCTGATTTTGAGGCAAAGGAGAGCTCAGATTTCGTATGGCCCAGTGCTCCCTGCCCTGCATGAGGCTGCTCTTCTGCCCATCTCATGTCCTGGACCAGTTCTACCAGAACCAGAAATCTTGACCTCCAAGAAGGGCTGGTCATGGAGGTACCAGATGTACAAGTTCTGTGGGACCTACCAGCTGTGTTGTGGTGAACAGTCTTCCCAGAGGAAGAGCACTGAAGTGTGGTTGCACATTGCATGGGGCTCAGGTGAAGAGGACCTTGTGGCAGGTTGTTCGATGCCTGCCAGCTGCTCCCCCACTGTTTAGCCCTTCTCTTCCCCATGTATCTCCTCCACTTAGAGCTTCGCAAAGGTGACAAAAAAGAGCTTGACAATTTGACATTTTACAGATTTGTGATTAGTGTCCACTGGCCCACAAAGGCCTTTCACAATGAAGAGAGCGAAAAATATAATCCAAAACACCAGTTAGAGAAACAAATTGAGTTTATTGCTCATCTTCCAGACTGCCCAACTCTGCTAACTTGCTCGTTACCATCCTTCTTTCACAGCTCACTCTATCAGGTTTTCCTTGAACTCTTCATTCACTTAGGTCAATGAGGAGTCTTGTGCACTCACCACGCAAATAACGAGGTACTTGGTCTTTCATCTGCATTTCTTCACTTCTCTAGAGTTTATCCTGATTGCCTCCACTGACTTAGTAGGCTTTGTGTCAGACTTGAAACCAGGCCATCTGGGGTAAGGTAATGGTGGTCATTCTTCCTTTGGGTTGGCTTGAATTCAACTTTGCTTAGCTAAATCACAGGTTTCTGCCACAGTCCAAAGAAGAATTTCCATTTAAACGTGGTAGAGTAGCTTTGTCTGATTTCTTGTCCTGAACCCACAGAGATTAGTTGTGTCCCTCAACCTGCTAAACTACAGCCTTCTCAGGGCCATGGGTCACCTGTGTGCATGCTGTCCCAGTCACTCATTTTTTAGGACGCCAATAGGTGAAGCTGAAGGAACAACACAGAGCACACACATGAAGGTACATATGGGTTGGTTTGCTCTTTTTTTTGGTATATCAGGAAGGTGTTGTGTATGTGAAATGACAGAAGTGCAGCTGTATAGTGAAGGGAGGGCATGAAGGACACAAGACTGCTGCAGGGAAAGGTGGAGGAGCACTAGAAAGGGAATGGAAGGTGTAGAAATTTTCATCTGGGACAAAATATTATCTTTTTTTTTGGTCTGTGTGCCTCTCCAGAGTGTATTCTGCATTTGATTCAACTTCTACATATGCAGCATTAAAAAAGACACCACTTTTCTTGGTAAATCACCTACAGAATGAATTTTAGCATACAATTTTGCATATCTGCCTTAGACTAGACAATCCTTCAAGTGCTTTGTGCCTCAGAGGTGTCCACCTTGAGATGATCTAGATCTCAGCTGAGGCAGGTCAGGTACACTTAAGATGTCCCTCTGACCAATTAAATCACTTTGTGAAAGAAGCTTTGGTATTCCATGTAAATAATGATTGTCATGTCATGGTTTGCTTAGTCTGCTAATCAAAACATGTAGCTCTGAGCACTTCCCATTTAGCGCAGCTTATGAAAATCAAGCATCATTATTGCTGTCTGATACATTATCACCACCAGCCATATAATGGGCAAAATGTTCCTGGGTTGGAACGAGTGCAATTTATGATTCTAAATTATTATGTATAAAGATGGAAAAGTGCAGCTGGATATTCATTAGACGCATTCAATGTAATGTATTGAAAGCAGTAAAGAATATGTTTTAATTAATAAGCCAAGTGCACATGGCTTGGAATCTGTAAAGAGAGCACACAGAGCTCTGCCGTGCTCTCGTACTTACTGGGAAGCGAGGGAGTGAGTCTGCATTCACGTGCAGACCAGAATTCGCCTGCTTTGGTTGACTCTGCTTTATCGCCAGAGTTAGTGGATTTTGCCCTTCAGTGATGCAAAAGGCATCGGACCTTTTTATGTGCCTCAGTGTTTGGACTTCCAATCTGCAGACCAATTTCAGGAGGAAGACAGCTAGCATATTCCAAAAGTCGTGGCCTTTGCTCAAATTGTTTTAAGACAGGGCAATTTAGAGGAGTTAAAAAGGCGTTAAAAATGTTGTAAGCGTTGCCTCTGTGTTGCAGGGTTGGAAGGAATGAATAGGAAAAAGCAGAACATCTTCAACAGCTGTGAAGTTCAAGTCCCAAGATGACCTTCAAAATCAAAACTGCATCATTGATATGATACTCCCCTAAGAATCTGAAAAAGTACTGAAGATATCTACCAAAGCATGCATTTTTTGTGAGAGCTTCTTGAAAAGGCCCAAAATAGAAATGCAGTAGCGTGAACAATTATTAAAGTTACTGTTGTGACTGGAACTTTCATTCTAACTCAAAATGCTTTTTGAAGGAATTTTTTGGCACCTGGCGTTAACCATGTTTGCTACAAGCCAGAAAGTGAATCGTCTTGGAAAATCTGAGCAAAATTTCCATGGCTGCCATCATGCAAGGGCAAATTAAATGTATTTCCAAATTATAAGAAATTTTTAACATGATCCTTAGCTCATAGCAACCAGCTCAAAATCGGCTAGTACTTACAGTTTGTAATCTAAGTTGCATCTTCTTGACCTTTCTGACATTTTATTTGAAAGAAAGGGAAGGGGCTGGGTTACAGTATTATACTCTCTGTGTTCACATTAACACTCAGAGTACTTTCATGAGGCATGGCCTTTTCTCAAAAAAATCTACATGCGAGGTGTGACCGTTACCATCCACAAACTGGGATCTCTCACTGCCAGTGCTCAGTAAGTGGGGCCATATTGCCCCCCTGGGGACTGACTGTACGAGGTGAAGCCCTTTCTCCTGAAAGGCCATGTTTTGGAGCATTCGCAGAATCAATGCTGAAGGGAATAGCCTTGATGCCTGTGTCCTGTTCAACGTTTTTAGAGATTAAACCATGTCAAGAGTGAGTGGCAATGCTACCACAGCCAATTTAATCTGTGAGCACTCACAACCCTGGTTACTCCAAGCAGCAATTGCAGTAAGGATGTGGTGACACCCAAGCCAACACCGGTGTCCTGGGTGGCTTTTTACTTAGAGTATAAGTCTTGTACCACCCCATCTTCATGTATATCCTGCAATGAACTAAAAAGGTTATTATTTGGAGAAGCAATTACTCCTTAAAACATCCTGAAAGTGACCCTTAGGTGTGTCTGAACTACAGGGTGGACTGAGTGGTTTACTATAGCCTGGATGTGTGCACAGCGCTGCAAAGACCCAGTGAGGATCTCCCACCTGGTGTGCTGCCAGGGTGTCCTCCAACGCATCTGCATGGTTGGTTGTGCTTCCCCTGTGCAATTGAGCAACTACTTTGAAAGGCATCTGGCAAGAAACTGTGCCTTCTCTGCAAAGTGAGTGAGTTTCCAGCCTGAATGAAAGTGTCTGGCCTTGAAGAGAGGCAACCACCATACTCAGATGAGAGACTTCCGTGACAGAATGGAGAGTGCACACACACTCAAGGAGCCTGAACTCACTACTAGTGGGATGTGGGGTGATCTTGTTTGCTTTCAGTTGCAGAGTAGAGCCTGTCTACTTCAACCTGCAGTGTGCTGGGAAATGGAGATGGCTCCTGCTCATGTTGTCCTAGAGCAAGAGTGATCAATAAGTATAAGGTGACGTATAAATAGTGACGTGCCAACACCTTGTCTAGGTGTAAAACAGCTGTGCTTAGCCCCAAGGGTAACTGACCCAATGACCCAGTCACTGGAACCACTATGGGCACTGATGATGTGGCAAGTCTGTCCCCAGGTGGTGAACAGAAAGTAGGTCTTTTCTGTTGGGCTTGTAAAAGATCTTTCAGAGTCAACACAAAACCAGAGACCTTGATTACTCTCCCCATGCTCCTACAAGATGCACCAACTCCTCAAGCTGTGCCAGGGCAGGCTTAGATTAGATATTGGGAAAATTTTTTACACTGGAAGGGTTCTCAAGTATTGGAACAGGCTGCCCAGTGAAGCGGTGGAATCGGCATCCCTGGAGCAGATGGGTAGATGTAGTGCTTAGTGATATGGTTTAGTGATGGTTTTTGTCAGAGTTAGGTTGATGGTTGGACTCGATGATCTGAAAGGTCCCTTCCAACCTACCCAATTCTATGATTCTAAGACACCCAGACCACACTAAGAGGAACTCTAAATTGTAGCTGACCCACATGCTCACCACTCGTATTTCAACACAAAATGCTTGTATAAGGAGTTTGTTTGCATACACAGTCCAGAAGAGCCACCAGCCCAAAAAGTCTCTAAAATTAGGCTTGTTTTGCTGTCAACAGTGTCATCTATTGATGAGTACTGGAAACTACAGTGTTAATGGAAGAAATGTCATTGCTAATATCTTCAACAAGAGATGTTAGTGGGAACAAGTTGTTCCATGAACAGCAAAATTAATGAAACCATGTTTCTTGTGGATGTGTGTCTCGGGCTTGAACTTTCTGGTTAAACAAGAGTGCCAACTTAAACTCTTTCCATAGTTGTGATATGAATAATGTCCCTCCCCAACACGGATTCTCCAGTGTCTGATAAAGGGTAACTGGAGCCTGTCTTATTCTGGCTGGTGCAACTAATCAAGTCCCTGTCTTCCCCCAGGCTGTAAATTTTCATGAAACCTCTACAATTATAAAAAATTTTGTTGAAACAAGTTCAAAAGTTGTCAGGAGGACACAAAGGGATGAGCTGATACACACATAACTTGGATCGTGTAAGTCCTTATTTTATTTGGAAACCGGGATAGAAGTATTCTCCACAGGCAGATTTTAATGCAGAAACTGGGTATTTATGGAAATCTTTACACTCTTTTCTATCTTATAAAGAGATGCAGCTTGGCTTCTCTCCTCTGTATGATTTATGCCCTATAGGGGAACGAGTGTTTAAAGGTAACCTGCCAAGGATTTTCAACAATTGTCCCTCTTCCTTTTACAAGTTTTCTAAATGCTTGTTGCGCTTCCTTTTGATGAACAAAAAGCTCATCAAAAGGCTTTTACATTTTCACTTCTAGTATTTTGCTGCTTGTTCTTGCTGAGACTTTTAGTGAAGAATCTTTGAGCTGTTTCACAAAGACTGTGTGAATCAATTCAAGTGCCAGTGTTTAAATTTTAGCACAGATTTTCTGAAGACTAAAGTTTAAGCACTGATGTTAAATAAATAGTTAACTAAAGTTCTCCTTTCAGTTACCCTGCTTTTTCTTACCTCACTCTTCTTCGTTTTAGCAGACCATCTGTGATCAGATGGTCCTAGACACAACCTATATTGCCAAAGTGAAAATAAAAAATAAGCTCTTCATAAAAACCAGTTTTATTTATGCAAAAGAAAGAAAGAAAGACCAATAATGCAGGCTCATTTTACCTCTTACAGGTCCTCTTTCTTACCTGGAGGAATGGTGGAAGGCTTTGAATGTATCATCCCAAGAAGAAGTCTAATGAGATGTCTAAAAGTCTAATGAGAAGTCTAAAAGACTAATGAGATTTGTTTTTCTCTTTTTGTCTAGTCTACACTAATTCAAGAGTCAGAAGTTATGGTCAACATTATTCTTGTGATTTTAAACAGGTCATTCTTCCTAGGACCAGGACCTCAACTCTCCATGTGTCCTAGGTGAATTGTAAAGCCCAACTCTACTCCTCATTATTTCTGCTCTTTTGATTTTCACAGAGAGTTTAACCAGTTCTTGTTGTGGCCCCCAGTGACAGGGGAAATATTTATAGTGTTGAAATCAAAGGAGCCAGCACAAGGCAGTGCTAACAGCTTTCCATCGCTTTAACCTTATTTTTCAAGGGGGGGATGTAACTACAGCCTTAAAGATCACTCACCCCAATAGGAATATTTACCTCTTGTAAAGCCTTTGTGTTATAACTGTAGTTCAGGAAAACAAACCTTGGGTTTTTTTTTTTTTGCATAATTCACAATTCTTCAATACCCAGTTTGAACGTTGCTGGTTCAAGCAGCACACTGGTTTTCTGATGTGGACACTCGTGTATTTCTCAGCCTTTTTCACCCTCTGTTTCTCATGGTGTCTGTGCATGTGGAGAATTCTCAGTCAGCAGGAAAAGGGCCGACCTTGTGCTGACCAGTAGGACACTATCATTCATCAACACTCGCTTCTCCCCTACTTTGTTCCTTCCACTCCTGAGGTTTTTTTTTGTTTATTTGATATTCTCTCCATTCTGTAGGGTCTTCGCACTTGCTATGTTATCTCTCAAAAAGCTACAGCATTGCACAAACCTCTCATTGACTTCTGTCTCTCACATGTCCTATGTTCTTTGGTTCATGAATGGATTGACACGGCAATCCAGCAGGACAGCTCACGGCAATAGGGAGGCCTGTAGGTACCCACAGCTCCGGTGCCTCACTGAATATCCTCAACAGCCTTCAGGCTATGAGCCTAAAATTAGAGCATCACCTCCATCAACACCTAAGCTCCAGACCCCAAAGCCAGGTGAGGATTTGTTCTGAGCCACTGTTGTCAGGAGAGGGAGAAAGGCAGGGCAGGAGAGCCAGGGACTGGTTGGGGGCCGAAGAGCTTTGGGAAGTGTGGGAGATGCAGGCAGGAGCTGCAGCCTGGAGTTGTCACCTTATACTGAAATTTTCCAAGGTGCAAAGGCTGCAGGGCTGTATCTATTTTTTGTCCCTGTCTTTCATTCTCCTCCAGCCCCCTTGCAGCAATAACCCGCCCCAGGCGACTGCCTCCTTTGCCCGTGCTGAGAGCTGGCCCTGGCTGTACCACCTGGCCCTGGGCTGTTTCCACTCCCCTCTGCTCTGTCTGCCGAAACCCTGGCAACAGATCCCCTGGAGTGATGGGAGCCTGACAGAGGGGATGTGAATAGCTCGCTGTTGATTGACAGCCCCTCCATAGCGTCGTCTGTCAGATTCATTATCTGTACTTCAGAAATCCCTGGAGATCCCATCACCATTTCACAGGGTGCCGTAGAAACACATAACGAAGATCCAGCCCTCTTTCCCCAAGAGATGGCAATCTGCTTCTAAGATAAGAGGCAGGAGGTGGAATCAGCCTATGGATGGCAGCGAGGAAAGAAAAAGACTTTTATGATCCGGGAAATAGGCAGATGCTACAAAGTCTGACTGCTTTGCTTTTGCTAATGGCATCAGAGTTTGCTTGGCGTCCTCTGAGAGCAGTGGTCTCCAGAAGCGGACCACCAGCCCGAGTCTTCTCTCCTAACTGGGTGAGTATACTCCAACCACAAAGTAACAGAGACCATCCTGTTGGATGAAGATCCAGAAATTTGGGTTCCAGTGCTGGAACCTGCAGACATTCATTCTGTTGATATAACAATAAGACTCAGATTTTTTATTATTATTATTATTTCCCAAGCAGCTGTCAAAGCGGATTTGGGGAAAGGGACTTTTAAGTGGTGTTTACGTGAGGAATGATTACTCATGGAAAATTCCTTCTCTGAACTTTTCCAATTTCATTAACAAAGGAATGTTTATAAAGCAAAGCCCTGCTTGACACGCTGACATTTCTGAGTTTGGAGTTGCTCTTGTAGCGGTTGAAATTGAGGTCATACGTCAGTCTGAGAGCACGTATGACATCCGGGTGGAACAAGGACCTGCTTGTGGCAATCATGAGAGAAAATGTTCCTCATCTGGCAATGGGGCAAGCACTGAGAATGTGAACGGAGGCATCAGAGACGGCTTGGTGAAAGGAGTTTCTGGCTCAGAACATTGGCTGAAGTCATTATTAGCTGGGCAGAATAATTTTATCTTGGGCAAATGTTTGCAATCTCTAGAAGAGAGCTGCATGCCATATTGTTTGTTGTTACTAGTAACTATTCAACGTCCACCTTGAGACGGAGGTTTGTTATGTAGAGACAGGATTCCTGACAAACTTCCCAGCCTAAAATTGCATCCTTACTGTAGCTGGGCTAATGTAATCTTCTTTTTGGTTTGTTTTAACACTTTGTTGTTTGCTAGTGTTGTTTCAGCCAATGCTGAAAACATCTGCTGTCCCTTCCAACCTATTTATCCAAAGTCCACCTTGTTCCAGAGCCCAGCTAGCCATAGGACAGTTCTGTACCATTCACAGTCTCATGTTGTCAATTTTTAAGGGGTAGGGTTAAGGTTTTCTGTTATACTGCACCACACGCTGCTGTTGGAATTGGTCAGCGATTTAAACTTTCTTATCACCTTTCACTGAAGGATGGTGAGAACATTTCACAAAGATAAGTGTTCCTATCCCCATTTTGCCATTGCAAATGGAGGGCTGGAGAATTAGCTGAGGCCACGTGCTGAGGCGCTGATGGAGTCAAACCCAGAAACTCTTCCTCATGCTGCTGACGAGGACAGCATCTCTTCATATTTCGGTCTAAGTTTACCAGCTATTTCTAGTCTCTACTAGTGGCCAGCTGCTAAAACCCATTTCTCCCGCAACATATTCAAACCTAACAGGAGCTGGAAAACTATGGGTAATCTTCATTGAGATTTGGTGTGTGGAACGCACAGTACCGGTTATTTCCAGAATAAGGGACTAACAATTAGGGAAACTTGTGACCGTTGTGAGAGTAAGAACACGCAGGAATGATTTCTGTGCACAGTGCTTGTAGACAAAGGCAGGCATTAGCAAGAAAATCAGATGAATAGGGCTGCGGGGAAAGAATATTTCTCAATGTCACCTTCCTAAGAGAAACTTCTCAGAAGACCCCAAATATAGCTTTCCTCACGCTAATGCCATGCAGACAGGAAGCTTGTGCTATGTCACTGAGGTACTCAGTGGTTATGAAGTGTATATTTTAGAAGATCACATGAGGAATTAAGCACGAAGGCGGCATTTGATGATACATTTATGCACTTGCTTTTTTTTTTTTTTTTTTTTTTTTTTTTTAAAGCAGACTGTCTGCTGAGCATTTACTCCTGTGAGTTAATGACAATAATTACATGAAAATCCATTCGGGCTTCTCAAGATGCTGAATTTGCAAACTGGCAATACAAATACTTTGGTACTCATTTAAATGCACTGTAATTGCACTTGATTCTAAGTCATGGTGTTTTAAAAAACGTGCCATTTGTAAATACTAGGTCTCCCCTGTCTCTCCCTCTCCACTCTAACATCAATGCTTAGCAATGTACAGCGTATCTGGTTGATGTCAGTCTTGATAAATGATTCTGCTGAAAGAGGTGACCGTAAAGAATAACATTTTTCCATTAAAAATTAATATATTCCCATGCCACGGGTCCTTGTGTAAAAGCAATACAATGGTCTGTATTGTCTGTCTGTCAGCAGCTCCACACCTGATTTGCAGTTTACTTAGGTCTTACAAAGTCCTGAGAAAATTACAGTCTTGATACCTGCCCTTGATTAGTAATATTTATATAGTCATTCATTTGCACGTTGGCAAGTGACACCTGCAGTATGGCTAGCGGTCAGGTGAGCTCACAACATGAAAGAAAGGAAAGGACACAATTTTTTTCTGCCTTTCTTTCAGTTTTCCGAAGAGATTTCAAATGGCGCTCTGCCGGTTCCGTGCAGGATGGGCACGGTTTTCTGCAGTCCTGTGGAAACCTGGAGCAGCAGAAACTGACTTGTTGAGCCCAGTTCCCCACTACTGACTGTCCCCAGTCACATGACTCTGCTCAAAAGCTCACTGAGTATCGTGTCAAAAGCAGCTCGAGTTTCTCCCCTCTCTGCCCTTTTGCCACCGTGGAGATCCTAGGACTTATTTTCCTTTGTGCATAGAAACTGTCTCCCCATTTCCAGACTAAATATAGTCTTGGAGACTTTAAACTCCTCCTTTATTTTGGCAATATTGTTCTTTACTTTATATTACTTTTCTGTTTACCTGGTTCTTACGAACGTTGACAACTCTTTTAGTCTGTATTTTCAAGTAAAAATTTTTTGCATATGTACACACCAAGTGTGTACGTGCCTTGTGCCAGACTTGGGGTTGGAACTCTTGAAAAAATATATTTTCTTTCTCCTTTGCATTTTAGCGGGTTCAGAAAAGTCTAGCTAAATGATTTCTCACCTGTGGAAGTGGCTTCGTCCAAGTGCTAACACTTTGCAAAAGTTGCTTGGTATTAGTGAGATTTTGTTTCGGAAGGGTATCAAAGCAAGGTCCAAAATAGTCTATACTAATTTATTTGATGCTTCTCTGTTTTGATTTTCCCTGGTTTTGTGTTGGATGATAATGTGAAAGACAAGAGAATGTGAAGCAGAACATTTCATATGCTAGGAAGCAATTTTTCCATTACTTTCTGGGAGGTGGTTCCCACAGAAGGAAGACAGCCACTTTTGGTGGTACCATACACAAATGGTACCTTTTCCAACTTGCTTTCTCCCAGAAGAAAATGTGAGAGCTACCTATGAGGTCAGGTAAAATATTATAAGAGATTTGTAACAAATATCTTCTCAGGGTGAAGCTGATTGTCAGTTGGTCTAAGGATCCTGGAATTTTCATGCTATTTTGTGTAGAGAGATGTGAATTAGGTATCTTTTCCTCTTTCTTTCCTGTTCCCTTCCCTTCTCTTTTCCTTTTCCTTTTTTCCCTTTCCTTTTTTTCCCTTTCCCTTTTTCCCCTTCCCTTTTTCCCTTTCCCTTACCCTTTCCCTTTTCCCCTTTCTCTTTTCCCCTTTCCCCTTTCCCCTTTCCCCTTTCCCCTTTCCCCTTTCCCTTTCCCTTTCCCTTTCCCTTTCCCTTTCCCTTTCCTTTTTCTTCCTATATAGGAGTTGCTCCCAGGGAGCACTGGCCCATTCAGTCTGTTACTGTCCTGCATTTCAGAACTGGCTGTTCTGCTTACTTATTTTCTATAGGGGCAAAACAGAGTTTGGAGAGAGCCTTACTTACATGCGGCTAAAGATTTGTCAAATATTTTGTTGGTAGAAAGTGTACTTTCTAAATGATGAAAACACTTCACAAATAAATTTCTTGTTGTGTGAGTAAATTGAAACCAATCTAGTTTCAAAATTCTGTTTTAAACCTAGAGGAATTCGTTTCATGATGAAAGTAAGCAAAAATGTGTGTTATATGGAATTTTTTGCCTACCAACCCTTGCACATATCTCAGTATTTTTATTGAGGTTTATCTGCCCTAACTCAGGCATCTAGAAGGGAGATCTGAAAAGGTCACCCCGCTTGTTGAAGAGCCGTTCCCTAAAATAGCTCTGTTAGATAGGGCAGGCATCATTCTGGTATGCTACAAGACATATTCTTAAATCCTGATTTGCATAACCTTGTGTGCCTGCTGTCAATACATCAAATCCAAACTATGTGTACGTCATCTGTTAAGAGATACCTGGTGTATTTTTGCACAAAAACTCTTTCACACATCGATGTTCGTGCAAGGGCACCACACAGCCAAACAACTGCCCGAATATTCATACACTGCGCATTTCCCATTTTAAATTCTTACAAGGGAGGTTTCTGAAAGACTGGTTATTTTAGCAAAATGAAATGCACTGATAAGACATGCTGGTATTCCGATACTGGGAAGAATGAAAGGATCGGCTTTTCTGTGAGAACTCTTTAGGTAAACTCACATGCTTGAATGATTAAACCCAAGGACAAAAATATCTTTTACAATGTGTAATTTTTTCCTTTCTCGCAATAACTTTAACACAGGAAGGAGAGGGGGGAGGAAGAGAGAGAAATAAGCTTATATTCTTAACTTTCCTAACCCATATTGCATTCCAGAACTATAAGATGTGGTAAAGACAGGTAAGCAGATTAATTTAGCAGACTTCCAGACTTCTGAAGCAAAAGAGGGAGGCAAGAACATTTTATCATTTCTGACATATGGAGCATGTAGTACTGACTGCAATATGGAATGGATGATCAAAGTCATGTTTTCAATAGATTCTAGGAACATTTTTAGCCTTAAAGTCATTAGTAAACTTCAATTTAGGAGCTGAACCCTAAAACCTTAATTTGGACAAAGTGCTTCTACTTGGGAGCAATAGTAACTCACTCACAGGTCAAAATTTAATATAATTCTTGAACCAGGCAGCTCAATGTCTTGGAGAAAACGACTAAAAAATACTTAGAAAAATACCTTCAAGGGATGAGGATGAAATTGAGAACTAAGCGCAGAAAAAAATAAGAACTAGGGCTTTCAAAGAAAATTGAAGCTTTGGAGAGCCTTCAACTATTTTGATTTATATTTAAACATTTTAGAGATTGGAGCTTTGATTAGCTGAGACCCTCTCCAGTTCCCCTTCAGCTCTGATTTATGGGCAGGCTGAATCTGAGTAAAATGAAAGCTAAATGAGGTGTTCTTTAAAATTACCTTTGAAGACTTAAAGAAGGTAAGGAAGAGGGCAACTTGGCTGATGCTGACATGAAGGGGAATGGGATATGAGGGTGAGTGTTTTTAGTAGCTGAAGTCTTTTGAATACTGGAGAGGGGGAAGGAGCAGAAAGAAGAGGATGTCAGGGGGGTTCTAATTGCTACATGCAATAGCACTAATATATACATCCCTTTTGACTGGGAGACCCATTAAGCTGGACTTATTAGCACGAATAAGGCTGTTTGTGCATATGTGGGAATGTTTTTGAAGGATTTTTTGTTTTGTTTTGTTTGAGGTTTTTTTTTTTTTTTTGTTTGTAAAAATTTTTTGTCTCAATTTACTTAAGAAATGGCTTTCTTGTTTTGGGGTTTACAATTGATTGTCTTAGCCCACCCAAGGGTATTTTGGTAGAAATCTTATAGCACCCCGAAAGCAGCAGGATACCCAGATGAAACTGTGGAGGGGTGATTTATGATGAATGACCCCAGTGGCCCATCTTAGACTAGCATCCTTTAATATTAAGGTGGATAAAAAAGTCTGTACATGAGACATGTTCACTTCACTTGACCGTGGCCTTCGCAGTCCTTCCCTGTTTTTGCTCTTCAAGTTGCCGTTCTTTTTATTAGAGATGATATACACCAACTAAGGGGCATTATCAGAAGCCAGCCAGCACTGGATAAAACTGCCCTTAACCAGGCTAAAATTTTTGTCAATATCCAATTCTACAAATGGTCTTAGTCTGCTCTCCTTACAGCTGCTGGCATAGGAACTGTCTCTGCTCAAGGATGTGTCCTGCTCTTGCAAGTGACTGCACTAGGGGTACACATGGGGTCAGTGTCCCACCATGAGGCTACTGCAGTTGGCTCATCCTTGGAAGAAAAATCTCAGGTGCAGAGGAAATTGCACGTGACAGTTGTTTGAAAACATGTCTCTTAAATGAAGTAAGGAATCTGACATAAGTAGATGATCCCTGGGAGAGTGGTAGCTGCCAAAATCATGACTTAGGTCATGACGTTTGTAGAAGATTTTAATATTTTGCAGCTGGAATGTGCATAAAACGGCATATTCCCACCCCACATTCTTGTTGAGTTCGAAGACATGGATAGAAATGATTACTGACTGGCTCAAAACCTTCCTTGCAGATATTGTGTATTTGTTTCTTGACAGCCTTTATCGTGGCAAGAGGAACTGTTGGGCTATTATGAGTGGAGAAGATTGAGACTGACTGTGGGAGATTGTTTAAGTTTTCCTAGTTAGTTA
Organism: Alca torda; assembly: GCA_008658365.1. NCBI lineage: Eukaryota > Metazoa > Chordata > Aves > Charadriiformes > Alcidae > Alca > Alca torda. The sequence goes on from CM018101.1 coordinate 4,965,657, forward strand.
AACAACCGTAGGGCATCTTGGATTGGATTCAACTTCATAGCTTGGACACGGATCTCAGTTATCCTCTATTCTTGGCATTGGTCTTTGCTTGCCTGACAGCTTAGTGATGGAAATCCAGGATCTTTGACTATATAAATCTGTTCCTACATAGGTGTCACCTCATTCTGCACTTGTGTGCTCAGCATTCAAACATTTTCCTTGGTCGTTCCTCGCTGACAACTGTTTCTTCCCGGTGGGGAGCAGATGAGTCATGGCAAACCTTTATCACTTCTCTGAGATGATGTTATATCAGCTTCCGCATCAGTCTTGAAGCCAACTGCAGTCTTGTGCCGTCAATGGCTCGGATCTTTTTCTGTTTGCCAGACCATTGTCCCAGCAAGGCAGTCTCAGCCCTATCGACATGGCTAGCTCACATGCATGCTGCGGTTCTCTGGGACATGCACACGGATGAGTAGCGACCTACTTGTGATATCTCCTGCATTCCTTGTAGACTGTTTATTCCAGACACATGAAACAATTATTCTGCTAGTGATGTGACAGTTCTCAGCCAATCTGAGAGAATCACTGTGGGTGAAGGAGCATAGTTACTATTTTTGCAACTACTGGCATCAAGTAATAACATAAGTGGTGTTGCCTCTGGAATTAGCCAGATCCCACAGTTTTTCATCTTTCTTCTTGAGACATTTGGCTTCTCTTGTCTCCCTAATCACTTTCTCATGTGTCAAATCAGGTTTGAGCCTTTCTGACACATAGCAGGCTTTCATGCACAAACCATAACATCACATATTGTTTCATCATGCAACCAGCAGGAAAAATGGCAAATTTGTAGGGGGACTGTGCTGAGACTGGAACCACAGTGCTCCTCCTGTGTACAGTTCCTGGGAGGCAGTGAAGGTCCTAAGAAGGACCCCAGAACACCTTGTATGCCCAAATCGGACCAGTGGGGATATGGAGTAGAGAGAGAAAAGATCTGGGCCAGCCACAGGAGGGGACGTTGCTAACCCTGTTGACTTCTGGATTGTAGGTGCAGTTGCTATTTCCTTTGGAAATACCTCAGTAGTGGGGTTGCCCTATAGCTGGTCCCAAAGGTGTTCCAGCCAACCCCAGAGAGCCTAATGCAAACGGTGACGGGGCTGCTCGCAAACGGCAACACTCACACCCACCCACGTTGATGTCTCTTGTGAAGAACAGACATTCCCTGTCTACCAACAGCTATCATGCACATAGATTAAATGGATATCTCACTTCTCTAAAAAAAGGGATTGTTTATTTCCCTTTAAAGACAGAATAGGCAATAAAAGGATTGCAAAGTCAGGACAGAAACCACTAGTTTACGCCTGGAGAGTATGAGCTGGAGTTACTTTATGGTTTAAGTTATCATGCTGTAAGCACTCCTGCAGGATAAATGGGAGAGAAGTAATCTCTAGAAATGATTCTGAAGCAGTTCAGAGTATTTAAGAAACAAAGTTATGTGCTTCTTTCTCCCTTAGGTCCACAACTAGCCCTATCTAGCTGCAGTCATTCTCACTTTCTAAGTCCCATTCAGCAAAGAATTTAACTCTGTGTTTAAATCCACCTCTGATAAGCAATGCACAGAGGCACGTGCTCCATATTAAATGTATACTGAAATCCTTCCCCTAGGACCCTCTTTGCCAACCTGAAGCTCTCCATCTAAATTCTAGCCAAAATTGCACTGAAGACAGGGGGTTTGGCCCATGCATGTTGCTCAAAACAAGACGACAGTTTAAATGTCTACAATAACAACTGCAATTTGAACATAAGATCTAAATAGCCTAAATTTTGGGACAGGTGCAAAATCACCATCCTCCTTGAACTGTGGAAACCACCTTTCCTGGAGCTTTTTTAGGATAGTTATAGTCAGATAAAACTGACTAGTTTTATGCAGGAATAAACACTGTGATTTCTAAGAATCTGTATTGTACTGACCTTGATTTTACTTAATCTGGAGGTTGTTATGTTGGAAAAAAAGAGATACCTCATACCTCATACCATAACAGGTACTTCATAGACAGCAAGTACATAGAATCATAGAATGGTTTGGGTTGGAAGGGACCTTAAAGCCCATCCAGTCCCACCCCCCTGCCCTGGGCAGGGACACCTCCCACCAGACCAGGTTGCTCCAAGCCCCGTCCAACCTGGCCTTGAACCCCCCCAGGTATGGGGCAGCCACAGCTTCTCCGGGAAACTCTGGGCAGCAACATAAAAGTCTGAGGTGGTGGTCTGAGTCATGACATCATTATTATGTGCCAATTATAATAATAAAATAGCAACAACTAAATGCCATTCAATGGCTGTACCAAGAATAATTTGGCTGAAATGTAATGACAATGCATCATCATTAGAGAGCTGCTGAGTTTCAGAGAATTTCTTCTAATGAACAATTGGATATTAATTAGCAAACGATGACTTTTGCAACTGAATCGAAAAGATGAACTCATTGATACCATTGGATTATTAAGAGCTTATGTATTGATGTTCAATCATTTTAATAGATTTGGTTTCCTTATTGTGGAATATGACAATAAAAGTGCTGTGAATAATAATTTCCTAATAATAACCCTAATAATGATAATAATACCATAATCTTATTTAATCTAATTTAAATAGACAGCAAAAAGACCTACTTAGAACCACTTGTCTTTTGCTGGCGAAAAGATTCTCATTATGAAAATTAAATTGCCTTCGAACTCCTTTGGCACACTAATATCAAAGCCACTCACCATTTGCAAACCAGGCAGGAGCCTCAGATCTGCGAAATCTTTAGGGAAGCACTAATGTGTTGTGTTTAATAGGGACGAATTTAAGCATCTGCTTACAGACTTTGCTGAACCGGGCTTTCTCAAGCTTTTGGGCAGGGTCTGGGTTTAAAATGAGATTAATTTTACTTCCACATCAGGACACACTATTATTTTCTGAGTTGATTTAGTTTCCCAAAGAAGCCTCTGCAAGCGACTGTAGGAATTAACAGGGAAGAAGAGAGAGCAGGTAAAGGGCACATGGCGCAGACATAGCAGAAATGAGCTAGTAAAGCCTGTCTGGTATACCAAACTCTCAGCATATAGTCAGTTTTCTTGACTCCACGCATACTTTTAATATCCCATAACAGAAAGGAATCCTCCAAGAGCATGTCACCCAAGTACTGACTTGCCTCAGCAGTATTTTAAATAGACTCCATCATCAAATACTTCTAAGTTGAATTCACCCTGAAGTTTCAATACCTCTTCTATACGTATAAACACTGGGAGACGTGACAGAGCGAATCCTGTAAAGGAAGAATTAAAAGCGACTCCTTTTTACTTCTGGTCCCTTCTTATCTGTGTGTTATATACATGGTTTTGGATTTCAGTCCTGTTTTCTTGTGTGCAAAGGCAGGTTTGCCGTGTTCTGCTTGGTATCACTGCAGGGCTGACGCGTCCCTGGGAATAAGGGCTGGACTCTCTCGTGGCGAACGCTTCACACCGTGAGTGTGCCTCCAGCTGCAAAATTTTTATTGGTGGCAATGAGCAAGACAGGAGGAACAAAGTCTGAATTCCTGGACTATTTGTGGGGCTGACGGTCAGGCTAAAAATGCCTTTCCTGCTCAGCGACACAGAAGAGTGGATGTCGTAGGGGTCAGCTAAGCATGGTAGTCAATATGGACATTTCCTCCGAAAAATCCCTCTTCAGAATTGAACCGTAAGTTCAAAGCAAGCAGGATGGGCCGGGTTCACGAGGGAGGGTAAAATGCCGTGTTTGCTGCAAAATTCGCTGGTGCTGACAGCGATGTCTCGCAGGAGATACCACAGGCGACTCACAGGTGAAGACTGTGTGGGGATGGAAACGGGACTGGGTTATTACAGGAGGAGAAAGGAAGAACAGCGGTGGGATCCTGGGCCAACTCCAGCCGAAAAAAGGTGCTTTTCTTCCCTACCAGAGCTCCTGATGGTTCAGCAAGAAGCATGTTGAAGGGTGCTAAATCCAAAAAAAGCAGTGATCAGGGCCGGGGGGGGGGGCACATGCACTGGTGGTGCCTGGGCTGGGGGCGGTGGGCAGGTTGGGATCTGGACGTACCCCTCTGCGCTGTGGGGAGATGAAACGCTGAGTGGCCCCGGCGCAGCCAGCTGGCAATTTTTTACAGTGAGAAAGGGAAGAGAAATACTACCCTTCTGCTCTAAAAAAAAAAACAAAACTTTTTCAACCAAGTAATTTTGGAAATGGGTGAATGCATTATAAATTCCCACAATGCTGCTCCTCTGGAAAACAGTACAGAATATGCAATTTTCTGTCAGAAAGTCAACAGCTTCTTTTTTTTTTTTTTTTTTTCTCTTCTCACAGTCTTTCAAGCCCAGCATGTGTCTGCCCACAAGCCTCAGCACCGGATGAGAAACATGCCCACGAGGAGGAGAGGACTGCACTGCAGGTACCCTGGTAGATGACCGTGCTTGGGTAAAACCTGCTCACCCCTCCTTAGAGCTGGTCCCCAAAGTCACCGTGGGCAGCTCCAAACCTGCTCTGCCTTCTGCTGCCTGCTCATGGTGTCCGCACCCGCAGGGAAAGGCAGGGTGTGAGGATGCCTTTAAGCCGTGCCTCAAGTATATGGAGCGTGGTGGTGATGGGACCTGTCACTGAGGAGTCCCCCTGTGAGCACCTCCCTCCCAGGATGATTTAAGCAGACCACGGGATGATTGTGCTGCTCGGTTTATCCCTGGGTCCGCAGGGATTCAGGTATTCCCACCCGTCTTTGCTCCTGCAGGGCGCTGTGGAAGGCAGCGTGCTCCTTTGGGATGCCCTTGCCACAGAGTGATCCCAGGGAGACAAATAGATCGCTGGGGAGAGAGAGTGTTAAAAATAAAATTAAAGGAAGACTGCACATTACAGTAAGGTTGAAGACAGGACTTTCAGAGAGCACAGTTTGTCAGGAAGACAGCTGCTTTTTATAGCATGCCTGGCATGGCTGATGGCAAAGACATTTGACATTTAGCTCTGATTGAGTGGCAGGTGGGGAGAGGGAAGCCAGAGATGCTGTAAGCAAATCTCTTCGAAAGCAGAATTAGGAAGGGGCAGCATTTGGGGAAAGTTACATGGCTTTGGCTGGACTCCTTGGCTGGATCTGAAAGGGGCTGGATCTGAAGTCCCTTGACATCACTCCCCCATCCCTCCATGAAGTGAAAAAAATCATAGAATCATAGAATGGCTTGGGTTGGAAGGGACCTTAAAGAGCATCCAGTTCCAACCCCCTGCCCTGGGCAGGGACACCTCCCACCAAACCAGGTTGCTCCAAGCCCCGTCCAACCTGGCCTTGAACACCTCCAGGGATGGGGCAGCCACAGCTTCTCTGGGCAACCTGGGCCAGGGGCTCACCACCCTCACAGCAAACAATTTCTTCCTCAGGTGTCATCTAAATCCCCCCTCTACAGTTTAAATCTCCCCTAACAGTTTAAAACTGTTACCCCTCATCCTAGCCCCAGAATTCCAGGAAAATGATTTTCTTTCTTACCAGAAGGGTCCTCTTTTCTTGTTTTTTCTTTGTCCCTGCTTACTGCAGGAGGATTGGACTAGATGACCTTTAAAGGTCCCTTCCAACCCAACACATTCTATGATTCTATGATTCTTGGGCTGTCAGAGCTGCCTGTGTCCAATGAGCCAGAGCAGGGTTTGGTCCTCAGGGATGACAGACGCAGGGACAAGGGTGAAAGACCTCCAAGGTAGCAGTGGTCATGGCTGGGATCCACATCTTTCCTTCACCACTGGTTTACTGTCTGGAGGGGAAACTGGGCAGCATAGGATGTGAATTATGGCTGAGGGGGTCTTTCAGTTGCTCTTGGCATAGGAGAACCCAGCCCTGAGGGGCGTTTGAGCAACTGGAAGTTCATTGAAATGAAAATGGGTTTCAGGGTCTTATTTTCTCTGTTTCAAAAGGTGGGTGCTAACACAGACCCTTCTCGCACTTCTCAAGGCGTCTTTGAACATGCAAAGTGCTATGACCCTTATTATTCGAGGGGCTTATTCCCTACATGACAACTTTTGTCTATTATGCTTGTAATGAGCCCATGGCTCTTGATTGTTACCTCGAGTTGTTCATACACTGTACTAGATACCTGCCCAGCACCTAAAAACGGGGTTAATAGGCAATCTTGTTTTTCTTCACGTGTTTGAATACTTTCACTGTGTTTCCAGCCCAGCTCTGCTCCTGTGACTCATGAGAAATACCGGTCATTGTGCACTGGGGATCATCATGAAAGACTGGGAGTAATTCTCTTATCAACTACTGCTTATCACATGGACCTACTGATATATTTGTTCCAGACTCTCCTGAACTCCCTAATTTAATTTACTATTTTTATGAGGTCTTCCTTATCTCCAAATACATTTTCTTATTATTTATCGTTCAGGATGCATTCAGTAGGAGTTAAGTACCTCAGTAATTTACAGATATCATTAAATTCATGGCTGCTAATTTATTAGTGTTTACACCTTCTGGACAAGAAGGCAAAATATTTGATACAATAAATAAATTTCTCCTCTCAAGCATTTGTCAGGCTTTATTTATTGGTGCAAGTCTTTCTCTTCCAGTGCAAGGATAAACTATGGGACTCACTGCCACAGGACAGGAGAGGGGAGAGAGTGTGAGCGTGTGTGAGATACTTAATTAGGACTAATGGCATGAGGGATGCCCTTAGGCAAGTCTTTTAACCTGCATATGGCTAAAGATCCTTGTTTGCAAGATGAAGACAGAGAATGTAAATTACACTGAACACCGGCTTGGGAAAAGAGAGGGATTTGAGAAAAAAATAATGACTTGCTCAAGTATTGTATTTTAATTAGGGAAAAATTATATTGTATTTTTGATTTTTGTTGTTTTAAACTGAAACGCTTTGATCTGTGGACCAGACCCAAAATGGTTGAGGAACGATTTTGTTACAAACCCTATTTGGCTAAGGTGCTATGGTATTTCGTGGAAGCTGTGATTTGAATATTCTTCAGCTCCCGCAGGCAAAACTTCTCCCACCAGGTTTGTGGCATAGATGCTTTTTCTTTTTCTCATCTATCTCAAATTCAAAGTGTTGAAAAATTCCTACTGCAGGCCAGCTGTCTGGAGGCCTATGTGTAATTGTACTCTTGCTTCCAGCAGAGAGAAATCTGTACAGTGCTAGGAATGATGTGTTGATGTTAAGTTTATACCTCGTCACAGGCTCAGTATGTATTTATTGGAAAATGCATCTACTTCCCCTGTGCTTTTCTTTCCATCTGAGAAGTGGGAAAACTAAATCTGGACAGAAATTTCTTTCCGCATAATTTTCTGGGGTGGGGGTGCATAGGTGGGATTTCAGCTTTATTATGATTCTCCATCTAACATCTCATTTTAAATTAATTCAGTCCCCAAAATATTTTGAATATTGTGCCACAGGGAAACTGGAGTTTGCTGCTAAACCTTCCATAATGCATCATGGTTTCTTTCCTTACTGAAGGAGAGTTGAACACTTGGGAAATCTCAGACGGTGAAGTGTTAGGGGAGATTTAGTCTTGCTGATGAGTCCAGCTTCCAGGTGAGAATGACACTGCAGACATCAGAATTCACCCCTGAGGCCTTCAAGACACTTCTTTTTCAGCCAAAAATATTTGGGTTCTTTTTTTTTTTTTGTGTGTGTTGGTAGTCTTTCTAGTATAAAAGTAGTAACAAAATCTTTGTGGAAAAGAAGCTAGTGTTAATTACAAATTAGACTTCACTAAACCACCAATTTTCTGACGTAAAGATGCTTCCAGAGAAAATGCAAACATGGCATTATTGACAGTAATACATTGCTTAAACTTTTCAGTATTTTTATATTGTGAATGCTACGAGGGAGATGCTTCTTGGTTTTGCATCTGTCGGCTGACTCTATGTCCTGCTATGAGAAATAATAATAATAATAATAGTGGTGGTGATGATGATGCTCCTTTGCCTGAGATGTACCTCAGAGAACACTCTACCCACAACAGGCAGACCATGAATGGTGATTTTAGTCCTCCCTCCTGGGTCCCTTGGATCTAATGGAGAGGGGGAGGGTGCCCTTGGACATGCAATGCACAGGGAAGTGGGCTGGGTCATTTCATGGCAGAGATTCCCAGGAGAATAGAAGACCTCAGGAGCACTGCGAGCCAAGCCCCTCAAAGCGTTCCCTGAGATCCTCCACCTTCTACCAGAAATTATTGGCTTGCTGCAGGAATTACCCCGTGAAACCTCATGCTCGTTGTGATGCTAACGTAGGGACAGATGCTCCCAATGATTCCTTCCCAACTAAAGAATGAAAAATCCACTTAATACGGCTGTGCTTAGCCCAGTGTTTACTCATAATAAAACATCATTAGAGGGGCCTAGCCTTGCATTAGCGTTGGCTTTGTTCTGATGAAATCTGGCTGCACAAAGAGTATCTTGGGGAGCTGCTCCATGAGGAAGACCCGCTGCCCAGCTCTGCTTTACAGGCAGGGTCCTGCCTGTGCCCCAGGAGCATTGAGGTGACCTGACCCCGCAGGCTCAGGGGTGATGAATAAAGTCACAACCTGCTGGAGAAACAGCTTATTCTTTTCCTTTTTGCCCCACCGTGCAGAAAAGCCAGTTGGAGGCTGCAGCCGGTGAGGAAATCCGGGGGCATTCCCTGCTCGCTCCTGGCAGTGTGTCAGCTGTGGCGTGCACTTGTAAGGTAGCTAAGATAGCATCCTGCATGGTGACCCATCCAGCCTGCTCCCATGAGGGCAGCAGGATTAGTTCAAGTCAGCAGAATTTCACTATTCCCACTTGAGCTGGTCTGTCTTTGTTAGTCTTCCATCTTTTACCCCCCCACACTCCCCCCCAAAGCTTTTGTTGCTTTAGTTTTCCTTCCTCCGGGAAAAAAAGGTTGCAAAACGTTTGTCGCTATGATCTTTTATATTCACCGAGGTCTGTTTATGTTTATGTTAACTACTTGAATAGTTTAGCTTCATCATAGTAATTAATATTGTAAGTATAGAAATGCTCACACAGGACATGATCCAGCTTTTGTTGAAAGGAGTGAAACTCAGTGATTCAGACAGGTCTTCCGAGAAGAAAAAGGGGGCAACCTGAAATGCCCAAGTGCATCCGTTAAAGATTGTTTCAACTGGAGGGAGTCAAAGTGAATTTTGCCAATTGCACATCCAGTTTATTAGACGGGGACAAAACGATGCGCCTACCTGCAGGGCAGAAGGCAGAAGCTATTTAGCAGCACCAATAACTAAACATGGGGAGGGAGAAATGCAGAGAAACTTTACGGGAGATGATTTCCCGCATGCGAGACCATGGGGGGAGCGCGCTGCTCTGAGATCTGCGAGGGCTCGGAGATGTCGCTTTATGCCTCCCCAAAAAGGGTGCGCGGGGAAGGACTGAAATCTGACCACCCATCACAGATAGTAGAAGAAGTGATTACTTGCTCTAGGGGAGAGCAAAAAGGAAAGCTTTAAGTAGTTCCATAAGCTAAAATTAAAAATTTAACTAATTTCAAAGAGATCTTGGGATACATTTACATGCGGGAAATGTGTGTCTTAATTACTGTGTGCTCTGCTTTGAGCACTGTATGTTTAATTTGCCCGAATTTTGGAGGTGCTGAGGAGCAGCGGCATCCACTGCTTTGAGCTCAAGTTGAGGGGTGTCAGTACCATGAGAATGATTGAGCCCAGCATGGCTGAACTGGGGACATTTCCAGCAGAGGGCTCTCGTGCACGCTAATTTACAGATACCTGCAGCATTTTGCGAAGTGACCATCCTCATCTCTCCATCATCCTAAAGCGACTAGGAATGTGGCCAGTCTGGCCAAGATCACAGAGGGGTAGTAATAAATACGGCGAAGTTTATTGGAGTCTGCACACAGGAGATTCTCCCAGGCAATGGAAGGGCTGGACCCAGCACGTCGTGTAGCAGCCCCCGTCACAAGGAACCCATTGTTGCAACCTCTTAACGATAACGCTGGTATTTCTTGGGTTGCCTCCATTTTACCCCTAGACTTTTTTTCAGTAAACCTCTTAGCACTTCTCGCACCAACTGGTGTCTCCCAGGCCACGAGACTTTGTGAGATAGTATCACCTAACATACTTCATTCGGCCAATATCATCACAGTTAAATCCTTAATGGCAAATGTTAAATATTTTATTTAATGCAGAACTTCCCTTCACCCCTGCCCAAGAATGATATTTCGCCCTCCATGAAGAATGATTGCAAACATTTCTGACAATAATTAATTTTCCATTAATTATTTTCTATTTCTGTACAGTGTGTTCTTTTCATTCTAGCTCTCTAACAAATTTGGCGTTGAGACCCCTTCACCCTTTCCATCTATTCAAGTACAAGGTTCCATTCTTCATTAGGGCTATTTTAAAATCTGCAAAGAACTGTTTTCCAGATGTGGATATGCACAGACAGTAATTGCACTCAGTGATCACTTCCAGCTGCCCTAAATGCCTGCCAACAAATTCCCATAAGGAGTGCATGTTTTGTGCTGCAAATCAGGGAGAACATTGTAAAATGATAATGTGTTGCACACTGCAGTACCTACAAGAGTTATGGACTTTATAACTGAACTAATTGGAATTAGGCTTTACTTTAAAGGTCAAGAAAGTGACAAAGAAATGCAATCTTTGTAAATTAACGTGTTGGATGGTTTTTGAGTAGTATTGAGTACCTGTTTGTTGAATAATGCTCATTTTTCTGAATTATATATTCGAGTGCTCTGTGGATGCCTTGCAAACTTACATATCATGGAAATGGCAATCTCATGTTTTGAATTTGGATGCGTAATCAGACACCACATATTCTTTTACCAAGTAAAACATTTGCCTCCTGGAACTCTTCTGGTGTGACCAGAACTTATAGTTGTGGATCACATGTTCTGCTGGTGTTAATGGCCTCAATTTCATTGATATTGGTAGAGATATGTACATACTGCTAGAACTGAATTTGGTCCTGTATTTTTGTTATTTTAACAATGTAATTTTTAAATAGGTGTTTATATAGTTCCAGTGTGGTTTTTCTCCTTTTTTACTTACACATCCTTATGATTCTTGGCTGAGATACAGTTTTATGAAAGAAGACCAGCAGAAGACATCACTTACAGCCTCGAAGTGAATAATAACATCCTAACCCACACAGCAAGTGCTTTGGTGCTCTTCAAAAATAAAATACAAAAAAAAAATTGACATTAGCAGAACAGAATTTAAAAATTTATCATGTGACACCTGGCTCCACTACGCACAAGTCTGTGGACCCAGTAAGCAATCCCTACCTACAGACTACCCTGCAGTCTGCTCCAACACTTGACCATGGCCCATATTCCTGGAGATTAAAAATATGGAGTCACAGATCCAACCATGCTTACCACCTTACAGTTGTGCCCCAAAGCTCAGCCTTCCTTTTGACAGCTGAATTCAGAATCTGGCTTTCCACCATAGCAATATAAAGTATGGAGAACCAGAATGCTGCTAGGAGCCAGAAAAAAGGAGCCCCAGCCTGAAAACTCTCTGGTGAGGTGAGCCCACGTTTTTATAAAAGATATATATTTTACTTTGTATGCTGAAAGGAGGTCTACACAGCTGACCCACTTTGGTGCCTCTCCTGGACAACCTCATGTACTTGAAATAAATGCCTCCTGAAGTGTATATACTCTCGCGCACCATCAGCTTGGAGGAATGCTGAATGCTTTCTTGCATGTTCACCAGCCTATGGTGGGTCTAACTGACTGCTACCACATTGCTGTACAGGCACGTATGCCTGTGAGCATGAACAGGAAACTTATCTCTACTTCCTAAGGGTACCATGTAGGTGATTCCCATGGCTTCTTGTGGAGGAGCTCCTTGTGCTTGAGGAAAGTAAACAGACATCCTTGAGTCAGTTTTGGTGAATTTGCCAGTGATTTTCTATCACCTTATTGTTTTTTTTTTTTTTTTTTTTTTTTTTTTTTTTTTTTTTAAGTGAAGATGTAGATTGCTATCTTGCAAAGTTTCTGACAACAGGTTTTCTTTCCTCGGTCAACACTTCTTTTGCCACCTCCTTAGCTGTAGTTCCTGTATGTCCTAGAGAACACATGTTGAAAACTGCTCCGTTGCTTAAGTCTACGGCGATGTGGTTCATGAGTATATATCTCATAAGCTACTTTCCACAAATACTTGAAAGCCTTACTACAGGTTTATTTAAGCTGCGGCTCTGTTCTGGAAAGTGACTCATGAACAATTTTCTGCGGTCCAGGGTTAATGCCTGCCATTAACAAGGAACTGAGCAATGAGCTGGACATCATGGCCAAACCTCACCTGTGCCTTTCCCAGGCATTTCAGCACTGTGTAGATGCTACCTTAGAAACAAGCTGTGTGTTACTCATAAGGAGTCTTGTGATATCACAAGGTGCTTTCAGTGTCATAGAGATGTAACGTTCATGTAGGCTGCCCCCAGGATCACTGCTAATGAATGTACAGCTGGAGACTTTGCCAGCTGAATGAAATGGCTTAATAATACGATGTAATTATATAGCTTAAGTGTCAGAGCTACAGTCAAGAAAAACGGAGGTGAAAATTAAGCCACTAATCCCCATTTAGTTCCCAACAAAAGCTGGCCAGCTTTGTAAATCTGGTGGGTATATAGCATACCCTGTTCATGCAGGAGTTACAGGGTGTAAGACGCATTTGAAAATCATGTCCAAGTAGGAGCCTATATCTAAAATATCTTGTTTTGAAGCCTTGACTTGCTTGTGCATTGGAAGAGCGCTCCTGTACGAACAGAGAAGTGGTTTTAATTCTATTATTAAGGTCTCACATTTGGTAAAGCAAAAATCAGCATCTTGTTAGCATATAACATATGGAGGACAACAAAAAACTTAAGGGAGATAAGAGACTGATGGGACACACTTTGCTTGATGATGATGTCCCCTCTGGATGCATCTGTGTGTGTATGTTTGCGTAAGAAGTGCACAAATGTCCAGTGACTCAACAGAAAGGACTTTGTCTCTACTCCTTTTCTACTTTAGGACATTGACTGTGACACTTGTAGCCCCAAGCTCTGCACTCCTTCACAAAGCAGGCCATCTTCAAATGAGCAAGTACCAATGGGATCGTATTACATAGTCTAACAAGAGGCCATCCAGAGAGACCTTGACAGGCTGGAGAAGTGGGCCCATGCCAACCTCATGAAGTTCAACAAGACCAAGTGCAAAGTGCTCCATCTGGGTCGGGGCAATCCCAAGCACCGATACAGGCTGGGCAGTGACTAGCTTGAGAGCAGCCCTGAAGAAAAGGACTTGGGGGTGCTGGTGGACGAGAGGCTCAACATGAGCCGTCACTGTGCACTAGCAGCCCAGAAAGCCCATCGTACCCTGGGCTGCATCAGGAGAAGCGTGGCCAGCAGGTCAAGGGAAGTGATTCTCCCCATCTACTCCACTCTTGTGAGACCTCACCTGGAGCACTGCGTCCAGTTCTGGAGCCCCTACTACAAGAGAAAGATGGACGTGCTGGAGCATGTCCAGAGAAGGGCCATGAGGATGATCAGAGGGCTGGAGCACCTCTCTTCTGAGGACAGACTGAGGGAGTTGGGGTTGTTCAGTCTGGAGAAGAGAAGGCTCCAAGGAGACCTTATAATGGCCTACCAGTATCTTAAGGGGGCCTACAAGAAAGCTGGTGAGGGACTTTTTAGGATATCAGGTAATGGTGGCACTAGAAGGAATGGATTAAAACTAGAGATGGGTTGATTCAGATTGGACGTTAAGAAGAAGTTCTTCACCATGAGAGTTCTTCTTTATGTGGTGAGACACTGGAAGAGGTTGCCCAGAGAGGTGGTAGAAGCCCCATCCCTGGAAGTTTTTAAGGCCAGGCTGGATGGGGTTCTGACCAACCTGATCTAGTGGGAGGTGTCCCTGCCCATGGCATGGAGGTTGGAACTAGATGATCTTTAAGGTCCCTTCCAAGCTGGACAATTCTATGATTCTAAGAGCAGAAGGGAATGTCATCATGATTTTTCCATAAATCCCTCTGTCTTTGCATGGGATATTTCTATGAAGTATTTCAGACTGATGCAATCTCCCACCGCCTGCGCGCTGAGCTGGCAGGACATGAGCCATACACTTCTAAGGCTGATGAGCCTGTTCAAGCCCTTTGTTGACTTAGTTATGAGAACAAGATGGTCATACTGGATGAGATGAGCATGTTGCTTGCAGCAGGGGCATTGAGGCAGAGAGACTCATACCAGACCGCTGTGTAGTACCTTAACGTCCTACGATCTCCTTCAGATTGTTATGTTGTAAAATTCCCCATTAACCCCTCTGCATGTATTTTATGGACAGACATTTAGTCTATGGATTTTGATTAAGAGGAATATTTATACATTTTTCTCAGACTACTTTAGGTACCACACTGAAGGAACCTAAGGGACCTTATATTGCTTAACTGAAAGGTAGACATCTCCATTTGAGCTGTTCATCTTTGGTTCATTTTGGTCCATAGTCAGTGGAGGAAGAGGAATTCTGAATAATCAGATTAGAGGAATTGTCCTTTGGAGTGCTTCCAACGAGGAGTAGGGTGACCAGCCAGGGTGGCTTTTACATTTGAGACCTGTAAAGTTGAGCAGCTACATCCCAAGCTCAGTTTCATAGATGGGAAAGAGCAGTGGATTCCCCCAGAAGTTTCTTCGGGACACCAAGGATTGGTGCCTAGGAATAGGCAGTGTGAGCCCCTCTTTTTTGATGGTACTGTTGCTAAAGTGGCTCCTCCAGGCGTTAAATCACTGCCTAGTGCAGCATCTCTGACAACTTCAGCAAGCAGTGATCATGGCTGGATGCCTGATTTGGAGCCCAGTGCGGTGAACTTCCGTTTGACTTTCTGTTGGATTTTATGGTGAGCCCTGTTACATAAAAAACAGCGTGTCTGCGTGTGACATTGTCAGCCTGATAATGCAGCTGCAGCAGTCTTCTCTCACAGTAGGTGGAGGTCATTGGCCAGAGCAGCCCTGTAGGCAACACTTGCCACTTTCTAGACAAAAGAAAGCGCCTTTCTTACGATGGCATTTGTCTTGGTAGGTGGGAAAACACTTGTAGCGGGGCATGGGAAAAGGAATAACAATCTTCTGTTATAAAACTTTGTTCTAACCATGCCTTTATGTGCTCCGTGGCAAAAATTCATCAGCAACATTAATTTATTGTGCCTTCATGAACAATCCTTCATTCACAACCCTCCCACACCCAGACTTTCACACATGACCAAGGTTCATAGCTGAAGATACTTGCTGACGCACAATTCATCAACAGCTCTTTTCAGCAGTGAGCCTTTCTGATGCTTTTTTACTTTTTTTTACTCTTTTTTACTCTATTTTACTCTTTTTTACTCTGCTCTCCAGCTGACCCAGCACCTCTGCTATCCCAGTGTCTAGCCCAGGATCTCTTGGTTTTCTTCTCTCCCTTCTGTTTAAACATATCTTTTTCTTAAAGTTAAGGCTTATTGAAATTTCAGAAAGAGTGAGTTTCTGCCAAAAAATACAGTTTTGTCAAACCTAATTTTTGGCAAGAGAATGTCAGCTATACATACATGCAGACACAAAACTTGCCCGGTGAGAAATTCAAAAAGAAAGAAATTGAGTGATCATTTCAAAACAAGATGAAATATTGTAGTATGGTACAACCTAAACTGTATTTTTTTTTTTTTCAAGAAAATAACCCCCCACATTTCAAAAGAAAACATCACTTTGTTTTGAAACATCAACATGGGATAATTTTTTTTTTTTTTTTCTTGGAAACTACTCAAGCAAGTGAATTTTTTTAAAGCCTACATCCAGGATTTTTCTTTCTTAAATGCCACCTTTTTTTTTTTCAGGAAAAAAAAAAAAAGTTTTTTGACTTGCTCAACTTCCACTTTTTAGACCTGATCTCAGGATCTGCCTTACTGTACTTGTGTAGAGCTGTTCTTCTCTATAGGTGATTTTCCCATATCTTCTACTCAGTTAATGTCACTAATGGCTATAAGGGGAGTATTTTATTTTACACTCACCTGAAAAGGGCAAGTTAAATGATTTTGTCCCAGTTATGCAGCAGACTGACACAGAAAAAAAACAGCGGATCTTTGTGACCCTTGGCCACACGAGGTGGAGATTTATTACTTGCTCAAGCACCCCTTCATTTCTGCAAAGTGCAGGGGGGTCTATCTGAGTGGAAGGACCCTTTTCAAGACCTGCTCTTTACCAAGCTCATCTTCAAAGCTGCCTTCCCTCCTCCCCTGTATTTCTGATAGTATTCCCTGCCCTGTTCACTGTGGCAGCATTGTACGAGCCTTGCCAGTCTGCAGGGCCAGTCTTGCTGCCTCCATCCGTTTTGGCTTGTACGCTGCTTTAGCCAATAACTGTTGGCCTTTGTCATCAGCCTGAAAGCCGTGCGAGGCTGTTGGTTTTAAAGGGGAGTAATAGACAATAGTTTTGTGGTCTTTCATGATAAACCAAACCTCCAGGCGTAGGGTAGAAAAACAGTAAGGCTCTTGTGTTCTCTTGACCTTTCTCCCAACAGAATCAATATCCGTAGGCTGTCGAGCCTATTAAACTCTGCAACAGTAGAGAATCTGTTCCATGTACTCAGTCCTTTTTTCCCGGCTGGAAAACCAAAACCTGGAGAGGCCTAGGGATCCCCTTGGTAAATTCCTGCAAGATGCTGTATTGCAGCAGTCTTCCACAGCAAGGTACGTGAGGCTAATGCCCAAAATAATAGCTCTCTAGCCATGATGAGAATCATAAAGAAAGCACTTACTGCTCTTAAGCCAAAATCGATAGTAAATATTTTTCCTTAGCTCAAAAGGACAAAACTATTTGTTTTGCCACCACACCAGCAGGCCATTCCTTGAGACGAACTGCTTCTATCAAAGGCAGCAGTGCCTGCAGAAACAGAATTAACTTAACTTCGCTAGCCTGTAATCACAGAAGGATTAGGTAACTCTATATGTTCAAAGTGGATAAACAGTTTCAACTGCCTGCCATGGTAAGTGGGTCTGTTTTAAATTTAGAAACCTTTCATAGCCTTGGATAGTATCTTTCATGTGACCTTGACGGCAGCAAAGTCCATTTTGAGACCTTGCCCAGGTTTTGATTCTTCCTCATAGGATGATACTATTATTGCTGAGAAGTTGGATAGTTTTATCAAGTGCTATGTCTCTACTAATGTAAAAAACTATCTATAAGTCAGCTGGACTGTACGTTTGCCTGTTACTCCCTCTGCGCCATGGCCTTCTCGTGCACATAGATGCCTACCTGTGTTATTGCCAGAGTTTTCTCTAGGACATTTTTCAGCTGTGACTGTTGCATGTCTGGTGGTTACACCTGAGTCAAAACCACCATCTGAGGCTCCAGCACAAATCTGCCGAATTTTTTGTGGGTGGGATGGAAGCAGAGAGAAAAGGGCAGTGGAGACTGGGGGCATGTTAGCAATGAGATTGGGGAGCAGCATGGAAGACATGGCTGGAAGCTGGTTTTGATGAACTTAGACTGGATATCAGGAGGAAATTCTTTACGGTAAGGGTGGTGAGGCACTGGAACAGGTTGCTGAGGGAAGTTGTCAATGTCAAAACTACCGCTCGAAGTGCTCAAGGCCAGGCTGGACGAGGCTTTGAGCAGCCTGGTCTAGTGGGAGGTGTCCCTGCTCAGGGTGGGGGGTGGGAACTAGATGATCTTTAAGGTCCCTTCCAACCCAAACCATTCTGTGATTCTGTGATTCTGTGTATCTTGTCTAAGCAAGGCCAATAACACTTTTTTTTTCATGAGCACAAAGAACACTGAGTGTACTGCTTTCACCTGAAATGGATGATCTCAATTTTGGGGCCAGTTTTGTTTAATATCTTTACCAATGATCTGGATGAAGGGATTGAGTGCACCCTCAGTAAGTTCACAGACGACACCAAACTAGGTGGGAGTGTTGATCTGCTTGAGGGTAGGAAGGCTCTACAGAGGGACCTGGACGGGCTGGATCCATGGGCCAAGGCCAATTGTATGAAGTTTAATAAGGCCAAGTGCCGGGTCCTGCATTTCGGTCACAACAACCCCAAGCAACGCTACAGGCTCGGGGAAGAGTGGCTAGAAAGCTGCCCAGCAGAAAAGGACCTGGGGGTGATGGTGGACAGACAGCTTAACATGAGCCAGCAGTGTGCCCAGGTGGCCAAGAAGGCCAACAGCATCCTGGCTTGTATCAGGAATAGCGTGGCCAGCAGGAGCAGGGAAGTGATGGTGTCTCTGTACTCGGCACTGGTGAGGCCTCACCTCGAGCGCTGTGTTCAGTTCTGGGCCCCTCTGTACAAGAGGGACATTGAGATGCTGGAGCGTGTCCAGAGGAGAGCAACCGAGCTGGTGAGGGGTCTGGAGACCAAGTCGTATGAGGAGAGGCTGAGGGAGCTGGGCATGTTTAGTTTGGAGAAGAGGAGGCTGAGGGGAGACCTCATTGCCCTCTACAACTCCCTGAAAGGAGGGTGTAGAGAGGAGGGTATTGGCCTCTTCTCCCAGGGGAATAATGACAGGACCAGAGGAAATGGCCTGAAGTTGTAGCAGGGGAGGTTTAGATTGGATATTAGGAAGAATTACTTTACTGGAAGAGTGGTCAGGCCCTGGAACAGCCTGCCCAGGGAGGTGGTTGAGTCACCATCCCTAGAGGTATTTAAGAAACGTCTAGATTTGGCACTTCGGGGCATGCTCTAGTGACAGAGATCGTAGGGGTTTTTTTTGTGTGTGTATGGCTGGACTCGATGATCTCAAAGGTCCTTTCCAGCCATGAAGATTCTGTGATTCTATGATGCTGTGCAGCCCTCCCACTGCCATGTTTTACTAGGGCGTCTGTACATTTGTTCATTCTATAATCCTCTTCCTTTCTTTCTTTCTTTCTGCACTTTGCCCTCACCTAACACTCCTTTGATTTTTTGTCTGTTCCCCAAATCCCTGTTTCCATTTCAACAAGAATCTCCCCCTGCACAGCTCACGCCAACATAATATTTTCCACAACTCCTCAAATCCCTCTCTTCAACGTGCTTCCTCAAGAAATGTTTAATTATCCTGAATATATTGCTGATATAACAGGTCCCAGTATTTCGGGTGTTGTGCAAATGTGTCTAAGAAATGGCCTTTGCTGAGGACTTTACAATGCAGAAAAATACGATAAAAAAAGGATAAGAGGAAGCAATGTTATTACATTCCTGGTTGAGATAAGGAGCTAAGATACTTCCTGATTCAGGAAACAGCTTATATCTCAGGAAGTGGGTGAACTTGTTTAAGTTCTGTTAGAATCTGTGGACCCTGAGCATCTGTGTAAAACTTATTTAACTGCTTCCTAGACCAACAGCTGAGTGAATTATCTCAGGTAACACAAGGGGTACGTGGCTGAGTCAGGAACTCAGTCCATGTTTCCAGCGACCTTGTCAAGTTTCTCCAAAACCACTTTTGGTTTATCTTTTCTCTTCCCCTTGCTTGTATTTTAACAAACCCGGCAAACTATTACCTCTACGTGTAAAGACACCCTTGAACATTTCTGTATTATTCCTGCTATTTTATTTTTTTAAAAAAAATACGTATTTTGGGATTAAGAAGGAAGGAAAAAGCGAAGTCAAGAATAACATCTGCAATCATGAGAGCTGCATGGATTTCCATAGTAAAAAAATTTACGACTCAGACAATGGGTTTCAGTTTAAAAATATAAATTATAATCCCACCAGGGATCATTTTTACAGTGCAAAACTACTCTTTGACACTGCCGTGGATTTTTATTAAGGAGTTTATAAAAGAAGACCTTAAATAAATACAGCTGGTGCAAGCTACAAGTAGGACTGGATTGTAGATGACAGAATTACTCAGGTAGATAAATAATCTCAAATGTCCCTTCTAGACAGAGTTTGTAGTCATGATAATAGGGGTATTGCACACAGGAGTGTCAAAAAGAAACTGTGACTAGGGTCAAGAAAAAAGCTGTGGGATATGGTCTAAAGTTTTCAAGGGTCAGTAAAATATGCAGACAACACCAAGCTGAATGGTGCAGTTGACACTCCTGAGGGACGGGATGCCCTCCAGAGGGGCCTCGACAAGCTTGAGAAGTGGGCCCCTGTGAACCTCACGAGGTTCAACAAGGCCAAGTGCAGGATCCTGCAGCTGGGTCGGGACAAGCCCCAGTATCAACACAGGCTGGAAGATGAATGGATTGAGAGCAGAAGGACTACTGAGAAAGACTTGGAGGTGTTGGTGGATGAAAAGCTGGACATGAGCCGGCAATGTGCGCTGGCAACCCAGAACCACCCCCACATCCCGGGCTGCATCCCCAGCAGCGTGGGCAGCAGGGCGAGGGGGGGATTCTGCTCCACTCTGGGGAGACCCCCCTGCAGTGCTGCCTCCAGCTCTGGGGCACCAACAGCAGAAGGACACGGAGCTGTTGGAGCGGGGCCAGAGGAGGCCCCGGAGATGCTGGGAGGGCTGGAGCCCCTCTGCTGGGAGGACAGGCTGAGAGAGCTGGGGGGGTTCAGCCTGGAGAAGAGAAGGCTCCGGGGAGACCTTACTGAGGCCTTTCTGTATTTAAAGGGGCCTTATAAGAAAGACGGGGACAGACTTTTTAGCAGGGCCTGTTGTGATAGGATAGGGCTAATGGTTTTAAACTAAAAGAGGGGAGATTTAGAATAGATATAAGGAAGACATTTTTTAGTCTGAGGGTGGTGAGACACTGGCCCAGGTTGCCCAGAGACGGGGTCGATGCCCCATCCCTGGAAACATTCCAGGTCAGGTTGGACGGTGCTCTGAGCAACCTGATCTAGTTGAAGATGTCCCTGCTCATGGCAGGGGGTTGGACTAGATGGCCTTTAAAGGTCCCTTCCAACCCAAACCATTCTGTGAATCTTTGTTTCTATGAACATTATGTGGCAGGATTTACTGCAAGCTGATGCTAATGGATGTGCAATGTTATGTATTTTGTGTTGCAAATAGGGTTCAAACATGTATTTGAGGGCTATGAAGCATATTTTTAACCTTTTTTTTGCTGTCAGTGATTATTGGCATTAAGATCCTTGCTTTCTGCAGAAAAAATGGTCTTTTCCTTCCAAACCACACGCAGAACCCCAGAAACACTGAGACTGGAACATACTTTCATGATGTTTTTTCTGTTTCCTTATACTCCTCTATCATATTTTCCTCTGTCATATACTATTTCATGCTGCAGTTTAGCCAGAGACTGCCCTGGTACAGGTTTCACCATGAAGGGAGCGAAACAGAATGGGGAAGATATACATAACCAGATATCCTGGCCTTTCCAAGAGAATGGGAACAGGACAAAACAAAACTCTCTGTTATAGCTTGGTTAGGTTTTTTTTTTTCTGTAACTTCTTTGGGTTTGCCATTTTCCTGAAAAGTCCATATTTTCTACAAAAGTAATACAACAAGAGACTGCATCTCCTTGGACATTCCTGTCTGAATTAGCCCTGTGCCTCAAATTTTTGGCTGCTCTGAGACTAATTTGTGTCAATACCAGTTCTTTGGCAGTCACCTTTTCAGCCCTAGTAGCTAAATTATTATTCCCTCTTGCAAGTGGAACATTCATGGGTGTCTCTTTGTCTTTATGTCATTGTTGTTTTAATAGGAGCCCTTTTTTAACAATGAGGAAATGTACCAACAATTCTAGAAAATAATAGAAAATATTACAAACAGTGAAACAAAATGCCAGTTTCATTACCCAGGTTCTCTCACCTTATTCTCAAGCTCGTGCTCACTGGTGAACAGAAACAGTGGCTTGGGAAAAGCTGTGTGTCAAGATAAAAAATTAAAGTTTGAATTTCAGACACTAAATTGTTAAAGTGGGTTTCTCATGGACCAAATACAGAATTCCACATGCAGAAACTACTGAGGTAAGAAATGAGAGAACAGCAAGTGCCAGAAAGCATAAGTGTCCCCTAAAAGCAGGAAAAAAGTGAAAAATCACATAATTATTTTCAAAAGTGTACTTTCTCAGTGTTACTCCTCTCATGTCAAAACTTTGCCTTTCTCTGGTGCCTGTAATGGAAAGATCTGAAAGCATTTTCCTGACAGTAATCCCAGACCACCTGTCTGCAGAGATAAAATCATGCTGGAGACACAGCTCAGGTATGTCTATTCTGAGCTAGGTAAGGTTTTTTTCCCATCCTGCCCCTATAGATCAGCTGAGTTTGGGGGTGGTGTGGATGCTGCAGCACTGGAGACTACCTGTAGTGTGAAATCCTCACCAGACTTCATTGATCTGAACAATAAACCTTCATTATTTTTTTTCCCAAGCCCCTTTGCTAGAGGGATGCAAGTCAGGAGGAGAGCCCAGGAGCCAATTCTCCATTACCTTGCATGACCCCGTACCACATACATGCTTCCTCAGCCAATGTACCATCAACATCAGCGCATTTAAAATTGGAGGTCCCCGTGATACGTGTCTCTGAGATACAAGTGCAAGTGGAGTCCACGCGCGATAGAAATAATCCCCCGTTAAACATCCACACCAACCCACAGTGCAGAGAGTCCTCCCCCTCCAGTGGAACAACGGGACGCCCTTGCCAGAAGGTTCAGCGTTTGTTCTCTACAGATAAATTATTTATTATCGTGGTCCTATCCCCCACCCTGTGCCGTTGTATTATATTTCATACCATGCTCGCCACAAGCCGTATGAGGGTTTCAGAGTGTGTGTGTGTGTCAAGGCTTAGAGAGGAGCGCTGAATTTTCTAATACTGAAGGGCCCATTTCATGTTATTTATGACCTCACTAGTGTCGAAACAGAGACCTATAAATCGTAAACATAGGCGCACTAATTCTAGCAACAGCAAGTTTTAGTCACATGTAATTAAAACATCCCAAAGTCTTTCAGCTGTAATGTATTTCCAAATGACACCACTGGGACGGGGGGAAATGGGAAATGGAGGAATCAGCAGTATTTCAAAGGCATGGCCATTGTTAGCTTTTGGGGCTCTGTACAGGACTGGCAGCGCTGCCAAGTCTGCAGGTTTCTTGATGCTGTGTTCTATTACATATTTTAATGGCAGTGTCGTTGATTTCCAGGGGCATTTGCTCTGCTAGGATGCCATCATGAACTTCAGGAGATGAATTTGGTGTCCGCACTGAATGATAATACAAGCAAATTCCGTGATGGCATCTCTGACATAGATTAGATACAGTAGGGAGGAGAAAATACTCCTTTTCCCTCACCTTTATCTCCAGAAGTGACCTAACGGTGGGTCCTGAATTTCCTATGAGATTTGCAAAACTTTGGGTTCTTTTGCTTTTATTGTGATCTCTTGTAGGAGTTTAGGATTAGCTGTTTCCTTATAGTCATGGGAACAGGGGAAAGGCGATGCAATGTGAAGACAGCACATCTTCAAATGCATGTAAAGGGTTTGTTGTTCCTAGTGTAGGATTAACATGTGAAATTCAAGCTATCATTGCTGCCAATGGGTTGGAAGGACCCACCAAAGCGTACAGGATGGCTCACCGCCAATATGTAGCTTCTGGCCACCAGAAATCAGAAAAATAAACTGAAATCAAGAGTGACAGCAAGGTGTCATTTTGTTCAATACATTATTTGCTCTACTCAGCAGACAGCAGAAGTTTGAGTTTTACGTGTGTGGTGGGAACATTTGCAGCTGGATGGAAGGAGGTGATCTCAATTTGGATGCAAACCCCCTGGATTCAAAGCTACTGTGCAGCCCAGGCCAGCCTGGGTGAGGATCTGGGACGTTTTCTCTCTTAGAGAGGATGTCAAGCTTTCGCATTGCAGGACACAAGCCAGCCCATAGCTACCTGGGACTGGAAAACCTGCCCTGTGGGCAGACAACTCCATCCCAGCCCATTGCAGCTCCTTTGAAGTGCCTGTTAACAACTGTTTCCAGAAACCAAGGGCTGGCTTGATGGACTGTTAGATTGATCCGGTGTGACAACTCCTATGCTCTTTTCCAGCCTGGATCCTCAGGCGAGTGATGGTGCTGGCTGTAGATCACAGGAGCGAGCATCCAGCCAAGCCATGTTGCTCCCGGCAAAACCTCGGAGCAAGCCCTGGAGCGGGAGCAGCGCTGATTCGTTTGCAGCTGGGAGCTCGTGCTGGGAAGGGCAGCGGGTGCAGGCAAAGAGGACCACGGGTCCAGCCCTCTGCAGACCCTGCCCTTGCCAACCTACCTGTCAGGTTGTTTTCTGAGGGATGAGTTGGCTCAGTTTGCATCAAACTGTCTGCTATTGCCTAGTTTTAGTGAGCGTAGCAGAGGCAATAAGTTCAGGAAACAGAATATTAGCAATGACAGGGAGGATGAAGGGAAAATATTATTTTTGTGGCCAAAGTCCTAGGCATGCGGATTTCCATGCTACCTTGTTTCCTACTCTCCTTCTTTTTCATTACAGTGTCCATTTCCTCAACCATTCTGAGACTTTCTTATCAGAGACATATCTTATCAGTAATGAGCAGTGGCTGACATGAACTGTAGTAAATTATCTCTTTAAGGAGACTAAAGTAATGCAGAGCTAATCACCATGTAGTTAGACTGAATTCGTTCTCTGAATTCAACTTTGGTGTCGGAAAGGCAAAGCATTTCTGTGGCAGGTACTGTCTTGCTCTATAAAGACTACGCTAAAGTTCCGCTGCGTCAGATCAATGGTCCACCCTGGGCTTTGGAGGCCAGACAGGATCTTCTGTGGCAGAAGATGCAGTGCAGAGAAAACATTGGACATTCTTGTGTTTTTCAGACAAGCTTGGGCATTTTGATCAAAATTCATACGTTCGAGGAGAAAGGAGGCCTTGTTATCATTATTTACCTTAATGAGAAGAGGCGTCATTTGAGTTAGGCTAAGGAGCCTGGCCAGAGGTAACAGAGCTGCAAAGAGGCTTTTATATTGTAGTGCTTTTATACTCTTATGATTAATGATGCTACGCGGGCTTCTGTGCCTCTAAGTCTTGGAAAATTTTGCAGGGTTTGGTTTTTGTGTGTGAGGTGACATTCAGATGTCTGGTTGAAATTCATGAAGACAAGAGCAGAGACAGAGGAGAAGAAGGTGGTCTAAGCTCCTGAGCTCAGTGGCTGTGGCTTGGTGGGGGCAAAAGTTCAGTGAAGCCCTATGAGGGATAGAGCATTTTCCTAAATTCCTACAGAACTGGAATTTTCCTGAAGTGTGCCTGGTGTTGCAGGGCCATCTCCTTTGGCTGGCAGAATGATTACACCGGTGTGTTTCAGCTACATTGATTTTCTGTTGGATGCAATGTCCTCAGCTCCAGTTTCTACCTGCAGTTAGGGAATGATACTTTTTTCCATGTATGAGGTCTCTGAGATCAATCTATCACAAATTTATCTGGAAATTTTGTGGTCATCCTGTCTTAGATCATTAATGTCAGGAGATAAATCACAGCTCCTTTTAGACTTCAATTTTCTTTGCTTCTCCATATATTTAATATGTGTTTACAGAAATGTTGTCAAGGTCTTCTTAGTAGTCAGCATTTTGTGCTTTGGTGTTGATACTGGTGAAGCATCACAGTTACATTTCTCACTTCGAAACCCATCGAAAAACAGTGCCAGTTTACAAAAACGTCTAAGAGCAATTTGAGGTCCCAAGAGTAGAATTTCGGTGGCCTCAGTTTAGTCATGTAAAATGCAGATGTTTTAAAGTGTGCTGAGTGTCTTGACTCCTTTTACAGGTAGCAGAGAAGCATCTTCTGGTTAATTGTATTATTCATCTTGGACAACTATCCCAAATGCTCTGCGTGGTTTTCTGGACAGTCTTTCTCTACATCTACTACAAGACCTCAAGTAGTTTAGCTTAATCCTCAGCTCTTACATGGTTAAAATTAGGGTGGCATTAAAAATTTGTGGATGCAGAAGTATTTCTATTCTGTTTGTCAGGTATAATGGACAATCAGAACACAAATAGTGCTCCTTTGATATGCTGGAATATTTTTGGCATCAGTTGAACTTTTAAGATTCTTTACGTACAATTTTCATTGCTAAGTTACTGACTTTTCTCATTGAGGGAAATGAGAAACTTACTTGCTTCTTGACTACCAACTTTGCCGGAGGGTAAGAAATTTGTTTCATAGGAAATATAAAGCTTCAGAAATTTCTGGCAATCCTGCGTCAGGATGAATTGGACAGATTTCCGAACTTGTCATAATAGTAACGGGTGTAAAAAACAGCTCAGAGTAGCTAACATATCTTTAGCTCTGAAGGCTGGGAAACTTGTGTTCAGGTCCATGTTCTAGTTCAGGTAGACTTTTTCCCAATCAGAAATATTGGTGCTGAAGCTTTCATTTAGCAGATCCATCTTCCACACACACGCACACACACACAAGCACCAAAAAACCCAAAACCAACCAACCAACCAGCCAAATAAATGCAAGTCCCCCACCCCTGAAACACAAATGCTGTAGTGAAAAAATAGTCACTAACCCCATTTTGTGACTTCAGCTGGCTTTTGGGGTAACTTTTGAAGATTTGGAACCCAATTTTTCCTGTCCTGCAAGAAGTGAACAGATATCCTGATTCCCAGAGCTGTTTGCCCACAAATTTCGCCATGAAACAAGAGGTGGATCAGGAGGGAAGAGGCACATGGGCAGAATTCAGTTTTGAGCCTGAACCTATCTTTATCATTTATGATGCGTTTAAAACCTCAGTCTTGGATCTAGCTGCCAATCATTTGGATACAGAATTAATATTGGTGCTAAGCAAACCTTTATTCCCACACCTACAGCCAATTGCTGATTATAAGATTTTGCTTGTTTTTCTTTGTTGAAAAAATACGTGTCCCTCTCCAGGACACATTGCTCCTGGAGATGTGCCAATGGGGAAGCCTCAGTGCTCCATTTCTTGGTGCCCTTGCTGTAAGGCCGGGAACTCAGGGTGGCAGATGTCTGCTGCTGAGTGCTTGGCTTCCCCCCCCCGCCCCCTTCTACTTCGTCACTCCATATTTTTAGTTGCTAAATGTTGCAGAGAGAGCTTTTTCAATTAGAAAAGTGACAAACTCTGCAAAATGAATTCCAGCACTGGGAGAACATCAGCATCAATCTCCAGTGCTTGCTCACTGGCTTTGCAGGACGGGCTTGTTTTTCCTAAACTGAATGCTTTGACCTACTTGCCTCTGAAAGAAATAAACAAAACAAAACGCCAACCAAGAACATTCCCATCTAATGACTTTCAGGAAAAGGCACGTGTCCAAATCCATTCCTCTGTCCTAAGCAGGCCGGCATCAGTGGACTTGAATCTCAGTTGGGGTGTGGTGGTAGAATGGTTAAGAGACTTTGCTATGGATACAGAGTTTGTATTGAAGGCTGCCAATGCATTTATCAGCTGAAGTGGTTAAGGCTGTCCAGGTATGATGCACGTCTTGAACTTTCTACAAAACCCTGTGTGCCTTATGCATGCTTATTTAATGTCTAGGAATCAGACAGACCATCAGTTTTGGTCTTTCTTTAACATTAAACAAAATGGCCAGTATTGGCCTTAATTTAAGGAACTAGCAATGCCTAAAGGATAGACATGATAAATGAAATCTGGGATGCAAATACATGGCCTCATTTCCAGGTACTGCTTTAAATGTTAATGAAAAGTGCTCTGAAAATTTAGGTTATTTAGGTTTCTGCTTAACATCGACTTATCTTTTATTTTGATTTTCTCTTCAGAATATGCATGAACTTATAGAGTCTTAGGCAAATCAAAGCAGTGGCAAGTCAGAATTATATTACTTGGGCTATTATTTATTATTTGTACTGTGGTGGGTTTAAGAATATCCAGCCATTTATCCAGAAAAAAGGTTGAGAGATGCCTGTACTGCAGGAGTCGCCTAGTAGTATAATAGTCAATCTGTTTCACTCTTTAAATCACCTAATCAGAAGCTGAAATTAGACAAATTTCGGTTAGGAAATAAAAATGATCAAATTTGTAATCATGAAGGCAGGAACACCTTAGGTGAGGCTACAATGGCTTCTCCATCCTTAAAACCCCCTAAGATTTAGATGGAGATGTTATAACTCAAATGGACGTTGCAGTGCTGTTATTACAAAGGAAGTCAAACTAGATGATCTTAACCCTCATCTCTAAGGCCAGGCTCTATATCTATCTATTACTTTTTATTGATAATGAGCATGATGTTGTCTAGATGCAGCATTGGAAAGATCTTTGGCAATGTACTCCCAGAGGAGGCACAGGCTGAGAAGCAAGCACCACAGAGGTATTATTACAGAGGAGGCTGACACAATTAACACAGTCAAAAACCTAAGCTAATTATTCCAAAAGTACACATGAGTTTTGGGCATCTTTAAGCAAGCTGGAGATAAGAGAGCCTTTTGAGAGTCCCAATCAAGACCAGGATGTTTTGCTGCCTTTGTCCAAAGTCCACCAAATCCACCATGATTACCTTTGTTATGGGGTTTACTTGCAGCAATGTGTTGGCTTTAAGACTCACATTTTGTGACATTACAAGGAGGTGGATGCATGGGCCATGGGCACTGCCCTGATTATCTGTTAGTTGGCATTTGCCGAGTTGTCTCTGAAAGGTAGCAGCTTCCATGCTGCAAAAAGTCCTGGATTTCAGACTGGGGCATCATAGCTAGATGCTCCAACAGAAATGGGATTCACTGCCAGGCAAGGAGGAAAACAAAACAACACACTCAACTCAACTCAACTCAACTCAACTCAAACTCAACTCAACTCAACTCATAAACTTCACTCAACACCCCCATGAAACAAAACCATTGAGCTCCATACTTCCGCACGTGGGAGGCTCTGATACAGGTAACAGATTCTGTTGTGGTGGTTGCAGTTGGAAGTCAGTACATTTTGAAAACTAACTCTACGGAACTGTTTTAAGAAAGTGAACAGATGACCTGGGTGACAGCTCACACTCCTGATGACTTGTCAGTCTCTGGGAAGCAATTCACAGTTACTTTCCCCAGGCTAATTCCCAGCACTGCCAGATTTTCAAAATAATTCCTGATGCTACAAGAAATGGGTGTAAGACAGAGAAAGGGTCTGTCAGCAGGGAACATCGGGAACAAGCAAACACAGACAAGTGCCCCTTTTGATAGACTTTCTTGGAAAGGAACTAGTTGTTGTTATTTAGCAAGAAACCCATGATGCTAACAGGATCTTTGTAGCTTTAGGTGAGATGTTCTGGGTGGGCAAACTTTGGGAGTTTAAATTTCGTTCAGAAATGAATGTTTTGGTCCATTGTCTGTCCAGCATGCCTCACCAATGTTCCTGTGTTCTGGGATCACCTGAGCTAGCTGTAGGAGTCCAAGGAAACTGCTCCCCCTCCGCAATCTAAAGTGGGGTTGGAGTGCCCTTAGGACAGAAAATAGAACAGAGTTTTAATGAGTATTAAGAGGACTCATTATTGAGATAAATGCACCTTGGCAGATCCTATGAGTCTCTGCTTCTTTCCCAGACAAAGAAAAAACAGGCTGAGCTGCCAAAGTCTTGCCTTTAACTAAACAGTCAGGAGAGGGATCAGACCGCAGTGGTCTGATTGCACAGCAGTGTTGCTCGGGCAGTGATGTCCTTCTTGCCTCCTGTGGAGTGTTTCTGTTCTGAAATACTGCTGGAATAGATGCATGTAATTGGGTAGAAGTTGTCTGGTCAGACTCTTTCTATATGTTACCGTGTATACATCTGGTGAATGTATGTCTGCTGCCTCCTGCCTTGGATGGGAGCATTTCACAGGAGCAGTGTGCTACTCTGCTGCATCAAAGGTCCTGCTCAGCTGACACAGACCTGGGTCTGTGATGAGGGGGAGCCAGCCCAAAACTTAAGAGCCCCAAAGCAATATATGGACAATGAGCTACTTAAGAAAAAAACCTCTATGTCTAACCCTTAGGGTAGCTCCTAACACAGCTCTGTAAGATTCCGGGATTTTATTTGAATAAACAAGTTCTTCTTTCTCAGGAGCAAAGCTACTCAGGTCTCTCTTATTCCCACTGAAATAATGGCAATGCCTGGATTAGGTTAAGGGAAACTGTTTATAGCAGTAGATGATGATGATGTTGATGATAAATCTCAGTTTTGAAATCATTTTTGTTCAGTGAGGGGACTCCAGATTTTAATTGCCACACTCCCCAGAGAAGGCTGTCTGCTCCTAAGGGCTCTGCTATCCAAATGTGTCTTTGCCTGGTTGGAAGACCTCCCCTTTTCACAACCTAACCTCAGCCTGGCTACAGAGAAAACCTAGTTCTTCAGAGGTCATATAAGTCATTGGGCTGAAGTTTGAATAAGTCCACAAAATATGTCAAGTAACGCTAATACAGGGAGACTTCTATTATACCTTTCATCAGAGCAGCCTGATTTTCAGCAGAAAGGATGTGAATATCTTCTGTAAATCACAGAATCACAGAATGGTAGGGGTTGGAAGGGACGTCTGGTGATCATCTAGTCCAACCCCCCAAATCAGGCACTGTTTAAATGTTTCAAGTTGAGCAGACAAGAAAAGTAACCATCAACCATCATCAAAAGGCTTGAACTCTGAAAGCGTGGCTTATGCAACCATAAGGAATCAGAAATCTCTTTTTCCTCTGAATACTGCCCTTCATTAAAGAATCAAATTTTTTACATTCTGGAAACACCGGTGTTATGATCTCACCCACAGAAATAATCTCAATGGTTAGGTAAATATCCATACAAGGCAACCCTTAGTGAACTCAAATAAAGTTTATTTTACAAAATGGTTGCTACATCTAGTTCTAACATTCTGGTGAATGTAAATGAAAACCCTTTGAGATACAAGAATCTCTAAGTTAAACCTATGTGAGCCCAAGTTTTCCTTTGACACCATGGGACAACATCTGACAACACTTCCAAGAGAAGAACTTGACCTATAAAACTGGGAATAAAGACGGAAACGTGGTCTTTTTTTCATTTGGAACCAAGTACTTTCAGCAGTTAGAGGGAGACCCTTCCTTGTCTCTGAAGTTGAAAAAGTGGTTAGGAGAGGCTACGTTTCTCCCAGTATTGGCTGTCTGAAAACTGGACACCTACAACGGGATTCAGCTTGCACAGCAGAACACCAAAATTAAAGAATTCACCCGTGTACCTCTCAGTTCCCATTGCAGTCAGCAGCCACCCAAGTAATGCACTGAAGGGATGACAGACACCAGTTCTGCTCTTCCCAAACATCTACGCATGGTCAGATGGATCCCTCTCTAGGCTGCACTGACGAAACTCAGAAAGCTTCTGTTGACTGGGAGCGTAGACATCCAACTCACCTGTTGGCACCTACCTATGCACCCCTAAATGACAGCATCTTCACTTTGTACCCAAGGGACTTGGGCAACTTTCCTGCGTGGGAAGAGGACTGTTCTTCCCTTACAGGATGTTTCAAAGCTGACTGCAAGACATCCAGAGCTTCATACCTCCCTCTTGTGTTTTTAAAAGAAGGCCAGATGCCTAATGTAGATTAGACGTCTAATTGCTAGAAGTGTTAAGATAGGTGAGCGTGCCAAAATAAATCACTGCAGCTCTGACCTGCACAGTCTGTCTCCGTTTATATATGATTCAACTGCAGCTGGAAAACTGTGTTTGATTAATAGCTCAGTGTTGCCAGCAAGTTGTTGAGGAGCAGAATCGCTTCATTTCAGTTGCTCTCCTGTGATCAGAGGGCTGGAGGCATGGGTTTATAGGGAAAATTAAAAGAATCGTATCTATATGCATACAGTGGAAGAGGCAATTAAGAGGAGTTACGAAAAGCCAAACTTCAAGAGATTGTTAACACAGAAGGAGAACAGCAATTATTTGGCGTGAGACCCAGGGTAAAGCTAGCAGCAAGAGGATTCAATTAAGACAGAGAAAATGTGAAATTTAGGCAGACCTTACAGGAAAATTTTCTGAGAAAGAGACCTATGGGGGTATGGAATAATTTGAAATCCCTCAAAAGAAAGACTGTAAGCCAGGCAAAACAGAACATCAGCAAATATTCTGGCAATAACTCTCACAAGAGCCAGAAAGTTGCCTGGATGCTCTAACTGGTTTCTTCTCCATCTAAATTCTGTAATTTTGAATTTTGTTTCCTGATGCATGATGGATTCTACAGTACAAGTCCCTTTAATAATGACTAGGATTTTGTGGTTCATTTCTCTTTGGTGGGTCAGTTATTACATTTCTGCAGTAAGTGGCCGCACACTATGACAAACACACAAAAAATCAACGCTGCCCACAAACACACCTGCCTCGGCTGTCGCCGCGTAGTCGCGATAACAGCCCATCTAGACTCAGCATTGCCTCCAGACCAGTCCCAGCCCTAGCTGAGGCTCAGGGTACAACAGTACCCTGGATTTACACCGGCAGGACACTGCAGAAGTCACTCCCTTCCCTTGTTTAAATTTTTTCTAGCATCTGATCATGAGGGAGCAAAAGCTGTTGACGTATTGTCGGCTTGCACAATATTTGGCCCCTAGAAAGCCGTTCATGTGTCTGTTGTGCTATTAGGCACTGGGATGCTTGAAAGTGGCTGTGTCAGCAGAGAGTCTCTGTTGTAAAACTGGTAAAGATATTATCAGGGAATGAGAAAATCAAGCCAGAGGGATTCAGGTGAAATACAATTCTTAACAGCGAGATTTTCTGTGCAGCAGTTGCAAGATAAATGGGGGGCTTTTTAGATCCCCCAATTAACATCACATGGAAGTAAATAGATGGAGTTCTGGGGGAGACCTCAAACTGTTTAAGAATCTGAGCCCATTTCAGCAAATCATTTTATCTAAAAAAAGGCACAATTTTTGAAAACATTTCACACTGAAATGCTTTTCCACAGGAAATGTTTCAGTCCAGGAAATGCCAAAGCAATCCATGTCAGTACTTTTTTAAGAAATATTTTGACTTTTGTTTCAAAACATTTTTTTTTTTTTTTTAATTTAAAAATTGACTACAGTGAAAAGGGAAAAAAAGGTTAAATAAAAAAATCTCTAAATACTCTCAGGACATAAGAAGGTGTTTATTTTTTGAGTGAACAAACTCCTTCAAGTTGACCCTAAATGACGTTGGTTATTATGGATTTTTTTTTTTTTGCCTAGCTGGAAATCCTGAACATATTTTATAGTAGACCTGCCCAGGATTTTCTCTTGCGTTTCTTCTAAGCCACTGAACAGAAAAAAAAAATCGAAAGAAGAAAATCTGTCTGTGCTATGGAATGTATTGCAGGGAGCAGTCGTGTCCTAGTTGGAGATGACACTGCATTTCTCTTACCTCTATGGCCAACCTTCAGACACCCAAACTGTCTCTTAACATAGGAAAAGTGTATGGACAGGATTTTTTGTACAAACCAGACTGCAGCAGATGGGTGACAAATACAACACTCTGTCTTCAATTTAACAAAAATAATCTACTTCACATTCATGGAGACTGCGTGGTTTCCCCATGAAGTTTCTATGCAGGCTTACTTCTCTAAGGGCTCTGGTTATATTTCAAATAATTTGTAACTTGACTATGCTAATTTTTGTTCAATCAGGGAGAGCCTTATATATTTGATGCCCATTTTCTCTCCCTTGTCCAGCCCTGTGAGGTTGCATGCATTTTCAGAGCAGCACTAGAGTCTGCAGAGAAACGGCAGCTCAGCAGGTTCCTGATGGAGGGCACAGTCCCTGGGCGAGCAACCACCAAGGCAACCTGGAGGACAACCCAGGCTGGTTCATAGAGGACTCTACCACCCACACAGAGCAGCAGATCTGAGTGCACAGGGACTATTAGATGTTGGCCTCAAGGGTGGGTCCCAATGAGTTCCAGCTCTCAAGATGACACCATAACTCAGCTTCTTATGCGACGATCACCCGTCCCATGCAAGGTTGTGCCTGTCCTATAGATGTGATGGTCACAGAAACGTTTGTGTGTCAGTCACCCAACAGTAGTACTCTGATGTGCCGCGATCACTCAGGACGTGACCCTGGGCATGGAGTTTTACATACACATAGGCATGAGAGGCACCGAGAGGCCTGTAAGCCACATATGTCTGAAGAGTTGTATGGTCCTGGACCCTGCAATTCAGCTACAAATGTCTGTAAGATGTGTATAAGCCAAGGGCAAAGAAACCCTTTCAAGCTCAAGTTACATATGATCATTCCAAATCCTAATTTCATGGCACAATTTGTTCTCTCTTTACTGAAGCTGTTCTCACACCCAAAGTGGCCAGACAAAATACTTTTCAAGATGGTTGGAAAAAAGGAAAAAAAAAAAAATAAAGGAAAAATAAAAGGACATGACACAAAAATTTATCCACCAGTGCTGGGAAGTGGGCATCAGGCAAGGACCCTAAACTGAAGGAAGGCTTTCTCCATGTCCCAGATGAGGACACGTGGGGCATAAGAGGAAGAGCAAGGCACTGCAGAGCCCAAATGAGCCTTTTCTATTATGGTGCCCCATGAGCTTTGTAGGTTTGCTCCCTCCCACACCAGTGAACTCTTCAGGCTCATCAGTGCAACCACACACATTCCTCTGCAGAGCAAGGACAGCTAGCTTCACCTCTAGCCTTCAAGGAGTCAAACCAAGCTCATATTAAACACAGTGAGTTTTTATCTTCCTTTTCTTTTTTTTTTTTTTCTTTTTGTTTAATTATCTATGATAGGCTATGCGGAAGGAGCATGCAGGGTGGACTGCAGCTCTGCTCTGTACACCAGGTGGCCTCAGTGGTATGTGCTTCAGTCCTGACGATCTCAAGGTGCAACTGTCACTCCTGCTGATACCATTTTTGTTTGCTGTGATCTGAGCATGCTTACAGTACGGTGAAACGGAGCCAAGAATCATGCAACAGGAGAAAAAAATAGAAGATAAAGCACATGCATGGATGGGATTGATATCACAAGGCATCTGTTAAACACACATAATCAATTGCCCCTTTATATGAAACAGCTCTGCAGACAAAGAATACTGCTGTGTTTTAGCTACCTGGAGGAACAGAGAGTTGTTATCCTCTTGTCTTAGAATAGTCCTTAAAAAATAAAAATCTCAGCTGCAGTCAAACATTTTGCATGTTTCTACATAATGATTTATTCATTAAAGAGGAGATGCAGGAACTGACAGATGACCGAGAATCTGGGTGCATGGGAAATTGCATCGGGTCTCAGTGAGAGGCTGATTGTTTGCATGGACGGAAGCTACTGGTGGGATTCCTCATCTCACTGAACTGATTTCATATGGACTCAAAGCAGGAGTACACTGATGAAATCTGCTGGTGACATGAAATTAGAAAACACTATCAATGCAATGGAAAATTGTGAGTCATAGAAATTTGGCAAGGTTCAGTAATACAAAATGTAGGTTGTCCACCTATGGTGGCAGTCATCTGACTGAATGTAAATTTCTATGGAGGAGTTTCTCATGGTGAATTCTCTTTAATGTTAGTAGTGACAAAGCACTTTAAACATACTATCCGTGTCTTCCTAAAATAGATACCTAAGATACAGCTAAAGGACTTTACACTAAGCACAGCTATTACTCACTTTTGATGGTAAGGACGCCATAAGGAGTCTGGGTCAGCTGCAGATGCATGAACTGTACTCATCTAGATATTGCAAAATGAATCACATCTGGCTTTAGAGGAAAATAATAAAATTTCTGCAAGCTGGTGGCATCCATGGGGAGGGAGGAAGGAAGGGCAGCTCATGCTCTTATGCGTGGAGACCTCTGATCTGCCACTATATGGGAAAAAAAACCCAAAATGAGAAGGTAAACTATGATCCTGGGATTGTTCAGTGAATATATTTCCTGTATTGAAAGTTCTAATATAAGAAAGAAATGAACCATGCCTGGATTTCCAACAGGAGCAAGTGCTAAGAGTGGTTGTGATGATGACCAGGCAGTGACCATTGCTTCAGACAAAACTGAGGTAACTTAGCCAGTTGGATCATGGAGGGCTTGTTGGCTCGAGACCCAACTCCAAATGAACTGTTGGATGTAATAAAACCAAAGTGTGGAAAGCCTGAGTGGGGTGCAACAGCATGGATAACCTTAATGGAGTGAGTTTTCTCTCACCAGACATTCACTGCTGGACCACAGGGAAGGGAAGGGAAGGGAAGGGAAGGGAAGGGAAGGGAAGGGAAGGGAAGGGAAGGGAAGGGAAGGGAAGGGAAGGGAAGGGAAGGGAAGGGAAGGGAAGGGAAGGGAAGGGAAGGGAAGGGAAGGGAAGGGAAGGACAGGCTGTGGGGCTTCTCAGATGCAGTCCAAGGTCTCTTTGAGAAGATTAGCCCTCAGGCTGTGAAGCACCCTTCACATTGTCCCTTGCTTTTCTCAGCATTATTAAAGTTGGTGCCATGTTTTCACTCTTTTTTTTTCCTTGATCTGTCTCCCCAGATACTGCGCTACCTGCATCTCTCTTTAGTATTGCTTCTTCCCCTGCCATGACTACAGTGACTTAGTCAAGCAGTGCCCCGGATCCTAAGCTTTACCAAGGATTGCTAAAAAAGCTTCCAACTTCCTGCTCTGACTGCATGGGGATTAACTGGGCCCAGCCTGGGCCACGGGTCAGTGCCAAATCCTATAGCTTGACTTTTCCTCCTCCTTTTGTCCCTTCCCTCTTAATTCTTCCAGAAATGGGAGAGGAACTTGAATGTTGAGCAATCAGATGAGCCATCAGGACTGCAACTGCGTGCCAGGATGGAGGGATACATGACTGGAGAGACAGAAAAATCACAGAAAGATCTAAGAGGGGGAGGGAATGAGGAATTAAAAAGATCAACACCTAGAATTAAACCACCAGTCAACAGAGATTAATTGCAAGGGGAAGCAAGGCAGGGCTATGCAATACTTGAAGTATTCTATTACAGCAGGAGGAAAATTCTACTTTTAGGAACTGGTTGGTAGCCAAATAAGTTGATCAAAACATGTGAAACAATTTGAAACTCTGTATGCCTAGCTTTGGTAAAGGAAAAGCACACCCCTCCGCTCTACTAGAGCCCTTTATGCATTGTGCAAAGGGTGACATGATAGAGGGCAGATGGACAGATTGCCCCAGGGCATCCCTCACTCACCCCTCATCTGTGACCAGGAGCCATGCAAGCCACCAAAGAGCAGGCGATTGGCTTCTAATGGGACAAGGTTCAAGAAGGGCTTGGCAAAAGATGAATTAATTCAATGTGTCGTATAAGAAAGCAGTGGACTGTGGAAAAGAAAAAGGCATGGTTTGAAGTTGACAAAGTTACTTAGGTAAGGCGGTGAGGTGCCTTGGTGAGTTTAAGTACCACCATGCAGTTGAGAGAGACCACGGAAAAGGCCTGATGAGGAGAGAGTGAGTCAGATACTGGCCAATAGGGAGAAACAATTTTCATTATTGTAAACAAAGACATTTTTTTTCCTCCTACAATGCTTAATTGATCTCTAGAACTCACTACTATAAAGTATTACTGGGCATGCAATTTAACAGGAGGAAGATATAGTTGGGAATACTCTGAGTTATCTCGTGGAGGATAGATGCATAATGGAAATACAATTTAATGTAAACTCTTATACTTTAGGGTATACAATCATTAACTGCTGACAGGCTTATATGGCAAAATTAGTCCATAGTTGCTCAAAGGGGAATCTTATGTCTTCCTCTGAGGAACCCTTGGAAGAAGGATACTGGATTAAAAGTATTGTTAATCGGATCCAGCTCCGGTCTTTCTATATCTTACCAAATCTTTTCCATTTATGACTCATATGGTATGGAAAAAAATCATATCTCCTGCAGGTTATATGCATTTCAATAAGAACAGAAGTTTAATTTCTATGAATGGCATTCTTGGGAAAAGGAGAAAGATCCAAACAAAAGCAGAAAACTGTAGTGTGCTGGCTGTTTTGCAGGCTAGCCTACCTGCCGGCAGCTAATGGAAGTGCAGTGGCTGATAGTCAATAAACATCTCCCCCAAAAACACTGCCTTAATTATAGGGCCCCCTGAGACTTCCTCCACTGAGGCCTATTTGGCTATGTAACATATGTCCAGATTTACAGAAGCCAGAATTGCTTTTTCCTCCCATTTTTTTTTTTTAATAATTTGAAAATCTATAATTAAAGACTATAAATCCCAGCATACAAGGTAATATTAAGGGACCTGATTTAGAGACCGACATATCTCAAGGTTCGTCGAGCACCCAACTTCGCTGGGGGTGTTAGGGGCCCATCAGGTGCTGTTAGGTGGCTCTCTGGTACCTGGGCTTTTAGGTGCCTCAGGTGACACACATGCACAGCAAAGATGAAGAGAACCACATTTGATTAACCTTTGGGATTCCTATGGTTTAAGGAAAGAAAGGAGGCTCTTGAGACCTCAGCTGGTATCTTTGATGAAAGCTCCTGAATTCTATGACTATGCCAATAAATAGTGATAGTAAAATGTCTGAAGAGAAGAAGAATAATTACTCTTCAGGACGGTAGGAACATATGATGGAATTCCCTATCCTCTGATAAACATATCTACAAACAAGTGATCAAATTGAAATACTTTTGGTCCATAAGCAGCTAATCTGCAAAGAAATCTCTCCCTTGTTCCTTCCATTGCCTTCACAACATTATTTTAGTTTCTATCTAGATTTGTTTGCTTGTTAGTCTGTGGCCTCCCCCTAAGGATATAACTGCAGATGGATGAATTATTTTATTTTATTAAATATTATTCTTGGCTTTTTGGAGATGTTTTTTTGTTTTGCTTTAATGATTATTCCTCCTGGTGTTATTTCAGTTTTCAATTACAACTTGTGTGTGTATGTGTCTGGTACACTACCATTTTGTAAATGGATGTATGCACTTATTGTTAATTGATTCCCCAAATAAACCCAAATGCTCGCATGGAAATAATGTATTATATTTCTTGCATGCCACTGAGCTGGATGCCTTCCAGCTTGGCATCTATTGCTGCTCTTGGGGTGGGCATCTTTCTCTCCCTCCCGTTTCCCCTGGAGCGAACAGGGATGCTCTTGTCAATTTTCTCTGCAGATCTCATAGCACTGGCTGATGTTTCTGAATAAAGGTGGCCAAAGTTGCACTTCTAAGTGCCATCTAGACAAATGATTGTTTTATTTTTTTTAAAAAGCACCGAACTATCAGCAGCCCGCATAGTCTTCAGTGAGGGTTTTCTTCCCAAACTCAGGCCATTATGAAGGATATTTTTCAAAAGCAGCCCTCGTTGGCCTATATCTGCTCCCACCAAAAATAATGTCTGCTTGAGATTTATCTCAGAAATGAGAATTAATCCACAACTGGTCCTTTAGCCATTTTTTGCAGTCCCATATTTTTTCAGGCTTTAGCTAGAAAACACAGCTGAAGTCCCTGATGGTGGGACTGTGTACTTCAGCAGGTTTCTGCAGGTCATCTAGTTCTCCTTTACGCCAAAGAAGAAAGATAATTCCCTTTCAGCTGTGATTCATCCCACATATTACAGACATCTATCTTAGGAAAAGATGAATCATTTCCTGGAGGTGCTTCTCCCTCTCTCTCTCTCTGACTCTCTCTCCATTTAGGAAACCTAGAAAAAAAGCTTAAGCAAGACTATAAATTGTAGATAGCTAAAATGGGGGAGATGAATCCCACTCTGCACCGAGAATCAATGACTGCTGATTCATTGAATTCTAACTTTTAAATGCTGTCAGCATTTCTGTGCTGGGATTTTTTTTGTTTGGGATTCTTGTTTGGGATTTTCTACTGGTAACGATTACAGCCATTTTTAACACGGATCCGAAAAAAACATTAAACTGGCCCACTGTGCTGGTAGCCCTATGGACACCTGTGGTGGGATTCAGCTGCCCAATCACAGCTACCTTCATGTTTTAGACACTGAGGGGTTTCACGTCTGGTCTCCAGATGCCACAATGAGTCAAGTCTCCCATAAAGCTGGCTTCATGTCTGCCAGCCCAATGAGGATAACTCAAATACAAGCCTATAGTTGGGTCAAGCCCCTGGTAAAAAGCCTTCAAAGAAAAGGAAGCAGAGGCTGGAGAGATGGCATGTCCTTCCCCAGGCCGGATAGCTCATGGGTGCTTCAGCCCTGCTTCTGCTTCGTGGTGTTGCCTCCCACCCTGGTCAGCGTTGCTCCTCAGGGATTTGCCTTCTGATGGCCATTTGGTAAAATGAGATTATATTTACTGATTCAAAAGCAAAGTTCATCCTGCTAGGAAGACTCATCTGCACTATTATTTAGCCACTGGGAAGAGTAGTGCAAAACAAAGCAAACCATCCAAGTCCTAAGTGTTTGGGGCTCACCTGAGGTGAAGAAGCCTGAGCTTGCTCCCGCCATGGGGTAGGTCTCGCCTGCACAGCTCCTGCCATCATGCAAAGGCAGCAGCTGGGGTCCTGGAAGCAACGTCGTGCAGTGGCCTGGGCTGAGAAGCCTGCTAATTATCCTGGCCTTTCAGCTTACCACTAAGCTGATTAATTACCACTAAACTGATACAGCACAAATGCTTTTGGCTGCGGTACTAGCTTGGTTGGGACTTCTGTGTGGTGGTGTACTGTGTATTGCAGTCAAGGCCGGAGTCAGCAAGGTAGATGTTTTGATGGTGATTGCGTGACTGTGTGTGTTGACGACAGTGGCTAAATAACTGGAAGTGGGTATGAAAAGCACACGTAACAGCTTGCTGAAAATAAGCTACACATCTCTGTGAAACTCTTCCTTGTTTAGCAGGTGTGATTGTACTCTGTGGAGTACAACAATGTCCCCTAAACACCTGAGAACCCCTAGAATGGTTTATAAGCTGGTAGGCCTTCATAACAAAGTACAGCACACGAACCAAAGATTACTGAGCCTTAATACAAAGTCAAAGAGTATCTTTCAGATACCTCATTATTACCTGGCTATCTGCCAAATTTGAAGCCATGATCTTGTCTCTATCCAGCTAAGCGTAGGAATGTTTTAGAATCGGAGACACATAAACACTAAAAAACCACAGGATCCTACAAAAAGCTGACAAAGGAGGTAATTTATTTTAGTCCAGTACTGATCTTTCCTCAGCCACAAAATGCAATACAGAAATGTTAATCCTTCTGGTGTTGCTCAATGTGCCTAAATTTTCTGATGTGATCACCTGGAATGGAGCTGGTGCCCTTCTGAATGCTACTTTCTCTACAGGTGGGACAGCAGGAAAGGATGGCTGCATCAGAAAAGCCTGGCTATCCATTTAATTTATAATCCTATCTCCAAAAGAAAGTTAGAAGGAATCATTCCTGAAAGTTGCAGCTAGGAGTTTAACACCTCCCAACATGATAGATCTCTTCCTAGTTCCCATGCATGTATGTTAGTGACACTAATTATATCATATGGGGCGATGA
This sequence comes from Alca torda, assembly GCA_008658365.1. Taxonomy (NCBI): domain Eukaryota; kingdom Metazoa; phylum Chordata; class Aves; order Charadriiformes; family Alcidae; genus Alca; species Alca torda. The sequence goes on from CM018101.1 coordinate 5,006,854, forward strand.
ACCTAATTTGACTTGTGTTTTTTTTCCTAGAACTCTTCCTTATTTAGTGGCTGACGTGCACTGAAAGGTCAATGTTTAGACTGGGTGATCTTAAAGGTGTCTTCCAACCAAGACGATTCTGTGATTCTATAAGGTCAATCAAAAATCAAGACACAACTACAAAACCCTCTTTGTGGCTATTTTTGCAATGAGGGTATTCATGTGCTCAGGTGATTTGAATTCACTGCTATAGTCCTGCAGGTCGGTGAATCTAGTATTTTGCAGTGATTTTGGGGTTTTCTGGCCATATCTATACAGTCAGTTTTCTGGTCATATCCATACTCCTCATTGTCATGAACCAGGTCCAACATACCAAAAGAGCCCCTGCTCTAAAGCCAGCTCATGTCCCACCAGTGCTGGTGGGATGATGCATAACCGTCTGCAGGGACTGGCAGCTAATCTTCAGGGGAAACCTTAAGAAATCTCCCAGGATTTATTCTAATGTTCCACATCTGACACCAAAATAAGTAACCTGGTGCAAAACCACAGTGATGTAGAGCTCTATCTAGTTTCTTAGTTGACAAACATAAGTATTTGCTACATTCCAGTTTGAGGAGCATTTTTGTAGTCAGACTTTGAGCACCGTTTTCCTTTTGAATACTTGTAAAGGTCACATTGGTCCTGGCTACTCATTTATTTCCTTTCTCTCATTGAATTTTTAACAATAACAGGCGTTCATCCAAAGCTCTGGGCTCCTCTATGTTGCATTAAAATTCACAATGTCATTTGCTTTCAGTAAATATATTCAAATGGGCTGCCTTCAAAACCATAAATGACTCACCATACAATCAATCATAATTGCAGGACTTTGAATTTCTCCTCTACATGTTGTCCTCTAGTGCCCAGAAGGAACACATGATGTAACTCTAACCAAAAACTGGTTGGGGAAAAGAAATTACGTGTGATCATTTTTATTCTCTAAGGAGAACTTGGTAAGTTAAATACAGAACCAGTTTTGGCTGGAAAGTGAGACAGATACATATAAATTTTATGTTACCACTCAGAGCTCTGAGAGTTACTGCACTTAAGAAAACTTACCTCTCTAATCAATTATTAAGTTTCAAAATGGAACATGTGCTTCTCTCTTACTAATTTCCCATAAACCTCCCCACGATATTAAACATACATATTCACTTGCTAAAAGTCTGCTTGTTAAAACACTACATGGTCAAAGCTTCCAATCAGACCGGATACGAAGAGTTACGCTAAGGAAATGAAGTAAAAGAAACGGCTAACTAGAAGTTAACCAAAAGACTTTTTAATTATAATCCCATTTTCCTCAAAATGCTGTGCAGTTAAAAAAAAAAAAAAAAAAAAAAGTAGGTAAAATATTATGAATCTGATTAGTCCTGATAGATAACAGTGAAACTACTGCCTTCCCCCTGTGGTCTTGGTAAGGTCAGGCATAGGTTTATCACTAAATCATGGATATGAGAGGTATAAGACATCTATTAGGAAATCCTGGTTTCTCTTTTATAACTGTAGAATTGTTCCCTCCAACTTACTTTCTGAGGCTCTGTCCGGTCAAGCATTTAATGTCTCAAAACAGCAAGGCTCCAGTCACTTTCCTTGAGAGACGATTTTATTACCTAATAGATCTCAGTGTGAGGGACTGAGTTCCAAACTAAATTTTACTTTTCATGTTGCTAGAGAGTTACTCTGTCTCGGGAATGACTGCCTTAAACCCTTTGCCCTTTATCTTGTGATAAATCCGCCCTGTGTTCATACACCTTTGAACCAAGTGTTCGGCTCCCGGTTTACTGACTTTGCTACTTGAATCCACACACCTGTCCTCGAGGCTGATTTAAGTTACTATCAACTTTATTTAACCTACTGGTGCTTGATGGGTATGTTCAATGGAATGGTTAAATTCCCAGTAGTCAACACTGTTCTACAGTAAAGCTTAGAAGAAATCAGCAACAAATATTACTAAAGATGAAGAAATATGGGGAGATTGTATCTGTAGATCCCAGCTGTAGATGTTCCCGAGGATAAAATAAACAAGAGCAATACATATCAACCTTCCCTCTGCCTTTTTCATACATTACTTGTCTTCTTTGGGTCTCATCCAAAGACCTCTGAACTAAACGGAAAACTTTCACTGACTTCACTAAGCTTTGGGTCAACCCCTAAAGGGCAGCAATTGTGCCTTCCCAAAGCGTGCGGAGATTCAGAGAGATGCTAAAGCACACAACTGCCTTCAGTATTGGGGTTATCTCAGGGCCTTTGGTGAGATTTTTCACACACTAAATAAGAACATGCTTAACCACCCTGCTGGTTCTTTGTGTTCAATAAAGAGTGGGCCCTATGGAATGCCAAACGTTGTATTTTTAATACTGTGGATTTCATATATATCAGATGTGTTGAAGCTAAATTTTATATGACAATAATTCAAAACACAAACCAACTACTCTGCTGGTATGGCCTTGTGTATGTACACTGCTCAAAAACCTGTCCCTTGACTTTGTAACAGCTTGCTAATATGTGTTTCTTTCACTAACCTGTCTCAGAAGACCATACAAGAAGCAAAATCAAATAGAAATATAAACTTCATAACCCATGATATATGTGCGTTGAATCCAGTGAAAACATTTTTGATAGAACAATTTTATGTTTAAAATGAAGGCTCATTGAAACTGGAATATTTTGTAGGAACATGACTATTTCGATGACATTTTCTATGGGAAAAATGTCTCATCAAATTGCTTTGATTTTCTTATTTGTGTCACTAATGTAGAAATGATTTGTTTTGACAAAACAAAAAGTGCATTTTTGAGTTTACTATATTGTTTTGTTTTGACTTATAGCAACTACTGATTTCATCATGTAGTATAATATAGTGCACTATATTCAATATTTCATTACAGTGCTTTTCAACATTATAACAATGAGGCATTTTTACTTTTCCAAAATAGTACATCAACATTGGCCCATGAGGATTTTCAACATTTCTGTTCTCTGAAAGTTTCTCTTTGAAATTTTCTCTTTAAAAGTTTCATTTTTTTTCCTCCAGTTCAGCCTGCAAACATGGTTTCAGCATATTCACAGTGCTCACAAAAGTTTGAATTTCTGGACACCTGTAGTACCAACTCAATTATATGCATTTGCTGGTCAAAACAGCCACAGATAAAGCCAATTACAGTCAAATTTGTGTACATTAGGTCCAGATTCTCAGCTATGTCCAGTTGCAATCTGACCCAGTGCCATCCTTTGCCATGCATATCTTCCTGAATGACTCTGAATTTGCAATTTCAACCATGAGTTAAACTTTTATGAAAACTAGATGAATTTTAGAAGAAATATGCTAAGTCAGCAAGATTACATTTTACACATAGATATGAATAATCATAGTAAGCTACAGGCGGAGGAGAATCCAACTACCAAGAGCTCCTGGCTGGGGACCAGCTGCTCCTCATCCTGCACCAATTGCTCACCCCAAAACCTGGTGGTTGATGCACTAGAGTCATTAGAAATCCTGCTCTGGGATTCCACATTGTAGTGTATGGTAGTGAGCCACACATGGCCACGTTTTGTTTATGACAGATGGCTCTTCCCAAAAATATGATGTGCAAGATTGTGCTGACTTGGACAGTTCTGCATAAACTGTGGGGGATTGACAGGGTGTAATATACTTTTTTCTGTTTACTTAAAGTCTAGGAGAGAATGGGCCAAACCCAGCGAAGAACAGCCTGTTTCAAAGATATTACGGCTGGAAAATGTTGTTTCTCACAGCGATCATCTCTCTATAATAAGCTTCAGGGTGATCCTCCATGGTGGGGGAAAAACTATGCAGATTGGGAAAAGAGTCAGTCACATGATTTTCATTTGTGTGTGATCACGGAAATGTTTGTGAGAGGAAAAGGGAACTTCTGCTCATCTCCACAGCTCAGCACAAAGCCAGCCTAGCTGGAAACAAGCTACCTCGTGGCCTGGAAACTGCTCATGGGAGCCATGTGAAATTCAAATGTAAGAAGAAGAATTCGTCAGAGATGAACAGGCACCCTTGGAGAGGCTGAGTTGATGGACAATTTGCAAAAGTCAGCTGGGAATTGGACCAAACAAAACACACACGCAACCTCGCTTGAATGACAGCTTGGAAGAGCCATGCCGAATTTCCCAGCAAGCTGGGAAACTGTAGCTCAAACATGAGATTTGCTCTACCTTTGTTTTTTTTTCTAAACTTTGCTGAATGTTTGCTAAATGGAGAATGCATGAGTAATGTGGGGTTAACCAAAACGCTTTTCCTAAAGCCTGAGGATTATAATTCATCATGAGATATTGTGGATATTCTTATGGCCCTCAATCAGTATAGATTAGTACAGGTCTGGCGAGGTTAACGTGGCTGAACTGATTTGTGCCAGCCGAAGATCAAGTTCTGTTTTAAATGTTTTACTGAAAAAGGAGAAAGTAATTGTTTTGCCCCAGATTTTTCCAGATGTTCTGGACTGGAACCTGCTACTGAAATGGGATCTCTCATCTCCTTTGGCTTTTCAGATTACACAGCAGACAGACAGAGCACAGAGAGCACTTTGGTTGTGGCTTCTATTTTTGTCACTTCCCCTGGACTGTGTAAACCTCCCATGACTGAAACGTCTTTCCTTGGCACGGGGGAATCACGTCTATTGGGATGATATAACTAGAGTTGCGTGGGAAGCATTTTTTCCCTAGACTGAGAAACTGATATTAAAAAAACCCACTCATTACATTCCAAGTTGAGATCTTTGGAAAAGTTCATGGGAAATAGGAGAAACCTATCCTCAAAACAGCTGGTTACCTCACTCTTAGGTTAAAAAATGGGACTTCACAGCATTTCAAAGCCCACAGTTTCAGGTGCTTGGGAGGAGCCTTCTTTTCTGTAGCAGTCCCATTGATTGGAAACCCCGTTTGAGAAAAAAAAAATAAAAATTAAACCATATGTTCTTCTCTGAACAATTTTGTTTCTATCAAACTAATAGTTGTTGATGACTAAACATTTGACTAAACTAAACAAATTCCTTTGATGATAAGAATTCACTAAGTAAAGTTTGCCTAACCTTTTTGGAGCCCGTGACTGAAAAGCCATGGCTTTAAAGCAGCTGAAATCTGCCTGCTTAAAGAGCACGATGCCTTTCCCTCTGCAATTAGTATGGCTGAGCTCTGCATGGAAAAGCACTTCCAAATTCCCTTGCTGGTCTCACCAGGTTTTTTTCTCAGACTGTGTAATTCCATGATTACATGGTGATGTTGATGCAACGTGACATGGTATGTCAGAGAAGTTTCTAACAACTTATTTTGTAGCAGTGAAGGCAAAATCCAGTAGCTTGCGCGCTTAAACTGAAGGAGAATTAAATAAATGAAGGAAATCTGATAATCTGTATTGAAGTCTACTCACGGGTAAATGGCAGCCTTTCCTGGAATTTTCAGCTAGGGCCGTTATGCACAAAATGCTTGACAATCTGCCAGTCTACTCAGTAGATATTTCTGCTGGTCCATTCAGTAGATATCTGTATTTAGCAATATTTCAGGAAGATGCTTGACTGGTTGATGAAAGGTCCTCCAGTATCAACCTCGTGTACGGGCTCACAGATCAAATCCTTAAGCTGGTTATGAGAAATCTGTGGACATTTCCTCAGCTGGGGCTCAGACTCCTGTTGGCCTTTTCATGCACCTCTCAGAAGCAATTGCCTTTTGATCACAAATGGTAGGAGTGGGTATGGTGGTCTCACAGACGCTATTTAGGTCTCTGCTGATACAGTCTCTCCTCAAAAAGGAAAATATGCCCCGCCCCCAACTTGAAATTTCAAAACTTTGCTAAAGATTTTACCCTTCAGTCAAGAAAATACATGTTTCTCTCTTTGTATGGGAATACAATTTATCCAGAATCCTATTAGGAAAATAAAAAACACCCCTATACTCTGTCCTGGTGAGGCCACATCCGGAGTACTGGTTCCAGTTCTGGGCTCCCCAGTTCAAGAAAGACAAGGAACTACTGGAGAGAATCCAGTGGAGGGCTACCAAGATGATCAAGGGACTGGAGCACCACTCTGCTGGGGAAAGGCTGAGAGCCCTGGGGCTGTTCAGCCTGGAGAAGAGCAGACTGAGAGGGGATCTCATCAATGCTGATCAGTATCTAAAGGGTGGGGGTCAAGAGGCTAGTCCCAGGCTCTTTTCGGTGTCCCCTGCAACAGGACAAGGGGCAACGGGAACAAGTTAGAACACAGGAAATTCTGTCTGAACATAAGGAAAAACTTCTTTCCTTTGAGGGTGCCAGAGCACTGGAAGAGGCTTCCCAGAGAGGTGGTGGAGTCTCCTTCTCTGGAGACATTCCAAACCCGCCTGGACGCGTTCCTGTGCAACCTGCTCTGGGTTACCCTGCTCTGGCAGGGGGTTGGTAGGTGATCTCCAAAGGTTCCTTCCAGTCCCTACCATTCTGTGATTCTGTGATTGCATAAGAATAACCCCCTCCCCAACCTTTCTAAAAGAATTGTTAAATCGGTACAAGGCACAACAAAAGATCAGGGAATATTTTGAATGTTGTACAACTTTACCGATCCACATATGAACATCTCTGAACGCTAGCTTATTGCAGAAGGAGTGCAGAATCTAGGTGTGAAGAATGTCTTTTGTGAAATGTCAGCTGGTAATAACACAGTGTGGTGTATCAGGGAGCACTGGAAAAGAGGTAAAAACCTACTGAGGTAGAGTAGCACAGATTCAGTTGTGCAAAATTTATCATGAGTACCTAAAATCCTTAAAGAGGCTTCATTTTAAACTCCTTTGCAAAAAATATAGGGCAGGGCTACTCAAACTACAGGGTTTTGATCCAGATCATGTGGGTTTTTTTGGGAGTAGACTTCTCACTGTTCTCTCAAGAAGCAGTGATGTGGTACCTTGGCTCCATGTCATGAAGATGTATGGAAGAGCTGGCATGAGCTGGCATGCTCTTACACCTCCCAGAGGTGAAATGCTTCCCACTGAGTGGATACTTTGGTAATTGAAGACCTCTTATTGCAAAAGCCATTTGAGCGTCTCCAACTACGAAATCATGATAATTATTTTTCACCTATTTCCTAGAAGTGCTCCACTGCAAACAGATATAACAAGACAATACTTAAGAGTCAGTGTTTGGCTCATGTAGGTGTGAATTATCTTAAGTGTGGTCACCCAAACGTATTTTTCTAAGGCCATTCAAATAGGTGGCAATAAAATTTCCAAATTTACCTAAACTTCTTTAAAAAATTATGAAAGAATTAATCTACGAGGAAACGACATCCTGATTTAGAACACTCAAAATGAAGTGTAGCAGTCTGAGCTGTGATTTTTAGAAGTGTTAAATGTGTGTATGATTTTCAGATAAAATCAAGAGGAACAGGAGGGTGTTGCTTAGCCACAGTTTCACACCTTCATCTCTAGTGAATGCTCACTTTGCTGGTCTAGTCTACACCGGTCTTGAAAGACAGCTGCTGCTCTCTGATGGTTCTTTGGAGTAGAAAGTGATGCACGTTTCAGTCTCCACCCTGCACTAGCCGGAGGAACCCAACTCACCTTCAAGTTGTAACGGCCCGAGAGCACGCCGCAAGTGAGCTGCACTGCCATAAATGCCAGTGTGAGCGCCCTTTTGCTGAAAGTTAAAATGTCTCTTCACTTCCAGCACAGGCTCAGTGCGTGCTGGAGTTACCCCATCTCAGGTGAGGCCAAAGTGATCATCTGTTGCAGTCGTTTACAACATATCCCTGTACCGAAGGCATAGCCATCTCTGTAGCTCCCAGCTCCTTTTATAGCTGGTACATGTAACACTTGCAAGGCAGAATTCAACTGACCTGCTTTAGGTGCCTACTGCAGATAAGATGAATCATGTCCCAGAAGTGTTATTTCTTTCCAACACCTTTTTTGGGAGTCTAGAGAACTAGCTCAGATGTAGGCATCTATATCGTTGATGTCTAAAGTTAGGCAGGATTAGTCCATCCCAATGGAATTTAAGATATGACCCAGTGAGTCTGAGCCCACGCTGCCCTTGGCCACATGATTGTTAGATAAAAATAACGAGTGCAGTGGTCAAAGGCAATGCAGACAAACAGACTCAGTCTCAGCTCAGCTATTAACATAGCGAATCAACCTGTGGGACCAGCTGACTCTTTCCAGACAGCTCATAATGCAGCCAGGAACCCCGAAGGCTTCATTATCAAATTAGCGAAAGCTTTGACATCTCAAGATGCTCCTGAGAAGGACTGTCTTTGTTGGCCACCAGACTGCTAATCCACAAAATCTGGTGAATAACGGGCTTGACATACTACTAGTATGTTTTATTAACTTGTCAAGGATTATTATTAGCTTAACAATACCAGTTAGAGATGGATAAACCTGCTGGTAGTCAAATTTGGAATTTGTCCTACAGCTTCTGCAATGTCCCTGGCTTAAGCACTGCCTTAAGCAGACTGTGAAAATCCATCCCCCTATTTTTATAAGAAATGTGGGTTTTCTTTTCCCAGAAAGTTAGTGATATTCACCTTGAATTAGCTCAGAGAGAAGCAGGACATTGGTTATTAGGCAAGACACGTTAATACCTACACGAATAGTGACCACTCCCATATTGTGGATGCTGTTGCATACACAAATCCAGTAAGAAAGATAAACAAAGACAGAGAAAGTATCCGGTTGTCACGAAGGCATTCCTAAGGAAGAAGGACCACAGCCGAAGAAGAGCTCTATCTCTGTTATAAGTTTGATTTTTTCCCTTTATTTTGCTGGAGCTGGTGTGTGACATACACTCATCTTTATCTCCATTTCCCTACAAATTTCTTCTTGTCTCTTTGGCTATGAATTGTTATTTTCCGTCGCAATAAGATGTCACCACCTCCAAATGTATCTCTGAAGAAAATATTTTTGTTCATAATAAAAGAGAGTGATAGAAGGAGAAAGTGAGGAGATTTTCAAAAAGATATAAAGAAGTTAGTGATATGATTGTAGACTCTTCAACCTAAAAAGGGAATACAACATCCACTGAGCAATGTGATATTTCTCTGTTGCTGAAATGACTTTTCACCAATGTAATAATTTCAGCTGGTTTCAGTCAGGGACTGAGGAAGTGCACACTCTCGTTACCCCAGAAGGTCTCTTTCTGCAGTACATTTAACCTCAGTCTTGCCTTACTGGAACGCTCAACCCCTGCATGCTGCACAGTTGGTGGTGAGGAGCCTGCCCTGAAGGGGTGAAAGGTTTTCACTCCTCTCTCTTTCGTCACTGAGATGGAACTGATCCGAAATAAGGTGTCTCGAGGTAAATGCCTTCAGATCCTTGGGGAAAGGAGATCAGCACACTCAGACCCCTCCTGAGCAGGCTGCTGGGAGAGAGGGGACCAGGAGCAGATGTTGATGCTCTTTTGTGAGTTTGGCTCTTTGTTTTCTGGGCTTCTGGTAGACCCATCTGAAAACAGAGCCTGGCTGAAACAGCATCTTTGGGGGATTTCTCTGTTTTGTTGAGAAAAAGTGAGAAGCTTTATTTTGCTTATGGCTCTGCTACTTTTATTTTGTGTTTTCTGCTTTTCCAGCCAAACGGAAGAGATAATTCTTTGTCCAGCCCAAGTGATATCCACAGAATGGAGGAAAGGAAGATAGATGAAAAGGAGAATAAAAGAGAGAGAAAGAATTGTACTCCTAGGGAAGAAGTTTCTGTGGAGAGCCTCATGTTGTGTTTATGCTGATGGATAAAAACAGCCTGAAGCTTCCTTTCATGAGCAGCCCCAGACCTGAAAGGTGGTTTGGTTCAGAGAAGTGCTTGCTTGGGTCTGGGGGCCATCCAGTCACACATGAGGCCACAGCTAAGCTTGAGCCGTCAAACCTCTTTTAAATGCATCTGAAATTCCAGTTAAACGGGGAGACGGCATTAGGGCTTTATTTGGGTTCTTGACTCTCCTGACTCAGGTGATCGTAGGGCCCCTTTTCTGTGTGTGCTCAAGGGCAACATATCCTTTGGGTCTTTCTTTGCAGAGGAGGATGATTCATCTGAAATCATGGTAAAGTCACAGACATTCCTATCAGCTGAGGTTTTCCCTAAAATCTGTGGAGATAGATTTTGGGGAAAAATAAAGTGATATTTCAGTAAGGAGTAGCCATTTAAACCAGATTTTGGGGAAAAATAAAGTAATATTTCCGTAAGGAGTAGCCATTTAAACCTCACTGTTTTCCCACATCTTGAGCATCAGCTTCACAGAAAAACAGATCCCAGGTAAATTTTAAACAAGTCACACTCTTGAGTGCTGTCTTTTTGAATGCAACTCATAAATATGACAGTCGATACCGGAGATTTGGCACTTGGGACACTGTCTTCATTTGACACTGCCTTCGTTCGATGGATGTTTGGCCTATTGGAGAGAACAGAGCTACAGGTCTTGTTAGGATCTTGATTAACAACCAGCTTTAATGCTCGGCCAAGCTGCCCTGTAGCATGGCAATCATTCCATGTCTCTGTACTTACTATGTGACCCTCACAATAAAAACACTGCTGAGAGCAGCTAAAAAAGAAATAACCTTGAAATGGGAGAGCTGAGACAGTGGCATGGGATTTTGCCACCATTTTGCTAATGAGTCTCCCTCAAACCAGTTGCCGTCTGCTATTCAGCAGGTTTGAAACCTGCTAACTCAGAATCCAAATTGTGACAAGGCTTAAAACCCATGGTGGGGCTGGATAATCACTCTGAATACTATTTCCTAAAGGTTTATGTTGCTTTGGTTCTCCTTTTTTTTTTTTCTTTTTTTTTCCCTCTTTCCCCCAGGACCCTTCACTGCCTGCAGCGAAAATAAGTTACTCTGCTCCTAGGAGACTGGTTAGAAGCAAACCAAGAATAAATGTGTGGTTGCGTGTTGGTGTGTGCACTTTACAATCCTACAGACAGTGTGTATCACGCAGCCAGGACTCCCTCCTGATGAGGGCAACAAAACTTGGAAAAAACACCTAGAATAATTTTCCTTCTCCACGCCACACACCTTTTGTCTACCATCAGAACTGAGTTTCTTGTCCTGGCTTCAGTGCTGGGCCTCTCACTGGGAACCATCATAATCCTGTCAAATCTCGATGTGGTTCAAATAAAACACGTACTGACCCAGGCTTTACTTCGCACAGACACCTATAAACTCCTCCAACGATGCAAAAGTGCTCAGGAAACCCGTAATGACTCTGAGAATTTAGTAATCTGGGCTTTCTGCTCTTCTGGCCTCTCCAGCGGCATACGTGTGGGCACCGGCTCAGCCCGGAGTCGGGTGGAAGAGATCGAGCCACTGAATCACCAGCACCAGCATCTGCCATCTACGTATTCATGAAGTTTACCCAGGCTTAGCTGGGGAGGTCTGCCGGTCACCTCCCCCAGCACGGCAGAGCTGTCAGAGCGCTCCTAAGAGATCACCCCCTCACCCCCAGGAAAATAACTTTCAAGACTGAAATACTGGAATAACGGTTGAAACCCTCGATATGCTCCAGAAGCAGCAGTTTCCTTTTCAGTTCTCATGCAGTGTTGAGAATTAAGCCCTTTAAGCTTTCATTTGTTTGTTAAACACAGGATGGACTATTATATCCTTCTCTGGAGATGCTTTTGCTTAGAGTTACAGATTGTGGAGAGATACTGTACTACAAACCAACTGTGAAAGCTTATTGTCCCTATCTCCCAGCAATAAATGAATTCCATAAATTGCAATTAATGATGCAACTGGGGAGTCTAGTTAAATGAGTGGCAGTCCTCCAAATATGTTGGCTTTTACTTTAAGAAAGGGCAGAGGTGTTCTATATTCTGGCAGTGCTTGTATGCCTTCTTGCGCCAAGAAAGACCCACTGAAGCTGGAGAGACATTGCCTACCAGAAATCTGCAATGGCTTAGCATGGCAAACTGTCGTATATTTTGCAAGAGCTCTAGTAAATGTCTATTAAATTAGGCCTGAGAGACAGGGGTAGTGTTAGTCATCAAGATCTAGCACAGTCCTAAATTGTGCCTGTACTGGGTGCAAATTTAAATTTAAACCTGCTGCTAACTTGCTATACACAGCTTGTCTTTGCAGAATTTGAAGTTGGGTTGGTGCAAGAAAGAAGGGCATTTTTCTGTTCCACAGTTCACAAGTTTATTGTCAGAAAGGGAGCCTAGGACAGTCTGTCTTTCACTCCTCATTTAACACGGCCTTATGCAGCTCATTTTGTCCTGATTATGTGACAGCGAAAGGCCCACATGAGTTATTATGCTAAAAAGTCATGGCAAAAGCCCCCCACATTCTTATTAAATTGTCAGTGTCTCAGCCCTATAGCTCTCCTAGGTGAGCAAAAAATATTTTCAAAACATGAAAGAGGTGTTGCCAGTTTACTCAAGTCTGCCTGAGTTTGCTGAGAGTCTGAAACGGTAGCTCTGCGCTGCTCTCTCGGGCATTCATTTCAATAAATGCCATCAGATTTGCACTGAAAAGTCAAAAGTTGATGAAGAGAGGACACATTCGTTACACTAAAACATCTAAAAACTACACAGAGTTTCCTTGTTTCTGACAGTGATGTCAGGAGATGGCAGTTTCAGATTCCAAACGGAAAAATTTGGCTATAAAGGTCTAGGAAATTTCACATAAATAATTGTGATTTCACATGAAAAGCTGTATCTGTTTTCCCAGGTAAACTATTTCTGAAGGATACAAGAAAATACAGATGGTGTAAGGAAAGAAGAACTTGTTTAAAAAAATAAGTGAAATCCACTAATGCACACATGTCTGTATGTTATTAGTGCTGAAAAAAACCTTTTACCCCCAAGAATATAAATTCATTTACAAAAAAAATGAGGATGTCCAAGCAGATCTGTATGTATCCAACCCAGATCACATTTTTCCAACTCCAAGAATGAAAAATAACAGTATTTTTTCTGGAAGTGTGCAAATCTGGACCTCACTGAACACATCCTGCTCCCCTCCCCCCCCGCCGCCGCCCCTTGCCCTGTTTTTCCTTTATTTCACCAAAATCAAAACCAGCTTGTTGCTGTGCCCACCATGAACAAAGTCAGGGAGCTACTTGTTACACATCCATCCAGGCTGTGCAACCAAACTCTTTACCAAAATGCCTTTTCAGGTCAGGGTTTTTGGGGTTTTTTTGAGGTGTTTTGACTGGTGCTCAACCAGGCAGAAATGTCAACCTGAATTTGGAAAATACCTCACCTGCTCAAGTTTATAATTCTTTATATATCACTTACCAGTTTTGTAACTGAATGGGTTCCCTGGGGGGGTGAGGGCTGTATTGCTCCGCTGGGACTGTGCGCGCTCGCTGCAGGTGAGGACCTGACCCCTTCCAACAGCTGCTGCCATTATGTACTCAAATATCACGGCAGCCTTTACGCTGCTTTGTTTGCACATTTTTGGTATTAAACTATAAAAAAAAACCCCACCCAGCTGTGTTTGTCTTTCTATTTTTTTTAATGTTTCCTTTCCTGCAGTTTTCTCCTCGAAGTATTTGCCACCTCTTCTTTTTTTCCAGTGTGTGTATCCTTCTGTTTCATTTATGTGTACAGAACAGTTCTGCTTTCTCTTGACCTTTTTTCCCCCTTCTCTCCTCTCCTGTTGCTTTTTCTGCCCTTTCCTCCTCTCCCTCCCTTTTTCTGCTCACCACCCTGTGACCATCACCAGGCCTATCACCACCACCGATGCATGGGATGCTCCATGGAAATAGGCACAGAGGACTAGAGGAGCAGCAACAGGTCTTGGGGAAGACTTGCTGGCCAGTATCCAACCTCCAGGTGAATAGTGAACTTGCTGTAAAAAATACTTCCCGCCTACAGGCTCCTGCAGGAGGATGCTTACTGCTGGTTGGCTTTTGTAACATGGGTGTATCATGTTTGCTGTATGGGCAAAGCTCTCCAGAAGGCCAGGAGTGGCCCCATGGACGGGTACAGTCCAAGGCTTGCTTCCTTAGTGTTATGTCCATGGGGACAATTCGGCGTCGACCACGCCTGGACAGGGAGTGCGGAGTCCACGGAGAGGTTTTCCATTTGTGGGGAGGGGAGAAAAGCATCAGGGAAGCTGAGCGAAGGGGTGGGGAGGATGGTGAGCTGAGCCTCCAGGACAGCACTTCTCTTGCTTCCTTTCGCAGTATGCCTGGCCGTGGTTAAACAAGAAGCACAGGAAGAAGCGTGTTTCAGAAATGGGCCATGCGAGGGCTGAGCTCAGGAGCTGGGCTTCCTTTTATTTCTTGGGTTGTGTGTGTGTGCAGAGCTGGAATCGCTGCCACAGGCTGCGTGGGGCCAGCTCACGGAGAACATCCAGCTTGGGGTGAGACTGTAGTTCGTGTCTTCCTTTTGCAGTCCACTTTCATTGATTGTTCCTGAACTGAAGCACTTTCCAAGTGAAAACGGGCCCCCAGCTGCCTGAAAAACTGGGCTGGGCTGGGGAGGAAGGTGGAGGGAAGAAGCAGTTGCTTTTGGTGTTTTCCTTGCAGTACTTCTCAAGTGGCTAAATTTCAACAGATTGTCTCCTTCTTGGACCGCTGGCCACTGTTCCCAGTAGAAGTGTGGAAGTGGGCAGGGTTTTTTTGGGCTACAGAGTGCCGACACTTCCCATGGCACAGGATTTATGAAATAGCACAGAGCATTCAGAGGAGACAAAGGTGTTTTCTTGGAGAAAGAGCACGGATGGGACTAGGGTGCCTGCTGCCTGATATGAAAGATATAGCAATGGCTAATTGTGCTTTCTGGCACCTGGATAGGCTGAAAGTCTAACGAAGGTGGTACTTTTGAGACCTGTGGGTTTCCATTTGTGTGTTTTGCTTATGTTTCTTAAGTCACAAATGACTTGCATAGACTAGGAAAACATCAACTAGAGGTCAAAGACCTTTCTGAAGGATCAGCAAAGGTCTGCTTCCTCAAATTCAATGGGTATTCTTTGAACCATACAGGCATTGTTAAAAAAAGGAACAAGGGCTCTCACAGGTTCAGAAGACAAGTCTGCACTGTGGGCAAAAATGGGATGGTACCTTGTGTGGGAATAATGGGATTGGCTCGATGTTGAAGACCGCCACAGTTTGGTTGACTCCACATGAATCGACTGCTTAGAGGTTCACCCAGCATTTTGGGCAAAGGCTGAGCTGGCTGTCTGCTCTGCTGCTGTTAGCCACATGAACTAATTTGAAGCAGTGAGTACATTTATATGAACTGCTATTACAGCTCATTTGCAGTGCAGTCATGCAAAGAGTTACCTGCGTTGGTCAGGGACGCATCTTCTGAGATGTAACAGTGACATGAAGGAGACATAAACTCACTGGGGCGTACCAGCTTTGGGTATCGCCAAAATAGCACACCACTGAGTCTGAACTGACAGGTTTGGAACATTCCTCTTGCCCAATGTCAAGTCCCTCTACCGAGCAATGAGAACAAGGATTCTTTAAGGACACAAATTTCAACATAGAGACAGGAAAATATTTTAGGGGAGAATTGGGTATTTACACTGTAGAAAGAGGGAAGCACATGACTGAGAGCACCTCGAAAAATGAACTGTCTCAAAAGGTGGATCATATTTTAAGGCACCCTAACATTTCCAAAATTTCAGTATACGAAATTCGAAGCGGACTAAAGTTGGCACGAAAGAAGCAATGCTGACACTGTTTTAGAGCCTGACTTTGCGCATCCAGTAGCCTCCAGCATGACACAAAGGGCACAAAAATATAAAAGTGAAATAAAGACTAGATGAGAAATTTATGTCTCAGATGATTAATGATGGGTACTAAAACCTTCTTTCCTTTTAAACACATATCGAATTGACAGCAACCAAGTCTTATTATCTGAGATAACTGGGACAGTGGGTCCCGCTGGGAGAGAGCTTTCTGCACAGTGGTGCGCCTGCTGGGTGGCTGCATAGAGATTTTCAATAGCCAACACTGTCACCCTGACACCTTTCCCATGCAATAAATATACCACAGATTCACAGCCCTGGTTTGTTGAGATGGATGCAAGAATCACTGGGTGAAATGTATGGTCTGCATTGTGCAGCAGGTCAGACTTAGATGATCTTCTGACCTTAAAACCCATGAATCATAGCACAGTGATGAACACTTCCCGCATAAAAAAAGAAGAGTCCAGAACCAGGAGAAAGACAGCTATGGAGCAGAATGAGATCTGGGAGGCTGCGTGGGAACACAAGTTGTCTACTTTTAAAAGCCTTTTGCTCAAGGAAGGTAACGTGCAGCAAGACCAGGGGCGGGAGGATTTACAGCCCAAGATCTCCTGTGTGCTGCCTCGGTGCAGATGGTTGGTGCACACCAAATGGGCTGTAGCTACCTCTGCTGTCACAGAGCAGAAAGGCCAGAGCCTGGGAAAAGTTGGAGGTGCTTCAATTACAGTTTTTAAGTGCCTAAACCCAAAATCATGATGCTGATTCAGCTGTTATTTAGCCCCACAGGCAGTTACATTTTAAGAGCACCTCAGGTTTTTATGCTTAATTTTTCCAGATGCCTGAAGTTTTTTCTCACTCACAATAAATTTCCAGAAATTGTCAATGACTTTGGTTTTCTCCCCCGAGAGCATAAGCCAATGGGCTTTCTCAGGTTACCTCTAAGGCTGGGGGTTTTGACTTTTGCTGTTTTTTAAAACACCAGAAGGGAGACCATTTGTTCATGCATAAGCACTCACGCACAAAGGGAATATCCACACCCAACCCTTTCCCTCCATGAGGGTGTCAAATCTCTGTTTCTGACCTCTCAGGAAACTGGTGAAACCACTAGTTTGTAAAAGTGGTGTTGGAAAGAATCCAGGATTCATGGTCAGAAAGAATGAGATGATTGGTTCATCTCACTTCCAGCAGAGTATGAGAGGAGCTGGATCTGCTGTCAAGGGTAGAAGAAATTGGAGTTTAACATGAAAA
The DNA here is from genome assembly GCA_008658365.1 of Alca torda. Taxonomy (NCBI): domain Eukaryota; kingdom Metazoa; phylum Chordata; class Aves; order Charadriiformes; family Alcidae; genus Alca; species Alca torda. Next base: position 5,023,731 of record CM018101.1, read on the forward strand.
CCACTAGGAACGGCCAAGCAGAAGTGGAAGATTTAGGCAGATATTGTGTTACTGTTCATACAAACAGTATAGTCGCTCTTGGAAGGCAATAGGTTAGTGTTGGATCTCGTGTCTATTCAAATCACAGTAAGTGGTCTTTTGTCTTCTAAAACGGATTTTCTTTTGTAAAGCCATAGAAAAATACAGAAAAACACCAAATTAAAGACCCTATTTAAAGTAAGGATCATTAAAATGAAATATTTGTTATTTAAGTTTGGCTGTGACAGTAAGCTGGTATCTATCTTATCTGCTCTAAATACAGTATTTTGTTTCCTGTTGAAGTCCGACAATGGCCACCTTTTGCAAATAACAACCTACTTGTACAATAAGCTAAATCAAAATGTCAGCACCGAGCAGCTCTCAAAATTCTTATTTTATGAATGGTTGGTGCTTTCATAAGTCTTTCCCAGTCTCGATCAGATCCCAGAAATTCCCCCCAGAAGTCAATGGGAATATTTCCTTTAATAACCACTGGTCTTGAATCAAATTCCTCGGAAAAAAGAAGCTGCTCAATGAAGTGAAGAATTAAAAAATGCAGTTTCTTCCAGATTTGTGTCTTGTTTTTTTTCCACCCCACTGGGATCACCTCAGCTGTCCGAGCTGGTCCTGTCCCCCAGATGCTGCCGAGGGGATGCAATCCCCATGTGCATCCCCAATTCCTGCCCTTGTGGACACTCTCTGATCCTTCCTCTGAGTCTCAATTAGCGAGAAGCAGCACTTGCGGCTCTTAGACATGCATATGCTGATTAGTGACCAGTGGCCTCATGCATAAAGGCCAGCTGGCAGCTAAGGCTGAACAGAAAAGCTACTGATTTTCATGAAAAACACTGGAATTTAATATCTTCGAGACCTCTACCCTTCTGTCAAAGTTGATCAGTGGGTTTACAGGTTATTGAAAGAGACTGACAGATGGCTGGACAGGCACAAAGCGTGATCACACAAGTCCTGTTTTCTCAGGCTAAAGACCATGATTAACCTTTGAAAAACAAAATTCAATGTACCTAGATTAATCTTATCTCTAGTGGTGATTTATAAGCAACTTACAGAATAACATCCAGCATGAGTTATGTACTGGTGATGCACATCTAGAAACTTTTCCAGCATTACAAACTTCTGAACTTCTGTTTTTGATAGCATCCTCCTCCACACAGCAGCAAATTCAAGTCAGCTAAAGAGATAAGCAGCTTATCTATTTTTAAGTTGCTTCTCTTTCCTCTTTCCTGCAGCTACTTCATCAGTTAGAAAGCTCATGGAAAAAGGGCATTCCTAGGAGAGATTCACTAAATGAGAGAAGGAAAGAGCAAAATGCAAACACAGCTGATCCTTAGTGAATTGAAACTTCCCCCAAATACTGTCACAAATAGATACACGTACTTCGGGTTTTGCTTCTTAGGATTCTTCTTTTCTATTCATCATATGCTAATTATCATACCAGCCAGCCTGCAACATTTGATTTGGCGCTTTCGTTTTTTTTTTTTCTGCTTCTTGCTTGTAAATTTACATCAGAGAAGAGGTAGGGTGAAATTATTAACGAAAATGTAGCCACAGGTGTCTTTCCAAAGGAAAAGAGCAGAACTAGCGTACGAACCAGATCCCACTTTCAGGTTTGCTTTCAACGCATTTACATTTAGCTCTGAACCCTGCTAATTTGCATAGGTGAGAGGATAAAAGCAGTAACAAACGTCTCAGCTGGTTCCGAATTTCCCCCACAGTCAGAATTATGTATCTGCTGTTCCTTTCTGTGTGTGTGTCTCTCAGGAAGCAGACAGCATGCTGTTCGCTCGCTGCTCTCGGTTCTTTTTAACGGCATCCCAAGTTGTGCCCGGCAAAAGGAGGATTCCCAAAGGGGCTGAGACGCGGTAGGTGGGATTTCTCCGAGCAAAAGCCTCTAGAGCTGAGCTGCTGCAGAGAAAGAGGGACTTCATCAGAAGTAAAGGCCTGAAATGAGACGAACCGTGGCCTCACAACAGCTATTTAGCTCAGCTGAAGTTTGCTCTGACAAAGGCCCGCTGTGACCACAGGGCGCTGGAGCAAGGAAGAGGAACCGTGGAGGAGATACCAGCAATGTCACAAGCAGTTGAGAGGGAAGAGGGAACGAAGGAGGAAGGATGAGCTTTTTTTTTTTCCCCCCCCCTCTTGATGTGTATGTACGTGCCTGTCTTATCCTGCAGCTAGGGTAAATTAGTCTCAGTTGCTCAATAAATGGGAGGCATCACACAGCAGTAAATCTGGAAGATGGATGTGAACAGAGGAGGGCACGCAAGAAGATCAGCTCAAAGTGGATACGTTGCTTGAGGAAAAAAGGCCATTTTTTTTTCACAGTCCATGACAACAGGCAGCGCAACAGCTAGGCTGATTTGCATGGCTACCTTCAGTACATATAGCAACCAGGTGGGTAGCTGTTAGATGCTCACTGCTCGCCGGGTGATGAAATGTGGGCTCACCAGTCTGCCTGCAGTGCCCGGCTTTTGAAAGCTCAGCCTTGCAGGAAGGAGTCAATTATTTTTTTGGTCCGTTGCAGAGTTGTCCCTTAGCCCAGGATATACGTTCATTGGAAATCACAGATCAGTTGTCCAGCGTTCGTTGTCCAGTGGTCTATTAGGCACGCTTTCTCCACTTTCCTGTTCGGATGGTTGTTCTTTACTTTCTGACCAAAAAGATTTTCTTCAGTTTTTATCTGCTACTATTTGTTATTTATGACCAACCAAAACTTTTCGTCAAAAAAATGTTTTTTCTTGAAGAGGCAAATTCATGGAACGGCTCCCCCAAACAAGGAATCGAGCAAATGAGAAGAACACCACCTCTGATTGAGAAACCGAAAATGCCCACTGCAAATTCAACTGCTTTTAATTTTTTTGCCATTCTTAGCTGAGTATTTCCACTTTTGAGCATTTCCCCCCCTCATTTTCAGCTGTAGAACAATGAGGAATCCTTGTCTATTAGTTCTTTTCCACTAAAACAAATTCTGACCAACACTTGTAATCAACCTATGGCTTCAAAACAACCCAATTCTAATGCAATTTATGTGAGTCCTATATCACCCAGATGCTCCTGACAATTCAATGAACTTTGTCCTGCATTTCAGCAGAATACTTATGAACCATATTGGGTATAGCAGAGCTGTTAATGAAACCGGAACAGTATAATTACAACACGTTCATCCTTGAAGATGCAGGCAGATGTGGGGAAGTGTACTCCATTTGTCTCATTGAAATACCATTGCAAATTACCTCTGTGCTAACTACATTTAAATAGGAAATAAAGAGGGAAAAAAAGTCTTCCTCGATAATGACAAGACAAGACTATCCATAAAAAGGAAATAGAGATGACATACTTCTTTGCCTGTGACATACATTTTTTACATGGCTTAGGGGCTTTGCTTCCTGAGAGTTTACATCGTCAACTGTCAGGGCTCTTCCATGCATGATTTATGTATGCATAATAAAGACATTGTGGTTGAGGAACTGATCTGTGATTTCCAACAGCTTTGAAACTAACAGTAATAAAATATACAGCATATGAATAATATAGGGTTTAGTTAAAAAACATCAAGTTTTGAAAAATGGGAGGCATATTTATTTTCCATTGCTTCATCTGCTCTTTTTTTTTTTTTTTTTTTTTTTTTTTTTTAAGGATGACAGCTGTTAAGGGAGACAGGACAAAGATTTCCAATCCAGGGGCCGGACTGTGCACAGGGCGTTGCATGTGCCCTCTCACTCCCGTTGTGGATCCCAGGAGCCCCCTGAGGGAGCAGTTGGCAGCACAAACCCAGCGCAAGTCATCTCAGATCGGATCTAGAGGAGGACAGACTGTGAAGTTCTTGGAGCCACAGTCATTTCAATAAGCTCTTCCTAAAATTAGACGAGACTTCCGACACCCCCCTTGCAGCAAGGCTCGTGTACTGGTAACGCTGGCTGTGAGTGTTATTTGGCGGGGGTGTCGAGAGGTCAACACCAGAGATCACCATGGCGTGGTCATGCCATGCAGTAACGAGCAGTGCTGCGATGGCTCTCGGACCAGTGAGTCTTGCTGAAATAGATCTCATCCAGCTCATTAGCCTGCACGCATTCCTGCCTTCTGCAGACAACAGCGCTAGGCTATAGAGCTGCAAAAGCACTGGAAGAGGCCACATCCCTTCTGAAAACATCACCTGTTCAGAGACCAGGTGAAAAAGGCCTTTTTATTTGATATTATAAAATGAAGATACAGAAACTCAGTGACCTGGATAGAATCATGTAGGAAATCTGTGCTAACCAGCCCCTAATTCCTGTGTTCTTGTCCACCCCGGTGAAATCATCCATTTTATACTGATAGAGCTTTCTCAGGTGTCTAGGGAAATTTTACTGGTGCTGTGTTGCAGTCACATTTCAAAATTTGCCCCTGTTCAGGTTAATGAAATGAAATGGAGGATTAGACCGTGCTTAATGACAACAAGAACATGGCAAAGGTGCAAAACCCTTCAAGGAGTTATCTCCAAATCTACATTAAAGTTCTCATTTGGCTCCGTAAGTAGGGAAAGCGGACAGAGGTCCTTCATAGCCTCAGAACCTATTTTAATTATCCCTTCCCTGGATAATTATTAACGGGGGAGGAGAGAACTGCCTGCCAGTGTAAATGCTAATGGGTTCCCCAGAGAGCACGAGTCCAGAACATCAAGGAACATACGGTGGGCTAACAGCCTCTCCAACAGATTGCTGCTGGCTTGGAGGGGGGATGCCACAGTTCAGATGCTGATGACATTCCTCAATGGCTTGAAGACTAAACTGCATGTCTTTATAAAGGCGAAGCTGTTCCTGCACTGAAATATTCAAGGGGAAAGAAAATTGTGTAGCTAAAACTTGGGCTTTTGACATAGTCAGATGCTGTCAGAGCAAATAAGGAAGGGAAGGTAGAAAGGGGATCTGAAGGAAGTGGGAGCTGTGTCTTCACCACTGGTTGGGGTGCTGCTTTTTAATAACAGCTCTCTGAGTGATTTCTAGAGCAGAAGGAGGCCTCACAACAAACCAGAGAAGGGGAACCAGTTCATACTTGCACCATGTCAAGGGGATGACAAGGTTTGTTAGAAAAAAATAAAAACCCAGACACTTGTGGAACTCAACATCCATCTGTACCTCAAATAAGTCAGGTCCTGAGGTGTTATCTCAGGTCTAGCACATCAGGCCTTTGTTAGACCATTAACTAAGGATATTATTCAAAATCACCCACCTCCCTGTTAGGTGTTCCAGGTACTAGATGAAAAGTATGTTTGAAGGGGCTGTGATGAGCAGGCATTGACTGTGTTAAAAAAACATGCTTTTCTCAAGAGCCTTGAAACAAATTCTGTTGTGCTTGGAGGGAATTTAGCACGTAACTGCCAGTGCAGAAGATGGAGTCAGAGGAAGTGATTCTTCCACTTTCTCAGGTGTTCTCCCCTGAGGTCCTCCCTCCAGCAGAAAACAGTCTGTGGAAAAGCGTTTGCATGGAGATGACATCGGAATATAAGAACACTGTTTCTTTGGTAGGCAGTTTGCTCTGAAAGTAACTTAAAAGGGGATTTCACATTTGTTGTTCCTCCCAAATTTTATGCACTTGAGTTCACAAGGCTCCTTTTTTCAACCTCTCCCAACTCATCACCAAATCTGAGACCTGATTGGAGTACATCCCAGCTCAAACCCAACCCTCCAGCCACCTAGTGAACATTTAAGTCAGTCCCACATTTGCCATTCAGCCCCTTTCCCACCACAAGACCTCCTGGAGGGCCCCGTGAAGCCAGGGGTAAAGCTCAAGGCAGTATCTGGGAGCAGATTTCTTCCCGACCACCTCACCCAACCATTGGCACATGGCACGTTCAAAGGCATATGAGAACAGAACAGTTGATATGATGACAGACGGGCACATGAAAGCTTAGGAGAATCACCCTAGATTTCTTTGCATGCATGTATATCACCATTTAAGTCACATCATCTCTGCATTCTCTACAGGGACAATGGTTTGGGTTCTCCCCCATGAGCAAGCCCTCAGGGTGTCTGTAAAACACCATTATTTCCACATTAAGACTAGAGAGAAGGTTTCCACAGGCTATCTAAAGGAGGACTAAGAAGGCTGAATGCTCTTAGAGGCTTTATGAACAAGAAAAAACCTGGTGCACTGTTTCTAGCACCTGTCTACATACGGGCCCTTTGGAGGCTGTTACAGAGAGGAACCAAAGTAGCTCCAGAAACAGCAGCTGCTTCTGAGCTAATTAGTGCCCTGGGGTCAATTAGTCTGCTCATGTCACCATACTGCCCTCTCATGCTCTTTGGTCCCAAAGCTGGTGTCTTGGCATGGTGGAGACAGGACCCTGGTGGTTCTGGCTCTGAAAGGTGGACAGGGTAAAAAACTGCCGGAGAGCAGGAGGTAAGAACCTGGATGCAGAGTGAGGAGAAGGAGGGATGGTGGTGCTGAGGACTCGTGGACAGAATTGGACCGTGCCATCGTGACTCCCCTCCCCAAATCACACAAGGCTGATTTAGGCAATGCTGCTTCTCCTGTGCTGCTGTTCTCCCTAACAAAGACATAATGCTACGGCTTTCTCCCCCTCTGTCTTCTGCAGCTGTCATCACCTCATGCCAATAGTCCAACATTAGGAGTGTTTTGAGCTAAAAAGCCCTGCTCGGATGATCGTACTTATCTCAGCTGAAAGTCTTTCAAAGCCCAGCTTAGCCAAAATACGTGTGATACACACCACAAGTCCAATCATCCCCCTTATAACCATCTATGAAGAGCTATTTTTTTAAAAACCAACCTTTTCCATTATCATTTTCTTCCATTCTTGTTTCAGCTCACTAAACATTAACCACCATGACCTACTGCATAAACCCAGACCATATTAAACAGATTAGGTTTATAGCCAAATCCTAACACTCTATTTGGGGAATGGTTACAATGCCTGGCTCTTTCTACAGTTCTGTGGGTTGGGGTTTTTTTTGGACAAAGTTAAACCTTTATACTTGACTGAAACATTTTGGATGTGTTTAACACCACACTGCTAAAGCAAAACACATAGATGTAACCAATCCATTTATTTAAGAACAGCACTAAAAAATAAAACAAACGTAAGCCCAAACCTATCTGCAATGCATATACAGAACTTGTAAAAGGAACTGAGAAGTTTTTATGAACTAACTTAACATATGTGTGTGTATTTACATTTTATTCTCATGGATTGTATTCATGTAAGAGCATAGGAAACGGCCTCTACCTTTCAATTTACATTGTGGCTCAACATAATCACATGCTTTCCCATGGATAAGAACCCGCTACTCTTAACAGAGCTGCCAGCAAGCTGATACTGAAGAGAACATTGCTGAATATCACAGTTTTAGTTTTCAAAGGGAAAGGCAAGGGAAGGCAATGGGAGAAAAAGCCACATAGGATGATATCAGCTGCCAAAAGGATAAATGACAAGTCCAAAAATTCAGATAAATCATCATCAACCAAGGGCATTCTGAGCAGTGTCTCCACAGAATCAGTCCTATGCTTGGGGCTACTGTATGTTTTCATCAGTAATCTAGAATTAGACATAAAGTCACCACTGATAGAACTTGCAGTTGATGAAGATTAGTAGAAGTACAAATAACTGCAGGGACAGTGTAAGCTAGATCACTGGTGAAGCTTGGCTTATTCGGGGGAAAACATGTTTTAATACAGCCAAGTGCAATGCAGTCCATGCAGGAGCACAGAATGCAGACTTTGTTCCTATCACATAGTTATGAAATTTCATACGGAGGAAAAGGACAACCTTCCTGCGGGCAAGGAATGTGAGTGGTATTTACACGGGAGAGGTCATGATGGGTGAATAACTCAACCTGAGCTCTGTGTCCTGCTGAGCCACTCAGCATTCCTGGTTGTTCCAGGGCATGTAGAGATCCCTGATTGGAGAGAGATGACTGCTGCGAATGGCAGGAGGGAGGTCCCAGCAGAGGTGGCTGATCTTGGTCCGAGGGGTAGCTTTCGCCCTCCCACCACCATTAGTAGTGCTGTGTCATGAAAAGCCTGTTGTCCTCCAGACATGAGCCGGGAAATGAGAACAGAGGAGCTCAACTCAAAGAAACTGTGCTTTCATAGCAAGACATTTGAAAGTATTTTAATTAAAATCTTGACTAAATGATACAGTCAGCAAACAAGGAATGTGACATCAATACAACAAAATGAATTCCTAAATGGATAAGTGTGGATGATACTGCTTAGAAGATACAGATGACACAGTTTACAAAGAATTAAAGTCTGTGCTACAACTAATACTAAGAAGCCTAAAACCTGAGTTTTGCTAAGTGCCTGTGATTCAGAGACCCAGTTTTCAGCAAAGATCATGGAGCAGACATGAACTTCTCTCTAACCATGAGTTCGGGGCAGGAGGTCTCCACTAAGAGTCAAACATCCCTGAAGGTATTCAAGGCCAGGTTGGATGGGGCTTGGAGCAGCCTGCTCTGGTGGGAGGTGTCCCTGCCCAGGGCAGGGGGGTGGAACTGGATGGGCTTTAAGGTCCCTTCCAACTTTAATCATTCTATGGTTCTATGATTCTACAAACATTCATTTAGGTCTAGATAAGGCAAGCAACTCTACCTAATGTGTTATTAGTGGCCAAGCTTATTACACTCCCACCGTTTATACAAGACCCTGGTTCATTTCTTGTTTCTGACACATCCCGCTTCTGACTTCTTTCCACCTGTTTTTCCCTTACTGACATTAATCACCTAAACTAACCTGAAGGCACAACCCACACTACTACAGAATAATTATGTCTATGGCTGTTAGTCTGCAGAGCCAAGATGCATCTAAATCTTTAAGTATTTAACCGCATGTGTGTTCCGTATATATACTCCATATACTGCACTTCAGGGCCTTCAATGTTAAAAGTCACAGTCCTTTCTTATATGTATATTCCCACTTCAGTAGAATCTGATTGCAGCCTCGCACCTGGGTATGAAATCAAGGTGAGTGAAATGGTAATGTTCCATGCATCCCAGTTTGCTTTCTTTCAAGAACATAAAAAAAAAAAAAAAAAAAAGGAGAAATCTCAGAAAAGAGACAAGGGCAGGAGAAAATTCCTGTGAGAAGAGGACGATTCTCTCTGAGAATGAGAGACTTTTGAAACTCATCCTGCTTACTCGGACAAGGAGAAGACGGAGAGGTAATTTGACTACCGGAGAAATATTTGTGTGGAGAGAAGAACCCGTTTGGAAAAGGGCTCTTTAATCAGACAGGGGAAGGCATGAGAAGGACCAGTGTGATTTAAAGTGAGATTAACTTTTTGCTGAGGAGGATTACAAGCCAGAACAAACTGCTAAGGAAAGCAGCGGGTTCTCTGTTTCTCCCTTCCTACAAATCAAGGCTGGTGTCTCTCTGGAAGAGAATTTGCATTGAACATCAATTACTGGGATCAATCCTGGGGGCAGCTGGGTGAAACTTAATAACCTGTGACACAGGTGATCCAAGCAAGATGATCCTTTGGCCTTAATGTGCCTGCATCTTGGGGACGGTGAAGAGCAGAGCTCTATATAGCAGTGGAAACATAAGCAGAGTGTAAATACTGGAGGGGCAGAGCAATTAAGTCCAAGCAGCTAGGATGAGGAGTGCCATGTCATTCATTTTTTACACCTAAATGTCAGCTGGAGGTTAAGTGGATGTTTTGGGACCACAAGGGTGGCATAAAGCCTTGGTAGACAGAACAGATGCACACAAGCCATACTGCGTTACTCGGCTCCTTTTATGATCCCTCCTTCCCATGCCTTGAGCTCTGGGGAAGGAAAGTTCTCTGCCCAAAGGGGAGTTCCATTCAGCAAGAGCAAGGTGCCCTGCAGGTAATTCCTTGCAGCCCTGGTAATTCCCTTTTAGCTTTGTTTGTGTCTTGCTGTGTTTTTTGTCGTGAGGAATGGTATGTCACGAGTGGAAAAGGTTATTCTACCATGCCTTCCCTCAGCTCATGGTTTATTGCAAATATTGATGTTTTACGACATGGATGTTTTATTGTTGAATTTTCTGCTGGGCTGTTACTCGATTTCAGTAATGAATTCCAGCCTGCTTATTTATTTATTTACTTATTATAAGGAGAGCTAACAAGTTTCACAAGAATTATGTGTCATAGGGAGGTAGCTTAGTTAATTCAGAGAAGTAAATTGCAAAAGCAGGAAACCTCAGCATGTGGATTGAATTTTTTGTAAGAGACAGGCAAATTGCAACATGTTCTCATTGTGGTAGAGGTCTCTACTGAGATAAAGAGCTGCCCCACCAGGCAACGCACACAGGCAATGCCGTGCAAGACTGTTCCCATCCCATGGAGACTACAGCAGCTCAACGGGCTGGGTTGACAGCTGGAGCTACAATTAAGAATATGTAAAAACATATGAATAAATAGCTTTCTTTGGTAAACAAAAAAGTGGCTTATAAGGAAGGCAAACAACCCTGTTTTAGGAAACTGAGGCACACGGCAAGGTGTTTGTATTACTGAGGTCTCTTAGTATGCTAGTGGCAGTCACAAGCAAATGGAGCAGACTTCCTTGAGAAAAAATGAATTCCTGCACAATGCCTAGACGAAAAAGTCTCTTTTGTCAAAAGTAGGGAAATCCCTCCTTGTCTGCAGCTGTTTGGGTGGACCACACACCCCTGCAATGTATGGTGAAATCACTGAACACAAGATGCTCCACACTCACACGTCCCTTCCCTTTAAAATATATCCAAAAGGACTTTTTGATCCCAGATCTTGATCTGGAAGATAAATTTTGAGATGTGACCTACCAAAGTTGTCAGCAAGCCGGAGTAACTACAGTAAGCCAGCCTAGTAACTATATTTTTAGAGAAACATATCTTTCATTGGCTTGAATATTGATGAGTCTCCTTCTTTCTACTTCAGATTTCTGAGCTGAAAGCATTTTTATTGCTTATAGTTATTTCTCACCAGGAAAATTTTCCTACCTCCTTGGCTAGGCGAGAGTTAACGTGTAAGTGAATGCTGGACACACTGCACAAGTAAAGTCTTATCATAAGTGCTGAATTATCTTCCTCATTTGGAACTTATCTGAACTGCATAACTAAAAAGGGAGGAAAATGAAACAGAAGAGAAGATACCACGGAAATCCTAAACTCTAGTTTTTTTAATTCTTTGTTGTAAAGTACCAAAAGTATTCCTGAAATAGAGCAATTTTTAGTGAGACAAAACATTATTGATATTTTTCTGAGAATAATCGACCTTTCTTCTTCCAAGATGAAGGTCAAACAATGTACAGGGCAACATTTCCTTCTCCATCCGTTACCAGACACTGAGCTCCCAGGAACATCTCTGCTTCCAGAACCGACTTCTCAGAGCTCAAATGTGGAGACCAAACCCTTCTACAGCTCCAACACTCCAGCTCTTCCTGGACACGGATACTCGTGTAACCCAAAACCTACATCCCTGCAGCATGATTTCCCTGTCAGCACTTTCTCACACACTAAAAAAGCCTTGAATGCCTGGCTATGACAACACCATCTCCTAAAACATGTCATAGTATTGTCTTTCTTGACTCCACACCGGGTGTTCCCCACTCGTACAAGTGAGCATTTGTACTGGTTTGCCAAAGCAGCAGCAGAAGCATCCAGTACCGTACTTCTGACATTGGCCAATGCTAGATATCCTCCAGATGGTAAAAAATAATCTTCACAGACCTTGGAGGCACTGATGTGGTACCGCACCAGCTGACACCAGCTGTTGATTACCTAAACCTTGTAATTTTTATTTTCATTAATGTACACCAGCTGCAGTGCTTACTGTCACATGACATATACAATTGTCTAATCTCTGTATTTTTCTCCAAATCAGGAATTTTTCTCGATACGATCTATGATGCTACAAATTAATTATATCAGGCATTAGGATATTTGCTTTGTTCCTTTAAAATGCATGCACAGAAGCACTCAAGAGGACTACATGAGGTGTAGATGAACAATTTCATTTAGAAGTATCGTTCCAGTGTATGTATTTGTGAGAGGTCTTTTGTTTATTCAGTTACATCAGGAAAAATAATCGTCTATCTTCATTTTTATCTTTAGAAGCAGTATAATATATGCCAAATCAAACACGTAACTCATCCATTTTTAATAGCTTTCTTTGTGTCATATAACTGCACAGCAGCTGCTTTGTCAAATGACCAAGAAATTAGAGTTTGGCGAAACAGTGGTTTTCATCAGCATATGACCTTAAGATAACATTTACATTTCAGGAGATGCTGTTCCAGTCAGAACAGATCTGTGGGGCGAACTCACATCTCTGGATACTCATGGAGGCATCCGACAGAAAAGCTAATAAACGCACCAGATTAGTACAGTTTTATTTTCCATAAATCTGGGACATGTTCAGCAATGTCAAACTTGTTCCCGTGCCTTTAAATGAATAAATAAACCCAAGCTTGCTCGGAAGCTCAGAAGTGAGGTGGAATTCGTTTAGCTCATTACCATTTAAATGATAGATGGACAGGGTAAACTCTTTTCTTTTGAGGCAGGGGACACGGACAATGTGGAGAGAAGAGCAGCGGTATTACATAGATGTGGGCTCCCAGGCTTAGATGATTGGATTCAGATGTTTCCAAGGAAATTATTTGCTCCAAAAGGGGTCTTTGGTTACTAACAGGTATAGAAATCATATTTAAAAAGTTTTTTACTTACAGTCAGGCTCCTATAGCTTCAGTGACATAGGATTTACTGGAGGGTTTATCCTTGGGCTGCTCTGTTGAGTGCAGAGAATTCAGGTGTGTGTTTTCAGAGGGTTAGGCTGCCAAGACATATAAAGCAAAAAACAACATGTTTAGATGAGAAATATTTTGCTTTTACCATTTTAGCTATAATTTATTTCTCGCTTTTGCAGTAGCTCATTGTTTGCCTCTTCTGAATTCCAGGGAAATTCAAAGGGGACAGAGGTAGCAGGTAGGGTTTTTGTTTGTTCATTCATTGCATGAGAAAAGGAGGTACCTGTGTAGTTGAGAACAAGAAGGTAAGACCTTCACACTTAGCCCAGGATGAGTGAGAAAGAAACATTGCAATATTTTGTAAATTAGTTCAGTTCTCCATCATCAAGATCCCTTGAGGAGAAGGAATGAAATGACAATTTATTTGTATTTGTCATATTTAAATGAGATAAAAAAGAGGAGAGAATAGGAGATTTCTGCAAAAGTCACAAACGATTTGCTTGATTTCTGGTTTCCTTGTAACCTTGAAGGTCAATGTAAACTCATCAAAAGCTTCCTGAGCACTCACAGATCTCTGCTCACCAAGTTCCAGGGAACTGACTCAAGTCAGAGCTATGGATAACTTGTGTGTGTACAGGGCTGTGAGAATAATTTCATCCCAGTATCAGACACAAGTGGTGGCATGAGGAGCAGGTTGGAGTCAGTTGTGGGAGTAGGTCACACATTGTAATTCTTCATAATAATTTTTCTTTGTAACAAAAGAGCTCTTTAACAAATTGTCACACATGAGAATTTTCTCAATCCAGCCAGTGTCAGTGGCTTCCCGAGTGGTGAAAAACTCTGCATTAGCCCTGCCAGACCCCAGCACAAGCTTTTTCCTATTCTTCACATCTGAAGCCTGATGTTCTGTCTAGACCTGGCTATTTCTGCAGATGTCTTTCTTGCTGGGTCTTTCACATCTGCCCCTGCACTTCAGATCTCACAGAGGAACGTGGTCCGAGCTCCTCAGGGAGGTTCACAGCCTCTCTTACCTCCCAGATTTCTCTTTCTGCAGCATCTGGGAAAAATGCGAATAAGCAGTTGTCTTTTTTTTTTGCTCTCTAGGAGCATCTCTTGCATGACCGTAACTTACAATAAGAAAATATACCAGGTACAACCCATCATAGCATCCTGTGCTCCTGGACAGCCATGCAGCTCTGCCTCAAAACATGCAGAGTCCAAACCCATAAGTGATGCTGTGCTCACACACACAGCTCAGCACCTACGCTGAGATAAGAGTTGAAGCAACCATTTGCACAAAGAGGGAGCCTGTATACTGGAAAGGGAAGGTGTGTGGGTATCATTGCTACTGGTGGAGCTCTTGCGAATTGACTGGTGATGTCGGGTGCCTCAGCTCTGGGACTATCAACATGCCAGGTCTGCAAGGCACTTGGTTTGCAGAATACGGGGTACTTGATGTTTTGAGTAGTTGGGCTTTCCAACAGTGCTCCGGAAGAAGCACCTGAAAATCAGTGGAGCAGAAATCAGTAGATTTCTTTTTCTGTGTTGGTTTTGGGAGCATCTTCCTGACTGTGTGTGAAATTATGCGATATGTTATGAAAAGAGAGAGAGGTGGAAGAGCGATGTAGGGCAGTGAAAAAAACAGGATGATCCTTCATTTCCTTCCTTTGGTGAAAAAAATAATGACAGTGTGAGTAGTAAGGAGGAATTCAGATGGACAGGAGTGAGTGACTTGTCATCCTGGATATTGGTGCGTGTTACGTCAGCAGATGATAGTACTGGTGGATCTGCAGAAGTGACTATGGGGAATTAGATGCAAACAGGGCGCTAAAGCAGATTCACTGTGTGTGATTGAGTACCTCAGGTAGATTGGGTGAGTGGGCAGAAACCAGCTTGGGAGAATGTCGTATTTGACACCTATCCCAGGAGGAGGACCAGAGCAGTAGGGGCTGCAGGGGAGGTTGGTGTTTCTTGCCTGGATGGTCTTTCAGAGAGGAACCTGACAGAGAATAGCAAGGAGCGGGGGGGGAACATTTTCCTCCTAAATATTTTTAAAAAGAAAATCATCCCAGATGACTTCTCCCTGTCTCAGGGGTGGACTGTACGCCAGACTTCCCTGCTCCAGCAGAGTGTAACTCAAGTGTCTCTGGAATGAATTACCCTCTCTTGACAATAAGGGAGGTCCAAGAGGGACACTTTCTCTAAAGAGCTGCAAGGGTTGTTACTTCCACCCCCCCCCCCCCCCCCCGCCTTTTTCTTGGCCTAGAACAACCTAAATTTGTTAACACAAACAGAATGCAGTGCAAACTGCATTGCTTTTGAGAGGACTTAAGTGGGTGAGCCTGGGATTTCCACTGAGCAGGGAAGTTTTCTGAGAGGAGTTTATTTATGAGCAAGTTTGTAAGCGGCTTGGCTATTTGTGGGCTGATGTGTTGGCATTTCCTCTCTTTCTTCTCCCCCCCCAGTTTAGGAGTCTGCAGCAGGCCTCCTTTAATACGTGCAAATAAAATGAGATGAAAAAAAGTATTAAAAATGTAGCTGAAGATTGGAGGAGGCAGAAAGAGGAGGGAGGGGAGAGACTTTTGCTTCTACAACACCAAAGAATGAAAACATCTGTGTCCAGTTGACTCACACTCATAAAGATGCACCAGTCCTTAATCAAACCCATCCAGGGGACCTTGACCGAGCTGTGGGGTGTATATCAACATTATATTGCTGGCTCTCGGGCAGCAGTTCACCGGTCAGGTAGCTAACAGAGCTGGGGGATTTGTTTGTGTGTGACATTTTTTTATTTTATTTTAAGGACCTAGGCTGCATTTGCAAACCACGAGCTACATTTCCCCGCTGTCGACAACTGCAGTCATTCTCATGGATGCCTCGCTGCTCTGGCTTTGAACCTCAGCCACGGTGCTGTTGCCTCCGTGCCCACGCCTCAATTGCTCTGGATCCGCCATCCAGCCCCCCGATTTCCTGGCAGAGCAGCCCGGAGTTAGGCAGGCATGCTGCACCTCACCTGCTGCGAGTCGTTTTATTTTTGTTGGCTTGGGAAAAGCTGTTGGTCTCAGTTTCTTTTAAAATATTTTGTGCTAAAGAGAGGAAACGAAGCCGAGCTGCAGAGCCTGGGGGCTCCATTCACTGCTAAGCTTAAGTTCTTCAGGTCAGCTGCCAACAGCTACCAACACTGCGTCTTCCAGCATCTGGTGTTGGAGATGATTTGGTAAAGCCCCCACCACGTGCCTCCCTGTAAGCCCACGAGCTGTCCTCCTGACTTCAGTGAGACGATTCAAATCATTTACACGCCTCAGCTGTAAATGGAGGTGGAAAACGGGAAGAAAATGAAATATAGAGGTGTTTTCCTTCACACGTCACCCACAGGAGTGAATGACTTTGTCGATGCTGACAGTTCCTTCAGACACAATATATAGTTTCTTAATGTATATTAATTAAAAAAAAAAAAATTGTTTAATTTCCAAGGAATAACGAAATGGGTTTCCAGATGTCTTAAATTTCAAGTTTGTTCCCTCATATTTATCAGGGACCACACTCAGGCTAGGATTACTCTAAAACAGCACGTGGAAAGCGTAATTGAATAACATGTTATAAGCTGAGGTCTGGCAACGCTTTTCAAGTTAACTTGAGCAGAGAGCACCAGTTTCTGTGACCAGCATCTCATCACCTTTTCTTGCCCCAGAACATACCCACAGGTGGATCAAATGGAGGCTACCTCCAGAAGAAATTCAAACTTGCATCCTGGGTACAAAATAAAAGGCCTAAGCTGCTTTCCTGCTTTGTTTAGGATGCTCTCTGTGTACTCTCATACTTCACCTCTGAACATGGTGTTGGATCTTAACAGTTGGAAAGACCTTCATACCGAAGTGCAGTTTTAAGGGCAGCCATCAATTCCTAAACATTGCAGATGGTGAGCTGGTGGTTGGACACCATTTGAACACCATAAATTACCCTCTGGCTTCTAGAAAAACCCCTATTTCCTGGAGTGGCAAACTGCTTTGACAGCTTAGGGGGCTTATGCATAAAAATGTGGCAGGACAAGGGCAAACAGGCAAGTGACCCCAGGGTAACCCGGTTGTCCTCCAGAAAGCACCATACACAAACTCTTGCTTGTACCCGTCCAGGAACAGGTTCTCCCACATTTTCCTTAGGATTAAGTGTATATATAGGCAGAGCTACCACAGAGCGGGTGACATGCCAAAAGTGGACACTGTTGCTTACTTCATGGTCGTGTGTTCTTCTGCCTTTGTCCACAGTTACTCTGGGGCTATGGCAAACAGAAGCTGCTGCAATGCTAACCTTACAGGGAGTTTGCCTTCTTTTATGTTTAAGAAATGCCCTGTAATGCACGGCTTTGGAAACATGCACATGTTCTTTTATATGAATGATATGGATTTCGTGACCCAGACTGCATGGCTTTTCTGCTGGTGATCCAGGGGAGCACCCCTTGGCTTTCTCATTCTGGTAAGTTTGTGAGCGGTGGAGGAAGGGTAGAAAGGTCTTGTGAAAGAGTCAAATCTGATCTGGAAATGACTGAGACCTGTTAAGCACAGAGCCTTGCAAAGCCATTTTTAGGCCTCTGCTTGTTAAATACAGCTCTCGCCACCAGCACCTGCTCTACCAATAAAGTGTCATCTGCGAGATGTCACTCACTGACACTGAGTGTCACACACAGAAGCAGGCCAAGCATTTGCCGAGCTGTGTGTGTTCTCTAGAGGGAGGAATATAGCTGCGGATTATATGACCTGGATAACATTTGACAGGATTATGCCTCCATACATGTTTGCTCAGCACCTTATGCATTGAAGCTCGCCCAGTCTGGAGCCACAGAACATTACTGTAACCCAAGTAGTATTTATGTTGGCAACTGAGACATAGATCATGGGTGAGGAAAGAGAAAAAGAAGCATTGCTAGTGAACGAATTTGAGTGTTATGTCCTTTATAGCATCAAACATCTTAATATTAATAGAAACTGTATTGACCTAAACACACAGCAGAGACATTCTGGCCCAGGAACTTTATTTTCCATAGAGATCTTGATTTGCAGAGCTTACACATATTTTACATATTTTGTGGCTCAAACTTGCTCTTTTCTATGTGACAACTGCACTTCAGTGAGTGATGGAAGGATTTTCCTCCAGGAGAGGAGAAAGGATGGAGAATCGCAGTGCCCCTGCCCAGCAGGGCACGCAACGGCAGCGAGGGGACAACTGCTTACCTCTTTAACCCACTCGCCTCTTTCCATTCCTTACTGGAGTTAGGACTGGAATTGGACCTCATGGTTTGGGATTGCCTAGGGCAGGCTTGACGTTTCAGCTGGGCTTGGACCATTGCCTGCCCCAGCTCTACTGAGATATGCCAGGGCGTGGGGCTTGGGATGGAGATCCCAGCGCTCCTCTGGAAATTCCCAAGCTGAGCTCGTGGGCTCCTGTGCCGCGGTCGCTGCAGGTATTCGTTAGCGGCATCGACACACAGCCCTGCATGTAGCACTGAGGTGGGAGAGCCCACCGAGGAGGCCATGCATCCGAAGTCCTGGTTGCTGAAATCGCCGCCTGGCCACCTCACCACCACTTACCCCAGTCAACCACCTGCTGGACACAGGCATATTAAGGGCACTGCTTTCCACTCCCAGCTTTCGTAAGGTGCAGTTGTGGCTCTCACTGTTTTTCAAAACATCTCAGCTTAGCTACTGAAATTTTCAGCGTGCACTCATTCTCTCCCTTTTGCTTGCTGCATGTACGTTCAAATTGTTATTTCCCAGCAGATGCGTCGCATGGAGGTATTGAATTCCTGCCCTTCCCACCCCTCTCTCAGAGCGCTGACTCTGCTCTCACAGAAGCACCAGTTTTATTATAACAGAGCTCAGCATTCAAGCTTCGTTCTCAGCTTTTTCTCTCTTAAAACGGAAGATGTTAAAAATATTGGCAATGGCGAAGCAGCGAGCGTAACCTCCAAATCTCCCCTGTTCGGATCAGATGTAGCCTTCCTGCTGTAATCATTCCTCCCTCCCCCTCCTCCTCTCCCTTCTCTCTCTCTTTTTTGGATATGTGTTTCTCTCTGACTGTGATTCTGCAGTGGCAGAAAGGGGTCAATCTATCTGTAAAAGATGGACTCAGCCAAGCTTTTCTAGCTCTTTCCTGCTGATGGCAATTATCCGGAGGTTGGCAGCGGTCCCAGAAACCTGCAGTTCCTGCAGTCCTGCTGCTGTGGGCCTGCTCCACAAAGCCAGCATCCTAAGAGGATCACTTGGTGTGATGCCCAGGAAATGACAAACAGAAAAGGTCACACGTACTCCAAAAAGATATACTGCTCGGCAAATTTAATTGACATTGTGCAGCTTTTCAAAACGTCCCTGCAGACATTCCAGCATTTAACAGATGCAAGCAAAGAACAGCAAAATAACAGGGCTTTAGAGAAAGGGCAGAAAAAAATACATTCTGTCCCCCCCAAAGAATTTTTCATACCCTGGTAATATCTTTTCACATGGTCTATTTGATCGGGATAATTTTTTGTTACCCCCTGGTCTGGCAAGTGAAATCTGCCATCCCATCCCCCAGCCTCCCTTCCTTCCCTCACGCACACATTGCTGCTTTTTAAATCACTGAGCTTTCATTACACAGGGTAACCGTCCTTGTTGTTTTCCTTGCATGTTTGTCTCTTAAAAAAATTGTACGAGGAACCAGGTCCCTGTCAAACCCAGTGCTCCCTGGAGGTTCACCCTTGTGTCCTGTGTTATCTAGCCAGCGGGAAAAATGCTGTCTGCATCAATGGGTGCTTTCTTTAAAGAAAAGAAATAGGAGGTCTTTGGAAATTTAGGAAGATGCCTGATTTCTAACATTATTAGCAAGAGGTAGTAGGAAAGCAGGAGCGGCCAGAGTGAATCTAGGATGAACGCAGGTGGCCCTGGTTCAGCAGGGAGGGGACTCAGCTATTTAGGGTGGTGTTTTTTTTTTTTTTTATTTCAGCCTCCTTTTGCTAAGAAGAAATGTAAGATCAATTTCATGTTGTGGTTTGGTTTTTAATATTCCCCAATTAAATGGAAAATAGCGGCAAAACTGAGTATAGCATGAAGGTGAAGGTGAAGCAGACATGTGACACAACAGATCTGAATACTCCGCCCATTTACACCCGTGCAATTTAGGATGAAAGGCACCATCTTCACTGTCTAGCTGGGACCAGGCAATCAGTATGATTTAGATGGCTGGAATAGTAAAAAAGCAAGGTTTGAACCCATTGGGAGCCTTGAATCTTCACGTCATGAGTCCTAGCAAGTGTGTCAGCTGGGTTGCTGGAGAGAGAAATGATTAATGTTTCCAAAGCTTTCACAAGCTACTATCTGTATAGAGGGCCAAAAGCGTCCACTTGCATAGATGGTGTAAAGTACTCAGTGCATTAGACTAAACACAAAAGTCCATGTTGGGCGTTTCTTTAGTTACTGTTTTTAAAAAAGAATTAACTACCATATCTAGACCGTGAGTGTATACATGGGTAGCATATGTGAAACCCAGTCACTTACTTCCCTGAATATGGCTAGACTTTAGTCGACTAATCCTACAACTGTAATTTCAACGTACAGTCAGTGGGACGAATCTTTTTCATTTGGCTGGAGAGCAGTATGACCAGAGATTCTACAGGGCATTGCAGCAGAACAAGAGCAGCCTGTAGAAAACAAGGAAGATGGACAACTGAAAGTCGTTTTGCTTTGAAATGCTGCTTTCGAATAACAAAACGTACAACTGGGAGTGTCGAAGTACCCTCTGAACAACGCTTAGCTCTACTGGCCATGAGAGGTGGGGAATTGTGATGTCACTTTCTTTCGTAGCAGGCCAAACATCGTCGCGATAACTGCTGGAACCAGAATCCGAGGCTCCCAGCCCACCTCTGTACTTAACGAGCAGGTCATGCTCAAGTAGCAGCACATTCATTTCAAGGCAACTTTCTCAATTTTGGTATTTGTCTGCTTCAAATGAAGATGTTGTCGGGAAGACAACGTGACATTTGACTTCTTCATGGTGGAGGTGGCAACATGCCCTTTCTGAATGCAAGCTGAACCTTCCAGTTCAAGGGGCGGTAGTACCCTGTAGCTAAAACACAGGGATGGGGTAAGTTTTCATGACTTTGTTCTGCCTGATTCCAAGCAGGATTTGTCCATCCTTCATCCACCTCTGTGCCAGGGCAAAAGCTCAAAGCCCACAGTTGCAAACCCCATGTCAGTGCCTATACCACCAAGCCAGGCAAAGAGGGTGAGGCATCAGCCCTTCCTTTGAAACCTCCTTTGAAATTCTTGCAGCCCCATAAGAGTTTTCAGCTGTGATAAAGTTTCTTCTGGTTCAAAAGTGTTCTGACAGTCAAGAAATGTGTGAACAAACAGGCTTCAATTTATACGATGTCATAACAGGATTTTGACTTTCTCATGGACAAGACAATTCGAGTTTAAAAATGTGTTATCAGAAATAGTTAGCTTTCCAACAGAAAGTGTTTCCAAGAAAGGGTTTTTGCTCTTGATAAAATCGCTCTACAGTAAGTGACTCATAACTCTGTAATATTAATGGCTGGTTTCGTAACACACGCCCCTGTTCCACTGGACTTCACAGAAGCAACACAATCAAACTCAGAAGTTGATCTCCTCTGTACTGCAAACTTCTGTCGACACAATTATACGGGCCAGGAGAGGCAAGAGGTGAGATCTCTGGCCAAAGAGCAGCATCAAGAAAAGTCTGATTGTAAAAAAAGCCACAGAAGCCCAAACTGAGTTTTTACCATATCACTGCTTTCACTGCAGGACGGGTGGGGGAGAGGAGGAAATCTACACTTTTCCCCCCCATATAGCCTAACCTTTTGGTTTTGCCTTCTTTGGGGAGTGGGGGGGAAGGAGTCTACTAAAGTATGTTGAGATTTTAAACACAAAATGTTTTCTGAATCAAAACTTGATTTAGTTCTTCTGTCTTAAAAAGCAAAAGCGCCAGTCCTTCAGACCACAGGAAACTTGCCAGCTGTGGAAATATTAAGGCTTTTACTGTATGCAAGTGAACTGTTCTGACTCCATCTGCTAAAATGGTAAATTTTCACATATGCTTGTTTTGACTGATACCCAATCCTGAGTCCTTTGTGAGGCAGTTACACAGGCAGGCCTGGTAACGGATACCCAGCTCCTGCCAACTCAGGAAGACGATCACTTCGTTAGAGGAAAGTGACGGGATGGGTCTTCATGGTTTCAATGGAACGAGACAATGTCTGTAAACCACCACCTTGCTTTGTCAGAAAAAAAGTGTTATAAAAGACAAGAAGATATTGTAGCTTTTCTGGTCGTCATGGGAAAGTGGGTGAAGTGACTAAAGGAAGGCATACACATCCTGAGGAAACACTTTTGATTTATAGGCTACTAATATTCTGCAAGTCAACGTTCAGTTGATTTTATAAATCTTGCCATTCCTGTTTTCATCTCTTTTAGCTAATAAGTGCTTGGAAATCTTAGTACATCAAAACTTTGGGAAACACAGAAATCTCACTTTGAAGCCACTCCTTTCTTCTCATGGAACATTTAGAACTAGAATCACAAAAAAATTCTAAGAATAAATCCCTGTGGTGTATGAGTGTGAAATATTTTCAGTGGTAACTCAAAGACTGTGTAGTCCCAGGAGAAAGGAGAGAACACAATTTAATTAAAGCTTCTTATTTTAATTGCAAAATTGTATCATTCTTTAGTTCAAACTTTGCTAGGAAAAAAAAAAAAAAAGCATAAACTGAATTATGGCCAAGTATGATGGATTCTTCTTGCTATTACACAACTGTTTAGGAGGGAATCATGGAATCTTGCCGTAATTTTGTGGAAGGGACCTCTGGAGGTCACCAAATCCAACCCTCCCGTCAAAGCAGGAAGCACAGTATAATCCTATTTCCAATCAAAACTGTGGGGAAATCAGGGCAGAAAGGAGGTCATGATTCAACTTCCAGACAGCCTGCCTGCCTAGGAATTTTATTCTCACAGTTTTCAGCACAGAATCTGAACAGCTTCAATGGAGAACCAGCAACAACAGCAAAGTCCCTAACAGATTTCACAGGGTCCCCAGGTTTTCCAGCTGTCTGAGATAAAAGCCCTGGAAGGGGCTGGAGTATTCTTCCCTTTTTTTTTGGAAGGGGGGATATTTTTGAAAGATCTGATCAGCATTGTCTTATGTTGTTTCTGGGATCACAGAAGTAAGTCCAGGTGCCAACATTACACACCTAATGATGAGAGTCGCTTTTTAGACGAAAGCTTTATATTGCATCCTTAGGAGAAGGAAAACCTTGTTCTACCCATTCTTTTTAATGTGTATCTTCCTGCCCTTGATCAGGAAATGCTTTGCCCTCATTCCTCACATGCTCAGCTCAGTTATTTAAAATGTGGTTGTCCGCTTATTAAAGACAAGAAGGGTCAGGATTTTGGTTTTATGTTTTGCTTGAAAGCCTGCACAGAGCTTTCCAAAATAATTCTGGGACTTCTGTCAGTTTTGATTTATAACAACATATGTCAGATTCAATTACACCATCAGTCCATCCATTCAGCACCAGTGTTGCTCTCTGCAATCCTTTTCACCGAATCTCCAAGGGATGTAGTGACCTGAACTTGTTTCACCAGGGAACAGCAGCATTAGATGTCCCCATGCCATCATGTTTTGCAGATTAGTGACAAAGCTAAGACTGGGGGGTATGATCAGAGAGTCAAAGGAGCACGAAGCAGAGGTGTTGAGGATGCCCTTGCCCAGGTCTACTCCATAACGGACCTCCCTGTTAACAGCCCCCACTGGGAGGATGTGAAACAGATCTGCACTGTGGGTACGTTCTATGGGTACGTGTACACCCTTACCACCTCAGAGCTGTGTTATGTGTGTGCGCACACTGCACTGATTGCTGGCTCTGAGATCTTTGAACCATGCTGCATTAACTGGTGTGGACAATTTCTGGGTTTCTTGACTGGATTTTGCACAAAAAGATATCTCAAACCTTTTTTTTCTACATTAGTTATCAGGGAGAAGGTTTTAATCAGTGCCAAAGCACTGTTTTCTGATCAAAAGTAGAGGAGATATAGGTATAATTATAGAATTACTCTATCACTTCAGATCAGCTGGTGTAACCAAACTCATCAAATCTGAGTTCTTTCTTCTGATCCTTGAAATTTATAGTCAAAGTCCAGTGTTGTTTATTTTTGCTTTACTTAGTTTGGTTTGATCTCTCCTCAGCTTTAAATTTCCTTATAGTCATAAATCCAAATAACTGTCAGGCTATCATGGCAGCAGGTTCATCACTGAGCAGAGACTGAAGATCAAATACAGAATTTAATTAGTATCGGACAATGTTTGCGGGAGGGCAAAATCTTCCTAAAATCAATTTATTTTTTCTTTCATCTGAAACATTTAATTCTCTTGAGAGAAAGTTTGATTTTGAAGCTAAAGGCCTGAATTGGGGCTCTAAAGAGTTTAATCCTAAATAACATTTTGCACCTTGGATGAATTTCAGGTAGCTCAATCCCAGGTAGGAATCATACAGTATCACAAATGTATAGAACAGCTCAAGTTGGAAGGAGACCTCTGAAGGCAATCTGGTACAACCTCCCACTCAGTGCAAGTTTGGCTTCAAAATTAGACCTAGTTGCTCAGGGAATTTTTCAGCTGAGTCCTGAAAATCTCTGTGGAAGGAGATCTGAACAACCTGCTGTATTTTTTCACTCTCCAAGTGAAAAAAAATTATTTATGTCCACTGGCTATTTCTTTTGCTGCCTCTGGTGATCACCTCTGAGCAGAGCCTGGGTCTGTCATCCCTACAAATCCTCTTTGTTAGTCCAAAGCTGCCACCTTAGTCTTTCCCTGGATGAGCAATTCTGGTTGCATCTTTGCAGCTATAAGTTCTCCAGAAATAGGAGGAAAAAGTTGGGCTCCTGAGATATGCCTTTTCATTTTGTTTTTGGTTTTTGTTTGGTTTTCTTCTAGTATTAAAATGTCTTTGAGCAATACATTGAAATAACCAACTTAATTTCTTCTTCTGAACGATCTGAATTCTTCATTCTTTTATGCAAAGCGAAACAGGAAGGTCTGGGATCACTGTACATGCGAACTGTGTCCACCCTTAGAGATATGACAGAATCCAGATAAGTGACACAGGAAAAAGTAAAATTCCTGGTTGCCAGAAACAGATGAAATGAAGTTTGCTATGACAATCACTAACTGCACAGGCAGACACGTGGCTGTGTGACCTTATGACTTTGTAGATGGGTAGAGACATTTAGTCAACCCCATGACACCTTTCTAGTTCTGGGCCATATACCAAGATGAAAACCAAGACCAAAATATGAACTATGTACATTTATGCAGAACAACTAGAAATAGAAAAACTTGGATAAATGGAAAGGCAAGAAATCCAAAACCATTAAAAAGCTGAAATCCTGGCATTAAGCAATGGAACTCCTCACCACAAGATGTCATTGGACTAAGAAATTAGTAAGATTTGCATACGTAACAAGAATATCCAGAATGATCATAGGTAATGCTAACAAGATCTTTGTGAAAGGGATATAAGACTTCATATTTCAGGGTTTAGACCAATCTGTAGCTGTTATGATTTAGGATGAAACATTTGCTGAGAACAGATTACCCAACATCTGCCTTCTGCAGGCTTAGTACACATTCCTCAGAGGCATCTGGCCCAGGCGGCTGCTGGAGACTGGACACGTACTAGCTAGTCCATGTGTCTGATCCAGTCTGGCACCTCCTACTTTATTCTGGCCCTCCCCCCTCATTCCTCCCCCCCCCCCACCCTTTTACCAGAAGTACAACATTACAGGAGAAAAGAAAGTTGCTTTTCCTGCAGTGTTCCCCTTGTCCCCGAACACCTGATTTTACATACAGAATGGTGGAGATGAACAGAAAATAAAACTATCCCACACTGTGATGCCTGTGGAGCTAGAATCCTCCAGGACAAATGATCGTTGCCATTTTCCTCCTCTGTATCACCCATTCTGTAGCCAAGTGTTCCAAAATTCTGCATTTACCACAATTCTCTCCGCATCCCCATGTTGTCCATTCCCCTTCACTTGCCTAACTGCCTTGATTTCCCTAACTGCAATGAAAAGTTCAGCTCATGGGTTTCAAACCTCCAGTTGTGGATACCCATTTGGAGGGAAAGACATGGGCACCCATAACATCACCCCTTTTCATACTGCGTGACCCAGCACCCCTTACTTTGTCTTTATTTCTGGTAGGCTGCACAAAGCTCTGGGATAGATCGCAGCTCCATCATGCGTGCATGTTATTCTCACCCAACCCTCAGTACTATGTTAATTTTAGTACTCCCTGCTGTGGCTTTAAATCACCGGGACAATTTCACTTGCCATGTAACTCGAGCTAAGTCTATTAGAGAGCAGAATAGATTAATTGAGTATACTATTTTTATACCTTAAAGATCATTGTTCTTTAAAATATCCCATGAGTTCTAAATATGTAACCGAAGATGATTGATATGTCTATTTTCCATACAGTATAACACAACTTAATGGAGTCATCAGATTTTTGCCAACACATTATAGGATTTGGAATCTAAGTAACTCTTAGATTACTGGCATCCATGTCTCCTACCGCAAGTGATCACATACCGTGGTGGCAGCTGTGATATAAATCACAAGAGTATCTCTCTCTGTCTCTCATTGCTGTAACTAGGTTCCAGGAAGAAGGTATCTATCTACAAGCAGGTGAAATCCACAGCACATATGCCCAGAGGTTTCAGGCCCGACAGTTTAATTGCAATGGCAATATTATACCACACAGTAATTTGTTCAGAACTGAAAAAATGTTTTTTTTTTTTGCTATTGAAGACAACCCGCAATACCAGCTCTGTCCGCATCCCTGGCTGGCTGGTAGAGGTTAACTCCACACCAGAACTAAACAACGCTGTGGGCTCTCCCCCATCAGATCTGCTAGACAGTGATTACATTCAGGAGGAAGCTGCATCTAAAGTTTGAGACTCGGAGGTAACCTGAGGTTTTAGATGACCTTATTACTTCAGAGACTTTCAGTGCTACAGCAGGATGGTACCTCCACAAGTAGGTGGGTGTAGCTCAAGTCAAAGGATTTCTCAAAAGAGAGGTGAGTAATCTCTACTGATTCAGACTGGGTTTGTTTAGTTTTTGTCGGCAACATTGCAGGTGGCTGTTGCTCATGGTTATTGCTGAAAAATTTTTTACTGAACTGATCACTAATGACCTTAAATGAGAGAACTGGTCTTCTGTGGAAAAAAATACATGGAGAAAAGCTACAGGAAATTCCTGTAAAGAGAAAAGGCATCACCTCTTGGTTCTACCACCCTACAAATGTTGACATTGCTCAACAGTTACAGATTTTAATCCGAGTTAAAGGCTCAAATCTAGCATCCCTGGTGAAATAGCTCCAGTTTTCACCCCCTTCAAGGTCGACAGGATAAGACTCTCTAGGGTGTGGAGAAGTAGAGATCAAACCTCCAAAGAGGAGCTATCAGGATTGTTTTGTTTCACTCCCACCACGTGACGTCTTCTGCTCACCTCTCTGTTCTGTGAAGAGTGTTTCTGAGGACAGACCACATCCCTGTGAGTAAGAACACTACAGGGGGGGTCTTACCCAAAGCACTTTAAACTCGCTGAATTGCCAACAAACCCTGTGGGAGGAGAGGACTCACTCCAAAGAACACGAAGGCTATTTGAAAAGGATTTGGAGGTTGATTTTGACAGAAGGAGAAGAGCTTGTCTCTGACTCATCTTAAATTGCAGACAGTAATTTTAAGAGTGGTTTAGCTACACCGTACGCTGTATTCTTCTGGGAATGAAGCACTCTGCTCATTGTGATCTTGATACCATCTGAGTCCTTAGAAATGGTTGCCATGGATCAACCCATTTCAGGCCTCAAAACACAAATCTGTCTGGATGAAGTGGCTGTGAGTGTTTCTCCAGTAATTTCATATTTGGATTCAACAGCTGAAATGAACTATGAAACTCTCTACCCTGTCACACGTTAAGAAGGAACTGTAAAATGCTGATAAGATGCCAAAATGAAGGCAAGGGGATTTAAAGGTCATTCTGTCGATCTTTTTTATTTGGTGAGGATTTTAGACTGAGCTAATTACCATAGTACGCGAACACCTAAGAGGCTGTGCAGAATTTGGTAGTGATCCCAGTGATAAGCTGGGTACACAATCATATCTATAAGGTCTCCAAGTATCTTTGCCACGCAAGTGAAAGCAGGGCTGATGGATCCAGTCCACATTGGACTGGGAGATCCATATTTAATTTCTAAAACGTAGGACCTGCTGGGAATTTTCTCCCCTTACTCATTACCTTCTTCATTTAGATGGTGAGCTCATAAGAGAAAGAGCAAGTCTAAGTGTATACTGAGTACAGCCAACACATTTGTGCCTCTGGGAAGTACTGTAATATAAGGAAACATTCATACTATGCTTCCTAAGCTAGAGAAGCTTAGGATCACTGATGGAAGCAGATCATCAGGCTTTGGACTTGAGAAAGGAGGGCTAAATTCTCCTGCCCTTTTGTGTGTCTATTTTTTCACCTTCTTTCGTTCTATAAAGATGAGATGAATCCTTAGAATGCAAGTTAGCTTTGGTACAAAAAGAAATTAAAAAAATTTGAAAGGAACAACTGAAAGGGAAAATCAACTAACCAGTTCATTTTTTCCATACTGAGTTGTAACTACAAGTGCGGTAACAGCAGCATGATTTTCAGCAGCGGGCAATCTCATTTATAGAAATAGGTGCTCAGATGTTGTGAAATGTAATGTTTTGATTCTTTTCTTCATCAAACAAGATTATGAATTTGGAAGCTGGCCACAAACCTATAACACTTACTTTATTCTAAACTATGGGATCAGCCATTCGTGGAATAAAGAACGAAAAATTTGGTACTTAACCCCAGGGCCTGTACAGATGCCTGTGTTTCAGTTACTCACATCCTCGCTAAGGTGCCCTAGGTATTCAGTGTGGTCAGATTAGGAAACACTTGTCTTTGTTCCTCTTTCTCTTGTTTTGACATGAGATGCCATCCTCATTTGACACCAGTATACGAGTTTATGGGATACTTTGGAGGAGTTTCTCAAAAAAAAATTATTGAGGGGTTGTCTACAGAACCTCAGTTCCAAAAGTCAGCTCTATTGGCAGCTGTTTATTTATTCATATCATTGGGTATGTAATTATAAGGCTGTATGAATTGCACAGTAGGGGGCAAGGAGATGTCATTTAAAATCAACAAATGCTTCCTTCAGCGTGTGCCATGACACACACTTTTTTTTTGGCTGCACTCCTCCCTCTATTACTCTTCCTTACACTTTGTATTGTAGCACTTTTGATATTCTCTGGGCTGCTCCGCACTGATTTATATGTACCTCAGAATTTGATCCAAGTAGTAGGTTATTCTTAAATTTTGAGAGATGTGTATTGACACAGATGCAAAATCGATATTAAACTAATCCTCTTTGTTGCAATTACAAATCTCATAGCATAAAGCTTTGGACAAGAATATTAGAAAGTAAAAGGAAATATATAAAACCCAGCCAAGAACCTATTCCACACAAGTGGCTTAGGCATATTCTTATTGACTCCAGTGGCATAAGATCAGGGCCAGAGTGTATCTAACACATACAGACAGGGCTCATGGTTTTAGTCCTATTGCCATGTTTTTGTAAGAGATCCTGTTCAAACATTTCTTTATGAAATGGGAGACTCATGGTTTTAGCAGTTTGCTCTTCTGTGAGCACATGACCTATAACCCTGGCAGTCGGGTGGATTATTTAAAATGAAATAGGGGAGCCATCATAATTAATCATTTGCAATAACTAAACCCAGTGATTGGCTGACGATCTTGGTTATTTCTACAGTGACTCTACTTATTTGTGAACTGAACTTGGCAATAATTACTATTATCTGTTGACAAGCGTTATCCTTCCTGTGTTATTCATAGTTTTATTCGCTACTAATTTTTCCTACTTTTATAATCAGCACCTGCTACCTCCAAGAGGAAGATTTTCACAGGGATGAGAAAACCTACACAATATTTCTCTCTCTCTCTCTCTTTTTTTTTTCTTTTCTTTTCTTTGGTTTTTTTTTTGGATTGGGACAAAAAATCCCCAGCATATTTCTTTAGAAGGAAACCTTAGACTTTATGTATTCAACACATTGTGTGGAACTATTTCAGAGCTTTGGGTCATGAATGGCTTAATTCCATTAAAAGTAATGGTGTTATTCCTGGCGACGTGAGCTTGCGTGATTTTGCTCCTGAGTAGAGATCTGCCTATACATATAAATCAGCCCCCGCAGTTTCAGGAGAACAGAGGAAGAGGAGGCACAGCTCATCTCTAACTTCTAAGCTATACCGGCAGTTTACTTTTGCACTTTCCACCGCTGAGATTTCCATTGTTGTTTTAGTTCTATTGAACTCAGGATTAAATTGAAGGAAGCAATTTTGAAACCTGGCCTTGGGGGCCTCAAAGGCAAGGTTGTGGGGAGAGCAGCTCATGAATAGACGGCAGGCCGGGGTCTGCCGGGAAATGCGCACCTGCCACAGAAAAGCACGATTAGCGCCGGCTCAACAAGCCTCATTTGCAACATGTCTGGGAACCCCTCCTCACCCACTACTAATCAGGGCTTAACCCATGAAGAGGTGAAGGCAGCTTCCATTCACTGCATTCCTCCTTGTTTTTATTTTTAATTTTAAGAAACTCCAAACACAAAGTCTCCCCCATGCCGAGACTGACAGAGCCCGTCCTGACACGAAGAATTGATCTAACCTGCTTGTCTTCACCAAGGCCTGAAACAGCCTAGGGCTGGGAAGAAAGTGTAGCGTTTGGCTTTTTGCCCAGAAAATAAGACCCTCCGAAAGGTCACACACGCACACACACACTTGCAGAGATGTCTCATGGGAAAAGGAGATGGAAGGAAAAAATATTCTTTTCTGCAAGGTTAATTGACTATAAGGTGAACTTCATCTGAGGACGGCCCCTTGCGCTGAATGCCTCTGTTCATGATTTGTTTGGAGGGGAAAAGATGATGCGCTCAAAATAACCATGCAGCAGGAAGGAGCGCAACACATGGGAGAGATGATTTTTGTAATCATCAGGCAGGGCTTAGTACCCACTGCAGCTTTTCTTTTCAGGAGCGCTGGGCACATCACTCCCTCTGCTGACATCATCAAGGACTTTTGGGTCCCTCACTACAAGAAGGACATTGAGGTGTTGGAGTGTGTCCAGCGAAGGGCTACAAAGCTGGTGAGGGGTCTGGAGGACAAACCTTATGAGGAACAACTGAGGGAAATGGAGTTGTTTAGCCTGGAGAAGAGGAGGCCGAGGAGAGACCTTCTCACCCTCTACAACTACCTGAAAGGAGGGTGTAGAGAGATGGGGGCCGACCTCTTCTCCCTGGTGACAAGGGATAGGACAAGAGGAAACGGGTTCAAGTTATGTCAGGGGAGGTTTAGATTGGATATGAGGAAATATTTTTTCACTGAAAGGGTTATTAAACATTGGAATAGGCTGCCCAGGGAGGTGATGGATTCACCATCCCTAGAGGTGTTTAAAAAAAAAGGTAGATGTGGTACTTAGGGACATGGTTTAGAAGTGGTTTTTGTCAGGGTAGGTTAATGGTTGGACTTGATGGTCTTATGATCTTGGTGATCTTAAAGGTCCCTTCCAACCTCAGGAATTCTGTGATTCTATGATTCTATGACTGTTAAGTGCTGGGCACCTTTGAAAATGAGAATACATGTGTAGGTGGCGAAATATGGACCTGGGGGGTCTAATTCAGGACTCTGAGTCAAGATTGTCCAAGGTATTTAGAAACCCAACTGCCACTGATTTTCAATGAAAACCTTGGTACCGCTAAAGATCCCAGTCCTCAACTTTACTGGGGGGAAAATTATGGTGGTGTGATTACATCACCATATTAAATCAGTCATGGACCCTGGGTAGATTTTACGAGAGGTTGTTCACATGTACATGTTATTTTACAATTTAA
Organism: Alca torda; assembly: GCA_008658365.1. Taxonomy (NCBI): domain Eukaryota; kingdom Metazoa; phylum Chordata; class Aves; order Charadriiformes; family Alcidae; genus Alca; species Alca torda. The sequence continues at coordinate 5,055,471 of CM018101.1, forward strand.
AGACACTGAGAGGAACTCTGAAAGCTCATTTTTCCATAATGCCTTTTTGATGGAGCTTCGTATCCTTTTTTGCCTGAAGTGTGACATGTCAGTGCTCCGGTTTCATTTAAACAGGCATTTGCTTCCCCTGCGTTGTTTCCTTTTCCTGACAGAGCAATGGAGAACGGTGGGAAGAGGGATGGGTTGTTGTATGCAGGAGGAGCACCCCTTCAGTAGGCAAAATGTGCGCTGTACACCCTCAGGAGGCTCACACAGATCCCGACACTTCGGCTGTTCAGCTCTGCTCTCAGTATTTTCCTAAGTCACTCGTTGCTGGCTGCTTTTATACCATGAGCAAAGGGAAGAATTACAGGGAAGGGCTGAGCGTGGCAAGCGACCTCACAGAGTGTGAGCCAGGTTTGGGTCCAAAACCTCATTGCGTTGTGAATGACGAGCTGTCCCCAGCTCCTAACACCTCCTAATGCAGGATCCTGGCCCAATGCTACGCTAACCCAACTATGGGGTTTCCAGATCACAGCAGGGTCTTGCTCAGACAGCCTGGGAAAAGCCTGGGTACATATCCTTACAGATGTGCATGGGACCTGTTGACAGTGGGTCAATGCTCTTGACAACGAGTCAATACTTGACTACTTAAGTCTTATAACCACAGGGAAAATCAGCATCACAAAGATGGCCTGTTGCAAAAAGCCAGGCTCTGAGAGGAAGAACTAAAGATTCATATTCAGCTTTAGACAACAATAATTAATAGTTATTTATAATACAGGTGTACCTGGAGATCCCAGCTGGACTCAGGGACTTGTTTTGCTGGCTCTTCTCCAGTTCCCCTCTCCTGCTTCTCACAAAATACACCTTCCACTGGTATCAAAGCACTACTTAGAATCATTGTTTTATGGACAAGCCTAGACCTTCAGGAAACCAATTCTGGCCACTGTCTTATCAGACACATATCATTTTCCTTGACTTCAACTTTCATCCTGTCTGCAGGCAGATTAACAAATTGCAAGGTCCACTAATTATAACTCAGAAAAAGCCCAGCAAACCTCTTTGCTTCAAAAGGATGGGGGAAGAAGAAAAGAAATGGAAAAAGCATCAGCTCAAAATACGTCCTCTAAGGACCACATTAAAATTTATAGATTAAAAAAAAAAAAATATATCATGTATCTAAATGAAGCCAAATCAGCAGTTTTGGCCTTGCTTCTCTAAGCAGAAAGGCTTTGCTGTCTGACTTCTCCTTGGCTGCGTTTCTAGGCCTGCAATTCGCAGCTGCATTGAAACGGAGCAGGTCCAATAATGCCATTTGTTTTCCACTTGAAAAAAAAAAAAGAAAAAGGAGAGAGAGGGACATATAAATGGATCATAGAAGAAGGGGGCCATTAGCAGACATTTAGTCTGACCATGGCTGGAAGTGCAGATGGTTCAGAGGAACACAGCCAACTTGGCGTTTATATAAGCTATCTTGTATCTCCCTCTTTTTCCCCTGCACTGGCACTCAGACTGATTAAGAGGTCAAATAAAGGCTGCTTCAGTGTGAGAGTGTGCGTGATATATGACAAAAAATTCTGTCTCAGTTAAAGCTTTCTAAACAGCATAAAAGACAAATCAATGCATAAACTAATTCTCAGCCTGTTTAAGTCTTTTCTTCCTGAAAACCTTACGGACCTCTCTCTTTTTTTTTTTTCCCCCCCTTTTTTTTTTTTTTCTTTTTCAAATATCCTAGTGACAAACATTTAGAGAATTAAATGAAGAAAACCAGGCAGAGCAGTGGAATGTGAACACAAGGCAGTAGAATAGGAAGGGCATTTTTAATAAAGCAGGTGAAAAATACTATAAACATAGCTGTTTTATTCAATAGACACAATAAGTATTCTTCAACAAATACCTTTTCTGAAGTGTACAGAAGAAAAGCAAAAACTAAAGTGTGAAGGTCTTCTTAATTGGCTGCTTCCCAGTTGGCAACCTACCTCCTGCACTCCCTAGCCTTTTGGGTCAAGGGTTTTTCGTGTGCCTGCTTTGCAAAGAGAAAATTTTGACTACGAAAAACAATGCAAATTCGATGGAGGAGGTGTCTTCTACAATAACAAAAGTAATGAACTTTATATGAATTTAGGCACCTGGGATTTTGATCCGCTATGGTGTTTAGACATCTGTCTTTCAACTGATTTAGGGATTAAGATGTCTGAACACTTAACCGGTGCCTAAATTGGAGAGTCCTAACAAAGAAACCCTCTCAAGACCTAGGTGGCGACATGCTTGACTCTTTGAAACCTCCTGGAGGTAGATCTTCTCCACTAACTTCAGACACCTTAAAGTGGTTCAACATCTGAAAATCAGGCAAAGCTAGAAGCTTTATTAAAGGCAGAGTCCCACCCCTAAATACATCTAAAGATTTGGGTCTGAACCGAAGCTCAGGTTGCAATCACTTGAGCAGGCTGACTGAAGTCTTGCCTGCACTTTTAATGCGTAATTATCCCAGGTGCCACAGAGATGGATACATAGAAAACAGATGGGGAGGTGCTCCTGAGCAGCTAAAGATAAGCAGATCAGTTAGACCAGGTTCTGTAGATCTTGTTTAAATAGTTAATCACAGGAACACAGAGATGAAGTGAACCACATGGGTCACTGAGCCCAGGTCTGTGATATTTTCTCATTATGATTTACAACCTGGATAGTATCAAGAGCATGCCAGGTGCTTCATATAGTCAAACAGTCTGACAAGCTGGTATTTATTTTGGAGCCAAAGAAGGCCTGCCTGTTTTATGAATCGCGGTTGTTTTTATTTTTATATTTTGAGGCTGGGAGGTTGCTAATAATTTTTTTTACACTGTACTTTGTGGCCTGATATTTTTTGCCAGCCTCCCTCACTGTTGACCCTGCATCATATCCTAGTACTTTAAGAAGCACAGTTGCTAAAGCTTTCTTCAAGACTTTCCTGAGTTATCCTTAAATATATATTTTGCTTTGGGCTATTTAGACACAGCTACGCACACACACAGTTAATGGGAATTATCAATAAGTGAATATGTGTGTCATATATGCTTAAGCCCACCCATATATCTTCCCCATAATTGTACATAATTTAAATATATGTATGAATATAGCATAAAAACTTTTTAAAAATCCAACTGGATGGGAATTGTCCCATTATCTGAAGCGACATGTTGTTACTTTTCCAAACACAAAACCAGAAGATGACAGATATACCTTTCGTAGTTGAGATTATTGATGCAGTTTAATCACTTTGAATGTGCATAAAAGAATTAATGGCAACCTGAAGTTAAAATTGATATGTGAGTTTACATGACAAAACCACATTGTTTTGTCTGCTTTAAGGAAAAGTCTTTCACAGAGTTTGACATACTGGAATAAGTTTCTTTATAAATATCCCAGAGGAAGCAAGTGCAGATGATTTTAGATGTGTTTATTGGACTGTAGAAAATGAATATTACTGAATAGGTCAATATTTTCTGAAAGGTGCTCACAAAAAATACTATTAGAAGATTCACAAATGATAAGTCGATATTATCAGCTAGTTACTGATAGAAGTTACTTCTGATAAAGATGGAGATAAGCATATCAGTAAAATACGTTATCTACAGTATACCATATATTCATTTGTTTGGGTTGGTAACAACCAGGTTATTGACTTTTAATAATTTTGTAGCCCTGGGTAAATTATTTATGAATGTGCCTTTAATAAAAATTTTTTGTTCATATGAATTGCATATGAGAAGTTCCCTCTGATATAGAAAGTGCCCAAAGTGTTCACTGGGCAATTTCTTTTCTTGCAATGAAATGCCTTTGAAATCTGGGTGAGAGTAACAAATTTAAACCAGTGAAAACCACTTTGTAGGCACCAATACGGAAAGATCAGCTAGACTTCTGAAAATGGTCACAGAATGGAAAAAACAGGGCTGGTAGGATGTTTCTTACAGCAGGAGTATTTTCAGGACTACTTACAGATACTCAGCGTAGGAAGGTGTAAGAGGAAGCATTTAAATTTAATTTGACTCAGGTACTAAACATTTCCACAACTGAATGCCACTAGAAAAGTAAAACATAAACTGCTAAGCCGTGTGAGAAAAACCCTTAAAATAATCCTCAAACATACAGCTGAAAACACAAGTTCAAACACGTAAGCAGAAATGAATTTTCCAGACAATAAATTACGATAATGTGCCAAAGTATGACAGAAGATAGGCATGGCAGACATCTGTAACACAGAAATACACAAGTGAGCTGGACACAAGCTATTGTGCCAAGGCCTTCAGTGCATGAGGACACTTTATTCCAAGAAACAGAGTCCCAGAGACACAGAAAGCTCAAGAGGTTCCTGTTAACCCTCCCTCCAAGACTGGTAAAGATCTGTTATTGTGGGACAGGCTACTTAATGGATTATTACTTAGCTTTTTAGCAATACAGAAGTATTCAGCACATTAAGTGATGATGTATTACTAGCCTGTAAATGACAGATTGTTCATTACAGGAGTTTGGAGAAATTAATAATCATGATAATGGTCCACGAGTCACAAGCGTCTCTTGTGTATCACTTTTTAACTTTTATCGACAAGTATAAACTTATCACATCAAACACTTGTAATACACAGTCAAGTGGGAAAATCAATTAAGCTGGTTGAAAGAGTTTGCAGTGAAAACTGAGGCAAAAGTTTACGCAGCACTCTTCTCTGCCTTTGGCAACTGTTGGTGGGAAGAAGTCTTCACACCCAACATCTAACCAGCTTTTTGAGCTAAAGGCAATTAGCTCTGAAGCAGCTATGTAAACCTTTCATAATAAAATATCTCAATCTATTACACTATAATTATAGCAACAACAACAACAAAATGCCATGGAAACACTCTAGCAGAAAAAAGCTGAGGTCTTTAGAGAGCTGACCCCAGCCACCCTAGTGGTTACTTAAATGGGGTAACAAAAGACCTATTTTCTAATGACAATTAGAGTGATTGCCATCCGTTGCCACATCTTCACTCTCCTTTTCTCCCACTAGGGTCCCCATTTCTAATTATTCACAATTATTCTAATTGTTCCTTAAGAATCATCGGAGGAATTAAAAGGAACTTCATAGACTGCAACACCAAAACCAAATAGTAAGACTTTCAGTACGTCTCTATATAGACACCACAAGAGTTCTTTTGGGATGCAACCATGTAGACACCACCCTCTTCAAGGGTGCAAATAACATGATGACTGATATGAAAGATGTCCAGCCTTATTACAAAAGCACCAAGAATGAGCAACTTTGCCACTTTCCCTAGCGATCACTTCCAGTATCTAATCTTAACTTCTAGGCACTAGGTCTTGTCATCACTTGGCATGTGTGTGTCCACAAGACTGGAAGACTTCTCACAGCATATGTCTTTTCCATATTAAAGTGCTCAAATAACCTTCTTGCTGTTAAGAGGAGAAGACTGAGTTCCTAAATCTCTGCAGTGCACCATCTTGACGCCCAATTGATAGCTTATAGTTATCTGGGACAGTGTATTTAAAATGCAGATGGGCAAGTTATGACAGAGAAGTTTTATGGAGACAATTTTGGGACTTTCATTTAACTTATGACAAAATGATCCAGGAGGAATTCAGGGTATTGCTAAAATTCTGGTTTGGTAGTATGGTATGCTAACTTATTTTTTACTTCATACTTGTTAAAGGAAAATAGGTTAAAGTATGGTTAGATGTACTATTTTAAAGCCATATAGATTTGAAGGTAAGAAAATACTCTACACCTTAGATGGGGAGAGATTTTTTTTGCATTAAAGAAACACTTTTTCAGTCTTTATTGTTGTGCTATCATTTCCTGATACAGGAAGAAAGCACAAATGTCTACTAGTTTTGGAAAAATTTTCTTCTTAGTGAACTTTGGAGTTTTTCCTCAGAACTCTTGGGACATGAGCCCAAATTCACCCCACCTGATTTTAAGTATTTATGTGATCCTCTTCAAGCTCTTCAAGAGTTCTTCAAGCTCTGGGTTTTGATTCTAGATTGGAGAGAGCATGTTGGGTACATCTAGAAAGCAATGTATTTCAGCTAAGATCACCCTTTTACGTGTTTCTTGACTATGTGGAAACATGTGGTGGGACAGGCAGGTGGAATGCATTCAGAGAAGAACACATATGCTCTTGTCTTTCATACAGCAAATACTATCCTTTACAGGTATATCAAGGAGCCAAGGCTTTTCCACCAACACTAGAATGGAAACTGGATGTTTTGTTAAAAGTGAAAAGTTGCACTGTTTTGTAGAACAAAAGAAAACTAATCCAGAAAGTAAAACAACTTTCCACATTAACTTAAACTGTTTGGACAACCATGATGAAAGGAAACCTAGAAATTATTTTTTTTTCCACAAAGAATATCTCCTAAAATCATTACTATTCATTATACAATCCTGCTGCAACTTGCGTGTAGACTGTTGAATGAGGAAGAAAATAAAACATCTTAATTAATGGATCTATTTAGTAACAATGAATATCAAAATTGTCATCTTGGCCTACAGTCATCAATGGCATATAGTAAATGAAGTAGTTACCATCACAGAGAGCTACCTTGGATTTCTAAGCCCCATGATAATGCTTGGAGGTTCTTGGACCAACTTCAGTCTCGCTGTCTTTAAACAATTTAACCAATAGCTATGTTTTAGACTCTTCCAGAAAGAGAAATGGGCAGCTGTTATTGTTGTTCTGCTGGTTTATCCTCCTGCTATTAAATTGATAATATTCTAAAGAATCTGTTTTAAATGGAATTGTTCAGTAGCTCTACTGTTGTTACTGTCAATGTAAGTCAATGTTATTCTCATCTGAAGACTCTGATGTCCAATTTACTTGCTACCAGTGCTCTGACTTTATGTATAGTTGAGATTGTCAAATGCTGGACAGACACACTTGCAACCTAAATTTTATTGAGTCTAGAATAAGGAATGAGCTTAGACTGTCAGTGTGATGTAGTCTCTGGTAACAATATTCCAATTCCCCGTTGCTTACATGCAAGGGGAAGACCTAAATGATAAGGAAAATCCACCAAGTAATGCAAGCAATTATATGCATTTTTCTAAATATAATTAATTTGTTATAACACTAGAGGAAAGCTTCCATCCCTGCTTGTAAACTCAGACTGAGGTTATTTTATAAAACAGTGAAGCCACCCATTGCTGTTGTCCATCATTTATTACTTGCCTAATAAATACTTCAATTACATTTAATAAATAATATATTCAGGCTCAGTGAAATGATAATTCTTTAAATTAATTATTAAATTCAAGCAAAAGGTTTTATTGCAAGTATTACTAAAGGAAATTTCTGCTTTAATCTAAAGTGATTATTCATTATGTGCAGTAAAGGCTTCATTTGCATATTATTAGTGAAGTAACCTTTAGCCTCCCTGGCAACAATAAAGATGCATCTCAGTGTTGCTGTGCGTTAACGTTCTTGGTTAGCCTTCCAAAACTAAAGTGACGATAAACAATATGTAATAAAGTCTTTGTTTATGGCTTTCTACCAGCTGTTTTTTGATTTCTCAAATATGCTACAATGACAAAATGTCCAGTAAATGTATTACAGCAAGTTGTTAAAAGGTGTCGCCTGCAGATGGTTAGTTGATGGGAAACAGTAAAAGTGGAACCGATTAATGCCCTAGAGGTCTGAGTAGTAAATTCATCTCAAAAAGATTTTTTAAAAGCCCTCTCTTTGATGGCCTCCCATGCGCTGAGCTACCCGGTACTTGCTGCTACACAGCAGAGCCTCTGGCGTTAGTGTGTTCCTCAGCAGGGCTCAGTTCCCCAGATGGCAGACTTTTTTCTCTCTTGAACAACTCTCATCCCTAACATAAAGCGTTTCCAACACCTTCCTCATGTGCCTGTCCTAACCTCCCCAGCAAGGTGAGGCGGAACTTGTTAGGAAGCAAAGACCCAATTACTTTCAATGAGAGAAACCAGAGCAGCTTCTCCTTCCATCTTTCTTTCTTTTTCCCCTCTGTCTTTCTCTTTTTCACAGAAATCCTCAAAGCAGAAACAGTCCAGATTAGTGAGTCCAGAGGACCTGGTTCAGGGCTGGGAAGATTACTGTCTCATGACTGCAAAGACCTATCCCATGGATAAGCCCTCCTCCTGCAATTTGGTGTTGTCCCGGAGCTGAGCTGGCAATCCGGTGCTAGCTGAGCAATAATTACCACCAATTCACTGTGCTGCTTGAAATCAATCTGGAAATGTCAAGCCTAAGTGGCTTTTATGAGGGCATCAGGCCACAAGATGACTGCACTGATTGGATTCTCCAGGTCTTGGTCCATCAGCCCTTCATCCATGGAACCTTCTAAGGCCTAACTGCTGGGACCTTGGATAAGTGCGTACTCTGGGACTGATCAATTTTGCAGGGAAACCCTGGCCTCATCCCTCCACAGAGATATTTTCCTTTCAGAGATGCCATTTCAACGTATAGTGCCGCGGTCAATGCTTAGATCTCAGCCAGACGCATAACCAGTGCAGGTAACACCATCCAAGCACATGATGAGCAATGAGGAGCGTAGGCAGGAGTAGAGGGCACAATCCGTCCCTGGGATAAACAGAGGAACAGAGGCACTGAGCACCCCTTACAACACCTGAAGCTAGGGTTTTCATTAAGTGGTCTGCTGCTCTGGATGATGGAAAACTAGGCTGTATGTAGGTCCTCAAAAAGCTATAACTTGAGTCCTGGGTCAATCATCCAAAAAAAGAGAGAATAATTACACCTAATAAATTATGATCCTGTTTCCTCTTCTACAAGTCTATAGTCTCAAGCATCGTGAGGTTTTTAATGGATGTTCTCAACACAGTGCTCTGTTTTAGTCCTTGGCTTTTAAGCTGTTTGAAAAAAAATAGTCTCCAGAAATAGAGGAATGAAGAGAAATATTAAATTGACCACAGGCTCCTTTTACCAACCAGGTGGAAAGACTTTTCTTCAGTCTTGCCTTTTTTTTTCCTAGCTGCCAGTACAGGCCAAGTACAGGTTCTTTCACCTGCCAGGTGTCTGGAAGTAAGATTTCTGAAAAATAAAGTCACCCAATGCATCCCAATTGGAAGCACATTATTTTAAAGATGTTATTCTGCATTTAGTAAATCCACACAAGGAAAGCGTGCACTGCTTCCCAGTGGTTAACTAAAGAGGTCAGGTGGGATTTTTTGCGCCAAATGTCAAGTGGATAAGTTCTGTTGTCTATTTGTCTGTGGTCAGTGAAGAAAAGCACCTCCAAAAGGCAATGCAATGTATCCTAAGGTGTAGAGCTGGGACAAGCAGGATAGTTTTCCCATTGCAATGGCCCAACTCAGTAGAGGGACCCCAGTGCTTTACAGTGGAGTGTCTGAGACTAAAATTAATCAAGATGAGTCCTGCCCATTGTAAAATTCATGAAAAAAAATAAAAATCCAATTTGTAGCTTATTGTGCTTCAGCAGATCAAGGCAAATAATGGGAAATCATCAGGATGATTATTAACTTGTTAATGGCCAGGACAGGAAAGAAGCTTGTCCTACATTAACATTTGACCCTGTGTAAGTTGCCACGAGTCAGTTAAGATGCAGCCCCAATTCCCTCCTCATGACCCATTTTGCTCTTTAGCCGGATTTTTGTCCCAGATTTGGAAGCTACAGAAAGAAGCTGCCGGACAGTGTTATCTCCGTTTCCAGATCTGATTCCAAATTAAAGGCATCTTCATTGATAACAAGTCACTCACTAACTCGTACAAAAATGCAATATGTACCAAATCTCTATAGACCCTGTTTCGAGATAAGAATGAATTCAGCGTTTTCCGGAGCCGGGCTCCCTTCCCCCATCCTGCTCATATTCACATCTCTAACACGGAGACCTCTGGTTCACCTTTGAATCACTTACGTTCTCTTCACCGTAGCAATCAGCTCAGTCCTACATAAAGCGTAAAGTGCTGACATTTTCAAGCAGCCTAATGTTTCTTGCAGTCATCTAGCAGCCTTTCAATGCAGAATCCTAGATGCCCTTGCTTTCCTTAATCAGCTAGCAGTGAAAGAGAAAAACGGAATAAAAAAACCTCATATATCCTCTTGTCCCTTGTCCCCCACCCCCCGGCCCTGCAATTTGCTGTCTGTCCAAACTAATCGCCCTACATCCCTCCCATTATACAGATACGGTGAGATCTCTGAACACAAATATTGTAAACCTCAACATAACTCCACCGATTCGCACTAAGGGAAATAAATTTAATTCACTCAGCTTCTCATCATCTTACAGCTCCTTTAGGGCTAATCATCTGTGTTAACTTTCTCTGGAGTCTTTCTAATGTCTAAGTGCCGCCGACTATGTTGCAGCCGAAATACGTGTGGCAAGAGAACAAATTGCCCCACAGTGAATTTCGTTTCTACAACAGTGGTTTTACTATTAAAGAGAAAAGAATCAGGTTTGGAGTGGTGTTGGTTTAAGACTTGGATGGCAGGTTATGTGGCTGACTATAACAGCTTTATACAGCAATTTGTAGTCAATTTTTCTTTCTTGACAAAAATGTACAGTATTTATGCATCCAGATAAGCTTTTATGTCCGTTCAAGAGCCACAATGATCCTTTCGGTTTTAAGGAGAATGACCCTTTTCTTAGCGTCCCAGTTTCTTCAATTACCAAATTTTAATAGCTACCCATCTTGTTTTTGCAGATCTCTAATAAATACAGTCTTTAGTAGCAGGTCTTGAATGCTGATAAAAGGATACTCCTAATGCCTGACTTCAAGCTTGACTGAAATGTGCCTTTTAGAGATGTCACGCAACATAGACACACTTTTGTTCAAGGCTGTGGATTCAAATTCTTGTTCTTCCACAGATTTACTGGGTACTTCTGAGTAAGGACTTTCTATCTTTAAAATATTGCTGACCATATATTTTTTTTTCTTTACTGTCTGTTTAACATTCTCCAAGGGGCAGGGGTTGTTAGCATGTGTTTACACCAGGCTGTGAATTGCACATTGCAGGAATCAGCAGAATTTATTTTCCTGCTTCTTGCCTCTCCACCCCTACTTCGGCTTTCTTTCCCTTGACCTATCTTATTACCCTTTTTGATCTTAAGTTCCTCAGTCACCATGGAGAGTTGAACTCCTAGGGTTAATCCTCGTCCTCTAGCCTTTTCAACCCTGTTCATTCCTTGGTGGCAAGTGCCACCTGGACCTTTCTCTGTGATATGCCACCACCAGTATCCAATCTGTACGGCAAAACCAGAACTTGCCACCTACCCACTTAGCTTCTCCCTTCTCACTTTTCCTCCTGGTTTCTGGGCCCTAAAAGGAATAAACCTCTAATAGACATTTATCTGGTATGATTATAGACTTCTGCTCTGAATTCCCTTCAAGAGAGATTGTCTCACTTTTTCCTCTTAGAAAGAGGTCCTGTAAAAGAGGATCTGTAAAGAGATCCTCTTTACATAGAATCCGGGGAGATGAACCTCCCACTTTGGGCTAAATTCAGATGTGATGAGTAACACCTCATGGGGTCTCATCTACTTTCACAAAGACCAAGCTGAAAAATTACAATTTCCTTCACTAGAAATCTGGTGTTTCCTGTTTGCTTTCACATAGCGATCTTCCAAATTTTTTAAGAAACATCCAAAAGCTATGCTAAGACCAATGCAGAAGAAGTGCACGCCTGCAGGAAATGGGACTATATCTCTGCCTTGCAGGGTGCAGAGAGCTTCCCAGTTCTATGTGGACATAGGACCTGGGTGTAACTTCACTTTCCTCTCCTGTCCTCCTGCTTTTGATGGAGGGAGCACTTTGCCACAGACCTCTCCATTCTGGAAATGCGGTAGCAAAGACTGGGAAGAATCCCATGAAGGTCAGCTGCTTTCAGAGGTCCACAGCTGGAGAGACACAATGTTTACACTCAGGTCTTCATCCCTCCCCAGTTGCCCCATTTTTTTTTATTTTTTTTTCCTTCGCCTGCTTCACTTTTAGTTCAATTCTTATTCTGAGGACCAAAAATGGATTCAAGATATTGAAGCAGTGGCTGCTTCCGTTGATCACCTAGCTCCTATACAGTCTTTATCAGGTTTTTCCTTTCACATCAGAAAATCCATTTGGGAGCTGAAGAAATTTTTGAAAACTGAAAAGCCTCTGTTTTAGAAAACAGTGTTTTCTCTTTGGAAGTCACAAAATTCCCAACCAGTTCTCTCTATAAAGTCAGGTTGCCAGGGCCAGCAGGAGCTAAGCTTTGGCACCCCAAGTATGGTTCTCACTGTTTGTTTCTTCTCTGTAGAAGAAGAGTTGCAACAGCAGACCAAGAATTTGGTTTTTCAGACAGTGGACTGCAAGGCTGTGGCTACTGACATCATGTGTATCTTTCATATTTCAGCCAGCAACCATTCTCCTTATACCTTCAGTTATGAAAATAAGGAGTTTGATGACAATAATTTCTAAGAAGATGGGCAGGTAAAGTGGGGGTCAACTTTTTGACTCAGACACAGGAAAGCTGTCCACACTGTGAAGAGCAGGATCTAGTAGAGGTAGGATTTGTTCTTTCTCCTTCGCCCAGTGCAGGTCTACAGCTTTATCATTTTCCTTCTGCTATATCCAGATGATGCAATTCCTGCTACAGATGCTATTTCAGGTTTCAGACACACAGATTACTTCCCCAGTATCCTCATAGTGCTGGGTTTGTAAAGCAAATAAACAAACAAACAAAAAGTTTACTAGTTGTGCTTTCCACTCATCAGGTTCAATCTATTTCAGGAGAAAGACTGAGTGGAAAAAGAAAGGCAACAATGATTACATGGCACTGTTCATATGCTTAGGGTGGAGGATTATATTTTGCTAAGCCTTCCAGGAAAATAAACCTCAGAAAAACAAGAATGCTTTATGGAGATATAAAGCTGCTCTGTCACCAGTCAATGATATTTTGGCTTGCTTTGATTTCTTCACTGCCTGTGTCCACCTCTAGTTGGATGTATTGTTCTGAGTAATCTTGCTTTTTTTGGACTCTTCGTCTATTAATTTAGCTAAATTAATAGTACATCCACCAGAATATATGGTTTCTCCTGATATTTTCATTTGTTTTGCTATTAAAATTGTGCCTCATGTTTGATGTATCTATTCTAGAGTGATGGAAAGAAAAGAAAGGTGAAACAAAAAATGTTTGAAGGAATTGTTGGGGCATGAGGAAGAATGAAAGAAAAGTCAGGAACCACATTTTGCATGAGAAAATACTTCCAAGTGCATGCCACCAGCTGATCTCTCTGATATTTCTTTGTTTTGAATAGCAACTGTTTGAAGATATTTTGCCAGAATTCACTTTCCTAATGGGAGAAGTAAAGACACTGAAACAGCCCATTTAATCTCTGAATCATAACCAGATCTGGAATGCCTGGTCTCTCCCTCTCTCCATTAACCAAGAGGAACCGACAGTGGCTACACTCCTACTTTTGGCACCTCACCTTAGAGGCTAAGGCAATCTGGAAGGCATCCCTGGAGAATGTTCTCTTTCCTATCTTCTTCCACTTGCACTTAAATAAACATAGCTCCTGTAACTGTACAGGCAAGACCACGAATGACTTAAATGTGCTGAAAATGAGGTGTAACGGGGACATACTAAAAGTCTTATTTAGCATCATTATCATTAGAAACTCAAATAGGTAAAACATGGCTAATTACACCACTCTGTCCTCAGCCTTCAAGATGACAGGAGATTGGTATCGAGGGTGAGGACTGGAGATGGGGAAAAAATATTGGCCCATATCAAATATCCTTCCCTTAGCTTGTCCTTTATTCTTTCTAAGTAATTATCTGCCTACCAGGGAGGAGACTGGCTTCTGCACTCCTATCCCACAGCCCAAAATGTCATGTTCAGCCACTTTGACACAGACCTGTGTACTTTCAATGATTAGGATATTAATATTTCACTGCAGTGACCACAGGTCTGAGTTGATAGGACTGGTGACACTTGGTAAGGGAGGAGATTGGGAGTGGCTCAATAACCTGGAGAGATTTTGCCAGTCCTGATGGGGCAGGACATGAAACAGGAGGACAAGACGTATACTTAGGCTCTTCAAGTATTTTCCAAAAGAAGGGTTCTCCACTGAAAAATATTGATTCAAGATCACTAAATGTGCCTTGGGAATGTTTTAGTTTCACTCAACAATTTCACTTGGATCAGGTGGTGTTGGAGGTGAAAAGTAGGCTTCAAGAAATTAGTAAGTCACTGATCTGGCAAGGAATCAAGATCTGTGAGACCCAGGTATAAGGAGTAAGCATGGCTGTACAGCAAAAATGTTATTTATACCCAAATCTCTACCTTATAGGGAGTGAAAAACACTCTACCATCTCCAGACACAACACTTAAAAAATCCTGCTGTTTGGATGAATCAATCAACCAAATTACCATTAATAATATTAACAGCCATAACTTTTTTTGATTTTTGGCAAGGTTTCATTGCATCAATTTAAGGCAAAAACTAGTGGACAGATAGAGCAGTGGCTCAGTTTCTATTAAAGTCCTCTTTGTCTTGTAGCACAGATGGAGTTCCTATGGATAGTTAACATTGCTGCAAAATATGAGAGAGTATTATGACTACGGCATCAAATGGTAGAAAATACCAGTTAAAATAATTACATTATCATATTTTTATATGGAAATTATTTTTCAGGCAAATGTCACCTGTTTGGAGAAGCTGAAAACAACTCTAAATACATCCTTCTGTATGTCACAGAACAAAACAATTTTAAAGTTTAAAACCCATTATTTTAGAAGAGCTATTTATTTCAAGTAGGTGGCAATTTTCTTCCCCTCCCCCAGCCCACAGATTTCAGTAGCTATTCACCTCTTGCAATTTTCATCTAGCCTGTTCTTTAGAAACCAATTGCAACCTTTAAAGTAGTCATCTATTTCCAATGGAAATCTTCACATCCTGCTCTTTAAGCTGCTTTTTCAAACTCTTAATAAATTGCCTCAGGTTGTAGAGTTAGTAATGACACTAAATAGTGGAGGGCTTTCATGAAATGTCCTAAATCTCAATTCTCTTCTCACCCTTTCTTTTGTCCACTCCTCCTTGCATTTTTGCAGAATTTCAACAATTGCTCATTCAAGTGGAACAGATGCCTTTATTTTTCTGCAACAGAATTTGGGAAATTTGCCAGATAAATGGGGATGAGGACGGGCATGTAAACAGGGTCAGCTGAAGTAGAATTGGGTCTCGAAAGAACAGTAAATACTTAGCTCTCACAAAGTAGTCTTGTTGGCAAGAATAGTCTCTTCAGGGAGAGAAAGAAGAAATCAGAAGGTGACTTTATGTTGCTGAATTTACCTCCTGCTGCTGCTTTACAATCAGCGTCTGCAGTGAATTGGAAGGCTTTGAAAGCTGCGTAGGGTATCACAACCCTGAAGTGTGCTCTGTAGGCACCCACCTTGTAGAAGTCCTGGAGATGAGAGGTGGCCTCAAAGGATGGGAGATCAGGATTCCTAAACTCTTGAGTCTACCCAAGTGCCTGCTGAGACTCTGGAGCTGCTGGCTGGGAAATGTGGCTCAGGGCATTGCTGGTTTCCCTGGTGGAGAGCCCCCAACATAAATAGGTAGATAGACAAAGAGGGGAGAATTCCTCAGGCTGCATTTGATTGCAAGTTTCTGCAACCATAGTGCCCATAAGTTCTCATGAAATGGACATTTGGGAATGCAGTATCGTATGAGGGAAAGTTGTGCTAGGATGACTGTATCCTAGATCATAAGAGTATAGGGACGCCACAAAAGGAGCCGGTGTCCTGAAAAAAACGTAGTCATGTAGATAGTCAAGTGCTTATAGGTACCCAATGTTGCCACTAAGAGGGGAACTGCAATCCCAAACATCTAAGCAGGGGAATTATCAAATACAGCAGGAAAGCAAGGTTTCTCGGTGTGTTATGAAACCATTAGTGGAAGATGGTATCCCAGTGCTGGTTTCCACACTTCAAAAGGGGACGTGAGTGAACCAGAAAGCATTCAGAAAAGAGTTACAAGCATGATTTAGAGTAGGAAAAACCTGTCTCACCCTGAGAGATTAAAGGAGTTCAATCTATTTATCCAGGAGTAGATTAAGGGGTGAATTGATCAAAGTCTACAAATATCTATGTTGGGAAGAGGCTTTTGAAAGTAGACAATTCTTAAATTGAGTAGAGCAAAGCTTAATGAGATTTGGTAGTTTGAAACAAAGCTACAGTGAACTCAGAATAGGAATGTGGCATACATCTTTTCACTGTAAAGATAATTATCCATTGAAGCAGTTTAACTAGGTATATGGAATGCTCTCCTTCACCTGGAAATGAGCTAAAGATAAATTATTATTTAAACTCAATTAAGTCCTTGGTGCAGACACAACTAGCAAGGTTTTGTGGTCTGGTATTATGCACATCAGATCAGATGGCCATGATGGTCTTTTCTAAATTAGAATACTTCATTAATTATTTCTGTATCAAAGGGATACTTCTTTAGAAAGGGCAGGATTTACTCTGAAGACTGCAATTAAGAACACTACATTAGCACATATTTAATTATATTGGAACATAAATGAGCTATAAAATTTAAAAGGCTTTAAGAAATAAAACACTCTGCAGTTCCCAGGGCTTGCTACTTCTGCCTTGAATAATCAATGCTCACAGATTTGTCCTCCCAGCTTTTAGCCACCGTCAGACATCCAACCTTACTACAGAGTTTCATCTTCAGGAACAATAGTATGGGAAACCATCCTTCTTTTCCTGTGCTATGCTCTGGGATCAAACCCCCATCCCCTCCTAGTTGAGGGGACAAAAGGAGTGTTGGAAAGCAAGGCGAGATAATTAGGGCATGCTCTGGTACTGTTTATTTGTTTTCTTGTTTTAAAGCAGCCTTTTAAAGAACCTCATGAGTAACACAGAGAAATAACAACGTTGCCATCTTCCATGCCAACTTGTCCATAAGGATGCTAGTCACATGACTGACAAAATTCATTGATAAAACCCTCATTTGGTTGTAGGAGAGATTGAAAAACTCAAATGGGTGCTGTTGACAGATCATTAACGGTATGAGGAATAAATGGAGGTTCTGTATGCGAGCTCTGCGTCACTGCTGTAACTGTAGAGAGCTGGGGAAAAGCAAATCATGAGATTACAAAGCAATGCTTATCCATAGGTGATGGAGATGCTCATCGTCAGTCAGGATCCTTCAGGGCACAACAGGCCACTCAGATCAGCTGAAGTAAGTAGACAGGGACTAGTATTTCTGAAATAGAAACCTGTACTTGCTAAAGGAATTACTCGCGTCAACAGCTTGACAAGTCTGCTGTCACTCAAGCAATATTGGAGTGAGCCACGGGTATATTGTGGGTTTATTGTTTCCTACACCAGGGAATACACTACTCAATATCAAGTCAACCCACCACCAGATCTGTGCCAACTTCAGAGCATTCAGTGCTTGTCTAGGTTCTTCCACGCAAGATTAATGGAATCTAAGGAAAATCTGCAGGTGTTCCTGTCACCGTCAGGCACCTCCCTGTAAATACTCCTTCCCCTAATATTGCCCCAAGAGAAGTAGAGTGTAGAAAATGTACGAAGCTTTAAGAAGGTCTTGCAAACTTTAAGAAGTTCTTGTAATAGCAGAGCAGTGGGTCTCACTGCAGTACCAAAACTCCTGAATGGTCTGTGTGAACAGACAGGTGTCACAGGCTGCTTTCAAACCTGCTGAAATTCTTTGGACCTATCAAAAAATACTGAATTAAAGTGAATTAGTGTGTTTTAATGAAATGAAGGAGTCCATAAACAGAAAAGTACAGAATTCCAAAAGGTTATGCAGATTCAAAAACTAGATCCCCCCCAACAAAAGTGAAGCTATTTGGATCACCAATATTTTAAAATCAATCAGCATGCTCCAATCGTAACCAGTTAAAATGTGGGATGAGAAGCAGACAAATGAAGAAAACAATGATGAAAGGAAGGCTCATATGTTCAACATTTTTTTTCCTTCAGGAGGTGTAAGTTTGTTTTTTGTAAGAAGAATGCTTTAGGAGAACCATCCCCCTACATCACAGAAGAAATAATCTGGTGCCATCAGACTCATAGAGTGTATAATTTCCCTTGGATTAGGATATTTTCTTTAGGTAATTTGGTCTCTAAGACAATATGCAGACATTCTTTTTTCTTTTTTTTCCCTAAGCAGCTTTGCAAACCTTTGTCTCTGAGCTGTTTGTATTTGCTGTGGTTCTGACCTCCTGCCATGGGTTGAACTTCTGTCTGGAACAGACAGAGTCTATGTGCCGCAAAACCAACAGACAAAACCATTTGGGGCTTGTGTGGCTGAATGACTCAGTACCCAAAAGTCTGCTTATCGCTGTAATTGGAGTGAAGGCAACTTTTTTTCCCCTGAGTTTATGAAAATGGATTCTCATGAGGTCTTACAGAAAGCTGTGGTGCATTCTTGATTCTTACTGGGCAACTAAGAGCAAATAAACAACACTTGATTTTCCTAAAATAAGTAATTATCATAAATTAAGTAACTTATGGTCACAAAACTACAGCAGAACAGAGACATGGGTGACCAATGGACTCTGGACATATCTTCTGGCTCTGAGACATGGTGAGTCCCATGCACCGCCCTTTGTAAAGTTAGTAGGACAGAGGCCCATAAATCTAAACCATCCTCAGGTGAGAATAGATCTCCTTATTCAGGAGTGAAACAAACCTACAGCTTGAAGGTTGTGGTAACACTGTTATTTACCCTCCTTAATTTCAGCCCCTTTCACATTCTTCTGGTACAGCTTCTATGAGAACGTCTTTCATTTTAAAGATGTAAAAAAAAGAGATTATATTCCTGTCCGTCCCATTCTGTCACCAACCCACCAAACCCTCAAGGAAACCAGCCCCACCAAACCCTCAAGGAAACCAGTCTTCCAGTCCACATGATTCAATCTTGGTAAATCAGTGTTTCCAATGGGAAATAAATTGGTTACTTGACAAGTTCCCAACTGGTTCTAACAAGAAGTGGCAAAGGTTACCATATGATGAAAACTTGCTTTCTGTTAAAGCATTTCCCCTTCCACCGATATATCTCTGGACGCCTATTCTTGCCTTTCAGTCATTCTTCCGCCTGCTGACATCAAAACCTCCCCTAAGGAAACACCTGCCTGAGCTGTGAAAGGCAGTGGGAACTTTCTCATGGTGCTGTGGGATAGATTGGACAGGGAAGGAGATATGAGGTCTTTTCATAAGTTTTTGGGCTTTCTCTTCCTCCCCCTACCCTGCACTGAGGCCAAGGCCTTGGAAGACAAAGGGCCCAGCTTGAGTGAGACATTTTGCAACTCATCTGCAGCTGCCAGCAATAAAAACTTGATGGCCATCTTCACCCAAAAGGCATCTGTAAGGGATGCAAGGAAATTAGCAAGGAAGGGAACCACAGAGCGGACACATTCATCAGCCTGTTACTTTCCATAAGGACCACCATAAAATCAACTCATTCATGTGCTATGCAGCGTATCCACATAAGATGCAGGAATGAGACAAGCTCTGTTCCAATAATGTACTTAATGATGGTCAAGATAAACAAGTGGCATCCCAGAAATTATTACAAAGTTTCTCAAAGGCGCAAAGGGTGGTGAAGTGATAAATTTCCACTGAAATTCAATGGAAGCCAGACATTAGTTTTTGTTCATCCTTTTGAAATTTTCCCTGGTCTTTGAGATTCTTGTGAACATGATAATTCCTTCCTCCTTTATGAAGGGAAATTGAAGACCTGATTCATTGAAAAGGGTAGGAACATAAGAGACAAAACTGAAGTCATTAAGGAGAGGAAAGAGATCATTTAGACTATAGGATATATGTGTCCATGTGTATATGCGTTGCACATTGCAGGAAATAGCAGATGACACTGTCAGATACTAAAATGAAACATAAGGAAGTAGTTTTTACAGAGTGCACCAACAAATTGTGGACCTTGTGGCCAAAAAGTATGGTGAATGCTAGAATATGAAGTGCTCCAACCACTTATGCTCTTAGTCCTAAAACTTCTTTCACTGAAGAAGCACAGTTTGGGCTCAAGAACTGTTTCATTTTCAGTGTCATGATACTGTGTGTTTTGGGGAAAGCACCAAAAGAGTTTCTTTTCTACCATAGTTACTCTAATGATTTTGAGACAGAATTGAGACCTAAATCGTGTTGCTTGGTCTGAGGTCCTTGAGAGGATTGCCCATGTTCTGCTTACCCACCTCCATACTGGACTGTTGGACAGAAAATAAACCACCAACCTCACCCAACATGATGACTCCACAGAGCAAGTATTTGCAGTATGATTTCTCCACGGCTAGGAAGCCGACCTGCAAAGCTTTCACATCTGCTACTGCTCAGCAATATATTAGTTATCTCCCCATCAGCTATGCTTTGACCTTGCTGACGACTTCCCACAAGGATCTTTTGTCAATTCAGACTCTGGTACATACTTTTCTGGAGGCTTTTGCTTCCAGTATTGTCCTTTTTACTGAAAACCATGTCCTGTGTCTAACACAAAGAAAATTCCAATGCTTTACATAGATTCTTTGATAATGTTGGCAGAAGAACTAATGATTCTTTTATGTGCTTAAATTGAGAATATACACAGTGTGACCTCCTGTAAAATCAGTTTTCCATGAAGCAACTGAACTCTGAAGGTAAAATTAGCAGCTCAGGCTCAACGTGCTTCTTTGCTCTCTATCCATCTCTCCACAGGTCTGTTTTTTTTTTTTTTTCCCTGTTAGTCTCTTCTAGGCGACCCTCTGTTTCTGCAGTACTCTCACTTAGTCATGAAAAGGTTCTTTAGTTTTTGCTGGTGAAATTCTCTGGAGGTCAATGAGATGACACCAGATTTATACCAACATAACTGGTATCACAAAGGGACCATAACTCTCTTTTCCAGCATAAGTTCACGTCAGAGTTGTGCTTTCTTCTTCAGTATCTCACTTTTACTCCATGTGGCATCTTTCCTATCTGAAAATAGCTCCTAACTGAGCTGTTTCTTCACAAGAGTACATGGAGAAAGAATCTTGCAAGTCTAGTAATAAACTAGAGAATGGCCATGTCTTCCTATGATCTGGGATCATTTGAGAAAGTATACAGGTCCAGCTATTGGCTCATATTGGAAAATAATACCTTTTTAAAAAGTCTTTTCATTCAAATTGATAAATTAACAAGAAATTCGTAGTTATTGATAAATCTTACTAAAAATCAAAATTCTAGAAAATAAGGCATAGGATGAATTACTTCAGTACAGAGAAATAACTTCAAATAGTTTTCACTCCTAAACCTCAGCTTGTTTTCTCAGGATAAAACTTTTCCTTAAAATCTGGTCCCTGCCTAAGCATTTCAATATTATGGAGTTCTTATGATGCATTCTACTTATTAGCATTTCTTGATTTTGAGTATTCTGTACATTTTTAACTACGCATTTTTAGCTTTTCCTCCAGTCATGGCATCTATTCAAACCCGTTTTCTGAAGACAAACTGCCAGAAACTGCCAGAGAACTATCTTTCATACAGTTTCTTTAGAGCTTCAATCACCAATGCAAACAACTGGTTTTCAAGAAGGATGTGATTGTGCAACACACAAATTCTAAAACAATCCAGAAAAATGTGACATTGTAAAAATCCAGTATTTTTTTTTTTAATATGGCTAAGAATTTCAGCATAATTTTTCTTGGAAAAATAACTGTGCTCTTCCCATTACAGATATAATTTTCTCTCTATTTGCACTCCTGTGGTCAGCACTTTTAATACTTTGCAGTGACAACTGTAGAAAACCTTGAAAATCCTGGGAGTTTTTCAGCTCTAAAGTTCTGCACAGTTCTCTGAAGGCTGCTGACTTCTTGGCAACCCTGCGGGCTGATGATGAGTCTTGACAGGTAGGTCATGTAGGAGCTCTGAGGAGTATGTTTCCAGAAGCTGACCTACAGAGTCCAACATTGGCGCGTGATGCTCAAGAAGTTTGAGATCCTTTGTGAAAGTACCATAGAACAACTTGTACTTAACACCCATCAACCAGTCATAAAACTGATGTAATGCTGTAGTTAATCCGAGTCTTGACACTTTCTGAAAATCATAGAGTCATAGAATTGTTTTCGTTGGAAGATCATTGAGTGCAACTGTTAACCTAACACTGTCAATTCCACCACTAAACCGTGTCCCTCAGCATCACGTCTACACATCTTTTAAATACCTCCAGGGATGGTGACTCCACCACTTCCCTGGGCAGCTTGTTCCAATGTTTGATAACCCTTTCAGTGAACAAATATTTTCTAATATCCAATCTAAACGTCCCCTGGTGCAACTTGAGGCTGTTTCCTCTTGTCCTGTCTCCTGTTACTTGGGAGAAAAGACCAACACACACCTCGCTACACCCTCCTTTCACCTCAGCTATATCAGCAAGGTCATCTGAGTCTAAAAAAAAAAAACTTCAACCGATCTCCTTTTGGAAAGAACCGACTTTCCATGATTAGAATAAGGTCTGGGTTTGGTGATATTGGAATTTCACATATGCATTTTGGGAGGTTTTATCTGATAACAGAGGAAAGCCATGCAGCTGCTTGATGTTATGACATTTCTTCCATTTGTACTGGGAATGGAAAGTGGATCTCTTTCATGTCCAGATGCTACTCATCACTATCAGAAAAATACCATCAGAATTAGCCTAATTGCTATTCTTATCAAAAAGGCCACTGTTGAATGAGGGACAAAATTGCTGCGGGTGGTTTGCCTTGCCATTTGTGCAAAAAAAGTACAATTTTCATATTTGTTTCTGAGATATACTTGACCAGAGAAGATAGGTAGGAATTCTGCTGCCAAATAAAATTGTTAAGGTTGTTTCCTAATATTTAAAGAAGAAAAAAAAAATAAAAATCTTTAAGGAACATATATTATTGTATAACTCACTGGTCATGGAATTGCAACTACTATACACATAGGTAGACAGGCAGAGAGGAAGAACTGCAGAAACCCTCTTTCCCAGCTAAGTCTCCTGTTTAGGGCATGGATACCTTGCAGTCCTCTTAGGCACCATTTCTGAAGAAATGAGGTGCGTGAGCAATGACTACTGTACTAGAAACACTCCTTCATCAGCTCTGGTGAATGTATTCAACAGATAAAGAACTTAACTCCAGTGTACCTCCTACAAGTGAATTCATGTTTGAACAGTTCCTTCACCTGTTATTAGAACCAAATGGTGATGAAAAGGCAAAGAAAAATGAGAAGCTATTGCAAATGACTCATCCACTGTAAGCTAAGAAGAGTCTAACAAACCAGAGGTATCTGATGCACAGCTGACCCCAGGTGGGTTTGTCTTCAACCTCGAGCATTATGTACCTTAGTTTTATCTTTATCACTAGTGCACACACAATAAGAGTGGGAACTAAGAAATCAGCATCCTTATGAAATGTACTAATTAGATGAAGCAAGTGTGAGCCAGCTATCTGTGGACGCTTCAGGAAAGCTTCTGACACTAAACTGCTGGTTTTGTTTCAGGCACAAAGGAGGGCTAAAAAAAATTTTCTGATTTTCCCTATACATATTGATATGCTTAATAAATAGAACCTATCTTTGGTGATATTAGCTGCTATTATTTCTTCCTCCAAATTTGATCACTAATAAAGACAATTTTCAGTATTGCAGCAAAAGCAATGTATGAAGGATGAAGGTCCCCCCAAAAAAGTGAGTTGAGTTTGTGTATTTAAATCCCCTAAGGTTTCTGCAGATCATACGCAGAGAAATTAGCAAGGGTTCATGTAGACCATAGAAAAAAAATAAAATTACTCAAAAAGGTCCATAAACTTGTGCATGAAATCCACTCTATTTATTCAGCCAATAGTTTCTGAGTAGTGGTGAAGAGGAAGGCGCTCTTCATAAGGAAATCACAAAAAAAAAAAAAAGTCAACGTTTAATGTTCACAAATTGTATCCAGAAACCTACGTCCCAGGAGATACAAAACATTGGGAGAGGTCTATATGATAAATCTGTGAAATTAAGTCATCTAATCTGACATTTTGCATAACGAAAGGTAGAAAATACCACCTCATTATGCCTAGATTAAGACAAAAAACTTGTGTTTGACCAAAGCATTTCCAGTAAAGCACTTGATCTTGATTTGAAGATATCCAGCAAAAATTCATCTGGCTGAATATTGCCATCTGCAATTTGTATGTCTACATGTCAACTAATCACCTTGTTCTCCCTTGAAAGTTATGTCTAAAAATAGGTAAATATGGGGAAAAGTGTATCTACAGTAAACATTTAAAACAGGTTACAGAAGTGGTGCCTATTTCCTAACAGTGCTCCTTTCAAGGCAACTATGTCTTTCTAACAAGTCCAGCAAGTTTTGACTTGGGTGTGGTGGTTATGAGAACCTATAGTACAATGAAACATCATTAAAAAAAAAAAAAAAAACGGGCAGGGTCAAGACCATACATTATTTCAACTAATCCTACCAATTAAAGCTAGAAAGGGTGGTGAAACACTGTCCCAGGTTGCCCAGAGAGGTGGGAGATGCCCCATCCCTGGAAACATTCCAGGTGAGGCTGGATGGGGCTCTGAGCAACCTGATCTACTTGAAGATGTCCCTGCTCATGGCAGGGGGGTTGGACTCGATGGCCTTGAAAGGTACCTTCCAATCCAAACTATTCCACGACTGTATGATTCTATTTCCTTGTTCTACTGTTTCATTTTGTAAACTCACTTACAAAACTTTTTTCCGATTTGGGTGTTTAAGTCAATTTAGTTAAAAAAAGCCCTATAATAACATTAAGTATGAGGGATACACTAAAGATGGAAGCTTTCTGAATATTATTTCTTCTGGAAAAAAAAAATAATGTTCCTATTCATATATATGAGCTGGAGTTTACCTATGATGTAACTATTGTATAAAAATTACTGGAGTAATTTACACAGATCACTAATTCCTCACACATACTTATCTTTCCCTCTGAAACTATAAATTAGAAACATATTTAAATTCCTGTATTTTCTTTAAAATGTGGGTGCACAGGGAGGACTTTAAGTGCATAAGAAAGCCTTTCAACTGGTCTATTGAAGGACCAGGTGTGCAGCCTGCAAATTTCCCCTAAAAAAATATAACTAAAACTGGGTGTGAAGAATTAGAATGTGGCTCTGGCTTTAGAAGTTCCTTTAAATGAAAAAGAAGAAAAGTAAGCTTTATTCCCCACAAATGATTCGATAGTTAAAATTCACATTTCATTTACAGCGCAATAATATGTTATACTCACACACAGACACAGCCTGTCATTTTACATATGGGTTTTGTGAGGTTACAATGGCAATAAAAAAAACAACACACAGTTTTCCTGAAAAGGGAGCAGTGCTCCTTGCAAAGTTGCCTCTCGCCTAGCACTACAGTCATGAAGAATGGTGCTCAGATTATGTCGTATTGATGGTTAATTTCAAATCTAGGAGTTGATTAACTTTGACTCATAGCATAAAAGGCCACGGCCAATTATTATTCTGAAAAAATCCTGCTGTTTAGCCAAAGACCGTACCAAGCAATCCCGTACTTGATGTGCTTGTGATAAACGTTCACATGACAAGGTTATTTGGTGTACAGCGGCTGGAGGGGTTGCCATAGCAACCCGCGCACGATGCCCATAAATCTGATGTGTAGTTATCCTTGCTGTGTATGCAAAAAAACACAAAGCCAACTCAAGCAGTTTAATTTACAGCATTGACTGTCTCCAAAAAAAAAAAAAAAAAAAAAAAATAGAAAGAGGAATAATGAATTCTAAGGTAATAGACTTCTTTGGATTATATTCCTTTGCAGGGAGAGTACTCCAAGAGATGAGACTACCTCTTCAAAGCCAAAAAGACTTTTAAGATAATCATTATGGTAGGAAGTGCAGGTCAACATTAATACTGAGAAAGAAAAAAAAAGAGCTCTCTTGAAAATCTCTGCTCAAGTATATCGATTGTTTTCTGTTACTTGTGCAAACAGCTGACTGTACGTGGAACAACCCCAAACATACTCTTTTTCATTTTGCTCTTTTTTATTTTGCTCTTTTTTTTCCCCCAGAAATTGTGAGATGAAACCTTGAATCACCTGTCAAGTAGGTCACAACAAGATGCCCTCCTTTTCATAAAAAGTCACCAGGATAAGAAGAATGTATCTTTCTCTACAGTTCTGTCTCATTCACAAACAGAATAAAAATGAAGAGAAAGGCAAAAAGACCACTCATTTCTGGTGGGTAAAAAAGGTTGATATGGAGACGATAAAGACAGTGGGTGAAGAAGCAGGACACCACGGCTTTTTAGGAACCAAGTCATCAAAACCTTCCGTTCAGCCAGGTTGCTTAAATTATATGCCTTGGCCTCCCTATCTGTATAGCAGGGATGCCTTATTTCCATTCTCAGGCATAGCTTATCACCCCCTTTAGAAAGAAAAGATGTCTGGAAGAATGGAGAATTTAAAGTAAAACCACTTGCAGACAGTAAGAGACAAGCTCTGGACCATTCCCACCCGCCCTGGTAGAAATCCTCTCCTACTGGTGCCCCTCTAACCCGTAAGAAGCTGTACCCGCACGAAATACATGTAGCAACAGCAACAGCTTTGTCTTGTATCTGCACTGCTGCAAACCACCTACCTGTGAAATGGGGTGTGATGAGTGCCAAATGCCTCCAAAGTTTTTAGGACCCTCCTCTGGAGGATGCAGATATTTATTATTACTTCCAGCTGCATAAATATTAATAAGTCAAGGACTCTGGGCATAACCAAACCAAGAAGTCCCACGTGCAGAACAAGAGGGCGTACTGCTCAGGATAACCTTCCTGCTCCAATGGCCAGGCCTTTTGCAAGGAGCCGCTTCAAAGAAGACAAAAGATACTTCTAAATATGCAAAAGATTTCCCCAAGTTTTCTAGCGTGTAAGACTGACATGACATAACGTATCATTTATCTCCCGGGGATGACTGCAGATATTTTCATCCAGAAATGCTGTTCTATGGCTTCTTGTCATAGAAATAAATATCTAGCTATATAGATAAACTCAAAAGCATAGTGTAAATTACAAAAGGAGGAAAAAAAAGGCACAAACTCAGTGGCAAGAAATGGGATATCCTGATATAGGCACTTCTGGAAGGTGATTCATGCCAGCCTCAACATAGTCAGATGACCACCGTCTGGAAAAACTTATTCCTGTCTGTTGGAACTCAGAGATGTTGGGTTAATTACTTCAAATTTAGATATTGAAAGATCTAAAGAGGACTAATTAAGCTAACCATAGGTGTCTACAGTACAGATGTCTACATGTGAGCTAGATATCTAGTATCCCACTATGCTCAGGGAGACTTAGGCAAGGCAGCTAATAAGCATTAGGGCAAAATTAATTTCATTCTTGAGTTGACTCTTAACTCTTGGTTAGATGAATTGCTTCCTAATTTCCATTTAGGTATTTTTTTTTGTTCTTTTGTTGATAAGAGAAGTCTAGATGACTAGTTCATCGTGTAGGTCCTTTCAACATGGATCCCTAAAGCTAGGCAAAACTGACCTCTCATGAAAATCCTTTCTTTTCTCACCCAGCATTGAAGCCTCAGTGACATCTGTGTCTCATATATTCCTGCCTTCAGGTAACTGCTTTCTCAAGGATTCCTTCTTCCAAAAAACCTAATTTTGCAACACTACCCTTTAAAATGCCAACTTGCTGTGTTGCCATACTTTTAGTGAAACAGGGTGTTCCCACAGGGACTGTCAGTTTATATTGAGAAAACCTTCTACTTTGCCCCTACCGACAACTTTTACAGAAAAAAAACACAAGGTCTCAGCGCGTGTGGCCTCACACAGTGTAATAATATGTGTCCCCAGGAGTGCGATCCAGTTTTGTTTAACTTCATACCTCAACCACATAAATGGCAAAACCCAAGCTGGTGATCCTGTGCTCCCTTTGTAGTCAACAGAGCCAGGGGAAGGGTGGGTGGGTGGAAAAAACACTTCTGGGGCACGATTCATCTGACTGATTTTAGATCTATTTCAGGATGAAATGAATCACATCGTGAAAGATCTCCACAGGGAGCCTGGAGTGACTAAGGCAGAAGTAAACACCTACATGACAGACACAATCAAGAGACAACGGCTTCAATGCATAGCGTGCCATAGCAACCGTATGGAAGATGAACAAGATTTTTGCCTGTCCTTATAGCCTAATGACACAGAAATCAAGTGAGCAGTTGCTCACTTCCAGACAGGTTTTATGCAGAACACAGAGTCAGAGTACAGTGGCCAAGCTCTTCTGCTTTCTTCTCTCCTGAGAAGCTGGGAAGACATGGTGTGAACCAGTGCTTCCTGCACAGAGCCCACAGGACATGGACTGCTGCATCTTCTGAAGGGTTTCTGCTGAATCAAGTAGTGGCTATTTTGTTATTCTGTCTTTTTCTCCCTCTCAAGGGAAAAATAAATGCTTGGTATGTGGCAATGGGGACCCTTGAAGCAAGGGGAAGCAAGAAGAAAGCTCTGTGGTTTCTCACATCCTTTATTTCTGCATGGCAAGAGGGAGAAATGGCCCAGTTGTGTGACCAGAGGGATTTTGTTTCGAAAAAGGCTCTGCTGTGAAACTGCCAGGCAGCTGAAAGGAGGTTTTTTCAAGCCAGTGATCCCACTTCGTGCCGTGGAGGCTGGGAGTGGAGCTGCTCCGGTCAGTGCAGAGGTCTCGTGTTTTAAACCTCGATGACGGAGGATGCTGGTGCTTGCTGAATTTCTTCTCTCTCCTGGCTCTGCAGAAGTGAAAGGTGAGCTTAAAGAGAAGCCCACAGGAGGCCACTGAGGGAAGATGTTAGCAAGAAACATCTTTCTTTCACTTTCTAGCCGAAGACTATTGACTACATTGGTCCATATTTCATCATCAAAGGGTAGCTCAGGAAAAGCTACAGATGAAGGAAAGAAGCATGTTAAATTTAACATGAGGCATGTTAAAAAACTACCAGATGAATAAGAGAAGCATCTTAAAACAATAAAATACAGGATGTCTGGACCAACAACACATCCCACTGAGAGTTCTCCAAGTTCCTGTTTGGTGATCTGAAAATATCAATGATTTATAGGTTTGACTTTTTTTTTTTTTTTTAATAAGACATTAAAGTTTATTACCTCACTTTACAATTATTCTCAATAATTCTAGAACAAAGCAAGCTAAAGAAAAACCCAGAGTTACTCTCCTCCAGTGAAATGATGGGGGAACTAAAGAAAGATTGGAGGCAGACAGCTTTTCATACCATTTTCTTAAAGTATCTGAAGAAATACAATCAGATGGCAGCTTCGCTCGTTTTTTTTTTATGAGTCACTGATATATGCAGAAGAGAATGTAAATCTACCAGTCACTGAGACCATGACAGAAATGTGAAACTGATGTTAGATGTAAAACCGAGAGAAAGAACCTTTTTGGGCAAGCACCGTTGTTTGTAATGGTCAGACATCTCCATGTAATCCTTTCCATTAGGGAGGATAGTTATATCTTGGTTGATATCCCGGTGGCACCGAAGTCAAAGGAAATGTAATTACTTCTGGTAGGATCATTTTTTTTTTTTTTTACGCCTTTATGTTTGGGTATATTCCCTCTAATCTGAAAAGCCTTCAATGACATGTTCTGCAAACTCGACTCCAGCTACAGGCACATGGTTGGATTAACCTCTCGCAAATCAAGCTGCCCTGACTTTAAAAAGCTGCAAACAGATGTCACAATCTCCAAAAGAGCCTTGGCCCGGCCCCAGGAATGGCAAATTTACCCCCCCTTCCCTGGATGAGTCAGGGGCAATTTTCCCATGCGTTTTCCTGCCTGCTTTTCAACGCCCCGGCTGCTGGTTTCTCACGCTCCCGGACGCAACAGACACGGGTTTGTGCCCAGCTGCCACCCTGCAACACGCTCCAGGTCTATGCCTCCAGCTTGGCCTCTCTGCTCAGGGATTGCTTTGACTGGGACTGAGCTGCCCCCTTCCCCGGGCCGGGTTAGACTATTGCAGACACACAGACACACACAAAAAGGCAGTGGAAAACACAGGGAAATTTCTTTTTTTTTTTTTTTTGTCCAGTCGTTCATTGACGTGTGATGTGAATGGTGCAGAAAAGAGGCATTACACAAAGTGCCACAGGCTCGCCAATGATCATAAATAGGAAAGGCTTCTGAGTGATGCCACTGCTGTCAAAACAACACGCGTTACCTGCATCCTATTGAACAGCAGCACCACAGTGAAAAAATCCAAATATTAAATCATGCGGGTATTTTCTTTTTGCAGCATTTTGATGTTACCCATCCGTATAATAGCTAGGCCCAGTTTATGAGTTAGTGATTATTATCTAAGTGAAAATGGCTACAGGCACAACAGGGAACGTCATGAAACGGAGAACAAACAAGCAAAGTAAAACTGAAAATCTATTGACTGATCAATGAGGTGCGCGTGTTCCTTCAGGGAAACAAAGGAGGATTTAAGTCCGTAAATAAGACTGAAGCAAAACAAGAGAGCTTTGCAGAGGGTGTCTCACGAAACAGCAGTTGCACCCACCCCGCGTGCTTCACCCCGTCGCACAAGATCCGGGAGAAGTGCTCCGTGCCCCTTCACTCCCGCTGAGACTTGCAATTGCTTCTGTGGGGTGTGCGCCTTTTTCCTGGCCGCTTCCCGTGAGCGAACGTGTTCTTGCATGAGATGAGGCAGAAAGCAAGAGTTCGGCTCACGCTAACTCGAGTCTTCGCACTGGAAGCTGCACGGGATCACGCCGCTTAGCACAGCGGGGGAATAGGATCACCGGGAAAACCCCCAGCCTAAGCATCCGACACAGCAACAGTCACACAAGACAGACCTGAGTCTGACTGACACCTCCACAGCGAGGGCACTTGTTTAGCCTGAATCTGACAAGATAAAATTAAACTGCACCCAGCTAATAAATCTTAAAGAAGCTTAATTTTTATTTTTATTTTTTTAAATAAATGATGCCTTGGGCAAGGATGAGTGGTCCAGAAGGAAACAGGTTTATGATTTTTTTTTTTTTTTTTTAATTCTATAATCCGCATTATCTGCTGTGTTTCCTAAATCATTACTGCCTCTGAAATATTTGGATCCGTATCGGTTACGTGAGGCCCGGTCCTGATGAGCTGTGCTCAGCTCGTTGGGGAGACAAAACAGGAGCGTGCAACTTCCAGGGCCATTAAAGCTAAACAAGCCAGCTTGATTTCTAAACACTCAGAGCCAATTATAGGTTTAAGAGCATTAAAAAATTAAAATATTATGTTGAATCCTGATTTTGAAGGAAACACATTCTTCTTCTGGACATCCTAGCCTGAATTCATCTCACCTGACTTCAGGTCTCAGTGAATGTGTCTCTCTGAATGGAAAGGTTAAATTTATTTATGATATAATTCACTCGGGGGCAGTCATTACTATTCTACTGAATGCAAGTCTCAAAAGTTTCAATGATATTCCTTAATGGATGGAAATTAACAATTGAAAATGTAGGATGGGTATCAGGGTAAATTTCATAGGGGTAAAAAGTGCACCCTGGAATGCATTTTTTTGCTTATGGGCATAAAGGTGGGTAACATTGCTTGGTCCATCTTCAAGTTTGGTTGGAAAAAGAACTAGCAAATGCAGTGAAAGGAGTAACATTTGACCAACCTCTAGATTACTGGCCTTGAATAACTTTATGAGTTTACAGCATCTATAATTTTGACAGTACCTCAATGATGCTTCTTTCGACTGTATTTCAGCCTGAAGTCACAAGATACTTGAGTATAACTAGGATAAAACATACCAAAATGCATTTGCTTTGCTTTATTCTTACAGACCATGAGAGCAAGAGCAGTTCAGAAACAACTCTGACACGACTCTTCCAGGAACACCATATCGTTGCTAGAAAACCTTAGCTCCAAAAAGGTTTAAGACTGTTCCTTGGACAGACTTAATAACCCTGCTGATTCTGACCCTCAGGAACACCTGGTGACAAAAGATCTGTCAGATATCTTGGGCCACAGTCACCCGAATGCCTTAAAAATAAGCAGTAAAACCGTGAAATCAATAGAGAATTTTACCGGGAGCTGGTGTACAGATTGTAAAATAGGAGTGATGTGTTCACCTGCATGCTGGTGGTTTTTTAGAGATGTGCTCTACACTGTGGTGTCTGTGGTGCCGTTAATGTTAATGGGAGTCATATGCCAGCAAGGGAAGAAGGGAGTTAGCGAGAGGTCAAGGGAAAGGAGGACTTATGTACCTGGATTTGGAATCCAGCCACATTGGTGTAAATGGAGATGTGAAGTGGCTCTTCCATATCTGTGCCTGTGTAAGTGTGCGGAGGTTTTGAATAGCCATTAAAAATGCCACAATATATTAAAATATATATACATTTTCTCAGTTTGTTATAGACAAATTACACTAGATAATGATTCCATAGATGCACAATACTTATGTGATGCACTCCTTATTTCTATTTGTATAGGCATGTATGCCTTCTTATGTTTGTCATATCCATATTTTACAAGTTTACTATTTTATATATATTGGTACAGCATTTCTTTATTTCCTATATGTTTATGGATGTGTGTTTTTTACTGGTACACTTGGAGATGTCTTTTTGGAGCTGCACGCTCATTAGACACACAGGCTCATATTCTGATGCCCTCAGTGGGTGAGCAGTTCCTCCGGACTTTACTTCCAAGGGAAGGTTAAAAGTGCCTTTGGCTTTGTTACTCTTCCAAATATCCCTCTGAAGACCTAAGTTGGAGGAACCTGCTCTGTTATTGAGTCTGTCACATTTTTGTGAACAGGCTGTGGGGTCTGCAAAGTTGCAGAACTCCTTGCTGCACCCAGAAAGCCACACTGTGGAGTCAAGGGGCAACATTCCCTTATTGCACTGGAGATTGGAGCAGGATCTTTGTCCCATAGAATTAGGGGAGATTATTCACATTATATTAGGTAGTAAAAAGAGCAGATCTATGCCAAAGATATTTGCTGCCCAGTATGAAGTTAGAATAAATCTACTTATACAAAATGAACTCCTTCATCATATGCAAAAATTATTCTTCCTTCATCATATGCAAAAATTATTCTTCCAAGGTCAAAAATGCCTATGCCTGGTCACAAAATGCCCATTTGAATCATCAACTTGTTATCCTTTGTAAATAAGTTAATCGAGCAATAGCAAGGTAATACTCTGAAAGCGACGCCAAAGAAATGTGTCCTTCTATACCGAAGCAAGGACTGGCTGGTTCACCTAATAAATCATCACGGGAAGAGCACTGCAGAATCTCCCAAGCAGTGAACGGTGCCGTGTATCCTCTCTACCCCTGAGCAGCACGCCCCACACCCTTTTGAGGAAAACCAGTGTGTCCTCTGCTATGGATAAATGCTTTCCTCTGTGGCCTGTAAAGACACTTTCTGCTGGAGGAGAGGCACCTTCACCTTCCAGAGTACTGAAAGGGGAGCCAGATCCGTTGCAGTCCAAAGTAGTAATTAAAAATACCTTTCACTCTCTTGTCTCCTTAGAAATTACACAAGTGCCAGAATTTTATGAAGAAGAGTCAGCCTGTGAAGACTGAAAGCTCTTTGGGGAAGGGACCAACTTCTTTTGAACATGTGAGGCAGCTGAGCAAAAGGATGCTCTGTGCTCAGTGCAGGCATTTCAGTCCTGTAACAGAAGCAGAGCCTCCAATACCCAGGCACCCGCGAGTGCCTTTTCCTTGTTTCCTTTTCTGATGCCCTCACTCAGACCAAGGGTCTATACAAATCACAGCTGACTTGTAGAGAAAACTCCCCATGCTGCCTTTGTTTCAGCTGATTTTATTCATCTATTTATTTATCGCCTCTCGCATTCCCTTAAGCTCTTTCATATCAGACGCACACAGAATTTTATAAACGTCGAAGAGGTCGGCTTCATAGTCACTCTGGCGGTGTGGAGCTGCTAGCTTTGTTTTACACGAAACAGCATCAGGAGTAGAGGAAGGTTTTCCATAAAACTATAGCTTTATGGTCGTGGTGTTAGACCCCCACATATCCCGACTCCTCTGGTTTTGAGCTTGTGCCCTTAGTCAGGAGCAGAATCCAAGCTCTGGCTTTAAAACGCTCCAACCGAAGAAGAGTTAACAAGTGCTGTTGTGCAAAGAGGCCTTCACCATCACGAATGGCACTGTTTTAAACAAGTCAGGCATCTAAACTACTTCTAAAGCTGGAAAAAAACACATACTAGGCTAAAGAGTCTATGGGGTCTACCTGAAAGTTCTACCTCAACCTCCATAGTCTACAAGACTTAATTTTACATGTTAATGGGATGATCTGTATGTCAGGAGTGGCAGACATGCCTGTGAACAACTATTGCTTCATTCTGTTACTGGGTAGAATAAAAGATGCTTTTATTCAGTGGAAACATGAGCAGTCTAAAGGAAACTCTTTCCACTGAAGTATTTCTGGGCCTGGGACTACCATACAGGGTTTTGCTCAGATCTCTAAATGGATTCTCCCTGGGAAACAGGAGGTTACAAAAGCAGATGTCTGCTAGACACAATTGCCTATTTCCCCCCAAGTAGCGAAGTCACTCAATTTGCTGAGTGAGGAAACCACTACAGCACAATATATAATATCTCAAGGCATTCGTTTCAGGACACAGCATTCTTTCATTATCCACTCACAGCCTTCAGCATTTCTTCAGACACACATTATTAAACCACAGCTAATTATTAAATATTTAACAAAGGCTTTACAGTACATTGACTGCAGCTACCAAGGTAGGCAGAGCTATACAGATTGATTTCTCTATGTCTGGAGCTCAGTATACATCAAACAGCATGGATGCTTTGAAATTTCAAATCACAAGGCCAAGTCTGGATGGTTGGTAGTGCTCAAAAGGCAGTGATTTCCTTATCCCATGAATATTTTTATGTTATGGAAAAAAAAAATCCAGAACAGAGACAAAATCTTGGAATCTTACAAAAAAATCTTCAAAGTGAAAAAATATCTCTCTCTGGTTCAGTCAAAAATTCTCTTAGATAAATATGAAATATTTGGCCATCTTAATCTATTATTATAACGTAATTCAATTTTTAAAAGGTAAGCTCTTTCAAATGGAAATATTTTCTTTTTTTTTTTAAATTTTAAATGAAAGTGCCTTGAAATTTTGAGGAAAAGAATAACAATTCAGCCAAAGTCGGTCTCATTCAGTGGTAAGATTTGCTAGTGTGACCTTTCAAACTTTGGAGTTGGCAGCTTAGTGTTTACATTTTAGCTTTAAAGACCTTTGTTTGAATCCAATTTACTTGTCATGTAGAATAAATGTTGGGACTTCTATTTAATCCTTTCACAGATATTTCTCCACACAGATTAATGAATTTTAAAGCCATTATGATCATCTAGCATGACCTCCTGCATAACATGAGTCATAAAATGTCACCCAGCAATTCTTGCATCAAGCCAAATCATCTGCGGTTGAGCTAAAGCCATCACACCGTGTAGCGTGGCTTCCAGCATCTACAGAGGAGCTGAACAGAGGCGAGAATCACAGTTCAGCAAGGATTATTTTTGTGGCAGGGAGAAGTATTGGCTGATTAGAGCTGCTAAGGTCCCATAGACTATAAGAAATAGAAAATCCACTTTTCTTCAAAAAAGAGCCAAACCAGGAGGTTGCTGTGCATGTTTTTAGGGTGGTCCTTATTTGTTAAGATCAGGGATCAACGACCTCAGGCACACGCTGTTAGCACTATTGCGACAGGATTGCAAGTTGGTCCTTAAAATTTTGGTCCACATTCCAGGAACGTGGGCTGGCAAGGGCAATAGCATGAAGTATGACTGACAAGTCCCATGGTCCTCTGCTTTGGTTCTTCTGGCACTCATTCAGAGGCTGGTACTGCCAGTCGCCGCCGCGCGGAGCAGCAGCTCTGAGGAAGGCTGTCAGAAGCTTTGGAAAACCTTTTTTCTCTTTCCTATCCATCGCCATCATTCAGGGCAAAAAGATCCCTGGAGAGGCTTTATCTTACGAAAAAACAGGGAGAAAGAAAAATAAGGGCTTCAGAGGGGAGATAAGAGAGTCAAAAAGTTATTTTGATGGATTTAGCATTTATTTTCGCCTTCTGTTGGGATGCTTTGGTTCTTTGTGGGATTTTTATACAAAAATGTGGCAATTTTGGCCATTCTTTGAGAATCATATCAATACATGTGAGTATCCACCTTTTTACCTTCTGAAGAAGTTGAAGAAACATTGCAATAATTGACCTTGATAAATATTATTGGCTGCCTTCCTCCCAAACGCAGAATTACAGTGGTGAGATGGCAGGGAGAGAGTATTATCCTTCCCGGTGCCCAGGGACAGTCCAGGCTCTCCCATCCTTCAGCAGCACATTGCAGCTGCACAGCCATCTTGCTCTTCCATCAGGAACCCAGAATTAAGAGACTCACATGAGTTTTTTAACAAAGCAGCCACAGGGATGGGGTCAGATACCCGGGATGTTGGCTCCTCTGTCTGGTTTTTAGATGGAGGGGTGGTTGGGAGTGTTTGACAGAGTAGCCATCCTGCGGAAAATTGGGAACAAAGCAACATTTTCTCAGCTGGAATGTGCTTGCTTCTGTTAAACTTCTGTCGGGGAAGTTTTATCAGGGTCAAAATATTTTTTTCTAGTCAAAATGAGAATCAGATGATTTTGATTCAAGATGAAACAGGGACTCGGATACTAGGTAGACTCTTGTACCCTGAGGGGTGGGTCTGTTGATGGAGATTTATGAAAATTCACCTGGGTTTCTCTTGAAAACACTGAATTTTTTTTAGAGAAATCATGAATTAAAACTTCTTTTATTTTTTTTTTTTTTTTTTTAATTGTGAAGAAAATGTTGCAGAACAGCAATCTCGTTCCCCACCAAGCTTCCGGTAGGCTCAATGGTCCTGTCCCTCCTTTCTGTCAACATTCCTCAGAACCTTTGCAGACTGTGGGCTTCAGCTGAGCAACATGATCTTTCCTCAATGGAATCCCAGCACTGTTTCTGTTAAGACCAATTAGACATGTGCCTGTGCATTAAAGGGGTTGCTCCAAACCCATTTCGATCAACGGAAAGGCTGCCGCTGACTGTGGTGGAGTTTGATCGCGCCCTGTACAGACAGCATGGGGAGACACAGTCTGCAGAATCTGCTTGCAACAAAGTCAATGGGAGCTTTGCTTCGGTACAGCCCAGTATTGATTCACTGGATGGCAAAATCATCAGATCAAATGTCTCTGCTCCCCGTAAATTATCCAAAGCGGAGAAAAAAAATGACCTCACTGGTAATTATGGGAAACTTACAACACATTTTCTTAAAATTTGGTTCCCCTGGGACAGGATTTGAGGAAGGCTACATGTGGGTTGCCCTTTGAGTAAAGTGGGAGATTTTTTTCTGTGGTGCTCAGCAAGCAAATAAGAAAAAAAAAAAAAACATGCAAAGAGAGCCCAATAAAAATGTTTATAATTAATGTGCTTAAGAGGGCTTAGAAGACTGGCTTCCTCAGCAAAAAAAAAAGCTCTTCCTTTCCCTTCCCTTCCTTGTTAATTGCATACAGAGCATTTCCTCTTTCCTTTTTCCTCCTATATTCTGAAAATAATTAGGAAGACAAATTTGAAGATAGGAAGATTTTTTTATGGGCAGACTAATCCTAGAAGGAGAATAAATGATTGAAATTTGTGGAAGGACTATATAAGTCATCAAGCACGCCTCATTTCTCTCAATAAGGCAGAGCCAAAAAAGAAGTGTGCTAGACCCAGGTCTTACATTAATGATATTTTAGAAATGTACTGTTTAAAAAATGAGTAATTCCCATTTTACAGCTGCTGATCTAACTGCTGCAGAGAGTTGGAATAATTTCTGCCAACACTCACTGCCTAGTTTGGTTTGGGCGAGTCACACCTATAACAAGTGTTTTGGGGCTTGTGTGTAACCTGCTGGCTCTTGTTAAACTGCGCTTCAGCCTTTGATGTATGTGAAACAATATTGCCAGTCCCCCTTACCCCACAAATCATAAGGCCGACTAATAAAAATACAAAGATTGTGTATATAATAATGAGCTCCCAAAGGGTGGAAAGAAGGCTCTTTCACACTGAGCTGCACACAGGCACGTATTAATGCAGTTTGATTTGATCACTGGAAATTTGTGTCCTGTAATTACTAAGCAAACATGAGGTGGAATGACAGGGAAATGCAATGAAATGGGGCTTTGAGGTGGAAGATGAATTTTCAGAAAGTGCAGTTGGGAAGGAACACGTATGAATCCTGTGCGACTGCCTTGAAATACAAGGGACCCATTGATTTAAAAATGAACCGTATGCTCACTTAGTGCTGCAGGGCCTGCATGGGGCAGTATAGACCAAGAATTATTGTGAAAGAACTGGATTTTGGGCATCTGGGTTCTCATATAGTAGGGACCACTTTTGGAAAACATCAGCTTTCCTGAATGGCTCCCCTCTGTCATCCAAAATTATTGATGTTTTTTAAGAAAATTACATTCAATTTTAATAATCTATTTGCTCAATAGTAATAACACTGTCTCCCTTTATTGGATGTTACTACAACTTACAAACTAAAAATTTGATTCAAAGTCCTTTAGTATATTCACAAATAACCAGACCTAACTGCCTACCTAAATGATATCAATTGTTAGATATTAATTTTTAATGTTATCGTTCCTTACAATTTGCAAATGAGGAAATGTATTTGCAATGTGGAGAGCTGCTCGCCCAAAATCATTCCACATGTTAAATGTCAAATTCTGCCAGAAGTTGTCTTCCCTGGGTCCCCGCTTGCGACTTTTGCATCTACAATGTACTACCCAAACGTGGTAGGCTTCTTTCCCTTAGGAAGCTACCCAAATTTGAACTATTCTGCAGACTTCCTTGGTGATGCTTAAAAAATTCCAGCCAACCTTGTAGATTATGCGTGCTGAGAGTAAGAAATGGAAGGATGTATTCAAATGCCAGTAAATCTTACGTTTCTTGCCTTCCCTGACAACTACGCTGCAAGATGCAAGGACAGCACGGCAAAGTGGATGCTTTCAGCCTTGTTTCATTTCCTGAATTTGA
Source organism: Alca torda (assembly GCA_008658365.1). Taxonomy (NCBI): domain Eukaryota; kingdom Metazoa; phylum Chordata; class Aves; order Charadriiformes; family Alcidae; genus Alca; species Alca torda. The sequence continues at coordinate 5,094,462 of CM018101.1, forward strand.
ATGCTTTAATATGGCGATAGGCATAGTTGGGCAGTGTTATTAAGAAGAGTTTAATGCAGGGCTGGTGTATTGGCACCACGCGTACCGATGATAAAAGAGGATGAAGGCTGATCGCCTTATCCATTCAAATCCCACTCTGGAGGCCAAACCTCTCTGCTTGCAAGTAGGCTCTCAAAGTCACCATTAACACGGAGAATGGTGCGCTCCTAGCAGTGCCGGTGAACACGGTACAGGCGTTACTAATGGAGCAGTGTCCTGACTCAGCTTCTCCGCAGTCCTCCTTAGCAGACTGTAATTGCTTAGGTTCAGAGTGTTCGAGTGCTAGCCTGCAAAGTCTCAAGGAGTGACAGAGTTGCAGTTGAGCTTCTTGAGAAGAGAAATGAGCAATAAAACAATAAAAACAGGAGAAAATTAAAGATGTAGGGATCCTAATAAGGATGATGTGGACTGGTGTTGCCTTTATTAGCCTCCTTTGTGTTCTCGCTTGGAACATTTATCATTGCTGAACTGGCTGATTATTCTCTTTTAATTACTTCATATGGAATAATTAAATAAAATGAAGACAATAATCTTTTATAGATGGTTATGAAGAGGAACATTTTTCTCAGGGAACTGAGTATAGATTTCTTTCCCCTCCCCTTTACCTCCCAAGACTGTTGGAATCTAATGCATTCAGCGCTACAGTGTAAAGAGAACTCCTGAATTCTCTGAATTATCTATTTTTAATAGTTAACCATCATTCAAATGCCTCACCTGGATGACCTATGATTGAAGATCAAGCCTCATTGAGCACAGTGTTTTGTTCTGATGACACATTTCCAGACAATTTCCTGTGTGTTATACGAGAAGCTGAAAATGCTTCAAACTGCTCATATTTAAAAGGGCCATACAGCCCTGCTGAGATTTCCCTGGCACCCAGCACTGTTGGTCTGCCCCTCTCTGCACAAGGCGGTATGCCGCACCGTGTTGAGCACATTGGACAAGGATATAGCAAGACTCCTTTGAGGCTGACCTTGATGAGATAGTCCTTTCCATTGCAGCAGCACTTCATTGCTTCTTGCCCCCTCTGTGGCCACAGCTCAGACCTCAAATCTGCATAAGGATACAGGTCAGAGAGAGAGAGGCCAAGATACTTGGAAGAAAATGTTCAAAAGCTGAGCAAGAAGAGGCAGAAGCATGAAACTGGCTGCTAACTTGGCTTTCCCTCACCAATGTGAGATGAAGACCATTTTTGGTTGTATTTTCTTGCTTTGTCCCAGCTAAGTTCCCTTGCACAGGCAGAGATCTGTCAGGTTACCAAGGAATACACAGATGTCTTCTATGAGCAGATGAGGTACAGATACATTCATGCTTCGTATCATTAGAGAAAAATTCTATGGAATAAGTTGCAATCAAGTTCAGTCTTTAACATAATGGCAGGTAATCTAGTCCACATTGCAAGCTGAAGCCTGTGCCAACATGCAGGGCAGCAAGAAGGAAGTGTAGGAGAGAACAGTAAGGTTGGAACTCATTCCTCTCCTTGTAGATATTTGAGCATGTCTCTACCTATAGCCAACGAAGAAAAAAGAGTATTTCAAAGGAGGGGGGACATATTTCACCACCTGACTTAGGGCAGATGATTCATCCTCTGTGTACACGTGTACCCATCCCGTGCTCTTGAGTTGCTACACCTCATCCCACGTCTTATGAGAGTCCTTGCAAGAGGTGATGGTAAGGTTGTCAGCAGGCAGATGGGTTGAGAACGGTAACCTGTATTTCATTCTACACAGATCTGAACAACCACCAATATTTTTGCCTCTTTTTTCCCACCACGTTGCCAGAGATGAGCGGAATAGCTGGCTCTCCTGCTGACTACAGGAGAACAACAAATTCTTTTGCAACAAACTCTCCAAGTGTACTGTTGAGGGGACCAGAACTTTCCCTAGAAGACGCTTACTCCATTAGGCAATGGGAAGGGCCTGCCTGCAATGAACTGTGGCTATTCTCAACCTTTTAGCAGCCTTTTCTCTTGTGTAATCACATTCCCTAGTGCAATCTTGATATAAACGGAACTTAGAAAAACAAGTTATAAATGGGATTTTTTTTGAGAAGAAAGATGATCATCTTGGTAAGGTGCTATTGACTTAGTGGTATTCCTAAGAGTAAGAGAGTTTCTGAATCTGGAAAAGCAATCATTATTAATAACACAGTTCTTATAATACTTTCCTTTTCAAGATTCTTTTACCCATCACCATTGTTTGATCATAAATATACCCATTTTACAGCTTAATGAAAACAAGTCTTTTATGGCTTCAGCTGAACAGATCTGGGGAATGTATTTCTTTTCTTTTCTTTTTTTTCAGAAGGGACTGCACTATTGAATGTGTCAACCTGTACATCTGAACACACAGATGGTCAAGATCAGAGTCGATTTTGTTGCTTCTTAAATTAGTTCATGACCACACGGAAACATTTGACTGACCAGTGTTTCCCTCTAGTCACCTGCCCTAATTCCAGGACAGCAATGCTGCCCTGTGGTCTGAGTCCTGGCTCATTCTCGGTCCAGTTGAACAGCAAACTCCTTTAGAAATTTGTTTCTCACAAGGTTTCCAGCGTCATAACCTACTGCAGGAAAAGGCCATCATTTTGACTGTGCTTTGCAGATGTCAAATCCTTCACAGGACTCAGTTTAAACTTTAGGCTCGATGTCAAAAATAATACAAAAAACTGGCTGTAATTACCTCCTGGAGTTAGCTTGCAATAAATTAAAGCAAAATAAAAAAAAAAAAAAAAATCCACCCCACATTTTAAAAGAATTTTGACTTTCTGCCTAGATATATATTTTTTCACTCCTTGCTTGGAAACTTAAAGAAGGGAACAATTAATGAAAACCAATTGCTTGAAAAGACATGGTTTTCAGATCAAGTTTGTTTTCATATCTTAAAGTAGCCCACTGTCTCTTAACATAGTTTTAATTCACAAGAAAACCCTAAGACAAATTAGAAATGTAGATCAGATGAGGAAAGATATAAAATTATTTTTATTTTGACCCCATATTACTGACTACCCTCCTGCATGCCTCATTTTTTTATTGTTGGCTGCTGTCATAGCTTATTATTTTTATAGTATGCATTATTATAATTAAAGGGGTGTATATTTTTATGGACAAAATACTCTTTTTGCAGCCATTGCCAGAAACTGTTAGTAAGATGCAAATTAAATGCAGGATTCTGGAGTGGCAAAAAATTTTAGTTTTTTTCCTCCTTCAACATGCTATAATTTTTACTTTTGCACCTTTTGCCTTCTCAGGCTCAACAGGAAACAAAAGGTTTGTGATGCCTTGAGGACAACAGATTGTGTGGGATTTGGAACCTTAAGAGAAGTTGGAAACATGAGCCCAGATGTCTTGCCTAAATTTTCAAACTGGAAAAAGCTGTTTGCTTGGGAAAATATTACTATATTTAGGTGTTTATCCAACACAAAGCCTGAACTTCCAGGCTATACGCAGGTAGAGCTCTCAATCCACTCCCGAGACTGGGCGTTTGTCCACTGATGTAGATTTGACTGTGCAATTCACTCAACCAGCAATGTCAATGCCAACGTTGCTTCTTAAATTGCCTGTTTCCAAAGGCAATCCTATTTATTTTGTCCCTAATTCATGATTCTCCATCTTGTTTTACCATCCTGGGTACACTGGAGTTGAGAGGATGCTTTTGCTCTAAGATTTACCACAGGGAGCAGGAGCTAACTGAGCCTTGGTGTCTATCTTGTTATGTGAACTTGGAGCTCTGCCTTCTGAAAATAGACCCTGTTGCCTGACTTTCTCTGTAGGATGGACTTTGTCCCTCCTCTGATGCCTGACTGGCTATGCTGCACGGGTTTGAATCCCTCTTGACTTTCTTGTTTCCTGGACTTCAGCTTGACACTGGACCATAAGTCTTGTCCAAATGTTAAGTTTCATCCAATCTTTGGACTTTCTGGTTTTTGCTGTCTGGTTTTAGGCATAGTACATAATTTATCATGTGTCTCAGTCTAAACTCAGTCTAGTTTCTGTGAAACTGCTCTACATTTGTGTTATTTATGTATGTGTATACCAACACACCAACCCCGAAGTAGTTTGCATGACCTTTCTTTTTTTTTAAAAAAAAGAGCCTAACTTTAAATCAGCATATCTGCATCAGATCAGACAGTCCCTGCTGTGGGATTACCATTTGAAACTCAATATAGCAGCTTTTCAGAGTAAATAGTGAATTAATTACTTTATCTCTAAAAAAAGAAAGTGCTAATCTGTAAGTCAAAGACCTTGGATCCCCCACTACAAATGTTTGTGTTTTTCAAGTTCAATCTATATAAGAAACTTGAAGCACAGTGTGTAAAATAGATCAAATTTTGCCAAAATTTTTTCATTTGTCAGTGTGAAAAAGTAACTCTGTGTGCGAGAACTAATTGCTGCCAGAAACTCACTTTATGGAAGTGATCAAAATGAGTAATTCTTTGAGCCTAATGGATTTGCTTCAAGAGGGAAGCAAAACGAGCCAAGAAAGAAGTATGTAGAGAGTTTTCCAAGGATTTAAGGTCAAATAAGACACCATCTTTCAGAAGTCTAATGAATGACAAGTAGGAAATCAAGACTTTCAGACAGAGGAAAAAGTCACACTTTTACTGTAAGTGAGGATGCTTAAAAGAGAGTATCGTGATGGAATTGAACCAATACTTTTTTAATGCATATAGCAGAGTCATTTCGTTACTCCAACACAGAGAAACCTGCGTAAAGTCAGCATAATTATTGGTAAAATGAAGATGAAAATTGTTATTTTTTTCCCCATCTTTTTCCAGATTTAACTTATTTTTAAAGTTATCTTTAACTGCTTTATAAATGGTGAATCAGATGGTGGCTTATTTTACAAAGCTGGTTGTCAGAGGGTGATCGCAGAGCCAGGTATATTTAATCACACCATCCTACAGACTCCTGCTCCCCATTCATTACACTGACAACCCCAGCCCAGCCCAGTGGCTTGTATCCTGCAGACCGTCAGCTTGTTCACAAAAGTGTATGTAGAGTATCTGCCTCTCCTGTCGTCCTAAAGCATGGCCTGAGACGAGAAGAAAGTGCCAGTTTTGTGTGACCGAAAAAGGGGAGGAGAGGAAAAAGTGGAGTAAAAGGGTAAAACCTGGATTTTCCTATTGCTGGAGCACCGGTCATGAGATTTAAGTGAACAGGGGTGGGTCTGCCCACTTGATGTTTGTCCACTCTGGGAGCTGAGATTGTCGCTTTCACCTCTTTCTTCCATATTCCCTGTTCAGATCGACCATTCTTCAGGACGAGCAGTATCTAACCGTGTACAAGGTCAGTGCCTAATACAGCATGCAATCAGTCTTGACAGGGACATCCAAGTGGTAGTGCAGCCAATACATTTTTTGGATGCCAAGGGTAATCAGCCAGCTGTAGTACAGAAGTGAAGCAACACAGCGGCTTTTCCAAATTCAGTGTTTTGTGGCATTCTCCTAACAAGGAACTTGCTGGTTGCAGGTAGTCAACTATGATCACCTGAGGAGCAAGGATTATAAATGAACTCCATCACTAAGGAGAGAAAGCGGTGCCTGGGTCAGAAGGCAATGGAATTAGAAATGGTACTGTGCCTCGGAGATCACAAACATCATGAAGCAGAAAACGGAAAGCCACTGAGAAACAAAAAGTCTTTGGGAGAAGAGAGATGGAATTCAGCAGGTTTGGGGCAAAGAAACAGTGTCTAAATACAACACAGTTGTCCATTCAGTGGAAGGTATACTGGGCAGTTTGTTCACTATCTTCTGCTATAAAACATACAGAACTTTTCCTGACTCCATCTTCCTCAAATTTTATGTCTCCTATAACCCCACTAAATCCAATGAACTTATATCATAGTAAAAATGTATCTGTAGTAAATTCTACCCAGTCTCATAACTCTGTCACTGAGCTTGCAAACCCTTAATTTATGGATTTTGCTTTCTTGACCAGTGTAGATGTTTGGCTTAACTAACCTTAAATTGTCACAAAAAATCTCAGTATCAGATATCTGGCCATTCCTACAATCTAGTACCAAATCTTTGTAGCAAAAGATGGACAATTCAAATAAAAACAATAGTAACACTTAAGAATGCTTGTTTGAAAACCCTCTTGCCAGGATACACAGGAAAAGGCAAAGGAGAACAACAGTCACAGCTTTTACATCTGCTGTGATCACCTGTGCTTTTTACACCTTTTCCCCGTAGGGACAAGGACATTTTTTGAATCTGCAGAATCCATACAACACATGACAAGAAATAGCAACCTACCAGCATAGAGAGAGAGAGACACACTCTTATTTCCATTTCTCAAAAAATGTATAATGTTCAGGGGCTTTACAGGGATGAATTTAGAGGAGATAGGTCAAGAGGTCTGAACTTCATCCTCTGGCACTGCCTTACGTGGCATGCACGCCTCTACATTTCCAGACACGGCTGTGCATTACTTTGCAGCATCTCCTAGCCAAGCCATCAGCATCACAGAGGTATCTGCTTCTGTGTTGTCTTGAGTTTTTAAAGGCTATATGTCTAGAAATAGCTTTTTCTCACTTTCCTTTACTGGATCACCTTCAAGAGTCACTTGAACATGTTCTATCAAATGAATTATTCACTTTTGCAGTTGTGGATGTTAATGGTGCTTTAGTCTCGAGATCTCTGCTCCTTGCACACAGTAATTTTGTCTCTTGATGACTGAAATGCCTTTTGTCTAGCACAGCTTAATAGTATCAGCTCAGAAAAATTGAGGAGAAATGTAATGGTTTGAGATATGTAGAAGGGAAGACTAAGTGACCAAATAATGCTGTTTGGATATAAGGTCTACAGAACTAACAGAACAAAACAGATAACTTCATTTCTATCAGTTAGAAAAGTTGTCTATTCACCTGTGAAAATCTGTTCCTGCCTGACACAGCAATATGTTTTCTGCATGGCTTGAATTTTGTTGGCACTAATCAGGCTTTTATGGTGAACTATTTGAACGCAAATGAAGTTTAAAGATACTGTAATGTCTCATTTCAGGATGGATCTTTATGATTAGAAGAATAAATTACCCCAAGCGTCTCCACATGCTGCAAGTGTATCATGCCTATTTAACATGTCTGAAGATATTTCACAGTGCAGATATTTTGCAACTTCTCTTTTCATCTCAAGGAGAAACAATTATAATATGCTCATGTTCCTGCCGTTCAATTACTTCTGCTTTGCTTTGCTCCCGTGATTTGCTGATAACACGGGCTGGAGAAGATTTAGGTGAGATGTGGGGAGCTGATTTTTCACCAAGCATTTAGGATTTTAGTGGCAATGACCAGAGTTTTCCTGAACTAACTCAGAGCTAACCAAAGCCTAAGCATGAGGCTCATTGGGGACAAAAAGCAGAATGTGAAACAGCTGATGAAATAACAGATTTGTTAAGACTCACACCCCGTGGTGGAGGCTACCCCTGTTAGAGAAGAAATCAGACCATTGTCTTCACTCTTTAGTCTTTGGGAGGTATTTGATTGATTTTGGTACATATCACTACTGGAGAAGCGCAACAGGGAGACAGGAGTAGACCTTATAGGGGTCTTTTGTCTCACATACTCATGTCCTCTCACAGCAGTAAGGCACATTTCCACCTCAGTCCTACTGCTGAGCACCTATGTCTTTTGGAAATCCAGCCAGAGTTACAGAGGAGCACTATGCAGCAAGATTCATTTGAACATCCCCTTTCTTAACTCAGGAAAGGGAGCTCCTGGTCTCTACATGGACCAGCCACTGCAGGACTACCTGCCCCATTAGGCTGGGGAGACTGAGTACATGAGCCATTGCTCCCTGACCTATGTACTGGGAGAACCTGACTGGGAGAGCTGGCTTGAACCTAAGCCGTGCATGAGAAGTGGTAGATGCCCCATCCCTGGAAGCGTTCAAGGTTGGATGGACTCTGAGCAACCTGATCAAGTTGAAGATGTCCCTGCTCATTGCAGGGGGGATTGGACTAGATGACCTTTAAAGGTCCCTTCCAACCCAAACCACTCTATGATTCTGTGATCTTCAGGCAGTGCTGCATAACTGTCCGAAAGTATCTGATGTGGTGCCATCAGCCCTGGCTTGGACAACACCTGTGCACCTGTAAGCGCAGGATTTTGATCCTGTCCTGAAAATGTTAAATTTTCTCACCTGGTTTCACATCCATCCTCAAGTCTAATGCTCCATAGCAATGAATTCCACAGGCAGACTGCACTGTAGGGTATTTCCTTTATTTGTTTTAAATTTACCTACCATTTATTTTAACATATGAGCCCCAGTTCTCATATTACTGTGGAGTGTAAGGAGAAGGAATGATCAGCTTTTCTTATACCATTCATCATCTTAAATAGGCCAATTAAGCCTGTGTAATTATCCTTCTTTCCAAGTTAAATAATCCAAGTCTTTGCAGCTTCTCATATGGAAAGTCCATCATGCCTCTAAACCATTGAAAATTATATGGTGCTAATTTAAAACATGGCCACTTGTAACGTGTATCTACGTCTATTTCTACTGACACAACGATTGTCAGCTAATTAAACATGTGTAGCACAGAAAACACAACTCCAGCACTTTTTTCCCACATCCACTAATGCTGGGGCAGCGAGCTCTGGGATGTAACAGCAATTTGTGTGTGCTGAAGATGGCCTGGCACCTTCCAGAGGGCTAGGAGCCACGGAAGCTTCTGAAATAGCTGAACATGTTTTACTCCCTGACCGCTAGAGACAGGGAGCTCTCTGGCTGTGTCCGCGCTATCCTCTCTCCCCAGCGGATTTTCCCATCGCACTGATTCAGTCCCAGATAGAGGAAACTGCAGTTATTACTGAAGTCCAAATGATGTCTAGGGTCCCCAGCTGAGATCAAGGCTCCATTGTGCTCGCAGTGGCATAAACACATACTTACAGACAGTCCCTGCCCTAAAGGGCTTATAGTCTAAATAGAAGAGACAGATAAAGGGTGGGAGAGAAAATAAATGTGGAGTGACTTGCGCAGCTGCTGGGACAGCTGCTCTCGGAGGGAGCCGGCAACCGAACCCAGTTTGGAGGGGCTTGGGCCAGCGCGCTAGCTACCGGGCTGTCCTGCTTCTCATTTTCTGGTGGAAAATGACATTTTAACCACCGCATCTTGAAAGCACCTGGTCAGAGAGAGCCTAGGGGATAGAAAAGTTAAAACACAAACAGTTACTTGGCAGCTCGGCAACCTTGTGCTGTGTCTGCTGCTGTTGTCGATAAAGCCATCACAGTAGTTTTAGAGAAGGTCTGATGTGGGAAAGGCCACACTGAAAGAAATGTGAAGTCTCCTGTGGTCGCAGGTCATGGATTTATGTTAAACACTCAGAACTCAGGTCACATGAAAGCCTTGGCAAAGTTCTGAGCAAATGAGCACTAGTAACTCATTTAGCACCAAAATTAAAAAAGGTCGTTCACCTAAAATCTTAGGAACATTTAAATTTGCAATCAGATTTTAGTGTGTCTCTGGACTGCAGTGTGGGTGCTCTCTGGGAGCTCCCGTGTGTTGAATCAGCTACCGCAGCATCTCACAGTTCACATACAATGTTGACTAATAAATAAAAGGAAGTAGAGGGAAGTCTGTAAGTGAGGAGCTCTCGCTGCCAGGGACATACACAGTGTCACTCCCCATAGCTTTTCCTTGGCAGAGGAAAAGCTTGGCAGTCTTGGCAGTCTCTGCTAAGAGCTGGTGAAAGCTCTCTGGGAGTCTGTGGCCTGCCCACACTGAATATCGAGGTAGTAATCCATTTTTACCAGTCTGAGATGTGCCTCCCATCCAGTTTTACAAGCCGTCGTAAAATCTTATTCTTCAGGCTGCTAAATTTGACCAGATTTCTTACCTATGAATGTATTGGTCATCTGTGTAAGCAGCATCTTACTTGCTTTGCCTACCACAGAGTCCCAGCCCAGAATCTGAGACAGCCCAGCTCCCTGGTATCCCAGGAAGACCTCCTGATGTAGGGATCCCTGCTGGGCAGACAAGACCTGCCAGGGTGCTCTCTAGGATTACCTGATGCTCTTCAGTCACTCCTCATTTGAGATATTTTTCCTTGCTGACTGAATTTCCAAGGGACAGAGCACTGCAAGAGCCGTAGCGTTTGCTGTGATCTCCGCAGAAGATTCCCTCTTCTAAGACTCTTTTTCACCCTCTTGCTTGCAGCTACTTCAAGAGACAGACTCCTCCCCCCCATCCTCTTTGAGATGGAAATGACTGATCCAGCTCATACTTCATTTTTTTTTCAATAGGTAGTAAGATTTTCTGCTTGTGTGTGCTGCCTGTGTCCCAAGCACCTGCCAGCAGACCTGGTAGCCTCGCAGCTTTAGCACTAGCCACTTCACTGCCAGTGGCACAGGAGGAACACCTTCCATGCACAACAGCACTTACTTACCAGCAGGTACACAGCTCATCAAGACAGTATATTTACAATAACATGCACATAAGATTTTACAACCCTTCATGTCTATAGGCAGAGGCATATTAGGTTTGAGACCAAATTTTCCTCAGGACTGTGTTACAACCTTCCTACTACAACCCTCAATTTTTTTCTGAATATATTTCCCCCCTTCTCTTTAAATCAGTGCTAAAAAGTCTCTTACAACTTCCTAGTTTCTCAGTCTGAGCAAAACCTCTATAAAACCAGCTGCGGGCAAAAGGAGTGAGCATCTTACGGAGATATCCCTGACATGTTCATATGATTTTTGTGATATTCTCAAATTATCTTAGCACGTATGTCTCCTTTCATCTCAGATTTGATCCAATGACCTGGATACACTAGGACCTGTGTTTATGGCTTCTAGCCACTGATGTACCCTCTGCGATCGCAGAAGAGAAAAGGGCACTTCTCAAAGGTGACTCAGACCAACTTAGATCTCATCCACACTCCAGAGGAGCCATGTTCCCCTACCCTCATTGTCTAGTAAGGAACCAAAGGTTTGTATGCTCTTGACGCAGTGGCCCATGCTTAGTAGCTGAAGTTGGGTGAAACGATGCCAGCCTTGGGAAGGATCCTACTAGGGTGGTTTTGTTCCATTGCTGCGATACCACAGGCCCCTCTCCTAGCAGAGACAATGTGAAAGCCCTCAGAAGCCAGTATCCTGCCAGCGTAGTTGTGAAAACCTCATCGAACAGCATAGCTGTGTCTACAGTAGGATTTTGTTGGCAAAGATACGTTGGCTGGGTACATCTGATTTTTTTTTTGTGTTCTTAGCCAAAGAAGTTATGCCAGCAACATCTCATAGCATAGACTTCACGGCAAGTAGCCCATCATAAATGCACTCACAGAGGCACGCAGAATGGTCATTAAAAAAGATGTTCCCTAGTTCTCTGCTAAGTTCTTGTTGGCCGCAGATATGTAGCAAAGTTAAAAATAAATAAATGAACCAATCTGCCAGCCACTTATTGCGAGTCAACAGCTGTCTCTTTGTGCTAGTAGGAGCTCCAATCAGGGGTCATGATGTAAATTAATTTTAGCAGCACCCAGTGTTCTCCCTTATGAATATGACTCTTTTGGGTCAATCCTAGGTCACGTAAGACTGAAGAGAAAGTGCTTTCACTAACTTCTTTTCTTGGGACCAACTCACTCCAGAGATATTCCTTGCCAGAATTACATGACTGCTTCACAGAGCAAGATACTTTCCCTGGGTTAATCATTTAAAGATTTAATTCTCAGTTTATAAAAATAGTTCACACCGTAACAGAGAGTATTTTCAGGGTTTATCCTCTTCCTCTTTTTAAACTGATTTTCAATTCACTGTTACTCAACGTCTCTTCTGCTATTCATGGAGCAGAGCCAAGTGAAACCGGGACCCGCTATGCTGCTGATTTACACTATAGAACCATTATTAGCTGAGTTCTGCATTGGCATTCCAGGCATTCCAGTGTGCAGCTAGTCTCCTGCGTATTTATTCATTCAAAATAATGACAGGGCTGGTGAAAGATGCCGGAGTGACAGCCCCGTGGAGTGAAGAGGTCCTTCACTGAGCTGTGGAATAGGAGTGGCAGAGCCAACGTGAGCCATCCCCTCCCCGTACCGCCTGTACCCTCCTTGGTCCTAATCTGAAGGCTGTCTGCACCTTGCAGAGTTAAAGTACAAGGCAGAGCCTTTGCAAGGCCTAGTTAGTTTTTGATGAGATGTGCAACAACGGTGCAATTTCTGCTCTCGCTGTCGGTGGTCTTTCATCATTCTCAGGCTTTTAAAGAGTTCCCTGGCACAACTACACTCATCAGATGGCCCTATTTCTTGAATTGCTAGGGCAAAGACAAAAAAGGGTTTTTACCCCAACATTCAAACAATTTAGGACCCCAGGACTTGTTCTCAGGAGTGACCTGGCAGTGTAATTCACAGCTCCAGGTTACCATTAGGGTAGACTTGAGGTGTCTAAACTGTGCAACCATTTGGCCCAGTGCCCAGAGCACACGGCTCACTCTTCTTCTTTCAATCTTTTCCCTCCCATTCTTTTGTAAGAAGGAACATCATGATAGATCATTAACATTACGAAAAATGCTCTCTTGGAGACAAGCGGGTGTAGCGGGGAGGCAATTAAAATGTTCCATTGTGCTAAGCACTCTGCAAACACTGAAACAATGGTCCCTGGCGTGGGGATCTCACCACTGAGACAATAGCAGCCATTCACACCACTTATTATAGACTATTTGGTGTATCCATTTTAGGTGTGAGTCATAGCCTAAGTTTTCTGTATAGGCCAAGAAATAGATGCTTCCAGGGAGTGACTCAGAGCACCTAAGTCAGATGGCAAAAAGTCGTATGGTATTAATATCCCTGGTCAGTACACGGAGCAGAGTGAGGGAGAATAACCACCTTTCGCCTAATGGACCTCTCTCCCTAAGCTCCCTCCGCTGCCAACAGGAGAAAGACTTCTGCACACGAAGTGATTCAGAGCGTCCAAGTCGAGCTCTCCCTCCTCCTGATGGAAACTATTTCTCTTTACTGACGGGAGAGGGGGGAGTCTGGGGATAGTAAGTTCATTAGGCTAAAATAACCTCTCGTAACACCCTTGTAGCTAGCAGGAAGAGCAGCACGCAGCTGCCTAACTTTGTCAGGTTGCCCACTAAATTTATTAATAGATATAAATTGGCCAAAAAATTGGAGGAAAGAGGAGAATCCGTTTACAGGAAAAAGAACATCTTTACACATCTCAGCCAAAGACACTCAAGAAAAATAATGAAAAACACACAGCTTTTCAATAAAGTTGACATCTCCTCTCAGACACCTCTGTGATCCACATTTAAAGCCAGATACCGTGACGCCCCAGCCACCACAGTGTTGGGCTGGCTAAGCATGAAGCTGGTCTGTGCCTTTGGTCTGGCTGTGGTGCAGATGCCCGTGCAGAGGACTTCCCAAGCTGTGTGCTGAGTCCCTGCTGTCCCAGCTCACGTACCTTCAAGTATCTTGCCTGCAGTGGTTAGAAGAAGCCACGGGGGTTGGGGGTGTAGTAACCACCTCCCAACACTCAAGGGCAGCTTGTGCATCACAACTGAGCTTTCTTCTACCCCATCCATAACACTGATCTAACAACATCTACTTATTTCCTATCAGCTTTAGCCAACTGATGCTCACAAAGCACTCAGAGACCCTCACATTAAATGTGCTAATGGAAGAGCAAAGTGTTATAAAAGCACACGATGCGACCGCCGCCACGCGCTTCCCCTCCCTCTCCCCGGCGAGCTGCCGTGGATGGATGCTGCTCCACCATGACCTTCTACGGTGGTGCTGTGGCAGCCTATTTCTTCACGGGGGCATTTGGGCTGACAATGCGAAGCTCCTTTTCCCACATAATTGAAAGGAATTTCTGATTATGCGCAGGGATGTCAGCAGTGCGAGGAGCTTGGACGCCTTCCAGCCGCAGCCGGATCCAATGACAGTGCTGCGATTTCTCCTTTTTTGGCACTCTACTTGTGAACTTTCTGCTCCCTTCTGGGAGTGATTTCTCAAGATAATACGCTGCTGCTCCAGCTTCTCTCTGATGGCCTAGATTTATAGCTTCTGCAAGGCGTGAGAGGGGAAGGGGTGTGGGAGAGGCAGGGAGGATGAAAGCAGAGAGGGAAATTATTTTTCGGTTGGGGTTTTATTATTTTAGTCCCACTCTGCTACAGTGACTGTCTCCAGGCTTTGCACAAAAATAGTCTGTCGTTTCCATCTCTGTAACGCTCTTTACTGCCTGCAGTGAAAGGTTGAAAGTACACACGTGTTTTTCTGGCCTCTCTTTAGTCCAGCCCCCGTGAATATGTGGTACGAAGTGAGCACTACATTTATCTCTGACCTTTTCACCGTCTCTTGCATCTGTTAACTGAAAAGAGCGGAAGATGTCCCCAGCCTCCTCTCCCACAGAGCAGACGGCACTGGTGCCTTGATTTACTTTATCTCTATCAGTCCGAACTTGCCTCAAACCTTTCCAAATGCCTAAGTTATCTAACGCATTCGTTGCACTAGCTACACTGGGGAAAAACAAAACAACCGCCCCAAAAACCCCTGCCACTGCTTTTCAGGGAGAAATATTTAAAAATTCAAGACGCTGTATTCAGAAATTCAGTAACACCATAATTAACTAGGGCAAAAATTTCTCTCTCTGGATGTGCTAAATGGCTGAGTATCCTCTTTCTCCAGTTACTTCAGGCTGTTGAAAATGTTTCTGTAACATCAGAACTGCATTATCCCAGTATTTCAACCCTCTCTCATAGTACCCCCAGGAAGGTGGGACAGTGCTGCCATGCCCATTTTACAGGTGGGGAATGGGGAACTGAGGCACAGAACTTATCTAAGACAGGCCAGGTGAGTTACCTTTTGAGTATGCCTGTTCTTCCCCGCTACTTATAAAGGTAGATGATTGATGTCTTATAGGATTACATTCATAATCCTGTATGGCTGCAATCAGCTGAGATGAATACCGCTCTTTGAGACTCAACAAGGTCACCCAGGAAGCGTAGAGAAGAGTAGTGAAATGAGCTTTTGTATTTTACAAATGACCTGGTGAATAATATGTGCACCCCCTTATGAGGTGTCGGTCCCTGACATGTTCAGATGGCATTGCTGGGAAAGGCAAGGGGGGTGCTGAGCAGCTCCTGGGGCTGGTCTTGGACTGTGTTTCAGCCTTGGTGTCTTCCTGGCTGCCCTGGAGACACCAAGGCAATTCTGCGGTTCCCGCTGGCTTTAGCTACCGGGGTCTTTCAGTTCTTCAGGTTGCATCTATAAAGGGAAATTACACTGAGAAATCTGCCTGTGCTCAGCTGCACATTTCTCATCATCTCAAATACCCAAATTGCCAGTGCTAAGTGCTCTTTTCTAGGGGTTGTGGCTCAAATCCTCCCTCCCCAAGGAGAATACGTCAGGACACTGACTTGAAAAACTTGCAATTTGTCTTGTTCTTGTTTATCTTTTGCTGGTTGTATCTGCAGGAGTCTCAAATTTCCCTTCACTACAAGCTTTTTAAAATTACTTCTGGGAATGTCAGGTAAATGGATTCCAGGTACTGAGGTCTAAGGAAAAGCTTTTGAATTGGGATGGAAAATCAGACTGTGACTGGGGCCTAGCCGTAGTGCTTTCTTATGAGGACTGCAGGAAAGCTTCCTAAAGGTCAGGACTGGAAAATGTTTGCACAACTCTTTCCTGATGCTTTGAGTATTTCAGCACAAAAACACATGCTCTGGCTGTAACCATACACCCTAATTAAGCACCACCAAGAATCAGGTTAGACTTGCATTCAAGGCAGAAATGAAGTTGACCACTTGGTGCTCCCCGAGCCTGGGTACCTGGGAAGAGGCTGTGATTGAAGTGACCTTACACACAGTCTGTCGCAGGAGTCAAACTCTTCCTCAGCGAGGATTGGTCTGGGTGATGGGGAGGTTTTCGCTTCCTCTCAGAAATCAGACTGACAAAGACATGCCGACTGGTTGAGGAAATTATATTTTATTCAACTTATCAGCATGTGAAAGATAACGGGAATGAGCCGCAGAACCAAGTCGCAATCTTTTCTGCAATGGCAATTGCAGAGGGGGGAGAAGAGAAATACTGTAGCGGAGCAGGTAATACTGACTATTGGAAAGTCCCACGCCACCACAGAGCTCCTACATGGCCTTCCAAGGTTGCTCAGGGCACAACAGTCCCCACACCAAGCTAACAGAAAGCAAAGAGCGGTTCAGAACAGGCACCATCTACTGCTGTCAAAGACTCCAAGGAAAACAGCTGCCACAACGCCTGGATTAGGCAAATCACCGTGTGTGTGTGTGTGTGTGCCTCACATTGACCATCGTGGTGGCCTTGCTCTACAGATGGCATACGGACCAGGAGTCAGGCAGATGGGGAGAGCGGCCACTCTCAATTGCCCATTATTGTCTTGAATTGGGAAGCCGTAGATGTCTGGATGCTTAAGCCAGGCACCCATAGCAGGAAGCTTAATGCACAGCTTTAAGCACTGTGCTCTTGATTTTCTTATCTATAAAACAGGGTTAACAGCTGTGCCTGGTAGCAGAGTAGGTGGCAGAAGCTGCGGCACACTCAGACCCCCTGGCCATGGAGATCCTGTATGCTCCTGTCTGGCTCTGCGTCCCACCAGCCATGTAAAGGGCAGGCTGTGTCCTCCATGATCCCATAAACAGGAATTTCCCTCTCGCCTGGAAACTTCGCTCCAGGTGCTCTTGTGTATGAATGTAGGCAAAAAGAGAGCAACGCTGATCTGGCCGTGAAGCCACACAACATTTCTGGCTGCAATGATGCCTTTGCTCTCCAGGGGACATTCCCCCTTCTCCCCACGAGTGCATAAGGAGAGACCACACACCTGAAGTGGTAAAACCAAGAGTTAGACTCAAGCTTAGTGTGGCCAGCGACAAAATATTTACTAGCTTGGTAGTAAATGTTGTACTGGCAAGTAATACTAATAAAAAGTGGTTTTGATCTATGCAATACTTATTGGTATATGCATTAAAACATGTGGTGGAATCTGGGGGCATTATAAAACAGCTGCTTTAGTTAAATCCAGAAGAAGAGTGGATGGTGGTTATGTTGGAGAAGAAGATGGGAGCAGAGCGAGGGTATCCACTTTAACTGCTTCACCGCTGGACACTGCTGTGGCACGGCCACAAAAAGGGCATTTTTATCTGAAGCTACAAGGCCCCTGAACTAATGGTGTTTCCCAATAATGCAATTTTTCTCCGCTGCCCTGCAGACAAGACACACACCCCACGCACAACAACGTTTTCACTGCTATTTTATCACCAGACCTAATTTGATTTAACATGCCTGGCCCAGATATTTCAGGTACTTAGAGATCAGGAAGTCCTTGTGGTTACATGGGCAGTGTTCATAAAATTCAACGTATAGTGCAAATTGCAAACAGGAAAAGATGAGCACAATTTTATTTACTCCACATTACTGCAGGTTTGATTCCAGTCCGGCTCCCTGGGAAAAGGAAGATGGAGGCTGTAACGTCTCTGCGGTCTATGCAGGACATTCTTGGTGTTCATGCTTCTTCTGTTCTCCTTTCAACACTTTATTAAAGTATTTCCTCCCTCCTTGGCACTTTGACACTTGAGACACACATTCGTATGTCCTCTGAAAGATGTGTTCAAGTCTTTTTTTTCCCATGTAAGGGACCCCCCTAGTTATTTTCATGTGTGAAGGGCAAAAAATTTCTTGATGTATAGCTTAAGAGAACAGAGTTAAATATTTTCCTTATTTGTGTGTTTATATGGATTTGGAGCATTCAACGTTCATAACCAAGATCAAAATTTTCTTTCTGTCTCCATGAACAAGGCCCTCCTTAGAATCATAAGAAATAGCAACTGTGCTTCTCCATTTAATCTGCTTTTGCAGAAATGAAATGCACTCATTTTCCCCTATGCAAAGTTGTTTTAAGAGCTTGGAGATCTTGGGGCCCGATCAGTGCATACGTGGTACTGGGTTCAGTGTATAACCCCGTGAACGGTGCCTTCATTCATTTAGGACCTTGTTCAGCTGTCTGATAAACATCACCACTCCAGATTAGGCTAAATACAACACTCTGCCTTCCCTTAGCAGGAGACATCGCTAACAATCATGTGTTAGATGAATTAGCCCGAGGGTTCTTTATATTTAACATCAAAGCAGGGCAAAATAAATGCAATTAAGTCCAATAATGAAATTTGTATCTGTTGTAAATGTCCTTAGCTACGTAGCAGAAAATCCAGACACAGATGAGCTAAAAACAGCTCCAAAATGAGTGGTGAGGGAAAGTTGCAATTTCTTTTTAATTTATAGGGAAAGAGATAGCAGACAGTATATAAACCTCACAAAATGTTTTCTTTTTGTTTAAGCTGCAGAGTAAAAATAACTTTCCATTCATCATGTGAGTGACTGTACAGTATGAGGCCAACTGGGAAGCTGCTCTCAGCCTCGAGCAATGTGATGTTTTTGAGTTCAGAGGCAGGGAAAGGGGGTCTTCAGTGCTGTGCCTTGGACCAATGGCCAGCGAACACTCCTTGTAAAGACTTAACGCAAGACCGCTCTTCATTTCGCCAAGATAACTCTTATCCAACCTAAGGAGAGCAGGGGGAGCTGGGGAAGTGACTTTACTCCTCCTTAGAAACCAGCACTTGTTAATGAGCATTTCCTGTCCCACCTTATGAAATCAACTATCAGCCTTTTTAGAGAGTCTCAGAGCAAGGAATCAAGAAGCTGGGAACAGGTTGTCCTGCTTCCTCTACAGGAATGTGTACTGTTCAAGTAGAAAATGAACGATTTTTTTTTTTTTTTTTTGCAGGACTGCAAACAAACTAATTCTCTGTAATTTTGGATGAATCTCCTTTTGTCTGGCTCGGGAGTGGTGGTGCTTCTCTGAGTGTCTTTATGCACCATACATATTTTTTGTATCTTAACTTTACTTAATTTAACATACCAAATGTTTCCTCTCTCTGTTGTGCAGTGGCAATTGTTTTAATTTAATGACTAGAGTTCTGTTCCTTTACTTTTATTGAGTGATGTTGCAGTTTCAGGAGGGCTTCTTGCAGCAGGAGATGTGAATATTGACATTAATGTGAATAACCAGACCGGAACATGTCCCTGAGACTGCTGGACTGAAAAAATATCTTTCGCTAGCTGAAAACTATAAAAGGCTCTTGAACAAAACTCAACCGAGGTGTTATCCTGTTCATTTTCTCCAAGTCCTGCAGAGGGGTGAGAGGGACTCTGAGGTTTTCCCTAGATGAGACACAACATACAGGAAGGCCACGGAGCTCCCCAGTGAGAAAATGTCAAGAGTCCTTACTCTAGTTGGTCTTGTGGCTCTGTAGACAGCCTGAATCGCAAGGTCAATAAGATAGCTAGTTACAGATACAGTTAAAGATAGCTTTAAAACTGACTGAATGTATTTTAAATAATGCACTCCACAAATGAGACAGCATTTTTCCACAGAGGTGGGTTGCATCATCTCAGTTCTCTGAAGATTAAGGTTTACTGCTTGTTAATGCCACTTGCCAAGGACACGTTTTATTGCCTTTGTGTTACTGTATGTCAGTCAGGAATAAATCTCTGCAGAGCTTCTATCTCGCTCTTCAGCCACACGTAGCCTCATTTATATTCAACAAACTTTCCTTGCCTTCTCTCTCCCTTGCCTCCCGCCCCCTCTTCCTTCGGAGAAAACATTTCAATGAAGCTGTGCGAGCACAATTTAGGACTGAAACGGAGATCTCTATTCAGAGGCTGAACAAATTCTCACCAGCTTCCTTAGACGTAGAGCTAAGCTCCTCGCTTCCCTTCGCTCCTTTGTCTGCAAGTTTTTTGGGGCCAGACTGCCAAGTTCAAGCGAGGCTCCGATCTCTCCTCTTTCACAGGCCTCCTGATTAGTGGCTTTCTTTTTCCGAGACTATAGATACAATTATTAGAAATTCCTTTTTTTGTGAACACATTGAATGAAGGTATGAATGGAGATGCTAAGACGAAGAAAGTGAGAAGCTTAATATAACTTCAGCTTCTGTAGTTAATTAGATTTGGATGGCTTCAGAGGAGCAGATGTATTTTTTTTTTTTTTTAATTGAAGTTAGATAAAGGGCTATTCAAGATATTTTGGGTGGGGAGGGGAGACTGTATAAAATAAAGAAGCTGCGAGATGGGTTTTGGAAACACACCCTCTCTCCCTCTTCCTTTTTTGGGAAACAGTTGTGGCGGGGGTAAAAAGAGAAAAAGAAAAAAATATCCCATCACCAAAGGGGATAACAGAATCACTGGTGCTGCCTCTAATACCCTGTGTCTGAGGCACAGTAAGCAGAATGCACGTTCAAACAGGAAGATTTCTTTTTTTTGTTGTTTGTTCAGAGATAATCTGAAATGCAGAAGTCTGAAATGCATTCCTCTGCACATCCAGAATGCTGGATCTCAAACTTTAAAAGCACATTGCCAAGACAGAGACCGCATGCAGCATTTAAAGCGTTTCAAGAAAATATGTCCCTTCCTATCTGCCTGAAATCTTCAAGTTGCTAAAAGAAGGCACGGATTTTGAAACCCAGGTGACGTTGCAGCAGTTACACTCTGTGTTTGCTCTTCACCCTGCCCGGTGAAGGAAAAGGGGACAGGTCAGCTCCGTCGGCTGTTTCACGTCAAGCCACATTTCTCTTGCACCACACACACTGCAGCTGCCTCCGCAACCCCAGCCCTGCCCAGCACCTCAGCCTTAACTGAAGTTTTAAATATATAAAGAGATGTCCAGTAGCAGTTATGTTTTGCCACCCTTTTTTTCCTTCACCCTAATCTACATGTTAATCCCAAGGCACTTTAGGAAAGTGGATCTCTTTCACCAAGGGTATTTCGGGAGCTAAATCCTCATCTCATGCAGACAGATACCCGTTGACTGCAATTGTGTTGATTTGTCCTCGGCTGAGCGTGCAAGACTGGGCTTTGGGAGAGGGTGTCCGTCCTTTCGGTCACATCAACACGCGGTGCTGATTTCAGGATAGTGACTATGCGATCGCATCGCCTACATTGCTAAAACAATTGGTGTATTTCAGCTTTCTCACCTTGGTTATCAATAGGGGGAACCAGGAAGGAGAATTCTGCCCCTGGTATCCCACCGTATATTTATAGAGGTGGAAGGATGAGTAAAATAATTCAGCTACTTGTCACTATCAAAATTTTTGCAGTTCAAGAAATGCCGCTTAAAAAAGTCTTTGGTTCTTAAATTTGAATTCTCTGATGTCTCACAGTAAACTTATGCTCACAATGATAGTTTTTGCTCAAAGGGAGGCAGTAGGCTAAAGCCCTCTAACCAAGTGCTTGTTTTCTCAGAAAATGCTCGGAGAGCATCTCTGAGACCTTCACTATGTATCAATATTCTTTTTTAATTGACTGGTATGTTGGGAGGGAGATGTCTTGTCAGCACAGCCTAAAAGTCCAATTTCTTTTTCTTTCTCCTTTATTTGGAGCAGAAACAAAAGTTCTTATGAACATAAAATTACTAAAAAACCACCCCAAAATAAGCTCATTTTCCCAAAATGTCTGCAATGATTTTCTTAGGCAAAAAAGAAGTTGTTAGCATAGTATTGGGGTTTGGTTTGTTATTTTTTTTTAATTAAAATAATGTTATGCAAACATTGAAATGAAAAATTACTTTAAACTGAAATAAGAAAACATTTAATAAAACATTTCAGAATTCTGAGTGATTTTTGTCAAATTTGTCAACACATTCTTAAAACATTGTGAAAACAGGAAAAAAAAGTGTGAAAATTTTTCCAGCTACTTCGCATTGGATTCAACTATACCAACCTTTTGTCAGTTCACAACAGTATAAATACCATCTTTCCCTATGACACTTGAGAAGAAAAAAAAAAAAGAAAAGAAAAGAAAAGGAAAAAAAGCTTGATTTGCCCTGTAGATTTAACGGTTGGAGAAAAAGTGTAGGTGCTCAGACTAACAATGAACAATGTTGGTGGGTTTGCGAGAATTCTGGCACGAATTGAGTTCAAGACTTAGTGGATGGCCTAAGAGGAAGAAAAGGCTGCCAGAAAATATGTGCGGTATCATTCTCAGGAGACAGGGTAGCGGTACCAGGGAATGGAGTTTGTGGTATTTGGTTTCTGGTTTAGAGACCAGCCTCCAGTTGCTAAAGCAAGCAAGCCACCTCCAGCATAGTCATGATGCAGAGATGCTTTCTTTTACTGTAAACATCCTAGTTTGGTTACTAGAGGCTCCAAGCTCTATAAAGTCTGAGAAGCAAAATAAATTATCATGCCTGGAGTTCATCACTGCCACAACTAAGCTGTTTCCACTACCCAAGATAAATCTTTTTTTTTTTAACTAGCTTAGTTACCTCTAAACTCGTTGCAGTTCTACCCAAACCCCCTCATTTTTCATATTCTGTTAACCTTTACCTTTTTATTAATTGTTGTCTCAGAATAAAGATATACATTCATGTTAAGGGAGTGTCTGCTTACTGGGAAGAAGGTGAAGGAGAGACAAAGGATGAGGTTACGATAATTAGGAACCAACCGGATCGTCCATGTGCAAGGGTCTTGGCTAAAATAATCAGCGGAACTCAAAGTATTGGTATGTGACATAAACCAGATCATTTGAAGGAAACAGAAACATGGCAGGAAAGCTGTCATTGGAGTCTTCAAGAAAACACTGAGAAATAAGCAAAAGTCAGCACTGACCAACAAAAGCAAATGGGTGGTGGGAGCAGAAAGGTTTATTAATAACTTACTGAAAAAATCACCAGCAACTTTTTCCTGTGCCTTCAACAGATAAGGTCAGTATAAATTCTGGTCCAGATATCTGTGCCTTGAATTTAAATTCACTCTTTAAATATTTGTATAGTGACTTAAAAATTCCCTTTCTGTAAATATTCCCAACAGGATAAGGTGGATATTGAAATGTTTGCACACAAAAGGTGTAGTCACTGTGAAAGCAAATCCATTAAAAAAGTGTTGAGCAAATATTCAGGGGAAATGAGAATAAAACAAATGAAAAAGGCTTTTAAGGGGTTTGGAAAAGAGGCAGGTGAAGTCATTGTGATAGTGCCATGTCAGATTAGTGCTCTGAAAGGGCTGTAGGGTTCAAAGTAGTTAAGACATTATTTAGCCGTGCAATAAAACAAGTATTATTTTTACTCACATTAATCAGTAGACTTGTAAACCCATTACAGAACGTAGTCCATGTATAATAGGAAGGAGAAAAATCAATGTAGAATGGTAAACTAGTAACAATGAGTGAAACTAAACGAGTTTTCAGCAATTTCCTACCTTTTCAAATTGCATTACTTATTAGAATAAACCCTTCAGGGATCTTGCTGTAGACCTGACTGAAATGCTGTAGAACAAATTGGTAACTAAACGGGGCATCAAAATAAAAGAGTAACTCAATAATATAATCCTTTATCCAGAGGTCCTAACTACTAATCTGACCCTATCGCTGGGCTGTCTGATTTGATATGTTTTTTTCTAAATGTATTCAGATTCAATTACCTTGATTGGAGAATTACATGGCACTCATCTGGAAGTAACTCTACTGCAGTCAGGGAGCCACAGCCTTAGGAAGCAGCTGCCTTGCTCTCAGACATCAAATTGCCAAGAGCCTGTGGTCAGAAGACAGCTAAGAAGGAAACTGGTGGGCTTCAAAAAAGTCTAGGAAGTGTTCAAGCTAATTATATCCGTGACCTCCAAGAAATGGTCTCCAGACCAGGGTAGCGTTTAAAATGACAAGAAGGACTGGGAGGAGCCTTCATGAAACAGCTGCGGTTGGTGGGGGCTACCATAACTGCTGCATTGTCCAGTTGCAGAAAAGGCTGAATTTTGTTGATGTTCATATTATGGATGTACAGAGAAGCTGATACCAGGGAGAAGGCTTCATTATTTTGGGAAGTGTAAGGCTCTGATTAGCCTCTCTGCTTTGAAGCACTGGCGGCAAAACCTTGATGGCTACTATGGTTTCCTTACGTTCAGTGGAAAGGTGCAGCTGCATCCCTACAGGGAAAAACTTAGAACTAGGGGGTAGTAAAGACCCTTCTATCATTATAAAACACAGCGCAGCTAATGAATCTAAATACTTTTTTACATTTGCGAACATGCATGTTGCAATAATTTGTGAATGAAAAACTCCCTACCCACACACAAAAACTGCTGTTTTTAAAGAGTGAAGAACACACTTTGCAGTGTCAGAAAAAAGTGAGGAATAAATATACATCGTGGCTGTGCCACATTGTTATCTTGGATTTTAAATAGTTCTGTGTCCTCTTGCTTCTATTCAATCAGAACACTTTGCACTGCAATCGTCTTAAGAAAATCTCCTTTAGCAAGCAAAATGTACTTAGAACATGTTAAGTCATAATGAAATCCAGTTATTGTGATTGCAAGCATTCATCTTAAGTTAAATGGACGGCTCCCTTCAAACCTGGGTTTGTTGGCTGTTCTGGGCACAGAACTGGCAAATGCTCTCTGTCTTTCCCTAATACTTTTGAGATTATTTTCTCTGTCTTGTATTCCAAAAAGTAGTCAGATGGAAATAACTCCTGCTCTTGACACTGTAAACATGATGCATAACTCCACAAGTGAGTCACTGGGTCACAAAAACATGACCATGACTGTATGAAGAACAGGTTTGAGAAAGCAGATCCTACATGCAGTGATTGCTCATCACAATTTGTCCTACACAGTTGTCTCGCGATAGAAAAGATAGGCAGAGCTAGGATGTGTGATAGTGGGGTTGTGCTTGAACCCCCCTCACGTAGTGCTCTCCGTGGCTCTCTCCTGTGGCTGCACAGAAGTTGAAAAGGTAAAATGGATTTTTGGTTCCAGAAACAGTTCAGCCTCGGCCAACCTGTAATCCAGCCAAGGGCACGATGTGGTCTTCAGAAAGTTATTAGGGGGGGAAGAAAATTAAGCTCTCTCTTCAAGAGCACATTTTCTGTGTTGTGGTGGGAGACACTCATGTCATGGACTGAAAGTGGAATATCAGTAGTGCCAGCAAATAAACAGGTAAAATAAAGGATATTTGAGCAAAGTTGAGCTGAAATTTTTCATTGGTTTCCTATATGTTTCTCCTGTGTGTCATGGGAATAACAAATTCCTGGTGGAATTGCAAGCGTGGTAAGCTCTGTGGGAAAAGTGAAATCTTTTGTAAGACCAACAGACACAGTGTGGGGAAAAATGACACATTTTGGGGGTATACAAGCCCCTCTTCAGGTCTGAAACAGAAGCAGAAATATTCAAAGTTAAAGACAAGTGGGGGGAAAAAAAGACTTGAGTTTATTTAAGATGTTTATAAGACAGGATTGGTAAAACAGGAGGCAGGTTACACCCAGGAAGTGCAGGTTACAAAAACAGAAAGGCAAAGCTGTTGGGCTTGGGTTTTTTTAATCCTACTGTGTACTCTCCAGTCCCTGTGCCTGCTTGCATTCAGAATGGTTATTCTCACCTCTGTACTTTGGAGATCACTGCTTCTGCCCCAGAACCTGAAGCAGGGCTGTGTGCTCTAGGTGGCTTTTTTTTTATCCAACTCTATTCCTTGGTCTGAAGAAGGATGTTACTACTTCCCCCTGCAAAAAAATTTCTTGCTAATCGCCCTAGAGCATTGTAGGTACGACAAAAACTGTTTCTTGATTTGAATGAAAGAAGGGACAACACTCTGTCTGTGCTGAAAATCCTGCCAGTGAAAGTTTAACCTCTTGTTAGACCAGTCTGATCAGCCAGCCAAATACATGCAGTGTAGTCCACGCATGTCGTAATGGAGGGACACCTTCATTAGTGCTTGGCCACTTAATCTGGATTCTTATGTTAAGGTAAATAACAAGCTATCAAAAATACATAGGAGCCAACTCCCTTGTGCCTAGTTCTGCAATACAGTCCAGATATAAAATGCATAGGGCTTAGGAGAATGACATTGATATAAGAAACATGAACCACCCGACAAGAATTGATGTGCACAATGGTGGGTCAAGCCTATGAATACAAAGTGAAAACTAGACCTTTCCTCATCTTCATTCCAGAAAACCAGGGGTGGGAAGTGAATCCTCCCCGCCTTCCAAAAAAAAAGTGCTAACAGGAAGAGAGCTCTTGCTACCTCCCAGGGACAAAAAAAAAAAATGTTGATAAGACAGTGTAGGCAGCAGATTTCAGAGAAACAGAGGCATTATCCTGGAGAAATCACCTATATTGCTTTTGATGACAGACTTTTGACCAACCAACATAAATGTAGTGCTTAGGGAGCCTATATGTGATAATGGTGGTTCTGATCCCTAAAAGGACACTAAAAAATGGTCTTGAAAGAAATCCCTTTCATTTTACGAGTACACTAAGGCAATAGATATGGGATTAGATTAAACTAAAACCAGAAAATCCTTTGAAGATCACCCCATCACTTTTCCAGTGCAGAATCAGTTAGTGCATTTTCAAAATTCTTCTTTCCACTCACTTTTACCAGGAGAACCAAGGCTTTCTCCAACAGAGCTTCCTTTGAGTCTATTCCAGGTTTTGAATGAGGTTTTCATTAGGATTTTCCTCCCTAATATTTTCCATTGCTTAATTTCATCCCATTATATCTAATTACACTCCCCTGAGCAACTTGAAACTATTCTGATCCTTCCCTTCAAATACTTACAGACAATTATCTTGTTCCCTATTCCTATTTGCCAAGTTACAGTTATTTAGTTGTTTTAACCTTGTGTTCCATTAAATTGACTTTCCTGTTATCCAAAGGCTACACAGAACGTTACTTAATAGGAAAGAAAGATTTGGAATGATTCATATTATTGTAAGCATAATGGGTTAGGTTTGCAAAATATTTGTCTCCTCCTTGCAATTATAGTTACAAGTATTCCATCACATTTGAAACTCCTAGTTCCTGGCCTTCTGTGGATGGTTATCAAAAAGATTTGACCTTTTAATAATTTCATAATTGATGTATGAGTGTGCTCTGCTGGCTATTACTGACTTCAAGCATTTATTAGCTTTTTTCTTCCATTATATGACAGAAAAAAAGCAAAATAACTATCTTATTGCTCCACAACGGTGATGTCATCTAAGGATTCTTGACCAAGACTTTGGAATATCAATCAAGGAAGAGACTATCTGAGGTTAACTGTAAGACCAGACTTACTGGACGACTTCTGTAACTCTAAATATTTGTGGCACAGCTTGTGGAGTACTGGCTTTCAAACATTTCTGAAGTTCTCCCAAAGAGAAAATTTTACAGAAGAGTGGGAATAACAGTTTGATAGGGTCGACGTGAACTAAATCACTAAGTTTTGGGTCAATACAAATGTTCTGTTCTGTTCAGCTCCATGTTTTTAACAATAACAAAACCCTGGTCAATTAAGCCTCGACGCATCTCACCTAAAGGCAGCCATGTAGAAGAGAAGCATGCAGACTGACCTAGTCCCTCCGCGGGCATCTCTGGGAAGTGATGTATTTCACCTGTCTTTGATATTGATCTTGGTGTATAACATGCTGCTAGAGCATATTTTCATGATCTGCCAGTAACACAGAAACAGAAAATGCTTTGGACACAAGCAGTCTTGGAAACAACTCACCAGACTGTAATACTCTCTCTCTCAAAAAAAAAAGGTACTTCATGAACAATGGCATTAACGAAGCATTTTTCTTTATCAGTTTGGGTGGCTTAGTCTTCTAGTTTCCTCTCCTTTCCCTCACCTTGTACCATGTGTGATGGAAAGCCACAACATCTTCTGTCCCGCCTTGCATCCCAGAGCTCTCCCCTGGGAAAGAGCAGCCCGTGTGGTGCCAGGGACGTGGGAATGTCCCCACCGGCTGCTGGGTACTGGGGCTGGATAGATACCTACTTACACAGCACAGGCTTTTTCTCTGTGTGGCTATTGGATCTTCTTCTCTACCCAGTTGCCCATCTCAAGTACCTCTTAGGAACGTCGTATCACCAGGATACAACAGGAGAGACATAAACCCATCGCCAAATCTTACTGACACAGGCCAAAAGATCCCAGAGTTATTAAGTGGAGAACACAGATAGCCAAATGATAGCATGATCGCAGAAGCCTTTTTCCCCTTCAGAAACTCAGTTAAAGAAAGAATGAACCCTTTAGACAGAATTAA
This sequence comes from Alca torda, assembly GCA_008658365.1. Taxonomy (NCBI): domain Eukaryota; kingdom Metazoa; phylum Chordata; class Aves; order Charadriiformes; family Alcidae; genus Alca; species Alca torda. Next base: position 5,122,536 of record CM018101.1, read on the forward strand.
ATCATAACATTTTTTTTTTTTTTTTTTTCTATCAGGGACTTGCTATCGTTTTTCCCCTTGCTGCCATGAAAATTGAGAAACTGGGAATCCAATTACAAAGGCTAGATAAAAGGGAATGATAGTGAAAAGTTTTAATTGGATGGAAAAGACGTTGAATGCATGTTCACTAGACACATGTTTCAAAAACCCTAGCACTACAAGCGTGCAGGCAGAGGTCACTGCAGAAAGGGATATAAGGTGACTTAAACACAGAAACAGCGAACCACAGCTCTGGTTTTCAATCAATAGAGCCAATGAGAGCTGCTGGACCTCTGGTGCAATTGATTACTTTGAGAGGTAGTAAATGGTGATACTGACATTTAGAATGTGGCCAAAACAAAATTGCTCATCTCTTTTGTCAGCTTTATTTAAAGCGTGAAAACCCTCAACAGCAGCTACCAAGGGTTGGGTAACCTTTTATTTCCAAGGCTTACTATAAGTAAAAGGACACGTTGTTTGGGGGTCTGTTGTGAATAGCTTATTATTATCGTTATTTCTGTAAGCTGTGGCAGTAGAGAAAAAAGGAGATATAGTCTGCTCTTTCATGTGCAGCATGGTGACCGAAAGTCCTCTTGATACTTTAAGTTAGAAAAGTCCAGTTTGTTTGGCTTGAAATATGATTTGAACTTTGCAGAACTTTCCTGCTAAACATGGGAAGCAGCAGTCTCTTGAGCCCCGCTAAGGTAAGCAAAAGTACTCAAAATTTAGATCCAGCTGAGCCTGAGTATTTCTCAAAACAGATTGGTAAACTTTATCTTGTGGTATCTCCAGACCCATGGGATGCTGGCATTTAAATTAGAGTGCAAAGCCAGTGGCAAAACTCCCACTGATTTCAAAGATGTTGGGTTTTCACTCACCAGAATGAGATCGTCTGTCAAACCTCCTTGTTCAGCCCCTGTGAGTACAGGAGCGTGCCACCTCATGTATCCAACTACAGTTCAGACGGCAGTGTGTGGTTTTAATCTCTTTCTTTGTGAGAGCAGTCCAGCATCTGACAAGACTTTGGAGTTAGGATATATACCATGAATTAAATTCCTTTGCTGCTGGGCTCTGTTTGTGGGGAAACTATTTACCTTTTAAATGATGCACTTTCTCAGACCTGTCACTGTAAAGCAGACCCACACCTGACTCTATAGCTCCTCTTAATGGACCTGAAGGAGTTTTATTGGAAGGACGGCAGCAAAACAGAGACAGCCACACCAGATTTGATGGTCCATCCAGTGAAGTTGTTAATGCTAGATCTTCCAAAGAAAACATATAAACATGCCCATAATGGATAGTATAAAGATCCTGCCCAGAGCAGAAATGTTCCCTTAATCCATACGTCTGCAATGCGGACAATGAAATCTCCTTCTCTTACACTTGGAAACATGGAACTTCCTCCTGCCCTTCCTCCTCAGGCATCCTTCAGGAAGGACAGAAGTCCCTGCCTGCACAGGCTGAGAAAGGGTCACATCTTTAAAGAGAGAAAGAGGCTGGGGTTTAAACAAACTAAGGTCTAGTTGTAGTTGTTGATCCCACAAAACCATTGCTATATTGTATTTAGCTACTGTCTCATCCTTTGGTGTTAGTGGCAATTAAAGGGATGTGCTGGTTTTTGCACTGTCAAGACAAACCTTGTCTTGTACCTACACATGTACGTGTTTTTGCATCCATACAGACACAGAGATAGTTCTCCTATGGGTAGGCTTAATGGGGTAGCAGGCATAACCTGGAGCTAATAAAAATAGAGACGACATACGTTAAACTTCTGTGTAATTGGTGGGGTGGGGAAAGGGAAGGGAAGGGGAGGGGAGGGGAGGGAAGGGAAGGGGAGGGAAGGGAAAGGAAGGGGAGGGGAGGGAAGGGGAGGGAAGGGAAAGGAAGGGGAGGGGAGGGAAGGGGAGGGGAGGGGAGGGGAGGGGAGGGGAGGGAAGGGGAGGGGAGGGAAGGGAAGGGAAGGGGAGGGGAGGGGAGGGGAGGGGAGGGAAGGGAAGGGAAGGGGAGGGGAGGGGAGGGGAGGGAAGGGAAGGTCACTGTTGTTGCTTACTGTGATGCACAGAGCCCCTGAGATTAGTGGTGATGCAAGCTGCCAAGTCTATTTGTTTGAGTCTGGAAGAGGGCAGCCAGGTTTTACAGTGTTCTGGCCTGCTGCTGCCTCACCTGTCCTGCCTCCACATATAACCACTCTGAAGCCAAAAGGAGAGCACCCCTCTTTCTACGTCCCAATGACGCAGCAATGCACCATGCTGGATGTGAATTGGCACACGCCGTCTCTGAACTCATTGCATGACCAGTTCATACCCTGCTTGATCGGTTACGGCATACTAAAGAGCTGACTTGTTTTTTGGGAACAGTTCTATTCTCCTCCACTGTCAGAAAGGTCAAACATCATTGACCTCCACAAATAGTTGGTAATACTAAGACATGCTGGAGAACTGTTTTTTTCTGTGCAATTTAGAATGACATTAGGGAAAGGAAAGATAAAATAACTGAAATGGTCACTTTTAACACTTTTACCTCTAGGTCTAATAAAAAATGCAATGTAAGTATACAAAACTTCAGATAATTTTCTGAAATCAATGGCTATATAGGAACCTCAGTGTATACCAGAGGGACTGAAGATGAAAAAATAATCTCTTCTTATCTCTGATTTATATCTGTGTTTGTATCTACATCTTCTTTATATTAAAGTCTCCAAACCCTCTCCTTTGCCACTCTCAGGATATTTATGATACCTTCAACATACACATTTATGCAGACCTAGTATTTTCAAGTAAAATTTTATCTTTTTATAATTATTTTAAACTAACTTGACTGCCCATTAGCAGAGTTGTAGGGAGACATATTGACATCTGTATCTTTCAATAGTACCCCTCGTTCTCCACCCTAAAGCTTGTTCCAACTCACAAGCTCTTTCCTTTTCCAGTAGGTAATTACAGACACTATTGCCACCACCTCCAAAGACTTGCAATCCCTCTTTCTGGGAACCAGCTATAAGTGTTACGTAAATATATATAACTCTGTTCAATTATTTTCTTGCCCTTCCCATGCTGCAGATCTATCTACTACTAAATTCTGTTAAAATACACACCCTTCTTATCTTGAAAGAATCAGGCACAGTCTGTCCGAAAACAAACTTGATTATAAGGCAGCAATAAAAGATGGCAGGAAGTCAAAGAACATTATAGATGTCATTTGCCAAAGGAATTTTCTTACAGCTTGTGGACACTGAATTATTGACACAGAGTTTGGGGTTTTTGGGTGGCTGGCTGTTTTTTGCAATGCTATTTTCATTATAGTATTATGATGGTAAAGTTTTCTACAGGCTATCATTATAGTCTGTTCTGTAGCTCTTCCTAGAAGTTCCCTTTGCGACCTGATTATGACAGACATATAGGTGAGATAATTAGTCTCAGAAATTTCTAGATATTGACTATGGGCTGGTCTGACCTCGTCAACAAGAAGTCTCTTTGGATACAGCTGAGAGGAAATCATCACCAAATGGTGATTCAGCTGACCTAGCTTAGGTAGCTAATTTAGGCTAGAAGGGCTTTATCATTAGAGTGTCCATTTCCCTCCATTGATTATAAAGGAAATCTAGATTGCTAGTTCAGACAAAGAACCAGTCACAAAAGACAGCCGATGGTCCTCAGGAAATCGTTCAAGAAGGACTACAAACAGAAGTACGTGAGAGATTCTGCATACTTAGAGTGAAATGGTTCTGGGCAGTATGATTAGCCACAGACACAGTAAAAATCACCTACACTAGTAAGCACAACATTTTTTTTTGCAGATCTCAAAGAGAAAGAATTTTAATGAAAGAATGGTGAAGGTGAACAGAGTAGTTTCTGAGAATGTTTTCAAAGAATGACTTCTATCCACTCTGGGAATGAGAGAAAAAAAATACCTTGTTTGTGAAATTTAATAAAAAATGTCATAAATCTGGCACTGCAAGTAGGAGGGAGTAGGGAATGGCCATACTGATATACCAGGAAGAATTATTCATGGTGGAGACAGAACATAAAAAGTCTTAGACAGACCTTTGTGTTGAAGCAATGGAACGGGATGAACCTTTGGAATGATACACAAAAAGAAGAAACATTTTCAAAACAATGGGCAAAGAAAATGGTCTCTGCATGAGTTTAGGAAAAGGAAGTGCTTGATTTTGTTTTGCTATTTCATTTCTGCAAGGCTTTATAGTACTTATCTGTTTCACTTTCCTAACCAATACATTTGCATATGTTTTACATGCAGTTCTCAGCTTATGCTAATAGATGGTGAATGATTCTTACGTGTATTTAAAGACCAAAGATTATTCAGGAAAGACACTGAAGCCTTCCTTCATTGTACCCTGTTGATCCCTCTCAAACTTGGAGAAAGAATTGATGGGACAGAAGACTAACTGGATCTTTGGAGCTCAGTCAGTCATTCATCCTCTTACCGATATCATCAGGCTGGTGCCAAAAAACAAAGGAGATGACTGCCACACCAAGTGTCTAGCTGAAATTTCCCTTGCTGCATTTTTAGCTCACAATTACTTTCATTGTGGATGGGGGGCATGAAGAACAAATAATATATTTTTTCTTTGCAGCAGTCTTTTATGTATCTCAGGATTGTTATACCTTCAGTCTTCTCCAACCCAAACAATCCCAGTTTTTTTTTCAATTCTCCTTTGTAGACCATGCTTTCAAGACCTCTAATGATTCTTCCTGATCTTCTCTGAACTGTCTTCAATTAGGCCACACGTCTCCTGATGTTTACTGAACAAGGTCATCTGGATCTGCTGAATCTGAAGTAAACACCAACAAACTGTGCAAAGCTGTGCTGGAGCACAAGAGGCAAAGATTGTGGTTGAGAACAAGACAATTATGTTAATAACTTCTTATCCTCAGTCTATGAGTGTTCTTGGGAGTTGTCAGCTGAGCCCTAAGGAATGTTGAGCCATTGGTATTCACCATCTTTATTCAAATTAAACCACATAAATTAAAAGTGCCAACAGACAGCAGCCTTTGAAGATACTGAATCTCCAACACATATTGCTTTTCATTGCTGTGCTTTATTTTCACTTAAATAATAATGAGATCTTGGAGAGAAGATAAGATAAGGCTGGGGGGCACACCAGAACCTTCACCTGGGAAGTGCTGCTGGTTCTGGGCATTGGCTTGGTTATCCACCAGCTCTACTTGCTTTGAGCAGCCTGACATCTGCAATTACTGGGGACCACTTTGTACCAAGATAAAAAGTCTCACAGCGAGTAAGTCACATACTGGGAAGAATATCCAGGTTTTCTAAATAAATTCTACTTTCCGGATTTTTCCAGCTTTTTACGTTGCTCACTTCCTTTCAGCAACAGCTCATGCCTTCATGCTCTCTTTTCGTTCCTTTCCACAGTAGTCAGGTTCACAACTGCTCTCCCAGTGCTGCTCATATACACTGCTGTGCATCCACCCCCTCCGAATGCGTTTGCTGGCTTGCATTATTCTTGTACGACACAAACTTCGCACCCCACAGTTTACACTTTCTATCTTTCTTTCCATTCTCTGCTTCTTCAGCAAATGTGTCCCCCCACAAAAAAAAAAAAAAAAAAAAGAAAAAGGCAAACAAAAATGCACCCAAATATCTGGCAAAACCAGTCCTGACTCAACTTAATCTAAGCCCCATTCCTCAATAGTTGGACCCCACTTTCAGCACCTGACGTGCTTTTGTACCTCTCTCTTGCCTAGATCACTTCCCGAACTCTTGGCAGGAAGACCTTTCAGGGACCCTGCATTGCGCTGTGATGGAGATCAAAGTCTTCCTTTTGATCTCAGAAGACCTGGAGTCTCCCCTCCCTCCCTGCAGTTTCCCCTCCACCACACCTTAGCTTCACAACATTTTGGCAGAGGCAGTAAAAATAGGGAAGAGAGAGGAAAAGGCAAGGTGGAGTTTTCCTGAATTTCCCCTGTTCCCTCAGGATACAGTCTGTGCTTCTCCCCTTCTCCCTAAGTTATGTCTGTCATCCTCAGAACCGATCTCCTAACATTATGTGAACTCCATATACAACAATAAGCAAAGCAATGTAAAAGCCTTGGGCGTCATAAGAAAAAAGCCTATTAACTACATAAAGAAAAATCCCGAACAAGAGCAAAGCCATGACATTTTTGCAATGTAAGGATTAGCTACCTCAGAATATACTATTAAAGGTAAATTATTGCTTCTATCATTATCTTAATAGCCCGATGGATGTGGTAAAAATTTACAGCAATCCCGTAAGGTGAGGAATTCTCTATTATTAGAAATTAAAACAACCTCTATTTTAGTTTTGAGGAAAATACGAGTGTAGTTACACCTTAACTCACTTCTGTTTTCCTATTGAAAAATTATAAAGGTCTTTGGGCCTTCATTAGATTATATCTCAGTGAAGCTTTTTATGTCTCCGTTTTCTGACGCTGGCTGGATGTAGTTCTAGGAGCAGCTCTGTAGGTTGGAGCTAATACCTTACACCAGTACCACCCCTAAATCAAAGGAATGACCTGCATGGAGCTCCAAGCCAGCTCCATCTGCTTCTCCCCAGGCTCATGCAACAACACACAGACAAAACTGGAAACATATTGCTAGACCTCTAGCAAGAAGTGCAGAGTGGTTCAGCGTCCTCGGTGCAACAAGAAGGTTTCACCTCCTCTCCTTATGGAACTAGCCAATTTGGGACCCCATCATTCCTCTTTTCAGCCTCATGGGGCCAGGCAGAGAGCCACCAAGGCCACCACAAGCTCCCTTGTGACAGAGCCATGCAGAAGGGACCGCTGCATGCCATGAGACGTAGGGGGAAACATCCTGGCGAGATAGTTCTAATCAGCTACCAGCCCTGAATAGAACAGGGACCAAAACATGTCAGCTGTCACTTACGATAACATATGCTGTCCAATTTCATTCAATTGGGCTACTTTAATACTCGCCTTCTTTCCTATTTAAGCATAGGTGATTCTTAATTAACTTTTCCTAACATGTCACTCTCAATTGTACTCACTGTATGCATTATCCAGTCCAGATATTTTGGGGAAAGGACATGTTAGGACAAACATCCTTCCAGTTATGCATAAATGGGGCCATTAGAAGCCCATGCATATTAAAAAGTTCAGTCACTTGAGTATATGCCTCTGGCATGCCTGGTTTTCTTTTAGTATTTCCTTGTGCGTAAGAAAAAGACTGAGACCTCAAATTGTACAAATAAACACCTGAGTTCATGAATTTTATTTTCCTTCCCAACTCTTTCATTCTAGAAAGGTCATTGAGGAAGGCTCTGTATTTTATACAGGTCACATTTTTGGTGTATATTGCTCTTTCAACAACAACAACAACAAAAAAACCTAAGAGCCCCTCGCTCCCTCCATTTTAGTCCCAGTGTTCTTAACTGCCACATTTTCCATTAACTTCTTTTGATATGATAATTGAGTGAACAGTTGCACTCAACGACCAACATAGAAAATAGCATATCAAAGCCTGATCCTTCTTGAGTGATATCACAGTTACTACATCACGTTCTGTCTTGTTCAAGTACATCACCTCACCCTTTCTAATTTGACTCAATTCCTTACTGCGCTTATCCATGCCAACAACATTCTTTAGGTTTTCGCTGTATGGCTTCAATTCTGTATTCACACAGGATGCAACATAAAATGATCTGCACCCAGTCCAGTTCCCAAAAATATTAATGTCTGGGAGAATCCAATCTGGGGGATAAAAGCTTTTCTATGTAATAAAGCTTGCAGTAAATGGTACAAGCTCCCTGACATCCACCTTTTGCTGTACTGATTCTATTGAAGTGACACCAGAAAAGCTCTTCTTTTGCTAAATCACAGCTATCATTGAGACTACAACACCACTTGTGTCAGAGATGATCTAAATAAGAATAAAAAAGCAAATAAGGAGAATAATTTGGGGCGGGAGGGAGGGGCAGAAAGGGGGGAAAAGTGTGAAACCACGTCACTTTAGCAAAAGGAGGAGGAAGGCAAAAGGAAGACTTGAGTAGGGTGGAGCAGTCCTAAAGAACTGGAATTCCCGTTTCTACTGTGATGAGGAAGGGATCACAGTGATGGAGGCAGTTGCTACCTCCCGTTGCCCAGCTCCAACCCTCTCTTCTTCCTCCGTGGAGGAAGAAGACGCGTCTAAAATACGCAGTTGGGCCACAACTGTCTTGGTCCTCTTCCCTCTCTCTTAGGACTCTTATGTCCAGGGTCGTTGGTGGTTGTCTGCTTTGCCCCTGCCCTGACATGGAGACTGTGTCCAGCAATAAATTGTTGTTTCTGTTCAGGGCCAGGAGACCGTCAATGCAACAGAAACAAAGCACAGCCCTGACATCCCATCTCTGCCAAAAAGCCATCAAACTGAGTTCCCCTGGAGGGTTTTTTAATAGACTACAGGGAGGTTAAAATCCAAGGAAAAATAAAAAAGTGTTTTCTAGTGCTCATGGATGCAGTTTTCTTGGAGAGACAATGCAGTACTGTAGGTTGCTACTCCATTTTGATCCTCTGCAAAAATGAGGTCTCTCATAATTAGTGTCTGTAAAGATAGCAGGTGTCCAAGGCTGGATTTATTTTTCCCCTTCCTTCTCTTTTTTCTTTTGTAGCATAAAGGTGAGTTAACAACGCTGTCTGTTCTGCTGAACTCAAGCTAGATCCAGCTGAACTTCAATTCATCCCAGCAGCAAACTGTTTATTAAAGACCTGTCAAATGCCCATATTCTGTGGATCATCACAGGAGCTGACAGCGCGACAAAGGCTTGAAATCCAGTGCATATCACTGGAGGATGCCATTAAAATGAAAGTGAGACCAAAACCTCGCAGCTGTCACTCATTATCTAGGACATTCTCACACAGTAGATCTCACACACTTCCCTTTATCTAACACGGTTCCCCTCTTCTAACTTCCCCATTTTCACTGTAATTAAACAGCTTTTGAACAAAAACAATTGGAAACAAAAAAAAACTCTGTTAAGGTGTGCATCTCTGTTCCATTTGGAGTTCTCTTGCATGTCCAATTAATCACTGTATCTCTTTTTTTGGTCACCTGCTGCTTATTTTATAGGCTATTATATTTTAGAGCTTGAAAGGAAGGATAAATAGGAATAGCTGAATTTCAACCATTCAAACAGAGCTTTTCCAAGAAAAATTGTCCTCAGCCACTTGCCCTTATCTCAGACCAAGCCTGAACATAACTTTGTTCCAGTTCAAATGAGACGGGCTAATAATGTTTCTGTCCTCATTATTTTTTGGACTTTCTCCCATTTTTCCAGTTCTGCCTTTGACTGGGAATTTAATGGCTGTGATAGCTAGATCAAAGCCATATCAGTTCTGCCAGCGAAGAGCTCTTAGTCATGATAAAGGTCCGCTCTTAGCTGTCTTGACCAAAGGTAGGAAATACCCGAAGCCTCATAACCTTTTTCTTAAAATGCTTGATATCCAGTCTGTCAGACCAATTTTACACCCATTTAGCTCCATCAACATCAGAGACACCATGCCAGCGCAAAAGTAATGGAGTGTTGACTCGGGCTTCTGTAATTTTTACGTCATTCTTGACTTACTTTAGGCTGCAGTGTGTTTAATTGCCTCTTGTCTTCACTCTTGAACCCAGGTCTCAAGGAACCCTTTTCATTAAAAAGATAGTGGCCAAAGGAAGATCTAAATACAAGACATAATCTACAGCATAATTACTTGACTGTGATGTCATCATATGTCTTACATAATTATGAAACAGTTCCACTTTTTTATGTCCATAATTGCTACAAATTCATACTAAAAGGAAGGTCATCCATATTAGCAGAGCTTTCAGACTTATTACACTACTCTGTCACTGCTTTGATGTTAAAGATTTTGACAAATATATTTAGCATAAAAAACCTTATTAGGGGTAATTATGTCATGGATTTTTGTGATTAAAGAATTTTATTTTTAGACTCTCAGTGCACAACTTACCTTACACTGTAACTATTTAAAAATTTTATTATGCATTAATATATACACATCTTCACAAAAATTGTCAGAATGATTCTAGTACGACTGCAGTTTAAATTCTGTTCCATTAAGAGCAAAGAGTTAATAATGCCAGTTACACACTTAAACTTAGGGGTAATTATACAGGTTTAAAATATGCATTTTAAGTGTAATTACAGTGGAATTGCAGTAAAACTGCTATGCAATGAAAAACACTTCATTACCCAGTATACCTGAGGCAGGTGGAAACTTAACTAAATCAGATGACTTAGTACTTAAGCCAGCTCTTTGGAAAGTTTTTCAGGAACATGTCAGTTAATAAAGAACAGCAAAAATACAAGGATTTTTTTTTTAAGATCTCAAGGCTAATAATACACAGCAGTAACAAAATATCCATGACACTGGCAGTACAAAAAGGCGTTAGAAAACTAGGTGCTTCAGTCCAAAGGTCTTGATTTTGGCCTCAATTTCTAAATGCAGTTAAATACAATAGCAGTTTTGGGGAGGGATTAGACAGCAGTTATTTAGATGGGAGAAATAAAAAGAGGATGGTATGAGAAAAGCCAACGTAAAGCTGCCAGAAGATGAAATGCCCAGCAGAAAGATGCCTGGAAACATGTAAACCATTCTAGGTGCCTCCTGCTCTGCATGTGGAAATGAAGCATATTTTTACATATATTCTTTATGACTAAAAAGGATGGCACTCATGCATTACTTGACTATGGTAGCAATGCTGCCTCCTGACAGAGCAACCCTGGAGGCCCTGAATACTGATTAATTGCTCATGACATAAGGAGTCGTGTTAGTATCAGCAGCAGGATCGGGTTCCCAGGGAGAGAAATTGCAGGCTGGTAATTCCTCTTGATCCAAGCTGGAAAAAAAATACCAGAAACGATCACACAGATTGGATAATCTGAAACAAGAACCAAAATAAGGGCTGAAGATGAAACAAGAAAGCTTTAAAATAATATCTGGAAACATCCCTGAAAAAGCTTAGGATTGAGTTGCATTTGGAGAGAAAAAAAATATTTGCCAGGACAAAAGCTACAAAAAGTCTGAGCAGAAGTGGGACCTTTCTGATACAGGTTCCATCCTAGCCTGGCAAGGAGGATCAGGGAGGTGCGAACTGAGGACATGAAGAAAGTTATGGCCTTATCTGGGATTTGTTACCTGAGATGCTCTGCAGCATGTGTTCAGGGAGCTGAAAACATCAGCTTCCGAAAGGAATAAAAGGCTTGCAGACCAGCATGTCTGGATGAGTCAGTGGATGAGGAACTGGGCCAGTTGGAAGATTTGGTAAGACTGGGCACATGTATCTTGAACATTGTCTGTAACCAACAGAGACCTGGAACAGAAAGACTGGATTATCCCAGCCTGAGTAACACAGAAGCCAATTATTTTTGTGGGAAAAACTCCCTGGGAGTTCTTGCTTCTGTTTAATTTCAGAGTCCAAGTGAGAAACTTGGAGACTAAATAAAAAGTGTGCAAGGGAGAGAGGGAAGGGACGGGTACCTTTTTGGGCAGCCAACTTGATTAGTTCATCTTCAGTGGTATCGCAGCACCATATCCCCAGGAAAGAAGCTGCATTATCCAAATCTGGTAGAAGCACTTTTTTTGGCATGTGATGGCAGGGACTCAGCTTGCCAGTGCACACCCAAGGAGACCCCACCTGAACCTGCAAAGAGCCTGTGGAGACTAGTTCTCCTGGCATGCCCAAACACCAGATCCCCAGAGCAGTTGACAGTTGAAAAAAGACTCACCTCTACCGGAGGTGGCAATTTAAGATCACCAAAATAAGACACAGGACTGCAGTAGAGATTCTGGAATTTACCAAAGATCCTGAAGAATTAATTGGTGCAGAAGAAGAAGAAGGGGCTACTCGCATTGGAAATGGGTCACCATAATGCATGGCAACATGTGGAGACATGGCTTAGGTGTGTTGGATAAGGGCATTTAACGTGGCTCATGAAAACTGTGGCAGATGGACAGAAGGAACTTTGGTCTATAAATGAAGGAAATGGGCAACTGGAAAAAGAAATTTTGCAGGAACAATTTAATTAAATACTGACACAACCGAAAGACACTTTGATAAATCCAAGTCTGGACAACACAGAGCCGCACCATTGCCCGGAGAGAACTACCCAGCTGCTTGTGCAAACTTGCAGATCACCAGCCAGAGATATGCTTTGGAAGTAGAAGACTCTGTGTTTAAATGTGGGAGGTGCAAAACCAGTCATGGAATTTTGCTAATAAACACAGAAATCTGTGAAGGACACAGGAATGACCAGCCAAACTGCAAGAGTTGGTTTTCACATGACTCTAGAGAAAATGTAGCCCAAAGCCATCACAGATGGAGACAGTGACAGGAGGGCAGGAAAAGACAGGGGAAAACTTGGATGCTAGAATTAATTCAGAAGCCTGTCCACATGAGCAAATAGTTTGATTTCATTTTTGGTTCTAATTGTGTCATAAATATCAGAAGTGGCCAATAAATTCAATCTTTAGAAAAATTCTTTAAAGAGGCCAGCTAAGTAAACCATGGTTGCTGTGTTGAGGATTAATGATATTAATAGTGATAATAAAGAAACAGCATATCCTAAAACCATTCTGAATTCAATTTCAGAGCTCTAATCTTGGACTCAGTGAAAATATGGATGCCACCGATCAAGCTGGAGATTGGCACAGCAGCGTATATTGAGCAGCTACTCCATCATGTCACAGTACGAAAAATGGAAGACCGAATGAGTCACTGAGGGAAGACATCAGCATAGTATGAATTAGCCTTCAAACAGTCCCAGAATCTCACCAGGTATTTGGCTAAAATATACACCAGAAACAGATTTTCTTTGGAAGACAGAGGATGAAGTGCTAGAATCTGCTCTGTTTTCAGAATATATGTTGACCGGGAGGCTATAGCTGGCCCAATGTCTGTGTGAAACTACGTGTAAGGATGTGCAGCTGGAACCTAAACCAAGGCGAGGAGTACTGTCACAGCAGGATGAGGCCTGGGGTCATTTAAAATGAGATGAGGGTGAAGTGCACTGCAACTTCCCAAGCAGCCCATCACAAGTTCTCTTGGTTTACCAGGACCGCAGCATAGCTGCAGCGACTGGATGAGAAAGGGGAAATTATTTGAGGGTTGATGGCCATTGAGCCCTAGTGACCGCTTCTGCCTTACACTCCCCTTGCTTCAAAAGTTTCGATATTGCTCAGAGACAGAAATGCTGAGGGACTGGAGGCAGAGTGCAATAGAGCTGGTGTGGTAGTACCATATGAAGAAAAATTTCCAAAGAAAAGACCTTCGGGAAAAAACCTTGCCCAAAAGGAAGTTCTGGTTGTGGTTAAATCTGCAGGCCATTTTCACCATGGGCTGCAAGACAGCATAGCTGTGGTTAGATCAGGCCAGTGTTTCTTGCGTTGGCTCTTTTAATTCAGAAGTCCTGGGGAAACTTGCCAGGTGGTTGGAAAAATTGCCTTGTTTTGCTTTCATGGTCATATTGAGGCCTGGGTGTGAAAACGTAGTAGGGCTGATCTTCTTCCAGATGGTGTTATTGGGAACCTAATTGTAAACATTGTCTCAGGCAGGAGCAGGAAGAACTGGTTGCTCCAGAGAAGGCGCCTACTTGGGAAAAGTTGAATGTTTCTTCTTTTTCCTTTTTTTTCCCCTTCTGTTTAATTTTCTGACTAGTTTGAGAAAGTACAGTGAGACTGCAGAAGAGGACTGTAGGAAAGGAGTTTTGGTATTTGGTATCAAAATGGAGTGTCTAGAAAAGAATTTGAAAATACTGACCACCCAGAATCACAGTATTTCCTGCAGGTCACTACTCAATGTACGTGCAAGCTCTGCCACTGGTGTGAAGATGCAGAAAATGAGACACTCAAAGAGCAACACACTGGAGACTGTGTGTGAAAATAGAGGATAACTTTCTGGACTACTGAGAAGTCACTGGCAAGGAGGCGGATGCTCTACAGACCTCTGTTTGCCGTCCTAATCACCTCTGATTTATTGCTAGAACACCCTGCAGTCTGTCTACTGGTGGGTCTTGCGCTGGAACATGCTGGACAACCTCAGCCTCCAAAGGCGGTGGCAAGTCGTACATGCTGGTGTATATTTCTACGCAGGATGTGCAAGCAGCAGACAAAATGCAACAGACCATATTAATTTCCTTACATGTTTTACACTTGGCTAGGTGGAAACAGTGAGAAATGAATCTGTTCAGGCAAAATCTGCTTGTGCAGTTTGCCTCTGGAACAGGTATAGAGGCTCCCATCCGCAGTGATGGAGGAAAAGCTTATCACTGAATCTCAGTTAAGTAATTTTTTCTTTTTCTTTTTCTGGTTTTTTTTTTTTTTTTTTTTTTTTTTTGCAGGTTGTACATCTATTGTTTAATTACTTATCAAATTCTTGCCAAGGTGAAGGCATCTCAGAGTGAAGAAGGCAGTTTAATTTCAGCATCCATTTTGTTGTTCCTCCCAGTTTCCAGTTCCTTCCTGTCAAGGATATTTTTCAGCATGGAGTTTCAAATCTCAAGACTTCCTTCTGTATCATGACTAAACAGCTTCTTGTCATCAAAAGTGGTTTTTTTTTTTCCTTTAATTTAGCTGATTTCTTTTTTTTTTTTTCCAACAAATAAACCATAAGCAATTTTCAATTTCTTTTCCTCCCTTTTTGTTTTTAACCAAACATAATCTTTGCAGTTGCTGCTGAAAACCAAGCAGTGTCTTCTGGTTTGTAATCTGATATTTTCATGAAAAAAAACTCGTTTTCATATTATTATCAAACTTTATTTCATAGTTTAACTTCAAGACCTCTCTAAGTATTTCCATGGGTTTGGTGTGGGTGCTAGAAAAGTCTCACAATCCGATACCTCATGCACACCCACCAGTTCCCCAGGTCCGGTGCGGAGAGTCCAGTGAGCCCGTAAGCAACGCTCTTCATCTGACCACAGATATAGGTTAACTGACAGACTTCTCATTCCAGATGCCTAAAATTGGGGTCCTTTTAGCATCTCTCCAAACAAACGTTTCTCCAAGCTGCAGGAGAATGTCCTAGAGGCCGGTGTAATTGGCAGAAGACAAAACAGCACTATTTTGGGCACGGAGCAGAAAGCATGTAGGCATTAGAACAATTCAGCATGGCTAGCGTTAATTTACGATACTGTTTATGATTAAAGCAAACTTGTCCAAACAGTTAGTCAGACGGAGCTGAGTTTGCACAGCTTTGTCTAGATGTCTTGTCTTATTTGGGATCTGGACCTCTGGGAAGCAGGAATGCAGAGGCAAAGAAGCATTATGATACACAACTGCAGAGGGGATAAAATCGTCAGCGCTGGGGGGACAGTAACAAAATGCTGGTTAAAACTCTCCCAGCCCTGCTGCTTTTTGCAATAGATGTTGTATTAAATTCAAGTTTTACACCAGACATCTTTTGTAGCTGTTCAAAAGCCCTGATCTACGGTGGGGTGAGGGACTTTCCAGCCGGCTGAAGGAGTACAGGTGGTTGAGTTTACCAGCTTTCCGAGTGGTTTTCATTTCTTTTTCCTTCCTGAGATAGTTAAATGCACATTCCTCAGCTATGTAAAAACAAATGGCCTACTCTCCCACTTCGGGTGCATTTCAAATGAAAGCCAGGCTTAATTAGAGCTTTTGAAAGCTTAAGAGTTAATACGTGCCCATTAAACACTAACCACCAATCATTTACTCTCCGTTTGCTAGCAATAAGCTCCAGCCGTCGGTGCTCACAGGCATGCCGAAGTGGGATGTGGGGCTGCGTTAGTGGGGACCATCTTAGGAGGAAAGATGATGTGTGTGGCACCATGCCTGGCTTGGGAGGGCAGGTAGAGGCCAGGGAAAGGAGGAGGAGATGTTTGACCTTTCGGAGGCGTGGAGAAATGTCTCCAGCTCAGAAACATCAGGAGCGTAAGCTTGTCTGTTGGATTCGCTATGGGGCTTGAGCTTGCAGGGAGGTGGAGGGAGGCATTGGCACTGAGTGGCCACCAGCGGACCGGTGCCACTTGGCGTTTCGGTGGCCATCTCTTCAGCTCCCTAAGTCAACGGCATGATGGTGACGTGTACCTGGCGAGGATCTGGGGAGGCAGCAGCTGCCCGGGATGAGTCCCTAGAGTTGTCCCTGCGCAGGAAACACCACAAGAATTATTGTTGCTACTTTATAGGTTTGGGAAGCCGGGGATTAAATGAGTTGTCGAAGGCCACACAGAGAGCCAGTGGCAAAGCAGGCAGGACGCCGTGAGCCCGCTCTGCTCTCAGAGGCAGCTCGCAGACCACACTGCGTCCTAAAGGCAGCCATTCAACAGCCCTGTGGCTTGTGTATATGTTTAAATGGAAGACAAATTGCAGCATTTTTGTCTTTATTTGCACTAGTAACATCTGTCCAGACTTCTAAGACTGCACAGTGACTGATGAGTAGTTCAGTAAAGATCTCTAGCAGACAAAATAGACATGCAACGCGCAGGGAGTTATATGTTCAGCTTCCCTGCAAAAATCTCACTGACAGCCTTGCAATAAATATATAATTTTATGGCCTATTTCTCAATCATATTCTGCTACATAATACCATGCTAAGAACTGCTAGCTACCTTGCCAATGGAAATATGTTGCTGGCAAGCAGAAAGTCTCTCCAGATCTGCTGAAGGAGTCATAACTGTAACAATATAAGCAAATAGATCACCAGTATATTCCTTTTCTGCATTTTTTTTCCTCTTTTTTCATTCCTCTCCTCCTTCTTTCCCCTCACTTTCCCCTCTCACTTTCTTCCATCTCCCCCATCCCTCCCCCTCGCTCACTCCTCCATTAGTGTTTAGAAGATTTCACAGTTTTCTCCTAACCCTGGAAAGAATGTAAGTCGATGCTGCTGATTGCCTTTGAAAACATTTGGAACAAATTATCTCTACTTTTGGAATCTGAATAAAGGAATGTGAGCCTCACTGGAGAAATATGAAATACAGGGTGGGATTCACAGAAGGTCTGTAGCTTTTTTTTTTTTTCTCTTTCTTTTTAAAAAAATAAAATAAAATTATACACTCTTCCTTTAATTTTTTCCTTTCTTTTTGTTACTTCATGTTGGAAAATATTTCATCTAGGAAAAGTGAAGAGTCTAGAGAAGTCGTTTTTCTGAAGTGGCACCTTCACCAGCTCTTTCAAAGGTGACAATGATCATTGGCATGAGTCTATTGTTAGCATGAACTCCATGAACCCAGTGGGCCTGATGAAGAGGTGAAGCAGATCTTGGATTCTCTCTTCCTTCTCTGGTGAGGGAGGATTTGGGTCACTGAAGTCTCCTTTTCTTCCTTTCTCTGCTTTTAGACAACTTGCCTCAGTTTCCCTGCCTGCAGGCTGCTGCCACAGTGCAGTGCTGTGGGGTTGCCACCACAGAGATCTCCTGAGGAAAGGTGCTGTGTAAATTTAGGACAAGTCACACACTTACAGATTCAGACTTTCCTACATGTGGGAGTATTTGTATCCAAGTTTTCATTTTGTCTCCTTGCAGAAAATGGTGCCAACCACAAAGTTTGGTGCCAAATCATGATAGAAATGGCTCAAATTTGGTGGAAGGAATTAGGAACTAGAGCTGGTTTTTTGTGGGGTTTTTGTCTGGTTGTTGGTTTGTTTTTGTTTTTGTTTTGTTTTTTTTTTTTTTCTTTTTGTTTTGTTTTGTTTTATTTTGGGTTCAGGCTCATGTCTAGTATAAATGCAAAAGACTTATGCTGACTGAAAGATGGACAAGTTTCCACTTCTTGAGGCCTCAAACTGGAAAATAGGTCAAAAGCAGAATGGCTAAAATTGTCTTGTGCATTGGCTGACGCTTTCAGGCTGCTGACACAGCAGACAGGTCTGTGGGCACAGCAACAGGAGGAGCAGGTGGGAAGGCAAACACCAGCCTTTGCAAAACCAGTAACTAGCTGGTCCACAGACACTTGTTTGGTTTTGGGAACATTACATCTTTTTGCTGTTGAGGCTTAATCAAGACAAGATGAGGACAGAAACTTGCCCTGTGAAAGACCAGTCATGAGATCCGGTGTTGTTGGTTCCCCTGCGTTCCCCTGCGTGGCCACCGTGGGCCACTGGAGCGTGGCCCGACAGCTCTGGGCTTAGCATTTCCCTGGAGAAACTTATAAATGGGAATGAGTGTCTCACGGGGGTTTTCAACAGATAACTACACCGAGTTTCTGCTTAGTTTGCAAAAAAATGGAAAGTACCAATGATCAAGACATTTTCCCGTTTCTCTTCTGCTTTTCTGGAGACTCTCCAGAGGAGCTGAACCCCTACCCACACTAAAAAGCTGATGTGGCTACTGAGTTCAACCTGGTAAGCAGAACTGAATGTAAATTGCTCTGAAGATCAAATAAACTTTTTAAAAGAGCAGATGAAAACTGGTTTCTAAGCTTTGGACTCTTTGTTTTGTTTCCTTGACTCATAAAGCTTTGGTGAATCCTGCCCTTAAGTACCAGAGACGGCGATAGATGTCAAAGCCCTGGCAGGTTTGAATCTGTTCACATAAACCCCATGGGTGTGAATTTGATTCTTTCCGATGATTGCTTTGGAATGATTTAGTCACATTGTTTTGACCTACTTTCCCTAGTTGCGAACTCCATCCAAGCTGGTTATTGCTTATACAAAAGGACTATTTTATATGCTGGTATATTATCTCTAAAAAAAATAATAATAAGCTAACCACCCCCCCCCCCCCCCCCCAAAAAAAAAAATATATATATAAAATAGGAAAAAGTAATTTTAGGCAAAAGCCAGAGTGTATCATAGGATGCAGCTCTGTGTCCAAACTCTGGCAAAAGTCCCAATGCAAAGAAGAGGGTTGAGAGAGTGACTCTGGCAGGTTTGGTCCTCAGCACTTTCTAAGTTAGGATAAGAGAAAGCAACCGGGAGAGAATTCATTGTGGGCTAAAGAAAAGATTTTGCCTCAGAGGACAAGAATCGAGTCCTCCATGCCTTGTGGCAAGTCTCAGATCAACAGGTTGAGAAGTGGCCAGGAGATGAAGTAAGGTCATCTACGAGGAGTTCGGAGACCACCACCTGGCACTTCCTTACTGGACGTCAGGCAGTAAATTACCATCAGCTGGGACATGGGGGTATTTTCTGGAGACCCCCTCCTGGTTGCACTGACAGGCAGTTTGTGCTCGTCAACACTACTGCAATCGCAATAATAAGGATGATTGAATTCCTGCTTCCTGGAGAGAGAACGTGCCCTACGGAGCTGGGGAAAGATAGGAATCGGGAAGATCATAAAAGATGGGAAGGCAACAGTTGAGGTGGGGAGTCATTAAAGGGAGGTTAATACTGTGAGTGGGAGGTAGTCTAAGAAAACATATGAGAAACTGAAATGTAAACTTGAGGGGCAAATCTAGCCCTTTAAATCTATGATTTTCAAAACAGTCCTAGGGAGTGAAGTGCCACAAATTTTTCTGCAGGAAGATTGATGTCTAGTAGCTTTTTTATACCTCTGGTGATCAGCCTCTTCATATCTGACAGCTGGACTTGGGGCAAGTACTCTTCCTCCAGTGTTTATTAACACCTTGGAACAACACCATCACTAAGGAAAACACAAAACAACCTCTTGTCTCCAACAGGGAAATCAGAAATGATCATTAAGACCATCAGGTTCCCACTTCCTATATAACATCAGCAGGAAAGCATCTTCAGTGTTAGGTCAGTTTTGAACTGAAACACAGGAAAAATAAGAAACTGAGTGTCGATACGTCTTCAACGCCAGATCTCCTGGATTTTAGGAAATCCACATAAGCGTACAGCTCCACTCAGCTTAAAAGCTTACAGCAGTGAAATATTACCAATAAAACATCATCAATAAACTTTCACATACAGTAATTGGAATGCAAAAAGGTATTTAATCTTGAAGCATAGCATACATCATGGCTGAAGCCTGGAAAACTGAGAATAACAGCATTTGTATCCCTTTGCATTTTCTGCATTTTAGTTCTGTGCAAGACAAAAGAAAGCATCCGTAGGGAAAGCACCAATTCTGTGGCAAAGGTTACGGATTAAATTGCTGCTCTGTAAATATGTATATGCATCTAAGATGTATACATTATTCTGAAAGGAAGCCAGTCATCCAGGCATCGATTTTCCTGCAAGAAATATAATTCACTGATGCACAGTTGCCGTAATTTAACAAGCACTATTTGCTCTTCTCATACGTGGATTTTTGCATTCAAGGGATATGGTTCGCTAACAAGTTTGTGCATATGTGCTGCAGAAGAGGGAAATCTTTACCTAGAAATCTTTATCTCCACTGAAGGCTACCTTTCAGCTAATGAGATTGCTGTCACCTAAATTTTCATTGTTTTAAGAGCAAGTGGCTGCCGACAGTTTCCTTTCAAGCTTGAATGATGAAAGGAAAACACCACGCTGCCTCATCTGGCTAGCTTGCTGAGAGCTAATGAGCCTGAGGCTGCACCCATCTTTGCTATACCAGTGTGACCTTATGTCTGCTAATGCGCAGGGAAGGAGTGAAAAATGTACTGCTAGTTCCCTCCAACAGTTCCCTGGGGACGTGCTGAATGTGCCAAACAATTTAGTAAATATATATCAAGTTACCGTGTTGAAACATACTCCAAAGTATCGCAAGCCTGGGTATCTCAATCAAAAGATCATATTTTATTTTTGCTTATCTTCCCCCTCTGTGTTCAATGTTTGAAAAATCCTGTTAAAAAAAGGATGCCTTTTCTTGCTAAATTTGAAGCGCTGCACAAAAATTTTCACTTGGTGCTTAGTTTTGTAGTAGACTACCTGAAATTTTTAACTTTTTTGTTTTGTTTTGTTTTTTTTTGTTGTGTTTTGTTGTGTTTTGTTTTTCCTACTAGGTAAACAGAAGTTGATGTGAGATTTTTTAGTGCAGGTTTGAAGGTTGTCTAGCTTTTAGTAACTGAAAGCACTGAGTAGCACGGACCATGCACCTCAGAAAGATTTTCCATGCACAGTCAATAGGAAGTATTTCATGGCTTCCTCTTGGTGGAATCTCTTTCCTCTCTGTGCTCAGTTTCCATTAATATTGCTGGAAATCAGCATTACTGGGTTTTTGAGATCAAAACTTTCATTTGCAAACTTTATGCTCAAATACGCAGTTTGAAAAATCTCCCTGTATGGTAGTTATTTACTGAAGCCATCTAATAGGGAACAGAAATGCCACCAAGCAGTATGTATATATATATATATATATATATAAATAGACATGTGAAATTGAAATATTCATGATAGATAATGGATTTTTGAAGACTATAGAAGCTCAAGAGGTCTTTGATGGAAAAAAAAAAATAATTATGTTAATTCGGGTAAATAGTGTTAGTTTCCCAATGAAAGTCAAAGAAAGATGTAAAAGTCTAAATGTATCAAATAAGTTACTAGTGATTATTTATTTTCACAACTCTAGGACTTGCCATCTGCTGGGATACAGTTCAGGGCTTTGATCTGGCACTGATATTTGTGAGCTATGCAGTAGATTTGCCTTTTATCTGATCAAGCCTTCTTGTGTTTTGGTATTTTTGGCAACACCTGGAAAGCACAGATGAGATTGGCGAGTATGTTCACGTAAATGTGAAGCATGGAGCGAAAGTGGAATAAAAAGAAAGGAGTTTAAACCTCTGGTGGGAAATAGCCATCAATTCTGAATATTTCTGTATGATCTCATTAAAAAGACAATGGATAAATTGGGCCAGTAGAACTGTACTAGATCTTTTCCTGATCAAGCCGGTCCTGCATATTCTGGTAACATTAATGCTGGCCGTGATAACTGAAGAACTTCACTTTCATACCTACAGGTGTCTGTATCACCCATTTATTCCATTGTAATTCAAACACAAAACTTTCAAAAATATCTGTCAGGCTGGCCACAAAGCAGAACAAAGGTCTTAGGCGTTGACTCCATTAAGCATTCCCAGGTTATCCCTCTGTGTCAGGAGGATGAGCTTAGCACATCACAGAATCTCTGCCTTGTCCCAGGAGGTAAATAACTTAGGGTTTTTTTCATCAGATACTGTTGGGAAAAATGTCCCAAGACAGGCTCTGCTCACTTCTAGCAACCTTGAAGCATGCAGAGGGTAAATGTTTTAGAGATGTTCCTTACTCCAGAAGACCTTATCAGCTGTGGCAGCAGCACCCTGTGCATTTTGTCAGTTTATGAAGTTTGCAGGATCCTTACACACAGGAACAGAATAGGCATTTTTATCTATTCCCCCCAGCCATGGCTCCCCTCCATGCACTCTTCAGTCAAGTTTCAGAGGGCCTCAAGAAAACAATTTTCTACCATTTCCCTCAAGGATGGTCTTGGCAATGGAAAGGGCTGCTTATCTTTTGGGAAGTCCCTCCCTGCATTGAAAGGAGCTTTGAAAAAGGCAGTCCTGATCCCAAGCAATAAAAGTGTGGAGCGAAGACAGTGCTTCCCCTGTTGTGAGGACAGAGGATGCCAGGAGGGAAGGTGAGGCTACTGACCCTACGTGGCACTTGACCGACCACGTTTGACCCCATGGCCGCAATGCCTGCCAGGGCTGTCCCTGCCGGGCTGCTCCGCTGCAGGCGGACGTGCGGTGGGGAAGCAGATCTGAACACAGACCTCCTGCCTGTGCCTAGGTCTCCGTGCTTTTTAGTGGGC
Organism: Alca torda; assembly: GCA_008658365.1. Taxonomy (NCBI): domain Eukaryota; kingdom Metazoa; phylum Chordata; class Aves; order Charadriiformes; family Alcidae; genus Alca; species Alca torda. Next base: position 5,145,162 of record CM018101.1, read on the forward strand.
TGCTTTGTTTTGTTTTGCGGTTCTGCCCAACCAGCGCTTTTTCCCTCGAGCCGTTGGAACAGTGGAAGCGCTGGCTCGTTGGCACGGGAGCTGCTTTTCCCTTGCAATTAAGCCTGTCTGAGTTATTATTGCATTGCAGCCACCCTGTCCCTTTTTGCTTTCTGTGGCATCAGCATTTCCCCGTGATAGCTGTAGTAGCGCACTACAACCCTGTGATTGTGCTTTGTAAGCCCTGAGCCTCAAATAACAGGAGCAATGTTTTCTTCTCTGTGGTCTCTGCCTTCATTGTAAATAAGTATTAGGGCTGAAACATGGAAACTTATGTTTGATTTCCTTTATTTGCCTCCATCCACACCTTCCTGAACTGCTGCAGTAAATCCTTCATACTAATTGTTATCCTTTAAGAGTCATAGAACAGCAAATGCTTACACATGCTTAATGCACAGAGGTACAGCATGGCCCTTATCCAGAAACTACAATTAAACCAGGACAAGATTAAGTGTATTCAAGGCAAACACACCCACAATCTAATCAAGACAAAAGAAAAAAATCCTGGCTCTGTTTGAGTCAATGGGAGTTTTGCCACTGACTTCAGTGGCAGTTAGGATTTCACCCAAGATAAACAAGTATGAGACAAGACAAAATAAAACAGTTTAGAAGTGGAAGGTTTGTGGGTGAATCATGGGAGAATAAGAGAAGGGATATTACTTCCTGGGGGAATGAAGATGAGACAAAAATGAAATATGAATACTTTATTTGGCTGCGTGCAGTTAAAGGAACAGTGGGGGGTGGGTACTGGTGTGCACTGCAGAGGGGAGCCCGCACCGTTCTGCCAGCTGTAAGGAGGCCATCGAGACATGCCACCCCACTGGCACTCTGCTCATGATGGGGTCAAACATCATGGTCCAATAGGCAGTGTGACAAATGGCTTCACCAAAAAGTCACCAACTACATTTTTTCTCAGCATTTGTGCCTTCCTTCTCAGGCTTTATTTTCTTTTTTTTTTGACACCTGGAGAGCAACAAAGAATGTCCCAAACTAAAGAATTGCCTTTGATTAGAAAACAATAGAAATAAATGTTTCTGAAGATAAAATATTCTTGTTTGGCTTTTTTGTTTGTTTGTTGGTTTGGGTTTTTTTTCCACTTTATTGTCCAGTTTAGTGTGAAAGGGTTACTTTAATTATTTATTTCTTTTCAAGCAGTAAAAAACATTTCATCTTCTGTTTTTTTGGGGGGTGGGTTTCTTGGTGATCCGTTGTGACTATATATTTTGAAAAAGTGGAAGAGAACAAGATTTTTTGACATGGCCTTGCTGTCAGTGGAAAGTGAAGCAATGCTGGTCTTATCTCAGGAGACATTGTCTACCCTCAGCCTCGCCGTCCCTGTAACTTGCAGGGCTAGTTGCTGGGGAGAGGATCTACCACTGCGTCGTAAGTGAGGGTTGTGGGTACCTTCCTCATTTGGGCGCTCTTTTTGCTGTGGGAAATGGTGCTTCAAGCGAAGTAAAATCTTACGGCAATCTCAGAAGTGAAAGCCTGGAAGAGGTTGCCATCGCTCGCAAGGAAAGGTGTGCTGCTCCAGAAATTGGTCCTCCAAGATGCCAGCTCTGAAATACCTTCTGAAGGACCTTGTTGCTCTTCTTGTTGCAATCAGCGGTACAAAGTCCAGCTGGAGGCCAGTCGCTAGCGGTGTACTCCGGGGGGTACCTATACTGGGGCCAATACTATTTAGTATCGTCATTAATGAACTGGACAATGGGACTCAGAAAGTCTGGAAAAGGACAAACCTGGGAGGCTGACAAACGGATAGGTGTGCTGCTACTAAAAGGGAAGTTGCAGCCTGGAGAAGTGGGTCCACAGGAGCCAGTGAAGCTCAGAAAGGGAAGTGACAATTCTGTCCCTGGGGGGAACAACCCTGGGCGCTTCCCCGATGGAGATGCTCAAAACTGACTGTACAGAGCCCTGAGCAAACGCTCTGTCTGACCATGCTTGAGCAAAGTGTTGGACTTAGATGATCTCTAGAGGCATCTTCCAGCCTCAGCTGTTCTGTGATTGTGTGTGTTCCCTACAGGACAGACAAAAGATTTTTAGCCAAAGTAGTCTAACGTTAGTCTCTTGTACCTACCTGACATGTCTGTGTTAAGTCCATGTGTTTGGAATATAACAACAAACTCCTTGCCCTAATCCTTTCACTTCCTGTGGATAGAATTTAAATCTGCCAATTACTCAGGGACGTTGCCTCTCTGATATCCCACACACACATGCAGACAAGAGCATCTCTGACCAGCTGGGCCAACTTTTAGTACGAGTCTACCTCAGCTGCAGTTAACAAGGGTTTCTTCTCACACTCGAATGGAAATGAGACTGAGCACTAGCAAAACTGGTATGGCTGAATTGCTTTATGAAACTAAAGATGCTGACAGTTTATGATACGTCTAATGATGGTGTGTTACCATTAAAATGTCATTCACCAAACAGCTCTGCCACCTTAATTTACTGTTCCAAGTGCAGAGGAAATGTTTGGCATCCCATATACTAGTGAATAGCAATTTATTAAACTCTCTTGATCGCAATTTCTTGCAAGTTCTGAAGACAGCGAAGAGGGAGGGGGAACATTTTGGCTCAGTCACAAGAGTCACTGTCCTCAGAGCTACTTAGCGCTGCTTCAGGGCTGCAGAGCTGCTGACAGGGAACCTCCACTGCTCCTTGCTCTGCGTTGAACAGGGGGAACGGATCTGCCATCCACTCTCCCTTTGCTACAAAGAGTCAGTAAAGAGCACTTAAGAGACAGTAGAAGACACAGAGCTTGGGTTAGTGCAATTTTTCCTACTGATAGTTGTATCCAGACAAATAATAAGCAGTAGAGAGACCTCGTCCCTGAATTTTGTACAATTTCTTTCAATCCTCTGTTACATCTTGTGTCTATGAGTTCCCCTGCAGGGGAGCAGGAGCCAAGCGCAGTCTTGCAGTGCCCTATATCTCTTATCTGGCTTCACACAACACACCCTTGGGCATAAATAAGATCAGTTTCAAAGCAGCAAGAGGATGAAGAGGGATCTAGACTAGTCCAAGCGGAGAATGTGTTTTGTAATGACTGCTTGAAAATAGCATAGTGGAAGCTGTCCTTGCACCAGAGGTACAGAAGAAACCAAAGCCAGAAGACAAAAGACAGCCCAAAAAGAGGTCCAAAGATAGCAGAAAGCACGATAAAATGATAAATGGGGAAGATATTTTCTGTGCTTTTACATTATTTCAAAGTGCCTTTCTTTAAAATTCCCCTCTATGGGAACACATACCGCTTTACAGTGAGGGGGAAGACAATTTGTGGTGAGACCTTGTTAACTTCTCAGCCCAGAAAGTTCCCAAGGAATTCTTGCTTTCACACAAACTTCACCCGCTCCCCAAAAAATCACATTCCAGACTCTCCTTGCTGTAAGTCTGTATTTGGTTATCTGTTATTGGAAGCACAATGTGGTCACGAAACACAGACTCATCCTCGGTCTGGAGTCCTGCCAAGGTCTCCAAATCCTTTACAACTAGTGTTTCAATCAAGTTATTTATTCACCTAATCAAAAAGTAAATAATATATACAATTTCAGGACTTCAAAGGTTCTGTCTCCCATGGTGGGATACAAATGAAACCACAGTTTTCATAGTGGTGGTGATAGCTGACGGTAGCAGTTTGGTAAAATAAGCCCTGACTGAGTCACACAGAACACGCCTGCTGGAAGAAGGACCATTGAAAAAACAGGGTAAATGATGTGAATGAAGCAAGATTCAAAGCTCAAGTGGTACGGGTAGACATAGTTTTTATTGTCATAAAAAAACAAGGGGTTAACCCAGAAAGGTATCTATTTACTAGGCTGAAAATATGAGTGGTGCTTGGGGCAACACTTAAAAAAAAGCAAAGGAAGTTGATGAAAAGGTTGCCCAACACCTTAAGTAAGCCGTATTCCATATCCAGTTCCAAGACTACCTTGGTTAGCTTCTTAAGCGATTGATTCAAACAGAAAAAAATAGATCAAGCAAGAGTTAGTGTTTCCTAAATTCATTTGGAAATTTGGTGTTTCTAAATTCATTTGGAAATGTCACACTAATTAATTACTGTTTTATATCAGACAAAAATTAAATGAAAATTTCACAGAGTCAACAATGCTTTCCCCATTACCTGAAGAAACAAAAAACAAAATCTGAAATGCAGATTCCATCCTTCACTGATGTAAACTCCTCTAGAAATGGAAGGTGTGGCAACCACTGTGGGCAACAACTGACAGCTGTGTCCTGAATGACATAATAAGACAGTGCACTTAATGCAGTGAGAGATTCGAGAGAGAGAGGTGACCGGCCCATTTCCAGATGAGATCCATAAGCAATGGATTAAAAAAAATTACTAAAATACAGGGAGGACATTCTGGAAAGTGCAAATTGGCAAGGCTTGGCTTGTCGCATCAACACAGTGAGCCTGAAAGTAGGGCAAACAAGAATAATTACTCAAAAAGGATATCAAGAAAGGCATGGAGATAGAAAAGCCTAAGCACAGCACAGAAGAATGAGAAACGCCCCAAATGGATTGGAAATAGTTATTTAAATGGACCAGCTGCTTAGGAAGCAGAAGAGAAATACCTTGTGAATCTTGGTGCATTTTACTAGTTAACTTTGAATTACAGTTGCAGAGAGCTGATATTAGACAGCGTTCCTAGTTCACCCCTCTATGACCACTTTTTCTACTAAAAATCTTTTCAATCAGTTTAAGGCTGAATAACAGTATATAAACATTTTCATGAAAACTGCAATCTGAGCAACACATGTTTCTGGTTTTCTCCCCAAACTGAAGCTTGAGATCAGTTTGTCAAGAAATCTGAGGGAACTGTTAGGATGAAAACTTCTCCCTCTGGCAGAGCTTATAGACTGCAAAAAAAGCCATGCCCAAAGCCCTCTCTCCCATGGAGAAGCTCCATTCTTTGAGGAAATTTTACACGCACTAGTTTGTAGGCACATGGCAATGATCAAGCGATCCTCCTTTGGGATCATCCCTACTTGACCAGCTCTGAGCTGTCTCTACCGTATGCTCACCTGTTGTGATGAACAGTTAGATTTTTGTTATGATAGATGCCACAAACAAGAGGATGACCCAAAACAGCTGGCATAGTAGGTGGCAACATTAAGGTGGAAAAGGTAGTATGAGCTCAGGACACACGCAGTAGAAGGTCAATTCCTTCCTTGACAGATCAGAGAAAATCACATATCTGTATCCTCAACTGCAGCATCAAAGTCTACGTTTAGGCATGAGAAAGTTGGGAATAGCTTAGCATAACTGGGAGATACAAGATTATCCCCTGGAATTATTTAAGATTGCAATGCTTATACAAAGTAGTTTGTCTATGGTGAAGCACATTGCCTGGTCCTAGTATTGCTCCCTCCCCCTTGCCAAGCTTGCTAAGCCCCAGTGGGATGCAAGGTAGTCAGTGGAGACAAGCACTGGGACTCATCATGAACCTCCTGGACTGCCACCAGATCGAGCTAGTGTCTGCTAAATTACCGTCATGTGGATGGATTCACTTAGCACATCCATCTTGTGATACAAAATGAGAGCAAAGACACTTGCTGTGTTGATCAGTAGCTGCTTATGCTGTGCTAACCTGGTTGCTTGCAGTTTGTGAACGTCCATCCGTGTGGCGGTTTCGTGGCTGTGTGTATCGATATGGAAGCCTGTGTACTTGAAAAATAGATCTTTAAAAAGCAGGAGAGAACGTACAGTCTGACACACCGAAACAATCATGTTATACCTCATCCTGTTTCACGCTGTATGGACATTTTCCTTTAGGAGGCCACTCAAACACATACCAGCTGCTACCCTGCCTACTGCCCAAAGACGGGCCGATTTTCAGGTCTCTGGTACCTTGTATAATCATTCGCACCTGTGAAAGGTCACTGTAAAAATACGGCACCTCAGAGCTGCACGGTTTAACACCCACTGTGTACAGATGTAAATGACTAGCCACTGCGGAAAGCAACGGAGAATAGATCCAATATGCTATGCTAATTAGAAGTCTGGCCAGACATAACTAGGGGAAAACCAGAGGAAAAGGAGGATGCAGATCCTTATTTGTTAATATATAAACTTCCAGACAATTTTTGTGTCACAAAGCATATTTACACTTTTGATAATGTCAGAAATAAACCCAACAACAACAAAAGTTACTGGAATTGTCAATTACTTTATCATCTTTATCAGAAATATAACATTCTTCATGATGTTCTGTAAAGAACAAGTTTTTTTGCCATTGCATCAAACAGCATCCTAAATAAATTATGTTCCCTGAGTGCCAATATGAAGATTGTAGCAAAAGCTCCGTGTTTGGATGGTTTGGAAACCTATCTCATAAAGAGTAGATTGTGCCAGACTGTTCCAATAGCTTTCTGATAGAAAGGTACCTGGCTTTCTAGACAAAAGAGATGTGAAAAGCCTCATTTGTTGGGATGCTCCTGCATGCGATAAAGTTCTAGCTGAGACACAATCTAGCTGCCTGGTGAAGGTGGAGAACTGCAGAGGAAATCATCGGGTGGGAGAGGGAGTGGGTAAAGAGCAGACAGCGAGGGGTAACACTGAAAGATGAATTATTATTCTGGAGGGAGACAACGCTCTTGAAGCTCGCTGTGCTTTTCTGCTCACTCTGACAGGGCACGTTCTGTCACTGTTAATACAGAACCTCAGAAAGTGGTACTTGGAGGCTCGGTGGTACAAGGTGGTACAAGGAGGCCCCTTGGCAGGGGCTTGGAGGCTTGATTGGGAGCAATACCATATCATTCAACAGAACAACGCAAAATCATGAATCCTGAAAGCAAGTATCTCAATATTTTGATATTCTGATAATTTCAGAGCTCATCTTTGGAACGACTGAGGAGGAGATGGCCCAGAGGCACTAGCTGATCACAGGCTGAAGTTGTGGAATGTCACGGAATGATCTAATAGTTTGAAAAAGTGGGAGCTATTCCTGGTGGAGTAAATGATGTGTTACTGGTGAGAAGTCCTCCGAAGACACGTTCAAGAGAGATGGAGCAAGTGTGCAAGAAGTTATAGTACAATAAGACAAAGGAATTCTTGCAACTGCAAGGCAAACACCAACCATCTTTAAGGTCTTTCTCTTTATGAAGTAAGGGGAAGTTCGGTAAGGTTATGCAGTGGATTATGAGATACCTGTAGTAGTTAAGGTTAAACTCAATGGTCCAGGAGATTTATAGGCACTTAACAATCTTAATTTCAGAGTTATTCGTAGCACTTCGTGACTATTATTTCTTGTACAAATGCCATTTTTTTAGCTTAGATACCCTCCTCTTTTCTACCACATGCTTACCCCCTGTCCCCTTCACTTCAGCAGGCTGAAACACTACACTCTGCTAGAGCATTCACCCGGTCAGATGGGCAAAAAGCGGCATGACTTCACCCGTGCTGTGCACAGCTGGGTATGACACAGCTCCAATTGACAAGTCGCCTTGGGGCAGAGCTGTGCCATCCTCTTCAGTGCGATTTATCTCCACACCATCATGACTAATGCACCTGATGGCTTCTAGACTGGAGATGGTCCACTTCTGGGCAGCTTGAAACATTTGCCCATTCAGTTTAGGACCCGCTCCACAGTTGCTGCCTTAATTTAGGAGCCAAAGAGTGTATTAACTATAGATAACACCGAGCTAGGGCTATGCAAACATCTACCCAAACAAAATGCGGTCAAAGCCAATGACCCCTCAACTGTTTGTACCAGGGCAGAAGTCTAACTTCTTTGGAGCTCTCTCATCACATCTAGAGAACTAGTGACATGCACACCTTTTATCATTTATGAGTTGCAGACAGTTCATCATGGCTTCCTGGAGGAACTGTAATGTGCTGGGCATACGTCTGAGGTCCCCCCGCTCAAATATCAACTAGAAAGTACCAGTGGTGCGGGCAGCAGAGGGAGATTACTCAGCAAGAAAAGGACTGGAGGGGCTGGCAAGAAAGCAGCATCAGCAATTCAGGCCTGTTACACCTTAACCACTGTCAATGATTTTGCAGAATCAGGTCCTATCTGTCCCAATTCTGCTCTAAATTTTTTTTTTTTTGTTCTCTTGCAGTCAATATTTCTGTATTCCTATTAGTCTAGCAATATTGGTTATAAACTGAAAACTTCACTTATACTTTAAATATCATATTATCTTCTTTCTTAACTGCAGCAAATTCTTCACCTTGAATTTCAGTTTCTTTCACAATCTGTCTGCCTATAGCCAATTACACAATTGCTCTTCTAACCAGCTTGGTTATAGACACAGAGAGACTGCTTTAAAGAGAAATTTTGTTCACAGTAATGTCTTGCAGAAGTACAGATTAACCCACCATCAGCTGAGACAGAGGAACGAGACACCAGGTACTAAAAATTCTCATAATTTCAGACTCTCTTCAGACAAAGGTAGTTTTGAATTTGCTCCTTATTTTCCAGATCATCAGCTTTTATTGTAAACTCTTCATCATTGCAGACTATGGCCCGCATGAAACCTTAACAACTGTGGAAGCTTTTTAAGTCCAACACACAACCCCTCCCTACCTAGGGTGTTCAGAAGGAAATCTTTTTAGCTGCTTGTGTCCACTTTGGTAACAGCTCCTGAAACAGTGTGTGGAAAGTTTTTAATATCTCTGGATGGAAAGAAATCCCTTTCTTAAATCCAGTAGATGTACAAAACCATAGCTTATTTGAAATGCATTTGCACTTTGAAATGCTTCCTCTGCTTTTTTCGGTAAGGGACGCCCTGTACCTTGGGAAGCAATGAAGACACTTCTCTGGTCAGGAGGCCACCACTGCAAGTGAACATGCCAAGGCCTGGTAACACAAACAAAGGGGAGAGAAATTTTGTGTTGTTAGACACATCAGCCCTGAAGGTTAGACGTGGTCATTAGGCCAAAATTGGTCAGTTCAACCAGATTAGCAAAGTTTCTATGACCACTCAGCTTTTCTTCCAAGAAACATTTCTATGTATGAGGCCACCAGCTCCAGAAAACTACGATCATGTCCATCTAGACTATTTTAAAAACAATCTAATCTGGAAAGTGCTGTTCTCTAAGAACAGTCTATTAGAATAGACTATAAGAATAGTCTTCGTGAGCAATGTGTCAGTCACAAACAATATCACTAACATTAATTCTGTAGGCTTGTTTGCACTCATTACATCCAGGGGTGCCATTTAAATCAGCTGAAAAAACTTTATTAATGCTAAGAAGTGTCAGCTTCAGCAAAGACAGTAACATGTGTAGGAATCCTGAACAGAATAAAAGTTTTGGGCCAGGGCTTGAGAAATTTACAATGAGACAATGTTTCTTTTTTCTTTCAGAATTAGCAATTTTTGCTCAAATCCATTGGTTTTATTCAGTTTGCTGAACAGTACAGGGGGGAGGTTAACCTCACCAAGCATAACTGTAGGCAACAGGCATGGTCCGCCATCACCTCATGGCCAAGGGCTTGGATATTTACCTATGCTGTGAAAAGTCTAATTCAATTTCCTTTTCTGCTGCCGACAATTTGAACTTGCCTATCACAGGTCAGTGAATTAATTATGATGCTCCGTGGGTTGCCTGGTGGCGAGGCGCTTGGTCCCTCCTCCACATTCTCCAGCTTTCCACCGCGGATGCTGCTTTATGTTGCGTAAATAGTTAATCGCAGGCGCTGGGACTGGTGCAGGAGCGCTCTGGCTCACAGACGGCGGCACTGAACTGCCAGGGCAACGGAGTCATTCAGCCTCTCCCTGGCTCAGTTCATCTATTGAAATACGGTACAAAGGCTACAGCAGCCGAGACGATGAAAGACCAGCCCTCCACATGCCCCACAACCTCTGATTAAGACATTTACCTGCAAACGTAGGAGTCGTTCATCCAAATCCTTGCTTTGAACTTTTTCCCCTCTCTTTTCAGAAGTCTCTCACATTCTCCGTCCCTCAGTTTTCCACCTCTTGTGGGAAAACTATGTGGTGGCCAGAGCCTACAGTGCTGTAGGCTTTAGAAATGTTTAAATTGCGTAGGAATAACACAGAAAGCAAAATGAGGGCATGAGTGCACGGTGTAGCTTGTTACATCCCACTGAAAGGTGATCCCCCCGGGGTTGGATGGACAGTCATTGGATAGCCAAGCAGACCAGTCCAGTGTGGAACAAACACATAGATCATAGGACCCACCCTAATTTTGTAAATTTGTTATATGCTGCCAGTGCTCTGCAAATCGATTCTGACAAGAAGGATAATAATAACACGCCGTCCACTAAACCATCTGGTCTTTCCTACCAAAAATATCTTACTCGACTATTAGAGATGCTTAATGCGCCTCACAGCAAGAATTATTTGTGGGTGTTAAACAGTGGTTGAAATCAAAAGCAAAGAAAGAAGAACATACAACCCATAGTCTTAGCTGGTGTGGTTGTAAAGCTATGCTGACTTGTGCCAGTTAAGCATACAGCCCATCGTATTTAGAAACACAGTATTAAGAGTGGTTATGTTCTGAAACTTAATCAAATTACAAATTGGAATATCTCTGGTGAAATTACTGATCCAAAAATTACAGTCAAGCAGAAGTCAGCCTTGTCTTGAATTTTGAAGGTCATTTTGAGTCATAAAAATGCAGTTTATGCTTTAGAGCTTTGAAACAATAATAAGGCAAAGGGACATCTGGCAGTAAAAGGAAAAAAAAAGAGTCACCTATGCAATCCCCCCCCCCCCCCCCCCCCCCCCCCCCCCCCCCCCCCCCCCCCCCCCCCCCCCCCCCCCCCCCCCCCCCCCCCCTACCCCCCCCCCCCCCCCCCCCCCCCCCCCCCCCCCCCCCTCCTCCCCGCCCCATTGCAATTATCTGCTGAAAAAAAACCTTTTGGAGAACCCCCTCTCCCCCAAAAAACTACCCAAAGAAACTGACAAAACAAAACCCTAGTGAATTCAGGATAAGCTGATGGCCACTGTTTCTTTTAACTCGTTCTTGTGATTGGTCAGAAGAGGGACAAAAAAAAAGAGTCTGTAGAGAAGGTGTCTCGTGTCATACATTAGATGTTGCCCAGTTGTCAACTGACATCCTTATTTCCTTCTGAAAACCCATAATAGGAACCCTAGAAATGATGGATTAGGGAAAAATCAGGAGAGAAAAATAAAATAGCTTGAGTCAGCCAAAGCAAAGTTACTTTGGCTTACTTCTTGGACTGAAAAAAAAAAAAAAAAAAAACCAAAACAAAATCCCCAGGGGGAAAAAAAAAAAGTTTTGGTGAAAAAAAGAATTTATTCAGATTCAAGGCAGTTTTTTTCTAGTTCTAGAGAAAAATGGTTTCAGATTTTTTTTCCCTTTCCCTAATTGTTGTCATTGTGTCCAACACCTTAATCTTTCTCCTTTTTTTGAAAGAGAAAGCAGGTGCTTTCAATGACTAATTTTCATAAAAAGTCTTCTAGGTTGTAAAACTAACTCTCTCATTTTGCAGCTTTGGAAATATATATTTTTTTTTAACTTAAAAAATCCTTCATTGTCTCATACCAAAGCATATGTTGTATGGACCAAATTTTCAGATAATATTATCTCACAGAAATATTTTATTTATTTCTATCCATACAAACAGGGGCTCGAGATATTACTAAGTGCCTAGAGAGAAGAAAAAAGAGAAATGAGGAATTAACTACTGAAAGAAAAGAAATTACCCAAGATAAGAAAAGAACTTGTTTCTTGGAGGAGGAGTATGCCAGTGGATGAAACAAGAGCTTATCTATTGATTTTGGCAAAAACTATTCAAACGTTTTTTTTCAAGCCAGTCACAGATTTAAAATCTCTGCACTAGGAATGCCTTATTCCTTGGTCCAAGTCATACATGGTCAGGATGTCAAGTGATGCCTCATGTGCCTAATTTTCCACACGTGGGAATAAACAAATGCTACTTGATGCCTTGAGCGGTTTAGAGATACGTACAGAAGTACAGGGCGAGACCCTAATCTAACTGAAACCGTAGCAGAATTCCTTGACTGGGGTTCTTCTCTTTTATTCTGTCATTGTGCTACAGTTTTCACCCACAAGAAGAAGATTCGGAAAGGGAAAATCAGCGGATGTCTGTGTCACCTCTATGGTACGGTCACGTAGCCCATCTTCATTATATCAGTCTTGTACGCAAACAGGGAGAGATATCCTTCCCCCAGAGACCTCATAACTCCTACCAACGAAGCAATGACTAGAGAAAAGGAGACATTTGCTCTATCCAAATGCTGTGGCCCTGCTCCCTATAGGAAGTAGGTTCAAGCTCAGGCGTTAGCCGAGAAATCTTTCTCCCTGGCCCACACAAGTCTGCCTTTCAGCTAGAGATAACAATATTTTTTCAGGTTTTTTTTTTTCTTTCTTTCTCTCTTGAGTGGAAAGAGCATTAGTATAATTAAATTTTAGAAGGGGCAGCATTAACAAAAATGAAAAAGGTAAAACTAAATCAATACAAGGTAATGTTCGAGCTGACCTGTGCTGAAATACCATTTTGAAATTTTCAGTCCATGAAACTATCCCTAGATTGACTTTTTATCTTCATTTTTGCAGGAAAAAAAATGCTTTTATATTCACTTTTTCATGGGAGAGGAAAATTGTTTTCCATGCAGCTGTATGCTTCAAGTTTACAGCTGCATTTTTCACGGATATGATCACTCAAGCCGAGGTTGTCACTCCAACAGCTTGAGCTGATCCCATGCAGGGCTTTGGAAATGACCAGAGCTACCTTGAAATTGTCCTGAGGAGAGAAGGCCCCCAGGACAACAAACACTTCAGGGCCTTGTTGCCATGCAGACCATTTGCTCTCTTCTGACCTCAAAAGAGTTTTGTATCACTATTTTTATTTTTCCTGTGTGTGACAAGACAGAATTCCCAAAGTCCAAAGTGTTAATAGAAACTCATACTGCCAGTGCATTGCAGGAGGCAGAACTGGATCCTCCTTCTCCTGTGGGCTACGGTTGCCCACTGCTCCAAATCTTACAAGTGTCAAAGTCAGAATGAAAACTGCCTTATAGCTCTGGAAAGATGAGCTATAACCTCACCTCAGCCTGTGTGTGAAGGCAGGGCTGGCACAAGGATTTCCGTCCTTATAGGTTGTGCATCTTTTTCCCCAGTGTTCAGTTTTGAGAGCTCAGTTTTAACCTGCATGAGGTATGAAGGGACCCACATTTTTTTATTTTTTAAAATAAAAAAAAAACAACCAACCAAACCCAATAAACTGGTTGAGTCCACGACACAGCAGTGTCATGGCAGTTGAGAGAATTTTCACTGACAGCAAAATAAGGGAGGGTCTCTCTGGGGAAAAGTGAATCTTGTTTCCTCTATCAATACATCCTTATGGAGCTCAGACTTGTATCCCTTCATCATCATGTCTGCGTAATTAGTCTTCAGTTTGGGGTTTTCCAAAGTGAAAAAGCAAACACGGGAATCTTGTGCACCCTGTAAAGCCGAAGGCACCAAATGCGAGTCAGCCACGGAGTTGCAAGGCTCTATAAGTAACCTACACGTGTAACTTGCTCTTTTTCAAATACCTCATCAATCTGGAAGCTACACTCCCCATATGCCTCTTCTGCCAATTCTTTTTAACTGTCAAAGAGGTTGTTTTCAAAGGACTCGAGTGACCAGCTCAGAAATCCATCTTGGTGGATTGGCAGGGCCTGGGAACTGTGTCTCTGAACTGCACAGAGGTCAGCCATTTAATTTCATATGGGCTCCCATGATTTATACATGCTCCAGCTCTCAATTCAGAACAGCCCGTGCTCCCTCTGTTCGTGGGGGTGTAATGCCTCTCCAGGACCTGCTCACTTCTGCATGCATGGCGCGTATGACTACAAAGCACAATGCCCGTGCTAAAAGAGATCAATACGCTATTATTGTTCTTATATCAAAAGGGGCAGTAGGTAGGTGTCTGTGAACACAAAATCGGACAAAAGTACTTGCCTTGTCAAACGTCGCTGGACCCCACTCTGGCTGGTGGTTTGAGCAGCATTAATGGGCACAGGTGAAATAAGCCCTTGGTGTAGGCAAGAAGCTCGCCTGGTAAGAAGTACAAGGAGAAGGAGGGGAACTCACAAGGAGTTTCTTGTGAGTAGAAGCAACACTAAAAGACCACAGACAACTTTACAACACTAAAAACTTTCAAGATCTTCTAGTACGTTTACGTTCCAGACAAGAAGGAAAATTTTAGAAAGACCCAGAGGAAGTGGTTTGCCCAGCTCAAGCAGTTTCAGAGGAAGGAACTGAGATTTCTGGGTTACCAGCCCTGCCTCGCTACAGGCGTGTGATACTTTTGTCATTTCTCTGTTGCTTCACCCATCCAACATACTCAGTCATAGGAACAGTCAGAGTTCAAAGGTAGCCTGCAAACTTGGCCTGGAAATACGATGAGAGCAAAAAAGTTGTCCAGGCGCATGCTGAGAAATTTACATGTTGAGGTCCGCAGAACAATTCTATCCTCGAAATGCTCAGACGTTTGAGAATTTGGGGAGCAGAGAGGAAAAGAGGTGCTCTTAATTTTTTCTTCCCTGTTGCCTTTTTGCTTAATACCATACACTGGGTTCTCGTGTGCTGGAATACCCGGAGTCCTGAGAACAACCCTATGCCTCCTGTACTAAATCTTGCAAGAGCAGAGCACCAGACTGAAAGCACCAACAGCACCATCTCTGGAAAGCTCATATGTGTCTGTCTTGCTGTGCGCACATATTGCAGCTCTGGTAGCATCAGCCTGCTGGCGGGAGTCCCATACGTTGAGCGATTATTCTCTTCGATCCAGGCTGATAGAAAGCTTCATGCCTTGGCAAAATGACGAAGCTATCTATGTATCTATGCTCTTTTATGACTTGGAAAGTTACACTGCTTTCTGTCTTGATTATTGCTTTTGAGAAACTTGAAAAATAAAAAGCAACAATATAAATGGAACCGATATGTTGAAGTTTTGCCATCTCCAGTTGATTTCACAAGCAACTCTCTATCTCTCTGTCATTGGCAGATTTTTTTTTTTTTTTTCTTCTTTTTGCACCTGTCTAGCTTGCCCATCGTCTGTGGTGATGGAAGAGGAGAATCCCGGAATATAAAAATACACACTCAGTTTTCTAAAAGATCTGCTGGTACTTGTAGCAAACCAAGGAGAAATGAGCCAGCCCAGACAGTATTTACCTTGTGACACAGCTAAGTCAATATACACTGCTAAAGGCAAACCTTCCCTTGGCTTTACCTTGAGCTGTTAGGTGATTTTGGATGCTCATTTGAATTTTCTGCTAGTCAAAGTAAACCAGCCAGCAAAGGCCCCAACAATTCCACAGTAGCTGTTTGCACAAGGTGGATGATGGATCCCAAATACAGTTGCATCCAATCTCTAGTGGCCTTCTGCACCATTCCTGGGCCTTTTACTGTCCTTGTGCTGACTTCCCAGGACTTCGGAAGGACATACGGCTCTTGGTGAGCACTCTCCCAGCATGCCCATCAACAACTTCAAACCAGCGCAGGATGGTGAGACCACTCTAAATTTCTCTCCTAGCATCTAAGCATCACTATCCGGTAAGGACTAACCAGCAGAGAGCTAAATCCCTGTCAAATGGTGCATTCATTTTCATTACGCCCAAGTAACTGTTTCTCCATAGATGAATACTGTAACAATGGAGAAAAAAGGATAACTTGTACCTCTGTCTCCCATTTCATCTCTCCCACATGGGTATGCTACTGACATATTCATTGCAAAAAGCACCTGCACCAAAAGGTGGTGCTCTGGGTAAATGGTTGTTCATGTCAAGAGTGCTGGTTGGCATGTTGACATGCAAGTCCTGCCTTTGTGGATTCGCACTGTTCGTGGATTTGCACTGTTCTTGTGCACCCTCTAAATTCATTAACTATGACAAGACCAACAGTCAGCAAATGCCACCACGTGGTTGTGTTACATTTAGGAATAACCGCAGCCATTTACTTCTGTTTCAGCTCCAAGCATTTCCTTTTCCCGTCTGTAGGTGGTCCAACTACAGCTTTACGTGTCTTTTAACAATCCAAAAACACTTGTAAAAAGTTTATGCCATGCTTGGAAACAGGAAAGTAGAAACCTGACAAATAAAGACTTTTCAATGCCATTTCAGGATACCCTACATTTCATCAGACCCTCCTGAGCTTTCTTTGGAGAGGATTAGCAGATCAGCCATCCTACACCAGAAGCATGCAGAAACATTCCTGAAAACAAAACTTATTTCTGTGCGTAGGGTCAGATCCATACTGATAGACAGGAAACTTCCTTGCTCGGTGTTCTTAGTGCAGACGCAAGTGATTTTTCTTTGAAGACATTAAGTCCAGTACAAAGAAGAAAGCTGAGCTGGGCAGTGTCCCGTTCCACTCTGAGAGCTCACCCTGTGCCAAGCACACCGGTTCCTGGCTTTCCCAGGGGCTGAGATGAGATTGTAAACCAAAAGAATAAATCTAGAGTAATGTGCCATTTTGTATACCACCTCTCCAGCATGGTCAGTAAAATATGAAAGAAACCACCTTGCTCCTAGTTCATGTATCCTTAGTGAGAGGAGTGCAGTATAGAATACTATACATAGATTTACATACAGAGGGTGTATGGTTTTTTTTATTTCATAAGCAGCCACCGAATACTGTATTTCCCACAAATTTCAGGGGTACAGGCAGCTCTGGCACTGCATGCAGGTACGGGAGGTGGAATAAATGACTCCTGTCTGTTTCTCCCGCATTCCCAGCGTAGCGTGCCTCGCTGCAGAGACAGGTCTGCGGCATGTCACAGGCAGCGCGCAATCCTTTCACCAAAATGCCACAGGCTGTAAAATCCTTCTCTCTGTCTCATAAAAGAAATGGAAGAGGCCTCCACTGCCTTTTGTAAATAGCAGCCTCCCATCAAATGTAGAGACTGGGGACAGGCCAGAAGATACTTCTCGCTTTGTACTTCTCAACACAGGTGAAATGAAGTCAATGAAGCCAATTTACTCCTTTTGACAGTTCTGAACTTAAAGCAGCAGAGGCAAAAGCAAGACTATGTTAGATACAAATTTATGAGTTTATTCGCCCTGAGAGGTGTTTCGTCCTCAAAATTTGCGAAAGTAATCCACAGCAAACAGCCACAAAGTAGAATGAAATATATAGAGCAGGATTATTCAGCAGCTGTCAATTTGACTTTTGTTTATGGAAGCAATATCTTATGGGAATTACCCAAATCCACAGAGTTCATGATTATTATTAATGGCATAAAGCACTGCATACTGTACATTGTAGATTATAAAACTGGCATTTGCCAACCAGTTACCTACTGGAACACCCATTAGAACACAGGATTAATTCCCTTCCTTGGAAAAAAGCTCAGGCAAGTGAGTTTTCAGACAGCAGAATAAAAAAAATAAATGTCTCGCATTAAACAAAATGTTCCTGTTTGTCCAAAACAAGCATCCTTTTTGGATTCCTTTGGATTTCTGCAACTGAAAAGTGAAGGAAAATGTGGTTTGGGGTTCAGCCTGTTTTGGGAGGGAGCCTACAAACTGTCAAGAAAACACTACATCACAGCAAAGCTCTCATCTGCCCTTTCTTTGTTTCTTTCTGTCTTTAAACTGAACTATAGATTCTGTGTTCATGAAAGGAGGTTAAAGATGAAGACAAAGGGCTGTCTTAGAAGCACCATTTCCAAAACAAAATCCCTTGTTATTGTTCTCTCCACTTTCCTCAAAACCTGTGGAGTCTGGCTCATGGCTTTTGAATGTTTGGGGTTGGTGGGGCTGAATATCCTGTGGAGGGGCAGAAACTGAGTCCACGCGGAGCCGACACGGAAACCCAGAACCACCGGCCTCGTGGGTGCCTGGGGGGCTGCTGGCTCACACGGGGGAGACGACTCCGGCGTCGCGTGCTCTCCCCTCCCCTGCTCAGCCAATGCCAACCTCCAGTTGTTTTCCAGCAAAATCAGACAATCAATTACGTTAAATGACAATGATGTGATGCAGTCTCTCCGCCCCGTCCAGCTGGGATCACTCTCCTCGTAATACCATTCTTGCAGCCAAGTACTGCATATCTCACAGGAAGGGATTTAAGCCAACAAGGTGACAAAGTGGCTTAAACACACTCGGTGGGCTAAGAGCCCGCACAATGTCTATTCTGACTTAACTGATGGGCAGGAACTCATTTAGCAGCGGTGACTCACACAGGGGCCTTCAGCTTCATTGCTTTTGTACTTCCAACATCCCTTTGCCTCTGATGCCTGCCCTGTCTGCTTCCGCGCGTGGGAATCTTGTTTTCCTACGTGTTTCTGCAAAGTGCCAGGCTCTCTGCTGGTGGCTCAGTCTGTAATACGTGGTGACATTTAGGCCAGCAGAATCACCAGTGCAGCCACAGCTTTATTTGCATTAATGTTAAATAATGTGTACAAAAGCAAAAGGAAACCTGCATATAAGACCTTTCCTTTTTTTTTTTTTTTTTTTTTTCCCCAAAAGGTTAAATTAGTATACATGCTATGGAATCTCCACGGTTTTCACTTTGTCTGCTACAGAGCTTGAACTTTAGTCTTTTGGTCCAAAGGGAGAAAAATCAATAGTATCGTACTGATACACAAGAAACTTTATTAAAGTAGCCATGGGCATCTCGGCAACCTCACCCTATCAAGCTGGCTTGCTAATTGGTTTGCAATAGCGTGGCTGCCATGAAAATTACCCAGGTCTGTCTTGTGAAAATCTGGCTCTATCAGCATCAAGAACACAAACAGCCAGGGAAGCGGTCAAAGGTCGCTTCCTACTTGTTGGGAAGGGAAAATGAAGCTTGTTAACATTCTGCTGCTGTTTCTTCTAGGGAGAAAAAAACCACATCAGTGCTACGGGGATCTGTCCTCTGGAGGATTGAACAAAGATGATCAAGCTTCTCTCTGCTCACTTCCACTCACCCATCAGGCTTTCGTTGACGGGGAAGCCTAAATAAAAAAAAAAAGGACCTGCCAGAAGTGTCATTTCATACCTGCCTGAAGTCTTTGGTTTGGAGCGCTTCCCTTATTTCGCCACCGCAACATAACCTCTCTCCCTTTCACACATCGCCTCTGCTCTTTGCTGCGTCCTGGTTTGTCCCTGTGCCAAACCAAAGCCAAATTCAAAATGGCTTCGTGAAAAAAAACATCAGTGTACCTGGGCAAGAATGAATTGAAATGTTGTAAAGCTTTTGGAAGAAATGCCATTTACAGATGGAAGAGAGGAGAGGCACAGTCTCCAAATCCCCCCTGCCACAGAGCAGCAACCCAGAAAGCAATAAAGGTTTTGGCTGGCTGCAGGAGTTTACAGTTACTTCTCTGAGGCAAAAATGTGACTTGAGGGATGACGTTGCCTGAGTAAACTGATGCCAGCAAGAAGCTGTAGCAGATCCCACTGTGTCTGTGTAAGGAGCCGCCACTGCTGAGAAGGTTCGGCGCACACCAAAACTAGCACTGAGTAGCTCCTGGTTTGCACCAGACTTTTTCACCGGATTCTGTGATGGAAAAGAAGCCCCGGACATCTTGCTCAATCCATCCAAAAGGCCAGGTGGGCAGTAGAAGGTGTTCAAATCTACCTTTTATTTTCTTCCCATTCTTCAATTCAGGATGTGACCCAAAAAATAAATAAATCTGTTTCACCTGGTAACAATGTCAAGGAACTTCAGCAGCCAGGTGCTGCACAAGCAATGAATATAATAATTTCCAAGAAATTGAGAGCTAAGTGGGAATTTTCTGTTACACATGCAGTTTTCCATAATGAAAACTTTACTAGGAGCACCACAACTCAGACATAAACTGTTGTCCATGACCGAAAGCACACCAATTGCAATTTCAAACACACAGAAGATAAATATGGATTACAGCCACTTTCGGGCCAGGGAAGGGCCTGTTCAATCTCCTGACCATCTTATGCCAACGAGGGGTCCTTGATAGCTTGGAGGCCTTCCGTGTTTGTGTGAGCATGTAGGCACCGTGGATAAATATGATCTCCCTCCCATGACGGTGCATTTGGGGCCCAGTGGAGCAGCTCCGCCTATCCCCACATAGAAGCTCTCAAGGTTAACTGCCTTTAGGGATGCTGTGTGGCTGTGTTGTACCAAAAGATCTAGCTTGTGGTCTGAAATTGAGCTAACCACTTGTGTTGGTATAGGGCCCTGAAGACTAACTCAAAAATGCCTGTGTTGCTGCTGCTGAAAAAATAAGGTAGAAAAAATAAGGTAGAAAATATGTGGAGGAGTCATGGATGGAATAATGTCAAAATTGCGCTTTTTTTTTTTTTTGTTCACAGTTTATTATGAAGATATTTTAATTTCTGCAGTCAGCTCTCTGGGGATGCTTTCAGCTTTTCCGTATTGTGATGGAAGGAAGCTAATTTAGGGATCAGCCATGCAAAATCCTCCATTGGCCAGTCCAAAATAAAACTTCTAAAGGGTCAGTGGATTAGGACAAAAACCAAACCAAAACAACTAAGAATGTGTGAGATCTGGCTTCATGAACTAGGTTGAAAAGAAATGCAGGATTTCAACATGAAGTTTGATGTGTAGTCTTTTTCCTTAGTACAGAGTGGTTGGTTGTGTCAAATTACAAGGGTCTCATATGCTTGTCCTATTCACTTTTCTGTTAGCTTACTTACACCAATAGATCACCCTAAATTTTCAGCAAAAATGAAGAAAGATGAGTTTTCTGTCACCATTAAAAAAAAAAAAACTGTTTCTAAGGGGAAAACCAGATTTTTATTTTTTTTTTTTTTCAGGTGGAATGGAGGACACTGGACAGGAAAACAAATTGATTCAGAAAGCCATTGAACTCTATGAATAGCTCAAATCTCTTCAAACTGGTAATGATTCACAATAGTTTGTTATTATGCTACCAGAGTCTGCTGAAATGTCTCTTCCTCCCCCTCACACACAGATGCGCACACTCTAAATACAATATTAAAGATACCCTTGACTAGCAAAGATCCTGTCAAAGTATGCTAATCAAATCCAGCTTTGATTTCATGCTTACTTTTCTGCTCATCCCAATTGTAAAGCTAAGCTGTAATTAATACATAAGAGGCTGGTGATTATGCAGTATTAGTCTGAACATATAGAGTGAACATACAGCATTAGATTGCATTTCAATAGATCAGACACTGTAAAGAAATAAGATCAACTCACGAGGTCTGGTATTAGCAGGCTGCGAACTTATCGTGGTGACAATCTTGAGATCTTGCATTGATCTCCTGCTACTGGTGACATCTTTTGCATCTGCTTGTGTGTATGCTTATACGTGTACGTGCAGACTAAATAGGTACTCTTTCCCCTTTAATTTTTTTTGCAATTTAATTTTTAGCTACATCACGCAGAGAACCACTGGTGTTTCTTTGGAAATGGGCCTGATAGGTGACTGCCATGGCAGAGATGATGTGCCTGCAGCAGCAGACCTGCGAGCTGTGTTCCCTCCCTGCCCGCCAGCTCGGGGACAGCCCACGAGAAGGGCAAAACTTATAAAGAAATAAACATCGCAGCATTAGCTGGCACCCTACTGCCACAGGGTACATAAAAACTAGAGGACTCCCTTTAGGTGGCTTGTCAAAGACCTGCTAAGGTCTTCTTTGTATCCCCCTGCCGGCAGAAAAAAACCCAAACCCTTTCTGTAGTCTGAAATACTTAGAACTGGAAGAAAGGACATATGACTCCAAGAAAAGTCCTGGGATCCATCATTCAGCTTTATAGCACAGGAAATCATACTAACTGTGATAAATAGTGAAAAGCTAAGGTGAGGAAAAAGTAGCCCCCTATGATCCTGAACCTACTTGTGGATTCTCTGGAGCAAATCCGGAGCTATTGTAGAAAAAAAGAAACAACAGAGGTCCAGACCTTCAAAGTCAACTTGGCACCATAAAAGTTTAAGCAGTTCATCCTTTGAAGAGTGCTATGCCTCAAAACATTTTTTATTAAAAAAGAGAAAAAAAAAAAGAAAAAAGAAAGACAAGGAAAGGAAGGTTCAGTTGTAAAGAGAGCTTTATTCTGCATGCAGGAGCCGATTGCATTTCACCGCTGAACCGCAGAAGAGCAATCCTCCCGTGTTGAGCACAGCCGCGCCATGGCTGTGGTGCGCCATTTCCCCGCAACATAACGAGATCATATGTGAAAGCCTAAATTATGCAAATGAAAAGGCTCCACTAATACTGTTGAAATATTCCTGGAGTGTACACTTGACAACCTCAAAGTACATTTCACACCACTAATGACTTCATCACACACAATTGTCATGAGTCAAGCAGTTTCCATAGCAACGCCCTAGTACAGCTGTTTACCCATATAAAGTACTGCACCTACTTAGTTACATATACAGACAGATCACTAGATTCCTAGGTACTGAAATTGAAATAATTCAATTTTCAGTGTCTCTCTTTATGAAGTGATTCTGCCAGCTATAGGTATTAGCATATCAATGTGACTTTGACAGGGTCTGCTGCAAAAGACATATTTTGCAGGCACTTCATGTCAATTAGAGCCCTAACTGTTTCATGGAATAATCATTCCTGCCAGATTAAGGTCAGGCTGCAAGGTAATTTAATTGGTGCCATTATATCTAGGGGGAAAAAATGCTCTAATAAAGTGCACACACTGTAGCTGCCAGTGAGGCTGTGCTATGCGACATGAAAGGGATTGCCTTCCTAAAGTGCATGGGCAAACCATTTAGAGAGAAAGAAATAAGATGGAAACAACTTCAGATGCTTTGTTTCCAACAAAATTCCAGTGTGTTTGACCAAGGGGGGAATTTTATTTCACTTGAAGTGGTGCTATTCACAAGGGAGGAAGCTGAAGAAAAATAAACAAGAATAAGGGGGGGGGGGGGAAATCCCCTCACTCTATGTACATCTTCTTATCTCCTGTGGAATGATAAACACTTTAATTAAAAATCTGCAAAAATCAAAACAAAGCCTCTTTTTCCCAGGGCTCTGGTGGCTGGGATGTAGTGAGCCAGGCGGGAACCTCCCCGGCCTCCCCCTGGGGAGCAGGACCGGCAGGATTACTCCTTCCTCCTGCAGAAACTTTCAGCCACAACTTGTTTCATGAGCAGCATGAGTTCAGTTTCCTATGGAGTCAGGTAGATTACTCCCTAAATTTCCCCTACTTATCCATAATTCAGGTTCTCACACTTTTCCAGAGGCCCCCTTCCCCCTGCAAGAGCCAGGTCCTGGGGTGCCCAGTTAAAGAGGCATGACACGACTGTGTGTCAACGTGAGTGCAGGAATGCCAGCTGCATAGACACGGAGGTCTGCTTTCTTCTGCCCAAAAAGGGTAATCATTCAGATCTTTTTCATTTCTCCAGGTCCTGATTTTCACCACTTTTTTTGGAAATTTTATTTTCCTTGAAGCGTATGTGTTTCTTCTCTTCTGTTTAAAGCCAGCCAAAGTTCTCAGGAGACCGACAGACAGACAATGCAGAGATTTCTCCAATATGATAAGCTTATAATATACGAAAATGATGAGAAAATAAGATTGTTAGCTCTGTATGACTTACTTAAGGACAACAACTTACAACAGCCACCACCACTTTGAACCTACCCTCTTTCTTGGCAAAACAGAGCACTGGGGAAAGTATCTGCCTTGCAAACTGATTGCTCCTCATGGAGTTGGCCATGCTCAGCATTGTGGTCGTGACAACACTCTAAATACCAGTATAGCAAAGATTAGGCTAACTGAGGAATATAAGATGTTTATCGAAGGCTCAAGGCCAGATTTTTGGTTGATGTAAACTGTCTCATTTTCACAGACTTCATCTAGGCTGTAACCACTTAAATAAAGTTGAGGATATTAATAAAATACTGTGACAAGTTCAAGAATAACAGAGAAGATAAAAGTTTAGTTAGATTCTATATACCCCAAAGTGTTTATAATGTGTTTGTAAGGACTCTGCAAACTGTAGTTTTTATGTAGCACTTTTTTTTTTTTTTTTTTTTTTTTGCATAGAAATGTGTATTCCTTAACTGCTATTTCAGACTCATAACTTCTGCATCCCTAGAATATTTGTTTTTATTACTTTACCATTAAATAAAACATTGTGTGCCTTGAGTCATATTTGTTACATTGTGATGTGAAAACTGATCATAATCAACTTAAGCTCAAAAAACAGAGCTGCGAATAAAAGTTGTCTTCTTTCTGAATGAAAAAATAGATATATAACAGGAAATTCTGCCAAACCAGAACAATTTTGCAAAATTGAAGCAATGGAAAAAGATCAGATTCTGATCCCTTTGATTTCCCTATGAATATTTCAAAAGACTCTATTCATTATTACTATTTCCTTTTACCTATCCACTCAGGCTTACAGTGGAACTATTTAAAAAGATATAGGAAAGATTTTTGCCCATATGAATATTGCATAAACTAACTGAATTAAGGTCAAGCAAAGGTAGATTATAAATGGAAATGAAGTTTTTTGTCATTATTATTTTCCTTTAAATATGTCTGCTAGAACATTTTGGTTCAGCATCCCATCCGAATGGATTTGATCATCCATAAATTATCTGTTAAAACTCCATTAATCCCATTACAGATGTAGTCTAGCTTCCATCATTTGGTTCACCCTGGTCATGAATGCAAGAACAGAGATGGTGGGGTGAAAAGGAGCTCTGGATTTGAGTGCTCAGCAACTCAAAGAAATTCAAAGCTGTTAGGAAGACCATTTTTTTTTCTTTTTTTTTTTTTTTTTAATCAAATTGAATGGCTTCATATTTTGGGGGTGATAGGTATTGCAGCCACAAAACAACAAATGTGTAAATGTAAGAGCAAAATTTGTCTTGGTGCACACTTTATGCAGGCAAAACTGTAGCAGATCTCTAAACTGAGCAGCTTAAAAGAGCAACGTTTAGTGACAGCAAGCACAAATTTACAAACTAGGATCTAAATTAGCTGTGTTTATAAGGGGTCCACCTTGCTTTCTTTCATTCTCTTCTTACCCAGAAAACCAAAGAGGATGGAGTCAGTACAGAGTTCCTCGGTTCCCCGTTGAGGGAACATACATATAGCTGTTCCATAAGAATTCTTAATGGAGATAGAGCACATTTTTCAGCTCACTTATAGTATAGTGCAACCCAGGTGGAGGTGACTAACCTTGTAGGCTCTGCTGCCTGCACCGGCAAGACCTCCCACCTCTTCTAGTACCTAGTGCCATTTGATGTGCCCCAGGATAGTAAAAAGACCCTCACCGAGCTGGCAGATATGACGTGGTACCACTAAGAAAAACATACTCTTCTAAGGCATTAGGTGGAGGCCAGATGGGAAGGACATCTCAAATGCATCTGAATGGGCAATTTAATTAAGGCTCTGGTGACATAATGGGAGCTTAGTTAGATAAGTCTTCGTGGACTTCACAGCATTCCTGATGAAAGCAAAATACTGTCTTTCCTCTGGCCAGAGCCATATACAGAACAGAGTATAAATACGTACAGGAACAGAAGGAAGATGAGCCTCACTTATTTTCTACCTGCCTCTCAACACAGATGGTATGGACTATTTATGTTTAATACAATTCTGCACATGCAGAATAGATACAAAATCCCCACTGCATACCCAACTACATTAACAATATTTTAGAAATTTAAGATGCTTTCTGGCAGGAATGTAAATTTTGCATTCTATAAAATGCAAGATGAGTTGAAACTCGGTATAATCGCCGCTGAATCCATATTGTCATAAATCCTTCTGTTGCAACTAAGGATGGAAGCAAAGACCGAATCTATTCAACAAGCGACTGCTTTCAACCCACAGAACTGACCTGTTGCTTTTCTTTCAGCTGGAAGAAAGAGGGATTCACCGTTGAAGCACCAGGCATTGCTTCAGCGGTGGTGAAGCAGTGCAGGGAGCTGTCTGCTGGGGTCTGGGTGTTGAGCTCCTGCTCCTTTCACAGATGACTGGCCCACATCTATAACACAGTTTTCATGACTCAAACCGTTTTCATGAGTGTCTTTGCAGCCGTCACTAGACCACGTTGAGAACATCGCTCCGGGTACAATCTGTGGTATGCGGAAAACATCCTGCTCTTCAGCAGGAGATCTTCATGAGGAGCTTTGCACTAGCATGCAGCCAAACCGCAGCTGAGCTGTGACTTTGTTTCCTATTTGCAATATTACACTTATTATGCTACCTACGGCCTCCAGCTATGCCCATACACCTGCTTGGAGCGGGAGGAGATGGAACAGAGTTTTGATGAGTCGTTAGACTTGTGCACACATGTGACAGTAAGGCCACTCCCATCACACAGGAGCCCCTAAGGCTGGACAAGTGTCTGCCTGAGGCTGTGGGAGGTAGTGGTGGGCAAACAGATTGATTTTCTGCTTGCTTTAATAAAGTAGTACCATCCTTTTCTCTTTTTTTGCCTTTTTCCTCCAAGAATCCCCCCCTCTTCATTTCCTTGTGATAGGAATGAACTTGGTCCCTGAGTCCACAGAGAGCTGGGTTCAATGGAAGTGATTTAAGGACCAGCATATTATCTAGATTGCAGAAGGAATAACTCTTTCTTCTTTTTTTGTTTGTGGTTTTTTTTTTTTTTTCTCTTTTTACTTTTCAAAGACAAAGAAAACTAGAGATGGAAAGTTTTCACATTCGTGAAAACATTTTCTTTCAAAGGTTTTCTGACAACAAATAAGCTAAACTGATGATGAAAGCCGATGAAAACTGGGAAAATATTGTCATAAACAGACATTTCCATCTGGCTGAAAGCCACTTTCATTCTTTTTTCTAATCTTGTGTTGAATGAATTCACTTTTAACAAAGCTCTCAGCCGATCTGGAGATACCCTTCTGATGCTAAGGCCTCGCTGCTTAATTGCCATTATCTCTCTGTTTGTCAGGTGAAGCAAGTCATAAGAGTTTGGCCCGGGACAACCTTTTTGCCATAAGAAAGCCTTCTAAGCAACAGGCAACATTTTTTGTCTACACTGTGTTTACAGCCTGCAGCATCCTTATTTAGCCAGCAAAGAAACCCATTATCAGAAAAAGATACATTCCCGACTTCAGGTTTTGAATCCTTGCACACAGCTGCTGCGATGCACAGAGGAGAGAAAACAGCTCAGAGCACATGCAGAGGAAGAATATATTAAGCTATATTCAAGGGAATAAACGTGACAAAAGATTTCATGCCTGATTTTTTGTTTTTTTGTTTTTTTGTTTTTTTACAAAAAGAAGACAACTTGCAAATGTATATCTCCAGAAAGAGGAGGCGGTAATGAACAAGGACAGTGCCTTTCCCAGTAGGTGATGAGTAAGCCAAGGGATAGCTGCAGGATGCCATGATGTACTCTGCTGTCACAAAGATTTTACACATAGACCGGACGACCTGTTCAATAAATCAACATGCATCTATCTTTTTTTTTTTCCTTTTTTTTTTTTCCTTTTTTTTTTTTTTCCTTTTTCTTTTTTTTTTTTTTCCCCAGGTATGTATCTGGAAACTCACAGCCACGTTGTAATGCACGTACAGTGTTTGTTAACTTGGCATACCCATTTCATCATTTCCAATCCTTTGATATCTCTTGGGGGCGAAGCATCATTATGTAACATAGCACACACGGTACCACTCCATGAACTTTGTCCTTGCTGGGAAGGAACAAAAAGAAACCGAAAAAGCACATAAGAGTATTAACAGAAAGGTAAACACATATCCTAGCAATCATATACTGGTTAGACTGGCTACCAGGTATGTTTTCCTCATGTCTCAAAACCACTTATTGATTTCAGTGGGAAATGTTCTTGCCTAGCTTCTTTTTGAATCAGATCTGGCTTTCAAAGGAGGAATTCCAGATAACTTCAGCAGTCTTGCATGAGGCTTTTTCTCAGCCTTGGCTTACTTTCCTGTGCACCGCACTGGTCCAGCCCAGGACACAAAGCAATGCGAACTTGTGATCAACTGGCTGATGTAAAGCTGGAGAAGATCCATTTGATGGTCACAAAATAAAGGCAAAGAGTGAGGCTGTTGCATAGGAAGTTATTAGTTAAACTGAACAGGACATTAAAAAGTGGCTAGAGAGGAGTAACAGCAACTTGGGCAGATCACACACTGCACTGGGAGGGGAAAGATTCTAGGAAATGGCAAGTGAACTTAGCATCTGACCAAAGTGCATTGGAAACTCTACGACTGGGAGAGAAGGGGTAGGGTTAACCTCAGATGCTCAACAAGGGATATGCCCATCTACAAGTGAATGGTTGGTTCACTTGGAAAGACAGATTCAGTCAGGCACCATGGGCCTCTTCTCATGAACTGTGCAGTGAGCGGAATTTTCAAGAGGGCCCACAATATCAGAAGGACATGGACCTGTTGGAGCAAGTCCAGAGGAGGATACAAAGATGCTGGGAGGGCTGGAGCCCCTCTGCTGTGAGGACAGGCTGAGAGAGCTGGGGGGGTTCAGCCTGGAGAAGAGAAGGCTCCGGGGAGACCTTAGAGCCCCTTCCAGTCCCTAAAGGGGCTCCAGGAAAGCTGGGGAGGGACTCTGGAGCAGGGAGGGGAGCCATGGGACGAGGGGTAACAGTTTAAACTGAAAGAGGGGAGATTTAGGTGAGATATTAGGAAGAAATTCTTTATTGTGAGGGTGGTGAGCCCCTGGCCCAGGGTGCCCAGAGAAGCTGTGGCTGCCCCATCCCTGGAGGGGTTCAAGGCCAGGTTGGACGGGGCTTGGAGCAACCTGGTCTGGTGGGAGGTGTCCCTGCCCAGGGCAGGGGGGTGGAATTGCGTGATCGTTAAGGTCCCTTCCAACTCTAACCATTCTATGTTTCTATGAATGGAATCAATGCAATGGAAATCATTGGGACTACCACTACCATAGAAAGTCGCGGCAGCAGTAAAATCATGTCTCAGAGCGCAGTCCTGCGTGAGATGGAAACATCACTGGAAGATGACAGCATTTGCACTGCAGAGGTGAAATAGCTTCATATGTTATAAAACCAGCTTTCCCAGATTTGGGAAGAAAAAGAAGAAAAAAAGCCACCCTGCTCTTAAAATTCAAACTTCCTCAAGAACTTTCAGAAGATTTGATCTTTCCCATAGACATTTCACGAATGTTTCACAAGTAACAACTTGTCTCAGTCTTGCTGCTTTACATGGTGTTTTGCAAGTGGATCAACCAATTTTCTAACAGCCAAAGAACAGCCAAAAGTATAAATACCATCAGACAGGAAGAATTACAATGGCTAATATACATAATTTTTGAAAAATTTTCATGATTTTCACCAGAATGCCCTATTATATAACAGTACGAAAACAGGGATAGGGCAGAAAATTACCTTGCTTCTCTGATTTTCTAAGCCATCATGGGATTATACAGGTATTTAAAAATACACTGAATTAAGATTTATTTGGGCAATTGTCACTCCAATTTTGTCTATAGTTTACAGTAAAAAATTCTTTCGCACAGGCTTTCTTCTTCCACTTATATCAAAATATCACTATTTATAAATATAAGGCATGGACTCTGATGGGAGTTTTATCTGTCAAGAATGTCATCCTCTGAGTCCACAACTCACCATGTATACAATAGGGAAAAGGAGAAAAAAAAGTACCTGTCAACTATCCACAACATATTTCAGATAGTAGCAGTAACACTTAGGTTTGAAAGAATACTGGAATAGGTTATCGCAATGTGTCCAAATCCTTCTACGTTGCAATGTCTTGTATTTAAAAACCAAAAGAGAAAAAGTAATTTTTCATGTTTCAGTAGATCACTTTCTATCAACATAACATGCTGACTTATGGAGCAAGAAAATAAGTTAACGTGTCAGGCGCAGGGAGAGTGAAGTAATGAGCCCCATGCTGGGATCCAAGTTAAAAGGAATGTATACAAATGCATGAGGCATACAAAATAAGATGACCGAATTGGATGCATAGCGTGTGTGCTCATGGATACATTTAGAAAAATGACTTGGAATTAAACACAAGCAGTGACCAGAAATAAGAGATAAAATAAATACAGAGTATAACTCTGAGGTTGGAGGAGACTGTTGGTTTGCAGGGGTCTGGCAGGCAGAAAGAGGGGGTTTACCCCAGCTGCTGTGGGAAAAATAGTGATTGAACATCACTGATGCTCTAGAGGGAGTCTCAGGAGTTCAGTCATGAATTACTCTATTTCGTCTTTAAGAAGAAATCTGAAGCATTCTAAATTGTTTGAGTATGACTTCAGAGTATAATTATAAAAGATGGAATTCAAAACTTTTTTAGAAATGTCCATCAATTCCAAAAGGCTTTTTTTTTTTTATTTTATTTTATTTTTTTTTTTAAATCATGAGAATGATTTCGTTTGATTTCATTTGATTTTCTAGCTTCTGCGGATGACAAGGCAGGCAATGATGATCTATTGTATACACAGTCTGTTGCCTGATATTGTTTTTTTTCCTGAAGGTGGATTAAATCACACATTTTTTAGAAAGGTACCTAGCCTTGCCTTAAACATTCCAAATCACAGAGAATCCACCATATTGGCTGATGAGCAGATCCAATATACTGCATCTGCCACTAGTAGAACGTTGGATGCAATTTCAGGTTTGAATTTCTCTTAGGTTTAGCTCTTGGATGTTCTTATACTTGTGTGTGGAAAATTAAGATACCCAGTCCCCTGCTATACAAGTTTTCCATTTATCAGCAACCATACACAGTGCTGAAATCACATAAAGCCTAGGTTGTGGGTTTTTTTTCCAAATACAAACTGATAATACTTGCCTTCCACCTGCAGAAACCTTTTTTTTTTCCTTACTCCATTTTATTTCAAGCAACTACAAGAAATTTAGTAACCTTTTACCAATGCTCAGTAATGAAGAGAGATGAATCACTGTTTTTTTTTTAATAAGTACATTCGTTAGGAAAAAAAAAAAAAACAAAACAAAAAAACAACAACAAAATGCAGTTCCGGAGGGATGGGAGTTATTCATGAAGTGTGGTCAAAATCGATATAAATCTTTGTGGCCAAAAGAGCTGAAAGAACATTTGGAAATATCTAATATTTTGTGTTGACATTTTCTGAAGAAAAGATTGCCATTTCTGTTTCTAAGTGTCATTTTGTTTGGAAATTCAAAAAACATGTGTCACCCCTATAATTATAATATTGTGACAATATTACATATTTTGCCTGGTATTTACTTTTTTGATATTTTCTAAGACCATATTTGTTCGAATATCCCACCAAAATCGCACACTGAGATAGTCATCACCTCGCGTTTCGCACTTTTGAGGTTAATTTTCAGTTGCTTTTGTTTTTCATTACAGTGTCTTCTATCTTGTAAGTTTGAACTGTAGCCTCTGTTGATGGGTGTGGCCCATTTTGTTTGGTTTATGAGCTTACTCTATGAGATTTTGAACCTTTGGTCAGCCAACTCCAAACGCAATAATTACTGCACTCATTACTGGCCATCTGAAAACCATTGTGGTGTCTTCAGATTTTACTGGCTAAGATTTATCTCATTGATACAAATGCTGAAGAGAGCTGGATTAAGACCCTAATCCCTTGGAGACTGCATTAGCAGCAACTCAACTCATTGATTTCTCCCCATTAAAAACTCCACTTCAAGACCTGTCAGACAAGGAGTTTTAATCCATCTAACGTGTGCCCCGTTAATTCTATATAATGTAGGGGTTTTTTTTAATCTAAATGTCATGTGGTACTAAATCAAATTCATTGGAGAAATCCAAGTATATTATGCCAACAGCATTGTCTTTATCAACCAGACCTGTAATGTTGTCAAAAAAAATATAACACGTTTGCTTGACAAGTCCTTCTCTCCATGCAAACATGTTGACTAGCATTAATTATACTTTTATCATCTAATTCTTTGCTGACAGAGTCCTGAACCAACTGTTCGAATAGTTTGGCCAGACTGACATCTGACTAACCAGTTTACTGAGTCATCTCTTCTGCTGCTTTCAAATGCTGGGATTTTACTGGCAATCATCCAATCTTCAGGAAATTTCCTCAACTTTACAAAAAACTTGTTAAAGTCTGGTTTGGAGTACAATCAGCTAGTTCCTTTTAGATCTCCAGACATCAGATATACATGTCTGATTATTTAACAGTGACTCATGTTTTCCTCTAAAACAGATGGCCACCACTCTATTTTATTTGCTGCTTTATCTCGGACGATACCTCTTCTGCTTCACATTATTCACAGGATGGAACTGTATGTTTTAATAAGTATTTTATAGTTAAAAAGTTTTTAACACATCCTAGAAAACAGGTTTTGGTGTCACTGTATGCAGATTTAGTAATAAACGACAAAGACTGAGGGGGTTTTGTCCCTAATATATTTTCTAATTGCATTTTTATACATTTCAACATAAGTTAACATCTCCACTCCATGCTGGTGTTTTTTTCAGATGTCCTATCACTTCTTTCACACCTCCTTTTGGTAGCACATATCTCAAACTTACATTTTAGAAGTCACCTGATTATGAAAAATATTTCTTAAAATAGGTGACATTCTTCTATTCATCCATCAGCAAGGTGGGGAACAGGTTTCTTACCTTTGCCTCCTGGTTTGCAGCTCTACCTGCTAAACTCTGTTGCATCTTGATCAAATATGAACAATTGGATTAGAAATGGACACATACTTCTTTACTCACGAAGAAAACACGTATTTCTCAGGCAATCGTCCCCAGTTTGCACAGTGCCTCAGGATGTCATGATTATTATTCAAAAAAACTCTAAACCATAAAGTTTATCTGTAACAAAGCAGGGCGTTGAACTTACATGTCCAGCTATTTCAACTGCTTCACCAACCCTTCTCAATAAAGTTTTCTAATTCTCTCTTGAAGAGCACTCCAAGAATTTATATTTCACCATTGCTGTTAGTTTAACTACTGTACTAGGGGACAAAAAAAATAATGAAAATTATATTTTTTGCGGGTGAGGAAACACAAAACTTGATGCCGTCATGATCGCACCTCAAATATTCAAAAGAAAATGGTTTTCAGGGGCCAATTTGTGCATTATTTTTCAAGTTTTTGAGGAAGGGGAGGATTTGTCCCTATGCCAGTATGTTGTGATCAAACCAATATGCCCAAATTTGTATGGCTAATGAGGAAAAAAAATGTTTACTATTTCTATGCAATTAATTCTGGGAGGAAAAGAGTCTTTCAAGGAGACAAACTGGAGTAAGTCTAGTCTCTGTGAGCTCTGGTGAGTAAGGGTACACCAGATAATGGAAAAACACACAGAGGGCTACAGTTCTCTTACGTGCAGTTTGGGATCCTGAGACAATATCTGCAGAGCCATCTCAGGTCTCTTACTCCATGGACTTAAAAATGTTTGCTCCCACTTGCTTCTAAGGAGACATGGATGCTTGTGCCTTTGAAAAGCTGTCTCTCCTGGTTCCTACCTAGCACATTGCACTCTCCTGAACTTTATCTATGAAATTTATAAATTAAAAATCAAGAGAATATAGGTCCAACTTTTGAGAGATGGATAAATTGTATTATCTCAATAATGAAATTATACTCCTTGATATTATGAACTTCAGTGAGCCTACAGAGAGTTGGTCGGTTGTAACATGAAACCCTAAAATCCAAAGCCCTGCGGTGTGAGATGGACAACCTGTTTGTTGACAGGACAGAAGCCAAAACACAGAATGCAAAGAGGACTCTGGACAAGCCAACACAGTTACGCATGGAAGGGTTAGACTAAATTCTGGAAGCTTGACTCTTAACCCAAGCCTTGAGTACAACAGCACTGATTCTCCTTCAATGTTCTGTAAAACCAATTCTGAATCCAAACCTTTTGCAGAGTTTGAAACCATTTATACTCAAGATCAACCAAGTGTTAATTTTATTTTCTGTCTTCTTGCAAAGATCTGTCCTGGATGAACACTTCTAATTAATATAGAAATAATAATTCTACTCTATAAAACTTGTTTTGACGATGAGTTCATGACTACCTTCAACAACCTTTATATTTCGTTTTACAGTGGTGCCATATCTTTAAAAGTGGTGGAAGTACCCAGAGCCCAGTTAGAGAGAATGAATGATATGTTCCTATGTTCCTCCTATTTTCATTCTCCTTTTTCTAGTTATGAGCAAACTCCTCTCCAACCCATTTCTGTAGATTACTTCTATTTATTCTTTGTTCCTGTTTCCAAGAATACATCTTCAGAGTCAATTTGAGCTTCAATACATGGCAATTACTAAAGAAATAAAATATTATTACCCCCATCTTCAAGCATTTTGGCTGCATTCTTCTTGGCTTTTTTATTTTCAATATCTAAAGTGCAGCACTCCTTCAGTGCCCTTGAAGAAGTATTTGTTACATTACTGGATGCATTATTCCTTAGAAGAAGAAGGGGAAAAAAATATCTTTCAATTTATGAATCATTCTTATCTTTACTCTTCACCTTTAGTTCTCTTTGTACTTCCTCCTCTTACGGTCTTCTAAATTATTTCTGGTCTAGTACAATGTCATAAAGTTGGAACACTATTTTGCTATTACTTTTATCAATGTTTTCACCCCTTCCATTTTTAGACAGTGCAACCTCACTCTCTTGGCACCCAGGAATGCTATTTTATTCTCCAGAAACCTGTTTTTCTTTTTTTCTCACCTACTGGAAAGCTGATGATTTATTTATTTTAACCTTTCCATATGCCATTTTTTTTGGCTCAAATGCATTTCTGGACTAAGGTATATTGACTCTTATCAGAGGTACAGAGTTCTCTGGCTCTGATTTCCTCAAAGGCTGTATCACCGAAACAAAACCAAAGGACACCATTCACAAGGGACTCTCTTATCCACATGACTCTCAGGGATGCTTATAGAATTAAATAGCAGGTCTCCAAAAAAGGCAAAGAACTATTGATGGATCAAGGTTCAAATACCTCTTCTTAATCACTCTGCCCAAAAACACTTATGAACATAATCTATATTACTACTCGTGGCAGAGGAAGAAGATTAGCTCTCTCTGATCAAGGAAAATAACAAAGTTGCAAACATCCACTCTGCTAAATAAATCAACATCAATTGCAATTGATCCCATTTTACACATTGTTTTACATCTGTGATTTTAAATGTTACTGAGCATGAGCAATGCCCGTGCACTTAATGTGCCTGCAGCGGCAAAGCTAAAATGCAGTCAGACCTTTTAGCAACGGACTTTACCAAAATGCTGATGTAGACCAGACCAACCAGTCAAGAGGGATAAATACTGTCAGACGGATATTAAAATACATGGAAATATAAAGGGTATGAACAAAGACGAGAGGTTAGGGCAGACATACTTGACTTCACAGCCTGGGTGGGCAAACAGTTACCTCCGATCCCAGCACCTGAGAAACCTCTGCAACAAGTAGATGTGCTGCAGTGCCCCATCCAGCATCACACACAAAATGTGCAGGCTGACCTCCCCGAGGGGGACATGTACACCAAAACAATGGGAGATCAGCCACCCAAAGCAGTCGCACAGACAAGATAGAATAGCTGGGCAGCTCTTCAGTAATATTCTGTGGTTTTATAGCTTTTTTCCCCTTTGGAGAGTTCTCCTAAATGTTAACCAGAACCACATGGCTGGCAAGTCGCAGCTATGTGAGCCACAGGAACCCCCACAAAAGCACCACCACCTCTATTGTATTCCCTGCAGTACGATAAGGTTTCTCAGCATGGCCTCAAGCTATGTTGACTCAAAACTGAGTCTTCAGAAGGAGCTCACAGGAGGCAGGATAAGGGCACATTACACAATGGTTATGATCCAATGTTTCTGGTTTCCTGAGCAGTTTGTTGCTACTATACAAATTCAAGGGTGGATTTTAAGTCTGATATGAGATACGTGTCTATTCCAAAAGTTAAAACACGCTTAAGGCATTTGTGAACCACACACAGCTGCCCTCAGAGTGACATACGGCTCTCAGCTGTCCAAGCACATCTTTTCTACACACACACCTTTATTCTAATGTAGCATTTCCTGAAGTCACATATAATAAAGACCCAACATATAGAGCTGGGTGGTGTTTTGACCTCCAGCCTTAAAGCTACCGACACTGAAAGCACTTAGGTACCATCAGGACAGCAAACATCCATAAATATCCAAAAGACTAATGCTATTCATTAATTCTGCAAAAACATGTGCTATGGGCCTCCTAGTGTATGTCGGTCTTACAACTGTATTACGCAGCGGACTATTCCCCAACAGGTGTGTTGGAAAGTTGAGTTGCAAGGAAAGACAATACAGCAATCCCCATTTTACATGGGAAACTAGGCACAGAGAACCCAACCACTAGAAGGTCAACTCTAAGAGGACTTCTGAATGTCTTTAGGGATCCACAGAGAGCTCGTTTGTCCATGATCACTCCTAAAACCTTTTTCATCAAAGTGGTCCTCCCAGACCTGGGGCGGGGGGAAGTGCCAGGACTTGGAAGTAGGGGATTGCAATAAATTTACCCATTTTTCAACCTGGGAATGCTGGATGAGCAAAAGAATGAGAACAAAACAAAGGAAATGGAAAGCACTGACAGTTTGGCACTTTTTTTAAACCCTAGGCCCCTGTTAATCTTTGCTGAAAGATGATTCTGTAATGTGCAAAATTAGTGCCTTAGAATTTAACTAGATTTTGAGTGGATTTTATCGTATTTTCCTTGATTAAACAGACACCTCCAAGCGCTGGTTTAAAGACTGATACAACACTCAGAAAGGAAGGAAGCTGGAAAGCTGTCTGGGAAACTACCTTGAGAAATACCTTGTGGCAAGGCACGCCAAACGTATATCTTAGTTTAACCTACAGGTTCCGACAATGTATTGTAAAGTGCTTTGGGACATGAGTATAAGATTTAGTATGTATTATTGCTACCATTAGCATAGGTGAAGAGCACTTACGTATGGAACATGCACGTACACATATATGCTTATATACATGTAAAGCAGTATGACTGCAATAATGCATATTGTATATAGCAAAGCTGAGTCTGGAACTTGGGAGACTTTAACTGAGTGTTTCGTAGGAAATCAAGTCACTACAATCCTTCTGTCTCTCTGTGAATGCATGGGAGAGGAGAGTCGTGGGGTGACAGTCACGCTAGTGACGCAGTTGCAGGAGTTTCCTTTTATATACTCATGTGTGTGTGTGTGTATGTCTGAAACCACAAACATTTGAAATGTTCTCTGAGGAAGGCAGTCTCAGACCTATGGAATGTCTGCCATGGAAATGAATTGACCATGATGTGACCCACCATGTGCCGCCACTGTAGAAGATAAATCAGTGAAAAGAAGCCAGCAGTAAGAATGACATGGTGTTGCAGTTTAACCCCAGCCAGCATATAGGACCACGCAGTCACTTGCCTGCTCCACCTCTCTCCTCCCCAGTAGGGTAGGGAGAAGAGCGAGAAAAGGAGAGGAAAAAAATCTCATGGGTTGAGACAAAGGCAGTTTAATGGAACAGCTATGGGAGAGGGGGGAAAAAATGAAATGGTAAAAGAATATACAAAATAAAATGATACAACACAAGTCGCTCTCGCCACTCAATGATCGGGTTGCCCATCCCATCCTGAGCAGCGATCGTGGGTCCCTGTCCCCCAGCCAACCCCCATTTATATCCTGAGCATCACATCTGAGATAAGGAATAATACTTTGGCCAACTTGTCCTGACTACACTCCCTCTCAGCTTCTGTGGGAAGCTGAAAAAGTCCTTGACTAATGTAAACATTACTTAGCAACAGCTGAAGCAGTATGTGTTATCAACATTATTCTCATACTAAATCCAAAACACAGCAGTTACTAGAAAGAAAATTAACTCTATCCCAGCCAAAACCAGGAGGCATGGCTAAGAAATGCAGAAGGCGGATGTCTGAGTAAATTGATGGTTGTGCCAAACAGGCTGGCAAACTAAGGGTCAGGGTTGAACAACCTGAAGTTTTGCAGCTATGTGTTCTTGGCACACTTCTCACCTCATCTGGATTTCCACCCAGAAGAGCCCCTGACGGCGACGTTCCTCCTGATTTACACCATCAGGACGGTACTTGCAGTCTCCTGCCTGTAAATGAAAAGCCTTGCCCAGCGCTGCTTCCAGGCGAAGCTAGTTTTGCTAGCTTCAATTAATTTTGCATTAATAAGAGTTTTAAACCCCTTCCTTGAAGAAAGCATCTAGGGAAAATTCTGGCTGCTTTTTTTTAAAAAAAAAAAAAAAAAGAAAAATTAAAATGAAAAAAAAATAATCTGGCCTCTTTAAAAAAAAAAAAAGAAGATGAAAAGGAGATAATCAAGGCTTGTGTATCTATGTATGTGCGAGAGAAAGCATCGATGAGAGCGAGCGAGCTGTGCGAGGGGAGACCATTTGCTCAAATCGGATAGCATTACTAATACATAACGACCCTGCCAGCAAGGCACTGCACAGCTGGAATTAATCTGAGAGAATGTGTGTTGCTGCATAGACAAGCGCAGAAAACTTTCCCCGTGTGAAGGCAGCGTGAAGCCCTGCCCTGTGGCTTGGAAGCACTTCATCAGGCCCTGACAGCACAGACATCTTCTTTAGACCATCGGTATGAGGGGGGAAATGCACTCCACCCTGCTCAAATGAACACCCAGGAGGGACTTTTTGTTTTATTTTATGATATTTCACAGATCACAACTCTTTCTCCCCTCCCCGATTTTTTAATTTTTTTTTTTTTTTTTCTTAATTACCCAGTTAGTTTTGTTCTTCTCTTGCATTATTGCGTCGGCTCCAAACCCAATTGAAAAACTGCCACGGCTTATTTACACTGAGCAACTATTCAGGCCAAAAGCAGCTGCTCCATTTAGCCAAGCACCTCCGTGCTACCCGGTTTCTCTGCTTGTTATAATAAGGTGCTTTCTTTTAAATGCACGCTGTGAGGAGGTAGTATTGAAGTGTATGCAGCAGATGATGCTGCTCTCTGAAAGGGGGTTTTGAAAATTCAGCGAGCCCAGGGTCATGACTAGTAAAGGCTCGCCCACTAAAAGACAAATCTCTCCAGAAGAGCAGTGCAGCCACAGCTGATTTTAAGCAGACTCGTGCATATGTGTGGTTCCTTGCCTCCAAGCCCCTCTCTGCTCCAGTCTGGACCTGGGAGGTTTCTGATTTGCATCAGTAAGTGATTTACCCCTAAGATTTCAGCTTGCCAGTGTGAGCCAGTCTCCTTTTGTCATATAGCAGAGCTCCCTTCCTACACAAATGTAGCCATAGGGAATTAAGGGAAATAAGAAAAATGCTTTGAAAGGGAAATAATGTGTTTTTAGCACAGAAAATGAGACAAAATGCACTTTTGCAGGGGGAAAAGAATGATTTTGAGGGGAAAATTTTGTCCTGCTTTTGAATGAAAGCAAAAATAGCCATGCTCATGCACACACACATAGAGCTTTAGCTTGCAAACATTGATTTAATGTTCATTTCACCCTTAATTATCCTCCTAATAGCTATCGAAAGTCTCACATAGTCACCAAATTGAAAATAAGTTCCTGTGCACCACTTCCAATTACTGCAGGAATTATGACTTTATTGCCATTATTTACTTTCCCCAGCTATAATGTGTGCCTGGCCTTGGATTACCCCGTTGTAGGAACCAGTGACTCCAGCATGGTTTGTAAAGTTATTTTCTTGGTTTTCACTTCCCTCCAGCTCTTCTTTCCATCCTGGCTCCCCACCTTCACCCCCTCAGTATTGTTCCTGCATTTAATGCCACTCCTCCTATGACTTCTTTCCTGATCTCTGTTGAATTTTCTTCCCTTTCTTTTAGAATATTTTTTTCCCCAAGATCTTGGTCTTATTCTTTGATCCCTGGATGGCTGGCCAAAGATTTCCCAAGTCCCAGGAGATTCCCTCAGGTAAGATATACCCAGCTTAGCTACCTCTAAAAAAATTTCTCCCGTTCATCTGGATTCAGACTGTGCCAGGGCTATCACAGATGGAAAAGGGCAGCTGGACAAACCAGAGGTTGCCTAGAGGAGCCAGCAGGAGGTCACTGCTGCTGACGTCCACCAGCTCACCGCGCTCTGCAGTGAGATAACCGAGCTGAACCGTGTCACTAGTGTCTGGCCTTATGCATAATTTGTGTTTGATATACACACGCCTTCCAGAAATGCATCCAGTTGTGATCTACAGGCTAAGAGCTGGTGGAGTCAGTGCTTCATTTGTTAGTTTGACTTTCCTGGTTGAAAAAACAGAAAATAAACAAGTAAAAGAGAGTTTAAAAAAAAAAACAAAACAACACCAACTCTCTGCCTAATTTCTCAGTTGAATTTTGCTGGCATCAGGTTCTAGGCTTGTTAAACCTTTCTCATTGGTTTTTAAGAGTTTTGGTTTTTTAGTTCCTCTGAAGGTAATCAATTAACTCTCGATATTCTTTTTGATAAATTAAGCAGATCGTATTCCCAAAGTGTCTGACTAGGAGGCATTTTTGCCAGCTCTTAAATAACTGTGTGATTTTCTTCTGCAATTGCAGCTTTCCAATGGGCAGTTTTTCACTTTAAAATAAATATATGTGTCTGATCCAGATTCAGGATTCCAGTTTTGCTGTATAAACACATAAATATCAGCTAAGGGGAAAGACAGTAGACCTACATTTCCTTTCCCACTGAGGTAATCCACACCTGCATGGACCATTCACCTTCAAGACTTATCCTCACATTTCCTAAAAGCTACCTCATGCCCTGTCTGAGGGTTTCTGTAGCTCTCATCCATTGACAATAAGCCCATCCACTGACAATAAACAATAATTCATCCTGCCTCACCTTTGGGCTGCAAACCAAGGTTTGTTACCTCTTCAATAGCAAGAGATAGACACTGATAAAAGGACATTCGACATTTAGTGGGTACCTGCTCCTTTGCCCATTGATTACAGAAGAAGCATTAGGTAACTATTTTTTCCCCTGGGTGTAGCGATTAGATGTCTATTGTATAGTGGATTTTTCATTCTGGTCTAAATGTGATTCTGGGCTGACCACATAATCCAGGTTCCTCATGCTGTTAGCGAGCATGATATTGAACAATATTTGGTATTGCAATACCAAAACACATGCTTGTGAACTTGAGGCTGAGAGAGTTGGGGATGTTCAACCTGGAGAAAAGGAGGCTCCAGGGAGACCTTAGAGCCCCTTCCAGTCCCTAAAGGGGCTCCAGGAAAGCTGGGGAGGGACTCTGGAGCAGGGAGGGGAGCCATGGGACGAGGGGTAACAGTTTAAACTGAAAGAGGGGAGATTTAGGTGAGATATTAGGAAGAAATTCTTTATTGTGAGGGTGGTGAGCCCCTGGCCCAGGTTGCCCAGAGAAGCTGTGGCTGCCCCATCCCTGGAGGTGTTCAAGGCCAGGTTGGACGGGGCTTGGAGCAACCTGGTCTGGTGGGAGGTGTCCCTGCCCAATGCAGGGGGTTGGAACGAGATGGTCTTTTGCATCCCTTCCAGCCCAAACCTTGAAAGGACCTTACATTTCACATAATACTACCACTATCAAGCATGCAATATTTGTGTGTGGTTTTATTGCAGTGTAGACATAGGTATCTTGTTAAGACTGGTTACTGTAGGGAAGGGAGACTGCAGGACATGATGTACACATGGCTAGGTGGCTACACAGCCTCTCCGGAAGAGAAGTGCTGCTTTATATCTCCTCCCTTCATGTAGCGCTTCTAAGTAATGGTTCTCTACTCATAAATACCCAAAGGGTTTTAAAGGTCACGGGATGGAGAAGAATGATTAACAACAGTAATTCTTAAAGGCTATGTTTGCATGTCATCGTTTATTAGAAGTCTCCAAATGGCAGCTGAAGTCTCTAAATGGGAACTGAAATGGGGAAATTTAAAAGGACTTTAGCCAAAAGTTGCATCATGAACGTAAGGGCTTGTGAGATTTCACTGTCAGAAGCATGCTCAATAGTTCCAGAGATTTTTTCAGCAGTACAAATCACTAGTCATTTCTGACAGTCCTGTACTCATGTCCTCTTGCCCATGAGTAGCACACCATATCACTATACCTACTGATCCTCTTGGGACGACAAGACTGAATTTCAGAGATGCCTGAAGGCTTCTTTTTGTGCTTTTTCATGGGTTTTGTGTTCCCACACTTTGTGTTCCCTTGCAACAAATACAGGGAAAACTTAAACTTTTCTTAAAAATCATCTGTATATTTGTAGACATGTATGCAAAAGAGAGAACTAGTAGAGTGCTCCTGAAATGCAGCCATACATTGGGTGAACCGTGGCTACTAACTAGTAGTTAATAGCAATACATGCAATAATTGAAATCAGCAAGTCAAGAAAAAAGATATGGTTTAAAACTACAAGAGGAGAATTTCTTTAGAGGTTTTATAGAGGTGGTACTACCTGTTGTCTGTATTCAAAGCTGACTACTTTGAGGATACTTCGCCATCAGTCCACAGTCAGTAAACCCTTCGCTTGGGCTATACCTTCATTGCTAGGGTAACATTACTGCAGGTACCACAGTTTCTCTGCATTTACCATAGATACATTTTAGGGATTCTGGTCTTGCATCACCTCTGTACCGTGCTTTTTGTTTCCTGGGGCGTGGGGTTTAGTAACTCTAATGATACTGTGCTTATACAAAGCACTATGTAAGTGCTTTGAGACAAACCACACAACCACCAGTTAGAAATCAAAGCTGCTCTCTACAAACACACATCTGTTTGCAATGGTTTCTTTCCTTCACCCTCCTTCCCTGACATCCCCCTCCCATCAGCTGGTTCATCCGCACAGCACAGAAAGTTGGTTTTGTGGGAAACATATTGATTTAATTTCTTACCTGTGAAATCAAAGCTTATAATGAATCAGTCTGCAAGCAGCGCTCCCTGACAAAGAGCATCCATGCCAAACACAAGATTTCAGCCAGAAATCAAATTTCTAGGTGTTACTGTTTACTAAGAGAAATCAT
This sequence comes from Alca torda, assembly GCA_008658365.1. Lineage (NCBI taxonomy): Eukaryota > Metazoa > Chordata > Aves > Charadriiformes > Alcidae > Alca > Alca torda. The sequence goes on from CM018101.1 coordinate 5,187,970, forward strand.
CAGATCATTTTTATTCCCAAAAGATTCTATAAAGCCTCAGTTTGATTTCTGTTTAATAAAAATTAGATGGTGGGGGGCAGGGGGAAATAAGTCAAATCTCCTAATGCTCTTTGGGCTTACTGGCTTTGAACGGAATGGATTTCATATTATGGATTTCCGTCTTTGCCCTTCACTTGATACAATACATTAGGAAACAAACACTAGGTAGTAATTTAACAAAACTGTTAATAATATTTTAATAGGCAAGTGGCTACGTAATATTTTTTCATCTAGTTTTAAAGAAGACTTTTATGTGATTAAATGTGAGTAGTTTGTCCCAGCCACGTTCAAATGCCCAAATTAAAGTTTCATCTTTCTAGATATATAAAGGATTTTTACCATTGCTATTATTATTTCCTACCCTAAGCTTCTTACTGTCTCTAAGTGTGCACTTTTCTAATCTGACACCACCTCTAAAGAGTACTGAGGAATTATTCTCCCTCAACAAAGCCTCGAACAGGTTGAAGCCCAGATCCACAAGACCATTTTGATAGTTAAATCCTTTAGATTTCAAAGGAAACCTTAGAAGGTTGAGGAGTTGTGTCCAGGTGACTTGTGCGCTCATAGAGGAAATGTGTGGCAGGGAAGCAGCTGAACTGCAGCCACCTTAGATCTGTAACCATTTCCTAACCTCAGGATGATCCTTTTCCTGATTGTTGAATAATGCTTTTCTCTAAGGACCGAAATTACAATGGACAGAAGTACTTTTTGATTATGCTTTTGGTTTTTTTCCTAAGTGAGAAATAGACATATGTCTCCGGTTTGGAAGTTAAAGAATCGAAAAAGCAAATGTCAGATGTTGTTAAGATAATTTCAGGTCTCCTTATAATGCATAGAGGAGGAGTTTGTGAATAGTCATGACTGAAGGCAACAGAAGGCATTGTTTTCCCTGGGCTCTAAGTTTACTTCCAGACTTAGGTCCTGTGATCTTCAGTCAAAAGTATCATAAAAGTAATCTACAGGCCTGGGGGCTTCCAGGAAAGCTGGAGAGGGGCTCTTTATCAGGGAGTGGAGCCATAGGAGTAGGGGTAATGGTTTTAAACTGAAAGAGGGGAGATTTAAATGAGATATTGGGAAGAAATTCTTTGCTGTGCAGGTGGTGGGACACTGGCCCAGGTTGCCCAGAGAAGTGGCTGCCCCATCCCTGGCCCAACCAGGTTCACGGCCAGGTTGGACGGGGTTTGGAGCAACCTGGTCTAGTGGGAGGTGTCCCTGCCCAGGGCAGGGGGTTGGAACTGGGTGGTCTTTTGCATCCCTTCCAACCTGAACCATTCTATGATTCTATGATTCGAATTTTCTATGATTCTATAATTCTACAATTCTATTATTAAGGAGCAACAGAAATAATTTAATTTTCATTTATTTCACGTATTCCTAGCACCAATGTAACCACACACATTTTGTCATGGATGCCCTTTGGAAGACGTCTAGAAATCATGGGAAGGTTTTGAAGTTCATGCCTTTGGAGTGTCATGTGTCCTTTTTGGGATACTAAGCCCTAGCAATAAGTCCCAGAAATTAGCTGCTCAACCTCTCCAGCAGTGCGGGCTCTCTCCATTATGTCAGGGTGGACACACAAACACAGAGCATGCACGTAACTTGGAAGGAAAAAGCAGCTATAACATAAATCCAATCAGTCAGAAACCCCAAGGATCCCAAGGACTTCAGATCCTTTAAGGCCTGCTTCTGCTGTGGATCTCAAGAAATGCAAGAAATAGCCACATTTTAATGGCTAGACTAAGGGATGCTATCCGAATGTATACACTCAACAGGCTCCTTCTCAAACTGCTCATCTCTCTGTATTGCCTGTTAATGGCAGAATCTTCTTCATCCGCTCAGTCCCACAAAATCTTATGTATGTGCTTAACTTTCCCACTGACTTCAGCATAGCTACCCCTGGTGCAAAATTAAGTGTAGACATAAATCATTGCAGGACTGAGCCTAAAGTACAGTGTGGTGAATAGTTTCTCTTCAGGAAAGCATTTATTTCCTGAAGGCAGCATTTCAGCTTAAAGTTTTCACATATTTGTGTTACACATAGTGAGTCAGTTGGGAAGCAGTGTTGAAGGACAACTGGAAATGCCCAAAATACACATTACTAAAGACAATATTTTAAATTTGGGGAGATAGACCCAGAAAGGAATTTAGATGCTATGACCTTGTCTAAGAAAAAAGTGTCAAAGAAATTTGTACTTTTCCATTTCGGCCCAAATGAGCAGAGTAATCATCTGGGAAGAAGGAGACTGGAGTTTAAATTTCCTCTTTCCTTGAAAGTATGCACTTGAATTTGAATCTCCAACACGTTTAGAAAATTATGTCTTAAACAATGGACTGTGGAATCTGGAAAGGCTGCACAAGGCCAGGTTTGTGACCCCAGTCCTCTGGTGATTTTAGTGCTCCCTTCCAAACGGTAAATATATGTCAAAAGTGACTGATTTACAAATGAAAAAAAAAAAAGTCATATTTCCAGGGTGATTAAAAGCAATGTCATGGCATTTTCCTTACTCATATTTTGTGCTGTGGCTGAAGCAAAAACCAAGAAATTCTTCCCAGAGATCTAGCTATAACAGCAGTGATTCACAAACAGGACTTTAAGGTACTCCCAGTGTCTAAATATTAAACATTTATTATAGTTCTATAAAATTTTACATTCATTGTACTGCTTGCTTGTTTTACCAATCCTTAAGGGACTGAGAAGATTCTGTATTTGTTTCCCTTTTCCAGCACATGAAACCTTTTTTACATAATACCCCTATTAAGCCATACGTGTCCCCAGTTTCCCGAGGACTGTCAGTGAGTCCTATCGGTACCAGTGCAGAAACTCCAGCTGTGTCTTGCTGACGTCAGTCAGAAAAAGGATGGGAAAAAAAAAGTCAAACCCTAGAATTCTTAAATATAATGCAGTTAGCAAGACTGTCTTAGTCAGGTCACTCATGTTGAATTTCAGCTTCCTTTCTGCATTTGCATGTTGATTGTCAGTGCTTTCTTATCTGTCTGTATAGCATCACGCATACTGCCGGAAAGACACAAATAAACGAGCTAATGAATAAATAATAACAATCAATAGAAACAAACACAGAACTGACTGGCCTCCTTCTCATTGTTCTCACGGAATGAGATACCAAAAGTAATCAAGCAACATAAATTATAAAAGATAAGTTCAACATTAGAAAGTCATTGTTTCAATATTATAAGAAACCTGCAGTGTGAGTAAGGTAACGTGCTGGCTATAAAACATTTAGACAGTTTTGGTTTGCTTTCAGAACATGCCTACCTCTGCTTACACTGAAGTCAACAATAAACTTCCTGGAACAGAATGGCTTCCAAAATTTTCCAAAATGGTTTCTACAAAATTAAGTCTTTGCGATTTATTATTATTTTTTTTTTTTACCTAGAGAAATTCTCCTCTGTAAGGGGTTCATGTGCCACAGAAAACCAGTTTAACCCAGTTTGCCAAGGACCTGAGGACTTCAGAGACCTGTACTTGTCAAAAGAGGCTTTCTGCATGCGGTTAAATGGTGAAATTCTCCTATGGAAGCAGTTATTATTGAAATAATATTGAAATAATTGTTTTTAGCAGGTGCATTACTTCTTCTCTATGTGCCTTTATGCATTCTGACCTCTCTTGAATCTTTGTATCACCTCTTTCTTTTGTCCCTTTCATATATGTATGGAGAAGTCTTATTTCCATTTGCGATGCTTACCTCGAGCCAGCTTTAATTCAGTGGCACTCATACTTCTCACAGTTTCTTTGTGTTCTTCCTATCTCTAATGACCCGTTGGCCATATATTTACATGTAAGGAGAAACCCCATTGAGAACTACAATAGCTGTGGAAGAATTTTGCAGCATCGAGCACAAAAGAACGATGACGTCCAGCCTTACCATAATACGGATACATCTTAAAAAAAACAAACCAAAACAACAAACCAAACTGAACAAAAAACGTAAACAACAAAAAAGAAAAAACAAACACAATAGCACTGCATGAGTAATAACAACAATCACCTGTAAAGTGGAGGGTGCCTTGCAACTCCTCTTCCCCACTGGATGCCAAATTGTGTTTCATTAGAGAAATAAGGCTTCGGTAGACAAAACCCAAATGATTACAAAGCACCACGTTGCACCCATGTGCAGTTGTTCTGTAGTGCCATATGATAATTTGCAATACGTGTATTCTGAGATAATACCACAGGGTATTTTTCTCTAGTAGAATGCATATCTATTGTTAAGTAACTGATGACAAAGGCTGGCACATTATTAAAGGCTGGACTGAGTTCAGAATTTAATATTTCCCTCGCATTTCAAGCAATTTTCAATGTCCACAACTGTCATCTAACATTGTTTCCAAGTTGCAATTCAGTGGGAGAAAAATAGCTATCCATGTAGGGCTTCGCAGTGACACATCTGTTATGTTATTTATCTGAAGTGCGAAGACAGGAATGAACCAACTTCCAGCCTGGCAATTGAGAACTGAAAATAATAGAAATTAAAGGAAGAAAAGAAAGGGACAGCATCTTTGTGGGAATGTAAGTTAATGGAATATCATGCGAAACTGCTTTTGCCAGAATTACTCTCCCTGCTTCCTTCCAACTGTACGTAGCATGATGTAAATGAGGAGGAGCTTCGTTAAGGGAATTGACCCACAATGCCCCAAACAGCTGTAAAACAGATCTGAAGGAGGCAGAATATCACTGCAAGGGGTCTGTCATGTGAAGCCTTTCCATGATTAAAATGGTGGGACAAACACTCAAACCTTTCAGGCCTGAAACGTGTTTCTCCTCCAAGGCAGCTGCCCGACACTGTATTTTCGTAAAGCATTTCCCCCTTTGCACTTCAGTACTTGGGGGCTTGCCCCACCCGCCACTCACCAGGACTTGCTGCACGCAATTTCATGGAACTTCAAAATATTTCCTGTGGAGTGAAAAAACAAACTTTCTGAACTCTACTTTGCTTCAGGGCATCTAATCTTGAAAGTTATGTGTGCTGTTAAAAATTGGCTTTCAAATCATGGAACTAGGCCTTCAGGGATAGTTTCTTTCTCTTCTTTTTCTTTTTTTTTTTTTTTTTTTTTTTTTTTTTTTTTTTTTTTTTTCCCCTTCAGAAGAAGTTTCAGCGCTGCAGAGCCTCAAGCCAAAGGAAATAGTTGTACAGGCAAGTTTTCTACACCGAATCCAAGAGAACAAGAGGCACGGTGGGGTGCTTGCTAGGGGCTACCTCGCCCTCCCGCATCTGCATGCCTCCCACAGCGCCCCACGTAGCTGATATGAAAATGAGCACATGAACTCCTGGGTGAACTTTTGAATTGGCCCTGCTTCTTCCTCTCACCTTGGCCATTTCAGACATGTTCTTCTTGTTTGAGGATAACTTTCCAGCTATTTTTCACCCTTCTAAAATAAAATAGCATAAATGTATGAAAATGAGGCAGCTGGAAAGGCACAAAACCCCCTCGGTAACAACAGTTTGCAGAATTTGATGGTCCCAGAGCACTAGTTATCACTGCTTCTGTACTGGGATTATACTTTTCATCTGGCTGGGATTTAGTAATGACCTTTTACCTAATTTATAGATATTTATGGGAATAAGGTGGTCACCAGTCATTGCAGTTCCCAAAGACCATTCTTCTCAGTAACAAGAACATTCCTATTATTAACAGTGGTTTTGCCATACATAGTCCAACAGCACTGTTTGGGTCCTTACTGACAACTATTTAGAAAATACAATTTTTAGCCCTGAATTAACAGATCACTACTTTTTCTTGGTATGCTGTTCTATGTGATAGAGATAGGGCTTTGCATCTGTTTTATCCTGTAAGACACCTCTTTTGCGTCACAGAAGACACCACACTTATATAGAATATTCTTTTTCCTACATTTTAGAGTCAAAAAGGATCACTATTCTTCTGTAGTCTGGCCTACTGCATAAAAAAAAAAAAAAAAAAAAAAAAAAAAGCCTTGTAATTTTGCATTGTAAGCCCTGAAATGGTAAAATTAAATTGGGGAAGATGAATGAATGCTGCCAGATTTCATGTTAAAAATGGTTTTTCGAAGATGCCCACACGAAGAGAAATGCTTAAATTAAGTATTTCGCCCCCCAAACAGGCTGCTAGATAGAAGAGTTCTACTTTGACACTATTATTATTATTTATTGTGTATTATGGCACTGCCCCCAGTTGTGCCTTTGTAATAAAAGACAGATTCCCTTTCCCTCTCCCTTCCTGACTTTGAGAGACTGCAAACAAAGGCACTGACCATGCCAAGCTTCACACCCATGGTGAATCTCACACATTGCAAGTGTTTCCTCTGAAATCCACGTCTGCGCTCAGACCGATGCAGATGATGCCACAGCTCTCCGCCTGTGCTCATAGAAGCACAATGGAATGGTTGGTGGGAGGCTTTAAGTACTTGCTCATGTCTGTGCATACTATTTTTAAAGTCATAGAATTCACAGATGATTGATTTTCCTGAAAGTTAAACCAGGGAAATCCCCTGCTTCGAAGAGATCATAGCCCGTTCATGCCTCCAGTGAACTGGATACTGGAAGGCAAGTGCAAGGCTCAGGGTATGAGACGGTGCTTCATGTTTCCCCACCCCAACATGCCACAGGGACAGGAGGTAAACTTCATTTTATACACTGAGGAGTTCTGGCACAACACAGATAACATTTCTTGCCCCAGAATCACCCGCTAGCAGCAGAAAGACAGGGAAAATAAATTTCTTCTCCTCCCAGGGTCACGCTGTTTTTGTGGTGGCCTGTCCTCCATGAGCGAAGAGAAGTACAAATATTCCATGTTCTCCCGTGTACCAATCTCCGTGCTTAGCTCACCTACACAGAAGGTTTTCCAAACGCACTTAGCGGGTATTAACTTGTAGTTCCTTACAACACTCCAGTCAGATCGCTGAGCGATTATACACATACTTTCTGTTCTCAGAAACTCAGACAGAGACTCCAAGGACTAAATCAACCTAAGGTGCAGAAATTTCTTCTACCACAACTAATTATCCAATGAAAACTCTCAGTTCAGCAATATATCTGAAAATAGAGCGCTCGGAAAGCCAAGCTAGCATTTCAGTCTATTTATAATACAAACCTTCACTATAGCCAATGTTGTTAAGAGGTTTTTATAGTATATAGCATGAAGTTTTGGTCTTTAATTACCCCTTTAATCTTTGTTGGGCTTGTTACTGAGAACAAGTTACACTCCTGCCTTTTAGAGGATAAACAGCTCCCAGGAATGCATCAGACTGCCGCAGGGGTCAGAGAGTGCATTTAGTGAACACCGCTCTATTTCAACCTAAATCCTGACTGATCTGTTTTTGTTTAGTGGAAGCGTAATTAATATAGCTAATTAACAAATGACCACCCAAAAATTTTATTTTTTTTTTTTTTTTCAGAGGAAGAGAATTTACACAAGCCTTCATTTGTTTTATGTGGCTCCTCTTCCATCTGGAAAGGTCAGCTGTTTGTAAGGATGTTAAATGTATGTTAATATAGAGATGAGATTAAATCTGAAAAAATGTACTGATGTTGTCCATTGGTGTTGTCTGATGAATGGCTTCTAGAACCACAGCATTTTTCTTTTTTGTTACACTTTCAGATCACATCCAGGGGTCAAGACAGCACTTTGACTCCATTTACAAACACACAGGAGGTTCTCAAAGTCAAGGTATTTTCTATCCTGTCCTGCAGCATGACAGGAACCCACTGGAGATGTTCATTTTGCAACAACAACCCTTGTTCTCAACTCCTTGAAACACTGTGGAGGAACAACCCCACTGTTTTCTGGATACCGTTGAAACGTGTTTTGAGGTACTGGATAACGGGACAATGACCCCTGGTTGCAATTCTTCTTCTTTACTAGAAGATAAATATCAGAGGAAAAAGGGATACTTATTACTGCACATTTTTGACGTTTCATTCAGAAATGGATCCTGCAGGTGACAATTGTCCATGTTTCTGTTCCTTCCTTGTCAGCTTCCATTCTCAAGCAAAGTCTGCATGATTTCCCTCATGGAAGAGAGTCCTGATCTGGAGAAATACTCCCTTAGAGACCTAACCTCTATGTGGGATTCAAAATTCTCCTCATTCAGGAGGATTTCTCAGGACTTCAGAAATGTAAATTACTCTTGAGCATGGCAAATTAGAGATATATCTTTGCCCACCACATAATTGTTGGAAATTCATTTTACTCATTGGAAGGAAAGAAGGTTTTTCTTGCCAGAGAGAAATTCAATCAATAGCACATAACTTCTGTTTTCCCAAAATCTCTATTTCATATACACTGATGGCTGACCTGTATTCGTGCATGCAAGTGAGACTTTATGCGTGTGGTTAGTTATTAGTTCTTGGACAAGGTTCTTGGATGCAAATGTTGCTGGATAAAGATTTGACAGCTTTCTGGAGTGCTGACACTTCACCCTGTTTTGACCAACATCTGCCTGTTGTAAAGGTATTGTGCAACATGGGAGAGTTACTGATTGGTCACGAAAGGCATATGGACCACATTAGTTCCCAACATTAAATTGCATTAAGATTTTAAATGGTGCATAGTCACTGCATTTATTTTCTGGAATGTGCTAAATTTCATAGGAGAAGAAGAGAGGAAGAGTTTTCTATAAATGTTTAAAGGAGTTATGAAGGGATAAGAGTTTCTTACTGAGAGGTGGCATATGACAAAAGGAAGGAAGGTAGGACCAAAGAGAACATTAGTGTCATTACTCTGTAAGAAGCTATGGACTGTAGCTGAAGGACTTTGGACTATGACTAGGGAAAATAAGAAAAGTAAAAGGGGAAAGAGTGTCAGAGAGAATTAAAGAAGAAGTGTAAAGTATAGAAGCATGTACCACAAAGGTGTACGTTAATAGTTGATTGTTGAATAGATTGTCTTGACAGCAGTGAAGGCAAAAACTGGCTAAACCATGAGGATTAGGAGACCAGACTCACTACTGCAGTGACTCTGTAGTGGTATTCCTTGGACCACACAAACCCACAAGAGTCCTGGAAATGTATGGCAAATGGTCTGGGCAACTGTGCTAAGCAGTAAAACACATTAAGTTTATCTCATAAAGCTGCACAAGTTGCCTGCAATCAGTTTATTTGAATTGCTGGGAGTTACTGAGCTCATGAATGATTTGTATGTTTGTTCAAACAGGTTTTTAACTCCAAGAAGAGTCTTATCCACAGAGCTATCATCTGAATTGTTTTTATCAATACTTTGCGTAGCTACTTTTATTGTCAGAAATAGTTTGCGAGGTAGTATTGATTTCTGAAAATTGATTTATGCATAAACATTCATTGACAAACAGTTTTTGGAATATGTGGTACTCATGAATGCTCTCTTCTCATCATGAAATGCACATTATGCGTCATGTTTCCCTTCAGTCATACGGCATTGCTCCTGTCCCCGGACTGGTCAGTTGAAGTGTAACTGGTGACTGGATGACTAAAGTATAATGGCCAATCTTGAATCATGAATGACATATAAACATTCAGAAAAGCTTCATTTGGGGAATACAAGGGATCTGAAAACAGATTCAGAAGCAGACTGTGGTCATTCATATACTCATGAATAATCTCATGAGACCTCAGAGGAGCAGAAAAGTAAATCCACTCATTCATATATGCCTAACCTCATTTTGTTATTCCAAGGGCTCTAATCTAACCCAGAGGGAAAGCAGAATTTACATGAAGGAGTCATTAGAAAAAATGTATAAACAGCCTTTGAAAAAGAGATGGACACACTGATCTATCTCCTTTCCAAAGCAAGCATCTGCCAAGCTATATTTGAGAGCTCTACAGTCAGTTGATGTCTCTTTGACTCTAAAAAAATCTTGGATTATTTTCTCATCAGCTTCACTGTTTCTACAAAAAATGAGAAATTTACTGCAGAGTAATCTGCTGTCTGATGACATCCCTGTAGGAGCCATGAGGTCTATTTTGAAATCTGTTCAGGTAAAAGTGAACTCAAACCTAGGCTTCACATGGAGGTGTGTTCTCCAACAACTGGGACTGCTAGCTTCACTTATAGGGATGTGCAACATCAACAGCTTTTCCTTCTTTACCTACCTTTTAAAAACTAGCTACAGAAAGGATTCAGGCATAAGAAAGCATTACTGTACTTTATAACATCTGCAGAAAGAGAAAATCAGATGCAGAGAAGACAATGGTGTTTGGGTTTTTTTTTCCCAAAAAACCATCATTGATGGAGTTCAGGCTTATCCAATATTAGCTGGCAGTTCAGATAATATTTTCAGAGTTGAAATTTTGACTCTGTTCTGAGGAAAGGCACAACTCAGTATAATTGAGCAGGTTCTATCAAAACAAAGTGATACAGTCAGGGATATAGTCAGCATTCAACAGACTGAAAATTATGTCTCTGTCTAGATGCCTATGGGAAATGGCCGTACGCAGAAGCAGGTCTTTAAAACTCAAAGTCCTACCAAAGACAAGCAATTGAAATTCACAATATGCAGTGATCTGTTGTGTCATTTCCAGAACTTTGCTTTGTCTCATCAGAGGCAATCGAGGGTTAAATGCTAACTTTCTTATCAAATTGTGACATATTAAAAAAAAAACAACAACAAACCGACCACATGCATCACAGCACTGTTGGGGCCAAACTTCACAAGGGTTGTGATGGTAAGATTATGATAAGGATATCTAGAAAAGAAATATTCTAAACAAATGAGATTAAACAGGGTGAGATCATTCCTTGATGAATTTATCCTGTTACCAAGAACAATGTAATGAGATTAACGACGAGGATTTTTGATTATAATAATATGATGTGGGCTGATGTCTGAGAGAAAGTTCAGTGGTCGCAACAACTGCAGCAAGTCCCATGTGTAAAGACAACATAATAATGCATAATTGGCAAAAATGCCTTGTTGTGAAGAGAAGCCTTTACTATCATTTTATGGGAACGCTCTGCAGAATTTATTAGACAGCTATAATCTTCCTTTCACTATTATTTCTACTTTCTGTCTGGTCTGTCGAAATGCAATGGAAACACTGCATCCATGGCAAAGCTTTTTATATAGCTAAAGCATCCTCCCAAGTAATCTTATTTGCTATTGGATATAGTATGTAGCCCATTTAACGGGGAGGCCGACCTTTGTTATGTGGTCCCCTTGGCCATAGGGATGGTCTTTCCCATGGGGGTGTCCTATCGGCACGTCATGAGCTTTTTTCTCTCACTCTGCAAGCTTAGTTTGGAAACTGTAAAGCTTAAGTCTTACAAGAACTTTGGACAGCCTCCTTTATCCTAACTTGGTGAGACTAACACACTCTTGGTCACGTGGTGACATTTCTAGGAGAAATTCCTTGGGGAACGTAAAGGCTGAGTGTTACAGAGAGGTCCATTGTGATCAGGGCTGTGCCCGTCTCAAGGTGAAATTCATCTCACCTAGATGTGAGCTGGTCCCCTTAGGTCCTCTTTGTGGTTAGTGCAGAGAAGCAGTGTATTTGGTAGAAATTCATTTCACCAACATCAGAAGATTCATTTAGGATGGTATGAATCATCTTTCAAAACAACCCTCTTCCTCATGACAAAGTGAAAACAGAGGGACTAGTTCAAGAAGCCAACTATATTTATTCAGGTGATAACAAAGGAGTGTTCTGTATAATGACTTTTCCTCTTTTTCCCCAATATACTAGGTAGACTTGATCAACATGACTGCTATAGTTAGCAAAACTATAAAGATTTTATTGGGGAAAAAAAAAGCAACAACCCACAAACCTTTACATTTCTGATTGCAAAATCTTTTTTGTGTCTCTATGTGAAATGAGACATTCTCACAAAGGCTCCTTGTTTCATAAGAAAGCCACTCTTTTTGTTTTAGAAAAAGAACAATTGAGCAAAATTTTATTAACCTCACTCTGTAACAGTCTTACAAATATTGGCCAGCTGAACTCAGAGAGAACCTGTAATGCAGTTCTCCTATTTTATATATGGGGAAACACAGACATTAAAAGATGACGTGGTGAGCACTGTGAAATAATTGATAATAATTATTAAAAAAGTTCTTCTATGGAGGCTCTTTAGCTAGAAGGCCATTGACATCAGAAATATAAACCCAAAAGCAAGATGAGAGACTCCTAAAAGACAGGGGTTTAATGGAATTCATTGAACAAAAAGGCACAGTTACCAGTAGCAGTTAGAGAGTGCATATAACTACATGGGCAGTAGAAGGAAAAAAAAGAAATCTTGGCAAGTATGTGCTTTGAAGTTTTCCACATAACTATGCTTTCATAAAGAGCGGCCACGCACAGACTCTGTTGAACCCCAATGGCTTGTCTGAAAAAATTCACGTACAGAGCTCTCAGGGAATGTGCTTAACTGTTTTCAAGATTATATTTATGTTTATGTTCTTTACATGTGCTTAAAACTCCACATCATTTTTATTGGCTTTCCTTGATTTAGATCAAACCCAGTTCTTCAAATAATTAACATATTTATAACTCAAAAATCCTATATAGGTACTTGTTTTCAGCTGAAGTTCAGCCTAATCATATCTAAAATAATCTTAATTATAATCCTAAAGTATTTGCCAACTCTATCATCCATTAACTTTTTATGGTATGCAAACACTTCATGTTTTACTGACATATTCCGAAAACACGTACAGAGGGACTAACTAGGTATGGGGGCAAGGGAGTTATCCTTAATTTGTAATTTCCTGTTATTGTAAATTATACCTGCTCTGCATCTTTATAGCCTCCTTCCATCTTGAAATGTTACTATGTTACTTTTCTGTTTAACTTATGCACCTTGAATGTTGTAAAAACTATCGTAAAAGTCAATAAAAGTGCAATAACGTTGTGTCAATCAAAAGCAATGGAGCAATCTCTATTGAGCAAACAACTGGAAAGCTACAGCTAAAATGCAATTGCACCATGTTGCAATTGATTAAAGATATGAATCAAAAAATTAAAAGTACTTTTTTTTCCAGCTTTAGTTATTACCAGTTGCTTAATTTATGAAGCAGTTACTTTGATCCTATCTAGAGTCCTGTAAAGAGGCTACCGGTACAAGCAGTGATACGGCCCTGTGTTGCTTCCGTCCATACGGATTACCCATGATCATCCTAAATTCACAATCACCCAGTAAAATGTTGCCGCAATCTAAGCCCGCCTCTGTTCTGTTTATGTGAGTACTCAGGTAGGAACTACCCTTTTTCACCAGGAACAAGAAAACTGCCGTGCTAAAAGTCCGTCCAGGTCAGTACCCCACAGCCGACAGTGCCCTGCAGCAGAGCTCTGGGGAAGGCGTAAGAACAGGGGAGGCACAAAGTCATCCTTCCCCAGTATGATCTTGGGGATGTGGCTCGGGGACCTCTTGACCCAGCTCTGCACATCTTTGTCTCTATCAGTCTTTGCTGTATTTTTCTCCCGTGTGCTCGCTTAATCACTTCTTGGAACCAGTCTACGTTACATGTCAGTTTTTTGAGTAAATAATTTGGGGGGGGGGGGGGGGGGGGGGGGGGGGGGGGCGGGGTGCGGTGTGCTGATTTCAGCCTCTACGGTAACTTCACATTTGTAGATAAAATTTCTCACAGGGCCACCAGAATGGATCGGAAGTTGAGCAGAGAGGAGGTTATCGCCTCGGAGTTGGGGATATCTAAGAAAAGGGATCAGGAAATTTCAAGGCTAGTTGTGGGTATTTTTTTACTGCTCTGTCCAATTTTGGTATATGCCTGGGAGTAAAACAGCTCTTTTCAAGAATCCGGACTTGATTTTGGTAAATATGGCAATTTGATTCCAAGCTCTTTTCACGCACAACAGATAAATAAGCCATCATAAACTATGTCATCATAAATAAAAGCCTTATTGAGCCCAGGCAATGAAAACCAATCAATAGAGGACACTCATCCCCAGTGAAAGCAACAGCTAATGCTCTGCGGTTCCTGGTGGATACTCTGTCATTGTATTTTAAAAACCACAAGGAATTCCCTGTGTCATCAGCAATGACCGCTTTATTGCTGGTGAACTAGGAAATGAGCAGGGCTAAAGGTGCATTTGAATTCCACAGGCTCATTCATTTAGCCCATCTTCCAATGCAGGAGATCACCTGGCTGTCTCATGGGCTTGGACAGGTGCAGAAAAAGAAAGACAGGATCAGCTGGCACGCATTTATGTCTGTTCCTCTGGCTGTTTTGGTCAAAAATCAAAACCCAAACCCAAAAATTCTGCAATTTTCCCAAAAGTGTTACACTTCCTTACACTACCTAGATTGAACACATCCCTTTTTGAAAGAGAAAAATTCTCTGTTTCGAAGTAGCTCTATTCATTTTTTGTGAGACAAGCTTTTTGAAAATGAATGGTTCCAACTTGAAATGAATCATTTTATTTATGTCTAAAAATGCTATTTTATTCAACTTGGGAAACCATATAGTCTCCCCAGTATTTTTACAACATGCAGTATTTTTATTGAATCAGAAGTTTTAGCAAACTGAAAACCATCTATGCTAATTTTGCATTTCTACTATTTATCCAGCATAAAGACTATGCTGACTACCATCAGACGCATTAAATCAGACTCATTTAGCCTAAAAAGTTATCAAATTTCATTTAAACAACACAATTTCTATTGAAAGTATTAAAGGGGAGAAGTACAACAATTTCAAATAATTCGTTTCTCTCTTGCTTAATGAATTATTGATTTGTGCTTTCCTTTTGAATGATAGTCCTCTGATGTGATAAACATTGATTTGAATCTTTATACAAATATTGTATATCATCAACATTTTATGGCAACAGAATAACACATACCAAGAGAGACCTGAAGGGATGGAATAATAATAATAAAAAAAACAATTATGAGGTGCCACAACTGTGTGCAAGTGTGTGTGAGGGTGCGTATGTAAAATAACAAATGGAAATGAAAGTAATACATCCAGGGGAATGATAACGATGCAGAATTATAGAAAGTTTACATTTGGGTTAACACTGAACAGGGAACCTTGGCAATGAAAAATAATTACTTTCTACTACTGGTAATTCTTCTACCTTGGCATTTCTTGCAACCACAAGTGCACAGCTGTCACAGGTTTAAAGGGAGAGCTCTCTTACACCGTGCTCGTGTTCAGAAGCTTTAGCTTCATGCACAGCTATTCACGCCAATGGGAACTACACAGTCAAAAGACAAAAGGAAAGTGCTGAGAGCAGTAAACACATAGATAATCCTGTCCACCAAACAATTTTGCATTTCCTTTATGCACCATTTATTTCAGACAAAAAAGCTGCTGAGAGATTTACGTCAAAGTGATTTCCACAGCTCAGCTGCTCGAGGCTGGGCAGATGATTGAAGCGCTGAGCTACACTTTCCTGGGGACCTGTGCACAGCCCTCTCCTACCGTGCCTGGAGGTGGGAGACCTCACATGCTCTCCCTCAGAAAAATTCATTTCTAGCATCAGCTGGGGGGGGGGGGGGGGTTTGGCAGCCTGGATGAGGAGAAAGGGCTCGTGGTTACTGAGAGACGAAGGGACAATTGTCTTTCCCTTGTTCCCTTGGACAGCAGCAGGATCTCAGGACTTGTTGTCCTTCCTATGTGTTGTCGTCCAAAGTGGGTAAGCTGGGAAGGTGTTCCACAAGCCTTCTCCTAAGCCCTCTGCAAAGAGGGGAACACCCCTCTGATGTCCATGGGGGAGAAAGCCCCTTAGGAAACACAGGGCCAAAACACCCAGATCTTTCATAACACAAACCAAAGCATCCATATTCTGTTCTAAGACACCCTTGCTTGTCATGCAAAAATCCTCAAATGAGCATGGCTGCACTGGAACAAGAAGTGGCAATGCTATTACATACATTCACAGCAAATTAGACTTGCAATTAATGACCTGTAAATATTACCCACCAGGGCTACACTGAGATTTTGCCTAGAAGGCTACAAAGGGTGAGGAATAAATATCACCATTCAGGGACTAACCAGATCCAAGCATGCAAGCTCAGACAAACAGACGCAAAGCGGGGCCAGGGAGACGTGGAAGCTGGGCTCCTTCTCTCTCTTAACATCACAATTATGAGAGGGTATTGCCATTAATCCTGTTGTAGGCCAACATCAGGATGCAATCCCTTAGAGCAGGAAACAACCCAGCTTTCATGTGAGCATCACCACACAGGCAACATTGGCCAGCTTGCTATAAAATTCTAGCTCAATGACATACTTGTGGATAGAACCTAATATAAGGTTAATCAGGCTAGGCAAGGTGTGCAAATAAAGATATTCAAATAAATTTGTATAGCAATCCATATCAATTTTTTTTTTCTTTTTTTTTTCTTTTTTTTTTTTTCCAAACACATGCTTTTGTGCACGGCCTCATTCTTGTGTCTCTCCAGACTCAGTGCACTCAATAGAATTAGATGCTCCTGAAAATTTTGCATGAGACTTTTTCCCAGGAATAGGTGGTTAATTCAGAGTTGAAACCTTAGCTTCTTGTAGTCTCACTGGAATCAGGTATCATATTTCTATCACTCAATAAAAATGAGTTCTCCATTCCCAGGAAATATTTCTAGTATTAATTTAGAGAATGAATAACTTTTCTGTGGTTATCAGTAAAAAACCCCAAACAGTCCATTTAAAACCTATTAGGAAGCATAAGAAAGCTAAAGAAGGCATAATTCATGTAATTTTTTTTCCCTTTCCACGTATTTTACAGTGTTTTGTAACATGATGCATAACATACACAGCTCTGGTTGTCCGGAGGTAGACAACATCCTGCACCAATGGCCTTACATACGGAGTGGGAAAATGAAACTTGAGACTCCAGCTTACAAATAGCTGGGGAAAAAAATAGATCTCAGGGTTGAAAACTTGTAATAATTATGGCATTTGCATTATGACAAATTAAAAACTGGTATTCTAGGTTATGAACAGTGCTATAAAGCTGGTCTTCTACACTGTGTATTGCAAGCTCATTTAAAATGTACTCTTCCACGACATGATGAGAACACAAATTATAATTAGGAAAGTAACCCAAGCAGAAAATTAGTCTGGAAGACTAGTCTGAGTATGCTCCTGCAAACAAAGCCATCCTGTGTCTTAAGTTTATTGTCTTGGTATAGGGAGAGATTGATGCAGAAGATAAAGACAAGGACAGATATGGGTTGGGGGGGGGGCGGGGCAAAGAAAAAAAAAAAAAAAGGCTTTGCAAGGATGATCCATAGTGTTTTAGTTGTGCATAAAGAGAAGCCCCACCAGACCCCATCTTTGGCTGTTACAGCTGCGATGTACGGGTCTATACCTGGATTTTTGTTCCCATAATCCCATAGGCAAAATTCTGCACTTATGAGCACCGATAAAGTCTGCTGACCCCACCCTGAACCCAGAGCACGAGTAAATGTACCCAAGATTTGTAACCAAAAGAGGGCTAACTATAAAGGTAGTGAACTGAGAAAAAAAAAAAAAAAAAAGTGATTCAAGATTTCATTCTGAAACAAATGGAGAAAAAAGAAAAAAAGAAGTCAAAAACTCAAAAAGTACTTGCTACCACTAAATGGTAAATAAATGATCTTGAGAAATTTACAAACAAGCAAGACACATATCTGAAAACTTTTGCATTTGAGGTTTTCTCTTCTGGAAATGTTTTGTGGGGTTTAAAAGAAAAGCCAAATAGTTCTGTACAAGTCACTTGGTATCTCTGTACCTTATTTAGAGAGACTGGAACAAATCCACTGATTGGAAAATTATACCTACCTTTCAGGTGCCTCTTCCTGTGGAAAGGGGATCTGTATACTACGGAGTGGCTACATCGCACTCAAAGGAAAGGATCATAATTTTCCATTAAATCTTGTTTGCTTTTTCTGTAAGACTTGGTTTTCTTGAGGTACCTGATACTACTTCGTTGACAGGGCACCCATGACTTCCCAGTGCCGTACAGGATTTAGCAAATTTATCCTTATTTAGAAAAAAAAAGATAAAAAAGAAACCAAAAAAAAACCCCACTGCAGCAAGGAATTATATCAACAGCTGCCCTGAAAAAAAAAGAAGTGCTCTGCTATAAGGGATCATTTTGGCAAAAAACGCAGTGTTTAATGAGTCTGAGGCTAGGTGCATAACTATCATACAGGATTTTGAAGAGGGAGAATTAAGACATGAGAGGCCTTATTTTCTCCAGGGGTGGCCTGCGTCTGTGCCTGTTGGTGCATGCAGCACAGGTCAAGACTTCAGCAAAACAGGCATTTGTTGCAAAAGTGTGTAAAAGCATAACCAGGCTGCAGAAGAACACACAACGGCCCCTGCCATGTACACAGCTCTTCCCAGTTACTGTCCGTGATCTGGAGAATTTATCAGCTTCAGGTGCTTTACCCGAAATATTTACCCTGAATACATCTTTGATCTCAAATGTAACTGCACAATCCAGAAACCTATTGCACCCTGGCACCGTCTTTTCCCTGGCTGTGGGCTACTGTCCTGCACCCTTTCTGCTCCCCTGTCTCACCTGCCTCTGGCAGTGCAGAGTAGCAGGTTGAAAGTCACTCTCTAACCACAGTTTTTACCCTAGATATTTTCAATACCCATTTATAGTTCCTTTTTTGGCTGAACTAAACAAAACAAGAGGAACAAAGGCTGGAAGTGAGAGCAGAAACATTGCTAGAAAGAGTTGCCCTCCTGTTTTTTGTGGGACAAGCTTTACTTGATATTTAAGGGACCATATAAAAACATCAAAATACATTCATCCCGACACAGCCTTAGACCGAGATCCATCATATTGACTCTGCAAGACCCCAGGTTATCTACAGCAGCTCCTGCTGGTCACTGGGGCTCTGCCATGTTTATCTGATCAGTACGTTTTATTTCTATCTCCTACTCACAGGCTAGTCGGAGCACCTCACTTCGACGTCGAAATGGTGTGCAGATTCAGCTGGTGTTTGGTGATGGGGAGAAGAAATCCAAATCAGGACAAAGCTCCAGGAATAGTTGCTTGGACCTAAATGAAAGAGCAGATTGATTAGGGATAGTTGCCCATCTCATTTTAAGGTTGAGGTGTCCATGTCACATTAGTGCGTGTCACATTATTCATGTCACATTAGTGCTTATGTGGATTTTAAAATTTTTGTACTGCACCCCATAGGTACAAGAGCCTGGGAAAAGGGCATTATAGTTTCACACGCTGGTCTGAGACAGGATGAATACATGACTTTGGTGTGTATTTAAATCCATCCCTGATCTGAACCTTCCCCAGGAGCAATGTCTAATACAGGCTTCAATACTGTGCCTCTGTTCATTTGGAGGTGATTTAAAACCATGTCTGCACTAAGCATGTGTTTATGAATTGTCATTCAGGGTACAGATATTTCCTGAATTGGGCTGTAGAAGAAACCCAGAGTTTCCAAAACCAAAACCAAAAATTAATGCAATAGCTTGTTATTGAAAAGCACATAAACACCTTTGCAGCCAAAGCTCCTCTTTTAAACTGCATCACTGGGACATGTGTTGCAAATTTGCATTATTTTTTTTTTTAATTCAACATGTCAAAAACATTTATAAAAGCAAAGCACTTTCTGTAAAGAAAAAACTCGGAAAAGAAGGTAAATTCACTTTTACTGCTTGTCAGACTGTTCATGTGGGTTTTCGCTTTGATGAAAAGAAAACAAAACACAGTCTTCGAAAACAAAACCAGCAATGATGATGTAGAAGATCTGGGCAACTGAAAGTTTTATTTTTGATTACTGATTCCTGATTTTGCATTCCTCCCTTACATATTTACAGAGAAATGCCTTCTAGAAAGTAGCTATATGTTATAAGATAATTTAATTTTAAAGCTTTGGTTCAGTGACATTTACAGGATATTTAACACTTTCCAAAACTGTGACGGTATTTATATTCCTGGATATAGTTTTAGGAACCTAATTTTGTGTTTAAAAATACTGACTCATAGGCTTCTCGAGATGTGTGAGAAATGTCCTTTGGAACACACATAACATGACAAGAATAAAGGCGTTGGGCTAAAAACCTGGTCAGAGAAATAAAAACCCACCAGGAAAGCTGATCATCTGCTCGTGTAAAACTGCACCAAGAAGCCTGCAGCCTCCTTAAGTAAGATTTTTAACCAAAGGAAGTCTTGGGCTATACAAAGTCTGACTGAGCTGGAACTCCATAAGACCAGTTTACTAAGTCCAACTTAAAATGTTTAGAGTTGGAAGGGATCCTAAAGCCCATCCAGTCCCACCGCCATTCCCTGGGCAGGGACACCTCCCACCAGACCAGGTGGCTCCAAGCCCCGTCCAACCTGGCCTTGAACCCCTCCAGGGATGGGGCAGCCACAGCTTCTCTGGGCAACCTGGGCCAGGGGCTCACCCCCCTCACAGCAAACAATTTCTTCCTCAGATCTCACCTAAATCTCCCCTCTTTTAGTCTAAAACTGTTACCCCTTGTCCTATCACTACATGCCCTTGTAAGAAGCCCCTCCCCAGCTTTCCTGGAGCCCCTTGAGGGACTGGAAGGGGCTCTAAGGTCTCCCCCGAGCCTTCTCTTCTCCAGGCTGAACCCCCCCAGCTCTCTCAGCCTGTCCTCCCAGCAGAGGGGCTCCAGCCCTCCCAGCATCTCCGGGGCCTCCTCTGGCCCCGCTCCAACAGCTCCGTGTCCTTCTGCTGTTGGTGGCACAGGGCTGGAGGCAGCACTGCAGGGGGGTCTCCCCCGAGCGGAGCAGAGGGGCAGAATCCCCCCCCTCGCCCTGCTGCCCACGCTGCTGGGGATGCAGCCCGGGATGCAGGGGCTTTCTGGGCTGCCAGCGCATGTTGCCAGCTCATGTTGAGCTTGTCCACCAACATGCCCAAGTCCTTCTCCTCAGGGCTGCTCCCATTCCATTCTCTACCCAGCCTATATTTGTGCTTGGGCTTGCCCAAGGACCACTGCACTTGGCCTGGTTGAACGTCATGAGGTCTGCACGGGCCCACCTCTCAAGCCCGCCCATGTCCCTCTGGATGCACATGTTGCCAACAAGAAGGGAAACTTGGTTATTGACATTTTATTGCTGAACTAGGCAATAACACTTTCTGAAAGTTCAGTATTTCTATACACTGGAGTTCCTTGAGTCCAAAAAGCGGGATAGGTATTCCCTGTGAAAAGGATTTTCTGTGTTGGCAGCTTTCGGAATACCTGGTGCTTGTCATACAGACCTGGATTCAGGTGACAAAACAATACCTGGTTTTATTATGAACAGAAAACCCAAAGAAAACTCAAACAACAACAAAATAATACTTTCAGTATTACTTAAAGTGTTTGTGAAAAAAAAAAAAAAAATATTGAGGCAGCAGCCCTTACAGTTTGTTAGCAGAAGGCAAGGCAGACCCAAAGTTGTTCTTTTCCATAAAATATCTCATGATCCGAACTTCTTTTCAGGATTCTAGAAATTATTGGGTTAGTCAGTAGTTTTCTGAAAGCTTGAAAAATCACGCTACAAATTTTTCTGGTGAATTTTCCATCACTTGGTTGGATTGAAAGAATTAGAAATGTTCTGCTTTTCTGGGGGTTTTCAGCACCTCCTTCTTTCCACCCTCCTACAGATACGATATAGCAAGAATGGCCAGAAGAAAGAATATGCAGAATCACGTCTTAGAGCCTCAGGCTTTCAAACTGCAAAAGTCAGGGATGGAAGCTCCAGACACACGTGCAACCATGCTGTTGGAAGGTGTAGCCCCAAGATTATGTCAATTGTGCAGTTGAGAAATCTTCCTTTAAACTTGAAACTCACAGGCTGCTCCCCTTTGCCTCCTCCCTTGCTGCCTAACTCCTCCAGTTTTAGTTAACAACGTTATTATGTGCCTCCATTGCAATATAAGACCTTGCTCAGGCAGTATGCAGGAGCAGTTTGAAGGAGCCCTCCAGAAAAATGAGAACTGTGATTACTCTTCCCATGTTAAGACTTTTTTTTTTTTTTAAAAATATGTGGACATATAGAGAGGTCATTGCAAAATTCTTAAGTGAAATCTGTACCTGCATTAGTGCTCTTCAGCAGCTGAAATAAGTTGAAGAGGACTAAGTGTAGAAAAAGCTCAGATTCACTTCTGTCTTCAGAGTGTACCCTTTCCTGTCCAACCTCTAAATATAGTTCCTGCAGTGCTTTGCCCATGGGGACCATTCAGTAGTCCCAGTGATTACTAACGGCTCTGGGAATACAGCTTGAAGAGCTAGACGTTATGAGGATGGGGGTGAGGTACCCCAGCCTGATATGAGAGGTTTTCTTGACCTCTATCTGACATTTTCCCTTATCTCCATCTCCTTTACCGACATATAGGTCTTGCTACAGGATTTCTGTCCCTAACCACTATCGTTGGCTTCTCCTATTTACCGATTGCCTCATCTCTGCTGCAGCCTCATTAACTCAATGCATCCTGCAAGTTTTCATCCTCCCCTAATCCCACAGAGATTTCTCAAGGCAGTAGGTGCCAATTCAGTGTCCAGGTGTGGCTGAAACGGCCCAGAGATATAGGAAAATATTAGTTCTCTGGTCTGCAACACAATGTTATATCAAGCTGCATTACTCAAAAGAAATTCCCTTTTGCTTTACTGCGCAGCAACCTTAGATTGCTGAAAGCTAAGCTATTTTTCTTAAAGAATAGGAGGGAAGCATATCTGTAAATTGTTTTACTCTGCTTGGTTGATAGTCACCATTGTGAATCAGACACTGCAGCAGGTAAAGGCTTTTAAGTTAAGCTGAAAACCAAAGCATCATGACTGTGGCCGTAACAGCCTCCTCTCCCGTGCGAGAAGGGGAGGTAGGGGAAGCTATAACACCATTCATCAATGGATTATCACAGATCAATGCGAACTGAATGACCAAATACTTTCTTTCTAGTCTCTTTTGCTTCCTGTTTGGTTTTTTTATTTTATTTTATTTTAGCTCGGTGTTTAGGTGCAAGAACCAAACAAATAAAACATCCTTATTAAAATGTAAAAGGAGAGAGAGAGAGAGAGGAGTGAAAAGAAAGAGGGAGAAATATTTCTAGGGCTGGTTTGTATAACACTGCTTTCCATAATGTTGCAAATCTACTGGTGTCCCTTTAAGAATATTCTTATCTTGGTTTATAAAAGCTAATGGCATTAAAAATACAGTAATTAACATGTTCATAATGTAAATGTTAATCATTTAATGTGTCAAGCATCTTCATCCCCTACTGAATCAATATGAATTATTAAAACAGACTCTTTAAGACCTTTAAAATCAACTCTCAAAGCATTCACTAAACAACCGCGCTGTTGGCATACGGGAGCACCAAGTTACGAATTCATGTGTTAGACTGTCTGACACACTCCTCTTTGACGGGAGAAAACAAAGACAAAAACTTCCCCTCAATGTCTTATATTCAGAACTGCATAATCTGTATGTACAAGTGAAACTTTTTTTTTCTCAGAGTTTTTTTTTTAAGTTTTTGAATGTAAACCTTCTAGAGAGAAAAAAAAAGAGAAAGGAGAAATAATCTAGACAGGTTACAGAATAAGTTTTTTCCATAACAAGGTTGTGTGACAATCCAAAACGCTCTTGAAGCAATAAGTATACAAAGATAACAAAAAAAAAAATAAATCTAATAAAGTAAAAGTTAAAGTTCCTAGTTTTAAAACGGTTTCTGTCAAGATGTTACTGATCATGAAGAAGGCTATATATGCATTTGGAAATTGATTTTAAATACTATAAGTATAGACTAACTCTTAAAAAAGCATATTTACTGTGGAAAGGTCAAGAAAAAGGTTTATTTTCAAACACCTGCAAAATAGAAACTGAACGATTGGATGGATGCACCTTACCTCACGGCTGGCTCACGAAACTTTGAGGAAGAATCATGAAGTCACTTTGGGTATATGTATATAAAGACAGCCAAACGTCTGCATCACATGCCTGTTTCCTGGTCAACCCATTGATGAAAGATGTCAGATATGACTGGTTTTTGGTTTTGTTTTGTTTTTTTTTTTTTTTTTTTTTTTTTTTTTTTTTTTGTTACAGATACAAAATAAATGAAGTTTTGCAATTGGGTACAAAACCTCTCACATAAACAGCGGGTCTCAAGTACTTTCCCACCAAATTGCACAATGGTCATGTTAACATCCTGTTCTACCTGAACAATCAGATAAAGGACTGGATATTAATTGGCCAGAGGTTGTTCTTGCTTTGGGAAAATCTTCTGTGTCCATGAAGTGTATTGATTGGCATTTTTCATGATGCTACAGTACTTCCTGCAGCTAATCAGCTTTTCAGTGGGAGTAGAAGACCACAACAACCCTATAGTGCACACAGCTGTATTGACCTGCACCAGCTGGTAATTTAGCCCTCATTTTCTATATCTTGATCCAACCGATCTCAGGTATAAGTTTAAGTTCTACCCGGGCAATCCTATATCCTTTCCATATTGCAAGAAAGGAGGAAACTCATTTCAGAGAGGTTAAAATTTTACAAAGTTTGTGTACTCAGGAATAATTTATGACGGGTTATATGTCTGATAGAAGATAAGAGCTCATGTACCTTGCTTTCCTGGCATGAAAATTAGGTCTTAACCTCTACCACCAGCAGAAAAAAAAAAAAAAAAGAAAAATACAACTAGGAAAAAGTTCAGCACACTGCCTCAGATGCTTTGAGATTAGCACAAATTACAGTTAAAGGGCAAACAGAAGATGGAGAATTCCAGACCTGGGGCAGGTAGGGAGGCTTGTCATGCCTGTTGAAAGGAGAAGAAGCTCCTTTATATTTGAGGGACATGTCGTCCTTCCAGTTGCTTGTGACTTCATAACAAAAACTTCTTTTCACAACAGGCTATGAAATAAACACAAGAGGTATGAGCACAGCCTGCTGTTTTCTAACTCATCTGATGAAAAACTACCTACAAACCACTCTTAAACCGTTCTGGCTGTGTATTTATTATTTCTGAGAACTCAGAAGTGCCATTGCAGCAAGACCTTCTGTGAATCCCTGTTTGAATTTCCCAAACTGTTTGCTAAGGCTACGTAGTCACCAGATCGATGTGGGCATTTGGTGCTTTAATACCTGCCTCTGGAGATAAACACAGACTTCAAAGTTCTGTAAAAGGTGAGGGAGCTGAAACAAAAATCTTGCTAGATTTCCCTAGCTTATGTTCTCATGACCTGAATGTGATGTAACATTTCCTTCCTTTTTTTTTGTCTTTTTTAAAAAAAAATGTATACGCCTGCAACAAATATTTCTAAAGTCAGAGATCCAGAGTCAAAAGTTGGACATAAATGCAAACAGAATTACAGTGCACCTAGCTTTTACAGGATATTATTTGTATTGCTCTTTCACAACACAAAGCACACACAGAGCAAGCATTAGGCTCTAAGTTTAACAAAGGAGTTAGGGAAATTACACAAATGCAAGAAACCAAACACCAGGAGGAAAGACTGGGGACAAATGTGAACCTCCCTGGCTGTGAGCAGTGCCAAGAAGTGTAACCAAACTGGATTTTTACTTTTTTCGGTGATGGCATAGGACAACTCTTTAGGACAGATGAGGTGAGGCTGAAGCGATGAAGAAGGGGAAGGAAGAAGAAAGAGAAAGGGGGTAGATGTTACAGTTGAAGGGGATGCTCTTTGGAGGTGACGGCTGTTTGCCACTGTGTAAATATAACCAAATACTAAAACCTTAAATCACTTCAGGACTGTATTTATATGATAGACGTAAGAGTCATTAATAAGGAAGAGAGGACAGAAATCCCTCAAGGCAGGTAAAACACAGATGCTGGAAACAAGAGTCTTCTATAATACATTAAAATTCCTCACAAAATATGATACCCTCAAGCTTATCAGTATAAAATTGATCAATATTTAAGTGGGGTATGTGAGACTTAAGAAGACAGGGTGGTTCAGTGGGTCCATCTGCTCTTTCCAAGACTCCTGATACTGTGAGTTGTCGTCCAGGGTTGAGCCTCCTGGAACTTACATCACACTAATGTTGACTTGTACTAGATGGTTTTCTACGATTTAATTTTGGAGAGATGTAAATGGACACAGTAACATCAGAATGTGGTAAAAGGGTTATCATCTGGAAAAGCTTGCACTAATGGCATGAAAAGCAGACAGGATAAGAAAGCAAGCAGATACAATAGAGTTGTGATGATCTTACTTTATCATTCATAACTCCAAATTGAGTGTCTTTAATATAAGGAATTACTCTTTAGGGAAAGTTATTCTGAGTAACAGAATATATTGTTCATTTAACGTCCATAAGTTTTCCCGCAATATTTGATTTTAAAAATTACATCTTTCTATTCTATAACAATAGTAATTTTCTCATTACCACATGAGGAAATTGGTGATGAAGCACAGCCCTTAAGTGCACATGGCTATACTTTAAGGAAATACAATATCAAGGTAAGGTATTGATATACAAGCCAGCTTGGTAATGTCCAAATTAGATTCTGTACTATGCAAAGAAGGAATCACAAAAAATATCTAGAATTTGCCTTATGACTTGTTGTCAGATTTGAGTATCTACTCATCTAGAAGAGGTATGGCCAGTTTGTAATTTCTGCAGGGAAGATACATTGAGTGACATTCCTATTAGGGATGCAGACATGGTGAACTATCAGCAGTGACAAACTATATGCTGAGAAGAAAAATCAGGTGGTTGTCATGCATATCTGATCCTCTAATTGCACATACACACAGAAACACTGTTAAAAGAAGGGGCTTCTCTAACAGAGAATGCTTTCTAGCAGGATTGGACTTGCAAACCTTTGCAGATCTGTCCTTCTAGGGGATGAAGGCAAATCTGAAAGATTAATTCTCACAGTGGTCTGGTATTCTTAGAGATGGGAAACTAAAAAGAGGGACAGGGAAAGTAAGTGAAGTCACACAGCAGCTTATTTAAAAGACCAGAAAAAAGCTGCGGCCAACATCCTTTGAACCTGGCCACAGACCTGAAGTCATAACTATCACACTGGGAGAACCCATAATATTGCAAATTTGACTTTCAGCTAGCAGCTACAGCAGAACTTTTGACCTCATCTACCTCAGAATCTATTGCCAGCCAAAAGGGACCTGTCACCTCTGAAAATCAGCCTGACTTTATTCCCTACTTCTCTTCAAGATTCTGTGCACAAATTTGACTTGCATCAGACACGTCTGACTTCACAAGACAGACACACAGAAAACTTGCATTCAAGCTTATTCAAGAGCTCTTCTGATTCTTGTATTACCAGTGAACAAAAGAATAAAATCTGTCATCCCGACTGTTAGTTTTCTATACAAAATAGATATTCGTCATGTATTTCCCATCAACGAAGGTGCTAGTTCATTATGTTGGGAAGGAAGGACATAGCAAGAAGTATATATTGCAGCAGAGCTCTGTCTCAGAGGTTCACTTTCCTGGAAAAAGTCTCATCAAACGTTGTCATCTCCATAAGCTGTGATGGTCCCTCTTCCACCATGTGACACAAAAGACCAGACTCATTCCTGGATCTGATGCTGTTTAGGCTATGGAAAAAGATATGGACAAGATCTTTCTATCATCCCTCCTGCCTGACAAAAAGCAAGATGCTTTGAAAAATGCTGCATGTTGCTGTTACAGAGATTGGGACTGAAGGACTGCCAGACCAGTGACTGTGTTTACACATCACGAAAAAGGAGACAGGGAGAAATATTCTGGTGGAGTAGAAAGAGAGGTAGTTATTCTTGCTTGAGCCCATGTTTGAGTGGGGTTTCATTGCTCCCTTCCCAGACATCAATGATTTTAGATCCTGTCTATGTGAAAAGAAGTCTTAAATCCTTCATTCCTAAGAAGTTTTAAATCCTTCCTTCCTTAAATCCTTCTTAAATCCTAAACCCTTTCCAGCCCATCATAGCAACTCCATGTATCCACATTGTCACCAGTGAGAGTTCAATCCTCAGTTTCTGCAGGAGGACCAGTCAGTAGAGCTCACATGGCTCTTCTCAGGCCCAGCCTAACAAGAAGTCAAGGATGCCAATCCATCACGAGTTGCAAAATGTGCTCCAGAGAGAAGAAGGGCTTGGGGACAGTCTTCAGTACAGATTTGCAGCCCTTTAGGACTTTTGCACATGTGGTCTGAACACTATGAACTACTGGGTTGTCATGACCTTAATCTTGTCTAAATCCACAACACTCAGGTCTATAGCTGCAGCTGTAAGGATTATGCTGGATGGAGCAGGGGAAGCCAAGCAAGAGGAGTCACACTGACTCACGTCAGAAACCTGGTCATGGTACCTCCATACATTGGAGCCAGTTGATGCCAGGGAAAAGAGACAAAACACACAGATCTGTTTCTTTCATGTCCATTTTTCCTGGCTGAACGCAATGACAGTGAGAGACCTTGGGGACAAGGTTGCAGGAAGCAGAGGAAATCACAGATTTTTCAATTTTATAGACTACCAGCAGGCAGAGTGGCAGCTCGAAACTGGAAGAAATGTACCACGCTGACACTCATATGCCGCCTATGAGCTGTATCCCTTTTTTCTGTATAAGGCAAAGCAAAACAATGTTCATTGTGGGATCAGTCAGCAGGGTAAGGAGACATTGAATACCTTCTCCCGCTTCCCAGCAACACCAGTCCTACAATGAGAGACCATCTCAAAACCACTGCCCCTGCAAGGAAAATATTTCCTGCATCTCCCAGTGCTCATCTTTTTTCTTTATTTTTCCTGTGGAAACGTTGTTATTTGAGGAAGAGGAGCCTGCTTTAAAGAATTTGCTCTGCTCTTACAGAGTTTTATCTACTTGCCTTACTATTTTTCATGCAAGTTTTCTGGCTGCCCTGTGTCTAAATTCACAGAGCTTAACATAAACCTCACAGCTAGGAAGCAGCCTAAATATAAGAGTACGGAGTTATCGGATCTCTGGCTTTAACCAGCTTCACAGTAGCTCTCCTCACCTTGCAATTCCAGTTCCATCACAAAAATCCTTCGCTGAAATATGAGCCCTAAAGACAAGGAGCCTCACACTGTAACAGAAAACCAGTACGCTTTCCTGGGAGCCACCTGTGAGTGAACATTTCAGTGTTTCACTTCTCGGAGATTTTTTGTCAGAAACTATTAGGTAAAATAGTATCAATATACTCAGGCTGTGACAATGTCTCCCACAAATAATTTCCAAAATGTTTTTAATCTACCCCAAGGAAACAATTTTTTTTTCTAAACTTATTTTAATTAAAAAAACTTTCCCTGTGAAACATCAATACGAATGCTATCTCCGTATGAGAAATTGGTACAAATTAAATGTGTATAGTGATTAAAATAGGCTTTGCTAAAACATGGCGATGAGCTGAATTCCATTAGCTGTATGCAATTTTCCAGAAAAGGTCTATTTTATGTTGGTGTTCAGATAAATGTCTCTGTCTCCTTTACTTCTCATTTAACCTCTGTAGTACCAATACAACACTCATGCAGAGATAGACGACTTCAAGGAAGAAAATCGGACTTCACTTGCCCTAAAACAAACAACTCTCTGGCTGTTTTTAACCAAAAAAATCCTCTCAGTCCACAGCTTGCTGAACCCAGCTGGTATCTATCTCAGCTGCATGGCTGGGAGTCTGGCACCAGCAGGGTTTTATTTTCTGCTCAGCCTCCAGCAAAATTCTTCTCGACTATTTTAACAGTTTTGACTTCAGGGACTGACGCATTATTTTTGACTCTGAGGAAGGATGCAGAGTGTATAGCAGAGGGCCCTGGGGAAGCTGCGTTTGGCACCTTGTTGTTTCACAGGTACTTGTTACGTGGATACTACTATGAGGGCTAGCTTCCTTCTGCCTACATCTTCTGTCTGCAAAACAGAAGACTTGCAACTATCATTAAGCCGGGGAAGAGCTATCAATTAGAGCGAGAGATGGCAGTCATGAAATCTATACTAGAACCTCACAGAAAGTTAGAACAAACACTTTTCTTTCTACCTGTCGTTCTGTTTCTGCATCCACTAACTACAGAAGCTCACGAGGAAACCAGGAATGCAGCTGCCTTCTCACTTCCAGTGAGATCATTCAGTTCAGTAGGCAAAGGAAACAAACAGCTGAGAGAGCGTTGAAGTGGAGGCTATGTTTCCTTTGGAGCTGCTGTTTATAATGTGTGTGCTGCAGAAGATGTTTATTTACTCCCTTTAGAATAGCTCCTGCACTCAGAGCAATTTTTGTTGTGTTGCTCTTGCGGTCCTCAGAGAACAGCAAGGAGTGTCCTTTCTTCACGCAAACCTTCGAGAAGCCACTTGAGATTCAGGCCTTCTTTAATAGAGCCCCTCTCCACCTCCTGGGAGCAGGGGGACCAGTACTACCAACTCCCTCTTTCTAAAGTATGCAATTTTGATGAATTAAGAAAAAACTTTTTTTTTTTTTAATTTTATTAAAAAGTAGCCATACGACCTCCTTCTACTAGGAAGATTAGACGATAGATAAATGGCTTCAGTGTCAGTAGTGTAACATACGATAGTTCATGCACAGCCTTCACTATGTTGCACCCTCCCCTCCACCTCACTCAAGGTTTTTTGATCTAAGTGCACACGGCTATTCCGTCACAAACATCTCTGCAGGTACTTTCTGCTGCAATCTGTACCTCTGTAGAGGGACCACAAGGGCATACCAGAAACACCGGTCTGTGGCCTTTCATTTAACTTAACTTGCTGCAAATTAAACCAAGAAAATTATAGGGTCAAAAAAGAATCATTCGCAAGTATGAGTGGTTGTGGCAACTACTTGGTAGGTCTGTGAAGAAGAGATGGACTAGATCATCTTGAAAAGCCTTGTGTCATCTTGCTTGCTTTAAGTAACACATTACTCTGCGTCTGGGCTTAATTTCCCTGGAGACACTACCATCAGAGCATCAGGGAACTTCCTAATTTGAGTATCAAATTTCAGGTACAAGGAGATATTTTACCAGCTGATGTTGGCAACCTTGCTAGCAAGACTTTACAGCACTTTGAAAGAATGACTCGACTTACCACAAATACTTCCTCTTGTAACATGAGAAGCTTTTGGTCTAGACATAGAAGTGGCAAAGGATATATTGTGCTAGTGCGTGTATGAGAGAACAAGCTCCTATACAAAGGTTTTCTCTGGCAGTCACAAGTATGGTAATTTGTTAGATGTTAGAGAAGAAGACTGATGAGAAGATTCTCCTGCCACGTATTGCTTAAAGAGAATGCTCTCCTCAGAAAGGCAGCCTGAATGGGAGGCAAATAGACTGAAAAAGTTACTCCTGATCTCGCTGTCTTTTGTCTGATGAATGCTAACTCAGGGAGAACAGCTCTGTTAAAAAAAAACCAAACCAAACCAAACCAAACCAAACCAAACCAAACCAAAACAAAACAGGAGGAAGAGGTCTTGCCTTTCCCTGTAGTTATAACTGTGGTGTAATTGGGTATCAGGTGTGTGCCTCAGAGCACACCAAATTCACTTTGTCGTGAATTCCCCACCTGGTTCTGGAACTTCCCAGCTTTTCTTTGAGCAGGTGAGACAAAGGACTAGTTTGAGATGATGGACCGACTTGGGACAAGGTGCTTGACTGAACTCTTATCCTTCACAACAAAGTATTTGACTAACTGGTGCAGTGGCTCTCCAACTGGGGATTTTAGAAGGTCCCATCTTATGCAGCCCCTGCTGTGCCCAGACCAATTCACAGATGCTATTTGTA
The DNA here is from genome assembly GCA_008658365.1 of Alca torda. NCBI lineage: Eukaryota > Metazoa > Chordata > Aves > Charadriiformes > Alcidae > Alca > Alca torda. Next base: position 5,219,582 of record CM018101.1, read on the forward strand.
TGCAATTTTACATAAATAAGACACTCGTAAATTGTTGATAGAAACTATATCTACAGATACAGAAATTATCACATAGTCTTTTTCACATAGTTTGGAGACATAGCGTATGTAGTTTAACCAAGTCAACAAAAATGGATCTGCTGTGGTGATGTAGGACCATGAGCAGGCTGGGTGTAAGGACTGAGCAGAGCAGCAGTTTGGTGACCAAACTGCTCATCAGGGTCATAATTTCTGTGACTGTTAGAGTCACTCTTAAAAACATAAAGGAGTTCTTTCATTTCTCTGTTAGAAAGGAGCATGCCACCAAACTCCTATATCCAACCTCAGATCACTTCATCCAATGTGGCTTTTGTCTTATAGATTGCAGGAACTGTTTTTGGCATAGTGCTTTAGGAAGCAGGAAAGAAACGTGAAGACCTACTGGCCAATTATCCTGCTTAGCTTGTGAGACAAACCCGTAAGACTAAACTTATTTGTAAACTACTATGGGAGTATGCATGAATTTCCTGAAGTATCCTGTAGCTTTGAGAGGTTCTGGTTAATCTGGCAAGAGAGGCAAGTGCACACATGTGTGTGCACATAGTGAGAGGTAATAATAATAATAATTTTATATATACATATATAAAATTATGATTTTTTATAAATATATATATATATATATATATGTGAGGAAAAAGAGAGACGAGAGATTCTTTTTCCTGAAAAAGCAGCTGCTGGATTTGCTCAGAGCAAGTTGCAGAAGATGAATATACTGAAAAACTCATGGTTGTTTTTTTTTTCTCTTTGGCCTGGAACCTTTCAAAAGTGTTTGGGAAATGCCATGAAGGAATTTGTCTGCATGGAGATCTCCAAAAAGCGAAACAAGAGGTGCTCACACTCCCATGTGAAGAAAGCTTATTATATCTGCTCTAGGGGGGAAGGAATATGTAACACACATGGTCCTGCGGGAGATGAAGTTCACTTTAATTAATGGAGACCTCAAAAATCAGACATTAAAGATATTAATCAACCAACCAGCTTTCCACAGCGTTCATTTTACCCACTAGCCCACACTCCTTAATGACTCAATTTAGGGTGTGTAACATTCAACAGTTGTGACAATATCAGGACCCAAGTCAGAAAAACGCTGCCAATAGGAGGTGCTGGGTACTGACACGAAATAAAAGCATTAGTTCCCTTCCTGTTACCCAGAGGTTGCTAAAGGATGCTTTTTTTTGACAGGGAAAGATAAATAAAATAAATAAACAGTCAGAACTGACTTTCTTCCTTTCATGGTTTGCGTTAGTTTACAAAATCACAATGGAATTAATGGAAATGTGGCTGAGACACCCGGCTTCTGTGGCAGTCACAGGTAGTCTGCGATGTAACATACATATGAAAATAACACATAGTTTAAGAAGAATGAGGAATAATTCGAGTATCAGAATTCATGAATTCCAGCCTAGGAAGTTTTTGTCTTCTGCACATTGGGTTAAAGAATACTGAGTATTGCATGCATCCCTTACTAGACACCAGAGAATCCACACAATCCCCTTGACTGAGAAAAGGCCGCTTTGCTGTCTTGGGTTTAAAGCATTTCTGATGGTCTCATATATATATTTTTTTTTATTATTTGTTATTAATTCTTTTAAGTCTGAATATTTAATCCGTTGAATTCTTTTTCTTTGGGGGAGTATTAATCGAGCACTTTCCACCACCCAGACGCCTCTTTTCGAGCATGCTGTGAGGACTGGGCAGCTCTGACAGCATCACTCCTCTGTCAGAGCTGCAGCTGACGAATGGATCCAGCAGTTATTAAGTGGGACTGACAGACACAATGATCATCCAAGCCTCATTTCCTGAAGAAACCAGGCTAAAAATTGTTCCGTAATTATCACTAATTGGCCAGGATGCATCTCCAGCATTCAATGAAGAATATTTAATCAGATGTTTATGTTCATCTTCTTTTTTTTTTTTTTTCTTTCAACACTAGAACAATATTTGTCCCTACCTCACACCTTCCCAGTGATTTTTCCAAAGACCCGCCTCCCTATACCAGTCATCTAGGGCATTTCTCTGTCCAGATTCCTTGAACACAGCTACTAGGGGTCTTTTTATAAAGGTCATCTTGGATAACGCGAGGATAACTCATGGATAATCTGGACAATTATCAGCCTCTGGCAATAACAGAACTATTCCCTCAGGTAGTTAAAATAATCTGGTAATTGAGCCTTCTAACAACCCCAACAAAATTGAGAATTAACTTGGATCGTAAAGCCACAAGACCCTGGAGGTGGAATTACCTTTACCTTTCCTTGGCCAAGATGAAACCATCCACCAAAAGGTGGATGGACCCAGACCCAAAGGTTCTGGGTCTCTCATGCTATGTTTTACTAGACCATGGAATAGAACAAGGTTTTCAGATAGAAACAACTCCACTTTGCTGGGATGGAAAGCAGCAAGCACACCTCTGGTTTTAGGAAACACTCTGAATAAATATAGTGCTGAATCCAAATGAGGGTATCACCACTTGGCAAAGCATAATCCAAGCATATTTAGACGACAAGTTCCCACTGAGAGTCAATCCTAGTCACCAGTGACTGCCATTCATGGATCACAGGATCAGTTATAAACTTTCTGTGTATATTTGTACATGTAAGTGGGCACAAATTACCATTTATGAGGTGAAATTCGGTTGCTGCTAAACAGCTAGTCGCAGCTCCATGTTTCTGTGAAAAAAAAAAACCCAAAACCAACAAACAAACAAGGTTCAGTAATTGCAAGATGTAAAATAAATAATTTTGGAAAGGACCCTTTTAAAATTTGAAAGGGAAGAGAATGAAATCTCCCAGGCCAGTCATTTATATTAAATTTGGGGATGGCCATACATCTACTGATGGGGAGGAGCAGGACGGAGGGATGGTTATTATGTTAATGCAGGTGGTAGGGAAGACACGACCCTTCCCTCCCATGATGCTGGAAAGCACTGCAGTACGTAGATCTCAACTCTGTCAAATGGGTTTTAATACTGCTCTGTGGGATAAACCACTATGGTTGCATTAGGCCACAGTTTAACAGCTACTGACACATAAGGATGTCACACTAGAAAGAAAATGACATCACAGTGTGGCTTGGTTGCATTACAAATGACATCAGCAGGACCCTAAAATTGGTTCTCTGGTATTCTGTCAAACAGATTTAAAGAACTCTAAAGACTACGGGGTTATTTCCTCCGGGAAAAGAGAGGTGAAACAGTGGGATTAAAGCTATTGACTGGTAAAAGACAGGGAAGAGATACCAGAGTTGTCTCTTCCAAAGGGACTGCTCCAGGGCTGCAGCACCTCACCGCAGTCAAACTCAAGCGGCCAGGTTTGCAATGACCACGTAGGAGAGACTTTTAATGGAAAAAAAAATAATATATTTCTTTTGTGTTGCAAGGGAGAGCACATGGCATGGATTTAATGTGGTAAAAGGGCAAGGTATCAGAGAGAAATTGCTTTTTGTGAGCGTCTGTTTCAGTTGTTCAGTTGGTCATAAGGCTAATGTTTCCAGGAGAGGATTCCCGACTATCACAAAACTATACTTAATCTTATACTCTTGCCTGCAGCCTAGCTCAAAGCAACCAAAAGTGCTGAATACAGAAAAGAAACACACATTTTTAAGTGTAATTTTATCATTTCCATGTTTCTTTATTTCTAAAAAGATAGAGTCCAACAAGTAACCTATTACTTTCTTTGAGAGACTTGGCTTGTGACATTTTCATATAACTCAGAATTTTCAACATCTGGCTCTAATTAAGAAGCATTTTTCTACTAGGAACAACGATTACAGTGTCTGAAAGTGCTGTTACATAGATATGATTCATATCTCCCTCCTAAGAAGCCCGTCTTATGTCCTGAAATTTGAGATTTGCAAATCCTTTAGCTAAACATTTATATCTGCTACTTAGGCCTTGATTGTGCAGGTGCTTAAATTTGCAATGTTTTGCTGAGGTTGATCTGTAAATGCGTAACAGACGTGCAAGTGTTTTGCAAGTCTGGGAACTTTTCTGTCAAGGCTTTTCCATTTTCAGGTAATGTATAGAATTCTGTCTCCTGTGCAATACATTTTACAGTAAAAAATGCCCCATGTGAAAAAATCAACTTCCTGCACTGACTGCCAAAGGCTTTCCTCAAATTATATAATAAGCAAAGAAAGATGCCCAATTGAAAACAAAAACAAAAGAAAACTGGTTGTCTAAATTTTAATCTTAGATAAGCATTAATGGTTGGTTGGTTGGTTGGTTGGTTGGTTGGTTGGTTGGTTGGTTGGTTGGTTGGTTGGTTGGTTTTTTGGGGGTTTTTTAGTCAGCTAATAAGAAGTACCTTTTCCTATATTATACATTGTGAAAGACTGTATCAGGAATATAATCTCGGCTGTTTTCATTTCTGCATACAATTCCCTGAGGTGAATTTATCTAGAGATTAGGATGACCTCTTCCCTGACAATTCAGTGCTGCTTGCCAAATGTTTGATGGGAGAGTGATACACGACGGTGCCACGTCCTTCCCTCACCTAAGATAATACATAATAGCTGTATACAACCTTGGAAAGGGCACTATTGTGCTTCAAATGCATATCGGCAGTACTCTAATTAAAAAGAAAGTCAAGTAAGTAATTAGTATGGTTTATCACAGACAACAGTGCAACACACAGAAAGGATTAAAAAAAAAAAAAGGGTAAAAGTCACTCTATTAAAATCTACAAAGCAAAGGGGAAAGCCACTGCTGGTATGGCCAAAAGTCCTCTAATTAAGTCTGAGGGCTGAGTGGGTTTTGTGAATCATTTTTTGTCCTGTTTTAGCACTAGATAAAGAAATACAGCGTGGAAGTCCAAGTCAGGTTAGATTTATCACTTATTTCTTCTCTCGTTTGGGAACAGACAGGTTCGATGGAGAGACTTGGGAGAAGCTGTGTCCCCTCACACCTGCATATCTACCTACGCCATATCAACTTACAGCCACAAGCCTTGAAGATTAGCAGAGGTGCACTGATAAGGAGCTGCTTTTTCCTTAGTTGTCTTATGTTGTGATAATTAAACCATCTTACCCTAGAGACCTGGTGGAAAACGCAAAAACAAATCTCCTTCTGTTTCTCATTGGCTCACTTACATTTAAACTAGATTAAGAAATAATAACTTTAAGGAGCACATTAAAATCATAAGAAAATAATAATACTTGGCATTGATGAAAAAAAAAAATTGCCAGCAACCTTTTATATATGGCTTCTCATGACCAAGTGCATTTTTTCTGAACCAAAAGCAATTAAATGTTATCAGTGTGATGTCATCTAGCACAAGCAAAGCATAACACATTGATATTTGGCTTTTTTGTCCTAAGCTACTGTCCCTTCCCATTCATGTCTGCTTTGTAGATGGGAGAAATCATTCTGAGTCGTCTCTGAACGGACAAATCTTGTGTCTTGGCTGTGTGGCAATGCGGGGTGCCCAAAGGGGCGTATGAAGTAATGGACTCGGTTGCAGAGTCTGACCCATCTCAATCATTTCTATGGGGCGCATTGAAAAAAGCTGATACTATGAAAGAGAAGCATCAAAATATTTTACTACACGGAGATACAATTCTGCTCTGTGAACCTGGGAGAATTTGGGATCTTCTCAGCTGACAGGTCTTCCTACCCTTGGAGCCTGAAAGGACTGGGAGCTGGTTTGAAATTGGGGTGGGTTTTTTTTGGTCAAATATTAGAACATTGTCAAAATACATTTTTGGACATTTGCAAAGGAAAATATTCTGAATTCTATTAACCTATGTTTGTGCTTTGAAATTTGGGTATATTTGTACTTAAAACAATATAAGATAAGGTCAAATTTTAGAGCTGTTCTAACAAAACAAAATTCTTCATTTGAGGTGAACTGATGTATTTTTATTTCAATTTACAAATATATTTGAGATTTTTGAGTTTTCATCCCTCACTGGGATTAAAATAATGAAGATAATAACATTCACGCGGTTTTTTACCACCTCTGAGCATGATACATTACTGCAAATTAAATCACCTGAAGTATTTATGCTTTATAGGCAACAAAGGTGGTTTTGTCATGAAAGGTTTTCTCTTTAATAGTTTTTTTTTTCCCGTCTGGCACACATTCCTTCACTTCCTTCTCCTTCAAGAGAACAAACACATGGTCCTCCAGGAACTTCAATATGGCATGCACTCTTAAGAGTAAGGCATGACTTAAAGAAGGAGAAGAAAAATTTTTTCATTTGTGTTGTTTTCTAGTTTTGTGATCTTCCTGTAAGTTTAGGCCTGTCTTCTTTGTCTATTTGATTATTTTTTAAAGATACTAGAGAAAGAAAGAGCAAGAGGTACCACTGGGTATTGCTTTATAATCTAAATAACATAATAATAATAATAATAATATTTGATATGGAAAGTTACAAAGAATAAATTGCTTCTCTAGAATATTAATACTGAAGAAGCATTTTAGGGCTGGCTGCGTCTGATGCAGATTCAGACATGAATTTTGTATCTGTAGCCATTACTAAAAGTGAGCAGATCTTGCAAAGATTGCTTTACATACTTATCCTCAAACTTTGAAAGTCATCCTGTTGATTTAAATCAAACTAATCACTTAGGTAAAACTAAGAGATGTGGTAGCAAATACCAGTCATGGAGATTAGGCCCTCTCCCATAGGAGAATGAAGCTGAAAGGTAGAAATCTTGACTATAAAAGTAGTTGATGACATTTTAGGCTCAGTGACTTCCCGGCACTTACTTAACTGTGACTGTTTCAACGTGACCATGCTCTAATATGATTATGATCATTTATGTTCGTCTGATGCACTTGCAAGGAGTCAAAGTGTCTTCAGTGCTGTTCCCTTTTGGCCCCTGCCATATGCCGACCCACATCAAAGCCTTGAACACGGGTACCAAAAGCTCCAGACGCGATAAAGTGTATGTGGAAAATATGCAAATCATCCTCAGGAAGAAATTTCCATTTCTGTACCAGTAGTTTTCACTTTAATCCTTTTGCCTTGAAGATTTCATTTCCTTGGAAGAAGGGGGAGGAAGGGGATGGATAATTGCTCTCTAGTTCCATTTCTGTTGTTGCAGGGCCCTGATACTGAGATCCCATTTCTCAAGCTTTATTGACTTTGATAAAAGCCTTTGACTTGCTGAACTTGCTCTCACTTTAGGTACAGATACAGAATTATGGATTTCCTGACAAAATAATTAATCTTTCTCTTTCTTGGCCTCTACGTATGTGTGGGAACCCAATAAACTTATTTATTAAATGTTCTAATGCAACTTCTATCTGAAAACAGTAACACCTTTTTTTTTCTTTTTTTTTCCTCATAAACTTCCAGGAGAAATGGCCAAGATGATCTGTGCCTTGTTGTGCTAGACACAAGAAACCATCATAATTTGTACAGGTCATGCTAATCAAGGTCCTAGCAAGACAGCCAATAATGAGGCTAAGAAACAGATGGACAGCTGGAATGAAATATCTCTTTTGATAAAATGACTAAATGGAGAGAGACGCACTCAGATTATACCTGAACACTTTTCAAATCCCTACTCTTACTTTATTTAGTAAGATAATATAAGACCATAAAAATTAATTCAGTTTAGCATCAAATTGTGAGATATAGTGAGACTTCAGTTGCTCCTCCACTTCAGTGCTGTATTTGATGACCATATTGTATCTGGACTTGTGAAAAAAGTAAATACACTGTGACCTTAATGAATTTTTTTTTTGTTATCATATTAAAAAAACCCCCCGAAACTTTTGGGACAGAACACTTTATATTCTGGATATAAACATCTTTATATGGAAAAAAAATGCTGTAGTTAGAGAATTGCATAGTAATTTTAAAAACTTGGAAACTGGACCAAAACTCTTGAGTCACATGGGAAACTTGTGGTAAAACCCAGAAATTTATATCTTGGTAAAATTCTGTGACTCAGAGCTACCACAGTTTAACAAGTCTGTGTGGGTCAGGTGAGCTGTGGTTATTGTCCGTGTGCACCCTTTTAGCCCACACCCAACAGAAGATAATGCATGTGATTTTACTGCTCTTCATTGCAGCCTAAGGTGAGATGGAGGAGCCCACAGTAGCAGTAGACTAACACCACACGTGAGGGTGGTTACTGTATGGTAACTGTAAGCCATGGCAAATTGGTTTGATGTTTGACCCCTCAGCCTGGTGAGCAGACCATGAGGCTTCTTTTCTCTATTTTACCAGGTACCCACAAGGGACATCTAACTCTGGTGTTGTCATCACCTCGCAAAGTAGGGAAAGAATATCCTGATGGCTACTGACCCACGTGCAAAATAAAATCTAGACTGATATAGCAATAGTGGAGTGATGTTTTCAGTAATCTTTCTGGGTCACCAGAGGTGGACATACTGACCTCCACAACTCACAACAACTCCCCTTCCTCCTTAAGCACACATGAAAAGACTTCAGACATATAATGATATTATTGGTATATTATTTATTATCATCATATAAAATAGATTGAGGAATTCCAGAGAAGGGAATATCAGGAATATCAATGAAAATTAATGATACAGGTGCAATGGGTTTACTTCTGAGTTCAGAGCTTCCCTTTTCACAGGGATCTAAATTTCAGTGCTTCAGGTGCCAAGGCTATTGATCACTGTTAATCTCTTAAATCCATCTGTTTCTCACAAGTCCACAACCAATAAAAGAAGGACACAGCATCCATCAGTATTAGTGAAGGACATAAGCTGAACCACGCTAAAGAAATCAGAATATTGCAGGCTTTTGCTGAGGAACCAATTTCCCATTCTTTCTGTCTCTCTAGCATGCAACCATCACTATTGGTGCTATATCAGATCGTCACATCCAGCCACATCAGGTTGTCTTCCCTCTCCACCCTTGGATGAACATTTAGGGAGAACAAACCACACCATTACACTGCCCTATCCTTTACTTGTCGGTTTTTGTCTACCAGAGTGTCTTCTGCTTATCTATTCATTTATGTGTCTCCTGGGTCCCTTTGGAGATTTGTGGTTGACGATGATTTGTTTGCTGCAAAAAAGTCTTCGTAATGGGATTCTGGGGCAAATTTCATGTCACCAAGGGTATGAAAGAATAGAATGAAGTCACTGCTAAAAGGAGCCAAAGGCTGCTGCGGAAAGTAAAATTCCAGCTTTCTGTTCTATGGCTGTAACGTTACAACAAGAGAAGAGGAAGGATTAAACCAATGAACAAAAAAATGCCCTTTTGAAGAAGACTTGGAAAATAAAACAAGGCCTTAGCAGTTGTTTTTGTAACTGGAACATAACAGATAACTCTACTGAAGATTTATTTGGGAGTTTTAACCATTATCTTAACATTTTGAATGGCTGGATTGTATGTTGATTCTGAACAAGATAAAATACATAGCATTCTTTTTCATATTGGACACAATAACTTTTGCAGCACAGATCTAAAATATTATCCTCAGAACAATGGCAGAACTTAATTTCATATTTATTTCAAATTCTGGGTATCAGCAGGCAGTTACAGATTTGTAAACGCCAGAATGTAATTATCTAAGAGAGGAACAACTTTTAACTAACCCAGTGGCCACTCCTTGTCCTGGCATAATAAATGCATGTGAAAAGTGTCCCATAAACTACTTTTGTGATACAGTCTTCATGCTGACAAACAGTACAGTTAGACTCTCCCACTTCTCTATTCATACTCTATCTCTCAGGCTCTTTCTGATGGCTCACGATTGATGGGTCTGATGCAACAACAGAGGTGACTTGTCAGGTCTTCACCTGGCAATAAGAAAACAATTACTAAGGAATTAAGTGTCGCAATATACCTTCCTGTGATCTAAGCACTGTGCGTAACCCTTGCATTCACCTTATTTGCGACGGGAATTTCAAATGCACGTGATGCCGTTTGGTGTGTGCAACAGTGGAGCAGGTATCCCTGTGTTTTCACCCGTTACTCTCCAAGGTCTCTGTTTCACCCCACCAAGATGGGAAATGGGTTCTCTTTCTTCAGCGCCTCCCCCACACAAAGAGCCATCTTCATAATGGAAGGTGTCCCTGCCCATGGCAGGGGGGTGGAAATAGATGATTTGAAGGTCCTTTCCAGCTCTAACCATTCTATGATTCTGTGTGACCAGCCAGTGAAGGCAAGCTTGGTCTACCACTGATTCATGGTCAGACACTCCTCCTGCGAACTTTGCTGCAGCATCACCACTTCTAGGGCAGAGCTGTGGCAGGCAGCCAAGTGGCACCAATATCCAAATCCACTTGACTGAGATTTACCAAAGACAGGTTATCGAAGCCCTAATTTCAGAGTTTTTCCCTGACAGACTGTCATATTGTTATGACAACACTGGGAAAACAATATAACATCCCAACAATTAAATTTAAAATGCATATTAAATTTTCTATCATTTTAGAGGTGTGATTGTGTTTGCATAAATAATAAAGTGACAACAAAGTACGAAATCATTTTAGTATATTTTAACTTCAGATCTAAGACACAGTTCTCCAAGGCTTGGAGGGCTGTTTTTTCCTCCCTGAGTATCAAAGACTTGTCTGGTGTACCTTGAGGTAGATTTAATTGGGAATTTTTCCTGTGACAGCAAGATGTCTCTTGAGCAGGGTGGTATGGAGATCTTTTCAGGTAATTGGAAGTCACTGGAAAACTGCTGTACGTTCAATGTCCTGTTCATCATGTCTCACGGGAAAGTACATTTCGTAAGTTTATATTCCCTGTGGTTTTGTCTTGGGTTTGGTGGGAACGAACTAATTGGAAGCCTGGATTAAATAATCTTACTGCCCGTTACCGTGTTAGAAGATTGAGTTTTAACCTGTTCAAGCTGTTTAGCTTGCTTCACAATGTGTGGTTTGTCCTGGGGAAATAAGTCAATCCTAACAAAATTTCTAGGTGTAGGCATGGAAAAGTCTCTACAACCCAATATTGAGTGTTGGACAAGGCTTCTGTTAAAGACTTCTGTGAGTTTCTTCATGAGCAGTTTGACCTGTCAAGCTGATGGCTTAAGTATGGAGATGATGTGATGCGACCAAATTCCCACTCTCATATAAATAACATTGCTTTCTGCCAGTAAACTGGGATTGCAGTCTGAAATTAAATACTTTGGGATGCTTTAGTTTCTGAAGTACTACATTACTTGCCTTACAGTATCCCAGTAGTAATGTCTAACAGTTCATGTATTTCCCAGATGTCTGAGTATTAGTCTACTTTGAATAACTTAGAATGAAATGGTCCCTTCCCTGCCCCGCTTCTGTTCATTTTTTGGGGAGGCTTTGCACTTCACCTAACTCTTTTCTTTTCTTGCCCTGCTTTTTGCCTATGTGACACCCATGCGGCACCCATGCTAATCAGGTTTCTGATATCCTTGGCCATATTTGGCCAGGATACTGCTTTTATAGACTGCTCTTTTGGATTCCCAAGATAGCCTCTGCTTTCAGTGATCAGAGTGTATTTCACCTGACTACATCTGCAATGGTACTGTGTATCCTTTATTCACACACCATGATGCTTCCAGCATTTCTGAGAGTTGACTTGGCCTTCTTCTGTGTGACTGTCAACTCTAAGAGAATAGTACATCAACAGCTGGATGTATTTCTTGGTAGATAATCATCAAATCTTTTACACACCAGCCAGCTTGGCTGAGGATTTCCATATCTTTTCATGTTTTCTTTAGTTTCCTCCAGTTGAGAATCTCATCTGCTAGTTTATTTTCATATTTTCAATGTGCAGAGTTTTCTGGATGAGAAACCAACTTTATATGTCTCATTCCATTACATGTGATACTGCAGACACAGTAGCACGCACTGAACTCATGCTGAAAATTAGTTTTAACCATTTTAATTTCAAACAGTTCCCTTCCCTGAAAAGAGCCAAAGTAACCATTTTGTGGAGCACCTTTATCCAGTTGACATATCAAGGATCCAAAGACATTTGAGAAGCTTAGAAGGTGCTAACTTTATAAAGCCTAATAGTAGTAATAGTAATAATCATTTTAATGTATTTCTGAGCAGATATTTGCTATAGCAATTCTATATTTTGGGCAGTATTGGAAGCCATTGGAGCAGATGAAGTGTTTGATCTATGATACCTCAGACAGCTGCAGCTTTGTCTTAATTTTGTTTGTGTTCAATTTCAAATGTATTCAGTGACTCGTTCTTGCAAACAGATGGGGTCGTGATTGTGACCTGCCACAGCTTCTGTCACGCTGCCTCTGTGGGCTATGCATGGATGTAGGCGGATTTACATACATACATAAGTGCTAAGCTAGAGGCAGTGATGAGTGATTCAGAACAACTCCCAGCCAGGGCTTCTAGTGCCTGTTTTCCTGCGCAGTCATGGGAAGAAGCGGGGATGAACCTGTTGGAGGAGCTTAACTGAGGTACGGCAATATTTCTGTGGCAAAGCTGAGGAAGTTGTAATGTCACGACATTGCCAAAGGCTCTTAGGGGGTCATATCAGCAAAACTGGGTATAGCTTTGCAGCACTTTATCACATCGCTCGTGTAAGCATGCATTTGCTTCTTGGACACTCTGGCACTGATTGTCAGTGAGATGATATCCCATTATTTCCTCCAGACAAAGGGAGGTAAAGAGACTAAGACCTAAAACTTACCCCCAAGGAGAGCTTTAGAAATAGAAAATGGAAATGGATCCTGAACCCACAAAGCCAAGAATAGTCCAAACAAGTCAGAGCACGCAAGATGAAAACAAACACCTCAAGCTGTGCCTGCTTAAATCTGCAAATAAGCAGGTCTAACTCCTGGTGCACAAGAATGTGCTGTAAAAACAAGGCATTCACCCTGAGAAACTGAAGAAGTGTGCAAGCACAGAGAGGAAACAGAGCTGTCAAATTCAATGCTACAGTCCGAAAGAGTTGAGAAGTCAGGGAATGACGAGGTCAGTGCTATTTCTGAATAAGGACAAGGTTATAGATTTGCTGTACTATCCTTGAAAAGTGAAAATTTTGAAGAGCTTATGCTTAGGAATAAAGTGAAGTCATTGGCAGTTGAAAAGCTCAGAGTGGCATAGGAAGAAATGGAAGAGTAACCAGCTTGGGGGGACTCAAGGGAGAGAGAACAGTTCCCACATTAAGATGATTTAATTTTGGTGTTCTTATGGGGGCGAGTTAGGTGACTAAGCAATCAGTAATAAACTAAAGTCAATGGAGAGGGAGCCAATGTAGTCAATAGAGGCTGGTATAAAATTCAGCTCATTATACGGCTGCACTGGCTGCCTGAACAGTCTCTATTCAGCCTAGTGAACTGAGGACAGGCTTGATTCACTTACCAAAATACTGGCTTTTTGTGCCATCTGGGATGCCCTATATTTTTTGAGACCTTCCGTGGGACTGGCAGATATAACCCAGGATGGATACACAACCCATGGAAGATACATGGTCCTCTACATCAAAAGTTAGAGACTATGTTGTATTCTTGAAAATTTCAGATGGTGTCTGATTCCTTCAGTCAACCGAATTGGTCTTTGAGTTGTACTGAGATCACAGATACTTATCTCATTTGTACACACTAAATGTAGGTGTCTCAATCTGTGATCTGAATCCCATTCTAATTAATCAACCACACCGAGGTTAGTTTGAACTCTAGACTTCTCATGCAAGTGGGGCTCGTACAAGTAGGAACATACAGAGGTTTAAGCCTCTCAGCAGGGTGCCTTTCTTATCAACTACTCTGTGAGTCATAGAGCATCGTGCAAGAAATAAAGCAGAATGAAGAGAATGTGTGAGGTGTATGTATCTGTGGCTTTGGAAAATAGAATTTGCATTGATACTGTCTAATCTATTTATTTAGAAAGAAACGGTGAATGTGGGCACTCAAGGAGACAGAAATAGCTAGGCAAGAACTAAAAAATTAACGCAGCCCAAAAATCAGAAAAAGGCAAAACGCTCAAATTGGTTTCAGGAAAAAAAACGAAAACGAAACTAAAACAACCCAACAGAAAAAAGTCAGGAAATCATTGTCTACTCCTTTACCTATTAAAATATTCTTAAAAGGGAATAAAAGTCATATTTTCTATGAGAAAATTTCAGGTTTACCTTAAAACTCTGCTTTTCCATGAGAAAACTGAAATAAGGAAAAATGAAAATTACAATATTCTTTCAGGGCACTTTTGATGTTTCTTTCTTCCTGTACAGGTAATTTATGGAAGATTATTTCCACAAAATAAAAAAAGACAGCTTGCTGGGGGGGCGGTTTCCACACTGATTTGGGGAACTACCCTCCCCTCTAAAAGAGGTAAAACTAAGGAGCTCGGTCTTACAAAAAAAACCTTTCCTGTTTCTCAGGAAGCTTTACTGGTCAGTAATGTTGTCATTCTGTTTTGCCAGTGCTGTCATATCGCAAGAAGTGAAGCATGATTTATATTTATAATTATCATGTGCTACTGTTGGGGAAAGAATGGTTAGAATCCCCCAGTTCATAATGTTCCCTTCCTGTGACATGTCCTCTCCCTTTGGCTTCTCTATGGCAGTTTCAAAGGGGTTATTTTTAGTCTTATTGTTATTTCTTGCTGCCTATGCTTTCAAGTTTCCCTCTGACTTTAATTAAAGTGTCCTCAGGCTTGTGCATGTAAAAAGCTAACAAGTTCACCCAGTCAAGATCTCTCCTAATTACAATGCAAAGTAGGAGTTCAAGTGAGGAGAACATCAAACAGTTTTTATGTGACATATGAGAGCTTGACACTGTATTTTGACAGGCCTGTTGTAGAATACATGATGCCACTAAAATGCATTTAAAAAGTAATATCCCAGCTTACACATCAGCCCCAAAACAAGCCGGTGGTGTAAAGAGCAAGCTGTACAACATGCTGTATAGAGCAAAAGACAGTGTTTGGCATGTTATTGATGTGATATATAAACAGTGGTAAGATCCAAAATATGCTGACTTTTGGGTTTGCTTCTTATGTGTGATGGTGTTTACAGATGAACCAAATCTATAGGCCAATTCTTCAAATCTGGGTGCCTATACTGTAGCTGCTTGATGAAAGATTTAGCCGTGGACCTTCACCATTAAATAAAGACAACCTGCCACCGCATCAGGCAAACAGTGCAGCCTTTCCAGGCAGGAGCAGAGTGCAACCACATGGTTGCACCACGTTGCACCTGGTACCTCAAACCAAAATGTTTGTACCTCTGACACAGAAGAGAAGGCATAATACAACCTTGTTACACAAGGAGTCTATGCACGAAGTGCATTCTTTTCACCCAGTTACCTTTATGATCACTATAAACCCTACCCCACACTGCAGATACCTAGGCGGCCAGGTTACGAACCCAGCATCTGCATTACTTTTAGGCGGCAGTCCATCCACCCTAGGATGAGAGTAATCATGCCAAAAGTTTTTTTTTTTTTTTTCCCCACTGCTTGTAAACAGAGCCAAAGGTGACTAGCTTAGATGTCAACGCTGCAAGCATCCTCACTTAGTCACATGAAGCCCACCAGTGTACCAATCTCTCTGCATTTTCTATGTCCTTTCTTAAAATTTTAGCTCTCCAAGTGAGCATATAGTTTGTAAAGTCATTGACAAAGAAGCCAAACTGTGACTGGCAAAAAGAAAGAAGGGAGAGTGGAGAGGTCTGGAGCACAAGTCTGGTGAGGAGCGGCTGAGGGAGCTGGGGGTGTTCAGCCTGGATAAAAGGAGGCTGAGGGGAGACCTTCTCGCTCTCTGCAACTCCCTGAAAGGAGGGTGTAGCCAGGGGGGGCCGGTCTCTGCTCCCAAGGAACAGGCGATGGAACAAGAGGAAACAGTCTCAAGTTGTGCCAGGGGAGGTTTAGGATGGATATTAGGAAAATTTTTTACACTGAAAGGGTTGTCAAGCATTGGAACAGGCTGCCCAGGGAGGTGGTGGAGTCACCATCCCTGGAGGTATTTAAAAGATGGGTAGATGTGGTGCTGAGGGACATGGGTTAGTGGTGGTTTTGGCAGTTCTGGTTTAACTGTTGGACTCAATAATCTCAAAGGTCTTTTCCAACCTAGATAGTGCTATGATTCTATGATTATCAGAGCCAAAGAAAACAGGAATTTTCTGTTGAGAGCTTCTCTTTCCACAGAATGTTTTGTTGCTGTTTCTAAAATTTAAATTTTCTTGGAAATATATTTTTTGGCTGAGGTCTTGAGATATTACAAATATTATCATGAAACAACACAAGACGTGTGAAGAAAACATCGGTGAAAAGTATGAGAGGATAATTTCCTGACCTTCAGCTCTAGTCATACCTCACCATCGTCAGCAATGCCGTGAGCACCCTGCAGTCAGAGCTGACGCTACGATAGCAGGAATGGGTGAGTCAAGTCCTGTGGGTGTGCAGATGACTGTACAGGACTCCTGCATGACAAGCACCTTTTATTTCACTGTTCACGGTGCCACCCAGCACTTAGCAGTGACCTCTTCAGCTGCAAGATCAATACGCTGAATAAGAAGAGGTGGAGAAAGGAGGAAAGCAAGAGAGAGGAAGAGCAGAAATAGTTGCAGAGTCAATCATGCAACTTTTTCATCAAGTGTGACATTTCTGGGAGGTTCCCACAGCATCTCAGCTGTGATTTCTGCATTCCACTGTCAATATGAAGGCAACTTTAACAGAAAAAATTATTTCATATGGTATATTGCAGCTTAAATATTTTAAGCAGCCTAACTGCAGAGCATCTGAACTGCCAAACAGCCACTTGTCTGAAGAAAATTTAGGACTGAGCAGCAGAGATATTCTGCATTGCCTCACAATTCAGGCCAAAAGGAGGCAACAGCCACCAAATTTTGCTTTCTGCTCATCCCTGCCTGAGAAAAGCAACAATTTCCTTAGAATTGGATGCAAGTACGAAACATGCTCGGAGGCAAAGTAATGTGCAGAGACTAGAAAGAGAGTGTCTCATATCTTAGAACATCTTAGGCATCCGTTATTAGAGCTGCATTTACCTAAACGTATTTCAGCGTGAATTGTCTTGTAAGGAGTGTGTGTAGACAGCATTGTAGTTATTGTAACGGCCACAGGGCCTCTCTGGATGGCATAGCACAACATACTGTACTTAATGTTGACACTGTTCAGTGAAACAATTATTACAATCAATTTGACTTCTAATGCGACTTCTCTTGTAAATCTCCGGGTCATTAACCTTAACAACATCAATGTACTGTCAGTATCCAATTCCACCAAATTAGTGTCCGAGGTAATAGGAGAAGGAATGTATTAATGTGTTATTGGTGACTAATAAAGACAGCAACCCCCTAATATGCTATGAAGAACAGCTGAAGCATGCAAGGGAGGAGGAAGCAGACAAAGTCAGGGCAACAGACACATTTGGTGGTATATGTCAGGTCATCAGATCAGGTGTTAAACAGCTTAACCTCTTTACCACAGACTCAGGAGGACCAGGGATGGGGCCGTGTCCATGGCATATGAGAAATGAGCAATGCGTTTCATTTTTGGGCTGGGCAAAAGAAGCCTTCTTCACAAAGTAGTGTTCCATGTTCCAGTACCATCATGTAAAATCATATGGTTGTACTACGAAGAAAGCGAAAATACTCCTAACTACGAATGGATTTGATTTTTTTAGCCCTCATCGTGCCCCATGGTGTAGCTTGCACTTCAGAGAACTCAAGATATGATGGTCTGATATAAAGAGGCCTCTGCATTGGTGCCATCCAGTTTATCTGGCAGGCTCTAAGTGACGCCTTCTGATATTGTTTGAGACGGCTCTTTACTGAGATGATAGGTGTCAGAGCCCATCACGTCCTCCAGCCGCGAAAGGAACACTGGGTGCTCGCAGGCCAGCAGAAAAGGTGCACCCAGACTGCGGAGGGAGCAACCGAGGGAGTGTTGGAAATCCCACTCACGTCCAAATGTCGGGACAAGTGCCGCGCTTGAAGTTGACTCATGCCAGCTTGCATTAGAGGAGAGCAGTGCGGTGGGTGAACACGGCATGACACTGGCAGGATTTAGATCCCCTTTAATGGCCCACAAAATCAGTCCTTACCTGGAATTACTGAATGGGCAATACATTCCTCTTCCAAGAAAAGCTGTATTCAGATGGTTGATATAATCTAGGATAATGCTTCAACAGACGTCACTCAATAATAATAAACAAAAGCTAAGATAACATTATTTTCATCCCACATTCCCAAAGATCTTTATAGGCTGTAAACCAAAATTACCACCAAACCAGAAATTGCTTAAATTCAACCTTTCAGAGCAGAAAAAAGGGACATGAAGAATTACTGGCAAGTTTAATCACGAAGGCAACATTTCTTGAACAAAGTAGATGAGGCACTTAATTTGGGGATTGGCGTGATCACTGCATTATTATCTTTTCCTATAGAAAAAAATATTATAGGATTTTAAATTTTATCCTACAATTAAGATTCTTGTCTCAAGGATGAAAAACATCATACTGTGTTCTGGTAGAGCACTGTCCCTGATGCTTAATTTCTATTCTGCAAATTCAAACACAAAGGTAAAGAAAATCAATAATGATGATGATCATGATGATGATCATGATAGTAAAGTAATCGTTATATTTTGGTAAAGCAGATACTAAATGTATAAAAATGCAAACAAAATAATTCAGCAAGTTTTATATTACTGTGAACTGTTGTCCTGCACAGCTGATTGAACCCCATGGTTATTTATTTGCTAAAAATTAAAATTTTCTCCCATCATGAAAACCTGATGAAACGTGTAATGGAAAACTCATAATGAATGAAATTTTAACCATCTCTACTGTCTAAAAAAACCCCCCCAGAACTCTTCTGTGGTAGCCTGATACCAAACTTATCATACAGTTTCCAATAGTATTGATGAATTCTGGATAAGGCTTTCGTACGTGGTTGATCTTGTCATTAGTCCGATCAAATGGGATTACTTTCACCTAACTTCAGCCACCTCATAGGTTAAGCTTTAGATAAATCCTCCAGGGTGGGTGGGGAAGGAGAAGAGGGGTTGCAGTTACCTGAAGTAGGTAAGAGGCCTGGGGGAAAGAACCAGCGCTCGATGATGTCCATGCTGATGGAAGAAGGAACTGACATGACTAGTTCAAAGCTGATTAAATCTTTGACTTTTGTATGAATAAATACAGCGGTGAGATGAGTCATACTTTTGATCAATTAACTTGTGAGGTGGGGCAGCGGCATGTCATGGAGCGCTCTGGTGACAGGCAGAAAAAAAGTATCATACCTAATTAAAACTATTATAGAAAGGGGAATAGAAGGTGGGATATACTTTCTTGTTTTACTGTGCTGCCGAGGGTTATCATGTTTGTCTTCTCCCTCTCCTGGATGCCAAAGTAACATAGAGTTTACTTTATCTTCATCTTTCTTTCCTTGCCTTTTTTAATGCTACAAGAACACGAAGTTTGACACTTGTATTGTTTTGCCTTGGGCTGTGTCTGCAAGAGAAAATGGAGGCAATAGCTCTACTTTCAGCAACGGGTAGCCTAAGAACTTTTTTTATTCAGGAGGATCTGATGAGATAGGAAGGTTTTATTTCTCCAGGCCATTCCCATGGCATGAATTATGAATATCATGGAAATGTGGCTATTACACTATTCAGAACGCATTACTGCATAAGACCCACAAGTGGGGAGGAGGGAGAGGGAGGATCATACTCAATTTTAAATTATGTGAAGAAACAGTGAATTTTCAGTATGGGTTCTGATTATCACTTTGGTTTACATTTCTATCATGTAGACAAGACATTGTGGTTTCATTTAATAAAATTATACAGGATATTTTATATATGGATTGGTGGGCTAAATGTCATAAATAATACCTGACATTTGATAGCACTTACCTTGAGTGTAACACTTTATGAACATTGGATGGCATTGCCTCTTGAGATTCAGCCTCTTTGCATCACTCAAGAGGTGCAAAAAGACCTGAAACCATTAGAAACGGCCAAATAATGCAAACCAGCAGATTCACATATGCCAGCCTAAACTGGCCTAAACCAACACTGCTGTTGAAAGAGGTAGTCACATCTCCCATCACTTATTCCTACCCAGGCTGTACAATCTGGCCAACAAAAACCCAAGCATTGAATTATTTGGTTTTAACCAGCTCCCTTAACCTGTTCAGCATGTGGTTGCACAATGCTTGTGTTGGCATATGGAAGGAGGTGCCACAGGGACAGAGGAGGATTGGGCTTACTCTTTAACTGCTGCATTAGCTCATGCTGGCTTGAAGTTGAACACGAAGTTATGACCGAAGATCATATTGCCTACAGAGAGACATCCACCAATAGTGGGCACTGCACTTCCACCTATACCGTACGGGTTGTGCATGGGGAAGCAGCTGTAACTGAGCACTCACTCCATTCTGTGTACTGGCCAAGCGGAGAGGTTGTTGTCTGTTCAGCAGAGAAGTGGACTCTCCCAGTACTGAATCTTCAAGGCCAAGAAGGGCTGCTCTACCGAAGAACTACATTAGTCAACACAAATTATTGGACTCCATGAAGCAGTAACTGAATACATTTTTTATTGCCTGCGTTATGCCAGAGGTCAGACTCAATGAGATAATCCTCCTTTATGGCCTTAAAGTGTATAAAAACAGATAAAATTACTCCAGAGGACACTCTTGTGCCTGTAGATGCCCAGCAAGATATCTGCTATATCTGACTTTTGGTATTTGGGGTCATTTTAATTCACAGGCTCTTATTTCACTTCCATTATTGGATTTTCTGTCCTTGCAGCTCCCAGCCTTTATGGGCTCATAGGCAGAAGTAATGAGTGAGTAATGTGAGCAGAATCTTTCTTTGCTCTCACTGCCAACCTGGACCACAGCCACAGTCTCCTTAATTTTAAGGGGTTTTAATTTTCTATGGCCATGAGGAAAGTCAGAACATCTCCTGGGCGGAATACAGTCTGCAACTCACAGGTCAGAGGCTGTTGCTCTAATACATGGCTTCTTGGGAAGAAGGATCACACACAGGTATCAGGCCCATCTTTCCTTTCTTGGACTAGTAAGGAGGAGGTTTTTTCATCTCTGTTAGGGTTTTAAGAAGAAGTCTGAATGGCGAGATGTGAGACAATGACAGTGTCCCAGGAAAAAGATTGAGAAGCATTAACAAAAGACTTTTCAGGTTATTTCTGTTTCCACCCCAAAAACCCCTTGTTTAATCATAAGGGGTGTAGTTGTTTGTTTTGGTTTTTTTTTTTCCTAATATGGGCTGAATACGACATTTTGTTGTATACTTGCACCTCATTGCAGTAGTGTACCAATAATAATGCTTCCTGACAGGTATTAGTGAATTTTCCTTTGCAGCTCCCAGGAGACATGAACAAGTTCTATTCTTGGTTTTTTTTGGATGGAAATCAAGGAATAAGTGTCTTGCCTCATAATACACATTAAGTGAGTCACAGAGTTGGGAACCAAACATACGTGAACTTGACTCCCTGTCTGGATCTGTAATCAAAGCACCAACTGTCAGTAAACTAAAATCTTAATAACATCAATATATGTGAAAAACATACATGTCTGAAGATGGATGAAGCAAAATCTATCTGGAAGTTTCTGCAATTTTTTTATGTTTTTTTTTTTTTTTTTAAATCTTTCCACCAGAATTGCATGACCCATTTCCTAAGTACAAAAAGAAATGTGGACAGTCAAAGAATACCAACTCATGGAAATAAACGGGAGGGGAGTCTTGGCTCTCAATTACACAGATCCTTTGTCACAGCTCAAGTGTGTTCTTTTGGCCTGGGAGTGAGATGGTTTTCTTACTAAGTCAGGCACTGGCAGAGTTTTTATCTTCATCACTTTAATGGAGCATGTCCATTATTCGATGAGTTAATTTCAGAAAGGGGGCCAAGTTTGGAAGGATTAACTGCCAGCTAAAGAAACAAAGCTTTCATGATCTCCTGCCTATCTTGCTCGAGGGGGAAATTGATGCAGCTTTCTATGTGCGTGCTGGTTTCCAAGTGCCTTCATGAGACATGGCGTGACAAAGGCTGCCAAGTGTTTAGCACAATAAATGGAACCACATTTTAAACACAATAAAAACCTAATGAAACCAGCCTCTTTTAAAGCCACCCACCTTTAGCACAACACATTAGAGGCTCTGTAATAGAAAAGAAAAAGGAAACAATAAAAGATATTTCTCTATCAAAAAAAAAAAAAAAACAACCAAAACCTGCAACCCTCTATATAGTCTTACAAACACAGGACCCTTAGTGGAAATAAAAAGACCAGCAGATTTAAAGGTATTGCTTAAAAGGCAGCAATGATAGAAGAAGAGGTGTAATCATGGGAAGTGATCTCCATGGTGGAGCTAAACACCTTTGGAAAGAGCAGGCAACACCCAGGCTGAAGCAGCCTAACCCTTCTAGGTTACCCCTAGAAGAAGCGTGGAGAGTCAGATCAGCCATCACCACATCGGGAACAGAGCCGACATTGAATGTTAACAAGCCAGGCAAAGCTTCTCCCTCTGGCCACTCTTTGGACTGGTCCAGCCTAGCCTAGCAAAGGGGGTGGCTGAGGTCCAGGGAGAAAGAGCTATTTTCTGTGACTGCAAAGACAATTCGGAGACACCGGCTGCTTCCAGACTGCATGAATTTCTTCTCTCCCTACAAAGTCCAGTGTACAGACAGGGTAAGAGGTGAGGGACATGAGACAAGAAGCCAGAGGAGAACGTGCCCCTGGAGGGGGCTCTTCTGAGAGTATTTGGAGTATCCGCGTGGCACATCCTTGGCTTTCACACAGATGCACTGTCTAGTTATTGGGCCAGAACCCATGGGAGCAGAACTCCTGATGTTCATAGTTTTCCCAAAAAATTAAGGAACAGGAAGTTCCCAAAATCTGTGGTGGAGTAGATAAACAGTTTCAATATGTGTTTCCCTGCAGGTAGAATTATAGATTTATCTGATCTCCAATTCAAGATTTTAGAAGTGCTAAAACTGAAGACTGAGAGTATATTATTGAGAGTATTTTTTTATGTTACTGGTTCAGACAGTAACAAAGACATTTCAGTTCTCCAAAAGCAAGTGTTTTTCAGCTTAGAAGTATATATATGTGTATATTTAGAAGAAGGTAAGATTGATACACTTCTCTGGTCTTACCTTCAGCTAATGGGGAAGGAGAGATCCTGCTGGGAGCCATGTATTTGTCTTTATCTTCTACTAGTGAAAGGTTTCTCTGGGAAACTTATAAACAATTTCATAAGTTAAGGTGGCTCCAGTGCACCTCTAACATAACACTGATGGCCTGGATCAGAGCACCATTAATGGCTCCTCCCCTTCTCCCACATGTTCAAAGAAGGGCAGCAAAGCATGAGGAACCTACAAAAGCTTTGAAACCTATGTGGATTCTAAAAAGAAATATGTCTCTAAAATATGGCATGGAGTTACATGATGTAGAAACAGCTTCATATATACATATTGTAGGAATTCAAAAGTTTTTAAAGCTGCCTTCCCCACACTCTACTCTCAGTGGGTACAAGGAAGGAAATCAGGCCAATGACTGTACGCTGGCACTCTCCTCTCCCTCAATAATTTCTTTTAAATAGTGACTTTGGAGCTCAGAGAGCAGAAGAAAGCCTTGCCTTATTTGAGTGTCATTCAGGTTTTTCCTTGTATCACATGCAAAAGATACTAATCAAATAAAATGTAAGCCTATCTGACTCCTAACCAGATGATATGATGATGATACTATGTGCTTTTTTTTTTATTTTGTGGTAACCTATTTTTGTGCGGCCTGAGGGAAATAGCGAGTAGTTAGCTCTCCACAGAAGCTTGTGATACATCAAAAGTTCCCAGGATGACACGTAGCTTCAGTCACATTTTTTTTGGTTTAGTGGCAATGACATTTTTTTATTGTTGTTGAGGTAGCTTTAGCTTTATTCTTTTCAGAAGAACCAATTTCTTGGAAGGGACTGGATTGAATATAACTCAGTGTCCTGAAGCAGCCTGCAAATTTTCCAGACATCTAGTCTGACACTTTTAGGTCCCCGGGTGTCATCTCTAAGGAGAAAACTAGCAGTAAAGATGCCTGCAGTTTGTAAACAATGGCAAGAAGAACATCCTGACAGGAGGCTGTAATGTGGTCTTTTTTCCCTTAGTTATTTACTTGCTGAAGAGTGAGATATTTTCCTCTGGCCCCTTCCAAGACAGAAGGATCCCACTCTATGAGCTGCAATAGCATTCGACACTTACCATTTCCACAGAGATTTGCCTCCATGAAGGGCGCAGAGGGAAGCCCTTGGGGTTGCTGCCTTGGCACGCTCCCCAGAAAGCGGGAACTACAGCGATGTAACACGATTTGGCAGTTCCCCCATCGTTTCAATGGAGCCAGGGCGTTACACCTTGGGGTCTCCAAATCACAAAAAAAATATGAAGCTTTACAAACGGTGGTTAGCATAAGGCATCCGTGAATGTTATAGTCATGGCCAGAAAGCAGAGGAGTCAAGACAGTGATGGTTTCATGCAACATGTGAAGAAACCCAAGTGAAGAGGCTTTCCCTCAATGCTGGAGACAGTTGCGTGTGTGGCCTTGCTGTCTGCCAGGAGACATCCCAGCACTGACTGTGCCGTATAATTCTGGCTGCGGAAGACAGGGGATGGCAATGTCCAGCGTGTGCCCTCAGCCGGAAGAAGTACAGATGCAAAGAAACAAACTGATATACCACAAAACATTAAATGTGCTGGTTTTCAAAGAATAAGGGGATTTGAGGGTTTTGCCCAGTTCTGGAGCCCCCAATAAAAGAAGGACATGCACCTGCTGGAGTGAGTTGAGCAGAGGGCCATGAAGATGCTGGGAGGGCTGGAGCCCCTCTGCTGTGAGGACAGGCTGAGAGAGTTGGGGGTGTTCAGCCTGGAGAAGAGAAGGCTCCAGGAAGACCTTATTACAGCTTTTCTGTACTTAAAGGGGGGCCTACAGGAGGGATGGGGAGGGACTTATTATCAGGGAGTGGAGTTACAGGATGAGGGGGAATGGTTTTAAACCGAAAAAGGGTAGATTTCAATTAGTTATTAGGAAGAAATTCTTTACTGTGGGGGTGGTGAGTTTGGGATGTCCCAACCCTGGAGGGGTTCAAGGCCAGGTTGGACAGGGCTTGGAGCAACCTGGTCTGGTGGGAGGTGTCCCTGCCCAGGGCAGGGGGTTGGAACTAGATAGTCTTTAAGGTCACTTCCAACCCAAACAATTCTATGATTCTATGATTTCTGAGTTGCTGAGCAGAGCTATTCCTTCAGCTTTCAGCCACTATCTTTAACTTGCTTTAACAGACCAGGGAGTTTGATTACAAATATTTCAACATAAGGCTTTTCAGTTGTTATGAAATGAGTCAAATGTGACTAGATAGAGCCAGCTGTCATGCAAGCTTCTCCCCATGCTTTTGCCAGGCTGTTGCTATGTGCAGTACCTATATACGGCCATAGAGTACTTTGGCTGTTACAGCTAAGAGTTTTGTATAGCAAGGCTGAAGATATGAGCTGGCCCTGAATGTCTTTAGTCTTGAGGCACATCTATATGTTCCCAAATACAGGACATGCAAATTAATTACCACCTTAATGAAGACATGTTATGCTGATAAGTAGACGGTGTTACTAACAGCTCTGGAATATCCTTTTAATGTTTGAGTGATAAATTTGTACATTCAGAGGGTGAGTTTGGTTAATGGAACCAAACATACAAATTTTCTGAGGTTAAGAAATTACATTTCCCCATATCACTTTGAAGACTGTTTTTACAGACCTGTTCATTCAAGGAACCTCACAGGTAACTGTGTGGGATGATCAGCAAAGGGCAACCCTCTCCGACCCAAAAGTGGATTTCCTTTAAAGGATATTATTTTTAGTGTTTTATTCTCTTCCATTTATTTCTGAGACAGCAAATTCAGGTTCCACCTATGTTTAAAAAGATCATGAAAGGCCCTTTCACTTTAAAGGTGAAAAAGGTATTAGTATAAACAGAAATTTCAATCTTTAGGCTGTCACCGTTTTCACTAACAAGTGAAACAGCATAAACACAGTGGTGAGGGAACACAATACTTTCCGCTTTCCAAAGTGAGGAGATTTTGTAGTCAGACGCTTGAGTTTATATTTGGATTTTACTCTTAATGGACAATTAATATTCTCTGTCTTTTCTAACCAAACTAAAGCAATAGTGCTTTCAATAGGCATCTGCGATAACGCCCTGAAGACCCTTAGGAGAAGCTGGGACACTCGTCTGTTTGTGAGAACACTGATGGTGACACTAGTATGGTACCAGAGCTGGTACACCTCAGGGACAGAAGGTGTCTGCCCAACCTCTGACCTCTAGCCCACTCCACCCGGTTGTCCCAGGGTATTACCAGGGACATGTTGCCAACACCTCATGCCTGTGAGATGGCTTTGAAGTGAAGTGAAAAATGCTCAGGAGATGTTTGGCTTTCTCCCTCATTTTCTCTCTCATTGGCAGCTGTCAGACCACAAAAAAGCACCACAAAGAGCCGACCCATCACCGTCCTGCATTCACACGAGAAGCCAGATGAAAATGAATGCAGAGACCAAGCATTCCTCCCCCATGGAAGGGTTCAGGTCAGGGTTGAGGGCACTTTGGCTGGGGGCCTGCCGAGCCAGGCAGGCTGGTGGGAGCTGGTGTGGTTTTGCCTCTGATCAGTCCCTGCGTGTTCTTTGGGTAAACTCAGGACTTCAGTGTCCGGAGCTGCCAGTGGAGCATCTTTCATCAGCAAAGAATAAAAAAAACCCTCGCTTCCCTCGCCTGCCGCTTCCCCATGAGCCTCTGAAGCCTGCTGAAACTTTTATAGCAGCGTCCTGCTTGATCCTGAAAACCTGCGCTATGCTTAATAGGACGTTCAGGTAGAATGGGCCAAACCCCCTGCTGGTGTAAACCAGAGGCAACATTTTACATTGCGTTACATTTACTTTAACCTCTGTGAACATGCCCCAACAGGAGACTTGGCCCTTTAGCCTTGGGAGCTTTTAGAGAACACACATTAATGAAAATACAATAAGACAACAGCAACATGAAAGTGCACGTAGACTTGCAGATTTCAAATCCTTTCTTACCCCAAACAGAGCACAAAGGGAAAGATAAATGGCATTTGGTTGCAAGCAGAGAACAGATGATAAATGTGTAGGGTTCCTGATCTAATGTGAGAATATGTTTATTTTCTTTGCCTGGGGAAAAGAAAATAAAGTGAATCCAGCTAACTAACAGCTCAGACGTTTTTCTCTACACTCAGTTGCCCCCACCTGATTGCATTACGGCAAGACTGGCTCACGTCAGGGAAGCTGTTCGTTCCCTGATACAGCTTCACAGCAGGAGGGCAGGTTGAAGATGTTGTTGTTGTTTTCTTTTCTTCTTCTCTAAGGTGCCTCCTTCTGGTGTACCAGCTTGGTGCTGCTCTTTTTGTGTACGTGGGATTTCATCTCCCCACTCTGTGCTCCACGTTGGGTGTCTCTAATGAGATCATTTGGACTTGTATTTCAGTTGGCTCTGGTGACCTGAGCACAAAGGTCTGAAGAAAAAATAGGATAGCTCAATCTTTTTTCTGTTTTTTTGAGAGAAGAAGGATTAGGGGAAAAAAAACCAAAAAGGAAATAAATTTATTTTCATTTGAAATAGAAACCTTGACTTAACTGAAGTCGTCAAGAGTTTGGGGAGGTGGTTTATTTTAGGAATCAGAACTGGACTTTTCACTTAGTTGGTAGAATAAAATCATTGTGTTTCTTTCTAGTCCATATTTTATCCTGCTTTTTTTTCTCCTTCTTCCCTCTTCGATCCATAAGAAGTTTCTCTTTGGAGAGGGAGCTGGGGAAATGAACCGTACCAGGCCTCTCTAATGAGCAGTGGGACATTTCCCCCTTGGCCCCATCCTCCCTGCATTAGCGTGTCTTTGGTTCCAGGACTGTTAAAGAGTTTCTGTAAGTCAGTACTGACTAATGTCAGTCTGGTTAGTCCTTGAACATAATATATTGGGGAATGAATAGAGGTCTCATCCTGGTCCCTAGCTGACAATGAACCTACCCTTGAAGAGGAGGTGGTAATTAGCTTCTCTGCTGGCAGTCTTAGAAGAAGAAGTAGGGATTGATTGGGGTCTGTAGCCCAAATTGCCTACTTGCCACTAAAAGAAAGATCAGCATATTGTTTCAGAATAATGTAAGAAAGGCTGGTGCTGCTCCCATTCAGACAGTACGGAGTGAGATGGATCTTGCGTGGTGTAACGGAGCAATGGTCCATTGAAGAGAAATTCAATGGGTGATCTTGTCTGGTACAAAGGTTTGTTTCAACTCATGCATTATGCATGAGGCTCACTCATTTGATCACCATTTCATGCTCCTCTCTCAGAGTCACTCGCCCAGCCGCATCGACAGGGAGGGAACGCGCTGCTGTGATGGCGTGCAGCTTTGTGTGGCTTGTCCCCATCCCCAGCCCAAGGGTAGCGGCTCTCCCAGGCTCCCGCCTTGCAGAGTGGGTCCCTCCCCCTCAACACGTGCACTGAGTACAAATATATCTCAGAGAGCCCAGGATGAAACGGCTGCAGTGCCACTTTTTGCACTTTTCATGAACAATAAAGTCACCGCAAAATCGAAATACACAATGAACTAATGATCAAAGGGTTCTGTTTCTTAGTAAAATTCTACTTTTCTTGGTGTAACTAATAAAACTCCTAACTTTTCTCCCAAAAATATTTGTAGGTAGTGTTTCTTTCCTGTCAACTAGCAATCACCGCTAGAATGGCGATGTTGCTGGGAAATAATACAAACCACCGCAGAACATCGAAAAGCTTGTCTGGCTTCAGCCTGTTTTCTGCACAGCAGGCCCTGACTTTAATATCTCATCTTAACAGAGAACAATTTCTCTGGGAAAAGCAGTAATCACACAATTTGCTCACTGTGCCTCTGTATGCAGAGCCTCTGCAGGCTCTCAATGGGAAAGGAGGCAAGCCATTTGGATTTCTACTTTAATTGGATGCAGCACTGAAAAAATAAACATAGCTCATACCTTCAGATGTGTTCATCTTATTTCTGGTTGCGGACCAGCTTCTGTATGCTCAGAGACACTTCACATTAATGATTAAACTTCTCAAATGAGTAATAAGGGAAAGGAAAGAAAATCAACTTTTTCCTTCAACAGTCCTTTGCCAAACCCAAATCCCAGAGGTGGGAAGGCAGGAACGCCAAGGTAACTTACATGTCATACTGGTAAGAGAAAACTTCTTATCATGTGCTAAAGGGTCTCTCTGAGAAGGTAGCTGGGGTAACAGCCTGTATTGGTGTTCCAGGCTGCTGATGATTGCAATGGTGTAAATTAAACTTTTTGGCCTATTCTTAAGACTCCAACCCCTCGGTCCCTGACACTGCACTGAGTCCTTCAGTGATGACCCAAGAGATCTTTTTCCATCCCAATCTTCTAACCGAAATGCCCATGCTATAAATCCCACTTCCATTCTGACAGTGCACTACCACAGCAGTGATTATACACTTTCAAGACACCTTGAGCACAGCAGAGAAAGAGAAATATTACAGAAGATGACCCGTGGGAGCACAGGGCTGATCAGCACCCCTGGATACTGTCTGCAGCATTCATGCTGTGGGTGGCATCTCATTGCCTTTACTGGCAGAACCATCTGGCTGTGGCTCCTGTGACCATGGAGGGTTGGAGACCCTGGCAGGGAGCATGGCCCAAAGGCTCAGCCTGGAGATGGAGGGGGGAACTCCCATAGAGGCAGAAAGACTGGGGGAGAGAGTGGGAGTAAGAGATGCTCCTAGGGTAAGTGCAGTAAAAAACCCAAACAAACGTTACTGCGTGCTAAAATCCTGATTTCTGTCTTATCCATCACTCTCTCTTTTGAAAGTGTGAATTTAATGCTGCTGCGAAGTGGCAGCTCTGGGGAGTGGTGGTCTCTGTCCCCCTAGGGACAGAGGGAAGAAACCCAGCAAAATTTCTTCCACGCAAACCTGCAAATGTTTTTCACCCTCAGCCATGTGGCTTGCTTGGGAGCAGCGGGTAGGAGAGAGCTCCTTCCAAGTCAGGAGCCCAGAGAAATCCCACAGCCGTTCCAGATACATGGCGCGGGGCCTCTGGAGGAAACACTGCAACTCCTGACGCCGCCGAGCCCGCAGTGCAGCCGAGTGGTCGAGCGCGAGTTAAAGCACAAACTAATTTAAGTGCATGGTTAGCTGCTTTGCCAAGTCAGGAATAACAAGCAGGTCACATTTCACGCCCCTGGTTCGGATGTGTGGCTGAGCAGCGCTGAACCAAGTCCTGCAGGGAGGTTTACGAGGACCACTCCGGACCCACACGCCTTCACTGTGCCTGGATGGCTCATTTCATGCCCGTGTTAATTCCACTGGCGTGAAAACTGGCTGAATTTGGCAGTGAAACATGAGGCTGATGTATTTCTCTTTCCAACGTGGCTTGCCACTGGGTTACTAGGTCCAGTGGTTCCAAGAGCCGGGATGGATGGCAGTTCCCGTTGTCCTGGAGATACGGCATTATCATTCCGCTACCGGCTTCGCTGCATTCAGCTCCCTCAGCATCGCTCACTGCCACCCTCCCGTGCCCCTCCGCATGTCTCAGGCTGTCTCTTTGAATCTTTCCTCGAGATCGCCTGGTTTTCCTCCAGGCAGTGGCTGCGAAACACTGACTGCTCAGACCTGAGCGAGAGCCCCATGCTGAGCAATGAAGAGCCACATGCAGCTCAGCAGCCGTAGCCTTGGACTCCGCGCCGGCGAGCCGCGGCGCAGGCCAGGGCCGGCACATGGTTCGCATCAAATCGCTGTGTTTTATTTTCCCGAGTTATTTTTATTAATGGCTGTTTCTAAATAGACTTCCTGAGCTGTGTTCACAATGCACTTGCTAGTGTAAACTCCAGTGCATTCACACCTCCAGCTGGTTACATGGATACTGCATTTCTATGCCTTAGCTCTCCATGGGTTTGATTTTTGCCAACTGGAAGCTTGCACTTATTTTGAATTTCTGCCAGAACAAGTAAGGAGTTGTATGAACCCAGAAAGCAGCCCACAAATTGTGTCACAGGATCATAGTGTTGTGTTAGCAACAGTGGAACATAATTTAGATAAAGTTTTATTTCTTATCCAAGCCCATTTCAATAAAATAATGTTATTTTCCCCAGTTGTGATACATACCTTGGGTTTGTCTTCTTTTCGTATGGTTTTTTTTGTTTTTTTTTTTTTTTTTTTTTTATGGTTGAAATGAATTAATTTTTCATTAGATGTTTCTTATACATTATGGAGCCACTCTGCTTTCCCATTAGGATGTCAGGGTTGAGCTATTTAAGAGCAGTGGCCAGCCTTAACTAAGGATGGTACTGTTTCCTTTCGACACAAGGCGGTAGGTTTTAACGTTTCTATATAGCTAAGCCCTTCCTTCAACTGACTTAAGGAGAAGGCTGAAAATCAGTGATAATGGGTTAAATCCACAGCTAATAGAGATGAATGAAGTTGACTGTCACAACTGGATGTTATCATGCACGGCCCAAGTAACTCGGAGCCCTGAAATTACTGGGGAACTAAGGTATTATTTTATGATGTCCGACATTTTGGAGCTTTATAGACTGCAGTCCATGTGAATCTACCATCGGAGGAGCATTCGTGTCTAGTCCACAGAGCTGTGGCTTGTTGAATGCTGATTGGTATTCTGTTCGTTTCCAGCTTCTAGGGTTGTTTTAAGGAAAACTAAAACACTTAGAGATTTCCAATGGTACTTTCTGCTGGAAGCATTTATAGCAGTTGGCACAGAGACATCCTAGGGACCAAGAAAGAAAGAAGTGGCCAACAGGTTCGTAATGCAAAGGGGAAGTGCCTGTATAGAAATTTATGTGCTTATTTGTGGTCTGCTCCCTACATTTCAGGATCCTTATTCTGGATAATAAATTCTTTAGAACAAAATGGAAAAATTGCACTATACATTTTTTTTTTTAAATTTTTGTTTCTATCATCTATAAAATATACTGTTCTATCGTCATAAATTTCAAGGCGAGGCAGAATGATGGGGTTCCTCTCCTTCCTGCTTACCATGGGCTGTGGAGAGTTACTCAGTAATTCTTACATCAAGCTCTAAATTCTTTTGTCAAAACATTGAGAAATAACCAAAAAGGAGAGGAAAACCTCCTTCATTCTGGGCAAGGTGTTCGAATAGTTAATTACCTAAATGTGCTGTGGGTAAAGACTGACCTTTGTAAATAGTGAAAATGTTGTTATGGGAAAATTTTTGACTGCACTTTCCCATTCATTTATTACAGGGTCTTTTGAAGAGGTTTTTCATGTTAATTTGGTCTTGTGTAAATTTAATGCTTGGGGAAAATAAGAAATTAATAGCACTGATTTCTTCCGAGTGTACAAGAAAATGGATTTGCAGCATTAACTATGCAACTGATGTGCAGGGTTTTAGAAATATGCTTCATTTCCTAGTAAACTGAATTTTTAGCGGCAGGGGTGAGCACAAAGGTATAGCTGAGCAGGACAGCATGTAAAAGATAAGTTTTTCTTTCTGCTGGCCATGACTGCTGTTCCACACCACCCACCCGAAGTCAGAGCCAAACACAATCATCACCAGGAAGAGAAGGGCCAAGAGCAGTTCTTTGAGAGAGCTGAGAGGGAAATTGTACAAATAGGCAAAGAATATTGTGAAAAAAGCACAGAACAAAAAGAAAATTATAACCAAGAAAAGAATATGAAATAACCAACAGTCTCCTTCAAAGAAGGAAGGTGAAGGATTTGGAAATTACTAAGGTACCATGCACTATTTTTGCTGAAGTAGAATGCTGCTTATTTTTATTATGATCAGATAGCTGTTTTTATTGCGCATAAAAATGAATCCTCACCACATCTCTGCCTAGATGACCAGCTCAGATGAGGTCTGATAACTGTGTTAGTCTTCATCGCAAAAGTGGAGGATGTGGCATTCATTCATGGCCAGTTCTGTTTCCCCGGTCCAAGTACATAATCACAAGGGTTGGTTAGTAGGGAACAGGTTTAGACTGAAAATGAATTTGTAAATCATTGGAATTTACCCATTACTTACTCTCTACTGAAATTTCACGTTGCTGGAAAAATCAGTTCGTTGTTGGAAACGACACAGGTGCCATACTGAGAGATGCATAGTCTGAGAAGAGCAGTTTACAAATCCATATGCTGTATTTGGGTATTGAGTGAACCACTAATTACCCTCCAACAGTGCCTACTAGCAGATGCCCAAGGAAAAAGTGTAGGAAAAAAAAAAGCAATCATTTTCCTAAGGTACTTTTTGGGCCAAACATAGAACTGAGACCAGTTTGCTTAATAGCTGCCAGTGGGCCAAGGAAAAAGAATAAATATTTAGGATTATTTGTTTGAAAATAACTTCCTTTAAACATCTATGGATTAATGTCTTTGAGCTGTTCATAGCAAAGCATGAAAGACATGAAAATGACTCAACATTACATCAAATACTATGACTAATGTATATGTTTGAATTTTAAGCAGGAGACACTAAATAATAAGACCAGGACAACAGTGAGGTTAAGGAAAGTACACAAGCAAGACAGTTGAACAAGAAAAGAGATATATCTCGGAGAATGAAGCGCATAAACCAGATCTTCTGTAGAACATATACAACAGAGCTGATCAGGAAGGAGACATGGCCAAGCACATAAAAGATTTCTTAGAAGACAACGTTTTCTCAGAACTCATTTAGATAATGTGTAAAACCATAAATTTAATGCCAACTTTGCTATACCTTCCACTACAAGAGTAGGAAAACGTTCCAACAAAAATCATTTAAGATGTCTTTGAAGTAGCCACATCAGTCTATAATTGTGTCAAAGCTGCTAATCCTAGAGTGAAATGAATTGAAATTTCCTGTCTTCCAAAGTCTGACTCTCTGTGAGATCTAGACTGTGTCTACGCTTAACTGCTGTGACACACCGGGATATGACAGGTATGAGGTGTGATTGTACCTTTGACGTTAACATGATACTTTTTAAAGGCAACTAAGGATGTACAGTCCAAACAAAAATTCTGTGATGTGAGTGAACTGAAAAGTTATCAATGATTTATAGCTAGTGAAGTTTCGCAGGGATATGCCCAGCATTGTAATATTTTAATTAATGACCTGAATTATAGAAGAGCGGATATGCCTATTGAACTTGCAAATGGTGTGAAGCTGAAGAGAAAATGGAGGATGAGAGCCTCCCTGAGGTTTAGAATTCAAGCTGATCTTGTAAAAACTGATGTAATGACCTGAAGAAAAAGGATACACTTCAGCCAAAAAAAAAATAGGCAATGACTGTGTAAAAAAAAAAGTAATCTGTAAAATTTCAGGATGGGCAATGAGTGATCCAGCCATGCAGAAAAGATCTGTCATAGCAAATACCAAGCTGAACAAAATCAATATCATTATCGGTGATAAAAAAGATGCTACCTTATTGGGATACATAAAGAGAAGAAATGAGCATATCTAATGAGCATTGTTGAAATGAGCTGGACAAATTTGTTCTGTTTTGAGCATCACAAACGAAGGAAGCTGGAAATCAAGTGGAGGCTGCAAGAAATTCAGGAGAAGGGAACAGAAATAGTCTGATGTTTAGAGATTGGAACACCTGGGGAAAACTGACATAACTGAAGCTATTTAATTTATAAAGAGACCAGGAGTAGACATCATAACCATTTTCAAACATAAAAAATACTATGTTAGGAGGATGAAGCAAAATAAGAGCTGTTGTCCTTGTTTCCTAGGTGTGGGATGAGTAATAATGGGCTGGAATTGCAGCAGGATTTCTGAAAGTCTGATAGTATTAGGGGATTTATTATTGTATTATATTACCTAGGGATGTTGTGAAAGTCTTCAATAAGAAGTTAGGCAAACATCTGCATGAATGACATAATGGATTTAGTTCTGTTTAAGGCATGGGAATGGACTATACAGTCTTTCTGTGATGCTTATTTTACCCTCAACTGTACAATTATAACAGTGAAATGGGAAATCAGGCACTCTGCAAGAGAGAAACCATTCAGCGGAAGTTAACAATTTCTGTGAGTCATTAGATCAAAGATGGGTACCCTACAGTGTAGAAGCTGAATATGATCCAGGACTCTATGAATGTAGCTTGTCACTCTACTATATTTTGGGGATATGACGTGGTTATGGAACAAAAGTAATGCATACATTAAGAGGAGACCCAAGAAAGGTGTCAGGAAATCTTGTCTGATCCTCACCAAGGAAAAGTTTTCCTATAAAAGTGCATATTTGAACTCGCTCAAGTTTACGAATCAGTTATTGAACTATAGCAGTGTTGCGAAACTACCCATCGTCGTGTTCTTAATTGAACCAATAGCTGAAAAAGTGGCAGTAGTCGCAATTAATCAATCATAGAGGTTTTTTCTTGTACTTCTAGTTTTTTCAAGGGAAACAAGAGTTCCATAAGGTCAAATCTCCTACAAAACTACTTTTGTTGAGGAAATGTAGCAAGACCATTTGTCAGCATTGAGAATGCTCATTTTGGCTTAAACTAAATTACCTAGGGAGCCAAAAAATGATGAATTTACAGATGGTTGATGTCAAGGCAAGTTGCCAG
Source organism: Alca torda (assembly GCA_008658365.1). Taxonomy (NCBI): domain Eukaryota; kingdom Metazoa; phylum Chordata; class Aves; order Charadriiformes; family Alcidae; genus Alca; species Alca torda. The sequence goes on from CM018101.1 coordinate 5,255,106, forward strand.
ATTCTTTTCCCTGGTCTTTTCTACAGGAACAAAACAATGTTGAATTGATACCTTGCACACCTTTTCTCTCCTTTCCTCAATGCACCTAACAAATAACAGGCAAAAAAAAAAAACAACATATGGTCAATATAACTAAATAATCAGAGTATGTGATTTGTAATTCAGCATATGCACATTTGCCATTATAAATGTGTTTTTTTGTAATAGTCATTTTTAGAGATGATATGTTTTGTTTGCGTATGATTAATTAAAAAATAATTATCCTCAGCTAGGAGAATGAGAAACAATAAATGCGCCATAAAATCTAAACAAACACAGGGGCTGTTGCCATTTCTTTAAATCACAGCTAAGAATATTTACTGCAGTGGTAAAAGCCTTACTGAACGAGCCACAGCAGACGGTTGTGGTAAACTAACCAATACAATAGCAAATGCTACTCAGTAAGAGGTATACCAACATCCTAAACCACCTCATTTCTAGTTTTGGTTAATCTTGCATTAGCATGAAAAATGAAATAACTTAAATTATATCGCACAAACTTGTGAAAAAATGATCTTTCTCTACCCGGCCTGGTTGCATAGAAAACAATCAGTGGATGATCACCGCTTGTGCCCACTGAGGAAAATCTCCCGGACTAATCAGCTCTGTTTGTGTGCGCACTTACACCATATTTCTCTATGTACTTGCATATCAACACGATCATGAACCCTCATCCTTCCTCCTTTCTCATAATATCTTAAAAAAAAGAAAAAAAATAAAAAAAAAAACCAAACAAAAAAACCTCAAACCAAAAAAACCCCACCCAGCCAGCCAGAAAAATACCTTACAAAGTGTGACTGAAGTAGTCTATGTGCAGCCAATGGCTATAACCGCAGGCACATCTCATGAGTCGTGTTTATAACCTGTTTTGAATTTAACCAAGCACACAATTTTCTAATGAAAAGCTAGATTAAACCTCTGTGCAGAAGTACCAATTTACTGGTGCTCCCTTTTTTCAGGGTTGTGGCAGGAAAGCGGAGCTTTGCCCAGGGGTCATCTCTGTTAAGCGTACTTCAAGCATGTGAGGCATCCAGCGACTCCCTTCTTTTGCTCTTCATCTTTCCCAGTGCAACCAGCAAAACATTTATAGGCAGAAAGTGGGTAGGGGATTACGTATGTGTTGTAAAAGTGACTATTTTCCCCTGTAAAATAATGACTAATTGTAGCACTGGATATATATGTATAGACTGTAGAAGGCAGCAATATGTCAGAGCTATTGGGTTTGAAGAGCAGCCAAAGACTGTGAATACCCAAACTCTACATCACTGTCCTTCTTTTGGGGTAGGTGTTGGACCAAATGTCCCCTATAATCAATGAGAACAATAAGCAATCCAGATCACCAGGATTCTAAATCAGCATCCAGAAGAGTTTCTTTCTAGTCCGTGGAGCTCCAAGGCCAACTTTGCTCTTTAATTGAATGGCTCAGTCCCTATAGTTAATGACAAAACAAGACTACTACTATTGGTACTACTACTGGTAGTTTAACATGATACCTCTCTAATATTAATTCATTTCCCTTTTAAGGACTAGGGAAAACATTAGATCTTAAATGGTTTTTCCACAGGATATTATACAAATAATATTTTAGTTAGAACATACACTGAAAATAAATATGCACATCTAAACCAATATGAATCAAGCACCCAAAAGTCTAAAAATGAATGAAGTCACATTACCAAAAAAAGATCAAGGTCAAAGAAGAAAAGAAAAAGATGTTTTAAAGACCACTTATACTGCAGCACAAGTAGGACATATGGAAGAGGAGGTATCATTACTTGGAGCAGTGGGGACTGAAGTGAGCTGGTTTCCATGAGAAATATCAAGTCTTGCACAGAGATTAGTTTTACTCATGGCAGCTGTTACCTATGACTTACAGAATTAGCCTTCTTCTCGTTTTTCCATATTTGGGCCTCATCTTCCAGCTGGTGTCATTCCAGCTTCTCCTATTGATCTTGCTGGCATTTGAAATTTATTACAGCCGCAAGCAAAATAACTATCCTTATTTCTCAGAACATCATAGTCTAGTTCTCTGGACAATCCTTTGTTATCCTTCTTTTGCACCAGACATGAAAATTATGAAATATTCTTAAATTATTAAATATTAAATGCATAAATATTCTGAAAACGCCACTTCGTCCTTCAAATCCAAACTCAGGTATCTTTATTCAACCCACTTTATCAGAATTCTTTCCACCTCTAATTTTAACTAATAAAGCAGTGCCTCAACTTTCCACATCCCTATAATGCAGTTTTTTCTCCTAGAAGTATAGCTGAACATTTCTTCCTTCTGCTCCACTCTTCTGAAAGCTCAGAGTATCAAGACGAACCGGTAAAGCCCCTATGAAAAACACAATTCAGGTGATATTCCAGCATGAATGAATGGATAGATGCTTTCGAGTGGGGGTGTGTAGCCTGGATCGGCACAGATTGGACACAGGATTGCTCAGAAAGACAAACGTGGCTGCTTAGTTCTCCCTTCTCCAGTTTTAATGCCTTGCCCTCAAACCTCAGTCCTCTTATCTGCTTTTACAGCTTCTCACATTGCCCCTGTCAGTTCCACTGAATAAATGATGTCATCCTTGTCTGCTTGAATGTTTACTTCTTTCTGCACTGCCCTTGGCACAGAATACTCTTCCCAAAACTAATCCATCCTGAAAGCCATTTTTCTTTCACTTCCAATCTACCCTCAAGGCCCACAGTAAAATGGCAGCTGCAAATGGCTAAGCAGATGCTAAGAATGTAAAAGCTTTTTAAAGCATCTGCCTCCTGAAGCCAACTCTGCAACCTCAAAGCGAGCACCTAAACTCCCAACGCAGGCACGGGAAGACACAGGCGAGTCAAAATACAACCGACTGCAAAAAGCAGAACGAGGAGATGATTAGCGTTAGCCTGCCAAACAGGCAGCTTTCAGACCCGCTAAGGGCTGGTGCGCATCTGAAGAATCACCGCAGTCTTTACGACTTAGTTATCTTAGTCGGAGCTTCAGGGACACGCCGCCCACCGCTCTCTGATCAAAGCCCAGAGCCTCCAGTGGAAAGAAGCCAAGAAAACTGTTTTCCCTTACAATAGAAGGAAGCGGTAACAGCAGCTGCAGCTGGTGCCATGTGTTTGCACACCAGCTCTCTGGCCAGCAAAAAGAACTGACAGACTCACATTCGTTTTCTTGACATGCCAGAGAACATCCAAGCGTCTACCATGCTTTGAAAGAAAGCAGTAGACAAAACTTGCTCTGACAGACATCTCTTCTAACAGACATATAATAAAATCATCACCTTAAAACCCACTACAACAAACCAGGGAGAGAAAGAATGTCGATGGAGACTGACCAGCCAGGTGGGGATGTGCTGAAATCCAGTGTTGCAAACCTGGGGAGCTTCTAAAACCAAAAGAAACCACCACCGCTTTGGGGTGAGGGTGTGGCTTTTTAAGGCTATTGAGAGGTTGTACTTTGCCAAAGACTATCCCAGGACTGCTCTAGATTTTCTCCAGGTTTATATCATTTGTGCTCTGGAAGAGCGGAGCAGGGAGCCTAGTTTTCTAGCATCCCATTTCCTAAGTCTTTCTCTTCTAAAATGCAGCTACTTGATGCGTCTAAGTTTATTGCTGCTCTTTGGAGGACTATATATTTACACATTATCCAGTATAATGAGGCCATAAGATAAGTATTTTGGGAAAGACTAATACAAATTTTGCAAATGATAACAGAGAAATGAAGAAAAGCTATGAATCTGGAGCAAAAAATACCATATCTTTTGTGAGGGCTTGTTCCTTCTTTAAGAACTCTGTTGTACTGTGTGATTCTGTGCAAGGTTCTGAGTGTGCCCTTCACATGACACAGCATAATCTGACCAAAAAACTATTTAACAGGCATTTTCTCTTTATCTACTTACTTACATGTACCAAAAAAAACCACCAAGTGAGCCATTCAAATAAAGTATATTCCTCCCCTTTAATTGAATTTACTGGTTTCAATATAATTGCAGATTCAGCACTATATTTAATTTCAGAATTTAATGAGTGTTGTCAGATCTCCTTAAGTGATACACAGGAGGCTGAGGAACTGGCTCCTGCTTCACTCGTGCCATACAGTCTTAAATTTCATTTAACTAAAAAAAGGTTTAGCCCTCTTTCTTCCCTTGACTTACGTGACACATCTCTGAACATCTCTGGATGTTCCACGTGTAGGAAAATGTTCATCTTTGTATGCAGCCCCCTTACACCTTCAGGGTCATTGCTAGCCTCCTAATCTTCCTTGCAGCTTCTGTTCATCTTTCACAGAAGCAGAAGAAAATAGACTCTACCAGGATTCAGCTCGTGCTTTGTCTCAAGGTGTATCTACGTGATTGGGGTGTCATTCAGGTCTCTTGATGTTGATGTGGCAGATATAGCTCAGTAGCCATCCCCACACAGAGGCATATCATGATTTATCACTGCAATTGTTCAAAGTCTTCCTCCTGCCCTCAAATTGTTGTACCTCTATTGTGCTGATTCATGGCCTAAGTTTTGGGAGGTGATAAGGGCACCTGATATAAGAAAACTCACAGTACTGCTGCGCAGGACAGAAATCAATGTGCTATTGACTGCGATAATCAGAGTAATTAACAGATTAATACGAAATATTTCAGAGAACCTTTTTTTGAATTGTACCATAGGCCCATTCTCCATTTTAAAAAGGGCTTAATATTATCATTAGTTACTTTAACCTTAAATGTTAAAGAAATGTTTATAAAAAACTTCTTGGTGTCCTGATGATAATTCATTCTTGACTCACTACCACCTATGTGACCAATTTAGTCTCAGAGAACAGCTAAAAATTTTACTTTTTGCTTCCCTCTACAACCATGAACATCCCTCATTTTTCCTTCAAAAAACAAGAAAGAAAGTAGTCTCAAAGGTCATAAATTATTCCCCCAAATAACATTATGTTTCTTCTGTAAAAATGTTACCAAAAACCTAACCTGCTTATAGAAATGGAAGATAAGATAAAGGAAAGATAAAATTGGGATCAACCATAGTAAATAAATACCTTTCTTTAAGCAACTGGAACACAACTTGTGGGCCAGAATGAGGGAACAACAAATTACTATTTCTTTACAGCATTTTTCACCAGTATCAAAATGAGAAATTAGAGCTAATAAAAGGGATGAAAAGGAGGTGGAAGAAATATTGACAAGACTGGATATGTGGGTAAACATAAGCAAGAGGTAAAGAGTAAAAATAAGAGTATTGGAGAACAACGGCACACTATAAAGGTATATTGATATCATGGGCCTCTAGTCCTAGGTCCAATTTAGTCTTACAGATAAACTATGAGAGAAAATACAACTCTAAAATCTGCTTGTAAGTTGTATACATATGTTTTTTTAACAACAAAGATCAAAAACTTCCAAGCCAGTGTCAACCCAAGTACACCCTGGTGTGGAGATATTAGTTTAGATAGCAACAATACAACCAGACTGCATGAGTCTGTCCCTTAGGTGACATAATTAAATCCATAATTACACCATTTCTCATTTCACAGCCAGCTCTCTTGATGCATAGCCTGGGGTCATTTCACCAGACTCTCCGTGCAGATAACTAGATCATATTGTACTTAGATGCTGTCCTTTGCACTGGAATTATTTAGAACCTTCTAAAAGACAATCTTTTGTCTTTTAAATCCCTGGAGCTATTTGAAAGATGGGTAGATGTGCTGAGGGACACGGTTTAGTGGTGGTTTTGGTTAACGGCTGGACTCGATGATCTTAAAGGTCCCTTCCAACCTAGACGGTTCTGTGGTTCTATGAACTAAGAGTCCAGAAACGCAGCAGGCAGAGCTTACTACCATAGTGAGCCTTTACATTAAAACATAACATTAAAAGCCGTTAACAAATACATAAGAGAATTTGAAGGGAAAGAGGGAAATACAAGGGAATTATATCAGAGGGAAATAGAAGAGAATTTGAGGGAAAATTTCTCTGTCAGCCTACCAAAACCAGAAACAGTTTTGCAGTAGAGCAAGCACATGTTTGCCGTGTGGCTTCCATTTCATCACGTACTCCTACTTACTTCACAAAGTGAACTAAGTACAGAATAACTTAGAAGACACCTTGTTTTAGTGGGTTAGTGTCAACAAATTAAAAAAAAGAAATATCTACAGTAACTATTGCTGTTGTCAAAGAGCGCATGCATTTTCCCTTCAATTATTTCACAAACAGAATATATTTGAGAATCCCAGGAAATCAGAACATGTGAGGAAGATCTACAGGCAAGTGTGGTTAAAGAGAAAGAGTGAAAAATACTGACCAGGACCCCAGCGTTACCTAAAAAATCTTCCCCCTCCTGTTGTAATCACAAACATGCAATCTGGTACTGCTATCAATACTCAATGCGCTGGATGTTATCATCCTATCTTTTTTTTTCACGGAAGCAGTGGACAGATGTGTTTTCTGAGTCAGTATCTCAGCCCTGTCTGATACAACTTTGTAAAGATTTAAGAAGAAGCTTTCTGGATAAAAGGAGTGCTGATTGTCTCTCTCCCTCATCGTTAGATGCCAATCCATACCAACCACTGCTGAAGGTACTTCCCTGCCAGAGAATTTGTTTAAATTTAAAAATCAACTTTAGCTGTGATGCGGAGATCCCAAGCTGCTGCTGACAAATTATTTTGATACCGACACTATGTTGTTCAAGTATGAAAAATTTGCATTGAATTTCTCCAAGCTGTGTTCTAATTGGAGCATCAACCCTGTCTCTGGCTACAAAATGAAAATTTTGTTTTTCTTATGTCAAGGATTTTCCCATAATTATATAACCCTCTTTCATCAGTGATAATTTTTTTCTCAAGAAGACTCTTGCTATGAACACTCCTTGGAAGGATCTTTGTGTGGATTTGCAAGCCGAATGCAGTTAACCGTTTGTTTTCTCGTCAAGCCAAACTGCTTTGTGCATGCTGTTTAGTGCCTCTGACAGTCATGATTTATGTTGTGGAAGATCCAAAAGTGTCATCTGGGGTAAAGTACATTCAAGTTGCCGTATAGGAAGGTCCCAAGTACCAGGTTTTTCTTTTGCTCTCTAAGAAAGGGAGCAGAAAGCTCTCTTCCCTTGGTCTTGATTTTGTATCTGAAAACTGCTCTAAAATTCACCAGTAAAGTAATGTAATGGGGATAAGGAACCATGGAGCCATTTAGGAACCCAAAACAGCATGCTCAGCTGTGTCATTGATAGACAGTGTCAACTATACTGGGATGCTTCATCGTCCTGATTGTATTTCTGCTGCTTCTGACCTGCTGCCTAGCTTTTCCAGTTAGAATATAATCTCACCCAGGAATTTAGATGGCTGTCTGCTATCATAGCAGTACCCGTGTTGAGTGGGATCACAGGATAATAACAAAATAAATGTAATTAATTCAGAAAATATGATGGGTTTTCACATATTTTGGGTATCCTGGTGTCTCAACTGACCCTGAGTGAATGCACTTTCTCTTACCAGATCTTAAGCCTGGGCAGTCCCAGCTGTTTCTCTAAACCTTGAAAGAGAGACTACTTGGAGATCCCACACAGAAACAGAAGATAGGAATAAACCCAGGAACCATGAGAAATGGGTGGAAAATGTGAGCTGGCAGAGCTGGGACTGCAATGGAAGAGTCCTGTGTCTGTACCGCTCTTCCAGCGCAGTTTTTTGTCCTCCCCTACCAAAGAATAACACACTGCAGCGTCACTTCATGAGAAACAGCTCTATATGCCTTGCTTGACCTGCGGTCCTGTTTTCTGCTTTTGCAACAGTCCTCTAGCAAGAGATTAACACCGTGGTTGGCGGCTGGATACTGTGTGGTTGGCATCCAGCTGGGCATCGTTCCAGAATTTCCTCCTCCCCTCTCTCACCCCTTCTGATGTATTAAAGTCTGGGTGCTTATTCCAGATCATCAGACCATATCATTTAACAATGTTTGGCAAGTTTTATTTATTAAATATTTTCCGACAAAAGCCTGTAAGGCAACAGAAAAGTAAAGCGTAAAATACATTTGACTTAATTGGCAGCAGCAGACTGCATGCGTCAGAAGGAATTAACCTCCAGTAAAGCAGGATGTGCAGGAAACACAATGTACTAGTTTGATATGGTCTTTCAGAGTTACTATTTCCTGGAACAGGGGCAGAAACACAGGTTGGCTAAGCCTGGAAAAGGCCATTGGATTTATGTGCATGCAGTAACCCTCAAAAGATCCCAGACATGCACATCTAGAAACCTACCAAGAAAGAAGTCAGGATTCCATTGCCATGTCAGGGATTTCGTGCTCTTTTTCCCGACCAGAGGCAGATGGAGCATGCTTATGCTTCACCTCCAGTGATTCATAGAATCATAGAATCATAGAATTGCTGAGGTTGGAAGGGACCTTCAAGATCATCAAGTCCAACCATTAACCTACCCTGACAAAAACCACTTCTAAACCATGTCCCTAAGTACCACATCTACCCTTTTTTTAAACACCTCCAGGGATGGTGAAGCCACCACCTCCCTGGGCAGCCTATTCCAATGTTTAATAACCCTTTCAGGGAAAAAAGGTTTCCTCATATCCAATCTAAACCTCCCCTGACATAACTTGAACCCGTTTCCTCTTGTCCTATCCCTTGTCGCCAGGGAGAAGAGGTCAGCCCCCATCTCTCTACACCTTCCTTTCAGGTAGTTGTAGAGGGTGAGAAGGTCTCCCCTCAGCCTCCTCTTCTCCAGGCTGAACAACCCCAGTTCCCTCAGTCGTTCCTCATAAGGTTTGTCCTCCAGACCCCTCCCCAGCTTTGTAGCCCTTCTCTGGACACGCTCCAACACCTCAGTGTCCTTCTTGTAGTGAGGGGCCCAAAACTGAACGCAGGACTCGAGGTGGGGCCTCCCCAGTGCCGAGTACAGGGGGATGATCACTTCCCTAGTCCGGCTCACCACACTGTTCCTGATACAGGAATTCACCTGCAACGTCTTTGCCCAGTCTGTGGTCCAAATATCAAAGCAGTCAGACCAGGCAGCCATCGTTCTTGGGACAGCCTTATCAGTGAAGATATAAATAAATGACTGATCCAAAACTACATAGCTAGTATCTTCAGAAACCCGCCCAATGTGAACACATGTTCTTGAGAACTATAATAGAAAGCTGAAAAAAGAAAATATTTCATGTTATTTTTTGAGGTAATGGAGGATGGACAGAAACATATGGCTGCAGTAAAGAAGGACAAATAAACCCTTGCCCTGGTTTAAAGATTCATTTTCACTTTGCTGTGTAAATGACATGGCCTCATTTTTCATGGTTAAAAGAAATAAAGAAAGAAGCTGACTTGGAAAGAATGTTCTGTCATGAAAGTCTTGATAAGGATGTTCTCTTGTACAAATTGCACCTTTCCTGCAAGGGATTCACAGGCTTTTGGCAACGTTAGCAAATAGTCCTTCAATGCATGCAAGCACGACTCATGGTAAACTGAGGCCTGGGGTTGGGAACACTTTATGAGATTGTGTAAAACAGGAGCTGATCAATTCCTATTTCCACTCAATGAAATAATTAAACTTCAGTTTGGTCGACTGGGACAAGGTTTCGGAATTGGAAGTGAGGTAAGTGTTCGTTGTTCTAACAGCAATTAATTATCTACTTGGTTTTAAAGTGTTTAAACTGTATTGATGTCAGTGGGACTAAACCAAAGGTTAAATGAAAGTTCTTGTTTATATTATGTTCTGAATTTCCGTAAGGGTGTGCTAATGTGATTTGCTGAATTGAGACGACAGCGATGCAGACCACAGAGAGGTTATGCCACCTTGCTCCCCCTTTCTTTTTTTCAGGAAGAAAACGCACAGTCATTCTTGGCTGATAGGCTCCGGTCCCTCAGGGTCACCCTGGTCATTTTGATGATAACATTCTGGTGAACAACCATTTGAAAACAAAGCAAAACAAAAAAAACTTATTTCAACATCCTAAGCAAAAACCTAATAGCTGGCTTCAGGCCAAATTCTTCATTTTTATTTTAATCACAGTTTTACAAAAGTCACCAAGATCCACATCTTGGAAAATTTGTGTCTAATAGGCCCCTCAACTACCTCCATGGCCTCTTTTTAAAATATTCAGGCAGCACAGAGCTACGTATGGTATTTCAAAATGGAAGTACCTGATAGCACTGGACAACTTGAACGATACAGGCCACATTTTGTCAGTATTTCAGTTGCTTCTTCTAACAAATGGGATTGCACGATGGCTTGTTCTTAGGAACAGGGCACCTTGCATCCCCATGAGAAAGTAAGTTGCTGAGACTCATAGCAGGTGGAAGTATTTCACCCTCAGATACTTGGAGTAGATGTTCAATCAGCATAAATTGTCCATGAGAAGCTGTGGGATCAGCAGTACCTAAACGTTATTATAGTATCTTTGAAGTAAATGAAGCTAAGTGCATTTGTACCAGAGAGGGCATCTCCTTGAATTCCCATCTTTGTAAGCAGACTTCTGCACAGCTGCAGCCTTTATTGTCAGACCTTTCTTGGCATTTGCTGATCCTTGACTGGGATTTTGGGGAACTGTAAGTATCAATAATTCAAGCAAGGGAAGTTTTGATTCTTGCAGTAACTGTCTATTCATCTGCAGCTTAAAGAGAGAGAATTGAGTACTAATGGTCACTAACTATGCCCTGATGGGAGCTGTTTAATGAGGATAAATGATGAGTGCTGTGTCAGCTTAGAAAGCAGCAATAAAGTCCCAGTAAGCAAGCAGGCTGCCTCTTCCATCTTCTGTCGCAAGATCCATTTTTATACTCTCTCCATGACCTAAATCTTCATATCCTCCAGCCTCTCCCTCCCTCCAATGAATGCCCTTTTGTGTTTCTGAACTCATTGCTTCCCCTTCAAGTGTGCTGCTTTATTATTTTTTTTTTTGCTGTCTTATAGAAAACTAAGAAGTGCCCTCCTTTGTCATTATCTTCGTTACAGCTCTGCCACATCATCATTTGCTTCCTTCAGAGATCACTTTCCATCCCTTTTCTAATTGTGTTCTTGCCATGCTCTGAAAATGCTCACCCGCAGGTGCTCTTCATGTGCTCTCTTCCTTGCCTTTACCTTGCAGAGGTTTTCAGTTTGCCCTTTTTAAGTAATTTTCTGCTTGATATACTTGTTATTTGAGTATATAAACAGAATATCGGGCAAGTCAAGTAGAAGACACTAAGAGCTATTTGAGTCCACAAATAGTATTGTGGCATGCTAAATCAGGGAGATGCAGCAGGGAATTTTGTTCCCTTTGAGTCAGGGACAAAACTTCTATTGATTCAATTAGAGCCTTGTTTACCAATAACATTTGCGGGGGAGTTTAAGAACTGCCAGATATACGAGCATGTGTGGGAGCAGCATGGAGACAGGCAAGAAACTTTTCACACCTTTTCAAAGATGTTCAAGGCCAATCAAACAATTATAGATGTGATTTTTCCCCTCATCTGGAGCAGGTCACCCAGGAAAGGACAGAGAGATGATAGGGTCCCTGTTCTATGCTTTGCGTCACTGACTGGGGGGAGATCCAAAAGGGGATAAATCCCACCAGGCGAACAGATGCCACACAAGCCACAAGCTTGTATGTGTTTCAAGCACTGCAGAGGAAATACTGGGCTTCCCATAAGCTTCATTTAGGCAGGGGTGACGTACTGCCTGTTACCTGGGTCTTGGAGAACTTTTTTCAGAATTTTTTTGAAGCCAAACAGAATCCTGAGAAGAAGTAGATACTAACACTTGAACATCTTCCTGAACCACAGAAAACTCTCACCTTTTTTCCCAAGGTCTCTCCACTTCTTTTCTCTTCCTCTTTCCACCACGGCTCTTACAAAACCATGGTGATCTGACTGCTAGTGCTGCCGAACCAGCTTTCCAAACACTTGATTTTTTAATAAAGTTCTATATTATCAATGTGACATTTCTTCCTGGCAACAAACAACAGTAGTTTGTATTACATCATACTATTAGCTGCACTCCAAAGCCACTTTGGGATGAATACTTTCCATGAGGAAAATGAAACCAGATCTTTTGCTCCTGTAAACTGCTTTAACACATTTGAAACTGATAGCACTGAACTGCATAAGCTAAGAATATGAACCAGTGGGTCTCGCTCTGTGTTATAGCGAAAGTTAATTGTCATAATGGAATGACTTATGATTGCTCTAACATACTGTTAAACTCTTCTTACAACCCCTGCGGTGTTTTCACACCACTTATTCCTGCAGCACACAGTAAAAAATGCAAAGATCGTCTGATATGCCACACTCCACTGTGTTTTCTGTATTTTCTATTAGCTCTGAAACCTCTGTGTTAGTGCACTAGTGATGTGGTTCATTAATGGCCCATAGAGGGCCAAACATACATTTTTTCAGTTGACATCCACGCTTCCCTTTGCTTTCTAGAACTTTCCAGATGGTATGCACTGAAGGGCTTTGAGTAGGGTCCTGTCACTGATTCCCTCAAAGTCACTGGAAAATTTTTCTTCTTGGTCAGTAACAGTAGAATTGTTCTAAACTTATGTGCAGTCTTTGTGTTATGGAATAGCAATAATGCTGTCATGATGAGCTCACGCAGCTCGCAAACGGTAGCATGGGGGAGAGTGAGGCTGAGGATGAGGCTTTTCTGCGTCAGCTGAGGATAAGTTAAGGTCACCGTGGCCAGACTTCTTATCCCAGGGGACATGAGCAACCTCCACTATCAAAAGTGAATTAAGACCACGGGTTGCCCCAAGGGATAATACTCATCTCCTCATCCACACCTTGAGGATGGAGTGTGAAATCCCCTCCAGTAATATGGAGTATGACCAAAGAAGGCTTGAACAGAGCTTCATTATTTCTATGAGCAAAGGATGCTCAGAAAAAAAAAGGAGGATAATAAGAAAAGAACATTATTTCTGATGACAGCTGTTTCTGACACATTTGGTGTTTTCATTATTTTCAATTATTTCAGGGCAGAGATTATTAATGAAAGCATTCTGAGTAAATTTGGAGAACACTGAACTCATGCAAAATAAGACAAGAGAACAATATCCCATTGAACACAGAGTGTGTAAAAAAAGTTACAACCTACCGGAGCTTGTGAATTTCCTAAACTTTGTTTCTAAGACTTTCAAATTTTTTTTCAGAGGTGGTTTAATCCATAGGAGCAGACAGTGCTGGAGCAGTTACCGGGCATGAAACAGCGGCAGAGAGATCTTAGCAAGAGCCTGACTTTACCCCGGGAAAGCAGATGGGGATGCTGATCAAAGACTCCTCTCTGTCCAGGAGGAGACTGGTGAGGAATATAGTGCTCTGACACTGTACATGGTGTCAACAGTCTGGTGAAAAAGAGATCAGCGGCAAAATAGCATGAAAAACTCACAGATGGAGTCCCCCACCCACCCAGACCCCAAATGACAGAAACCTGACATCCCCAGCTCTCGGTCTCCAAACGGCTGCTCTCCCAGCCTTGCTCCATCGTGCCTGCGAGGTGACACCACGGAAGTACAGCAGAGCTCAGTGGTGGTGGGAGCTAAATCTCAGAAAAGAGCTGGCGGGAGGGTGGATGAGTCCTGAGCTACTACAGTGGCAAGCATGAAACTTGACAGTTCACAGATGCTTCCAAGGGAGTCTTACCACAGGCCTTTTACAAAAATGTGGTTAGAGTTGGAGACCAGTGGCTTATACATCACAGAGCTGGAGAGAAACAGTGAGCGAAGATGTCAGCGCTTTTGCAAACTGTTGTCAAATGCTGGGGCCATGCATATATTAAAGTGAGAAAGAGGAGAAAGAAAAAAGCCTCATCTCATTTGAGATCTTTGGAGCAGCTCTACTTCAGTAACATAAAGCAAGAGCTGTGAAAACAGCAGAGTCAGAGGGGTCATCTTTGCAGTTGGATGAGTTGGTCCTGCCAATCTAACCCACCACACAAAGATTCAGAAGGGATGAACATGAGAGGACACTAAGTTATCTATCCTGCCTGAGCATCGCTGCCTTCTCCAGGAAACAAGATTTACTTCCCATGCACACGTTGCTGAGCCCTTGGGGGAGGCGGTGGATCCTCTCTGAGGAGGAAGAAAAAGAGGAAATCTGGTGTTGCTGTGGAGGAGATTGTGGATGTTGAGGCTGACCGTATAATGGCAGCTGGCCACTCTCAGCAGCAACTTGGAAAAGAAACTTCAAGCCATGCTACAACCAACTCCTGGTCCCATGGTCACAGCATGCGGTTTCACAGAATGGAAAATACCCCTTGGCCTACAGCCCTTCATCCTCAGATGCTCAGTGAGGAGATGGTTGGCTTCCATCATCCCCTCATCCACAACCCAGCCCCTGGGACTCCCTTCCCTGCAGGGATCTGGAGAGGGATGCTCCATCTTCTTCGGGAGTAGAAATCCCACCTGGGCGGTGAGCACTACCATATTGGTGCCTGGGGACACAATTTGGACCAGAGATGTTTCTGTTCATTTGGTGACACGCAACAGCCTCAAAGTGTGAATCCCTCTTTTGTCCATGGGGCCCGCGACACAGTCCATTTTTAACTTTTAAGGATATTCTGGGAAAACAAAACAAAAAAAAAGATACAGAAAAGAAAAAAGAACAGAACCAAAGCATGTTTTTCTCCATTACCATAAAGAGGGCTTGTGAATGCATGGTATTAGTATCCCAAAAGCTATTAAACTCCTTAGTGATGGGAAACAGATGGAAAATAAGACAAAAGAATTCACAACTCATGTTAGACTGAATTGAATTCCTTTAATTTCACACAATGAATAACATATGAATAGGATTAACTTTTTTTTTTCTTTTTTTTTTTTAGTTAAGTGCTCTATACTGTGCTAACCTGATTTGGTAGCGAAAAGACTGAGCTTTGTTTTAGAAAAAAATGTTTAAAAACCAACATCTAAGATCATGAAGGAGCATGACATTAAAGCATGCCAGATGTATCTAAGCCTCAAAGAACATCAAGTCCATATCCATTTTTAAATGTACAAAAATGCTTCATGAATAAAAACTGTTACAAAAAGAACATTTCAAACAATGTACAAGTTTTTTTTCTTGCCTCTATATTCAATAAAATACAAATACATTTTTTTGCTCTAAAATATGTTTACATACAATCAAAGTAGAACATGCAAATTACACTTTAAAAAAGGCTTTTAAAAACCACTTATGAATACAAACTAAAAATTAGCCAGCACGACTTATAGAACAATCTTGTGCCCCATTCGTTTGATTTTTTTAATTTTTTTTGAAATACAGTATATACATATTTAACACTTCATGTGCATTTATTATTTAAGAAATAGCTTAAAAAAATAAAGAAAAAGAAAAGTAAAACAAACCAACATGGGATTGAACTGCTTCCCCATGTTGTCCAATTGGCAGCTCTTTTCATGTTTTTACATTTTTTTTTTCTTTTTCTTTTTTTTTATTACGTAGTGTTTTGTACAACCTAGGCAGGCATCTTAAGGAGATCTCAAATATGTGTCTTCTGTTGAAATGTGCTTCTAATTATCTCAGAACTGCTGCACCCCAGTTTTTGGCTGATATGGAAGGAAGAGGCATTGCAGGGGCATGATGTTTGTTTCCTCAATTGAGAAAACCATCCTGGCTTGTTGGTTTGTTTGTTGGTTTGTTTGTTTTCCTGTCTGGTTTTGTTGGTTTTTTTTAGTCTTCAGGACACTGCTTAAATGTGCTTAAGTGCAGTCCTGAATCAGGGCCTGTGAAAATAAGAGATGGGGAAACCCTCGTGTACGGAACAGTGATTCCTGTTCATTTGTTGTATTGCTGTAGTGTCCAGAAGCCCCAGTGACAAACCAGCACCTCATTGCACCAGAACCTACCCAAAAAATGTAACAACACAATCAGAATATTCTACACGAATGGTCCAAAGCATTGCTGTCAAGTGGAGAGTCATGGGCCGTGTTGTAGGATAGCCCAGTAGCTGATGACTATTACAGTTTACTTTTTTTCTTTTTCTTTTCTTTTTTTTTTTTTTTTTTTTATTATTGACAATTACCCAAAAACATGCAAGGTGCTTCACAGAAAATTTAATATTGAAGGGCTCAAGAAACTGGCAGTATGAAGCTCTTGGAGACACAAGTGGTTGGTTGTTTTTTTTTTCCTCTCTCCCGGCACACTTGTCCCCACTCCTGGTTTTATCCTGGGTTGAGGAATACAAGACTCACAGAGAGGATGCAAACCCATGGCCTCATTTCATGTGGCTCACAGCCATGTGATTTTGTTTCACATTTTTATTGAAGCATGCTAAAATGTGTGTTAATCTGTGACACAGCGGAGGTGTTTGAAAGGTCTTTTTGGTCTTAATAAGAAAAAGGGCTTTCACCCCAGTTTTATACAGTTCTTGGTAATGTGTGGAGAGAATTTAGAGAGTTCCTCAGTAAATCTTCCTAGTGGTAGGGGGAAAAAAAAAATCAAAAAGCTCATTACTGGAATATTGTTGGGTAATAAACTGCAGGAGTGAGATTTTAGCCTTAAGCCCTAAAACTAAATCCGTTATGATCTGCATGTAGTACATCGCCTTATAATATTATTCTGTCAGCAACTTGCTTATCAAATTTATAGACTACGCAACATGCAGAACACAAATTCTGAGTGCCATCTAACAGTATTTTCAGCCTGCTTTCATTCAAATTAACAACCTAATCTTCCTGCCAGACAGCACCGTCTGCACCGGGCTGTTGTTTGGACAAACGGCCAAGGCTGTACAGCAGCATCACGCTCTACCAGCACCTTCTTGCCACGGAAAACAAACCTTGGGCATCTGGATAGGCCCCATCCTACGATGACAGCTTGCAGCTACCGAGTCTTGAACGCTACCCTTAGTTTCTCTAGGACCAAGAGGACCTCTTAATTTTTTGGCTCAGTGAAGGGTGTATGGGGTTGTACCCTCTGAGTGAACATTCTCCTTAAGCATGGTGCCTCTAGCAGCATTTTGGATTGTACTTTTTGGAAGGCTAAGAGCGTTTTTTTCCCAAAGCTCAGGAGCATGGGAGGCAGCAGCCGTTCAGTGATCCTTCCCTGGGGGGGTTGCATCCCAGTGCCTCCAGAAAGGTCCATCCCAGTTTCAGCTCTTGTCCGCATGCTGGAAGGTCTGACATGTCTTGAAACCCCAATGGGCGTTCAGTGGCAGAATTTGGTCCTTTCAGACCTTTGATCCACTCGTTACACATTGAAATGTCCTTCAATGCTACTAAAGAGATCACTGGAGATAAAACCATGGATAAGTTGTTGTCTGTCTTAATTTCAGTTTATAGGCTACCTGGAATACAAAACTCAGAGTTTTTCTTGCATTTTGAGCAACATTGTCACCTACTTTCAGGCCCAAAGGAGAGATGGAAAAAAAAGATTTCTGAATCAACTAAACCTCAGTCCAATGCTTTTTAAGGAAGCAGGGAGGAGCTCGAGGAGGCTTAACCATTTTTTTCTGCAGGCCTACAACTTCCATCAATTACACTGTACTAATTCAAGACAACTGAAAGGCAAAATTGGTTGTAACAGAACGAGCAACCAGCCAGTTTATTTCTAAGCTGCATTAATTGGAAAACAAAAAGCGCAAATGAGTATGATGAATGATGCAAAATAAATTGGAAACAAAATTCTGTGATCCCCCTTATCAGTTTTAAGGAGATAGGATCTTGACATTTGTTCCAGCCTTTAAAAAAATCAATAAATCCCCTCTGTCTCCCAGCCCCCCATCCCCAATGCAAACCCCAAATGCAGTTTTAATAAGCTAAGGTGCTATCACAAAAGAAAAATCAGTCTCTAAAAATAATGAGCTGTATGTTTACAGTGTCCCTTTAACACCATAGTCTTCATATGATTTTTGTAAATAAATAGCAGAATAGAAACACAAGAATTTTTTGTGGGGACTTTTTTGTTGGGTTTGTTGCTTTGCTTATTTTAGTGTCGTGCTATTTGAAGTTTCCTTGGCAATAAGCTAGTTCAAAAATTTCTCAAAAAAGGGAATAGCAATTGGCTTGTGAAACATTAAATACTTCCAATCCCCACTCCCTTCCTGGAATTTGCCCTCCCCCCTCCCATTTTAATATCCATCTTGCCATGCCAGGTGTTGAGTGTACTGAAGGACTTTAAAAAGAAATAAAATAAATTTGAAAGTACCTATTTCAGATTTCAACAACTGACTTTTTTCCTTTTTTTTTTTAAAAAGCATTGTTACTGCAATGGAACAGCTTCATGTTCAGTCTTTGTTTTAGTTAAACATTTTAATTGGGCTGTGGAAATGGAGCTTGAGTATTTTACCCAAGTTAAATCAATGGCTAACGTACAACTCGAATGAAAAATGTACAATTTGAACTGACCATTTAAAGAGACGATTTGTCACACACAGTTTGCATCCATGCAGACTGAGAGCTTTATAATTACATTATGTACAAAAAAAATTTTTTTTTTTTAGTTTATTAAGGCAACCACAACTTGGAGAACATGTCCAAAGTGGCATTAATACAATTGCAGTGGTGATACCCTTTGAACATTTTTATTTTTATTTTCAGATAAGAACACTTATTCCTTTTCTTTTTTAAGAAATAATTGCCAAGAAAGAACCTATTTTCCATAGGGTTTTGTTCTCTATTTTTTTTTAAAACAATCTACTTTATCTATTTTCTTCAAAATAATATATCAAGGCATTGCTACCCAATGCAAATAATTCAGATACTGGGTTTCCCATCAATTTCGCTGGGAATTGCAGGTGGTAAGAACTGGTAGGTTTGGGCCCTGTCTTTTTCATCTATTTTTTCTGTCTTTTTTTTTTTTTAATCTTTTTTATATATTTTTTTTTTGGTGATTTTGTCAATATTTACTATAACTCTATTCCCCAAAGTGTCTTGCTGTTCTCTACTCATATGTACCGAGCATCAAAACAACTTGGTTGATGAATGACTCCTTTTTCCCATGCCATTGAAAATGCCAAGTTGCTTCATAGAAACATGCTATTGTAACCGAATATCCATGTACACCTTATTTTAAATGCTGTGATATTCCATCGTTCCTTGGGATAGCACTCTGAATGAGTGTGCACACGTGTAAGGCTCTACTTTTCTATTGCCTATATTGCAGCTAGTTGTAACTAGGCAAGTAAATGAGAAAGTAATACATAGTTCTAGCAGGAGTCAGGCATTTTGGGTTATGCTGCCCCAAAGCCTGGTAGGTATATAAAACTGGAAAAAAAAAAAAAAAAAAAAATCAAACAGATTATAACCAAGATCACAGTTGAGAAAATTACACTATTTTTTTGTTGTTTTTTTTTCTTTTGTTTCCTTTTTTTTTTTTTTTTCTTTTTTACAGTGATTTCTGCTATGGTATGGTTACTCTTAGTTTCACCTGGCCCGCCAAACAGAATCGGAGTCGAGCATGCAGCCCTAGTGACAATGTTCAGCTCTCTGCGAGGGCGACTTCCCTCCTGCGGGTACGGTATGAGAACAGCAATGCTGAGATGCTGACTAGTTTTGGAAACTCTACAAAGTAGAAGTTTTCCCCAGTCTTGATATATCCCCTGCCCCCCTTATATCCCCTTCTTTTCCACACCTTTTCTTCCTCTTTCCTTGGGGGGGGCTGTGGCCAAAGTGATGAAGAGGAAGGTGAGAATCCTGGCTGGCACAGCTCTCCAAAATGAGTTCTGGCCGCCAAAGAAATGAATGAGTCTGGTGCTGCCGCAGGGGCGAAGCAGACTGCATGTCTCCAGGCCCCTAAGTTCCGGCATGTCCCACCACTGGCACCCCACATCCAATGGGGTGCGCTGGCCTTACGGAAGGCCTTCGCTTTCGCTCCCTCTGCCTTTCCGGTGCCGCTTCACTTTCATGTCCTCCTCTTCCTCCTGCAGAGACTTGCTTTTCCTTTTCCCAAGCCTGGGCGTCCGGGGCGGAGGGAGAGGGGGTGGAGGTGGGGGAGGAGGGAGAGGAGGTGGTGGAGGTGGTGTCTCTCGAGCCATGTGTATGACAGCCTCAATGGTGGCCATGATTGTATCTTGAGTGGCTGCTTGCTCCAACATCAAAGGGTTGAGTGTCGGTCTCTGACCTCTTTTGCTGGGAAGGTCAATGCATTTTTCCAGAACGGGCATTTGGTCTCTGGAGTCTTCGTCGAAGGACAGAGGTTGCTTACGAGGACGCCCCCTCCGCTTCTTGACAAAGTTATTGCCTGTCTTTGATTGTCTCTGCAGCCTCTTGGCTTTCAGGATCTTGTTCACATGATCGAGGTTCTTCTTTGTGGACAGGATCTTGGTGTAGTTGCACATCTTGCGCACCTCGCACTGGATTGCTTCAATTTCACGGCGCTTGAACCTTTTTTTCAGTGGTGGACTGGCTGTTGGGAGGAAAGAACAGAAACAGGGGTGGGTCAAACAACAGTGCATGGAAACCCTCCTTTGCCTCCTTTCAGTGTCATGAAGATTAGGTGCTTTCAAGCTCAGTAGGCTGAATACAACTACTGAAGAAGCGATGGCGGTGAGAAAGGACTCTGCATAGAAAAGCAACTCAAAAAAAAGTTAAGAGATTATTTATTACAATCCCAGAAGAACTGCTGCTACCTCCTTTTTTACTGCCCTAGATTAAAACATGACTTTGACTGTTAAGCAGTCCTCGGAGATTTCTCTATAACTCTCCTCTCCTCTGTAGCAACAAAGGTTTTCTACAGCAATGTTTTTCCATGGATTTGCTTCATTCTCATTTCTAAACCTCTAGTGGGAGGGAAGGAAACGCTGCTTAGCATAGCTGTCATATTGACCCACCATAATTATTAAACCTTCTATACCCCAGGCACATACTCCTCATAGCCTCACTCCAGCCTTTAATTCTTGCCACGGATGCCAGTTCATACGAAAAGTGTTTGTTACTGAAACTAGTGGGCACAGACAAGCTGTGTGGGTCACTTCACCCATCGCAAATTCATTACCCCTGCCTGAGTTTCTTTACTATTATCTCCACAGATACTAGCTGAAACTACTCAGTCATATAACTGACTTTAATGGCCCCCGAAGTAAGCTTACTCCTGGTTCAGATCACTTTAGATCTGAATGAAGTCCAAAGTCTCTTGCCAAGGTCATGTTATGAGTCATTGTCAGAGCTGGGAAGAGTACCCAGCATTTCTTGGCTCCTGGTCCTTTGCTTAGGACATGAGACCTTGCTTGTTTTTCTTAAATTGTCTCATTGTCCTATACTGAACGTGGCAGCTGTTTGGAATTCAGGATTTGCACATGGATTATAGGTAACTACCCCTTTGTGAGAGAAACAGAATGCATTAAATCTGCTATTGCAATAACTGGTGCTCCCTTTCACTCCTAACATATCCATTCTGTGCTGCTGGAAAAGAAATGATGGAGTTCAGAATTTCTTTTCAGTAAAGAATAAAACATCCCCCTAAATTAACCTCAGCCCGCATCTACTTGCAAACTTAATTTACACCTGACTGTCAAGCAGTCATTTGGGTTTGAAATCCTTGAAGTTTCCAGAGCAGCCAAGATTTTGAGAAAGGTTCATTTAGGGGTTATCACTCCCTTCATGGCTAACAGGCTAATCTTCTAGTAGTAGTTTAAATAAAGTTGCTATTGCAGCATTTTCTGTAGATAACCAGGAGCCATCAAGTGGTAGAATCTCCTCTTGCTCACTATGGGCTATGACAGATTCAGCATACAAGCCTCATGCACTGTCCTCCCCCCTTGGAGAACATAAATTATTGGCTCTTATACCACCATGTTGCTTGGATTCAGCAAAGAGCTTGCGTAAACAAACCCAAGTTACAATGCTAGAAGTAGGAGTGAGTCATAAACAAAACACAGACATATGCTCTCTTATAAATAAAGACCTGGATGGCCAACTTCCCAAAGTCTGGTTTTCATTAATTACAAAACAAAATACATTTTCCATATGTAACCCACTCCCCACACCAAAAAGAAAAATAAAACCCACTTGCAGTTTGTGATTCACAGAGGACAAAAGAAAAGAGGAATGCAGTCATTTTGGTACCAAAGAAAAGAGAAAGGAAATGAAATATCCAAGTTGTTCAGGAGAAGCTAAATAGTTGCACAAAATTCCTCTGAAGTAGGTCACCCCTAAAAAGTGTGGATGCAAGAGCCCTAAGGGCAAGTGGCAACGAGCTATTTCTTAGTCATCTGATCAAAGTAAGATTACGTCCCTGTCACACAAAATGATTACTCTTACCTAGCCTCAGTGGTGATTGACATATATAGTCCCACAGCAGTCGATTTTGGGACCCTCCCAGATCCTGAGAGCAGCTTCAGGTCAGAAGATTTAAGAAATCAAACATCCTGCACACTGTTCGTATTCAGTCTCCACCTTTTGCCTTTTACTGATATTGTTAGGGCACATTTTCAAGACTTTAAAAAAAAAAAATTCCCAGATTCAAGGTGCATTTTTTTTCCAGAAAGTAAAGCTGAAGTTTTTCAGCTGATGGAAATCTTGGAGATGGGAATTTTAGCAAAAATACAGGAAGAATTGCAAGGTTCATGGTGAAATCAGGAGATTTGGCATTGCTCTCAACTTTAATGGGAAAAAAAGTAAACCAAAAGACAGGAAATAAATTTACAATAAAGCATTAGCCAAATATCTGCAAAGATTTTATGTCTTTACTGAGACTTATCTGTAGTCAGTTGTTTCTGCAGCTTAGTATTATCACCCCATCACAGCCAGAGGAGATCTGGTCTGAAGAGTTGGTGGAGGATGACCTCTGTTTCTAAAATGGGAACTCAATGCAGTTTAAGGTGGACATTCTTCTGACACCCTGACACTGGATAAGGAAGGTGCAGGTCTCCTGTCCATCCTGACAAATCCAATGGGTGTCTTAAGCACCCAAGAGGTCCAGGTCACCCCGGCTGAGTGTCCTGAGTGGAGCCTGATGGTGAATAGGCAGTGAGTGGAGCAAAGGTAGGCTTCTGCTTTCTGCCAAACTGCCTAGCTCTCCAAAATTTACTGATATGCAGATAGTTACGGGTAGATCTCTACACTTACATGCAAATCTATAAGCTGAACACCACTCTCATTGTCTTCGTTCAAGTTGTTTAGATCCTTTTTTTCCCTCCTAAAACTGCAATCTGACAGTGTGTTTCCTTTTGGACTGAAACTCATTTTCTTATTTAAAAAAAAAAATAAAATTCTGTGCTGGCTTACTGCACCTGCACTATTTTTTTTTTTCTTTTTTTTTTTTTTTTTTTGTAAATGCTTTGGGGTGTTTATAACTTTCGCAGGAAACTTGTTAGAAACTACTAATAATGCTTTTGCTTTTCTTCCTAGCCAGCCTCTGAACTTGCAAGCTCTAGAAAGTATTTGAGTTGTATTACATAGTCTGACAATAGTCAGAACGCATGTGCTGAATAAGTAATGTGCTTTCAATTCAAGCTTTTTAAAGAAGATATTAGGAAACCCAGTATTATTTTGACTATTGAGAGTCAGGGACATCTGATTCTACATTTGGAGTATGGAGACTATGCAGAAAGGAGTCTGAGGGGGGGGTCTGCAGGGGGAAGATTTGATGAGGTGTGCATATGACAAAATATCAGGGAGATCTGCCAAAATGAACCACTATTGAAGTGAGAGCCATTAGGTGTTATCAACTCATCTGGAAGCTCTTGGTGAGCAATCTTCGATATAAATATTTTGCTATATTTCCATGTGATATACTGCTCTGTTGAAAACCAAAGCTGAGTACTAATCTTTTCCATTTTATCCAGACAGACCCGGCTCAGCCCTGGACCCAAGTTGGCCTGCACTGTTTTTAGGCTTTGTTGTTCTCTTCCCACCCACACTGTGCTGTTTGCATGTGGAAATCTTGCTTTGGGAGGAAGACTTTCGTCTAACTCTGTCTGGTGGAATTTGTCTAAAAGGTGTTGAAGAGGAGGTAGGAAATAGTAACGCTGTGTCTGCATGCAGGCATAAGAAAAGGGGACCGTGCTCCTACGGACATCGTACAACATGATGGCAACCTCCAGGTGCTGGGGATACAGCCGGGGGGACACTTTGCTGCCTGGGCACGGCTCCTCATGCTGCAAGGCCATGCGCTGGCTCCATGAAGACCTGAAGTTATTTGGCACAGTCCATCCCCAAGCGAAGCGAAACTAGAAATACTTGATGCAGCACAGCCTTTTGTACTTCAGCCTTTTCCTACTCTCCAAACAACCTCACCCAACTGCCCCAAACAAGCAAGAACCAGCGTTAGTCATAAAAAGCCCCAACGTCGCACATTTAAAACAAGCCATGTGGAGGCTCGGTGTTTCTCCCCTCCCTGGGGTACACAGATGCAGTGAGGCTCCTTCTCACAGAACAGAGACAAATTGAAATGGCCGCAGGCCATGCCGGGAAGTCATGGAGGATTGATATGATGCTAGAAATAGCTTCTGAGGCAAAGAGAGAAATCTATACCAAAAATATACATTTCCAATGGCAGCTGAACACAGGCTGGAGAACCCATTCCAGCAGAGCGGTGTTGAATCAGGAGGTGAACTCAGGCAGGTCAGACCCCTTGGAAGTTCTCCATTGGTCCCCTAACTTTGTTCTGGATGGCCTTGTTACGTCTGTAGCACTAAAGATCCTTCTTACTGCCTGTCATTCTCAATCCCTTCGGAGCTGCCTGAGGCCACTTGCAAGAACATGGCACAGAGAAGATTGTTTGCTCAACAGCTGAGCTCAGTTTGTCGACTTGGTTTGAATGGAGGAATTTTCACAGAGCTCCATATTAATTACAGAAAACCCATAGCACTGTCCTGTTTTCCCATTAACACAGTTTCTTTCAGTTTTCACTAAATTGGTTCAACATCTGGGCTACAGATAAACCAACAATTTAATTAGACTTCTGATAATGGAAAGAATGAACTATGCCATCAAGCATACACTTTCATCTCGAAACTGATCATAAAATATTTGTGTGCTTTCCTTCTCTACTGCATTAAAAATCTGTCCTTAGTTTATAAATAGGAAAGTATTAAAGGCTAAACAGAAAATCCTGATTTTTTCATATAAAAATTTAGCTTTATAGAGGCTACTTTACAGCATGGATCCCTCGTTTTCACTATTTATTCAGGAAATGAGAGGAAAATCAAAAGGAGTGCACTGAAAAGCACTTTCAATTGCATAATTAAATATGTAATCATTCCATAACTCAGTGATACAAATACATTTTTTATGAACGGGGAATCAAAGATTTGACAAGACTCCGAAACTCCTAATGGCTGCATGTAGGGTAATGTACTGTGGGTTCCCCATTCACTTGAAATTAAGACACTATGCAAGATTAACTTCCCTATCCAAGCCCAAGAAAAGGCATGATGATGTCTGAATGACTTGCCTCAATTTCTGACTCTATAAAGCTATCACCTTTCTGATCTGATTCAAAATAGAAGCACAAAATATAAGTTGATTGAAAAACATGCTATTCTGACTTATTTATTCTGATATACTTTAAATCACTGTTCATTGCCCCAGACAATTTTGCATTTGCAAGACAGAATATTATGCTAAAATCATTGAAGTATGCAGAAAGAAATCTCAGTTGCTCGTTAGCTGTTCACTGTGTATTTGGCATGTTCGTGCTACGTGGATGGGAACATTCAAATAAATGAACAACGGGGCTGAGAAAGGAACCCAAGAGTCTTGCTTCAGAGCAAGTCTTGCTAGACCATACAGGCTGGTGCTACTTGTGTCCTCATTATTGCACAAGTGGTGGTATGTGAACAAAATAGATTCGATATGCCAAGATACGATCATGATAAGAAAGTGTTAGAAAAATTACAGCCTGGTTATCACATTAGATATGCACATTTGCAGCTACTTCTCCAATCAGGAAGAGCAGTACAAGCACATATTGTTCAGTGCAGTGCCAGAAGGAGGAAGGTGGAGAAGAAATAGAGGGGTTGGAGGGAAACAACATTACCTGCTTCAGATGTTGCTGCTGCTGAAGGTAGGAGAGATAATACTGGAGTCGGCATTGCAACACTGTCAACAGCTGCTGGTTTCCTTCTGGTCATCATGTTACAGGCAGAACTTTCCATTTTACTATGAAGTGAAGTCTGGTCTGCTTTTAAGTGAGGACCTGCAATTCCTGGGGAAGGAAACCGAATTTGGATGAATATTGATAAAGCAACCTGCCTAGGGAATATCTGAAAAAGATTAGTCAGTTGATGTCCTTCCTACCTTGATATATTTTCATATTTTCCAGTTTGTGTGCCTGTAATATGGTCTTGATACTAGCAAGGATCATGATTGTTATTTTTTGAATATAATTTTGCTTCAGGATGTACCATTACTGATCTCTATAAACAATGGTAAACCAACATAATAATTCCACATTACTACTTTTTATTGTCCAAGCAAAACCAAACTCTGTGTATGTATAAAGAAAGGCATACTTCATATCTATATTTAGTGGGATTGCCTATTTGTCATTCTCTGGGTAGTTTATTCTGCACACACACACTTCCCTTCTATAATGACTTGACTCAGTGGGTGTTTCATTTGAGTAAGAAGCAGGCATCAGAAACAGCCTCAGTATGTAATTCCGTGCCTAAGTACATTACACTTATTTTTTTAGGAATCCTCTTCCTAATGAAAATTTACCTCACAACTCATTAAACAGGTGGGAGTTTAAAAAAAAGAACAACTTGTCATACATTTCTCTACCTAGGGATTACAATGCAGAAGAAATGAATGGTAGAAATATACTGAAGACGTCAAATATTCCAGAGAAATAAAACTTATACACTCAGGGCTGGCAGATTCTTCCCTTAACAATGTTTCTCAAACTCTCTTATGATTTGAACCCATTTTGCTTGTTTGTAAATGTGTCAAATTTAAGCTGATGGGATTGAAATTCTACATATTACATATCTGCCTCTTACACCCGAATATGTATCCACCCATTTATATGAAATATTTTAGTGAGTTTATGTGTTTATATACATATTACATATACATCTGTAAACATATGAGTTTACCAAGCAGGAAGGCAGCTAAAATGCCTGTCTCTTTTTACAATAAGACTGGGAGGTTTTTTGCCCATTTTAGAAAAATCCTAGCAGTTGTTGCTTTGTAAAAATCCAGTAGCCCTGTTCTCATGAGACCTGAGCAAAAGTCTGGTAGGGTGAGGACTTTGTGTTGTGCCTTTGCCAACTTATGAAAACCTCTCCCAGTCTCTGTGATGCTGGGCTTCAACATATCCAGGACAGTCCTTCTTTTTTCAAAGTTAATCCTTCATCAGTTCCTTCTCTTTTCAAATCTCAACCTGCACACGGGCCTCAGATAAAATACATCAGACTTTGGAAATCAAATTACATGAAGATTAAAATATCACAGAGCAGCTGAAATGGGAAGGCTTCCCTTGGGATCACTTAGTTCATCCCACCCTGCTCAAGCAGCATCACATAGAGCAGGTTGCCCAGGTCAGATTTTGAACATCTCCTAGGAGGGAGACTCCACAACCTCTCTGGGTGACCTGTTCAAGTTCTCAGTCATCCTCATAGCAAAAATGTGTTTTGTGGTGTTCAGGCATAACCTTCTGTGTTCCATTTCTGTGCCCACCGCCTCCTGTCCTGTCACTGGGCATCTCTGAGAAGAATCTAGCTCCATCTTCTTTACTCTCCCCATCAGACCTTTGTACACATTGATAAAATCCCCCTAAGCATTTTCTTCTACAGGCTGAACAGTCCCAGTTGTCTCAGCCTTTCCTCATAGGAGACATGTTCCAGCCCCTCAATCATATTTGTGGCCTTTCGTTGGACTCTCTCCCATAAGTCCACATCTCTATTGTACTGAGGACCCCAGAACTGGACACAGTACTCCAGGTGTGGCCTCACCAATGATGAATTTTAGACAATTCTATGATTCTATGAATAAATGGGAAAGATCACCTCCCTCGATCTGCTGACAACACTTCTCCTAATGCACCCCAGGAAGCTGTTGGCCTCCTTTGCTGCAAGGTTACATTGCTGGATCATGGTCAACAGGACCCCTAGGGCCTTTTCTGCCAAGCTGCTTTCCAGCTGGTCAGCCTCCATCAGGTACTGGTGCATGGGGTTATTCCTCCCCAGGTGCAGGACTTTGCACTTGTCCTTGTTGAACTTCATGAGGTTCCTGTCAGCCCATTTTTCCAGACTGTTGAGGCCCCTGTGGGTGACAGCATGACCCTCTGGCATATCAGCCTCTCCTCACAGTTTTGTATCTTCTCCAGATTTGCTGAAGGTGTGCTCTACCCCACCACCCAGGTCATTAATTAACATGTTAAATAGTTTTGGCCCAAGTACCGACACCTTGGGTGCACCACTAGTGACTGGCCTCTAGCTGGACTTTGCACCACTGATCACAACCTTTTGAGTCCAGAAGTTCAGCCAGTTTTCAGTCCATCTCAGTATACTTTTATCTAGTCTTTATTTCATTAGTTTTCCTGTAAGGACGTTATAGAAGATTCTTAAAAGTCTTGCTGAAGTCGAGATAACCAACATCAGATTGATCAGGCATGATTTTACCTTCAAAAAGGGAAAATCTCTGCTCTACTCCTGATCACCGTATTTTCCTTCATATGTTTGGAAATGCTTTCCAGGATTATTTGCTCCATCATCCTCCCACGGACTAAGACGAGGCTGGCCAGACTATTGCTCCCTGAATCTTTCTTCTTGCCCTTATTGGACTGACATTTGCTCTCTTCTGCTCCTCAGGATCCTCTCCCAGTCACCACAACCTTTCAAAAATAATCAAGAGTGGCCTCATAACGACATCAGCCAGCTCCCTCAGCACTTTTGGGTGCATCCTGTGAAGTCCCATGGACTTATGTATGTTCAGTTTGTTTAACTGTTCCTTAACCAGATCCTCCTCTACCAAGAGTAAGTTTCCTTTCCTCACTAGTCCCAGGGGCCTGGGATTCCTGAAGGCCAGTCTTACCAGCACAGATCAAGGCAAAAAAGACAATGAGTACCTCAGTCTTTTGCTGGTCTTTTGCTACAAGGGTCCCTGCGCCATTCAACAGTGGGTCCACATTTTCCCTAGGCTTCTTTTTGATGCTTACATACCTGTAGAAATATTTCTTGTTGCCCTTCTGCTCTCACTAGATTAAACTCCAGATAGGTTTTGGCTTCCTCAGCCCATCCCTGCAAGCTTGGACATTGTCTCTGTAGTTCTCCAGATCACTTGTTCTTTTTATGTCTGACATTACTCAGGAGCTCCTTGGTCATTTATGCAAGTCTCCTGCCACCTTTGCTTGCTTTGATTTGCCACTCAGATTTGGTTTGGTATGCCTCTACAATTTCTCTGATTGAAGACCGAGAACAGCAGCAAAACTCCCTGGACACCAATTGGGTCAGCAGATGGGAGCCTTTGTTCCCTGCAGCAGTGAGCCCCCACTGCTCTCCCTGGTTGCACCTGGACAGTACCTGGTAGTTCCTCAAAGACTTCCCACAAGTATCCTGATACCTTTCCCAGAAGATCAAGAAGATCTCAAAGCAGACGCCAGCAACTGCTGCACAAACTTCTATGTTTGTTGGCTACGCTCAGCCTTTCCAGATACAAACCAATATTTCCTTGAATTTGCAGCTTGGAGTAGCTATGAATAGTCCCTACCTTTGTCTCTTGCACATGAAATGTGAAATATCAGGAGATATGGGTTGTCTCAGAAACTACGAAAGAAATCTCCAGAAGACGCAGGCACAGAAGAACTTCATTGGTAAGAGGAGTCTGAAAGATGGGTCTACAGAGTGGGCCAGTCAGATATAGGAGTCCTAATGGACCTGTGACCTGATATCAGCCTGGGACTTAACAGAGGAGAACGGGTCTGAGTGCAGAAATAGTTAGGAGTGAGACAGAACTACAGGTAATGGCTTGGTGGAGATAGTCAGAGGAGTTTCTGCCTATTAGACCGCACATCCTTCCAGAGCCTCAAATCAAGTGTTAAGTATCGCACATTGCATCCATTCAACTTCAACCTCTCTCTGCTCTGCTTCTCTATTGCAAATGAGAACAATAATATATCCCTCATCTCAAAAGCAGTGTTACGAAAAGAAAATTATCAACATTCATGAAACATTAATCTATTCACACCAAGGATTAGAAATGTGGAATAAATGAGACATGATGTCACACGCTGAATAGCAAGAGGAAAATCCAACTACCAAATAGCTGTTCGCTAGGTGAGCACTATACATTGAATAAAGCATTGTCCCATAGAATAACTGGGATAGTTGACGAGGTGAACATGCCTATGGGATCACAGTACTATGGAACTGTGCATATGCAAACCCGATGTTTCACTGCTCTATAGTGCTTAAGTTTGAGCCTTAACATAATTTATTCATGAATGTAGTTTGTGGGTAAGAAATGTGCATATGTGTATCATATATGCATGTGCATATGGTACACAATAATGCTAACAACCCCATAAATTCAACATCTGGTTCTAATTAAACTGAAGGGCCTAAATAAAGAGCCGGATGAAAACATGCAGCTGTAACCTGTTGACCTCTATTGATAAAAAAAAAAAGTCTCTCTGAAGCTGTGCTTCAACATATCAAGGGACAGTCATTCATTTTTTCAAAGGTAATCCCTCACAAACCACTTATCCTCTCAAATCTCTACCTGCACACAGTGTTTGCATTAGGGACCTTGATTTATGGATTCCCACTCCTTGGATGGAGAGGCCGACTTCCTGTTGCCGTGGTTACTTGGATCTTGGTTCAAGGTTAAACTACTCCCAAATCAAAATCAGTGGCAGGCACAGCATCTAACAGCCAGGTTATTGACTACCCTAGGATGCTTAAAGGTCAAAGACCAAAGTGCTGCTTACTGCCTTTGGGGTGAGTCAATATTTTCAATATTTTTATTCTGTTTCTTCTGAAGAAGTAGTTGCTGCTCAATTACCACCTATCTGGGTTTAGCAAGGTCATACAAATCATTGAGAAAAATCCTCCCCCTACAGAAGAGATACAAACGTAATGAATTACTTCAAAGTCTACATGGCCCAATTGCAGCTCATCGCCAATGAATCATGGGTTTGGCCATCTGTCTTTTGTTTTAGGCACTTGCTTTCTTCAGCCTATATCATTCACCTCACTGAAATTCTCATCTAAATTGAGGAACATAAGTAATTTATGGATCTGGACCAGCCAATAAAGAAGAACCATCAGGTTTCTTTCACAGATACCAAAATGCAAACAAAGACTCAGGGTCACCGTTGGAAACCCATGGAGGTGCAGCGATTTGCTCACAAAGCTGTGATTCACCCTGCAGTGGTGAGAGGTCTACCCCTTGAGTTGATAGACCTGCTGGCATGGTATCATCACCTTCCACTGGACTTTTTCTTCTCATTTGGGGTTCTTTTTTCAGAAGACCTTATGTAAGAGAACCCCCCACTTCAACCCATCTTTGAATCAGGTGAAAATAAATCATCTGCAACGTGACCACACAGGGCTAAGAATTTAAAATTCACACACGTACACATCCATGGTTCCAGTGTATTTTTATCCTTTGTCGCTGCTCCAGAGAGAGAAGAAGATAATGTATACAGGTGGCCTGAGTCGGACCTTATTTATCGCCTGTCTGTTCACCTCTGTGCACTTCCTCCAAATCAGAGCCCGTTTCATCCCATGAAAGACCCATACCTTAACTTTCCTGAGTCCTACTGATAGCACAGACAACACTGTGTGCAAATACAAGTGAGCAACACGTGGCAAAGCAGGGAGGAAAACAATCATTACTTGTTTAATGAGAAAGGGCAAAAGTTCCCTTCAAAAGCAAGGGAAGACATGAAGGAGACTACCAAGAAGATAAAAAAATGATGGCATGATTATAAATAAATAATCATAATGACCATAAGTATAAGAGTGAATCAGGAGAAGCACTACTCTAGTTCAAGGCAGACTGTTAGAAAGCCTGTGCTTGAGGGAACACAATACTGATGTGAAACTGGTCCTTTTCTTAAAGATTTATGGGTCCTCTGATACTTTGGATAAAAAACTGACATTCTTCATTCACTGTTTAAGCAACTTATGAGCTCTGACTGATAATTAATACATTAATTTTAAAGGCCTAGCCATTATTGTTGTTATTAAGTACTTAAGTTGCAAGTAATGCGGTCTAGCTCCATTGTGCTAGGCTCTGTACAAATGGATTAATTAACTATCCTTTCTTTACTGTTAAATCATGCTCACTCTGCTTATTGCATTCATCTGTTTTCTCTCATCTTGTGCTTACATGGAAAGGTTCTTGGACAACATCCACCTTTTCTTCTTTTATTTGTGTACAGAATCTGCACAATGCACACCCAGGGTGGAACTCTAAGTGCCAGTTCAAAAGAGGTAGCAAATGCTAATTTGCCGTTGGAAAACAGAGAAAATCAGCTGATAAAAATTGATCTCAGTGAATCTTCTTCTAGGGAAGGTTTTTCTTTAGTGGGTTCATTGCATTGGATTTCATACTCCCCACAGATTTCTGTGAATCCACAGCTGTACTTAAATTGTTTATGCATCTGACCACTGTTATCGGAAAACTCTTACAGACAATTTTTTCTCCCAGTGTCTTTGCACAATGTAGCTATGCAGGAATGCACATCTAAACATTAAGTTAGTCATAGTATTTGCATTTTGATAACTCCTCCATTGTGAATAAGGAACCAGAAGAAGCCTCATATCTGGGTGAATCTTTTCTTAAGGCTGATTTTAAATAAATCAGTCAAAAGTTTGGCATTGCATCATATTCCAGAAGGGAGAACCGAATTACTATGTGATAAATGTAGTTAAGGAAAGTAATTATTCTTCTTAAAGTAATATTATTACCTTTCTAACTTATGGAATTCATTTCCCTGGCTTCTATTTGACATGTATTATCATTTAAAAATAACTGTACTTTCAATGTACAGAACTGCTTTATGGCTTTAGGTCCTTTTATCTTCCTCCCTTTTCCATCACCACATTAGAAACTTTAAATTCCGCCTCTTCTGTAAGGGATTTTCTATTCTGCAGGATGTGTCCCCCTGAATAAATCCAAGTTTCTGTAGAATAATGAAAAAAAAAAATACTCCATCGCCAACAGGCAAAAATTTAAGACATGAAGACTGCTTTATTTCATTCCAGCTATTTCCCTACTTCTACTTTTTTTTTTTTTTTTTTTTTTTTTTTTTTAAAATCAGGATAGCTTTACAGAAAGAAAGACGGAGACCAAGAAAGACATCATTAGATAGATCTTCTGATCTTTATCTGCAGTAGCACAGTCAGAAGAGCTAATGCTATGATGATAGCTTTGAAATCTCTTAGGAATTGGATAAAGAGAAGCGATAGTGATGAACTCCCAGCTAATAAACACAGAGTGCTTATTTCTGCAGAATGATCAATTTCCAGATGTCCTGAGGCTTGTCTGATACAGTTGATTTACTCATTCTCCCTCACTTCACTAATAAAGCTCAAGTCCAACATCAGATTAGAGACGAGCCAGATTTCTTAAAGGGGCAGGAGGAGGGCTGGCATCATGGCACGCAAATGTTGGGAGACATACTAATCTCTTCTGCCTCCTCCTACAACCACCAAGCTGTCTTAAACAGCTGCCTTCCTCTGCTGAAAGCATACACTTTATCCGCTTTGGGTGAGTACAGTAATACAGACAATTAATTTGTTATCTTGTTAGTGGAAATTTAATGCAATGATCTAAAAGAACTCTTACATATTGTGATAAACTTTAGTGCCTCCAGGGCGCTTCTCTTCCATAGGACTCATTTCACATCCCATCCATTATGTAAATGAGATGTGGAAATAGTTTAGTTCCCCTAATGTATCTGTACACTGATGGATTGCACAAAGTCAGCCCTACTGAAACTAATGAGGTTAAATGCATCTTGCCATTCCTTTCTACTTGGGTGAATCTCTGCGCCTGAGTTCAAGAAACGTGGTGCAAGTCTTCCTCCTCAGTCCTTTATGAAGATAATTGTGTCTCCTGACAGGGAGCACAGTGGCAACTGCTGCGTACCTGAAGCCTCGCAAGGCGTTACTTAAGCAAGCAGAGCAGCTGCTGTCGCGATACACAGCTGCGGGGTTGATTCAGATAATCTTCTGCTTTTGGGAGGTGGGTCCCAGGAGTGCATGGAGCTGCAGGAATCTGCAGCCTACAATGACATGCAATGTTTGAAAACAATGGAGCTGTTACCGTTATCCATGCAGGAATTAAACCCAAGGAGGAAACGAAAGGAAGCCTTATAGTGGTCGTTTTGGCAGTGTTAGGTTAATGGTTGGACTCAATGATCCTAAAGGTCCTTACAACCTAGATGATTCTATGATTCTATGACTTAGCTCATCATCAGGATGAGTCTCAAATCCCTATTGCCCCTCCAGCTGATGGTCAGCTGCAATTTGAAATTTCCAAAGACCAGCCTCTTGCCTGTTTCAAGACTATATTTGCAATGAATTAGACTTCCTAGGAGATGTATTCTTGAGCTTTGCCTTTTGATTTTGCCTCAGGATTGCTTTTTCCTGTACTGGTACAGAAAGAATCATGGATACTCCATCTCATTCCCTTCCCTCCTCCTTGCATATTGCCAGCATGAAAATGGAGGGGGTCTGAGTCAGGAGACTGAGGAATAAAGGACGTGCAGCCTCAGCCACGGGAGATGAAGTGATGTGTGTCTGGAAGCTCAGTCCTTCCTGTACTCAAAGATGAAAATTTAATGGAACTGGTGCAAGCAGCTCATATTCCAGGGCAGTAGGGGACAATGATCCAGGGGGGGTGTAAGTGTGCTCACACCCAGCCTCCTACAGCCCCCCTGCGGGCCCTTCCCAGGCCTCCAGCCCTCCAAACAGAGGGGGACTGGGCTTTGAAAATGTCATCGGAGAAACCACCAGATTTTATCATGCCAGGAAGCGATGAACAGGTGAAATGAGGACTTCCATTAGAAGCTGGATCAAAGTATAAGAACATGTGAGTTATATGTGGGTGACAGCAATCAATAACTTTAATGAGAGAAAAACTCGAGGGTTCAAGAGACTAATTCAGAGTCAAAGGGTCCAGGATCACAGATCCTGTGAACATAGATTTAAGCTAAAGGGGTTTGCTAATGTCTTTAGAGACAAAAGCTTTTCTTGCTCAGAGCCTGAAACTTTTAGTTGAGCAGAAAGTTACAGTTTACAGTTGTTGGAGACTGGCAGAATCAAGAGGGACAGACAGAGACCGATGGTGTTAGAGAAATGAAATTTGCCATGAAATATCTCAGTGAATGAATCATTTAATACACACTGATGAAGAACTAAATTCTCTTGCAGAGAGGGAAGGAGAAAAATTAAAATCTTTGCAAGAAATGAAATGAAAAAGCAGTGTTTGAGGCAGGATGGTTAGGTGAAAGAGCGAGTTAAAGGGCTTTTTTTTTAAGGCATAAAAAGCCATTAGCTGCGCTGACGGGCAGAAATAAAAAGACCTGCAGCTAGGAGCAAGGAACTACCTAGAGATGAGTAGTCACACTGAGATGAGCTGTCATAGTGGATGAGGATATGCTCACTGGGGAGGAAGGAAACAGAAGACAGGATTTCTTTCTCAAGAACACAGCTGAGGAAAGACAGATGGGCAAATTTCAGTCTGTAAGTAATGAGAAAAGTCAAGGGTAGTGTTTTGAGTTGCTGTTTTTGTTAACAACAGGGATGATCATTTTTAAATGTGGCAGATAGAGCTGATATTCCCTAGGCAAATGGAGTTGGGAGCAGTTCATATTTATCACAGATTAAATGGGACACTGACAGCTTTGGTAGGAGCATGCTGGCATGAAGCATGAGCAGAAGAGTCAAGTTGCTGGTGGGGGGAGGACAAATGAGGCACAAGGGCTGGGCTGGTGTAATGATGGAGTCATTTTTCAGGCACATCCAGTATACAAAAACTGATGAAATGTAAGAGAAGTTAGGAAAATAATTAGCAAAAATCTTGCTGAACAAGTTCAACTAAGAGACCTTCACTGAGAAAAAACAGCACAATACTCCTCCAGAAACTGCAAGGCTTCTTTCTCCCTGTGTATGCAGGCAGCAAAAGAGAATATCTGTATGATGCACAAATTCAGCTGATATTATTTTTCTTTCTAACTGAAATGTTATAGTTGCATTACACCAATTTAAGTAGTTCTGTGGTGATGTCTGTGTTAGAAAAGTAAACAGCACCAGAGATGTTGCTTGAACCCAGCTACCCATACTGTTACACAAAAGGAAAACAAGAGAAACTGGTGGGCACCTCCACCATCTAACTTAGTCCAGTCATATCTGAACTGGTCCCCTGGAGGGGTCCACACCTTTCTACTCACCTCAGCCACAAGCAAAGGTGGCTAAGCCATGACGGTAGGCACTTGGGGACAGGCGGGACAAGGATGGGCTGAAAGTCACAGAGCTGATAAGAGAATCCAAGACTGTTGACTTCTAAGCTAGCATTCTCCCTACTGGACAGCCTAGTAATTTTGTTTTTCTTCTTTATCTGTAATAAGCTAAGCCCCAGTTCATACAATGAGAAATACTCTATGACATGCATTTCAAGTAAAATCTCAGCACTTAATAGAACTCTCTGTACACCCTGCAATCTAGGAGACTTAACAGAGGAGTTTTTATTTTTAGAAGGTTTTGTGCTGGCTTTGTTTCAATATCTGAGTCCATTCATCCCACTTTAATGCTGATTTATCACTAAAATGAGTGCTTGCTTTATCAGCACCAGAGATGAAAAATAATGCACACTGGGAATGCATATATAGTTCTTCTTCTCTCTCCCTTTTCTGTATTTCAGATCAATAGATACAGGCTATTTTTTTACCTTTCATTCTGAAAGCCACAGTAATTGACTGCAGTATGAAAACTGAAATCTATTTAAACAAACGCATAGGTAAGACCATCACTGTTATTGCAAATTAAGCTCAGCAACAAAGAAGTTTAATAGTTAGCCAGCATTGTGGTATATAGGACTTTAATGTTTGCCCTATTCTAATGGCATTCTGAAAACAACTAAAATATTTGAAAATTATCAAAGAGAGTATAATGTTTGGCTTTATTTTAACCGCTCAGGGTTACTGTGAATGGAGAAAAACCAAACAGAAAGATTAGATTTCAGGATTTTTCCTGAAGTTCATCTTTTCCCTTGTATCCTATTAAAAACCTCAGTGATAGGCAATTTCTCTGATATGAACTTTAGTGTAATATGTCTGGATTTTACATATTTTCGAAAGGAAAATGCTGAAGGAAATACTTTATTGAGAGTGGTTTTCATTAAAATTCTTGCTGGAGACTGCTTCCTATAACAGTGTAAGAAGGATGGCAGAGAGACCACATGTAATAAGGTCAGAGACTGCCTCTGTAGAGTATAGACACAAGAAGAGATCTGACTGATGAAGAAGAGGTTAAAGAGGTGAAGAGTGCAAAGTGGAATGAAATAGGTGAATAGGTGGAAATAGGAGACAAAGAATAGATTGGAAAGAAGCTGGAGGAGGGAAATCGCTTATTACAGAAAAGTGTGAAAAGCAGATTGACAAGAACCAGAATAAAGAACATACTGGGAAAACCCTAAATGCTCTTAACTGCTGACATTTGGAGTTATGCTATCAACTTGAACACTGCACATCTATGCCTGAGCCACTCTAAATATCCAGAATGCTTTCCTGCACAGTTTTAGTGCAAGTCTGTCTTCAGTTTTCACATTTACTGAAGCCAAACCAGGATATTTTAGGTTCTTCAACAAATGAACTTTATATAGCTTTATACCCATAGCTTTATATGCTTATTTTATAGCACTAGGCAGACAAAATACAGAAAGGTGTATCAGGGTAAGAATATGTTCTCTTTAAGCATCCATTCTGAGAGAGCGTTATGATGGAGCAAAGATGATACAAGCAGAGCTTTTCTCTAATTATGATTGCTTTCCTGGGGTGGCAGAATTTTGTTATCCAAAAGGAAAGATCTGACAGTGGCTGAATCTGCTAAAATTCTGATCCTGACTGAAATTTTGGTCAGGCCTTCAAGCTGTGGAAAAAAAGATGAACTTAAGTAAACTGCCAAGCACAGGATCTCCAGCCTTTGTACTTGAAATTAAGTTGATATTTATTTGCTCAGCATTCCATTTCCCAGTAGAGATTTACCTAAGGATAGGCCCCAGTTTCAGACAGTTGTGTGCAAAAGTTGACCTTGGACATTTTGCAGAAAAACTAGAATTCTGGGAGGAAGAAGCCTAAAGGAATTTTATTCAGCAGTTTGGGCATGAAAAGACACCCAGGCCTTGTTTTCTTCTACTGGGACAACTGATCTGTAAACCAGCTCAATCAAATTCAATATTTTGAATTTTGCCTTAAAAAAAACCCAAACAAAACTATGGATTTGTACTTACACCCTTTAATAACTAAGGGAATAGGGGTTTCATCTCATCTAACTTTAAGTGGCCACAACCTGGGTGTCTACATGAAATCTATGTGTCTAAGCTGCCGTGACAGGCAACAGACATCAAATTAACAGTTAGAAGAGTTGAGTGGGTGATTCATTTGAAAAAGTGGAGTCTACTTTAGTCCAAGATTAATTGCTTTCAGTCTCCATCAGCTAAACTTTCATTGACTATAATGAAAGCTGAGAAACGTAACGCACATGACAATCTCATGTTGTAGGCATGCAGATTTGGGTGAAAAAAAATCCATCCTACCCCCAAAGCTTTTTGGCCAAATCACAGTCTCTCCAGCCTAAATTCCTCCTACTCAAATGGAGAGGCTCAAATGTGGATGGTGCATCCCTGGGCCAGAAGTTTAAGTTCTATACAGGCACCTGGTTGTATTTGGAATGCCCTAAGGTATTTGAAACATCCGAGGGAGGCTGGCAGATATGATAAAGGGCTTCAGGCAAGACCTCTGCCCTTCTGCAAGAGCAGCTGGAGGCCAGGCAGGATATCCTAGGCATCTCAAATGACAGTTGACAACTACATGTGGGCAAATGAATCGAGCCCTGAGCCTTCATTTCTGCTTGTCCCAAAGTCTCTTGTGGGTAGGGAAATATCTCATCATTGTAAATATCCCCTTGTCACCAGTGAAGGACCAGCACAAACATGCCCTATCAACTCTTCCCTGCACGGGAAGCAAAACGGCTGCGACGAAAGGCATCAAAGTATACGTGCAGTAAATGTAAAACTGTGGAAATTTCTTGTGATCCTTTAGGATGAATTTGTTACTCAGGAAGAAAATTAGAAATATTTTTTTCTGTCCCATGAAAAGGGTCTTTTTCTTGATGTTATAAAGAAGTGAGTACATTTTTTTCCTTTCTCCTAGTAAACAGACCATTAGAAATACTAATGAAAAAAACCAACCAAACAACAGCAACACAGAATTTCAGAATTTCAGGTCAGAGAAAAACACAGGAATTACAGGACACAGCTCTGTAATTGCTAGTATGTACAGAAGGAATCAATGAAATAAATATAGCCTATCCAATAGACACAAGAACAAGCCACCCCAAGTGCATAATTCTCTTCATCTGTGTTTGACGCTAACTCAAAGCAAAGAGGGCAAAATGTCTCAGAGTGATTAGACAACTAACTAAGCTTAACATTTCCTCTCCCCTCTTGTTTATCCATTCTTCTTTGTTCATTTAGTGATGGGAAACGACTCTGGAAGCAAAACCGTCATGATGACTTACACACATATATCACTTAAATCCATCTCAACCTCTCAAAAAAGCCTCTAAAGGCAGCCTAAATTATGGTTAGGTCTTAAGTTGTGTTTCTCCACAGGAATTTCTCTCCTCCCCACAAACATAAGAGACTTTTGATCTTGAGATGTGAATCCTCAGAGATGGGGAAAACCCCCACAAAACGCCAAAGACCCACCAGTAAAATATCTTCATTGATGAAGATTAACTGTTTCATTGAAGAAAAGAAATGTTTAGCCACTGCCGGGCATTTTCAAGGTTTGCTGTGCTATTTCCGTATAGCTATGCGGTTGTTTTTCATTCCAGGAGTTAAAGAATTAAAAAAAAAAAAAAAAAAAAAAAAGTCTTCTGTTTTTTTAAATGATCTGGAACCACTTGGCATGTGACTTCTGAAGTGTTTAGAACAGTCTTACAAAAACGTCATGAAAATTTATCAGCCTAGGCCCCAAATCTACTTGCCTGCCTTGTATCATCAGTCATCATGCTAATGAAAATACTAATGACATTTCAATTGTGTTTCAAGAGAAATGAGCTGCTTCGAGGAATTAGAAAAAAAAAATTACATTTTTGTACAAAGAGTATACCACTCTCCCTTTTTATTATTATTAATTAGATGAAGCATTTGGTTTCATGGTGTCTGGGGTCCCACTATACAAGTCACAGTAGACATAAAAAGTGAAAAACGGGCCACATCACTAAACAGAAAGGCAACAAAAGAGGTAAGAACAAGAAACAGAAACACTCAAAATGTTTTCAAGTCATTCAATGAAGTCTAAGTTAAGTTATTTTAGGACTTTATATGACCAACAGAGAGAAGAAGACATCTCCAGAGGTCAACTCACTCCACCTAGGGTAAGTGCCTATGTTTGGGTATGGTTAACTGCTCCCGAAGGTATACAGATGAGCTAGCGCAGAATCAGACATCAGACTTTCAGAAGTCAAGGTACGGTCATATGAACTGCAGGCAAAGCAGGTCACCACCACACAGCACGTCAGCAAGAGATGCAGCTTCACTCTCCTGGCCACCAACCCAATTCCCTATCATAGCTGCTGTCTTGGGGTTATTGCTAGAACGGGTGCAACTTGTGCATCTCTGGAGCACAGGGGCTGGAGAAGCAAGTGGCTGAGCTCCCCAGTTGTCACCATATATCCTGGCCTTGTATTGCCAGGAAAGACTTGGACAATAGGCCCCAGCAGATGAAGGCGTCAGTAGGTGGTGCTGATGACCAAGGGGTGCAAGCCCTGGTTTCACTGCACCAGTGCACCTGGAACATACCTGTTCCCTCCTGCAGCTTGCTTTTTCCTCACGGCAGCAATTTTCCCTGGAGATCATATACATTCATCACATCATCTTCACAGACTGGCAATGTCTAATACAAGTTTTGCTTATTATGTTTCTCAATTGCTGTCTTTACCTTAGCCCACAAGTTTTTTCACCTTATTTTCTCCCCCTTATTTTCTCTGTTGGAGAGTGGGAGTGAGAGAGCAGCTGGGGGGGTGTCTGGCAGCTGGCCAAGGTCAACCCACCACAGTAGGGGACAGGGAGAGCTTGCCCTTAGGAGGTCTTCTGGTGGATGCATGTGGGTGCCCCAGTTTTACAAAGGAGAAGCTGTAGCAAGAAGCTGGGACTGGTGTGGGACAGCAAAGAGGGGTACTTGCTCCCAGGTGTGTCCCTGCTGCATGGCTTGGGAAAACACCAGCAGCAGAGTAGCTGCCTGGACCAGTAGGTGAACAGACTTGACAACCCAGGAGGTGCTTGCCAGGTCTGATCCTGAAAGAAACACTTTTCATTTAGGAAATCTGGGAAACTTTGGAAACTTTTGAGCGAAAAAATGAAGAGGGGGATGCAATGCCTTTCCAAAAAAAAAAAAAAACCCCAAACCAAAAAACAGCCAAAAAAAAAAAAAAAAGACAAAAAAGTGACCCTGGGAAGCCACTATAATTCCCATGTTCCAATCTGCTCTTCCATGAAACCAGAACAAATAGGCTGCGGCACCGTTTTAAGAGTCGCTTACAAAATACCCCATCAGAACATAAACATCCCGCATCGACAAAGTAATCTCTGTGGATCTCAGTGGGCCTGACCTGCTGCTGCCCTCTTCCTTGTATAGTCATGAATACAAATGCAAGGTGAATGCTGGCTGCCTTCTGATCTGGTGACATTTTACACCCAT
Source organism: Alca torda (assembly GCA_008658365.1). Classification (NCBI taxonomy): domain Eukaryota; kingdom Metazoa; phylum Chordata; class Aves; order Charadriiformes; family Alcidae; genus Alca; species Alca torda. Next base: position 5,296,917 of record CM018101.1, read on the forward strand.
GTTACTGATGTCAACAACTGAAAGAGGGAGCAGGGAATCAAACTCAGGATAACCACTTGCAAAAAATAGAAGAGCCATCTGAAGGCATGTTTCCAAGGAGCTCAGGTATTTCAGATCTGAAACTGACATGACTAACTTGATCCCTTCTACACGCCTGCATTTTCTTAGGGAAAAGCCTTGTACTTTACATTGTACTATAATTCATTGTTTGAACGGACGCTGCCCTGTCTCAACAGGAGACCCGTTCTCCATTCCTGCCATCCCACTTTGTGAGCACTAAATCAGAGTGGAGAAATACCTCCCCAATCAAAACTATTGAGGAATCTTCAGAGATCAAAGCCTGCAACATTTTTCTCTGGCATGCAATAGGAGAAAAATATGACTTGTGGCTTATTTTGTTCGAATGGTCCTTTCTCTTTTTAAGCAAACAAACAAATAAACAGCAAATGCCCTATTCCCACCTGGCATTAGTGCAATGTTATGTTTGAGGCTTTAAAAGCGTAAAAGTCAAACCATTCAAAATGATGGGTCCCGTAGCAAATGTAACGTGGTCCCAAGGGTACCTACGTAGTGTATGGTATTGCTGCACATGGTATTAAGTTTTATGCCTTTGTCTATATATGCAATGTGGCTCATTTATAGTTGCTCTGGGAACCACTATGTTTACATAAATTTTAATTTCCTGTCTTTTGTTTGTTCTCTTTATCATCTTTCTAAAACAAAATTTTCCTTGTGAATTTTAGTGCTCAACCAATTATCCGCAGATGGAGGCACAGGAGAATTGACATCCTCTGATTTTTCCATGTGGCCCTGGCAATACGCCTCCACTTTGGTTTGGACCCATTAGAAACTGCGGAACTCCATCAGCGGCATTGCATTTCTTCCAGACCAGGCCTGTTCCCATGGGTCATGGTGATGTTGTCTCCTGGGATCTCGCCAAAACCCTCCTGCTGAGTTGACATGGGACATATTTACTATATCATAACTCATTTTCCTATTTTTGTTTTCCTTTTAAATGCACACAGCTTGTGAAATTGAATGAAACCGGTGCTTGACTTCATATAACCACACTTGAGTTTCATGTGCTTTCAGATTTGGGTGCGAAAGCCCTTTGCCACCTGCACTGATAACTAAAACAAGGTGTTTACAGCTGCTTGAAATACATCTTTTGTTCAAGCTTTCAAAACTAGCGCCACGCACAGCAGATGTTTGTCATCCCCTTGTTACAAAATATTACTATAAAATATCAAAACCTTAGAGATGCGAATTGCACAGAAAAAAAATCCATGATGGTCCAGCTACAGATTAATGCAGTGATCTTCACGAACTGTTAATTAAAATTCAGCATTGACATGACCAAGCCTTGCTACTATTTTTTAGGGAAAAAAAGAATAACAGATAAAGCCAAATTATAATAGGTCAGTGCAGCAAATCCAAGAAAAATATGGCAGTTCTCGGCAGCTGTGATAGGAATCCTTCCTCTTCTTGAATAATAAAGGCTTCTGCTAATTTTAACCAGAGATGAATCTGAAAAACCTGCAGTCGCCTGTGACTCAGAGAGCCCCAAGGGAACGGGAGGTGGGGGGAGAGATGCGTGTGTGTGTGTGTGTGTGTATGTCTGTGTGTATAATCTAACAGTGCCCAGAGCTTTTGAGATCCTGGACCACTTCAATCACGCGGGCCAGATTCATTAAAAACCCTGGCTACATTCCAGCAGTTAAAATTGAAGCAGCATATTTATTGCATTTTGCTCAAATAAATCTGAAAACGTGTGAATCATATCCCTTGGAGAGATGGGGAGAAGAAGTAAACAGTCTCGGGCTCACACTTGGAAGCGGGGTATGACGAAGAACAAAGATGCAGGAGGGTCCTGGTCGCCGGGCGCTGCAGGATGCTCGTCGAGTCAGAGGGTTTGGGAGGCTGAAGGCTCAGCCGCCATTTTCTCCGCTGCTGCTATTCTGGCCTCAGATCGTCTATTTAATTTTTTTTCTCTATTTCATTTATACCCCCTGTACGCGCGTGCGTGCACACACGCGCGCGCATAGATTTTAAAGAGCTCCTCAGCTTATGCAACTCCACTCTGCGGTTCTCTGTGGTTTTCCAGATGCTGTTCATGACGCTGGCACCTCACCCCAATTGCAGCTGCATTCAGCTGGGATTCAATTACAGCCTGTCTTGCAAAGGCAGATTGGTTTTTCAAAGATAACATATTTTGGGGGAGGGATTTTTTTTTTTATTTTTTTTTCCTCCCAAAAAGCAATTTCTGTTAAGAAAGGAGAGGCATGACTTGCGGCGTGATCTTGCCAGGTGCTGAATGCCTCCAGACAGGTCCTTAGCACCCTCGATATTGTTTTGCTTCAGCACTTTTTAGAAAGCACACAGCACCCCGCAGGGTTCAATTCTGTGAGACTAAAGTGCTGGCAGAGCAGTCTCCAAGCCTGCTACTCCCATGGGGAAACTATCAGAAGCGGTGTGTTGATAACCTGTTTTCTCACGACTGATTTTGCAAACAGTAATCAGCTTAAAATCAGCAAACCTAATCATTATTTTTTTTGGACAGATTTTTCTCCCCCTCCCCCTAAAATATCGGAAATGGAGGGTAGGTAATGAATAGTGCTCCAAGGCTTTCTCCACACCCTGGACCTTCTTCCTCAGGCAATGTGTAGCTCTCCCCGAGGTGGTGCCCTGCGGAGAGGAGTCCCATGGCTTGGCAGGGTGGGATGCAGGCAGCGTGGGAGGTGAAGGTGTGGGGTCACTGCCGATCCCCAGCAACTCGACGTGGCCACACTATGGGCAGGGTGAGAGAGAAAGGAGAGGTTTGCAGGGCTGCGATGGACTCTGAGAGCCTGCTGTTGGGATTAAGAGCAGGCTCCGTGAGCACAAGGGCTGGAGGGATGACAAGTTTTGAGCTTCGAGTCCTTATTCTCACTTAACCCCATTTTCTTATTCAATTATTGATTGCACTAATGAACGCAAATTAAGAATATTATTCCTTCCTTCCAGCTTTGGATGGTGCTCAAAGAGTCTGAACAGAGTACTAGGACTGGGGACACAAATGCCACTGCTTCTAAAGCATCTTGAGAAATGAAACAGAGCCAACTCATACATCACCTATTGCTGATATCAGGCAACAAAATCAGCACCCTGACTTTTGAGGATGTCAGTTGCCCATGGTGTATAGTGAAATCCTCAGGAGCAGCTAATAACAGGGACCTTGGCTACCCAGGCGATAAAACATCGAGTTTTGGTGACTAATGTTGTACAGCCACTTTGGCAAGTGCTGTTCTACACTCTCCTGCCTCAGTTTCCCCTATCCATAATAGGAGCAGAACACTTCTCATCACAAATATGGGACTGGCAAAAGTAGTAAATAATAGGAAGATGAAGAAAAAAAATCACCTGTTCTAAAGAAGAAATGGCACTTATTTAAGGAAAGCATGCTGAGGCTGCTTGCTTTTTTCTGGATCAGACAGGGAGACAATAATAACATCTATTACTTGTGTACAGCTCTAGCTTTCCTCAGTCCTTCTATGTGTGATTTATTTGCATGCCATTAAATCCAACTGCTCTTTTCAGAGACTTACTGAAGTCTGTTAATTGCAGGGGAAGCAGCTTTAGCACAAAGGAAGAGAACAGACCTAGGAAATAGGCCTGCACGCCTTTGATGGAGGAATTTCTTCAAATTAATAAATAGCAAATAGGTAAGGCAGAGCAGCAAGGAGAGCAGCAGAGACCCTCAGTATCCGTCCTTGTGCCACTGAAGGGCTGATGGAGCACTGAGCTTTTATAGGTCTCTTGCTGCCTGTTTGACGTATTTAGCTGCAGCGGGAAAGCTTGCAGGGGCCATGAAGGAACTGTGCGGCATTAAAGCGATGCAAGAGTGGATTGCAGCTGAGAGCAGCTCGGCACAGCTTCTCCAAGCCTGCCCGGGGAGTTCCTTCTGCCGATGGGTCCCGTGACTCCGGGCACAGGTAGCAAAGTGAGAGATGAAGCTGACTTTTGCTTTGCTAAACTTCACTGCCTGGGATTTGGTTTTGGGAAACAGCAGCCGGTGGTGGTTCAGATCAAGCTCCTGTTTAATCTGAATCTAGAGTTTAATAATAGCTTTGCATGTGTCCCAGTGCCTTTTGCCTGAGCAGTGCATAACATTTTTATATGCATTAACAAATGCGGCTACCCAGAATCCCTGGAGGTGAGAAACATAATCCCTATTTCTGGTGAGTGAAACTAAGCAATCCCATTGATTTTGTATCATGATTTCTCTTGAGTTTTAGTAGGGAGGCACACACTGTATCTAAAGGCAGATTTTCTATATTATACCAGTAGTATCTTTGAGATAAAGACAGAAATTTTAATTCCCCAAATAATCTTTTCTTTTCTAGTTAGTGAATCTGGAAGTGCATAGAGTAATTGAAGGTCCATTGGTCCTAGGGGAGCATCACTGTTGTAACAGGGGGACACAGCCATGAGATGGTAGTGGGTATTCCCTGATAGAGGGACCAGGGAATAAACGAGGGATTTGATCCACAGAGAAGGACAACACTGCAGACCTTCAGAATCCCTGATGTCCATTCTACATAGTGCAAGGAACAGACATTAATAATTATTTTAATGACTTGTTCCTCAAGTACACTGCATAAAATATAGCGAAAAGGAGGAAAAGGGAAGATATTTACCCTTCTCTTACTAGGCATCTAATGCAGATGGTCTGCTGACCCTGAAGAGCCTGTACCTCTCCATTGCCTGCATTTGTGTACCTCTACCTGCATATTGCTGATTATCTAGCAGACTTCTAAAAGTGGCTTGGTTGTTGCATGGTTTTCGGCATCAGAACATCCAGCTGGGCAGTTTTGTTATGTAAAAATAATGTTAAAAAACCAAACACCTCAAAACACAGGGCATAAGTCACTGCTTGTGTTGACAGGGAGGAATTTAGGGTAGGTAAGGAAACGCTGTCTAAATATTGGCCCATCTGACTTCTGGAATGTGTTTAATAAAGATATTTTTCATGATGGCACGGTCCAATGTCCACTACAGCCTTGACTGGATTTCTATTGACTGCAGTTTGTTTTGAATTGGGCCTTAAATTAATTTAAAAAAAAAAATAAAATAAACATCTACTTCGTCAGCTTAATGCATGTATATTTAGTTGACAGGTTTCCATGAAATGGAGGGAGAGCTGTGAAGCTAAATCTCCAGTCGTAACATCAAAGATTTGGCCAGAGAAACATATTTATTAAGGCTAAGCAGGTCTTTAGTGAACACAGTTTAAAAATAAAAGCATGGGCCTTGAAACACAGTGCCAGGTCTCTGTTAATTCCCTCCTCCCTCATTACATATATTTTCCTTTAAGGAAACACAAAAGCTCGCAGACCACTTGTGTGGCACGTTATTTGCCGCCTGCAAACAGAAACAGGCATGTTACAGGCCTCCAAAAAATGCAGTTTGTAACTGTAAGACCAACTGACCCTCAACTGCAGTGGCACTTTGTGGCCCCCACATGCAAACAATCATCTATTGATTCCCAAGGCCTCCAGCTTCAAACCCACTCTTGTTTTCCAGAGGCTTCCAGTTGCAGGCAAGACACTGTCCTTGCTAATTCTCCCTGCCCGGAGGCTGCTCGGTATTTCTGCTGCTCGCTTGAAGTGTTATCAAAATAACGACAGCTTGCAAAGCAGAATTATTGAATGTTAGTTTTTCACTCTTTTGGAGTAGAAGCAATGAACTCATAGCCATACAAATAGGCTTTTATTACCACCCTCTTTGCACATCTGCCAGAAAGAATATTGAGGAATATGATACAGGAAACACAGAGCGCCAGGAGGAGGGATGGAGTAGATCAGCCACCACTGCAATTTTTCCCAGGGCAAATTTCAGTGAATCAAAGGCCATCGACGAAAGCTGCTTAAGCCTCTGTGTTCTCTATAAGCACATTACTATACTTATGCCACAAACAAATCCGCTTTACGGACTACGAGGAAGAACAGGGAGGGATCCCACAGAATGAGACGCGACGCGGAAGTGCTCTCAAACCATATCTTAGTTCTTCAGCAACAATTTGCATTTCCACTGCCCCTTCCCTTTCAGAGTTGCATAGACTCAGATCACTTCAGTATACCACCAAGGTGTGGGTGTGAGGTGTACAATGGTCGTGTAGCACACACAACACCGCTACGCCAGCACTTCAGGATGGGTTGCGACCATAATATGCTGTCTTGGAGAAGGTGGCTTAGGCTGTGATGTGTGGGGATAAAGCTGGTGACTGCGCTATCTCCCAGCCAAGGCAACAACTCATCTAGTCCAAGCAGAAAGGATTTGTTCTTTTGCTGGTACATTTTGGGAGATGAATATCAACTAACTGAAAGTGCCTGAACGTTAGATGGGTACGGTCAGAGCTTGTGACTTGGGGTTTGGAGATGTGTATCTCAGGACAGAGATTCCTTTGACTCTCTCCATGGACTATAATTACTGACGTATTCTCACGTCATTAGCCTCTCTCATCCCAAAGAAAGCAGTCCTTAATCTCCACTACTGAATGAGACCTTATCACTGGTGGAAAATGGGGCATTACTCCTAGTGTGAGGCATTGCTGCAACCTGGAGCATTGACTTGGCATGGACTCTGGGGAAGATGCAGGATCTACTGAATCTCTAACAACTCAAGTCACAACCCTCACTCCCTTGCGGCGCTTCTTCCAGGGGATTATGGGGCTTCACTTTACTAAGCATGTGATAAATTAAACACAGAGAAAATAAAAGAACCTGGGTTTGAGTAGGGAAGTTAATAGATGAGCACTGAAGGAGAGCATATCATGGGTGAGGAAATATTAATTACCGCTTAGGGACCCGGACTTCCTAACTGTTAAATATTTCCCAAAGGATACAGTGAATATTTTTGGTAGAAAACGGGAGTTCTTACTTTCCCCTGGAAGAGGCATCCAACAAACTCACAAGAACGACAAATAACAGGTTCTAAAGCAGAGGAGCTGTGTCTACATAGAAAGAAAGAACCAAAAGAGGATTTGCTTGTTTGTTTGGGTGAATGTTGCTGCATTAATATCAACAGGACAAAGGCTGCAAGGGAAGTCTGGGTGGTAAACTGAGCATCCTTTCCTGACCAGCATGTGGATAGGCTGTGGAAAGAGAGAAGCCACATAAACTAATACTGGCAGCTACTGCAGATTTAACATCGTGTAATTTTATTGCACAACATTTTTCTTAGAAGTGGTAACTTCTCGTGTTGATGGATGGGTGCATGTCACATGTCTTTAGAAAAGCAAAAAGAGTTACTTGTGACTGGGATGAGATAAAACACTGCACCCTGGAAATACATGAAATAACAAGTTGAATACAATGGAAACCGCCTTTTCATATTTGTAAATATTGAAAAAAAATGAGTAATTCCCCAAATTGTTGGTGCCTGAGAGTGTTATAAGCATTTGGGATGTTAAGGCATTGTTAGAACATTGGGATCAATGTCTTCAGGTGATAATTCAAGAGAAGGAGGTGGCTTCAATGAAATGCTTTACTGGGAGACTGTGGAAAAAAATCAGCTCTCCGTGCAGCAACCCTGAGAGTTCATTTTTATGGGGCTTCGACAACCCCTATAGCCTGCTATAGGAGGGGAGCAGCACAACCAACCCTGCAGTATAAACCTTCTCTCCTACATGTCCAGTGTGCTATGGGTATCATCATGTTGGCAAACGCTGGGAAGACAAGTCCTGCACTTCTGCGCTCAGGAAGAGATAGACCTGTTGGGGAGGTATTAGCGGAAATGTTGTTGGTGTAAGGAGGTACCGTTGATTGCCCTTATAAATAAACAAAATAAACATCTCTCACAAAATAAACTTATGAAGCCAGAAAGCTGGAAAAACTGTGAGCATGAGGGTTCTTAGCTAGGCAAAATGGAGGCTGCGTTGTTTAAGCTACATTGGCTTATAGGAAAGGTAGATATGGACTGATTTTTGAGTTCAGCAGCTCAAAAAATGGGTGATGCACAGGGTGGTCTTCTCCAGTGTAATAAGATACCACACCCTTGAACTAAAATTCAGTTAAAAAACTCTTGGGTGAACACCTTATTACTTTCTCCCAAAGACTTTCCAGGGACTATCCTTATCCTCCAGCCTGGATTTTGTTCCTTACAGTAAAATCACACTCCAGGACTGACCTGGTCTGTCTTCACCTCCAAGGGGAGCAATTACTGAGGCTTTCAGTTCATTTCGCACATTTCACATCCCTTTGCTCTTTTGCCCTATAGGAAATGAGGTAGAGAAGGGAGGCTGTGACCAGCGTTACACATTCCTAAGGATAAAACAGCTTCCAGTCTACAGAAAACTTGCTTTCTCCTAAGAACAACTTTCTCACTCTGTATCATTCCTGCAATCATTGACTGGCTTGTGTTGAAGGGATATTGTGCCAAATCTCTGACACTGGATCTCTGCTCAAGATGCAGCTTTTGATGAGGGGATGTCAGTATAATTGGTTGCTGTAGTAATCCTACATTTTTTTTTTTTCTGGAAGGATCCCATCTCATCCCTGAAGCTAACCTGACAGAATTTGTATAGTTTGTTTATTCTCAAAGCCCAGCTTTCAGTGGAGAAGAATGGTGAAACTATTGCAACAGTGATTCCCCAAAGAGTTTGGGTTACAGAAACTGAAATGTAAAAGAAAATAAATATACATATATGTACCCACACTCTGGCTTAGAATCATTTGTATCCTCAAAAATCACCATGAAAATTAAGTAATACTTTATTTACTTAGACTCCACAGACCACGTTAAGTGGGAGGAAAAAAGAAGTTATGTCTGAACATCAATATCTGTGTTTCCAACTCAAAGTTTGTTTTTCCTGCTTGTAGTGATATTTGTCATTTGTTTGAAACCTGCACTGTAACAAGGCATACATTGATCTTCTGGCACAATTCTTCAGTGTTCCTTCCATAGTCTCTTCTTTTCTTTCTTTAACTGTTTCCCAAGTTCCCGAACAAGATGACATCAGTTCAGAAGTAGGAGGCCTGAGCCCTTGCTACTTTTGGAGAGCAAAGTGTCTTAGCACAGAAGTTGGAGAGGGAAGAAGACAAAAAGCCACAACTGAATGTCCAGGGATCCTGTGGTTATGACTTGTCTGCCTACTAAAAATGCTGTTCCTCATTTTCTGGTGTGTTCCTTGAAAGCATATCTGCCTGCGTTGGTGGGTCTTGACAGTCCAAGTTTAGGTCAGATATATTAGAAATGGAAAAGCCATATTGGCTCAGCTAGCCCATCCTTCCAGCCGTCCCAGAATAGGTCAACCCATTCAGAGCCTTAAATGACTGGGTTTCCCCAACTTCCCTTGGGGACACTATTTCAAAGTCTGATAGGTTTTCCTTCTACGAGCCTCTCCTGATGTTAAATTAATTTAGTATGGTTATTGAAGGGGAGGGCTTAAAATCCGTCTTCAGGTGTGGGAAGGACAGTGCTGTGAGTGCTTAATTTGAAAGAAGAGATTTTCTCAAGCTGCCAAGCATCTGCAGAAAAAGGTTTTTAAAGGACCTTCAACTGGGTGAGCAAGGCACTAGGCACTTTTGAAAGGTTGTTTGTATATGTACAAAAATGGATATATGTATGTTTATATATACACATGTATATGTATATAAAAATTAAGGGTTATTAAAAGCTGGTGTCAGGGAAGAATTTATGCTGAAATGCTTCTCTGAAATGTTTCGGAGGGGTCACCTCCCTGGTCCTTCTGCCAGGGGCTTGTCACTACTTACAGGGGCAGATCAACAAGTCCCCTAAGTAGGACTGAACATGACATTACGCTGTAAATAAATACCTTACATAGCCTCTCTTACACCTTTAACATCATACGGTAAGACTTAGCCACGGCAAGAGCTCTCCACACCTATGATGAGCACCCTTCCAGGCTGTACATTCATGATGACCTAGATTATCTAACTATTGGCTGTATATGAGAATAATAGCCTTAATTATAATGGCACAAAAATCTCCCCTCAAGCTGCGCGGCACTTGCTCCAATGACAGCAGACGTGCTCCTGCAACTGGGAAGACGCTGGAGGAAGCGGGAGGAATGGGCTGGCTCTGGCACTGCCCCATTCAGCGTGACAGTCTTTTAGGAAGGTTTGTGCTGAAAACAGTTTAGCAATATTGTCGCGTAGCCCACGTTACCACTGCTGTTTGTCTTCCTCTGCAGGCACTCGATGCTGTTATTCCCTTGTCCTGGCTCCAACACACATTACTCACTGACCTCTTTTCAGTCTCCGTGACTCTCTTCGTCAACACAAGCTCCACTGGCTTTAAGAAAACTGGCCCCAATTCCCCTTACTGGCCTTGACAAAGGAACTGGCAGTAGCTCAGCTCCATTTTTTATTTGACCTTGATCCAGTGTGCTACCTTCTCTCCAGAAATTTACCCCTTGCTACTTGCCTACTAATTTATACTAGGGACACAGTGATAATTAAAAAAAAAAAAAAAAAAAAAAAAAAAAAAAAGCTGCTGCCCACAAACAAATGTTATCTTCCTCTAATAGAGACAGGAATAGATGAAAGTGTTTGGATATAAATATTATGCCACTAAGATTTTAAATAAGGACATCAGGGCTACACGTAGGCTGAGAGAGAAGGGGGATTAGAGAGAAAACACATGCACAGCATCCTGACATATTTCATGGGACTAAGGGCCAGAGCCCATAATTTATCCAGTACAGCGTGGCAAATGGTTCTGCCAGCTGACCTGGTCAAGAAACATTTGCCAAGCCAGTGCGTGCATGTTGGAGGTGGCTGCATTGGCACCATGCCGATGGCACCTGTTCAACAGAAGTCCTAAATCATGTGGGGTAAGGACGGCTACTGCACCTTCCCTCTGACAGAGCGAGGGGCTCTTCTCTGGGAAATTCATTGGAGAAAAAAAGCATAAAGACAAGCCTGAAGACTGTGGTGAGGTTTTCTTGACAGTCTTTTCTCCCCCTTTTTTTGTTCAAGTCTTCAAAGGTTTGTGTGGTTTCAAGAAAGATCAAGTAAAACTGTGTGAACAACATGGGGCAGATAGGAGGGAAACATTGTCTTTGGCCCTTGTGCAACAGGAAAAAAAAAGATTTTATGTACCTGTTTAGGTGTTTTTTGTCCTCTGTTTATCCTTTAGGGATTCACTGAAGGTGGAGCAAGAAAAAACATTTACTGTCCTGCAAAAGGTTGCCAAAGACAGAGGGCAAATGGTGTCTCCCTCCAAATGAGCAGGTTTTGAGCTCCTGGAGTTGCAGTATCCTCCTGCCTTCTAGTAAACGCAGATATAACTCCGTTGAGCTGACAATAATGTGACACAGCCCGTGGCTGTGATATTATTGCAATTGATGTACATCAAAAATGGACTGCCATGACCTCTGCGAACAGGCAATGTGATAGATGTGGATGTGAGAACAGACAAGTGGATAAATGGGCAGGGAGAGAGAGCAACAAATAATATCCTCTAATCTCAAACTGGAAAGGAAAAGCCATAAGGGTGGCTTTGCCTTCTCTTTGAGCTCTTCTCTCCTCCCAAAGTTCATCCTGAGGAAGTCCTCAGGTTTCGTATTTCGCACCGCCAATGCAGGGGAAATCTGCAATGACGAGCGCTTAGGCAGTTGGCAATGCTATTGCTGGAAACTATAAAATCCTGAAACCTTTTTTCTCAGCCATATGATTTCTGCTGACCGGAGACCTACAAAGAAGCAGACCAGCACCAGAAGAAAGCCTGAGGCTGCTGCAAATGGCCAGGTCACTCATGATTGCCTGCAGACTCAAAACCAATCCAACAAACAGGTCGCGGCACTCCAAAAAGTTCACAGCATCTCCATATCCTGAACCACACTGGTCTTAATACCAATCCCAGCTCATCAAAAATGCCCTCAGCACCCCAGGAACAGCTTAAACCCAACCATATGCAGCTCTCTGTGTGATCTCTCCGCAAACAAGTGTTAATATTATGCTAAGACCCCATGTGTTCAGCAGACTCCCCATTCCTGTGGATGAACCAAGCTTGAAGCTGTTAATTTTACAGATGCTGCTAAACCAGAACCTGAGTTATGAGAATCTCTAAACGTTAGCACAGCTGCATGCTTTTGCCCAGTCATTGCAAATATCCCCTCTCTTTTTAATGGACTAGTAGGGGGTTCAGAGCCCAACCTCAAGTCAGGGGTCTCAGCAGGATTGCAGACTATTTTGTGTATAAAGGACCTAAATGATACAATATGGACTTTTTTTTTCTTTTTTTTTTTTTTTTTTTTTTTTTTTTTTTTTCCTTTCACACAGTTTCTTTCCAGCCTACATCCTCTGGTCTGGGTGGCACACAGACTTTCCCAAACACTTTTGCTCTCACTTGAGAATTTACTTACATGTGTTTAGAATATACTAATAGCTTTTGAGACAGAAAATGTAATCAAAACCGACCATAACCCATAGTAGCAAAAATCAAGCTTCTTTAGCTTAAATATTTGCTTCCCCAGAAAAGTTGGGAAAAAACAGCTCTTGCACTTTCAAGTCACTGATGGAGAATTGCCACCTACTACAGCACAGGGAAAGAGTCATAACATATCTAATATATTATCCCAGTCCAGCACGTTATGGCTAATTAGTTGGAACATAAACAGCTGAAGTTAAAATGCCAGAGACAGACTTTGACTGCATAGCTGTGAGTTCAAACCACATTGCCATGTTTCAAAGAGCTTTAAAGCAACAAGGATTGAAGAAAAATTTGTTTCCCTACAGAGGAGGGGAGGGTGAAGAAAATCACCTGAGATTACAACCTTGCAGTTGGCCTGTCAGATTTTTTAACATATCAGGAAACCTCCTGATTTCAGTAAAATTTTGCTTATTAAAGGATCAACAGACACATCAACAGTGCAAGCCACAGAGGCTTCATTAAAGAGAAACTGGGTTCATCCAAGCCCTGGTTTCAAAGCTAAGATGCACACTCTGCTTAAACAGCAAGCAGAGACTCCTTTTTATTGAGAGACTAACACAACTTTATGATAGCACTAAACAGATACAACTTTCTTCTTATCTTATAGAAAAAAAGGGTGCCTGCTGAAATAACTACATTACTGGGCAGCTACTGTGTTTCCACAGAGCACTAAACTCAAAGTTCAGATCAGTGCCATGCTCATAATGAATCAATAGTATATGAGCACAGATAATCAGGAGAGCAGGTAGACAGATAACGCTAAACTTTTATGGCCCTCTTCATTCAAATAAAGGGGAAACGGTAATGATTACAAAGAATCCCATTAACAGCTAAAGAAAAGAATGGGAAGTCTTTGGCTGCTCTGGGGTTTTTGCCGCAGCTCTGGAGTTTCCCTGCTCCTGGAGCAAATCGCTCTGTTCCTGTGCCTCAGTTTTCCTCCTGCAGTGAGGTGCCCCAAGGACAATGCTCTAGTTGTGCTCGTCTCCTCCTGTAAGACCGTCCTTCAGGAAAAACCCCAAGAACGGTCAGGAAAGCTGTGTTGATTCAGTAATGCTGATCCCGTCACTCAGAGATGCTGAGTGGGATTTGGTGCCCTCAGACCAGCTGGTCCCTCTGTGTTACTTGGTTGGGTGCAGAGAAAAACATCGCTGAAGCACAGTCTCCCTAACCCAGTCAACTAGGAGAAAACAGGGAGCAAAAAGGTCCATCCGGACTCCAACCCATGCTCCAGCACCTTTACCCATTTCAAAGCCTCTTTGGCACCCACATCAGCAGCGCCCATTCCCCCACGAATCCAGGGGAAGCCCACTGCTGGCATTACAACCTTTACCCAGAAAAATGGCACACACATCACCCTCCTTCCTCGCATCCCTGCCGAATGCAAATTTATGGCACTCAGGGGGAGATGACACTGTCTCTGTCATCCCCTTCCTCTTCCCTGTGCCTGTTGCAATGTGAGGCATTTGCCTCACACTCCCTGTACGCAGCAGAAAGGACAGCAGGGCTTGGGATACGCCACGACAGCCTACAAAAATGTCTTTCTGCTTTAAACACGCTTGGCGGAGAACGAGGGTCAGATTCTCATCTCCTCCGTGGCAGCATGAAACAGGAGTAACTTCCTTGCAACCAGGGGGGATGAGATGAAAATGAGCCTGGGAGACAGGGGCTGCCTGCTTGATTGATTTATTGCACCAAAATTTAAGCTTTCAAAGCTTTTTTTCTTTTCCCTTCGTTTTGGGTTTTACCTGCTAAAGGGTAGTCACTCCCGACTAAAACAGTCTTAATCATCATAAAAGGAGTCAAGCTGCTTCTCCCCTAAATGAGTTCATTTTCTTGGATTCCTCTCTTACAGCAGGAGGATTGAAGCAGGGCAGATAAAAGCTGGAGGCTGCGAACTGAGAGGGTAAAGCCACCCACACATTGTAATAACAACCAGTATTTTAAATCTGGCACTACCTTTGGAAACATTTACGGTCTTAAAACATAATTATAAAGATACAGGGGTAGGGGGGCGGTGGGAAGAAAGACACCCACACTGAAAAGAAGAAAAATGAGTGAAACAACTGTTTAATTTCTTGCTGTCGTTAATACCAGAGTATTAAATAAAATCTCCCAGATGAATAAAATGACTCTGTTGAGACAAAAACAAAATTCCACTGGACTGGCCCTGGTTTTTGCAAATAGCAATATGTGTATGCAAAGGAATTCCTTGTCCCTGAAAATGTTTACAGCTCAGAAATAATTGAAATCAGAAGCCAATCCTGTCCACAAAAAAGAGGCTTTTTTCCCGCATTTGTTTCTTTCCTTCTCTTTCTTCTTCTCTCCTTCTCCATCTCCATTTCTCAAGGTAAGACTCCCTGTAATTTTAACCCTTTCCGGCTCAGATGAAGGCAAAAGCAGAATTGCCTTAGAGATGTGCCAGGTTTTCCCCCAGTGATTTCAACAATATCAAACTTCTCTGCCTAGGTCAACTGTGGAAGAAAAGGGTGGCAATTCACTTCATTTTTGTTTCTTTGTGTTTTTCAGACAAAGATTCCAAAACATTTTACAGATTTCAGTGAGTCAAACCTCAAAGGGCCTCTGAAAGAGAGGAAAGTACAAGCATTCCCCATCTGCAGTTGTTATAACCACTTCTTTACAGATCATAATTAGAAACGATTGAAAGGTATAAGCAAAAAAATCCCATTAGAAGGAAAAAAACATCCTGGTGAGTCCTGTTTTGCTCTGTTTTCCACAATGCAAGAACTGTACAGTCCAAATTCCCCTCATTTTCCCTTTCCCTTCCTTTATGCATACCATTGGTTAAATTATCTCCTAGGACTATAAAATACTTTGGTTCCCTGACTCATTTGGTCTTCAGACCCCCATCAGGACATGGCTAGAAGTGCTCGTGAGTAATAAAACCAGTGGTTTGAGATGGTCAGGCAGGTGACCGGCCTGCCTGAGATGACCGGCAGGTGATTTGAGAGCAGGTCTTCCCAGTTAACTCTTACTGGGGTTCCCTTTTCTATTTTAAACACACAGAAACTGGACAGTCTCACTTGTACAATTTTGGGTTGCTCAGAAACAAGCTATTTATATGTTTAGACAATGCAATAGGTATTTTATTTTTCATTAAACTTCGTTTCCTACTTCTTTTACTTCTTTTTAGACATACATTTTTCCATTGGAAACACCAAATTAAACTTAAATTTTATTTTATTTTTTTACATTTTTAATTGGAAAACATTTTATTTTCAGATAAAGAAACCTAATGTGAAGAATGGTACTTTTGACCAGCAGCAAGCCCTAGGAGGTTTCCTGCAGGACCAGCTGCTCCAGTTATTAAACTAGTTTGATATATTCCTAAGAAAAACATTGCCTGTTTTCTTTTTTTAGAGGCATGCTACAGAAAATAGAGTACTGTATGTTAATTTTGATGTATACCAAAGCTTCTAGTTTGCACAGGGGAGAGATTGGGAGCCTGTTGTAGCCATTTTCCTCTCTATAACTTCTGCAAGTGCTTCTCCAAAACAAACATGGGCAGCTGAAGATCTTTATTTTCTATTTCTTCCTCAAAAATACCTAATGTGATTAAAAGGGTAGCATCAAGCGTGCTCCCTCTGCTTCTTGGAGGTTGGTGTTAGGAGAAGGCAGATTATCAAAGTAGTCCTTGGAGACACCTCCCATCACATTACTTCTCTGACATCCAGGAAATCACCAAAGGTTTTTACTGAAGATAGACTTTAACTCTTCAGAAAAGGAAGTCCTTTAACTCACTCAGAAGCACATCAACCTCCACACCCTGCGTGGCTGTCACACATAACAGGGCAATGGGACGTTGGCATCAGTGGATTCCTCTTTATGAAGAAGTCCTTGAACAATTCAGTGCTCTAGATATGATCATTTATGGACTAAGTTGTCCAGGTGAATGACTACATCTTTCATCATTGGTAGAGGACAACTTTTCTAATAGAGTGGATACCTATACTCCCTGAGGTACCCACACTGAAAACCTGCAGGCTATATATGTCATGTGTGTTGGTCATCTCATCCATCACAACGGAAAAAAAAAAAAACAACACTTGATTTGTGGATTGCCTTCATGAATACTTTTACTGTGCCCTTGGAAGTGTCTCCATCTGGTGACCATCAGATTTCAAGAAGAGGCATTTTACATTTTTCAATAATTTAGGATCGCACACTTTTTCATTTTCATAATTTACACAACACCTCTTTTTTCATCTGAGAAGATTGCAATGCTCCTTTTTGGTCTTTTTCTCAGTACTTGTTTAAACAGTACTTCAAATGATAACAGTCATTCAATGAGAAAAATTTGTCTGGAAACATAGAGAGGAAAAGGCGCAGTGGCACTTACTTGCTCCTTATTTACATGAGGACATTTCTTGCTTTGCCTAAAATGTGGTCCAGCTCTCATTTCCAGTTACCATTTGACCCTGAAACTTGGCTGCCCTGTCTGCAAGCTGCAGAGATATGGTCTTCATAGGCAGGAAAAAAGCTTGGGTAATACCTTGGGAGGGTGATCCTGAGTCTGTGCATGGATTTTGGGCCAGACTCACAGTCCCAAGAAGAGCAATTGGGGGCTGGTTATGGGTGAGAGATCTCTGATAATCTGAACACACACAACTGGGAAGTCAAAGAAGATCCAACATCTACAAAATATCAAAGGTGTCAGAGTTACTGCATGATTTTTAGGGTATTTTAATTAATTAGCCAATTAATTAGCAATCTCAAAGCAATGTCAGCTTGAAAGGAGTAGCGTGTAAGCACAAAATAGACTGTGATTTGTTCTGATTCAGTCTGGTTTCAGGGCATGTGAGATTTTCCCATAAGATCAGGTCATGCATGTCTTTGTTTGTGAAGAATGAGAGTGGCAGTACCACAGCAAGGCAGCAGCCTGTTGTAAGATCAGTGTGTGGCTCTGTCTCAAAAGATTGTACTGAAAAGTGCTTAAGATGAGGTGAATTTGTAGTGAGAAAACACAAAACTATAGACCTGTGGATTTCTTTCACCCACCTTGAGCTGTATTCAATACAGACCGACTGCCTACCCTTAAATTACTACATACAACTAAATGGAGACAGCACATATATATTTTTAGCATCATTAAACATCATGTGGCGATTTCAGACTGTTAAATAGGCCTGAGATCTGCAAAGATGCTGGCATCTAGATTGCTGCCGACTTCTGAAAGTGAAATGATACCCAAAACAGCAGTGGAAAATGTATGCTATTTTATGACACAGCCACCAATAGACAGGAATGACCTTCAGATGTAATGACTGTGTATTTAAGTACCTCCGTTTCCCCAGATGCTTGGTCCAAATAACAACAGAGATTACGACAGGGTCAAAATGGACTGAATTGCAAAAGTACCATATTTAACATACAGTGTTGAGGTGGATATGTGACATTTCAGCCATATCTGATAATACCTGGCTCAGGTCACCCTGTAGCATCTTAGATCCGCAAGAATTCCAATCTAACGTCCCTTTAGGTAGTGTTCGCTGCTGAACAGCCTCTTACTGCCTCCAAAACGTGGTGCTAATTAATGTGAACCGAGTTACAATATGTGCTAAAGATTCCAGCTTTGTTACTTATTTAATGAGCTTCGTGGGATTTGAACATGAGGCTCAAAGTAGCAGGGGAAACCTCATAATTAGTTTCAATTAGAAGAAGTTCCTACGCATTACAACTATTTGATAAACTGCAGAGGGAAAAAGAACTACTGAACAGATACAAATCACTAGCTTTATTTCATTTGTTATTATACTTATTTTCTTCTTAATTAGTGCTGATTGGCTTATGATCCTAATTAATGCAAAGGAATTTGGAATGGTATACAATGGTATGGCTTAGAAGATGCCAGAGTGTACAACTGCTAAATTATTGCTAATTGTTATTTACACGAGGACAGGAAGACTAAGTAATGTGCTGCCTAATTAGCATTAAAGATATGGTTTCCATTTCCAAATTAAACGAAGGCAAAAGGGATAAAATCATTATGGTTACCAAAAAAATCCTCATCCTTCTCTCTGAAAGTCAATAGTTGCATTGCCAACATTTTTTTTTTTCAAAAAGAAACAACCCAAACCAGCCAAGAAATAAAAGACCTTCAAGAAAATGCATACCCTTAATCCAAAGTGGACACTGTTAAAACCTTTTCAGCTGCCACTTCAAGATGCTTAATGCTATATCCATTACGGGGATATATTACTAGCAGCAAGCACTCTGCCAGTCTTAATTAGGGAAGACTGTAACGATTTTAGCAGTTAGTACAGGTGTGCCCAGCCTACAGAATCG
Organism: Alca torda; assembly: GCA_008658365.1. Lineage (NCBI taxonomy): Eukaryota > Metazoa > Chordata > Aves > Charadriiformes > Alcidae > Alca > Alca torda. Next base: position 5,315,655 of record CM018101.1, read on the forward strand.
CTCTGCTTTAGTGGTTACAAAGAGCCGGTGTCTTCAGTTACTCCCTTCAGAGCTATGCGGGAAAGTATCCAACCCTGAAACATTGGAAAACTGGGACAAAATTCCTGAATTTTATCCCGGCTTGGCCGCGGACTCACTGGCTGGCCTTCATAGTCACTTCACCTCTGATTCATCTTCCTCACGGACAAAGCAAGGCAATATAGTCTCTTTGATAAATCCACTGGCAATAATAAAGCGTTTGTCAATAGAGCAGATCCATAAATTTCACAGGGTCTCTACAAGAATTACTTAATTCTTCGAATACATAAAATGCTGTGTCAGTTTCATGGTAATTATCTCCTTTTTTATTTTTAATCAACCAATATTGGAAACAAGACAAAAAGTCTCAACATTAAGGTTTATGAAAAGCTTGTTATGTGAGAAAGGAAAAGCCAAGGCATTTAAAGAAAGCTCCAAATTATTTTTTCTTCTTACATTTGCACTGCGATTTCTGCAAAAATAGCATTTTTTATCTTTAAAGCTTTTTTCTGTTTGTTTCTTTTCCTCCTCTCCTGTACCTTGGTGCCAAGGGAATATCCAGGATGATCTAATAGGTCTTTTCTATCTCTAATTTCCATGATTTGATGAAAAACTATATTCTGCACACTTCTCAGCCCCATATACAAACATTATTCTTGGCCTGTAGTCTATGTTTAAGGATGTCATTCACTTCTCAGGGTTTCTAAAGGTTACATTTTTATACATACATAAGCATGCATATATTTGGTCTAAAGTACCTCCATGTCAATTTTCTATTTTGAAATAATTTGAAATTAAAGAAAAATAAAAACCAAACCAAAATATCTTTAAGTCAGGGAGACTGTAGATATTGGATGTTTTCTGCCTAAGTACTTGTATACACATACACATCTATGTTATAAACTTACACGCATATATAACAGGACACTGCCTGTGCTTGTCTGAGTTGCCTTGTTCCAATTTGCTCCAGGGCTCGGAGAGTTTGTGCCTCGCTGCCAGCAAGGGGCCTTTCATTTAACAGATCAATGCAGATAACTCAGCACAGCCCTGCATTATTGCTGAATGAAGACGCAGGCTCGTGCATGAAAAATACAGTTTCCCCGGAGAAAAACGAGCAGTGAAATCTGAGCAACAGACATTTCTGTGACCAGCCTGCACTCAAGGCTCCAATCCAGCAGCTCAGACTGAGTCCACCTGGGCTTCGTTCTCACTTACGTGGAGTCCCTTTTAAATTATAAAAGAGGCATTTTCCCCATTAGCATTTTAGCCTGCCAAAGCTATCAAAACAAGACTTGCTGGAAATGGGAACTCAGCCCGCAGCCTTTACTGATGCCACTTACATGCCTGAAGTTGAGTTTTATGCTTAAGTTTCTTGCTGAAGCCTGAAGACCTTTAAAAGGTTTCATTTTTGTCTTGGTGTTCTCAGTCTTTCATTCTTACTGTAAGTCATCACAGGCTGCCTGCCCACACACAGCTCCTTCCCCCCATGCAACTGGCTCCGCTGCCTCATCTCCCTCTCGTTCCTGGTGTAACTGCTGTATGCCACCCCAGACATAGCCATGGTGGCACTGACGTGGTGGGTGACATCAGCAGCATGTACATGGCTGAGGATTCATTTAGCAAGATGGCAACACACTGCCCACTGTACCTTCCCCTGGGCCAACATCTCCCATTTCAACAGTGTTTTCCCTGCATGAATCCTTTTACACCACATTGCAGTCTCCTGGCTTTCAGGCTTTGGGTGTCTTCTACACGTCTTCTCTGTCTCACCTCTCTGCTAGCATATCCATGTTGTTTAACTTTGCTCATCTCTGGGTCTCTCCAGGTATAATGGCTTCTTTACACCTTGCAAGTGCCCTCAGAAACCTTCCTTAGCTTTGCCGTTGTGCCGAGGACTCCCAGCCAGGCTCTGCCCTTCTTCAAAAATTCATCAGCTTTCAGGTCCCATCCTGTATGCCCCTGTGCATCAGCAGACTTCCATACCCCTACCAAAGCCTCAAGGTCCTTCAAGAAGTGCACTGTGAGAGATGCACCAACGTGTTGAAGACAGACTTGTCAGCTAGGCTAGACTCCAGCCCACCATAACAATGCTGGGGAAGGGGGAAGAAGAGCATTGGGCATCCATGGTCCCAGAGGAAGCAAGGTGTCCCCAGCAACAAGTCTTCCAGCACAGGCTCCTGGCACATAGGACTTCGCATGCCAACTGTGCCTTGGCATGGTCCTGCAACTTGTCTCTTTGAGGAGACCAATAGCAGAGGCACAACGGGAGACAGTAGCAGGACTCCACGCTTTGCCAGCACCACAGGTGAGATCCAGCATATTTTCAATTCCCATTTCATTGTCATCTTGGCCTAGCTGCTATACAACTGTTTTTTTCTCAATGGATTTTGCCAAGCTGTAAGTTTTTTATTATCTGTTTTAAAGGATAATCTGGCTGTGAGTGAAATTAATGGTTGTTGTATTAATCATTTCACCTGGAGCAAGAACAGGTCTATGTATTTACCCAGAACCTGATACTAGCACTTATCACAGGAGCATCTGAGAGGCATGAGAGTCCTATGCTTCTTATCTTTGGTTCAGTCAATTGACATTCAGGAGTAGAGCAGAAAAAACACTCTATATTCTTAATTTATTGGCTGAGGGAGAAAAAAAGCCTCGGGAACAATGTGGATTAAAGGAGACATTCAAATTTGGAGGACATTTCCTGAGCATTTTAAGAAATTTAGATAAGGTCACATTCAAGAACTCCTCAAATATGTATATCTTTCAAATCATTTGTACCTCTCCAATGACATACTGACAACATTAATAAAAATTAGAGGCTCTGAACTAAAATCAGAGCCTGCTGCAAACTTACAGATTTTCAATTCACAGAGCACTGCATGCAGCTAGCTTGCCTGACTTGATGCCTTAAGCTAAAAATCAACTTCATATTGCCCCTCCCAGGCTGCTACAGTTATCATAAAGTTGTTCCCATCCTATAGCTACAAAGCAGGCTCAGGAAAAAGAGAATATTGCCATTCCTGTCACTAGTGGAGATGATCCTGCTACAAGAACAACATGAAACAGACGCTAATTCTTTGAACTCTTTTCTCAGACCTTGAAGTAAGGATCGAGGCAGGCTGGCTGTAGAGCAGCGTGGATGTTTGGTCTATTATGAATTTACTGTCCTTGCTGAAGAGAAAAAAATACTTATTTTTTAAGCTCAATTACCTTTTCACTAAACATACAGGAGAGCCTTGGAGGGGGCCACTTGAATTTGCGCTTAGGAATTTATCTGGGATAGACTTGTAAATAGACTAAACCACTACTTATAATTTATCAAACACTGTGACTTTAAAGAGAGACATGATGAAAGTACTCAGTTTCCCCCTGATTTTTATCGGGATCTGTTGACCTTGTGTGTAGTAAGGCTCGAGGACTCACTTCACCACTGTGAAAGTGTGTGACTGACTCAGCACAGTTTATTCCCCTGGTAAATAAACGGAAGATCTGAATTCAAGACTCCAGACCTGCCTGGCACAGATGACTTTGTTTCCCATATTATCAGTTTTGAGTGAGGAGAGCCAGTCTTGGCAAAAGATAGAGGCAGAAGAGAAGGACCCGCAAAAAGAGGCGAATTTCTAACACAGAAGGTTTACTAGAAGAAGAGTAAATCCGCCACAGCCTGGTGTTTTTCTGCCTTGCCAGATTATCTCCTCCTGTTCAATACCAAGCTAAAAGGCTTCATTTAAATGATAACCAAGAGTCACTCTTTCCTGTGCTGGAGCATTTGTTGGTTTGTGCTTTGCAGCAGGTGACCACAGATGATCCTAACAACTTCTTCAGGCTATAAACTCCAGAGCCAGGTTCCCTGAGGACAGTGTCAGTGGCAAATGCCCAGCTTGATGCCTTCTCATAAATAATATCAAGGTTAACTGAAGTCACATGCGAAAACATCGAAACAGAAACCCAACAGTGAAATAAACACCGCGTTCTTGATTAATAGTAATAATTAATATATATATATTCTTTGACAGCGATACGGACCAGCCCTGACCAAGTCTGTACAGAAAGACATTAACACCTTTCCACCTCTCAGGAAACACAGTGGAAAGGCACAAGGTAAGAACCCCTCGGTTGGAAACTATCTGATTGCAAAGCAACCTCTGTATATCCATTGTCTAGGCAAAACCCCAATATATCCCTTGGAGAAAGTATCTCTTATAAAAGCCTTAACCACCCCATGAGCAAAAGGAATGTACTGATTTGGTCCCAATACATGATTAGAAGAAATAAGGCATCTAGGAGAAAGACTGCAACAATGGAATAATATATACAACACATACACAGAGGTGATGTATTTAAGAACCACCAAAAAAATATATGTAGAAATATGGAGAATGCATACTAGTCTTGACTCATAATGCACAAGGGCCTTGAGATCTACAGAGGGAAAGTGCTACAGCAGAACAAAGTCTCGTTTTATTACCACAACTATTGATCCAATGAGTGTTTTTTTTAAAGCAGCACATGGCCATTTTCCTCATGTTTTGCTGGTAACCAAATCTCCCTCCTCCCTCTTACCCTTACTGTTTTACTGTTATTGGCTTTAAATTAAGTCAGCAAAACGATGGCATTTTTTTGCAGCTTAACTGGTTAAATGTTGAAGCATAAAATGAACGGTGTCAAATCATATCCTCAAAGCTGATTAAAAGTAATCCTGCAGATGCTAAATATGGATTACCACAACAATTACTGAAAATTCATAACCTCGCTAAAAAGGCATTCTAATGGAGTTCTGCAGCACGCTGTAGTTAAGGGCTGTTTACTTTTTTAAAACAATCTGCAGAATAATGTGTGGAAATGTGGTCTTATACAAGCTTCATCCAGTTATGAATAGAAAATTGTTTGTGGCTGTTGAGAGCTCCCTCCTGGTATCTGATACCACCACAAGCAGTGTTTTGGCTATCTCTATCTGCTATTGGACCAACTCTGACTCACATTATGTTCTCATTATATCTCTTTTGCAGTTTAAAAATGTTTGAAATGTATTCCATTCCTAATTTAAGGCATTTCATACTATATGTCACTTTAGGGCAAAGACACTTATTGCATTAAGGTCTGTATTTTCAAGCCTGTCTACTACACAGACTTTATTTAGCACCAAGAGACCCTATCACCAGTGATAATCTAGTAAGCAAGAATCTGGCAGTTTTACCCCACAGTCTCTAAATAATATATGTGAACACAGTAATTATGAAAAGCTTTCCATATCCCCTCTTTAACATAGATTTAGCATTGTTTTCAGTGACAGCTAAATCTGTGCTGAGCTTCGGCAAATTCTTAGATTGGCAACTCTGCTCCAACTGTCATTCTCACCAAACTTCAGTGGTTGAAGTTGTCTTTTCCATGGCTGAGCTCAGATGGAAAGAGAACATCGTCTCCCAGCTTCAGAAATGTAGAAAAAACAGAAGGGGAATGGATAAGTGCTCCTCTGTATTTTGCTGACCTTTCTGGCAATGCAACGCTGTTGACAACACCAGAGAACTATGAATGTAACTACAGTAGACTGTTGCTATCTTCCTGAAGTTCATTTTTTCTAGACTGAAGATTTACAATTTTTTTTTTTCCCTGAAACAATAATAAGAAAAAGAACAATTGGGACTTAACTATATTTTGTTTAAGTAGGTAAAGTCCTTAACGATTTTTTTCAATACATGAGTAGAAGTTATAACTGTAGACTTTTTTCTTATCATCTCAACTTAACCTGGAGAAATAATAAAAATGAATAAGAATAATCCACGCATGAAGAAAACAGTGCTTCATTTCACCTTACAGCATTCCTAGGTAAGAGTATTACAGGATGGAAGCAGAGAGATTAAATAATTTGATCTAAAATTTGGTTAAGGTTAACACATTCTAACCTTCCTCTTTCTAGTGACTTGAAGGCAAATGGGATACATTTGCAAGTTTTAAAATCAGATGCCTCAATTATTTTTCCATGCCCTGATAAGGGAAATGTTACTCTACATATGGGGGAAACTGATTACGAAGGTACAAATACTTTGCCCTTATCTAGCATCAGTCCATGGATGTCATATTGAAACATGATCCCCCTACATAAGTCTGATAATATCAAAGCAAACAAGAAAGAAATATATTTTAGCTGATAAAACCATCCTTCCTGTAACAACAAATGAATTTCATGAATCATATACTTAAAAAAAAACAAAACAAAACAAAACAAAAAAAACAACGAGAGAGTGAGGTAGCCTAAGGTGTTTCTTTTCACACTTTCTGCACTCTCCTACTGCCCACTGGTTGCAATTACTTGGTCCCAGTGGATCAGACGAGTGGTGGTTCCAGTCCCACCAGCAACTAGATGATAGATAAGCTCTTTGCTCTCTTCCACTGGTTCAGATTCCCGAGGAGATCAGTCACTAATGACAACTTGCAATACAGGCTCTAGAGAAGGATTGCCCTTCTTAAGCAAGATCTGTGCTTCTCTCTGTGCTCTTCCAAAGGCACTAATCAACTTGAGACCTGAGGACTTATTGTTACTTCCTACTCTTTTCAGTCTGGGTTCAGTCTTCACTACACAGAAGATGCAAAGCTAATGAAGTTAAAAAGTTAACTTAGATTTTTTCCAGCCTGCCGGTGTATTGCCTCAAAAGAGTTATCTTTTGTGCGTGTGCCTGTTGAGGGAAGAGGAAAGGCTTTTAATTATATCTGAAAAGGATTATCCCCATCTCTACAGAAGGGCTCTTGACATTTTTTGAAGACTAGACATCTTCTGTTGCACTAGCAATGGAGCGTGTATGACAAAAACAGAGTGTGTTGCCTTTCCTAGTTGGTAAAATGACCCATGCTGCTAATGGCAAAGCCCTCAAAGCTTTCTGTTTAGCAGGATCCTACACAAATACAGATCAATAGCTTCAATTTGATTCTCACCAGTCCATCTGTAAAAACAGTATCACTCATATGTCTGCTGTCAACACAATCACTCTCTCTGATCCAAACAATTTGTTGTTTGTTCCTATTTGTTCAGAAAAAAGCCTTCTCAACATTCAGCTTAATCTGAAAAAGCTACTCCTTTTCAAACTGCTCTGTGCTCTATAATACTTTTGCCCTATCTTCTATGCATTAGAGAGCAGTTTTCACACAGAAATGCAATTATTCTTTCTTCTCTTTTATAAAACAAAAAAACAAACAAACAAAAACCACCATGGAGTGACTTTGAATGATTCCTTCACTAATAGTGACTTTAAACTAGATAGTAGATATATTTTAATATAGAACACAGATGCTCCTTATGGATAAGTAGTCTTTACCATGCTGGAGATAATGCTGGAACTCTGTAAGGTGTTTAAGGAGAAAAGAACATAGAAAGAATGATGGAAGTTTTGATTTGCAGGGAAACTTTGCATGAATTACTTAAGCCGGAGTAAATGATGACTAAAAGTAAAGATGATAACAATCTGCAGGTGTTTGATGGAGACAAACATAGAGGAAGAGGTTTTCTTAGGGTCATCCAAAGGGTAAAAGTAGCAGCAGTGCTAGATGGACAAGATAGACTAATAGGTTTTCTCCACCTCTGATGACTTTGGTTCTATTATATTAAAACAGAGAAAAAACTACAGAGAAATACTGAACCCATTTCTAATCCAGACCTTCACTGACAGATTAAATGGTACAGTAGATTGTAACTTCTTCTTTTGTAGCCAAATGCTAATTAGATTCCTCACAGCTGTCTGTATATCCTTCTGAGTTGGCTGACGAGCACATTAACAATGTGAGCTGATTCAAGAGTAAAACGAAACTTCCTTATGACGGATAATGACACATTTGAAGCACAGACTGGTCCCACCGAAATACAGAACCCACTAGTACACAGCAGCTCTGTTGCATATTTTATACCATGTGCACATGGCTTTGCTGCACTGGCAGGCTCCAAATAATCCACAAATCTCAGCTCCTCCACCAACGTAGCTATCAAACATTAAAAAATCCCAGAGAAATTGGAAGCTAATAGATAATTTCTTCTGTCTTTTTCAACTAGTCATAGGAAACACTCAAGTCACTTAACACTTCCAAGCCTTCCTCACACATCTGTAAAATAAGGAAATATTACTTCTCTTGTTAGTCCATTGTTGGTAAAACCTCAGAGTGTCCTTGGCCAAATATTACTGAGGTGAAAACTACTATACCACTAGATCAATGTCGGTTACATTCATTCCCAGGCATTTTGTCATTTTCCTGGACCTTTAGCCAAGTAATAAACTGGGAATGGACGTCTCTGTCCAATTATCTTGTTCTAGAATTATCTTCCTTTATAGAATCATAGAGTGGGTAGAGTTGGAAGGGACCTTAAAGATCATCTAGTTCCACCCCCCTGCCCTGGGCAGGGACACCTCCCACTAGACCAAGTTGCTCAAAGCCCTGTCCAGCCTGGCCTTGAACACTTCCAGGGATGAGGCAGAAAACTTCCTTGAAAACAGTTCTTTCACAGTCAGCTTTTTAAAATTATACTAGAGGCAAGAATTAAAGTTCTAATTCGAAACAAAACAATCAACTGAATCCTTCTCAGAGACAAATGAATAATATACTAAGAATAGATTTAAAATTCAACTTTGAGTTCCTTCTTTTAGATTAAATTATCTGAAATCACTGCTTAAACATGTAATCCTCCCACCTAAATCCTAAGACCAGGATTTTGACATATAACTTTCCACTGAAATGAATGAAACTTCATGCCCAAGTACTCTGCTTGGCTTTGAAAATTCTTTTATTTTAAAACTTATCACAGTATTTACATAACAGACTGAAACAGCTCTAGTTGTAACTGTAAATTTAGAATAAATGACATATATCTTAAAAAATTGGGGCATGACTTTTCAAACATCTCCTACTATGTGCTCATAAATAGCCGTGAACACAAATTAGGGCAGGTAGCTGAGCTGATACTACCTTCAACTCAACAAAACAGATATCTAGTTGCCATCATTTCAACTTGCAGTTTATTTTGCCAACAGTTAATTTTGGGGGTACTGCCTAAAAACATTCTTCAAAGGGTGAATACTGCTGCAGTTACATTACTTTCCATGAGTCTCATGTTTTGTCCTTTTGAAATAATGAATATAGACCTCAGGTCTGAAAAATGATCCTGTAGTGGAAGGAGAATGGAATATATGATCTAATAAGTCGTATGATTCTTACCTATGATCTAATTGCCAGCCAAATATAAATTCTTCTTTAAAATCAAATCCAATTTTTTCATTACATCAAAAAATTGCCTGAAATATGACTCTCCAAGAGGAACAAAATTTTATTTTTGCACTTTGCTGATGCAGCTTCTGCTTGAGCACTGTTCTTGCGATAACCACATAAAGCATTTCTGTTCAAAGGTTCTGTTATTGTCAAGGAGATTAATTGTAAAACAACTTTATATTGTGCAATCTGCAGATTTTATTGACAAAGGTGTCAGGAGCAGAGGAACTGGGAGTCTCTCTGCTTGTCATGGGATAAATAAGAGGATCTTCAAAGCTCTTAGCTTTATACAATTTGTTTAGATACAAGTTGACTGTGAACATTGATTCGATGCGAGACCGGTTATAGATTTTTAGGTAGGTACGTACACAGTGGGGAGTAATAGATGGCTCTAAAGTGAGTGTAAGGCTGCAACTCACTTGGGAGGTTGGAGAGATCATGCAAGTCTGGCTGTATAAGCATGCTGGCTCAAGGGCAGATGGGTCTGGTCCTCCAACAGAAGTGTTTTCCCCTCCCACTCCAGAAACAAAATATTGCTTGATCTCTTCTCCCATGGGGGAACATCATCACAGGTCATATTTGTGTGCTAGAGAGCCTCCACTTATAGCCTCTCATTATTTGAAGCTTAGTTTCCCATCCATATTGCCACAAACAGCAAAAATTTAAGCTGCTGAGTAACGGAATCACAAAATACCAGCAAATCTGCTGGCTAAGACATGCCAGAACATGAGGCTAACAAATACTTTGCTCTTTGACTAGCTGGTTTCTGCTACAACATGATGTCTTTTCTTCATATGCCACCTAGCCAGTCTGCCATTTCCCTGGACACACAGTCTTTGCCTTCATATCTATCTAAAAAGTACTGGCTTGCTGAAGGCATGCTACAGAGCTGGTGCAGTTAATGTGAATGTCCAAGTAAAAAATATGATCCAAGGCTCTCATCCTACATTATCATGATTAAACCTGGTCCTGACATTTCTTCCTGCCTTCAGGCAGAAATACCCTTGGGACTCATCTCATTGGAAGTCCAAACCTAGTGTGGGTTTCCCTAGGCAAGTGAAAGTCAACATGAAAGTCAGTGGCAATAAATTGCTAGGATGGTGAGTGAATGAGATCAAACTCTAAAAGATTCAACATCTTTTGCAGAGCGAAGAATGTTTTAGTAACAGTGGAAGCTCCCCCTGCACTTCTCTGCCAACGGACCTTACAAAGTATTTCTGCTGGGTGCCTCCAGTGGTGCTGTTGCAAAGATGGATGGCGCTCAGTGCAGAAGATGAGGAAAGAGGTAAGGGAAGGTGGAATTTATCTCATATTCCAGCCACCTAAGAGTTATATATCTAATCTTCACCAGTCATCTAGTCTGCCTCCAAAAGGATATGCAACTGTCATGTTGATTCAAATCTTTGATCATATCTTCAAGAGGATCTTAACTGCTAACCAACTCATTTCGGGCTGAAAATCCATTACATTGCAATTTTCACTGAGTATCAAGCTGGATGTGATTTGGTCTGAAATCCTGGGAATAAAGGATTCCTTCCTTAGGCTTTTGAGCCATGTAGTCACGATGTATTATATCAGTTATCAGGCTTTGACATTTCATAAACCATGCAAGATTGTTCAAACTTATCCTTTGTTGCTCTGCGTGCTGTTGAAGTAATTAAAAATGGAAAGTGCTCTGAAGCTTTTGGCTAGTTATGGTACTCTAAACATAAAAGCCCTCCTTCATCTGTGTTACAACTCTTTGGATTTGAACTGGTATAAATAACTTGTTCAGCACCAGCATGATTTTTTGGCTTAATATAACACTGGAAAGAGAATAATGTATTTAGGAGGATTTTTCTTTTTTTTCCTTAGAAATTGTTTTCTTTCAGCGAGATCTCTAGCTAATTCTGTTTATTTTTCAGTTCCCAGTGATAGTGAGAAACCTGTAATGTTTTGATCTTTCAAACATTCTTCCCAAAATGCTCCAAGGTCTTTATCTTACAGATAAGTCTATCCTTCTGTTTTATTATTTGCTCAGGCAGAGTTATTCCAAACTAAGAATTCAAACATTGTTTTTCTCACCACAAGTGTAAGCTGAAAGAGAAAAGGCAACTTGCACTTTTCCTTACAGGGGTGAACTGTCTCAATAAAAAGCTAAAATAGAAAATGAATTAAAACTTATATGATCCACTAAATATAACTTCCCTGGCTGTTTTCAAGTATTCTGACAATTTTCTGACATTATACTGTTTCAAAATAACAGATCATTAAAAGAAAGCCATGAAAATGTTATCAGTGGATTGCTAAAGAACAATGCATTAGGATATCTGGCTCCTATTGCTAGATATAATCCAGGTTTGGGAAAGCGACTTAACATTTCTGAATCTTGCCAGTGTTTCATAGAAGGATGTTGAAGAACTCCAGGCTGGATCACTGCCCACTTCCCAGCATCAGCAGCACTGAGTCACTGACATTGGAAATGCTGAAGGTCTACCCACGACAGATGGAAATACAGAACACCAATAAATCATAATACAGAGATGCTCAGGTTTTAAGGAAAGGGATCGCATTTCACTGAATATCGTTTTATCAAACCAAGTTATTTGTGTGTGAATACACACTAGCAGGCACCCAGTCTTGATTCACAATCTTTAAGAAATGGAGAATCTACACTGTGGTAATCACAGTCATATCTTCATTATCACCTTGGCTTTCCTCTGCGTTCCTCCCAAATTGTTCTTTAATGCCTTTGCTTGCATTCAGGTGTCTGAGTCTGGAGCTGAATCCCAGCTTTTCGCATCAGAGACCCTTCCGCATCCCATCAGCAGGATAATATCCCTCCTTCTCTATGTAAATGGTGGCTGCTATCTGTGATTAATCTACCACACCATTTTCCATTGGCCTTCCACATACTTCTCAAATTAAACACTTCTGCACTCTCTCCCATGGCATTTTTTACACTCCGATGGTGTTTCCTCTAATCACCCAGGGAGTGACTAATCAGTTTGCCTTCCAACTCTCCTTCTCTGTAGTACTCACAAACCCTTTCAGTCACATCAGTGTCTCTCCTGTCAAACTGACCAATCCACTCTTACTGTTCTTGCATCCACCTTTAACCTCTACTTATGTTTTATAATTAGATTACAGAGGGTTTTGATACCTGGCCAACCCTTGTTATTGTGGGCTAATGATGATAATAAAAACCACAGTCTATGCGTGCAAGTGTTTGCATTTGTCTTCCCCCTATCTCTGCCGTGCTCTGCTCACTGCGCTCATAGACCAGCCACCAGACTGGGATTACAAGGCAGCCATGAGAGCTGGAGGCTAGGTGAGCACAGCCTTCCCACGGCTGACGCTGTTTGCTGGAGTGGGATACCAGGTGCCTGGGGCACCCTGAGAATTGGATCTGCCAGAGGTGACCAGTGCTTAATCACAAACGCAGAGTAGGCAGCTGGGGTTGTAGCCCAGCCACTGGTACAGGAAATACAGGAACAACATCTTAGGGCTTTCATTGCAAAAAAACCCACAGTGCCTCTGAGTTGCAGTGATAGAAGTAGTATGGCTCTTGCAAGATAAGGCACATCACTGGAGAGTTTTGTTCCCTCTTCCTATCCTATCTTCCTTTTACAGTATGGAACTGAAAGTATATTTGTAGGAGGAAAGGGCTAATTTGGTTAAGGGCATAAGATTAATAAACTCCTCCCCTTATGAAAATATCCTGTGATTTTTAATAACCATTAAAACCGCAAAGGATCTGATTTCTTAGGATTTAACTCAAAGGACTTGTTCTGCCTGTAGTAAATGGCCAGGTAGTCAATAGATCTGCATTAACTTGGTAATGATCCTGCTGGCATTTGAAATTATGGCTAGACTGACCTGAGGCATATGGCTTAAGCTGCTAAGCCATTGCCTGTTGTCTCTGTTTTTCATTTGATTTGGTAGCTTCCTGAGGTCCTGAATTCATCCTTGAGGATAATGCAAGCTTTTCCTGGCAGTGAGTGAGCTGTCACGACTTACCTATGTGACATTTAAGTGGGGTAAAGAAGGATTACTCTAAATGCCCGACTTAACCCAACTAAAGTCTGACCAGGCACATTATATTTCAGTGTCATTTTCACGTGTGCGGTTTAGTTATTTACACATTGCTGTCTGGTTTCTTTGGAAAGTTTCCGATATTGAACAAGAGCTAGTCTTTAGCCCAAGGTTAACATAAACAGCAAACAAGGATGTTCCCAGTACCTCTCTAAAAGCAGTTTCCTGACACACCTTGTTTCTGACAATAATTTTATATGCTTTTGAAAAAATGAACTTAATGAAATGTTGGCATGAGAAATGCCAAATTTCAACCTTTTTACAAAAATGAACTGTCATATGTTGCTTTATATAATCAGTTGAAATCACCTGCACTAAACTGGTGCAAAGGACAAATGAGTCTAGCCTCTGCTAAAACGCCTGATAGCATATATAAAATACACTTGTCTTCAGAGGGAAGTAAAACAAACTCTCTTTTCAGCTCTAACACCCAAGTATTTTTTTCCTAGACGGTGACACAATGTTCCCATTAAGCAATTGGAACTTGAGTCACAGGGCTCCAGAATGCTGCCTGCACTGCCATCCTGTACAGCATCATGTCGAATTTTGTGGGGTGGAGGAGAAACACCTTAGTCTTTTCTTTCATGAGTAGAGATGTTATTGGACTTGTCAGAGGCTGTGCAGAGCAGCAGCAAGATGTGCTGTCAGTCAGGGATTGGGGTTTTCTACGCATCCTCCTGGACTCCCCTGTCTCTCGGCACGCTGTCCCTCTGCAGGTCAACCTCCGAGGCAGCTACTGAGTTGGTGCCTCCAAAGCACTTATTTTCTGAGCTCATCACAGCAGTGATCATTTCAGCAGAGATGCATCATTAATCACATCTGGGACCAGAGGAATCCTGGAGGGGAGAGGGAAATCTCTCCGGAATCATTCCTGCAAATGAGGTAATCCTGCCCATGGTACCCCTTCCTTTCCCTGGGAAAGGCACGGCATGGCTGTCTCTCCCACATGCTGCAAAGCCTCCCTCTGGCAAAACAGCTCTAATCAGCGCTGCTCAGCAAATCACGGCAGTCACTTACGTTAACTTTATGAGTTACACAACTGACATGCTCATGCAGATGTTGTTTGCAGAATATTGGAGACGATGCCAGCCAGACACTTGGCACCAAGACCCGATCTGGGAGATGAGGAGCTTTCTAGGCTCATTCCTAACATTCATTATTTTCATATTTAATAAGAAAATTGACGCGACACATCAGGGAGACTGGTCAGTCAGCTAGTATGGAAACTATTAGTGCAGAAAAATGAATAGCCTGGCAGTTAAATGTCTGCAACACCCACACACTCCCTGGAAACAACTTAGGAATAGGGTTATTCATCTGAATTTATCCCATGGTCCCTGAGCCTCATAACGGTGGTTGAAAGTGGCTGAAACACTTTGCATGGCTTGCTGCTGGATCTGGGTACTCCATGGCGAACAGTGAGTGTTTCTAAGGCAGAGTTGTCCCAAGTCTTAAAATCCACCAGGCAGAGCCCAAAAAGTTTGCAGAAACACTTGTGTGATACTGGGCATTTTCCTGGGTAGTAAACCTCTGGAGATCAGTTCCCTAGTGATGGTTTCAAGGGGGATCTGAAGTGTGATAGGGTTTAGAAAGTCATTTAGGTATAGCAGGTCCTGAAGTCTTACTTTGTGAATATTGTTTTCCACAGTCCCTGTTTTCCACGGTCACTGTCAATCACCCTCTAGTACTGGTACAGGGAGTGAATGTCTTTAAAATTTGCTTAATAGGAAAAGTCTCACTAACAGCGGATCTTGTCCACTACTTGTGTTGCTACTTGCACCCAAGTCCCAGTTTCAGACAATGCAAAATGAACTCAAGTTCATCTTTCATTCTTACAGACTGCTTTCTTCACTGCTTACACCTCTGTGGTTGTATCTACACAAGTAAATAAAATGAGCCAGCATCCATTTTCCAGCCCTGAATGCAAGTGGATGGCATAGCTTGTGTTGCTAGGGCTAAATTTCCTACCCAAAAGAAAGTATTCTTGACTGTGTCTTGCTGATTGAGAACTGCCCCTGGCTCATGATGCCCACTGGGTCATGCTCAGGTGTTATCTGGAGAGAGCTCAAAATGTTCCAGGGAACAGGTTAATGACAGCTCAAAAAAATCATCCTCTGTCCCCATTCAATCCACCAGTGCAGATATTGCTTTTGGGTCTGCAGCTCAATTCATCAATTGAATACCATTAAGACCAGTGGATATTGGAGAGATTTGCACTCATGTTTGTGACAATAAAATTTCCCTCCACCTCTTATCTTAGGAAGCAATGAATCACCCTCTCAAATTTGCTTCCTCCTTCCAGTGACTATAGGAGAAGTTCATATGACTAGTTTCTACTGGTTGCCTAACTTTTGGGTGGCTAAAGTTAGATGAAAATCCCAAGATAAAGGATTAAAGACTTCCTCCATTTTTAAATCTGAATGGTATTAAAACAATCCTTGATTTTGCAGGGAATGAAGAAGTCCTGCTTAGAACATATGCAGTTCAGTTCTTTCCTGTGAAGTTGCCATATGGCAGGGGAGCGATGGGAAGAAGAAAAATATTGACAGTGATGATATATCTTATTACAGAGCATACGGACCAAATTTTCCTCTCAGTTACACTAGTGAAAATCTGGAGCGAACAGCCCTGTCTTGGTAGGAAAATCAGATCAGTCAGTGGATATACAAAGCCAATTATGAGAGCGAAACAAAAGCAAACTTGAGAAACATTATGGTATAGTAAAGAAGACATGTGGTAGGATGCCAGAAGACAGGAAGTCATTGGACCCAGCACGCTTACTCTTCCTTTGAAAAAATGATCCAATCTACAGTAACCACAAGTGGTCAGGATCTTGTTTTATGCCTGAACTTGGCAAACTGAATGAAAGCTGCCCCAAAACATCTGTTCTGGGTTCCAAACATTTATATAGCCTTTTGTTAGAGTACCAAAGATGGCATCACATCAATAGGAAGGAAGCATTGCAGAAGAAAGCACTACAAGGCTGCTAGAGGGAAAAGTCCAAGACTAATACAAGACCTGCAATGTTTTACATAACAATAACTTTCACTTATTTCGTGCTGAACATTCAGCTGATCACAACTTTAAACTATATTTGACAGACAAAACCAGCAATTGTTTCAAGGAGAGAGCCTATGGTGCGTTCCTAGTTCCATACTATTTAGAAATGTCGTAGTCAACTCAGCAGCAAAAGCTGCAATGATAGCACTGTTTGTCTATTATGTTACAAAGACATAAGGGCAAACATGTGGCTGAGAAGACTTCTGGAAATATAATGGGAAGTATATTTACTCAATAATAGTTGAGTATGGTTTATTTGAAACTCAGTCTTACAACCAACTAGCAAAATAATTATTTTATATTCAGGATCCTTTTTCAGCCCGTGTAAGATAATCAGAAGCGTAAGTTTCTTTGGACCTGTGTGGCAGGGTGATGCCATTCTTGTAAACTAGAAAAAGGTAAACAGCAAGAACTCAGCCAGCCAAATCAAAAACCTGAAAAACCCAAATAAAATTATCATCAGCAATTCTGCACACAAAAGAGTTAAACTGCAACTTAATAAATAAACTATGTACATTTTTTTTTTCTTGGAGGCCTATAAAGACTGAGGTTTTGCAAACGAGTTCAAAGACAAACTATAGCCAACTCAGTGTCCACAGTTTCTTTGGAAGCAGCATGGAACATTTGGCCAGAAGAAACTGTGCCAACTATCCAGTGCAAAGCCTATACTTTAATTTGCAAAAGCAAAAAGCTGTGATTTATACCTCTGAAAGGAAGAAGTAAAAAAAAAAAAAAAAAAAGGAGAGGGGGGGAAGAATCTAACAGTACACTCTGTGTAGGTTTATTATTTTGCCAACAGTTTGTGGGTTGGATGATGAGGTACGTTCCTTAAGATTAGACATCACCATTTTTTTAAAACAAACAAAACAGCAGGAAAAATCAAAATTCCCCTAAAGCAGAGGCAGTCCTTGCGAAAGTTCAGAGCTGTTGTGGCTCCCAACCCCTCGGCTCCTTTTTTTTTTTTTTTTTTTTTAAAGAAAATTCATCAACCAATAGCATTAATTAGCTTTGGGTCACAGACAACATTTTTTGCTTCCAGTTGAGGACAATTAGAGGCACAGTGTCAACTGGTCATTTATTAGGTTGTGTAAAGCTCTGAAGACACACGTTGTTTTTGTGACATCAAAAAATTCTCACGTAAAATGGTGATGTTACATGTAGACATCTCTTGGTTTCTTCTCCTTTTAAACTCAACAGATTTGCTTGTTCAGAGGAAACTAAGTAATGTTTTGCAGAATAAATTCACACTGAAAGCAAGTAGTGTAGCTCCACTGACAAAATCAACTGACAAATGAAAATCAAGTGGGGTAAATGGTGAGCTATTAATCCATTCATTCATACCTGATGGTATCCTTCATAGCATTAGGGAATGGGGTCTCGAGCTACATAAATGTTAAGTGACAAAATTAAAGATGAAGATTCTGTCCTTTATGGTTATTGTGACAATATTGCCATCACATTATGGTCCAACGTGATTTCTTTATGCCTTTTAAACTATCAAAACCCCCTTAATGAGTGTCTTTAGTAGGTGATCCACAAATACGTTCATGAAAAGCCTGAAGAAATTATTCAAAATTTGGCCAGATGTTATGGTTAAAAATGGAATATTGTTTCTTGGAGAGGAATCTTTTTCATTGTCATGACTTCTCTTAGCCACCAAAGTCCTATTCTAAAACTGTAAATTAAAAGTCAAAATAAATGTATCAACATTGTGCAATAAAAGAACTCTGCCAAAAAAAAAAAAAAAAAAAAAGTGCATGGAAACACAAGGGATGAAACAATGTCATTCTGCAGCCCAAAAAATAACATTTATTGCTGAAAAAAGGCACTCATAGGTTTCACATTGTTAGACGGTTCTTCTGGATTTATCAGCATTCAGTCTGGAAAATCTATTTCTT
Organism: Alca torda; assembly: GCA_008658365.1. Taxonomy (NCBI): domain Eukaryota; kingdom Metazoa; phylum Chordata; class Aves; order Charadriiformes; family Alcidae; genus Alca; species Alca torda. The sequence goes on from CM018101.1 coordinate 5,333,954, forward strand.
TAAACTTGTCTTTGAAGTATCTTATATAGTCCTAGTTAGAACAAGAGAAATTTGGGAAACAATATACCACATTTAGGGCAACTCCAAGTACCTGTTGTAATGCTACCCACTGTCTTCCAGTCCCTAAAATCTGTGTGGGATTTCAGCACACCACTACACAACTGTCACTCTCCTCCTTAGAGGTAGCTGCCCACTAATGGATAAATGAATTTTCTTTCTAAACTTCATCTCCTTTGGCAACACAGAGGGCAGAAGGCATTTATGTATGTATTTAGGTATCTTTCTGGAGGTCCAACCTAGTATAAATCAAGATTCGTCTTTATTGAAATCTTACCCATGCCCACAGTTTGTCTCTGCTGAGCCTCATATTTTATGAATCGTTGCTATTACTCTGGAGCTGGTTTCAATGAGGGCTCTCATCTTTAATGTTTTTGTTCCTAATAGACTGGTCACATTTCAACTTTCGCTTCCCGTGGCAGAATTTATTGAAAGTATTATGAAGACAAAAAAAAACCCCATGAGTTTCTGAAGCGTAGACGGTAAGACCATTTACTATTACGCTGGGAGAGAGAAAGAAGGGATATAAAAAGTGATTCACAAGAGTAAAAGTCAATCCGTTAATCAGGGTAAGGAGGAAGAGGCGCCTTCCACAGACACATCATGCCATTTTCTTCTCCTACATGTCTTCTCTTCCACATTCTTTGGATGGGTAGATGCAGTATGGTAATTATTACGTTCTTCTGAAATGTGGAAATTGAATAAAACATGGAAGTGTAGTACATCAAGGTGACACATGCTTATAGAAATACAAGTGGTTGATCAGTCTTCATGGCAACTGGATTTTTCTTATTTGTGTGAATTTCACAAACTGCACCTTCTCCTTTTCTTGTCTTTTTTTTTTTTTCCTCTTTCCTATTCAATTTTATATTATTTTCAAGGACCTTTTAAACCAAGATTATGCCCCATTGGCAAATTTTCCTATAGGAGTGTGATAGTCATCAAGAGAACAATGCCATTTGGATGAAATAGGACTCCCTAAGGAACTCCTTAAGAGCTGGAAAATCTATGAAGTTCTTACTGAAAGGTAACCTAACTTATGATTTGGTCTTTTAAAGTAAACTATTAGGGATGCTTTATAGATTTGGAGCATTTCGCATTATGGGAAAGAGATCACTGCTTTCTTAGGCTATCAATATATACTTGTGAAGCAGCAATAATTCTTCCAGTGAATTTCATGTTCCCATTGAAATGTCGTTACTTGTTTTAAACAAGGCAAGAATTACAAAATGGTACTATGCTGACAAGACCTAAAAATAAAGTTGCTTGGCAATTGTGTTAGAATTAGCACTGCTACCAGCCTGATGTAAATAGAAGGGAAACCTTATCCTAAAAATTACTTATATTGCCTCTGGGCATAGTCACCCAGGTGGAGAAATGGCACCTGCTCTTCTTTAAGTCATTTATCAGTTCTGGGGGAAAAAAAATCTCCGGAGAGCACATCCCTATCTGTAGAGAACAGGTCAGTACTGCTCTATTTCTGTCTTTGGTATCTTTGCATAACTTTGCGGTTCATGCTGCAATAAGAATTACTGACATTCATGAACAATGATGCATTTAAGTCTGTTGCAATTAGCTGTTTCTCGCTCTGACACTGACCTTCTGGCATTAGACCTTCCTGCACCTTGCTTTATCCACCCGTGAAATGAGGGTAAAGAAACTGACCTCTCTTGTAGAACCAGTCTGTGATTTACTTCTGAAAAGCACTACGTATGAATTAGGTAGAATATTTAATACCTAATAGCATATGTAAAAAGAGCACAAACTCCACTGGCTTGTCAACTCTCACTAAAAGATGCACTCCTGTGGCATTCACTTATGTCTGAACTTGAATCAAAGAAGCCAGTTTACATGAGATTCCATTGACCACTGGACAGTTTATATTAGTAAAATTTTACTTGGCCTTCAGGGCATCTCTTATCTCCTGAATTAGGAATTATCCCTGCTGGCAAATGTAAATCCTGTCTTTGATGAGGGCATAAGACATAAAGATGATAATAACAGGAGGGATGATGCTTTCTAGTTTCAGTAAAGGGTTGGAAAAAATATTCTTCTGTGGCAGGGGTCAATACAAAAGGATCATTCATTCAGTCCAATTTAGTGGACTGAACACTATCAGTACTGTGCATGAGGGCCAAGCAGCAATGCCAGGAACCCTCTGCACGCTGTCAAGAGCAGCAGAAGCTGCCAGTACCACGTTATGAACATGAAAAGAGCTGTCCCTGATGCAGGGGACGCCCTGATAGGACTATACCAGCCATCTGCATGGCCATCCAGCCACGTCCTCCTGAGGCCATCTCTTCATGGTGGCTAGCTGAATGGCAGCATCCCTTGGGTGTGGCAGGTGCTCCCCCTCTCTCCTGTCTTTAGCCTGTAGCATTTATCTGTGTTTCACATAGCAGTGGAGGTGAAGTGCTTAGTGAATAAATTTATAGTGTTCTTCATTAAGAATTTACATATAGAGAAAATTAAACCTGACTAGGAACTTAATGAGCTATTTTGTAATTTGATGAAACAGTGTGACCTACCAAGGGACTTAGTCTAAGGAGTTTTATGTGCTAATCTGATGCTAAGCATGAGAAGGGCTTTGGGGATACCAGCTTTTCTTGGGTGTCTTGCCCACCATTGAAATTCAGTGGCTATAATTAACATCAATCTTACTAAAAAAATGGAAGACCAAAAGCTTCCTGGGGGACTACAGTGCTCAGGATCAGAACCTATACTAGCCAACACTGTCACTGGGGAGTAAATAGGTCTTATACAAATCCTAGTAGGACTCTTACATCTCCAGCTACCTTCTGGCATGTCTTGCTTAAACACTGAGCACTGGGTGACTGAGGACTCCAGTATAGATGGGGTAATACTGAAAACAGGAAGAAAACAAGAGAGGGAACTGCCAGCTCTTTGGCCAGCATTATTGGAGTGAGAAGTAATGTCTCTTCCCTGGAACATTTTAACCAGTGTAAATATATAAACAGTATTCACATTTTAAGTAGGCTTCTTCATGACTCATGATGAATCAGAGGATGCTCTGTGCTCAGGTATGGTATGAAAGTAAGTACAAAGTGCCATCAAGTCATAATAATATACTTCATTTGTAGACCTCATTTCATTTCCAACATTTCAAAGCCTTGCCAGTATTAATTAATTAAAATCTTGCAACAGCTCTTTGAGTTGGGCAAGGACTATTATATCATTATATCAGTCAGTGAATGTGGAGACCCTGAAGGCTAGATTGAGACTGCCTGTTTTAGGCACTCAATCTATTTGTTGCAACATCTAAAAAAAATAGGTGCTTGGCTCCAGCAGAATGATTCAGACCACTTAAGGCAGGTGCCTATGCAAACTATACAAGCAACGCAGAGACAGATGCCTCTGAAGTAGCACCCAAGTGATGTTCACACGTTTCTCCATCAATTGAATGGTGAGCTGTGGGTCCTTCATGGGATGATTTAGTGTGGTTGCACACAGCCACTCAGGCGTAGGCACTAGGAAATATTATTGTCAGGAGTATGGCTGTGTAAGTGCTTAATTCAAGACTCAACAATGTGCAACCCTGCTTATGTGGGAATCAAAATGCAAATTCCTCTCTGAAGGGCAAGCACCTGTGTTGTGGGATAAGTGGGAGGAGAAAGAACAAGATATTAATGGTTTAATCAGCTATCCAGAAAATAGAAAACTAGAGATTAAGGCTGTCCAGCCCAAGGGGGTCTGACCCCAGCATTTCCACTTGCTTGGACTATACAGGGCTACAGGTAAGGCTAGAGTGGAGGCACTGCCTTCTTCTGCTGAAGGTCGACCGCTCAACGATCAGAAGTGTAAGGTGCATCAGGTAGAGAATTTCAGCCCAGTGGAAGGGGAGGCGTTTTGCTTGTAAATACTCTATTTTAGAGATCTGTCAGATAAATGGCATGAAAAAATAGATTTAGGCCAAGAAATAGGCGTTCCCTCATGCCTCAGGCTTACCTGGCACTTAGGAATGCCTGGATGTTTCCATACCACCAGACTAGCTTGTCCCTCTCCTGTATCCTCGTATTCAGGTCCTCCACACTCTGAACTTGTTAGCTGGCCATTAGGGAGCCATTTGTTTCATCCAAGAGGAAAGCTGGGCATGGCCAAGATGACAGTGTGCTCCAGGCTCTACTCCAGGCACAGTGTGGACACGCACCACACAACTTTGGCTCTTTACCTGCTGCAATATTGCAATGTTAACCTGAAGTTCCCAAACCCCAGCATTCCTTCTGCCACTTCCCAGAGCACACAGGAAACAAATGGCTGCAGAAAAGCCCCTATTTTGGCATCTGTATTAGGGAAAAAAAGCCCAGAAATAACTATAATTGTACCCCAAGGCTACAGGGCCCAGTAGAGATCAGGGTCAAGTGTTGTGCAGTGTGAATCGGTCTGCCCACTCCAGACACTGTCATCTCTCAAGCCAGTCTGTAACAAGCAGTTCAGAGGCATAGATTTTTTCTGGTTTGGCCCATAAAAACAATATCCTCAGATTTCCCAAATTTCTCTTGCGGAGGTGATCCATGATAGCTGAGTGTCACCTAAAACTGGTGGGTTGGTCAGGCTGAGGCTTAATGAAGTGGGCCCTTTTCAGCACCTTGGGAGACATTAGCAGCTCCTCACCCACTTGTGAGTCATGATGGACTGCCAGGAGCTGTCGATCACCGAACACATGCAGAAACACATGCTTATGTGCTTAAGTTACTCTTAAGTCCAAAACACACTGCCCAGATTTATATATGCACTCTGTTTCTCTGGGATGTAGGTTCTTCTTCAGCTGAAATGGACTGAGTCATTCCCTGGGACTTAGACAAATCCAGTTCATTCCCACGGGGACTTAAGTTGACTCATGGTCGAAATCACATTCACTGACTTCTTCTAACTAAGCAGAACCTCAGAAACAGAGGCGAGAAAGACTCAGGAGCCCTGAACCTGGGCTTGAGCCTCATTTATTATCATTTTTACCTGCTAGTGGTTTCTTTGATCTCGGCAAGACTCTCTCCCGATTAGCAGTAGAGAAGGAGAATGTGGGTTAATGCATCCTGCTCTACCCACTCTTTAACATAAGAGTGGCTCCTATTAGCGTTTTAGCTGTTTGTCCTTTTATGCAAGAACTTGCACAGCTGACTTGGTTAAACTTTTAATGGGTACGCTTCTAGTGTGGGAGGAAATGTTAAGCACTGCTTATTGTTACTTAGAATTACACACCCAAATGCCATAGCTCCATCCAGAGTTCCCAGGCATCTAGCTGCTTTACTATCAACCACAGCACACTATATCACAAGTTAGATCTTCCTTACCGCCTAAAGTAATGTCATGATGCACTGTAGGAGCCAAAGAATGCTGGCTTTGCAAAATGTATGCATTGCTTCAGATTGCAATGAATTCATTTAGGAGGAGATCAGGCAACAACCATTAATTTCAGTGCAATAGATTTCTCTGCTCTTCTTATTTACTGAGATGTTGTCTCACCAGATCAAATCAATGAAATTACGACAGATCACCCAGCATACCGACAACAGCCAATATCTGCCTACCATCTCAGAGAGGCATCCTTTTATCAAGTGTCTCCAGTTTCTGTTTTGCCACATCTCTACCATTCAGTCTGTTCTACTGGAAATAGAAAAGTTAAAGTTTTCCAGTGTACTTGGCTGAGTCAGAAGCTCTTTTGGGCGGTCATGCACAGGCGCATGTATTGACTGCCCTGGTAGCAGTAAATTTGGCCCCACCGTGCCAAAGGAGATGTGCTATTGTCCTTGGGTGCACTTCTGGAGGCCACCTATGGGGCGTACACAACTCCACCTTCAGCTGAGGTGGGAAACTTGTTCAAAGTGGTTTTGAGGTTTTGTTAAGAAGCAAAACAGGAAATCTGCATGAATCTGGAGTTTAACTTTTTTTTTAACTTGTTGCTCTCCCAGAGTTGGTTATGTTGGTTTGGTTTTGTTTGTTTTTTTTTTGTTTGTTTTTTTTTTTTTTTTTAAATATAAAATAAATAAATATCAGAATGACAAACATTCTGCAACTGACCACGTCCCAGTTCTGGGATAAGCCCAAGGTTTTACTGGTGCAGACTAGACTTCAGGCAGCAAAGAGAACGTGGAGCAGTCCAGGGATTTTTTCTTTTCTTTTTTAAGCAAACCAAGCAACTCAAAGGCTGTGTCAACTTACTTAAGTGATCTTTATGCCAACTAATCATAGCTGGCACAGAAAACAACGCTGACTGTGGCTCCCTTCCCTGCCTACACTGGAGGTGAGGAAGGCCAAAGACACAGAGCTGAAATAGCAGCTCTGTGCCATCTGGAGAGACTATGTATCCTCAGCCCAGCTGCTTGGGAGCAAAGGAAGGACTACTGAGTTGCTCCTAAAAATCACTGAAATGGACAATAAACATGTTAGTAGGGTGAGGAGCATCAACGCAAGCCTCCCTGCCCCAATGCGCTGATTCCCCTACGCAGTACTGCTGCCATTGCTGAGGGCATCTCATACCCTTGTCTCTTTTGTCACCAGTCTTCCCTCTGGTAACTGTGAAAAGCATAGATATGGTTTTATAACCTTAGTAATGTGGGCCCTCCCCAGCCCCGAGAAAGCTATGGTGAAACCATAAAGTCGTCTTTGGGAGAGTGCGAAGCAGCCCAAGAACAGGAAAGCCATCACTGCTGGCCTCGATGTGGGACCTAATGGCAAAATACTACATCACCAGAACTGCAAACTACTGAGCTTTGTGGTACATTGCTGATTCACATTCCATGACATTGCTGAGCAAACTCTATCTAGATGTCTCTACAACTCTGTTTCTAGTGCAATACAACGTTGGGTTTGGGTCAGATTCTGTGATGAGATATGCTGTTGTCATTCACAAACAACCACACCAAGAGAAGTGAGTTACTGATAGGTATAATATAAATTGGCTGAGCTATATCTTGCAATTGGGATGACCCAGACAAGTTATTCACAGTTTGCTTCTGGATTATTTAAGCTGCCTGTGTGTGCTGCATAAGGCACCAGCAATGCTTTTGCTGCTGCTCCAGCATCACTCTGACGTCAGTGCTTTTATTTGATTTTCTGTCACTGTTCTTGCAGATTAAATTTCAACCAGTGACCCATGGCTTGATAGCTCATTAGCAAATCCCTCTGAGCCATCTAGTCCTGCCCTTGCTTGACAGTTAACTCTGCATTGCACATAGTCCGAAAGACTCCTGAAATCAGCACGGCCCCCTGTGAAAGCTCCATCAGACTCAGTGCTGCTGCAAAAGCCTTTGGGGATCCATGCCCAGCTGCATGTTTTTAAAGACAAATCACTAACGATTCCTATTATGAGTCCTTGGGTCTTTTCAAGTCTTTAAGGTTGTGTAAAAACTCCATGGATAGTCAAAGCTTTCCTTTCCCACCCATCCCCACAGCCCTTGATCAATAGGGCAATTATTCTGATTTCATTCTCGGTGAAACCTTAAAACAGGGAGTTCTCACTCCTTTTGTTGTTCAGCATCATTATTGCAATCAGGCGGACTAGAACAGCTGGCATAATGTTCTTCCAGCTTGCTGCTGCCGTGATACATGAATATAAAACTCTCAGTGGGCAGCAGGAATGGAGAAGCTGCCTCAGATCATGCTCTGGAGGTCACAGACCCCAGCTCTCACTTTTGCAGTTTGGTTTGATGGGACACAGGTTGCCCTGAGTGCATTATGATCCTGCTCACCTAAAGCTTGAGCTCAGCTTGTCCTATGCTCAGGTTTGAGTCACATCATTGATCGGCAGGTTAATAGGGAAGATATAGACATTGCTTTGTTTTACTTCCTCTGTGCATCTGAAAAGATCTCTCACCTTGTACCTAGATTATCAGTGCCTTCAAGCAAAAATTCATATTGTGTACAGTCAAGAGTTATAGAACACACTTTGCCGCCTAACTCTTCTTAAACTGCCACTTAACAAAGCATCCAGACTGCACACTGTCAAATCTCAACCCACCATCTTCCCCCATGAAAAACTCTACAAAAGCCGAACCAAGGCTGGTTTTGGCACCTGGCAGGTACAGCACAGCCACAAGGACGTCAGCATATCCCCATTGAAGCTACGGATGGGACTTCCCAGACCCACACCCTCTTTTTGCCTTGACAGAAACTTCACTCCAGAAGTCAACCTCACCAGTTTCAATGGGGAGACACCTGATTTACGTTGTGCCGAGATGAGAATCTGTCCGTGATACTTTATTGCCTTTTAAAGCCAAGAACCCAGCAGAAGCCAATTGTGTCTGATGTGAAGCTGCTGCACACCCAACGTGGAATCTGCAGAACTCCATAAACCAGCAGTGGTCTAAATAAAAACTTCAAACAAGACATTCTGGCATTGGCCAGAAAGAGTGAAGATAAATAGCTGGGAGCCGCCAAGTTGCAAAGGAAGAACTGCTTGACTGTTGGACGGAGAGCAAAGTAAGAGGCAGAAATTAGGCAGGGTGCTGGGAGTCTTGTAACACTCCCAAAAAGCAAAAAGGGGTCACAGCATTTAATTTAATTAATTCATCACCGGTCCAGAAGACTTTGTACTGAGCCTCAGGCAGTGCAATAAACATACAATCATTAAGAGAGGAAATAAAAGATTGGTTGGGTGGTAAATACTCCAGCTCCCTCTGCCACTCCAGCTTCCCTCTTGTTTCTTGTATCCTTGGTCAGTGCAAACATTGGAAGTAACACAGTAACCAAACGGTAACATTAAAACAACAACAACAAAACTCACTGTATTTCAAATGCCTTGGTCAAAATACTTTCAAGGAAAGCTTTGACTTGCTTTCCCCATCATTTTTGTTTTCCCTCAACAGCCCATTCCTCTAGGAAATGCTGTGGGCAGAATGGAGCAACAATCATGCTAGCTTGGCCTCCTCTCCCCAGGACTGGCAGAAGACTTAGTGGAAAACAACAAGAAGGATGTTTATCCTAAGGGGGCCGGATAGTGCTTTTGGAGGTCATTTCAGTAGTTTTGGTTGTACTCCTAAGCATCCAGGGGCCCAAACCGCTGTTTTGATGAATGTAATTGTATTTACAAATAATGGTATTTTGTAAAGCTCCAATGCTAAATTTTATGGGCCAGATGGTACAAACACTCACCCTGTAACTGTACAGTGCCTGTCCCTCACCACAGGACACAGAGGGAGGGCACAACTGCCCCACTGACACAGGGGCTGGAAAACTTTTGCAGCTGCTTGGAGCTATGTAGGAGCCTGGAGTGTCCAAGGAAACCACAGCAGAGGCAGAGCTGGCGAAAGGGAGGGTGACTAATACTCCATACATCCTCAGCAAGTGAAGTTCACGTCTGGCTCTTCTCCCATCCACTTCAAGCACTGCCACTGCTCCCACACTGCACTCGCTGCGCATCACTGTGTATCAGACCTCACTGTGGCTCCATACAGCAGGAAATTGGTTTTATCCCCTTTTCCCAGACACACACTGAGGTTTACTTCAATTGAGACACTTTTCGGCAGTCAGATGAGAAAACTATGATCATAGAATCATAGAATCACAGAATGGTTTAGGTTGGAAGAGACCTTAAAGATCATATCATTCCACTCCCCTGCCCTGGGCAGGAACACCTCACACCAGACCAGGTTGCTCAAAGTCCCGTCCAACCTGGCCTTGAACACCTCCAGGGATGGGGCATTGACAACTTCCCTGGGAAACCTGTTCCAACGCCTCATCACCCTCCTATTGAAAAAATTCTTTCTGGTATCTAATCTAAATCTCCCCCTTTCAGTTTAAAAATATTACCGCTCATCCTATCACTACATGGCCTTGCATAAAATCCCTCTCCAGCTTTCTTGTAGGCCCCTTCAGATACTGGAAGGCAGCTATAAGGTCTCCCCAGAACCTTCTCTTCTCCAAGTTGAATAGCCCCAACTCTGTCCCCATAGGAGAGATGCTCCAGCCCTCTGAGCATCTTCATGGCCTCCTCTGGACTAGCTCCAACAGATCCATGTCCTTCTTGTGCTAAGGATTCAGAAGATGGACACATGATACGGAAGATGGGTCCCCAAACCCTGGACCACACATCAGCCTACCTCTGCATCTGTGCACACACTGCCATATGACACCTAGGTACCGTTGAGGCAAATGCCACTACTGAAGAAAGCAAGGTTACTTATATGTGTGTGTGAATTGGTATCTGATAAACTTTGTTCATCACCCGATTGTCACTTCTGCTCCAGTATGTAAAGGTGCATCCATGAGTATACATGCAAGACTCAGCTGATATAGACATTGATATTGTGTCTCTAAGCTGGTCAGACAGGAAAACATTCATCAAATATAGTGCTGGACCACTGTTTCCCCTATTACTGAAATAATGTATTCACTGCAGAATAATGAATCAACTCTGATTCTGTAGCTATTACAAAAAACAATGTGGAAAGTATTATTATACAAAAATCAGCAAAGTTTGATTAATCAAGGCAGTTGGCTAACCCTATTCATCTGCGTCTTCCATATACATTCAGGAGAACAAATATGCTTACCCACTACTGATATATAGATCCTTTCTTTGCATAAAACTGTGTCTGATTAAGGCTTCATGATAATATTCCAGAACTGCATATGCTGTTTCCTAAAAAAAAAAACAAACACCCAAACAACACCCCCCTCAAACCAAAACAAAACTCATGATGGCTTTGCCAATACTTCAGTATGTTTGTTTTTGCTCATAGTGAGTCCTGTTTTAAATCACACTAATGCATTTGACTTCTGCAAGAGGAATAACCAGAGATTTATTCGGTGCTGTGTGGCAACGGACCATTCTAGCAGGAAACTGAGCTGTGGAGGGGAGTTTTGCCAGGGAAGAAATCTCATCTAGATAAATGACACTCCTCAGCGGAGCATGGTTACTTATATGTGTGTTTGTACTGACATCAGATGAATGCTGTTCGTTCACTTGACTGTCACTTCTCCTCCTTTCCTCCAGTATTCCTCTGACTGTCCCTTCGGAAGGTTTAATCACCCAGTGTAAGGCTTTTTAACAGGGACAAGGGCACTCTTAATGTAAAGATGTTAGAAAATAACTGCAAATAAATACAACATTCAGTCATGCATTTAATAAGCATGGTTCATATATGAATGCATGCACGGCATGGCCCCTCTTCTCCCCCTCATGTCATAGGGCCAAACACTATTCACTGTGTGATGCCCATCCTTCATCTAAAGCTGATACTGATTCTTTCATAGTTAAACCAGCACTATACAGACTAGCTGGGGAGGAAAGGTCAAATCAGAAGAAATTCAGCATGTAGCACTGCTGGACATTGAGGGGGAGAGGCATGGGGGTGGGGGGGTTGTAGGTAAGTTAAGCATTAATTTGTAAAGCATGTTTGTCATGCTAAGTATCCAGCATTCAGAATCTGATGATTACTACCTTCCTAATAGCTGCATGTGATTAGCTTTATATTCCTGTAAATATACTGTGCATGGTGTCTGTGCTATATCTGATGAAACTCATGTTCTTATTAGCTGATCTTTGAGCAATAATGCCCAGGCAGACATAGTGTGAGCATAAGGTAGCACAGAGCTTGATTAGTTTCACTACAAAGAAAAGTCCTGCATATAGTGACTTTTAACCTCTGCTTCACCCCTAGCTACATCCTGGCCTGTGATGGTTGACACTAGGACATAATCAGACAGGTTAGATACACAAATCACCATCTTATCTATGCACCTTAAGATGCTAAATGTGCTTTTCCTCATTTGCCCACTTAAGGAAACAGGGAAGAGGCAGTCCCTCTTGCTTTTCTCCAAGGCACAAGTTATGGCATCAAGACTGTTTGTCAGCAATGCAAGTCTCTTCTTCAGTATCGCTTATGAAAGCAAAGCAGACAGCCACACGACAAGGAGATGGGGAGTTTGCTATGAGGACCTCTTTAAAACACAGGTCTGCTCTCAGTCCCCCCAAACCAGCTGTGACACCAATTTGTGGCCTCTCCTTGTGGTCCCTCACCCGGGGCTTTAGAAACTACTGGAGAGCTGATGAAAGGATCAGCCATCCAGCTGTGCACAATGCCTCAGGTCGCAGAGTGCCAGAGGGGCTCCAGGAACATTTTGCCAATGCATGAGGTGTACCTCTGGCTGTGGGGAGTGGAAGGAGGGGGTCAACTGAGCCAATCCTTGGTGTGCAGAACTTGAAAGTTCAGCTTAGGATGTGCCCAAGTGACAGTGTGACTGTGGCAAGGCAGAATCTGAAACACCTTCTGCTGTATCCTTGCCTATAGACCAGGCTAATGTCACCGGACTAGTATTCTGCATCAGCCAAACAGGAAAGCAGAGTTTAGTTAGTTTTGATTAACCAATCTTTCTAAATGCAGGAAGGTTAGGTGAGCACAAGGAATCTTACAAAAATAGCAATTTCAGAAAAATGCAGCAGGAAGCAACAGGTCATGGGGAGAGGATGGGAAGGAAGGTGGGAGGAGTTATTAAGTAGTGTTTATGGAAAGGACTCCAGTTTCTCCATAACAATGGTGGAGAAACAGGCAGTGCACTGGGAGAATAGCCATACACATTAACACTGTACGTTCAGCCCCAAGAGGTCCCAACAGTTGTAAAATGAGCCAAAGCTCACAAGGCTCCCACTAATGAATGGCCAGTGACAGTCCAAGCTGGTGCAGCACATAAATGAATGTGCGCTGTGACCAACCGAGGTGACTGGTGGCAGTCCCTGGATGGGACCCTTTGCTCTGGTACCAAGTGCTTGTGCCAGGACTCCAACCACCTCCTCCAGAAAGTTAGAAGGACAACTCTTCTCTTCAAAACTGCTTTCTAGGTTGTAAAATCATACATAGGCTTTTAGATTATATGGCAGGACTGTTTTCTACCATATGCATGACCACTACATAGCATCAGGGAACACTGATCTTTTCAGAAATGGCTAAGTGCTGTTACGACACAGATAAAAATAGTCAAAATAAGAACAATACAATAACACCTGCACCAGCACACTACACTGAAACAAACTGCAGTGCCTGAACACCAAAGAGCAGTAAATGGGTCTCTCACCACTCTTATCACAGAATCTCTACCGAGCGTGGGTGGGTTTTGCTCCATATTTCATCTCCAGCAACATACAATGAAGTTGCAAATGGCGTTATTGAGCATGCCAAAATGCCTATGCAGTAAAGATAACACTGAAATTGTGATATAAATCTATTTTCAGCTTTCATCTGAATATTCAGGATGTCTCCTCTTATCTCTGTTCTATATTATTTTTGTACTGCGAAAGATGACAAATACCGAACGGCAAGAGCAATCAGGCTATGGAAATTGCCTGCTGGGACAGACCTATATGTTCTCATAAGGCTTTTTTTTTTTTTCTTTTACCTTTTATTTTTATGATTAGTCAATCACTGTTCAGCTGCATCAAGGAAATGTAAGGTGAACTAGGAGAAAGAAGGTCAAGGTTATCATGGAAAAATTTAATCCCTCCTCAGTGGGAACTAGTTAATAGTTACGGCTAGACTCAAGTATGGACCTCTGTTGGGAATCCCAGTGAAGGTCAAAGGCAGAGAGAAGAAAAAAAGCTGCACTAAGATCTTAGACAGTCATAAGCAGACAGATGTTCCTCGGCTTTAATGAGCAGTCTTGGCTCCAGGTCTTTCTTGGCAGAGCTTTTTAGTTTTAGTATTTTTCCTTGTAGTGCAAGGTATGGCTCTGGTTAGCTGGCTCTGCTTAGCTGACTGCTGATGATTTTTCCATCTAAATAATAGCCTGACAATGAAGAAACCAGTTCATGATTTGTGACTTGATAGATTAGGTCATGGGGAATGATGTGCAGTTGTAATCATGAAAAGTAAAAATAAATAAAAATAATATTTTTAGTTTAAATGAGAACCAGTTTTAGAAGTTTAAACAGTGAATCTGATGGAGCTCCTACTGCAGGCTCCACCACTCCATCTTACATTTTTATCGTCATGGACAATAAACTGAAGGAAAATAACACAAAATGGACTTTTTCTTTACCAATTCTTTTTCCAAGTCAGCTTGGTGAGGATCATGTCCCTACTTTGGAAACTCATTTGAGTTTGGAAGTGCTTGACAATTTGCTACACTCAATGAAATATATTAAATTGGAAAGTACAGCTTTAGCAAATATCTTCTGTTCAAAACGCAAGAAGTATAAAAATCCAACTGTAATCAAACTGTGAAATCATTAATTTCCACTAAAAACTTGAGAAACTGACTTGTTAAAGATGTTGAAGACTTTTACCCCTTGTCTGCTAGGACACAGCTTCCTTAATGCAATGGCCACTGCAGCACTTGGTGGAGAATAATTTTGTTCTTTGTCAGGCATGTAGCTACTCTGATATAACCAGTGACTGAATTCAGTCCCTTTTCCAATATTTCTGGGTGTCGCATTTCTGGGTGTTTCAATTGGTCTGATATAATAAGATATCATGAATGGGAATTTTTTCGTGGTATAAGTTCTCATTTTAGACTGCTCTTCATTGTGATAGTCCAGATCCTGGTCTCAGGAAGGAAATGAAATGTCTAGGTGGCTTAAGCATGAGCAGTCTTTGGATCTCAATCAGTTACAAGTCAATAAAAAACTTAAAAGCCTTACATTGGCAGGTTATACAAATTCTCTGCTCCCTCCGTGTTCTCAGCTGATTCTCTTTTCATTTTGGAGGCTATGAATTACATTTCTTTGAAGCTCTTTTTTAGCACATCAGAATCTCATCCACCACTGGTTGCTTCAGTAAAGCTCACCCTTTTCCAGAACCAAGTGTGAAGTCTGCTTTGTGATAAATATCTGATGGTGCAGGAGTTCTGGGCTTGCTCCCAAGCTAAATTCACTTATATTGCAGCAAAACACCTGCCTCTGTGTCATCACAAAAGCAGCTCCCTATTGTAAAGTACAATTCAGTCTCTCAAACAAGATTCAGATTCCTTTTCCTCCCCACCTCTGCAGGGGAGGAACAGATGTCCTTAGCAGCTGAAAGGACCTTCCTGCCTCCTCATCTACCCAGCTTATATTTCCAAGTCATGAGTACTAGAACTCTTCAGAGTCAATTGGCTAGGGCTTCTTGTTTCCATGACACCCGTCCCTTCCCACAGTCACTCAGTTCTCAGGATAATTACTCTACGCGACACCTGCTGACTGGAAGTGACAGATTTACACTAGGATTGTACCCAGTGTGTCCGTATATTCATCCCAGCTACCACTGTGATGGGTCCCTCTTGATAAGCAGTACACCACACCAGTCATGGGACACTGACTCAGCTCCACAACTTCCCACGCATGTGGTCCATCCCATCAACAAATGGCTTTTGTAGGCTATGTGGGCCAGAGCAGAGACTCTCTGCTTAGTGCTGTGGCTGTACTCCCAAAGGCTAGGCAATGACTACTACCCTGCAACATTATACACCAATAAGAGGGTTGCCTATCTTGCCAACAGGTATTATAACTGCTGTTGCAGAACACAGTGGTGAGATTTTTGGAGGAAATGCAACAAGCTATGAGAGATAGGCAGAGGCAGGACAAATATTTATAAAAATGCTTTGTAACAAATACTTTTAAAGATTTTGGTTTAACGTGTGGCCAACTTTCTTGTTGATCTCCCCAAAGTTTGGATGCAGAATGGCAGTCAATTACAAAAAGCCAGAGAAGTTATTGACTCATGAACATATTTGCTGTAAATGGCAAGTTCCTCTTTGTTTAGCATTAGAATTTAAATGCAGTAAGGTAAAATAGAATAAAGCAGAGCTTACCTGAAGAGACTGAAGAATCATAACTACTTCTGTCCTTCCTATTTGTCCTGAAGGGCTGAATGTCCTTTTCCCTGTAAGTTCCAAACCCTTCAAAGCTTCTTCTTTTATTCCCACTTGCATCGTTGTCCCGCTTCTCACTCGAGGAATTCATTTCACCAAACACATCCAGGGACTCTGACCTTCCACTACTCTCAGTATTACCAGAGTACCTCTTTGTGCAAGAGTCAATGGGATCATTGCTTGAGTCACTTTTATCTTTACTCTGTGTCCACTGCTGGGCATCAGAAAGCGATAACGTAGACAGCGTATCCACTTCAAAGTTACTCTTTGAGCCTTTGTGCCCGCTTTCACAATGCTGGTGCTTCTGCTTCTCCTTATGCTTGCTTTTCTCATTGAGCAAGGAGAGGTCTTTATCTGAGCCACTTAGCCTTTCATTGATCACATGGCTGGAGAAGCCAGTGGACTTGCTAGCAAAGAGACCACTCAGATCTTCATGTGTCCCCAGTATCCGCTCATCCTTATGCTTGTGCTTATGTTTGTGTTTCCTTTTGTGAAGTCGGCCACTTGAAAGGCTTGTTCCTCCAACCTTTGGAGGAGCCAAAGAGGACTGAATGTCTCCAAGGCCCATTCCCACAGGTGTTTGTAGGTGCACTCCGTGTTTCGCTTTATGCTTGGCAGTGGTGGACATCTTCATATGAGAGCTTGCATGGAATTGGGGTGGGGGCACGGTAGGTCTCATAAATGGGGAAGCCGCTCCGAGCGTGTGAGACAGGTACAAAGGAGCTGGATACTGACCATAGTAACCAAGATTCATCATAGGCATTGATGTGTAAGGCATTCCATAGGGTGCATAGTAACTCCCACTGGGAATAGGGTAACCGAACCCTTGTAAAAAAGGCACCTTTGTCATGGTGTCATTGGTTTTGGCAGGTCTACCACGCTTCTTCTTAGACTTCATGTCAGAGGTCCTGCGAAGATAGAGCAATGGGTCATACTGGATATATGGCACAGGGTAGTAGTGATCAAAATTAATCCTGAAGATGCTGGGATATGGATTTTCATGATAAAATGTGTAACTTCTATGGGAAATCCTGAACACTTGAAACTTATTGATGAGTTCCTCAAGGTCTGCCAGAAACTGGAGGTCATCTCTGTTCTGCAGGCTTTTCCTTTTCCTCTTGTGCTTTGGCTTTTTAATACTCTCATGAGAGAGAAAATTATCCACAATGAGATGCTTCTGCCGGTGACCATGCCTATTCTTTGTGCTGGTGTCAGATGGGATAGCCTCTGGATTGTCCAGGGTGCAGAAATCAAAAGAGTATCTCCGGCGGGATTCTGAGCTTTTCTCGGCTTGGTCAGAAGTGCTGTTGTTGTCTGTACCTATTCCGCTGTCACTTGGTATGGTTTCCTCACTGTGAGATTCGCTCACCGGCGACAGCGTGACTTCTTTCAGAGAACCTATTTCACAGAGGTGGGAAGGTGAATTAGCCATTAACCTGGGTGGAGACAGCTTCCAAGTTCCACTGTGCATTCCTTTCTGGGTTTTTGTAGGAAGAGCACTGATAGGCTGAAGATTTGGCATAGTTTTTAACTCTGAAAAATTTGTTTCAGTGCTTGCAGGGCTAAGGTTGCCATTAGTCCCCACTAACTGTGTCGAAAGCGAATGAATAGCTGCTGGTGACGATGCCACAAGTGACTGCAGGTTGGAAGGCACTGCTGGGTTTTCTGGCTGGCTAGAAACAGGCCTTGAGTGCTTGATGGCTGTCTTAGGTTCTTCTGGCTGAGGCTGCAGTTCTGCTCTTGGCTTCCTCCCCCGTTTCTTACCAATGTAGATCGTCCCCCTTTTGCTGACATTGATCTGCTTCCCTAATCTGGCATCAATGGTGGTTGGCCCAGCACTAGATGGTGGCTGGACTTTTGCTTTCAGAGCTATGCTGCTGGAGCAGGAGGACAAAATCTGATTGAGAATATTCTTCCTCTTAAGGGTCTTCATTTTATTAATGGTCTTGATGGTCTTCTTATCCAAGACGCCAAGCTTCCCAACCTTTTTGTGAAACTTGAGTTCACTGATGGACTTGTCCTCTCCCGGGACCATCTGGGCCAATTTGGCCAGATTCCGTCTCCTCTTCCTTTTCTTTGTTCCTGGAAATTCGCGATTGATTGGACTCACTGGGCTGGTGGAGGTTCCCTCATGAATCGTTTCAACGGTGAGCAAAGGCTGCTTCTTTGGTCGTCCTCTTTTTTTCTTGATAGGTGTGATCACAGTAAGACTGTCTGTATTGGTATACAGAGGGCTGGATGGTGTGATGGGATAGGCTGAAGGAGGCTCCACCATCAGCTTCTCGGATGTTGTCATGGAGGTTTCCCGAAGGATAGATTTAGGTTTGCTGCAGGTCCATCGTCGCTTAGCTGCAAGTTTGGGGTGCTGGACCTCAGATAATTTGCTAGCTGTGGGAAGATCGGTGGGAAGGAGAGTGGACGTCACAGCTACAGATTTTCTGAGTCTGGTAGCACTGTTGGGGGAAGCTTTGTCAGTGAGCATACCGTTGTCGATAGTTACTAAGGGGGACTCATTTTCAATCACTTTCCCAGGCTTTGTGGCTCGAAGATCTTTTTTACCACCCTCTGGTTGAGAGCTAGTCCTGTTTGCTACTTCACTGCTCATAGCAAGTACAGAAGGCAGGCTTTTCTCCTGGATAGTTTTCTCCATGGAAGATTTTGTGGATTGCCTCTTTTTCCTTTTGTGACCAGATGTATCTGTTGTCGGAGACTTTATTGGGATAGTAATTCGCACGTGACTGGTGTCATTTTCACAACTGCTAGCAGAAGTGGGATTCTGCTTTGAGGGTGACGTATCCAACACACTGTCTATTGAGTAAGACTCCTTTTTCCCTTCCATACTGTCATGGGATTTGCTCTCAAATGCTTTCTGAGCGCTCTTTACCCATTCAATGTCTGCAGTCTGCATGCTTTGACTTATCAAGTCCTTTTTGCTGGACTTCTTCTTTGTACTCCCAGCCAGCTGATCGGAGGCCTCCAGCTGCACACTTCCTTCTTGATCACCGAGAGGCAAAAGTCCATTGCACTCAGAGGCGCTGCTTGGCTGTGTGGCTGCACTGATGTTGTTGGGTGATGGGACTGCACTGCAAATGGCAAGCTCTTTGCTACTGGCCGACAGCTGTCCCCATGTGCTGCTGGAGCAGGACTTCTTTGCTTGGGATTTGCTGAAGGAAACTCCTGGCTCTGGAGTGGGGACCTTGGTGGCACTAACTGCTTCTCGACTGGGTTCTGTGTTGATGAAGCAACTTTGAGAAGTGGATCCAGTATCGGAGCTCGCTGACCAGTCAAGATGGTGCTGGTTGCTACTTTTCTGCTGGTGCTTTGATTTTAAGGTGTCACCGGTGAAGTCTTGTTGGAGGCCCGGATCATAGTGCAGAGCAGAATGTTTTTGTGGCCTGTCATACACCTGGAAGGTAGAAGAAAATAAAAACAAAACAAAAAAAAATAGCTTATCAGTCTATTCATAACCACTGGTTGCAGCTCTTTATTCATACAGTGAATGACAACTCTTCTTAACCAAGGTCCTTGTAAGGGTTAGAAGCCTTTATAAAGTATTCTTATACTTGAGCCAAATTTGCATTTAGATTCATGCACTGTAAACAAGTTTTGTTTTGTTTTCCCACTCTAAAAACAATGGAAATATTTCTATAAATGCTAAATTGCTAAGGAAACATATTCTATTGATTTTTAATTTAAAACACAAGTGAAATATTCCCTTTCAATGGATGAATGGTGCAACTCAGCCTCCTGGTGAGAATCCTTTTTTCCTAAAAAATAATTCCTCACAGTACTTGACGCTCCACAACAGTGATTAAGCTCATTGTTGCAAACAAGAAAAATACAAAATTATTTCAGAAGTCGTAACAAACCCATGGGCCCACTTCCCTATGAAGCCAGAATCTGCAAAGATTTACTTGCTTAAATTTTCACATAGAAGTCATCCCCACAAATTTACTGCTTAAAATAATATGCATAGCGTGAAGTAAGTGAAGCACACTTGGCAGGTTCAAGATTTGCATTACTCCCTTTCCATTTTAATAATCTGCTATTTGCAATGTTGGTAAGAGATATTTTCAATATGATTTCTAATCCGACAGCAGCTCTTCAAGCCACAGAGGTGAGAGGAAGGGCAACATTATGCTGAGGAATGATACAAAGCAAAAGAAATTCTACTACTTTTTTTCTCGGTGGGCCTCCTTCAGCTAAAGAAATTATGTTTGTTCCAGTTGTAACCTTGTGAAACATCTCTTAAAGCAAAAAAAGAAAAAAAAAATTCATTAACTGACCTCTTCTAGCTATTTGTTTTCTCCTCTTACATTTAAGAGACTTTTTTGTAAAGCTCTGGATCAAACTGCGCAACTGATTTTGTACACCTAGTACTGCAAACAACTGTTCTTAGCAAACTGTAATGACACCGATCTGAATGCCAAATAAATGATGAGAGACTTAAAATAAATGTGTAACCAAGGAAAGAACAAGAGAAAACAACTGCAGAGTGTCTCGTGTTTCTGCAAACACCCTGTTACAATTAAGTTTCTATCAGCAGCATTACGTTAGATCCCCGTTCAGGGTGTTTGTAACAGAGGTTTTGGGGCAAGGAGACCGTCAGCGTAAGACAGTTTTGAGCTGGGAAACAAGGTGTTCCCAGTTATGAGCAACTTCAGAGGGATTTGAAAGGTGCTAAACACACCCAAGCCCATGGTGCATTATTTAGTGACCAGTAAACATTCATGTTATTGGCAAATTGATGTTGGGATACCCTTCATGTGCATATGAAAATAGGCATGTGTTTTTTTGGAACAGGCAATAACAATGAAGCTGTTCTGGTCCATCATCTGAGGAGTAATAAGGACTTTTAAATCCCCTGGATAGTTCAGCTGCCGTGCACATGGACCAGCCATGCTCAGGGAAAGCAGAGATTTCCAGGAATTGTGGAGTGAGAAAATGAAAGCATGCAGCTGCGGTGGAGCTGCAGATGTCGCGGGTGAGCGACACCAGGTTTTTCAGCCTGAGAAAAGACCCAAAAGCATAAACAGCCCTCAGGGATTGAATCAGATCCTCTTCCTCCTCCTTTTCCTCCTCCTCCTCTCAGTGGCCTCCCACGCGCCAGCCGCACAGCGGCCATGTCCCACACCGCCGGTGCCCTCCTTCGGAAAATGGAGCCCACTCGCATCCACATCTTTGGGATGAGGCCAGGGAGGGGTCAAAAGGAAATCAGTGGTACTGGCATTGAAGTTTGATAGTTTGTTTGGTTTTTTTGTTTTTTTTTTTTTTTTTTAAGTGACTCAAAGCTCCTGAGCTTCATTTTACCTCAGCCATTTGGGACTTCTCCTGCCGCCCAGGCCAACAGGCCGAGTGTGCTGTCAGCTGGGCATGAGGAGGTGTGCAGGAGGTGGTCATTCCCTGGTGAGGTCCCAGTGGGCTGGAGGTGGCTGCCCTCCACTCCCATGAAACATCATCTTCCTGCGGTACCACGATTTGTGACTTGGAAAAGCCCTGGAAACGATGGGCTGAGGCCTCTCCTGGCCCCGAGGACCTGTACCAAGGCAGGGCTAGGCTGCTTCTGCACAGATCCTGGCCTTATGGCTGCAATCAAAGCAATTCCTGACACCCACTTTATTTCCAAAATGCTGAGTTGTGAAACTAAATGACCTGAAAAATTTCATTTGGAAGAAAAAAAAGGAAATAAATAAATAAATAAATAAAGAGGGTTACAGCAGTGAGTGAAAACATCGCACACTGACAACACCCTGGTATCTCCATGTCCACTTCACACAGAGAGATCTCAAGTTTAAAAGGAGCAATAATCTATATTTTAAGGCGACTAATAAGGGCTCAGAACTGAGAGGCCAGCTGTATGTCAGCAATGAATGCTGATATACTGCTTGGCTCCTCCAGTCTCATTTCCTTGGCCTGCACATTATAAAATGATGATGCAACTTCCAACATATCCCTAATGATAGCCTTGTCATTACTCCAGCACCGCAGGCCACCACAACATCTATCTTACAATTCATGAGAAAGATATGCCTGTGTCATCAAAGGTGCCAACTCCAGAGATATTTAATCACATGGATAAGCACTCTGATTTCCATAGGCCTTCAAAAAATGACCAGTCTGCAGGATCAGGAGACTCTATTTCCTAAGTGGGATGTCAAAACTATATATCTGCCCAAGCACATAACAGTCTACTGTGTTTCCTCACGCAGCTTCTTCCAACATAACACTTACTATTTGCTTTCCCTTGCCAGACACGTCCCTATCACCCCAAAATAATTCTTCTGTGGCACGGTGACCAGAGATCATTTGGCTGCATCAGGTTGGGTTTCACTGGCCGCAATGGATACGTAGGGACTGTTTACTTAAAGTACTGGTAAACCAGTTGAAAGTAATGCAGCCAAGTGTATTTTATTGCCTGTGTATCCATCTGTGTTGCTGCCTAATGTTTAGGCTTCAATTTTCCTTGCTGGCTAAGGAGTCAGCAAGCCCCAGGTCAGTTAACCTAACCCTCTGACGAGCTAGCAGAGAACACTAGAGCTGTCAGTAGGGTGACGGCAAACAGAGCCTTCAGAAACCTAAATCTTGATGCCTTTCACAGAAATTAATGACTTTATTCATCAGTAAGTGTGCAATATAAGAACATAAGGACATGGACCTGTTGGAGCGGGTCCAGAGGAAGGCCAAGAAGATGATCTGAGGGCTGGAGTACCTCTCCTGTGAAGACAGGCTGAGAGAGTTCAGCCTGGAGAAGAGAAGGCTCTGGGGAGACTTTTTAGCAGTCTTTCAGTACTTAAAGGGGGCCTACAGCAAAGACGGGGAGGGAGTACTTATCAGGGAGTGTAGCAACAGGATGATAGGGTAATGGTTTTAAACTGAAAGAGGGTAGATTTAGATTAGATACCAGGAAGAATTTTTTCACTATAAGGGTGGTGAGCCCCTGGCCCAGGTTGCCCAGAGAAGCTGTGGCTGCCCCATCCCTGGAGGGGTTCAAGACCAGGTTGGACGGGGCTTGGAGCAACCTGGTCTGGTGGGAGGTGTCCCTGCCCAGGGCACGGGGGTAAGAAGTAGATCATATTTAAGGTCCCTTCCAACTCTAACCATTCTGTGAATATACTGCAGCTCCTTAAGTCTTGGTAAGGGGCTGTAAATACAGTTCCTATGGCATCAGGGATGGAACCAGCATCAAGAATCGTGGGCTTTTTCATGAAAACAGAAGGATTTATCCTTATTTATTTTTGGTTTATGAGACCCTAAAAATACTTCATACTTCAGTGCCTGCCTCTGTTTGCAGTTTGCCCTTTCATTAAATGGGATTTTCTTCAGCAGCTAACTATTCTGCACCAGGAGTCTGCTCCTTCTTCTTTTGTGAAAGCAGAAGTGTTCCTTAACCCATACAATTTTATCACATCTCACCAGACTTTGTCGATATTTCTTTTGATATTCAATTTAATGGATGTGTTTAGCAGCTAATAATGCCATCTTTCCTTTAAAGAAAATAAAATACACATAAAGCAGCTAATAGGTTTCATGACTCCAAAGAAGTTTGACTAATGAGATCCACACTTACTAAACCTTAGATTAAAAAAAGTGAAGTTTGAATTCTGTTATTACGAGTGTATGATTTTAATGCCAATCTCATGAGTTTCAGTCCTCAGCTTTGGCAATGGTGGGTAGACCTATGAGTAGGATACATCCCATATACTGGCAACTGAAGAGCTCTGGCCAGAAAGCAGAGGAGGTGGGACCGTACGCTTACACCTGCCTTGCTAGGCCTGTGCAACCCCGCACGTGCAGATGTGATTACTCCTCTTTACAGTTTTATTCTGGCATGCAGCCCTTGTAACCGAGAGGATGAGACTGTATCAGTCCCGTGATGAGCGGCACCTTATTCTGCAAGCATTACACAGCAGCAGAATCCATCCCTTGAGGACTCTTTTAATTTAGCTACTGGATATCTCATACTACCTCCCCGGTCCCTACCCTGAACTTCTCTATAAATCCACATGCTGTGTCTGGTCCCAAAGCAAAAAGTGGGAGGAGATACCAGCAACCAAATAAAGAGCTAAGAGAAGAAAAAAAAAATCCAAATAAAATTGAATATAACTGAAAAAAGCAATAAGGATAAAATACACAATTAGAGAAACCCATCACCTGAAAAAAAAATCTAATTGCTAACAGGAGATAGTACCCCCCTTCTCCAAATGTACCTTTTTATAGAGGTAACACACATACAGATTGTCAAGAATCTGGCTTGCAAATCAAAGTTAATACTACAACGCCCCCTCTTTAAATCATTTGCAGATCCATCTGTGTAATGGCTCCTCAAGTGTAATTCCCTATTAAGAGGCTTTATCTGGAGAGATAAGCAGCTGGTTCCCATGTCACTAATTGCTGTCTGCTGTGATTTTAAAACATCTGCACCATTGTGCTCTTCATTTTCATATTCTAATCACCCTGAAACTTGAAAAAGGTACATCATTGATTGTTTCTGTGGGTTAATTAGTACACAGTCTCCTTGTAGAGACAATTTAAAGGCAGTCAGAACCTCAATCAGCAAGTTTGTTTTAAAAATTAATAACATCGGGAGCGTCTGTGGGGATTGGCATCCGCAGTGACACATCAGAGTATGCTCTGGGGACATACCATCCTTTGTTATCTTCTTCACAGGCTGGAAATAAAATTAAAAAAAAAAAAAAAAAAAGAAAAGAAAGAAAAGAAAAAGAGGAAAGGCTTTCCTAAACGAATAATGTCACTCAGAATCAGCGTCTTGGGAAGTGCTTGCTTTTATCTCAAGGCCACCCCTGCCTCTCCAGCAAGAATAAATCTCGTCAAAACTCCGTGTAATACCTCTGTGTGGTCTAGGAACTTGTAAGCCATTTTTGATAACAATTTTGGCAAGGTGGGAACTGGCATATCATTGGAAACCCATGGGATGAGGCTGTGACTGCTTGGATGTATGTAGGCATTTGCTGTGCTTGCCACCTGGGTTGGCTGGATGCTGGGTCACCAGGCATTGTCTCCAAGCCATGCAGAGAAGGATATTAGCTCAGGCACAGCACTCTGCCATGGCAGCGATGTTGCATGCAAAGTGGACCTTCCTTGTAGCCAGCTCAGAGCAAAGGCACGCCTGAATGCATACCTGTTTTAACTTAAACTTATACTTGAAAGTACTCCAAACTGCTGAAAACAGACCTTTGGTGCCTAGCAAAAGGTCAAGCTAAGATTTTTGAGACTGAATGAATAAATTTGGTGACACTGAGTTTAAGTGGAAAATGCAATGGGCACCTGCCTTCTGAAAAATCAGACTGTTTCGGTCCTTCACAAGGAGTTTCTAAAACTGGAGAAGCTCCAGGTGATTTGTTCCTCTTGAAAAAACTTTCTCTTCAGTTTTTGCTTCCTAGACATCCATGAAAACATGTTACTGAAGAAGAAAACCTTTCAAGAGGAAGAATAAACTGAGATTTCTAGCTCTGACACATGAATAAATAATCCTGGCTCAGCTCATACTTTTGCTCAAAATTGAGCATTTCCTCGTGTCCCTGTGGGACAGCTGCAAACTGCTCACTGGAAGGCTCTAATCAGAACTACAGGTTGGAGATATTTCGTGTATTTGGTGAGTGCACTGAGCCTTCCTGGGGTAGCAATGCTCTGTAACTAAAAGATGTCAAGTGGAGGAGACACCAGGTTCAGGGAAATGTAACTCTGGCCTGATGGCTTACAAGTTGAGCAGTCATTGACATGAGATGTAATCAATTTATAGGAGGGGTCTGTGATAAAGTCACATCAGTTCATAATAGCAAATGTCTGAAATGGTTTCGGGAAGTCATTTAGATCCTTGGTGACTCTAACCAGGGTGGAAGGATCATAAACCAGTATACGACACTTGCTGGAAGGGCAAGGAGCAGTAGTGTCTTCTGAGGAACCCCACTGAATCTTGTTCAAAACTGATGTAGAAGCTTTAATTCCAATTAAAATACTAATGGCAAGCATGTCAGCAGGCACTTACACAGAATTCATCTTTATCATCCCAAAGAAGGGGGATTTTCCAGAGCAGTTTATCAAATTTATTCCTGCCAGAGTTTACTCCTTCCCCAGCTCCCTGAGTCTTCAATAGTAAAAAGCCCAAACACCACCACACTGACAGGATCATTTGTTAGATAAAGAAAGAGAGGCAGGAATTAACATGAAGCTGCAGGGGGACTACTTGAGAGCAAGACTCAGCATGGGGTGGGAGTGGGTTAATTAAAAGCAAAGCATCACCTGTTTGTGTCCATTCACTGAACACAAACATCACAGACTATGGTGCAAGTCTCACGCAAATCAGGAGGATCTTCACTGAAGCTGCTGGCGGTCCTTCCAGATTTGCACTCCCATTGCTATGTGGTTCTGTTTTCCCTGAGATATATACAGAGAAACTGAAGTTCAGGCTCTTGCACTATAATTGTTTTGAGAATACCTATCTAAAGCACTTCCCTTAAGGAAATGATAAAGCAATGCACAGAGATTACCGAAGGGTCCAAAGATGCTCATGTGGCTGCAAATCAAAATTTTTCATGCATTCCTGGTAAAGCGTCCTGATCTACTAAATAATTCAGGAATTCTGAAGTTACTCCAAATTAATTTTGCTACCAGCTTTAAACTGGATGATTTGCACGCTATTTCAATCTTCTGCTGGATTTCAGGCACTTCCATTTTCCACATACAGGGACTGAGGATTTTATTTGGGTAAATTGCAACAGCATGGTGAATTTATAGAGGTAGGATTTGGTGCTGGCAGCTGATCTGCTCCTTACTAGTGGGACAGACCCATATCTGCACATATTTTCTTTATCAAATGTTTAAACAACCCTGCTCTTTTCAGGGCTTTGTATTAAGCACCGAGTCTGGGAAAACTCTAAACAATGGGATTTTTCTGTCATCTCCAACAAAGAGCCCATCACCACCGACATAACAATGCCGTTTAAATATCGTGTTTAAGCATAACACAGTTTGCAGCCTTAGTTTAGGCAGCTGGGAGAGAACAATTGGGCACCAGATAAGGTGGACTACAATGAGACTCACACAAATTTTCCCATTCATCTGGTGAGATAACCCTGGTTCAGTCTTCATTTGGCCTCAAGCCAGCGCAAAGATTTTTAAGCGAACATTTCAGACATTACATCCGTGAAGCCAGGGCTCACAGAGAGAGACGCCTTTGCTAAGTTGCGTGCTTTCGTTTATCCGAAAGCCTTGTTAATGAACTTAGCAGAAACAGTGATATTAAGGCTTTATTACTCATATATAAAATGTAATTCCATCCCTTCAGAAGTGGTATAGTCCCATGGAGCTTGACCTGCTTTTCCCAGGGTGTAACTCCGACATTGCATGTCCAGCTTTCTATCTCACCCTGGTCTTCCACTTTGCTCTGTAATTTCAAGTTGTCAAGGGCAATGTATTTCTGCATAGTGACTTGGCCAAAATCAAAGAGCAGAATGATTCCAAGATGGACTAGGACCTGCCGAAATGCGAGCAGTAAGGGGTATTCGTCTTTCAAAGGTTTGCGGTGTTGTCTAGGATGTTAATGCTTCGACACGTCTCAGATTACTAAATTGGAAATAAGGATGTGAGCAGCTGTGCGCTGCGTTTCTGCTATAATTTTTAAAAGCCTGCAGTGCTTAATTTGCATTGAAAGATTTCTTTTATCCTTCATTTAGTATATGAATTGCAGTTTTACCCTGAATACTATTTTTTTTCCAAGGGGTGGGGGAAATACAAATGGCTTTTCCATTGAGGCTAGTGATTCTTTCCACTAGAGTTAAATAATTTGATTATAAATTGAGTTCTTAAATGTCAAGGAGATGCTGAATTCACCTGAAAACAGGCATTTAGAGAAGCTCATAAAAGCTGTGAGCTCCAGTCAGTTAGCTCATCATTCTTTTAGCATGCACTTCATTTAGCAGTTACTGACCGCCAGATTAATTCTTCCAAAGCATCCTGATTGCAGCTAAGGTCTAGCATGAAATATTGCACGTGCAACAGCATTAGCAAAAAGTCCAGAATTCTGCCAGAACATCTCTCTGGCACAGCAGCTGGGTTAAAGCTCATGAAAATCTGCGGCAGAGGTCAAATACACAGTGTCTTCCCACCTCCCTGCATTAAGATCTGAGTCCTGTACCATGAATTCAGAGAGAGCATCGCCTGTGCCTTCAGGAAATTCACCCTGAAAAGTTGAACTTCAGTGACTTGCAGCAAAATGTGGGAGGCTTGTTCCCTTTGGAAAATCTGCCTAAAGAGGTCATACGTGACAAATTTCTGTCTGGCCTGGTTACACACTGAAAAGTCACTGCACCCTGTGCAAAGCTAGGAAATGGTGTGGGGTGTATCATCCACAGACGGGACTTGTTCTGGACTCTCTCAGACAGCTGGTCTCAGATCAGACTTCCAAGTGGGAATCTCCTTTGCTTTCACCAGTAAAAATAATTATTTTCTGATGGAAGGGAATAGGAGTATGGTCATCTTTCCTTGCACTGCATGCAGTCCTTCTACCTGTCCAAGAAGGCATGCAGTGAAACCTGCCCCATTTGCAAAAGTTTACGGGAGAGATGGAGTTTCAGGAGTTTTATCCTCCCAGTCTGCACATAACCTGTGCCTATTTTTCACCACTGTTGGCAGATAAAAAGTGATCCTTCTCCCCTTCTTCCTAGAACCAGCAGCAACCCCATGAAGTGGTAACTGGGGAAATCCACTGCCCATGTTGAAGATGTCAAAAGCATGGCAGACGTCTCTGTTTCTGGACTAGAGGTGATGCTCCTATGACACAGTTGTTGAGGACTTCAGCCCTCTACCAGGTGATTTTAGTTTACACCCCTAAGGAGGGCAGGTTTGAAAAAAGACACACAGCAGTGCACTGGGACATCTGAGGCATGGAC
The DNA here is from genome assembly GCA_008658365.1 of Alca torda. Lineage (NCBI taxonomy): Eukaryota > Metazoa > Chordata > Aves > Charadriiformes > Alcidae > Alca > Alca torda. The sequence goes on from CM018101.1 coordinate 5,362,717, forward strand.
ATGTGCTATGACGATGCTCATGCCCACTTGCAAATCCTGCTTCAAGACCATAACGGTGGTGATTTTGGGCAGCAGCAACATCACAAGGTGCCCTGGCTAAACCTGAGTGCTCTCCTGTAAAGACCAATTTTACCAACCCCTGGATTCGGCTCCCTGCAGATACTTCTCCCACCCAGACACTTTTGCAGGCTCCCCACCACACCCATAACAAAGGCTTTCCCACTGGGGAAAGTTCAACCAGGCTTAGAAATAATGTTTTGGAGCAACAGCAACAACAAAAAAAAAACAAACGCCTGACAAAATATTTGTGTGGCAATCCTGGGTGAAGTGACACCACATTTTTGGAGCATTGCTCTTCTGTTTTCTGAACAACACGTATCTCTGCTTTGATGTTCATCCCTCAACACTCCTTCCTCCCCTCCCTCCCCAGCTATGGCAAAATCACCTTTACTAATAAACCTCTAGCTCGAATAGCAGGTTTTATTTAGTGTGCTATAAAAACAGTCATTTCTCAGATCATAAAAGGGGCTCAACTGGACTGCATCATTTTGCTGAAGTGAGTTTTCTGGTGGAGCGATTCTCTCTTCTAAATGCTACAGTCCCCCACTACCAGTATTTATGTACCAAAATAAAATGCAATTTTCTGTATTTTATTAAGTGTGAATCTCCAGCGGAAATCCATTTGGGAGCTGAACCCAAGCTTTAATTGTTCCTTGACTTTCAAGACTTTCTCAGTCGTTTTCACAACAGAGCACCAGGCTAAGTACAGTTTTATTAAGGTGCAGCAGCATTACTTAAAGGCCCTGACCAAGTTTAGGTTTGGCATCCACACACATACATCAACAGCAGCACAGACCAGAAAAAAAGAGGGTAGGGAACAGTAGTCCAGAAAAGAGGCTTGCAAAACACCCCAAGCACAGCTTTGTGCTCGAATGACCTCCCAAACTTCTCTAGCTTCTCACCTAAGAAATCAGGGGTAAAAATTAGCTTCTTAAGTCCCCAGTCTTTCACCCATGAGGTTGAATAGGCAGGTGGAAAGCCTTTTAGTATAAATTCAGGCCTGGGATTAGCACCCAGAACAACAAAGCTTGTAGCACTCTTGCATCAGGATTTAGCTTATCCTGTGCTGACGATCTGGTCTAGAGAAACCCTTAAATTCTTGAACCTGTGCAGAAATTCAGTGATTTCTATGCACGTGCTCCCCTTAGGAGTGGAGACACAGAGACCAGACAGAGCCATCGTGCAGTACCACCAGCACTTCAGAGCATTGCCCTTTTAATTGCCTTTGTTCTGGTAACTCACCTAAGTACATTTCTTTGCTCTACACATGTTGACGAAGCAAAACCATTCCCAGCCCTGTTATTGCTTCCTCTTAAGTGCTGACTGTGTGCTTGAGTTGAGTAACTCTATAAAAATACTGACACTGAAGATACAGTTGGCTATGCAAGCAGCTTGGCACAGAGGGTAAATCAGAAGCAGGCACTATGTGTTTCAGACATCAAAATGCATTTTTCTGTCGCTAAGGGAGCAAATTTATGCCTCTTTCTTTTCAAAATGTAACTTATTCTGAAGGATTGGCATTGGAAGACTTGGCAGAAGATAAGTGGTCCCAAGAGCTACTTGAGGAGAGAGAGAGAGATCTGCTAAAGCACAGGTGAACCTGGTGCTATAAGCACCTGACATACACATCCAAGGGACTAAGAATACATGGGGACAAGAGTGCCACAGAAGCTCCTTCAGTTTCACAGACAGGCACAGGGTTTGAAGGTGAAGCTTGGAAAATGGAGATGAGAAACATAGACCACATTTTTAATAGGGATTTTAAATAATCATGAGAACAGCTTATCATAGCAATGGATTCTCTATTACCGGAAGTTTCATTTAAATCAAGGCTGGGTGTTTTTCTAACTGATGTGCATTAGTGCACGACAGCTATTGGACTTGTAACAGGAATACATTTAGGCAAATCTCCTGGTATGACTCATGCAGGAGGTTTGACTAAGTGATCAGAACGGATCTTTCTAACCTTAAAAATCTGTGACTATATCCTCTCTATATCCTCCAGGGTTTTTTCCAACCTTGTGTTAAGCAATTCCAGCAATGTGTCTTCAACCCCTTCCTCTGGGAGGCTATATCCCAGCGTAATAAATCTCATTGTTTGGAGTCTTTTCTCTCTTTCCCTGGAATCATTTCTATCCCTAGACACACCTCAGTTCTGGGTTCATCCCAACCATTTCTCCTCATCCTTGGCACCAAAAAGAATATTTCACATTTTTTAACAATTCATTTCACTTGCCATATTCCCTGCTGCTGTAAAGCAGTGTGCCCCACTGGTACAACAGAGCTGATTTACTAGGAAGAGCCTTATTATTTCAATGAGCATGGTGAGATGTGGTTCCCACCAGAACAAGCATGGGCAGTGTTGTACCACACATGGTTCTGCAAGCACGAGTGAAGCCAAGTGCCATTGGCTCAACGCACTCAGGCTACCAATGCGCCACAGGAGAAACCACTGTGATTCTTCTTGCCATTCCTCTGTGCTGGCTGAGCATGGACTTTTGAGAGGCAAATATATGTGAAATATTCCTCCAGACTGACTGTCTTCACCAAATAGCCGAGATTTGACCCTGAACTTGAAGATGAGGCACCAAGTCTGATACCCAGTCTGAATCTAAGTCTCACAGACATCTGTAAAAGAGCATGAAATAAAAAAAAAAAAAAATCCTGCATCTGAAGACGTGAGGAATCCTGGAGTCAATTTTAGGCAGTGGCTGCTTTTTTTCTTTCTATTTTCTTTTTTTCTGTTTTAAATATGGAAAAACATATTGATTTGGTCTTCTCCAGTTTAAATATCTCTGCTGTTTTGTATGCTGCATCACAGTCTCAAAACAAGAACCCAGATGCAGAACCCTGAATTGCTGGAGGTCTCTGCCTGAGTCGAAATGTCACACTCAGTGTTCAGAAGGATTTTGGGACTTTCTGGGGGGCCAGAGGGAGAAAAAAGAGCAAAAACTAAATCTCAAACCACTGTACAAAAGGATTACATACGTTGAAGTCACTGGTGCAAAAATTATTCAATGACTGGCTTAAATGTAATTCAAATAAGAAAAAAAAATGCACTCTAGGTAAAGTATTTATTTGTTACTTATTATTTCTTTTCCTGTTTTTCCCCGCTTTGTTCTGTTTTCCACTAGACAATGCAGATACTTCTGCATAGTCCCTGTTAAGGATTCCTCTCAAGGATACATGCGTATCTATTTTCTGCAACCAGACAGAAAAACCTTCTGAAATCAGTACAGATTCATCACCCACCCTGCACACGACCTTATCAGCAGTTGCGATGGGTGGCCCCCATGGAATACTATGGAAAGGGCAAAGCTGGAAAACGTGCGCTTTAAAGTGCCAGAGACTTTAGTTCAGTGTGCAGCACTTGTAATTTCTGCTGCTACAGACTGCGCAGCTCGTTATGGATATCTGAGAACTTGGGGTTTCCCTGACTAGAGGCTGTGAGATTTATTACAGTAAATTTTTTTTTTGCCTTTTCTTTTTTTTTCACCCTGAAGTGGGTAAGGAATGGTTGAGAGTACCAAATACCTGCATGTGTAATATCTCCAGAGATGGAGAGAGGAGAGAAACAAAACTTCCTGACACTCATTTCCCCACATGTAACATATTTTGCATTTACTTTTATTTACTTCTTTAATATTTAAAGAGAAGCCAGTGCTGTGCACAATGGCTAGGTTTTTGGTACGAGAAGTATGATAAAAAAAATTGACCTACATTCTTCCTGCCCCATCCAAGGACACATTTAGGCTTTTCGGAGTGACAAGGACTCAGATGGATGAACTGCCACAGTGGGTATAAAAAATTAAGTTTTTAGTCTCGTCAACGTACATGTTGCAATCTGGTGGCATCTCCTTGTAAATATATTCAGAACAGGCAAATGTTTCTATCTATCATGCCCTTCTCCATCAGGAACTGTGGATATATATTTTGTAAGAATACTACTTCACTGAGTAAAAACTGAGTTTACATGCTTATGTGTGGCAGGGGGGTATAAACAAGTGAATAAACAAGTAACAAGTTTATTATATATGTTTTCTATCACACTCTTCAGAATTACATCCACCATATCATTCATACAAAGCAAAGAGACCTTGTTGGTATCTAAAGTTTATCTTCAATAAACGTCAAAGCACTTAATGAAAGAAGTGGGAGTCACTATTCTGCACACTACACATGGAAATACAAAGGCTCAGTGATTTGCCCAGTGTCTTTCCATGTTCTTCTGCCAGTGCCAGTAGAAGAATTTAGGTTTCCTCACCCTCATTTTTGCCAGAGCCTATGAAGGTTCCCAAAAGCAAGATCCCAAGCCCGTGCTCCCAAGGCATTTTACAATTGAGATGAACATGACTTCAAATAAATGAACATCTAGCTGAAGCACAAACAGACTGAACCTTTGCTATGTGTGAAAATGTGTGTGTCAGCGTGGGTGTGAAAATCAAAGGGCTCTGAACTGACTGAAATGATGACTTGCCATCAAAAGTGACCATGGGTATCAGAGACGCAACTGGAATCCCCATTTGCCAAAGCAGACGAAATGTGGGGCCGTGTTTCAAAGCAGCACAAACCCTTTCACAGCCAGCCAGATGGGACCCAATGAAGTCTCAGGTGTACAGGGGTATGATTTCTATGCTGCAAACCCGTGACTGAGCATTTTTAAAGTCCTTTACTTTGTGGTCATACGAAAACGGATTATCCATGCATCTGCGGTCGCAACACACCTGTAATGTTCTACCTGCTCTCTGTGTGCGTGTGTCTGTGTGTGAGTGTGTTGGTGGGAATTTCATTTTAAAGGAGGCTTTTTTTTTTTTTTTTTGCACAGAAAGAAAGCCCAGACTGTGAGGAAGATCCCCAGTCATCCACCCTTGAGGTAATTACACCAGTAAAAGCTATCAGGTCTATCCACTTCTCATCAAGCAAAGGACACGGTCACAGGCAAGAAGTGACCTCGTGTTTCTGCTGCTCAAACTCTCAGCAACCCACAGCAACTTAAATTAGAACATGTGCAATATAATTAGATTTCCTTCCCTTGCAGACTTGTCGTGCTTCTCCTGTCTGAAAAGGAGGGGACACTTCAGACAGGCTACAGCTCAGCGGGGCTGTCTGCTGCTCACCGGGGTTTTGCTTTGAGCGTGATAGGGAAAAAAAAGTGTGATTCAAGCAAAGGCTTTGTGCTTTCAGCTCCTGCCCTTGCTCCAGAAAAGGAGCTTTTAGTTCGGAACCACAGAAAATAAATTCTAGAGTAGGAGGTAAAATAAGAAATTCAGGTCAGGATTCATATCCAAGTTTCCTCCACATGACTGAGGTGTTTGTTATCAAGGCTGTAGCTTGGAGCAACCTGGTCAGGTATGAGATCAGGTTTGGAATGACACCTATTAAGATATTGCAGGAAATGGCCCTCCAGCACTATGTGCAGAAAAGCTTGGCACTATCTGTCAGTTGGAGAAGGATATTCACAGAGCCTGTCCCTGGCCACCAAACTCTGAGCAACATCTGGTTTAGAAGCCTGGGTCCACGAGCCTGGGTCCACTATACAGTCCACGAGGCCACCAGCGAAGACATCAGAGCATGCTACATCACTCCACTGAATATACAGGGTACCTGAGCAGCTAATTCAGGCACCTAAATTAGGTATCTAAAGGGAGGCTGGATGAATATAGCCGGATTTATGTAGGCATCCTGTAATGCACATTTACCCCTCTTCCTCCTGCTCCATACCAGACCTGAAAGGGATAAACTGTGCCTATACAAAAGCCTTTTGGAAGCCTTTCCTGACCAATAAAATGTACAGAGGCCCAACCTATTCCTGACAAAGCTTTCAAGATTTCCACCCTATTTTTTATTTATTTTTTATTTTTTTTTAATAGGGATCCTTACAGTTCTTTGAAATCACATTTTGAATACAGTGAACCTTTCCAGCTTGCCTAATGCCATTCCTCCTGCCTGAAGCAGAGGATTTTTCATTCCTCGCCCTTACAAAGTCTTAATTCAAATTGTTCTTGAATGAAAGACTTTTCTTTCCTTTTTGAGGTAAACCATGGAAGAGCAAAGAGATAATCTTGGATACACCACAGTCTGTGTGTCTTTTCTTCACTGTTTCCAGACAAATAGAAGTATTGTGAAAGCAAAAATAAAGAGCAAACTTATGCACACAATTCAAATTTAAAACCAGTCTTTTTTTTATGAGTTAACAGACGTTAACGTTTCCTTGTACTCTCCCTGAAAATGCCATGTTATACAAATGGACATTTGAAAACAGAGAAAATCTGTTACCAGGATTCAAGCTGGTCATGTGTTCAGATCACCATGCTTCTAGCTTCTTGTTCAAAATTTTATTTGGTCATTTGAGGTTTGCTTATCAGTAAAACCTCGAGTTATGGATATTCTGTTAACCACAGGGTACAGCAGCTGACCACAGGAAGAATGCAACTGAGCTAGCTGCCCACTGCCTACAGAGAAGCATCACTTGCCTCTGGGCATCCTTTGCTTCTTCTACAGGTTATTTCCAACAAGAGCACCTCTGCTCCATTTGTGGTGCTTCCAGAGAGGCTTCATCCCATCACCACACCTTTAATGAGCAGTGTATTACTCAGCCCTCTCAGGCAAGGGCAGCCAATGGCTGAGAGACTAGAAAGGCTTTCCTCTGCTGTGATTAAATTTGGTTTGAGGCAGGCATAACCTGCTCTAGCTGTGTTTTTGACTCTTGGTCACTGTTTCCCAGGCTTACGGATTCAGCAAAAGAGAAAAAAAGAACATATAATTATGAAAACTTCTAGGGGGAGAGCACTGTCTGATGTTAGAAACCTAACCTGAGCTTGGGGAGTAGGAGTCTCAGCACACACAGGGCCAGTGGATTTTGACCACATTGATGCTGGACCAAGCCTTGGCCCTTACTTGGGCATCCTTTTGAGGACTCATGTCCCTCCTCTGTTTCTTTCAATTACTAATTTCTCACTCTAGCTATTTTAGCTAGCCCACACACGCAGGACTGTGGAAGTTAGCATCCTCTAACTGGCCTAGGAGTTTGGAGATTGTTGTTGTGCTCTTGCATCTTCCACTAACTTCAGCATGCCCCAATCTTTCATACATCCAGGGACAGTCTTCTGTAGTGTGATTATAGGGTAAAACTGAACTCCAAATTCAGCAGAGGCTTCTAAGTACTAGTGTTATATAAATCATGATTTTAGTGAAGAAGATGTTTCAGAATTTTATTCCAGTTCTAGGGGAGGCCCTGCTGAAGTGAGGGTGTCTGCACTGTTTCTTCAAAGGAAGCTGAACTGCAAAGCATTAAATTAAAAGAAAAAAACAGTGGGTGAAACTCATTAAATTTTTACCATCTCAGCTCATCACCTTACCTGATGGCCTTGTCCCATCACAAAACACGTAACTTAATGAGAACCCCTTTCCAAGAAAACAAGGGGAGTGGGTCACCTGGTTTAAGCTCCAGTGATCTGATTTCCACTCTACCAAGGGCAGCAGTTCCAGGATGCGGAGAAGACATCTTTCTCCCACTGGGAGGTGGCTTTGCCTGGCAGCAGCACCCCTGGCCAGTAGAGAAGCCACAAAATTTAGCTGAAGTGAGAGCTATGCATACTTGTTTGCTGGGGAAGCCGTAAGAGCTAATGCAACTGTGCTTTCTGTTGGTGAACTGAACAAAAGAGCTAAAATTTCTCCCCTCCAAACAATATATCATGATGGGAAAGAAGTAAAGTTTGACGCTTTGAGGAGAGCAAGGCTCACTATAGGAGTTAGTGGGGGAGCCTAAGAGGCATCAAAGCAGCCCAAAATCCCCTCCGAAGCACACAAAAGGGGTCATAGGTGCCTGCTTAAGTTTTCTGCCCACGCTACAGTAACACGGGCAGCAAAGAAAGACAGGCTGCTGTCTAACAATCTTGTCTTAGAACCAACGACGGTTTGGGGAAAATAACTGCAACGCTATGGTGTAGCTCAAATGAAAACATGAAGGTTACTAGGGAATACAAGGAGACTCACGGAGTAATTAAATAACCAACAGACACACACACCCACACACGCAGCCCTCATTTACTCAAAACCCTGACAGTTGTTTATTGAGAAGTAGGTGTTGACGGTTCACTTGTCTTGGATGGATTTCTCCCGGAATAAACACTAGTGCTTTCAAAATGCCTGATCCCAGTTTCTTGTAAAAGAAAAAAAATAGAAAAAAAAAAATAAAAAAACCCACAGACACTATATACAGAGCGAGTATCATTACTGCTGTGTGCCGTGGAGAGGGGACTCCATGTATGGGAAAGATTGAGCTACAAGAATGTTTTGGAAAATGAAGAGTTATTTCGCAATAGGCCATGACATCTCCCTTGGAGAAAACTTGCTCAGATTCTGCAGATTACTTTGCAGATGGAAAAGGGACAATGTCTAATTGCAATACACTCTCTGATAAAATCAAATTTGACTTGATGTAAAACTTTCCCTTCCCAGGGGCCAACACTGAACGTTGAAGGAGTCTATCCTTCTTTAAGCTAAACTTTATATTGAAGTGCAGGTGTAATTGATAACGTTGGTGTAGTCTCTGCTGTAAAACAGAGCCCATCAAATGCCAAAAGGCTGAGCAAAACTCCCCTTCTCAGTCACGGCACTGTGTTATCAACAGCTCAAGAGATGGCTGGCTTTTCACAACACAAATAGGAGGAAAGGGATGAAATGAAAGGAAATTCAGGCTTAATATTAGAACCTGCTGACAGGGAGATGTATTAAGTTATAGGGCAGCCTACAAATGCAACAGGAAACCTGTTCTTGAACATGTAGGACTAGAAAAAATAACAGGGAATGGAGAAAATTCTACAGGGAGCAATTGTGCAATGATAGGAAGGGAGACGTCGAGGCAATCTAACTACATCTTTCCCATTCTTCCTCTTCACGTTTCTGCAGTAATCCTGGAGTTTCTGCTGTTTGCAGAATTTTAGTGCACATACTTGAAACAAGGATAATCTGATACAGATTTGACCAATCTCTGACAGTCATAAGGGGCGAAAACAAGGATATGTAATGTTGAGAAAGGGTGGATTTCAGTAGCTATGCCGAGTTGGTGGACTGGCACTTCGATGCGTATATGAGCCCACATTTACAAGTCCATAACAGAGGTAAGTGCCTAATAAGGATCTCACTCCCGACTTTCCTTGCATTAGAAATGTAGGCACGTTAGCCCAGGGCATGGTATATGTTTGCGTTATCAAAGCCTGTAGCATGAATTAATCCTAGATAACATAAAACTTGTGAGTAATGCTCCAGACTCCTGTGATTCTTCTCTCCTTTTCCTTTTACCTGCTTTCAAGTGCTTTTAAAACCACTCCTATCCAGACATCATTTTCAGGGGACATAGATTAGCAAACTCATCTGAAGATACTTCTTTTGAAAGTATAATTAAAACCTTTTACATAATAAAATTTAAGTTTTGCATTTCTAGGGCAACAGAGACTTACAATATTTGTAAAGAGATATGAAAACACACAAAATCCATTCCAACCTTCTGCATTAAGGACAATCTATGTTTGTTTTGATTTCCACACCAGGAAATACATAAGACATTAAATGACTTCACTAAGGACAGTTAATCAAGGCCTCCTTAAGACACAGGGACTAGGAGTCCAAGCTTTAAATTCTATATTTTCTCTTAATAATGTAAAGGATTCATTTTAACTGCATTTATTCACAGAATGGTTGAGGTTGGAAGGGACCTCCAGAGGTCATCTTGTCCAACCCCCTTGCTCATGCAGGGCCACCTAGAGCAGGTTGCCCATTATTTGCACTGTGATTATGTGAACATTCAAACAGGAGTGGACATGCTTTACCATAACCACTGTACAAAAAAAAACACAGAAAAAAAATCTGTCTGAGAGTGATTCCATTGAAGCAATAAAGGCAAAATAGAGAAAAAGGAAGATGCAGCAGAAGAGGAGAGAGGCCAAAATACCATCCCACACAGAAGCCACATATTCTGACTTCCAATCTGGGACTGAAACCATTCTGCCAGGATGTTGATAGGTTTGCCACGCTCCCTGACTTACCCGTCAAAGTAATCAAGCAAATTACCCATATCACACACGTGTTTAAACAGGTCTTACACACTTGCTGCATGCATTCTCCAGGGGACCTTTAGATGCTGTTTGTACACAGTGCAGCATGAGCTTTCAGTGGTGTGAAATAAAAAGGTTAGTGCCACGGCAAAAGTTCCAAACACAGAAAATACACTTCAGGATGCATAAATAACTAAACAGTGTGCATTTAAAACATGAGCCATTAAAAACAGCTTTTGTGGGTAGACAAAAAAAAAAGAAACAAAAAACAACTGTAGGATGCAAGTTAATCTTTCATAAGGCAAACCTTCAGATGGTTGCTTCTTTACGGACACTTCACAGCACTCTGTTTCCTTTTGAACCAAACGTTTGTACAAAAAAGGCGTTTTGACAATCCCACTAGGATGTTCATCCTCTCTGTTCAGAGAGAGATTTATAAAGATCACAAGGCAGGATTGTGAATATAATGATCCCAGGGATTAGCCTTTCTTCCGAGTATGGTAGGGCAGTCCTTTGGACCTATGTGAAATCAGAGAGCGGGCTCTTGACTGTGAGCCAGCACGCGGCTTTCTTCTCACTACCACTATCCCTTCCGCACCTTCTCTCATGTGCTTGCAATACTTTAAATACTTAAAAGTTTAAAGCAGTTGTATGTTAGCTATCACCTTCCCCATCAAGGGAAAATGAAGGAATCTCCATTAAGAATCAGTGAACTGTTGCTCCCAGCCAGAGTGGATCTACTGCTAGGAAGTGCTTTTAAAGTATTAATAAGGAGCATATTGAACCTACTGGAAAATCAAGCCCAAAGGACAAGAAAAAGCTTATTCAGAGGAAAGAAGGTTTTGTGATTAAGACACTGGGTAGGTATTTAGAAGACCTCATATTTCCTCTTACTCTCTGATACCCTCTTTGACTTTGAGCAAGGAACTTGATCATTACCAGCCAAAACACCAGAAGAGGTCAGCTCCTATTTAGGCATTTAAGAGTGGATTTAATAGGAGCTGGGCTCACTCCCTAGTCGAGATGCCTGATTTAGGAACATAGGCAGTCACCCAGAGGCATTTTTGTGGTCAGTAAGAGACAAAAGAGACACTCCCATAGGGTGATTAGGCCAACAAAAAATCTAACTTGTGCTTTAGAGGTCCATGGGATATGGCTGCATACTTAAGGGTAAAAGCAGCGTTCTCAGAAGGAATTAAGGCTTTGCAAAATGTTGTGATGAATGCTGTGGCTTTCTGCCCCAAAAGACGAGAAATAATTATCCTTCCCTCCTCTTGCTCCATACCCCTGTTTTGGCTGTAGCCTGTAAATGCCAAGAAGCAGGACCTGTCTTTCACAGTGCCTACCACAACAGGGGTCTGGTTTAGTTCAAGTCTTCTCAGACTATCTGAATACAGTGGAGACACACACATTCAACTAAATTAACTGCTTTCACCCCTTGCCCCTGAGAACTAAAGAAAAGGGCAATAACATCATAAAAGTAGTTGAAATAGTATTACTCATAAAAGAAGAGCAAATGAGCATGCACAAGGAACTGTGTACTACCTGTCAATATTTCCCCAATTTCTTATGCATGTGAATTTTTATGTAATCATATTGGTTTATATCAGCTATCTAGTAAGTATATATAATAAATGACATAAAAACTTGTTATAAGAACAGTGGCCTCACAAAGACAAGAACCTGAAAGATCTCATGACTTGATGAGTTTGTGAGCGTGACCTCAATTGAGTCCATTTCTGCAAACAGATTAATGGTACAGACTTTAATTACATGGTCACATACTGCTCTTTTCTGCAGGGCCCCTGCTTCACCGAGTGCATGTGAGAGGTTTTCATTCCTGTAACTTTATAGCACATTAATCATAGGTGATGAGGCCACGAATCAGTTATGCAAGTCATCCCAAACACATACTGATGAATTCTGTAAACCACCACACAGCAACCATATTCTGATTATCCACCTGTGTTACAGATGAACTATTTTTGGATTGTTTTAAACAGCTCTGAGGACGTTTAGTGCCTTTTCAGTATCACAGGGATATCTGACGCACCATTCCCATAACACCATGTGCCTCAGTTACCACGGGGTCATTTATGAAGGGCTCAGTAAGGAAAAATATGGTGGTCCACCACCTTCAGCAGTGACCTGGAGAAACCTTCTGCATGTAAAAAAAGCCACCATAGTATCTTTAGACAAAAGTCATATTGCACAACTTCTGTCTAAAAATACTATTGGTGTTATCCTTTCTTGTTAGTGGTTTGAAATCCACCACTCACTCAGTCATAAATATTACATTTGGAAGGACCTTTCAGGCCATTCAAGCCACTCTCTTGCAATCGGTACAGTGGTCCCTACTGAATATTCACAAGCATAATTCAGTTTTGCCATCAGAAGGGTCATTTGCCTTCTAGTTACCATGGAAATAATGCAATGGACCACTGGTTCTTCACCACAACATATATCTTACTTTACAGTACACTCCAATATACATACACACATATATTCTACTTGCCTATTTAGTTCACTGCTAAAATATGTCCAGCCACGAGTATGTTGTCCAATAAACCCCACTGCTGACCTTAAGTCTCAAACAAGAAACCTCTTCCTGTGTTTAAAGTCTGATTTGAAAATGCATGGAGAGCTAACAGCAGCCTTTCTTTGAAGAATATTCATAGTTAAAATAATTTGCTCTCAAAATTTCTGTTTTACGAGGATTTTAGAGGGGAAGGAAATAAGAAACAATGGCTTTTAAGTAATTCATCTCACAGAAAGAAATTAGATCAGGGTTCATATTTTACAGTGATTTACATCTTGTGCAACCCCGTTACATTTAATGGGACTACTGAAGGTCTGTGTCAACATGGAATGTGACTCTTCAGGCTTAAGTGCCGTGATTCATGGACTGGGTTACAGTGGCCAATGTTTTTAGGATAAGACTTTATCTCCTGGGACTACTGATAGAGGCTTTAGTTTTATTTCTTTGGGGTTTTGTTTTCCCTTTGTTTGCTTCTTTAGGAATATTCAGTGGGATTAACCAGTCTGTCAGTTGCCCATATTTCATGTCTTTTGCTGTCACAATTATTCTAAAGGCAGTGTCTGGACTCCTGGCATGTATACTGTCTTTTTTTTTTTTTTTTTTTGGATGGCACGCCACTTTATTATTGATCATATAGATTATGTAGCACTCAGAAGGGAGCAGTACTGCCTGCAAGTGAAAACTAAAGGCCAAGGCCAAGAGAGGCACTATTTTATAAATACACATGGTGATATTCCCCCTCTCAACTTCTATTTGCTTTTTCTTTTCTTTTACATCTTACAACAACCTGACATAAGTATATGTGGGCTTATATATAATTTTTTTTCCCTGTAATATTTATAATATTAAATTGCTGTCGTGGATGAGCCAGAGTTGTTACCGAGTTTTTGACATTGTTGAAACAACAGACTGCATGTGTATGTTCAAGATGCTATTGAATGAAATGTTTTGGTGCCTCTCGCCATCTCTCAGGAGGATTGTAAGAGTATGATGAATATTCAACATTTCTATTCTATTTTATTAGATTTTGTAGCACCTTATAAACTACAAGAAGCACTTCTTTGTGTCGTATACACTTTTCCTGGCTGAGACCATAAACTACTGGACAGCATTTCAAAACCATTCTGAAAAGGGGAAAAATACTCTAGCAAAATTACTTCAGATTACTGAACTGCCCCCAAATATATGAATAATTCTGTGGGATATTTCATAACTGCAGTTTCTAAGGAGGACTGCGAGCACACTTCTCACCTGAAATGCAGTACACAAGGCCTACTCCTACGCAGGAGTTTCCATTCGAAAGGAAAAAAAGTAAAAATCCATAAAGTCACTTGTGTTTTGCGCCGAAACGAATGCGTGCAGGAAACCGATATTTAAGTCTCCCACCAGTTCATTCTGTAAGGGCCGATGAATTTACAGTGGAATATTCCAAAGGAAACTACGTTCAAGTCACGCCAGTGCAGAAGCACTTTCTATTTGATACTGTCCTGGCAGCTGTTGGAAGCGCCGTGTCCCCTCTTTAGGTGCAGTGACTACACAGGAGTGGGATGAAATTTAATCTGAGAAACTCTAAATCAAGGCATGCCTACACTTTGTGCTTAGCCTAGGCTCTTAAACTTGTTTTTGTCCAACACCAACTTCTATCAGGCAAAAACTTATTTTATGAAACCTTATTTGTACTTTGAGCTTGCAATTCCTTCCCCAGAAGAGGATACACATACAAATATTACCTTTTTTTGGTGTATCACTGCAGAAAACTAAGGGTGTTCTCTCTCAAGTGGTACCTGAGAGCTCATTGCATTTCACAGCACAGGGAAGATATCACAGACATTTTAGAATACATATAGAAAAAAAAAAAAAAAAAGACTATTTTTCTCCACCAAATTGGAAACCAGCTCGTTAAAATCAGGGCAAAAGAACTCCCAAACCAAACACAGAGGCTTGAAGCATTTCAAATGGCAAGTGGGTGCTTTTGATCATATCGCATGTTTATCCACCGCCTTCCTAAACACACGCAAAAAGATCTTCATGGCTCAGTTTGAATCTCCTGCCCTCTGACAGGGTGTAGGACCAGAGCCTGCTACGCTGCAGTTTGCTTCACTTGTCCTTTATTAATGGTTTACCTTGCTCCCTCCTGATACCTCCCAGCGCGAGCACAGAAACCCCAGCAGCTCTGTGACCTTTGCAGAGGCGAGGAGGGGGAAGAGAGGAGAAAAGAGTTTAAAGGTGGGTTTGATCTACTCCGCAAACACTGACCACGCCGCGAAACAAACAGCTGCGAGAAAAGACAAAGACGGTCTGAGAACGGAAACCAATATATTCTGAAAGCTGGGAGCGGTTAAACGCGATGAAGAGCCACAGCAGCTGACGGGGAGGGAGCTGGGAGCGGGAGGAGGGAACACTCTGTCACATGCATTCGGCGTATTATCATTTTTCAATACTCACATTAAGAACAACCAAACCGCAAAGTTTCATAACTTGTCATTTAGCTCATGGGGCGAAAATGAAGGGGGGGGAAAAGAAAAAAAAAAAAAAAAAAAAAGAAAAGGGTTAAAAGAGAAATAATAAAAACAACTCTGAACCACAGGGAACTGCAAGGTGACCTTTAAACAAAATCTGGGGTAAGCAACCCACTTCTTGTCTTCAGAAGTCATTCATTTCCTAGCTCGCTGTTTGTGAAGGAAGGACGAAAGGCAGTTTCTCGAGTCGGCTGGAGGAAGACGAGCAGAACAAGGACTTTCTGTTTGTGCTTCTGCGTTCCTCTTTTTAAAATAATAACAGTGAATAGTCTGGTCAGAAGTGACTGCCTGGGGGATTTTTTCCTTTCAGTTTTTAGTGCCCCTTCTCTCCCCGCTGAGTGAAGGATCCATGCAAATAAGCGGAGGGTTTGCACTGCAGAGACCGCACGGGGGAAACAGCCAAATTGATTGCACACCCATCAGTTTGCACACAAGCACTGCCAAGTGCCTGGAGTACACAACCCAAAAGAGAGAACAGCACATTGTGTTCTCTTGAACTGGTTTAACTTCTCACTATCTTAGGCACTCTTTGTAATAATTGCTCACATTTAAGATACAAGTCTGATTTTTTCACTTAACCTTCCCTCGCTCTTCTAGCGCAGTTTTAGTTCCTAGATCTCAGGAACCTCACGAGTGTCAAGATCTTTGATGGCATTTAGGTGGGGAAATGGAGGTGCAGAAAGATGATGTCCTTTGGTCAATGTCACTCGTCCCATCAGGGGATAATCATGCAATCTCACTCAGACATCCCAAATTCCAGTCTCTTCTTTTGCAAGTTGCTATCACTTTAAAATATGTAAGCATAATAAGATATAAACTGTCATGTCTCAGGATATAAGCCAAACACTGAGTGGGGGCAGTGGATAAGAAGGTATTTTTCTTATGAGCAAATTATAACTACTATTATTGTCTACTACATGGTTTCTTGCATGCTCCTTTGAAGCATCTTGTGTTGGCTACAGTCAGTAATTGGAAGCTCGTAATAAGACAATAATAAGACTTTGACTGGTGTAACGATTCCTGTGTTACAATGCTTAATAAATCTCAGGAGCTAAAAAACACCACCTTGTTTACTCACTATCAGTATCTAGAAAGCTTTTCTGAGTGAAATAAGGCTGGGTTGTGTTGAATTCAAGCCTTCATTAGCAATAACAGAAAACGGTTTAGATCCTTATTATCCTCATTATAAATGTTAACTTTCTAAATATGCACCCGTTCATGTAGTGATGAAATAAAATCTTCCTTGTTTCTCTGCCAGTGCTCCTAGCTTTGTCCTCCAGGTACAGCAGAGGCTCTAGATGTAAGGCACTCAGCTGAGAATGCTGAGACTATGCACCTCCTGGACTATGGAAGGTGTTCTGCGTCTCCCAAGATATGGTTAGCACCTCACAGGACATATGCACCACCACAGGACAAAAAGCTATTGTTATCTCTCAGTAAATGTTTCCCACAGTTTGGTAGCAATGAGTCAGAAAAGCAGTTAGCAATGAGAAAACATCTCAAGTCATAAAGGAGTCTGAATGGTGGCATGTGCCTCCATGAGGGTGTTAATGTCTCCATGATGATGTTGGTATCTCCATGATATCAACTTATTGAACTGTTCTTTGAAGAGGTGCAGTCCTGCTTGCTCACACAGTTTCATAATCCCGCTATCTTTTTCCAGTTTTCCCTTTTGTTGGGAGAAGGGTACGATCTCAATGACTAAAACCGAGAATGATCCCAGTTTAAAACCAAAAAAATTAAAAGACTTTTCAGGAGAGAGAAAAAAAAAAAAAAAAAAAAAAAAGAATAAGATTTTAGGGTTACAAATATAAAGAGATTTCTGCACTTCTTACAATTTATCAGACCATAGTGAGCTCTGGCAAAGTGGGAAAAACAAATGTCACTTCAGACCCAAAGTTTCACAGGTCACCCGAAAAGCTTCAGCTGTTTATTTCCTGCTGGAGTGACCCCTTAGGTGTTTTCTGTACCTGTGCTACAAGTGAAGCTCCTGTGGCACACTCATCAGGAGTGTGCCACACAGGATAGAAAGCTGCACTAAAAAGCCTCTGCTTAATGGGATGGTGAATTTTTACAAGGAGAAAGCATGTGCAAGCTCCAAAAGTGCAAAGTTTCCTCTGTCTCCACAGTTCAGGTCAGTGTATAGTGATTTTCCCCCAGGCAACCTTTGCACGGAAAACTCCATCACAGCAAGATTCGTGCCTTCAAGGGAAGCAGCAGGTTAACACTCACCTCAACCACCGGATTACCATGGGCACCCTGGGAGGAGCTGCTACAGACAGAAAATTCACCCCTGGCTGAGGCAATGCACATACCATCATGTCAGCAACAGCTGGATGTGGCAAGAGTATCATGTCCCCCATAATTGGAGAGGATCAGATTTCTCTGCAGCAGCGAGTGGGAACAGAAGAATGGCTAAACAGCCTGTGGTACAGTATCACGGGAGCCTGCAAATTGCATAGGCGAAGAATCAAAAAGAGCCGTGTAGTAATGACAATCCCGTTCCTTCCCGTGCCATCTGGTTGCACCATTACTGCTCCACATGTCAGGCCGCACATGCATAGTGATAGAGGCAACATATTGCTATCTTCAGGATCAGTGGTGCAGAGACCCAGTGTGGGCATGGCGTCTGCAACGACACATGTTTACACAGCCCCTCTATTTCACGGAGCTTCCAAAATTCACATTTATCCAAACCAGTGAGATACGCCAGGATTGCTCTGCTATTGCTTAGGAGGACAGTAGCAGCTGTTGGACACTCAAGAGTAGCTATCCAGGAAGATAACGGACCTGGAGAAGGTAGCCTGATAACAGGCAACTGGCAGTGACCAAGACCTGCTGTACGGCCATACTCGACTTCTCTGCAATTATATAAAGAGTGATAAACTCACTCCGCCTTGCAAATCCTCTCTCTACTCGCTGATGTACTACGAAGTTTCCTAGCTAGTATGCAGACAAAGGTCAACCAACACTGCCAATCCAAGCCATCTTGCAGTGGGAACATGACTGGGACATCTAGGACACATATCCCTCTGCGGCCCATAGGAAGACAGTAGGAGCCTGCCAGAGACACCTGCCCCTTCCCTTGATGAGGGAGGGTGTTTAAGGTGGCTAAGCCCCTACGTTCAACACCACAGTTGCTCATCTCAGATGTGGGCTGAGCATTGCTCCAAGCAGCTCGGAGCACACCTCTAGTGTGATGACAGGCCCATCATCTTGAGTGACAGGGCTAGACTCCAGGAATTTGGATACACTACACAGGAGTCCGCTATTAACAGGATACGTAAGAGGCACAGGTCTAAACCAAGTAACACCAAGTGATGAAGTGAATTTGGAGCAGTGCCAGGAAGACTACAGGACAGGAAGAAATGAAAGATGAAAGTGTTTTTAACACTGTCTCCACATGCTCAACAAGGATTTTCTCAAGAATCTTTGCTTTATAAATGTTCTATGATGTATAGCATTTTTTCCAGATCTGCCCTTCATCTGATCATTGCTTACACAGAAGGAATCAAATTGCTATGGCAGTTGGACTAATCTTTTCCAAATGGCTCATTTTTGCTTTTATTCTTAAAATGCAAGGCGTGGTAATTCCACCAAATGCTGTGAGATCGCTGGGACTGTATGCCAGAGTAAGTCAGAACAGGATTTAGCCCACCTCTACCAACATCCATGCTGCAAAAGAAATGACGGTGATGTCCTTCGTCCCTCCTTTCAAAACAGAGAATGCTTCACCAACATGGGAATATGACTCAAGCAGTAACTGACTCGTAAATGATGAAAAGCAAGTACTACCACGAAACAGGTCTCTGCCTTATAAATTAAAGGCTGCTGTTCCACAAATCCTAGGTGTCCCACAGAGGGATGCATCTTTCCTTGGGCATCTAAAAATGAGATGCCTGAATGTGAACGAGTCACTGAAGGCTTCCTTGATGGTCAATGGAGAGGAACAGGTACCCCAGAGGACAATTCGTGTCGCACTAAAACAGGCATCTAAGGCACATCAAATGGATTGCTCCCTGGAGATGCCTATTTCTTACTGTTGACTGAAAAGGGGGCCCAGGGTAACCAGTTCAGCCTTAGGCATCCAACTTTAGACATTTAAAGTTGTGTGAAATTAATCACACCCATAGAGGGATTAGCAGATCATCTGTCTTTTACATGTCATAGAGCTTTAATTTTTACGCAGTTACTCTTTCGTTGAGCCCAATAACTTTTGTCTAGAATGTTTCCTCCAGAGAGGCTTTCAATCTTGAAGACACTGAAAGACGAAGAATTCATCACTTCCGCTGCCCCTTGGCTTTAATGATTAACCACTATCACTGTGAAAAGCACTGCTGTTTCCAATTCGCCGTTGGTTAATATTGTGTTTCCCCCTGCTATTTTGAAGAGATTGCTGTATTTCCTCTCTGGAAGCACTGATGCAGTTTCACATCACCAGGCCTGAAGGCCAAGAGATCTCACCTTTCTTCCCTTTTTAAAAGTAAAGGTCTTTGTGCAAACTCCTACCCACCTAGTAGAAAACCTGCTTCGTTTTTATGTTGAACTAGGACAATCTTTAATAAGACCGATGTCTTTCCATACCCCAGCTTCCCAGGGATCTGAAAGATTGCTGGAAATGTTAATAAATTACATCTCAGCATCAAATAAGTACTGCTACGCACCCAATGGGAAGAGAGAAACTAATGGGCAGAGAGGACAAGTAACTGACTCGGTTCTAGAGCAGAGATGGGAGCAGATCCCCTCTCTCCTGATCTATAACAATGTCTTTTAAGCATTGGATTCCAATTAGCACTCTGCCACCTTTAGTCACACCTTGTTTCTTTTCTACTGGAATGAGACACGGGTTGGATAGGAGAAATTTTATCTTCAGTGCTTCATTTCCAATAACCAAGGAGAAACCTTTTGTTCTCTTTACACTTTCTCCAAAAGAAAAGGTTTCCAGTCTCTGACTTGGGCTCCATGGTATTACAATATGTGTGTGTTGCAATAATCAACAAGCTACAATCATCATCTGAGATAAATTTTGATGGGCTTCACTTATTTTTACCTCTACATCAGTAACCACACCAAATCTCAAACAAATCTCTGCATTTGATGAAATTGGCGAGGAAGAGGGTGGTTACCCGAATCACTAGCAAAAATGCAGAGGGCTGTGTGAATACTAAATGTGTTAGAAATAGCCTTTTGACCCAAGTCTCTGTATTGTCTTTATTTGATTGCCATTATTTATATTACCATAGATGAGGAGCCTATTGCACCTTGAACTGCGCAATCAAATAACAGAAATTATAATCCAGGTTTCTATTTCCATAGGGCTCCACCTACTACAGCCAAAGTGAAAGAGTATTCTTGAAAACATCTCCATATAAAAAAAACCCCACAGCTGTATGTAGATGCTAGATGGAGTTGATCACATCGTGCAGGTAACATGTTTCTATGATAAACTTCCAGATATACCTAGTACCAACAGTGAACCTGCCAATTTTAAGCCTTTCAAACTATTTCATAACGGACATGAACAGGAGACATCCTTAAGTATAAACATCCCTCCTGGTCTTTGTTTCTGTTAGCTTTATCTTTCAGTACTCTCTTCACCTCATATTTATTGCAACTGTGTGCTTTGTTTTTCCTACTTCAAACTGAGTACTCCTCCTGAAGGAAGAACTCAGCAACTTTAATGCATCTTGTTATCACTATGCATGTCCAGAGCAGAATATGCTGTCATAAATGGTCCCCACCTACAAGTTTGGATGATACGGTGACCTATGAACCCTGTGATCAGAGTCAGCATAAGATGTTGTTGTGTCTGTGCACACACACACACACACACGCACACACACTTCCAAATACTACTACTACTACTAATATTATTATTATTATTATTACTAGTAGCATTATTAGTATTATTATTACATTTTTTCCATATATATTCTTTAGCACATTTAGCTTTTGAGGAACTGGCTTAAATGGATGGTGAAATTGTTAAGCATCTGAAAGACAGAGGTGGAACGTCATTGGGTTTGCTTTTAGACCAACCATGCCAAAGACTGACACTCAGACCCTGTGCAAATTACTTTTCCAAACTGTCCAACCAAAACATAGATTTAGAAATGTCCACATACCTTCCCAGAGTGTTTAGCGTGCTTTAAATTAAGGTCATAATAAAAGTACTAGTTTTATTATTCCACAGTTTCAGCAGATGGTCTGAACTATTAAGAATCAATTTGAGCCTATTAAGAATGTCATCTATTCTATTTCCAGGCAATATCACAGCAGTTCAACCTCATTACTTATCTGTCACTATGAAAAGGAGCTAAACCTTCATCCATCACATCCAACCACTTTTTGCACAGAATTCTTGATCTATTTTTTCTAGTTTTGGTTTTGTTTTTGTTTTGGTTTGTTTTTTTTTTTTTTTTCCTGATAAATTATTCCTTTCCTTTAGGTTCTACAGCAATGTGGGCTCCCATTCCCTATTGCCACACACACACACACAAAATATGCTATAAGAATATCTAGTCTTCATGTATCACATTTTCTGAAGAATCTCAAAGTACACCACAAAGGACAAATATCTCATTACACCCATTACTCAGATGAGACATCTGAGGTATGTGGTTATTTGTCTACATAATTTAATAAATTTTTTGATCTATGAAGGTAAATAAAGAAATCAATGCTGACATAGCACAAGCTTCCTTTTTTAAATCATACAGGCTCCTGAAAATTCCAGGACTACCGTCAACTGCTTTTTTCCAATTGCTACTCCAGCTTCTTAAACCAATCATTTTAAAAAATAATTTCCAAATAATTATTTCCAAACTTTGCCTTGGATTAAAGTTATTTTTCCTTGGAAAATATGAATAGTATTTCCGCAAATTCTGTTCACTGACTTTTAAAATCTACACGAGTAAATCTTCAGAGCATGTATTTTATTTCATTCAAGGAATGAGTGGTGCTTTACACTGCATCCTAATTAGCCATTAGTAACTTATTCCTAAGTTTTTAAAAAAGCAGCCTGACCTTTGGAGGTCTTGTTTTGGAGGTTCAAGGTTCAGACCCATATTACATACTCACATCTTTCTTTTCTTTCTTTTATAAAATTAGCCACAAGCTAAATAACTGCCATTTGACTAAGAACAGGATTTAAAACTTCAAGGGCGATGCAGACACATTCATTTTATCAATCATGTTTATAGAATGCTTAATTACATCTAACCTATTTAAATAAGTCTATCATTAACATCCATGACTACCATATTTATTCATGCTTATGGACAGATGACAAATAATGACTAAAGGTATGGTCACCCACCACGTCCTCACATGTCTGCAGCTGTGATATACTTTCTTGCATGAATTCAGAGGGGGAAAGGAAAATTTTGATTGTGATAACTCAATCACATTAGGAGAAAAAATATGTAATACGTATCAGCTATCTATTTTTATATGATAACATAGAAAGAGACACTTAAAAAAAAAAGATGCTTTGAATTCACTAAAGAGATATTCTGCTGATATCTAATACAACTGCCACTTTAGGGGAATATGGCTTTTTTCCCATCACAGAGAATATCTGGAAACATAAGAATCTTCAATCAATATCTCCAGCTGCTTGAGAAGCAGTATTAAACAAGAGGAAAGACGACTTACTTTTCTGCTGTATTCTACTGTGAGTGTCTACACAGAAGGCCTATGTTCCAGACAAGGCAATTAATGATTAATGCAAAGCAGACATAGCTTGTTTAAAGAAAGCAGGGAGCCCACAAAACTGAGCATTGCATGATGACTCCATTAAAAAAAAAAAAGGCTGAGCACCATCTTGGGTTGAAAAAAAAAAGTCAAAAGCCTTTCTCTCCAGTCTTTGAACTTCCATCAGTCAGGTTGCTGAGCCTTTTTCCTATGTTTTTTCATGAACTACATGGGAGAAAAGACCTTCACCAGATAGAGTCCTGTACTGAAGTCATCTGTCTATGGTGGTCCCTGTTTCTACGCATCTTCGAGGGACATGGGTAGGAGGTGACTTTGGACCTGACCACTTCATCCACTCCCTGAGGCTCTGGTTGCAGCCAGTCTCACCATTAACATCCTTGACACACTGTGGCTGGACTACGTCACGCACCAGAGGAGGTGTCTCCCAACTTGACAGCTGCTTCTACTGCTTGTAAGATCTTAAGAGCTGTAAATGTTTAACTAATATTTACTCTATTTCAGCTTATGGGCTGGATTTTGTCTTTTGTAGCCAGCTGGAGGGGCAGTGCGGCAGTGGAAAGCGCAGGAGAAATTTGGGCTGGCTTGGCCAGAATCCTGTCTGGGATCCCCTGAGGAGAAGACGTTGCCATGACAGCTTTGCTGTTCCTTCAACTGGTGCAATAGCTGCTGTTGCTACATTAAGCCAGCTCTGCTGGTCTGTGAAGGTGAGCAGCCTTCTCCGGGTAATTAGAAAAGTACCTGCTTCCCCCCGCGCTTCTGTTTCTCATCCCTCCATCTGCCTAAGATACACAAAGATTTTGTTATCCTTTCTGCAGGAGATGACCTGCCACAGCTGTGATGCTGTTCATCTCTCAAGATGGTAACAGGCAGCTCCGGCATGTAATGTGCTGCAGCTTTTGCTGAGGGACTCTAGCTGGCCCAGTAAGGTACCTCCTAGAAATGAGAATGTGATGCACTTCTATTTTAGATCTGAGCTCCACAGTGGCATTCATCCCCTCCTAGTTTTTTTTTTTGTGTATTGTCTGGTGTCTATGGCATCCAATTCTACTACAAAAAAATACCCGACGAAGGGCTGAACTTCTCAGGATTGACCTCGTTGAGATCTACAGTCTGGGATCTTCACCTGGTAAGAAGATCTCAATCTTTTATTTGAAGAACTGAGCAAGGTTGTCCCCTTTGCAAACACAGCCAAAGTGCTAACAGCCCTTCACCTCTTACACAGGGCCTGGTGGCTGGATCACACGGATGAGCCAGAGTTGAAGCTCTTTGTCTCTCAAATCCACATCTCACACCTCACTGGAGAAAGCCCTAAGGCCACCGATGACTCTGAGCCGCAGACATTCACCCGTCTAGCCCGCTGAAACTGTGCCAGATGAAATCAATGGGATCGTAAGCATTTAAACAGGAATTACTACTGCTCAACCAGCTAAAACCACCCTTTATCAGACACAGCCTCAGTCGCATCTTTGCTTGAGCCATAAACAAAGCACATCAAACGGGATGTTGCATAGACCTATGTGCAGGTAGCACCCTCTGCTCCTTGTCTTCTCAAGGTCACAGCCATTACAGAAGAAGGAAGGACAAGGCACGGTTTATTGCATACAGATCTTGCAGTTCTGGAAATGATACAACTACCATACCCCTCTTACAGGGAAGGTCTGAGAAATGAACACATGATTAAGAGCTTTGAGATCTCTGTGTTAAAAAGAGACGTAGCAATGTTGCCGTGATTTAATTCATGCATGCACAGACTTCAACCCAGACCAATTCCCCAGGGTTAAAGTGGAATAGAATTTAAACCTAACAAGGGTAGAAACTCGTAACCAATTCCTAGGGTTCTCAAAGAGAATATCAAATGACGTGAAATCCTTAATTGCTCTGAATGCTTCCTATCAAAAAAAAAAAAAAAAAAAAAAAAAAGAGAAATTAAGTTAATTCTTTACCTTCTTTCTACCACCCCCAGAAAATAAAACTTGTTCAAGCATAAAAATAGACTAGGCTTTACTAAAACCAAGTGCAGATTTTAAGCACCTACTTTAAAAGGACAAGTTGCTTGGGCAACTGATATGATATTATGAAACTTTAGACATTTCTTTCACAACTGACAAGAAACTGAATGCATTAGACAGGCCTGTTTCACATCAGAAGCCACAAAGGCTCCCAAGTCCATATTCCTCTGGATTTTTCTCTGAACTCCATTGTTTGTGGTTAAAAAACCAAAAGGGTCTGACCCATTTTAAAAGAAGGAAATCATATTTCTTAGGCTGCGAATGATACTCACTGCTAGCAGAAAAACAACTGGAGCTTAATCCTCCTGAAGAAAGGAAATGTCCCAGGTCAAAGTCATAACACATAATCCCCCACAGAAAGTAGGGGGAAAAAAAAATAAAAGCGCCAGGTCCAGGCTGGTGGTGCAGAACCACATAGCACTGGCAAAATTTACAAATGGCTCTGTCAAACACAGCTGATTTCCATCTAACAATTAAAGCAGCGAGATGTTTTTAGTGGAAGGCTAGCATTACTTTTTTGGCAAAGTAGAACTGTACCTTTATTCTCAAATATCGCTTCATGGTGGGAAGTGTTGCACACAGTAATGAAAAACAACAATCTATCTTCAAAGTCCTTTTGAAAGGTCTAGCTCATTCCAGTTCCTCAGGGCAAAGCAAGACAAAGCTAAGTGGAATTGTTTCCATTTCACAGATGGGAAAGATGAGGCAACAAAGCAAAGGATTAAATTGGGAGGGGGTTGGTGTGATTTTGGTTTTGGATGTCCAGAGCAGTCTCAGGCAACCTGTCTTTTTGCATTTGCATTCAACTTCAGGGTAAACATTTCTGCACTTTTTACCAATGTAGCTTATGA
The DNA here is from genome assembly GCA_008658365.1 of Alca torda. NCBI lineage: Eukaryota > Metazoa > Chordata > Aves > Charadriiformes > Alcidae > Alca > Alca torda. The sequence continues at coordinate 5,388,466 of CM018101.1, forward strand.
GATCATTACATCTGCAACTCATTGTGCAGCGTGAGTGCACCAATTGGCCTGAGCATCAGGGAAGTAAGCCCACAAGTTTGGATGAATCTCTGGTCTTTTGCCAAGCGTGCAGAGATCTTGTTACTTAGAATAATTACTGAGTTAACCTCTTTGCAGGGAGAAGAGGAAATTACAGGAGCCAGTTTTTTTGCCAAGCCCTAGTACGAGATCTCAGAACATCCTGGGTCTCTCTCCTGCTCACATCACTGTGTTTCCTCTACGTTCCAGCAATTCCCAATGCAAGTGGATTTAGCAATAAGGAAGACACATATCCAAGCAGGGAATTTGCTCTTGCTGCTGAAGGAAATAGAGACAAAGACTCTTAGCATGACTACAGAAAATCTAGTACTGAACTTGTGGACTGCTCATTTTCCCTTGAAAACTCAAGTTAATCACTTTCCCTCTTCTTGGCACTCCACAATGAGTTTCTCTCTAAGGCGCTGACCCTGTTACCACTGACTACCAAGCCTAACACTTATTATCAGGGTAAGTCTCATTGGTTAAGGCAGTCTTCTCCTAATGGCTTTCACATACACTTTACAGCCTGGCGTAGTTCGCCACTGCCTCATCCCAGTGCAAAAGAACAGTGAAAAAATGACATTTTATTTGCACAGTGTATTTTCGGTAGTGCTATTACTTCCAAGATGCAGGGCAACGTCCTTTAGGACCCCAGTTTGTGTTGGCCAAACTGAGGTTGAGAGGTTACTAAAACAAGTGTCTCTTGATCATAGATCAAAATTAACTGAGATAGATTTCATCTAGCCTTACCACCTGTGCATTATAGGCCATACAATTACCCTGGTTACTCCTTGCATCAACTCCAGTAAAGTTTAGCTAAATCACATATTCTGCAAAAACCTCCTATGATGTCCAAAGGCAGTGAATCTCCAGGAATTGACTTGGTTTAATCTGTTAACATTTGCCCCTTTCTGGTAACTTGTATTTGTCCGGTTTTAACTTCTGGTCGTAGGTTTTGTTCTGTTTTTCTCATTGTGGTGGGTACTTTCCATGGGTAATTTTTTTGTATACAGAACTCCATGACTTGCGTTTTATTGTATGACACTCTGAGTTGCCTGGCAAGTCAGTCTGTTTCAGTGTCTGTCATCATGAAAAAGCAATCTGTCCAGGAGAAGAAATTACAGAAAGGATGTGAAATCATGACAGTCCGGGTAATTTCCTTTCCAACTATAGTTCTGTTGACATTAAGTACAACATTAGCAGCTATGAATTAAGTTTGTCATGTACACTCCATGCAAAGAAGAAAACAAATGGAAAAGTTAAATATTTACTTTCTGACAGCTTATTTTTTTGCAAGTGAATTTTTTAAATCAAGTCGTGAGTTAAAAAATGGGATCCCAAACCATTTTGCCAAGGGAACTGCTGTTTGCATGATCAGGAGATTGTGTTTGCTTAAGCACGTCTGTGGAGCAAAAAGAAAACATTTTTTCTTTTTTTAAAAAAACCTTCTTTTACCCATTCCTCATCCATTATTTTATTAACCACAATTGCAAGGTTAGAAAAATACCTACTCCATTAACCTCCAAGGCATCCGACACAGGACTGCAAAGCTCATTTTGTAGTTGGTTCTGCTAACTTTCAGCAACTACTGATACTGCGTGGCACCATGCAAAGTAGACTGGACTGTTATTTTTTTAAATGGCAACTTGGTCAAATCATGCTTTCGGTTATTAACAAATACCATACCCCAGGGTCAGTTCAAACTTTCCACTACATGCTTGAGGTGACTGAATGATAAACAAACGATCAGTGGGAAATTTTGATACTGGCATATGCTGTCTGGTTAGCTTTTAGAAGGAGGAAGTGAGAAGATGTATGGTTGATTTGCCAAAGTAGTTTAAAAGAAAAGAAAAACATAAAAAAAAAAGAAAAAAGTACAGTCCTTCCGACTTCACTTTCTTATGCAGATACCTATAATCAGACTTTTACTTGTACAGAAAGGTGCCAAAATAAACAGGACTTACTCTCAGAGCATCCATTAACTTCAATTAGGGTACTCAGTGTGCTAAGGCTCTCTGTAAGAAAGTTTACTTTTAAGTGCCTAAAATGGATTGAAGTGACTGGCTAGGAAACAGTCATCCTGATTTGGACATTTCTGGCAAGGCGAAAGCACGAGAATAATGGGATGTCTGAAATGGATTCATTTCCTGGCTAGATCAAATTCCAGACTGATTTAATATAAGTGGCCAAAGCATAAAGAAAGGAACTAATGTGGTACTGTTCACTGTGGGTAGCATAAGAAATAATGTAATTAAACTGAGGTGAAGGAAATATAGATGAGACATTGAAAAAAAAAAAAATTAAATAGTAAGAATAGTTACATGGCAGTGCAGATCACCCGACGGACTCGCCATCGTTGGACGTGCATAGCAGCAAATTAGGTGAATGTGTTGAATAGTCTGAGGTAGAGTTAGTCTTGCTTTAGGGAAGATGGATGCAGCAACCTCTTGAGCTTAGTCTGTTAAGACATCTGTCATACATAGCTCTAGAGAGAAAGTATCCTCTAAAGGTGACAAGCACCATTACCAGGCTGATGCTTTACTCCCCAGTTGGTCATACCTTTGGTACTACTATGACCCTATATTCTTAGTCAGTGAGGATGTGATTTGTTGCACCTACTTTAGAAGACTCTAGCCCTAACCACACTGAGGAGAGGAGAGGAGAGGAGAGGAGAGGAGAGGAGAGGAGAGGAGAGGTAATCTTTTCCCTCAACTTTGTGAGAACCTCACACAAAGGTTGCAATTATATGGCATCTTTCACATGAAGATCTCAAAACACTTTTCAACCATTAATTAAACCCAGGAACTGAGGGGGATGTCATTAATCTGCTCATTTGTAAAATGCAAAGGGAACTAACAAGCAAAGGTGTCTTGCCTGCAGGCTGTATGGCAGAGCAGGAGCAAAGATGGAGGTGCAACCTTGGAGCCAAGTTTTGTCTAAAGTCAGGAGCTTTCTTCCTCCAGGACCACTGAAAACAGGATGCTGGTAATGCAGGGAAAACTGATTCCCAGCAATTTGATGCAAAATGGCAAAAAATCCCATAGCCTCATTGTCTTCGAACACCATACGGATTTGTTTCTCCACTAGACCATGGTGCTCGTGCCCACTGTCAGCACTGAAACACCCAAAGGAAAATTAAAAAATAAAGCAAAGAGCTCTGGGTAGAGCAACATTTCTATCACATACATAGGCAAACACTCACAGAGAGCGGAGGTGGTCACGGTGCTGCGTTACAAACTGCAGGACACATTGGCTATTCTAGACACCAGGTGTCTAGGACGTAATGACCTCTTAATTAATGGCTAAATAATGACCACTTGCAATTAAGCTGTCAGAAGACAGAGGAAAGAATAATGGTAAGAACAATTCCCTGTTTACAGTAGGACTCCTTCCCATTTCGTATGTCCTGGGCTCTGTTCTTAAACACTTTTCTTGGCCACAGCTTTTACCTTTCCTATTTCGCTTGCATAAAAGAAAGAGAAACACAATTTCAGTCCCAAGAAGACTTCCTCAGGAAATTAGGAGCATCTCTTTCTGCATGCAGGTTGAGGGGCAGAAAGGGAAGAAAAGTCAGCCTGAAATTTTAACAATTGGTGTGGAAATACCCACATATGAACTCCAGACCCTTGGTTTTTCAGCTGTAGCAAAGTTTCCCTGCTGGGAAACCCTTGGGCCTGTCCATCTGCTGTACAGTATGGTGAATACTACTACAATGGCACTTTAACAATAACTGCGCTCTTTTGAACCTCCCCATTCAAATAATTCCATTGATTACTCAGAAGAATGCAGACTCTTGTGTTATTTGATCGGCACATATACTCTGAGCATTTAATCCCCTCAAATATTTTTCAATAACTTCCTTTAATTACAAGGAAAACACGTCGAGTGATGCATGCATTGAAGAGCTTCCCCTCATGTCTCTCTTTTTTTTTTCCTGTTTAATGAAGAATTTGAATCACTTTTAAGCTTCTTAATCCTATAATCCTGGAAGGAATTTGCTCTCTTCCAAACCCTGGGGGTGGTAGGCTTATGGTTACTACAGTACACCCTGGAGATCTTTCAGCAGGGTCTTTCCAGAGGAGTCCCAAATACCTGCATTCCTCAGCTGTGTGGCCAGTGTGTAACCCAGCCTCACCGAGAACACCTTGTTTAAGTGATTCAAAGACTGACTTCTCCGTGGGAGGTGCAGGGATAACACAACACAAGGCTGCGTTACCACAAGGCTACACAAGTGGCCACAAGGTTCAGAGAAGCAAGCTTTGCCAGGAGGAATGGGTGCACGGCACCAAGAAGGACAGTTTTACCAACACAATTATTAAATTCAGTGAATTCATTCTTCTGGAGGAAAGAAAAAGGTAGGGAAAGGGCCACCTTGCTAATGTTGCATCTTTGCACCTTACTGCCTGCCATTCCCCATGGAGACTGAAGAATGATCATAAAATCATAGAATCATCGAGGTTGGAAGGGGCCTTTAAGATCATCGCGTCCAACCATTAACCTAAAACTGCCAAAACCAACACTAAACCGTGTCCCGCAGCACCCGTCTACCTGTCTTTTAAATACCTTCAGGGACTTAAATACCTTCAGGTGATTCTACCACTTCCCTGGGCAGCCTGTTCCAGTGCTTGATAACCCTTTCAGTGAAGAAAATTTTCCTAATATCTAATCTAGACCTCCACTGGTTCAATGTAGGGCCATTTCCTATTCTCCTATCACTTGTTACTTGTGAGAAGAGACCGACCCCCATCTGTCTACCCCCTCCTTTCAGGGAGTTGTAGAGAGCGAGAAGGTCTCCTCTCAGCCTCCTTTTCTCCAGCCTGAATGACCCCAGCTCCCTCAGCTGCTCCTCACAAGACTTGTGCTCCAGAGCCCTCTCCAGCTTTGTTGCCCTTTTCTAAACACAGTCCAGAATCTCAGTGTCTTTCTTGTAGTGAGGGTCCTAACCTGAACACAGCATTCGAGGTGCAGTGTCACCATGGAGAAGTCTGTACAACTGCCTTGGTTGGAAAGTTTGCCCTGAACCTGTTGGCTGTATGGTCTTTACCTTGAGGGGACGTGGGTGCATTTGCAGCATTTGACGCTCTCCCTTGTGAGCATGGTGTGCTCACTCCACAACAACTTCAGACTTGTCTAGTTTTGTTCAAAGAAAAACTTTGTTGTTGCAATAAGACAGCTCTTTTTGCAATGAAACCAAAGTCCACAATTTTCCTCCTCCCGGTTTTCCTGTAGTATCAAGGAACTCCAATGACACATGAAGAACAAATTTTCCACCTTGTCTTTCCAGGCTGTTTCTCAAGGGGTGGCCTGTGGATCTTTAGGGATCCATAAAATGTTAAAAAAATGGTGCATGGAACAACTGCAAATGAGTAAAACCACAGTAACAACCCAAACCCTTCCCCCGTAATTCCATACGTGCCAGCAAGCAGACAGGGGAAAAATAAGCTGTAAATACACTGTCAGAGTTTTGCAGCATTTTTAGCTGGTTGTAAATCAAACACCTTGAGGCTCCCTTGACCAGGCCAGGTCTTGGCTTACTCTCCAAATGACTAAGTGTTCTTTCATTACAAGCAGCAGAGAAATGCCGCTGCAAAGGCGTCTGCTATTCACTCCTCTTCCCTTCTAGGTCATGCTCCTCAGCTCGCTTGCTTGTTTATTATGCTTGTTAGTTCAAGTAACCATTGCTTTGTTAGTGGTTAGTTATCTAATCCCATTACACATAACCGTTGTCATTACATAGAATCATAGAACGGTCAGAGTGGAAGGCACCTCAAAGATCATCTAATTCCAACCCCGTTGCCACGGCCAAGGACCGGACCAGGTTGCTCACATTTTGTACTAAAGTGAGAACACTAAGAAACAACTAATAAACCTGAACAACCTGAGTGTGTCTCCATGTCATGCTGAGATAAGATGCCACCACAGGGCTCAGTTGAAATAGGGCTGGAAAAAGAAGAGCCCACAGGACACGTTGATGTTAATGTGGCCACAGCAAGGATACAGTGCACACAGTAAGGACACGTGGGGCACGAGGGTGTTGCTTACACGTCATCTCCCTTTGGTTGAGGGAACTGAAACTTGAAGGCCAATATTTCAGTGCTGGATCAGCCTGAAAGCCTCGCTTGTTTTCAGAGGTTTGCACATTTTAGTGTAACTCTGTTGATCAGTTTTATGATCTGACAATTGACAAACTTGCTAACACGTTAATCACAGCTCAGCTGGCAGAAGATGATGAAAAATTATGTCATACTGTGATGTATGACTGCTGCTTTCCATTGCAGTTGTAGACTCCAGTACCTATTTCATACCCGAATAGCCCATCTCACGTTGCTCTTTTTACGTGGGCAATGACTTTGTTGCTTGCCTGGCTGAAGCACTGTATAATAAGCAGCAGAATGAATTAGGGGTCTACCACTCAGGCAAATTAATTGCCTTTTATATTTTCCAAAAATCCTTCATCTATTTTACCACAAACTTGCATTAAGGGAACACGATTTTGCTATCATTAGAAGGGAGCTGACATAAAACTTACTGAAGGAATGCACCTCTAGGAATATTTTGCAGCATTATATGGCAAGCTGCGTATGTATGACAGTAGTGGATGGGATACATGCTGATGTCCTTTCTAGGAGAAAAGTCTCATTAGAGCAGACAGGACTGACACTTTCTCTCCAGACTTTGCATGTACACAGTGCCACCCTCACCTCGTGCTTGGAAAGTAGCTGGGCAAATTTAATGAACGAAGCCCATTAAAACCCCCAGGTTTGCAGAAAGGAGAACCAAGTCACACGGAAGTTGTCACTTGCTGCAGGTCACACGTCAGTTCAGGACCGGAGCTAGTGGCAGAATGTAGGAAAAGAGCTGAAGGAACAATACATTTTTTGGGGAAAAAATCTACATAAAATGGCTCAGGAAGTGTGTTTTCTAATATTTATGATTAAAAAAAAAAAGAAAGTCCAATTATTTTTATAGTCTCTTTTTCATCCTTCCTCCCCTCTCCATCTTTCTCTACATAAAGTATGACTTTCCAAAAGAAAAAATTAAAACATTTCCTTGGAAAACAGCAGCACTTCATGGTTTTTTCCAGACTTCCTATCTCCATTTTTTGAATCAAAATCGTTGGGCAAATTTAGTCCTAATGCATGAACCATTTATTTGGGCAATACTACACTTCGTCCCGTCCCCCCCCCATAAATTTTCTGATAAAAATACAAAAAACCTCAATAATTATCACCAGTCCTCACCAGGAAACCACATACCCATGCCTTTCTTCCGTGCTCACTGTGTTTGTCCTTGTAATAGTTGTATTATCAGAAGTGACCCCAATGCTTACGTGGCACTTCAAAGCCCCGTAAGGACTACTATCCCCTCTCAAAAAGTAGAAAAAAGTGAAAGTCACTGCACAGAGGTGAGCCCGTGGTGGGACAAAATAAACACTCTGGAAAGGGAGCCCTGGTGAGATGGCTCACCTCCAGCAGCACAGACCAAGGGCTTTTCTCTAGGAAAAGGAGGTTTTTTTTTTCTCAAATTGCTGCATCCAGCAAAGACAACCCGGGAAGGCAGCACCACAACGGCCGTAATCCTGCCGGGATGAACCAGAGCTTTCAGCTTGTGGATTTGTTGTCTCTGGAGGGTGTTTGAAGAGAAGTCCTGGAAGGGGGCACAGATGTTCCCCCCTGGCATGGCTGTATTCGCAGCCAGTACCGTGCATGGTAGAGCAGGGGTGAAGAGGAGGGGGATGACCCCCGCCACATCTCTGCTCCCTGCAGTGCACAGATGGGCGGAATTAATAGAAAGAAAGGAGTCCCACTACCGAGATTGCCCATCTCCGTGCTTGCCATGGTTTTCATTGTTGAAATACTCCCTATTTATAAGATCCCAGGTGTGCTTAATAATATTAATAATAATAAAATCCTAACCATTCTCATAAACACAGGTGGTGGGGTTTTTTTTCGTGTAAGACAAAGCCCAGGGACCCACCTGCCGGCAGCAATCCCTCCTCTCAGCACTGGCCTCCTCCCTCCATGGTCAGCAGGGCCACTGTGAGCAAAGGAGAAGGAGCGAAGCCCGAGGGCGCTGGCCGGGCACAGCAGTCAGTGTGTCACTGTGATAATCTGCTTAAAGGAGGCCAGGGCATAATTAAATATCCTGGCCTGAAGTCCTAATAGAGCAGCTGGAAGAGATGATGCTGTCCCCATAATAAACCGTAGCTCATTTATTACTGCTTTGCATATGTATCTAGAAATGAGTTCAGCCCCAAGCCCCGACCCTCTCCATTCTCTATCACCATTGATACTGACATCCTCTTCTCAGATTATTGTTATGAATATGACACCTAATTTTATCTACATCTGATAAGCCACAAAACTAAGCAAGCAGATTTTGTCAAACATTTTCCTGTGGCAGCCACAAAAACCCTGCGTGGCAAAGTCATCTCACAAAATCACCGCAAACCGGTAAAAAGAAGAGCTGGCCTTTCAGAATGCACTTTCCTCCGAGTTTGTTTTTACAGTATCAAGGAGGATGCTTGGAGTTTCCAAGCATCCTTTAGCAATTCAGCAGGATGAGGAGCAACCAGCTGGGAGTCACACCGCAGCTGGCCGCTGGGCTCCTCGAAAGAGAGGAAAACCTCTCCTCGCTTGTGTGAATCCAACAAGGCAAAGAGAATGCATTTGCTGTTTACTGATATAACAGATATTTAATAAAAAGGAGGTGAGCAAGCTGCTTAAACTCATTTGCACACTGTGAGCGTGAGAGAAGAGAGTATGAATAAATTTATGATATAGACTGGAAGAAAGAGTTGGAACAAACCAAACGAAGGTTAAGACAGAACTTAATAGATTACAGGACAGAGGGGATGCACTCACTGTGAGCTGGATGTGACAAGTCAAGAGACCCCGTCCACCTTTACATTGACCCGATTCAACTTTTGAGTAAAAAGCATTCAGATAGTACCGAGATGACAGCAGTAACGGTGGTTAGGATGCCTAGTGTATATGACTCTCTTCAACGCCCAGAGCTCTGTTTTGGCTGTACAGGGAGCTTGGAAGTCCAGCTGGGACTAGATGCCCACCTTCTTAAGATGGGTAATGGTAGGGTGACAATTGCACCCTTTGTTGTCCTGTTTTCTCCTGCACACTTTTTTTCGTAGTCCTGAATTTGAATGGCTTTCCTCATCCTTTGGCACCAACTATTTTTGGTTCTTCCAGAAGGTGAAATTGAATTTCCTACTGATGTAAAGCATGGTAGCTCCGCTTTGACCATGGAGTTACGTAAATGTAAAACTGGCAAGAGATCACTCAGGCCTTCAGATATGGCAGATATTAGTAGATGAAGTTCATTCAAATACTGTAGGTTCCACTTGGATTATCTCACCCTTTTGTCAGGTTAATCAAAATGCGCCTGGCTGCCTTATCCCTGATGCTCAAAGAACGCGCCACGTACTCTGACCTTTTGCAACATGCAAGAGGTCTATATTTCACATGCCAGCTATTCATCAGTAAGAACGGGTAAATCTAATGTCTTCCTGCAAGAATGCTATTTTTATAGAGAAAAACAATCTAATAAAAACACTGTCTTAGAGAGCAGCCATCATTTTCTTCTAACAAAAAGTTCATTTTTGCTAGTAAGACAAATCAAGTTGGCCTCATAGACTTTTTGGGTATCTTTGGTTTGGTTTTTGGTTTTGTTTTTTTTTTTTTTTTTTTCTCTTTCCAACTGAACAAGCATAGCTGCAAGGTAAATAAAGTGTTAATTTTCAGGGGGCTGGAATTTGGGAAGGAGCAGACATTTTTCAGGACTCATTCTTAAGCAGAGGTAGCGGCATGCACCTTTAACGTTTGGATGCCAAGCTGTCAGCAAGCGACTTCAACACCGCCTTTATCTCTCCTCTTTTCTATTTATACATTACACAAAGCTATTTTTTCCTGGGTTTAATTGCACATCAAAGGACCAACTGAATGCATCAGTTTGGGAGGTTGCTGATAGCAACGCTGGGGAATCCTGCAAATGCAGGTCTAAAATTTCAGTTCTTTCCAGTGGTATATTAGCTAATATGGGGAAAGCCAGTGAAACACTTAGCAAGCAAAAGCACCCTGGCTGTGCTTCTATTATTTGTAAGTTCAAGCTGGACATAGAGAGGATTAAATAACTATTTATTATATTAACTCCTTCCCTCTAACCACAGATTTCCTAGTGAAGGGGACACCAATGACAATACTAATTTCAGTCTTTCAGAGACGTAGTGGCAGATCTTTGAAGACATTCAGGTAGCTCAGAGTCCATGAGCATGTCCTTAAAAACGGAGTATAGCTTCCTATTGATTCAGGGATTTATAAAGTGAACGTCCAAGTTACCTTTAGGCCAAATATATTTGCCTTGGCAAATATGGATTTTGAAGGACTGTTTCAGGATTACAAGAACACAAAAAATCGTAACATTAAAATTTATTATATTGGACGCGGGTATCAGAGTGAGTGTTTCACTGATCCGATAAGTGAACGGAAATGCCTGCACCTCTTTATTCCCATCGTAACAGAGATGTGATCAATGCAAGATACCTCAGCTGTCTTAAAACCATTTTCCCAGCACAGAACCCATCTCCTCTGAGATTTTATGCACAAGAAAGGTAAACAAGCACAACTCCAGTCTACATTGCACAGCCTTATTTGACACATTGACTTGATTATTTTTATCTACTTCCCCAAGCTTTGCAGCTCATACTGACTTAGCTCCTCTCAGATGAAACCTCTGGCAAAACTGCTGGTGTTTCAAGATCCTTAAAACTTACTCTTTTGAGTGTCTCAATGTCAATTATTGCTTACTTATGAAAGGAAAAGCAAAACACACCAACCCAGACTCAGGAAATAATAAATAGACAGACTTCCACTTTCATAAATAAAACAACATACTTCCTATAGCTCTTACATAATCTCAAAGGTTTGTGGTTTATTTTAAAAGACCAGCACCATTTTAGTAGGTCTTTTTGTTCTACTACTGTTATGCTGCCTCTGAGTAGGAGAGGTGTTTGACAAGTGAATCTTGAGTAATGACAAATGCAGCTTTTATTGACTTTTTTTTTAAATATTGAGCTAACTCAGAATTACTGAGTTCAACAGCACTTGTGAGCATAAACTAAAACAATATGTGACTGGTACACATTGCACGAGAATTTATTTAATGTTAAACCCAACAGAAGCTGATGGCCAAACCTAGAGACACTAAAATGCTATTGGAAAACCTTTTCCCTCCCTGGATTGGATGTAATCCACCTCTGGGATTTATTCCACTGCACATACACAAATATGATTTACCGTAATAATTTATAATGGTGCATAAACTTGTAATAGAGCTGCTTTCTTTAAATTGTTTCTGTTCACTTGCAGAAACATGACTTTCTGAAGAACGCACCCATACAAGGAGATGGATACAAGTTTGGGGTGAGGTAGAAGAGCTGGATCAGCCCTGATTGCCAGTGCTTCCTCATGCCACACAGTTCTGTGCGGGCCAGTCGCATGAAGAATGACTCCAAATAGCTTGAGAGAACATACCTGTTTGCTGATACCGCAAACTAATTACATGGAGCCAAATCTCAATGGAAATAATAATAATAACAGAATTAGAATGTTCCAAACAGTACTCATCTGGGAATCTCAATTAGCTTCAGAAACAGTAATTAATTTAGCTTCTTAACTGTCTGAAAGATAGAGAATTACTAAGGTTCCTATTTTATGGATCGGGATATACACACGCAGAAATGTCTACGAGACAGTAGCTGGAACACATCTTCTCATGGCCTGTTCTGTACCTTGTGCTGTTTCCCATCGTAGCAGCTGGTATTCTTCCATTCTTTATATGCAAAACTATATTCTGATCTTTTGGACCAAAGAAGAAATGTCTCCGAAGTCTCCTAGGATTTAACATAACCAAAGTCTGCAGTACTCAGCATGAGACCTGTATTAAATACCACAGTTTGGCTTCCCCTGTGCTGTGATAGAAAATGTGTCCAGATGGGAACCCACTGCATTTGACTCAGTTACCCAACAGTGAAGTCTCCCTAATGAGACCTACATCAAATTTGGCTTTATTTCTGAATACTGCTATTACCCAGCCGATGACCCTACAAAAAAGTTGGATTAAACACCCAGAGAGAGACCTGCCTGCCTTTGACCTTAGATGCAGGGCACGGAGTGTCACGGCTCTGAGGGCAGCACTCCAATGTGTTGAGATAACAGGTCCTTCCCAAAAATAAACACCAAGCTGGCCATACCAACAGAGCCACCTCTAGCTTTATAATCCCTTTGCCATTTTAAATCTTCAGATAAGTTATTATATTGCAACACACACACAATTGGTATGTCATGAACCCTCAGTAGGACTCAGTAAGTATAGAGAGGATGGGGAAGATAATGGAAAAGGCTAGTGACATTGATAGCAATCTTAACTGAACTTGATTTACTTGCTTTCTGAAAAGGAAAAAGTTTGTGTATCCTCAAAATATTAAAGATGTTTGTTTTAGTTGAGGGTTAACTGAATATGATATGGACTTAGTGACCGCTGAATTACTAGCTGTTCCACAAATACTCACGCATAAAAAAATCTTTGAATGTGAGACTGTCCTGCAGGTAAGACAGGAGGTATGATATGTTCTCATCTATTTTTAACTTGACCGCAAAATAGGTTTGTGACTTGGAAAAATTATTTTTTATTGTGTCTTGGTTTCCCACAAAGAAAACAAGGCTTGCAGCTGGTGTCCATGGCAGCTGTGCTGCAGTGAATACAAAGTGGATAAAAAATATTACTACTGGACAGTGTAAGGGGAGATTTCAGAGCCACTCACATTTTGTAGCATTTTTGAGGGCTACATAAACTGCCAGGCCAAGGGGAACAAGGTCCATTGCAGTGACACTGCTGGAAAAAAGAACCACATCCTGGTACGCTCCTCTCCTGAAGCCTACCTCAGCTTTAATTTTCCTAATTTAGGGTTACTAGATGGTTCTTCTGCAAATTCCCTTTGCCATATTTCTCTGATGTGAGCCAGCAGCTTGTCTGTTTCGTGTCTATTTGTGGCCGGTACGAACTGTGAGGGCTGAAAACACATCCAGAGGATCTTTTACAATTCCTGGTGATGAGGAAGGCTGCAAGCAGCAAAGTGTGTCATATATATTTGTCAGCTGCAGAGCTGAAACCGATAGCAGGGTATGAATAGAGAGCTGATAGCCTCATCTCCAGCTGATACTGCATGTGGCAGATCATGTTTCTGGGGGCTCCTTTGCCTGCCCCAGGGATGGCTAGAAACAAGTCCTGCTGCACCCCAGTGAGGATGTGCTCGTGTTATCACACCAGCTGTGTGGGACCAAAAGGCCAGGGTAAACCAGGTGCACAAGAAAGACCTGCGTGAATTACATGCTGTTTGTCAGCACTTAACTACTCAGAGTCTCAGAGTCCTGTGTCAGCCAGGATGGTGCTGTTATGGCTTTGCTATTGCTCCCTGCTTGTGGTGTTCTCCAGGCACCTGCGCCCAGGAGCCAGCTGTGAAGACAAGCCAGGAGGTAAAGCTGAGTGCCGGCCACCAAAACCCCATGAGGCAGCTGGGAGAAAGGCCGGTACATGCAAAACACGCCATCACTGAGGAGATAAAGATGGCGGTGGCTGCTAAGGGAGGATGAAAATTGGAGTGGAATATGGTACACACCTTGGAGATGAAGCTACACCTTGGTGTCTCAATTAGGAGGACAGACAGGACAATGTCATCCAACCCTTCCTAACCTGGACCTGAGTGGCGAGAGAAGGGAATCCAACCAGCTTTTAAAATCTCTGGAAGATATCACAGAGGTTTACATTTAAGTTGTCAGCGCAGGCAGATGCACTCTTTAAACACCCATGATTAGCCCTCTTACCCAATTAGCAGGAGAAGAATCACAGCTCTTGTGCAAAGTGGCTGTGGAGACACCCTTCAATTTCTATGGACTTGAATGTAAACAGTAAAGAAAAGCTCCCACTAAACTTCCAGGGAAACTCACTTTGAGCACGCATGTGTCCTTGCGTGCCTTTGCCATCTGGAGAAACACAAGGTCCCTCTTTCTCTCCCTGAGACAAAAGGGATCAGCTTCAGAGCCACCATCCCCAGCAGATCCCAACTGCCCGCTCCTCAACAAGCTGCTTGGCTTCTTGGGAGAATTCTTTGTTTTTTAAACTCAGCCACAGAAAGGGAAGGCAGGGAACACCTTTGCATTCACAAAGTAGGTGGGAACAGCAGCAACATCTCTTGCCCCCAGGAAACTCATTGGCCCTTGGTGATACCCTGCCCTGGTTGGAAATGCACACAGCGGGAAAAGTGCTATTCTGGGCTCTGAGACAGGCCCACGGAAAGGAGAAAGCATGAGAGAAAAAGAAGAGAAAAGCTCTGCAAATGAACAGTCAGCATAAACAAAGCCTATCAGCCCAGGCATGACTGCACTAAACAAATCATGGTGGAATCAGCAATTGGTAAAGTAATTGGCGTTATTACAACTGATGGAAAATTTCTGATGCTGCCCATGTTCGCTTTCGAAACACTACTCAGACATTTAGTTGGCTTGGTTTTCATGTAGCTGATTGCTCTTTTTTTTCCTTATGGAGTGTATCAGGCCTGTATCTACAGACAGAAACTTCCGGATGGACTTCCCTGGCTCTGTCCACCGCCCATGAGTCAAGGGAAGAAGCTTTGCACAAATTAAGCAATGTAGGAGAAATGTGGAGAGAAACAGGTCTGACTTCGGAAGCTGAACCATTTCAACATCTGTGTTCCCCCAGTTCTTTGTAAGTTCAAGTCTGTCACTCTGTACTCATGTACCAAATACATGTAAAATACTGTGAGATAAATGCGGGGATGAAAAATTGCATCTCGTAGTGTCACCAAAGGGTGGGTTTAGTGCTTGACTCACAACGCAGGTAAAATTGCTGCCTTCTCACACACAAATGCTCATGTGAACATCCTCGGGCATATTTCTCACACTATTTTTTAAAAAGTTAATAATGGCTGAGTGCATGTGCTCAGGAAACACTTCTTCAACTTGCTAGACCCTTTGGCCAAAGCATCCTCATCCTCTGATTTGAGCCCTCTTCCAGAAAACCAACTGACCCCCATATGTCAGGCCAGCATGGACAGGGAAGTTTCAGCCAGACGATTCAAAGCCTTTCCTCAGTGTTTTTTAAAAGCCTCACAAAATCATTAATCTGTAGGGAGCAGCCAGGGCCTCGAGGCATATGAAACTGGGGAATGGTGCTTGGCTTGGTGCTGAGACACACATTCATCTTTTTTTTTTACCTTCATTCCCTAGGTCTAATCTTAGTCCCTTGATCTTCCCCTTGAAGAACATCCAGGCCTAGAAACAGAAAGCCCTTTCCTTGGCCAGGTGATGTGTCTATAGGGCAGACAAAGCTGTGGAGGAAGGATGTTATTGCCGACTTCCATCCCTTGGTCCTCTAGTCTATTAAGAGCTGTATGACCACATGCTGCCTTAATGAGAAGCATCGTGGTGGCAGTAGCTCTGCCGCCACACGGAGGGATGGCTGCTCAATTATCAGGGAGTCATTTTTGAGTAAGCCTTCCCCCTGGAAGCAGCAGGAAAATTTCTGAACCTGCCTGATTGATTCATTCATCGTTTGATTTCACTGGGATACAATCCATTTAAATTTACAGCTTGTTTCCAAGGAGGAGGGAGCCCGGGGAGGCTCATTCGTCATATCCCCTGTCATTGCAAATAAAAGGCAACTCCACACTGGGAGACTCCCTGTGCTAAGGGAGAGGGCATTTGGCAGCGTGGATCCCAGAGATTCTGGAGCTGCTGGACACCAATTCCCTTGTTTTTCCTGAAAAAAAACCACCTCCCTGTGAAATGGTCTGGCATGTGATGGCAAAGGACATGCCGGAGGATTTGAAGGGATGTGGTCACCCTTCAACAGCCAGCATGGCATGGCTGGACCAAAGAGTGGCCCCTCAAAGTCTGCAGGAAGTCTGGCCAGTATGGATATCTACTACATGTCAAAGCAATTCGGGAACACCACAGGCTTCTGACTTGGAGACCAGAAGGATAGCTTCAGGATTAAGCCTCTGCTTTTGGGCTTTTAGAACCCCCTGCCCTGCCCCCTCCCCCAGAAATACAGGGTTGGGGATTGGGATCATTTTAAACAAGAAGTTGCCTTTCCACCCAAAACAAATAACTAGTTATGGGTGACCCAATGCCACAGCTAGTTTTTACAGGGAGTTACAGTATTGCCCTCACATCTCTGTGACTTCTGAATTGCTGCTTTTGATACTGCCAAACACCAGCACAGGACCCAGTGAGTCCTACAGACCTTCAGAAGAAGACCAAACCCAAGCTGCATTCAAAGCAGATTTGAGACCAGAAGACAATGAATAGGCAAGTTCAACACAGGAGAGGTCAGCTCTTCCCTTCTCCATGCCAAACAGGATTTAGAGAAAATCACACTAGAAAGAGACAACAGGCTATTGCCAGTGATAAAAATGGAAGGAAAACACAGGCAGCCTCACGCTATTTGTTTTATTTACCATATTTTTGCTTGCAGTTGCCACTTCTGAGTGCTTGGTTCTGTCAGAGAACAGCTGACAGCACCACAAGAAGCCAACGGGGAGATGTCCACTCCCTTCATCCCAGTTTGGTGCAAGCCTTTGATTCACACCCTATATGAGCCGGTCTACATATGGTTAAAGCTTCCCAGAGGAGATGCAGTGGCTTCCCAGGATGGGATATAAGAAGATCAAGGTTTGCTCCTAACAGCGCTGCTGTGGCTACAACCAAACCACCTCACTTAGTGTTTTCTTCTGCCCTCGGAAATGGGCATAAGGATACTGCCCTGCTTTGTGACATGCTGAGATTTATGTGCAAATAGCATGACATAAAAGCTAAGTATTGTCACATAAAGCCAGATGAAGCTATAAAAGAAGCCAAGGTAATGTGGGTGCCATTAAAATCCTGACACTGAGTGCTAGAAGTGGCTTAAATTTGCTGTGGTACTCCTGCTGTTCTCTTTTATTAAGCACGGGGAAATATTACCTCACAGATAAACATTGTGATGTGGTAAATGTCCAGAATTCAGTGGAGTCCATTACAATTGACGAAAATGTACCTTTCATTAGCTTATGAATGCCTTATTCATATACATATTTTTTAAAAAAATCCAGAAAGAATGTTTTTCCTAAGCAAGTGCCAAGAGGGTAAACAACTTCTGTTAATTCACCTTCATCTCTTCCTCAAGGCTGTCTCTCCTGCCGAGGAAAGGCTCTTGTTACACATCCACAAGCCTTCTCCACAGTCCTCTTGCAAATGTCTCCCAGCGCGACACACACAACCCCAGTAACAGCTGGCCACAGCTGGGTGGGTCGATAGGCACCACGAAGGCTTTTCGCACTGCTGCCTGCCTGCCTCTGCCAGCCCTTCAAACTCCCATCCTCACCTTCTAATGTCATACAGTCTTTGGTCCAAGAACAATAATATATTTGCTTTATGATGCTCCAACCACGGCAGGGATTTTTATGAACTACCACAATATCGTCTTCTTAACTGTGGACATGCTGCTGATTAAAGGGGTCACATTGGCAGCGAGGGAATCTATAATGTCTTTATTTGTTCACAGGAAGGATACATCAGGAGTTCAAGTTTCTCTCTCCAGTCTCAGTCCTTCGGTGCTTTGATCCTGACCACCTTTGAGAATAAAAGGGGAATTTAGCTTTTAAATGTGATTCGGTCACTGGTGGCTCAGTTATCACCATCCATAAAAGGACTGGCTTCTTTGTTACACAGGACAAGGTTGAGCCACAGAGTTGAAATAGGAGTAGCAAAAAAAAAAAAAAAAAAAAAAAAAAAAAAAAAAAAAAGTATCTTTTTAGCTGGAAAGGGACAATCATTAACCATGTAAATAAATGAGTGGCTATCAAGTTTTAATAACACACTCTATTCTGTTGCTCATTCATGGAGACAGGTGAAGAGAAAATGTTTTGAGGCTTTGAAAGATTTTTTTTTTTTTTTTAAATCAGAGAATTACACATCGTGGTATTTCAGTGCCACGAACACCTGCTGACAGTATGATTGCAAAACAGGACATTCTTGAGGCTGCAAGAAAATGGGCACAAAAAAGAGAATCCTGTTATCAAGTAAAATATCTGAAGACTGTGGTTGAGTGTGTGTTTTTTTTCTCTGACTTTTAAAAGCGTCACATCCTCAAATTCAAACAAGCAGATGGCTGCCAGAAACACTCTGAAACCAGCAAGCTGCTCGCATTGGACACATCATCGTGGTGTCTTGGCCTCTTGACTCTCACATTGATTTTTATTTCACTTGGTTTTGATCCAAGGCAATTGGAGAGGATTTTGAAGTCACCAATGACCTCTGAACTTCAATGATGGCATTTGGGGGCATCTTATCTAAAAGAGGAGATAAGGGCAGAAATGGCTATTCACTCACCACCCAACGAAAAAGAAAAAAAAAGAAATACATCATTTGTGGTTTCAATTGAAGCAGCTCAAGTAAGCTGGTAAGGCTGTACAGAGAAAAGGTGATACTGCTGGAGGGAGAAATGTTTTGAAGAGCATGCCACCATGGCATCACCTCCTTTTGTTCATAGTACACAGCCACTACTGATGAAAACGTGAGCTCTAACTCCATGTTCTTGTACAGCAGCAACCCTGAGCTATAAGTCACACCTGCTCCTGGTTGGGTGTCTGAATTTTTGTTTCTTCCCCCTGAAGAAGTGTAGAAATGTAATCTTTGATGTGAAGTCAGGTCTTAGGAAACACCAGTAGATACAGGGCCTTGCATTGCATCTCCCCTGCAACTCAGACAGCTCTGAGCACATCAAACCTGACCTTGCTTCCTCACGGTAAGAGATAATACATGTCTCTTTTTCCTCACACAGACTTCCCAAGATGTTGTCTTGAGCTTCATCTCCTAAGTGCTAAATGGCTTGCCATGCAGGAGATAAAGCTCTCAGATGAAGGATAAGGTTGATGAATTTGCTCCTTGGGAGCAATGTGACCTTTGATGATGTGGGTAAAGGTCACCTGCAAGACGGAAGTAAGCTGGTAACATCATCCAAAAAAAATCATGAGGTAGACACCCTGTGGCCCACGTGCCTCCCACCAAGGGGAGGACCTTGGCCACCGTTAGTCATGTTCCTCCATACGCTGTGGGAAGTTTCTCAGACCCTGAGACGTCTAAGTGTGTGACCATGTTAGCAGAGTGAGTCACTCAAGGTTCAGATGGCTCCATGTCAGGAGCCACACAGGCTGGCGTGCTGCTCCTGCTTCTGCCAGACAGCAAGGAAAGCTGCTATGGCAGGAGTGACCTAAAGAAAAAGGAGCCTCCAGGTGTCTTCCCAGAGACTTCAGTGGGTTTTGTGCAAGGGGCTCTTTGTTACTATCAGCCTGCTCCATTCATACCTTACCCTTCTGCCCAATACTGTCTGCTAGAACAGCAGATCCTGACTACACTGAATCAAAGATGAGGCCACCCTCCTGAGGGGGAAGCTCCTGAAGGGGGTGAGGCACTGCAGAGCATACATTTCTCCTAATTCCCTCTTCCTAAGGCATATATAAGGAAAGCTGTTTTGCTCCCTCACCTTGGTAGGGGCTTTCATGAACTCCTTCCAGCCATCTGAGGCTCCTGTTTTTGCCATTCCATCATCATCCTGTACCTTTTCCCAGCCATGGTGGCATGGTGGAGCTACTCCCCTCTCCCACATTCCTACATCTTCTTGCTTATCCTCACTGAAGTTATGCACAGCTCACATTTAGGTTACTTTGTCCCCAGCACTCTTATTATTGAAGTAGAGCCACTTATTAAAAAAAACACTATCAATGACAGTAGCATCTTATAGTGCAGCTGCTGCTCAAATACAAGAGACCAGAACTATAGTATTCTTACATGAAGAGTACTGTGCCAACTAATTTTGGTGGCACATAGATAAAATACTGATTTGATTTATCTGGATCTAGTAAAATCTGAAAAGAGCTTATAGGAAATCATGCCTGTATCTTAGTTAATGAAATTCTGGGCTGCTTCTGGGAAGACTGACAATTGTAAAACCGTTCTGCCAAACTTTCATTCACAGCTTCATTGCGAAACCATTACAGATATGGCAAAGACGGCCAAACTCACAGGGGTGTGTGTGAAGGCACATGTGGGAATGGGAAGCACGACATTTTCTTCCTCCCAAGGCAACCTGGCAGCCTTGGGGAGCAGGATAAGAAAAAATGGATGCTCTTCACACTGCCAGCACACCTCAATGTTGCAGGGCTTTTTTTCTCCCGACCAATAACTTGAGCCTGAAGTCACCTCCGCAAGCAGACCGCACGAGCCTTCGTTAACGACCTTGCTCACAATGCTTGGAGAAGGCTGCCAGAGGTCTGAAGCCGTCAGTCTGCAGCCTGTCTCACTCTCCCCATGAAGAAGAGCACACTGGGATGTTGAGTGTTTTGGCCAGCCAGGCTTCTGCTCTGCACCATTAGAGGACGATACCAGAGCTGATGCAGCTCGATTTGACCAGTGCTCTCTGCAACTGATTTGCTGCACCCAGAAACCGCAGAAGGATGAAATGAAACTATATGCACCATATCTGCAGGTCGCGGGTGCGTTGATACTCTTGTGTTTATGTTCATGCTCATTATTATACACGGAAGGAGGGTGTGCAGAAAACATTGGTCCCTGGGGGATAGTGTGCTGTTGAGATTTTCAAGCTGGTTTCTCTGCAAGCAAAAGCCAGGGTTCTAGTAAGTGATGCCTGCAAAATTTGACACCTTGATTTCTGCTGTGTGGATCAATATTAACAGTAATATTGCATTTCCAGGGCATACTCAACTGACAGAACTATTGATTATTTGGTATGTAGCAGTGCATTGATACTTGAGAGCAAACTGGGACACTGAAACGATAAATGTGCATTTGTTAACAAGCAACACGGGGCATTGAGTTTCAGTGACACAACTGGGATATCGCTCTCTTTGTCTAAAATGGAACATCTTCAACATGTCAAAAATATAATTTACTTATCTGACTTGCTGAAACACCTGGGAAAAATATCTTCTTCACTGAAACCTAAAGATTAAGGTCATGTTTCCAAATATGTGCCAAATTACGTCAATAATTTTTTCCCCACTGTGACCAAACACTTGAGATAGTCCTGACGGGAAAATATTTTGTTTGACATGTTTAAACTTATATTATATCAGAGCACCTTGTGCACGAACAGATTTCAGTTAAGGAAAAGATAATAAAACAGTAAGTTTTGGTTGCAGTAGTTGAACCAAAGTTACTTTTTCATCTAGGTTTTTGACACAGTGTGAAAAAGTAGGTTTGTGCGTGTGTGTGTGTGTATATATACATATGTATTTGCATAAGGTGAACTTGAAATTAAACTCTCTTTGTCAAACAAAGGGTTTACTATATTTGAAAGACATAATGCTGTATTCTTCCATGAGATATTTTGTTATATATAAGTCTACATATTGTCTCCTATGGACACATTTAACTATCGACCACCAAAACATTAAAAGGAAATTATATAGAACACCAGTCTTACGGCTGGAACC
Organism: Alca torda; assembly: GCA_008658365.1. NCBI lineage: Eukaryota > Metazoa > Chordata > Aves > Charadriiformes > Alcidae > Alca > Alca torda. The sequence goes on from CM018101.1 coordinate 5,410,106, forward strand.
TATTGGAAAAGAGCCTTCCTACGTTAAGGAAGCAAGAAATACTTTCTGTGAAGAAAGATAACTTGTGGCACTTCCTATTTCAGCAAAGAACAACTGAATGGCTTAAAAACTCTTCTAATATGAGCTTGGAGAGGCAGGGGAGGTGAGTAGTAAATATGCATGAAATGCACCTGAACTGTACATAGCCTTTTTCTGGGACAACATAGACTTTTTACGGGATATTATTGTCTTTTCTCTGTTATCAGTATGTTGAACTCTGTAGGCTTAGCTGCATTAGCTGCCATCTACAATTTGGAGACATCAGGACCAAGGGAGGCTGAATCAGCCTCTGGTGGTGGCTCCCATCTCTCTCCCACTGCTGACAAACGGAGTTTAAGATGATGGAGTCCAGTTTCTCAGTTGGGCCTGAGCCTTTTCAACCAGTATTAAATTAAATGTGTGCAGAAATATTCCCAGGCGCTGAAGCCAACTGGCACAGAATGGTTTGTATCTCTGCTCGCAACCATGTCTTAGCTTCCCTAACATAGCAGCTAAATGCAAACGGCTCACTGGGATGAATCCTGATCCATGCTTAGGAATGATTTAGGACTCTGCTAGTTGTTGTGGACCAAAAAGCATGCCAAGGGCTGGTCTACTAGTTTGAGTATACCCAGTCACTCCCCCGTGCCAAGCCATGCTCCCAGACACTGCTTAACTTGCTTAAGACAGATGCAGCCTAAGAAATTGGCATGGTATACGTCCTTCTTCCCCTTTTCCTGCCCAAGGTCACCTCTTTCCAGCAAGGAAAGGGAGGTGTATGGCTCTAAGTTTGGTTATAAGAATAATATTTTGCTGATTCATGATATCACTGTTATTAAGTGAGAAACTAGAGAATACTGTTGTCAGCAATCTAAGAATAATTGCAAGGAACCAGATGTTATGTGTTTAAAATGACAAAGATGTTATACGTGGGCAACTTAACTTCACAAACAAACCACTGCCCTCTTTTTCCCATCCCACACCACTGTTATCTGCCTAATAGTACATCTTCTACGTTTGCAACTTTAAATTGCATACCCCCAAAAAAGCATCCCACCTCAAGCAGTTGCCACATGCTCTAACTGTTCTACACTGGAGGACCATAAGGTGTCCTATAGGAAGCTCCGTGCTGAGCTGCCCAAGGTAAAGCAAGTCTGTTTTCATGGGTCCCTCTGAGCTACTAGAAGCTGAACACAAGCTCATTGAGAAGAACTGTCTATGTCAGGGCAGGGACATTCTGGCAGAAGATACGGCAGCATTAACTCAATCAGACACCAAGAGGGAAGATCTCGGTATGGTGTCACCCAAGCCTAGGCACCCTCTTACATCCCACAGGGACCGAAGTGCTACAAGGCAGTGGAGGGAGGCAGAAGAATCATTTTGTACCTACACCCTCTTCACCACACACACCACAAAGCTTTCTCAGTCAAAAGGTTTCAAAGCTGTTGTCAAAAGCTCTTACTCTCAAATGGGAGACATTCAGAGGAACCCATCCCTTTGAATGGTTTCGTTGTCATCCGTGGGCATCACCCATGCAGCAACCAGTTTGTGGTTTGCAGATGGAACTTAGGGGTGAGAGCCTTAACGTAACGAGCTGCCTGTATTTAGGCAATGGCACTCTTTTGGTGAACAGAGCACCAAGGCTGCTTTTCCCAAAGAAAAGGTGGTGGAGGCTTGTTTCAGGCAGCTGATGCCTCCTCCCAGCTCTTATTTGAACACCTCTGTGGCCCTGGCAGCTGCAGCTAAAAGCAGCTGAAAGCACCATGTGGGGTCACAACCTCAATGTTTTCACGGCGGCTCCCTGACTCAGGGAGCTATAATGCCAGGAGGATGGCGGATGACTCCATGCCAGCAGAGTCTAATACCTTATGATCCTATGATCTAGTGCAAAAGGCAGGAGGAGTGGGAAGCCCAGCAGGCACCTGATTGAAGAGGCTGGGGGAGATAAGACGAGACAGTGTCCTGCTGTGCATTTCCTCCACCTCCATAACCTTCTCATTTTCAAAGAGTTTCCATAGGGCTGTGGCAGCTATTGTTCCCCATACCTGGTGCATCAGCATCCCCACTACACTGGCAGCAGTTTGGGATTCAGACACCGCCAACCCTTCCCCCTCTTCCCATTGGGAAAATGAGCAGCTCCTTTGGCTTGAAGAGGAAGCAAAATGTGTACAACTCAGATACCCCTGTGCTAACGTGTACAGGACTGCGCTATGTACTCCATAGCTGGCACGGGCTGCCTGGGCTCTTCCTTCCTTTCCTTCCAAAAGTGGCCCCGCCAGCAGCCGGATCAAACTTTGGCACAACCATTACTGATGTGCAGAGTCAGCAATTAATAAGAGTTCCTTTATGCCTGGTTATCAAGGAGGTGGAAGATTCATATTGACCATTAAGATAAAAAAGGAGGCTAATTTAAATCTACAGCAAAGTTAAAGGAGTAAACCTGTGCAGGCAGGTAGGTAAGACCAATGGAAAAGTTGTTCTTGTTTTGCTGTAAAAAGAGAAATACTATCAGAGTTGTGCATTTTCTTAGAAAAACTGCATGTTTTTCCTAGAAAGGGTTAAAATAGGTTTAAGCATCACTGTTCTTATCTGACAAATGACACAGAGGCTTTTCCATGCGAATGTTTCCCTTTGCAGCCAGACGTCCATATTCACGATACACGTGCCCTTGATTTGGGGGCTGCAGCTCCCCGCTGTCCAAGGACTCAGGGTCCATTTTGTGTGGATCTTTCTGCCAGAACGGGGTTATTAGTGACAGGAAATATTGCAAGGTCACCCACAGCCTTGACAGAAACAGGAGGGCAGGAGAATATTAGGGAGAAAACATAAGCTGTAATATCCAACTGCAGTTGGCAGACCAGAGTGTGTTCGGATCACCCGTACCAGTGTTTCACTCCCCTGTTTTCAAACGATTGTCCTGGCCCCAGTGATTAACCATCTGAATATGCTGAAGAAGGATATTCACAGGAAGGATCTCATGACAAAAAGGCTATTCCTGGCCCTCTTTCCATCACATCATAATCTGTCCACTAATGTGGCTTGAGACCTCAGCTGATCAAAAGGTCATAAGATGCTACCGCTAAGTATCACTCTGTTTCTGTTCAGCCGAAGGCACTTTTACTCCATGCAGCAGGCAGAGGAATGCAACAGCAAAGCCTTCAAATCTGTTTGTATAAAAAATGAAGTCTTTGCTATGTGGCATTTATCTTCCTTCAGGGAGTGACACCTGATAAATCTCTAGTTCCCAGTGAATTTAAATAAAACAAAGGCAAATCATATCTCTGCACACTGTAAATATATAACTGTGGAGAACGTAAGAGTTCCCACTGTCCCGCCATTTCCTTTGCTACGAAAGCTATAAAGGGCTGAACATCCTCAAAATCTGCCAAAATCAAGGGACCCGAATCTCTGAGAACATTACAAAGAGCATGGTAATAACATAGGAGGAACTGAAAGATATAGCACTCATTTAGACTAATGAAATGGTAAACATTTTTTTTTTTTTTTTTTTAAGTTAACAAAAAGCAGAAAGCAAAAAAAGGGGGATTATTAGCATATCAATAGGAATAATGGAGTGAAAATGGGGGGGAATCTAGTAAATGGGGCGATGTGTTTCCCAGTGAATAACACTAGGGTGGACAATTTTCAAACATCCTGGGATGAATAAAACACCAAGCTACCCACCACCACCACCACCACCACCACCAGCTGGTCACCACTGTCCTGCAGTGCACCAGTGGCAGTGGGTCCATCGGTCCCGCACTGCGCTCGTCCCTGGATGCCAGCCGTCACCTCTGGCACTGACCGCAGCCGCTTCCCTGGCCACCCTGCAGCCAAGCAGCTCCACGCGGGCAAAGCCGCAGATGGCTGCCCAAAACAGCAGGGAGGGAAGGTACCACTGCCAACAACCACCTGCCACCTGAAGCCCTCGCCCAGCGGGTCTGCAGAGTTAGTTTCTGTGAGCATTACCATTCGAAAAGGAAACACTGGTTTGCATCTCCCTCCCACATACCTGAAGAGTTGTCACAACCAAATTGAACCCCTCAGCATCTCCCAGACTATCCGCCCGCTCCCCTGCACCTCTCCAGATGCAGAGCTCTACGCCAGGACCAACAGACAGTTTCTTTAACTGCAACTGGCAGTCATTTTGCTCCTCTCTGTGCTTTCAAAGCTGAGAGCCATCAAAGATTAGCAGAAAAAATCATGACTCTTTTTCCCTAAGAAGCAGCAGTGGTAATAGGCTTCAGGAAAAATCCTCCTAAATGCAAGTGATAAGCGTAGACTGTGTGAAGGCTGACAGGTCTGATTATAATTATCACTGCGAGGGGACCAGCACTAACCTCCCTTCTGGAAGGCAATGACAATTCCTGGAAGGGAACATGCAAGTGAATTATCATAAACAAAATCATTGCAAGTAGAACTGTCTTTCACAGGGAAACTAAATAAGGCCCTGATTTTTTTTTTTTTTTTTTTTGGGGGGGGGGGGGGTAGGGCGGGCAGCGGAACCCAAAGCCTTGGGCACTTATTAAAGTTAATTCTGGTAAAAAATGGCACTCAATCATATGCTTAAGTTTCGCTGACTTCACGATGATGGGAGTAAAAGAATGAAGTGAGACGCTTGAGTCATGAGATGGAGTCATGCATGTAAGAGGTGTTTGGAAATTGATGGTGTCTTCTGAATCCATACTTAAAGAACATGCTCTGCAACATAACATGAACAGAGAGTCCCAGAGGGCATATGGGTCCAGACTGAGCTAAATATTCAAAACCAAGACAAAGCTCAGGTAGCCTTCTACCAACCTTTTCCCCTTCCTTGCATCCCAGCAGGAAGAAAGCCAAACAGAATCAACACAGAGATCTTCAAATTGCATCTACACATTGAGTTCCTCAAATTGCATCTATACATTAATTGAAATAACACATTATCTTTTCAGCAGGGCTTTGAGGTATGATATGGTAGATAGTGTTCCTTCAAGATCATCCTGCCCTAACCTTCTTTGCGCTTTCTCTGACAACATTCTATTTTTCTTACGCTCCAGGTTGTTTTGACATTTTTCATTCTATTTCCATTGGAAACTTGGAAATAGAGAAACTCGGGCAATCTGGGATAAGAGTAGCAGTACAGTAGCTTTTTCTTTCTGAACAAAGGGAAATAGATATTATCTTCTTAATAGTGGGCTATAACTGCGGAGGTGATGAAGAGGAGAGCCTCAGAGTCAAAGGCAGTTCTAGGAGTTTCATACTCATTATATCTCAATGGAGTGAAGCAAATAAATTGCGCAAGGAGACATATGGAATCTCACTACGCAAATGGCCTATTTAAGGCTCTTACTTCCTAATTAGGTCCTGGTGTCAGGAGGTTGGTAACAATTATTCACACATAGATCATTTGGATACAATACAAACAGTTCTAAAACCCAAACCATCATAATGACATGCATTAAAAAGAAGCTCTATTTAGCTTGATCTTTTTAGACTCTTTCGCTTAGCACTTGGAATATCCACACACATCCCAAATTTCATGTTTGACACTGGAATAATGGGTTTGAAAGGGGAAAAGGAAGAAACAAAAAGCTTCACAGCAATAACCCCTTGTTCTTACCTTGTTCACAGATTTCGTCACTGGACTCTGCACAGGGAACCCACACTCTCTTCCCAAATTCTTCATCTGACTCTGTGACATATCCCAGAGCAAAGAGAAAAGAAAAAACCTTGATTGTGGGAATGACTGTGCAGAAAATGGTCACAAGCATCCAAAGTTTCACCGTGCCCTTCTCCATTTCATTACATCTTTCTACATGCCCACCACCACCTGCCAGAAGGGGCCTTCTAAGCACCCTGTGCTGGGGCTTACCCTAAGGCACACTTAGTTTTGGAAGGTCTCCCAAGTTTCTCCTTATCCCACACAGATGTGTAGGTTTCTCCTCCCAGGTAGGTCTGGTAAGCATAGCGACATCACGGGGCCATCATGGCTTTCCCCATCAGCCGTGGGGTATGCAATGAACGGTGATGGCAGGGAGTGAAGCCATGGATTCCTATAACAACCCATGTTGGAAAGGCTTGGGGAAGAGCAGGAAGGTGTCACAGGATGCCAACCCGCCTGCTTTGTTTAAGAGTTAAAGCAGGGAGCCAAAGCCAAGGATTACCGCATTGCAAAAACATTTAAAACAGGGTAAGTACTTGTGATTCAACATCGTGACTACGGCAAATCATCTCTGCCCAGTGCTTCTTCATTTCTAGTATCAAAATGAGATTTTCCTCTCCCCTTCTTCCCCTCCTGCCTCCTCTCCTCTCTTTGTCCACCTCTCGAGCCCTTCACAAAAAGGTCAAATATTTTACGTTTTCACCTGCGGAGATGCAGATCAGAGAGTGTTTTCTTTGCTTTGCTTTTCACTGATTTTGCCCAAGGCATCCTTTTAAGCAGCAGCCTGTGCAAAGATAATAGGTGGCACGATTCTCTGTAACTGGAATCAGCAACAAATCAGCCATCTGCCACTCCAGGGGTCTGAGATTAACCCAGCTACTGGACCGTGACTGCAAAGCATTTGCACATTTAGATTACAGAAATGTGAGGTTACCGATCCAAAAAAATAAAAGACAGGGAGCGGGGAAGGTGTGGGGAGAAGGGGTGAAAGATAGCCTTCGAACAGTCCTCCAGATTAACCCTTCTAGACCCTTCTAAGTCATCTCCTAACAACTCCAAGCAGACAACATTTCTCGGTATAAAGTGTTACAAGGATGAAGGATTTGAAGGAAGCAAGCTGAGATTCATGAGACATCATATTTCAGGGAAATACATCCAAAGACACTTCTTTTATAAAGGGAGAAATAAAACTGAAGATATTTGTCTGCCCTGTCAATGCCTCGCAATGCTCCTTGGAAGTATGATCAAGCTGCCCAGATAGTTTACGTGGACCAGGACAAGAGTAATATTTTTGTTCCAAGGTGGAGAAGCTCCCTTACATTGTCAAGATATCGAGGAATAAGATGTCTGCGTTCTGAAATATAAAGGTTTAGGAAGGTCTCTTCATTTAGTGTCCTCGGTTTACCTTCCTGAATAAAACATACAGCACGATGTTACTTTGCACACACGGATGCTGTTGGTCTGCATTCATATTTGTCTGCATTTTTGAGATCCTCTCTATAGATCTGTTGGGAATTGTTACTTGGTAACTGAAGTATTAGGAGGTTTAAATCAGTAGTAAATGCCAGCTGGCTCCACATCCAAAACCATGAGCCACACTCTGTGCAGGTGCATGGCAGGTTGGGACAGCCACCAGGGTCTCCTCTGCTCACTTTGATGTGGGCTTTAATCCCCACTCCTGGCATTTGCCTTTGTAGGTTGGCATCCCATGGTCAGGCATCTCAGGTTAAAAAGAGGAGGCTGTGGCCAGAGAAAAAGGCTCAGTTGCATCCAAAACTATCAACAAGGACTTCTGGGAAATTCAGGTAAGGTCTGCATGGTGTCTGCCCTTGGTGAGGATGGTAGCTTAAATACACAACTCATCTCATTAAGTCCAAATAGGCAACTGAAAGGCAAACAGCAAGCACATGTGTGCATACAAAATCACATACTCGCATGCACATACCTTATTCACGAGTCATAAAATCATAGAATACCAGGTTGGAAGGGACCTCAAGGATCACCTGGTCAAACCTTTTTTGGCAAAAACACAGTCTAGACAACATGTCCTAGCACCCTGTCCAGCTGAATCTTAAAATTGTCCAATGTTTGGGAACCCACCACTTCCCTGGGGAGATTTTTCCAATGGCTGATTGGAATATGGTACCAAGAAAAGGTAGGATCAAGTGGAAGGTACAATGGCACACAGATCACTCCAAGTTACATGGCCAACACTTTTGCTGACATTTGGTATGGTTTCTTCATCCTCTCCAAAGTTTCCTGAGCCAAGAACTACATACCCCTCACTTGCAACAAAGAAGGAGAAAAAAGAGATGACAGCACTTCCTCTGCAAGTCCAAACCAAGCTGCAGCAACTACATCGTTCAAGGCACAGCTGAGAAGAGGAAGAGCAAGGGATCAGTCGCTGCAGACATCCTACTCCATACAAAACCTGCTAGTGTCACCTCAGAAATGAGCGCACATCCTATCAGCGTTAATTTGTGACTGAATTTCGATCCTCCGCAGGGGAAGGACCCTTGATCTGCGTGGAGCTGTGAGAAGAAGAGGGTGAGAAGAGCAGGTTGGATAACACCTTATAGTCTCACTAAATTCCCCACTATTTATCACAGTTTCTCCAAATGCCGACAATTGGGCAGAACTAGGTGCTCCAAAACCAGGTCTACATGTCTGAAACCAAAGGTGAGATTTGAAGTGGTTTGGATATACAGTAGGGCATGGTTTTCAGCTGAGACAGGGGTTATGGGAATCATCCCACGCCTGGGACTACAAAGTGGGCCAAGCTAACAACCCAACAACCCACAAGCTTCTGAGATGCAGCAAGTTAATGAGCCTCTGCCCGTGCTACAGAAAGGTCTCCTTGAACTTGACCTGCTGGCTGTGTGAGTGCTAAAACTGCTGTTAAAACAGGATCTGGTCCCATTTTCAAACCCAAACACAGAGGTTTTCTCTTCCTCCAGTCTCCAATTTCTGTAAAGCCAACCTGAAACTTCCGATCCAAATGCCAGTGCCATCCATAAAGGAGCATGTGCGTGATGGGGGGAAAATCTTTGGATTCGTCTTCAACTATTGAACTACTACAAGAATGCTTGTGCTGGAAATAATTTTAAAAAGGTTTTAAAATAATCAAAACCGCTTTAAAAAGAAATTTAAAAAGGTACTTTTATATATCTTTTCCTATACTACAAACGGAGGGAAGAGGGGACCAACACAGAGCAAACCCTTTTCTTTCGGGCAAAAATCACAGCAAAACTCCAGCCTATCCCTTGCAAATCAATCAGCCTTATGAACTGCCGCTGAAGTTTCAGCCCTATGTATTTTTGTTTGTTCGTTTGTTTGTTTGTTTTGTTTTTATCCAGGCAGGCTTTGCAGGAAGGGGCTTTTGCACCCGAAGACCTGACACTGCATTAACCAGGCGCTGAGCTGAGCCGTGTGGCTGCCTGCAAGTCGCCTCGTCCCCCAGCAAATGAGAAGTGGAGGGGAACACCGACGCAGGCGACACTGCACCTTGCAGAGATTCGCGTGTCCTACAAGTAACCTTGCATCAGGATACAGAGCCACGAGAGCAGCCTTATGGGTACAGAGAGAGGAGGAGGAGGACAGCAAGGAGGAGGGGAAGGAGTGGCAACAGGAAAACAATCAGAAAACTCCCTGGGAATCAAGCCTTCTCTTTCTTCCTAGGAAGAAAATTTTAAAAAATAAAAATCCCTCCCCAGTAGAGAGATGGCAGGAGAGGATGAGCACACTTGCTCCTTCTCTGCTTAAAATCCTTTCCAGCAAGCATCGTAACAGACACACGTGAGACAGAAACTGGGGACGAGCAGAGCATTTCTGTCAAGCACTTGCCACACTGCACCAGCCCCGGGGTGCGAGGGGCTGCCCCCTCCTGCTCCCTCTCTACCCCAAGCCCCCAACAAATGTCCCCTCTTTCCCCCAGAATCCCTAAATATGGCTGAGGGGTGGACGATTTAAAAGGCGAAGGGGAAGCGGAGAGGCGGGAGAACACCCCTGAGCCCAGCCGGCGGCCCCCTGGCTGCAGCCATTCTCATTCCCGGCACGTTTCGCTGCTCTCCAGTGCAGCCCGGCTTCGAAATATTAGTGCGGCGCAGAGTGCCATTTTCGAGTCGCTGCAGCTCCTTCTTGGCACCAGTTCAGCTTTTTGTCTTGCCTTCTCCTCCGAGCGCCCAGCGGAGGGAGGAGGAAAGAAAAGGAGGAAAAATAAAGCCCCACGGCTTCGCCGCCAGGGCCGTCAGCCTCCCCGCAGCACCCCGCGCCCTCCCAGCCCGCTCCCAGGCGAACCCACCCCGGCAAACATAAATCTCTTCCCACCTCCACAGCAGCCAGTTCACAGCCTCCTTGCCCGCTCCCGCCACCCTTTTTCATCCCTCTCTCCTTTGTACTCCTCTAAATTTTTCCAGCCAAGCGTTACAACCTTCCACACACACACACACCCTCCTTTCTCCTCCATCCCCAGGCTTCCCACCTCCTCCCCTCACATCGGCAAATAAAAATCGTGCCATGGTTGCCAATGCACTGGCATCTCCTCGGAGCGGAGAGCCCCTGCACCCACAACACGGCTACCGGGTCTGACCCGGCTCGCAGCTGTCTGAGCGCGGGCAGGGGGGCTGCAGTGCTCATGGACGCACACATGTGTGCGCACACACACACGTGTCACAGGGCAGGGCACGGTCCGTTTGCATCCCTTGGCATGGCTGTAAACACAAACTTCCTGCAAGCTCACGTTTGGCAACCGAATTCCTCCTCCTGCTTGTGGGGCTGGGAGAAAAACAGAGGCGGAACAGCGAGGGAAGGAGAGCGTATTTTTTTAAGCAACCCAAACATGGCTCTGAGAGCTTCCACCAACAACTTCTCAGCCTGCTGTGCTGGCAACCGGCTGCTGGTTTCAGCCTGGCACCAGCTTTGATTTGTTTTTCTCTCCTCTTAAACACCCTCCTCCCAAATATTTATTCCCCCCTTTTTTTTTTCTTTTCAGTTTTTTTCTTCCCTTTTTCCCTCTTAGCTTGTCCATAGAGGGGTTCCCTCCCACTCCCACCCACAAATCCAAAGCATCACGTGTGAAAGGAGCACCAAAGGGAGTGAAACATGATATAACACTCGATGGAGCAAGAAGGGGGGGAAAATATGCATATGTACACACAACATATGTATGCTCTTCTCCGAGGAAAAAGGAGAGAGTGAGAGATGCCCTAAAAGCAGGCAACATGACCCTTGTGCATGCCAGGATGTGCAAGCCCGCGCCCCCTCCACAAAGGAGGGAGGAGACAGGTTCGGTTGGGAGGCAGAGAAGAGGTTGAGGTAAAATGCGTGTTCTTTATGGAAAGGACCCCAGAGAGCCAACTTTCAGCCAGTGACATGACTCCAATTAAACCAGAGTTTGAAACACTGACATCTGCACGACGGAGATAAAGTGGTGCAAAATGCACCTTGCCTGGTGCCTGGAGGAAAGAGATTTGGAGAAAAAAATAAATATAATAAGGCTGATGCTGAGGATGGCTTGGGAGGAACACGGAGGGAGCAGAGAAGATGTGCTGAGGGTTTTAGCACGGTGGCATGAGTACATTAAGCTGCAAGGCAGGCTGGAGACACAGAGCAGGGTCTGGCCCCATAGGCAGCTGTTGGTGTCCCAGGGGATTTTTATAAGCTTAGTTGGACTGCTTTGTCCACTGAGACAAATCAGGAGTCCTCGGGAGCCACAGGAGTTAGAACATGGTGAAACAGATGGGCACCTGGTGACTCCGCTCCCTGCGGCAACGAGACCCTTGGGAGGCCCAGCAAAAGTGCCAGGAAAAGGCTGGTTCTCAACAAAAACTCTCTGGCCACCCTGGGGAATAGCAGGGCAACCGGCTCGAAAGCGGGGTCACAGAGACAGACCGGGAGACATACAGACAGACAGACAGCATGCTCGGGGTGGTGCAGACAAAACAGCAGTGTCCTGAGCAGCTGCCTAATATGTATTTTGGCAAAATCTCGCCTGGCTGTGGATGAAGCAGAAATCGCAAGCTGGAATCATAAACGCGTCAGTGCGATTTTTGCTTCCCTGGCCTGCACGTATAACACAGGAGGAAAGCGGAGGGCTGGATGACACCCTCTAACTGCCAGGAGCCACATGGAGGAGCTGGTCCTTCGGCCGCTGCCGGCTGTTGTGTGTGGAGCAGCTGATGGGCAGGCACTGAAGTGGACTTAAAATAAGCAGATGCCCTGCTGTGACTGCACTCATTAAGGGATGTGTGTGTTTGCATACTTAAACCAAATCGCCAGGCCTGTGCCCCCAGGAGCACCTCTGCCACTGGGACGTGTCTCCTGCACAAGGTCCATGTTGGAGCTTTCTCCAGGCCTTCCCAGCACAGCTGGGGCTGGCTGGGTTGGATGGACCAATATCCAAGTAGAGCCACCAAATCCCCTCTTCTGAGTTGTGGTTTCACTGTCCCAGGCCCTTTGCATAAGGATGTAATCCAGCGTTGGCAATGGTTCCTCTCAGTGTCTGCTTCCAAAGTCAGTCAGTGTCCATCTGAATCCTCTCTCCCAGCTGGTTTACACATCTGTTTTCTCCTCTTGCTATTTCCCAGGCTTAGGTTGGGTTTCTTGCCCTTCCCTCCAGCCTTTCGTAGCAAGTGCTGACATTTGGCAAGGCAGACTGGGTCTCTCACATGTGTCCATGGTGAAGCATACCCTGAAGCCTCAACTGGGGGGCACCACATAGAAGCATCCCCACCCAGAGGTATCTGTAGCTCATTGATGTGACTCCCCGATAGAGGCACTTTCAGATCCTTTGAGTCGGAAGGCACTATAAATAAAAGATATTACAGACTAACAAGTTCTCAGTTGCAAACTGGAGTGGGAAAGAATATTTTAGCATCCTTTTTCTAAGCACATTAACTCTTGGCACACATGATCGTTCAGGTCTTCAAAGCTGAAAACTTCAACAGCACGTTGAGTCCACACACTCCATCTCTTGTTTCAACAGCTCTAAAATCCGTACTGTCCCAATGCTATATTCCCCTAGTGCAGCGAGCACCCAAATATTGTGCTGTTCTGGGGGTTACGACGGTAAATACACACTCCACAGTGATCTTTCTCAGGAAGAACTCAGCCTTTGCCGCTGTAAGCTCACAATAGACATTGCCTAAAGATTTATCAAGTGGTTTCTGATGCTTCCCTTCCCAGGGTGAGCAAGCGCTTCGTATCAATCTGGCTTGCTTCAGTGCAGTGACCCAGCGCTGTGCTCTGCTGCCGAAAGTTCAGGTCCCAGCTGTGGGGCTAAACTCTTGCTGACACTGTGTTGATTCTTCCGTCTCTGTCACCCACGCTGCCAGGGAGAGGGGGGTGATGTTGGCTTTTTCCAGGCTCAAAAAGAAAGAAAACAGTCGTGCAAAACACAGAGAAGATGTGGCAAAAAAGAAGGGGGAGGAAAATTATCCTGATGTCTACGGTGAGGTTGAGGAGAGAAAATCCTTCCAGCACCACAGGGCACTTCATTTCGTTCTTCTTTTTAATCACTGAGGAGAAAATCTTGCTCAACAGGCAATTAAAATTTTACCAGCAAGTAAAAGCTTTTGGGATGCCTCAAAGAACCTGTGTGCGTGCGCAAGTTCATGGGGAGAGATGCAGAGGGGGTGGACTATTAGTGACGGGTGAACTACAGAAGGTTGGATGGTTTGTTTTGGATAAAGATCCCCACATGCAGATGCTTATCTAAAGCCCTCAGTCTTCAGAGCAGGGCTGGGAATGTCTTAAGAACAGACCCTTCTTGCATGATTTCCAGTATCTCTCAGAGCAGTCGCCCATGCCAAAAATACCACAAAAACAGCTTTTCTTCTTCTTCTTTTATGCAGTGTTTTGGCTCTTCTGCTTCTGGTTCCAAGCAAAACCTAAAACTGCAGTGTCTTTGACTTGATGATTGGACTGTGCTTATTTAATTTCAAGCCATCCCAGTTCTCATGACTGCACACATACGAGGGAAATAAGGAAAAGCGCTGCTGTGATTGTATGGAAAACTTTAAAAGAAAAGAAGGCTCCCTGAAAATTGGCAGAAAAACAAGCTGGCTTCCCTTAGAGAGGACTACAAGCCCTGAGTTCTCCCGCTAAAAGTAGACTGCTTATCTGTAAGCTGGCTATTCTTTCCATAGATAACATGTGAGATCACAGCATTCCCAGTTAAAATGAGCCTGTTAGCCTTGGGTGGTTATTAGTCAGTAAATACTATTGAATCAATAAACAAAATAAGGACTTAGAAGAGAGTCTGTTTCCCCACCCAATCTGGAAACTCATCAGATCTGCAGTAGCCCTAATTCGACAGAGAAGGAAGAAAAAAACATTTTGAACATGGTCCGGTGCCCTCCAGTTTTCTTAAATCAGAGTGTAATTGAGGTAAAATAGCCTGGGGATGATGCTGTTGGGATGAAAGCAGTATGTTTTGCTTAAGTCCTCTGGACAAACAGGGCTGTTGCAGGGTTGGTTTTGATCTCTGGTTGGATTTTCACCAGGATATCTCAAGTAATGTTACCTAGTACGTAAGGCAGATCAGAATCAGGCCAGTGCACTTTTAAGGATGTTGCCAGATATCCTATGTCCCTGGACTATTCACCTTGGGAAGGTTAAAAGCATATACGTTCACTCTACAAGTAGCAAAGAATGAATGTTTTGCTGTTAAAGACCAGATGATATTCTTCCTAAATGATTTCCTGCAGTCTTTTTTCCTGCCTTTCCTATTATTTATTAATTATTCAAGCAATGTTCTTCAGCTCATCCAAGTGGCTTGGAGACCAAGACTTGGGTCTTTAGCTGGTATAAATCAGGATAACTCAATCCAAGTCAACGGAAATGATGGAAGAAGTCAGTGGAAAAGGTGTGACCGAGAGTTTTTACTATACAGGCTTCCAAAGCAAAGGCACAGTCTTCCAGACATCACAGTACCTACAGTCTAATTATTTTCTCACTGAAGCTGATGATGCTTCTTGGGGGCGACCAAGACAGGTACAGGGGGCCCAAGCCTCCATTTGCATCCACATATGTGAATCAGGAGCAGCTCCATTGCCCATCACATGCTGTGCTCTTTGGAACATCTGTTCATTGCGTCCTGCTAAATGCTGCAGGATGCTGATCATTTTTGTCAAAACTTGGCTCTCGTGCAGCTTCTTAGTTTAGACGGTGGGAGGGAGGGATGGGTTTAGCTTTTGGCGTGAAAGAAATAAAGTAAAAAATCTGGACCCTTTCAAGAGTACTGAATAGTTGAGAAATCTGGCCCTGAGCTTTTTTGAAAAAAGTGACCCAATCAATCCAGTTATTACACCATTATCTTGCCTGTGACTAACACATGGATTGATATTCACTTGCAGGAAATGCTGGCGAGAGATGGGGGTTCCCATTCACTCGTGGTGTTTACCACTCCCCCGAGATCACAGGCTTCAGCGACGATGGAGCAGACCGCTTCACAGGTGCACGGTTTACACGCCAAAATGGGTTATAAATCAGGCTGGAGGAAGAAAGGGCTGGAACAACGCTTGTTTGTAGAAGTAGCTATTGGAAAAGGGTGTTGACCGCATTCATTTTACAGGTCTCAGCTCCTAAATCTATGCTTGCTTACACTGCGCCAAAGGGATTGGGCCCCGGCTTGGAAATCCAAGGAGCATGCCAATAATTTGCCAGAGATTACACAGGGGGTGAACTTGACCCTGATCTCCATTATTGGTTCAAAACCAGGAATTCTCATACCCTTTCGGACAGATGGCTGGTCCTATTACTTCTTATGTTAGATTTCCCATTGAGGCTGAAAGCAAATCCACATTCAAGCTGAAAGTAAACAACCTACGAATTCTAAAGGCGCTAACTCAAACTGCCAAAGCATTTGCGGGGTATGCTATAGATGTCAATAGACAGTTTCCCACAGCACTGAGCCTAGACACATAACTAAGTTACACAGCAAAACCTTCCACCCTGCCCGAAAATCCATCCTGTGCAAAAATCGCTCTCCTCACTGGCGTTTTAAGGGCTGGAGCCTCAGCTGGAGTGAATTAATGTAGTCGCTCTGATTTGAATAGAGCTACGCCAATTTATACCAGATGAGGATTTCACCCTTTGGAGGCCAAGTGGGAAATGGCTATCCACTACTTTTTTAACAATGTGGTTTGAGAAAAAAATAAAATGTGGTGTATTTTAAAGAGTTAAAGAGCACTATGTAAGTTTCTTCCCATTTCTATGATTGTTCTAGCTTTTTGAACAAATCTATTACACAGCTGGGTCCTAAAGAATCAAGCTTTGCAGAAAATTGCATATAAATAACACAACTTACAAATACAAACAACACAAGTTACCCAACTTATTCCGATCCCTGATACCTTCCAAAATGCCAACAAAAAGTTAACTAGGAACCCAAGCACGACATTGCTGTGGTATTGCAGGAAATTCAGAAAGTGGAAAGGACTGAATAAACCAGTCTGTTTTTTTTCCTGCCAGGGCTGAATGAAAAGGACAAAACCCATGAAACTAAACCATACAAAAAACCCCACCCACATGCTTTGAAATGCTCTGAGCGTTAGTGCCATGGTGTGCTTCTCAGCCATAAAGATGTGAAAGATTGTTTTTCTAATATATTTTTCCGTAAATAGAACAACACTACTGAAGTCATATTCTGTAAATCGGGATTCATTACATTTAATCAATGTAAGCTCATGGTATACATTCAGGAATGATTACCTGAATTAAGCCTATGATTTATTCTTTAGTAAAAGAAGCTCCACTGGCAGATTCAGATGTGCCTTGATTTTCCCCAAAGTAAACTGGAAGTCAAATATTACACCAATAGAAAAGAATGGAGATTTTTAAGATGATGGTAATGGGAAATTAAACTTTAAATTGTTTAACTTGAAGCCACTGGACTGATGCAGCTTATCAGAAAATTCCCCTGCTCTTTCCTCCAGCCATCCTTATTTTCACTTTACGATTCAGTGTAAGCTGGCAATTAGTAATACTTTGTCTGTTTATAGAGCCTTCCATCTGAGGATCTAGAAACACTTTGCAAACACTAATGAATTAAGCTTCTTAACACCCCCTGTGAGACAGATACGACTATCTCATTTGCACAGCACAGAGAAGAGGTGCAGGTTTGCTGCGGGTAGAGCCGGGAAGCCACTCTAGACCCTGAACCTCACCTTCAGCTCAATAATGCAAGGCTTTCAGTGGATGTGGTGATGTGCCTGGTGACTTTAGAAGCTTATAATTATCTCTCGGGACTGACAGTGTGCCCTGATGCCTGGCAAGCTGAAAACACAGAGGGCTGAACTTCTACCCATAGAGAGAATTTGGGTCCCGCTTACTGTTGGACAGAAACACCATGAATATGCCATTCATCCTCACCTGAAACAATCACTCACGCATATGACCCTCTGACATTGCAAAAAGGAGAGAAAATTGTGAATTCAGTTGTCCTTATTCATGTTTTAATAATATCACAAATCCTGGACAAAGCAATACAAAGGTCTGGGAGGATTCCTTTCCTTTTCTTTGCATCTTTAATTGTCCTTATCTTTTTCTCATACAGGGGAAAGGTAAAACATTCAAGCCTGCTTGCAAGCCATGATGACAAGAGAAACTCAAAGGATTTTTGAAGAACTGTAAAGGTTTTGCTTCCAACTCTATCAGGAACACTTAAATCCTAGGCAAGCCTTAGGACAAGATAGGCATTGATGAGACAAGTATCTTTTTCCAAAGCACAATCTTGTTGGTTTAAGAGCAGCTAATGTCTGGTACCTATTTGAAGCATTTTTCCACGTAGCCATTGCGTTTTCCAAACGCATGGCAATCAGACAATTTCCATGATGATTCTTCTGCCTAAAAATACACACCTCCCTTGCTTTTCAATTTATCACTGAGCCAGTCAGCCTGTTTATTGTTGAAGTTTTGCCCATTTAATAGTGCACTTAGGAAAGCTTAATACAAACATTGACCAATTCATCGCTGTCACAAAAAGAAAAGCCTTAGAAATCATTCATCTAAGCAGGAGTCAAGAGCAAGAGTCTCTTATTTAGAGATCGGTCAATAAGAAACAATGTTATGAAGCTATTCTAAACAGACCAGATTTATTTTTTTTTAAACACCTCTTTTTTTTTTTCCACAGATTGAAATTGAGGAGAATAGCAAATAAAATGTTTGGTTTTGCTTTTGAAATTTGTTGGTGACCTTAAATGCCAGAAATGGGGCACTACAGAAAAGACACGCGTTTGACATATTCAGCGTGTTGATTTGTGAACTATTAGCAGATTGCTGTTTGCCTAAAAATACGTATTTGAAATTCTTTTCTAAAAACTCTTCTTGATCTCTTCCCAGTTCATGGGCTGTTAAATGTCTGTACGACACGGCGATGTTTGTCTCCTGAACAGAGGGACATTACGATCCCTAGAAGCAGGTTTCCAGTGGCAATATTAAAGGCACTATTCAGGAATATTCTCCAGTATTCGCAGCCTCCACAAACACCCCCCGCTCGCACACGTTTGCTGCAATATTTGTCAAGAGCAAACAGCACAGGATGGTGGGAGAAAGTGTACAAAGTCTAACCAAGCTTATAAAAACCCAACAGCTAATGCATACTTGTGGAAAATTTCTTACGGTATTTCCTCAGCTACAGATGCTAATTGGGAAAGCCTATAAAGCTAAAACCCTTTTGCTGCTTTCCTCCTCCTGTACTCCAGAATTGAAAGCCACTTCCATGGCTGCCTTTTATCATGTTCATCCCTGTTACATCTGCGGGATCCAGAAGCAGTTTTCAAAAATGTTTGTGTGCATATCAAATGGGTGAGGGTAAGAACAACTGAACAGAGGCCTGGAAACTCATTTCACAGAAGCAGGTCAATGGCTAAGAGCTTTTTACTGTCTCTGACCAAAAAAAGACAGATATGAATTTATATGTAGATTGGGCGTTATCTAATATTGCCTGACATTGAATCCCTACAGTATTACATAGTACTATGGACCCTTTCTTTAGGCCCCTTGCTTCCATGACAAAAGCAGCTTTTGGATTGAGTCATCTTCTATAAAAAAGTCCAGGAGGTATCCAAAGAAATACAGCAAGCTCGTGTTGCTACACCCCGAAAGCACATGGATAGGGAAGGGAGAGGAATTGCAAGGAAAGCCAGTGGACATCCTCAGGCCTAAGTGTCTGTGTGTTGGAGGATAGTGAATTATGGACATTGAACCAAGTCAATGCCATGCGGGTGAGCGGGAGTTCGTGCCTGGGAAAATCAGTTCTCATTGAGTGCAAACACTGCTCCAAAAACCAAGGCATTGAGATCCAGCATTTTTAGTTAACAACCAAAGGAAGCGTTTGTGATGCGTGGCCCCGGGCCACGGCACAAGGCTAACATGACCTTGCCCACAGAAAGACCCATGTGGGGAGGCAGTTTGCTCTTCTTCTCCAATAAGCTGCATTTTACAAACTCTGGACCAAATTCTGCTCCTAAAGGGAAACTTCAATTCAGTGGGACTACTGTGACCCTCCACTACTGAGGACAACACAAGACAGGTTAGTCTGTGCTCAGGGCTAGGCTGAATTTGTACCCGGGCTCCTCAAAATGCACTTGCAATGCCAAGGCTCACCACAAGCTCTTGTTACTCACCACGGTATCTGTTTTCCAGTAAAGCATGACACTTCCTTTTTTTCACCTGACTAATACTGAGACCCTCAGAATGTTCTCTAAGTGGGAGTTTACTGAAAATGATCTTTGCTCTGCTGTGCATGCAGGCAGTTCACATAGTAACGAGATAGAGTTGTTCTCCTTCCTTTAAAAAAATGCAAATCCTAGTTCACTGCAAATAAGTTTTTATTTTGCAAATTCTGCTCATTAAGTGAACACATCATTCCTTATGTTTCTCTCTCCTGGAAAATAAGGGAAACCGATGGACCATCCAGAATTTTTACAGACTGTCCCCTCCGGTCATGCATTGCTAGAGAAGGTACTGTATAATGCATGACTTACCTGCAAAGACATTGGAGGAGTAATGAAATAAGCAGATGCTCCGTCAGCAGGCTTTTAAAACATTGGTATTGCAATGTGAGATGCAGTCAGCCATTACATGCATATGCCCTTTATTTATGGAGCTGATAGAGGCTCTATGTCAGGAGCAGTCAAGCTGCCTTTTTGCTTTCTGCCTTTCCTCACATTAAAGAAAATTGCTGTCTGGTTATTTTATTCTCATGCAAGCTCCAGATTTGGGAGGAAGAGCAGGATTTACCTCCTGACTCATCTATTAAAAACAGAGGTCTAAAAATCAGACAACTTCATCCACACAAATCACCAGGGAATCCCTATAGTGATTCCTCTCCCCCTAACGCAGATGATGTCTGGAATCTGGAATGGGGTTACCTATTCCTTTCCAGTGGCTAGAAAGGGATCCCAGGACAACTAGCCCAGCCATAGGTAAGGACACCACAAACGCCCACACCATCAAAGTTGTACACATTCACTCAACTATAATTTCAATTTTGTATGCTTTTCTATCATCAGTGTTGTTCTAAGTAATTTCATGACAGCATTGAACATATTTTCCCTCAAACCCCATTCCAAGTACCAATGGTAGATAAGAAAACAAGGGAAGGCTGGCACGGATCAAAGGGAAGGATGGTGTTAACATTAACAGCCACCATGTGAGTAGCATTTTGCACTATAAATAAAATAGCGTTTCTCAGCTGCATGAGAAGTTCTGAAGTCACCGAGTTGCACGGCTGTGGCTCAGGGGAGGATTTTGGTTCACGCTCAACGCTGTGTTTGAGCACTGGTACATCACTCAAAGGTTCCAGCAAAACAGATGATGGGACACAGAAAAGCTCTTCTTCTTCCTAATACTGCAAATGGAACTGCTGCTTCCTGACTGACAGCTCCCCAGCCAGCTTATGTGCATCTAATTACTGAGCCGCAACCCAAATCAAAATGCCCCATTGCAGCTGGTGTCTCACTTAATCCATTCATAACACAAGTTAATTAGCATTGATGTTCTTGGGCAAGTTTATTCCAAATGTGGTCAAGTCCCAAGCTTTCAGCTTAGTTGTTAGGATCTATTGAGGATCCTGGAAGAGGCTGTGTTTCTGCCCAGAAGGCATTTTCTGGCTTGCTGATGGCATAGGATTGGGTTCAGGGGAAGATGCTGTGATGGGCTGAGATGAACGCTGGCATGTAAGCACTGTTGCTAAGCTGCTTTTGCTGCTACACCCTACCTCCATGCAGAAGAGTTCGTGGCAGAATCAGGATATTTCATAGTTTTCCTCCTGTCTGAATTCAAATGTCCAGATTAGGGAAGAAAAAGGAAAAAAAAAGTGAAAAAAAACCCCTCAAACTCAGAAAGTGGTAGAAGTCAAGGAACAATTCTGTACTTTATGTTATTCTTTGGGAGCAGAGCTCAGAAAAGAGGCCAATTACCAGAACTTTGCATATCCTTTTCAACCTATGGGATTAGAAGATGAGAGCAGGTGCTAATGGGAAATTTGCCCATGGCAGAAAATCAGGATCCTAAATCTTCATCGCTGGAAACCACGAAAACCCCTAGCAATGATCTATAATGGCTGCACTTGGAAATTGGTGATATAAGGAATTGTCACTTGGCAGAAAACTGACTTTCCGCTCCTTCAGCGCACCACAATTTCAGTTTAATTTGTAACAGGATGCAAGTGTAAATGAACTGACAACAGAGCTATCAGCTATTCTGTTGGTAACACTTGGAGCAATAGTTTCGATTTGACTAGCCACAGCTGTCCACTGCATGGAACGACCTTTAGCCCCGTCCTTGGCGAAATTCAATTCTCTCCATGTCTGACTCCGTCCATGGGGACTGGAGTAGCGGAGCTGCCAGAATAATCAGCGCATTGCTTAATGACAGGCACTCCAACGAGCAATGCGGTCGTGCATTGTCAGAAACGGAGCCTGCAGCTCTGGGGGAGGCGGGGCGGCCTCCCTGTTATTCAAAAGGAAATAAAGAGGTTGTATCGGAGCAAACGCGGATGCATGCGGCCGCCTTTGCTTGATGAGTGTCACTGATGCTCTCGGTGCCGCGTGCGTGTATGTAAACACAGAGTTTTCTCATGTGTTTGTAAGCAAATACGCATTTTTATTATATTTGCCTCTCAAAAAGGGCTGAGATTCCGGTGCTGCTCTGTGTTGTACCACTGTGAAATGTAATTTCTATTTATGCAAGTCTAAGCATGCATACATCCCATATGGCGATGTTTATAGGGCCATACAGATGTATATCTAACATGTATACATATGTATAGATATACACGCTTTCGGTGTGTTTATTACACTGGCCACTGCAATAAGAAAGATGTTTAGACTGCAAGCATCAAAAAATTAGGAATTTCCCAACTTTATAGTTATTTGTGCAAACTTATTTCTGTTTGACTGAGTGTCTCTCTGGCAACATGACCGAGACAGTCTCCTGCATGGGATAAGGAAGGTATGTCATGATGGGATTAACACATATGTGCCCCGGACCGCATCATGGCTGCACCCACAAGGATGAACCTGGTGGTTCGTAAGTTTTCACCTGGTTGATTCAGCAGCCTGGACACAGAAAACAGAAATTACATTGGGTCCAAAAAAGTGGGCCCATCCTTTCCTTCATTGAGGGTCATCAGAAACAGATACACAACTGCCCTGGTTGGCAAGAATTGCTACAACCACTGCTAGCGGGAGATTGCAAGGGGTGAGACACCAGCTCCACCTGCCTTGTGAGCCCCCGCGGACTTCTCTCTTTGGTGTCTCTGTGGGTCCAGCTGCACAGTGGGCTGCACTGTGGGCCCAGGTCTGTGGAAGATTCGTGTTCAGTTATTATTCTGACCCGCTGCCAAAATTTTCCTGAGAAACACAAGTGAGAAATGGGGAACGGATGTCTTGCACAGCCCATAACTCAGCCAGAACAGAGGGGAGTTTCATGGGAGAAGGGAAAGACATGTCTTCGGCCTCAGAGCTTTTGTCCATGCCAAAGTTCAAAGGCTTGTTTTTCAAACAACGGAGATATTACAGCGTCTTAAAAAATAAAATAAAATAAAATAAAAATAAAGAAGCCACAAGAACCTTTGGAATCTAAAAACACTGGTCTTTGTAGACAAGAAAACAAGGTGGTCTCCAAAACTCTGAGAAATCATGTTATAGTGATGCATGTTAAATAACCCAAATATAGGAGTCATTGCCACTGCCCTGTCGCATGCGCCCCACTAACTACTCCTGCTATTTATTCAGGAGCGGAAGAAATAGCACAGACCTTAGATGTTTCTCATCAGGTAAGTGCATCCAACGGCTTTGTGCAGACACGGCTATGCCCAGTTTGGCCCAGTTCTTACCGTGTGGTTTCTCCTCCCCATCCCTATTTGTTCCTCCCTGTCTGTCTCCTTGATCTCCCCTGTCACTTTCCCCACCACACCGACACTTTTTCACCAGCCTATTCAGTGGCCCTTAACGGCGAAGTCCTCTCTTGCACTTGCCTTGGGCTAATGGGTTTACTGCCTTCGTTGCTGGCATTTGTACTCTTCCTTCTTGCTTTTCCTCCACTTCTGTCTCTCTAATTTTCATTTTTTCACCTGTAACTTTCAGTGGCTCCATGTATCTGCAGAAACATGCACAACTAACAGGTTTTTTGTTCTCTTCCTTCTCTCCAAATGCCCGAATAACTCAGAAGCCAATATTTTAGGATGGCTGCATAGTAGCAACAGTAGGATAGTATCACCTCTTCAGCTAGCTCAGAAGAATATAGCACCTTGCTGGGAATTTGTATGAAGTATCACAAGAGTGCGTCATGCAAAGAGACGCTCAGTATAGTTTTTCTGGATGCTTGGCAGAGATGTTATTCCAGTTCTTGAGCACATACTGCTTTTTATTAACTTAAAGCCAGGTATTCTTGTTCAAAGTTCTCAACTAGTAATACAGAAATGAGGCAAACTGAGACATCCATAAGATATCCAGCCTGGTTTCCAGCAAGCAGATGACACGCACACAACTGAAAAATATGTGTTTTCTTCCATATGTATGCAAAATTTTGATTTCCTCATTTGATAACTACTTTTTTCCCCTCTTCAACTAAACACAAATAGGCAAAGTAGAAATCAGAGAAAAGTTGCAAAATAACTTTCAAAGGTACATAAATCAAACTCCTCGTGAACAATCTTTCTCTCTTTGTGCTCTGCTATCAAATACATTTATGAAGCTTGAAATATTGTATTTCTACAGGTCCTAATAAACCAACACATTATAGAACAAATAGAAAGTCCATCAGTAATGCAGAAAAAAAAAATGTTTTCTAATATTAAACTGATCCTTAGATAAATACGCCCTTCTCAGAATAGGTCATTGGAACAAGCAATGAAATACTAAAACTGGAAGGTGTTTTCCATCACACTGGGATATATGGGCATTCCCCAAGTCTCCTGTCAATCTCAGTGGCCAAAAACCTGGCAAAACCAAAAAGCCTGGCAAGTCCACACCATGCAACCATACAGAACGCCGTGTGTGCATACCAGAAAAGTATTACCAACAAAGTAATACACGCGGGGCTCCAGAAATTTGGTTAAGTAGGGAGGCATTGATGTCCTCATCACTACTACAGAGGTAGCAGGAAGGGAAAAATAATAATTAATAGATAGATAGATAGATAGATAGACAGACAGACAGACAGATAGACAGACAGACAGGATGGAAAGGATGAAACACAGTCACAGTGAGAGCACAGAAAGAACACGGTGATACGACACGGGCATCTCTGCTCCTCTCCAGCCACCCATCTCCAACAGAGCTGGTCTCTACCATCATCCAGTTCCTTAAACTCTGACTCAGACTCAACAGTTACAGAAAGGATTCAAGGCCACTGTGACAGGTGTGCTCCCTGGGGGGGAAGTAGGGAGCAGGAGGAAGTCACCCTACTTTCCAGCTCCTCATGTTCACTAAAAGCCCACATCTCCAGCTACTGTCTTTCAGAAATGTGTCTCCCATCCTTCAGAGCTGGAAACCTGCACTCATTTACTCACAAACAGGGAACTCTGCCAGCAGCCTTGCAACCTGCAGATTTTGATTGCATTAATTTGTTCCAAAGCGGGTTTTCCTCTTGAGCCTGGAGTAGAAGCCAATTAATTAAGACCCATTTCCCCCGCTCTATCGGATTAAAACAAATTAAATGGCAGCAGTAGGACAGCCTTGCCTGGGATAGGGATTCTTGGAGAAGCAGGTCTTTCTCTCTCCTCTGCACAGGAAGTTGATCCTATTACTCTGCTCAGCTGAGCTTGGATCATCTCTAAAAGGTGCCCTACGTGTTAGTCCACAAGACTGGGAAGTCCTACTGCTATTCCCCATGTGCAGAAGCCAAGCTGCAAACCAGTGTGAAGAAACACACTTTCTGCTCAACCACTTCCATTACAGTTAATGAACACAATGCTGGGAATTGACTGAAAACTGCATCACTTGCAGAAAAGCTCCTCCTTAACCTGTGTGTGACTGCCACATTAAGTAGCCAAAAGCCACCAGAGCTCTTCCAAGGCTACTCTCCTTCTCTCTGGTGAGGAAAGGGAGATACGGCATTCTAGGACAGCCCTGTGGGATGCCACGTCCTCCTGGAAATACCCTCAGCATGTGATCCCTGGCCTGGTGAGAAGCAGTCATAGCTAAGAAGAGGAGTGTCGAGTAATTTCTCAGAAATTAGAGACAGGCAAATCAATCAATTAAGTAGCATCAAATGTACATTAAATTTAACCTCCTCTTTGAAGAGGATTAAAAGAAAAGGAATTGTAAATAATCCACCCCTCTCTGCCACCATTTTCCATTGTATTCTCCAATTTCCCAGCTGGAAATGAAACCCAAAGCTCTCCAACTTGCTTAGGTTCCCAGTTCTGCTCAGATTGAAGACTACAGCGATACTTTAACCAAAACACATCACACAGCTTCCGAACACCTTACACATTACCTGGAAGTTCGGCTCAGTTCTTACAATGGTAATTTAACCTTCTTGAAGTGGAAATTGGAGGAAATCCTCTGCCCATGCCTGCTATTTGCAGATGCAATGCGCTAAGCTAGGGAACTGCGTTCAGGGTCAACCCACCAGCCCGAAGCAGAGCCTTTACCCTGGCAGTGTCACAAATGTGTTTGATTCCATTGGTGCAAGATTTTACCCTGGGGGAAATGGCCAAAGTGATGAAAGGTTGCTCTTCTATTTTCAAGTGATGTATAGAAAAGTGAAAACAACAGCAAAAATATTCTCCTTCTAATTGAAAACACAGTACCCGTTAATGGTCTTTGAAGCGAGTGTGTGCGCGTGTGTTTCATGGGGGAAAGGGGAGAAATGGATCCCTGTAACCAACAACACCCCAAAGGACTATAAATCAAACAGCATACAGCTGTTGGTATCAAATATAACTCCTTTTGCACTACATCAAAAAGCTTTAATTAACAACTAATTTATTCAAGTGAAAAAAAAAAAAAAATTCCCTTGCACCAAATAATTGTATTATAACTTGGGGACTAGGCTGTGTATTTTCCCCCTCTCTAAAGCATGACAGGAGAGGAAATTGAGCCTTTAGAGAACAGCTAAGTAGAAAAATGGATCAAAGATTCAGAGGGCTCACTGATTGGTTTTTTGAGTCAGCAGAGACTGCATCAGCCCATTTAATGAAAAAAGCCACGCTGCAAAGTGTATTTGCTCTAGGACCTACTTTTAATAAAAATGCTTGTAAAGATAAATGGCATCGGCTTGCGCCAGGCATGGTGCGGACAGGTGTCGCACAAGCCTCCTCGCGCAGCGGTGTCAATTCTGCTCCGCGCCTCCTTTTTGTCAGCCGCGGACAGGTCCCATGGCACAGATTGCCCAGCAAGGTTTCATCCACATGGGGCTTTCGGAAAAGCAGCCGAGTGTCTGCAGGGCAGCTGGCGGCGATCTCCAAACATGCTTGCTTGGGAGCTAAACCACACCTGAACCCCAAATGTGCAAGGCCAGGCTGGTAAACCAGTTCTTTCCTTCCCCCTGTGCTGGGAAGAGTGTATTGGAGCAGCTGAGAGGTTGCACGCACCTGACATTGCTGCTCTTCCACAAGCCAAGAGCCCATGCACAAGCATCCCTGTACTCCAGAACCAGGATGGTGACAGGAGCCATGATGCACAACTTGAGTCCCAACCTCACGCACTGCCAGCCACACTAAGGCAAGAATTGGAGGGATTATTATTTTTTTTTTTTTCCTCCATAACTTTGTGCTACCAACAACTCACTAATCTCTGGTGGGGTAAGGTAAGTGCCATTATCCTGCTCTAATGGCTAATGAAGCTGAAGCAGAGTAAGTAGTTTACTGGTTGTCTCGTCTTCAAGGTCCCTTCATGCGTGTTTTACTGTTCCTCCGAGTGCAGTGAAGTTTCCCATTAATGATGCCATTGATTACAGTGTACAATCTTCGGGGCAGGGACTGTGATTTTCTTTTCATTTGCTTAATGAAAAGCACACTGCCTTTTAATTCCTTGGGATTCAGTTGCCTAGGTATTAGGTGGGAGCCCTGATGTAAACGCAGAGGGGGACAGCCATGTGGCGGTGCCAGATCGGGTGCATGAACCAGCTGAGGCTGATGCAGAAGACTGGGGTTGCAGCTTCAGAGACTTTCTCTGTATTCAACCCCCTCTCTGAATCTATGCCTGGATAGTGCTGGTCTGCCACCATGCACAAGGCTATTCTGAAAACTCCTTAGGTATATATAAAGCCTAATCATGTTGTGACATGAAAGATTTTTACTAATAAAACAGCTTAAAGAAAGCATTGGGTTTGCTGCTGTAAACATCAAGCTTAACCAACAGCGCAACACGAGCACTATCCAACCCAAAGGACAATAATAATGGAAAATTGCTTAATTGGTTAGTTTATGTATAAAATTAAATAATTGGGTACAGTGTTCTAACGATATATGGCACCATAGGATTGATTTAAAAGGCAAGCAAGATTTATTTTGCCTTTGTGATAGCTTTATCCTGTTAGACCTCAACAATTAAAAATAATGTTCAATAAAATCACTATAATTTATAAAGAACACTCCAAAAAGCTAAAAAAGGGCTTAATAAGTGATCAGCTTAAATCTTTTTTTCTGTATTTCAAACATACAGGCATACGCTAAAATGTGTTTGCTGTACAGATTTCAGAGGTAACTTTCAGCAGTGATGGTGTTTAAGCATTTGAATCACAATCTAAAGCTTTTGCACATGTAAAACTCTGAAAAAAGACCTATATTAGTGCTATAGGCAGATGCTATTAAACAGGGCTTTTTTTTGGTTAGTTTAATTTGTTAACTCACAGCCCTGAACATCAAGCCCAGGAACAGGATAGCCTTAACACAAAAAACTAAGTATTGCGGTCCTCATCTGCTTGCAATAAATAATTATGCCATTAAAGATGTGAACGTGTTAGGTAGATTTCCCAGCCACTAACAACAGTTTCCAGTCATTCCTGTTGACCCACACTGGTTGCATAAGAGAAAGAAAAACTGGAGAACATGGGGAGTAAAGGCTGCAAATAGTGGATTGATTGGTGACCTGATGGTCAAGACACCCACCTAGGCTCAGGTCCTGCCTCTGCTCATGACTACAAAAATGAAAAACAGTTCATCTTTTGAATCCTCATTTACAAAATAAAGATACTCATCTCTGTGTGAAATTCAATGGGCTGTGGTACTGAGGTTCCTTTGGGCATTAAAAATTATGAAAAGACCATAACTTTCCAAGAACAATTTTCCTACTTGCTTCCATCAATGATCAATTTAAGACTAGTGCATAAAATCTGACAACTCTATGCTGGACTTAAGTATCTTTTAGTATTGGCCATAAATTGTCTACCTCCTTATAAATCTAGTTACAGAATATAAATACGCTCAGGAAATGTCTCCTTGAAATTAAGTAAAAAATACAGCATATAACTTTAAGACCCAAGCTAAACAAAAACCTGTTGGCATGTGGAGGCCTTTTATATTTTTATTGTGGAAACTAAGTGCTAAATTCATGTTCTCCCTGATCTGGAGAATCCGCTTCTCCCACTGGCTGACCTGCCTGGGGCAAGTGGAGCTTCACCTTGCCCCACGCCCAAGAGGAGCTGCGGAGAGGAGGGGGCATCACGGGTGCTTCAAGCCAGAGATGCTCTAAGCACACCAGCACCCTTCGTTTCTCAAGGGCCCTTCTGCATTTCGCACACTCCTTCTGTTTCCTGTTTTCTCTTGCTCCTTCCATTTCTTACCCCCCAAACAATAAAAGCTCAATGGGAATGCAAATGCAGCTCTCCGTTTAAAATCCCAGCCGAGAAGGCAGTGTGTCACCCATATTTATGAGCTCTAAATGGCTTTTATCAAAGTGAGGTCGCACTAAATCACCCCCAAGCTGTCATAAATACAAATGACTCGACATAGTCTGCAACAAGCCTTCGGGGGAAAATTATATGATCTGCTGTTGCAGTTATGCTATATCACACAGCGAGCTCATATATTTCCATTGGCAAGGTAACCTGATCCTTCAAAGGACACTAATAGGTGAAAGGGGGACGAGAGAAATAGTGAATCAAGCAGTGTGTGCCTGCGCCTGTGCACGCACGTACGTGCATGCGCCTTTGAGCTAAAACCCGAATGGAAGAGGAGCTTCCTTGTGGCTTGGAGTATGAGGTTTCCTTGGCTGCCTCAATGGAGCAGTGAAGCTGCCAGCCAAGAGAGAAAGATCCAGGGGCTCACCAGGGTATTTCCCGTTTGAAAAATTCATGTGAAGGCATAAAAATTATTAAGATATGAACCAGAGCTACCCAGGCTCCAATGACTGGACCACTTCCAAGCAAATTAAAGGAGCCATCCCTCCATCTCAGCTGGCAAAGCCCAGGATTATAGCAAAGTCTACCACAGGATAAAGAGGAAATCCTTATAAAGGAGGCAGGAACTGGGCAGCGAAAAAAACCAGCATTAGCTCCTGAGATAACAGGCACTAATCAGTTTGGTTTTTTTTTTTATTACCCTCTCTTCCATGTATTAAATGCTGCTTATATGTTCACATCTGCAGACATAGAAGCACAAACATACACAAAGAAGAAGGAATTCTGATCAGATACCATCTAATCCATAGACAGTGGCAGTAATTTGGGGGAGCCTCCAGAGGCAGAGTTTAAGACAGCCCATTGAGTAATGTCCCCACACAGTTTATTGCAGACAGCCTTGCATGATTTGATGTGACAGTGTGGAGGCTCATGTTCAACAGCTCATCCTACCGTCACACTATGCTGTTGCATCAGTTTACATATAAAATAAGTCAACACCAATGAACGTTAGTTCATTTTTTTATATCTGGGATGAAGACAGTGCCTCTGTCTGCTTGGCAAATGCTTATAACGATAAGTCAGTTTGGGTTTGCTATCTCTAACGTAATAGAGGCAATATGACAATTTTCAGCAATCCAGGTCAGATGCGGGCATTTATCATGGTACCTTTCTCAGAGAATGAGGTCTCTAACATTAAATTATGTATTTTAATTAAAAGCTGAACTTACAGAGCTTGAGTTACTAAACTTGATTTTCAACTGCCGTGAGCCTGATGGAAAGCCAGTGCGCGGCGCTGCCATTTTCCGTTGATGATTGCTCTGCTTAGAAAACCTGCTCGCTTTGGAGCTGAGAGGAGCCCAATGAAGTGCACATTTGAGCGATTTACTGAAAGCACATTGAAGAGGACAATAGGAACAAAGCCATCAGAAATCCTGCGTTGAAGTCCTCCTGCTGCAATGCATCGTGCTGCTTACCCCAGGTGGGTCACCTCATGCAAGTGACGGGACTGGCAGACTTGTCTGGAGCTGAAGAAGCGTCATCAGCTCTGCCCTGCCCGCTGGAAAGCGTGTACAGTCAAAGAGGAAAAGCCCAAGGAATAAGCGAGCTAAACACCCTGCCTGAACAAGCTCGTTGTGCTTCAGGAAGAACTTCACCAAGCTTCCACAGCTGGTCTCTTGGCTTGACCTAGCGCTGCTCAGCTTCATGGGTAGGGAAGCAAAAAAGACACAAGATGTTCTTGCAAAACAATGAGGTGATGGCAGGCTGACCTGTACCAACGGGTCAAGCAACAAGGCTCACCATCTGAGAAATGGCACCTGGAAGTCGTCCAGCCATCTGTCTGATGTGATTAAAAGCAAAACATGAAATGCTTCAGAAGAGGGAGAAATAGGATCACAGGTCTGGGTTGCATAATATCATGCATTTGTGTAACCAGTCTAAACAGAGCGTGTGAGTCGACCAGATGTTTTTCATTTCAGTGTACAGCACTGTGGAGCAAATCAGAATGCAACAAGCGCCAAACACAACGTCGGCTCTGCCAGCGCTGTTGTAATCGGAGCACGACAAAGGGCACTGACAACCCCAGTCTCTGGGCAGGCAGGTCAGGCTCCTGCCTGGTTAAAGAATCCAGCCCGTTCTTCACACCGAATACCTATATCTAAGCTAAATATCAGTAGTAGCTAGTAAGCATGGGGTTGGGGCTCGATCATCGAGTGATGTGCATATGGTTTTGTCCATTCTGGGAGTGAGACATAACGTAACGTGTTTATATACGTGGAGTTGGATAATGACTTTGTGAGACTAAACCATCCCATGTTAAAACATGGAGAAAATGAATGTCCACCCTCATTTATGATTATAGTATCACTCTGGCTTGGAAATACCCACCTCTACTTGAGGACTAGTATTATTCCACCAGCCTGGACAGAGGAGGTAAGTTGGGTCAATGGTCTAAAGGGGTGACCAACTTTACTATGCTAGGGGCCACTTTTATTCCCAGATGGGCATGCACAGCGAACCATAGGCAGATGCACTCTGGATCTATACTCCCTTATGCACACACAACAATATACTTGGTGGATTGACTCACTGGCCACCCAGAATTCTTTGGAACCAGACAAAAAACACCCTGTGCAATCTAATACAGCCTTAGGACACCAATTGGTCATTTTTGCTTTAAACTTACATAGATAAGGATTAGTCACCATGCAGAAGTTGCACTGCTTTTACTACGTGGATAGAATTACACTAAGATAAAAATGCTTCTAGAGTGCAATTATGTAAGAATGGGGAAAAAAACATATCTTTAAAGGCATCCTAATTCACAGAACTGTGTACAGTCTAGATGTTACGTGACATTATTGTTATATTACATTGATCAAACACGGAGTGTTGTCCTGGCACAAAATGTATACTGGTCTATACAGATCAGCTCCCCCAGGTGTTACCTGTGAAAAACACTGTATGTTTGAGGTGGACTAAAACTTTGATGTCAGATGGCTAATACAAGTGATTTTTAAAGCTAAGTTGCCTTTTCTGAATGCTCTCCTCTGTTTTCCAATTTATTTTTATCTATAATATCGAAGTGAGTAAAAAACCAAGAGGTGGGAGTTGGTATCTTCTCCCAAGTAACAGGAGATACTATAAGAATAAATGGCCTCAAGTTGTGCCAGGGCAGGTTTAGACTGGATGTTAGGAAATTTTTTTACACTGAAAGGGTTATTACGCAGGCTGGCCAGGGAAGTGGTTGAGTCACCATCCCTGGAGGTATTTAAAAGACAGGTAGACATAGTGCTTAGAGATACAGTTTGGCAATATATTTTGTCAGAGTTAGGGTGATGGTTGGACTAGATGATCTGAAAGGTGCCTTCCAACCTAGACACTTCTATGATTCTACGATTCTGTGAAAGCGCCAGAAAGTCTGGAGGCTGAAATCTTCTCCCAGGTCTGCAGCAGATGGTACAGCACAGCTGTGCAAGCCACAAGGTCCTTCCAGCTTTCAACTTGAACAGCTCCAACGGTGAGGGAGCAAGCCTTTTCTCATGTCCATTCAAAATAGAAGTAAACCTAAATCCTAAATCCTGCTTATTGGGAGCGTGACAGCAGGAAGAACCAGATTCTGAGTCCTACCTCTATGCAGAGCAACAAGCACAACACCAAGGAGGAATACTCAAGTCAATGACTTCGATGTGCAAGTCCCCGTGTTCTAATAAAAATTGTCCGTCATCAACCTGATTTTACCCACAAAATCAATAAAACCTGCAAAATCTGACTGAACAGTCTTGATAACCTCTATAGAAGTGAAGCCAATGCTCCTAAAAGTTCCCTTGTGATGGCTGTGAGAAACAGAGGACTAACTTGCCTTGGAGGAGCAGTACAAGTTGGAACCTTCTTAAGTTCCAGCTTTAATGCAAAGGCTTCACTTGAGTGTTTTATCTATTTGACTCACACTTCTCCCAGGTTTTCCAGCTCAGCCCTTGGACTAGGTTAGCCTTAACTGTCCTTGTTTCCTGAGAGCGGAAGAAGCTTTTCCTGCAACTTTTCCATTTTAGGACATTTTAAAGCTTAAGGATGTATTTTTGGCCTCTTTAAACATTACCTATTGACATTTGGCCAATATCTGGCTTCTTTGGATCCCCAAAATTCCTAGTAGCACCACAGCTGAGGACTTTTTTTAGCTTCAGATTTTGTATTTTGCAGCTCAACTGCGTTATAGTTGTGCAAAACATGAACCAATTTGAATGTGTAACTGGACCTTTTTTTACCAAGTAAGTGTTATTACACTAAAGATAAATGAAACAACTGAATAAATACAACTGTGCAAGCTTCAACATGGGCTACGTGCAGTCAAAATGTAACTATTGCCTTTCACTACTTCTTTTTAAGCTACTGCATCCCAATACAAAAAGAGGATAATGATTATTCCAGGTGCGAACCCTGTTTGTTCACGTTTCCTTTTCAAGCTTAGCTACTCCAAGCTTAGCTTAGGCATTAGAACAACTTACCCGGGAAAGAGTTGAACCAATGTTTGTTTTGTGTGAATGATCAAAATGTTATATTTTAAACTGCTCTGGGGATACCTCTCTGTTTGTTTCTCAAGGTGAGAGGAAGGATACTCTCTCTATTTCCATCAGCCATTTTAACTATAATTTGTAGCAATGGAAATATTTTTAGTTATAATAAGTGGGTGACAATGACAATGACAACGATTATAACAAATGGATTAAGCATAGTCTTAAGTCTTCTACTTGCTAAAACCTCAGAAGAAGAAAATGTCTACCTTAAACAACCTTGTGGTAGTCACGGCCTCTGGAAAAGACAGTGTGAAACTTGTAGGCAAGCCTTGGTAGCAGATGACTGGAGCATTTTTTTTTTGCCCAAAAGAGACCAGACAACACGTTGAACATAGAAGTGATAAAATATATCACAGCAGATCAAACTTCAATTTGGGATCTGGCCAAAATCAGCTTCCAGGTAATCTGGGCTTTCAATGAGTTAATTGGTCAGTGCATTTACCAAAGACTTATCATTGAAGAAAACTGCATATTGCACTGGCATGGGTGAAAGCCATTGCTATTGTGTGAAAGTAGTGTGATGCTATGGAGAATATGCTTAGACTTCTGCACTGAAAAATCAATGTAACCCAGGTGCATTCCCCAGGCTCATTCAGTAATTCTCAACTCTTCACGTTGGGACATCTCATCTGCTGTTGCCTAATTATGTGTTAGGATGGTAAAGTGACCTTGCTCAAACCTGAAATTGCAGAAGTTGAAAAAAACAGCTTTATGGGTGCAGACTCTGAGCTGACACAGGTTTTACCTCGCAGTACTTTAATTAGCCCTACCAATTCAAGCTCTGGATAAGATTTGGTCACACTAGGGAACTCTTAAAGTTTAAAATAATTCATAAAGTTATCAAAGTAACACAAGAGAACGGTGGGACAACTAAGATTCATCCTACAAAAACCTGCTTCAAGAGCACGAAACTGCAATTATCTTTCAGGTAGGGTTCAAGAAACAGGGCTCAAAACCAGAGCTGTAGGGTTTGGAAGGACATTCACAGGGGTATCTTGTGGCTATCTGCCTGCGGTAGACAAGATGCTAAGCAAACCTCTTAGCAAATTCAGAGTAATTCACAGGTTCATAGCTCTTAAAGCCAGCAGAGACCTGAGAGGAGGGACAGACAAACTTTTTTGGCTGAAGCAGATATGAGGAGGAGATTACTACTACCAATCCATGTCAAGCTGGTTCTTCTGGACAGGGGTTGTTGCCAGCCCAGTTTTGCTGGTTGCCTCACCGACTGAGTGGGTCCTACCTGCACTCCAACAGGGCTAGAGATCTATTGGATGAATAGCTAAACTGGGAGAGCCAAGGCAGTGACATCCTGAAACTGCCAGGACTGAGAAGGCGCAGATGGGAACAAACTGTCCAGAGTGACCTGCGCATCCCAGGACTGTTGCAGACAAAACAATTTATCTGACCTTTCGTCCGAGTTACCCAAGCTGACCGTGCAGTTTTGCCCATCTACACTCTGAATCATGCTTAGAAATTGCCAGGCTCAATGAATCTTTCAGAAGGTCACACAACCTTGCCTGGAGACATCAGGAGATGGAAAGAGCCTACAATGAGTCCTGCTCAAACAACGGTATTGCCCTTGATGTTCAAAATGCGTTTACCGGACCTGATGCAGCTAGCCTGTCTATAACTTCCATTCGCTCGTGTACCTGTCTCTTCCAGGCAATATAGAAGAAGATCCAAGAGACAGCAATCTGCCTTTCACCATCCAACAGAGAGGTGTCACTGATCTATGATAATGCCCTCCCAAGAATGAACATTTGAAATATCCAGCAGGAAAAAGAAGCAAAAATGCCGCGCACACACACACACACACACTCACACACACAGAGACATACACAACTGTTGAAGTCTCCCCCCACAGAACTTCTTTGTCCCCATAGCTGCCATTGCCTCCCTGTAGCCTGCACTCCCCTCTGTCCTCCCAGCCCCTCCTCTCCCTCCATTCATTCTTCCAGAATTTATCCCGCTCCTTTAACTCGGCATGTGTCTGGGCAGATGTCCAAAAAACCTCCCTTTAGCAACTGGGGCCGGAGTGGGGGGAAGGAAATTCCTCCAATTCAGCCCATGCTCTTTCCTCCCACCCCACTCCCCGCCTTCACTTTCCTTCTTTTTCTTGCTCCTTCTTCCCTTTTAACATGTTGAATGATTGATAACGCTCTCCTCGCCTCACCGCTGCCTGTTTGAGTCCTTTCTGTCTGGCATCTGCAGCCCTGTAGGGAAACTGGTTCTCCTAGGTGATGGGATGTTGGGGACCCCCTTCGGTTCTTTTCACAAATTAAATAAATAAAAGGAAAGAGGAGAAGCACAGGGGAGTCTGGAAAGTTTGTGGGAGGGGGAAAGAGAGCAGCTTGGGAAAGCCCTTGATTAGGACAGGTCCAAAGCAAACAAACAAATTAAAAGCAACTCCTTTGCGTGCCCCCGATTCTCTGTTTGCCACGAAAAAGTGAGTGGAAAGCTTTGTTCTCTTGTTTTGCATTTTGTGGCCCAAAGAGGAGGTTTGTGCAGAACTTCTAGATTCTCGTGATGCCATCATGATGACTGAGTTTGTTGTCTTAAATTCACACCTTCAGAAGCCATTCATTTACTTGAAAATCTTGGACTTCATTTAAAAATAAATAAAACTGTATTTGTCTTTCCAACAGTGTGAAGAGGTTATGCAATATGAGTCCTAACACCTTGTACTTCAGAATCAACAAACATATTTAATTTCTATGTGTCATGTCGTGCATTATATTCATACATATTTGTAAGCATCCTGTTTTCATAGTTCTCAAATTATCCACGGGATGCCACACTAATGTCTAGATCCTGATTAGTTATTCACACTCACTTTATAATTTGCATTTAGGCATGAAACTCATTAAAACTGATGTCAGACTATGTTATTTTAGCCTTGTATATAGTACTTATATAGTATACATGTACAATACACATGTACTACCCGTAACAAACTCCCATTATAGTGACTTAAAATTTGATTAACATGACTATTATCATCTGAAATGCAAGTGAGACATCACAGCCTGTACCAGGATCAAAGTATCACTGCACTGGGCAGCACATGCTGGGACTGAGAAGCCCTGAGGATGTTCCAGAAGGATGGGTAAAAAGGAAAGAATGTTACCTTCATTTAACAGAAGGAGTCTGGAGAAGGACTAAATCATGAAGAGAAGGGTTCATGTTATCTAACTTAGATGTCCAAGTGTCTACTGATTCCAGGACCCACTGATAGCCAACAAACCAGCATCTCCAGTGAGCTGTCTAAGAAAGACCTTGTATGACTGTCTCAGATGTGACGTGACTTTAGGATATGCAAAGTTGTCATCTGAATCCAACCAACACCACCCAGAAAGTCTCTGGCAGGGCTGAGATTTCTGTCCGTGTATCTCATTCCCTAGTCCAGAGCCTTAGCACAGAAAGAGAGAAAAGTACATCTATTTTCTTAGCAATGCTACCTGTCTTCTCAGGAACAGAAAAATTGTTCTTTCAAACCAGGAGAAACAGATAGCATAAACTCTTCATATTTTATTAATCATGATACTGAGTTTTGAGGCTCTGCTTGAAAATGAAAGGTAAGCTTCCGTGACATGATAATTCAAAGTAAAATAAACAAGTCACTGGTGTTTAAAAAGTTACATTTAAACCTTAATAAGATGAGAACAAAACATAATAATCAGCAAGTTGATTTTTTTTATCTTTTTTTTTTTTTAAATCGAGGCAAAAGACCATCATGTCAATAACACCTGGGAAAACTCTGTGCTGAATATTTATTCCTTGTTAGCTCGTTAAACTCTCAGTGGCCTTGCAGTAAGTGATCTCCCTCTCCTGGGCCTGGAGGATACTTGGCGTTTCTGTGTAGGTGGTAATCTATCTATCTGCTGCAAGCTGCTGACTACCTCATCAGGATCTGGGGAAGATAAGTCCTCATTTATTTACTTGAAACAACTAAAAAGTGCTACTGGGAAATTTCAAATGTATTTCCTTGTCGAATGTGTCCTTACTGAAGGTTTCTAATGCAAAGCTTGTAATTACCAGAGATGAAATATCCAACACAAACATCCAGCCTAGCAATGCAGCACTCACCTGGCATCACTAAATTACGTATCCCATGAAAATAGTAGCAATAATAATCCATTTTTCAAAGAAATTTCCTGACAGAAGGTTTGCTTCCCATGGAGGCAAGTGCTAATGTTGTCCCACAAATCCAACATGACCTTCACAAATAATTCATTGGTGTCTGAAGCCTGAACATGTAAAGACCGGCAAACTCAATTATTTTCAGAGAAAACAGTAAACTCTTGATTTCTGAGCTCCCCAAAGATCACTCAGGAGCTTGAGGTGAAGAAATTATCATCAGGCTCCCCAAAATGTCCGTCCTTGACACAGAACCGCTCATATCGCATCTCAAAACATTGGATGGTCTCAGCTGCCAATTAATTTAACTTTTTTTTGCCGCACCTACCGCTGCACTTATAGTATGGCCTTTCCAGTTTAAATACTGCAAAATACTAGATAAGAAAAATGTGACGTGACCCTTTGCTGACCCACCACCCAATGAAGCCTTCCTGGTGAGGGTTACCAGTAGGCAGAGGCAGATTTTGATCCTGAAAACAAGGCCCAGAGCCAGCAGTTGATCATCCCCATCCAAGCAATCCCTCGGCAGGCTCAGCTGCAGGGATTTGGGCTCCCGGAGTGCCAACCTGAGGAATTCATTCCTGCTGGGTCCTGAATGGGTGACTGCTAAATGGCAACCCTACACTCTGGGTTGAGAGGGGGAAACTTCCCTGATCTGTTGGTGGTAGCAATGTTTATCTGGTATTCTCTTTCCAGACCTCTCACTGCTCTCAAATGTGAGGCCACTACAAACGATTTCAAGTAGTCACATATTTGGAAGCAATATGGGTTTATAGTTTCCACAGATTTTCTGTTTGTTTGTTTTTAGAACACTACCTTTTTAAGTATCTGTCAAAGTACTCTTGTTCTCTCACTGACAGGCACTGTTTCAAGGACTGAGCCTACCCCTGCAATAAAGCCTGACCAACCCAATGTTCTCTTGGATGAGAGAGACATGACCTAACCTTATGCACTGTGGTGGGACAGATGTCCACTTTTTGTTTAGTCGAGCATGCAGTTAATTCCCCATCTTTGACTTGGATTCAGATGCAAACTCAGCCAAAGTATCACTGGAGATCAGCCTCTTACCTCCTAATAATGCCATCTTCCCTGTGCACTGCATCCCTGTCCCATTAGGAGGACTGTAAGGATCACCTAAAATCCGGTTGGTGTTGCTCTGCTCTACACATCCATGACAGGAGGGGCTGCCCCAGGCCAGCAGCCAGCAGGCTGGGGGATAATCTGTGGGGACAGTCAGTGGCATTTTGAAGGCAGTATATGGCTGCCTGGTTGTGACCAAGCTGAGGGGCATCACTCCCGTAATTAATTTAGGTGCTGTTTTGTGATGATGCAGCTTTCTTGCTTCTGTCTCCCAAGAGTGAACTTGGGTATGAAGCTCTATAAATGGTGTATATGTAAGTGTTCCTCTGAGCCACTGGTGGATGAGATGGAGAAGTGACTGGAAACACACTGGGCTCACTTCTCCTTCATCTCCTCATATTCATCCTACAGACAATTCTTTTTTTGCATCTGTGAGCCAGAATTTCTGATGTCTTTTCAACCTGTGGAATCATTGGAATCGCCCCCAAGGAAAAAAAAAAAAAATAAAAATAGGATGGATTTATCAAAATCTGTGCCCATAAATACAACTGCAGGCTTTGTTCTGAATGGACCCAGTAGGTTTTAAACCATTTTGTAAACACTAGCAGCTAAGGACCCACAATGTCAATCTCATTTGTCATGGGTGCAGGGGGGAATAAATGCCCATTACCAATGATTTGTTTATGATTCCACGGAGAATGCAACACAGGATGGGGGGGGAAGCAGGGGAGGGGGAGAGACAGGAATACATTTCCATTTATTGAATACCTTGAGATACTTAGTTTTGAACAAAATGCAACTGGCATTGGTATGTGGCAGCAGAGCTATGAAGCAAAGGGAAGACAATATAGCAGTGGGTTGTAGGGGTTTACATAAGGAGAACATGATGGGGCAGAAGGGATACTGTAGCAAACATGGAAGGCAGAAAATCTTACTGATAATTAGTAGCATGGCTTCATCTGTAGGCCTTGCCCTGCCAGTAAATCAGCTCTATGCCCCATGAACCTCATACCTTTGACTATCTCTATCTCTATCTCTATCTAATCTATATCTCTATCTATCTATCACCTGTATCTATATCATCAATATCTGTATCTACATCTATAATCATATCTGTATCTGTCTATACCTATACCTATACCTATTTATCTCTATCCCTATATCCGTATCTATCCCTAGATAGATATAGATATGTATAGATATAGATCTGTCTCTATACCTATCCTTATCTGGATGTACTTTAGGACCGTGATTTTTATTTAAATGTTTACAGAAGACAAACAGAAAATGGCTGCCCGAAGGACAGCACAGAAATTTAGAAGGGAAAAAATGTGTCAAAAAGAGACAAATGGAAGACTATGCATCCCTGCATTGTTCTGCTCGAAACCAGCTTTTAAATTATTGTTTTATGACCAAAGTTGTTTGTGTCCCACTGGCCCTGAGTTCGGTGAAAACTCCTGGTTTTCCCTATGTAACGTATGAATTTAACCTGAAGGGCAACATTATCATTTGACCGGTGAGAGTGTAAGCCCCAAAGATCATCAATTCCCTTAAATTGGTGGCCCAGCCACTCATTTAACGCCTCCCCGTCACCTCAAAATAAGACTTACAGTTTGATAGGTCAAAGTGAAAAGGGAAGGAAAGGAGGGGGGAAGAAGGAAAAAAAAAAAAAAAAAAAAAAAGACAGACTGATTGCCACAGCAATAAAATTAAAAAAAAAAAAAAAAAAAAAGGAGGAAACACTCCTCAGTGAAAGCATTGTCAAAAACATATATATAGGGAGGAGCAATTTTACAATCTCCTGTAACCCAGTGGTCTTGAGGTATTGCCTTTCACTGTCTACCCAGGAACAGGCCTCTGAGAGGTTGTAAAAACACCATCTATTATTCCCAGAGAATGAGGCATCGCCTGGGGGGGGCTTGCCTGTACCGAGAGGCTTTGCTCGCGCCGAGAGCAAAGGCTCAGATGGGGTGAGTGGGTCAGAGGAGAAGGGAATGGGGTGCTTATCCCTCTCCAGCTCCCCCCCCCCAGGGTCCCCGCAGAGGCCTCCAGCCTTTGCAGGGTGCTGGCAGGTTGCTTTGTGGATTCAGCTGCAGGATCACAGGGATGCAGGCAGGGATGGATGCAAATGATGCATTTGGATGTAAAGTGGACCCCAGGCTCTCCCTCAGCCCCTCTCCAAGCCCATTGTCTCTGTCAGACTTGTTTGTCCTTGCCCCTCCTGCCTGGATGGTCTTTGGTCACTGTTTTTCTCCTCATTTCTTAATGCTCTGCACTGAATTTCACATTATTTTTTCCTTTTCTCTCCCCCCATACTGGTGATTTTTTTCATTATTTTCTTTTCCTTTTTTTTTTTTCTTTTTTTTTTTTTTTTCTTTTTTTTCCCTTTACTATCTGGCAGCAATAACCAGAGCAAGGGAAATGATTTGCTCATGAAGTGTGTTGAAGAAACTCTTGGAGGCTGCAGTACCAATCAGCCTGGCTAAATAGACAAAATAATCAAAAAGCAGCGAGGACGTCAACTCTAGAAAACAAATCAAACCACATATATTCCCAAAAAGATGAAATAATAAAAACCTACGCATAGAGAAAGTCTTCTCTGCCAAGAGAATGGGTCCTCCAGAAACCTGACCAGAGCAAGGTTACACTGACAGCTCCACCTGTCTCCTGTCTCCAAGGTCCTTCTCCCCTTCCTCAAGCACCGCAGGATGCTACAAAATAGTTTTCACACCACAAAACTCACTTTTCTTTTTTGTTTTAATCCAACACTATAGTCGTGATAAGATTGAGGGCTTTGGAAGTAGCATTTGGCTCTGGGTCAGGGCCAAAGCAGGGGACTTGTGGTCTCACCTGCATTCCTTGTGCCCGGTGTTTGGACCATCCCACTTGTGACTAGAAACTTGTTTCTTAAATACTATTATAAAATCCTTAAGTGGAGGTAGTCTGCAGGTGGGTGAAGCCATCTACAGTCTCCGCCCCTGGGAGACAACTGAGGTCCCCAGCTAGTGACCCCACCAGCCGTTCCTCCTTGGAGATGGAGGGACCATGGCCATAGGATCTCAGCTCAAGGATGGGAGTCCAGCAAGTGCCCCTGAGCCACCCCAGATTTTCAGAAATGTGATGGAAACCAATGGCACTTGTCACTTGTTTAGCTTTTTGCTTGTGTTCAGGTGCCTCCCACAGCACCCGTGTCCTCAGTCCCCTGGTTCCTGGGGTGGATTCAGCCCCATACCTTGGGGCGGAGGTTCAGGAAGAGGGGAGACCTGCCTACCTGCCTCCTGCAAGCCCTGTTTACATGGTAATGAATACTTCTTAGCCATATCTCTTGTAATAAGTATTATATTATCAAACGGGGCCTCAGCACTCTACCAGGCACTCAAGTGTGACTAAGCATCCAGCTTCTTGCTACAGGAGATGGGTTAAATTAACAGCCTGTCCTTCCCAGCCACAGGCAGGGACTTTGGAGAAAAAGGCAGGTGCTCCTCCCTGGAGCACAAGGCACCTGTCATTGTCTGCCCCAATCAATGGCCAGAGGTCCCCAGAAAGAACAAAGCCCAGCACAGTCCCTTGAGCAGCAGCCCAACCACACTGCACCTATTTGACCATGGATCCAGCACTGAGCAAGTGGAGGGATGGGGAAGGAAGCATGGGAGTCCACCAGCTGCCAAAGGACCTGGTGATGAAGAAAGGCAGACTGCTGGCAACCCTCTGGACTCCTTTTCAGTGACTGTTTTGTTGCCACTTGTCAAGACCGGGAGCAAAAATGTGCAGGCTAAATAATATCTCTGAACTCTTGCTTTTTCCAAAGTGTTGGTGATCTCGACGCAATGATAAGGAACAGGGCTGCAACAAGGTGCATGAACCACATGGCAGCATTGCTTTCCCTTTTCACCTTCCCTGGGGAAGTACGGCAAAGGGAACAGCCCCATACAGCCCAGGACCAACGCAGACGAATGGATGCCCTTCTTTTCCCTATATGATGCATCCATTATGATGCTGTATTTCACACATCCTTCAGAGCACTCAATGTACACCTCCAGCAACTTCGTTCCCTCTGCTCTGCACAAAGGCTGCATTCAGCATGAAATTACTTTATCACATCTCCTTAATTTATTTGCTTCAGCAGAAACTTTTTTCTTCTTGTTGTCTGAAGATCACAACATCAGCCAGCACTTTTCTTGTGCCATTTAATCCTAAATTTCTTCTCCACCATCAACACCAAATTTGACCTCCACCACATGTGGTCAATCCTATTGAAAAGATTTGCAAAGTTTGATCAGATAATTGATTTATCAATATATTTGTTATCTTCAAAATTCAAGCAGGATATAAATACAGCAGCCAGCAGGCCACTTGCAAACTATCTGCTCTGACTCTGATTATCTGTGAGAACTGATCATGTAAAACCATCTAGAGAGGCTTTTCCTGAAGCTCTTTATATACAAACCAGTATCTACAGTCAGTCAAGGCATCCACCTACATATGATTACTAGCCATGTTCCCTCAACACACGAACTCAAGAACAGCCATTTCCTTACATTAACCTTGACAAAATACTCAGTTCCAAGCCATTTAGAAACCAGTAACGGATAATTGCTGAGTTAAAATTCAGAATTCATTAGTACATCTGAAAATCCTTCTTTCTCCAGTTCCTCCCATCTAAACCAGCTCTATGAGGTGATGGTGACTGGGAACCATTCCCAGAAACTGAAAGAAATCAAACAGGGAAAAACAAACAAACAAATGACCTGGGACAGTTGAAACATAATATAATTTGTCTCAAGGAACTCTTTATGTTCCCCAAAAGAATTAAATCCCAAGGCACAGCAATCCTTTGCACTGTAATTTTCCAGCTCGAACCATAGTGAATGAAGCATGGGGAGGCGATCAAAAGAATAATAGAGCACGCTAAGTATACAAGTCTAAGCATCTACTCTTGCATTCCAGAGGAAAAAAAAAGAATAAAGAAATCTCCTCAAAGGAAACTATAAATGCCTAATACGATGAAAGAGATAGAATTTTATGGGCCCAATTACATAACTGCGGAGCCAGGCACGTGCATGCACGACTCCCATTTCTCAACACAAAAAACTCCGTCTGCCAGTAAAATCCATCTGTTTATTGATATGCATTGAATTGTCCAGCCTTTTCTGGATTGTCCACTAGTTAAGCAGTTCTGTAAAGTACTCTTATGTTTCCACTCCACCCAGTAGCTTCCCCTGTAACCCACAACTGTGGTATAAAAATGTGGCATGCACTGAAAATCTTTTTACTGTATATAGTCATATGGAATAGTTTGAACGTGATCCTGCTCCTACAAGAGAAGCCACACTGGGTATCTGATAGCACGGAGAGGCACTATGACAGTATTATTGTCATATTTTGTGTTCATTTCCTTTCTTATAGTTGACAAGATTGCAAAATCATGAGTTTATTTATTGATGCTGTCATTGGATCCAGCATATCAGGATGTGATCGCAGCAACACCAAAAATCCTGTACAAAGAGGAAGGGCAGATCGCGATTTAGGGAAATACTTTCCATCTTGGGCCCATCTCAGAAACTTCTGTGTCCAGTTAGGCATCCTTGATATATAATTGCAGGTCCCGCAGCACAGTAACCAGGACTGGAATTACTTTCCACAATAGTGGCAGCCTCTTGCTTCTGATGAAACCCACCTAAGGGTTGGGCACCTACCATTGGAGATGCCCCCAGGCAAGGACAACTTTTGGGAAAGCGAGAATTGGTGAACACCATAAGGGGGAGGATGAGAGCCTGAATCGTCAAACCTGTAGCTCCCTGCTCAGTTGTTGACCCTGGAAATACTTCTTTTCTTAAGGTGGGTGCAACCCCAGACAGGCAAACCCACACGACGAAGGACCACACTGGTCACGACTTCTCTATTAATGAGGAAAGCAGCAGCGCCGTTTTAAGATTTACATCTCACAGAGGATTTTGCAGGGACAACTTTGCTTCAGAGAAACTG
Organism: Alca torda; assembly: GCA_008658365.1. Classification (NCBI taxonomy): domain Eukaryota; kingdom Metazoa; phylum Chordata; class Aves; order Charadriiformes; family Alcidae; genus Alca; species Alca torda. The sequence goes on from CM018101.1 coordinate 5,454,839, forward strand.
TTTGCCTCTCAAGAGCATGCCAAGTAAAACCTTTTCCAAGTTGGGTGGCTGGTACATATTATCACCCACCTCCCTTTTAAGCTAATGGGGTGATACACAGCCTCCGGTACCTACCAGAGGGCATTAGCTTAGAAAATACTAACGCATAAAAACGTCTGCAGACTGGCTACGTGAATGGCAATATGCATTTTTAATTTGAATAATATGCAGTGTTTACCATAATTAGACAGCGCATTAACATGATTAAACCGGCGCTGCGGATCGGAGTGGCAAGGCACCCGGCTCGAGGCTGAAGCCTTTATTGCTGGGAGAAGCGTGTTGTGCTTGTCCATCGAGCGGCTGCTTGCCCTGCCCTTTTGCAGTGTGAGTTTGAAGCTGTCATTGCAGGGGGCAAAATTTTCCTTGACAAGCAAACAAATCCATTAACATGTTAACAGGTTTTGTGTGTACGTGTGGAAAATACCAAGCGCGCCAACACAACAGCATGGTGAGGAGCGTAATATTTATTCTAAGAAAGCCAAATGCTCAGGTTTTACTATGGGAGGCCAGACGATGTGCTTTTACCTATCCTGAAAGGCAGGAAAGTAATTGATTTTCAATAGTGGTTAAAATAACAGAATTAGGAATCAGCAGAAATGGCTGCTATTTATAGCTGCTAGCTTGTTGATCTCTAACTTTAGCATTCGTCAAATGGCCACAATTATATTGCTATGTATGATTGCTTTGTGTAAATACTCCAAGTACTCCAAATCACAGCCTGCTCTCTGTCTCGTCACTGGGAGATTTGCCATTGATTTTAATCAGGCCAGAACTTCACCCTTGTTTCAGCCAGCAGAAATCCTGGCACCAGACCTTTTCTCTGGAGCAAGCCAAACGTGATGGAAAGTGGAAATGATGGCAAATGGACACAAAGGCTGCCCACACATTTAAAAGTGGAGCTTTGGTGGGATAGAGGGGGGGTGCCTGCTGCATTTATTTAGTTCTGAGCATGGGAGGAACATGAGCATGGATTGCTTCAGAAAGATAGTAATTGGGCACATAGGAAAAAAAAAAATAGTAATAAAAAGATCAGGTAAAAGTAGATAGTGATTCACAGTCCCTTCATGTTCATACTTTCACTTGCAATATTTAGTTTCTCTCTGTGCATCAGATAAGCACCCTTACTTTTATTCATGAAGGAATTCAGCAGCAAGAGTTATTCCAAAACGCAGCAGCTGCAGAGCATTAAGGGTGCTCTAACCATTAAGGGGCATCTGGAACATCTCAAAATTAGTATTGCATCAGGCCACAGGCTGCAGATATTTCCATACAACGGGCACACTTCAATTCATTCCAGCTTTAGCTGTGTTCCAGCAATATGCCCAGTACTTAAGACTGGGAAAGCCCTTCTGAGCTGCACTGGTTTCGCGACTGCCAGGGAATGATTTTCAGCATATAATCTGCAAAGCAAAGCAGAGCAACCCACAGCATAGCAGTAAGATCATATCTTAATTTTTACAAATGCTTTGCTTATGACACAGGTGCCTAAAGTCAATAAAATGTCCTTTTGAGCAGGGTGTGATACAAACTTGCAATGCATCTTACAGCATGTGCGTTCGGAATACCAAAAGCAGGCACAAAGTAGGGCTGAGATGCAGTCTGTAAGTAGAATGAACACTCTAACAGCTGTAGATATTATGTTGTTCCCTGATGTTTTGGTCCCATTCTGCCTAGTTTAACAGTGGGGTCAACTGAGGAGGGGATTAGTGGGAAGGGAAGACAAAGAGAGGATGAGGCAATGGAGGATAGACAGCACTAAACAGCAAAAGCATCCTGGTGACACCAGCAGCGCCCAAGGGTCCCTCCTCAAGCCGCTTTCTTGTTCATCTTCTTCCAGCACAGGGTCTGTAGCCAAATCCTCCCTCTATTTTTCTTTCCAGGAGGGCACATAGCCTGTGACTGAGGGAGCCAGTGAGAATGGATATAGGAGAGGAAAAGATAAAAAAAGAGTGTGTGTGCATGTGTGTGTATGTGTTGTTGGACATAGTGGAGGGTGTAACCATAAGGTTTGTGTACAGTCATTGTTGTGGTGAAGGGTGTTGATGCAAGTTAAAAGGCCTCTCTTAGATAATCTTGCCCAAGGGCTAGGTTTTGAAAGAGAAAAGCAAGAGCGGGATATTCAGAAGTGTCCCGCATTAGCCCTTTCCCACTGCCAGGGAACACGGGAGCTTCACTGCATCCACCAGCAGTGACAGACTATACTGCACCCTTCTGAAAATCTCACTCCACATATACAGAAAAAGCCTTAGAAGACCAGAAAAAAAGAAACCCTTAGTGGTGTATTTGTGTCTTAAACCCTCTCTGGCATTCCTAGAAACCCAAACGTAACCCTTTCACTGAATTTCAAGGGGATACGAGAGCTGAGCTCTGCTGGTCTCTTTGAAGCCTTTGATAACAGAATGATAAGAGCAACATAAGAGAGATGGGGAAAGAAATACAGATCACAAGATAATCACAACTTCTGCAAGGAAAAGGCTCTTTGTAATACTTTCTTGTGTCTTAGGACACCTGACAAGAGCAAGCAAAAAATCACTCCATATCTAGTAACAAATCCAAACTTTTCATCTCTGGTTTTCTCCATTTCACGTCTAACTAGTGATTTCCTTGCTTCCAGGAAGGAAAAAAAAATCCAATACGGAGTTTATCTGTGTTCTCCTACAATGTACTGGGCTGGGGCATGCAAGAATCATTCCCGATGGAGCTCGGGGCTTGCAAGGGCCAAATGATTTCAGCAAGAGCTGAAGATGCTGGATGCCCTGTGTTCAATAGGGTGGGTGCTTTCAAGCTTCAGAGGACTTGCTCATGGAAGCAGGACTCGAAGGGACCTCCCCAACATGGCGTAGGTCTCACTCGCTCCTGGCAGTCTGACTACAGAGTCACAGCAGGGCTTCCCCACGTCTGACTTCAGCACTTGGAGGAGGAGGAGGAGGAAGGGTGGATTTTTGCCTCTGAACCGAACGGCTGCAACTCCACTTTTGGTGGTTCAAAGCATGCCTGGCTGCAGCTGACTGCGCAGATACGAAAAAAAAAAAAAAATGGGTTAAGGAGTGAAGCAGCTTCACTTGCGAGGCTCAGCTGTGGGTCCAGCCTTCGCGGCGGAGCTGGCAGCAACGCTCTGCGGGGGCCATGGCGGAGGATGGCGCACAGCGTCTCGCACGGACGAAGCTCCTAGTCCCGCTCCAGGGCACCGAAGTCACATTAACTGATAGTAACACTGATGGAGGAGCCTCGCACAGAATGAAGCCTGTCTCCCTACTCTTGTAAAACTCATTACGCAGAGGGGAAATGTTCCCGATGGGATCAGCAGTGCCACTGGGACTTGGGACCATCAATCCCCACTGTTGGCAGAATATCAGCTTCCAAGAGATGATGTCCCTCCTGTTCACACACTCCTTACCCCATGGTGCAATGCCGTTGCTTAAAGACTGGCTCAGGCCAGGCACCACACTCACAGCCCAGGGTGGCTTGAGACATACCAGGATATATATTCCAGGTTTGTCCCCCAGGCCCCTGAACTATAGATCATTTTTAGAGTGGCTAAGGGTTGTGACCTATCTCCTGGGCTATAAATCTAAGAGGACAATGTACTTGCTCTGCTTCGCTCCTCATACTCTAAACCAAAAAAAATTACTGTCCAAAGACTGAACAGGGAGGGAATGTGCACTTTTTCTCTGTAAGCAAAGAGAAGCAAGTATCAAAAATGTACAATCTGTAATGCTCAGAGCATTGTAAAGGGGCTCTAATAAGAATTTCCAAAATGGAAAAACATGTGCAGTCCTGTCCCACATAACCAGGGTTTGCTTCATTGTGTGTACACTCAGTGAATGTGGAAGGACTAGAGATAAGAGAGAAAGCAAAGGTACAATATTCTAGACCTTTTACAGATAAAGGAGAAAATAGAGTCCGAGAACTGGAATCATTCCCTGTCTTGTGTTACTGGAGGGTTCATTATGACCCCAAAGTCTTTAAATGTTTTTTTCATAAAAAATATGGGTTCATGTTAACCATTGTATGTATGAATAGATGATTCTCTGTAACTTGTGCTCTAGAGAAAGTTAGCACAGAGGATGGGAAGAAGTCTGCCCTTGTGCATCCCTAAATCATTTGGGACACCTCACAGGTCCTGTCTTTGCACATGATCTAGGTTTAAATCCGCAGGAGCACACAGCAGGAAGGGAATGTGTGCTCTCCTTTCTCCCAAAGAATCACAAATCTGGCGCATTTGGACTATCAAGTCTGCTTCCCTTCAAAACTGTCACTTCCTATGATATAAGAGCCTTGGGCTTTCATTCCCAGGAAGGAAAATAAAAAAGGCTGTCTGAACTTCTGGGCACCTTGGGCATTGCCTTCGGCATCCCTGTGGCTTGCCAAGTCTTCAGAGTTCCTTAACGCCTCTGCACGGAGATGTGCTGTAACCCTGCGACGCTCCTCCATGGAGCCTGTCAGGATGAGCACACCCCTTTCAATGCCAGTGCTCTCCCAGCTTAAAAATAACAGCCAAGGCTTGGAAGGGGAAAAAAAAAAAAGAAAAGATTCAAATACAATTACCATGGAATGCTTCGTCCTCATTCACAGTCATAGAAAGAACAGGCTCCCTTCTAGCCTTTCCAGCCCCAAAGGGTGAAGATAAAGTCTCAGAGGTGAGCGCTCCTTCTCCATGAAGGTGAGCAGAGGGACAGAACCTCACAGACATGGAGCACATGGGCCATCATTTTTTGGTCAAGGCTGGGAAATGACTTTTGAAGAATGCTGCTGGAAATGCAGATTTTTTTTTTTTTTTTTTTTTTCCCAAAAGCACAATTCGGGGGGAGGGGGAGTCACGTAAGAAAGTGCAACTGGGAAGGAGTGAGGAAGGAAGAGGGGTGGGGGATGGCAATACAGGAAGGCTGGGGGAACATATCTAAAGCACAAATATTCCTTGCAGATTTGACTATAAACTCCTGGGATCAGCCCTTCACAGGGTATAAATCAATACAACACCACTGGCACCAGGGAGCCGTGCCAACAGGGGCTGGCAGAAGACCTGTGTCCAGACCAGCCCCACATCTCCCCTCAGAACCGGATCCACAATCCCGGGAAGCCAGCGGCAGGATTCCCATGGGAGTAACAGCGCTGGGCGAAAGAGCCCGAGAGAGCTCCTCTACCGCAAAGGAGCATCTGCACAGGAACAACGTCCATCCGTCTGTCCATCGAGCAGCACATTCTGTCCTGGCTGTCAGAGGCAGCCCTGTGTACATTGCTGCCCGATCTACATTTAGCCCCTGATGTAACTAAAGTCAATAGTATTCCATTAGGGCAGCTGTTCCTAACTCCCGAATAGGCTTTCCTACACTGGCTCCACCTACGCATGTCAAAAATCTGGACATATACAGCTACAAAACCTTCCCGTGTTTATATACACAGCGGCACAGTTTTGAATAGAAAATATATGACTGTTAGCATAGTTTAATGGTCTGCTATATAACAGCAGCGGCACTTTTTTTAAGAGACATTGATTCTTCTTGTCCAAGGGGGGAGTTTAAAGTGCTTAAGCTTCACTGCAAGTCAATATTGGCCTTTCCCTTTTTAGGGTATGTTTCTGCATTGGAGCATTCCTCGTGTCTGCTGCCGATGACAGGTTCTGTGGAGGGGCTTGTAGTGCTTTCTGGGAAGGAAGATGTGCGTATAAAAAAGAAGAATCACATTCAAATCCCACACTTGAGCCTGTAAGAAGTTTACATCTGGTATTATGTATTACTTAAATAAGGGCTTGCGCCAGGCACCGTATGAATATTCCTAAATTACTGCTTTTCCAAAGTAAAATCCCAGTTTAAACATTTTGGGTTTCCTTTCAGTTTTGCTAGGAAATGCTACAGAATGCACTGAAACGCAAAGCGCTAGAGAATTGTAGTTCCCCACCAGAGCCCAGGGAAGTGCAGGAATTAAAGTGATTACCAAGATGAAGAAAAGTTAAAGGCACAGGCCTGAAATCATAAATGGGGAGGGGGAGGACATATCACATAACTATCTTCAGCAAAAGTTCCATCCATTCCTCAACGTGATGATATACATAGCGAAAATGCCCAAAATACATTAAATCTAAGAAACAGAGTCCTGTAAAAGAAACACACTTCAAGAAGTATGACAAGTTTATGCCTGAAGTTAGTAACGCTTGTGTTCAGTCCCTTGACCTCCGCCACATGTGCCAGAAGGGCACAGAGAACCTCTGTTAGCATTTCTTGGTAAATATAAATATTTCTTCCACTAGCAAGGTACATTTGGAAACACAAAATGACGACTCGGGAGCCTGCAGACATGTTGCCATTTAGACCAGTGGTTAAAGTCAAGCCGGCCAGTTATTAAGTCTATTCCCAACCGATAGCTATTTAATGTTTTTTTAAAGAATGAATGGATGCTTCTTGATTTCTAAATATAAAAATTTAAATCAAAGGGCATAGAGGATACAAATTAACCAGGATTTGGTGCATTCAGAGCGATTAGATTTCCTTTGCCCAGAAACCATGCAGCCCAGAAAACAAACAAATATCTCTGGTTGCACTAGGACATACAGTGGAATAACAGCCAAACGGGCACACAGACACTCACCTGTACCCCCTGAAGCCATCCATGACACCACAGTGCTGTGACACCACAGGTCACACTTGCTTTTGAACGCCAATGATAAACCAGAGAAATAGTGCCATCTTTGCAGACCCAGACCTCAGCTGGGGCAGGGGCTGGGGGAGTAGCATTCTCTGGGAGTCAGGCTAAACCTGACCACTGCCTGAACATCACAGGTAAACCCAAAAGCTCCCAAACTCAAATCGTAAAGGTGACGGTTACTCTTTACAATGACATGGAAATCAAAAGCTCAAAAGCATTGCTGTTTTGAGACTTAAGTTTTTGCACCCAGGATATGAGGCAGCAGAGAAGCCCCAGGTGGGTCAGGAAGGAATAAGAGCAAGGAGGTAAAAACATTTCAAGAATATTGCCTAAGAAACACACTGACTCTCCAGTGAAGCCTGGGTACAACCTGACATCTCTGATTTCTCTTCAAACCTCTAGGCACAGAGACTTTCTTCTAAAGGCTTGACTTTCCCTCTCCTCCCATAATCATCGGGGCACTGCGACGATGGAGAAAAGCCATGGGCGGTGACAGATACTTGGCTGTGCCCCTCCATTCCTGGGACCCATGTCCCACCCTCCCAGAGAACAGCACAGGATTCATTACATAGCCCTTTTCTCAAGACCCGTGCCACTAAACAAGTGGTCCATGGGTATATCTCCTGGGGATGTGGAGTAACTTCAAATTAACTCACCTGAGGGCTCAGAGGATGGGATGATGCTAGAAATCCTTGGCACGAAACAACAAGGCGTGGATTATCTCAGCCACATCAGCTCAAAAAAATAAATCAGTTTGTACTTCTCAAAATGATTTCTCTAAATTCTTTAGCATGGATAAAACCCCTTGCGATGGGGATGCTCTCTGCACGAGATCAGCCTTAAAATAGAGAAGCCTGTAATTTTTCTGGCAGTCTATTCACTTGTTTTTCAAAAAAGGACATTTAGAGATGTGCAAATTCTGGGAGATGTGTCCCACTGTGTAGTGGCACTGCCCAAAGTTGTGGGGAGAAAAAGAGTATTTTTTCTAATTTTTTTAGAAATGCAAAATTTCCAGGTTTAAAAAATCAGGGTCAAAGTAGGTGCTTACAGTGGCTCTGGCAGTGGAAGAACAATAGACCCAAATAGAAAAGAAACTCTATTTTCTTTATTTAGGTAAGAGCCTCATTAAAAATCAATAGGCCTAATTTATCCCTGATAACATTCTGTTGAAGTCTGTACGTTTACCCTAGGGATTAATTTAGCCTAATGGGTCTTCATGCACAAACATCATAAGCAAGGTTTGATTCTTGGAAGTTACGGCATAGCAAATGCTACTACAGGACTTGATCCTATCGCTTGCGAAGACAGAGTGGGTTGAGGTATCTGATAGGCTCAAAGCCCTTGAATGATGTCCAAATAAAGCCTGTGGTGAATAAATGTTTTACGGCCAATCCCATGTCACTGTGAATCAACTTTTTTTATTGATGGTGGTAATCATAAAATGAAATAACAGAGATCAATTTATATACTTCAAAGCGGGGAAAAAAAAAAAAAAAAAAGATAAGTGTGATCTTCCATCCCTTGTGGACATTGGCAAAAGTGAGTCATCCTGACCTACTGTGATCCTTACAAGGAGGTATTTTTCTCCAGTCCTAGAAAACGAACACTTGCCTTGCAAGGCTCTGCTCTTGGGGAAAAAAAAAAAAAAAAAAAAAAAAAAAAAAAAAAAAAAAAAATCTGAACGCTAAAGAGCTTGGTTTCACTGAGAATACGTGACAGTGAATTAGTGGCCCTCAGGTGTCGGTATACAGGCCAGCGAATTAAATTAAGCTCTTTGCTTCTGTTCTAATGTAGCAGAACTAATGCAGTCACGGCTCAGCACTGCAGCTTCTTAAATGTGGGCACTGCTGCTGCAATAGGGAAGCGAACCTGGTTTCCATCCCCGGGGAGGCCGGCTGGAGTCAGCAAGCAACCCTGGGAGCTGTGACATAACGTCTGAAGACACGGGCAGGAGGAGGACCAGGCAGCAGAAGCAGCTCCAGTTCCAGTCTTAACGTCATTAGAGGGGAAATCAAGTACGGTGGCTTTTAAGCACGGTCAGAGGAAGCATCACGCTAGGAGACTGGATAAAATCCCCAACAACAACAACAAAATCCCAACAGGGCAGCAGCCACCCTCTCACTTTTGCCTCCCCAGGCAGCAAAAGGCTGTGCTTACAGGTCCAGAAAAAAGCGTTTTCTGTAGAGCTGAGGCTGCCACGATGACAACCAAGGAGCGTTTGGCTTAAGAAAATCAAAACAAGCCCTACAGAACTGCTGGTGGCAGCACCATGGAAACATCCATCTTAAAAAAAAAAAGAAAAAAAAATAGAGCTTGTTTCTGAAGACGTGGTGTTCCATATGTTTTGTGCTTCCCTGACTGTATCTTCCACCTCCCTGCTCCTGCCCCTCCCATCACCCTTGCTGCACAGTAGCAAGCAGGGTAAATATTAACCATGATAGGAAATGATTAATGAATTATCAATTACAATCAAATTGCATAATGCAAACAGTTGGAGCGTAAGGAAAAGTACTGGCTGCTGTCTTCATTGTTATGTTGGAGAGAAGGTGGAGGCAGAAAGTAAGTTAGAAGACTGCTATGTCTACTCTAGATCCTGAAGTGTATCCTATATGATGGTTATGCCAGTAACTTTTTGGAAAGCTGAGCATAAAAACGCATGTAAAACCCTTCGCTTGATTTGCATATAGACAGTTATTAAGACGATGAATACAAAATCCCATCTTTGCCCATGCAAATGAAAGGGTAGAAGTGCTGTCAGCAACTGCTCATGCAAAGCCAAGCTGTAATGACACATGCTTGAAGAAGAGTAGGAGCAGGGCCGCTGGGGCAGGAGGGTCTTGCTCTATCCACTTTCATCAGCATTTCCAACTGCTTAATGAACGAATAAACACCCTGAAAGTTTCTCATGAGGTAGCCAAGTTATTTTTCCTGGTATCAGTCAAGCCTCACGATATAATGAGCTGTCCTAACAGGTTCCTCCAAGGGTAAACTGAAGCAAAGTAGTGATAAGGTCAATATTTTCACATAGGGTCGCCAAAAGTATCCAACAAAGTCAATAATAATCATCAAGACAACCACTAATTTGGATGACTCCATTGGGGTGTAACTGTATGGCTTGAAACTTTCATGTTTGAAAACATCAGCCATAACCATTTGCTCGTGGTTAAACAGGGGATAAGGTGCTGGTTTTTTAACTTAACCACTAAAAACAAGGCATGAAAAAGGCTGAAAAAGCAGTGTAGGCACAAGGACTTGCTCATTTATCTCCTTGAGGGAGAGCTGCTCGCTGGGAAAGGGCTGGGATCAATGCTAAAGGCAGAGAAGTATGGAAACCCATGTGTGGTCGAGGTGTCCCCATCCAGCTCTGGAAAGGTGATCTGAGCTACTTGGCCCTTCTCCATCCCTCTGGAAACACAAGCACCAGTAGCTCAGCTGCTGACTTCTTTTACATTTGGACACGGATGACATTGAGTGGCGTATCTTTAACAGCTCTTGCTTTTCTAGTTAAGCATTAACGTTTAACGAGATCAGGCTGCAGTTGCTCGTTAGTGTGCAGTGCTCCAGCTAATTAATACATCACCGGGAGAGCCAGCCTGCAAAAGGAGAGTGAGGAAGTGCATTCCTGAGGCATTTCTCAGGAAAAGAAGGGGGGAAAAAAAAAAAAAGAAAAAAAAAAAAAGAAGGAAATATGGGCAAAGGGTTCTTCTAAGAAGGGGAAAAAGAGAGTCAAGTCCTCAGAATGTTTGTGCAGAAACGCTCAGCCGACCTTCTATGAAGAGGCCGTCACTCCCCACGCCAGCATCCTCCCGATAAAAGATGAGTATGTAGCTCGCAAGGAGTGGTGCCGGAGACGCAGCTCGAGTGTCACAAAAACACCTCGGCCCTGAGAGCCACACACATTTTCCAAGCAAGAAGAAATAAACAAACCGTCTTCTCCTCCCCATCCCTGCTAATTCCTCTTGCCTGCTCACCGCCTGCAACGGGGGTCACAGGGAGATCAGGGAAGTCTTGTCAGCACTTACGGCTGCTCCATCGTGTTTGGCAGAGCTGGTATATGCTCAGCAGGCAGGCGTTTTTCTAGAAATAGTATGCATTACTGCTAATTCTCACCAATGTAATGGGATTGCTGCAAATTTTCAATTTATTGTTAGTCCCATTGCCTCTGTCAAGCAATAATTTGTCGGCCTTGCTGATGAAGATAAAATCTTTAAAATGCAACTCCGGTATTCTCTAGTATTTCAGAATCCAGCAGGAAAACTGAAAGACCCTTTTATGGTTCCCTCAATTCAAATTCCATCTAAATTTTTAAACCAGAGAAGTACTTTTGAATATACTAAATGGAAAAATAAAATTAAAAAAAAAAAAAAAACAGAAACATCTGGGGTCTCTCCTACTCTAAATAATGTCTTAGAGCTTTGTGTTCATTTTTTTACAGCTATTTTAGAATGTAAAAATGAAAAACATAATTGTCTCTTTTTATAGGAAAAGGCAGCCACATGGTATAAAACCTCCATTTGTACATAACACAAAAGAGCAGTCAGTGTCATCAGAACCACTAAGCATAAAAATGTGTAGTTTAGTTTTTAGACATTTAGTCTTGGGAGTGCAGTAAGGAAGCAGAGAGACAGGCCAATATACCTATCAAAGCTTTAGGAAGAGGACCCAGCTTTTCCCAGGGAAGTGTGTTGCAGCTGCCAACACGGAAGTGATAGTTATTTGGCTCTGAATCATACCCGCTTTGGGATTAAAGATCGTACCTATATGTGACCCACTATCTGCAGCATTAAAATTGGAGTTACTGATATTGCTAAAGTCAAAATATTTGAAGACTGTGGGCCAGGCTTCTTAGAAACACTGAATTAGCCATAAAATCATACAAATTAGATCCTATTTATGTGTATTCTGAGTTTCAGGGACTTTATAATTTAAGCCTCATCACTCATTGATGCTGCTGCAGATGTTTAAAAGGAAAAAAAAAAAAAAAAAAAACAAAACAGGGAAAAAGCCAAACCACCGCACACCTCACATCATAACACTCCTAAAAATTACAAGTGTTGGCTATGCAGGTCCCAAAACAAAACTCAGCCCATGCAAACCAGCCATCCTTCCATTCCTGGATCCAGCTGAGCGCTAAGTGGATAACGTAGCAGGAGGTAAAGATTCAAATGTTGATGCTCGAGCAAACTGAAATGAATCAGCAAAGTTAGGAACTTTGGCACGGCAAGAATGAAAGCTTTTCATTGCTGCATACTGAAGTCTGCAGAGAATAAATGGACACTGTGCTCCACCGCCTTTTTTGCTATAGGGTAAATGATGGCTGATACAGAAGGACAACTCGCTACCATAGCTGGAGATGGAGTGAAGAAGGGAAGAAGAGAGAAGTACATTGTACAAAAGGGAACAACAGCGAACGATGCTTTAGTAGTAAACGGGACCCTCCGGAACTAGATATGATCTTTACTTAAGCTATGCTGTCAGCATCTTTTCCATAGCAGCAAATATAACATCAGGGGAAGAAAATTCTAACACCCATTAGACAATTCAGGAGCAGCTACATTATTTAAGGGAAAGATCTAGTTCACTTTTCATCTCAAATCTCATAGAAAAGATAATGTATGTATATCCATGCATAGTTGCAAATTTTATTTTCAATAGCTATATGGCCTGAATTGTTGGAATAACTGGAATCTGTTATCATGATCGCTAATGGATTTCTCCTGGCACCGGTCTCTGAGACTAAGAAGTTGTACTACCCCTGTCATCAGACAAGTGAACTCAGTGAGAGACAAGCTCCAGGGTGACCCTGCAAGGCTGCAGATGAATAGAGTTCAAGCGTGATTTTCAGTGGCCCAAGAAAGACTTGATTTAAGCAGGGGACAATTTGGCTCAATCTTGGGTACATAAGGAAAAATGAAAAGGAGTATGAAACAAATAGCCTCATTATTATTACAGAAGAAATGTAAGGGCCCTTGTTCAACAGATGCCACTGTGCCAGGTCTTGAAGAAATACAGGTCAAGACAGTTGGTGGAATTGAAAACTAGAAATAGTAATTTACTTCTAACGCCCCGTTACCAAGTGTAACTTCTCTAACACCCAGGCAGTGGGTACACGGAATCAGAGGAAACACCACTCCTGCATTGAAACCCAAGTAACGGCAATAGTGCAATGCTGCTGTTCAACCACTGATTTCTTCTGGAATTGCTGTACCTGTCCATAGGGCCAGTGGCTCACTCTTCTGGCGATCAATTGTTAGTGAATTGCCGATAACGATACGCGGACTGAACAAAACAAAACCAAAGAACTTTCATGTAATCCTACACACACTTAAAAACAAGACCAAAACCAAACAAAGATTCACGCTCAGAAAACTCATCCACAAGCTGCCTTCATCATCACCTGAAAGTGCTGGAAAAGAAAGGAAACCTAAATGCACATCTAGCAGTACTTCACTAGGACCTGAGATTGTGTCTATTAACAGCAAAACACACAACAGCGAAGCCTTCACCTCCACTTATGTCCTGCCATTGCAACTCACTTGCTGCCTTCCCTGTTCATTTGCTTGCTTTCCATGATATTGCTGTGTCTGAAAAGATGGATGGACTTCCACTGTTACTCAGGGAAAGCTCGTGCCAAGGAGAGGAGGCAGCACCCTGCGTAGTGTCCAGTACTTCATCTCAGAGCTTCCCGTCACCTTTAAGGGCTGGTGTATAATGGTATAACTGGAATAGTTTAGGCATTTTAGAGATTAAAGGATGAAAAAGTAAGAATCGTCTTCCAAAATTTTAAAAAAACAACATGGTTGTAGCAGTGCACTGAAAACCCCTCTCCTCTGAAATGAACTTGGTGAGAGTCTGGCACACAGGAGAGGAAGTTTCAGCTCAAACACTGTGAGTTGCCACAGCCCAAACAACCAAATCGGGGACTTATCATGGGAAGTAACAACCAACCTCAACTATAAGCAAGGTCATCAGCTCCATCTGAACACTTTCTTTGAAATATATCTGCAGGGGAATAAAAACAGGATGGCAAATGATTCAAGACTAAATACTCTGACATATCCTGCAATACCCTTTGCACTTTCTTTTTGACTCCAGGAAAAGCTGCGAAGCTGAGTAGCCGCTCCATTTCCCTTCCCTTTTCACCTCCCCTCAAGAAGAGCGACTTTTAACCTTATTATTTATATTACCCTCGCACTGCAATTAGGCACTGCACAAACACGCGATGGGAGGGAAGTACCTGCCCCAAGTAGCCCACAGATGGGCAGAGGCAGGGGAAGCATTAGACTGGGAGATAAACCTTCTCACTCCACGTCATGAGGCAACTTTCAGTTTGGTGACGCTAAACTCCTCCTGCAGTGGCACAGAGCAGCCATGCACCCGTCTCTGTACTGCCAGCAACGTCTGCGTGAGGCAGCAATTGCCCATGTGGCTTCCCAGGCAAGGGAGGTCAAGCACGGAACGGGTGAGCACATCCCTTGGCTGCACCCCTTTCTGCTGGGTTGGATGCAATTAGCTGGAGTCATTACAGTTGCTTTCATAGACTCATAGAGTGGTTTGGGTTGGAAGGGATCTTAAAGACCATCCAGTTCCTTGGGCAGGGACACCTCCCACCAGACCAGGTTGCTCCAAGCCCCGTCCCACCTGGTCTTGAACCCCTCCAGGGATGGGGCAGCCACAGCTTCTCTGGGCAACCTGGGCCAGGGGCTCACCACCCTCCGAGTAAAGAATTTCTTTCTAATATCTAATCTAAATCTCCCTTCTTTCAGTTTAAAACTGTTTGCCCTCGTCCTATTTCTCCACTCCCTGACCAAGAGTCCCTCCCCAGCTTTCCTGTAGGCCCCGTTTAGATACTGGAAGGCTGTTATAAAGTACTGTAAGGCTGTTATATGCCCTCGTTAGAGCCATCACCCCTCCCAGGAAGCCCATCCTGTGGATGGTGGGCATGCTCTGCTCCATCAGGATCTTACCAAGGCCAGCTGGCTCAGCGGGGGCTCGGTAAAATAAAAACCAAATCCAACTTGAGCAGTAGCTTTAAGATTTTTATATTTATTTTTTTTACAGGTCCAGCCTTTTTTTATCTCTCGTCCAATTTCTGCCTTTGTAGGCATCTATACTGTCCTGGCAGGGCCCACAGTCTGGAAACCTTTCATCCCTCTGCAGCTAGAAAGCAGTGATATGTTTATTTTCTTGCTCCTTTCTCAGACTTAATGAAAGCTTTTAAACACAAATGGCTGGAGATTCACACTTCACATCCAGAGTATATCTGAATTCACTAAAAGCTCTTAGGTTTCCTGTCACCCAGCGAACATAAACAAAGCCCGCAAACACCCCTACCTCCCCTTGGAAACCATGGAAAAAACAGAAAGGGCTAAAACCAGCACTGAAGACCTTTGGCTGACAGGTTGAATAACAAACACACGCGCTTGCACACACACACGCACACACCTACCTTGCTCGGGAGTCAGTCCCCGTGATGGAATGTGTAATACAAGCACAGCAGCTGCCTATACCGCTAATCTAAGGAAAAGGTCAAAGAAAGGTATGTATCCAGCATTCGCTTTGAAATACTCTATAATAGAGAATGTGGTGGGCTTATTTTTCCTTTCTGTTGACTTTCCCATATTTCTCTGTGGCCCTTTTGCATTCATGCCGCCAAGAAAAGAAAACGGGGTTGCCTCTGATATTGAAGATCACTTATATAGTCCTTTGAACTGTGTTGGGTTTTGGGTTTTTTTGAGCAATAAAGGAGAAGGGAAGGCATGATTTGTTTTGGACAGGGAGTTGCTTAAATATTAAGCAGTGAAATGTAGTTGTAGCTGCTACTCGGGAAGGATAGTGGTGATCTCCAATGAGGAAGAGATGAACCTTTTTATGTTTTGAGTTCAAAAGCAACCTAATCATGGAATCAGGTAACAGGGAAAAAATTAGAAATCTTCATATTGCATTCAAGGAAAAAAATCTAGATTAGTGCTGTGCAGGGTAATCCTCTCTACGGACACTGCCTCACTCTTTGAGACAGCATTCATCAAAACCCAGGAGTGTTCTCTAAAGGACACAACCCTCTAGCTATAGTGCTAGAATGCAGCTTTACCCTTGCTTAATTTCTTTACAAAAGTGGAAGGAAAAGAGTAATCTTTATAATTCATGTATTGATAGCAAAATGCTTAACATCTCACCCCTGAGAAGAAAAGAGTAAATTCACAGGAATTACTCTGTGAATTTGCCTCAAAAGGATTCCTTCTCCACCCCTATTATTATTATTTTTTGGTGGTAGATTATTTTTCTAATAGGATTAACATTACCCTCTTGGCTTCTGTGTAAATGGGTGAGTTCACCTTGCCATAAGCTGTTTCAGCGGGAACAGAGAAAAGAGATTTCTCAAATCCTTGAAGTTTAAAAAAAAAAATAAAAATCTCCTGATGGGTTATTCTTCCCATAAATAAAGACATTCATATTGGCACATACCTCATGACAGAAACGTTCTCGATAAAGGCTGTCTCAGATCCAACCAGTTAAACTTCAAGGAAAAGGTCTTGGAAGAACTTAATGGACTACAGATCTCCTACCTTTTTACACAAAAAAAAAAAAAAAAAAAAAAAGGCACACAAACTGCTCATATGGGCTGGCTGGAGCAGCCCCCCTCAGTCTCCCTCATCATTTCTGCATGACAGACCTGTCCCCCTTCTTTTCATTCCTGTCCTATTGTTGGGGGTGATGCCTTTTCATGACCCAGCTCTACCAGAAAAAGACTTCATTTCAGTGCTGACAGAAAGGTAGAAGAGTCCTTCAGAATGAAAGGTAAGATAAGAAAAGCAACTTATTCCATCAAGCTAAAGAGCTGCTCTTCCAGGGGAGGCAGGCCATTTGCATGCCATTTGGGTTGGCCAGGAGAGATGCCTCTATTCTTCTCCTATCCCTGCCTCCCGGTCCATGAGCGAACGCGGGGCTGAAGAGAGTCTACATTACACTCCAAATGCATTACTGCTCCCCATGCATTGCTATAGGCCATCAGAATAAACCTGACAGCGCTTTGAAGTCTGTAAACCGATTCCTAGGTAACTGCTTAGAGTTTCTCCCCTCCCTGTGCCCCAAACAGCTTTTCATTTGATGTTCTGGCACAGAGCTAATCTGAGAAAGGATCAGAAACTCGAAGCTATTGACAGTAGTGACAGGAGTGTCTCAGTGTGACAGCTGATTGAGCCCGTCTCGCATTTCACTGACTAACTCAATTGCTCCAGTAAATCGAGTGAAAGTCAATATGGGCATCTCCTCCTCGGACCCTAGGTGAGTCCCCCCTCCTCAAGCCCTCCTGGGGGCCCCTTGCTGCTGCCACCTCTTGTAGGACCCAGATGAGAGTCCTATCCCTGCGTGTGATGGAGAAATGGACCCACAGCTCCCATGGGCTTCGAGGGCAGCAACGCAGTGTTCACCCTAAAGCCTGGTTTATCTTACTTCTCCCCCTTCACCTTTTTCCTTTTATTTTTTTTTTTTTTCCTTTTCTTTAATAGAGACATATCCTAGAAAATTGAGTTCCATCGTAAATCCTCTGCCCAGGCTTCCGCCATAACAGCTGGGCAGTGCTGGAGGTGCAGGAGTGGGGTGTCTGCATGGCCAGCTGACCCCAAGCAATGCCCATATGGCAATGTATATTGGAGATAAGAAAAGGAAATACAGGTCTGCTGGCTTTCTCTGGTGTAAATCAGCAATAAAAGCCAGCTGCAAGGAGCAAAATCTCATAAAGGTAGAAGAGGTGGGAGAAGAGGCTCAAGCCCATTGCAGATGGCAACCTTGTGTTGGCAGTGAGTAACCTGGCAATTAAGTCAGTGACTTAACAGTTTTTTTCCACACTTTAATTGTGAAGCAGGGGTGTCTGTGGCTCAGAGCAAGCAAACCACAAAGCAAACTAAGCACCAGGCATGGGGAACCCGAATTTGTGCAGAAAACAGGGCAGGGAGAAGGGCTACATGGTGAGGAACATATGCAGGCTACTGTTCGCAAATGGAAATCAAATAGGTTGCCATTACCAATAATGAAGTGTGAGGTTGGTGTGGTTTCTGTCTCTCAGATTTCAGCACAGTTTATTTTTATAGAGGCAGCTTCCTCGTGCAAAGTGTTGGCAAACAGGCTGCTGGCAGGGAGGCGGGGAGGGGGGAGTGGGGAGGACGGGGCTTCCTGGGGAGGGCACAGGAGCCTTTCCCACCTGCTGGGATGGAACAGTGAGTGGTGGAGATGGAGCTCCTGGAGGGAAAAGTGAAATTTCATAGAAACAAATGGCTGAGCTATTAATCTTGTTGACAAGAGGAGTAAGGGAAGATGCAGGAGAAGAGGGAGCAGAAAGCACAATGGTGCTGCGCAGGTATCGGGTGCTGAGAGGGCAAGGGTTAAAGATGAAAGATGACAAGCTGAAAGACAGAGCCATGCAAATGAAACAACAGGCTCTCTGCTGCACGAAGTCATATGAATGAGTAACTACAGACACCTTTACCTACATATATTCCCCTGACCCCTAATTCTTAGAGCATGTCCAGCTTTGCCTCCACTCACCCTACCCAGCAAACAGCTGAGGATACAAAAGCTACACTGTCCCGCCTGCCCTAAAAGAAATCAACTTGAACATTACAACACCTCCACCCCAGCGTTACGCTCTGATGCCAGGATCAACACGTAGGCAAGCTGCCCGCCCTGCTCCCACCGCTGCTCTCTGGCAGCTCAACACCTCGGAGCCAAAGCATGCTGCAGGCTTCCCTCCCTCCCAGCTCCGCGTGGACACGTGTGCTCCCAACCAAATGACCTCATCTGGACCGGATTGAGCCTTCCAAGTCAAAATAAATACAGCATATTGGAACTGGCAGCAGTTTTCAAAGGTTTAAGTTGGGTCCCTCTCAATTTTCACTCAGCACTTTATACATTTTGTCTGCTACAAAATGGGAGCATTTTATATTCCCAGCTCCGATACATATTTTATGAACCTTCAGAAAAGCTGCCTCCTATGCGGTTGATATTTTGGTTCCAAAGTTAACTGGTTAAAACATATATTAGTAGATTAGGCATGGAAAAGAAAAAAAAAAAAGAAAAAAAAAAGAACGGCAGGTGAGAAACACTGAGGGAAGAAAAATAGCAGCAATGTTTGGAATGGCTCTGCAGAAAACCTGGTCTTTTTAATGGGACCACCCAAGTGAGCAAGACCGTAAGCTCTTACTCACGTGTGCTATGTTCACTGCAGTGTAATTCAAAGTCCAGAGGGGAGTTAGAAAAAGTAATAGTGTGTTTTAATAAGGGCTTAGCAGATGAGAGAAAGTACTGGGTTCTCACCAAAGTTCATTTCCAAACTTGCCAGCAGAATACCATGTGATCTCAAGTCCGGTTCAATAAACATGGGAGCAGGGAAATGGTGCGGCTGGAACTAGCTGTCACTGCCTGGATTTGCCAGAAGTCAGCTGTTGTTCATCAGCTTCTCCTGAATATACTGTTGTAGGATTTTTCTGTAGTAACACCATCTCCTCTAAACACATTCCTGACTTCCAAACCAGAAAAAAAAGCCAACAACCAACAAAACCCAACATCTCTTCTGAAGGCCACTTAACAGAGTAGCATTTGACCTTGTGGTATTTTGTCCAAAAAGCAGTCAATATGGGAAGCCTACTTTATTTCAAAGTCATTAGTAAATTCTACACTAACCCTTTATGTGTTATGAATAGTCCAGTTGCGTTGGCTGAGTCAGGCCTAAGGTTCATTTCTAGGTCATAATTAAAAATATTGATGCAGAGGGAGCTGTATTTATGATGATGTGAGTGCCAAGATAAGACGAACCAAGAAGAAATAAATGAAAGAAAAGTTTAGAAAGCCACTTAAAATAGAAGACAGTGGAGATACAACAGATCACCAAACAATGGCAAAGCTGGGTTCTTAGATTACCACCCCTATTGCTTTCTCCAGTCTAGCTGAAACAATCCCATCAGCAAAAGCCTATCGTTAGATTTAGTGGTGGGATCTCCAAGGCAGAGCAACAGTATTGTGCACAATTGGCTGAATCAGTGTCCTTTCTCTCTGGGATTACACTGTTTGTATCCTAGCCTCTAGAAAAGAGGATGATTGATGTATAACAGCAGAGGAGGGAGGAGGGGAACAAACGGGAAGGGGAGTAGACGGCAAAATCTGGTGCCCAACATGAAACACTTAAACCCTAAACTTCTGTGGGGATATGATCCTACCCTGGAATTAAAAAGAAGGACTTTTCCTGGTGTCACCGCAGGCCACAGAGGATAAATCCAAATGACAGGGCTTAAGTTATGAATATGGGGAATTAGAGATGAGAAGTAAAGCAGCTTATAATGACTCTCCCGTTTGCTCTTTGGAATACAAGTTTCAGTATTGATTTCGAAATGTCATGTCTTCATCTTAGCCGCTTCTCGAAAATGAAGCTCGAGAGTTTCTTTGCCTTGAAGCCTCTTCAGCATGATTTGATAATGATAGAAAGAGAATAGGAAAGCTTTTGCAGGCTGTTAGTCATCAGGAATCATTCCCTTGTTTTCTAAGTACATCCACTGACCTCTAGGGAGGATGTTGACAGAGAGATTTCAGTTGACTTCCTTATGAAGATAGCTGTGGTTCAACTCAGAGCCTCCATTCCCAACACAGTCAGTGGAGGGAGGTACGGATGCCTCAACAACATGTCAGTCAGTCACTCATCTAAAGCCAACAAGTAGCAGTGCCCTGCAAAAAGCCTACAACAGCCAGGGAACGCGGAGTTCATGGAAAGTGCCTAGCATCTCCTTGTCATCCTGTTTACATGGATACTCAGGCAACCTCAGGACACTTACCCAAGTCTTGGCCCATAATGCCTATAGACAACACAAGTATTCATATCCAAATGGAAACTTTTGCACCACCTCATCAGCACATGTTTTCCCATGCCTACAACGTGACAAGGTAAAAGACCAAGCAGCCCAGGGCATATTGAGAAGGACATAGGGTTGGGAAAGTTAATTTTATCATCTTTTCTGACCCCATCTTCAGGATAAGGTAATCACATTTCCCACTCAGTTGCAAAACATTTTGAGCTCTTTTTAAAGGGCTTGACATCAACTACCAGAACAGTTATGATGGGCATCTTTGGTGGGTCAAAATACAAAGCCTCATCCCTCATAGCTTTTCCCTATTTGCTCAGTTTCAATGTTGTGCAGATAGAGTCTATCTGGAGTGAAATAACTACTCTGTCAAGTAACTCACATCCTTGAAGAGATAAGACTAAGAAGGAAAACTAAGGCAAAATAACTTGGCTAAGTTTGTAGAACAGGTCAGCACTGGAGAATGAGAACTCATTTCCCAGCTGCCTACACCAATACTCAGCTGCTAGACTGATCCTGCTGCCCTCCAAAAGCGAACTTCACTACCTGGGGAAGGACAGTGAGGTTTCCTGTGGCTTTTCATTTTCCTCTCCGTATCTTTTCTCAACAAAAGAAAAGCCATTAATATTTGATCATTCCTGCATGTGAGATGCAGTTGCTAAAATGGTTTTGCACTACACAGCCTCCAGTTGTAACTAAATTGATGACGCTTAACATGTGCCCATGAGCCATAGCAGAATGATCCCATTACAACACTGCCTTGGTAATGTTGTGTTAGTTAAGGTTATGTTGTCTGGTTTTGAGGGTTTATAACCCAGCTGTGAATATATTCTCCAGACTGGAACCAGTTGCAGAGGTTCTTAGATCTTTAGATCAGATTTTTGACTGGTTCATTTTAAGATAGGACATAAAAAAGAATAAAACATCCCTCTGTCGGGATGTTAGTAGAATCCATGCCATATTTCAAGTTGGCGTTAGCCTACCTCAGGCAAGGCCTACACCACGCTAATATCCAAGTACTCCCCAGTCTTTAACATGAAGGATATCAGTGCCACTGCTTTATAAAGAGAGCTGAGATCATGTGGGAATTAAATCACACATCTGGTTGTGTAGAAACCTGTGGCAGACTGAGGAACTGAACCAGCATCTCTGAAGGGTGAGCTGCCTCCGTAGACACTGAACCACTTCTTCTTCTACCTGCTATAAAGACTTTCAAACTATAGCCTGAATGATTTCTCCCCTGCACAAGGGCTTTTTTTCTTCTACAAAGACCACTTTGGTTACAGTTTTATTAGACAGAGTTTTCTGAGTGGTTTCCAGGAAGTAATATCTAAAATCTGATTTTGACCTATATAAGGAAACTTTAAACTCAAGGAACACATGTATCTTAGGCTGCTACTGTCTCTCACCAAACCAGACTCGTATGCATGAACAAGAAACTCACAAAGTGGGATATATTACAAAGAGTAAAAACATAAAAGGAACAAAAAACTGTTACAGATGGAGCAAGACAAAAGTGTTCCTATCAGCATGGTCAACCCAACAGCAGAACAGGCTCCTATGAGAAAGTCAGGAAGAGCCATTGCCTGAGCTGCTGGAAAATTTAACTGAATACACTTTCTATGAATAACCAATATCATGACTGAATATTTGCTGAATGTGGAACAACCATATTGGGTACAATTCCAGACAGATGACCTGCTGAGATTTAGGACCCGAATTTCACCTTGTCTTGACATTGACTTTAGTACAATGTGAGTAAAAAGAGGGTGCAAACTGCCACCATTCTGCTTGGGCGGCATTTTGTACCCGTGCCGAGATAAGCGTGAAGATCTCCACAAAGTCGCAAGCACAACACCCCAACCAATGAGCGGGTCCTTCTCTCCATCTGTCATCCTACACAAAGCCTTTGCACTTCCCTTGCACCTCACAGCTCTCGGCAGCTCTGAGCAGTCCATTCAGTTTGCAAGAACCTCAGAGGAGATGGGATCTGGATTCACGTGGCATCTGCCATCTAAAAGGAGGCTGACTGATACTGACCCTGCCGTGGTGTCTTCGCACGCTGGCATCTGCTAAAGAGAAATGGGAACAAAACAGAGTGGGAAAGGCAGCAAATGCAGCCAGAATGCCAGAGAGTGATGGGGAAAGGTGGTCCTTACTATATCATAATCAAAAGGGCAAATCCAAATCTTCACCTATGCCTTTCCCTCATTCATCTGCGTGCTGTCCCTGCCCCGGGTGAGTCTTCTCACAACAGGTAAACTGCTAACACAGAGAGCACGGGACCACTTGGAGTGGCTGAGCAGTGCAGCTTCTCTCTTCTGACTCCTTCCCTCTCCGCCCATGTAGAGAGATCAGTGAAAACAACAAAATAGTTATTAATGATCCCTGGGATTGCAGAGCCTGAAATGACATGAAACAGCATTTTCTTCGGCTGCTTTAGTTCTCTTTTAGCATGCTGCTGTGTGTTTGCCTTTGAGGAGTATAAATGACCCTTTCAAATTCAGGATTTGAGGCTGACGATGACAACTGATAACACTAATTTTTTTCATGTGTGAACCACTTTTCATTCAGAGGGCTCTTAAATTGCTTTTCAAAACTGTACAGCTTCCCTTCATCCACCACCGAAATGAACCTACCCCCGAGGTGGAACAAAGGGCCCATCGATGCAAGGTGGCAGTACGCAGCAATTTAGGGCAGGAAGGGAAGAATAATGTGTCCCACTGAAGGCGCAGGGTCAAGTCAAGTTGGCAGAATACATTTCCTGAATGAGAGCCTGGACAAAACATCATCACCAGGACTCGCATGGTCCAACTCAGAAGGGAAAGTGCTGTGGGATCATCACTCACTAGAAAAGGTCAGAGCCCTAAGTTTTACATCTCGAACAGGGGCAGGGCACTGTGCTAAAGCACACATTCAGAACTGTCTCAAACGAAAAAAAAAAAAAAAAACAATTTGCTGACTGACATTTCTGAAGCCTTTCCTGCAGAAAAGGGCACTGAGTTTTTTCAGTCCCCCTTTTCCTGTAGAAAGGAAAGGCTCTATTGAACTCGGTCTACACTGTGCTACACTTTACAGGAAGCCCAACCCATTTTGAAATTAATATGAACTGTAAGAGGTGATCACAAGGTGGGAAACTCTTGAAGTGAGTACAAGGCTATTCATAAAATGAGTGAGAAAAGGAAATAGGTGATTATAAAAGGTCATTAGAAATGTCAGCTTACCAATGGCATTTTGTGAAGGGAGGTGTAACCCACTGCAACACAAACCTATTACAGCTGAACTCGCAAAGGACACCCATAACCTCAGTCTCTTTTGTTCACCGACTTGCATTTAGGAAGTTTCTTTCATAACGTCATCCCTCCAAAACTTACATAAATCCAAAGAATGGGGACTTATCTGCCCAAATTCCATTTCACAACTGTTGCTTCAATTCCATGCAACAGATGAATGGAACTAAAAAGCTTTCCCAGTCACCAGGAACACAGATGCTTAGCACTAGATTCAGCAATTAGCAAAGCACAACTGCTGTATGAAGGTCCAGAGAAAGTGCAGCTAGTCAGTCTCTCATTCAAACATCTCTTGTCCCCAGTCAGATCCCATTGAGAGGAAGAGATTTCCAGCTTTTAAAAACGTTTGCTGAGATTAAATTTTCTACAGCATTTTGGTTCACCAAATGGAACCGGTTTCCCCCTACACCACCAGCAGCAAGGAAATTGTGGTGAGTGAATGAAAAAACAGTGGTGGTCTACCTTGCTGAGACTGATCTGGCAGCAGGAACAAGATGCAGAATTATTACATGAGTGAGTATTTTGGAAGGTAAAAGATCAATTGGTGGGATGAGCATACTGACAGAGTTACAAGGTTTGTTTTTAATAGGTACCAGTGCCAAAAGGGATGTGTTTATCAGTGGTGTTATATGTAACTGTTCCCTGAGATCTCAAAGGACTGTATGATCTAGGACAGTTTCCTGTAGTCCCACGTTCCTTGTATGATAACCTAGCCTGCTTTATTCAACAAACAGAATATTTTTGAGGGTGCTTTACTGCCAAGAAACTTCAGACATTTATCATCCTCTCTGTTTGTATTTTACTTCTTGTTTTAGCTTTTTAGAACCCGTGCAGAATCCAATGATTTTTCAAGTAGACATTCAAACTCTGCCATGAACTTGGAAGGAGGAGATGGTGGACAACATACCTTCACTCCCCCAGTGGTCTCCAGTTCCACCCGCGCATTTCCAAGTTATCCAATGCTTTCATTTATTTTTATTACTCTTATTTCTTTTAGCGGAGAGAAATATTAACCATGGGGGTGTGATCCAGACTTGCTCAGATGGAGTGCGGGAGCCTTTGCACTCACTCGTTTTGTGCTTCAGTGCCTTTCTTGCCAACAAGTGGAAGAATGCAGGGGAGACCCATCAAAGCTAAGGCAGATTCTCCTAAACCTGGTCTCAGCCTTCTGCTACACCCCTAACAGATATTGCAGCACCGGCTGCCAAAGAAACTTAGCTCTGACACAGTTCAGGCCAGGCCAGTTAGCTATTTAAAGAGGTGGGTTTATTTATATACTTTTTACCTTCCTTCCCTCCCCTCCAAACTCTCCCCCCACCCCCCTTTTTTAAGACGGGAAATTACCAGTAGCCCTGAGCACGTAAAATTTGACAGCGGTTTACCAGATAATTTGTATTGGGCCCTTTGTCTTTGCTGGTACTTTTATTCTTCAATAAATTCCTTCAACCATTAAACACTGTTACTCCCACAACAACTTTGGCAGAGATCAAAAGAGTGTGGCAGGTTTGCTCCAAGTTTCTACTGCTGCCCTCCAGGTATCAAAGAGTTAGATGGAGAGAAAAGACGTTTTTCTTTCCTTTGCTCTCAGGTTTTGTCCTGCATTTCCATACAGTCAGTGAAAACATTTTAAAATGTAATTAAGGTGGATTTTTGGGGTGGGAGGACTGGGGAGATTGGTTTCAATCCAGTACTTAAGTCATTGTGCTTTTGCTGAAATAATGATGGCATCCATTGATAGCACTGCCTCACCTGCTTAGAAAGAACCTGTACTGCTAGGAAAACCAGAATAATTATGAATTAAACTACTGTCTACTGTCAGCCAACCTCTGGTGACACAAGTATTAAGGAGATATATTTTGATATATATATATGTGCAGGCCTGCAATTCCCAGACCAGTGACCTGGACAGAGAAGATGGACACCTTGCAAGTTTGTGCATGAAGGGAATAGTGCTGCATATCTTGCCTCAACAGTGCAACGTTTCTTTAAGGAATACAGAAATCCTCAAAAAGGTGGTTGTTTTGGTGTCTACTTGGGACAACTGGGGTCCCAGAGAGCTAAGCCATCTGTATTCTCTTCAGCTGTTGAAACCTGCTGCCTCCACTTGATTAGACCTTAAAAATTTATCCTTGAAAATACTGCACGTGCAACAGCTTATACCAGGAGATACATAAGTTTAAAAAAGAAAATCAAGCAACAAATAAAAAAGATTCTGAGAGATTATTTCATCCCCAACACTGAATTCAACCTTTGGAAACAGGCAAACTCTCAGGAGGCTTCAGGGGAAAGGAGGACACTCAGATGAGGCCGAAGAAGCCCACAGGGGAAGCTGCCTATTTCATTTCTGGAACGTGGACCATGTGCATCTATTTTTAATTTTGAACCAAGTTTCTCTGCCTCCTGCCAGAAGTCCTGAGCCCTGTGTTGGTGCAACGAGAGCCGTGGCCCAGCCATCCCTTAATAGCTATTACTTCTTAATAGAGAGGAGCACTTAGGCAAGGGATGAGGTTACTGTCAGAGGGGTCATGATTAATAAAGATTAATCTGATCCTTGCCAACATGAACTGGATCCACCATTCACTAAATAATTACTCTGCAGCATGGATACCGTTTCCAGAGGAGGCATACATTTGTCATATTAAGACCAAAAACAAACACACAGAAGGACAGGAGGATCTGACTTCTCAGTAACACTTGAGCTGACACGAGCCACCAGAAAAGTTAAGCAAAGAGAAAAACGAAAAAAAAATCAAAGAGCAGTTAAACATTGATGAGACGCCTACCTTTTGGGAGAAGAAATGGAAAACAAATAAAACTAAACCCTGAGAAGACAGACCTGCATGTGCTGGGAATATGGATCACTCTCTACTTCTGGTTCTCAACCTTATGCATACCTCTAATATGTACATTATTTGTCCACCCACACATTTTTCCCCTGTTTTTAAATGACATTTTTCTTTCCTCGGAAAGTACACGAATGAAATCACTCCCCGGGAACCATCTTTCCTACTTTATGTTAATATACTACTTCGCACAAGGAAATCCTAGTCCAGGATTGCCATTCTTATGCAACAACACGCCTCAAATAATAAGCAACATAATAATTTATATGTGTAATAATTTATGGGGAGGTATAAATTACTGGGAAACTAATAACCACTCTGAAGAGCATATGTGAACCTTACAATTACAGTAGGATGTTTGTGGTGCAGAGACTTGGTTCTGGGCCTTGGAGCATGGATGAATTTCACTCCCACAAAGCACACAAACAACTACTAACGGTGCCAGTGGCAGCCAAGGACACGGGGGTTTTGCTGCCAAGAGGTGGCCTTATTTTGGGACTCCTGTCAGTCATCCTGCTTCACTGACCCAAAGCTTCATCAAGACCATCAATGGAGGACAAGACTCTAGTTCTTCGGTGCACTCAGCTCTATTCCCTTCAAGATTTTCAAAGCTTTTGTAGGATTTATACTGCACTGCTTAGCCTTCCATCTCATCTGGTAGGGTCTGATTTGGACTGGGAGGCCACACAATGTAGACCACCAGTCCCTCTCCTGCTCTGGTACAAATCCAACATGAAGGCTGGGTTCCTTGTGACTGTTGTGAAATCCCAGCCCCATGTGAGCCTGTTTGGACTTCTGCCCTAAACAGTGACGGGGACGGGATTTACACACTGATGACTTGCACCATGGAAAATACCATGTAGATAGGTGTCTTTGGATGCCAGACTCAGGGAAGCAGATCTCAGGTCAAGGAAGTTAAGGTGCCTTCTCTTCTGGAGGCATACTGGAGAAATGCCAGTAAATGAAATCCTCAGCAATGGGGTCATGACTTGGTTCAGCTGGGGATTTTCAGTGGTGGAGCAGTGTGTCTAGGACTTTTTGCATGTTTCCAAATTGACTTGAAAGAATGAAAAAAAAATATAAAAACTTTTCAAAGCATCATCTTTCACAAAAATTCAGCCAAAAGGTAGCTGATTAGTCACAAACCTTTAAATAGCTAATGGTATAAACCTCACATACCTATTTATGCGTACATTCATGCAAATGAAAACTAAGTTGCATTTTCACACAACTTTACAGAGGCATCACAGGAAAAACACAAAGCAAGACCAAAAAAAAGAAAGAAAAAGTCCTCAACAACAGTAGTGAAGGTAAATCTTTAAAATCTGAGACAGAGCACGGGACGAGGGGGTAAAGCTCTGCAAACAAAAATAAATCCAGTGCAGTGTTTTTCCCCTTCACAAAGTGAAACAAGCTGTTCCTAAAATAATGCTTCCTTGGTTTTCTGGCAATTAGTGTCCTGAAGGATTAGCCTACAATTGTCGGCAAGTGTTTGCTTTTCCCAGCCGATGTCACCATAGAAGTCTGTGTTTATCTACAAGGCCCAGGGGATAATTTATAAGCTGAGCTGAGGTCCTGCATTCACAGACAAATGTTCCACACTGCCACTCACCCTCCTGTACTAGTTTCCTCCCCATCCACCTCCTGTCCCCTGAAATACTGACAGGACCCTGCCAGGGGCATGGCAAATGAGCTTTACAGCCTCTGAAGCAAGCACTTGCCCAATAGTTTATGCTGATTGAGCAAAAAATGAGTTACTGAGATGGTCAGTATAACACTAGACATCAAATATTAGATTTTGGCAAGTAACCTAAAACAAAGAATAATTTAACATTGTTCTAGAAAACATTAAAGAGATGGATTTTTTTTTCCCTCCAAAAAACTATTGCCCGTATCTATAATTCAAGTATTGTCATCAATGAGTTTTAGGTTCCACACTCTGGGTTTGTTAGAGATGGTGTTTTGTAAAGCCTCTCTGCAATCAAGATGTTCCCATTTAATTTTTATTCTCCACTACAAGCGGTCTGACCTTGCTCTAGTCCTGTTGTAAATCAAGAGAGATTCAACAAGAGCACATCAAAATACAAAAAACTAACATTGGTAAAAGTGTTTCATTTCTAAATTAATTTTCTCCTTATGTGTTAGAACCTCAACATGAGAAAATGAAGCTTGTATTTGAGAGAATGGGAAGCTATTCTTTAAAGAAAAGTAATATGAATTCATGTCTTGATGGTGAACTGATAGTATAGCTCATGACAATGAATTTGTTATTTTGAAAATATTAATTAAAAAAAAAAAAACAAAACCAACAAACCCTAACATCAGTGAAAGACTCGATCCTACAAAGTTTTTATAAATGTAACAATGTTCCTCAAAAGAGAGCCCACCATAGGATAGATAAATCTGTTCTCAGATCTTCTTGGACATTAACAAAGCAAGCCTCAGAGATGTTGTTATTAATTAGGGTTGATGAACACACATGTTGAAAATGAAAAACATTTTTCCTCCTAAGAACTCATCTCTTTTCAATCAGTAAATTATCTGGAGTTCCTGGAGCTTTGTGGACACTGTTTGAATCTGCTTCAGGTCTATACCTCGTTGTTCACAAGGTACATTAGAAAACAAAGTTATTTGATATTTGAGATCAACTGCCTCACTCTACCATATTTAACATTGGAAGACCCAATATTTATAAAATGTTTCTGTTCAAATCAAAATTGATCTCATCTTTGGAATGAGCCATCTCTGGATTCAAACTTCTCATAGCTTCTCATAGCTACAAAGCTCAAAGCTACAAAGCCAGGTGGCAATAATAACTGACAATCTTGACAGGGACAAATTCGTCTGATCTGAATAAGTGCAAGGTAGTAGGAGGCAGGAAGAAACTACCAGCTGGCTGTCGTTCAGAGCACAGTCCACCTTGGTTGCAATTACCAAACCCAACAAGGGGTCCCACTGACAACAATTTGACCAGCTTTGGAAAAAGGGGCCATTCATTCCAAGCAATGACTATTGAAACCTGACCATCAGTTTGTGAGCATGTTTTTACATATCTGTCACGAGGAATCTCAATGAAGAATGTTCTTGTGATGGTGTCACTTCAGAACAAAAGCATGCAATGAATGGCATGTTTCTCTGTAGCTATCACCCATCCAGGTGGCTACAGTATGAGACCAAAGGTTGCATGCATTTAGACAGCCAAGAACTGCAATATCCTTTAAGAAAGGCATTGCTTGGAGTGGATTTTTATAAAGAAACGGGATTCATGAATAAATAAACCATATAGGAGTAAGTCAGGCTAGGGCATTAACAGCTTCTAATGCAACAAAACCCTGATCTTGCTTGAGGGTTTTTCTACAAATAACAAATACAAAAACATTACTGTTGTATCATTGTCAGCCATGCCAAGGACTCTGTGTCCAGGAACCCTGACATGCAACAGCACAGTTCAAATCAACCAGATGTTAACACATTATTTTATTTCCACCCGTGGAGGTAGGTATTGACTGACCTGATCTGAGTCTTTCACTTGAGTATTTTTCCCTTTTCTGCAACCACAACTCATAAGTAGTTTTGCATCTCCAATGACTTTTCCCTACAAGAGATAAAGCAAGAAAAAACATCAGCACAATCTGAACCACTGAAGATCAAGAGGCTTGTATCTATGACCAGAAGCAGGAGAAGAAAAGGCATTAAGGAACCCAGTGTTTTCACACACATACATGAACAGGGACAAGTCTATCATGCTCAGAGAGCACAACTGCCAAACTGGAGTGACTTGAGTTAAAGTTCATACACCAACACTTCTGTTCGCCCTTACCAGGTTAATGCTTACTTGCTTCTAGTGTAGCTAGATTTGGTGAAATAAAGTCAACAGGGGTGACTTGCCCTCATTAGAACAACTGGTCCACATAACCACTGGCAAGTCCTTGGCAGGAATTCAACAGCCCGCCAACACTGCTGGTCCAGACCCTGCAACATCAATAACGTGGTAGGGCCAATGGAGATTTACGTAGAAACAGGGTCCCCTCAGCCTCCTTTGCCTACAACTAACGATTTGGGAAATAAGCTGAGGCTCAAGCACCTTCTTTTCTTTGACAACCCATCAGACTGACTGGGCATGATCCGAGCAGCAAAGTCCCTCACATTAACGTGGTTCTTTTCTGGGGATTATTTGAGTCACTTTGGTTCTTCACCGAAATATTTTTTGGAGGTTATCAGGCCTAGATATCTTGATAAATCACAATGGCAGAAAGGGTCTGGGATTCCAGGTTTGGTCAAAATGCTCAAAGAATAACACAGTCAGTTGAGTCCCCACAAACTCACTGCAACTACTTGCTTTCTTGTACACACACACACACACACACAAAGACACTGCCTTTTTTTCAGACTTCTGCTGTCTGCAGATGAAAAACAAATACTCTCAGCATCTGCTGGGCAACAGAGGGAGAATCTGCTCACATGCAGCCATGGAGACTCACGAGATTTCAGCTCGATGAATTTATATGGAAAAGGAGACCTCAACATTAAAGCAGTTAATGAGTTTAGCCAAGTGGAAGCACTTTGCCCTAAATGATGAGGAAAGGAAAGGGCACGATTAAAAGGAATTGCAGCCATTCCTCAATGTCAGGGCACAGCAGAGAGATGACCCTTGGTGGCAGGAATTACAAACAGGCAGATAAACTTCTGGTCACCTCGGGCAAGCCTGAAGCTGGCCAGGTGTGGTGAGGTCTCTTACTTGGTGACCCCAGCATCTCACAAGTCCCAGCGAGGTCAGATAATGTGCAAAAATTATCTTTTCTCCTCTTTCCACAAGAAATGCTGGGGAAAAAAAAGTCACGGAAAAGGCTGTACTTACAGTTGATACCTAACCAAAATGCCCATTGTTTGGGTTGCTGATTGCAACCTGTCAGACTTTGAGGTTTTCAGGGGATTACTTCCCACTGGCATCCTCTGTCTGTGACTCCCACTTTTCAAAGGTATTTCGCTCTTGCTCCATTACTACAGTCCTTCAGCAATTGGTCTGTAATCTCTTAAATTCAAAAACATACCCCAGAAAGAAATAATTAAACTAAAATTTAAAGCATTCATATTAAATTATTATGTTAGAGATAGGAAACTGAGGCACAGGGAGAAAGTTGTCTAACAAAAGGAGACTTTCTAGACATTCCACAATTTATGAGACAAGACAGACATACAAAAGGACCTAAGGGTGATTCACACACTTCCTAACAAAGAGCTGGTGGACAGACATGACAGGCACCTTAATGTGCCTGTAGCTGCAACATACACCTGTGTTCAGGAAACTGGATCCATACATGACTTGCTGATGGGCAACTTGTCCCAATATCCACTGCAAAGTCATTATGTTGAAAAAGGTACTCCAGCCCTTTTTAGACCACAAACCAAGGAAAAACACCCATTTTTAGAATCATCATAGAATCGTCATCATAGAATGTGTTGGGTTGGAATGGACATTTAAAGGTCATTTAGTACAGCCCCCCTGCAGTAAGCAGGGACTTCTCCAACTAGATCAGGTTGCTCAGAGCCTCACCAAGCCTGGCCTTGAATGTCTCCAGGGATGGGGCCTCCACCACCTTTCTGGGCAACCTGTTCCAGTGTCTCACCACCCTCATTGTAAAGAACTTCTTCCTAATGTCTAATCTAAACCTGCCCTGCTCTAGTTTAAAACCATTGCCCCTCATCCTATTGCTACATACCTTTGCAAACAGCCCGTCCCCAGCTTTCTTATAGGCCCCCTTCAGGTACTGGAAGGCTGCTATAATGTCTCCCGGAGCCTTCTCTTCTCCAGGTTGAACAACCCAAACCCTCTCAGCCTGTCTTCATAAGAGAGGCGCTCCAGCCCTCGGATCATCTTCATGGCCCTCCTCTGGACACACTCCAACAGGTCCGTGTCCTTCTTGTGCTGAGGGTTCCAGATGTGGACACAAGACTCCAGGTGGGGTCTCACAAGAGCAGAGTAGAGGGGGAGAATCACCTCTCTGGATCTGCTGGCCATGGTTCTTTTGATGCAGCCCAGGATGTGATTGTCCTTCTGGGCTGCAAGCGCACATTGTTGGCTCATGTCCAGCTTTTCGTCCACCAGTACCCCCAAGTCCTTTTCCACAGGGCTGCTCTTTATCACATCATCCCCGAACCTGTATTGATAATGAGGATTGTCCTGACCCAAGTGTAAGACCTTGCACTTGGCCTTGTTGAACTTCATAACGTTTGCTCAGGCCCACCTCTC
Organism: Alca torda; assembly: GCA_008658365.1. Classification (NCBI taxonomy): domain Eukaryota; kingdom Metazoa; phylum Chordata; class Aves; order Charadriiformes; family Alcidae; genus Alca; species Alca torda. The sequence continues at coordinate 5,487,750 of CM018101.1, forward strand.
TAGCTCGTCCAGGTCCCTCTGGATGACATCCTGTCCCTCTGGCACATCAACCACACCGCTCAGCTTAGTGTCATCGGCAAACTTGTCGTCAGCAAACTTAGACCCTTATCTGTCTTCTAGCATACACTGTTGTGCGACCTGAGCTCCTGGCAAACCATGGCCATGTTCTCCTGTCCAGCTGGAAGTAACACCAGCTTTTTTTAACAGAGAGAAATTGCAAGATGTTGCCCACAGTCACCTGGAAGATCAAGAGTAGAGGGAGAATATGAACACAAAACTTGATAGTTTTCCCTTTTCCCTGGCGGTTCAAAAATGCAGAGGCCCTTCCATTCCCTAAAATCCCATCTCCTTTTCCAGTCACAGATGCACGTCTCCTAATGTGCATTGCCTAAATTAGCTACTACCTCCACCTTTTTTTAGGAAAGCCTATTATGAGCAGATGCTCTAATTTGGGGATAGGTGTCTAACATTAGGCAGCTAAGTTGAAAGGAAAAAAAGAAAAAACATATGGACAACATTTGCAGCCAGTCGCAACTCTGTTCAAGAGCAGATGGAGGCCTTGTCATTCAGGGGTTTCCTCGTGTACACCAGGCAGTTCAGTGGGGATAGGGAAAGGGGCTTCTGTTTGATGCTTCTGTCTGGAACCAGATTAGAAGAAAGCACACTTTTCCACAGCACACGCCTTGTGTTACATTAAACATGCACATGTAACTTCAGCTCTTATTCAGCGATCTGAAACAGAGCCCTCTGGGGGGCTCAGGGTCAGTGAGTTTTTGTTTGTCTATCTATATGTTATTTTACAGTTTCTAGTGCCCAAGGAGTTTGTTAAAAAATTAAAACACCTCGCTGGGGCTATCCTGCTGTGATTGTTCCCTCCTAATATATCCCTCCGTCCTTCATCCAGCAGCGCCTGACGCTTGCAGGGGAGGGAGAGGAGAACACAACAAAGAGAGGAGCCTCCTCTCACCAGGTACTACAGACCTTAAGACTACAGTCTTAATTTATGGGCCATCATTTCCATGTGTCATGGCCTTTTAATAACAAGACTGGGGAGGAGCACAGTGACCTTGAAAGCTCACAGATGTATTGCTACTAAACGATGCTGTGCTGCCTGCTCTTGAGGCAATGCTCTGGTTTAGAAACAGGTAGGCACAAGGATTCCCAATGGAGGAGCTCACTTTGCCTTCTGCTGGCTCCCACCCATCATCAGATGTCCCCGTTCCCAAGGCAAAGAGCTAGAAGGCTCCTCAGCGAGCACTGCAGACCAAAGAACGTCAGTCCCACCTCTTACAGGGAGTCCCACTGGCCTCACCCTCCTCCTTGCACCATGGCCTCCAGCAGCTGGCCAAAGTTTGCAGAAAAAAGAAGAAAAATAATTAGTAATAGTAACAGGCTTAATTATCTCAGATGCACTGGTGACAGGAGCTGATCAGTCACCAGCTTTAACAGCCTGTGGTCGAGAAACACCAAACTATGTCACCCAGAAGTCAAATGAGGGCCAGACAGAACTTGCTTCACATCAGCAGCTCCAGGCAGAGGCATGGGGGCACACACGAATCCCTGCCACCGGGACAGACCCAGAGGCTGCGGCGAGATCCGATGCTGCCACATTTCTTAGAGAGGTTCTGTGAGGAGCTGACAGCCGCGTTTAAAGGAGTCAGACAGAATGCACATGGCACCAGCGGGCCTCCATGGAGCTGCCAGGCTCTGTGCTCCGGAGGAACTGGCTGGGATTAACCGAAGGATACCATCTTCCTCCCCCTCTCTCAAATCTGCGTCTGGAAAGATCAGCTCAAGGAATGGGCTTGGCTTAGCAGCACCGTGCCATACACCTTGTAGCCACCGGCAGGTCCATCTGGGCTCTGACCGACTCGGTTCCCATCAGCCTTCCTTGGTTTTGAGCAATGGCCATCAGAAATACTGGCAAGTAGCCTCACCTCCAAGGAGCTGGCGCAACCCGTTTCCATTTGGCCCCTGGAAGGTCTCACTGGCCAAACATGGCTCTGGCTTTCAGCTGTTCATGCTCACTCCATCCCTTCTGCCTTGGATTACCCTCAAAATGACACCCATCAACAGATGAAAATGTGAGGTGCAGAAGGGATAACTGAGCCTTGGCCCGTGGCACCCTGGGGAAGAGAACGGCTTCCATGGTGGCTTTTCCAAGGCTTTTATCAGCATTTCAGCTGCTGAAGCAGTCTGGCTTTTCACGGAGAAGCACTTTTCTGAAAGAGATTTGTGAAGCTGAGCTGAACGGCGCTTTGCAGCCTCTTCTCTTTTCTTCCTCTCCTGCCTTACGCCACCAAAATAGCTCTCCAGCATGATACCCACATAAAGGCAGCAATCGTGCCTGCTCAGGAATGTCAAGTCTGTAGGGAGGCGATGCTGTCCTTCTCTGACTCCTTCTCCATCCACCCAAATAACCCAATGTTTCCAGGACTGGAGAGCACACTTGCAGCCACCTCCCCTGACATCCTGCACCAAGCAGGCTATGCAGTTCAGCCCGCTGTCCTGCCACTGAGCCTTGTAGTTACTTTTAAATTAAAATCATTACCGTTTTTCACTATGTTGGGCTATCTAGTAATAAGCCAAGAGGTACATGGTGGTTTGGTTTTTTTTGGTTTTGGGGTTTTTTTTGATTTTTTTTTTTTTTTCCCTAGGGCCATAGTTCGGTTTTTAACCAGGAAGAAAAGACGCGTACTGCACTGCAAAAGTGAACCCTAAAAGAAAAATCCCCACGGGTGCATAAATGACATTGAGAAGAACAACATATTCAGTGTTTATGTTTTTTACGCTGTTTTGTCAGGGTGATCCACGCGTCTTGAAGAACTGGTGCCCAAGTGCCTACAGTGGGAGAGGACAAGGGGGGAAATGAAGGAAAACGAGAACTGAATCCAAGGTGGAGGCAAGCGGCAGTACAACAGACAGCTGGTGTTTGGGTGGTGGTAAATCACCCTGAAATGAGCCTCTTCCCTCAGCTCAATGAGGCCTAAACAACAAAGGAAGGCACAGCTTGCAGCCGGACAGCCTGCTAGCCAACCACAGACACACATGACAGCTTCATTCAGGAGCCCGGAGTCAATACAAAAGCTTCGAAATCAATCCGACATCCTGCGACCTCAAACAATGCGCCAAATCTTCTCAGAATTGGAGCCCCAAATGAGGGGGAGCAGCATTCAAGGGAGATCAAACCGCAGGGCTGGCATTGAAAGGGACTAAAAAGGAGAAGAATGTTCCCAGTTTATTAATGGCGAGGTCTGGCCGGCTGCATCCCAGCCGCCATAGGTTACGTTCATTAAAGGGCAGCGCTTTGCACGTATTATGCAGGGCGCCCGGAGAGTATGTGTGCGTGCGTGTGTGCGCGAGCGTGCCCCTCACTTGCAAGAGATCAGGATGTGTCTTTCTGCTTAGCACTGTTGTCTCCATCAGAAATTCCTCCTGTGTGAACCGCAAACGGAGTTTTTTCCCACTTGAGCGACTGTATGGGCACAGACGCGCGCGCACCCTCGCACATATGCATGCTTTCTCTCATCCCCGGGCCTGAAAAGCATAAAAGGACTCAGAGAGGTTCTTTCCAAGGGAAAAAAAAAAAAAAAGAAAAAAAAAAAAAAAAAAAAGGCCCAGCATTTCACATCCCCTTCCCTGCTGGCCATGCTCTCAGCTCACACACGCACACAAAATCTGTGACAAAAGCCTGAAGCATTATGTGATTGCCACCGCTGCTGATGGAGTTGGTTGCTCCATAAACCTTTGCCCGCTCCTACATGCTGTAAAGGACCTGGTCCCACAACACAACAAAGAGGAGAAAAAGAAAAAGAAGTGCTTGGGTCTCTGGAGTTGCCCCCTCTGGGTAGGACTGCCCCCTCTGGGGTAGTTTCACCTGCAGCATCTGTCTTGTAGCACCACACACGAATGGCACCCTTCCCCCTACAGCAACAAAAAGGCCAAGCAAATCCTTTTTATCAGCTGCCCTTTGAAGGCAGGTGGAGAAGTAGAATATAGACACACACACACAAAAACAAAAGATAAATACCATTTTCAAAAGTAGTGTTTGAATTTGCCTGTCCTAATTATCTTCTTTTCAGCTGTCACATGTTTGAAAGAGTCAGACCTTGCAAGCTTTCTCCTACTCAGCTGCACAGCCCAAGACAGAGTGCTTGCTAGAGAAGGTCAGACTCGAAAAACGCTTCTTTTTTTTTGTGCTGAAAAGTAGATGAAGAGAAAGGACTGAATTTTTCAAAGCCGCCTACAGATTTTGGTGCACATTCCCCATGCATTTTCACTGAAAATGTGTCAAAGTCCAATCACCTTTGTTTTTAAAGTGTCACACTGATCTCATGTTCAGAACAGATATGGCTGTGGGATATGGGTCTCAAATTTGGAGCAACTTAGGTGAACAGAAACTGCAAACAATAAATGTTCCTTAGGACACAGAAATTCCAACATATTTTATTCTCAAAAGTTAGGGAAATTGGAATTAAGGCTCAAAAAAAAAAAAACGCTTTGTGCTTTACTCACCATTTACTTCACTAGCCTACACTATTATTGCCACAACTCCGGAGCCTTTAGAGACCATGAGCATGATCCCTATCTCCTCCTCTGACAAGACAGTTCTATTTTTACCTTGTAGTAAAGTTATACAGGTGCCAGAGGGCAACTGGGCAAAGACAAGTATAGCAGATTCAACAAGTTTTTTCTCCAGCACAAGGTAGGATAGAAGATCAACTCTATGGGCAAGACAAGATTAGGCGATATTTGAACACCAGGCAAGAAGCCTGGAGAAGTCCCCTCCTGCTTTATCAACAGTAAGACAAAATGCCTCTCAATCAGCATTCGTAGAAAGAGGAAAACTGCAGCCAGGCTGGGCGAGTGCCCAAAGATGTGGTAGATGAGTGGTAGGAAACGATGGAGGGCTGCAACAGTTCCTAGTACTGCAGATGAAACAGAATCTACAGGGACCAGACGGAGAAAGATTCAAGGTTAAGCTTGTTGGGAGGATTATAAGGTTGAAATCTTTTATTTTAAAATACATTTTTCTTTGCACTGAAATAAGACTTCTTCTTCCTCCCCCCCCCCCCCCCCCCCCCCCCCCCCCCGATATCTAGTGAGTCCAAATGTACAGTTTTCAAATTCACGAAAACACAGCTCTTATTTCTTATTTGGATCAGCTGCCCTTTTTTTTTTTTTTTCCCCCCCTTGCTTGCCTGTTTTAAACTCTGCTGTTTGAATAATTTAACAATCTATCTTAAATATTTCACCAATAAATCACAGGCTTGTGTTTCTTTTTCATGTTAAAACTAATCAGTGGAGGAACGGCTGAGCTGGAAGTTAAAATTCTGCTCCACCAAGCCAGAGACGCATAATCATTTATCTGCAGATTCTCTGGTGAATAAAAAACTTCTCTGCAGAATTAATGTCATACAAAAAGTTCTTTATGCAGGCGTAGAGAGCAACCACAGTCCAGGGTTGTCTGCATCCTGCCAACAGGGCTCGAGATTTCCAGACCTAATTGGTTTTAGAGTTTTGCCACCCTGCCAAGCACAAGCATGGAGGTCACAGCTGAATCCCATCCACAGGCATGTCGAACGGAGTCCTGCTCCACTGGTCAGGATGCTGATAATAGTCACAGAGCTCTGAATGGTCCACATGGATGACAATTGTATTGGGATTCCATGCTTGTTCCCGTCAAAGAGGAGCAAACAGAAAAAAAAATTGGATATTGATGGCCAAAATGAGAGATTTTTAAAAATGCCTCTGGGGTGAAGGAGATGAGAGCCTGTACCAAGCAACCCCAAATCTCATTAAGTATCAACAGGAATAAAACTTTCCAAGTTCCTAAATTGTGTAGGCATTTTTAACTACATTTCAATTAAGTTGTGATGGAAAATCAGCGCATTTATAAAAACTATGAAAAGTGCGCCTACCTCTCCCCACTGTCTCCCAAAGTCCCAGTCCACCGAAATGAAGCCAGGAAGCCTCATATATATATAACTTAACGCAATTAACTCTATTTTTGTTCCTAAATCATTGAGACACATTCAAGGCAAGACTCAGTCAGGCAAATATATCAGTCAGGCAAATCCAAAATGCATGAACAATGTGAATAGATAGCAAGAAGTTGATAGCTAACACATTGAATCCAAAAAGGAAAACAGAAGAGAGAAAAATGAATGCCAAAAGGGAAGGGAAGGGGAAAAGGGAATAACTGTAAACTATATTATTACTAAGCTGCTTTTCATCTTCTTTTGTGTCAACTTTTTACTTAGTTTTGTAAAAAAAATTAAAAAATCATGCGTTTTGCTTCAAAGAAATCTACAGTGGATGATCTCTTGTTGATATCCATAGTAAAGTATGAGCAAAACATACACAATCGCATATAGAGATAAAAATCATCTTGGGCAACATGATTCCTCTTCTGCAGCTGGGCAAACATCTCCACATCCCAGCTCCTAAGACTGGCTGGAGCTTGCCTGGGGGAGGGTGGGAGAGGTGGAAATTGGAGACACATCCTCCTCCTCCTTGTTTGGGGACAGACATCTCCATCTTTTCTCCCCATGTGCAGCCAACAAGACTTCCTGCACAAACTGACACGGAAACAGCTAATTTACTGCTTTGTGTCAGGAATGTGGCCAGTGCTTCGGTCCCCTGCCCCTCGGACTCTCTCAGCTGGGCTGCTTCATCCCAAAAAAGGGTCTCCCTGTCCTCCTGCCCCTCCCCTCCAACACACACTCCTCCGCCTCTTCTGCTTTTGTAACTTATCTCCCTGCAAGCTACTTCCCAACAGGAGTCGAAATTAAACAGGCTGCCCATATGCCATGGCTCACTTGTTGTCTGTTCCCCTCACTGCCATCTGGCCTATTTGCTCAGCCAAAGGGAAAAGAAAATAAAGGGGGGGAAAAAAAAGAAAAGAAAAAGGGGTGGGGGGAGAAGAAGAAGAAGAGGATAAAGCTAGACACAATGAGGACAAGGAGGGAGGTGATGATGCTGTCTCTTGCATCTGCTCCTTGGCCAGGGTCCCAGATAGATCAATAATGGAGAGCAGCAGAACCAGTGACAATTAACCCAAACACAGTCCTGTTTATTTAACCTGTTCAGAGAGATCAACTCATGTGCTGCTCCCCTGGCAAGGAGGCACCACACTCCAGCAAGGAGCTTCCCATCGAGAAACCTCCAGCCAGGAAAGGCAAAGGGAGAGCCTCATCTCCTGGAGAAAAAAACACAGATTCTTCAGAGCACGACGACTGTGCTCCTGGGTTGAGGTTTTCCTTAACTTTCCAAATCACCCTACTTTTTTTTATACAGCCGCACAGGCTGCAAGGAGAAATGTGACAGGGTGTGGGGGAAGTTGCAGGTCTGCCCTGGTTTTGATCATACTAATTTCTAAAGCTCCTGACCCTGCAAAACCAGAGGAAAGCAAAGGAAGGAAAAAAAAAAAAAAAAAAGAAGAAAAAAAGAGAAGAGTAAAGGCAAAATGATTCCAAAACATCTTGTTATTCCACGCTGCTTCTCTAAACACTAATATCTAAAGATTTTTTTTTTTTTTTTAAAAAGGAAAAAGAAAAGAGGTTAGCTCAAGAAACTGGATGCTCACCATCACTAAACATTTGTGCCAGAGTGGGAGAAAGTCTGGGAGCAGAGCTGTGGGAATAACAGAAGTTATGTTTGTTTTTCAAGCTGAAATGAAAACATCAAGATTAGAAAAATAGATTAACTTGAAAAATAGTTTTTTTTATAAAGGACAGCTGCTAAGCCATTTATATAGCAGAATGAAAAGGGGGTAAGAAAACTGCTTTTTCAGCACCACCTTTTACTGCTGTTTCTTTGTTTCTTTTTTTTTTTTTTTTTATTTGCAATGAGACATTGCATACACGTGCAAAAGCTGGTGCATGTGGTGATAATGAATTAAATTGTATTCCAGTCCTCTTTCCTAGTTTTGCATGTATTTACCTCTGAGAAATGGGAGCAGAATCCAGCCTGTGTTCGTCTGCGGAGTGCGAGCCGCAGGCAGCGCAGTAACCACGTGCCTCGCGCTGAGATATCTATCAAAAGCCATACAGTTGGTTCGTATCAAGGCAGGCACCACTGAGACATGAGATGACGATAATTACCATTAGAGCTCCATGAGATCATGGTGGGGAAGCCCCTGTGGGGAGAGGCGGCCAGGGAGGAAGAGCAGACCTCCTCTTTCCGAGGCAGCAGGGGTTGCGTGCAGGCACAGAGAAGCCTCAGGTGCTTCCCAGAAGGAAAGGTGTTGCTGAACAGACCATTAGGGAAAGAGGCCTTCCATTAGCCGGGTGCCTACACCTGAGTCCTCCACAAATACTGAGAAGAAGAGATGATCCTGCCTGAAGACAGTACCTTCTGATTCATGCTTATGTTTTCCCATTGGAGCCTGACTCAACAACAGAGCAAAATTGAGCAGGTTGAATATTTTCATGCATGGTTGTTTTTCTGCTTGCAACTGTTAAGCAAAAAGAGCGTTCTCTGTCTTAGGCTCCCCATTTTTCTACAACTGCATCTGCACATGTACATAGGTAACATGCAGAGTGTGGCAACAGCTGCCCCAAGGCAGAGGCTGCATTGATTTTTCCAGCAGTTGGGCTTGTGGTCCTCATGAATAGAGAACGATTCTTTCCCCATCCAAGCAGCCTGCTTGCAGCCTTCAGAAAGGAAGAAATGCCTTGTGAATGCAAAATACTTTGTGATAGTGGAAACAGAAACCAGAAGTTCACCTAAAACCGAAACACAGCAGCATTTCCGACTTTTATCGCTGCTGCAGTCACTCCAACAGCAGGGTCCTCGATTTTGGGAGCCATTAAAAGCAGCAACAACAACAAGAGTCAGAAAGAAGTCCTCTGTGAGGAGACAAATTCCACCGCAGGTTTCGGCTGACATCACCAGCCCATCCACGCTCCGCTGTTGTGGTTTATGATCTCACCACGAAACACCTCTGCGGAGTCATTCCCTTCTATCTCACTGCAGCCCATCCAATATCCTCTACCTAATTGCTTCCACAGCGCCGCTACAACAGTGATATCTCCTACAGCTGAACATTTGTATTCCCAAGAGTTGGCACCTACCGGGTCAAGTTCCTCAGTCTTTACATTTGATGTTACTACAATGGGAAGATGTTTCAGTGAGCAGAAGAGCACATGGAGCCAGCAATCAATCTGATTCCTCCACTTGGATTTTCTTTTAAACAAAAGGGGACTTGCCAAAGATCATATTACATTATTCTACAGAAATAGGATGGAAGGAAAAAGGAACGGTGTTGAGCAAAATCTGTCCAGTACACCATTAAATCAGAATTCCCCATCTAGGGATAGCAATGAATTGCAATAAAGTCAATGGGAAGGGGTGCAGTATGGAAAACTGGGAAAGAGGGAGGGGAAAAGGGGAGGTGTTGTGGTTTTATTCTGAGATGTGGAAGTTGGGATTGAGCAGTGCTGAGCTAATGGCATCCAAGCTGACTCCTGTGCACCCCCATGGGGTCTCAGCTTCCCACAAAACCAATCAATTCATCCTGTGAAGAGAATGAGGATGTTCCCCAATTTATAGTCGGCAGTGAAAGCCCCAGTAGGTCCCCCAACATGCCCACTCTTAGGATGGCATCTGCAGCAGGTCAAGGAGCAGCAGGTACCACCTTTTACATCTCTGACCAGAGCTTTTAAGCACCAAGACTCTCCAGAAACATATCATTTCACATTTCCACTCTCTCTACTGAGGTTTCAAAATACTTTGCATGTTGGACTAAGGGAAGATGCTGTCCTCTCATGACTACGGTATTGGTGAGATGCTGAGAAATTTTGGGGTCCTAGACTTGCTTTCCCTCTGCAAGTTTTTTGGAAAGTCCCTCTAACTCTCTGTGATTCTTTTCCTCCTCCATTGTTTAAGGGCAAGATTTTTTTTTTTTTTTTTTTCATTATAGGACTTCTCCAATGAGCCTGAGAGAAGTTTTTCAAGACAATTTTAGAATCATCTCTAATCTAGCGTACCTGATGTATTCAGCTGTGGCTCTGATCTATGCCAACAGATCCTAAGGTCTTCAAAAACTCTCCCATCCAAATATCAGACTAATCCAGCCATACTGAATCCATCAAGATCTGGTTCACCTGACCTCCAGCAGGAATTATTACAAGATCACTAGCAGTGAAACTGAAGGGATTATGTTCGCCCATCTTGGCGTCACAAAACCCAGAGGTCTTTTGTCACCTTTTAAAGAGGAGCTTTCACAGTGCTGTATCATGCCTAACCATGACAGCAAGAGGGGGAACAGAGTCAGGGACTATTGCAGAGGGATGTTGTCACTCCTTGGCCAAGGAAGCCTAACCAGACCTCTAGTACAAAGAATCAAAGATGTGAGAGCAGTGTGAAGACCAGAATCCCTCCACCGTTGAGAGTCCCACATCTCCCAGCCATGAAATGGATGGATGCTGGTGCAAAGCTGCAGTGCTTGTCTTAGCTGGTGGTTTTCATTTTACCTCCTTAGGGGCATTTTAAAGCCATTTCCCTCCCCCAAGTCCCCGTATCATCTGAAATTACTGCATCCACAAAGAGGACCACAAAGGTAATCAGAGGAATGGAGCACCTCTTCTATGAAGACAGTGTGAGAGTTGGGTTGGTTCAGCCTGGAGAAGAGAAGGCTCTGTGGAGACCTTATTGCGGCCTTTCAATACTTAAACGGGGCCTACAGGAAAGACCGCAACAAACTTTTTAGCAGGACCTGTAGAACTAGGATAAGGATTAATAGTTTTAAACTAAAAGAGGAAAGATTTAGACTAGATATTAGGAAGCAATTCTTTGCTGTGAGGGTGGTGTAACCCTGGCCCAGGTTGCCTAGAGAGGTGGTAGATGCCCCATCCTCAGAAATGTTCAAGGTCAGGTTGGACGGTGCTCTGAGCAACCTGATCTAGTTGAAGATGTCCCTGCTCATGGCAGGGAAGACTGGACTAGATGGCCTTGAAAGGTCCCTTTCAACCCAAACTATTTTACGATTCTATGATCAGCAGCTGGCCAGGTAACCTAATTTGCAGTGAAGGAGACAAAACGCAACCAAAAAGCCCCTTAATTCCTAGGCCGCAGGCAGCCCGGGAGGAGCAGCAGGGCCAGGGCAGCACCACAGTGGCTGTGGTTCCTGCTGGCTGGTGCCAGCCTCCTCCCTGGCCTGCCTGGATTTTCAAAGGCCTAAATCAAACCAGTGGGAGGAACTTGAATGCTTATAAATCTTCTGTTTGAACATGGAGGAAAAACAAACAAACAAACAAACAAAAAAAAAAAGCCCAATGATCTCTCCTATCTACCTAATTGTGGCCAAAAACCCCCATGTTTGTTTTCATTTAAATTCCCCAAAGGCAATGTAGATTTTTCAATGTGGATGTTTGAAGCCTGAAAAACACTCCAATTTCTATGCATTTTCATCCTTTGACAAAAGAATTATATATTTTTGGAAAGGCAAGGGCAACTTTCTTTTTATTCAAAGACAGAGGGAGATCTTTCCAATCAAAATTATCAACCCTGAACCAACTTTTCCTTTTCTTCATGTTACTTCCCCGTGTTTTTAACATTTTATGTTCATTTTTAGCTGTGCTCGCTCATCATATTTGCCTGCGGTGTAACAAGTAAAGTCCATGGAGGAAGGATGAAGAACATCTATAATTCCTAAAATATTCAAAACAAGCAAAGTGTCCTCTAAGAAATGGGAACAAAACGAACCACCATCCCAGTTGCAAAACGTTACGGCAATGGGGCAAGCAACTGAATAAATAATATCACAGTGTTGCCAGCCCTTACTGTAAAATACCATCCTTCCTTTCAGACCCAGATGCTAGGAAGTGTGTTGCTTTGAACTGTTATCACCCATCCCTCCCACCCACTCACTTGAGAAGATAAAAATCAAGGTCTGGGCTGCTGAGTCAGATTACAAACACCCAAACAAGACATTTACCCAGACTTGATTTTTGGTCACTTCTTCACTGAAACTCTGTGTCATGGAGCTGGCAGGAGGCTCTTTTAACCTCTTCCAGAAAAATGAGCCACTGAGAACGAGAAACCACATGCAGGGAGGAAAAAAAAAATACGTAACTTTGCTTTCTGAACAGGACAAATTTCTAAACTTCTGGTCAGAAGCTGGTTCTTCTCAACATAAACTCCTGAGCAACTGAGCAGATGACCTGGGAGAAATGGTATGGCCTGGAGAATAAAACACTAGCCTGGAAACTGTGAAATTTAAGCTTTTTGGAACAGCAATATGATGTATGAATAGGCTGTGGCAACTCAGATTACAGCTGTGAGCCTCAGTTTCCCCTGAAAACTGATATCCAAAGCAGTCTGGCTCTCCCCACAAAAAGCCCTCTACTAAAAGGGGTCAATATTATGGGTATTATTTTAGAAACTAAAACTTTCAAGGTGACCAAACTTATCAGTCCCCTGAAGGAAGGTCATCTCTTTTTGTTATGTGAAAAAGTATGATTTCCCTCTCTGGGGTGAGCCCAAGCTTCAGATCGTTACAGCTAAAGACACCCCAGAAAGCTCAGAGTTTCCGTTTCTCTTGGGCTTCTTCAAGTCTCCTTTTTAGTTTCAGTTTATATTTCCTGTCTCACTCCCTCCTCTCCCCCAGCCTCCCCCTTTCATTTTTGGGGCTTCAAATACAAACAAAAACCAAAAGCATGACTGACTCAAGATCCTTTTGTATTTCTCTCATTTTGACTAGAAACCAGAGCAGGGCAAATAAAATGAAACAACTCTTAGATATCACTCTGGGGTTCACAATGCTTTTTAGACTTTAGGAACTACCTTCTTTATCACAGAGGACGGCGTGTCCTGCCATATCCCTTATTTTCAGAGTGGGACGTCAAAACAGAGGAAGTTTAATAGCTTGATATTTTCATTTTAAGCACAAAAATCCATGTTTCCAATTCCTTGGCGTGTATACTGGGTGCCCCTGGGTTTTGAGATCCAAACACCTTTGGGATTTAAGCCCCAAACCTTCACACAAGTCTGATGCACATGTGCTGAAAATATTCATGATTAAATAAAACCAAAGCTTGCTGAACAAAGAAGGGAGAAACTTCCTTTTTGGAGGTGAACAGCGATTCACAGCTGAGAACCGTGGTCTTTGCTGCAAGACACGGTCTCGTGTTGGTCTCAAATCCGCTTGCCTTTTGACATCCCCAAGCCAAATAAACAATGAGGCGTTCATTAACTGATTTTGATTGACTTCTCATCCTCTTGCTCAGTTTTTTCTGGCAGGGTTGCAAATGAAGAATCGGCTCTTTAGCTATTGCAGCTAGAGCCATTAAAGCTCCCTTTCTCCCTGCCCTGTGAGGAACACAGAGGACAAGTGCTGACATTTTTCTCCTAATTTCAGCACCTGGGGATTATTCCCCCTATTCCTGCAATTTTGACCTCTTTTCCTTTCAGTGCCACTTGCACTTAGAAAGCAAAAGTCCAGTCCCAAGGGAACACACGAGATGTTTTACATCCCAAGACAAGACTTTCAACGCTTTGTTTTGAGACTAAAAAATGAGGCAAGACAATCACCTGCTTGAGTGAGCTCTTTGGATGAGGCAAACAAGTGTCACTTTGTTCTCACTTGTGCAACCCAGGCAGTAACTGAGGCGGGTACGGGAAGGTCAAGACAGACCCATGATTTAAAGGCAGGAGGATGGTTTGGTGACTGAATGAGCTAGGGGGATTCAGTTTCAGCTCTCATTGATACAGAGCAGAGAGGAGGCATGTTAGTGCCTCAGTTTTCCCACTGTAAGGTGATGAACATGCTGCCCACTCCCATCACAGGGGTCCTAATAAATGACTCCTGAATCAAGGCAAATCTGCAACGCCAAACAACCCAACATACCATCCACTTTGTGGCCGTGCACCTAGAAAAGAGTTGTCCCTCGCCTCGCTCGGGGAGCAGGAGTATCACCCCGACCCAGTCACTCGCTTTCCAGGGCCAGCTGTAAGGCAAGGCCAGCCAAAGGGAACCCTGGCAGACCTCAGCATGTCTCACTTTAAGACGATCCACAAAGCAAGGCAAGCTCTCTTTCCCTTTGCTTAACAACAAAGTTTTGGACATGCTGATGAAGGCTGAAGCTTTAACCAAGTCCATATTGGCTATATAAAAAGCTCCCGACTGCCTCTTGGGTATCTTTAAGGAGCACATAAGACTTTGAGGGCCCAAACACAACACAACTTGCTGGCCATGAATAGGATATACCCCTGCCAAAACCTTCCTCTGCTGCAGCTATGGCATTCTCCAGAAAACATTTTATAAGCCAGTCTGCGAGTTTTATGACATGAGCATATAGAAGCGAAGGTAAACTCTGCTGACCCTCGTGCTGCTTTTTGGCTCAAGGAACTGCCTCTTTTTACATCTTTCTTCCCCTTCTCCCCGGCTCCTTAACTAACCACAGATTTCTAAGTAAGAAGGAAATTACATTAATTGAAACCTTTTCAGTGCATTATCAGCTTTAGCGGGAGCAGTAGAGTAAGGGGGAGCCAGAAGGCATAGGGCAGAAGGGATGTGCAGGATTAAGTCACCCCTTGGTGGAAGATGTCAGGGTATGAAAGGCCAGCTAACTGCTTTTGGTCACATCAGCTTGGGATTTCCTTCTCCCAAGTGCCATGGGAGTCTCCCACCCACATCCAAGAGCAAGCAAGGATGCTGGAGAGCCGAGCCAAGGCAGGACTCGGTGCAGCCAATCTGTGGTGCACCAGCAAACACAGTTTCTCTCCCTTTGCTTTCACAATGACTGTAACAGCTTTGCCCGGGCACATGGGCATCACACGTCAGTCGGACTTGAAGCGCAGCTGAGTATTATCCAGCTCAAGGGGACGCACTTGAGGGTTGAGCAGTTGTCGTGTTTTATTGACACACCACCAAATCTCCTCTGCATCATGTGCTGAAAACAGCTCATTCACCTCCTGACCAGCAGATGATAGCTGGGTCCTCACAGCACCCAGATTTTTCATGATAGCACCTCCATGCAGGCAGCTAGGCTACTGTTGCTGCAAAAACATCAGGAATGGGTCGAATTCTGCTTGGGAGACACTTTGAGTTCACAAGAGGAGTATTTTGACACCACATTTGGATAGGAAAAATGACCGAGCAAAACGTAATCACCAGGGATTTCCACCAGCATAAGTGCAAAGGTTTTGGAAACAGGTTTAGCGGGAATGGTGTTTCCACTGAAGCCCTCCCCTCCTTTTCCTCCCCGTCTGGCTGACTTTCCCAGAGTCTCAATTTGCAGCCTGCCTGAATACCACTCAAAATATTTTCTCAATTAGAGGAGAAAACAGGAATTTGCCACTTGTCTGCTTCTATTCTGCTGCCTGTCAGCATTCAGCAAATATTTCAATCGTAGCGCTTTGCATGCTGCTAGCCCTGCTCATTTAACCTTTGGCCCTTCCCTAGGCTAATCCATCGGCCTTTACCTTCAAATCTTTACAGCCAAGGGCTGACTGAGGGCTGGGCTGGCAGGCAGGGGGTGGGGAGAATAACTTATGCCAGGCTCCATCACTGCAATTTTGCGGGGGGAGGAGGAGCAGAGAAGGTACAAATCTCTGACCATGTTACTCAAACAATTCGATATACTAGCAGCGGAGATTTGTGCTTCCACATCTGGAAGATGATGAGGAAAATTAACACCTTTAAAAAAAAAAAAAAAAGGAAGGAAAGAATGTCTCCGTCATCTCAACTCTCCTCCACGTGGCTGGCAGCATCCTGAGGCAGGTACCTAATTGCCCACAGAGCCTTTGCTCTTCTTCTCCCACCTCAACCGCTCCCCTCCCTGTCTCATGTGTCACCAAGATTAGTAGCTAACGGTTCCGCTGTCAAAAGCGCATGTGATGAAAATAAAGCCCAGAGCACAGCCTGTCAGCCTCAGAAGTACCTGGCTCAACTTTGATGGCAGAGGACCCTGAAAGCCTGCTCCTGCCCAGCCTCCCCCCGCCAGCCAGCCGCTCAGCCGAGCATCCATTGAGGTTCTCCTGGGGCCATGCCCAGCCGCCCGCTCTATGAGAAATCGCTGACCCTTCTATCACGTGGACGCTTTAATTGTTCACATCGGTATTTTGTTTCTCTCTACTGTAGACAGTTTGCTGTCTGTTATCTGTCCTTCATATGTAATTAATTGTGCTGTCTCCTGGCTCATTAGAAACAAGCCCCTCTCCTCCCCTTCCCCCTCTCTCCCGACCAAGTCACAGTGTGCATTATTTAGGTTAAATCATGTTTAAGTAACTACATAAATAGTAGGTCTTGTTTGCCTTTTGTCTAGGCTGAGACTGTTGCTTGGCTCCTTTTTCAACGTGCCAGACCAGGAAAACCCTTATTGCTGGAAGCTCTTGAAGGGAAACCCTCACCGGGCAGAGCAGCCGTGCCGCCCCAGGAGCAGGGGAAGGTCCTCCAAGCAGAAGGCTCATCCAGTAGGTAACAAGAACAAGCTGCCAAACTTTAATAACTCAGACGTAAAAGTCAGCGCTGTAGAGCAAAAATCCTGCCAAGAGGATGTTCATCGTCTAGCAAGAGGTAAGAGCAAGAGGAAGGTGAGGTTTGGTTTGGGTTTTTTTAATCCCCTCTGTAGCTTATTCTAGCCAGTGAAATGAACTTCAAGTGACATCACTTCACACATCCTGGGTCACCCGCTACCTTCTGAGCAGACCTCTCTTGCAGTTATAGCTTTCAGAAACGCATGTGCTCCAATGCAAGTGAAAGACTTCTGAGCTTTCAGTCAATTAAGAATGAAATGAGAGTTTCTGAAGTGGGTTCCCTCCATTCACCGGTTTAAAAAAAAAAAAAAAAATAATTGAGGATGTGGGTATACAGTTTCAAGAAATCTGAAAACCAACATGAATCATCACCTCAAACTCAAACAAAACCTGCACCGAACTGTCTTAAAGGGTTAGGGTAGTTAAACTAAAGACTGTAAAGTTCATTTGTTCACTTTTCTGGGCCAACGCTTAATTTCCTTGTAGGCCAATTTCCTGTGCAAAAGCATCTCTGATATCAGCTGATATAAAGATTTGAGGATTTAAATGTCTACTTCTAGCTGGGAATAACCACTGACAGAACAAGAAAGCTTGTTTCCTCGAGATTTACAGTTCAGCTTAAGACATTTAATCATCTGGATGAGCTTTGGGTGAATCACCTGAACTTTTGGATGCCAACTCCAGCCAAGACCTCCCATCTTCTCTGTGCATGCACACCCCTGCCGATAGACCTGGGCTAGCCAAGTGCTTTAACTGATTGGACTGGGCTCAGCTTTGCTGGATTTCCCGCACAAAGGTTCTGAAGGGCTTTGGTGAAGACTTCCACATGAAAAGCACTGCAGACATTTCCAGCGGTGTTACATGAAGCTAAATTACTGCTTGGGAAAACTGCTTATGCCAGGAATGCGAGCCAATGAAGTTCTCTCTTCCCAGCACAATCTGTGTGCAGATGATGGCAGAACAAAAGCCTTCCGGGCTGCCTAGGACCAATGAATCTCACCAGTGACATGGGAAGACCACCATGAAGACCCAGGGCATAGTTCAGTCTTCCAGTCTATCTGCAGCTGGCCTTCCCCACCACAAGGGCTTATAAAATACAGAGGTCACAAGTGTGTGTCATACAAGTCACTAAAGTTGTTTTATCGGAGACCCTCAGTCTAAACTTGTTGCCTGGGATTAATACAGCTGCTGATCTACTGGGGAAATGCGCTGCTATTGAGCTGAACCCACCAAAATGGCAGTGTGGCTTCCCATCCCTACCCAAATCGCCCTCCTAGCACCGCTCATACTGCTTCAGGAGGAGATTTTCCCAAATCTAGGAAGACAGAAACAAAATATCCACAGCTTGATTCATCAGAAACACATGTGGCTTTTAGGGGATGTTGTATTATTAAAAATATATGTTTGTTTTTTTTTTTTTTTTTAATAAAAATGTTCTCAAGAAGGAAAGGAGAAAGGAAGGGAGAAAGAAAAACATACACGAGTGGGGGAAGGGGGGAAAAAGGACAACAATCTGAGACTTTCAATGGGAATGTCCAAAAATAACACAAACAGGATCTCCCTGCCATCTGCTCCAATCCTCTCTGAATGGCTTTCAAAGCAAAAAGCCTTGCCAAAACCTGACAAACAAAGCACCGAGCATCAGTTTTAATGGAATACCAATACTGCATTCCCCCTTCCCCCCTTTTTGCTACATATACACACACCTTCCACACCCCTCCAGTTGCCAAATAAATGACACTATGCAAAAAAATTTGCTTCGGTTACAAAGCTGAATAAACAAGGAATAATTTTGCAAGTGCTCCCATATGTCTCTGTTTCTCTGCTTACAATGGACACTAATAAGATTTGCCATACCTAATTCATTCTTTCACACCATTAGCCTATTCTCTACCTTAAAAAAAAAAAAAAAAAATTAAAAAAAAATTAAATTCTGCCATTCTGCCTGTCCCATGTGCATTTTTCCACAACTTTCACACACTTGAAATGCAAGTGTTTCAACAGCAAAACCCATCTCAAAGCAGATGCCTTCTACTTAGTTTAGCCCCTCAATGAGTTTTAAAGGTGAGTTTTACTGAATCTAAATGAAGAGAAAAAATTATTGTTACTTTTTTCTTTGATTTTCCATTCCCATTAAAAAAAAAAACCAAACAACGAGATGTAAAAAGGGAATGGTGGGGAACAGAGATGTATAGGAGAGCTGCAATCTGAGCACCAAAGGCAATGTGTTAGCGCACATGAAGTAGAAAGTCTCGACTCTAAAGGCATTGTGCTAGTGCATATAAAGCAGAAAGCAAAATTCATTAGCTGCAAAACCCAGCAACTCTCCTGTGCTTCACCTCGGCCTGGCTAAGCGGAGCAGACACAAAGCAAACACCCAGCAGCAACAACCAGGAATCGTTGGAGACTTCAGCCCGCGGTCCACTTTTAGTCCCTCACAACTAAAGACAGCACGGGGATGCGGAGATCTCTGCGAAGGTTAGAAACAGATTTCACTTTATTTTTTGTTTGTTTACTTGTTTGTTTTTAAATGAGACACATCGCTCCTGACAAACCTGAGAAACAAAACCAAAATTCTGAAATCCACACTTCTTCATGGCTGTTTGTTCCCTCTGCTATTGAGATATTTTTGTGTGCCAGGAGCACACCTTTACCAGCGCTGATCAAGCTCAAGCTTTTTTTTTTTTTTTCCTTTTTTAAAAAAAAAAAAAAAAAAAAAAAAAAAACATCTGAAGCCGAAATTACTTGAACAAACAAAAGAGTTTTCCCTCCCTCTCTCCCCCACTGCCAACCCCCCCGCCCCAGAGCGCCGGATCTGCCCCTCCTCCTCCGGCACACAAATGGCCTCACACCAGACAGGACTGAGGGAGGGCTCCCAATTACGCCTCTTTATTAATGAGGGGCCACGGCAGGGAAGGCGGGTGGGGAACAGACAGAGGCTGCCAGCTCTTTCCTGACACCCAAAACAGGGAGGAGAGGTTGCAGGTAATCCACTGGGAAGGAACACATGCACAAGAGCTTTGGGCCACCTGCCATGGGGATGCCGTGGTCTGTGGGCACTGCTGACCTGCCCCTACCACCACGTCTGGGAGAAGGTGGCAGGGAGGACCCAGAGGGACGCTGGTTGTTGCAGCCCATGGATGGGGAGAGCTGGGTGGTGGTGTGAGCCCGATAGATGCCCCAGGCTGCAGGGGTGGGCTCAGGGATCCTTGCTGCAGGTGGAGCAGCGGAGGGTAGAGGCCTTCTCTGGTTGCCCTGTGCGAGACGCTTCTGTCTACCTTGGTTTTCCACTTGCAAACTGAGAAGGACCTTAAGAAAATGCTGAAAACCTACGCTCTTTGGTAGTGTTCAGACACAAGTTACAGGGCACTGCCTTCAATTTTCTATCATCTATACCATCCGTCATGTAACTCCTTTCTCTATATGTCTGTGGCAATTGATTTTCTTGTTGCACTGGGAAAGATAGGATGGTATTTTTGAGAAAAAAACCATGGTTAAAATCAAAAATCTTTCCTTATCTCCCCTTTCAACCTTGGGCCACTCTTTACATTCACCCCTCAACGTTGTGGCACCTGATGATAAACTTTCTGAGTCCCTCAGGCCTCCAATTTACCCATCACACCCTCTCCAATGCCACCTGCGTGGCTGTCTCCATCTGGCAGACCCCAAATCCTTCTTTCTCCCTACCTCACTGTTTAAATTCCTCTCCCACTGGGCTGCCAGCTTTTCCTTGGGAACAAAGCACAGCCCCTGTGAGCAAAAATTTCTACCCATCTGTGTCCAGCAGCCACAACAAAAGCAGCTCCCCTTACTTGCAAAGCCCCCCATAATTTTTCCCCGGACCTCATAACATACTTGACATACTTTCCAGCTCCTTTCCCATTCTCAGAAACTAGATTTGGCCACTTTGCCCATTCTCTGGATTTATGTATTTATGGACCTTTATCCTACCTGTGCTTCTTGTCAGTGCTGTTTGGGGTCAACATCTACCTGTGTTTTCACACAAGGGGCAAGGACTGTGGGCAGGCAGTGAAGTTGCAGACAAGCAGAAGCAAAGGGGACTATAAGGGGAGCATAAAGGATTTTGACTTTTTCTAACCAGGGATTAACACATGGGTTTTAAACAAGGGGACTCCCTTCCCAGCTGACAGCAGCAGCTGCAGCTTCTGACTTGCTCGCAGAGTGGCAGGGAATCGAATCAAAGAGAAAAGAAGAAAGAGGACAACCCTTCCTTGGGGAGTAGGAAACACAATACGAGCTATTCTAAAACCCCGGCAAATACTGGCTTGGTTTTAGGTCAGGCTCTCCTTCCCCCTTCTGTCCCAATCTCCCCTCACCCCCGCCACCCCGCTTCACACAACAAAGGGAAATTGGTATTTTTCAAAATTCTTCTGAAAGCCAACCCGGCAGATGGTTCTTTCCATGCCGGGGAGGGAACAAAAAGAAAAACCTGCCAGGATACACATCACCGAGATGTGACAAAGATGGGCATAGTGGCTGGCCTCTGACCCAGGGATTTCACAGGGGCCTATTAAACCATGTGGCCAAGATGGACTGGTTCGACTTATATCTCCAGCATGCAGCTGCTGTGCCCCATAGGCTCCTGCTAAGTTTTATTAGCTTAAGTCAGGCCAGATAGACTTAAAAATGACAGGGCTTCTCTACATTTCCATCCCACCTTTTCAGCACCTTAGGACAATCCCCCATGCCAACTTCTTACCAGGTGAAAGTGAAGTTCAGTGGCCAAATTCACAGTTAGACAGTAATTAGCAACTGTCCTACTTTATCGAAGTCTTATGTACACATGAGTGATATGAACTCCTTCAGATGCAGAAAGCCAAGGGTAAGTCTCTGTCAGCCTTTTTATTGCACTCAAATGTTTCAGGTTAAGGATCTGCCTGTCCATCACAAGCTGCCCTCCTTTTTCTTTAAAACCTCCTCTTCCCTCTAGATGACATCAACAGCCCAATTCCCACTCTACTCAAGGGTGCCCCAAGCAGACCCAAGGGCTCCACATCCCAAGCACACAAGTTGCCTCCAAGGATAAAGCATGACTTGGTTATGTGCCACGTCTGCCAACCAAAGCACGGGGGAGCAGCAAAGGATGTGCTGCCCTCCTGCAGAGCTGGCCCGTGCTTCACAAATTCCCATGAAGCACGTTGGCAGTTGCTGTCCCCGAGTGACTAATAGCAGCTCCTGCCCACGCCCAGAGTCAATGACCTAAGGACAGATCGATCCCTCCCCATCACGCTCTTCCCAGTTCCTCTTGCAATCGCTGTGCTGTAGTCACAGAAGGAAACAGGCTCTCCCCACCACCACCTCTCCTTCAAATCAGGAATATAATTACAAGTAGTGCAATGGAATTAAGACAAGGGAGAGAAAAGGCTAGAGGGAATTCGTCCTAATGATTGCATAAATTATTGAAGGAAAGTATCCCATGGAAAGCAAGAGGTTGTCTTTGGGAAGAGTACTCAGCTGAGCACTGGTGAACACAATGTCAGAAAATAGGCAAGACAAATTAATTATCCCCATCCAACCTGCACATACATGGGGTATAAGAAGTAAAACATGCCGTCAGTCCAGTACCATCAGTTCCCAGTGGAAGATGCAACAAAATCAGTGCCTTCAAGCTCCCCGCTAATACAGATTAGGCAGGATACTGATGTAGAAACTGTCCCTGCAGCTGAAAAGACTTTGGTGGGAGGCAGAAATGAGGGTTGATCAAGTCTCTGTTAATGCTGCTGCTCCCCAGTGGAAAAATACCTGCCTCAGGTCTATTTTTCTTAGTTTTATAGGTGAGCTTTCATCCAGTTACCCACCTGGGAATACAGCAGGTAAAATTTAGGTGAAGCTGCCCTGGCCAGCACAGTATTTTAGCACGTACTGGGGTACAGGGGAGACCACTGAAAAAAAAAATGTCCATTTAGAAATTGCTGCATGGGCTCTACCTCGAAGATGTGAGGAAACTATTTCCTACGTATCCTCCTGAGAAACACTTGCCAAGCATGTTACAGAAGTGTCTTTTCACAGAAGCAGCAGGTGGGGAATGAGCGACATTGCCCCACGGTGAAGCAAGGGCATGATTGGTGGTGACACGTCTGAGCGTCCACTGCTCAGCCCTCTCCTGGTCAGACAGAGACATCAGTGAGAAGAACAGTGCCACCACATTCCTCCCAAGAGCATTGGGCAAGGCAAAATTACCCGCAAATCCCCTCCGGGCTGATTCTCATCTTTCAGCCGTGCAGATGGAGAGCGGCTCACATAAAGCTACAATGCTGCGAAGTGCTGAAATTCCTCAATGAACCACCCAGGTTTATAGTGGTAGAGCTGTTGTAACACCGATGTCAATAGAAGATACCATCTCTCTCTACAAACCTTGCCACCCAGGTGAGACAGAGAGCCATGAGAAACTGATGAGAAGATTATGAGTCCTCCAGTAAATATTCCTCATTTGACTTTTACCACATTTCAGGGTTTACAGACCAGAAGGGCCTATTAAGGGCATCTAGATTGACTGATTGCATGCCGGCCCCAAAATTCCACCCCCCCTCATTTCTGCATCAAGCCCTAGCTCTTCTTTTAGATAAATTTTAAAGCTAGCAGTGAAGATGCAGAGAGTTAATAATTTTAAAACAAGTTCACCAGTTTCGATGACAAGTAGAAGAGGCCTGGCTTCCAGAAGGCCTGTGTACCCAACGCTTGAAGAAGCCACCACCCGGGAGACTCAGTTGTGTCATGGTTAAGCAACCACAACTCAATGAAAAGTCCTGAGTGTTACCCTGGCCTGCAACAGGTTCCTTGAGTGAGTCACTTAATCTCATTATTCTATTTCACATACTGTACTAAGAGACAAGATGGTTTCATTTCTCCTCCTTTTATTTCTACAGCGCTTGTGAACTTCTTGCAGGAGGACAGGCTCTCCTGTTGCCTTCATACAGGACCTGCCAACAGCAGACATTGATGCACAATAGGAACATGAGGCACCATCTTAAAATGAGCCTTGCAGAGACACGCTGAGTTCTGCAAACACAGCTGCAATTGACTGTCCACCTTGAATGACCATGTCCTCATCTTCAGCAATGCTACCTTCTGCAGTGGCCAGAGTCCAAGCCACATCTCCAATATGCAACCGCACTTCTGTAGTAACACACCTTAGCCCTTCTGCTGTCCCTTTCACTGCTAGCCCACAGCTCCACCAAAAAAAAAATGAAGATAACAAAAAGTTGTTTTGCTTGATAACATCCTGGAGAAGTAGACTGCTTTCCAGGCTGACCATCCTACTTGGAAGCAGTGTCCTGCTACCGGTGCATGCACTATGGCTTGAGAATCCCTCTCCTGATAGCAACTGCCTGCAGCTTGTAGTCCAAATATAGTCACGATGTAGAAATAGCACATCATGTCCTGAAATGAAGGGGACAACAGCCACTGGTCTAATTCACGTTAGAGGTCATGGCAAGAAATGGAAAATAACGCTCTTAGGAAAATAAAGCTAACTGGACTTGTCCTCAAGGGTCACGTATCAAATGGAATAATTTTAAGGTTCAAGAGTTGGAATAGTTATAGCATTAAAAACCAAAACAATGCATGTTTACTCTGGATATTTTTAGACTGGTTTCCTAAGGAAACGAGGCTAACGTGATCACACTGTGTTTGTGTGTATGTGAATGCAAACACAAACTCCTTGCCTGCCTGCATGATTTCTCCTCAATGTTTTTGGAATATTTTGATCAAATTTGATGTAAGAATAGAAATCTTTGAGATGCGATATTCAAAAAACTTTTCTTCAAATTGTTTGCTGTCCAGAAGAAAAAGACCCCTGAGGGGTTCCCAAAGAGGGCTTGGCCAGAAAGTTCACTCATCACTAGACACCAGAGAAGCCACATAAGAGGAAAGTGGTCAGAAACCAACTTTCACAAGTTACAGTGCTCTTAGAAAAAGAAAAAAAAAAAGACAAGCTGAGGGCACCAGGTGAAGCTCCTCTTTCCATTCAAATGAACTCAAGATGAATCCCCCACACAGTCCCACTGACTATGCAAGGGAATGTGGGCAGTGAGAAGCCCGTCTGGGAAGGAAGCATATGAAGACCTGACCTGAGGGGGCTAGCTAGGCGTGCATGTGAAAAGGGGATTGAAGATGAAAAAGCTGGAGGTAAATCAGAAGGTTTCTGTGGTCAGCCATGCCTGGAAGGAAGGGAGAGGGAGCGCTGCATTCAACAGTTGGTGCTGGAGGAACATGTATAGGAAGGAGTGACACCCCTGTGCAGCCCAAAACCTCTGCAAATGAAGACGCAACCAGTACAGAGGTTTGCCGTTCTGGGTGCACATGTCAGCACGTCATGTCTCCAGCACATCTCTGTTAGCCTGGAGGCCACAGTGCTTTCGAAATGCAACCAGCGTGCACTGACTTGGCCAAGCTTTTATGAGGCTGCTGGAAGCAGCACCCATCCCCTCCCACGGTTCGGTGCTGGGGACTGAAGGACCTCCAGCTGGACCCCAGCTTCCCTGCACTGGTCCCAGTTTCTTCCCTGCAGCGTCTCCTCAACCCCAAAACCAGCACTGGGGACGTTTCATCGCAATTTGGACAGAGAGGTACAGCACAAGGACACAAGGAAATGTCACAGAGGGCCATCGAAACTCAGCCATGGGAGTGACTGCTGCAAAACAAAACCTGTCCTCGACACAGACGGCCTCCACAAGCCCTGGTCATATGGCAGCTAATCAAATACAACAAGACTTCCTCATTTGGCACTCTGCATTAAACAGTAAAAGCCTGCTTAGATTTCCCCAGCCCATCCCTTCACTGCCAGACATTTGCTTCTTTAAGAAATACTTGACTACATGCAAAAAAAAAAAAAAAAAAAAAAAAGTCACAATTCTTTCAGCATCGGCTGGCTCAGGCAGAGCACCAAACTGGAAAAGAAACTCTGCCTTATTCCTGTCACAAGATATCCATGACACGATGGAAGGAGGACACTGCTCCAGCAGGCTTTGGAGAAGGAGGAGTAAGACCCAGGATCCAGCTCTCCCTGCTCTTCTCAGGGACCAGCCTCCTCCAGGTGACTATGCGGGGACCCAAGAGGACTAAGCTCACAGTCTGGGCACCTCAGATACCTTCAAGGACCAAGATGAACCTGGTCCTGGGTGGTTCTCAACTCGTAGCAAAACTGGTTTCTTAAGCTATGAAGTTTTTTACAAAGAAATTCATTCCTGTTCTCTTTCTGGGGGGAGCCTGAGGTAGTTGTGGTGGGAAGGCACCAAACTGCAGCTGTTTCATTTGTGCCTTCAACAGTGTGGTAGAAAGAAAAGCTAGCCAAAAAAAAAAACCTGGGATGAATATCAAAGAGCTGAGTTTGCGTAGCTTTGCACCCGTAGGTTTGTGTGGAAAGAATGTTAAAAACGCCAGAAGCCTCATGCCTGTTAGAGCATCTCAGAATTGGTCTCTCAACAGCTCAAAAGACAGTATCATCTTAAATGCAACTAGAAGATTTTCCCACTGTGCTGGCACTTCTGGGGTTCTACCACTGTTCCATAACCCGGGCAGATGCTGAGGTCTACACTGCTGGCTTGAGCCTCAAGTACCTGCCACCAGCATCATTTAGAGGAACTTCAAGGCTTTGTTTAGCGAGAGTGGGGACCAAACTAGCACAGAAACGGGTCCAGGCTGAAAGGGCTATGGAGGGTCCATCCTTTGGGGAAAAAAAAAAAACCAAAACAAAACAAAACGAAGCTGTAAATCAAAGCCTGCCACTTCAAGCAGGTACCACCACAAATGCACAACTGCCTTCTCCTCCTCCACGTGGCACAAGGACCAAGCACTTACATCAACTCCCCGAGTCACGTTTGAGATCGCATCAAGAAGAGCTGACTCAGGGGACATCTGGCATGGGGATGCCCTTAGCAAAGCGGAATAAGTATGTACTGTGAGCAATTGGATGATCATGCACACCAATCACCGGGGAGAAGAGTCCGGCACAGGGGTAATCCAACAAGAGCTGCGGATGCACATGAGAACCTGGAGGGAAAGTGCAATGTGCAGTCAGTGATGCAAAGAAGGGGAAAGGAGAGGGTAGGGGGGGAAGCATTCATGATCTTCTGGAAGAAGGAGGGGTGGAAAGGGGAAAGCATGCGAATGAGAGAGTCCTCGAGGAGAGGTGAACCGCAGGAGAAAGTTGCGTGTGTGGGGCAGAGGAAAGGAAGACGATGAATTGAATTTCAAGGGAAAAAAATGCTAGAACTGCTTCCTGCAGAGAAACGGAAAACACCTGGAGGAATTCAAAGGGGAAAAAAAAGGTTGCAAAAAAATCCAAGGACAGAGTTTCTTCTGACTGCACACAAGGAAGCTTTACTTCCAACTGACTTGCTGCCACTTATCTTTCGGCAATAAAATACATTCACCCATCCCAAGCTCTCAAAAAAAGCCCAGTGCAATAATAATTTAAAAAAAAAAAAAAAAAAAAAAGAGTTTATGTCCCCTGAAGCAGGACATTATGCACATGAAGGAAGCTCCAAAGAAACTGTGTAAGTCTATGCCTAAAGAAAGAAGGGGGTGGAAAATTAAGTGTTTGCAGACACAAGAAAATAGACAGAACAGCAAATGCAGAGAGGGGAAAAAAGGAAATAAAACAAAACCAGGAAAACACTGCTCATCTGGGGCTTGTTAAATGCTACATGATAGGCAGGGAAAGCTGATGGATTGCTTCACTGCATTTGGTGCCACACTTTCAGTGCCCTTGCAGAGCGACAGCGTGCTCACTTATCTGAAGGCCTTTAGTGATGCTGAGGACTGGATGCTCTGGACTGGAGCAACCCTGCTGCAGCTGGGAGAGCGGTGGCTGCAGGGCTGGCCAACATGCCAGCAGGACATCCTTTGGGCTCCTGGCTTTTTGCTTCCCTCCTTCTCCAAACAGACTAAATGAAACGGAGCCATTTGCAGGTTTAGAAGTAGCAAGGGTTCAGCCCACTCCATCCCCAGGCGCCAAAGGGTTGAAATCAGAGCAAACGCTTACAGAATGTTCGCGCACTTTCCAATTGCGGCACAAGCAGCCGCACGGAGAGCCCACGCTACGCTTCACCTTCCGAGCAGCCCCGGGAAAGGGTTTAGTAAACTACCTTCACTCTTATTTTCAAGAAAGGGAAGCTGATGTGAATCTCGGCATGGTCGCGACTTAAAAGAAACCCCCCAAATCTGCTGGGTTGCAGCCAAGCATTCAAGCCGGCAGAGGAGACGTTCCCAACGCTGATGCTCTCTCACCCCCTGCCTCCCTCCCCGCTGCAGGGCATCAGCAACCGCACCCAGCAAGATCCTCTCTTGGATTCCCTCCCCTCCCATTCATGATCACATAACATCCCCGGGGCGATTGCTCACACGGAAAAGCAACATGAGGAAAGTATTTAATGTATGTTTACGTCTTTTAATATAGTGTAGCAGCTGGAATCAAAGGCAAAAAAAAAAAAAAAAAAAAAAAAGAACAGGCCTCAGCACATGAGCAGCGTGGCTCTCTGCAGACCCCACTTCTAATCACTGCCGCTCCCTGGACCACAGCTTTAGAAATCAGACACTAGCCCCTATTGCCTAATTAGCAGAGCAGCGGAAAGCTTAGGAAGAGGCATATCTTCTTCCTCCCTAAGTGGCCACTGAATAAATGCTGTATCCCCAGTTCACAGCCCCTTTTTACATTGCTGGCATTACCAGTCCTTTGTGTACCCACATGCTGTTACTTAAATTGCTTCCATGTTTTCATTACTTGCCCTCTGTGCTGTGTGTATTGAAACTCCAGCAAGAATGCTGAAGTGGTATTTCAAAGCACTGGGGACTACTGGAGATGTGGCTGAAATTATTATGCAACAAACTTAAGTGATTTTTCAAGTCCTGGGAGAGTTTGCTCCTCCTCAGGGGGGAAAGACAAATCCAGGTGATATTCCATGAGGTGCAGGACAACTGCTCCCACCCACCGTAGACACAAGCACGGCACTTGCAGCTTGGGTTATGCTTACTGTCCATCCTTATATACGGGTCTGTGGGGCCTTTATATATGCCCTGCATCCATAGGTGAGGTGGTATAAACTCAAATAATGATGCATCTCCCACGCGCAAGGGAAATGTGTACATCGGACCAAACTCTCCTGGCAAAAATCCATGGAGGACAGTGGAGCAGTACCAGTTGAAGATCTGTCCCACTGTTTTAAATGCATTGTTCCCTGCTGCCGGAAGCTGCTTTTCTGGGGTTTGTGCTGATTACAGCAACAGGCAATCAAACAGACTAAGTCTGAAATAGCAAAACCACCAGAATCAGTTAAATGTGACAATCACTTTTTTTTTTTTTTCTTTTTTGTAACCACTACTGCAGCTCTCAACAGCTCTGCAAGTACACGCAGAAGGTACCTGCACACACTCCTCTCTCCAAGGGAAACCCATAGGTGGACCAGACAGCTTAAGCTCCATTTGAGTTCCAACTTTCTCTTTCCTCCTAACTAACGTCCCCAAAAAACGTCTGTAACTGCTGTAAGGTACACGCATTGGCCATGACAGTAATCACGCTGCCAGCACCAGAACCCTTCTCCCACTGATTTCTGACCTCCCACTCCTGTAGTGCCTTTCAGCACCCTGTGATACGAGATGTCCACAGCCAAGGCCTGATCCTGCAACCCATGAACGAAGAGGCAGCCGTGTGCGAAATCACTTCGGTTGCAGGGATGCATCACGGTGATGCAGGCTGCAGGTCTCCAGGCATCAATTCCTTTGAGATCACAGCACTGAGGTCTTCCAGATCCCTGCTGGGGACTTCTCTGCCCTGGCCCCAGCTCAGCAGCTGCTGCGCGGCAGCCGTTGGGTGTTATGCTAATGGATGTGCCAGTGCGGCAGCCCTCTCCCCATCTGCTCAGAGCATCCACCTGCTGGGGCTGGGTTTTTTGTTTTGTTTTTTTTTTTTTAGTTTGTTTTGTTTTAATGGCCAGAATAGACCAGTGCTGTCCCAAAGCACTTCCAGCCTCCACACGGACACAGCACCAGCCAGCTCAGACCTCACAGCACAAGTGCAAGCTGGATGCAGCCATGTTAGGGCCATGATCCGCTTCTTTCAAGCTCCTTATCTTTCTGTAATTAAAGTCTCACCCTGAGCGTAACCACCCTGCAAGGTGATTTTTTTGTTGTTGTTGAGGTTGGGTTTTTTGCACATGGTTAGCTTTATTTATTTGATCTTTTCGGATGGTGACATGAAGGAACAAACGTGCCTGCCATACCCATCAGACTGGGTGATAAATAGAAATGAAAGTTCCGATTTCTAAGCAGACGTATTCTTCACGGTCCATGCACAGTAGGCAGTGGTTTGCAAGCCTTCTTTTCTCCCTGCACAGCCATGGAGGGGTTGCTTGCAACACCTTTGCTGTCACTGAGCATGGTCTCATACAACCACTGGTTCCCCTGAGACCTCTGCAAGTATTCAGAGAGGAAAGGGAAGTGGAAATAAGACTTTGCTTGGTGCTAAGAAGACAGCCCATCCTTCTCAACAGGTGGGAAAATATCTTCTCTCTGTATTATAGGGCCAAATCTCTGTTGTGCTAAAAAGAGATGGGTTTTTCGTGTGCATAAATTGTGCCATGTAGTCGGATTCTAAGAAAAAAATTGCCTTGATTTTGGGTTGTTTCCCCCTCCCCTCCAAGTTCAGCTTCTAAGAGAAGTACTTTTAGAGTGAGCAATGTTAATCTCCCTGGGCTCTGCCTTGAGTCAGTGGGAAATGTTGATGCTTCAAAAAGGGATTTAGAGTTATCAGAATTTTGGTCTAAGGCAGTCTGCCGAGAAGACTGTCTCCAGGGAGAACCATTGGCAATTAGCCTCCTCAAGGCTTGAAGTAGCCCTTTGAACATCCATCAAGTGTGCAAGGTATGGGAGAAGCGGGGACCTTCTGCACAGTGAGGGATCCAATCTGCGTGAGCAGGAAAGCCAAGTCATGCCCCGAGCTGTAATCAGTGGACGCCTACATCCCAGGTGAATTTGTCCAGGTTTTGGAGATACTCATGAGCCTTTCATCAAATCGAGGTTCCTGTCTGAACTCATCATGATGCCTACGTGTTCCTAAGGAGGCAGAGTTGAAGTATTTGTACCGTGATAAACCCTCAACCCGGCCAAAGCTCCTTTGTCTAATGCCTAGGACAGAGAACACCACTACACCCAAAATAACATGAGTAATAACCAGGTGTCCCTCCCCTCCCCAGTACTGCTTAAAACACTTGAACTAAATTTGTTTTAAAGACTAAGTGTAGTGATATTCCTGAAAAAAAAATCAAGCCAACAGCAAAACAAAAGGGTGCTCCTGAAAACAGCTCATACATAGAAAGGATTTTCTTTCTTTTCTCCTCCCTCTTCCTCTCCTTGACTAAATGAAAAAAATAAAAAAAAATCAATTTTTACCCAAACTTAAAGCACCAAAAATTTCTCTCCAGAAGGATATTTCAAGAAAATGATACACATCTGGAAGAAAATGAGCCTTATAATGGAAGTATTTTCTGAAGCATAACTATAGTGTTGCTAGCACAATGCTGTAATCAAGAATAATGGAGCCCTTCGCCTGGTATACAGGAATGGATTCAATTGTTCACTGTGCACATACCTGTATTTTAAAAATGTAGTCAAAAGCTTTTAACTGCCAAAAGGCTTGAGCATTAGCACTCAGACACAAAGCAGTTTAGAAGTGGGTTCCTTCATTTATCACTCATGTAATGATTAATCTTAAATCTCAATTACGCACAAAAATAGAAGAGGCCCGGCTGAACTTTTGATCCCTCCCG
This sequence comes from Alca torda, assembly GCA_008658365.1. Classification (NCBI taxonomy): domain Eukaryota; kingdom Metazoa; phylum Chordata; class Aves; order Charadriiformes; family Alcidae; genus Alca; species Alca torda. The sequence continues at coordinate 5,519,015 of CM018101.1, forward strand.
AATTGGTTCATCTGAAGGGTGGTTCAAGATCATCCCCGCAGCCTATGTGGCAGTGCAGGGTGATCCCCGCTCTGTATTACCTCTTCCATGGGCAAGCAGGGCTTTGCAAAGCTTGCAAAGGTTATGCCTCGGACACAAACTGTTTGAGCAGGTTTGATCCCACCCTCTCCCCCTTCTTTCAGGAGAAAGGGGAAATATGGGAAAGAATAGGACTTACCTTCTTTTTGGAGTGTGATCTGTCCTCCTCTTTAGCTGTTTTGCTATTTTTCCCAGCTCTGGAAAGCTTCTGCTCCCCAGACTGCTTGATGGTGATTTTGATCTCAGGAGGGCAAATATAGTTCTCCAAGTTCTTTGGAGGCTTCTTAGCTCTCTTGGTCGTCTGAATCTTTAGTTTTAAACTCCCCTCTGTGAAGTTAGCCTCCTTGATGGAAAATTCCTGCTCCTCCAGGCCATCTCCCGCCACCCATTTCTCACTGTCTGCATTGGAAGTGGAATCCACGTCTCTCCCAGAACCCAGCTCATCCTCTTCCTCGGGCTCCAGCCTCTCACCGCTCACCGGGATCCCTTTCCCCGAGCCCGCCGCAGGCAGCATCGTCTCCCCCGTGCAGCCGGAGGCAGGTGGAGGCTTCGAGGAGGTGATGGTGGCTGGCAGAAAGTCTGCCTCACCCCCCCTTTGCCGGGAGCTGCCCAAAGTCTCCCTGGGCTCCATAGCAGTACCGCAATGCCCTGGAGTTTTATCGGAGGGAAGGGGAGTGTGGGAGGGGATGAGGAGAGCAAGGGCAGGTACGATCTCAGGGAACGAATGGTAACTGGCCGATGAATTCAATGTCCCGATTGCCCAGAGGCTGCAAGGAGCTCAGAAGAGACCAAATCTGCCACTGTAAAAAGAAAGGAGAAGAAAAAAAGGAAGTTAGCACACATACATGTACCGAACGCGAGTGTGGAGATGACTGAAATGAGGCACGCTTGGGCTTCCCCTGCAGCATCTCAAGGGCCTTCCTTGAAGCAAAATGGGAACCGAGGCCGGCCAGCATTTCTGGGGGCTGGACCTGGTATTGCAAAGCAAGGAACAACAGCCACATGTATTGCTAAATTGATGGATATATATATATATTATAAAAAAAAAAAAAAAAAAAAAACAACAACAACAAAAATGGTGTATAAATGCAAACACCTTCACTCTAGACTTGGTAAATAAATGAGGGGGTAACCAGCCCTCCACATCCATGAACCTCCTCGTTACTTCAAAGTGCTCGCTGCCACAGGGTTCTTAGAGGGGGAACAAAATAGAGGCAGAAACTTGCTTGCCTCAGGTTAAACAATAACCCAGTGATCAGAGCACAGAAAACATGGTGTTGCCCTGTGGATCGGGCAGAAGAGTTTCAAACTCCCTATTTCCCCACTTCCCAGGCTGGGAGAGAGAGATGCCCTCAGCCGTCAGCTATTCTAGGGGGGAATTCTGCTTTGGGTGAATTATTCATTATACAGTGGGCCAAGCACACACTGTCTGCAGCCCAAGATGCTCCCTGGGATGCTGGAAGTGCAGGAGGATCCACCTGGGTCTCCTGCATGGCATATCAGGGACTTGAGTATTGAGGGAGATGGAAGAAAGCTAAACTCAATGTTTTCCAGAGTTCCTCGTGCCCTTGGGTACCACTGCTTTGTGGATGACTGAAGCAGACTGTGCTCTCATCCTTTCAAATGTGGGCTTTCTTTAAAACATCACAGATTGAACCCTTTGAGATGGAAGCACTCATATTCAGTAGCTTACAAAGCCTCAGCCAAAGTTAGTGGGAGAAGCTGTGAATGTTCAACTGGGGCAAAAGATGTATTACACAATGACAGAGAAAGGCTAAGCCAAATGCTAAACATTTAGTTTAAAAAAAATACATATAGAGTGTTTTTAAAGGTGTTGAAGTCCTTTCATACACCCTCCCCAAAATCCCCCATATAGCCATCCCCCCACGCCCATCATCACAAGCCAGCGTAGGCTACAAAATCAGCAGAAGAGTATCTCAGAGAGAAACAAAGATAGTTTCTGCTACTTTAGCACAAGCAGCTCCCTGGTGGGCCAGAGGAGTATCACTTCTGGCACACAGAGAAGGAAAGGAGAAGGCACTGCCAGGAGTAGGTGCTGGGGGTGCAGACCTACTCTTTCAGCAGCAACTCCCTGCTAGATTAGCTCTGCCACATTGCCAAACCCCACCCCTTGGCCAACTGTAAGCAAGATCTGAGCACAGCCAGGGATTTCCCAGCCCAGTCTTAGCAACAATAAACCATAAAGGAGAAACAAAAATGGTCTTGCTATCTATCGCTAAATCATAACAGCGTTATCATAGACTACTCTAAGGCACAGCTGACCAAGAAAAATCACATGCCCTTGTATCACTGGCTTCCTTCTGCCTTTTAAAAATACCTTGTGTGAGCTTAAAATTCAAAAAGAAGTAATAACAAGCACCTTTTATTAGTTATATATTCACATTTCCACTGGAGTGTGGCCACGGGTCACTTCTCTGACCCTGGCACATATGGCTGCTAATGGAAAAACCTAAGCATCCTAGAGCTCCATGAAATCATTGGGTGACCTCCACCCACGTCCCAGCAGACACAAATTCAAATAAAGTTCCCATAAATAGCACAAGCTGACAGCCCAAGCAGGAAAAAAAGAAAAAAGAAAAAAAAAAAAAAAGAAAAAAAAAGGGAAGAACTATCATGGAGCCTGATCTGCCATCTGGCCTTAGCGGTGGTTTCTGTAGCTCATAGTGGACAGAAGTACACCATAAAAACACTTATGCTTAAGTTGCACATCTTCTGGCAACAGGGAGGGGACTCATTTCCCAGAGCTGCTGTCACTGGTCTCATTTAAGGTGATCTTGAAGAACTCACAGACCGAAGGTCTCCTGCATGCCTGTGTTGACTCACCCTGTGGTCAGCAAGTCTCTCCACTTCACCACCTGTGAAACAAGGATAATGCTTACCTCATTCAAACCTATTGTAGGGTGGGTTAGTTAATGCTCTTACATAGTTTTGAATGCAAGTGTTTACCGTGTGGTAGTGGCTAATTACTAACGCAATTAGTACATTATAGCCACCCAGTTGCAAGGAGCTGCTCCACCTAATTGACCGACCTTGCACCTTGACTCTCCTTTGTGTCTATGGAGGTGATGGAGTCAGGGTTACCTTCCTCTTCCAACCGGTCCAATCAAAAAAAAGAAAAAAAGGCTGTCCTATTTATCTGCTATTTCGCATTGTTAATCTCCTTGGAGAGGGACGCAATGTACACACACTCCTGGGCTGCAACACAAACACAAGGTGGTAAAAGCTTGGCGGTGCAGCATTCCAGGGAGTTACTGCTCTGGTATGCACGCATGTACAATGGGCACTCTGTGCTGGCCTCCACCCACAGGCTTTTAACCTCTCTCACTGCTGGTAAAAAAGAGAAAGCTTCTGGCAGACAGCATCTAGCTCAGCAGGCAGGGCAGCAGGATGAGTCCGCGACCACCGAGCGTGCAGGGAAGGGACTGCAGCCATGGCTGTAATCAACCAACCTGCCTGAGACCGTACATTGAATGGGAGCTGAAATAAAGCTCATGGCTCCGAGCTAGGAAGGGTCTTTCAGGTTTTGATTCATTAGGTAATGTTTTATGGGGGGTGAATAAAAAGCCAACTCTCTGCCCCAAATTCTGGTTGTGGGTCTTTGACCCATGTTCTGAGTCATGACACCTAAACACCCATCCCTGCTTGGCTGTGTGCCTCCGGGTCAGTAGAAACAAGCAACAGATGAATAAAGTCATTGCATTACACCAGTGTCAGGTGAGTTCATGCCAAATCCACCTTAAAATCCCACTTAAAAATATTGGCCTCCTGTTCTGCTGATGGCCTGAAGATGATGATATCACCAGACCCGCAGGTAGCAACAAATAACCGTGCACTCCAATGCCATGCAGAATTAACTGGGTCATTGTTTTTGGTATCTCCTTACTCTCCTCCAGGGTTAATAGTTAAATGACTTGGGTGCAGGGACATTATACTTGTCTTTCTTGTTTGGGCAGGCTACCTGCGCTTTGACTAATTAGGAAACCTCACTTCAGGCTTCTGAACGTGTAACCTCTTTTGGAAACCTCCCCATCTCCCCTCTCCAGGCTGCCTTCGAGCAGAAGCGCTGAAGGGAAGGCGATGAACACTTTACCTCCAGCAGCTTTTCTGCCTCAGCTGGCAATGTGCAGATTTGGAAATCTAGGGAGGAAGTGGACTTTCCAGGAGAGCTCTAGCTCTATTTTAAACACCTGAGAGATGGGGGCTGTCTAGACTTTTAAGTGTTCACCCAAACTGTCCTTCCAGACCTCTGAGGCTCACCAGCATCAAGTCCCATTCAATAAGCAACTACAGAGGCATTTTACCATCCAAATCAAGATCCCTGAGGAAAGTGCTACTGCTAGCAGGCTTCCTGCAGTCAAGTTAAATTTGAGAAGGATAATTCACAGGTGAATGACAACAAATTTCACAGAAGTTGGCATTAGATCTTAATTAGGGAGAGATTCATGCTTCCTCTGATAAGTACTGAGAAATAATCAAACGCCTGTGTGCTCAGCCTTGCTACGGCTGCTCACACATCTCTTATCAGTTCTTCTGGGCACCTCAGACACACTTCTGGAGGCCTGAAGTACAAGACCTCCCTTTGGGTCATAGGAGATGCCTCCCATTAAGGGCTCTGAATAAACTCCCTTCTCCTGCCCCAGGCAACTACTCAAGTATTCAGATGCCAGGGCTATGAAGTGATTAAACTGAAAATTTTCTGAGGACAGTAAGAGAAGTGAGAGCCCACAGTAGGGGGAAGAAATCCACCTGTTTGGGATTATCTATGAGATGAAAGTGGGCATAATACCTGGCGTGGCTTTTGCCCTATGCACAGGAGCAACCACATTAGTAACAAGCAAAGGTTGATTACACAAATGCAACCCGGCCAGGTTCATGCACTGCCAGCGTTCGTGCTGCTGCTTGATCTGCTCAAGCACCAGGAGCACTAGCAGAGAGCTTGGAGCGATATTAAGGGATGCTGCCCAAATCCCATAGTATGCTAGTCCCAGCCATGACTGTGGCTGCTGAGACTGCTTTGGATTTATCCATAGAGTCCAAAAGGCTGGAAGATGAAAAAGAAAAAAAAATTCTATTGAACACCTTCAAGTGAGGGGAAACTGAGGCACTAGTCTGAGAGTGTCATAGTGAACATGAAGAGGAACCCACGTCTTCTTGAACCCCACACCTGTCATGTTGCCTTTGGATCTCACATTCTCTCATCTGACATGTAAGTTAAACCCCTAGTCTCTGCAAAATACCAGCAATCCTGGAAGCCTCTTTACACTCCATCTTTTTAAAACCATTCACCACAAAGCACTGGAGACTATACAGCAATATTTAATGATGAGATATCAACTTTCACTCCAAAGACTCCCGGGTTGCTTCCTCTCTTATATATGCCACCGCTGAAATGCAGCTGCCTCTGGGGCAGAGGCCAATGGACAACCCACATTACACCCAAGGGAAAGTTTTGGTCAGAAACCTGCTTTTATGAGAAGAGTCAGTGAAACTTCAGAATCCATCATGGGACATAAAAACCCAACAGCCTGGCATGCAGCAAGCTGCACTGAACTCAGTTAACCCACATTAGGAATACACCAAAAAAAAGCCCTTCAACCTATTTTTTCATCATTGCTTTACAAAAAAACTGCAAATTTCAAGCGTGGTTGTGGTTGTGGTTGTGGTACATGCACTGCCAGGTGACCAGCAACACATGTCTGATTGAACAGACATCTGATCATACTTTTATCTAATGGACCGGGGCATACAAGATGGGGGTTAAGCCTTTCTTCATGGCAACTTAAAAGCAGTTCCAGAGGATGGGTAAAACTTGTGAGACATAAAGCCAGTGTGGTGGAGACAAGTGACGTAGTACGACGCAATACAAAGTCTGCTGGGATAAAATTAAGTCACTGCAATTTTTTTTTTTTTTTTTTTAACAAATTTGAACCAGAAGAATGAGTTTATATTGCATCAGTATCATGCACCAGTAGCATATTTAATCTGGCACTCAGAGCCCTGGAGCTAGATTTATCGCACCTTTGGACCACGGCCTTCGTTACTTCCTGTGGCCATGATACTCTGAAAGAACAATCCAGCTTTGGCAGGGAGCTGGAAAAATGACTGTGGTAGCTATTTTCCATCCACACTATAGATCCCATAGGAAACACCCTCTCCCTTTCACCCGCCTTGCGTCAATCAGGACAGAAACAAGGCAGAAGAACTTCCCCTTCAAGCAAAACAAATGAACGTCATCTCTTATTAAAGAGTCAGAGATAGCCTGGTGATGTACAAATCCTGACCAGACACAGCCCTGAGCATCCTGCCCTAGGTGACGCTGCACTGAGCAGCGTGGTGGACTGGACAGTCTCCAGAGGTCCTTCCAACCCCAGCCGTTCTGGGCTTCTGTGAAGTATTTATTTCATTCTCTATCTCCAGTGCTTGGCAAATTGGTCTCTCTATTGCATGACAATTTTGAACACACTACTAAAATTCCCTGTCTGTAAGACGTACCCAGATACAGGCACATATAAAATGGATGTGGATATTCAACAGATACAGTATGAGATCCTCAACTGATAAGAATAATTGCGAGTGGAATGACCATATGTGAGTGCCTGTAATCTCCACAGATTATCTACAAAAGTAACTAACTGACTAACTATGGCATGTGATTCATTAGTAGGGTGAGTTAGATGCACAGGGGGTTACACAACAGAAAGGTGGTTCCTCTCCGTGTGGTCCCCTTGCCTCCAGAGCTGCTTTTGTTACAGTCCTTCCACCTCTGCATTTGATTTTGTGTGGTTTATGTGAGGCCTTTCTCGGAAGGGAAGGGAAGCTCTCCCAGGTGTGGTCTGTCCACATAAAAAAAACGAGGGACGAGGATTAATGATGGTTACCAGAACAACAGAAATGTAATCTTCACTCATTTCCATTGGCTTGCCCTGAGTCTAAGTGCTACCAGCCCTCTGCACCACCACCAGCATGACTGAGTAATGCTGACTGATGGCTCTGCCTTGGTGTGCCCAAGCCCAGCAAAGGGAGCCAGGAAAAGCCACACTGGAGGGGAAAAGACAAGATAACCTGAAGGTCCCTCACAGCCAGATGAGGCTGCAAGCATCCCCCCCCTCCAAGATAAAGAGACAGAAATAAATGAGAGCTAAAGCATATCCATAATTACAAAGGCATGTAAGTGTGCACATTGCACATATGTGTATCTGTCTTCTCAACGTAGAGACATTAAGAGTAGATTATAGAATCATATTTGACTCCATAATTAGGTTTGAGACTCCATAATTAGATCAGATAGTCACCTTTCTATGTAAGTAACTAACTATCGTACAGCACTGAAGGGAGGGCCAACTGAATGATTAAACAACTGACACGGCCATAAATCACAAGGCCCATAAAAGCAATACTGCCCAAGGTGCAGCTGTGGCAACAGCCAGCGTAGCAAAGCACCCATCTGCGGTAGAAGGAGAGATGCCCATCATGTTGCCCAAGGACTTTTACAAGCTCCTGCCTGAGAACTGTGCCAAGGTTTTATAAATCTACTCACTCACAACCTAAAGCTGTATTTGGGTGTTGGGGAAGGGAGTACAGTCATCAGACCTGTAAACACCTCCTCATGGTGGCTTCTGGTCTCTGAACAGCTAACCTCTTCCCACTTGTGCCCTCTGAGATAATTCCTGCTGCAGGACTGCTCCAGAGCTGGGCTCAATTCACTGGATTTACACCTCTGAGTCAAGGAATAGCGTTTGATCCCAATGACATCAGGAGTCAGTGTGCCATTTTTAGCCACCACCCTTGTGAAGATCAGGCCTCTGGGACACTAGAAAACAGAATGAGATGTCAGCTGTGTTTCAACTCACTACAACACAAAGAGCCAAGCCAGGAGATTTGCCTGCATCAGGTCAACAACAGGTTGTGGATCTCCCAGATGAAGCACCCTCACTCACATAGTGATTTATAATCAAAGGTGACTCCTCAGATGATCCAAGGGAATAGTCCTGGGTGCTGCAGTGTGTTCCACCACGAGGGCAAAACTTATTCCATTAACAACAGCCATAAAACTCTTTGGGGAAAAGCGTTAACATGCACGAGAAGGGGACTTCAGATGTTTACTCTGTTCTAGCCAGCCCTTGCCAAGTGCACCATCCTGGAGGCAGTGGCAGCCACTCCAGGCTACAAATGGAAAGTTTTATGGGTATTTAGGGAAAGGTTATTGGCACAGAGACCAGCCACAGAAAGCAAAAGCCTGCACAATTCCATCATCTGTATTACCAAACTTTCCTAGATTGACTCTGCTCTTGGAGAGCTGCCATCAGACACAGTAGCCTCCTTCTAACACCGTCATGGTAGGGCAATAATCTCTCCTTCTCCCTCTGATCAAACATTTCGTTCTGCACCCTAAAACGTGTGGAAAATGATTTCTCTATATAAATCATTAACGAGAGGTTTGTTTTTATTTACTACTGCTGCCACAGGACTCCTCCTTCCTCCTTCTCTTTTTTTTTTCCTCTCCTCCATTATTTCATTTTTGCTTGCACAAGTGCCAAATACACCAGCTTTCCCTCCCTTTAGGAAAAACAGGGAAATAAATGAAATAAAACAACACATCTGATAGGGAATGAACCAGGTCTTGGCTCAGCATCCATTCCTCAGAGCCGTAAGTGATGGCACAAGGAGGACCAAAAAGGCTCTGGTCCAGCATCTATCCTGTGCCCAGTCTAGAGGCTGTACAAACAACATATCCCATGCTACTCAATTCTGCATGCTTCAAACAAGACTAGGAGTAGGAAAGGTTGGATTTTGTCCATGCAGGCGTGCACTGTGTGCTTCCACGCTGAGTAAGCAGTGGTGTCTTTCTCGGTGCTGTGTCACCTTCCAAGCATCTCCAGCACCAAGGGGGGGACTGTGGGAAAATGGGGTATATAATGGGCATGCAAGAAAAAGAGTAATAATTTGGGATATTTAGAGGAGAGCACTGAGATTGATTTGCTTTAAACAATGTATCGGCCTTTTTTCTTTGAGGGAGGAGAGAATGTCTGAGTCAGAAAAAAACAAGAAGTACCCTTAAAGCCTCATGGATTGCAGAAGAAAAAGCAGGAGGCAAAAGCAGAGCAGGACACAAGTGGACGCGGCTGGATGCGCACAGGGCAAAGAGCAGCACAGCAACATCAAGAGGCGTAAACGTTAGTCAGGAGTGTGCCGGTGGGAAGACTCGAGGCCAGGAATAAAGGCAAGATAACCAACAGCTGCTATGGGCAAAGGAAAGGAGTAGCTTTGCCTCTAATGAGGCTGAAGAGGAAGCGGTTACAGAAGTGCTGGGAGAAGTTGAGTCAGGCGTGAGATAAGAGCCTGCTGAGTACCTGCGCTCCCAAAAGGCCTCTCCAGCTGAACTACTTCATTGTGCTCTTTGTGCAGCATTGCACACATCAAACTCTCTCTGAGGTGGCAAACAGGATCAGGAGCACCAGATTCACAGCTCAAATCCCTATTCAAGCAGGACCAGGGCTTTGGATTGTTATTCCCTTGTAACACCACTGACTTCAGGATGATGTCAAAGGTTGGATGCTGTAGCCTGCCAGTTGAAGGAGGTGATTCTGCCCCTCTGCTCCACTTTGGTGAGACCCCATCTGCAGTACTGCATCCAGATCTGGGACAGTCAGCATGGGAACAACCTGTTGGAGCAAGTCCAGAGGAGGCCACAAAGATGATCGGAGGGCTGAAGGACCTCTGCTATGAGGACAGGCTGAGACAGTTGGGGGTGTTCAGCCTGGAGAAGAGAAGGCTCCAGGGAGACCTTATTGTGGCCTTTCAGTAACTGAAGAGGCTTATAAGAAAGATGGGGACAGACTTTTTAGCAGGGCCTATTGCGATTGGGCAGGGGGTAATGGTTTAAAACTAAAAGAGGGAGATTTAGATGAGATATAAGGAAGAATTTGTTTACACTGAGGATGGTGAGACACTGTCCCAGGTTGCCCAGAGAGGTGGTAGATGCCCCATCCCTGGAAACATTCCAGGTGAGGCTGGATGGGGCTCTGAGCAACCTGATCTAGTTGAAGACATCCCTGCTTATGGCAGGGGGTTGGACTAGATGTCCTTTAAAGGTCTCTTCCAACCCAAACCATTCTATGGTTCCATTCCGTGATTCTATGGGGTCAGAATTGGGGGAATCGACGGTCAAGTCATTCCTGGGTGCCCCTTCTCTCCACTGATGACATGTAGGTCTCTGTCTCTTAATCTGCTGAGTCCTTCACTTAGGTCCCAACCAAACAAAGTTCAGTCTATGAATTCCAATGGGTCAAGAGGTCCCTGAACTGAGGCATCCATACCGCTGCTCCCCAGCTGGAGTTGAATAAGGCCCCAGTCCCTACCTGTGGCCACACTGCAGCTTATTGTTATTTTAACTGTTGCCCACACTATTTTTTTTCAGAGTTTTTCCTCAAGGGCCCTGGGAGGTCTGTTCACTGAGCTAAGCCTGAAGAAAATGTTCTGGCCCGAAAGCCACGCTTAAAAGGCAGCATGTTTTAAGAGCAGCTTTGTCTTCAACTCTGATAAAAGGCTGTAGGAGCAGGACCTGTATTTCTGTGACTACCTCCTATGACACAGAACTGGGATCTAATGTAAACCAACACCTGTAGCAAATGCTATGTATGACACTTACCAAGCAGGATTTGTAGGGACAGTGCCTCTCTCTTTAAGCCAACAGACTGAATGATCTCCATTGACTTTAGGACACCTACAATGACACTTTTAGTTTGACATGGTGTCATAAACCATGACCTCCATTTTTTTTGTCCCCCTCAAACACTAAAAGAAGACAGAGGCCTTCAACAAACCTTGTGTTTATATCCATTTATCAGCTCAAAGTCCGGCAGTTTAGACTGCTGCCCTGTTTAAAAGCATGTGGTTAGAATAATTTAAAAGAGAAAAGTGTTTCCTCTTCTTCCCCAACCCTCACTTTTTCTGAATAAATTGGGAAAAAAAAGGAACAACTGACAGATGGAGAGAATTTACTCAACATTTCAGGAGGAATATTGCCATCAAGAGAAGAGAAAGCATGACATTTTTCAGTCCATTAGGTGAAGGTTTAGGGAAGCTACAAGGATGTGAATACATGGGTTAATATTTTAAGGTGTTTTGCAGCCTTAGGAATAATGGGCATGTATAATAACACTTTGCCCAGATGCCTGCTCTAATACTTTGCACGTATACAATCCTGTTCAAACACTTACTAAACTCCCCCAGTTAAGCTTCACGTCTCTGATCCCTTCTGAAAAAGAACTGAAGAATTCAGTAGAGAATTATTCCCCTGTACAGAATTATATTGAATCCCCACTATAGAGCTCCATAGGAAGGCTTTAGAGAGAAAAAGAAAAAAAGAAGAAAAAAAGAAAAAAAAAGAAAGAAAAGAAAAAAATTACAGGAAGGATTTCCTTGTCTAGGAAACTAATAGGATTTTAGCAGTGTTTCAGTGGAAACCCCATTGCATTCTCCAAAGCCAAAAATTTAGCAAGACTCAAGGAGAGGTAGGCATGGGTCACAGCATCGCTCCAGAATATGCTGGGTCTGGAAACACACAATGCAGTTAGGCCAGTGTCCAAGTCTTAGAAATCACATTGGTAGGATATTTAGGATATGTGGATTCATACAGAGGAAAGACATGCCTGTAGTGCCTTTCAGCTTGACCTCGGATTTGAGCATCATCATTTTCTCCCTTCCATCTTAAAACCAACTTCCCCATCCGCTAAAATACCGGGGCAGAAACAGAATGATTCATTGTATACATATATATATCTCAGTTTTAAAGGTTAAGGCTAACAAAAATTTCAAAGTAACATAAAACCTCAGGCTTCCGATCTTTAACCCATCTCTAATTTTGAGGTATTTAAGTGAGTCCTCGGTTACCCCATGCTTGCCTACCACATATTCTTCTGAGCAGCTTTCCCAAGTACTATTGCAGGAGATATTGTACTGCAGGAGAAGAAACTTTGCCCTCATCACTGTCACATTCATACAGCCCTTAACCGCCCAGGACTGCACAGCAACTCTTGCAGAAACAGGAATTCGCTCCTTCAGAGGCAGTAAGAAGCTAAATAAGTCGCCCCCACAACAGCATTTCGCCTCCACCCCAGCACCCCACTCTGCCAGGCATTTGCATCCCAATATATCATGCTCTGCAGAGCCAAGCCTTGGGCCACACTGCGCTCTGGTATTCACCAGGGCAGGTCAGGGCCTTGCCATCACCTTCTGACCTCGCGTTTGCATGGAAATTGGTCTCCTCCTGCATGGCTTTTCCACGCATTGTGCTTGCTTTCGAAGAAGTGCATCAGACTCACGAGCTCTACGTAGGGAGGACAACTCAGGCCCATCCTTACCATTTGCACAGCTCCTTTTTTTCCTCCTGCAAGACCCTCATGCTGGATGGACACAAGCCACATCACCGTCCCCACTCATAAGCAACAGTAAACCGGACCCTGGGCTCTGTGAGCAACACCGGTGACCGTATTCCCAGAGTACTTCTCTGGCCACCTTCCTGTTTTGTCACCTGTGCTTCAGCCTTATCATTTTGCCCTGCATATCTGAAGTCAACAGGTTCATCATCACTTTGGCAATGGCACATGGGTTCGGTGGACAGGCAGCCAGTCAAAGATCACAGAGATAGAGAGGCTGGAGACCTTGCAAAGATCCCCAGCTAGACTGGGAAGTAAACTAGAGCTGTAAAGATCATAATCAAGCCTGGATCAAATCCTGCCAATCCTCGGGGTGTTTGAGGTCCAGAGTTTCGATTTGGCCTTTTAAAGAGAGAGGTGACTAACCTGAGAAGTCTTCAAAATTTTCAATTTCATAAAAGACAACAAAAGCCTAAATGAAATAATGCCAGAAGATTGCTTTTCATATCCAGCTGCCCCACAGCTTACGGTAAAAGCTCATCATTGTGTTTGGACAATCTGTGCTGCAAAGTAAATCCAACTCCAAAAGGGCAAAATAGCCCCTAACTCTGCTCCCTCTCAAGAGCTGATAAACAAATTACCACCCCCTACTTCCTTCAGACATTTCCTCAGCTCTGAAAGACAAGCTGCATTATCCTCTGACTGCTTTTATTCAATTTAAGAAATTATTTTGCCTTTGCCTTTACCTATTTATCCCCCCTCGCTTTGCTCTTTCTACAACCAGTTAAATGTGAATGCAGAATCCAGGAGCCCGTTGGGGAGCTGCGCTTGTTCCCAGCATCCAGCAGCTCTCCAAGCAGGTCCGAATGCACAATGAATTTTTGAAGCCACATCAAGTGAAGCCTTCACGTTGAGAGAAGGAGAAAGAAACCACCTCTAAGGGTGTGAGTGCACCTCTGAAACAACTGGGCTAGCAATGCACGCTCGCAACCTGATTTCATGCCCTTATCAAAAGGCAAAGCAGTCCCAACCTCAAAAGTTTGGAAATCGTTTTCAGATCTGACAGTCCCCCCAGGCTAAAACCTGGAGTTGAGGGGTTTTAAAGACCATCTTTAATCAAGATGACAATTTCCTAAAAGGATGAGTCATTTTATTTCCTCAACAATAATAATGGGAAAGGAAACTCTTTTTTTTTCTTTTCTTTTTTTTTTTTTTTTTTTTTTTTACCAAGCTGTAAGGGCAGAAAGCAACTAGAACAGAACCTATAAGAGTAGCAAAACCAGTCCCAGTAGAAACCACAAGCCCTGCAGCAAAACACTGGGAACCTCCTCTGCTAAAGCTCTCCCACAGACTCTCGCCTTTCTTCCTAGGCTTCAGAGCTAAAGCTTGGATTGCTGCTGCCCTAAAAGTGCCCAGACTTCCCAGCAATGAGGCTAGATTTTGCTGTGGGTTTAATCTGACCACCTTTTTCTTTTGTGCACAGATTTGATGCCCTTCTCTCATCACCAAATGCATGCTTAATCACGGCACTTACACACTCAAAACCCTCCATGTCCACGTGTTATGGTAGGCAAAAATGACATGCTGAATTTCTGAACATGGCTTAAATCCCATTCAGTTGGTCCTACTGCATCATGAAGCAGATTTTGGCAGTTATTAACACTGCCTTTCAACATCATCACGGACCCACAGATCACAGATACTCCAGAGGTCGGTAGTTAACGGGGAGCAAGAAAGACCGCCTAGGCATATGGTTAAACAAATCAGTCATCAATTCACTGGGAGAGCTTTCATTTCCATCACAGCAATCTGTTGGATCCCAGAACTGTTTTTATGTGGTTCATTAGACAATAGCCTTTCTTGCTACTAGTTGGGTCAAGAGTCAAAATTGCTGTGTAATTGCAAGTCTCCGAGCACAAGGCAAGAGTTTTTCAGTCCTGGAGGGTGTTGTCCAAAGGGGAAAGAAAACAGAAGGGAAAGATTATGTGTGAGCAATTGAGCCCTAGTGAGAGGGCAAAAAAAGTCACTGAAACTGGGATTAGCTAAATCTTGTAACAGAAAACAAGAGTCCTGTTGGTAAGCTGGCACTTACACCTAAGAGACTCGTGTGCTGGGGAAAACAAGCTCAAAGGAGATGGGTCAAAACAGACCAGAAGAGTAAACTAAACATCATCCGAAGCCAAATAATGATGGTTGGGCCATTTCAAACATTTAACTCCTTGAGTTAATTAAGCATGTGGCACCAGCGGTTATTAAAAAAGAACAGTTCCCAACTTAATCAAAGTACATTATTGGAAATGATACTGAGGAACCTCAGTAGAGAAACCCAGTAAATATCAAGTCAAGCTAAATAGCTCAGTTATGATTATTATTAATAATAAATCATGGCCACTGTTTCTTTTGTTTGCCAACAACTAGCATCATTTATGGCTCTGCACAAACCTAACACACCATTTTATTACATTTCAGAGAGTGCATCCTCCTAAAATGATAATGTGTTAATAATCTATGCTGGGCTTTTTGGCCGGAACCAAAGAGCTCAAACAACTTGAAATAACATCAGCAAAAAATTATTTATTCCCCATCCCTAGTTGCAGAGAAAACAGAGGTTTTCTTGGCTGAGTTACTTCTCAATAGATTTCTGGTTTCAATTAAAACTTTGAGTCTGAGAAGTCAAAAAAAAAAAAAAAAAAAAGCCAAAGCCAATAGGAGATGGAAGAGAAGTCTCCATTCACTGTGTGTTTCTGCTTTCTCTCCCCCCCCCCCCCCCCCCGGCTTTTACATAACCCTTCCAAGCTAAGAGCCCAGATTAAAGTAGAGCTATATTGTTTGGAGGGTTTTTTTTTTCTCCTTTCAGCTAAAAAACAAACGGAGATAAAAAAAAAGTTTCTCCTTTGAGTGGCAGTTGGTTCAAACCGAGGGGAGCAATCTCAGCGAAGGCTGAGGAAGCGCAGGAAGGTGTGTGTGAAACAGACACTTGCACATTTTCCCTGATAGGCATTTTTTTTCCTCCCGTCTGAGATAAAAGGTCCTAGACACTTGTTTCCTCAGGTTCGTGCTATCGCTGCCGAACGTTACACGGGCGATTATATCATTACTGGAGCCCGCACCAAGTTAGTCCTGGCTGCAGGGGCTGTAGGATCAATAATTGTTCCCATTTGGGTCCATAATATTCAACACGGGATTGGATTTGCCAGCAGTCCTTTACCCCTGAAATCCTCCTGTCAATACGAAAAGGATCAAATTACTTTCCCTGACAGCAGAGGACTAGCAGGCTCAGCGCTTTGCTCGCCTCGCACATCTTTTGCGGTTTGACAGACGGACATATAAGGCAACACGGCGGGTCCCCGCGTCCCCCCGGCCCCGGGCCCTGCCCGGCCCCGGCAGGGCCACCACGGGCCCGCGGCTAATGAAACACCTCTGCTTGCGGGGGGAGAAGCCCTGCCCGGCTCCCCCTTATCCCCCACCCCTCCATCCATTTGCTTGTAGCGGACTCCTCCCAGTGCCCAGCTCGGCTCGCCCGCCTCCAGCAGCCGCCGACCCGCACCCCCCAAGGCCGGCGTGGGGGGCATCGCCACCCCACGGCACCGGGATGAATGGTCAGTGGCCCCCACCCCCAGCCGCCTCCCCATGCACATCTCCCCCCACGCACCCCTCCATGCATATCCTCCTTGCCCCCTGCGGGGAAGCCCCCCCCCCGCATCTCCCCTTGCAAACCCACCCGGGGCATGGGGGACCTGCTTGCCGGGAGAGGGGGAGGGGGGGGGACGACGACGGGGTGTTTCCCCCCCCCCCCCCCCCCGTAGGTCCGGTTCCCGGCGGTGAAATGCCCTTTTAGCATCAGGCGTCAGGCCCGAGATTATCAGTGCCGTTTATTTGAAGCGGAAACGAATCGGAAATCCTTCTCTCAACTGCCTTTTTAGACACATAAATACGCGCAGGCAGGGGCGGGCAGCGCGGGGGACCGCCGGTGCCTGGTGTGATGCACACACACACACACACATCGGGAAATAAGGGCGGGAGGGGCGCCCCGCCTCGCCGGAGGGACCTGATTGCCCCCTGCCCGCCGGGGAGACCCGGCGAGGAAGGGGTGTGAGTGTGATTGTGCGTGAGTGTGGTTGTGTGTGTGTGAGTGTGTGCGAGTGTGTGTGCAGGGAGGTGGGCAGGGAGCCTTGCGCCAGGGCTGGAGTTGACAATAGCCGCCCCCCCGGGCTGCAGGCTGCGTTTTGCCCCCCCCGACCCCCGGATACAAACATACACAGACACACACCCCCTCCCGATAATATCGACGGTATTCAAACCGCCCAAAGCTGAACTCCACTTCTACCCGCGGTGGAGGGGTGTGGGGGGAAAGAGGGGCCACCAGGGTCCCGGGAACGGCAATCACCGGCTTATTAATAACCATTATTAACGCGCCTCACTTCGGCACTGAGCAGGGGGAAGTGGAAGGGGGGGGGTGTCCCGCATTGCTAATTACACACACACACCCCCTTTCCTCCACCCCCCCAACACTTCTTTCCTCCTGCAAATTGCCGCTTTTCGGGGCTGCGTGTCCTTTTCAATGTCAAAACAAGCGCGGGGCCGCGGCGGCCGCCCCGGGGCAACACCGCTCCCACCCCCTACCTCCCGCCCCCCGGCCCCATTCCCGAGCACCGCCGCGTCCCCCCCCCCCCCCCCCGCCCCCTCCCTCCCCACACACACACACACTCACACACACACAAATCCCCATAAGGTTACAACGTTGCTCTCTAGCTCCACTTAACCTGCAATTTACGAAGCGGGGGGGGTCTCCCCCCCCCTCCTCTCCACACGCACACACATAGCTGCCAGCTATCCCTGGCACTATCGGGGAAACACATGCAGACTACCAAAGGGGTGGGGGGACATAAAGGGGGGGGTAAATATATTATACAAAGTCCTAAAAAAAAAAAATAATTGCAACCCCTTCGCAGCAGCACGGTTTTACACCACACCACACCACCCCCCCCAAAACCACACACATACACACATCCCCACCAGCCACAAAGCGTGGGGTGGGAAGGGGTCGGAGAGGGAGAGAAGGACTCGCATGCATTACACAGCGAAGAAATATCCCCCCCCCCCCCCCCCAAATAAATAAAGCCCTTTCCGCGCCATTGCAAAGTCACAACACGAAAAAAAAAGGAGACGACATTAACTTTTGCATGCAGAGGGGAAAAAAAAGGGGGGGGGGGGGGGGGGGGGGGGGGAGAAGGGAAAAGAGAGAAGGGTAAGACCCTCCTGCAAACCGGATCGTCAAGACAGACCTTTCCTCGATGGCTCAGGTTTTTTGTTGCCTTTTTTTTTTTTTTTTTTTTTTTTTTTTTTTTTTTCCTGTTACTAACCCATATCCCCAAAACGGCAGCGGGGGCTTCTTAGCAGCTTCCTCCTCTTCTTCTTTCTTCCTCCTCCTCCTCCTCCTCCTCCCTCGGATTTCCCCCCTTCGTGTCTCTTCTCTTTCAGATCCCGGTTTCAATCCCTCGCCACAGCCCCCAAAGGTGCTTTTGCTTGTGTTGCGGCAAACCCATGGCGGTGTTCATCTGTCAGATTAGGGGAGCGCACGGCCGCGCAGCACACGCAGAGCGGAGAGGGAGGAGGGCGGGGGGGGGGGGGGGGAGGAGGAGGAGGAGGAGGAGGAGGAGGGAAGGCACCCGGGGAGAGGGAGATGGACGGACAGACGGAGGGATAGATAGCTCGGCGGATAAATGATAGATAGATAGAGATAAATAGAGCGAGATAGAGCGAGAAGGGGGGAAAATGGCGTCTTGGAAGCCGGAATCCCGGAGTAAATCAAATTAACACGCAACACCCAGAGCAGTCCCGGCTAATTTTAGCAGGATCCAAAATAAAATGAAAAAGGAAAAAGGCGGTGGGAAGGAGGAGATTGGGGGGGGGGGGGGGGGGGGAGGTGGAGGGGGGGGTTGTTAGAGGGGGTGAAAGAAAGGAGGAGGGGGGGAAGGAGAAAAAAAAAAGGAGAGAAAAAAAAAAAAAGAAAAAAATCAATGCACTGGATAAAATCCTGGATTCGAAATCGATGGAGCTTGTCTCTGTCTCTCTGTCTCTCTCGCTTTTCCTTTTCTTTTCCTTTTTTTTTTTTTGCCCTTTTTTTTTTTTTTTGGAGGGGAGCTCTTTTTTTGCTTTCTGTTTGTTGTTGCTGGTTGTTTGGGGGCCTTTTGAAGGGGGGCGAAGGAGAGGAGGGGGGAAGCGTTTTCGGTTTTGCTTTTTCCCGGCGAGGAGTTGTTTTTTTTTTTTTTGTCGGTTTTGGCTGTTGCTTTTTTTTTTTTTTTTTGTTAAAAAAAAAAAAAAGCCACGCGAAAAGAAAGAAAGAGGGGGGAAAAAAACAAAACAAAACAAAGCAAGCAAACAAACAAACAAACAAAAAAAAAACAAAATAACCCCGCGACGAGAAAAGGTCTGCTGCTTTGGCGGCGAGGAAGCTGCTCCCTTTATTCCGTTTCTCGTCTGCGGAGCGGGCCGGGGCCGGGGCCGGTGCCGGTGCCGGAGCTCCGGCGGGCTGCGGGGCTGCGGCCGCCCGCTCCCCCCGCTCCCCCCGCCGCGCCGCCCCGCGCCCGGCCGCGCCGAGCAGGGAGGGAGGGAGGGAGGGAAGGAAGGAGGGAGGGAGGGAGGGCAAAGGGGAGGCGGAGGGTGGGGTGGGGGGGGGAAACACCCCCTTTTCCTAACGGGCGCGGGGTCTGCGCTCACACACGCACACACACACAGCCTCGCTGAGCGGACTGTCTCGGGAAAAGGGGTGTCTGGGGGGCTGCTTTTTTGCTGCCCGCTGGATTTTCCTTTCTCTGTCTTTTATTTTGTCTTTTGGTCTGGTTCTTCACCCCCCCCCCCCCCCCCCCCCCGCCATCCTCCCCACACACACAGTCTCTCCCTCCCTGCGAGGGGCGGCGATTTGTTTAAGCAGATCGCGGGGGGGGGGGGGGGCGGTGATGGCTCCGTCTCTCTCTTCCCTCTGTTTTGCTCGCTCGCTCCCGGGGTTCTGCAGAACTGGGGCGGGAGAAGCGAGGGGAAGCTGGGGCGGGGGCGGGGGGGGGCGGGGGGGGGGGAATAAATGGTAATGATCAGGCACACACACACACACACACACACAGAGGCACACACTCGGTGTGGCTGCAATGCTCAGCCCTGGGTTAATGTACTCAACAGTGCCACTACCTGACACAACAGCGGCAGTGATGGGGGCAGGGGAGAGAAGGCAGAGAAGGTGAGGCTTAGGTTAGTGGTATTTATCCCACTCCAATCTCTCCCCCTCCCACGCCCTGAACTCCCACCTCCACCCCCCCAGTGTCCTTTTCGTAGCGCAGCCCCTCTGGGCTCATGAGGTCTGCGGGAGATTTTGGGGGTCCAGTCACTGCTGTTCAGACCTGAGAGGAAGAATTCCTCTCTGCGTCTGGGGGAGACAAGCAAGGGCTCCCAACACCTATTTTAACGGTTAAAGCCCTCCCTCCCCCCCCCATACCTTTCAGTATGAAGAAGTAACAGTCCCCAAAATGTAGCACAAATTTATCTCCGGGACAGTGGGGTTGTGCAAAATCCAAGTCATGGAATCATAGAATGGTTTGGGTTGGAAGAGACCTTTAAAGGACATCTAGTCCACCCCCCCTGCCATGAACAAGGACATCTTAAACTAGATCAGGTTGCTCAGAGCCCCATCCAGCCTCACCTGGAATGTTTCCAGGGATGCGGCATCTACCACCTCTCTGGGCAACCTGGGGCAGTGTCTCACCATCCTCAGCATAAAGAATTTCTTCCTTATATCTCATTTAAATCTCCCTCTTTTAGTTTTAAACCATTACCCCCTGCCCTATGACAACAGGCCCTGCTAAAATGTTTGCTCCCATCTTTCCTGTGGGCCCCATTTTGGTACTGAAAGGCTGCACTAAGGTCTCCCTGGAGCCTTCTCTTCTCCAGGCTGAACAACCCCAACTCTCTAAACCTGTCCTCATAGCAGAGGACTTTCAGCCCTCTGATCATCTTTGGCCTCCTCTGGACTTGCTCCAACATGTCTTTCCTGTGCTGATGGCTCCAGATCTGGATGCAGTACTGCAGGTGGGGTGTCACCAGAGCAGAGTTGAGTCCTTGGGCTTTTGCTTTCCCACCCGTTCTCTGCCAGCAGTCTAGGTGACGCTGCCATTTGGGTTACCAGTTTGGCAAACCTTTACTCACAGGGGTAAATTGTTGGCTTGCCTGAGTAATCCCACAGGTGATGAGGAGAAACCCCCAGAAAAAGGAAGGTTTGTGGGATGGAGCTGTGGAAGTGTACTTACAGGTGAAGGTAACATTGGAGGGGGGATTTGGGAGTATCCCCCTGGGTTTGATCCCTTTCAGAGACAGTGCCACAGGGATCCCTGTCCCAGAGTGTTGCAGGAGGCTCAAAGGACACTGAGTTTCTCCCTTCTGGGACAAATGGTTACCACAGGCTATCATCTGAGTGACCTGAGTTCAGTGTTCGACTGATGCAAGGACTGCCTGGGTTGACCCCCACCAGCCAGGGAGGCTTATGCATACGCCCCAATCCCTTAATTGTGTAGCAACAGATCGACGACACAGGTCCCACTCTAACATCAGCTGGGTAGGAAAGCTTTGTGTGGCCCACGAGATACCAACGTAGCCTTCACCAACCCACAGCAGACTCAGCTACATGGGTGGGTATGTGCCCTCAGCCCCGCCGTGTTTCCTCACGTGTTCTGGGAAAAGCTCCTAGATAAAAAAACACACCAAGCCATTATTTCCCTTTGGATCTCTCCACATGACCAACCTCTGCTGTGATGCCTACAAATCCCAAGCTAAAGAGTTTGGGTAGAAGCAACAGGCCATGCCCGTCCTTTTTCTCTCATGGTCCTTTCCTCCAGCTTCTCTCCACCAACAGGAGAAAACAAATAAACAAATAAATAAAATACACAAAAAAAAAAGATGACCAACAGATCAACCCCACCTCCATTCCAAACAATTATGCAACCCAAAAACTTTTGAATCGGAAATGTCAACAATGAAAATGTTGATATTTCTGATTGAAACCAAACAAGAATTGTCATTTTGAATCAGCTCTTTGACATGGAAGGGAGGCTTGTTTGTTTAAATTAAATCACCCAACCGGAGCTACATTTTGTCATTTTGTATCCGAATGAAACAAAAAGAAATAGTTTCAAGACATCTTGGCAGAGCTGCCAGTGACGTTTTCCTGTGAAGAATTTTGGTTTCAAAAAATTTTGGCAGGTAAACCCTGTGCATCGAAGAGCTCCATTGACCATTGCCTTCCTCCTTAGGATAAGCCAACACATGGTTACGAAAAAATTGGCTTGATTAGCTTAACACAAAAACCAAATTATGGACCAAAATGCTCAAAATAATAATAATAAAAAAAGAACAAAACACTTCTGATTTTCCTTTGTTAGAAAATAGTGTTTTGTTTATATTTAATAAGTTTGGGATAAGAAGTGTTTTGTGAGCTTTTGGGTTTTTTTATCTTGTATTTCTTGTATTTCTTTTCTTCTGGAGAGTATACATACACATACACAAGTATATTTAAGCAGCCCCATTTAAATAATTTCAAACTGAGAAGTTCAATTTGGGAAGCAATCGAGATAACGACTTATTTAATGCTCACTTACTTTGAAAACATGGGTGAGTCTAAAAAAAAATAATAATAAAAAAAGCCCCAAAACTACTCAAGGAAGTTTTTGATTGTTCCAAAGTTATTTTTAGGCCTGTCTTATGTGTAACTGGGGAAAAAGAAAATCACACCTGGCTACCTGTAGTCCTCAAACTTTGAAAAGTTTCATGATAAATTTCACAAGCAGAAAAAGATCCATTTCTTTGAGTGGTCACCTTGTAGGGCGTGTGTACATAAATCATTGTGGATCACAGTTGACATCGAAGGTTTTTGTACCTATGGTTTTGTCTTCTGGATCTAGAACACTTTTCTTTTTCAAAAAAACTCCTCTCTCTGACTCTGCTGTGTGTCAGGGAGTTCATACAATGTAAGTGGATAATCTGAGAAAGGAAATTCCCTTCTCTCTTTGTTCTTTTCACTTAAAAAAAATACTATGGCATTCATAAAGTTGGTTTGGTTCCTGCGGCGGACCTGAGATGAGTTTCATATTTGTGTCTAACAATCGGTACATAACCTTGACTGCATGAGACAGGCAGATGTTTTATAACGAAGGCCATGAGCCTGTTATTTTTGTATAAATAACATATTGAGCTAAATACGTATATAAGTCTTTCTAGGTTCAAGGTATGAATTAATGTTATGCAGAATTATTGGGTGACTTGTACGTTAACGTGAAAGAAAAAATGTTATCTTGCAAGGCCCACAGTAAAACACTGGTAACACTTTATATGATTCAAAAATATGAAAAAGGTCATTAAAAATAACCATTTGAAATTGTTCTAATGGCTTAAATCAGACTGATTTCCTTACGTGTCCTAGCTTCTCAGGCACTTTTAGCATTCTTCTGAGCTTTACATAGCAGATTATCTATCTATCTATCTATCTATCTATCTATCTATCTATCTATTTATGTATATCTATCTATCTATCTATCTATCTATCTATCTATCTATCTATCTATCTATCTATCTATCTATATCTGTCTATGTATATCTATCTATCTATCTATCTATCTATCTATCTATCTATCTATCTATCTATCTATATCTATGTATATCTATCTATCTATCTATCTATCTATCTATCTATCTATCTATCTATCTATCTATCTATCTATCTATCTATCTATATCTATCTATCTATCTATCTATCTATCTATCTATCTATCTATCTATCTATCTATCTATCTACCTACCTACCTACCTACCTACCTATCTAATCTATCATCTATTTATCTATACACACATATGTAAACTCTCAGACATACAATAGTTAGCAATTCATTGTATCCCACTACAACGTAAATGATGAGCAATTATATTTCAAGAGAGTTGAAAACAGGGGGGAATGCGAATTGTATTTCAATCCATTTTTTGCTCAAGAATTGGAAATCCAACTGTTTGAACAATTGGTTCCAAAATAGAAGTACCAGTGATTTTAAAAGATGCCCTTTTATTTTGTAAATCCCTCAGACATGTGGTATCAAGTTTCAACATTGTTGTGTGAACAATGGCAGACACGGATCAAAATTCAGGGCCAAGGGACTGGAAACCAAGTGCAAACCTTATTTTAGAAGACATAACCCCCCCCCTTTTGGTTGATTCTCCATGGGTTTAGGATATTTATATCCCCTGCATCCCAAACCATTTATCTTGTATGTTATTTTGATAACTGAGTATTGTGTCTCTACCTCAGCATCTTGATGTTGACAAAGAATGTGCCATGCTCACTGCTGTCCAAAGAAAAAAAAAAAAAAAAGGAAGAAAAAAGACTTTATCTCCAATTTCTCAACCAGGACAATTAGAAGAAACCTTGGTAGCTTAGCAACATCGTAATATGGTGCGGGAGATGACCACATGGGAGGCTCAGGTTCAAGTCCTGACTTTCTTACCTATCAGATCTTTCTGCAGCCGCCTTCTCCCTACAGAGCCAGTGACTAAACACTTCTCCGTAATCAGGCAGCATACAAAAGTTGTAGGGCTCAATGATGCAGCGCTTGCTGACACCAGCAGAAAACCAGGACCTGCCCTTTGCTCAGGCTGCTCAAACACGCAAGTGCTTTTGAGTGTTTGCCTCCTGTAGCTCTTTCAACATCCATCAGTTTGTTACTGCTCTTACAGTTGTGGTTATATTTTGCAGCCTTTCCTGAGCAAACAAGTAACTCTGATCTTGTAAGCGCATGGAATTCTTTCCCTCATAAATAACTTCAAAGAAACTAATTACTAATAAGCGTCAAAACCTATCCTCAATTCTCGTGTGCATCGTTGATCTATGATGGTGTGGATTTCAATCACAGCTTTCATACTGATTACAATTTTGCATATATATGTATACATAGCCTTGAATGTACATACTTATATATATTTAAGGCTTTATAAAGTAATGTAGAAGCAGTGACATGAATAAGAAGCACAACATATTAGCAGAAGTGTAACATCAATCAATAAAATACAGGACCAGCAGGAGGTAATTTAAAGCTACATAATTTAGGATAGGGAGTGAATGGAAATACTGGATCTGCTTGGGAATTCCAGGTATAAAGAATTGTTTAATCTAGCTAGGAAAGTCATAAAAGGAATTGATAACTAGAAGTTGAATTCAGAGAAAAGATCACATTGAAATGAAGACGTACATGGTTCATAGTGATTAATCATTCCATAAACTTAATAGGAGGATTGGTAAAAATCTCCACCTCATGACATTTTCAGGTTGAAGACTGGATGACTTCCTAGAAGATATGTTTTAGTCAAGCAAAAGTAATTGGGTTCAGGACAAGAGCAGACATGAAATGAGTTAAGAACTGTCTAACTGACAGATCTCTGAAAGTAATTGTCAATGCGGAATTATTGTTGAAGAGAAGTGTTACTAGACTGTTCCCTTACGCTATTCATCAGGGATCTGGAAGTAAATATAAAACTACTCCTGATGACATTTGTAAATGACATTATGCTTGGTGAAATAGCAAAGAATGAGAGTGGAGGGCAGTGTGATGTAACAAACTGCGCCTCCTGGCTTGGGTAAACAATATTCATTTTCATGCAATGAGATGCTAGTTGCAATAAGGCGCTTCTTGCAAACACAACCCAAAACCTGGACAAGCACTTTGAGTTGGACCCTCAAATCTGAAAGTGTAGATGTGATCCTTGGCTCTGAAACCAGGCGGCTTGTGGTGTATGGCACTAGTAAGGTTGAACTCAAGAGGCTGTTTATGGGTCTGACAGCCACATTTTAAAACGTATGGTGACAAAATTGGAGACGGTACAAAAAAGAACCACAAAAAATGATTGAGGGCTGAAGAAAATGATTTGCAGGGCAAGCGTTGAAGAATTATGTTTAGCTATCAGAAATAGATTTGATTCCAGGGGAAAAATAGCTTGTAGGTGAGGAAATTACATGGTACCAAGAGATCGGAGTTAGGTACCTAATTTCTAAAAGGAGCAAGGCTGGGACCATTCCTCCCTTCAGAATTTCCTACATAACAGTTTAAGTGAACTCTACTCACTGTAAATCCAACCAATTTCTAACTCTGTCCACATACTGTAATTGAAAGACCTCACTTAAAGCTTTGGGGTCCACTTTGGGGCTAGGTGTTATACTGCCCTAGTGCAATTCTGGATTTGGTCTGGGATTCCTTTCTGGAAACACAGTTTAACTGAGTAAAATAAAACTATTCTTTAGCCTAAGCCAAGCTGAAGCACTGATGACCTTGACAGGCTGGAGACAACCTTTGAAAATGAATTTGCAGAAGAATCATGTAAATGTCTCTTTAACTTTGTCTGACAGCAACACATACACAGTGCAGTTCTCATGAAAGGTACCATACAGGACCAAGCAAAATCTTACCACTCCTTGTCGAAAGTAGCCATCTGAAGAAACAGCACTGAGGTGAGGAAAAGTGAAGACTTTTCCTAAAAGACTGTTGAATCGCTGAAACTGGAGGTTTTTGCTTTGACTCGGTTTGGCTCAGAAAATTTCTCCAACCCAAGATGATGGACTTTGTGGCACAGAAATGGACAGAGCCTGGCCTTCATGGTAAGACCCCACTGGTGAAGTGTGATATCATCACTTACATTTCCAACCTGTTCAAATCAGAGCAGACACCTGAACCTCATCTTCCAGATCAGTGTTCCAAGTATAACACAGTTGGCTTTTGGATGAGTCTGCAGTTGTATTTTATTGGGCTGCTCTGTTAAGCATGGATAACATTAATTGGATCAGAATTACTTGATTTCTCTTGCCCGAGTATGTTCTCATTCCCCTGTAGAGGATAACAATTTTTATTTCTTATGAAAAAAACACAGAATAGCCTTGGCTTTATTAAAATATGAAGTGTACTCCCCCCCCCCTTCCAAAAAACCCTACACCAATTACCTTCAGAGAATATGGAAATGTCTTCCTCCTTTGTTCTGTATGATTTTGTTGGGCCAGTCACACAGTAGGAAACACAGACCACGAGATAACATCATCAGTTAGAGGATGCATTGCACAGGTGAGGTGAGGCTGGCCCCAGAAATTATTTGAAGGGAAAAAAATGAGCATGCTCACATGTTATCAGTAATATGTAAAATCCTTCAGATGGCAATGGACAACATCCATATGGATACCCACCCATGGACAATATCTATATAGACAATATCCAGTTCTCAGTATATATGCATCTTCTTTATCTAAAATGTAAATCATCGGAGCTGTCCCTTTCCTCCCAGGGCTTTGCAGAACTTGACACATGTATGCTTCATATGTTTTAATTATTTATCATTGTTGTGGGACACCTGAAACTTTTGAAGATGGAAACATGAGGAACAAGGTGTATCTCATTTCAGTGTGAAGCTCTATCCGAATAGTAGTTTGCAAACATACTTCATGGTGCTTGGCATCGTGTGTGTGAATGAACCTCTGCCAGCCCATGCACAGTGAGAACAAGACCCCAAAAATTCAGGGTGTGACATTCAGCATGAATCATAGGATCATATCATAGAATAGTAGAATGTCTGGTGGTATTAAACCTCTGTCATCTGTACTGGGTCTCATCTAAGGGACAGCACCTTTTCCGAACAGGCAGCTGATGGCATCATGTTGAGGTTGGTCGCTGTGCTTGTGGGATGCTTGAGCCTCTACCATGGCCAACAGTAGCACACCCAGTAGAAAGCAGATTATATTTATCAGTGCCAGGTCGACAGCAGAGCCTCAGAATACCTAATTCTGCCTTTTCTCCCTTTCCCCTGTTCATTATCATTCCCTGACACCCCTGTGGTGATAGCCAGCCTTGTCATCAGGTGGTGCAGAGATCTCCCGAGTTGCATGGAGCATCACCAGGCGTCAGCCTGAGCGACCCTCACTCCCCAACCCGATAGAAAACCAGGCAAAAAATGCTCGGTCTGCAAAAACTGATGGCTGATTGATTCCCCATGCTCCGGGGGATGTGCAGCGCAACTTTTTAATTCACACCTCAGTCATTTATCAATGTGTTCTTATCGCAGAGTTTCTCTATCAGCGAGTTAAATTTGGAAAAAAAAAAACCCTCAAAACTACTCGGGCGCCTGGGGCTGACACGGGTGGGTTTTGCCGCACGGCTGTAGTACTCTCTTGCCTGTTGCACCACAGCATCTTGTTACTATCCTTTTCGCTACCAACCTCTTTAATTATTGCAGTTTTCGGTGGTTTTGGTTGAATAGCCATGAAGCATTGCCCCCTGCCGGCTGGTCGCACGGCTGGCTGCGAGCGCAGGGATGGCCGTCCATCCGTCCGTCCATCCGTCCGTCTTTCCATCCATCTGCAACCGCTCCTGCAACGCTCAGCCTGGGGAGAAGGTTACAAGTATAAAGATTTTCAGCTCGGTGTTTAGATTTTTGGAAAAGAAAGGAGAAGAAAGCCAGAAAGAAATCATCAGCACCAAAAGCATTGCTTGAGTCTGTAGAATTTAACACAGAAATACATTTTTATGGGTTCTTTTCCTTATTTTTTTTTGGGGGGGGTTATGCTTTAAAATATTAACTGACAAAGCGTTTCTTGCTGCAGCTGCACAACATTGTGCTCATGCAGCAGCATGTGTGATTGAGAGAGACTCGTGAAGTCCTGCTGTTCATTAGGAGTGAAATGCGGACTAACAACATGGGTGGTAAAAAGTCACTGGCAATAAAAAAAAAAATTGTTTGAGAGTGGGATGCAGCTACCTTAGGTACTAATTTGTCCCTTGATTATAGCAGGATCTAAGCAGCTCATAGTATCATCGAAAAAACATTTGTACTCATAATCTGCAAGAGCTGAGGGGACACCAGTGCTCTCATTTTACAGACAAGGAGGTGAGGCCAAAAAAAAAAAAAAAAAAAAAAGAGAATTATTTACATCATGTCACAAAGGGCAGAAGGGCTTGAATTCACATTTCTTGTGCCCTAGACTCTTCTTGCCCTGCTCACAGATGAGTTTTCCTTGCTTTGAAGTTTACACGAGGTCTGTCCAGCTTAAGCTGCAAGGAGTTTGAGTAGCAGGATACGTTTTAAACTTCTTTTTCACTTTGACAAAACTCTGTATCTCAAATAAATTATATAATATAGAGCAGAAAACTTCTAGTGAGAGCAAGCTAAAAATATAAGATTTTTTCTTTCTTTTTTTTTCTCTCCATCACAGCTCCTGTTCCCAAATTACACTTGCCTTGCTCAGAGTCTTAGAAAGCTGACACAGAACAAATTGTCCTATGTAAATTGCAAGTTTCCCTTCTGATTGACAGCAATCCACAAAGATGGACTAATTCCAGAGGAAGTCAAGCAAAGACTGTGTCATAACTATTAACCCAATTTTAAAGATGTTCCAAATTGCCGCTGAGTTGCCAGCACGTCCTTCATATAACATCGCACGTAAGTCCAAAGTACAGGAGCCAGACAGAGTACACGTGAGCGGGACGTAGCGGGCTACAGTTTTGCTCCGCTGGCTAATGGAGCTTGTGTTGAGGAGGGACAACCACGTACTTCTTGCTCTCTCCTAGAGACTTTGATCTTGAAGACATGCCATGGGCAGTCAAGCGTATGACGAGTTACATTTTTTCTGCTTGTTTTGTCTGCTGCTGTTGTCCTTAAACCAAAACAAGGCATTAAGGGAACAAGGACAATTATTTTTTTGAGATTTGTTTAAGGGAAAGGGAGAGGGACTATGGGCTGCTGTAAAGTTGATATTGTCACACAGCTGATTTGATCGTGCCACTCCTTACTGCAAAGCCGTGACTGAGCTTATCGAGGTCTCCCTTTGCAAGTGATAATAAACCTAATAGCTGCCCACAGCTTAATATTTTTTCTTGCACTACATATGTTCACTTTTGGTCCTTAGATTTTTATTTTTTTTTTTCAGTCTCCATCTGTTCTTTTTCCTTTGAGGTACTTTAGTTACCATGGAAATGACAACATCATCTGGATGGGTGGAGCGGTGTGCAGTGTAAAGTTGGTTTCCTATATAAAGTGGTTTGTAAGGTACAGGGATAGCTGACAAAAATACAGCATTTTATGTGATAGGTTTTCACATTTTAGGTGTGCAACAGGCAGATACCTATGTATCCTTGTGAGTGCACAAGACATGGTGTGTCTGTTGAAGGAGGCGGCACGTTTTTGCTCTGCCTGATGAAATCTTTCACTTGAGTCTTTCACACCTGATTTCTTCCAACCTCTAGTTGCAAGTTGGATTTTATTTATGAAGGGCCTGTTGTAAGACACTTTCTGTATCCTCTGATTCAGGTGGGTCAGGCAAGGTGGAGAGCTCGTTCCCTGGAGATGCACATCTTTTATCATCATTACCATGAAGAAGAACAGGAGGAGTTGATTTCGGGGGACGTTGTCACATGGGTTTTGTTGTCTGGTTATGTGTGTGGCATTGCCTCCTTGGTCTCTGGGAGGTGTCTTGTGCCTTCAACAAGTCCACACAAAAAATGATCCATGAAAAATACAATCCAGACATAGATAGCACACTTTTCATCTCAACAGACCCAGCAAATCCAAGGCAAAACCCTCATTTATATCAAATCGGACCTTATTTGAGCTCAAGTCTTATGAGGAGTGGCTGAGTGAAGTGGGATTGTTTAGTCTGGAGAAAAGAAGGCTGAGGGGAGACCTTTCGCTCTCGACAACTACCTGAAAGGGGACTACAGTGAGGTAGGTGTTGCTCTCTTCTCCCAAGTAACATGCAATCGGACAAGAGAAAATGGCCTCAAGTTGTGCCTGGGGACATTTAGGATGGGTATTAGGAAAAATTTCTTCACAGAAAGGATTATCAAACATTGGAACAGGCTGCCCAGGGAAGTGGTGGAATCACCATCCCTGGAGGTATTTAAAAGACAGGTAGACGTGGTGCTGAGGGACATGGGTTAGTGGTGGTTTTGACAGGGTTAGGTTAATGGTTGGACTTGATAATCTTAAAGGTCCCTTCCAACCTGGACGATTCTATTATTCTGTGATTATTTCAACAGTGACCCAACAGACTTTAACACAGTCCCAGAAGTTATTATCCACTATTAGCCTCTGTAGCATCTGGTAATATTGATTATACAGCCTTGTGGAGATGAAGGTATTTTAGATGAATAATGATTTTTGGCAAAGGATATTAAGACAAGGGCCAGATACATCAAAAAGATGAGAACTTGGCCCATGAAACTTAATATTAAGGCCTGTACAGTCTACAAAGTGCTTTTAGGCTAGTTCATATATTCAGTGGATGTCTCCTAAAGAACCTGAAGTGCTCTCTGCTTGTCTAATCAGGTATGTGTATGGGGCCAGGGGATATATCACAGAAAAGGTTTTAATGCAGTTCCCACTGAGATCAAATGAACAGGAAAGTGCTAATTCATCAGAGCATATGCAAACACACGCTCCTGACGGAGAGTCTTTTAAGCACAGGCACATCTGGCTGGCTGGGACAGCATTCAGTCCTTTGAAAGTTTGGTGCGGAGAGGATGAGGAACCCACAGAACAACAGGGAGTCCCATGCAAAGCCCATGGGAATGACTTTGGTCAGTGTTTAGAGCTTGCTGAAGACAGGAGTCTGAGGTTAAATCCTTCGATCTTCTATCCTAAGCTTATTTTGCTACATAGGTAGAGTAGTAGTATTTCTTTATTTCTGTTATGGTTATTTTTAGGCGCTCTAACTCCAGCTGCAGCCATTTCTTACCACAACAATCCTTTCAAGAAATAGCCTCCCTAGCAACACTGGAAACCTTTCACATGAAACAAACAAACAAACAAACAAACAAAACCAACCAAAAAAACTCAAAACAAAACATACCAACCCCCCCCCCCCCCCATCAAAAAAAACCTAACAAACCCAGCAGCCAGCAGTAGAAATCCTTCTCAAAGGCACATCCCAGTGATAAACAGACTTGTGATTCTCAGAAGGCTCGGAAACTGGTCGTGGTGACGGGGTTTTTGCAGCAATTCAGGAAAATCCATCTCTTGGTCCAGCATGGATGGCAAACTCCAGGGCCAGGAACCTCTCAGCAGTCTTCCTTATTTTATTTTTTGTGCCTTGGCTGTGGAAAGCCGGAGCATTCATGTGTCAGGCACCATCCTGGCTAAAACACGGCCAATTGCACCAGTGAACTCCAGAGCGAAGAGCATGACCTGTTATAATCGGTGCCAAGAGCTTTTAGCCAGGCGGCGACAGGCTTGTACTCGGTGTGAAGCGAGCACAGGAGGAGTGCTCATCAGACAGACTCATCAGGAGAAAACAAGGGCCCAGGGGGTAAAAAGGCTGGTTTCAGCCCTCTTAGAGATGGGGATGTTTGAAGCGACACCTCTGCAAAGGCTGCCAGCAGCCGGGGAAGCTTCCAGCCTTGCGGTGTCACGCTCTCGGCACAACAAACCACTTAATAAGCCAGCAGCTGCTCCCAGCGTCAGTTCCTCTCCAGAGCAGTTTCCACCCGAGCCACATTTCTCCACATGTGGAGTGTGTTGGAACCATAGAGAAACAGGGCTCAGAGGAACCAGGAGAGGTCATTGCTGTCACCCCCACCACCTGCTGACACAGCCTATGCAGCAAGCGCCAGATCAGAGAAGACAGTTTTGAAACCTCTTGGGCAAACACAGGCAGGAGCAAACAAACAAAAATAATAATAAAAAAGCCCTTTCTTGCTATAATATGGCCAGTTAAGAGTAAGTGAGGATTCAGCAGTGGATGACCTCTAGGCATCTTAGTGGTGCATTTCAATCCTTTCTGTTGCTTTGTTTTCTTTCCACTTCAACTTAAAGCTGAATTTGTTGTGGTTGCTTCAGAGGTCCCCAATCATTTTCTCTAGGGGTCAGTTTTCCCAAATTCCCTTTAGCAGGTCACAGAATTTGTTGTCAGGTCCTTTGTTAGGATGGTTGGACACCACACATTGCCTTCACCTGTGGCAATGCTCCTCAAAAGAATACAGGACCATCCAAGGGAAGGGGGGACATATTCCTCAGTCAGCAGCTCAGAAATCTCCAGCATAACCTACACAAGATCCAGATCCAAATCCAAACAGACATCAAGTATGAGAAGACATGGACTAGTCCTAGATGTACAAAAGTCTTTTTCTTACATTAAACATAAGGTTGTTACAACCTAAATTCCAGTTGTCTCCTTCCCTTGAGCTGATTCACAGTGGAAATCCAGGGTAATTGAAGTTAATCCAAGTACAGAGACCAAAACAAAGGTTTTTGCTCAAATTGAACCATTCTTTGTTCCAGTTGAAGCTACAGTGGGGCAAGAAGATCCCTTATTTCATAATAGCTCTTCCCCTCACATCTTATAAGAGGTGTTTTACAGCTCAGATGTAATAAGAGGGAGGACTTGGTATTATTTTTTTTTCTGATTTAGATCTCTAAAGGGATATACACTGTAAAAAGTTAAAAACTTGGGAGTTTCTCTTTAATGTATCTGTTTTTAATGAACTGCTTGTGTTCCACATCGGCATTACAGCTTTGTGAGCAATGAACTTATTGGTCTGCTAGCCAAACCTCTCAAAATAATATGAATGTTCTCCTTTGAGTTTATTCAGCTATTAATATATTTCTTGCTCTTTTTCCCATCGAAATGATAAATTGGGGGAAAAAAAAATTAGGTTGAATTCAATGTGTTTCTTTTGCTGTCATTTC
Organism: Alca torda; assembly: GCA_008658365.1. Lineage (NCBI taxonomy): Eukaryota > Metazoa > Chordata > Aves > Charadriiformes > Alcidae > Alca > Alca torda. The sequence continues at coordinate 5,552,230 of CM018101.1, forward strand.
TTAATTTCAGATAAATATGGGAATTAGAGAATATGAAAATAAGACATTTTATCTTGAAGATATAAGCCTTTTCTGACCAAAGGAATCAAATGAATGAAATACAGATTCACACATAATTTCAATAATAGACGTAAATTTGGTGGAGGTTTTTTTTGTTTTGGTTTGGTTTGGTTTGGTTTTTTTTTTGAGGAGGTACATGTTACAATACAAAATGTCACCAGGATCTAATTAGGATCAAGATGTTAAGCTAGCATTGAAATCTAGAGTGGAGAGGCTGGTGCATGGGCTTCATGTACTCAGGGTTGCTTCACTCCTGCAGGAAGTGGGGAGAAGTGGTTTGTACCAGCTGCACCCTGTACATTGTTTTCTCATTCGTCACCAAATGCCAGGAGTCACAGTAATCCATCCTGGAAGTGACAAACATATCATACCATGGGGTCTGATCCTGTGGGAGGAAGGGTGGAATTTCCTATGGGTGCAGATGTCTCAAGAGAAAGGACTTTTTTTAAGCCTGGAGTCTCTTCCTGGCTGTCCCAGGTTAGTGACGAATGGACCACGATCTCAAGGCTTTTCACTATTCCATTAGTCTTCGCTAGTCATTTCTATTGTTTTTATTGTGAGTATTTCTGTATTGATTGCAAAGGGAACATTGTGGATTTGGACTGTGGTAGGAATCATTCCCACATATGAAAGACTGGGATTTTGTTTTTTATCCTTAATTTACCGATCAGGTATTTGCTGCATCTGCTACTTGTACCCTTGTTTCTCATAATCCTATGTCTGTCAGAATACACTCTGACCTTTAGCCACAGAAAAAAAAAATAATCTTATAACAGGATTTACAATGAAAATGGGTACTCATTTGTTGAAAGCCGTTGGAATGGCAGCTAGCCTCTTAAGGGCAGGATTAAGGTTACGAAGGCAGAAGGAAGGTTATTATTTCCGCATCTGGTGAGTGTTGTATAGTCCAGCCCCCAGATGATCTCACATCCTATATGATTTATCCATAACTATGAATCAAACGCAAAAACTTGTTTGCTGGAGTTCTTCAACAAATGCTCATTGTCCAGAGATGCTGAGTCATGTGCCAGTATCTCCTTTCTTTCCTCACACCCTTTTTTGACATCCAGGACTGAGACATTTGGAGCAGAAGCGTGGCCATACCCATCACCTCTGACATCTTACTCATGGGCACAGCTATGGAAACTGAGGTAGCCGTGGATTTGTTGCTGCGCATCCCCACATAGTCACATGCAATTACACACATGGGTCTTTAATGATGTTCAGTCGCTGAATTCATATCTGTGGAAAACGCTGTGGAAATTGTTTTTTCCCCTCCCTGTGTTGCTTGTGAGGCTAAAGGAGTCCTTTCACGTTTGTGACATTATAGCTGTGCAATATATGATGCAGCTAACCTTTTGTCTTCTCCTGAGGTTTGGGTGATATGCTTTGGGCACCATCTTTCAACACAGGGACAGAGCCAAGGCCTTTTTGATGGGGATGGAAAGTGTCTACTGCATAAAACAGAAAAGTGTTTCTCCCAGGCTACTGCCATCCCATTGCGCAGCTGCACCTCCAGCTCGTCCCCTTTCAGGAGAGGCACTGCTGCCGGTCACAGCAGTATTTACCCCAGGTTTAGGCAGGGATGTAGTTTCATGAGAAGCAGAAGAGAACAGTGCAAGTTACAAAGATTTACAAAGCTTTGCCTTTACATCACACTGGTTCCTCCTGACCACTCCATCCTTTTGTTTGAATTCTGGATATTCTTTCTGGTATCAACTTTTCTCCAGGAGCCCTGCATCTGAGGTCTAGCATTCCTTTATTTGCTCTTCCTCTTCTTTTAAACTTCCTCTTGCTCTCACAGGAGCACCTGTGGTATACAAAAACACAACAAAAGCACTTAAGCTAGACTGACATTTTTATTCTGGGACTTTGGTTGTTTTTCTTGAGTGAAGCACCTTTTTTCCAACACCCATCAGTAGCTTTATACTCTGTAGAGATAGCAAGAAAACACATTTCCTATCCTGGAAGAAGTGTTAGGTTTTGGGTTTTTTTTTTTTTGTTTGTTTGGGTTTTTTTTAAAAAGTTTGTTCTCATTCAAAAGTGAGCCTATAGAAAAAAATGTCTTTTCAGAATTTCATATGGAATGAAAATTTTGGTTAAAAACCCCTGTCCACCACACATTAAAAAGCCCCAGACAATGAAAGGATTTACACAGACAGAGTTCACACTACACTTTTATTATTGTAGAAGTAGTATGACAGTGATCCTGACTCAGTTACCCACATATGGATTTCTTATGCTCTTTGATATGTTGAAGAGTGTTTGGGGTATCTCCAGGGCCTGAAGCAGATGGCACAAGACTTCTGCCCTTCTGGAACAGCCCCTAAAACCTAGTGGGATACTCCAGGACATCTCAGATGCCCACAAACATCGGTGTATGGGCAACAAAACTGAGCTCTGACACTGCACTCCTCGTTCTGGGGGACTTGGTCTGTGAGCTCAGTCCTACATCTTCCTCTTTGCTGAAGTTTGATCTAATGAATCTCACTTGGTATCAGCACTGTGCCGATTTCAGCATGTGTGCCCATGTCTGAGAGACGGCCCACTAAATCTCCTGTGTTTCTGGCTGGTGTTTCCAGCCAGGGTGTAGACCTATGAAGCTTGGCTAAGTGCTTAGTGCAAAGCTGGGAGTATATGTTTGAGTGTGGAACTTGACTTAAATTTGACATGTTTATCCCTGTAACACCGCTAACACTGACAGCTCTTGTGTCACGCCAGAAAAATTCAATTTATACCATGTTTCCTAAAACCTTGCAAAGCCTGGGCCAAACAGACATCCTCAATGCTGGATATACACACCCTAGTATCAGTTCAAATAACTAGGAAGAAAAGAGGCACATACATAAATAAAAAGAGCAGAGCAGATAAAAATAAACTGGATTACTGATGCTGGACTCATTTTTATTCAGCCGATCTCATCACTAGCACAGCCTTGATAGTGCTCCCCTTCTCCCTTTTGACCTTCTCTTTTAGGCCAAGCCTGTGACCTTGGGTGATCCAGCTCACTTTACACCTTGGCCTAATTACAGCCAGTGGAGCAGGGGGTGGAATATGATAACCGTCCACGTCTTTATCATAGGTGAAAACAGGCAGAGTAATCATTTAGGGTGAAGTAGGTAAGGCTGGGAGTAATGAGATGGAAAGTTTAGATTGAATATCAAGATAAAATTACCCACAATATATTCTTTTAGGCAAGGGGATGTATTAAGTCTCAATTAGTGGCAGTATGATCTAATAGCACCACAGCTACTGACAGCATTATGGTCCCTTGGCCTATTAAATCATCTTTCAAAGAAACCAGTGGAAGGCTAAACTGGACAAACCACCAGTAACTGTAATATAAGGACTAATCCCATGATGGAGCCAGAGTGGAATAAACAGGCAATTTCTGTGTCACTCGTGAGAAGATATCGCACTAGGTAATGATATCCACCAAGTTCTGTCTCTGTGCAAAGATCCTTGATGACATTTTCAAAACTGCCTAAGTGACTTAGGAGTCCTAATCCTCTTCTGAAAACCAGTATCGTAATTTACGCATCTAAAACCTATTGTGTCACCTACTGAGAATGAGATTTATGAAGTTACCTCTCTTAAAAGTGCTTGGGTTTGAAATGACCATCTAGACACATAAATTCATATTTATTGTCGAGTACTGCAGGCAGACACAGGCTTGCTCTGCCTGTTCTCTACAGTGAAGGACTAAGAGAAAGCTTGGTAAATTAGGCACACAGCAGGGGTTTACCTGTAATTTGCAGTGTGAACAAACCCTAAACCATGACGAAACTAGCATGAAGTCTCCCAGAGTGGCATTTTGTGGGATGTTTCTTTCTGAATGCGTGTTCTGATGACACATGTACTACGTGAATCAATGTATGTCACTGCCAAATGTAATACACCTTCAATGCAGAAACAAGTTAGTGGCGGATGAGCATCCAGCTCTGAATCTTCATGTCACTGCCACAAGCCTGAATGCTATAGAAAACCAGAGCATCAAGGGTACTATTGCAATTTGCATAAGTAGAAAACACAGTGATTAAATGTTATCAAAGAAAGCTATCGCTCAGTTGTCAGCTCCACAAGCAGATTCCAGTGTTGTCTTTCCAGCTCCTTGATAATAATCCCCATAAGTTCTTGCTAAGAGCTGCATTGAAGTAACCTGTCATTTACTCTGTCTTTCACCAATTCAGCTCAAAGAGATGCGCCAGCTGTGATCACTTGGAGTCAGAGCTGCTGTGTTGCAAAGTATTGCTACAGCTGCAGGCAGAACATACAATTCGGAGATCTGCCGAACACAAAAGTCATGGAAAAAGGCCATATCACCCATAGCACCCTACCATCACAGAAGGAGAAGTATCGCCCTAGGAGAGGAGAGGTAAGTCACCCACATGCTTTGCGTGTGACTAACAGGGGCACTATGTAGCAAGGCATTCCTTGTCTGAATGGTGTCTTGTCTTCTCTTTTCGTGGTTTCTGTTGGCCTCTGGTGTGGAAGCAGCGTGAGCAAAAGGCTGTGGAAAACACTACAGGTCGCACCTCCTGGGGGATCTGGAAGACCTGTTGTTTTGTTGATGATGGGTCCCCATATGATTCAGTTTTCCCAATACGTACTGCTGAGTGCCGCAAAACCAAAGAGGTGTTATAAAGCTCCCTCAGGCAAGATGATGCCATTACCAGCCTACATGCACTTTGTAAGGATAGAAAATGCCGTTATCAATCAAACATGACCTTTCAAGGTAGAAAATAAGATTGAAACATAGTTTGTTCTTCCCACGGCCATGTTTCTCTACCCTAGAATGCATCTTCTGATACACATGCTGTCGGGTGGTTGGACTTCTGTCTCCTACATTCAAGATTTACCTTTCTTATTTTATTTTTTTTTTTTTTTTCCTCCAGGTGCAAGTGTTTAATGTGGACCAGTTTAGCACAACTGTAAGTCAGTGCATTTTTACTGAAATTTCCGGAACTGACACCAATCTCTCTTTTTGCCAAGCAAAACTCATTTGCTGAGCCTAAAAGTGAGACCAGCTCTTCTCCTGATCCTCAGGAGAGGGGACAGCCAGAATGGTTCTGTGGGCTGAAGTTCTGCCATTGTGTTTCACTCAGACATTTGTCCCCTCTCTCCCTTTCATTGCTCTTTGTCAAATGACTGATACCTCTGAGTGTAAAACACAAACTCCCCTGTGACAAGGTTGTCTCAAACATTTGGTCTTCTTGGAAACCTCAGCCTACCAATGGCTAGCGGGTTCCTGGGGCTAAGTGGGATAATTACATTGTCCTCTATGGAGCCATTTAGAGGTTGATAACATTATCACAATTATCTGATTAAACTTTTGCTTGCTGTCCTTTAGAATTACTTCCAGTCCTCTTCAGACTCTAAAAAGCATGAGGCTATGACACAACGGTAGCGATGCCAAGAGCTTCCTTGGTGCTTCCTTGGTGCTGTCATTGCCAAGAGATTGGATGCCAAATGGCTCAGGTCTTCTTCAGCTGGGGGATCTGGATTAGTCTGAAACCAAACAGGTATATGAAAAAGGCATGACGCATAAACAGGCCGAATAAAAAAGGACTTGTGGACTGCTCTCCAGTGTCATGGCTCCTGACTGGTGGCCCCGATTATGTTTCAAGCCACCTTTATCATAGCACAATAGAGTCAAACCTCATCCTCAGGACATCTTGATTAGCCCAAGGATCTGTCTCAGTATAGTTAGCCTCCCAAACTTGACTTATATTGCTAATCTCTCAGTCCATTACATCCAGAATCATTTAAGACTTAATTTACTAAGAGAATTGTGAGCGAGAAAAACAACAAAGGAAGGAGGAAAAAATCAAATAAAAAGGAAATTCCAAACTATTAAAGCATGCTTTTGGGGACCAGAGGTATGTGAAACCTCTAAGTGTAAGTTAATCTGAGTGTTTTTCTCCACATAACTGTGATGGGACATATTTTCTTGAAGTTTGGAAAAGCATGTGATCAGACTTGCATCCAGACCTTGGGGCCTGAGGGACTTATCGGGGCTCTGTGATGGCAAAATCTGAGGACCTCAGCTTTTATATTTAAACAGATGCAGATAACTGTATTATTTCCAGATGAAACATGGAGGCACAGAGAGCTAGGTAATCTCTATTGGATTTATCCATATCCGATAGCAAATCTGTGACAGAGACAGAAAATAAGTATGAAGCCTACCTGGCCCACAGAGGCCTTCTTCTCATCTGCGATTCATCTTTCTGCTCTCAGTCCAGGATTTTGAAGGTTCCAGGAATGCATGCAAAGAATTGCCGGTCTTTCCAATGAATGAAACATTGTTGGTCTGAGTTCTTCCAGAGCAGGGCTAAAGCTCTGTTGTTCGGTGAGCTGAGTTTTTCAGTGCCTCCTGTTTTGGGTTGGGGCTTCAAGACTGAACAAGCTCCACAATTCAGCTTGTCTGCTTGCACAGCGACATCACGTGGAACTGCACACCAGCCTGGTGCAAGACCCTGACGAGGTCCCCAGTGAACTTGGCCCTGAGTTGGGTTTGCAGCCCAGCCCAAAGGAGCCTGGCTTCTGCTCTCCTTCTCAACTGCTTCCCACGGCTCCCATGTTTACTCTGGCAGCAGGTACCTTCAGTGCCCAAATCCCATAAAACCTAAAGGTGGTCCCACATCACTTGGTTTTGGATCAAGATTTGAATTTCCAAGCATGTCTGAGTCCAGGATTTCTATTTGGCCTGCCATAAACATGAAGTCATCCTAGAAATGTGCATCTGGAAAACAGACAATTTCCAATCTTTCAAGAGAGGTTTTGGATTCATGGGTACATCCGTTTCTGCATCTAGCACAAACACTGGTATTCCAATATTTCACTAATGCCAGTAAATGCAACGGGGTTTCTAGTTCTTACTGGAGCACTAAAAGGAATGAGGCCCCTTTTTGCTCTAAGTTAAGATATGGTGTTCAACCCAAAAAAGAAAAAAAAATGCTCCTATATTACAGGCAGGTTTACTAACATTTTCAAGGTTACAAGACAATCTGTTGCAAAACTGAGAGCAGGACCTGCAAATCCAATGTTTCATTAAGAGGGTGGAACATGTTAATAGAATAGAGGCTATTGTCTGTTGTCTAATGCTGTGAATCAATTTATTTTATTACTGGGTACATGTTCATGTGAAATTGGGCTAACTTTCTTTTCTGTCAAATATAATACATACGGTTCTGGCAACATCTGTTTTGTTTCACTTGCTAGAGCTGCGGGACTCCAGTCTCAATAAGGTCTTTCCAATTCAAAGAATAAAAGCTCCCAGGAAAGCTAGCCAGGAGCCCCTGTTTTTACAATAGATTGCTTGGCTGGTTGCAATACGTTCAGCTAAACATTTTTTTACAGAGTTTGAGAGCACTGCATGAATACCAAGTACATGAATTGTGATTAGCAGTTTCCCTTGGAAGTCTCCTTCTAGGAGCTCTTATTTGATTTGATCTTGTCTCAGGTAAATAAAAGGAACAAAATGGAAATGGCCTTTGACCCACTAATTAATCACTTGCTTCTGTTAACTATTCCTCCGTCAACGTTATTAAGTGGCAGCATCCGAGGATAAATAGGCAACCACGTAAAGAGGCTTAAGTGCCATCTGTCTGTTACCTGCTAAAGTTCTTTTGCCCTTTGGAGTTGATCCCTTGGTCTTATTGCCTTTTTCCCTTGGTCTTATTGCTTTTTTTTCTTTGTTTCTTTCTTTTTTTTTTTTTTTTTTCTTTTCCTTAAGAAGGTATTTGCATGCAATACTATTAAAATACACAGCTGGCCAATTCAGCCCTAGCTCCATGGTTGTTTGAAGGCACTCAGCGATTGCAAGCAAGTGTGGTTACAGATGCAGTGTTTATCTCTCAGTGATCAGAGTAACGAAGACAGCAATTGCTGTCACATGCAGAGCAGTAGTGATTAGCAATAGTTAATGTGCGTGTTGAATATTAGCAGGGAAATGTTTACTCATACAGCCCTGATGAGTACTTGCAATGAACGATAAATACTCCTTCCAAGAACAAGCCTGGAAGATCCCTCTCTGATAGTGCTCTTTCTGTAGGACCCATTAGAAGCATGGCTTTAAGTCTTATTCATCACCCCCTCCTTATGGCACACGTTTTGTCCTATGCAAACAATCAGGTATGTTTTCCACCTAGGTGTCATTTAAGCGGAAGAAAACAACACAGGAAGATAGATTTCATTGATCCATCCCTGTGATGTGGATGTGGATGAATTGTCCCTGCAGGTGAGTTGAAGGATGGAGAATCTAGCCACTGATGCTTACAAATGCTCGTGCAAAACGATTGTACCCTCACTCAAGCATCCAGTTGTATCGTACTCCCTATTATGTGATCTTTCTATGCCTGGAGGGATACTTGTTTCTGTCAGGTGGCCTAATACCAGCCTTACTCTTCAGTTTTCTAGTTAATGTGTAAGGTCAGCTTTTGGGCAACCTGTTATGTTACAACAAGTATACTCTGTACTTTTGCAGAAGGAAAGACTAAATTAGGTTGTGCACAAGGCTGCACAGCATAAATCTCAGAGTTCAGAAAGACCAACAGGGCTTCTTCATGTTCTGCAATGCTCACAACTTCATCTCCATGAAAAAACAGGGTTGAACAAAATTCTGACAACCTTTATGTCTACTGATGGAGGTGGGAGTTGTGTCACTTGTGTCACTTCAGGATTATAGGACCTTATCATTTGAGATTAAACTGGACCCAGGTATTGTAAGGGTCCAGTCATAAGTCATTGATGTTCTCAGTGATTTTTATAGCCTTTAGGCTAGATTTAATGCTGAGCAGATCAACACTATTTACTCAAAATCCTTGCAAAAGTGCATCATTGTTGCTTCTTTGCCATGAGCTATCACAAACGTGGGTGGCCTGTTTGAAATCTACATAGTCACAATGCAGAAGTGAAAAGTAGTATGGTTGGTGGAGTTTCACGGGCTGGTAAATGACCCTTAAATAAAAAAGTTGCCAAGTCAGTGGAGTTGCATTAATGTAATTGAAGTTACAGCCAGGATACCAAGGCAGGGTCCTTCGCTCTACCTTGATGCATCATAGAGCAGAAGCTGGCCCAGAGCCTGTAATCAGTTTGAACAATCTGTCAGGTGCTTTGGGATTTGGAGGTGAAAGGTGCTATGTAAATGTCAGTCATCGTTTGCTGGAGCACTACATCCAGCCTGAGAAGCACAGCCTGCCAGAGACACTTCAACAGGGTGTTGGGAGCGATCTTCTTGCGAAACATATTGCACTAGATGTAGGGATGTTTGTTGAGCAGAGTTGTGTAATTCTGGTTACTATATATCACCTGACATGCTTTCCATTATCTCCCTATTTTATCTGAGTTTCTTCCAAGTTTTCGTTATTATTTAAATAAATCAAACCAAATAGCCACGTACTAAGATATTTATTTACACAAAAGAAGTGTGATCCCAGCTCCCTAAAGCTTTTTATAGAAAAAAACAGATCAGAGTGAACCGTTTAGGCTGGATGGTTTATTTGGTTGTGGGTTGCTCTTCTTGGTTCATGAAATGTTTATGAGCCAATCACAACATTCTCACATGCACTCGTTATTGAAAACAACCTGTGAAGTAATGAATAGCTCATACAGGGGCTGGGGAGGACATTCCCAGCTGACATTCCATTGCTGACACTTCAAAACACACACTGCATCTATTACTTACACTGGTCACCTGGTTGTTTTGCTGCTTCCTTATTGTACTACTTAATTAATTAACTATCAGAGTGTGAATTTTGAGTGTTGCACCCATGTACATGGCTTGATGGTTGCTCTCAGGGGTATCCGGGGTATCCAAGCCTCAGAAGACTTGAATTTAGGCCCAGATAAACAGGCCAGTTCCAGGAGAGGTGATGGGCCACAAACAACCTTCTATAGGGATGCGATCTTTCTTTCAGTGGGTATTTGTGACTTTATGTTTCAGGTTTGCTTTTCAACAGGCTAAAGCTTCCTAGAAGTGAGTGTAAAAACAAAGAAAGGAGTATCTTATTTGGGTCCTCTGTGACCCAAACCACCTTTCCAAGGGGAGAAAGTGCACACAAATTCATTTCTCTGAATACCTGCAGAATATTTTTCATGCTGTATGACACCAATGAAGGGACTCTCCTTTCCTTCTCTGGGAGAAAAATAGGTGGTAGAAGAGGGAGACGGGTGGCTGTGCAGAAAGAGGACAGCAAGGCTTGGGAAGAATAAGAAGCTTTTCTACTTCAAGTCGGAAGACATGGGGAAGGTGAATGTAGACCAGATGAGGTTGCTCTCCCAGGCTTTCACTGCATGCCATGCTTGACCCAGTTCCCCTCAGCGGGCAACTCAGAGCTCTCTTGACACTCTTTTCAGGAGGAGTCTAGGAAAACCAGGTTCAAGGGAACCTCTGTGAAGACTTTCTTACTTCTCACTGTTCCTCTTCCTGTGATCTGTTCAGTTCTTGATTTCCGTTTTCCTCTTTTCCATTTTTTTTCACTTCAGTTTTGAAGGTGAAAAGTGCAAAATCCTTTCACCTGTGACATACAAATCCAAGTTTTCCTTAGATAATTACAAGTTCTTAGTATAATTTAATTTCAGTATCTCTAAGGTGAAGGACTTTTTTCTCCTCTATATACTTACAGGTTTGCACATGTAAACAGCATCTAGTACCTAAGAATTGCAGAGCTACATGTCTCAGCAAAATCACCTCGGAATAGACCAACCTCTATCAATCTAAAATCTATACATTTGTTATTTTGTGTGTGTTTGTGTGCTGATGGATCATGGCTGTCTTTTATAAACAAAGACACGCAAAAAAAAAACCCCAAAATGTGAGAAGGCTTACAAGCCAGAAAAAGGGAGATGGAGGAAGCAGCAGCTGTTTCTGGGGTGGTCTTTATGGAGCAGAGTTGTTTTGATTTGATTTATTTTATAGGAAGGTTAAGAAAGGCAAGACAGTTCTGTTGTTGGAAGTGAAATAATAAAAAGTTACTACTAAGACAGGAGCTTCTTCAGTTTTGCATGCACCATAGTTTTTAGAAAACTATTTTCCTATTTGAGGGCTGAAAAACAGATGACATTCTTGGGCACCAGTAACTTTTTTTTTTCCCCCAACACCCTTAGAATCAAGATTCAACTTTTCAACCTTGTGAACAGGGCTGAGAGGTTTTTAGGTTTTTTTTAATGAAAAAAACCCAGGAAAATAATTAAAATAAGTCACAAAATAAAGGCATATTCATTAAAAATACGTTCTGGAAATAAAGGAATTCTTTAAAAATTAGTGGAAGATATGAATCTTCCCACTAACCTTCCGTTTGAGAATTTGTCATACACTGACAAGTTTAGGGAGTGAACCTGGCAGCAGAGACCTTCATGAAAGGATGGTGATATTTATGAGATAAACTTGTGGCTTCAACCCCTTGGAAAGAGATGGGGAAAAAGGCACCAGTTTTCTTGGGACACATCCTTGTCACAATCTCATCTGAGACCTTATCATTAAGCCTGAGCAATTTTTCATTATTATTATTATTATTATTATTATTATTATTATTATTATTATTATTATTATGTTTAATACCTACCAATGATCCGGATAGAGTGCACCCTCAGTAAGTTTGCAGAGGACGCCAAGTTGGGTAGGAGTGTTGACCTGCTTGAGGGTAGGAAGGCTCTACAGAGGGATCACCATCCCTGGAGATATTTAAAAGATATGTAGACATGGTGCTGAGGGACATGGTTTAGTGGTGGACTTGTCAGTGTTAGGTTAACGGTTGGACTTAGTGATCTTAAAGGTCTTTTCCAACCTAAACAATTCTATGACTCCTCAACAGCAGTCTTAAGTCTCCCTAGAAGATGCTGAGAACAATGTTCACTTTGAGAAAGTATATGTAAATATAATAGGAAAGTGAAAGAAAAAAATATATTAGTGGCTTTTGCTAAATACAATGTAAATTGCTCAAAGGGTACATTTAAAGGAAATTGGTCATAAACTCTTAAGTATTTTCAAAGTTTGGATGCAGCCATATGTTAGCAAAAAGAGTCCAAAATAAAGTCAGACTTCGGAAATGTCTTAAAAATTCCCTTTTCACACAAACATGAATGCCTAAATTAACCATGGATTTAGCTGAATAGCCCGCCCACATCAATACAATCTGTGTCACAACTAAGTGGTGTAAATTTGTATTGTTCATATTAGAAGGATGAAGCTAAATGCAGCTTTAAGCGAAAGGTATTCACCAATAAACCCTAATACAATATGCATGCAGCGTAGTGTTCTGCTTAAAAAATGCATTACCATATAGAGATAAAATCCTAAGTTTCAAAATGCATAGTTACATGAACCCGTAAAAAATACATGAACTTGCAGGAGTTTGGCCCACCCTCTCTCCCCAGTGTCATTCCCAATGCCCGTCATGAATTTCTTGCTTAAAACGCTTTATTCTCTGAACATCCCTTCCCATCAGTAGGGGAGGGTGGCACAGCAGCTACTTCAGAGTGACCATGATGCTGGCAGACCAAATCAGCATCCCCTATATATCCCTCTATCGTTTGATGTAGTTAACAAATTAGCATCCACCTTGGTTCTGCCCCTTCCATCATGAAAGAGGCTACTAGGAGGTTTACGGCAATGCTTTTTCCCCGACTGCTGCCTCCAAAAAAGCCATCCCTAAAGGAGAAGATAACAAGGCTCCTAGTCTCAGCCATATGATTATCCTGTGTTAATGTCGCCCAGTTCCCCTGGAGTGCGGAACTTGTAACTATTACATGACTTTCATTTTTACATATGTAAGGAAAATGCCTTGATTCCCACAAGCTGTCAGTTAATGTTACAATGCTTTAGCTGAGAGGCTGCAAGCATCACCCACTCCTTAAAATGCTAATGATCTGCCTCAGATGTGTGATCACAGAAGCCCATGAGCTGGGCTGTTTTGTAGTCCCCTTGTATTTTTAGCTTGTAGCAATGATCTTGCGCCGTGTAATTCTGGGTTTGCAATTTGTTTAGGGTTTTTTTTTTTTTTTTTTTGTTTGGCTTTGTTTATTTGGTTGTTGGGTTTTTTATGGGTTTTTGGGGATTTTTTTTTAAAGCCTCCTGTGTGCTCACTAGATTGATTTGGGGGAGGGGAGGGGAAGCTAACCTATAAACATTTCTAAGTCATAAATAAAGGGAAAAACAGGAATAAAATGTCATGGGACAACCAGGATGGGATATATTCCAGAAGCAGAGATACGAAACGCCAGTTCCATTTAATCTTCTGCTTGCAGTGCCCAGCCCCGCAGATCAGTGTCTGAAGCTGTCTTGCCATGTCACTGAGAGGCTGAAGTTCTCTTAGAATTTCCAAATTCTGTTCTTGTGATTTAAGTTCATCGTGCAATGCTCAGGTTCACATCTGCTCTTGGTGCGGGAAGTTGAGTTTGGTGATGAGTCTGAGGCTACAGAACAAAAGAAAACATGCCCACACACTTCCTTTTTCTCCAGACCTTCCTCCTCTAGAAATAAGTGTCTCCCGGTAAATATGAAATATATGACCGCCGCTTTAGTAAGGGCTAGGTGCTGAGCAGCACCGTCCCACAGAGACTTTCAGGAACTAAATGAAAATTAGTTTCACTACCATCCTCAGTACATTTGCAACCCAGACTAAGGTCGGTGTTTGGACACCTGTTTAGAGAAGGTGAAACGTCAAGTAAAACGATGACTTGCTTATCAGTAAAAGGCAATAATCATTAAATCAGTAAAGGAGCTTTAGGATGCCACCAGGGTTTTTTGAATGGCCCTTGTGTGTATCATCCTTCAGATGAGTTGTACTTACTAAGCGCAATGCAATTTTTGGTTGCTGTACCTGTCAGAACTTTTATTTATTAGGGAGCTGGTTGCTGTTGACACTTTAAGTTTAAATCCAAAAAACCCAAAATGATAATAGTACCCTGTGCAAAGGGTAATATTATTTTGAGACTAGTATCTTTCCCTCTTCCCAGTGACTGTCTTAACTGGTCCAAATGGCCCCTACCCTATTCTCTCTGTGCCAATTAATCTTTATTTTTTTATTGGTTTATTTTATTATTCTTTTTTTCTTCATGACTGTGCATCTTCAAATAAAAGGAGACCTGAAGTTTCAGAGCCTCCCTGTCCCTGAACTTTTGTTTGAGGTTCAGTACAGACTGAAGAAATACATTCAAGAAGACCTTCTTTAAAAATCCTGCCAGGTTAGTCTTGAATGGTGTTGGGATCTTGGTGGTTTGAGATACGGAAACCTGGCTGAGGTCTCAACTGAGGGTCTGAAGGCTTTGGGATGGTATCTACATGTTCTATTAGAGTCCCTTCTTTCAGGTCTCATTCTTAGGCTGCAAAACAGCGTTTAGGCTGTCTCTCTTTCCTGGGGCAAGTAATTGAGCATCCAGTGTATTTCACCTTTATTGGTTAGGAAAAGAGGTGATAAAAGAATGTAGTCTATTCCTTAGGATTTTATGGTGTCATTTCAATGAAGTTAGATGTTAACTACTTGCATGAAACTCTTTTTAATGGAACACACTTTTGCCAGATGGGAGAAAATATGCCGCTTGCTGCTGTTTTATTTTTCTGCATTTCCCTCAGGCTCTATCTATATTACAGCCATAACCCAATCCCAAAACCCAATCACAAAAATGTTGCCATCTTATCCCCACTGCAGAATGGTTAACAGTTCCTGAGGTGAAGGGGTCTAATCATGTTTCTGAAACAAGATGGGATGTTAGAGGGTACCTCAATACCACTTGCAGTTCACAGATTTAGCAAGATCAAAAGGAATTGGTTAGCGCCTCATCAGTCCTCCTGGTTTGATCGTGTTGAACCATGTTTGCTGGCTGAGGTTGGTTGTATTTTAATCCAGGTTTTAGGCTCACGTCTCTCAGCATGCAGCTGTGCGAGCAATCATATTCAAGTGAACACCGCTCCTCGTAACACTAAATGCTGCCGGATCCAAGGGCCCAGCAAAAATACTGGCTCTTGTCACTCTTTCCCCTTCACAGGAGACAAAGCTGGGCTGCAAGCCCAACTTATAAAAACCCTGATGAGCTCTAAACTTTGACTCAGGTGACGATATGTAAGTTCAAGTGATATTTCCCTTGGGGCAGCAGAACCACCTGAGACCACGCAGGTCTCTGCCTCAAATTGGGTCGTACATCTGGGATATGGGAAAAGTTTAATGAGAGGGTTATGTATTTAATACCGTATTTTCCACCCATTTTGGCTCTAGCTTATAGTGCCATCAAGACTACGGTTATGAAGACTCAGCCCAGGGTTTGGCTATCAGTAGTTATGAGCATCCACTGGTTCCTGCATTTACATCTGCAGAAATAGGTGTCTAATGCTTAGGAGTGTGAGCCCTAAAAGGATTTTACCTTTCTTGGCTTTTCATCGCCCAAGGCAACACAGTTGCCTAGAAATAGTTAATGGTGCTCCTTCCAAAGTCTCATTCTCCTTTTAAGGGTCATCGTTATCTCCATTTTAAGGCCAAACTGAGATTTAAATTTAACTTCACGTTATTG
Organism: Alca torda; assembly: GCA_008658365.1. Classification (NCBI taxonomy): domain Eukaryota; kingdom Metazoa; phylum Chordata; class Aves; order Charadriiformes; family Alcidae; genus Alca; species Alca torda. The sequence goes on from CM018101.1 coordinate 5,567,797, forward strand.
AGATGCAAATCACCCTGGTCTCATAAGTATTATACGTCTAAACCATATTTTTCATCATGAAACTCTCTCTTTTTTTTTTTTTAAAGTGTTTCCCTTTAAGTACATTTTTCCATTAAACTAAATATATGTTTAATTTTTTTTCTCCTACAAAGGCAAGGTCCTTTCAACTCATGCCAGTATTATTATTTCTCAAAACGAGTTTCATCTTGATCCATAAACATTTTATGCCAAGAATAATGCCGTTTTAAAGACAATAAGTGCCTATTTCTGCCTGAGGCCATCGGAAACCCTGTAAAGGAGGCAGTAGGAATTAAAGACACTTAATCATATTTCCCCATTTTTAACTGTTATTTTTTTATGCTCTGAAGCAGTTTTTCTATCCTTGCTGAGTCCTATTGAATGCCATAAATCTTAATTAAAGATGTAATTTTTTTTCTTTATGAAATCTGAGCTGGAAAGAACATTTCTTATTTTTAGGACTAGCACTGTGTGCAGGCTCATAAAACAAACAAGACTTTTACACTCACAGGGTTTCAAACCCAGTTATTGCTGCCATCATGTCGAACTAGTTCTATGATGATTATTATTGTTGGCTTTGGTGTTTTTATGATTTTTATTAATGCCTGAGCTTTGCATTTTCTATGCACAAGACATCATGAAGAAAATAACTTACACAAAGTGCATATCTGTATGGAAAACGGAAGAAGGCTTATAGAAATATATCCGCCAGCACAGGGATTTGTTTTTAATAAATTCATTATAAGATGTCGTGATTTTCGTTGCGGGGTGGTGTTTTGTTTGTGGTTTGGTTTTTTTTGGTTTTTTTTTTTTTTTTTTTGTGCAGGAACTGTTTCAGTTAGGTAGAGTTAAATAACAGAGCTTGTTTGGTTTAAACTTGAATCAGTTTATTGAAGCCAAGAGAATTATATTTCTTTATACTGGGAGAAGTGCTACCTCTGATAACATAATTTTCCCACTGTTCCACATACTTTTCCTACTGAGAGGAAGGACGAGAGTGAAGTTTCACAATCTTATCTGTATTGCTGGGGAGAAATAGGTACTCCATACCTCTCAGGATGAGACTATATTTGTAGTATCTCCTTGTAGCTGGAATGGAAAACACTCCAGATAGGTTTTGATCTGAAGCCCATTAAATTCAATGGGAAGATTTGTGTCAGCTCTTGGTGACAAGCAATATTTGCTCTGTTTTAATGGCACCCACTGGAAGTATATCATTTGACAGACTTTTTCCAAGTGCTAAGGCATTTTAACAGCCTGCTCTAAAGTCAAGGAAAATCAACATGAATTTTCCCAATAATTTCACCACTTTTTTTTTTTGATCGGGCTTCTTATAGACTAATTGAGGCAGATACTGTCATGGTGAATTTCCCTTGCAACAGGAATGGTAGGAAGCACTGGCTACCAGGTGATGATGGCTTTCCGCCACGGAAACAGACTGATGCCATCAGAGAGGAAGCCGGTAAACTTAACAAACTACTGAGCACTCCTGGTGCGGAGGAAGTTGCAGTACAGGTACATCCATAAACGTAGTCCATCCATGCACAGCTTCCAGCAGACACCTAGGGAGGCCATTGACTTTCCATGGGATAATTCCAGATTTCATATCTGAAATTCATTTACATACTAACACACTTGAGGTCCTGCTGGTTGGTAATGATACGTCCATTTAAATTTGGCTCTTGTACCTGGAGTTGTTCCAATTAGTACTGGTATTAACTCTGGAAAACAGAACAAAAGAAAGGGCAAGGAGCAAGCTGTCAGTTCAAGGTGTGAGCTAGCTTACCACAACGTGGTTCTTTGGTCATTAAGCACATGAATAATGTTGCTTCTGTGAGTAATGCTGCTAAGTCAACAATGAAACATTCATGCGAATAAACCTACCTATGGCTAAGTCTTTGTGGGGGTGCAACCTCATGCTCTCACCTTCTGCTGCAAGGTCACTGTGTTTCCACAGCTGCCAAGTCAACCAACGAGACACCAGTGACTTTTATTAGATGCTCATAGTTACCGTTCCTTAACATAACATGACCTTCCTCAATGAAGCCTGAATCAAAAGACCATTGATTTACTAGCTGTGAAGTGATGTTTCCTCACTGGCATCTAATAATTTATTTAAAACACGGTTTTGGAAGGAAAATCTCTCATTATTTTAGATTCACATCCCTGTTTTCAAAGGCATTTTTGGAAGATAGCAAAAATGCAAAGAGAATACATATTCCCATCACTGACTAAGGAAGAACACCAGCCACAGACTTTTTTGTGTGTATGTTTCATGCTTCTGGCTACAGTGTCTCACTTCTACATGGGTACTGAATCTGGGAGAAAAGCAGGAAGCACTTATTCTGTATCACCAGTTTGTTGCTGTGTTTGGTAGTTTCCATTTCATGCATGATAATAATTATGTTGTTACAGAGTCATTTCGCAAACCCTGTTCTGACACCTTCCAGACACTCAGCAGTCCATGTGCTACAGGCTGAGGGACACAGGGCAGGACAATTTCTCCAGGCTCCACTCAGCTTTATTTGCTGTAACGCTGTGATCTTGCAAGTTCTTGGGTGTACAAATAATTTAATGCAGGTGAGCAGGGAACTGACACAGGTCATTTTGGGTTATTTTAGTTTAATTTAATTTTTCAGTTCATGACATATCTTGTTGAAAGCTGATTAACTGTGTTTTTGACTGACTGTTATATCACCTTTTTTTTTTTTTTAAAGTAGTGATGAAAAGAGCCCCTCCAAATAATATTAACAAAACCTCCTTCCACTACCTCTGAAAAATGTTAGTGAAGTTTGCTCATGTTTTTTTAGTCTTTTCCTTTTTTGTTGTTTTATCAACTGTGCACATACGCATATGCATACCATACATATGCACAAACACACACACACACACACACACATATATATGAAGTTATCTATTTTCTTGTTCAAGTCCTAAAGGTATCAGAGTAGAGAATTGTTAAAGATATGTTTTGAGTGGAGCTTAAAGCTGGCTTTTCCGTATGAACCTTTTGTATACTGCTCACAGATTTAAAGGGTAAATATGACTTCTGGATTGGTGTGGGTACATACTTCATTCCAACCAAGCCACTGACGCAGTAATTGTGTTAACACCAGGCGGCTGTTCAATATCTGCAGAGTGGTCAGATGTTTCTGATGAGAGCCTGCAGCTGATGAGGTTAGGTCTTCTCCTGGCAGTCTGGTGAGGAAATCGGGGGGGGGGTTCGTTTCCTTCTTCCCTTTTCTCTTCCCTTCCCCTTCCCTTTTCCCTTCCCTTCCCTTTTCCCTTCCCCTTCCCTTTTCCCTTCCCCTTCCCTTTTCCCTTCCCCTTCCCTCTTCCCTTCCCTCTTCCCTTCCCTCTTCCCTTTCCTTCTTCCCCTTCCCTCTTCCCTTCCCTCTTCCCCTTCCTTCTTCCCCTTCCCACTTCCCTCTTCCCCTTCCCTCTTCCCCTTCCCTCTTCCCCTTCCCTCTTCCCCTTCCCTCTCCCTCTTCCCCTTCCCTCTTCTCCTTCCCTCTTCCCCTTCCCTTCCCTTCCCTTCCCTTCCCTTCCCTTCCCTTCCCTTCCCTTCCCTTCCCTTCCCTTCCCTTCCCTTCCCTTCCCTTCCCTTCCCTTCCCTTCCCTTCCCTTCCCTTCCCTTCCCTCTTTTCCTTTGCAGTAGTGAACCTGGTATTACTAACCAAACCTGAAGACAGTGTTACTGTTTTCAGTGGGGATTGGAATAAGCCTCAAAACCAGGATACACGGACAGGCCTGGGTGGAGGACCTTAACTTATTGCTTTCACTTATTCCATGATTTAATATAAATTTTACTTTTAGGATTCTATATCAAGTTATTTACTAAATTCACTAGTGTTTTAAAAAAATATGCTGTCATTCAAGGGCTACTGCATACCTGAAAACATCACCTAGGCTGTTCTAGGTATTAGAATGAGTTAATGGACTACAAAAGCTCTCTGTTGTCATGTCAGAAAAAGTTCAGCTGCATATACAATGCTGGACGCAGATCTATTGTGGCTTGAATTAAAAAAAAGCAGAATGTGAAAACAGACTTTACAGATGCTAGGATTTAGATCTGCTCTGATAGCTGAGGTCTATGGCTCAGGTCCATCTTTATAATAACATTATGTTAACTTTAAAAAAGACTTCCCAGCAACTTAATAGGCAAATTATAGCAAATAATTATCTGTTCCTAGCTTAGTCTTTTTTTTTAAACAATGCGAGTACTTTAATTACATTATTGTTTATGCAGTAACATCGTTGTCAAAGTTAATGTTTTAATAAAGAAACAACAATTTTCTGATAATTAAATGACCAATGAACGGAATTATGCATTCATTCTGAGAAATGACTGGTCTGCCTTGAACAGATACGGACACATTTTCACAAGCCTGTGAACTGTTTGTCTGTGCTTCTGAGCCTGAGGAGCCCTGCCTCCGCATGGACCAAAGGACACCCTTGCCTCCTTCTGAAGGCAATGGAGGGAGATGTTGGCGTCAGTGAGAAGGGGATGGTGGTGCGCAGCCTGGGGAGGTGGGCAGCCCCCAGCTGCACAAACACACAGCCAGGTTCGCACATGTACAAGAAATGAACCTGATCTTCTGAGTCAGGTCCAGGAAAGGGCCGTACATCTGAAACTCTAGACTGCTGGGAGGATAAAAAAAAAAAAAAAAAAAAAGGAAAAGAAGGGAAAAAAAAAGAAAAAAAAAAGAGGACCCCATATACACCTATAGGAGCCTACCTAACAGGACTAAGTTGTATAGAAAATGCCTTAGTTCCAACAAAAATACAGATGTTCACCTTTCATGATTTTACCCTTTTCATGAACATATTCCTGCCACCTACTTCTTCAGCTCTCGGTCAATTTCTTAAGCAAATATTGCCTTCTGGAAAATACAATTTCATAATAAGTGAAAAAAAAAAAAACTATTCCAAGGTTTGGCTGAAAGTCCAGGCATTTTGAGCAGGTAAAGGTGGAAGGTATCGATTGAAGTTGTTGCCGTCAGGTAAAATTTTTAATTTCAAGAAGACAAAAATATTTTCCTCTGACCTTTTTTTTCCAAGTATATTTTGACTTTTTTTTTTTTTTTCTAGTAGAATATAATGCCAATAATAGAAATTCATCTGTATGTAGTGTACATACATGTATGGCATTCTTACTTTCTATACATACAAGACAAATACAGTATTTTACTTCATCAAAAATGAATTATTTTGTGGTTCCAACTGAAATATTTTTGAGGTCTTACCCATCTCAGTTTTTACAATTTTAATGTGATTTTTTACAGAGAAAAGAAAAGAGATTTTTACAGTATTAGAGCTACACAGAGATTATTTTTGTCACTAAATGCTCTTCTTTTCATTGTGCCTCACCTGCTCACTGATGTACATGATGGTCCTGCAGCAGCCTGGCACAGCAGAAGTGACCTGGGCAGAGGACAGGAAGGTCTCGTGCTCCTGCTTCTGCTCCAGCTTGACTTTGCACTGTGAGACCCAGCTCTTCTGCAAAAAAACAGTTTATTATCCAATATATGATTCATCTGGAGGATTTAAAATGAGCTGTGGCCTCTGGCATCCAGAAAGACAAAAGTGGAGCTTTAGCTGTGTGGGAAACTGCCGCCTGTCATTAAGGAACATCATCCATCTCCAGAGCAGTATAATACCACACACCATGCCTTTGGGGACTGAGGATGTGACAGGAACTGTTGGGTTGGGTTGGGTTTTTTTTTGGTTTTTTTTTTTTTTTTTTTTTTTTTCCTTTTTCAACCTACATGAATTGGAGTATTTATCTGTTTTGTGTTACAGTGAAAAATCCAGTAAGGGGGGTGGACCCTTCCCTCTGGTTAGATAGAATGCAGCGTGGTTGGGTGAGTTGGACTCACCCCGTTAGGGTGATGTGGAAGACAGCTACAGAAAGGTGAGCAGATGTGGCTGAAGAAGCATGACTTGTGGTCCAGCCCCAGATTGGTGTGTTGGCCCTGCGCAAGGGAACTCGACTTGGAGGCTTCGGGCATTGAGCCGGGGGAGGTGCTGAACCCAGAAACATTTAATATGTCTTTTCTCAAGACAGGCTCGCTTCATAAACCAGAGAAAAATCAGATGTTAGCCTACCAGCTGTAACCATTCTTGTCACCCAGTGCTGCACATTGTATTTTGAAGGCAATAAGGCCTTACACTCATGACAGGAAATTGTCACAGATGTAACTATATGTACGGTATAGTTAAATTCCAGTGCAATATGTATTACCACCCATCAGGTACAATAATCACTGTACAGATGCAATCTGTTTCCTGATAAAATGCAGAGGTTCGTAACACACTATACATTGCGCTCATAGAGAAAGCCCCGCCTGTGACTCAAGGCCCTTTATCCACTTTAATTGTTATTACTTGTAGCTGTGTGGTACCTGGGGGATAATTATTCTCATACCGTATGCTCTGAAAGGACAGAAGCTGTTCAGGCAGCTGAATTAGTAAAATGAAAACCAATGATCTGGATGGGGGAAGAGGTTGTCCAATCCTGTACAATTTCTCTCACTGGTTGAAAGGCCACCTGTGAATTGGATCACAGGATATTTCAGGTTGGAAGGGACTGCTGAGGGTCATTTACCACAGCATGTCCTGTTGCATAGGGTTAGTCTATCCCAGATACTGGACTCAAATTTATGAAGTTTCTACCAGCCCATTTCTCCAGGCCATTAAGGTCTCTCTGAATAAGAGCTTTGCCCTCCAGCATATCAGCTTCTCAGTCCAACTTGGTATCATCCACAAGATTGCTAAGAAGGCACCCCATCCCCTTGTCCAGGTTGTTAATAAAGAGCTTGAACAGTATTGTCCTCAGAAGCAATCCCTGAGGCCTGCCACTGGCAGCTGGCCACACGTTGGACTTTGTACTGCTGACCAGCAACCTATAAGCCTAGTAATTAAGCTAATTTTCCACACTCATCATAGAAAGTTTATTCACTATATTTAGTATTATTCAGTATATTCAATACATATATTCTGGAAGACTGTGTGAAAGTCTTTGCTCAAGTCAAGGTGTTGCTTGTCACCTGCTCCTCTCCCATTGCCCCCAGAACCACAAAATATCACATTAATTTTCTAGAGTGGGAAGTTGACGCACAGATAATTGAATTTCCCACGGGTTTCTAGGGTCACAAATAAGGATATTAAGAATGTAGATACAGTTTTCACAAGGGCTCTGAAGGGGTTTTGTCTTTCACAGGGGTAAGGACTGTTTTCTGCGCATTGGTAAGAGTAGGTACAATGCAGCTGCTTCTATAAGAGAGCTGGATTTCAACAGCACACCACCGATTTGTATATCTATGCCATGCACCATTTTAATTACCCTGGATTTATGATATGACATGATAGTATGATTTACTCTTTTTATGGGCATCCCTTCTATTATTGGAAATCAGGCTTCAGTGCATCAACCTGCCGCGCTGGTAAGCGTCAAGAATCCCAACCAAAAACATTGCTCTAATTTAACTAAATCAGGGGCACACCATATTTTTTAGTTAAACAAAGGCAGCTCAGCATTTAGATCATCTTTCTTCTCTCATCTGCTGCCTCTTGCTCGGTGTATAAATTAAGAGCTCTTGTGCTAACCATTGATTTTCCTCCCCAGTACTAGGATCCCAAGGGGACGCATCCTGCTGGGTTTATTCTTGAAGAAGCCCATTCCACTGCTGCACAAAGCTGACTTTGTCAGAAAGATTTAACTCCTGATGATAAAACATCTTTCATTGTGAATTCTTCTCATCATAAGGAGCTTACAAATCCTAAATCACAGTGGGGCCACCCCTTCTTTTGCTCTCAGTGCACCACCATAACTCTTCCACCTTAACTATCGGAGGAATGCTGTCTATGTCTCTTATCGTGCCTGGGTCAAAGGTGAATATCTGAGCTTCTAGGTCATGGTGATACAAAGTGCTGTGAAATATGGTAATAACAATCTTTCAGGAATCTCTGAGGCCATTCTGTAAACCTATGAGTGGGCCTGTGGGACTCTGTTTTTTGTCTTCCACTGCAGACGTGATGCTACCTTCAAAGAGGAGGTTAAAAATCCTGAAAGCAGCTACTGTGCTTGGAGTGCTGAGGGGGAAAGGGCTGGGTTTCAGCCATTGATAGTATTGGGAAACAGCTGGGAGGAGAGTTTACAGACTCTGGTCTGAAGTTGAGCTCACAAGCCTTGCAGGCTTCATGCAGGTCACTAGTGTAAATAGACACTGATTACTCTTGGAGTCATTCAGTAACCTTTCAACACTCCTTCTCCTTAAAATAAAGAGATCTTTGTTCATGACAGGGAACAAAATAAAACAAGTGTCTCATCCATGAGCTAAAAGCTTCTTCTAATTATCAATTATCCTTCCCTGCCGTAAGCTGTTTTCCCTTCCTGCTGGACTTTTTGGCTTCCAGTCTGGTCCCAACTATTCTTTAAATTAGAAAAAGGGAAGGTGGGATACAAACAGGTAAACTAGCCACCACTGACCTCCGCGGAGAAGTGCATCTCTGGGGAGTGCTTTCAGTCCTTCTGGAGCCTGGACAAATCCTGGGTGTGGAGCGTGAAGGTAAATGACAATAGGAAACAGAGGAGCTCCCCTGGGCTGGTGGCAGGCAGCAGGGGAAGGCTGGAGGAGCTGTCGGACAAAGTGCTGTTTATTCTGCGCAGCGTGGGGAGCAGTGGGCGTGCATGGTAATGAGAAGGAGAAAGGCCAGCCGCCGCCGGTGTGTTCTGAACCTGTAGTAATTGTCATCAAAATATAAAACAGCGCGAGGTGGAGCATGGTTTCCTATCGCTGGACGCGCAGAGAGAGCACGGGGGCTTGCTTGCCTCTTGCTGCAGAGACCAAGAGACACAAAGGAGGATCTTCCTCTGTGCATTTAGGTAATGGGCAGAACCTAAAAAGGACCCTTTTGCTGTAGACAGCCCTGCTGAAGCACATGCAGGTCACTCCCTCACAAACCTGCTGCGTTTCCCTAACCCCAAAATGAATTAACATAAAGACGTTTGCTTCACGGTAGTGTAGCAAATGTGCTGCAATAATGCTGTGACATTAAATTTAGCATTCACTCAGCAGCAGATAGCAGTCCCATCGTCACATTCTGCTCAAAGCCCTTTTGGTCTCTCCCCTGTTCTTCTTGCCCCTCGCACTCCCCCTCTCCCACCGTACCTAACCCCTTCTCCTCTGCATGCTTAATATCCAGAAACGTGCTTTCTAATTACTGTGCTTATGATTTGCAACATGTCCAGTGGTGCCAGGAAGTGAAACACAGCCTTTGCAAGTGTGGAGGAATGAATCTGGCTCCAGTCAAAACAGAGAGATGTGTTTCCAGCTAATTTGGACGTTTGGCGATGACAAGCTCCATTGAGCATAGATGGTTGGCTGTCAAGTGTGCAACAAAGTCAGGAACTCACCCCATGGGAAGGAAAAGGGCTTTTTTTTTTTACTTTTCTCTTTTGTACTCAACTTGTATGATCACACACAGCAAGGAAAAAAAAAAAAAAAAAGCTGAGGGGGTTAGTCCCTGGGCAATTTTAAAGTCTGTTTTCAATAAAACTGGTTTTTCTTTCTCCACCAAGGTCAGTGTTCCTCCTGCTCCCCCGGCCCTGCTTCCTCCTCCCCTTTTCTGAGCTCTAGCATCAAGTTGTTTTTTTTAAGGGTTGTGACAAGAGACTTTGCAGACTTCAGATTTTTGATGTCATAAAGTGCAATTGGATATATAAGAAACACAAGGACTAGAGGAAAATAAAGGTCTCAGGCCTGGCTGCTTTTGTAGCATTTTTGACTGAATAGTAATTTCCACAGTTACAACAACAATAATATTAAATAATATTATAGTGGTAACAAAGAATAATAGCAAAATGTAAGAGATTTAGTAGAGTCTGTAGAAAAAAAATAGATTCTGCGTTAATTGAGTAGTGAAGAAAATGTAAGAATTAATCCAAGTTTTCATTTACAGTTCTGACAGAACCAGAAAATAACCGATTCTATCACCAGAAACAGACCTTAAACTATCTGCTTTTTCAACCTCCTATGTAATAAAGCTTGAAAATATCACCCAAAATAGTAATTTAATTTCCCCTTTCTCCTTGTTATGTTTCAAAGAATAAGGGAGGAAAGCAAAGGCATGAAAAAGTTGATGCAAATTCTCCCCAGTGTTGGAATTTAGAGGAGCAAAACTTGGATTCTTTGGATCATACTCACATATATCCAATCACCAGGACTGGGGCAACAAACTGCAGCCACAAAACGTTGGAGCTGAGAAGATCTAGTACGTGTCGTTGGCAGGAGGTCACTCGCAGAACCTGGTCCTAATCCCAGCAAACGGAGAGTTTGTGAAGAGGCTCACATTTGCTTCTGTACATGACACCAAAGGAAAAACCCCAGTCCTCCCTCTTGTTCGGGTGTATTCACCACTCTTGTAGAGCACAGAAGTTGTGGATACATATTGCAAATACTGTGGATGGATGACCCCAAACCCACTTGCGTAAAGAGCAAGTGAAATGATGTGTAGCTGGTAGAATGACTGTGAGTCTTCCCCATGTACTGTGTGTGTAATGGTGAGATTTTTCTATATGAAGATTGGTTTTTCCTTATGCTAATAATATGGACACAATTGTATGAGAAGGAGAATGATATGTGTTCTTATACTACTGTGACATTGCTTGTTTGGTATCATTGAAATCTTGGGGAATGTTGCAAACAAAACAAGAAGTTCCCTGGGTATTGAAGGAATTTTTCATGTTTAACTGGGCTATTCAACTGGTCTAAATAACTTACTGCTGCATCTTGTTTGTAATTGTGAGTATGGGTAAAATTATCTTGAACTGAAAATGAGCAATCACAAAGTATTATTGCCCTATAAATTCCTGCATATAACATTTCAGCTGTATAGACATATATTTAGTCACAGAGATGGAAGAGGAAAGAAAACAAACATCACTTTTCAACTTACAGAGTAATAATTTGTGCTTTAGCAAGCTGTCTTTCATGCTCCAAAGGAGGAAAAAAGTGTATTTTTGATCTCCTTAACCTAATTAGCAAAGCCAATGAAAAATTATCTGTGATCAACTGTAACCCTTTCTAGAAGATATATTTTAGAAAAAGCAAAATTTTTAAGCACACACAATCAAGGGTAGACTGGAATCACAGGATAATATTTTGAGAGGAACCTCTGGAAGTCAAATCTTTAGCTGAAAGGAAGACTTAATCAGATCAGATAACCCCAAACTCTATTGAGGAAATGGAAAAATCAGTAGGACTTTGCCTCTTGAAATACATTATTTTGCACATCATTCCTGAATTTGAATACAATGCCACTCGGTATTACTGAGGTCTGCTGGGTGGTGATGCTGAGATCGCCTTAACAAGGAGCAGGAGACCAGCACTGCCTCTGACAGGAAGCTCCACGTTGCCTTCAGCTGTGCTACCCTACCACTGCTCCCTCAGAAAAGACATTGCTTTCAGCTTTAGACATCTAAGTTGTAATTGAACTAGTTTCTTCCAGGTCCTTTTCAGTCAACCAAGAGAAACAGGTAATTTTGAAGCTCTCTCCATCTGACCTACTTTAAATGTCTTCTTTAGGATTTGAAGAACTGCATTTTAAAGCTCCTCTCTCTCTCCACCGGCTGTAGGGGTGATACCTGGGGTGACGCCTATAATGCAGCAGGGACATACATCTGATTAAATGAGGGTATCCACAAAGCAGATGTCTATCATTTCACTCGCCAACCACCTTTGGTTCACTTCATAGTAACCAGAACAGAGGGCAAGATTCAACTCATCCTAAAGCAGATGTCTGCACAGGCAGATGAACTGCCTAAACCTATATGGGTTTGATCTCCATCGACAAGAAAGTGAGACCACAGTAAATGTGGATACATGAAATTAAATGGTTAATTCAATTTTCAGTGCCTAAATTTGATCAGATACATTCCAACCTATACACCTGGAACCTTGATGAGATTTGGGCAAGATTTACTCGTAGGTTGACTCAAGAACTGACTGAGACAAATGTCTTTTAAATAGCCAAGTATGAACTTTGCAACCAAGATAGACATCTTACTAAAAATGCTTGATAGACCTAATTAGGAAAATGCTATTTGAGCTGTGTATCTTGTTCAGGTATGCTTTCTAATGTTTATGTTAAAGAAGTGAACCTGTTAGAGATTGATCTAATTCCCAAGGAAATAAATAGGAAGTCCATACAGAAAGCCCAGGATGCTGCTGAAGTGGGAAACAGCCCAGTGTAATGCTCACAGTTGTGATAGTTTTTTCAGTTTCCACTCCTAAAACATTACAGTTGCCTCCACTGACCGAAATGTTTTGATACAATTCAGTTAATTATAGAAATAATTATTTTCTTATTCTTGTTCTCAAGAATTATAAAGAACTCTAAAGAACACGGTGGTTGCTCCTCATGGGGTCTTGTCTTCAAGAGTGACCAAGGTGACACGTATTTCAGAGAAAGGGAGGTCATACCTGCATGCAGTACATCTGACAGCAGTAGCCCTGAGGGAATTATTTCCTCCTCAACTCCAAGTACTTAAAAGATTAGTTTAAGCCATGAAGCAGGAAGGATCACTTTGGTATGGTAATAGGAAGAATTGCACAGGATTCCCTTCTGAGTATGTTGGGTTTGAGTGTGGAGAAAAAGAATTTCAGGTTAAAACAAAAGGAGATAAAGAAGCACCTTAATAACGCTGAATCTGGGAGATTCTGGCTCCCAAACCTGCCCACAAATTGAACTTATTTTAAAGAGAGCATCATAGGATGCTGCCGAATTTCACTTCCTGGTGAAAGTAAACTGAAGCTGAAGCTGAGACACTGCTCTAAAGTAAAATTTTGGACTGTATTTTGATTCCATAAAAGCTAATTTTCTCAGCAGTTATTTTCTCCTGAGCTCATTTAGCTTTATTTATGATTGCAGCATTACCGACTAAAACAAAAAACAAAACACACACCAGAAGAAGACTGCTGTTTCAGGCAAGATGCTTAAAATGTTTAGCTATTTCTTAGGAATCTGGGTGACTTTTGTATGAACAGGTAGGCGTCTGTTAGAGTGGAATTTCACTGAGCAGCTTAATTAGCTCTTTATGCTATTTAATGTTATGATAAATGACTTACCAGAAGTTATTAATTAAAGTATTAAAGTCTCATTATTTGTTAGTAATGGGGCATATGGGAAGAGGGAAAGGAATAGGACTTTATTATTAACAAATTTCAGGCAACAGTGAGTAAATTGGATAAACAGAGGAAATATACATCTGGCTGCTTCCATTTGTTGTATAAATCATTTGATAGCTTATACTTGTTGCAGGAATCCTATAAATACTTATGTATGTCCAAAGACTTTAAACTACTAGTACTGTTGGCTGGTGGTTAAAATAAACCTTTCCCTAGCCAACTATAGGAAATCAAGGCTTCCTCAAAGGCAGTTCTTGGCTCCTCAGTGTACATCTGTCTTTATTTAGACACATGGGAGTGTGTCTAAACTGTGTGAATGGTCATGTCACTTTGGCATATTTTCAATAGTGGAGATTGCAAGAGGTTTGCTTGTTACTGGGCTGATTAAATGCTGTGTGTCATGGTGACAGAAAGAGATGAACCTCAGTATCCTCTCTGCTCCCCCTTTCCTATGTCATACCTTCAGGGAGTAAAAGCTTGAACTTTCCGCTCTTCCATCAACGGTTGGTCTTCAAAATCTCATGTTTATCCAGGTGCTGAGACGGTGTTGGGAGACCAGGGCTGCAGTTTCTCTCACCTGCCTTGAGGTGTCTATGGTACATGTGCATCTCTCTGCGTTAGGTTTCCAGGTTCCCATTACCTAGTCACTATCTGGGCGCAAAATGAAATTGAGTGTGTAATTAATCTCATCAGAAATCATGCCTAAGTGTGGTCAGAGGAATTTGCCCCTGAACGCTATTGATAATAGTGTCAGATATCACTCACCTGTAGTGGGAATCCAGATGACTTGTACAGATGGATATTGATACTACAGATACCTTCAGTCAGGAGGAAGGAATCTTGCTGTGGTTTTATTTGCCAGTGTTTTCCTGGGGTGTGTATAGTGATCAAACCATTCTTTTGCAATGTAAATGTGGGTTCATTGAGAATACATGGGAATAAGCCAATCTGATGGCGATGAAGGCTTGAATTACTCTGCCAAGTTCACCCTCTGAAAGGAAGAGTTGATGCAATGGAGGAAAATATCCGCGTTGGATAACTCTGCAGCTTGTATGTTTAAAAAGTATCAGAGAATCCGATCATATCCCTTTTAAATTTCAGTCCATTTTCTTCAGATGACTAATGTGTTGTGATCTTCTCATCTTTTATGAGTGGTTTCTCACTCAAAGCTCTGCCTAAGGATGACGCTCAGAAAGCATTACTGTATTGCTCCTATGAGGCAGAAGCAGTTCTGTTTGCCTACAGAAGCAGACTGTGTCTATGGGGCCAGCGACTGGTTTAGAACTTCCACATGGATTTCAAGTCAGGCATGCAAAAGAGAGAGGCAGAGACAGACTCCCCCAGAAGCCTAATGGTACCCCCTGTTTTAATGAAATGAGTAAGTAGATCTCTAACGGATTCCATAATGCATTTGCACTGATAAATGCAAATAAAATCTCCTACAGAAAATATGAGCAGATCTTCCCAGATCTCTGCTGAAGCTCACAGCAGGTCTCAAAGAAACATTGAAAATTGTTCCTAATGAACAACAATCATAAAAACTTAATCAAAAGAATCAGCACATATTTTGGTCTTTGTCCAAAGAGAGAGAGAGAGAGAGAGAGAGTTGTTTGGTGCTGTTTTAACAATGGGATGAAAAGGAGAATTCTGGGTCTTGTTGGACATTTCCTCCCCACCACAACAGTATAACAACCTTGGGAAAAGAGCTAACAAGATTAACAACAGCTTGAATGCATTAAAGTTTGAAAAACTCCATAGGGTTTACATTTTGTCTAATTATGCAGCATGTCAACTAGGACAAGGAGGAATGCTGTGCTCAGCTGTGGAAATATTTCTGGTCACTGAGAAGTATTTTGGCTAGGTCTCCTCCCCACAACCAGAAGTGTCATGTGCCAAGCTGAACCACTCTATTTGTTGATAAATTCCAAGTATCTGCAAATGGAGGGAAAAAAAGTGTGCACAATAAAAATGCAAAGATGAATTATTACTCAGGAAAAAGATCTTGAAGTCAGTATTGAACATCATTGACAATATAATGTCATGTTCAAAAGTGGTAAAAAATGTGAATAAAATACTAGAAATTACTAGAAAATATAATGAAAAAAAAAATACTAGTTATTGTTTAGGTCCATGGATTGTCTACATTTGAAATTAGTCTCAGAAAAGATAAGGTAGAATAATACAAAAGGTACCGCAATGCAGACTGACTTCTGGTTGAGGAGGTGTTAGGCTGTGATCTTAATAGCCTCAAAATAAGACAACCGGAGTGGGTCATGGTTTGTGATTAATGTCCATAAAATCATGAAGGTTTTATTGGGAAAGTACATAGTAAATAATAACTAGTGTTTTCACTGTTAAAAAATAATTATTAGAAGGCACTGAATGAAATTGTCAGGCAGTAGGATTAAAGCAAATCTGATGATGAATTACTTTGTAATAAAATGCATGGTTACACTATTAACTTATTGCCAGAACATATTGTGGAGGTCAGATATTAATTTTTAAACATAGCCATTGAGAAACAAGCTGTTGCTTGGGAAGTTCATAAGATGGTGGAAAAAGGAGGTTATACCAAGAGGAGGGTACTATTCTACTACCTCATTGCTCAGATATAAATTATTTTCCTAAACATCTGCTATAAATGCTAGTGCAGATAATACAACGGGCTAGATAAGCTTTTGGTTATTCTTATATTTCGTGTTATAATCTTATGCCCTGACTGCCAGATCTAGACCTACACCCTGAATTGGAAGAGGAAAGACTGTGGATATCCCAGACCTGACTGTGTGTACATACCAATCTGTAATAACCTGTGTTATGTAGCAGGGTGGATGTGGTAGGAATAGTTGTTAGATGGTTGTAAAGGAACGTGCATAATACAGTGGTAAAAATGACCAAAATGTATTCGACTGAGGAAGAGAGTTGGTAGGAACATCCTGATCAAATAGAAAGGAAAATAATATTTCTCTCAGAAGTTATTTTCATTACTTTTTTGTGTTTTAATGTTCTCAGTCAGAGAAGACAACCCACCAACGTTTTTTTTCCTATTTAAAGAGAGCCCTTAAATAATTTATCTGGTTCAGAAGGTATATCACTTCTCTGGAGATGTTTTGAATAAATCTGTCCACCCTCTCTGGTGGAGCTCAATCCCAGAGCATTTTCTAATTGTGTTGAATACCCAAAGGTGCTATCTAGGGATTTTTGGGAGCCTGGCCTTCCCTGACAAGTCAAGACCTAACAAGAACAGTTAAGCAATTAGACATCTGGCCTACTCTGATTAAGTTATGTCAGACTTAGTTTATGCATCAGTTAAAAATATTTGATCCCCTGTATCCTTTTATTGTGTTTACTAATTTAGTTGCCTTTCACCTTTCTGTCATTCAAGTACAGACAAGAACAGCCATGAGAAACAGCATTTCAGTGCAAGCAGAGCAAAAGAGCCCTAAAATTTTGCTGTTGGAATGCCAGAAAGCATTGGGTAGATGTGAACTGTATCAGAGAGATGGGTTTAGTGAAAAAAATGCACCTTTGTCTCAGGAAATGGTGAATCCTAAAATTGTATTAAGCCTAAGGGAATGCATAGTAATAGAAAAGGTGGTATTGAAGAATATTTGGCAATGTATTTGAAGAAAAATCTTGCTGGGGATATTAATTTCTGGTGTATCTGGGAGGGAAAAGATGGGACTGAGGGAAGCCAGCTATGGAAGGGAAAGAACTATGAACTTAAAAGTTCATCAGGATGGATGATGCTGGGAATGTAAATTTTCAGAAACAGATTTTTTATTATTATTTTACAGTGTTTGCAAAGGGCTTTTTGATTTTTAAATGTGTACCTAGGTAAACACTGTATTAAAGATGTCAGCACTAAGGTATTGCTGATCTTTGTGCACAATGGGGAGATATAAAAGGAAATAAATTTTGCACATGTGCACATTCTGCATGTTACATAAGTGATAATATTTCACAATGAATCAATACTTTTCATTCTCAAGTTTCTCAAAGAACTTCACACAGTAACTGTGCGTGTGTTTGGAAATCCTGCCATATGCATCCATGTATGTCCTTGTTTACTATTAAGGTGGCAAAAAAATGTCTCGTATTGCATAAACCCTGAGCAAACAGTATGCTCCTGTGAAGGCTCTGACTGAATGACATGCGGATACCTTACCTGAAAAATATTTACACTGTTACTTCCCATGTCTTTTGAACCTGCTGGGTGCCAAGTTTACCATTCCCTCAGCAGAAATGGCAGAACGGTGAGTATCCGCACAGCTCAGTGAACGAAAAAAAGGTAGAACAAAGCAAACATGTTTTGTCAATTCCTCCAGCAAGAGATCATTGACACACATGCGCACACACACTCACGCAAACACGCACAGAAGGAAGAAACACTGAATCCTTTCCTCTTTCAGTATGAAGATACCCAACTGCACGCTCATCTGGCTGCTGGGAAGAGGCTTTGCCTCTTGCGTCCTCAGTTCTCTTCTGGGTTTCACTAATAATGCATCATTACCTATAAAGATTATAAAAAGTGAAACCACTTTTGCAATCGCATTGGCCTATTTTCCAATGCAAATTCCTTTAATTTCTTCTCACCTCCCCAAAGTATGGAGGACATGCTGTAGCTAGAGCATGGTGGAGGCTGCTTTCCTAAAAGCTGAGATGAATCCCGCAAAGCTACGTATTACAGTAGATTCAAGGTGTTCGTGTAGCCCGGACTGGAGCGGTGTGTACTTCTGGTTAGCTATGACCACGGGAGGTGATTCACGTCCAAAAGTGATGCAGAGGAGGGCTTGAGGACTACGAAAGGGAACAGAGGAGCTGTCAGAAAGAGGAACGAGCAGAGATGAAATCTCATGGAGTAGTTCAGGTCAGTGAAAACAAAGGTGGCAGGGAAATGACTGCAGTCTCTAAGGAGCAAAGAAAGAGAATTGAAAAGACAACAGCTACACAGGAAATGTGTATGAGCCTATCACACAAAAATTTTGGCTGGAAACAACAGGAACTACATATAATAAAAGGAATTCAGGAGTACCCTCTAACAGGAGAAGGACGGGACCCTTACGCCCCTCGAAAGGACTCGCTGTGGTGATTGCTGGCAACATAAGGATTGGGTCCTTTGTGACCAAGAATGTCTGCCTTCTGATCCACAGAGGAGGTCTTCTAGAACTTTAGCAATGTAGGCACTGTGCATCTACTTGAATCAGTTTCTCTGCTAGCATCTCTCTTCCTCTTCAGTCCATCTGCCTTTGGAATTGAGACTTAGATGCTTAGCCAGCACCTAGTCCATTGGTTAGTCCTGCTTTAGGTGCTACATTAAAAGACTACTGTTAGTACTGTAAATATTGTTACAGTGAACTTAGTAGAGAACCAGGGCTTAAGGTTTCTGTGCGGCTCTAATTCTGATGCACTTTCCAAATGACTTGTAAGTTTTAAATTGTAAGTCTTCGTACTTTTTTTTTTTTTAAATTCAATTAACTAAAACAGTGAGTTACTCCATTCTACACATGGACTTGGCAAATGCCAATAACCGTGTTTCCTTTCTGAACTTGGAAAAGCTTGGTTTTCTGTACTGAGCTGCAATTTGTATCTTCTTTGCTCTGTATACACGTTTGTGTTGAAATAGAGAATTTGAACATCCCACAAAGCCAACTCCACTCATTTTCAAGGAGCCTTATGACTTTCTTGCTGCAGGTTCTTCTTTCTGGTTTAGGTGACAGCAGGATAGGGAGCACCACAAGGCAGCCTCACTGGACAAATACTCACTGCTCGTGTGCCTGCAGTCACAGAGACAACTTCATTGACCAACTATAATGAGCATTATAGCTTATTACACCCAGAAGATTCCTAGGGGAGCATACCTCCGCCCCAGGAGGAGCTCCTCCACTCTCTTTTCATTCACTGGTGGTTGTTCTCACACTGAGCTGCTGCTGCTGAGCCTGTACTGGAGTGAGAGCACAAAAGTTATTTAGTTCCCCTCAAAACTGGATCGTATGACAAAACCTGTACGGAAATAGGTCTATAAACAATGTGCAATTCTAAGCAGCCAGCCGTAAAAAGTAATTAAAGAGGTAGTCTAAATCACAACAAAGTGCACAGAATTTTAAATAGCCTGTCTATATGTATTCCTGTCCTTTATCTAAGTTATTCACAACCACTTGGTTCTTTTAACTACATATTAAAACTTGCCTCTTCTGCAGAGTAAGCATTCATATAAACACAGAGATCAAATCCATTCTCCCAAAACTCTTCACTCTCAACTTTCTAAAGAGAATGGGAGGAGCTGCCAATAAGAAAGACGCAACTTGACTTTCCATCCCAACAAATCTATTGCCAGGCACTGGGTCTTCAGGACCCACAAGGATGAAGGAAAGTAATTTGCTGCTCTGAAAGAGCAGCCTCTGAAACGGTCTCTGAGTACTCCTGTCTCCCCCTCTCATTCATCTCCTGGCCATATAAATGCCATGCAGATAACCTGCTGACTTAATTATGAAGGCAGCCGATGGTGTGTTGAACTCCTTGGCGTGCAGGGGTGCTGCTCACTGGGCCTCCTCTCTTAGCAACAAAGGGAAGTCTTACCTTGGGAATTGCCACAGTGGACTACCAGCAGGGGTAGGTTCAAGCAATAAATTTCACTTTCACTTAGCAGTGCCACACTGTCCCACATCCTCTCATGAGTACTTAACTCTTGGGTTGGATTCAGCTACTGTGAGTAACAAAGCAGTAATTTGGCAACGCTCTATGAGCATCCATACCTAATAAGGGGTCCCAGAAGACAACGTATTGTTAGTTCACCTCCTTCCTGCGTTTGTCCTTGCTTTGCTTTTGTTTCTATTTTTGGTTAAGCTGTTCTCCTGGCTTCAGTTTCACACCATTTAGTTTTAACTCACTACATGTCTTCTATCCACACATAGACACCCTTTTAACCTAATGATGTCTCTTCTTCGGGGGTTAATCTGGGATGTTTTGGTCAGGCAGTAATTGCCACAAAGCCTTCCTGAAACTTTGTAGACATGGAACTGATATTTTTACAGTTGGTGTTGAGTCTCTGCTAGTTGTAATTCACAGCAATGCACCTGGATGCAATTGCGCTTGGATAAGTAAACCTGACTGATGTGTTTCACTTAGTGGGGACTCCACTTGTTTCACTGTAAAGATTACGGAGTGATTCAGCATTCATGAGAAAATGTGGCAACAAAAGGTTAGCTGAACAGTGCTAGGAGTGGAGCCATATTGGGAGCAATTGAAGGAGGAAACAGTCTGGATTTATTGTCTGCATTAAAGATATTGTGGGTCCCATGGATACCAGGAGTGTCATGGAGACACAGCTAATAGCATTTTTATTGGATTATTGTCGGGCTGTTGCACCTGCTTCTGAAGGGGACAGTGCAGTTGGTTTTCTGGCACAGTCCTTGAACAAGCATGCAGAAAGGAGCTACGGGAGCTGGAAGCTCCAATATTAATTGTTAAAGAAACTTTTACAATTGCCTCAAAGCCATTTCAAGCAAGCCACCAGTCAGCGAGTACTCCTTCTGTCCCTTTACCGATGCTCATGCATAGAAAATATATTGCTGAATTGAGTGAAGACACCAAGGACATTTTATTTGAATTAACTTGAAGGAAGGTTGCTTTTTAAAAAAAAAAAAAAAAAAGACAATTTTTTTACTGCTGTATTTCTGTCTTTTTCACAGTAACGCTTTACAACCCATTTTGTCTCTCATTTCCCCTGTCTCTGGTATGTTAAATAACAATGCTTTCCTCCTCTGTTACCTGCTTCAAAGCTCCTTTACCTGTATCCATAAGTATTACTAGATTTTGATAAAAGTTCAAGGTGGGTGCCCTTTGTGGTCATTTCAGCTCCTGCAAATCTGACACACGGTTTGCCTCTATACTTCACATTCAGCAAACCATTTCCCAGCTCTCTGTTTTTCTTTTTATTTATTCAAAACAATCAGAGCACTTTTTACACAACAGAGAACTGAACTGAAGGGGGGGAAAAAAGGAAGTTTCCATGACCAGTTCATTTTCATTTTCACCCCTGGTTTCTAATGAGGCTGAAGCATTAGAGAAACTTGAAAGTTATCTAAATTCAGGTGTCAAGCTAAACACATCTAGTGTTGATTTAAGGGTGTCTTATTAGATTTTAAATAGGTTTGGATGAATAATTTGTAATAAGTGATCTCATGAATTGTATCTCATCTCTTTGTTCAGGAGTTACTTGCAAAAGGTGTCAAATTATTCCATTCAGGACCTAATCCAAAACTCTCTGTAGTCAGTGGAAGGAAATCAATGCATTCTGGATTAAGACACAAATTATATGTTTTTGAATAATGTTGGTCTTGTAATTTATTCTCAAGAACCCATTCCTAAAATCACCCAGTCTCAGAGAAGTTGTGCTTTAATATGTATCGCTGATACATGTTGTAGTCCTATCCCAAAGTATCAGAATGCTGTGACTTTTTTGTCTACATTTTATTTACTAAGACAGCACCTCCTGGCATTTTCTACTAGTGTCTTGTGAGTATTTGACATCTTTTACTTTAAAGGTATTGTTTCAGAAAGTCTTTTTGCCAGTTAACACTTTTAGGAAGAAAACTGAGATTGTGAATCTCTGAAGTCAGCTACTTTAACCTCCAAACAAATAATGACCTCTCATTTTCTGTTAATATTATCATCGAGGATTATAGTCAGTGACTTCTTCACATCTTTTTTTTCCCACTCTTCTTTTTACTCCTTTCCTTAAGTAATGCTCTTTACTTGCCTATGTACTAATCTCTTAACAACTCAGCTAACCCTAAGTATGTTTGTAGCTACTTCTAGTAGTATTTTATCACTTGTTTCTTTGCCTGAACTCCTGAGTCTTTCCCTTCTCATTGAATCAATTACTTTTTCACTTTTCTGATTTTTTAATTATTTTTTTTAGCTTTTTGTTCCATCACACTCTACTCACTTGCTAGTAACTGGTCCTCCAGTTCCCATATTTTTGTTCCCTTATTTTTTTTTTTTTTTCCCATGCGTTATTAGATCAGCAGTATGGGCTGCTGGTAGTATGGTATGCTGTGCCTCAAAAGTGACAAATTTCTGATTCTGATAATGAATGAAAGCCTGCAGATGAAAGGAAAGTTGTATGGTTTAAAATATGTTTTGTGTTGAAAGAGATATGATTTCAATTCCAGACTACATTTTGAGGTTGTATCATGCCTTTTGATCCTCATGTCTAAGAATTGTATCACTAACAATAATACTATGTTGGAGATGTAATATGAGAATTTAAACTGATAGTGAAAAGATAGAAGAATAATTTTCTTAGATAAGGCAAATTCTTCCAAAACCCTACTTGTATTTTGTCTTTGCTTTCTCATTAATATTCCAGCACTAATTCAGGATCAATTGAGTGAAATCTATACTGGCACAGCGATAAAATTTTCCCTGGTATGGTATTGGCCATTGACAAATAACTATCCCAAGGACTTCCTCTGAAGAATTTGGGAATCTAAATATTATGAGGCAATTCTTAAAAGGGAGTTGGTGGTCTTCCTAGTTTGGAGGGTAAAAGACCTTAACAACAAGTATGTATGCTCTTCATTACATCCTCCCTTCTTGCCACGGTGTGGTCCTCAGTGTGCTAATACAGGTGAGTCCTATAGTACTTATTGTGTTGTCATCACTTATAGTGCAGGTGCCTTTATGCAAGCACTTGGCTTTCTCCACAGCTTCTGTGATGCACCTACTGATATTTATGTTTCTTTGTAATGGTTAATAATAATAATAATAATAATAATAATAATAATAATAATAATAATAATAATAATAATATCTAAAAATATCCCACTTTAGAACTCGGCTTGCCTGAGTCCTGTGGATTAAGATACATGCACTTTAAGGTGTCAGAAGTATACTTTTGCACCCAAAGAATGATGATGTGTAAAATTTAACAGAAATACTTTAGATGAGGAAGTGCCTACTTTGAAATACTGTCAAGGAATAAGAATTACCATTTTAGTTGCATGTTTACTTTCATGACATTTTTGTCTACACACAATATAGGTGTGTATTTACACTCTGATAATAATAGATTTTTTATAATTAATAAAAATGAGGGAAGACAATTCATCTCACTGTAAGGCAGGTTGAATAATTGCCTTCTGCAGCTGCTTTATGAATATAAAGGTGGCCTGAAATTAGTAGCTCAGGGATCTAACTCTGAGACTTTAAAAGCTAAATAAGGCAAATTTAACCTTAACATTTCTCTGTTTCAGTTCTTCCACCTGGAAAATGCAGAGAATCTGAAATCTGTACTCATTATCTCACTAACATGCACATAATATTTAAGGGGCAAGCTTGAAGATGTGATGGTAGAAGGCAGTTTAGAGCTAATTAGCCAAGCAAGAAATCTGTTCCCAGTTTACTGAAGGAAAAGAGGTAGACTAGATAAAGGGAAGAGGGCAAGGTACTGAATGATCCTGCAGGTGACCTATCTGTTTGGGCTATGAGATGATTAGCAGAAGGATTGTACTTTTTAATGTGCCACCTGACTCAGGCAAGGCAGAACAAACACAGAAATTGGACGCATTTAAATTGGAAATGTTAAAATATATCTGTAATCACTCAACTAGACACTTCTGGGACGAGCTCATAGAGTTCCTTTACCCGCAAAGATGTGTTTGCTAAGGTTGGCACCAGTGTGGCCATACATGTATTTCATTCCGTCACTTATTATGCATACACACTGTGTCTCCAGACACTTTCTCAGGGTAGGTAGCACTAGAAAAAGCAGCAAGGGGGAGGAAAGGTGTGTGTACCACAATAATGGAAACTTGGATAGAAATATTTGAAAAGAAGAGAGGGATCGCTGATACTCCATGCAGTGACCTAGCTCTGATTGTGTGTGAAGTTACTGTTTGTAAAATCTGCCAGTTTCATGTCTCTAGAGAATAGTTACTTTTGTTTATTGGCAATTTTGGAACCTCCTACAAAAAGATCAGGAGAACCCTGCCAAAATGTCAGCTCAGGTCAGGGACAAAATATCATAAACTGAAAATACAGTATTAAAGACACACTCAATGTGAACAACACACCACCTTGAATTGATATAAATGTGATTTAAAAAAAAGTTTATTTTTGGTTAAAACTTCTCCCCAGTTCTCTGTTTTCTTAGCTGAAGTTTAAAGTTTTGACCATTTCATTCCTGTAATTCCAAATGTAAATAATAAGGCTACTACTAAAACCCATTGACTCATAATACTCACTAATATTGCTCCTGAGAGAATAGTAGGGTCATTAACAAAACACAGTCATCATGTCTGTGGTCCTCTATGGCACCAGCTCAAGCTTTGTAAAACAGTGTTCCTCCCACAGGGATTGTGAGCTCATTCAGATTTCTGCCAGTTTCCAGGATCAAACCCTTGAGTTCAAAGGATTTGTCTTGACAATTGCCTGCTGATTCCAGTGCTCCTGTTCCTAGGTACAAATGACCAAACGTCTAAGACACAATACAGGACATGTTTCCAGAGTCAATAATGACCCATAAGAGAAAGAAATACAAGAAAAATACCTCCTATACCTACATGGCATGGATTTATTTCACCCAATCTTTTGACATCTAAATAGACACATTTATAGAGCAGTTTAGTCCGTCCTAGCAAGATGCCTGGGAGACTTCGGCTCTATTTTGCTCCATGAGGACAGGGGGACCCTAGATGTCAAACTCTGAATTATACAACTAGATACCACATCCAAAGTTAGATGAGATGAGTCCCAGCCTGCAAACAATATTTCACATCCCTACTGAGGTGGAAGAAGAAGTTTGTCCCACACAGGCTGTCGTCTAGTTTATTTATTTGCTTTGCAAAGCACTGGGTTTAGGTGTTTAGCTGCTGTACAAAATGGCAAGATGAAGGTTCTTGATGACCAGCATTAATGATATGTATATCGTACGATGGATCCAGAACTCTCTAACTTTGCAAAAATGGCAAACAGTGTGGTCTGTGCAATCACTCACCCCCCAAACACATGAGCCTGTGCCGTGCTGTTGAATCAGTCAGTATAAACCATCTGGCCAGTGGTGACTGTGGTGGCATTTTCTCACCCGAAGACTTGATCACAAGATAATGAACTGCTACAAGTAACAACCACCTCAGTTTCATCTGAGCTGATGAAATAAATACAGTACAGATATGAGGTGGATTTGAACTGGTAGTTTAAAAAAAAGAAAATTCTTCCTTATCTTCGTCATTATCAGACGTGAAGATGCAGTTTACAGAATAAGACATTTCTTAGAAAATGAAAATTGTGTTAGGAAATCTTGTACTGAGGTTAGATGTGCTGAAAGATTCAAAAAGGTTCATGAACACTTGAGCAAATACAGGCCAAATATTTACAGATCTTGGCCCAAATCTTAAGGTAAGAAAACAAAAGTCATGGGTATAGCTAACGTGGGTTGACACACAGGTATACTTTGCGAAACATTCATATTTCCTAATCATTTTGTTGTATGAGAAACTCACAACTATTCCTTTAGTTGTTTTAATTTTAGTATCATTAAAATGATTCACACCTGAATTTTAGATGGCATGCCTGACTCACAGACAGTATGAAAGAGACTCAATTGAAAAGATAAAAAGAGACATATGGAGACGACATTATAAGGATAAAAACACAAACTGTCTTATATACTAGATTTGAGTAAACCTCTGAACTTTCAATCACATTAACTTTAAATTGCTTAGCAGTTTCTCTGAGATTTATTTATTCTTTGCACATGATTTTTAAAAAATCCATCTAACTATGCATGCTATTAAAATGTTATAATGGATCCAATGTGTAGTCCTAAAATATCAGAATCTCTCAGTACACTCAGTGACAGTTTATTCAATTACTATAAAAAGTCAAACAGAATATTTTTCAACCATCTAATTTTCATCTCATGGGCAAAAAAAAGCACTATTTTGTATAACGTAAGAGGAAAAAAGAATCCCCTGATTCAAGGAAATAGGTCTGATGATGAAATCAACGCTCAAATTCTCTGAATCCATAAAAAGTCAGTTATATAATTTTTTTTTTTCCAGTGATCATGTACTTCAAAATAAGAAAATAAGTGCGTCTTAAACTGTGGAGCAATACCTGTCATATATGTTATTTTATTGGAGACGTTACTGTTGCTGATTGAGAAACTTTTTTGATAGATAGTACTAAAACTATATAATTGGTTGAACACTTTGTGAGATCACTTGTTCAGCAAATCCCTCAAACTTTGTTAATGGATATATTAATGAAACAGCATAAGAGAAGCTCTACAATGAAACCTTATTGTTGAGCAATTGATGAAATGGCTCAAATAATGAACAAAGCAGCTGTCTGGATTTTTTTGCTTTAAGTCAGTGTGAACATGAACTGAATTTCAAGTTTAGAAAGGTTTGGTTGACTTGCCCTTCCTCCTCACCTCACCATTATTTTTCACTTCACTCTGCTTCTCAGTTTCGGTAAAGAGTAAAAACACATGCACAGGTAAACTCTGCAAAAGCCTCTCAGGCTGTGTATTCTCTTAGAAAACGCAAGACTTTCAGCCTTCTTTCAAAAAGTCAACAAGCTGAGCTAGATGATGTTTTTCCTCCATATCAGCCTTTTACCAGACATATTAACTTGTTCTCCTGTCTCCTGCTTGCGTGTTTAAGGAACTATCCACAGGGTTATTTTCTCCCCCTAAATGCTGATTTCTGCTCAGATGATCTCCTTTCTTTCCACCTCCAATTAGAAACAGTGGATAGGAGCTTAGCTCTGCAGCCATGTGTTTATAAGTGCATGTGCGTTTACATGCACTCATCGCAAAATGTGTTTTGACAGCCCCCTGCTAAGGCTTTTCCCAGATTAAGGAATCGTAAGCAGCTTTGGACTGCTTGACCTTGCTGGTTCATCATTTATGATGTTCAAAACACGTACATGGCCAATTTGAGTTTATCTAAACACTTAAGAAGAAACTCTTCAATTAAAGATCGCACTAAGTGACACTGACAGTAACTCTCTTACCAATATGGTGTGGCTAAATCACCATCAGATGCTGGGAAGAGTGCTCTTCCCTTCATAAAACAAATCAGAGAGCACCGTATTTAGAGCAGTTCTTTCTCAGAACTCATTTTTCATAACCTTGAAAGGAAAAAGTGGCTTACCACCAAATGTTCCAGCAAGATTTCACTGCAGAGTTTGGCTTGGGATGTAATTTCCAAACGCCTCAGGTTCAATGGAAAGAAAAATATATTTATATATAAAAAGGAATGATACCACGTTTTTTTCAGTATCAATCACACAGAATGCTTTATCATTTTAGTAAATGATGCTGTATAATCTTTGTGTCGCATCAAACACCAAAGCAATAAATTCACTGGGGGATATTTACAAGGCTATCCAGGCTGAATTGAAATGTCTTCTAGTCCTTTTTCTAAATTGTCACATTTACTGCCTGCTGTAGAAAGGGGAAGCCACCAATTGATTTCTAATTCTGCAAACCCCAGGGTGTAAATGTGATTAGCGGTAATTGGAGAAGTTCAGCAACTGGTAATTTCTCCTCTCTTTGTTGTTTTTCCTATTTAAAATATTAACGAAATGCGTATGTAGGCCAAAACTGACTCCGATGCAGCTGAACAAAGGATACATATTTAATCAGAGCTGTGGGACCCCGATGCGGTTGTCTGAAACAAATGTGACATGTGCTTCCTCTCAAAAAGAGTCAGGCAGCTAATAAACAGCATCACTATTTTGTTGTAATGTGCATTGTCTACATGATGTCGAGTTTAATGGCATTACACTATGTAAAAAAGCCAGAAGTACACTGCTAAATTTGTCTTTCCCAGTTGGCTGTCCCTGAGGAGATTATAATGCAAGCGGTGGCTTTGTTTGTTGCATGCATAAGTGTGCACATGTTCCTAAGTTTTAAGTTGTAAAGGAAGGTGGTGAGAAGAGATATTAACCCCTGCATGGCTGAGTATCTCCTTAGAAAGAAGCAATTTTACTGGAGCACCAAGTAATTATGAAAAAATAGGTTTTGCTTTCTAACTGCATAACGTCTCACTTGTTTTTGTCTAGACAAGATAGTCCTCCATCCATGGGTACAAAAGTTTGCTAATACATTTTAACAAGGAAATAGCTCTTATTTTTCAGCCCTAGAAAGCAACCTATGTTTACCTTTAGACCCTAGCATTAAATATTTTTCTCTACTAATCTAGAACGAGGAAGGTCACGTGCACAACAATGTGTAGTCCTACTCAAAATGGTTTGAATATCTCAGGAAGCCAGATGGAAGCCTTGGTTAAATTGACATGGGCAGCTCACTCTTAGATGGCTAAAGCTGAGTTACATGGAGCTCATCTCTAACTCTTTTGAAACAAGAATATTACCTGGGAATGCCTGGTAGAGGGCTCAGTGTGTTAATACAGGTGTTGATTGACAAAGCAAAGAGATGCTCTGTGGGAACGGCTTTTCACGGAAATGCCCAGAGGGCATCATCCCATTGAGTAGTGGTGGGGCTGCATGGGGTTTATCATTTGGAAAGCTAAAGACCGCAGCAGTGGCAGATACTTAACTCCATTTTTGAAAAGTTAGAAGATTGCCCCAGGTAGGCAAATTCATGGCTGGAATTTGTACATTTCTAACTACCATCCTGAAAGATCATAGATATTACAGAGATACAGCCCAAAACAGATCCCTTGGAAAGACATGAACACATTGGAAATGGGAGCCTTACCAGAGTCACGTGGCCCTGAGCTACAGAGCTCACCCTGGAGAGTTACCATGACCTCACCATGCTCTATACCAGACAGGGAGCCCCAAAACTTCAATTTACCTGCCTCACAGGAGGTCAGTAGTAAACTGAAGCCCTTTGTAATAGTCCTAAAGATTAATCCTTAGCAGGTTTTAGTCCTAGAGGAATTTACTCCTAGAGATTCAGGAAACAAGAGTTCTAGTTGTTAGAAGAAGTATTGATCTCACAGAGAAACTTCCACTTTGGGAATATCTTTCCATCTTGGATTGACCTAGTAATTAACACCTTTATAAATAGAGTAACACCCAATAATTGTAACTTTTATGTCTGCTTGATGTCTACTTGTTGTCTGCTCTGCTCTACTGAGAGCTAAGGAAGTTTGCAAGACAGAGCATAGGTGCCAGTCTGAGCTCAGACAGGGTGGCCATAGCGATATGAAGATTGAGCACATGAAGGGGCACAGAAAATAGATTTGCGTCACATTTTGAGGTGCAATAGGTATCTCCAGACTCTGTTTCTGCCATTTCTTGACAATTTATAAATTTAATTTGTCATTTGTTCTATATTTCTTTCACTGGAAAACACAACTTTCACTTCATTTGCAAAGAAAGGTCAAGAGACTCATTGTCTTTTCGCTCACTTGACCATAACCAAGGTTGTAAGGAACCCAAGTATCAGGAGAAGAATGAATGTTCTGTTTTTCAGTATTTTGAATTGTATTTGTCATTGCTGGTCTATTTTCTTTTGGCAATCCAACATTGACTTTAAAATAAGCAGCTATTGCTAAAACATTTTTAATATATTATGAGATACACTGATACAGTATTAATAAATAACTGTCATAAAGTAATCATACAACAATATCATATTTATTATAAAGACGATTACGTGTGCAGTATGCACTTATACAGAATATTTTACTAATTTTAAAAAATACATTATTTATAGACACAGACGTACGTAACCGCACATGCACACATATGCCTTTGCAACATTTTCCATGGAACAAATACTGAGGTTGGCAACTAAATACCTACAGGTGGGATTGCTTTCCCTTATCTAGTAAAATCCAATGCTTGCTGCTATTTATTTAGTGATTAATATTTCTTATTTTCTAAATATTTCTAATACACCTTTTTAAAGTGTAATAGAGCAGTTTTTTCCTTCTGTTTTCTCTGAATTACCTCCCAGATACAGAGAGGCATCATCATAAGGAAGGTCAGAAACTGGAAACATGCCCCCTTGCTGTTTTCTGATCTGTTATGAAGTAAGATGGGGTTGTTTGAGAGTTTTGTTTCCTCTTCTGGCTGCTGTTAAAAACTGTTTTTGGACAGGGTGTTTTGCTCCAGTGACACGCTACACAGACCTATTCTGCACATGGCTCACCTGAATTTGGGCTTCAGGGGAGAATTTCAGACACTGCTGGGCACTTTCCCTGGTGTACACCTTTCTTTAGGCCCCCAAATGTTTACACCGTGCACAAACCTACCTGTGACCTGAGGTACCTTTCAGAAATACATGTTTGTCTCTGCTAACAACTAGAATCACTATGTCTAATACATTTCAGCGAAGCAAATCAAGGCTCTTGCTCTGCAGTAGTCAGAGAAATAAATATGCTCTTAACACCCATCTGAACAAACCCACTGTAGTTTTCCTCCCAGAAATACCTTCTGGAAGAAGTGGTACCATTCACCTCATTAAAGGATGCCTCCAAAGGCCATAAAATATTCACCACACGACCTCCATACGTGCAATAAAAAGAGATAAGCCTCTCCAGAGTACAAGTCAAATTATAGCATTCCAAATATCTTTCTCACTCCTCCTTGATTCATGAGGGAAACCTAAGAGAAGGAAGGGTTGGACTCAGCTGGCTTAGCTTCAGATACCTGAGTTGCCTGTAGATATTTACATCTGGGCTTGTCCCTCCTAGGTTGCACTGATATTTGGAAGAAGGATTGTCAATAAAATCAATGGAGTTGTTATTCATCTTATGAAATACATAAAAAAACCTCTGGTCACTTGAAGGACTCTGCAAGTTCCGTTGACTGCATGAACTGTCTCTCTAGGGTAACAGACTTGGATGAGAACACCTACACTGCAGACACCTGAGGTGGGAAAGAAGAATTTGAGAAAAACTCCCAGATCTTAAATGTAATTTTTTGCAAAGTAGAACTCATTGTCATGAATTTTGTTTGAAGTCCACTTCTTTAAATAAAATAAAATAAAATAAAATAAAATAAAATAAAATAAAATAAAATAAAATAAAAGGAAAACAAAACCATTCAGTTTTCAAATTTATCCTTTTTTTCCCACTTTTAGCAGAAAAAAAAAAGGGGGGGGGGGAGGCAGAGTAAAAGGGAAGTATTTTTCACAGAGGAGCTTGAAAGAAGTAACAGTTAAGCTCTTTCTTTGATCAGGAGAAAAGTATAGCTCTTCGCTGGATACAGTAGTAATGAAGTAAATGATGTTTAATGAAGTGATATTATAATAAATCCCTCTCTCTGTAGAATAGTACCTAGACAGAAAATATATAGACATGCTGCATGAAATGCTGGCCTTGTTACGTTCCCAAGAAAAAAACATGGCTAAATAGTTTCTGAAGTCAGAGGTCTGAATTTTTCTGCTGTCTCCTTTTAGGTATCCTTCTCTCCTTGTTTCCATCACTGACATTAGTCATTATACCCCCCCACTCAGTTCTCTGCCTCCTTCTATTGTGTCCCCTTTCAGGGAGTGCTCTTACTAAGCCTTTTTATCATGCTAACCTTCAGCTTGTTTGGGGAGATCTCATAGGAACTAATTTTTCTTCTCCGTAATGAAAAGGCAGCTCTAAACAGAAAGCATGCAAGAAAATGTAGTTAATAAAGATAGCTGAGAGCTATTCATACCTGAGAGAGTCATTGATATGTCTATACTGCTGAACAAAAGAAGTCAAGGACCAATTTCTGGCCTAGGGGCTATGTGACGGTAACTGTCTCACATCCACATTCCTGCTTAGAGATCTCTGTCTTGCAGAATTGTCTTGGAGAGAGTTCATCACTCTGGTTGAAAGCCAAGCCAAAAGAGAGCTATCAGTTAGGTGGCTTTATTTCTTACACTTTCCATTTTATTTATTTCATGGTAAAGGTAAACCCTGTGTCTCTTATTCAAGCCAGCTGTAAAGCTATGAAGAATGCTGTGGATTTTTAAGCCTAGGTTATAGACAGGTGAATAACACCTGGTTACAGTACTGTCCACTGGTCACCATAATAACTTAGAAAACACCTTTTCCCCCATGTGTCCCCAATATACTGTTATTTCTGCTTTTAGGCTGCTGTTTAGAAACCGCAGAGTTAGGTACTATATAGCTTCATATGCAAATAATTTTAGAAAAGTTTGCACTTCTGCAAGCATTTGGCTCATATTTTTCATCTAAGTGTTTACAAAAATGTTGGGCTTCGTTAAGCCGGTAGAAAAAAAAATATTCAGCCACAAAGAGAGTCTTGGTGGAAAATAAATGTGCTTTTTACACAAGGTTAGTAAGATGAGAGGAAACTTTTACTTTAGAGCTCTTCAGCTCCTGTTACAACTAGTCTGTGTCTTTATTTCTCAATTTGTCTATTTTATCTCTTCTTACAGCCTGCTCCACCCACATTTTCTCTCTAGAACAACCATAAAATTGCATTTACAGCTAATTTGCTATGCTCAGAAATGCAATTTAGATTCTTTAAGTGAGGCTGCCTCTTTTTAAAAAGAGAGGTCTCTCACTGCTGCTTTTTTTACCTGGCATACATATAACCCTTCTCCTCCAGAATGGCAAGTATGATAAATGTGTCAAAAACATTCACATCAAAAACATGTGATACAAGTTGTTATTTTGACTTCTGTTGACACCTCCTGTTCTCTTTCACCCAGATGTTTCCATAAAGTATCACAAAACTTTTTCTTTTTTTTCTTTTTTCTTTTTTTTTTTTTTTTTCCCCTAAGAGTAGAAACAGGCATTTTTGTTTCTAGTGAAAATGAAAGTCTTTCCTTCTTCTGTTACTCTGTATGTGTGTGGGTGCTTTTATGCAGGTGTACTTTTCTTTACTGGAACTGTCTTCAAGACCTGGGGAAGCTTTCTCTCCAAACATACCTTTGATTCACAATGAACAAGCTGTAGACTTTCAATTCATGCAAGCCCTATGTGCGTTTGCTGACATTTAGCTCAAACAAATTGCTCCCCACCCAAAGAGAAAAGATTATCACAACATAGAAAGTCAAGATTTTGGAGGCCAGAAGGTGAATTTTTACGTCTTTTAAGTCACAGAGTGTTGAAGGTGTCTATACACCTAACTGCTATTGAAGCAATTAGATTTTAAATACCTGCCAAAGGATAGTTCTAGTGATTATTGACTGAAAACTGCAACGTTTATCCAAGGCCCTGTGCCCTGTGGGACGTCCAGCCATGACTTAGAAGCTCAGGATCCTGCTATCAGGTACTGAAGAAAAAGATGCCTATAAAGCTACCATGGCCACCATCAAGGACCTGCCTCAACTAGCCACAGTGAATGCCCAGGAGAGGAGTTAGGACTGCCCTTAAGGACAGGTAATCGCGCAGGCACCTAACTATGGATCTGAACGCAAAGTCTATTTTTATTCAACATTTCCTAACATGACTCTCTCCTGAAGTCAGAATGCCAGACTGGGCCAAAGGTGCCCTTAAATCCAGTAAACTGACCATGTGTGCTTATTTAGCAACTGAACTCTTTTCAGTCCCTACCTGTAACTGAGATGAAACAGGGACTTCAATCCTGACGGTCTTCGTCTCGGTGGAATGCCCTTCCCACGAAGATACTGCCTGTCTGGGGCATATTGACCTCTCTTCTTTACAACCCACACATTCACCCCAGTCTGCAAAAGAATATGTCCTAAAATGCATCTTGTAAAGATTTTCACAGCATTAAGACCAGGGGTGGGGGGATGAGGGAGTGGGGGTTGAGGGGTGGAGGGGAGGATCACTGTAATAAACGAGTTAAACCAGAATACTTTATCCAGTGTTTCCTGTGTTAAAAGCAATACCTTAAATGGGAGCACTCACGCTTAGAAGGAAAGACAGACTAGATTTAAATACTCGCATGATGGTAAATCCACCATGTCCATCGGCAAAGCTGTTCCAGTGATTAATTGCCCTCACTGTTTAAAAAATTGCATCTTGCTTCCTGTTTGAATTTTCCAGTGCTACTTCAATTGTTTCAGTCATAAGTTTTTTAACTTCTAGGTTCTGGCCACAACAGGAAACAGAAGTGCCAAAATACCATGAAAAAATATTTTTGTCTTGTTTTTCCTCCCTCAGAAGGAGAAGGAAGCAATGAAACTAGTGAAAAAGAAACTAGAGATTTTCTCAGTCTGGCCACAGTTTCACCTCTAATCAGAGTCTGCAGAGGCATTATTTAGGCTGATCTCTTGTTATCAAATCTGCCTCAGCAGTTTTTCTCCAAAGTTTCTGAATCTAAGATATCCACTAGGTAAAGCAGCCCATGCCAGCTGAATCACCGAGACAGGGGTTCAAACAGCATTAACAACTGTACAAATGCTCATGTGCTTTTCCACTGCTGCAGGAAATTTTGGCAAGTCTCACAAGGCTGGGATTATTCATAATTCCAGCACGTTTTGATTTGGGTCTAACTGATGCACCTTGTTGTCTTAACAGCGTTTATCTATTGATTCATCTATTTTCTTCCCACCTGATTGTGGTGAAGCTAGCTCTGCTCTGGGCATATTATTCTGTGGTTTGTGACTTTCTGCCTGTGTCTTTCTCTGCAGCAGCTGGCAGGAAAACACGCAGCGAGGGCACTTAGTGCACCCAGGGAGAGTGAAGCATGTGTTTACATCTCTTCCCGAGCCAGGGTCAGAGCGGAGGTACTGGGCTGGATCGTTTGTTTTACTCTGGCTTTTTAACATCAGGAGCTGAGTTTAGCTTATCCTCCCAGAAATGTTTTAGTGTCAGGTTGGATTGAAGAGTAAAATTCTGGTCATATATAACGTCATCCACAATATTTGAATTGTTAGTAAGATGAAAATTCTTGAGGTTTCTTACGACCTTCTTTCCTCATTCCTTTCCTTTTAATGTGCTGCTTTAATAGCAGGACGAGTGTATGTTGTGCATTTCAGTTTACACATGGTTCTACCATTAAGCATCTGGATTTGAAGCAATTTCTTCCCTGAGGATTTAAATAAATGCATTGGCCCAATTTCAGGATCCAGGTTACTGTGAGGTAGCCATGTGCCACAGGAATATTAGCTCAGAGAACGCTGCAGTTGTTTGTACTGCAAATGCAGCTCTCTTGCCGGTCATAATAAAAGAAATCAGCTTGAATGTCTTTAATGACAAAGCCTCCCTGTGTATTAATTTGGTTCTACGTGACAATATATCATGTCAGAGCGGCCCAACAAATGTGAAAACATACACTAAGAGAACTGTCAGTAAAGTAATTTACGTCAGGGTGTTGATGATCTTTTGCTCTGTGTTGCATGGCTTTACTTCTGTTTAGAAGAAAAGCACAGGAAGGATCCCTAGAAATGAATACACTTACAAAATAATTTGTTGGCAAAATCAGTTCTAAAATAAACTCAGATTCCTAGTGTCTTTTTTCAAAATGTAATATAGTACTCATATTATATGCTGTGATCTTAATATACAGGCCTTGATTCTCAGGCCAAATACCTGTTTGCATCTTTGGTTTAGATTAATTTTATTACAAAGGCAGGACATGTACTGGGAGGAACTGTGTTCCTTGCAGTAATTTGAAAAGGCTTTTTTTATTAGTCCATAAATGTTAAGATAGTCTAGCAGACAAAGAAATGCACAGTAAACTGGACAGTGAAATTAAGACAATATCAAACTGGAAGTAAAACGGGAATGCAAAATGGAACTTGGACTGAAATCTGACATTCAGTTTGGAATTGAGTTTAGTATGAATTATTGAAACAGCGTAATTTGCCAAGAATTAATTCATAACCTATCCTTTTGCTCTCTAAAATTGACTGGTTCTTTTATATAAGATATGCTGTACTGACAAGTTCCTGATTTTTTTAATGATTATTTATTTATTTATTCTCCTTTTCACAGGTGGGAAGAATTCATCTTGTCTAATCCAGGAATCTCTGGGTAATATTATGCAGTTAGATAAATTTATGCCACATATTAGTTTTGATGATTATTATAGCCCTTTCTGACTTGAAAGCCTATAAATTTAATAAACTATTATTTTAATTCACTTTAAATAAGATGCACTGGAATACATCCTTTGGAAAGGCTTGTGCATGTAGGAAAATGTGTAGCAAGTGAACTGGCAACTGTGCTGCTGTAAAAAACACTTTTAATGTCTTATTCTTTTGGATAGGGATGATTCATCAGGAATCGTTTGCAAATCTTCGGGATTTGCAAAGTAGTGTGTTTGTGTACAAGAAAGCAAACAAAAATCCAGAGTGCTTGTGCTCATCAGCTCGATGCTTATAAATGTTTCTATTCTGAGGGCTAGGTTTTGGAAAGGAAAAAAAATAACCATGAGCATTGCAATAAAGAGTGTGACTTCAAATATGAGCTCTGTAGTCACCCTGAAAACAGACTGTGGGGTGAAAGGTGGTGTCATCCCACTAGCAAATTAGCTACACAGAAACCATTTCCATCACTAAATTTGTCAGATGGCATGGTTCACCTTATGTGGCTCCATGGCTCCCGCCAACAGGTTGTCCACATAACCCATTTCACCAACTGTAAGGCTCACAGCGACCAAAACCTTAGTCCTATGTGGTGTTCAGTTTTAAATTCCTGTCTGCTGGAGGTTATGCATGGACTGAAGTGCTTCAAATGATCCTGGCTTAAACATGCTCACCCACGGCAAGAAATCTCGCATGTGTTTTCTTGCATCAGTAACTGGTGTTATCGCAGACATAACTTGATGTTTAGAAGTGACCTCGCATTGGAGGCTGAGGTGAAATCTCAGTTGCTGACATATTGATTTGGCTTTAAAAACAGTAATAAAGCAAACATCAGAAACGTATAGCCAGAGACAAATATTAAAAAAAAAAAAAAAGAAAAAAAAAAAAAGAGAGACTCCCTTTCATTCCCCTTCCCAGGCCCCTGGCCCTGGAAAAGCTGATGGTTTCCCTGCAGCCCAGGCTCTGTCAGCAAGTCCATCACTGCTCTGACTGTCAGAGCTCACTTGTGGGAAATTTTCAAGCCATGCTTGTTTGGTTTTCCTCTTCCTGTTTGACTTGTATCTTTAAATAATGTGGTTACTTCACAACAGCTTGTTTTTTGACTAGGGCACAGGGGATATTTTTCTAGCAGATAAAAAAACTTCCCACAATTTGCCTTGTGTTATTTCCCCTTTTGAAAGGAGAGCTGATAAATTCAGGGTAATATGTAATAGATGCTTTCCTGTTTTTACTTATTGGTCTGTCAGGCTTGTCAACCAGAAATTTATTACCTCGTTTTGTGGCTATAACGTTTAAACAAGAGAGAGTAAGCAGTACACTTGTCCTAAAGAACAAGTGTGAATAACAGTGCTTATGTTGTATCCTGCTCCATACACCAACATTGGAGAGGGACTGTAGGCCTTTTCCACACAATAAGCCTACATATCTATCTTCATTTTTAATGCTTATTCTTCCATTTCTCCTCTGTGCTATTCTCATTTTCTAAGTAATTGGGAAACCAAAGGAGGGAGGGTAGGAATAGCTGCTCAGTCTTATTTCTTTCACCTAAAAGTGGGTTGACCTGTCCGAGCAACCACTGAAGCTTCCTCTGTAATCAATGGAGTGAAGAGATCTCTATGAGCTGATCTACCACTTTTGTTTCTGGAAAGGATGGATTATCCTCTAGATCTGCTTGTCTCCTCATTGCATGTAGGGAAAGCCTAACCGATTAAATGACCACAACTGAAGCGGCAAAAGCCAAGGAGGTGAATGCCTTACTTCATGAGGTGGTCATGAAGAGAAGAGGAGTCTCAAGAAAAATCCAGAAACTGAGGTTACGCCAGCAGTACTCCTGACACTCACACATCCTTCCTCTTCCTCCACCTCCCCTTCCTTCTTCTACTGTTCATAACATTGTTTGATGGGATATATTACCTTCACCTGACCAAGACTGACCTCACCTGAGGAATCAGTTCCAGAGCCTCTGATTTGAATTATCAAACGCATCCCTTCTTCCAGTCTGCAGATCAACAGAGAGGAGTCACACACCATAAACTCCACTGTACACATGAATTTTGTGTCACTTTTGAGAGAAGAGGGGATAAAGAGAAAGCAAAATCATAATGGCCAAACTGAATTGAGTCAAATGTCTCTTGTTATTGGCCTCCTTATTTTAATACTGGGTGGTAACAAATAATAAGGGAAGGTGTAAAAAGAAAAGTACCCCCAGAGTATCTCCAAAATAATCTTTCCGTGGTGCATCCAAGGCCTTATTTGGATTGGATAAATCAGCATTAGCCTCCAACAGCTGTGGTAGGAACCAGGCAAAAGATATCACTTGGAACACTGTTCTGAATCAAAAAATATATGTCTGTTGCCCTCAACCCAAAAATCTGCCTGCCCACAGCATTACAACCTTTTGGAAACTAAGGTACTTTCCTTCCACATCTTCTCCATAGGAGGGCATCCAGACTGATTTTGTTCAGCAGCCACTGCTGTTCTGAGTTTGATCAGTATAGGCACTTCACTTCTTCCACATTGTTGACTGCAGGTCCCACCAGTATTAACCCTGAGTGAAACAAAAAAAGTGGGTCAAGCATTTGTCTTCTTTCCAAGAACTTCTTGGAAATCCAGACAATGTCATTTGCTTCACCATTTTCCATAGTCAATGGCTACTATATTTACTGTGTCATTATTGTACTAAGGGACTGGCTGGGAAGTCATTTCTATCAGATTTTCTCGAGTGGAGAATTCCAGCTCTGAAAAAGAAATCATCTGCGGACCATTTTATAGTCCAAACAGATATTTATAGGAAAAATGAATATCCCTTTATCCTGGAAAGGTGCAAGGAAATGGAAGAACAGTTTTGCAGTGCTAGAGAATGAGGGACCTCTGCAGTGCCACTATAATAAACTTCAAAGTACATTAGGATTTACTTTCCATCCCTATACCCAGACATGAAGTCTATACATTCTGTCACTATACACATAAAATGAAAACACTTTCCAATCCAAAGCAGGAAAAGGCTTTGCTCCTTGTTCAGCAATTAAGAGGTTCAGTTATGGAAACATTGTACATTCTT
Source organism: Alca torda (assembly GCA_008658365.1). Classification (NCBI taxonomy): domain Eukaryota; kingdom Metazoa; phylum Chordata; class Aves; order Charadriiformes; family Alcidae; genus Alca; species Alca torda. Next base: position 5,606,999 of record CM018101.1, read on the forward strand.
CAATTTGAGAAGAACTTAGTTCCTTGTGGTGCCCGATGTTATTAAATCCACATTAAAAGGACAAGGCTTACAGAAACAGTGAACTCATACATCTGAATGGAATAGCACCATAATCCATTTCTATCACATGTTGTGTTTTCCAAATTACAGCTCTTCACAGTTGTAGATTGAAGATTGTAGATTGTATTATTCTATTTAACTAACAGAAAATAACTTCTACCAATTTTCCACCAGCAGCTCCTAAATCACCATAAACATAGAGCTTACCTAGAGTTTTGTGAGTATATACTTTTTCAATTTATTGGTCAATAGATAAACAGCCCAACAAAACATTCTCTTTTGGTCTAAAATGTTTGACATGACCCAAACTGTACAACTTCCTTTTCTTTTTCATTTGTTTAGTGATAATACGCCATTTTGAAACAAAATATCAAAACATTTTGTTTTGAAGCTATTAAATTCTTTATGCAGAAGTTTACTGCTTTCCACACTGAACTACTCATTCCAAAAATATGGAAGAATTTACCAAGATGAAGTCAAGCTCTTTATGAAGATGTGTGGTGCATGACTAGCAGACAATGACCATAAACTAAATTAGGGAAGGTTCTGACTTGATAGAAATAAAATGTTTCTTGGCAGAAGAACAGTGAAGCACTGGAAAAAATTCCCCAGAGAGTTTGTACAATCTTTGTCCTTGGAGGTTTTGAAGACGAAACTGGACAAAGCTCTGAGGAACTGGGCTGAATTAAATGTTGACCCTACTTTGAGCAGAAGGTTGGACTAGAGGTGTCCTGAGGCTCTTTTCAACCTAAAATATCCTATGATTTTATGAATTTGGCAGAAAAAAATAATTTTAATTAACCACAATCTTTCTTGCTCAGGAAATAAACCTATTCAACCAAGGATGTCTCATTTACGGCTCATCAGCCATGCACCCATGACTTTAACCTGAAGTATAACAAGAAGCACTGTGATGAATTTGCTGGGTGGTGACAGCACAGCAAGAGGTGGCATGTTAAAATTGTTAGGACTGAATTTGTTAATTACCATTTTGTTCTAGAATTTCTGTTTTACAGAGTCTTCAGCAATATTTAGGTGAGAACTGGTCGCAGATGCTCAGGACTCAGGTTCCCCTTCCAGGAAGGGGATGTTATTTTTAGGTAGTTGCACTGGAATATACTAGGGCTTTAACAGTGAACAGTCTTTTCTCGTTGTGGTTAAAGCTGGCTGAAGCAACAAAATGTGGATTTTTTTTTCTTTTGTTTAATAAGAAAATTATACTCAATTTTTTATTCTCAAGAACAGTTGTTCTTGTACTTTTTACAACTGTAATTGTTCAGAAGAACATTTTCTGAGCCGTTGTTCTTCCCTCACAAATTGCTACTAAAAAAATTTGGTGAACATTGTTGTGTGTTACTGCACAGGAATGGAGCCATCTAAATGGGCTACTGGAATAGTCACTGTCTACATAGGAAGCTTTGGTTACTGACTCAGAAAACGAAGTTAGATAACTAATATTTGATGGAGAACATTCCCTAGCCAAAGCATGTAAGAGTGGGGCCCTCAGCTTCTCACTCACTGACTCAACTGACTCTTGTGTGGTGCCAGCAGGTTCTGGACTGACTTACAGGATGAGGCAACTATGTCCTGATAGTTTCCTTCTCCTTGTCCACCCTAATGCAATCAATTGGAAAATTATAACATTTTCAATATTTTTATTCCAGTAAGGGGAAAACAATTTGTCATTTTATAGAATTAATTCCATACTTTTGACTAACAGTAATGGCAAAATCTGGAAGAAATAGGCTAGCTGCTGCAAACTAGGTGGCTACGCAAAGTTTGACTCTTTATCCTCCAACAAGCCAGAACCTTATTCAGAGATTCCCAAGACAGTGTTGACCAAACTAACAACTAGTTTTGTTTTACACATACTAAGAAGAGAGTTTGTGCAATGGTCATGAACATACCTGGAGAGTTTTCAGGGCCCACATGGCATTTTGTAGCATGGTATGGATGCCATGGTTCCAGTCAGTGCTGATTTAGAGAACATGTTCCACCATGACAAGCTGGCATTCCCTTATTAAACTCTAAGCCCTAGAAAGGGAGCACGAACCATTTAGTACCTCTTGTGCATCCCCCTCGTGTTTTGTATACTGAGTTGTTGTCTCTTGTTGTGTGCTTAGGCCTTGATGGTTCACCTGGGAGAGTCTAAGGCCATCTGGTTGTTACCTGTCTACTTGCATTGGAGTGGACTGTTTATTTGGTGCAAATAAACAACAATAAAAACATAAGGAACTCCAGGCAGGTAGAGCATATAAGACAAGGAGATGGGGAGAACACGCAGCCAGAGAGACGTTACAGGAGTAAGGAATTATTTTGCATTATTCTGACTCTTTTTAATTACTTCCTGCAGTGCGATATGGCTGGATGAGTCATCACAGCAGCAAAGACTAAATTTAGGACATCTTTGAAATAATGACCCTTTATTGCTTGCGCTAAATACCCTCTGTTTTCTAAATAAAAGGCTGCTAATTCAAACTGTGGAAGGACAGAGACTTTAACTTTTGGCCTAATACAACATCATCGGAGTGAAATAATGACATTCAGGAGTTAACCATCTACTGATGTCCTTTGACAGTAAATTCTTAGAAGCCATACTATATAAAGCAGGATTTATGGTTTTCTTATATCTTTTGAGACAAATGTAGTAGCAGTCACAATTCTTAATGTATTCCTGCAACTGTAAACTAATCTTTATGGACAATAATTGCAGTGATAGGGTCAGTTGCACTTCTCATCACTGCATTTTCATTAGCTAGCATGCATTCATTAATGATGCTAGCCATTAGCATAGCATATACCAGCTATTAGAGATCTCAGGGGGATGATCTGCACACAAATCACAGGGAAAATTCCAAATAATTTTCTTTTACACTGTCCATCTTTATTCTCATGCATCCACTTTTGTGATGAGGGAGCACAAAGTTATATTTTAATGATGGGGACTTATACCTGGCAGCCAAGTATCTGTGGAGCTGGAAAGACCAGAAAAAGCTGTCAAGGAAAGCTGGCGTTTGGCAAATGATGTCAGCCACTAAGAATCTTACAAGGCATCTGATCAGAGTTCCCTGACTATGTGCCAGCGACTCCTGAAAAAGACCAGCTGTCGGCCATGAAAATGAGAATGGCTCCTGGAATAGTGGCTGAGAGCTAAAAACTGCAGCAGTCTTGGGAGATGCAGACCTTGGAGCCTTGTATATGCTGAAGCACCTGCAGAACGTCATCAAAGAGAAAGGAAAAAAATGAGTAAAGGGAGGAAAAAAAAAAAAAAAGGAATATGAAAAAAAAGGTTGTTAGGACTTGCCTGGGGCTTGGGGAGTGTGAAATATCTTCCAGAATAGATCACTCCGATAATGAAATTTTAGAACCCGATTAAAGCTCACAGCAGTGGCAAGAGGCAGCTCTATCAGCTCACAGCTGTGGCCGAGCCTGGGAGGAAGGAGAGCTCTGCTTTAAAATCCACCCCGGGGAGAACACAATGCAGGGAACATCTGGCACACTGGAGGAACTAAAAGGGTTGGCCAGAGTGGTAAGCAGGGGAATGCACCTGCGGAGATCCAAGTAGAATTAGGTCAAAGCACCATACCAGCATATACCCAGATATGGGGCAGGTCCAGACTGTCACAGAACAGTAAAAGAAGGAAAAAGGGTTTTCATGGGCATGACTGTCTGGGAGGGAAGGAGAAATCTGAAACCAGGAGACTTTTTTTGTAACAAATAGTTCACAGGAAATATCAAACAAGAAGTCCACAGAGTAAAATTGTGATGATGTTAATGCAAAAGACATCTTCAGGAAAGTAGGAAGAACAAAACTTAGAATGTGAAGATAGCCTACATTTCCTGAGAAAAATAAAAACACATGGCCCTTTGGAAAGTGAGTGTGGCAGGATAAAAGAAGTCCTGAGGGAAAGGGTACTTGATCTTTTCTTCCTCTTTTTATTTTTTCTCTCTTGCATGCCAGAGTCCTTGCAAGACTCCTGGACTTCTGAGGAAGGACACTAAAGCAGAACTGCATGTAATATAGAGTGTTCACGGTGATTTCTAAGGCATATTTAGAAGGAAAGAATTTTCAGAAAACTGCAGACGCGTAGAGAAATAGGTGGCGTTCTGTCCTTATTGAATCCAGTGGCTTTTTATTGACTATTTTCTCCAGGCAAAAGGGTAATTCTGAATAAACAACAAGCAGAAGGGGGTGACCATGAGTATCTATTTTGACAAGCGGCACCTTTAAGTATTTGTATTTATGTACCAGGTCAGTTCAGGCTGCTTAGAATGATGGTGGACATCATTAGTCTCATTAATTCCATAGTCTGGATAACTGAGGACAACCTCACAAATTCAAAGGTTTAGGCTTCAGCTTCCTTTGTAATAAGTAAAGAAAGTTAATTCCTAAAGTGAGAGATTCAGGGAAATCTTAGGATGGTTTTCAACACCTTATTTTTTTTGGGAATAGCCAGAAAGTTGGAGAGACCCCAAAAGGAGCTGTCGCAGAATTTAATTCATTTGGAGCAAAGCTCAATTGATCCAGACAGAAATTGTTTTAGAAGTTTGGAAGAAAATTGTTTTACTCTTCTCTGCCATAAAACTAGTCCAACGATGGATGGTGGCAGGGGTAAACTTTTGGGAAAGGCAATTTCACTTAAAAAAAAAAAAAAAACCACAAACCAAAAACTTCCCCCAGACTGCTGTAGAAACCTGGACTTTGGGGCCTCTGTTTTCCTCTCTCCACCCTACGTAGGAACTTTATACAGTTGAAAAGAAATCTAAACAATCAGAGGGAGATTTGGCTGGAAATGCTGAGTGCTGGCAAGGCCCTGCTCCCTCCCTAACTGCAATGGTTTACGATCATTAAAGCTAGTCTCTCTAGGAAAAAAAAAAAAAAAAGGACAAAATGTGGAAGTGCATGAATCATACATTCCAAGCAGTAAAAACATAAAATTATAGAAGTTAGACTGTATGATTTTCCTGTCCCTCCCCCTCTTCGTCTCCATTCCCTGACTTAAAATAGAGAGAAGAAACCTGCAGAGAAGTGAGACCAGGGATTAAATGAGTCAAGAAAGGAATCAGTGGAGCTGTTCCGAGATCTGTAGGCAAAGCAAACAGTGAGCAGCAAAAGAAATAACTACGGCAACGTGTAGCGGGGGGAAGCAGATTGGAAGGGTCACAATGGATTTATCTAAATTTATTTAGGATTACTTATTCTGTTCCACATCTCAGACCCTGAAGAGATATTAGAATCTCATACATGACTTGCAAGGCAGAATCCTCCACCTTCGAGCCTAAACAGACAAAATAAAGCAAGGTGGAGAGGAAAAGGCCAAACAGAAAATACATTTGTGGCCTATCACTGTTCAGGGGGCAGAACAGCCTGCAGCCCTACCAGGGATGACAATTCAGTTTTGAGAACTCAGTGCCCTAGTTACATCATGGATCGCTGTACTGACCAGTTCAGACTCCATGCACAAGTGCTCTAACTTTCCAGAGATATGCATCACCAAGAAAAGTGCCCAAAGTTATCCATTTTCACATTTTCATTTCTAGATCTATGTTATTCTGACTTATGTATTGGTCACTGAGGGTTAATATTGAGTTAAACACAAGAGTAACAGCAATTATAGGGATTACTCTGAGCTCTGTTTTAACAATTTGTCGTCTTAGTTTTTGGAGGACGTTTTTGCCACAGCTGATGACATTTAGGTCTGAAAGACTTTGTGAAACGAAACCAAACCAAGAACAGCCAATGCAAAAAGGGCAAGCAGTGTTTTGCTCATTTTGCTTTCAACATTTCTTTTCCTATTTGGAAAAATCTGCACACCAAACTCAGTGAAACCCTATCTTCAGTTGGCACCAACCATCGCAGCTTCACTGAAATGGAGTTTATACCTGCTGTGGATCTAGCTCAATGAACAGAAACCTATGAAACCTTACACTAACTAGGAAAGTGGGCAAAGTAGTGTAGCGTTATTGTCAAGCTCCTCTCCCAGCGGGTGCACATGTGCTTTTATAGAGGTAAGTAACTTGAGTTTCTCTCAGAGCAAAGAGTGGATTTGACCAAGCAACTCTGATGAAGAAGCCAGAAAGCTGCCAAAGTTGGGGAGAAGATGTGAAATAGTTGTGAACATTTTAATGATGGTTCTTCAGAAACAAATCCATTGGAAAAGGCAAATTTCAGATTTTCCATGTTTTCTTGCCACTTGCAGAACTCATACTAAATCCCTGTGTTATTTAACGGAGAGGTCTCATTCAATCAGAGGGCTGATGAAGTTTCTATCAGCTCTTCACTTCATTAAATTGAAATGACTATGGAAGTTGATTTTGACTAAACCCCTAGGTTAGAAGTGCCAATTATGGACCCTGATGAAGGGGCAAGTTTAGAGTCAGAACAGCCTAATAAAGGAGAGCATGTCTGAGTCCAGAAGCATGTTGCAAGCCCTAGTGCCACCTTGCTGTGTGATCTTGGGAGAAACCACTGATCCTTCCACATCATACTTCTGTGCTTCTACTTTTAATGTACATCTTCTGTAACTGTCCTCTTTTCCAAAGTAATGAAGACTCTAATGAAAAGCAAAAATCAAAACTGTTCGAAATTTCAGAAGAAAACCAGAGGCTTAGAATGAAATTTATAATCTAAAACATAATTTTAGGGTAACTGAGCTACCCTGAGGCTTTACATCAGTATTTAAAATTATCCATTTAATGATATTTTGCATGAGCAGTTTTGTTCAAAGACCTGTACTTTTTGTAAAGGCAGAACAAAGTCTCACAGCAGAGATTTTTGTAATCTCTAAACAAAGGATGCCGGCGTCCAAAACAACAGCCATCATCTGAAACATTATGACAAACCCAACGTTCATCTTCCTGTTCTGGGCACAAGAAGTACAGTGATGCGTCTCAAAATACCATGGCAGTCTACCAGGACAACTGCCTGCAGCACCTGGGATTTCGGTTCTCACGTGACTCACAGCAGAGGATAATAACTGTCCCCACTTCTGACTGAAAGCTGAAATAAGGAAGTTGATAAGAAATGCTGGTCAATGTTCCATGGTGGAATATGACTTTTAATAGTTCCACTGTGAGGACCTGAGAGCCTCTGGGAAGGTGAGGGCACATGTGCAAGTAAACTTCTTGAGGACATCTGGGAACATGAGCTGCAGCAGGCAGAGATATTTTTGTCTTATTTTGGCACACCCTGAACACCTCTCAGATCCCATCTGCCTCTTCATAGCAATGCTGGGGATCAGGCCCAGCAGTAAGGATCATGAGATAATGTGAAGATGGGCATCACTAAATTGTGTTGATGAGAACATGGTCGAAGAAGGAGGAGCAGCTTGTCTGCAACATCTAGGAGAGCTTGGTGAGATGAGGCATAGGGGGACACACTGAAATGGCAAAGAAAATGAGCATATAAGAGTAAATATGGGTAATGTGTCCAAAGATTAAATCAGCATTTTATTTCTCCCCCATTCTACTGTGACTGCTGAAACTACCAGCCTTACTTTTCTTGCTGTCAGTGGTAACGGCTGATGGGAGGATGAGACAAAGGTCCCAGTCACAGTTTTGTTGAACGCTGTGCACTACTGTGACACAGCTTAGACAAATTTACCAGCAGGGATGTAACCTGCAGACCTGTGGAGCACTTTTGTTCTTGCAGCATTGCTTTGCTTTACCATTCTACAGCACTGGTGGGAAAAATAAAAAAAAAACAAAAACAAACAGTCAGAATTGGAAAGACTAATTTCTGATGCAGACAAAATATCAAAACATCGGTAATTCTTGCCTTTTAAAAACAAACCTGTTATGCTTCTTTGATCAGTGGCTAGCAAGAACAGTATTGCATGTCTGTGTATCTTCTGACAAAAAATTTCCTGTGCCAATATTATAGAGTCCTCTGATATACATATTAAACCAAAATTAGTGTATTAAATGTGTTAAACTGCATGCAACTGTCAGCTTATCTGACATTTATCTCATATACCTGATATACTGCCACCCACGGCTTCAGCAGAATCCTAGTTGTGTTACACTGTTGGTTGGGAGAATAAATGTCTTTTATAAAATGTATTATAAAAATTCTTACAGCTACATACATATAACTGGAGCCAAATTTACCACAGATGCAGTGATTATATTCAGGATGAGATTAACTGGGATTCTGATATGGATCAACACTTTCTGTCTGTGTCTAAGACTGCACACCACAGGCTCAGAGTACGAATTGCTTGATAGGAAAGTGCATAGCTATAGAAAACTCCACTTCTAGAGACCTGGCTTAACAGCAGGTAGCCTAGACAGTCTCTGTCAGGTGCTGCAAAGAGATATCATTGTATGTAACTGTACTTGAAAAATTATATGGCTTAATTAATGGAAATGTGAATAGAGCCATCACTTTGAGTGCCAGGAAGTTCTTCAAAGTAGCACTAAACTAAAGTGACAATCAAAGGACAAATAAGAACCGATTTCTGTAACTGGATTAGTTTGATTTAACCCATGCCAAAACTGAGTTTGACAAAACCATACGGAAGCATTAGGCAGGTACTGCATGGGACATTGTGCTACAGATTGGGAGAGACCTTTAGCTGCTGAGAGGTATGTGGCCTGAGGGTGAGGACAGACAACTTGTGATGTTGCCATTATCCTTTAGGGTTACCTTGAGGAGATCACCATGCATTTTTGCCCTAGTTTCCCACTCTTTCTTGAGGACCATTATGCTATCATTTGTTTTAACTTGCTTTGAAATAAACACTTCAAATATGCTGTAAAAAATTGGATTAAAATTACTACAAGTCTTATAGACTATAGGTGATGTGAATACCAGGTGAATATAGATCTTTCTGTAGACTTAAGGACAACACCTTTTCAGGATTTCTCTATCCACTCTGAGTTGTCTGGGTCAGGTGGAAATTCAGTGGCGCTACACCAACAAAGGAAAAGCTTTCCTACCATGTATGACCAAGGCAGTCATTTAAAAGAGGTACCATTTTTAGTAGTACTCTTCTGCCATTCATGAGAAACCCACGGAGACCAACAGCAATAAGGAGCTGCTCTTACTGGGACAAAGAAGAGAAGGTATGATACAGCAAGGTTGTCTGAGTTACTTTTACAAGCTGATCTTACAAGAAACTACACATCTTGCATGCAGCAGACAAAGCATTTTGGTTATTTTGGATACGAACTAAAGAAGTTTAGGGAAATGACTGGCCAGGAAAACAGAAGAAAGCAACTGCCTTTTGTAGGTCAGATGGGAAGGAAATACCTTTGCTCAAAAGTGCCCTTACGTCCCACGATCTGCATGTCTCAGCATCAGGAGAATTACTAGTGGATGTGAGAGTATGAATGTCTTTTTACCAGCACTGCCTATGTAACATAGGTTAGAGGACACGACACATTCATATGGAAAATTCAGCTATTAATACTTTCAATCAAACCCCATAATTTACCGTAGCCTAACTGAAAAGGTCATCTGAATTTTCCAGACATTTTTTCTCCAGCAGCAAAGGGACCCAAATCAAAACTGCTGAATATGTAGTGGGAAGACATGTTCACTGGGATGGTGCCAGTGGATACTTTCAGCTTGTCTCTGTTGTCAACCATGGCATAGACTCTCCATGCACAAAATTTGGTTAGTCCCTTCCCTAGGAAAAAAAGAAAAAAAAAAAAAAAAAAAAAAAGAACATTAGGAGAATTGAGGAGTGATGAAAAGACTTTGCAGAAATGGCACAGCTCTTCTCTCACTATATCTTTCTCTCTCTATTTCCACAGGGACCTGGGTAACACGTCCTTCCTCAGCTTTTTCAGAGGAATTCCTTTCCAGTTTGAGAGCTGCTACTACAAAGGGTAAAACTTGTGTCAGCTGACACACTCCTTTCATGATTTATGGATAGCCCAACTTACAGTGGTGCACCTCTTCCCATCACCTTCACCTGTACTTAAGAGTTCCTCTGAGGATATTGGAATACACAGAGGTCACTATCACAGCACTGAAGTCTCCTGTGGGGTCTGGGCGTTGGGAAGCCCTAACTAAGAAAGGGAGCAACACCAGTACATTTGCTTGTGACATGCCTCCTCTCCATTTCATAGCAATGTACCCGTGTTTCAGAACATTCCTTCTTGAATATCACTTTTTCAATGCCTCAGTTAATCATTGAGTGAGAGAGGTGGGGAGCAGAGTCTCCCCAGAGCTGTATGAATTGCATCCTGTCCCTTACCCAAACACAGTTAGGAGAGTTTTACTCAGCCATGACATCATCACGCTTTTGTTTGCTAAGAAAAAGTTTGGCTGGCCCACTCTGGACCCTCTAACTATTAAATTTCAAGACAACAAAAGAGTCTAAACTCAATTTCTCCACGCTGTGATCTAAAAAGTTCTATAGTGTTTTCCAAATGACAGCAACACACAATGTCCCATTAATCACAGCTGACAAGTTCTCCTGAGCAGCCCCTGATTGATCCTGATGTTGTCAAACTTTCTTTTTCTTTTGACATCTTTCTGATTGGCATCTCTCTTTAGTGCTTTTGTGACCTTTTTGCTGTATTGATCCACACAAATCACTGGGAAGTGAGCAGTTTCATGAGAGGGCAAAGTTGATAAGAACAGGTCAAATGGCTACCGTGACCTCCACACACCACCATTTTGATGATTGATTAGTGGGAGTGTGGAGGAAGAGCCAAGGACATCAAAATTAGGAAATGATAAGGTCTCAGTCAAGACGTCCTTACAGTCTTTTTTTATGGCACCTATTGAAGTCTCTTATCTTCTTGGTTTGATTAATAATGAGAATAAACTTTGTGTTGCACATGGAGGTCATTTTTAACAACAGGTTTCTTGAAAGATCTGGAAGTTGCATGCAATGAGTTTGGTGACACCAGTTCTGTGGAGGCAGGTCTTGGATTCAAAAACTGCCCTTCTATCAATATAGCCTTCACACATTGGGTGGCCCCAAGAGGTGAGGGTCCCCACCAGCAGGGAAGCTGAATGTTCTGTAGTTCTGGGGTCAGGGCTGTGCATGGCAGCACACCTACCTGGTATCTCACAACGCACTCCAGCAGAGCTGCTAGATGGGGAATTCCCTCCAGCACAAAACTTCCTAAGACCCAGACATGTACAAACACGTAATAAATTAGCAAAATCTTCAGACGAACCGATAACTTCCACTACAAACATGCGACTGGAATGTGGGAGTGCACAGCAGAGAAAGAGGGCTCGCTGGAACTGTATGCACAAAATCCCCAAGCAAAAGGAAATACGACACAGAGTCAGCCCCATAGACTCACAACACAGAAAGTCCTGCTTTATTCCATTTTCCTCTTTTTCTCCTCATGCATCACTCCAGAAGACATGCTGTTCAAAGGGATATGTCAAGCAGGGAGAACAGGCTAGTTAAGAAATAATTTGCAGGCTGGGTATCTGAACACTCAATTTTTAATCATTCTTTCACTTCAAAACCCTGTGCACTTAATATGGAATACACATATGTGAAAACACAGTTAGGCATATCCCTTTCCTGAAGAGCAAAGTACTTTACAAGTATATTTTATTAGCAATGGCTGGGACTATACATACATATATATATATATATATATATATATATATATATATATGTGTGTATATATGTATATCTGGGATAAACCTGTTGCAGATTTTGAACGTTTTTAATTCTGTTGCAGACCCATCAATGTTGGTTTATTATGAGGATAAACATGGGTTCGGTTCAAGGATATACTCACAGCACTGGGAAAATAAATTATAGTCCTTCAGAATGGGAAGAATGCATTTTCTTTCATCCATCTCTAGCCCTACTTAGTGTCTCACACATCAATACCTTGCAGAAGGGTGCCAATGGTCCATATTTACATATCAACCAATTTAGCTGTGCCGTATTTTATACACCCCAGCTGGGGTTCTTCCTGTCAAATGAAAATCCCAGTATCATAGAATCATAGAATGATTTGGGTTGGAAGGGACTTTAAAAATCATCTAGTCCAACCCCCCTGCCATGCTGGGACACCTCCCACTAGACCAGGTTGCTCCAAGCCCCGTCCAACCTGGCCTTGAACACTTCCAGGAATAAGGCAGCCACAGCTTCTCTGGGCAGCCTGGGCTAGTGTCTCACGACTGTCACAGTAAATAATTTATTCCTAATATCTCATCTAAATCTCCCTTCTTTCAGTTTAAAACTGTTATTCCTCATCCTATTGTTACAGTCCCTAATCAAGAGTCCCTCCCCGTCTTTCCTCTAGTCCCTTTAGATACTGGAAGGGGCTCTAAGGTCTCCCCAGAGCTGCCTTCTGTCCTCCAGGTTGAACAACCCCAACTCTCTCAGCCTGTCTTCATAAGAGAGATGCTCCTGCCTTGCTAAATACTGAGTTTAAATTTTGTCACCAGAGTCTAATCAAAACAGAAAAAAAATAAATTTTATCTCTGATTCTTTACCTCATTGAGAATGTCATTGAAATCATCACAGTTTTGCAAAATGGTTCTGTTTACTCAGAAAAGCTTTTCAGCAGGAAGTATGTTGATGTTTTTTAGAACTGGTCTCAAGATTTGATTTTTGGGAGGTATACTTGTGTCAATAGAGGTCTTAGGGTGGTAAAGCTACACCTTAGCAATGTCATGGTGATGATAGGAGAGCCCATCCTTCCATGTGGTTCCTACAAAGGTATCTTAAGTTGATAAGTTACTTCCATTCTTGCACAGATATAAGACCTGCTATTATCACTGTCACACTTAGGTGGAACACGTTGTGGAATCTCTAGTCTACTTTTTTTTGTGTAGACACAGACTACTAATTTATTGGACCTTTCTGTTTTGGGTTTTTGTGGATTCTCAGTGGAGGAATACAATATGAGATGACATTTTCAACACAACCTTATGTCCTAGGGTAGGAACAAGTTGAGTCAGAGAAGTGGAGTGGCTTACTTAAGATTTATAGGCCGAGTTTTAAGAGTACTAAAAAGGAAAGTAATAATATGTGGCACTTTGAAGCCTGGAAGCAAAACTACTCTGATGTCTGTATTACTAATTCTAATTGTGTTCTATTATTAAGAAATGCAATTATAAACTGTACCATAGATAAAAGAGTTTTAGTTGTTTTTCTTTCTTGTTTCCATCCATTTAATCTTCCGATTTACCAATTCTATTGGCAACAAAACTGTTTCTCTTATTTTAGACCTGGCACAAAGAAAATTCAAGGCATGACCTTTTAGGGCAGCAGCAGCAGAAGTGACAGGCTTCTTCAGTGATCTGCAAGATCAGCTACACATACAATTATCTCAGGTGTCCCACAGCCTTAACTTGGCTGGATTGCTTCCGGTTCTGGTTTCGCAAAGGGATACACTCACTCAAGTCTACAAATTTCAGTGATATTTTAGGGCAATTTCAGCTCTTGAATATTCTTCTGCCTAATTGCTCTGAGGAACCTGTTGTGGTACTAATCATTTGAATGCACTGTGCAAGTTTCCTGCAATTGCAGTTTTTCTTTTCAAGTGATGTGGCACCGGCTGTATGTTGCAGCTATTTACTCATGAAAAATGCACTGTAATAGCTGTGACGTTTAGATAGGACTTTTTCTTTTTTCCTTAACCTGTGTTTTTTAAATGCAGCAGCTCAAATTAATAGCAAATTTAACGCTTTGTGAGAAGAACACTAAACAAACTTTCCTCTGCCTTTATTTCCCCTTTGTTGATCTGTGCAAGACACTGATCATTTCAGCCATCTGTTGTCAGATCCCCTCCCCTTTTTTTTTTTCCTTTAGACGCAAAGCAGAGAGACAAATTGCAAGATAAACATCATCATTTATATTAAAATAAGCAAGACTGAAATATGCTGGGATGTGACAACATAATAAAATGAAACCATACTATCTCATAAAGCTTCCAGCTTAGGATTTTGGGGTTTAGGAATGAAAAAAATGGTCAGGTAGCCTGGAAATGAACAAAAAAGTAATCACTGGATTTGAAGTGGGCTCCTTCTATTTTAGATCTTAAAGTGGGCTTGTGTGCCTACAAACTGTCTCACTTTTTCTTGACTACATCACTTACTGCCACTAAAATATTATTTCTTCCTGCCTGCTTTGCTGTGCTTGTTGCACACACTGACATTAGTCAGATTTCTACTGAAAGTGCAAATAGATTAAAATTAAAAAGTGCTTTTAAATCCCTTGAAATTATTACATGTCAGTGTGCACAGATTTTTTGCCATTTAACCTTTATATTTCCAAAACATTTCCAACTTAGATTTTAAGTCATTCCAGACAAGCACATCTTAGGAAAATTAGATTACAAAATTTCAACCAAACTAGATTTAAAAAAAAAAAAAAAAAAAAAAAAAAATTCTCTACAAATAAATAAATAGAAAATATATTAAGATTTTTGCTTTTTTTTTTTTTTTTTTTTTTTTATTTTTTTAGTTTCAACCTGAAAATATCCTTACTTCAATATGGTATAACTTCACATAAGCAAACCTGACCACCCAGTGTGGTGCAATTTATTACAAAGATAAGACCAAAATGCCAGACTTGAAGAAGGTGATGTAATACATAAGTTAGAGAAGTGGGCAAAATCTAAGTTTTCAGATATAAAAGACTCTTTCCTATGTGGTATGAGATTTGTAGTAGTTTGGCATTCTGCATGAACGACATTATGCATTCTCTTTATTGACTCCAGCTTGATGCCAAATATCATCAAAACACAGTTTGTAGAGTCAATCAGCTGAGGAAGAAAGTGGTAGAAAAAAGGATGAAAACACATCCGTAGGCAGCCCCCAATCTCATGAAACAGGACCTGTGACAGGATCTGCCATTTTTTGGTGAGGAGGAGTGTCAGAGTACCTTTATTCCTAGGCAGCAGATATGCCAGACAATAGTAGGAGCTTCCTTACTCATCCTTCCTCCATATACCCTTGTCGTGGTTTAGCCTCAGACGGCAACAAAGAACCACGTGCCGCTTGCTCAGATCTTCCCAATATGGGACAAATCATAAGAAAAAGGCAAAACTCTTGGGTTGAGACAAAAGCAGTTTAACAGAACAGCAGAGGGAACAAGAAAAACAGGAACAATAACACGAATAAAGGAATATACAAACACGATTACGGAACCGCCGCTCCCCGCTGCTCTCCGACCAGACCCGGGACACCCCAGCCCGCTCCCAAGTGGCGACTTCCTGCCTCCTCCCCCAGCAGCTCAGAGAGGGCATGGCTCACATGGCATGGAATACTATTTATTGGGGAGAATTAACCCTATCCCTGTCGGAACCAGGACATTATCCACCCCTTATTCCATACCATTTTTGCCATGCCCAGATCTTAAGGGTTCCAATGAATTGCCACCGCTTTCCACTTTCATATATATACATATATATATATATATATGCACATATATATATATTAATACAGATATAATGCCCTTAGTTTATAGGCCATCCCTCCAAAGTGTCTGGCATGTTCATTCAATCCACAGCTTTGGGCTCCACCTGTTAAAACAGTCTCTCAGGGCAGGTGAGATGGTGTGTGGTGCTGGACTGTTGCATGCTGTATTTTCAGAGCTGGTGACTGGTGTACCCGGCGTGGCTCACGTACACAGTCCATGGGCTGAAGATGTAGATCCTGAGAAAGTCGCCACTTGGGAGCGGGCTGGGGCGTCCCGGGTCCGGTCGGTGAGCGGCGGGGAGTAGTATGTAATTCTATGACATGTCTAATATATATGACTGAGTGACTGGTTTGATGGTCAGTCTCTCTCTTGAACTGTATGATTTTTGCCCATTATGGGGCAGAATTCTGTCTTAGCAAAATATCCAGGCTGGGGCAGCAAAGGCTATGAAATGTCACCAGACCTATCTTCAGAATGAGATCAGTTGTAAAAAATTGAAACCAGATGTCATTTTCCCCTTTATTTCTCTCTTTGCAAAAGTGACAGGAAGAAATCAAGTAGATTAGAGACTGACTCCAGCCCACCAGTGAACGGAGAATTCCCAGGGAAGCCCTAGTTGTTGAGGGCAATTTGATTATTTTTCACTAAGGAGTCATTAGATAAATAAGGTGAAATAAGAAACTGAGAGCTGGAAATACTACCACTAGTAGAGTCAATAATTTCTGCTCTAGCTGGGTTTTTAAATAAGTTTTTTTATGGGTTGTTATGAGCAGGTCAGAGAGCAACAAATTTCAAGTGTTTTTAAGTAAGGAAAATGCAGAGGAGACTTGAAGTAGAAGCTTTTATGCTCTGGATGGTGAAATGCTGGTATATACATATGTGGCACATATATATATATGCTGGTGTATATATATATGGTGTATATATATAACTGGATGGTGAAATACTGGTAAAGCAGATGAGGCCCTCCATAGGCAGACAGAAGTGGCTTCGCATTCACAGGCCCTGGTCCTCGTGGGGGATTTCAACCACCCTGGCATCTGCTGGAGGGACAACACAGCAAGGCACCAGCAATCCAGGGTGCTCCTGGAATGCATTGATGACAACTTCCTCCTCCAAATGGTAGAGGAACCAACAAGAAAAGGTGCTGTGCTGGACCTCGTTCTCACCAACAGGGAAGGGCTGGTGACCAACATGAGGCTCAAGGATAACCTTGGCTACAGTGACCACGAAGCGATAGAATTTAAGATCCTCAGGGCAACTAGGAGAATGTATTCCAAGCTTACGACCCTGGCCTTCAGGCATGCAGACTTTGATCGCTTCAGGGATCTGCTGGCCAAAGTGCCATGAGACAAAGCTCTAGAGGGAAGGGGGGGCCCAGGACAGCTGGTCAGTATTCAAGGATCACCTTCTCCGTGTCCAGGAGCAAAGTATACTGACAAAAAGGAAGACAGGAAAGAATGCTAGGAGACCTGCCTGGATGAACAAGGAGCTCCTGGACACACTGTCACACAAAAAGAAACTTTATACGGAGTAGAAGAAAGGACAGCTAGAATGGAGGCCATATAAGGAAGCTGTCCGAGCAGCAAGAGCCCTGGTTAGAAAAGCTAAAGTTCAGTTAGAATTAAATCTAGCCAGGGAGATCAAGGGAAACAGCAAGAATTTCTCTAGGTATGTTAATGGTAAGAAGAAGAGTAGGGAAGGTGTTGGCCCCCTCAGAAAGGAAACGGGAGAACTCGTGACAAGTGATATGGAGGAGGCTGAGGTTCTCAACGACTTCTTTTCCTCAGTCTTCACTGGCAAGGGCTCCAGCCACTCTCACGGAGTCACAGAAGCCAATGGCAGGGGTTGGAAAGAACTGCCCATTGTAAGTGAAGATCAGGTTCGTGACATGATGATGAACCTGAAAGTGTACAAGTCCATGGGATCCGATGGGATATACCCATGGGTATTAAGGGAACTGGCGGATGAGGTTGCTAAACCACTCTCTGTTATATTCCAAAAGTCATGGCAGTCTGGCAAAGTCCCCGCTGACTGGAAAAGGGGAAACATAATCCCCATTCTCAAAAAGGGAAAGAAGGAGGAACCAGGGAACTATAGGCCGGTCAGTCTCACCTTTGTGCCTGGAGCAGATTATGGAGCAGATCCTCCTGGAGGCACTGCTGAGGCAGAAGAATAACAAAGAGGTGGTTGGGTACAATCAACACGGCTTCACCAAGGGCAAATCGTGCCTGACAAATCTGATGGCCTTCTGTGAGAACGTCACAACATCAACAGACAAGGGGAGAGCAAATGACGTCATTTACCTGGACCTGAGCAAAGCCTTTGACACTGTCCTGCATGACATCCTGGTCTCCAAGCTGATAAAGTATGGGTTTGATGGGTGGACAATTCAGTGGATAAAGAATTGGCTTGACTACTGAACTCAAAGAGTGGCTGTCAATGAGCCCATGTCCAAGTGGAAGCCAGTGACAAGTGGAGTCCCTCAAGGATCAGCGATGGGACCGGTCTTGTTTAACATCTTCATCAGCAACGTGGACAGTGGGATGGAGTGCACCCTCAGCAAGTTTGCTGATGACACCAAGCTGTGTGGGGTGGCTGACACGCTGGAGGGAAGGGATGCAATCCAGAGGGGCCTTGACAGGCTGGAGAGGTGGGCCCATGCCAAAATCATGAAGTTCAATAAGACCAAGTGCAGGGTCCTCCATCTGGGTCAGGGCAATCCCAAGCACCGATACAGGCTGGGCAGTGACTGGCTTGAGAGCAGCCCTGAAGAAAAGGACTTGGGGGTGCTGGTGGATGAGAGGCTCAACATGAGCCGTCAGTGTGCACTAGCAGCCCACAAAGCCAATCGTATCCTGGACTGCATCAGGAGAAGCGTGGCCAGCAGGTCGAGGGAGGTGATTCTCCCCTCTACTCCACTCTCACGAGACCCCACCTGGAGCACTGCGTCCAGTTCTGGAGCCCCTACTACAAGAGAGATATAGGCGTGCTGGAACGTGTCCACAGAAGGGCCACGAGGATGATCAGAGGGCTGGAGCACCTCTCCTCTGAGGACAGACTGAGAGAGTTGGGGTTGTTCAGTCTGGAGAAAAGAAGGCTCCGAGGAGACCTTATAGCGGCCTTCCAGTATCTTAAGGGGGCCTACAAGAAAGCTGGTGAGGGATTTTTTAGGATGTTGGGTAATGGTAAGACTAGAGGGAATGGATTAAAACTGGAGATGGGTCGATTCAGATTGGATGTTCAGAAGAAGTTCTTCACCATAAGGGTGGTGAGACACTGGCACAGGTTGCCCAGAGAGGTGATGGAAGCCCCATCCCTGGAAGTTTTTAAGGCCAGTCTGGATGGGGCTCTGAGCAACCTGATCTAGTGGGAGGTGTCCCTGCCCATGGCAGCGGGGTCGGAACTAGGTGATCTTTAAGGTCCCTTCCAACCCTGACAATGCTATGAATCTATGATTAGTTAGGAGATCTGCTACAAGTTCATCACTGATGGTCTTGAAGAGCAGCTAAACAAGGATCCATCAAGTTTGGCACATCTGATGGAAAAGGGCAATGGTTTGTAGGAATGACCTTGGTCTCTTTTAGCTCTGTGTATAGCTGTGCTGCAGCACGCATTTGGACAACCAAATGAGCTTTCCATTTTTCTTTCTTGGGGAATCCTGCTGGGTGGAATGTTTCCAGATAACCATTTGGTAGGACTTCTGCCATGAGCTTATAAACCGATGCATAAAATACTGTGGTATTTATTAAGCAAGTCCTTTCATCCACATATTATACATATATACACACACACATACAGTTAAATTAGGTTGCACTTTAAATCAGTGTTTCTTTAAAAATTTTATATTTAAATTACCTATGACAAATGCAAGCATTTATAAAAAGATGTGAAAGTGTTACTGAGGACGGTATGGTGGGACGCATAGCTGCACACACTAATGCATCTGTGAGTCAAGATAAACCTTGCGCTTGGCAACACACAGTGGAGTGCGGAGGGGAGTGGAGCTGCCAGGGCTGTAAACCCCCTGTTACCTTCTAAATTCTTAACTGTTTGGGGCTAAGTTTCATAGAAGGACTCAGGATCTGCAGAAGACTAGCTTAAGTAGTATCAATTTTCTAAGCAATATTTGAAATTCAGATCTCTTAGACGTTGCTGAATTTGGGTTCCCTCATCTTCAGAATATTGGCTAAAGCCAGGCTAATGACTTTAGACTCTTCTGCATGTCTTCAGTATACTGTAAAAAGTCAGAGGGTTCAGTAGCCAGGTCTCTCTCATATCCTGTCTACACAAATCAGTCCCCTGTGCTATGTTTGGAGAAAAGAATCAGTCTTCAGACTAACACATTTTCTCCTGGCACAATTATACAGTTTTGCTCATCTTCAAAGCATATGAATTTGATTTTCCCTGATTAGATGGAAAAGTTTCTTGAAGTTATTTAAACTCAGTGCAATAATATGACACTTCCACTCCTCTCTGCCATCAAAACAGGAATGAAGATGTTAGTTTGGGGAACAATCAGGCAACCTAAATTATTCAGATCTGAAAGTTTTAAGTTAGAACAGTTTTTCAAATTCATTTGTATCTGGATTACAACAGGCTCAACCCATGTCTGTCTAATGAAGCTCCTGCTGAAAATCTCAGCTGGAAATTCAGGGAATCAAGTCTATCCATCATCTCAAAGTCATGATTATTTCATAAGCAACACTCAGTGTTCAGTCAAGTCTTTAACTCATCATTCGAGTTACCATAGTTTAACCATACAGGCATCTTTTAGAAGAACTCATGCTGAACATTACTTGATGAAGCTAAATCCCATTAGCAGAACAAACGGAACAAAAGCCTGTGTCCTGACACCACAATAAGGTATGCTTAAGTATTCACAAAGGATACAGGTGCAGATCTCTCATCACATATTGGAGCACATCCAAAGCCTCTAGGAAGAATATTAATAAGCCCTTCTCTTGCATTCCTGTTGGAGGAATAGCTCAATTAGTTTCAGTCTGCTGTCTTTCCCTTATCTATTATACATTTGAGTGGTTATACTTTGTTTCTGAAAGTGGACATGGAAAGATATGCATTAACAAGGTAACAGTACACAGGGGAGCATATGGGTACCCTATACAAAACTTCTTGAGCTGATGAAGACCTCCATTCACTTCTGTGTGTATGATGTACACTATTTGCTCTTCTGCCCTTTCTCCTTATTGCCCTCGTTGCTTTGCACATTGAGAACTGTCAAATGAAACTGGTTGAAAAGCGCAGCCCCCAAGGTACAGCCACCCCAGTCAGCTTTGTGTGGCATATGCTACAGGTGGAACGAAAGGAAAACACAAGACAGAGCAGGATGAGAAAGGTTAAAAGGGAGGAGGGAGCAGAAATGGAGAGATGGAGAGATGGGATATTGATGAGAAGCAAGCAATGCTTGAGACTGCAGCTCCAGCAAAGAAAACAGAGGTGGGAAAGGAGAAACAGTCAAATCTGACAGGAAACACAGAGGAAGGTCACTTCTTTTTGAACTGTGTCCTGAACAATCTTGTTCATTGTAATATATCTGTGGGCCTGTAAAAGAATGGGTCGTCTGTTAGTCTTTTGCCTTTTGGTTTCCACTTCTACTGAGTCATGAAGAAGACTTGGATGATTAACAACGTAGAATCATAATTTGTGGTATACGCACGTTCCCAAACACTTTCTATAGTTCAGTGAACAGGTCAATTAATAACACCTATCACCCCTTAAAAGTGGGTTAATCGTCTGTGGGGGATAATATTGTACAGATTTCAAACTGTAATTACCCAACGTGATGCTCTAACAAGGTTCATTTTCTATCATGCTATCTACCATAAAAGTTTCCCATGTGATATATATAACATGATTTGACTTTTGAAAATCTTATAGACTACCATTATCTCCTAGGATACATATTAAAAAAGAGACTAGAACACAGGTAAAAAATATCAAAAGAATGTCATTTAAGCTGGCCAGATACACTCAGTTAATAAATGATGGCTTAAGTTAAAAAATAATCATAATAACTGTCAGAAAAAGTTTATTGATTTCTACATTAAAATAGTGTAGAATTTCCTAGGCAGAAAAAATATATCTTCCATTCAGCTTGGGGAAAAAAAAAAAAAAAAAACAACACCAAAAAAAACAACACCAAAAAAAACCAACACAAAAAACCCCAACACTTCACGACTTTGTGGTTTGCAGAAATAACACTACAGAGCTCCTTCTCCAAAACATGACACTATTCAACTGAGGCTACAGAAAAAATTACCACCATCTGTTATCAGTATAGAGCATATAACACAACCAAGGAATTCTGTTTCTAGGCAGAAGGAACGGTACCATATACTGTAATAACTAAATCACTATGCTCACTGGGAATGAATATTCTAAATATTCTAAATATTCTGTTTGAGGTATCTCTGGTATGAGGCTAGGGATGTGCCCTGAGTCATCTC
This sequence comes from Alca torda, assembly GCA_008658365.1. NCBI lineage: Eukaryota > Metazoa > Chordata > Aves > Charadriiformes > Alcidae > Alca > Alca torda. The sequence goes on from CM018101.1 coordinate 5,628,888, forward strand.
TTGTTCCTATTCAGAAAACACATTGCTAGGGAGTAAAACAGTCTGAAATTCTACTGAGACTGCTTGCACAGGGGATTGAGACTTATTTGTGCTCTATTCTAGCAATTTCTCAGTCAAAGCACTGAACTATGTGAATTTATGATTTATGATTCATTGTGTCTTGGCTTTATGTTCGTGTTTCTCATCGGAACAGAACTGAAGCAGGAATATCACCATCACTAATGGAGTACCCTTTTGCCATGGCTCTCCTGGGTTAGGGACAGATCAAAGTATCTCAATTCGTAATCTAGAGCTCTTTTAGCTAGACCATCCTTTTTTTCTAGCAAATGTACTCTCCCATTTCAAAGTGCTTTATGAATTGCAACAATCTGAAAGTCTTATTGTAGCACCAACACCTCAAATGACTTTCTTCGTCCCAGAACTGTTGCATGTAAAACATTGTTTCCTGGAGCATGAGCCAGTGTCCTGGGTTGAGTGACACAGGACTAATTTCTCTTCTAATGCTGGGGAAAACTGCACTTTTAGAAGACTCTAGTGCCTGACTTCGTGAAAATGTTTACTTTATAGCCAGCTAGGCTATGTGGGATTCAAGGTCTTAGTGTTTTCAAGCCTTGCCAGGTGCCAAGGAGGAGAACCAAGGCCTGGACATTTGACCCAGGCTGGCCAACAGGATTATTTCACACCATGAACGTCACATTCAATATAAATTAGAAAGTTTGCTGCGTAGTTTCTCTCTCCAGAGAACTCCTTGCCCTGGTGCCAGATCCCTGAGCCCTTCCCTTCCTCCTGAAGCTGCAGCGCTTCCAGTGTCTGACATTTACTGTCCACTGCTGGGAGTGCACGGCTTCCTGCTGATAGCAAGGGCTGAGTATAATCCTTGTATATCTTATATTAGTATTGGGATTAATACTGGTTCTTTAGTATCATTGTTAGTTATTTAGTCTTACCCTATTAAATGTATTTATATTTCAACCCTTGTGTTTCCTTGTTTTCCCCGGTTCCCCTTTCCAGGTGGGGAGGGATCATCGGGTGATAGAGTAATTGTCTAAACGACAATAAATTGCTATGGGTTTTCTCAAACCATTACAGCTGGAAGCTTCTCTTTTCCCTCAAAGGAGAATACTGTAACCTTTAGGCTCTTTCTGGGTCAAGAATTGTTTGGGTTTTTTTTCTGATGGGTGGAAAATGACTCTGCTCAGAACAGTTAGCAGCTGCCAGGGACACCTATCTCCAGGAGCAAGCTAGACGCAGGCAGAAGCAGGGACTGAGTCTAGGACTCCCCCTTCTCACTTTGAGAGTCTCTAACTCAGGAGCTGTTCTGTTCCCCCTCTCCCCTAGATGCTTTGAAAGAAGAGATGGGTATGTTGTTCAATTGTTTGAAAGGAAGATCAGAGGCATCCACCTGCAGAAGAAAGCTCTGAACTGCAGCTTCCCTGTGAGCAGAAGTGTCTTCTTCAAATATAGAGAAAAGCTTCTGAGAGGAGGAATTTGAGACTTCTTATCTGCTCAACGTGTAGAAACACCATTGGGAAGCTCTTGGCTACTCTTTGCTCAGCTTGCTGTCTGATTTAAATCTCCTAAATTGTCTTAACTTTCCTTCTTACCTGTACATTGGGCACTGGGACCTTACTCTACGATATGAATCCCAGTCTGAAGAAGATTAAATCAGATGTTGTGATATTTGAGGGGGTGGGAGGGTGGGAGGAGGAGGAGAAGAGACAATGGAAGGGAAATTTGACTTTAATCCTTCTCATTTAATACTTTCGTATCTCCCAGAGCTGTGATGGAGGGAGACACTCAGGGAAGCATGTACTATACTACTCTAATAGCAACCATATATCTACTCACAATTAGTAATGAAGCTTTACCCTAAAAGCACACTTGAAATAGATCATGCATGGAGATGGAAAGAGAATCACATCCTCTGTTGCTGCTGAGGAAAGGTTACAGGAAAGGTTAGTTCCCTCGAACCTGTGCTTTATCCACCAAACCCATGGAAACATCTTAGGCAGATATTTTAAGACATCTAAAATGGTTCTGGACAAATGAGGCAAATGAGTTGAGCTTCAGGTCCCAACTGACAGTAATGGCACCCGTCTCCTACCTCACGTGACACAGATGTTATATACTTAAATTTAACATAAAATATGGACATGAATGCAAACTCAACTGACTTGCCCAAGACAACAGAGAAATTATATGGCACAATAGGAGCCAAACTCTGTGGATTCATCAAATGATGCAGAGTATTAGAAAGGAACCACCTTGGATCCACCATCTACTTCTAGCAAAAATGAGTTGTGCTTAAATTAATGACTCACATGGTTTTATTGGCTCATGATAAGATTGTAATCAAGAAGGTAGTTAAGGTGTTAGTGTTACAACAATGAAGTGTGGTGGATGACATCATTAAAATTCAAGGAACATTGTTTTGTAGCAATTCAAGATGCAAAATCTAAATGACATAATAAATCATTCTATTAGGCAGCAGTGCAAGTAGATGCTTATTGGTGAAAAAATATAATATTTGATTGCACAACAGTGTTATAATGGAACAATAGCACCTTTGGTGTGTATCTTATTGTGGATTATTATCTAAGAAAATATTCATCCTTGAGTTCCCAAAATGGAACACAATTAGTCACGTATTTAACTTGAGGAATATTCTTGCACCGGATCAGGGTCTAAGTCCCTTTGGATCGAATGTGAGAGTAAAATGAGAAAGAGTTTGCCTTCTCTATGCTAGAGAATGCAGTGGTTTCCATAATAATTGGTCCCCTGCTTAGTGGGAGTAGCAATAATTGGTTGCAGAGGGCTGGCGTGGGAATCAAAATAAGCCATGTAGAGAAACAGGGCATCTTCATTTGACAGAACCACACTTGCATTGAGCGCTTTGGTGTTATCTTTAGTGTAAGAATCAAGCGAATTATGCACCTGCACTACCACACTGGTAACATTTTAAGCGGAGGCCAGCATTAAGTGCAGAGCAAACACCCACCCTGCAAGCGATCCTAAGAGGTAAACAGACTGGATCAAGTAGGCTGAATCCAAGCTGCTGAACAGCTTGCTTTGACAAGCAGGGTCCTTCACTGTGAAAGGAAGATTCCTATTGAAATTGTTGACAGCCTTCAAGTATCTCTAGTACCTCTCTGCCTAGGGAGGGGACTTAACCTTTGCATCGCTGTGACACGTCGAGAAGAAAGGCTCTGAAATTGGAAGGAGGGATCAGAGCAGAGAATAAGCCACTTACGTCACTAAAAATGGCTGAGTAGAAGAGAAGGAAAAAGTGTGCTCTTTGGGGGAAAACAAAACAAAACAAAAAGAACTTGAACATATGGCTCCAAATCTGTGAGTATGCAGATATTCCTATCTCTGCACTAGCAAATGGTCTTATTAGCACCCAAGGATGCTGTGCGTACACAGCACCTTTGCAGATCTGGGTCCAGTTTGTAATGTTAGGATATGGCTAAAGCCAGAGCCCCTGAGCCATCTGGATGAGCTAATAAAACATGTCTCTGTTCTTCTTTTTATTTATTTATTTATTTTTATTGTTTTTCTTAACAGAGATTTAAACTGTTCCATTTGTTGTTTGTAGTGTCTTTACTGTTTGTTCCAGGGCGGAAAATGGAACCTTTGTGATTTAAAATACCTCTCATTTTACTTTATTTTATATTTGTCTGTGTCCATTCAGTCTTCCTCCAAGGAATAAACTCCCAGTGTTCCTCCTTGGATTTTTTCCCCCCTCTTTGGTATGAAAATCTGTTATTTTTTTATTGGCAGGTGTCACAGGTAAAAAATGGCTTAAATTGTGATAAGATAACTGTGTGTGTATATATATATATATGCGCATATATGTGTGGGCAATGTCCAAAGTTATCTTTTGGGCTCACAGGCAAACCACTGGTACTTGCTAGCTACACCTGGTACAGGGTAGTTGTAAATTTTGATAACACCTAGATTAAACAAAAGTGGCACTTCTTGAGTCCTGCAGTATATACAGAGACATGAGAGAGATCCACCAGGCTGAAGGGTGATCATGTGGTGTGCTTCTGCACACAGACTGTTTAGACTGGGAAAGCTGGGGACTGGGTGCCTGGAAAAAAGAGGTGATGCAAAAATAAAGAAAGGAAAAAAGGGGAAGGGAGGGAGGGAGGGAGGGACGGAGGGAGGAAGGAGGGAAGGAAGGGAGGGAAGGAAGGAAGGAAGGAAGGAAGGAAGGAAGGAAGGAAGGAAGGGAGGGAGGGAAGGAAGGAAGGAAGGAAGGAAGGAAGGAAGGAAGGAAGGAAGGAAGGAAGGAAGGAAGGGAGGGAGGGAGGGAAGGAAGGAAGGAAGGAAGGAAGGAAGGAAGGAAGGAAGGAAGGAAGGAAGGAAGGAAGGAAGGAAGGAAGGAAGGGAGGGAGGGAAGGAAGGAAGGAAGGAAGGAAGGAAGGAAGGAAGGAAGGAAGGAAGGAAGGAAGGAAGGAAGGAAGGAAGGAAGGAAGAAAGGAAGGAAGGAAGGAAGGAAGGAAGGGAAGAAGGTAGGGAGGGAGGGAGGGAGGGAGGGAGGGAGGGAGGGAAGGAGGGAAGGAAGGAAGGGAGGGAGGGAGGGAAGGAGGGAGGGAAAGTTTCTTCCTTAGAGGAAGAAATGGCCTCAGAAAGAAGCAAGTGAGTTTCCTGGAAGGAGGAAAGATCCAGGAACTGCAGATCAGGGAGATGTGTGTGCATGAATGCTGGGTGATGCCCAGGGGCCTGGCTGGGGACACCTGAGGTGTAGTTGGCAGAACAGGATGGACCAGCATGGCTTTCTGCCTGACCTTGCTGGGCTAGTGGTCACTTCCCTGTGGGGAAGGGGATCTCAACACTGTTGGAGGAGTGAGCAAGTGAGGGTGTGAGATAATCCATTCACATCAAAATCACTTCACTCACCCTAGGGTTTGTATCCCTACGGGCTGTTGCTTATCCCATCTCACCCGTGACAGGAGGGAGACCTTGGTCACAGGCCCAATTCCTTTGTGTCACAGGAAAACAGGTTGTACCAAAACAGTGCTTAACAACAGCGGGTTTCACAAAAAAGAAGCAGTTGGGGAATTGATGGGAAGAATGAAATAGTCATATAACAGGAGAAACATGTGATCTGCTGAATTAGTAGTTGTGGAGGTCGGGGCACTTGTAACATGGATGATTCAGGGGTGGGGGATTCAGGGCTCCCTTTTTACTCTATTTCCGTAATGCAGGGTTGTAAATATCCAGTGAAGGGAGAGAAGAGGGGCAATGACTCTGATCAGTCCTCCTCCACACTCCTCAAGCCTAAATTTATTTTTAGACCATTATAGATTTACACAGCAGTTGAATACAACCTAAGTTCAGTTGATTTTACTAATCACGGACTGAATATCTGGTGCTTTCTACAGTTAATGGTGATGTAGGACAAACTGACCACCACAGGACTTGTCACTTTGTCTGAAGATGGTACAAGACATCCAGCCTAAGTGAGATGACTGCTGAAAGGCAGCTGTAATAGGTACTGGCCTCATGAATGGCCTTTTATAAATATGAGGTAGTTTGTTGGCTTGTAGAAAAGAAACAGAAATAGCCTACAAGGTCTAACAAGTTGGCAAAAGCAGAGGGGTGAAAATTAGGCCGGATCCATGACCAGTACAGCCTCTTGACAACTGGGAAGAAAAAAATACTGCCATTTTATACCTACGATTGGGTTATTTATGTGACATCCACCACATGTTTCCACAGAATTATTTATCTTTTCCTTGTAATGAGAGATTCCCTTTATTCCTCTGTTTAATGTGACACCATATTGATTAGGTTTCCAGAGCATACCACTTTGGACATATTTATATGGCTGTTTCAAATGATATACAATAACTAATTTTGTAACAGGAATATAATTTTGAAATATAATACCAGTCAATAGCAGTAAAGGTTCTGCTAATAACCAGAACTCCTTGTGCCATGGGAATAAGTTGTCACTAACAACTTATCACCTGAAGGCTCTATCTTCAAGTTAATGTAGGATGGTACAGGACCAAATTTCAATGCTCAGTGGAGCTCCATAGAGTCATCTCAGCTGAGACTCTACCTGTCCTTATTACCCTGGTTTTAAAGCTGGAGAAAGCACAGGCAAGATCCCTGTAAAATAGCAAATCGGTCTGAAGCCTGTCGTGGAGTAGGAAACCAAGGCTCCTGCTTTCCGTCTTTCCAGGGAATTCCTCTCTGTTGCAGAAACAGTTTGGATCAACAAGTATTGATTTACTTCTGTGAAACATTAGCCCTCCAACAGGAGAGAGGAAGATTGAGCTGGTTTTAATCCAATGTAAAAATGTAAAAATACATTTTCTAGAAAGCTTTGAAAATTTGTAAGAAGGTTAATACCTCTATTAGTATTATGTTGTCTTAATTCTTGCATTACCTAGACATAGAACTGACACTTATGATTTTAGCTTTGCGAAAGACTTAAAAGAAGAAAAAGTATATTACAGATTTGGGATTATCCAAGGTTAATGGGGGATTTTATACCAGAACCTGGAATTGCATACCTGCCCAGTGCTTTTATTGAGAAGTGAATTCTCCTCACAGGGCTACAGAATTTAATTGTTAGGGTTTTATCTATGAAACCAACATGACAAGAAGTTTATTGTTACTACCTGAACACAAGCTCATTTGTAACTATCAAGGCAGCAATCATATTTTGCATAAAACTGCAATTTATAGTTTGCAAAGTTCACAAGAATGAATGAAATCTAAGTGAATGAAGTCTTCAGTCTGGCAGAACAGAAAATGATCAAAGCTTTGCTTTGTAGGTTGGTAGTTTTATTAATAAATGAAAGAAGTTCCAAACAATCCGTTAGTGCTAATAGAACCGGGTTGTTTTATCTCCAGATCTATTTGTAGATCTATTTGCAGCCTCTTAGTACATACAGTAACAGTTATAGAAAGGGCATCTTTGTTTTCCGATTTGAGGACAGCCTCTGCTATATGTAAGGGCTTTAGGTTACCTAAAAGATTTCTGCACAAGAGAAAAAAACCTCTCAAAACAGCAGGCTAAAATGTTTGCAGGATCTCAAAGGACTGGTTTAAGAGGTAGATCTTTTACTCCCCAAATGTTACATGCAAATTCTATGGAGAGGTTTGACAAAATCTCAAGTTTCTGCTGAAGAATTGCATCAAGAGAAAAATCTTCAAGTCCACGTGAAGCAATATGTCCAGGGAAACATGACCTTTCAAAAAAATATTTCTCTTCTTGTCATAAAATATTTCATTCAGAACTGATTAACATAGTTGATTATAGACATCAAGAACTATGAAGTCTGACTTGAAATTCCAAATGCATTTTTGCTCTCAATGGGTCGGACAATTGCATACGTTTAGTAGCTTCTAACTAGGTGATGAAGAACAAAGTTACGTGAGTGTGTTAAATACATTTAGAGTAATGCACTCGAAAAAGTCTGAAATTGGGAACTGCCAGTTTCTCATGAGAATGTAAAAACAGAATAAAATTCTTATATTAGCAATATATTCCAGATAGTTAAATGAACCATGCATCTCTTCAGGGTTTGTGAAATCCCTAATCCCTAATTTAAAATCATATTTCAGCTTGGATCCCCACAAAGAAGAAAACATTTGTCTTCTGTTTCTGATTTAAATTAAAAAAAAAAAAAATCTATTTCAATAGATGCATAGTATAGCCAGAACAAATAGAAATTTTTAGAGGGAAACACAGACTCTCAGATATACATGCAGGCAAAATAAATGCATATTATTCAAAGATAAATTTTCAAAAATGCAAATAAAATTCAAGCTATGTGAAATATCAAATATAGTGTTGAAGCAAATATATCAAAGCAATGCCTTTTTTTTAGACAGAGCTTCGTTTATTTGTAAAGCAAATCCGTTGTAGAAAAATACCAAAAAATCAGAATGTGCACACACAGAGACACACACATGCATATTGAAAAATGAAGATTTCAGAATCAAGATGCGTGAAGCACTTGAGATCATCAGTAGCACTTCCAGAAGATGTTACACCATATCTATTCTTCCAGACAGCTACATACAGTGACCAGAACACTCTTTTAACCACTAGCTAATATCTTCTGACTTTTAGGTTGAGCATTTGCACACAAATCACAGTGAGACTAAATTGATTTCTTTTTGTAGAGTTTACGCACAGACAAAAACCATGATGACATTAAATACACATGCAGAAAGCTGTATATACAAAATATAATTCATACACAAGCACATTCTGTGATGAACATTCGGGTAGAACAAAACTATAATCAAATATATATGAAGATTCATAGAGAGAAACGCAAGCTAAAACCAAAACTGAAGAAAATACAGATGAAACAAGCCAATAAGTCAAATTCCCACCAAGAAGAACAATATAATGAAAAAAATCTGCAAAAGAAAAAAGGAAGAATAAGTTTCTGACACTGAAAGATGAAATGTATTTGTGAAAATACACGGTTGGCATAGATTTGTTTGTGTCTCCTGAAAAAAATCGCATACTGGTTCTGGGTTATTATTCCTATTACCAGAAATAGTATTGTGTTAGAGAACACAGCTGAACATGTAATCTCAGATATAAAATCTATACTTGCTACCAACTGTGGAAATGATAGATAACGGAACACAATTTCATTGCTATGAGTTTAAATGTTTTGCAAGACGGTATGATATTAAACCATTCTTGGAGTTTTAGCCACAGTCTAAAAGTATTATGAAAAATATTTTTAAAAATTGTTAAAAAGATGTTTTAAAAGGCTTAGGAGTCAAGTTCTGATCCCTATTTGACGCCATTATATTGCAAGGCAGCACCCCAGAAACATCTGTGAGCTACAATATTGTTTAAGAGAAAACCTGGACTTGGGCTTCTCTGTCATGAGTTCATTTATGTTAAAAGTAGGGAAGTTGAACATACTTGTAAAAAACAGACAGAGGATCACATGAATGAAAACCTTCCAGCCACTTGGCTGCAGATGTGCTTTGATGAAGAGGGTAGGAAACAATAAATGTATAAAAGAAAAGAAACAGAAAAAGGAATTTCGCCAATTTCTAAGACAAGGAAAGGAAAGGAGTTTCCAAAATACAATACAGAAGAGATGTTGGAGAATCCAGGGAATCAGACAGTGTCAAGGGAAAAGATGATGCAGAGCATTACAGCAACTGAATTTATGAGATTGCTTTGGAGGAGTGGAAGGTTACTAGCTCAGAGAATGACTGAGAAATATTGGCGCATGCTTATATTACTAATACTTATTTTTACATTGGAGAATGCCAATAAAAGAGAAAAAAGGGCCCTTGAAGAGGATTAGGTTACAATATACCAGCCCCTGGAATACACAGGTCTATATCCGGGTTAGCTGTTAAAGGGAGTTGTTATTAGGAACCTGGAAACATACCCAAATGAAAGAAACCCACTCAGACATAGGGGGCCTTTCATCTCTCTCACAGGCTTTTTGCTTTCACTCTCCAATATAAAGAGCATGTGAACCTTTAATTTCATTTCAATGAAAACTTCCTACATACTTTTAATATTTAGTAAGTTCTATCAGGCTTTTGATTTTATATATAAAACACAATGAGTGTTTGTGTATTTCTCAATCTACATCCATAAATTTTACTCCCACACATGTAGAGGTTGTATATATTTCAGCCACTCTGGCTTTAGGGTATTAGGAAATGGAATGGAGTTGCTCAAACCCAACAAATATAATGAATATTAGTAACAAAATAAATATATTTTTCAGTGAAAATGGAAATTTAATGTTGAATTCAACTAAGTCAAGTTACACTTCTAACTGAGCTCCAAAAAAAATCATAGGTAGAGGGATTATTTGGAAGGATTTTGAGGTGAGACAGACTGTATTTAGTTTTAAGAAAAAATCAAAATTAAGAAATAGTTGAGAAGAAAGTTACCAATTTAAAAATTTATTGAATACTTTTGTTAAGGAAAAGAAGTATTGCCCGCAATTTACACAATTTTGTTAATAGATACCTCATGCTATATACAGGAACAAACTTTTCCTCTTTCCTAGATCGCTGTATCTGTTAATATACAGGAGGAAATTCTTAATTATCTTGAAAAGGTTTCAAATAATGTATGGAAAGTGAAGTAGCAGGATGTTTCCCATTCCAAATAGTGTCCAAAAAATTGATCCATGCAATACCCCCCCCCCCCCAAAAAAAAAACCCAACAAAAAACCCCAAAAAAAACTCAAGCTAAACCAAAACACAAAACAAAACAGAAGATGAAGAAAAGAAAAGAACGAAAGAAAAAAAAAAAAAAAAAGAACTGTTCCTCCAAGTTCCTCCAAAACCAACTGAACTCTTTGGAATCTTACCGTGACCTGTAAAGGTTCAATACAAATTCTTAGACCCATAAGTACAGTTTGCATATAAAAAGAAATTAAACATGATTATGACAGTTCAGCTCAGTAAGAAAGGAGGGCACAGAGTCCATTATCAAATCAACGGCACAGGGGAAGTTAATCAGTTGCTTTAATTGTTTTCCTAATGCAAGTGGAGAGAGAACTGCTAAGATTGGCTTTTGCCAAACACAATGCACAGTTAACTTGCATTTTACACCATTAAGCGTTTGCAGATGTATACAGAAATATTACCTAATTCTTACACAGCACTTTTGATCAAGGTATCTCAGAAGTGCTTTAAAAATGATATTAACATCAACCATTCCACTGCTAGAAACAGAGGCATGGAGAAGTAAAGTGACTCACAACACACAGAAGCCCTGGAAGAAAATCAAGATCTCCGTTTCACCAGTGTTCAATCCTGTAGGCTGCATTGCTTCCCCGAGCCAACATGTGCCATTTCTTAAGAAATCAGAAGGAAAAAGCGATGGAAAGCAAGTGTAAAGAATGACTACAGTAAATAAACTGAGCAGACACTGTAGCTGTTTGCAAAGCAGCTGTTAAAAGGCTGTTTCCAAATGTAAAGGACCAGTTCCCAGAAAGGCACGCTGGAAAAACACCACATTGCAACAAAGTGCAAGGTTTCCTACCGAGAACAAATCTTTTCTGGGGAGTGAAGATTGTCCAGAACATTTGTTCAGCCTATATCGGGGCGTTACACTAAAGATTATACTTCAATGGGTTTCAGTCAGGCAGTTTAATGTCCTCTTTAACCCCTGGGTTTAGTCAGAGGAGATTACAGGCACATCTGAGAATTCAAAGATTTAATTAATGTCCCTGATTCAGGGGTCTCCCAGACCCCATCAAACGAAAGCACCAGACACAGGGATGTAGCTGGAAGTCAGCTTGAATATGCCTTCGTGTCTTTATTGGTCCTTCCTAAAAAGACCGATGTGCAGGTAGTGATCTTCAGAAACAGAGAGAGGTTGATATGAACCCTGAGGTGCTCAGCCAAAATGGTGTTACCTGGTGCTTCATAGTTGTCTGGCTCAGGTTCAAGCTGCATATAAAACTGTGCCTACAAGTGATCTAATTATGCATGCAGATACCTTGTTAGTGCTCCAGCTGATTATTTGCCTGCGTAATTCCTGCAGTAAAGAAGAACACATTATACCCAAGCATTTTTATACATGCAGTTCTAAAAGGCTGAAGCTCATCAAGCAAACAATTTCTTCTCCAAGGATGATAAAACTGAAGAACAGCAGAAGCAGCATCTGTACGATCATACACTAGGGGCCAGAGCCACCTGCTCTGAAAGGCCAGAGACCTTGCAATTAAGGCAAAATCCACTCAGAGGGCAGAGAAATTTTCTTCTTGATTTTCAGTAGTTAAAAGTTGGTGCACACCAAGGAGCCTGAGAGCTTCGACCCTTCCAGAACTCTGAAAATTTTATCTAAATACATGCCAGACCCTTTCTAATCCTCTGAAATTCTTGGCTTTAATAATAGACTAGGGAATTACTGCCACCAGTTTCAGAGCACTATATGGAAATACGCTTTCTTTAACACATTTTAGATTCTAAGTCCACCTTCAGTGGATATCCCCTTAATCTCACGTTAAAGAGGAAAAGAGAGTGGATGTGCAGGCAAAGACCTGAATTGTCTCTGTTTACATTTTTGTAGAATGTTCGGGGATGCAGCCTTGACCCTAATTCAGGTTTCTACACTTTAATTATCAGTTCATACCCCTGATTCATGCCCCAAGGACATCTTTTCAATTTAGAAAAGAAGTAGATGGAGATATATGTAAGTTGCATAGACCCAGTTTCAGCTCAGTTTTCTACAGATTATTTCAGAAAACATTGCAAGCATTCAATTCTTTTAATCATTTCTCAGATTGATTTCTACTGAAGTTCAGAAATGGGGGCTGCTCTGTATTCATTATCTTTATAAATAGGGAAATAATAATAAAATAACAAACAATAAAATGCTTTTTTGTCACAGTTGTTGCACTGTTTCTCACATCTGTTTTTTTTCACCTTGTGCACAGCAGGTATCAATAATTCATATCTGAGTGAAATCACTTCTGTAAAACTTTACATACCACATGTCATTAGCAATAGATCACTTTTAAGCATCTTTAGAGTCTCCCTTCCTATTTCATGATCTTGGTAGTTATCTTCATTTCAATACAAAAGATTTATTTTAAAAAGTGCAGCACACTTTAGGCAACTCAAATGGCACAGCTCATGAAGGAGAACGTAATTCAAGCGTAAATACCTTCCCAGCATTTGGAAATGGATCTTGTATTTAACTCAAAAGCCAAAGACAACATTTTCATGAACTTTGCAGCATTCTAGGAGACTAATTCCCATTTTCTAGAATTAGATACCTGATGCCACGCAAGGCTTATATTTCAGTCCTGGGTCAGCTGGAGAAAGGTTCAAAACCTGGAATTAGACCTGTGTAGCTACCTAACACACAGATTTACTTTAAAGAGAGGTGTAATATCCAGACCATAAATTAACATGATCAACATCATGCCACCTGATCCTAACCAAAGAGAGAATTTGCATCATGGCCATGAGTTGCTTAGATGGTGCCTAGTAGATTTAGATCCTTCAATACAATGACTGCACCCAGGGAAAGGGCAGCAGCCCCCACTTGATACCAATGCTGAGCCCGGAGCAGGTCATGGGTCCCTTGTCTCAGGCTTGTAGGTGACTGTCTCCCTCTGCTCTGGCTTCAGAACTCAGACTCATTCTTCAAGGATGGATGTTTATGTCTTTTCCAGAGACCTGAGTGAGGATAGAGCTTTTCTTTTAAAACAGGACTTCCAGAAAAGGTGGTACAAACAGCTCTCCTGTATATTGATGTCAAAGATGCCCAGGAGAGGAATATATCACAGTTTTGCGTCTATGAGCTGAGGAGAGCCAGACTGTCAGCTCCTTTACCCCAAGTGACTGAACTAAAAGCCTACAGAGAGGGGACAATCGCCAAACCCTTGATGATGCTGCACAGCAAGGATGTTAGAAAACGCTGAGCTGGAGAGAGATGGGGAACTCGAGCATGAGTGAGTGTGTTGAGGCAAGTTTGCTCTATTTGTCATCTTGCCCATCCACCTCATTTTCTAATGTGTTCTTGGAAGTGAGAATGTGTGGAAAACAAAATGTAGAAAGATAGAGGAATTGCACCCCCAAAAGGAGCCCAGTGTTTAGGAGGAGATGGATTTCTGCCTGGAAGTGAAAGCGGGGTATGTGTATCTATTACAGAATTCATCTTGCCAGCAGACCAGAAAGTGCTATTGGGATCTTTCCCTTAGGAAAGGGTGGGGAGTATCTTCTAGGCAAATATGCAAACACCATAAGAAATGCTAATATACTGAAGAGCTGTGGGAAACAAATTCGGTCTATTTAGAGCAAGTATATATCTGTAGAAAGTGATGACATTATTTCAAATTCAGTAGTTTCAGAAGTTTTAAGGATTTTTTTAACCATTCTTCTCCATCTTTCCTGAAGTTTTTGCAGAATCGCTGATAGTACTGATAATTTTTTTTTTGAAATATGAAAAAAGATGTTAGCGAGTATAGGACACCACAGAGACATTATTTTCTCCTGGAGGTAATAGCTCAAATGCAGTATGTTGGTGACTGTAAAAGTGATGCATTGCCTTAGGGAACAGAATGGTCTATATGGATAGTAGAGATTGGGACATAGGAAATTCGAACATATATTTTGATTTTATTTTTGTAGTGCATAGATGCAATAATGATGATCAAGTTCTTCAATGTCCCCAGCACTGTATAGTTGCACCATAAACAACATTTGTCACTCTAAATGACTGAGAGACCAGATTTTTAAAAGCCAGATGTTAAAAACAGTATTATCTGTTTGTAATATGGGAAACTGAGGCACAGTGAGAGTTACTTCTTCACACACAACCTGAAAGCTTATATTTGGTGGAAGTGGAAACAGGATCATTTTCCCATGTCTGCTCCTAATACCTTTAGGATTGTCTTCCTCCCTTTTTCCTATGCTTCACTTTTAAACATATTATTAAAAGTAAATGCTTGGGTTTTGTTTTGTTTTAGATATTTTTTGACATAAGCAGTACTCAAATTCATTTTACCTAAGCCCACCTACAGCACAGTGGTTTGTGTTTGCCATTCCTTCTAATCAAATTGCTCCAGGAGAATGTTAGGCTCCTTAGAAATTAATTGGTGCACTTGTCTTTAAATGAATTTTTGCCTTTTGTTTTATCTTTATTTTGTTTTGAATGTTTTGAGTCTTTTCTGGCAGGCTTGCTGCCTTTTGGATTGTTCTTTGCTTCCTGTGGAAACTTCATGTAGTTTGTTTTGGTTCCTTTCTTTTCTTGCTCATAATAAAAGGGTGTCTGAATAGCTCAGTAAGACTTTTCCGGGTCTAATTTTTATGTCATATATGAAATTAAAATTGCATTCCCCCCAAATAATTAAGTGTTAACTAGTCACTACTTCAGCTCTGTGCAGTAATAAACCTAGATATACTCATAGTGTAGACCAGGTTTTCCTAATAGCCATTAGGACAAGTCACATATAAAAGGAAACAGCGACACTACAATCCCTTCTGTCTAAATATGCATTATGAACAGAGTCTGTCATTTCCCCTGTGGACGCAGGAGTGATGAGCAGCCGGTGTTCAGATTTATTAAAGGGGAATAAGCTAAAGACCCTATAATATATGGCTGAGACTGCCTGAGAAAAAAATGTCCAATCTTCTGTGCCAAAGTCAAACAGAAAATCGGTGCAAATTCGCTTTTTTCTATGGTAGGAAAAATATTTCTCAAAAAGCACTTGAGCATCTTTTGATTGATCATAGCTATATGAATACAGAGAAAGTGGCAAAGTTAATTTTAACTGTTCTGGCAAGACTGTTAGAGCTTGCCCTGGCACACTGAGGCCAAAATATCTGACTGTTAGTGCAATACATGTATCTGTGTTGAAGGCAAGAGATGTGTGGATGCCTCATGAAGAATATGCCTTTTATTTTAGAAAGAATGTGCCATATCTCTGAGTTAAGAAAAATTAATACCACAGTGGAGTTTGTGCATGTACTTTTTAGACAATCTTACTATCTGTGTCTTAAAGCAGATAAGATAATAGCCTGTCTTGGAGGCACACATAAAATTTTAATCTACAAGAGGAAGATAAACAGACTTAAATAGGCAATATTTTCCCTAACTTTAAAGAGCTCAGCTTTTCTGCCTCTTTGACACCGAGGGCTCACTTTAAATTTCAAGCCCTAGTTCTTGTTCTGGCTCGTGGTCTAGGAATAGCCTGTCCTCCGTATCCATAACTGTGGCATGATTTCCACCTGACTGTGATGCCATTTTATTAGGCCATGTGAGATGTGATATGTGTTTCAGTAGTGTGGAAATTTCAAAGACCACTATACTGAAGAAGAGTAGGTGCTAGAAGGTGTAAATTGTGATATATTCCTGTGTGGTCAAAGAGAGATTTCACAAGTTTTGGTAACAGACAGTGAAAAAAAGTAGCTGTCCATCTTTCTGCTGGATTTTTGGTTTGAGGAACATACTTGTATTCCTCTGTGAAGTACTAGTGTGGATTATTGCCATATGCAAGCCCTTTCAAACATCCAACAGGAGAGTTTCCTGTGGAAGCAAAAGTCACTCCAAATTAACTTGTACATGCAGCTGCTTTCTTTCCCTGTGGAAAATAAAATATAGTGGCTTGGTATCATTCAAAGAGTCTAAAGAATTTCTCTTGAAGACACTCCTTTATGAAAAGTTTCTTCCTTTATCCAATAAAACAGTTTTCATGACAGCAGAGCCACCTCCATCACCCTCTTCTGGGATTACAGCATTTAAAAAAGGAAAAATACTGGGGAAAGAGTGACTTATTACTGCATCCCCTGTGTGACTCAAGTCTCATGACAAAACCATTCCTTCACAGCTGTAATGGGTTTGTTTTTTTTTTTCAGTTCTTTACCTCAAAATTGTTGCCTTCATCAAAAACTTGGAAAACAGAAAATATGCTTCTTCAGGACTTTCAGACAACTGAAAATTCCCCCCTCTGTTCTCAGAAGTACGTGCAAGCAATTTCGAATATCCTTCTGTAAATATGTGGCATGGCAACATTCCCCAGCTATGAATGAATAGTAACAACGTCTTGTACTTCAAGGAGGTCAGTCAACAACAAACAAACAAACAACAAAAAAAAAAAACAAAGAAGAGAAGAGAAAACAGAGAAGAAGAAACAGAAAAAAGAAGAAAAAGAAGAAGAGAGAAGAAGAAGAAAGAAGAAAAAGTAAAAGAAAGAAAAAGAGAAGAAAAAGAAAAGGAAGAAAAAAAAGAAGTAAAAGAAAAGAAAAAAGAAAAGAAAAGTAAAGAAAAAAAAAAGAAAGAAAGAAAAAAGAAAAAGAACGAAAAAAAGAAAAGAAGGAATAAAAGAAAAAGAAAAAAAAGGAAAAAAGAAGAAAAAGAAAATCTTACATAGTTGCTTAAATTGAAAATTGGACTTACATAAACCTACTTCCAAAGAACCCTATCCTCAAGAGAAGAAACAAACATTCCCAGAGCCTTGTATGACAAGTAGATGTGGTCTAACTAGCCTCTGTCACCAAGCCAAGATAAATAAAGTCTCAGACTACTTTTCATCAGGGTTTAAAAAACAACTCACATTCAGCTATATCTGAAGGATTTACTCCGGGGCAAAATATTTCCCTTAGCTCATTTGCTTCTCTGGATTATACTTAGCAAACTGTCTTGTGAGTCGTTATCTGCTCCTCTTCTCTAAAGTCCCCAACCTGTCTTCCAACAGGTGCCAGTGGGTTCTGTCTGATCTTGGTGCATGGTTCCTGCTCCTTGCCGGGGTCCCAGCCCAGGACCAAGCCCCTCTTTCTGATGAAATGGGCTTCTTATGCCAAGAGAACTCAGATTATTTTTTTATAATACTTTTGTCAAGCACAGCTATTTTGTTAAAGTAAGAACAAAAAACATTTCACGCTGTCTTCCATGGAAAAGAGTTTTCCATGAGACCAATAATAACCTAGAGAAAGAAATCAAACCAGAATGTTAAAAAATCACTTTAATTTGCTTTTACACTTAGTTTTTTTTGTTTGTTTTGACATGATTTCTTAGTAGGTAAACAGCAGTTCCAGTATCTTTCATAGTGTCACAACATGGCATACCGATAGCCATAGCGCGCAAAATGTGCCATAGCATACTGTGAAATAATATAAGCGGAAAAGGCTTGTATTAACATGCTTGTTGATGACTCAAGATCTCATTGTTTTAGATCAAAAAATCTCTTTTTTTTTTTTGTTGAAATTAAGCTGTGAAACTTTGAACAAGGAAAGGAATACACAGTTTTTGTAGTAATTAGGGAAATAGATGTTTTTTATATTCAGGGAAAATAGAAATATACTTGATTTATGAAGAGGCACAGAAAAGGCCTTGGCAGATGCAAGTTGAGCATATTTGGTGGACTCCTGAACTCTATGTTATACAGTGATTCCTCCTACAGCTCATGGGAAAGATTTGGAACTGTTCTACTGTTGGGAAAATAAGAGTACAGCTCTTCAGTGCAGCGATTTACACACTCACTGCAGGTGGGGGTAATTGGCTTTTCTTATTTTGGAATTATTAATGCATTGTGCATTCAATACTCACAGGATAAAATTAAATAAATATTCTTGAAGCAGGCACTGGCCTCTGGAAGTTC
This sequence comes from Alca torda, assembly GCA_008658365.1. Lineage (NCBI taxonomy): Eukaryota > Metazoa > Chordata > Aves > Charadriiformes > Alcidae > Alca > Alca torda. The sequence continues at coordinate 5,646,974 of CM018101.1, forward strand.
CCTGGGTGAGACCCCTCCAAGGCATCTGTGACCCCATGAATTTTATGCTTTTCTCTGCGTAGCAGAGAACAGAAGAGCCAGAGGCTGTCCGCTATAACCATGTGTTTAAGAAACTTTGGTGTAAAGTGGTGGAAACACGTTTGAATCTGGTAGGGAATTTGGGATTTGAATGCTGTCATCATCATCTACAAAGCATGTAAAGAGCACTCCTACCTCTCCTTAAGAGAAAAAAAGACCATAATTCAGTGTGCAGGGCTCTCATTCTGTGAATTAACACTGATTTGAGAATGATATGGGATCCTGTTTTTTGGCAGTGTAGGGGAAGGGAAGATCTAACAGCTGTATTTCCCTTTAAAAACCTGATGAGTAACTCCCTTGGGACCAGCATGGGCTGTAAGGATCATAAAGGCAAGGAGCTGGTCAGCTATAGAATTTGTAAGCTGGCTGTGAGAGAGGTTTTTTTAGTTACTATTGTATTTAAATGTCACCAAAATTCTTTGCAGGGTTCTCTTCTTGGCTAATCTTGCAGAAATTTTAGTATTTTGAATCCAGACCAGAAACAAACCAAAATGTAGTTTGTTTGGTTTTTTTTTCCAAGAAGCAGAAATTCTCTAATACCAGAGCTCATCAATAAAATTAGGACACCCTCTTCCCATCCAACATACAGTTATGGGTTTACAGGGTTTTGTTTTTCTGGAAAAGTAAGAGGAAAGAACAACAACAAAAAGGACCATGTAGGGCTGAATAGTCTAAATGGGGTCTCAAGGAGCTGATACTGTGGTGTCACCGCAAAGTAGCAAATGGATGTTTATTACTAATTCTCTCCTGAATGCACAGTCTCTTTGCACAAAGTAAGGCTGCTGACCTCTGCGCCCCTTGAGGGCAGGTGAAAAGGCAGACCTGAGACCCCCATTGCCTACAGAACAATCTCTTGAAAAACCCAAGGACATGATTTCTCTTTCAAATTGAGGACTGTCGAATGAGCTAGATACTGTGGTTAATTCTCCAGTGATAGGATGAGGGGTAATGGTTTTAAACCAAAAGATTTAGATTAGGTATTAAGAAGAAATTCTTTGCTGTGAGGGTGGGGAGCCCCTGGCCCAGGTTGCCCAGAGAAGCTGTGGCTGCCCCATCCCTGGAGGGGTTCAAGGCCAGGTTGGACGGGGCTTGGAGCAACCTGGTCTGGTGGGAGGTGTCCTTGCCCAGGGCAGGGGGTTGGAACTGGGTGGTCTTTAAGATCCCTTCCAACCCAAACCGTTTCTATGGTTCCATGATCTCAGCTATGTCAGCTACGGGTGACAAGCTGTGTGTGGTCTGCAATGAGGTGGATGATGGTCCATTCCCAGAGCCACCCCATCCACTCTCATGGCCAAAACTCACAGTTGTATAACTACCCTGCTGCATGGATAGGATTTGACCATTCTGGGAGAGACCACAGCTGACATTTTGTCATTAGTATTAGGGTTTCTTCTTGACATTTTATACAGCAGTCCCTCTGTGCTGTCTGTTTCTGCTGATATACTGAGTCCCGTATCTCTTTTTTCCCTGTTGTGCTTTTTAAGGGCTCGATGGGAACAATTCCCCAGCCTGTTAAAATAAACAAGTAGTCTCCTGGATTGTAAAAATGCTGAATCAATTACCGAAGCTGTCTGGGAATCTTAAATGGCTCTTTTAAAGTATATTGTCATATCTGTTCAGGAAGAAGTAAGGAAAGCAAATCTTTACTTGTGGTAAGCCCAGTGAGAAAATGCCTTCCCACACAAATCCTCCCATCTCTGCCTCCCTCCCTTTCCTCTGTCTCTCTCAAACAGTGACACATCGTAGGAACTAACAACCCGAACAGCCGTAAACTGTGGCAGTAACTTCCACCCGCACACCTCATTAGGCCTTTAACACATTTTCCTTTGCCTTTCCCCAGCACTACTAAGTGGCACAACTGTGAAGTTGCCCTTCACATTATAATTGGAAGCAGTCAGTGGTTTTTATGCTCTGTAATTTGGTAATTATATGGTCTGTCACTTACTGGACACTGGTCTGTCTGGTCATTTCGAGTTTTGGGTCTGTCCAGCAATCGTTAATCATCAAGGAGTCCTCACCAGCCCATATACCTCCACAGAATCCTCTCTATTTCTGCAGCCTTATTTTTTTTCTTTCACCTTTTTAGGACCGGAATGGAAAAACTATGACTTGTTCAGTGGGAAACATCGATATTACATCCTGTCATGAGCTCAGAAGACCTGGTTCTATATTTTACCCGAGCTTTATGTTACTGAAAACCCTGCAATTGTCCACTTGGCATTATCCTGAATTTGCCTCTGTGGTGCATCCAAGGTATCTGACATGCTTCTGCTTACATGGGAGCTCTGGAGAATACTTATAAAAGGCTAAGTGAGAGTTAGCAGCTTGATTCCATTGAGTTTTACCAACATTTGAGTGCTGACCTGTCCTTCCAATGTCTTGCATTTTCCTAACTGCTTATTATCTCCAGCTATTTTAGGCTATGTTCTTATTTCACGGAGCTAATTTAATTTACGCACTTTTTCCTAAAGAATGGTCTGATGTGCTAAACAAAGTCTTTGCAGTCAAATTTCCCAATTCTTCATGCCATTTTAGTTTATTCTATGAAGTAGGGTACATCACTCACTTATTCCTCAGAAAGATATGTAACACTTTGTTAGTTTACTGGTAAGATGACGTTTAGCTGATAGTGATTTTGGATGATGAATACAAAGAAAATTAGATATATAACATTAGGAACCTAAGGACTTAAGGAGTTAAACACTTAAGGAGTTAAAAAAGTATCATTGAAGCTGACTGTGGCAGGTATTTCATAAATATTGGACTCAAGAAAATATAAGTTAAACAATGAGGAAATACTGAAAGGGTTAAAATCTGTAAAACTCCCACAAGGGTAAGTGATGTGATAATGCTGATGTCTGTTCTTGGGGCCAGGACTATACCGGTTGTGGTAGTTAGGTAGCAGTTACTGCATAAATAACAATAATAAGAGAAATAATAATATATATGTATATGCATTTATTTTTTGGAGCTAATGTAGATTTTTTTAAAACATGGGCACATTTTTGTATTACCCAGAAAAAGTGAAAACACAGAAGGATCGTGGCATAAAGGCTAACACAGAAGTATGAAGTGAGGAGAGCACAGTTGTCTTATGTAGCTGCCTAGCATCCTACCCTGATAACATGGTGAACTAGATTAATTTGGTGAACTTCTGCTCCTGCAGAGGGGTGGAACAACTTAAGGATGGCTTCAAATTAATTATTACAGTGATGAAACCTAAGCTTTCATTGTAAATCTAGCCCTAGTTTTCTTCATAGAACGGCTCCTTGTCTCTAGTATAGGATAAATATAATTGAGGCATTCTCCAAGGCATTTTGAACGCAAAGATACAGTAGCTGCCTGAAAGAGCCTTTGTTCTGTGGTACAAGAGTGCCCAAGTGATTTCAGCTCTATTCAGGAAAGCAGAACATATGTTCTGGTGAGCAAGTAGAAAACCATCAAAGGTACCTTATTGCACTGTCTTTTTCTCCTCCTAATCTGATCATACTGCTAGGCTATGGATTCTGATGGTTGCTCAAGTCAAATGCAATGCGGTTGGGTTTTGCCATGCTGCTCGCTTCAAGGGTTTCTTTGTTTCAGAGATGAAAAGCCATCTATTCCACTTGGACTATCAAGCATAAGAGATCGCAACACCCTTCCATTGTCCTTCCTTTCCACTTCCTTTAGCCTCCTGTTTAGAAACTGATGATCAGATATTAACATAATCAGAAAGTGTCTGATATTCTTAAAATCTTCTTTTAATTATACAGATGCAAATGCCGAAAGCATCATTTGTTTTCTACAAGGCAGAATAATTGGTACCCATCTGCAGGCTTATGCAAGCTGCGGAATTGGGGTTGGGCTCTCATGCTGCTCAAATATAATTGAAGTAGGTGGAGCTTCTTCAATTGTAAGTATGTATAGAAACTCTAAAATCTCCTTCTACTTGCAATGCTTTTACTTCATAGCAGTAAAACAAGACTCCAGTTTGCAAACTGTTGTAACAACCTCTACAGAGCTTCAATAAGGAACAAGGGATGCGGGAGGGCAGGTACTTGAGGAAGTGTCAACAAATCAGACTACATGCACATGACCAGACTGTTAAGCTGTATTTTCAGCTTCTGTGCTAATTGGTGCCGGCAAAGCATAGCCCCAGTGCAATTAACTTTTCTGCAGTGGAAGAGGAAATCTTTAAACCTCCTAAGTGCTGTGCCATGGAACTCCTAAAGGTATTCCGTTATTGCAACAAAATTGTATAGCTAACAATGCTGAGTGAAATATGGAGGTCTGAAAGTGACAACAGGGAAATCAAGTACCGATACATTGAGTTATACAGGTTACTGCAATCTGCAATTTACAGAGTATGAATATCTAGTGACTTCAGTGAGATTTAGTTGTCTTCTCCTGCTCTGCAATGGATTTTGAATCAAAACTTGAATGAAGGAAAGGGGACAATTTGGATACAAATAAAGAATACTTCAGAACTCTTGCCTTCTAATGGAAAAGTAGGATATCTTTGGTAAAGGTGGAAGGCAACAAAACTGGAAAAAAGGAAGAGAAAAACTATTTATTATGTTCTTCATTAACTTGTAAAACTGACAAGTGCAACAGGTTATCCAGGACAAGACTTTTTTCTAGACATGCAGCTGGATAAATAAGGACGTTCAGAGAGTAAACAGAGCCTATAGCAGGAACAACAGACAGAAGAAAGCCACTGAGAGAATATATTATTTATTTGTAATTATCTTTATATTATCATGGATTTTCTTAGTTATCTGGCCCTGGACGTTGTCAGGGAAAAGTTAATAAAGAGGAAAAGGCCACAGTTCAGTTGGGTACAGATACAATTATTTAAAAATGTATAATAGGAACAGACTGTGTTAGAAAAAATGTCAGTGTGGAGAACTGGGGCTATGAAACCTCAGATTATGCAGAAGATGTTTCACTTTCTCTCATTGGAAGTGGACCTCATGTCTGGGTGTCTGTCACTCTGATCTGACCCCGGTGTTCTAGGATGACCCAGTGTGAGTTACTGCATGTGTGCAAAATAATCATGGCAATTGCATGCAAATATTAACACAAATCAAACAAAAAAGCCACAAAATGGGTTGCAACTTCCTTATTTGTCTGCTTAATAACATTAGTAGAAATAGGAATTAAGATGGGTAGTATGTCCCTTTGAAGTTGTAGTCTGAACAGGGAGTTACCACAGAGCTCTGAAGCAAGGAGCTGGACTTTCAAAAAGTCCTGTTGCCATTGTGAGGTTTTGAAAGGTCATATCTAAAACCCACAAAAGTCAGTGGAAAGAGGGACAGGCCCAGAAAGCACTTTCTTAACAGGAAAGATATCAATGTGGTTTTCGCTGTGTGCTACAGGTGTTGATGGAGCCATCATAAAGGCCATCAGGTAGACATACCTACAAAGATATCTCCTTAGCCAGTAGCCTGAGACATCCCTGCTAAGCTCAGCAGAAACCTCCCTGTTGTGGGAGTAGTTGGCAGGACAAAGAAATCTTGATAGGTACAGGACAAAGAAACTAATAACAACCTCACCTTCCAGGAAAACAGGACTCAGCAACAACTGTTCCGGCAACCAATGTCCTACACTCTCATGTATATCTACACAGAAATGTATAAAAAGTAACTTGCTACCTACCAAAATGGGCTTCTCTGCAGGCTTTCCTGCACAAGATCTCCCAGACAGACTGGACCCTCAGTGGAGACACCTGTCTGACTCCAGACTCCACGATGAAGATCATCTTTGAAGTGAGACTTTTCTGTTGTTGATTTAGCCCGACTTCTGGGAGTGGTTTGATGTGTGTTGTGCCATAACACTTCACATACTATGTTTATAGGTACACACACAGGTAAAAGTTCATAAGTATATATTTGCTTCAGTACTTGGAATTCTGTAATGACTTGTAATATATTGGTATTTGATTTACCCTTGTAATATACATACTTGCTTGCTAGTGGTAATTTTGTAGTGGCTCATAGTAAATACACACACACAGACGTATATATATTTCTATATATTTGGTTGTACAAATAGTAGTTTTGTAGTTATTTCTAATAAAGAAATTCTCAGAAATCCAGCCTCTGTGTTCTTGTGTATTTATTGCTGAATCTCTAGAACTCCCCGGTCAAGAACTTTACACACCCATGGGTTGGGTAACCCTCATAGGTTGTGACCATGACTCCTACAGGTGTTACCAGCAAAGCTCTTACATACAGCGCCACTGTCATAAAGCACTTTTCACCTGCAGATCTCAGAGCAATTTACTGAGGATGCCATTATTATCATTTACATGTTTCCGACAGGGAAGCTATAACACATGACAATGAAATTAATTGTCTCTGCTGACTCAGTCACAGAGATGATAGCAGCCATCAGATCTTTGGAGTCTTAGACTGGGGCTTGAAGACTGACTCTCTGACTGCAGACCAGCCACAAATTTTTAGAGGAATAGGGGATTCAGGTGGCAGTGAATTGTGTACAACGAGCAAATAAGTTAATTGCAATAATCACTGACAAACTTTTAGCTATCTTACAAAACTAACCTTTAAAAAGTTAAAGCCACACTCGTGTCCTTTCTAAGATGCTTAGAATAAAACAAACTGCTTCTTACAACTTCTGGAAACTTCTTCTTGGATCCTGGGTTTCCTATTTCCTCCTATCCCTTAACTTGGCGTTTTCCTTTTGATGACAAACATATCTGATGGAGGCCCTGAGAGCTGTTTCATTCAGCCCTATTTCTTCTCTGGGGCACATGGTGCAATCTGGTTTGTTCCCGGGGTGAGATCTGGATTGTTTCATTGACAAAAACTACTGAAGATATCTAAGGTGTGACCGATCCCTGAAACTCAAACAGGGGAAGAGAAAGTGGAGGTCTCAAGGTGTCATCAACTGCCTGAATGTCCTGTCATCGTTAAAGTTTAAAGATAAAATTGTGGTGTTGCATAGAAGTTATGAGTCTAAACTGGTGTCCATACATTGAAGTTCTACAGAAAGTTTTGACCCAGATGGCAAAGAGCTCTAAGAACATCAGGCAGTTGAGGCTATTAATCTCCTTGAACTGAAATAGGGGAAATGTTACAAACTAGGCAGGTAAATTGAAATCCGGTCTCCTGCTCCCTCATTCATTCTCCTTTCTGCTTTTTCAGTCATACAGGTTTGATTTCAATACACCTGGAGGGAAGACCATTGAAGCAGTAAATTTTACTTCAGTTCCAGCTCATCTGTGACTGAAACTGTTTTGGTTTATCTCCATTCACACCAGTCAGAATCTGCCAACCGTGAACTAGTTAGAAATTATTCCCCTTGAAAAATATATTTAAAAATGAAAAGTCCGTAAGACGAAGGCATCACTAGGGACCACAGATCCCACCAGGAAGGGACTTTAGGCTATTTTTGCCTGGTCTTCTGTCACAGTCCAGTCAATGCTTTTGTTCCCAGTAGTGCCAACCATACCACTGCTTGCTTAATTTAAGGAATTTAAGAGAAACTGAGCAGTTGAGCTCAGATCCCAGTTGTGCCAGAGTAAAAGTAAAGGGAGTGGGAGATGGAGTTAAATGACCGAAGGGGAAGCGCAGGCTTTCAGACTTGTGCACCACTGAAAATGTATTTAGCGCAGAAGCAGAAGGGCATGGGTATTTCTACCTGATGAGGTACGTGAGTCTGGCTGAGAGGAAAGCTGCAACACACAGCCCTGGTGGGCTGCGGATGAGTAACAGTAATAACAACTCTGAGTCCTCCGACGTGGCAGAACCACAGATCTGTTCAAGACCACTGCCTGGAGGTGGTGTCAGGGGGATTCAATTTGGTTTTCAGCCCATTCAGTTCTGGCTTAGGTTTAATAAAGATTTTGAACAATTGCTCTGATTAAGTTCTGATATAGGGAAAAATTGGTTTTCTCTTTTGGTTTTATTTGCCATCTTGGAGTCCCACTTGGACATCTTATTGGATGAGGACAAGATGAGACACCGCAGGTTTGTGCTAGAGGTGAGACCCTGACTCTGGTTGGCCACTGAGCAACACCAGAGGTGTTAGAGTCTGGTAGGGCTTTGAGACAAATGCCTGAGCACAGCCTGAGCCATAGTAGCTCTGTTGAGGGGTGTTGTGGTGTCTGGTAGCCATAAGCACAGAAGAAGGAAAATGGGAGAGGAGTTTACCTGCACCTCATTTCTCCCCCTGGACTGAGCCCTCCTTGAGTTTGTGGGACAGCATTGAGAGGTGTTTTTCTGCGCCAGTTTATACAGTGAAATCATTGAGAAAACTAGGCATGGAAACTAAGACACTCAACACCAAGCCCATTCAGTAGGATTTCTAACATCTTGTTGTTGGTCTAACCTCACAGTGCTGCTTAATTCAAGGTGGTTAAGGAGGAAAGGCCTTTCTCACCATGGCTGAGTCCCATGACGTCACATTATCCAGCTGTTCCAGGCCAAGTGTCTTAACCACGTGGCACCTCTGCCTCTACTTCTGTTCAGTGCCTCCCCACAAACTCCAGTTTTCATTTCCAACTTCCACAGCATTGTTTACTGCACTGCCAATGCCAAATAGGATTAAACCTGATAAAGAGAAGCAGATGCATTACATCTGGCAGAAAGCAAAAGATCAGCATTTGGCACAAGGGTTTATTGTTTGTGACAAGGCTTTGGAATGTAATTAATTTTGCAAAGCCATGCCAATGAATGCCATTCAGACTTACCAGATGTGCCAGAGAGGGAGATGCCAACTCTTTCCAAGAGGACGGCTTGATGCCTGCTGACTCTCATTTGTGCAGCTCCATGGGTGTCGAATAAAATAATGTCTCTTTGGATGGCAACAAAGAACAGGCTATTCTCTGCAGAGCTACTGCATATGCAGTGACAAAAGGGGCTTTTCTCTCGGTGATGGTGTAGTTTTTCCTGGGTGAATGTGTTTTCATTTTTTATTTATTTATTTATGTAGAATCTTTGTCTACAATCAAATTCTGCGCAAAGCCAGCATTGGTCTGAAGTCACAAGCAGTCAAACACACAGGCACATACAGACTAAGGAACCCCCATATATCCACACAAATAATTGCTCGTGCAGAATGGGGAACATGAGATAAAATGCAATTTCCTCATAATATGACTTTATATCCAATTTTTTGCTCACTGGGAAAACTTCTCCAGCTGCACATCTTGTTTCTGGCAAGGAGGAAAGTGTGATTTTTATTTTTTTTTTGCTTTCCTCAGTAAACTTCACTACAGCACAGACGGAATAATACAGGACACAATATGCAATAAGAGGCAGCTGTTAGTGTTTCATTTTACTGGGATTTAAAGTTTCTGTAAAGCTGACAGCAGAGGTGACAGGCGTTTAATGGGGTTGGTAGTTTAATCCTGCCAACTGGTGGCTGCTGTTAACACAAAGTCCATCTTTGACTCCGGATGTCTGCAGGAGAAACCTGAGGAATGAGGTCAAGACAAAGCTGGGTGGGGAAAGAGGCACACACACCAAAAAAGCTAAAGAGTCCAAGAAACTCAGTCCTCCGTAATGCGAAGAAGCTATTTCCAAATAAACTCCATTTCAGCACATTAGCATTTTTTATAGCACAGCTGATGTTTCTGGCCTGCCAATCTTCTGCCTCCTGCACACATCTCCTGCCTTTACTCTCCTGCACAGCAACTGTGAGCTTCTGCCAAAAGGATGTTTAACATGAGTGGAGTCGGGGAGGCAGCAGGGATGGCAAAGCAGCTCTCCCCTTGTTTCCCACTCCAGCCCCTACATGTCTACTGATGTATACCACAACTAAGGATTTGCTTTGATGAACATCAGCCGGTGGCATTGCATATATAGAGCTATAGGTTTCTTCCTGTCCTTCAGCTTCCCACTTTGAGGACACAAGTGTCCTTTCCTGGTAAGAGCTGAAGTAAATTTAGAGGATGTTTAGGACAGAGAAATATCTACAGGGCAGCTAACATTAAGGGTGAGAAGAGAAAAGACTGTTGCAAGGCTGGAAACAGCTCCAGACAATGGTGACATGTCCAGGGCCAATAAAATTAATCCATAGCCATGAGACCTTCCCACATAACTCCCTTGCATTACAGCTCTATTCCAATATCTTACTCACAGTAGCAGGTCCATGCCCTCATCTTGTTCTTCCCCACTAGGTTCAAACCTCACCAGTTATTATTCGGACGCTGAGTAGGTAGACATAAGTTACAGTTTAGGCCACGTTAATAATATACAGGGAATTATTACTGCTCTAGAGAACACATGAGTCAGAATTCAGAAGAAAGAAGGGACAGGAAGCCAAGCTATCTTCCATCATCAAATGTATGCAGAATGAGATAAGGATCTTTGTATCTTCTAGATATAACATAGGAGGCCAGCTCTTCAATGTCTTTTTGTTTGCACATGATGGCATTTTGGTAATTAAAGATGCTTTCTTTCCTTGAGCATTTTTTCATTCAGTGAACTGATTGCACCGGTGTGATTCTGCTCCCAGACTCCCATTGGCCCTGTGGAGGCTCTTTCAAGTCCCTGAAAACTCTGCTTCAGCCTCCAGCCAAAACTTGGCAGCTCTGTATCCTACAAGATGTGTTTTCCCCAGACTAATTTCCAGAGAGGCTTTATCAATTTTAATTAAAATGCTGCCATCTCTCTTGGCGTTTCTTGCTTGGACTACATGTAAGTTGCAAAACATAAATCACCCTTTGCAACATGGAAGTGTGAAGTGAAATCTGATGCCTTGTAATGATGGTGCTAAAAAATAAATGATGTCTGATAACTTCTTTAATGTTTAGAATATATTTTTTTATCTGGTTATTGCTTATTTGGGATCTCCCCTCCGAAAATATTAGCATAAGTTGATTATGCTGAAGGAAAGAGTCCCATGGAAATTAGTAGTAAAAAAGCAAGCATTATACTCAAACATGCAAACAATGATATCTTCCTCTGCCACTTTCAAATGGTGTAGATCTTCAGCCATGGTACTGTCACTATTTTGGGCCTTAGGCTTCAAATGAAGAGTGGACCAACAGGAGAAAACCATGAAGAGAGTTATAGGAATGGTCTGAGGTGGAAACCATGACCTATCAGAAAAGATTGATGCACATGAGATGTTAGTTCAAAAGGAAATGACAAGAAAGAATTGTGAGAACCTCCAAACATGAAAAAAAAACAATTGGAAAAAGACAGGAATAAGCCATTTCCCATGTCTACTGAGGATAGCGGAGTCTGGCCTTAAAACTGTAGGAAAGGAGATATAGCTCCAAGATGAGGAAAATGTTTCCAGCTGTTAGGACAAAGAACACCAGGGAGATTGTGGGCCTCCATTGCTGAAGATTGTTGAGAACTGGTTAGACAGATAACTGACATGAATGGTTTAGAAAAAATTGGACCGAACTAAATAATCTCTTGAGACTTCTTCCAGCCCACGTCTGGATCCCCCTCCTTCCCAACCTGACCAGAAGAAGGTGGTAAGAATAAAGACTGCTCGTGTGAACATACTTCATGTCATAGAAATATTTAGTTATTTCACAGGGACATAATCATTAGGCCAGACCAAAACTCATTTTAGTCCTATATCCTGCATCTGACAGTGATCAGTAACAGATGTTTTGGGAGTGAATATAAGAAATAGAACAAGTGCTGAGTGGTTGCTTGACTGGTACATCTTCCCAGCTCTCAGCAGTCCGCAGCTAAGGGATTTCTGGAGACATGGGAAGCACCCAGAATTTGAAACCGGTGTCTTAGCCACATGGGTTACAAATCATCTGATATGTTCGGCACAAAATAATGCAATAATGACAATTAATATAGCAGAATTAATAAAATATCTTTTCCCAAGAGATTATTTAAAGTTATCCCTAATTTATTCTCCCAGGAAAGCAACTAAGGTGTTAAATACATTCCCACTCTTTGGTACTCTTCAGAAGCCAGCTGGGACCCAGGATATTTTTAACAGAGGAGTGAAAATGGTGAGGAGAGCTGGGAAAAGGGTACTCAATGTCTAGAAATTCAAAATTATAACTTCCCAACTCTATTTCTTCCACATAGTTCTGGATTTTTGATAAAGCATTCTGGAAGACATAGTTCAGACCCTTCAACATGTCAATTTAAAGACTTTAATGCTGGATTTGAGACACTTAGAGACACTGAACCCTTTTCTGGTTTAGAAAATTTAAACTGGTGACTTTGATGACACTACTTGAGGGTCTTATGTTTCTGTCCCTTGGGTAAAAAAAGGTCAAAATAAAAACCCCATAATGTAGATACTTTCCTTACCTTTACCTGTTTATAGTGCAAGGATTTAATAATGCTGTTGGGGTTCTCAGTGGTTGAACTCTCTGTTGCATCAAACATTGGTTAAGGTAAGATGCATACAGAGGCAACGTGAACCTGGGTCAAAAAACATATTTGTGGCAGAACTGAGGATTCAGGCAAAGTCTTTTTCTTCTTAGCCCCTTTAGGCCATGGGCCATACTGCCTCTCTGCAGGTAACAGTTTTTCCATTAAAGAGTCATTGAAAGTACTGAGGAAAACAATTTTCATGTGCAGTATTTCTTTGTTGTAAGAATAGGAAGGAAGAGGGGGAAAAAAAAAGCCTCAAACAATCCTCACCTTCCAGCTAATCTTTACAATGCCATTTTAGCATTTTATAGTGTATAAACAACACCTTGATGTTATTGCTCTGCCAGAAGGCTGATTACGACAGAAGGCAATAATAGACCACACATGTGCCAAAGTCCAACTGCTACTTCAGGCTTGGTTTTTATAGAAGGACACATTTTCACATTCTTCTTTATTGACTCCCCCTGTACCCCTCCCTCTATGGGCTGTTAAAGAAATGCCAACATAAAACCGACTAAAAATAAAGCCAGTTGGGGCATTTTGTATGTTATTGTAGGATAAAAAAGCTGTCTAAAGAAAGTATGCTATTAACCATGAATCATGGGGGAAGTATGGCTCTTACTTGACTAGTGTTGGAAGGTATAAAACATTCTTTAAAAACAACAACTCTAACCCTATCTTAGGAACTATATATATAGGATTTTATTTTCAGGTACTTCCAGAAAAATAATAAATGCAATATAAAAGAAAATTGATGTTAGAACCTGGGCCTAGAGTTTTGGAAAAAAGATCCCAAGTTTTTATAGACTGTTTTCTGAGTCTCCATCTGTCTCCTTTTGTCACGCCTGTCCTTGCTTTCTTTCTTCTAATTAATAATATGACCCACCTACTGGAACTTGAGTCATCCATCCAGAGTCATACAAGTAGGTAAGAAGCAACAATTCACATAGAATTGCAGATCAGGGGTAAGAGAAACATAGGTACAGTTCAATACAAGGACCATTATATCTGACAACCCTAGCCTCACCTTTTATTAACTTAAAAAGAATCACCTGGTTGGTGTTGTCACACTGAGCATTAATCAGACTGAGATGGCTCTTGGAGATGGGGTCAGACAGCATTTTTCCTAAGATGCAACACTATGTAATGGAGCTGTCCTTGCTTTCCAAGCTTCCCTTGATTCAGGAGGCTGCCTAGCTGTTTTCACAGGGGTGAGCTACTAAGTCATGGAAGCATGAGCTCGCTGGCACCCTCACTGGGTGAATAATCCAGAGGGAACTGTAGAGACTCATGAGGCAGGTTTCAACAGCAGATTTAAATGATTGAAATTTGTGTGCCATCTACTTAGATGCCTGAGCACTCAGAGTTGAAGGAGATCTAGCCAATAAAGTCAATAAACTCTAGAGAATGAGTCAGATGACACTACATTAGGCATCAGTCTTGTCCCTAGTGGCTGGTCAGTAGTTCAGTGGGCTGCACAGATCTCTAGGGATCATCTCAGTTGCTCAGATAGGCAGGCATCTTGTACTATTTCAGGAGATCTAGTGTGTCTTGCATGACCTCCAAATGGTTTTCTAGGAGCGAATGGGTATATTAATGTCATTTTAAAATATCTAGCAACATCTTGCAGATATATAGCATACAATAAGACATCTCAAATAGCACTTGAAACCTATATTTAATCAACTGAATCACTTGTGACTTATGGGTATGACATAGAACTTAGATGTAGCCAGCTATCTTTACAAGTATACACCAAAACTTAGTTTCTGATTCTGTACCTGAATCCCACTCCTTATGCATGAGTTTAGCCAATGATGGCAAGATGGCACTAATCCAGACAATAAATCCCGTTGAACAAAGCTAACTTTGCATGAAACCAGAAATCGGGAATTGTGATACCAATAAAAGAACAGAAAAAATTATCAGGACAGCAGTTCCATCCATAGACCATAATGGTAAGAGGTCAAGGGGAGCTCTAAAGAACTATTTATTAGCTGCCTTCCAACACAACTTTTGTGTCCTTTCCAACTCAAGGTGGCCTGAGCCACATCACATATCTTCACTTCTAACATAAGCAGCCACCACAGAGGTCACCTGCCTTGAAATATTTGTTTCTTACAGCAGTTTGAGAACTTTCGGAATAAAAGCTCATTAAAACTGAAAGAAGCAGAAGCTTGTTAGAACTGTTTTAAGAACAATTACAATTGTTCTCGTCATTAAGTAAATTTTAATCCAGGATTTATTCCTGTAGAAAAATACAGAAAAATAAGTAGTTCCCCCAAATAAGGTGCTTTATTAAATTCTGCCAGGCTGCTTCAGCATAATTCTTTAACTGTCTTTGATTTCAGCACTTAGAAAGTTGGCTTTTTATCTGCCTTTTCATGAGTGCTTTTTTGTTCAAAAGGTTATTGATGTTGAAATGTGTTGCTCAAATTTCCTTGACAGGCATTCCAAAATACATGTATGTGATCAGAGAGAGAAGTAGTAGTGAAAATGCTGTGCTTCCAAGCACTCGTACTTAGACTCAGACATAGTAATCATGTTCTTAAAGGCAAATTTGCAGATAATAAATGCACTATAGTAACTGGAATATCTAAATAAACATTCACTATGTTTTCATGAATTCTTAAGATCTTCAGAAAAGGGGAGTACCCTCCTTTGAGCAAACCTCCACTGCTTTGTTTGTTTGTTTTAGAATCATAGAATCATAGACTGTCAGGGTTGGAAGGGACCTTAAAGATCACCTACTTCAAACCTCCCTGCCATGGGCAGGGACACCTCCCACTAGATCAGGTTGCTCAGAGCCCCATCCAGACTGGCCTTAAAACTTCCAGGGATGGGGCTTCCATCACCTCTCTGGGCACCTGTGCCAGTGTCTCACCACCCTTATGGTGAAGAACGTCTTCATAATGTCCAATCTGAATTGACCCATCTCTAGTTTTAATCCATTCCCTCTAGTTTTACCATTACCCCTACATCCTAAAAAGTCCCTCACCAGCTTTCTTGTAGGCCCCCTTAAGATACTGGAAGGCCACTATAGGTCTCCTCGGAGCCTTCTTTTCTCCAGACTGAACAACCCAACTCTCTCAGTCTGTCCTCAGAGGAGAGGTGCTCCAGCCCTCTGATCATCCTCGTGGCCCTTCTGTGGACACGTTCCAGCACGCCTGTATCTCTCTTGTAGTAGGGGCTCCAGAACTGGATGCAGTGCTCCAGGTGGGGTCTCGTGAGAGTGGAGTAGAGGGGGAGAATCACCTCCCTCGACCTGCTGGCCACGCTTCTCCTGATGCAGCCCAGGATACGATTGCTTTCTGGGCTGCTAGTGCACAGTGATGGCTCACGTTGAGCCTCTCATCCACCAGCACCCCCAAGTCCTTTCTTCAGGGCTGCTCTCAAGCCAGTCACTGCCCAGCCTGTATCGGTGCTTGGGATTGCCCTGACCCAGATGGAGGACCCTGCACTTGGTCTTATTGAACTTCGTGAGGTTGGCATGGGCCCACCTCTCCAGCCTGTCAAGGCCCCTCTGGATTGCATCCCTTCCCTCCAGCGTGTCAGCCACCCCACACAGCTTGTGTCATCAGCAAACTTGCTGAGGGTGCACTCCATCCCACTGTCCACGTTGCTGATGAAGATGTTAAACAAGACCGGTCCCATCACTGATCCTTGAGGGACTCCACTTGTCACTGGCTTCCACTTGGACATGGGCTCATTGACAGCTACTCTTTGAGTTCAGTTGTCAAGCCAATTCTTTATCCACTGAATTGTCCACCCATCAAACCCATATTTTAATCAGCTTGGAGACCAGGATTCATGCAGGACAGTGTCACAAGGCTTTGGTCAGTTCCAGGTAAATGACGTCATTTGCTCTCTCCCTTGTCTATTGATGTTGTGACGTTCTCACAGAAGGCCATCAGGTTTGTCAGGCACGATTTGCCCTTGGTGAAGCCGTGTTGATTGTACCCAATCACCTCTTTGTTATTCTTCTGCCTCAGCAGTGCCTCCAGGAGGATCTGCTCCATAATCTGCTCCAGGCACAGAGGTGAGACTGACCGGCCTATAGTTCCCTGGTTCCTCCTTCTTTCCCTTTTTGAGAATGGGGATTATGTTTCCCCTTTTCCAGTCAGTGGGGACTTTGCCAGACTGCCATGACTTTTGGAATATAATAGAGAGCGGTTTAGCAACCTCATCCGCCAGTTCCCTTAATACCCATGGTGTATCCCATCGGATCCCATGGACTTGTACACTTTCAGGTTCATCATCATGTCATGAACCTGATCTTCACTTACAATGGGCAGTTCTTTCCAACCCCTGCCATTGGCTTCTGTGACTCCGTGAGAGTGGCTGGAGCCCTTGCCAGTGAAGACTGAGGAAAAGAAGTCGTTGAAACCTCAGCCTCCTCCATATCACTTGTCACGAGTTCTTCCATTTCCTTTCTGAGGGGGGCCCACACCTTCCCTACTCTTCTTCTTACCATTACATACCTAAGAAATTCTTGCTGTTTCCCTTGATTTCCCTGGCTAGATTTAATTCTAACTGAACTTTAGCTTTTCTAACCAGGGCTCTTGCTGCTCGACAGCTTCCTTATATGGCCGCCATTCTAGCTGTCCTTTCTTCACTACTCCGTTAAAGTTTCTTTTTGTGTGACAGTGTGTCCAGGAGCTCCTTGTTCATCCAGGCAGGTCTCCTAGCATTCTTTCCTGTCTTCCTTTTGTCGGTATACTTTTCTCCTGACACGGAGAAGGTGATCCTTGAAATACTGACCAGCTGTCCTGGGCCCCCCTTCCCTCTAGAGCTTTGTCCCATGGCACTTTGGCCAGCAGATCCCTGAAGCGATCAAAGTCTGCATGCCTGAAGGCCAGGGTCGTAAGCTTGGAATACATTCTCCTAGTTGCCCTGAGGATCTTAAATTCTATTGCTTCGTGGTCACTGCAGCCAAGGTTATCCTTGAGCCTCATGTTGGTCACCAGCCCTTCCCTGTTGGTGAGAACGAGGTCCAGCACAGCACCTTTTCTTGTTGGTTCCTCTAGCATTTGGAGGAGGAAGTTGTCATCAATGCATTCCAGGAGCACCCTGGATTGCTGGGTGGCCTTGCTGTGTTGTCCCTCCAGCAGATGCCAGGGTGGTTGAAATCCCCCATGAGGACCAGGGCCTGTGAACGCAAAGAAACCTCTGTCTCCTTATGGAGGACCCTCACCTGTTTTGGCTCTGCTGGTCAGGTGGCCTGTAGCAGACCCATACTGTAACATCACTTTCTCCTGTCTTCCCTTTAATCTTAACCTATACACTCTCAACCAGCTCATTGTCCTTCCCCATGTAGAGCTCCATCGATTCTAGCTGGTCACTTATGTAGAGAGCAACACCTCCTCTCTTCCTATCCTGCCTGTCCTTCCTAAAGAGCTTGTATCCGTCTATCCTTACATTACAGTCATGGGAATCATCCCACCAGGTTTCAGTAATAGCCACTATGTCATGGCTTTCTAGCAGCACAGTGGCCCTTAACTCATCCTGTTTATTGCCCAAGCTGCATAAATTCGCACAGAGGCACTTCAGCTGGGCTGACCATGTCACCCTCTTGTGCGAATCCCCTTTGATTCCCTTGGGGTGTCCCGGTGCATCGTCCCTGGCTTGCCTCAGGGCAACAAGTTGAGAGCCCTTACTAGGACTCCATTCCTCTGCCCCTGATGTTCTTCCCCACTGTTTGTCACAGGCAAGCATGAAATTATTGACCCCTTCCCCCTTCAAATGTAGTTTAAAACCCTATCAATGAGCCCTGACAGCTCCTGCCCAGAACCCTTTTCCCTCTCTGGCATAAGTGCATCCCATTAGCTGCTCACAGCTCTGGTGCCTCATATACCAAGCCGTACTAGTAAAATCCAAAGCCCCATCGATGACAGCAGTCCTGGAGCCATGAATTGACCTGTTGACTCCTCCCTATATATTCCCTCATCCATTGCTGATGTTAACGGGATGGAGGAAAACACAACCTGAGCTCCTGATCCCTTTAGCAGTTGCCATAAGGCCCTGAAATCTCTTTTAAATGATTGTGAGCCTCTCATTGGTACCTCATCACTTCCCACCTGAAAGACCAGAAGCAGGAAGTAATCTGAAGGACTCACAAGTGTGGGAAGTTTACCTACGATGTCCTTTACCCGGGCACCAGGGAGACAGTAGAGCTCCCTATGAAGTGGGTTCGGTCTGCATATCGGGCCTCTGCTCCCCTCAGCAGGGAGTCACCTACAACAATGACCCTTCAATTTTTCTTTTCAGGGTCAGTTTTGATGGCTGGCCTGAGGCGAGTTGGCCTTGGTGGCTCGTCTGGCCTTTGAGTGCCCTTGTCCTTGCTTGCAGGTGGTTCCTCCTGCAGAGCCCCATACCTGTTCTTCAAGGGCACTATAGGTGGTGCATTTCTTAAAGGAACCCACTTGCTCTGTTTGTTTCTTTGTTACGTCAGGCAGAGATCTGTTCCCATTGACCCTGCTCATGCAGGTTACTACAGGACGGCTGGGGGGCTTGCTGCTGAAGGATACGGAATCCTCCAGTCCACTAAGAGTTACTTTCCATTCCATTTTTGTGGATATCAGTTTTGTGGAAATTGTCAGTTTCCCTCTCACTCTCTCTATGTTCTTCAATCTACTCACCTCTTCTCTGAGCTCCATCACTTCGTCTTGGAGCTTTGCCACCCTGGCTGAGCAGGTCATCAACCTTCTCACACCGCACGGAGCCATAGTCAGCATTGTCCCCCGCTGGCAGGGAAAGGCTGTGGCATTGCTCACAGCCTGTGGCCTGGATATCAGTATCCGTTTGGGTGGTGCTGGGAACACAGTCTTCCTCCTCCGAGTGGCCACCACCACTCCTTGAGTAAAGTGCAGCACCTCATGTCTTGCCCTGGACTTTTGCTAAGTCCATCTTTTTCCTGAAAAATCTCCTTTTAGATATAAATTCTTGATTCTTTGTCGATTTACATGGTGATATATGCACATAAACCAAGTAAAAGTGATGAGGAAATAGAGATTTTCAGGTAAATATTTTTCTTATTGCTAATTTTACCATTTCACTGAATGTCATATGAAATTAAAGGTTCTTGTTTGTTTGGGGGTTTAGTGGTTTTTTTTCTTTGTTTTTTTTTTTTTTTTTTTTTTTTGAGGCGGAGGGAGGAGGGAAGGGGAGGTTTGGTGGTTTATAAACTCACCTGTAGGAAGGTAATTTTAAAAGAAACTTAGCACAACAATAGAGACTTATGGTTTGGGCTGTGGAATGCAAAAACAGGATCTGCAACAGTCCTAAAACCAATAACAATGAAGTAAAAATCCGAGTTTAAAGTCTTGTGATTTTTGAAAACCTGTGGCTGTTAACAACTTCAGATGTTGTGGAGTGGTAAAAATGATTCTCATTTGAGGGCGACATTTTTAGTGATTATGAGGTCAATTCAGTCTGGGTGCTGCAGGTCCTTGTCTTGGACACTGTTGGTGTTGTAACCTACCTTGGTAGGGTACTCTCTATCTAAATTTGATTGCCTGAGTATTAGAAATGCAAGGCTGAGCCAGTCACTCCAGGCTCTGTTTGAAGTGAATAGAGAGAAATTGGCACACCCAGTGGGTGACTCATGCTTCATCTTATAAAATGTAATGAATTGCTTTCTGAACATGCCTGCTTTCCTCCACTGAATGTAAACGGACCTGTGGGATCTACTCACTGACTCTAAACACTTGTAACAGCCTAAGTAAAAGCAGACAAATCTTGCCTATTATGCCTGAGTTCAAGAGGGTGATGAACAGTACAGGCTGCCTCCTCCTCAGCCCTGCCAAAACTTTCTGTCTATATAGCTAATAGAGAGAAGCACTCCTGTTACCTGGGTTGACACTTAGAGTAGAATTTTACTGCCCTTACTTCTCAGTAGTATCTTACTAAGTCTATGAGGTTCTGGTGAAATTTTTCTAGAGAATCTCATTTTTCTGAAGTGTTTAGAGATACGGTTTAGTGATGGCTTTGGTCAGAGTTAGGTTGGTGGTTGGACTAGACGATCTGAAAGGTCACTTCCAACCTAGGCGATTCTATGATTCTATAATTCTCCATGTTCCCTCTGGGAAGTGACAGGAAAACATTTTGTTTCTATTAATTTTCATGCATTTTTATAGGTATGTCCTACATGCCTGTATTGAAATCACAATGGCTGAGAAGGATTAAAATGTTGTATGTAAACATTTGAATGAATCTACGTGAAGTATACAAGCTTCTTAGAGGTGCTCAGTGAAAAGAACAGAGAGAACAGACTCCAGCTGCAACAAGGGAGATTTCAGCTGATTAGTAAAAATATGCTTCCCAACAAGGGCAGTTCACCACTAGGACAGGAGCCCACAGAGGCTGTGGTATCTCCACAAACTTAGGAGTCCACAAAAAGCTTGACTGGACAGTGAGCAGATCTTTCTTTTAATTGAGCCTAGTTTAGGCAGGATCGGACTAAGTGTTTTGCACAGGTCTCTTCAAACATAAAATTCTCCATGTTTCCATGGATTGTATCCCTGATATGATGACTTCACCCCAGTGAGTTCCCTATGGTGACTAGCTAAAAACAGACACAGTAGGCTGTAGATAATTATCTTCTATCAATTTAATCTCAACCTTCATGCTAGAGAAGCAGATTAACTTCACACACCGAAAGAAGACCTTCAGTCTTTTATCATCTGAAGTGATGGTCTTTCAAACTCTATTATCATTACTGTTCATTATGAAAATATAGAAGATCGAGTTTAAACTTTTTTTTTATTATTTTTGTGCACTTGTACAGTAATTGGCACCTATAATCACAAGAAACTCAGGTTAGAGAATTTTTCTTAGTGAAAGTATAGACTGAATAGTGCAAACTAACATTTTCAAAATAACACAAAAGCATCAGGAAACTGAACTCCCAGAGAAAGTAAGGATATTTTAAATTTCCAGCCATGATAAAGCTAACTGCATATCAAGAAAAATATGCCCAAGTTTTGGCCAAAAGCATGTCTGTGTGGGTATCAGATCCCTCAGAAATACACTGCAGAGAATAATTCTGCATTGGCAGGTGGAGGGACTGCATTAGTTAATGAATGCCTACTCTCTGTTATTCTCTGAGGAAGAAATGATATATAAGCTTTGGAAGCCTACAAAGCATTTTCTGTGTATTAACTCGTTATATTGTTGACCATTCACACCAAAACGATGAATCATGTTTAGCAAGGCTGCATCAACTTTCATGTTTTCTTTCCTCCATGGTCATTCCTTTTCACTGGACAGCCATTCTCAGGGCAACTTCCTCTACTTCGCCTGTGGGGGAAGTTTACAGTAGCAACAAGGACCATCTCTAAAAACAGTGAAACATCACTGGATTGCCCATCTGCTGAAAACTTGTATAACTAACCAACAATAATGGATGCCCACAGGAGCCAATACTTTTTCACTTGTAACTATTTGGATGAGAAAAAAAAAAAAACAACAACACCAAGGAATGCTATATTAGAGAAAGAGAGAATAAAATGCCAAGTTGGGGGTAAAAAAAAACCCCTTAGCAATACAGAAAATCTCTCAGCTTTTATACATACATACACTGCAGTACCTTTATCTAAGAAGGGTAATGAGGAGGATTGTAGCAGCTTCTATACGAGAGACTAAATAGACCAGGAGTACTCTTCTTTGAAAGGAGATAATAAGGAGGTTTAAAAAAATCATGAACAGTACCAGTTGTTGACTACTGAAGCAAAATGCTGAATGTGTTTCTACTGTTTGTCACAGCACAAGAACACGATGAAATACCAGGCAGTAAGTGTAAATGACAAAAGAAAATTTGTGGTATCTCTCATACAGGATGCAACTGCATTTTGGAATTCAGTATTGTAGGATGTTGTAGAGTACAAAATTAGATTAGAGAAATTTTTGGAAGACAGACCCTATAGAATCACGGTCCTGCTTATTTCCCTAACTAAGGAAATTTAAACAGAACTGCCAGATAATAGAGGATATTTCAGTTCTCCCTGTCTAGTAATTTTCTTTATGCATTATTACTGACTCATATTGACAACTGGTTTCTCACTAAGTAGCTTTCTAATCTGGTTGAACCAGGATCTTGTCTTGTTCACTTCTTGTAATCTTTCTATGGTAGAACTGCCCTTATAGAATCAGTTCCAGAAAGGCATTGGCAGCATACTGAACACTTCACCAACCTGTTTAAGAAGAGGAAAGACACCATTTTCATAATTTCTTTTGTAAATTACATTGCTGGTTTGACACTCCTAGACCTTTGATGAATTCCTAATGGCTTAGAGGATTTCAAAACAAAAAATGGTACACATGTAAAACCTCTCTGCCACTGTGTTACTCTTCTTCCACAAAAGACAGCAGAGATACATTCATTGAGGATCTATCCATGTTTCTTCTGGTTTGCCATCAGTAAGCTTTTGTAAGGAGTTGTCCACTTATAAATGTAGGCTCGCAAGCCATTATGAAATTGTGACGTGCTTTTCTCAGAAGCTGGATGTCAGCCATACTTTAATCACCTTAAATGAAAAAAGAAATCTACAGGAAATGCAGTAATGAGACATTCTCTTTGGCTGGAGGGTTGAAATGTGTGAATACTGGAGACCTTTCTAGAATCATTTTCTGAGGGGCTTTCACAATTTTCACTCATTTCATTCACTTTTAGGGAAAATTTTTATTATAATCTGATTCAAAGCCATTACAGTCAATAAAAAATCTACTGAATCCTATAAGCTTTGGATCAAGCCCAGAATAAAAGGCCTTTTAACTTCCGTCTCCAATTTTTACAAGAAGGTGTTTATAGCCATTATATATGCAAATTAAAACACTGAATATTGTGGTTGCTGGGTATCTTAGTGACTGTTTGCTCCAGGTAGCTCTCAAATTTCTTTAATAATTTTTGCTATTGCCCTCTAGAATTGCAGAGAGAAATCTTTCATCTAATTACTAGACTATATAGCAAATGCTGTCAGATTTAATTAGTATTTTCTCCCTTGAAATGATGAAAAAAAGCTCAAGAAGTTTTAGATGGATCATGTTCTACAGATATTACATTAGCAACCCAATGCCTTTGCACAAAAGGTATTATAGCTGACATCTCCCCAGGAGGAGACAAACATGGGCTTGGCCTGTAATGAGTCTGTTGGTGCACACAGTCAAAAAGGTCACATCTAAATGGCACAATGGATATTACTGAAACCTGTATTAGCATCCACTGAATTGGTAATCTATATAGTATCACACAGAACTATACTGAAATGAGAGTTTAGTTGGTAAGAAACATAGATGTACTGGTATCCCAACAGAATGGTTCAGGAGGAGAATTGATGTCAATAGATTAGTGAATCTATACGTTCACATACATGGGTTTGTTTACTCTGTATGTGTGTGTGTATATATATATATTTTTTATATATATACGTATATAGGCATGTTCATAGGCACACACTTCATGTCATCTAGTAGTAATTATTAATCTGGATTTTCCATCCCTTACCATAATTTCCATTTTCACTATCAGTTGCATGTGGGAGGTGCAAAGCATATACTATAAAATGGTCTTTGCAAATGGTCTATTGGTATACCTAATGGATCTAAACAGGAATTAGGCCAAATACCTTCCCATAGGGTTCCAGGGAGAGATCACACAATGAGAAATACATGGTGTTCTTGATAGGAGTAAGGTGCTTTGCTTCGCTTCTAGACTGCACATCCATGACAAAAATCAGTCTTCCTTGACTAAAGAATGGGGCCTGACAGAAGAATGAGCATTTGGTTCATGTCCTTTGGGATAACATGAACTTTATTTCTTGATTCATCCTTATTGGCCCTTAACACACCTATTAGTTCAGAGTAGATCATGAATGGCAAATTTGTACCCAGCCTTAGGTTTTTACTCTCTTTGACAGGATACTGTATAAGTATTGCCTTTCTCAGTGTAGGATTGAAGTTTAGGTGTGTCTGAAGGGCAACTCAGTACACCTACTATTTACAGAAGGAACCAAGTAGACTAGTTAAAGATATATTCCTAACTTTTAAACATATTAAATTCAGTAAGATTACTTCCATCCAAGCACTATGCTTCAGAAGTAGGTTTACTTTAAAGCTGTATGCAAGCATCCAACCCACCACTTCTTACAGAGATAGGTCCTCAGGTAGACGTTCAATACTGCATTGTGTTGTATGTAATCCATGTCATGATCCATTCTGTTATGACACTTTCCGCAACAACGTATATTCTAGACAACTTATACTTTTGCTGAACTGGAATTAGAGACTTGCACTGGTTTTGCAACCATATGTGAAATTTGGCCCAAAGATTCAAGTCAGTGACACAGTTGTATGTCAAATAAAAGTAAGATCTCTTGACCTCTTAGATTGTCATGTAAAGTCAAAAGCTGGAAGATAACTATAAAAAGATTCTTCTGGGAAGCCAGGAAGCACGGAAACTCTGATTTCTCTACTGGTGCTTGAAAATAAAAAAAAAACCCACCACTTTAACAATGTGTTTTGACTGAATGTAAACCATTTCTTACACAAAAAGTCTTTTATCTGTCATCTACCCTGCCTTGCTCAGAAAAGGTATAGTGATTTAGTCTGCAACTCATGTCGTTCCTTAGAAGAAACCTCTGTTAGATTCAGGAGAAGAAATTCATTGTATGGATAACAATAACATTTAACCTTTTGATCCTTTCCCTTCCACCAACTGGAAGGCCAAATTCCAAGTCTGTCTCAGGTAAGACACTTGAGACTTTGACCAACTCAGAGGGCTCAAAGAATCCAGTCACAGAAAATGCAAAGAACTGAAGATAGCTACATCTTAAGTAAGTCCCAGTAGGACTGTAAAGAATATCTGCTTCTCAATGCATCCCTCATTTAATAGGTAGGTTCATTAAAAGATACTGATAACATATCTTTTTCCACTATAGCCTAAAAGTCTATTTATCTGCTCAAAGGCAATCTCGTACACAGTTGTAATATGGTTTATAAAGTTGACCTCAGTGTTATTGGCAGGATGGTTAGAGGTTGGAAACATCATACATTATTAATTACTCATAGAAATGAATTACTTCGGAAACTCAAATCTAGGGGGAGAGGTTGGTTAGTGAATCTCTGCTGGAAGAACATAAAAGTTTGCATAGGAGAGGTGTGCAGGTTAGACTGGGAGTTGAATGAGATTTTCAGACTCAGTAAGTTTTGAAGAGTATCAAGGGGAAAATTTAAGTCTAATTTATTTGACTTTGGCTTTTTGATGGTCTACACTAGGATGAGACGAATCATACCATAAGTGTATTATTTCTGCTTTGACAAGAGGTGTTTAGCTCAACTATAAACTGTTGTACCATGCAAGTCTAAAGTTCTGTGAAGTGAATATTTCTCCTAGTGATTGAAGGAATATCACTTGTTGTCTCAGCAATACCAACTTTTATGGACTTCTTTCCTGTTTCCCTCCTAAACATGAGGGTCTTTGAGCAGAATCTAGGGGAAAACTCTGTTCCGGAAAAATATGTAAAATGGATTTGGTATTTCAGATTTTTTCTTCGCAAGTATTCTGTCTGAAGGAACTGCCAGGTGATAATAGTGAGGCAGCTGGGACACAGGGGAAAGTTACTACCACATTATTAACTATTACTCAATTTCAGGCATCTATGCCAGAGAGACTACCTAGTTCATTGGATATTGATCCCAAATAAATTCTATTGATTTGAATGAAGTTTTAGCCTACTTGTGGAGTCAGACTCTGTGTTTAATCCCAACGGCTGGAGGAGTTGAAAACCTGACCTTTGAAGGCAAGGGGTACAAGTGAATCTGCACAAGGGCCCCCAGTTCATTGTCTGTCCACAGGCTAGTAGCAACTATTACTACAGTATGCTTTTGATCTGAGCTGTGCATGTTGGGAAAAATCAATCCACCTCCCCTGGCTAGCAGAGGCACATGTTGGTAAATTTAAAAGGTGAATGAGATCACTACATTAATGTGAAATTTCTAATGCCCAAAGTAGAAGAGGGTAAACTTCAGTTAATCGAATATAACCCCAGTTTCTGATTGTTCTTTTAAAAAAAAGAACATTAGCATTAGTCTTTTGCATAGGCAGGCATAAACTTCACATAAGCCCCATATCTGTGGAGGGATCATGGTACCCAGTTAAAGGAACCATCCTAGAGATCATATTTATCACATTCAACTGTGGGAAGTATGGGAGTCACCATTCCCTGTCCCTCATTTGGAAGCTTGTCATGCCCTTGCCACTTGGTCCTGATCATACAGTGAGGAGGTACTCTCCCTGTATGACCCACACTTGGAATTTCGTGCATTGCCTGTATCATGTGGTTACCCAATTTTAAATCTCCAGGACACACACTTGCAATATTGATCTTAGTTTTCCAGACGCCAGCTAGTTATACAATAAGGAAAATAATTTTGTAGAGCTGGGCTGGATGGAGGCAAAAGGATATCAAAAGAAAGCAGGGAATTATCCAGCCTGATTTAGAGTTGACCCCTCAGGCTATTGCTCACTAACTCTGCACTACAAAGGAACAAAACAATTCCCTTGTTCATCCTGGAAACGGGTTTTATATTCTCATAACAAACTACTTTTCCAACAATCCAAACACTCTCCTACTGGGAAACATTATCACCTGAAACAAATTTTGTTCCATGCCTGTGAGTCAAACCTTCAAAGCTTTTCATAGGTGACCCTGTAATGGGGTGAAAAAAAGCTGACAGAGTAAGTAAGAAAGTACTCAACTTCAGATGAACAACACACAAAAGGCATATAAAAGAGGTAGTAACTAAAGAAAACTAACAAACACAGAACAACTCACTCCAGACAGCCAGGGCTATTTTCAGGTGTTGTCTACACTAGACAAATCAGTTGACTGTAATGTCCTTCAACTGTTGGTAAGTGCTCTCGAGTCTGAACATATTTGCTACAGTCAACTTTTCAGTGGCTATTACTGGTAGCTCTCCAGAATTTGTGTGTCCGGGACAGTTCGCTCCACTCCTGGACTAGATAATTTGCATCCCACTGCTTTACCATCTGCAGTGGCAGAACTAACCCATCTCTCATCTGTTCTCTTTGCCTGGCCTGAAGCCATCTAAGCACAGGCATGGTATCATGTGTTTTACAGAAGCTACCTTGGGAGTTATTTTCTTTTTATCAGTAAGCAGTTTCTGGTAGAGAAGTGCATTTTTTTCCTTGTCAGAAACCAACTAGTTCCTTCCAGCTGTCCCTTTCTTCTTCCTTAAGGGATGAGGAGCTTTGCCAGTTCCTTGAGTACATGGTACCTCAGTTGTGCTAAGTAATATTGACATTTTTTTCCCCAATGATTGAGAATCAAAGGCTGAAGAGCGGCAAGACCTGGAGACAAAGCCACAAACTTTTGAAAACTTCAGAAAGTTATAATGGAGAAGTTATAATATCAGAGTGAGACCATCTGTCCTTAAGCCTTCCCTGAGAATCTATGTTTGCTTGAAATCACACCACTAGATCGACAGGCAGGCAGCTTGTGATAACTGAAATGCAAGATTGAGAAGTTTGCATGTAACAAGTCCATTTGCACCGATGGTTTTCTGTTGTTGTTTGTTGTTGTTTGGTGGTGGTTGGTTGGTTGTTGGTTGGTTGTTTTTTCCCCTAACCTTACTTAAGCTGCCTCTGTACATCCAGTCTGGAGATTTGCAGAATTAGCTATTCAGGAAATGTTGCTGGTCCAACCATTTGTACAAGGTACAGACACTTGCATATCTTCCTCACTTTCATGGTTTTACAAAGGTGAAAATGGACCAGAATGCCATGGTACACTGTACTGATTCTTCAGCTGTGCTTACTTAGATTTTCGTAGGTGGGCTGTGGCATAAATTTGACTTAACAGGGTTTTTAAGTTGTCATCTGGGCCAACGGAAAGGTACTAAAAGAAAACAGAAAAATTGACATTTTCATTATTTAAGTCTCGTAAATGAAGTTCTGATTTTGTTTTCATAATAATCGAGTGGGGCACATAGTCATTGCCATGTATATATGGTAGAATGGCTGAAAATTGAAAAATATTTTGTTCCAGGTTATTTTTTTAACATGGCACAAGTGGACCTTTTGCTGATGTTCACATCATTAAACTTGTGTACTTCCATGTGTTTTGGATAGAAGATATTGTCCCAAAACATAATCCTGGCACATAATCTTTCTTTAAGTGCCACTGCTGAATCTTTGTAGTACTTCCCATGCAGTTTCTGCAGTGAGCAGGCTTGAGAAATGCAACTATCACTTTTTCCATGAGTGGAAGTGAGAACTGCACCTTTGCTTATTTTCAGCACTGTCCTCAACATCATTTGAAAATACTCTTTAAACTTTGACAGACATTTACAATTGTAGCTTGAGTTTTCTCAAGAAAGGGGAACAACATGGCGTCTCTACATAGGTTCAAGTCATCTTCCATACAATCTTAATAGACCAGGCTTGAGAAAGACCAAACATAAAATGGGGGCAGTTTTCCTGTAGTTATTCCTAATTTTAGCTTCTCCTGGCAGCCAGGAAGCTGAACAGAAAGTTGTAGCTCATGGGGTTCAGTGTAGCCTGTACTTCAACCATACGCAGTAGCTAGTGTGTTGTAAATTCAAACGCTAATCTAACTTCCCCATGTAGACAAGCTGTGAAAGCAAAACCTACTAGAAAAGTATGTGTGCATATGGCCACGTTGAACTGAGGCCAAACTGGCTGCTTAGCTCTTCAGAAAGCAGCACTTAGAAAACGTTAAGGCAGAGTACATCAAAAACATTATGCATACACAGGCAGTTCCCCAGTTAACGGTACGGATACCTGCCTGACAGCAAGAGACACTAAGGGATAGCACAGTGATTCAATCTAAATTCCACTTTTTTTTTTTTTTTTTTTTCCTTTGGATCTTCTTAGTGGTGACAGACGAACTGACCAGTTTTGATTTTGATCCAGAGCAAGTTTCTGTGATGCTGAAATAGTGCTTTTGCCCCCAAGTAATACAGTTACAGGAGAGACCCAATCAAACAAAAATAGTTTTATTTGTGCTATGATTCAGCCTCATTGATGTTGCTCCAATAACATGAGTACTCCAAAATGATGCAGGCCTTTTATATGAGTAATTAATTCATTGTACCCCTAAGACAGGACATCTGTCATAGCTGAAATGCTGTGGTCTTCCCATGTACCTTGATTTCATGCTTCC
Organism: Alca torda; assembly: GCA_008658365.1. Lineage (NCBI taxonomy): Eukaryota > Metazoa > Chordata > Aves > Charadriiformes > Alcidae > Alca > Alca torda. Next base: position 5,676,558 of record CM018101.1, read on the forward strand.
TGTATAAAGAAAACTTTTCACATACATTTGTGGTCAAGCAGAGCTCAGGTCTTTCTTTGGGGAAAAAAAAAGAAAAAGAAAAAAAAAATGGTATTCCCCCACTATGGTTTCCAGGAGAGCTTGAACTTACACATTTAAGCATCAAGCAGTTTTCTAAAATCTGGAGGACCAAATGACTTCCACATCAATTATTCTTATTGGGAAGAGATGAGTTTCAACTGTACCAAAATCACAGTGGTATTTATGGGAAAAAACATATCTTCCAGATACACACTTTCCATCTGTTGCCTCTGCTCAGCAGTTAGTCTCAGGTATCCTCACTGAATGGGACAGAAATTTTATTTGCACAAATATATACCTTTCCCCAGAGTTACAGTGACTCAGTGGAAATTTTTCAGGAATGCAGGAGGAAAAAAATAAGCAACATTTGCCATAAGATCACAGGTTGTTTTACTTTTCTGTTTCCCCCTTTAATGTTGACCATGGGTCAGAGTTGTCTGGTGTTCAGACAAAAAATCAGGTCCTGACACAGGACCAGACTTGTTTCCTTTTTTGTAAGAAATCTGACCTTGACCTTGCTGTGTAAAATGCAATGTAGTATCTTGGTTAAGAGCAGTTACGGTAGGAGAACACAAGGACGACCAACCTGTCCTTGCTAAAAGAATAGCTGTTGAAAAATCGTATCTCACCTTCTGTTGCTTCACTTTTTTGCTTTACCACTTGTCATTGCCACTGAAGGATTTCAGCTGAAGAAATTCATAAATCATCACTGCCACTAAAATCAGAAGGCCAGATAGTACAAATCAGCATTGTTTTTTTTTTTGTTCAGGGGAACCAAACCTACCTACACAGTCTATGAACCTGTTCCAGAGTCTGAGTCAATAAAACAGTATTCATTTTCACCCACAGGGCTATACATGTCTTCTAGCATCCTTGCAAGATAGCTGTCAATCAGGAATAGTTCATTCAGTCTGTCAGAGCATACACTCACATCTCAAATCCTTATCACTGAAACACCTTCTTTTGTGTATTACTACAAACAACTATATTTCCTGGTTTGCTTAGACCCTAAATATATTTATTTACTTTAACACAGTTAAAAGACATTAATTTTCATGGCCTTTGGATCAGAAATGCATTGGTCTGTGCTTTTTGCTTGCATAAATGAAGTCTCCAAAAGCCTTGTGAGAGGTGCAAATGAAGGTTCTGTGCTGGGTGCATGCAAGAAGGCTCAGACATGGTATGGAGGTCTTATATCTCCAGCAGCACATGCAAAAGGCAGAAAGAGGAGTTACTTCCAAAGCAATAACATGTGGCAGTGAGAAAACCCAATCAAACTTGATATTGCTGCACATGGATATAAAAAATTTATAAGACCAATTTTTCCCATTGAAACGGAAGAAAAAAAACACAAGTTATCCTGTGTTCTTTGTTATTCTGGAAAACGTTGGCAGCAGATAAGAGCGACTAAAGGAAATGAGCAGCTCCCCTGACTGCCAAAGTGTAAGCTCACTGTTGGTGTTGATAGGGCTTGTAGGCAGAGAAACAAACTTAATGTCTAGAGATTTAAAAGCTAACAGGTGAAATCCTGTCTCAGCTGAAATTACAGCGTGTCTTGTTACCTAATGGAGAGTCAGAATTTTCCCCACCCTTCATATAGCTCACCACTATTTTTCCTTGATGGGCTTGAAACCTCCTTCCAAAGGTGACTTGGAAAGGACCAGACATCCTGGAAACCAGCCTGATCTCAGCCCAGCATTGCTGAGTTACACATGTGAGGATTAAACAGTGTAAGATGGTGAGTAAGAGTTACCACTCAGTTCATTCTTCATGTAATGTGTTCAGCTAATAAGTGCTGTAATTTCCATTATTAAAGGCTTTTCCTTCATCCAGTACTAAATGTAAAAGCTTTGAGACTGTTCTCACATAGCCAATTAAAATGAAATTGTCTCTAAAATGAGCTGATGAGTTCAGCCGAGATTGCAATCCTGAGACGTCATTTGTCCATATTGCAGCTCTTCAACTTCATCACAACAGACATCCTTATTAGCAGCTCCCATATCTAACCACAGAGTGATTCATGCCACCTTCACAAAGGTTAGAAGAGAAGGGAGTGGAAAGAGAAAGGAATGAAGTAGTTTTGAGACACTGGGGTTGCTCCTTCAAACAGGTTTGGTCCTGAGAAAAAATATTGCCATTGAGAAACTCCTCCAGCCTTAATATAATTCAGCACAGAATCATAGAAACATTGAATAGTATGGGTTGGAAGGGACCTTTAAAGTTCATTTAGTCCACCACCCCTGCAATGAGGAGGCACAACTTCAACCAGATAAGGTTGATCAGCGCCCCGTCCAACCTGATCTTGAATGTTTCCAGGATATAATAATACCTATTCAGGTATTAGCCTATAACTCAGTGGAGATGGATAATTTTGGTTACTAATGTTTTTCACCCTCAGACTTCCTCTTTTCCAGCTCTAATTAGGCAGTGTAAATGGGTGCCTACCTAAAGACAGTCATGGTACATGTGGGAACCCCCTGCCCGGCAGTGTTTGAGAGGTTCAGCTGTTGGTATACAACTGCTGTTGTTTGGACAGATGAAAGCTAACATTAAAACTACCAGGCATGAATCATTTCACTTCCCACATAATTTCTAAGAAGCCCATGAAACATTTTAATATTTCAACTGTTTATTCAATTCAAGATGAAAACACATGTGAAAACACTGAGATTCTGGTTCTCCTTCACTCACTGTGTTTGTGAGCCAAGTACACCTCACAGACATTGCTCATAAAGTTGGAGGAATTTATATTGACTCTAGTGGACTTTCTCCAGATTTCAACTGACGTAAATGAAAGCAAGTTTTGGACCAACCGATGGGCTCTATCAGCAATTAAATATACTTAACATGTGAAAAGACACAGATCACTATCAGTGGTGGCTGACACTGTTTACTTTTGACATGAAAGGTCTCTCACCATGAATGGCCAAAGCCAGCAAAACAAGTCTTCTGTTTGTCTTCCAACCCTTAACACTGAAACAATCCTCTTTCTTCACTATCTGGGCAGTGACAGGTCCTCAGCAGCTCCTGTGACCTCTCATCTCACTTCACCCCTGTGACTTAAGAGGAAACTCCCCCAGTGAGCCCAGTATTAAATGTTTCTCAGAGCTCAAATTGCCTCATCTTTCCCAAGAGCTGTCATGTCCTTAGCTCCAACCTCTTTCATAGCAAACAAAGCAAGGCCAGATCTCAGGAGCCTTGCTCCTGCATTTCTTCCTGTCCTCCTTCATTCTGGCAATGAGATGCCCCCCGTGCTAGTAGTTGTTGTATTGCAGCTGGATTGGGCTACTTTTTCAGTCCCTGGAGTTAAAAGTTAAATGAAATACTTCAAATATTCTCTAGGTGGGAGATTTTACATTTCAGGACTACAAGACATCCCTTCAGTGGGTGATGGCTTTTATGTGCAAAATTGTAGAACAATCTCTTTGGGTCACTGGCAACTACAAGACTCAGAAATTCTGGTTGACATGAAGAAGTTTCAAGGAGGTTTAATGCCTTGAAGAAACAACTGATATAAAATGAAAACATCCAGTTTTCTCATAGCAGAACAATTTGTTTAAATTGATAATGGCTGGATGGAACATGATGTTACCTGTGTCAGGACACAGCAAGAGCAGGGATGCCCTGTGATGAGAGACAAGTTGAGAACCGAAGGTAACCTAATGGAGGCAGTGCCCTCACTGACAGGGGAGTCCCATGGGGTCCCATCATGGCAAGCAGACATAGGGGTGTGTACATGGCGAGGGGATGAACCATGTCAAGGGTTCAGCCAGTGGGTCCCATCAGGAGCAAAGGAGAAAGTGCTGGACCCAGGGCTGGAGGCAAGCCACACTCTATGTCTGAGGGGTCCATACAGTCCATGAGGTAACTACAGTGCAGGTCTGAGGTCTACCGAGAAAGAAGGGTTGGTGGCCACAGGTAAGCAGGTGTCCCCTGGGAGCCTGGTCAGGACAATTAAGGCCTATTAGTTCACTCAGGTTGTAGCAAAAAGTGGACAGAAAACAACAGGACTGATTTTCCTGATATTTGGGGAACACAGACCCACTGTTGATGTTGTGTAAAGCAAATCAAGAATTATCACATTTGTTCAGTAACCCACCATTCCTACGTTATTGCACTCAAATCAGTTCAGCAGCATACATTATTTAAGCCTATGATTAGAAAGACAGTATCTCATTTACATATTTTTCAAATACACAAATGGAGCTGACAAAGAATATGGAGTGAAAGAAAACTCTTCCACAGGTCCAAAGTGCCGTGTTAGTTATTAGAATTTAATTAAGGCTTTGCCTGAAGGGATACTACTAACATATTTACCAGCTTGAGTGAGCAGTCATGTTTTAGTGTTTGGAGGAGACAAGAGAACAGATATGAACAGGCTAAGGAACTTGGAGCACATAGGGAATTTACAGCAAGAAAGGTCTGAAGCCATAAATCTGAGGTAGCTATGGATTACTTTGTCCAGGTGATAGGTACCGTCACTGACATAAATCTGTTGATTTGAAATATTCAGGCAGATGCTCAGGTGAAGTGAAGAAGCAATTGTAGTCAATGCAGCCACTCTAATTTAGATTAGTCTGCCCACAGACTACAGTTACACTGATCAATTTACAGCTGAACTTATGGCCCATAAAATGTAGGTGAACAAAATCTAAGTGGGACAAAAGAGATCAAAGATTTCTCTTAGAAGGTGTAGGCAAAAAACAAAGAAAGATAGATTTTCTTAATAGCTGAGCACTTTTTCAGCAGAGACACACTGTTGAACTGTATGAAATGCAAGAAATTGGAGGTTATGTGAAGGAAATAAGACTGATCATCAGGCAAAAAGTCACTTGCCATTGAAAGGCAGGAAAAAAATTCTGGTCGAAAGCATAGAAGTTACTGTAACATGTCTAAATAGTCTGGTTGACTTCTACAGAGAATTGTATTCATCTGTTGAAGGCACCAGCTCTCTACAGATTTGGCACTTGATGTCACCAGTTCTCAAGTTGATCCTTGCAGCTATGAATTGCCATCCTAATTGGGGTGTTTCAAAATGTGCTGTGAATGGTAGAAGCTCAGCAAGTATTGCTGCTCTGTGCTGCACATTGATTCACTGCTTTCTGAGGAGACACAGGGCAGTTTCTGTCATATTCTTCTGAAACAACTAAATGAGATTTAAAGAGCAGAGGAAATTGAGCCTGTTACAGTAAAGCACAAATTATGTTTGGGACTGTAAAAATGGCAACTAGGTTAGAAAAAGAGAAAAGAACGATTTCTACCAGAAACCTATTTCTGTCCTTGGTCATCACTTAGAGCCTCACCCATCCCATTCCCATAATTTCCAAAAATCATCCTTCTCCATCACTACTTCATAATGCTGATTTATGGGGTTTCCCGAGAGATTAGTGCTGAGAATTCATTTCATGAAGAAGCAGCTACTTCCCTAATCTGGCACATAATGCAGAAACCTTTGCTAACGTAGCAGTGTGTTTGCAGAAGTTACCCATTTTTTTTGAGAACGTGGAATCTAGTAACAGCTGAGACTTGCCTTCTTTCTTATCTCTTACTGTTAACTTTAGGAAATATTGAACGGTTTATTTCAGTAGGAAGGAGGATAATAAACTGTACATTATCAGAGAGACTACTCCTTCAGCAAACCATAAAGAAATCTGGACAGTTCCTATACTTACAGAAAAGCTGTTTCATCCAAGTGTCTCCAGTCAAGGTTACATAGCGTGTACATTCACAGCTTGTAGATTATGCTGTAGCTGATCATACATCTACTCTTAATAGCAATTGTGTGATTTTCTGAAAGTTTTTTGTGTTTTTTTTTTAGGCCAGAGAGCATAACAGATCTCAAGAAGCCACCTGGTGAACTAGTCAGATGAAATGAATTCTTATTTAAGATATAAATGTGAATTAGGCTCCCATGGTGGAATTTATGAAGCCATATGATGGGAAACACAGTAATTATATTCATGACTAAGCAACGTTTAGTATATCACCCAGGAAATAAGGATAGAAATGGCAAAAGTACTACAAAATACTACAGACAACACTGTACTAGCAAAACAGTGGAGGAGATGAACAGAGACATATTTTTCTCATTTTTATTAGTAGGAAAGGTGGTTAAAAAAAAAAAAAAAAAAAAATTAAAAAAACAGTCCAAAAAGTGTAACCTGATAGAACCATTAAGATAAAAGAAAAGATAAAATATCGGGGGAAAAATGAGGGTTTACAATCACTTAAATACAAGCTACTAGAAAATTTTGTGCTAGAGATCAAATCAGTTTACGTTATAACATTCTTGTGAAGAAACTGAGCCAGTGGTGCTACTTATCGTGAGTAGATGCAAAAGATCCTCATTTGAGGAACAACAAAATAATTGTTATATTATTGCTATTGAAAAACTAACAAACAGGATTGATAACTGCATCCATCTATCCAACTCTGCAAAGAAATCCAAATGAGCTATGCAACTCATCGGGGTCAAAAGGCTCCTGTTTAAGCTAAGACTAGAAATTATTTAATCATAAGCACAATATGAAACTACTATAGCGTATTTATTAACAGTTTACAGTCAAAAGGGAAGGGCACGGAAGTGGAGTTCTACCCTGATATTCCTAATATCAATGATGTATAGGGTGGCATAAAATAAGACTTATAAATTATCAGATCAGAGACAGATGGCAAAGTCTTCAGGTGTTTTGGTCATTCAAAATGACCTGGATATATTAGGAAAATTATTTGAAAAAGAAAGAGATTGAAATTCAGTGGGGACAAGTGCAAGGTAGTACATTTTAGGAGGCATAATGAGGTATACAGTTGTAAGATGGAAACAATAGGCTTGATAGAATTTATTCTTATAAGACAGTATGAGGAGTTCATTAAGGACCAAAAGCTTAACGCAAACCAATGATTCTGTGCAGACATGGGGAAAAATATCCTATTAAGTATGTAACAAAGAATACCATCTGACTTTCTGCCTTTTTCAGCATTTTATTATCCTTTTCAGATGAAAACATGAAAATAGAACAGGAAAGGGCTGAACAGGATAACATTTCAACAGAAAATGTATCTAATTAAAATTCTAATAAGCTAAAACATGGACTTTAACACCAGTTTTGGTAAGAGAAAGCAAGCGGCTGAGAACAGGGGCAGTTTACAGGTATGGACACAAACGTCAACGTGGTCATGAGCGAAGTCAGGGAACAAATTTGAGGTGTGACCCATTTGGCAAGAGCATACTGAAAGCAAAGGAAAGGGGCTCTAAATAGTGAATGTTGCTAAGGAACTGAATTTTCACACCTGCACCAGGCTACATAACTCTCATATTCCTGTTTTACATATTACATTTGAACCAATTTCTCATAAACTGATCTCAACATTAAAGCCATGAAGAACACCTGACTTACTTATTGTGATCAAAAGATGCCTGAGCGTGTTTTATTTGCCTTCCCCCCTGCCTTCTTTTCCCTTTGTCTTTGTCTTTCTGAGTTTTTTTTGTAATTTTTTTAAAACAAGATACCTTCACTCGAGCATTGTTGACATGTAAAAAATGTCAACATGTGAAGGAAGAAACCATGGGGGAGTCATATCCTATAGAGTACTTTCTCTTATTGCCAACTTTTATGTAGGACATAGCATTGAAATAAAAATGTAACAGCTCTCCTGTCGAAGCTCACACTGGTAACCATAGCCTGTTAAAGAAGGCAAGCAGCCATCAGATAAACATCTAAGTCTTTATAGGCAAAGGGCTGAAAGCACAAAGACTGCACTTCACGGAGGGCTTTTTTCAGTTGGTTGATGCTTTTCCTACACATGAAAGGAGAAATCAATATTCTCGGTTGAAAACAGTTTGGAAAGTCAAGCCAGTATTTTAAAGTAGTTACCTATACCTAAATTTGTGTCTTGGCTTCCTACTAAGAACTTCAATTTTCAGTGATCAGTGCAACACAACTGATGGTAGGGAACCAAAGAATTTGTCAAATGGGTATTATGAGCAATGTTGCTTAACTTTTATGCATAATATAATTGTGCTTCTGGCTCAATAGGTAAGAGTTGTGTTTCTGGGTCATATCTTACAGCTTCTACTATTTATTTTCTCTACTCACTGACTCTGAAAATTATACTATTTATTTCAAGGTAGAGTTTTTCAGTTACCACCATTAAACCTGATGGGTCATTTTGGAGTGACTTAGAAGTCAGAAATTTTCTTAAAATATAAAAAATATAGATCTTCTTTCATGTGGATTTTGGATTAAAAATTAGGTGCATTTATGATATATTCTCAAACTTCTTTCCACAAAAGCAACACTACCTTGCCTTGCTTTGTCTTTCTACCCATGTCCATGCCCCTTTCCTTCTGAAGAACCTCTCACAAAATCCCACAGTACCTGAAGCTCAGACATATAGGATATCAGTTGGTCTGAGACTCAGTCATAGTAGTTGACATCGCCAACCTATTCCTAGGTGTTAATGTAGCACATATGAGAATTCAGTATGGCTGCTGTGTCATTTGCATCCTCAGTTTGGAATTTTCCAAATCACTGATCGTGACTTCTTTTTTGTCACAAGCAAAAATGTTTAGAAAATATATTCTTGATTGTATATGTTATAAGTAATTGATTCAATTATCAGAGAAGTAAGGAGGGGCGTTATCAGAACTGTCATGACTTTGGCCTGTTTAGGTGACTGATTGACAGAGTCCATTGGGAGGCAGTCCAGAAGGGCAAAGCAATCCAGGAACGTTGGACATTCTTCAAGAAGGAAATCTTAAAGGTGCAGGAGAAGGCCATCCCCATGTGCTGAAAGATGAGCCATCAGGGAAGAAGACTGGCCTGGCTGAACAGAGAGATTTGGCTGGAACTCGGGAAAAAAAGAGAGCTTATGATTTAGGCAGGCAACTCAGAAGGACTACAAGGAGGTTGTAAGGTTATGCAGGGAGAAAATTATAAGGGCCAAAGCCCAACTAGAACTTCATATGGCTACTGCTGTATAAGACGATAAAACATTTTCTATAAATACATTAGCATCAAAAAGAGGGCTAAGGAGAATCTCCATTCTCTATTGGATGCTGGGGGGGAAACCTAGTGACGAAGGATGAGGAAAAGGATGAGGTACTTAATGCCTTCTTTGCCTAAATCTTTAGTAGTAAGACCAGTTGTGCTCGGGGTACCCAGCCCCCTGAGCTTGAAGATAGGGACAGGGAGCAGATGAGCCCCATTAAAGCAAGGTGAGGGACCTGCTACACCTTTAGATAAACACAGATCTATGGGCCCAGAAGGGGGAGATGGTGGAGGTGCTCAAAAAAGCCTCTTTCCAATATTACCAGCAGTTCTGGCTACTGGGCATTTCCCAATTGACTTGAAGATATGAAACATGATTCTCATCTACAAGAAAGGGCTGTAGGAGGATCCCAGGAACTACAAAGCCCATCAGTCTGATCTCAGTGACAAGGAAGATTATGGAGCAGATCATCTTGAGTGCCATGAGGTGGCACACACAGGACAACTAGGTGATCAGACAAGTCCAGCAAGGCTTTAGGAAAGGCAGGTCCTGCTTGGCTAACCTGACTTCCTTCTGTGACAAGGTGACCCACTCAGTGGGTGAGGGAAAGGCTGCAGATGTTGTCTACCTAGATTTTAATAAAGCCTTTGACACTGTTTCCTGCAGCAATCTCCTGGGAACCAGTGGCTCATGTCCTGGACAGCTGTTCTCTTCAGTGGTAAAATACTGTCTAGATGGCTGGTCCCAGAGAGTGGCAATCTGGTCACAAGTGATGTTCCCCAGAGCTCAGTACTGGGGCAGTTCTGTTTGATATCTTATCAACACCTGGATGAGGGGACTGAGTGCACCCTCAGTAAGTTTGCAGATGACACCAAGCCGGGCAGGAGTGATGATCTTCCTGAGGGTAGGAAGGCTCTTCAGAGGGATCTGGACAGGCGGGATTGATGGGCCAAGGCCAAGGTGTGAGGTTCAACAAGGCCAAGTGTCGGGTCCTGCACTTGGATCACAACAACCTTACGAAAGCTACTGTCTTGGGGAAGAGTGCCTGGAAAGCTGTCTGGTGGAAAAGGATTTGGAATATGAGCCAGCGGTGTGCCCAGGTGGCCAAGAAGGTCAAGAGCATCCTGTCCGTATCTGGAATAGTGTGGCAAGTAGGACTCGGGTAGTGATTGTCGCCCTGTACTCAGCGCTTGTGAGGCCCCACCTCGAGTACTGTGTCCAGTTTGGGGCCTCTCACTACAAGAAAGACATTGAGCTGCTGAAGCACATCCAGAGAAGGGCAACGAAGCTGGTGAGGGGGCCTGGAGCACAAGTCTTGTGAGGAGGGGCTGAGGCAGCTGGGGTTGTTCAGCCTGGAGAAAAGGAGGCTGAGGGAGACCTTCTCACTCTCTACAACTACCTGAAAGTTGGGTGTATTGAGGTGGAGTCGGTCTCTTTTCCCAAATAATAGGCAATAGAACAGAGGAAATGGCTTCCAGTTGCACCAGGTGAGGTTTAGATTGGATATTAGGCATAAATTTTTTCCAAAATTGTTGTCAAGCATTGAAAAGGGAAGTGGCTGAGTCACCACCCCTGGAGGTATTGAAAAGACATGTAAACATGGTGCTGAGGACATCATTTAGTGGTGGACTTGGCAATGCTATGCTGATGATTGGATTTGATGGTCAAGTTGTCAGAGCATTCATCTCCCTGAGGGTAGGTAGGCTCTACAGAGGGATCTGGATAGGCTGGATCAGTGGGTTGAGGATCAACAAGGCCATGTGTCAGGTTCTGCACTTGGGTCACAACAACTTCATGAAAGCTACTGGCTTGGGGACAAATGGCTTGAGAGCTGCCTGGCAGAAAATGACCAGGGGGTATTGGTCGACAACCAGCTGAATACGAGCCAGCAGTGTGCCCAGGTGGTCAACAAGGCTGACAGGATCCTGGCCTGACTCAGGAATAGTGTGGCCAGCAGGAGGACTAAGCGTGTGATTGTTCTCCAGTACTCAGCACTGGTGAAGCCCCACCTTGAATACTGTATTCAAGAAAAACATTGAGGTGCTGGAGCAAGTCTGAACAAGGGCAATGAAGCTGGTGAAGTATCTAGAGCACAAATCTTATGAGAAGTGGCTGAGGGAACTGGGGTTGTTTAGCCTGGAGTAAAGGAGGCTGAGAGGAGACCTTATCGTTCTCTACAACTACCTGAAAGGAGGGTGTAATGAGGTGGTTGTTCGTCTCCCAAGTAACAGGTGATAGGACAATAGGAAATGGCTTCAAGTTACATCAGGTGAAGTTTAAGTTGGATATTAGGAAAAAAAAATTATCTGAAATGGTTGTCAAGCATTGGAACAGGCTGCCCAAGGAAGTGTTTGAGTCAAATCCCTGGTCATATTTAAAAGACACATAGATAGGGTACTGAGGGACATGGTTAAGTGGTGCACTTGGCAGTGTTAAGTTTATAGTTGGACTCGATGGTCTTAAAGGTCTTTTCCAACCTAAATAATTCTGTGATCCTATGATTTTATGATTCTAACAGCACCTATAACCGAAGTCAGAAGAGAAATCCTATTTCCAAGTGTGAACAATCTCCTACTTTCAAATTCTTCTGTATGAATATTATTATATAGAAATATATGGTAGAATATTATTTGCAGTTCTATATTCTGAACTCTGAGCACAGGTATGTCAGTGCACATTTCCACTTTAGAAAATTAGAATGAAATATTTCCATGTTCCTGAGATCCTTGACATGCAATAATTGAGTCAAGAATTAGGCGTCTGTTTCAGTTAACATATACAGTAGAGAAATAAAATGATCTTTGTGCATGATTCCTATGTATAAACTCCTTGTAGCTATTATTGAAGCAGCAATTGGTTCTCCAATCTTCTATTAAAATATCAATAGTATTTTCAGAGCTTAATTGAGCAGTGATTTATTTAAGGCTTCACCTAGACACCACTTTTCTTCGAAGCATCTCTTGTTGTTGCTAAAAATGAAAGCCATTCAAACGAGTGTGATTGAAACAGGGACAGGGAAAGGGAAAAAATCAATAGAACGTTTTCCAGGGTGCTATCTCTGCTTTTGAAAAGAGACCATTAATAACATGCTTACAGTAAAAGCAGCTGCTTTTTCAAGTACATTCAAGGGTGAGCTGAAAGGATGGCTCTCTCTACATAGCATCCCCAGAGAGAGAGTTTGCAAAGATTCAAAAACCAACCTCAGACTATGGACAAAAGCCTTTCCTAGACATTTTAACTATTCTTATCTAATATTAGACTGTGAAGCTGGGGCTGAAATGCTTTCTAATATTTCGCTCCTTATGAAAGGAAGTGGGGTCAGTGAATGAGGTATTGGTCTGAAAACCACTTTACAGACAAAACACTGCGGGTCGCATTCGTACCTCTGAAGACTGTAGGTGCCATGGCGAATGCAAATTGCTACATCTCTCCACAGTGACGGGCAGTGCTGTGGGGCATTTAATGCAGTTCCTACTGAAACGGAGGGCTGGATCTGTCCATTCAGGAAATTATGATATCTTGAGACAAATTCAAGTTAAGGGTTGAGATAGGACTGAATCTTGGATCATCACTTAACTTGCTTCTAGTCTGGTTTCATGTGCTGAAAACGTATGCAATGCTTTAGAACACATAAAAGGTCACAACACAGTTAATATGTAAGAGAAGTTTGTTTTTTTTTTTTCACAGAGTTTAGCACTCTTGGGTGAAATTTTGTAATCTCTTTCACTTGCTTTGTTTAGATAACTGAAGCAGATCTATAGGTTTTCAGGAACATTAGGACAAAATATAAGGCATACCTATAACAATAAGCATACTACACATGGCCAAGACCTGAGCTCGTACTTCTGATAAGTTACTTATGTAAGTTACTTATGATAAGTTACTTATATTAAGTTACTTAGTATGCACTTGACTGTCTTCTCTGTGGAAACAATATAGTAATTTGGAGAGCCTATAGCCTTTCAAAGTGTGAATGACGTTACCTGCATTATACTGCTAAGTAATCTACCTCTGTCCAACCCTTGTAATCCCGGTTTCAGAATCTGGGTATCTGGAGAAGATTTCATACCTCTGACATCCGTGCCTAAGGCCCAGATTCATCTCATCTCACGTCATTAAGGTCCCCATAGCCATGGTTAATTAAGATCCTAGTTGTCTTTTGTCTCTTCCAGACTCACTGAAGAGTGACAGGAGCCTACAGAGAACAAACTGAATTTTAGGCTGATTAAGAACAGACCAAATTCTATATTCTGTAGGGTTTTGATCAGAGATGTCTGGAGGGAATATCTGACTAAGGATTTACAGCTGCTCCTTTCTGCCTTTGACTGCTTGTTCCTCCACTCACATTGTAGGAAGAAATTGGTCTGGGTTAAAAAACCTCAGTACTACAAACAACAATAACATGAACACGAACCATTCTATGATTCTATGATAGCAAAAAATTCTCCTTCAGAACCAGAGAGAGAAAAGCTCAGATTCCTGATGCATCTCAAATGCAGATAGTGCCGATATTTGGCTTGAATCAAGGGGAAAAAAGGAATGTAGCGATAGGACAAGGGGCAATGGTTTAAACTAGAGCAGGGCAGGTTAGATTAGACATTAGAAGTTCTTTACAATGAGGGTGGTGAAACACTGGAACAGGTTGCCCAGAGAGGTGGTGGAGGCCCATCCCTGGAAACATTCAGGGCCAGGCTTGGTGAGGCTCTGAGCAACCTGTCTAGTTGAAGATGTCCCTGCTTACTGCAGGGGGGTTGGACTAGATGACCTTTAGAGGTCCCTTCCACCCAACACATTCTATGATTCTATGATCCTATGAATGTGGAAAGGACATGGCTGCTTCTGGTCTTGCTTTGACCCTTAAAGCTCCTGCATTGTGAAATCACCACATAAAATGAGCAGACATTCAAACATACCTATAATGGCATATATTACTTTAAAAATAGACACCATAACCCAAATATTCAGTCATCCTTAATGCCTTTCTTCCTGGTCCCAGCCGTGCTGACTACAATTCCATAGATTTTATACAGCAGTAACAATTTGGCATCCTTTATAGCAATGGATTCGTGTGGGCACTCAGGATGCCAGATTTCATTGATTATTATATCTCTGACTTTTTATTCTAAGGAGATGCTACTTATATAATCTGCTGGGTTGATAGATGAGGAGATGGCATTATTGCAACGGGCTGTCCGCAGCCCCTTTCATCATAGTTATAGCTACGGACTAGTAGGAGCCCCTCTGGAAATGAATGTTGGAAATCATAATGGCATTTTGCACTGTGCAATTTTATTTAGGGAAATACTATCAAGCATAAAATAAGGAGCTCCTGTAAAAAATAAATAAACAACTGGAAACTTTAATATGATAGTTTCAATAAGGATCCTTATTGTTTTCAATAGAATTCTGATGGCACTTTAATATTCTAGATTTTACCTTCATTTGCGTCAATTTTGTCCAAAGATTAATATGAGATTTCATTTCAAAGAGAGAGATTACCACAGTGATTAAAATCCTCTTTTGTTATGTGTAAGCAGAAGAAGCAGTTATTAATATTGAGGAATATATTACATGTCTCCTTCTGGTCTGATTTCTCATGAAACCACTCCTATAAAAAATGTAGGCTTTTCTGGAACACCATTATGATTTATTCCATTTTATACCACTAGCTTTGAGAATCAGCAGTTGTATAATGTGGTTTGGTGGTCAGTTTGTTGAAAGGAATAGTCTCCTATTTGAACAAGCAGATGGGAAAAAAAATCCCGGAAAAATATTGGTATCTAGGGATGAAGAGTTAGACATCATAGGTGGGTTTTAGCCTACCCAAAACACCTACCTACCCATTTTAAAAATAATATTTATTCTCTGAACTGCCATTCTCCTACCTTAGTAAGGGAAGTGCTACTATCCCTATTTCACAACAGGAAACTGAAGGACAGAAATATTGAATAGGTATTCGAGGAAGACTGTGAGTCTATAACATTAATCTAAAATTTCCCTTTCCAGCTGCTCATCAAATATCCCCCACCTTGTCTGATTGTCAAGTGAACTTATGCACTGAGGAATCCTGAAAATTTTGCCACCTTTCTTCAGTGAATGAACCGGAAAGTTGATCTGGAAAAAAAAAAAAAAAAAAAAAGCCCTGTTTATGTCTATCACAGTTCGTTTTTCATTCATGTCACAGATTTTCAATTCAGGCCTTAAATTACCCCCACTAACCACTCAATTGCTGTTGTAGATGGTAACTGCAACACATCGACCATATGGGCAAAATGACCGTGTACGTGCATGTAACGCGCATGTGCATGTAAAAGAAGTCATGTTAAATGACAGTACACCAGAGGTGTCAAGACTTCTATTCTGGACTTCGAGCATGACCCAAATTGAGTTTTAGATGGTGAGGTGTACCTTGAGGGGGACTGTCTAGGACTTGGGACCTCAGTGGGTTTACCTATTTGATTTACTTGACTTCATGATTAGAAACTGTGGGTGAAAACCGTTCAGGTTCAGAGTGTATTGCCATGGGTTCTTCCCATGTTGAAAAATATTGGGTTTCAGGGTATGTCACCGTTCGGCAGACCTGTCACAGAGCAGAGTATACTAGAAAACAAGATTCCGGTTTTGTGGCTCTCCACCAGCAGTTTGCACATAGTCTGGCAGAAACAATGTGTGGGATACAGCAAAAGTCTGTCAACCCAAAATCTTTCAAACAAAGCAGTTTGGATGCTCAATAAAGAGGTTTTTTTTTACACGGCTTTGTTTAGTCAAAAAGTGTTCAGTTTTAGCTCCATTCGTTTCCAACATCTGATCGGGGAAGGGAAGATACTGACTGTAATCACAGTCTGTGGTACTCGGTTATATTCATTACCTGACCAACATCTGAATTGTAAAAATAATACTGTTTGTTTATAACTGGAATGGTCCTTCTGCAGCAAAAAAGCAAATATAAGAAGACAGGAAGTGGGGCTGTGAACAAGGTCAGGATATGGAGTGGGAAGAACACTTGCAGGGTCAGATTTTAAGGAAAGAAAATGTGTGGACATTCTTTAGGAAAGATGTTAGTCTGGCGGAATATATGAGGGAAAAAGAAAAAAAATGATTAATTTTGAGCATAAGAAAAAGTGAGGATACCTGACAATGGAAATGTAGGAAGAAGTAGAAGGAGGAAGGGAATGAGAGAAAAAGGGGGAAAGAAGGAAAAGACAGCTCTTCCTCAGAAATCTTCTCTCTTCTTTTGAGGCATAGGCACATCATAACAGCTGTGATGGGTCTTTGCCAGTAACCACAAATGGATATGTGTGTCATCTATACCACATCTGAATGAAACTAAGCTATTTCAGTGATGATGTCTCCAGACAGCTTTTCTTGAATGAAGGGAGTGTGACGTGAGTTCAACATGTGTATTACACAAGCTGTACCACTTTCTTTACCAGTTGGATGAGTTTTGGTTGTTTCAGTTGCTGCCTGCTGCATTGAATACATCATATTCAGCATAACATCCCTTTATCTCACCAAATTATTAAAGGAAGATAGAATTTCAGTACCCAGCGACCAGGGTGCATATGGTAACATTCATCAAGTTAGTTTCATTTAACTACTCCAGTTCTTTTTAAAGGAGGCTCCATTTATTTCTATGCACATGCAGGTGTTAAAACAATAACAACAGTAACCAAAATCCTCAATAATGGAAACTTCTCCAAGTGAAAATTAATTGGAATCACAAAATCATTAAGACTGTAAAAGACCCATAAGATTAGCAAGTCCAACCATTAATATAACATTGCCAAGTCCACCACTAAATGATGTCCCTTAGCACCATGTTTACATGTCTTTTCAATACCTCCAGGGGTGGTGACTCAACCACTTCCCTTTTTCAATGCTTGACAACAATTTCGGAGAAAAATTTATGCCTAATATCCAATCTAAACCTCACCTGGTGCAACTGGAAGCCATTTCCTCTTGTTCTATTGCCTATTATTTGGGAAAAGAGACCGACTCCACCTCAATACACCCAACTTTCAGGTAGTTGTAGAGAGTGAGAAGGTCTCCCTCAGCCTCCTTTTCTCCAGGCTGAACAACCCCAGCTGCCTCAGCCCCTCCTCACAAGACTTGTGCTCCAGGCCCCTCACCAGCTTCGTTGCCCTTCTCTGGATGTGCTTCAGCAGCTCAATGTCTTTCTTGTAGTGAGAGGCCCCAAACTGGACACAGTACTCGAGGTGGGGCCTCACAAGCGCTGAGTACAGGGCGACAATCACTACCCCGAGTCCTACTTGCCACACTATTCCAGATACGGACAGGATGCTCTTGACCTTCTTGGCCACCTGGGCACACTGCTGGCTCATATTCCAAATCCTTTTCCACCAGACAGCTTTCCAGGCACTCTTCCCCAAGACAGTAGCTTTCGTAAGGTTGTTGTGACCCAAGTGCAGGACCCGACACTTGGCCTTGTTGAACCTCACACCATTGGCCTTGGCCCATCAATCCAGCCTGTCCAGATCCCTCTGAAGAGCCTTCCTACCCTCAGGAAGATCATCACTCCTGCCCGGCTTGGTGTCATCTGCAAACTTACTGAGGGTGCACTCAGTCCCCTCATCCAGGTTGTTGATAAAGATATCAAACAGAACTGGCCCCAGTACTGAGCTCTGGGGAACATCACTTGTGACCAGATGCCACTCTCTGGGACCAGCCATCTAGACAGTATTTTACCCACTGAAGAGAACAGCTGTCCAGGACATGAGCCACTGGTTTCCCAGGAGATTGCTGCAGGAAACAGTGTCAAAGGCTTTATTAAAATCTAGGTAGACAACATCCGCAGCCTTTCCCTCACCCACTGAGTGGGTCACCTTGTCACAGAAGGAGGTCAGGTTAGTCAAGCAGGATCTGCCTTTCCTAAAGCCTTGCTGACTTGGTCTGATCACCTAGTTGTCCTGTATGTGCCACCTCATGGCACTCAAGATGATCTGCTCCATAATCTTCCCTGTCACCAAGGTCAGACTGACAGGCCTGTAGCTCCCAGGATCCTCCCTGCAACATTTCTTGTAGATGGGTGTCACATTTCCTAGTCTCCAGTCAACGGGGACCTCTGCAGAAGGGATAGACAAGGAAGGAGAGGCGGTGGGTAGGCCTGTGTGTTAGGGAGTGTTTTGACTTTCTAGAGCTTGGTGATGTGTCAAGTGTCTACAGGTAAGAATCAGGTCAACAAGGCAGAGATTACGGTGAAAGCCTCTTACAGACCACACAACCAGGATGAAGAGACAGATAAAATATTCTATAAGCAGCTGGGAGAAGTCTCACAATCATTAGCCCTTGTCCTCGTGGGAGATTTGAATTTACCATATATCTGCTGGAAATCCAATACAATGGAGAGGAAATAATCTAGGAGGTTCCTGGAGCGTGTGGAAGATAAATTCCTGGCATAGCTGGTGAGTGAACGAACTATGAAAGGTGCCCTGCTGAATCCGCTGTTTGTGAACGGTTTGTGGGTGATGTTTGGAGGCCATCGTGGGCACCACAATCATGAAATGGTGAAGTTTTGACTCTCAGAGAAGTAAGGAGGGACATTAGTAGAACTGTCACCTTGTACTTACAGAGGTTAGACACTCCTAGACAAACACAGATCTATGGGGCCAGATGGGATCCACCGAAGGGTACTGAGGGACCTGGCAGAGGTGCTCAACGAGCCCCTTTCCATCATTTATCAGCAGTCCTTGGGGATAATGTTTTTTTTCTCTAGTCTCAATCCCCTTCTGAATACATTGGGGGGATGTTATTACTTGCCGCAGACTTGCTCTCTCATTTTAACATATGTGTATGTATTTGTTTGTGGGAGGATTTTTCAGGAGCATCCATTTAAAAGCAGGAGGTCTTTGTCCTTTACTAAATTTCTGTGGCTCTGATAGTACAGAAAAAAAATTGCTGTCTAAATACACTGTAGGTCAGAAGGACAGAACAAACAAAGGATCTAGAAAAGTCTAGATAGTTCCACATAGTAGAAAGAAGTGGGCAGCATGTAAGAACCTCCATAACACAACTTGTCAAACCAGAAAAGTGTCCTGGAAAAATAACAAAAGCCTACTTATCTTTAGAAAAAGCCACTGTTATGTTTAGATGTATTAGGAGAACACAGGGCTCATTGCCTTGAAATGCAATAAAAGACTGGTCTTGTTTGAGTAGATGGGATGGGTCAGTTAAATACTCGTTCTTTAATAAGATTCACCCTTCCAAACAGTCACATGAAAATTTGGAAAGATACTAGACAAAACACTCCACACTGACATAGCAAAACCCACAAGATACAAATTTAACCTTCTTTGTTACCACATTGCACAGTCTTTTAATAGTATAAATAGTAAGGCCTTTAACAAATCTGAATAATTCACTATAAAATATAAATCATATTCCCTACAACTTTGGCTTAGTAGCAAGATGAATTAAAGATATTGTATAACTCAGGTAGTTTGAGCTTTTCTCTCTGGATATACGTCTTTCCAATAAACCCCCTGGTTCTGCACTTCACATTCTACTTAATCTACTTTTGTCTGTCAATTGGTATGAATCTTGCATTAGAACACACAATGTTGTCAAACACCAACCTTGCAGACAGCTTGAAAAATGCACCCTAACTTTGTTAATGTCTCATAAGAATACTTGACACTAAAACATCTTCATTACCTAGCACAAAGATTTCGTACCTAATGTAGTGAATTTGCATGGTTAATTGCTTGGATTACTCTATTAATGGGGACTATGTGACATTTCCCTTGTATGTCCAAAAGCTTCACGTTCTTCTGCCTTACAAAAAAAAGCTAACAATCATTTATACAGACATTTAGGTAGACTTTTAGTTTTAAATCCTCAGTAGAGACACACCTGTATATCAGAGGTTGGCACCAAACATGACAATTCATTAGCTACAGTCATCTCTGTATTTGCATGCATGGTATTTGCTCAGCATAGTAGCATACTGGGCTACTTTCGAGTATCTACCTTTCCTAAAGCCTGGATTTGGAAGCCTGGGGGGGTTAATTTCCAGCTGGGGCAAGAATTGAAGAGTTAGAAGTTGCAAGTCTGAGTGATACAAACCTAAGTGGGAGTTAACCTCATCCAAATGTAGTTGTCTGAAGACGGTTTGAGCTGGCTTGAGACACCTTCTATGACCAGGGGACAGATGCAAACAAATCCAAAGGAATAAATTCAGAGAGATATATTTAAATCTGAGAATAAGTCACTCAGTCTTTCTCTCCATTGATTACAGTTGGAGCTCAGATGAGCCACTTTGAGGTAGCAAAAATTAGACATTAATTGTGCACATAATATTAAACACCCATAAATTACGTTGTTCTCCAGCTACACGAAGTGGATGAGCTAAGGGGGGTTAGATGGCCACTTCAGTCAAACTAATCCAGGCATAAAAAAACCCTTGTATTTCCCAACACACCAGAAGTCAAATACAAGGTTGGACACAGTTAGAATAGCTAACCACTTCAATAAATTATCAAGAGAAGAGCTGGATGTTGTTTTTTTTTTTTCTTGTAAAGTCAGATAAAGGCTACTGAATCCTCTATAGGGTGACAATTTAAGGTGTGAATTATACTCGGTCAGACTTAAAGCTGTCATAGTCTTACTGGACTGAATGAGTCTGTTAATTATACTTTTTGAAGCAAGATAGCTTATGCCAATACTTACGACAACGGACTCCAAATACAGCTTCAATGACTATTGTTTCCTTCCAATACATTCCTATTAGGAAGCTGGCTTAAAAAAACTTACTTTTTAAAATTAAATTTAATGGCAAAATTCACTGACTGGTGAAGAAAACTAAATTTACTAATTCATGAGAAAAATTACTTTAAATAAAAAATGGAGCTATAACATAATAAAAGCAAAACTGCG